>OY728132.1:0-10000000 GCA_963277665.1 Viscum album | reverse complement strand
CCACAAGGAGGTCTTTAAATACCTCGCATTCCATGCCCCCTACCACCTCTGCAACGTCCGAAAACGAGCCATCCTCCATCGCAAGATTGGGTTTCACAACATGCCTCCTCTCCCTAATACATACGTGAAAGTATGCAGTGTTATTATCCCCTTACTTTATCCATTTGACCCTAGACTGATCCCTCGCCTCCGCCATAGAGCTCTTCAAATTTGCAAGTTTAGAAAAAATCCCATCATCCCAGCTATCCTCAAGCCTGGACTCTAGTCTTTGGATATCCTGTTTCATATCCGCCAGCTCCTGGTCCAGGGGAGGGTGAGACCTAGCCCACACCAATAGTTCCTGCTTTAAATGACTCAAATTTTCATGGAGAGCAACCCATGCATGGGCCCGAGGAGGATTGTTCCAGATCCTCCTAACCACACGATGATATTCAGGGTCATTCTCCCACTGGCTTGAGAACTTGAAATTCTCCTTCACGACTTATGTCCTGCAAAGAGATAATTGGATCGACGAATGGTTGGAGATGCTTCGTGTTAGTTGATTAACCGTCGCATTCGGATACTTGGATATGGTGTGACCGTCAGAAATACATCGTTCAAGCCTACTCCAACATTGACATACTCCCCTTCTATTGTTTCACCATGTGAAAGGATCACGTGAATATCCCAGGTTCGTTAACCCTTTTCCTGCCATAAACTGCACAAAGGACGTACTTTCCCGCCTCGCGAATTCACCATACCCCTTCCTCTCGTCTGGTTGTATGATGATGTTGAAATCTCCTCCCACCACCCAGGGCTGGGCCCCTGGGTCAAACCTGTTAAGCTCCGACCACAACACCTCCCTCCTTTGAGCATCAAAACTACCATAAATAAAGGAAATATACATATATTCTCCATCGCTCAACACCTTCATCGTGATATGCTGTTCCCCGGCCTGAAACAGATCCACTGAAACTTCCCTCTTCCAGAACAACCATATGTGGTTGTTAGTTGAGGCCACATGCATGGACGAATACATTCATACCTTACGGGTGAAATCTTGGATCTTGGAAATATTCTGCTTGTGCTCAATAATCGACACCATCTTGAACTTTTGGCCCCATGTACTTTGGTCAAATCAGTTGGGAAGGAAAGGATCTCCCTTTTCTGTAGTTTCTTCTTCATCTGCCGGGTGAAGACTCATGGACTTGAGCCCGGGATTACTGTGGATGAAAGGTTGGTGATAGATTGGTCATTGGAAAGAACACACTCGCCACCTTATGGGCCCCCCCTGGGCCGAGGACACCTCCCCCACAGGGCCCTTATCCTCGGGTAGGTTCTTAGAAACATGTCCTTTGTTTCTAGGCATGGGGCCTGTCTCCGGGGGTGGACGAACTCCGGTGGAGATTTCACGAACACATGGAGCGAGAGGAGGAAGAAGCCTCAGACCTTACTGCAACTCCACCATGATAAGGCGAGACCCTCTAACTCCATCCTTCTTGATGTGAAAGACATTACTTTCACTAGAGTCCAGGATTGCACCCGAGAGCCACGAAGTAGGGGTGATGCCCTTGGGAACCCTCAGGTGGAAATCCAGGGAACCACCTGTCAGCTACAGCTTCCCCAGGTAGCACTGCTCATCAAGATCATCCATGTGACCCTGAGGGAGGCTTTTCCAAGAGAATGGGGATACATCCCAGCTTGTGGGTCCTGCATAGCCCTCGGCAGAAGATCCTGGCGACATGCAAGGATGGGATACTGGGGAGTCACTAGAGAGTCCAGTGTTCATGATCGAGCTCGAAGGTGCGGTCACACCTCGACGAGTCGGAGAGGGTACATCGATAGACTTGGAGCCGACTACAGCACGATGGCACCCTCTGGGGCATCTTTTCCGGCAGTTCTGAAGTGAGTGACCCTGCAATAGACAAGACGAATAGTACCTAGGGAACACCGGGTACACTACATCCTGGTCCCAGACCACGGACTCCGGCACCTTAAGAGTTATCTTCTCCGAAATCGGTAGGGCGAGGTCCAGATCCACGTAGATCCGTGCCACCATGGTCTCCTGGCCGCGATGAGTACGCTCATCCAAGCAAAGAAAGCCCCCAGAGCATCCCCTATGGCCTTCAGGAAAGCGCCATTCTGGAAAGGAAGAGGGAGGCCTGGTAGACTCACCCAAACCGCCGCATGAGAGTTTTCCTTCCCCTTGTGTGCCTCCATCAACCACCTAGAAAGGCTGAAATGCCAACATCCCACGGACCATGGAGCATGATACCATCCCTGAATGAAGTCGGCCTCTGAAGACAGCATTAAGCAGATAGAGCTTCTGTGCAACATCGAGACGCGAGCCTCCCCCTAAAACCCCCAACAATCCACAAAGCATTTAAAACCAGGAAGAGGGGGTTCCTCAGCCCCAAACCGAGCCACGAGAGTCCATTTCAAGCCAGCAGAAGCATCGACAAATGCCGACATAGGCGCCACCAGCGTCACCCGCGATCCTTCCCTTGCCACCGAGTGCGAGAACGCCCCAATCTCCGGGATCCAAGGATGCGAAGCGCCCAGATCCTGCCCGCGAAGAACATCCCTGTAGGATCACACCGCATGACCCACCCTTGGAGGCGCAGCCGGGGGGTCCCGAACAGGAGAGAAGCCTGCCGTTGAGGTTTCATGAACTGAAACAAACGTCGGCGGAGCAGAAGACCCCGCGAGAGGACGGATCACAGAGGAAGCAACGATCGGGAAAATATGAAAACCACAAGGCGCGTGAGGCGCGTTCTCCTATTCACCCATTTCTCATCTGATTCAATTATCCTAAAATTTCTTAACAACACTATTAAAGGTTAACCATCACTCATATTAATTCCTATTAGGTAAGTCATACATGGCCACAAAAGTCATAGGCATTTCGAACTTAAATTCTTATGCATATGACTAAAAAAGCCTTACATGCATGACTTAAAACGTCATCATTAGCTTAAATTCATATAGGATATGACATAGTCATTTTAAAACATAGCTCTAATGCTTTATAATTATTTATATTCTTCACAGAACCTCTTCATGCCTAATTCAAAAAACTCTAAACAACTAAGAATGTTCACCTTACATAATTAATAATTATATAATGTGAGTTTGAATATGATTTATGTATTGAAAATAAAATTCAACAAAATAGAAAATATCTACTATAAACATATCAAAACCTTATTCTCTAGATAATTTCCATATTTATTGAGGAGATTATTCATTCTCAAAATGAAACAAATTCATCTCTGGTCTTCAACAATCTCTTCCAGGATCATCTTATTGTTAGACTTTCCTTAAAAATCATGAGTTGGTATGAACCTTTTGTATAAATGCAGGTTGTTACAACCTCCCCACCACATTGTATCTCATCACTAGGATGAACCCCTGAACATCCCCAGGCCTCATCTGGGAGAATCTATGGCCACAATTCCAACATATTAATGTCCTTCTCCAAAGTCTCTACTCAAATATGCCTGTGCTACTTGCATGACATTTCCAACTCAATCTCAACATCCTTAATGTTTATGACTTGATAATGATTGAAATAATAACTCTAAAGCTGAGAAAAATGGAATAAATATTTCATAACACTTTATATCTAATTAATCACTAACCAATATAGCATGGTATCGATCTTTTCAAAAATATAAAATAATCCCATGAACTTGGGACAAAACTTCTCCTACCTCTGAATATGCATGTGTCCCAACTAAGGTGACACCCACAAAAATACATGTTCACCCACAAAGAACTCTAGAGGACAACATCTATGGTCAACATATTATCTATTTCTAATTTGAGTGGTAACTACCTACTTATTGATTATCATAATATCCTTTGATGTCTCCTTTATGAGACTTAGTTTGATAACCACTGACACTATGTTCTCTATCAAATACGGAGGCTATCGATATAGTCTAAAAATAAAGCCTTAAAAGGATCCATAGAAATTGATTCTTGATAACATTTGTTGTAGTAAAACCCTACATGTTCTATATGGTTATCCCATGGGACATCAAAATCAAGGACACATGCTCAAAACTTGTTCTATAACACCGAAATAGTGTTCTCAAACTACTAATAGATTCGATGATGGTAATTAGTACCCAAGTTCACTTGTTTATAAAGAACTTTCTATAGCCCTCAAAAGAAGAATGATGTAAAATTATAATACTTATCAGAAATTATTATCATATTCACACCATGTAGATGAACTGTATCCCAAATATATATCCGACCTAGATCATTGATGGAATAGGTCTACCAGAATGGTTGGAAATATATTTCCTTTATCAAATGGTCCACAATAACCCATACTATGTCAATTCTATTAGACAACATCAATAATCCCAACATGAAATCCATGTTCACATGATCCCACATTGAATCAGTAATGGGTAATGAATGAAGGAGACCTATGGGTTGTTGATGCCTGGAATTTAATTGCCAAAAAGTAAAGCACTGTGAAACAAAACATGCTATGACTTTCTTCATCCTAGGAGACCAACATTATCTTTGAATATCATTATACATATTAGTAATCCCCTAGTGAAAAACCCCTCTTGTCGAGTGTAAATTATATATCATATTCTCATAAATTCTTGTAGGGACTACCACAAAAATTCATACATAAAGAACCTCATTTGAATTAATGGACTAATTTTTGGGTTTTGAAGGGATACCTAACATCCTAGATGTAGTGGGAAAAAATTAAATACACCATTAAACTCAATATATATATATATATATATATTTGGAATGAATATAAATGAATAATAATAAGAGTTATTTACTTTACCCTAGTCTATATTGTCTAACAAAGCTCTTCACAAGTGTTTGATCAAGGTCACTGAGAGGAAGCATTAAGACTCATTCCATTGAAGGTATCCATGAATCATTGGAAGAACCTAATTATTTGGTATGATCTATATCAAGCCATAGTCTTATAGAACCTTGGGTTAAAGGTAAGATGAAATTTAAATATTAGGAGTCATAACTAGCCTAAAACATTCTTGAGGATCAAACCACTTATATGGGAAACCAAGGAACCCATCAATTCATCTTATATTAAATGGGAATTTCAAAAAATGCTTGAACATTTAAACTTTTGTAACATTTGGATTGAATATTCATGATGAATTTTTAATGTTTAAACAATCATGTTACTCATTAAAACTCTTCCTAATTTTTATCACAAGGAAATTTTAACCAAGAATGATAGCTGGAGTTGGAGATGGAGTTTGAACAAAGAATTATCATAAAATATGATAATACCCATGAAATAACTACCATGACATAGTTTCTCAAAATATATCATTGTGCACTCAAGGATAGAAAATGAATTGGTCTAAAACACAATGATGTGGTGGTAACTTTAGAGAAAAAACTCCATCACCAGTTACGTGGATGCTCCCAACCATAAATACCATCCCTCATCCCCAAGTATTCTTAGTTAACTTACTCTCCTTCACCCTCCCTAGGAGTGAGGATATAATAATGAAAGATTTATGGGTTGATCTTCCCTGATACATATGAACAAAAAGGTGTATCTCCATGAAGAGGATTATTATCTTCCACTCAATACAAATACCCCTTTTATTATTGCTAAAAATGGACTTTAACAGCGCTAGAAAAGCGCTGTTAAAGCCGGTGAAGATAAGGGGGGGGGGGGTCCCCTTTATCAGCGCTCTAAAAAGCACTGGTAAAGACCCCTTTTATCAGCGCTGATAAAAGGGGTCTTTTACCAGTGCTAAAAAGAAGCGCTGCTAAAAGGGTCCTTTATCAACGCTTTCATTTTAGCGCTGATAAAAGACCCCTTTTACCAACGCTTTTTTAGCGCTGCTAAAAGTTAAAAAAATTTAAATAAATTTAAAAAAATCCTGCTAATCGGGGGAGCTTTTTTAGCGCTAGAGCCCCCTTTTTAAAGCGCTTTCCAGCCCCTCCAGCGCCCGTACGCACCCCCTCCACCCTTTATCAGTGTTATCCCCCCCCCCCAATCTAGCCCCATGTGCGCGCCCCTACCTCCACCAGGTTTTGAACTCAAGACCTCCCCCTTGCGCACCTAAGCCCTTACCACTCCTCTATTTTGATTTGTTATCCATTTCTTGATATATCCCTTTATATATATATAGTTATATTTATTCGTATAGTAATTTATATTTATATTAATATATATATATATATATATATATTGTTATATAAATATATATAGTTATATTAATATATATATTTATAGTGATATTAATATATATATTTATAGTTATATGAATATATATATGTATTTATATTAATATATATATATAGTTAGATTAATATATAGGTATATAAATATTAATATATTTGTATTTTAAATAAAATAGATATTAGTTATTATTCAGATAAAGCTAATATATTTTATATGTAAGTATATTTTATTATTTATATTTATAAATAAATTTTTGTGTGTAAATATATAAAAAATATGTATATATTGTTATATATTTGATTATAAATAGCAGTTCATTATAAAAAATGATAAAATTTCAAAGACATATTATCAATATGAATGTAATACCTTGGAATAAATTCAGTCCCCACCAAAAGAATCCAATAATACCCCCTTAAACGAGGCTGAAAATCCACAAAATGTTAAAAAAAATTGGGGTATCCCGACTAAAAACTCAGTTTTGGAGGCCTTATGGGACTTTTTTGGCCTCGAAAAATCTATTAGAGGCCATAATTAAATTTTTACCATGTAGAGATCATTACAGGCTTCGATTTGATATGCTGTAGAGCTCAAACAGACACCCGGATCAAAAGTTATGGCCCTTTGAAGTTCGAGTTGCGTTTTCAACATATTTTGGATCTTTATTTTTTATTTTTTATTTTTTTAGTCTTCAAATTGTTATTAAATGACTATTACTCCATAATAATTATCATATTATTAATCAAAAATATTTTTTTAATTTTTTTATAAGCCATTTTCACTAAATATCTTATAAATTAAGTATATTTAGTGTAAATGTATATTTATACTTATCTAAAATATATTTAAAAATTATATATTATATATATATCAATATAAATATATCAATATTTTTAAATATTAATACATTTTTTAATGATTTTTTTGGAAGTAGACACTTTATCAGCGCTACTAAAAAATTACTGATAAAGGGGTACCCTTTAACAACGATAAAAAAGTGCTATTAAAGGGGGTACCTTTATCAGCGCTAAAAAAAGCACTAATAAAGGAGGTCCTTTTATTAGTCCTTTTTAGCACTGATAAAGGTACCCTTTATCAGTGCTTTTTTTAGCTCTGATAAAAGTACCCCCCTTTATCAGTGCTTTTTCGTTAGCGCTGATAATGGCTGGCGCTGGCCTTGCCTAGTTTTGTGGTAGTAATCTATACACACTACCCAAGAACAATACTTTATACAATGATCATCAAGCATGAAATTTACCTTCCCAAATATATACACCATATCAATGATAAAGTAAAGTAGGTACATGAACCACCTCCCTTGTCGAATTTTTAGGTCCCTCCGAGAAAATATAGACTTGAGGATATTATATTAAACATACACCATGAACCACACACCCAAAAGTCAGTGACACCAACATCAAATTTTTTTCTCCACCATAATTAGATTTAAATCATAAGTCAGGTAGTTCTACTCATGTTTCATAAACTACCTAGACCCATAATAAACCACTCACTTTCCCTCCATTAGAAATTATCTATGGTTGATTCCTCAAGCATTACAATATAATGTATACACTATACTCAACTTAGATAAGGTGTAGATTGGCACAAACACCAACCTAAGTTTCAACTTCTAAAAGGATCTATAATAGTAATTAGGACAAATTACTTAACCCACTTCTTGGTTAGGCTATTCATTAACACTTTAAATTGAGATAATTCCTAGATAAAACATTGGTAGTAAATTAACAATCCCCATAAACTAAAAAACTTGAAGAAGTTCTTAGGATGATCCTAAGAAATTATTACATATTGCTTATCTAGGTCCACTAATATGCCTTCCAAAAACATCACATGCCCTAATAAGTGCACCCTACTTATCCATAATGGATACTTTGAGATCATGGAATACATCAAATTCTCCCTTAATGTACTCAGTATGATATCAAAATAAAAACAATTCTCATTCCTTGACTAGGAGTAAACCAAAATTTCATTGATGAATATGACCATGAATGAGTCCAAATAAGGATGAATGAACCTATTAATTAGGTCCATAAACACTGATAATTTTTTCATCAAACCGAACATCATAAAAAGATAATTATATAGGTCATACTTACCCTTAAAAGCAATACATGGAATATTAAAGAGCCTCCCCCTAAATTATTGATAGCTCGATCTCAAGTAGGTTTTATAGAAACACTCAGATCCACTAAACTAAAAAAATAGGTCATTAATATCAGGAAGAGGATATCAGTTATTAGTCATCACCTGGTCTAGCCATTAGTAATCCACACACAATCACAATGATATATCCACCTTATTTGTAATGAAAACATGAGAAACTTAAGGGAACATGGCCGAGTGAATGAATCCCTTCACCTCGAAATCATCAACTTGATCCTCAAGCTCTTAAATATCTTCATGATCTATCCTATAACAAATAATTTATACAGAATACACACTTAATATATGATTGATAATAATCTATATCTTTCACTCAGTTGTTATCCATAATAAATCCTTGAGAAAAAGTATCCTGGAACATGTCAGTAATAAGAGGAATTAATTATTTATGAGTCTTCTTATTTATCAAAGAAATACTAGAAAACTAGGCTATAATCACACCCATTTTATGATGTCTAAAACACAAATAACCCACATAAAGTTCCCACTAATTGATGTAGGTTTAAAAATCACACACTATAGATGCAAAAGTTACCTGCCGGTGATAGAAGTTGATTGGTTCTCTTTAACGATTCAACTAATCCATATTTAGGATCACATAAAAACTATAAATATCCAATAAAAAATGTAAAAGAGAATCCTATATCCATTGATCACTATAAAACATTTTTTATATCTTTTAATTCCCTCTAATCACACCCCTAAGGGAATATCGATAAAAAATACTCTATATAGATACTCTATAATAATACCAAGATCACCGACTAGATAAACATATATGAATGAGTGAAACATTCCCTTATAAAATAAAAAAATCTTGGTTTGATTCCATAATAATAGTACCTCATATTGTCAAAGGCTCACTACCCTACACATTATGAGTTTTCTTGATGGAATGAAGTTGGACTGGTCCCCATCATTAAGATCTTATCTTCTAAATCCCCTGAATGACATTGCCTTACTAGAACTACTTCCCCTGATGTTGGGAACTATGACCACTTTTTGAACCCCAAGGGTCAGAGGATCTCCAACTTCTCAACCACTATTGTTCTCTTAGCCCTACTCTTGACCCCCAGTCTAACCAAAAACATACATTCTAGATAGTTGCGATGAAATTACACAGTACCTGTGAAAATAAACTAACTCCCCATATGAGAATAACTCTGTTTTGTGATCTATCATAATTATGTAAAATACATCCCTCTTGACTTCATATATAACACCTAACCAAGGATCTATCTCTTGAAGAAAGTGATAAAACCCTATCCTAACTGATCTTATTTTCACCACCCTAGTGAGACTGTGAAAACACCCACTTCTTACCACCTAATGGATTACACCTAACCCTAAATGAATAAAACTAATACCAAGATTATCTACTCTCCATCCAGTCCTGGCTAGTAACAAAGTACTCATTCACAACCAATGAAATGGTTATCAAATGAAATATATTCATTTGTGGTTGAATATAATTCCTCAAGCTATCCTCAAATTTCTTAACTCTGGAACCCTCATCACCTGCTAACACAGGAAAAAATAGATTAGATCAATAAAATAGGCAGCCTAATCCATCACTGATATCTATATGTAATAAATTCATGAAATCCATAGCTATGTTATCCATAAGATTCTCTATAAATAAGTTGTTAAATAAACACGATTGAAATTAATTCCAAGACATAACCAACATCACTTCATTGGTCCTCTAATAATATAAGTATAGAGATTCACCAACCTCTCAGGGGGTGTATTGAGGTGATAAAAAATTAAACTTCACAAAATCTATCCAAAAAACAGAAGATTTTGGTCCAATCTCACCTACCAAGAGAAGTGGATACTACAATTAGAACTCACCAGTCATGTAATACATGGTCAAATTATCCCTCTTCACTCCATTCCCCATATAATATAATGTTTTAAGTAGTCTATATATAATATCTTGGTTGATAGGATGAATAGTCATAACAAGTGGCTCTAGATTCACTATCGTTTGGGCATATTAATCCCCACCTATATGGAACTCAATCAAAGGTCACCACAGTGGTATATCTCTACAATGATAATAAAATGACTCAAAATATATTTATATTAGAGATATAATATCACTATTTAATTTAATAAATATCAAGATCACTCCTCTCTAACCAAAATTTACACCCTATGATACAAGTGGCTCATAAACTAAGGCTTGAATCTTGCCTTACCTACCCACTCATGGGTTAGGTACAATATTATGGGGGGGGGGCATATAATAATCAAAACATATCGTAATATAAGTATGAAATAATGGATTGTTCAAGTAGATTTACACCAGGAAATTATATAGAAAAACTATATATAATTTATTATAGACACTTTAATTAACCCAACCTTGTATCATTACATGTATTTCAATAAAGAATATCAATCACATACAAGCATATAAATGTCATGTGAGCCCCATGTGCAAAAAATAATTCATGTACACACACTTATTTCTACCCTATTCCAAGAGTAAAAACCCATACACCATAAATCAAAATCAAAATGAATTATATTGTTCCAAAATAACCAAACCATAAAAAAACAAGAATATTTTTCCCATCCATGGTATCTTAAACATACCTTATATGTGAGTTAGCTAATACCAAGAAAATTATCCATACCAATTATTTTAAATAACCTATATACTATCTAATTTATCCCAAATACTAAGACAAAAGAAAACGAGGCTCAAATACCACGTTTTAGCACCCCCCATCATGGATCACCTTTTCCGTGACCGAATCGGAGTGCCACATATCTCGAGAATGAATCTCTATATGCTAGAGGATATTAAATAGTGGTGAGAGTTAACATATAATAGGTGGGGAGACTATACCCTCAGGTTTATATAACCATAAACACATCAAAATAAGTAATGAATAATTGTTGTCACAATACCAAAATAGTAATAAAATAGATATAACCACTAAGTGTCATCCAAAAATAAATATCAAAACTTGATGTATCAATGTGAACTACTACATATTCCATAAAAGTAAATAAACATAAGTAGGATCTCCCATTTGAATATCATATACAACTAAGTAAAAAAATGTAAATGGATACATCCACAACCAGTCCTGAGTACTAACCCAAACATGTCTCCCAACACTCATAAGATCCACTAGATCATACTTCCAAAGTTACAAGACCCTTCCCCTTACCTAGGCCATGGAAGACAATGTTTGATTAGCTACCATAGCACCTGGGAATCAAGTTATTACAACACATTATTCCACCTCCAATTGTGACCTTAACAATACCATTGTATATAGGTTCATGTTTAATATTAATTTCTTGTAAATTAAAAAATAATAATTAGATAACCTATCACCTCATAGAGTGATCCTGTCAAACCACGAGCAACTATCCTAGCTCGTAATTGGGAAGATATACCAATGTTATGATCAAACACCTCAAATATTATTAATATATCCCTCTTGGTATAACAATTAAGGAGAAAAATATATCACTATAAAGGATCACTAGGTTAATGATCTATCAGTATCTCAATCCATATAGGTGAATGATTTATCACCAAACCAATTCTAATAGTGAATGATTAAAATCATTATTAATGAGACATCAATAAACGTAGGTGGATGATACACCATATTTAACCATGAAAACGTGGATGAAAAACTACAATTTCAAAGCTCACGTTGATGATATACCTCCAAGACATATCATATAAGTGGAATGTAAACCACTAAAACCACTCTTGAGGTGGATGATATACCATTGTCTCAAGTATTTATATAGATTATTCAACACTAATACAACATCCATAGGTGGAAAATGTACCACTAATATCATTATCCATAAGTTGATGATTCACCAATGTAACTATCCTTTAGGTGGACAATGTACTACCAATAGTGAACATCAAGAGTATAATATACCACTAATATAGATCCAAACAATGAATTATTTATCAATAAATCTCACACTTGGAAAATTTATACAACAATAAAATATTGAATATGAATTATATATGATAAAATTAGATTTTATTGAAAATTATATGTGAAATTCACTCTTAAAATCCCCTCAATCCATTTTAAAACTGGGGTAAAATTTATATAATTTTTTTATCATGAAATTAATTTAAATGGTAATTTCGGAAAATATATGTTTTTAATCTGTACATATGGGTTTTTTATGAATAACTTGAATTTGATTTTAACTATGAATTTTAAATAGTGAATTATAAATTTGGAATTCAAATGTGTTTATAATTATTTTAAAAAATATAGATTAATTATGTATGATATAATTTCATTTTGAATTTAAAATTATAGAACCTTTTATGCATTTATTGAAATTAAACTCTTGAAAATTTAATTGATTTGAATTTGTAAGGATTTTACATTAGTTATTTTTTCAATTTTTTTATTTTTTGATGAATTGAGTATATTTCCCAGCTTATGGTTGATCCAGTTATAGTTCATGGATTGACTATGCATAAAAAATTTGAAAAACCTCAATATAATGAAAGTGAGACTTCTAAATGGACACATGAAGACCTCATAGTTGATCCACCAACTAAACCCTTCCACCAACTGACCACATATATTCAACTCATTATAGATCAACCTACCATTCCTTTCATATGGTTGATCAATCGACCACACCTGTCTAAATTTCTAGGACGAAATTACTACACACTCTTTCAGTTTATCCACTTACAAAAAAAAACAACCTACCACAACTAAGTTTAAAGATACTATAATCCATATAACCACTAAGATTCTATATAAACCTAACACAAAGGAAACCATAAGCTATCGTGACCTCCCCCAACCAGCTTCAAGAAGATTGGAAGACTTTACATACTTCAATGATTGACCATAGCCTTCCAACTCCAAGATTCCATTCCATTACCACTACTAGTTCCAAATCCAAATTGTAGGATAAGATTTCTCCCCTTAGCATGACTCCCTCACTCATTTACCACACCCGCGACACTATTTAAGAATTCAAAGAACTAAGGATGAAGAAAATCGATACCCACAAGATTAAACAATGAAGGACCAAGATTGAAATTTGGGATTTGGAGTCATTATTGAAGTTTACTTGTTTTACCTAAATGTTATGATCCTGGTGCCCTAAATTAATCCACTAAATATACTCATTAAGACTAAAATGAGAATGAGGAGGCCCGGTCGATGACAAATGAATCTTAGGAACCCTAAATAAATGTCGGCATAGTAATATTGTTGGTGATTTACCAAACTAGTTTCCCAAACATGTCTACTTAAATTAATAATTGAATCATGATAAGTGTCACATCAAAGATTTATTATAATCTCAAACTGCACTAAGATTGATTGACATAGTTTCATATAGGATAAATTGACACTGATATGAGTTTCTACAAATTTAAGTCACCCTAGGAAGAATTGAATGAATGCATGTCTTGATAAACCAAATATAAAAATGATACAATGAATAATCAAGATGAATCAAAAGTTTTTTCCATGTGTGATTCCTATGTAGGTTTGATTGGATATGGAGAGCCCTCTCTGCTCCCCAATGTTGCATACATGTTTTTGAAGAAGAGTGTACACCAGGTGCTTGAGGAAACTCTTATGAAAACCTAAAAAAGATGAATATGAATATTATTTAACTTATCCAATAAATGAAATACTTAACTCATATGATTTCATGATATATATTTGAAAAGATCTACTAAATCCACAACTATTGATTCAAAGCAGACCAAAGATTGTTGAATCACACCAGTCAAATTCTTAGGAAAAATCTAGTAATACCTATTATTAACTAGTCCAAGATCCACATACATGGTTATTTTAGGACCGATTATTTTGAGGCCTAAAACATTAAATATCACTTTCACGACTATCCGAAACCAGATCCCAATTCAACAATATAAAAATCCTCTTGCATAACTAATTTCCACTAGAGCTATGATGCATTGAATCATTTCACACCAAATTATTCTAGAAATAATATGTAATTAGATCATAGAAATGAAATGTTTCATCAAGGAGAATCAATAAGATTCCTTTCTAAAAGAATCCATACTCTTGAGCTTCAAATGTGTTAGAATCATTGAAAAGGGGCTTGGTAAAGAATTTTAGGACTTTTTAGGAAATAAAAGAATCATTGGATATGAAAAAGAGATGCATGCATATCACATGGATGAACCTTTTATGTTCATGAAGAACCTATAACTATTATTCTATAAATAGAGAACTATTAATTAATGAAAAGGGTTTTCTTATGCAATTTTTGGATTAAGAGATGATATGTTACTGCGTCGTTACTTTTTTTTCATTCCTACTTAATGTAATACTCTGATGATTGCACACTAATCCCTTATTGTATTATCCAAGGAGATTCCCCTTAACTATGTTAATAAATATGTTATTTTAATTTTTAATCTCATTTATTTTTATTTTTATATTTATGAAAATTGTTTAGACATAATATATTTCCTTACATATTTACATTTAAAATTCATATTCCCTCTTTCACTATATTTCACAAACAAGGCACTTAGGTTCTCTTCACTATGTGAAATCATTAACAGTGGGTTGTTCTAATAGTGATTATAAGTATTCTATAACTGGGATAGGTGAGGTTAGAGGTTTCAGTGATTATTTTATCCCTATGAATAACCAGAAAAGGGTGATCGAGTGAGGTTTCAGTTTATTAGAGTTAAAACAAGAGAGTATTATAATAGAATAATGATTTAATAGGAGATTAGGGGATATACAATTTTAGGATACTTTCTTTAAACTAAATTTAAAATAAACCTAATTCAATCATTGATTTCAAACACAAAACCCATTAAATAAGTGAAAACAACATCCAAGTCACTGTCTCCTCACTAGACAAACCGAGCCCCACTATTTATTAATTAAATTTGACTTCATAAAATTCATTTTCTGAAGTCCCCATGACATATATCTCATAATCCTAGCATCATTTTTGGGGAGTCTAGTGTTTATTATATTTTTTTTGAAAAATTAATTCAATACATAACTAGATCTAGTTCATATCACATTTTTTGTTTCAATATAGATGTTGGATAAAATATAATGGAAAGACCCAAGACCCTAAAAATCACTAAATAAGAGGAAATATAATTTGTTAATATCCCATTGAAATCTCATATTTTACTTATTCAACATGATTTACCATAGGTAGTTAAAACACGAATGAAAATTTAGATCAATTAAATATAAACTTAGGGTAAATTTACCTACTTAATTTCAAAAAAAATGAATGAATTAAAAACCCAAATACTCAACAAGATTGTGAGCTTCAAATTAGAATGAATAGTTTACTACCTAAATTTTATGGTTTGGTAGGAGAAGTTTCAATAGGAATATAAAACAATTTTTGAGAATTATTTAATAACTTTAGACTTAGAGGAGTCCATGAGGATCAAAATAGCTGGAATTCCATTCCCTTCTCTCTTAAAGGACCATACAAGGAGTGGCTCTAAAACATCCAACCTGGGTAAGTCACTATATGGGATGCACTATAGAATTATTTTCTCTAGAAATAATTCGATACCTCAAGGATCACCTTATTAAGGAAATTAATATATGGAATCAAGAAATACAATAGAGAAACCCTCTATAATTTTCGGGAAAGATTTATGTGGCTGAAAACCGCATTCCCAAAATAAACTTTCAGATACCATCATTTCTTAGTGTAATTTTACCAATAATTGATGAAAAAATATCTGAACTTACTCGATGATTCCTTTGGAAGAGCACTAATAGATAAGTTACTTACTAAAGTCATAGATCTTGTTAAGTGAATCCCCCAAAATCCCCAAAAATTTGGCACAAGAACTACCATAAGAAGAGTAGATGAGTTAAAAATATCCAACTCACCATTAATTGAAAATAAAATTCAACAAATAACCTCTATTGTGAGGAAGTTAGATATGAATAACATATACGAAACATCACCGACCAAACCTCCAAATATCTTCCAACTCTACCACTCCTTGGAGAACTAAACTAATGGATACCCACAAGTGGAAGAGATTTATGATTCCATGTAATAAAGACTATACTAGTAGAAACCAACAATAAATCCAATATTCAGTTAACATTCTAACATCCAATATGGATATGGGAACCAATAGTAGAAAATAACAGCATTCCAGTAGAACTTATAATTATATTTCTAGACACCACCAACAAATAATGGTAATTCTATTACTTTTACAAGTTACCAATAAGTTAAATATCAAGAAAACTCCTTGAAAGACTTAGTGAAACAACTTTCAGAGTCTCACACCACTTAGAAGACTACTCTTAGAACACACAAATCATCACTGAATGAGATACAAAGATATTATAACCAAATCATGACTTCTATTAATGACTTGAAAAATCATTTCTAGGTAAAATTATTGGTCAGTAAATTATTAAACCTAATATAAACATTATTTAAATTTCATTGATGAGTGGAAATGACTTGGGAAAAAATGAAAAATCATCATCTCAAGCTAAATATGGAAGCGAACAGCCCACTAAACCTAAAGAAGCTACCCATGACGAATTCGATAAAAAATAAATTCCATTGGAAACACCCCCATTAAAGAAAGAAAATGGAAAGGTCAAGAGAGAAGACCTACATCAACCCTAGCCTCCCTTCCATTCTATAGTGAAACTTCCCAAGAAAACTATTGAAGACACACTACAATAAGAGATTTTGGATATATTCAAAAGATTGGATATCAAAATTCCCTTAATGTAATCCATTATATAAATCCCATGTTATGAAAAATTTATCAAATATAATTGCACAAGAAATATAAGGTTATAAGGACATGAAAAGGATAATTTATGTAGAAATGTATATTTTCTTATTACCCCACAAACACCTAGAAAATTCCATGATCCACGTATATTAACTATCCCTTGAATAATAAGAAAACTCACATTTTCAAATCCATTGTGTGATTTGTGAGAATCGATTAATGTAATGCCTTATTTAGTTTATTCTTCTTGGAAGATAGGTGAGATCAAACCCACCTGAGTGGTTGTAAAAATTTCTAACCAAACCACTACCTATCCAGTTGGGGTTCAAGAGGATGTAATGGTAAGTATACAATAGTTTTTGTTCATTTTTCATTATACATTCTAAACATGGAGGAAAATATAGGTAAAGTTAACTCCCCTATAATATTAGGAATTAAATTTCTCAAGACTACTAAAAAAATAATAAATTCTTATTAGGGAATACATTGAATGATTTTTTAGTGAAAACAATGAATTTTAAAATTATTAATTCAATGAATTTCTTCCATGATTAGTAATATTTGTTTACATTGAACCATTTTGATTTTCCATGTTGTTATAAATAACAAATTGAAATTTTTGATGACATAATTAGATTAGTATAATCTTTGGAAACATCAATTTTTTCCTAATGAATCTATTTTTGAAAAAAAAATTTAATTTGGAATCTATTTTATGTGCTGAAAAGTTAAAACAAATAGATGAAATTTATTTTTATAATTTACTCAAAATTGTCACTAAAACTTATGATTTTAATGTGAAGGATTCTAACATGGATAAAAATAAGTTAAAAACATCATTAATAACCCACAAAATTTTAATTCAAGTAGTTACCATCAAACATAAAATATACTTATTTAATGGAAAATGAGAAACTACCAGTTATAATTTCAAATAATAATAAACCCAATAAAGTGAACCAAATTTTGGAATTTTTTAAATATAACATTAGATAAATATGAAAGATATTAGGTGACATCATAGAAATTAAACCTACCACATGTATTCATAGGATTTTTCTATAAAGTTAATTTAAACTAGTGAGACAACTGCAAAGGAGGCTTAATCTAACCCTCTTGAAAGTTGTGACAAAAGAATTAATTTTTTTTAGGAGATTGAATCATATACCCACTCTAAAAATCCTAATGAGTAATTCCCATTGAAATTATACAAAGGAAAATTAGATGCAAAATTGTATATTACTAGAATAATGAGTTAGTTCCCATAAGAATTCAGAATAGCTGATGAGTTTGCATTGACTACCAAAAATTGAACAATGTGACCTAGAAGGACCACATCCCAATTCCCTTGATAGAAAACATGTAAGAGAGGCTAGTGGGGTAGGGTCAATACTATTTCCATGATGTATATTTTGGGTAGTTTTAGGTTCCAATAGCTCTATAAGAACATGAAAAGTCCACATTCACCCACCCCTTTAAAAGATTTTGGATATATTCAAAATATTGGATATAAACATTCCCTTAATGGAATCCATTCTCTAAATCCCATGTTATGAAAGATTTATCAAATATAAGTGCACGAGGAATATAAGGTTATAAGTACATGAAAATGATAATTTATGTATAAATGTATATTTTCTTATTACCCCACAAACACCTAAAAAATTCCATGATCCAAGTATATTAACTATCACTTGAATGATAGGAAAACTCACATTTTTAAATCCATTATGTGATTTGTGATAATCGATTAATGTAATGACTTATTTAGTTTATTCTTCTTCGAAGATAGGTGAGATCAAACCCACCTGAGTGGTTGTAAAAATTTCTAACCAAACCACTACCTATCCAGTTGAGGTTCAAGAGGATGTGATGGTAAGTATACAATAGTTTTTGTTCATTTTTCCTTATACATTATAAAAATTGAGGAATATATAGGTAAAGTTAACTCCCCTATAATATTAGGTATTAAATTTCTCAAGACTACCAAAAAAATAATAAATGTTTATTAGGGAATACTTTGAATGATTTTTTAGAGAAAACAATGAATTTTAAAATAATTAATTCAATGAATTTCCCCCATGATTAGTAATATTTGTTTACATTGAACCATTTTGATTTTCCATGTTGTTATAAATAATAAATTGAAATGTTTTATGACATAATTCGATTAGTAGAATCTCTGGAAACATCAATTTTTTCCTAATGAACATGTTTTTGAAAACAAACTTAATTCGGAATCTATTTTATGTGCTGAAAATTTAAAAGAAATAGATGAAATTTATTTTTATAATTTAATCAAAATTGTCACTAAAACTTATGATTTTAATTTGAATAATTATAACATGGATAAAACTAAGTTAAAAACATCATTAATAACCCACAAAATTTTAATTGAAGTAGTTACCATCAAACATAAAATATACATATTTAATGGAAAATGGGAAACCGCCAGTTATAATTTCAAATAATCATAAACCCAATAAAGTGAACCAAATTTTGGAAGTTTTGAAATATAACATTAGATAAATATGATAGATATTATGTGACATCATAGAGATTAAACCTACCACATGTATTCATAGGATTTTTCTATAAAGTTAATTTAAACTAGTGAGACAACCGCAAAGGAGGCTTAATCTGACCCTCTTGAAAGTTGTGACAAAAGAATTAATATTTTTTTAGGAGATTGAATTATATACCCACTCTAAAAATCCTAATGAGTAATTCCCATTGAAATTATACCAAGTAAAATTAGATGCAAAGTTGTATATTACTAGAATAATGAGTTAGTTCCCATAAGAATTCAGAATAGCTGACGAGTTTGCATTGACTACCAAAAATTGAACAATGTGACCTAGAAGGACCACATACCATTTCCCTTGATAGAAAAAAATGTTAGAGAGGCTAGTGGGGTAGGGTCAATACTGTTTTCATGATGTATATTTTGGGTATTTTTAGGTTACAATAGCTCTATAAGAATAGGAAAAGTCTACATTCACCCACCCCTTTGGTATTTTTTCTTATCGAAGGATTCCCTTCAGTCTTTTCAATTACCAATGTACCTTTCAATAATGCATGGTAAGAATTTTTTTAAATTTTTTGAGAGCTCCTTAGAGGCATTACTTTTTTATTTTATTATTTATAGATCTTTTTTTTCAATGTTTTCTTTAAATTATGAAAAATCATTTAAGAAAATTCATTGAGAAAAACTTAGTTTTAATTTTTTTAAAAAAATCATTTCAAGGTGGAGAAAAAAAATATTTTAGGACATATAATTTCAAAATACAAGTTCGAAGTATACAATCTCAAAACTTTTTTGGTTTCTACCTTACCTTACTCCACCACTATGATACATATTCAATCATTTTTTGGGCATCCAAGATTTTACAAAAGGTTTATTAAGGAATTTTGCGAGATCTATTTTCCCCTAAAAACCTACTCAAAAAAGGAAACTAATTTGTGTTTTATGATTCATGTAGGATAACTTGTCCATGTCCTCTATAATCATCCCACCAGACTCGAATTACCCCTTCGTGCTACCATCTTATTCTTTAAACAAAGCTGTGGGAGCTATACTATCCCATAAAGTTGATAGGAACCAAAAACGAGATAACCTACACTTTTCAGGCCCTTGAAAAAACCCAAATAAATTTAAAAAAGATTTTTTATTCCAAAAATTGTTACATTAGAAAAATTTCAATCTTAGTTTTTAGTAAGTAAAGTAACTATTTATTACAATCATGCAGCACTCAGGTATTTTATCAAGAATGATGATTCAAAACCAAGACTAGTGAGGCAGCTATTTATATTTCTTGAAATTTACATTGATATAAATGAAAAAGGGATGAACAAAGTCTTATTGGAGACCACATGAGTATATTTTATTTCACTTTTGAGGTAAAAAACCATTATAAAATAGATCTAAATTATTCCTTCTTTGGTGATAAACTATACAAAGTCACTTAAGTGCCCTAACATGATGATCTAGTCAATTTTATAGTCACATCAAAGGAACCCCTTCATTACTAAGAATCAAAATTTTAAATTAAAATTTTATTCAAAGTATTATTATTGGGAACATCATTACTTATGGAATATTTATAATGACCAAGTGATTAGTAGATTCATCCCCAAGGAAGAAATTATATATGTGCTTACATTCTTTCATACACTTTCTTGTAGAGGTAATTTTAGACTTTAGAGAACTGCTAGAAATGTGTTGGAAGACATATTATTTTAGAATTATATTTTTAAAGACTAATTTAATTTTTTTAAATCATATCTAAATAGTCAACTTACTTGTGGAGTTTCCTAAATACATGAAATTTCCCAACAAATCTTCATTTTTGGGAAATATTTGATGTTTGAGGATAATATTTTATGAGTCAATTTACTGTCTCATTTGGTTTCTCCTACTTTTTATAAATAATAGAATATGTTTCTAAGTGAATATAAGAAAAATATCTATAAATCATGTTTCAACGGATTCCATTTAACCTATTAAATCAAATTATTTTTATATATTTTGAGCACCCCAAGCAATAATTTGGAACAAATGAACACATTTCTACAATAAGAATATGGAAACTCTGATGAAGAAATAATAATGCATTATAAGACCTAAAATATATACCACACATAAAAAAATAGTAAACATTAAGTTTAAAAAAGTTATATTATGATGATTATAGGGAATACAGTACAACCCACAATGAAAGACTAGATTAATAAGGTGTAGGATGCATTATGGGCATAAAGAACTTCCTATAAAACTCATTTAGGAATGTTTCCTTAAAGAATTTTTTATGGAAATTACTATCATTTTCATTTTGAGATGAAACATAAATATTAATTGGAGATAAATAAGGTAAACCTAGAATTTGGAAAAGATGGAGAATATTGGAAACTGTAGATGATGGAACTAGAATAACTCTAAAGGGAAGCTTATGAGACTTCACTTCTATATAGAGAGAATTCCAAAACTGTCTATAATAATATCATACATAAAATAAGATTCGGAGTTAGAGATGAAGTGATTTTTTTCTCATTAATGATGATTTTTATTCCTGGTAAAATTTGTTCAAAGTATACTAGACTATATATAGTGACTAATACTTTTCTATTTGGTGTAGTTGAGATCAATGAAGAAGATTCAAAGTAGCTATTTAAAGTGAATGACCAAAAGGTTAAGGTATTTCATAAATAATTTTAGAAATATTCAATGTATGAGTCCACAATCCTCTTTAATTATATTAAATAAATTACTTCTAGGTTGTCTCCTTAAAACACATTAGTCTAGATAACTTTATTTTAAATTTGTTTTTCTTGAAAAAAACGCATGATGGAATTGATTTTATTTGTGTATATGATAAGTGTGGGGAATATGGACAAGTAAATTAATATGTAAATATTATTTCTATTTTTATTTTACCATTTATAAGTATTTTTATATTAAAATAAATAAAATAAAGTGGTGTGGATAATTTTATTGTAGGAATATGTACCTAATTTTTGCTTAATTTTTATATTTTTAGAGTGTATTTAGGATATGAAAACATTAGTTGAATATTGTCCTATCTAAGAAAAATACCATTCTAAAATTATGGAGTTCATTAGTTTTAACACTGTGAGATTGAAATTATATATTATTAAACTTTGTTACTGTTTTCATGGAAATTTTGTTTTAGAACTAGGAAAAGGAGAGTGACTGAAATGATCTTTATGGAATTGAAATTATAAAATAAGAACACTAGGATTTGGAAAAAATAAGACCTTTGGTATACAAAAAAGAAAAATGGTATAAGTCCTTTGAAACTATAGTAAAATTGTTAATTTAGTCCCCACAAAGAATCTTTGTGACGTTATGCACTATGTGTGTGAGTAAATTCCATATATTTATTTTCAATAAGTGTTATGCAAGGTTTTTTTCACATACATGGAGAAGAAAAATTTAATAAGAACCAAGTTATTGAAAATGAATTCATTCAAAAGAGGAGGATATTTTCCCTAGATTAATAAGGGGACAATCAACTTATAAAAATTTCATTTGAGTTGTATCAATAAAGTATAAATTGGAACACTGGTTTAAATTTCTTAGGATAAAGGGATAAATGGAAGTTCCAATTATTAAAATTTAAATTCCACATAATTTTATATATACCTGTCTTGGACTTGGAAAATATTATTTAATTAAAATAGAGTCATGTATTAAATTCATATATGAGGCATAATATTCCAAATAAAATAGGAATATATAATTTCCTTTATCTTTAGTTTTTATACATAAGTCTAGACTGAACTATCTCTTCAAATAGTTGAATTAACTATATTTGTAACATCATTGAATAATTCATGGTATGATATTTTTTAATTTAATTAAATTATACATTTCTATTTTGGTTTATCTATATTATGGGTATTTTAGAGGTTGGGTTCTAGTATAAATGGTCTCATAACAGATGGTTAGAGAGTTGAGTTGAGGCTAGGATGAGTCTCATTAACTGACACTGAATAGTTGACGGGACACCACCTGACTGCCTGTGGCGTTACAATGGGTCTGTAGAATTCTTTAAACACCACTAGCCAACTGGTGGGGTTCCACCAGTCAATTTGTGGTGATGTAAAAACCTTGGTGGTTCTTTCAGGCACACCAACTAGCTTCTGGGTTTCCACCCGCAATCTGCTGGCACTAGAAGAGCCCTAGTGGTTCATCCTTACACACCAACCAACAGGGAGTTCCACTGGCTAGCCAATAAATACTATCTAAGTTTTTATTAAATATAACCCATGTATTTTAATTCCAATCATTTAATCCTTAATTAATACACTAATATGACCCCAACTACCATATTTCTATCATAATACATTCTCCCTTAACTCTTGAGCTCTCTCAATCATCACCTCTTGGTCTTTCGATGTTGGATCAATACTATGATTATAGATTAGTAAGTTTTCTCTATATCTACACAAAATTACATGTCTTATTTTAGATATGTTTATGGATCTATGATGGATATGTGAATTACATATAGATCTAATAATGAACTCTTCCCTTTTTCATAGATTGATGATTGATCTAGCAAGTCAAAGAGATCGCTTTAACTGAAGCTGGATCTCTCATGAACAATAGAAATTTTAAGGTAAGTTAAAATATATCGATCATATTGAGACCTTGTTCTTCTTTATTATCATATCATATATCTATTTTGATGATGTATTGATAGTGGATCAATGTTTTTGGACTAGACATAAGGTTATCTTCAAGATTTTATGAGGAAATTGTGATCTGTTCATTAACCAACAATAGATATAGTGAATTGGAATACTCTTCTTCAGCATATCTTGGAACTAGTTACATTGAAATATTCAACGAGGTATGTGATTATAGAACTACCCCTTCTTGGGATGGAATCCCCCTAGGTCTCTTTTTCAGAACTATTATTCGATGAACCATAACCTAAGATAGGAATCCATGAAATTCAAACATGTTTTTATGGGTTCAAAATGTGATTCACGCTTTGATACTTTGATAAATATTATATTAATTCATCAATAATCTTTATGTATTAATTACCTTACCATTTGGGTCCCATGTATACACTTTTTTCCTTGATATAATTCTTATGTTGTCATATCTTGTTATACCACACTTAATAGTGATCACATGTGTGTGTGTGTTTCCCGTGGGACCGATATGTGATGTTTTATACTAAGAGTATGCTTATGTAGTTTTTTATCCATGTTTGATTTTTATAACTTGTACTTGTATATTTCTATTGATTCTCATGATTTCATAATATATAATAAATTTGTATGCTCTACCCTGTTATGTGTGATTACCATGGATTTGGAGGTATTATTCTTGATACCTAGAATAGTTGGACCACCATGATATGGTTATATCTTAGAGGGGAAGAGCACATGACCTATGGTAATGGTGTTTATTTCCCAAACATAGGGTGGGGTTATGATATCCTTGAGGCCAAACTGATAATAATGACATTGGGGGGTATGATGACCTTGTGTTCTAACCTAAGGCATAGATAGGATATTATGACCTTGAGGCCTAACCTATGATGGAGGCAGGAAGAGACTGTCCTCAGGCCTAATTCAACTTGACGCCTTGAGACCACCAAGAGATTTTTTTTCCAGCCTAGGGGTTAGCTCTTGGTCACTCTTGATATCATTATGATCATTCTTTCAGTAGGAAGCTGCGACAAGTATGGCTAGGGATTGTTGTGTATTGATTAACACAAGAGTGATTGGTATGTAATTGTTATTATTTCATAAAAATTTGTTTTTATCATGTAATTCACTAGTTATACCTATGAACACATGCTAAGGACACACTGATGGTGTTCTACTAGGTTTTCTTACTCACACCCTTCATGGGAATCTTGATGCATGAAAAAAAATTAATGATTAGGGATCCAGGTAAGGGAAAGGGACCTAAAAAAAGATAATTGTGGACCATGGATCTTGTAATATTACCATGATGGATTCCTGGGGATTTTTGTAGTGTTCTCACTACTAGAAAATGGACCTATCCCCACGGTTTTTCAAAAAACCGTGAGGATAGGTCCACTTATGCCCACGGTTTTGGAAAACTGTGGGTATAGGTCACTTTTCAAGACCTATACCCATGGTTTTCCAAAACCGTGGGTATAGGGGGGTCTATCCCCACAATTTTCCAAAACCGTGGGGATAGGTCCTGAAAATTCACCTATACCCACGGTTTTGGAAAACCGTGGGTATAGGGGTACCAATCCCCATGGTTTTTGAGAAAACCGTGGGGATAGGTCTGGGATAAAATACATATACCCACGGTTTTGAAAAATAGTGGGTATAGGCTTCCCGTTTATGCGCAGGAAATCTTTTTTTTAGGCGGGAAGGAAATTTTTTTGGCGAGAATCCGATACCCACGGTTCTTCCCTCTATACCCACAATTTTTACAACTATATTTAACTAAATATATATATATACACATATGTGATGTTAGGGTAGTGTTTAGACATGGTGTATACGGTGAAGAGGTTACAGGATTGAAACCCACCGCCTGCATTATTTTAGGATCTATACCCACGGTTTTGAAACCATGGGTAAAATCCGTTGACACTGTGGCAATTGGCTATGTTTCGTTGACACGGTGGCAGAACACCTATACCCACGGTTTTGGAAAACCTTGGGTATAGGATGTAGACCTATACCAATGTTGTTCCATCCCACAGTTCCCAAAACCGTGGGTATATCCTATACCTACAGTTTTGGGGGCTATACCCACGGTTTTGAACCGTGGGTATAGGCTATTTTTCCAGTAGTGTTTCTTTATTTGTATGCTTGAACCTTTATTCTCTGGTTTTACTTTCCACATTGGGATCCCAATTTTATTATATTTGTGACATGTGTGACATATTCTATTCTAATATGATACTTTATATTTATTCCTTGATAACCTAAGTTTATTTATATTTTTTTACTCTTATTGTATATGGATATGATTATCGATGGTATATTCCCTCCACTGATAGTGTCTGGACTGTCACTGTTAGTCGAAAGCCTCTTGCATATGGGGAGGCACTAATGATGTATTGTGGCTATCCAGATCAAACCTAATGGTTAATTTTGGGGCGTAAAAAAATGGTATCAGAGCCTGAGTTTCCATTATTTTTTATATATATTTATTCTAGGATGTTGTAAAATAGAGATAGATTATATGAAACTTAGGCAGGGGGGTTTATATGTTCCAGGTTAGATCACGTCAAAAAGACCATTGAGTTATTATTTATAGGGTTCTATTATAATTTTATTTGTTTTGGTTGCATTCATGAATCATGAGTAGACATGTTTGATCACATGTCATATATATACATGTTGTGTTATGTATAACAATTCTTTGATTAAATGCCTTGATATGTGCTATCTGTTTGAGATATTCCATTATAATCTATTGAGTGATATATCTATATTTTTTAGTTGTGATATATCTATGTGACATTAGTTATTTGAACTTGAGCATACTATAATATTTTTTATATATCTGATTGTGACTAATGTACAGATATGGATAACCTTTGGTACTGATAGGTGGGATACACCTTGGGTTATGGGTAGAATCCTAGGAGAAACATTGTATGATCCCATAAAATATTTTGGATTTGTATTAATGGATTAAGGTGATTAAATTTTTGTTTTTAATTTCTTAATAATTACACCTTAGAGACATTGAAATTATCTCCCTCGGGATGAAGCACTAGTTCCACCATAGGCTATGCAGAAGGATACAGATGAGAATACTTTTCCACTTACTCAAGTAGTTTAGGCTTTGGAGCCACTCTATTCCAAAGTCTTTTGGGTTGTACCTACCCATAGAGGAGTAGTACATATGACCATGGTTGACTAAGCTCGTGACTTCCAAATACAGTATCCACCAGCCTTTAAGGTAATTAGAGGACCACATGATGTTGAGGAATTGTTAGATATCATTAAGAGAATATTTGGATTGGTTGAGATATTGGAGGATTGGTGGGTCAAGCTAGAAACATTAATGATTCAGGGACCCACCATGGGATGGCGGGGTGCCATGGGATATCTGGTAGACATCAGGGTTATTAATGGGATTCCTCAAAGAACATGTTCTTTAGGGAATTCTTTCTTGTCATGATAAAGATGAATTTTGCCTATAAATTCACAGATCTGTTGTTGGGAACCACGATGGTATCTATGGACTCTTCTCATTTCATAGAAGTACTTTATTTTTTTCCTTATTGGATAGAAAAAAACCCATAAGGCTAAGAAGTTCAAGATTGGTCTTCATACTAATATCAAAAGGAAGGATTTGATTTTTGACCTAACGATATACTCAAAGGTTCTATGCATGACATTAAGTATTGATAAGGTATTAGAAAATGATCGATCTTATAGTCTTCTTCTGTACTACAATACTCAAATTGGTGGACCTCCTACATTTGTTGTTAGTGTCTATTCAGGTAATAAGAAGAAGTTGATTGAGTACGTGTAGTAGGTAATGATATGTAGGTAGAGCATAGTATGGATTTTTAAACCCTCATAAGAGGAGTTCCATAATAATTTAAATGTGGGAAGGTTGAACATTATCATAAGTTCTATATAAAACCTCAGAGAAAGTGTCAACATTGTTGAAAGATAGGGAAAATATAATAATTATAATCCAAAAGTTTGAGGTCTGGTTGCAAAGGTTCTGGATAGATGCGGGCTATAACCCAGGGATCTGAATGGGGTCCTCAGTAGCAGGCTCAAACAATGATGACTCAGTAAAGTCATCCACCTCAGGGTAAAAACCATGGAGTTGATGCTGGACAAGTGTATATAGTGTATTGGGCCTTAATAGAAGGTGGTGAAGGACCATCTATTGTTATATGTACAATAATGATCACTTTTATGTTGTCTACAACTTTGTTTGATACCAGTACTTCTCATTCCTTTATATATGTAAAAGTTATTGATGGAATTAACCTACCAGTTAAGTTATCTATTGATTTTATTTCCCTTGATATGGAATTGGGTGAGAAATAATACAATCTTCAATGATTCTCAGATTGTCCTATAATCTTTGTTGGCTATATAAATCTACGAGACTTCATGATTCTAGAGATTAGGATATTTTATGTGTTTCTCGGAATAGACTAGATGACTAGGTTCCATGCTCACACTGATTTCTATCAGGTTTAGTTATCATTTACATCAACATAGGGAGAGAAGTGTGTCATAAATAGTTAGTAAAATTTGAGAGCAGGTAGAGTGGGTCGAGACGTGATCCCTTCCAAGATGATTATAGAATAGATTATAGGCTTGGATATTATTGTAGGATCAGTGGTAACCCCCTTATCTTTTACTCTATTAATGGATCTCTATCGGGATGTATTCTTAGATAAATTAATAGGTCTTCCACCTGATATTGGTTTTTATTTAGTGATAAAACTCATTCTAGGCGTGCTACCCATTTTGATAACCCTTTATTGTATAGTGATATATGAGTTTAAACGGTTTCAAGTACAAATCAATGACATGTAATAAAAGTGTTTTATCAGGATGAGAAGATTACCATGGGGTGTCAAATTTTTATTATTCAATGAAGATAGTAGTATCTTACTATGTGTAGATTACTAGAATACGAAATTGTTGACCATGAAGAATAATCACCCTTTTCCTAGGATCAAAAAACTCTTAGATTAGTTATTGGGATCACAGTGGTTCTCCAAGATTGATCTCCAATCATGCTATCACCAGTTTTGGGTAAAATAGAATGTTATTATGAAGATAATGTTTAAGATTAGGTATGGGATATATGAGTACTTCATGATTCCATTTGGATTGAATAATGTTAAAAAATGTTCATATATCTCATGAATGAGATCTTCTATACATACATTGACTCATTCATAATAGTGATTTTTGATAATATACTCATTTAATCACTAACCCCAGAGTAGCATGCCATACTTCTCAAGATAGTATTGAGTACACTTCAAGAACATCAGCTTTATTCCAGGATATAAAAGTGTCACTTTTGGATTTTGGAGGTTCAATTATTAGGGTATGTGGTTTTTGAGACTGATATATCATTGAACCCAAAGAAAGTAGAGGTGGTGATGTCTTGTATATATCATCAGAATGTGTTTGAGATCAAGATATTTCTGGGATTAGTGGGGTAATATCAACATGTTATCTAGGAAATCTCCCATTTATCATCACCCATGACTATGCTGGTAAAGAAAGGGGTAAAGTTTCAGTGTTCAGACCAGTGTGGGAGGATTTTATTAAGCTGAAGTGGAGGTTTACTACAACTCAAATGTTGACTCTTCCTGATCCTAGGATTGGATATAGTTTTTATTACGATGCATTAGAAGATGGATTGGGGGAACTATTTATATAGAGGGACCATATAGTATCATATAGTTCACATCAATTATAACCACATGAGTGGAACTATCATACCCATGACTTGGAGCTGACAACTTTGGTCCTTTATTTGAATTGATGAAACACTATCTCTTTGTGAGAGGTTTATTCTCTACCTTGACCACAAGATCATCTAATATATCTTATCACAAAGGGATCTAAATTTTAGGTAGAGGTATTGGATAGAGAACCTAAAACATTCAATTTTGGGAAGTATTATGAACCAGGTAATGTTAATGTCGCTTTAGATGTACTTAACCATAAGATGTAGGTATCTTGAGATATTGGTGAATGATCTTCAGAGGAATAGTGGGGCATGATAAACTTGTTGGATAATTGGAGGACATATTATTTCAAGGACCAGGGGTTTATGTCATGTTCCCCATTATTGATCACATCTACCATACTAGATTAGGTGAAGGATAATTAAAAATCTAACTGAGAATGTGCTATAATGTAGGAATGTCTAGCTATGATGACATGATACCTAGGATTTTATTGGAATATACTTATTTTATTCTTGTAAATGGGAGAGTTTTAATCCCTAATTCTATCAAGGAATATATTGATGAGAGTTTTACAAGCACAAAAGTGGGTAGTGAATCCTAGAACAACAAATATGTACCATGACTTTGGTGGTAGTTATGGTGGCCAGGGATGAAAATGGACATTGTTGGATTCATTTATCAATGCCTCAACTGCCAGAGGATATAGTTTGAGCAGTAATGTCCTAGAAGTATGCTCCATCCACTTCCTGTTCCAATGTGGAAGTGGGGACCATCAGGATGGACATTGTGATGGGGTTACCTAGAACCATGGGGTGAAATAGTTTGGTTGATTGTTGATTGGATAATCAAAGTTTCTCATTTTTTAACAATCTATGAGACTCACTCAGTAGATCAGCAGGTAAAGCTATACATCTATGAGATTGCATGATTTCATAGAGGTCCCTTGAGAAATTCATAAGACTGAGACATAAATTTAATGTCACGATTTTGGTAGGGATTATAGAATACCTGAGGGACTTAACTATGATTTATAAGAACATAAAATACCCTTAAATATAGATAGTATAAAGGGACAATTCATATATTTGAGGACAAACTCTAGGCCTGAGTTTTGGATTTTGGGGGAGCATAGGATGTTCACCTAGCCTTGGTTGAGTTCATATACAACAAAATTTTCTAGGATTAGTTTAATATGGTGCCTTATTGTGCTATTTATGTAACACACCAAGATTTTAAAATAAAACCATATTTGATATCTTATGTTTCACACAATACCAAGCCTAAATGAACTCCAAAATATTATTATTTAATTATGATCATTATAACCTATTCGTTAAATTAGTGGGTAAAAATAGTATTAACCAAATTATGATATATATATATATATAAAGGACCTACTCATTACATAATTATTGATTAATTCTTAAGAAACTTACAATCAATTTTTAATAAAGTTATTTTATGCTTTATAAATACAATTTATTCAAAAATGGGTTTTCTTATTTTTTAGGAGTGAATATTATAATAAAATTTTGCAACTTATATAAATTTTATTTTATAAAAATAATATCAGTTTTTAAATAATAATACTAAAATTACCATAGGGTAAAATTTTCAGATTTTTCTGAAAAGATTAATTTTCCATTGAATAGTGAAAATAACGATTTTTATTGAAACCTATATTTTTTTCAACCATTTGTGAAGTTAAATTTTATTTTAAAATGATTTAAATGATAAATTAGTTCTATTATATTATTAATAATTCAATTAGGTTTATTTTAATAAATTCTATAATTTAATTTGGTATAAAATCATTTTTATACAAAAATAAACATTTTTTAGGAAAACTATATTTTTTTTCTAAAAAAATGGTTTTAATAGGTTATGCATGCTTATTTTAAAGTTTATTTATATCAATTATAGGAATTTAATTTAATAAAATTGAATTTATTATTTTATTCGTGAATTTAAATTTATCCTAGGATGAGTTTCTTTATATTTTTTTAAGAAATTAAATTTTTAGTGAATAGTGAACAAATACAGTTTTTTTGAAATACGATATCTTTTATGATATCACCAAGACTTAAAAATAATATAAAAATTTATGATACTTATGGAATGAATAAATTATTATAAAATAATATAAATATCATTAAAAAATAATTAAAAAAATTGATATTAGAATTTATTCAATAATAAATAGGAAAATAATTTTTAGTGCTAACGTAGAGACAACACAACATTGAAAAAGCCATGTTTTGTATCAGAAAAATAATAACAGGGATGATATAAGTCTTTGATATACTTGGGTATTAAATACTAAGTATTATTTATTATTATAAAAAATTATATTTATATAAAAAGTGTCCCATCCAAATTCTTGTGCAATGCTTGTGCAAGGTCAAAAAAGTTAAAATAACACATTTAAAGTGTTTTCATGATATATATGTTATTTAAAATAAATATTAAACAAATATAAATTGATATTTTGATCATAATAAAATTATTTTAATTATATATTTTTTTATAACTATTAGAAATTATATAATTACTATATATTCTTTTGAAATGCTAATAAAATATTGATTTAGTTAACAGAAAAGTCAAATAAATGATATTAAAAATATTAAAAGTAACATAATTTTGGATATTTAAGGAGATTAATTAATTATATAGTATATAATGACATTTTTATGATATAATAATATAGTTTTTTAAATTTTAATTTTTTTCTTGATGTTTATAAATTCAAAGTAATGAATAATATCAAAATTGACAATAATGATATTTTATGGGATTATTATTTTCCTGAATTATTTAAAAATACTAAAATATTACATAATAAAAAAGGCATAATATGTTGTCTAAAATTTCATACCCTGATCATTTATATTCCATTTGGAATCATTTTACCTAGAATAGTCTTATTATATTTTAATCTTTTGAGAAATTCCAAAAGTTCCCCTCAACTCAATTATAAATGGGCTCCTCCTCCCTCACTTATTCACACCAATTTTACCTTTTATAGATTTATCAAGTCCTCAAAATTACTCTTATAAAAATAATAATCTATTTTATAGAGGTTCAAATCCTTCTAAATGACCAACCTTATATTTCTTAAGAATTTATCTAAAGGAAGTTTGCCAAATAAGAGGTAATCGTCTTTTCCAAATCTTTGAAATTTATTTATTCTTCTACTTATTCTTCATGTGTTGTTTCCATCCTAAATTAATAAATCCAAAATCATAAATATACTGATATTTTATTATTATTATGATCAAACCATATTCCAACTCATTTCCATATTATAAAAAGTGAAAACATCGCTCGTGCATACATATGGCCTATCGTCTCCACATAGCAGTGTAACTCATTTTTATTCACCTCTTTACTTGGATGGTTATAAATATGGAACTAATTAATATATATTATATATATGATATAATATATATTCTTTAAAGGTTAATTATTATTTTCCATTCTTTTGTTCCATCCATCAGAAAATGAAAACAACGTTCATGCGTACCTAAGGCCTACCGTCTCCATAAACAATGTAATTCATTTTTCTTTATAAATATTTATGGATGACTCTAAATATATATATATTAAATATATACGATATTTAAACTATAAATAATATTATTTAGATGAAGTAATAATATCCTATACACAAGAACTATAGCTTACATGTCAAAAATATACATTGGAAAATGAAGTTGTTAACACCCAAAACAAGGGTAATAAAGAAATATTCTTAACAAAAGGGTGATAAGATGATATAATAGGATCATATATGATATAATAAATATGAATATGGGTTTTTTATAAATTAATAACATGTTTAAATCCATTATAAAGGAGTATAAATTACATTCAAGTAAAGGGAATCATGAGGTAGGAGTTTTTTTTCTCACATTAATTTATGCGGGAAAGATGACTTATACATTACATGATTATTTTTTATAGTGTATAGTTTAGTGATGAATATATTTTATGGTTATTATAATAAAATTTTTGTGTTATAAATATCCAAGTAAATTAATTTATTTCATGGGGATTAGGATTCAAATGATATCAAAGTGGTAATGGTTTATTTTACAATCTCATCACTATTTTGGATTGTTTATGTTTAAGTCTCCATTAGAAAATGTTTATCTTCCATGATCATGTTTTATAAAATAGTTTTCAAAAAATATTTTCACTATTCCCATAAAATTGTTAAAAATAATTTTTACCCCTTTTTTAATTACTATACAATTGTTTGAAAGGAATTTTTTTTGTTTTCTAAACAAGGTGCTTTGTGACTTTTCTGAAAAAAAATATAGAAGGATTTTTTAACTCATGCAGTTTAAATGGAAATTCCCTCCATCATGATTCCTTAATTATTTTAAACTTTATTTTAAATTTTATATGTTTATTTTGAATGATGTTTTTTATTTATAAGTGATTTTTTTAAAAAGAGAAGTAATTTTAAAACTGAAAAGTTATTTTTCTCAAGAATTATTACAAGTGATCTTTCAAAATTATTTTTCCACTAAGATGAAATCCTTTGATGTTAATTAAGTTTTATTTAGGATATTATCCAATTATAACATCCTTATTCATTCTATAGATGTTCTATGTTTATGATGAAATGGTTTTTATGAAACTCGTTACCTTTCCACGAGTTATACTTTGATGAAATAATGAAATTTCTATGAAAACCATTTCTTTTCCATGGGTTATTATATAATAGAATGTTTAAGAAAACCATTTCATTTCATGGGTTATCATTTGATGATTTTTTTTATAAACTTGTGGCACACATATTTATAGTTTTCATTATATGATGGTGGTTACGTTATAACCAAGGATGGTGGTGATGTTATAATCAATGATGTTTGAGATCTATATCTCCCTCTAATGAATTTGATAAAGATTGATATCCAATTTGATAAACATGAGTAAAATGGGGTGTTAATCCAGTTCAGTAAGGGTAATTTTCCACTATGATAGTCTTGAGAGTGAACCATGACTAGTATGATGGTTTGAGGAGTGAACCCATTCCACATTGATAGTCCAAGAAAAGATCCTCAACAATTAAGAAAAATATTTTATATGATTATGTGTATTATACAATTCCATAACATATGCCAATGATATTATCTCATGGAGTATGTTTTTTTATTATCTTATGATTCATATCTTATGAACTTCCAATATGTATTTCATGAATCACTATTTTGATCTACGATATACAGGGTATACGTTTCAAATGTTAAGTTCTTATTATTATGCCCCCATGCTTATATTATGATTATGTAATCATTTATATCTCCCTTTTTTACCATTATTGAGAATCTATGATCACCCTTTTCTTATGTTTCTATTACCCATGTTATGAAGAAAGGTTTTAAGTAGGATATGTATAAGAAGGGTTCTATACATGAAGAAACTTTGGGGGATGACATATATTCTTATGAACCAGTTATTTATTTCTCCAAGATATGTAAGTGATTTTCTTATTTATCTAAAACACTAATCCTAAAAGGTTCTTTAGTATGAAAAATGACCTGATATTACATTTTATTTTTATGTTTTTGATGGTTGAAATTGGACCATGTTTATTGGTATCAAATACTGAAATGAAAAGATTATGTTTTTAGCACTGGATTCATGATCGCATGTTCTGGGCTGTTATAGTTGCTATTAGAGGTTGGTTTATAAAAATTTGAAGATTATGATGTTTTAATGAGAAGTTATCTTATGAGTTTTCGATACTATCATGGGTATATATTTTTGAGGTTGACCATAATTTCAGATTATTAGATATCCCTTTTAGGTATTAAGTGAAATTTTAAGGAGGTTAATGATATTTTGTGATATGTTTATGTAACCATTAGGTTTAATAAGAAGTTTTATTTGAGGAAGAATTAATTTAATTTTTGGGGAAATATTCTTAAATGTATTGGTAACCTTTAAGGTTTATAAGATCTATGATTTTGAGGTACTTATGGGTTATTTCATTTTTTAGGATGTCCATCATATTTTTGGAATGTTATTATAATTATATTAATATTGTTTTAGTAAAAGAAAAACTCACAAGTTGGGTAAAAACTCATCTCATCTAGCAAGGCCATGAGGCATGAAGTCGCAACTGAAGGGAGACAAGGGTTCATCACCTACCTTTAGTCCACATGATTTCCTAGTCATGATTACATTATTTTTATTTATTTAAAATATTTTAAATATAATAATTAAGTTCAATTTTGTAACATATTCTTTATTGTATAGATAATAATGGTATTGTAAATTGATTTGGTGTTTAGTGATTAATGTTATTTCAGAAGACAATCACTAGTTTGGGAACCCTGTATGATTAAGGTAAATAGAATATCATGGAATTTGATTTCTTCAATAAAGGATGAATTTTCTTTTTGGAGGAATATATTATTTTATTGTGGATTTATGGTGATTGATGTTATTTTTGGAAAATTTTAATGTATCTTGGAGATTATATATTTAGGATGTGTAAATTAAGGGTAAAAAAATAAGAAAACTATATTGGAAGATGATGCGATCAAATCCTTATGATTTTTGGGTTTCAATATTGTTCTGAAATATCTTTAGTAATTTTAAGGATAGTTATTTATTGAATGATATAATTTGAACTTTGAGTATTACTGTTGAATTAAAGGGATTAAATTAGTTTTCCTCATATGAAGGTTTACTCTTTTTGAGAGTCAAATTATCAAGTGCTAACCATTTTGTTTTTTTAATTACTAAATATTGGATAAATATATTTTTATTCTTTTTTGTATTATAAAAACCATTAGAAGTTAATTTTAGTGATTCTAGTATGAAAATTTCAACTTAAATACTCATCATTTGGAGAAAAAGATGAGATCATGGTGGAAATTAATTAAAGTATGGAACTCTTTTTTCAAATAAATATGTTTCGTTGTGTTTTTAGAATAGTAAGTAAAGTAATTAATAAACTCTAGGAAAAAGTATCTTGAAATAATCATGTTATCTATTTTCTTTTATTAATGAGAAATCAAGGGATTTTTAACCCATTCTAGAATTATGGTTTTGTTATGGTTTACTTTTTCATGATCATATTCTATACAACTCTCTATTAGTACTTTGGAGTTTATTTTCTCTTCTATATCCATGTTTTTACTTCCCAATTTTTTTTCCTACAAGTAAAATTTGTATTTTTTATTCCAAATGACCTCGATAATTCTAGTTCTCTCTTTTCAAATGGAGGTTTATTGATCCTTTTTAAAATGTGGGATTTCAACAAAGGTATTAAAAAAAGTAAAACATTGGTTACTAAGATCATGTTTAAATTGAAAGGATGAAATTTATTAAAGGGGTGGATAATTTAACACCATGATATTTTAAAATAACACTATGTTCGATAGCTTATGTCTCATGCAACACCGAGCCTTAATGAACCCCAAAATATTATTATTTAAATATGATCATTATAACTTATTCATTAAATTGGAGGGTACCAATAGTATTAATCAAATTATGATTATATATATATATATTACCTACTCAATTAAAATTCACCGTCCAGTTTAGATTAAATATGTACTCAATTTTTAGTAATGTTATTTTATTCTTCATAAATACATTTTATCCAAAAATGAGGTTTTTTGTTTTTATGAGTAAATATTATAATTAATTTGTGGAAATTGAATTAATATTATTTTATAAAAATAATATAATTTTTGAAATCATAATATTATAATTAACATAGTTTTAATTTTTTTAATTATTTTTGAAAAGATTGATTTTCCAGTGAAAAGTGAAAAATACGGATTTTTTAAAACATTATTTTCTTCAACAATTTATGATGTTATATTTTATTTTAATTTTTTTTCAAAGAAAAATTAGTTATATTATAGTATTAATTATTAAATAAGGTTAATTTTAATAAATTTTATAATTTAATTTGGTATAAAATCATTTTTATACAAAAATAGGCAATTAAAAAAACTCTATTTTTGTCTTCTAAAAAGCGGTTTTCGTGGTGTTTTTCAGAATCATTTTAAACATAATTTATATAAATTATAGAAATTTAATTTCATGAAATGTTTTTTAAATTTTGATTAATAAATCCAAATTTATCCTAGGATGATTTTTTTACATTGTTTTTGAAGAAATTATAATTTTATTGAATAATACAAAAAGTACTGTTTTTATGAAATACCGAATCTTTTATGATACCAACCCGACATATAAATAATATAAAAATTTATGAAACATATGGAAATACTGATGTATGATAAAATAATAAAAATATAATTCAAAAATAATTTAAAACATAGAGATTAAAATGAATTCCTTAATAAATATGAAAATCATTTTTAGTATTGATGCAAAGCCTGCATATCACTAGAAAAGTTGAATTTTGTATACATAAAATAATAATTGGGTTGATATAAGTTCTTTTTATACTTTTATATTAAATATAAATTATTATTTATGATTATTTATGATTATAAACATATTTTAGAGTTATATAACACATTTTTTATCCAAATATTTGTGCAATGCTTACCTAAGTCCATAAAATTCAAAATAACACATTAAATATGTTTTCATTATATTTATGTAAGTTAAAATAAATTTTTAATGAATATAAATAAACATTTTTATCATACTAAACTATTTTAATTAAATTAATTATATTATTTTTTTTAAATTACATAATTACCTTATATCCTTGTGTAATTCTAATACAATATTATTTTAATTAACATGAAAATAAAATAAATGATATTAAAAATATTAAAAGTAACATAATTTTTTATATTTAAGGAAATAAAATAATTATCTATATGATTCTGATATTTTTATAATATAATAAATAATTTAGCTGAAAATTTTATTGTTTTATTGATGTTTTTAAAGTCAAAGCAATGAATAGTATCAAAATTGAAAATAATGATATTTTATGTGATTAATATTTTACTAAATTATTTAATAATAATAAAATATTAAATAATAAAAAAGTTAATAATATATGATCTAAAATATAATCCTTTATTCATTAATATTTCATTTGAAATAATGTAGATCTAGAATAGTCTTATTATATTTTCATATTTTCAGAAATTTCAAAAGTACCCCTCACCTCAATTATAAAATAGAACCTCCTCCCTCACCTCTTAACACCACTTCGAGCCTTATGTCTCGACTAATTCAAACCCAGTCCTCTTATAAAAATTCTTATTCAAGTTCAACATGTTATTTTACTTCCAAAATATCTACCCAATACCCCTTATGTAGAGAACTAAAGGAAGTCCATTGAAGAATAGGTACTCATATTTACCAACACTTCCAAGAAAATTTATTCTTCTACTTCAAATTCATGTGTTATTTAAATCCTAAATTAAAAACTATGTTATCATAAATATACTTAGATGTTATTATGATTATGGGACAACCATATTATATCTTGTTTCCATCTTATGAAAACCGAAAACATCGCTCGTACATACGTACAGCTTACTATCTCCATATAGTGGTGTAATTCATTTTTCATCACCAATTTAATTGGATGGTTTTAAATTTAGAACTAATATATATAAATATATGTGTGATATATATGACATAATTATGATATTTTAAAGGTTAATTATTCTTCACCATTCTTTTATTCCATCCATCAAAAAATGAAAACAACGCTCATGTGTCCGTACAGACTATTATCTCTAAGAACAGTGTAATTCAATTTTCTATATATATCTTTATGGATGAATCTAAATAAATATATATATATATTTAATATATATTATATTAAAACCATAAATAATATATTTTATATTATTGAATTATTTTTTATGAACAATAAATGGAACTTACATGACAAAATATACATGAGAAAATGAAGTAATTAACACCTTAAACATGGGTAATAAGGAAATATTATTAAGAAAAGGGTAAAAAGATCATATAAAAGGATCATATATGATATTATAAATATGAATATGGTTTTGTTATAAATTAATTACATGTTTAAAACTATTATAAAATATGTTAAAGCATGTTCATCTAAAGGGAAATATGTGGTAAGAGATTTTTGTCTCACTTTTATTTATGTGGGACACATGCCTTATACGCTAAATGTTTATTTTTTTGTGGTGTATATTCTTACCTCGAATGTATTTTATGGTTCTTATCACGAACATTTTGGGATATAAATATCCATATAAAGTTCTTTCTTTCATGGGGATTATGATTCAAATGATACCAAATTAGTAAGGGTTTATTTCACAATCTTATCATTATTTGGGATTTTTTATGTTTAAGTATCCACTGGGGAATATTTCTCCTCATATTACTTGTTTTATAAAAGTGTATTATTTTTTTAATATTCTCCTAAAAAATTTTAAAATCATTTTTACCCATGTTTTACTTTCTACAAAATGGTTTTAAAGGAATCTTTTTTATCATTTTCTAAACGAGGTACTTTGTGAATTTTTTTACAAAAATATAGAAGAAATGTTTTTTAACTTATAGAGAATAAATGGAATTTTCCACCATAATTAAACATATATTCTTTTACTATTCCTCTATAAGATTGTTATTTTATTTTAAAGTATATATTTTTCATTTATAAGTGCATAGTTTTTTAAAAAGAGAAGTGTTTCTAAAATAGAAAAGTTATTTTCCTCAAGAATTATTCCAAGTGGTCATTAAAAATAATTTTACACACAAGATAATTATGTTACTTAATATTTAATGGGGATATTATCCAAATATAACATGCTTATTCATTCTATGGATGGTTTATGTTTATGATGAAATTGTGTTTATGAAACACATTTCCTTTCAACTGGTAATACTTTGATGAAATAATGAAATGTTTATGAAACTCATTTATTTTCCATGGGTTATAATATGATGGAATGTTTAAGAAACAAATTTATTTTCATGGGTTTTAATTTGATGATTTTTTTATAATATTGTGCACACATATGTATGGTTTTCCTTATGTGATGGTGGTTACGTTATAAGAAAATATGGTGGTTATGTTATAACCAAGGATGATGGTTATGTTTTAACCAATGAAAGGTGGGACCTATATCTCTATCCGATACATTGGGTAATGATTGGTATCTCATGAGATAAATAGGACTGTAATTGGGAGTGAACTCGGTTTAATAAGACACATTTTCCACTATGACATTCTTGGGAGTGAACCTTGACTACTATAATGGTTTGGGGAGTGAACCCATTCCACTATGATAGTCTATGAAAAGAGCCTTTACTACTAAGAAAAATATTTTATATTCTTGTGTGTATACCACAATTCCATAACTTATGCCAAGGATATTCTCTCATGAATCATGTTATTTTATTCCTTTATGATTTATATCTTATGAACTACCAAGATTTATTCCATGACTTAAGATTTTGATATGTAATATGTAGGGAATAATTTTTAAATGTTTTGTTCTTATTATTATGCCCTTATAATCATGTTATGATTATGTAATCATTGATATCTCCAATTTTTAACCTTAATGAGAATCTAAGATCACCATTTTCTAATGATTCCTTTCACTAGGTTATGAATAATGGTTTTAAGTAGGGTATGTTTAAGATGGGTTCTAGACATGATGAAACATTGGGTGACGATATAGATTTTTTTGAACTAGTTGTTAATTTTTCCAAGATATGTAAGAGTTTATCATAATTATCTAAAACTATAAACATAAAAGGTCCTTTAGTATAAAAGTGATCCAATATTGACCTTGATTTTCTAAATTTTGGATGGTTGAAATGAGGTCATGTTTATTGGTATAAAATATAGAAATGTAAAGATTATTTTTTTAGTATCATAATCTAGGAGCTTGGGTTCTGGGCTATTACAATTTATTTAAGGGATTGTTGTTCATTTCTTTTTTTGAATTAGGCAGGTGAGGAAGTAGTTTTGGGGCCCAATATGGTATAATATACCTTCAAAAGAGTTTAGTTGATTCAGATTAGGTTGATCACAACTCTGAGAAGGAAGAGATCTTATTCCAACCATTGGAGTATACCTTTAAAGATTGATGTAGGTGACTGAAAATATTTTATATTTACTACTCAATTGGGCTAAAAAAAATTTATAATGAAAGGGAAGACAACACCTTGATATGCTAGACCCTTCTTGATCAAAAATTGGATTAGAACAGTGGCATAAATTCGAGATCATTTTTCTCACTACCAAGGTATGCGCAATGTGTTTCATGTGTCTCCGATATGGAGGAACATTCCCAGTCCAATGCAAGTTATCAACTATGAGGATGTTCAGTTAGAGCCCAACACAACATATGTGGAACACCCTATTCATATTGTTTATCAAAGTGAGAAATTCCTATGAGGGAAGAAAATACCACTTGTTTGGATTCTATGGAATTATGGAAAGATCCATGAGGGGACTTATGATTGGGAGGCTGATGTCTGGGCTTAATGGCCCAAGTTGTATGATCAAGACCCTTGAAGATACTTATCAAAGATTAAAAGTCGTTAGAGGTGGATAATTGTAACATCCTCACTTAATTTAAGGTATTGTATGTTTTAAGAGTATTAAATGCTCCATTTTAATTTTGGTTTATCTATGATATGAGTGATTTTGGAGATTGGGTTTTAGTATAAATGTTCTAGGAATTGACAATTGGGGACATGAGTTGAGGCTAGGTTTAGTGGTGGATTCTAACTACCACTGACTATCTGGTGGGATCCAACCAATAAACTGGTGGGGGTTATAGTGGTTATATAGAATTATATATACACCAATAGCCCCATATAGTGGGTCTAAAAGAACCTTGGTGGTTCTACCTTGCACAATAGCTAGTTGGTGGTGCCACTAGTTGGCTGGGGTGGCCTATCAACTCACTAGTGGAGCCTGGATGAGTGTTTATTAAATTCACCCTACAAATTTTAATTGAAAATATTTTCCTCCTTAATTAATACCCAAATCTGACCCCAACCACCCTATTTCAAACCTAATAAATTATACCTTGATTATTGATATTTACCATTCATCTCTCATTGTCTTTTCAATGTTGCCTCAATCTAGTGACACTAGATTGGTGTGTTTGATCTCGATCTAAACTAAATTACAATTTTTTGAGATATTTACATGGATCTATGATAGATATATGAATTTTATGCATGTTTTATGATTAATTCTTACCCTATTCATAGATCTGGGATAGATCTAGTGAGTCGATGAAATCCCCTTGATTGAAGATAAGTCTCTCATGGACAATGGACATTTTTTGGTAAGTTATCATAGATATATCATCTTAAGTCCTTTTAATTATTTAGTCTCATATTACAAATCTATTTTGATGATTTATTGATTATTAATTGATTGTTATTGACTAGGATTGAGGTTCGATTCTAGATTTGATGGTGGAATTCATGATACATTGTTTAATTGACAATATATCTGGTGAACTAACATCATATTATTCGATATATCTCAGAACCAGTTCTATTGATGGACTCCAAGAGGTATGAGATTCTAGAATTGCCCCTTCTTAGCATAGAATATACATAGAACTATTTTCTGAGCCTATTATTTGATGAATTTGAACCCAAGATAGACATTCTGGACAAGAAAATTAGTTGTACTGGGTGCATAATGTGATTTGAGGTTTGATCATTTGATGAATATTGGAATGATTTTTCAATAATCTTGATATAGAAAGTTACATATTATTTGGGGCCCTCATATACACTTGTTTCCATGATATGATTTTTTTGGAATAAATTGTTTGAACGTGCTTGATAGTGATCACATGTGTTTTCTCATATAGCACTTGGGACCCATATAATATGTTTCATACCATGATAATGCTTATGTCATTTGTTAGAAATTTTTGATTTTGATCACATTTATTTGTATGTTGCAACTAATTATCATGATTTTAGGCCATGTTCTTCCTTTGTATGATATACCTTGTTATATATGATTACCATTCCTTTAAAGGTATTTTTATTGGTATTTGGAATAGACAGACCATCGTGATATGGTTATACCTTAGAGGGGGAGTGCACATGACATGCAATGGTGATGAAGATGGACTTGAACATAGGGAAGGGGCATGACAGGCTTGAGGCCAGACCAATAATAGTGGAATTGGAGGTACAATGATCCTGTGGATTAACCCATGACATAAGTACGATACAATGTCATTGTGGGAAGACCTGTGATGGAGGTGGGATGCGATTGTACTTTTTCTGGATTTGACTTGATGTTGTGATAATACTAAGAGATATGTTCACCAGTCTTGTGGCTAGCTCTTTGTCATTTATGATATCCTTATGATCATCCTTCCAACATGGAGCCAAGGAAGGTATAACAAAGTCTCATAGTGGATTAGTTAGAACCCGAGTTCTGGTTATATGATTGTTATGTTTTCTTTTGAAATTATTTTTATCATTTAATACTCCTTTAATACCTATGAAAACATGTTAAGGAATCATTAGCGGTGTTCTACTAGGTTTTATTTATCACACCATCAACAAGAATATCTATGCAGGTGAATGCTCTATGATTATGGATATAGGTTAGAGAAAGGGACCCATTATAGGTAGATGATTGTGGATCATGGAGTTGGTAGTGGTACTGATATGGTCTCTCAAGGATTTACAAAATGTTTTCTTTATTTTTATTCTTTCACCTCTATACTCTAGTTTGGATTGACACATTGGGATCCTAGTTTACATATATGTGTGATGTGTGTGATATTTGATATTCCATTATGATACTTTTTCTTCCTCCTCGATACTCTGAGTTTATTTATATTTGTTTATTCTTATGGTATATGGTTATTATTATCAAGCATTTAGTCTCTCCCTAATAGTGTTTGGACCATCACTAATAATAAATATCCTATTAGATATGAGGAGGCACACATGAGGTCTTATGGATCTCTAGCTCAAACCTGATGATTTAGGTTGGTGAATTATAGTATTTCTCATGATTGAAATAAACTAATTACGGGGGAATGATAAAATTAGATTTTATTGAAATTTTTCTTTGAAATTAATGGTTAAAATCACCTCAATTCATTTTTAAACCCTAGTAAACTTCATATTTTTGTGTCATTATGTGTTTCCAAGGAACGAATTATAATTGAGAATAATTTTTGGGTTTTAATAAAAAAAATCATCTTGAAATTCAATTGGTAGATCATTTTTTAAAATATAGTTTTCCAATATAGACATATGAATTTTTGATGAATAACTTGAATTTTTTTTGAAAGATGAATTTTAAATAGTGAAACCTCAATTTGGAATTCAAGTTTTTTTAGAAATGTTTCTCAAAATACAGATCAATTGTGGATGATAAAATTTTACTTTGATTTTAAAATTAAGAAACCACAATTTCATTTCCTGTAATTAACCTCTTAAAAATTCAATTGACTTGGATTTTTAGGAATATTTCATTAATAATTTTTTTAGATGTATCTATTTTGTGATGAATTAAGAATATCTCGTAGCTTTCAATTGATCCAATTACCATGCATGTACTGAACAAGCATAAAAATTTGAAAATTCCTCAAGCTATCACAAATACAACTTCCAACTGGACACATAAAATCCTCAAAGTCAATCAATCGACCACATCCTTCCACCAACCAATCATTTTTCTTCAAGTCATGATATATTGAAATTTTATGTTTTTATCATGGATAATCAATTGAACACACCTATAAAAAATACCAATAGTAACCTACCTCAATCCCTTTAGGTAACTCCACTTACTTTTAGAAGAAATCCAATCTACCTTACCCGAGGTCAATGCTGCCATAAGCTATCTCACCACTATGTTTCTACATAAACCTAACACAATGGTAACCACATTCCACCATTCCCTCCCCCATCTAACTGCAATAATATTGAATGAATATCCATATTTCACTGATCGAATAAACCCTTCTACCTCTAGGACACTATTTCTTGACCTCCACTAGCCATAAATCTATATTTTAGGATAAGAATCCGGCCCTCCACACGACTCCTTCACTGATCAACCACACCTGTGGTGATTCCTAATACTTAAAATCACGAAGAATGAAGGAAGTTAATTCCATTAAGCTTGATTGATGAAGGTTAGAAACTGAATATTGAAGTTGTGAGTCTCCATTGAAGTTTCTCCACTCTATCCAAACTTTATGATGTCGGTGCCCGAAATGAAGCCACCCGAGCTATTTATGAAGACCAAACAGAAACATAGGATGCCTAACCGATGAAAAATGAAGCTTGAGAACCTTGGATGAAAGTTTATTGTGACATGTTATTGGTTAATTACTACTTCTATTTCCAATGCACATTTATTATAATGAAAACTAAATCTTAATAAGTGTCATGCTAGAGACTTCTAAATAAGGTAAAAACACAGTGATATTAAAAAACGTAGTTTCAAAAACAATTAATCAATGCTGAGTTGGTTTTTTGTGAATCAAAATCATCATTGGATAAATTGGAAGAATTTGAGTTTTGGTCAACCAAGGATTATTATGATTTTCTGATAAATATGGATACATAAAATCAATTATATATATATATATATATATATTTGTAGTTTTGATTAAATATGGAGAAGCCTCGGTGCTCCCCAACACCGTGTCCTTGTTTTTTAAGGAGAGTTCACAATAAGTGCTTCAGAAAATTCTTATGGGAGATTGATTTATTGAATACAACCCTAAAATGATGAAGTTGATGATACATAATATTAGATAATCAAATGAGTACTTAACTCATGTGAGTTCATGATGTGTACTAGAAAAAATATACTAAATCCATGGCCATTAATTAAAAGTATTTCCAAGCTCATTGAATCCCACCAGTCAAAGTCCCATGCCAACTCCTACAAAACCCATCACCAACTAGTTTGAGATCCACATATAGTCATGTTATGATAAATAAAAATGAAATACTTGGCTAGTTATACTTATTTTGAGTCATAACATTTAGAGTCCCACTTCCCAGGCCATCCCAAACTAGATCCCAATTCAACCGTGTGCAAACCATCAAGATGAACTAATTTACACAGGATCCATGGAGCATCAGATCATTTTACCCCAATTCTTCTTGAAATAATATGAAATTAAATAATTAGGAGGGAATTTTTTATCAATAATAATTGAGAATATTTATTATAGGATTAATTCATACCCTCATGATTCACATGTGGAAGAATAAAAAAGGGTTTGAGCATATAATTTGAGGATTATTTAGAAAATATTGGAATCATTATAGATAAAAATGAGACCCATGATTATCTTATGGATGAAATTTTAATGAACATTAAGAACCTCTGACCATTATTCTATAAATGGGGAACTATTCATTATAGATAAGGGGATACTTCTGTGATTTCTGGATAGAGATTTTAGCTACTACAATGACCTTAATTTATATATATATATATATATCTACTGTAATACTCTAGTGATGGAACATTAATCCCTTAATGGTTGAGCCGAAGAGATCCCCCTTATGCCTATTAATAAATTCAATATTCGAATAATTAATCTCATATATTCTTATTTATGTATTTATTTTAATTATTTAGATATTAGGATATTTCTTTACTCCTTTTCATTTAAAAATCATATTCCCTCTTTCACTGGATCACACACACATGACACGTAGGTTCTCTCCACTGCTTGTAATAATGAGAAATTGGTTTATCGAAGGGTGATTATAAGTATCCAATAATTGGGATAGTTGAGGTTATAGGTTGTATTTATTATTTTATCCTTCTAATTATATAAATACACTTAGTAAAGGGTGTTCAAGTGAGGATTCACTTGATTAGAGTGAGAAAAATATAGTAAAAGAATGTAATAATTATTTTAAGAAAGGTTATGGGATATCCAAGTTTAGGAAACTTAATTTAAAATTAATTTAAAACCAATCCAATTAAATTATTTATTTCACACCTCAAACCCATTAAAAAAGATAAAAACACATCCAAGACACTCTCCTATCCAAAGATAATCTGATTCCCACTATTTCTACATTAAATTATAGTTCATAAAATTCATTTGTTAAGGGACCCATTATAAACCTTTTATAAATTTACTTTTAATTCCAACATGACATGGTGGACGATGCATCACCTCTAATAGTAGATCAAGGGGATGATATACCACCAGACTATTCTAGGTGGATGATGTGCCACTCAATTCTGACATGGTCATGATTGATACATCACCAATAAAAAAATATAGGGAATTATGCTTAAATATTCATCTCATTCATGTTATTGATGTATCATACTTCAAATAGTTAAAGAGATTAATATATCAGAATTAAAACAACACTAGGGAATGATAAATAACAATTTAAAAAAATAATTTAAGTGAATGATAAATAAAAATGTAAATAATCCAATTAAATAATATATCAAAAAACTCATGAAAGGGGTCAAGATCCCAATGCCATTAACACTCTCAAATATCTATTCTTAGGAAAACCCACCTCTATCCTAGATCACATAAAATTCAAACTTTTCAAGGGTCACACTAGGGAATTATAGTTGGTTCCTATAGTTACTTCTCAATCAAATGAATCTATTTTGAGTCCAAAATCATGGTTTCAAAACATCTCACATAAGAATTGGTGACTAAAAACCAATGGTATGAATACATACCTCACGTAGGTTATTCATGACCTATTAGGGTACAATCTCACTATAATAAATTTATCAATAAAATTTAATTTAGTTTTAGGGAATATACAATAATGTAGTATTCCCCAAATTTCAAATGAATCAGGATAACCAAGTAACAATCATCAGGAAATTGAGGAACCATCCAACTGGGAATAGTAGTGCCCTTCTCATTGAATACCAACAATTAATGTAGCCTCATTTAAATATAATTGATAAATTTGTTAAAATCCCTAGAATTCAGTACAACCATCAATACACAGTGATATAATGATAAAAATATATAATAAACATTAGAATAGTGGTAGCCTTAATCATATCAACCTCCTATGATGAACAAGATCTAAAATTAATCTGGGGGATAAGATATATATATATATATATATATATTTATTTGGATAGAGAAGAACAAAGGGGGAGAGGTATGGGGATGTGTGGATGTGCTGCTAACTAAATGGGAACAGATATCATTTTGAAAATTTAAATCGACCAATAAATTAATTAAAAGTAAATAAAAACAAGTAATAATCCACTGAGTACCCATTGTCCAACCACTAGGCACCTACCCCGGGGTCACTAGCCACCTGTTGATCCAACTAAAGGTGCTTCCTCCATTTCCTTCTCCACTGGGTACTCGATAAAATTCCCCCAGTTATCTGGTGGATTTTATCAAGGGACATATTTCTCGACACTTGGCTCATTTCCTAAAAATTATCTTTTAATACCCCCACTAACTCCTCCAACACTCATAATTTCCCAAAATACATTAGGTTTGGTGAAAATTTTACTGAAATCATACCTCAAATGGATTCAAGGTGTTACATCACACTCTCCACAAATCCCATTAGTTTCATATCCAACCATAATAAATTCTATTCAACCGTATTATAACCCGTCACCATATCAAAATTTAATGTAGATACCCCTTTGTGTGATGTTGAAAGAGTTTTCATAGAATAAAAATTTCATGGGACACCATTTCATTATCCATAATAAGTATTTATGGAATGAAATAATTTTTATTTTCACTAATAATATTAGGTAAAATCTTTTTGATTTGATTAGACAAAACCCTTGAAATTTTTTATAAGTAAAAATGTAAAAAATAATGGAGTGAAAGATTAAATATCATGAAGCATTAGATATCTTAGAAATTATAAAAATAAAACTATCATTAAATTCAAACATATCAAACTCCCCATTTCACCATTGATTCATAAGTTTTATAGCATAGGTATTAGTTACACCTCAATACCTTCAATAAAAAATATCATGTCGACCATTTAGACCGTATTCCTTAGTGGGATACATACCACCAATTTTCTCAGTGAATTACAATTAATAAATGTTCTTATTAAGATAATAATTTATTTTATATATTACAAATCTAGGTAATCCTTAAAAAAATAAGGATCCACCTTACAAGAATAAGAATAAAACATATTATTATTAAAATTCAAAATAATTCTGCCAATAGTTTCATTTACTATAACCCCATTTCCAAAATCATCTATTTCAAGATACGGTTTTCCCTCTTCTTATAATATTATTTTTTAGGGGAAAAAATTATATTCAAATAACCCTCATGGATTCCCTTCACTTAGAAATAAAAATTCCAATAATCTTTTCATTTTTACAACATCTCATCAAGATTATATTCTAACATTTTCATCTTTCTGAATCATCCAAACTACAAGGTAAATAATATATAAATTGAAACTTTTAATCAAAATTATTTATATTTCCATAATTTTAGAAAATTTAGAAACTTTTACAATATTTAAGTTTCAATTAAATCCTTCTAATATTCTCTCTAAATGTACATTCAATTGATGATTCCCAAGTTACCCTCACCACAACATGAAAATATTCATCTATGACCCAATCTATCTCAAATCAAAATTTTATTTTTATGAGCTTCTTTAAATACTCAATGTAAGTTAATCTATAAATTATAATATTATAATATTTTGAATTTTAAAACTTTTAAACCTAAAAAATGGTAAACATGAGTTTCCTTAGACTTGAACTCTCGGGTCTGATGTAAAAAAACACTTTATAAAGACATTGTATTTAATACCAACTGAGTTAACCCAAGATAAACATGAATATATTTAACATTTCGTCTCACTGCAATATTAAAATACCATGAACCTAAGGTTTAGTTACATTAAAAATTGCTTACATAAACAACTTATTTTACAACACTTGTGAAAATTTATTCACAACCAAACCATACTAGACCCCTTCTATACACCTTATAGGTTACACGCATATTTAAAACACATGGATTGGAAAATATAATAATGGGTAATATCAAATGCATTGTAAGGGAAAAAACTATCAACAAATCATAAAGGGTTTATATCATAAGCTTGCGAGAAAACATGAGCATGAGAGAAATATTTGATTAAAAAAAACATGTAACAATAATAGCTTTCCATATGTCTTGATAGGAAATGTAATCTCATATGATCTAACATATACCATTGACTAATAGTATATAATCATGAGATAATAATCAGGAACTATAGAATATGACATATGAATTTAACATAGATATGTCACATAAGCATAATTATAATAATTCATAACAATGTGAACATAGAATAGCCAAAATTATGTCCTTTCACAATATTGTGATCATATATTAACTAAAATTACACCCATGTAGAATCTTATAAGTATAACTTAACTATAATTACACCAACACAAAATCTTGTGAGCAGAAATTAACCACAATTACATCTACACACAATCTTGTGAGCATAACTCAACTACAATTACACCTAAGAACAATATTATGAGCCTATATTAAAAAAAATTACACCCATGAACAATCTTTTAATAATATCTTAACTATAATTAAACCCATGTGAAATATTATGATAATAGATTAGCTACAATTAAACCCATGCACAATCTTGTGAGTATAGATTAACAAAAATTACAAACACACCAAAATCATTATCTCATGAGATATCAAAATTTACCCAATGCATTAGAGGGATATATAATTATAGTCCCACCCATAAAATAATGAAAACCATAAATATGTGTTCTATAAGAACATGAAACATTAATATTTCAAACATCTAGAGAAATATTGTGGATGGTATCATAGGAACATATCCCTAGTGAATCTTAAAAACATTGAATGATGTTAACATAGATTAGAACTCCTTTATATGAAGAACTCTTTGAATTATACCCCATTATAAGGGATCAAGAATCTAATATTTTGATACCATGAGTTTATTTATATAAAATAAAAATATTAAAAGGTAATTTAGAGGGTAATTTATGAAAAATAATTTCAAAGGAAAGAAATAATTTTGATATAAAGATAAATATTGATTTGAAACCATAAAATAGTTTTTAGAAAATGTTTTTAATATTTTCATAAAATAAAAGTTCACATGCTAATTTTCAAAATCCATTTTCAAAGAGTTTAAGTGATATTTTTTGAAAAAATTTACTTTTAAAATGAATATTCAATAATGGATCCTTAAAAAATACATAAAGGTTATCCTGAGAAAATGTGGAGTGGTATATACAGAATATGATCATTAAAGGGAAATAATTTTTATTAATTGAAAATACCATTGTTGAACCCCAAATTATAAAAATGGATAATATAACTTTCTTTTGAAAACAGGAAAAAGTGTAATATAAAAGTCACATGTGATAACACATAATTTGGTTTCCAAATAAGGAAAACATTGGAGAGAAGAGAGAAGATGGATATAGAAGAGATATAGTTACTATATTGGATGATAATTATTCTTAAAAAAAGTTATAATTTTATGAGAAATAAGTTCATAAAGGAATAATCTTTGAAATAAAAATTCATTTTCACTAGATGGGGAGAGAAAGTACAAGATAATAAAATATTATGGTTGAATAAACCACACATATAAGAAATAAGGTTCGTAGGAAAAATTATAACTTAATAAATGAGTTCTCAGCTAACAAAATCCATTATTACTTTTGAAACACTTGAATAAAGAAACATTAAAAATTGAACTTGTGATATATTTTTAAATCACATTAAATTAATGAAAGGTATGAAACATGTATGATCCTAGTTTTTCATTGTGTTATGGATCCTTTGAAACTTATTTTAAACCACTTTTTTAACTGCAAGAGAATATCTAATGTGGTCCTATAGTTTTCAAGAGCATCTAGGATTGGTTCGGGGCCAAAAGTATTAGTTTTTTGGAGAAATAGTATGTGGTGCATGGTTGGATCAGGGTTAGAAGAAACCATGCTGATCAATCATGTGGCCCAAAATAGAGGTGAAAAATTAGTTTAACCATTAGAAAGAGGTTGCATAGCCATTCAGAACCTACAATTTATTAAAGAGTTGAATCACACAGTGTTCACATGGGTCATCAAACCATGAACCTAGACCGTTTATGGTATGGGTATAGAGGCAGTACCAAATTCATAGTTTGTGTGTAGTTTATCTAATCATGTAGATGAACTATGTGAGGGGGATGCACCTGGGAAGTAAGTGCACATAGTTCACACACAATTTGCAAAATTGTGCGACCAAACCATGTGTCCCTAAAAATGTGGGAAATGACCATTTTACCCACATGACTTTAAATATTCTTATCCTATTTTATCCTCCCCATTCACAAACTAGCTCGTTGGGATCTCCCCCTCTTCCATCATCAAGGTTTTGATAGAACTCCCTCATTTGGTGTCCAATTCAAACATTGTTCATCATGTTGGATGCCTCTTGGTAAATCTATGAGTCCTCTTACTTATTATATTTATATATATTCATATCATTGACATGATCTTTATGAAAGACAATATGAGCTATTTCTATGGAATTTTTCTGGTTTACTATTCTATCCTATTATAGATTGAATCTGAAGTGGATACCAGATGAGGAGTTATCTACTGGTCTAAGGTTAGTGGTCTAGTAATTTTCCCTAAAAATATTGTTGTTTATATCATGTGCCATTGTTCCACATGCTGGACTTCCCACACGCTTCACCAAAATTGTTTAATTTATTATTAAATTGTTTAGACCATGATTGAGATACACCCATAGACCCCTATCATTTTTGGAGGTTGATGAACCCATCTCAAACCACCCCTTCGGGTGTGTTTATATATGCAATCTTGACACTTTTAGCATGATTTTATTACCAAACCACTTCCTAATGTGGTTTTGGACTGTCAATTATGATTCCAATGAGAGAATTTAATTAATTGAAATGTCAAATGGAATAAATGAAATAGGAATGTCCAGGTCATTTCACTTGAACCTTGTTAAATTTTGAAAAATTTCCATGAAAAAATGGGATTAAATGAAAGATTAAAAATGATTATAGATTTATTTATTACATTTATATACTATTATAGGATAAACTTCCTTGGGAATGTATTGGATTTACCACCTAGGATTTCCTTGACTACCCATAGGATTTCACCTGATTCATAGATACATTTTACTAGAGTTGAAACCCCTCTTAGATTTGGTAGTTGTCTTACATTGATAACTAAATCAGTGTGGCCCCATGGATTGATTCATTAATTTCTCTAGAAATTATAATTCCTTGGATTGTCTTCTTATATTCGACTTGATTTCTTAGGACATGGACAACCATAGATTTTATCTTTGGTCTCCAATCTGGCCTATCTCAAGGAAACAAGAGATTTGATCCTAGGGTTCAGTTGAATTATTATTATAGAATTGAAATGATGAGGGTCCACCCATGGATTACACTCAAATAGTTATTACCAATGTAACCACTGATAGTTTTTAGATGGTTTGACCTTCTAAGGTCCTGGTTGTACTCTAATGATATTATACTTGGACACTGTGGTTATATGCATAAAGTGATAGAAATCACTTTATATATATATGTATATAAGTATATTTATGTATGTATATCATGAAAGATATTTGGAGACATTTTGGATTAGGCCGAAGCAGGTAGAGTAAGACCGGTATCCCCTAGGAACGTAAGATGACTCGATTTCAGTTAATCTTATAGCATTAATTTACCATAATAATTGCACATTGTTCATTTTATCACTAAAAAAATAGAATATTAGAGGGGGTTATGCATAAAAACATCTAAATTCATTTTTTGATTAATTAGAGGGGGTTCTGCACAACCCCCTCTAATCATCGATTTTAGAGGGGATTATGGACCCCCTCTAAATTCATTTTCTATAAAAAGTAGATGGGGTTGTTTACAACCATCACTAATCATTTAATTTAGGGGGGTTATGGACCCCCTATAATTTCTTATATTAGAGGGGGTTTTGAACCCCCACAAAAAAATTAACCTTAGTTTTTTAATATCCAGTTGGATTTTAGAGGGGGTTCAAAACCACCTTCTACTTTCTTAAATTAAAGGGGTCTAAAACCCCCCTCTAATTTATTTAAATTAGAGGGGTTCAAAACCCCCTATAATGTCTTAAAATAGAGGGGGTTCAAAACCCCCTTCCACTCTCATAAATTAGAGGGGGTCCAAAACCCCCTCTAATGTCTCTAAATTAGAGGGGGTTCAAAACCCCCTCTAATTTAAAATATTAAAAGGGGTTGTGAACCCCTGCTGTAAAAAAACTTCCATAATATATATATATATATATATATATATATAATTAAAACACAATATATAAATGTATTTAAATACATTATATGAACATATTATATAAAATATTTATATGGTTGTATTTAATTGTATTTATATTTTAACATAAATATTATTGTATAATATTATGTAAATTAATATATATCTATTTTTATAAATTGTATTTCATATAATATTAATTATTTATAATATAAAATCATAAAAATATTATATAAATATATACATAAATAGAATTTAATTAAAAAATACATCATATAAAAACCCAAGCATGTAGTTTTTATAAATTATATAATAATAATAAATATATTACTATATAATAGGTTTATGCCTTTATATTATATATAATTAATATTATATGAAATAGAATTATACAAATAAATTTATATTAGTGTACATAATATTATATAATTATATTTATTGAAATACAAATATATATTAATGTACATAATAATACTTATATATATTGAAATACATTATATAAATATTTATATAAATAATATTTCATATAATATTAATTTTATATAATATAAAAATGTATTTCATATAATATTAAGTATATATTTTTATAAATTTTATTTTATATAATATTGATTATATATAATATACATATAAATTATATATAATATACATATTTATTATATATAATATACATATTAATTATATATAATACTAATATTTTATAAATTTTATTTCATATAATAATAATATATTAATTTTATACAATATTATACAATTTATACAAATAAATAAATATATTAATATAAATAATAATAAATATATGTTTTGAAAGACATTGTATAAATATATTTTTGAAGTCCTTATATAAATACATTGAGTGAGTACTTATATATATATATATATATTCTTTAAATAAATATATTTAATATATAAATATGTATTTAAGTATATAAATAATTTACATAAATATATAATACAAATGTATTTAATATAATATATATTTGACATAAATCATAAAATAAATGTATAGTATTTATAAAAGAAACATACAATTTTTATAGATTAAAAAATAGATGTAATAAGAATAATGATAATTAATAATGTTATTTTTATCACACACACACACACACATAAGTACAATATATACATATATACTTTTGTAATACATTTAGGTGATATATAAATATATAATATAGAGTATATATAATTACATATACTTATAAATATAGTAAATAATATATATATATATATCATTTAAATGTATTTAAGTATATAATACTAATAATATTTATTATAATAAATAGCCAAATATATATAAATACATTCATGTGTAACTTATACATCAAAATACATTTGCCAAAGTTGTTAGTGGGTTGGGTTCCGATAATATTTGTTCCTTATGGTCCACGATTCAAATCCTGTTGGATATTATTTTTCTATATACCGGTAGGGAGGGTAGCGACACACTAGAGGGATTGGAGATGATGGGGAGGGGTGGGCAGAGATTGCAGTAGGGGGAGGAGCGAGCGGGAACAAGAGGGAGGCTGGGGGAGGGAATGGGAGGGAGGCTGGGGGCGGTACTGGTAATAGGAGGGAGGGGTGAGGTGAAACATGAGGGAGGGCGGGGCCAGGGTGACATGAGAGAGGCAAGGGGGAGTGGTAGAGTCTTGAGTAAAAATTAAAAAAAATGAAAAGCTTTAGGGGTAATTTTTACAATATCCCATAAAGTAACCCCTTACTAGGGGTGGTTCAAACAACCCCTAAAGCCTTTAAACTAGTGGTGGTTTTAGCTATAACCACCCGTAAAGTCTTTCCACTAGTGGTGGTTTCAACTATAACAGCCTCAAAAACAAGAATTATTTGGTGAATTTAAGACAAAATTAGAGGGGGTTTAAACCCTCTCATATGTAACCCCCACTAAAGTCACTCTCACTTTACCATCACTTACTAAAAACCGAATGTAATGACAGTAGGAGGCCACACTAGGGGAGGTTTCTCACAACTTCCACTAATGAATTTATAAGGGGTTATAACCCCTTATAAAATCAAAAATAACACCCTATAAAGTGGATTTTTTTTAGTGTATATTCGAGGGTTGGATAATATTAGAAATCATTGGTGGTGTCTTGCTGAGTTTTACTCACACCCTATTCAGGCTTCTGATTGGTACTCGAACAGAATTCGTGGATGTAGGTAGGGACAAAGGGAAACATCTGGCTATGGATGTTTGATTATTCTGTTCTAGGAAAGATTATGGGAGTAGAGGACTGAACTAGTTCTTGGGATGCTATTGGAGTTTTTTATTTTTAGTATTTTGTATATTTTTGTATAGGAAGTAATGATGTATTCATGCTTCCATGTTCTCCTTACTTCCCTTATTATGTATAGAATAATGAAACATTTTATATATGATACTTATTAATGATTTTTCCTTCATTATTTATCTGGATTGTCTACTCTCAGTGATGTTCTTTATATCGCTTCTACTGATTTATATCTTATTCACTGCTGTTCCACTTTGATAAAAGAGGGTATAATATCCCCACAATATCATCACATACACTTTATACTAGTTGGGATCCTCTAGTGTATGGGGAGGTGTTATTGAGGCCATGTGGCTACCAGATTAGGTTACTTATCAGTGAACCTAGAATGGGATGTCGCAAAGTGGTATTAGAGATTTTTGTTATTTTGAATTACTATTTTGGGATGGTAGACTGAATATTAGGACATTTCAGAATTTGATAATGTGCCTGTGACTGGGAGTAGCTAACCCACGTGCAAGAGAAATGCCAAGTTTCATGGGATGAGAATTTTTGTTATGATTTTCACCAATTACAGTTGAATTATTTTCACTGTATGGTGACACACATGATGTCTGGAATTATTATCATTATTATAGATTTTATTATACCCTTGTACCTATATGACGTGAACGTATTTCCCATATGTCATTATAGGATCCCAAGGATTTATTTGTCTTATATATCCCATTACATGTTTACTTTATTGTGTGCATTTATTATTGTATACTATATGTGCCTTGATTTCTATTATTTTGATTTTGATAATGTTTCTGACATGAAAAATGTGAAAAATATTTGGTTACTTAAAGTGTATACATCAACCTAAATGGTTTTTTTCCTCTATATCTTGATGGTTTCACCTTAACTAACCAATTATCATATTTTTTATCTCTGAGACTATAATTGCATGGGATGAAATGTTAGTTGGTTTTGATTAAATAGATTCCACTGTAATTTATAAAGATTGTGACTCTATAAATTGGGAATTGAAATCCATATAATCAAGCCTTATTATATGGACTAGTTATATTCTAAGATCAAATGTGAATGTTAGGTAGTAATTACATGAAGTACTAATTGTAACTTATAAAGTTATGAATTTATATCTTTAGAATGGAAATTCATTTAATTGAAAAAATTTATAAATATGAAAATTGTTAAATTTTGAATCACAAATAATTGGTTTCCATTAAATGGGGATTCAAATTGCAACATAAAGGGAGTTTTCCTTTCTAACTTGCAATTGACAGCTGATATAATAGAACCTATATAGTGAAACATTGAACTTTGACCTTGACCAGACCTTTTTAGTGGGTATTTGAGAGTGTCTCGTTCATTTTTTGAAACCTATTTAGCTTTAAATTATTATTTGGGGGATTGTTCTTGGAATTTTAGATATATTTATCCATGAAATCTTTGGTACGAAGGCCTGTAGTGTGGAGATGAACATTCTCTAGAGGTGGTGGGGCCTGAACCACTAGTGTTACTCCACATAGAGACACCTACATAACCTCCTCTTATTATTTATTTCAGCACTAATAATCTACTAGGATAGGGTTTTCTATAGCTAGTGAATTCTATACTGGTATCTCTATGACCTACATAGAGTATGTTAGAGTTAACTAGAGATTTATAGAAACCACACACTCCTATATTCTTAGGGGAATGTGGACCCCATGCTATTGATTCTTGGACGAAGTCTATTCTATCAATCTTTGAGCACCTAGAGACTTATATAGAAAGAAGAGTGAAGTTTTATGCATATATACTTTAGGTATCTTCTAAATTATTGTGGGATGTACTTACATAGGTATATCAGTATTAGATTATGGATATGGATGGATTTACATACTAACTTCTATGATTACTGTTTCTCAGATACATTGATAGACAATCTTTCTGGAGAGTATATAAATTTGGAGTAGGAAACTCTATCTATTATGGACTACTCAACTTGATTCATAGAACTCAAATTTTTCTTTCCTAATATTATTGGGGATGATTTTTCCAGATCTAGGCAATTTGAGTATGGGCTTAGGTATGTCATTGGATCACAGGTGAACATTTTACTTTTTATAGTTGTATCTGAGATAGTAAACTAGTCCTTCATCTCCATACATAACCTGAGAGAAGATGAAGGTGTGGGGAAAGTATTTTCAAAAACTAGTTGGAGAATTAGTTCAACCAATGGAAGGAAGTGTCTCCTTGAGTTATATCATGAAGGTAGTGGGAGTTAGAGTACTTGAATAGGTTTCAATGTGTTATTCCACCAATAAAGGAGGCCAAAACACATGAATACCCATTGTAGTAGAGACCTAGTAGATTACTATGCATGCGACATAATGGGTCATCTTTATAGATTATGTAGGAATTTTCCACCAGTTCCCAATGAGAGAGGGTATGTAAAGACTCCAAGCTTGGGAGTGGGATCTATAGATCCACGTTAGGTAGGAAGCTGGATTACCACTAGCCGATTAGGCCAAAGAGGTGGTTGTGGTCATGGAATTCAGACACATGATTTATAGTGCTGGTATAATGGACATGCTCAAGGTAGTTAGATCATATCTGAAGAATGTGTATCTAACCAATTACAAGTCAGTTAGTCGACTCCTGAGGAACAGAGTATTGGGAATTCTATATTATGAGGTATGATCTTAGTATCCATGACTCTAGTATCTATTTTGTTTAGAATAGTCACTTCACACTCATTTATATCTATGGATATTATGGAAATTCTTAAGATTAAAATTGATTCAGTTTGTGGAGTGATGACTCCTGATACACTGTTAAGAGTATGACTATAGAGTGAATTCTAGTGCAAGGAGTGCCCCCTAAAGATCGACACATACCATTTCTTATGGAACCTTTTTGTACTAGTGATGATAGGTTTTCATGTAATTATTGAGATAGATTGGTTTTTCCATTATCAATCCCGTACTGACTGTTATCATCAATAGGTGTCATTATCATCACCCAAGGGAGGTAACTATATTCATAAGGTAGAATTGTATTTTCATGAGTGTTGTTCTGGACATGAGCATAATAGGTTGGGTGATGTTTCTTCCCAAATTACTAGTCTTTCTTTTAATGACTAGGGGGTATATCAGGCTAAGTTTTCTCTAAATGTGGATTATTTTAGGGATTTATCTCTGAAAGGACTTTTCTAGGATAGCTCATGAGATCGAGGTAGAGTTCACCATCAAACTTTTTCTAGGATAAGAGATAGTATCTATTCCTTTATTCCAAATATTTCCTACTTAGCTTTAGGAACTCAGCAGGCAGTTAGTGGAATTTAAAAACAAAGGGTTTATATGACCCAATATTTTTCCTTGGAGTTCACCCATTCATTTTATAGGTTTTGAATGAAACATAAGTATGTGGTGGTGGGAAATATATTAAAATTTCTTTTAATATTGAGTTATTCAAACCCTCGAGTGAATTTCTTACATGTAAAATTTATAATTAATTTATTTAATATCGAAATAAAAAAATACCTAATCCAAGAATTATTTATTCTATGTACATGTCAATCTTTTAAAAATATCCTTTCAGATTTCCTTTATTGTGATGTGAGTATCCAAGGATATAATCCATCTAGTACTGATGCACACATAATCCTTTGATATCCAATAAACACCAATTGATCTCTAGGTGCTAGAATGGTGAGTTGATTGTCTTGAATTATTCATGTTGATCACTAATCCTTTGATCTCGAGGGATCTATCTTGTGTTTCATATTCCTGAGAAGAAGAGATAAATGAGGATTCAAGAGAGAGTTTCATTATTCACAATGATTCTCAAGTTTTGTTTTTTGGATTCAATATATAATAGACGTAATCATCTATTTATAGAGAAAAGGTTTAGGTTAAAATATTATTTCATTGAATTATGACCCTTAAATAATATTATAATCATTAATACACCCCATTCCACATAATAATAATATTATCATTATTTTGTGGTGCATGTCAACTTGTGCAATAAAAAATATTTTTTAACTGGATTGTTAATTAATATTTTCCACTTAACACGGTCTTGATCCATTTAAAATCCAATAGAATTTATTGAACTCCTGAATAAATATATAATTTAAATATTTTATTAATTAATAAACTTTTGTGATCAATAAAATGTGAATAAAATTATCCCTTAGTCTTAAGTTTAGTATTTATTTAATTAATTAAATACAAATATAATTTAATAGATATCATCTGAAACACGTAGTGTGTGACCCTGTAGGATTATTTATTGTTAGCATTAGGTGGGATTCCCTAAAGTCCAATATTAATATCTATAAATGGTTCAAGGAACCCAAGAGAAATAAATTAATTTTTCAATGATGACAACCACATATGAATGCTCACTGTGTAATATAATCCTTCTATCGCAATATTTCATCAAGAAGTTTTAACATATGTGACACTAAACTATTTTATCAACACATATTTCTTTTACTATATGAAATAAATGGATCATTTCAGCATGAAAATGAAATATAATGGGACAATTTTATTCTAATAAAAGGTCCAAGATATCAACTTCCATTAAGAAGGAAGGGATCAATACTTCCTCGACTTATCCATTAATGTCATGTCAATTTCAATGCACCCAACATTCCTTGACTTTTTTTAACATATGGAATCCTGGTTTTCACATGAAAATATAATTATAGGAGTCATGATATCAATTAATGATATTATTAATGTCTAATACCATTACACATACTAGAATATTAGAATATCTGATGACACCAAAACATGTGGAATTATATAAGATCCTGACCTTTTCTATAGATGTATTGAGCTCATTCACATGTATACTTTTAGATTGTTTTGGTAGTACTTTGTTTAAGTCATGTATTGTGTGTTTTTGGGTTAAAGTTTTATGTTTTTAGAGGGGTTTTGGGTAGTGAACGGTTGACGCATGGTTCTTACAAATCATATTCCCAACCCCAAAAAACTGTTCAACCCTATACAGAGGGGGATTAAATTATTGGGACACATATATTCAAACAATGTGACATAATATTAGTAACTATGTGACCCCTAAGGGGAGGCACATAATTAGATTCACAGTTAGGGAAAACCATGCGCCTGGTATAGGAAAACATGCACGCAAAATTTAAACCCCCAAAAAATTGTTACAAAATTCAACAACCTCTAAATTATATACCTAAACACCCTATATCTATTATAAACTCATTAATATGTTTTTATGAGGCTATCATATAGATTCTAAGGGTTTTTTATCTCTTCTCATGACGAATCAAGGACCAGATTAAAGAATTTTTACCTCTCCCAATAATAAATCTATTCTTGTGTAGTTTCCTCCCTCTCCCATATCTCTTCCCCAATGAAGATGGGATAGATTTACTCATTTGGAAATTGTATAAACCTATTTTTTATGGTTTTTTATTCGTTTGATCTTATTTATAGGATTTGGTTCTTGATCTCTTTCTTCGTTGTGTTCTTGATTATTCTACTTCAATTGGGAAATTCCTCTAGGGAATACTCATCAATGATATTGAGGTTGGTGGTCTAAATTAAAAATAACATAGCCTTGATTTAATTATTTGTATGTAATTATGAAATTTTAATTTCAATGATTGGTAAATTTCATCAAATAATGAATTTATTTAATTAAATCTCTATGAAATAATTGAATGGGTTGAATTTGTGGAAATTATAATTGGTTGAATTAGATTATTTAATAGGTTAATTAATTAATTGAATGACGTGGTTATGGAATTGATGGGATATTGGTATTATGTAATTGGTCAATTAAATGGGATTGTGTAATTGGTTAATTTTTGAGGTATGTAATTGATTGATAATAGGAATAAAGGGATATTTTTCTTAACCATGAAGGGTTAATGGGTTATGTGATTAAATGTTGATAAATGGGTTAATGATGAATTATTCATTTTATTCCATGTGATTAAAGTAAATATTTATGATTTAATTGATAATTGATATGATATATCATGATGAGAATGTTTTATAAGAAGGTTAACGATGATTAAACTTGATGAATATGATTTATTGAAATATATGTGTTTGGTTGAGAAATGAAGTGTGGGACACAGACTCATGCTCCAAATACCCATGGGGTCCTATATGTAGAGTTATACACCCAAATTCATGCATGTGAATATTTTATGGGATAAGGACCGATGATTCAAATACTCATGCGGTGTGGGACATAGACTGATTCTCCAAATACCCATGGGGTTCTTGACATAACGTTCTATGCCCATGTGATTAGCATTGGACTATGGTTCCAAATGAACATGTTATGAAATTGAATTAAATGGATAATGAAATCTCAATTTATTATGAGATGTGATTTTATATGTGATATGGTTTATACTTCATTATGAGACAAATTAGTTGTTGATGGTTTAGGTTTCCTTGGGAACCCAAGAATTTATGTGGCTGAGTAAAGAATAATTGAATATATAGATTTTTTACCTTATTTATTTTAATTTATTATATATATAACTTCATACATTGTTATTGACTGTATATTATTTTAGATTCCATTGGTGATGCCCTACTGGGTTTTACTCCCACCCTACTTGAGATTCCTGATCAGTACCCAAATAGACTTCATGATTGTAGGATGAGATAAGGGAAAGAGACCTATGTTAAATGGGTAAGTTTGGACGGATAATGGATGAGGGAACTGGAAATGGAGTCAGGACCCACTTGGAGTAGTCAGTTTATTTATTTTTGGGGTTTCATTAGACACTTGACATTTATTATGGCATGAAATATCTACTATTCTGGTTTGGATATTGTATTCTTGTTTTGGTTCATCATGTGAAATTGGTTTGTTTTAGTTATGAAATTTTTTTTTGATATTCAGTTGGATATTGTTTATTTATTTACATTTTCGTGTTTCTTTGATAAAGAGGGTATAATCTCCCCATGATCGATATTATACCCTCACTGTTGGTCGCTAACCTCAAGCATATGGGGAGGTGCGCCTGAGGACATGTGACCAACTGACTCAGGTCACCAGTGCATGGAAACTAGGCCAAGACATCACAAAGTGGTATCAGAGGAGTTTTATTTTATTTTATTTTCTTAATATTTGTTAAAGTTAGATATGAGAATAATAGGAGTCGGGCCTTGGTTAATATCTCATTCATGGGAGTATCTAATCAATGTATGGGGGTAAAGGACAATTACCCAAGGTGGGATTATTGTTATTGATGTACGTTGTTACAGTTGGATTTTATTTAACCTCAAGTGATGAAATTTTTATGTGATGTGATTATTATTTTCGATATTTTATGATATTTAACTTGTGGACCAGTATGTAATGATAGTTGAGTATGCTTGAGTCATTCTTGTCACTTGGGATTATTATATGGTGTGCTTCATTTTAGGCATGCATAGGAAAACAAGATTTTTAGGTAAGTTGTTTAAAAGAAAATTATTTTATTTACTTGTGAGAGATAAATAAAAAAGGTTCCTAATAGGAATTTAAAATTTTTAGAATTATGAATGATATGGAAAATCGAAAAATGAGTGTCTAATGAGAAACTTCAATAATGATAATGTGTTTTACCCTATGTGATCCATGACCTAGATGAGGGGTGGTTAAGGGTAGTGATAGAACCTTGGTTTTGACGATGTGGTGATGTTTGGGCGATTGAATTGTTATATATTTTGTGAGCCCATCTCACATGATTATGATAATATTGTTGTGTAATGATTCCTAAGATGCGTTTTTTTTAATTTTAGAGATATGGATCCAAGATAACACTTATTGATAGGGTGACATGAGGACATGAAAGGAAATGTGACTCTAGTAGTGGAACATGAGGTACCAATAGTGATGGGTGAGGAATTCAGAGAGTAGTTCCGTGAGAATTTTCCTTAGTTAATGATGTTTATGGAAAGAGTCCCAAGATAGGTTTTGAAATTTATTCCTGAATTATATATGATTGCCAGTTGCAGCACCCTCCGACTTTCACCATAGAGGGTGGACCTGAGGTAGATGAGTTCTGGATTGATTCTATCATGAAGATACTTGACCAATTAGATACTTATATTGAGAAAGGATTCAATTTGGAATCTTATATGTTATGTGGTCAGGGGAAGTTTTGGTGCGACATCCAAACTCAGGACAAACAACTAGACACTATAGAGTTGAAGGAATTTAAGGAGAATTTCTTTGAGCACATTTACCCAAAGATTCCAATGAAGGAGGAAGTAGCTAAGTTTATATGGTTGACCTAGGGGAGAATGTTTGTGATAGACTATGATGGGAAATTCATAGATTTTTAACCCCTTGTTCCGATGTTGGTAGGAGATGAGGTTGCTACAGAGAAATAGTTTCCGGATGGAATTAAAAGTGAGATTAAATCCAAGGTGAATATATTTCATATGAAAAAGTTTCTAAAGTGGTGAATATGTCTATCATTTATGAGGGTATCCTAAAGAAAGATTGTAGTAGAGGACATGTGTTTTTTTTCTAGACGATCGGTAGGTACGTCTTCCGAGAGATGGAAACGTCACTATGGGAATTTTGACTAGAGTAGTGGAAAAAAGAGTTGACATAGGTAAAGATTAGTTACTCAGGATCTTATCAAAGTGATCTTCCACTTGTGCGATAGGCCTAGTCACTTTGGTATAAATTTACCCTAACCACCATTTGAGTGATGATCTTGTATAAGGATGAATCATCTACAGAGGTTATAAATGAACCCATGAAAAATGGGTAATGATAGAAGATATAGGCAGAAGCAGAGTGCTAGAAGGGGGATTCAACCCATATCATTATGGAAGTTGGAGTTATACTGGACATGGCTATCGAGGTAGTGTACGTGGTACTACTAGTAAAGAGTGCTTGTATCAGTAGAGTGGTGTAGTTTAGGGGACTTAGATTGAAACACATGGAAGAGGGGTATGATATTTCCATGCAGTTCAGCCAACACTTGTGGATAGAGAGGTTGGAACATCGATAGTTAGATGTAATATTATTTTAGATTCTACAATAGATAATTCATTATTTGATAATGTTGCCTTAAATTATTTTATATCTACACAACTTGTGAACATGTTTGAGTCTGATAGTGAAGGTTGTGAGTGGGGTTATGACAATCGATACACCATTGGGTTTATGGTCGAGAGACATCTGTTTGTGAAAACGGTGACCTCTCGAGGTTGGTGAGTATTTTTTTCTCTGAGATCTTTACATTCTAGATATTTCACTCTTTGACTAGATCATGAGTATGTACTTTTTAGTAGAATACTAATCCCGCATAGATTGTTAATGCATGAGAGTGACTTTTATATCTCCCGAGGGAGATAACAATGTTCATCATGGAAAGTGGGATATCCAAGCATGACATGTAGGTCTAGTTCATTAGAAAATGGGGGATCTTACCACCCAGTGTTCTAATCTTTTTCTTGATGATGGGTGTGTAAAGAAGGATATCTTTTCACCTGTAGTGTATAGGTTATAGGATGTGTTTTCTAAGGAATTATTAGGGATTCCACCTGAGAGAGATGTGGAATTTATAATTGATCTCATACCTAGGTCTGCTCTAATTTCTATTCCACCATACATAATGGAACCAACTGAGATTCAAGAATTAAATACTCAACTAGAAGTGTTGATGGGTAATGGGTTTATCAATTTAAGTATGTCACCTTGGGGTTCTCCTGTTTTTTTTTTCAAATAAGGTTGGTTGGAATTTACGCTTATGTTTTGATTACCATAAGTCAAACTAGATGATAGTGATGAACCATTATCCTCTTCTATGTATTGATAATCTATTTGACCAGTTTATAGGGGAATATATTTTCTCCAAGATTTACTTGAGGTTAGGTTATCATTAGTTGAGAGTTCAACCATTTGATATACCAAGGAATAATTTTAGATAAAGGTATGGGATTTATGAAATTTTTATGATGTTTTTTGGGTTGACGAGCACTACCAGAGTGTTTATGGAATTAATGAACTAAATATTCCACACATACCTGGATCATTTTTTCTTAGTGTTTGTGGATGACATCTTGGTATACTATAAGACTCATGATGATCATTACCAACATCTTGACATCATCATGAGTACACTTATATAAAATCAGCTTTATTCAAAGATATTTAAGTTTAAATTCTATATTGATCAGGTATACTTCTTCTGTCACATTATTTCAGAGGAAGGTGTGTCAGTGGGCCCAAAGAAAGATTAGGTAGTGACTTCTTGGGAGTATCCCAATAATGTTTTGAATATATACAATTTTCTAGGATTATCTAGATAATATTAGAGGTTTATACAAGAGTTTTCCCACTTTAAATCGCCACTTTCATGATTGAACAAGAAGGGAATAAATTTTGAATGATCATAAGCATGTGATAATTCTTTCCAAGTGTTGAATAAGTAGTTGACTAATACCCCAATATTGATCCTACTTCAACCAGGGGAGGATTATACGATGTTTTTTGATGCTTCAGGAGGTGGGCGTAGAGTAATTTTGATGTAGGGGGATCAAGTTGTGGCATATGGGTCATAGGAGTTGAGGCCAAATTAATGGAACTACCCAACACATGACCTCGAGTTATCTATATTCGTTTATGACTTAAAGTATTGGAGGAATTTTTGGTTTGGTGAAAATTTTAATATGTATACCAATCACAAGAGCTTAAAGTACATATTTTCATTGAGAAATTTGAATCTATGGTAACATAGATGGGTTTAGTATATGAATTTGTTTGATTTTTTTCAAGAATATATGCCCAAGAAGGGAACCTATGTGGCTGATTCTTTAAGCAGGAAAACCTAGACTTCAGAAGTTAAGGAGAATAGTGCTAAGAAGATGATGATGAATTTGCTGGCTAAGATGCATGTTATGGTTTAGGATGGGTGTAATAAGATGAACCTTATATAATTTTTAGTGGATTGTACTCTTTTGAGATGGATTAAAGGAAAGAAATATTTGTATTTGGAGTTTTTTCCCTTTAGGGAAAGCCATGAAGGGGGGGAGTCACCTTCTGATTGAACCATTAACGAAGATGAGATCATCTTTGTCAAAAATTAGGTTATTATGCCTATGTGTATGCACTAGGATATGATGCACATGTTTCATGCCTCGAAGTGGGTGGTGCATCCAGGTTTGACCAAAATGTATTGTGAAATACATCGAAAATATTGGTGATTGAGCATGAAAAAGAAGATTGTAGGGTTTGTGAAATGCTGATACACTAGTCAAAAAGCTAACGATGATCATAAAAAACTTGTTGGTTTACAACAACCATTTCCCATTCTAGAATGGAAGTGAGAAAATTTTAATATGGACCTTATGGTGGGTCTCCCAAGGGAGCCTTAGAATAATGATGCTATTTTGGTGTTTTTTGACCAACTGATGAAAGTTTCTCATTTATTGCCTATATGGGATAATTTCTTAGTATGCTATTTGGGAGACTTGTACATTTGAGAGATAGTCCTTATTCATAGGGTTCCACGGAGTATAGTTTTAAACTGTGATTCACATTTTACTTCATGATTCTATCAGGGTTTTCATAAGGCACTTGGTATATAGATTAACTGAGTATTACTTTCCACCCATAGATAGATGGGCAGTTGGAGAATACTATATAGGTTTTGGAAGATATTCTATGAGTGTGTGTTCTTGAAATTAGTGGTTCTTGGGAGAATCATTTACCGCTCACTGAGTTCGCCTATGAAAACATCCATGTGGAAACTATTTAGATGGATCCATACGAGGAACATTATGGTAGTCTATGCACATATCCTCTATATTGGATGGAGGTAGGTGAGTCAGATCTATTGGGACTCAGTCTCCTTCTCAAGACTTCCTAGTAGGTTTATCTAATTTAGAAATGTATGAATATATCTCAGAGTAAGAATAAGTATTATTCTAATATATTTAGATTACCCCATGAGTTTATAGTGGTTGATTTTGTTTTTTATGGGTTTCGCCTAGATTTGGTCACTATAGGATTTAGAGACATGGAATGTTTTAATCTAGGATTGTTGGACCATTTGAATTTGTAGAGAGAATTGGTTGAGTGACATACCATTTGGATCTTACACAGAGGTATAGTACAATGAATGTTGTATTTCATGTGTCACAGCTTTGGCTCTATTACCCTAACCCTTCTCACGTGATCTATGTGGATGATGTTGAGCTTGAGACTAATGCAAACTTTGAGAAACATCTGATATGCGTGTTGGATCATAGTGATAAGTTGTTATAGGGAATTTCCATTCCAATAGATTGAGTATTTTGGAAACATGGACATGTTCCGAAGGAAGCATGTGAAAGATAAGCATATATGAGGGATCAATGGACTGATATTTTTACTTTATAACCTTAGATATTCTTGGGAGTAAAAATTAAGGATGAGATGTTATAACATGAGAATATTACAAGATACCAACCTTTTATGTAGATGTATTAAACTCATTTACAGGTAATCATTTTCCATGTTTTGGTAATACATTGATAGTGGTATGTCTTGGGTAAATTTGGGTGAAATTTGGATGTTTTTGGAGGCTTTTTGGGTAGTTCACAGTTGGCGCGTGGTTTTCCCAAACCATGCACCCTGCCCCAAAAAATTGTGCAACCCATAACAAAGGGGTATTTCAAGGTTGGCACATGATTTTTAAAAACTTTTTCCCTATTAGTATTCATCATGCAACCCTTAAAAGGAAACACATGGTTAGGGCCATGGTTAGGGAAAACTGTTTTCCCCTTATAGGAAACCATGCATATGGGAAAATAAACCACTAAAGAAATTGTTAAAAATTTACCGAACCCTCAGTTTATATCCCCAAACACTCTAGATTGAACCCAAACTCATTCCTTTGTTTTTTGAGTCTTTTGTTTGGATTCTATGGGATTTCAAACTCCATTATTTTAAATCAATGACCATATTTAATAATTTTCACCTCTCCTTGTAATAAATCACTCCCCATTTAGTTTCCTCTCTCTCCTGTCTCTCTTCTTTGATGAAGATGGGACAATTTTAATATGTTTGAGATGGTTTAAACTTAGGTTTTGATGGTTGTTGATCTTTTTGACCTTTTTTCTAGGATTTGGTACTAAAAATCATTCTTCTTCATGTTCATGATAATTCTTCAATAAGGGAAATTTTGATAAAAGATCATCAACAATCTTGAGGTAGGTGGTCTAAATTTAAAATCACACAGTCTTAATTTAATTATGCATATATAATTGTGAAATTTTAATTGAAATGATTGGTAAATTTCCTCATATAACAAATTGATTTATTTTAATTTCCATGTGAAAATTGAATGGGTTGAATTTAGGTTAATTTTAATTGGTTAAATTGGATTAATTATTTATTTAATAATTTAATGGAATGATGTGATTATGGAATTGATGGGATATTTGGATTAAATAATTGGTCAATTAAATGGGATTTTTAAATTAGTTAATTATTGATGTATGAAATTGACTTATTATGGGAATAAAGGGATTCTTGGCATAACCTTGAAGGGTTAATGGGTTATGTGATTAAATGTTCAAAAATGGTTTAATGATTAATTTTTCATATTATTCCTTGTGATTAAATTAATGAGTTAGGTTTAAATTGATAATTGATATGGTATACCATGATGAGAATGTTTGATAAGAAGGTTAATGATGATTAACCTTGACGAATATGATATATGTGAAATATATGTGTTTGGTTGAGAAATGAGATGTGGGACATGAAATGATGCTCCAAATACCCACAGGGTATTAGACATGGAGTTCTAGGCCCAAATGAATTCATGTGAATGTTTTATGGGATAGGGAATGATGATCTAAATATGCATGAGGCATGGTATAAGGACCGATGCTCCAAATACCCACAGGGCGCTAGACACGATGTTCTACACCCATGAGATAGACATTATACTATGGTTCAAAATGACCATGTTATGAAATGGAATTAAATATATAATTAAATACCATGTTTGAATGAGATGTAATTTGAATATGGGATATGGTTTAGACTCCATCACGGGCCGAAGTAGGTATTGATTGATTAGGTGTCCTCGAGAACCTAGGAATTTATGTGGTTGGATAAAGAATAATTGAATATGTGAACTATTTACCTTATTACTTTTAATTTATTCTTTATATATACACACACTATTATTGAATGGATATTGTTTTATATGTCATTGGTGGTTTCCTACTAAGTTTTACTCATTCCCAACATGGGATACCTAATCGGTACCGGAATAGACATCTTGATTCCAGGATGAGATAAGGGAAAGAACCTTATGTTAGATGGATGAGTGGGGATGGAGCATGGATGAGGGAACTAGACATGGTGTTGGGACCCTCTTGGAGTTGTCAGTGTATTTATTTATTTTTTCATTAGACACTTGAAAATTATTATGTCATGAAATATCTACTATTTTGGTTTGGATATTGTATTCCTATTTTGGTACAGTATGTAATATTGGTCTATTTAAGTTATGAAAATAAGTTGGGTTATCCAGTTGGATGTTTTTTATTTATTTGCATTTTTGTGCTACTTTAATTAATAGGGTATTCTTTCCATGATCGATATGAGACCATAAATTCTATTCAAAAACCTATATCATATGGGGAGGTGCACCTAAGGTCATGTAACCAACCGTCTTGAGGCACTGGTGTGTGGTACCTGGGTCAAGACATCACAAATTTCTACTGGTGGGTCTGTTATCATAATCTCATATCTTAGAGATTACCAAGTGATAAATTAATGAGAAAAAGATTCATCCGCTTATGATTAATTACACCTGATAGTCTATATACTATATGTCCCATCATAGTGTGTTATCTGACCATAGAACTATTTTTAAGAAAATTATCATTGAACATCATCGTTGTCAACATATAGGGGAACTTATTTGACCTTAACAATGCAATATATAATCTAGGAAATTATTATATTATATTCATGAATAATAATGATAAATATGTAATCATAAGTTTTTTTAATATTAAATATATCAAATATTCATGTAATGAAATTATAAAAAGTTGGTACTAGGACACTAACTCCATCAAAATCCCACGTAGACTAGATCCAACTACTTATGATTTTTAGTCCACTAGAACTCATATGATAATCATGTTTCTCTAAGTTAAGGATTTAGTCAAGGGGTTCACTACATTGTCTTTCATGGAAATAATTATTACTAGAAACTCATATCTTTGAGAAAAATCCATCAAAAGATGATACATACAAAGTATGTGCTTCATCCACTAGTGCAGCCTTGGATCTTTTGTGAGATCCACCACTGTAGTATTATCACAATAGACTCTGATAGGATCATTACTACTAGGTACAAAATCAATATATTTTATGAAGTTACGCATCCACTCTGATTGTTTAGATTCATTAAAATCTATAATATTCATGGACCACATAGTAGAATCTATGACTACAACTTTCATTGAGCTCTTCTAGCTCACTACACCTCCATTCAATGTGAATATGTATATATTTTGTGAATTCATGTTATCTTGATTTTTTTGGAAACTAGAATTTGCATATCCTTTAATTACCAGTTCATCATCTCCTATATAAAATATAAACATATCCTTATCATGCCTTAGATACTTAAGAATAGTCTTAACTACCATAAAATGGAGGTTACATGGGTCAGATTGATATATTCCTACCACAATTAATGTATAGGAGACATCTATCCTAGTACAAAGTATAAAATACATGATTGACCCAATTTCTGATCTGTATGGAATCCTTTCCATTCTAATTTATTCTTCATGTGTATAAGGAATCATATTTCTGGAAAGATTAATGCTACATGATTTTGGAAATAATACCCACTTTTATTGTTCCATACTGAATCACTTCACTAAATTTTCAATGTGTGTACTTTGACTTATGCCAAGCAGTCTCATGGATCTATCCTAATAGATCGTGATCCCAAGAATATATGTTGCCTCACCCAATTCTTTCATAGAGAAGAATTTATCCAACCATGCCTTAATATAATTTAATACTATTATTTCATTTACAATAAGTAACATTTCCTTAACATATTGTATTAAGAAAATTAATTCACTCCCACTAAATCATTTGTAGACACAAGGCTCACACTCATTATTTATGAAACTAAATTCCATTACATATTTATCAATATAAAGGTTTCATGATCTATATTCTTTGATTAATCCATAATTTTTTTTCACTTTTGATATCTTGTTGTCATACTATGGAGTTACAAACCCTTCATTTTGTGTCATATAGGCATCATCCTAAAGGTTACCGTTAAGTAAGTTTTTTTTTTCGATCCATTTTCCAAATCTCAGAGTTATGCTAAGCCAAAATTACTAGTAGAATTCTTATGGGATTTAGCATTATAACTGGTGGAAAGTTTTTTTCATAGTCAATTCCTTGACACTATTTAAACCCTTTTTCAAATAGTCATGCCTTATAGGCACTAAATTTTATTTCCATATCCAGTTTTTTCATGAATACCTATTTTCAAAACAATGGGTTTTACATTGGCTGGAGGACCTACCAAAATCAAAACTTGGTTTTGGTATATTGAATCCATTTCAGAATTCATGGATTCTTTCCACTTTGAAAAATCTATGAAACTTAGTACATTATTATAGTTTATATGATCATTATTATCAACCAGTAATGAGTCAAAATCATTGGTGACTAGAAAACCATACCGTTCTAGTTATCTAACCTCTATTTTACTTCTATACAGTACTTATGTCTATGTAATAGTTTATTCATTCATGAGGATTTATGGAATATATTCCCATGCCAAAACTTGTATACCTTGATTCTTAATTTCATCAAAGTCTATCTGACTCCTAATATCCCTTTTAGTGATGTGATCCCTCTCAAGAAATATGGTGAGTCATTACACTATTACCTTTTTTCTAAGGGGTCATATAGGTAATATCCCCTTGTTTATTTGGGGTATCCTATAAAGCTACACTTTGGGCCTTAGGGTGAAAGGTACACTTTTTTCCTCGGGGTGAAAGTTTTTTACCTAAAGAGGATTTAACAAATGCTTCACAACCCCACACATGTAAGTATGAAAAAACATGTTTCTTTACATTCAATAAATGGTACATAATACCATATTCCACTTTATTTAGAACTTTTTTTTAGTATTTTCGATGTTTTTTGTAAATAGTATCCCAAAAAAAATAATTGAAGACTCATATGACTCATAATTGATATTACCATGTCCAAAAAAGTATAGTTACTCCTTTTACATACATTGTCCCACGGAGGTGTATAAATAAATTTAGTTGAGATAGGATCCCAATCTCCCATAAGTAATCAATGAACTATTGATTAAAATATTTTCCACCATGGGTTGAGAGAAGTTTCTTAATCATCTTACCAATCTGGTTCTCAACTTCATTCTTGTATTCATTGAATTTATAATAAAAAATCTAACTTATACATCATTAAGTAGAAATATCCATATTTAGTAAAATCATTAGTAAAATTTATGAAGTATGAGTACCCACCCCATGAATCAATAGGAAATGGTCCACACACGTCTATATAAACTAATTGAAGAATATATTTGTCTCTTTTAACTTTTCCGCTAAATGGGGATTTTTTCATTTGATCTTGTAAACATGAATGACATATACCTAGTGGTTTTAGTTCAAAATAATAAAAATATTCATCTTGGTATAATTTAGTCATATAACGTTTTCTTACATTACCTAGCAGGTGATTCCATAGTTGGGCGTGGTATAAGTAATGTGAAGCAGTTTCATTATATATTTCCACTACTTGGTTCGCGTAATTCAATAAATAAATATCATTATTTAAATACACTTTACAATAACAAATGATATCTTTATAAAAGAAGAAACAATTATTTTCAAACATCAAAAATAAAACCATCTGTATCAAGCCTTGATACATAAATAATTTTTTTGGTAACTGAAGGAACAAAATAAAAACCCTTTAAAACTAATATCACTTCATTTAAGCAACATGAGGTGGTAGTCCCTAATATATACAACAATAAGTTTGTTTCATTGGCTTCTTATAGATCTACCTCCACCTGGTCAATATTTTTTAATCTACTTGGTTTCTATATTTTAATATATATGTGATAACCAGAACTTGTATCTAATACCCAATTTGTAGAAACATAAAAATTTCACCCGATAACAAATTTTCCTGAACCTTATCCTTGGCTCTTTCGATGGGTGTATTTTTTCTTCCAATGACCCTTCTTGTCACATGTGAAATAAATAGTATCCTGTTTCCTTGATTTCCCCCTGATCTTACTCTTCTTGGATGTGCATGAAGAAGCATTGGGATTAGTGATCCTCACATCCCCTTTCCATTTTCTCACCATAAGGACCAAAGGATTTATGTGATTCATCTATTTATCTACTTGGATAAGAAGGGTGAGAAGATATGGTAGAATATTTTAAATGTTTTTCATATTAAAATTTACATCAAAGCTAGAGAATATCCAAGGGAGTGATTCCAGAATGATATTGGTGCCTAGTTCTTCATGGAATTTAAACCTTACAACAAAGATATAGAATATCTGAGGGAGTGATTCCAGAATGAGATTAGTGCCTAGTTCTTCATGGTGTTTGAACCCTAGAAACTATAGTTACTCAATGTATCCAATGAGATTAACTACATGAGGCCCATCTGGGGAACCCTCTCCAAAATTACTCTGAAAGTGAACCTTGGAAATATCAAACTATTTCTATCTAACTCTCTCCTGGTAAATACCATGAAGGTTCTCCATCCTTCTATACACATCCATATTTTTATGAGACTTACTGAGTTCAATATACATATATTAAAGAATTAAACATTGAATGTAAACCATGCTACTTCATTTTTTTTCATAGACAAGGAACTCTTCAACACTCACCTCTTAGGTTGGTCGATCATGAATTAAGGATTCTAGCCTGTAATATTTTTTTTCATAGTGCAGCAAAACCCAAAGGCATCTAAAACTTTTGTAGAAGTAATTGATAGTGAGGAGACCGTCTTTATATAATATAGATCAAAGGGATAATGGGAATGGTGAACATTACATTTTTTTATAATTAAAAGATCATTTAATAACTGCATTTATTGATTAATTTTTTTTTATAAATAAAAAATTAATTGATTTTTTATTAAATCTCCCACTATTTTATCAATCCCAAATAAAACTCACCATTGTACTTAGAATTTATAGTTTATGAAACATTACTGTTTAAAGGATCCATATTCCCCTTTGAATAACCCCAATGGGGGTTGGTAAATATAATTGAAGGTATTGAGGTAGAAATTTCTTTTCCAACTATAGGCTTTTAGCTCATAGATCTATTGAGTGGAATCCCCAATCCTGAAATCCCGACTTAGATTTCCTCAAAAATTTCTTCCATGTTAAATCAAGTCTAGTGAGGGATAATTCTCTTGATAAAAGATGGTTAACTCAACCCATAACCTTTATAATAACTCCACTTTAAAATAAAGTGTCCCAATGAGTGTTGGTCAAACACTTATTTCCAAGTATTTTATTCCTAATCATATGATGGAAGGCTAAGTCTGATTTAATATATATTTGATGAATTTTAACATATTGTTCATAAATTTTATCATGTTTTATCATTTAAATGTCATTTTAATATTAAGTTGGTGTTAATTATTTAATTAACCATGTTAGATAAAATATTTACACAAAATTCATTTATTTAATTTACATATTTATTAATTCATTTATTTATGTGATCAAAGTCTTACATCCATAAAATAAATAATTTCATACAAATAAATAATTAATTAATTAAATGACCCATTCATGAGCTTTATCTATTAGATTATTTGATGATATAACATTAAATCAAATGGTGAACTAGGGGAAATAACTCATGTTTCCAGTCATGTATTGCATTACATCATTCTACCTATCCATATATTTAGCACCTAGGTTGGAATCATTATGGTTCCATCTTGAACTACCTCTACACGCCTTGGAAAACTATGTTAATTACAATTATTTATAACTCATACAGAGGATAGGGGGACCAAATAATTGGTTAAATGGGGATTAAATAAATATCCCTAGGTAAAAAAGTCCTGCATAATAATAGAGGGTGGATGACTCACAGGACACCCAATTTAATTTAATAATAATTTTTTTAAAACCATGAAATAAATTAAGTTAAATTAATGAAAACATATATTCAAGTCTTAGTTTGTGTCATGAATGTTCATACATGTAACATATATGAAAAAGTAAATGGATGACATTCATTTATTTATCTTTTCTTTATTATTAAGATAAATTTGTTTTCATTAATTAATTAATCAATTAATTAATTCCCTTTTATCTCAATGAACATTATAATTAATTATGGAGATACCCATCACTAATAGAATTCATGGAAAATAAATGGAAGAACCAATAGTTCTTTATTCAGTCTTCATTTTATTTATTATTGGAGAAATAAATTATAGGTCAAAAATACATATACCGTTGTTGTATCATATTGAATATAAAGTGTATATAGATACCTGATACAAAATCCAACATATGTAATAAGTTTGATCAAATTTATATATTTGAAATAAATATGATAATAAAATTACATGGAATAAACATGTATCACATTGATTCCCAATATCGATCTATTTACAAGCTCTGTGATATATCTTTTTAAAATCATCACATTTATATCATGACTAAAAATTTCAGCAGTAATTAGAAAGTCATAAACATTAAAAAAAGATGAATATATTGATAATTTTGATAACCTTATAGAAAAATAAGTATTCATAGCCAAAGTGAACTCATCATGTTTTTTTCTTTCCACACAAAATTTCTACACCTTAAATGTATTCCTAATATATATATATATATATATATTGAAATATTAAAACAAACTTAATACCAATATGAAATAAATGATATAATTTATACATACATTAGTAGTAAGTTTTCAAATAGGTTTAAATAACCAGAGTAAATTTTTTTTTAATTTAATTCCCAACTATATAAACATCATATATGAGGAATCATACTCTAGTTTATGAATCTATAATATAATATACTATTACCCTAGGCTGATCCATCTCCATCTTCTGATGATGTATGGTATACCCAATATAATATATGATCTTGTATGCTATAATATGATACCGAGGATCCTAAACATATAAATTATAACATATGAGAAACTATTGAGGTTCAGGTTTATGAGTGGGATATTTATGTGGATGTTGAGAAGCGTGATATGTAGGTGGAGGTAGAAGAGTGAGATATATTGGTGGAGGCATAGTGGGATATATAGCCAGGAACTATCTCTATATGTCAATAAACATTGACTACACTAAAGATATAATAAAATCCTCCATCATATTACTCATATTATCAAATATAGATTCCAAATCTTCTATTTTTCATTTATATACATCATCCCTTTAGGAGGTTCCAAAATGACCAATTTATTTTAATTGATACACCCCTTGTATCCTCGTATGTGACCTGGTTATTCATGCTTCCCTAATACAGTGGATAAATTATCCTTCCTACCCTCAGGTATATGGGCACACTATATAATATGATTTTAAAGGGAGTCTTTTATATAATATTTGAATAATTTATTGGTGAATAAAAAAATATAGAGTTAAAATAAATTTAATAAATCATTACAATCCTCTCAGCTACAACCCTAAAATTTTTATAAGATATGTTCTGTTTTTATAATTTTCTCCCTCTTCCATTTTTCTTGCCTATCTAAGGGGTAGAGGGTAAATCTTTATGGATCATAAAGTCTCATCTCTAAATATTTGAAAAATTTCAGCCGTCATTTTTTGTTTTAATAATAGATACCCTTCATGAGATAAAGTATGAGGGTATGCATTTTGGGATTGGATATCCCAATGAGATATCCTCAGTTCCTATAAATTATAGATAAAAAATTATTAATATGATAATTTTTATACAAAAAAAATTATTAAAGTTGATAGTGAACATAGAAAAAGTAATCATTTTGATCTACCTTCAATAAAATACTTCTATGAATCATCATTTAGAAAATGATATATATAACATTAATTATCATTTTTTCTTCAATAAAAATGAAATATGATGTTATGTTTGATTCAAAATCCATAAATATTCTAGAATCAAAAAATAAAAATTTCTTATTGAATTATCTAGTGTCAAGTATATCATATTTCATCAGGAGAAAATAAAAAAAAAATATATTTTTATAAAAAAATTTCATTATTTGTAAAATAATAATAAATGATTTTACCCAAATTTTCTCCCATAACTAAACTTGTTTTTTCTTTTCAACAATTCTTGAATCAGATATAAGAATGGTCACTTATGTTCCAGATTACATAGAAATAAAAATCCTATATTGTTTTGAATTTAGACCCCTAGGATTACTATCATCATCAAACTCAACATATAACCTATTTTCCTAGCTACGGTCAAGTGATAATCTAGGAAAACCTGTACTAACATGTTTACTACCCCTAGAATCCTACTCATTCCCTATAAAAATAGAAGGATCTTATGTAGAAGGATGAGGAGGCTCCTTGGTAAATAATCCAAGTGAGCCATTTGTTTGATCTAACATTACCCTAAAAATAAAATTAATAAAAAATTATTACAAGAATATAAAAATCCAACTGATACACATAAAATTAAATAAAAATTGAAAAATTATCCAATAAAAACTAAACTAAACTAAATAAATATTAACTCATAATTGTTAATTTAGTTGACTAAAAAAATAAAAAAAATACTGGAAGCATTTATGAGACATAAAATTATATTGAGATAATAGAAAAACTTAATTAAAAGATTATATAAATCAAAATGTTCTATATAAATTTTAACAACAATTTTTAATGATACAAAAGAAAAAACAAAAACCCTTTATCATATTCCGTATTTTTAACAACTATAAAGTAATGTGTACTTTAACGTGTTAATTTTTGTAGGACCTCAGGTTTACCTTATGAATTTTGAAACTTTAGATGTTTTGCAGGTTTCTTTTTTTATTTAAATCTATTTATATACTTATTTTTATATCTTTTGGTAATTTTTTGATTTTATAATGAATTTTGTAATCTTCTAAATGTTATAGTGAATTATAGAAATTTTCTTATGTTTTTATATGTTAATTGGTAATTTCATTATGTTTTTATAGGGATGAAATAAATTTTATTAACTTTTCAAAGGTTTACTGAAAAAAAATTTATGTTACTATATGGTAGCTATAAATTTCCTTAATTTTCTATAGGTTACCTAGAAATTTCATTATGTTTTTATAGGGTAATTAGAAATTTCCTTAGGTTTCTATAGTGTAAAATAAATATAAAAATATAACATATTTATTAAAATATCTTTCTTAAGTAAACAGAATAAAATAAATAATAACATGTCAAATATTTTTAAAAATGTGACAAGTTAAACAAAAAATAAATATATGTTACCTATAATAATTGGAGATTACTTAAGGTTTTTTCTATATTCCTCTTTGAAATTGTTCTATATATCATAAAACATGTTCAGGACATGGTCATCGATATTCTCTGATAATACTTCCATGGAAATAGGGATCTCACATAAATCAACATCATTGCCTTGTTTTTCATCACTCAAATAAATTTTCCCCTTGAAAAATGATAGGCGACTACAAATTACATGGATCAAAAAAATAAAAAGTTTATTTTTCATGTGTTTCCATTATAAAAGGGTTATTTTTTATTCCAATATATTTAGATTTACTAGTATCATGTCGAAGTCATTTCTTTTAACACTATTTTACTTATAATCCATTTACAGTTAAACACCAAAACATGAAATTTCAAGTAATATATCTACCATATTTCTTCAATAACTCTATAATATGAACTTGACATGGAGATTGGTTTTCATCTTTTTCACTTGAAAAATTCATTACATCAGTGAACACTAACACAATACTATTTTGAACCATACTTCTGCTTCCTCAACCTTTATTATAAAATGTATAGTCGTTAATGTTATATTAGGACCATGTTATCACATTTAATATTGGGCCACCATTTAACGATAATAATATTTCTAAATCATATGATCTACCATGAATTTTCTCTTTAAAACATAAGAAAACAAGTCTTATTAATCTCATTAAATACCCACATATCTTTCTTCTTCAGATAATGTTATTTTAACATATTAATATGAGATGATATATATATATATATATGATCATCACCTATGTTATTTAAGATGTATAAATGTGTCTAGTTTATTTTTTCACCTATCAATGATTTTATTTTCAATACCCAGATCACATTTCCCCCAACACCAACTCATTCATGGCAATATATATGTAAACCAATATGATATATTATAGAAAATTAGTCTATATATAACAAAAAAACCTCCTTACAAATATACTTCTCAACAATGGAGGCTTTTGGTTGATATGGATTCCTAACAAACCTCTTTAATATCTTAATATAACTTTAATAAAATACATCAGATATAGATATTTGAGACAAATAATTCATATTTCACACACCAAATAAATAATTAAATGATCCATGATATTAGAAAAAGATGGTGGAAAGTAGATTTCCAATTGATAAAGTATGTAAACTACATTATTCTCAAAATGATTAAAAAAATTCAAATCTATCACTTTGTTAAAAATGGAATGAAAACAATTACACACAATTATGATAAACATTCCTACATGGGTGGTTATTATTCCAAATAATGCATCTTGTAGGAGTTATTTCATCATTCCCTGACGAACATGTAAATTCATTCCTATTAAATTCATATATTTTAGTGACAAATTTTGTTAAATTTAAATAATAAAATTTAGGCACTTTGATGATATGTAGGAACTAACAATACTAATTTTCTCTCACTTGGATAATTTATGACAAGTTAGAGGCAAGTTTGTTCATTTTTCTTTAGGAGTAGGAGCTAACTCCAAACGTATTCCCATTAACAGTAAATAAAATCTTTTATTCAAACCATTATACATCATACATTTGATATCTAAAAATTTTCTAATAAACTTTTCATTAATATTATTCTCAACATGAATTAGATAAATGATATCTTTGGTCTCATGATATCAACATTATGTAAGCATATAAATATTGATAATTTCTTCTAAATATTTTAGTCATTATCGGATTGTTGTGTCTTTCCAAATATAACACCAATGTTTTTAACTCTATAAAAATATTGATTAGTTTAAAAGGTATTTGAAGTAATATAAAAATATTGTGAACTATTGAATACCATTTTTATTATTTAATAAGAGAGATACATAGACAGAAACCTTTGATGACCCATGTACATTGTTTTCCTCATATGTTGTAGTTGACAAAAAAATACCCTTCTTTATAAATTGGACAATATTTATACCCATTAACTTTATATCCTAAAAAATTTCCATATATTGGAAATTCATTTATTGTAAACCTAATCATTTCATGCAATGGAAAATATTCATTTTCATAAGAATCATAAATTTTGTTTCCTTCCTACCATAAGTGTTTCAAATTATAAATTAATGGTGACAAGTAAACATCAATATCATTTCTAGGATATTTAGGTCCATAAATCATTAAACATAAAATGATATATTTCTACTTCATAAAAAATTCAGGATATAAGTTTTACATTTCCAAAAAAACTGGCCAAGAACTTTGTTTTCTATTAAATCACTAATATAAATTCATTCCATCTATAGACAACCCAATTTTGATATTTCTAGATTAATTTAAAAATTTAGGATATTTTTGATCAATTTTCTTCCACTATGTACAATTAGCTAGATGGAATAATTTTCCATCAAAATTTAACTCATTTTCACATCATCTTAATCATTTTTCATCATTTTAATTTAAAGATAATTTTTTTCTACGTGTAATTATAAGAAGATACTAAGTTTCCTTAACACGAGTCTTGGTAATTATTATAATAGATGATTCAACTTTGATATTTTAATTTAACTTATACCATGATGTCCCATATTTAAGAAACTTTGAAAGAACATTATATTCCTTCCAATATAATTCACATTCATTGGGGCATGCATATATCTTCTTGTACTTAAATCCCGGGCATAATATTTTTTTCATTATTATTTGAATATGGAAGATCATTTCCTTCAAGAAGTATGTATTTCAACAACTATTGAAATTTGATAATGATCGTTTCTCTCCATCCATTATTAGTTTTCATGTTCACCAATCTTATCACTGTTGATAGAATAATTATTTTTTTATAACTTGGATACATTGGTTTTTCATCATTACCATATATGTGTTTAATTGATGGTGTTTTTTTAATTTCCTAAATTTCAACATCATGAATCATTTTTTCAATTTGATTATAATTATAATTTTAATGATCTCAATTATCATTAATTCTTAAATTCTTACCAATTTCACCATTCTAAATCCTAGGTTAGTAAATCTAATTGAAAACATGAAAAATTAAATGATATTTGATTTTTATTCACTCAAACCTTTTCATATTTAAACATTTCAAGAATAGAGAGAAAAATAAGTTTTTTAAAGCATTTTATTTAGAAAATTCCAAAAAATAATCAACTCTTTTATCATATTCGTCACTTGTTCATCTCGAATTAATATTACTATGACTTCTTATCAGCTATTATAAATTTCAACAGTTGATTATAAGTTACTGTATATTTAAATTTAATTTCAAATGTACTATTATAAATAAAAATACAAATAAAGAAACACAAAATATTTAATAAATATAAGAAACACAACAAATTTATTAACAAAATTATCACTTTAGACTTATTTAATTATCGTCTTTGTAGAAAAAAATTCAAAAACTGATATAACATTACAAATATTGACATTGATTTTAAAAGGTTGACTACTAATAAAATACAATTTTTCGGCTTTTTATAGTGTTATTTGGTAATTATAATTATATATATATATTATTTATATAATATATAAATAAATATCATAATATAAATTGTTAATTTTTTGAAATGCATCAGAACGTATGATTCTTATAGGGAGAAAGTGTAAATTATTCTCTTTGAAAACATAGAATATATAATGGAACTTTTGGGATATGTCACCTCTATTCACATGAAATAATGTGACAAAGGGTAGAGGTGGAGATAGAACCTTTAGAAGAAGATTAATTTGGGACATATGCATTTTCTAGCATAAAGGTGACATAAAATACTCATACATTATTCAGGTTTTATTAAAAATTAATTATAAAATAACTCCCCCCTACACTAAAATCACATAGTCAACTCAATCATTGAGATAAACCACCTTTATGTTATTTGGGAACCACATACTGTTAGAAAAAAACCCATCAAGAATGAACCCTAATGAAAAATTCAAATTCAAATTAAAAAATTTCAAACTAAAAAAAATAAAAATTGATTAAATTTGTAGACAGTGAGAATCCAAGGGTTTTAAAATTTAATCATATATGACTATTGAATCATGAAAAATTTCCATCATAATGCAAGAACCCAACAAGGCCAAAAATCATAACATGAATAATTATTTCAACATTTACTACTGATTATAACATGATTTATATCAATTAAGTCATAACACATTAATTTAAAAAGTAATCACAAAATTCAAAATACCTTAGAGGTAATGAAAAATTAGAACAATCAATAAAATATATAGAATAAAAATAGAATATAAATATCAGAGAAGAGAGAGGTGCATGATTGAGGATGATGATAAAGGTGATAGTTGTAAAGACCAGGAAATTTCAAGGATTTTTTTTCTTAATTTCTTTGGAATTTTATGAGTCCTCAGTTTTTAACGGCGCCTGATTCTGAGGCCCAGTGTGCCCGGAATCATTTTCTGAAGTTTCGTTCGGGTACATTTAGTAAACGTATGTACGGGTTTTTCTATCTTTTGAACCGGTGCTCGGAATTGAAATCCGAGGACACTAACAAACTCGCAGCGCCGATATTCGCCTAAGGGGACCTTTAACGCAGCTGCATTTGGTCGAGAGTAGAAGTTATATTTTGGGGATTCATAATAAATTAAATAAATTGTTCTGTTACACAATTTATTTAGTTGGTGGTTTTTATCTAAAAAGGAAGGTTGATGGTGGGGCCCACCCCCCCATAACCTCCCATGGGAGGATAATGTGTGTGGGGCCCACATGAACATCAACTCTTCAACTCCCCCTTGAAACCATTGGAACCCCCCATTGATGAGGGTTAAACCTTTTACCTTCCTCTCTCATTTAATGTTCCAACAATACTAATTAATTAATTAAGCTCCACAATTAAGTAATTATTTTTGGTGTCATGAATTAGTTTGAAATATTTTGAAATGCATGGAAATATTATAATTTTGGGGAACCTATTATTATTTCATTTTCCTTGGAAAATTTTAGGTGGAAAGGCTTTAGGAGAATTCACCCTCTCCAGCGAAGAACACGAGGAATTTGATCGTCTTCCTCCACTTCTTCAATCGGGGTAAGAAATAAGGCGACACCACAATGAATGCTACATACCTTCCTCTTCCTCCGACGTTGATGGAACGACACCATCATCCATGATGCCGATTTCCATGACAATGAAAATGAATCTTGAATCGAGTTAGGGGGTTATGATGAATTTTTGATTGAATAAAATTGGTCCTTATTCTTCATTGATTACCTTGGAATGTCTTCGGCCATTTGTTTTCGCCTAACGCGGAGGGCACGGGCTGAACGAACGCAGCCCGACGACCCTCCATTGGTTCTTGAATATTTTGGCGGTGGCGATCGGAGGTGACGATGACTGAAGGAGGTGGCGACCGGAGGCGGCGGTGTGCGGAGGCAACGGTCGTGCACCGGCCATGTAGAGGAAACCGCGGGTCGCGGTGCGGGCGGCTCGGGGAAGCAAACCGGCCGGATGTAGCTGTCTGGGCTAGAGGACTGCGGTGCCTCCTTGGCACCGTGTTATGGGAAGACCGCAACCCACTATACGGGCTACATTGTGGGAAAACTAGCCAACCACCTACCGGCCGGCCAGAGGATCACGGTGCCTCTTGGCGTTGCGCTACGGCGGAACCACATCCCGCGCTGGGTGGGCCGCTTCAGCGGGTGAACCGGTCGGGCGAAAGAAACCGAAATGCCACGTGGAGGAGACAACGGCCCACACAGTGGGTCACTCATGTCGAAGAAGACTGGATGGCTTCGGCCGGCCAGGTAGGAGAGGCGGCGCCGCTCGGCGCCGCTATTTCAGGACCCCCCCCCCCCCACCCCTCACTCTGCTCGGCCAGCTGGCCGAGCTGAGGGTTGAGCCACAGCGACCGGGTTGGGTCGTGCCCCACCGGGTCGGGCCGACCCCCAGCCGAGTCGGACCTGACAAACCTGGTCGGGCCAACCCGCCAGCCCACTGAGCCTGACGGGCTGGGCCCGTTTCACTTAAACGTGAATAACTTCTAGACCGTGCATCTGATCGACGCACCTTCTATGGGACTGGGATCCCCATGACGAGGAGGTCTTTTTTTGATACTCTAAGTGAGTTTTGGACAACTTTGGAAAATGGACGGGTTTGGAACGAGCGTAATTCCAACCGGGCCCATGGAAGGGAAAATCCAATAACTCTCAGACCGAGAGTCTGATTGAATTATCGTCTATTGCATTGGATTCATTTTGATGAGATGGAACTTCAGGATACATCAACTTTGGACTTCGTGATATTTTATGTATCGACCCCCTTTTTCTGGAGGAGCAGACCCTCCTGGAGTCGAGCGTGTTGTGTTTGAGAACACTAGATCTGGCTACAACTTCGAGAACTACTGTACTTGGATCCTACATGGGTTAGGTAGAGATGACTACTATACTTGGATCCTACGTGGGTTCGGAAGTGATGACTACTATACTTGGATCCCATTTGGGTTCGGCAACAACGACTACTGTACTTGGATCCTATGTGGGTTCGTCAACGATGAATTCTGTACTTGGATCCCATGTGAGTTCGACAGCGATGACTACCGTACTTTGATCCTATGTGGGTTCGACAACAACGAATTTAGTACTTGGATCCTACGTGGGTATGATAGCTTATATGAATCAGTAACTAAATCTGATCATCTCTATCACTATATAAGAGATGTATACCTGTGTGAGATGAGTCTTGACTTTCAATATTTATCATCGATGTGATTGAATTTACTTATTGTGTGGACTGGGTTGTGCTTGGGCTCGAGAGTTGGAGCCGAGCTAAGATTGATAACATAGGTATATGTATGGGCATATACCTAAGTAGGTTTGTTTGATACTTCGTGGTTGTATTTTTCTTTTGTGGTTATCCTTTTAGGATTCTGTGAGACCTTCGGGGGTCTCGGGGTCCCTAATGAGTATCGTTATATTCACCCCTGCAAGGGCTATGCCTGCACTTCGTTGTGCTGGATGCAGATGATAGACAACGTTGACGGAGGCCGAGAGCGAGCCAGGACCAGACAGTACACAGAGCGGACCGATAGACATGGAGTGATAAAGTGGACATATATACCTACACTTCAAGTAGGATACTTGGAGAATGTTCCAGGAGCTTCCCTTTTTAGATTTTGTGCTTTTTTTCAGTTGTACTTTCTTTCCGTTGTACCTGTACTTTACTGTTGGGCTTGTATTTCTAGCCCCTTTACTTTCAGCACTGCTTTTTGTATATAGTTTTCACTTAGTGTTTACTTTCTGTTGCATACTATATTGTAATTTTTTACTTTAATAAAGGCAATGCCATCCCAGATTAGGTATTTACCCCTTGGTGCTAGTCGCTAGCCCCTGGCCTATGGAAGGCGGGATTGGGGTAGTCACGACAGAGGCCTCGAGGATGGGTCGTGACAAATTGGTATCAGAGGAGTCGGTTCTACCGCATAACTCAGGACTCTGATCATTTTTTTCTGTGGAACAATAGTTTTAAGAGTATTGAGTGTGGTTTTCAGTTCAGGGAGTCCAATGTGGGTGCAGCGTCCGACATATCCATACACCAGGACCCTGACCTCTGATTTCCGACTCAGTGCACGAAAACACTGATTGCGTGTGTGTTTCATTTGAAATTTTTTCTTTGTGATTAGTTTGTGTCAGCTCACCAGGTATACTGTTTGATCGTGGCACACCTATTTCTTTTTAGGATTTCCCCACGAAGGCATCCATCTAGGGTTATGAGTTACATAAGAGATGGTAGCCCATCGAGCGACGAGGCCTCGGTGCATGGCCCCATCATAGCGGAGGCACCTGCGGTACCACTACCTGCTGGGCCACTGATACTGTCCCCCACAATAGAAAAGAGTGCACGCCTCCTAAGTGCATTGCACGAGTTCTACAGATAGAGGTTTCCCATTATCCATGGGGATATGGACCCTCAAGTAGCTGAGGATTGGCTGGAGGCTATTGTCAGAGTTTTCAGATTGGTAGTGACACCAGCCGACCTTATGGTGATCCTTTCCACAAGTCTCCTGCACGTAGAAGTAGGTAGATGGTGGAGCTTGATGCTCCAAGTGCATGAAAAGGCATATTTACTCTAGAAAAACATTGAGAGCCTCTTCCGCTCAAATTTTGTTCCAGCCACCCTTTGTGCAGTGAGGATTCAGGAGTTACTACATCTACAGTAGGGCAGCATGACAGTAGCTCAGTACTCAGCGAGGTTCACTGACCTCTCACGCTACTCCACGAATATGGTATGGGACTCATTCTTCAGGGATCGGACCTTCGATCAGGGACTTAGGCATGAGATCAGAGCTTCGACAATTCCCCTCAGCATCCAGACACTGGTGGGGGTGCTGGAGAGAGCCCTTCTAGTGGTGAGTTTTCTCGCTAAGGAGTCACCAGTGGCGAGACCCACCGTAGGTCAACACATAGAGGAATCCTCTACATCTGGTAGTAAAAAATTGAATCAGAGGTCCAAGAGGACCAGGCTATCAGGTGGGTGACCTCAGGATATAGGTTCAGATGTGCAGGGCACATGAAACAGAGCCAGCCATACGAGGGGCAGGTAGTGCTATGCATGCGTCAGGCAGGGTAACAAGGCTCGTGACTGCCCGAACCACCATGCAGACAAGTATTAGACAGTAGAGGGACCTCCTAGGAATAGGAAGAGGTTCATCCGTGGTGTTCCATCAGGAGAAGGCGGACGTGGCAGAGGAGCTGGCCAAGCAGCGGGTGGTGGACGACGTTTCGAGCCTCTACCACCACCACAACCAGAAGGTCCACCCTGACCACAGGGAGCTGGCGGACAGAGGTGGGCTCAACTCTAGGTAGTCTAGGCCTACAACCACAGTGCACCTGAGATGATTTGAGGTACTATCTATGTCTACTCTACCCTTGCTGCAGTACTTATAGACACAGGTGTGAGTCATTCTTTTATTGCCGCTGCCCTTGTTTGGAGGTTGAAGATTCTGACGGTGTCGTTGGATTGATCCTTATGGATAGAGACTCCTACGGGAGAAGACTCGATGATTATGCACTAGTTCCAGTAGTGTGAGGTTACTCTAGGAGGTGATAGCTTCAGCTGGGATCTTCTTGTAGCGGCGTCGAGGCCTTACGACGTCATCTTGGGTATGGAATGGTTATCTACAGTCCATGCTCAGATCGAATGTATTAGGCACAAGGTGCGGTGTATATGCACAGATGGGACTTGGTCCACCTTCACCGACAAGAAGGGAGCCTCTGCAGCATAAGATGTACTTTCGCAGAGGAGGGGGTAGACGATCACACATCAGTTGGCTAGTCTCATCCTTGGAGCAGTTGATGTGCGGAGTCTGAGTTTTCCTGTTGTGGTGAATCCGTACACAGACGTTTTTCCTGATGATGTTCGGGGACTACCTCCTCACAGAGAGGTAGAATTATTGATTGACCTATACCTCGGGACAACACTGATATCTAGTCCAGCATATCGGATGGCTCCCACCGAGCTTCGTGAGCTGCTGGTATAGCTGGAGGACTTGTAGGGGTAGGGATTTATCAGACCCAGTGTTTCACTGTGGGCATCTCTGATTTAGTTCGCCAAGAAGGTGAATGGAAGCTTGCGACTGTGTTTCGACTACTGCCCCCTAAATCAGTTGATTATGAAGAACAAGTACCCACTCCAGAGGAATGACGACCTCTTTGACCAGCTCAAGGGAGCGTGATGGTTCTTGAAGATAGACCTTAGGTCAGGCTATCACCAGCTCAGAGTTCGAGACGAGGATGTGAAAAAGATGACCTTCATGTGTCGGTATGGCCACTACGAGTTATTGGTTATGACCTTATGTGTAACCAACACTCCAGTAGTGTTCATGAGTCTCATGAACAAGATCTTCCAGACTTACCACGATCACTTTTTCGTAGTCTTCATCGACGAAATACTGATTTACTCATCTACTGAGGAGGATCACACCTACCATTTATGGGTAGTACTAGATAAACTCTGAGAGAACCAGATTTTTTGTAAGCTCTCGAAGTTCCAGTTCTGTATTCGAGAGGTTCATTTCTTGGGACAGATCATCTTGGGGGCTGTAGTTGTAGTGGATCCAACAAAGATTGAGGCAGTACTCGCTTTGGAGCCACCCATGAGTGTGACGGAGGTGCAGAGTTTTCTGGGACTGGCTGGATACTATTAGAGATTTGTGCCAGATTTTCTAGAGGTGCAGCACCGCTTTCAGCTTTGAAAAAGAAGGGGAAACCCTTTGTGTGGTCAGATTGATGCCAGTAGAGATTTTAGAAGTTGAGGCAAAGGTTGACCAGTGCGCCCATATTGAGGCTACCAGAGGAGGGCTTAGGGTACGTAGTTTATTGCGACACATCAGGGACCAGACTCGGGTGTGTCCATATGCAGGAGAGAGCAGGGATCACGTATGGTTCAAAGCAGTTGAGATAGAACGAGCAGAACTACGCCACCCATGACCTAGAGTTTGCAGTAGTGGTCTTCTCCTTGAAGATGTGGTGGCACTAATTGATGGGAAAGCGTTTTATAGTCTATTCTGATCACCAAAGTCTCAGGTACATCTCCTCACAGAAAGACATGAACCTAAGACAACTCCAATGGCACAAGTTCCTCTAGGACTATGACTTCAAGATAGTCTATACTCCTGGGAAGGGGAACGTTGTAGAAGATTCTCTCAGTAGGAGATCAGGCATTCAGCTGTTGGGAGAGGCGATAGAGCATCTAGCCGCATTGTAGATAACTTTTTTGGATAGAGATGAAGCAGCCTTTCTTTAGTCTCTCACAGTCACTCCTCCACTTCTTTAGAGAGTTAGAGAGGCACAGCGTGGGGACTTTGACTGTGAGACGCGACGTGCTCAGATATCCACTGGGCAGGCGCCTGATGGATTTTCTGAAGGAGGGGAGCATGTTATCCTCTTCAAGGGAAATACCATGGAACCAGTTTCACTAAAGGAGGAGGTGTTGAGGGAGTTTCACAATTCCCCTCTACAGGTATATCTAGGAGTGGTGAAGATGTATCAGGACCTCAAACGACAGCACTGGTGGCCAGGTATGAAGAAAGTAGTTGCAGAGATTGTCTCGCGATGCCTCACCTGTCAGTAGGTGAAGGTGAAGCACCAGGTACCAGCAGGCTTGGTAAAGCCCTTAGAGGTCCCAGATTGGAAGTGAGATGGAATATCCATGGATTTCATGATGGGGCTTCCATGTACATCCTGAGAACACAAATCTATCTAGGTGATTGTCGACCGACTCACCAAGTCATCCCACTTCCTACCAATCAGAGAGCAGGGCTTAGTAGATATCTTGGGATGCCTCTAAATTCAGGAGATCATAAGGCTTCATGGTGTTCCATTGACTATCATCTCCGAATGAGATGCTCGTTTCACTTCCCGGTTATGGAAGGGGTTACAGGAGGCTTTAAGAACGCAACTTCACTTCAGCACCACCTTCCATCCTCAGATGGATGGTCAGACTAAGAGAACCATTCAGACTCTAGAGGACATGCTCTGTGCATGTGTCCTTGACTTTGGTCGCATCTAGGAGGATCACTTACCATTGGTGGAGTTTGCGTACAACAAAATCTACCACTCCACCATCAGAATGGCACCTTATGAGACACTATACGACCATCCTTGTAGATCACCTCTGTGCTGGACTGACCTAGGGGAGTCAACACTTTTATGACCAGAGATGGTGTAGGCTAGGATAGAGAAGGTGAAGATCATCCAGGAGCAGATGAAGACTGCACAAAGTAGATAGAAGTCCTATGCTGATAGGAGACAGAGAGCACTGGAGTTCGAGTATAGTGACCACGTCTTCCTACGGGTCTCACCTCGATAGGGTATATGGAGATTTGGCCAAGCTGGAAAGTTATCTCCAAAATTCATCGGACCTTTCTAGGTCCTCAGCAGAGTAGGTGAGGTGTCTTACCACCTGGCCCTTCCACCTCAGTTGCACTGGGTGCACGATGTCTTCCACGTGTCTCAGCTAAAGAGATATGTGCATGACCTATCCCACATAATTGACCATGGGGAGATGAAAATTGATGATCGGGAGACATTCATGAAGGTTCTAGTGGAGATCGAGGATCGATAGGAGAAGGTCCTATGTGGATGGTTTATTCTTCTGGTGCGCATTCGCTGGCAGCACAGGAACCTCCAGGAGAGCACATGGGAGTAGGAGGCTCAGATGCAGGCTCAGTACCCCCATTTGTTTCCATAGTGTGTGTTATAGATTTACAGTGATGTAAATCCCTGAGGTCTGGGTAATGTAAAGACCTGGAAGATTTAAGGAATTTTTATTTTCTTAATTTCATTGGAATTTTACAAGTCCACAGTTTTTGACGACGCCTGATTCCGAGGCCCGGTGTCCCTGGAATCATTTTCTGAAGTTTTGTTCGGGTACGTTCAGTAAAGGTACGTGCATGTTTTTCTATCTTTTGAACCAGTGCTCGAAATTGAAATCCGAGGACACCGACGAACTTGCAACGCCGGTATTCACCTAAGGGGACCTTTACTGCAGTTGTGTTTGGTCGGGAGTAGAAGTTATATTTTGGGGATTCAAAATAATTTAAATAAATTATTGTGTTACACAATTTATTTAGTTGGTTGTTATTATCTCCAAAGGGAGGTTGATGGTGGGGCCCACCCCCACATAACCTCCCATGGGAGGATAATCTGTGTGGGGCCCACACAAACGTCAACTCTTCAACTCCCCCTTGAAACCCTTGGAACCGCCCATTGATGAGGGTTAAACCTTCCACCTTCCTCTCTCATTTAATGTGCCAACAATACTAATTTATTAATTAAGCTCCACAATTAATTAATTATTTGTGGGGTCACGAATTCATTTGATATATTGTGAAATGCATGGAAATATTATAATTTGGGGGAACCTATTCTTATTTCATTAGCCTTGGAAAATTTTTGGTGGAAATGTTTTGGAAGAATTCACCCTCTCCAATGAAGAACACGGGGAATTCGATCCTAATCCTCTACTTCTTCAACCAGGGCAAGAAAAAAGGTGACGCCACAAAGAACAATACCTACCTTTCTCTTCCTCCGACGTTGACGAAATGACACCATCATCTAAGATGCCAATTTCCGCGACAACAAAAACACACCTTGAATCAAGGTAGGGGGTTATGATCAATTTTCGATTGAATAAAATTGTTCCTAATTCTTTATGGATTACCTTGGAATGTCTTCGGCCTTTTGTTTTCGCCTAATGCGGAGGGTGCGGGCCGAACGAACAAGACCTGAAGACCCTCCATTGGTTCTTGAATATTTTGGTGGCGGCGATCGGAGGCGGCGGTGACCGAAGGCAGTGCTGACCGGAGGCGGTGGTGTCCTGAGGTAGTGGTCTAGCACCGACCGCATGGAGGAAACCGCGGTCCGCGGTGCGGGCCGCTCGGGTGAAGCAAACCGGCCATCCGTAGCCGTCCGGGCTGGAGGATCACGACACCTCCTTGGTGCCACGCTGCGGGAAGACCGCAGCCCGATTTGGGGGCCGCTTTGCAAGGCGAACCGGTTGACCACCTATCGGTTGACCATAGGATCACGACGCCTCTTGGTGCCACACTGTGGAGGAACCGCAGCCCGCGCTGGGCGGGCCGCTTCGGCGGGTGAACCAGTCGACCACCTGCCGGACAGGTGGAACAAACCACGGCACCAAGCGGCATCGCATGGAGGAGACAGCAGCCCACACAGCGGGCCGCTCACACCGGAGAAGACCGGCCGGCTTTGGCCGGCTGGGTAGAAGTGGCGGCACCGCTCAGCGCCGTTGTTTCAGGAAACCAGGGTCCCCCCCCCCCCCCCCCCCCCGCGCCGCTCGGCCAGCTGGACGAGCTGCGGGCCGCCGTCACGCAGACCGAGCCGACCTCGCATGGGCCGGGCCACAACCGTGGGGATGGGTCACGCCCTACCAGGTCGGGCTGACCCCCAGCCAGGTCGGACCCGCCAAACCATGCCGGGCCGACCCGCCATCCCACTGAGCTTGACGGGCCGGGCCCGTGTCACTTAAATGCGAATACCTTCTAGACCGTGTGTCTGATCGACGTGCCGTATGCGGCACTGGGATCCTCACGATGAGGCTGTACTTTTGTGATACTATAAGTGAGTTTTGGATGACTGTGGAAAACATCAAGATTTGGAACGAGCGTAATTCCAACCGGGCCCCTGGAACAGAAAAGCCAATAACTCTCAGACCAGGCGTCCGATTGACGCGCTGCCTGTCGCATTGGGTTCCTTTTGATGAGACAGAACTTAGGGATACATCAACTCTGGACTTCGTGATAGTTGATGTATCGACCCCCTTTTGCTCGAGGAGTGGACCCTCCTGGAATCGAGCGTGCTGTGTGCGGGAACCCTAGAGCTGGCTGCGACTTCGACGACTACTGTACATGGATCCAAGGTGGGTTCGGTAGCGATGACTACTGTACTTGGATCCTACGTGGGTTCGGCTGAGACGACTTATGTACTTGGATCCTATGTGGGTTCGACAGTGACGACTACTGTACCTGGATCCTACGTGGGTTTGATAGTGACGAATTCTGTACTTGGATCATATGTGGGTCTGACACCTTAGATGAATCAGTGACTAAATCTGATCATCTCTATCGCTATACAAGAGGTGTATACCTGTGTGAGATGAGTCTTGACTTTCAATCTTTATCATCGATGTGACTGACTTTACTTCCTGTGTGGACTGGGTTGTGATTGGGCTCGAGAGTTGGAGCTGAACAGAGATTGATAACTTAGGTATATGGATGGGAATATACCTAATTATGGTTGGTTGATACTTCGTGGTTGTATTTTTCTTTTATGGTTATCCTTTGAGGATTTTGGGAGACCTTCGGGGGTCTCGGGGTCCCTACTGAGTATCGTTATTCTCACCCCTTCATGGGCTATGCCCGCACTTCGTTGTGTTGGATGTAGACAACGAACAACATTGACGGAGGCCGAGAGTGATCCAGGACCAAACCGTACACGGAGCAGACCGATAGACGTGGTGTGATGAGGTGGACATTTGTACCTACACTTCTAGTAGGATACTTGGAAGACGTTCTAGGAGCTTCCCTTTTTAGCTGTTGTCCTTTTTTTCAGTTGTACTTACTTTCCGTTGTACCTGTACTTTACTGTTGGGTTTATATTTCCGACCCCTTTACTTTCAGCACTGCTTTTTGTATACAGTTGTCACTTAGTGTTTACTTTTTGTTGCGTACTCTATTGTGTTTTTTTTACTTTTATAAAGGCAATGCCTTCCCGGCTTAGGGATTTACACCTTGGGGTTAATCGTCAGCCCCTGGCCTATGGAAGGTTGGCTTTGGGTAGTCACGGCACGGGCCCGTAGGACGTGTCGTGACAATAGTGACAACAATGATGGTGGGTGAGGGTGGTGACAAGGATGATAATGAGTGATGATGATGAAAAGGTTGATGTTGGTGGGGAAAAAATAGATCTTGATCGCCACTGGAGGCTCAAGGGAAGAAGATCGGGTTTCATAGAGGGATAAATCACACACGACGGAAAAAAACATACCATGGATCAAATTTTACGTTTTTTTAATGTTTTAGATGTCAATTACATGATATTTGATATAAAATACCTTGTTGATATGGGTTTCTTACGTCATTTAACACATAACTGATGCAAGAAACCATGTTTTCTATATAAAATTTCATATACCAGACATAGAAAACATGCCTATGTGGCTTTATGCAAGTTATTTTATAACCAATGTAAAAAACCATTTATAACCACATTTATAATTAACTAATATTATTAATGTGATGTATAAAGTACTTTTTTCACTAATAATCCATGATAAATTTTTAAATGAGTATCATTGTTTATATATGTATTTATTTTTGTACTTATTTGGAATTTTTTTAATCAATATACATGGAGTAAATTTAAAAAAAATAACCTAATATCATAATTTATTTATTTATTTTTTAAAAATATTTATTTTATAGTTTAAATACACTTCAATGTTATTTTTTACATCCCCTTTCACTCATTTTTGATATTAATATCTATTATAGGGTGATATTTTGATCTTATATTTATGGGATTTTTTCCAGAATTGGTATTCAACTTAATTATTAGAGTTGTATTAACTATTTAATTTCAATTTATATTACTGTTAAATAATAATAAAACTCTCTTCCCCTATTCTAGTTGTCATCATTTCAAATCTCACAAAAACAGAATTATCTAGTCTCAATATTAGGTGAGGTAATTATATTTCATGAATCATGGATATAGAAATGAATCTAGAATCCATGAATCTCACTGAAATGATCAAATAAAATAATTCAAAATGAAATTTCCCATACTCATACCCCAAAATTCATCTCTAAAACATCATATATGAAATTTATATATTAAAAAAATGATATAATAACTCAATTTTAGGAATTATAAGTTTATTTTATTTGGGAAACAAGTGAATAATATAATAAATAAAACAATAAAATTTTTATAAAACTCTTTGAATATTTCCCTTGACTTAAACAAGACCAACATATAAAAAAATTTACTAAAGAAAAACCTCAATGTGATGAAGGCCACTACATCGTGATTTTTATTGAAGTAAACCATGTAGTGATAAGCGTTAATAAATCATGGTTAGTGCATGGATGTACATGTTTTATATCAAAATTAAATTACATTGAAACATCAACCCCTTAAAAGTTATTATATACTGATTTATATCATGTGAGGATCATTTAATGATTTTAGTGAAGATGGAGATTGTGGGAGCTCCCCTCTTTGTATCTAGTGATGGCGAATCCTTGACTCTTTGATGAGGTTCTTGATTTATACAATGGAATCATTCAATCCTAAATGGGAATCCAACTTCTAGGATGGCTGAGGAACCCCCAAAAAATCAGAGTAAATATCTTGAATCTCAAGATCCCTAAATTGTGAAGAAGAAGGGATTATCCTTTGTAGAATCGCTTTCTGGATTTGCAGATCCTTTCAAGGATGAATCTCATAGACCCTCCAACGTATCGCAACATGAAAACGGGGGGCTTCTCTATAGTGGATGATCTGGAAGCTCTTTAGTAATGAATCAATCAATGTAAGTTTTTGATCTTTGGATGTGTTATATATTCAAAGGGGGATAATCACTAGTCTTATGCCGATATCAAGAACAGAATCTCCCATTGTTGGGGTAACTGTTATTGGTGGCTAATACCTGTTGGGCGGGGCTTATTTCATATCATTATTCAATCCAAGGATGCATTGAATTATATCTATAACATTGGAAACCTCCAATTAAAACCCATATTTCTTTGATTATCTAAATGGGATGTAGAGTTTAATCCTTTTAAAATCAATCAGACGAATGCATAGATATGGGTGCAGTTGCACGGGTTGAACTGGGTTTACAGGAACCCAAAAATTCTGAACGATCTTGCATCTTGTATTGGTGCACCAATCATAATGGATCAACGGACCATGGAGGGAGAATTGGGGTTCTTTGCTTGGATGTTAGTGGATGTAAACCTGGAAATCAAGAGGCTTGAGATCATTTCTTTCATTGCTCGTGGGAACATATTAGAAGATAGGGTGGAATATGAGAATGTCCTACCCTTCTGTGATGTTTGTAAAATAGTGGGGCACTCAGTCTCTAATTTCATAGTGCTTCTGAAGCAGGTTTTTGTTCCCAAATACGTAGAGTGGAATGAAGACAATAAGAGTAGGAGATCAAAAAATGTGCTTCCTAAAAAGAAGGGCATCATAAAGGATTAGTCAGGACCTTCTCAAGCCCCTTCAGAGTCTTATTTGGATCCTAATCAAGTACAAGTTACTGTAAAGATGTAGAATCTTAAGAATACTCAGTCTGGAACATCCAACCTGGGGAAACAAACTTGGTGAGAAATGGTGGAGGATGAGGAAGCTTAGGAGAATGAATATGCAAGTAACTCTCTCTATGAATAGTAAACCAAGGTGGAGGAAGATCGGGATATGGAAATATCTGATGATATTTATAATCTGGTTCTTGATCTCCAGCGTCAAATAGATGATGAATTCATTTATATGGAGTTATTTAATGACATTAATGACTTAGACTATTCAATGAGGGATAATGACACTTAAAATGCTGATTCTCTGGAAAATGCCTCAAATCTGGAAGACACCCATGCCTCTATCGGCCTCATTATCCACAATGAACAAATTAATACATTGAAAGGATCTACATATGCTGAGAGGATGCCATCAGAGGGTATGAATTCTGAAAAGTCCCACTACACAATAGTGATACAGGTTCACAACAGCCCAAAACTTTTTTCTGAGGTTTAGGCAGATCAGCTCACTGTAGGGCAGACCCTGGTTGCTATCTGTTCCATTCCAGTAGAGCATGATGTTACAACCAGTTTTCATGAGAGAAGACTAGAGCATGAGTATTGTAAGCCTAATCCCAATTCCTCTAGAACTAACCCAAATAAAGACAGCTGGATAGGTAAAATTAACTCTGATTTTTCCTCCAAAGGGAAGGGTACCTTGACCAATAGTGATAATATATGTGACCTGCTATCTCCTCCTCCAAAAAAGAAGGCTGTTAGACCACCTAAAAAAATTGGGGGTACAAATTTGATGGGTTCAAACCATGTTTCCAGTTTTAAATTAATATTTTGTTCTAAAATTTCCAGGGTCTGGGCAATATGGAAACAAGTAGATCCATACGTTTATTCATTTAGTATCACAAACTAAGTCTTATTGGTCTCTCTGAGCCCAATAAAATATTCTCCTCTAGTATGGATAACCTATAAAATTTGGGGTTTCACCTAGTTTATACCAATATGTTTTCAACATATGTCAAGACTCTATGGGTTTTGGTCCATAATTCTATAGGAAACAACACCATGGCTATGTTAAGTGATCTGCAAGTCACTTGCTCCTTCAGCTACCTTGGTTCCCATTTTACATGTTCCTTCATTTATGCTCACAATAGTTATCAAGATCGCAGGAATCTATGGATGGATATAGAATCTCTCAAATCCACCATCTCTAATCCTTGGTTAATTCTAGGGGACTTCAATGCAATCTTGATTCCTGATGAAAAATGGGAGCAGCACACAACACAATATCTTCCAGGGAGTTCAGATTATGTATTGATCTGAATGACTTGATTGAGATTAATTTGGTAAGTTTCAAATATACCTATTATAGGAGGAATCTGATTATCTTTGTGTCTTGAAATATTGACAGGGCCTTTGTTAATGGGGCCTCTCTGGACACATTGGGTATCATATCATGCTCAACTCTTTCTAGACTCAATTCTGATCATCATCCTATCTTGGTGGATCTTAGTGAGAAGGAACACAAACCTAATTTCCCTTTTAGGTTCAAAAAGGCTTGGGTTTCTCACCCTGAATGAAAGACCATTGTTCATAACACCTAGGGCTCTATGAACAGTAGGTATGATGCCTTCGCCTACATCACCAAACTCAAAATTTTAAAGAGTAATTTAAGAATGTGGAGAAAAGATAACTTCAACTTCCTTGATTATGATATCTCTTCTCTAGAATATTCTCTTAAAAATGCTCAAGAACTTAATACCAACAATGAATTCTCTGATGTAATTGAAGTGGAAGATGAGTTGTCCCTTAAACTGAATAATATTCTTGATATGAAAGATGCATTGCAATGGGATTCTTTTAGAGACAAGTGGTTAAAGGACGGTGACAGAAACTCAAGATCATTAAAATCTCTCCAAAGAGTCAGGAAAGTCTCCAAGCCTTTTTATTGATTAATAATGGGGATAGCCTCATTGATAATAGAATGGATCTCTCTGAGAAGGTCACTTCTTACTTTAAGGAGCTTTTTAATGGTCCCTATTCCATCATTGACCCTATGGATGGGGTGATTCTGATAATGGTGAATCAAGAGGAAAAATACACTCTCACTACTATGCCTCTTAACCCAAAGATTAAGAAGGATGTTTCTAGCCTCAAACTTGATATCTTACCTTGTCCTTATGGCTTTGGTAACTTAATTTTCCAAAAATTTTGGGATCTCATTCGTGCCTATGTTTGCAGGTTAGTCATTCATTTTTTTAGAGGTGGATCTCTTCCTAGAGGACTGAATGCACAGTTTCTTTCCCTTATCCTGAAAGAGTAAAATGCCAACAAAATTAATCTTTTCAATCTAGTTATGTTGGTTAAAACCATTTATAATGTTATTTGAAAAATCCTTTCCAATAGTCTATCCTTCATTTCTTTCAAAATTGTTTCTGCAAATTAGTTTGGTTTCATTAAAGGGTGATCAATATAGGATTGTATTACCTTGGAGTGTGATAATCTTCTCAAAAAAACCCATTAGGGTTGGCAATATTTATCTCAAATTGGATGCCATGAAAGCTTTTGATACAATGGATTGGGGTTTCATCTACATGATCCTTGTCATGTATGGGTTTGATGATGTCTTCATCAATTGGGTCAAAATAATTTTAAGTTCTGCTCATATTAAAGTTCTTATAAATTGTTACATGAAAGGGTATTTTGAATGTTCAAGAGGTTTTAGACAGGGTGATCCCTTATCAGCCATCATTTTTTCTATCGTAGAGGATTATCTCAGTAAAATTATTTCCATCATGGCTAGCAATGGGAAAATGAATTCTATTCACAGTGGAAGGGGGATTGTCCCTCCCACCCATCTTATATATGCTGACGACGTCATACTATTCACCCAAGGGGGTAAGGGAAACATCAAGAATATAAAGAGATACTTTTTCACAATGAAATGGTTTATGGGATTTTGGTTACTTGGATAAAGCCCTTTGTCTACTTTGGAAGGGGATTCACACCTATCAGAATAAATGATATCATCAGATAATTGGGGATTCATAAGGGACATCTTCCCTTTACTTATATGGGAGTACCCATGTGTTGGGGGAGACCCACGATTTGTCACTTCTCTAGCATTGTGAGCATGATTAAAAGAAAACTTTCCACTTGGGAGGGAAAATCTCTATCAATGGCTAGTATGGTTTTCTTGGTAAAATCAATCATCACTTCCAAATTTACCTTCTCTTTTATGGTGTATAATTGGACTATTTCTTTAATCAAGAGCATCAATTATTTTATTAAGAACTCTCTTTGGAGTGGCAACATTTTGGAAAGGAGGTTGGAAAATGTTCCATGGAATGATGTCTGCAAGCCTCACGATGAGGGTAGTTTGTGCTTCAAAAATCTAGGAGGTTGTAATGAATCTTTGCAGGCCATGTTTATATGGAATCTTATAAACATGAATTCTAAGGCTACTAGTTTTCTCAGGGCCAGGTTCATTCATAGGTTTAAGGAAGGGAACTTCAATTATGTCAAGTCTTCAGTTTGGACTACCTTTAAGTACATTTTCTAAAAAATTGATGTTGACTCTGGGTGGATTGTTTCCAAGGACTCCTCTCTTAATTTTAGGAAATATAATTGGACTGGGAACCACCTGATTGACTTGGTCCTGGAGGAGGATTCAAATATGTACTTTGATATGTCAATAAAAGATCATCTTGGTTATGGATAATCTTCTAGATCATATTACATTGATTGTTGAAGAAAATTTTTGGTCTCTTAGGGGTGATTTTTGGTCATGGGAACTTCATATCAATGGAATTACTGCCTCAAAAGGATATTATAATCACTCCATTTTTAGCTCAATAGATTGGAAATGGATGGGGAACCTACAAAAAAAGTTTCTAAGTCCATCCCAGTCTATTATTTCATGGAGGTTGGATCATAAAAAAATACCAACTGATGAATTTCTACAGGAATGTGGTATTTCTCTTTTCTTCATTTTCACTTTGTTCTTTTATCATAGGGAGGATGTCAACCACTATTTCCTTAGTTGTGTTGTGGCTTCAGCGATATGGAGGGAGGCTTTTGACAAGTTTGAAGTTCCTCAACTTTATTCCAATTCAATAGGCGATTTCATAAAGAGCTGGAGATCTTTGATCTTATCACCACAACTCCAGAATTTGTTCTAGGATGCTGTAGAGGAGGTTGTCCATCTTATCTGTACATCAAGAAACAAATTCATACATGATACACAATGCCTTCGGTTTGGTTTTGTTCTTTGATGGATTCTCGTAGTGGTACGAGAGGTGGAAACACCGAGATGTGTGTTTTCCTCAAACTCTATTCATGATTTATCAGTGCTTAATCGGATTGGGGTAAAAGGAAACTTTCATCATCAGTGTGGTACAATGGAATTCATTTGTTGGGCCCTTTTCATGGGTGGATTAAAATCAACTCTGATGGGGCTTCAAGGGGAAATATAGGTCCCTCTGGCTTTGGTGATGCCTTTGGGGACTATCAGGGAAGAGTTATTCGGTGCATCTATGGATCATGTAGTATTGCTTATGCTCTTGAAGGAAAATTAATGGGGTTATGTTTGTGGTGGAGCAAGTGGAAAGGTGGGGTTGGAACAATATTTGGATCAAATGTGACTCCACTGCGGTAGTTTCTGCTATTTGAACTAGGGCCTTGCATCTTTCTATGAAGCTATCTAATTGCTGGACTAGATGTTTGGAATCTCTCTATTCAAGATATCACTTTGTTACTCATGCGTATAGAGAGGCAAATGCGTTGGCGAATGGGCCTTCTAACAAAGGTCTTAATGGTAATGATTTTCATTGGGTTGATCATGTACCAAATGATCTCATTCTTTTGTTTAGGAAGGGTTTTTGTAAATATTCCACTTTCAGAGTTGTGTATGTTTTTTTCTAATAAATGGATCTTGCTTTTCTAGGAAAGGTCTCCCTTTCCTTTAAAAAAATGATTTTAGAGAATCATTTAAAGAGTGAAACATTTTATTTATTTCTGGTTGAATTCCAAAAATAATTTATAATGTGTTTCATAGATTAAATGTTTGCAAAACATTTTAAATGATTAATTTATAAATGATTAATCAACATTCAAAATTATATAGATTCAAAAGTAATATCATTAAAGCCTATAGATAGAGCCTAATACCATGATAAGGTTGTATAATATTATGCTATGAAAAAACCTTGAGCCAAAGAATCTCATTTCCCTCTTCCCTTTAACATAAATTTTAAATCCCATTGTGAGTGTGAGAGGAATCATGACTAAGTTTTAAGAGATTTTTACAACCAATAGAATATCATAGAAGGAAGGAGTTAGTTGATTACACCTCTGGGGTCTCCATCAAGCTCATGCAAAAGAGATTGGAGGGATCAACTTCGAATTGTGATGTATTTTAATTCTTAATTTGTCTTTTATCCAATTCAAATTAGTAGTTCAATCACATGGAAAAGGATTTTAGTGTTAATTTTTTTTATATTTGGGAGAGTGATGTCCCTACTAAAACCAAATAATGGAATCATATAAACATCAATTATCTTTATATTAATGATTGAATAGATAAAGAATATAGAAAAATGTGGTTTTATAGTACCATGATGTGTTTATTAAATATGTACATGGTTTATTATAATTTTAATATCCATGATGTGTTTGTAAATAAAACAGACACATCTTATGAAAATTGTTAAATTAAATCATGGTTTTTTGAGAAATAGATCATGGAAAATGTTTCCAATAAATAGATAATTATAAAAATATGATTTTCATATAATTGATTAAGTAAAAAATTACTATTATTCATATGGAATATGATTTCATTATGAAAAAATATGAATTGGTTGTACAGAAACTACATTTTCATAAAAAAGTATTACTTTTGAAGGTTTTATCGAAAATAGTTTTTTTAAAATAAAAAAGTACTAAAAATTTGTCCATCTTTTAGGGAAGAATTATTATGATGTACTTTATGTCCATCAAAAAAATTTATTTTGGAGAAATTTTTTTCAATGGTTTTTTTCCATTTCTAATAGTTGTTAATGTAATGAATTATTATGATAAAATTCCGATTTATCTTAAATAGTTTTGGAACATCTGCGTCCCATTTCTTGAACCTAACTTATTTGCATCAAAATATAACAATTTTGTCACAATAAATGAGAAATTACAATAGATTGGATGATTTAGTGAAGTTACTTATATTATAATTGAAAAAAACATGACGACATATTTTTTTTGTTATGAACAATATCTATCGCAAATGAATATTAGATAAACGAGAGAAGTTAAACACAACAATAACTATTTCCAATGGATTAACTATCCATTACACATGCCCATTGAAATCAAAAGAATCCATCACAAATAATATCACTGATAAAAATATAATTAATTATTGACTATTTGAGATGAAAATCCTTCCTTATCATGTCTATCTAAAAAATCCACACACAAATAGTTTCACACACATCATTCTACCTTCATAAAAAAATTGATTTCACTCGTTTTCTCTTTAAAAAATGTCCTCGAGTTCGAGATTTAGCAATCCCATTTCAATTCCAGTTTTTTTTTTCTTAATTTTGTTGTAGTTTTATAATCCTTTTTTAAAATTTATTTATTATCACTTGTTTTATTATCAAATAGTTTTTTCAATTGTTTTTATTTAATCAATTTCTAATTAATAATTTAATTTTTTATGTTTTTTAAGGTTAAAATTTCTTGGTGTTTATTTAGTAATGTAATGTGTTATAATATTAATAATAGTAAATTAATTTAATTAATAAAAATAATTATTAAAAATTGTAAAATTTAATTAATATTTAATTAATAAAAATATTATTTTAAAGAAAATATTAATTAAAATTTAGATAAAACATTAAAAATAATACCAATTAAATAAATAAATTTTATTATAGAATATAATAACTAATTAAATTATTTAAAAATAAATTAATTCATAAATTAATTAATAAAATATTAAAAAAATTAAAAAAATTAATTTTTTTAAAAAAATGTTAGGACAACTATCAGAAAAAACCTAATAAAATTTTAGATAAATATTGATAAGGTTAACTTGAATATAATTTATACATTAATAAAAAAAGTAAAATATTAAAAATTATTGAAAATAATAATAATAAATATTTGTAAAATTTTAATTATTACTAAATAAATATTAGTAAAAAAAATATTATAAAATATAAAATAATATTAAAATATTTGTAAAATAATAGAAATATCTTAATAAAATTATTTTGAAAAAATAATATATGATTAGAGAAATAAAAATAAAATATTAAAATAATATTTAAAATTGTTTAAAACTGATAAAATATTAAAAAAAGTAATAAAATAGTAAAAAATAATAATTTATTTTTTTGAGAACAAGTAATATATTTGTATTTTACATAATATTAGTAATAAAATCTTAATAAACACTATAAAATCTTAGTAAACCAATAAAATATTTGAAAACACAATAATACATTTTTATTTTATAAAATATTAGTACGATTATAAAAAATATTTAAAACTAATAAAATATTATTAATTAAAAGAAATGCATTCTTTTAGTGAAAAAAATTACATAGTAAAATAAATTATTTTTTTAAAGTCATCATTAGTTAAAATATATTATTATAATTTTTTATTAAAAATTAGTTCAGTTAAAAAAAAATATTAGTATAAATTAGTAAAATCGATTTGAAACTAATTTATACTTTTATAAAAAAAAAAGTACCATAAAATTTTAAAAAAATTAATATCATTTTTTTTAAAATGAAAATTTATAATAAATTTAAAAAAAGTTTAGTTAATTAATAAGAATACTATTTTTATAAATTTTTTATTTAAGAAACTTTTTAAAAACATTCATTTATTGATAATAAATTATATAATGCTTGTTTAAAATTAATTTAATAAAATATAAAGTAATATTTCATAAAATAATAATAATAATTTTTTAGAAAACTATGGTTGGGGGAAATAGATAACATTTTCTATTTTTAGATTCTGATTAGATTCATAATCCAAAAAGTCTATAAAAATTTGGTATAAATCTGGTATTCCTTGATTTTTTTGAAAATTTTATTGCATTTACATCATAAAATTTATAATTTTTTCAAAAGGGATAATCAGGAGTACTTGTAATAAATGTGATCTTAATAAATTTGAAAAGTTCTCTAATGATAGAGTCATCTATTCTATTTTTAATTTTGGGACGATTATGTTTTTAATATAAATATAGAAAATGTAATTCATATGATCATATAATTTTTTTTGGTTTTAGATACACCACAATTATAGAATCTAATACATGAGGACATTGACCCATCTCTTCACGAAACATAAACATAAAATGATAATTGGAATTATAAAATGAAACTATCACAATTTTATAAATAATTGAAATATATTAAGGATGAATTATATCTTATATGAAATATAATAATATTAAAAGATATTATGAAATTTATTATTATAAAATAATATTTTGAAATGTTAACCAATTATTTTGATCAAATATCTTGTTTGTTCAAATCATTGTTTCTTGAGACAAATAAGATACATGTACATATATAGGAAAGTAAGAAGTTGGTCTATAATTTGGTTCTTAGTTATCAAAATATTATTGCATGTTCAAGTGGTTTCATATTATATTATGGTGATTTTGAGTCCTTTATTAATTGTCTAACAAGTGGAAAATGGTGGTATAAAGACATTCAAAATTGAAAAGCTAAGCATTTTCTTGTAAAACAATTATAGAATTTTCCTATTATACCTAGATTGCTGTGTTTATTTCTATCTCATAGAAAATCATCTTTCAAGACCTAGATTCAATCTAATATTTTTGTAAATGGAAGCTTAAATTAACCTTGTGGTTGTGATTCATGGAAACACTTTAATTTGATACATTGATTTTGTTTTTCAGAAATTTATAATGTATGGTTAGGGATTTCTACATATTGTATTTTTCCATTTGGTGATCATGACTATCAATATTATTTTTCGTCTTATTTCCATAAATCTATTAAACTTACCTCCTTGGATGTTTATAAAGGAAAAATAAATATGTTTGATGTTATTAATTTCAAGAAATCCATAGAAAAATATTGATGTTTATTTTAAATCCCTCATAGATGAGTTAAATTTATTATAGTGTAAAGATATAACTACATATAATGTAGTTACAAAACCAAATTTTACGTTAAGAGAAACATCAATGTGGATAATCAGGGACTTTCTAGTAGTTAGTATATTATCTAGATGGAGTACACATGGTTCAAAATCCTATCCATAATTCATGGGTGAAAAAAAATTATTTATGAATATCAATGAAAAAAATCATTTTTTTCTATCATTATACATGCCTTCATAACAATCATTATTTCTAAACAGATAAATATAAAATTTTAAAAGATATAATTGAAATAGATTTAACTTCAGTAGTTCTTTCAAGTATTTATGTAAAATATATAATTTTTTCAATACCTCTTATTAATTTTATAAAAACTATAAATTAATAAAAAATTCATGGATTTGGAAGAGATCAAAATTGGAAAAATCAAAGTATGTATTAGGATATGCCATATTCATGAAATTTATTGGTCCAAAACATGCTATATGTAATGAATATTTAGAAGATATATTTTGATATATTATTCTATATTATTTTGGAAACACTAAGTAAGACTAAAGAAATTTTGAAGGTATAATTAAATTTCACATGAATTTACAGGTGTCCTAAACTTGAGTTTCAGATCATAGAATTTATTGAAGTCAAAAGAAGCTTATACACTTTTGAATGAAAGTAATTTTTTTATTATATCAATGTATTATATGTTTGAGGATACTAGATGGTTACTCTTATAATAAATCTTGTTATATTAAACATTTTCACACTACTAGGTTAAAATGACATGATTTTCATGCCATAATGGAAATACTACTGTATATTGGTCTTAAAAGTTTGTAAAATTCATCTTTTTGGGATGTGTTGAAAAAAATATAATATTTTATTTGAGACATTTTTACCACATTAATAGACCATGATATACTCATTAAGCTATAATAATATATTGTTATATGTTTATAAATTTGGAAAAAATATTTTAAAGGTCTTCTTTTATTAAATGGAATATTTAACCATATATTGTCTAAATAAATAAAAATGGGGAGGTATAATACAGTTTTGATGGATACACCAGTGAATCCCTGAACCCACACATTTGAGTTCAACACATAAAAATGATGTGTATTTTTTTATAAAAGTAAACTGAAAATACACTAAGAAATATACCCTCAAGAACCTTTTACAGTCTACATTTGGGAGAATTAAACATATGCATTACAAATTAACCAATATGTACAAAAATTTAAATAAAATAAATAAATTACTTTATGTTTATTAACTCTGTAAGTAAAGAAAACACCATCAGGAAACTCTAATAAACCTATGAAAAATAATTTAAAACAAGGGGGTGAGAATTAATTTTCCAAGTATGGAGTTTTTTAAAAGACCAATTTTTTTTGAAATTTCCTTTTTTGAAAAGAATATTTTAAAAAATACATTGAAAATATTATAATACTTTGAAAATACATATACTTTAAAAAATTATTTAGTATTAACTATTGATTTTTTAGAAAACATTATACATGATTTTGAAAACAAAACCATGAGGCCACATGAAACATTGAAAGCTATCTCGTCACAACCACTTTCTTGAAGGAAGGGTTCACTCCCTATTCCCTATAATGTTTAGAAAGTTCAATCACATAATTTTATAAAAATATTCTAATATTTCCTTACATATATAAATTTTTCATTGGGGTTTTTCTTTAAAAATATAATCACACATTAAATATGCATACACACTATTATTTATATATTAAAATATAAAAATTATATTTAATTGGAAATCACTTACAAGATTTGATACAACAAAAAATAATGACATATTCCTTTTCATGGTCCGTTAATAAAAGTAATAATCAACATCCATGTATTCAACATTCTTTCACAAACTCATGAAATATATTTCATTAAAAAGGAAATAAAAAGTCAATATATATCATTTAGATATCCATACTGGAATAAAAATATTATTTTATAAATATAAAAATGTTGCGAAGGTATAAATCTTCACATAAAATAATAGTAATTGTACAATTACTATTCACATAAAAGAATGATTTTAAATATATAGATATATAATTTTTCTTTCATAAAATAATCATAATAATGAGCAATTATATAATGCACATAAATTTTTAAAGGTAAAATTTTAAAAAAAACATCTCATCATTGCATAACCAACTTGAATATGATGGTAATTTGGAATCAAAATAATACATGAATTGATAACTTATTCATGTAATAATAATTGAATGGGTATATATACATATACCAAAAAATCATAAATACAAAAAGAGGTATATATAGTTTTATAATTATGATAATCTATTCACGTAAGTTGAAATTTCCCACTTATAACATCAGGATCCTTATAAATAAATAACTGTATAAAATAAAAATAATTCATATATATAAATCAATATAGATCCTTACATAATTTAAAAATGAATCTAGAAATCTTAATGGAATGAATGAACATGAAATTAAAAATAATAGATATATCTGTATATGCCTAAAATAAATATAATTGAAATTTGAAAAATATATATATATATATATATTTTAACTTGGAATTTGAAAATACATATATCAATTTTAAAATAAAATTCCCCTTACAAAACCATAAATTATAAAATAAAATATTTAAAATAAAAATAAAATCAATACCTAACAATAGAATATCAAAACATAATTTAGATAAAATAAATACATCCCCTTAATTAATTTGTAGAAAATAAATATTCTTCCGACTCTATCACATGCTCTCCATACTGAAAATTGTTTTAGAAATTTTCATTTTCACATTGGTATAAGGATTTTATTTCCATCTTCTCCACCGTTATACAATGATATAAATATTTATATAATTTGAAAAATACATATACACAAACCATAAAATATTAATAAATATTACAAAATAATGACTCTTATAATCCTATAGGGTATGCTGGGTGTGCAGATGCAGACATAGAATAAAAACGATACAAAACCAATACAAATTTTTGATAAAAAATAATATAAAATGACCATAATAGGATACTGAATCAGTCTATTTCTCCAAATAAACCAAGATGATTCATTTAAATGAAAACATATTATAGAATTAAAGATATAGTATGTAAAATTTGTATATATATTGGATGAACTAAAGAATTATTACCATGGGTGCCGATAACGATCAAGGTGGAAAATTGAAGAAACAAACTTGCATTATATTGCTATGTAGAAAATGATCCAGGATAATTTTTAAAAAAGTATCTACCTGGCTTAGATCTACAAAGTACAGGCCACACCTCTAACATGGTTGAAACCTAACTGGCCTTGGATCCCTTTCTACATCACCCAGTTCACACTCATCGGCAACCTCTCTCTGTCCTCACCCATGGTCAAGACAAAGGTAGGACTCTACCAGTAACTGATCTTCTCAGTCATCTCACTAAGCTTTAATATTCTACCTCGTCTCGGTCTCAACCTCTTACAGAACCCACAACTTCTCCCAGAGTGAACCCTAATAGTGCCTCCTGTGAAGTAGCTCGACCTGAATCTCTCCCTCTAACTTTGATTTCTCTAAGTCCTAATAGTGAGACCCCTTACCCCCAAAACGGGCCCCTCTCTAAAACACAATTTCCCCCTTTTTTAATTCATTTTACCATTTTTTAAATTTACATATTTCTTTTATCTTACAATAATACACATCATAAATATTTATTTATAATTTTATACAATAATTAATAATAATTATTTATTTATATTTCATATTTTATAAAAATACATTAATAATTTTCATAATTCAAAATAATAATAATAATATTCTTAAAATTATAATATCATATATAAAAATATATATTCATAATTTTAAATGTAAATCAATTCATATGAATTATAAATAAGTTATTTTTTTTAAACAAATTTTATTATTATTCATTAAATAAAAATAATATTTATTTTATAATAACATTTATTAATTTAAAATGTTATAAATAATTATGAATATTTTGATAATTTTATTTTTTTCATATATTTAAATTATATTTCATTTAATTAATATTTTCATCATTTTTCCTAACTGTTATAAGTATAACATGTAATTCTACATAATCATTTATAATAATTTTATAATCCTTCTTAATAAAATATTTGATTTCTTATATAAAAATAATCAAATAAATATATTTATAATAAAATACAATTTTAAACAAATTAAAACCATGTTTATAAAAGTGGTATTTAGAATTTAAAATATCAATTTAATATAAAATCTTATTTCTTGAAAATAATAATTTATTTAAAAATATTATAACATAAGATATAAAAACTATAAATTTTTATAAAATCATAATTAATAAGATAATTTAAATTAATAATATATAATTTTAACTATTCAATTTAACTAATAAATCAACATTTGTTTTATTTATAAATTAATGAATTCAATAAAATATTTTGAAAAGAAAAAAAATCTTGCAAATTCTATGATGTTACATTCTTACCCTCTTAAAATAATTGCTCCCTCACAATTCATTCATCATACTTAAGAAAATTATGAATTTCCATCTTCCTAATTAAGAAAAATAGAGTTACTAAGATTATATACTTTACCGACAATGTCTAATCTCCAATGTTGTCATGACCATTGCTCTGATACCAAGTGTGAAGCCCCGAACCTACATTTCTGGGTTAAACACATAAAAATGGTGTTTATTTCTTTTATAAAAGTAAACTAAAAATACATAGAGCATTTTTCACTCCATGACGTTCTCAGGTCTCGGTTTTGGAGAATTAAGCATATACATTACTTATTAACCAATCTATAAAAAAATCTAAATAAAATAAATAAATTTCATCATGTGTGATAACTCTTTAACTGAAGAGAATGCCTTCAAAAAAATCTATTTAACTTGTGAAAATAATTTTAAATAAGGGTTGATAATTATTTTTCTTATTAAGGAGTTTTCTAAAAGACATAACAATTTTGAAAATTACTTTTTTAAAAATATCATTTTTAAAAAATATTTAAGAAATATTATAATACATTGAAAATACTTATGCTTTAAAAATCCATTAAAATAATGCTATTATTTTTCTAAAAATTTAATACAAACTTTTGAAAACAAAATCATAAGGCCACTTGAAACATTGAAGGGTGTCTAGGACTACCCACTTTTATAAGAGACTAGTTCACTCCCCATTCCATATCATATTTAAAAATTTCAAGCGCCTAAATTTTTAAAAAATATCTTAAACTTTCCTTACGTATATATAGTTTTCATTAGGATTGTTTTAAAGACAAAATCTTGCATTAAATAAGCATACACACCATTATATATATACATATATTAATATGATCTTTCCTTGGAAATCACATGAGAGATTTGGTACAAACAAAACTCGTGACATAATAATTTTCATGGATTGTTAATAAAAATAATAATTAACATCCATGTATTCAAACATTCATTCATAAACAGATAAAATAAATTTTATTTAAGAAGAACATAAAATGGTAATATTTATCATTTAGAGATTCGTACTTGAATAAAAATATTATTTTATACATAGATGAATGATGTGAAGGTATAAATCATCACATTAAATAATCGTAATTGTAAAATTAATATTCTCATAAAATAATGCTTTAAAATATATACATATAAAATTTTTATTTTACAAAATAATCATAAGAAAGAGAAATTATATAATGAAAATCAAATTATAAAGGTAACAATTTTCAAATAAACATCTCATCCTTGCATAACCAACTTGAATATGATGGTAATTTGATATCAAAATAACACATGAATTGCTTACTCATTCATGTAATAAAAATGGAATGGGTATATATACATATATCACAAAATCATAAATTTAAAAATAGCTATAGACACTTTTCTAATTATGAAATTCCATTCATGTCATTTTAAATTTTCTCCTAATAAAATTAGGGGACTTAGAAATAATGAACATGAGAAATTGAAATGAATCCATATACATAGATCTATATAGACCCTTACATAATTATATAATTGAATCTAGAAATTTTGAAGGAATGAATATTCATGAAATTGAAAATAACTAATATATATGTATACTCTTAAAGAAAATAAACATGAAATTTAAAATAAATATATACATATATATAAATCATGGAATTTTATAATACATAAATTAGTTTTAATATAAATTTCCCCTTACAAAACTATAAATTATAATGTGAAATATTTAAAATAAAAATAAAATAAATCCCTTAAGGAAAAATATCAGAACATAATTTAGATAAAATAAATACAACCCCTTACATGGTTTTCATAAAAAGTGAATACTTTATACTCTATCACACCCTCTCCATATTGAAAATTGGATTAGAAAATTTAATTTACACATTGGTATAAGGATTTTGAAGCCTTCTCCTCCACTATTATATAGTTGTAAAAATATATATATAATTTGGTAAATCCTTATATGTAGACTATAAAATATTTGTAGAGATACTAAAACAATTACTCCAACAAGCTTGTAGAGAAAGTTGGGTGTGTAGATATAGAAATTGAATAAAAACGATACAAAACATGTAAAAATGATAATAAAAACAAAAAATTACAATGATCATAATAGGATATTAAAATTGGTCAAATTTCAATCAATAGAACAAAATGATTTGTTCAAAAGAAAAATAGATTAAAAAATAAATGCAATAGTAAATAAAATTAGTATATATATTAGAAAAACCATATAATGATGACCACTGATGCAGATAGTGATCTAGGTAGAAAATTGAAGAAACGTACAAGCATTATATTGTGGCATAGAAAATGATCTAGGAATATTTGACTCCTAAAAAAAAGAAAACAAATACATACCTCACCTAGATCTATAATGAACTGACTTCACCTTTACTGTGGTCAAACCCTAACCACATTTTGGTCCCCTAGGACATCACTCAGTTCACACTAGTTGATGACCACTCTCCATCCTCACCCATGGTCGAGACAACCATCTGACTTTACTAGCAGCCGATCTTCTCGCTCTACTCACAAATCCTTTGGCTTTGACCTCTTCCAGGTCTCGACATTCTATGGAACCCACAGTTCCTCCTGGTGTAAACCCTCGCAACACCTCCCGTGAAGCGGCTCAGCTCAACTCTCTCTCCCTGACTTTGATTTCTCGATGCCCTAACCACGTGACCCCTAATCCAAAAAATGGACCCCTCCCTAAAATGCAATTTCATCCTTTTTAAATTCGTTTTATCATTTTTTAAATTTTCATAATTCATTTATGATATAATAATAATAATCATTATTATTTATTTATAATTTTATAAAATAATTAATTGTTATTAATTATTTATATTTAATAATTTATAAAAATTAATTAATAATTTTTATAATTAAATAATAATATAATTATAATTTCATTTATATATGTATATTCATAAATTTAAATATAAAACAATTTATATGAATTATATATTATTTATTTTCTTTTTAAGAAATTTTACTATTATTTATTTTAAAAAATAATATATATTTTATAATAAAATTTAGTTATTCTAATAATTAAATAATATTAATGAATAATTTCATAATTTCATTTATTTCATATATTTAAATTATATTTTGTTTAATTGTTATTTTTATCATTTCCCTTAAATGTTATAAGTATAACATGTAATTAAATTTAATTATTTATAATAATTTTATAATCCTTCTTAATAAAATATTTTATTTCTTATAGGAAAATAATCAAATGAATCTAGTTTTAATAAAATATTATTTTAAACAAATTAAAACCATGTTTATAAAAATATTATTTAGAATTTAAAATTTTAATTTAATATAAAATCTTATTATTTGAAAATAACAATTTATTAAAAATATTATAAAATAAGATATGAAAATGATATATTTTAAAAAAAACAAAATTGACGAGGTAATTAAAGTAATATTATATAATTTTAATTATTCATTTTAACTAATAAATCAAAATTTGTTTTATTTTTAAATTAATAAAATTAATAAAATATTTATAAAATAAAAAAATAAGCTTGCAATTTTTGGGATGCTATAATACCCATTTGAGAGATACATGTAAAAATTAAAAAATAAGGTATGTAAAAAATCCAGAGTTGAAGGATCAATTGTAGAAGTGTACTTGAAGGAAGAAATGTCAAATTTCTACTCTTATTATTTTTTTATTAATATTAGTAAAAATATAATTTAATGGGGTGTGATGAGGGAAATTTTTCTGATGACGCAAATAATATATTGTCTTTATTTAATTATCCTAGACTCAATTATAGTGGTGGACATGAATGATGGATTTTAGATTATGAATTACAAAGAGATCATACATATTTCAATTGAGAATAAATTTTGGGATTCATGGAGTAAGTGATATTGTTAATTTATTTCTCCTTAATATTTTCGAAAAATAAATTTATATTATTTTACTTGTAGATTATATTATGATCATATCAAAATTTACACAAATTTACCCATTATATTATGAATAAAATCAATAATGTAATTTTATACTCTAGTTTACAAGACTGATAAGTGAAATTTGTTTACAATTGAACATATAAAATCAATTTGATATTTAGTATAATATTATTTTATTTTTACTTTTTTAATTATCATAACATGGAAATATAATTAATAGTTGATTATATTCACTAATTATCCCTCCATCCAAATTAATTAAATATTTTAATACATATGTGTTAGAATTGTGCACTAAAGGAACCACCATGGAACTGTGGTTCAGACCATGTCATGGTCTAATTTAGGTAAAACCACAACATGGTGAGTATCACCATTTCCCAATAAATTTTCATAGGATTGTCATGATATGTGATACCATGTTGGATTCATCATTCTATTTCCCCAAATGCTATCATGTTTAGTTATTCATCATATGATGATGATATTGAGGATTTGGAACATTGTTCAAGAAATTTAAATGTCAAAAAAATATTATGGGGATTAAACTAAAAGTTTCAATGGATTTGAAACATTGGAATATTCAGTTCAATTATATTTGGTTTAGTGTTTTGTTCGTGGAGGATTATATACATCAGTTCAGTACATATTGAGTAGGTTATGAGTATGAGACTCAATTATCCCACCATAAATCCTCAATATGAGATGATTATCAAGATATAACTTCTCGATATTCTTTAAACGCAAGATTCTAACTAATCGTTAATAGAGTGAGATCCTACCCAAGAATTGAGCTGTAAACACAATCTATGGATACCTTTTGGGGAATGATTATTTTAGAATCTTATCATTTATATTAATCAAATGCCTGTAAAGATAATTAATAAGATTGATCAACTTTGTAAGTTAATTTTTTCTTATTGTACTTTTTTTAGATTAATTACAAATATACATTAAGATTCTAGGATCAATGGAGTTTTGGAGTTTTTTTCTTACGTGTTTAAAATGTTATAGATCCCTCTAAAACCCTTTAGTGGTATCATAACTAATCTATTAATCTTTGGTCTAAAATTTGAATTGATAAAGAAACTGGAAAAATGATTTTTGAGGTACCATGGAATTCATCAAAGAAAAACTCATATTTTGGTTCTTCAATTAGAAGGACCATGGGATAAATGTTATTCAAAATAGGGATTTCCATTCATTCATATGGATTACCATGGTATAGTCCATAGAAAATGGTCATTGTAGATATTAATGGAAATCACAGAAAACAAATCATCAGATTATAATTATGTACATCATGATTATCCCATAATCGTGTTGTAGCCATTATCCCAAATTGTTTAGAGTATGCCATAGTGGAAGTGGTAACTTAATATAAATACTTTGATTTACCATCCTGAAATTCCTTTAATAAATAAAATGACTAGATAAAATACCCACTACTATGTTATAAACATTACTTAAAAAAAATTCAAAAATGGTCATAACACATGGTATTTCATAGGAGCAAAACAAATTTCACCATTTCTTAGTGCAATTCATTTTGGATAAAACATTAAAAAAATTGACTGTTAAAATTTTCAAAATTCATCACTGGTGGGGGCCCTCTGGGCCTACATCAAATCCATGGTGGGTTTTAAACTATACTGAGAAACATATTTATTGATATGGTCAAAATTTATAGTTTATTTACATGGTTGTAAAATTTATAAAGTGTTTATAAATTAAAATAAGGTAAAATATATAAGTGTCCATATTGATTTATGAATAGTTAATAAATGACAATATAAAATTTTAATATTAAGGACTTATTTGGATATTTATTTTAACCATTATAGAAGGGTCTTTTTATGTTGTTATGATCAATTTTTAAATAAAAAAAATGTGAGATATTTAATTTATGCAAATTGTTTACATAATTATGAAATTTTTATTATTAAATACTAAAAGTGTTTGATTATACAAGTGAGGATTTTATTTTTTTGTTTATAGGAAATGTTTACATTGTAGATTAAGGTTGTTAATATTTGTTGGAAAACATGGGAAGTTAAGTGAAGTTTCTTCTCATATATAAAAGAGAAAAGGAACTAATGTTACTGTTGCTTGAGTATCATGTATATTCATATTCACCATCATAACCCACAAATATTATGATTGTTGAGTTGATATTAATGTGTAAGATAAGTATTAATGATGCGAGAAGTATCATATACTATGGGTAAAATAGTATTAAAAATATTTCTAAGGAAAATAGCTTGAACAATTATGATTAAAGTAATGTGAAACTAGATGAAATTTGGAGAAACCATCCATGGAGTATTGTAGTCAAAGAGATCCTTTAGATGATGTTTTGAGTTGATTTGGAGTGTTTGAGAAGGTCTAATGTTGAATTGGAGAATCACTAGAATAATGTGAAGAATTATTAAATTCAAAGTTGTAACAAAAATTTATCTATGTACTACTTTTTAAGATTCATCCAGAGTTCAGAAGAGTTATCCAGTGTAGTTGATATTGTGAATTTTAAAAACTCCTGACTTTAGAAGGGTAATTGAGAACTTAATAAGAGTATCTAGTGACTTCAAAAGAGTAAATTAAAGCTTCATAAGAGTAACTGATTAATTCCTAAATGTTAGTACAGATATAGAAAGAGTAATTATCCAACTTTGAATGAGTAACTGAATGAGTTTTCTAGAGACATTTCAACCCTTTATTTTTAAAATAGCAAATGAAAAGTTCATAATGCTCACCTTGAATCTCTATAAGGTACATGTTCGACTTTTTAAGGATATATTATATATAGAAAAATAGAAAAATTAAAACACTATAAGGGTTACAAAGGAACTTCATAAGGTTAAAAACATAACTTATTAATGTTCCTTGAGATTTCATATGGTATAAGAACTTTTTAAGACTCACCAAAAAGAATTTTTCATGTTCCATTCATAATTTTGTTCCCCTTCCATTATGACATATTAGTGAAAAGTGATATTACTAAAGAAAAAATTATCAAGCAATTCAAGAATGAAATATTTGAAAGAAAATTAAATTAGACAATGCTATGTTCTAATCATCCTTGATTCAAACATAACAATAACTCATTTGTGTCGTGATTCAAGCCATGATTGAAGAAAAATTTGAATTCCATTTCTATTCAATGTAATTTTTCCATTATATGAGTATTTTTTTCACACCATGAAGATATATGAGTGTGGAAAAATTTTAAAATACCCACAAATTTTATAGATATTTCACATAAGAAAATGTCATTATCCTTTTAGAGATTTTAATAGATATATTTGATTGGGATTTTTGTGAGAACTCAAATCGGAAAGTATCCAACATTTTAAATAGAAACATCAAGTAAACACCAAACTTTAATGAATTCTCATATAAAATCATTGAAAATTTATTCACAAGTTAGTGTGAATATAGATGATATAAAAAAAGAAAAAGAATACAAATAGTGAGAGATCTTTCAACACTGTTATTGTTATGAAGAAACTTAAAAAATATAAGAAGAAGAATAACTTGATATGTTATCCAAAGAAAGAGAGATCATTAGAGTATCAAATATGGAATTAAACTAAATCATGAAAGAATAACATGTGTATCATATATGAGATATGAAGCAAGATTCCTATTATATCCTCATATTGAAGAAGGTGACCAAAAAAGGATTCAACACTACTGTTTCAAGTGATAATCATTTTTTCAGGACTATTAGATATAAAACATTCAATTTTATTGAAGATCGTGGTAAGGTCGGCCTAAATAAGAAAAAAACCGATGTGCAATGCTGATGACCATATTCTGGGTGGTTGAAGACTTGTTCATTGAGGAATCTATGAAATGAAATTAATGTGAAGATAAAAGATAATGTGAAGTTACACCAAAATCTATAAGTGGTTTAAGTCCTACTCATGGGTTTTTTGGAAGGAAATTTTAAGGATCAATGGTTCTAATCTAAAAAAATCTCCATTTAGATTACTAGGATGAAATAAGTTGTGATGCAATATAAATATATCTTCATTTTCATCATTTAGTGATGATTATGGAGGAGGATGATACCTGCCCTTGGGAATGTGGATGATACATTCCTATCCCTCATGTGTTGGTTTTTAGACACTTTTAATAACTATAATATAATACTGATAAACTCTGTGAATGGGATGACTACAAAATCACATCATGGAGTAGGTTATCTATGAAGGGACATAAAATTTATAAAAATATAGTGTTCTTCTGTTCTTATTTACTTTCTTTATTGCATGATATGGTGAGTGATGAGTAAAAATAAATAGATATCTATCTATTAATAAATAAATAATTTTTATAATAAAGAGGTAAAATTAAAGAGAGGGTAAAAATTGATGAAATTGAGTGACATTGATTCACCCCATATAATTCCTACATGATTCGCAAGAAACATAAAGTGGTATCGGATCTAACAAGGTTTCATTTGATTGGATCTAATATTTTCTATATTGGGTTGACAACTCTATATGAATTATATATTTTTAGATAATTCAGAAATACCACAGATAGATAACTTTGTCTTCATTCCTATTGAAGGTAAAATAGAGGTCTCTTCCATGACACTAAATAACATAATGAAAAATGAGGAAAGGTAATTGAATAAATATATAAAAATAGAATAAGGATCTATCAGAAACTGATATAGATAAACATTATAATTATTCAGTTTATAAATCTATTGATAGTGATCCCTTTGAAGAATAAATTTCAGGTTGTGAAGAGTATGATGAGGAAATTTCAACTGTAATAGTGGAATATCTTTACTCTAAAGTGAAAAACTATTTAAATAAAGTTACCATTATAGTGGTTACCAATTTATTTGAATTTTTCAAGGGACTTCTTGATGAAAAGGTATATATGGAAAAAGGCTAAAGAAATGAAGAGTTATTTAGTTGAAAAATATTAATGAAGAAAAACTATCATACAACTTGTCTAAGCCAAAAAAGAATCCATATCACTTTGCAATGATCATATATCACTAATTGAAGATGATTTAAAAATTTGTCTTTGCGAAAATTTTATGACTAAAAAAGTATTTATATAATTGATCCATAAATTGGAACAAATATAAAAAATATCCACAAATGTCAAGGATTATTAGTTCAGGGTTAAATCAAGACAAATAAGAGAGCATGAGAGCCTCTTACAAGGAGCAAGAAAAATATACAAGGTTTAGATCAAGAAGATAAATTGAAATTGGGAATATATTTTGAGATAGATAGAGGATGAGAAGAACTCCCTCAATATAAAGAGTCTTAAACCATAGGTGAAACTAAAAATGCATGAATTTGTAAAAACTAAAACTTCCTAAATACTTAATAAGAGAAGTAATTCCACACTAAATTATGGTGAGAATAATTTCAAAAAATGATACATATATATGGAAATAATATCTTGAAATAATATCCTAATCAATTTATAACAATCTATTTTAGAATGGTTACCAATAACCTAGTTAAATATGTCTGTGATAATGCTATTTCATGTGATGATATAGGTATTAATTTTAAATCTAATAAAATATGGGTGAATACAAAGGCAAATAAATGCACTAAATAATCAATTGTGAATATTAGAATTTATAATAAAAGTAACTCCAAAAGATGTTCCTAGAGGAATAATATTTATACTAAAAAATAGAATGGTTTACAAGTTGAAATTTATATCCAAATAGCATCAATAAATAAAATAATGATATTTAAAGTATATTTTTGGTGTTGTTGTAGGTTTGGGAAAAAATAAATTGAGTTTTTGAATAATGTGTCGACCCATAGAAATTATAGGAGTCCTAGATAAATAGGGAGAAGAGATAAAGGAAAAAATACAGCCTAAAAAAGAAAAGAAACTTTCATAGAATAAGATGAATTTTTCTACCATGTAGATATTTTGATACTTGGAATACTTATGTGATTATTGCAACCAAGGTGGCCATAATTATTATGAGGACTAGTTTGTAGTAACCAAGAATGAATCATTTAATGATGTGAAATAAAATCCAACATAAAATAAACCATGTAAGAAAATGGGATTAAACTATATTGGTATATAAGAAAACAAGAAAAATGTCAATAAAAAGAAGAATACTAAAAAAGATTCACCCAAGAAGAAAAATGAAGAGTATTTCAATCTGAAGTGGAGATACTTATACTATGGTACGTAATGTTACACCACGAGCCATTGTAAATTGGTTATTGAATTAATAATTAAAGTAAACAAGAAAAATTTAAAAGGGGAATCAATATAGGGAAGATATATAAGGATTGGTTGAGTTATTTACCTCTCATAAAAGAATTTAGAAGATTTGTTTAAAACAGAATCCAAAATAATGATAAAACCCCATGTGAAAACTCTAATAAAGATAAGTATGTTAGGAATCAGTTTATGAATACTTTTACATATCAATTATAAATGTCTAGATAGATGAAAAAATCACAAGAATGTGAAAATTATCAATATAAGTAGGTTTCACATGAATAAGAGCTTAAAATTTTAAGAGTGTTTATCTAAAAATGATGATCTAAGAGTTATAAAAGATCAATGTGTAAGGTGAAAAAAATATGGTCACAATAATAAGGATTGGGCGATGATTCAACCATATCAAGATGAAATATTTAAGAAGTTTCAAGATAATGTAAAATTACCATTGGATATAAGTACTTTATCAGAAAGGGTGAAAAATATTATCCCATATAGGATAAATACTGAAGGAAAAAATAAATCCTTGTTGTTCAAGGAAGATATTATTTTGAAAAAATGGTATCACGAGAATGAATAATTATCAAGGATATAGAGCTAAAAAAATGAATTTCTAGGTTGAGAGCCAAGTCTCTGACTTTCTGCTCTTACTAATGAGTTGATTAAAAACTCACCTTATTCCCTTTTATTTGTTTGAATTTATTTTCATTCAAGGAATTTATGGTGATATTTATAAAAAGAGACTTGTATGGTTACTATAAATTTTATAAAACTAGAATATTCATCCATAATAGAGTTATACATGTTTTCTTACAAAATTTTAAGGTACATCAAAGGATTCATGGAAATTATATTTAAATAAGACCAATTGTGATGATGTCAATGGAGTAAAGACCATGAGGGGGAGAAAAAATAAGATACTACTAAATATTTATTATTCCATATCAATTTGTAATATGGATAGTATTTTAAAACTATAAGGTTATGGTATAATTTTTTTCTATCCTTTATTTTATTATATTAAATTTTATTTTTTAGGAGGAGTGATTGTTAACAAGAAATATAAATTGAAGGCTGGGGGTGGTAATATGTGTTAATATTGAATATTTTTTATTTGTTTATTTAATATGAGTTTAGGTTATAAATTTATTAATGAATCTGGTTGTAAAACCCCTAAAATGAGAAAAATGAAATGGTATCACATGATGGATAGGTTATGGATATCTTTGTGATATAGTTTATCCATTATTTTTTATGCCAATGTTTTCGACACCAAATTAGAGTTGATTAATTAATGGATATTTGATAAGAGTCGTGAAATTTCTTCCTTATCTCATGTATTATTGGAAAAATCTGTAATTATTAACAAAATAGAGACAATATATATCTAGGAAAAATTATTAATGAATCATGAAGTTTATTTAAGAATACAATCCCTTGAATTATTACCACTAAAATTATTTTCAATAGGGGGAGAATAAAATGGTCCAAACACACATAATGAAATATTGGTTTAATGTTTTAGAAAAAATATAAAAATTGGGAGATAAAAGATCCCAACTGTGGATTTTATTTTTTTCAATAAATCAAGATTCCATTTTAGAGTGATGGCCTCAATATGTGTTAGGAAACCTATGAAGTTAAATAAATGTACTGATCATATATAAATGAGTGACGGAAAAATATTGCTTCTAATTAAAGATTATATATATTAATACTCATTGTCATATCCCTGAAATATAATTGTTGGTGTGATGATTTTAATGTGTAAGATAAGTATTGATGATATGTTAAGTACTATATACTAAAATTTCAATAGCATGGAGAAGAAAACTAAGTAAATGACTTTGAAGAGTTGTGATTAAAGTAGTGAAAAGCTGGATGAAATTTTTGTAAACCATCTATGGGGAACTAAAGTGAATGAGATATTTTGGATTATGTTTTAAGATAATTTAGAGTGCTTTAGAAGGATTAATATTAAATTCTAGAAACACTTAACTGATGTTAAGAATAATGGAATTCAAAGTTGTAGATAAAATTTCTTGAAGTACAACTTTGTAAGGGTCATCATGAGTTTGGAAGAGTCATACTATGTAGATAATATTTTCAATTTGAAAAATTCATAACATTATAAGGGTAATTTATAATTTTATATTATTATCAAATGATTTTGGAAGAGTATCAAGTGACATAAGAAAAGTAACTATATAATTTGGTAAAGTAACTGGTGACTTCATAAGAGTTAATGAAGACTTCAAAAGAGTACATTAAAAACTTCAGAAGAGTAACCAACATCATTTTAAGAGTCATTTTGAATATTTAATGGATAAATAAAAAAAGGAAAATTTTTGTAAGGTTCCCCTTGAATCTCCATACTGTAGATTCTATACTTTTGAAGGATAACCCAAATGATAAAAATAAAAAAGAAAATGAAAATCATCATAAGTTTTATGAAATAACTTTTTAAGGTTAACAATAGAACTTCATATATATCCTTTAGAATTCATAAGGAATAAAAAATTTATAAGGTTAACTAAAACAACTTTTCAAGGTTCCCTTCATAAGGGTGCTCCTTTCATTTGTGAAATATTAGTGAAATGTGATAGTTCTAAAGGAAAATTTATTATGTAATTATAGAATGAAATATTTTAAATAAAAATATATTATACAATGGTGTAAAAATTATTTATTAATTAAGACATAATAATTTGTTAATTGTATTATTATTGAATCTTTGATTGAATAACAATAGTAAATCCTATTTTGTAGAATGAGATATGTTTAGGCCATGGGGAGTTTTTTCACACCAAAAAGATCTTTCATCATGAAATACGATTAAAATTCCCATGGATTTTATTGTTTTTTCAAGGCAGAAAATATCTTGAGTATTTTATAAATTTAAATGGAGAAATTTTACTCAGATTTTTGGGATAACTCAAACCGGAAAATATCGACCAGTTTGAATGGATTGATTTTCATTCCACAAAAATTCAAGTAATTTCTACAAAAAATTATGTTAATAATTTTCACTGGATAATTTGAATATAAATCTCAATAAAATAAGAAAAAATATAAATATAGTGATAGATCCTTTGAAACTGTTACTATCCTGAGGAAACTCAAACAATAAAATAATAAGTATAACCTAATAATGTATTCAAAGAAGAAAATATCATTTTTGTATTGAAGGAGGAAGCCAATTTAATTACGGAAGAAGAAACTATTCATAAAAGAATATAAGATGAATAATGAGTCATAATATATCTTAATATCATAAAAGGTGGATGATAAAAGATTTATATTACTTCCACTAATGATGATCATTGTATCGATACTTATAGAGATAGAAAGCCCACTTTGATTGAATATCACAATGAGATCAAGATAAAGAACATGGTCAACACACATGAAATTTCATTCCAAATTACTAGTGGTTGAATAAATATCCATTGGGGAATATACTAATGAAAATTTTGAAAAACGGAAAGGTTGATGTACTGGTACACCATAAGATAGAAGTAGTCAAAGTCGTACTCATGGGTTTTCTTGAAATTCCTTTGAAGGGCTAGTGGTTATAGTTTAAGCAAAACCATTATACTAGTTGCGAGGAATAAGGAATATGGGTTACAATATAAAGATATGTTCAATTGGATTATATAATCAAGATTGGAAATGTGGATAATATTTTCCCTAGGGAATAGGAATGATACTGGCCCAACCCTTGTGTGATAATTGTCAATAATTTTAAATTAATGAAATATAATAAAAATAAAATATATCTTTATGGTGACTAACTAATCATAACAAAGAGTATTATTTCTATAAAGGGAATAAACCATGTATAAAACTTGTGTGTTACTATTTTTTTTACGTATTGCATTCCATGTTGTGGTCAGGCTCTTTAGGGGACTTCGGTGTGGGAAAAATTCGAAAGGGAAAAATATTGGAAAGTTGTTGATATAGTATGGGACTAGTGGTTGGGGACATCCAAGCTATGTAATTTCTTAATATTTTTTCAATGACATTAATGATCACCCTAGAATGATCATAGGTTATGCTTCTATTTACTTCTAGTCTGGAAAATAGTATGGCCATGAGATCTATTTTTTGGGTTTTGTATCCCCTGAAATACATTTTTATGAAGATATTATTCAACTATCTTTCCTTAATTCCATCCCAGAAGATGAGTGAAAACTCACTTATTATAGAATCATCCCTTTCAAAGAAGATGACATTCTGGCCTTTACAACCTCTAGTTCAAGACTTTTCTCTATGGGTTATTATAGAGAAATCACTCATGTGGCTTTAGTTTCTAACTCATGGGCCATGTTTCTATAAAATTATAGTGTCCTAGGCAAGAAAAACTTCCTTGTATTGTAGATGATGTACTGAGCTATATCCAATGATAAAAAAATCTCACATATAGGTGTGTATCTAGTGTATATATGTGACTATTATAGTCATGCAAATATAGAGTTGAGTGATCACATGTTTATGAAAGGCAGACTGTCTCCTCTCTTATTCACACATAAAAAACCTTTTGGTTTATCAAATACCAACCCAAAAAACTTATCAAATTCAATACTATAATTATATAATCCTTATTTGGGGAATAAATTCTTCCAAATAAGGCATTTGGTTCAAACCAAAGGAGGATACATGAAGAAGAGATAATGTTCTTCAATGAGTGTTTTTGTTTAATTTATTCCTACACCTACATAAATTATTATTAAACCTTTATGATATAATAAAATTAGTATATTATATATAAATATATTATTTTAGGTTATTTTACTAACCTAAAACCATATCCACTTCCATAAAATATGATACAAATTCATCATTTCAGTTTACGGTGGACTACGGCCTTGCGAACCAATGTCATTCAGTTTTCAATTTCCACCTCTCACGGTTGGATATGATGATAGATATAAAGAATATATATAATATTTATAGAATAATTATACATTTGGAGTCATTATATAATATATACATTTTCACTTTCCATTCTGTAGGGGATACGATAACGTCACTCGCGTGTACGATGGACTACCACCTTGTGAAGTGATGTGGTTCGTTTTTCACTAATGTATTAAAAGGAATATAATAAGGACCAATTTATTAAATACATATGATATTAATTAAATAATTATGATATTAATTAAATATTTATTATTCTTAAAATATGATATATCATTTTTTACCTTTTCACTCACTGAAAAAATGGAAACGCCATTCGTGTACATGTGGACTACCACCTTCACAAAGCAATGTGACTATGTCTTTTCATAACACCACCACATGGGTGATATATATAAGTATATTTAATGAAATAATATTTTATTTATAATATTTTTATTATTATTTAAATATAATATATTTCTTATCTCCTTCTATAATGATATTTATGAAATGAATATGTTACTTATGCGTATGCATGGACTACCATCTCCATGATTGTAACATACATCATATCTCAAAAATATATTTCATGATTGGTATTAAAAGTATAATTGATTTATAAATATGATAATTATTTAATTATTATTATTCTGGAGATTATGTAAACATGATTAAATATAGAGGATAAAAAATACAATGCAAAACATATATGAAAAACAAAGCGATTATTACCCGAAACATGATTTTAACAAGGGATTCTTAATAAAAGGATAATAAATAATAATAATTAAATAATAAATTTTATAATATATATATATAATCATGGTTCTATAATATATTTATGATAAATTTATATTTATTATATTGAAGGTTCAAACGTGTATGAAGGAAGTCAACAGTTAAGGTAATGTATTTTCGTCTCACCTTTTACTTTACTAAGACACGTGCCATATTTACCACCTATTTATTTTATGTGGTCTGTATAATTATCAATAATATAATCTATTATTACTATACTATAATTTATTGTGACTTAAATATCAATTTTAGGGCCTCTCTTTCAATAGGTCTACGGTTCAAAAGTTACCAAAGCGGTAATGGATTTTTGTCTCAATTTTCCTTCTTTTAGAATATGGTATGTATTAAAACTACCTTACATTATGAGGTGTATATACATCTCATTTTAAATTTAATATCATGAATTTATTTATTCTCATGATATTTTATGTATAATTTATATTCTTTCATGGGTGTTTTGATTCAATGTTACCGAAGTGGTAAGGATTTTATGTTACAACCTCATTGTTTATTGGGATTGTTCATGATTAATATTATAATGATGAAATATTATGATATATCTCTCAAAAAAGTTATTTATTTTATTATAATTTGATCATTTCATTAGAATTTAGGTCTTCCATTCATTTTCCTCTATTTATATAAATAAGAGTTCAAAAGAATGTTTTTAATAAAAATCATCTTTATTTATCTCTTTGGTCGAAAACCCTTTTTCTTCAAAAACCATGCTTTATAAAAATGTTTTGAAATTTCCTAAAATTATTTATTAAAGAAATGTTTCCCATTTTTGCCTTTTTAAATTTTTTTGGAAAGGTTTCTTCATTTCATTTTCCAAACAATGCCTATTTTTATTTTAGTGAAAATGTGAAAGGAATATTCGTTTTTACATGTACGTCTTGAAAAAACATTTCCAGCATCATGTAAATTATTATCTTTTAATATTAATTTATAACTTTTAAATTATATTTTTAAAAAATTATTTTCAAAATGTTTTATGTTTCTTAAAATTATTTTTCAAAGAGGAAATGTTATTTTCCTCAAGAAATGTTTTAAATGATTTTTAAAGATTCCATTATAAATTTTCAGGGTTAGTTTCAAAGAAAGGGATTTTTAAAATGTTTTATGTTTTGAAAATTATTTTTCAAAGTGGAAATTATATTTTACTCATGAAATTTTTTAAAATATTTTTAAATATTAATTTATATGTTTTCAGGGATATTTTCAAATAAAAGGATTTACAAAAAATTTTATGTTTTAAAATTACATTTTTCAAAGAAAATTTATCTTTTTTAATAAATGTTCCATGAAATTTATCTTTAAATATAACTCTCTATATAATATTACATCCTTTTATATAATTTAGGCTTTATTGGGGATATAAAATAAAGATTCCATCCTCATTTTTACTCTAAATGGTTTGTGATGACAAGATTTTTATGTAACCCGTCTCTCTTTCATGAGTTATACCATGATAAAATGTTTATGAAACCTAATTATTTTCATGGGTTATGATAGGATGAAATATTGAAACGATTATGAAACCATTATCTTTTCCATAATTTATGATATGATGAAATGTTTATGAAACCCATTTCAGTTAATATTTCAGGATATAATGAACACATACATATGATTTTCATTATACGACGGGTGAGACCAATATCTCCCTCCAATGGATTGGGTAATGATTTATATCTCATGTGGTAGACACGACTAAAATGGGTGGTGAACCCAGTTTAGCAAGGGACATTATTCATTATGATGGTCTTGGGAGGGAAAATTAACTACTATGATGGTTTGGGGAGTTAACCCATTCCACTATGATAGCCTTGGTAGTGATCCTTGATTACTATAGAAATGGTTTTCTATTATTATGTGTATACCAAAAATATTTGTCTTATTCCAATATTATGATCTCAAAACTCTTGTTCTCTGATTCCCTTATTATTCATGTCTTATGAAATTCCAATCTTTATTCTATGACTCGATATTATGATCTTTGATATGCAAGGTATGATTTTCAAATGCTATACTCAAATTCTCACTCTCATGTTCATGTTATTCTTATGTATGTCCCTTTTTTTACCCATACTGAGTATCTAATATCACCCTTTCTTATGTTTCATTTCCCCAGTTTATAAAGAAAGGTTTTAAGCATGGTATGTTTGTGAAGATTACTAAAGGATAATATCTTTTTGGGAGATGTTGAAGATATTTCACCAAATTAGAATATTTTGTACCTAGTATCCAAATACACTAAAATATTATGGTCATAAAGAGTGTGTTTGTGTAATATATTGAATATTGATCTAAAAATATGTAATATCAATGTATAAAAATCAGGGGTCACTATAGTTTATTTTTGAAGTTACTGGAAAATTTAAAATAGAATAATAAAGATTTTAAGTAAAACCTTATCTAGATTTCTTTAGGTATTGTTATGTAAGATACATAGTATTAAAGTGTCCTAAAACTGTCAATGGTGAGGAATAATAAAAGAAACAATGAAAAAAAAGAAAAAGGATTCCACCTTGAATATATATAAAGAGAAAAAGTCATTCCCCAAATAAGTTACATAGGAAAAGTCTTGCGAGTAAAAAGGAAGAGTCTTATGAAAATAACTTATACGAAGTTGAAGATAAATATATATCTGGTGAAAAATATTCCATGATGGAAATAGTTGAAAATGGTAATCTTGAAGAGAATAATTCTAAATAATACATGGGATTATTTGATCTTAAGGTAAATATAGAAGGAGTTATTGAAGTGATTAATATTACAAGAAATAAGAATAGAAAAATTGCTTCCTTATTAAAAAATCCTTTGATTACATAGATTAAATTGATCCAAAAATTGATCGACTTCAATATGTGATTGAATATCAGAAATAAAGCCCTGAAAGTTTTGGTTAAGTTATTTATTACAAATTATAGATTAAGGATAAGGTCAAAGAAATGTATGATTTAAGTATATCTCTAAAATAAAGAGAAAAAATTATTTTAGCTTTAGAGGAAGAAGTGGTTAACTTAAAAAATAAAATTGAAAATTAATTAGATTCAAGTGATCCAAAGAAAAAGTTTCATCTTTGGAGATTATCTGATGAAAAACTCTTAAAAATGGCTAAGAAAGACTGAAATAGTGTTGAGAAAATTTTAGATAAACAAATACTCAAATTAATGGATAAAATTTTTATTTTTAGACCAAGACAAAAATTGATTAAAAATCAACCGAGTCAATAAAGGAGAATAAATTTTTTTAAAGCATTACCATAATCTAAGAAACTGTTTACTAATCAATGAATCATTCCAAGGTAAGAGATATGTGGATAGATGGAAGTTGAAAAATATGTCCATCTATGAAGTGCAAGTTTTGTGGATTTCTTGGTCCCACAATGAACAATACCCATAGGTAAGAAGATATCTGAAAGAAAAAATTATTGGCAGACCAAAAGTAGAGTATCCCCATGTTCTTCATCCCAAAGTGGTAATTCATTTATAGATATTTCTTTCCTTTTTCTAATATTAGGAACAAATCCAATGGTTTTATGAAAATGAAGAGTAAGAATATAGAATAACAAAGGTCAAATAAATTTAATATGGAATATCTTTATCCAATTACTATAAATAATAGGTAATCTCTCTTAGAGGAAGAAGTTGAATTTCAAACTTTATCTATGAAGAAATAAATCAGGAAGTGACATCTTATACTATAATTCATTTTTGTCTATCTTGAAAAAAAAGAAGTCATGAGAGCAAGAAAACCTAGTTAAAGTTTCACTTACACATTTCAATAATATTATAACCTATATTCTAGATAGTGGTTTTTCTTCCCATATTACTATAAATAAAAACATATTAAAGTAAATAAAAGAGAAAGTCAATTAAATGTGAAACTTTTAATTGATGGTGCTTTAAAGATAAAAGGAAATGACATGACTCATCTTATGAGAGATGGAATTAAAAATTTATAAGTTCTTCTAGTGAATGGTTTAAATCACAACCTATTGAGTATGATTCACTTTTTTTACCTAGGACATGAAGTTATGTTCAATCATAAAGGACTTTTTATAAAAAAAATCTGATTCTCTCTAATGAATGGTTAGAGGATTTGTGGGAATTTATATTCGATTAAAAGTAGATAAAATATATTCGTTATCACTGTAGATGACTAAAATTATTTTTGGCACCAAAGTTTGGGATATATACACCAAGAAATCATGCATAATATCTCTATGCTAATGGAAACAATTGATATTCTAATCCTAAAATGTGATAGGAAATATACTCATGATGCATACATGAGAAGAAAAAGGTATGTAATCTTTATAAATATAAAAAAGAAAAGGTCATCAAATCTTCTTTATAAAGTGCAAATAGATGTGTGTGGTACCATGAATATATTAGAAATATATGGATAAAGGTATTTTATACTTTTAATTGATGAATATATATAAATGGGATGCATTACATTTAGGAAAAGATAACAGGAAATGTTGGACAGTGTGATGTAACATAGGCATTGAGAAAAAAATGATCCTAGATACACTATCAAGATATTTATATCTGATAATGGGTTAGATTTTATGTTTATTTTATTTGATAATTAACTCAAAAAAACATAAAATCAAGCAAGAATTAGCATCCATGAGAACTCCATATAAAAAGGAATTCATCAAACATAGAAATAAGATGGTGAATAATATGGAAAAGACCATTCTCCTTGAAAATGGTATTGCATTCCATTACTAAAATGAGGTAGTATAGGTGGTTTTATACACTCAAATTCACTCTTTTATTGGCCCTGGTGAAAAAAATAACTATGAGATGTTTCATGGGGGAAAACCATCATTGAAACATTTCAGTGTGTTTGGAATCAAGAGTTACATTATAAATATTTAATTAAACCAAAAAAATGGTGATGTGGTTGATAAAGAAATCATTCTTGGGTATTCTAGGAAAATCATAGCCTCTGAGTTTTACAACAAAAGTCTAGAAAAATATGTTTAAAGAAGTGATATCAAAATCATCAAGGAGAAATAAAAGAAAAATTTCGGAGGCTAATTTTCAAATGAAATATCGATTAAGATGCTGAAAATGATGAAACATAGATTCTTTTCAATATTTTAGAAAACAAGATGACTTAGAGGGAGAGTCAAAGGAGGAATATACTCTAGAAGAAACTAAACCTTCACATCAATGGAGAAACATGAGGATGGAAGTTAATCCATAAAATATAATTGGTGATAAATATACATCCACTCAAACATGTAGGATTTTTTTTGGATCACATGATATTGTTATCCATAGTAATACCGATTTTTTTATTAATCCATAAATGATGAGGCTTGGGTGATTTCCATGAATGAATAGATAGATTATATTGATGAAAATCAGACATATGATCCTTTTGAGAGACCTATGGATCACAATGTTATTAATACTAAATGGTATTTTCAAAATAAATTCTAAAAACATGGTGTTATAGTTTGAATTAAATCATGAATGGTTCATAAAGAATATTTTCAAATTGAAGGAGTCATTGTGGAGGGGATTTTTTCTTCAATGGGATAAATCAAATATATTTAATTATTCATAGTATTTTCAATGAAAAGGGCCTATAAAATATTTCAGATGGATGTTAAGATAGATATCCTGAATAGATTCCTTCAAGAAGAGGTATATATTGAATAACCCAAGGGGTTTATGATTGGAAGAAATTAAAATAAAGTCTCTAATTTGAAGAAATAATTTCCTGGTTTGAAACATACCCCACATTAATAGTAATCTAGAAGTGTTTCACACATAAAGAAGTTTAATTTTAGATGATTAGTAGATCACAACTTATATGTGAAATTTTTTAATGAAGAGAAGTTCATGGTATCAATCTACTTGGATGAATTTATATTTGGAGGAAGTTAAACATAGTAAGGGAAAGGCATTTACAACATAATGAAATAAATGTTTGATATTTTTATGATATTTGAGAACACTTATTTTTTTATTCTTTAGGTTATATATAAATAAAACTACACATTTTTCTCATAGGAAAAATATGTGAGTGAGTTTCATAAAATGTTTGTCATGCATGATTCCAAACCTATTTCAACCCCTATATAAATTCGAACCAATCTTAGGAAATGTGAAAATAGGAATTCAATGGATCCCACTTTGTACAAAAAAATGACTAGAGAATGGATATATGTGAAATTCATTTGTCTTGGAATATATTTTTCTACTAGTTTCACAAACCAATTTCAATGTAGTCCCAAGGAAGATCACATGTCAGAAGTGAAAATAATCTTGAGGTATATCTCAGGAACACATAGTTTTAGTTTACTTATTAAAGATGAAAATGAACCAGATTTGGAATCATATTCTGATAATGATTGGGTTATAAATATAGTGGATAGAAAATCCATGATTGGATGCATATTTTTCATTGGGTTTAAGTGTGTGGGATAACTGATAAAGAATCAAGAAAGTACTTATTTAAGTATGTTTGATGATGAATTCATTGATTTCATTAGGGAATGTATGAAACATTAATGGATGAAGAAATAGTGGGGGACATGGGAGAAAAAGTAAAATAGACCATGACTATATTCTACAACAAAAAGAGTGATATTGAGATTTCTAAAAATTTATTTCAACATTACATGACTAAACACATTGAAATCAGATACAAATTCATTATGAAAAAAGTGGAACATGGAGCTATAACTATGGAGTTTATTTGTTTTGACCAATAGATGGATGAAATTATGAAAAAACCTTTTCCCATATAGGAATTTAAAAAACATAGTTTGAAATTTTGTGTTCAACCACCTCCTTCAACATAAAGAGTTTTGGATATATTCCCCACTCCCCATTGTAAATATTATTTCGCTTGGATTGGTTTCATTTATGTTTAGGTGTTTATTTTTTAGTATATATGGATAGGGTAGATAACATCTAAGGGGAGTGTATGAACTTATAATAGGAATATTTATAGATTATATGAATAGACTCTTCATCATTAACATGATATATTTTTTCTTATGATGATCATATGATCACGTAGGCTTATATAATGTATTGATATTTCATTGATTAAGAAATAGTTTTAATGTAGTTATGTTTTTAGAATAGATTAGATCTGACCACACCAAAATTTTAATTTTATTTTCAAAGGGGGGTAATAGGTGCATTCCTTAAGGTGGAGTTAGATCATAGAAAGATAATACCTATGTATATAGGGGGAATTGTGAAATCATGAATTCAATTCAAAATGAATACTGGTAATTGAAAAGGAATTGGAAACAAAATCCAAAGGGGGGGAATATTGGAACCATAACATGAGAAGTTGGATTTATTTTCAATTAAACTTGGGTGGTATTATTTATGGAAGTAGAGATTCCTTGAATGAATTAGATGATTTTTGGCATCATATTGGTATGGATTATTTTTTAAAGGCATGAATTCTTTTGTTCTTGCAAGATAGAAATTTTGGAAAAGGGAAATTATGTATTAATGTTTTAGTAGCTTCCTAAGAAAGATTTCTAATTTTGTATAAAATCTTTTGAGTTATGTAGGGAAATGTCAGTTTGTATGAAATTCTCATCATTCTTATATGAAATATTTTTTTTATAATTTTTATAGAATAATGATCTAATATGAAAGACAATGTAGCCTTTGTATGAAAGAATGAGTTTGTATGAAAGGAAGAATCTATTAAAAGGGTTTTTTTTTCATGCAAGAAAACAATTATATACCATGTGGATTTAATTGGAAAATATAAATCAAAATAAATGTTTAATTTATTGGTCAAAATTTTTATAGAGATATGATATTCTTAAAGAGATCACACTGGAGGGAATAATCTATGAGATTCATCGAAAAAAATGTTTCAATATTCTTGGAATTCAAAAATCCATGATTTGTGGGAGCTTGGAAGATTATCAATAAATGAAAATAATAACACTATTCTTATATCATGAAATCTATATGTGTGTATATTTTATGGAAATTACTACATCAATAGTAATGGAAAAAAATTCAAGGAGAAAATATATAACTCTATTCAATGGAGGAATAGCTATGGAATTCATGGAGTTTTTCCATACCACCATATGGGAATACTTAAGGTGGTTTTTTTGAAGAGATAAGGGGTATGAATTATCATTGAACATATGAAACTAAAGAAGAGACAAGAACATGTTTCTCAGTATGCTGCATTTCACTGAATATTTGGTTTTAATGAAGAACAAAAGGAGAAGAATGACAACCCCCTACTATATTGGTGTTATTTTGTAAAAAATTTTATAAGAAACCTGTGAGATACATATCATTTGTAATTCCTTAGTTTAAACGACGCGTGGAATACAACAAAACATGGAAAGGTAAGTAATTCCCTTTATTAGCACTGAGCATAAAGCACTGATAAAGGGGTGAGACTTTATCAACGCCAGCTAAAAGTGCTGATAAATGTACACTTTATCAGCGCTGAAAATGGCATTGATAAAGGTGTAGTCTTTATTAGCACCTTTTTTAGCACTCATAAAGGGTACATTTATCAGCTCTACTATTAGAGCTGGTAAAAGTTTTTATTATTAATTTATATAAAAATATATATATATATAATTAAATAATTATAAGACTATAATAAATTACATTAAATAATATATATATATATTATATATTATATTTATTAATGTTTTATTAGATTTATTAGACTAATTCACTGTATTTACTATATTTGTTATATTTAATATATTAACTATATTTATTTTATTTATAAATATATAATACTTTTTAATATATATATTTATAATTAAAATTATTGAATATATATGTGTTTGCTTATGAATTTGGTCAATGAATATATGCGTATATGTTATGTATCATATGCATGAATATTCATTTGTACATTTCATGATGGGGTATGTTGATTAATTCATAATGGTACCCATATGAACTATATATGTTCTATAAAATCTACTTATAAAATGACATTAAATATATTTAAATAATAAATTTATTTTATTATATTTTTAATGATATATATAAATACTTTTCGAATACATTTTTAATTAAAATTTTATTAATATAAAGATATTAACAATTATATACCAATATTTATAAATATATACTATTTATAGATATAATTATTTGTAGATAAATATATATTTATCATATATATTATTTTAAATAAATATATAATAATATAAATATTTTATTAAAATTATTCATTTATTAGAACTTTTTTAGCGATGATAAAGGCATGTCTTTATCAGTGATCAAAAAGTGCTGAAAAAACACATATTTATCAGTGCTATAATTTTAGAGATGAAAAATATGTGTTTTATCAACGCTTTATTTAGCGTTGATAAAGATTTTCCTTTATCAGCACTAAAAAATTGATGATAAAGGTATGTTTTATTAGCACATTTATTTTAGCACAGATAAAACATACCTTATTCAATGCTTTTAACTAGCGCTGATAAAGGTTCCAATGGTTTTTATAAAACAACCAAAGCAGACCCCTCCTCCATTGCACCCATTCGAGCCTTCATGGAAGCTTTACCCTGTGCTGTCGACCTCTCCTCTCCCACAACCCCTCTTCCTCCTCCTCCGCCACTTCCCTCCCCCTCCTCCTCCACTGCTACTGTCCTCTTCCTCCTCCTCCATTATTTCCTTCTCCTCCTCCTCCACCACGATCCCTGCTCTATCGCGACCCTAATTCTCCTCATCCACCGCCGTCGTTACCTCCTCCTACTCCCCCTCCTCCTCCTCCTCCTCCATGGTCTCCTCATCCTCCACCTCCTTCTCCTCCTCTTCCTAGCATGGTTCCCTTTTCCACGTGACCTACTCTGGCATGCCCTCCTCATCTGTCGACCATCTCGGTATCCTCCTCTATAGTGCACAGATTCCCCTAGTGAGTCTCTTATGTAATGATGTTTTACTCTTCTATATTATAAAGCTAGTTAGTGTGCAGAGTTACGTCTAATGGGCCTTATAGTGGTATTGGTTTATGTTATTAATTACTAATAGCCTATTTTGAAACTGTATGAATGGAATTATGATCAATCATGTTGTAAGTGTCATGGGTGGAGGTTTCTATGAGGGAAGAATTATGGTAATCACATGGAAATGGTCTTTATAAGGGATTTTAATTAGGGTAGAGTGATAGTGATGTGAAATTTATTAGTAAAGACCATGAATTTACTAGATATTTGGCTATCTGAGTTGTGGTACTTCATGGTAGTACAACATAGTGTGATTGGGGGGATGCATTGGTGGGTACTAGTGATGGAATAACCAGTGAGTAGGTTTTTGTGTGATATATATCAAGGATTATTTAAATCTTATATCATTTTGAGTACATGGTTTGTATTGATTATCCCACATAAAATATTTAGCATGTCTATATGAAAGTATGACATCTCTATTAGAACCCTTATAGGTATAATACATAAAAAGGGGTTGATTATGATGTTAGTGTAAATGATAATGTGGATTCCTTGTGACTTTAAGGGCAGGGAAATCAATAAATGGGGTGGTGTAGGTTGGTAAATAAATGTGAATAAAGTGATTTATTATTGATATACTGTTACTTATAGGTCTTGGAATCATCATGATATATTTTTTAACTATAGGATAAGCTAATGATAGATACATTTAGTGAGGATGCTTAGGATGGGTCATGTATGAGCTTCTTATGTAATAGCCTCTTGCTCGATGCTAGGTATCAATCATTGGCTAGCTAAGATATATGATGAGGCTTATCTTGCATGATTTTTCATTATATCTTAATCGTTATTATATATCTATGATGAGGATGAGTCCTAGATACATTGGGATTTAAATATAGAGATACTCCACCGAGGTGAACATTCTTTCAATTTTTTTTAAAGTTTATGTTTGGATATACATCATGGGGTATACGTGATTTTCCACAACAAATAAATTATTATAGTGGTTTGGATTGTGTTAAATGTTAGCTATCTTATACCATCCCTAGGATCTTCTTTATGTATGTTCATTTAGCCAAGGGATCTGTCTTACATTGGTAGTACTCAGGCAGTAAGTTGGCTATTTTATGACCATTTCATGATCCACCTCTAGTATATCTTATCAGCCAGGTGGAATACCTTGTATTAGTGATTTAGATTAAGTCATAGGTTAGATTGGTTATTCCTCTTTTGGTCCTCCTTTATGTATGTGAAGTTATCAATGAGACCTGACTTATGTTAATGGTTTGGATCATGTGGGAGGTTGGATATGTTATTCCCTCCATACTATTTTTTGGGGGGTGGATGTTATTCCATGAGGAATATAATCACATCACAATTAATGATCAAGATTTAATGGTTCTACCTAGGAGATGATTTTTACAGTGTATGCCTTGTGGTAATTCAATAATGTGACATCATAGGGTGTACTATGAAATAGACCCTTATGCTACACCATAATGTACCCTATTCTTGAAATGAAAAGACATTTTTGTCCTTTTTAATGGCATTCCCATAATCCTTATTATCCACTCAACCCCATCACCCAAACCCCTCTTCCCCAAAATTTTCCCCTCTCATAATTTACTCTTTAAGATCCCATATGGTCGTTTCATAGTGGAAAACCCACCCCCTCTCCCTGGATATCCCACACCCTCCTCCCCCACACCCCTGCATCCCCTCTACCCCCTGGACATCCCACCCTCTTCCCCTTTGAACCTTTTATGTTTTGTTTTATTTTTCCCCTTTTCTCATCCAAAACCCCTCCGCGCTATGCCACCCTCCCCCTCTGTTGGAACCAATTTGTGTATAAGGTTGTATTTGTTGTCAATAGTTGTCAATGAAGATCAAAATGAAGGAGATCAAGAAGTAATCCAATGAAATGGAGGAATGGAGATTCAGACGATTTTTGTACTGATCGTAAGTTCAAAGAACATGTGTCAAAGGTGATACATTGTTTACAACAATGAAGAATCTGAGGTGTAATCCATCTGAGGATGATTAAAGAAGAATGGGATTTGATGAAGACCATGCAACTCTTCATGATTTCATGATAACCATGCAAGAGACTTCTTGAAGACTAGAATCGTATGTTTTGCATGAAGTAGAGGAAGATGGTTGAAGAAGAAGACAATGTGCAAGGGATTGGCATTTTGTGACGGCCATGAACATTGGACTTTTTCGATAGCCATGCAAATCACATTGTCATAGAAGATGATGATGATGAAGCTATGACTTTAAAGATTACATATCATAATAGTGGAGTTTGTGATAAAAGCAGAAGAGTTGCTGAACGATACATATCACCAAGAAGAAGTGTTGTTGAGGTGATCGTGCATGTTGACAAAGAAAACAGACGACATACAAATTTTTTGACAAAGGAGATTCCATGGTGGTATGTCGAGTTCAAGAGATGTGGTTAATGATCCATGTTTGGTCAGAGAACGTCGACAAAGGAATGGATGATCTGGAGGCGGTACAAAAAGAGTAGATACAAGGTGGCGGTATTTCCCAGTGTTTGCCAAATTTTTGGGCCTCAAAATTGGAAATTGAAGACATGGATTGTCTGCAAAAGGAGGTTCTCACAAAAAGGATGTGGTGCATGAAATATAAGAGGCTTGCGTGAAATACATAAGTTGGGCGCGGAAAATAGCGGGATGCGTGAAATAGTTTTTCGCACAAATAGTGTTTCGAAATCAGATTGGTGAAAATTGGCAAAGGCATGGGCTGTGCGGAAAATAAGGGCTATGCGTGAAATTCTTGAGTTGGGCACGAAAAACAGCATGGTGCGTGAAATTAGTGGAGCGAATTTTTTCTCGCAAACAGTGTTTTTGAATCAGAGCGTTGAAAAACGGTAAAGGCATGGGCTGCGCAAAAAACTAGAGCAGTGCACGGAAAAATGGGAATGTGTGCGGAAAAATTTTGTGCGCAGAATTGCTGGGTGAATTTTTCATGCAAGCAGTGTATCGAAATAGAAATACAGAAAATCAGAAAAGGAAAGAGGCGCGTGAAAATTTGGGGATGTTCGCGCCATGTGTGTGGAAAATCAAACAGCTGCGCGTAATTCAAAGAACTGAGAGATAGTTTTGCACGCAGGAAGGGGTTTTACGTGCAGGATCAAAAACGCCTATAAATATGAGGTGAAGCCCTCTCATTCGGAGATGCTTGACACTTAGACAAATCCTGAGCTCTGACATGTGGAATAATTGAGGTATAGAGTTTTTTGCGAAAAGCTGAAGGGTTTCGCGAAAAAGGTGTTGCGCGAAAAAGGGAAGATTTGTGGGAAAAAGAAGAGTTGCGCAAAAAGCCTTTTACGCGCCAAAAGTTATTTTTACGTGCAAGTTTTAAATTTTACGTGCAAGGAACCAGGAAGGGAGTGCGAAAATTTTGGGGTCCCGTAGGCCTTTGACAGGTGCTTATCACTCTCAAATCTACTTTGCAAAAACGGAAGAACAGTAAACCATTTGGTTTTACGAAGAGAAGTGGTACGACACACACATGACTGGTGTCTAACATCCTCATTGTGCTTTGCGAAGAGAAGAAGAATGAATCGTGCAACTTAACTCATATCTTCATAGAAGGAGGGGAATATTTCAATACACTCAGGTGTTAGTATTTAGAATCAAAGGAAGAGAAGAAGAAGAACTAGTGCATTTAGTCATTGCACTAAAGAAGAAGGATTGAACTGAGTAGAGCATCAAATATGAACCCTGATGCAAGCAAAGTCTCATGTTGAACAGGAGACAAAGAACTTCATGTCTATCTATTAAAGAGACCTTCACGTCTATAAACTGAGTTGGACTTCACCAAGGGCAGTGAGCCAGGGGGAGTCAACGGGAGTGACCTGAGGGAAGTAGTGAGCTATCCCTAAACCTTTGTAAAGGCAGTGTGCCTGGTACAGAGTGACTGTACCCGAACCTTTGTAATCTACAGCTAGTGAAGCATAGTGGATTTTGGTACGACTGACAACCTGTCGGCGTATGCTCCTTTTACGTAGCCCTTAGTGGTGAACCAAGTAAAAATAGTCGTGTCATCTCTCTACATGTGAATGTTTCATTACTAATCATATCCATCATACAGGTTTAACAAGTTCCTACCAATGTGGGAACAAGATCCACAACCTTAAGAAGAAAAAGTTGACACCTTGATTCACCCCTCCCCTCTTAGGGTGTCCCGGGGTCCTACAAGTGGTATCATAGGGAGGTTAACGTATGTTGGATATTCTCCAGTAATTCTATTGAGAAGAGGATTTTAGTTTATTTCCTAAAGTCAAAAATGAAGAGCAGTCTTGATAATGACGCAGTCATTTCTGAGCAGAAGTCTACATCTAGAAAGACCATGACAAACAGGAAAAATAAATAGAAGAAGCAGCTAAAGAAGTCCCTCATATCCAAAGAAGATTCAGTGTCTTGTTCTCCATGCCATTCCAATAATGAAGAAACATCAGGCTTGGAAAGTATCAAGTAGGTGGATCAGGATTCTTCCATAAGAAAGGATGACACCCTTAATTCAAGCTTTCAGGAAAAAATCAAAACATATCTACATGATATTCTTGAAGAAAGGGTTGCTATTATTTGTAGCATATTCCAATCTATTTAGGTTGAGACCACCCAACTAGAAATAGAAGCTGACAATATGGAAAAGGGGTTGTAAAGAAAAGTTAAGGAAAGTATGAAGCTCACCAAACAGTTGAAAGTCTTTGAAGAAAAAGAGGAAGTCAATAAGACTCTAAAAGAAAAGATCCATGCACTTGAAGCTGAGCTGAAGAAGAGCAATGAAGTCAAGAGTTTTTTTTGGAAGAAACTTCCATGAAATTCAGGGAACTTGACTCTTTGTTACAAAAAAAAAGTTAAGATGCATGAAGATGAGGTTGAAAGATTGAAGAAGACTTGTGAAGAGAAGATGATCATGATTGAAGATCAGGAGATCATCCTCAATATTGAGGGTCAAAAATTGGAAGCCTAGTTGACCAAGATTGAGAATACAAATATTGAGACTTCATAAAAGAATTAGATGAGTGATTCTGGTACTCAATGATCATTGGAGGCTACTAAAGCTGAAGTACCTCCAACATGTGACAAGAAGATTATGACAACTCTTGAGTGTACACCTAAAGAATCTGTCGCTGCTGGTACTCAATGCTCGCTGGAGGAATCTATTGTCGAAATACCTCCAACATGTGATAATAAGATCATTACTTCACTCATGGATCTATCACAAGCAACTAAGAAAGTGAAGGTACCATCCAAACCATCTTGTACTCGTGTTCCTAAGTACATTCCTACAATCAGTGCAGGTTGGAAGAAAAATTATAAACAAGTATGGATGAGGAAAGGTGAGAAGAGGAAGCCTACCACCATGTCTAGGGTGGATAAGAAGAAAAAGGAGGAATTTGGTTCCCCAAAAAGAGCACAACAGATGAAGAAGATGGCCCAAAAACCTCATGCAGAAGAAATAAAGAAGAAAAGATTTGTGGGCCAATGTTGGTGCTGCAATAGATTTGGGCACTGTGCACTTGATTGTTTTTATAATCTCTTATATGGAAAAGCACAGGGAAAGCCTATATCAAAGGGAAGGAATCCAGAGAAGAAGAAGAAACATCCGCAGATCTAGAAGCATCTATTCACTGCAAACAGATTTGGAATTCTTGGTAACATCTGTGATGTATACAACAGCAATGGTCACTATAATGGTGCATGCCTATCTCAACAGATATCCAGATCTAATAAGAATAGAAGACCACACAAGCCAGCTAAGAAAGAAGATTTTTCCTTGGGGAGAAATCAAAAGAATAGTGCGAACAAACATTTCCCCAAAAAGATCTCAAGTAGGGAAGCTGAGAAGACTCGAGATTTTAGATCCATGAAATTGAAGGGTCATTCATCCAAAAGAAACACTAAGTGGGATGAAACTCAGATGAACCCATGTGGAAGATCCAAACAAGCTGTAACAGTTCCAAATGACATATTGGTCATCTGGCCCGAAGATTTGAAAAGAATGAGGAAACATGAAGATGAAAAGGCCAAGGATGACGAAAAAGGAAAAGGAAAACATTCACATGATGAAGACACAGTGCATGAGAGATTGCAAACAAAGAGAAACACACGTTTCAAAGAAGTTCTATGTGAGAGATGCAAGAAATCTGGTCACATTGCAAAATTTTTCCTAACCTTAATACCAAAGCAAGAAGTAGTCCTTAAGATGAGTAAGAATGTATCATTCATGATGGCTGTTAAGCAGAGCAATTCTTCACACAAAGCAGAAGAGAATGTGCACAGAGCCATGCCACACCAACAGATGTCAGAACATATGTTCAAATGTGCAAGCATGAAGACTGGAGTGAACAGTAGAACTTGGTTGAGAAAAGAACCTCAACCATGCAGGTCTTTTTGATGAAGCAAGGAGGAACCACCTTATTCCCTTAATCGTTTGTGTATTTTATTTATGCTAATAATGCAGGGAATTGAAGGTGAAGCATGCTCCCAGGGGGAGAACCTGAGAAGTAGTGAATGTTGTCAAATCTTGATAGCCAAGCTAAAGAATTTTCCATCCTTAGTAGATTCTTCAATTGATATTCAAAAATTATGATGATGAAGGATCACTCTTGATGAAGATGATTAGGAGTGTTTCCCTTGAGGGGGAGAAAAATGAAGAAGCTTCCAAAATCATTGTTTCAATCAGTATCAACTCCAGCTGGTATTAAATGCAATTACTCGGTAAATTTCATGAAGAACATGTCACTGATGAAGGTATGTCATTTCTCAATCTCTCATCCTCAGTCACTCAGAATAGAAATCAATATACAAAGTGTGATAAACTGAATTGATTAGTGACATAAGAAGAATGGATGTGCCCCAAGGTCACTTATCTTGCTGATTGCACTTGAATGTTTTTGATATGTTTGCTAATGTGAGTGCAAGAATTTCAGGTTGATTATTCCCTATCACATTTGATTTTCTTCTACCTGAAATAAAAGTGGTAAACCCTTAAAGACAAAATACATGAGTTTTAATCTCATGTTGGTATCATGATCTGTGAATAATGGACATCCTTGTTGACTTAATCAAATCCTCTTGTTGTATACATCGAGCATTGATCAAGTAGACTTAGAGTGAAATGATTAATGAAAATTGCTTAAGTATGGGTTGATACCCTCTCTACCAGGTTATTTTTATTTCTTTTCAATAAGGGGGAGAGAAAGTGAAATGAAAGTTTGAAAAGAAAAGTTGATTGAAGAGAAGATTCTCATTTTGACATTGACGAATTCAGTTCAGAAGATGTATAAGGAATTGAAAACAAAATACAAAGGGGGAGATTGTTGGAACCACTTTGTGTATAAGTTTGTATTTGTTGTCAATAGTTTTCAATGAAGATCAAAATGAAGGAGATCAAGAAGTACTCTAATGAAATGGAGGAATGGAGATTCAGACGATTGTTGTACTGATCGTAAGTTCAAAGAACATGTGTCAAAGGTGATACATTGTTTACAACAATGAAGAATGTGAGGTGTAATCCATCTGAGGATGATTAAAGAAGAATTGGATTTGATGAAGACCATGCAACTCTTCATGATTGCATGAGAACCATGAAAGAGACTTCTTGAAGACTAGAATCATATGTTTTGCATGAAGTAGAGGAAGATGGTTGAAGAAGAAGACAATGTGCAAGGGATTGGCATTTTGTGACATCCATGAACATTTGACTTTTTCGATATCCATGCACATCACATTTTCATAGAAGATTATGATGATGAAGCTATGCCTTCAAAGAATACATATCACAATAGTTGATTTTGTGATAAAAGAAGAAGAGTTGCTGAAGGATACATATCACCAAGAAGAAGTGCTGTTGAGGTGATCGTGCTTGTTGACAAAGCAAACAGACGACATAAAAATTTGTTGAAAAAGGATATTCCATGGTGGTATGTCGAGTTCAAGGGAAGTGGTTAATGATCCATGTTTGGTCAGAGAACGTCGACAAAGGAATGGATGATCTGGAGGCGGTACAAAAAGAGCAGATACAAGGTGGCGCTATTTCCCAGTGTTTGCCAAATTTTTGGGCCTCAAAATCAGAAATTGAAGACATGGATTGTTTTCAAAAGGAGGTTCGCACAAAAAAGGATGTGGTGCACGAAATATAAGAGGCTTGTGATAAATACTTAAGTTGGGTGTGGAAAATAGTGGGATGCGTGAAATAGTTTTTCACGCAAACAGTGTTTCGAAATCAGATTGGTGAAAAATGGCAAAGGCAAGGGCTGCGCGGAAAATAAGGGTTGTGCGCGAAATTCTTGAGTTAAGCGTGAAAAACAGTGTGGTGCGCGAAATTAGTGGAGCGAAGTTTTTTACACAAACAGTGTTTTCGAATCAGAGCGTTGAAAAATGGTAAAGGCATGGGCTGCACGAAAAACCAGACTAGTGCGCGGAAAAATGGGAATGTGCGCGGAAAAATTTTGTGCGCAGAATTGCTGGGTGAATTTTTTGCGCAAGAAGTGTATCGAAACAGAAATACAGAAAATCAGCAAAGGAAAGAGGCGCACGAAAATTTGTGGATGTTCGTGCCATGTGCGCACAAAAACCAGACAGCTGCACGTAATTCAAAGAACTGAGAGACAGTTTTGCGCGCAGGAAGGGTTTTTACGCGTAGGATCAAAAACGCCTATAGATATGAGGTGAAGCCCTCTCATTCGTAGATGCTCGACACTTAGACAAATCCTAAGCTCTGACGCATGGAATAATTGAGGGATAGAGTGTTGCACAAAAATCCAAAGGGTTGCACGAAAAAGAAGGTGTTGTGCGAAAAAGGGAAGATTTGCCCGAAAAATAAGAGTTTTGCAAAAAGCCTTTTACGGGCCAAAAGTTATTTTTACGCACAAGGTTTAAATTTTACGCGCAAGGCACCGGGAAGGGAGCACGGAAATTTTGGGGTCCCACAGGCCTTTGACAGGTGCTTATCACTCTCAAATCTGCTTTGTGAAAATGGAAGAACAGTAAACCATTTGGTTTTACGAAGAGAAGTGGTACCACACACACATGACTGGTGTCTAACATCCTCATTGTGCTTTGCAAAAAGAAGAAGAACGGATCATGCACCTAAACTCAGATCTGCACAGAAGGTGGGGAATATTTCAATACACTCAGGTGTTAGTATTGAGAATCAAAGGAAGAGAAGAAGAAGAAATAGTGCATTTAATCATTGCACTAAAGAAGAAGGATTGAACTGAGTAGAGCATCAAATCTGAACCCTGATGCAAGCAAAGTCTCATGCTGAATAGGAGACAAAGAACTTCATGTCTATCTATTGAAGAGACCTTCACATCTATAAACTGAGTGGGACTTCACCAAGGGCAGTGAGCCAGGGGGAGTCAACGGGAGTGACCCGAGGGAAGCAGTGAGCTATCCCTGAACCTTTGTAAAGGCAGTGTGCCTGGGACAGAGTGATTGTACCTGAACCTTTGTAATCTATAGTTTTTGAAGCATATTGGATTTTGGTACGACCGAAAACCTGTCGGCGTATGCTCCTTGGACGTAGCCCTTAGTGGTGAACCAAGTAAAAATAGCTGTGTCATCTCTCTGCATGTGAATGTTTCATTACTAATCATATCCATCATATATGTTTAACGAGTTCCTACCAACATGGGAACAAGATCAACAACATTAAGAAGAAAAATTTGACACCCTGATTCACCCCTCCCCTCTCAGGGTGTCCCAGGGTCCTACACCCTCCTCTCCTCTTGGGTGGTTCTCCCTCACCCAGTGTATCTTTCATCACTTACCTAGGATAATTTTTACCTCTCTTATTCCTTCTATATATTAGTGTCTGCCCCCCTCCCCCCCAAATCCTATATTTAAATGGACATGGGTCAATTACAATTGGAAATGTAATGATATGGCCCAGGATGGTATCATAAACAACAACTAACCTGACTTTAAACTAACCTAATAGGCTTTCATTATCCTTATGGGATATCAATGATCCCCTGGAAAAAAAATAAAATTAATGTGGAATATTTTACCCCCAAATTAGAGTAAATTAAAATGATCTTTCTTTTAAAAAGTAGACATGTCCCATTCATAAGTTGAACATATTGGAAAATAGTAAATACACAAAAAAATAAATGATCAGGAAGAAGATATCATAAATAGGAAATAAAATCCCACTATTGACCAATAAAATAATTTAACATGTGCGTTCTTATTTTATGTATTCTTTTTAGTTGGAAATCTCCTTTGTCGCACGCCTCTCCTTTGCTGCGAACGCACCTCTATCACATGCTGAACAACACCTTCATGGTGAGTTTTCTCCTCTTACTCATTGTTTTTCTCTTTTTCTCATGTTATTACTATTTGATATTTATGGTTATGTTATAAAATTTACATGCTAAACGCCCCACTAAAAATTGTGGTCGTTGGTGGTCCTTGTTTGCGCACTAAATGAATTGCATGTTGGTTTGTTCTTGTTGAACATTTTAATATTAATTTTTTTTTAATTTACGTATTCTTGAATAATAAATTAATGCCCCAGAATGATAAAACATCTATGATAACCCATAAATTAACAAATGGAATTGAATAAGGGATACTTTGTAAAATATTAAATTGTGATTTTTTGTTTGTATGATGTTGAGATTGTGAGCACGATTGTGTTTTTGTATGGTTTTGTAGTTGTTGGAATTATTGGTATGCCATTTTCTTTCCATGTTTTAGTTCTAACACCATTGAATATCAATCCAAACATTACCCATTTCAACGGCACCACCACTTTGTTACTAGTGCAATTCCACTGAATCTTAAAAAACCAATTCACTATAGGATTCTATGAGACACTTTATGGAAACCCAAGTCAAATAATCATAACAACACATGTAATAAATCCTCACACCCAGAATCACTCTATTGAAATTCATACAATATATTAGTTTAGTAGTATAGTTCTTTACTAGAGACATTATGTTTATATAGAAACACTAAAAAACGGTTTACACAAATGAATATATATATCACATGTGGGATACTAAAACATTCTATTACAAGGGATTTAACTAGCTAGTTCCATTGATCATGTGGTTGGGAAGACCGGTGTGATCTACTTTGGTCCTTAGTAATGCATAGAGAGGTAACGGTATTGTTTACCATAGCTAGTTCCATTGATTATAGTTTGATGATGACCCTAGTTAAACATATTTTGTGTAATTATTTTGTTAAATATTAATATTACTGTATAAAATAGGATGAATATGAATAAAGAATGGATGAATTCCAATCATTTTACAAAAGAGAATGAAAATGGAGTGAACGATTTTATCAAGTTTGAAAAATATATTGCATATGACGCTTCTCAAATCTTTTGTCCATGTTTATGCTGTTGGTATTCAAGAAAAATTAGTCCATAGGAGTTGGAAGAACACCTGATCTGTCACGGAATAGATCAATGTTATACATGTTGGAATAAACACGGGGAGAAAATAATTTAGGTAGTGGTTGGGATAGAACTGCATTTTATGGATCATTTGATATGGTTACAAGCGTGAACAATGAAGACGATCGTATGGAGGATATGATTACAAATGTGAATGATGATGAAGACTGTATTGAGGAAATGGCAAGGACAGTTGAAGATAAACTTTATGATTTCCAAAACTTGTTTGAGAAGTTAAATATTTGTGCAAAGATGCCATTGTATGTTGGTTGCACTAAATATACAGCATTGTCAGCCATACTGAAGCTGTATAACTTGAACGTAGGAAATGGGTGGAGTGACACCAGTTTTATGGAACTATATGCTCTCCTTAATTACATAATCCAAAAAAATAATGAGCTCCTAATCCAAACATACAATTCCAATCAAATGACATAATTGATGGGTATGAACTCTAAAAGAATACATGCTTGTCCAAATGACTGTATATTGTTTCACAAGGACCAAAAATCACTTAAAGAATGCCTAAACTGTGGTGATTCTCGATACAAGAAAGATTAATCCAGTCCTATGAAAGATTTATGGTACTTTCCAATCATTACAGGGTTTAGGCACCTATATGGAAGTGAGGAGACCACAGAACAATGAACATGGTATACAGATACAAGAATTAATGATGGGAAACTATATCACCCGACAGACTCTCCTCAGTGGAAGTGAATTTATCTTGAGTATCCTGAATTTGGAAACGAGATGAGAAACCTTCGTCTTACATTATCTACAGATGGAGTGAATACTTTTGGGTTTCAAAGTAGCAGTCATATTACATGACTGGTTATGTTGGTAAATTATAAATTCCACCGTGGTTATGCATGAAACGAAAATACATCATGTTATCTATGCATATCAGGACAAAAAAATTGGGTAATGATATTGATGTATATTTGGATCCATTGATCGAGGATTTTAAATTGTTGTGGGATTTAGGTGTTATGGTGTATGATTCTTTCAAAAATGGAGATTTTAATTTGAGAGCCATGTTGTATGGGATGATAAATGACTTTCCTGCTTATGGAAATTTGTCAGGATATAGCTTTAAAGGAACTCAATGGTGTGCCATTTTCGAATAAGGTACACAATCAATCAGGTTGAAACATTCATCGAAAACCATGTTTCTAGAACATCACATATTTCTACCTCGACAGCATAAATACCAAACTTGGATGACATCATTTTAAGGAAGTTAAGAAGAACGTACAACACCATCTCCACTAATAGGTGATTAATTTTTTGTGAATGTAAAAGACGTGGACACTACTTTTGGTAAACCGTTTTTGAAATGCCTTACGAAAACCGATGGGAAAAATAGATATGTTTTTTTTGAATTACCATACTGGAATTGTCTGTATTTCAGACATTTTCTTAATGTTATGAATGTTAAAAAAATGTATGTGGTGGTGTCATCTACATGTTGCTAAATGCACCTTAAAAAACAAAGGATATAATGAAGGCTAGATTGGACATGGTCACGAGAAGAGTTGGAACTAGTGAAGGGTGAAAATGAACATTTCTTCCTACGAATGCTTACACTCTTTCCAAGTAGGAGAGATAATAGTTTTTCAACTTCTTGAATGATGTAAAGGTTCCAAAGAGGTACTCATCAAATATCAAGAACATACTGTCAATGAGAGATTTAAAGTTAAAGGGTCTGAAATCACATGTCTACCATGTTTTTATGGAAGATATAATTCCTTTAGATTTATGTTTCATTTTTTTTCAAGAATAACCACCAAACATTAACGAAGATCTATTTATTTTTCAAATCTATATGCAAAAAAGTTATAAACCTGAGGAAATTTCCAACTATGGAAAGAGAAATTTTCGTCATGTTATGTGAATTGGAAATGTTCTTCCTGCCAAAATTCTTTGATATGATGGTTAATTTGATGGTTCATTTGGTGAGAGAGATTATACTATGTGGTCCTATACATTATTGATGGATGTACCCCATTGAATGGTATATGAAGATTTTGAAAGGGTATCTTAAAAATCGAAGTCGGCCAGAGGGTTGTATTACAGAGAAATATATTGTTGAAGAAGTCGTTGAATTATTTACCTAATACCTATCCGGTGTGAAAAACATTGGCCTACCAAAATCTCATCACAATGTACGGCTTAAGGGAGAAAGAATTTCTGGATGATAGGTTGTCACAATAAATATTACAGATCAGAAGCAGTCCCACCTTTATGTTTTTCATAACAATTTTGACATTGAACCATATGTTCAAACCCACAAAGAAATTCTTAGGCATTTGAATCCATATAGGGATGAAAAATGGATACTAGATACACATAATCAAAAGTTTATAGGATGGATTTGGAACCATATTTTTAAGAAGTTAGATGAAAATCTGAACTCAATTTCAGAACGACTTTGATGACTAGTTGGAGGAGAAAGTGTGTATTTATTATCTTACAATGCTTATGTAGTTAATGGTTATAAATTCTATACTAATCAACATGGTGAAGAAAATACCATATAGAATAGCGGGGTTACCCTTGTGGCTAAATTGATGCATGTTTCTGGTGCCAATGATAGAAATCCAATTTATGAAAATATGTCATACTTTGGCATCATCAAATAAATATGGGAGTTGGATTATACAAAATTCTAAGTTGAGATTTTTCAATGAATGTGGGTTGATAACATGAGTGCTATTAAAATAGATAAATTGGGATTCATGAATGTTGATTTCAGTAAGGAATGGGAGAAAGAAGAACCATTTATAATGGAGTCACAGGTAGTACAAGTATTTTATGTTCCAGATCCCACTAACCAAAACTGGTCAATTGTTCAGTTATCGACCAAAACAACTAAAGGGTCATATGAAAGTTCAATGGAAGATAACCATTTCATTGGGACTTTGTAATCATTTCGCAGCTATTCCAATATATACGGTGTTTTTTATGTCAGAGGAGACCACAATGAAGGGATTTACTTAGTCGATAGAGGGGTGAAATCTTTTCATCCATTAAAAAAAGAGAGTTCAATAATCAGGTTATTTATTTATTGTATTATAAATTGTGTTACATTATGTTATTATATGTTCACTGATAATTTTATACAATATAAATTAAATGTTAAACCAATTATATAGATAATGAATTCTACCCATTATGATGCACCCAATCCCATGACACAACAGGTCTCTCAACCTACTGCTGCTGGTCCCAGTGCAGAGCAACAATAGGTTTCTCAACCTGTTGTTGCTTGTCTCATTGTTGAGGTACAACAGGTTTCTCAACCTATAGTTTCTAGTCCCAGTGTCATTGCTAGCGCTCTAGAGGAAAATAATGATGATGCTTTTGAGGAAATGGTAGGAAATGAAACCCTAACGATGAAAAAAAACAAGTTCACCGTAGTTTGACACTGTAGGATAAAATCCTTAAGTAAAAATAAAAAGCCATAAAATTTGAGGTGGGATGGAATAAGAAAGGCCAACATGGTAACCCCAAAAAATACATATTTAGTATCTATATTGGAATAATCACTCGGTAAAGCATGCTGATTGATCTATAGTCACAAAACCATGTTTTCACCGTGCTTAAGAAACTAATGTGGGAAAATATTACTGTAAAATTATGATATCGTTTCTTTAATTTATTAAAATAAAATAATATACTAAAACATTAACTTACTGTTTATCATCCATTGTAGAGTGCATTTATAGTAGATGCCTCACACAAGGAATATGTATTAACAGTTTTATGAAGGATTCATAGAGGCTTCTGCACAATTTTAATGAAATATCATCTTAAATATGTTGAAGGGAAAATCAAGACACACCCACCTCCTCTTTATGCAAACTTGATATCCCAAGGAGCGTGGGATGCATTTAGCAACCATCAGGGGGAGAAGACTTTTTCAGTTACATTGTGTCTGTTAATATGTTGTTTGATGTCGCTTTTATTCATCAATTTGATTGACGGTTTTTTATTTATGAAACAACAATTGAAGGCTAAAAATAAAGAACGAGAAACAAAACTAGTGTACCCCTACCGTAAAGTAAGGATGGGGTATGATTCACTTGAGAAAAAATTGGTACATATTTTAAATATACTGTAATACTTTTATGTGACATAAAACAACAATATAACCATGTTCCTCTATATATATTCAGATTGATGAATCAAAATCGAAATCCAGTTTCATCCCACACCATGTGTTTTGATAGATTAAAACACACAAAATGTGTGGGAAACATGTGTAAGTATGACCTAATATAAATTTGATTTTCTTTAAATCACTATTACATAATAATGACTACGTGTTTTCCTATATTTTCTATATGACATAGTCACATGAATCAATTACACCTGCGCTAGATGCAAATATACTTTCAATGGACTTGAAGCATCTACAACAGTATTGTCACGTCAGAGGTACGAGTTTTGGGGTGACACCCCGAACATATTTTCAGAAAGAAAAACAAGAGGAGGATAAAAATGAGGAAATGAAAAAGATGAGAGAAAAACAGGTATGTGTCAAGAACAATTACAACACTATAGAGATATGATATCAAGTTTGATGGGGGAGGGAAAGAGAAGAAAAAACTCAAAAAAAAAACACGTGTGTAAAGATCCCACCCCACCCCCACCAGCATTGAGGTGAGCCATTCCCCTCAAAAACCTGATTTAGCTGAGGTAATAAATGTTCTAATAATTGTTTTCATGAAATGTGAATCACATAGACAGTGATACCTTTCATGTACTAATATTTTACAGGGTGAAAATGACTATGATTTATATGCATGAACTCCCGCCTATTGCCTTGTAGCAAGGAATACGATGTTCAATATGCATAACGACATGCTACACAACAAAAAACATCTAACAGATCATGTTATAGTGTTGATTAACATTTCTAATGACCTAATTTTCGAGATACCGATTCCAAATGACGATGATGACATTCGTAGGGTTGAACAAGATGTTGGAACATTCATCGCATGGCCGTCAATTCTAGTAAAAAAACATTTCTACAAGGACGTATCAATTCCCAATTTATTTTTCAAGCTGAACCTTTAACATTTAATGAAAAAAAGGTCGGAACTGATTAATTTTATTATATAATGACAAAGATAAGGGGGTGAAACCAAATATCTACTAAGAACTATATCAAGGATCAACCAACTGATTGAAATGATATAATAAGATCACCTTCACCCCATCTATTCTATATCCACATTTAATATCATTGCAAGCTCATGTGGATACAAATTTGATAGAAGGAAATTCTCACATAATTGATTTTGAAAAAAATATGTACAGAGAGGAAAATTCAGATTTCATTAGTGCTGAAAATGTAAATTAAATCCTCAAGTATGAAGGGCTAGGTGGTTCAATTGTAAATTTCTACTTGAGGTATGTATTCATTATTTGATTTTATAAAAGATGATATACTATGATAATTATGACTAAATATGTTTCATATTTTTCACATGCATATATATGAAGAAAATTTGAAGGTATTTCCCCCAGAACAAAAATTTGGACTCGTTAGTCCTCACATCACCTCTTCAAAAGAAGAAATAAATTCTGATAAAGAGGATGAAATAATGTCATCCCTGCTCAAATAGTTTGAAAACAAAATTACGAATGACAGAATATTTTAATACCAATGATGCAGGGGTAAAAATATATAATTTAATCATTTCAACTATATTTTCATTTCATTCATTACTTATTTCTTTTTGTGTTTTTAGGTATCATTGGATGCTGATTTCAGTCAATTTGGATATTCCAAAGATTTACTTTCTAGATTCAATGCATGGATATACAACAAACCGACCACGCATGATGGAATTTTTCAATTTGTAATACACTAGATCCAACATTTTATAACTAAATATCTAGTTATATAATTTATATTATCTTTCAATGAGGATTCTATTATGATGGGGCGGTGCATCAATATAAACTACTTCATGGAATGAATCTAGGGACGAATGACAAGAATGCCCACAAGATCTACAAATGGTCAAGTATCCTAGTATATATAATAATATTGCACTATAAAAACTCATATAAAAACAAATTACTTATTTTTATTGATGTTTCGGTAGTGTTCAAAACAAACAAATGGAAAGGATTGTGGTTATTATGTCTGTAAATTTATGAAAGAGATCATATTTTATCAACAAACAAGAATCCCTAAAGATGTATTTTTGAAAATAATTTCGACTTCATTTAAAATATTTATTAATCCTTTTTGTATTATATTTTTTCAATACTACCAAGACTATTGAAAAAAATCATATTCACAAGATGATATAGTTGTGTTTAGAAATGAATGGGAAATATACTTGATGGAAGATTGTACACAAATAAGATGAAGGTGAATTCTTAATACTTATGTTATCCTTATATGATCATTGATATCTCCCTTGTTTACACTTATTGAGCATATATGATCACCCTTTATTATGTTTTAATATCCTTAGGTTATGAAGAATGATTTTAGAAATGATTTTTCTTTCTAGTAAAACATAACTTAATGAGAGACTCTTATGAACTAGTTATTTATGTTTTCAAAAGCACGAGAACTAAACTATTATGGCATGGATCATTTATATTCTATATTTTGGTCATTTATGCAGCTGTTTCTACTGATGCAGTGTGTTGGAAGAATATTGGTTGTGCAGCACTCACAAATTTAATAAGAAAACTAAGGATTCTTTACTACTATTGGTTAACTACCGCTTAGCATACCATCTAATCTGAACTTTTGATCCTGCATCCCCTTGATGCTCTCATCCCACACTATCTCTATGATATCATCATTCAGATTTCACTTTTTCTTCTCTTTATACACCCATTTACTAGGTAAATAGGTGCAGTAAGAGATGGAAAAGTGAATGTTGAATGATGATATCATAGAGATGGTGTCGAATGAGAGCATCACGGGGATGCCAAATTAGAAGTTCAGATCTAATTCTATGCTAAGATATAGTTTACCAACAGTAGTAAAGTGCATAAAGAATTATTAGTTTTGTAATTAGCTTATATCTAGATAAAATAAACCCTTTGGAAAGATGTAAAGGTACTGTTACGATATAATATGTCTATTTTAACAAAAAACTAAATAATGAAACGTTGATTTGATTTTCATTATTCCTTGTAGGGTTCATTTATTTTAGAAGATTTTTTTCCATGTGACATGTCCTTGCAGAAGAGCAATGACATTGTGTCTGCTCAATCACAGAGGTAATCTTGATGTTTTTATAGCAAAATCATTGTCAATAGATCTTGCATCTCAACAATTACTGAAATAAACCCACATCATATATACATATGCATGCACATAAAAATATGCGTGCCTACACACCTCATATAGAACCTACATCACATAAATTCCCAAATGCATACACACATCACATAAAAATTCTAGAAGAAGAGAAAAGGACTTTGTTATAAGGAAGTGAACACCTGACTGATTCCCGAGGGCTTCTATTTTTCTTTTAGTATTCTAAGATACTATTGGTATTTTGTGAAATTTATTATAGATAGGAATGTAATGGAAAATCTATTTCACTAATGAATGTAACACCCCAATCTTCCACAATATGTTTCCCTTTGAATAACGTAATAGCTTGCATTGTACGCAACTTTTAGACTTTAACACACTACGACCAATAAAACTAGCCATTATGAATAGTAATACCAACTTTTTGAAATTTTATAAATTTTAGTTTTCAAAATTGACTTCATTTTTGAATTCGGAATATCGAAATTATCTTTGGTTAAATATTTTGTATTTTTCTTAAAACATTAAATTTTTTATGAATAGTGAAAAACACTGCGTTATTAGTTAAAACTGACTTTTTATGAAAATAATTATTTATTTAATTTAAATTTATTTTAGGTCAAAATAGATACATAATACCTATATAAGTTCAATGTAATTAATTGGAGTCATTTTATAATAAGACTAGCTATATAAAAATTTTATTGAACTTTTTACTGCCTTTTACCCACCTCCTAGGAGCATTTGAAAATTTGCATAAAGCTTAATTTTACTGCTTCTGTGAGTTGAATTTAAAAAATCCAAGATACACAGTTAATATCAGTAAGTAAAATGTGGTTCAATAAGATGTAAGTATTTTTTTGGTGAATAGTAACTTTTGACTTTTATTACCACGATTAAAAGTAAATAGGGTAATTAAGGGTAAAAATGATATCATAATTACCGTAACACATGTCTTAATTATATTGGATAATTATTATTCAAACAAAAACAAAAAATGGAATAAAATATGATCCTCTTTGGTCCACTTGGATTAGATTAGGACATTTATTATTATTTTATTTAAAGAAGAGTTTAAAGAGTTAAATTCAAAGTTTAATAAATAAACCATTTTTAATATACAGTAACACATAAGAAAAATTAAACTATAAATTTTCATTAGAAACTTAAAACCTTTTCCTACATAATGGTATTTTATTTATAATTTTTCGACATTAAATAATTTAATTTATTCATAACACAATGATGATGTAGTAATTACCCTATTAATGAAAGATTAAAATAATTGATATTATAAATGTCCAAAAAATGTAATTTGAGACTTTTGATGAATTGAACTAATTTTATAGGTTAATATGACATGTTAGGGTTTATTAAAAAAAATTATAAGTAATCATGTTGTTAGGATTTTCACAAAAACCAAATACTAAATAGTGTCAAAATTGACATAATTGAGTTTTAAAAAAAATACTATATTATTAATTGATATAATATTTCTAAAAATATAAAGTTCAGACAAAGGACTTAGATAAGGTTATATATATTAATAATTAACCACTTGGGTTTTTTTATTCTTGTTATAGAATGTGTATTAACCATATAATATAAACATAAAAAGAGACATGGTAAATGTCAAACTATTTAACTAAGAGTTAAATCTAAAAGATAAGGTTAATATGGTGACCTAAACCTATCTAAAACACATGGGTTGAGAGGTTCTCGACCCGTCCACACATTTTCCTCAAAATAAATCATTTGGGGCCATTAGAAACCGAAAATGTGTTTATTTTAAAATAATATTTCAATCTTTTCCTAAAGTGACCCTCGCCTCTCTTATAAAAGGGTACTTCCCCTTCTCTTAATTTCACACCTCCAAATCCATTTTTTTGGACAAAACCTACCAAAAAAGCCTCCCAAATTTAATCCCTTCATCTTAGAGGCCTTAATTTGGTCATAAATCCAACCTAAAGAGCCCTTTTGATCAAATCAAAAGAAAGAACCTGAAGAAGAGGTAAATATTTCATCACCTCTTTCAAATTATTTTCTTCGTCCACTTCATCTTTCTTTGTTGTTTCCAATATAAAATAATAAATACAATATCTTCTATATACTGTAATGTTATTATAAAAATGGTACAACCATATTCATTATTCTATCCATCATATGAATGATAAAGTCAACATACTTGCATACATAAGGCTTACCATCTCCATGTCATGGTGTAGTTTGTTATTCAAACACTTTATTATTTTTATGGGTATAATAATGAGTATAAATAATTTAAATAATAAATAAAACATGTTAATTATTCTTTATATATGATATACCATCCAATTACATAGTATTTCATCATCAATATAATGATATTGTCGCTCGTGCGTACATACGCATTACCATCTCCACGAATGGGATGAGATTCATTTCCCCATCATAACTATTCCAGAATAATTTTAATTTGAAGACTAAAAATAATGTTTACGAAAATAATATCATTTTGTATATGAATCAAATACATCCTATCCATAACAAACATGGCTTGTGTAACAAAGCATATAAAGAAAAAAACATTAGTTAAGAACCAAAATGATTATATTACTGAAATATTATTTATAATGAAATATTATAGGATCATATATGTTATCATATTTATGTATATAGTTCTTGAATAATTTAATAAAAATGTTTTAACTATTATATAGGAGGTTAATATACCATAGACTAAGGAAAAGTACAAGGTAAGGGTTAATTTCACAATCTCTTTATTATCCAAGGTTGTTTTTATGTAAGTATCTACTGGGACCTCTTTATCATCCACATCTGTGTTTTCATAAAAATGTATTTCAAAATTTTTTTACTATTTACTAGTCTATGGGTTAAAGTCATTTATACCCTTATTTTCCTTATATATTTTGAAAGAAATCTTTCCGCTGTTTTCCAAACAAGGTACTTTATGACCTTTTTGACAAAATTAAGGTAAGAATGTTTTTTTATCTTATACGGCGGGTGAGGCTATTTTCCGTCGTTATAACTTCATCGAATCTTACATTAAAATCTTATAAGAATATTTTTAAAATAAATGTTTTCTTTTATAATTATATGGATCTTAAATGGTTTCAAAATAGAAAGAGGTATTTTTTCAAATAGTTTTCATTTCATCTATGTAAACATCATTTGGTGGATTTTAAACATGTTTGAAGTTACTTTATAATGATACAAATATTCGATATTGTATTGAAGGTTTTGTGATATGTTTGACTGTGGATGTGTTATTTGTATACCATTCATGGTTTATGGTTAAATTATTGACATTTCGTATGCTAGTTTTAATATGAATTTTTATGTTATGTTTCATCCTTTTCATACGAGGAATGTATTGGACTTAGTATGTGATGGGTGTAGCTCATTATAGCTCCTTGGTGCATCAGTATGTCTCATGAGACAATTAGATGTGTAATTGGATGAGGCCTTTCCCAATTTTATATATGGTTTTGGCCGAGGCCTAAATCATTTTTAGATGTCTTGGTTGTGACCTTGACAAGTTGTTTCATAATGTTTAGAATTATACATTCCCTCATTATGAAAATAATAAGGATGGTTCATATGATTATTCGACTAGTAGAATACCCATGACTATGTTTTATTATGGTTTTATTTACTCAGCTCATATTCCTTCCATAAAATGTTCTTGTTTATTATTTGTAAAGGCATGTGTTTTTAATTATTCATCATAACTAATATTTATGTTATCTTCCTGTGAATTTCTTATCCTTACTGAGAATTTGAGCTCACCCCTTTCTTATGTTTCATTTTCCCAGGATATGAAGAAGTTAGTTATGAGTGACTTGCAGGCATAATCTAGGATACTTGGATGTTTCTAATGGAACAAATTATTGTTGTATTTCTTTTCATGTTTTAATGTTTAACTTATGTATGTATCTTGTTTCCAATAATACTAAGCTAATCGGTATTTCAAGACATGATTCCTTATATCATGACAATGTTATGTAATAATGAACTAACTCTAGGTAACTGGGTTCAGGGAATTATAGTTGGTATCAGAGGAAGTTTAGTACAAAACATGGAAGCTAGATTTAGAAAAACTCTGACTAGATAACATTACCCTAAGATAGAATTTGAGGATTAGTGTAGAAGAACTTCCTAAAATTTTGGTACTGTAGTGATTTTGTGAGTTTTCCAAGAAATGAACCCTTTCTGGATATGAGTATGTTGAGGCAGCTCTGGAACAGATGTACCTAGGAGTAAAACTCGAAAACACCTCTTTGAGCTAGACTCAAACGGGAACTGGTGCATGATAATGGGTCTTGCTACACTCTTGGTTACGACACTCTTGGGGGATATGCTTAGGATAATTCTCATTTTATTTACAAACCATTATGAAGGGTTTATGAGTATATACTTCCTCAAATAAAACATTTTTATGATTATGGATTATATCTATAAATTGTTCAATTTATGTTAAGTGTTTTACAAGTTTGGAATTATATATTGTGATTCATAAATTAATCTAGTGTATGCCATTTTTTAGAAATAACACCTAGTGGAAGGAATGGAAACCATATCAAAGCATGTAATCCATGTAGGGATTTACCTCCTACTCAGGATAATTATAGTGTAGCTGGTGAAGCAACTGGTTCTGATTAGCTTATCACCATACTGGGACAACTCACTCAGGTTATGAATAAAAACCTTACCTGTATGAAGCACCCTGATCCACAATGCAGAGTATCAATGTTAGACCGCTTCATGAGGCAACAACCACCAAAATTAAATGGTAGTAAAAATCCATTAGTAGCTGAGCAATGGATAAATTCCTTAGAGAAAACATTTCATGCTTTAAGGAGTAGAAAAAGGGAAAAAGTTTTCATGGCAGTTTATCACCTTATGGGAGATGCAGATCAATGGTGGTCATTAATCCAAAACACAAAGGAAGATGAAGAAGTATAGAACATGGAATGAAGGTATTTTAATGAAATTTTCTTGGAAAATACATTCATGGTGACCATCGAGTGGATATGGAAAGACAATTTCTGAGTCTGATGAAAAAGGAGGATGAGAATGTTGCAAAGTATGAGGCTGAATTTACAAGGTTAGAAAGGCATTCATCAGATTATATATGTAACCCAAAAAGTATGATTGATCATTTATTTTATGGGTTAAAACCATTTCTCTGTCGAGAAATATTCTCGCAATCCATCTCATTGTATAAAGATATTGTCTCATGTGCTATCAAGACAGAAAACGAATTCTCTACATCTTAGGACTTTAAAGAAAAGCAAGAGAAGAAGAGATCTGTTGAACACTATAAAAATAAAATAAGTAAATAGGGAAGAAGGGAAGAGTTGAATTTCCACCCTGTTATAATTGTGGAAGGAAGCACCTTGGTGCCTATCTAAAAAGAAAATAAGTATTATACAAATGTGGAAAGAAAGGCCATCTTGATAGTGATTGTAAGGGGAATAAAGAAGCTACCAATGTTCAATGCTACAATTGTAGGGAGATGAGAAATTATTCAAATAAATGTCCTATGTGTCAGGGAAAATTAACTAAGAAAAGTCCACGGGAACAAGGCCAAGCTTATGTGATCACTACTATTGAGGTTGAAGCTCCAAAAGACGTGGCGACAGGTAATTAAATGGTTTACTCAATTTTAGAAAATGCTTTATTTGATTCCAGATCATCAAATTGTTTTATATCTTCCCAGATTTCTAGGAAAATTGGATATTTCCAATTTGATTTAACAAGGGAGTTGTCAATCAAAACTCTTAAGGAAAGTATCATTGTAAAAACGTTTTTTGAATCAGTTCCCATCAGGGCATATAAATTTTCTTTATTTTATGATCTCATCATCATACCCATGATTGAATTTGATATTATCCACGGAATAGATTGGCTTTCAGACCATGATGCGAAAATTTATTGTAAGAAGAAGGGGGTTACAATTTTCGATGATGATAAGGAGTACCTTATCTTTAGAGAGAAACATCACAACCTAATTCTTATATAGATCCACCCCCAGTAGCTCTAATAAATTAAATTTTTGGGGAATAAGAGAATGAAATAACTATGGGTGAGGAACGGAATGTTCAAATAGAGGATGTACATATTCTGCAAGAATATATTGATGTGTTTCTAGAGGATTTACCTGGACATCCTCTAGAATTAGAAATTGTGTTTTCCATTGATTTAATTCCTTGTTCAAGGCCCATATCAAATACCCCTTATAGAATGGCCACTGTGGAATTAGTGGAACTAAAGAAACAACTAGAGGAATTGAGTAATAAGGGATTTATTTTCCCTAGTGTTTCTCCATGGGGATCCCCTGTCCTTTTTGTTAAAAAGAAATATGGATCTATGAGGTTGTACATTGACTACAGGGAGATCAATGATATAACAATAAAGAACACGTATCCCCTACTTCTCATTCATGATTTATTCATCCAACTTCATGGATCTCAATATTTTTCAAAGATTGACCTTCGATCTGGATATCATCAGTTGTGTGTGAAGAAGGAATTCATTCCAAAAACAGCATTTCGACCCAGGTACGGGCATTATGAGTTTACAGTAATGCCTTTTTTATTGACTAATTCACCCTCTATCTTCATGGATCTAATGAATAGAGTTTTCAAGGAATATATTGATTAATTTTTAGTTGTATTTATTGATAATATCTTGGTATACTCAAAAATATATGGAGATCATGAAAATCAATTGTGCATTATTCTAAAGACTCTTAGATGAAATGAATTATATGGGATGTTTAGCAAGTGTGAATTCTGGATTCAAGAGATTTATTTCCTTGTCCATATTGTCTCTAAGGATGAAATATCTGTTGATCCTTCAAACACCAAGGCAATCCAAGAATGGCCAGAACTGACAAGTATAACTGAGGTGTGTAGTTTTTTTTGGTTTAGCAGGTTATTATCGAAGTTTCATCCAGAATTTTGCCCGGTTGGATAACCCATTAACCAAGATCACACGTAAAGGGGGTAAACTTGTTTGGAAAAAAGAGTGTGAAGAATGTTTTGAAGAACTAAAGAGAAGACTATTCAACACTCTTATATTCACTCTACCATTAGGGAATGATGGGTTTGTTATTTTTAGTTATGATTCAGATAAAGGACTTGGTTGTTTCCTTATAAAAAATGATAGAGTTATTTCTTATGCATCATGACAACTAAAAATTCATGAGAAAAACTATCCCACCCATGATCTTGAAATAACAGCTATATTATTCTCTTCAAAATTATGGATACACTATCTCTATGGTGAAAAAATGTGAGATTTATAATAATCACAAGAGTTTAAATTATATTTTATCACAAAAAGAACTAAACATGAGGCAAAGGAGATGTCTTGAACTACTTAAGGATTATGATTTCACAATACACTACCACCCAGGGAAGGAAAATAAGGTGGCATATGCTTTGATCAGAAAGGATCATGGAGTTTTGATCAAGATGAGAGTTGAAAGAGATCCTATTTTCATGGATCTAGTAAAGATGGATATGGAAATAACCATGGAAGGTGAAACATCAATAATTTTTTAAATGGTTTCCAAACCATCTTTACAAAAAAAAAATAAAACATTCTCAGACTGATGACGAAGAGTTTCAAAAGAAGATTAAAGCTGTAAATTATTGGAGATTGAGTGACTTTGTATAAGAATATGGAATTTTGAAATTTGGGAAGTGACTTTGTGTTTCTCATATACCTGATCTAGAAAGGTAATTTTGGATGATTCTCATAGCTCCAATTTCTCTATACACTCAGGGAGCACCAAGATGTATAGATTTTTGAAGGAACATTTTTTGTGGGACAACATGAAAAGGGAGATTGTTGATTTTGTGTCAAGGTGTATGGTTTTCCAACAAGTGAAAGCTAGAAGACAACATCCTTGAAGCGTCATGCAACCTCTTCCCATACCTGAGTGGAAATTGGATAATATTATGATGGATTTTATCATGGGGATACCAAAGACTCCTAGAAAGAGTGATGCAATATGGGTCATTATTGATTGACGTACCAATTCAGCAAATTTTCTTGCTATAAGAGAAGATTTAACACTTGAAAGTTTAGAAAGACTGTATATTAATAAAGTTTAAAGACTTCATGGAGTACCCCTATTGATTGTTTCTGATCGTGATCCCTGTTTTACATCATGATTCTGAAATTTCTCCAAAAATCCCTAGATACTAAACTTCATTTGAGCACTTCCTACCACCCTCAATCTGATGGAAAATCAGAACAAACAATTCAAACCTTAGAAGACATTTTGAGATCTTTCTCACTTTACTTTCAAGGTATGTGGGATCAATATTTACCTATGTTAGAATTTTCCAATAACAATAGCTTCCATTAAAGTATTCAGATGGCACTATATGAAGAGTTATATGGAAAGAGATGTCACACACCAACTTGTTGGGATGATTTTTGTCAAAGAAGACTCGTAGGCCTAGATATTTTTGTGGAAATGATGAAAAAGGTGAAGGTTATCCAAACCCACATCAAAACAGCTCAAATTAGGTAGAAGATCTATGTCGTTAACTGAAGGAAGGATTTGGAATTTTAGGTAGGAGATCGTGTTTTATTGAAGGTATCTCCATGGAAGGGAGTTATACGATTCGGTAAGAAGGGTAAATTATGTTCCAAGAACATTGGACCTTTCGAAATTCTAGAACGAATTGGGGTTGTAGCTTACCATTTGGCAATGCCACCAACTCTCTCCAAAGTTCATGATGTGTTCCACGTATCACTATTTAGAAAATACATGCCTGACCCAAAACATGTACTCACCTATGAAGGAATTGAACTGGAACCTAATCTATCTTATTTTGAAGAGCCTGTCAAGATTCTTGATACTAGAGAACAAGTGTTATGAAACCGGATGACTCTTCTGGTAAAAGTTCTATGGAGAAACCATAAAACGGAAGAGGCAACGTGGGAACCAGAGGAACTTATGATGAAGAACCACCCAAATATTTTTTGTGGTAGTATTCTATAAATTTCGAGGATGAAATAAATTTAAGGAGGGAAGAATGTAACACCCCAAGCTTCAACGGTATTCTTCCCTTTGAATAATGCAATAGCTTGTATTGTACTAAACTTGAAGATTCTAACACACTACGACCAATCAAACTAGCCATTATGAATAGTAATGACCACTTTTTGAAATTTTATAAATTTTAGTTTTCAAAATGGACTTCATTTTTGAATTCAAAATATCAAAATTAGCTTCGAGTGAATTTTTGGTAATTTTTTGAAAACTTTCAATTTTTGACGAATAGTGAAAAACACTACATTATTGGTTAAAACTGACTTTTTATTTAAATAATTATTTATTTTATTTCAATTTATTTTAGGTAAAAAAAGATACATAATACCTATATAAGTTCAATGTAATTCATTGAAGTCATTTGATAATAAATTTAGATATATAAAAATTGTATTGAACTTTTTACGGTCTTTTACCCACCTCCTAGGAGCATTTGCAAATTTTTATTAAACATAATTTTACCACTTCTGTGAGTTGAATTTAAAAAACCTGAGAGACACGATTAATATCAGTAAGTAAAATTTGGTTCAATTAGATGAAAATAATTTTTTGTGAATAATAACTTTTGACTTATATTTACCACGGTTAAAAGTAAATAGGGTAATTAAGGGTGAAAATGATATCATAATTACCCTAACACATGTACTAATTCGATTGGATAAGTATAATTAGACCAAAAACAACCTTATAAATAAAATATGATCCTCTTTGGTCCACTTGGATTAGATTTGGACATTTATTATTATTATTTTAAAAGAAGAGTTAAAAGAGTTAAATTCAAAGTTCAATAACTAAATAATTTTTAATATAGGGTTACACATAAGATAAATTAGACTGTAGATATTAATTAGAAATATAAAAATATTTCCTACATAATGGAATTTTATTTATAATTTTTATAAATTCAATAATTTAATTTATTTATGACACAATGATGATGCAGTAATTACCTTATTAATGAAAGATTAAAATAATTGATATTATAAATATCCTAATAAATGTAATTTGAGACTTTTAATGAATTAAACTAATTATCTAGGTTAATATGACATGTTATGGTTGATTAAATAATTTTTTTTGAAGTAATCATGCTGTTATGATTTTCACAAAAACCAAATACTAAATAGTGTCAAAATTGACATAATTGAGTTTTTAAAACAAATAATATATTATCAATTGATATAATATTCCAAAATATCTAATGTTCGGAAAAAGGAATTAGATAAGGTTATAAAAATTAATAATGAACCACTTGGGGTTCTCTTGGCTTGTTATAGTTATTTTATTAACCATATAATATGAAAATACAAAGGGACATGGTAAATGTCAAACTATTTAACTAAGAGTTAAATCTAAAAGATAAGGTTAATATGGTGACATAAACCTATCTAAAACTTATTGGTTGAGAATTTATCGACCCATCCCCACCTTATGCTAGAAATAAATTATTTTTGAGCCATTAGAAACTGAAAATGATTTTATTATAAAATAATATTTCAAGCTTTTCCTAAAGTGACCCTCACCTATTTTATAAAAGTGTACTTCCCCTTCTCTTAATTTCACACCTCCAAAGACATTTGTCTTAGCCAAAAGATTCCCAAATATCCTCCCAAATTTCCTCCCTTCAAATTATATGCCTTACTTTGGTCAAAAAGCCAACCTAAGGATCCCTTTTGATCAAATCAAAAGGAAGAACCCGAAGAAGATGTAAATATTTCATCACCTCTTTCAAGTTCTTTTCTTCTTACACTTCCCCTTTCTTTGGAGTTTCCATTATAAAATAATAACTCCAGTATATTCTATATACTATGATGTTATTATAAATATGGTACAACCATATTCATTATTCTATCCATCATATGAATGACAAAGTCACCATACGTGCGTACGTACGACTTACCATCTCCACGTCGTCGTGTAGTTTGTTATTCAAACACTTAATTATTTGTATGGGTATAATAATAAGTATAAATAATGTAAATAATAAATATAAATGTTAATGATTCTGTATATATGATATATCATCCTATTACATACTATTTCACCATCAATATAATGATATTGTCTCTCGTGCATACGTACGGACTACCGCCTGCACAAACGCGATGAGATTCATTTCCCCATCACAACCATTCAAGAATAATTTTCATTTGATGACTAAAAATAATTTTTATGAACGTAATATAATTCTGTATATGAATCAAATAAATCCTATCCATAACAAACATGGCTTAAGTAACCATGCATATAAAGAAAAATGAATCTGTTAACACCCAAAATGATGATACTACTGAAATATTATAAACAAAGAAATATTAGAGGATCATATATGATATCATATTTTTTTATATAGTTCTTTTATAATTTAATAAAAAATGTTTTAACTATTATACAGAAGGTTAACATATCATCAACTAAGGAAAATTAAAAGTTAAGAGTTTATTTCACAATCTCTTTATTATCCGAGGTTTTTTTTATGTAAGTATCTACTGGGACCTATTTATCATCCACATCCGTGTTTTCTTAAAAATGTATTTCCAAACATTTTTAAAATTTACTAGACTATGGGTTAAAATTATTTATACCCTTATTTGACCTTATATGTTTTTAAAGGAATCTTTCTGTCATTTTCCAAACAAGGTACTTTATGACCTTTTTGAAAAAATTAAAGTAACAATGTTTTTTTAACTTATACGACGGGTGTGTCTATTTTACACCATTATAACATCATCGAAGCTTACCTTACAAGATTATAATAATATTTTCAAAATAAATGTCTTCTTTTATAATTATGTTACTTTTAAATGGTTTCAAAATAGAAAGAGGTATTTCTTTCAAATAGTTTTCATTTCATCTAAGTCAACATCCTTTGATGGATTTTAAACTTATTTGAAGTTTATTTATTATAATACAAATCATCCATATTTTATTGAATGTTTTTTTATATGTTTGATTGTGGATTTGTTATTTTTATACCATTCATGGTTTTTGGTTAATGTATTGAAATTTCATATGCTAGTTTTAATATGAATTTTTATGTTATGTTTTAACCTTTTCATATGTGGAATGTATTGGACTTAGTATGTGACGAGTGGAGCTTGATATAGATCCTCGGTGCATCCGTAGTTCTCATGAGATAATTAAATGTGGAATTGGTCGAGGCCTTTCCCAATTTGATATATGGTTTTGGCCGAGGCCTAAATCATTTTTAGATGTCTTGGCTGAGGCCTTAACAAGATGCTTCAGAATGTCCGACACTATACATTCCCTCGTTATTAAAATAATAATGATGGTTCATGTGGTTATTCGACTAGTGGAATACCCATGACTATGTTTTATTATGGTATTATTTACTCAGCTCATATTCCTACCATAAAGTGTTCATGTTTATTATTTGTAAAGCGTGTTTTTTTAATTATTCATCATGCCTAATGTGTATGTTATCTTCCACTGTATTTCTTACCCTTACTGAGCATTTGATCTCACCCCTTTCTTATGTTTCATTTTAATAGGATATGAAGAAGTTATTTATGAGTGAATTTTCAGGCATAATCTTGGAGACTTGGATGTTTCTAATAGAACAAATTAGTTTTGTATTTATTTTCATGTTTTAATGTTGAACTTATTTATGTATCTTGTTTCCAATAATACTAAACTAATTGGTCTTTCGGGACATGATTCCCTGTATCATTCCAATGTTATGTAATAAAGCACCGACTCTGGGTAACTGGGGTTGGGGCGTTAAAATGACTCCATATCTTCTAGATCTATGAGAAATATTTTTTTCTCTCTACATCACATAAGCCTCTTCATGTGATCATGTCAAAAAAGCTCATTTATATTAATGCTTCATGTGAACTGATCATGTGATCTCATCACATTATCAAATCACATAAAAAATCAAATAATCAATTAAGGTAATTCCTTTGAACCATGATTCTTGTATTCTTGTCTCATTTACATGTTTTCATAAAGATTAAAGGTTAATGTAATCATATAAATATCCCAGGTTCATTTGATCACATGATCCTATTATGGTTATGTGATCGCATGAATTTGAACAAGTCATGCACTTAATATGTTATTTCTAATAAGTCATGTGCCCATTTATTACTCAAGTCCATTTTATCCCAAAATACACCATTTTCATAATTAATCTAAATTTTCTATTTCTTATGATACAAATGAATTCAAGAATTTAAGATGAGGAGGCTATAGTTCATTGAACTATAATAGTCGATAGTGTGGAAGTCGACCAGTGCATAGTCATTCAGTCCACTCACGAGCATCTTAGAAGCATGATGGGAACCAATATCTCGGATTTTAAGTTTTCTATTTAGTTTCCCTTATATGAGTTTTTTATTTGATATGATACTATGATCTCTCCACCTCAGGAAGGGATCATGCCTCCATCCTACATCCTTAAGACTCATAATATGTTCACGGGGATCATCTCATATGTGGGTAATTTCATCTCCAAAGAAGACATATATAACAGTTAATTTTGAAGCTTATGTGGATCAATTTTTAAGGGTTATAACAAGATTTGGAGCTAAAACCCATATTTACAAATAAAAAATGTATAATTATATATCAAATTAGATGTTTGGGGGGTTATTTGGATGAGTTATTCGATCAGGTGGATGCATTGGGATGAACCAGGGTTGTACCTTCTTGGTTCAGTGTACTGCCTCAGAGTTTGTGATTGATATGAAAAAGATAAGATTTTATGAATCTATTTCGGCTTACCAAACCCATACTTATAGCTATAAAATTCTGATTGAAGACTCATTTAGTTTATAGAGTCAATACATGAACACATTTCATTTTATGTATGGTGAGTTAGACATTAGTATATGGGACATTAAGATGATCTATGGTGCGGTGATTTTTGGAGACAAGTATGATGAGTAAACTCATCCCCCATATACTCGAGATGACATGGAATAGAATCCTCCCATTATGAAGGATCTCATTAATCTGTCCATAACATCCCTTGGGAAGGACCCATTGTAGGATCAAAATGATGAATGTAGATGCTCAATATACAAGAGGGGGGTGGATTGTATACTTTAAAAAATTCCTTTGGAAATTTTAAATATGGTAATGTTTAACAAAGTAAAACAAGTTAAATTAAAAATATATTTTAGTTCTACAAACTTTCTTGATTCCAGAAATGTGGTTCCAGAATTGAAACTTAAGAAAATTTTACAAAGTTAAATATTCTACCTTAAAGTTTATAGAATCTTACTAATCAGAGTAGAAGTATAAGAAATTATACGATAGTTATACTTTCTTTATCAATAAAAATGTAGTGGAAAACAAACATGAACCAACACATGTAATAGGTAAGAAATCTTTTAACCCAAATAAAAGGTTATCCAACAACCTTGGGTAACGGTCCCTTGATTTATACTTTCAAGAAAGTCTGTCTTACCCACACCAGGGAAATTCCTCGATACGAATATCGGAGTCTGTCTTGCTATCCCAGCAAGTCCTCAAACTTCAAGGTAGTTGGAACCTCTGTCTTCCTATCCCCAGAATCCCTTGAATGTACTCAACCACATTCAGAGTCGCACGACGAAATTCTAAAGAAGATTTTCAGTATGCCCAAATTATGAGAGTATCTCTCTAAAAATCACATCAGCATGTAATCTCTAGAGTTCTAGAACAGTGTTGAGCTCGTTCAAATGAGCTCCATTTTATAGGTGAATTTCCAACGGTCATCTCCCTCCTCCAACAGTAATATTTTTCCTTGAATTTCAGAGGGACCTGTACATGTGTCACTCAAACAACGGTTGGTTAGAAACAGAATGCACGACAACGTTTTATAACTCAAACAAGAGTAAGTAAAATATGGTTTCTCAATCAAATTCAAATTTTCAGAGTGTGAGGGAAAAATATAATTCATAGTCTAAGAAAGTTAACCTTTGGAGTCTATATTACCAGGATATTCAGATTCTGTTTCTTAGGAAAATTCAGAATCAGAATTATATAGTTTTTAGCATCAGAATTCTAAATAATTCAAAGTCTGAGTTTGGAAAAATTCAAAGTCTGAATTCTGAGGAATTTAGAGTCTCAATTTTGAGAAATTCAGATTCTGAATTCTGGAAATTCAGAGTTCAAATTCTGAGTAATTTGGAACCCGAATTTCATAGAATTCGGAGTTAGAATTTATGAGAATTTGGAGTCTAAATTTCTGAGAATTCAGAGTCTAATTTTCAGAGAATTCAGAGTCTAAATTCGGATCCTGAAAACAAAATACTCTATATCTAATTATTTATATAATTCCAAGGTTTTAGATGTGAAACCGAATTTTACACTTATAAATAAAAAGAGTTATATTTAGAGAGACAAAAAAAGGAAAAATTGAAAAAAGTTAAGGATAAATTTCTTTGGGGGAGGAAAATTTCTCTTATCAAGATGAAACTTATGGAAAATGAAATTTGCCTTAAGATAGGGTGTTTGTGATTTTCAAAACATAATGGAATGGAAAATTCATAAGGAAAATTTATTGACTCAACAATATCCCCCTTTTTGGAATTCACAAACATCCATACGAAACAAAATATAAGGACTTAGAAATTTTATGGACTTGTAAATAAAACTTATCTCCCTTTACTTATGGATCAAAGTGAATACGAATGACCCCCCTTAGGCCTTGGAAACCATAAGGATCGTATTCTGAATTTCCGGAATGATATTTTCCATTTTTTTGCATACAAAAATCTTTATGATGAAAACTCCCCCTTAGATGAACTCCCCCTTACTTAGGGAAATTTCTAATTTACTAAGTATTCTTTTTTGACATTCCTTTCTTCCCTATTGCGATTTTCAAAAAGAAATACATGGAATGGAAAATGAAATATGGTACTTGAAATATTAGTACTAGACAACCAAAAATAACAAACATCCAAAAATTTCATTAAGATTGGAAGAATATGTACAACAAGGAAAATACAACAAAATATCGGATTTAGAATTAAATTATCCTTCCTTCTCCTTTGGCATCATATTCTTCACAGTATTCTTCAGCTTTTTGAGTTCCTTGTGATCCTCCTTTTCACATTTGAAAAGATGATCCGAAAATTCTATTTTCTTCTCAAAGGCTTTGATTTTTTTTCCTGAGCCTTAAGAGATTCTTCTTGACCCTTCTAGATTTCTTTGTGCTTGAAAAGATTCTCTTATATCTCAATTCTGAGATCCCTTTCTCTCTTACAACTCTGAGAAACTTAATTTAATTTCCCATTCATATATTTAACTTTTTTCTTCCGAGAAGTCTGTTCCAGAGTTAGATTTTCCTCAAAACTATTAGTGAGATCCTTGATCTTCACATCTTCGGTGTCAAAAAGCATCATTGAAAATTTCTTTGAATTCATCAAGGATTTTCATCTCTTCAACTGTCTTCCTTGACTATCTTTTCATCTTTTTGCATGATCTTTTATGAGATTCATAGCTAATGAGAAAATTATTGAAGTCTACCTTGAGTTTGACACACTTATCCACCATCATGGATACTAAATCCGATTTTTGATTTAATGAATGCTGAAGCATCTGAAATCTCGAGTCTATAATGGGGAATAATGGAATAGTCCCAATAAGATTTTTCAAAGACTGAACTACAAATTCATGTCTGAGAGAGGACGATTCAGAATCTGAGACTTTGGTTAGTGAGGATTCTTTTTCTAAATCATAAAGTTTCCTCTTTAATGAAGTACCAACTTCTTTCTTCTTCACTACGGATTTTCTAGGTGTATCGACTAACAGCTGTTTTCCCTTATCAACTTCCAAAATGACTTCCTCCTGATCAATAGATTCATGTTCACTATCAGATAGCTGAACAATTTTCTCTTCATCAATTTCTTTCTTTTCAGCTCCTGCCTTAACATCCTTTGGGTGAATGAAATCTTTTTTGATGATTTCTTCCCCAGATAGTTTATTTACTTCATCTTAACCCTTATCTTTATCCTTCATAGGAGTAGCACGCTTTGAATATTCTTCTTGAGAGGTTCGAAATAATAATTTCATAGAAGGGATTTCCTCCTCATGATATTCCTCTACCTTATTTAAAACATCTTCGGAGCCACCACTGCCTTATTCTTTCTCTTCTTCAACTTCTTCTTCTTCAACTACTACTTCATGATGTTTTTCTGGAATTAAAAACTTCTTTCCCAGAGTTTCAAGAAGTTGTTCTTGAAGAAACTACTTTGGTACCAGAATATTATCGGATGCTTTCTCAGTAGCCTTCAGATGAGATTTTACTATCTCAGATTCAGACAACTTCTTCATTTGCTTATTTTCTTTTTCATCCCTTTCTAGATTCTCAGCAGTCTTTTCCTTCAAAATTTTATTCCTAAGCAGGGTCGAGGCCAAACTTAGGTTCCCCTTCCTTCTTTTTCTTCTTATCTTCCATCCACTTTTCCACTACCTCATTAGGATAATGATTTTATGGTTGAGATGATATCCGCAGAAAGAAATTTTGTCCAATTTTATCTTTTGAGGTTTTTAGAAAAATAATTGGATTTAATAAAAATTAAAATTAATACGAATGATTTTTCTTAAAATAGAATAAAATACCAGGAAGATAAAAAGGTTGATTATGAAAACATAGGGAAAGAAATCATACCTTTTTGATTTCTTAGGGAAAATATTCGTAATAGGAATTTTTTTTTCTTGGAGAACATTATATTCCAAAATTTGATTATGGAAAAACATTAAACTACGAATATTTTGACTATGAAAGATTTTACTACGAAATTTTTTATTACGAAAATTTTAAATACAAAAAAATCCATTACCAAATTTTTTAGTACGAAAATCATTATTAAGAAAAATTTTAGTACAAAAATCATTATTACAAAAATTTTATTTATGAAAATCATCATTATGAAAATTGTGACTACAAAGAATTTTAGTTTAAATGACAAGGAAATGTACTGTCCCTATGAAAAGGAGTTTCTTACTGTAATGGAGATAGGTTTCAAAAATAATTTAATAAGTAATATTACCTTACGGTTATCATTCCTAACTTCTATTTAATGTATGCAAATCTATAAGAGGGTAATGATTTTGTAAAAATATCAGCAATTTGATCTTGTGTTCTGATAATTTGAAGAATGATATCTCCTCTTACATTATCTCTGAAAGTTAATTTTCCTCCTTTCATCTTGATAATCTTTTCAAAGAAGTTTTTGTTACCAGTCATATTCTGGGAACATCCACTATCCATGTACCATGTATTACTATTGGTACTATCTTTATTTTCTAGAAAATATGAGTGTTAGATTTTCAGAACCCAAACATTCTTGGTACGAAAAATTCTGAAAGAAATTTTTTAAAAATCCACATTTTCATTGAAAAATAAGATTTATGAAAACTTAAAGACTGTATTTTTTTAAGGAACATTTTTTCCCAATTCCCACCACACTAACATTTAGGGAAGAAAGGATCACTTTGAGGAACAAAATTATTGTTACTAAAAATCGATTTTGAACTAGTATAACCAAAACCATAATTATTCCATAGAGGTCAAATTTGGGAATACATCTTATCAAAGTTTTCCTTCCCAAAGGTAAATTTGAAAAACACTTCCTCAAGGAATATATTTCCGTCTTTAGTATAATAACTAAGTTCTTATCCTTAAAAACATTAGTTTTATGACTAGAGTTAGGTTCAAAAACATTTTTCTTAGAAATTACCTTTTCTAGATCCTTAAAAAGTTTATCCTTATCATAATTAACATCCTCAATGGTTTTTGAAATACTTTCAAAATAAAGGGTTTTTTATCTATATCTTTAGAATGATCTGATATTTCCTTAATAAGAATATAAATACAAGAATTTTCCTTATCAATATTTTTATTGATTTTAGAATTTTCATTCTCAAGGAGCTCAGCAAACCTAGAAACGTCTTCGTAAGTAGGTAAAGTATTATCTTCATCAGAAGAAGATTCTTCATCCGAGGATTCATAATATTTACTATCACTATAATTATCATTCATGGATACATTGGTTATGGATTCATCATTGTGTACCTTATAAATTAAACATTTATTTTCAATAGGTAACTTGGAAAGTAAACCAATATTCTTCTATCCAGAAGATTCGTAATATGAGGATTCATCAAAAGTGTCCCCACCACTGGCACTCCAGGTTTCATTATCTTTCAAGGATTTACTAGCTTTATCTTTATAGTACTTCTTTCTATTCATTTCAGAATTTGTTTCCATTCTATCTTTTCTCATAAGCATAGGACAATCTAGCCTTATATGCCAAGATCTTTTGCATTCATAATAAGTGACTTCAGAGTCTTTATTATCCTTTCTTTCTTTATTCTTGTATCTATACTGGAAGTTTCTCTTCCCAAATATCTTGTTCAACCTTTGAGACATATTAGGTAGTTCATTCTCAGAATGTTCACTTTCACTTGATTCAGGTAAAACAGTGACCTTCTTAGATCTAGATATCGTAACTCTCTCAAAAGTCTTGGATTTCATAAGATTTGAAGTAATAGTAAAATTAACACTTCCATTCCCATTATTTTTCTTAACATTTTCAACATCTATCTTCATTCTATTCTCATGTTGAAGGAGAGTTCCAAAAGGACCATCAAGAGTAATCTGTGAGACTTTTATATTCTCATAAATAGTTGTTCTCTTTGATTCCCACTCATTAGGCATGATGTCTATAATCATGTCCACAAGTACCTCATCATCCAAACCTTTTTACCCAAAAGATTTTAAGCTATTAAAAATATTCATAAATCTCTGTTGTACCTTACATATAGGTTCTCCATAAGGAAAGAAAAAACCATTGTACTCAGCTCTAAGAATATCTCTTCTAGTTTCAATAACTTTGGAAGTTCCAAAATGAGTTACTTCAAGATTCTTCCAAATACAATTTTTAGCCCCACAAGATGAAATATGGCTATATATATTCCGGGTCATGGAACACAACAATGTATTGAGTACCTGGTAGTTATGCAGATATTCTGACTTCTCTTGATTAGTAAATTTTCTGACTTTCTTATCATGAATATTGTAATATCCAGTAAACATAACAAAGTTGTCCACTCCAGTGTTAATAAAAAAAGTCTTAATATGATCTCTCCAACATTCATAATCATTCCCATAAAAAATAGGTGGTCTAATAGGATTAAGATTGTTAATTGAACCAACATTCATTCCTGCCATCTTTAAGGGAAAAAAATATTTCCACACAAACTTGTTAGTAATAAATGTTTGTAAACAAGGATAAAAATATCCTAAGAAAGGAAAATATAGAACAATAACAAACTTGAGAAAAAAAAATTATTTGTGAATATAAGTATTTCATAGACCTTATATGATACCAATAGTAGGATTGAAATGATGAATTTAGATCCTCAATATACAAGAGGGGGTGAATTCTATACTTTAAAAAATTCCTTTGGAACTTTTAATGATGGTAATGTTTAACAAAGTTAAACAAGGTAAATTCACAAGACTTCTTGGTTCTAGAAACTTGATTGATTCAAAAAATGGGGTTCAGGAAATAAAACATAAGAAAAGTTTACAAAGATAAAGATTCTAACTTAAAGTGTATAGAATCTTACTAATCATAATACAAGTATAAGAAAGTATAAGATAGTGATACTTTCCTTATCAATCAAAATGCAGCAGAAAACAAACTTGAAACAATACAAGTAACAAGTAAGAAATATTTTAACCCAAGGAGAAGGGTATCCAACAACCTTGGATAAAGGTCCCTTGATTTATACTTTAATGAAATTTTGTCTTACCCATACCAGCATAATCCTTTGATATGAATATTAGAGTTTGTCTTGCTATCCCCGCAAGTCCTCAAACTTCAAGGTAGTCGGAACCTCTGTCTTCCTATCCCTAGAAGCCCTCAAATTTACTCAGCTAGATTTGGAGTTTCACAAAGAAATTATGAACAAGATTCTCAGTATGCACAAAGAATGAGAGTCGCTCTCTAGAAATCACTTCAGCATGTAATCTCTAGAGTTCTATAATAGTGTTGAGCTCATTCAAATGAGCTCCTATTTTTAGGCGTATTTCTAACGGCCAGATCCCTCCTCCAACGATCATATTTTTCCTTTAATTTTAGAGGGACCTGTACATGTGCCCCTCAAACAACCATTGGTTAGAAACAGAATACACGACATCAATTTATAACTCAAACAAGAGTAAGTAAAATCTGGTTGCTCAACCAAATTTGATTTTTAGGACTGTAAGGAAAAAATAGAATTCAGAGTGTAAGAAAGTTAACATTCAGAGTCAATATTACAAGGATATTTAGAGTCTATTTCATAGGGAATTAAGAATTAGAATTTTATAGTTTTTAGAGTCAGAATTATATGGAATTCGGAGTTTGAATTCTGAAGAATTCAGAGACTGAATTTAGAGGAATTAGGAGTATGAATTATGAGGAATTCAGAGTCCGAATTCTAAGGAATTCAGATTCTGAATTCTGAGGAATTTAGAACCTGAATTTTAGAGAATTCAGAATCTGAATTTTAGAGAATTCAGAATCTGAATTTTAGAGAATTCCGAGTCTAAATTTAAGATAATTCGGATTCTGAATCTCAGAGAATTCAGAGTCTGAATTTACGAGAATTTGATGTCTGAATTCGGATCCTGAAAACAGAATAATCTATATCTATGTATTTATAGAATTTTGAGGTTTTGGATGTGAAACAAAATTTTAAACTTAGAAATAAAAAGAGCTAGATTTAGAGAGACAAAAAATAACAATGAAAACATGGTAAGGATAAATTTCCTTGGAGAAGGAAAATTTTCTTTATCAAGATGAAACTTATGGAAAATGAAATTTTCCTTAAGAAAGAGTGTTTGTGATTTTCAAAACATAAAGGAATGGAAGATTCATAAAGAAAACTTATTGACTCAACACCCATATCCAGGGGTTGACATCCCCTTTAAGAAGTGGGATGACTTGTTCATCAAGAAGACTCGGTGTGAGTGTCTGAAAAAGAATCCCATGGATTTTCCATCATGAGAATCCTATAGGGAATAGGTTTATCACTTAAAAATAGTGTAATAGTGTCAATTCAATGACTAGGGATGGTCAGTCACCTCCTAGGACCATCACCTTCTTCATCTAGTAAGATTCTTAGCAATGTACCTAAGCGTGTACTTATTCACAATGCAGAAAAAGGTGGAGTTATGGTCTCCACCTTAATGATGGTAGAGGTGATTGAAGGTGGTATGATTATCATCTTTTTTGTTACCATGTTTTCTAAGTTATATTTCCAACTTCACCATATCTATGGGGTAGGCCCTATTCAGAATATTCAGCCCCTTCCAGTTGTAGTGGGGTTTGATGGGGGCCCACATTGGTGGGATATGAATTATATAACTCACAAAATTCCAAGCTACCAGTACAGGAAATTTCTATAAATTATCAGTGGGGTCTAGCTAATAACACTAGATAACTAGGAGATCAAGAGAAAAATAAACTGGTATGATCAGTTTTTTATACCATACAAAGCACAAACTTGTAAAATTACCAATAATGTAAAGGGTGATCCTATAGACTAAGACTATCTTTTAGCCATATGTGATGGTGTTTTATCCGCTTGGATTAACTAAAAGATATTATATGATTGGTATGCATCATACCACTTTGGGAGATAGTACAGTGCATTCAGATGAAATTCCCCACTCCTCCCCACATCCATTCAAGAATACATCCCATGATGGCTCAAAAATTGTGGATAATGTTCACCTGATAGGAAACATAGGTTCAGGTGACCTTCCCTCTGTATAGTGTGGGTTTTGGCCTCTCCAAGGATTATGTTGATACTTTGGTCTGATCATACCTGAATGGTCAGTTGGCTCCATTGGTGATAAAGTGTATAGATATTCTAATAGTGGATGAGGAGGAGGACACATGGGCTCTAGAATCATAAAAAAGTTAGATTCTAAACAAAAAAACATCATACATAATACCCACAACTCTCTATATTTCTTAGAAGAAAATGAGTCACTTAGATCCAACACCATCAACAAGGAGGGTGACAATGAATTTGGTAACAATGTATGGGGTTATTGTGAAAGAAGTTACAGTTAATGGGGGATCTGCTCTAATTATGGTGGTGTTTCCCATAACATTCCAATACTAGGACAACTATAGGATGAATACATTGACCATAGAGGTCTGGAGAGTATTGTGTCAAGTGGAAATAGAGCTATAGGGATTTAGGAGTGTGATCACTCCCAAAGGAATCTTCTATGAATAATATCCCATTGAAGTAAAATCACTTTTCCAAGAACATAGTGTGGTGATTCATTCTGTAAAAGGCCAGGTCCATTACACACCCCAAGATTAGATAATGATAATTCCTAGCATAATAGCAACTGGTGAAGATAAGGGAGACTGTGATGGCTCTAGTGAGGATTTAAGATAAGTTTTATCATCAATTTCATATATTCATTGATATTGATAGGACTATAGTGAACTTTATTTTCTCTTGGATATTTCAAGAGGCTAGTAAAATTTGGTCACCTCCCACCTTTGTAGTTTACTTTCCCAAGGACACAATGGAAAAAGTTGGTTCAAAAAGTGACTAAGAGGATGATGATCAGGGCTGTCCAAGTCAAATGGAGCTCATGGATTTCATTGTTTCTGATCCAAAGGAAACACCATTTGTGCCTCCATTAGCAGCACCTTTGGCACCTCAATTTATCTTTTGAAGTTCCTTCCTCAAAGAGGACTAAGAAGACAAAGTAGGCAAGTACATACAATAATAAACCTCTCAAAATCATTAATTTTCATACTTTGTGGAATTTTTTTCTTTTTATCACTCTAGTATATTATCATGGCTTCTTACCTACCTATATCAAGGTCAGGTATCAATTATCATCTTGTCTTCTACCCTCTACTTACCCAAATGTGTCTTTTTTTTTAAAAAAAATTGAAATTTTATTAATGTATTATTTCATATTAATGTTTAATTTATTTCATTATTGTTTTACTAACAAAATATTTGTTTTCTTATATAGGTGTAATTTATTTCCTGAGTTCGGATGCTTTTCTCCACAACTAATACCATGGACGACAATTTTTGAGAGGGGATCACAGATTCAAAAATGATGAAACATTAATGATTCTAACTGTTTGGTGGATAATTGTAATTGTAACAATATAGAACATTGTTTGAAATGTATATATCAGTGTGTTTTTTTGTATTCATGATTTCAATTAAATATATGTAGCATTGTTTGTGAAACTCTTCTACGTTCTGTTTTGTTCTTCTATGATTTGTTTGTGTGTAGGTGTTGTTTTGTGCAACTGTTTTGTGTGAAGGTTCTGTTTTGTGATATGTGTGTAGGTGATGTGTCAGGTGTGCAGGTGTTGTGAAGGTGTTGTTTTTCCTTAGGTAACTTGGCCTTTATCAGTGCTCAAAATAGCGCTGAAAACGGAAACCTTTATCAGTTCTCAAAATTTTGCTGATAAATGTGGCCCTTTAATAGTGCTAAAAAAGCACTGATAAAGGGGGGCCTTTATCAGTGCTTTTTTAGTGCAGATAAAGGGTTCTCTTTATCAACACTTTTTTATCACTATTAAAGAGGACCCCCTATAATCATCGGGATTAAAAACACCTTTCTAGTGCTGTTAAAGGTGGTTTTTGGTGCTTTTAAAATCCCTATTTGTAGTAGTGGTGGAAGATAAAGAAGAGTAATTGAACCTGTTAATGGAATTAATCCCTTCTCAAAAACCCTATAAAAACCCAAGTAAAGAGTTTCACATATTTGAAACTTCAAAACAAGGATGGAGCATGCCTCTTTGGAGTAGTCCATTTGAGTGATCTATGTAAAATCACTATATTCACAATTTATTTTCCTACATTTATATATAGTACGTGTGTATGAAATACTGAAATATTCTTACTCTTCTTATTAACTTGATAACAATAACAAAGAAGGGAAAAAGAATCTCTCACCATAATTAACCCATCCCCTTTTAGGGTGTTTTGATTTGTGGTTGTAACAACATGTGAAAATATAGTAATATTAAATACACTTTAAAATACTAAGTGTTATATTCCTTCCAATGTGACACTTTTCAAGACCTTGAACATCAAATTTGGTAGGTTATGCCATAGTTGAGTGCCCCTAGATTAACTTGTATAAGGAAATAAAGTAATGGGTGACCCTAATAGAATTAGGTTCCCTTTCTTGGTATTTTATTTAGGTTAAATTAACTTGGAGATCATAATAATATTAGGTCACCTAAGGAATATAGTTGAGTTTATTCATATGATGGGTTTGGTCAGGAGTTTTTTTTCTCAACTATCCTAGAGTTAGATATGATATAATTGGTTTAATGTCCTAACTAAATAACTAATAGGTGACATAAATTCTAGAGTGGACTTATCAGTTAGTGAAATATGGATCTTGGAAATCTAATGGATATTATTTATTTCAAAATGGGTCATCATTTTAGTGAGAACACATTTAATAAATTATCTTTTTTAAATAAATTTAAAACATGATACTAATCTGACAAAAACTTATATTTTTCAAAAATAGAATTATCATCATATGAATTATCCTTGAGATTAATCATATATAAAAGTAAAATCATAGTTTAATAAACTTATTATATTTTTTTCAAACTTCTTATATTGGTTCTAAGAATTAATAATTTTTCTAAAGTAAGTAAATTTTATAAATTAGAGTAACCCCTCCCTTTGTAACCAATTATTAAAATTGTTCAAAAAAAATGAATCTATATTATTATGAGTAGTATAGAATGATTCATTTAAGGTTTAAAAAGAATTATATACAATATGACTAATGGAATCTCATGATATACTCAAATACCCTATATGATTGGTTATGATTATGACTTGGTGAGGCTGGAGGTTTCCTTAAAGATTTTTCTAGTGAAGGATTTCATTTCGTGATAATTATTTTAAATATTTTCACAATGTGAATGAGTTTATAAAATTTTTACCCTATTTTTTCAAAGTGTTTAGAAAAGATGAATTAGGTCATGTGATACCTAAATCCTGATGTTGTATTGACAATACAAGTGGGTAAAATTTCAAAATGTAAGAATAAAAGTTAGATAGAGAGTCCAATAACGATTCTTCAAGAAGCCAATCAATGTAATTAAAATATAAATGATAATTCAAGAGAGGGGAATTATTTTTATAGGATGGAAATTTTTTGGTCTACCTGATGGTGTTTTTAAAGTTCCATGGAGGGTACATGTCTGGTAACAATGTTATAAAAATCAATTATTCAATTTTAAGGGTATATGATAAAAAATTATATTTTACCAATGTTGAAATTACACACAATTCCAAAATCATGGAAATAATTGATGATACTTGTATTTTTTATTCAAATGATGAAGTAAAGGTTTTTTGAATCATGGATTTGAATAAAAAATAGTATTTTAATCTTGAATAGATATTAATAAAAGTTTTTTATTTTCATTTAATTTCACTTATATGATAAGATAAGGTTGTTTATAAACAATTAATTGTTATTAATAATTTGAGATGATGGTTTTGATACACATTTTTTATGATTATTTAAATTATATAACATATTTTAGAAGAATATGGGGATATAATTAGTTTTATCTAGGATAAATTATATTATCCAGGGTGTTTATTAAGATATGAGTGATTTTATCTCACCTACTTAAAGTGTCATATTTTAATAAATAATATTCTTTTATTTTTTTTAAATATAGAGAATAGCATATATGATATAGACATAATAATTTATTTATTAAATATTCTCACTAAAGGAAATTAGTGTCATTTTCTATACACAATGGATCTTGTGTATCTCAACATGATATTCTGAAGAGAGTATAGTTTCTGAGATACTATTTGGAGTATGATTAGAATTAAAAAATTTCAAGGAGAAAAAGTAAAAAATTGTTCTATTAAATGGTTAAAATGAATTTAACTTGATATCCTTAAAGAATTTAGGGTATAATGGTAAATATTAGTTTAAAGAGTCAAATTTAGTTATTTTAACAATGTGAATTTCCCTTTATATCCAAAAAGAGTTTAGGATGTATTAGTAAGGAAAAATGTAACGAGTTATATATTATTATCATAATGATATAAATAAATTTTTTGATGGAAATAGTTACAAGAATGAGGATGATGATGAACTTAGAAAGAGTTCTAATTTGAAAACAGAAGTTACTAACATTGTAAAATTTGATGTTTCAAAGTAAATATGTTTGAATATTTTTTTAAATATATTGAACATTAATAATTTGATTCATAAGTATCACTATTATTCAAACTATCTTTCATCATAGTTATTATAAAATAAAAGAGTTTAGTGGGGGGGGGGGTTATGAGAAGGTCACATAGAAATGTGGTTGTGATTACATATAGTTTAACCAAACTTCAAAGGTGAAACAAAAATAATGTTGATCTAGTAATATATCATATATGATATGATTTCATAAGCTATTATGTATGGTTTTTAAATATTCAAAAATTTGTTTAAGAATATAAAATGTATTGTTTTTTACAAAATGTATACTCTATATTATTATCCTTCATGTTGGCTACATATATATAATGAATTGAAGTGATTATTAACATCTCAAATATTTTCTTTGAGTTATCCCTAACATATGTTCATAATGGAGTGTAATATTTCATGATGAAATGTTATGGTTAGTGCGAATAGGATTCCATACAAAGATAATGAATATGCTCATGAGGCATAAAACAAGTTTTGTGTGTTAAATAAACCATAATTATATACTATTTGGAGGGGCATACACTATGTATTTAGTATTATTGGGGTGAATATTTCATATTTGGATTTATCCCTACCTGGGTTTCATGAGATACTTAGAAGGATAACCTTTATAATTTAATACCATTCTTATGTAAGCCTCAAGGCATAGCTAAATAAGTGGTGATGGGGTATGTTATTGATTATTTCATCAGTTATAGATTTACTGACTGACTAAAAATTTACTTTTTATTGAATTATATATAAAAAGTACAGAAGGACTAGTTCAAGGGGTTCAGAAGTGAAAAATACACATGGAATCTCCCCTCACAATGAAATTATAGTCATTTATAAGAGACCCGATACAAGAATATACAAGGAGAGGATTGCTAGGATCCCCATTTTTATCCAATGCATCAGCTAAAAAATTACCATCCCTACATGAATGTCCAATATTAATCCCTTGATCAATAATCCTCCTACATCACTTGATAATGTAAATCAGTGCCCAAGGAGGGAAATCCTTACCCCTTAGAAAATTTACCAGCACTTTTGAATCAGTTAGATCTTTAAAAAGATGGGACTTTCCCTCTTATATAACATGTATGGAATATGGTCCCTCAATTGACATATAATGACAAAGTGTATGACCAAAACTATACAGTATATATGATGATATTATCTATTTATAAGAGGGGCATGATATGTGATCATCCACCAAGGTGAATGACTTGTGATGTATTCATCGACTTAGCTAGTTTATACTTATAGAATTGAGAACATATGAGGATTCTTTTTGGGATTTACATACATTATCTCCCATGTCCACTAAATGTATTGTAAAAAGGGATCATATGAGAATGAATTCTTTCATTTGATTTAGTTGGTGGACATAGGTATAAAGATACATGTGTTTGACAGAGATCATGTCGGGTCCCTTTCTCACTTAAGTAACATTGATTCTTTTCTAGAGGCCTCCATCTTATTATATTAATGAATTTATGAATTCATAATTTTTGTTAATGATAAAAATTCTCATGGGTATACACTTTATAGTCATGTGAATGATGTTTAGGTTTATAAAACCTTTATGGCTACCCCAAACGTATTTTGAAAGATATTAAAAAAAATTATTAATGTTTTTTCATAAATCATTACATATGATATAACCTCTGGTAAAAATGAATAATGGATCTTAAAAAAAGATTTTTTAAAATATACAAATGTTTTTTTAGAAATATCCAAAAGTATATTTCGATATAGTTTCATGACTTGTTTTATATGATGTGGAATAAAGTGAATTAACACTTTTTCTACGAGGATTTAGTGAATGTGAGTGATTATTGGAGTTTTACACTAAAGGGAGCACCATGAAATGGTGTCTTAGATTATGTCACAGTATACTGTAGGTTACAACATGACATAGTGAGTATCTCCACACCATAGTTTACTTTCACGGTATTATCATGTAATGATATATTGTGATGGATTTCTCATTATACTATTCAAAATTCTATTATGTTTGGTTATTTATCATTTGATGATGATATTAAGGAGTTGTAAAATTATACATGAATATTTAAATGTTAAAAATTCATTACATAGATTAAAATAAATGATTTTAGGGAGTTGAAACATTGTAGTTTTTCAAGAAATGTTAAAAAAATATTTATCCAAATTTTTGGTTCTCAGAGGCCTATTGATAGCACACCTATCACGATGTGTGGAAAAAGTAAATTTCTATTTTTCCTAGTGCATCATAGTGGATAAATTGGGTTGTATCACTTGAAGAGATTCACAGTTGATTAATTTACATATTCTAATTTACCTAAAAACTACACCTTTTATGTTTTTATTATTTTATAAAAAAATTGAAAGACATGAACAATAAAATTACCATACAATGAAAAAAATGAGAATTTGGAAAGAAAGAACTTGGATTTTAGGTTTTGTTTATGGGTTTCTTCATTATTATTATTTATTTTTTTAAAATTTAGTTTGATAGTCTAATTATGAAATATCATTCATGAAATAATAATATTTTATTTAATAGATTTGAAATATCAAATGACTAAGAATACATAATTCTACCTCACCCTATAATAATGATTAATGAAACACCGCAATCAGAAGTTTGACACCTTCTAGGACCTAGCTTCATCATATATTTTTTCATTCATTGAAGGACTCAATTTCATCATATGAAGATATTTTGTTCAATAAAATGGAGGGAAAATACCTAAATAAAAGAAAAAAAGTGGACTTGAGTCACATGTTGAGGTGTAAAATCACCACTCCCATACATGTCACTTTCATCCATAACGAACATAAAATAAAACATTGAATAAATTAAATTTAATAATTTAGGAAACCCCACAATCTTATCTCATGGAAAAGCCTTCTTTTAGCCTCCCATTATTGGGAGTAAGAGATTAAAATGGTGAGAATAATAAGAGATGAAAAAATAAAATGAAAAGAATAATTTGAGAGAGGTAGAGAAAGAAAATAAATGTCATGACCCGACCCTACCAATCTCGAGAGGCAACTACTGCAGGCCTGCCTCCATAGGCCAGGGGCTGGCGACAAGTGCCAAAGTCATACCGTTCTCGGGGAGGCCTTCGCCTAAGTACATGTACACAAACACACACAGCCCACTCGATGCCGAATGGAAGAGTAGAAAGAAAACCAAAGGACAAACAACTATAACCCCACCATAGTCATGAATAAACTGCCAAATAGAACAAGTAAAGTGTTGAAAAGTAATGACAATATAACTGAACGGAAAAAGGGAAAAACACGCGTCCAACCTGAAAGGTGCCACAACCCAACAATAGGTAAACAAAAGTAAACAACTACTGAGTCTCACACCTAAAAGTCCTACTATGACCACTGGACGCAGCCCAAGCTCATGTGTCCTCTATGATCCTCTGTAGTCTCGATTGACCTATCCGTCGTCTGCAAGGGCACACCAAGTGCGGGAAAATCCCAAGCAGGGGTGAGTATAAAGATACTCAGTAGGGTTCCCTAAAATCTTGAGGGAACAACAAAGGAGGTACTAAAATGGTGAGCACTAAACAGAACAAGGGACATTTAAAGCGTACAGTAAATAGAGTGCAGCTCAACCCAAAAAAAGAAAGGAAGTAGAACCGTCCAAACAAGAGGATCTAGACATGAAAATTACGTGGCATACCCCGTGTGTCTTCACCCCTCCTATAAGAAGAGTAACTGAACCAAAGGAGTGGTTACAAAAGTAGGATGTATATATATATATATATACTCAATAGGAAACCCGAACGAGTGCGTATGGGGATCTCCATATCCAAGATCAGCCTAGGAAAAGTCAACAATTGTTCTAAGGATATCCATCACTCATGCCCAAATGTCCCATACATCAAAGATCTCTCATCGCTAAACCGTACCGCCAGAAGTTCTGCTCCGGTAATCATAGAGAAAAGTCACTAACTAGCCTCATAGAAAGGGATGAGTCTGAAATAATTCGTCGGGTAACCCACTCCCCAGACCCACTAGAGGGTAAACACTAAAAGGTCATTGGGTAACCCACTGCCCATCCCTGCTGGAGGGTAAACCCTAAAGTCAACGGGTAAACCACTGCCCATCCCCTACTGGATGGTAAACCCTAAGGTCAACTGGTAACCCATTGCCCAGCACCAACTGGAGGGTAAACCCTAAGGTCAATAGGTAACCCACTTCCTAGCCCCACTGGAGGGTAAACCCTGATATGCTGGTGGGTAACCCACTGCCCAACCCCACTGGAGGGTAAACCCTGAACTGGTCTGATAACTCCTCACTGCCCGAACCATCTCTGGGTGTCACAAACATCGCTACCGTGCGTTGGTTCGGAGTGCGTCAATGGAACCTTCAACCAACACCCTTTCAGGTTTCCACATTTAATGAGATCTGAAATGAGGCTTTTCATGCCCAAACCGATTACATCGTTGCAATCGTCACAGAAAAACACGCGAGATAGACAATTTACTCACTTGAAATGGACTCCAGAAAAAAAATTTATTCAACACCACTTTGTGCCCATACGGCATCTCGTGCGGCCCACAACTCAGTCCCAAATGTGGTCGGGCTAATTGTGCCATTGAAATGATCTGGGAAAAACATGTTGAAATGACTACTCATTCGCCCCGAACAGATGTCTGATGAAAAAGTCACAAAATGCTGCTCATAGCTTAAAAGACGGCCAGTGGGGCACATGCCTAAACTCCAGCTTCAACGCTTGAAACCAACTTGGAACACTTTTTCTCAATGTCAGGGTCACAACACCACTGACGACACCTTAAATGGACTCCGGATGTGCTCACGCCATCCGAAAGAAGAATCTTGGCGAGGCGTTAAACAATACTTAATGGTGTGTCTCGCCACTAAGCCCCCCATCTCGAAAATTAAAAACCCCTGGGACTATCTCAAAAACATTGACTCGATCTGAGGATTGTGCTTCCATATAGGTCATGAAAAACCGACACCCATAGTGAAAGTTACGGGTTTCCAAAGATAATGGGGGCTAACCCCTTAGGGCTGGCCCGACTCGGTCCAGCAGGTTCACCCGACCTGGGCCAGCCCGGCTGCTGACCCACGATCCACCCACGCCGACCGGCCCTCGTGGATGGTCGCTGTCCTGCATGGAGACCCGCCGAAGGGGGGTCTCGATCTCCCGCTCGGGGTCACGCGCTGCAACCCCCATCGTGCCCCGCACCAGTGACATCCGCCCACCACTGCCTGGGAGTCGCACCGCCGCTGCCTGGGAACCGCCGCACCGCCGCATGGGAGCCACCACGCCACCGCCGCACCACTGCCACCTAGGATCCACTGCGCCATCACCTAGGAGCCTCCGTTCCATTGTCGTTGCCCACCAGACTACCGTGTAGAGCCGTCAGAAACCCTGGAACCCTCCGGAAAACCCAAAATATTGCCAGAAAACTTCCCGAGGTCACCCCAGAACTCGAAAAATCAATCAGAAAGAATCCATGGAAAGATAGAATCAATCCCTACACAAATATGGTCTTCTCTAGATTATTGGATATAATTTAGATGCAAAAATTGGAGTTCGAAGTAGATGTTGAATTTAAAAATGAAAACTCAAACTTCTACCTCGCAGGGCGTAGCCCGTCGCTTCATAAGTAATCTGCCAGACCGCTGCGCCTCCTTGGAGAGGTGGAGGAGAGGAGCTTGAAGGGAGGCGGATTCTTGTTGGGAGAGCTTCCACCAAATAATGCTAAGGGTTTATGAAGGGGGGGAATAAGTGTTTATGTAGAAAAACACTCAAACACCCACCAGTAGGCCTCGTACCCGAACTTTCGGCGGGGTCGGGGTGAAGCCAACCCTATGGTAAAATCCATGTTCTGATCGCAACGAAAGTCTCAGAATTTTAATCTGAGCATCCATTTAGGAGTTTTAAAGTTCACGTTCGAGGCCGCTAAATTATGAAAATACCCCTGGTGGCATCTTCCACAGGAGGGCCGCGCCCACGAAAGTTACACCCTCCTAGGGTAAATTGCACGGTCCAGACTCAACGGTGCCCTCCTGTTTCCATATGAGAAACTGTTTAGGAGTTATTCTGTTTATTTGGAATGTCCAATGTGAACGCACTTAAAATTTATTTCCAGCCACCCCGGGGCTCAGAATCACACGCCGTCTGAACGCCCTGCTCTGGAATAACATCAAGAAAATTTCAAAGTCTTACAGGCTCAAAACCTTAGTTCTTACATCATTCCCTCCTTCAATTTTTAAACCCTAAAAAATAAAACTACAAAACAAAACCCAGGATACTGAGCTCGCATCTGGATCTCCCATTCCCAGGTGCGCTCATGTACTCTCCTGTGCTGCCACATCACACGAACCAAAGGAATGGTCCGTCCATGCAGTGTCTGCTCCTACCGGTCCTCAACCTCCACCGGGTGCTTCTCAAAGGTGGATCCATCCTCAATGTTTAGCTCTCCCCAGTTGATGTCGTGCATAGGGTCATGCACGTATTTCCTCAGTTGCAACATGTGGAAGACGTCATGAACCCTCTCCAGCTGTGGGGGTAGAGAAAGATGGTAGGCAACCTCACCAACCCTGCACATGATCTCAAAGGGTCCAATAAACCTCAGGGATAGATTACCTCCCCGGTCGAACCTCCATGTACCACGCCGCAGAGAGAATATAAAAAAGACATGGTCCCCCTGCTCGAAATCCAAAGGCCTACATCAACGGTCTGCGTAGGACTTTTGTCTGCTCTGAGCCATCCTCATCCGCTCAAGAATGACCTGCACCTTCTCCGTCATCGCCCGCACCAACTTTGGGCCCATGAGGGAGGTCTCCCCAACCATCGTCCAGTACAACGGTGACCTGCAGGGTCTCCCATAGAGGGCCTAAAAAGGTTCCATGCCAATAGTGGAGTGGTAACTATTGTTATAAGCGAGCTCCACCAAGGGCAGGTGATCCTCCCAACTTAGGACAATGTATAACACACACGCCCTGCGTATATCCTCCAACACCTGGATAGTGTGCTCTGTCTGCCCGTTGGTCTGGGGGTGAAAGGCTGTACTCATCCGTAGCCGAGTCCCGAATGCCTCCTGCATGCCTCGCCAAAATCACGACGTAAACCGCACGTCACAGTCGGATACAATTGTCTAGGGTACTTTTTCTTTATCGTATCTTGATTCAGGTGACAATAATCCACACAAAGCCACAAACTCCCATATTCCTTTTTCACAAACAAAACCAGAGCTGCCCCGGGGACACACTGGGCCTGATAAATCCCTTCTCACGAAGGTCCTCCAACTGAAGTCGTAGCTCCCAAGGCTCTGTGGGTGCCATCTGATATGCTGCACATGATATTAGGGTAGTCCCTAGCTGCAAGTCAATGTAGAACTCCATCTCTCACCTCAGAGGTAGTCACGGGACATCCTCGGGAAAGACATCCATTTAGTCCTATACAATGGTAGGGACCCGGGTTCCTATAGCATCTACTATTCCAAGATCCATGCTCACAAACTGGTGAGAAAATGGTCATGGTATCCTGCTCGGAGTACCCATCTATTCTGCCTCGAGGTCTCGATCACTAAGGATAGTGAACCTTATGTAGGACCCCGGGACACCCTGAGAGGGGAGGGGTGAATTAGGGTGACAAATTTTTCTTTTAAAGATATGGATCTTATTACCACATTGTTAGGAACTTGTTAAACCTGTAAGATGAAAAATATCAGAAAACAAACCTTCACATGCAGAGAGATGACACAACACTTTTTACTTGGTCCACCACTAAGGGCTACGTCCAAGGAGCATATGCCGACAAGTTGTCGGTCGTACCAAATTCCATAATCTTTACTAGTTGTGGATTACAATAGTTCAGGAATAGTCACTCTATCCCAGGATCACTGCCTTTACAATGGTTTAGGGATAGCTTACTACTACCCATAGGTCACTCCCGTTGACTCCCCCTGGCTCACTTCCCTTGGTGAAGTCACACTCAGTTTATAGATGTGAAGGTCTCTTCATCATTGCATAAGAATGAATAATCTATTGTATGTAGATGATCTGTTGAAGTCCAAATCTAACCAGAAGAAAAATCTCACTTTGTGGTGAGGGTACCAGGCGATCTTCCAGCTTTCGTGCATCTTCAAAAGGACAGATGTACTTTAACAACCCTAGTGCGCTTCTCTAAGCCCGGTGCGCAAGATTCGATCTCGGCGCGCAAGTCACTTTCACGGTACAAATTCGGCATGTAGGTGACACCAAAACACTTGCGTGACAATGCCTCCTTTAACTCCAAACTTGCGCGACGCTGCGCATTTAACTCCCCAACTGCCTTGATCGCGCAACCAACTACCGGCGCACAATCTCTACTTGCATGACCCAACAACCACTTTCGTGACTCAAACACTTGCATGATGAGAGCTTGAAAAATATCTAAGTCATGAACTCCATTGAAAATGAAGATGGGGGTTCCTCTATTTATAGGAAAACTGGACCCCCTGCGCGGTGGCACGCAAGTCTTCCTTCGACACACAGGTTCCGGCATGCAGCTCATCATCCCTAGCCTCTGTCGTGCTACTAACTTGCACGACCACACTAATACTTTCAAAAACTTCTTTCCTTTTCCATATATTGAATTTATGATCTTGAAAAACAATATTCGTGAAAGTTTCCAATCCTCCCAGGCATCGGCGCGCAAGTATCTTCACGGCGCGGAGGTCACTTGCGCGACCATCCCACAACTTGCGCGACCCTTATCCCTTTTCCATTTTTCTATGTTCTGATCTTGAAAAACATATGGCGTGCAAGTTTTCTCTCATTCAAGTACACGGCGTGCAAGTCTCTTTTGAAAAAATACTTTTCTCCATTTGTCGATTTTCAGGCCCAAAAAAATTGGCAAACACTAGGAAACAACGCCACCTTCAATACTGTTGTCTTCTTGAACTGTATGATCTATTTGCTGGTACACATTCTGAACTTCCACTGATGATTGAAAACAAACACAAACCAGACTCCAAGTCATGTGTACAAGAACATGGTTCCAACACCTCGTCCCATAAGAAAGGAAGCATCTGACTAGTCTATGCCGACAGTCAATATGGGTGTGAACCATGGAAATACAACCCATGCCCAAGATGACATCATAAGGTTCCATCGTGATGAAAAGTAGGTCCAACCTGAAAATATATCCTCCAAATGATAGTTCACACTGTATATAGATAAAGGTCACCAACGAGGCACTTTCCGTAGGAATATCGAGGCAAAGTGCAGGTGTCAGCACCTCTATAGGAAGCTCCAAATCATGTACCAAAAGTAGTGATATAAAGGAGTGGATGTCGCCTGTTTCTACTAGTACCGAAGAAAACATAGAGTAAACACAAAGCATACCTTGGACCATCTCGTGTGCTGGGGGGTCACAAACACCCATAGCCTGAAGCTGTCTGCGACCCCTACTGCCATCTCCCTGAGCCTAACGTGGGCCTCTCGATGGTGGCGGTGGAAGGACCTCAAAATTCCATCCCCCACCTCCTAGTCCTGCCGCTCTGCCTGTGACACCTCCCTGAGGGCCACCATGTCCTTACCTAGGGGATATCTGGTCACGGCGCTGCCTCGGCCACTGCGGTGTGCCCACTGCGTACCATGGATTCTCGGTACACATGGTCAGGTAGTCCCGTTCGAGGTGACCCCTGTCTGTCACATGCATAGCAGCAACTCTATCCTAACTGCCACAGTGCTCTATAGCGCCACTGTGGTGTACGACCCTACCCCTGAGTCTGCTCACAGAAGGGTCTCCTCGACTGATGCTATGCTCTCTTCCGCCTGCCTGCTACCGAAGAATCTACTCTAAAGCGAACACTACTAGGCCCTTCCATCTGGTGTCCCTCATCCAAGATCTCTGCCATGAGAACCCGCTATAGCACCCCAGCATAAGTAGGGATGCACAGGGGTACTGCACTAGCATGGATCTCCCGATGAAGACCTTGCTCAAACTTCTCAACCGGAAGTAACTATCGTGGACCATATCCTATGAGTAGCGTGTTAGATCGGTATACCGGTCCAAGTAATGCGGCATGGCCATCCCCCTTGCTTCATCTCCAGAAGCTTCTGAATCCGAACGGAGTGTAAACAAGTGGGGGATTAATCATCATAGAAGAGCTTTAGAAAGCTATCCCATGTGAGAGATGACTCGTCGTGGGTCTGCGTAACCAACCCCCACCAACGCCCAGCCATCTCGAGGAAATGTCTGGAATCTAGGGCTACCATCTGGTCCACTGGTGTTCGTACCGACCTGAAAAGTCGGTCCACGGAATTTAGCGAGTCTTCCGCTGCCAAGGGATTCGGGTCTCCGCAGAACTTCTACAATCACTGACGCTGAATGTCTCTGAGCACACTTAGCTTGCACTCAACCTCGACCAATATTTCTAGTACTAACTGCCACTCTCTAGGTGGAGGGTCTACTGCTGAAGCACTGGGTGGAAGGGGATCACGTGAGGGTCCCTGAAATGACGCCTTATCACTCTCTAGGTCGTCGTCAAGAACAGGAGTGGGTAACCTGGCTTGCTGCGGTCGTGGGGGCATCCTGAAAATTATCAAGGATTACCGCAATCAGATGAGAATATATATATATATATATATATATCAGCAATAAAAAAGTGGAGCTGACTCAAAAGGGACATTCAAATACTCAATCCTACTGGATGCATGTTCCAAAGTTCCCTGCAATAAGTGTCTCAGCGTGCCGAGTCGACAAGCGGGTTATTAGGGTCCGGGTGAATGGATATGTCGGCCGCTCATACCATCACTGGACTCCCTGGCCTAAGAGCCTCTCTCGTGACACGTCGACACTATTTCCCTAAACCCCAACCAATTCCTTTTTAGGGACGTCCAAACAACGCCCTAAGGAATGAACCCCATCTGATACCAATCTGTCATGACCCAACCTAACCGGTCTCAAGATGCAACTACCCCAGGACCGTCTCCATAGGCCAGGGGCTAGAGACAAGCGCCGAAGGTGTAACGATCTCGGGGAGGCCTTCACCTAAGTACCTGTACACACACACAGCCCACTCGATGCAGAATTGTAGAGTAAAAAAACACTAAAGGACAAACAACTATAACCCAACCACAGTCATGCTTCAACTTCTAAATAGAACAAGTAAAGTGCTGAAAAGTACTGAACAGATAACTGAACGAAAAAGGGAAAAACATGCGTCCAACCAGAATGGTGCCACAACCCGGCAATAAGTAAACAAAAGTAAATAGATGGTGAGTATCACACTTGAAAGTCCTACTACGACCACTAGATGCAGCCCAAGCTCCTGTGTCCTCTATGCTCTGCTGTAGTCTCGATCGACCTGTCCATCATCTGCAAGGTCACACCAAGTGTGGGGAAATCCCAAGTAGGGGTGAGTTTAAAGATATTCAGTAGGGTGCCCTGAAATCATGAGGGATCAAAAGAGGATTTACTAAAATGGTGGTCATAGATAGAACAAGGAATATTGAGAGTGTATAGTAAATAGAGTGCAGCTCAACCCAACAAAAGAAATGAAGTAGACCCATCCAACCAAGAGGAGATAGACACGGAAAGCACATGGCATACCCCGCATGTCTTCGCCCCTCCTAGAAAGAGAGTAATTGATCCTAAAGAGTTAGAAGAAAATTAGGCTGTATATATATATATATATATATATTCTCAACAGGAAACCCAAATGAGTGCGCAAGGGGATCTCCATCTTGAAGCTCAGCACAGAAAAAGTCACCAACAGTTTTAAGGATATCCATCACTGATGCCCAAACATCCCGCATGTCAAAGTCGTCTCATCGCTAAACCATACCACCAGAAGTTATACTTCGGTAATCATGGAGAAAAGTCACTGACTAGACTCATAGAAAGGGATGAGTCCTAATAAAGTCATCAGGTAACCCACTACCCAGCCTCGCTAGAGGGTAAAACCTAAAAGGTCCTTGGGTAACCCACTACCCACCCCCACTGGAGGGTAAACCCTTTAGTCAACGGGTAACCCACTGCCCAGCCCCTGTTGGAGGGTAAACCTTAAGGTCAATGGGTAACCCACTTCCCAGCCCCAGCTCGAGGGTAAACCCTAAGGTCAATGGGTAACCCACTGCCCAACCCCACTAGAGGGTAAACCCTGATACGCCCGTGGGTAACCCACTACCCAGCCCCGCTGGTGGGTCAACCCTAAAATGGTCTGATAACTCTGCACTACCTAAACCATCTCTGGGTGTCACTAACATCGCTACTGTGTGTTGGTTCAGAGTGCATCAAAGGAACCTCCGACCAACGCCCTTTCATGTTTCCACATTTAATGAGATCTTCAAAGAGGCTTTTCATGCCCAAACCGATTACACCGTTGTAATCATTGCAGAAAAACACGCGAGATAGACTATTTACTCGCTTGGAAATGACTCCCAATGAATAAGTTATTAAACACCACTTTATGCCCATACGGTGTCTCGTAGGTCCCGCACCTCGGTCTCGAAAGAGTTTGGGCGAACTAAGCCATCACGATTCTCTCGTAAAAACATGCCAAAATGACTACTCATTCTCCCCGAACAAACATCTGATGAAAAAGTAGCAAAATGCTGCTCACAGCTTAAAACCCGACCATGGGGCCCATGCCTCAACTCCGTCTTTAATGCCAAAAATCACACTGGACCACTTCGTCTCGACGCAAGGGTCACAACTACACTGATGATGCCTTAAACGGACTCCGGATGTGCTCGCGCCATCTGAAAGAAATTCCCAGTGAGGCGCTAAACAATACTTAATGGTGTGTCATGCCACCGAGCACCCCCATATCGGGAATTAAAAATCCCCAAGACCAGATAAAAAACTCCGAATTGATCTGAGGATCATGATTCCGTAGACGGAATAGAAAACCGACACTTGTAGTGAACGTTACGGGTGTCCGAAGATAGGGGGCCCCTTAGGGCAGGGCTGGCCCGGTCTAGCCGGTCCACCTGGCCGGGGCCGGACCGCGCCAGTCGGCCCGGCCCATAGCGTTGGCCCATGGCCTGGCTGCTGACCCACGGTCCACCCCTGCTGACCAGCCCTCGTGGAGGGTCGCTGTCCCGCAAGGAGACCCGCCGATGGCTGGTGTCAGTCTCCCACTCGGGGTCGCGCACCGCGACCCCTGTCGTGCCCTGCATTGGCGAACTCCTCCCTCTACCGCCTAGGGATCATGCCGCCACCCATTGGGAACCACCGCGCCTTAGCCTGGGAGCCACCGCTCTGCCATCTTCACCCGCCGGACCCCTGCGCGGAGCCGCCGGAAACCCTGGAACCCGCCGAAAAACCCAAAATTTGGCCGGAAAACATCCCGGGGTCACCCCGGACACCCTGGGACTCGCAAATTCGATTCGAAAGGATTTTTGGGAAACTCAAATCGAGTCCTAGGAAAATGTGGTCTTCAATAAAATATTGGAAAGCATTTCAACACAAAAATTGGAGTTCTATGTAGATGCGGAATTTAAAAATGAAAATGAAAACTCCTGCCTCGCAGGGCGTAGCCCGTCGCTTCACAAGTAATCCGCCGGACCGCCACGCCGCCTTGGAGTGATGGAGGAGAGGAGCTTGAAGGGAGGTGGATTATTGTTGGGAGAGATTCCACCAGATAATGCTAAGGGTGAATGAAGGGGGGGATAAGTGTTTAAGTAGAGGAACACTTCAACACCCACCAGTAGGCCCCGTACCCGAACTTTCAGCGGGGTCGGGGTTAAGCCGCCCCTAGGGTAAAATACACATTCTGAGCACAACGGAATTCTGGAAATTTTAATCTGAGCCTCCATTCACATGTTTTAAAGTTCACACCTGAGGCTATTAAATTACAAAAAATCCCCTAGTGGCGTTTTCCACAGGAGGGCCGCGCCCACGAATGTTACACCCCTCCTAGGGTAAACGACACGCTACGGACTCAACAGTGCCCTCAGTATTCCCATCCAAGCAACCATTTAGGAGTTATTCTGTTTATTTGGCATGTCCAATGTGAACGCACTTAAAATTTAATTTTGACCACACCGGGGCTCGGAATCACACACCGTCTGAACTCCCTGCACTGGAATAACATCAAGAAAATTTCAAAGTATTATAGGCTCAAAACCTAGGTTCTTACAATAACACATGAAACACAAAAAAAAAGAGTTGGAGATAAAGAAACTAAAATAAATTGAAGAAGAATAAAAACATGGGTGAATATGAGTTAAAAACTTAACAAAATTCATGAGTTATTTTATAAAATAAAATAAAAAAAGAAACAAAATACTAAAAAAAAGTAAGAATAATTTCACCAACTTCAATCTGAGACCTCCTCCTCCGTACGGGTGTGTACATCGATGAGCTCTCTACTTATTAGTGGTAATCCCCACTATTTATATATGTGATAATATTTTATATCTACTCCTATTAAGTATTAATATTTATTGGTATTCACTTATTTAAAATTTGGTTTCCCCATTGAATGGATATATGCATATATCTCTTGTTGATATCAGGTGTTCCCAAATTTTTAGTGCATATAATGTGGAAATATCTTATGGGGAAGATTCAATATCACATAAATGGAATTTATGATATGTGAATGTATCATGAATCATGGTGGTCATATCAAACTCCTGAGGTCATCCATGGTGAAATTTGGCCTTCGTAATGGCAACAAGTTCAACCCCAAGATCTCTAGTGGTGGGTGAACTTCCGATGAGTCATTTGACCTTTACAGTGGTAAGATGTTGAGATAGGTGATTCATGGTGATTGTTCAAAGTTTAATAGGTGATTTAAGGTGGTTATAGGCTTTATATCATCCATTCTGATGGATATAGAGATTCCCAGGCATTAGCTATGGCATCTCCGGTGAGTTCAGTCAGTGAGAGGCAAGTGGAGAGCATCGGTAGTGATAAACATCAGCAGAGAGGAAATGTATGAGGCAATCTATGTGATGTTAGAGAATAATGATGGAAAATTTGTTTTAATGGTGATTATCTGTGATTTTTTTGTGTAACATTAGAAATGAGAGAGAACATTGGGATCATTAATAAGAAAAATTATGTCAATATCTTTTCAAAATATCACTTTGGGGATGACCTATCTGTTAAACATACACACACTTATAATGGGACGCTTTGACCCACATGACTTGTGAGGCTTTGTTCCACCCTATGATCATGGGATCCTCGTTGAAAGATCACACTGGCAGGCTAATGTGGGCTCTCATGTGGACAACTTGGCCGAACAACCCCTTATGGTCTAGCTAAGTGACTTGTTGTCCACGGTCAAGACCCATCCAATCGAAGCCCAATTTGTTTTCCTAATATAGTAATAAACAATAATTATTAATTTTTTTCAAAATGATCATTAATAAAATAAATCATTAAAAACCATAATTTAAATTGATTTTAATTATTTATTTGTAAATAGTTATATATTAAGAAAACATTGGAATACAAGGAATTATTGTGTGAAATTAAATTAAAACCATTAGAAATTATTTACATTTTTAATGAAAATATAAGTGCATCACCTATATAAATCTAGTTGATCCTCAGAGAATGAATTTTGAGTATAAGACTTACTTATCCTATTAGAAATCTGTAAAATAAAATGATTATCAATCTCTAATTTATCTCAATTATTTAAACACATGGTTCTAGAAGACCGTGAATAGGGGGTCTTACTTGAGCATTAGGTGATCTATAAAATCTATGGGAACCTATAAAATAAATATTATTTTAGCTACATCTCAATGATCATGATCAAACAATTTTTAATAGATTTGATGGGATGGATCAAGTGGTGTAAGGTATGTTATTCTTAATGGTCCTCATTTATATTCATTCCAAATATATAGATATATTGTGGGATTAATGGTGTTTTTAACTTGTTATTCCATTGCATTTAGGATATTATACATCCCTCCAAAACACTTCGATTTGTGATGAATTAATTTTGATTTCATTTATACATATGGTGAGTAAAAAAATCAATGAACATTGATGTTTTTTAAAAGTAACCCATCACAAAGAAATTGAAGTTTACTTTTATGGCATGTTGGACTAAATAATTGAGTAATATTATTTTGGATAGAATTACGTAATAATTCTTAAATGTTATTAGTTTGATACGGATCACGGGTTGCATGTTTGTCTACACCATGAAGTTATTTCCATTACTATAAAATATTCTAGAAAAAATGAACTATTTATGTTGGAATAGCATGGAAAAAATTATTTTGAAAATTATTATGCTACTAAAAGATATATAAAAGTCTGGTGGAGTATAATAAAACCCAAATTTCATGATAATTGATTTATTGAAAATAAAAATGGTTTGTATAGGTATGAAATATTAAAATTTTCATGGTACACCATTGAATATATTTCTTACTCAAAGAGATACAAATATTGACGATGAGACTTTGAAATTTGGGGTTAATGATGTTGATAATTTGGATGATATAACTATAAATTAATTTAAAACAATAGTAGATGATAAAATTGAAGATCTTATATAAATCTATGATACTAAGGAAGAACGTGAAGACACTGATAGTGACACATATGAAGATAATGATGAAGAATGTGGTATTTAATTTTACATATATACACAATGAGTATATATTAATATTTTTCAATAAATAATTATTATAATGTGATATTTGATTTATGTATTAACAATTATTTACAATTAATATTATTTTTACCTTCTAAATTGATGAAGAAAATTTTTAGGATATGTATCATAACCATATCAAGTATGAGCTACATGGTGATGATGCCCTATCCTGTAATCTATGTCATATAGTGGGGATGTTTTCACCACACCATCCACTAGGATGGGTTGGGGTCTTATAAGATTAATGATTCAAGACCTATTCTTGAGAAATTCATAACTCTTTATTTTTATCGTCATTTGATGAAGTTTGTTAAAGTATGAATTTAATCTGATTTTCATTAATTTATTTTATATATTACTAGTAGAACACATTATTCTTATTTTTATAGTTTTCCCTATCTATCCATTAGCCATGTAGATTCCATTATGAGGAATCATTTTTACAATCTCTAGGTGTTATGGGATCATGTTCTCATTGTTCATCAATGTATGTTTGAGAATTGGATAATATGTAAATAAATATTTTCTTTCGTTTATAATTCTGTTAATTTCTAATTTACTATATTATTAAATATTTTTTTGGATTATGGTATTATATTGATGATAGCATGATATGCACCATTTAGGAGGAATGATAGGCTTGCATACTTGATCATTTTTGTTAGTTTTTACGTCGACATTGAAAGAGATCTATGGATTGAAAATTTATAACTATGTTTGATGACTCTTTTGTGCCTCACCAACTAGACTACATCCCTATCCAGGATTAGGAGTGATTGTGAACCTACTGGAATGGAGATAATTTCAGGAGGAGATTATCATTTAGTCTATAAAATTAGGGGAGGCAGGGTTGTACACATAGATCTTGTATTTATAATTTTAATTTACATCATTGGAAGTTAGTAATTAATATATTTTTTATTAATTTATATATTATTTCAATTCTAAATATATATATGTTAAATTTATTGAGTATTCAGTTGATCATACTCTTATAGAGTTTGATGTTTATAAGAGTATGTACACCAATCATACTATAGGGGGTATTACTAGTGAGAGAGAATGAAAAATCATGATTAATGTTTATTTTTTGTCTTTTAAAATTAACATAATAATTAAAAAAAATTAATTACACATTATACAAGCCAAATGAGAAAAATAATTCTCACATATGGGAGAGTCATATTGAGAGATAAGAAGGGGATAATGATGGATTATATTAGCCATCCTTTAATTAGTTGGCCTAGCTATAGGTGACTGTTAGTGGTATCTATAAAGTTTAGGTGACTAGTATTGGTTGATTATTAACATCAAACAATTACTGTGGTACTTAAATAATTCCATCACCCATCTCAAATAGATATCATGTAGGATCACTATACCTTTCCACTATTTAATATGATTAAAGGTTTAAAGCTCAAGAAAAAACAATATATAGATTTATTGGAGATAATTATGATCAATGTCAGTAGTATGAGCTACAATATAACAGATGCTGGAGTATATTCAATGAGTTGAAAATGTTTTAGACATGGAGTTACCTTTTCACAATAGTCCTCCTAATCCCCATAGTGACTTTATTTTGGTTCACTTTTTAATAAACTTATTATGTATGAAATTTTAAAAAAAAATTATGAATGTTTTTTATATTATTTTTGAGTGTTCGTGCATTTTAATTTGTTTTTATTCTTTTATTTGGAGCCAATAGTGATTAGTATTTTTTGTGATGGGTGAGGTATATACATCCCAATTAATTTGAAATGAAATTATTTTTTATGGGTTCTAATTATGTCAAAATTAATATCATACCTCATCTTATTATCGACAACCTTTCAAAAATAATACAAATTATGATAATGTCTTAAATGAGGGTATATTTTCAATGGATGACTATCATAAATTGGTTTTTATAATGGATATATAAAGTAAATAACACTAAATAACGGAAATAATTTTTTTAAGTTATGCCATGGTTCATTTTAGGATGGTTTTCATATATTAAGTATCATGTTGTGGTTAATAAATAAACACAACATGATTTTATGATTTATTATGAAAAAATATTTTCCCAAAATTTTTGAACCAAACCGTATCAAATCTAATGGATATTTAGACAATAAAAATTTATTTTAGTAGATTATATAAATGTTTATATCCTTTAATTTACACAGTTTATTAATACATAATGTGTATAAATTATACAATAAGTCTAAATATAAAAGAGTTTATATTATTTAATGAAGTGTTCATAAATGATACTATGAATTGTTCATATGAAATAAAAAAAGAAATTTATTTACACATAAAAAATGGGTTTAGTGGATTTGATAAAAGGTTTAAATAAATATAAAATATATCATAATAAAATAATGTAAATAATTTAAATTATAATTCTTATACATTAAGGAATATAAAGTGTTTATTTTTCTTATAAGATTTTATATTTTAATATGAAAGAGTTCATATATATAATGTGAAAATAATGAAATATGAAGTTTTCATAATTTTTACATAAATATAAAGTCTTTATTTTTATATGTCATTGAATTTTTATAAAATAATATCTAAATTATGAAGTATACATAATTATTTTATTTATCAAATATATATAAATGCATATATCATTTATAAATTTATGAAATGTTTATTTATTTATTTATGTACTACATGTTTATTATTAATGATAATTAATCATTTTTATTATGAATGGATAGATTATTTTTCTTGAATTGTTTAAAATACTTCTTATAAATTTTATACCAAGCATATAAACTGTTTTATGCTAGGTACGATATAGAATTTTTTTACATTCAACAAAGATTTTGGTTTTTTGGGTTATAAAATTAATAATAATGGTTAATTATGATTTATACATATTAGTTGTTGGTATTGAATTAGAATTAAAGTTTATCTTGTGTACTGATCTATAGATAATTGGTTTTTTCGATTATTCTTCCCACTAAATTTCTAGTTGAGGAACTATCAAGAAATGTTATGGAAGACTATCTATTACACTATACTTTATCTTTTAAAGATTATAGTTTAATATGATTCTAAATATTTACATAAAAGGTGTCCATATACCTTATACCTAAGATACAATTATATATATATATCTGTACATAAGAATATTTTATTTTGGATAAGTAACAAAAATAATGAGTTTTATAAAGTGTTATTCATTAACATGCTTGTAACATATTAGTTTGGTTTAATGTAGAATAAAAAAACTAAATCATTAGAAAAATATATTCTTGAAAGGAATACATGAGATAATATGGTGAGATGTTAAAATCCCGCTAAAAAATACATAATATCACATTCAATTCAAAACAAACAAATTTCATGACCTCAATACTGTAGCAGTACTGTAGCAGGTACTGTAGCGGGAAATGTAGCAGGTACTGTTTGGCACTATAGAACCCTGGAATATACCCCCGTTTGGGCCTTCAAGCCATCGATTTGGTCCCCGAGTTCTTTAAGGACTTCGGGCCACCCAGGCCTTCAGGTCAATAAGGCCTTCGGGCCACCTTAATTGCAGATGCAAACCAGGCGACCTATGAGGAACAAACTCTACAGGGAGGATGAGCAAGGATATTTCACCACAACAAAAGCTAAATGGATTGGAAGAATGAGAGGGTATGGAACCTGCCATTGGGACAAGCCTGTGAATGCACGAGAATGCCTAGCCGAACAGCCATGCGAGGTGGAGAGCTGATTTCACGATGAAGATGCTAGGGAGGAGCAGTTTCAAGTAGCTAGTCTGGGTTGTATGTAATGTTTGAAGCCTACGGGAAAATGAATCACTCTAAGGCCTATGGGGATTGCAATAAATAAGCCTACAGGCCTTGTAATGGTTCCACCTCACCCCTTGAAAGGTGGATTATCAAAAAATCAATAAAAAATGAAGGCCTTCGGGCCATTGGAGGAGAATAACAAAATTTGATAGGTTCATGCTGAATCCTAGTACCCATAGATTATATGGAGTAAGGAATGGATAATGAACTTAAAACTAAGATTAAGGTAACCATATCCCATTATAATGATTGGGTTACCCTTATCTGGAAAAACCTAATTGTTTAAATAAAAAATAAAAAATAAACAGAGTTGGGATAATTAATATGATGGATTTGGGAAATCATATTTCTACTGAACTATCTAAGATTCATATGCAATATGATTAAAATTATTTTATACCTAAATTGATATGTACTAATATAAAAACTAAATAAAAGAAAAAATATCAAAATATGGATCTTGTTCTTCTAATAGATATAAGTAATGATAAAAGGGATCATTATTTTAATGGGAGAACATTTAATAAAATTGTTTATTAAATGATTATTATACAAGACATTCATATGATAAAAACTTATGTTGTAATTAAAATGATGTAATCATCAAAAAAAATTTGAGATAAATCTTGGAAAATTAAATGTTTAATGAAAGAAACTTCTTGGTCTAATAAATAAACTTAATAATTATTCTTAATAAGTAATAAAAGTTTTATGTATTTGAGAAACCCATTCCTGGACTACAAAATGGTAAATAAGTTCAACATGTGGATCTCAGTGCTCTTCAAAATCATAATAACAATTCACTTGATGTATTCAATTTTAGAATAAAATCCATTTACCATGATTTTGAAAAGTAACATAAGAACATGGATTCATTATAGATAATAGATAACATTAAAATGATTTAAAAGAATAAGTAAGGCAAGATAAATATAAGGTTTCAAATTAATTTTTATATGTAAAATGATTGATAGAACTTCAACATATACTCATTCACTAAATATAATTACGTTATTTAATGAATTAGAGAGGTTGGGATCTCCTTTAATAATTCATCTAGATAAAAAAATAATTTTATAGTCATTTATAAATAGTTTTCAAAAATTTATTTGTTATTAAAATATAAATAAATTCAACAAAATTTTATTTGATCTCCTTAGTATGTTGAATATAAATAAGTAGGATATGGGATTTATTGAATATGATACTATGATGATAGTAAATGTAACACCCCAAGGTTTCCTAAAAATAAATTGAAATGCATGAAACTTTGTTTTACGTAGATAATTATAACTAGCCTTTAAACATAGTTTTACTAATTCTATGTTTTGAATTTTGAAAAATGTTCATCTACAATTGTGTTCATTAAGTCATTTGAAGTCTAATGGAACCAACTTGTTTTTTGGTAAATAGTAACATACCCTTATGAATAGTAATATGAACCTAATGAATAGTATATTTTGTTATTATTTTATTTTCTTAAGGATTTAAGATAATGACATCTTGGTTAATTTTTCAATTTGATATAAAAGCAGTTATAGTTTTTAAATTGTTATTTTTTGAATTAAGTATGATTTTATTTGAAAATTAAATTAATAATAATTAGAAAATTATTTTCGAAAATTGGACTACGTCTTTTAATTTTACACATCATGAAATGGTAAGGGATAAATTTTTGGATTTTTCTAAAATTCATGAATTTTTTATGATTAGTGAAGTATGGTAAAATATTGGATATACAAATTAGCAGTAAAATACACAATTTATGACATCATAAGTGACGTAATCCCACATGGTTCGAACTCACATCCCATTAATTACTATTTTGGGTCACATGAATTATGATTATTCATAGTATTGAGAAAAAATATTATAATAATGATTAGAATAATGTTAAATGCCTCCTCTCCTCCACAATAAACACCACCCTCATTTCACTCGTCCTCCCACATCTCTCAAGACTTGGGCCTTACCTATGTTCTTCCCAATACTCCTTCCAAGGCTCTTCCCTACGTCCTAGAGTTGCTGGTCTCACCAAAAGGACAAAAGGAAAGGCTTTAAGAAGGATCTCAAGGAGAAGAGATCTAGAGGTAAACATCCTCTTTTATTTTCATTCTTTTCTTTCATTTTATGTTATTATTTTTCATTATATTTGGATTATATTGGTGTATTTAATTCCATATTCCCCTAACTTCCCATATCATGTAATAATGATGAGATACCCCATTTCTCTCATCAAAATATTTTATGAAATTTTAAGTGACGCTGTTAGGCTATCGAAATTCGTGAGAGATTTCTCAATTTTTCTTTTATTTTGAGTTCTTTTATTTTCTTCTTCTTTACCCACCTCCTATTTTCCAAAATGTATGAAAGCTCCATAATATTTTATATTTTGGTTGTTCTCATGTTAATGGAAAAATCCTCATCAATCGTTTCTCCTCCCCCACTTATTTACAGAATTAAAAACATTTTCTGTGATGTGTCGAATTACGGACATCGTGGACGATGTGATTTCAATTTTCTTTAATTACTTAATTTCTGCTCATGAAACCATTTTATGGTTGAACCAGATTATAATATATGTATTGTGTCTCATCCTTGGTTTTTGAATTCTTTTATACACATAGTTTTAACTTATAATACAAAATGAGGTCGTTATTATCAAAAGAGCCACTAAATTAATCTAAACAAACATCATCAATGTTATAACTTATGAATAATCATAATTTAAGAATCAAAATTATAAATGGTATACCTTATTGTTTTTAAAATATGTAAATTATACATCATTACAATTCTGGAGTTTCACTTCCAATCGACAAGAACAATCCATCATGAACCGATCATGGAAAACATGTAAAGAACACACCCAAAACAATAGAAGGAACAAAATACTAACAATTAAAGGGTGAAATGATGTAATAAAATGATCATATAAGGTATTATAAAGATTTATATGATTCTGTAATATATTAATAACACTCTTCTAATCATTATACAAGAGGTTTAAACAATTTGTAAGTAAGACATACCTGATGTAAGGGAATTCTGATACTTCATTATTTATGTGGTATTGGAATTCTTAGTGAGATGGGTTCTATTTATATAATGTTTTATTATGTGTATTTATAGTGTATATACATATTAAATCCACTCTATTAAGTCTCTCTTCAATTTTATTATATTTATAAGGGTATTTCCTTTTTAAATACTCTTTTACAATTCTTCTTTACAAAATTCAAAAGCAATGTTTTTATGAAATTATTCATGTTGTATGATTATACTCTGGTTATTGGGAATTATTTATGATGAAGAGTGGGACCTATATCTTCTTCAAATTAATTTTGTATGTGTAAGTTAGAGGTCTACCGTATGGTTAATCTAAGTGTAACTGTGATGGTTACACAAATTGTAAGGTAGTCGTGAGGGTTACAAATAATAAGGTAGCCGAGAGGGTTAGAAGATTATATAACTAATAACCCAATATAAAATTATGGTTTAATTTATGTTCTTATGTATCATGGTAATCTTGGGTAAGTATCATGATTCCCAAAGTTAGTATTTATGGGTGAGAAGTGTTTCTTTTGAAAATGATTTCATACATTACATGTATTTATAGACTAATACGTTCTTTCAATATTTTTATATATCTTACTGAGATTTTGTTCTCATCCCAAGTTTTTAAATGATTTTCATAAGTTATAAGGGTGTGTAATACAAAGAAGTAATCCAAGTTAAATTTTTTATGAATTTTCAAAGAAATCATGTTTTAAGCTTTAATGTTTTATATTTTGAAAAAAATTGAAACTATTTTTATGGTATCCACTCTATAACAATGTGTAATTTTATGATAGTATTATGTCCCAATTATCTAAATATCTAAACATGAAAACACTCTCTATGTAAAAGGAAGTTATTTCATGATTAAAATCATGATTATGTAATGTAATAAGGCCAGGTCCTTATAGTTGGTATTAGAGAATCGTTTAGATAACTTTAGGGGTTAGGATGATATTAAAATAATACCATAAATTATTTTTACTCTATGATTAATTTGAAATGTTATAGAATTTAAATATTTCCATGTTTCTTCTCCTAAGATATGATTGTTCATAATGGTTGTCTGCAGAAGAAATAGGGAAGCTGAAAAGGAGAGGCACCGACATAATGACATCGTTCTGAATCTGCAGGCCGGAATGGTAGGGATTAAAATTCAGTAGTTTGTAACAGTAATGTCTCAGCTAATGAAAGCAATAAATGGTGGTGGCATCTATGAAATAGAAAAACCAGAGGTACCACAATGGAACATGATAGTATTGGAACAATTTATGAGACAAAACCCTCCTGCATTCAATGAATCTTTTAACCTAGTAGTGGCTGAAGGATGGATTAAAGCCCTTGAAAAGATATGAGATGATATGGGATCTTCAGAAAATCAAAAGGTACGTCTTTCTATTTATCATTTTGAAGGTGAATCTGATCAGTGGTGTTCAATGGTAAGGAATATCAGGGATAGAGATGATTTTGATGCCTTAGAGTGGGATGAATTAAAAATTATTTTCCTGGAAAAATATTTTCCTAAGGTGGTGTGACTTAGGATAGAGAAGCAATTCCTTGAATTGAAGAAAAAGGAGTAATATTAAATGGCCGTGTATGAAGAGAACTTCACTCAAGCGATGAGGTATACTCCAAATCATATTCTAGATCATGATGGAAAAATCAACCGATTTTACTCAGGATTAAAGCCAAGGTATCGAATAGCGTTGGCCTTCTGTGAATTCATAAGTTATGAGAAACTTGTACAATGTGTTTAGAAGGTAGAGATGAAGTTTGGGGATGATCACATGCATTTTGGAAACAAGGAGAAGAAAAGGTCTAGATGGAAAATGATGGGTATGAATCAATAAAAGAAATCTGGTGGAATGAAAATCTGGTTTCCAATTTGTGAAAAGTATGGAAAGAAGAACCCTGGGGAACGTCTTAGAAAAACTGGGAAGTTTTTTAAATGTGGAAAGTTTGGACATATGTCCCAAGATTATAATGAAAATTATCCTAATAATAATCCTTATAAGAAAACTGTTAAGTGTTTTAAATGTGGTGAGATGGGTCACTATGAAAATACCTGCCCAAAGAGAGGTCCAAATGATGCAAAGAAGAGATACTACAAGAAGAAAGGTGTAGTGAGACCTTTTGCGACTATGTTTGTAGATGCCGAGAGATCCAATGATGTTTTATCAGGTATATTGTTTGTTTACTTAGGTTTTGAAAAATTTTGGTTTGATACAGGGTCTACACATTCCTTCATCTCTAAGAAATTTTCGGTTAAATTGAAAATATCAACTCAAAAAATGATACCAGAACTTGTTGTTAAAACACAAGGGGGAAATATTATAGAAAATATAAATTATAAATATCTTTATATTGTGGTCTATAGAAATACATTACCTGCAAACCTTGTTTTTTTACCCTTAGTTGAGTTTGATGTTTTTCTGGTAATGTATTGGCTTTCTTTTTATCATACTATGATTGAATGTAGATCTAAAGAAGTTGTTTTCCAGAAAGTGTTTCAGTTTTTATACAAGAATGAACCCATACAACTGATAACATATTAGGAAGCTGAAAAACTGTTGAAATATGGAAATGAAAGTTATCTTTCTCATATTGTTGAAAGCAAGGGAACTGTTCAGATTGATGATGTGCTTGTGGTAAATGTCACGACCCGACCCAACGGGGCTCGAGCCGCGACTCCCCAAGCCCGCCTCCAATAGGCCAGGGGCTGGCGACTAGAGCCGAGTAGGCTATCACCCACATTGGAGGCATTAGCCTATGGTACCTGTACACATGCACCTAGAAACAACTCCATGCAACAGTGCAAAGATATAGAAACTGAAAAGTAAATGCATGCATACAATCTATCCCAAACCAGAGTGCAATAGAAAAAGTACAAGGGCAAAACAGGGCCCACCAAAAGAAAACTACAAAGCGCGTCCAACCTGCTCTGAAGAAGGGGAACGCTGCCACAAAAACCCGCCGGAAAGCTCCCTCGGCACAGCTCCGGTAAACACCCCAGTCAACTCGCTCACTAAGCTCCGCCTGCTCCGGGTCCTCCTGGGACTCCGTCAAAAGGCCTGTGGTCTGCACAAGACACAAACATGTACGGGCAAAGCCTGTGCAGGGGTGAGTATAAACATACTCAGTAGGCACCCCAAAAACCCAAAACCCAAGGGAGAAACTGAAAGGCAACAGTCCGCTCAACCCAGCCAGAGGGAACCCAGACGAGAGAGAAACTCCATCTCGTGACCATCCTCGGCTAAACACAACTAGTCAGCTCAGCTCAGGTGTATGCCCATACATACACCTTGAACAATCCAGATATAAAGAGCTCACGCCACAAAGCCACAAGAGGTACCGACCTCATCACCGGAAACTGTCCACAACCAGGAGAGTACACCACAAACACTGTCATACCAGATGACACTCATCCGAGAGATACACTCCATTGGGTCCCAAACAAACATCTCAGACGCTCACCCGAGAGACCACGCTCGTCGGATAACATCAATGAGGAAACATCGCCGAAACACCATAACCACCAAACTCCTCGGATAGGGGATCCCCGCTAGGGTCTGCTAGGGGATACCAAGACCCACTCCGGTATATGTAGCTCACAGATAGGGGATCACTCCCAGGGTCCGCTGGGGGATACCACGACCCGATCTGGCATACGTAGTACTCACAGATAGGGGATCACACCCAGGATCCGCTGGGGGATACCGCAACCCGATCTGGCACTCGACAGAAGCTCAACACTCAGATAGAGGATCATCGTCCATATAAAAATGGTCATGACGATACCGGAACCCTATCTGGTATAACTCGCGATGTAGGGGATCGAACCGATGATGCCGCAACCCTACCGAAACCACGCGCTGAGTAGGGGATCGCATAACCAACGATACCGCAACCCTAACGACACCAAGCGCTGAGTAGGGGATCATATAACCAACGATACCGCAACCCTACTATAAACATCATGGTGAGTAGGGGATCATAAACCCGACGATGCCACAACCCTACTGTGCACGACCCACCGCGTAGGGGATCATAATCCTGATGATGCCACAAACCCTACGGGGTTAACCTGCTAGATTGGGGATCGCCGCCCGTGAATAAGCGGTCGCAGCGATTCCAAGAACCCGATCTAGGGTAAAGATGCTAGAGGATCCACTCCGGGCCCACCGGAGGGATACCACAACTCTAACAGTTTAAACATCCCATCGAGAGGATCACAAACCCATACAAAGGTTGTGATACCACACAAACCCTCGTAGGAACGAACCAAGGGAGAACCCTCAACCACTGCTGGTCCAAACGTCGCTAACCCAAGAGACTCGCCCCAAAGCCACACTTCGCACCTCCGAAGCAAAAACCGAGGCCACCATCATGTTCTACGCGAAAAAACACGCAGGATAGGCTGTTTACTCGCCCGAAACGGACCAACGGTGAAAAAGGCACTATTCATCGTAGCTAGCTCGTGCGGGGCCCACACAACGATCCCAAAACCCATCGTGGGGATCACACCACGGTGATCCCCTCGGAAAAACAAGCGGAATCGACTACTCGCTCGCCCAAAACGGACACCCGGTGAAAAAGGTACTATTCACCGAAGGCCAGCTCGGGTGGGGCCCACGCCTGGATTCCGAAACTCATCGAACGAAACGCACCATTGCGATCCTCTCGGAAAAACACACAGGATCGACTATTCATCTGCCAAAATCGGACTCCTGGTGCAAAAGCTGCGTTTCTCCGCAAACGCCAAACCCGGCCTCGTGGGGCCCGCACCCCGTTCTCAGTCCCAACACAAGAAAACCATCTAAAAAAGTCCGTCATACCATCAGGGTCTCAACGCCACTGACGGCACGTCAATCGGACGCTCCGGGTAGAAGTTACAACGGCCCGTAGTCGTAAAATAATAAAATAATATTATTTTATACGACGTTTCTAACTCCCGGGCCACGATCCCGAACCCTTCAACCCTCAAAGTGTGTTCAAAAGGTCCGTCTCGACGCAAGGAGCGTGTCGCCGTAAACGGCTCGCAAATCGGAGTTACGGTTTGCGAGTTACGGGGGTTTAAAGAACCCCCGGAAAATCCTGGCCGGACCACCGCCAGCCTCGCCGGAAACCACCGCGCCTCCGCCGGATTCCGCCGCGCCGCCGCCGGAAACCACCGCGTCACCGCCGCGCCGCCGCGGAACTCGCCAGAATCCGCCATGGCCACCGCAGGTCTTGCCGGAAAACCGGGTTTTTCACGGGAAAACTTCCGGGAGCCACCGGGAGCACCCCGGTGCTCCAAATTCAGATCCGAAACATGTTTCGGAAAGCTCGGGACCCGAACTACACAAATCTTATGAAAATTTGAATAAAAAAAACACAAAAACGGGATCCGGGATTGTAAAACTCAAACCGCCTACCTCGCGGGCGAAACGCCGACGTTCTGCCTCAGATCCGCGCTCCAGAGCTTCCACTGCGCGCTCCTGGAACGTCCGCCATCGAATTCCGAGCTCATGGGCACTTCGTTTGCTCGTTTCGGTGGAGTGGCGGCAAAGAATGGCGAAAACGACGAAGAACGATTAAAAGGGGGGGGGGGTGCTGATATTTATATCAGCTGCCCGCCGGCGCCAAACCCGCCTCGGACCCGACGCCCGATGCGAACAAAAGGTCACCCCTAGGGTAAACGCGTCGTTCTGAACGCAACGGCGGTCTCAGATTTTCCATCCGAGACTCCGTTCAGAAGTTATTCGAGCCGACGCTTGCACACTAACTTGCTACTTATTTATGGAAACGCCCCTGGTGGCGTTTCTCACCGTAGGCCCGCGCCCGCAAAGTTTAATCCCCTCTTAGGGTAAACGGCACGTTACGGACGCAACTGTGCCCTCAGATTCCCGTTCTGAGCTACCTTTTAGGAGATATCACACCCCCGCCACGTGCATAGTATAAAAATACTTAATATTTTTATAAAATTAATTCCGGGCACACCGGGCCTCGGAATCGCACGCCGTCTTCGCGCCTAGATCTGGAATTATTCGTAGAAATATTCCAAAGTCTGACAGGGCCAAAAACCCGAGTTGCTATATCCTCCCCCCTTAGAACTTTTCATCCCCGAAAAGCCCTAAGCACAAGGAAAGCGACTGGACTCTAAACTGGGTCTAACACACCAGCGAGCTCACCAACAAACAACCACTCAGGATCTTACCAACGCCCTGAACAAAACTCGAGCAAGCAACAAAAGGAAAGAGTACCGTTAAACAGTGTCTGACAAACTACTGCAGTAAGTAGAAAGGACACTAGGTGTACCTCTATCCATCAGCGGTGCCTCTGGGTCGACTGCCTCCAGGGCATGGAGCTGTCCTCGCCCTCGACCACCAGCTCCCTGAGCTTGGCGTGGACCACCTGGGGGTGGGGTGGTGGCAACTGGTACTGCCTACCACCGCCTCCCGCTGCAGCAGCTCCGCCGCCACGTCCGCCGCCCTGCAGACCTCCTTGCTCGAGACACTGCCTCTGCCAAGGCGGTCCATCGACCGACTCCCTCTCAGCAGCACGTCGGGTCGGACAATCTCTATCAAGATGTCCCCAACCATCGCAAGCGTAACACCGCCTCTCCTGCGGCTGACCAAAACTGGCATGCGATCCCTGTGAGCCCTGAGGCTCAGATCCTCCATCCTGGGGTCGCCTCCTGAAACGTCGACCACGTCCTGACCCCTGGGTCTGTCGTCGGCTACCAGATTCTGATCCGACCGACGATGTCTTAGCTCTCGCGTGCCCAACACTAACAGGCGAGATCTACTCGGCCAGAAAGCTCTCCACCACCAGCGCTCGCTCCAGCACTCTAGCATAGGTGGGCAGGCACAGGGAAACCACACATGCTCGGATATCCCTACGTAATCCCTGCTCAAAGGTCTGATCCCTAAAGAACGGGTCTCGAACCATATCCATGGAGTAGCGCGACAGTTCTGTAAACCTTGCTGAGTACTCCGACACAGTCATGCTCTCCTGTCGAAGCTGCAGAAGCTCTTGGATCCGCACTGACCTCAGCGTCACCGGATAGAACTCCTCCCTGAAGAGTCGCTCAAACTCTGCCCACGTGAGCGTCTCCTCATCATGGGACTGCATCACCAAACTCCACCATCGCCCGGCAGAACCATGCATAAGGATCGCCACTAGGACCACCATCTGATCTGGAGGTGTCCTCACTAGGCGGAAAACTCGGGTGACTGCCTCAAGCCAGTCATCAGCTGCCTGGAGGTCTGGATCACCTCGGAACCTCAGAGGTCGCTTCCTCTGGAACTCGTGTAGCGCACTTAGCCTGCGTGCAACCTCGTCCTGCACCGCCGGCACAACCAGCTGCTCAACAGGTGGTGGCTCAACTGGCAGACCACCTGGAGGTCCAAACTCAGAACCTGTGCCCTGCTCCACAGCCACTACACGGGGCGGGTCATCAGCACAATCCTGCTGCGGAACCCTCGCTGGCTGTCGTCGTGGAGGCGTCCTGAAATACATTCAAGACACACCATAGTCAAAGAGTATATCTGGAGAGCTGACTCAAGAAGGACAAGGAAAACCCAAAAACCCAGTCCTATATGATTCATGTACCATTATTTCCCTGCGAATTGTGTACGAATGTCCCGAGTCGAAAGGCTGGTTATCAAAGTCCTGGTGTATGGATACGTCGGCTGCCGCACCAACACTGGAGTCCCTGTCCTGAAAGCCGAACTCGAAACACCCTAACACTGCCGCTATGCAACCCAAACCAAACTCACAGCTAGACCAGCTACGCTCTAAGATCCCAAAGGTGGAACCTCCTTTGATACCACTCTGTCACGACCCGACCCAACGGGGCTCGAGCCGCGACTCCCCAAGCCCGCCTCCAATAGGCCAGGGGCTGGCAACTAGCGCCGAGTAGGCTATCACACACATGGGAGGCATTAGCCTATGGTACCTGTACACACGCACCCACAAACACCTCCATGCAACAGTGCAGAGATATAGAAACTGAAAAGTAAATGCATGCATACAATCTATCCCAAACCAGAGTGCAACAGAAAAAGTACAAGGGCAAAACAGGGCCCACCAAAAGAAAACTACAAAGCGCGTCCAACCTGCTCTGAAGAAGGGGAACGCTGCCACAAACACCCGCCGGAAAGCTCCCTCGGCACAGCTCCGGTAAACACCCCAGTCAACTCGCTCACTAAGCTCCGCCTACTCCGGGTCCTCCTGGGACTCCGTCAAAAGGCCTGTGGTCTGCACAAGACACAAACATGTGCGGGCAAAGCCTGTGCAGGGGTGAGTATAAACATACTCAGTAGGCACCCCAAAAACCCAAAACCCAAGGGAGCAACTGAAAGGAAACAGTCCGCTCAACCCAGCCAGAGGGAACCCAGACGAGAGAGAAACTCCATCTCGTGACCATCCTCGGCTAAACACAACTAGTCAGCTCAACTCAGGTGTATTCCCATACATACACCTTGAACAATCCAGATATACACAGCTCACACCACAAAGCCACAAGAGTTACCGACCTCATCACCAGCAACTGTCCACAACCAGGAGAGTACACCACGAACACTATCATACCAGATGAAACTCATCCGAGAGATACACTCCATCGGTTCCCAAACAAACATCTCAGACGCTCACCCGAGAGACCACGCTTGTCGGATAACATCAATGAGGAAACATCGCCGAAACACCATAACCACCAAAATCCTCGGATAGGGGATCTCCGCTAGGGTCTGCTAGGGGATACCAAGACCCACTCCGGTATACGTAGCTCACAGATAGGGGATCACTCCCAGGGTCCGCTGGGGGATACCACGACCCTATCTGGCATACGTAGTACTCACAGATAGGGGATCACACCCAGGATCCGCTGGGGGATACCGCAACCCGATCTGGCACTCGACAGAAGCTCAACACTCAGATAGAGGATCATCGTCCATATAAAGATGGTCACGATGATACCGGAACCCTATCTGGTATAACTCGCGATGTAGGGGATCGAACCGACGATGCCGCAACCCTACCGAAACCACGCACTGAGTAGGGGATCGCATAAACAACGATACCGCAACCCTACCGACACCAAGCGCTGAGTAGGGGATCGTATAACCAACGATACCGCAACCCTACTATAAACATCATGCTGAGTAGGGGATCGTAAACCCGACGATGCCACAACCTTACTGTGCACGACCCACCGCGTAGGGGATCATATTCCCGATGATGCCACAAACCTGACGGGGTTAACCTGCTAGATTGGGGATCGCCGCCCGTGAATAAGTGGTCGCAGCGATACCAAGAACCCGATCTAGGGTAAAGATGCTAGAGGATCCACTCCGGGCCCACCAGAGGGATACCACAACTCTAACAGTTTAAACATCCCATCGAGAGGATCACAAACCCATACGAAGGTTGTGATACCACACGAACCCTCGTAGGAACGAACCAAGGGAGAACCCTCAACCACTGCTGGTCCAAACGTCGCTAACCCGAGCGACTCGCCCCAAAGCCACACTGCGCACCTCCGAAGCCAAAACCGAGGCCACCATCGCATTCCACGCAGAAAAACACACAGGATAGGCTGTTTACTTTCCCGAAATGGACCACCGGTGAAAAAAGCACTATTCACCGTAGCTAGCTCGTGCGGGGCCCACACAACGATCCCGAAACCCATCGAGAGGATCACACGACGGCGATCCCCTCGGAAAAACAAGCGGAATCGACTACTCGCTCGCCCAAAACGGACACCCGGTAAAAAAGGTACTATTCACCAAAGGCCAGCTCTGGTGGGGCCCACGCCTGGATTCCGAAATTCATCGAACGGAACGCACCATTGCGATCCTCTCGGAAAAACACATAGGATCGACTATTCATCTACCAAAATCGGACTCCTGGTGCAAAAGCTGTGTTTCTCCGCAAACGCCAAACCCGACCTCGTGGGGCCTGCACCCCGTTCTCAGTCCCAACACCCGGAAACCATCTCAAAAAGTCCGTCATACCATCAGGGTCTCAACGCCACTGACGGCACGTCAATCGGACGCTCCGGGTAGAAGTTACAACGGCCCGTAGTCGTAAAATAATAAAATAATATTATTTTATACGACCTTTCTAACTCCCGGGCCACGATCCTGAACCCTTAAACTCTCAAAGTGAGTTCAAAAGGTCCGTCTCGACGCAAGGAGCGTGTTGTCGTAAACGACTCGCAAATCGGAGTTACGGTTTGCGAGTTACGGGGGTTTAAAGAACCCCCGGAAAATCTTGGCCGAACCACCGCCAGCCTCGCCGGAAAACACCGCGCCACCACCGGATTCCGCCGCGCCGCCCCCGGAAACCACCGCGTTGCCGCCGCGCCGCCGCGGAACTCGCCGGAATCTGCCATGGCCTCCGCGGGTCTTGCCGGAAAACCGGGTTTTTCGCCGGAAAACTTCCGGGAGCCACCGGGAGCACCCCGGTGCTCCAAATTCAGATCTGAAACATGTTTCGGAAAGCCCGGGACCCGAACTACACAAATCTTATGAAAATTTGAAGAAAAACAACACAAAAACGGGATCTAGGATTGTAAAACTCAAACCGCCTACCTCACGGGCGAAACACCGACGTTCTGCCTCAGATCCGCGCTCCAGAGCTTCCGCTGCGCGCTCCTGGAACGTCTGCCGTCAAATTCGGAGCTCGTGGGCGCTTCGTTTGCTCGTTTTGGCGGAGTGGCGGCGAAGAACGGCGAAGAACGACGAAGAACGATTAAAAGGGGCGGGGGCGATGATATTTATATCAGCTGCCCGCCGACGCCAAACCCGCCTCGGACCCGACGCCCGATGCGAACAAAAGTAAGGTCACCCCTAGGGTAAACGCGTCGTTCTGAACGCAACGACGGTCTCAGATTTTCCATCCGAGACTCCGTTCAGATGTTATTCGAGCCGACGCTCGCACACTAACTTGCTACTTATTTACGGAAACGCCCCTAGTGGCGTTTCTCACCGCATGCCCGCGCCCGCGAAGTTTATACCCCGCCTAGGGTAAACGCCACGTTCCGGACGCAACCGTGCCCTCAGATTCCCATTCTAAGCTACCTTTTAGGAGATATCACACCCCCGACACGTGCATAGTATAAAAATACTTAATATTTTTATAAAATTAATTCCGGGCACACCGGGCCTCGGAATCGCACGTCGTCTTCCCGCCTAGCTCTGGAATTATTCGTAGAAATTTTCCAAAGTCTGACAAGGCCAAAAACCCGAGTCGCTACAGTAAATTAATACCTTGATGTTTTTTTCTGATGTGTTACCTAGTTTCATACGTGATCGAGAAGTCGAGTTCACAATTGACTTAGTTCCTGATGATAAGACAATTTCAAAACCACCATATCATATGGCTCAAATAGGACTTCTTGAATTGAAAAATCAGTTGCAGGATTTTCTTGATAAAGGATTTATTCTTCCTAGAACTTCACCGTGGGAAGATCCTATTTTGTTAGTTAAAAATAAAGATGTTTCCATGATACTTTTCATTGATTATAATTCTTTGAATAACATCATTATTAAACACATGTATCCTTTCCCTCACATCGATGACATGTTTGATCAGCTCTAGGGAGATCAGTTCTTTTCCAAGATTAACTTGAGATTCGGATACCATCAGCTGAAGGTGAATGATGATGAAATACCAAATACATTCTTTCATACTAGATATGGGAATTATGAATTTGTTGTTATGTTTTTTGGGTTAACCAGTGCACCTCCTATATTCATTAATCTTATGAATAGAATATTTCATTATTTCTTGGATAAGTTTGTGGTTGTATTTATTGATGACATTCTAGTATTTTCTAAAAATAAATAGGAGCATGGAAAACATCTAAGGGTTCTTTTACAAACCATAAAGGAAAATAAACTATAGGGAAAATTCAGAAAGTGTAATTTTTGTTTTCAACTGATTTATTTTCATGGGCACATTGTAAATAAGGATTGAATAACAGTTGATACTGCCAAAAAAGTGGTTGATGTGGATAAGACTAACAAATGTTACATATATTTTTAGTATTCTCGGATTAGTAGGTTATTACTGGCGTTTTGTTAAGAACTTTTCACAGTTATCTATCCTAATAACTAAGTTAACAATAAAAGGGGTTAAATTTATTTGGTTAGAAGAATGTGATGTTTTTTTTAGGAACTAAAGAAGAGATTGGTGAATGCTCTAGTTTTTTCCTTTCCTTCCCGAAATGGTCAGTTTTTCATCTATAGTGATGCTTCTTTGAAGGGACATGGTGGTGTTTTGATTTAGAATGATTAGGTAATTTCTTATTTTTCAAGAAAACATAAACCTCATGAGTTAAATTATCCTACACATGATTTGGAATTGGCAGCAATGGTTTTTGTTTTGAAAATTTGTAGGCATCATTTATACGGATCCAAAAGTCAAATATATACTAACCATAAATATCTGAAGTATATATTTACTCAGAAGGAATTAAACATGAGGCAGATAAGATGGGTTGAACTGATAATGGATTATGATTGCATGATCAATTACCATCCTGAAAAATCAAACAAAGTGGATAATGCCTTGAGTTGAAAACATCATGCTTCATTAACTATGTTATGTATTGAACATGATCCCTTATTTAATGATTTGATGAATTTTGTCTTAGAATTTGTTGATTTAAGAAATACCTATATTTTTTCTCAGGATTTAGTGTAGTCATCATTATCAGATAGAATTAATAAAGCACATAAGGAAGTATATAATCTACAGAAAAAGGTAGGACTGGTTAAAATGGTCATGCTTCCAAAATTTATCCTTGATAGAGATTGTGTTTTAAGATTTAGGAAAAGGTTGTGTGTGCCTTTTGATTCTTAGTTGAAGAAATATTTTGTTGTTTGAAGCTCATACTTCTCTATTTTCAGTTTATCCTGATAGTACTAAGATGTACAAAGGCCTTCAGAAGTATTATTGGTGAGATGGAATGAAAAAAGATATTACTGATTTTACTGTGAAATGCTTGACATGTCAATAGGTTAAAGCAAAGCAGTAGTTACCAAAGGCGATGCTTCAGCATTTTCTAGTGAAAAAGTGGAAGTGGGAGAATGTATCTATGGAATTCGTGGTGGGACTACCAAATACTACTCAAGGTAACATTGCGATTGGGGTTATTGTTGATGAGCGGACAAAATCTGCACATTTTCTTTCTATTAGAGATACAATGTCTTTGGATCCGCTTTCTCGATTGTACCTCAAAGAGATTGTCAGTCTACATATAGTTCATTTTTCCATTGTATCTGACTGGGATCCCAAGTTCACTTATAACTTTTTGAAGGGACTTCACAATTCGTTGGGCATAAAATTAAAATTTAGTATAGCTTTTCATCCAAAATCAGATGTCCAGTCAGAATGAATGATTCATACTTTTGAGGATATGATTCGATATTGTTCAATGGATTACTAGGGATGTTGGGATCATCATATTTCTTTAGTTGAGTTTTATTATAATAATAGTTTTCATTCCAGTATATTGATGGAACCTTTTGAGGCAATGTATGGAAAGTTGTGTTGGACTCTAGCGTTTTGGGGTGAAGTCGGTGAAAGAAAGTTTATGGGTCTAGAATTACCAGAGTAAGTGGCTCAGAAAGTGAAGATTATTCAGCATCACATGATAACAGCTCAGAGTAGGCTGAAAAGTTATGCATATAACAGAAGGAAAGACTTCTCCTTCGAGGTAGGTGACCATGTTTTCCTTAAAATCTCTCCTTGGAAAAGTGTGATGCATTTCAGTAAGAAAGGGAAGATAAGTTTGTGGTTTATCAGCCCTTTTGAAATTTTGGATAAAGTTGGAACAATTGCTTACTGATTAGCTTTGCCTTTGAGTTTGTCTCAGGTACACAATGTTTTTTCATGTTTCAATGTTGAGGAAGTATGTTCCAGATTCATCACATGTCTTGAGCCCAGAAGCAGTACAGTTGGAAGAGAACCTTTCTTATGAATAGAAACCAGTTCAGATCCTTGATCGAAGGGAATAGGTATTTCAAAATAAGGTCATCAACTAGGTAATGGTTCTGTGGAGAAACCACATGGTAGAAGAAGCAACTTGGGATTCTCAAAATGCTACGAGGGAAAAGTACCCTCACTTGTTTAATAAGTAAATAAAATTGCGAGGAAATAATTTTCAGAAGGTGGGGAGAATCTAACGCCCCAAGGTTTTCTAAAAATAAAATGAAATGCATGAAATATTTTTAAATAGATAATTATAATAAGCCTTTAAACATAATTTTACTACTTCTATGTTTTGAATTTTGAAAAATGGTCATCTACAATTGTGTTCAGTATGTCATTTGGAGTCTAATGAAACCAACTTGTTTTTTTGGGGAATAGTAACATACCCTTATGAATAGTATTATGACCCTGATGAATTGTGCATTTTTTTATTATTTTATTTTCTTAAGGCTTTTATATAATGACATCTTGGTTAATTTTAAAATGCGATATAAAACCAGTTAAAGTTTTTAAATTATTAATTTTTGAATTAAGAATGATTTTATTTGATAATTAAATTAATAATATTTATAAAATTAGTTTCAAAAAATGGACTTCATTTTTCAATTCTACACATCAAGAACAGTAAGGGTGAATGTTTGTGATTTTTCTAAAATTTCTGAATTTTTGATGAATAGTGAAGTACGGTAAAATACCATATATTCAAATTATCAGTAAAATACACTATTTATGACATCATAAGTGATGTAATCCCACATGGGTTGAACTAACATTCCATTATTACTGTTTGAGGTTACATGAATTATGACTATTCATAGTCTTGAGCAAAAATATTATAATAATGATTAAAATAATGTTAAATGCCTCCTCTCCTCCACTATAAATACCACTCTCATTCCCATCTTCCTCCCACACCTCTAAAGCCTTGATCCTTACCTAAGTTTTTCCCAATAATCCTCCCAAGGCTCTTCCCCACGTTCTAGAGCTTCTGGTGTCACCAAAAGGCTAAAAGCAAAGGCATTAAGAAGGATCTCTAGGAGAAGAGATCAAGAGGTAAACATCCTCTTTCATTTTCATTATTTTCTTTCATTTTATGTTATTATTTTTAATTCTGTTTTTCTTATGTAGGAATATTTAATTCCATATTCCCCTTACTGCCCATATTATGTAATAATGATGAGATAAACCTTTTCTCTCATCAAAATATATTACGAAATTTTATGTGACGTCGTTAGGCTGCCATATTTTCGTGAGAGATTTCTAAATTTTTCTTTTATTTTGAGTTCTTTTATTTTCTTCTTATTTCCTCACCTCTTATTATCCAAAAGGAAAGAAAGATTCAGAATATTGTATATTATGTATGTTCTCATGTTCATGTAAAAATACTCATTAATATTCTTCTCCTCCCCCACTTATTCGAGGAATTAAAAACATTGTCTGTGATGTGTTGAATTACTGACATCGTGGATAATGTGATTTCAATTTGATTTAATTACTTAAAGTCTGGTCATGAAACCATTTTTTTGGTTGAAAAAGGTTATCATATATGTATTTTGTCTTATACTTGGTTTTTAAGTTCTATTGTACACATGGTTTTAATTTATAATACAAAATGAGGTCGTTATTATCAAAAGTACCACTAAAATGATCTAAACGAACATCATTAATGTTTTATCTTATGAATCGTCCTCATGTAAGAATTAAAAATTAAAAATGGTTTAATTTATATTTCTTAAAATATGTAAATGATACTCCATTCCAATTCTTGATTTTCACTTCCAATCGAATAGAACAATCCATCATAAACCGATCTTGGAAAACATGTAAAGAACACACCCAAAACAATGCAAGGAACGAAATACAAACAATTAAAGGGTGAAATGATGTAATAAAATGGTCATATAAGGTATTATGAAGATGAATATGATTATTTAAGATATTAATAACACTCTTTTAATCATTATATATGAGATTTAAATGAGTTTTAATTAATACAAACCCGAGGTAAGTAAATTCTTAACCAAATTTCCATTCTTTGGGTTAACCTTCTACTCTGTTATTTATGTGGTATTAGAATTTTTGTGTGATGGGTTATATTTATATTATGTTTTATTATGTGTATTTATAGTTTATATAAATCTTACATCCACTCTATTAAGTCTCTCTTAAATTTTTCAATATTTATAAGTGGCTTTCCTTTTAAAATCCTCTTTTACAATTCTGCTTTACAATTCTGGTTCTTGGATAGTGGCTCTTCTACCATTGTGCACGCCATCAAAAATGGTGAAATGAATGTCTCTTATCGACTTGCAGCAATGTGTATGCAATTCATGGATACTCATTCGACTCTCAAATTCATCGTCACAAATTTTTATCGAGAGGTGAACATGGTTGTAGATGGTCTTGCAGGCATAAGGGTTAGTGAACCTATTACCTGGTCTGATTCCCTTCCTGAGACTCTAACCCCTTTTTATGAGGTTAATTGTAATAAGATCTATTGTTTTCATCTCTTGTAATATTATTAAATTTTATGAACAAATGCCTTGGTCTTTTGGTTGAGGTACCTTTTCAAAAAAATACTCTAGGTTATTGAAACCTAAATAGGGAGTCAAGAAAGAAGGATCATATTTCCATTATGGAAAGCCTAGTTATTGAAAATAGAATTGGATATAATACTTAAGGGGTGTAATAAATACTATAGAGAGTCCATTCAAGGTTTTAATTTTATAAACATTTTTTTGATTGATATATGATACAAACTTCATGTTAAATAATTATTTTTAAATATACATAGTAGTTAAAAATAAAATAACAACAGATGGAAGAATCTTGATTTTTGTATTTAACGAAAGTGTAAAGATGTGTTTCTATAAAGACATGAAAAGAAAAATATTACTTCAAGATTAAAATTATAATATTTTATGTTTATTTTGATATCATTTTCTTTTACATGAAAATATAATTATTTTTGAAAATAGTAGTTATTATTAATAAATGAGATACTTATTTTTCCACACATGGTTTATAATTTTCTCCATTGTATGACATGGTTTGAAAACAAAGTATAAAATGCGTTTTATCAAGGAGAAAATTGTTTTATCTAAGTTATTTGTTAAAATATTTGGGAAAGAGTTACCAATATCCATTGTCGGTGTATTTTAATAAATAATTATTCTTTAATGGATATTAATCAAAACACATAAATTTATATATGAGATATTATTATTAATAGTTTATTTTTGAAATATATTTAGAAAATAAAATATGTGTTATTTAATTTACATAAATAGATTATGTATAATAGAATTATATTTTGAAAAAATATAATTTCTAAGAGGATAGTGGGAATATATTCATACTTTGATAAGTACAAAGTGTAAAAACTAATTGTTGGTGAAGGTAAATTTTAATTTAAGGAGTTGTACTTAAATAAGTTACCAAATTATCTCAATGAAATGTTTTAATTTAGTTAAAAGTTATAAAACAATTATAATATTAATCTTATAAGAGTTATAAGTATTTTAAATACTAGAATTCCTTGACGTCCAAACATTACAGGTTATAAATAAAAAATGTTTAAATATAGCATTCAAGTGGTGAACAGAATGATTAGGAATAAAAAATTTCACCATCATTCAAACTATTTTTCTTCATAGATGTGAATGTGACACTTGAGAGTTGTACTGACTACTGATAGGGATTAATGATCACTACCCAAAAATAAACATTTATCACTTTCTCAAACAATATACTCTTATTTCCAATTAGTGCATGGATCTTTAATTGATTAAACAATAAATTATGAGAGACACTAATGCGACATAGAACAATATATGAGCATAAGGGATTTTTAGAAGGTTCACCACAACTTTATTTTTAGATAAACATTAGTATTAAGTTGGGGTTATCCCACATCATACATTATTGGTATTAATATCAATTAAGAACACATAGAGTATAAATATAGTCTTAGACTCCATACAAATATGCATGAAGTAATAAAAGGGATGATATAACAACAATGAGCATGAGAAAACATGAATGATCTTCTGCCATTTTCTTCAAGTTCCTTTTATTAATCAAATATTTGAAAACTGTTTCATTCTCTAAAACTCATCCTATTATTTGAGAGACTTCTTCATCATAATTTTCATAATAACATCATCTTCATTATATAGAGATATTTTAGATCTTTATATCTCTATTAATGGTTCTAATTATCCCTTTGGATCATAGTTGGTCTCATATTAATCTATTTGAAAAGTCATCAAATTATTAATGATTTTTATACCTATAAGGAATTAGTGAAATACCCACAATTTTTTTAAATAATATTTAGATTTTAAATTTTACAAAATTAATTTAATGGGATTATATTTTATTATAATGTTAAAAATTAGACAACCATTAAAATTATCCATCAGAAATATTTATAAATAATATAATATATGTTTATTTCATGAAATAAAAAATGTTTCATTTAAAAACTAAATAATTTCCACCACATAGATTTCTTATTTTTTATATATTTAATGAAATTAGTTACTTATTATATTCCTTATGGTTATATATTTTTATATAAAAAATAATATCCAATTTTAAATTAAGAGATTTAAATTTTATAATGGTAGAAGTAAAATTTTTTTAGTGAAATTTGTGATAAAAAATAAAATATTATAAAATATTAAATATTGTATAATATTGTATATAATTATATATATGAACAATGTTTTTATAAATTAATAAATTTGTTTAATAAATGAATATAATATATAAAAAACTATGTAAATTATTTTTTAATAATAAATATTTCATTAGTTATTTTTTAATGAATATTATTTTGAATTGTTTTGGAATCATAAACAATTTTGTTATAATATATTACAGAAAAAGAATTATAATATTTATGATTTAAAAAGCTGAAATATTTAAATGAACAATAGTTATGAATAAGGTTGATTTTATCAATATATATTTAAATTGTCTGGCATAAATATTTCCCAAATATTTATGAAATTTCAATACAATGATTTTACAATATATAAAATAAAGAAAAGGTGGTTTTAGTGTGCTTACATGGTAAGTATGATAACAGATAAGATTGTTTTCACTTTTTAAAGGATATATAAATTAACAATAAATTATGTATATATTATTACCTAAATTCTAAAATTTTCTATATATTTTTTAAACTCAAATTACAAAATTAACACTAAAACTTCTTGAAATAGGGTATTTGCGATGCTTTATTAACCAATTCCATAGAGTAATGAATTTATCACAATTTATATATCATTAAACTATATAAAATTATTTATTTACATTCTAATGTCTCTTATAAAACCATTTTACACCATGATGGATCAATCATAGTTGTTTTTTCTAAATTAATGTCAGTATAAGACACCATTTCTTTCAATTCAATAATTTTCTATATTTTTTAAATTTTAGAAAGTTAAAATAATTTTTATAATTTATATTACTTCTAAAATTAAGTGTTGATCAAACTATTTTATTCTTAAATGAAAATATACTCAAACAACAACTTTATTATTTACAACTTTTATTTTGAGTTGTTTTTTCTACAATATATTCTTCCTTATAATATTTTTATGTATAACACAATTTTGGGTAGACAATATATGTTATTTATAGGGTAATTATTTTTATTTAATTTTATATTTAGTTGATAAATTATTTGAACTAATTTACATGGTATATATACATTCATATAATCATACATAATTGTGGGTTGATTAAATACCTACATAATAATTTTACTAAATCATTTATTTTTTATTTTTTTCCTTTCTAATTAACTAAATTATCATGAACACTATCTATTTTGAATTACCATGTATATATAACTATATATTCATATTATCATGGTATCATCACCAAAAGTGATTTATATTCATATATACTTGTTCAATGATATAAATTTGAAAGTTTTAAAAATTATGAATTAATGATTAATTGAGTTTTTGAAAATAGAATTTTGAAAAATAGAAAAATGAATGTAATTAATATGGAACTTATAAACTAATGATAGTAGAACCTCAATACCATATAGAAACTATTACATTTAAATGATGATAACATTAAATTCCATAAAAGTGGAATTAGGAACTATCATGATTGTGGAATATAAAAATCATGAATACCATGGATAGAAAACATTAAATTGAATAAAAAATATAATACTTTAAAAATAAAAACAATTATATGGGAATTATTATTTATTGTTAATAAATATATTTAATAGTTATTAAAAAGTTTTATACCCCTTGATAAATTCTTATATAAGAAAAACCCCATAGAATCATCTTATATATATTTAAGGGTTTATCTAATATTTTAAATTCCCTTATATTTATTCCAAAAAATATTTTTATGGAATATTTATAGAACATATCATAATAATTTCTATGGATCTACATTAATTTATAATATCTTATTTTTATTGATATGTATACCTTAAAAAATTGATATATAACTCTACTATTTTCATTACTAATATATTATGTTATAATCTATTTTTTACCTATCATCCTTAGGTAGTTTTGTTTATATTATAATTTGATTTTTTGTTTATTTTTTTAATTTGGATTTACAAACTAATTTACCCTCCTCTTATTAATTTAATCATAATCTATACCATATGAAATTGGAAAGGGGGTTTCTAATCATTTCTCTAAAATTTTATCATATTTTTCTCAAATATTCTTTATTATTTTTATTTTTATTTATTATTAATTTCTTTATAATATTAGATATAAATCCACTTATTCATATTATTATTGGTGAATGATATTTCATCCTTAATAATTTAAATTTCCATTTTATTTTCCTCTAAATGGGAAATTTATTAACCCATTCTATATGATTCATTCTCATTTCTTAGGGTTAACATTTGTTGATTTATGATTATATTTACAAATAAACTTGAAATATTATATGTTTTATTCATGTTATATTTCATTTAAATTATATATGTTGATGGGTGGGACCAGAATTATATTGATATCTAATTAATTGGGAAAATAAGTTATTCTTTAGATAAATGATATTGGTATTGTCTAAATAGGATTTATCATTATGGTATGAAGTCATGGAAGTAGCCTTGAATATATTAATATCATGTATAGAACATATTATAATGATATTATTAATTATATGATTACATATATGTTTTAGTATGATCTACTATAAATTTATTTCAAATTTTATTTCCATTGATATGAATTGAAATTAAACTTCATGAGTTATTGATTTATTTTCATGATTACTAGAAATATTTTATTTATTTACCCTTTACTAAGATTTATTTGATAACTTATCATCTTCATATGATTATATTAGGGTTTATATGTTATTATTAATGATACAAGAGTGAAAATTGATTTAAATATTGTTGGTCTAAAAGGAATTACGTTAAAATATTATAAATATATTTTTATGGAAGAAATGGTTTTCCATTGGGTGTAACATATAAGGTTTTGTATTTGAAGTTTTATATATTTTATATATTTTATAAATCTTTAAATTTATAAATTCATATAATAGGATAGTTTTATGTAATAATTACACATTTATGTGTGGTTTATTATAGTCAGGGTTGAAGTAGGGTTTAGATAATTTTAGAGGTTAAAAAGTATGATTTTCAATATAAGTTATATAGTTTAAATAATTTTTGATGTTAGGATATGGTAGGTTAACACATGCGATATGTTTTAAGATAATGTTATGGGTTATGATATTGGTTAATGAACATAAGTGTGAATATTATTAGGTGGTCCTAAGATTAAAAAGATATGTTATAACATTTGGTAGTTATTAGTCACATTATTTTTATTTTATTTATTTTATGTCTAAAATTTTGTATTGTTTCTAATTGTTTTCAATGAAATAATAAAAAATTTCATGATGAATGGGACATAGGTTAATACTTGTAACATAACCAAAAAAAATAATATTAAAAAATTAATTTTTATTATCCACATCATCAAGGAATGATTTTATTTTTATAAGACTTCATAATAATAACTCCAAAGTTAATCATATTTGGATTAATGTAGTGTTTGGATAGGTGAAATATTGAATTTTTTTCATATGATATATCTGAGTAAATAATACTACATTGAAAGAAAATATTTTGTCTTGTGGGTATAGTAATTATTCTGATAAGTGATTATACGGGTTAGTGGGCGAGTTGATAAATGGTTCAATATGTTTCTATGAGGTAACTAGTAGTTACTATAGGGATTGAACTTAAGGATTTTTAGTGCAAAAAAAAAATTTCAAGTGGATTTTAAAAAATAAAAAATAAAACCTAAAGATAAAAAATAGTAAGTGGAAACTCTAGTATTATCTATATATGGAAGCACATTCACTTCTTTTTTGTTTATGCCACTTTTTATGTAATTTATGCTGTAAAAAATTTAAAAATTTGTATGGGGTTTTTTGATGAATTTGTTTAGAATATAATGTAGCTCGTGAATAATAAATCAATTATGGATATATCAGGGAAAGGATTAGTGATTAAATCAATGATAGGATCACTCAAAGTTAAATTGGTGAATTATAATTCCAACTCATACTCAATTAGTGAGTATATAATCATATTTTTATGACCTTAGGTTGAGTAAAATGTGATTTCCAATCTTACTATGATCATATTAAGTTGGTACACATTCCTATGTGTATTATAAAAGTATCAAACAATCACTAAATTATTCAACAACAATTCCACACTTAACTCTCCAAACAAATCCAAATTGGGAGAGAGTGATTTTAAGCCATTAGAAGTTATCTCACTATTTTCCCCCACACAGACTATAATTATAAAATTAATAATTATATGATTAATTGTATTCTTTCACAAATATTATCAAAAAAATTGATGGAAAATTAATCAAATAATATAATCAGAAAATAATTCATATAAAAACAAAATTGATAATAATTAAAAATTAACGATTCATTCAATCTACTATAACTAAGAACACATGATAGGGAGGAAAATTAAGATTAAGTATAAATAATCAAAAAATAAATAAATAACCATCCTCACTAAATCAATAACCTATAAGTATTTAATCCTCTATGTGATGGTTTGAAACCATCTGGGAATAGTCTTGTCTTATAAAAAAAGAAACTAGTTTTACCCTCCTAAATGTCTCCTCAAAGTGGTATGACCATTACTTTAATACTTTCTTGGGATCTATCTCAAACTCCTCTATCATAAATTGATGCTTCAAGGTGTAAATAGTTGTTTCTATATTCCTTCAACATAGAATCTAAACATTATAGACCATCCCAACTTCTAAATTTCACATTAGAAATGGATACTCCTCCCATGATCTTATGCAGAGCTCTCCCTTTTTATATTAGTTTCCATATGTCCATACTATTATGAGATTTATCAATTTGGTTAAGTAGTACTTATATAAATATTATTTATATCACATATCTACCACCTGGATTTATTTTCTTCTTTAATATTATATTTTTCACTTTAATTTGGAATGGTATTGAAATTTATTCATTGTAGGTTGAACCCCTTATTCAGCCCCATTTACAGTCAGTTCATTATTATATCATGGTTAGTTCAACGAAACATGAATAGTGGGTTCTAGTTAGGTTCTATTTACATTAAAAGTTAGTTTATTACATAGTTAGTCTTAATCCAACTAACCATAAGTGAAGTTTATGGTTTGTTTAGACAACTACAACAGTTAGTTCAATTGATAGTGGGCAGTGATTCATAGAAAGTTAAAATCTAATGTTAATATTTTATGGAATGTTTAATTTATTGTGAAAATTGATTTAGGTGAAGAAAAAAATATGAAAAATTCATTTATGATTCAAAAAAATAGATGTAATTAATTAAAAATTTATGTTATATTATATAATATTCCAAAAATCCATCCAAATGTAACATTAATTCCCAAACATCACAAAATTTTCTATTTTAACAAATATGGGAAGATAAATTGAATTATATTTCGAAAAATATATCCAATAATTTTCACATATAAATTTATTCATAATTATTTACTTATAATACTATTTTATAAAACATCCAAATTAAATCCAAATTAAAATATAAAAACATTCTAAAATAAAAATATCTATAAATCAGTTCAATATTTTTAATAAATATATCTAGATCGGGCATCAACAATTCAGTCATGATTTAACAAAATCCATTGATTTTTATAAAATAGAGAATGATCAAACTAAGAAGATACACTAAATGTTTTTCATAAAATGTATAATCCAGAAATCATAGTCAATAGTTTATAACATGAATTGAGAGAATCAGTTATGAATTTCATCACAATCAAAATTTAAGAGGCTGATATTTTTTTACATAAAATCATATCAAAATGTGTATTCATATCTTGAAAAAATTCATATATCAATATATTTATATAATTTCACAATAAAAACCTTACTTAGACATATTTATGAATCTTACAAAAGATCTCCAGAAAACATACTTGATAGACCTAAACAGGTTTATAAGTAGGAATATCCCAATATTATTGTTTAACAGTCACAAATTCAATGAAGTTATTTTTTAATATATCCACGTATTTCAATTTTATAGAAAAAACTCTTAAATAAGATTAGAGTGTTAAATAATTAAGGAAAAATAGAATGCATAAAAGGTTAATCAATTTAAGTTCAAGTAATACCATTCAGTGATTTAAGTAAATTTTTAATGAAAATTTATATACACAACAATTTCTAATATCCAAATTAAGAGTGAGAAATTTTTTAATTTTATTCAACTTGAATTCATCATGATTCTTTTATGAATTTAATTTATTTTTATCTAAATTTCTCAAATACATATTTTTAAATTTTTATCTTTACCTAATACCAATTTTTTAACCTACCTCCAAAGGAGTTAATTTGTTACCCTTTACTCAATATATATTGATTCATAATGTTTTCCCAAATATTAAGACATGTTTATTTTCCATATTATTTAAATATTTAAAAAATATCCACTCAAAGAGACAATGAATATGTGGTGATCATGTTGTATTGAACATGAGTAGTTTGGTGGTAAGGAGTTGGTTGAAAAAAATGTTAAAATAATGTTTTAGAAAAGATTTTTTTCTTCAATACAACCCATGATAATCATTTAACCATAATAAAATTACCTCACTCATGCACACACATCAACCAAACCACCCCTTCCTTTTTATGTATTAACAAGTGAAATAATGAAACATAATAAATTAATTCATTCATACTGTACCATTTCATTATTCTTTTCATTCTTATGTATGTTTTTCCTTTTCTAATTTTTAGTTATTTCTGATGTATGTGTGTGATTAATTTTAATTATATACAATTTATGTCATAATATTTTTCATAAGAGGATGATTAATAATCCAATATGATTAAAATGGATTATGAATATTTTTATTTTACCAAAAAAAATTATACACCTAACACTCCCTAAAACATGTACTCCCTCCCAAATATTGTTTGAAAGTACCTTCCCCTACCCTTAGTTTGAAATATAATCTTGTTAGAAACTAGGAAATGGGTGTGAAAGGTATTATAGGACTTTAATATAGATTAAACAATAAGTATGTTAAATGTATCTAAGGGATTAAAATATTTACTTTTAAGGTGGTATCAATGGATTTAAATAGGTTTGAAATAAAAATGTTCATCAGTAATGTAAAACACAATTATTTAATATCAAGATATTTTTAAAATTATCAAATAATGATATATCTCATTAATAAATTATTAAGTCCTCTCTAGGAAAATATGGTACTATAACGAATTTTTAAAATGGGTTTAGAATACACCATGAGGCTAGAAAATTAATATAGGACAATCACTAATGGTAATATATTTCTATAATAAGTTAAAACCCATGAAAATTATTTGGAAATAAAATTTTGTGGAATAAAAAAATCTCAAGAATCCCTTAAGATTTTATTTTCAAGAATAATAACAAGTTACTCATAAATGACATGGAATTTAAAGTTAATCAATATAACCTAATGGATGACTCAAAAACATTAATGAAAAAAAAAATTATTTTTAGAAAACTAAAATAGAATTATTTTTTATTTTTATATTTATAAAATAAATTCACATTTAAAATATACAAAAATTAATGAAAGAAAAGAAATAATTAAAATATCACAACAACATAATAGTTTTATCCCCCCACTAGACTCATTTATTTCATTATCCTTAAAAATTTAACAATCATCACACATATTTTAAGCATAAAAATTATAATCCAACAAATATATAACAATAATGGATGGATATAACCCAATTATATTATATTTTTATACATAGAAAACTTTTAAGGGATTCAATATCTCACTTTTTTCATCTAAATATCTATATTAAATTCATAAGTCACTATCCAAGAATATTAATATAGAGAAAACAATATCTTAATTATAAATTTATTAAAAATAAAACTAATATAAATGGAAACAAAATAAAAATCCAAGAAATAAATAAAAAACATTGGTAAACCCCACAACTGTGCCTTATTTTTACAATCTAAAACTTGATAGTCATTGGGTTATACCTAGTTTAATGGAGGATTGGGATTATTTGATAGGAACCATCACATTTTAATGGATCACAAGTGCTTCTATGTGAACTTTATATTTATCACAACTTTAATAAACATTTTATAGAGGTTTTAGAGTTCTATAAATATCTTATTATTTAACTATTTATCTTGACAAGTGGGGTAATTATGGTCCATGGCTGGTAAAAATAACATATATGGGTCCTTATTCTTCTCAACTTGTACCCCCACCATTTATTCAACATAGAACTCCATATGGGATAATCCAATGGGCTCTTATACAATGGGCTCTAATAATCTAAATTTTAGAACTTCCTGGTTGTCTATTCTACTTCACCATAATAATCTAGGGTGGGAAACTATGATATTAAACCTATAATTTAAATAAAATTAGTTTCAAAAACACAATTTAATTTTAAGTGATGAAATTTATTATTCAGTTTTTTTATTTCAATTAATTTATTTCTTTATTTTTTATAATGATTTTATATTTTGTGGTGTTTTTGAAGTTTTGTGCTGAAGTTTTATAATATTTTCTAATTCCATACCATTTATCAATTATACATGACTTGTAAAGTTTAATTCACATCATGTCCAAGGGAGGCATTCAAATATGGAGGAATGGAGGTGTGTTTTGGGTTGAGGCTAATCTAGGAGCATATCATGGTCAAAAGGATTCACGACATGATGAAATCTTGGACCAACAAAATTGGAAAAGTCATTTACATTTTATTCTCTAGGGTAATATTATGTATGTGTACTTTTATATGTAAGGGTTATATAGTTTTTGAAATCAAATAAGGGGGTATGCCACCACATGATAAGGGGAGGCCACATTGTAACCATACCTATGGTTTGAGGAATAAGATTTTTTACCTTGTGAAATTTAATTCGTGAGGGGATCAATCATGTTTTGAGCTATGGGAATGCCTCATGTTGTGTCTCACATGGGTAGTGGAGTCAAAAATTTTACCCATAATTGGGGTGTTGTGTCACACCATAAACTGTCTTATCTATATTATTTAAAATATTAATTAATCAATTAATCAATAAAATAGGATCTACAAAGATTATTTTTCTATTACCACCAGTTGGGTCATGGAAAATACCTCATCCAAACCTTTAATGTAACACCCTATGTTTTTATTATTATTTTTTCTAATAAACTAATTTTTTATAGCTCTATTTATACACAACACTATGTTTAACTTGCACTACACATGACACTATGTTTAAATACACCATTATATATTAATAATATTATTATTTAAATGTGATCGTTATAACATTGACATTAATCTAATCAATATGAATAGTAATAAATACTTTTTAATTATAAAGTATAATGGTTTTATATAAAGAAAATAATTTTATAAAAAAAGTACCAAATTTTTAGAAAAGTCTTTATATGTTTAGAAAATATTATTTTCTCAAAAAAATATTACTTTTTGTGATCAAATAATAAAATTAATTTCTGAAACATTTATAAAATTTATTTGTTAAAATAAAATTAATTTTTTAAATCTAAATGTCAAAATTATATGAGGGTTAATTTTTGATAATCTTGTGAAGATATAATTTTTCTGACGAATAGTGAAAAATACTAGTTTTTATTAAGAATTTTCATTTCTATTGAAGCATTTAAAAACATTCAATTTTTTTAAAATGGTTTAAGGGTGAAATTATTTCAATTATAAATACATTAATGCAATTTAGGTCATTTTAATCAATTTCATATAGAATTTTTGTATTATAACTTTCTTCACTTATGCAAATTTTATCTTTGAAAACCTACTTTCTAGTCACATATGTGGGATTAATTTTAATTTAAATTATTTCAATGAGGTAAATTGAATTAAAAAAATGGATTTTATATTTAGAATCATAATAATTAATATTATCTAATAAATTGAAATTAATTTTTTACCATAATAAATATTAAAAGCTGTAAAAAATATTTACCACAATTAAGGTAAAAATGGATTTACCGAGTGGTTAAACAAAAAAGATAAAGGCTAAAAATGACCCAAAACATGTAAAAAACCCTTTGGTTGGAAATATTTAGACCTTATGTCTTATATTTTATATATTTTATATTTTTATCTTTATTTAATGTGAAAAATGTGGGTAATCTTTATCTTTTCAAAAATGAAAAGTGTGCCTCTCAGTTCACTTATAAATGGTCACCCACTCTCATATCGTATTAAAAATTCCAAAACCCATTAAATAATACAATAAATACCCTAATAACATAAAAAATTACCTCATATCATCATATAATAATTATTTTGGTCTTAAATAAAACCAAATATTCATTTTGGTTCAAACCAAAAGATGTTTTCTAAAGAAGAGGTAACATCCCCAACCAATCCTTTTATTTTATTTCTTCCTATGCATCGTTAAATTATTATTAAACCATAATTATATAATAAAATCAGTATATTTAATATGATAATATGTTATTATGTTTATTTAATAACCTAAATCCTTATCTACTTCCATAAAATGGGGTATGAAATCATCATTCGTGTGTACGATGGAATATCGCCTCACGAACCGATGTTATTCATTTTCCATCACCACCTATAATGGATTTATATAATTATGGATTAAATGTTTATATATAGTATTTATTATATTTTTATAATTATTAAATTATAATATCTAATATACCTTCTTATGTTCCATTTTGTGAGAATATGATAACATCACTCATGTATACGACATACCGCCTCTTGAAGTGATGTGATTCATTCACACTTTACATGGACAGTAATAAGGGTGAGTTTTATGGAAATATTTGATATATATGACATAAATATTATTACTTAATGTTAATATATTTTTACCCTTCTTTCATTTTATCTATAAAGAAAATGGAAACAACATTCATGCTTATATACGACTTACCGTCTCCATGAATGGTGTATTCCATTTTGTATGTATAAATTTAATTTATTAAAATAAATAAATATATACTAAATATATATAATATTTATATCATGGTTTTAATTCTATATATTATGGAACTATGATCAAAGTAAGAGGACCAAAAATAAAAACTCCAAAGATACATGAAAACCAAGCGGTTATTACCCAAAATGTGATTCTAACAATGAATTGTTAATAAATGGGTATTAAAATCTCACACATAAATCATATATGGTATGATATATATAATTATTGATTTTAAATATATTTATAATAAACATATATATGTTATAAATGTGTTTCTAACATCAATGAAGGACGTAAAAACTTAAGGTAAGAGATTTCCATCTTAGTTTCTACTTATGTGAGAAACTTTCCATATTCACCAACTATTGATTTTATATAGTGTATATACTAAAAATGAATTAATTTTATGATTATTTTTAAAAAAAATTATGGGTATTTAAATATCCATATAAGTATCTCTCTTTCATGGGGATTGTGATTCAAAGTTATCAAAGTGGTATGGGTTTCATGATACAATCTCATAGTCTATCAGAAATGTTTATGTTTATGCTTATAATGATGAAATAGTATGATATATCTCTCAAGAAACATATTAATTTTATTCTACTATAATTATATAATGATAATACATGTTTCCCCATCATTTTTCTCTCTGTATGGATTTTATATTTCAAAATATTTTAAAAAAAAATCAACTTTATTTATATCTTCGGTTAAAAACCGTTTTTCTTCTATATCCATGTTTTCTAAAAATGATTTAAAAATGACTTAAAATAACCCAAAGGATTTATTAAATAAATTTTATCCATATTGGAATTTTTATAAGGTGTTATAAAATAAATATTAATGTCATTTTCAAAATAACTCACATTTGAATTTTACTGAAAATTTGAACGGAATATTTGATTTAACATGTATGAAATCTTCCACCATCAAAAACAATAATTTTTTAATGTATTACTTTATAATTTTCCAAGGTTATTTTAAAATAAAAGTAATTTTTTTAAAAAAATTATGTCTTAAAAATTGTTTTCAAAGTGGAAAGGCTATTTTTTTCAATAAATGTTCTAAGTGATTTAACAAAATCATTTTCCATATAAGATGACATCATTTGATGTTACATAATATTTACATAGAATATTATATAATGATACCATATTTATTAATTATTTGGATGGTTTTTGATTATGATAAAAAGATGTTTATGAATCCCATTTCTTTCCATAGGTTACACTATAATGAAATTTTTATGGAGATTGACCCCTTTTGACAGGTTATGGTATGATTAATGTTATATGATCTTTTGGCAGATAGATGTATGGATTATGTGATGTGTTTTACCTATATCTATCCCCAATGCATTGAGTAACTATGGATAAATCATGAGTAAATATGATATGCATTAACCTGACTATATGTTCAAAATGTTATGCGTGAACAAGATTACATGTTCACAATGTTATGTGTGGACCTAGATTTCATGTAGAAAAGGTTATGCATGGACCTAGTTTCATGTCTATAATTTTATGTGAGGGCCTAATTTCATGTTCTTAACTTAATGAGTGGACATGTTTCTAATTATACATGTTCAAAATGATATAAGATTATGTCTATGCTACAAATATATGACTTATCCCAATGTTATGTTATCATAGTTTATGATATTTGATTCCATTATGATTTATGTCTTATAAACTACCATAATTTATGACATGAATCAAGTTTATGATCTATGATATGTAGGGTTTGGTTTTCAAATTTTATTCTCATGTTCTCAAACCCTTATGATCATGATGTGTTGATATCTCTATTTTTTACTCTTACTGATCATATAAGATCACCCTTTATTATTTTTCCTTTCAGTTGGATATTATGAAAGGAATTATGTATAATATGTCAAAGAAATGGTTATAACTATGAATAAAATAGTGGGAGATTGTGTATCTCAATTATGGGCTAGTTTTTTTATAAGACCAAGTTTCCAAAGGCACTAGACCTAAAAAATTATGGTGTGTGTCTTTATGCTATGTAATAAATATTTTTATATTAAGATGTAATAAATTTGTATGATATGTTGGGGTCTTTAAATTATAGTTCATTTATGTCTTGTATCTCTTTCCCTTCCACTCAATATAAGTGTATTATTCACTAATAAGTTGTGTTACTCCTCCTTTCTAATTATAATGTCTTATCCTATATGGTTTTATTTCTCCCCTATAGCCATGGTGGCCTATGGTTAATAGTTTTATAAACATATGAAGGGGATTATTGATGTTAAGGTTTTATATTATCATAATTAGAGTATTCACACCATTAAATTGATTTTTCATCAGTTTGAGGTAGGTGGTTTTATTATTTTCATTTGTTTGAAGAACCATTTGTGTTTGATTTTTAAAACATTTGTCTTCAATTATTTCAAAGGATTTTATATCATCTTGATGGTTGTTACATATATGATATAATTACTTATATAATTCTAATTTTATATAAGTGTTGAAACTAGTTCCAAAATAATGTTATATATATATATATGAAAATCAGTGTTGCTCGCCATGTGATTGATGAACTGCCACTTTTATAGAAGTTGTCATTTGGTGAAATTAGCATGGTTATGCCTCATGGGAACCCTGAATGACTACTTAGGGATTCGAGGATAGGTAATAATAGGTATTTATACCACCATACATATTAATGCTTAAATTATACCACTAGTTAAGTATTTTGTTCTGATTAGTGATGATTATGGATAGATTAAGATCCCACTCTGGCTAGAGGGATATGCACAACTAATATGTATGGTTAAATATTAGTATACATATCTTATAGGCCATTAAAATTAGTTACCATAGAGTATATCCCTTGATGATTTGTTGGAAATAATTATTTACTTGGAACTTAAAATTTTTTTTAATGTATTAAATATTATTACTTGTTCTTTCAAATTAAAAGTGTATCTTCATATCTTTATTTCTTTCAAATTATCATGCTTGGATCAAATAACAAAAAATTTTCATAGAAAACATGGTGAGATCCTTTTGAGCATGTTATACTCAAACTTAATCTATACCCAATTGGTGTTTGTAGACCTTATTTTGATAGATATAGGTAAATTAAATACACCAAATTGAGGTGGTGGATTCCCATACTAGATGGGTTCAAGTTTAGTGGATTACATTGTGGGAGTAATCCCTCATGCACCACAAATATGGGAAGCTGTAGTGACTCAAAATATCACTACCTATTTTCCTTAAATAATTATTATGTTAATATCTTGTCCTATATGTAAAAAAACTAAAACATTATTTTAGCATGTTTGGGCTATTATAATATTACTATTAAATTCACTGGTATAAAAGGAAGTAAATATATTAGGAAATCTACGAAGGAAAGAAATGGAATCGAGTAATGGAAGTATTTTTTTTAAAGCTCATTTATCTGAGCGTAGAAAAGAGGTTTCCTTACTAGGTATTTCTATATAGAAATCCCAATATGAATTCAAGCAATTATTATTTTATCAAAATTGTGTGCAAGATAGATTTAAGTTAATAAAAATTTATATGAGATTTATGTTAGTGGAATCACCACCCTCGACTACCACCGGTGTGTACATTATCCGTATACCATATAAGGATATATTGAGTGGATATGTAACTAAAAATTAGGATGATATAAACATGAAATTGTAAACACAATAATTTATTTATCACATGTATTTTAATTTTTTTTTCATGTTTACTTTTAAAGAAAAACAATTTTTGTTTTTCTATAAAAATAGTTTTTATCATTATTTATTTATTAAAAACTAAATTAATAAATTCTAGATTATAAAATATATAAAAATAATATTATTTTTGTATTTATAATGTCACAATTGTAATTTCATTGTTTTTTATTATTTTTTTGGAAAGAATGATTTTTTAGGTGAATAGTTCAATACACTATTTTATGAATATTGCATTTTTATGAAATCTTCATAATATAAATACATCTTAAATATTTTTAAAAACTTTTTTCATGAAAAAATATGTATATAATATATATAATTATTCATTTTAAAATAATATTACGAATCTAGAAAACCCATGTTTAGCCTTTTAGAACTTAAGTAAAATTTTATTCTAATAAAAATCCTTTTTTTGACATTTTCTTATAATTAAGTATTCACAAGGTATAATTCAGTTATTTATAAATTTTAAAGTAATATAACTCTTTTTTATTTTATAATAAACCAATTATGGATATATAAATCATCAACACTGGTAATTTTATTCTAAACATAATTATTTTACTTAAAAATACTCTCTATAAAAAAATGGGTTTTTATGCATTTGTGCACTAATATTTAAATTAGATTTCATATCCCTTATAATTTTTATTCCAAGAAATTATATTAAGTTTTTGAAATAATCATTATAAAATTATTTTTAATAAAAAATTTATGTTTTTTCAAGAAAATTAGTTTCTAGGGGTAAAAATAGAGTTACCAAGGTATTGGTAAATAATGGTTAAAAGGGTTCAACCTATTTAAAAAAGATAAAAGGTGTTAAAAATATGTTTTATAATGGATTTTTGAGAGATTATATACCTTTTTACCTTACTTACTCCATTATTAGTAATTTTTTGGATCCATTATCATTGAATGATGTAATGACATTATTATAAATTAAAGGGAATTTACAAAAATGTCATTCTTATCACTTATAAAAAGGGAATTCCACAACCCCTTAAAGGAAATAAATTTTATTTATTTACACTTGAAACCCAAACATTTTACATTATACTATAATCCTAAACCACTTCCATAAGATTCTAGTCAGAAGTAATTATCATAATCTGACCATTTTCATGGAATCCTCTATGGAAAAAAAGGTTTCAACGTGAGTACTTATTTTTCCTAAAGTTTATTTCATTCTATCATAAATTTTAAATTATAATTTCTTTATTACTATATAATGAAAAAATTATTTTTATATACATAATTTCATTATTCTTATATAATAACTATTAACCATTTTTTTCTTTTCTATTAAGAAAAACTAAAATTTTCATTTGTGCGTTGTGCGGATTACCGCCTAGAAAAAGCAATGACATCCTCTTTTCACCATGGCCTCTATTCACTCATTATAAGCCTAAAATTAAATAATAAATATGATATATATATATATATAATAATAATAATTATTAAGATATAAATCATAACAAACTTCTTTCCCAGTCATTCTCCAAGAAATGAAAATGTTAACCATGTGTTGTGGGGACCAACGCCTCCACAAAGTAATGTATCTTGTTTTTCATCTATTTTATTTATTAATTATTAAAATAAATTAAAATAAAATTAACCACCTTAAAAGTATCAAATTAATTTCATTATTACTCTATAATAATGATATTATACCAAAGGAAAAGAACTTTCATAATCATAATCATCCTTTAATTATGAGATGTTCTTGTTTGGGTCGGTTTGACCAACTACTTAAAAAATGATATAAAATAATATCATGGGTGACTATGAGAACATAATTTCCAAAAATATATGATATAAATAAAAAACATATTTAATTTTTGTTCTATAATTTTAATATTAAAATTAAATTAGTTCATTAAGATACCACCGCTTGTTTTTAAAAATCACCAAAACATGATAGTTGTTGATTTCAACTTCAAATATAAGAATAAAAACTTACATAGAATGAAATAATAAATCTATAAATAATTATAAATAATAAATTATAGTATCTTTAATTATCTTCTAATGATTATCCTTTGGAGAAGAACAAATAATGGCGCTTCTATTAGGAAACTAGTTCAAAACGATAAAGATTACTCGCACCAGATACTAGAGATAGGTAAAAAAACTAATATACATGTATATAATAAATTAAAATGATGATTATAAATGGTTATTGTTATAAAAAAGATTAATAATAAATTTTTTAATATAGTTATGTTTTTATACATGAGGATATATCATATTCGAATAAGTGGGAATACAAGGTAACAATTTTCTTTGTCTCAATTATGATCCTTTGAGACAACATACATTTTATAAACCATGTTTACTTTTGTATGGTGTTATATTTCTTTATTATATCATAAATATTTCATACATTATTTCTTTTTAATTCATCGGATACAATAATACAAATAATTTTATTCTCTTTAAATGTCCTTCGACTCAAGTGTTAGCCCAGTTGTAAAGTACTCTGTCTATATAACCCTTTATTGAGGAACATTTTGATATTATTTAGTAATAGTATTTTTTATGATGTAACTACTAAATATTGACCCATAATATCATAAAATATTTTTGTTATTGAAAAATTCACTCCCATTCATTCTCTTCATTACTTTAGACAATGATCGATATCAATCATAAAATATAATGGTTTTTATAACTCAATATTCTTTCTTGAGTTATAATATTTAACCTTGACCTCTATCCTTGATTTAATATGGTATACCATATTTATATCTTATGATATTAATTCTAATTCAAATCAAACTTAATTATTAATTATCATCCTTATTGAAGAATAATTTATATCCTCTTAAATAATTCTTTATCATTAATGTGCATGTTTTCATCTTCCTTCCAATTTTCCATTCATATTTAAAATACCAAGCATGTTTTATTTTCTATATAAATCATAATTTTCATTATACCCTTTTAAAAATAATGTTTTTTTATTTTTTCCATGATTTGTGTTCTCAATAAAGGTATTAAAATGGTTTTCGTATATTTCATAATAAAAGGTTTTCCTTCCACTCCACACTTCCACAATACAAAACTATATGTCACATTAAAGTCTCCATTATTGATTTTTCTTTTTAAATGTACTTTTTTTAAATATTTCACTTCAAAATTTTGAAAAAATATTTTTAAAATGATGCATAACACTACCTTTTACCACAATGTTAAAAGAGTTTTCTAAAAATAATTTTTCAATTTTGTGTATATTTTTCCACTTAATTTTCAATAGAACTTTACCTAATGGGATATATGTTTCATGAATTTCGTTCTGATTTGCATGATACTATTTGGAGAATTAAACTCATGGTATTAAATGAATCCAATTCTTAATCTCTTATATGGTATGGTTTGAATAATTATTTTTATAGGGGTGATTTTTTCCATCTATGGAAACTTCATTATAATTTTTTTTAACTGTGGATATGTTATTTTTCAACCATCCACCTTATTTATATGGATTTTTTATGTTCATATTTGTCGCGACCCAACCCAATGGGGCTCGAGCCGTGATTCCCCAAGCCCGCTTCTAATAGGTCAGGGGATGGCGACTAGCACTAAGTAGGCTATCACACACATGGGAGGCATTAGCCTAAGGTACCTATACACACACACACACACACACACACACACATACACCTCCATGAAATAGTGTAGAGATATATAAGAAAAATAGAAAGCAATGCATGCATACATCTATCCCACAACCAGAGTACAACAAAAGTAAAAAAGGAAAAAATATGGCCCACCAAAAGAAAACTAAAAAAGCATCCAACCTACTCAGAAGGAGGGAAACGCTGCCAAATGCACCCACTGGTATGCTCCTCAGCACAGATCCAGTAAACACCCTGGTCAGTCTCGCTCACAAAGCTCTCCTACTCCGGGTCTTCCTGGGACTCCGTCGAAAGGCTTGTGGTCTCCACAAGACACAAACATGTGCGGGAGAATCCCGTGCAGGGGTGAGTATAAAAATACTAATTAGGAACCCCAAAAACCCAAAACAAAAGAGATAAAATGAAAGGAAATAGTCAGGTCATCCCAGCCAGAGGGAACCCAGACGAGAGAGAAACTCCATCTTGAGACTATCCTTGGCTAACACAACTAGTCAGCTCAATTTTGGTGCATGCCCATACATAAACCGTGAAAATATGCTCATGTATATACCCATACATATATCATGAACATTCACTCAGATATACACCCATTAATATACCAGGATCATCCGCAGAGATATAGATCCACACATATACCATGAACATCCAGATATACTCGATACACACACCAAGCCACATGAGGTACCGACCTCTTCACCAGAAATGCTTCCCAACTAGGAGAACACACTCCACGAGTACTGTCATCCAATTGACACTCATCCGATAGATACACTCCATCGGGTCCCACAAAAACATCCCAGATTCTCACTCGAGAGATCACGCTCTTCGGATATCATCACTGAGAAAGTCATGCTGAAACAGCAAAAACACCAAAATCCTTAGATATGGGATCACTCCTAGGGTCTAGTAGGGGATTCCAAAACCCAAACCAATATTCGAAGATCTCCCAGATAGGGGATCACTCCCAGGATCCTCTGGGAGAGACAACAACCTGATCTAGTATTCGAAGATCTCACTAATTGGAGATCACTCCCAAGATACGTTGTGGGATACCATAACCCGATATGGCGCTCCACAGAATCACATCACTCAGATTTAGGATCGTCGCCTGCCATGGTGGTCCTGAAGATACTGAAACCCCATCTGGTATAACTAGCATAGTAGGGGATCAAATCGACGATGCAACAACCATACCGAAAGCACGTGCTGAGTAGGGGATCGTATAACCAACGATGCCACAACCCTACTATAAACCACATGCTGAGTAGGGGATCATATACCTGATGATGCCACAACCCTAATGAGAACGGCCCAATGTGTAGGGGATCATATTCCCGACGATTCCACAAACTCTACTAGGGTTAACCTGCTAGATAGGGGATCACCGCCTGTGGATAAGCGGTCACAATGATACCAAGAACCGGATCTAGGGTAGCAAAGCTAAAGGATCTTACCTCGAGTCCACCGGAGGGATTCCATAACTCTAACCTATTGGAGATCCTATTGAGTGGATCACTAACCCATACCATGGTTGTGATGCCACAAGAACCCTCATAGGAGCGAACCAAGAGTGTACCCTCAACCACTACTGGTCCAAATGTTGCAAACCCGAGCGACCCACAACATCAGCACACTATGCACCTCCAGGGCTGATACTGAGGCCACCATCGTGGTCTACATGGAAAAACTCACAGGATAGAATTTTTAATTGCCTGAAATGGACAACCGGTGAACAAGGTACTATTCAACATAGCCTTCCCGTGTGGGGGCCACACCAAGATCCCGAAACTCATCAAGTAGATTACACCATTGCGATCCCCTCGGAAAAACCCACGAGATAAACTACTCGATCATCCAAAACAGACACCTGGTGGAAAAGGTACTATTAAATATAGCCAGCCTGGGTGGGGACCACACCATGATCCTGAAACTCATCAAGCAGATCACACCATTGCGACCCCCTTGACAAAACACACGCGGTCGACTACTCGATCATCCAAAATGGACACCCAGTGGAAAATTCACGTTTCTCCACAAATTTCGGAACCTGGCCTCATAGGACCCACACCCTGTTCTTGGTCCCAACACCCAAAAACTATCTTGAAAAGTCTGTCGTACCATCAGGGTCTCAACGACACTGACAGAACATCATTTGGACACTCCGTGCAGGAGTTATGTCGGATTAAAGTTGAAAATTACAAAATATTATTATTAGTTTTAACATTTCATGGACCTAAGCCAAAAATCCGACTCAAAAAATTCTATAAAGAATCTCAAGAGGTTAGTATTGATGTAGGATTTGCGTCTCCGCAAACATCTCTCAAATCAGACTCCTGGTTTGCGAGTTACAGGGGTTTAAAGAATCCCCAGAAAAACCTGGCCGGCCCACCGTCTGCCTCGCCGGAAACCACCTTGTCGCCGCTGGAAAAAACCAAGTCACCGCCGGATTTGCCTCGCCACCACTAGAAATAATCGCGCCACCGCCGATTTTCCAGAATCTATCATGGCCACCGCCCTCACCGCCAGAAAACATGGTTTTCCACTGGAAAACTTCCAGGAGCCACCGGGAGCACCCCGGTGCTCCAAATTCAGATCCAAAACATATTTTAGAAAGCTCAGGACCCGAACTACACAACCCTAACGAAAATTTGAAGAAAAGAAATACAAAAACAGGATCTGGTATTTTAAAACTCAGACTTCCTACCTCATGGGTGAAACACCAATGATTCTAGGCCAGATCGGCGCTCCCAAGCTGCTGATGCACCATCCGGAAGTGCTTGCCGTCAAGATCTATGTCCGACGGCCCCTTGTTTCTTCGATCTATTTCGTTCGTCGCTTGAAGAAGGAAGGAGGGGCTTCCATGAAAGTTCCATGGGGTGGGGAAGAAGAGGTGATATTTATTTTAATTTTTATTAAAACAAATATCATCTTAACTTTCCAGCTAGACTCGCCCCCGACCTGACGCCTGGTGCTGACTAAAATTAAGTCACCTCTAGGGTAAAACTAACATTATGAAATCAACTACATGCTCAAAATTTGGATCTGAGACTCCGTTATGGATTTATTCAAGCTTACACTCATAAAAAAACTTTTCCATTTATTAACAAAAACGCCCCTGGTGGATTTTTCTACCGCAGGCCCACACCTGCAATGTTTACATGCCACCTAGGGTTAACAACACACTCCAGACACAAACATGCACTCAGATTTATGATCTGAGCTACCATTTAGGAGAAAACAAACCCTTCCACATGCATAGTATAAAAACACTTAATATTTTTAAAAAATTAATTCTGGACACACCGAGCCTCGGAATCACACGCCATCTTCGCGCCTAGCTCTGGAATTATTCATAAGAATATTCTAAAGTCTGACAGGGCCAAAACCCAAGTCGCAACATCCTCCCCACCTTTGAACTTTTCATCCCTGAAATCCATAAAAATAAGGAAAGAAACTGAACTCTCAACTGGGTCTCCCACGCTAGAAAGTTCTCCAAAACACACCCCTTCCCAAACACATAAGTCAAGGGGACTCATTCACCACACCACATAACTATCCTCTTTGGGCGGCACTGACTTGCCCACACAGTTTTGATCGCGTCACAAAAACACATCTCGGTGGGGGAAGGATCCCTCTTCCTCACACATTCGAAGAACGTCGAACAACACCCACACAAGGTATTACTAATGCCCTAAACAAAACTCAAACAAGAAACCTAAAGGAAAGAGTACTTCTAAACAATGTCTATTAAAACTACTGTAGAAAGTAGAAAGGACACATGACATACCTCTATCCATCCACGAATCCTCTAGGTAAATATCCTCTAAGGACTACAGTTGTCCTTGTCCTCACCCTCCAGCTCCCTAAGCTTGACGTGGACCACCTGGGGGTGGTGTTGGTGGCATCTGATACCACCTACCACCTCTTGCTGCTACACCCGCTCTGTCGCCTCGTCCGCCGCCCTGCAGACCGCCATACTTGAGATGCTAACTCTGCCAAGGTGGTCTATCAAATGAAACTTTCTCAGCAGCATGATGGGTTAGAAAATATCTAGAAAGATGTCCCCGACTATCGCAAGCGTAACACCGCCTCTCCTACAGTTGACCAAAACTGGAATGCAAGCCCTGTGAGCCCTGAGCCTCAGACTCTCCATCCTGGGGTCACCTCCTGAAACACCGACCATGTCCAGAACCTTGCGCCTACCACTGACTACCAGTTGCTGACGTCTCAACTGAAATGCTCCCAAAATTGATAAGCTGAATCTGCTCAGCCATAAAGCTCTCCACCACCAAGGCTCGCTCCATCACTCCAGCATAGGTGGGCAGACACAAGGAAACCACACCTACCTGGATGTCTCTAAGTAGGCTTTTCTCGAAGGTAAAAGACCTAAAGAAAAGGTCTCAAACCATATACAGGGAGTAGCACAACAGGTCTGTAAACCTTTCCTAGTACTCTCACATAGTCACACCCTCCTTCCGAAACTGCAGAAGCTCCTGAATCCGCACTGACCATAGCGTCACCGGATAGAACTCATCCCTGAAGAGCTTCTCAAACTCTGGCTACGTGAGCATGTACTCATTGTGGGATTGTGACACCAAACTCCACCATCGGCCGGCCGAACCATGTAGAAGGCTCACTGCTAGGACCACCATCTGATCAGGGGGTGTCCTCACCAGGCGTAAAACTCGGGTGACTACTTCGAGCCAGTCATCAACTGCCTGAGGGTATGGATCCACCTAGAACCTCAGAGGTCATTACCTCTGGAACTCATGCAGCACACTAAGCCTACGCGCAACCTCATCTTGCACTACCGGCACAACCAGCTGCTCGATAGGTGGTGGATCAACTGGTGGACCACCTGGAGGTGCAACCTCAGAACCTGTGCCCTGGTCTACAGCCTCTACACGGGGCGGATCGTCACCACAATCCCACTGCTGAACCATTACTGGCTATCTTCGTGGAGGTATCCTGAAATAAAATGAAGACGCTCCATAGTCAAAGAGTATATCTGGAGAGCTGAATCAAGAAGAATAAGGGAAACCCAAAAACCCAATCCAATATGATGCATGTACCATTATGTCCCTGCAACTAGTGTCCAAATGTCCCGAGTCTAAAGACAGATGATCAAAGTCCTAGTGAATGGATATGTCGGCCGCCGCACCAACACTAGAATCCCTGGCCAGAAAGCTGAACTTGAAACATCATAACACTACCTCTATGCAACCCAATCCAAGATCATAGCTAGACCAGATACACTCTGAGATCCCAAAGGTGGAACCTCCTCTGACACCACTCTGTCGCGACCCGACCCAACGGGGATTGAGCCGTTACTCCCAAATCCCACCTCCAATAGGCCAGGGGCTGGTGACTAGCGCCGAGTAGGCTATGACACACATGAGAGGCATTAGCCTAAGGTACCTGTACACACACACCCACATACACCACCATGAAATAGTGCAGGGATATATAAAAAAAACTGGAAAGAAATGGATGCATAAATCTAACCCACAACCAGATTATAGAAAATGTACAAAAGGGAAAAATAGGGCCCACCAAAAGAGAACTACAAAAGTGTCCAACCTGCTCAGAAAAAGGGAAACGCTGCCAAATGCACCCACTGGTAAGATCCTCAGCACAACTCTAGTAAACACCCCGGTCAGTCTCGCTCACAAAGCTCCGCCTGCTCTGGGTCCTTCTGGGACTCCGTCGAAAGGATTTTGGTTTGCACAAGACACAAACATGTGCGGGAAAAGCCCGTGCAGGGGTGAGTATAAAAATACACAGTAGGCGCCCCAAAAAACCAAAAAAAAAGAGATCAACTGAAAGGAAACAGTCAACTCATCCCATCCAGAGGGAACCCAGACGACAAATAAACTTCATCTCGAGACCATCCTCGGCTAACACAACTAGTCAGCTAAATTCAGGTGCATTTCCATACATACACCTTGAACATCTGCTCTGGTATACGCCCATACATATATCATGAACATTCACTCAGGTATATGCCCATACCTATACGAGGAGAATCCGCACAGATATACGTCCACACATATACCATGAACATCCAGATACACTCGATACACACACCAAGCCACAAGAGGTACCGACCTCATCACTAGAAATAGGTCACAACCAGGAGAACACACTCTACGAGTACTATCATCCAGATGACACTTTTCCGAGAGATACACTCCATCGGGTCCCACACAAACATCCCAGATGCTCACCCAAGAGATTACGCTCGTCAGATTTCATCACTGAGAAAGTCACGCTGAAACAACAAAAACACCAAACTCCTCGGATATGGGATCACTCCTAGGGTCCACTAGGGGATTCCAGAACCCACACCGATATTCAAAGATCTCTTGGATAGGGGATCACTCCAAGGATCCACTGGGGGATACCACAACCCGATCTAGTATTCGAAGATCTCACAGATGGATGATCACTCCCATGATATGTAACCCCCCATGCTTCTATGGTATGTTTCCCTTTGAATAATGCAATACCATGCGTTTTATGCAATTTCGAGATTCTAACACATCGCGACCAATCAAACTAGTTGTTATGAATAGTAATACCCACTTTTTAAAATTTTATAAATTTTATTTTCCAAAATGGACTTCATTTTTGGATTTGGAATATCGAAATTATCCTAGGGGGAATTTTTGGTATTTTTCTGAAAACTGTCAGTTTTTGATGAATAGAGAAAAACACAGAGTTATTGGTTAAAACCGACTTTTTATTTAAATAATTTTTTGTTTTATTTAAATTTGCTTTTGGTCAAAATAGATACATAATAACTATATAATTTCAATGTAATTCATTGGTGTCAGGTTATAATAATTTTAGATATTTAAAAATTTTATTGAAATTTTTACTGTCTTTTACCCACCTCCTAAGAGAATTTGCAAATTCACATAAAACATAATTTTACCACTTCTGTGACTGGAATTTCATAAATCCAAGAGACACGGTTGATATCAGTAAGTAAAATGTGGTTCAATAAGAAGGAAATAATTTTTGGTGAATAGTAACTTTTTACTTTTATTTACCACGACTAAAAGTAAATAGGATAATTAAGGGTAAAAATGATATTAATATTACCCTAAAACATGACCTAATTAAATTGGATAAGTATAATTCGACCAAAAACAACTTTAGGACTAAAATATGAACCTCTTTGGTCCACTTGGATTAGATTAGGACATTTATTACTATTTAATTCAAAGAAAGGTTAAAAGAGTTAAAATCAATGTGTAATAACTAAAAAAAATTTAATATAGGGTTATAAATAAGATAAATTCGATTATAAATATTCATTAAAAATCCAAAAATATTTTGTACATAATGGTATTTTATTGATAATTTTTAGACATTAAATAATTTCATTTATTTTTGACAAAATGGTGATGTAGTAATTACCTTATTAATGAAATATTAAAATAAATGATATTTTTAATACCCAAATAAATGTAATATGAGACTTTTAATGAATTCCCTTAATTTTCGGGGTTACTATTACATGTTAGGGTTGATTAAATAAATTATTTTCAAAGTAATAATCCTGTTATGACTTTAACAAAAACAAAATACCAAATAGTGTCAAAATTGACATAAAAGAGTTTTTAAAACAAAAATTATATTATTAATTGATATTATATTCCTAAAAATCTATGGTTCGGAAAAATGACTTAGATAAGGTTATATATATTAATAATGAACATCTTGGGGTTCTCTTGGCTTGTTATAGTAAGTTTATTAACCATATTATATAAAAATACAAAGAGACATGGTAAATGTCAAAATATTTAATTAAGAGTTAAATATAAATGATAAGGATAATATGGTGACATTAACCTATCTAAAATCTATTGGTTGAATGTACTTTGACCCATCCCCACCCTATCCTCAAAATAAGTCACTTTAGAGCCCTTCCAAATCGAATACAAATTTATTATAAAATAATATTTTAAGTTTTTTCTAAGGTGCCCCTCACCCCTCTTATAAAAGGTCACTTCCCCTTCTCTCAAATTCACACCTTAAAAGCCTTTTGAATCGGACAAACCCTACCCAAATATTCTCTAAACTTCCCTCACTTCATCTTAGAGGACTTCTTTTAGTCAGAAATCCAACATAAAGATCCCTTTTGATCAAATCAAAAGGAAGAACCCGAAGAAGAGGTAAATATTTCATCACCTCTTTCAAGTTCCATTCTTCTTCCACTTCCATTTTCTTTGTTGTTTACATTATAAAATAATAAATCCAGTATCTTCTATATACTATGATATTATTATAAATATGGTAGAACAAAATTCATTATTCTATCCATCCGTTGAATGACATGTCACCATACGTGCGTACATACGACTTACTGTTTTCACGTCGTGGTGTAATTGTTATTCAATACATTATTATTTGGATGGGTATAATGATGATGTATAATTGATTTAAATAATAAATATAACATGATAATGATTATTTATATATGATATAACTTCCAATTATATAATATTTTAATATAAAAAGATTGATATTGTCGCTCGTGCGTACAAATGAATTTCCGTCTCTATGAACATGATGAGATTCATTCCCCATCGTATCCATTAAAGACTAATTTTCATTTGATGATTTAAAATAATGTTTAAGGACTTGATATAATTCTGGATATGAATAATATAAAACCTATCTATAACAAACACTGCTTACGTAACAAAACATATTAAATAAAACGAGTAATTGAACACCTGAAACGACGATAATACTATGAAATTATTAACAAATAAATGTTAAAAGATAATATATGATATCATATTTATGTATATGATTCTTGTATAATTTAATAAAAATTATTTAACTATTATATATGAGGTCAAACTACCCTTGACCAAGTTAAAGTACAAGGTAAGGGTTAATTTCACAATCTCTTTAATTTTTGAGGTTGTTTTTACATAAGCATCTACTAGGACCTCTTTATCATCCACATCCATGTTTCTTAAAAATGTATTCTAAAACATTTTTTTACTATTTACTAGACTATGGGTTAATTTCCTTTATAACCTTGTTTGAATTTTTATAAAATAGTTTGAAAGTAATCTTTCCATTTTTTTTCAAATAGGGTACCTTATAACCTTTTTGACAAAATTAAAGTAAGAATGTTTTTTAACTTATACGGCAGGTGTGGATATTTTATGCTGTCATAACATCATCAAATATTTCCTTACAAGCTAATAAGAATATTTACTAAATTAATGTTTTCTTTTATAGTTATATGATATTTAAATGATTTCAAAATAGAAAGAGATATTTCTCTAAAAAATGTTTTGATTTCATCTATGTCAACATCCTTTGATAGATTTTAACTTAATTGAAGTTGATTTATTATGACACAAAACGTTTATATTGTATTGAAGTTTTTTTTGATATTTTTGGCTGTAGATGTGTTATTTTCACTCCATTCATGGTTTATGGATAAAATACTGACATTTCATATGCTAGTTTTAATACGATTGTATATGTTATGTTTAAACCTTTTCATATGAGGAAGGCATTGGACTTAGTAAGTGATGGGTGGAGCCTACTATAGCTCCTCGATACATCGGTAGGTATCATGATACAAACTAGTTTCTTAGAACAAGGGCTTGACAAAATCTTATTTTTAGTCTTGGAACAAGGCCTTGACTATGTGGTTATGAAAGTCTAGCACTATTCATTCCATCATTATGAAAGTGGCTATTGATATTTCATGTGATTATTTAACTAGTAGAATATCCATGAGAGTAAGTAAATGACATTATTTTGATTATATTTTTTCCATATTATACTGAAGTTTAATTTTAAAAGGATTTTATTTTAGTTATACATTGCCTTAAATGTTTATGCTTATTTATGAAAGTTTCCGCTATATTGTTATCCTTACTGAGAATCTGAGCCCACCCATTTCTATGTTTTATTTTCCCTAGATGCGAAGAATTATATTATGACTGACCTACAGGGATATTCTATGGGATCTCAGTGTTTTCCATGGAAACAATTTTGTTGTATTTTTCTATTTTATGATGTAATGTAAACCTTATGAATGTATCTAGTACATCCAATGTTACTAATATAATAGGTATTTCAAGAATTGATATTTTGTGATCATGCCAATGTTATGTAATAATGCACCAACTCTGGGTAACTAGGGTTGGGGCGTTACAATTGGTGTCATAGGATGTTTAGTACAAACCTTGGAAACTAGATTTAGATAAACTCTGATTAGAGCACAAAGCCCTAAGATAGACTTTGAGGATTTTTATAGAAGAACATCCTAGAATTTTGGTATTGTAGAGATTTTGTGAGTTTTCAGAGAAATACATCCTTTTCTGGATACGAGTAGGTAGAGGTGGCTCTAGCACAGATGTACCTAGGTGTAAAACCTGAAAACACCGCTTTGATCTAGACTCAAACGGCAACTAGTGCACGACAACGGTCATTGCTACACTCTTGGTTACGACACTCCAAGGGGATATGCTAAGGATAATTCTCATTTTATTTACACACCATTATGAAGGGTTTATGAGTATTAACTTCCTAAAAGAAAATATTTTTATGATTATAGATTACATCCATAAACTTTTCAATTTATGTTAAGTGTTTTTCAAGTTTGGAATTATGTATTTCAATTCATAAAATAATATAGTTTATTCCATTGTTTAGAAATTGTGCCTAGTAGAAGGAATGGAAACCGTATCAATGCACGTAATCCATGTAGGTATTTCCCTCCTACTCAAGATAATTATAGTGGAGCTGGTGATACAACTGGTGCTGATCATCTTATCATCATACTGGGAAAACTCACTCAGGTTATGAATAATAACCTTACCCGTATGGAGCTCCATGATCCACAAGGTGGATGATCAATATTAGATCTCTTCATGATGCAAAAACCACCATAATTTAATGGGGGTGAAAATCCATTAGTATCTGAGCAATGGATAAATCTCTTAGAGAATATATTTCATGCCTTGGGGTGTAGTGAAAGGGAAAAAGTTGTCAGGGAAGTTTACCGCCTCACTGGAGATGTTGATCAATGGTGGTCATTAATTCAAAATAAAAAAGGAATATAAATAAGTATAAAATATGGAATATAGGGAGTTGAAAGAGATTTTCTTAGAAAAATACTTTCCTCATGACCATCAAGAAGATATGGAAAGACAATTTCTCAGTCTGAGGAAAAAGGTGGATGAGAATGTCGCAAAGTATGAGGCTAACTTTACAAGGTTAGCAAGGCATGCCGCAGATTATATATGTAACCCAATAAGTAATATTGATCAATTCTTTGATGGGTTAAAACCATTTCTCGGTCAAGAATTAGTATCAAAATCTTTCTCAACTTATGAAGATATAGTCTCGTATGCTATGAAGACAGAAAATGAATTCTCTAAATCTTATGACAATAAAGTAATGCAATAGAAGAAGAGAATGGTGGAACAAGAGACAGATAAAGGGAAAAAGGGAAAGAAGGATTTTCCATTATGTGATAACTGTTGGAAGAAACACACCGGTACTTTCCTAAAAGGAATGGGAATTTGTTGTAAATGTTGTGAAATAGGTCACCAGGCTCGTGATTTCAAGGGAAAGAAAGAGGTTGTCAATGGTGAATGCTATAATTGTAGAGAAATGGGGAATTATGAAAATGAATTCCCAAAGTGCCAAGGAAACTTACCTCAGAAAAGGACAAGGGATAAAGGATAATCTAATGTTGTTACTATAGTTGAAGTGGAATAATTAATGTAATTGTGTTTTTGGACTCAAGGATTATATTCTGGTTATAAGAATAATGTGATCTATATAAGGATTGTACTACAGTACTTTTTGTTTTCATTAAGTTTTTAATATGACTAAGGTAATCATATTTTCAGTATGTGACAATAAGAGAAACTTTACTTTGTTTGGGGAATCTTTTGTTATAATTGATTTTAGAATTTAGATACCTTTTATAGAGAGTCTGGACAGAGGTATTTTGGATAACTATAATGGTTGTAATAGATTAAGCTGATCTTTGGATATTATTGTTTAAGGATAAAAAATTTCTTATGACTTTTTTTTGGAATATTACAATACTATAGTTTTAGGAAAAGGACAACCTGAAAGTAGGGCGATAACCTGTCACGTTGGACAAAGCTGTAGGAATATAACCCACAACCATAGTGCGACATGCCTTTGTTAGCTACCACTAGCCTACAGGAAGTCCCTGGTTATTAAAAAATATTTTTCTTCATGGTATGCGTTAATATTTTGAACCTAATACGATTAGGATAAATATAATATTTTTAAGTTCTATTATCTATTGGAGGGAAAGATGAGTTTGTGGTAGAAATTAGTTAAGGATAATACTCTACATATCATGTATATATATATATATCTCTCTTTTTCTATGAAGAAATTAATTCTTAAACTTTAGGTAAGGGATATTAAAACCAAAAATGTGTTATCCTAATAGCTTATGTTTTGTTGAACTGATGATATTTTAAATCATCATAGATTGATGGATTTGAGGCCCTCAATTTTACACTTGTTTGTGATTGATGACCTCAATCAGTCCCTATAAATATTTATGTTTTTCCTCTAATTACATGTCTATAATTTCCACCAATGTTCTCCTATTCAAAACCCTAATTTGGTGGTGACTTTCTCATTTCCCTTTCCCTCTTATTAAAACAAAATTTTAGTAACCCTATTTCCGATATGGGTTTTCCAAAAAGGTATTTTCTATTTTCTACCTTTTATTTTCGAAGAACAATTTCATATTGCGAGGACACAATTTATTGAATGAGGGGAGAAAGTAACACCCCAAGATTCTACGGTACGTTTCCCTTTGAATAATGCAACAGCTTGCGTTGTACGTAACTTCGAGATTCGAACACACCGTGACCAATCAAACTAGCAGTTATGAATAGTAATAACCACTTTTTTAAAATTTATAAATTTTATTTTCCATAATGTACTTCATTTTTGGATTCGGAATATCGAAATTAGCCTAGAGTGATTTTTTTGGTATTTTTCTGAAAACATTCAATTTTTGATGAATAGTGAAAACACTTTTTATTGGTTAAACCAACTTTTTATTTAAATAATTATTTATTTTATTTAATTTTTTTATGTAAAAATAGATACATAATACCTACTTATGTCCAATTTAATTCATTGGTGTTAGTTTATAATAATTTTAGATACATAAAAATTTTATTAATCTTTTTACCATCTTTTACCCACCTCCAAGGAGAATTTTCAAATTCACATAAAACATAATTTTACCACTTCTATGAGTAGAATTTCAGAAATCCGAGAGACATGGTTGATATCAATAAGTAAAATGTGGTTCAATAAGATGAAAATAATTTTTGATGAATAGTAACTTCTTACTTTTATTTACCACGGTTAAAAATAAATAGGGTAATTGAGGGTAAAAATGGTATTAATATTACACTAACACATGTACTAATTCTATTGGATAAGTATAATTTGACCAAAAACAACATTAGGAATAAAATATGAACCTATTTGGTCCACATGGATTAAATTAGGACATTTATTATTATTTAATTCCAAGAAAACATAAAAGAGTTAAAATCAAAGTTTAATAACTAAAACATTTTTAATATTAGGTTATACATAAGATAAATTTGATTATAAATATTTATTGGAAATACAAAATGATTTCATACAAAATTGTATTTTATTGATAATTTTTAGACATTAAATAATTTAATTTATTTATGACACAATGGTGATGCAGTAATTACCTTATTAATGAAATATTAAAATAATTGATATTTTAAATAAACAAATAAATGTAATTTGAGACTTTTAATGAATTAAACTAATTTTATAGGTTAATATTACATGTTATGGTTTATTAAATGATTTTTTTGAAGTAATAATGCTGTTATGAATTTAAGAAAAACAAAATACCAAATAGTGTCAAAATTGACATAAAAGAGTTTTTAAAACAAATATTATATTATTAATTGTTTTTATATTCATAAAAATCTATGGTTTGGAAAAATTACTTAGATAAGGTTATATATATTAATAATTAATCACTTGGGGTTATTTTGGTTTTTTATAGTAAGTTTATTAACCATATAATATAAAAATACAAAGAGACATGGTAAATATCAAAATATTTAACTAAGAGTTAAATATAAATGATAAGGTTAATATGGTGATCTAAACCTATCAAAAATATATTGGTTGAAATTATTCCGACCCATCCCCACCCTATCATCGAAATAAGTCACTTTGGAGCCATTATAAACCAAATATGAATTTATTATAAAATAATAATTTAAGTTTTTCCTAAGGTGCCCCTCGCCCCTATTATAAAAGGGCACTTCCCATTCTCTCAACTTCAAACCTTTAAAGACTATTGGCTTGGCCAAAACCTGAAAATATATCCTCTAAACTTCTCTCACTTAATCCTAGAGGAATTACTTTAGTCATAAATCCATCTTAAGGAGCCCTTTTGATCAAATCAAAACAAAGAAAACGAAAAAGAGGTAAAAATCTCATTACCTCTTTCAAGTTCCATTCTTCTTCCACATCTTTTTTCATTGTTTTTTCCATTCTAAAATAATAAATCTAGTATAATCTATCTAATTTTATGTTATTATAAATATGTTACAAACAAAGTCATTATTCTATCCATCCTTTGAATGACATGTCACCATACGTGCGTACGTACGACTTACCGTCTCCACGTTGTGGTGTAATTGTTATTCAATACATTATTATCTGGATGATTATAATGATGATGTATAATTGATGTAAATAATAAATATAACATGATAAATATTCTTTATATATGATATACCAACCAATTATATAATATTTCAATATCAAAATAATGATATTGTTGCTCGTGCGTACATACAGATTACCGTCTCCACGAACGCGATGAGATTCATTCCCAATCGTATCCATTCAAGATTAATTCTCATTTGACATTTAAAAATAATGTTTAAGGACTTGATATCATTATTTATATGAATAATAAACAACCAATCCATAAAAAACATGGCTTATGTAACAAAACATATAAAAGACAATGAGTAAGTGAACAACCGAAACGACGATAATACAATGAAATTATTAACAAAGCAATGCTAAAAGATCATATATGATATCATATTTATTTATATGATTCTTGTATAATTTAATAAAAATGATTTAAATATTATACAGGAGGTTAACCTACCCTCGACCAAGGAAAAGTACAAGGTAAGGGTCAATTTCACAATCTCTTTATTATCCGAGGTTGTTTTTACATTAGTATCTACTGGGACCTCTTTATCATCCAAATCCATGTTTCTTAAAAATGTATTCCAAAACATTTTTTTACTATTTACTAGACTATTGGTTAAATTCCTTTATACCCTTTTTTGAATTTTTATAAAATGGTTTGAAAGTAATATTTCCGTCATTTTCCAAACAAGGTACCTTATAACCTTTTCGACAAAATTAAGGTTAGAATGTTTTTTAACTTATACAGCGGGTGTGGCTATTTTATGCCGTTATAACATTGTCAAAGATTCCCTTACAAGCTTATAAGAATATTTTCAAAATAAATGTTTTCTTTTATAATTATATGACTTTTAAATGATTTCAAAATTGGAAGAGAGATTTCTCTAAAAAAATGTTTTGATTTCATCTATGTCAAAATCCTTTGATGGTTTTTAAGTTTAATTGAAGTTGATTTATTATGATACCAAACTTCCACATTGTATTGAAGGTTTGGTGATATGTTTGACTGTGGATGTGTTATTTTTACAACATTCATGGTTTATGGATAAAGTATTGACATTTCGTATGTCAGTTTTAATATTATTTTTTATGCTATTTTTAAACCTTTTCAGATGAGGAATGAATTGGACATAGTAAGTGACTGGTGGAGCCCTCTATAGCTCTTAGATGAATTAGTAGGTCTCATGAGACAAACTAGTGTCTTGGAACAAGGCCTTGACAAAATCCTATTTTTAGTCTTGGCACACGACCTTGACTATGTGGTTATGAAAGTCTAGCATTATAAATTCTCTCATTAAGAAAGTGGCTATTGATATTGCATGTGATTATTCGACTAGTAGAATATCCATGTGAGTAAGTAAATGTCATTTCTTTGATTAATATTTTTTCCATATTATGTTGAAGTTAAAGTTTAAAATGATTTTGTTTTAGTTATACATTTCCTTAAATGTTTATGCTTATTTATGAAAGTTTCTGCTATATTGTTATCCTTACTGAGCATATGAGCTCACCCATTTGTATGTTTTATTTTCCCCAGGAAGCAAGGAAGTATATTATGACTGAATTGCAGTGATAGTCTATGGGATCTCTATGTTTTCCATGAAAACAATGTTGTTGTAGTTTTCCATTTTATGATGTAATGTAAACCTTATTAATGTATCTAGAACATCCAAGGCTACTAAAATAATCACCCTTTAAAGACATGATCTTTTGTGATCATGCCAATGTTATGTAATAATGCACCGACTCTGGGTAACTAGGGTTGGGGAATTACAGGATACGCTAGGGGATACGACAACCCGATCTGGCGCTCCACAGAATCACATCACTCTGATAGAGGATCATCGCCCATCATGGCGGTCATGACGATACCGAAACCCCATATGATATAACTCGGGTAGTAGGAGATCTAACCGATATGAACCAACCCTACCGAAACCACGTGCTGAGTAGGGGATCGTATAACCAACAATACCTCAACCCTACTATAAATCACATGCTGAGTAGGATATCGTATACCCGATGATGCCACAACCCTACTGAGCACAACCCAATTCATAGGGGATCATATTCCTCATGATGCCACAAACCCTACGAGGGTTAACCTGTTAGATAGGGGATCGCCACCCGTGGATAAGTGGTCACAGCGATACCAAGAACTTGATCTAGGGTAGCGAAGCTAGAGGATCCGGCCATGGGACCACCAGAGGGATGCCACAACTCTAATAGATTAGAGATCCTATCGAGGGGATCATAAACCCATTCCATGGTTGTGATGCCACACGAACCCTCATAGGAGAAAACCAAGAGAGTACCCTTAACCACTGCCAGTCCAAACATCGAAAACCCGAGCGACATGAAACATCGCCAGAATGCGCACCCTATAGGTCGATACTGAGGCCACCATCACGGTCTACGTGGAAAAACATGTAGGATAGACTATTTACTCGCCTAAAACGGACAACCGATGAATAAGGTACTATTCATCGTAGCCTGCCCATGTGGGGCCCACACCACGATCCCGAAACTCATCAAGTGGATCACACCATTGTGATCCCCTCAGAAAAACCCACGAGATCGACTACTCGATCGTCCAAAATAGTCACATGGTGAAAAAGGTACTATTCACCATAGCTAGCCTGGGTGGGGCCCACACCATGATCCCGAAACTCTTCAAGTTGATCACACCATTGCGATCCCTCAGAAAAACACACAGGATCGACTACTCAATCATCTAAAATGGAAACCCGGCAGAAAAGTCATGTTTCTCCGCAAACGCCGGAACCTGACCTAATGGGGCCCACACCTTGTTCTTGGTCCCAACACCCTGAAACTATGTTGAAAAGTCTGTCGTACCATCAGGGTCTCAATGCCACTGACGACACGTCATTTGGACACTCCGTGCTGGAGTTATGGAGGATCGAAGTTGAAAATAATAAAATATTATTATTATTTTCAATGTTTCATGGCCACAGGTGAAAAACCAGACTCACAAAATTCTCTAAATAAACTCAAGAGGTCCGTCTCGACACAAGATTCGCGTCGCCACAGATGGCTCTAAAATCAGATTCCCGGTTTGCGAGTTACTGGGGTCTAAAGAACCCCCAGAAAAACCTGGCCAAACCACCGCCTGCCTCGCCAGAAACCACCATGCCGCCATCGGAAACCACCGCGCCGCCACTGGATTCCGCCTCTCCACCGCTGGAAATCTCCGCGCCACTGCCGCGCCACTGCTTCTTTGCCGGAATCCTCCATGGCTGCCGCCCTTGCCGCTAGAAAAAGGTTTTTCTGTCGAAAAACATCCGGGAGCCACTAAGATCACCCCGGTGCTCCAAATTCAATTCTGAAACATGTTTCTAAAAGCTCAAAACCTGAACTACACAACCCAAACAAAAATTTAAAAAAAAACACAAAATCAGGATCCATGTTTCTAAAACTCAAACAGCCTACCTTGTGGGAGAAATGCCAATGCTTCTAAGCCAGATCCGAGCTCCGAAGCTGCTGTTGCACCATCCGGGAGCGATCACCGTCAAGATCTGAGTCCGACAACACCTGTTTCTTTGATCCTCTTTGTTCGTCTCTTGAAGAAGGAGGTATGGGCTTCCCTGCATGTTCCACGGGGTGGGGAATAAGAGTTGATCTTTGTATTAATTTTTATTAAAACAAATATCAACTGAACTTCGCAGCCTGACTCGCCCCCGACCCAACACCTGGTGCTGACAAAAATTAAGTCGCCTCTAGGGTAAACACAACATTCTGAACTCAACTGTGTGCTCAATATTTTGATCTGAGAATCCATTCAGGAGTTATTCGATCATACGCTCATAAATAAAAATTTCCATTTATTTACAAAAACGCCCCTGGTGGCTTTTTCCACAGTAGGCCCGTGCCCACAAAGTTTACACCCTGCCTAAGGTAAACCGCACGCTCCAGATGCGACCATTCCCTCAGATTTCTAATCCAAGCTACCATTTAGAAGAAAATACACCCAGCCACATTCATAGTATAAAAAAACTTAATATTTTTATAAAATTAATTCTGGACACACCTGGCCTCGGAATCACACGTTGTCTTCGTTCTTAGCTCTAGAATTAGTCATAAGAATATTCCAATGTCTGATAGAGCAAAAACCCAAGTCGATACAATATTTTTTAGAAATAATTATGAAACCCATTTCATTAATGGGTAAATATAGCTTTGATGAAATTATTTATGTTTTTTCTATGTGTAACTCTTATTCATATACATTATGTTATGTGATGGGTGGGCCCGTAATTATATATCCCACTAACGAATTGGGTAATGTTTTTATCTGATGAGATACCATGCATAGTATAGGTGAGGTTATCCTACACACACTATGTTATTTAATAGGTGGGACCAAAATTATATTGACCATAATGAAATGGGTAATGATTTATATCTAATGAGATATAGTTTATGAGATTAGAAAGTGAACTAAATCCACTATGAGACTCTACCCAATATGTTTAGGGAAAAGTACAGTAAACCCAATCTATTATGTGAATTTTTCTAGTATTTGGTGATGATTTTAGAAGTAAACCTCAACTTATGATTATGATATCCTATATTGTGTTGTGGTTATAATAATTTTATTTCATGAAACTTTGATATTGGTTTCTTTATACTAAATCTTTACGTTATGATTCTTAGCTTATGATCCATGTTTTATTGGGTATGAAATCTATATATTATGTTCATGTCCCTTACTTATATTCTCAAGCCCATATATTTATCTTATTATCCTTTATGATCTTTGATTGTTATAGCTTATTATTACCCTTAATGAATGTTTGAGCTCCCCCCTCTTTATATTTCCATTTACCCATATAATAAAGGAAATAAATACATGTAATATATCTAAAATATTATCTTATAATTATATTTTTTGGGAGATACTCAAGACTAAAAATGGTTTAATCAGTTATTAGTATAGTAAATAAATATTCCCATGTGATAATAAATAAATTAATTTTATAGTTAAAGCTTATCATTTATCTAATTCTTCTGAATACAATGAACCACCCAATCCTTGTTTTGTACTTGTTAAAAAATTTCATGTGTAAAATAACATAATATCATGTGTTTAAGGCTTGGGTTACTTTAATTGGTATTAAAGTAGTGTCTAGTTATTTTTGGAGATTAAGATGAAAAAATATTTGATAAAACCCCATGAATAAGTATAATTATAGTATTTGATGTAATATCCTACGATTTTAAAAGATATATGATGATCGACAGTGTAGAAGATACACACCACTGAGCTTAAATGAACCCCAAAATATTATTATATAAATATGATTATTATAACATAGCCATCATATTGGTGGGTATGAATAGGAATAAAAAAAATTATGAAATACATATAAAGGTACTACTCAATATAAATTTATTTATTAATTTTTAGGAAATAAATACTCAATATTTATTAAAGACATATGATTCTTCAAATACACATTTTCTTTAAAAATATGTTTTATTGCTTTTTTGTGTGTGAATATTATAATTTAATTTCAGAAATTTTTGAAATGGTATTTTATAAAATTTTTATCATTCTTAAAATCACCATATAAAAATTATATTAAGGTGAAATTTTTATTATTTTCTGAAATGTTGGTTTTATAGTGAATAGTGAAAAATAATGATTTTTATTGAAAATAATATTTTATTTTAAAGTATATATAAAGTAAAAATATATTTTTTTAATGGTTTTAAAATTTTGTTAGTTAATTTTTATTTAAAATAATCCAATTATAGAGTTTTTAATGAACATTATTTTTTAATATAGTATAAAAACATTTTATACTTAAAATATGTATTTTTTCTGAAAAACCATTCTTTATCTCATTTTTTCAGTTTAATATTAAATTAATTTCTAACACTTTTCTTTTTTGAATATTTAAAAAAGGATTCCATATTAATAATCATTGGTTCGATACTTGGTAAATATTTTCATTTTATTTTTGGTTAACATGAATAGTAAACTTAATAATTTTTGTTACCACAGAGATGGGTAAATCATGTAATTAAAGATAAAAATAAAATTATGTGGACTAAAAAATAACCCTAAAAAAGAGTTAATTTTAATTTATGATTCCATTTAATCCATAATCATCCAATATTTGGTTATATGGTGATTTTTCCATTTGGATATGATTATGACCATTATAATATTTTATGTAAAGAAAAGTAAAAAATGAGACACTTTAGTTTTTAATAACTATAACATTTTGAATATAGTGATAAACATATGATATTTTCATTTAAAAAATTTAATTTTAAATATAACATATTTATCTTCATCATGGTAATTTATTTTTAATTTTTAGATAAGAAAAAATTACCTTAAATTCTTACACAACACAGATGTAATAATTATTCAATTAATAGAAAAATAAAATAAATGATATTAAAAATGTTAAAAGCAGTATAATTTTAAATAATTAATGTGACCAAAAATTTTTATATTTAAATTTAGCATGTTATATATTTATTAAATTTTTTCATTGAATTTAATTGGTTTTCTTGATGTTATAAATGTCAATGTAAATGAATAGTTCTAAAATTGACATTATTTACATTTGATTAAGTGATATAAAAATCCTAAAAATACTATATTAATCAGAATTATTATAATATGGTTTAAAATATCAACAATTTCCCATTTATTACCCTGTGTTCCATTTATAGTAACTATCATGACCCTCAATGAGTAAAAAATCTTATAGTCATGGTAAGTGTGAAAAGGGTTAACAGGGGTTGAAAACCAAAGGATATGGTTAAAAATGTAATATAAAATCAACATAAAATTATTTTCTGATAGTATTTAGACTCATCCTCTTATTATATTATAATTTTATCAATTTATATCCATTTTTATATCAAAATTAATTTACATTAAATTGATATTTTAATAGATTCCAAGAGTGCCCCTTCCCTCTCTTATAAAAGGGAACCTCTTATTCAAAATTTCATAACATATAAAGAAAAATTTGGTTCATAAAATACCTAAAAAAACCCTTAATAAAATAACTCCCTAATTTATAAAGCCCTTATTTTTGGCATAATACTAACTTTAGAGGTATTAAGGTTTAAAGCAAAGGTGGTTGTTTGAAGAAGAGGTATAGTTCTTAATCGATCATGTTTGTTTTATTTCTTCTTCAACCTACTTAAAATATTCTATAACCATGAAGAGATAATAAACTAAGTATCTTAAATACAAAATGAAGTTATTATGTTATTTATATAAGCTATATCCACATCCAACCTCCATCAAATGGGAAAGGAATACATCATTTGGGTGTACGGTGGACTACTTCTTCATGGACCGATATAATTTGTTTTATATCACCACCTATCAGAGATGGTTATAATGTTTTAATTAAAATTTAAATATTATATTAATGAAATATTTTTAATTATTAAAATATATTTTATCATATAATATCTTACCTTTCCATTCTCTGAAAAATTATAACAATGTTCGTGCATATGTGTGGACAACCTCCTCCACAAAACAATGTGATTTGTTTTTCCCCACCACATCACATGAATGATTTATTTAATTATATTTAAATAATTAATATCATATTTATGATATTATTATCATTATATAAATAAAAAATAATACTTTTCTTCTTTCCATAATTATGATTTAAAAATTAAAACCTTACTCTTGTGTACGTACAATCTATTATCTCCATGATTGTAACAAAGTTCATTTTTCATAACCATATTTAATGGTTGGATTTAAAAGTAAAATTTATGTGTAGAAATTATAATTATTTCATAATTATTATTCTATATATAATATAATAATTTCCCCTTTGGAAATGGTTAGTATATAGAAGTAATTTTAGAAAATGTGGACTGAACATCCTCAAAACACCCAACACAGACTTAACTGACTAAATATTAAAATATGACATTAAAATATGTTAAATAAATGATTTATGTATAATGTATTATTCCTTAAAAACATAATAAATAATATAATTTATATAAGTTTATTATACATATATTAAAGGAAATACATCAAATGTTTGGACTCGAGGTAAAGGATTTTGTCTCAAATTCATTTCACTGAGGCGTATTTTACTGTTATGCACCTAATTTATTTTATGTATTGTATATAATACCCTTTTATATATAATATCATAAATCCTTCATAATTTATGTTATTTTATGTTGAATCATTAATTTTTTCTTCCAATGTGATTTGATTTGAAAGTTACCAAGTGGTAAAGGGTTTCTTAACTCAATTTACTTTCATTGGGGTTTAACTCTTATTAATTGATTTTTTATGATAATATTATGTATGAATTGATCTATAAATTTTTTTATTACATATTCAAACTTTTTTCTTGGATTTACATTCTTTATACATTATCACTCATTTCATTAATTCTCAATTCAATGATATTACCTTTGTAAAGGTTATTAATCTCGAATTATCTTTATTTGGTACATACATTTATAATATAGACATATATTATTTTATGATATATATATACTACACCTTTAACATTTTATATAATAAATATCCTGATGTTAATGATATTTAGATTTTCATTTGAAAATTTTCTTTTATGGGGTTTATGATTGAAATGTTACCAAAGAGGAAAGGGCTTTGTGTTACAATCTCTTTTCTTTTAGGCTTTGTTTACATTCATGTTTCCATTAAGGGAAATGATATGATCTTATTTTATTAGAAAAATATCTTTGTTCCTCCTCCAACTAATAATTTTTTACACGTTTAATTTAAATTTACTCCCTTATTCATTAAAGAAACATCGAAAAATTCACATGTAAGTTATATTGATCTTGTATCTTCTTTTAGATCAGGAATCTTACTTTTCCATATTCATCTTTTCTAGAAAAAATAAAAAAGTGTTATTTTATAAAAATAAATTATTTCCTATATCTATTTCACAGGGTCTTTAACCATATTTTAAAAGGTTTTATAAATTAAATTTCTTAATGCTGTCCATATGGGTCACTTTAGACTCCCTTTACAAATTGTTTGAAAAGAATTTTTACTTTTAACATTTATAACATGAATGGATTTTATATCAATATGACCATTATTATTCTTTGAATCTTATTTTATTTGTTTCCTTTTTTATTTTCATAGAAAATTATTTCCATAATATTCTGTGAATTTTTAATTTTCCAAAGTGATTTTCCAAGTTAAAAGGGTATTTTAATCTATATTGTTTTCAATGATATTTTATTGATATTTACATTTATCAGTACCAACAACACTTGATCTTAATTATGATCCACTTGGATATTTTTCAATTATATCATACTAATTCTTTATCTCAATGGATTATGGTTATTGTAAAAGATTATCATGGAACATATTTCTTTTCCATGAGATAATAAAGTTATAAAACGAATAATGGATGTTTCTAAGAGTTCTATGATGAAATCCAATATCTATGTAATTTATTAATATTATGGTTCTTGAAATTTTTTTATGATAATGGGTAGTCCATTATAAAACATGGTTGTGTGTACCTATTATATCTCTCCAATGAATTGGGTGAAGGGATTGAGTAAACCAATTATGTTTCTTCTTAAATATTATGGAAATATACTATGACTGTTATTCCAAGTATAACTATGACTGTTATTTTAAGTTTAATTTTGATAGTTAATCTATGTGTGATCATTAATGTTTCTCTATATATAAGAGTGTTATGAAAATGATGACCAAAGATACATATATGATTTATCTATTATTTTTATTGAATTTTATGGAAATATTATGATTTCACAATGTAAGATAATGAGTTTATGTTTAAATAAAAGTATTTTATACTTATTATGTGTGGAAATATATAGGTTTTAATGATTAATTTGATCAATATTGACATCACATGGATCATTATTATTGATTCCAATGACCCTTTACTTTGTTAAAGATTTATTACAAGTTTCATGATTGATAATCCTGATATTGATGGGTATGAATTCCCTTATGTTATACTCATGCAATTTGATTATTCCAATATAAACTCATGATATTCTTATTCTCACTGATGAAATTAAAATTTTAATGGTTATTTTTTACCCATACAAATCATTTTATCTCTCCCTTATTAAGTTTCCTAGTTTCCCAGGTTATGATGAATGATGTTAAGTGATTTTAGTCTATAAAGGTTTTATATGTGAATAATTTTTTGGTAGATGTTGAAGACTTAATATGGAATATGAATAGCTGGGTATCATGGGAGATGATGTTTATCTTTTTGAAAAAGTTTTTTGTGAATCCATCTTGTAAATATTTTTTACAAAATATCTAAAACTATAAATATAAAAGGTCCTTGGATATTTAAGTGATAAAATATTTACTTTTGACATTTTAGGGTTTATATTCCAAAAATTGGGTCACATTTATTAGTATTAAATAGAGAAATTTAAAGTTTATGTTTTTAGAAATGGATTCAGGAGTGCGGTTTTAGAGTAACTACATTGGGTATCAGATTAGGGTTTATATAACTTTGGTCATTATGATTTTTTTCATGTGATGTTTTATTAAGAGTTATAGATATCATCACAGGTTTATATGTTTGAAGTTGATCATAATTTCAGAGTCTTAGACACCCCTTTTATGGTTTTTTATTTATATAATTTTAAGGTGGATAATGATATTTTGGGAGATGTTTTGTTTTTTAATGTATATGTAACCATTAGGTTTAACATGAAGTCTTATTTAAGAAAGAATGAATTTAAATTTAGTGGACATAAGTTTTAAATTTATTTATAAACTTTAGGGTTTATATGGTCTTTGATAATTAAGGGGAATGTTATAATAATTATATAGTTTTGTAAAAAATAAACCCACAGGTCGGTAAAAACCCATCAAATTCACTAAGGTAATGGGGTTAAACCCAAAATAGAATGGAGAAAAGTAAGAAAAAACTACCACTGGCCTATGTGAAGTTATAATTAGTGTGAAATTTTATTTATACTTAATGGTTTGGAGAATAAAGATTATGTTTATTTTGGGGACATATTTTTTATCTTGTAGATAAAAATGAGATTGAAAAGTAATTTGGAAATTAAGTAATTAATGTTACTTTCGAATAAGTTCACTATTTTGGGAACCTTATATGATTATGTTATATAGAATATATTGGGATTTTATTTGAGTAATATATTTGGTTTTTTCATTTGAAAGAATATATGATCTTAATGTGTCTTTATGGTTATTCTGTTTATTTACAAAAATGATTACCATATATTGGTGAATATATGATTAGGGTATATAACTTTTTTAGTATATACATTATGAGTAACTAATTAAATTTGGAGATAAATATTAAATTTATATTTAAAGAATATTTGGTCATATATTTATGATTTTTTGTTTTCAAATTTGCTCAGGAATGTTTTTAATAAAATTAGGGATAGTTATTTAAGGAATGATTTATTTAGGAATTTGGGTATTGCTATTGAATTTTAGAGATTAATATTTTATTTCTTCATATGATGGTTTATTCATTTTGGGAATCATATTAACTATTTATAACAATTTTTTGTCTTTCTTAATGACTAAAGATTGGAGGAATATATTTTTATCATTTTCTGGATTATCTGACCCGTTAGAAGTTAATTGCACCTATTCAGGCATAAAAAATTCATCTTGAATACTCATAATCTCGAGAAAAAGATGATAATGTGGTGGAAATTGATTAATGGTCGAAATTATACTATGAAAGTAAATATATTTCTTTTTGTTGTTAGTCTAGATAGTAAAGTAATTACTCAACTCTAGGAGATAGCTCTTAAAAATAAAATGTTATCCATTTACTTTTCTTACCATGAAATCAATAGTCTTTTACCCCATTACAGATTTAAATTTTGGTGATGGTTAACTTTCTGATGACCATGTTCTCTATAAACCTATATTCATCCTTGGGTGTTAGATTTATCTTTTATATTTTCAATTCTCACAAATGTTTTCCTATATAGAAACCTAGTTATGTTTTACTCTATAAGGTCTTCACATTTCCATTTGCCTATTTTTAATAGGAATTTTTATTAACAATTTTTTATAGTGACTCGTGATTCTCATTCATGGATATTACATATTTTTAGATGAATATTCATTACATTACACAAACACATTCTTGAAGACCATAATATATTAGTGCCTTTGGAAACTTGGAACATAATATTTTAATGCGGTGAAAGAACTTCAATGATTCCCAGAAAGATCTTCCTATTTAATACTACTCATAAACATACCCTATATAAAACCATTATTCATAACCTTGGGATGAAAACATAAGAAAGGGTGATCTCATATTCTCATTAAGGAAAAATATAAGAGATATCAATCTATGATCATATGAAATAATAAGAAAAGAATAAGGGTTTTGGATCATGAAAATAAATTAGAAAATTATTACCTAACCATTCTTAGAAAATAAACATGATTCATGGTATAAAACATTATTATTTCTGAAAACATGGAATATAATCTTGATATATCATTATAAATAAATCATTAACCATATACTCATGCCATAAAAGTGTGGAACCATCATAATTATAGAAACACATTTCATACGCCAAGGTTAAATACCAAGACCATAAATATAATGGATTAGGACTTATCACTAGTTTCCCATTGTGGATCAGGACACAATTGTTTCCCATAGTGGATAAAGACTACCAACTTTTTTACAATTTTTTTCTCATGGGATATAAATATTTATTGAATGCATTGGAGGGAGATATAGGTCCCACCCGTCTTTGGTTATGAAATAACCATCATACTTGGTTATATAATAACCATCATCATATAAAGAAAATAACACATTTGTGTACCATCAGATCATAAAACAATCATTATATCATAACCCATGATATTTAATGGGTTTCAAAAACATTTTATTATATTATTATCTATGGAAATAAGACAGGTTTCACAATCATTTTAACATTTCATCATTGCATCATAACATAACCCATGGAAAAGATATGGGTTTCACAAACACTTTTTCATGGTATAACCCATGGAAGAGAAATAGGTTTCATAAAAATCATTTCATTATAAACATAAACCGTTCATTTAAATAATGAGAATGGTATCATTATTTCATATCCCCATTAAATCATACGTAACCTCAAAGGATGTCATATTAGATATAGAAGGATTTTAAAACACCATAACAATCTGACCGTATAGCAGCGGATTAAACCACCGCTATATGGTTCTACGATGGTTTCAAAAAACCACCGGTGAAATTGGTGTTTGTAATCAACACAAAAAAGTTTCTTACATTTATAAATGGTTTCTGGAAAGTTTTATAGAAGACGTATTTAGTGGTGGTTTTATCTTAAAAAAATAATTGGGATCTAGAGGAGGATTTCAACCACTGCTAATGTATGGACTTTTTTACTAAAAAAAGATGCTACTAATATGGAAAAAACCACCACTAAGTAAAATTTTGTCATATTTAGTGGAGGTTTTCACTGCCACCCTTAAGAAACTATCATTATATAGCGGCATTTTAAACCGCTGCAAAAAAAATATGTCTCTAACAACAGTTTAAACCACTGCTATATCCTGAATTAAAAAAATAGGCTATAGGTTCTGCAGCCCCAGAACTTGTAGCCAGAATAAAAAAATTGTGACATATGAAAATTTTACCAGATTATCAAATATATCAACAACTTACATGGAAAAAACATGTTAAAACTAAATAATCAATGTATATTGATTCACACCAAAACATAAATAATCGACACATTGACCAAGGAAAACAACAAATTGAAAGAAATAATACATTTATCAATACATTCAAAGAATCAAACAAAACACAACACATTAAAAGAATAACACTATTTTTAGAAGAGAGACAATAAAATAAACATCGTATATGATCATATAGAAATTTCAATCTCCATAGCTAGTTAAAACACATCATATAAAAACATGGTTATACAACACACACATAGGGAAACCATTTTCCCGATCCCATCTAAAATATATAAAAAGATTAAAAATATCCACATTGGACATACTGATACATGAACAAACACTTTCCATTATTCATTACCCAATGATGAACTCTGCTCATCACCCTCTCCATCTCCATCTCTACTTGCTGCTACTAACACCTGTATGATAATTATTTTGAAAATTAAACATTGTTGTATATTTATATTTAAACTTAAAATAAATAAATGTTTCTGAACTAAATGATTTTGAATTTTTCTGATTTAACTTCTCACAACCAGTCATCACTTGAAACACCCATTTTTTTGAAAAATACCTCATATGGTAATAGTCCCAAAATCTTCTGTGCACTCGACTAAGATGCTCCTTTCCAAGGAATTTACCAACTGGGTCATCCTGGGAGACTGAGTTGGGTTGTTTGGGATTGACATCCCATAATTATTTATTGTTTACATATAAATAAAATATCAATCATATTAGAATCAATATATATTAATGTAGTGAAAACTGATAATAGGTTATTATAATGAAAAATAAATTCATACCGCAACTTCTTTGGCAATTTCATTAACAAAACTCCCATCAGATTTTTATGAACATTAAACTACACTTCTGTTTGGGATGCTTGATGGCCTAAACTTGGTGATTGCATTAAAAAAATATAAATAAAAATTTTAATATATTAAATAAATAAAATTTTATAATAAATATTTAAACTAATGAAAATATTATCGGAGTCGATTAGATAATAACAAAACTCTTTGACCCCACAATGTGAATATAATGCTTCCTCGACATTCCTGTCATTTAATCAAATAGAATTGTGTTCAGATCATATATTTCAAAAAATTCATGCAAAAAAATGGAAATGGTAATATATGCATATTACTAAAAAATATATATAATAATAATAATGAATGACTACACAAATGACATAAGTGGTTGATAAATGAAAGGATAACTACACATACAATTATTTTCTCCTTCAATCATGTTGCTTTCCTACTCCATCATTACTTCATCTAAATCATACAGTCATAAAAGACTAATATTTTCAATATCTTGATAAAAAGATAACCCCACTTCTTATTATTGATGGGATTCAATGTCCGAGGTTAAATCTTCCACTTCATCACTCATATCATACAAGTCTCTTGGTTTTACGTGAGTAACTACACTCCACCCTTAATCCACAACATATTTCTCATAATATATATTTTTTCTTCTAATGATAAGATATAAGGATCATGTAGTTCATGGTCACCAACATACATGATTTGAGAGAAGTTCACAGAAGTAAATTGCAATGAATCTCTTTTAACACCCCCGATAATATCCACCAAACTAAATTCAAATAAAACAACTAAAAAATGTTTGTGATAGTTTAATTCGATAATATCAGTCAATTTTACATAGTATTACACTTAAAAAACTTAAATATTACACTATTATATATTTTTTAATCCTCTTCTTGATCAACTATATGAAATCAAAATCCATTCACATTGTAATCGTTAAACTTTCTAGCTTGTTTTAGGGGACCTCGAGCAAGAAACTTCAAATCATCTAACAACTCTGCTCGAGTAGCATTTTTTATGATGTGAAAAAATTAATATACATTATTAGATTTAAAAAATATATGTATCAACCAAATATCCATATTTATTGAAATATTTATGAACTTACACATCATGAAAACCATTCTACAAGAACTTTATTAACATCTTTTATTATATCTTTCTCATTTCATGTTCATCTTCTCATTCATCATATTGTTTGTATCCTAAAATATTCAATAAATGGATCTAAAATTTCAATATTCAGCAGCACACATATATGTGTCTATAATAATTCCATTTTTGTTAGTGTAACATTTGAGCTCCTCCCAACTGATCGACTGATAACATGAATGATTTTTGATTTCCCATGTATTTCAGATTGAGTCGATGTGTCGTCAACACGTCCATCATGATTTAATCTTGACTCAATATCATCCAAGTATCTAGGAAAAAAGGTAAGACACACTTATTCTATATATCCTTCATAAGTAGAGCCTTCAGGTTGAGCTTTATGTTTCATGTATGATTTCAAATTCCCAAGATATCTGTGAAATAAAATAAATAAACATAATTATGTATTTAATCAAGTGCCAATATTTTTTTACTAAAATGAAAAAATATAAATAAGGTACCTATCAATTTGATACATCCATTGATAATGTACGAGGCCTCCTAATTTAGCTTCCTCAACCAAATGCACAGTTAAACGCATCATGACTGTAAAAAATGACAGGGGAAATATCATCTCCATTGAATAGAGTGTAAATAAAAATCTATCCTAAAGGTTGTAAAGATGAAATTGATGTATAGTTTTCTAAAATAGTTGTCTAAAAATGTGCATAATTGGAGTATAATAGCAGTATCCTTTTCACGTAATAATGTACGTAATGCTAATAGAAGTAACTGCTATAACAAAATAGATGAATCATTTATTTTACATCCATGTAACCTAAAATTATTTAAGTCAACACACCTTAAGATGTTACTTGAATACCCATTACATACCTTCACATGTTTTAAAATTTAGATGAATATATCTTTATCCCTATTTTTCAAGGAAAAAATTGCCGGAGCATAATTTCCATTCTCATGGCCAGAGATCATGGATTATGTTCATTTCTTGTAATTATTTCCGAGCGTTGAGATGATCCTTAAACTTTACATGATCATTAAGAAATTTGAAGATAAAATTTTCACAAAATGTTTCCTCAATATTCATCACATCAAGATTATTCCACAACAAATTCAATTCCCAATACGAATGTTTTTAGAATATAATTGTTTTCTTCTATTTTCATGTTCTGATTTCACTTGACGATGCACATCAAACTCATTTCCCACTATCATTCAAATGATGAAAGTTCCACAATTATGTTTTAATATTTCCAAGTTATTTCAATATTTTAGAACTTGTTAACAACTTTTGAGGTGGTCTACGATCAGTGAAACCTTTTAATTTTCATTGGTTCATCTGAAATTTAAGAGATGCATTGAGAAATCTTTGATGATACAAGAAGCACCATTTTATACTATGAGGAAGCCGCTATGGATCAAAATCAGAGTTAAAAATAGGAAAATTCAAACCTGTGTAATTATTCCAACCAGATAAATTCCCAAGTCCAGTGAAGTCACTAAGGACCCACATTAGAGCATCTTGCATTTTGAACATTATTCTAGAAGATGTATCATATGTCTCAACACTGTTTCTTCATAACTCATATAATTCTTCAATTAAAGGATGCATGAATACATCAATATCATTTCCCAAAAAATCAATGAATAATAATCGAAATGATAAAAGACATTTTTTTCATACAATTTCATGACGACATATGGTAATGGGTCAAAAAAAACGTCCAAATGATATAAATGGTACTCAAAGTCCCAAATGGGTTGAATCCATCAGTAGTCAATACCAATAGAACATTACTAGGATCAAATGAGAAATTTGGATGTAATGAATCAAATGTATTCCTTGATTATTAATCTATTGGATGTCACATTAACCAATAATTTTTATTATCTACAGAATGCCACTTCATGTGTTCAGTGGTTTCTTGATGACATGATTTTTTTTCAATTGAGGATTTAAAGAAATGTAATGAAAAAACTTTTAAAGTGTGTTAAATTTCTTCTTCTTTATGTTAGTATATTGATTCTGACTTCCAAAATTACCCATAGAATACCATCTAGAGGAAGAAAATTTCTTGCAATCTCGCCTGCTTGAATCCTCTCCCCAATAAAGCATACAATTTTTGGGGCATGAATGAATTTTTTTATAATTCAGAACAATATTGTTAACAAATTTTTTATATCATAAAAAGACTAATGGATATTTTATTTAGAAACTAAAAGATACAAAAATTTCAATATCATGTACATATCTTTATTTATAATTCCACATAGGAATTTGATAAGGTACAACTTCAATAGAAAATAATTTTTTGAATATTTCAAACATCCACTATACAACTCTTGATTTCCATCATCAACTAAACCATGAAATTCATCCGTCTTCTCAATGATGTTTTTTTTGTATTAGTATATATAGAATCAAGGGGAGGATCCAATGATATGTTACAATCATGATCTGGTTTTCCTACAGTCTAAAAAACATCACTTGTCCTGTTTCTATTTACAGCACTATCAACTGGTTGTTCTGATATGTTTTGATGTTGATGTTGGTGTCTTGCAATGTTGAATGCACCATTTATAAGTATTTCCATTTCATTTTTCATTATCGACGAAGTTGGGAACTCATTATGTGGATTGACATTAGTGCTCAGCCATTCTATAATGTTTGATTCTACATTCCAAATCCAACACAAATAATGAGAAGGGAATTTCTTCAATATAATGTTTTCATAAACTTCATGTCTCTTTAACCATATAAAAAATTTACATTTTGGACATGGACATCTTATTCTCCCATCAACAGATAAATTGGAAATTGAAAAATCTAAAAACTCCTCCAAATCTTAGCATACTGAGGTATGTTCATTGGTAATGTGATCGAGATTTTATCCACATATATAATAATGTGCCTAAACCTTATGAAAAAAAATTAAAACACATAATTATTACTAAATAGAAAAATAGATTCATATATACTAGTTGAAAAAATATGATTATGTTAAATAACCATACAGTACCTTTTGAATATATGTATAACCATTTGTGAAATAAGAATTTTAGACACTTATAAAAAATATTAAAATTATTTGGACTATTAGAATATGTCGATGAAGTAACTGGTGTAGAGTAGAGAACTTTGAACCTTCATTAATTCATACAGAATAAATAAATATATGGGAACTAGAAATACCTCAACAAATTAGTATAATGAATCCATGAAGTTCTAAATTTCTTTTTCATTCTTTATAAACTTCTTTCCTTACCTTCTATTTATAGACAAAACACAAATGGATAACATTATTTAGAAATCCATTTAATCTTCTACACATGGGTGTTTCCTAATTATTCACCATACATTTAAAACCCAAAAATTTGAAATTAAAATAGAAACATATTACAATTTAAAGTATCACGCTCAAATTAAAATATAATCTTTGTATTTAAGTACTAGTATCGTTTTCCAGTGAAAGAGGCTTTCTACCATTCAAACAGATGATATATAGTACTACTTAAATACAATATAGAAATATTATACCTATATAGCCCACGTAAGGGTAAAATAAGTTTTTCACAGGCTGCATAAGGGTAGATCATAATTTTTATAATTTTTGTAAAGGTAAAATTTAAAATATACATCTCGCATAAAGATTAGATACATTTGACACATGCTGTATATAGGTAAATTATAATGCTCTGTAAGGGTAGGAACAAATTATAAGCATTTAATAAGGGTAACTTGTAAGGTTGTGTAATGGTAATCTTTTACTTAAACTGGTCATGTAAAGGTAACTAATAAAGTTGTATAAAGGCACTTAAAAGTTACATACGAGTAATAAGAATTTTTTAAAAAACATGTAAAAGGGAAAAATAAATTCCATACATTATTTAAAGGTTTCTAGTTCACTAAAAAAATGGTAACTTACATTTTTTTCATGCCTCTTAAGGGTAGTTTAACACTTGAGTAGAGGTAAGAAACAATTGTGTAAAGGTAAGAAACACTTGTGTAAAGGAAATAATCACTTGCGTAAAGGTAAGAATATAATAGCTGATAATACATGAAATTACATACATTTTTGTTCTATGATACAGTCACATTAACATTTCTAACTAATTTATTTTACCAATTGCTTGATATACAATATTTCTTGGATCATCTATCATTTTTTAGTCTCTCAACCTAATTATTTTTATCAGTTGTATCATGTATAATCATCCCATTTTCTTGTGTCTATGTTACATTTCCTTTCTTGTGAGGATAGAAAAATGGAATCCAGTCAAATATCTAATTCTTCATTCCAATCCTTTCATTTTAATCATGAATATACTGAGACTTATTTCTCTCAATTTTAATACCAAACAAATTTTTTTATCTAGAAAAAAAATTTTTTTATATGGTATCTCACATTATTAAGAATTAACTAAGGTATTCCAATGAAACTATAACAAGGGAAGTGTATAAGTTATCCATTTGAAATATTATTAAATACAAAATTAAAAAAAAAATACTTAATTTGAAACTCGATTGAGATCCAATTATTATCATACATCAATATTCTCTCTATTCAGATAAAAAAAATTAAAAAATTAAAAATATAGATTATAATAAGAAAATTCATTAAAAATGAATATTTTGAATAAATATTAAAAAAAATAATTCAAAAACTAAATAAAAATGTTTTTGTCATGGAAAACATTCATTAAAGAAGAACATTGTTATACACTAAATGAATAATCCAATCTTTTGTAAAAAAAAAATTTATCAAGGAAAGAATTTATAATATCAGCATAAAAAAATCCAATATCACATATCTAAATAGAAAATCCAAAAAGATAATCTAAATACCTATTTTAATTTGAAATTCATCAAAGCATGCTAGTATCTATCCAAATAAAACATAAGAGATAGAATATGTTATAATTTATTCATACTAGTAGTGACCCAAACAAAGTATAAGACATGGAATAATAAACAAATAATATATACTATTAATATACCAATCAAATAACATGTCATAGAATAAGTTACAGGAAATAAACTCTAAAAGAAAAAATTTATTTTCTTCATCCAAATAAGTTTTCAATGTTTTAAAGCCTAATTTTAGGAAAAAATATTTATAAAAATTGATAGTATCTAAGGAAGAAAGGTTTTTACACATTGAACCATTTAAATATAATAAGTGTTCCATTTATACAAAACATTTTTATAAGATTAGATATATAAAATTAATCAAGTGTGGGTAAAAATTGATAAATGAGATTTAATTATAAAAAATAATAAAAACACCAAAAGGATATGTTTTCAATATAGAATATATTATATAATTAAAGTGTGGTTCAAGAACTAACCCATACCTAAACACTTTTATAAATAGAGTGAAAAAATGTTTATTCAACTTAATGATTATGTTCAAGTAAATAATACCCAAAAAATTTACAAAATAAATACAACTAGTGTTTATAAAATGGAATTTTTGTTCAAAAACCAATTTTACACTAAACACTTTTTTAAAGTAAAAGAAACTAAGATAAATATTTTTACTATTTTTAATATGAACCCAATTCATTCTTACATAATTTATTAGTGATGTCATACCATAAATGAAACATCCTAACTTCCTTTCCTAACCTAAAACCAAAATAAAAAAATTTCTTTTTTACTTTATCCAAGTAACAACATATCATAACAAATCAACTCCCATATTTATATAACATAACCATGTAGTCATTTCTTTAATAATCCCAATCATGAAATCATAAACATGAGTAACTTACTTTTAGTTTAATATAATATAACAACTAAAATTTTATCAATTATTTCAAGAATGTATCCATGTCATTAGTTGATTATCACTAAATTAAAAACCTCAATGAAAATATATTTATGTTATGTAGAAAGAAATAGATAAAATAATTTCTCATGCTTAATAACAATTATATAATTCTAGAATTAGAAAATTAATAAATTATTTAGGTAATGATAACATAAAATTTAATAAAAATTAAAAATCTCATGATAACACATCAATTGGTATAACACAAAATATATAATCAAAATAATATAGAAAATGAGAATAAGAGGTAACATTGATTAATGGGAAATTTTTTTTTGAATATCCAAGAGTTTAAAAGCCATGACAGAGGGGCGACGAGGCTCAGGTTTAGCGGTGAGAAGTAGCGAGGGGTGGCGATGCTCGAGACCAATAGTGAGGTGGAGTTAGGGGAGGGGAGGCGCTAAAAGGGGTGAAGATGCTCAGGATAGGTGGCGAGGCACGACGGTGAGGCACAACAAGGTTAGGGCTATGGGGGGTTGGGGGTCATGGGGGTTTGGGTAGTGAGGGGTTCAGTGGATGAGAAGTTCTGGGTTTTTGAAAAAAAATTAAAGATTTAGTAGTGTTTTTCAAAAAAAATTACTAATTAAAAAAAAATCAAGGTAGGTTAATAAACTGCCGTAAAAAGATGCTACTAAACACTGATTTTTGTATAGTGAAAGATCATTAGGAACTTTTCTTATGGAAAATATCCTTCCTTCGGAAATATTTTTTTAAACCTAAAACATTTTCAAAATTATTTTTATTAAAAATAATCTTGAAAAAATATAAATAAATTTTGAAATAAAATAATGGTAATGAATAGGGGATGTTTCGCTCATGTCATACACTTTAAAACAAATATTCCTTTCACATTTTTAGTAAAATCCAAACAAGCATTATTTTTTAAAATGACTTGAATATTCCATTTAAAACATTTTATAAAAATTAAAACCTGGGTAAAAATGTGTTTAATAAATCATTTTATTGAAATTTTAATAACATTTTTGATTTTTTTAGAAAACATGGTTTTTGAAGAAAAAATTGTTTTTGATCGAAAAGAGAAATAAAATCACGTTTTATTAGAAAATTTTCCTATTTCATATTAATCACCCAATGACTATAAAAGTATTACTATTAATTTTAAAGTTTCATGAATAACCAAAGTAGAAGAAAATACATTTGTTTCATGAGATATGGATCGAAATATTTTATCATCAGAAACATAATCATAAACAATTCATATAAATGATGAGGTAGTAACATAAAATCGTAAAACTTTGGTAACCATGATTCATAATCCCCATGATGGAATAACATAAAATGAAACAAAAAATATAATGAGGTTAAAAAATTAATTATATTACATTTAAAATGGATTTTATATACACCTTGTGAAATAATAAAGGTTTAAAACATAACATATGTCTCAAATAGGGAATATTGAGGTAAAAGTACTTTACAGATTTGGTATCTTATGAACAATAAAACACATGAAATAGAAATCCTAAAATGGATATGTAAATCCCCATAATGTTAAGTATAATAATCATAAAATATACCCATTTTATGTATATACACCACATAAAATAAATAAGTGGTGAATATAGCATATGTCTCATTAAAGTAAAAAGTGGGACAAAAGTCCCTTAATAATTGAGTAACATTTAAACCATAAGCCCCATTAAATAATATAATCAATAAAAACGTCAATTATCATGAAAGGAGGTATATTTATGATATATCATGTCAGTGGGAATTATATAAACCACAAAAAGTAAATGAGTGGCTAATATGACATAAGTCTCAGAAATAAAAGTGAGACTATAAATCCCTTACCCAATCTCTTGACTTATGTCGTACTCATTCAACCCTCTTATATAATAAAAATAAGTTTATTATAAATATATCATAGAATAATAATTGTATATATCATACCATATATGATTTTCTTATTACCTTTATAACCCGTTTATTAACAATTCCATGTTAATGTTACGTTCTGGGAAATAACTGCATTGCTTTTCATATATGTTTTGACTTTTCATTTTTGGTCCTCTTACTTAGATCATGTTTTCTAAATATCTAGAATTTGAAACATAATATAAATATCATATTTATTCAATATAAATTTATTTATAGTAATCCATAAATTTTAGTGATAGGAAATGAAATACCCCATTCATGGAGACTGTAGGTTGTACGTACGCATAAACATTGTTTCCATTATATTATCATATTAATAGAAATAAAGTAAATGATTTATATATATATATATATTATAATTTAATTATATTTTTTATCTCATATATATCACATATGTTTATTAAACTCATCCTTAATACATTCTGTGTAAAGCATAAATGAATCACATCACTTCACAAGGTGGTAGTCCATCATACACACGAACAACTTTATAGTACTCCCAAAAAATTAAAAGCATGTAGGTATGAGAGATGTAATAATTTAAAAAGTATAATAATATCATAAATATCATATATAAATAATAAATTCATCATTATTTCCAACCATGAGAGGCAGTAATAAAAAAATGGAAAACATCAGTCCATGAGGTGGTAGTATGTTGTACACATGCATGATGATTTGATAACCCATTTAATGAAAGTGGATATGGATGTGTGTTATAAACATAACACAAAAAAATCTATGTATATGGGAGATTCTGAGGTTAATACGTAAGCATCGTATAAGAATAATTTAAATAGGTGGATAAATAAATAAAATAAAGACACTCATTGAAGAACATTACATATTCTTCGAGCATCCTCCATAGGTTTTCACTAAGGCCTTCCTAGGTTTGATTTATGCCCAAAATGGGGATTATAGGATGGTTGGAGGGAAGTTGTTAAGTGATTTGGGAAAGTCTTGGCTGAACCAATATGGGGTGAATGTGTGAGGAAGATATGGGAGGTAGTGGAAATTTATAAGTGAAGTGAGTAGAAGACATGTAAATTTTTTAAAGTGAGACTTTCAACTATATTTTTTCATATCACGGCTTGCATTTTTCATCATGTCAAATTAGATATTGTTTTTTTAACTTGAATTTTTATAGTATAGAAGGAAACCATGTTCATCTCTTAATAGATAATTATATCATTAATTAAAAATGGGGGGGGGTTATTATGTTTTTGTAAAATAAATAATGTGATGAAGTTTCTTGTGGGTTTTAGGATTTTAAAATAAAAATTGAAAATATATTACTAAGTGAGAGAAACTGGTGGGAGAAATAATGATCAACCAGGGTGAGTATCCCTTCATGCCTAATCCATAATTGTTCTCAAGGTAAATGGGATGTATCATTGATTAATGAATTTATAAACACTGAAATCTATATGTTATCTGAGTTATTTATCTGTTAAAACCCAGTATTTTATTAATAAATGATATCTATTACCACAAACTGTTCCTAATCAAAAAAATCACATCGATGTAAAAATCAAACTCAATAAAGAAATCAATCAAAAACACGATGAGATGACCAGATTTTTGTAAATGATAAAATTTTACACAAGAAAAGAAAATTAATATCGACGGGTTCACGATTTTGGATTTTATAAACCAACATAATTCATATACACACTCATGAAAAATAAGGGGTGAGAAAGATACTAACATCCTCAAATCCTCAAAAGACTAATGTTATGTATGAAATCATGAGTATTATTATTTCTTTTATTTTTATTTTATCATTCCAGAATAAAAAAATAAAAAGTTTTAAATGAATAAAAATATAATACATACCTAGAAATTCAATTACCTTCCATGGATTCCAAGCATGGATCTTGGGATTATGACAAAAAATATCCTCCAACATTATCACTAATAGGTTTAGAAGTACATGATGTATAATAGGAAGAAAATGTATGAAGGAATATATAAAATTAGACTCACACTTACCCCTGTTGATTATAATATTTAAAATTATCCATTGAGTGATTTTAAAGAGAAATATGGAATGTTGTGTCCAAGAAAAGTCAATGGTATATGGGTGTATGTGATCTGTTCATGATATATTTTTCCCCAAGATGATTTAGCTAGTTTACTAACCAAAACACATTAAATTGTCATGAAATTTTGTGGTAATGTTTTAATTAGCGTTATCGGTCTATTAACGGTTTAATAAGACCAATTCGAGGTTTGAGACTTGAGTTTTCTCCAAAATATAGAAGGGTGGTCCAATTTGACTCACCCAAAATTTCTTCACATTTTGGGACACTTTTGGGCCTCCAAAAGGATAGATTGGTCTCCATGGTATTATAGAAAAATGTATACCACAAATTTTTACACTATTACACCAATTTTTATCCTAATTGGATGCATGGATTATCCATAGTAAATATTTAAGTCCACAAGTGTGCTCAGGATCTCTACAGTTTGGACCGTTTTATTTGAATTTCGTAATGGGATCTCCAAATAACCACCTCCTATAATGTAATCATTAAAAAAATAATTTTTACTATTTCATAGTGATAAAAAATTAGATTATTTAATCAAACATGATGTTCAATTTAGTATTATATTTGTAATTTTCAATACGAAACCAGTTTAAATGAGTGGTGTAAGGGTGGAAATAAATAGTGAATCTATATGAGACCAGTAACAAGGATATAATAATAAATAAATATTTATCATATAGGGTATAAGGTAAATATATTTCCATTAAATTGGTTTTGGACATGTTTTGGGTCATTTTTGACCCTTATCTTTTTTGTTAAACCCCCGGTAAATCTATTATTACCTTAAACATGGTAAATATGTTTTATGAAATTCACAATTCATTTTGGTAAAAAATTATGTTGACCATATAAAACATTTTAAATTATACTTATAACAAATATTCAATCATTTTTTTCAAATTCCATTCATAAAATTGGCAAATTTTAATTTAAAATTAATCTCACAGACGCGACGAGAAAACGAGTTTTTTAAAGAGAAAATGTTTCAAAGTTTAAAATGTTATTATATTAAAATTTAAATTGGAAATTTTTCTAGTGAAATAAATTGCATTAATTTATATAAAATTTAATTAATTTTACTTTAAAAAAATTTTAAAATATTATTTAACATTATGATTTATTTAAATCAAAAGGTAATTTTCAATTAAAATTCAGAATTTTTCACTATTCATCAAAAAATGAAACTTTTCAAGGAAATATAAAAAATTAACCCTAATATATTTTGACATGATGATTTCAGAATCGAATTTTATTTTATCAAATTCATCTTCTAAAAGTGTCAAAAATTAATTTTCTTAATGTTCACAAAAAGAAACAAAAATTATTTTTTGAGAAAATAGTACTTTCAAAACATACAAAGGCATTACCAAAAATTAAGTACCTTTTTATCAATACGTTTCATTTATTTAAAATAATTAAAATAATTATTTAATAATTAGTTATTACTATTCATATCAATAAGATTAAGGACAAGGTTATAACAGTTTAGTTAAAATAACTATATTATTAATATATCATGGGTTTACTAAAACTCGGTGTCATGTGAAATGCAAGGTAAACCAGTGTTGCATGTTACATGAGCTTAAATTTTTATTTCATGTAATTAAAGATAAAATATATATTAAATTGTTTGATAAATATATAAATTATTTTATTTAATTGAAAAAAATGTTTCAAAAAATCTCAGTGTGTTACATTACATCCCCCATAAAATGAATTTAACCCTTGAAATTCATCACTTTGGTACTAATAATCGAGGATACTTATACCTCATTACATCCTCAAGTTAACATGTAGGTTAATTAATCTATTGGTTTTACCATAAAACTTTGACCAGTTGAGTGGACTCATTTTTTAGAAGTTTCTCTATTCGATCCACAATTTCTACTGATTGTTCCTTCTGAGAAATATAATGATACAATGGTAAGACCTCTAAGTTCATTATTTGTATTGGATAAAATATTTACTTCCTCAGGAGTGATAAATGAAACACATTGTGAACCTGGGATAGGTATTATGGAAGATCCAAATGATAAGCTTCTTTTTTATATGATCAATTATTTTAATGGGACATATATACCTAGGAATTAGTTTTCCCTTATTTATTACATGATGAAACTATTATAAAGGACTTCTTCTCAACTTCAAATTAAATATTACACTAAAAATTATCATCAAAACATTTTTTTTCAAATTTGTGAGTTATTACATATTTTATAATAGATCTAACCTCCTCTACTATCTAATCATTTGTCTCAGGTCCCAGTATCTTTCTTTCTACAACTTCATTCCAGTACGTTGGAGTTCTACACTTATTTCCTTAAAGGGATTCATAAGGATCCATCTGAATTCTCAGGTGAAAGATATTGTTATAAGAAAATTCAAATTGAGGTTATTTTTTATTTTAAGAAACTTTGAAACCCATAAAAAGTAATCAAACCATTTTATTTAGAGTTTTAATTATAATCTCAGAATGAACATTTTTATAAGGATGATACATAGTGTTAGAACTCAACTCGGTATCAAGATATTACTGAATTTTTTTCCAAAATTTGAGGTAATATTCAAATCCCGATCAGATAAAATTTAATGTGGTTCTCCATGAAAACGTACAATGTACTTCATTTATGTCTTGTAAAACTTATCCCAAGATAAATATTCTCTGATATAGATGGATAGTGGTGAATTTTAGTGATGATCAATTATAAATCATATAGGATTATTCATATTAGTTGTTTTGGGGATTCTGACAACAAAACCCATAGTGATGTCTTCAAATTTTCTTTTATATTATGGATAATGGTTGTAGAGTCCTTTTAGACCATTGTCTCTTATCCTTGAATTTTTTTACATACAAATCTTACATACTCATAAATATCTCACTTTATATTGTCCCACCAGAATTAATCTTTCATATAGGCTAGTGGTAGGTGTTATAACGGTGTCTCCCTATAGTTATGCTTTCAAGCCCTATGAAGATACCGAATGCAATAGGTTGTCACCTAGATTTCAGGTTATCCATTTTCAAAAAATATATGATAATCCCTAAAGGTTACTAATAACTTTAATCATTTGTTCATAAAAGGAATTCCTCTTCAAAACCAAAGGGTTGTATTTCCATCAAGGTCTCATAAAATATCCTTAGTCTTGATAAAATCCCATCACATAAAACATCATGAGGAGTGTCTAAGAATTTAAAATTACAATCAAACTCAAACTTATAGACCCCCTATGAAATCCATAACTCTTAATGGAGACATATATGCTTCTAAAAATAACATAATTCTCAGATGTTGTAGGATTATTACAACCCAAACACTATTGGTAAAAAAATTATTCAACATAATTCATAAATCCCAATACATAAATACTTCAATCCTATGACTTTAATGATTATCCTGGAAGATGTCCTTGCTCTAGAATTTAACTACGGGGTTAGAGAATTGAGTTGGAGAATTCATGTGTTCCCCACACAAAATACTTGAACTAATTCACAATTTTCACTCTATTACATACTTTTCCACATAGACAACATATTCCCCTCTATTTAAAATATTCTTATAGGTTCTTCTTCCCACAATCTTATCCTATTGGAAGGTGAATATTCTTTCATCTATGTTCATTACCACACAAAATTTCACAAAATTTCACATTAATCTTAGTTGATGCTTTAGTCATTTCATTGATATTAACATTATTAATCATATATCATGATAGATGATTTAGAATAATCACAATATATATCTCTCCATTCATCATCCAATTTGCTTTCTCATAGTCACCGAATTTTCTATTATATTCAATGTTAACATAAATCCTTCTAGTTTTATCTATTGACTAAAACAAAAAACATAATGTGAGAAACACTAATCACAACAGTGAACTACATAATCATGAAAAATCAATTATAATATTTATAAATCATGAAAAATTATTTAATATATTAAACCTAAGGTTTATCCTAGTTCATTTATATTCAACATATAATTAAATATTTCATGATGGTTATTACAGATTTTGTGAATTTATAAAGAATATCCCCTAGAGTGTCAAACAAGATGTGTATTAATGCCCATTTTCGTGCACAATTTCCCTATCATGTTCAGATCAATACAGTGTTTTATGGGTTACTAACCCTCGGTAAATATGCTCTAGAGATATATCAACTAGTATTATCTAGACATAGGTGTAATTTTTTAGAAACCACTCTCACAATCCTTCACCAAAATTCTAGGAAATTTTCCAAAAATTTGACTGATCCTCATAATTATCCTTAAACACAAACCAATATATATTCTTAAAAATTTCTATAGGTATATCACTAATGTTTTCCCATACTAATTTTTAAAGGTTGAATAAACATTTCCTCTGATGCCAAATGTAGCTACTCAGGCTTCTCATACATGGATATTACATCTTTTAAGATGAATATTCATTAAATTTCACAAACACACTCTTAAAGGACATAATAGTTTAGTTCCTTTGGAACCCTGGAACACAATATTCTAATCTGGTGAAATATCGTAAATATTTCCCCCAAATATATTCCCATTTAAAATATTTATAGATATACCATACATAACAACATTCTTTATAACCTAGGGAAAGGAAACATAATAAATAGTGAGCTAAAATTCTCAGTAAGGGTAAAAATAATAAATATAAATATATGATCATATGAAATAGTAATATTATAATAAGGGTATGTGATAATTACTATAACATACAGTGTTCATACCCAACCTATCATAGAACCTATACATGATTTATGGAATAAAACATTATTGTTTCTAGTAACATATCCCATAGAGGTAATATATCATTATAAATCAGTCATTAACCATAATATCATGTCATAAATGTGTGAAAAAATCATAAATATAGAAAAAAAATTCATACATCATGGTTAAATACCAATAATATAAACATAGTGGATCAGAAGTTATCACCTGATCCCTATTTTGGATCAGGACACACATGTTTCCCATAGTGGATTAGGACACACCAATTTTCTAAAGTGGATTAAGAAACACATATCTCTTATAGGTTATCAATCCAGTCGACTTGTTTCTCATTTTTATCTCATGAGATAAAATTTTTACCCAATTCTTGGAGGAATATATATGTCCCACCCATCTTTTTTTATAATGTAACCACCATCCTTGGTTACAATATAACCACCAACATATAAAGAAATCATACATATGTGTGCCAAAAAATCATTAAACAAACATCATATCAGAACCCATTAAATTAAATCAGTTTTATAAACATTTAATCGTATCCTAACATGTAGAAAATAGTTAGGTTTTATAATAATTTTATAATTTTATCATTTCATCACAACTTAACCCATGGAAAAGATATTGGTTTCATAAACATTTTTTCTTGGTATAACCCGTGGAATAGATAGGTGTTTCATAAAAATATTTTCATCATCAACAAAAACCATTAAAAGAAATAATTAAAATTGTATCCTTGTATCATATCTCCCTTAAATAATAAGTAATCTCAATGATTTCATCTTAGATGGAGAAGGATTTTGAAAGATCATATGCATCATTTCTTAAAAAAATAACCTTTCATGAAAATAAATTTTGAAAAACTTAAAACATTTTTGAAATACTTTTCTTTGAAAATAACCATGATAAATTATAAATTAATATTCTAATAAAATAATGGTTATGATGTTGACAAGTTTCATCTATGCCATACAATTTAAACAAATATTCTGTTCACATTTTCAGTAAAATATGAACAAACATTATTTTTTAAAATGAAAAGAAGATTAATTTTTATTTTAAAAAAAATTAAATAATTAGTAAAAATTTCTTTAATAAATCTTTTTAAATAAACTTTTAAAACCCATTTTTATTTTTTTAGAAAACAAGGTTTTGTAGGTAAAAGTGTTTTCGATCGAAAAGTTAAATAATGCCAGAATTTTTAGAAGTATTTTTTTATTTATCTTAAGTACCAAAGGAGTGGGAAATTGGTAATATTACTTGAAAATTTTATGAATAACCAGAGGAGAAGAAAATTTATGGTCTTATTGAGTGTTGGATCATAATATTTGATCATTGGAAACATAATCATAAACAATCCAAATAAATGATGAAGCTGTAACATAAAATCATTCCACTTTGGTTATATAGATTCATAATACCCATGAATAAATAACATAAAATAAAACTCAAAATATCATTAGAATATATAAATTCATGATATCACATATTAATGGTTATTTATATACACCGCATTAAAGAATATAGGTGTATAACAAAATGTATGTATCAAAGATGGAAAATTGAGACAACAATCTCTTACTGATTTGGAAAATTTTGAATTGAAAACCTCATGAATGTGAGATAATATAATGTATATATAAATCCCCATAATTTTAAGTATAATAATCATAAAATAAACTCATTGGAATTATATACACCGCATAATTGAAATAAGTGGTGAATATGGCATGTGTCTCATGGATGTAAAAAGTGAGGCGAAAATACCTTACTACTAGGGTAACTTTTAAATCAAAATACCCATGAAATAATAGAATAAATAGAAAAAATAATTATCATTAAATGATATATATTCATGAATTATCAGTTAATATGGTACTATATACACCACACAAAAGATAGTATTGGTGAATATGATATAAGTCTCTCAGAAATAAAAGTGAGACTAGAACTATCTTACATTAAGCATTGACTTCCATCGTACTTATTCTAACGAACTATATAATAAATATTAGTTATTTATAAATCTAATAAAGAATCATAATTATATATATTATACCATATATTATTTTCTTATTGCCTTTTATTACCCATTTATTAATGATTCCTTGTTAAATTTACGTTTTGGGTAATAACCACTATGTTTTTCATATATGTTTTGACTTGTAATTTTTGGTCCTCATTATTAGATCAAGGGTTAAACATCTCTGGAATGTAAAACATGATACAAATATAATATATATTCCTTATATATTTATTTATATTAGTCCACATAATCTAGTGATAGGAAATGAAATACATTGTTCAAGGAAACAGTAGGCCGTACGTATGAAGGAACGATGTTTCCATTTTCTTGTCAAGTTGAGAGAAATAAAAGTAAATGATATATATATATATATATATTCATATTATAATTCCAATATAATTTTTATTTAATATATATCAAATTTTTCTATCCCATCCTTAATACATTCTATGTAAATTGTTAATGAATCACATCACTTCGTGAGGCTATAGTCCACCTTTCCAACGAACAACGTTATCATATTCCCCAAAAAGGGAAATAATAAAGGTATGTGTGATTTAATAATTAAAAAAGAATAAAAATTTCATAGATATCATAAATTAATAATAAATACATCATTATTTTCAAATTTTAGAGGCGTTAATGTAAAGACGAATGACGTAAGTTCACAAGGTTGTAGTCTGCCGTACACACAAACGATGGTTTTGAACCCCATTTAATGGATGTGGAGATAGTAGTAGGGAATTAAATTAACATAAAAAATATAATTATATGGAATATAATATTTTTATTATATAATAATGGTATAATAATAATTTTAGGAGGTTTATAAATAAATAAAATAAAGACATTCATCAAATATCAGTACATCTTCTCCGAGTATCCTCCTTAGGTTTGCACTAAATCTTTACTAGGTTTCATTTATGAAAACAAATAAGTATTATATGATTATATGAGGGATTTTGGGAAGTTATTTGATCATTTATTGGAAAAAATAGCTTTTAATGTGTGAGTATATGAGGAGAGGGGTGGCCTTTTATAAGTGTGGTGATCAGAACATTTGTAAATTTTGAGAAGAGAGAATTCCATCTTTGTTTTTCTCAGGTCACTAGGATCCAATAATTGAAAAATATTGATAATATCAGGTATAAGCCTATAATATGGACATAAAATATGTTTTGGAGAAATTGTGGTTCATTTTTTACCCTCATAGTTTTAGTTTTACCCCCGGTAAAACAATTTTAACCTTAATTGTAGTAATTTTTTAATGCATTATCTATTCATTTTGGAAAAAAAATAAGTTACCATTATTATTATTTAGAAAATATTATTATTAAAAATATGGAATCAATTTTTCCAAATTGAATTCATAAGAGTTTTAATATTTAATTTAAAATTAATCTCACAGACGCAATGAGAAAGTGATTTTTTAAGAGAAAATGTTCAAAAGATTGAATTGTTTTAATATAAAAATTCAATATGAAAATTATTCCAACCACCTAAATTGGATTAATTGATATAAAATTAAACTATAAAACCATTTCATAAATATAATTTAACATTATAAATTATTTATAATAAAAGGAAATTTTCAATTAAAATTCAATATTTTTCATTGTTCATCAAAAAAGGAAAATTTTCAAAAAAATACCAAAAAATCACCCTATGATAATATTTAAATGATAATTTAAATATTTAAGTTTTTTTATAAATTTAATCTTTTAAAAGTGTCAAAATTTATTTCAATTAATGTTCACCAAAAGAAACAAAAGGCATTTTTTGGGAAAATAGTATTTTTGAAACCTATAAAGCCTTTACTGAAAATTAAGTAATTTTTTGTCAATATGTTTCATTTATGTGAAACCCTTAAAATTAATATTTAAAAATTAGTTGTTACTTTTCATATTTCTAAGTTTAAAAACTAGTTTTTAATGGTCGAGTTCAAATAACTATATTATTAATAAATCATGGTTTTTTAAGACTTAGTGTCATGTGCAATGAAAGCTCACATAGTGTTACTTGTAGCAGAAGATTGAATTAGGTTTTTTTGAATAGAAATAAAAAATAAATATTACATTTAATTAGGAAATATTAAATATTATATTTAGTTGAATTTTTTTTTTTCACAAAATCTTGGGGTGTTATATGTTATGATGTGAGATTTCAACAAATGTATTTTGATTACTGTGTCCAAGTCAAAATTTCAAGGAAAAATTTTAATAATGGGGGTGCGGTAATGCAATATCATAACATTTTAAAAGAAATTCTATGATTGATATCATAAAATATATACAACACTGAGCTTAAAAGAACCCCAAAATATTATAATTTAAATATAACCTTTATAAACTAACCATTAGATTGATGAGTATGAATGAAAATAACTTAATTATGAAATACATATAAAGTTACCCCATAATATAAATTTATTTATTAATTCTAAGTAAATAAGAACCAAATTTTTATTAAATCCATTTTATTCTTCAAAAATATGTATTCTTTAAAAATGATTTTTATATATTTTTGTGAGTGAATATTATTAAAAATCTTTTGAAATTATAGAAATACTATTTTATAAAAGTGATATCATTTTTAAATCATCATATAAAATTTATCTTATGGTTAAATTTTTATAATTTCTAAATTTTTTCGATATTTTAGTGAATAGTGGAAAATACTGATTTTTGTTGAAAACTGTATTTTATTATAATGTATTTGTAAATTAAAAATCTATTTTGGATTATTATTAAAATGTGATTTGTTCCTTTTTATTTAAATTAGTCTAATTATGTTTTTAAATGAACATATACATAAATTTAGTATAAAAACATTTTATACTTAAAATACATTTTTTTCTGAGAAAACATTTTTATCTTAGCATTATAGTCTAATTTTATGTTAAATTTTACCAATTTTATGATTTTATTTTTTAAAAATGGATTATATATTTATAATAAGGTGGTAATTTTTTTTTAAATAGTTAATTTATATTTTCTATTAATATGAATAATAAAATTATATTTTTTTGCTACCAAAGTAAATGGTAAATCAGATAATTATAGTTAAAAATAAAATGTTGAGAACTAAAAAAATGATCCTAAAACTTTTCTTAGTTTTATTTTACAAGTTCATTTATTCAATAATCATCAAAGATTCAGTGATATGGACTTTTTTTACATTTATATGTGGTTATGAAATTTATACAAGTTTATATAAAGAAATGTAAAAAGGGACACACTCTTTTTTAATAAATATAACATTTTTAACATGGGGATAAACAGAGTATATATTTATTTATAAATATTTATTTTAAATTTTTAATATTTCATTAAAAATGTTAATTTATTGGTAATTTTAAGAGAATAAATAATTACCTTTAATTATATAGATAAAAATAATATTTTAGGGATGTATTGGAATAATATTTTAAAATGTTATTTGTTTTCTTGATGTTATAAAAACCAAAGTAAATGAATATTTCTAAAATTGACATTATTGATATTTTCGGGAAATAATATTTTATTAAATGATATAAAATACCTAAAAAATAAAAATTTGGAACCATTACAATTATTTGGTTAAAAATATCAACCATGGTCAATTTAGGATACTTTTTTACCTTATAGTAACTATTAGTGCCCTCAATGAGTAAAAAACCTTGTTGTCATAATAAGTGTGAAGAGGGTTAATAGGGGTTTAAAAACAATTAATAAGGGTAAAAATATGATATAAACATATCCAAAAATTGTTTTATGATAGTATTATGACTCATAATCATATAATATTAAAATATTATCAATTTTTATCCATTTGTACCTCCTATTTTATTTATATTAAATTAATACTTTAACAAATTCTATGAGTGCCCCTCCCCTAACATATAAAAGGGAACCTATTGTTCTCATCTCAATACACCTCAAGAACCATTTGGTTTAAAAAATAACTAAAAAATATTTTAATAATATTCATCCCCACATTACAGAGGCATTATTATTGACAAAATACCAACATTAGAGGTCTTAAAGTGTAAATAAAAGGAGGTTATCTAAAGAAGATGTATACTTATTAATCGAGTGTTTTTATTTTATTTATTATTACAAATAAATAAAATACTCTTCAAATATTCTCAAATAAATACATTAGTATATTAAATATAACAGGATGCTATTATGTTAGTGAAATAACCCATATCCATCTCCACCCTCCATCCAATGGGAATGGAATCAATCGTTCTGGTGTACAGCGGACTACCACCTCACAAAATGATGTATTTTTTCCATCACCACCCCTAATGTATGTTTATAATGATATTAATGAAATATTTATCATTATGAAAATATAATTTTTCATTTAATTTCTTACCTTTCCCGTCACTAAAAAATGATAACATCATTTGTACATACTTGTGTAGTATCACTTCCACAAAGCGATGTGATTCATTTGTCATCCCCACGTCACATGCATGATATATATAAGTATATTAAAATAATTCATATTATTTTAAAGATATTATTATCTTTATTTGAATATAAAATAATACACATCTTCTTTACATAATGATCATTGAAAAATGGAAACATTACCTATATGTATGTACGACCTACAATCTCAATGATTATAACCTAGTTAATTTTTCATAACCATATTTAATAGTTGGATTTAAAAGTATATTATTATTATTATAAATATGATGTAATAATTTCCCCTTTTACTATGGGAAATATACCGAATCTGTTTTGAATGTATAGACTGAACGTTCTCAAAACACTTGACATGAAATTTACTGACTAGGTATTTAAATATATAATTAAAATACATTAAATAAAGAATTTATGGATGACATATTTACCCTCTAAATATTTATTAATAAATAAAATAATTTATATGAGTTTATTATATAGGTGTTAAAGTTCAAACATATAAAGTTTGGACTTGGATTAGGGATTTTGTTTCAAATCCCATTCATTGAGGTATATTTTATTATTATGTACCTAATTTATTTTATATGGTTTGTAAAATAACCTTTTAAATATTATATAATTAATAATTAATAATTTTTAGTATTTTAGTCTGAAAAATTAATTATTTCATCCGAGGTGATTTAACTTGAAAGTTACCAAGTGGTAAAGGGTTTATTAACTCAATTTCCTTTCATTTTGTTATAACTCTTATTAATTGATATTACTATACCATTATTATCACTGAATTTATCTCTAAATTGTTTTATTATATGTTTACACTTTATTTTTGTCCATTTTAATTTATTATACATAACCTATTAATCTATTAATTCCCAATTCGTTGATATGATCTTTGTAAATTTTATTCATCTCAAATTCACCTTCTTTGGGACATACATTTATGATATAAACATATCATCCTTTATGAGGTGTATATACCTCCCCTTTGACATGTTATATATTGAATCTCCTTATATTAATTATATTTAATGTTCCATTTGATGTTATTATTTTATGGTTAATATGATTGAAAAGTTACTAAAGTGGTAAAGGATTTATGTTACAATCTCCTTTATTTTCACGATTGTTTTTGTTCAAGTGTACTTTGGGGGAAATTATATGATATTATTTTCTTAAACCATATATATTTTATTTTCCTCTAGTTATTAATTTTTTTAAATTCTTAATTTTAATATATTACTTTATTTATTAAATAAACATTAATAAAGTCTCTTGTAAGTGATAATAATCTTTTATTTTCTTTTAGATCTGAAATATTTCTCTTCTATATCCATGTTTTATAAAATGTTTCTAAATATTTTCTTTTATAAAAATGAACTATATCCAAAATCTATTTCACATGGTCTTTGAACTTCTTTTAAAATTTTTTAAGAAGTAAATTTATTAATTTATTTTCAAATGGGTCACTTTATACTCCCTTTACAAATGTTTGAAAATAATTTTTATTTTTATCTTTTAAAAATGAATATATTTTCTTGCCATCATGCCCATAATATTCTTGAAATATTTACTTATATATTTACAAGGTATTTTTAAAATAAAATTATTTTCACAATATTTTTTTAATTTTTAGTTTTTAGAAGTTATTTTCAAAGTGAAAGGGTATTTTTTCAAAAATTATTTAGTGATCTTTTAGTTGTATTTCCATTCATCAAATCAAATATCCCTTGATGTTAATTATGATGTAATGGGAATATTTTTTAATAATAACGTCCTAATTCATTATCTATATGAGTTATGATTGTTTTAAGATATTTTCATGGAACCCATTTTGTTAGGACCAATAGGGGCCTATATACCCTGAGAGGGGGGGTGAATCAGGGTATGGATATTCTTTCTCTAAATTCTTACTACCCCACTGTATCTTGAACTCTATATTACAAGGGTCACTTTGTTTTCACCTGTGTGTTTATTAGGATCACTTATTTTCTTCTTTATCTGATGATGATTCTTTAAATGCAATACAGGGAAGTAGGCAGGCAGACACAGAGATTTTTTCTTGGTTCACCCTCACTGAGCTACGTCCAAGGAGAATACACCGACAAGTTGGTGATCATACCAAATTACACTATTCTTCAATAGATGAGGATACAAATGTTCAGGAACAGTCACTCTGTCCCAAGCTCACTGCCTTCACAAGGTTTAGCGTCATCTCATAGCTTTCCCAAGGGCCACTACCTATTTCTCTCTCTCTGGCTCACTGCCGGTGGAGAGGATCAACTTCTTCCTTTTCCATTGCTCACTACTCCAAAAAGGATCCAATCATAGTTTATAGACTTGTATGTATCTTTATTATCACTAATTAATACATCCTCTATTGTATGTGGATGCTCTGTTGAAGTTTAACTTTCACTCGTAGATGAATCTCTCTTTGCACCGAAGGTATTGGGCAATCTTCTAGCCTTCACGCAGCCCTGAATAACCACCGTGAATCAACCATACATGGAAAGCAGGTCTAACCTGGCGCACAATTATCGGCACACAGGTCACAACTGGCATGCAATTAACTTAAAACACTTGCACGTTGCAATCTTCTACAACTCCAAACCTACGCGACTCAACCCCTTTTACGCCCAAACCAATATTGGCGTGCCACAACCAACCGGCACACAAATTCAAACACTGGAGCGCATGTCCACCTACACGACCACACACCACTTGCACTACCACCACACTAGAGCTACAAGATCTCTGATTTTTCAAAGTGTTGAACTTCGTTGAAAATGAGGAGGGGTGTTCCTGTATTTATAGGCATTTGGTCAACCTACGTTGCGGCACACAAGTCTCACCTCGGCATACGAGTCCTAGCGTGCAGGTTTCTTCCCCTGAAAGACACCTACACGACCCTATTTCCTTTTCCATATTTTGAAGATCGGATATTGAAAAACATATGGCGCGCAAATTTCCAACCCTCCTAGGCACCGGTGCGCAGGTCCTTTCACAGTGCGCAAGTCACCAGCGCAACCACACCAATACCCGCGTGACCTCTTTCCTTTGCCATATTTTGACCTTCTGATCTTGAAAAACATTAGGTGCACAGGTTTCCTCTCCTTCAAGTACATGGCACGCATATACCTTTTCCAAAAACCACTTTTCTTCATTTGTCGATTTTCAGGCCCAAATATTTGGTAAACACTGGAAAACAACGCCACCTTGTATCTGTTTTTTTATACCGCCTCCAGATCATCCATTCCTTTGTCTAAGTTCTTAAATCAAACATGGATCATTGACCATAGCTCTTGAACGCGACATTCCACCATGAAATCCCCTTTTTCAACAAATTTTTATGTCATTATTTTTCTTTATCAACAATCACCACACAGATGTCCACTTTGTCAACAAACACAATCACCTCAAAAAAGCTTCAGTGAAACCTTGATGGATTTTTGTCCAACACATTTATTTTCCATGATTTATTTATGTAATGAAAAGAATAATGGATGTTTCTAAGAGTTCTATGATGAAATGAAAGATTTGTGTACATTATTTACGTTATGGTTCTTGTGAATTTTTTATGATGATGGGTGGTTCTTTTATAAACCAAGGATGGATAAGCCCATTATAGGTCTCCAATATAGTGGGTAAAGAAATAGAGTTACCTGATTAGGTTTCTCCAAAGATATTATATGAATACACTACGATGGTTACTCAAAGTATAACCATGATGGTTATTTCAAGTGTACCAATGATAGTTACTTCATGTGTGACCGTGAAGGTTAAAATACATGTAAGAGTGATATGAAAATGATTCCCCAAGGTACATATATAACTTATCTATGATTTTTATGGAATTTTATGGAAATATTATGATTTTATAAGGTAATATAATTAATTTATGTTTAAATAAAATTATTTTCTACATCATATGGGTGAAAAGATATGGGTTTTTAATAATTCATTTGATTTATATTGAGATCACATGGTTCATGATTATTGATTCAAATGATCCTTTACTTTGTTAAATATTTATTCCTTGTTTAATGATAGATGATCTAAGTATTGATAGGTATGAATTAATTTATTTTATACTCATGTACATTGATTATGTTTTCATACCCTCATGTGCATCTTATTCTCACTAATGACATTCAATTATGAATTAATATATTTTCCGTTATTAAGTATTTGAGATCACCCTTCTTATGTTTTTTATTTCCCCAGGTTATAAAGAATGATGTTAAATTATTTTAGTCAATAAAAGTTTCATATTTGAAGAATTTTGTGGGAATATTGAAGACATAAAATGGAATATAAAAAGTTATGTATAGTGGAAGATGATATTGATCTTTATGAACTAGTTTCTTATGAATCCATGTTTCTAAGAGTTTTTCCTAATTATGTAAAACTATAAATATAAAAGGTCCTTGGATATATAAGTGATACAATATTTCATTTTGATGTTGAGAGTATTGGACTAAAAAAATTGGGTCTCATTTATCAGTATTCAAGCAAAAAATGTAAAGGTGGTGTTTTTATCACTTGATCTTAGATTGTGGGTTTGGGGATACTATATAAAATCTTCATGTATTATTAAATTATAAATTTAAAGCCTCTCATATAAATAACAATCCTTTTATGAATACATCAAGTGGATGAATGCTCTCACATAGATGTTCCTAGGGGTAATAACACTAAAAAGGGGATTTTGGGTATTAACTTAATCTTCACCTATTGTATGATAAAGAATCCTAACTACAAACTTGGTTTTACACTCTTGGGGGATATGATTTGGTTAATAATATAAAATTTAAGAGCCACTAGGAATAATTTATTTCCATATTTTTGTAATGTATTAGGTAAATAAGTGTTAGAGAAATATAATTTAATTAACCAAGTTTGATTCAAGAATCATATAAGTGGAACTATGTTTGATATGGGTTAAACATAAGTAATCATAAGTTAACATTATAATATCATAAATTGGGACTTCTTATGGTTAAAATTTCTTAATTATATTTATGATAATACCCATATTATTTGAATTTATCATCACTCATTTTAACCCCTTTTGGTTTCATTAATGGATGGAACTCGAAGGAACCTTGAGCGCGAGAGAAAATGTGATTATTACCTCAATGAATAACCCATCACAATGGGATATGCAATGAGAAACCTTGTAATTATTCCAAACTAGCTTTAAAAAAATAATATTAACAATGTGAACATAGTCAAAGTACCAAACACACCAAAAAAGAGGAGAATAATAACTTAATGGAAGTTCATGTGGCTAGGATAATGAAGGAAATAAGAGTCAATTCCTTATATGTCATAAATATAGAAAGAAGCATGGGAAAATATCTGTAAAAGGAATGGTATATACTAAAACTGTGGAGATAAAGTCCATCAAGATCAAAATATTAATGTAAAGAGAGACGATACACAATTACACTTCTTTAATTAAAAATAAGTTGGACATTATGCATACCAATGCTTCAATTCAAGGGCTAATGAAAAAATAGGCACAAAAACTGCTTAGACCACAAGAATAAGAAAAAGTTAATGTAATGACTTTTACTGAAGTATAATGCGATAATGAAATCTAGATTTTGGTATCTATTATTTCACGTATGTTTTAACCATATTATATTTAATTATAAATGAAAAACCTGTCATGGTATAATTATTATATCTATATTATATGGACCGTCATTGAGATTTGTGGAAGTTACTTCTTATAGATTTATCTCTTCTTCACCTATTAGGATTCTAACAAGAATAGATTATCTCTTTTTAAAAATTTTAATATCAAATTTTAAAAAGGGAAATATCACATTATATCCTAAATCAACCCATATTCTAATACAATTATCTTGTTAATTTTGATCTCCATAAAGAAATTACTCCCATCTTATGAGTTTTCAAATTGTGAGGAATCTATTTATTTAAGGGGGAGAATGTAACAACCCAAAATTGTACAAATTATTTTCTATAAATATATATTATGTTAATATATTTTTCAACATATATCATAAAACTAAAATGAAATAATAATATATATTTTTTCCATTATAATATAGCTGTTAGAATATTGGGTATTAAAGGAAGTAACTATATTTTGAAATCTATGAAGGAAAGAAATGACATCAAGTAGTAGAATTATACCTTATGAAGCTCATTTTTCCATTATTGGGAATGATGTATCTTCAATAGGGTTTTATATATACCAAAAAAATATGAACTAAAATAATTAATCTATGATCAAAATCATATGTGAGAGAAATTCAAGCTCATAGAACTTACTATAAGATATATGCTACCAGAATCGCCACCCTCATCTACCACAAGGGTGTACCTTATTCTATGATATTACATGGAGATCATGAGGGGATTTGTAACTATAAATTAGGATAATATAAATATTTAATTACTAATGTAATAACTTATCTATCACATGTATTTTATGTATTTTACATTTTGACTTTTAAATAAAAAGAAAGTTTATTTTTCTATAAGAATAGTTTTTCTCTATATTTCATTTTTATAAAGTAAATTTTTAATTTTTTAATATTAATTAGATAAATATAATATATTTTTTGCATTTAGGATGTTAAAATTATCTTATTATGAATGTTCGGTATTTTTTCTGCAAATATTTATTTTTAAGTGAATAGCACAAGACATCATTTTATGAATACCAAATTTTTATGACATTTTCATAATATAGATATATCATAAATATTTATAAAAAAAATAATGATAAATTATTTATTTGAGATATAAAATTACATATTTTAAAATACCATTATGAATCTTGAAATACAATGTTTAGCATTTTAGAACATCAGTAATATTCTATTCTAATAAAAACAATTTTTTATATTTTTTTATAACTAATTATTAACAAGGTACAATTAAATTTTTTATTAATTTAAAATTGATAAATATTATTTTTTTAAATATAAACAAATTAAATTTATATAAATAAAAAATGATAATTTTATTAGGAACATAATTTTTATACCAAAAAATACACTTTCTCAAAAGATGAGTTTCTATATGTTTATGTAATTATTTTAAAATTCAATTATATCGAAATTATAATTTTTAGTTGATAAAAAAATTTTAAAAAAAATACTAAATTTTTAATTAAATTTTTACTCATATTTTAATTTTTATCATTAAAATTAGTTTCTGAGGGTAAAAATGTAGTTACTACGGTAAGTTTAAATAAGGGTAAAAAGGGTTTAACCTATTAAAAAAAGATGAAACTTTTTAAAAAAATTTGTGATGATGGGTGGTTAATGGAGGGTTGACCTTATCCTCTTACCCACTCAATTAGTTTTTATTTTTAGATCCCTTATCCTAGAATTATGTAATTACATTATTGTAAAGTAATGGGTAATTACAAAAATGTCTTTCTCACCACTTATATAAGTAGAATTCCACCACCCCTTCATATAAATCGAAAATTTTTATTTACTATTGTAACCACACAATTTTATATTATAATATAATCATAATTCAATTATATAGTATTTTGTTCATAAGGAATTTTCTTAAGCTCTCTATTTTCATAGAATCCTCTAAGGAAATCTCAAAGTTGTCAATGTGAGTACTCATTTTTTCCTAAAGGTTGTTCCTTTAAAAATTACATTTTAAAGTATAATTTTCCTATTACTAAATAATTACAAAAATATTTTTTGTATAAATAATGTTATTATGATAAGGTAATAATTATTAACCTCTTTTCCCCTTTTCTATTAATAAAAAATAAAACTATCATTTGTGCGTTGTGCGGACTACCACCTCCATGAAGCGACGACTTCTGTTTTACACCACCTCCTCTATTTGTTGATTAAAAAGGTGGAATTGAATAATAGGTATGATATATATAATATAATTATTATTATAAATAGTAAAATCATAATACACCTTCATTCCCTCTCATTTATTGAGAAATGTAAATGTTAACCATAACTTTTGTGGACTACCACCTGTATGAATAACGTATCTCATTTTCCATATTATTTATTTATTATTTATCAAAATATGTTAAAATATGACTCAAAACCTTAACATTATCTAAATAATATAATTATTCTTATATAATAATTATATTATTCCAAAATAAACCACTTACATAATAATAATCGTCTATTAATTACGATATGTTCATGTTTGGGTTGGTCTAACCACCTACTTGAATCCTTATATAAAATAATATCATGGATGACTATTAGAAATTAATTATTTATAATATATGATATAAATAATAAAATAAGGATTTAATTTTGGTTCTTTATTTTTAATACAATAATAATCTCATTCACCATGATACCACAAACTGTTTGTAAAAAACTAACAAAACATTCACTTCACTGATTTCACCATCAAGAATCAAAAATAAAACTCTTATAGAATAAAACTAAAATATTATAAATAATTAAAAAGAATAAATCATATCACCTTTTAAGGTCTATGAATAATTATATTTGGGATAATAATAAATAATTAAACTTCTATTATGAAACTAGTTCAAAACGATCAATATTACTCACACGTGATTGTGAAAATAGTTAAAAATAACTATTATACATGTAGAAAATAAATATAAATGAGGAGTGTAAATATATATAATTAAGAATAAGGTTATTAAAAAATTTATTAAGATAATATGATTTTTATAAAGGACGTTATAACACATCTCACTAAGCTGGAATAAATGTTAAGGGTTTTCTTGGTCACAATTTTGATTCTATGAGTCATGTTACATTTTATGTAATATATTGTTTTTATGTTTTTCTATTGATATACCATACCATGAATGTTTTATAATTTATTTCTTCTTAATTCATCATAAATACTAATACAAATCATGATATTCTCTTCAAATGGAATTCAACTCAAGTGTTAAACTAGTGGCATGGTTTTTCATATATGTCATCCTTCATTGAGGCTAGTTTTGATATTATGCACCAATATTATTTTTTATTGTGCAACCAATAAAACTTGAATTGTAATATAATAAATTATTTTCGAAATTGAAAACATAATTCCGATTCATTATCTTCTTTTCTTTACATTATTATTGATATCACCCCTAAATTATAAAGGTTTTTTCATAACTCCATCCTCTTTATTAAGTTATAAGGAGTATCCTTGAGCATTGTATTTAATTTAATATGTTGGAACCTATTTTTATTTTGGGATAAAAAAATTTATTCAAATAATCCTTACTGAAGAATTCTCTTACTCCTGGAAAATATATTTATGTTAAGAATAATTCTCATGCTCATAAATGGAGGTTTATTATCCATGTTCATGTATTTCTATTCTTACAAATGTTTTCCCTTAATATTTATAATACCAATAAAGTTTTATTTTCCACTTTAGTCATGCTTCTACTTATCCCTTTTCCAAAATATTGTTTTGTATTATTTTTACAATGTGGGTCCTTCATGACACTAGGCCTTCAGGTCATGTTTAGGGTTTTCCTTTCAACCTCTATTTAAAAGAGGATTTTATTTTCTTAATAAATATGTGGAAATTTTACCTTAACTATTCAAAACAATTATCCATTATTTATGTTATCTATTTTAAATAATTGTTTTTAAAATATTGTTGATTATCTTTTTGAAAATGACCCATAACATCATATTTTATGACAATGCTAAAAGTGCATTGTAAAAATTATTTTACTATTTTAAATCCATTTCCCTTTTAATTTTCAATAGAAAGTACCCTCATTGGATTTATATTTTATGATTTAGTGTTTGATTTTCATGATACTATTTTAGGGATTAAACTAATGGTATCAAACAACTCCAATTCTTAATCTATTACATGGTATCGATTAAAGCATTATTTTTTCAAGGGTGTTTTTTCATATATATCAACAAAAGTTTTGGTTTATTTTGTTAACTAGGGATATGTTATTCTGAAACCATCCACATTATTTCTCTAGATATTTTATTTTCATGTTTTGTGAAAATAATCATGAAAATAACATTTTTCTTGGTTCAATATTTCTTTGATGAAATTAGGTATGTTTTCTTTCATGTGGCACACTTATGAATGTACACTATGTTATATGATAAATGGGCTGTGAATTATATATCTCTATGATGCATTAGTAAATGTTTTCTTATCATGAGATACCATGTATTGTGTATGGGTGTTTTGACTAAGAACACTATTTTATGTGATAGGTTTATATAGAATTATATATTCCTCCAATGCATTGGGTAAAACTTCATATCTCATGAGATTTTATGTATGGGATTAGGGGGTGATCCTAATCCACTATGGGACTATTTCTACTATCTTTATGGGAATGGGTAGTAAAATAAATCCACTATGGGAATTCTTCCACTATGTGATGATGTTCTTGGGAGTGAACATTGCCTTATTATATTAATGTCATGCATTATGTTGTGGTCACAATATTTTGATTCCAATATCCATTGATATTTGTTTATTTATGATAAAGACTCATGTTTAGATTATTGACTTACGATCCATGTTTTTTTGTCAATTAATTATGTATATTATATTCATGTTTCTTTATTATATTCTCATACCCATATGTTCATCATATTATAACTTATTATTTTTTATTATTATTTATTATGCATACCATTACTAAGAGTTTTAACACATCCCTTCTTATATTTCTATTTCCCAAGACAATGATGGAAAGTAATTCATGTGATATGTCTAGAATATTAGCTTCTGTAGAAAATTTTTCGGTTATGTTGAAGATTGAATATAGTTTAATAAGTTATTATTATAGTAAAAAAAATTTCCATAGGATAAGAAAAACATTGATATTACTAGTTAAAGGATTTTATTTTTCCTTATTCTTCTAAATTTAATAGACCTATCAATACTTGGTTTGTATTCATTAAGTAATTTTATGTGTAAAATAATGTCATATCATTAGTTTAGGGTTTGGGTCTATTTGTTATTGGTTAATTATAGTTTATTTGGTGTTTGTTTTTTTGTTGACTTTTCCCTTTTGTATCATCACTTTAGCCTCCCATCTCATCTTTCCCCTTTGCTGTATATGTATGATTAGAATTTGGGTTATATTGTGGGTGATGAATTACCATAATTGTTATGTTTTATCTTTAGATTTAAATTTTTATATTCCATGTTTTTTTAACATTTATTTACATTCTTATTTATTTGGATTCATGACTCACCAACACACGATGAGTTCATATAAGGTTCTTGGGTATTGCCCTCTTGACACTGGATAATTATTTTGGTTAAAACCATTTCCAAATGTGTATCCTTGATGCATATAAACTAGTTTACTACCCATGGGGAAAGTAAATGTCCTTCGGGCCCTACCACATGTCATCTGGGGTTTCTGGGCAAGGGATATAATGGTTTGGTTCATGAATAAATAGTATTAGAGACCAGTTTTGATTTATATTATTTAGTAAATTTAAAGTAGAAAAGATATACGATTTTCAAGAATTGAGGGATCAATTGTGAGTGGGTATTTATCCAAAACTAACCCTATAAATCCTTAATTTTCAACTATAAGTGGGTAAATGAGTAATTTTAATGATTCCTTATTTCCTATGAAATATAGTTTAATTAGATGGGTTGTAGACTATGCAGTGTAACCATGATCAATAATTTTTTTGTTCAATTTAGTTTTTTACCTCCTTTTAAAAATATTTTATAATATTTGTAGTTTTTAATGACCATTTCTTGTTTTATTTGATGTAATTTAACTATTTTAATAGTATTTACTTCTTAATTTTTTAAAATTCATGTAGTATCATGCCTTTATAATACCTCATACTAATATTTTAGAGGGTGTTATAGATATGTTTTTGTATGCCAGACCTCCAGTGGATTAAAATTTTATCAAGAGAGTAGTTTAGTCCATTAGATCAATGGGTCAAGAAGCCGAAAATGGACCAACTTAGTCTTGGGATGTAGGCTTGGGTAAAAGTTAAGATAGGGACTATGATCAAAAATTTCTTCTCCATCAACCTCTATCCTTTCATCCAAGGAAAATACTCAAGAGGTAGAGGATTGGTCAGAAAATATTGAGATTTTTTTTAAAATTTCTAGGACTCTAGATTCCATCAATGTAAATTGTAATACTTTTATGATTGGAGGTCCAAGGAGGACGTTCTGGGAGTTTGGTGTTAAATCAACCAGATCATGGAGTGAAAAGTCATTAAAGTCATGTTCATTCATCATTTTTATCTAGATATGATGGTTCTGTAGAAGTCTCGACATTTTTCCTTCCTCCACAAAGGAAATTAAAAAATTATGGATTATGAAAACCAATTTTATGATGTAACTCCATGACCTAAATCACTTGGTCCAGGATATTGAGCTATCTAAACTCATGTGGACCTCCCTATATCAAATAGGTTACTGATTAGCAGTGAGGATTTTAATAATACAATGTGGAGACTATTCACTCAATATCATTATCCAAACACCATAATAATAATTAGAAATAGTGATAACCTAAAAAGGAACAATCAATCTAAATAATAAAAAACGAAATGTTATATAGAATGTTAGAGATCATAGATTTATATAAGTAATAAACCAAGGACCACCAATGTGGTGGAAAGAACTACTATAATAGATTAGAAAATAAATAATTAAAGTTGTATAAAAAGATAAAAGTCCATCCTAGTATTTCCTTAGTCACTATTCCGCATCTCCTCAGCCTCCAACCATGGGCATGTTTCCCTTTCTAGAAACCATGATAATGTGTTTTTAATTTACACCTATATTCCCATTAAGGGTGTTATTATAAACCCATTAAGAAACCACCAATGTTTCTTTATCATATGTTCTTATACATAAGTTGTGTATTCCATGACTATAAGTAAATATACATTTAGAAACAATCAGTTATGTGTTGAGTGATCATGTGCTAACCATGACACCATAAACCCCAACTATACATGATTTAGATCCATGATAAAAGGGAATCCATAAGAGATTTCATGATCATGGGTTATCCACAAGGCCACCATAAATCTCTAGGAAGCTACTTGGCCAATAAGACTTGTGTTGGGAAATAGGGTCTTCATGTCCCATCTCAGTCACGAGTCTAACCACATGGCCATTGTACCCTATCTCTCTTATAGTTCTGGATATAAGACCATTATACCCCATTTATTCATCAGAAGGGTCCATAAGGTCTTTATATAATCACACTATTTCTAGGTCCCTCATATTCATTTTCATAAGTCACACATTCTTCCCCTCCGAGGGTTAACCAATCCACTATGCCCCTGTCATTTTGTAAAAAAATAAAAACCACTATATGTCATAAATTCACTCACTATATAATATATAACATATAAGAACAAAATATAATACAATGAACGGGTCTCAATGGACACACACAAACACAAATGTGATGATTTTTAATCATGGTCTCATAGGCTACACATGTACTCACATGCAATAAACATCAATGTAATAACTCATATATGATATCTACATGGTAAGAAAATTTCTACCTTAAGAATGTCGACAAAAAAAATTGGGATTTTTCAAGAGCTGATACCAAAACTGTGCTCGTTCACTAGCCTGGTCTATGTAGGCAATCTCAATTCATCACAAAAGGTATTATAAAGCAGTATTTAAGGAGTAGAATGTTACATAGACATACAATCAATTAAAAATAACCAATGAAAACTCTCATCAATGGAAGATCTAGATATAGTCAAAGGAAAGGTCACTAACTCTATAGATCTGATTTTGATCTATCAATGGACCAAGAATTATTCATTATATCAAGATTGGATCCATATATCTAGAAAAAATATCTTAGGCCTATTTATAATTTTATAAGAAAAATAATAGTAATATTCAAGCTAGAAGGGGGAAATATTAACTTATGGAAGATAATAGATCAATATTGACTTTGAAAACCAAAAAGAGAAGAAGAAGAAGAACAAATTCATCAAAAGGGATCCCCTACAGTCGTCCATGTAAAATGAGGTTCAATCCCTAGAAGGTAGATATAAAAAATTCATGTTAGGAGGAAATTAGAAAGGCTTCATTATTTAACAGGCCATCTAGGAACCACAGAATTACTAGTGGGCCACCACAACAATTCAGTGGCCCTCATTGGTTGATTGGTGGCTCCACTAGTTTGGTGGTGGAGGAAAGCTCGTAATCCATTGGATATATATAAATCTTAGAGTTTATTTCCAATCCAATGATGTTCATATGGATTCCCAATGGCTAGTCGATGGGATATGAAGACATATAGAGCTTCTAAAAATCCATTGGCTAGATGTTGGGATCTAAAAGAATAGATATCTCCTAGGAAAGACATCGACTGTACAATGGTTCTAGATTGTCTAGAGGGTGGACCTCCAAAAGTTTCAGTATTACTGGTATGAAAACATCATTTTTTGAATATTGATATATTATCTGTGAAACCTATGATACACATCCAAAGATAAAAGAGTTCTCCCAAGGAAAGAAAAACTAAATAAAATCATTCCATGAAATTCAATGTTTTTTTAAATATCCCCTTATAATGGATTTTCATCATTAAGAAGAGCCTCTACCAGTCCTTCTCAAACCACTCAGGCTATTGAGACCCAAAAACATAATCTCATTCCCATATCAACTCTATGATATTTCTATGTTTTTATAAGACTCCGAAAAGTGGTAATTTCCACCCCCACAACACCTTGTCACTCTAGTCTATAATATTCACTAGACATTCCACAAGTAATGAATCTGGTTCTCACTCAATGTTCTCATAGGTGATCACATGTATAGGATCAAACACTTACCTATGAAGTTGAGAGACATTAAACACATTATTCAAAACTTAATTTCATAGAGGAATATACAATTCTAAATCCACTACTAAAATATGTTTTTTGATCTCAAATGCTCCCCAAACCATGGAGTCAGCTTCCCTTACCTTCTAAAATGATGATTCCTCAACCTAGGTGTCACCTGTAAGAAATATCATCCACCCATAGATAACTCTAATGGTCATATTATCCAGTCTTCATATAATTATTGTATACTATGAGTGATAACCAACAAATTCCCAATCAATTTTACCCTCTCATAGGTCTCTTCAACCATACTCAACCCAACAATAGCTGCCTCACCTGCTTTTTTCCCACATGGTGGTGAGTGACACGACCAACCATAAAGAGCCTCAAATGGTTCCATCTGAATCAAATCATTTAATTATTTGTTGGATATAAGAACCAATAAGTATAGATAATCATCACATGCTCATCAAGATCTATACTGCATGCTCAAATCATATCCTCCAAGATCTAGATCGTCATATCTGATTGTCCATTGGTCTGTGAAAGATGTTTTTTTAAGAAGATAATGCCTTGGTCAAAGAACAAAGCACAATTTATTGAATATAACAAAAGAAAAGGGTTTACAAGAGACAAAAATTAAGAAGTTTTTTAGAATCTTTTTCAAAAAGATGAAATAAATCAGAAGGAAGATCATCCAGCCAAATCATATCCTGATGAATTCCCTTGTTTGAAAAATAATCAGCAATAGTGTTCTCTTCCCGGAAGTCATGAGTGGAGATATAATCAATCTATGGGAGAGAATTCATACATTTCATCCAAAGCGTAGTGAGGGGCCAGGCCAGGTGAGTCACCCCATTCCAGATTTCCGGAACAATGGTGTTTGAGTCACTTTCGATCCAGAGTTTTCTCCATCCATTTTTAATGGAAAAATTGATGGCATGAATGACACCCATCATTTCTTCTTCTAATGAAGATGATATACCAGATTTTCCAAAGAGACAACCATGAAACTGGCTAAAATAATCTCATAAAATTGCCCCACAGCCGGCAGGCCCATGGTTGCCTTTTGAGGCACCATCAACGTTCACTTTGATCCATACTAGCATAGGAGCCTTCCAGAATACTTCAAAGGTTTGTTTGGGTTGTTGATAGATGAAATTGACCTGGATTTTGGGCAGAATCTCCCAGTCCCCAACAGAGTTGCTACAATGAACTTTTTGGATTGAATCTGCCTCTCGGACAGCAATGAGAATACGAGATTTTTCTGCATTGAGATTAAATGAGCATTTATTATAAATGATATAATTTCTATAATACCAGATCACAAGCATGAGATCAGCAATGGTATAGAGGAAGATGTTTTTGATTTGCTGTGAAGCATCCTGAACAACACATTTCTTTAGAAGATAATAGATTGAGTCCGGTATAAACCATCTGTAGTTAAAGTTGTAAAAGATATAATTCCATAAAGCAGAGGTTATATCACATGATAAGAAATGATGGTTAGTATCTTCTCGATGTTGGTTATATACATGACACCTAGAGCAATGTTTAATACCAAAAGTTTGAAGTTATAACTCAGTGGGCAATATTTTCTGGGCAATACGCGAGATAAGAGTCGGTCCAGTGGGTTTGATCCAAGGTTTCTTAAAATGCTTTAACCATTGAAAGTTGGATTTAGTGGCATGTAAATTCAGATGATAGAATTTTTTCAAGTCAATAATTCCATTTGGGGATGGCTCCCAAATAAGAAAATCATCAGAGATAGTATAAGGGTAGTTGTCAATGATTTGAGCAATATTGTCAGGGAGGTCATTCCTGTGAGATTGAAAAACCTTCTTTATGGTGCAGCTAGTGTTCTCAGGTGTAGAATTAGGAGGAAGAATGGAAATTGAAGGTGTGCTAGTCCAATTATCTAGCCAGCAATTTATGTCTGAGTCAGCCCTAACCACCCATCTAGAGTTTTCCATAATGTTATGAAAAAAGTACCTAATAGAGGGCCAAATCGAGGAGGTGATATAGTTAAGATTTCCATTCTTAAATTTATTTTCAAATATATGATAGATAAAGTCAAGTGAATTAGAGATATTATTGATTAATTTCTATGTAAATTTAGCCTGCAGGGCATCATTGAAATATTTTAAAATTTTAATACCAAACCCCCCTTATCTAAGGGTTTGGAACAAGTCTTCCAAAGGATGGTGAAAAGTTTCCTTTCAAAAAAATTCCTTGTCCAAATGAAGTTATTGATGTAAGAATTTATTTTTTTAAAGGTTCTCATGGGCCACCTATAGATCATGAGAGATTAAACCATCTTGTAGGAAATGGTTGATTTGACAAGGAAAATTCTACCAGCCATGGAGAGGGACATGCCTTTCCAAGAAGAGATCTGACAAATTATTTGATCAACAATGTTGGAGAAATAGGAGGATTTAGTTTGTCCCTAAAAGAGAGGAACCCCTAGATAGGTAAAGGGGAAGATACCTTCTTTAAACCCAAGGTTAGTAGTGATAATAGTTTTCCTTTGAGGGGATAAATTTTTTCCAAAGAAAATATGTGATTTTCTCCAAGAAATAGCTTGACCTAAAACCTCCTCATATTGAGAAATATTGTTTTTAAGAACCTGAATATTATTTTTATCCCCTTCTAAAAACAAGATGATGTCATCAGCATATAATAGGTGGGTAGGGACCCTAAGATTTCTGGAATCCTGGATGGGTTTCAGTTTATTTTGATTAACATGTTGTGTGATGAGTCTGCTAAGGTAATCCTCAGCAATAACAAAGAGGATGGCCAATAGAGCGTCTCCTTGTCTAACTCCCTTAGTGCATTTGAAGTAGACTTTAGGGGTACCATTAACCAAAATGGAAATTGAAGAAGATTTAAACAAGGTTTGGATCCTTATGACAAATGTATCATTGAATCCAAAACATTTTAAGACTTTGAAAATGAAACTCCAATCAATGGTGTCGAAATCTTTTCTAATATCGACTTTGATAGCAATATTTCCACCCCTCATGGTTTTTCTAAGAGTGTTAATGAAATTAAAGGCAAGACAAATGCAGTCCTAAATATACCTACCTTTTATGAAAACAATTTGATTCCATGAAACAATTTTTCACATATAAGAGTATGTATATTAGAAATGATTTTGGTAATAATTTTATAAAGAGTTTTTATTAGGGAAATAGGTCGAAATTGGTGAATCTCAGAGGCAATGTCTGTTTTAGGAATTAAAGTAAGAAATTGTGCATTAAGGACATGAGGGAGATAACCATTGGGGAAGAAGGACCTCACAAGCTTGCAGACATCCAAATGAATGACCTCCCAATGCTATTGATAGAAAAAATTATTAAAACCATCCGGTCCTGGGGCACTGTCATATTTCGGGGAAAAAATAGTATCTCTAATTTCATGATCCAGAGGGATGCTTAAAAGAGACTCATTGTCTTTCTCATCAACCATCAGAGGAATGATATCAGGTCTAAGATCAATATTGACAACCAAACCATTGAAGATGTTATGGAAATAAGAAACAACATGGTTGGAAATATCTTCTTTAGAGTCAATGAGTTGATCATTATGTAAGAGTTCAGCAAGAGGTTAGGAGGCTTTCCTAACTCTTTGATGTGAGTCATATAATTGAGTGTTTATGTCCCCATCAGAGATCCATTTGGTCTTAAAAAGTTTTTTACGCATATTGTCTTTGAATGTGATCAAAGTGTTAAGTTTTAAGAAGATGTTTATTTCAGTTTGAGGATCAAAAGTAAGATCAGAATTAGTTTTCTGAGTTTTCAATTGAACCATATCCTCTTCTAGAAAAGAAATGTCAGCATCAATTTGTTTATTTTTAGATCTACACCATCCCTTGAGGGATTTCTTTAATGTTTTAAGTTTTAGGATACAGGCAAAGGTATCATGTTGATGGTTCCTATTATCCCAAACAGTTTTGATGTAGGAAGCACAATCAGCATCCGTGGACCAAGAATTGTTGAATCTAAAAGGCAAGATAGGTTTACGGTTGTTAGAAATTAAAATGAACAAAATAGGATGATGATAAGAGTTTATTATAGGGAGGGTAATGCTAGAGACATTGTCTCATTTATCCAATATCTCTATATTCACAAAGACTCTGTCCAATTTACTAGCTACAATATTATTATAATTCCTTCTATACCAGGTGTATTTTGCACGAGTAAGGTTGATTTCTACAAGTTTTATATCATCTATAGAGGCCTTAAACTCTCTTGAGGATATAGATAGGTGAGAGGGACCTATTTTCTCACTGGAGTTGAGAATGGCATTAAAGTCTCCCATTACAACCCAAGGGTCATAAAATGTTGTTAGACAAAACAGAGAGGTCATGCCAGAGGGTTCTTCATTCTTGGTGTATATCATCGTTCAAAAAGTATGTTTTCCTTCTCAAAAAAAGTCACAAGTCAATTTCTTCTTAGAACTTTTGATGATATTAATGTTTTGTAAAGAGGTGTGGTAGAAAATCCACATAGTGTCAACCGAGAGACCATCTTTACAAGATCCTAGAAAGTTGTAATTACGAGAGAATATGTTCAAAGGATTGGTGGTGATGTTGACTCTAGGCTCTAAAATATATAAAATTTTGGGTTTATGTGTTGACAAAAATATTTTCAGAATAATTAAAGTGCTAAAGTTAGCAATACCTTGAAAATCCTAAGAGAGAAGATTCATTTTACTTGAGTTTTGGGTTAGAACCCCCTTTTTTGATTTTCCCAAACTTTTCTATCATTTTGATCTTCTAAAATACTGATGAGAGGTTGGTTTAGGTTTTTTGACAAGATGATTAACTTTGGAGAAAGTAGCAAAATCCTTGCTTACTCCATTGTTTAAAATCTGCACAGAGGCAGGAGAATTAATAGGTGATGGAGGAGGAAAGATATTGTCCTCTGTATGAATAGATGTAATGTCAACCCTATTTTGGAAAGGTGATTAAATCATGTTAGAATTCTGTTCTAAAAACAAGTCTGGAGCAGCTGCTAAAGCTGTTACCTGGTTAGAGGGAGAATGGTCTGTGAGATTAGAGGTTTCCAGGAGTAGAACATTTAATTTATTAGGTGTTTTGGGTAAGATGACTATAGAACCATAAGGTGAAATACAGTTAGGCACATTCAGATTTGAATCAAATATATTATCTAAGGCAGGGGTAGTAGATTTATCAGAAGCAGAATCATGTACTAAAACAGTACAAATATTTAAAGCAGAAATAGTAGAATTTCTCATAGAAGGAGTAGCAGATTCCTCTGAGACAGTTTGTAAAACAATTTTCGGAGAATCAGTACTGATAGTAACAATATTTTTTAAGGAGAGAGTGATAGTATTGTCTATTTTAGTAGAAATAGATTTATCAGCATTAGTTTGCCTTGACCTCTCAGTGTCTATGCATTTAGGGCCAAAAGGTGCAGGGAGAGGAAGGTTAGGGGTACCTGTTTCATCATTCTTTGAATAGTTAACTTGACGTGGAACTAAAGTGGTATCTTCAGAAGAATAGGTAGTGAGATGTGTTGTTCTAGCCAAAATAAGTGAGTCAGTCACATATTGGGGTTTTAGAGCACTTACTAGGCCATTGTAAGGTTTATAAGGAGAATTTTCAGCCAGAGTACTCTTTCTTCCCAAGTTTACATCCTTGGGAGTAGAAATATTCTTGTTAGTATCAACCAGGATGACAGGATAAGAAACCTCCTTAATCTTGGTAGCAATTTCTTTGCTAGATATTTTACATGAAACATATTCATGAGAGGCATGGGATTCCTTCATGCACTCTTCCCTTATAGAGGTGGGAACCAAAACTCTCCCATGAAAATTGATCACATCATCACTATCAATTACCCACCTTGTAATCAGGTCACTTCCCACAAATTTTTCCCATATCACTAAAATTTGGGATCATACTCCTAGATGGACTTTACCCGGTCCACCAACATCGACATGATAACAAAAGGTTCCAATTAATTACCCCTAGTCTTTAGATTCATCCAAAAACCAATCATCCAACTAGATCATTAGCAACCATTCCTTTTTTGAATGTATCTCTCTAAGATCATGTGTATTCATACTAAGAGAATCTACACCAACTTTACCTTCACTAGAGAATAAGACTTCTCAAAATTAAATTTATATAGATACTCCACCAAAAAAATCCATCAGATATTCAAGTCCCACTAAGAGAAGTTGAAATGAATGATCTTATAACTTGTGTATACAAAATATCTCTCACCGAATATGTAATAACCCGAGATTTTATAAGATATATTCTTTTTAATTTCTTTCATATCTTCTGTTGTACGATAAACTAAGATTATCTTGCACTATACGAAACACCGTATTATCTTGTAGTATACGCAACCTATTCTTAGATTGTGTTACACACAATTTCATGTTCGTTTGATAATAGTCATTCTACGCAACATTGAGTATATATATATATATATATTCAATGTATAAATGAAAAAATAGTTGGATTCTGTTATAACAAAACAACAAAGGAGTCTTTCACTATACGCAACCCTGACTTGGCTTGTATTACACGCAATCACGACCTTCTTCGATAGCGTGTGTTGTACGCAATACCGGGTTTTACTAAACAACGATATGTTATTATAATATTATTATGAAATAGCTGTTATGAATAGTATTAACTATATTTTGAATTTTATAACATTATTATTCATCTTACACATTTTCTAGAACATGGTATAAGAACAAAATAAAGTTTTCAGGTAAAATAAGTATTTTTAAAAAAATGCATGTTTGCCGCCTTTTGATGGTGCACCCACTTTAAATCTAGTTTTTGACATGTTTATAAGTTTAATGTTACAAAATAAAATTATTCTTTGGAATAAAGATATAAAATTTTACCTTGGATAAATTTTTCATATTATTCTGATAACTTTCATATTTTAATGAATAGTAAAAACACGCTATATTTTAATTAAAAACAACTTTTTTCATCGTAATAACTTATGTGGTTAAATTATAAGATTGAATGGTCTTAAAGTATAAATAGAATATATTTTTACCATTTAATATAATTTATGTCATTATCATTGATTTTACCTTGAATTTGTAGGTTAAATCAATTCAATCTTTTGCAATGTTTTAAAGAAAAACCCGTTTTCCTTCAACAACGGGATTAATTTTAATTTAATTTCTGAAACTTTTCTGTATTGAATTTGGAAAAATTGATTCCATATTTGGAATTAGTGGGTCTAAATTATGTTAATAAGCTACTTTTTATTTTTGGGAATTATGAATAGTAACTACGGTAAATTTTATTTACCATAGTTAAAGGTAAATCGGGTAAATAAGGGTAAATATAATATTATAAAATTACCCTAACACATGCCAAAATTCTATTGGATGGCTAAAAGTCGACTCATATCACTTAAGGGTCAGATTAGAATCATTTAATAGACTTTCTTCCATGGAAATAACTTAATTATTATTAAAACCAAAGAAAGTGACAACATGTCACTCTCATAAATCTTATAAGTATAATAATTTTAATTTAGCGATAAACATCATAAAACTTAGAACATGAATAGTATCCAGAAATATAATAAAATTATCTACATCATGATAATTTATTTAGAATTTTTAGGGATTAAATAATTGTCATTAATGGTGATAGATTAATGATGCAGAAATTATTTATTAAGTGAAAAATCAGCAATATAGTTTTTATTGAAATAATAATACCCATTAAAAGGAACATAAACATGACCTAAACATATTGGTAGTGTATATATATACCATAATAATCCAATGACTTAATATATAACCGTTTGGAGTCTTATAAAAGTGATTAGGACACTTATATTATTTTATTTTAAATGATTCCAAAGTTGTCACCTTAATAATTTAATAAATATAACAATTTACATATTGTGATTTTAAGATGATAAATTCGAGTAAAAGTATTATTGTGAAAGGTAATAGATTTATCATCATCATAGGAGTTTTTTTTAATTTTTATGCAACAAATAAGTATATTAAATAATTATACAAAAATGTTGTAGTAATTATTTTATTAATAGTTAAACCAAATAAATGGTTTTAAAAATAATAAAATAATTATTATATGAACTATTTAATGTTCTCCACTAATTTTATATATACATATGGCATTTTATGAATCTATTAAATCTTTTAGTTCGAACATATCTTCTGTATATATGTTATTTAAATTCATATAAAGGAATAGTGTCAAAATTGACACTATTGTAATTTTATAAAAATAACATATTATAAAATTGTTTAAAAATCAAAAAAATATTTAAAATTTATAAATTTAAATTTATATGGTCTAAAATGTTATAAAGTATCCAATTATGGAAAATTCACAACAAATAAGTAATTGTTTGTTATAATTTAAAATTTAGAATGTCACTACCACAAATAAAATTAAATTGATTAAGTAAAGATAAATCAAGTTGATAATGTTTAAAATAATTTCCTAACATGTCTAAATTTTATTTTTTGATGATATTAGAACCCTATCTCATCTTATATTTTAATATGAGTCATTTTTGGTGGTTTTTAGGTGGGATTAGATTTATTATAAATTAATATTTTTAAGAATTCCAAAGGTGCCCCTCTCATCCCTTATAAAAGGGAACCTCCTCCCTCTCTTCCTCACACCACTTTGAGCCTTCAAACTCGGAAAAACCCTTCCAAATTCGCTTCTCAACTTCCCTAGAAACATCCTAGAGGTCTTTGGCTTCTTCAAAGACCAATTTTAGTGCCCTAAGAGGAGGTCTCAAAGAGGCGCTTCAAAGAAGAGGTAATGTCCATTACCGATTCTTTCAACTTTATTTCTTCTTCCACTTATTATTTTTTAGTTGTTTCATTATGAGGTAATAACATAAGTATCAATAATATAATGATATGTAATTATAAGTATGAGACAACCATATTTCACCATCTATCCATCCAACGGAAAACGAAATCACTGTGCGTGCATACGTATGGAATACCTTCTCCATGCCGTGGTGTAATCTATTTTCGACCACCACCTTACTTGGATGGGTATAAGGGTGAAAGTAATGAATATATATGATTATTGTAAATTGATATTGATTCTGTAATATTATACATACACTTTAATACAATTCCATGATCTTGGGAATGATATCATCGCTCGTGCGTACGTACGGACTACCGTCTCCACGACGCGATGAGATTCACTCTCCATGTTAACCATTCATGAAGGATTATAAAGTATATATAATGAATAATAATGAAATATATGACATAATAATGATACTGGATTTATGTATATATATATATATGTATGTCATTTACTTAATTCCATTCAATTCATAAGGGAAACGAAAACAGCGTTCATGCGTACATACGGCCTACCGTCTCCATGAACGGTGTATTTCATTCATTTTATCGATCTATAATATATATGTATATGATGAATATATATTATATATAAATCATTTTTTACATTCTGGAATTATGTAAATCGGGATATAAGTAACAATATCAAGAACGACAAGTCGAAACACATACGATAAATAAAATGATTTTACCCAAAACGCTGCTTTAACATGGAATTTACAAAAGAACGGGTAATATGAGGTCATAAGTGAAACATATGTGATATAATAACAATGAATATGATTCTGTAATAAGTCAATGACATTATTTAAATCATTATACAGGATGTTCGGATATGTACAAAGCATATCGGACCTAAGGTAAGGGATAATTTTTCAATTCTCATTTTTATCCGAGATTTCTTATTCGTAAGAATTTACTGGGGTTATTGCTATCATACATATCCTTGTTTTATAAAAGTGTTTTCATGTATGATTAAAGTCCTTTTTACCCATTTTTTACTTTTACTACATGGTATGTAAGGAATCTTTCTTTTGTTTACGTTACGAGGTACTTTTTTGACTTTTCTGACAAAAGTACGAGGAGAATGCTATTTTTAACTTATACGGCGTGAACAGATTTTTACGATTTCATAATGCCACATTTTCATTAAGCTTTCCCTACAGGATTTTATGACTATTTTCAAAAAAATACTTTTATTTTAAAAGTGCATGGCATTTTTTTAAAAGAGAATGATTTTGACAAAGAAAGAATATTTTCCTCAAGAATTCATTTCAAATGTTTTATCAAAACCATTTTCCATCTAAGATGACATTATTTGATATGTGTAAGTTTCAAGTTTAATGTCTCTATGATTTACATGGTTCACTTTTCTTATGATGAAATGTCCATTTATTTTATATGGATTGTGAAATGATGGGATGATGTTTATGAAACCCATTTTTTTCTTTGGGTTATGGTGAATGTTTTAAGTTTATTTTGTGGCACAAGTAAGAATGATTTAATTATGAGATGGGTGGGACCTATATATCCCTCCAATACATTGGGTAAAGATTTTATATCTCATGAGATAGACATGGTTGGAACGATAAGTTAATCCGGTTCAGTGTTACAGGACTGAAATGAGGAGTGAACTCGATTCAGAAAGGGAATTTTCCCACTAAGATGGTCTTCGCAGCAATGCCTTGGATACTATGGAAATCATAACAAGTGATGAATGGTTTCCACAATTACATGTTTTATTCCCATGCTATTTTATCATGGTTTATGTTCCATTATGATCTATGCCTTATTTACTTCCATTTTTTATGTCTTTGCTCAAGATTTTAATGTTTAAACATTATGTTCACATTTTTAAGTTAAAATGTATATGGTATGTTTTATTTTATCCATGATTACCCTTACTAAGAATTTGAGCTCACCCTTTTTATGTTTTATTTTCCCCCAGGATCAAAAGAAAGGTTTTAGGTAAGGAAACAAAAAGTGGAAGATCTTTATGGGAGATGTTGAAGATATTTCACCACGATTAGAAGATTACGTTCCAAGTTTCCAAAGACACTAAACTATTATGGTCCTTGTGTGTCTGTTTTTGTTATGTATTAAGTATTCCGCAAAAGTAATGTAATGTCCATGTACGTCAAACATAGGGTCTCTACAGTTGGTATCAGAGGAATGGTTTAGTAAACCTTTGGAAACTAGGATGTGAGAACTTTATTGAGATCCCTAGAGATATTTCTAAGGTATGTCTAGGGATATCCTTCAAGATAAGTATACGTATAGGATATAGTCCTTGAACTACGCTAATGATCTTAGAATTAAACCTATGATGTTAGATGTTGAAGGTACTCCCCCTTGATTATGTTATTTTCCTTGTATGATTTTTTCCTCTCACAAAATTCTTTTTGTGTTTTAGTCAATGGAGGGAACCAGAAGGAATTCGATTAACATTGAATCCAATGGGAAAATTGGTGACTATGAGCAACAAAATTGTGTAATTCCTAGAGAGAAAGATATTGTGATTATGTTGAATCAGTCATCTCGATATATGATTAACAAGGTGAAATTTAGTGGTATGCCTAATTCATGAAATAAGAGGAATATAGACTTTTATGCATGTTCTCATGTTGAGGAGCATAAATAAAGGAAGATTGAGATTTCTAAAGAAGGGAAGAAAAACCTTGAGGAATACCTCAAATGGAGGGACATATGTTATCTGTGTGGAGAAAAGGGTCATAGAGTGACAGACTGTTATGGAGTTCAATGTCTTATTTCTGGAGAACATGGGCATTACCCAACTCAATGCCCTGACCTAAAAAGTTACTTCTAAATAAAGGAATGACTTATTCCAGGGCAATCATTGAAGAGGATGGATTAAAGTGTTTATTTATTGGTATTCAATAATAATGTTGTTGAGGTACTTTTATGGTGTATTAGTATATTTTTGTATTAGTCTATTGTGGTTTTCAATAATTTTATGGTATCGGTAACCATGAAAAGTGATTCAAATATTTTTTTTAAAGCAGATGATATGCGCATAATGAAGGGATAAAGAGAAAATGAAATGTTTGACAATATTCATGAGCTCATGATTGATATAAGGACTAAGTGATATCATGATTTGAGTATATAGAATTTTGAGGATTTTGGTATGTGGAAAGAGTTAACTTTTGACAGCACTCATGTTTTCACTAAGATTCAATGGGTACTAATTTTTCAAGAGATTACATGATTATGGTATTCACATGACTGGAATGTGACCAACAAGATATATGAGGGATAAATGATGGTATTCACGTTCTTGTTATATGACCTTTTTAATAATCGTTCTCTTTATACAATGAGTTTGGAAAGAAGTATTTTGGATAAGCATAAATATTGGAATATATTATGTTGGACATAAGTTAGTATTGTTTAAGGATATAATTTTTTTGATATTATTGATGAGATGTTATAGTAATGTAGTTTTAGAAAAAGGACAACCTGCAGGACTGGCGACAGCCCATCGCGTCGGACAAGGATGTGGGAATCGAACCCACAACCGAAGTGCGGCTGGCCTTTATCACCTACCACTGGCCTACAGGAAGTCCCTGTTTAGTAGAAACCAGTTTTATTATATTGAGTAGTATGATATATGAAGTATAAGTCCATTGTAGGAACCATATATGATTAATCTCACTATAGATCGACTTATGTGTATTTAATAACTTTTGATAACCTTTGGTTTGAGACAGATGAAATGACTCGTCATTCTATCACATGATCTTCTAACACTTCACAAATAACAAATTCAACTTCATTTCTTTACGAGATGAAGTGGAAATTGTTCAAGGCATGAACAACAGTGAGATTGTACCAAAATAAAGTAAGTATTTATTCTAATTCATATTCTTCAACTTTAGGGAAATGATCTTGAAAACCAAAAATGTTTTCCTAGTGCCCTTATATCATATGAATCAGATGGTACCCTAGATCATCACAAATCTATGTATTTGTGATTGTTGGCTTTTTCGTAGCCATGTTCTCTACTTCTCTCTATCAGAACATGATGGTTATATTTCTCTTCCATATCCATATTTTCACCTATGTTCTCCTATGTGGAAACCTAGTGATTAGTTTATCTAGGTAACCATTACATTTCATACTTTAGTTTTTAAAGATAAGTTTTGGTATTCCTTTTTATGATGTGGGTTTCAATTAAATAAACTTTCAAGTAGAAAACCATTTATAACCCTGACGAATTTCGAGGGAGAAATTCATTTTAAGGGGGGTAGAATGTAATAACCCGAGATTTTATAAGATATATTCTTTTTAATTTCTTTCATATCTTCTGTTGTACGATACACCAAGATTATCTTGCGCTATACGCAACACCGTATTAGCTTGCAGTGTACGCAACACTATTCTTAGATTGTGTTACACACAATTTCAAGTTTGTTTGATAATAGTCATTCTACGCAACATTGAGTATATATATATATATATTCAATGTATAAATGAAAAAATGGTTGGATTCTGTTATAACGAAACATCAAAGAAGTCTTTCACTATACGCAACCCTGACTTGGCTTGCATTACACGCAATCACGACCTTCTTCGATAGCGTGTGTTGTACGCAGTACCGCGTTTTACTAAACAACGATATGTTATTATAATATTATTATGAACTGGACGTTATGAATAGTATTAACTATATTTTTAATTTTATAACAATATTATTCATCTTACACATTTTCTAGAACATGGTATAAGAACAAAATAAATTTTTTGGGTAAAATAAGTATTTTTCAAAAAATGCAGTTTTGCCACCTTTTGATGGCGCACCCACTTTAAATCTAGTTTTTGACATTTTTATAAGTTTAATTTTACAAAATAAAATTATTCTTTGCAATCAGGATATGAAATTTTACCTTGGATAAATTTTTCATATTATTCTGATAACTTTCATATTTTAATGAATAGTAAAAACACGCTATATTTTAATTAAAAACAACTTTTTTCATCATAATAACTTATGTGGTTAAATTATAATATTTAATGGTTTTAAAGTATAAATATAATATATATTTACCATTTAATATAATGTATGTCATTATCATTGATTTTACCTTGAATTCGTATGTTAAATCAATTCAATCTTTTGCAATGTTTTAAAGAAAAATCCATTTTCTTTCAACAACGGGATTAATTTAATTTAATTTCTGCAACTTTTGTGTATTGAATTTGGAAAAATGGATTCCATATTTGGAATCAGTGGGTACAAATTATGTTAATAAGCTACTTTTTATTTTTGGGAATTATGAATAGTAACTACGGTAAATTTTATTTACCATAGTTAAAGGTAAATCGGGTAATTAATGGTAAATATAATATAATAAAATTACCCTAAAACATTCAAAAATTCTATTAGATGGCTAAAAGTCGACCCATATCACTTAAGGGTCGGATTAGAATCATTTAATGGACTTTGTTCCATGAAAATAGCTTAATTATTATTAAAACCAAAGAAAGTGACAACATGTCATTCTCTTAAATCTTATAAGTATAATAATTTTAATTTAGTGATAAACATAATAAAAATTCGAACATGAATAGTCTCCATAAAGCTAATAAAATTATCTACATCATTATAATTTATTTAGAATTTTTAGGGATTAAATAATTGTCATTAAGGGTGATACATTAATGATGCAGAAATTATTTATTAAGTGAAAAACCAGTAATATAGTTTTTATTGAAATAATAATACCCATTAAAAGGCCAAAAAACCTGACCAAAACTTATTGGTAGTGTATATATATACCATAATCATCCAATGACTTAATATATAACCGTTTGGAGTCTTATAAAAGTGATTAGGACACTTATATTATTTTATTTTAAATGATTCCAAAGTTGTCACCTTCATAATTTAATAAATATAACAGTTTACATATTGTGATTTTAAGATGATAAATTCGAGTAAAAGTATTATTGTGAAAGTTAATAGATTTATATTCATCATAGGAGTTTATTTTTAATTTTTATGCAACAAATAAGTATATTAAATAATTATACAAAAATGTTGTAGTAATTATTTTATTAAGAGATAAACCAAATAAATGGTTTTAAAAATAATAAAATAAGTATTATATGAACTATTTAATGTGATCCAATACTTTTATAGATACCTATGAAATTTTATGAATCTATTAAAGCTTTTATTTTGAACATATCTTCTGTATATATTTTATTTAAATTCATATAAAGGAATAGTGTCAAAATTGACACTATTGTTATTTTATAAAAATAACATATTATAAAATTGTTTAAAAATCAAAAAAATATTTAAAAATTATAAATTTAAATTTATATGGTCTAAAATGTTATTAAGTATCCAATTATGTACAATTCACAACAAATAAGTAATTTTTTGTTTTAATTTAAAATTTAGAATGTTATTACCACAAATAAAATTAAATTGATTAAGTAAGGATAAATCAAGTTGATAATGTTTAAAATAATTTCATAACATGTCTAAATTTTATTGGTTGATGAGATTAAAACCCTATCTCATCTTATATTCGAATATGAGTCATTTTTGGAGGTTTTTAATTGGGGTTAGATTTATTATAAATTAATATTTTTAAGAATTCCAAAGGTGCCCCTCTCCTCCCTTAAAAAAGGGCACCTCGTCCCTCTCTTCCTCACACCACATTGAGCCTTCATTCACGGAAAAACACTGATAAATTATCTTCTCCACTTCCCTAGAAACATACTAGAGGTCCTGGTCTTCTTCAAAGACTAATTTTAGTGCCCTAAGAGGAGGTCTCAAAGAGGCGCTTCAAAGAAGAGGTAATGTCCATTACCGATTCTTTCAAATTTATTTCTTCTTCCACTTCTTATTTTTTATTTGTTTCATTATGAGATAATAACATCAGTATAAATAATATACTGATATGTTATTATAAGTATGAAACAACCATATTTCACCATCTATCCATCCAACAGAAAATGAAATCACCGCGCGTGCGTACGTACGGAATACTGTCTCCACGTCGTGGTGTAATCTATTTTCCACCACCACCTTACATGGATGGGTATAAGGGTGAAAGTAATGAATATATATGATTATTTTAAAGTGATATTGATTCTGTAATATTATACATACACTTTATTACAATTCCATGATCTTGGGAATGATATCATCGCTCGTGCGTACGTACGGACTACCGTCTCCATGACGCGATGAGATTCACTCTCCATGTTAACCATTCGTGAATGATTATAAAGTATATATAATGAATAATAATGAAATATATTACATAATAATGATACTGGATTTATGTATATATATATATGTATTTCATTTACTTAATTCCATTCTATTCAAAAGGGAAACGAAAACAGCGTTCATGCGTACGTACGACCTACCGTCTCCATGAACGGTGTATTTCATTCCTTTTATCGATCTATAATATATATGTATATGATGAATATATATTATATATAAATCATGTTTTAAATTCTGGAATTATGTAAATCAGGATATAAGTAATAATATCAAGAACGACAAGTCGAAACACATACGATAAATAAAATGATTTTACCCAAAACGCTGCTTTAACGTGGAATTTACAAAAGAACAGGTAATATTTAGTCATAAGTGAAACATATATGATATCATAACAATTAATATGATTATGTAATAAGTCAATCACATTATTTAAATCATTATACATGAGGTTCGGATACGTACAAAGCATATCAGACCTAAGGTAAGGGATAATTTTGCAAATCTCATTTTTATCCAAGATTTCTTATTCGTAAGTACTTACTGGGGTTATTGATATCATCCATATCCATGTTTTATAAAAGTGTTTTCATGTATGTTTAAAGTCCTTTTTACCCATCATTGAATTTTACTACATGGTATGTAAGGAATCTTTCTTTGGTTTATGTTATGAGGTACTTTTTTGACTTTTCTGACAAAGTACGAGGAGAATTCTATTTTTAACTTATATGGCGTGAACGGATTTTTACGGTTTCATAATGCCTCAGTTTCATTAAGCTTACTCTATATTATTTTATGAATATTTTCAACAAAATACTTTTATTTTAAAAGGTCATGGCATTTTTTGACAAGAAAATGATTTTGACGAAGAAAGGATATTTTCCTCAAGAATTCATTTCAAATGTTTTATCAAAACCATTTTCCATCTAAGATGACATTATTTGATATGTGTAAGTTTCATGTTTAATTTCTCTATGATTTACATGGTTCACTTTTCATATGATGAAATTTCCATTTGTTTTATATGGATTATGAAATGATGGGATGATGTTTATGAAACCAATTTTATTATTTGGGTTATGATGAATGTTTTATGTTTATTTTGTGGCACAAGTAAGAATGATTTCATTATGAGATGGGTGGGACCTATATCTCCCTCCAATGCATTGGGTAAAGATTTTATATCTCATGAGATAGACATGGCTGGAACGGTAAGTTAATCTGGTTCCGTGTTACAGGACTGAAACGAGGAGTGAACTCGATTCAGAAAGGGACTTTGTCCACTGAGATGGTCTTGGAAGCAATGCCTTGGCTACTATGGAAATCATAACAAGTGCTGAATGGTTTCCACAATTACATGTTTTATTCCCATTCTATTTTATCATGGTTTATGTTCCATTATGATTTATTCCTTATTTACTTCCATGTTTTATGTCATTGCTCAAGATTTTGATCTTTAAACATTATGTTCATGTTTTTAAGTTCAAATGTATATGGTATGTTTTATTTTATCCATGCTTACCCTTACTGAGCATTTGAACTCCCCCTTTTTATGTTTTATTTTCCCCCAAGATCAAAAGAAAGGTTTTAGGTAAGGAAACAAAAAGTGGAAGATCTTTATGGGAGATGTTGAAGATCTTTCACCACGATTAGAAGATTACGTTACAAGTTTCCAAAGACACTAAAATATTATGGTCCTTGTGTATCTGTTTTTGTTATGTATTAAGTATTCTGCAAAAGTATTGTAATGTCCATGTACATCAAGCTTAGGGTCTCTACATAATACATAATGGAACCACCAATTTAGATAATGAACCAATGCTTCAAAAAACAATCCATGCGTAGGGTAATTCCACTCATGGGTTCATAGTTGTTGATACCCATAATCCATCACCTGATCCCTATACATTAGAATAGATCCCAAACCTACACATGATACATCACAGTAAACCACATTTCCAATACTAGGCTCTATAAATATCAAGATAAGATTAGTTTTCAATCCTCTATTTAGCTCCAAAAAGGACTCTTCATGTTGATCCATCCATTCAAACACCACCCCTTTCCTAGTGAGCCTATTTATAGGAAATGATAGATGGGAGAATTCTTGAATAAACTATCATTAGTATCCTAAAAATCCAAGAAAACTGATGATTATAAATACATTTTTATGTTGTTTCCATTAAATACTGGTCTCTACATTCTTTAAGTCTATATAAATTATCATCTCAATTATTATATTCTAAGGAAACCTACCTATGGGATATACAAGTGACATTTTAGAGATTAGAATAGAGTTGATGTTCTCAAAGTGAACTCAACACACTATAAGGAAATTTTAAATTAGTGGATTTTTTAAAAAATCAGCAACATTTAAAAAAAAATGCTAAACCATTTGCGGATGTTCCCAAAAAACATTGGTAAATGTGGGGTTTCTAATTAATGATTTTTATATATTTCATCAATTAATATTTTTTAAATCATCATTAAATATAATTAATTAGAAACATTAAAAAACATTTCAAATTAGTGACGTCGTATTTACTGACATTTTTTAGAAACATCGGTAAATGAGTTAAAAAATTTCCAAATTTTCTATAAAAGTGGCTATTTTTCTACATACAGAATATTTCTTATTACACCTCGTTTTTCTAAATATATTTTTGTGTTTTTATCACTGCACTCTCCCCTATAACCCTCTTTCATACACGCCATACGCCCCAACCCCTATATTCTGGACACCATGAACTCCCCTATCTCCCTCCTCCATGCACCACATGCCCCACTATTCCACCACACACTCCCCTTCCTCCCCCCTCCATGTGTGTGAACCCCCTCACATGCCCCCAAAAATTGGAAGTTGTTTGAAATCGAACCTCGCACATGGGGACTCCCAACAAATGACCAAACTATCTTATCCAACGAACTTTGTTCATAAAATTGTCTTATGATATATATATTTTAATAGATTTCAATATTTTAAAAACTAATATACTATATATATAATTGTATATATATAGATATTTTTATGTATATGTATATGTTTATATTATATATATATATGTATGTGTGGGTGTTTATATATATTTGTGTGTCTTCGTGTTTATATATATAATTATATATTGTTTGATATATATTTATATATATATGTCTGTGTGTTTATATATATATATATATATGTTTGTTTGTGTGTGTGTGTGTGTTTATATATATATTATGATATTTAAATATATGTTAATGTCTTTTCATATAAATATAATTATGAAATTTTATTTATATCGATTTTTAAATTAGGGTAATTATATATCTATAATTAATAAAATTTTATGATAATGGTAAAAATTAACTCTAAAATTGCCACGTTTTCTAAAAAACATTGCTAATTTAGCGACGTTTCTTTTAAACTGTGGATAAATCAGATGTTTTTTTAGAAAATATGGTTAAATTATTGACATTTTTATGAAACATCACTAAAATTAAAGTTAACCATGTTTTTAAATGTTGCTAAAAAATTTACTAATTTCCTATTCTTTTGTAGTGACAAAATCACTAGGTGTATTGCATGTATATATGTGGTGTGTGATTATATGAGTATATGAGGATATCATCGATGAACACCACAATAAAGGAGTAATGATATGGATGAAATATCCTATTCATGATATCCATGAACATTGTTGGTTCATTTTTCTACCCAAGTTTCATAAGAAGGTAGTCATATAGTCAGTATCTAATCATGAATTCTATCTTAGGAATATCCTCATATTTGACCTGATGTTGATGGTAGTCTGATCATAGATCATTCATGGAGAACCATTGGGCGCCCTACAACTGATCAAACAAGTCATCAATCCTTAGAAACATGTATCTCTTCATTATTGTAACTTGGTTCAACTTCCTATAGTCCACACACAACTAAAGAATATATTCCTCCTTCATTAAAAACAGAAGATCACCCCAATTAGAAGTGATCAGTCTGATAAATCACTTTTCCACTAAATCCTTATATTACACATTTAATTATTTTAACTCGGCTGATGTTATATGGTAAGTAGGAATTGATATAGGCTACACACCCATCATGATTCCAATATCAATATAAATTTTCCTATGTAAAGAAAGAACTAATAATTCATCTAGAAATACATCTGGATAAATATCCACCATATAAGGAAAAGAGGGTGAAAATATTTCTTGATCTACCACAAGAACTGACCCTACCACACGTGTTGTGATAGACTTAATATGACTTAAGTATGGACCCATTATATCTACTCCAACATTCCATTCTCCATTAAGAACAAATTATAACCCTTTAGAATAGTTAATGATACACACCTATTATAGTAGTCAATGTGCAATTGATAACTGGTCAACTAGTCCATGCAAAATATCACATAAAATCTAGTCATTACAAGAATCATTAAATCTCATAAATTTATATAACCAACAACTATTACAATACATTGTAGACGTATTTGGAGATTATCCACTTTCTTTTCCAAGGGTGTATCAAGAGAAAGTAACTTGGAAGATAACTTTTTTAAAAAGTGAAGTCCCGAAACAAATTGAGAAAATATAAAAGTATAGGAAGATACTATATCAAATATTCCATAAGATAGAATAGATATGATCAAGACTATACCTAGAATTTTACATGGTCCCTTTCTACCATCATCTTGGTCCTAGTCAACTACATAGACTCTTCTTACCTCAGCTCTATGACCCTACCCCTAAGGTGTATAACTCTCATGGGTCACCAAAGTCTGTGGGGTCTAAACCAACTACTGAGGACCCCAACTATATTCATTAATTCAAAATTCATATCTAATCCACACCCCTATGAGATCCTAATCATGATTCCCTTAAATATAATTGCGGAAGATTCCCTAACTTATCAAACCGGTGACACTTATTCTATGGTCCTATGAAGAATTTGTGATAGTGACCACTCTATTCATAGTTGAGAAGTTGAGGACATCATCCTCCCATAGAGGGGGATGGAGAACCCATTATTTTCTCTGATTTACTTCCACCACCCTACTGAAACCCCTAAACCTTCTTATTATTGAAACTAAAAGAGGCGCTGACTGTAGAACTGAATGGTCCACCTATAGATCCACTAAGAGTTGAAAGAATATTTACATCTCTTGCCTCTCACAGACCGTTCTCTATTTTCAAGGCTATGAAAAGAACATCTATTTAATTCATTAGGTTAAATCTCAAAAATTGATGTCTTAGTTCTAAATTAAGTACGATATAAATATTTTTGGATTTATGTTCCTCATTACCATACAAGAGGGGAGTGACGAAAAGTAGCTATGTGAAACGAGAAGAGTAGGAAGATACTAAAATGATCCCCTATTCAATCACCATAAACTCCTATGTTTGATTTAGCTTCATTTTTATTGGAATAAATTATCGAAGAATGATTCCTTGAAGGTTACCGATGTAAGACCTTCATGCCCACCCGCTTGATTCATGACACCCAACATCTCTTAATGGGTCCTTGAGACATTACAAAAATCAACTTTACTCATAGGACCATTGGAGGTTCTACTAGATCAAAGATCCCCCCATTGATTTCAATCTAGTCCTCAACATCCTAGGGGCCTCCAATTCCCTAGAAGGATATGGGATACTGAATCTAAAATCCCTAGGTGTATTCAAACATTGTCTTGGATACACGTCCTCCTTGAACATGTACTATATAGAACACTACTTGTTGTAATATTTTTTTTCATGAACCACTATAGAAATTACAAGAGCATGATCACCTGAATCCTCTTATACATCTAGTGGTGGAACCTATGGATTCTCCCTTTCATGAGCATTCTGACTTGATTCTATTGGTGATCCCCATAGAGTTATTCAAGTAAAAATTATTTTTAATTCCAAATGAATTCTTAAAACGCATATAGTATTATAATTCAGATATCAACTCATGAAGTTTATTGGAACATACATAGGATTTATATAGGAAAATGTATCTTAGGAGGCTATCATAACCATAAGTTACAACCCGTTTAGAACCACCCAAGGCTCAATCCTAGTTATTTACACCAACATGTTAGTCATAGTAATATATATTCAAAAAAATATAAGAATTATCGAGTTAAAAAAATTTAAATGTTAGCACAATATATCAAAGAAGTGCATATCAAGACATTTAATTAAATGAACCAACATTCATAGAAAGAAACTTGTATATGTACTTAATGTGATCTTAAGTGAATAATAATAATGAATGAACACATTTGGTTATCCTAAACTATAAAAACAAATCATGCTCAAGATCATAAAAAAATCATAAATCCATAATTATAATAGTATCCCCATCATTTGTAACTTAGAGGTTCATCACATAAGAGATGGATATAAAATTATGACACTCACCTACCCGATTTCCACACAACCAATATCCATTAATCCTTTCCCCAAAAATAGTCAAGAATAAAAGAAAATAAAAAAACCTCCTATGATACCACTATGACGCATCTAGAATCACTTGGTTTAGGTCGGTGTGCCACATGACCTCATACGTACCACCCCATACACAAGAGGCTTCTACCTAGCAGGGATAGACCAAATGGAATAATGGGGATGACTATACCCTATGTATTAGCATCCAAACACCATAATAATAATAAGGATTAACGACAACCCAAAAAGGAATAGCGGAACAAAATAATAATAAATATAATAACATATGGAAAGTTAGGTGTCTCGGAGTTATAAAAGTAATAAAACAACGACCCCCAACGTGATGGATCAAACTGGTCTAATAGAAAATAAAATAAAATAAAAAACTATTCAAAAAAATTATTTATTACATACTGACATCACCTAAGTAACCACAATCCACATCCTTAGATACATGTGTTCATCCTTTTTCCTTTTTTAAATCTCTAATAATAAAGCATGTACACAAACTAAGATTCTTATGTAGGGAGTGATTGTAAAACCAGTACAAAACCAAAAATGTTTCCTTATAATACTTTCACATACATAAGAGGTATATTTCATCAAAATAATTAAATTTTGATGAAATTAATAATCATTCATGTGTTAAGAAATCATGTACTAACCAAGCCACCATGAACCCCAACTGTACCTGCTTCATCTCTATACGAGAAGGAAATTCAAAATGGAAATCATGATCATGGGTCAAAAATAAGGCCACCATATATCTCCCTAAGAAAAAATGGTTATCTAACCTTGTTTCAGGACACAATGTCATCATGTCTTATCTCTGTCACAAGCCATTCCACAATGCCACCATAACCCATATTTATCATGAGATAGGCTACAAGGATATCATACCCCATATTTAAATCTAGTCCGCCACAATCTCTCCATACCCCTTCGTTGTGTTTTGATCCAATTTCATCATTATCAAAAGCCATAAATTCTTCCCGCCTAAGGGCTAACCAATCAAAAAAATCCCACCTATCATTTTCATCATGATGAAAACCCACCACAGGATAAACATCCACACACAACATGGAATAAAACATATATTCACAACATAGAATTTAAAGAATGAGTCTCAGAATCTACAAAAACACCCACACATGTAAACATTATCAATGTCATGACCCCCTCCCACCAAAGTTACCTCTCCATCCCTGACAATGATAGAAGGGAGATAATAATGCTTGAAGCCCACATCTAGTAGGTCATGGGTTGATGACAAGAACTAATGGTACATTGTACATGAAAATGATAGGTATTACCATAAAAATAATATAAGGAAAGATAAGTTAGACAAGTAATCTAATAAAATTATTATCATATAAATGAAATATCACAAGTAAAAGCATGAAATTTCATTCAAATTTGAAAAAATTGAAAAGGGAAACTGTATGTAATAAAAGATAAACTCATAAATGACCACGAAGCCCAATATCTCTCGAACAAATACAAGATGGTGAATTCCATCATGATATAAAACATTCTCCAAATAAACTAAAAAAATTATATATGTGTAGGGTGATCATAATAGGTCTACTCAGCAGGATCCTCCCCGGAGCCTCATATGAAAAAAGATAAATAAATAATGTTAATGCACAATGAAGAACAAGTGAAACTAACTCATCACCTAAATAGGTATAATAAGTTTCCTAGTATCACCATGGATAACTCACTTTATGAAATACATAGAAGATATCATATAATATAATAAAAAAAGTCACCCCACTATAACTTCTACATTAGTGTTCTTATCTTCCCTAACGTTAAATGTCTTGAGACCCCTCTCTCCAAAAGAATCTATCTTGTAAACATCTGGTCTAAATTTTGAGTAGTTTCCACGATCCACCATAGCACATATGTATTGTGTCATACATTGGGTATTGTACCTCAATCCATAATAGCCTATAATCCGAGTAAGGTACCTTGATCTATCACTATTGTACACGTCATACCTATAATAATCCTTAAGATAATGTAATCAGAGATATATGTGTGTGAAATAACTACAATCCATTAAAACCCCCTATACACATATATGTGGAAATCTAACCACCATGAATACCAATGCATAATACCACCATGATAAGAGAGAGAGGCTAGGGGATTATTTGTCGTAAATTCATTTACTACATAGATATTGGAGAAAACCCCTCCCAGAGTCCACTAGAAGTTAGTTGTTCTACAGAAATGGGTGGGGTAGAATATGAAATCATAAATCATTAATGATATAATATAGGTCACAACCATTCTTTCAGAATTAATATAGTATCATGGTCAACTACAGTTATCATCTCTCAGACACCCAACTGTCACTACTAAGAACTAAATATTATAAAATCGCACAAGAAAATAAAAGGATTTTCATTAAATTGATTATATAATTTTTAACATTTGACCTAGAATTAATTAATTAATTATCTATTAATTAAAATTACTCAAAATTATATTTCATTAATCATCAGAGTGAAGTCCATTCCCTCTTAGAATAATCCAATCAAGTACATCATTCATCATGGTTAAAAATATTTTCATTTCATAAATCACAAACCAAATGGGTTAAACATTTATTAACATTATTATCATTCCATAATTCTAGGTACTCTAAGAAACATGATCAGATATCATAATGAGATTCATAACCAAGAAAACCCAGCAAAATCAAGCAGTGGGGAACAGAATGTAGGTAAATAATAAATTAATTCATTTAAAATTTAATAATATTTATTAACAAGAAATCATTCATCTTTTAAGACAATAACATGATATCCCAACTTCAACCTATTACATTAAATTTGGTGCTAGACCTGACACCATCATTCATATAATCCTGAATCTCACCATCACAAAAATCCACTTATACCACAAACCTAGTTCTTATATTAATATATCATCAACCAAAAATCGTCCTGGTCTCACATCACATTGCATAATATGTCTATAGTCTAAATAAAACACATAAGGAACCAAATAAGAAATAGATTCATCTGAAAAACTAAGCCTTAAAATAGGGCATCCAACCTTTACATGAAAACAAAATCTGATGGCCCCAAACAATTATCTCCAAAAGAAACTAGTACTATTACCACCTTTAATTGACCAAATAATTAAACATAGGATACACTATATCTAACATATAGAATCATATATTAAAATCTAATATATTTTTTAAATATTCTTCATAGCATATATTCCCATTTGAACACATTAATAAAGAACATTTCTCAATAACATGACTCTTTAATCATCATAAACAACAATAATTATAACATAATGTTCTTTAGACATTTCCTTGACATATGGAATAAATTTTTTAATTGAACATACATCAATAATCATTTGATTTCTAAAAAATTGTATGAAAAAAAATATTGATTAAAAATGAAACTTCAATTTTTTGACAAACTAATAAATTACCTTATTTTCCTTATTTAACCATTTCTATCTAATTAACATGCTAAAACAATAATGAAAAACTTGATAACAAATCATAAGAATATATTTCACACTATCTAATAAACCAAGAGGAAAACTATTTTCAAAGTGGAAAAAAACATGAGAACACTACAATCACATACCATTCTTATTCATCAATCTAGTTTATTGTTTATTAAGGATAATTAAACCATCAACCATCTAGTTAAAGAATGGTAACTATATGATTTCATATAAGAATAAAAGTAGAATCAAAGAATCCCATAAATCAAGGATTTCAGTGTTCTTTGATATAGAATAGAACAACAAAGAAGATCTCTGATCACCTATCCCATGAGGAAACTATGACATACTAAAGATTTTGTTCCACGAATTCACCAAAAAATATAAAAATAAACTCTATTATATTTAAGGATATCAACTTTCATATCATGGAAAGAAATAATGGGAGGAAATAAAGATCAATTAGAGTAGAAACCACAAGAAAATAGGGAAACTCACATTGGATCACTACAGATCGAACTCTGGAAGCCATGGATTAATACCCATTAAAATGGGATTCAAATGCCATTTAAAATATCTCTCAAGTGCCTAGGGTTTGAGATAGAAATTTGGAAGAAATTCTGGTTAAAAGGGGTTTGGGGAATTTATAGGTAGTCTGAAATTTAGAAGATCATGGTACATAACTCAATCGATTTACTCCATAGCCCTAATCCACGGTGTAGTCCCAAAAAAATATAAGTAGCATAAAACTCCCCTCGTGATCCCCTATAATTTAACTAGAATATCCACATTATAGTGGCCATTATCCATGGCATAACTCTGATCTCCCTGCTATAGAAATGCTCTATAACTGAAATTTTAGTTGTAACTCCCCTTTTCCCACTCTGAATTCTCATGAAACATCACCAGACACCTCCAAAAACCAAAAATCATAATGTTAAGGGTTACTATGATTCGATCCGATATACTGGATACTTATAAAGAAAATATCATCCTTAAGAATTTGAAACCAAACTAAGGACAAAGAACAGAATGAGGGTAATCTAAACAATCACCCTATGAGATACCTCTAAAAATCTCTCTAATAAAAGATCTAAACCACCTCATATAGTGGAAAAAGTGAAAAATCATGCAGAAAAAACAAAAAGATCCATAAAATTCTCTAGGGTACCTCTCAAAAAATATAAAGGCCACAAAAAATAATCAAAGAAGATGAAACCATCACATAAACCAGATAAAGGTCAATAAAAACAAGATGAAAATCACTACTAGATAAGATTTAATAATAAAATAGATCAAGATACTGAGTGTGTATCTACGAATCATCTTCCCAGGTAATATCCTCCACACCATAGTTTCACTACAATACATGAACCAAAAGAATAACATGCCCCCACAACACCTTCTCCTGGAATCCTTGGATCTCCATAAGCTACTCCTCGAAGGTCACATCAATATCAACATTGATCTCACCCCAATTAACAAAATGGGAGTCATCATGAAGATAACAGAGGAGTTGTGACACATGTTAAAATTTATCTATCTAGATCATCTTTGGGGGATGTGGTATCGGAAATTCCATGACTCCAACACAAGGCAGCACCTTGAAAGGCCCAAAAAAATTACCAGAAAGCTTACTCTAATGAACAAAAATTCACTTACCATAATGAGGAGTCACCTTAAAACACATGATCTCCAACATCAAACTCTAGAGGTATACTCTAATGATCGACATAAGACTTATACCAATAATGCACTGCTTTTATCCTCTCATGAATCAACTAGACCATCTCTATTTTTCTTTTCAATAGTTATATCCTAGGAATTTATGACTCCCCAAGCCTAGTATTGAAAAAAAGATAATGGAAAGGTTCATCGTACAAAGCTTCAAACAATTCAATTCTAATGGTGGAGTGGGAAAAAAAAATTTAGAAAAAAAAACTAAGGATTGGTTCCTCATCCAAAAAAATCTAAAATATAGGACACATGAACACAACATGTCCTTAGGAGTCTGGATAGTCAGCTTTGTCTGACCATCCATTTTTATAGAAATAAGTTATATCGAATAATTGAGATCCAAATGCATGCTGGAGACCTCTCCACACCCTATAGGTAAAACATGATCATATATGATATTCCTTTGGACTCCATGGAGTCTCACCACTTCCTCCAGGTATTACCTCGATAAAACATCCACTGAGCTTGACTCCCTGATTTCTCTAAAGTGGGATTGTTTCATCAAACGGTCCATTATCACCCATATAGCATCATAGCCTCCCTAATACTAAGGTAAAACAGTAATGAGGTCCATAAATATGTCATCCCACTTACATGTAGGACTATATAATGGTTATGGAGAACCACAAGTAACAAAGTTCTTGAGCTTCACCTTTTTTAAGACTAAACATAGAGACCCAAACTCTGAAACTACATGCTTGAACCTAGTCCACAAAAAATTCCCTCTTAGTGATCGGTACATATTCATTATTCTAAGATGCACTACCATGAGTGATATATTGAACTCAATTAGAACCATATCACACATAAATTAAGGGTAAAAAGACTCCCCTAGAATAAAACCTGATGATGTTCATCCTCAGACCAACCATCATGGGAATATCTGAAGGCAACTCGGTCTCTCCAGACATTCACCTTATAATGACTTAGCTTGGACTCCTTCAACTAATATGCCAAGGATGAAGACAATTTCATCTGAAAAATAAAACATATGCCTCCAACATCTCCTATATCAAAATTCATCAATGAGATATCTTTAATCAATATCCATAAACCTACAAATTCACACATGACATCACTGTGTGACTTCCTACATTTTGAATCAACTACTACCTTACCCTTATCAGGTGTATATGAAATCAAAAACTCATATTCCTAAAATAATTCCATAAACTATCACTACCATAAGTTCATGTCACATTATTAGAAGAAATACCATAGTCTATTATAATCAGTAAAAACCATAAAATACTCACTGATGAGATAGTGTTACCAAAAATTCCAGTAAAACATGACTACCACCAACTCAAGATCATGGGTGTCATAATAATTCTCATAGAGATGTTACTATCAAGACCTATATTAAACATCTAATATTTAATACATCAAAACATAGCCTAAACCAGGATGTAAAGAATAAAGTCTCACAAAAAAACCTCAAACTGAACACCCTCTTCTGGAAAGTGAAGAACTATATTGCTAACCAAAATATCCTTTAGGTACTCAAAAGATACCTAAAACTGATTAATTTATAAGAACACGTAATACTTTCTGTTCAAGCATGTCATAAGAGTTTACACATGATATAAATCATCTATGAACCTCCTATAACGGGTTACAAGACCATAAAAACTCAAAACCTCATCAACTATCTTGGCGGATACCCATGAAACAATGACCTCAATCTTCAAAGGATCCACAGCTACTACTTATTGGGATATGACATGACCCAAGAAAAAAATTCATGATCTCATAACTCACACTTTTACAACGTTCGGAATAGATTCTAATAATGCAGATCTCCCAAAATGGAATGAAAATACTCTACATGCTCTTAGTCACAAAGTACACAAGGATGTAATTGATGAAACCCACAACAAAATGATCTAAGAACTCTCTGAATACTTCAGTCACAAAACCCATTAACATGTCTAGATCATTTTTCACACCAATTGGAATCATAAATAACTTGTAATGCCAATAACCAAAAGTGGCATTCGAAACATCCTCATATTTCACCTTAATCTAATAATATCTTAACTTCATATTGATCTTCGAGAACTAATTTGATCCTCTCAGATGATCGAGTAAATCATCAATCCATATAAGTAGATATAAATTATTCACTTTTACCTAATTCAAGTGATAAAAATTGATATAAATATGAAAACTACCATCATTCATCATCCAAAAAAACTAGTGAAAACCAAGATGAAACATTAGGTGATTGAAAAATTACTATAGTATATCATCGGGATGTACTCAAAACTCTCACAACTCATAATTCACTATCCTATAAAGATATATCAAGATTAGAGAAACAATCAATTGTATCTCTATCCTAAACTTTATCTCTCATCAAGGGGTGATACCAAAACCACTTTATAAGATATATTAGGGTACTCTTCCATAGCCCATGAAAACACCATCAGTTGAATGTTTAATTAACTGAACATCAAATTATCCATTAAAGAAGTTAAGTAAAGAACATGCCTCCCACCCACCTGAGGGTCTTATGCACCAACAAAAATGGAAGACTCTCCAAAAAACCATAGAACATACCCTTAAACCTAAATAAATCCACAATAGGATTCAACAAATATAACTAGTCCATACTAAGGATTATATCAGATGTATAAATTTGTAAACATTGGATGTCTTTCCAAGAGAGATGTTACCACAAAACTAGCTCACAGTCTCTACAAACATCATATAGATAAATTCGACCTCCAAATGGTATATTAAATTCCAAGAGAACTGAACTTTTCTACACTTGAATTCCAAAATAACAACTATGAAAGGTGATAAGAAGAAGTGTGTAGCTCTTGAATCAAATATGGTAAACACCCCAGTAGAAAAAAAGTAAATGGTATCTCAAAAGATTCCTAGATCAACATAAACTAGAAGCTCCGTGGAATGAAAGTGTCCAAGATCTTCTTCATGGACTCTTTTACCCTTATAAAGACCACCTCGATGGTTGTGCTCTACTCTATGAGAACAAAAAGAATCTTGAGTATGTAGTCGGTCTATCCCATATCCTCTCTACTTATCCCAAACTGAAGCATACTGCTACTTCTACCTTGACTAAAACTACCTCAATAGAAGAACATGATGTGAAACACATGGTTCACAATGCCTTCTTAAAATTGTTTGGAACTCGCACCAATGATGGACTCAACCTCTAAAAAATATATATGATTCCTTTGAATAGGCCTGAGAGCTTCCACCCTTGGAGAAACAAGATGTTGAGAGATGGGGCCTACCCCTATATTTTTAAAAGCTATTCTATATAGGAAATCGGGAACCCCAGAAAACATATCTACTTCATAGAGAGTCTTTAAGACTCCCCACAAATAATGATATAGCTCTATCCAACATCTTTTCAATTACCTCTTCTCTTTCTAGAATGCTAAGATATGTTGACAACATGAACATGGTGACCTAGTGTTGGGTCTATGGATGAAAATACTACTCAAAATTCCTCAACTTTGACTCCTCATCTAGAACTAGGTATGATACATTAAGGATAAGGGTATGAAAACATATCTTGAAATCTAGTGCATTGAAACTCCCCTATAAAATGGTAAGTAGCTCCTAGAAACTGGCCTCCTTCATGATTGAAGAAAGAAACTATACTTGGAACTCATCTCTAAACTTATCCCATGAGACCTCAAACAACTCATGATCTCTAAGGAAAAAAGATCCACCACTACTTGATTACTCCATACAATACCTTCACCACTAAAGAAACACTATGATACTTCTGATCACAGATCGAACTAAAATTTTTCTCTATATTATCAAGCTAGTCTTCTTTCACTAAGTTTGAAACAGATTAATCGCAATTTTTTAGTCTTTGGAAAGGAAACTATCAAATTTTCCTCCTCCAACTGTCTTCATCATAGAAATCTACTATGATACAATCTGCCGGCAAGTCCTACTGAACATATGTGAAAAGAACCTGATGGGGACATCGACCCGGTACTATAAATACAAAAGAAAAAATTATTAGAGACTCATAAATAGGGAATATTTATTATTTAAGATTATTTATTTATTCATTTTATTTATTTACAGTTTAACCAAATCCCATGTTTTAACTATTTCAAACACAGGTAAAAGGAAAAATGATTCATGATCATTCCCAAAGATTATACCACGAAACTAGTATCACCTAATTTAATAGACTCAAAAAACATAAAGGTATGTGAATCTAATCACAGGGGTCCCAAAATAAAAGTGTTTAAACGGGTATCCCTTGTTTACATTGCTACCAAACTCAGATGACATCATCTCTAGACCAACCCATGAATTACTCACCTAGGGATACCTCCTAACTACATCATATACCTCAACCCGAACCTTTGATACCACTATGACATGACCCCCTCCCCCTAAAGGTACCCATGCTATGTCAATAATGATAGAAGGCATATAATGACACCAAAATCCTTCCTCCAATAGGCCACATGTTGGTGAAAAGAACCAATGGTATATCATATATACAAATGGGAGGCATTTTTCTCTAGATGAGTATGGGGAATGAGAGATAAGAAAAGTAAAAAAATAAAATAATACTCCGATAAAAGAAATATCCCAAGTATGTACATGTAATTTCATACAAAACTGAAACAAATGAAAAATAAAACTACATTAACAAAAGTGAAACTTGTCCTTGGCCATGAATCCGAACAGATCTTGAACAACTATGAGATAGTAAAGTCTATCCTGATATCCAACATGATCCTACTAACCAGAAAAATATTTTATATACACATAGGGTGAGAAACACAAGTATACCTAGAAGTATCCTCCATGAATCCTCTTATAAAAAATATAAAGAATACATGAGAAAACCGATTGAAAAAAACTGAACTAATTCATCACATAAATAGTATTCAAAGTTTCCCAGAATCACAATGGATAATTATCTCAAAATAATTCCTACTAGAGATAATATCATAAAATAAAAAAGGGTACCCACTACCACTTCCCCACCTATTTTCTTCTATACCATAACATCAAACATAATATGTCATCTCTTTCCAAAAGAAACCATCCCATAAGCATATCTATTAAATTATCGTAACATTCATCCCATGCTTCACATCATCTTATCACCCCAACCACATCTTCATATATTAACCTATTATTTTTTGTGATCCAACATAGATCGTATGTCATGTTTCATGGATGGGTTATTTTACCATAAACCATCACAACCCATATGCTGAGTAAGGTACATCGATCAATCATAACCCATACAATGCATACCTTTAATAATCCTTAGGATAATATATCCTGAGATATATGTGTGTGAAATAATAAAATCTCATTATAGCCCTTTAGACACATATATGGTTCAAAATAACCATTGTGCAAAGCATAACATAATAATACTAGGAGAAGAGATCAGGTCTAGAGGGGGTAGTCAACCATCTGTTCCTCACCAACCTATTTCTTGAAGAAACACCTTCTCAGGGTCCACTGGGTGTTAGTTTCCCTACCAAGATGGGTGGGTCAGTGCATGAACTCCTAAAACATACATGATATAATATATCTCACAACCACATTGTAGGAATTAACCTATTATTTGGCTCAAATTTATATATCATCTCTCAGATGAATGACTGCCATCTCTAAGAACTAGATATCATATAAGCCCACAATAAATTAAGAATTATTTCAGAAAATTACTTCTTTTCTTTTCAACATTCATACTTGAATTAATTAATTAATTATCCATTAATTGAAGTCACTCTAAATTATATTTCATTAACCATAAAAGTGAAGTCCATTCCCTTTAGGCATAATCCAATAGAGACCACAGTTCATCAAGATTAAGAAAAATTTCATTCTATCAAAAACTAAAACCATGGGTTATAAGTTTATTAACATTATTATAATTCTATAATTTCAGGTAATCTTAGAAATATCCTAATCTACCATAAAGAAATGTATAACCAATCTCCACCAGCTACCTCAAGTAGTGGGGAAATTAATGCAAGTAAACAAACAATTTATCCATCCTTCCTTTAAAAAGATTTAATAATAGTCAAGAATTCATATTTGAGCACAATAATAGGAAAGACCATCTCCAACCCATTTAAAAAAAACCTAGTTCCATCCCTTACACCATCATGCATACCACCATGAAACTCACCATCACAAGAATCAAATACTACCACAAACTCGGGCCTCCCTGCCCATATTTCATCAACCAATATTCATCCAAGGCTCACATCACATCGCAAAGTAAGGTTCATGTCCATAGAAAACACAGAAGGATAAAAACAACAAATAGAGTCACCTAGGAAATCTAGGCCCAAAAAATTAGGCATCCGAAAATTATATGAAAACGAGATCCCATGATCCAAAAAATTTATATTTATTAAACAACTAGTTTTATTAATTTCTTTAATTAACCAATTAATTTAATATATATTTCATTATGGTTAACTTAATACATTAGATATTAAATGCTATTAATTTTTTTAAAAATGTTTCTTAGAATATATCCTCATTTCAACATTTTATGAAAGAAAATTTCTGAGAAACATGTTTCTATAATTATCATCAGTATCAGGCATTATAGATTCAAGTTAATTAATCATACCATTAAAATAAAGAATAAAATTTTAATTAAACATGCATCAATCATCATTTTATTTAAATAAAAGTATAAGAATCAATATATTAATTAAACATGCCTCTTTAATAATTTATCAAATTTAAACATTATCATATATACATTCTTTAACCATTTTAAATAAATTAATATGTAAACCAAGAATAAAAAACATGAAAACAAAGCATAATAATTGATATCACACAATCTAGTAAATCAAGAGGAAAACTATTGTCACGGTGGAAGAAAACATGTGATCTTAGAAAACATAAACTATTCCTTACCATTAATATAGTTTATTATTTATTAAGGTTAATTCCACAATCACCCAAATATATAATGCTTGATAACCTTACGATTTCATATAATAATAAAAGATGAAGCAATTAATCTTTACCTCAAATCTTTCAATGTTCTTCAATCGAGAATAGAACAATGAAAAAGATCTCTGATCACCTATCCCATAAAGAAAATTTGATCTTCCAAGGAGTTTACCCCATGAATTCACCAAAGGTCATCAAAAATAAACTCCATGATTTCAAAGGAAATAAACATCCATAGTAAAGTAAGAAATAACAGGAGAAAAATTTTTGAACGAATAAGAAACTATAAGAAAAAGGAAGAAATTTCTTCTTATCACCAAAAATCAAACATGACAATATAAGGATAAATAACTATTGAATATTGATTCAAATTACTTATAAAATACCACTTATGTGCATATGATTTAAGATACTTTTTTTTATGAATGTCTAGTTTGAAGGGGTTTCCCAAATTTATATCCAGTCTAGAATTTATAACACCACGATACAAAAATAAAATGGTCTATATTGCATCCTTCTTCCATAGAAATACCATGGAGAAAATGAAATTATAATCGAAACTCCACTCACATGCCCCTAAGAGATAACCAAACACTCCACGACACAAAAAATTCCCCACATCTGAAATTTCAGTTTCAACTCTCATGTTTCCTCAACGACTTCCCTAGAAGCTTATTAAGATGCCTCTAACACCCAAAACTCACTAAGGTATGTGATACTAGGATATTATCCCTTAAAATCATGAATATTATCAATATATATAAATCCAAACACATGAAAACAAATAAATGGAACAAATCATACAAGAGCCTTATATAGCCACAAACTTTCTACCTCAAGAGTATGGATTCCAAACCCAATATTTTTCAAGATATTATACAAAAATCAAACCTGTGCACTAACTAGATCTCTAGAACCAATATTTATTAATTAAAAGGTATTAAACTATAATATTAAAGAAATTCAAGGTGGAAAATTCTTAGAATCAATCAACTTAACCAACAAAAATATTTATCAGTGATGTATCTATATATGATCCAAGGAATGGAAACAAACTCTCTAGATTTGATTCCTATTTATGAAAAAAACTATAATTATTCATTTTATCATAATGAGATCTATATATCTATCCAAAAATTATTAGATCTATAGACACTTTCATAAGAAGAACAATATTAGTGCTATAATGGAAAAATCATACCACGTGGAAGCTAATAGATTGATATAGACATTGAGCATGGAAGAGAGGAGACTTAGAAGGGCCAAATTCACCAATAGGACTCCCTTATGATCATATAATTAGAATAAGGGTCAAAATATAGAAGCCAGATATCAAAAAGTCACGTTTGAGTAAAATCACATAGGACCCCTTATTTATCAGGTCATCTGGGAACCAACAATGAGCTTGTGGGAATCACTAGTTTTTTTTGTGTCTCTTTGGCTAGACAGTTGTAACACCCCGAGATTTTATGAAAAATATTCTTTTTAATTTCATTAATGTCTTGTATGCTACACCAAAAGGAGCTTGCACAACACGCATCCTTTACTTGCCTTGCATTACACGCAATCACGACCTTCCTCGATAGCGTATGTAGTACGCAATACCGAGTTTCACTAAACAACGATATGCTATTAAAATATTATTAAAACTAGCCGTTATGAATAGTAATAACCACTTTTTAAAATTTTAGAAATTTTATCTCTCAAAATGGACTTCATTTTTGGATTTGGAGTATCGAATTTATCCTAAGGTGAAATTTTGGTACTTTTCGGATAACTTTCATATTCTGATGAATAGTGAAAATTACTAAATTTTAATTAAAAATAAATTTTTTAATCGAAATAATTAATAGTGATAAATTATTAATTTTAGTGGTTTTAAAGTATATTTAGAATATATTTTTACAATTTAATACAATTTTGGTCATTGGATGTAATTCTACATTTAAACCAGACATAAACAAGTGTCAATCTTTTGATAGTTATTATCTGTTAAGAACACGCTATTTGTTTTGACGACAGAAATTAATTTTTAAATTAATTAATGCAACTGATATGTTTTGAATTTGGTAAAATAGAAATCATTTTTGAGTTCATAATATCAAATATATCTTAGGCCTAATTTTTGGTATTTTTCTGGAAACTTTCATTATTTCGATGAATAGTGAAACCACTAAGTGGTAGTTAAAAAAATGAATTTTTCATAAAACTTAATTTTACGGCTTCTGTGAGTGGAATTTCAAAAATCAGAGAAACACGGTTGATTTTAGTAAGTAAAATGTGGTTCAATGAGATGAAAATAATTTTTGGTGAATAGTAACTTTTTAATTTTTTTTACCACGGTTAAAAGTAAATTGGGTAATTAAGGGTAAAAATGTTATTATTATTACCTTAACACATGTCATAATTCTATTTGATAAGTGTAATTCGACCAAAAACAACCTTAGGAATAAAATATGATCATTTAGGCCCACTTGGATTAGATTAGGACATTTATTATTAATTTATTTAAAGAAGGGTTAAAATAGTTAAAATAAAAGTTTAATAAGTAAATCATTTTTAATATATGGTTATACATAAGATAAATTCGACTATAAGTACTCATTAGAAATATAAAAATCATTCCTACATAATGGTATTTTATTTGTAATTTTTAGACATTAAATAATTTAATTTATTTATGACACAAAGATGATGCAGTAATTATCTTATTAATGAAATATTGACATAATTGATGTTATAAATACCCAAATAAATGTAATTTGAGACTTTTTATGAATTACACTAATTTTATAGGTTAATATGACATGTTATTAGTGATTTAATTAACTTTGTTCGAACGTATTATTCTGTTATGATTTTCACAAAAATCAATTACTAAATAGTGTCAAAATTGACATAAAATAGTTTTTAAAACAAATATTATATTATTAATTGTTATTTTATTCCTAAAAATCTGAGGTTCTACCAAATGACTTAGATAATGTTATTTATATTAATAATAAACAACTTGGTGTTCGTTTGTCTTGATATAGTAAGTTTATTAACCCTATAGTGCAAGAACACAAGAAGACACGGTAAAAGTAAAATTATTTAAATTAATGTTAAATCAAAATGATAAGGATAAAATAGGAACCTAAACTTTTATAAATTCTATTGGATGAGAGGATTTCGACCCATCCCCACTTTATCTTCGAAATAAGACCCTTTGGAACCATTATAAACCGAATTTGACCTTAATATAAAATAATATTTTGAGATTTTCCTAAGGTTCCCCTCTCCTCCCTTATAAAAGGGCACCTCCTCCCTCTCCTCCTCACACCAATTTGAGCATTCATGCTCGGCCAACCCCTGCCAAAATCTCTTCTCCACTTCCCTAGTATCATCCTAGAGGTCCTGGTCTTCTTCAAAGACCATCCTTAGTTCTTTAAGTGGAGGTTAAGTGAAGGCGCGTCAAAAAGAGGTAATATCCATTACCGATCTTTTTCAATTTCTTTCTTCTTCAACTTCTTATTATTTAGTTTTTTCATGATAAAGTAATAACATAAGTATTTCTTATATACTGATATGTTATTATAAATATGAAACAACTCTAATTAACCTTGTATCCATCCTACGGAAAAAGGAAATCACCGCGCGTGCGTACGTACGGAATACCATCTCCATGCCGTAGTGTAATCTATTTTCCATCACCACCTTACATGGATGGGTATAATGGTGTAAATAATAACTATATATGATTATTGTAAAGTTATATTGATTCTTTAATAATATAAATACACTCAAATAAAATTCCACGATCATGGGAACAATATCATCGCTCGTGCGTACGTACGGAATACCGTCTCCACGATGCGATGATATTCATTCTCAATGATTAACCATTCATGAATGATTATAAAGTATATATAATAAGTAATCATGAAATATATGACATAATAATGATACTGGATTTATGTGTATATATATGTATGTCATCTACTTAATTCCATTCAACTCAATAAGGAAACGAAAACAACGTTCATGCGTACGTACAACCTACCGTCTCCATGAACGGTGTATTTCCTTCCATTTACTGATTTATTATATATATGTATATTATTAATATATATTATATATAAATCATGTTTTATATTCTGAAATTACGTAATCATGATCTAAGTAATCATATGAATAATTACAAGTCAAAACACGGACGACAAATGAAACGATTTTACCCAAAACACTCTTTAACATGGAATTTACAAAAGAACGGGTAATATAAAGTCATAAGTGAACCATATATGATATCATAACAATGAATATGATTCTGTAATAAGTCAATGACATTATTTTAATCATTATACAGGAGGTTCGGACACTTATGAAGCAAATCAGACCTAAGGTAAAGGAAATATCACAATCTCATTTTTATCCGATATTTCTTATACTTTGGTATTTACTGGGGTGTATTTTATCATTCACATCCATGTTAACTCAATATGTAATATTATTTCCATCCACCTACAATTTTTTAAAACCTATTTTACCCTTTTTTGAGTTTTTAGTAAAAGATATGAAAGGAATATTTTGTCGTTTTTCGTACGAGGTACTTTTTGACTTTTCTGACAAAAGTACGAGAAGAATGTTTTTTTAACTTATACAGCATGTGTGGATTTTTAAAACATTATTTCCAAGAAGCTTCCTTTAAAAGTTTTCAAGTTTATTTTTAATCAAATTCTTTTAGTTTAGAATTGTATGACATGTTAAGAAAGGAAAAGTTTTTTTGAAGTAGAAAGGATATTTTTCTCAAGAATGAAGTTCAAGTGTTTTATCAAAATTATTTTCCATCTAAGATAATAAAGGGTTCTATTTTTATCCCTATTATTACATTGATTTTATTATGTTGTGATGGAATTATTTTTATGAATTCCTTTATCGTATATGAATTATTTTATGATGTCATGATGTTTAAGATTCCCATTTTTATTACATGGGTTATGCTATGATGTATGGTTTATGATTTTGTGGCACACATAAGAACGGTATCATTATGAGATGGGTGGGACCTGTATCTCCCTCCAATGAATTGGGTAAAGATTTTATATCTCATGAGATAGACATGGCTGGAATGGTAGGTTATACCGGTTCAGTGAAACAAGACTGAAACGAGGGTGACTCGGTTCAGAAATGGACTTTGTCCACTAAGATAGTCTTGGTAATGAGTCTTGACTAATAATAAATGATTCTCTATGATTATGTTTGTATGCCATAGAGTTTCATGTTTTAAGTTATGATTATTGGGATTTCATTTTACTACTATGATTTATCCCATGTTATGATATTTTGATCTCTTTTGTAGGTTAAGATTTCCAAAATGTTATGTTCTTATGAATATGATGTGATTGATTTTTCTTTTTTTTACCCTTAATGAGCATTTGAGCTCACCCTTTTATGTTTTCTTTTCCCCAGGATATAAAGAAAGGTTTTAGGTAAGAAAAAAAAAGGAAGATCATTATGGGAGATGTTGAAGATCTTTCACCATGATTAGAAGATTACCTTCCGAGTTTCCAAAGACACTAAACTATTATGGTCCTTGTGTGTGTGTTTTTGTTATGTAATAAGTATTCCGAAAAAGTAATGTAATGTCCATGTACGTCAGGCTTCGGGTCTCTATAGTTGGTATCAGAGGAAAGGTTTAGTCAACCTTTGGAAACTAGGATGCGAGAACATTAGTGAGATCCCTAGAGATATTTCTAAGGTATGTCTAGGGATGTCCCTAAGGATAAGTATACGTATAGGATATAGTCCTAGAACAATGGTAACGATATTAGATTAAACCAAAGATGTTAGATATTGAAGTTACTCCCCCTTTATTATGATTTTTGCCTCTCACACTATTCTTTTTGGGTTTTAGTAAATGGCTGGAAACAAGATGATTCACGATAATAGAGGATATAATGGACAATGGAATGATATTCTTCATGAGCAACCAAATGAAATGGGATTTGGAAGTCCAAACATAATTATTATGTCGAATCAGCTATCTCATAATATGATCAATAAAGTAAAATTTGGTAAGTTTCCTGGCTCGGCTAATAAGAGAAAGATGGAATTTCATGATGATCATAGAGGAAAGAAAGTTAAATTTCCCCTATGTAAATCATGTGGGAAGAGGCATCAAGGAGAATGTTTCAAAGGAACTGAAAGATGCTTTGGGTGTGGAAAAGAAGGACACAAAGCCAGTAAGTGCAAAGGAAAAGGTTCAGTTAACAGCAGGGATGAGGATAATGGTATTGCTACGACATCAACAATGGTTAAATGTTTTAAATGTGGAATGTACGGGCATTATGGAAACCAATGCCCTAAGGGAAAGTCTCATGAAGAGAATCAGTATGGTCGTATGAGTAGTTTTTATGTTGATGATGATGAAGAGACTATAAATGATATGTGAGATGAAAGAATTGTTGAAGCTCGGTCAATGGTTTAAGAATGTAGTGGAATGATTACATGTTTATCAAGTGTAATGTTGTATAAGTAATCTCATGGTACTATGGAATAAAGAGACATCTAAGGATTGTTACACTGTTTTCTTTCCTTGAGTTTTGAAAGTGTATGATTAATGGTACCAGTATCCATTAAAGGTTATTCAGATATTTTTGGAATATAGATGATATGCGCATAATGAAGGGATAAGGAGAAAATTAAATGTTTGATAGTATTCATGATCACATGACTGATATAAGGATAAGGTTATGTCATGGTTTGAGTATATAGAATTTTTGGATTTTGGTATGTGGAAAGAGTTAACTTTTGACAGCATTCATGTTTTCACTAAGGTTTAATGGGTATTCATTTTTCAAGAGAATACATGATTAAGGTATTCACATGATTGGAATGTGACCAACAAGATATATGGGGGATAAATTATGGTATTCACATGCTTGGTTGATGACATTTCAAGTAATCATTTTCTTTATACTATGAGCTTGGACCGAAGTATTTTAGATAATCCTAAAGATTGGAATATATTATGTTGGACATAAGTTAGGATAGAACTTTTTTCGATATTATTTATGGGATGTTATAGTAATATAGCTTTATAAAAAGGTAAACCTGCAGGACGGGCGACAGCCCATCGCGTCGGACAAGGCTGTGGGAATCGAACCCACAACCAAAGTGCAACTGGCCTTTTTCGCCTACCACTGGCCTACAGGAAGTCCCTGTTTAGTAGAAACTAGTATTATTATATTAAGCAGTATGATATATGAAGTATAAGTCCATTTTAGGAACCATATATTATTAATCTCACTATAGATGGACTTATGTATTTTTTGATAACTTTTCTAACCTTTTTGTTTCAGACAGATGGAATGACTCATCATTCTATCACATGATCTGCTAACACATCACGAATGAAAAATTAAACTTCATTTATTTAAGATATGAAGTGGAAATTGTCCAAAGAACGACCAACGATGAGACTATACCGAAATCACGAAATTATTTCTTCTAATTCCAATTTCATCAACTTTAGGGAAACGATCTTGAAAACCAAAAATGTGGTCCTAGTGATCTTATATCTGATAAATCAGATGGTACCTTAGATCATCACAAATTTATGGCTTTGTGATTTCTGGCTTTTCCATAGCCATGTTCTCTACCACTCTCCATCAGAACATGATGGTTAGATTTCTCTTCCATATCCATATTTTCACCTATGTGGAAACCCAGTGATTAGTTTATTTGGGTAACCGTTATGTTTCATACTTTTGCTTTTAATGATTTTTTTGGTATTCCATTTTTACGATGTGGGATTCTATGAAAGAAACTTTTGAATAGTAAACCATTTATAACCCCGACGAATTTCGAGGGAGAAATTCATTTTAAGGGGGGTAGAATGTAACACCCCTAGATTTTATGAAAAATATTCTTTTTAATTTCATTAATGTCTTGTAAGCTACACCGAAAGAAGCTTGCACAACACGCATCCTTGACTTGCCTTGCATTACACGCAATAACAACCTTCCTCGATAGCGTATGTAGTACGCAATACCGAATTTCACAAAACAACGATATGCTATTAAAATATTATTAAAACTAGCCGTTATGAATAGTAATAACCACTTTTTAAAATTTTAGAAATTTTATCTCTCAAAATGGACTTCATTTTTGGATTCGGAGTATCGAATTTAGCCTAACGTGATATTTTGGTACTTTTCGGATAACTTTCATATTCTAATGAATAGTGAAAAATACTAAATTTTAATTAAAAACAACTTTTTTAATCGAAATAATTAATAGTGATAAATTATTAATTTAAGTGGTTTTAAAGTATATTTAGAATATACTTTTACAATTTAATACAATGTTGGTCATTGGATGTAATTCTACATTTAAACCAGACATAAACAAGTGTCAATCTTTTGATAGTTATTATCTGTTAAGAACACGCTATTTGTTTTGACGACGGGAATTAATTTTTAAATTAATTAATGCAACTAATATGTTTTTAATTTGGTAAAATAGAAATCATTTTTGAGTTCATAATATCAAATATATCTTAGGCCTAATTTTTGGTATTTTTCTGGAAACTTTCATTGTTTTGATGAATAGTGAAACCACTAAGTGGTAGTTAAAATAAATGAATTTTTCATAAAACTTAATTTTATGGCTTCTGTGAGTGGAATTTCAAAAATCCGAGAGACAAAGTTGATGTTAGTAAGTAAAATGTGGTTCAATGAGATGAAAATAATTTTTGGTGAATAGTAACTTTTTACTTTTTTTTACCACGGTTAAAAGTAAATAGGGTAATTAAGGGTAAAAATGTTATTATTATTACCCTAACGCATGTCCTAATTCTATTGGATAAGTATAATTCGACCAAAAAAAACCTTATGAATAAAATATGATCATTTAGGCCCACTTGGATTAGATTAGGACATTTTTTATTAATTTATTTAAAGAAGGGTTAAAATAGTTAAAATCAAAGTTTAATAAGTAAATCATTTTCAATATAGGGTTATACATAAGATAAATTCTACTATAAATACTCATTATAAAGATAAAAATATTTCCTACATAATGGTATTTTATTTTTAATTTTTAGATATTAAATAATTTAATTTATTTATGACACAAAGATGATGCAGTAATTATTTTATTAATGAAATATTGACATAATTGATGTTATAAATACCCAAATAAATGTAATTTGAGACTTTTTATGAATTGAAATAATTTTCTAGGTTAATATGACATGTTATTATTGATTTAAGTTACTTTTTTCGAACTTATCATTCTGTTATTATTTTCACAAAAATCAATTACTAAATAGTTTCAAAATTGACATAAAATAGTTTTTAAAACAAATATTATATTATTAATTGTTATTTTATTCATAAAAATCTAAGGTTCGGAAAAATGACTTAGATAAGGTTATGTATATTAATAATAAACAACTTGGGGTTCGTTTGGCTTGATATAGTAAGTTTATTAACCTTATAGTGTAAGAACACAAGAAGACACAGTAAAAGTAAAATTATTTAACTTAATGTTAAATCAAAATGATAAGGTTAAAATAGGAACCTAAACTTGTCTAAATTCTATTGGATGAGAGTATTTCGACCCATCCCCACTTTATCTTCGAAATAAGACCCTTTGGAACCATTATAAACCGAATTTGACCTTAATATAAAATAATATTTTGAGATTTTCCTAAGGTGCCCCTCTCCTCCCTTTTAAAAGGGCACCTCCTCCCTCTCCTCCTCACACCAATTTGAGAATTCAAGCTCGGACAAACCCTTCCAAAATCTCTTATACACTTCCCTAGTATCATCCTAGAGGTCCTGGTCTTCTTCAGAGACCATCCTTAGTTCTTTAAGTGGAAGTTAAGTGAAGGCATGTCAAAAAGAGTTAATATCCATTACCGATCTTTTTCAATTTCATTCTTCTTCAACTTCTTCTTATTTAGTTTTTTCATTATAAGGTAATAACATCAGTATTTATTATATACTGATATGTTATTATAAATATGAAACAACTCTAATTAACCTTCTATCCATCCTACGGAAAAAGGAAATCACCGCGCGTGCGTACGTACGGAATACCGTCTCCACGCCGTGGTGTAATCTATTTTCCACCACCACCTTACTTGGATGGGTATAATGGTGTAAATAATAACTATATATGATTATTGTAAAGTGATATTTATTCTGTAATAATATAAATACACTCCAATAAAATTCAACGATCATGGGAACGATATCATCGCTCGTGCGTACATACAGAATACCTTCTCCACGACGCGATGAGATTCATTCTCAATGATTAACCATTCATGAATGATTATAAAGTATATATAATAAGTAATCATCAAATATATGACATAATAATGATACTGGATTTATGTTTATATATATGTATGTCATCTACTTAATTCCATTCAACTAAATAAGGAAACGAAAACAGCGTTCATGCGTACGTACGGCCTACCATCTCCATGAACGGTGTATTTCTTTCCATTTACTGATTTATTATATATATGTATATTCTGAATATATATTATATATAAATCATGTTTTATATTCTTAAATTATGTAATCATGATCTAAGTAATCATATGAATAATTACAAGCCAAAACACGGACGACAAATGAAACGATTTTACCCAAAACACTCTTTAACATGGAATTTACAAAATAACGGGTAATATAAAGTCATAAGTGAACCATATATGATATAATAACAAGGAATATGATTCTGTAATAAGTCAATGACATTATTTAAATCATTATACAGGAGGTTCGGACACTTATGAAGCAAATCAGACCTAAGGTAAGGGAAATATCACAATCTCATTTTTATCCGAGATTGCTTATACTTTGGTATTTACTGGGGTGTATTTTATCATCCAAATCCATGTTAACTCAATATGTAATATTATTTCCATCCACCTACAATTGTTTAAAAACTATTTTACCCTTTGTTTAGTTTTTAGTAAAAGATATGAAAGGAATATTTTGTCGTTTTTCGTACGAGGTACTTTTTGACTTTTCCAACAAAAGTACGAGAAGAATGTTTTTTTAACTTATACGGCATGAATGGATTTTTAAAACATTATTTCCAAGAAGATTCATTTACAAGTTTTCATGTTTATTTTTAATCAAATTCTTTTAGTTTAAAATTGTATGACATTTTAAGAAAGGAAAAGTGTTTTTGAAGTAGAAATGATATTTTCCTCAAGAATGAAGTTCAAGTGTTTTATCAAAATTATTTTCCGTCTAAGATAATAAAGGGTTCTATTTTTATCCCTATTATTACATTTATTTGATTATGTTGTGATGGAATTATTTTTATTAATTCCTTTATTGTATATGAATTGTTTTATGATGTCATGATGTTTAAGATTCCCATTTTTATTACATGGGTTATGCTATGATGTATGGTTTATGATTTTGTGGCACACATAATAATGGTATCATTATGAGATGGGTGGGACCTATATCTCCCTCCAATGTATTGGGTAAAGATTTTATATCTCATGAGATAGACATGGCTGGAATGGTAGGTTATACCGGTTTAGTGAAACAGGACTGAAACGAGGGTGACTCGGTTTAGAAATGGACTTTGTCCACTAAGATAGTCTTGGAAATGAGTCTTGACTAATAAGAAATGATTCTCTATGATTATGTGTGTATGCCACAAAGTTTCATGTTTTAAGTTATGATTATTTGGATTTCATTTCCCTACTATTATTTTTCCCATGTTATGATATTATGATCTCTTTTGCAGGTTAAGATTTCCAAAATGTTATGTTCTTATGAATATGATGTGATTTATTTTTCTTTTGTTTACCCTTACTGAGCATTTGAGCTCACCCTTTTATGTTTTCTTTTCCCCAGAATATAAAGAAAGGTTTTAGGTAAGAAAAAAAGGAAGATCTTTTTGGGAGATGTTGAAGATCTTTCACCATGATTAGAAGATTACATTCCGAGTTTCCAAAGACACTAAACTATTACGATCCTTGTGTGTGTGTTTTTGTTATGTAATAAGTATTCCGCAAAAGTAATGTAATGTCCATGTACGTCAGGCTTCGGGTCTCTAGAACAGTGGTGGCTATCCAAATATCTAGTGGTGGATACCCAGATAGCCACTAGATCTATGATAATCCTAGAGAATATTCCCTTCCACTATTTTAATGGGGAGTTTTTGAAAAATGAAAATCTTCTTGACAGTCCATCTACTGGTTGATAAACTCTACAAAAATATAGAACTCTTAGACATGCTACCAGCTAGCTGGTGGTGCTAGAATGGAAAGATGGTAGTGCTCCGACAACTTTAATATAGTTGGTCCATCCACTTCCTACTTCAAATTTTGATATTCGGTCCTCAACAACTATCATACACATCCAATTTTAGACAAAAAGGAACCCAAGGAATGCTAAAAATAAAAACAAATCTTACCTTTAAAATTAAGGATGTTATAGTCGAAATAGAATATTTTCCCCCTAATATGGTTTCAAATGATGGATTGAAATCCTAGTGATTTTAAGTGGGCCTATACACTAACATCCATTATTTGGGTTTCCTATTAATAATTACCATTTATGTATAATTTTAGGATCGATCCCTGATGGTGGAGATAGATTAGGTTGGGATGTCAGGGATGATTAATGATCCTCTATTCCTAGTGAAAGTTAAATCAGTAATTTAAAAAAGAAGATGAAGCATGATGAATCTAAAATAGGTGGTAGTAGTGGATTATAACATCCATCATAGATGGATTCCTTTACCATGAAGTAATGAAAACCTCTAGTTATCCATCAATGTGGTAAGAGTGGACATATAAAACTATTTGGTCCAAATACCCTCAATATTTTCCATGCTTGTGGGTATATAGACTATATTTATAGGTTTTGTATATAAAACCCTATTCTTTATAACAGTTTAAGTTCTTTAGGTCCAAGGAGATCTAAGGTTCAATCATATGATTCTAAAGAAATGGGAACTCAACCACCAGGATATGGAGGAATGAGTGGTTTATCTTATGGGAAAAGTCTATTGAAGTTTAAAACATCAGTTATTAGTAAGCCTCATGCTTATCTTGAAGTGAGGCAGTTGTATTCATTAAAAAAAGTGTATATGGAATCTGAAAAAGTAGGAGAAACTGTGTGAGGTGACATTCTTATTATGTTATCTATGGTTATTTATTTAGTTCATATAGGTTTATCTTATTTATTTATATCTACCCTTACCATGTGTTTTTTAATTTTATTCCTGAGATTATATCATATGTTATGGAAATATATACACTAATTGAAAATAAAAAGGAGCATATTTTTCAATTTCCTTCATGTAATATCTCTAAATTCGAGGTGGAATCATCATGGAACTTCTTTATTCTCTATATGGATGTCTTTCATATTATTGTCTTCATGGATTTTATGAATAATTTTAAATTCCACATTGATTGATATCATCATAGGGTGACCATAAATACCTCTTACGAGATTTCTCATCTATTTCAAAATAAATAGGGCCCACAACTTATTTAAGAAGCGAATACACTTTTTGAGGTTAATAATTATATATTCCAGATGTTATATCTTTTGGTAGAGTTTGTAGAATGTGATTTTGTGACATAGATTTCATAAATTTTCATAGGGTTTTCTAATGTATTCGTAAATAACTTTTAGGGTTACTTTCTATTTAATAAGTCAACTTCCCTATCGATACAGTATCCAATATGCAGCTAGTCTCATTTCCTTTTTATCATATAGTTTCAGTTGAGTTAAAATATTTGATGATTAAATTTGAATATTTGGAATCTAGGGGATTAATTTTATCCAATGTTTCACTTTAGGATTATATTTTTCACTTTTCTAAGAAAACATATGGGAATCTTCACCTATGTATTGATTAAAACAATCTAAATTGTATGAGCATCAAGAATATATACTCTTTTCCTTGTATTGATGACCTCTTTGATCAATTTTTTTCTGGTGATGTGGTTTTTGATGATTGAACTTTGGTTAGGTTATCACAAGCTTAGGGTGAAGGATTATGATATTTCCATGACTTCTTTTAGAGATAAGCATGGTCATTCTAAATACATGATGATGTCATTCGATTTAACCAATGCACTTGTGGTATTTATGGATCTTATGAACTATATATTACATTGGTACCTCAACTCCTTCATCATTGAATTCATGGATAACATATTAGTTTATTCCAAAAACAAATAGGATCAAGAGTGTTACTAGAGGATTTGTTTGGTAACTCTCTATTATCATATCACATATGTGAAATCATTAAAGTTTAGTTTCTAGATTCGAGAAGTAAATTTCTTGGGACATTTGGTGTCAAAATAATTTATTTCATTTGATCCTAAAAAGGTGAGAGTTGTTATTATTAATACTATGAAGACTCATCAAGATATAATTTAAGTTTACTAGAATGGGAAACTCTGATGAACATTTTTTCCTTATCAGATTAGCGGAAGAAGATTTTAGTGGGATGACAGTGAGGTTGTCGGAAATTATAAATTTACAAAGAGTGTAACATGGTGTTCATTGGAAGAAGGAAATTTATTAATAGCAATCACAATAGAGTATATACTCTGAAAGAAGGTAGTGAGTCATAGGAAACCATAATTTTCTACCCATGATTGGAGGTCAAGTGAAGGGATGTTACTAGGGATTGGTAGATGCACAGTGAAATAGATAAACTCCCACAAATATAAGAAGTTGGTGTTACAATAATGGTTGGGTGAGGCCCTTTATAATTATGGGGTGGGAATAATTTGTTGAGGTTTCATCGAATTACTTATATTAGGGATTTATGTGGTTTCATATTCATAGTGATTATAATACATATACTACTGATTAAATTAATGTGTGAAGTGTTTCACTAATGGATATAGGATAAAATTATGAACCCTGTAAAACCTTTTTGGGTCCTTTCAAAATATTTATTTTCTCTTTCAATATTACAGTTGAATTTTTTTTATGTTGGAATAAAATTGTTTTGAGTATCTATAATTTAGTGTGGGTATTAGGGTTGAAGTGTTCATTCCTAGTTCGAGTACATTTAACATGTGAGGGTTCCTTCCAGTGACTTTTTTACAACAATGTGGCCTTATGGTGATGACATTTTAGTGAGAAACATTTCATGTGGATTCTTAATAATTAATATCTGAGAAACATGAGGTTTTATTAAAGTCTGGGTAATTTACTCAATAATATCTTAGGTGATAAACTTACATACTCAAATATATTTTTCAATTCATTTAGAATCATCATGTCAGAATGTTATGGCATAAAAATATAGCAAGGCCTTGTTTGAAAATTTTTATGGAACAAATTTTTGATTTTATAGGATTAGGTTAGAAGATTAACTCATTCTGAATGACCTAGAAGTTATATTTAACTGGGTTAATCCAGAGGTAATAGATAATGTAGAATGATAAAATTTTGACAGAAAGACATTAGGTTTGGTGAGAATATCATTGGGATAAATTATGTCCTTAAATAACTAGGAAAATAAGACTATAGTGGAGTTGATGAAAACATTGGAATACATGTATGAGAAGACTATGGTGCTCAACAAGGTTTTCTTAATGCATCATATTTTCTATATGAGGTTATTAGGAGGGAGTTCTATTTCTGATAATGTGAAGATTTAATCATGATTAGAAGAAAACTATAATATATAAAGGTGACATTCATAGATGCTGTTTTGACCATATTATTGTTATCTTAATTACTATAATCTAGGTGTAGTATGATGACAATAGTAATAAACTCCAACAGAAAAACCAAGTTAATCTTCAAGGATTTCTAAAACATGATTCTAAATGAAGATCTTTAGAGTGAAAGGACATTTGCATATTTCAGTGATCAATTTAATAATAATGGAAGAGGGAACTCGCCTCATCAATGAAGTGAAAGGAAATAATAAGGGATTCTGAGATAGATAAGTAGAGGGAAATATACTAAACCCTACCTAGAATGTTGGAACTATAGAAAAATGGTTCATATCATGGATGATTTTTTTGAGCACAAAGGAAATTCCATAATACCAACTTTTAGGATATTTTTTTACATTATATCAATAGGTGAGAGTAGTTAAAATCTAATTCTAAGTGTTAACACATATTTGGAATCTTATATTATAGATCTTGGTGCATATTTCCACTCCACTGGTGAAAATTAATGAACAAAAAATTATGTTTCTGGAATCTTTGGAAGGTTGTATCTAGTAGATGATAAATATATTGATATTATGGGGAAGGTAGATGTTGGAATTAATTTAACGAAATCTAGTTTTCTTAGGTTTAAGGACATCAGACATATAACATTACATCAGAAGAACTTTATTTAAATTGGATAGTGAGATGAAGTTGGTTATTAAACTACCTTCACTGATGAAGTGTGGAAAAATAACTTGAGGATCCTTGTCCATATCTATAGATCCAAATTATATAACATTATATCATACCCGAAGGGTAGTGGGAGTTATACTCACTGAAACTTTAACTATTGGATGTCCATATTTGTGGAACAATCGATCTAGGAACCCCATTGAGAAAGGTGTGAATGTTTTATTAGGAAGTTTAAATATAAATATAGATCATTCAAATTTCAGAATTTGTGAGAGTTTTATACTCAAAAATCAATGGAAGGTAAGATTTATCTTGAGAGGAAGAACATTGAATTACTGGAATATAAAGTTCTTACATACAGATGTATGGGGACCAACCCTAGTTAAATTTTATAAAGGGTCATAATATTTTGTTACACTAATTAAAAAATACCCATTTAATGTTTGAGTATACATCCCAAAACATAAATCAGAAGTGTTTGGAGTGTTTTCAATGGAAATTTATTGATAAAAGGGAAACATGGTTCATGTTGAACTGATTGAGATCAAAAAATATAAGTTATTACATTGGAATAATTTTACAGAATTTTTAAATACATTTGGGGATTATGCATGAGAAAATTATAGCTTAGATACATGCGAAAAATGGAATAGTAAAATGGATTAATTAAAAATTGATTTAAAGGGAACATAGTATGAAGATATATTATAGAATTACCAAGGTGTTTTGGTAGGAAGTAGTATATACCATGACATATATAATTAATAAGTTCTCCTCAATACCAATTGGACATGAATTTCTAGAATCAATGTATATAGTAAAGGCACAAAATTTATCTCTCCTTAAATTCATTGAACGTGTATCCTAAAAACATATTGATTCTAAAGATAGTGATAAGTTATATGAAAATATCATGCATGTTTCTTTAAGAGATATAAAGATAAAAACATCATATTTCAAGATTGGGATGATGTGAGGAGACAAATAATTATGAAGTATAAATTTCTTATTTAAGGAAAAAATCCTTTGAAATAATTTGAACATTATAGTAAAGGGAGTTAAAGGTGGAGAATCTTCATCTATTCATGTTGATCAAAATAGAGACACTGTATGTTCAAAAATTTCAATGAGATCAGATGACTATGATCCTATCTAAAGTCTATAAATTCTAGAGAAAATTTTAGAGGGAATTACAAAGGCATAAAGGATGATACCAGTGGAATGTATTCTCTAAATATGAATAAATAATGAGTCTTATTCTTGATTTACATAAGAAGAAGTTATGGAGGTTATAGTTTGAGAAAGTTTAGAACCATAATCTGAATGACAGTGATCTTCATGAGTTATATGGTTGGTACAAAGGTATCAAAGTAACTTATACTTCTTACTTTTAATAGATGGTATTGAATTAGAGAGCCCGTAAGAGGTTTCAATCCTTGGTGATTATAGAAACATGGAGTTTTCCAGGAAAAAAGAGATGGATTAGCTATAAGATAATAACACCTTGTAGATAAAATATTTAACATTCATGAAAAAACGTACCTGAAAACAAGTGGGTTTCCTAGATAAAAGATGATTTTAATGGAAGTAGGAGGTATAAGGTGATGTTGGTGGTCAAAGGGTTTTAGTAAAAGTTGGGAATCAAATTTTCTGAAATATTTTTTATGGTAGTCAAACACACTAGTATATAAACTATTCTATGTTTGGATACGTAAAAATGATTAAATATGGATCAAAATGGATGCAAAAATGTCTTTTCTTCAGGGGGATCTTGAGGAAGAAATCTATATAAAGCATCATACATGTTTTATGGACATTCATAATTAAGGATTAGTGTGAAAACTAAAGAAAAATGTTTATGATTTGAAATAATAACCAAGGAAGCAGAACAAAAATATTGAATATTTAATATAGGACAATGGTTTCATATAGATCAATTTAGATAATTTTTTTACCATAAATAGTATGGTAATGAGAATTTCATCATTCCATTGTTATATGTGTATGGAATGATTTTGTTAGGTCTCTCAATCCAATAGATTTAAGAGCTGAAGAAATAATTTTTGAGGACGTTTGAAATTAAATATATCAGTGAAGTGGAGAATGAGGATCGAGTGAGATAAAAATATACAAAATTTGGATTTATCTCAACAAGAGTATGTTTAAAATAACATAGAAAATCTTTCAGTGTCCAAATGAAAAGCTATTTCAACTCACCTTGAAAAACATTTAAAAATATCAAAAAAAACAAGAACAAAAAATGGAACAAGTTTATAATAACATATATAGAATACCATATAAATCAGTGTTCAGAAGTCTCATGTATTACAATGCATGCACTTGACCATATATTTCCCATTTAGTGGGTGATGTGTGTTAGTTCATATCAAATTCAGGGAAAGAACATCATGAATCTATGAAGTGTATCCCAATATATCTTAATTTAATGAAATATACATTCCTTTACTTTAGAGATGATGATCCATTTTTTGGGACTATAGGAATATATTTTTGGGACAGACTTTGATTATTGGAAAACCACAACAAGGTTTGTCTTTACCTTTGGTGGAAACATGGTCAGCTGAATATAGAGGCTATAACTAGTGATTTTTCTCTTCATTATGGAATCAGATTAAAAATAACCAAGAAAGTCTAGTAAGGATATGGTGTGGTTGAAACATCTGATCATGGATCTCTAAATTAGTTAGGAAAGTTCATTGGTCTTCTTTAAAAGTCAAAGTGAAATACATTTGGTAAAAAGTAGATATTCTAGGTGAGGATGAATCACATCGACATGAAGTGCCATTAAATATGAAATTTACAAGAATATGGAGTGTTGGGATTATGGAAGATAGTTGTATGATAGAATAATATAGATATCTTTACTGAGGATTTAGTCTAGGGGAGTTAGAGGCGGCATCGTTACTAAATTTTACATTGGTGAATAGAAGGAAAATAAGATGATCATTTTACACATCAAAAGTTGTATGGTTTTTATTTTGTAAAGTATTTTAAAATTTCACAGAATCCTAAAAGTAATTTTAATTAATAGATTTTTCATAATTTTTAGGACTCTTTAATTTTCGAAGAAATATCACCACAATGAGAAAATATAAGGAACTATTTTTCCTTTTTAGAGTAGCGGTGACAGTTTTTAGGAGGATAGTAGTGAGGTTCTCATAAATTCTAAAATTTTGATGAGTTCTACATGGTTATCAGATAAATATAAGTAGGTACTGACTATGTATGAATCACTCTATAGCATGGAATTTCTGATAAAAGTGTGATCCAATTTAAACCTTATTGTTCTATATGTGATTGGTGGCCAATACATGGGATCTTACAAGGGATCAGTTGTTTCGTAGTTCAATTGATAGACTCCCACAAATATAAGAAGCTAGTTTTCTTAAATGGATGGGTAGGAACCTCTATATTTAGTGGCTGACCAATTTTGTGTGGTGTCATTGAATTACTCATATTATTTATCTATGTGGCTTCTTAGTCACAATTATTTTAAAAAAAATTATTACAATGAAATCAAAGTGTTCATTGTTTATCCCATGGATGTAGTATCAAATCCTAAACCAGATAAAACCTTTTTTTCTATTCACATGTTTTCTTTTATTTTTATTTTTATCAGTTGAATATTTGTGTTGGTTAGAGAAAAATAGGATTTAATATCTACAATTCTGTGTAGTGATTAGTGTGAATGTGTTTATTTCTTGTTCCAGTATATTGAAATGGTGAGGATCCCTTCTTGTGACCGTTTTCTATCAATGTGGTCCTCCGATGATGGAATTATAGTGGGAAAAGTTTTTTATGGGATTATAAATAGTTATTAATTGGGAAAAACCAAATAATTTATTTGATATATATATATTTTTGGGTATAATGATCTATTATCTATGGTTTTTAAAGACATCTCTAATATTGCATCACATTTGACTGTTATACATGGAAAGTGGGAAGTTTATATGAATGTGGGAATTCCAAGTTCCATTTGATGATTTGAAATAGCATTTGACCTCATCCCCTAGTTTAATTACACTTAAGTCTATATAGGGATATATCATTTTTTATGATGTGTCAGGTATGGGTTTGGTTTGCATGACTATGAAATTTGTTCATGTGGTGGATTATTATTCTTTCCAACATTATCAGCATTAAAATAATTACCCAAATCATGTCCTTGATATAGAAGTACTTATGAATTATCTCAAATATTGGTGACACTACCTCTTCGGTGAGAAATTCAAAATGTGTACCAATCATAAATATTGAGTTATATTTTCTCCGAAAAGGAATAGAATCTTAGGAAAAGGTAATGGGTGGTTTATATTCAAGCATTTTATTTTTACCTATCCTATACATTATAAAAGGGAATCTTTGTTGATAATTATCTTAGTAGGAAGTTTCCATCTTAAGCTTTAATAGAATATAGCAATGAGTATAACCTAATGATCCTATTTTCCAAGATTTACTTAGATATAAAAAAAGATAACGAGAACATGTTTTTAGAAAATATTCAGTTGAAAATATCTCTTCTTGAAATTACTTTTTATAAGAAACAAGAGTATGAGGAATTATACTATATTAGGTGGACTTTATATAATGTGGATACCTCCAATAAGTGGTCTTTTTATTATGAGGGTGATCTTTGTTTTAGGAATCATTATGTGGTTACTCACTCAATGAAGAAAAAATTGATGAAGGATTTACTTCATTCATGGTATGTGGTCTATCCAGGGGTCACCAATATGTACTAAGATACGAGACACTAATATTGATGTTTGGGCATGAGATTAAACTAGTAGACTTTGTATCATGATGTTATACCTATCAAAAAGATAAATAATAGCATAAAAAAGCTTTTGGTTTGATTTTTCATATGCCTATCCCCAACTAGAGATGTGTTGAGATTCCCATGGACTACAACATGGGGTTGAATCATACCCATTAAAGAAACAATGTTATATGGGTTGTGGTTGACTAATTTGTGAAATCAATTAATTTCATTCTAATAAAGGATAACAATAATGTGGAGGATCACATAAAGTGGTATGTTCCCGATATTGTGAGACTGCACAACATGATTTCTTTTATCATCTCCTGATATCCCAGATTCACATCTTAATTGTTAAAATTCATTAAAGATGTGATGGGATCCCACAAAAATTTCATCATGACTTATCTTTCATAAATGAATGGAAAAATTTAGTGGGAAATTTAGATTATAGAGTAATTTCTCTATGGTTGTGTCTTAGATTTCATAGGCTCATGGGATACCTATCTATCATTGGTTTTGTTTTATTATAATAATAACTATAAATACTCTATTATAATGGATCATTTTGGGGCCATGTGTGGTTGTTTGTTCTAGTATCCCCTTTGTTAGACTAAGGAGGGAGAGGTTTCTATGGTATGATCAAGTATTGTTTAGGAGAAGAAAAAAAATATTTAGAGTATCTAGTAGAAACTAGTGATGCATATAAGTCTTCATAAATTTTATATCAATCGTTGTCATCATACTATATATTTCTTAGTTGAAGAAATTGTTTTTTAAAATGTATCACCTCCCTCAGGTTATCAACAGTTCAGAAATCAAGGTAAACTCTCACTAAGGTATGGGGCCCTTTGAGATCGTTGAAAGAATTGAGAAGGTTATAAATTAGTTGGAATGTTCTCTTTATGTGGAATCTATTACTAGTTTCATCAATGTATATTAGTCAAATAAATTTCATCCAAATCCTTCCCATTTATTGAGCTGGGAATAATTAGAGCTATCGATTTCAGTGATAGAGCAGCTAATCTAGATTATTGACTCCCAAAGTATGGTGTTGTATGGGTAATTAATTCCTCTTTTTTGGGTAATGGGGAAGAATGGAAGGAACTCTTATAAGACATGTGAGATAGAGTATTTTATGAGGGAGTAGTGGCCACATTCTTCTATGAGTATCTTTCTTTAGGTTGATTTATAGGGGTATAAAGTGATATGATTGGGGGAATTTTTACACTCACAATGTCATTTTACATATGAAATTTATTATTTATTGATTTTATATTTCAATTTATTTTTTATAATGATTTCAGTATTCTGAGTGTGCTATGCAGTTTTGGGATGGAGTTCTACCACATTACAAAATTCCATTCCATGACACAGGGAAACCTGACATGAAAAAGTCACATGCTCAACTATGGAGGCCAAATGGAATAGATTCTAATAGGTGAGTTTTATGCTGAGGATGATCAAAGATTCTATCATGGCCAAAGGGAATCACATTGTGATGATGTATGGGACTAATGGATTTGGAAATGTTTCTTTTGTCTGAGTATCTAGGGTACTCTTACATATGGTTACCTTTATTTGTAAGTGTCCAAGATTTTTTAAAATTGAAGAAGGGTGGAAGTCACAGTATGATGATGGGAGGTCACATCATGACCATACATAATGTTTGGTTGATGCATACAATTTTTGACTTTGTGATATTTTAGTAGGGAGGGGAGAAGTCATGCCATGATCTAGGAGGCCATGAATGAAACTTTCAGTTCTGGGTGAAGAAGAAGAATGGTTAGGCTGGCACCGAAATTTAAATTTTACCACAATAAAGGATTATTCTGGGATGAATTTGACAATGAAGGTCGGTGTATATAGAATAGAATCAAATATTTAGATAAAGAAGGAAGAGTCCTGAAACCTTTAGATAGGATCTTTCATATCATTTTTATAATTAATTTAATTAATTTCATAAAAAATAAAACCTGGATCTTCATTATTTTCCTTATTAATGATGTTTATAATCTAGAATGACCCTTCTAAATTATCTTGTTGTGCTTTTGAGGAACCAAACTAGAATCATTATAGTGGTGATGCAAATGTGATCTGATGGCCTCTGATCGACACCACTCATTCTCCGGGTGCTAGCGCGGCAAAGTGAGTGTCTTGTGTCGGTCGTTTATGGTTTCTTGTTCTTCATCCTTGAATAATGTCTCTCATTATTTAGAGGTGTGGGAAGAAGAGTCGAGAGAGAAATTTTTTAGATCAACAATTCTCAATTCATTGAGTGTGAAATTTGGTACATGGCACAATAGAAATACGTGTCTATTTATTGACATGGGGCTTTGGTTATAATATTTAATTACATAACAACAATTATGTAAATTCATAAATTTAGAGAAAACCCATGATATTGATAATAATACCATGTCATTACATATGGTGCACCAACTTGCACAAAATAGAATTATAAATAAAATTCAACATCACAAAATAATACCAACATTATTTTAATTTGTGCCAACTAGTTAAATAATTATTTATCATCTTGAAAATAATTAATTTATTGTCATACCAGCCTTGGTCTACTCGAACTCCACTTATATTTATTGAACACCCGAATAAATAAATAATTTATTCTATTAAATAAATATTTTATTTAAAAACTGGGAAATAAATATTTATTAAATTTTCAAGAAAATAAAAATATGTATTTTACCAACAATTCGGTGAATAAATATTTATTTAATTTATGAAATCATTTTAACATGATTAAAATTATTCCACATTCTTGAGAATAATATTTATTAATTAAATTCAAATAAAATTTAACCGAGACCACCATAAACACATAGTGTTTGACCCTCTAGGATTTTTTTCGTTGTCATTAGGTGGGATTGCCTAAAGTCCAAGAGTACTGTCTAGAAATGGGTCAAGGAACCCGGGAGAAATAACTTGAATTCGTAACTATGACATCCACATATGAACACTCACTATGTATTATAATACCTTTCTCGAAATATCTCATCAATCAGGTTGAATGATAGTGTCATCAACTTTTATGCTTGATATGTAGTTCTTTGACTACCTGAAATAAACTCATTGTTACACCATGGCCATGAAATTTTATATGACGGTTCTATTTTAATCAAAGGGTCGAGATATAAACTTCCATAAATGGAAGGGACAAATACTTCCTTGACTTGTCCATTAATAACATGCCACTCTTAACGTACCCAACATACCCTACTTCTTACCAACTATTTTCATGACTGTTTTCATCAGTAAATAAAACTGTTCAAGTTGTGAAATGTATTAATGATAATATTAATGTCTAAGGGTAATTACACACACTTGAAGATAGAAATATCTGATGACACCAAAACATGCGGAATTCCAACTGGTGGGTATATTATCATAATCTTTTTTCTTGGAGATTACCAAGTGTGAACTTCATGAGAGGAATTCTCATGTTCTTATGAGTGCATTCACCTAATGGTATTCATGCTATGTGTCCCATCATAGTATTTCATCCAACTATAGAACAATATTTAAGAATATTGTAATAGAATTCCTAGGTTCTTATCATAGTAGAGAACTTCCATGACCTTATCAATATAACAAATACTCTAGGAAATTATTACATCATAGTCATGAAGAACGATGAACAATAAGTATTAATATGTTTGATATTTAAATATATTTAATATTCATGTAATCAAAGTACCAACAGTTGGTTCTAAGACACCAACTCTAACAAACTCCCTCATGGACTAGAGTCAACTACCTACGACTTTCAGTCTTCTAGACCTCACATGATTATCATGTTTCAGCTGAGTCAAGGCTTTAGTCAAGGGGTCCACCACATTGTCTTATAGGGATGTAATGCTCAATGAAACTTCAAATATCTATGAAAAATCCCAAAAGAGATGATACTTCAGAAGTATGTTCTTTTTCAGCTGATGTAATCTTAGCTCTTTTATGAGAGCCACCACTGCAGTATTATCATATTACAATGTGATGGGATATTTATTTCTAGGTATCACATCCAGCTCCTGGACTATGCTTCTCATCCAAACTGGTTCTTTAGCTACCTTAGATGTTGTGATATATTCAGACTCTACTGTAGAATCTATGACCGCACTCTTCTTTGAGCTCTTCCAGCTCACTGCACCTCTATTCAAAGTGAAGATGTATCATTTTTGTGACTTTATGTCCTCTTGATCAGTCTGGAAACTATAATCCCCATATCCTATAATGAAAAGTTCCTCATATCATCTAGAAACTAGAAACATATCCTTATTATTCCTCAGATACTTTAGTATAGTCTTCATTTCCATCCAATGGAAGTCACCTTGGTCAGATTGATATCTTTCTATCACACTCAATGCATAGGCGACATCCAGCCTAGAACCTAGAATGGAATACATGACGGACCCAATCACTGATGTGTATGTATTCCTTTCCATTATCATTCTTTATTCAGGTGTCTGAGGAAACATTTTCTTGGAAAGATGAATTCCATGTGACACTTGCAACAATCCCCTCTTTGATTGTTCCATACTAAATATCTTCAGTATCTTATCAATGTATGTACTTTGACTTATGATCAAAAATCTCTTGGATCAATCATGATGGATCTTGATCCCAAGAATATATGTTTCCTCACCCAAGTCTTTCATGGAGAAGCATTGATTCACCCATTCCTTAATAGACTATAAGATTGATATCTCGTTTCCAATAAGTAATATGTCATCAAAATATACTATTAGGAAAATGAATGCACAACCACTAAACCATTTGTAGACACAAGGATCACATTCATTATTGATAAAAACCAAATATCATTAGGCTTCATCAAAACAAATGTTCCATGACCTAGAATCTTTCTTTAATCCATAAATGGATTTATACAACTTTCATACCTTATTTGTATTCATTGGGGTCATAAACCCTTCAGTTTGTGTCATATAGACATCTTCCTAAAGGTTACTGTTAAGGAAGGATATTTTGAAATCCATTTTCCAAATCTCATAGTCATGGTAAGAGGCAATGACCAGTATAATTCTAATGGATTTCAGCATTTCAACTGGGAAAAAGTTTCGTCGTAGTCAATGCCTTGACGTTGTTTGAAACCTTTTTAAACCAATTACACCTTATAAGTATTTTCTTGTCCTTCCATGTTAAATTTATTCTTGAATACCCCTTTGAAACCAACATGATTTACATAAACTAAAGGATCTACCATAATCCAGACTTGGTTTTGGTACATGGAATCCATTTCAGAATTCATGGATTCTTGCCACTTGGTAACATCTGTGCCACATACTACTTCGTTGTGGATTAGAGGATCATTATTATAAAATAATAATGAGTCACCATCCTCAGTAACTAGAAAACCATACCGTTATGGTTCTCTAACCTTTCTTGTACTCCTATGCAGTTCTTGTGTCTTTGAAACTATTCTTTGTTCCACGGGGCTTTGTGGAATCTACTCATATACCAACTCTTGTATACCTTGAGCCTCAACTTCATCGAAGCCTATCTCTATCCCACTATCTCTTTTTGAGATTTTATCCCTCTCAAGTAATATGTAATTTCTATGCACTATAATTTTTTTGGAGGGGTTGTATAGGTATTATCCCCTTGTTTCATAAGGGTATCCAAAGAAGGCACACTTTTTTCCCCAGGGTGAAAGTTTTTTACCTGAAGAGGAATTAACAAATTCATTGCTTCCCCACACATGTAAATTCAATAACATGGCTTTATTTCCACTCCATAACTCATATGGAATACCATTTATCGATTTATTTGGTACTTGTTTTAGTATGTGCGATGTTGTTTGTAATGCATATCCACAAAAGGATAATAGAAGACTCGCATGACTCATTGTTGATCTTAACATGTCCAACAGGGCACGATTCCTCCTTTATCTTACACCATTCCTCTAGGGTATGTAAGGAGGATTGAGTAGGGATAGGATCCAAAACTCTTATAAGTAATCAAAGAAGTCTTGATTAAGACATTACCCACCTCAATCTGAGTGGAGTTTCTTAATATTCTTAGCAAACTGGTTCTCAACTTCATTCTTGTATTCTTTGAACTTATCAAAAGAATCATACTTATACCTCATTAATTATATATATCCATACCTACTAAAATCATCAGTAAATGTTATGAAGTATGATTACCCTCTCATTTCTTCGACTGGAAATGGTCCACATTCATTGGTATGAACCAATTTAAGATGTTCTTTAGACCTTTAACCTAGACTTTGGTCATTTTTCCTTGTAAACATGCATGACATACACCAAGTTGTTTTAGTTTGAAAGAATCAAAATATCCATCAAGATGTAACATTTTCTAGTGTTTCTCATTTACATGACCTATCCGGTGATTCCAAAGTTGGGTGTGCTTTGAGTCATGTGAAGTATCTTTGTTATCTATTTCCATTACTTGGATTGTGTAATCCAACACATAAAGACCATTATATAAATGTGCCATACCAAAACAAATTCTATCTTTGTAAAAGAAGAAACATTAATTTCCAAACTTGAAAGAAAATCCATATGTATCTAATATGGATACCGAAAAAATGTTATTAGTAACATATGACACATAATAACAACCCTTTAACACCAAGATCATCCTATTTTGCAATGTGAGGTGGTAGTCCTCGATAGCTACACCAGCAATTATGGCACAGTTGGATGCTCACAGATCTACCTCCCCTCAGTCAATCACCCTAAATCTACATGGTTAATGTATTTGGATACATATGTGAGAACCAAAAGATGTATCTAATACCTAATTTGTAGAAACAGATAGATTTCATTCAATAATAAATGAATCTAAAGCTTCCCCTTTCTTCTTAGGCTGGGTACAGTTCTTCTTCCAGTGGCCTTTCTTTCCACATGTGAAACAAACAGCCTCATGTTCCCTTTCCTCCACTTTGATCTTCTTTTTCTTGGAAGGCCATTAAGAAGCTTTGGTCTTAAAGCTCTTCACCGTCCCTTTCCTCTTATTCACCTTAAGGACAGAAGTATTTTCACACTTCATAACTTTGTCCACTTTTCGAATGAAGATAATAAGATCAAATAGAGACATCTCAATGTTTTTCATGTTGACATTTACAACAAAGTTGGACATGTTTGGAGGGAGTGATGCTAGAATGAGATTGGTTCCCAGTTCTTTGGAGATTTTAAACCCTAGAACCTCTTGGATCTCAATATAGCCAATGAGTTTGACTACCTGAGGCCTAGATGGGGAACCCTATCCAAGATTAATCTAAAAGAGTTCATTAGAGATCTCAAACCATTCCTATCTTGCTCTCTCCTGGTAAATACCATGAAGGTGATCGAGCATTATATAAGTATCCATGTTTTCATGAGACGTCATGACCTCACTAAAAATTGATGATATCATAAAAAATTGAACGTCAACCAGATCATTCATATGTTTCTCATAGACCAGGAAATCCTAATCACTTTCCTCATTGGAAGGTGGATTAGGTAATTCTTACTCCAACATGTACGACTTCCGTTCATGGCATAGGATAACTCGGAGGTGTCTAAACCATTCCTAAAAGTTACCACCTGTGAAGATGTTGTATTTATCCAGAAATGATCAAAGGGGTAGTGTGGTTGATGATATTTTCATTTTTATTCTACAATTAAAAGAGAAGAACATTGTTACTTTCTTGATGACATTTTATGAGAAATAATAAATTGATTTTATTAAGTCTCCCACTATTTTATCAAGTCCTAATGGCCCTCACTATTGAACTCAGAATGTCTAGTTTCCATGACATTCTAATGGAAAGGATCCATATTACCCTTTGAATAAACCCAACAAGGGTTGGTCAAGATATTTGAAGGTATTTAGGTAGTCAAGTCTTTTCCAACTGCGGGATTGCAGTTCCTTGATCTATTGAGTGGACACCCCAATCCCGAAATCCTGAATTTGGATTTCCTTTACTCTTTCCTCCAATATTACACCAATTCTATCAAGGCTTACATCTATTGATGTAATATGGTTAATTCAACACAAAACCTTTCATAAGGTCTTCCTATATAAATGTTATTGTCCAAAAAAGGGTTGGTCAAACACATAGTTTTATTGAGTTTTTCCCTAAATCAAGTAACAGAAATCTTGGTCTAACTTAATATTTTATTTGAGTTATTTTTATACCTTATGTGTGAATTTCTTATTATCATTATCACATGCTTATTAATATTAATTGGAACTTAATTATTTGATTAACCATGTATTGATAATATTTATCCATAAGTCCTAGTTTATTTTCGTTTTATCTTGCATGCTTATTTAATTCATTAACTATGTGATCACAACAACACATCTATAACGATAACCCATGGAACTGATAGAAATAAAAAAAAGAAAATAGCATGATCATGAGCTTTTATAATAGTTAGTTATCTAGCAGTTGATAAAATAGTGTTGACCTAGGTGATAAACACCTTGAACCTTTTAGGTTTGTGTTTACAGCTTTCCACATGTCCACCTCTGTATCTCCTAGGATTGGTTTCGTCTCCTCTCTAGATTGAACCACCTCCACTAGCATGGGAGTTCCATCCATTACATATGATTTTAAACTCACATGCAGGTGACAGGTAAAATGGGATTTTACATAAAAGAAATCGTGGGCATGCAGACCCAACATATTAATGAGGATAAGGCTCACAGGATGAAAATTTTAATTTAAATAAATAATTTAAAAGAAACCATCCACATGAAAAGGTCATGGTCTAGCTCATGAACATCTATACATGAAATTATATTTATTTATAAATAAAACTATCATTCAATTCTTTAGTCATTATTGTTTAGGATAAATCATGCTCAAATTTATTAATTATCATATTTAATTAATCAATACTTTTACCTTAAACCCTTTTTTGAATTTCCTTGAGATTCTCATCCATCATAATTTTAAACAAATAAATTAATTTAAAATTATCTTTGTACATAACTTTTACCTTGGAGGAAACCCAATAAATTCATGTTCATAACTATCCAATGAGTAGAAATGAACATTATGAAGATGTTAAATTAAACACACACACATATATAAAACACCTATCAAGTGTTGTGACTCAGATTTATGCATAAAATATGGTACACATCTCAAGGGTTTGTATAATATAGTAATAAATTTTAATAAATTTGTGTAATTTGGATGAGTACACGGTGTGTAGTTCTAACTAAACAGCGTGTACTATTATTCACCATCTATACGATATACACGCTTGGGGATATGGCATGCAAGTGTACTTTAGAAATATTAGGAGTACATGGCGTGTCCAGTGGGCCACACACTGTGTAGTATCTGTGTTACATGATCTCCAGTTGGGAAAGTCGTGTATAGGGTACATGGTCTAACTTTAACCCAAAGGGACAACACACCATGTATAGTGGACCACATGGCATGTAATCCGAAAACCGTATGCCACATGTTCGTTGTCAACACACGAAGTCATTAAGACTTAGACAAACTCCAGTGACACGACTTGTCTTGGCAGACCAGACCCCGTACATTGAACCTTCACTACAAAGTGTGTATGACCGAATACACTCCATGTTTTCTAGTGTTGTACATCCAAGAACCTTTGGCACCTCTGAATGAGATCCTCTATTTCATTTTAATCAAATTTAAAAGAAAAGATAGTTTCTATAATGTAAATGAGAAATGAAAGAGGAGGAACAGATCTTGAGATTAAGATTTTTAGAAAGATTAAATTGAATTGAAACAACTAAATTATTAAATGCGTAAGTCATAAATGAAATATTTAAATAAATATAAACTATGATGTAACCCCTCTGATAACACTTGTCGGTTCCATGCATAGTGGAAGCACGGTTGGTCCGACACCCAACTTTAATTTTTACCATGATTAATGATTATTCCGAGATCAATACGGTGATGAACACCTGTCTCCATGGGATAAAATAAAAGATTTAGATAAATAAGGAAGAGTCATGAAACTTTTAGGGAGGATCTTGCACATCATGTTTATAATTAATTCAATTAATTTCATAAAAAAAATACCTGGATCATCTGTATTTTCTTCATTGATGATATTGATCATTCGTAATGACCCTTCTGAATTATCTCGTTGCTCTTATGAGGATCCAAACTAGAATCCCTCTAGCGGTAATCCAAACATGCTCTGATGGACTTTGATCGACACCACTCGTTCTTCGAGTGCTTCCACGATGAAGCGAGTATCTTGTGTCGTTCGTTCTTAATCAGTTGTTCTTATGTCTTGAAGAATGTCTCTCATTCTTGGGAGGGGAAGGAAGATAATTCAAGAGAGAAATTGTTTGTCTCAACAATTCTCAATTCACCAGGTGTGTGGTTTGGTACATGGAACAATAGATGTACATGTATATTTATTAACATGGGGCATCAGTTGCAATATTTAATTGAGTAACATAAATTAAATAAATTCATAACCTTAGAGAAAACCCATTGTATTAATAATAATACCACATCATTACTTATGGTGCACCAACTTGCACAAAACGGAATTATAAATAATATTCTGCGTCACAAAATAATAGCATCATTATTTTAATTTGTGCCAACTAGGTAAATAATTATTTACCATCTTAAAAATTATTATTTTACTACCCGACCGTCCATTGTCCACTCGAACTTCACTTTCAATTATTGAACACCTAAATAAATAAATAATGTATTCTCTTAAGTAAATATTTTATTTACAATCTAGTAAATAAATATTTATTAATTGTTTCATAAAATAAATAAATATATTTTACCCAAAATCCGGTGAATAAATATTTATTTAATTTATGTAATGATTTTAAATTGAATAAAATTATTCCACTATCTTGAGAATAATATTTATTAATTAAATTCAAATAGAATTTTATCGAGACCACCAGAAACACTTAGTGTTTGACCCTCTAAGATTATTTTCCATTGGTTTTAAGTGGCTTGCCTAAAGTCCAAGAGTACTGTCTTGAAATTGGTCAAGGCACCCAAGATAAAGAACTTAAAGTCACAACAAATACATCCACATATGAACACTCATTGTGTAATATATACTATTTTTCGCAATATCTCATCAAGTAGGTTTCATGATAGTGTCATAAACTTTTATGCTTGATACGTCGTTCTTTGACTACCTGAAATAAACTCGTTATTACACCATGGACATGGAATTTCATGTGATGGATCTCTTTCAATCATAGGGAAGAGATATCAACTTCCATAAATGAAAGGGACAAATGATTCCTCGACTTATCCATTAATAACATTCCACTCGTGACGCACACAACAAACCCAACTTATTTCCAACTATCTACATGACAGTTTTCATCAGTAAATAAAAGCGCGCGAGTCGTGAAACATATTAATGATAATATTAATGTTTAAGGATAATTACACATGCTCAAATATATAAATATCTGATGACACTAAAACATGCGGAATTCCTACTAGTGGGACTGTTCTCATAATCTCGTATCTTAGAGATTAGCAAGTGTGAACTTCATGAGAGGAAGTATCATCTGCTTACGAGTAATTGCACCTGATAGTCTTCATGCTATGTGTCCTATCATAGTATGTCATCCAAATATAGAACTATATTTAAAAATATTGTTATATAATTTCAAGTTTCTCGTCATAGAAGAGAACTTCCATGACCTTATCAATGCCAAAAATACTCTAGGACATTATTAAATCATAGTCATGGAGAACAATGAACAATATTCTATAAGATGTTTAATATTTAAATACATTAAATATACATGTAATAAAAGTAAAAACTATTGGTTCTAGGACACAAACTCTAATAGAAACATCTTCCTTAATAAGTGTATTCATGATTTCTACCTAGTATTAGGGAAGTGTGCCATGATGTGAGAGGGGAGGCCACACCATGACCGATCTTGAACAAATCATTTAAAATCGACATTAATTATCTAAATGAGATCTAAAAAGTGTGGTATTATAATTCCACTAGTTATCTCATATAGAATATCTCATTCGAACCTTCTAGACCATGGAAATTTCTTTTCTCATATCACCACCTATTAGAGTTTTCATCGATTTTTGCTAGGTGGTTTTGTGCACTTCCTTTGTTTGAAGAACTATATGTGCCTAATTTTAAAAAATTTGTTTTAAATTGTTTCAAAAAAAATAATTCCATATTTAGGAATTCTATATATATATATGATATAATTATTTATAGTCTTCTCTGTTGATATGTGTAATTGAATTGGTTTACAAATTATGTTATATATATGTAAATAAATGTTACCCACATGTTCTTGATGAAATTCCTAATTTTAGGGGAATGCATATTGGGTAAAATTTTAATGGTTGTGCCTAATGGGAACCCCATTTTATTGGGTAGGAATCCTAATCCATGTAATAATAGGTATTGATACCACCCTGCCAATTAGTGTTTAAATTATGACACTAGTTAAGTATTTTACTATGGATAATGATGATTCCCACAATTTTAGGATTCCTCTTGAGCTGTAGATTTATGTAAAACATTGATTTATGGTAATGGATTACTTATATTATATTAGGAGGACTTTACCATAGTAACCCTAGGGTATATCCCATGATTTTTGGTTGGAAATACTTGTTTACTTGACACTACCTATACTTGAATGTATTAAATATAGTTACATGTTCTTTAAAATTTGAAGTGTATGTTTATATATTTATTTATTTAAAACTATTATTCTTAGATTATATAAAAAAATTGTTAACAAAATACTTGGAGATATTATAAAAAGATTTTTATACTCACACCTTACATACCCCCATTGGTTGTATGTATACATTATTTTCAATAATACTAGTAAAGGTAAGGCATCTCTTTGAGGTGGAGGATTCTCATGTTGGTTGGGTTTTAGTTCATGGGAGGTGACATGGTGGGAGTCATCCCTCATGTCACAAAAATATGGTAGTGGTTATTTTTGGTTTATTTTGGTCATGGTTTTTTAGTCTTATCCCTCTTGTATCTCAAATTCAGTTACCCTTATTATTTTTCCCTTTCTGTATATATAATCCTTTCATATTTTATATTGTTGAAGACACCCTTTTTTATTTTATTTTATTCAATTGATATTTAATTTATTATATTCTATGCTTTTTACCTTTTAGTTATTTTCTTTTTTATTTGGAAGCATGACTTACTAACATATGAAGAGGTCGTGATTGATTTTTAGGTAGGCCTCTCTTAATGGTTGACAATTATTTTGGAAGAAACTAATACAAAAATTATGTACTTAATTCCAAGGAACTAGTTTCTCGACCATGGGGATTTAGAATTCCTGATAGGACATTCCATAAGATAACTTAGATAATTTGGTCAGTGGTATCCCTAATCGGTTCATGATAAGTAGAGACTATTTCTAATTCTCTTTGAGTAAAATTTAAATGAAAATTATTCAAAATATAGTTACCCTCATCAATTTTATAAACTAGTGAATCTTTTATTATGAATAACCACTAGGAAACCATTTAATGTTGGATGACCAGGGGTTATAGAATTAATATTTTCTTTAAAACACATTTCCCCTAGTGTGGGTTTTTCTCTTCTTTTATGAAAAGACCTAATGGTGATGGATCTATAAAATAAATGTGTAAGAAATTTAGTTTGGGAAAAATCAAATAGAAAATAATCTCAGGTGTTATCAACCCATTTTTTAAACATCTCTCTATGGTTTTTCATGGAGTGTCTTTTAAAGAATACTTATAGGGTTAGGTAGTAGTAAATAATTTTCTAACATCTTCTAAACCTAAAAATGTCAAAAGTAAAAGGTATATTGTAATATTAATTAGGTTCATGTGATACCTCAACCCATTTATGAAAAAAACTATTTTAGTAGGGGAAAATTATGATACCTAATCCTTTATCTATTTTATTTCACTATTTAGGAGTGTGAGTTCATGTTCCTTTAATAATTAATCATGTTTAGAAGTTCATTATTACTGGTGTAGAAAATTTTGGAGTTGTTATTAGTAGAACTCATAATTATAGTTTGAATCATCTTCCCACCCAGTATTATGTATTGGTTTTTAGAACTTATTCCATTTGTACTCTTAAAATTTTATTTCCTATTCCAATAACTATGTTCAAAAATTTTTGTTATTATATTATATTATAATATTTTTAACCATGAATTTAAGTTTATCCTAACCAAATTATTATGATAGAGTTATATCATCCATCTTGGACTATGTGGGTTGTTCGAAATAAAACAAAAAAAATAAAATAAGGAAAGAAGGAAAGAAAAAAACACAAATTATTTACAAAATTATAAAAAATAGTATGTGGATGGAAAGTGTAAAAACTAGTATCTTTTCCATGTTGTAAAAATATGAAGATATTTTTTTTAGGGGTTCATATTTATAACTAGAACTCATATTGAGATTCAAAGAGTTGGAATATCTTGATGGGATGATATTGAATGTGGTTTTGGTCTTGGAAGGTGTTTTAAGTTCTTGGGTGAGAATCAAACCATGGTTGGGTAGACCTGTAGATGAATTTAGCTACATGTACTCACTATAGGGAGAACCATGATAGGTAGCTCACCATGGAGGAGGTGTTCCACACTTATATGACTGTGGTGCCTGGGTATTTTATGCTCAACTAAACATGGTTCCTAGGGAACCCTGTTGTGGGAAACACATAGGGAGAAATTCCTATTTTTCATTGTTATGGTGTGTGGAAAATGGTGATGAGGGAAGACCTATAGAGTGGTGTTAGACATTTCGGCTCACATGGAGCCTTGGGGTTTAAGAATTGAAGAGCAAGTGGTGTCTAGGTCGATTGTGTGGTTATAGTGTGTAATATAACATCCCATCTCACTCCATGAAAAATAATAGGATGGGCACACTAAATGGCCTCCGTTATTCATCCTCATACACCAAAGTTATCCAATTAGTGACATGGATCTAGGATAGTATAGTGGGGACACTATAACAACTTACGAGAGTAAAATAATAGTTGGAATAATATAAAATAGATATAACATCCAAATAAAGTAGTAAAAGGATGACATGTAGAAAATTTATAAAAATAATCCAAATAAAACATACCATAATGAATGAAATGTATACTATAAAAACTGGGTAGTCGCAAAAAACCCAAAAAATATGAAATGAAAAAAAAAACTGAATGTGGATTTGAGTCCATGCCTAATTTCAACTTTTGTGCACCATCCTACCAACCCAAGAAAAACCAGATGTTGGAGCTATGCAGACCTATGCATGAGAATAAGTAACATCTACTTGGGTACACAAGTGTCATGGTGGATGAGTAAGGTGTGTGTACAACTTAGTAAGCCACCACCAATAGTGTACCTAAAATAAGAATTCCATAACCAATGAATACATATGTTCTCTTGATAAAAAAAATAAAATTTTCATTAATTAAAATATATTAAAATTGAAACATATATATACACCAAAACAAGGGTCCTGGTTTACCAAGGGAATGATAAAATCAGCTTTGGTCAGTTTTAGAGTGTATCTGAGCATTTTCTAATGATCGATCTAACTATATTTCTTTAAACCAAGTGTAATATACCAATCCTTATTCCAATATAGAATATGGGTTTATTATACCCATACATATAACCCTAGGAACCCTAAGGGTCGTGATCACCCCTAGATAATCATAATCATTTCATCCCCTAGGGTCGTGTCCACCCAAGGTTAATAATACACACTACATCCCCTAAGGTCATTTCCACCCCAGTTTAACAATAATCATTTCACCTCTAGTGTCGTTTCCACCCTAGGCTATGAAAAAGCACTAGCATCAACCTGTGACTATGTTAACCCAATGTTTAACCATAATGTCAAAAAAACCATTTTCATTCTTTAAAAATACACCCCAATGTATGTTTTCCATTTCACATCAAATAGTTCACTTACAAATATAACCATTTCAATTAAACCATTTACAATTTACCATTTAAAAAACAATTACCAAAACCGCACATGGATGTTAATAAACTCATTACACATTTTCATTTTAAATAAAGATTTATCATTTCAAAACATTTTTCTATTAGGTTCACCATTTCAGAATTACCATCCCCATTTACATATTTAAAAACAAAAACATACATCATTTCACAAAGCTCATTCCCAAACCAACATTCCATTTTTTACCAAGGCACCCCACATGGGGTTTACACTCATTTGGGAAATGAATAAAAATTGAATGTAAACTATGGTGAACCATTTTTAAAATATTTAATTTAAATTAGTTCAAGGCATGGACATTTTAGACCAACCACACAAAGAACCACTATAATATTATGGTGAGATTTTGGGTAAATTTAAAGGGACCACCCATCTCATTTGGAATCTCTTCCCTACTTAAGTATTCACTCAATAACCTATTTTCCAATCTTTCCTATAACCAAAAACCAAATATCAAACCTCATACTACATTATATTACAACCAAACAACTAAAATAATTAATTATAATCAAATTATATTTAAATAAAAACTTATAAATGACTAATCAACCTACAAATTAGGTAAGGAGGAAAATTAAACTCACTAGGAACTCCCACTACACCCAAGTTGAATCCAACAATCCCCCAATGACCTATTACATGACATAAAAAATCACCTTAGAAAAATAACTAAAATGGAACTAAAACCATAGTGATGATAAATAATTTATCCCAAAACCCTTGAAAACATACTTCTCCACATACCTATAATGAAACAATAGTTGATGGTGTGTAGATGTTGTCTAAGGACACCCTTATGATAAGACACCTGAATAACCCATAATCTCAAGATGATTCCATAATACATCAATGGAATATTATCTCAAATACCTAATCAATGAATCCATGAATTATATAGATATTAGTTAGGGAATAAGTAAGGTCAGTAGGAGGATAAACGTACCAAGAATCACTAAAAAATAGAGCCCAAGACCAACCCCCTTGGAGAGGGAACCAAGGAAGATAGGGAGGGGAGATCCATGGTCCGCACGAGCCAAGAAAAAGGAGAAAATAAGATTTCACATTAAAAAATCTATAGGGATTTTTTTAATCCATATACTTAAAAGCCCCACTGGTCAGTCGGTGGATTTAGGCATTGGATCCTATAACATCCAATCTTTATTGGCTAGCCGGTGGCTGCAAGCTATAACTTGTCTGCTTAACCAATCCCCCAATATTTTCTTATACCTTTAGCCATATCCCAACCTCTCATTCTCATCCAATAAAACACTTTTTATAGGGGTCCAAACCCCTAGTTCAATAAACTGTTCTCTGATTCCTAGAAACATCCACCCATTAGTTTAGGAGTTTATCTTATATTAAAAATTAAAACTTTTATATACACATGTATGGACACTAGGGTTTACATGGGGATTGTCCCTATCTAAAATTCTTATAAGACCACAATTTTATAGATTCATGGTGCTGATTTTGAGATATCATGGGGAGAAACTTATTGTGGTGAAAAGTATGCTTCCCTTTATAGGAGTTTTGGGTGAGAGTTATCCTATAGAAAATAGTGTATCCAAAATACCCAAACTAGGAATTTTGCTTTATCATGGTGGAAACTTGGGTATTTGAGGCACTTGAGGGACCAAAACAGGGTCCTCTACATCATGGACTACATCCAATGGGTGTTTGAGGTATACCACAGGGAGATCCACATCATGGACCAGCCCATTGTGTGAGTGTTTTCTACCTATGATAAATGGTGAGTAGTGGTGGTTGAGGGATTTTTCATAAACCAAGTTGTGTCGAGGGTTATTGGTGACTACCTAATGGTGAACCATGTCATGGTTCAATCCTTGGTTCATTCCATAGTGTGCCTCTATTTTCTAAAAATGATTGGAATAACTGATTTTCCCCTCTGTGTTTTTAAACACCTCTCCCTCATGTCTTCCTCCCCTCACATGAGTCCAGACCAGTTTATATTGAGTGAGATCCCTCCTCTCCCTCTTCCATTGAATCCCTTTGAAATGGGGTGGTTTTGTGGAAATTTCATCAATATTTTGAGGTAACTTTTCCTATTTTCTTCTTTATTATTCTTCTCTTGTTTCCCCCTATGGTTTTGGATGATATATCATAGATTTTAGGGATGATTTCCCCCATATAATAGTGATTTTTTTTATGGGATCGGGATTTTTCTTAGAATGGATTAAGGATGTCCCTATAGGATTATCTGAATTCACCATGCATCATTTGGTTATAGTTGTGACACCTATTGATTTTTGTAGAATCTTAATTAAAATTAGATTAAATTAAATTAAATTGGAGATTAAATGGTTTTTTTATGTTAGGTATTTTTTTCAAGTAAGATGGAATAAGTGTATCATGGACCTTCTGTGAGTGATTTTTCATCATTTTATTATGACAAGGTCACTCAGTGAATTATTATTTTTTCCAATTTTAATTTAAATTTGGGTTTTATCATGAAATTTATAATTAATTATAATTTATTATTAGATATAATGGAATTATATAGGTTCCCAGAAGTTTATAAAACTCTTTTATAAGGTTGTGTGAGGATGGTTAAGATACTTTAAATTGAAATAAATTTATATACGAGGTAGGTGATCCCTCAAACTTACATATTTAGTAAGTTCACTTTGAAATGTGGAATATGTTATGAAATATCACAATTTAGGGTGATTATACTTACTTTTAAATAAATTATTATATAAAATTAAATAACTTTAATTAAATTACATGAAATTGATAATGTTCTTGGGGCCACGAAGGACCGTTGTGCACTGTCTTGGTTCCTCAACCATTGAGGTCTAAGGGGTTAATTTCTATTTTATGTATTGAGATACATAGAAAATATAGGTGTGTGAAAAGACCAAACGAATGTATTAGACCTTAAGGTTGGTTCCTTTGTGACCTTTAACTATGGTAATGTGATGGGTTTGAGTGTTTAGTCCTAGTATGACATTTGGGACACTTGAGATACCATTATAGACTATAACAAGTTGATATGGGAATTGGTTTAGTTATCCTCCCCCTTTAAGATGTGAGTATTGGGGTGGTAATTACCTAGGTAGACAATAGAAATGATGGGTGAGAGGAAAGACATGATATGGCATAGGAAGAAAGAAATGAATTATTTTATCACTTGAGACTAATTCTAGTGAGTCTTATCTTGTGAGGTTGTGATGTGTTGTGATGGTGTTGAGGTATGTTATACCCTATCAGTGATGGGTGTTACTTGAGCTTGAGATAGGAATTAAGGAACTTTTATAGGGTGTTTCTGTGATGATGATGGTACCTAGGTGACTTGGTGAGTCCTCTAGTTATACATTGACCCTAGAGAGGGTTCGTGTAGTGGAGATGGTAAATATGAATATAGATGTCACCTTAAAACCTAAATCATTGGTGTTAGCCTAACATGGAATTAGTGACAATGATAGATCATGTACATGAAAGGACTACCCTAATTATGTGGAAAGGGTTGGGTATATGGACAACCCTAGAGTTTTGTTTTATGGGATAACATGAGAGGGGTAAAGTTACCTCAACACTTTATCTGAAATGAACAAGTGGTTACCTAGGATTTGATCATTTAGTATATTGGATACTGAGGAAATGTTCTTAGGATCTAGCTGCTAATAATGATATTATTGGATGCATAGAATGTGAAATTAGGGTTTGAATGTCAAAATTGATACTAAAGTAATATCGTGATAAATCCCCTTGTATTTTTCCTTCAAGTCTATATCAAATATCAAGGAAAATAGGATTATGTCTTAGGGTATATATGATTACCTAGGGTAATCCCCTTAGTAATAGGTTGTATTTGTAATACTACTAAATTTTCTAGTGTTATACCTATAGGAATTGGTGATTTCCCCTATGAATATATGTTCGGTGGTCCATATATCGGATTGCATGATCATGTGAAGTTATTTGAGATACTATTTAAGTTGTTTAAGAAAGTATAGTTGATCTCATGTTTCATGTTATAACTCTAGGATTTATGATTGGTATTTATTTATGCTTCTATGGTTTTGGTTTATTTATTTTACTGAGCATATCACAGGTTCATTAACTATAATTACTAGTTATATATTAGACCATATTGGAAGTAATCTACTAAGTTGTACTCCCACCCTACCCAGGTGGCCATGGAACTTGGGTACCTAAGAAGAGTTCACCAATCACAGGTCCAATTTAGGAATATACCCAAAATATATCGATTAAAGAGGATAGCTTGAAAAAGACTTGGAGATAGGATGAGGAAAATATTGGGGACGGTAGTAGAGACTCACCAGTAATTTATTTCCTTTAATTACATTTTATATATGATCTTCCTAGTGGGTGATCATTCATAATATGCTAGATTTTCCATGAGTCTTTTTAACTATATGCTTTCATGTTTTCATATAATACGACATTATGTGTTTTGTTTCCTCTACGTACTCTGATGAATTTTTATGGATAGTGTTAGGATATTTTTTTATAACACACTCTAATACGGGGACATATTCTCCCCAAAGTTACACCCTATACCCCAACTACTAGTGGAAACCCTCTAGAATATGGCGAGGCACACTTGAGGTCATAGGGAGATCGCCTGTATAGACACATTTCAATTGGTTCAAGGTGGTGGGATGTTACAAAGATGAATCAAAGAATATATGTGACTGATATCATAGAGTGTATCAGATATTTTTATTTTATATTAATATTTTTATATGGTAAATATAGAATAAGAATATTTTGAAGCTTATGAGGGACTTTAGACAAATGCATCATAAATACATTTTCCAATCAAAAGGCTAGGTTACCAAGGAAATGAGACTTTTGTTTTTGTTTTTTGATTTTATGGTTGTATGATTTAACCTCACATGGTGAACTGAGTTTTAGATTTATGATTTATTGGTTTTTGGATCAGAACCTATTGGCAAGAGGCATGTGTAGATGCATCCTATAGAACATATGATTCACATGAAATATGTCTACTTGTGTGTGAATGATATAATTTATGATTAGGATCCAATTATTTAAAGAATAAATAATAAATTATATAGTTCTTCCCATATAAATTATTGTTGGAATTACACTCATATTGGACACTATAAATTTTACTCTAATGATAGGTCATGTGGATCTTATGAAGAGATACTCCTTGGAGATGACTATATAGTCCCTCTTATAAGAGATGTAGAGTGGACCTTATTACATTTTACATTAATTATATGCCTTGAAAAATAATTCCATGCGGGTAATTATGGTATTGGTTCCATGATAAAATGAGTTCAATTATATAAAGGGTCGAAAAAACCTCTATAGTATTTTCCCATAAAGATTCTTGATGAAATTCTACTTAACTAAACTATATGACCATGGTTTAATTAGAATGAATCATTATAGGATTATGTTATTATACGATTTTAGATGATATTGTGGTCCTCGGTGGGGTAGTCTCATATACATATGATCGATGAGGTTCACTTCCCTAGAAGGCTAAGGATTTAGAATGTAATGCCAAATATATATATATACACATATATACATATATATATATATATAAGACCGTGTAGTGGGTGTTTTGTCACATTATTTTACTTGATATAGTTGATATGAGAGTATATGTGATTCCCTATGTACTATTACCTACATTCGATATGACCTATGGGATTGGTTGGAGAGCCTAATTCTTTTGGAAGACTACATGTGATATTGGTGAGTTGAGTGTTATATATAGGGGTAACCCAATGTGGGGTTTATATCAGACATTTTAGTGTTGTGTAGATGGTAATAATCTTTGGGTTTTTAGGTCAGTTCATGAGAGGTTCTATCAACTATATGGTAAAGGCTTGGTGATACCATGAGCTTTTGAGATGTAACCCACTTAGAGAAATTTTGGTATTGATGTAATGGTTTGGAGGGTAAGAACGGTCAAGTGACTAGTCCTAGTCATTATATTAGTTCTTTTAGGATCATTTTGATATCATTGGTATATTCTTGTGATTTGTGAAATGATAGTTGGAGGGTGGTCATGTGACAAACCATGTTATATGAGAAATTCCTAATTTTGAAGGAGATCACCAAGGGTGATTCTAGATAGATAAGATTTAAATGCTCTATGAAATGTTAAATTTTTTAGGTGTGTGAATATAGGTTTGATGATGAATGAATCATGAGAGTGTGATTTTAATTCTATGAGTATTTGGTATAGGAGAGTACACTTATTGTGTTCAGATGAATTTAATATGGATCAATGAGTGGTCATCTGTGATCAGAGGATTGATGTCTTTCTGAAATTATTAGGATTTTGTTTGTTTAGTATCAAGATAAAAATACTAAATTACCCTATTTGGTGAGATTTGACATCAAGGATGGATCATGGATTCATGGGATGATTACACCGAGGTTGTTCCTTGAAAAGTATTTTCAAGGAGGCATGAGGATGGAACATGTTGAGGTTGTTCTTGTGAAGTTGTATAAGATAATCCATATGATAGGGAGTTCAATATAAGATATTAGAGGGTATGACCCTATTTGAAAATTTCAATCTGATGGATGATAAGTACAATGTTCCTGGTAAGTTCAGAATGTTTTTTATTTGATGTTTCTTGTTGGTACTAGGGTATGAGTGGGACTATTACATCCAGTCATTACATGTGGTAATTAATGGTGCATACACCATGGAGGTATGACCATCATGTGTGTAGGGTCTTGGATTTATGAGATTGTTTGAAGGAATGTTGATGTGGAATTTGGAAGACAATATATAGGTGGATCTGATTTTATTTAGTTCCTTAGTGAATACCCATTTTGGGTTTCTTGTGTAGTGTTGGATGGAGTCCACGAATTGGAATTGGGATCAAGGTGGGTTTGAGATGATCTAAGTGAGTTTGATCAGTGATGTTTTGATACTCTGTGTGAGAGCATGGAAATATATTTGGTTGTTTGAGTATCCAATCATTTTATTATATCAAAATTTAGGATCATAAAATAGTGTGGGTTCTTAAATGATTTTGTGTTGCCTTCAAAAGGATAAGAATCATGATCAAATGATGTGATAGTGAATCAGTGGGTGCGTCCATGAATTTTCAATAATGTTTAACCATAGGAGGAATTACCAACATTTTTTTATTTAATTGAATGATTTGAGGTGGAAACCACACTTAAAATATCAATGGACCATGGAAAATATGTTTTTGCAGTCAGTTTTGATGGGGCATCACCATGGAATAAGATCTATATTAATTAGTAGAGTCTTATGGTGGGGAGAGATATAACCCATGATATTAATTTATTTATAGACCAACATTTTATTAGGATATAAATTCATGGTTAAGAACTATCTTTGTTTTTTATAATGATGAGTGGTGGATTGGTTTGTGATGAATAGTTTGCATTGTGTTTGGAGTTTCATTATGGAATCTCATTTGATGTTTAGGGAGTGAACACAAAAAATGGGCATGAATTGAAAACTAAGTTCGGTTTACGTTTGTGGTTTAGGACCGTTGGGGATTTTTAAGGATGAAAATTGTTATAATAGGGAGTTGTAAACCCCCTTTCCATTTCCATGTTGTAAAAATGAGTAGAAATTCGATTTTTTGGTTTTTTGAGTGGTTCAGTTTGAAAACTGAAACCCTAATTGATATTTTAAGAGTTAAAATATCTCAATGATATGTTCTTAAATGTGGTTTGGGGATATAATGGTGTTTAATTTGCTTGAGTGAGCATCATAAAAATGTCGAGTGGACCTACAAGTGATATACCATAAGAAGCACCATAATGTAGTGTTTGCTATTATGGGGGGGGGGGGTTCCATGCATGTGGTGACCAAAAAATTTACACTCAAATGATCATGACACCTAGGTATCCTCGATGTGGGAAATAGGTATAGAGAAATGATTATTTTTGTGGGTGTGATGCATGGAAGATATAAAGGAGTGAGACCTTATGACATGGTGTTTGGTGTTTTATCTTTATCAGAAACTTGAGATCCAGATGTTCTAAAGGGCATTGTACTTCGGTCAATCATGTGGTGCCTGAGGCTTTTCCCTATTAGAAATTCCCAAGATACCACACTATAGTGGATCCATGGAGCTCGTTTTGAATTACTATTGGGATCAAATTTCATGTTTTATAAAGTTTTTCCGTTACTGGACTTTTTGGGTGAGAGATCCCCTTATTAAAAATAGGGGAGAAAAATATCCATGTTGGTAATTTTTTGCGATTATTATAGAATCATGTGTATTTTAATCACATATGGGCTCAAAATGGGGCCCCTTGCACTATTTCCTAGTTTCGCTAAGTGTTCAGGGTAAACCAAGGGGAGCTCCACATCATGGATCACCCCATGTTGTGGGTGTGACGTACCTATGATAAATGAAGAGTAGTGAGGGGTGAGGGCCTCACCATGGAACATGGAATTGGGAAATCCATGGTTCATGTCATGGTGCAAATATATTTTGAATAAGGGATCTAATAACCACTTTTACCCTTTGAGTTTTTAATTTCTTTTTCCTCGTTTCTTCCTCCCTCTTATGTATTCAAACCAGGGAGGTTGAGTGAGCTCCCTACTCTACCTCTTCCTTGAGTACACATTGAAAACATGGTGACTTTAAGGTTATTTATACAGTATTTTTGGTGAAATATTCTATTTTATTTTTGATTGTTCTTATATTGTTTATCCCTATGATTTTAAAAGGTTTAAATTTGGGTATCGTGATGATTTCCACTATAGCATGGTGAAAATTATCTAATTTGATCGTTCTTTTATTTGTCTAGATGGAGGATGTCTTAAGATAATGATCACACATTTTCATGCATCATTTGGTTAGAGGTACATCACTATATGAATTTCTATATAGATTATTTAAAATTATTTAATATTAAATTAAATTGGTGACTTAATCAGTGTCAGATGTTATGTATTTTTTCTAGGATGATGGTGGAAGTGCACCATGTACTTTTAATATGTGGTTGGTTAATATTTTAGTGTGATCAAATAACATGGTGAGTTATTAGGAATTGTTACTATCTTAAATTAAATTAAATTTTTTTCATGAAATTATTAATTAATTATAATTTATTATAATTTATTATTAGATATCATGGATTTAAATAGGTTGAAAGGAGTTGAGGAAATTCTTGGATGGGCTTGGGTGAGGATGATCAAGTTTCTTTAAAGGGAAATGACTTTGTATATGTGGTAGGTGGTCCCTCAAAATTACCCGTTTAGTAAATGTATATTGATATGTGGAATGTGTTATGTGGTCTCATTGATGAGGGAAATTTATTTTTCATTTAAATAAACTATTAAATTAAATGAAATCATTTTATTTAAATTTCTTGAAATGTATGAAGTACCAAGGGCCACAGCAGAACGTTTTATACTGGCTTTGTGCTATAGTCATTGATGGTCTAGGGCTTAATTACAATTATGTTCCTCAAGATACATGGATCCTAAAGGGATGTTAATGGAATATGTGAACATATGGTCCATTACTGTAGGTTCCTTGGTGACCTCTAAGTTGACTGATGTGATGGGTTAGAGTGTTTGGACCTTGTAGGACATGAAGGGACCTTAAGATAGAATTATAACCTATGGAAAGTTGAGATGAAAATGGGTGAGTGTTACTCCCCCCCCCCCCCAAGGTGTGAGTACTAGGGTAGGTATTCCATGGGTAAACTATGGATATTTTGGGTGAACAAACCAACCTAAGATGACCAAGGAAGAGAGATAGGCATTGTTCCATCTCTTGATATTGATTCAAGTGAGGCTTATCATGTGATATCAGTGTGGGTATGTGTTGTGAATATGTTGAGGGGCATTATTACCTTTCAGTGATGGGTGTGAACCGGACTTAAGATTTGGATTAAAAAACCTATATAGGGTGTTCATTTTATAATGATGATACATATGGTACCTAACGGGTGCCTCAATTTTATATAGACACTATATAGGGTTAGTGCAGTGAATCTGATATAGATTATTACAGGTGTCACCATAGATCATGAATAGTTGGTGGGGCTTGATATAATGTTAGTAATGATGATAAGTCGTGCACTTGAGAGGATGAACTTTATTATGTGGGAAGGTTTGGAAATATGGTTGACTTAGGAGTTATTTTTTATAAGCTATCATATGAGGGATGCAGTTACCTTAAGACTTTATGTGTAATTTCTAGGTGGTTACCTAGGATTCATTTATTTGGTCTTTTGGATTCCTAGGACATGCTCCTAGGATTAGGCTGCTGAGCTTAATAATGTTGGATTCCTATGATATACTCTTAGGAAATAAATATTGAGACTAATACTAAAATAATTCCTCGAGAAGTTATCATGGATTTTTTTGCTTTAGTTCTATATAGAATTCCCAGTATGTTGGGTTTCAACCTCTCTCAATATAATTTCCTATGGTTTTCCCCTAGGAATCAATTGTACTAATTATACATATGGGTTACCAAAGTTCATTCCCTTAGGAATAAGTGGTTAAACCAGCAAGTATATGATCATTTTTATGGATACCAACTAACACGATCATGTGACATTTTGTAGACACTATGGAACCAATCAAAGAAGATATAGTCAATATTAGGTGTCATGTTAGAACCTGAAGATTGATGATGGATATTTATTTATGCTTCTGAAATTTTTATTTATTTATTTAGATTAGAAAATTAAATGTTTATACAAAACATTTAATAGTTGTTAATGGGAATACATTTGTGTTTCCCTACCGAGTCATAATAACAACTTCCTTGGGTGACCATGGAACTTGGGTACCCGAGTAGGATTCACTGATCATTGGTCCAAGTTGGACAGAGACACATAGTAAAATTATTAAGAATTATATATTAGAAGAGACTTTCATATAGTATGAGTCAAGTCTTATAGATAAAATTACAACCAATATGATATTTTATTTCCTTTATTTATTTTTTATATGTGATCAAAAAAGTGGGAGATCAATAATTTTATACTGTCATGAGCATTATTTTGTGTGATTGTATGCTTTTATATTTTCATTTGATATAGAATGTTGTGTTTTGTTTCTTCTTCATACTCTAATTATTTATTATTATTATTTTGTTTATTTTTATATTATTGTTCACTCTTATAGGGAGGTATAATTTCCCCATGGTTGCACACAATATTCCCACTTCTAGTCGAAATCCTATAGTGTATAGGGAGTCATGCCTGAGACTAGTATGGGCACTGGTAGAGTGGTCTATGGTAGAGAGATATTATAAATTTGAATCAAATAATTTATGTTATTAATATCACAAAGTATATCAATGTTTTTTATTTTTATTTTCTATTTTGGATATGGTTAAAAATAATAATAGGAATGTGTCATAACTTATGACGAACCTTAGGCCAGTATACTACAAAAACCTTTTGGGATATAAATTCTAGGTAACGAGAGATATGGGATTTCTATTTTTCATTTCATATTTTATTTATGTATGATTTCACCTCATACGATTCCCATTAGTTTTGGATTTATGATGTATTAGTCTTTTCCTCTTGGCCCATTGGTAAGAGGCTTGTGTGCATACATCATTTGGAACGTAGGATTCACCTGACATGAACCTTATTGTGTGTGATTGATATCACTAATAATGAGGGTTTATTTGTTTATACTATTAATAATAACTTATTTAGAGTTTTCCAAAAAAAAATTCTGGCATCATACTTAGTTGTACCACAATATATTTTTTTATGATAGTTCATGTGGATCTTACAACAAGATGCTCCTTGGTGATGACTATTTGGTCCCTCTTATAATTGATGTATAGTGACCCTTAGTAGGAAAGTACAAGTACAAGATGCCTTGTTTATTAACCCCCAGTGGGTAATTATGGTAGTAGTTCCATGAAATAACGGGTTCGATTATTTATAGTGTTAATAATAACATATATAGTGTTTTACCATATAGATTATTGTTGGAATTTTACTTAACCAAACTATATGATCAAGTTTTACTAAATATAGATCATTATAAGATGATTTTACCATACATTGATAGATGAGATCATGGTAATCTATGGAGTAGTCTTGTATATAGATACCCAATCAGGTTTAGTGCCATATTATGAGGATGATTGGGTATGCGATGCATGGTAAATATATATACATATGAGACCCTAATGTGGGTGTTTTGGAATGTGAGTTTCCTAGAGATTTTTGAGATGGGAGTATAGGTGTTTCTTGGTGATCTATAATCAATGTGAGATATGACCTATGAGATAGGTGGTACATCCTGCTGCTTTTGAGATGCGACTTGATATATTGGTGAGTGGTCAGGCAATCCTGTAACACCCTGAAGTCTTTTAAAAGAACAAAAATTATATTAAATAGAATATATATGAAATGTGACATTGAGATTATTTGTGAATTCAACACCCTTATACGTTATAATATTATACTTTTCAAATAAAATAGATATCTTCAATCGATTGAAGAACATTCAACCTCGAGACTAAATGAATCGTAATATAGTATACTATTATAACCAAGCTGTTAAATTAGAAGATATGAATGGTAATGACTAAATTAAAAAAATTATATGGTTTATACATGTATAAAATAAATTCAAAGGATATATATTAATTATAAATTTAATAAGAATCATTTAAAATATAAATAAATGATTTCTAAAAAAAAATTTCAAAGAAAATGGTTTCTTCACATTTTTAGCACTTATGTTAACATTAATTTTTAGCAATTTTAGAAAATTTATTTTTAAAAATTAAATTTATTTTTTTAAATCATAATATAAAAATTATCTTAGGGTGATTTTTTTGGGATTTTTTTGAAAAGCTAGATTTTTCAATGAATAGTTAAAAATACTAATTTTTATTAAGAGTTTCCTTTTCTTTTAAAAAAGTTACCGAAAAAAATTATTTTAATATAGTTTTAAAAGTAAAATTAGTTCTATTACATATTTATTAATCCTAATTAGGAAATTTTATTCAATTTCATATTGAATTTTGATATAAAAACTTCTTGAACATTTGAATGTTATTACTTAGGAAAACCGCATTTTCATACATATGAGTGTTTAATTTTAAATTGAATTATGAAAGTTATGTGAATTGAATTTGTAAAAATGGATTATATATTTTAAATTAGAATAATTTATATTATGTAATATATTCAAATTAATTTTTTACCATTATTAATAGTAAATACAGTGAAAATTATTTACCGCAATTAAGGTAAAAACTAATTTACTGGGGGTTAAACTGAAAAGATAATGGTTAAAATGACCTAAGAAATATTATAGTTTATATCATATGATTTTTAGTAAGAAATTTAGCAAATATATTTAGTAAAAAATATATTAGGTTACATAACCCTATCAAAGGCTTTAAATATATGTATAGAAGAACATCTTAAAGTTTTAGTAAGGTAAGGATTATGTGGTTTTCCAAGAAATACTTCCGAGTCTGGATATAAAAGATCCAAAACATTTTTGTGGATGTCTTAAGCTCATTTAAAAATAATATTTTTCTTTTTTTGGTTATACTTATTTTGAGTCATGTATTGGATGTTTTGGGTGAAATTTTGATGTTTTTTGAGGAAAAAGTGCCATTACAAAATTAGTGCATGGTTTTCCTAAACCATGCACCTACCCCCAGCAAATCATGCAACCACAAACAAAGAAGGGTTGAAATATTGGTGAATGATTTTAAAAAACTATGTTTCATCTTAGTAGTAACCCTACAACCATTAAGTAAGGCTCACAATTAGGGCGCACAGTTTGGAAAATCATGCACCCATTCCTAGGAAACCATGCATGTGGAAAATTAAACCCACAAAAAATTATTTAAAAACTAAGGAACCCCCAAATTATATCCCTAAACACCAAGATAAACCCTTAATAATTTAAATTTGATATTATAAGCTCCTCGATGGATTCTAAGGCCTTATAAACCCCTTTTTTGAAAAATTAAAGACTGAATTGATGGATTTTAACCTCTCTCAATAAGAAATATATCCCCATTTGGATTCATATCTCTTTCATATAACATTACTATAAAATATTAATGTTTTATTACTAATTTTTGATTATTTAGATCTAGGTTTTGAATGTTTTTGTTCTTTTTGGTCTTGATTATAGGATTTTTTCCAGATCTTATTCTTAATTGTATTCTTGATCGTTTTGTGTTAATTGGAGAATTTTTTTAGTGAACACTCATCACAGATCTTGATGTAAGTGGTATAAATTTCAAATCCCATTGTCTAGATTATAATTATGTTTATGGAATTTTTAAATATCAATTTCCATGTCTTTCATTCAAATCATCAATTGGATTAATTAATTGGTAAATTAATTAATGGAATGATGTGACTATGGAATTGATGGGATATTGGGATAATGAAATTGGTCAATTAATTGGATTGTGTAAGTTCCACACGGCTGAATACCCTAAGAGGGGGGGGGGTGAATCTGGGTATGACTAATTTCAAATTAGAGCCCCTTTCGATCTTGTTTCGCTGTTAAGTAAAACACTCTTCTCTCTCTTTCCGGTTCCATGATATAAACAGAAAGTAAAACAAGAACATGACACAACAATTTTTACTTGGTTCACCACAAAGGGCTACGTCCAAGGATCATACACCGATAGGTTATCATTCGTACCAAATTCCACTAAACTTCACGAGCTGTGGATTACAAGGTTCGGGCATAGTCACTCTGTCCCATGCTCACTTCCCTTATAAGATTTAGGGTCATCTCACTAATTTCCCAAGGGTCACTCCCTATTTCTCTCTCTCTGTCTCACTACCGGTGGAGAGGATCACCTACTTCCTCTTTCTTTGCTCACTTCTCTGGAAAGTATCCACTCACAGTTTATAGACTTGTAGGTCTCCTCGTTTGCATGAAGAAATGAATCTTCCTCTGTATGTAGATGCTATGTTGAAGTCCAACTTTCACCCATAGATTAATCATTATTTACACCGAATGTATCATGCAAAATTCCAGCTTTCACGCAGCCCAAAAACATTGCCGGTGAATCAACCTTACTTGGTGCACAGGACTAACCCAGTGTGCAAGTATCGGCGCGCAAGTCACAACTGGAGCGCAAGTCTTCCTCAACCACTTGAGTGACACAAGCTTCTACAACTCCAAACTTTCACAACTCACTTTCCTTTATGCCCAACCCAACTGTGGCGCACAACTAACAACAACTGCGCTTCTTCAAATCAGGCGCAAAAGTCCCACTTGCACAACCCACCACCACTCGCACGATCACCATACCTGTGCGACGGGAGATCTTATTTCTCAAAGTGTTGAACTCCGTTGAAAAATTAGGAGGGGTGGTCCATTATTCATAGGAATTTGGTCAACCTACGCGTCAGTGCGCAAGTCACCCCTCGGTACGCAAGTCTCAGCACACATGTCTCTTCTCCTCCAAGTCACTTGCATGACCCACTTCCAAACTTGTGTGACCCTCTTTCCATTGCTATATTTTGATCTTCTTATCTTGAAAAACAGTAGGTGTGCAAGTTCCCAAGACTTATAAGCATCAGCGCACAAGTCTCTTAACGGCGTGCAGGTCACCTGCGCGACCACACCAATACCTGCGTGACCCTCTTTCCTTTTCCATATTTTGATGCTCTGATCTTGAAAAACATATGACGCACAAGTTTCTTCTAAATCAAGTCAACGGCGCACAAGTCTCTTTTCCAAAACCACTTTTATCCTTTTGTCGATATTCAGGCCCAAAAATTTGGGAAACACTGAAAAATGGTGCCACCTTGTATCTTCTCTTTTTGTACTACCTGCAGATCATTCATTCCTTTTACGATGTTCTTGAATCAAACATGGATTGTTGACCACTGCTCTTGAACTCGATATTCCACCATGAAATCCCATTTGTCAACAAATTGGTATGTCATTGTTTTCCTTTGTCAACAATCACCACACAGATGTCCACTTTGTCAATAAACACAATCACCTCAAAAATTCATCAGTGATGCCTTGAGGGATTTTTTACCAACAGATTGTGTAATTTATTAATTTATAGGCTATGTAATTGAATGATAATAGGAAAAAGGGGATGGTTGGTTTAACTCTGAAGGGTTAATAGTTTATTTGATTAAATGGTGAAAAATGGTTTAATGGTGAATTGTTCATATTATTACATATGAGTTAAATTGATGAAAATTTTATAAATTTAAATGATATACCAAGATGTGTTATGTTTCTAAGAGTATTAATGATTATTAACCTTGATAAATTTTATATATGTGAAATATGTGATTGATTGATAAATGGGTTTTGGGACACCGACTGATGCTTAACATAACTATGGGGTGCCAGACATAGAGTTCTAGGACCAAATGCATGCATGTGATATACAAGTATGGGACACATACTGATGAATCAAAAAACCACATGTGATTGATTGATAAACTGGTTGTGAGACATGGAATGATGATTCAGATACCCATAGCATTCTAGCCATGGTTTTCTTGGCCCAAAATGTTGGCATTGGACTATTGTTTCAAGTATCCATAATGTGAATTGAAATTAAAAGATTGACAAAGGACTATGTTTTAATGAATTTTTTTTCCACTTGATATATTATTTAGACTAAGAAATGGGGAAAATTAAGTATTGATGGTTCATGTGTCCTCATAAACCCAGCTATTTATGTGGTTACATAAATAATAATTTAATATTTAAACTGCCTATTTTACCACTTGTATTTTATTCTTTATACAACTATATACACTACTATTGAATGGATATTATTTTTGGAATTTTTGGTCATTTATTAATAAGTTGTAATCACACCCTACTCGGGCTTCCTGATTGGTACTCAGATAGAGTAATTTCTTGCAACACCAGATAAGGGAAAGAAACCTATGTTAGATGGATCAGTTGGGATGGAGCATGGATGATGGAATCAAATGTGATGTTAGGTTCCTAATGAGAGTTGTAAGTATAGTTATTTTAGTTTTTCATTTGAAACATGAAACATATATGGCCTTAAATATATAATTCTTGGGTTCAGATATGGTTTTCCTATTTTGGTTTATCATCTGATACTAGTCTATATTTGTTATAGAATTATTCTGGTTATTGTTTGTTATCATTTGTCTATTTTTTATTTATTTTTGATATTTCTTTGATTTTATAAAGAGGGTATAGTATCTCGAGGTTAAATATATTATACCTTCTCTTCTAGTCAAGACCCTCTATCATATGGGGAGGAGTGCTTTAGGTCACATGACAGACCGTCTTGGGTAACCAGTTTGTGGCACCCAATCTAGAATATCACATAGTGGTATCAAACGAGTTTTTTTATCTTATTATTTGGGAATGGTAGATAAAATAATAGGATAAGATAGGCCTTGGTTAATATTTCATTCATGGGAGAAGGTAACCCATGTGTGGGGGTAAAATCCAAGTGTCCATAGTGGTATTGATGTTATGATGTGTGTTGTTATAGTTAGATGTTATTTCACCTAAGATGATGCATATTTTGTGTGGTGCGATTATTGTTTTTGAGATTTTATGATATTTGAATTATGGTCTAATATGGAATGATAATTGACTATACATTCATAATTATAGGAACTCATGAATTATTGTGACATGCAAAATTTTAGGAACACATAGGAAAATTAGTGTTTTGGGTATGTTTTTTAAATTAAAATGATTTTCGATACCTATGTGACTAAAATGAAAAAGGATCTTAATATGAAATTGAACATTGTAAATGAGGAAAAACATGGAAAATTTGTGTCTAATGAGAAACTTGAATTGTGATAATATTTTTACCCATGGTAAACCAATACCTAGATGAGGGATGTTTAATGGTAGGAAGAACACCTCAGTGTTGATTATGTTACAGAGATTGGGGGAATGACTTGTTATGGATTTATTTGAATCAATGTTAGTAAAATTTGATGTTGTTTTGTTATATTTACTAATACTTGTGTTTGGAATTGTATAGATATTTTTCCATGAAAATATTTTTTTTATAGAATGACAAGATGATATGGCTAGAAATGATCCTCCAATAATATAACCTATGGCTTCAATAGTTCTGAGAAAGGAAATCGAGGAGATGTTTTGGGATACCTTTTCTCCCTTTATGTAGTTTACAGAAAGATACCTAGGTAATATTATGAAAATTATTTTTAAATTCAAATAGGAGTTCTAGTTATATCACCCTCTAACTCTGACCATAGAGGGTGGAACTGAGGCTACTGAGTACTTGATTGAGTCTATATAGATGATCCTTGGCCACCTAGAAGTTCTTACTATGAAATGAGTCAAACATGATACTTATATGTTATTTGGTCAAGAAAATTTTTAGTGTGACATCTAGAATCAGGAAAGATAGTTGGACAATATGGAGTAAAAGGGATTTTAGGAGAATTTCTTAGAACACTTTTACCCTGAGATGCTTGGACATGAGAGAAAAGTATACAGTATATGGTTGACTCAGGGGATCATGTCTAAGATAGAATATGTTGGATGTTTCATTGATTTTTAGTTATTTATTACATTATTTAAAGGGGATGAGGATACTGCAACAAAGTGGTTTTAAGATGGACTTAAATGTGAAATTAAGCCACATGTTAATATCTGAAGAAGTTTTCATAAGTTGGAAATTAGGATTTCATATTTGAGGGGAACCATAAGGAGGATTCCAGGGGAGGACATGAATTTTATAATTGATGACCAGGGTTATGTATTTTGAGAATAAGAAGAATCACTATGATAATGTTTACCATTACAATGGAAAGAAGAGTGTACATGGGGAAGGGTCAGTTACTCGAGACCTTACCTGGGGGACCTGCAACTAGTGAAGTAGTCCGGGGCACATTCATTGTCATTTTCCTCAATCCCCAGTATAGTGTTGAGATTGTGGCAGGATGGGACATATGTAATTGTTCTGCATGAACCCACAACATATGGGTAATTATGGAGGATCTAGGTAGAACCAAAGTGTTGGATGATGGTCTTCTACCCCATATTAATATAGCAGTAGAAGTTCTACTAGTCATGGTGGTCAAGGCAGTAGATGTGGTACTTATGGGAAAGAGAACCTTTTTTAGCAGAGTGGTGCAGTTCAGGGGACTCATACTAGAGAATAGGTAAGAGGGGTAGAACAGTTTCACGTAGTTCATCCTACACTTGTGGATAACAAGACAAGATCATTGAAAATTATAGGTACTATTCTTGCAGCTTCTACACTTTCAAGTGCCTAATTTGATATTGGGTCCTCTCATTATTTTATATCTGTAAAATTTTTGAATTGGTTTATTCTGTAAGTGGAGTTTGTGAGTTGAGTTATGATGATTAATACACCTTTTGGGGTATAATCGGGAGACATCTGATTGAAAAAGGGGTTTTCTCTCAATATTGGGGAGTATAGTTTCCTATAGAATCTATACATTATATATATGCCAATATTTAACATTATTTTGGGTATTGACTAGTTAGTAGAATACCGAGACCATAAATATTTTTACCAGAGTATAGTAACTTGTACATCTCTTGAGGGTAATTTTTTTTTGAGGAGAGTGAGATATCCAAGAAGGTTGTGTACGGACAATTCATAAACAATTTGGGGAGCTCAACACCCAAGTTTCTAGTCTTATTCTGCATCATGGGGGTGTGAATCCGGATGTATCTCCACCCGTAGTGGAAAGATTTCATTACATGTTCCATAGAGACTAGTTAGGTTTTCCACCTAATAGAGACATGGAATTTACAGTTCATCTTATGGGAAGGGCTGAGCTAGTTTCTATTCCACCCTAAATAATTGCACCAACGAAGCTTGAAGAGCTCAATACTCAACTGGAAGAGTTTATGGATAATGGGTTTATCTATTCGAGTACATTGCCTTTAGGATCTCTTGTTTTTTTGGCTAAGAAGGAAGATGGGACGTTACACTTATGTATTGATTACCAGAAGTTAAACTAGATGATAGTACAGAACTTGTATCCTCTTCCACATATTTTTGATCTATTTGACAGGTTGAGAGGGCAGTGTGTTCTCTCTATGATTTAATTGAGATCATGACATCATTAGTTGAGAGTTCAAACTTTTTATAAGCCTAGGACTAATTTTAGAAGATGGTATGGGCTTTATGAGTTAGTCATGATTCTTTTTTTTCTAAAAATGGTCATGTTGTGTTTATATTCTTGATGAACAGAATCCAACACTCATACCTGGATCAGTTTGTGGTAGTGTTTGTGGATGAAATATTGGTATACTCTAAGACTCATGATGATCATGCCCAATATCTTGACATCTTTCTAAGTACACTAAGGGACCCTCAGTTATATTCAAAGATATCTAAGTGTCAATTATATATTGATCTGGTATGCTTATTGGGTCATATAATCTTAGAGGAAGGTGTGTTAGCGGATCCAAATAAAGTTATGGTAGTTGTTTCATGGGAGAAACCTAATAATGTTTTCAATATCTACAATTTTCTTGGATTATCAGGCTATTATTAGAGGTTCAAAAAAGACTTCTCCTACCTGGAGTAACCACTTTTAGGCTTGAACATGAAGGTAATACAATTTTAATGTCCTAGATCTTTTGATAATTATTTCCAGTAGTTGAAGAAGAGGCCTACTATTGATCTGATCTCAATCCTACCCGATCCATGGGAAGAGTATATAGTGTTTTGTGATGAATTTGGGATAGGTATCGAATTAGTGTTGATTTAAGAAAATCAAGTTTTTTCATGTGGGTCATGGATGTTTAGACCATGTGAATGGAACTACCCAATGTATGACATCAAGTTAGAGATAGTGGTTTATGATTTGAAGTGTTGGTGGGATTATCTGTTGGGTGAAAAGTTTACTCTGTATACCGAACACAAGAGATTTGAGTATATATTTTCTTAGTAATAATTGAATCTCTGACAGTGGATTTGGGTTGATTTTATGATATATTTTGATTTTGATCCTGCTTATACACCCCGTAAGGGAAATAGTGTTGGTGTTTCTTTGAACAAGAAAACTCAGACTCAAGAAGATCAAGAGTCTAGTTCTGAGTGGTAGATGATGAATTTACTAGCTGATATGCATGTTGTGGTTTAAGAGGGTTAGGAGTAGATAACTATTTTATCTATATCAAGGGATTTTTTCACTCTTGAGTCAAATCAAGTAGATTTGGTATCAATATTTTGAGTTTTTTTTCTTAAGGGAAATCCTTGAAGGTGGGGAGTCACCTTCTGATTGAACTATAAATGAGGATGAGACCATCTATGTATGGGGTCATGTAGTTCTGAATATGTGTATGAACAAGGAGATTATGCATGTATTTCATGAATCAATGTGGTAGGGACCAAAATGTACTATGACTTATGTAAATTATATTGGTGGACATGAATTAAAAAAAAGACTTTAGGGTTCGTTCCACGATGTTACACCTATTAATAGGTGTATTCTAGGAATAATCAACTTAGTGGTTTATTATAGTTGTTTCCCATTAAGGAATTTAAGTGGGATGATGTTACCATGTAATTTTGGTGGGTCTCTTGAGGATTCCTTAGAATAATGAATCTATTTGGGTGGTTCTAGAGCGATTGAAAAAATTATAGAATATCATCTATCTTATGAGACTTTCTCATTATTCCACTTGGAAGACTTGTACATTTGGGAGGTATTCCATCAGCACGGGGTTCCATGGAACATTTTTTCATACAGTGAATCACATTTTTCTTCGAACTTCTAGCATGTCTTGTAGATTTCACTTGGTACATAGGTAATACTAAGTACGACATTCCTCCCATAGAAAGATGGGAAGTCATAACATACTATACAGGTGTTTGAGGATATATTATGGGCATTTTTCCTAGACTCAAGTGGGTCCTGGTAGAGTCACTTATCAATTTTGGAGGTTTCCATTAACAATAGTTATCAGGAAACTATTTAGATATAACCATATGGTGCACTTTGTGGAAGTCCATGCAGATCATCTCTATGCTAGATCGATTAAGGTGAGTCATAGCTGTTAGGGACAAGTATCTTGTTGGAGAATTAGAAGCAGGTTTAACTAATTCATAAATATATGGATATTGATCAGAGTAGGCATAATTCACATACTGATAGACGTCAGTGACCCCTTGAGTTTATATTGAGTGATCATGTGTTCTTTCAGATGTCCCTTGGATTGGGAAACTGTATGATTCAAAGGTAGGGAAAGTTTGTACCCAAGTTATCATACATTTTGATATGGTGGAGAGAATAGGGCCGATGAAATACCAATTACATCTTCCACAGAGATATATTTCCATGCATGATGTTTTTCATGTGTTATAGCTTCGATTGTATCACCCCTACCCTTCTCATGTAATCGATGTGGATGATGTTGATCTTGAGACTGAAGTGTACATTCAGGAGAATATGATATGTGGAAAGCATCATAATACAAAATTATTGAGGGTAATGACCATGTATATAGTTCATGTATTATGGTAACATAGATAAATTTATAAGGAAACTTGGGAGAGAGAAGAAGATGTGCATGCCTATTGGCCTGATCTTTTTACATCATAATCTTAGAAATGCATGGGAGTAAATCTTAAGGATGAAATATTATAAGGTGGTGAGATTGTAAGATCATGAACTTTTCTAGATATGTATCAATATTTTTTATAGGTACTCATTTTCAATGTTTTGGTTATACATTGGTTGAGGAACGTCTTGGGTGTGTTTGGTTGAAATTTGGATATTTTTTAGGGGAAAGGGATAGTGGAAAGTTGGTGCATGGTTTAACCAAACTATGCTCCTACCCCTGAAAACTACGAAACCCTAGAGAGAGTGGGATTGGTTGATTGGCACATAATTTTTAAATTGTGATCCCACTGATTAGTAACTATGTATCCCTTAATTGAGGTTCATTGTTTGGAAAGCCATGTACCACAGCCTTGGAAACCATGCCTGTTGAAAACAAACCCCTAAAAATTTATTAACAATTTTATGAACCACTGACTGGTATTCCTAAACACCCCAGCTCGACCCTAACTCATTTTAATTCAAAATAGGAGGCTCTTGGATAGATTAAAATTCCTTCTAAACTCTATTATTGAAGAATTGAAGATCTGATTGATAGATATACACCACTCCCATTTAGAAGTCTACCCTCATTTGGATTCCTTTCTCCCCAATCTCTCTTTTTGAAAAAATAGGAATGTTTTATTCCTCGTTGGAGATGGTTTAGATCTAGGTTTTGGAGATTTTTATTTTGTCTGATCTTGATTCTAGGATTTGGTTCTACATTCTTTTCTTTATCATTTTTTTGATTTTTCTTCTTTAATTAGGGAATTCTATTGGTGAATGCTCATCAAAAATCTTGATGTAGGTGATCTCAATTAAAAATTCCATATTATTTATTATAGTTATGTGTATGTAATTGTGAAATAAAAAAGTCTATGTTGGAAATCACATCTTGAATTGCATTAATTAATTGGAATTAATTAATTGGATGATGATATTATAGAATTGGTGGGATATTGGTATTATGAAATTGTTTAATTAATGGGATTGTGCAATTTGATAATTTATGGTAATGGAATTGAATGATATTGGAAAAAATGTGATGGTTGGTTTAAACATGAAGGGTTAATGGTTTATTTTAATAAATGATGATAAATGGTATAATGGTGAATTGTTCATATTATTCCAAGTGAATTAATGTGATGAACCACGTATGAATTGAAATTGTATACCATGATGTGTAATGTTGATAAGAGGTTTAATAACTACCAACCTTGATAAATGTGATATATTTGAAATATGTTATTGATTGATAAATGGTTTTTAGGACACATACTGTTGCTTAAAATATTCATGTGGTGCTAGACATGGCATTCTATGCCCAAATGCATGAATTTGATATATGAGCGTGGTAAATATACTGATGATTTGAAATCCCATGTTTGATTGATTGATAAATGGGTTTTGGGACATAGAATAATGCTTCAAATACCGACAAGGTCCTAGCCATGGCGTTCTAGGCCCAAAATGTTGGCATTGGACTATGGTTCCAAGTAGCTGTACTATAAATTGATATTAAATGATTGATGAAAGACATTGTTTTAATGAATTATGGATCTAAATGTTATATTATTTGGAATCTATCATGTTTCAAAGTAGGTATTCATGTTTGGGTGTCCTAGAGAACCAAAAGATTTGTGTTCTTAATTAAAGAATAATTGAATATGTAAATTGATTATTTTACCACTTGTATTTTATTATTTATACCATTTTATACACTATTATTGATGGGATATTGTTTTATATGTAATTGGGTGTGGCCTACTGAGTCGTACTAACACCTTACTCGGGCTTCCTGGTCAGTACCTGAATAGACTTAATTCTTGCTGGACAGGATAGGGGAAAGATCCCTATGTTAGAAGGCTGAGTTGTGATAGAGCATGGATGAGGGAACCATACGTGATGTTGGGACCCTCTTGGGAGTTTTCATTGTCATAATATTTGTTTTTCATTAGACACTTGACACATATATGGCATGAAATATCTATTTCTTATGTTTGGATATAGTTTTCATGTTATGGTTTATCATGTGAAACTGGACTATATTAGTTATGGAATTATTCTAGTTATTAATTATTATCATTTTTCTATTGTTTATTTATTTCCATGGTTGTGATGATTTGATTAAAAGGGAATAGTCTCCCATGTAAAATATATTAGGCCTTTTCTACTAGTCAATAGCCTCTAGCATACGAGCAGGCGCTCTTGAGGTCACGTGACCAACCCGCTTGGGGTACCAGAGTGGTACCCATGTCGGGATGTCACTAGATACTACAAGTGGATGTGGTTCTATAAAAAATATAGCTAGGGGTTATAACTATGAAAAAAGAACATCGATCTTGACCCAATAATTACCTACTAGAATACAATTAACCTTATTGTGCACCTGGTTTGACACTCCTAGGTGATATTATTTAGATAATTCAAATTTTATTTACAAACCATTATGAAGGATTTGAATAGATGATGAAAATAAATGACCCAGGTTAAACCTAAGGATTCATATATTGAAAAGAAGGAGTCATTATTTTTACACCCTATAAATGATTATATGGTTTTCCCACTATGATTATCGATTCTCACACTATGCCTTTTAATTTTATTCATTGTCTACAACCTGGAGGAATCTTACTAACATTGAACATGTAGGACAATGTGGTGACTACTAACAAAAAATTGGAGGATTATAGGAGTGATGGATATTGTGATTATTTTTAAATAGTTATCCAAAAATATGATTAACAACTTATACATTAACCAACTCTCGGACTCCCCAAAGATGATAAGGATTGTGTTCTCTATGATCTTGAGTGGTGGATACTATAGAGGAAAGAAGGGTATATTTCATTCTTGTTAGAAATGGGGAAATAGACTTCTAAGAAAGTCTCTCAAAGGGATAGAAAAATATTTTATGTATGGAAAATAAAGGAATAAAGTAATGAATTTTCAAATAAAATGAAGAGTATGATGGTAGAAAATAGATTTCATTTTAGATATTCATATATAGTTCATTGACCTAAATGTGGGAAACCTGGGAATTATTTGAGTCAATTACCTCTTCAAAATGTTAACCCCAATACTAGGGAAAGCCCAACATTAAAATAAAATAGTTGAAGTTTTTATTTATTTGGATTCTATAATTATATTATAGAACTATTTTTACCAATGGTATTTTGGTTATAATAATCATGAAGCATCTATGGATTATATTGAATTTTAGAAATATATATTCTTTCATTTAATTAATAGTTATGGATTCCATCATGGGTTTATGAGTTTCAAATTGATCATAAGTTCAAAGTATTAAATAAACATTTTTTTTTGGTTTTATGTGATGGAATTATACTAAGATAAATAATATTTTGGGAGATATTTATGGAAATACACCCCATTAGTTTAGTATATGTTTTAGTGTAAGTTTTATTTAGGGAAAAAATCACTTAGCTTTTGTGGGGATTATTTTATAGGTATTGGTAACCTTTAGTGTTTATATTATCATCAGTATTTTGGTAATTATCAGTAATTTGTCTTTGGGAATGTTATAGGAATTATATTAATATGGTTTTAAAAAAGTAAAACCTGTATTCTTGGTGACAACCTGTTGCATCCAGAATGTCCACAGGGCTTGAACCCATAACCGAATGGACAAATGGGAGTTGTGTCGACCACTTGCCTATGTGATGGTATGGTTAATTTATCATTATTTTTATTCAAACAATTTTATGGATAAATATTAATTTTTAACCAGTGGTGTTACTATTGGGGTTTATATAATAATTCATTATATTAGATAACTTGTGCTAACTATATCGGTTTTGGAAAATATTTAGAAAGATATGGAATGATTTGTTGATCTATTATGGATCTTTCGATCCGTTAAAATAAATTTTAGTGTTTCAAGAAAAAAAAGATTAATTTTTTTATATTCATTTCATGTAGTATGAGATGAATTAGAAATTTATCAAATAACATGCAAAGGATAAAATTGAGCTTATAAACTAGAAATATATCAAGTAAATATATGTCATTATATTCATAGATAAGAAAAGAATAAATCAACTTTAGGAAAATGATTTTGAAACAAAAATTTTATCTTATTACCTTCATCTTCGATAAATCAAATGATGTTTTAAATCAGTAGAGATTTATGGTTATAAAGTCTTTAACATTAAATTGATCATTCATGTTCTTATGATCAATTAACTCAATCACTCTTTATAATTATTTATGTTTTTCATTCATGTATTTATATTCTCTTCCCACCAACATTCTTCTATTTTGAAACCAAGTATGTATTATTCTAGATGACCCTTGTACTCACCTTTATATATTATTAAGAGGATGTTTTATTAATACTTTTTAGGATGTGGTTTTTCAAAAAATGTATTTTCAAGTTTTAATTACTTGATTAATGAGATCAAGATTAAATTGTGAATATGCAATTTATTTATGGGGGTAGACTGTAACGCCCTGAGATTTTTTAAAAGAAGAAAAGTGGGTTTAATAGAATATATGAAATGTGACATCGATCTTAGATGAGAATTTTACACCCCAAAAATTCATGATTCTTTTCTTTTAAAGTAAATTTGATCTCTTCAATAGATTTTGGAACACGCAACCTCGTGACTAAATGAACAATAATACCGAATTTCATTAAAATCCAGCCGTTAAATTAGAGGGTATGAATAGTAATGAATAAATCTATATATATACTAAAGTAAGCATTTTTCTGGACACATGTAACTCTCACAACTCTCCGCTCCACTCATCCACTCCAAACCTAATTCAACCTGCCTAATTATCCTACCCGAGTCACGAATTTCCTCCCTTGCGCTTTACCTCCACCGCTTATCCTTCTAGAAAACCCTTGATAGCTTCTTTCTTTGTCGGACGATTCCTCCATAACCTGCATCTCCACTGCAGATAACTTCTTCCAGATCATGCAATTAAAAAATTCTCCCTCTCCCAGTCTACCCGCAGTCCATAGCGCTCCATCTCTAACCTCCTTCTTCTCCTGATTTCCACTATACTCACGGAGTATTTCCTTCTATCGGTCGTGGTCAGGATTCCCCTCTTCATTCCCTATAAATCCAACAAAACCCCGATGCCAACGTCATCCTACTCCCAGTTTCCTTGTAGATCGTAGAGGTTGTACTTCTATCCTCAAAATACCTCTACCGCTCACGATTTTCTTCTCCCTGAAATAGGGTTACTTCTAGAAATCGATTCATGCATCCTCTGTCCCCCTCTGTCATCGGATTACTCTCCCTCACCTACTTTCATCTTCCTCTACCACCTCTATTACCTCATTTATATGTCCATTGGTTTCCAGTGATCCATTCGAAAAACCCTACTCTTCGGCTCCATGTGCTAATCAGCCTCCATCACCTTCGGTGACTTACATTTTGTGACATGTCTCTGTAAACAAAATTGAACTTCCCCGATTCATTAATTTATCCTTAAATTATTGATCTATTGTAGCATATTTTTGGGTGTTGGGGGACTAGTTATAGGGCTTGTGACATCATTGATGTCAGCAATGTTCACGTTCTTCCAACTGAGCCCCCTTCGCATTAGGTGGTCTCTGACAAGGCCACCAAGAGGTTTACTATCTCAGATGATTCTCAGAAGAAAAATTTTGACATTTTGAAGCTTCACCCCAAGAAGAAGAAAGAAATTATGGTGTTGTATGTGATGAACACATATGCTTCCCTGAATATTCTATACTCTAATGGAAGCGCCATAGATCTGGGTCAAATGTACGATCTGTTATGCGAACTCAACCATCATCCTCAAGTCAACTTACTGGGGTCAGTTTTCCAGATCTAGCCTTTGTTTTTTTCTACTTATATCAATCCGGACTGATGCAACTTGTGGCAACCATCTGTTTGTAGATATGATTATTCTGGGTATAGGCGTCCTTTAGGAAAGGTACATGATATTGTTAAAATGTATAAACATGATTAAGAATCTTTAACTTTATATATTTTTGTAATTAATTTTAGGAAGTTTATATACAGATGGAGTCGGAAGATGTTTTTTTGTATAGACAATATGTTCATAGCAGACCGACTATAGATTTAGTAGCTAGGTTGTCGAGGTTGCGTGCAAAGGTTTTAGCAGTCAGGTTGTCATGGTTTAGTGTAGGTATGCCTATCTCGTTATATTATTATAATAATTGTTCGTTATATATAAAGATAAAAATATTTTTATTATAGATAATTATCTTATCTGTAACTTGTGGCCTCCATCTATTTGCAGATATGATTATTCTGGGTATAAACGTCCTTCAGGCAAGGTACATGCTATTTTTCAAATGGATAAACATGATTAAGAATCTCTAAATTTAGATCTTTTGTAATTAATTTTAGGAAATTTATATATGGATGGAGGATGAAGATGTTTTTCTATACAGAAAATAAGTTCAGGGCGGACCGACTATAGATTTAGCAGCCAGGTTTTCGAGGTTGAGTGCTAGGGTTTTAGCAGCCAGTTTATCGAGGTTTACTGTGGGTATGCCTATCTCTTTGTATTATTATAATCATTGTTTGTTATATATAAAGATAAAAACATTTTTCTTACAGATAATTATTTTATCTCTTATATTAAATTTTTTATTTTTTTATTTACTTAACATTTATATTACTAGCATTAGTTTTTTCAATCAAATGCTTACATCCTTCCATTATACAATCAGTTTCTTGCATTGATTATCAGTTATTTTGATATCAGGTTAGTTGTAATCATCTCTTTATTTTTGTAATCATGTTTCAATTATGTTAATTCAGTTGATAAAAATGTTCATTTAAAATTTTTAATATCCTAAATGATTTATGAAAACCTATTTTTTACATTAGTTTTGTTTTTATCATTCATTTTCCCTCTATTAATATCATAATTCTTTATTATTTACAATGTGAAAAACATTTGTTTCATAAATTTAGATATTTTATCTCATCTATTAAATTTTTAATATTTAAATTTTCTTAAGCTTTTTTCTTATGTCATTATAATACATCTTCAATTCATTACATGAAACAATTATTTCATTCCGTATGACGGTATTTATTCAGATATTCATTTTTTAAGGGCATTCACATTGTTCTACTACTTTGAAACATGTTGTAGTTTCGGAATTCCTAACACACTTAATTTACAAGAAAATATGATTATTTTTCTCTCCCGCGAATTGTATGTACTCATGATTAATGATTTATATAATGGTGTTTCATTACATTCATAATATATTATCTGACTGCCATTAAAAATTATAAAATATGTTTTACACTCAATAGTTATTTTTTTTGTTTTCTCTAATACATAATCATTGAGAATTATGTTTACTAAAAATAATTTTTCTTTCAGTTTACTAATCATCATTTGTTTTTTAACATTGAATTACCTTTTAAAAAAATTATTTATGTATTAAAAAAATTATTATGTATTAGATTCCTTCTCTATAATTTTATAACTCTAATTTTCTTATACAGTCTGTGCCAGCTAAGGAACCCTTGTGCTCCATCATTGGTCGGTTTCCACTGTGTCTTTATTGATAAAATAACTCTTGAATTTGAATGCATAAATCCAATTCACTTCCAAAATTAGACCCTCTAATTCATTTTGAAATGTTAAATTTTAATAGGTTGTTCCATGCCTTTATGTTCTTTCCCATTTTTTAATTTCCTCTTTTCTATACTCTTTGAATACAATTTTTATTACAGTATGTACTATTTTTCTCAAATTATGAAATTTCATTTATAAAAATATAGAACTACCATTTCATTGAAAGAATTATTTTTCCCTTATTTTATATGAGCATCAGAACAATGGAACTTTACATTTCTTCTTCTATTCATGTTGCTTTATCAACATCTCCAGTTTTTGAATGCAATAGTAACAAAGATTCAAGGAAATTTCTTAATAATGTAATTATTTCATTTTTATTTCTTTTTTAAAAAATTGTTGAGGTCACTATTATCACAAATATTATTAATATTTTAAATCATGCTTTTCATAGGGATAAACATACCACTATTTAATTTCCAATGCTTTGTAAACAAATTTATTCCCCCACAGGATACTATAGGATCTATATTGGTTTTCTATTTTAGATATATCTTCTTAAATTAATGAGGTCAATTTTATCGCAAATAGAATTAATATTTCAAACCATGATTTTCACAGGGATACACATATCACTATGGAGGTCATAGATCCGAAGGAGAAAAAGTCATTTTATCATTATCAAAAGTTTTAGTTACTTTTATTTACATTGAGTTTTTGAAGAAATATTCCCTTATTTTCTTTATTAAAGTGTAATGAAATGACTAAATACATTTTCTACTAACCTGTTGTAGGTTTGATATGGGGGCCATGGGTATCTAATAATGGTATGTTGTTAAGGTGGAGTCTGAACTCGATCATTTATTAATTTATTAGGTTCACATGATGAATTGTGATTTATTATTAATTTTTAAATTAACAATCACTGAACTTTATGAATTATAATCTACTTTGTTTGATGCGATAATTTTGGGTGTCAATGTTCTAATTTTTTTTATATTTACCAAGAGTAATAACATATCAGTTCCTCCAAAACATGATAAGTTGGAGGTATGATCTTGAGGTTAGTGGTATCAAATAAGGGAATGTTATCAAGGTAATGTAGAAAGTATAAACTCAATTGATTTCCACTTTTTTAATTTAAGGTTGCATCGAGAACACTTTACATGGATTTTTTGTGTGTGATATCTATATATATACTAAAGAAGGGTTTTTTTACACCACGTGTTAGCTTATGAGCATCTTTCTTTACTATCGTGTTACATTCGGTCTATTTTCCAACCTCTCAATTAGGCTCCCCATTGTGATTTCTATCTCCCATTTCTCTGGTTTCTGCTGCTCCTCCGTTATTCCTTCCTCGTAGTCCAATGCCTTAAGCTTCTTCATTGTTCCGAATCTTGGTTTTCTGATGCTTCTCAATTTTCTGGATTCCTTCCTCATGGTCACTATGAGTTCTCCATGACAATTTCCCCCTTCAACCACCCCTCCATCCCTTGATTCTCCTCAACTCATCCCCAGGGTTTCAACGACCTCTTATCCAACTTCCTCCATTCCGTCAATATAATCCACACCTCCCATGATTCCATACACTGTCAATGGTTTCCCCTGCCTTACTTCGCTGACCTCTCAAAAATGCTTCCAGATCAGAACCGGAAAATACATCTTCTCTTACATTTGCAACATCAACCTACCGCACCCCCTCTCATTCTACCTTAAACATGACAAGAATGGGAACCTGCATCTCCCAAAAACACATCTATTGTCCTGATCCAGGTTTCTATCCTCTTCTAAATCGGTTCGTCCATGTGAATACCCTTGCCTCGCCCTAAGGTTCTTGCATAACAATGCTAGCATCGTGCTACTGATACCTCCCCTGTGCTCTACCTATAGGAACAATCTGACAGTTTCATCACCATCGAATACGGTGGAAGTCACCCTCCCTGTAACTCTTTATGAAGCTCTTCTCTATTGATTTTATTTCTATCCTACAATTTTTAGAATTTATGTTTTCTTACGAATTTTTCAGACCTTGTAACAATACTTTTATTTTTAAGAATCAGTAATTGAGGCATCTATTTAATTCAGACGACCAGTTTGTATTCACCTAGAAATGTTTTTAGGATTGATACATATTTTCTACACAAACAGAGCTCTAATTTCAAGAATAATACTTTGACTATAAACTACTAAATCTAGAAATGATTCCTCTCGGAACATTAGGTCTTCGTCACCATAGATAGTCCTTATTCTATGTTTTCCTACTTATTCTTCTATGTTTCCCAACATTTTATTGACTTTCTGAACCTATAATATTCATGGTTTCAACTATTCTACACCCAAAATATTCTGAAAAAACAAAAAACAATGTAATACTTATCATAGGTGAGATATGTTTTCAGAAGTTTTTGGTTTTTCCTCCCAAATCCATACCGATTGGTAAGAATTAGGGCTCAATGGGATAATGTTTTGATAGATTTTGTCATTTTTTCGAGGTGATATTTTCCAAATAGATCAGGTGTTGCATGAGAGTCATTACTAATTCTTTTTTATGTAAATTCATACGATATTCTTTATTCATTTATTGTATGATGATGGAACACTATTGTTTTTTCTTTTCTATGGGTTTTGATTTAGGAATTCTTTTGATTTCAGGATAAGGGTTCATATCGAAAAACACGTCATTATATGGAAAAAGTGGTGGTTCATTTGAAGTTGGTAATCGTAAATCTTATACTACATCATCTATAAGCTTATTCATTTTTCCAGACTGATTATCTATTTGAGGATTTTCATTTCTCAATGTGATGGACTTACTCATGCTGTTCATGTTTGGAAAAGTGGGATGGATCATTGCTTTTCTTTTTGAATTCATGATTTGGAATATTATTCTTTTAATTTATTATTTTTATTATTGGTTCAAGATAGCATCATATTTCACATTATTTACGCTACTGGACCCATTAGTGTCTTCTGGTCTATTACTGTCACCTTTAAGTATATTAGAATTCACTATATATTTCTCTTTTAGGCACTAAAACCCTTTTTTTATAGCCTCTATATCCGGATCTCTTCCACAGGTATGTTTTCTTAAAATTGTGGAATTCACCTCCCTTTTATCCATAATTTTTTAGTTGCAGTTACAGACTACATGAATGCAGGTAATTTGTCCAAAAATCGTGGAGTAAAACTCCATTTTTTCCACTGTATGACTATAATTAATTTGTTTTAACTATTGAATCCACTACATATTGTTTTTTATGCACTAAAAACATGTGAATATGATTCATATGAGATAATACACTTAAACCAATATTTTAGGATAACTGCATGCATCTTCCAATTATGTATGACTAAAAGAACATGCAGGAGACTTTCACTCAGCTTCGCCCTGGTTCACCTCCTGTAATCCCATACATTATTAGCTGCAGTGACATTTTTGTTTACGACGCTTGACAACCACATCGCAAACTACCATAACATCACCCACACATTCTACAGACATTCTACAAACCGGCCTCTCCACAACAGATATGTCACCCTACTGTCCTTCAATACATATCCCTTTTGTGCATCTATGATTCGATGCAGTTTATCAAAATGTAATGATACATTCATACTACTTTTTCCTATTCAAATACACCAAGTACATATGTTCAATCTGCTCAGCCTTTATTTATTGACCATTCATTATTAGTAGGTTTTACATTTGATTCATCATAGTAATCAACTATAACTGGCATCATACAACCCTAGTAGTGACTACATGTACATTCTAAGGATTATTTGTCTTTATAGTATACATTGTATATACTCTAATCTTAGTACTAGGAAGAGGTTCAATTATACTGTATTTTTTGATTCATTTTTTCTCTGATGTAAGCTTACTGGGATTTTTTTTCTTTTTATAGTTGCACAGTTTTGCTTCTATTAATTTTAGGATATAGTTTCACATTGAAGAACAGGTTTCATCTTGGGAAACTATCAGTTCTGATGAAATTGATACCTGATTATGATGGTACTATCACAACTTTCTTTGATTTATTCGTTTATTGTAATTGCATACTATATCTTTTAATTTAAATTCTTACTATATTTTTTATTTGTTTATTGTATGATGATGGATTAATGTTTTTTTCCTTTCTATGGGTTTTTATGTGTGAATTCTATTGATTTTAGTATGTGGGTTTGAATTGAAGTTGTTACCTGACAATCCTACATTACAACATCTGTAATCTTATTCAGTTTTCTAGACTCATTATCTATTTGAGCTTTTCATCTCTCAATGTGATGGAATTAATCATGATGTTCATGTTTAGAAAAATTCTATGGATCTCTGCTTAGATTTTTGAAATCATGATCGGGGATCTTATCTTTTTAATGTCTTCTTTTCATTAACTAGTTAATATAACATCATGTTTCACTTTTATTTTCCTACTGGATCATTTATATTCTTCCGGTATATTGGCATAGCCTTCAAGTCTTCATGGATGTTAATGGATTGATGTCGTTTTTTTATAAATAAAGAGTTATTTAAGATAATAGAAGAATTACTCCTTTCTTTATTAAGGGAAATTAGAATATATTTATCCAAAAAACAATTTTTTACTCCCCTACTATCCCTCCCTATTATATCTATACTTACATACATATGAATATTTACATTCATGCATGTATTTTTTTGAAAGTTCCATGCCAATATATATGATTTTTTAGTGCAAATGGAGAAGCATGAAAATGAATTTAGGGAATAAAAATTTTCTGACTTGAAATACATGAACATTAAAGCAAGTACCATTCCTAGAGGTATCCACTGTCTTTCTATGCTCTTAACTGATTAAAATTCCTCCTATTCAAATGCACATTAATATTTGTGTTTCCTGGGGTTTCTAACATTTCATTAAGACAACTATCACTGACATATTGTCCCGTCTATTCATAACATTCTGGATTCTTCAGTTTTGGTTGCTTCTGATGTGCACTCATCTCTTAAAACTGAACAAATAGCCTTCCATGTCATCACTAACAATAAAACATATGCCTGCATGCATTCATGGTTTAAGCTGAACCCAATTACCCCTAAAACTTTTTATGTTGAAGGAATTCACCAGTTTGATTGGTTAACAATAGATAGTGTTCTCGTCAAGAATTACTTCTATGGGAACCACATTCCCAGGGTCAAACTATGGGATACAACTCCACGAGTCATTGCATTGGTATTGCAATCTATGAGTCCCAAGTACATTCCCTTTCTCAACTCTACACATATATTTGCGAGTGGTAATTAAATGTAATGGTATTCATTTTCTTCTCATTTTCTTCTCATGAGTATATGTTTGTTAAATAAAAATCATTATATGTATATGGACTAAAAAGTGGTAAATGGGCTAAAAAGTGGTAAATGAGTTCCTTATATTTGGTTTGAAGCTTTTCCTGCTATATTTCTCGCTTTCTCTTTCTCATTTACTACCAAACAAGATCTAATTTGGAATTGGTTAGGTGATGTAATATTTATAGCAACAATATTAATTTACCTTTCATATTGAATGATATTTCTGAAACTTGACATTACCATTGAAAAAAGTGAACATATTCCTATCATTATTTTTACATTCAATAAATTTACACATTGCTTTCAATACCAAACATTGAAAAGTTACTATAATTACAATCACATTATATTTAACATTCCCGACAACCATGAAACATTTTGTAGGTTTAGATAATTCTAGTTTCATGAAAAGGTTAAAAAAAAATTCATATCATTTTAGCTTTCATGAAAATTCTTATCACTTATATTTTTACTTTGGTTTATGTTGGTTGGGTGGTTGTCTTTATTTTCATTCATTTTTTTTACTTAGTTTCTTCCCCTAAAATAGTTTTCTGCACAATTAGTTTCATTTCTTTTTATCATTGATAATTTGAGGACAAAATATTTTCTGAAGTGTGAGACATACATTTGTTTCTGTCAATAGATGTTGTGTTTTTTAAATGGGTATGCATGTTTATGTGACTATAATTTTAGTTTTTTTAGTGTCAAAATTTAATTACTATTATGTTTTGAACATATTTTCCAAGCCTTGACAACGAAGTATTTTCATAAGATGATTTTGGGATTCCGCAGAATTTTTCTCTGTTATGGGATATTGATCTCAGGGGAAAATTCAATAGAGCAGCAAAAAAGGGGAAAATTCAATAGACCAGCAAAAAAGATAAAAATGTGTAGACCAGTGGGTGATATCTAAGATGTCAAACATACATTAATGTTTCTCATCTATGCATAGATAAGGTCTCAAATATTGACCAACTTTCATTGGCTTATGGAATAAATGTTTTGGATTTACATACATGGAGTACAAACATAAGTTTTAATCTATGGTGGTATCACATGATTTGAATTTTGATGATTATTCTAATCCGTGGAATTGTTGAAAATACATTCATTGTTATTAAAAAAATAGAATAGTTATAAATATAAATAAAACATATTATATAATTAAATTAAATATCACTATGTAATAATAAATTTTATAATGTAAAGTGATTAGATTCAATTATCAAATGGCTTATTTCTCCCAGAAAGTCTGGATTATTTCCCCTGATTAGTTTCAATTCTCAATTATTTAAAACTATTATATTTCATTATGAAACTAAATTTTTATTAATTATAAATTATCATAATTTTTTTCTACTAAAATTATGATCTCAAACCAATTTTTTAACATGGATTTCAAAATATGATACTTCTATTTTTTTTCTAATAATTTTTATTTCACTCTATTAATTTTTATTTCACTCTACAAACTAATTTTTCTGTGAATGTTATTTCAAATGTATTTCAATCATGTAATTCAAATCAACATCGTTTTCTTCTATATTGATGATGTCTCCATATTTTTTCCACTTGTATTCCAATATTTTTTACTTCTATATTTTTATTTAAATATACTCAATATTAATGAACTATATTAAAATTGAAAAATAATAATCTGTTATTGAAAATAATTGTTGACCAATATCACCGTGTGAATGCATGGGTGAGTAATAGTTATAGAAATTATATGGTTTACACAAGTATAAAATAAATTCAATAGATATATATTTCTTAGAAATAAAATAATAATCATTTGAATGAAAAATAAATGTTTTCTAAAAAACTATATTTTTCAAAGAAAACAGTTTCATCGCATTTTAAGGAATTATATTAAAATTATTTTTTTTTCAAATTTTAAAAAATGAATTAAAAAATATTAATTCTTTAAATCATAATATAAAATTCATCTTACGATTTATTTTTTGGGAATTTTCTAAAAAAATTTGTTTTTCAATGGATAGTAAAAAATATTGATTTTTATTAAAAACATCTTTTCTTTTCAAAAATATACATGCCCCATTTATTTTAATATGTTTTTAAAAGTAAAATTAGTTCAATTATATATTTATAAATCAAAATTATTTTATTCTAATCAATTTCATTTTAAATTTTTATTTAAAAACTTATTGAAATTTTGAATTTTTTTACAATGGAAACCCGTTTTTTTATCATGCCTGTGGGTTTAATTTTATATTATATTCTACCAATTTTGTGAATTTAATTTTTTAGACTAGACTCAATATTTTTAATAGTCATAATTTATATTATAGAATAATTTCAAATTATTGTTTTACCATAATTAATATTAAAAGAAATAAAAATAATAATTACATCGGTTAGGGTAAAAATGTATTTTCCGAGCGGTTAAAATAAGAAGATAAGGATTAAAAATGACCTAAAACTTGTCCAAAACACAAAAAATGAACATATTTAGACATTATAAACTCTATGATTTAAAAATGGGAAATTATTTAGCCCATTTTAATGTGTATAACATTGGTATACTTTGATCTTCTCAAAAGTTTCATGTGTGTCCTCTCCCCCACTTATAAAAGGTCACTCCCTTCCTTAACATATTCATACCACTAAAAGAAATTCTATTGAAAAAAAAAGTAAAAAAATATGTCCCCAAAATCCTTAAACACGTTCAGTAGGTTCTTTTCTTCCCAAAATACTAACCCTAGGATCCTTAAGAAGAAATCCAAAGGAGGTTTCTCTAAGAGAAGGTAATTGTCATAACGAGGATCTTTCATTTTCAATATTCTATTTCTACCATAAATTTTGTATTAAAACTTCTAATATTATAACAACTTTATCTCACATATAATTAAATATTATTATGTTGATATAATATTATTTATTAGTCTCCTCCTCCATCAAATGGGAAAGAAATCATTGATCTTTTTTACAATGGGCTACATCCTTGTGAACCGATGTAACTCATTTTCCATCAACACATAACACAATAATATATCACGATGGATTTAATATATATATATATAAATAATATTAATGATATTATTATTATTATAGAATTATAATATCAAATATACCATCTTAATTTCCATGTCTTTTAAAATACGACAACGTTACTCTTTTGTATTACGGACTACCACCTTAAGAAGCGATTTTATTCATGTTTCACTTTCAATTTACATGGAAAGTAATAAAAATAAATTTAATGAATATATGATATATATATATATATATGAAATTATATTAATTATTTAAAATTTATATACCATCCATTTACTTAAACTTACACTCATTAATGGAATGATATCTTCACTCATGTGTATGTATGGCCTACCGTCTCTATGATGTGTTGTGATTCATTTCCCATGTCCAGACATCAAGAATGATTCTAAGAATTAATATAATGAGTAAATATTATATTCATAAAATTATTATTATTATATATATAATATATTTATATCAAATTCAAAATAACCCAAACTTTCACGACAAAACATGCATGAAAAACAAGGCAATTGTGACCTAAAACAATAAATGTAATAAAATATTATTAACTAACAGGAAGTATAATGTTATAATTGGATCATATAAAAAATTATAAATTTTAATATGGTTGTGGAATAAATTAATAAATACATAAAACCATTATATATCAGTTTAAAGCACATTCAACTAAATTGTTCTGACATATTGTTGTGTTGAACCATCGCCGCTTAGGTCGTCACTCTCTAGGGCACTCTGCCATCTTGGCTGGAAATAGATCCTTCTTGGATGGGGATCTCTCTAGAGTAACCCCTTCGTGGGGAGGGTGGTTTTCTAGTTTGGAGGGTTTGAAATGCCCACACTTAGGGGATTCATCTTCCTAAGAAGAGAAATCACATTCAACTATAAGGAAACATAACGTAAGGGACATCGTCATAATTTCCCTTCATTGAGACATATTGTAATTTTAAACACCTAATTTCTTTTATATGGAATATATAATGACCCTTATACATTAGGGTTCATAATTAAATAATAAATCATGGTATTTTATGTTTCAATTTTATTCTCACATCTAAGTGTATTTTACATGAAAATTACCAAGTGGTAATGAATTTCGTAACTCAATTTCTTTTCATTAGGTTATATTACTTCTTGGTTATATTTGGTCTTCTAAGGTAATATGTGTAATTAATTTTTACTATATTATGTTATATATACACTTGTTTATTTTTATTTACTTTTGATACACATAATCAATTAATTGGTTTATTCTCACTTCAACATTATGATATTTGTAAGGGTTTATTTCATAATCTCATTTTAATCAGGATTGTTTATGCTTGAATTTCCATTTAGTGAAATTATTTGATCATTGGATAATATAACCATTTAATTATATTCACATATGGTTATTGTTTAATTTTTCATGTAATATTACCATTTTCCAACTCTTTGATACTTAAATTGATTGAGAAAATGTTTTAAATATAATACAACATTAATTATCTCTTTAGTTCAAATTCCTTTTTCTACTAAAACCATGGTTTCTAAAAAATATATAACATTGTATTAAAATTATCCAAATGATTTATTAATGAAATTTTTATGCATGTTTTACTTTTTAACTAATTTTTTAAAGAAATTTCAATGCCACATTTCAAACAAGGCCTATTTTTATTTTATTAAAAATGTCAAAGGAATCATTGTTTTAACATGTAATACATGTATGGAGATACCCAAAATCATGAATAATCAATGTTTAAATGATTATGTTGGTTCTATTAAATTAAAATTATTTTCAAAATATTTTTTTAACTTATAGTTTTAAAAATATTTTTAACATAAGAAAGAAATTTTCCTCAAGATTGTTTTAATGACATTTTTATGGTTTTTATATTAATCAATGAGAAAAAAACATTATTTTACTTATACTGCGCTAGGGATATATTGTATTGATTCATTAATTATTATTTATATGGATGGTTTATGATCATTTTGACCAAGTAAATTATTAACATTCAATTTCTTGATTCATTTTTTGTAGTCATTAACTTAACCTTGAAATATTCACATTATTATGATCATTAGAAATTAAATTTCCCCTAAATATCCATATTATTTATCAAGGATATATTTAACTCTTAAACTAAATATCATATATACATATAGTGTACTTAATTGATTTTTATTTTATTATGCGGTGAAATGTAAATAAGTCTATATTCATTACTCAATACAAATATCGGATGGTAAGGCACATTATTCATGAGTTAAATCAATTATTCGATATATAAGGAATGATTTAGACATACATATATGGTTGGAGACCAGTTATAGGTAGCCCCTCAATGTATTGATAGTATCATGAGACAAATTAGTTGGATAGACTCAGTTAAATGTATTTCTATAGTTTAATTACCTATATGTTTTTAACTATCTTGTGAAAGGTATTGATAGTAGAGGTATCATGGTACCTAAGATCATGAAGTCCAATAATTAAGTATTTACTTCATTAAGAATTAAATTATTATTATCTATGATATTTTCACAATGAAATTATATTTGGATGCATTTCATTATCAAGTTATTGATTAAATGGAATGTGTGATAACATATTTACCTTTAAACACTAATTATTCCTTATCGAATCATGATATTAATGTTATTTATTATATGTAATGTGTGTTTAGATATTTACCATTCCATATTTACTATGCATTATATAGTCATGGTAGTCTCATTATTGATTAAATGGAATGTGTATTTATATATTTACCTTTCCATATTTTTTATTCCTTATCTAATCATGATAGTCAAATTATTTAAATGGCATGTGTGTTTATTTATTTACCTCACCATGTGGATTGTGGTTACTAATTCATGATAGCTCCTTCTTTACATAACTCTTAATGAGAATCTAAGATCCCCCTTATTTTTTCCATTCCCTAAAATCAAGTAAATATACTATGAATTATATTCAAGGATATTATTCATTTAATTGTGATATTCTAACAAAATTATGTTGTAATTTCTGTTTTCAAATTTAATGCATGACTCAATTATGTATCCAGTATACCAATACTAATAAACTATTTAGTATTTAGGGATAAAATCACTTGTATCTTATGAAAATGTTTTCATGAACACATTGGATCTAGGATAATGGGGTCAGAGTTTTTATAGTTATTATTAGGGGAATTTTAGTAGATACTTTGGGAACTAGATTTAGGAAAACATATATTATGGAACATACCCCTTTTATAGACTTCGAGGATAAGTATATAAGAATATACCAATTTTTTTTAAGGTGGATATTATTTCGATTTCCAAATAATATATACATTTTTGGATACTATAAGTGGATGTGGTTCTAAAACAAATTTACCTAGGGGTTATAACTCTATTTTAGGTGCTGAGAACATAACAAGAGTGTTACGTGGTATATGAAAACGGGCCTTACTGTGCACCTGGGTTGACACAACTAGGGGATATTCATTGGATAATTCACATTTTCTTTGTTAACCATTACGAAGGATTTAAATATATGATGATAATGAATAACCTAGTTTAAACCAAATCTATCTAAGATTGAAAAGAAGGTTTCATTATTTAGACATCCTATAAATTGTTATTTGGTTTTCCCATTATGTTTATTGTTTATCACACTATTCTTTTTTGTTTTAGTCATTGGCTAGAACCCAAAGGAATCATGATTACATTGAACATGAAAGAAAATGTTATTACATTCAACAACCAAATGGGATGATGATAAGATTGAAGGATATCATTATTATTCATAATCAGTTATTTTGAAATATGATTAAAAACCTATAAATTAACGACTTATCAGACTCACCAAATAAAATAAAGATGGAGTTCTCTAAAATATTGAGTGGTGGAGACCATGGAGGAAAGAAGTCTTGATTTTCTTCATGTCATAAATGTGGAAAGAGACATCCAAAAAAATTTCTCAAAAAAATAGAAAAAAAATTATGTGTGGAAAATATGGGAATAATGTAATGAATTTCTAAGGAAAAATTAAGAGTATGATGGAAGGAAATAAATTTCATCCAAGAGATCCATTTATAGTTCATTTTATTAAATATGGGGAATCTATTCATTATTTGACTTAATTCCCTCTTCTAAATGTTAACCCCTAGACCAAGGAAGGACCTATGTTGAAATAAAATGGTTTAAGTATTTATGCATTGGGTCCCTAGAATTATATTGTTGAAGTATTTTTATTAATGGAATTTTTCTTATAAGAATCATGAAATATCTAAGGATTGTAAAAAAATTTAGAATCATATATGTCTTCATTAACATATGAGTTATGGATACCATCTCCAGTTTATGATATTAACATTGATCATAAGTTAAAAGTATTAAACACCCATTTTTAATTTTTATGTGATGAGAGTATATTAATATTAAGGATATTTTGGGATACATTTATAGAAATACAACCCATTAGTTTAATATATATTTTATTGAAAAGGTTATTTAAGGAACAATAAACTTAATTTTTTTGGCATAAATTTAGAGGCATTAGTAACCTCTAGGGTTTATCTTGTCTTTTATGTTGATGTAATTATGAATTATTACACTTTGGTAATGTTATAAAAATTATATTAATATAATTTTAGAAAAATTACAACCTTCATTTTGGGTGATAACACAACACATACGGAAAGTTTGTAACTCCCCAAGATCTTATGAATTATTTTTTTCAAATAAATTAAATTTCTTTTTTAGTTTTTGTTACACACATCATCTATTTTATCTTGTGTTACAAGTGACATTGAGTTCTACAACACTAAGATATATTATTAAAATTATTATTTAAAAGTGATAGTTATAACCTAGACATTAAACTTAGAAATATGAATATTAATAAATATTTTTAAAATATTAAGTATAATGGTTTTATATAAATAAATAATTTTTATAAAACACATACTTAATTTTTAGAATAGGATTTATATGTTTCTGAAATACAATTTTCTCAAAAAATAACTTTTATTAATTGTTGTGAAGAAATAATAGAAGTAATTTTAAAAAAAATTATAAAATATATTTAAAAAATTAAATTAATTTTTGAAGTATAAAATTTAAAATTATCTCAGGATTAATTTTTTATAATTTTCTAAAAGGATGAATTTTTTGATGAATAGTTAAAAGTACTGGTTTTTATTAAGAATTGACATTTCTATTGTAGCATTTAAAAACATGAAAAAAATTAAGATGGTTTTAAAAGTAAAATTATATTAATTATATATATATATTAATATAACTTAGTTTATTTTTATCAATTTAATAATGAATTTTCATATTAAATCTTTCTCCACTTATAAAAATGTTCTCTTTGAAAACTCACCTTCTCATCGCATCTGCAGGTTTAATTTTAAATACAATTATGCCACTTATATGAGTTAAATTTGGAAAAATAGATTCCATATTTGGAATAATAATAATTTATATTATCTAATAATTTCAAATTAATTTTTTACCATAATGAATAGTAAAAAAATATAAATTATTTACCGCAGTTAAGGTAAAATGGGTTTACCAAGGGTTAAAATAAAATGATAAGTATTAAAAATGGTTCAAAACATATCCAACACTAATTTTATAGTTATATTTTTACCATATATATTCTAGGTTTTATAATGGACCATTTTGGATCCTTTTGGCATGTGAAAATCAGGGGTATACCTTTTTATGTTCAAAAATTACTAGTGTACCACTCACCTCAGTTATAAAAGGTCACCCCTCTCTTCTATTCTTCAGACATAAAAAAACATTATTTCAGAAAATTAATAACCAAATAATTTAATTAATTCCATAATCTCATCCTTTAATCTTTATTTCAGTCATAAAGCTATGTAAATAATCCTTTTTGGGAAAACCAAAAGAAGTTGTCTGAAAACGTGGTAACGTCCCTAACCGGACATTTTATTTTATTTCTTCCTCCAACTCCATAAATTATTATTAAAACATTATTATATAATAAAATAAGTATATTACATATATTGATATTTTATTATGTTAATTTAATATCCTAAATCCATCTCCTATTTCATAAAATGGGGTATTAAATCCCCATTCATGTGTACTGTAGACTACCACCTCCCAAACTGATGTTATTAATTTTCCATCACCACCTTTCATAGATGTATAAAATTAGAGATTAAATTTTTATATATGATATTTGTTATATTATAATACTTATTAAAATATTTTATCTCATATACCTTATTACATTCCATTCTGTGGTAATTTGACAATGTTCCATGTGTGTACATCAAACTGCCGCCTCTTGAAGCGATGTGATTAATTCACACTTTACATGGAAGGTAATAAGGTTTGTTTTATTTAAAATATGTGATATATATGATATAAATTTTATTTTTAATGGTAATATAATATTTTACCCACTTTCATTTCATCCATCGCGGAAATGGAAAAAATGTTTATTCATTTGTACAACCTACCCTCTCTAAGAATGGTGTATTTTATTTTCTATCTCTAACTTTTATGGATAAATATAAATAAATTTAAACTGAATATATATATATAGTATTTATATAAATTTTATAACTATATATATGATATAACCATGATCAAATTAAGAGGATCGAAATTAAAAAAATCAGAACAGACATGAAAAAAAAATGATTATTACCCGAAACGTGATTCTTAGAATGAATTTTTAATAAATAAGGTAATAAAATATAAAAATAATATCATATATGGTAGTATATATAGAAATATTTCATTTAAATAGATTTATAATAAAATTATATTCATTATACAAGAGGTTTTAACGTGTATGAAGGAATTTGAGACTTAATGTAAGCGATTTTCGTCTCACTTTTTACTTATGTGAGACACATGCCATATTCACCACATATTTATTTTATGTGGGGTATATACAACCCAAGAATTTATTTTATGATTAATTTCATAGAAAGTATACATATTTACATATCAATTTTAGGATCTCAATTTCATAGGGATTAGGATTAAAAGTTAACAAATGGTAAGGGTTTTATGATACAATCCAATTGTCTATCAGGATTGTTTAGGTCTTTGCTTCTGATGATGAAATATTATGACCTATGTATCAATAAACTCTTGAATTTTATTATCATATGGTTATTTAATGATAATAATTTTCCCCATTCACATTCAACTATGTATTTAATATTTCAAAATAATGTTTTTAAGAAAAACTAACTTTATATCTCTCATTGGATGAAAAACCATTTTCTTCCATATCCATCTTCTCTAAAAATGTTTTAAAAAATTATTTAACATTCCTCAATAGATTTATTAAATTATTCTTACCTATGTTTTAATTTTTTAATTTCTATTAAACAGAATATTTATGTCATTTTCTAATAAAAATCCATGTTTAGATTTTACTAAAAATATAAAAGGAATATTTATTTTAACATGGATGAAATTTTACTCCACCATAACCATTCAATATTTTAAATCACCCATTATAAGATTCCAATGTTAATTTCAAAGAAAATGTTTTTAATATATTTTATGTTTTATGATATATTTTTCAATATGGAATTACTATTTTTCTAAATAAATGATCTAAGTAATTTTTCAAAATCATTTTTCACATAATATTATATATATTGATGTTACTTAAGATTTACTAGGAATATGATCCAATGATACCATATTTATTATTTCTTTATATCATTTAGGATTATGATGAAAAGATATTTATGAAACCCATTTCCTTTCATTGGTTATACTATAATTAAATGTTTATGTAACCATACCCTTATTCATGGGTTATTATATGGTGAATGTTTTATGATCTTATAACACAAATATGTATGGATTATATGATAGGTGGGACCTATACATCTCTCCAATGCATTGGGTAAAGATAGAAAAACCTTGAGTAAATATGATATGTGTGAACCAGATTTCATATTCACAATGTCATGTGTGAACTGGATTACATGTTCACAGTGTTATTCATGGACCTTAATTTCATGTCTATATGGTTATGTGTAAACCTAGTTGCATGTTTATAAGATTATGAAAGGGCCTGATTTCATGTTCTGAACATAATAAGTGAAATTGTTTCTAATTATATGTGTTTACAATGTTATATATTAATGTATATACCACAAATATATTACTTATTCCAATGTTATGTTCTCATATATCATTATCTTTGATTCCATTATGATTCATGTCTTATGAAATACAATGATTTATTCCATGACTCAAGTTTATGATCTATGATATGCAGGGTATGGTTTTAAAATTTTATTATCATGTTCAAATACCATTCTGATCATTATATGTTGATATCTCTCTTGTTTACACATACTGAACCTCTAATCTCACGCTTTCTTATGATTCCTTTCCCTAGATTATGATGAAATTTATTATGTATAATATGGATAAGAAGGTTGATGGTTATGAATAACATAATGGGAGATGATGTATCTCACCTATACACCAATTTTTTACATGTCCATGTTTCCAATGTAACTAGACCTAAATGACTCTGACATGGAAAATTAAGTTATGTAAGTAATATTATTTTATTAAGATTTAATATCTATGTATTTTAAGTTTGGGTCTTTAATGTTTTTATAAGAGTATGGTTTAGTTAACCTTTAGAAACTAGGATTATAAAGCATTCATGAGATCCCTATGGATATTTCTAAAGATATGTCTCGGAAAATGTCTAAGGATAATTCAAAGGATGATTCAATGTAATATCCCAAGAACCACACTTATGGTTCCAATGATAAGAACATGTTGTATATGTTTTTTTAAATTAATTGAAAAATATACAACCCTTTACCCAACTAAAGATCTTTTCTCATCTAGGTTTTTGAAAATTATAAACATTTCTTGAAAAATATCAGAGTTACACAATTTGATAAGTAAAATATCTATTTTGGTTTACTCGTACTAACTTCTTAAATGAATCCAAATCCCTTTGGAACTAGTAAAGATCATATGAAAAACATTTTCAAAACATAGGGTGAGTATAAATTTCCCAGTAAGGGTTTTAAATACCAGTGTAAAATAATTTTATAAATACTTATTTAAAAACTCCTTTAAAACATTTTATATGAAATATATAATATTTTATATAGAAAATAGTTTTCAAAATATAATTCTAGGGTTTATAAAAAACAAAATAAATTTCAAAAAACCATTGAAGATATATCATTTAGGAAACCTAGTTAATTTTAAAATCAAATACTTTTGAAATATGGTTTGGATTTATTTTTTAAAAATCCTTTAAAAATGATATATTTATAGATTGAAATGGTACTTGAAAAATAATAATAAATACATGAGTCTATAAGAAGTATCACTTTGATGAAAACATCCCCTTGAGGTCGTGGGATCACCCGATTCTTCATCAATTCACTAATTACCTAAGTGTTATATTTTATGAAAACATTTTTTTATCATGTCTACCTTTCTCATTTATAACCCATTAAAAACCTTTAAAATACTCACATAAATTATTTTTAATGTATAAAATAATTTAACATCCTCTAAACTTTATGAAGAATTTATTTTAAAAAAATACCATAATGGTTAGAAGAAATCCATAATTTTGGTAAATTATAATAAAGTCAAAGGTATTATACATAAAATTTTAGAAATTGAACTGAAAACAATATCGTTCATTAACATGTATGAAATTTCAATGATAATTATAATATAAGGCCATAACTACTATTATGTATGAAATTTATTAAACTGAAATAATGTTTTATACATAAAATAATATATTTTGTCAAATTACATACTATTTTACACTATTTTTTCTAATATAACCATATTCCTTTACAAAATTGAAATCATATTTTAAGAATATATAAAATAGTGTTTTTTTTAAATAAGAAACTACCCTTACTGATAAATTTTAAAATAAAAATCCATTAAATCAAACTATGAATTAGTACTGGATTGGGAAGCCTAAACTTCCAATGGTGGAAGATATAGAATAGGTCAGAGAGAGAGTTTGGGTAATAGGATTTTTTTAAGGATAGATGGAGTTTCTATATATTGAGGCTTTGTGTGAACTGTTTACCTTAAAAATTTACAAATTGTGCTCAAATATAAATTCATATGACACTGAAAATCCTAACTCAAATATTTTTTTTGTGATTTTATAATATAAATGTGATTTTTATTAGTTTCATGGTACTTATCATCTTTATAATGATGTTAAATATAATGTTTATATATTTTATATCTTCTATCATTACCATATCTTTTATACCCGTGGAGGATAATGATATGGGATAATTTAAGTCATTCAAATGATACAATTATGTATATACATATATCAATGGTTAATATATATATTTATATTGGTTAACTCCTCACCTCCAATGGTGATCTGAAAAATAAAAAATGAATTTAGAGGTATGCATATACACAGTAAGTGAACTTCAGTTAAAATTTGATAGATACTTTTATTTATATTTTATTCAATTATAAATAAGATTTAACATAATGTTTTACTTGTTGTAAACTTAGTAAAAAATCAATGAAGATAGAACAAGAGATCTTCATGTGTGAAGTGGGAATTCGCTGTTTGTTCAAAGTATTTCAGACCTTTCATTGAAGGAGGGATACAGTGTAGATGATTTTCAAACTAGGATCATGAGTTTTTAGGGTTTGGGGAAAAATATTTTTAGGAGAAGAAAATGAATAATTTCATCAAGGGTTCATCTAAAACAAGTTCAAGGATTAAGATGTTAGTTGAGGGAATTATACATCTTAGATTCTTTAATTGAACTATGATGAAATAAGTGATTGATTTAATGTGGGAGAATAGTGACCACATTCATAAATCTCATATCAGAAAATCCCTTAGTTGAGAAATTTTATTTATAACAATCCATGCCTCTAACAACTAGATCCAGTAACCAGGGTCGACACATAGACAAATTATACATTAGGCACACCTAGGCCATGAAACATAGTCCATAGGTAACCTATGTGCTCCTTCGAGCACAACACATGCAATATGGGAACTTTTCCCAGGTCTTCTATATAGGTTCTCTCTCACCCACTCCACTTATGGGTTATCCAAGTTGATCTTATTACCCACCTAATTAGTAGTGCACAGATACCTAGCTACCCCATTAGCTGGTTTTTTTCATTACAACTAATATTTAAATTGTATATATTCCAAAAAAATTATGTGTCTGTGTGTGTGTATATATATTTATGTATTCATTATACTATTTAATGTTTTAAGCCAGTTTTATATTTTTTACACATGTATTATTATCAAAGTAGTATCAATATTTATTTTATTTTTTCATAATACATATATTTTTTATAATTTTAAAAACAAAATTTTGACAAAAATATATTATAAAAATATGTTTTATTACACATATTTATATACAGAAATATCACAAAAACTATTTTCTTTTTTTCACTATCACATTTAAAAGTTCCCAATGAAAATTTATTAATGTTAAAAAATCCAATGAATTCCCAAACCCAATGTATATTAGAAAAAACAATATCCTACATATTATAATTTTTATCACTTGCAAGTATGGTTATTATCTTCCCACTTTTACTCTTCATTCTTATTATCATCCTTTCTGGTGATTTTCTACTCATAGATCACCCCAATGAGGTAGGTTATAATCGTGGAGTTATTATGTTTATTAAAGCCTGACCACTTTTACTATTAATGGTTGTAATAATTTTAGTTTATTACTTGAAAAATTCAGTTTTTATAAATAAGTGTTCTTAAATTGAAGTTTGAGTTAGTGTATAATTTTTAATAAAATGTTCCTTATATTGATTAAAATTTTGAAGACTCGTTTATTTATAGAATTTTTTCAAAATACATAATACATTAAAAGTACGGGATATTGCACTCCACCACCCCTTAATGTGTGTAACGACCCGAACTTTTGAATAATATTTTTTTCTTGAATTTGTGTAATATTTTATTTTATACTCAACAAAACTATATCCTTTAATTAATGATGTTACTATAATTATAATAATACCACATGGTTTTGAATATTATATGGTTGTTGGTCAATATGACCGTTAGAAACTAAATTCTTAATGTTATGATTATTATTTATAAATATAAGTGACTATGGTTAGTTAATATAGAAAGAAGACTCTATGGACTCATCCAGTAGACTCAGGCCATATGATCCCATCTTCCAGAGCTTGGGAAGGAGGTTGCATCACTAGAATTTTCATTGGACCAAGCCCAAGCTGAGCTTCAACATGTAAATCTTGAATGGAATCACCTAAGGGAGAAGTTCAAGCTGATAGAATTCACCACTAGGGCAATGTTGTCCAAGCCACCCCAAGAGTCTATCACCATAGCACACCTTACACTTAGGTCATATGAAGGAGTTATAAGGGGCTATGTAACAAGGTCGTAGTTACGTTTTGTAATCCTTTTATATAAATAAAATTGTTATTTATTCTTATGGTCAAATTTTTGTATTTAAAATGCCTGAATAAATATAGTATTAATTTATAGAAATTCCATATTATTGATTAAATTTTGGTAAAAAGGGTATTTTAAATTTTTTTTGCATACTTTAAATAATTAATCATGTAAAATTATTTTCAAAAAATGTTCTTCTACAGTTGTGATCAATAATAAATTTATAGTCTAAAAAGATCAACTTGACTTTTAGTGAATAGTAAATTCTGAATAGTAATATTACCCTTATGAATAGTAATGTGACCAAAGTTATAGTGACCTCACTTAAGAAATTAGATATATAATTTAGGCATCTTGAATGGTGAAGTGAAATAATAGCATAAGTAAATAACTATTTCGGAAATTATTAGTTAAGTATTAGTATTTTTTGGGTAAATAGTGTTTTCACTAAAAATTTAAATATCTCTTAATTAGAACATTATTTCCATAAAATGGAGTTCATTTTTGAATCCGCATCATTGATACTATGTTAGGGTGAATTTATGATATTTTTATAAAATGATTTGTTGTTCGGTGAATAGTAAAAATATAGTTTTGAGTTCTGGTGTGATTAATGAAATAATTAATGGTGTAATAATTCTGGTAGAAATTTGAATATTAATATATGTTATGAGGTTTCCCAGGTGGACAATACCATGGTAAAATAGCGATGGCAAGCCCATGGTTTTTCAAATACCACTGATGAGGTGTCCCTTAGAAATTAATAAAATATTACCTCATTTTGACTATAAATACCAACCCATTCGTTCATTACATTCATTCAAAATTCATCATTCATGAAACTCTAGTCTTTTTACCTCCCAAGGATTCTTTCGACAGTTCCCTCAAGCCCCCTAAGTTCCCAACCTTCAAGCTTTCGAAGTTACTCTTCAACGTAACAGAACCTTTCACTCTCCTCTTTTAAGTCATGACTTCTTTTATGTTGGGTCTTATAGTTTCCATCTTATTATGTTGGGGTGTGTTATTATATATCCTTATTTCTGTCCATTTTATTTCCAAATTATTAGAGACCCTTTCCACTCTCATCAACTTATTTTTCTGAATTTTAAGCGATGTCGTTAGGCTACCAAATGTTCGTAAAAGAAATCGCACCTCCTCTTTTCTTTCATGTTTCCTTTTCATGTGTTATATCATTCAAACATCCATAATATGATCTTATTTTTATTTCATTATGTCTCTATATGGTATTATAATCTATTTATTAGTTTTTTAACCTTTCCCCCTCTCTTTTTAATGTATTTAAAGACCATGTTATTAGGTCGTTATACTGCAGAATTTTCATCTCAAAATCTTTCTCTTTTTCTCAGGAAATTATCTTATTTTATTTATGTGAATACTCAAAACTATATAATTTCTAGGGTTATTCATCAATACATAAAATTGATATATTTTATTCTGGAATTGACATACATATAACCCTTATTCTCTTTCCATGGGTTATAAAGGACTTAATGGTCTTGTTTATAAGGACTTATTAAAACGTCGTGATTTTGATATGAAACCCATTTCTTTTATTATCTTTAGGTTGTTTATGAAATTTATGATTATGATATATTTGTATCACATTAAAATAAATAAATTTTAAGGTTGTGGATTAATAAAACTATAATGCATTAGGTAATGAATTTAATCTCTAGAGATGACAAGTTTCACGATACCTTGGTGAATAACCTTGGTAATTTTTATGAAACCTTGAGGATGGACTGTGGTGATATGTTCATGAATGTATAAACTAAATTTTTTAGACACATATTCATGTTATTATTTAAATTATTATTATTATGATATTTCTATTCTTCCATTGCTAATTTATTTATGTTTTTCATCTTGTTTTTATTGATATCACAAGTAAACTGATTCCCTTTATTTCCCTACTGGGACTTATGCTCCCCCTTTCCTTCGATGTATGTCTCCAGGTTATGAGATGTAGTAATTGTACTTAAGATGAACCTTTAATTCATAACTAAAAGTTTATTAGAATAATGTTTAATTTTATCATGTATATTGTTCCTGATTTCCAAGACATTATACTTTAAAGATCCTATGTTGGTAAAATGTAATGAAAAGTTATGAAAAAAGGTGGGATTCCATAGTTGGTATCAAAATATAGTTTTGTTATTTATGTAAATTAGGCTATGAAAACTTTAGGAAGAACCCTATATAGAATTTTAAATATAGGAAAAATTCCTGGTATTTTGTTGAAATATTAAGTAAGTGGTTTCCAAACAAATAAATACTTGTCATGATATGAAGAAGTGGATGTGGATCTAGAAAAATTTACATAGGAGTGAAGACTCTGACAAGGAGTTTCGGGCTTGACCTGGGGTATTCTGGTATATGATAATGGGCCTTGCTACACTCTAGGTTTGGCACTCTTGGGGGATATGTTTGGTTAATCAAAATATTTTCATGAATCATTATGAAGGATTTATAGAGAATTGTAATTGTTTAAGAATAAATTTTTAAGGCATAAAATTTTTTATAGTTAAAATATTTATAAATGAAATAAGATTCTAACTAAGGTTTTATCCTTTTAGAAAATGGTGGGAAATAGAAGGAACTGTGAAAATGGTGACCTCAGTGGACAATGCACTGACTGCCCTCCAATGGAAGATGGAATGGAAACTTTCATGAGAATGATGAACCAAATGACTCGAGTTATGGGAAATAACTTGAATCAAGATGAGAAACCGATCTCACCGCGAAGGGAACAACATTCTGGTGAGTCATTTATGCATCAACGACCACCAACCATCAGTGGATCTACCAACACATTGATTGTTGAACAGTGGATCAGCACTATCGAGAAGATCTTTTCTATGCTCCGCTGTTCGAAACAAGAGAAGGTCACCTTGGTTGTTTACTACTTAGAGGGTGAAGCTGATAAATAGTGGGAGATAATAAAAAACATGAGTCCACGATTGGAGGTTGAATCTATGTAGTGGGAAGAGTTTAGAGGGATCTTCTTCAATAAGTATTTCCCTCGTTCAATGAGGAAAAAAATGGAAAAGGAGTTTCTCGAGCTGAAGTAGAAGGAGAATGAATATGTTGGAAGCTATGAGATGAACTTCACCAGACATTAACATTAAACCTCATGCTTTGTCATGGATCCTAATGGTAAGTTTGATATATTATTTGGTGTAATGAGACCTCATCTATTGAATAATTAATCAACCGAGACTGTGAAATCTATGAGGATATCGTACGGAGTGCAATGAAGGTCGAACTGCAGTTTAGTGACACACAGTGGTCTCATAATTCCAATGACAATAAGAGATCAATGGATCCATGAATAGGGAGGATCATCAATCAGGGAAGATGTGGAATGAAATTTCAAGATCACTTGTGTAATAAATGTGGGAAGAAGCATTTTGGGAACTAACTTCTTGGGATCGGGAAGTGAAAAAAGTCTGGAAGAGATGGCCATATTGCGTGAAATTTTCATAGTGAGGTGAAGCCACAACTTCCCAATACTAACGAAAATGGGAATATGGTACATTCCCTACCTGATTTCTAATGTTATAAGTGTGGACAACATGGGAGCTTTTCCAATCACTGTCCAAATTTGAGGGCAGTAGAGTGGAACCACCATCAGCCTCAACAAAGGCCTAGTGAGAAAGGTCGTGCTTTTTCTATCATGACAGCTGATGTTGAAACTATGAATAATGTGGTGGAAGGTACTCTTGTTGTTCTCTCAAATCTATCAAGTACTTTTTTTATTCTGGTTCTACACATTCCTTTGTTTCCTCCAAGTTTGTGAATAATTTAGAATCTACCCCTAATTTCTTAAAAGTATAGTTATCTGTCAAGACTCATGATGGGATTATCCAAGCATAGTTAGTGTATAGAATCTATAGTATTAATTTAGTGAGAAAAATATTATCACAAATCTAGTAGTCATTCCCATGCTAGAATTCAACATTATACTAGGGATGGACTGGATCTCAAATTATAATACTATGATCAAATGCAAAAGAAAGGAAATCTCAGTAGTCTTGAATGTAAAACCTACATATTCTTCCAAGAAGAGATATATCAACCTAATCTTGGTCTAGAAGAACCTCCTATATCCTTATTTATGGATTTGATCGGTTAAGAAGAAGAAGGAAATGAGTGTATAAGGATAGAAAATATTCCCATCATCCAGTAATACATTGAAGTATTTCTTGAGGAGTTACCCGGACCTCCCCTGGAAAGAGAGGTAGAGTTATCCATTTATCTCATACCAGGATATCATTCGATATCAAAGACCCCATATAGAATGGAAAATGTGGAGCTGGATTAATTAAAGAAGAAATTCCAAGATGTTTTGGAGAAGGTGTTTATCCATCCAAGTGTGTCTCCTTGTGGAGAACCTGTTCTATTTGTGAATAAGAATGATGGATCAATATGGTTATGCATTGATTATAGAAAACTAAACAGGATCACAGTGAAGAAAGAATACCCTCTCCCAAGAATTGATGACTTATTTGACCAACTTCATGGGGATAAATTATTCTCTAAGATTGATCTTCAATCTGATTATCATTTATTGAGGGTGAAGAAAGAAGATATTAAAAAAACTACCCTCAGATTAAGATATGGGAATTATGAGTTTGTTTTTATGAACTTCAAACTAACTAATACACCTTCAGTTTTTATGTATTTGATGAATACAATCTCTAAGGAATACCTTGATAACTTTTTGGTAGTTCTTATTGATGATATTATATTATATTCAAAAAGTCACTAGGACCATTAGGATCATCTAAGGGTTATTTTGAAAACATTGTAGAAGGATAGGCTTTTTGGAATGTTCAGAAAATGTGAATTTTGGTTACAAAAGAATTCTTTCTTGGGGAACATTATAACCAACGAAGGAATCATAGTTGATGCTGCAAAGACAAAGGTTGTATTGTAGTGGCATCAACCTATAATAATAACAAATATTTATAGTTTCATTGGATTAGCAGGATATTATAGTAGGTTCATGAAAAACATTTCATGAATTTCTAATCCATTAACCAAGTTAACTAAAAAAGGGGTCAAGTTCATCTGGACAAAAGAGTGTGAGGAAAGTTTCCAAGAGCTGAAGAAGAGATTGGTTACTTCACCCATGTTAACTCTTCCCTAAAGTAGATAAGGATTTGTTAATTTTAGTGATTCATCTATGAATTTTCTTGGGTGTGTCCTCATGAAAAATGAAAAATTCATTTCTTATGTATCACGACAGATGAAGACTCATGAGCAGAACTATCCTATTCATGATCTGGAGCTAGCTGCGGTCGTTTTTTCTCTGAAGATATGGAGGCACCGTCTTTATGGGGAGAAATGTGATATATACACAGATCATACAAGTTTGAAGTATATTTTCACAAAAAAGGAATTTAATATTAGAGAAAGTAGATGGTTTAAACTTCTTAAAGACCATGATTGTTCAATTCATTATAATCCTTGAAGAGAAAAAAAGTTGCTGATGCATTAAATTGGAAATACCTAGCTATTCTTTCCATGAGGAGGATTCAAAGATATCATTTGATCAATGACCTAGTAAATATGGACATGGGAATTTTATGGGAAGGGACATCATCAACCCTAAACCGAATTATTTCCCAACCATCATTATTAGAGAAGATTCAGAAAGTTCATAAATAATATCCTTTGTTATAGAAGAAGCTTGAGGCTGTAAAGGATGGAAAGTTTCCAGAGTTCAATATTGATCAAGAAGGTGTACTGATGTTTCATACAGGACTATGTGTTCCATCTATTCCGGAAATAAATAACAAGATCATGGTTGAAGCTCATAGCTCTATGTTCACTATACATCCTGGAAATACAAAAATGTATATAGACATTTGGGATCATTATTCTTGGGACAATATGAATGGGAGATTCCTAACTACACTTCAAGGTTCCTGGTATTTCAGCATGTGAAGGCAGATCTAAAACTTCATAAAGGGGTATTACAACCACTACCCATACTAGCATAGAATTGGTACAATATCATAATGGACTTTTTCACTGGTCTCCTGAGAACTTCCAAAGGAAAAAATGAAATATGGGTTATTATAGACCGTCTCACCAAGACTATCCATTTTATCTCTATTCGGGAAGATTTCTCTCTTGATCAACTTTCCAATATTTAGGTAAATAAAGTGGTAAGGATGCATGGAGTTCCAGTTTCTATCGTATCTGATCGTGATTCAAGGTTCACATCAAAATTATGGAGAATTCTTCTTCATTCTCTGAGTACTGAATTGAATTTTAGTACGACCTATCACCCCCAAACTGATGTCCAGTCTGAAAGGACCATTCAAACACTCAAGTAAATTCTGAGAACATGATCAATGTAATTTAAAGGTGGATGGGATCAACATCTCCCATTAGTCGAGTTCACTTACAACAAAAGATTCCACTCGATCATTCAAATGGAACCCACAAAGCTCTATATGGGAAGCGATGTAGAACTCCTACTTATTACGATGAAACTGGTGAGAGAAAGATTCTTGGACATGATCTTATGCAGGAGATGACAAAAAAGGACCATGCCATATAGAAACACATTAAGGTTGCTCAGAGTCGGAAAAAGAGCTATGCAGACAACCGTCAAAGGGACTTTGATTTTGATGTTGGTGATAAAGTCTTTCTTCTAATTTCACCATGGAAGAGATTCATGAGGTGTGCGATGAAAGGGAAGATCATCCCTAAGTACATTGGACCCTATGAAATCCTTGATTGTGTAGGAGCAGTGGCCTATCGGCTTGCACTTCCTCTAAATCTAACACAAGTTCATGATTTATTCCACTCATCCCTCTTGAGGAAGTACATAACTAACCCTTCACATGTACTAAATCCATAGGTGGTACAACTAGAACATGACCTCTCTTATGAGGAGAAGTCGGTGGAGATCTTGGATCATAGAGACAAGGTTCTATACAATAAGACTACCCATCCTGTTATGGCGTTGTGGAGGAACCACTAATATGAAGAAGCCACGTAGAAACCAGAGGACTCTATGAAGTAGAAGTAACCACACCATTTTTATTATGAGGGTACAAGTTGAAATTTCGAGGATGAAATTTCTTAATAGGGGAAAATGTAACGACATGAACTTTTTAATAATATTTTTTTCTATAATTTGGGTATTATTTTATATTATATTCAACAAAATTATTTCCTTTAATTAATAATGTGAGTATAATTAAAATAATACTACATGGTTTTGATTGTTATATTACTATTGGTCAATAAGACTATTGGAAACTATATTCTTAATGTTATGATTATTTTTTATATATACAAGTGATCATGGTTAATTAATATATAAATAAGAGTCAATGATCTCATCCAGAAGACTCAGACCATACAAATCCCATCAGCCAGAGCTTGGGAAGTAGGTTGTATCACTAGGCTTTGCTTTGGACCATGTGCAATCTAAGCTTCAACATGTGAATCTTGAACGGAATCAACTAAGGGAGAAGTTCAAGCTGATATAAGTCACCACTTGGGAAATGTTTTCCATGCCGCCCCATGATTCTTTAACCATAGCACACATTACACTTAGGTCCTATGCAGGTGTTATAAGGGGCTATGTAACAAGGCCTTAGGTTCTTTCTATAATCCTTTTGTATAAATAAAATTGTTATTTATTCTTGGGGTAAAATTTTTGTATTTTAAATGTCTAGATAAATATGGGATGAATTTATAGAAGATTCATATTATTGATGAAATTTTGTAATAAATGGTATTTTAAAATATTTTAGAATACTTTAAATAATTAATAATGTAAAATTATTTTCAAAAAATGGTCTTCTACAGTTGTGATTAGTAATAAATTTAGAGTCTAATAAGATTAACATAACTTTTAGTGAATAGTAAATTATGAATATTAATATTACCCTTATGAATAGTAATGTGACAAATAAAATAGTATCCTAACTTTAGAAAGTATAAATATAATTTAGGAATCATTAATGGTGAAGTGATATAATAGCATAAGTAAATAACTATTTTGGAAATTATAAGTTAAGTATTAGTATTTTTTCAGGAAAATAGTGTTTTTAATTAAAAGTCAAATATCTCATAATTAGAAAATTATTTTCATAAAATAGAGTTCATTTTATAATTCAGAGCATTGATATTTTGTTATGGTGAATTTATGTGATTTTTATAAAATGATTTGTTTTTTAGTGAATAGTAAAAATACAATTTTGAGTTTCGGTGTGATTAATGACATCATTAATGATGTAATAATTATGGAAGACTTGTGAATAGTAAGATATTTTATTAGGTGTCCCAATTGGCCAATACCATGGGAAAATACTATGGGCAAGCCCATGGTTTTTCAAATACCACTGATGAGGTGTCCCTTGGAAATTAATAAAATATTCCCTCACTTTTACTATAATACCAACCCATTACCTCATTACTTTCATTCAAAAATAATAATAAACGAAGATATGGTATTTTTACCTCCCAAGGATTCCTTACAAGGTTCCCTCAATCCCCCCCACGGTGCCAACCTTCAAGCTTTCAATGTTACTCTTCAAGGTAAGGGAACCTTTCACCCTCCTCTGTTAAGTCGTGAATTTCTTTCTGTTGTGTCTTATAGTTTCCATATTTTTATGTTTGGGTATGTTATTATATATCATTATTTATGTCAATTTTATTTCCAAATTATGAGAGACCCTATACACTCTCATCAACTTATTTTTCTGCATTTTAAGGGACGTCGTTAGGTTGCCAAATTTTCGTAAAAGAAATCACATCTCCTCTTTTCATTCAAGTTCACTTTTCATGTGGTATGTCATTCAAAAGTCTATAATATGATCTTATTTTTATTTAATTATATACCTATATGATATTATGATCTATTTATGAGTGTGTGATCCTTTCCCCCTCTCTTTTTATTGTTTTCTAAAACCATGTTTTATAGCCGGTATGCTGCATAGTTTTCATCTCAAAATATCCCTCTTTGTCTCATGAAATTATCTTATTTTATTTATATGAATACCCAAAACTATTTCATTTCTAGGGGAATTCATCAAGACTTAATATTGATATATTTTATTCTTTAATTGATATACATATAACCATTATTCCCTTTCCATGGATTATAAATGACTTTATGATCTTTTTTTAAGCACTTTTTAAAATGTCATGATTTTGATATGAAACCCATTTCTTTTATTCTCTTTGGGTTATTAATGAAATTTGTGATTATGATCTATTTTTTTCACATGAAAATAAATAAATTTTAAGGGTTCTCCCTGATAGTGCTTTAATGCATTGGGTATAGAATTTAATCTCTAGAGATGAAAAGTTTCAAGATCCCTTGGTGAATAACCTTGGTAATTTTTATGACACCTTGGGGACGGAACTTGGTGATATGTTCATTAATTTCTAAATTAAATATTTTAGCCATATATTAAATTTATGATTCAATTTATTTTCATTGTGATATTCCAATACTTCTATTTCTTATGTCTTTATGTTTTTCATCAAGTTCTTATTGATATCACAAGCAAATTGATTCCCTTGATTTCCTTATTGGGCCTTCTACTCACTCTTTCCTTTGATGTATGTATCCAGGTTATGATATGTAGTAATTGTATTTAGTATTAACCTTTGATGAAGAATTACAAGTGGATTATAATAATGTTTAATGTTTTCATGTATATTGATTCTGATTTCCAAGACACTAGACTTTAAAGATCCTTTGTTTTTAAAATGTAATGAAAAGTTATGAAAAAAGGGTGGGATTCCAAAAAGTAATTGTTCCCTCATAATTAACTTCTACATAAATAAAATCTAATTTTTACATCCAAAAATGAGTCTTTAAAATTGAAGTTTCGGCCAAAATAACTTTATTATTTTTACTAATCACTGAATTTGTATTTAGAAAATTTTCATGAAATATGTCCTACCTTCCTCAAAGTATATAATTTTAGTATCTCTCATATATGAACCATGGAGTATTATAGAACCTTAAGGTATTTTAAAATTCTTAAATTTCACTTATCCAAAAGAAACTCATACATTTTGGATCTAATGGATGGAATCATTTGTAAATACTAAGAAAAATATAACTATTAATATATAATTTCAATAAATTTTCTTGAACATTATTTTTACAAAATAATTTTATAGATTCACCTTCATAAGTTTCATATTAAAATTTTATTCCCCAAAAAATTATAATTTTACACATATATGCTTCATAGAGGTTACCCTCTTCCACATATTTCTCAAGTGTGATAAATTATTTATATTTGTTAGATAAGAAAACAAGTTTAAAAATACCCTAATAATACTTCACATGCCTAACATGGTACTAAATTTAAGAATGTAATATTTATTTGTAGAAAAACCATGGTCCTTGAAATAAATCATGGACAATAGATGTATTATATATTTCATAAAAGTTCTTTCAGCTATATTGAATGTTGGAAAAATGATCAAAGTCTAATATAAAAAAAATTAGAGTAATTCCTCCTTCCATTTGAGTCTAATATAAATAAATTAGAGTAATTTTTTACTAAAAAGTAGAAATACATTGCCTATTAAAATTACATAATCTACAAAGGTGTATAATCTTCCCCTCTAGTACCAACTATAATGGTATGAGACCCACACATCTGGTTCCAGTGTTAAAAACATGTTGTATATTTTTTTATAAAATGTAACTAAAAAATATACAGTACTTTACAAACCAAAAGATCTTTTCTATTCTATATTTTTGGAAAAATTATGAACATTACTTAAAAAATATCAAAGTTACACAATCAAAAAAGTAAAAAATATATTTTTTTTACTCATACTAAGTTCTTAAATGAACCCAAGTCCATTTTGAACTATTAATGATCTTGTGAAAAAAAGTTCAAAAACATATTGTGAGAAACAAATTGCCCAGTAAGGGGTTTTAAATACCAGTGTAATATTATTTTATAAATAATTATTTAAAAATTCATTTAAAACATTTTATATAAAATTTATAATATTTGATATATTAAATAATTTTCAAATTTTAATCCTAGGGAATATAAAATAAAACAAAATAATATTCAAAAACCTTTAAATCCATATCATTTAGAAACCCCAGTTAATTTCAAAATAAAATACCTTTGAAATAAGTTTTGGATTTCTCTTTTATAAATCCATGGAAACTAATAACACTAATGGATTAAAATGAAACTTGGAAAATCATAAAAATAAATGAGGACACGACTAGTATCACTTTAAAGATAACAACCACTTGAGTCTATGGGATCACCCAATTCCACATCAATTCACTCGATACCCAAGTGGGTAATTTTAAGAAAACATTTGTTATCATCTCTGTCTTTCTCATTTATAACCCATTAAAAACTTTCAAATAATTACATAAATTATTTTCAAATTATAGAATCATTTTACATATTCTAAAAATTAGAATGAATACTTTTTCATAAATACCATAAGAGTTAGAATAAATTGATACTTTTGAAATATTTTAATAAATTCAAAGGTAGTATACATAAAAATTTTAGAAATTGATCTTAAAACAATGCTTATTTATACTGTCCATTAAAGACACAAGGAAGACATATGGATCCCCTAGTAAATGGGGTGAAAATTTGGAACTCGATGAGGATGATAAGGAATAAAGGACTAGAATGGTGTATAAATTTAAATTTATAAGAAATAAGATATATTATCAGGGAATTTTATTCCCTATAGAGAATAATAGGCCTAGAAAGGACTATTCAAATCTTAGACCCATGATGAGTACAAGGTCCACTACAAATTTTGATGGATTTTTGAAGCACCCTAAAAGGTTTTACTCTTTGAGTGATGACTCTAATTGGGGTAATGGAGGTGATTATTATTATACAGATTATGATTTATAATTTTTTATTTTATGTGTTCTCTTTTTTTGGCCTTCGGATTCCGGTTCTGGGAAGTTATGTGTTTTAGGTCTCCCTACTCCCTTTTGTTTATTTTTTCTTGTTTTATTTTTAATAAAAGGGCATTTGAAACCATACCATTATACTAAAAAATTCTTGTATTATCAGGTATGAAATTTCAATAATAATTATTTTATATTTCCATAAATACTATCATGTATTACATTTATTTAATTGAAAGAAAAATCTACACATAAAATGATACATTTTATCATTAAAAAATACACACTATTTTACAAAGATGTTTCTAATATAATCATATTCATTTAAACAATATAAATAATATTTGAATAATCTCTAAAATAATGGTTTTTAAAATAATTTATTTAACCTTAAATATAAATTTTAGAATAAAAATACCTTACCTAAAATTGAGAATTAGTACTAGATTGGGAAACCACTACTACTAATTTTGGAAGATATGTAATATTAGAGAGAGTGAGAGCTTGGTAAATAGTAATTTTATTAAAGTATAGATAGAGTGTCTATTTATAGGGGATTTGTGTGAACTTTTTACCTCAAAAAATAAAACTTGTTCCAAGATATAAATTCAGTTGATACTGTAAATCCTAACTCGGTTTTTTTTGTGATTTGAGAATCCGAAAGTGATTTTGATTAGTTTCATGTTTCTTATCATATTTATAATAAAATGAACTATAATGTTTATATATTTTATATCATCTCTCATTACTGTGACTTTCATACCTAAGGATGAAAACAATGAGGGGGAATTTATGTCAATAAACTAATAAAATTATATATATATATATACATATATAGATGGTGAATATATATTTTTTTATTTGTAAACTCATCAACACCACTAGTGATTTGGAAAATAAACAATTATTACATAGATCTCTAAATACACTGTAAGTGATATTCGGTTTAAATGTGATAGAAAATTTTGTTATATTTTATTAAATTATGAAAAAAAATTAATGTGTGGTTTTAATTACTATAATCTAATTAAAAAAATGTCAATGAAGATATACTGAGAGGTATTCACATTTGAAGTGGTAAATTATTATTATTTTGAAGTATTTCAGAATTTTCATTGAGGGAAAGTGAAAATGAAGATTATTTTTTAATTGGTATCAGAAGTTTTCAAGGATCAGGAATAGACTAGTTTCAAGAGAATAATAATAATAATTTCTTTTAGGACTTGGGTGAAACAAGTTTGTGGTTGAAGATAATGGTTGAGGGGGTTGGACGGTTGTCGATAATTTAATATATTGGTCTCAAAAAAAGAAGTTATTTTAATGTGGGTGAATAGTGAATTCATTCTAGAATCAACACCGCAACATCCCTCAATTGAGCTCTTGTATTTATAATAATCACCATAACTGACAACTTGATCCAATAACTGGGGTCAGAACTCAGATGCACCATACATCTGATGCACCCAAACCATGACACACAGTCCATCAGCAACCTATGTGTACCTTCGAGTGTGCCACACACAATTTGGTTTCAATGCCCAGGTCTTCCCAAGAGGCGCTCACTCACCTATGCCACTTGTGGGTTGGTTGGGTTGATTTAATTTCCTACTTAAGTAGTGATGCACAGATCCTTAACATGAATATATGCTGGATTTTTTTTTAATATAACTAATATTTAAATTCTAGATATTCTACAACAAGTATGTGTATATTATTATTATTATTATTATTGTTAATATTATTATTTTATATCTTCATTATGTTGTTTAATTTTAATCTAGTTTTATATTTGTTACTCCTTTCTTATTATCAAACAAGTATCATTATATATTGCATTTTTTCGAACTACTTATATTTTTTAAAAAACATTAATAGTCCAAAGTTTAGAAAAATCATTTTATACTATTATGTTTTATTACACATATTTTTATCTAAAAATATTACAATGTATAATTTATTTTTGTCTCTATCACTTTTAAAATTTCCCAATGGCTATTTATTAATGGTCAAAACAAAAATCCTATAAATACTCACACCCAAGAGATATTTGAAAAAAAACATTTTCAACATATTCAAATTATCTCTCTTGCAAGAATGGTTCTTAACATTCCTTATTTTCACTACATTCTTATTTTCATCCTTTTTGGTGAATTTATACTCATGTATGACCCTAGTGAGGTGGCTTATAATATTGGTGTTATTATGTTTATCAGAGACTATCCTCTTGTAATAATGATGGTTGTAATAATTTTACTTAACTAGTTTCATACTTATAGATTTGTACAGAATTTCTCATGCATTGAAGTTTGATTCAATGTATTATTTTTAATAAAAATTTCTTCATATTGTTTTATATTTTTATGACTTGTTTATTTTTAGAATTTATTCAAAATATATAATACATAAAAAGTATGGGATGCTATTGTCAAAGTATTGGAAAATATCCTAGAAATTTGTTAATGGATAGAGTTAGTGGTTTCCAAGAAATTACATCCATGTTGGGATACTACAAGTGGATGTGGCTCTGGAAAAGAGGTACCTAGGGGTAATAACTCCAAAAAGGGTTCATGGAACTTGACATGATCATCACCTAGTTCACAAAAACAATCCTTACTATACAACTAGTTTGACACACCTGAGGGATATTCTTTTTAAATTAAAAAACTCTTTATGAAACATCTGAAGGATTTAAATAGATGATGACTATCAATGAACTAGGATAAACCTAAGGTATCATAGATTAAAAAAAATCTTTCATGATACAGACATTCTATAAGTTATTTTTCAGGATTATTTAGTTCCCCTCTATCATTATTGTTTCTTACACTACATTTTTTTGTTTTATAAAATGGTTGGAACATGAAAGAGATGTTTTAATACTGAGTGTGATGGAAAATAAAATGATTTTATACATGAAAAGCCAAAAATTATAGGATTTTGAATTAAAATATCATTTCTCTTCTCACACAGCTTTCTCAATCCATGAATCATCTTAAACATTCAAATGAGTAAAGGAGAGAAATGTGTTATGTTGAGTCCTTCATGATGAAACATCCACCTTATTTTAGTGGTTCTAATAATCCTATATCTAATTATTAATGTATTAGAACCAATAAAATGATATTTTCTATTCTCTAGTGTTTGGAACCTGAAAAATTCATTTTGTTTGTCTATCTTTTAGAAGTACAAGCAGATCAATTGTGGACTCTCATCAAGGATACAATGAAACATGATTAAATTGGATCCATGGAGTGGGATGAGTTTAAGAGGTTATTTATCAATAATTTTTTTCCTTATATTATTTTCATGAAAATGGAGAATGAATTCCTTGAGTTAAAGAATAATGATGATGAATACATTGGTACTTATGAGGTAAATTTTAAAAGACTAGAGAGGTACGTTTCTGGTATTTACATCAAACCTAAAAGTAAGGTTGATTGATTAGGTGCTAAAAGATGATAATTTTCATTGATTATATTTTAATTTTCATGTGTTAAAATTCCATAAACATCATTTTTAGGGCATTATATAAATTGAACTTCATTTCTCATCTCAAATAAAATTCATGTTTAAAATAAAAATTTGGTCCCAATCAATTATTTATTTGTGGAGAAACTTGTAATTATTTTTTAAAATTTATATTTTGGGATATGATTGATCAATTTTTTGGAAAATTTTATCCTTTATGATTGATGGATGAATTCCAAGTGAAAATGGATATTTTTCATCATGAATGATGAAATAATCTGGACAAACCATAATGGGCCTAAGCCTCATCAAATAGAAGTGGGGCACACAATACAAGCCCAATTAAGCTCAGAATTTAACTGTAGAAAGAGAAAATTATGGGGATAATTTGATTCAACTATGTCTAGAGATAATTCTAATGTTTTCATGGAGATAAAGGGTGCCCAATTTAACATTTAAATGTAGGGCCATATTTGAACGCCCATAAAGTCATCCCACTAGACCGAGCATAACATTCAAAAGAATGATCCAGTTTTCCTAAATATTTTAAAGCTATTAGAGAAAAAATAGAATAATATATCTTCATTCAAAGATCTCTTTGGATTTGGCCATCTTCTGTTACAAATTTTCACATCAGCAAGGGAGATGAATCTGGACGATTTTCCTAGTCAACATTGAAATGTCAATTTTCCCTTGATTTTCTCACCCTCCTTTTGACTCTATCAATTAATGGGGAAGGAATGTATTGATTTTTTGTATACCTAAGGATCCAAATATTACTATATAAGGAGATGGTGGTGAAGGGAATTAGCATCCATGTTTTTCCTTTCTATCTAATTTTTTTCTTTCAATTGTAATTTTACACTTTCAATTTGTAATCGCATATTCCATTTTTTCCCATTTTTGTTTTTTGTTAACCTTAATTTATTAATAAAATTTATTCTTCATATATTTTTATATATTTCTTAATAACAGTTTGATACCATTGAATCATTTTTTGAACTTGTTCACACCAACCCTTGTGAATTTTTTCATACAATGGTGGAGTGATCATTTTCAATGTTTTTCTTCTTCAATTCCCCACTCAAAAGTCTATTTCCTGCTTCTGTTTATATATTAGAATTAATAGAGGGATAAAAATATTATGGGTTGATATGGTGGAGTATCACGGTTATGAATTGGATGTTATTTTATGTGCTTTAATATTTAAATCAGTTCATTATTTTAATATTTCTATAGATGATTTATTTTATCTTTCTTTTCATTAACTTTAATAATGACACATTTTGAGTTCTAGTATAACCCAATTCCTTGGAGTGATCATGAAAGTGATCCTATAATTTAATTGATGATTATACTTGAAATTTTGTATGAATTAAATTTTATAATGATATTGTGGAGTTATCTCATTGAATGGATAGCTCTTGATCTAGTGAATGTAAAATCCAATGAAAAATAATTACATCCATTCTATCCCTAACAACAACCTAGGATTGGCCCATAATCTTTAATTAATTTAATTCAAGTAATTTTGTTTCTTTTATTTTATTTATTAACTCATTAGTTATTAAAATCAAATCAATCCAAAACATTGGCCACTTCATAACCAATCCTTCCATAAAATATGAGTGTCTCAAGTTCACGTCTTCAGTCTCGATCGATTCGACCTCTATCTATACAATAAAAAATACATATACATGTTAGTTAAATTTGGTCACAACCATTAATCGATTCTTTAGTAGATTAAAGAAAAGTCTCTAAAGGGCATTGGATATAAGGGACTTTATTATCTATGAGGAAATCATTCATTATTTTATCAAGGTGGACATGGATATCAGAGTTACCCACTAATCTCATGGGTCTGAAAAAAAAGGAATGTGATTTTTCATGGAAGTTCTAATGATATTTCACATGGAAGGAAGAAAATGTTTTGAACTCATATCTGATAAAATTTAGGGAAGTATTACTTAGGTAAGTGCCTAAAATGAATAAGAATGTGTGTAAAGTGTGGGAATCTTGGATATTGAGATAAATAAGGTAGAAGTGGTATGAAGAAGCAAGTCAATAAAATAAATAGGGAGAGAGCTCAGTAGAATTCACCACCCACACTCTAATGTTTCAAATACAAGGAGTTTGAGAATTATTATTTTTAGTGGTCAAATCCAAAGGTTAATGATGGTGATCAATTCCATCAACCTCTTAAGTCGATATACAAAGGGAAATCTCATGAGATCCCTATTTATGGTAAGGGTGCGATCACAATTTTGGGAAAACTATACCTACCATCCACTCCAGGATTTCTAACGTCATATTCGACTATGAATCTATCCATAATTTCATATCTTAAGAGTTTCATAAGGGTATCAAGATGCCCCCCAAATGATTAGATGTATAATTAACAGTGAAATCTATTAATGGTACAATGCTCACATATCAAGTATATGAATCATATCTGGTTGAATTTTGTGAGAATGGGCTTCCTGAAAATATTATTATTCTCCCTCTGGTTGAATTTGATGTTATCTTAGGAATGGATTAGATTTATGTACATAAAATCCAAAATAATTTCCATATAGGGGATGTGACATTTGATATTTTAAATCAACCAATAACTATCTATTAGGGTGAATATAAATATAAACTTCCAATGGAAATCACAAACATTGTTTGGGTTTTGATTTATATTCAAAAGGGGAGTTTATCTTAATTGGTTGGGGAGAAACTAAACATCGATTATATTCTTATTTTGAGGAACTTTTTGATGACTTTCCTAAATAAATTATTAGTCTTAAACTAAATTGTGAATTTTATTTTTCAAAATAACTCATACCTGGTACCACATAAATACCAAAGAATCCATATAGAATGGCCCTAATTGAGTTTCAGGAATTAAATAAGAAACTCTAGGAGAACCTTGAGAAGGGATTAATTCATCCATATTTTTTACCTTGGAGTGATCTGGTTCATTTTTTAAAAAGAAATATGGATCGATGAGACTAGGAATTGGTTATTAAGATCTGAATAATATCAAAATCATGAAAATGTATCCACTACCCCATATTAATGACATATTTGATCAACTACATAGAGCTAAATACTTTTCCAAGATTGACCTTAATTCTATATATCATCAAATGGAGAGTCAAGAGGGGTGGCATTACCTTGACAACATTCCATAGAAGGTATGAACACTATAAATATATAGTGATTCTATTCGATATTACTAATTCCCCAGATATCTTAATGGATTTAATGATTATAGTCTTTAAAGATTACCTTGATCAGTTTGTGGTAGTATTTATTGATGATATTATTATCTATTAAAAGATAAATGAAGATAATAAATATCACTTGATAATTTTACTAAATACCCTAAATAAAGAATAAACTATATGAAAAAATTACAAAGTATAAATTTTGGTTGCAAAAGGTTTTATTACTATGTCATATAATTTCAATATAGAGTATATCTATAGATTCATCAAAGATGGAGGATATTTAATGTTGTACCCAACCAATCATAGTGACTATGATCTGTATTTTTATTGGTTTATCTAGATATTATCAACAGCTTGTGGATAATATCTCAAAACTATCTAATATGCTTACCAAGTTAACTCAAAAGTGAGCCAAGTTCATCTAGACAGATGTATGTGAGGAAAATTTCAAGGAACTGAAGAGAAATTAGTCAGCACACCTATACCTACCATACCCTATGGAGGAGAAGGGTTTTTAATCTATAGTGATGTATCCAATAATGGATTTTTATGTGTTCTTATAAGGAATACAATGGTTATGGATTATGCCTTAGAAAAATTGAAGGTTCATGGGAAAAATTACCCAACTCATGATTTAGAGTTAACTGTGGAAATTTTTTCATTAAAGATAAAGATACATATTATTTTCAGAGAAAAGTGTTATATATATAATGATTACAAAATGTTAAAGTATATATTCACACAAGAGGATTAAAATATTCTCCAAATAAAATGGTTATAGACGATTAATTATTATTAAAATTCCATATAATACCACACTGGGAAAGAGATAAAGGGGGCCGGTGATTTGAGTCAAAAGGATCATGCTAGCTTATACATGATAAGGATAAAAAAGATATAATATTTCAATATTTTCATAGGATGGATCTATAAATCCTGAAGGAAGGGGAGAGATACTATCTTTCTCAATCAAATGTTCAACTGTCTATCCAAGTGAAAATTAAAGTGGTGCAGGAGGAAGATATAGAGTAGCAAAAGAAGGTTAGAAATGTTCCTATGTTTAACCTTGATCATTATGAAATAATAAGGTTCTAGAACCATGTATTCCTTGCATCCATGCTAGATTTTAAGAAGGAGTTATTAGAGGAAGCTTATAGCTCTTCATTCTCTATTCATCCAAGAAGTATGAAGATGTAATGCGATTTTAAATAGTATTTTTGGTGGGATAGCATAAAGAGAGATATCATAGATTTTGTATCTCAGTTCATGGTATATTGGATCATTATGTCTAAGAGAAAAAAATCAAAGGGGATGTTACATTCATTTCCAATACTATAATTGAAATGGGAAAAAATCACCTTGTATTTTGTCATTGGACACCCCAAAACATTTAAAAGGAATGATTATATATGGGTTATAGTCAATCTCTTTAAAAATTAAGTACAAATTTTTGCTATTATAGAATATTTTACCCAAGGTCATATTTAAAATATATAGATTAAGTAAGTGATAATCTTTCATGGAGTACAAAATTTCATTGTATCTGATCGGGATCCATGTTTTATCATGGAATTCTGAAAAAATTATTCAACAATATCTTCATACCGAGTTGGGTTACATCACTACATACCATCATCATATAGATGGCCAATCATATAAATAATTTCAAACCCTAGAGAATATTTTGAGATATTTTTCTCTAGATTATAAAGGTGGTTGGTATCAACACCTTCTTATAGTAGAGTTTTTATACAATAATATATTTCACTCGAGCATTCAGATGGATCCTTCTAAAGTCACTACTAGAAAACCAGGCTATAGCCACGGACCTATAGCCAAATATTTCAAAAACCAGGGATATAGATATTTCTATCAAGGTTATAATCATTGTTTGTTTAATCCATCGCTATAAAATGTTTTTTCAAAGTCTATATCCATGGTTTGTGTAAACAATGGCTATAGGTTTCCCGCCTAATCACGAGAAAAAATATTTAATATGGGAATATAGAGGGAATACCTATTTCCATGGTTTTTACTTATTTCCAGGGTTTTTAAAGATATATAACACAATATATATTTATATACCATAAGATGCATCCAGTGTAGTGATGCCATGGCTGGATACCCGTGGTGAAGGTTTGCAGATCGAATCCCAATAGAGATAATTTATTTTCCACCTATAACCGTGTTTTATAGGGGCTATATCCATGGTTTTCCTATGTGAAAATATACCCTATATCCATGGTTAAAACCATTACTATAGATATATGTAAATGGTGGATAACCAGGTGGTATATTTCCATGGTTTCCAAAATCATCGCTATAGTTTCTATTTCCATGGTTGAAACTATCTTTGTATCTCATCAGAACTATTGATATAAATTTTCTCTATATCCATTAAAATATGATAAAAGAAACATTATAACCATGAATATATCTTATATCCATAGTTTTGACCCTTATAGTCACGGTTTTGGACTGTAGATATAGCCAAATTTACTACTTGTGAGTCCTCTGTGGAAAGAAGTGTAGAATTCCAATTTACTGGAATGATGTTTGAGATAGAAATCTGTTAGGACCTGAGATAGTTGAATATAAGGTAGATGAGTTTAGATTCATTGAACAACACATTATGGTAGAACATAGTTGGTTGAAAATTTATTTTTATAATCACCAGCATGATATGAAATTTGAAGTTAGTGACAAGGTGTTTCATATAATTTCTCAATTGAAGAAGGTTATGAGATTCAGGAAGAAATGGGAACTAATATATAGGTATATCAATCTCCCTGAAATTATTGGTCGTATTGGGACCTTATTTTATCACATGGTTCTTCCACCTAACCTCTCTCAACCCCATGATGTGTTTCATGTACCACTCATGAGAAATTATATTATTGATCCGTCACATGTACTAATCACGGAGATCATATCATTGGAGAAAGATAATTCTTATGATGAATTATCAGTTTATATTCTAGATCTGATAGTGAATGTTATACGAAACTAGACCACTCACCTGGTCAAACTTTTGTGGAAAAACCACAAGTTTTAAGAAGTCATGTGGGAACTGAAGGAAAGATGAGGAAAGAGTATCCTCATTTGAATCAGAGTGACGAATATTGAGTGTGAAATTAATTTTAAGGGAAGTAAAATGTGACAACTTTATTTTTTATGAGTTATAATTTTTGAAAAAATTAAATTTCATTTATATCTTACTTTACACGCAACAATGAGTTTAGTTTTTCTTACATGTGACATTGAGTTTTAACACACCAGGACATATTATTAATATTATTATTTTAATTTTATTGTTATAAATTATCAATTAAACAAAAAAATATAAATAGTAACAACTGATTTTAAAATATTAACTATATTGTTTTTATATAATTAATTGTTTTTGAAAAAAAAACTTAATTTTTAGAAAAAGTCTATATGTTTTGAAAATACTATTTTCTAAAAAAATGTTTTTTTAATTTTTGTGAACAAATAATTAAAGTAATTTTTGAAACTTTTAGAAACATTATTTGAAAAAATAAATTTCGTTTTTTAAATCTAAATGTAAAAATTATCTTAGTATGACTTTTTTAGAATTTTTTTAAACTATACATTTTTTGATGAATAATGAAAAATAATGGTTTATATTAATAATTTTCATTTCTATTGATGCATTTAAAAACATAAAAAAATATTTAATATCATTTTAAAATTAAAATTATCTCAGTAATATATATATTAATCCAAATTAGTTCATTTTAATCAATTTTATATTCAATTTTGATATTATAACTTTCCCCACTTATGAAAATTTTCTCTTTCAAAACCAGCTTTCTCGTCTCAACTACGGGTTTAATTTTAAATTAAGTTGTTCTAATTATATGAGTTTAATTTGGAAAAATTTATTATAATTTTTGATTCATAATAATTTATATTTTCTAATAATGTAAACTAAATTTTGGTCCATATTTAATAGAAAAATTATTAAAAATTATTTATCGTGGTTAAGGTAAAAATGGGCTTATTAGGGGATAAACTAAAATTCTAAGGGTTAAAAATCATCCAAAGCATTTAAAACACTAATTATATGGAAATATTTATACCTTATATCGTATAGGTTCTATAAGGGTCCATTTTTTATCTATTTATCATATGAAAAATGTGGATACAGCTTTTTCTTTTTAAAAAATACAAGTGTGCCACTCACCTCGCGGAAAAAAGTCCACCACATCTCCTCTATTCATTAAACTTACAAACCCATTTTTTTGGATAATACCTACCCAACTAACTTCTTTAATTCCATAATATAATACTATAATCCTTAGTATTTTTAAAATCTTTCCTAATAAGACTTTTGTTACAAGCCAAAAGAAGTTGTCCGAAAAAGATGTAACATCCCTAACCGAGCATTTTAATTTATTTATTCATAAACCTAATTAAATTAGTATTAAAAATTATTATATAATAATATCATTATCATACAAATAATTATTTGTTATTATTTTAATTTCATAACTTAAATTCTTCTCCTCTTTCATCAAATGGTGTATGAAATCATCATTTGTGTGTATAGTGGACCATTGTCTCGCGGACTGGTGTTATTCATTTTCCATAACAACCTCTCACAGCTAAATATAATGATTTTTTAAATGTTTATATATGATATTTATGATATTGTTATACTTTTTAAATTATAATATTCCATATACCTTCTTACTTTCCATTCTGTAGGAACATGATTACGTTGCTTGTGTGTACGAAGGACTACCACCTATTGAAGCGATTTGATTCATTCACACTTTACATGGAAGGTAATAAGGATGTTATTAATAAAAAAAATTTATATATATGAAATTAAAATTAATATATAATGGTAATATATTATTTAACCTTCTTTCATTTCATCTATCGAGAAAATGGAAATAGTGTTCATGTGTACATATGGCCTTCCATCTCCACGAATGTCGTATTTCATTTTCTATATCAAACATTTATGGATTAATATAAATATATATAATAAATATATATCATATTTATATCATATTTATAATTATAAATATTATGGAACCATGGTGAAATTAAGGGGACCAAAAATAACAAATCAAAACATACATGGAAAAAAAGAAGTTATTACACAAAACATGATTTAAACACGGAATTGATAATAAAAAGGTAATAAAAGGTTATAAGTAAATCGTATATGATAATATATATATATATATATAATTATGGTTTATAAATATATTTATAATAAATATATATTTATTATATAGGTGGTTCTGACGTATACAAAGGAAGTGGAGTCTTAAGGTAAGGGATTTCTTTCTCACTTTTTACTTCTATCAGACACATGCTATATTCACCACCTATTTATTTCATATTGTGTATATAGTAACCATAAATGCCTTTTGTGATGATTTTATTGAAAATTATTGGGTTTTAAATAATCATTTTGGGATCTCTCTTTCCTGGGGCTTACTATTCAAAGTTACCAAAGTGGCAAGGGTTTCATGATACTATATCATTGTCTATCAGGATTGTTTATGTTTATTCTTTCAGTGATGGAATATTATAATCTATCACTAAAAAAACTCATGAAAATTATTATAATATGTTTATTTCAATAGAATTGAAGTTTTCCCCTAATCTTTCTCTTTTATATATTTAAGAGTTCAAATCAATTTTTTTTAATAAAAATTGATTTTATTTCTCTCTTCCATAGAAACCCCTTTTCATTCATATCCATGTTTTCTAAAAATGTTTTAATTTTTTTTTTAACATTACCCAAAGAATTTATTAGAGTCTCCTTACCCATTTTTTACATATTATAAAGTTTTTAATGTCACAACCCCCTCCCCACAAAGTGTACCCCTCCTAGGCCAGCAATGGGAGGAAAGAGATAGTGACATAAGAGTCCCGCCTCCAGTAGGCCCCAGATTGAAGACTAGTACTGTGGGTATAGTAAACACATAGATTGGATGCATTACCCACTAAGAGAACACATATGAAGAAGAGGGATGAGATATAAACCAACCAACTCATACTCAAACTAAAATATAAAAGATACCCAAGTGCATGTATGTAATGTCATGAAATGACTACTATAACTAAAAGGGAAAACTGTAAGTACCAAAATAAAGTAAAATGATAGAAACCACAAATCCTGAACAACTCTTGCAAAACCCATAAGCTAGTAGTAACCAACTTGGTCTCCAACATACAACAAATAACTTGAAAAAAAGTTTATATAGCATAGGGTTATTATAATAATATACGCAGCAGGATCCTCCCCAGATCCTTTCTTGAAAAAGTAAATAAAGCATGCTAAAGCACAGTGAACAACAAGTAAAACTAAATCATCACCTAAATAGGTATATTAATTTTCCAACATCAACATGGATACTCTCACTAAGCATTGAATACAAGAGAATATTATATAATAAATAATATCAAGGGTACCTCACTACAACTTCCCCACTGGTTTTCTGCTTTTCCCTAATGTCACACGTGTGGAGAATCTCTCTCCAAAAAGGATTGCCCGAAGACACCTGGACGAAGCACCATAACAAAAACCTATTGAAACACAACCACCACATTCATATTTCCAAAAGTAACCATGTATTTTTTTGGAGCCACCACAGCTCCCATACCATGTATCATACATTTGGTATTATATACCTTAACCCATTACATCCCACACACTGAGTAAGGATCCTCAAGCAATCATAGCCTACACACGTTACACCTATAGTAGTCCATATGAAACAGTATCCAGAATAAATGTGTGTGAAATAACAACTAGTCATTACAGCCCTCTATGCACATATATGGGGAAAAATAACCACCATTCCTACCAGAACAAGTAAATATCCAGAGAAGAGTTTGGGGTAAAATGGGGTATTCATCCATCCATCCTACCACTAGGATGTTGGGAAAAACACCCCTAGCGCCTAGAATCCCTGGGGTGTATTTTTTTTCTTACCGATAGTGTGGAGTATCATATAGTAACATAAAAATTATAGGATATAATATATCTCACATCCACACTATGGACATAACTTAGTCTTAGAGTCAACTATATATCATGTCTCTCAGACTCCTGGATTCCACTACTAAGAATAGATGTCCAATAAGCACATAACCATTTTAAATAGCTTTATTAAGTTACTATATCCATTTTCACCATTTTTTATTTATATTAATTGATTATTTAACCATTAATAAACCATTTTAATTTTCCATATTCTATTACATTAGAATTTCAACAAAGATCCATGCCCTCTAGGAATAAAAAAACCGAGTCCACAACCTCTTAGAATCACAACCTCAGCATTGCCTCCCAGTAAGCTCCAATAATCAGAACGGCCAAATCAATGTGGAGGTGTTCATTAAAAAGAGTAGATACCACCTTGGGAAAGAATTTTGGAGTAGAGTACTCAGTCTCATCCAATTCATATCTAAAGGGATGAATTAATGAATCCTTATCAAACAACTAAGACCTCCACATATAGCTACCTCCTCATAATAATACATCATCTGTCTTGGCTATTGGATCCTATTTTTCATGTCAACTACCTATATTATATAGAGTCTGAACCCATTTCTAGTTAACAAGGTGTTGATTCAATTAAAATGAGGCATCACGGCAAGAGTTTTTTACTATGTCAAAAAACCGAGTTGATAAGACTTTATTCTTAAATAGTCACAGTAGTTCCAGGTTCAAGTAGCTGGGTACTAGTGGCCCTATGGTCAAACATATCCCCTCCAAAAATATACCTTACCTCTAAAATAGATTCCTTTAACCTCTAGGCCTCACTCTAGTGTTGTTCCTAATGTACATTCATAGATTTGTGGTATATGATGATATGATGAGATAGTACTGAAATTGGAATCCCCCAACATCCCCGTGTGTCATTTACTATAGATTGACCATCATATACTATATGAAAACATGGGTCCATTGTAATTGGAATTGATTTGGCTAGGTGCTTACTAACTAGGGCTCAAAATCTCCTTTAACTCCAAGCTAGTATTATAAAATAGAGAATGATGGGAAATTTTGTTGACTTTCATTCCCTATTTTCAACTACTAGTATAGTATAGTGGTGTTGTGGTGGTTCATGGGCCTTTCGCAACTACTGAAAGAAGACGAGGTGATTTCTAGAATTCCTATTATGCATCATGGTTTGGTTGTCCAGAAGATATGGGGGTTTCATTGAACATTTCTACTATATTTACATGGTTTCACTCCATTCTAGCATCTACCTTTAGACATTGGACCATCAACACATACAGTTCATCATCCCAATCAATAAGAGTAGTTTCACATAATGGGTACCCCCAAAAATCCTTTTGGAGGTGGATCTTTCAATGTCTAGTGTGGTAGATAAAACTATTATATTATATTATTGGTGACTCATCCATCCATGATTTCTTCCATTGCCTATTGATGGTCATCAAAGACTGGTACTTCTATATATTTATTGGTCTCAGAACCCCCCTCTCCTTTCCAACAAGGCCAGCATTCATCAAAAAACCTTCCAATATATATAAGTACCTTCTTTACATGTTTCTCGATGTGCGCCACTATTAGAGTATAGTACTGAGAAAAATATTAATTAGTATATATATTCTATTAGAACATGGGACCATATGGTTATATTGTCCCTTCAATATATATAAGTACCAGTTGGACCGATAAACAGTGGGTCCACTTATAAAGCTGAAAACTATGATCCCCAATGCTTGAAGTGGAAATGGGGGTTGTCCATGTGATTTTCAAAGCCACCACCTTGATCTTCCAATACCATTTGTGTAGCGGTTCATGACTTTTTTTTATGATACAATTAGAGTAGATTGCGGATCAAGATGCCAATTCATATTGTACTCGATATGTTCTATCTATGATCAGTCCAGTTGAAACTTACTTATATAAGTTCTTCTTCCAAACATTGTTTTAAAGGTATCACCTTTGGGCAGTGTGGGGAATCATGTTGACCACCATAGGGTGAACCATGTGTAATTTCTGTTAAAGGTCTCACTCAATCACAAGACCATAAATATACTAAATCATAACAAGATCAAGATATGTGTGGTGAAACGCCATGGTGAGGTAGGAAGCAACACGATCATAGCTGCAATTGGGTTAGTGTAGCGGTTCAAAATAAAATAAAAATTTATTTCAAAAAAGAAAATCTTGGTTCCAACTTGTAGGTGGCACTAGATCAGGAACTGTGTTCCACTTATGGGGTTTTGGAATGGCTACCAATTCATCAATGGGGACACATCACCTATAAAAACCCAATGAACCCGGTTGGTCATCCCTGAGTGAGTCAGTACTCTACTCTAATAGTCTTTCCCCTAGTACTTATATATATTTTCGATTAGTGGTGGTATTCTTCCCTTCAATCAATAGTTCACTGTTGGGGGGTCTGGTCAGTTTTTTTCTAGGGAACAAATGGGGATGGGGGGTTAAGGTCACTTTAATCCTATTGGTTATGGAAGTGAGAATTGATTGTGTGCCCATCTTCCACGTAGAGGGTATGGTGTTCATCAATCCAAAAGTTTCCTCAATCATCTTCTCTAATAGTCTCAACTATCGGCATCATATGATTCACAAGATAGCAACACAATATATATAAGTACTAGGCCCACACGCTTATAGGGCAAGTATACTGATCGGTCGTTGGCTCCTAGGCCTTCAATGGGATACCAAATTTAGGTATATCAGGAACTCCCAGGTCAGTAATCACCTAGTCCTCCTAGGCACTCCCTTCCCTCTTATAATCTAGAGTATCCTAGAGAACCTAGTCCTTTATTGGTATACCTGATTCAGGCATCATAGGTGATCCCTGCCCTCTTATAATATATAGTAGCCTAGAGCACCAGGTCCTCCAAGGTTTGGGATACTTAATTTATCCCAATAAAGGATCAGGAAAGGATACTGTCTAGATTATACCGAGGTCGTCCCTGGTCAGACAAGGTTTGGGATACTTAATGTATCCTAGTAAATTACCAGGTCTGGGATACTTAAAGTATCCCTGGGAGGACCGAGTCTTGTATACTTCACATATCCTAGGTATGACCTGGGATACATGATTCATGTATCCCAGAAAATGACTAGGACATCCCTAACTAGAAGACTCACCAACCCATTTCTAGGTCTGACCTGGTCATTTCCTAGTCTGGGATATGTGATGTATCCCTCGGGTAATCTAGAAAGGTACTCTTATCTATAGTCTATAGGTGGTCATTTACCTATAGTGGGAAAACTATAGTATACTGAGGATACATGAAGTATCCCATTGGATGTATTTCCCAAGAGTTTAGTGATCTTTGCTACAATTCATGGTAGCTACAATCAACTCTAAACTATCTTGATTCTTTCACTCATAGCTATCTGACTATGACCTTGTATTCCCCATAGTCTGGTAAAGGTGATTCATAGGCTCAACTACATGTCATGGTGCTAGGATTCTCAATATGGTATGCGGTACCAACTGATAGGGATAATGAACTAAGATTTGGGGCTAGTTGCGCTAGTCATGATCCCCCATTGATGGTTAAAAAATGGGATTTCTTACCCAATATCTATTTCTATGATATATAAATGATGTTTCATTTGATGTTATAGGTGGTTCATACAAGTGGATCAAGGTCATGTATGCCTTCCATTCAAGACCATTCAAGATCGGTGGAAGTGGAAGGCAAATGACTAGGAAGCGCGCACAAGGATACCATTCAAGGAAGCCAAATAAAAACAGGAGGTTCATTATCTCTCTATACAGTTCTGATAGGGATAAGAAACAACAGGATTAATGGAGTCTTTAGTATTATATTATATATAGCGGCGTTTTTTGGGTGACAAGGAGGGTGGTAGACTATTAGAGTATACTATATATAATTAAGTACCGAACATTAGTCTATATAGTGACATGATACACTGAAATGTACTAGGTTTCAAAATTCATAGTCAGGGGGCTAGATGGTGTTGGTATATGTGGAAATGGGGAATGGAAGATATACTCTAGTTTCACCATCTTAGTATATTATAGGTAGTATCTTCCTGCACTCCTTCGTCCTCCTACACATACCCTATGGCCTAGGGGTGAGTAATTCAGAGTATGGTCATTATAGTATATATGTTCATGGTGGATCGCATGCAGTATGGGTTTGGGGGAGTTCATTCAGTATCTCTACAGTAGTGTTATAAGGTAGTGGTAATTTTTTTGGATGGGTGTGATGCTTAGGGGAGGTTAATGTCACAAAACAACCATCCACTCTATGATAGGGATAAGGAACTAAGGGGTTCATCTGATGGACCTTCTATCTTGGTGGTATTGAATAGTCTCATGATGTGACTTGTGAACCCCTCCCCCCATGCTTCTACCTTTCTTGGAAGAACATAAGACATCAGTGGGAGTGGGACACTTGTTTTGAGTTTATTTTACATTACTTTTAATAATCATTAGTAATATCATACTATTGAATAGTATGAAACTGATCTACATCCATTTCCACACCCTATTCCTTATCCCTATTAGTCTATATCGGTGTCAAGTCAGTATAATATAGGTAGTAGCCTCCATTTTGAGATGTGTAGATAATCTAGCATCTCAAATGCTGTTGAAAATATGCTTTCTTCCCCTTAGTATGGTATGAGGTAATGACTGATAGGGATAAAAAAATGAGCCTGACTGATTCGAGTTCCCCCCCTTTGGGTTGTTCTCAATCCCCCATATCCAGGCTATGTTTCCGTGAACACTAGTTAGTGTTGGCTTATTCCCAAAGTCCAACTACTAGAATCAAGTCATCCACGTTTGGGAAACCTCCCCAGAACATCGATGGAATTCCCCAGGTTGAAAAGACAATCTTTTCAAATCTAGCATAGAATGACAAAAAACACCATTATGAAAGGGGGAATAGAGAACCCAAGGGAAATGTAGTGGCTCTCATACAGTCACATGGATGTTTCACGCACTCAAGGGGTTGATATTTGGAAATATTCAGTTGTTGGAGGTGGTGGAGTTCATGTACTGATTCCCTAGGGAGATGTTGGGCAGTTTATATGGTATTGGTTCATCCCAAGCTTCCACATTTTTAACCATTTCCTCCTACCTATATTATATCAACTATATCGGCCTCGATCACCCCCAACCATAAAAGAGGGGTAGCTAGAAACAAGTAAACGAGCTAGTTGTGCTGTATTGGATTTGAAATTAGTTTCACATGTTCCCTCGTATACTTCATCTAGGTGTTTGGGAGTAGACCTATTTTCAATTGCTTTCTGACTAAGTAGAAGAACTCCATCATGTTCTGTATCCTCCTATATCAGTATGGCCATATACACACATGGGGTTGGCATTGTTGAACTAGCCTCCTATGGTCAGGGCATGAATGTGCCACTTCAAATGTCTCCTTAGAGACCACCTATGATACACTCGACACCAGGACAATGTGATAATGAATAGAAACTACTACATAGTCTTTTCAATTTTTTTCTAGACCATTGGTTATACTACCTATTTTATATTGACTATATAGGTGGATTCAGAGGTTATACCCTTTGGCTCTGAGCGGCTGGTAAGTGTCATAGGAGGTCCAATAGATATATGGGTTGGACATTTTTTGACTAGACTAGGGGAAAGTGGGAATCGAGGTGTTTTTGCTCTCTGTATGGTATTGGAAAATCAATGGTATTCCCATACGACTTGGATGGAAGTCTACTAGCACCATAGTATATGCCCATATTCAACTCAAATTCTATCTGGATGGTTTCATGTTCGATTGTTGAGTTAGCTGCAAGGGATACAGATATTGTTGGTATAATATAGGTATTTTTCTAAATTTTCAACTTGTTTTATGCTCAGTACTCTACTATAAAAGTGACACCATGACTATTAGAGTAGAGTACTGATAGATATACTCGATGTGTTGAGCGTTTTGAGGAGTGACTCAAAAAACCAGGGTTCAACAATCAATGTGCGCTACATCCAACGATTGAAATACGCTTCTCAAGCTATGGGGTGGGAAATGACATTTTCTATGAGATGATCATGCCATCTCATCCACAGTACTCATTATCAATGGCTATCACCTGGGCCAAAAGGTGTACCAATGGTTATGCTCATTCCAGATACAATGACCTCCCCTTTCAAACTTGCTCCATAGGTCAAAGGAAGATTCTATTCGATAGAGTTTTCATCTCACACCCTAGCGTATCGTATGATTCCATTATAAGAAAAGGATGTTCAAACCATACTCAATCCACCAAGACCACTGGGCAAGAATACAGAGAGCCATGAATGACTCATGCGCTTTGTCATAAAACCAATATGTCTACACTGAAGGGGTGTTCAGAGCACCACTACTAACCTACTATCTTCATGGATGGTTTGGTCATGTATAGTTTGAGGCCTCGGTGGCAATTTCAATCAATTCAATTGGAGTAGAATGGGGGTTCTTGTTGTAGGTAGCATGAGATGTCTCATTTCCCTATTGGAGTGGAGTTAGGTACTCTATCTATATAGTCAATTATAGTAGATTAATGCTCATCAATGGGATCTCAATAAAGGGGTTGGGACTCTATCTTCCAGTAGATATCATTGTTATTGTGATGGTTTCCAAGGCTGAATAGTGGAATTGAGAAGGTAGGGTTGGATTCATGGTAGACTTCATGTTATAGAATACCTGTGTGTTTTCATTGGGACTAATATAGGATGATACTGAGGACTATAGATCATGAAGGGGTCCTATCCGAGTGAGTAACTAGGTTGAGATAGCTATCATAACCAATATATAATCATACCGGATGCTTGGATGATCGTTTCGATGGTGATACCTCAAGAAATTATAAAGATATTGGGTCGGTAATGTCCATGCTCTATTCCAAAATATCTATGGAGGGTATGATGACTGTATCCACCGAAACCTGCCATGGGTTGTTTACTTCCAGACTAGTCACTAGGGAAGATGCACTGAGTGGGTGGATTCCCAATGGGGGTTGAGAAGACCAGTCAATACTATTATAGTAGAGTCGGGTGCTCTTCTAGATAATCCTTGAACTAGGTTCCTAGGCTCCTTGTAGTGGTGTGTACATGATGGAAATCTGTTATGGATCAATGGCTGACTTCATCAAGATATAGATATGGTTGGGTTCAAAAATTTATTTACTTTCATTATAATAGAGGGCATAATACCTTTTATTGTCATAGAGATGTTGGTGGTCAATAGAAGATAGAAAGAAAGAAGAATCTCGGTATAATATAGTTGGATAACTATAGGTAAATAACAACCTATAGACTATATAGAAGAGTACCTGTCTAGATTATCTAAGGGATACATGAAGTATGACTTAGAATGACCAAGCCCCACTCGGGTATGGGTCAATAGGGTGAGGGAAAAAAAGATTAGAGAAGTAGTACTCTACTCTAATAGTCTTTTAACTTCACTCTTATTCGTTAGGAGATGGTGTGCTCAGGTCAGTACTCTACACTAATAGTAAGGTTGGGAAATCATGTGTTTGGAATTGGAAGGCCCGCCCACTTGGCAGCTTCCATAGGAGTGACTGGGAGGTTTTGAGGATAAATGGTGCTCAAAATCATGTTCTCAAATCGGGTGTGATCGGTGTTTATGATAGTAGGGAAAAGGTAATTATTCTAGACTAGTAGTATATGGATGGAAGTGAGGTCGAATCAGATGTAAGAGGTAATGTAATATCTCTTTTAAGGGTGAGGTGGCAGGGACAACTAGAGGGAAGCTAGTTGGGAAATGGTTTTCTAGATCAAATTCCAATTCTATAACTGGATACATTAACCTATTGGACACAATTCATCTGGTTATTCCTAGTACTCTCGACACACACACACACACACAGATATATATGAGCCTAGTTGGAGTTCATGGGTTGAGATACATTTGTTAATTATGGTTTCCCCTATAAACATCAGGATAGACCTTACTTTTAAAAGAGATAGACATGGTATTTCACTTTCAAGATGAATTCAACCATGGGTTTCACATCGGTGTTGCCTATATGTCCAAATATCGATTCCATGTATCTAATTGGTGTATGGTAATAGGATGGTACTATGGTCACAAGACCAAATGACTCAACATCTTGGAAATTAGAGAAATTATTAGGAAGTTATGCATAGAAGGTCGTATCAGTTGGCTATCAATGTCAGATCTCACTGATATGGGATCGCCATGTCATAAAGAAGTTTTGTTAGTTCATGTTCTACTCGGCCGGAAAAATCTATTTTACTAACATAGATACACTTGGTGAAAGGCAGACTTTATATGCTAGAATAATTGTATCTCATTACTCTACTCTTATATGTGGACCTTGGGTTCTATGGTGGGAAACCACTACTGTAAAATGGGTCTATACCCATTTTTTATTCAAAAACCATGGGTATAGACCCAATTCTACCCACAGTTCTTGTTAACTGTGGGTATAGGGTACTCATGTAAGTGTAGGAAGCCAAAACAATGTGCAAGAATATCACAGGAAAACCTATACCCACGGTTCACACAAAACCATGGGTATAGGTGGGCCTATATGCACAGTTTTAATAAACCATGGTTATAGTCTACGATATATAATCATATACCCACGGTTCTCCGAGAACCATTGTTATAGGCTTTAATCCCTAAGTCTATACACATGGTTCTTAAAAACCATGGGTATATTCCCACCTATACCCACAGTTTTGTTGAACTATCCGTATAGGGTCCCTTATGATTGTGTGAGAAAAACAATCGGGCATTAAAACCTATTATGATTCTATTTACTTATAACAAAGATTTATAAATATATATATATACATGTAAGTGCAAGTGGTGTAGTGGTAACGGACTTCGGCTGTTGAGCAGAAGTTAAGGGTTTGAAACCTGCATGTGGTATTTTATTTATAAAATGGTTTATAAATATATATATATATATATATATGATTTTATAAATATATATATATACATGTAATTGTGAATGGTGTAGTGGTAAGGTACTTCTGTTGTGGAGCAGTGGTGCGGGTTTGATACCCATACACTTTGTTTTATTTATAGCACAGTTTATAAATATATATATATTAGATAATACATATATATAAACAGAAGTAAAAATGTTATAGTGGTAGAGGAATTCAACGGTGGATTGGGGGTGTGGGTTCGAAACCCATGACCTACGTTTTTATTTAAAATGACTATACCCACAGTTTTAAAACCATGGGTATAACAATCATAAATCGTGGGTATAGCTGATTGTTATACCCACAATTTGAAGACCCACTGTTGGATGAACTATGGGAATAGGGTTTTAAAACCATCAGTATAGCTCAAGGTTATACATATGCCTCGGTTTTCCATGGTTCCTTGAAACCATGGGTATAGCCTATACCCACAGTTTTGAGGGCTATACCCATAGTTTCAAAACATGGGTATAGGATAAATTTCCAGTAGTGATCCACTAATACTGGAATCACTATACAGAGCGGTGGTAAGATATCAGATGATCTGGAGTTTGATGTTGGTGTTAGGGGTTTGGCAATCTCAAGGTTGGTCATGAAGCTATTCTTATGGGAATACTAGAATGTGGTATGAGGCTTCTATACTCAAATCTTGAGATATGACACATTGCGTTACATGGCTCACACAAGGTTGAACAGGGAATACCTCAAAATGGAATTGAGAAGGCCTAGTAATCTTGTATTTATATATATATAGTCATCATTAGTACTCTACTCTAAAATTACTCTTGAAGTATTGGCATGTCACTCAGTCCTTTTTTATGCGGCACTCTTGGACAAATACACTCAGAAATGGGTACTTGCTTTGTGTTCCATTTACATCTCCGAGGAGGCTCAGTTCTTTATCCTTAACAATTAATTCCACTTCTCTATTATTAATAGCTTCATTTACTTATCCCTATCAGTATTGGTCTAGTTCCTTATCCATATCAGTGTTGGTTGAGGTGGTGTTGTGGTGGGGGTATGCAATGAAAAACACTCGAGGCACCATACTGGCATCGTGAAATAGTTTTTTATGGTAAATTGACATTGGAACAACATGGGGTGGGGTGGAAAGAAAGTATTGGATGATTAGAAAATTTGGTTTGACCTTAGGGGTTCTCTATCATCGCATTAGTTTTTTTAGGGCGATGACAGATAAAGATACCGATGTGCTGCAACTCAACTGGTCTATAGGAGTACCATTGTCAGCAACATATCAAGATATATGATGAATATAGACAATATATGATGTGATATATGAGGTATTCATGGGGGATTAGATTAATCAATAGACTTGGGGTAGTGTTAGGTTTTAATTAATGGTCGTGATTACATTCAACTGACTATTAGAGTAGAGTACTTAGGGCAGGTCTGGAAGGAAACCCGACAGCAGGTGATGGGGCATGATCAGATCGAAGAGTACGTATAACACTACTGACTTACTAGATTTGAGTAGATAGGTTTTCCTAGATGGTTCATTAAACCTACAGGGTTGGTAAGGTATTCTTGATTCACTGAGTCATTCCTATCATTTGGTGGAGCCAAATCTGTGGCCAATGTCGGGAGCTATCGACATTAGGGTCAGTACAGTTGTTGGTATTTTGTACATTAATCCAAGTGAAAAGGTGTCTTGTAGTTGATATAATGGGGATAGTGGTGATCCAATACACCTGGTTCTTTTGGTGGTGTGATGTGCTATGTGAAGCGAAGGCAGGGAAACATACCCTTGTAATACAAAATAAACCGAGATATGGATCTTTGTTGTTCATTGTCTTGGAGGTTATGCTATTTCTTTCTCTCTTTTGGTTATCTTAACATTCATATTTGGTAGTAGTAGTAGATTTTGGATTCATCTGGCCACCCCCAAAGCATCTTGAATTTCAATCATCGAGAGATTCCAATTCTAAATACGCAGATTCCCCCAATGTTTTGAGAATTAATCACTTGGGGTTATGATGATCTTCTGAACTGACGTTACCATCGATATGTTTTTTCTTTACTCTCGACCATTTAACTGGCTCCCATTTTCACCAGGTTGTAAGGGGTGGAATATGAACCCAAATACTTCTCATTGTCAGAGTGTATATATGATTAAACATTTTCATTAGAAATTGGATGTCATGGGTTGCATGTGATCATTGGTACACTATAATCGAGCCTCTATTGTTATCACCAATCGATAGGACAGTTTTGCAGGGAACATCACATTGGATTTGAAATGGTAGTGTGGTACTGGAATTTTGTAAATGTTTTTCAAGTCATACTATTTTTCTTAGTATATTGGTGGGGAGGTCGGGGGTAATCTGAACTACTAAAATACACCGCTTGGACACTAGAGTAGTAGATTACTATCCCTAGTTGAATTTTTTAATTAGAGCATTGAGGTGATCTTCTCAAATATGCTATGTTAATAGATAAGATGGAATTGGTGGTTTTCAAAAACAAGGTAAATTCAACGGTTCTAGGACTCAAACTCTCATTTTTCACTATTGGTTGGGGATGGCAGATATGTTGGAAGATCATTTCTCGGCATCATTTTACGCATGTTGCTCTTGGGATATTTGAGATTGTTCATGGTTCTCAACCTAAACAATGTTTTTTGCTAATTATACTTAGCACTTTTTCATTGGAATTCATTTGAGATGCGAATAAAATGGAAGGTGGCATCGATGAATGGATGCGTCATTGAAGTGGATAGTTTTTAGGACTCGTGACTCATGTTGGGGTCAAATTCACTAGGAAGAAACCCAATCATAACCGCACACAAAAGTACCCATGAACCTCATCTAAATCATTTCAAAATAAATAATACAGTTAGTTTATTTGTCTTTAGTTTCATTCCCCTACCTTCGGTTCAAGGCTAACACGTGGTTGTTTGTAATAGTGGACATTGGGTTATGGAGGGCAGACATGTGATCCATTACTCTAATATAATAGTTAGGCGGCATGATCAGTTTTGAGATATGGGATGGAGAGTACATGTGATTCAGTACTTTAATATAACAGTCAGCAGTTCAATATGGTAATATTGGACTTCTGGCTCTATTGAGATCCATGATTTTGAGTATAGTCGAACAACTTATCTGACTGCCATTGCATCCCCAAGTACACCTACTAGGGAATGGGATTGAGGGTGCGCTAAATAATCCTTCACTCAACTACGAAGGAGTTCCTCCAGCCTCATGACAGTGGACATTTACCATCTCTCTTTCTACCGTCTCCACTCACACCTGGAGGTGCTTCCATACCACCCTTGGGAGTATATCAAGATTGTTGCACAAGACTTTCCCATCATAACATGGGTAAAGACCTCATTGAATCACCATTGAAGGTTTCTTGTGGATGCTTTTTCCATTCGGGGGTGATAACTTGTTGGAATGCAATCAGAAATTATCTCAACCCTTTTTCTTATCATCCACTAGGACCACTCATACGGTTTGGAGATGGTGGTCTAAAAAATATTATATTCTTTGGTGTTTCATCTAGTATTATGGGACCTCAATATAATATAGGTAGTTGAGGTAGGGTGTCCACTCAAGAGATACTCTAAACACCTCAACCCATGGTAGGTTTGCATTTGGATGGTCAGTCAGTATAATATAGGTAGTGTAACCTATGATTACAAGATTGATCACTATCATCTATCATACAACAGCTATTTGAAAGTAGTGAGTGTACACATTCGTTTCTCCTTTGGCCTAATGGAGTTTGTTCTTAGTCATTGTCAAACCATTCGATGACTCCCAAAGGGATCGACTCGAAACACCTAAGGTGTTCAAGGGAGGGGCTATCAAATATAACTATAACCTCCACCTACTTCCTTAAAACCACATGACGCATGGCAACTAGCTCTTCTTTATTCCTTACTTGCTTCCTCTAGCTCAGAATGACTCTAGAACCTTTCTCACTCTCGAACCTAGGGGAGACTCACTTGCTAAATCCAAATATTACTCATACTATGTATAATATAGGTACTATACTTACAATATATATTTATCTATATGACTTTGAATCACCTAGGTGAGTTTCTATCTTGGGTGGATTGTATGGATGAGCTGGAAAGGGGTATGAATCTGTTTCTTCCTTGATAATGGGATAGAAAGACTCAGTATAATATAGGTAGCATTATAGTTGAAGGTTTAGTGGGATAAAGATATCATTAGATGAGGGTTAGAGAGTATATTGGTTCTCATACTAGAACTAAGTTAATGGGATAGAATCATATTCCAGCACTGGGGGTGATAATGTACCCTAACTCTCGACTTTTGGGTTATGTCGCAACTGAGAAAATTAGTGTATGGGATGACTTGAGAAATATACCTAAAAGGCGGTTCAATATCTTCCCTGACCTATTTAATTCCATTTGAGTGGTTCTACCACACTACCTATATAGTATTGAGGTTGGATAGAAGTCAGTGACAAGGACTAATATGGGCATTTCCAATTTGATTGTATATGATGCATCACATTCAGATCAGGCATCCGCGAGTGCAGAGCATTGGGAAATGGTTAAGCCATACTATTAGAGTAGATTACTTGAGGATTAAGGAACAATTAATGAGAAATGGAAAGAGGTCTCAGAACACATTGGATCATCAACTCCTCAATAGCCTATTTTTCTCCGCAATCCAACCATTTTGTATTCCATTAAGAGGAACCTTTGACAAATTGAATCTACAGTATGAAATGATAGATGGAGGTACTATTAGTGATTCTCATGCTAGTAGATAGTTGAGGCAATGAGCATTGACTTTGGTATGATGTCCATTTAGTTCCCTTTCCAGTGTATAATCGCAGATCTTACATTGGGGGATGATTCAAATTGGTATAATATAGGTAGTAGACTATCTCGTTATAATATAGTTAGTAGACTATCATGTTCCTTCTCTAGAAATAGCTTTGGAAACTCATCCAACTGGAATCCTATATGGTAGATGAAACCATACTATAAGGAATGTTAGTGCTAGGTCCATTCTTATACCATGAATTCAGTAGGATACCGATGATCCTACTCAGATAAGTTCCTATCACATCCTTTCGGAAATTTTTACTCAATAAATAGGTCACCGAGTATGTGAAATTCCACAAGCATCTCCAATTACCTTCATCTATCTCAAAGAATGAAGCTTTCAAAGACCAATACATCAACCTGTTGATGGAATCATTTGTCAAAAAATCACTAGGAGGTACTACAATTGGTGGATCATTCGCATGTCAGTGATGATATTTAGGGTAAAAACAACAAGTCACTTATGATGGTGAAAGGAATCTATTATACACATATATATGCATTGGTAGACTTCCCCAAAGAAATAGGCTAGCATCCAGTTAAGTACATACCCATGAGATGAGATCTTGTTGTTGTATTGTGTCACATAAATCACACATGATGAATATATCTTCTATCTTTATGGTTGAGAAGAAAGAATAAAAACTAAAAATATTCAAATTTAGGATCAAGTGAGAAAATGGAATAATGTTATATCGAATCAGAATTCCTATTATAGTCGACCTCCCAGAGACAACAAGAACTACAACTACCAGAAAGACAGACAGACTTGTGTCTAGGATACAATACATGAATCATGCATCCCATGTACTCACTGAGATAGGATACTTCACATACCCTAGGTCCTCCTCTGTATAATATAGGTATTAGAACCTGACCTCTTATAATATATAGTATCCTGGAGCACCTGGTAATTTCCTGGGGTACATAAAGTATCCCAGACCTTGTCAGAACTTTTCTGACCAGACCTGGGAGGACATGGAATACATGATGTATCCCAATGAGTACTTGGTTGACCATTCTTGGTCAGACCTTGTCTGACCATACCTTGGAATACCTAGGATAAATTATGTATCCCAGAACATGGATTACATAGTTCTATAGGATACTCTATGTTTTAAGTTGGTATAATATAGATAGTAGAGAGTGCCAGGGAGGACTTGGTGCTCTAGGCTACTCTATATTATAATAGGAAAGGAAGTTCCTAGGAATGACCACCTGGTTAGTGAAAACACTTTGAAATGGAGTAATTAGACTAGACACCCCCTCCAATTGTCCCAAAGGAAATATTGTAGTGGCCAACTCATGAATACACCAAAACCACCTATTCCACCACCAACTCAACTCCATTAAAGTGGAATTTTTTTGAAATTGGAACAATGGGGTTGGGTTATCATTGTGTTGGCCCCACTAGTATACTACTTATATTATACCAATGAAAGGCCAAATCTAATTTTTGACTACCATTTTTATCATATCATATTATTATTGATGAATGCATCTATCCGGAATTACCAATAAATTGTGAAAACCTTGAATATAATGGTATTTCAATCCTAGAGAATCTTTGAGTCTCCCACCTCGAATTAAAATGATATGATGTTTGTTTGTCCACTTTGATCTTCCTAGAATGCGAGAAAACACTTCCATTCAGTTTCTCAACCTCAATAATATGATCTTCCTACTGGTTGAATTCAGTTTTTTTGGTGAAACAGTAATCATATGCATGCATACTCCTTTCTTTTAGGGAACATGTTCGAACACTATTATCTTGGAATTATTTGAATTTTCATTTTTTTGAGTTTGATACTTTTTCTGAGTCAATTTGTTTCTTCTTGGAATTTGGATCTTTGTTTCATTATACAACTATGGGCCTAATCTAAACCTATGACTTACCCCCACTTTCCAACCACTTGCACCTTACTCATTCACTTCCTGACTTTGGACTCTTTCTAACTAATGCACTAGTAGCCTAATTTATTTCCCCCTCCTATATATAATTCCAAAAGGGCACGATTACCAATTTTTACGTCTCTCTCTCCCTCTTTTAATAAAAAAATGAACCAAATATCTTACATACCAGTCATCCCAGGAACCTAGAGGTGTGGTTTTTCTTATTTAGAAAAGCATATGCGGCCTACACCAACTATCCTTTCCCACTAAACCTTTTTTTTAATTTTAGTCTAATAATACTAATAAATCATAAATATTACCAACTAAATCATAAAGTCAAAAATTAATTCATTTGAGGATTCTAGAGGTTTATGTATTAAAAATACCTCTCTTTGGACTCCCCCTAGACCTATGTTCAGCATAAGAACCATCTCTAAGCTCTCAATATTCTATCTTTTCACTTTGAGAGAATACCAATGCACTTTGTTCCCCATGATTTTTCCCTATCACTTGTGGTTATTCCCGATCTGAAGTACCACTTTTCCATTCATAGTTCATAGATTGACCCCCTCTATCCTCCTCAGGAATAAGAGATCAAAGGATTTCAGATATAATTCACCCAATGGATTTTGTAATTATTCTACCAGTATACTGAGATCCTCCTGAGTTACAATATCCCCAAGGATACGCCATTAAGCAAGGTTTTGTGTTATGTACCACATTCTCATGTGGAACTCCATGATGTTGATTTAATAGAAGACTCCATAACAGCTGAATCCTTAAGGTGTAAATTATCTTCCAAGTCCATCAGATGATATTGGGGTAGGTTAACCTTTAACAAATAGACTGCCTGTAGAGTTTTTTGGTTTTTTCAGTACTCTACTCACTTGAAAAAGTCATTTATATTTTTCATTTTCTATCTCATAATCATTCAATTCCATCCTAATCCTACTCCTCTTTCATCATCATTGGTCCTTTTGACATAACATTCTAAGTCATGATGCTTCTTATTCTATCATTTCTATATGAGATTTCCAAATCCACTATTTTAATCCAAGAGAGGAAGTCTCATAGACAATAAATTATTTCCTTCTACCTTAATAGCATGCCTAAATTCCCTTATTTCATAAAAATGCATGTGTGAAGCATATAACCCATGTTTCTATATCTATAGGGTCTCTAATAAACAAAATAAAGATTTTTTCTTCAAAGAGAGTGAAATTTCTAAAGAGGGAAGAAATAATCAGATTTAAGTTAATAACTTTATTCAATGTCTATTGTAATTTCAAGATAAGTTTTAAACACCATAAGGTTTAAGTACCGACTTATTTTATAAAGTTTGATTGGTCTAGAAAAACCTAAACTACATAATTATGTCTTAATGATCGTGTATTTACATCAAATAAATGACTCCTCTTTCGTTTGATTTTCAGTTGAATCCAGAAGGACTCTTTATAAATGGGGAAAACTCATCCCTGCATCGACAAAATGACCCCCTTTAGAGATAATACTAACTATATTATATAAATCCAATTTATTTGAGAAGTAGATACATTTATAATATAATGAGTATTCATACATCTACTATTGATTCAACTTTTTTGTGATATTCCTTCTTCCTAAATCAAGGAATGAAGCTTAGATGAAGTTGGGTGACCTGCTGCACTAGATAAAGACCAAGCTCTTATTTTGCATTCCCTTCTTATAAGAGAATCTATCTTAAGGATCAGTCAATATTACTATACTCTAATAGTTCATACATTCTTTAAAGTGATTCATTACTTAAACCTTATGGTGGGATTCCCATGATGAATTTTCATCCAATGAATTTTCATTCTTTTAGTCATAACTTTACTTGTACTGAGGTTGAAAGAAGACGAACTCCATAAAGAGTGAAAAATGGATTGGATTCTCACCTTACTAAACTAATAGTTTTGAAATAAAGCTTTTTTCAGATTCCTAACCCTTTATAAAGGTTCAGATCTTTTATAACCTCACCCTAAAGGGTTAGGTATTTTAGAACCTATGAAACTACCCCACTTCTATCCCTAACCCTCATATATGATAATTATGAAACCAAAGAACCAATACTCTACTCTAACAGTACATACCCTTTCCCTATTGGTGATTTCTTTTTATGCTGAATATAAGTCACATTACCAGCCTTTGGAAACTCATTTTCAAGGATTGAGATCACTATTGAAGAGATTGGATTTCCTTTATTTATGGATTGACTCTCTATTTAGGTTGATCTAAGGGTACTTTAGTTAGTAATCAAGGTTCTCAGTGGGTCTTTCGGCTCTTCTTTTCCCTAACAAATTGGGGCCTACTACCTATATTATAATGATTACCGCTCTTCTACATATGTAGCATGAAGATTCAATAGATTAACTAAGGTTATTATCACCTTATTCTAAAGCATATTCCATTTCAAATATTCTATCAAAATATAAGTCTCTCAACCCCTAATCAGGGTGATTCAAGCCTTTTTTTTCATCTGCATTATGGAATTCTATTCCATTATTTTAGTTTGTGTTTTAGATAGTAAGATGCCTAAACTTGGGAAGATTGGTGGGAAATACCTAAAGACAAACTTTCTCATTACCAATAATTCCATGAATCAAATTGGCCTCCTCAACAATGAGATTATACCTATATTTGGATTTGCGCTCTTGTATTTGTAACTTAGATAAAATACCTTATAATAGGGTAGAGATTCATACCTCTCAATGGTATCCACCTTAGGATTTGTGAATGAATTTGTGCTTATTAACATCACCATGCCTAAAATCTCTAGATGATGTGGAATTCTGATGCAATACATTTGAGTAGATGGATTTAAGAAAAGTCTTTCAAGTGGAAAGAAAGAATCTCATACTTAGAGAATTCATATGAAAAATAAGGTGAGGCATCACATCATCAATGATAGCTTTCAAAGTACTGGTTCAAGAACATGAGTATCAAACCTAGATTTGTTGATTAAATATTCCAATATCGGTGGTAGTAGATATATTATAATTTTAGCAGCCACTTCAATAAGAAAATATTTTCTACTTGATTTACTTTAGGATACTTTTGATTTTACTAACTTTTATCTTCCTTCCCTGATCAAAGGACTTGCATCCACTAGCCTTCCTAGAGTAGTGAAATATGTGATTAAATTTCACAAGATTTCAAACCAGGTGGGAAATATTTTTAAGAATACAGGATAGATCATTCTTCTAATTACTGATAATGGATCAAGTGAGAATACCCCTAAAAAAATAGGTATTTTATTTCCACCTGGAATGAATTTGATAACCTAATGAAGAAATGGAAATGGAAAAATCTCATCCTGAATCCAATCTACAACCTGTATTATACCGACCCTCCTTGAATCATCTATCATCTTGTGCATTAATTGACCTGGTAAATCAATATTTTTTAATCTGTTACATATATTATACCGATTATGATGCTAACTAGAAATATCATAAGAGAATAAATTTGTTAATGTATTTCAGCATAGATAAATTCTATCCTACATGAGTGATCAAGTTGATTGGGATAGTTAGCTTTCAACTAAATTATGTGGTGGCAATGATAAAAAAATGTATAGCATTCAATATCCTTTTCGAGAACCCACATTTTATGTGAAATTACTAGTGGTTTTTGGTTATATTCCATTATTCGTAGATCCGTTAGACCAATAATGAATTTTGTAAATTCATGACCCCTCTTTATCACTACCACCCTTTGGGTTTGCCACAGAAGCACCAAGATTTGATTTCTCTCAGTTTTTGGCTTGGTCATAAGTGGAAAAATAGCCTCACATTACTCTTATTGATGGATCAATAGGTTATAAAAGATCTTACATTTTCTAAAGGTTAGTAATGAACCCTTTATTCTTTTGGTTGTTTCCAATTCTTGTGACTATCAGTTACTCAGAATGTAATGTAGGCCCACTTATAAAGCAATCTCCCTTCTTAGGTATTTTCTGACCCCTATTTGAATTCTGATCTGTTGGACTCTTAAGAGGAGGGATATGGACCCATAAATGCTATATTATTCTTTAAAACTTTATTTAATTCTAGACTCATTTAGTATTCCTAGTGCTTATGACTATCCATTATAGAGGATAGAGGCCTTGACAGGGAAGGGACTCTACCCTGTCCACCTAGATAGATATGGAGACACTTATCTCATGATAAAACACTATATGAAATGGGAAGCTAAGAAACCCTATCTAGTTTGGTATAATATATCCATGTACTCTTCTATATAGTTTATATGCATGTATTCTCATGATACAGTATGATCTTGTACAAAAAATATTCTGCACTCAGATATGGTGTTTCTCTTTCTTTTAGGATCAATATAATACTAGTCTAAGGTGGAATACCTTATCTCTCTATTTCTCTCCATTAAACTACCAGACATGAAAGGACACTCAGAGAGAGAACTTCAATAAGATAAAATGTTCTACCTTTGAGAAATATCTCCAAAAGAGGTTAGCCTTATGAAAACTTATAATACTTGGTGCTTCACTATTACCCTAGCTTAAGAGAAAGAAACATGTTTCATTATTCATACACTAAAGAGGGAATGAAGGATGCCTCATTACTCTACTATAATATTCTTAATTCAATAGCTATCTGTACTCTACTCTAATAGTCTTAAGATATCATGCTTATTCAAATCCAAAAACTCACCCTTGTGGGGAAAACTACCTGACATGCAGGATTACGAAAGAAAGGGGATAATAAAGAATAAAAAGGAACACATATCAATATCTTATTCCTATTTAATATATAAGATGTGAGAAAATCAATCCTAGTAAGACCTTATCTGACCAGAACTTGGAGGACCTAGGATACATGAAGTATCTCAGACCATGGAGGACGTATTGTTATCCAATCAATAAAGAGTGATTCAAAACCTAGCCAGAGTGAGTTGGATACCTTTATGATCCTTTACTCTTATCTTATCTTTTAAGTAGAGGGATCACTCTTATTTATCAATTGGATGATATTTTCAGCATCACTAAAGGTGACATTTGGTTTTATTTGAGTAGTGGGGGCTACTTAGGTACCCCATTATTAGTAGGGCATTAACTTTATTAGAGGATTCGTTTATCTTGATTGAGATTTCAAGAGGCTCATCTTTCATTATCTTCATCTTTAATCAATAATTTAGGTTTATCTAGCCCTTATTAGGAGAGTAAAGTGGATATTAATGAATTTAAACTCCCACTCTCACTTAGGTCACAAAATCCACTTATGGAAAGAAATCCCAACTTCTCGATTGGACTATCGAACGTGTGATCTACTATCATCCTTCCTTAAACCCATCTCCATCAATAAAATCAAATAAGAAGGGTAATGTGCTTGAAATCAAAATTATATTGGCTAGGATCCTCTTAAGTCCATTGTCTTTCAACAAAGTAAGAATAGAAGCCTGAAACCCGTGAAACAACTCTCCTCTCATCTCGCTTTCTAGGATACAACAATGACTATTGTACTTACTAAAACTCAGTTAGAGGAATATGATTAAATATAGAAAATTAAATACATTTATCCCCACCTCTCTAGGATATCACTAATGTTTTTGGATACCTGCTTCTAGATGGAGACCGGATTGACCTTTACTTGAGCCTACCCACCTCTAATCACCACTTTGGGACTAGGTTTTAAAAAGCCTTCTAAAATAGTACGAATTATATACTAGAATCAAGTAATTTCCTATAAATATATAGAGTAAAGTTTAGTTATTTATTCTATATAGTATACTCTAATAATTTCATTCATTATTACACTAAGTAGATGTCCAAGTAGAGAACAACTAGGCTGTTAATTAAAATAAAAATATAGCCTAAGAGCATGAAAAGTAGTATCGATCCTAGAGGGAGGCACCACTTTATTTATAGATAGACAGTAGATTACCGAATTACTGATCCAATTGATTAATAATGGAATTGGGTAGGCAGGTAACTGACTAAAGACATCATTTCGAGTATGATCTACCAAATCCATTAACGAAAGTTTCCTAGCTTACCTTACTACCGGTTCTTTCTTAACCCAATCCTGACCCTTTAGAAAGGTTCAGATCTCTTAGAATCTTATGTAACTCATTTTTTTCTTCATTTGGACTAGATAGATAGATTACCTAACTCTAGTCTCATATTTATCATCCAGATGTGCTAGTCCTTTCTTTAAACTAGAAAGAGATTAGTTGTAAGAAGGAGGAAGTCCTATCTGATGTTGGGGTCCTAGCTCAACATAAAGAAAGTGAAATAAAAAAAGTGAATATCTTTGATTCCAAGATCTTCTACGATATTTAGGTACCTATAGTAAGAAGGAATGAAAATATTTTTTCTGGAATCTACTCTAATAGTATCGACTCATTTGAAGAAATAGTTAAAATAGAGTCCTCTACCTAGCAAGAAAGAAGGGTGAACAAAGGTTCTAAAAGATCCAATGCTTTAGGGTGAGGTACTCAAAAGGATAAAATTTATTTATTTTAGAAGTATATGAATGATAAAATAGCATAGGTTTCTATTCCCATACATGGAGGACTGGATAACTATCAGAGTGCTTTCCCAAAAGGAGGGATTGGTCATGGCCTATAGTGGGTACACTAAGTTAGTGAACAACTATACTTTATTCTATTATATTAGAGTACTCATGTGATATCCTGAATTTCTACAAAGATCACAATATTAGGAATGGAAGTAAGAATATTGGATTGGTCCATCCCTTCATGGAGGACTTACTTCCTCAGGGCGTGGGTATCAACGCCCACCCATTCAAGGGAGAAAAGACCAAGGAGCTGCTTCAAATCCTGATGCAATTAAAATTCTTAGTCATTTACTCCCAAAACCATTACCTATTTATTTGGTATTTCTACTTGAATAAATAATCAAATATTCATAATTCATGTTTTCAGTACAATTGGTCCTGACGAATCAAAGACAGAGAAATCCTCCAGTTGAAAATAATGAATCACTTTCCTCATGATCCCTTATTAGTAAAGGGGGAGGGGGAAGACTTGATGGAGTTCCCAATTTCTTTTTATTTATTATCTAGAGTAGTAAGCTAGTATTCCTAAAGCTATTTCTTATTCAGCTTCTATTATCCTCCCAAAAACTAGATCTATAAGATGGAAGACTCATTGATAGCTTATGGGGTTGTGTTATAAGGCGAGTCTATTATTCCCCCTACACCTTATTTAGTATGACACCCTCAGAACCCTTCTAATTGTATTTTCCTTGAATATAGGGATTCCAAAGGTTCCATACTCTAAAAAACACATATTTCATGATCCTTTAGAAATAGAGAAACTCTTGTAAATAATTGTGAGTCTTTAAAAGGGATTTTGTACACAAATATTTTGTATAATCTAGATAGTAGGATACCTATGTTATACTGAGAGTATAATTATTTTCTAATAGAAAGGTTTATATGGAATCTAATTCTTTTAGTAATAAACTCTAAAAGTTGTGTAGAGAGTATAAAAGCTACTACTTCAAATATTTTGATGACTCTTGAAGCTATTTCTTCGACGACCCTTGGCTATTATCCCTCTATCTACACCAATAAAAGGTATGACAAAGTATATACTACCTAAATTATACCGATTCTCTTTCTGTTTGTGCCAACTGGCCTTGACAGGATGTTCTAAGTCTTAGTAATCAAATGGTAATTAGGCCTAATATTAGAAGAATATCAGGAGAAACTTTTTTCTATGAGACTTCTTTCTTCCGATATGAAGAAGCCTGAGTTCCATCAGGTTCACTCATTTACTCATCCCTTTATGGTTCACAAACACCATACCTGACTATTATAGTAGATTACTAATATTGAAGCTTAAACAGACCCACTGTTACAGTAGAGTAATGAAAATATATATAATTACCAGACTTTAGTTGGTATCATCTCTATAACTATATATAATAGTATCATGGAAGAGTATTGTTTTCCCTCTGTGTGAAATACTACCTTTATCTAGAGTAGTATAGTCCTTATTTTCTCTAACGAATGAGGATGGCTAGTTAAATATGAATTAGGGGAACCGATTTTACACAGTCATGCTTGACCACGGGTACCCTTCTAATAGTCTCTTTCAAGTTCCTCTTTTCAGGAAACTTCAATCAATATCTTATAAAAGATAGGTGAATTTGCACAATTAGAGTAGACTATATAAAATAAAGTACTAAACTTTACTCTATATAGATCTAGTGAAGGGATAAATCCCTTAATTTTTTTATCTTACCTGGCTAAATTAATAAATAGCAGAAGTGTTTTTTTATTGAGCATCTCTTGAACCCTTATCCTTTGATGAAGATAAATTGATATAATGGACTATTATAGTAAAGTATTATCCAACTCTATATCCTAACTCATGGAAAACTATCTCTATTACAATAGAAACATTATCCATTATATGGGTATCACTGCTATTAGGGGACTCTTCCCTAAAAGACTTTGAGACCTCTCTTTCCATTTCTACCAAATACCATGACTTGCCTTCAAACGAGCTTCACCTTAAAATGAGAGTAATCAATCTATGAACATAAAGGCTAATGAAGATCAAATTTCTAGGGTCTAATTTGTTTCTTTTATTTGAGACCTTTCTATGCCTCTCATGTCCTTCTTTCATTTCTTGTGACTTCGTATTTTTCCATATACACGGATCCTTGTTTCTTTTGTGCTTGATGGATTCTGATGAACCAATGATAGAGATCCTTAGTTTCCATTATTGTAACACGTGAATATTGAATACACAGCCCTCCCTGAGCAATAATGGATGTCATACCAGGAATTCAGTCATTAAGTTTAGAAAGCATCGAAATAGGTACTCTTCTAAATAGTTCTCCTGGAAAGGATCTTCTCGGTACTCAACTGCTGGGTTGTTTGGTTCTGGCCTAAGAAAAAAAAAGATATGTTCAAATGTTTTAAAAAAACCAAGGAAAAGAACTGATATATATATAGTCATTTTATCCTCTCATACATCTATTGGATTTTCATATTCATGGATGACTAAATTTCTTCAAAGAAGAGAAACTCTTTCCCTCTCTTCTTCTTGGCCACAACTATAGCTACGACTAGTAGTATTTATAGGGGAAGCTCCTTTGATCCCATTCGTTGAAACTAAAGAGTCTGATCCATCTCCTATCCTTCTTGGTCAATCAGTAGAATGCCTAGAAAGCACTTTATTATAATAAAACTTGAATTGAAATTCAACACTATTAGAAGAGTACTGAGAGTTGAATAAATGATGAATAGACAAAAAGAAACTCATCCTCTATAAGGGTTCACTAACTCAATTAAATTTATTTAAGGGAGAGAAATACTCTGATAGCTGACGAGAAGTCCTGTTCATCTCTAACTTGAATGTTCGAGTGATTGTTTTTTGTGGTTGGAGTTTCCTTGTTGTCAGAAAGGTATAGCATATATTACGTTAGTGTTCAATGTTATTCAGTACAAGATCGAAAATAATGTTTCTACCTATATTATACCATCCAAATTAGATTACAAAATGGAATGAGGGGAATAAAAGTATATAAAATCTTAAGAGAATAAAATTCTATAGAATATTGGGAAGTAGTATGCCTGGTTCACAAGGTTCTACCACTGTAGGCCCCAATAATCATTTTCCATTATCCCATTACTCAAATTCACGTATTCTACATAGTATTATTCTTCCAAACACTTTTTTAGTATTCCAATCAGTGATTAAGGAGAGAAAGAACCAAGACATACTTGAGGACTGAATAACTGAGGTGATGTTAGGTTCTAAAAGATCTGACCCTTTAGAAAGGGTCAGGTTATAAATGATATGACCCTTTAGAAAGGGTTAGGTTCTTAAATATCTGAACCTTTAGAAAGGGTCAGGATATACTTGATTAAATTATGAATGAAACTCACAACTACTGGTCTCCCATACCCCAATGATATAGTTCCAATGACTTTTTGCAAAAATCAAACCGCAGTGCCGACACACAGTATAACCCCCCATTTTAACTATATATGAGGCATACTATTACAATATGAAGAGAATGATGCTTTGATGATACGGATGCTACTACCTCACATGGATCTATTTTCCTTCCAACCCCAAACCATGTGAATTTTTTTGAGGAAACAAAGGCTTTATTCCCTTTGAACTCGAAATCATGCTGGGCATTGAGTGTTAAATTGTACCGCCACTTCAACGAATGTGATCTTCATCTCTGAACCTCATGTCCCAATACTCCAAACCAACCACTCATGATCCCCAAAATTCAATGCCAAAACTCCCCCATGCAATAAACTGGCAGAAAGCACATACCCCCCAATGATACCACTCCCCCTCCTCACCCTTCTTTCACCTTTAAGGCCACCCCCAATAGGTGAAATAGTGATTTTAGTAGGTGTACCATCATTTCACAATAGGCATTGGAACCTAAAATAGAGACAAACCATTATGTTTTTTCTCACTCTCATAATTGATATTGGAGAAACCACAGGAACCAGAACAAGCTCAGCATAGTCTCGAGCTCAACCCCATGTAATCACCACTTGTGATTCACCTTAAAAACCACATTTCAACCACCAAATCTTGGGCCACTTCGTCAAGAAAATATGAAAAATGAAGTATTCCAGGTCCTCCTTAGTCTACCCTAACCCCATGAGTCATATGAAGTCATCGGTTTTCGGAATTGACCATAGCCACCTATATCCCATGTTGTTTGATGTGCATGGAAGCTTCCTAACCAGTGGCCCATAAACCCCAACACTAGTCATTCCTAACATTTTCGTTCAAACCCTTATTTCTTTGGACTATCGATTCAACCAATAATTCCAATGTCGTCAAATCACCCAAATCCACTTCTCTTATGATACCTCTATAAATCAATATTAATAATATCTCAAATTACCTATTCATTAATGACTTCACCCCTGGAATTGTGTTTCTCTATTACACCTCGGATCACTTCAACTCCCTTTGTCTTGGGATCTAATCTCTTAAAACATAGAGAAATGCTTCCATTCATCTGGCATATTTTCATTCCCTCTTCTTGCTATGGATTCAGTAATCCACTATAATAGTGTAAGCTAGTAAGGTTATTATTTAGGAATAATTAGAGATCCTATTTTTTAGATAGAGGAAGTTAGAATGCTTGACCTGACCTATAGACCTAAAAGCATGAACATAAGATATTAGAAAAGAGAATTTAGTGATAGGGGTAATTACCTTGTTGGGTCAACCAATAGAATTAATTATTTTTTAGGCTCTAAAAAACATTATAATTATGTTGTACATTTCTCCACTCTCACTAATTTGGTTGTATCAGTGATCAGTTTTTCATTGCTATCATTCGAGTTCATTTTATTCATTCTAATATAATGCTTAACTAACATCACCCTTAGTGATTATCCAATTCCAAGGTATTTCTAAATTCTATAAAAAAAATATGATGCTAATAAAATAGGGGTGGAGAAACCTCAGAAATAATATAATAGAGAGTCCCTCTCAATGGATAAGTTGGGTAGACCAGCACTATGAAAGTCTAGTCCCAGCCGCTCAGTTTCAAGTCTACGGAGTTGCATCATGTACTCTATCTATATATTAATATTAGAGTAGAGTAATGATACCTGACAAACTAACATAATTCCAATACTTGAAGTCTACTCTTACCACAATTGTCTATGAGATTGATGGAATTCCCCAAATTCCATTACTTAAAGGCTTTGAGGGAATCCTTATATTATAAGTATATTTGAGATAATTGGGAGATGATTTAAGGCACTAGGGATCCCACCAAAGTCAAGAGCCTTTATTCCATGCTTTCACTAATCTATTCTGTGAGTTGTCTACCCAAATCATAAAGGTTGGTACATTATTGAAACCCTTACCTATTGGTTTAAGATATTTATATTTAGGTAGAATCAACAAATCTAAGTTCCTTACTTTTATAGGGGAATACTAACCAAGTGATTCCGTGAATTACCGGTCCTTTCCTGCCAAGACATCAGCGATAATATAATCATATGTGGCACTGGATCCACTTTTGGAACAAGATAGATTCCCCGAATAACTATGGGAACTAGTGAAACATGCTTATGATATCTAATCCATTATCAGCCAAAAGTGTGGTGTTCTATTTGTTTGTTATTAGGTTGGTGGTGACATCAGCCAAAAACACGACTCTAGAGGAAACTATAACAGGTTAATAGGTGGTTAATGGCTCACTACTGATAGAAGCTTTAGGATCCTACTCACTCCTAGGGAAAGGTGGGTAGTATTCTTGAGGGCCCAAATCCATTGTGAAACAACAAGGAAGCATTTAATTAAATAATTTATCATGCTAACTTTTAGTACTCTACTATAATAGTTAGGATTTCCAACCCGTGAGAAGGTCAATCTTCCAGAGCGTTGGGTTGAAGTTCCTAAGGGTAGATTACAAATCCTAATTAAAATCTATTGGGATTATGGATGAATCATTTCCATTAACTCGTTGGCTCTACATTTTCTCGCTGACTCCACTATTAGAGTAGAGTAATGAGCTACCTACATTCGGAGCGGCAGTGGTCCACCTCAACCCTTCCTATATCGATTGTTACCAGACACCTAACCCTCAAATAGGTTCATATACCTTGTTCTATTTTATCTAGGGAGATTATATTCTTTCACTTCCTAAACATCTCTTCACATATTCCTATCAAAGAAATCCATTAGCCCGATGAGTTATAACCACTATTCTTATCATCCGAGGGCTCACCCATGACCTTGGAATGGGTGTGAGAGTTCCAAATATCCTAGTATTGTGTTTTTCTAGGGAGAATGGTGTCGATCAAAAATTTTGAACAAAAAACCCACTTCAGTTCTGGAATTTTCTCTCTACTACCTATATTATATTGAAGTCCAAGAAATCAAACTCCATAGAGGCTTGAGTTCTAGTGTGTTAAGGGAGTGATATTTTTTAGTATCTACTAAGAAAGTTTCATATTATTCTCACTATAATGTCCCTGACTATAATATCTTCTATTAAGATACTGAAGAAGTCTATAAGACTAAAATAGGAAAATTACCCTATAACTATTGATATAATATAGATAGTAGAATTTCTTTGATGTACTTGAAGAGGTATCAAATATTTTCTTTTTTACTAGTTGTAACGTAACAAGAGAATCACTTACACTCGCTCGATTCCTTCCTTTAGAACTGAAACTGGATCTAGATCAGTAGGACTTGAACCCCCAATGGCTCGACTGATAATAGGGGAACCTCATCACTTGCTCTAACCCATATTTCATAGACTAATTCACTTCCTCTCTCCCTTACACCCTAAAACTAGGGTTATAATGTGCTCATACATTCAAAAGGAAAAAAAGAAAGCCTAAGAACATGAAAATGGTTGAAAATTCCCTTTTTAGGATCTGAATATGGAACTTTTTTATAAAATGGGGTATGTATAGGTATGTAAAAAACCTATTATATCCATGGAACCTTTTAATCTATAGGGATCACTACATTCAAAACTATAGAAAATAAAGTCATACCAACTACGTATATACATTTTGTCTTTCAAGGAAATTTGCAGCTATCTAGCTATTATCAGCTATAGAACTTTAATGGTTGTCATACTTATAAGTTGTATAGATAATTATGTAGCTAGCTATAGAGAAGATAGAGATAGGTATTCTAACATATGAAGAATCCTAACTATTTAATAAAAATACTAGAAACTTTCTAATAAAAAACTTCCAGATAGACGCTATTAGAATATTACTGACTAGTTTAGTTGATCTATTACAACATCTTGGTCATAGAATGAAGAAAAAGAGTTTATGGATCAATCTAGATAATCTATTGAGAATAGATATTATAAAGATATAATCTCTCACTCTACCTATCCATTTTGACCATTATTTTTTCTATTAGACACACTATTAAAGAGTAATAACATTCAACTTTCATATATTCTATTTTGTTGGACTATTCTCTCGGTCCATTCAGGGTTTAGTTACATTCCATTCATTCAATATCTATCTATATTTCAAAATAAAGAGGAAATTTGGTAGTTCTTTTAGCATCTTCTGGCCTCTTTCTTGTCTATTTTCATTGCTAAGCTTTCATGGGGATGTGAGAGGACTTGAGTGATAAGATCTTATGTGATCTCATCTAAATAGGTCTCACTTTATATAATTGATTTTATATGAGATGTGAATTGATAACCCATGATCTCATGTTTTAAATCTTTATCATAGCGATGTGGAACTCCGAATCAATCAGTTGAATGGAACAAATCCAATACTCAGTATGTGACCGACTCACCCATTAGTACCTCAATGTCTCAGACTTCCTATGAGATGAGATTTTCATATAGTCATGTCGAATAGATAGGTGAGAAACAAAGATAAACAAGCATCACAACGAGAGCATAACGAAAACCAAAGGGATATGGAGCTTCCAAGATTCTTCTTCCAATCTCTCAAAGCTCCCATGAATTAATGAACCTTACTATTATAGAACCCCCTCCATGCATAGAAGAGGATTCTTGATGTCAGATGGTAATTTTTATTCACCGTTTTCCCATGTAACATTCATCATTTTTCTCCTCCTTAATTATACATTTTTTATTGGTTCCAAACCTATGATGAACAACTTAAGATAATGGTAAGCAAGTTAGGATCTATAGCTTTTCACTTCTCCTAAATCATCCCATTTAGGTACTCTTTTAATAGTGGGGGTAAAAGAAAGAAACAGAACAAACACCTCCCTTCGCACAGATTCTATAATTTCATGCTTGTTGAGTCTTATTATTCATATTTTTTTATTCATTACCTAAGATAATTTATATAATAAATATTAGAAAATTTTTTGTGGGTTCTTAACCAATAAAATGAAGGTGTGACCCTTAGAATGTAGGTATTCTTGCATATAAAGTCTCTTGTACTAAAATAATTTAGACATCACACCAACCCAATCTCAATGAAGATAGGAAGTACTTGTGAACTTAGATAGCCTTGTGGAATTAGCTATTAGTGTATAGTACTGATACTTACTTCCTCTCTAAAAGTATTTATTTCTTTTCTTATGAAATTTATAGTTTGATCGAGGTAGGTTTCTTACCTATTTCTTGTGATGAATATGATTAATTTTTAGAGTTTGGTATAATATAGGTAGTAGAACTAATAGTTAGATTATTAATGGATTGATTCTTTCTTTTTAAAAGGAAAAGAAACTAGCCTAAGCTTGTGAGAATAATTTAACTATAGGAATGATTCTAAACTAGATTTATCATGAGTACTCTTCTCTAATAGTCTATTAATTATTTATGTTATCACAACCTACACCTATGTTCAAGCTTATATAATACATATCATTTCCTTCATTACCCTCCCTAAAAATTCAGATATTTTAGAACCCTCCCCTGTAACTTTTTTCTTCTATGAACTATCCACTTTGACCGATATGGATAAAAAGTTCCTCTCTTATTGGTCTTGTCATCTTGAGCATCTTAGTGATTGGTAAATGAATGGGAATCTGAGCATTCCTACACCTTATTCATCTATCAAATTGGAAGATTTATTGATTTGTTAGGAGAGATTAGAGAGTCAGAGTACATTGGAAAGTAATTCCTTTATATTTGTGCCACCTAAAAGGATTAAAATAGATAATATTCTAGTGTTCAACCTACCTCGGACTTTTAATTTATAGTTTCTAATGAATAGAGATGGCTCTAGGACATACATATGACTGATCTCCTTTGTAGGTCCAAAAGAAATTTGATTCATGGGCACATATCCACCTCTAGGAATAGGATAGATGGGTCAAATGAAACATAGGGTCTAATGGAAGCAATAAATAAAACAACTAAAAGTGATATTTGCACCCTAATAAATAAGTGTAATTATGCATCCATCAATGCTCAATTGTCTATGTTCCCAATGTCAGTTTCCTTTTTAAGGATCCTTCCTAGCTGTCTTATTTATTAAGAAAACATACTCGTTAGCTGCATTCATCACATATATATATTAAGTATGCTATGAGTGGATTTACCAACTGGAAAATTAGTCCCAAGGGAACCAAAAACATACCTAGAAACTAGGAAAACAAGAAGAAGTCATAACAAGTCTCATATAAAAGCTATTAATAAACTTTTTTTGTTGTTTAATATAGTAATGGTATTAGATACATTTTATAGTTAGGTAAGGCCAGGGTTGATGGGGAAATAAAAGATTTACCACTCATCAATATGGTGGGAACCTGAATTAAAAAGTGATACACCTGGGTGGATGAAGAAGAGTTGTTGTCACAGGGAAAAAATATTATTTAACCAGGGAATCCCTAAGTAAATATACCAAAGTCCAAGGTGTCGAAATATGGGCCACAATATTTTTAACAACATATATTTTCAGAAAAAATAATATAACCTAGCTAATCTACTAGACTTTATCAACCCAGTTTGAGGTAGATCCATCCATCCAAGCTAATCTCTTCAATTAGTAATTTCGTACATAGTAGAAGGATTGGAAATTCTAGATGGAGTTATCTTTTCTATTTAGTATCTCACCCATCCATTCCAACAATTTTTAGTTATCATGAGACTTTTTTTACATCCCTTACGTCATTCTTACGGGTAGATAGTGCTATAATATAATGATAAGATTCATTAACTAAATATTAAATAGAAGGATATTTAGTTTTTAGTCGATGCTTGTTTTCCAGATAAGTAGCCTTCTATCTAGATTATACTGACATTAAGTTCAAGGGAGTTGTTGGAGTGATTTTTAAGTCCTATTGCTGTACTATAAAATTTCATTTGAATGATTGGAAAATATAAGTCTTCCATATTGGTTCTAGGGGAAGGAAGTTATCAATTTGAAAACTACGATCTCTAGAGTAAGAAAATAAGAAATCTAAAGATAGAGAAATATGATATACATAAAGCTATGGAGATCATAGGAAAGTTTGAAAATAAGAATCTTGAAAGATAGAAGTCTGATATGAAAAAATATATGTTGAGAATATTCACCTCATTTTCTCTGTGTATGGATGAACCCCTTAGTTGTACTGTTAAGAATAAACTAATTAATGTGATTTTAATTGATTGGTGAATTTTTCTCTCTAGACAAGTTAGATTCCAAACCTATAAATGAATCTTCTGAATCAAATTTAGTAATATACTCTAATAGACATTCCATTTTTTAGTTCACTCGGATATAACTCTTGTACCCTTACCAAATGAGCTGATCTAAGGATCATAATGAATTTCACCTCATAGGAATACTATTTATAGATGTATACCAATCTTGGTTGGATTATTTCTGTCACCTTCTCGAAATAAGAAGTAATAGGCGATATGATTGAATAGGGTCCCTGTGAGTTCCCTGTGAGTTAGATGGATAAATTTTTGAACACAATTTAGAAATATGTAAGGTCTAGGCCAGTGAGGAAGGGATAAGTTGGGTGGATTTTATGAGGAAGTGATCTAGATGATAGAATTCATTTTTCTTTGATAGGACCTTTCATGCAGCAAATTATTTCACAGAAAATTAAATAGAAATTCCTTCTTTTCTTACAACAAGAAGGTATTCAAGAACAATCTCTTCTAGAGATTAATGTGAAATAGATTCAATAGTATCTTATATGATCACAGTAAGAGACTTTATTCCAACAATGAAAAATCTCACAGCAGATAGGCAATGGTTACTAAAATAGTTATCCAAATAAGAAGACAAATAATGAAGGAAATGCATATTACAACAACAATAGGTATTATAAAAATAGGCTTATAAAACTTCTCATCTTCTGAATTCCACTCACTCTCTTGAAGATTCCAAATAACCGTAGTTTCTTTATTACTTAGTTGGAATACCCAAGATATCTCACTAGATAAGGCATATTCATTGATCATAAATTAATGGTTTAATTTCATTTTTTCAAACTATCCTATTCTAATTCAAATAGACTATATAAAAGAGTACCTGGATTATGGTATAATTTAAATTCAATAGGAACTCTTTTATAATGATATATAAGAGTATTTTAGGGTAGATTACTAACTTTCTAATATTCTAACTTATTCTTTCTAACATAAGGTTATAACCTACATAGAATGAATACTTTTCTTACCACAAACATGTTTCAAGGGGGGAGACCATGATTGAGGTGAAGAATAAATAATGGGTGGATGGTCACATCTTCTGATAGCTAAATGGATGGTACTTGGATAACCCGAATCTCTTCACTCCTCATCTTACTCACTCACTTGATGACCGAACAAATGTGGACATTAGTAGTGTGTATTATTTCACCCAATTACTCTACTCTAATATTCAATACTCTAAAACAATATTATTTCTTCCTTAAGCCAAAATCACTAAGTGTCGCTACTCTGACAAGAGAAGAAAAGGCACCAAAATCGGTGACTAGAAGGGATTCTGCCAGTTCCAATTTAGGCATCATCCCAAACATCAAGTAAGGAATCCGGGATCCTCTACTAAATTCCTGAAAGTGAAATAATAATTACTTAAATTTTTCATCTATTTGCTTCCTCACTCACCTCACTTTTTTTAGTTTGAGAAAATATAATTTGAATCATGGTCTCTAGACTCGAAACCAAGACCAATGAACCCCTTACCTTAACCATTGTAAAGAGAAATACTTATGACTTTTATTTCTTGTATAATCCTAAGGAAGATCTTTCAAGTCCTCTAGGAACAATAGAACTACAAAAATTTGTATATCATTTGTGATAAGTCTTTTCTACTCTTAATATAGAGTGTTGTTCCAACAAAATCATAATCAGTTTATTTCTCGTACCAAATAACTACTTAGACCCTCAGTGAAACTGGATTAATCTCGACTATAGAGCCTATCTATATCTATATATGGATATACCACATGTGAACTAAATCACATTCTAAATCCATTTGGAATAAAATAAAGTCTTATATCAAATCAAAATCATCTTCTCTATGGTTTTGAATTGTATCCATATGTTCCTTATTGACCAGCCTTCAGGCCTATGGCTTCTGAAACATGATTTATCACTATTAGAAAAGTAGTGAGAGGTACAAAAGGACACATGTAAGAAGAGGATATAGGTTTAAGATAGATCAATAAAATAAATATAATGAAAGTGTACAATATTCCAATCCTAGAAGGATGGTGGAGGTGAGATTGGAATCTTGATCAAATAGATACTACCTATATTATAACGAGAATTGTTCCAAGATATATGTATAACGTGTTAGGTATCATAAGGTTTTGGAACTGACTTATAACTACCAAAATCAACAGTTGGCTTATTGTTGATCAAATTCTAGGATGGTGATCCCTAGTTATAGATAGGCTTTTACCTTCATTATTCCATCCATTTGAGTGTTTGAAGAATTCATCCTATTGGAACAAATGTTGCACCCTTCGTGTGTTCATGATATAGGGCTGGGGTACATATTCCCAAAAAATAAGGTTCCACTACGAGGTTGTTAATTTTTTAACATTCACCTCTGTCTACACATTTTCATTTCTACATATTTGATGAGAAATACTAATATAGGGTGAGTTTTAAACAGGGAAAGTGGAGGTTCTCCAACCTACATCCAGCTATGAAGTACTCCAATTTTTCTTTTCACCACCCTCTTCAAGACCTTAGTAACATCTCAAGTCCTCCGGTCAAGTTGGAAAACAACCCTTGAGACCTAAAGCAAACAACAAAATAGATATACTTAGACGAGGTCATCTTCAACCCCTCTCCCTAAAGTCAAGTTAGCTCATGACCTCAAGATAAAGAAGAGATATTTGTACATATAGGATAGGGGCTCAAGAAAATGAATGTAGCGTCATGAGATAGAACCTGGTTTTCCATCAGTGAAACATGGGGTTGCAGACCTCTACAGTACCTACTAGAAGAAAGATGAAACCACTTGGATAGGGAAAAAACCATTTTTAGGAAGAAGTAGATGGAATAATGGGCCACTTGTGAAATAACTATAAAAATGGGACCATTACAATTGGGGTGGTTGATGACAGGCTATCTCACCAAGAACATCAGGGGAGGTTGGGGAAGATTTGGTTATGCAAAGGGGTCAAGCGATTACAGAATTAATTCCCACTAAACAGAATAAAAGTATATTCTAGGAAAGATGAGAACAAGGATATCCAAAAGAATAGGCCTTGAAGGAATGCTTGAATGAGGGATGCATGATATGTTACAAGGTTGATTCAATCCAATAAGGTTCTACCTTATTTAAATTAAGTGTTCAAGTCCAGGACTTTGGAGATCAAAGATAGGTACTCTTTTATTCTAATATACAGATAGAGAATCATATACAAAGAAACTATCCATAGCTAAGGAATCAATACAATATATATAGATCATCATATACAATGACTCTATCCTTTGGAAACCACCTATTCCTCTCATTGACTACCTTCACTAGGGTCAAGATTCATGGTATTCTAAGGAGCGGAAAAGGGATTTCTTTCATCTATTTTTTTCCTCCAGGAATGGAAGTTTTCATTAGGATTATTTGGATCAATCAATCGACACTATTAGAAGAGTACTGACACTCCACTTCACTTGATTCTCATTCCAATGAACTCTTCTCTCATATTTAGGCCTTATTAGCTTCATTTATGAAGTGGGCATAAAGTCTGATTAGTATCTCTGATAGTATCCCCATTTTTTCTATTAGAGATATAGATAAATAATCATTCATGATGAAAGTAGAAAGTAAGTATTCATAATTATGAAATAATAAAAGAGTATCTAGAGATGAATCTATTATAGGAGGCGTAGGGTAAGCTCTCTGGATATATTAACTGTCTTAAGACGATGAACTAAATTCTACCATTGATGAGCTAATTCATATTATTCCTAACTACATTTGAAGAATAAAATTATCACTTGACATCTTTTTAAAGGAAATCGTATATCTATTATGAAAGGTAAAGTATGTTACTCAAAGCAGTGAACCAAGATCTCACTCGACCCATAGGAATAGAGAGAATCCAATCTACTCTTAGTTTGAATGGGAAATATGTTGTTAGACTGGGTCAAACTTACCTTTAGGTTAGGGATGATATTTAAAAACTATTTGACCATTAGGGAAGGTAGGAATTCTCATTTACTCTTCCCATTCATTAAAGGGTACTAATAATAATTGAGGAAATTATTGGAGTTGAAGAGAGGAATTCTTTATCTTGAAAGTTAACTTATTAAGGTTATGATATTCTCACCCATCTACTGGGATAGTAGAAAGAGAATATATTGACTAAGAGTCTGAGGGAATCTCTAGAGGATATTTTCTAATCTCAGAAGATACCTCTACTGAAGTACAATGTATTAGGGTTTCAAACTTAGATTTGGATTTCAAGTAAAAAGGGGTTTACTTGAAAGTTGGAACATATATATATTTCCTATAAAAAATTGGATTGATTCCACTTCCTTGATATTAAGTACATTATATCTTGTTGTTTATGAACTCTAAGAGCAGCCATCTAAATCTAAAAGCAGAGTTGGAGCTTGGAAATGAAGTTGATCATCTTGTAGCTGAGAGAGATGCTTGACTAGTACTTTTATTTATTGGAAGCTAATTCCCCCATATTGGATATAATAAACCATATATTATGATGATTCAGATATATATATTATACGGAATAGTAAAGTAATAGAACTGAAAGTTTCAAGCTAGTAATGTCTGATAGTGTGTCAGTTAAGACTAAAATCCATGAACTAGCCTCTTTTCCATCCCTTCTATGGTGAAATCAGAGCCGGGGAAATAAAATATCATCAATGGGCCCCAGAAATCATTTTATGTCCTCGAACACTCGACTTTATATGATAGAATTACTAGTCATATTTGAGAGCCTCTATATCATAATTTTCTACTTGGAGTGGATCTAAGAGGTACTGTTAAGAGAAGACTAAAATAAAGAAGGTCAACTAGGTATGGTACTTATATATATAGTTTTGTTTTTTATCAACATCTATATTATTCATAGATGATTAAATACCTTCTCCATATCCTCTTATCCCGAGCTTCACCTTTCATTTGGGTCATGAAAAAAGGGTCTTTCCTATAAATCAATAATTCAAGTCCTCATTTTATATATAAGATCCATCTTCAAGTCCTAAAAAGTACCTTTTCGACCTTCTTTGAGTCCTCATTCATGATATAAAATTAGTATAAAATAGTCCTACTATATTCTAATATTTTAAATCTATGAAATTTCTTCATTTATGATAATCCAGGTGCCCCTGTTTACTTTTTCTTTCCACACAGCTTCAGTACTCTTCTAATAGTCCTACAGCTCCTACCTGTTTACATTGTTGATTCTTCAGGTGCACCTAACTCTAATTAATCAAAAATAATTCTATGAGATACCATACAAATAGGTTTTCAACTCATAAATAATATTTTAAAGTAGAATAAAATATCTTTTTTTACTTTACACACATATTTTGGAGATGTTAGACTTCTTCTTGGCAGAGGAAACTATGCTTCTTTAAGTATAATCATTGGTTTTGAAACTACAACAACTATTAAAATATATTAGGTTGTTTCAAGATTAGTATCTCTTCCATATCGATAAACCTTACTTCGATACTTGTCTATCCATTCCCGGTGCTTCTAGATATCTAAGTATTGTCTTAACAAGTGTGTGATTTAGAAAAATATCTCTTTTTCATAAGTTTTATGTATCAAATCCATTGTGAATCCTTATTTCTTTAACCGCTTAACCTATACCTAGGCACTCACTGGGATAGGAACCTTCCCAGTTTGGAACTAATAGAAGAGGTCTACCTGGGCCTTCTGAAGCTAGTTATATTGAAGGAAGGGTAACTAATTTAACCTGATAAATTTGTTCTATCCTTCGATATATATAAGTACCAGTATAGCATATTGTATCTTGAATGGGCATCCATACATGAAAACAATTTAGGTTAGTTATGTCAACAAGTCTCCTCATTAGATTATTTTGGTCCCCCTTCTTATCTGGAGTTTATTCTATTCAATATAGGTAGTTCCTCACCTTCACACACATTTATAAGTGGATTCTAACCACTATAAATATATATAAGTATCAATTTTTGTGGATATATTAATTCTGTTTAACCGTTACCATTATATATTCCTTTTCTTCCTTAAAACCCATATCTCAGACAGGGAATGCGTGAAAATGATGAAAGAATTGATGTTGAGAGATTTAGTATGATAGAACTATTATATTAGAGTATCTATTACTAGTTTGTTTCATATAGGTTTACTGATTCACCTCATCCAATTAAGACAGCTATGGAGCATTCCATTCAAGGGATGGTTTTCCAATTTATTTGAACCTTGTCAAAATCTAACGTGACACCCAATTCATAGTTATTTATATAAATAAATTAAGTACCAAGAGGCACACAAAGGGGTGAACCCACCTTTTCTAAAATGCTAATGAAAAAACATTTGAATGAGACGATGAAAAACAAGGAAATCGGTGCATTTCGATATACTTATCAAGCCAAACCATAATGGTTGTAACATGCAATATATATAAGTACCCAGAAAAAAAAAGACCTGAATGACCATAAAACTGATGTTATACTTATATTCTTGAACATTCCCAAAGGAAATACAATCATTGATGTCATCCTCAAAAATCATCTTTGAAGTGACACAACAGACTATGACTAGACATCTCGAGGAATCCCCACTTCTCACATCTCATAATCAACTCTACATCTTGGAAGAAAATGCCTAGAGAAAATGTATTTTCCCAGTGTTCAATCTACATTCAATAATCCAATATCACATTAATTATTGAAAAATAAGTACACATTACATAAATTGAGAATGTGTTTTATCTTAACTCAAAATTATCATAGAATAAGAATAAGAACTTGACTATTATCACCATTAGAGGAGATTACATAGCTAGGTATCCATATTAGGATAGGGAGTCAAAAAATACAAGTCATAAAGGACAAGAATAAATTGGACCTTAAATTTTTTAATTCCCTAAACACATAGGTTCGTTATCCACATGAGTCGGGTCTTGCATCTGATGTTCCATTTGATATGTTAGGACTGCCTTTTTTGATGTTCTTTGTAAGGTAGGGGTGCATCTGAAAAAAAATATAAAGGAAAAAACTTATAATTCATAAAATAAGTATTTTATTAAATATAAAAAGAGGGGAGGTGGAGTAAGTAGCTCTAATGATAAGAGGGAATGTTTGGTCACTTGACTGTAAGAATGACTGGATGGAGAGGAATTTCAGTACTCTAATCTAAAGTAGGTTTCTTGAGATTGAAATTCTAATGACCTATACACTCTAAGATAAATCCAATCTACCTAGAGGGTAGTCACCGAAATTTCAATGTAGTTTCCACGCTCATTCTACTGAATTAAGGTGTATGATCAAGCCTCCTACATGGTATCCTTTCCTTACATCAATTTAATAATCTCTCACTAAGTAATTGAAGATAACTAATAAACCACTACTTGTATTATCTTTTAATGAAAAATCCAAGACTTTGTTTAGTGGTGAGAGCCCCTACGTACCCTCCCCCCTTTATTTTTAAAATCTAAACCCAGTATTTTTTTGAGTTTTAGTGGATCACGTGGTTCGATGGAGGTTCCTTATCATCTTTTGTTTGAATTACTACCTTATTCCCATATTGTATCTATATAGTCATTCATTTTTTCCCTACATGCATTTTTTCTAATATCCTATTATGTACCATCTAGGTCTTTTCTTGTAATCCCCGAAGATAAAAGTTCTCATTATTCTTATTACTCCCCAAAGAATGGCTATTTTAAATCTAGGATTTGACCACTGTTTTTTACATTGGACTATGTTGGTTTCCATGAGATCACTGATAAATAGGTACTCCCAGATGTAAGGTATATATTAGAGAAATAATTCGATTTTGTAATGATAGACGCATCTCACCGCTGAACACACATTAGAATCATTGTCGATATTTTCACTCATATGCATGGCCTCAAAACCCTTATCCTGCATGATATACTAGAAACATAGTCTATGAAACCATTAATAGTCACTACCTAGCTGGATAGAGACTAATCTTACTCACAGTCAGTATAATTTAGGTAGTATATTTACAGGATAGATTTATCTAGGTGACTTTTAATAAACTTACCCCACTTCCAAAAAAGGGTGACCCTGCTTTCTTGGGAGGCTTGTATGGATTTTCGGTCTAGGGTATGGATAGTAATTCAATTAAATAGTGAAATTTCTCATGGATTTGTAAAGATATCCTTGATCACACCTATATGAAACCTTGATTCATCTCTTACATTCTACCTTGTCATCCTCAGTATAAAATTGGTTTTAGACCAGCCTAACCTAATGGAGAAGATTAACAGGACACTCTATACAATATCTCTCTGGCTGGCCAGTAAAAAGACACATGCTAACATATGATACTTTATATATCCCAGGATTCATTAACATTAACTTGGGAAGCTTCACCCATTGGTGTCTTTCTTTTTTGATGATCCTCGACCTGACTTCGAAGTCTTATGCATGAATTATTCTTCCATCAACAACTATTTTCATAGTTGATCACCGACCAATACTCACACTTCTACTTCATAAGCTTAACTTTAGGTGATGGTAATATGGAAATCTTAGTCTCAATGAATACCTAATAGTGAAAGGCTCTTCTGACCACATGTCTGTCTATGGTGATGATCGATCCCTATTTCATATTAGTTATTACGCATGTAAATACAATTTCATTATAGAGTGATAGAACCATTTACCTTTACCAGTAGGTTTGATAGGGTTCCTATTAGAAAAATAAGGATCCAAGGTAAATAAAATGGGGATATTACTGGGCTAGTGGGGAAAATATTTGAAAAGTGGATTTGGTAAAGAATGTCGGGAAGGCCCAGCTAAGATAGATTAAGGGAACACAGCTGGAAAGGGTCAATAACAATATAGTGGGGTAAGTGGTTCCATAAGAGACTACTCGCTTACCGGAATAGCCATATTCCCCTAAAAACTTTTCCATAATAGATGACATCCCTTTGCACGGAGATATAGAGGTCGAATAAGAAAAAAAAATTTGTCACCTTCACCTACCACTCAACGTGGAAGGGGGGATCTACTCTAATATTGAGGAGTTAGTAGAGCTCTACTCTTTCAATTGGGTTGTTCAATTACAAGTAAAAAAAGTCTATCATGGACCAAGAAAGGATCTTTCTAGGAAAAAACACTCATCTCAGTAGGTGTTATCAGAATATCAGTAAATATGATGGTTATAGGAAAATCATTGAATAAGGTATTCACTTTGTTAAATCATTTAATCCATGATAATAATTCTATACTTTCTCTCTCTTCTAAACTAAAAGCATTGAAGCCCTGCCATTATCAAAGTCAAATAACACTCAGAATGAGAAGAAACATTTTTTACAACTGAAAAGGATAGTATGTGAATATGTTTGGCTAGGGCACATCTCATCACTTATTATTGAAATCATTTCATCAAATTAATTATTGAATGCCTTAGATTAGTATCATTGATAGGGATAGAAAAACCTTCTGATCCCAAGGAATGTCTGTATGGTGGTATCGAGAGAAAGGTTGCATTTATGAGTGATTTCTCTCCAAAACTAGAAATATCATAAGAGAAGAAAGAGATAGTAAATTCAAATAGTATGTCGGGTTCTACCACTTCAGGTCCCAATCCATAGTAAGGAATCGTTCTGAAATGCTAGCTATATGGTTAACACATGAAAATCAAATGAAGTGATCTTGGATGTGTCTTTAATATTATATAAGTAAGTTGGTGAGGTTGGTAAACCCAACATGAATTTCTATATTATTGAATTGGGAGATATAAGAAGAGATAATAGCTATATATTGAACAAAAAGACCTTTCAATGTTGAGATTTTATGGTAATCAGAGTATATGATTTATGCATAGTGATCTGTTCACTTCCAATAGTATATGCTCTAGTCGTTCGCAAACTAGGTTGAATGTGGAAATCTCTCCACCTGAGTTCCAAGGGTTACTTAATTGGAACTATGATGTATATGCAGAGTGGGTGGGGAGAAGCAGGAGACAATTACCTCTTGAATGGATGGTTCCTGATCATGTTCGGGCGGTTATTTCTAATGATCATATTGACAGTCCTGGATTTCTCACAAGTGAATTTTATAATATAAGGTTAAATGGAAAATATTCTTGGTTATTCCAAGATCTTTATAACTTTATCCATTTGATAAACTATGTCATCTAGTATGAAGGTACATTTCATGGTTTTATCCTCAAATACAATATGGTACATCAAGCCGACGTGGTGTACCAGGGTGGTCTAGAGAGCTATGGTGAACCGGTTCTCCCAATTAAGTATGATGTTCCACCAAAACTACTCTGAATAGTACAAGAATGGCCTACCTTTCACCCTAAGCTCCTTCTTTATTTTTTTATCAACCACATCTCACCTCTATGTTTCCTATTGTCCATTGAGTGTTGGGTGTGTTCCTTGCAATTGGGTTGATGGTGTTTTATCTTGATTGGAAAATAGGGATTGTCTTCCTCCTTCCATTTCAATCACCATGGATTTGGTGGGGGCAATTCATAACTTTAACTCTCTAGTTAAAAAATGATTGATTTGGGTGTCATGTCTAGAGGGTGATTGAGAAAACACATTCCACCACTAGCATTCCACTACGCATAGTCCTCTACTGGCAGATCGACCTCCAACTCAACAAAAATGGGTTTCACAACTTTGCTAAACAACTATGGATATATGATTAGAGACCACTCAAGTAATAAGGAGGCCTCTTACCTTTATTATGATGGTCATGCATAGGGTACTCATAGATCAGTTGGGTGGCCATATCCATAAAATTATGGGCTCTATTGGGAAATATAGTTTTTATCAAAAACCCTTAAAATTTAGATCCTTTTTACAAATACCTCAAAATATTGAGGGGTAGAGAGAATCAACTGACTATTAGGAGAGACTATATAGAATAGTACTTGTTCTTATTTTAGGATCTATATGTTCTCATCTCCCAAAACCTAAAGTGATCTCAGTACTCTACTCTAATTTAGTATCCTCATTCCATCACCATTCATTAATTTTTTAGTCTCTTATCCTTAAAAAAGATACCTCAATGTGATCTCCATTAGGAGTAAAACATTGTGGACATAGGTTAAAGAAAATGGAATCACTCCAAGTGATAGACTGACAGATCTCATCCAGTTAACACCCCTTTTATAAATCATGAATTTTGATCCTTGTGGGTCCATTACCATGGAATATGACATTTTGTTTTATGCAGTTAGCTCTGGTTCACATCATGATTTTTTTCTCTTGATGTCTTCTTTCTTCAACTAAATTACTATGTACGCACCTATTTCTATCCCATAGTCTTTATCACCTTTTACCATGTATTTTGATTTGAAGAAAATGGTCTATGCATTCAGAGAAAAGAGTTCCACATCTTTCTTACTCTAATGACTATGACTGTATCCCCTATTTATAGTTCCTTCTTCTTTTTCATGAACTGAAACTGACTCTGAAAAGATCCAATGGGGCTCACGGAAACAATTCTAGGGATAACTTAGCAGGTTATATGACTAGAACCTTCTTTATTATCTAGCACTTTCAAAATATACTGATTCATGATTTGTATAATATAGGTAGTAGACATTGGGATACTTTATATATCCCAGTGATTTGTTAATTATCCTATCCCACGGGTAATATAGCTAGGTAAACTTCCATATAGTCTATAGTAACCACTATAGGTACCACTATTGGAGGTTCTTTACCTATTGTGGTGCCTATAGTGGCACCTATAGTGGTCTAACTATATTAGATTGAGGATACACGATTCTTGTATCCTAGTGAGTACTTGGGATAATCCAGGTATCCCAATGAGGACCTAGTGAGTGAACACACTGTGAAATGGAGTACTTGGACTAGGAATACCCCATAGCATTGACATCAACTACCTGGGTTCATTTGCATTCACCGGGAATTGAACTTTTCCAGCTACTTACCCTAGAATTACATTGGGTGTCCAATCCCTCGAAAGCAACCCAATGGCTACAATCAACACTGTCGACTAGACTTGATCAACTGTGGAAAAAATTCCCCCAACCCAGTACTCAATTAAAACTCCATGATATACTAATATATGGTATTAGATGAACTTGTTGATTTGATAGTACAACATCGAAGGTAAACTCAATTCCAATGAACCACAATGGCTTACCCACTCTCTACTATTCCACCTGACCGAGGAAATGATCAAACGGTAATTCCAAGCTTCCACACTAATATAGATAAGAAATTTAGGGATCAAGTGTGTAACTCAACGATGTCTATTTTCAAATTTAGGAAGGAAACAATGGAAATCTATAGAGATGGGTCCTATGTGTGACTTTTTTGAAATCCACAGTGCACTAGACATTTCCAAATAAAGCTCGGATTTGTCGATATCTCATGGAGTTGATTGGAATGAATGTAGACTGATAGGGATATGTAACATCAGTTCCATATCCTTATTAGTGTGGAATGGTCGCTCGATCAGTTTCTTCAAGGATCCCACTGCTTTGACCGTACTCTTGATGTTTTAAAGTGTATAGTGTGGTTAATCAGACACTGGAATGAATAGGAAATGGTCATATCAGTTGATGCATTCTCTTTGTACATATAGTAGAGCGGTTGACTGGTAGAGAGATACATGTTTTTGGGGTTTCATGAGTATTTTGAGAAACTATTAGAGTATAGTACTGAGGGACCATTCTAAAATATATCACTCGTGGAAGTGGATGGGAAAGCGGCTGGAAAGTTGTTGGAATCATTAGAGAAGATGGAAGATGATCTTCAATTGAGTAAGGCTACACTAGAACAACTGGTATACAATTTCATATCTCGGGGAATCCATGGTTGATTATGTGAAAAGCTACCTAATGATTCAATTTCGGCATCCCAACAACCCCATGAATGAACCAATCATAGTAGAAAAATACCCCCTTCTCTTCTGTATTCTTGATTTATTGTTTTGTTTAATGTAGGAAACCATATTGAGACAATGCATCTTGTCACATTAATATAAGATAGTTCAATAAACATATGAAAGGACAGGGGGCTTAGAATAATCCATTATGGTGTGGGTGTATTCTATTCAACTTTGACAGTTAGACTCAAAAATCGAGTAAGTTACATGGCAGATTTGATCATCACTACCACTATAAAAAATATCCCAATAACCGATAGATATTCACCATTGGAGATCCGGTCATCCCAAACTTTTAAAACATCAGGAAAATATAAAATGAGACATGGATTGCCTATTATTGCTATGAAATGCATTATACATAGGGTAAGATTCACCCTGAAAAAAGTGATACAAAAATGGAGTTTCCCTAATTATTCTTGGTAGACCAGTCCTGTGAATTTACCAACCCAATAGTGAAATACAGAATATAAAGAAAAAACAGCACCCATCAAAAGTAAATAATGAAAATGTGCTACATTATAATGGGTATCATGAAGTGCAATGTTAATCCCAGAATTAGCCTGTAATATTTCAGTGAGTCTACCGATTGTGAACAAAAATATGAACCCCACAGAAAAAAAAACATGGGTGTTTTTAAGTACATGATCAAACTGCCCCACCACGTAGTGATCCAACTAAATATTTTAATTATAGTAGGAAAAAATATTTCCATGGTAGAATTAGTGAAGTATGAACAAGTATCAACATCTAACACAACAATAAACATATGATGCGCCCAAACCAGAGAGCTAAGAACACAAATACTAATCATGCCATATACCATTCTAAGATAGTTAAATACTAGTATATAAAAATACTTTGGAGTGATCTAACTGATGATTCTAGATCCAGGTAGAATGAGGATGTAATCTTTAGGGTTCTTCTCTCTTATACTCATCAATATAAGTGAAGAAAGGTGGACTATATCATTAACTGATTCCATTTGTATAGGAAATCTGGCCAAGATTTATGGTCAATACTATTAGGTTTAAATTTATTGATATCATAAATATTGTAATATTACTTAATAAGTAATAATCATCATTATTGATGACTTCAAGAAAGTTCTTTATTAAATTTTATCTAGCATCATGATAAAATATTTTTGAATTTGTAAAGACCGTTAATAGTAACCATTTTAACTACTATAAAAGTAGATATTTCACTAAAATACTACCTTATAATATTCTAAATCTTGTAGAAGTTTATTATTTACTTTAATACTATGTTGATGTAGTTGATTCTTCATAGAAATATCAATGGTACCATCAACATAAAATAATCCTACAAACCAATTGGTTTGATCATCTAGTGTAATAGGTAGAATGATAGGGATATGCAATACTTAAAATACATGATGTAGTTGAAGTATTCTTTTTGAATGTATAATATTACCATTAATACAATTCATGAGTTTCATCATACCATTTCAATGATGTAGTCGATAATGATAAGCTTTAGCAGCTGATCACATTTTAAAACATCCACAAAACATATTTTGGATTTATCTTAGTAGTGGAATATCTTACAGTCATAGTATTTTCAAGAGAATTATATCCTTGTTTATTCACTTGAATACTTCCATCACCATTGATAATTCTATCTAGCCACTCATAGAAGGATTTAGGATCAGTTGTTGTGCATGTAGTATATGATGTTCCTACTAGACTGATTTTATGTCGTTGGTTACCTGCTAATAGTGTCTTAGATACTCCATTTTGAATAGGTAATGGATTACTATAAAACCACTTATTAACATATTAATAGACTATATTTCAATGAGTATTCAGATTTAAATATGAAAAGGTTCATTTAAAACCAAAGAACCAAAAGAGATGCAAGTATAAAATGGGGTCTGCACCACCAGATGGATCCAAAAATGTAGTATTGAAGTTTTGATCCATTAATAAAATTATGAGTCTCCAGGATAGTATGAGAAGATCCAACACTTTGGTTCATATTGTCAAATGAACAGACCACACAAAGAGGGGTGATCTACGCATCATCATTCTAGGTCCATGCATGTTCGATATCATTGAAATAAAATTGATCACACATAAAATGGAAGATAATCCACTAAGATGTATACTAGAAATTGCTAAACACACAACGCCACCCAAATGGATGGTGATCCCACTTAGTGGTGGATAGATCTTCCTACTAGAGACACTACCCAATTCCACTACTGTTGGGCACAATAAGAGCAACAAACTTGGAGGAAACAACTAAAATGATATATTATTTAAGTGTGGAAAGGACATTTTGGGGAGCCAATCAGAATCAGAACAAGCCAATTTCTAGAACCACCTATCATATCTAGCATCACTATGAAAAATATTAAGATTATATTGTGTGTCATAAGAAAAGAATTTTATAGTTGATAGTTCCCACCTATAAGTTGATCGCCTAGGGTTGATAACCCCTTATGAATCAAAACTGAAAAGAATGATCTAATTAGTCTTGAAAGTGCATCTAAGAGGAAATACAGAGTTCCAATATCCTTGTGGTTTGTCGAGAAAATACATTGTTCCGTTGTAGTTGATTTTTTTTTGTTGTGATTTCCTACCCACTGAACCAGTTATTCTAATGCCATGGAAAACTTCGAACCGCCACATTCCCCTTTACACCCCTCGACCCATTCCATCTTTCCAACTTCATTACACATTCCACCACCATACTGTACTAATTACTACCTTATAATTGGATGAATATAAACATGATATCAAAAAATTGTACTTATATATATTGGGGGTTTATCTAAAATATTACTTCAATGAATATGGAGGAAAATTCATTAGTTTAGTGGGGGGGTCTTTTTTGTGTCGTAGGTTTGGTAGTAATTCAATATGTCTCTACTGATGAACTAGATTCATCATCAATACTCTACTATAATATTATATAGATTATTTAAGTAAGATATATGTTCAATATTATACTTATATAATCCATCAATATATATAATTATCATCCTTCTTTACCCACCCTAAAGTGTCTAATCTTTTAGAAGCTTCCCCTGAGACATTCTCATTCTCCAGGTGGGTCCTTTGCTTTGGGATGGGATTCCAACCCTTTCATTTCACCTAGAATTTCTCAATCCTAATATTTTTCTCTTATACCTTATCTTGTAGGATAGATATTGCTATTATCTTGCATAATGATAACCCAACTACCTATATTATATGGATTCTAATAGGCATTACAGTGGCGGTACACTATCTTGTATGATCATAGGAACTAGACATTGTCTTTCACACTATATCTAAGACCCTACTATATGGTACTTATATATATTGACCTTTCTTATTTACCCCCAAATGTTCTTGTGGATGGAGTCCCTTGAAATGAACCTAAACTACTCACTCTTGACATCTTCTATAGTTTGAAATGAATCAATCACTACCATAGACAGTCCTTTGAATTCCTATGATAGACCTGGTATCATAAATCTAGAATGTAATCCTTCAACCTCCCATTGGTCATAGAGCATTTATAAGAAATTCACACTCTATTCCAAGAATTAATGATTGTACCTCTTCTCCTACCCGTGCACCTTCCCCAACCTTGAATCTCTTTTAGTCTCTAACCTCTCCTACTTGGCGTGTCTGGGACCCTATAGTAAGATTGGTGCTATAGTTCTTTGTCTAACTATGGATTATGACCCCTATTCGGTCATGGAAATCATAAGTGATACCATTGGGCCCAACTATAAATTAAAATCCAAGGGTGAATTCCCTTATCGATGCATACACCTAAGCCTAGTACTTATATATATTGGCACTCTAGAGCTTCTATTTTTGATTTATGGAGTGTTCACAACTGAAACCATGTATAGATGAGTCATAGTCAAATACCCTTCAAACCTCAGTGCATCAATTTCATTCATCTGATTTTTTATCTCCTACCGGACTCCCTTATTCTTCAATAAAGAGAATGGAGATCACCACTATATATATAGAATACTGAAATGTGACTATTAGAGACCTCAAAAAGAATCAATATTTCCACAAGTGGATAGGAAGAAATGATTTCATAAACTGGCTCGGTATATATAATATAGTAGAATGGACTTTTATTCAATAAGTAGTTTTATGATTTCTGAATGTACTACCTATATTATACTGAGTTTGCTTCTAGAAGTGGGCGAAGTCTAAACTACTAAAATAGTAGTAAGGGGGAAAAGTATACTATTATTATTATCTTTATCAATAAGAATAATAGCTATATTCCTTCTCAATCAAAACCATACTTACCTGATTGTTATGATTGGTTATTAAATTCCTGATACCTCACTTTCTTTCCTGATGACAAGCTAGAGACCATTTGGGTGATAGAGACACTCTAATAGATTATCAATTTTGTTCTTTCAACAGAATAAATTGGGTATCATAAATTAATCTAGAATCAACCTATAATAATTTCTATTCTCATTAAGCCATTAGGTTAACAACTAGATATAGAGATTTATATTTTCCAGCATCTACTATCCTATGACGGTATATCTTCTACTTATTCAATTAATATAATATAGGTAGTAGAGGTCTTGGATCAACAAGTTCATCTACTATAACTGTGCCTAGATATGTGTACAAAGGTTCTAAAAGATCTGGCCCTTTATTTTAAGGAATATGGCATTAGAACTAAATTAGAAAATATTATATGATTGATGGTGGGACAGGCTTTCCCCTATCCATGTTAGTCCATCCACACTTCTGTTGGGTGGGGATATATAGAATCAATTGATTAGATCAGAACTGGGTGGAAAGAGTTGTTCTTTTCCCACCTTGGATATGAAGATATGTAAGACGAGGTTCTTCAATATTTAATTTTTTTTCTTTCAAGTATCCTATTTGCTATTACTGGTGCTACTGGAGGATCTGGGTCTCTCTTACGAACATAAAATTCAATCCCAATAATAAAAATATAGATAACTAGTATCCATGGATATCATCATTTTTATTATGAGAATCTGTAAGTACATAGCATCAGAATATCACTGTCGATCTATAGTTGGCACCCCTTTCCTTATTCTAGGGCCTTCCCTAGAAAACATAGATGCTAATAAGGTACCTACTCCCACTAAACCTAGTTTTGGTTCGATGAGATATGAGGAATAAACCTGAAAGCCTTAATGTCGCCTCTTTCCCTTATTTCTCATACTCCCTCCGTAACTCTAGTGACTTTCATCTTATACCTATAAAGAGTCAATGTCAAGCATATAACAGCTAGTGATTCTAACCAGTTTTATAATAGAGTCAAGTAGTAAAGTATGATTATCTTAGTAGTGTCATTCAATCCCTTCTTATTTTTCTATTTCCATACATAGGAATTTACTTTATGAAATAGAAAAAGAAGAAGAAATTCACTTCGATAAAGATAGAGGAAGGAAAAATAAGTGATGTCAAAGGTAAGTATCCTAGAAGCTCATACCCATCAAAATGGATATGATCCTTAGGTCACTCACCTCTATTTATTAAGATAATATAGAAATAGAGAGTGATAGAGATCATCTTGAATCGATCTCAACACCAACCCAATCTCGATGAAATCCTGGATGAAACTAAACTATACGAGATCCCCACTATTATTGTAGAGGACATTCTTAGTGAGATTCTTCTTTCCTTCTAGGAGATGAATCTAAATAAATGACTTATTTGATTAAGAGGTATCAAAGGTAATCTACTCTAATAGTTTTAATCAATCCCAGCATGGTACTTATATATATTTTTAGTACTTTACTCTAATAGTGTTAAACAACTAACATATCTGTTAATGAAAGATAATCTCTCTTAGACTACCAGAGAAAGGAGATGGTCATTTTCATCCCTTGTATACTCCGATCTATGGCCTGTTTTCTTATTTTCTCTTAGAAAGGTCAAGGGAAGGAAGGCGTAGGAATAAGAGACAAAATGGAAGTCAATTCCTTATCTATATTAGTAATCGATGTTAGGAAATCTGACTACTACTGAATGTGAATGGATGACTTGGTATTTTTAATCATATAGTTGAGAGACCCTTTAAGGTAGGTCAAAGAATTCTGGTACTGATAGGAATAAGTAACTAAAATTTAGTCTATGGTTGTAGATAACTAATAGTGTAGAGTATTGAATCCTTAAGGAGAAAAAAAAGGAGAAAGGAGAATTGGTAGTGTTGGTAAAGCATAAAGTCCAAATTAGAGAAAATAGACCATTGAGGTTGGTGGAAATCATTTATCGTTAATTTTATATAGTAGAGTAGTTATATCCCTCATTCCAACTACTTGATTGAGTTAGCTATTCTCATCCTGAGCATCATAGACCAAAGGTGAAAATTCAAAAATATCTTTAAAGAAAGAAGATTGGGGCACATGGGAATCTAAATAATGGGGAATCTAGAATTAGATTGGTTCTTTTTTCTATGCGCTTTTTTCAGCTATGTAGGTTTTATTGAAGCATAAGCTTTAAGCCTGAGACTTTTTCAGGATAAAGATTATTGGGAGAGTCTATGGTGGTATGGTGTCCTATACTACATATATTATACTAATTTTGGATTTGATATTTTCTTCATTCAGGGTTCCTGAAATACATATTGAGGAATCAAGGATATTCGTATATGTCTAGAAGCTCGCAAGACACACACTTGGAATAATAACAAGTGGATATATCGTTTGATATCTAGGGGATACCCATCAAATTCTCTTCACCCGGACGAACTCATGCATTTATATTTTCTATATTCTACCGACCCTTCTCGACCCCTACTTATTTACTATTTACTGCCAGTTTTTGTTTAATGCTTGATTGAAGTGGGAAGAAGGATGCAAAACTCCAAATGTGACCAGATGGATGAGGCAGTAGCACTTGGAATGAGTGCACTAATAAACCATCCTGAGTGTTGGATTTTGATTAAGTGATGTTCAGACATGAAAGCCTTTATTATTAAAGAATATAACAATGAGGATGAGAGCAAGGAAATGGTGGTATAACTGGGAAGTCAAGGCCAGATCAACTTAGGTTCTAATGGGGGATATTGAATAGCAGGACAAAAGTTTATGTTTCGACTTATGAAATGAATTTAGTGGTCTAGAATGTGCTTGTAGTTAGTAGAGTCTGTATAATATAGGTAGTAGTCCAACTCTATTTCTTGATCCAGACCCAAAGTTACCTTTCCACCTTAGTATCATCTTTATCGGTCTTCACATGGCTCAATGTTTTTTGATATACGAGGAAAGTGAAAGGTATGCGACCAAGTAGTAGGAACCTTCATTCATCTTCTTCGGCAATAGATAGTAAGTATTCTAGCATATAAAGTCTCCAAAATTTTCTATTATATATATAAATAGTTATTTAATTTTATACTATCCACTCCATTTTCCACCACACAGAAACTTAGGTACTTTATTCTATATATTTTTCTCTCATTGGCCTTGCCTTTTGTCATGTGCACTAGTGATGATGCATAGTTCTTCCCACATTGAAACTCAACTAGGTGCATTCCTAGTACCTTCACCTCCACCTTTTTTTAGATGAGGTCGGACCATATTTGAGTCATAGTGGGATATGAGAGTCAATAAATTCCTTTAGGAGAAAGAAAAATTCAAATATAAGTCATAAATATTACTAGATCAGAGGGGGGGAATACAATCTACATGATCTATCCTTTCGAAGACCTGAGTGAGAAGAAATAAATTCAATCAGCCTTATGTCCATTTGTCTTCATTATTTGACCATCCAAATGACATCTAAACTCTTTTCCTAGGTCTTTAATGGGATACAATACATGATTCAGGTATCCCAGGTGCTCTCTGTCCTCTTGTAATATAGATTATCCTAGAGCACCAGGTCCTCCCAGGAGCACTATACTATCTAGATTATACCAACTTATAATCTAGATTAGCTTGGAGCACCAGGTCCCCCATAGTATGTGATAAATAATGTATCCTAGGTCCTCCCAGGTCCGGTAAGACAAGGTCTGACCAAGAATGGTCCACCAGGTACTCACTGGGATACTTCATGTATCCTAGTAAAGGACCAGGTACTCACTGGGATACTTCATATATCATATGCAGTTACATTCTTCTTCCATTGGAACTTGTAGAGCCAGTTGACTGACCTCTTTAGGATCAACAAGGTTCTTTCATTAATTCTCACCTAATCTCTTTTTGAGAAAAATATTTATGGGGTTGATGGGGGGTATATGACTCCATGAGCTATTTTACTATTAGGGTCCATAGTGAAAGCAATCCCATTTCTTTGGTGAACGCCTTTTGAAATTGGGTATGACTTACTACTCTTTTCTATAGTATCAAACTGACATATATATTACATTATTATTTCTTCTAACCATTTTCTAATATCCAAAGATGACCAGAACATGAATTTATATCTAGAATACCACATTTAAAGTCCTATTTTCTTTCTTTATTCCTTTATTCAGTATTCTTTAAAAAAGATTTTTTGTCAGCCTTAGAAGAAGTTTTTTGACTCAATAAGATCATCCTAACTACTACGAATCCCGAACTGAGCTATCCACCACTTCTGAAGAAGTGAAGGAAAGGTGTGGAGGAATTTCATGATGTTTTTCCTCTAGATTTTGATGATTCCATCCACCGAACATCCCTATTTTTATACGGTTCTACCCACTTTTTTATCCCCAACCTCAGGATGATCTGGAAAAATAGTTGAACTATTAGAGTAGAGTTTAAAACTTTACCCCATATAGTTCCCTGAACAGAAAAGATATAATGATATGCTGAAAAGAGATATCTTTTCGAGATTCATCTCATTCCGTGGTGTATTCAATCATTTGAAATGATCATATATAAATCATTTCTCAAACTTTTTAGAGTCTATTATGTGATAGAATATGTAATTGGTCATGAGAAGCATTGATTATCTAGATGATCTCATAAAGTAAATTCATCTTGGCTTTTGAAAGGCCTATAGGCTACCTATCACTACTCATAGTCCATTTCTACTCAACCAAACTTGCATTCTCACATGTCTCCCCACTATATGTACCACTATAGGTGGTTATTTACCTATATTAGTTCCTATAGTGGTTTTTATAGACTATATAGAATAGTACCAAACTATATTATACCGATAACATAGATTGATATATCTTTCTTGGACCTTGCACTGATATGATCTAGAGTCAGCAACTTTACTTGAAAGGGCTTCTTGGTATTCCATAAATCTTATCTGATATTGAATACAAAATAACTACTACTATATTTTCTCCTCCATTCATATACTATTGTTTTTTAATGTGATCTATGGATGAGAAATCTTGAATGTGAGTTCTGACTCCAACTATATCTTCCATACAGGATATGGGTTCGCTTCCTGCTTGGATACTAGTCCCTTGAATCCATCGTTCAGTATGGGTAGTGGTTGAAATAAAATTTGTGATATAGAAGTCCATAGTATTCACCAAGAATTGATAAGAATGACATCATTACTAGTTAGTGTTCCTAATCTGATATATGGCAGTGAAGAGGGATCATGTCAGTTGAGTATCAAAATATCAAGGAAGATGATACTTATATATATTGAGAACTATTAGAGTGGAGTATTGAGATACATGATATGATGGCCCCCATATCTCTTTGTACTATTGTAAATAGGCTCTAAGAGGGACATAATATTCTTAAGTTGTGGGATATCTAGTATAGTAATTGAATTGATTGAATAAACATTTCTTTAAAAGAGGTTGATAGTTGAGCGAGAAAGAATCCTCGTAGGGGGAGGCTATCCCTGTATGTTATCCTTCCAAATATGACATTTAAATAGTACTCTACTCTAATAGCAGCGAGTCTAGACTATTATAGTAGAGTACTGAGTGTGACCATTATGGGAAGAGGAAGGGCCTGGTACTTATTTATATTGAGAGTTTCAAGCATGCATGACATCTCCAAATCACATAGATATGAACAAAGTGAATAAAATAGAGAAGAGGTTTTTTTCAAGTATCACCATTGACTGAGTTGAAAAAGGAACATTAATGATAGCTATTGTTCCCCTCTCTAACAACTTCATCAAGTTCCCTCGTGGAAGAGTTGATACCTTTCTGTGATCTAGCAGTGAGATGTTTTCCTTTCCCTCTCTATCCACCTCATCCACCCCACCACCCTTTAATTAATAAAATATGGTGTTTCTCAATTCGTGAACCCAGTGAGTGATATATGACATTACATAGATCAAGTCATGTATTGTATCTGATGATCGGAATCCATGGTATGTAGCCTATGCAATTATATGGTATATTGAGGTTAAAATCCTTTCTTTGCCTCATCACTTGAGATGCAGGGGTCACTCACTTCATTGTGTCCTTTTTTATAGAATAACTTGGAAGTTGAGAGATTAACCATTAGGTACACCATCCTACTGCATGGAATAAAACATTGGTGGCCTAGTCCTTAGGTGGAAAAAACTTTCCAGTTGTATGACTAGTGTATGGTTCATATGGGAACCTACCAAAAATAAAGAATATTGAGGGTATTAGAATGGAATTGAAGTGGGGTCATGCTAATTCAATTGACTAAAACACTACTATAAGAGGTTGGAAAGAATCTAGGAATCATTGCATTGGAATACAGGTGGGGGAATTCAAGTTTTATGACATTGATGGTGGCATGCCACGACTAAAATTTTCCTTGGATGAAAGAATCAATTGAGTAGCGGGGGAGTCGGTGGGTTCTCTCTGCATTGGTAGTTCATGTCCCAACGTGAATATTAGAGTAGAGTATTGACAATATATACAAGTACCAGAGGATACAATATTCATTCCACTAGTGCCCCTTCGAAATTAGAGGGGTCAACTATTAGAATATATTAGTCTCATTCATATGACTTGACTGAATTTTCCATCCATCAATATATATAATTACCAAACCCTACCACTACTCAAGGAAAAACCTCGGGTATGGTTGTGGCCAATAGATGATGTCCATATCCACCAGCGTTATCATTGAACTAGATCTAGGCATGGGAAATGAAGGGGTAGACCAATGGGGGAATGGATGTGGGTGGTTCCGTAATAGTGATACTGATCAATGTTAATAGACTACATGACTGTCATGGGGGAAACAATTGAGACTATTATAGTAGAGTAATAAGGGGAAGATTCAATATATATATATATATATAAGTACTGTTTTCTTGGATAGATCCATTCAACTTCCCTTTGGTGAAAAATACCATATGTGTTGATGGTTCCACAATGATAGAACAGTTTCATTATTAATTTTTCCCAGTTCCATTCCTAACTACTCGAAGCGATGTGTTTGGAAACACCTATGAATTTGGGATATTGCTACTTTCCTATCCGGGTTATTCATTTTGTCGGTCACTTAATCACATGACCGGTCAATTTCACTTATCCACTAATGCACTAATTCTCTTTTATATCTCAAGTACATGTGAGAGTCATGATGGTAGTATACTATATGGGTTTCATCTCCTATGGTCAATTGGATTCCAATCTTGTTTTTCTAATGCCTTCCTGAATATCAAAATTCCAACATATATCTTACAACTTGGGGAATGAGGTGGTTGAACTACATCATTAGTTGTCCCAAGCAGCATCATTTCAGTGGTCGTCATTCAATATGTAGCCCTTTCTTCCCATGGGGTCTAGGAAAGTGAGTTTAGGCTATCTTTTTTTGTAATGGCCATATTCTATTGGAGTGGATAGAGAGAGAAATTTCATTTGTTCCTTATTTATTATTGATCAGGGTTCTGCAATTACATAGTCTAACTCGGTTCTTGGGAATCTATCATTATCATCTCAATCTACCTTCATATCAAAAGTGGGGTTGGGGAATTGATTGGTTGGTGTTCACTCACATGTTGACTGGAATTGAGCATAATTATTTAGTTAGATTCTGGGGTTTTCATACTGAGCTGCTAGCAGCATCAAATCCTATTCCACTTGATCTGGTATTAACAATCCATCTGCCCATCATCTATTGGGGTGCCCATTCTAGTTGTTATGTAGATGGAATCATGAGATCTGACCTATGGGAATGAAATGAATGTCATGTTGTTTTCTATAAAAACTAAAAAGTGGAATTGAACTTGTGCTATCACCACTCATTCAGTACAGTCAGAGGTATCTCATAATTGAACTAGAGGCCATGGGACCATCCATCCAATATGAAAATGAGGACAGAAAAGAAGCTTGATTCCTCAATAGTGAGGCCTGATCATTTCAAGTCTAGGTGTTCACAAACCATGTCCTCCAAAGAACAAGACATCCCTGTCTATAAGACTCGCGTTGTCATTACCAGGTTTGACCTTGGTTACGTGAAGCATCCCAGTGAGTTCCTGGGATACATGAAGTATCCCAGTGAGTTCTTGGGATATGTAAAGTATCCCAAATGAGTGCCTACAATATGTAAAGTATCCTAGTGAGTGCTTGGGATATGTGAAGTATCCCAGTGAGTTCTTGGGATATGTAAAGTATCCGAAATGAGTGCCTGAAATATGTGAAGTATCCCAGGGATTCCCTAGGATACATGAAGTATCCCATTGAGTACTAGGGATTTGTGAAGTATCCCAGTGAGAGCATGAGAAAACCTAGTTGTGAAATCCAGGCAGGTACCCATTGGAGTGTTCTCAGACCCGATAATGTGGCCATGGAAAACCTTGGACCATATCTCATATCATCTTCATAAAACCACCAACTCCTTTCCAAGAGAACTCAAATCAAATAGACCAAATCAATGGAAACAGTAGGTGTGTTGTTTGTGCAAGGGAGTGTGTGGAATTCTTAGAATTGTGTTCAGACCAGTCAATGTTGGAATTGTCTATTTGGAAATGTCAGTCATTTCACACTATGTAAATCATGCCAAGAATTTTGTGGGATCATCATGAATTAAGTCGGGGTGGCTGGTGGTTTCGAGATCCCATCGAAAATGCATCCTCCTGCTCTTTACCTATTCCGACCTCTTCTGTTCATGTAGTGAATTGGACCTTTCTTGATTGGTGGTCCTCTCTACTCAGCATATAGAAATGGGTGGTCTATCTCTCTTGTTCGTTCTCGATTCGTTTTGGTTTTCTTTCAAATGTTCATAGTTTTTCAGTTGATTGAGTGTTAATGGGAGGAATTTAGGCCATGTACTCTTTTATATAGTCTATAGGCGCCACTATATGCAGTACAATAGGAGGTTATTTCTATAGTGGTTCCTATAGTGGTGAATATAGTGGTTCCTATAGTGGTCTCATTGGTATGATAGAAATGGAATGGAGAAGGTTGGAAGATAGATGAAAAAACATGGGATGGGAAAGGTGATAGTGATGTTTCCATTTTCCTTTTGAAACTCCAACTCGCTTACCCTTCATCGCCACTCGAATGATAGGCCTGAAGGGTTGGACTTTCAACGATGTTTGATTGAATGACTCTGGGGGTTTTTGAATGCCATGTGATAAGAAATGGCTACAAGTATGGTCTCAAATGTATTTTCCATTAAACGATATTGCTAACACCATTCCCCTAGTATGTCCAGCTGAGCACCAAAAATGTTGGGTAAAAAGGAGAGGAGTGACACCCTCAGTATAATATAGGTAGTAGAACCTGGTTGTTACATCTCGATAAAATATAGTTGGACCACTATAGGCACTACTATAGGTTTACCTATAGTGGTTCCTATAGTGGTACCTATAGTGGTCCGTCTATAGACTATATAGATGAGTACCTGGCTAGATTATACCGACATATAATGATAGTGTCCTGGAGCACCCATAACTCAAAGTCCCCCTATCCAATTCATGCGGCTTGGGGTGAGAATAAAACTAGTGATATTGGAGAACAAAACTCCCAAAAGGGTCCCACCTACTGATTCTGACCGGGATAGACTCTACCTACATGGAAATCCTCTGAGTTTCCTATTGAGATGATGGTTTTCGTGGATGTGTTAAAACAGCCCGAGCCTGTGTTTTCGAACTAAGTACACATAAATGAGGTGTATTTTTTATAAAAAAACCGAATAATTACATAACATATTACACTAATTTTGATATTTTCCAGTCTAGTTTATGTACGATTAGAAAACACCTTACATTTATCATATTTGAACAAAAAGTGAACAAGTTCGTACTACGCTTCCGCACATTCTAACTCCAAAAGTGTCAATGACAATTTTAGATATTTTAAGATTCCAATGAAAAAAATTTAAAATAATGGAATGATCATCTAATTTCCCAGTAAGGGGTTTTCAAATTGTTGAAATACTTTTTAGTAAATCTATCTTTGAAAATAACATTGATAAATGCTTTCGAAAATTCTTTAGATCATAACAAAAAATTACATTTTCAAATTCCTATAAAAACATTTTTGAAATCACTTAAGTTCAAAATTATACACCACTTTTGTAATTAATTAACTACAAAAAAATTAAATATAATCTAGTGATTTTTAGATAAAATAACAAAAGATATCATGGGCCTACCCACTTACCGAGGGATGGTTTCCCCCCCCAATTCTCTACCATATTTGTGATTTTCAAGTTTCAAATTTTATAAAAACATTTCAATCTTTCTTTATATACATATATACATTTCTACTGGAGATTATACTTTAAAAACTTGAAAACATCTTTAGTACATGTATATGTTTATATATATATATAATCATGCATGAAATGCATACTCTCACTTTTAATTATATATATAAATATGTAAATACTAATATTCATTGGAAATTGCATGTTTGACTTGGATCGGCCAAATCTCATGATACATAGATTTACATAATTACATGGAAGATTAATTATCATTCACGTGCATAAAATTTCATTCTTAATCCCATAAAAATCCACTTTTTTGTAAAGTTTATTCATTGACCATGAGAATGTGTATATACATACATATATATTAACACACATATATATACATATATATATGTGTGTGTATTCATTTAATAATGTATATGTTTCATGAAAACAAAATCATCGATGTATGTCCATAATCAAGATTTATATATGATAGAATTATGATATTCTTAATTTATAAATTCATACATATAATAATACTTGGTTAATCATAATTTATTTAAATAGTTATATGCTTGAATATAATACAAGTATATATATATATATATGTCACATAATAATAGAATAAATTCATATATAAATGACACATCAGTAAATAGAAATATCCCTTTATAGAATTCACATGAAATCAAATTAAAACATGAACATTGACAAATATATGCCTATACCAATCACATTTAATAAGATGATCCTTCTGAAATAAGTTTGAGTTATAAAAATATATCATAATTTTAAAATAATTAAACAAACTATCTAAAAAAATTCAGAACAATAACTTAATAAAAACGTATCAAAAATTTCAAAACTATAAAACACAGCTGATTTTGATTTAAATATACCAATAATCTAATGTTTTTTTAAAAACATTCCCTTAGAGAAAATTAAATAGATTATGAATAACATAAAATTCCATAAAAACCATAAATGAAATAAATAATCCCTTACCAATTTTAATGCAGACTATAAGTGATTTACTACACTTTTCTTATGACTCTATTCCCTCATACTCATAAGGGAAATTACTGGAGAAGGTAGTACTTGCCTCGCCAAACTCACACTCACAATGAAATTTTCTGAAAAAATCAAACAAAATATACTTTATATACTTTAGTAACACTTCAAATTAAATTAAATTCATCTTGAAATGAAATAGTAGTATCGTGGATCCATTTAAAACACTAATAAGATAACAAACTGAATTCATTACATACATATAAGAGTAATAAATTAGATTTTTTATTTTCCTCAAACTCATATTTTCACAGCACAACAAATCTATTTGAAAAAAAACTTATAAAAATGATATGATCCAATAATGATTAATAATTAGCTGGATGGAAGGTATAAACCAAAGTAGTTGAAAAAAGAGAAACATTAAAGGATATTCACAAACATACTTGAGAATAATGGATTAGACCACCGCTGACATTCGAGGAAGAAATTGAAAGAAAAAAAATTGACAAATCGGGGCACTGATGAGATAATTTTAAGAAGATTTAGTTAGTAAATAAAATAAAAATTCCTACTGAAAAAAGATCACCAAAAAAGTCTGTAGAAGAAGTCGATGAGGATCTCATTTTCTCTCTACCCTTCATTCTCGAACATAGACCTAGATCTGGACATGTCTCTTGGCTTTGACCTTGTGTTTGAAGGTGAACCACCACTCGACTCGGTATGATTCATCTAACATAGTTGACTCCATAAGATGAATCTTCCTTGACTCATGACCTTCACTACTCGACTTATCCTCCATCTCACTCGAGACTCATATCTACCTTCTTGATTCTTCTTTCCATCTATTAATTTTCATTTTTTTGACAAAAAATTGTTTCATCATTTTAAATATATCGATATATAATTCATTTTTTTTGTTTTATATCATAATTCACAATTATAATTTTATAAAATCCATTTAGCAATTTCCATTTTTCATTAAAAATATCAATGTACATTTTTTTGGAAATTCAAATAATATAAAACAATTAATCATAATTCTTATATTAATTTGATCAATCATTTTAGATTTTATATATACAATTTTAATAATTATTATCATTTATTTTATTTAGTTCCATTAATATTAAAAAAACTTATTTTCATACCAAGTCATAATGAAATTCAAGATCTATAATCAAACATATATAAATTTTATAAGTCAAAATAATACTCATATTCAAATAATTAAATCCTTTTAAGAACCTTAATAATTATTATCGTTATTTAATATCACAATGAAAGTAAATAATATATTCTGTATAAAAATATTTTTCTTATCAAATATTTATAAATAACCTTCTCTATTCAAAAATTTATTTTCACATAATAAAATATTACTTTTAATATTACATTTAAATGTTTTTATTTATTAATAGAAAATATAAAAAATATTTCATTTCATGATAAAATAAGGTATAATTAATTTATGTTATTTAAATATATCATCACATATTTTAAAAGTGATGTTTTTTAAAAATAATACCATCCAAAGTATCAAAATTTCATTTTGATTAAATGAAATCACATTTTTTTATAAAAATATTACATAAAAATTTTTATTTAAATTTATAATTCATTATTTAATTAATTAAAATATTCTAGATGTTACATTCTCCCCCATTAAAATATTTTCACTCTCAAGATTCATTCATAGGACTTAGGAAAATTCTGAATTTTCAAACTTTAGAATTAAGAAAAACTAAAATTTATAAGAGGACTTAATTTCAAAACCAAAATTCTAACGTGTAGATTTTTTTTCCTCGAAAGAAAATATATAATCTCCCATGGTTTCTAGAACATTCCTCTAATACTAATTATAATATCCTGAGCCCGTGATTCCAGACTAATTACACATAAATTTTGTGTTATTTTTTTAAAAAGAAACTGAATAATCACAAAACATATTAAAAAATGAGGATCCTTTCTGTTCTAGGTTCTGGAGGATTAGAAAACACCTTACATTTATCAGCATTGAAAATATAGTGAAAAATATCCTACTATGCTTCCACACACAGTAACTCCAAATAATTTTATGACAATTTTAGATCTTCTTATATTCCTGTGAAAAAAATAAAAAATAATGGGATGAGATTCTAATTGCCCAGTAAGGGGATTTGAAATAATTTAAACACTTTTTAGGAAATATTTCTTTGAAATTAATTTTGATAAATGATTTCGAATTTTTTTTAGATAATAACATAAAAATACATTTTGAAATAACTTTTTACAACATAATTGAAATCCCTTATGTTTAAAATCATACACCACTTTTGAAATTACTTATGCACAAAAAATTTCTTTAAATATAATCTATTGATTTTTAGAAAACATAACACAATATTTTGAAAATAAATCGATGTGACAACTTGAAGAATTTAAGGCCATCTTTGGCCTACCCACTTAATGAAGGATGGGTTCACTTCGTAATTCTCTACCAAATTTACAACGTTCAAGTGTTGGGTTTTATGAAAATATTTTAAGCTTTATTTATATACACACATACATTTACAATAGAGTTTCAACATTAAAAACATGAAAACATCATTACTACATGTATAAGTTTATATATATACATATATATAATCATGAATTAAATACATATGCTTACTTTTAATTATATATATAAATATATGAATACTAATATTCACTGTAAATTACATGTTTTACTTGGTTCAACCAAATCTCATGATATATAGACCTTACATGATTACATGGAAGATTAATTATCATTCACGTACTTAAAATTTCTTTTTTAATCCCATAAAAATGTGCTTTTTGTAATGTTTATTCATTACTTGTACATATGTGTGTGTATATATATATAGATATATGTATACATTTAATAACATATATGCGCCATGAAAATAAAATCATTGATGTATGGCCATAATCAAAAAAATTATATGATAAAATTATGATATTATTAATTTATAAATTCATACTTAGAATAATACTGGTTAATCATAATTTATTTAAAATAGGTATATACTTGAAAATTATAAAATAATATATATATATATATATATATCACATAATAACATAATAAATTCATGTTGAAATGAAAATTTGATCAATCATAATATCCTTTGGAATAATTCACATGAAATCAACTTCAAACATAAAATTTGATAAATATATACATATACCAATCACATGTAATAAGATGATCCTTCAAAAATAAGTTTGAATTATAAAAATAAATCATGATTTTAGAATAATTAAATTTTCTGTCTAACAAAATTCTGAATATAATCTTACTAAAAACTTATAAAAAAATTTAAAACTACAAAAAATGATTGATTTTTATTTAAAGAAACGAATAAACAAAAGTTTTCAAAAATAAATTTCCATTACCAAAAATTAAATAGATTCTGAAGAACTTAAAATTCCATAAAAATCATAAATGAAATAAATAATCCCTCACCTATTTTATTGTTGACTGCAAGTTATTTACTGCTATTTTATTTAGACTTTAATCCCTCATACTCATAGGGGAAAATATTGGAGAAGTTAGTTCTTGCCTCACCCAACTCACACTCACAAGGAAAAGTGCCAAAAACAATCAAAGATAATATTTTTTTTATATAGTAGTAACACTTCAAATTAAATTCAAATCAACCCAAAATGAAATGGTAGTATTATGGATCTACTTAAAACACAAAAATGATAACAAACTAAATTCATTGCATATAGATAAGAGTAATAAATTATATTTTTCTTTTTTCCTCAAAATCAGATTTGTACAGCACAAAAAACCAATTAAAAATGACTTATAAAAAAATTATATTCTCCAAGAAATATTAATAATAAGTTGGATGGAAGGTATTGACCAAAGTAGTTGAGAAAAGTGAATAATTCAAGGAAAGACACAAAAATACTTGAAAATAATGGACTAGACCACCGATTACAATTAAGGAAGAAACTAAAATAAAATAAATCATAAAATCAAGGCAGTTATGAGATGATTTGGGGAAGATTCAGTTATTAAACAAAAAAAATTTCTACCAAAAAAAGATATCCAAATAAATTTATAGAAGAAGTATATGGGGATATATATTTCTCACTACCATTCATTCTCGAACTCTGACCTAGATCCGGATATGTCGCTTCGCTTCGAACTCACTTCTGAAGTCGAACCAATGCTCGAATCGGTTTGATTCATCTATCACAGTTGACTCCAAAAGATAAAGCTCCCTCAACTCGTGACCATCACCGCTAAACTGCTCCTCCATCTCTCTCAAGACCCATGTCTACCCTCTTGATTATTCTTCCTATCTACTAATTTTCATTTTTATAACAATTTTTTTCATTGTTTTATATATATCTATATCTAATTTGTTTTTTATTTCATATCATAATTTGTAATTCTAATTTTATAAAATCAATTTAATAATTTCCATTTTGTAATAAAAATATTAATATATGTTTTGTTTATAAATTCGAATAAAATAATAAAAATTATTCAAAATTATTATATTAATTTGATCATTCATTTTTTATTTTATATATATAACTTTAATAATTCTTATCATTTATTTAATTTAGTTTATTTAATATTAAAAAAAACTTATTTTCATATCAAATCATAATGAAATTCAAGATCTGTAATCAAACATATAAAAATTTTGTATGTCAAAATAATACTCATATTAAATAATTAAATCCTTTTAAGAACCTTAATAATTGTGATCATTATTTAATATCATAATGATTGTAAATAATATATATTTTTATGAAATTATTTTTCTTCTAAAATATTTTTAAATAACCGTATTTATTCAAAAAAATTATTTTTCACATAATAAAATATTACTTTTAATGTTACCATTAATTATTTTTATTTATTAAAATAATATCTTATAAAATATCATTTCATGCTACTACAAGGTATAAGTAATTTCTAATATTTCAATATATCATCACGTCTTTTAAAGGTGAATTTTTTTAAAACTAATAAAATTCAAAGTATCAAGATTTTATTTTGATTAAATGAAATCACATAGTCCTACAAAAATATTTCATTATATAATTTATTTTAAACTATAACTCATTAATTAATAACTTAAAATATCTGGGATGTTACATGTGTTCCATAAAGGTGATTGGGTATGTTGATGTTTTACAGAGGCCATGTGTTTTGGGGTCTGTGGATATGGAGATGGCCAATTCAGGGCAAGGAAATTCATGGTCGAGTGGCTTGGTGGTTGATGAAAATTCTAGCATCAAGTTTGAAGTAGATATCAATCGTAAATAAGGAAACAATAGTCACTCCAGTGGCATCTTTCGTCAATTTGATCCTAAGATGGAATGGTCAGTTTTTCACTTAGTAAATGGTGGTTTTAATCCAACAAAAATTGATTCAATTTTTTAATTTCTAAACCAATGCATCAACAACTATATGAAACATGAATTTGAACAAAAACTCTCTTCTATTGATAACTCGGGGGGTGGGGTGGATCAAGTGGTCGATGAATTTCCAATAGAAATGATTCCAATTCAAAATAGCAGTGGTGTGGGTTGTGTTCCTTTCACTATTTTCTGATGTCACTATATCTAGGAAAAACAATTATTGAGTAGATGTTCCGCTAGTGCTTCCAGTCAACACATTTTTTTTAAAATACTAGATTCATTGAGGTTTGGGTCACTCGCTTTTCTGTGACCTACAAAAATGGGGGGATGAGAGTGTCTATGAAACAACCTTCAACCATGGGTCCTAGTTTTCTACTATGATTCCACCCACAAGGCCTGTTCTAGACAGTTGAGTTCAAGTGGTGAAGCTAGTATCAAACGATCAACTCAATTGTGATAGTAACACAACTCTAGTAGCATCTATTGTTCCAGTACCCTCAACACCATAATGTCAGCCGATTGGAGATTTCTCAATTGCCTTACCTTTGTTCCATCTATGGGACATGGATTCCTAGTTCATGGATAGAGATAGCCAAACCCCCATGGTCCATGAGGTGCAAGATACTGATTCGAATATGGTGATATAGTAAACTAAGTATTGTGCCTATATGGCATTGAGGGTTAAAGATGGGTGACTCGGACCCACCAACCACTCCATTGATGAGGGTCACATGACTTGTTCTACAACCCCTTGATGAACGAATTAAAGTTTACTTTGGAGTCAATCCCTAGTACCCTAGTCGTTATGGCTAGGTAGGCATATGGTTACTACTAGTAATACAAGGCCAACTCAATCACAACTGTAGGATAGTCATAGGGTTTACTACTATTTATTTATTTTATTTTTATTAATATTTATTAATATTTCATAACATTTCATATTAAATAAACGGTAGCAACTCAATTTCCATTAGCCCATTCTACGACCCCTATAGAACCACTCCACTCAGTCAGCAGGTACTGTCGGGCTTGAACTGATAGTACGGGGACAAGGGTGGATTTTTGAATTGGCTAAAAATACACCACCTGAAGCTACAACAATGGTAAAGAGTCTCAATATAGGTAGGCCCAATAGCGTTGAGAAAGTAGTGGAGCCGGGGGGGATCATTATGGCTTTGATCGATGGTGTAATAGTGGTTGGATCAGTGTGGAATTTGATGACTATGATATATCATGTGCATATACCCAAATAAGAGGATTAATGTCAACAGTGACAAGCCCATTTGATGTAGTTTGGAAGGGGTGATGATGATAATTACTCTCACTTCAACCATTGGAGTTGAATTGGATCAATACAATTCTCATCCTTGTGGCTCAATTGTGTTCCTGGTCCAAGTATTCCATTTTACAGTGTGTTCACTCACCTGGTCCAGATGTGGTAGTTGACCAAAGCCAGAAGAATCACTAGTTCTAAAAGACCCTAGGGAAAACCTGGTAATTCACAGGTTCTCTAGGATACTCTAGATTATAAGATGGTAGGTTTTACAACCCATATTATACCGATGAGGACATATAATACTTCACATATCCCAGTGATACGTAAAGTATCCTATCCCTTGGTTAATATAGCTAGGTACTCTTCTATATAGTCAATATTAACCATTATAGGTACCACTATATGTGGTTATTTACTTATATTAGTGCCAATAGTGGTACCTATAGTGGCCCAACTAAATTATACTGAGGATATGTGAAGTATCCCATTAAGTACCTAGGGTAACCAAGAAGTAAAGTAGACCAGTGGAAATAGAAATGGTCAAAAGACACAGGTTTCTCATGATTGATGATTTCATTTCCAATGAACTGAACAGCCTAGTCAATTTTTCTCGTAACTTCCTAGCCCAGTAAATTTATCCTAGCTACAAATGATTATCCACCAATCATTCTGACCTACCTATGTGATGTCACCTTTGGCCTCGAGTGTCACCGCATTGCTTTCTATAGTACTCATCGAAACACCTTTCTATGTCATTAATGGGTTATTGGGAACACAACTCGATCTTCAACAAGGTTAATTTTCTATTCATCCATATGTTCATGTTCCAACTGCTCAGATAATCCTGGAAATCTATTGTGCAATTGCCACTTCTTTTTTTATTGGTGGTTACAAAACATCCTTTGGTTCTACTATCATCTTGGTCTGGTACTATATTTGTTTCTTGTTCTACATGGTTGGTCTTAGTAACAGGTTGGTTTGGGGGGTTGGTTTTGAAATTTAATGTCTCTTAGTGGATTTGGGATGCTTGTATAACCTCTGTTTTTCTCTCATTCTTCATTGTCCTAGGTTCACATCATCTTCAAAATCTACCTATCACATCAGGCCCTTTCTCACTAATGGATGTGACAATCTATATCACATTACTCAATTATTCCATCAACTAGTGAAATAAATATCATCAACTAAGGTTTCATGAGCCGCTCTGGTATAACAATTCCTGGACTAATGAACCATCCTATCTGGTTGAATGTTTCCCTTTCCTCCTATGCTGCATTTTAATTTTTCTTTATGGAAAGAAGACTTCCAATTACTTCCTTTAATGAAGATAAAATGGGGTATCTCATCAAGTGGGGGTTGATCCTAGATTGATTTAATCCTTGGGGTTGAGTGGCCTATCATATTTGTGGACCAATACCAATAAAATCAATAGTTTTACTTCTCATTGCTGAATGAACAAGTGGTACAAGGGGGGAAACTATGGCATCGAGGGATCAATGGGTGGTGGCACAATGGATCTATTAGAATGGAGTTAGTAGAGACTATTGGATTATAGTACTTGAAAATGGAAGGAGAGAAGGTTTGACTATGAATTTTTGGGGTTGGGGTTTTTTGGTGGATGGGCTTACAGTCTACATTGTTGGTTACATTGAAATACCAATCGAGTCACCAATGAGTTGATACTGGACACTGGAATGTAAATAGTGTTGGGGGTTAAGATCGAATTCTAGTCAACATCTACTACCTATATTATACTGACTCAAACACTATGAATGGGTGGTATTTATATGACACCGAAGGGTGGATGAGAATGGTGAAAAAAAAACATCTTTCCATTTCCACTACTATTATTGTATAGTACTAAGGGTGGCTTGTTGTCCGACATCACACATGGGGGCCCCTCAGTTCCTCTAGTTCCCCAATGAATTGTTTTTTTGATATGTGATCTATTTTACCCCCCACATTATTTCCTCCAAGACTAGTACTCTACTCTAATAGTACAATAACCTTTCATATATTTCTGAAAATTTTCTTTCATATGGAGGAAGGAGTAGAGTAAGGAACATCTCTTCTATACTAAATGATTCCTCAATATCTTGATCTCATCTTACACCTCCCTCAATTCACATCAAATCTAGGAGTTAGTACTCTAATCCAATAGTTGCATCATCAGTCATGACAAAAAATAAAATATTGTACCATTGACCTAAAGAAAGATTGAAAATATAGGAACCCAAAAATCTCTACATTCATTCTTTCACCCTTCTCCTAGCCTCTTGAAATTGGGAAATTCATCTCACCCTCTCACTTTTCTTGTTCACATGTTTTTCTTCCTCCCTTACTATTATTATATAATAAAAATGTTCTATTATCATCCCCACTTTCCAAAGGGACAAAATCTAGATCACTGCCTCACACCACACTTAATAATTCGCACTCCACCCTAGTCACTTCACTTGGATTTCAAACATGACTTTTTGTGATTGATACCCATACCCCGATTCACTTCTCTAGCTTCGGCCCTCTTGGTCACAACTAACTCAATAATATTTTTTTATCCACTCTCTCTCTATAAAAAGGGACAGATATAGTGTTAGTCATTCTATCTGACTGAACATTTTTCCTTCTTCAAGTAATATTCCCCCCAGACACTTTGTACCCTCTTTTGATCAAGAGTATCTTGGAGAACTAGTTCTTTCCAAGTTCTCTCTAATGTCTAGATTATACCAACTTATAATTTAGAGTATCATAGAGCACTAGGTCCTTTAAGATCTGGTATACTTAATGTATCCAAGGTCCTCCCATGTCTGTTCACACAAGGTCTGGCCAGGAAAGGTAAACTAGGTACTCACTTGGATACTTAATGTATTCTAGGTCCTCCCAGGTCTGGTCAGACAAGGTTTGTCTAGGTATGGGATACTTCATGTATCATGAGAAAGGGTCGGGTATTCACTAGTATGACCTTGGTATAATCTATATATTAGTATTTATTGTTCCTTTTCTAGGATTCATTAAGTACCACAGACCGTGGAGGACCTGGTGATCTAAGATACTATAGAATATAAGACGTAGGGAGCACCTGGGATACCTGAATCAGGTATCCCAATAAAGGACATGGTGCTCCAGGATACTCTATATAATAAAAGGGTAGGGTGTATGTAGATACCCAAAGCTTGACGTACATAGACATTACATTGCTTTTTTGGAATATCTAATGCATAACAAAAACAGACACCAAAGGACTGTAATAGTTTAGTGTATTTGGAAACTCAGAATATAATCTTATAATATTGGTGTAAGATCTTCAACATCTCCAATAAATATATTCCATTTTTTGCTTACCTAAAACCTTTATTTATATCCAGGGGAAAAGAAAACATATAAAGGGTGAGCTCAAATTCTCAGTAAGGGTAAGCATGGAGAAAATAAAACAAACCATATACATTTGAACTACAAAACATGAACATAATATTTAAACATCAAAATCTTGATTAATGACATAAAACATGGTAGTACGTAAGGCATAGATCATAAAGAAAAATTAATCATGATAAAATAGAATGGGAATAAAACATGTAATTGTGATAACCATTAAGCACATGTTATGATTTCCATAGTAGCCAAGGCATTTCTTCCAAGACCTTCTTAGTGGACAAATTCCCTTTCTGAATCGAGTTCACTCCTCGTTCTAGTCCTGTATCACTGAACCAGATTAACTTTCCATTCCAGCCATTTCTATCTCATGAGATATAAATCCTTACCCAATGCATTAGAGGGAGATATAAGTCCCACCCATCTCATAATGAAATCATTCTTTCATGTGCCACAAAATAAACATACATCATTCATAATAACCCAACGAATAAAATGGGTTTCATAAACATCATCACATCATAACATAATCCATATAAAATAAATGGATATCATTTCATCAATAGAAAAATCAAAACATGTAAATAATAGAGACATTATACTTGAAACATAAACATACTAAATAATATCATCTTATATGGAAAATAGTTTTGATAAAACAGTTGAAATGAATTTTGAGGAAAATATCCTTTCTTCTTCAAAAACATTTTCTTTTTACAAAATGCCATTAAATTTTAAAAGAAAATTATTTTATTGAAAATAATCATGAAATCTTGTAGAGGAATCTTCATTGGAATAAGTCGTTATGAAATTGTAAAAATCCATTCAAGCCATATAAGTTAAAAAACATTCTCCTTGTACTTTTGCAGGAAAAGTAAAAAAGTTCTTCGTATGGTAAAAAAAGAAAGATTCCTTCCATAACACAATGTAAAAGTAAAAGAGGGGTAAAGATGAATTTAATCATACATGTAAGAATATTAAACACTTTTTGAAAAACATTTTATGGACATGGATGAAAAATATAACCCCAGTAAATACTTACGTATAAGCAATCTCGGATAAAATGAGAATTGCAAAATTATCCATTACCTTAGGTCTAATATGCTTCGTACATATCCTAACATCCTTTATAATGATTTAAATAATGTCGTTGACTTATTACAGAATCATATTAATTGTTATGATATCATATATGGTTCACTTATGACTTTATATTACCCGTTCTTTTGTAAATTCCATGTTAAATTAGCGTTTTGGGTAAAATCGTTTTATTTATCGTATGTGTTTGGACTTTTGTTCATGATATTATTATTACTTATATAATGAGTTAATTACTTCCATAGTTAAAATAATGATTTATATATCATATATATTCATTATATATATATATATAATAGATAGATAAATGAAATTAAATACACCGTTCATGGAGACGGTAGGTCGTACGTATGCATGAACGTTTTTTTCTTTTTCTTATTGACTTGAATGGAAGTAAGTAGATGATATATATATATATATCCACTAGATTTATCATTTCATATATTTCATTATTATTAATTATATATACATTATAATCATTCTTGAGTGGTTAACATGGAGAATGAATCTCATCGCGTCGTGGAGACAGTAATCTGTATGTACGCACGAGTGATGATATCATTCCCATAATTGTTGAATTGAATTGGAGTGGATGGTAAAATATCTAAAAATCAGTATGATGTTATAATAACTATATATATTTATTCATTACACCATTATACCCATCCAAGTAAGGTGGTGGTGGAAAAACAGATTACATCACGGCGTGGAGACGATATTCCGTACGTACGCACGCGCGGTCATTTCGTTTTCCGTAGGATGGATTGAAGGTGAAATGGGTTTGTTCCAAATTTATAATAAAATATCAGTATATTATTGATACTGATGTTATTACTTTATAATTAAGCAACTAAATAAGAATAAGTAGAAGAAGAAAGAAACTTGAAAGAGTTTGTAGAAGAGATTACCTCTTCCTCGACGCACCTCCTTTAAACATCTTTTTAGGGCACTAGAGTTGGTCTTTTGAGAATACCAGAACCATTATGACATAACTAGATAGGTTTGGAAGAGGAATTTTCATGGTTTGACTGAGCTTCAAGGCTCAAAAGGGTGTGAAGAGAAGATGGAAGGGTTCCCTTTTATAAGGGAGGAGAGGGGCATCTTTGGAAAAACTTAAAATATTATTTTATAATAAAGTAATATTCGGTTTATAATAGCTCCAAATTGATTTATTTCTAAGATAAAGTGGGTATGGGTCGAAATAATTTCAACCAATAGGTTTTAGACAAGTTTAGGTTACTATATTAACCGTATCAATTAGATCTAACTCTAAGTTAAATATTTTAACTTTTACCTTGTCTTCTTGTTTTCTTACACTATATGGTTAATAAAAATACTATAACAAGCCAAACGAATCACAAGTGGTTCATTATTATAATATATAACCTTATCTAAGTCATTTGGAAAAATCTTATATTTTTAGTAATAAAATAACAATCAATAATAAAATATTTGTTTTAAAAACTATTTTATGTCAATTTTGACACTATTTGGTAATTGATTTTTCTGAAAATCATAACAACATGATTAGTTCGAAAAAAGTTAATTTAATAAATAATAACATGTCATATTAACCTATTAAATTATTGTAATTCATAACAAGTCTCAAATTACATTTATTTGGGTATTTATAACATCAATTATGTTAAACTTTCATTAATAAGGTAATTACTGCATCATCATTGTGTCAAAAATAAATTAAATTATTTAAGGTCTAAAAATTATAAATAAACTAACATTATATAGGAAATAATTTTATATTTCTCATGAATATTTATAGTCTAATTTATCTTATGTATAACCCTACATTAAAAATGTTTTAGTTATTAAACTTTGATTTTAACTATTTTAACTCTTCTTTAAATAAAATAATAATAAGTGTCCTAATCTAATCCAAGTGGACCTAAAGGGTAATATTTTATTCCTAAGGTTTTTTTGGTCAAATTACACTTATCCAATAGAATTAGGGCATGTTTTAGGGTAATAATAATATCATTTTTACCCTTAATTACCCTATTTACTTTTAACCGTGGTAAATAAAAGTAAAAAGTTACTATTCACCAAAAATTATTTTATCTTATTGAACCACATTTTACTCCTTAATATTAACCGTGTCTATCGGATTTTCGAAATTATACTCATAGAAGCGGTAAAATTATGTTTAATTTAAATTTTCAAATTCTTCTAGGAGGTGGGTAAAAGACGGTGAAAAGTTCAATAAAATTTTTATATATCTAAAATTATTATAAAATGACTCCAATTAATTGAATTAAACTTATATAGGTATTTTGTATCAATTTTTACCTAAAAAAATTTAAATATAATAAATAATTATTTAAATAAGAAGTCGGTTTTTAAATAGTAACCCATTGTTTTCACTATTCATCAAAAATTGAAAGTTTTCAGAAAAATACCAAAAATTCACCCTAGGATAATTTCGATATTCTGAATCCAAAAATGAAGTCCATTTTGAATGGTAAAATTTATTGAATTTCAAAAAATGGGTATTACTATTCATAACGGCTAGTTCATAATAATATTATAATAATATCTCATTTAGTGAAACTCGATATTGCGTACTACACACGCTATCGAAGAAGGTATTGATTGCGTGTAATGCAAGCCAATTCAGGGCTGCGAGTAGTGAAAGCTCCATTTGGTGTTTCTTATAACATAATCAAAACTTATTTCACTTATACATTAAAAAAAATCTATACTTAATGTTGCGTAGAATAATTTCCACAAAACGAACTTGAAATTGTGTATAACATGATCCAAGAATAGTGTTGCGTATACTGCAAGCTAATACGGTGTTGCGTATAGTACAAGCTAATCTTGGTGTAGTGTATAATATAAGGCATCAAAGAAATTAAAAAAAATATCTCATAAAATCTCAGGGTGTTACATTCTACCCCCTTAAAATGAATTTCTCCCTCGAAATTCATAATGGTTATAAATGGTTTACTACTTGAAAGTTTCTTTCATAGAAACCCACATAATAAAAAGGAATACTAAAACTTCATTTTAAAAGGAGAATTTAGAATCATAATAGTAACCCAATGTAACTCAGCACTTGGTTTCCACATAGGACAATATAGGTGAAAATATGGATATGGAAGAGAACTCTAACCATCAAGTTCTGATGGAGAGTGGTAGAGAACATGGCTATGAAAAATCCAACAATCACAAAGCCATAAATTTGTGATTATCTAAGGTACGATCTGATTAATCGGATATAAGGGCACTAGGACAACATTTTTAGTTTTCAAGATCATTTCCCTAAAGTTGAAGAATTTGAATGAGATGAAATACTTACTTTATTTCGATACAATCTTATCGTTGTTCGTGCCTTGAACAATTTCCAATTCATCTCTTAAAGAAATGAAGTTGAATTTGTCATTCGTGAACTGTTAGCAGATCATGTGATAGAATGATGGATCACTCCATCTGTCTCAAACAAAAGGTTAGAAAAAGTTATCAAATATACATAACTCCATCTATGGTGAGGTTAATCGTATATGATTCCAAAAATGGACTTATACTTCACCTACCATACCTCTTAATAAAAAAAAACTAGTTTCTACTAACCAGGGACTTCCTGTAGGCTAGTGGAAGGCGATAAAGGTCGGTCGTACTTTGGTTGTGGGTTCGATTCCCGCAACCATGTCCGATGTGACGGGTTGTCTCTCGTCCTACAGGTTGTCCTTTTTCTAAAACTATAATATCATAACATTTCAGAAATAAAAACAAAAGGTTATATCCTTAAGCAATACTATATGATGTCCATTCCAACCTTTAGGCTTATCAAAAATAATTTTGTCCAATTAATAGAAATTTCATCTACCGAGCATGTGAATTCCTTCATTTGTCCACCATATATCATAAGATAAATATTGTTGTTGGTCACATTCCAAACATTTGAATACCATAATCATGTATTCTCTTGAAACATAAATTACCATAGAACCTTAGTGAAAACATGAATGCTATCGAAAGTTAACTCTTTCCACATACCAAAATCCCAAAAATTCTATATACTCAAACCATGATATCACATTTTCCTTACATCAGTCATGAGCTCAATAATACTATCAAACATCTCACTATCTCCTTATCCCTTCATTATGCGCATATCATCTAATTTCCAAAAATATCTGAATAACCTTTTATGGTTACTCGTACCATTCAACATATACTTTCAAATACTTTAGGAAAAACAATAGTGTAACAATACTTAGATGTGTCTTTATTCCATAGTATCATTACCTATACAACATAACTCTTGATAAACATAAATCACTCCACTACCTTCTTAAACCATTGACCGAGCTTGAACAATTATTTCATCTCACATATCATTTGTAGTCTCTTCATCATCAACAACATAAATACTACCCATACGAACTTGCTGATTCTCTTCATGAGAATTTCCCTCAGGGCATTGGTTTGCATAATGCCCTTACATTCCACATTTAAAACATTTAATCGTTGTTGATGTCGTAGAAATACCATTATCTTTATCCAAAGTGTTAACTAAACCTTTTCCTCTACCCTTACTGGCTTTGTGTCCTTATTTTCCACACCCAAAGCATCTTCTAGTTCCTTTGAAAAAGTCTCTTTCATGCCTCTTCCCACATGATTTACATGAGGGAAATTGAACTTTCTTTCCTCTATGATCATCATGAAACTCCATCTTTCTCTTATTAGTCGAGTCAGGAAACGTACCAAAGTTGATATTATTGATCATATTATGAGATTTCTGATTAGGCATAATAACGATGTTTGCACTTCCAAATCTCGTTTCATTTGGTTTCTCATGAAGAATATCATTCCATTGTCCATCATATCCTCCATTATCGTGAATCTTCCTATTTCCAGCCATTTTCTAAAACCCAAAAAGAATAGTGTGAAAGGAAAAAATCATGCTTGGAAAACAACAAAATAAAGGGGGAGTACCTTCAATATATAACATCTTAGGTTTAATTCTAAGATCATTACCATAATTCTATGACTATAACGTATACTTATACTTAACCTTATGGACATCCCAAGACATACCTTATAAATATCTCTAGGGATCTCACTAAAGATTTTGCATCCTAGTTTCCAAAGGTTAACTAAACCATTCCTCTGATACCAACTGTAGAGACCCAAGGCTTGAAAAACATAGACATTAAATTGATTTTTCGGAATATCTAATACATAAAAAAACAGACACCAAAGGACCGTAATAGTTTAGTGTCTTTGGAAACTCGGAATATAATCTTCTAATCTTGGTGTAAGATTTTCAAAATCTCCCATTAAGATCTTCCTTTTTTTCTTACCTAAAACATTTCTTTATATCCTAGGGAAAATAAAACATATAAAGGGTGAGCTCAAATTCTCAGTAAGGGTAAGAATGGAGAAAATAAAACAAACCATATACATTTGAACTTCAAAACATGAACATAATATTTAAACATAAAAATCTTGAGCAATGATATAAGACATGGAAGTATGTAAGGCATAGATCATAAAGAAACATTAATCATGATAAAATAGCATGGGAATAAAACATGTAGTTTTGGAAACCATTAAGAACATGTTATGATTTCTATAGTATCCAAGGCACTCCTACCAAGACCATTTTAGTGGACAAAGTCCCTTTCTGAATCGAGTTCACTCCTCGTTCCAGTCCTGTATCACTGAACCGGATTAACTTGCCGTTACAACCATGTATATCTCATGAGATATAAATCTTTACCCAATTAATTGGAGGTAGATATAGGTCCCACCCATCTCATAATGAAATCATTCTTTCATGTGCCACAAAATAAACATACATCATTCATAATAACCCAACGAATAAAATGGGTTTCATAAACAACATCCCATCATAACATAATCCATATAAAATAAATGGATATAATTTCATCATAAGAAAAAACAAACCATGTAAATAATAGAAACATTATACTTGAAACATAATCATAATAAATAATGTCATCTTATATGGAATATAGTTTTGATAAAACACTTGAAATGAATTTTGAGGAAAACATCCTTTCTTATTCAAAAACATTTTCTTTTCACAAAATGCCATTAAATTTTAAAAGAAAATGATATTGTTGAAAATAATCATCAAATATTGAATAGGAAGATTCATTGGAATAAGTCGTTATGAACCTGTAAAAATCCATTCACTCCATATAAGTTAAAAAAACATTCTCCTCGTACGTTTACCGAAAAAGTCAAAAAGTTCCTCGTATGGTAAACAAACGAAAGATTCCTTCCATAACACAATGTAAAAGTCAAACAAGGGTAAGAATGAATTTAAGAATATATGGAAGAATATTAAACACTTTTCTAAAAACATTTTATGGACATGGATGAAAAATATAACCCCAGAAAATACTTATGTATAAGAAACCTCGGATAAAATGAGAGTTACAAAATTATCCCTTACCTTAGGTCTGATATGCTTCATACGTATCCAAACATCCTGTATAATGATTTAAATAATGTCATCGACTTATTACATAATCATATCCATTGTTATGATATCATATATGGTTCACTTATGGCTTTATATTACCCGTTCTTTTGTAAATTCCATGTTAAAACAGCATTTTGGGTAAAATCATTTTATTTATCGTACGTGTTCGGACTTTTGTTCATGATATTATTATTACTTATATAATGATTTAATTACTTCAAGAATGTAAATCATGATTTATATATCATATATATTCTGTATATATATATAATAGGTAGATAAATGAAATGAAATACACTGTTCATGGAGACGGTAGGCCGTACGTACGCATGAACATTGTTTTATTTTCCTTATTGACTTGAATCGAAGTAAGTAGATAATATATATATATATAAATAAATCCAGTAGATTTATCATGTCATATATTTCATTATTATTTATTATATATACTTTATAATCATTCTTGAATGGTTAACATGGAGAGTGAATCTCATCGCGTCGTGGAGACGGTAATCCGTACGTACGCACGAGTGATGATATCATTCCAATAATTATTGAATTTAATTGGAGTAGATGATATAATATCTCAGAATCAGTATGATGTTATAAAAACTATATATTGTTATTCATTACACCATTATACCCATCCAAGTAAGGTGGTGGTGGAAAAACAGATTACACCACGGCGTGGAGACGGTATTCCGTACGTACGCACGCGCGGTGATTTCATTTTCCGTAGGATGGATATAAGGTGAAATGGGGTTGTTTCAAATTTATAATAAAATATCAGTATATTAGTGATACTGATGTTATTACTTTATAATGAAACAACTAAATAAGAAGAAGTAGAATAGGAAAGAAACTTGAAAGAGTCAGTAGAAGAGATTACCTCTTCCTCGACGAACCTCCTTTAAAATCTTATTAGGGCACTAGAATTAGACTTTTGAGAATACCAGAACCTTTATGATATAACTAGAGAGGTTTATAAGTGTAATTTTTATTGTTTGGAAGAGCCTCAAGGCTCAAAAGGGTGTGAAGAGGAGAGGGAAGGGGTGCCCTTTTTATAAGGGAGGAGAGGGGCATCTTTGGAAAAAACTTAAAATATTATTTTATAATAAAGTCGTATTCGGTTTATAATTGCTCCAAATTGATTTATTTCTAAGATAAAGTTTGGATGGATCTAAATACTCTCAACCAATAGGTTTTAGATAAGTTTAGGTTACTATATTAACCTTATAATTTAGATTTAACTCTACTTTAAATATTTTATATTTTACCTTGTCTTCTTGTTTTTTTACACTATATGGTTAATAAACTTACTATAACAAGACAAACGAATCACAAGTGGTTCATTATTAATATATATAACATTATATAGGTCATTTTACCAATCATTATATTTTTTGGAATAAAATAACAATTAAAAATATAATATTTGTTTTAAAAACTATTTTATGTCAATTTTGACACTATTTGGTAATTGATTTTTGTGAAAATCATAACAACATGTTTAGTTCAAAAAAAGTTCATTAAATCAATAATAACATGTCATTTTAACCTATAAAATTATTGTAATTCATAAAAAGTCTCAAATTACATTTATTTGGGTATTTATAACATTAATTATGTTAAAATTTCATTAATAAGGAAATTACTGCATCATCATTGTGTCATAAATAAATTAAATTATATAAGGTCTAAAAATTATAAATAATCTACCATTATATAGTAAATAATTTTATCTTTCTAATTAATATTTATAGTCTAATTTATCTTATGTATAGCCCTATATTAAAAATGTTTTAGTTATTAAACATTGATTTTAACTATTTTAACTATTCTTTAAATAAAATAATAATAAGTGTCATAATCTCATCTAAGTGGACCTAACCGGTAATATTTTATTCAAAAATTCGTTTTTGGTCAAATTACACTTATCTAATAGAATTAATACATGTTTTAGGGTAATAATAATGTCATATTTACCCTTAATTACCCTATTTACTTTTAACTGTGGTAAATAAAAGTAAAAAGTTACTATTCACCAAAAATTATTTTTATCTTATTGAACCACATTTTACTCCTTGATATTAAACTTATCTCTCATATTTTCTAAATTCCACTCATAGAAGCGGTAAAATTATGTTTTATGTAAATTTTCAAATTCTCTTAGGAGGTGGGTAAAAGACGGTGAAAAGTTCAATAAAATTTTTATATATATAAAATTATTATAAAATGACTCCAATGAATTAAATTGAACTTATATAGGTATTATGTATCAATTTTTACCTAAAATAAATTTAAATAAAATAAATAATTATTTAAATAAGAAGTCGGTTTTTAAATAGTAACCCATTGTTTTCACTATTCATCAAAAATTGAAAGTTTTTAGAAAAATACCAAGAATTCCCCCTATGCTTATTTCGATATTCCAAATCCAAAAATGATGTCCATTTTGAAAGGTAAAATTTATTGAATCTCAAAATTGGGTATTACTATTCATAACGGCTAGTTCATAATAATATTATAATAATATCTCATTTAGTAAAACTTGGTATTGCGTACTACACATGCTATCGAAGAAGGTCTTGATTGTGTGTAATGAAAGACAATTCAGGGCTGCAAGTATTGAAATCTCTGTTTGGTGTTCCGTATAACATAATCAAAACTTATTTCATTTATACATTAAACAAAATCTATACTTAATGTTTCCTAGAATAATTTCCACAAAATGAACTTGAAATTGTGTGTAACATGAGCCAAGAATAGTCTTGTGTATACTGCAAGCTAATACAGTGTTGCATATAGTATAAGCTAATCTTGGTGTAGTCTATAATAGAAGACATCAAAGAAATTAAAAATAATATATCTCATAAAATCTCGGGGTGTTACAGTGTACTACCTATATAATACCGAGAAGGACCTAGAATACTTCATGTATCCCATTGATACATGAAGTATCCTATCTCAGTGAGTACCTAGGATACTTCATGTATCCAAGTGAGTAATTAGCCACTATAAAGGATTTCTAGCTCTACCCTGACTCATTATCATACTCCAGATTCCAGATGTGTTTTCTTAAGCCTTTTCCTCTCACCTTGCTAACCAGGAGACAATATGGGGGAATGAAATCATCCCCATAATGTCTTCTTGACCTACTGGGATGAAGAACCTCTAGAACTTGGGTTAGCTGATTCTCTTCATGCAGAGTCTAGGACTTCCCATCTATGACTCTATAACCTATATCATGATGGATTACATGGGATCACCTTTAGCTGCTCCATAGTGTATCTATGGAACAAGAAGCACCAACTCAACTCTAGAAATTCTCTCTGATTGCTTTTTCCTATGGGTATTGGGGGAAGTGAAATTATGGTGTCCAATATGGGTGGTCTAGTTAGGAAAGTGGGACTACAACCTATATTATACTGGCAGTGGCTTCGTTTTGACATCAAGCAGATTGGGGAGTGCCCTGGGTCGATCATGAGGTACGGATTGGAACTGGTATTCTCTATTAGAACTTCAGGGTTGGTATTGGGGGCAGTGAACTGTTCTCTCAAAATATCTACTTCTTATAATATACCAACCACCTTCGGGTTCTTTCCCACATATTGTGTGATGCGCGATAGGGGGTTGAAGACTGTATGGGGGGTGGTATTTATATATATTGGTGAGGGGGTTATCTTGGTGGCTACTACAGTGGGAAACTACCTGATTTTGGATGAGAGTACCCATGATGGTATTTATATATATTGGTAAAACAAGATGGAACCCATTCATGCACTATTATATATAAGTACCATCCCACATAATATGTTCACTTCACCGTTTGGTGCATTGAAAGTCAGTAAACTTCTAATAGTTGATATGGGATTCATATTCTAGGTACCTATTCCTTTTTTATTGATAATTGGTACCAATAGAAAAAAAATACCTTGTGAATATAAGATTATGGGGGCGTGAGTGAAGGCATTGGGGAAATTTTATTTGGGTTTCGAAACAATGGGACGATGGAAAAAATAATGAAAATGTTGGTTTTCAATAGTGATGATGTTCTTATGTGGAGTTCAAAATAAAATCATTTCTAAGATGAGAGACTCATGAAAACATTAGACTATATATGGATGAGGTAGTTTTGAGCGTGAAATATGGGAACCTGCACCAATAATTTATGGGAATTGGAGGTCAATTCTAGGCTTCTCGGTGAACAATAAATGCCTTGAACTAGCCCGGGCCTAGAACCTTTGCACAAGAGCTCCCAATATGAGTTCAAAGTGACTGAATGATATATAGGACAAATGGAAAAAAGTTTTTGGATAAACATAAACAATTTATATGCTTGAAACACAGTGGTTGGAAGGTAGAGGTCCTCCATGGTCTGGGGTACTAAATGTCTTCTAGGTCCTACAAAGTCTGGTCAGATAAGGTATGGCCAGGAAAATAGAGAGTGCAAAGTGGTTTGTACCATTTGGTATTTTTGGATCATCAAGATGCATATACCAACCTCACCACAAATTTTTCACTTCCATATGCCGTCTATTGCACACCAATACCACCAAATCATCATCCTATTGTAATTGTCCCCCTTCAGCTGGGCTGAAGGACCTACTGTTCATTTGGCAGCAGTCACGAGTGCATGGTGTGCCATATACAGGCACATCTAAGTATACTATAGGTAGTAGTACTATTATATTAGAGTACTTATAGGAATCAAACCAGTAGATATGGAAGCTCAATGTCTATATTGGGGTTTTTTTTGAAATTTGGAATGGATTTGGGGGTGACGATCAAATAGGAAATGGGGCAACAAAACTGATCCGGCGAGTGAAGTAGCTCATAGAAACCTGAGGGCCAATACTACAATTGATCTTCTAATTGAATACATTGGGCTGAACAATACGTTGATCCCCCTGACTTTCCATCTCAATGGGGAAACAATATGGTTCTTGGTATAATATAGGTAGTAGACTATGAGTCGATGCCACCACACCTTCAACCGAGTATGGATCATAGATCCAATGGGGTGGGAGTGATCTACTACCTATATTATACATTTTCCTTGTTGTTCCAAAAGGGATTACTATTAGAGTAGAGTACTGAGGTTTCACCCAACCTGATCACTGGAATCACAGTTGTCTAGAAAACCCATGAGCACACCATCACAAGAATGAGGGTAGTGTGGAATCCAATTATAATTCCTAAACTCTACTAGAAAAGTGGATAACATAAAGTGAAAGTGGGAATTTATATTATATCTATTTTTATAATGGAAACTAAAAGTGAGAACCTAGTACCGTCCAATATAGAACATTCGATCAATTAGTAAAAAAAAGGAGCTCGTACCAAAATCCAGTCATGTCCAACCACTACTCCATCCATGTGCACCAAGATAACCTAATGGTGAATGGGGTGAAAGAAAGGCCAGTGTAAAGGTGAGTACTTACTCTACTCTAATAATCCCATAAATAGATTCAATAATCTAAGGGGGACCGGGAACACACCTACCCCTGATGGATTTTGAAAAAGTCATTGTCTATTTGGGGTTGTTTTGTAGGGGGGTCACCATTGTTAGTACTCTACTCTAATATTGGTCATCATCGGGAGCCCAAAAAATCCAATCAGGCATTGTTGAATGGGTTTGGTTTCATGAGTCTAACATTTATGATACTATGAAGGGGGTTAATGATCCAGGGAAATACCCCTATAGACTATATAGAAAGGGGTGAGGTATCCTTCTGCGTACTCTGTCTTGTGAACTCTCGTAATCGATCGAACTAGATTTCCCAATGGTTCTTGATTGGATGGTGGTTGACTAATTCATCTATATTCTACTTAGATTTATGATTTGGGTAATACTGATTCCAGTTTGGATGGTCATATTCACCCTTTAAGGTGTGACCCCCCCAATTCGATTGTCTCCTTTCCTCTTAGTGATTAAGCCCTAGAGACTTTAATTTTCTAATTCTTGATGACAATATATACATTCTGATATAGTGTAGTTGAATAGATCGACATCAATCTTGGAGTCATGAGTGGTGATTATTTGGAATTTCATGGGGGGTTTTATATGCGGGGGTAGCTGAATTAGGTCAGATCAACTTGTGAATTTATTTATTCTCACACGGTAAAGAAGCATCCACATGGTTTATGGGAAAAACCATTTAATGAATGGACCACTATTCCACATGGAGAAGGGGTCAAAATAATGGACAAGGTATTCTAATTCATCACTTCTTATTATTGGCATGTCATGTTTCATGATGTGAATTGGATATCTTAAGTGGGTTCGATACAAACCTGTTTTGAATCTTATATAGTCAGATCGACGACACTCTAATGTCCCAAAATAACCTTGCTTCATTTTATTTTTCCACAGGAACTGTTACGACTCAGTTCACCTCTTATAGTTGAAAAGAAATATCATCATTCCTATAATGTTTCTATCAAACACAATAACAATTTAGGATCCAACACTACTACGTATATTATACCAACCCTTCTATTAAAATGGCCTTCGGTTTGGGGGTGTAGATGGAGTTCAAACGAGACATTATGGGGGATAAAAATGGCACAACTCGATCTGATAGGGAGGATATCAAAATTCAATGATACTATTATTGGGTTGGTTCAAATTCAGCAAAACATATCATTTTCCATCATCTAGATCCATTCTATCAGGTGTCTAGTTGAGCATAGTAGGCTGTAATCCGGCATCCAACCCCCACTGGAACATAGTAGTGCTCGATTCAATCATTTATTTAGCCCTCAAGTACATATTGAATAAGATCAACCACTTGTTTCATGTTTCCCTAGGTATTATGATGGTACCTCACCTTGAACCAGGCTTAGCTGTAGTGTTGGAAATGGACATTGAACTAGAAAAAAGAGAGGGCATATCAAAGAGAATACGAGATCAAATTGTTATTGGAGTGAAACATACACTATCAGTTTAATGCATGGCAATACTCTGTGGGTGGAAGAACAACCAAATCATCTCCAAGAGAGTGGGAACAAATGGCCCATATTCTTTCTTTGAAGCTAAATATGTCACTCGAGCAACACTCTTTAATGATCCGAACACTATAGAATAGGGTTCGGTATACATGGAAATGATAGAAAACCTCATGGAAAAGGATATGGTTCAAGAATTTATAGTTCAATTCATTGGCCTAGTTGGTTTTATGTAATGACTAAATATGGGAATTGAGTGTCTATCGAGCATCCTGAAGGTATGATTGCACTACTAGAACTTGTTTTGGAACTACTAGAATATGAGTCTTTTGGTTTTTGGAACCCTATCTACTATTTCACTACTAGAATCAGTCAACCTCCAATCAGTGTATCAAAGTGAAGAATTTATCGCAAAAGATGTCTCCCTTCCCCCTTGATAGAAAAACTAACCCAATCGTTATATCACTAATAGAATCTCTCATTATTTCTTGAGAAGGAATGCACTGAAGAGGATCAAGTGGATCCATATTTAGTGTGCTGGTCGATTTCATGAGGAATCCATAGCTCAAAATGAAGTCCTCGTGATGGGAAAACCAACAAGAGGGTTTCTCAAGTCTAATGTTGATTATGCTTCTATTGGTTTAGAAAATTGATACGACATGCTTGTGGTGAAGGTGTGGATTGCATTCAACTATCATCCACCAAAATTATAGTCATGACCAACCAAGTAACCATCCGAAAAACTATGACTATATATCGGAAATTCTGTACGACCAATAATAATGCAAGAACCCACCAATGAAGGTGACTTTTTAATGGATTATATGGTACTACTACTGGTTTTTCTCATATATCATTTTGATCATTGGCAGTAACTACTAGTTCGATCACCCACTATTGCCCGAAGGTGAAGAGATGATCTCAGTTGCGACCAGTGGAGCCACTGAACCAAAAACCCCAAGACATATGCATGGGCATAGGCAAAGGGGTACCAAAGGGATTGCTAGCTATTGTCTCCCTAGGACAACTCATATTTGATTTGGATGGTTGGTTGTCGATTACTGTAACACCCCGAGATTTTATGAAAAATATTCTTTTTAATTTTATTGATGTTTTGTGTTGTACGCTACACCAAAAGGATCTTGCACTACACACATCCCTGACTTGGCTTGAATTACACGCAATTGCGACCTTCCACGATAGCGTGTGTAGTACGCAATACCGAGTTTCACTAAATGAGATATTATTATAATATTATTATGAACTAGCCGTTATGAATATTAATACCCACTTTTTGAAATTTTATAAATTTTATCATTCAAAACGGACTTCATTTCTGGATTTGGAATATCGAAATTATCTTAGGGTGAAATTTTGGTACTTTTCGGATAACTTTCATATTCTGATAAATAGTGAAAATTACTAAATTTTAATTAAAAACAACTTTTTTAATCGAAATAATTAATAGTGATAAATTATTAATTTGAGTGGTTTTAAAGTATATTTAGAATATATATTTTTACAATTTAATACAATGTTGGTAATCGGATGTAATTTCACATTTAAACCAGATATAAACAAGTGTCAATCTTTTGATAGTTATTATCTCTTAAAAACACGCTATTTGTTTTGACGACGGTAATTAATTTTTAAATTAGTTAATGTAACTGATATGTTTTGAATTTGATAAAATATACATAATTTTTGAATTTATAATATCAAATATAGCTTAGGCCTAATTTTTTGTATTTTTCTGGAAACTTTCATTTTTTGATGAATAGTGAAACCACTAAGTGATAGTTAAAAAACTGAATTTTTCATAAAACTTAATTTTACCACTTCTGTGAGTGGAATTTCAAAAAACCGAGAGACACGGTTAATATCAAGGACTAAAATGTGGTTCAATGAGATAAAAATAATTTTTGGTGAATAGTAACTTTTTACTTTTTTTACCACGGTTAAAAGTAAATAAGGTAATTAAGGGTAAAAGTGTTATTATTATTATCCTAACACATGTTATAATTCTATTGGATAAGTTTAATTCGACCAAAAACACCCTTAGGAAAAAAAATATGACCATTTAGGCCCACTTGGATTAGATTAGGACATTTATTATCAATTTATTTAAAGAAGGGTTAAAATAGTTAAAATCAAAATTTAATAACTAAATCATTTTTAATATAGGGTTATACATAAGCTAAATTGGACTATAAATATTATTTAGAAAGATAAAAAGATTTAAAACATAATGGTATTTTATTTGTAATTTTTATACTTAAAATAATTTAATTTATTTATGATACAATGATGATGCAGTAATTATCCTATTAATGAAATATTGACATAATTGATGTTATAAATACCCAAATAAATGTAATTTGAGACTTTTATTGAATTCCAATAATTTTCTATGTTAATATGACATGTTAGTATTGATTTTATTAATTTTTTTCTAACTAATAATTCTGTTATGATTTTCACAAAAATCAATTACCAAATAGTGTCAAAATTGACATAAATTTTTTTTAAACAAATATTATATTATTAATTGTTATTATATTCCTTAAAATCTAATGTTTGGCCAAGATAATTATATCATGATAGGTGAATTATTAATGGACCACTTGGGGGTCTCTTGTATGTATATGGTAAGTTTATTAACTATATAATATAAAAATACAAAGTTACATGGTAAATGTCAATCTAATTAACTAAGAGTTAAAACTAAGAGATAAGGTTAATATAATGACCTAAACTTGTCTAAATTCTATTGTATGAAAGTATTTCGACCCATTCCCACCTTATCTTTGAAATATATCAATTTGGATCTATTAATAACCGAATTTAACTTTATAATAAAATAATATTTTTTGTTATTCCAAAGGTGCCCCTCTCCTCCCTTATAAAAGGGCACCTCCTCCCTCTCTTCCTCACACCACTTTGAGCCTTCAAGATCGGCCAACTCATGCCAAATTCTCTTCTACACTTCCCTAGAAACATAATAGAGGTCCTGGTCTTCTTCAAAGACCAATTTTAGTACTCTAAGAGGAGGTCTCAAAGAGGCGCTTCAAAGAAGAGGTAATGTCCGTTACCGATTCTTTCAACTTTATTTCTTCTTCTACTTCTTCTTCTTTAGTTGTTTCATTATCAAGTAATAACATAAGTATAAATCATATACTAATATGTTATTATAAGTATGAAACAACCATATTTCACCTTCTATCCATCCTATGGAAAATTAAATCACCACGCGTGCGTACGTACGGAATACCGTCTCCACGCCATGGTGTAATCTATTTTCCACCACCACCTTACTTGGATGGGTATAATGGTGAAAGTAATGAATATATACGATTACTTTAAAGTGATATTGATTCTGAAATAGTATACATACACTCCAATATAATTCCATGATCATGGGAATGATATCATCGCTCATGCGTACGTACGGACTACCGTCTCCACGAACGCGATGAGATTCATATTCCATGATTAACCATTCAAGAATGATTATAAAGTATATATAATAAGTAATAATGAAATATATGACATAATAATGCTACTGGATTTATGTATATATATATTTATGTCATCTACTTATTTCCATTCAATACAATAAGGAAACGAAAACAGCGTTCATGCGTACGTACTGCCTACCGTCTCCATGAATTGTGTATTTCTTTCCTTTTATCGATCCATTATATATATGTATATTCTGAATATATATTATATATAAATAATGTTTTACATTCTGGATGTAAGTAATCATGATCTAAGTAATCATATGAATAATTACAAGTTAAAACACGAACGAAAAATAAAACGATTTTACCCAAAACGCTAATTTAAGAACGGGTAATATAAAGTCATAAGTGAACCATATATGATATAATAACAATGAATATGATTCTGTAATAAGTCAATGACATTATTTAAATCATTATACAGGAGGCTCAGATCCATACGAAGCATATCGGACCCAAGGTAAGGGAAAATATCACAATCTCATTTTATCTGAGATTGTTTATACATTGGTATTTACTGGGGTGTATTTTATCATCCACAACCATGTTTCCTCAATATGTAATACTGTTTCCATCCACCTACAATTGTTTAAATCCAATTTTACCCTTCAGTGAGTTTTAGTAAATGATATTAAAGGAATCTTTTGTCGTTTTTCGTACGAGTTACTTTTTAACTTTTCCGACAAAAGTACGAGGAGAATTTTTTTTAACTTATATGGAATGAAAGGATTTTTATGGGTTTATAGAGCCTTATTTTCATGAAGCTTCCTCCAAAATATTTCATGACTATTTTCAACAAAATCCTTTTCTTTTAAAATTTATTAACATTTTGTGAAAAGAAAATGATTTTGAAGAAAAAAAAAATATTTTCCTCAAGAATTCATTTCAAGTGTTTTATCAAAACCATTTTCCATCTAAAATGAAATTATATCATATGTGTATGTTTCAAGTATAATGTCTCTATGATTTACATGGTTTCACTTTTCTTATTATGAAATGATATCCATTTCTTTTATATGGATTATGTGATGATGGGATGATGTTTATGAAACCCATTTTATTCATTGGGTTTTGATGAATGTTTTAAGTTTATTTTGTGGCACAAGTAAGAATGATTTCATTATGAGATGGGTGGGACCTATATCTCCCTCCAATGCATTGGGTAATGATTTATATCTCATGAGATAGACATGGCTGGAATGGTAAGTTAATCCGGTTCAGTATTACAGGATTGGAACGAGGAGTGAACTCGATTCAGAAAGGGACTTTGTCCACTAAGATGGTCTTGGAAGCAATGCCTTGCCTAATATGGATATCATTACGTGTGCTTAATGGATGCCACAATTAAATGTTTTATTCCCATGATATTTTATCATGATTTATGTTCCATTAAGATCTATGCCTTATGTACTTCCATGTTTTATGTCGTTGCTCAAGATTTTTATTTTTAAACATTATGTTCATGTTTTTAAGTTCAAATATATATGGTATGTTTTACTTTATCCATTATCACCCTTATTGAGCATTTGAGCTCACCCTTTTTATGTTTTATTTTCCCCCAGGATTAAAAGAAAGGTTTTAGGTAAGGAAACAAAAAGTGGAAGATCTTTATGGGAGATGTTGAAGATCTTTCACCACGATTAGAAGATTATATTCTGAGTTTCCAAAGACACTAAACTATTACTGTCCTTGTGTGTCTGTTTTTTTATGTACTCAATTTTCCGCAAAAGTAATGTAATGTCCATGTACGTCAGGCTTCGGGTCTCTACAGTTGGTATCAGAGGAAAGGTTTATTCAACCTTTGGAAACTAGGATGCGAAAACATTAGTGATATCCCTAGAGATATTTCTAAGGTATGTTTAGGGATGTCCCTAAGGATAAGTATACGTATATGATATAGTCCTAAAACTATGGTAACGATATTAGAATTTAACCTAAGATGTTAGATATTGAGGGTGCTACCCCTTTTCTATTTTGTTTTCCCTAGAATGATTTTTGCCTCTCACACTATTCTTTTTGGGTTTTAGACGATGGCTGGAACCCGAAGGAACCGTGTTGATCAATGTAATGGAAAATGTAATGACTGTCCTCCTACACAAACCAATGTTATAGGAGATGGAGTGAAAAATCTTATTGCTATACTTACACAAGCTATGAACCATTCTGGACTTCCAAATGAGCAGAGAAGGGAACAATATTATATTGAGTCCTTCATGAGGCAACGTCCACCTTCTTTCAGTGGGGCTTTCGATCCAATTATTGATGAACAATGGATCAGTACCACTGAAAAGATATTTTCAGTTCTTCAATGTTCTGAACATGATAAAGTCATCTTTGTAGTATATCGTTTGGAAGGTGAAGCTGATCAATGGTGGAATCTTATCAAGAATAAGAGTCCAAGAGATGAAATTGAGTCCATGGAATGGGACGAGTTCAAGAACATATTTTTCAATAAGTACTTACCTCGTATTCATCGTACAAAGATGGAGAATGCGTTTCTTGAACTAAGAAAAAAGGATGATGAATCTGTTGGTATATACAAAGTGAATTTTACAAGGCTTGTAAGGTATGCATCTGGCTTTATCATCCAACCTGAAAGTAAAGTTGATCTATTCTTCAGTGGCTTAAAACCAAGTCTTCGAAGGGAATTAGCTATAAGAGACTTTAGTAGCTATGAAGAAATTGTGTGTTGTGCTATCATGGTAGAAATGGAAGTTGGTGTTACATATCCATCTCATGGTTTTGATAAGAAACGAAAGATGGAGTTTAAGGAGAAATCTTAGAATAATGGTGAAAAGAAGATGAATGTTTCCTTATGCTCAAAGTGTGGAAAGAAGCATGGTGGAGATTGTCTTAATGGGACTAGAAAATGTTTTAAGTGTGGAAAATAAGGTCATCGAGCAGCTGAGTGTCGAAGTAATGGAAAAAGGGTTGCTAATGATGTGAATAAAGAAAAGACTTCAGAGAACGCACCACCAACACTTCAATGCTTCAAGTGCAAGGAAATGAGGCATTATGCTAATAAATGCCCGAATCCAAGGGTTAGTGATGATCGACATGAGAAACCACTTAAAGCAAAGGACAAAGGGAATTCACATGCGATCACTATTGGCAATGATGAATATGACAACGATTTGGTGGAATGATTAAGTGTTTATGTAATGGGATTCCAAAATAATGTTGTATATATTATCGTGGAATATTGGAATATTTATGTATTGGTCTATTGTGGTTTTCAATAATTTTATGTTACCGGTAACCATGGAAAGTGATTGAGATATTTTTGGAAAGAAGATGATAGGCGCATAATGAAGGGATAAGGAGAAAATGAAATGTTTGATAGTATTCATGAGCTCATGACTGGTATAAGGAGAAGGTTATATCATGGTTTGAGTATATAGAATTTTTGGATTTTGGTATGTGGAAAGAGTTAACTTTTGACATTATTCATGTGTTCACTAAGGTTCAATGTGTATTAATTTTTCAAGAGAATACATGATTAAGGTATTCCCATGATTGGAATGTGACCAACAAGAAAATGGGGAATAAATGACGGTTGGTTGATGACATTTCAAGTAATAGTTTTGTTTATACTATGAGCTTGGACCGAAGTATTTTAGATAAAGATTGGAATTGATTATGTTGGACATAAGATAGTATTGATTAAAGATAGAACTTTTTTTGATATTATTGACGGTATGTTATAGTAATGTATTTTTAGAAAAAGGACAACCTGCAGGATGGGCGAAAACCCGTCGCATCGGACAAGGCTGTGGGAATCGAACCCACAACCAAAGTGCGACTGCCCTTTATCTCCAACCACTGGCCTACAGGAAGTCCCTGTTTAGTAGAAACTAGTTTTGTTATATTAAGAAGTATGATATATGAAGTATAAATCCATTTTAGGAACCATATATGATTAATCTCACTATGGATCGACTTATGTATATTTAATAACTTTTGCTAACCTTTTGTTTGAGACAGATGGAATGACCCGTCATTCTATCACATGATCTGATAACACTTCACGAATAAAAAATTCAACTTCATTTATTTAAGAGATGAAGTGGAAATTGTTCAAGGCATGAACAACAGTGAGATTGTACTAAAATAAAGTAAGTATTTATTCTAATTCAAATTCTTCAACTTTAGTGAAATGATCTTGAAAACCAAAAATGTTGTCCTAATGCCCTTATATCTGATGAATTAGATGATACCCTAGATCGTCACAAATTTATGGCTTTGTGATTGTTGTCTTTTTCATAGCCATGTTCTCTACCACTCTCCATCAGAACATGACGGTTAGATTTCCCTTCCATATCCATATTTTCACCTATGTTCCCCTATTTAGAAACCCAATGATTAGTTATTTTGGGTAACTGTTACGTTTCATACTTTAGTTATTAAAACCATGTTTTGGTATTCATTTTTACGATGTGGGTTTCTATTAAAGAAACTTTCGAGTAGTAAACCATTTATAACCCCAACGAATTTCGAGGGCAAAATTCATTTTAAGGGGGGTAGAATGTAACACCCTGAGATTTTATGAAAAATATTCTTTTTAATTTTATTGATGTCTTGTGTTGCACGCTACACCAAAAGGATCTTTCACTACACACATCCCTAACTTGACTTGCATTACACGCAATTGTGACCTTCCACGACAGCGTGTGTAGTACGCAATACCGAGTTTCACTAAATGAGATATTATTATAATATTATTATGAACTAGTCGTTATGAATAGTAATAACCACTTTTTGAAATTTTATAAATTTTATCATTCAAAATGGACTTCATTTTTGGATTCGGAATATCAAAATTATCTTAGGGTGAAATTTTTGTACTTTTTGGATAACTTTCATATTCTGATGAATAGTTAAAATTACTAAATTTTAATTGAAAACAACTTATTTAATCGAAATAATTAATAGTGATAAATTATTAATTTGAGTGGTTTTAAAGTATATTTAGAATATAATTTTACAATTTCATACAATTTTGGTTATCAGATGTAATTTCACATTTAAACCAGATATAAACAAGTGTCAATCTTTTGATAGTTATTATCTCTTAAAAACACGCTATTTATTTTGACGACGGGAATTAATTTTTAAATTAGTTAATGTAACTGATATGTTTTGAATTTGATAAAATAGACATCATTTTTGAATTCATAATATCAAATATAGCTTAGGCCTAATTTTTGGTATTTTTCTGGAAACTTTCATTTTTTTGATGAATAGTGAAACCACTTAGTGTAGTTAAAAAACTGAATTTTTCATAAAACATAATTTTACCACTTCTGTGAGTGTAATTTCAAAAATCTGAGAGATATGGTTAATATCAAAGACTAAAATTTGGTTCAATGAGATGAAAATAATTTTTGGTGAATAGTAACTTTTTACTTTTTTTTTACGACTGTTTAAAGTAAATAGGGTAATTAAGGGTAAAAATGTTATTATTATTACCCTAACACATGTCCTAATTCTATTGGATAAGTTTAATTCGACCAAAAACAACCTTAGGAATAAAATATGACCATTTAGGCCCACTTGGATTAGATTAGGACATTTATTATCAATTTATTTAAAGAAGGGTTAAAATAGTTAAAATCAAAGTTTAATAACTAAATCATTTTTAATATAGAGTTATACATAAGATAAATTCGACGATAAATATTAATTAGAAATCTAAAAATATTTCCAACATAATGGTATTTTATTTTTAATTTTTAGACTTAAAATAATTTAATTTATTTATGATACAATGATGATGCAGTAATTATCCTATTAATGAAATATTGACATAATTGATGTTAGAAATACCAAAAATAAATGTAATTTGAGACTTTTTATGAATTTAAATAATTTTATATGTTAATATGACATGTTAGAATTTATTTAATTGATTTTCTTATAACTAACCAATCTTTTATAATTTTCACAAAAATCAATTACCAAATAGTGTCAAAATTGACATAAAATAGTTTTTAAAACAAATATTATATTATTAATTGTTATTATATTCCTTAAAATCTAAGGTTTGGCCATGATACTTATATCATGATAGGTGTATCATTAATGTACCACTTGGGGGGTCTCTTGGATGTATATGGTATGTTTTTTAACTATATAATATAAAAATACAAAGTGACATGGTAAATGTCAATCAAATTAACTAAGAGTTAAAACTAAAAGATATGGTTAATATAATGACCTAAACATGTCTAAATTCTATTGGATGAGAGGATTTAGACCCATACCCACCTTATCTTATAAATATATCAATTTGGAGCTTTTAAAACCTGAATTTTACTTTAAAATAAAATAATATTTTTAGTTATTCCAAAGTTGCCCCTCTCCTCCCTTATAAAAGGGCACCTCCTCCCTCTCTTCCTCACACCACATTGAGCCTTCATGCTCGGCCAAACCCTGCCAAATTATCTTCTACACTTCCATAGAAACATTCTAGAGGCCCCGGTCTTGTTCAAAGACAAATTTTAGTACCCTAAGAGGAGGTCTCAAATAGGCGCTTCAAAGAAGAGGTAATGTCTGTTACCGATTCTTTCTACTTTATTTCTTCTTCCACTTCTTCTTCTTTAGTTATTTCATTATCAAGTAATAACATAAGTATCAGTAATATACTGATATGTTATTATAAGTATGAAACAACCATATTTCACCATCTATCCATCCTACGGAAAACAAAATCACCGCGCGTGCGTACGTACGGAATACCGTCTCCACGCCGTGGTGTAATCTATTTTCCACCACCACCTTACTTGGATGGGTATAATGGTGAAAGTAATAATGTATATGATTATTTTAAAGTGATATTGATTCTGAAATAGTATACATACACTTAAATACAATTCCATGATCATGGGAATGATATCATCGCTCGTGCGTACGTACGGACTATCATCTCCACGAACGCGATGAGATTCATATTCCATGATTAACCATTCAAAAATGATTATAAAGTATATATAATAAGTAATAATGAAATATATGAAATAATAATGCTACTGGATTTATGTATATATATATTTATGTCATCTACTTATTTCCATTCAATACAATAAGGAAACAAAAACAGCGTTCATGCGTACGTACGGCCTACCGTCTCCATGAACGGTGTATTTCTTTCCATTTATCGATCCATTATATATATGTATATTCTGAATATATATTATATATAAATAATGTTTTACATTCTGGATGTAAGTAATCATGATCTAAGTAATCATATGAATAATTACAAGTTAAAACACGAATGACAAATAAAACGATTTTACCCAAAATGCTACTTTAAGAACGGGTAATATAAAGTCATAAGTGAACCTTATATGATATAATAACAATGAATATGATTCTTTAATAAGTCAATGACATTATTTAAATCAATATACAGGAGGTTCAGATCCATACGAAGCATATCGGACCCAAGGTAAGGGAAAATATCACAATCTCATTTTATCCGAGATTGTTTATACATTGGTATTTACTGGGGTGTATTTTATCATCCACATCCATGTTTCCTCAATATGTAATATTGTTTCCATCCACCTAAAATTGTTTAAATCCAAATTTACCCTTCGTTGAGTTTTTAGTAAAATATATTAAATGAATCTTTTGTCGTTTTTCATACGAGGTACTTTTTGACTTTTCTGACAAAAGTACGAGGAGAATGTTTTTTTAACTTATACGGAATGAAAGGATTTTTATGGTTTTATAAAGAATTATTTTGATGAAGATTCCTCCAAAAGATTTCATGATTATTTTCAAAAAAAATCATTTTCTTTTAAAATTTCATGACATTTTGTGAAAAGAAAATGATTTTGAAGAAAAAAGGATATTTTTGCCAAGAATTCATTTCAAATGTTTTATCAAAACCATTTTCCATATAAAATGAAATTATTTCATATGTGTATGTTTCAAGTATAATGTATCTATGATTTACATGGTTTCACTTTTCTTATTATGAAATGATATCCATTTCTTTTATATGGATTATGTGATGATGGGATGATGTTTATGAAACCCATTTTATTCATTGGGTTATGATGAATGTTTTAAGTTTATTTTGTGGCACAAGTAAGAATGATTTCATTATGAGATGTGTGGGACCTATATCTCCCTCCAATGCATTGGGTAAAGATTTATATCTCATGAGATAGACATGGATGGAACAGTAAGTTAATCCGATTCAGTATTATAGGACTGGAACGAGGAGTGAACTCGATTCAGAAAGGCACTTTGTCCACTAAGATGGTCTTGGCAGCAATGCCTTGGCTACTATGGAAATCATTACATGTTCTTAATGGATGCCACAATTACATGTTTTATTCCCATGCTATTTTATCATGATTTATGTTCCATTATGATCTATGCCTTATGTACTTCCATGTTTTATGTCTTTGCTCAAGATTTTGATGTTTCAACATTATGTTCATGTTTTTAAGTTCAAATGTATATTGTATGTTTTATTTTATCCATGGTCACCCTTAATGAGCATTTGAGCTCACCCTTTTTATGTTTTATTTTCCCCCATGATTAAAAGAAAGGTTTTAGGTAAGGAAACAAAAAGTGGAAGATCATTATGGGAGATGTTGAAGATCTTTCACCACGATTAGAAGATTATATTCTGAGTTTCCAAAGACACTAACTATTATTGTCCTTTTGTGTCTGTTTTTGTTATGTACTAAGTTTTCCACAAAATTAATGTAATGTTCATGTACGTCAGGCTTCGGGTCTCTACAGTTTCTATCAGAGGAAAGGTTTAGTCAACCTTTGAAACTAGGACGCAAGAACGTTAGTGAGATCCCTAGAGATATTTCTCAGGTATGTTTAGGGATGTCCATAAGGATAAGTATACGTATAGGATATTATCCTAAAACTATGGTAACGATCTTAGAATTTAACCTAAGATGTTAGATATTGAGGGTGACCCCCTTTACTATTTTGTTTTCCCTAGCATGATTTTTTCCTCTCACACTATTCTTTTTGGGTTTTAGACGATGGCTGGAACCCGAAGGAACCATGTTGATCAATGTAATGGACAATGCAATTATTTTCCTCCTGCACAAACCAATGTTATGGGAGATGGAGTGAAAAATTTTATTACTATACTTACACAAGCTATGCACCATTCTAGACTTCCAAATGAGCATAGAAGCGAACAATATTATATTGAGTCCTTCATGAGGCTACGTCCACCTTCTTTCAGTGGGTCTTCCAATCCAATTGTTGCTGAACAATGGATCAGTACCACTGAAAAGATATTTTCAGTTCTTCAATGTTCTAAACATGATAAAGTCATATTTGCAGTATATCGTTTGGAAGGTGAAACTGATCAATGGTGGAATCTTATCAAGAATATGAGGCCAAGAGATGAAATTGATTCCATGGAATGGGACGAGTTCAAGAACTTATTTTTCAATAAGTACTTCCCTCGTATTCTTCGTACAAAGATAGAGAAGGAGTTTCTTGAACTAAGGAAAAAGGATGATGAATATGTTGGTATATACGAAGAGAATTTTACAAGGCTTTCAAGGTATGAATCTGGCTTTATCATCCAACCTGAAATTAAAGTTGATCGATTCTTCAGTGGCTTAAAACCAATTCTTCGAAGGGCATTATCTATAAGAGACTTTAGTAGCTATGAATAAATTGTGCGTTGTGCTATCAAGGTAGAAATGGAAGTTGGTGTTACATATCCATCTCATGGTTTTGATAAGAAACGAAAGATGGAGTTCAAGGAGAAATCTCAGAATAATGGTGAAAAGAAGATGAATGTTTCCTTATGCTCAAAGTGTGGAAAGAAGCATGGGGGAGATTGTCTTAAAGGGACTAGAAAATTTTTTAAGTGTGGAAAAGAAGGTCATCGAGCTGCTGAGTGTCGAAGTAATGGAAAAAGGGTTGCTAATGATGTGAATAAAGAAAATACTGCAGAGAAAGCACCACCAACACTTCAATGCTTCATGTGAAAGGAAATGGGGCATTATGCTAATAAATGCCCTAATCCAAGGGTTAGTGATGATCGACATGAGCAACCACTTAAGGCAAAGGACAAAGGGAATTCACATGCGATCACTATTGGCGATGTTGAATATGACCACGATGTGGTGGAATGATTAAGTGTTTATATAATGGGATTCCAAAATAATGTTGTATATAGTATCATGGAATATTGGAATATTTATGTATTGGTCTATTGTGGTTTTCAATAATTTTATGGTACCAGTAACCATGGAAAGTGATTGAGATATTTTTGGAAAGAAGGTGATTTGCACATAATGAAGGGATAAGGAGAAAATGAAATGTTTGATAGTACTCATGATCTCATGACTGATATAAGGAGAAGGTTGTGTCATGGTTTGAGTATATAGAATTTTTGGATTTTGGTATGTGGAAAGAGTTAACTTTTGACATTATTCATGTTTTCAGTAAGGTTCAATGTGTATTCATTTTTCAAGAGAATACATGATTAAGGTATTCCCATGATTGGAATGTGACCAACAAGATAATGGGGAATAAATGATGGTTGGTTGATGACATTTCAAGTAATATTTTTCTTTATACTACGAGGTTGGACTGAAGTATTTTAGATAAAGATTGGAATTGATTATGTTGGACATAAGATAGTATTGTTTAAGGATAGAACTTTTTTTGATATTATTGACGGGATGTTATAGTAATGTAGTTTTAGAAAAAGGACAACCTGCAGGATGGGCGACATCCCATCGCGTCGGACAAGGCTGTGGGAATCAAACCCACAACCGAAGTGCGACTGGCCTTTATCGCCTACCACTGGCCTACAGGAAGTCCCTGTTTAGTAGAAACTAGTTTTATTATATTAAGAAGTATGATATATGAAGTATAAGTCTATTTTAGGAACCATATATGATTAATCTCACTATAGATCGACTTATGTATATTTAATAACTTTTGCAAACCTTTTTTTTGAGACAGATGGAATGACCCGTAATTCTATCACATGATCTGCTAACACTTAACGAATAACAAATTCAACTTCATTTCTTTAAGTGATTAAGTGAAAATTGTTAAAGGCATGAACAACAGTGAGATTGTACCAAAATAAAGTAAGTATTTATTCTAATTCAAATTCTTCAACTTTAGGGAAATGAACTTGAAAACAAAAAATGTTTTCCTAGTGCCCTTATATCTGATGAATCAGATGATACCCTAGATCATCACAAATTTATTGCTTTGTGATTGTTGTATTTTTCAGATCCATGTTCTCTACCACTCTCCATCAGAACATGACGGTTAGATTTCTCTTCCATATACATATTTTCACCTATGTTCTCTTATTTTGAAACCCAATGATTAGTTAATTTGGGTAACTGTTACGTTTCATACTTTTGTTTTTAAAACCATGTTTTGTTATTCCATTTTACGATGTGGGTTTCTATTAAATAAACTTTCTAGTAGTAAACCATTTATAACCCCGGTGAATTTTGAGAGAGAAATTCATTTTAAGGGGGGTAGAATGTAACACCCCGAGATTTTATAAAAAATATTCTTTTTAATTTTATTGATGTCTTGTTCTGTACGCTACACCAAAAGGAGCTTTTAATACACACATCCCTGACTTGGCTTGCATTACACGCAATTGCGACCTTCCACGATAGCGTGTGTAGTACGCAATACTGAGTTTCACTAAATGAGATATTATTATAATATTATTATGAACTAGTCGTTATGAATAGTAATACCCACTTTTTGAAATTTTATAAATTTTATATTTCAAAACGGACTTCATTTTTGGATTCGGAATATCAAAATTATCTTAGGGTGAAATTTTGGAACTTTTCGGATAACTTTCATATTCTGATGAATAGTGAAAATTACTAAATTTTAATTAAAAACAACTTTTTTAATCGAAATAATTAATAGTGATAAATTATTAAATTGAGTGGTTTTAAAGTATATTTAGAATATATTTTTACAATTTAATACAATTTTGTTCATTGGATGTAATTTCACATTTAAACCAGATATAAACAGGTGTTAATCTTTTGATAGTTATTATCTCTTAAAAACAAGCTATTTGTTTTGACGAAGGGAATTAATTTTTAAATTAGTTAATGTAAATGATATGTTTTGAATTTGATAAAATATACATCATTTTTGAATTCATAATATCAAATATATCTTAGGCCTAATTTTTGGTATTTTTCTGGAAACTTTCATTTTTTGATGAATAGTGAAACCACTAAGTGGTAGTTAAAAAATTGATTTTTTCATAAAACATAATTTTACCGCTTCTGTGAGTGGAATTTCGAAAATCCGAGAGACACGGTTAATATCAAGGACTAAAATGTGGTTCAATGAGATGAAAATAATTTTTGGTGAATAGTAACTTTTTACTTTTTTTTACCACAGTTAAAAGTAAATAGGGTAATTAAGGTTAAAAGTGTTATTATTATTACCCTAACACATGTCCTAATTCTATTGGATAAGTTTAATTCGACAAAAAACAACCTTAGGAATAAAATATGACCATTTAGGCCCACTTGGATTAGATTACGACATTTATTATCAATTTATTTAAAGAAGGGTTAAAATAGTTAAAATCAAAGTTTAATAAATAAATCGTTTTTAATATAGGGATATACGTAAGATAAATTGGACTATAAATTTTAATTAGAAAACTAAAAATATTTCCAACATAATGTTATTTTATTTGTAATTTTTATACTAGAAATAATTTAATTTATTTATGATAAAATGATGATACAGTAATTATCCTATTAATGAAATATTGACATAATTGATGTTATAAATACCCAAATAAATGTAATTTGAGACTTTTTGTGAATTCCAATAATTTTCTAGGTTAATATGGCATGTTAGTATTGATTTAATTAATTTTTTTCTAACTAATCATTCTGTTATGATTTTCACAAAAATCAATTATCAAATAGTGTCAAAATTGACATAAAATAGTTTTTATAAAAAATATTATATTATTAATTGTTATTATATTCCTTAAAATCTAATGTTTGGCCAAGATACTTATATCATGATAGGTGTATCATTAATGGACCACTTGGTGGTCGCTTGGATGTATATGGTATGTTTATTAACTATATAATATAAAAATACAAAGTGACATGGTAAATGTCAATCTAATTAACTAAGAGTTAAAACTAAAAGATAAGGTTAATATAATGGCCTAAACTTGTCTAAATTCTATTGGATGAGAGCATTTAGACCCATACCCACCTTAGCTTCGAAATATATCAATTTGGAGCTATTAAAAACCGAATTTGACTTTATAATAAAATAATATTTTTAGTTATTCCAAAGGTGCCCCTCTCCTCCCTTATAAAAGGGAACCTCCTCCCTCTCTTCCTCACACCACTTTGAGCCTTCAAGCTCGTCCAACCCCTGACAGATTCTCTTCTACACTTCCATATAAACATCTTATAGGTCTGGGTCTTCTTCAAAGACCAATTTTATTACCCTAAGAGGAGGTCTCAAAGAGGCGCTTCAAAGAAGAGGTAATGTCTGTTACCGGTTCTTTCTACTTTATTTCTTCTTCCACTTCTTCTTCTTTAGTTGTCTCATTATCAAGTAATAACATCAGTATCAATAATATACTGATATGTTATTATAAGTTTTAAACAACCATATTTCACCATCTATCAATCCTACGGAAAATGAAATCACCGTGTGTGCGTACGTACGGAATACCGTCTCCACGCCGTGGTGTAATCTATTTTCCACCACCACCTTACTTGGATTGGTATAATGGTGAAATTAATGAATATATATAATTATTGTAAAGTGATATTGATTATAAAATAGTATACATACACTCCAATACAATTCCATGATCATGGGAATGATATCATCGCTTGTGCGTACGTACGGACTACCGTCTCCACGAACTCGATGAGATTCATATTCCATGATTAACCAGTCAAGAATGATTATAAAGTATATATAATAAGTAATAATGAAATATATGAAATAATAATGCTACTGGATTTATGTATATATATATTTATGTCATCTACTTATTTCCATTCAATACAATAAAGAAACGAAAACAGCGTACGTACGACCTACCATCTCCATGAACGGTGTATTTATTTCCATTTATTGATCCATTATATATATGTATATTCTGAATATATATTATATATAAATAATGTTTTACATTCTGGATTTAAGTAATCATGATCTAAGTAATCATATGAATAATTACAAGTTAAAACACGAACGACAAATAAAACGATTTTACCCAAAACGCTACTTTAAGAACGGGTAATATAAAGTCATAAGTGAACCATATAAGATATAATAACCATGAATATGATTATGTAATAAGTCAATGACATTATTTAAATCATTATACAGGAGGTTCATATCCATACGAATCATATCGTACCCAAGGTAAGTGAAAATATCACAATCTCATTTTATCCGAGATTGTTTATACATTGGTATTTACTGGGGTGTATTTTATCATCCACATCCATTTTTCCTCAATATGTAATACTGTTTCCATCCACCTACAATTGTTTAAATCCAATTTTACCCTTCGGTGAGTTTTTAGTAAAAGATATTAAAGGAATCTTTTGTCATTTTTCGTACGAGGTACTTTTTGACTTTTCCGACAAAAGTATGAGGAGAATGTTTTTTTAACTTATACGGAATGAAAGGATTTTTATGGTTTTATAAATCCTTATTTTCATGAAGCTTCCTCCAAAATATTTCATGAATATTTTCAACAAAATACTTTTCTTTTAAATTTTCATGACATTTTGTGAAAAGAAAATGATTTTGAAGAAAAAAAAGATATTTTCCTCAAGAATTCATTTCAAGTGTTTTATCAAAACCATTTTCCATCTAAAATGAAATTATTTCATATGTGTATGTTTCAAGTATAATGTCTCTATGATTTACATGGTTTCACTTTTCTTATCATTAAATGATATCCATTTCTTTTATATGGATTATGTGATGATGGGATGATGTTTATGAAACCCATTTTATTCATTGGGTTATGATGAATGTTTTAAGTTTATTTTATGGAACAAGTAAGAATGATTTCATTATGAGATTTGTGGGACCTATATCTCCATCCAATGCATTGGGTAAAGATTTATATCTCATGATATAGACATGGCTGGAATGGTATGTTAATCTGGTTCAGTATTACAGGACTGGAACGAGGAGTGAACTCGATTCAGAAAGAGACTTTGTCCACTAAGATGGTATTGGAAGCAATGTCTTGGCTACTATGGAAATCATTACATGTGCTCAATGGATTCCACAATTATATGTTTTATTCCCATGCTATTTTATCATTATTTATGTTCCATTATGATCTATGCCTTATATACTTCCATGTTTTATGTCGTTGCTCAAGATTTTGATGTTTAAACATTATGTTCATGTTTTTAAGTTCAAATGTATATGGTATGTTTTATTTTATCCATGGTCACCCTTAATGAGCATTTGGGCTCACCCTTTTTATGTTTTATTTTCCCCCAGGATTAAAAGAAAGGTTTTAGGTAAGGAAACAAAAAGTGGAAGATCTTTATTGGAGATGTTGAAGATCTTTCACCACGATTAGAAGATTATATTCCGAGTTTCCAAAGACACTAAACTATTACAGTCCTTGTGTGTCTATTTTTGTTATGTACTAATTTTTCCGAAAAAGTAATTTAGTGTCCATGTACTTTAGGCTTCGGGTCTCTACAATTACTATTCGAGCTTATAGGATGTCGATGTAGAAACTATGTTCGAAAACTCAGGTGGTTCAGTGGTTGAAGGCATTCGTTGAATAGATCTTGTGGTTCCATACTCTGATCCCTTCTATTCTCAGTGCTCCTATTTGACCTGTGCACCATCCTTCTCTGATCTCCCATATAATGTTCATGCCCCAAATCCAATAACTTGGTCCCACCTCTCTGATACCACACATAATGTTTCACCTACTTGGACACCATTGTTTCTGCTCTTATTAACTCTCGAAAAAGGTTCTCATACTAGCTAACCCACATTATATGGTAGTACATAAACCTATGGTGCTCCCCCACTCTCTATATGGCCCCTCCAATCCCCAATAGTACTAGTTCACCTCTTCCCTTAAACAACAGCTACTGTGTCCAGTACATGTCTGTTCCCAAGCCTTTAGGCCATCGAAGCCAAAGGGTACTGCATGTGTTGGGATACCACATCATGAAATGAGCCCTGTTACAACCTGATCCAATCGATAGTGGAGTGTGGTACATCAATTAATTAAGTAATACTATCTCCCTTGTCCTCAAAATAAAGATTTGGCTTGATGCCTAGGTCAGCATTAATCAACCTATCGTATCGACGATTTCCTCTGTTTGAGACCCTAGGTAAATATATTTGATCTTTTAAAGTTGTAAGACAACTTTTTCATATAAAGATATACTCATATTCCACTCATAAATTCCCTTCATTGTGAGTGGTAAAAATCCATACTTCAATTAGCACTCTACTCTAATAGTCTGATCCCAAGCAATGATGTAGGGATCTACAAACAAATGCAACCATTGTAGAACTCCACCTTCCTTCAGCCTTTCTTTGGTCTTTCAGGTATCTTTGTGCATAAATTTTTGGTTTTTAGGGTTTTACTAGTCTTACATAGATATTGGGGATGTTTTTGAAATACTATAAGGGAACATTAGCACCATTAGTATAAATCAGTTAAGCTCTTTTTGTACGAGTGAACAGAGAAACATGAAAACTCTTATTCAATTTCCATTTGGTAGAGCCTCTAAAAACCTCTCTTAATTGTCAAGTGGATTACACTCCTATCAGACTTGTGAAAGTATCTTTTTTTACTCAATTATATTTCAATTCTATGCTTCCACATGTACTCATGCATCGGGTAGGTATGCCATCACATCTTGGAAAAACATATTTCTTGTAGTATTTGGCTACTACTAACCTATATTATAAATTTTAGAATATCTTTTCTTCGTAGACCTTTCCTGATAACAATCTTATATAGAATAATTATTTGGAAAGAACTCAACTGCTTCTCACTTCATTTTTTCAAAAGGTAAATCATAGTAGAGAAAATCCTAAAGAATGAAACTCTTCTGCACTACTTAAAAATCTTCCATACACCCCCCTTGTATTAGAAAATCTGGGAGATTATTTATTAAAACTAATAAGAGAACATTTAATACCATCCTCTACTTTTCCACATCCTCATTCCTCATTCAAATCCAAATACCACCTGATAACCCAATTTCTTCTTCTCCAAATGAAGCAGAACAACCCAACTTTCTTATATTTCTATGAACATTCTCCACTTATCCTCAATTCTAGAATAATGATAAAAAAGGGGAAAGGTTATAAATGATCTTACCCTTTGGGTTAGGATATGAACAAGTTCCTTTTCCATGAAACCATACACCATCCTCAAACAATTCTCCTAATTATTAGAATAAATAGAAACATTACAAAGAAAATGTGTGATCAAATATGATCAAGAATCTAAGGTCCCTAAATCATTCCAATACTTAGGTTACTACTACCTATATTTTACCAAAAGTCTAAGGCCCCGCTTCACACCTCGATGTACAATGCTAACTGTGGATTCTCAACTTTGTCACAGACTATCTTCTTTGACTATTTTGTCTATTGGATTAATCCCGATGAGATATTTTATTTGATATTACCCAGACCAACCTATTAGAGTAGAGTATTGGTCTTTCTCCAAGACCATATTCTGTAATAGGAGGTTATGTTAATAGATTCCCAAATAAAAGAAAGTCCCACACCTTCAGTACTCTACTCTAATAGGTATGAAATACACGATAAAGTAGGTTGGTCAGTCATAGAAAAAGAAGTGATGAAGGGTTAGGTTGCATTAACTATTGCGGATAGAAGGGAGAACTCAGTATTCCTAATACTAAGACTTTATCTCTTTCATACACATTATAAAATATAGATAATCTTGAATGATGCTCAGGAATTTTCATGTGGCTCCAGCATTTTCATTAAATAGGAATGTATTCATTTTTATGTCTATAGGAGCTAACAAATAAGTAAGACGCAGGTCCAATAGTGGAGGGAGAATACTTGATGGGTAAAACACTCATGTGTATGTCCTTCTTGATACAAGAAATCATTAGAAAATCACACAATAGGTAGAGGATATTAGTCACTCCCCTTTCTAATTTAGTGAATATGATACCTTGTATTCTATTGATCTATAATTGGGCTAATGTGATTGATAGGTAGTCTCCTTTTTAGGTAATGGGATAGGTAAATTCCCTTATAGACATGTAGACTAGACCATCAGTACTCATCTAATAGTGGGATTAGAAGTTCAGGTAAGGAAAAAATACTAGAATTACTCTCCTAGAGGAATAGATGTGTAGAATCATCTTGATTAGTTTATACATGTAAATGAAAAGTATTGTTTATTATATATTTGTAAACAATAATTAAAATCCAACAAGTGTGGATTTTTCTTGTTAGGACTAGGTATTGCTTTTGGATAATCATAGGTCCTCAGATAATGATTGTCTCATTGCATGATGGATTGAAGTCTTAGCATAACTGAAAAATGGGATTGCAAGGTGTTATTTCTATCCTAGAAGAGTGGAACAATATATCATGGAAAAGAAAGAACTATTTAGTATTAAATAAAGTGTTAATATCATAGTCAACTGCAAAGAAGTGGCAGAGAGAGGTGTAAACCATGAGTCATGAAGCCTTCTAACAAATTATTTCACCATGGAGATTTGGTCATTATATTATAAAAGAATATGCATAAAATACTGACATTACAACCTTGAAGTGGGTTCAGTTCTCATTAAATGTATTGGGTGGAAATTTAATATATTTGTGTAAATATGGAATTCAAGTTTAGAAAAGAATCTTTTTTTGACACGTCAAAAAAAGGAAGTAGCCTTAAATGAAGCTTGTGGCCCATCACTAACTAGAAGGCGGTGTTTATAAATCCCTATTAATAATAATAGATGAAAGTCTAAGCTAGCTAGGATCTAGACTTAGGCAGTAATCAGGAGAGAAGATAGAGTGGATAAAGTTCATTTGTTTGTTAATTCAAGGTAGCAACTTCAGATCCACTATGTCATCAATAAACCAAGAATCGATTATGGCCTCTATTACCTAAAATCCGAAACGGGGTAAGGGTTTATCGATGTAGTAATTGGATGCCATTCAAATTCTATTTAAGCATCCATCATTGGAAGAGAATCCAACTCCCATATAGAGGGGAGAAACCATCATTAACCAGTTTCAGTTGTACTTTTTTAGTGCTCATTTCCCCTTTCCTCTTGTCTTTTTGTGAAGCTGATGATTTGAAGGTAGCCTTGTCAATATCTTTTTGTGTTTTCAGGGTGTCTATTAAGGTTGAATTGAAATCATTCTATGTAAAGTCCCATTTTCTAATTGATAAGACTATGAGATGATCGGTTTTGTGGAAGTAGAAGTTACATTTCACTCTTATTTCTATTTATGGTAATGATATCAATCTACATTATTATGCTATGGTGAGTGAGAGTAGGACTACTAACCTTTGGATTCACTTTACCACGTAGATTAATGACTTTATATCTATAGAGATAGTGATTTCTCATTCTATGGTTGATAATTTTCTTTTGGTAGTTCTAGAGAACCTAGCTAACTAAACTGATTTTTCTCTCTTTTCTCATAGCCCTATACTAGCAACAAAGGGAGGTTCATGAGTATTGTATCCATTCTCTATTCCCATTTATCATCCTACCATCCATGCACAATGAGAGAGAAGTCATGCGAACTCAAAAGAAGCAACATTTGTTCGATTTACAAATGGCCTATATTGTATTGATTTCTCATCATGGTATAATTGAAATCAATCTTTACCTATCATATGGAAAGAAAAGTAAATTTCACTCTTATTTTTAGTGTTGTTCTCTATTGCATATTATCATGGACCCAATGCTTTGTCTCCTATTGTTGTTTCAACGGATACACTTTGTCTAAGAACTTGTTTATCTTATTAAGTATCAACTGATAGGATATCCCTATTCTTTAGATAGGGATAGATCTTGAAACACCGTAGTGAATGAGGTAAATATAGAATGAATAGTTTTTTATGAAATGATTTAAGTTTAACTGGATCCACCGTATTTATTATCATTCTCTTACGCACATATAAATTTTTTCTTTCTTCCCCCCTTCATAATCATATTCAAAAGAACTTCAGTGAACACCACCTAGAGCTATGTATGAATGTATATTGAAGTAGGTATTCTTAGAACTTTCTTGTCTAGGAGTAGAAGTTGGAGTATACTGTTTTCAAATTCAACATCTGAAGTAGGGGATATTCGGTTCACTTTTCTTAGGGTTTGTTTCCTAACCCTTTAGAAAGGGTCAGATTTTTTAGAACCTTTCCCTAAAGGGTCAGATCTTTTAGAACCTAATAAAAATCCATGTTTTAGAAAACTAAAAAGTCAATTTTATACTAAATGGAAATGGTTTATCCCAAAAAGAATAGTCAAGAATGATTACGCAATTTTTGTTCAAAGAAGACATGATTTACACCTACCCTCAAATAGAAAAGAATGTCTGATGCTCAATCATGTTCATTCATTTCTAATGAAATGGGGGGTTTTCACTACTTTTTCTAGTCAATGGGTGGAACATTAGGCTCCCTTTATTGTTTTTTGCTTAGGAAATAGCTTACTTAGAAATCTTCCTCATTGAAAGATGAAAGAACTGGAGCAACCCCTGGAAGGAAGCCTAATGGTATGAAATCATATGTACGTGGGAAGTAGAGATATAGATCAGTTTACTTTCAAATTTATTATATATATTTTTTGTGGATAAATGAAGAACTTATTATATGAGCATTTTATAAAGAGATAGGACTTTAGGGGAGAACATAATTGAAAAAAAGGAATGTTGTATCAAGTTGAAGCGATACTCACTTTAGTGAGTGAAGAGTGAATGATAATAATTTAGAAATATAAAAATAGAGCTTGGATGGTTCCCATGATGTGGATTTGAACCACTCTGCAGTGATTTTCCTTTTAGTAGTCATGAGAACATGTTCAACGTATGAAGTAATTGGTTCAAAAATACCTAAACCGAAGAAAGGAACTAATTTTTCTAGAGATCGGTAGGGAGAAAAGATCATAAAGGTCTAAAAATGGTGCGGGTGAGAAAGAAGTGAATTCTGGTCCCTGATGGAATAATATAGTGGAGAGTCCTTCTTAAGTTATTTAAATAGACTTTTATGTCTTTCCAAATTACTTTATTCTTCCATCCATTGCTTAATAGGGACCAAACCTTTGTTATATTATAAGTAGTGGGTAATTTATCTCCCACATCATGATCTTGAAGCAATATGAATCAACCCTAAAGCCTATAAAGTGTCCTTCGTTCCCTTATTCATGGGAAATCTAGTAGCAAGGGATTAAATATTTCCATTAATTTCTCTGTGTTTATGAGCTCATTCTTTAAAATCCACATAATTCTAAATGACGAAGGATTATTATATCAGTTGATTCAAGATCCTTTACATTCTTCTTCCCTGTAAGATAAAACAATTTCATCCGAATCTTTTTCATTTTTCAAAAGTAAACAATGCTATCTATTAGTCAATTCATGTCCCATAGGAACCAGGATATCCACAGATAATTTTACTGAACATCCAAAGCATCAAAATTATTTTCTTATTATATATAGTAAGCTATAATTTCCCATCAGTTGTCATGCTTGACCAGCGCAAAATGGGATTTCAAAGGCAAACATAGGCACATTATTAAGTTTGGATTCTCTATGACCAGAAAAGCCCAAAAAATTATATAGACTAAATAATTAGTAGTATATCTCATAAAAAGTTAGTATTCTATTCTAGGATTGTAATATTAGTAGGTGAAATCCCCTTTCCTAGACTTACAAGAACCTGAATTTTCTATGCTATTGTGCTGGATCATGTTGTATTTTATGCCTGCTTACTTTAATCTATTAGAAGAGTAGGTACACCTTCCAAAAAAGACACTGAGACTTCTTCTACGGGCAGAAGCTCTCAAATTTAATTAGAGGAAAACCAGAGCACTTGGTTAGAAGATGTAAAGAGCATATAACTCAAGGCTGAAATTGCAGAGATGTTTCCTTGGATTGTAGTTCTAGAAGAGATTACCAAAACCGTTATGGATCTTGTGAAGCAAGAGGATTTTTATATAAAGGATTTAGACAAATATCTGAGTGATATCCTAGTAAAACTATTGTTGAACTCTATAATGGCACTCCATGATAAGATGTTATCTCCAGAGGTAGAGGCTCTGTTGACTGATGCCGGAAGGATCTCTACTGAGTAGCTGTCCAGGTGTCAGAATATGTTAGAAGATTTGAGGTCTAAATTGTCTAAGATTACTAAACTAAAGATATGTGAGAGAAAGAGGTTTGATTTGGTACATAAATCAATCACTTTTGGAACTCATGAAGTGCACTTCTTCTCCTTTGTAGTGCTACTCCCACCGCCACTTTTTTAGCCTCTTTGGTTCCTACCCTACAAAATTTTTTTCTCTTGTCCTATCAAAATCAATATCCTTATCAGACAAGGTGACTCAAGCACCTCACCTCTCAAATATTTCATTCCTAGTATTGATAGAAAGTTTGTCTAATCTTCATGAGAAGCTCCCAAAAGAATACTTTTCAAAAAAGTAGTCACTGAGAGATTCTTCTGTCAAATCACCAATATACTCATAAACAGGAAGTTCAATTTCTTTAGTAATATTCTAATAGTGTGTCCCTATGATGATTAAGTTTTGGGACCATAATACTATTTTAACATTTATTTTGTCCATGGTGGTCAAATTACTTGTAATTGTATATTATGAATTCAAATTTCATTCTAAATCCCCAACCAACCTCCTAATATGACTGGTTAAAACCTAATAAATTGAGCTCTATGGGGCAGGTAAATAGAAATCCAGTTTGATGTAATGAAGGATACGGTGTTCTATCATTGAAGATACAGTTCTAATTGTTGAACATAGAGGCTGAGTGGGTTCAAAATGTCATACAAGTAGAAAATAGGTCTCCCGATATCCATTTAAAAGAAATGGTTTCTTAAAGAGGTCAAGTCATGAAAGATCATAGTGATAAAATGTAAATGAATCATTTTGGTTTTCCTAAGATGAAAATGGTGATGCTTCAATGGGAATGAAATTTTTTGGGTGATTAAAGAGGTCTGGCTAATCAATTGGTTAAGAATGGGGTCCCAATGTACAACTAGGAATCTTTCCCTTCCCCTTCGTTCTCCCCTTTTAGAAGGAAGAAAAAATCAGATCCTAGTGCATGATGGTTTTTTTCCTTCCTTTCAAAAGCTTGGTTATAAAATATCATTGGACACTAGCTCATCCTCAATCTTGTTAGGTTCTGGGGCCCGCAGCGGAAGCCAGTGGGCCAGGGATTTTAAAATTTTCGTCGGAGGATCAACGGTACATGTCTTCACCGACAATCTGAGTGCCTGATAGGTCTGAGGATCTTGTGTAAATTATTAAGAGCACAAAACTAAAACCAAAACATACCCATTTCAAATATGAAGTCACGGTCGACTGCAACTAGTCGATAGCGATCGTCACTTGAAGGATCCAAGGCAGGATCCCTCTAGATCATCCAAACGTGCTCCAAAAAACCATTGTAATGTCGATCATCAAATTATGGGTGCTAGCGCGGTGATCTGATGAATATTTCAAAGTCTCGACGATCACTGCATCAATATCTCTTCAATGCTTGAGGAATAACTTGATCCAAACTCTTGGATCATCAGCTTCTCTCTCTAGGAAGGGGGAGGAGAGAGAGTCTCTCAATTTTCATTCCATGCAAATTAATGAATAGTGAGTTTCAAAAAATAAGAGAGAGCCTCCTCTTAAATTAATAGTGGACTTGAGAAATACCCGGTTGGGTTCTACGACCCCCGTTTATTTCAATGTCCACTAAATAAATAATTTTGATGAACTAAACCGGGCCAATATTATTTATTATTTTATCACATACTTATAATATATATATATATATAATATTACGTGATAAAACCGAGTCATTTAACTCGACTTTCTATCCCGCTTAATATTAAACGAACCTTGAATATTAAATAATATTCGTTCTATTAATATTTTTCTTTTATTTACTAATCTCATAAATACATTAAATAAATTCAATCCCAAATTTTCATAACTTGAATATTAATTAATTTATTTAATTATTTTGGTGATCGATAACTTGGAAAATGCTCAGACCCCGTGGCAAGGCCCACTATGTCCATATACCTATTTGACTGAATATGGAGGATTCTCGAATACACTATTTTGTGTGAACCTCTAGGCCCTTACCTTGATAGAAGTGAATAAAATCCACAGACCAAAAGCGGAGTCTAGCAACCCATCATGTCCCCTAAAGAGATAATTATTGTCATAGCAACAACTACCATCCTACGAACACTGAATTTGTACTATAATATATTTTTCATTAAATATCTTATAAAGTAGGATGCACTCTTGTGTCATCTCCCTTATCTTGTTTTATTATTTTTTGATCTATCTGGATGGATTTGCCTTTCTACTGCTTTGGACAAAGACTTATGAAGGTGGTACCATCCTGATCAACTAGGCATGAGATATACAACTTCTTGAACTTGGAAGGGACAAATCCTTTTTTGTCCATTTAGCCAACTTCATACCACCAATGATGCACCCAACACAAACCACCTCACCACAAATTCATTACCATGTTTTTCATCTTTCATAAAAGTACGTAATCAAATGATACACATTTGTAATGGTCTCAAGTGAGGAGACCAGTACTCATGTCCATAGATAGGAATGACCAATGACACCCAAAACATGTGGTGTTCCTATTTGTGGGTCTGCCCTCATGATCTCACTACTAGAGATCACAAAGTGCAAAATTAATGAGAAGAAGTATCAATGCTTATGAGCCCCCATCACCTGATAGTTAGAAATCTATTGTGTCTAGTCAGTAAGATGTATCTAGACTATAGAACATATATTTAAGATCAATGTCATTGTATCTCGAGGTTCTCATTTTAGCCTGGGATCTGCTATAACCTCTCGACATGACAATTAACTTTGGACGTTACCATTATTATAGTGGATGCAGAAAATATTGCACTATAATGGTAAGATAACATCATGAATAGCTAACTGTACACATCATATGGTAATCAAAAAGTACTGCATAGTTGGTTCTATGGAATCCAATATTTCAACACTCCCACTTGCGCTAGATCCAAATTTCTAACTAAAATTTTTAGCTACTCACATGATAAATATCATGCTTCTACTGAGTAATGGCTTTAACTACTGGGCCTACCACATTTTTGACACGTGGAATTTCTTCTGTATGTGACCTCATCTTCTTGAGTAAAACCTCTTAAGACAAAGTATCCCCAAGTATATCACTTTGTCCATTGTCATGACTATAAAAATTGGCTAGTAAGAATTTCATAATTTACATTATGATAATACCTTTCTCAATAGGTGTGAATCCAAGAACTGGAACAAATTGTTACGATTTATAATTACTTCTTAGCTGCCTTAGAAGCTGCAACGTACTCGGTATTTGTAGGTATGTCTACCACTAGCTTTTATGAGCTTGACATGCTCATCTCATTTGTTTAACTGCGATACTAGATCAAATTGATCTAAGGATTACTAGTTTGTCTCCCATAAAAACTAGTATACCTTCCTCTCTCTATATTCTAGGTACATATCATTTGTACTTTCTGAAGTACAAGATGATAGTTCTGACTGCATCACTTGCATTGCTCCTAAATATAATTGATATTTCCCTATAAAAATTATATCCTGGCAGTATCAATTATTGTACATATTATGGCATATGTGATTGAACCATCGTTGAAGCGTATGTTACTCAACACACAACTTTAATCTCTTCATATGTTTCGAACATGTTAACTTGAAGAGATTAATCCATGTGAAATAGGAAACAATTCCTCTCTTGAATTGTTCCAACATGTATTTTTCAATACAATGTCATTATATGTACGAGATTGACTAGGACCAAGAAACCTATGGATCTACCTCAGTAGATCATGTTCTCTAGAACTTAGGTTTCTACTTTAATTCAATCATTGGAGAATTTATTTTAACACGATCTTATCTAACTGTAAGACCAAAATCTGTTTTTCAAATGTTGTAGAACAATATTTCACTTGGAAAGCATTGGCACTCCCACTAACCTTTGGTAGACACAAGGAAAAGATTCATTGATAATGAATGCTCTAATATCTTGTCACTTTAATCCAAAACTATATTTCAGTAACTTTCAACCCTTATTGGCATCATTTGATGTCATTATCTCTTCTTAGTTGATTCGTATAGACACCTACCACGAAAGATGATCTTGACATCCAATGGAAAATAAAAGATCTTAGAAGTTTAGCTATGAAAAGTAAAATTCTAATGGATTTGGGCCTACTGACTTGGTATAAACAATCGCGCCTTATTGGTACCAAGCTTGTACCATCCATGTATCTTATCATTTGAATAACCACCGTAGTATTCAATTTATAAGCCCCTTTGCAATTTGATACATGGAATCCATTATTAAATTTTAATTGATCTTGTCAATCTTAGATCGTTTTCTTATACTGATTAATTTTAAGATTTATTATTCTTAATGAATAATATATCACCAGCCGTGGTGAATATAAAACCATCACAATGGTTTAATCCTTCCTACGCAGTAGGTATCACTAGAACATTCTTATTCCACGTGTACTTGTGGAACTTGTTTCTATGTCAACCATTTTTGCATCTCGAGCATTGACCAAGTCCAAGTAAATTCATCTCCCACTATCTCTAATAAAGATGTGCACCCTTATATAGAAATGTATTCTAATACTTGAATTCATATTTTCTGTCATAGGGATTTAAGTAATATCCTAAGAAATTGTAAAGATAATTACCTTAGATGCACAATGTGTTTAGATTGATTCATGTTTTTTTAAAAAACTCTTTGCATCCTGACAAATGATCTATGTCATAATGGATTTTCATCATACTATGACTCATATGATATCCATTTGTCATTTTAGTTGGCGTATTGGTTATGGGTTTATGCCATTATTTTCAAAGCACATCTTGAAATATAATGGAAGTTTCAGCAGGTTGTAACATTGATACAACTTACATCATAACATTAATGAAAAAATGTGTGTTTAGGAATTACTCCACACAAATTTTTTTATCAATGTTAATATGTAAGACTCTTCATCAATCCTCCTTATGAACATCAGTATGCTGATGTAGATAAGGTAACTTTCATTTAGTAATTACTCCATGCTACATTATCATGATCGATGGTATTTTGGTCAAGATATTCTTGGTCATGGTGATTTGAAGCAACTCATATATTCTTAACAAACTTATACTTCACTGGTACATTCATTAATGACTTAAAGGAAAATTATGAATTATCTTTACCTCTTGATTTCTTTGGAATAGTTCACACTGTCTTGTTGAACTAACCTCAGAATTCTTTGTGTGATACCTTTATTTTTTAAGGTTTCTTTGTCCAAACTAAGGGTGTCAATAATGCCAAAGGTGTTTAGCTGTGCCGAGCCTAAATACCATACTGGTTATATAGGTTATTTCCACTGTTATTTTTTCTTGAAAAATAATCATATTGCCACAACTGGGTAGGTCTTACATTTTATATTCATCACGTATTTCCATTGATTCAAGTAGCATTGAACTATTTTTTGAGTATGTTACCAGAAACAACATTCATTTAAAAACAAGTAATAATGTCTCATCATGTCCAAATGGGAACATGAGATAAATGTTTTTGGTTATACTCAACAACATGTTCAGTTTGAGTCAATTAATTGGCAATTTGATGTGATGTGTTTCTCACCGCTGACTTAGGAATCACCCTTTCTCAGCTGCTTGGAGAATATACTTTACTTCTTGTAATGTTTCTATACTTTCTTGGTTACTGTATTTAAATACAAATATGTTATTGTCATATTATATTCAATACCCATTGAGTATGTTAGAAACATTAATATATTTTATGAATATAAACTGAATGAGAAACAGGTACTTGCTTCTTGTATTTTAGTTTTTAAACATCCATGAATTCATTTCATTATGTGATGAAAATAACCTCCAGTTAAATAACAAAACACTTTTCATTGAAGGACATGACAAAGGGTCCATTGGCATAACTTTATATAATCCTTTTCTCCTTTTCATTCAATATATTCTCCACAAGAATAAAAGATGGCATTATCTCCAATATTCTTATTACTTGGTGAATGTTGCCTTAAAGGCAATGAAGCACTTACTCTATACCATTCATTTGTAACATTAGACGAAACTCGAGTAATTGGATGTAAAAGGTATAAGAATGGGATGACATGAAATATTGTGAACTTTCTTTCACTTTACACAATCTGAGTGCAATCATCACATTCAAATCATGCTTCACTTTCTCCTTGGAAACTTCTTGGAGATGAGACTGCATGCAATATCATCCATGTCATGATGTAGCGACCGCAACTAACATCAGACGTTGATGACAGAATTATGACAGACCCATCATATGCTTTATTCATGAGTCTCCTAGAAGCATTTTTACACCCTCGCTTCTTGAGGTGTCTTAACAGGTTGGGACACAAGCACCTTGAATTTCTAATATAGCAGTAATGTGCGCAAGTGCCTATACTACACTTGTAATTTCGTTCTTGTTAGTACATTAACATTTTCTGATAATTATTATAGTTTTATTGTGGAATTGTTTCCCATTATCTAAAAATATACTTTAGCATATTGTACTTTTATGTGATTACCTAATGTGACATTACCGATTATTTAATCATTAAATGTCTCCCACTAATTTTTTCGAATTCTAGGAACCCTCTCCAATACAATCGGAATACTCTTGAGTATTCTAGTGGAAAGGATTCCTGAACCTCCCTCATAGTCTACAAGCTATGGCTACGCAACTACTCGGAGGGTCCAAGGTAGGCTTTTGGCTGGCCAACCACATTAACTCGCAGTTCCTTGATCTGTTGAGTGAAGTCCCAGCTTCAAAAATCATTTACTCATTTACTCAATGCTTGCCCCTAAAATTACAACAAACTAGATATAGATATTTCTTTTCTTCAATTTTAGTTAAGTCGACCCACCACACGAATAAGAACTCCCTAGTAGTATGAGGCACCCTCAGCTAAGGCATGACTGGCACCTCGAACACCCGGTTTTGTTCAAACTTGAATGATAGAAGGTTGTTTGTGACTTAATATTTTCTTTGAGGGTTTTATTTTTTTTCTCCCACGACGAATGTAATCTATTTCTATTAAACTTGTTCATCTATGTTGCCGCTCTCACAACTAAACTTTAACACAAAAAACACACGCCGCTTCTTTATGCATTTTATTATATATTATTTTATGTATTTTACCGCTGTTCTAAAACGCATAAAATAATAAATAAATGCATAAGGTAAACTACTACCTGACTGGACTTGAGCATCTAAATGACCTAAGCGCATCATACCTGAGTCGAAACTTGACCCTTGATGCAGCTTACCCTCATCTTGTATGTCCTCTTTATAATCTGGAGTATCGCCCTGTCTTGGCAGGGTCCACGTCACGTCTAAGAGTACGTCCTCGTCTTGGTGAAATCCATGTGTCGTCTTGCACCATCATGCACCGCCTCATCTTTGCGGGGTCCACGATTCTCGCTGTCTTAGTCTGAAGTTCAAAATTACTCGCAAGAAAGCGTGGGGCACTCGGGTATAAATGTACATCAAGTGGAATGGATACACGGGTCCTTATACATTTTAACCAAAAAATAAAGATGATGCGCAGACCATCTATTTAATTAATTACAATCATTGTAGGAAATTAAAATAATTAATTAAATAAAAGGCAATATACATGGGTAAATGCTCAAGACCAGCGGGTGGGTAAAATAAAGCGTGATAAAAAATTAAAATGCATTAATTAAGTATGAGGGTTTATTTAATTAAATTAAATTACTTAATAAATTGAAATAATTTAATTAATTATCAGTCCTCTAATTAATTTAATTTTAATTCCAAAAATTAAATTATTTTAACTTAATTCATTTTAATAATTAAAATGAATTAATTTTATCTGGGTATTAAAATAATTAAACAAAATTAATTTTAATTAATTTAATTTATAAACTAAAATTGAATTAATTAATTTAATTAATCATGATTAATTTAAAGTGGTTGATTCCCAAAAATATGATTGCAGGGCCTGTTTCGGTCGGGCCATACCCGCGTAGGACCCTGCTAGGCCATGCAGGGCCAAACTGGACTGAGCTGACCTACCCAGACTATTTCGGGGAAGAATTTTCACTATAAAAAATTATTGCAGACAAAAATAACTATACCTCCTTGGTGAAGATGGAGGTTGGTTGGTGGTCCAGGTGGCAACCTGTCGTGGGAGCAGGAAGGGGCTAAGTGGGTGTCCATCACTTGGGACTGATGGGCTAGAGGTGGCTTAAGCAGCCGACGCCGTCGGTTGAGGCTGGCTGGCTCGGATCCAAGGCATTCGGGCTTTGCATGCAACGACCGAGAATTTTCCTGGGTGCCTTGTGATGATGGGAGGACCCCGGCTAGAGTTGGGAGTAGGTCAGGGTAGCGGCTCGTTCAGAGGAGGCCAAAGACCTGCAAGCAAGCTACGAGAAGCGAGCCTTGTAGTGCATGCTGCTGCATGGAGGAATCTGGGTGTGGCCAGCCACAAGAGGAAGAACCGCACATGGCGGGTGCCAGCGCGAGTGGAGGTCCGGGCCGCGGCAGCACCACAAGAGAAGGGTGGCGCCGAGGATGCTAGACTGTAGCCGGAACCTGGGGAGAAGCTATACGGGGAGCCTGGGTACGGCTGGGCCATTCTAGGCGGGAGTCAGACGCAGGTCTGGTGCAGGCTGTGTGGCTGGCGCGTGGGGAAGGATGGAGCTGAGGCGGTGGTTTCCGGTGGCCTGCTCCTGCTGGGTGCGGTGCCCCTCTGGCTGTGTCGTGGTAGGAAGAAGGAGCAGGTGGCGCTCCTTTGTGCGACGTCCCGAGGGAGACCGACAAAGGGTCCGCCAACCCCTGGTTTTTTTTTCTTTTCCCATGCTTAACCCGCCGCTCCCTTTTGTTTTTAAATTTCTCAATTTGTTTTCTTTTCCATCCCAGACCATTTTTTTATTTATTTAAATTAAGACTTATTTTGAAGTCTTCTTCCACTCAACTTTTTTTTCTTCTAATGGTTATTCAATTAGCCTTTAAAATTAATAATAATAAAATTATTATCATAAAATAATATTTTATTATTATTAAACTATTATAATAATAAAATAATTATTAAGTTATAATAATAAAATTATTATGCAATTCATAAAATAAAATTATAACATTATCACAATTTTATTTTTTCTAGGATGAACTAAATCAATTCAAAAAAAACTTTATTAGTTCTTTGGGATGGAAAAATTAAATACCCGAGATCAAAATGCAAATTAGATCCAATCCGAAAAAATTAAATTGGCCGTATCTTGGCGGTTCGAGACCGGATCGAAGTGCGTTTTGAACCACCGGGACTGTTTTTGAACTTTCTACTTAATTTTATGAAAATTAATTTTATTTTTCTCAAAAAATCTACATGATCTACTTTGATACCCCAGTTAGGTTCTGGGGCCTACAGTGGATGCCGGTGGGCTGAGGATTTTAAAATTTTCATCGGCGGATCTATGGTACTTGTCATCACAGACGATTAGTGACCCGGAGAGGTCCAAGGATCTAGCGTAAATTATCAAGAGCACAAAAATAAAATGAAAATGTACTCATTTAAAATCTGAATTCGCAGTCAACTGCAACGAGTCGATGGAGATCATCACATGAAGGATCCAAAGAAAGATCCCTCTAGATCGTCCACATGAGCTCTAAAAAACCCACTAGAACGTCGATCATCGAATTCTGGGTGCTAGAGCAGCGATCCAACGATGCTTTCGACACCCGAAGATCACTGCATCGAGATCTCTTCAATGCTTGAGGAAGAACTTGATCCAAACTCTTGGATCATCAGCTTCTCTCTCTAAGAAGTAGGAGGAGAGATAGGATCTAAATTTTCATTCCATGAAAATGAATGAACAGTGAATTTCACAACATAAGAGAGAGCATCCTCTTAAATTTATAGTGGACTTGAGAAATACTCGGTTGGGTTCCCCGGCCCCTGTTTATTTCAACGTCCACTAAATAAATAATTTTGACGAACTAAACTTCGCCAATATTATTTACTATTTTTTCACATACTTGTAATATATATATATATATATATATATATAATATTATGTGATAAAACCGAGTCATTTAACTCAACTTTCTATCCCAATTAATATTGAATGAACCTTGAAAATTAAATAATATTCGTTCGATTAGTATTTTTCTTGTATTTACTAAACTCGTAAATACATTAAATAAATTCAATCTCAAATATTCATAACTTGAATATTAATGAATTTATTTAATTCTTTTGGTGATCGATAACTTGGACAACGCTCGAAACACATTGTGGGGCCCACTTTTTCCATATACCTATTCAACTGAATAGGGAAGATTCTTGAATACGATATTGTGTGTGACCCTCTAGGCCCTTACCTCGATAGTAGTGAATAAAATCCATAGAACAAGAGCGGAGTCTAGTAACCCATCATGTCCCCTAAAGAGATAATAATAGTCATAGCAATGACTACCATCCTACGAACACTAAGTGTGTACTATAATCTATTTGTCATTAGATATCTCATAAAGCATGATGCACTCTTGTGTCATCATCCTTATCTTGATTTATTATTTATTAATCTATCTAGATGGATTTTCCTTTCTAATGCTTTGGCCAAATACTTATGAAGGCAGCACCATCCTGATCAACCAGGCCTGAGATATACAACTTTCTAAACTTGGAAGTGACAAATCCTTTCTTGACCATTCAGCCAATGTCATACCACCAACGACACACCCAACAAAAACTACCTCGCCATGACATCACTGCCATGGTTTTCTTCTTGCATCAAAGTACGTTATCAAATGATACACATTGGTAATGGTCTCTAGTCAAGAGACCAATACACATGTCTATAGATAGGAACGACCAATGACACCCAAAACATGTGGTGTTCTTATTTGCGAGTTTTTCCTCATGATCTGACTACTAGAGATCACCAAGTGCAAACTTCATGAGAAGAAGTCTCAATGCTTATGAGTGCCCAACACCTGATAGTCGGACATCTACTATGTCTAGTCAAAAAGATATATCTAGACTATAGAACATATATTTAAGATCAATGTCATTGTATCTTGAGGTTATCATTATAGCATGGGATCTATTATAACTTCTTGACACGACAATTAACCTTTTCAAATTACCATTATTATAGTGGATATAGAAAAGTCTGCACTATAATGTTATGATAACATCATGCATAGCTAACTGTACACATGATTTGGTAATCAAAAAGTACTGCATAGTTGGGTCTAGGGTACCCACTATTTCAACAAATCTATGGTATAGGAATTCATCTCCATAGCCCTTTTTATTTAGTAGTACAATTTCTTCCAATGATGACATCGTGTTCCTACCTTATTGATAATTTATACGGCTTTGTTCATTTCTATGAACCTAAAAAAGTAGTATACCATTAAATAGCCAAAAAACTAGAGTTTTAGGCCTACGAGAAGTCAATTTTCTTGGGATATTGACCGAATTGGGTCGTTCTTTAATATTTCATGGTCCTTCATTCCTCATTTATTCTTATCAAAGGAAGCGACATCAAGAAGGGATAATTACTCAAGTGGGGCAGGAGAGATGTAACCCTTCCTTTCTCTTGTTGGTAATTTGAATATACCATGTCAAACAATTTTTTTAAAAGTGGTTCATGTTATGTAGTAGTAATAGTTAGTAAATGAAATTAATATCAATCGTGGTGACCTAGAAGACAAAAAATTACAGTATGTGTTGGGCTTTATCTATTCTAAGATCAGGTGGAAGATTTCTCCTTCCAAGATTTTTTCACCACTGGAGGGATTGCATCCATTTTCTTCCGAGATGCCACAGGTGGAAAGTGAATAAAAATTTGATCTATGCATCCCTTTCTGTATTGATGTGGAAAGGTGGAGCTTCATAACCAAACCACATCATAGCCCTTTGTAGTATATTGCTTAGATTTTATAGGAAGGTGTTAACACAAAGGGAGTGAATTTGAAATGAATACATCTTAGTAACTATTGATTATTTCCCAAAGTGGGACCTATACCATGATCAAAACGATACATGTCAACATTATTTATGAAGAAGCATCTTTACACGCATAATCTTAGAAATTTTTATGTTATTTTCCAAGATCTAACGCACACCTTCCCTAAAACTATATGTGGGTTTTAGTCAAGTAAATCATAAGGAAAAAATAAATACAGAAGCGGAAGAGGAATATTTATGCAACCAATTTTAGCTACGAGTTCTCAACCCAACCATTTTTAACCATGCCTTATCTAAAATAACACTCTCAGAAGGTCACATCTTTCTAGATACTAAAGGAAGAGCTAGAAAGAAAAAACACCCGGAAACCTTTTGAATATGCGACTTGTTTTTCTCCCCTGTTGGTTTTTTATTTTTTATATTTGAGATATTTTTTTCACTATTAGAGTAGAGTATTGAGATCACGATATATTATAGATAAACAAAATTGACATCAGAATAGAAAAATATGATACATAACTACCCATGGGTTTCCCAATGGAGAATGTAGGGAAGGTCACCTCCCACCCCGTGAAGGGGCATACATCATAAGGGGGAAATGGATATAGTGGTAGTAGAGATATCAAAATTGTGATGTTGGATCGATTAAACTAGAAATATCATAACATACGAAAGACACATTTTCATTTCCAAGCCTCAGTACTTTCAGTTACTTACTAAGACCTATGATTAGAGGGATAAGATCTCAAAAAATTTATCTTTATTCACTAATTCAGAAATTATTATAAAAGTAATGAACTCTTCTAATAGTAATAGTGTTTCACAACTTTCCCTTTAGAAAGGGTCAGATCTTTTATAACCTTTCTGGTCTTTCACATTGGTGATAACCTTCCCATATGCTTTCATGCTAAAACCTGACACAACCCTACTTGTTATTTTCTGCTAGCTCTTTAGTTTCTTCCTATGTCTATGAGGATTATTTGACTGATACTCTCTTCATCGGCTAACAACTAACCGGTACATACAATTAGTCTGTACCTATCTTACAACTACTTTAAAATGATGCGAGAGCACTTCCACTTACTTCCTATCCAGAAGTTTCTTTTTCTTCCTTCTCTTCCTAGTAAATAGTGATTTTTTTCCACACTCAAGCAGTGAAGTAGACGAAATGTTGTAACCATCACCACTTCTACTTCCACTGGTTGCTTTAGTTGAGATCCAAATTCTGATATTAGTGATCGAGAGCCTAATTTTGACGTTTGTGGGAAAGACCCTATAAACGAAAAGAGCAATCCAATTAAAAATCATATATTCTATAAGAAAAGAAAGCCTTATACCTAAAAGAAAATCCAATGTTAGATCAAGACCATATAGCTGATTCATACCTAGTATCAACACCAATAGGATCATAAGTTTCTAATACATAAAAAGAATGCACCAGTGACAAACCCATCCATTAGTACCGTTTTCATTTCTAGAGCTAGTCCTTTATCCAGTTCAATAATGAAGAAAATGTTGACTAAGTTATATTTCCTTAATCATGACCAGTAGAGACCATAAATTGTTATTAATATCCATTATATATGAGGGTGAAAGTATGAGTACCAAAAGTATCATATCGTAATAAAGATCCTATAAAATATTAGATATTCTTATAATATAAGGAGGGAATAGGGAAACCAGTAAGAATACCTGTAAAGACACACCAGTAGTCTTTGATACCCATAAAGGATAATACCGAGCTATTTTATGGTGTTATTTAAGAACCAATAGTAGTTTTTAAACTGGTATCTATAGATCAAGAGATGGAATAGGAACCTATAGGATGGTTCCTTATCCCTATCATTTGGGAAAAAATGCTACAATACTTTCTCCCTTAGTTACATATCATGTTCTGGCTCTGGGAGGTGAAGATCCAGCACAGAAAGACCCCACAAGAGATGCATAGGTGGTATCTATTTTTATGAGAAAGATAAATCCAGAAAGAAGAAATATAGGAGCAATAATTATTGAGATACACACCCTTTAGCTTCCCTTTGTATGATTATAGACCTCTAAGTAAAGGCAGGACAATCCTTTCAATTTTTAAATCTTGAAAGAGAATATATTTTTTTTACCTGGTCCAACATTAGTTCTTTCATCAAGTGATTTTGTAAATGTTTCATTCTTTTTTTCTCACTCACCCCAACTAGATAGTTGTTTTGATCGATTCACTTTGTAAATCATGGTCGGGAAGACTCGAGGGAAGGAGATACAAGAGAAAGACTAACCTAGTAGAGTCAATTAGGATTTCAATCATGATGAAGTCATCCCTACAATTAAACACTTATGTCCTTGATTGATCCGAGGGATCATGGGCTTTCCACACCCTCAATCAATTATCTACCTTTCTTTTCTTATGGTATCCCATTACCCATATCCAAGACTAAAGGTTCTTTCTCCTCAACCTGTAGTAATCATATGGCTTTGAGATCTTTATCTTCCCATAAGTGTTGAAGCTGAATAGCATATGGGGGGACCAACCCTACTAGAGATAGATTCTACATCAAGATCTGAGGAGGAATGATCTGCATTAAGATCTTAGTCTATAAAACATGGAATTTATTTCATTCTCTTAGTTAATTGAACCCTATTCAACTGTAAAAGGAATGGAAACTTAACTTATTGATATAATTTCTACTGATACATATAGATTCTAATTGAAAGATAAGGAATCCTTAGGATTACTGGTTTGAAAAGAAAATTTCCTTAAGGAAAATTCTACCATCTATTTCATAAAATAAGGGAATCGACTTCCTATACAATAATTTTTATAGATTAAAGGAAATATCAGAAGAGGCATACTCAAAAGAAAATAGGAGTGCCTATAGAGTAGTGTACCAATAAGTACTATTCTATTTCTATATAGTTTATTAGAGTAGAGTATTGAAAAGAAAGAAAGCCAACTACCATGATTGACTTAATAGAATTTTATCTCCTAAAATACCTAGAACTTTAGAGGGAGAGGATTCCTAGAACGCATCCTCTTTTAGGGATTCAAATCCATCTTTCCCTATGCCTTAACTGCTTGCTCCTACGGATTTGTTGGGCTAGTGTGTCTAGATTCATCTACCAAATGAAAAAAGTATAGACAAATCAGATATTATAAAAGAGGGTTCAAGGGAAGAGTAGGATAAAAATACCCACAGTAATGAATTAGATGATATGGGAATAACCACACTTTCATCATTCTATATGGAGCCCCAACTAATTTTTTTTTTATTCTGGTTCTCACACTGTGTTCCAATTTAGGTGAATTGAGTCTTTCCTTATGCGTTTTCTTGTTGGATTGCTACATCAGTAGCTATTAGGAAGATCTACTATGGCACTATCAGAGGATATATATTCTAGTTAGTTTAATCTGAGTAGTCTCCTAGTATCTTCCTCTATCCCCATTAGTTGTTCAGATACAGACTCTAGATGAAGCTTCCTCAACTGAGAAGATAGAAAGAAATACAACTGAGGGTTCAAGAAGGGGACTACAGCAATGTCCCTCCTAGAAATATGGACGAGCATAAATATAATAAACAATTCAATTAATTAATTAGAGTACCCCACAAACTCTCCCTTATTGTGTGATTCTAACATAAAATTAACCCAAGAAAAAAATATAGCAATAACAATGAAAAAGAACAACCACACAATCAACCATATGAAAATAAAAATTTTATATGGAAAACCCTAAATGGAAAAACCAAAACCATGGGACCATATTCCAATACAAATGTTACACTAAGAAATTAATGGGTATAGAAACATTCTTCTCTAGCTCAACTAGAGGTAGCCACAAAATATCAAAGATATTCTTTGGCACAAACACATCAAATAATCATTATGTAAAGAAAAAATTTCAAAAGATAGAAGGACCTTTCACTAAAACAGTTAAATAGAAGGAAGCCAAAAAATTATCCCCCTCAAAATCAAGTGGGAAAGTTATCCATTGCCCCTAAAAATATCAAGATTCTCCTTAGTAAAAGATTTAGTCAGAACCTTATCATCTGTGTGTACCTTTTCAAGATTAAATGACTTCCTTGTATCATTTTCCATGGTGTAGCTCTCTATAGTGTGATCAAGTATACTCTAGTGGAGTTGGATTTAAGTTGGTTGTAATTGTTATGGTGCTCATAGAAATTGAAAAACACAAGAATTATGAATTCTTTTCTAAAAGTGAACTATGCACTGGAAGAACCCAATATGGATGAGCTGATGTTGTATGCCACTTTCATCTCTTGTGACATTTAGGACCCCTACTATGAGGTGTGTTCTTAGCGGCATGTGGTTTGCCAGTACACTATCTAATAGTGATCCCATCACAACTGGAATCCCAATTACCACTAGTACCATGCTATGACCGGTGAGCGAGTGTGGAATGACCAGTTTTTATTCCGCTTGAACCCACCCAAATAGTTTTTGTACCTTGTAGTTGACTATCCCAACATGCCAACAGTAGTACTATCCATCTCCCCAGAGCTCATTTGAGTTTCTATGGTTTCTAGTAGTCGTAGACTCCACAAGTCATGATATTATACCCAAACAATTCTTCCCCCATGATCTTGCCATAGGTAACCGATGAACAAGTGATCCTTGTTTCGAAAAACACACTTCTGCACTAGTAAACCCTACTGGAAGGAGGTTGAACCATTCCAGCAAAGGGATACATACTATTAGAGTAGACTAATGCAAAGTTCTATAGTTTTCTACTAATGTGACTCGATATGGGAAGTAGTGGACCTATGATACCCCCAGTTCCAACTATCACAAGGTTGTTGCATCATCCATACCCATTTCCACAGTAACATTGTAGTAGAAGTCATCATGATTGGTGTTGTTACTTAAACGACCTGTTCACCACTGAAGTGGGTACTCATTGTTTATAGTGGTGATGATGCTCGATGATTTCTATGAGATTCCAAAACCATCCCAATGTGTACCCTTGGACTAAATTAGCTACATCACCACCACTTCCAAAACAATGGTTCTTGTATTTCCATTTTCAGTACTTAAACCTATGGTTGATCCCAATCCATAGCAATAGCAGTACTCTTTGATGTGGTTTATACCACCTCAATTGTGAACCTCAATCCAACCCAAGTAAAATTCACCACCATTGAAATTCCAAAATCACGATTGATTCATCCATATGATAATACCCATGAACCAAAGGTAGTAGGTTCCATTGTCATTATAGATTAGAGGTTTCATTGGGATGGGGATCAACATCTTAAAGCTCTACAGATAGTCTAGGTGTTGTCTTAAATGATAATCAAAGTGGACCCACATTAGAACACCTATTTGCAGATTAGACTATTAGAGTAGAGTTCTGAGGCAATGTAAAAACATAGATGATGGTGTTCTACACATTGCATCTCATACATTGAGTACAGGTATGTTTTGGAGTTGATAAGCCAATAGACCTTGGGAAACAGGGGGTTCTAAAGAATCAAAAAATCAAGCCATGCAGAGGATCACCACAACAACATATCAATAGAGAAATGGTGGTAAAATAGAACAATGTACACCAGCACTACATGGGTGAGAGATGGTCAAGACAGAATGTATGGGAGGTTGAATGGTCGGATATCACATTGAGCTAGAAACTGCACCCAAAGGCACCAGCATATCTTGGAGTAGTGGGTACCCAAGGTGATCTAAGGGGAAGAGGTTTACGGGGGTGTGGTTAGAGAAAAAGGAGTGGTGTGGTCAATTGATTATCCGGTCATGGAGCTGGGGGAGTGGCATAATTGGAATTGGAAATTTTGAAAAATGGATGGGATGGAATGGAGTGTTGGGTGGATTGATGGTTAAACAACTGAGAGGATCGATAGAACTGTCAACGACTACCAATATATATATATATACCAATGTCTCAAAAACACTACTATAGTAGAGTACATTTTCATGGTGAAAATGTAGCTATTCAGGCATCATTCAATATATATAAGTACTACTGGAATAGATGGTGGTGGTTTTAGATCTAATCTATTATTGTAGTAGAAGGATTTGGGGGATGCATTCGATTAGAGTAGAGTACTGATGTTGGGAAGTTGGTATTGGGGAAAGGGGGAATTGGTGATGGAATTTTCCCTTATGTCAGTGTAGGATAGGAGACCACTCGGGGTGGATTGGCCACACACCATCAATATATATAAGTATCAGTCCAGACTCGACTCAGTACTCTACTCTAAAAGAGTTTAGTAGTCCATTTTTCAACACTATTATAGTAGAGTACTCAGGTTTAATGTGGCTATAAAGTTCTCACTCAACTTTTGGGGTTATCATTAGAGAATCATGAGATGCTACTGGTAAAGTGTGGTGGCGACAGCATTCAAACACTATGAATGGAGTTCGATAACCATAGTGGTGGTATTGGAGTTGAGTGGGGGAAAGACCTCAATACTCTACTCTAATAGACTACTTTCAAGTTCATACGACTAGTGGGAGGGTAAAAATGGAGTGATGATACAAGTACTAGGTGAAAAAGGAATCCTCAATACTCTTCTAATAGTCTATCAACATTTTATAGAAAAACTTTACATGTTTTTTCGATTCCATGTTCCATAGTTCTATTCGGTACTCGAGCTAGCTCAGTACTCTAATCTAATAGTACTACTGCCTATATTATGCCAAGAAGTAGATGACCAAAGATTCTAAAAGATATAAACCATTATTAAGGGTTAGGATATGGTCTGAACTATTAAATATTAGAGTGGAGTACTGATTTTGGAACCCTTATAGCTCTTATTTATTAGGTACCTATTTTCACTCCATTGGTGGTTGGGTTGATTGTCAGGTGCAAGTGGGTCGAAAGGGTAGAATGATCCAAAATGATATATGAGACAGGGTTGATAAGATCCCTATGGACAAAGAGATCCCCAACCACCTAGAGGTTAAAGAGGGGAGAGTGATGTGGTTCAAAGTGTATGGTGCATGGAATGTGAACTGCCAACAATTCTATGATTCCAGTGTAACCAATATGCCGAAGGGTTCGACTTCAAGTTTCTATCATGTGGGTGCACCTTTGACCTATGACATTGTCATAGAAATACTCTTGGAATATTTTGTATGGTGGAAGTCCTTAAATGGTTTTTGAAGTGAGTTTGGTGTTTGTCCTAATACCTATATTATACCAAGAATAAAAAGACCATAAACCACATTCATATGGGCATTCAAGTTCATCCACTCAAGAAAAATTCCATAGGTCAACTCGCTCCATTTCAGGTGTGGGAGAATGACTACTAGAGTAGATCTCTAAATTCACTCATTGGTGGTTTCACTATGATTTAAACGGTGTTATCAACTTCCAAGGAATGTTCAAAAAAGAGAACTGATAATCTGCCAACACCATCTACTATCATGATTATAGAACAAGAAGAGAGAAAAATGGAAAATAAGATATCAAATGAGCTAAAAACGGGAAATAAACTATCTCAACTACTAAATTCAAAAAACACACCTAAATGATCAAGTGGAATCAGTGGTTCAATTGAAATTCCTTCTCTTAGGTCCACCAGGCTAGATACCCTAAGAAGGGGGGGGGGGGGAATCAGGGTATGAAAAATTAAAACAATTTCCACTTTTGATTTTGTTTTTTTGTTAGACAAAACTCTCTTCTCCCTATTTTTTCCATTGAAGAGTATGAATGAAACTTAAAGCACTCACATGACACAAAAATTTAACTTGGTTCACCCTTACTGGGCTACGTCCAACAGCATACACCGACAATGTGCTGATGTACCAAATCCACTATAAGTGCACTGTTGTTTACAAGTTAGAAGCAGACTCATTGTCCCTACTGGTTTAAACCCATTCACAATTTGAGAACTCACTGCTCTCTCGATTGAAGTTAGATCACTGCTTCTTCATAAGATCCACTCACAGTTTATAGACCTGTAGGTCTCTTCATTATCACTAATTAGTGCATCCTCAATTATAGATAGATTCTCTGTTGAATTCCAAATTTCATCCACTGATGAATACCCCTTTTCCAATGATCACTAGGGAAAAACCTTTGGAAAAACCTTTGAAAAGAACCCTACTTCATGAAGCTCCCAATTTCACGAATCTCAAACAATCCTTCACAAATTCCCTACCTCTTCGCAAAGCACACACCTTCACAGAGCTCACTGCTTCATGGAGTACACTACTTCGCAGAGCTCAAGACATCACAAAGATCAAGCCTTTAGAAAGCTTAGGCCACCATAGAGCTCAATCCTTCACAAAGAAACTTCCTTAGTGAAGCGCACTGAGCCAACGTGGAACACACCACTTTTATAGATCTAGATTAGCCACCGTGAAGCACTTGTCTTTTGAGAAGCACACTGCCTCTGTGAACATCCTTCGCTATTTGAGAGCAAAAAAATTTTCTTGGAAAACTCTCTACTTCTCCCAAGGGGTTCGAGGCCTATTTAAAGGTGATTCCACTAACCCGATAACCTTCTGTGCGAAGTTAGTGCCACGTCATCTCAACTCAAAATGCTCTAAAATTCCCACCAAAACTCTCTATATATCGCGAAGCACCAAGGAAAATTTCGGATCATGGATCTCGTCTTAATCTCCGAGCATTCCATTAATTCCTCTACACTACCACTACAAATCTCCCTCACAATGCCATTCATCTCTGCCATTCATGATGCTCATCGTAATCTCGAAGAACATTGTCAACTTTCTTCATTTCTTCACGAAATCCACATCAATAATCACATCTTTGAAAAACTCATGAATTTTCAATATTTTTATGAGATATTCAAGGAAATTCACATTTCTCAATGCTCACCAAATCCCAAATTTTGGACACCAAAAATTTGGCAAACACTGGAAAATGGTGTCACCTTGTGTCTTCTATTTTTGTACGACCTCCAGATCTTCCATTCCTTTGTCATGGTTCTTTTTCAACATGGATTGTTAATAACATCTTTTGAACTCGATGATTCTCCATAGAAACCTGTATTTTTAACAAACACAATCAACCCAAAAATGATGCAATGTTACCTTGAGGGATTTTATCCCAACAATCTCCCCTTTGGGTTTCTTGACAACTCTTCTCATAATGATTTTCTACACTTTGATGCCTCACTGAGTCTCCTTCCATGATCTACCATCCTTTTCCTATTTTGATTCAGATAGCGACCAAAGATTCACTCACCACATACTCTAAGCCCAGATGAGAAATGCTCAGCGTCAGAAACAAGATTAGTACAAAAATTTCATCAATGAATCACTTCATTTCTAACACCAATCATTGATACCATACTCATACCAATAAAATGCTTTCATCACGAACCCCAACTACCATGATATCTAATCATTGATCAATCACTTCATGCACTGTCTGATTTAATACTCTCTCCTTATATCATTTCTATCCCCCTATCTCATTGATCCACCTGTCAGCTTCTCCCTATGTCTTTGACTAAGACATTTTCTCTCTTCTTTAGCCATAGTTTCTACCCCTTTAGAAGTCACTCTTTTCTCCCAGTTTGTCAACGAACCTAAAGTTCACTCCTTTGTAGTATGAGACATTGGAATGAACAAAGATTAGAAAATTAGATAAAAACACACCATACCTCAGGGAGAGGGGGTCCACAGTCACTCTTTTTCAAGTGTGGGGAGTTGACATAACTCTTAGAGATAGTTGATTCCTTTCAAAATCTTCCTTGGGTAAGGCCTTTGTCAGAATATCTGCAACCTATAGCTCTGTAGGTACAAACTCCAACTCCACGATTCCCTGATCAACCTTATCCTTGATAAAATTATACTTTATCTCAATGTGATTTTTCCCTGAGGGATGGACTAGGTTTTTTCTGATATTTATAGCACTTGAGTTATCACACTGGATTACGATCAGAGACTTCACTTCAATGCCCAATCATCAAGTTTCTTCTTTATCCACATTAACTGTTTGCATGCTTGAGTGGTGTCAATATACTCAGATTCTGTGGTGCTCAATGAAATGAAATCTCACTTCTTTATTATCTATGAAATACAAAAACCACTATGATATAAAGCACCTACCGAAGTATATTTCCAGTAATCTACTGATCTGCCCAATCTGCATCTGTATATCCCAAAAGCTATGTATGATATTTATCATTATACATCAAGCCGAAATCCATAGTTCCTTTGAAATATTGAAGTATTACTTTCACTGAAATCAAATGGATTTCCTTGGGATTTTCTTTGATATCACACTTCTTGGAATGTGGAAAAAACAATATCAGGCCTCGTAGCTATCAGGTACAATAAACTCTCAATAATCTGTATGTATTCTGTGATATTAAATGTCTTGCCATTATCATGTTTTCATAATTTTTTCTGGGTAGAAACCCGAGTCTTCATATCATTGTAATTTTCCTTTCCGAATATTCTCCAAACCTCCTTGGAATATTTGGATTGAGAAATGAAATTGTAATTCCTTCTTTGTGACAGCTATAAACCAAGGAAAAATGTCATCTCTCCAATCATTGACATTTTGAACTCAATTTTCATGAATTCAGAAAACTATCTACACTGAGATTCATCTGATCCGCAAAATATTATGTCATTGACATAAAATAACACCATTATACTTTGATTACCATCATTTTTGAAATATAGATTGTAATAAACTCCACCATGCAAGAAAACAAGATTCTTCAAATATTGATCAAGCCTTGAGTACTATGCTCTTGGTGATTGTTTTAGTCCATATAATGCCTTCTTCAACTGAAAAACCTTGTTCTTATCCTCATGAATGAGAATACCATCTAGCTACTCGATATACACTTCTTCCTCTATAACTTCATTCAAGAATTCAGATTTGATGTCCATATGGAACACTTTTAACTTCCCTTGCACTATAATGGTTAAGAATAATCTGATTGTCTCCAACCTTGCAACCGGTTCAAATGTCTCATCGACATATATACCCTCTATCTGGGAGTATCTTTTTCATACTATTCATACTTTGTTTCTAATCATTGTGTCAAATTCTTTCATCTTTTTGAGAAAGGCCCATTTAGCCCTGATGACATTCTTATCTGCTGACCTCCAAACAATCTCCCACATACGATTCTTCTCAATCTGATCTAGCTCTTCATTCATATCCTGAACCCATTTTTCATCTTTAGCTGAATCTTTAGAACATTTAGGATCTACCTAAGATAGGAAAGATGTATTCTATAGAGATCTCATTCTTCTTGTTTGAACTAGAGCTGACTGATCTCCAATGATATTCTTCCTATCAATTTCAGCTCGATTCATTGGCTTCTATGTGGATACAGATTTTACTTTCTCATGATCATCATCAATATCTTCTTTTGAATCAGCATCAACCACTTATGGTCCCCCTGCATAGCTTTCCTCCTCATCAACTTCATCAAGAAATTGTCCACTGTTCTATTGAATTCTCTCTTCATTCTCCACTACAATGACATAATTTATCTCAACCTCTTATTAAAGCATTTGTATGCTTTTATTTTTCCAGAGAAGTTAAGGAATATCCCCTCATCTCCTTGTGACTCAAGTTTCCTGTGTTTTTATTTATTGAGGATAAATCACTTACTTACAAAGATTCTAAAGTACTTCACTATAGTATTATTTCTGTACCACATCTCATATGGAATCTTTACTTCCTTCAAACACAATAGAACCCTGTTATAAATGTAGACTGACACCAATACTACTTCCTTCCATAATTTCTCTAGTAGGTCTTTTTCTATAAGAATCATTCTGACCATGTTGTTGATGATCCTGTTTCTACTTTCAACCACTCCATTCTTTTGGGGAGTTATTACTGAAGAAACTTGATGCCTTATCTCATGTTTCTCAAGATAGTCTTTCACCTAACTGTTTGTGAATTCTGTACAATTGTTAGTACAAAACATCAAAATTTTCTACCCAAGAATCCTTTCAGATTCCTTCCCATACTATTCTAGGAAACTGAAAACATCATATTTATGGGAAATTATGAATACCCATACCATTCTACTATATTCATAAATTAAATAAACATAATACCTCTTCCCATCATTTTCCCTTGGTGATATAGGTCCAAAAACAACAGCATTCACCAATTCCATCACTCTTTTTGAATTCTTTTCCTTAACCTTGTACGTTTTTCTGATAATTTTCCCTTTTTGGAATGCATCGCATACATGATTACGATCACGTGATAGCTTAGGTAGGTCTCTTTCTGCTTCACACTTTACCAGATCTTCCAGGGATGGTTGAGATAGAAGACCAAGTTGTTTATCCATAGCTTGTTTTCTTCCTCTCTAGATAGATTACACATATCTTATTCTCCACTTACAAGGTAGAGATTTCCCTTTATTCATTTTTCATATAGAACCTCTTCACCATATCTTCCTTTTATTTTACACATATTCTTAGTAAACCTTATAGAATACCCTATGTCACAAGGTTCTCTAACACTAAGAAAATTGTGACTGAGACCTTCTACTACTAATACATCAACATGTACAATCACTTTTCCCCCAAACCTAGCCTTTCTTGAGCCAATAATCTCCAGGCCTTCATCATTTACAAACTTGACAACTCATTCTTTGTAATATTTTATACTTGTGACAAGATCCTTATTACCTGTCATGTGAGATATAAAATCTCTGTCAAGGATTCATACACCAGAACGATTTGATGCTTTAAGGGAAATTTATTCCATTACTTAATTCTAATCCTTTTTATTTTTGATCCATGTCTTTGGCCTCACATTTGGTGTAGTTTGAAAATATTTATCTTCCTTGGAGTGTGATGGCCCAGCTTCATCCTACAGAGCTGCAAATTGATTTTGAATTTTCAACTCACCTATTGGTTTGTTGATTTTATGATTATGACTAATTTGATCTTTCCTTGGAATATTACTCTACATGGTTAATGTACAATATCTGTTCATTTCCCAAATTCTCCGCATAAAAAACAATTTCCCTCAAAGGATGTTCTATAATATCTAACTCTATTTGGATGCCATTGTTTTTCTTGTTCTCTTCGATATCTTTTGGATATGGAACACACATATTATGAATGTACCATCTTTCCACAACAATAACACCTGATGAAAGGAAAATTCTTGTGTGTCAATTCTTTACTGGTAGTATTTCTTTTGGTTCCTTGAATTTTTTTATTCTTCTTTGTACAAACATCAATTTTTATTCTTGGAACGGGTTCTTGTGGCCGTACTTCAACCACGACTTCTTTCTATTTCTAATCAATCCCCAAATCATCTTTAACATCTGAGCTCAATTTATTCTTCTTTATTACTGAACTAATATGTTCTTCATTCATCTTTTTTGTCTTCTAAATAATTTTCGTTCCCGATAACGTGCTGGGAATCAGATGTTTTTCTTGGTATTTAACTTTTTTTCATAGACCAACAACTTCTCCTTAAAGTTCATCGATATGCATTATTTCATCTTTCATTGAGTTATTCAAGCTATCGATCTCCCTTTCCTATTCTTCGATATTGATTTTATACTCACTAACTAATTCTGAGCCCTCTGGTGTTGATGAATTGAGTTTTTAAATTTCTTCCATCAACTCATAATTATCTTCTTCTTTCTACTGTATATAGAGTTTGGAGTCGTGAACAACTTTGTTGGTTTTCTTTTTTCAGCTCTCCAAACATCAATCTCTTCAAGAGCAGACTCTAACTCAGCTTGCATATCCACTCTTCCTTTAACATCATCTTCTTCATCAATGTAGGTTTCTTCTTTATTTTGAGTACTACCGAAAACTTCCACCATATCATTTTCTCCACGATCATTGCAGTTCTCTATCTCTTCAACCTCTTCAACCTCAGACTCATCCAAACATTCAGATTATTGTGAAAGTAGATTCTTCTTCTTAAAGAAATTTATCTTGAACTATTTCTTGCCTTTCCCATAGGCTGAAGACTTCTTCTTGGAAATTTTGACTTCATAGACATCATAATTTTCTTGGAACGTTTTGGGACACCTTTCTACAAAATGAACAACCTTTCCACATCAAAAACAAGTCAGTGGAAGTTTCCCCTTGAACTTTCCTTTTACCCTTTCAAAATTTGATGAAATAAATGACATCACGTCCTCTGTCTCTTCATCCTCTTGAGAATATTCAATGGTGAACTTCTTCATGGCCTTGAATGCCACCTCCTTATATTTCCTCTTTTCCACATCCTTTTTATCATCGTTCCTCATTCCATATTCAACCATGGTGCTATAATGGCCCATACTTAACATACATTGTTATTACTTTATAATTGAATCACACTTATTATAACATATAACAAAACCAAGAAAGGACCATATAGGTATAGAGTCTTTAGAAACTGGGAAACATAAACAACTGGTTCATAAAGAATCTACTTTTCCTCCCATTTATTTCATCATATCTAGAGTCCATTTTGGCATATCCTACTTAATAACCTTCTTCCTGACCTGGGGAAATAAAACATAAAAAAGGGTGATCTCAAATTCTCAGTGAGGGTAAACAAAAGAAATATCAATCACATCATATACATAAGAACATAAATTTTGGGAATCTTAACCTGCAAAAGAGATCATAATTTCATAACATGGGATAAATCATATTAGTGAAATGTAATCCCAATAAACATATCTTAAAACATGAAACTTTGTGACATACACACATAATCATAGAGAATCATTTCTTATTAGTCAAGACTCATTGACAAGACTATCTTAGTGGACAATGTCCATTTTTGAACCGAGTTCACTCCTCATTTCAGTCCTGTTTCACTGGACCAGTTTAACCTGCCGTTCCAGCCATGTCTATCTCATGAGATATAAAATCATTAACCATTTAATTGGAGGGAGATATAGGTCCCAACCATCTCATAATGATACCATTCTTATGTGTGCCACAAAATCATAAATCATACATCATTGCATAACCCATGTAATAAAAATGGGATTCTTAAACATCATGACATCATAAAACAATTCATATAAGATAAAGGAATTCATAAAAATAATTCCATCACAACATAATCAAATCAATGTAATAATAGGGATATAAATAGAATCCTATATTATCTTATATGGAAAATAATTTTGATTAAACACTTGAACTCCATTCTTGAGTAAAATATCCTTTCTACTTCAAAAACATTTTCCTTTCTTAACATGTCTTAAAATTTTAAACTAAAAGAAGTTGATTAAAAATAAACTTGAAAACTTTTAAAGGAAGCTTCTTGGAAATAATGTTTTAAAAATATATTCATGCCGTATAAGTTAAAAAAACATTCTTCTCGTACTTTTGTCAGAAAAGTCAAAAAGTACCTCGTACGAAAAACGACAAAAGATTCCTTTCATATCTTTTACTAAAAACTCACATAAGGGTAAAATTGGATTTAAAAAATTGTAGGTGGATGGAAATAATATTAAATATTGAGGAACCATGGATGTGGATGATAAAATACACCCTAGTAAATCCCAAAGTATAAACAATCTCATATAAAATGAGATTGTGATATTTTCCCTTACCTTAGGTCCGATTTGCTTCGTAAGTGTCCGAAACTCCTGTATAATGATTTAAATAAGGTTATTGACTTATTCCAGAATCATAATTATTTTTATGATATCATATATGGTCATATTCTTAGCTTCTTATTAGTAATATTTCATTACTACTTGTTATTCGGGTGTTTATTACTTTTTGTTCTTATGCGTGTTTTGTCGAATAAATTCTTATTTTTATTTTTAGGTTATAGATACTTCATTTCCAGAATGGTATTACTGTAATATATATCATATTCATTCATTCAATTAATTTATATAATCATTATTCAATTAATATCATGTAGAACAAGTCGTATCACAGCGTGGAGATGGTATTCCGTACGTACGCACGAGCGATGATATCATTACCATGATCGTAGAATTTTATTGGAGTGTATGTATACTATTTCAGAATCGATATCACTTTGCAATAATCGTATATATTCATTATTTACCCCATTATACCCATCCAAGTAAGGTGGTGGTGGAAAATAGATTACACCATGGCGTGGAGACGGTATTCCGTACGTACGCACACGCGGTGATTTCGTTTTCCGTAGGATGGATAGATGGTGAAATAGGGTTGTTTCATACTTATAATAACATATCAGTGTATTAGTGATACTGATGTTATTACTTCATAATGAAACAACTAATGAAGAATAAGTGGAAGACGAAATAAAGTTGAAAGAATCGGTAACGGACATTACCTCTTCTTTGAAGCGCCACTTTGATACCTCCTCTTAGGGAACTAAAATTGGTCTTTTAAGAAGACCAGGACCTCTAGGATGTTTCTAGGAAAGTGGAGAAGAGAATTTGTCAGGGTTTGGCCGATCTTGAAGGCTCAATGTGGTGTGAGGAAACGAGGGAGGAGGTGCCCTTTTATAAGGGAGAAGAGGGGCACCTTTGGAATAACTAAATATATTATTTTATTATAAAGTAAAATTAGGTTTTTAATAGCTCCAAATTGATATATTTAGAATCTAAGGTGGGTAAGGGTATAAATACTCTCATCCAATAGAATTTAGACAAGTTTAGGTCATTATATTAACCTTATCTTTTAGTTTTAACTCTTAGTTAATTAGATTGACATTTACCATGTCACTTTGTATTTTTATATTATATAGTTAATAAACTTACCATATGCATCCAAGAGACCCCCAAGTGGTCCATTAAGGATACCCCTATCATGATATAAGTATATTTTCCAAACCTTAGATTTTTAGGAATATAATAACAATTAATAATATACTATTTTTTTTAAAAACTATTTTATGTCAATTTTGACACTATTTGGTAATTGATTTTTATGAAAATCATAATAGAATTATTAGTTCGAAAAAAATTAATTAAATCAATAATAACATGTCATATTAACATATAAAATTATTTTAATTCATAAAAAATCTCAAATTACATTTATTTAGGTATTTATAACATCAATTATGTCAATATTTCATTAATAGGATAATTACTACATCATCATTTTATCATAAATAAATTATTTTATTTTAATTCTAAAAATTAAAAATAAAATACCATTATGTTGGAAATATTTTTATAGTTATAATGAATATTTATTGTCAAATTTATCTTATGTATAACCTTATATTAAAAATGATTTAGTTATTAAACTTTGATTTTAACTATTTTAACCCTTCTTTAAATAAATTGATAATAAATGTCCTAATCAAATACAAGTGGGTCTAAATGGTCATATTTTATTCCTAAGGTTGTTTTTGGTCTAATTACACTTATCCAATAGAATTAGGACATGTGTTAGGGTAATAATAATAACACTTTTACCCTTAATTACCCTATTTACTTTTAACCGTGGTAAAAAAAAGTAAAAAGTTTCTATTCACCAAAAATTATTTTCATCTCATTGAACCACATTTTATTCCTTGATATTAACCTTGTCTCTCGGATTCTCTAAATTCTACTCATAGAAGCGGTAAAATTCAGTTTTATGAAAAATTCAGTTTTTTTAACTACCACTTAGCGGTTTCACTATTCATCAAAAAATGAAAGTTTCCAGAAAAATACCAAAAATTATGCCTAAGATATATTTGATATTATGAATTCAAAAATGATGTTTATTTTACCAAATTAAAAACATATCAGTTACATTAACTAACTTAAAAATTAATTCCCGTCGTCAAAACAAATAGCTTGTTTTTAAGAGATAATAACTATCAAAAGATTGACACTTGTTTATGTCTGGTTTAAATGTGAAATTACATCCAATGAACAAAATTGTATTAAATTGTAAAAATATATTCTAAATCTACTTTAAAACCACTCAAATTAATAATTTATAACTATTAATTATTTCGATTAAAAAGTTGTTTTTAATTAAAATTTAGTAATTTTCACTATTCATCAGAATATGAAAGTTATCTGAAAAGTACCAAAATTTCACCCTAAGCTAATTTCGATATTCCTAATCCAAAAATGAAGTCCATTTTGAAAAATAAAATTTAAAAAATTTCAAAAACTGGTTATTACTATTCATAACGGCTAGTTTTAATAATATTTTAATAGCATATCGTTGTTTAGTGAAACTCGGTATTGCGTACGATGCAAGCTATTGAGGAAGGCCGTGGTTGCGTGTATAGAAATCCAAGCTAGTGTTGTGTGTAGTGAAAGATTAATTTGATGATTTATATAAAATAAAAACAAAATATTTCTCATAAAAGTCTCGGGCGTTACAGGTACTATGAAAATTGTCCAGTGTCGGCTCCTTTGGATCTTTATCTTCTAGTACTGAAACTTCTAGATTGAACTGAGGTGGGAGTCTCTTCAAGATGCGCTTTACAATTTTTATGTCCTCAATGACTTCTCCAAGACCTCGCATATCTTCCACAACAATATTTACCCTATTAAGGAATACATAAACAGACTCATTCATGTCCATTTTTAAATCATTATACTTGTTTCAGAGAACATTTAGTTTTTCCTCCATAACCTTTGTATCTCTTTAATAAATATTCAATAGATTTTCCCACATGGAATGTGATGTTTTTCATGACTTCGCCTTTGTATAGATATCATTGGACATGGATCCCTCTAAGGAATTAATTACTTTGGAATCAACATCTAATTCTCTATGCTCAGCTTCTGATAATGCACCACTATTAATATCGGATGTTATACCATGCATTTCTTCTATAAACACATCCATTCCCAAAGATCAGAAGTAGTGTTTCATCTGATTATTTCATAGCTAAAAATTGTTTTTGTTGAAGATCAGAATCCCTTTATGATTAGTGATCTCTATTTGAGAGAGAAACACGGATATCAACCTTATGCTCTAATACCAATTTGTCGGTCCACTAGGCTAGATACCCTAAGAGGGGGGTGAATCAGGGTATGAAAAATTAAAAAAATTACCACTTTTGATATTGTTGTGTTGTTAGAAAAAACTCTTTTCTATCTCTCCTTTCCATTGAAGAGTATGAATGAACCTTAAATAACTCACAGGACATAGCAATTTTACTTGGTTCACCCTCATTGGGCTACGTCCAAGGAGAATACAACAGTGATGTGCTAATGTACCGAATCCACTATAAGCGCACTAATGTTTAAAAGTTTGAAGCGGACTCACTATCCCTCCAGGTTTACAAGAATTCATAATTTTAGATCTCACTGCTCTCTCAACTGATGAGATATCACTACTTCTTCAGAAGATCCACTCACAGTTTATAGACCTGTAGGTCTCTTCATTATCACTAATGAATACATCCTAAATTATAGATATATGCTCTTTTGAAACCTAAATTTCATCCACTGATGAATACCTCTTTTCCACTGGTCACTAGGAAACAGCCTTTGGAAATACCCGTCGCAAAGCACCCTACTTCGTGAAGCTTGAGTTTTCATGAAGCTCAAAAAATCCTTAATAATTCCCTACCTCTTTTTAAAGCACACACCTTCAAAGAGAACACTACTTCACAGAGATGAATCCTTCACAAAGATCAAGCCTTCTAAAATATTAGGCCACCGCAGATCTCAATCCATCACAAAGTGATTCCTTAGTGATGCTCACTTAGCCAACGTAGAACACACCTATTTCGCAGAGCTAGCTTTACCTCTATGAAGCTCCTGTCTTTTTCGAAGCACACTGCCTCCGCAAACCTTCTTCGCAATTTGAGAGAAAAAAAATTTCTTGTAAATCTCTCTACTTATCCTGAGGGGGTCCAGGAGTATTTATTAGCGATTCCACTAACTCAAGAACCTTCCGTCCGAAGTCAGCGCCACATCTGATCAAATTGAAAAGCTATGAAATTCCTGTCGAAACTCTCTCTATATCGCAAAGCACCATGGAAATTTTTTGATTGCAGACCTCATCACAAACTCTAAGGATTTCGTCAATTCCTTTTTACGACCGCTTCAAAGCTCCCTCACAATTCCCTTCATCTCTGTCCTTCGTGAAGCACATCATAATCGCGAAGAACACCATCAACTTTCTTCATGTCTTCATGAAATCCACATCAAGAATACCATTTTTAAAAAACTCATTCATTTTCCATATTTTTATGAGATATTCAAGAAAATCCACATTTCGTGATGCTCACAAAATCCCAAATTTTAGACACCAAAAATTTGGAAAACACTAGAAAATGGAACCACCTTGTATCTGCTCTTTTTGTACCACCTTCAAATCTTCGATTCCTTTGTCATGGTTCTTTGTTAACATGTATTGTCAACAAAGTCTTTGGAACTCAACAATTCACCATGGAAACCAGCATTGTCAACAAACACAACAAACCAAAAAATGATGTAATGTTACCTTGAGGGATTTTTTTCCAACACCTTCACCATTACCCCCTTCAGTGAAAAGGTTCACCAAAGACTATCCAATAGAATAAAATGAAAGAAACTAGATAGAACATGTTTTTGTTTCATTTCCTATTTTTTGGTTCCATTCTGCAGGCAAGGCAGTAGGTTAGAAACCATGTATTTGTAAATGGGTTTTGAATCAAGAATCCATTTAAGCACATCAGGCCATGAGATATCATTTCTAGTTTATCTTGAGTTTAATTGACCTTCTGGATATCCATCTATACTCAATTTATAGTGAAAATAATAGGCTTGGTACTCATTGTTAATGTGGGGAAGCATCTCCATTTCCAATATTCTAGAACCATTTCTTAATGTTCTAGGCTAATCAAACGTTTTTGGGTGCCCATCGCATGATTAGTTGGTTATTATTGGTTTGGTAATCTCTGCATATTAACCTTCGAACTATTTAGCAGTCCACCTTTCAGATATGAAGCACCGTATTGCTTCATAGGCAGTTCGTTTGTAGTTCAACACCATCACTCAAGTGCACTCTATCATTTTTATACTGCTATGACTAAAAATAAAAACCAACCCCATGACACCATTGTTGAATAGTTCCACCCACCAACGATGATTTTGAATGTGGATACAAGAACTTAGCTAACTTATTGCCCGTATCCCAACCTCCATTATAGACTCTGTATGAATCAAATCTACCCATTTTCTCTCAAATCAATACCTAATTCCAATCATTATTTGGAGTTGAATCATATAACACCTACAGTTGTGGTATGTTAATCCCCCTTACAAAATGACAATATAGGCTCCAAATGAATCTGGTGATCTAGCGAGACAATCAGATATGCTATGAGCTATCTAGTCATGGGACTCTAATGGAATGACATAGACTAGGCATCGAGTGTATCTAGGCACTTGGTACCAAGGGGTCACTATGTGTTCTTATGACATAGGTGGAAGGCATGAAAAATAAGAACTACTTGTTTTATAAACTCAAAAGGAAAACACCATGACAGTAGTGGTTAAGGATGGGAACATCGATCTAGATAGATGGAAGGATCAGTACTCTACTCCAATAGTGCAATCTGAGCTCAGTACTCTACTCTAATAGTGTAGTTGAAGACCATGTATCTTAGAAACCATGCCAATATCTAGTGTTCTATTGAACCACTATCACACTGGGCGGTATGACAATACCAATATGGACCATTGCACTATCAACCCACTACAATGTCTAGACTACCAGATGCATAAAAAGATGAGGTGTTCTGCGGTGAAATGGGTTGGACTATTAGAGTATAGTACTGAATATATAAGTAATAGTGGAATGGATGGGGTGGTATGGGAATAGGTTATTGTATTTTCATAGAGATAAAATTTTGGTTAATTTCTATATCGAGCTTCTTTATATGCTATAATACTTGTATTTGGGAACCGTACCTCTTGGGTAAAACCCAAGAGGTACGGTCCTGAAGGCACCGGGCCCAAAATTCGGTCATTGTTCTCATCAAAAAGTTTGATGGTCAACTAATAATGGATTTTTTTGATCTCATACATCCACATATAAAATATGGGACTATTTATAGGGGGTTTGGGGACATTTGGTTTGGTGCGCTTTGTTTGGGATCGATTGGGATCGTGCTTTCAAGCTGCCTTGAGGCAACTAGGACTCATTAATCTTCTAATAGTGAGTAATATACTCTAATAGTGACCCACTTTAGAATATATATTAGTACCTCTTCTATAAGTGACCCACTTTTTTCTCTTATCAACTCAGTGGAAGTAGCCACTATTATAGTAAAGTACTGATGGTCGTTTTTGTATTGGTATTTCAACAATGGTTTGATTGAGTAGGAAGCTCATCTTTTCAACACTATTTGAGTATGGTACACCTGGTTCCCTTCGAAAATGATGTTGTTGCATTATCATTTTACCCCCCCCCCCCCCATGTGTGTGATTGGGTGGTGTGGTACACTTCATGGATGATGGCCAGCAGAGGGGTTTCAAATCTCTTGAGGTGTACAGAGATGTCTTGATAGTAGCTCTTAATAGTTATCTAGTGAAGCGCAATCGCACAAGATATACCAGGATAGTAGTGTACAAGTTGAAGGTCGTTCAACCAATTATTTGACCACCTTATCTCTCCTCCTGATTTCAAAGAGGTAGAAGTCAAAAATTGAGATAGGTAATCATTTATTAAGGGCTCAGATGGGAAAAACATGAGTTTCCAGCATTTGAAAGAGAGATACTGACTCATCCCACTCACCTAGCTCCAGTTTTTTCAACAAGGAGATATGTGAGCCTATGTTACCACCTTGATATGAAACTGATACTACGCCATTTCCAGAATAAGTAATGAAATGACAATTGGCATGATCTGTATGAAGAGGGGAGGTTGTCCTAACAAGTTGAAGAGAGAATGGGGATGCTTCCTTGGGTACTTATTGATCATCTCCTGCTTTTAGTATAATATAGCCAGATATTATTTTATATAGTTTATCTAGATTAACTGAGCTTGATGAATTGAAATTTCTTTTTTGTTCTTTAGGAACCTCTTTCATTTTTCATCAGCTTTCGACTCAGTATATGATCTAGGTTCCTCTTCTATTTTCCATGTAGTCCCTAGTAGTATTTTCTGAATCAGTTCCCTTTGTCAAACTTTCTATCCCTATAGTATTCCTATTCAAGATCAAGAATCTCCCCTATCTCTATGATATTTGACTTTGATTCAGATGGGTAGACTATGAAAACACTGGCTACTATAAATAAAGGATGAAATAAAAATATATAAAGAAAATAAAGAGAGTAGGTAAGGTCAAATCCAGCATTCTTGAAATAGAAGCTTCAGGTCTCGTAAGTCAATCCAGATGAAGGGGCACATATAGACTCTCATGAATTTCATTACTCTACTCTAATAGTGAATTAAAGTGCTCTCCTTGGAGAAAGGTATAGGTGAATGGATTCTTGAGTCATGAGTCATGGGAGGTGGTATGATCCTACCTTTAACAAATTTGGTAGGATCTTGTCAAATAACCCTAATATGAATCCCTTATCTGTAACAAAAAAATTTCTAAAATATCTATCCATTTCTAATGTATTAGGAAATCCGATCCCTTTTTAAAATTTTATAGAGATTTTATCAAAGAAGAGTATACAACCTCATAAACAGGGACTTCTACTTATACTTATTCCCATGGAGGTAGATTGAGGATGTATAGAGGCTACTTTCACTATTCTCTTACTTAGTACTCTACTCTAAGAGTGTTGGATAGATTGGAAGATCGAAAGGTTAGAATCACCACCATAGGTTTATGTACCAAGAAACACTATAGGATTAAGTACTGAAATGTCCGTGAAATCAATTAAGTTGTGAGTTCGACACCATGGGTTTAAGTATAGAGAGGTCTAGGGATAGGCTAGTGCATATCAGAAATTTTCATCAAGCCCATAAAATGAGATTATTAGGCTGACTAATTTAGTAGGACTTCTTATTATACCCTTTTTGAATCCCCCAAAAGTTCTTGGGGATAAGGATGATGGACAATTGGTCTTTGCGTATGGGATGGAATGGGGAAATTATGTGAAAGTCACAAGAAAAATAGAATTTCCAATGTAACCATAAACCCAAATAGCAAACTTGGTACCTGATTAGTGACTCGGGCCACACTAAATTGGATATTGAAATCACAAGGGTGATCCTGGATTAGAAGGAACACTAGGGATATGCTTAACACTTGAAAGTCGAATGTTCATTGAACCCATAGCTTATTCATACTAATCAAAAGTATAACTTGTCCAGAAGACTCACCAGGTCCTCACTAGGATATATGAAGTATCCTAGTAAGTGCCTAGGAAAATAGGGATGGAAGAGGGAATATTACCTGGAACACGTTGGGCGAATGGGTGCATAACACGTGGGCTTGAGCTCATATTCTGAACAGTGAAGGAACTAAAAAAACAATAAATATGTTTTCACTATTTTAGGATCTTCTGCTGTATTATGTAGTTTTTTAGTGAATAGTGGGGAAATCCATTGATGTGTTTATGATCTTGTTATATGAGTATCCACACTAGGAATGAGAAGGATGGACTTCAGTTTGGGGAGGAAGTAGTGGGGAATATTGTAAAATGGTTAGACGACTGATCCAGTAATATAGAATGAGTGAGCTGATGGGAGAGATAGGATTGTAAAGATTGTTCAATCAACTAGGTAGATAATGATCATGGAGGAACTGGGTTTGATGCCTTGGGAAACTCTATACCAGTAATCATGATAAGACGAGGGGGGGGGGAAAGTGTTCTTTGGAATGATTGGGAATCAAGTGAAAGTGAGTGGTGTTCGAGTGGTGGGATTGTCTATTTCCAGACTGGATAGTCTAGGTTCAACACCAATTCCACTAGAGTCCCTCGAGTAGAGTAGAATGTCTCATTAGGGAGGGGTCAAATCCAAAGATCTAAGATGGAACATCGATGAAGTGAAGGCATCTCTATTTGGTAGCACAGATGATGATTGGTCATGACATCATAGGGAGAAAATGGTATTAGATACCCCATTAGTACTAGCATTAAATGATGATTGATATCCCTTCGGGTGGGGCTCAATCACACCTGGAACACTCCTCTTGGGATGTAAGGTCAAACTAAACCTCAAAGGAATTAATAGGGGAAATATCAAGCGGTGGATCATGTGGTTTAATTTGATATCATGCGCATCTCCTTACCCACCTAGGTAAGAAAGATCACCCCTTAGTAGAAATGGAAGTAATGGGGCCTATGTGGTACAATCTGCTTCGGAATCCTGTTTACACTGGTGAATCATGGTTTTCATTAGTGTGTCTCATGAGATAGCAAGGGGTTATCTAATAAAATGCACAATCCTACCTAGTATAGTGTTATTGTGACATTTCAGTTGTTCTAATGTCCATATACAGATGTAGCACTTCAGTATATAAAACTGGTACTTATACATATTTTCAGGTCCATCCACTCTTTAGTCTTTCCCAAGTACACCTTGTAAGGATTTTTCTCAATACTATACTCTAATAGTATCTTCAACATCAACAGTCTACACTAATAGTGTTGGTATGGTTGGGTTAGTTGAGTTGGTGGGGGTCTTCTTTCCTTCAAAAAATAGTGGAATGACCTGGAAAATATGTCCTATTCATGGAGAAGTGGTTGAGTTGATTTCTCACTTCGGTGGGGGGGACTGAGTCATGGTATGGCATGCTAATAACTATGGAATGCCTCATGAAAAGATGGAGGTGGTGGGATGAAGTAAATTTTGCATGGCCTGATGGTCAGGGCAACACACGTGATACTAGTAGTGGTCCATGAAAATGGGAAGTTTGGTGGAACAGCTAGGCCAACTCGGTTCAAAAGAAAATAGGACCCCACAATCAATCATCCAGATTGTTCTCTGTAATTATGAACAAGAAGTTAGAATTGCTAGTGATCATGAATTAGCATGTCGCAGTGAATTTGTACCCTGGCCATATACACACTGCCTGTCAGATCTCTTTTCTGGTCATATCTGGATGCATCGATTCACACCTTTGTCCTGTTGCTCGATTCATGGTTCCATTATATAGCTACGAATTCCAATGGATGGAGGGTGTTAAACCAATGCGTGTAAGTTGTGGTGATCATGGTCTGGTTTGATTCATGCTACTGACATGAACTTTTTACCATAGAGTTTATTCATAAAAATGTATTTGTAGGGTAACCTATGGATGGATTGGGTTGACTTTACTAAAATTATGCCACTAATCTATGCAATATGGGGCATCCATGAATCTGTATATTCATCACATCAGTTCAAGAATAGGGTCATGGAATCATGGTATTTATATATATATCATAGGTTTAACTAGGTGCATCTTGGAATCATGTCATGGAACCTCTATGATGGCATGCGGAATTGGCACCACTCGAACCTCCCTAGACTACAACATAAACATTAATCACAGAAAGGACCATGACATTTCACGCGTTCTGGACACCTCGAGGCCCACTATTCCAAAAGGGTATTCACCAGATGGAGAACTTACCTTGAATTGAAGCTATCTAGATTTTGATTTGGGGAAAATCCCATGAACGGGACATAGGGCGTAAGGTAGTTGACTATGAAAATGAGACCTGAGGTATTGATGGTTTGTCATGATCTACATCACTACCCCAATCCCACATAGATTTCTACTTTATTCCTGGTGGTTCATGTCGAATGAGAACATTGGGGCCATTATGTAATGAGTTTTCTGGGAGGCATGGTGTCATATACAGTCACACAAGAATGTGGAATATGGGGTTTGATCGATTTATTCATCTAGGTGCATGTAAACAGGTTGAAGTGGCCTTCAGATCATCCATACATTATCCTTAGGAATTTGAATGATTTTTTCCTTTGAATATTATACATAGTAATACCATGTGCCCCATATCAAGAAAAAAGGGAGACGTTTAGTCCATGAGTGGATCAATATTAAGGTACACCACCACAAATAAAACCATGTACTACCACAACACCCCTTGCAATTAAAACTCAATCACAAGATATGAAATGGAAATGGTCACCCGGATGGCCATTGGGGATACTAGTGCACTGAAGGGCCATGGAGAATATACTATAGTTGAGAGGGTTAGGATTCTCTTTGGGGTTGAAGTGGAGAACTTTATATGTGGTTTTATAAATATAAATTCATGTCAAGGATGTCAAAATGGTGACGTTTGTGGGGGCATGTCAATGGTGCACCTACTTGTGGATCTCAGCAATTTACCGACCTTTCAGTGTTCCGACCATGATCGAACTGTCAACTCGACCTCAACTCGTACAATGATGAGAGATGTGAGGTATTTAAACTAATAATATCTCTCTTTCTAGGATACACCCATGACTACCATATTAATGAAAATGGGAAGGCATCCCCTTGGCTTCCAGATTCTCGACCAGTCCCCACTCGAGTATAGTGTTGAACAGGTGTCAAACAAATAGGTAGCATGGTGCCAACTCAACTTCTCATACGACTATGTCAACTACCTATATTATATTGTGTGCATCAAGACATTCTAGTAATAATATAGGTAGTAGATATAATATAAAAATAATATAGTGGGATCACCAGTATTATACTCTTCATGATGGTGGGGTAAGATGGATCTAGACAATAGTAAAAGGTTGAGAGAGTTGATGGATTGGTTGGTGACATTGTATGTGGTTCCATGTGACTATTATTCCACCTATGGGACTTTGGGATTGATGGTTTCATACCAGTGGGAAGGAGAGTAGTTGGGAAATCCAATCCATTTCCCAATCAAAACGCCAATAGTTGAATGGATTCCAACATTGGATCACTATTATATGACCAAATTGGCACCCTTCCTACTATGATAGTACCACAAATATGTTTGGCATTACACCTAATTTCACTAAAAAGGTTTAATGGGGTATGATAGGTTCTAGGTTGTGTGATGGTGGATAATCCTGGTACTCTTCTAATAGTGAGTAATCTACTCTATATAGTCTTGAATTGGAAGGGGTTTTCTAGGAAAATGGATCCACCTAACCCATCAATTCTAAATGGTGGAGGGAAACAGAGATGGTTCAAGTAAAATAATGAGTGGTTGTCATATTTTTTATTCAAATTGTGGGCATATAGAGGTAGGTAAATGAATGAAATCACTGACAAGACAAAGATCATGTACCTAGGATTCAGTACTCTCCTAATTGTTCAAATATAGGGGAGTGGGCACTGGAGAGGTCTAAATTCCCAAGCACCAGAGATGACCACCAAAATCAATAACATAAATACAATCATTAATATATATAATTATCACCCAACTATACTGGAACACACCATGGGGAAACCCCCAGAGGTAAGGTTTTATTGCCAACATCATCCATCCTCAATACCAATACCAATAACAAAGGGGAAAGTATGTCATATTACCTAGCCAAATCCATTCTGGAAGGCATGGACTGTGAAACTCGATACAACTCTATCTATGGTCGTGGATATCTAAACACACTTAGAAATTGTCAACTAGTTTTTTTGATGATGAGATAGCCATGTCCAGAACTACAAATACAATGTATTCAACTCAAAAGTATGGAGGATGGTACTTATAAATATTGTCAGGTCACTCAAATTGGAGCTCTTTTGGACCTAGTACTAATATATATTGCAGGTGTACTACGTTATTCGAAACCTAGAAATCCACGAACGTAGTATGAATTCAAATAGATCCACCACTCACCCACATTGACCCTAATCCATTCCTTTTGATATGTTGTTACTTATATATATTTAATACCAAGGTTATCTCGAAGCATAAGGATGATGAAATATGTATAGGACGAGTATGGACAACTCTGAAGACCGCTTGGTCATTCCTAGAAATAACATTCATAGTGTGATCTGGGATACTATCTATATTTTGGGTTGGTATAATCTAGTTATGTTATATAGTAGGCTACCTATATTATACTGAGGATACATGAAGTATCCCTTGGTATAATCTTTCCAGGTACTCTTATATGTAGTCTATAGGAGGACCACTATAGGTACCACTATAGGAAACACTCTAGGTTAACCTATAGTTGTTCCTATAGTGGTGCCTATAGTAGTCAAACTATATTATACCTTATAATACCTATATTATACTGAACTAGGGATCGGGGATCAGACTGGTGGTTCAGGATAATGAGTATGCATTTCTGAATCTATCAAATCATCCAATGGAGTTGAGCCGCTATTCGTAAACCAAGAGAAAAAATCCTATTTTTCGTTGGGATTCCTAATGCTATATATATATACATAATGAAAAGTTTTTCATGGATAGTACCACTCAATATATATAATTACCATGGGTAGGCATCATCGATTCTACTACTTATATTATACTAAGTTGTTAGAAGGCTCAAAAAAGTCATCGGTGTCGGAAGAGCTAAGGTGGTAGTAGAAATTCTGAAAGCACTTAGTCGAGCTAATGTATCTTGACCATAAAGGGTCAGATATTTTAGAAACTTATTGGCCTATCCCTTTTTATCTTAGTTTTTATCTATACCTCACAACTTCGAGAATTTGATGCTTTTGATTCAGAAAGTCCTTCTTAGAGGGTTATAGGTCATTCACTAGTCTCAATTTGTCCCTTGAATGGTATTCCATGATGCCTTTTTTTATATTTATAATGTCAACCCTACAAACCATTCTACACAAGACACCCAAGATAGAATCTATTCTTCACCCGCTTTCTCATTCAAATTCAACTCACTCAGTACTATATAGATATAAAGTCAGTATAATATAGGTAGTAGAATTATTAACTCCCTTCTATCCTAACTATTTAGGTCCAAGTTTTAAAACATCTAACCCTTTAGGGTCAAAACCAATACCTCCCTTGATTCTTCTTTCTAAACCCATGTGGAGGATTTTTCTACACTTGACTAAGACTAATGTCTCACTTAAGCCCTACTTTTCTATCAAGCAGTTGTAACCTTCAATGTTTTATGTCTTTTGAAGAACCCTAACTAAGATTAGTAGGTCTTAAGAGTGGATTCCTTTATCATTATACTATCTATTAGATCTTTTATTCTATCTATTTCTAATATTGTATTGCCATCACTTTTTGAGTCCAAGAATATGTAAAAGGTCACATCCCCACTGCTAGTCTTCTAGTACAATGTCAGAACCGATATAAACTATCTATCATTCTTATGAAACTATGGGAGCTCTTACCCTTTTCCCATATAAGGGGCAAGAAAGACTCTCTCTCTTTGTCCATTGACTTGTAAGAATTCTTCAAGCTGGTTGAGCAACATGATTGTATTTTGGAAAGTTAGACGAGGCCTTTCATTTATTGGTTTGTATAGGTAGTAGGCAACGACACCATCTCTCTGTCTATTCTATCTATTTTGATCCTAGGTTTTTCTTATCCCCAAACTAGATTAGATCTATTGTATCCTGATTAGAGAGACATGGATAATTCAATTGATTAAATAAGTTAGACTATTAGAGTAGAGTACTGAGAAATAGAAGAGTCTAGGGTGAAGAATTACTGAGAGAAATAAAAGGATTGATTTGCAGTCGACTGACTAAGGCATTATTGATTGGAAATTCTAGACTGACCCACATAGAAATGAGGTTCGAGCTCAGACACCTTAAACATTCAATAAAGTCTAACCAAGATTGAGACATGGTATAATATCTATATCATATATTATAATAGTACTGATTCATATCCCATTGGAGACCAAAATCATCTACCACCTATATTATACCGAACTAGACTGAATGAAAGACGAAATTATAACCATTATAGGAAACTAGAGAAAGCAAAGAGACAGTTGGTATAATATAGGTAGTAGAGAACCTGACTAGCCCAAGGAATTTTCATGGAATAATAATAATTCAGTTGGATATATTGGATACAAATAGACAATATAGATATACTTTATAATATATCTATGTCTGAGAAGAAGGGGCAAGCAGATAAAAAATGGTTCTAAGAACAATATGGGTGATGGTACTTATATATATTTTCAAGAGGTTTGGAAAGTTTCTGTTGTCTATGATCTGCTGCTTTGAAACATATTATTGAAAGACTTTGAAATATCTTTTACCATCCATGTACTCTACTCTATATAGTGTTGATTTATTCCCCTAGAACACATATGCCTAGATTCATCAGCACCTTTGGTAGGGGTGGAAGATAGAGAGGTCCTATTATTAAAATGACTTTGGTCGACCACTCACGCGCCTGAGGACGAACCATATCCCATAATGAAATTGCTTCAAATAGATGAGAGAGGCTTACATCACAGGGGAAGGAGACATACATATATTTTAGAACCATTAATGGGATATTAACATGATAAAAAGGAGGAAAACGAAGAGATGAGCACTCTTTAAGCTTCATGAATTCATCTATGTGACCAATGAATGCTTTAATGAAAGAAAGATTTGAATTACAAGTCTCAATATAAGATAAGAAAGTGGATGTTCATAAAGAATGTCTCAGAAGGCATAGTTACTCTTCTATATAGTCATTTGAAGTTCACCACCCACTAATTTTCTTATTCTTTATGGGGGTTTTAAAAGAGTTAATGAACCATTGTATCTTGTTTGTAGTGTGTGTACTACTCAATATTAGTGTACTAAAGGTATCTCTGATCCCAATGGTGAAGCTACCTATGACTGTATAGAATATTACCTGGGACCATAATTACTCTTCTATTTCTATATAGTGAACCTATAGAACCAATTGAGTAGTGGTTTTAGCCATTCCCAAACCACCAGAGCTCGTATCATGGAATTGGTGCTAGTAGTAGTGTGATCGAAGGTTGATTAGTTGGGGTGGTTAGAGTTTCTTGGTAGATTGAAAGACTTATCATATGTGTTTCTCTCATTCCCAGTAGTTGACCGGGACAACTATGAATTGAAACCCTACTATGATATGAGAGCTCAGTACTCTTCTAATAGTCTACTGCTATGTGGGAAAGGTAAAACTAGAACAACCAAAAACACCCATCCTTCCAACCCCACCACCATATCCCAATGGATGAACTGAGGTCCTAGTTTTTTCCATCCAGACACTTGAGTACACTCATTTCCACTAATAGCTATTGCAGGGTCCCAGTGTCGAATGATTATATCATCTAGATGATACCCTTGGATAGGCCAATACCATTCAAAATATTTGATGGTTGAAGTGAGGCTATGTTCAGTTTAGAGATGGGGATACATTTTTTGGACATGGTTGATGTGTTAATATCACTAGGAAGAGTTCATATCTCCAATATCCAAATCAGAATATATTCATATGACATTATCCTGTTTTTTTCTTTCAAAATCAACTGATGGTCTCCCAAATTCTATTGAAACATCTCCCTGTGCTATGGTCTTCTTCGTATTTCTTATATTGGTGCATGAAATGTGGTGTTTCATAGTTCCTTATTTCTTCTCTAGGTGTAGGGTGATATCCCATCACTTAATCCATTTCAGTGTTGGTCACTTGATGGTGTTCCGGTTCCTAACTCCAACATCACTCATGTCGTCTTGTTGACATGTTCCTTCTGTGTGGGCCAACCACTTCACTACTCACACTCTCCAATGCATGATGCTACCTCGCCTATCAGACCATCTGAAATTAGTTGTTTAATTTTCATTCCTTCATTCGGTCATCTCCCAAGTAGTCCCATGCATTTCCATCTATGTTTCGTGGCCCATAATATTTTCTATAGATACCCACACTCAGGATACTGGTGCACCTACATTCCTATGGGAATTAATAGCATTGGGTCACCTTTGTCATTTTGGATTGGTCTTTCTTCTTATCCCAGCCACTACAGTGAAAAATCTCGAGCTGGTATTCAAATTCATAGAATGTTTCACCTAATATTTGATCTTCGAGTTGGCTATATATATGGAATCTATTTCTCAACAAGTAGTATGGATGATATATAAATGAGTTTCGGATCAATGGGAACTATTGATGATGGATGGTTGGGTGATGCACTTCCCAGGATTCCTAGTCACTAATACCAAAACTCAACACTATTTGATGGATTCAAATTGATATATCTACATTTTCCCACTACTACTCCATGTTAAATGACCTTCTCGGACAAAGGATATATGGTGTTGTTGGTGATATCATAGTTTTTGGCATTCTCATTCCACCAGAGGAAATTTATATGGTAGCATCAGTGGGTCACCCTTCCTGTATATAGTTTTCATAGTGATATAGAGTAAAAAGGAAGAGGTGCCTGGGTGGTTATTGTTTGGAGTTGATGTTGAGCATTGGTAGTGGTGGATCAATTGGAATGAGATACATGGATAACTACTGACCTATCTGGTCATTGTCATTAAGTGATGGGGAATTCAGGGGGGTTGAGTTGGCTAGGTTGACACACTACCTATATTATATCGAATTTGGAAAACCATGGGCTGAAAGTAGTTGAAATGGGGTTTAGTTTCATCTCTATGGGACCTCTGCCATGAGCTGGGGGTGGAATTATTTCTTTTAGGGTGTATGATTGATGCACTTGGAACCTCTCATGTAGTCCAAATACCAATGATCATACAAGAAGAAAAATGGTCTCCCCTCTCCATCATCCATCAATTCCTAAATGGTAATGGAATGGATGGATGTTCGGTGGGGGATCAGGGAGGTAGAAGTCAAGCATAGCTAGAGGTTACTAGGTAGGATGGATTGGTGTGAAGTTGATGGGTTAATCCAGCTACTATGAAATAGGAAATCCAAGGGTCAATCATATGGGTGCAGAAATCATTGGTGATAGATATGGGGGCACATATCAGAGTGAATGAAAACATTTGACTATCTATATCCACTCAATAAACTGAGAACATGGTTGTAGCGATGAGTGAGCACCATGGGGTGAGTGGCATCATGCATATGGTAGGAATCCACCAGTCTGTGGGCACCTATTGGCCTACTGGTTAGAATTTGGAAGGTCAAATAGAAAGGGTGATATCTAGGTCTACTGTAATTATAGTGAATGTTCTCGAAAGGAATAAAATTGTCCCCCTATTAGAGTAAAGTACTTATGACTATTATAGTAGAGTATTGAGGGGTGAAGATTTGAGCATGGTTTGAACAGTTTGTAATGATCTTACCATAAAGTTTAAAGCCTTGATATTTATCCTAACAACTAAGAGTGGAGCCTCATTAAGTAGTATGCGATGTGTTTGAATACTGTATTGTCTATGAAAACCTACAGAAACATGGGGAACCACTCTCTAGAATGGTTGATGTACCCGATTATTCCATGACACTGATAGCCCAATGAGTACCATGAGGGTAATTTTAAAGGACGCCCACCACATTTTTAAGGGAGTGAAATAAAACCTCAATTCCAATGTTTTTTGGATAGTCAAAGAAGCAAGTAGATATAATAGTGGTTGATACTTAATCCTTATGATCTAGTTTAATTGGAGTGGTTGGTCAATCACTCAATTCCAAACGGAATAACTTTTTCATTATGGGTTAACGAGTCAATGGGAAATTCATCTAAAGATACTAGGTAATGGAACTACTCTCCATTAGGACATGCTGCCATTGGACATGAAACTGATTGAGCTATCCATAGACAAGTGGTCACTTGACAGTTGCAAGTGGCGGGGAGAGCCCAAGTATGTCTCAAAATATTGGGACAAATGGTGGATAGTGGTGATAGGCCAACTAAGATCGGGGATATCTGGTTTTACAAAAAAACTATTTCACTATTGTGTACCTACAATCAAAATGGCCCAAGGTAGAGGGTGGTGGTGCATTAGCATTGGAAATGGATATGTGATGCTAGGATCTGTTCGACTCCATGGGTACCCTATTAGAACAATGTATTCGTATCAATGGTACAAGATAGATGGTGTGATGCCAAGATCAACTATCATGAGGGAAGGAGCCTATATCGTTAGCCAAGGTCCCCACGAAACAATATTAGTGCATAAATAAATGGGGGAAAATAAGGACCCGGACTTATTACATACATAATCTTGAATTTAGTAAAGAAAACACTTCCTTTTACATAGAATATCTTTTCAAGTTTAGAGCTTTAGATAAGTAGGATAGTACATTCATGACATTACATATTATTACAGAGTGGATACCATAAAAACATTTTCCATTTTTTCAAAATATAAAACATTAAAAATTAAAACAAGACTCCTTGAAAATTATTCAACATTTAATGCATCTTCCTTCCTTGTATTACACATCCATTAACCTGTGAAAAATAATTTAAAAAAATGGGATGATAAAAAATTCTCAGTAAGGGATGGAAAATAAGGAAAAATCATGTTATTCCATGAATACCCATAACATATGAAAACATTTTCAGAAGACATGATTTTCACCCACATATACTTACTTCATGTAAAATGAGATTCAAAAAATATCCAAAAAAACATGAGAACATAAATATAATCATAAAGGTATCTTGGGGCATTACTTACATAATCTGGTAACCATTCTTGGATACCTTATAATCTGTAACCCTCACAGCTACCTTACTTTGTGTAACCATCGTAGTTACACTTGGAGTAACCATACGGCCGACCTCCAACTTAATCATACCCAATGCATTGGAGGGAAATATAGGTCCCACACTTCATCATGAATAATTCCCAAGAACAAAAACATAATCAAACAAGATGAATGATTCCATAAAAACATTAATTTGGAATTTTGTAAAACCGAATTTTAAAAAAAGAGGATTTTTAAAGAAAATCCCCTTTTAAATATCATACAATTGAGGAGAGAATTAAGAGAGTGGATGGAGTATGTATATATACTGTAAATACACATAATGAAACATAATATAAACAGAACCCATCACACAAACAAATTTAAATAGCACATAAATAATGAAGTAGAAGGTTAACCCAAAGAATGGAAATCGGGTTAAGAATTCCCTTAACTCGGGTTTGTCTTACTTAAAACATGTTTAAAACTCTTGTATAATGGTTAAAAGAGTGTTATTAATATTTTATCGAAAGATTTTAATTTTTATAACATCTTATATGATCATTTCATAACATCGTTTTACCCTTAATTATTAGTATTTTTCCCCTTGCAGTGTTTTTGGGTGAGTTCTTAACATGATTTCCATGATTGGTTCATGATGGACATTCTTGTCAATTGGAAGTGAAACTCCAGAATTAGAATGGAGTATTATTTACATATATCCAGTAACATAAATTCTTCCATTATTCCTTTTAAATTCTTACATGAGGATGAATCATAAGTTAGAACATTAATGATGTTCGTTTAGATCCTTTTAGTGGTTCTTTGATAATAGCAACCTTGTTTTATCTTATAAATTAGAACCGGGAGTAAAAATAGAATTATAGAACCATGGGTGAGTCATAAAACATATATTATAACCTGGTACAACCATATAGATGGTTTCATGACCAGACTTGAAATAATTAATGGAAATTGAAATCACATCGTCCACGATGTCGATAATTCGACACAAACGGACAATGTTTTTATTCTTTAAATAAGTGGGAGAGGAGAAGAATAATGATGAGTAATTTTCCATAAACATGATAAAATATATAATATACATGATATATGGAGATTTAATTCCTCTTCGTTAAGGAGATATGAATATAGAATAAGGAAAGAAATCAAAATAAAAGAATAATTGTGAAATCGCTTACAAAAATTTGGCAGCCTAACAGCTACACAACATGGTTTTAGAAAATATTAAAAAGAGAGGAGACAAGGGTCACCCATCCAGAAATGAATCATAATATATAGTATATCAAGAATAAGAAGAAATAACATGGTATACAAACTTTAATTTTATACCACATAAAAGATAACATGAAATGAAAAAGAAAGAAATTGAGAATTTTCTTACCTTGTAGAGTAACCCTTAGAACATGAAGGTTGGGAACTTGGGGGCTTGAGGAAACTTTGGTGGGACTAATATGAAGGTAATGAAGCCAGAGTTTTGTTAAAGGAGAATTGGGAATGAATTAAATGAGGGTAGGAGTTGGTATTTATAGGAAAAGTGAGGGATTATTTTAATAATTTTCAAGGGACACCTCATGAGTGGTATTTACAAAACCATGGGCTTGCCCATGGTATTTTCCACATGTAATAAGCCACTTGGGAAACCTCACATATTATCTAACTATACACAAGTCTACCAGATTTAAGACATCATTATTATATCATTAATGATGTCATTAACACACCGAAACTAAAAACTGTATTTTAACTATTCACTGAACAATCAACTGTTTCAGAAAAATTCCCAAAATTTACCCTAACCATTTATCAGTGTGTAGATTTTAAAAATGAAGTCCATTTTTTTAAAATAATTTTATAAATATTATTAATTTATTTTTTAATTAAAATCATACTTAATTCAAAAATTAACAATTCTAATTCTGTAACTACTTCTATATCACAATGAAAAAATAACCTACATGCTATTATATTAAATCCTTAATAAAATAAAATAATAATAAAATTTACTATTCATTAGGGTAATATCACTATTCATATTACTATTCATAATGGTATGTTACTATTCAACAAAAAAACAAGTTGGTACAAAAAGAATCTAAATAACATACTGAACACAATTGTAGATGATGGTTTCTAGAAATTCAGAACATAGAAGTAGAAAAGTTATGTTTTAAAGGCTAATTAAAAATATCTATTTAAAACAAGGTTCCATGCATTACTATTTATTTTTAGAAAAACATGGGGTGTTACATTATCCCCACATTCTTGAAATTGCATCCTCGCAGTTTAATTTACATATTAAACAACTGAGGGTATTTTTCCCTCATAGCATTTTTAGACTCTCATGTTGCTTCTTCAACCATGTGGTTTCTCCAAAAAAACCTTTACCTGGTGGATCACCTTATTCCGCAATATCTGTTCCCTTCGATCATGAATCTGAACCGGTTTATCTTCATAAGAAAGGTTCTCTTCCAGCCGAACTGCTTCTAGGCTCAATATATGTGATGAATCTGGCACATACTTTCTCAACACCGAAACATGAAAAACAGTGTGTACTTGAAAAAAACTCGGAGGCAAAGCTACGCAGTATGCAACTGTTCCAACTTTCTCCAAGATTTAAAAAGGGCCGATGAACAATGGACTTAGATTTCCTTTCTTACCGAAATGCATCACACTTTTCCAAGGAGAGATTTTAAGTAAAACATGGTCACCTAACTCGAAAGAGAACTCTTTCCTTCTGTTATATGCATAACTTTTCTGCCTGCTCTGAGCTGTCCTCATGTATTGCTGGATCATCCTCACTTTCTCAGCCACTTATTCAAATAATTCTATCCCCATCAACTTTCTTTCACCGACTTCATCCCAAAATGCTGGAGTCCGACACCGCTTTCCATACAAGGCCTCAAATGGTGCCATCTGAATACTTGAATGAAAATTGTTATTATAAGAAAACTCAACTAAAGAAAGATTTGAATCCCAACTTCCCTTATAGTCTATTGATCAAGCTCGAAGCATATCCTCCAAAGTTTTAATCATTTGTTCTGACTTCCCATCTGATTGAGGATGAAAAGCTGTTATGAAATTTAATTTTCTTCCAAACGACTTCTAAAGTCCCTTCCAAAAGTTAGAAGTGAACTTGGGATCTCGTTCAGATACAATGGAAAGAGGAACTACATGTAACCTGACAATCTCCTTGAGGTACAATCGAGAAAGCTAATCCAAAGTCATTGTATCTCGAATAGAAAGAAAATGTGCAGATTTTTTCAGCCGATCAACAATAACCCAAATCGCATTGATTCCTCGAGAAGTCTTTGGTAGTCCCACCCCAAAGTCCATGGATACATTCTCCCATTTCCACTCTGGAACTGGCAAAGGCTGAGGCATCCCATTCGGCAACTTTCGCTCTGCTTTAACCTATTGACATGTCAAACATTTCATGGTAAAATCAACAATATCTCTTTTCATTCCATCCCACAAATAATACTCTTGAAGGTCTCTGTACATCTTAGTACTACAAGGATGAATAGAAAATGGAGAACTATGAGCTTCACAAAATAATTTTTTCTTCAACTGGGAATCACAATGCACAGACAACCTTTTACCAAATATTAAAACACAATCTTTATCAAGATTAAATTCTGGAAACTTACCCATTTTAACCAATTCTACCCTTTTTATATAGCTCATGATCTTCCTTTTGCACCTGCTTAATTCTGTCTGACAACGAAGAATACCCTAAAACCTGAAACAAAACAGAGGTATTCCCTGCACCAACAACTTCTAAGACAAAATTCATCAAATCATTAATCAATGGATCATGTTATAAAAGTAGCATGATTAATGATGCATGATGTTTTTGACTTAAGGCATCTGCTACTTTGTTTTCTTTTCTAGGATGGTAATTGATCGTGCATTCATAATTATTTAGCAGTTCTAGCCATCTTCTCTGCCTCATGTTTAATTCCTTCTGAGTGAATATATACTTTATACTTTTATGGTCAGTATATATTTGACATTTGGTTCCGTATAAATTATTCCTCCATATTTTCAAAGCTAAAACCACAGTTTCCAATTCCAAATCATGTGTGGGATAATTTAGCTCATGAGTTTTAAGTTGTCTCAAAGCATAGGCAATTACCTGATCATTTTGCATCAAAACACAACCAATTCCCTTCAAAGAAGCATCACTATAGATGACAAACTCACCATTCCAGGAAGGTAAGGCCAAAACTAGATCATTCACCAATATCTTATTTATTTCCTGAAATCAAACATCACATTCCTCTGTCCAAACAAATTTAACCCCTTTTCATGTTAACTTAGTTATCGGGCTAGATAACCATGCAAAGTTATTAACAAACCGTCAGTAATAACTTGATAATCCCAGAAAACTACGAATCTCTATAACATTTGTGGGTCTTGGCCATTCATCACCTACTTTTGTTTTGGAAGGATCAACTGTTATTCCATCCTTATTTACAATGTTCCCAATAAAAGAAATCTGTTACAACCAAAAATCACACTTGCTGAATTTTCTATACAGTTTCTTTTCTTTTAAAGTTTGAAAAACAACCCTTAGATGTTTTCCAAGCTCCTCTTTATTTTTAGAAAATACCAGAATGTCATCAATAAATACAACCACAAACTAATCCAAGAACTCATGAAATACTCTATTCATATGATTCATGAATATAGCAGGTGCATTAGTTAATCCAAATGGCATAACAACAAATTCATAATTCCCAAATCTAGTACAAAAGGTTGTTTTCGGGATTTCATCCTCCTTCACCTTCAGCTGATGGTATCTGGATCTCAAGTCAATCTTGGAAAAGTACTAAGCTCCCTGGATATGATCAAACAAGTCATCAATATGAGGAAAAGGATACTTGTTTTTAACAGTGATTTTATTCAAAGCTCTATAATCAATGCAAAGTCTCATGGAACCAACTTTATTTTTAACAAACAAAATAGGGGCTCCCCATGGTGATGTGGTAGGATGAATGAATCCTTTGTCAAGAAAATCTAGCAACAGATTTTTCAATTCAAGAAGTAATATTGGAGCCATATGATATGGGTGTTTTGAAATTGGATTTGCATTAGGAAAAAAAATTCAATTATGAATTCGACTTCTCGATCAGGTATAACACCGGGTAACTCATCCGAAAAAACATCAAGGTATTGATTTACCACCGACACATCATTAATTTCAATACTTTCCTTGTTTTCAACAATACGAGCAAGATAACTTTCATTTCCATCTTTCAATAGTTTCTTAGATTCCTGATATATTATCAATTTTATGGGTTCATTCTTGTATAAAAACTGAAACTCTTTCTGGAAAACAACTTCTTTATCTCTACAATCAATGTTAGCAAGATAATCAGAAAGACAGTCCATCCCTAGAATAACATAAAACTCAACTAGGGGTAAAACAACAAGGTTTGCAGGTAAATTCTTTCCACAAAACACAATATAAAGATTCCTATTATTCCTCTTTGCTATAACATTACCCTTTGGTGTTTTAACAACAAGTTCGGGTCTCATTTGTTGAGGTGATATTTCCAAATTACAAGAAAATTTCTCAGAGATGAAGTAATGTGTAGACCTCATATCAAACAAAACTTTAGAAAAATATTAGTGAACAAACAATGTACCTGATACAATTTCATTGGATGGCCCAACATCTGTTGACGTAGTCGCAAAGGATATCACTACACCTTTTCGCTTGTATTCTAGCTTCTTTTCATCATTCAGATCTCTCTTTGGGCAGATATTTGCATAGTGACCCATCTCACCACATTTAAAACACTTTACAGTTTGCTTATCAGGATTATTCTTAGGATCATTTTCATTGAAATCTTGGGCCATATGTCGAAACTTACCACATTTAATACACTTCCCAGTTTTTCTAAGACATTCACCAGGGTGTTTCATGCCACACCTTTCACAAACTGGAAACTGAATTTTTATACCATCAAATTTCTTTGGTTGATTCTTAGCCATTTCTTGAAAACTGGACCTCTTCTTCTCTTTGTTTCCACAATGCACATTATCATCAGCAAACTTCATCTCTACCCTCTCAAAACATCGGACAAGTTTCTCATAACTTGTTAATTCACGAGAGGCCAATGCCCTACGATACCTTGTCTTCAATCCTGAGTAAAAGCGGTTGTTTTTTCTATCAAGATCCAGAATAAGATTTGGAGCATACCTCTCCAGTCGGGTGAAGTTTGCTTCATACATAGCCACTGAATGTTCCTCCTTCTATTTCAATTCAAGGAATTTATTCTCTATTCTAAGTCACACCACCCTAGAAAAATATTTTTCAAGGAAAATACTTTTAAGTTCATCCCATTCTATGGCATCAAAATCTTATCTACCCCTGATATTCATTACCATTGACCACCACTGATCAGTTTCCCCTTCAAAATGATAAATGGAAAGACTTTCCTTTTGATTGTCTGACTATCCAATGACATCGAATATCTTTTCAAGGGCTTTGATCCATCCTTCAGCTGCTATTGGGTTTTAAGATCCATTGAATGTAGGAGGATGTTGTCTCATAAAATGGTCCACCATTGTCATGTTCTGTTGTGGTACCTCTATTGGTTCTCTTACATGGATGCCACCACCATTTATTTCCTGCATTGGCTGATCCATTACTGTCACAAATTTCTCAGTTCCAATCCCTACCATTCTGGGCTATAGTTCTGGAAGGATGTGATTCTGTCGGTGCCTCTCCTCTTCAGAATCTCTGTTCCTTCTGCGGACAACCATTCTGAACAAACATTTCTTAGATAAATCAACATGGTAATCTTTAAATGCTATAATATTTAAAATTAAACATAGAGTGAAAATCATTTACGGTATTTTATTAACATAACCATAACCCCTAATGTTATTTAAACCATCCTCTGATACCAACTATAAGGACCCGGCCTTATTACATACATAATCCTGAATTTAGTCAACAAAACACATCCTTTTACATTAAAGATCTTTTCCCGTTTAGAGATTTAGAGAATTAGGACAGTACATTCATCACATTACACATTATTACAGAGTGGATACCATAAAAACAGTTTCCATTTTTTTCAAAATATGAAACATTAAAACTTAAAACAAGCCTCCTTGACAATTATTCAACATTTAATGTGTCTTCTTTCCTTTTATTACACATCCATTAACCTGTGAAAATCATTTAAAAACTTGGTATGATCACAAAATCTTAGTAAGGGATGGAAAAGAAGGAAAAATCACATTAGTCCATGAATACTCATAACGTATGAAAACATTTTCAAAAGACATGCTTTTCACCCATATATACTTACTTCGTGTAACATGAGATTTACACAAGATCCAAACAAACAAGAGAAAATAAATATAATCATAAATGTATCTTGGGGTATTACTTACATAATCTTCTAACCATTATTGGCTACCTTATAATCTGTAACCCTCACGGCTACCTTACTTTGTGTAACCACCGCAGTTACACTTGGAGTAACCATACGATCGACCTCCAACTTAATCATACCCAATGTATTGGAGGGAAATATAGGTCCCAACCTTCATCATGAATAATTACCAAGAACCAAAATATAATCAAACAATATGAAGGATTCCATAAAAACATTTCTTTGGAATTTCGTAAAATCGAATTAAAAAAAGGATTTTTGAAGAAAAGACCTTTATAAATATCATACAATTGAAGAGAGACATAATAGAGTGGATAGAGTATGTATATATACTGTAAATACTCATAATTAAACATAATATAAACAGAAACCATCAAACAAAAAAATTTAAATAGCACATAAATAATGAAGTAGAAGGTTAACCCACAGAATGGAAATCGGGTTAAGAATTCCATTACCTCAGGTTTGTCTTACTTAAAACTTGTTTAAACCTTCTGTATAATGGTTAAAATAGTGTTATTAATATTTTACAGAAACATGTTCATGTTTATAACATCTTATATGATCATTTCATAACATCTTTTTACCCTTAATTATTAGTATTTTTCCCTTTGCACTATTTTTGGGTGAGTTCTTAAAATGATTTCCGTGATTGGTTCATGATGGACATTCTTTTCAATTGGAAGTGAAACACCAAAATTGGAATGGATTGATATTTAAATATATCCATTAAAATAAATTATTCCATTCTTCATTTTTAATTCTTACATGAGAATGATTCATAAGTTATAACATTAATGATATTCGTTTAGATCCTTTTAGTGGTTCTTTGATAATAACAACCTTTTTTTGTATTATAAATTAGAACCATGAGTAAAAAAAATTCCAGAACCATGGGTGAGTCATAAAACATATATTATAACCTGGTTCAACCATATAAATGGTTTCATGACCTGAATTGAAAGAATTAATGGAAATTAAAATCACATCGTCCACGATGTCGATAATTCGACATAAACAGACAATGTTTTTATTCTTTAAATAAGTGGGTGAGGAGAAGAATAATGATGAGTAATTTTCCATAAACATGATAAAATATAGAATATATTTATTTCTGGAGATTTAATTCCTCTTGGGTAAGGATATATGAAGAAAGAATAAGGAAAGAACTCAAAATAAAAGAATAATTGTGAAATCGCTTACAAAAATTCGACTCCCTAATGGCTACACAACATGGTTTTAGAAAATATTAAAAAGAGAGGGGACAAGGGTCAAACATCCAAAAATGAATCATAATATAGAGTAGATCAAGAATAATAAGAAATAACATGGTATGGAAACTTGAAAGTTATACCACAAAAAAGAGAACTTGAAAGGAAAATGAAATAAATTGATAATTTTCTTTCCCTGTAGAGTAACCCTTAAGAACTTGATGGTTGGGACCTTAGGGGATTGAGGAAACCTTGGGAGTACTAATATAAAGGTAAGGAGGCCAGATCTTAGTTTAGGGATAATTGGGAATGAATTCAATGAAGGGAAGAGTTGGTATTTATAGCGAAATGAGGGATTATTTTAATAATTTTCAAGGGACACCTCATGAGTGGTATTTACAAAACCATGGGCTTTCCCATGGTATTTTCCACTTTGTATAAGCCACTTGGGAAACCTTACATATTATCTTACTATAAAAAATTCTACCAAATTTATGACATCATTATTATATCATTAATGATGTCATTAACACACCGAAACTAAAAACCGTATTTTTACTATTCACCGAAAAATCAACTGTTTTAGAAAAATTCCCAAAATTCACCCTAACCATTTATCGATGTGTAGATTTCAAAAAATGAAGTCCATTTTTTGAAAATAATTTTCTAAATATTATTAATTTAATTTTTAAATGAAAGCATACTTCATTCAAAAATTAACAATTTTAATTCTGAAACTACTTCTATATCACAATGAAAAATTAACTTAGATCCTATTATCTTAAAGCCTTAATAAAATAAAATAATAATAAAATTTACTATTCTTTAGGGTCATATCACTATTCATATTACTATTCATAAGGGTATGCTACTATTCACCAAAAAACAAGTTGGTTCCAAAAGACTCCAAATAACATACTGAACACAATTATAGATGACAATTTCTTGAAATTCAGAACATAGAAGTAGAAAAGTTATGTTTTTAAGGATAATTAAAAATATCTATTTAAAACAAGGTTCCATGCATTTATATTTATTTTTAGAAAAAAATGGGGTGTTACATTATCCCCACCTTCTTGAATTTTCGTCCTCTAAATTTTATTTACTTATTAAACAACTGGGGGTATTTTTCCCTCATTGCATTTTCAGACTCCCACATTGCTTCTTCAACCATGTGGTTTCTCCACAAAAACTTCACCTAGTGGATTACCTTATTCCGCAATACCTATTACCTTTGATCAATAATCTAAACTGGTTTATCTTCATATGAAATGTCCTCTTCTTGTTGAACTGCTTCTGGGCTAAAGACATGTGATGAATCTGGCACATACTTTCTCAACATCAAAACATGAAAACATTGTGTACCTGAAACAAACTCAGAGGCAAAGCTATGTGATATGCAACTATTCCAACTTTCTCCAAGACTTCAAAAGGACCAATGAACTGTGTACTTAGCTTTCCTTTCATACTGAAACACATCACACGTTTCCAAGGAGATACTTAATGGAAAACATGGTCACTTACCTCGAAAGAGAAGTCTTTCCTTCTGTTATATGCATAACTTTTCTGCCTACTCTGAGTTGTCCTCATGTGCTGCTAGATCATCCTCACTTTGTTAGCCACTTCTTCAACTAATTCTGGCCCCATCAACTTTCTTTCACCGACTTCATCCGAAAATGCTGGAGTCCGACACCACTTTCCATACAAGGCCTCAAAAGGTGTCATCTGAATACTGTAATGAAAACTGTTATTATAAGAAAACTCAACTAAAGAAATATGTTGATCCCAACTTCCCTAATAGTCTATTGAATAATCTTGAAGCATATCCTCCAAAGTTTGAATCATTCATTCTGACTTCCCATCTGATTGAGGATGAAAAGCTATACTGAAATTTAACTCTGTGCCCAATGACTTCTAAAGGCCCTTCCAAAAGTTAGAAGTGAACCTGGGATCTCAGTCAGATACAATGGAAAGAGGAACTCCATGTAAACAGACAATCTCTTTTAGGTACAATCGAGAAAGATGATCCAAAGTCATTGTATCTCGAATAGAAAGAAAATGTGCAGATTTTGTCAGTCGATCAACAATAACCCAAATCGCATTGTTACCTCAAGAAGTCTTTGGTAGTCCCACCACAATGTCCATGGATACATTCTCCCATTTCCACTCTGGCACTGGAATAGTTTGACCCATCCCCTTTGGTAACTGTTGCTCTGATTTAACCTGTTGACATGTCAAACATCTCATGGTAAAATCAACAATAACTCTTTTCATTCCATCCCACCAATAATACTCCCGAAGGTCTCTGTACATATTAGTACTGCCAAGATGAACAGAAAATGGAGAACTATGAGCTTCACACAATAATTCTTCTTCAACTGGGAATCACAAGGCACACACAACCTTTTACCAAATCTTAAAACACCATCTTTATCAAGATTAAATTCTGGAAACTTAACCATTTTAAACAATTATACCCTTTTTCTATAGCTCAGGATCTTCCTTTTGCGCCCGCTTAATTCTATCTAACAACGAAGACTGCACTGAAACCTGAAACAAAATAGAGGTATTCCCTGCACCAACAACTTCTAAGCCAAAATTCATCAAATCATTAATCAAGGGATCATGTTCCAAATGTAGCATGATTAATTATGCATGATGTTTCCTACTTATGGCATCTACTACTTTGTTTTCTTTTCTAGGATGGTAATTGATCATGCAGTCATAATCCTTTAGAAGTTCTATCCATTTTATCTTCCTCACGTTTAATTCCTTCTGAGTGAATATATACTTTAGACTTTTACGGTCAGTATATATTTGACATTTGGTTCCTTATAAATGATTCCTCCATATTTTCAAAACAAAAACCACAACTTCCAATTCCAAATAATGTGTGGGATAATTTATCTCATGAGGTTTAAGTTGTCTCAAAGCATAGGCAATTACCTAATCATTTTTCATCAAAACACAACCAAGTCCCTTCAAAGAAGCATCACTGTAGATGACAAACTCACCATTCTGGTAAGGTAAGGCCAAAACTGGATCATTCACCAATCTCTTCTTCAGTTCCTAAAAACAAACATCACATTCCTCTGTCCAAACAAATTTAACCTCTTTCCATGTTAGCTTAGTCGTCGGGATAGATAACAGTGAAAAGTTCCTAACAAACCATCGGTAATAACTTACTAATCCTAGAAAACTACAAATCTCTATAACATTTGTGGGTCCTGGCCATTCATCAACTACTTCTGTTTTGGAAGGATCAACTGTTATCTTATCCTTATTTACAATTTTCCCAAGAAAAGAAATCTGTTGCAACTAAAAATCACACTTTCTGAATTTTCCATTAAGTTTCTTTTCTTTTAAAGTTTTCAAAACAACCCTTTAATGTTTTTCATGATCCTCTTTATTTTTAGAAAATACCAGAATTTCATCAATAAATACAACCACAAACTTATCCAAGAACTCATGAAATACTATATTCATAATATTCATGAATATAGCAGGTGAATTAGTTAATCCAAATGACATAACAACAAATTCATAATGCCTATATCTAGTACGAAATGCTGTTTTCTAGATATCATCCTCCTTCACCTTCAGTTGATGGTATCCGAATATCAATTCAATCTTGGAAAAGTACTAATCTCCCTAGAGCTGATCAAAAAATTCATCAATATGAGGCAAAGGATACTTTTTTTAGCAGTGATGTTATTTAAAGATCTATAATCAATGCAAAGTCTCATGGAACCATTTTCTTTTTAACAAACAAAACAGGGGCTCCCCATGGTGAAGTGCTAGGATGAATGAAGCCTTTCTCAAGAAAATCCTGCAACTGATATTTCAATTCAAGAAGTTCTATTGGATCCATATGATATGGGTGTTTTGAATTTGGTTTAGCAACAAGAACTAAGTCAATTGTGAATTTGACTTCTCAATCAGGTATAAGACCGGGTAACTCATCCGGAAAAACATCAAGGTATTCATTTACCACCGACACATCATTAATTTGAATAGCTCCCTTTTTTCAACAATATGAGCAAGATAACTTTCATTTCCATCTTTCAATAGTTCTCATCTTCCTGATATGTTATCAATTCTATGGGTTAATTATTGTATACAAACTGAAACTCTTTATGAAAAATAACTTCTTTAGCTATACAGTCAATCTTAGCATGATCATCAGAAAGCTAGTCCATCCCCCGAATAACATCAAACTCGACTAAGGGTAAAACAACAAGGTTTGCAGGTAAAGTATTTCCATAGACTGCAATATAAAGATTCTTATAATTCCTCTTTTCTATAACATTCCCCCCGATGTTTTAACAACAAGTTCAGGTCTCATTTATTGAGGTGATATTTCCAAATTACCAGAAAATTTCTCAGAGATGAAGGAATGTGTAGACTCCGTATCAAACAAAACATTAGAAAAAACTGAGTGAACAAACAAATTACCTGATACAACATCATTGGATAGCCCAACGTCTGTTGACATAGTCACAAAGGATCTCACTACACCTTTATGCTTGTATTCTAGCTTCTTTGCATCATTCAGATCTCTCTTTGGGAAGATGTTTTCATAGTGACCCATCTCACCACATTTAAAACATTTTACAGTTTTCTTATTAGGATTATTCTTAAGATAATTTTCCTTGCAATCTCGGGCCATATGTCCAAACTTACCACATTTAAAACACATCCTAGTTTTGCTAATACATTCCCCAGGGTGTTTCTTGCCACACCTTTCACAAACTGGAAATTGGATTTTCATACCATAAGATTTCTTTGGTCGATTCTTACCCATTGTTTGCCAACTAGACCTATTCTTCTCTTTGTTTCCAAAATGCACATAATCATCAACAAACTCTATCTCTACCCTCTCAGCACATCGGACAGGTTTCTCATAACTTTTTAATTCACGAGAGGCCAACGCCCTTCGATACCCTGGCTTCAATCCTGAGTAAAAGCGGTTGATTTTTATATCAAGATCCATAATAAGATTTGGAGCATACCTCACCAGTCAGGTGAAGTTCTCTTCATACATAGCCACTTAATCTTCCTCCTTCTATTTCAATTCAAGGAATTGCTTCTCTATTCTATGTCACACCACCTGAGGAAAATATTTTTCAAAGAAAAGACTTTTAAATTCATCCCACTCTAAGGCATAAGAATCCTCTCTACCCATGATATTACTTGCTATTGACCACCATTGATCAGCTTCCCCTTCAAAACAATAAATGGAAAGACTTACCTTTTGATTTTCTGAACATCCCATAACCTCGAATATCTTTTCAAGGGCTTTGATGCATCCTTCAGCTGCTACTGGGTCAGAAGATCCATTGAATGCAGGAGGATGTTGTCTCCTAAAATGTTCCACCAGTGTCATGTTCCGATATGGTACCTCTATTGGTTCTCTTTCATGGATTCCACCGCCATTTATTTCCTGTGCTAGTTGAGCCATTACTGTTACAAAATGCTCAGTTCCAATCCCTACCATTCTGGGCTGTAGTTCTGGAAGGATGTCATTCTGTCGGTGCCTCTCCTCTTCAGTATCCCTGTTCCTTCTACAGAAAACCATTCTGAAAAAACATGTCTTAGATAAAAAAACATGGTAATCTATAAATTCTATAATATTTCAAATTATACATAGATTTAAAATCATTCATGGTATTCTATTAACATCACCCTAACCCCTAAAGTCATCTAAACCATCCTCTCATACCAACTATAAGGACCCGGACTTATAACATACATAATCTTGAATTTAGTCAAAAAAACACTTCCTTTTACATTGAAGATCTTTTCAAGTTTAGAGATTTAGAGAATTAGGACAGTACATTCATGACATTACACATTATTACAGAGTGGATACCATAAAAACAGTTTCCATTTTTTTCAAAATATAAAACACTAAAACATAAAACAAGACTCCTTGACAATTCTTCAACATTTAATGTGTCTTCCTTAATTGTATTACACATCCATTAACCTGTGAAAAATAATTTAAATACTTGGGATGAGCAAAAAATCTCAGTAATGGATGGAAGATAAGTAAAAATCATGTTAGTCCAAGATTACTCAAAACGTATGAAAACATTTTCAAAAGACATGATTTTCACCCATATATACTTACTTCGTGTAACATGAGATTTAAAAAAGATCCAAACAAACATGATAACATAAATATAATCATAAAGATATCTTGGGCCATTAATTATATAATCTTTTAACCATTCTTGGGTACCTTATAATCTGTAACCCTCACGGCTACCTTACTTTGTGTAACCATCGTAGTTACACTTGGAGTAACCATACGACCAACCTCCAACTTAATCATACCAAATTTATTGGAGGGAAATATAGGTCCAATCATTCATCATGAATAATTCCCAATAACCAAAACATAATCAAACAATATGAATGATTTCATAAAAACATTTCTTTGGAATTTCTTAAAACAGAATTTTAAAAAAATAGGATTTTTAAAGAAAATCCCCTTATAAATATCATAAAATTGAAGAGAGACTTAATAGAGTGTAAGGAGTATGTATATATACCTTAAATACATATAATGAAACATAATATAAACAGAACCCATCACACAAAAAAAATTAAATAGCACATAAATAATGATGTAGAAGGTTAACCCAAAGAATGGAAATCGGGTTAAGAATTCCCTTACCTCGGGTTTGTCTTACTTAAAACTTGTTTAAACCTCCTGTATAATGGTTAAAATAGTGTTATTAATATTTTAAAGAAAATTTTTATGTTTATAACATCTTATATGATCATTTCATAACATCTTTTTACCATTAATTATTAGTATTTTTCCCTTTGCACTGTTTTTGGGTGAGTTCTTAACATGATTTCCATGATTGGTTCATGATGGACATTCTTGTCAATTGGAAGTGAAACTCCAGAATTGGAATGGAGTATTATTTACATATATCCAGTAAAATAAATTATTCCATTCTTCATTTTTAATTATTACATGATGATGATTCATAAGTTTGAACATTAATGATGTTCGTTTAGATCCTTTTAGTGGTTCTTTGATAATAACAACCTTGTTTTATCTTATAAATTAGAACCATTAGTAAAAAATAATTCCCGAAACATGGGTGAGTCATAAAACATATATTATAACTTGGTTCAACTATATAAATGTTTTCATGACCAGAATTGAAAGAATTAATGGAAATTGAAGTCACATCGTCCACGATGTTGATAATTCGACACAAACGGTCAATGTTTTTATTCTTTAAATAAGTGGGAGAGGAGAAGAATAATGATGATTAATTTTCCATAAACATGATAACATATATAATATACATGATTTTTGGCGATTTCATTCCTCTTAGGTAAGTATATATGAAGAAATAATAAGGAAATAACTCAAAGTAAAAGAATAATTGTGATATCGTTTACAAAAATTCGGCAGCCTAACGGCTACACAACATTGTTTTAGAAAATATTAGAAAGAGAGGGGACAAGGGTAACCCATCCTAAAATAATTCATAATATAGAGTAGATCAAGAATAAGAAGAAAGAACATGGTATAGAAACTTAAAAGTTATACCGCATAAAAGAGAACATGAAAGGAAAAAAGAAAGAAATTGATAATTTTCTTACCTTGTAGAGTAACCCTTAGAACTTGATGGTTGGGACCTTGGGGGCTTGATGAAACCTTGGGAGGACTAATATGAAGGTAAAGAGGACAGAGCATTGCTGAGAGAGAATTGGTAATGAATTCAATGAAGGGAAGAGTTGGTATTTATAAGAAAAGTGAGGGATTATTTTAATAATTTTCAAGGGACACCTCATGAGTGGTATTTACAAAACCATGGGCTTGACCATGGTATTTTCCACTTGGTATAATCCAAATGGGACACCTCACATATTATCTAACTATAAAAAAGTCTACTAGATTTAGGACATCATTATTATATCATTAATGATGTCCTTAACACACTGAAACTAAAAACTGTATTTTTTCTATTCACTGAAAAATCAACTATTTCAAAAAAATTCCCAAAATTCACCCTAAAAATTTATCGATGTGTAGATTTCAAAAATGAAGTCCATTTTTTGAAAATAATTTTCTAAATATTATTAATTTAGTTTTTAAATAAAATCATACTTAATTCAAAAATTAACAATTCTAATTCTGTAACTACTACTATATCACAATGTAAAATTAACCTAGATGCTATTATCTTAATGTCTTAATAAAATAAAATAATAATATGATTTAATATTCATTAGGGTCATATCACTATTCATATTACTATTCATAGGGGTATGTTACTATTCATCAAAAAAACAATTTGGTTTCCAAAGACTCTAAATAACATACTGAACACAATTGTATATGACGGTTTCTTGAAATTTAGAACATAGAAGTAGAAAAGTTATGTTTTAAAGGATAATTAAAAATATCTATTTAAAACAAGGTTCCATTCATTTCTATTTATTTTTATAAAAACATGGGGTGTTACAGGGCATCAGAGCTGTTTTAGGCGATCGACTTGGAAGAATCCGTATAGATGATCCAAAGCATCATAGCTCATTGTTCAAGGGAGAGTTTGAACTAAAAATGTCACAGGTCTATAAGTGGTTCACCGAAGTGACAAGAATATTCCTTTATGGTCCTCCCAATCACACTCATTCCTAGTTAGTGATCTATAAGAAATGACCTAGTTTGGGATATTTCATGTATTTTAGGATATGAAAATGATCGTGTTATTAGTAGTGGGATGTTCTGTTGATATATGGTAGGGCCTTGGCTACTATGCATGAAGTTTTCTCATAAGAGATAATGCTGACATGAGTATACTATTTCAATCCTATTTCCATGAGGAGTGCTAGAAGTAGATCAGGGTTTTAACGGGTGGTTGGAAGGGTTGAGTTAATCAGTATAGTATATCTCCTTTTGCTGATGGGGGTACTCTAGAGTGAGAGTTCTATTTGATTGACAGTGAAATGCTGATGAACATGACCATAAGGTTTAAGTACCGGTTGGTGTTGGAATTTATATGCTAGAATACCTAACCCTTCCATGGTAGTTCACAATTAGAAGAGTACTGACCAGGTGCCACAATGGAATAGGGTATAGTTCATAAGTAATCTTCTAACAATGTTTATATACTATTAAATAATTCCTATGGATTCCCAATGAAAAGGTTGGGTGCCTAGATGTATCAGGTACTCTCCAATAGTACACTATTATAAGAGTACTTGATCTTTTCAGTATTGATAGAATTGGGCATATTGCACATCCGTAATGCATATACATATACATATATAAATATATTAGTTGGGGGTTGGGATGTGAAATGGGAACCAAAATGTTTTAATCACCACCATAAGGTTTATGTATTGGGAAACCGGTCAATATTTTTATGGCTCATTCACCAACACCACCTCACGACTATAGGGGGAGTGGACTTGTTAGTACTCTTCTAATAGTGCTTCCACTTTTTATATGGTAGTGCTGAAGGTGGGGGCAGTTTTATCTACTCTATCTAATAGTATTGTGATACTTATTGGGTGAAATCATCATAATATAGGTTTTAGAGGTAGTGAGACTAGGGAAAATCCACTCTAACTATTCCATCAGTTTTAATGGTGGTAATGGTTGGGCTATGGATATCATAAAATATAATCAACTGTTAGTGGAAGAGTTGAATAAAACCCTAAAACATACGACCATTCCAAAAACTGACACAGGTTCACTAGTATAGTATACTATTTGGAACATGAGAAACAAATTTGGAAGGAACTCAACAAGCTCTTGAACCACCAGTTATGTCACTATTAGAGTAAAGTACCGAGGATAGACCTATCTCATTGGATCACCTATGGTTGATGCATACAATAGGTGGGGAGTAGGGTAGTGAATATATGTTAAAAACACAGGACTCTAATAAGAGGTCGACCTACGTATAGAGTCTTACACCTTCCTGGTGCTGCAAGGCTAATGCAGTTGGGTACCGAGTGGAGGGAACCTAGCCATATTGATGTAGTGTTAAACAGTGGCAGTAACCCTAACTGTCTGAAGGTAGGGAAATGACTTGCTGCATAAGTAGTGACATGCATGAATGGTGTCATGATTTCCCAACTATCTTCAAAATGGAATCTGGTGAAAATGAACACTCAGTTCAGATATCAAGCTCCCCATGTCTAGAGAGTAATACCCCATGCACCTTGACTATTCTCTTTGATGTGATCAAGATAGTCGAATGCCTCATAGGATGATAGTAGTGATCTGGTCTCCTACTGCCACTGCTCCACTGGGCCACTTGTTTAGTCAATTCCCAATGCTATAATCTCATGAGTGAAATGAATTAACTCACTACTTCCACTATAGACACAACCTGGTATATATATATATATATATATATATATATGTATTAATTATTTAGGATATATCCACATAAGGATCTAGATAATTCATGGATAGGTGTGTAAATCGATTTATCCATTAATCCCCCTTGTTTCAAGGTTTCCCAATACTTCAATATGGTCATGGGACATCCCAATTAGGTGAAAGAAAAAGTATAATATCTATATAAGGGTGGTATTGGAGGAATTTTTATGATAGAATACATGATAGTTGTCATTGTGACTGATATAAGATGATACCTTGGTTCATCAGCTTTTTTATTCAATTTAAGTTCAAGTCTTGTGAATAGAGGGAGTTTGGTAGTTTATCTGGGAAGATGCCTCTTAAAGAGTAACATGAGGTGCACAATGTCCAAAGAAACCCAATTCTACCAGGAACGTATTGGTGTTCAACACTTGACTGTAATATGGCACAAATCAGTCCGGGATAGACAATTCCAAATGTAATCTGAGCAGTCATCCATAGTGAACTGGACTGTTCTATGTGGTTGGGTGCTCGCGAAATAGATCAAAGTTATGCCGAGGATGATAGTATGATGAAACATAATATTTTGGATCGATGGTTTTGTTTGTCATCTCAATGTTGACTCATCACCTCTAGAGGCAGAAGCTGGTCCCAAAGGTTCAGCTGTTCACTAATTGAAAATAGTGGTACATGAGTTGGGTTTAGAACATCATGAGATAGTTTAGTTCCTATATATCATGGGGTCATGATAATAGAAAGGTAAAACTCCTTGTATGAGAGGGCTGGAATCGAGCACAGGGCCAACCCATTGCGAGCCAGAACCTGGGTGGTGCTATACAGTGTAGTTACATTGTTGGTATCATCTCTATTGGGGGTGGTCACTGGTGGATGGATCTTGGAATGCCACTTGGACTCATTCGTAGACTTGTTATAAGAACAGTACTCGAGAGGATAGGAAAGATTTGAACCATACCTTTTGGAACTTGATCTTGCTCACATGTGTCATAGATCAGGGATCTATCATAGAGCAAGTGTATTCGTGCTAATCAGACATCTAGATAATAGGTAGCTCAGAGCTCATGGTCCACCACCCTACTCAGGTATTCAAGTCGAACCACCACATAGAAAATTATATTCCACCATATCCAATACAAAAAACATGACAAAAATAGATGATTTAGGTGACCAACGACACTGGAACCATGAGAACCCGTAGAAAATTCATCAGATTCTTGGTCGGGTCAACCATGGGGCCAATGCATCTACCAAACTGAATGCATCATATTTTTTCTGGATCATCAGTATAATCTATCAAGGTACTATTCTATATATTCTATAGGAATACCACTATAGGCACCACTATAGGTTTACCTATAGTGGTTCCTATAGTGGTTTGACTATATTATATCGATGCCTCATATGATATTCGATGGTTCAGGGATTTTATGGTGGATATGGTTGTGATAGAATTGGATTTTGAGGTACTATACTAGACTAGCAGTAGTAGTGGTGGTAGTAGTAATACTATGGTTGTATGGTGGAATGGAATTGTAATGTTTTGGCTGATGGTGGTCGGTATAGAAGAGCATGGGGGTTAGAACGGTTAGTTGGTGCGATCAAATGGGTATTTTATTAGTTGATATGTAAAAAATGATATAATAGATAATTTGGGAGTCGATACAGGTACTCCTATTTATAGTCTATTAGAATAAAAATAGTTCGGGTGAAGGTGGTGCTCGACGATTGGTCTAGTCTCTGGAATTGGACTGCGCAGAAATAGTTATAAGCACTTTATGGCTAAAACATTCATGCTACCCCGCCTCCCAACATGTTCCCCCTTCACCACCAATGTTGTTTGAGTGAGTATACACAACTCCAGTCACTTCATATCTTGAATATTTTAAATGTTGTGTGTGTGCTTTCCAAAAGTTTTCTGTTGGGCGCTTTCCCACTCATCGGTCGGGCAATTGCGTTTCTCAGGTGGTTTAGTAGAATGGTGTTTCTGATTGTTATTGAGTGTATATGGTGCTCTTGAGATCCCACCATCTCGAATGTAACCACCAAATCACAATGGTAATGGTCATATAGCATGAGCAAGAGTTCAACTGACCATGAATGAAAATACCTAGGGTACCTTTATTCTGGGATGGGGGGGGGGGTACGGTGAGGAGCTCAAGGCCAACCACCCATGGACAAATAGCCTTCCAATGGGTGAGACCCAAACACTTTATTCTAGACCCCACCTGGTACTTATATATATTAAGACCATTTCCTACTATATCACAAATCACAAATCACAAATCATGAATCAAAAATCACGAATCAAAAAGTGGTACAATTGATTACATCTCATGAGTTTATTGGCATTCGGCGATGGGAGTAGCCAAACAACTGAACTTCTGTACTTGAATGACGACATGCACCCTACTATATAGTGTAAGGAGAAGTTCATTAAAAACATATACTATGTGTGAAAGTGAAGGTGAATCACATACTAGATAAGATATATATGGTGAGGAGTGGGTGATTGGATGTCGGTATAATATAGGTATTAGACTTGAATTCCTAGACAACGGTTGTGGTATTGGGAACAAATGGAATGGGGATGGTGTTACCTTAGCTAGGCCGACTCCCCGCTAATATGTTCCAAGAAAGATTGATGCCACCATGTATCCATTATCACCTTTGGGAAGGTGGTCCAGTAGTAAAGCATTAGATAGTGGTGTTGTGATTGAGATGGTATTTGGGGGTTTTGGTTTGGAGTGGATGGATCCATTGCATTGAAGGACTTCAACTTCCAGGGTTGTGAAATCCACCCCATTGGAATGTGGTCAGACCTGGGAATGGGAAGGGGATGGAAGAGTCCTCCCTTGTTGTTACTTGTAACCCTATGGTCAACCACCATCTCTATACCAACCATCCTTTCCCCCACAACATCTATAGGTTCTAGATAGAAATGTCTATAGTCCTTAGATAGCTAGGATGCTGGGTATTCTTTCTTCCAAGTTGCGATAGGATCTCAACCACTGGAAGAATGGTGGGAATGGTCCATATGGAAAATCTACTAAATTTATTATATCTATATGAAATAAAAAGAGGAACATATTTGTCTGCACTAGTCACACAAGATAGCATATTTTGAATTGTGGACATGTTGTGCTTGATTTGATTCATTCTTAACCTTGCGTGATAGTCGTCAGGCATTGACTCGGCTCACACTTTTGGCCTCAACCCTCTCCACCTGGGATGGAACATGAAGAGATTCATTTATTTTCATAGAAGGAACAATCTCTCAAAGGGAAGGGTCATTTATCTTCAGAATGTTCCATGGAAGTCAAACCAACCCATTATGCTAAACTAAAAAACATATTAGAGAGTAAAATGAACCTACTGGACACAACGAGTACCCAAATGGTGGAAACAAATAGGCTAGTCTTGGGATATGGGGATGGCATTGTACATGTATCTGGGTTGCATCAATTTAAATGTGGTGAAATTGTCTAGTTTTCAAGAAGTGTGAAAGGTATAGTGTTGAATCTAAATCCCAATATTGTCTGTATATTGGTTTTTGGGTTGGATACCAGCATCAAAAAAGAAGATCAGGTCATGTGCACAAGTTTGATCATGGATGTTCCCTCAAGGATGTGCCATATTGGTCGTGTTATCGACACTTTGGGTGTTCCAATTGAAAAAAACTCAACCGTGAACTGAGAATCTGAGACTAGATATGTTGAACTTAAAGGTTTGGGTAATATCAAATGTCAAATGGTTCACAAGCCAATGCAGACTGGTCTCAAAGCAGTGGATAGCCTTATTCCTATTGGTCATGGGAAATGAGAACACCTCATTGGGACAAATAAATGGAAAAAACTCGAATGTGGGTTAATACCATGATTTCCCTACAACAAGTGAACACCACCACTCGAGAATGAGAAATGATCTATTGTATCTATATTGTTGTAAGAAAGAAATGCTCAACAGTTTACAAGTCATTCAATTACTCTTGGATGCTTCCAGCATGGGGTATTCCATTATAGTTTCTACTACCACTTCAGAACCTGCTCCACTTCAATTTCTTGGACCATATTCTAGGTTTTCAATGGGGGAATATTTATATGATCATGGAATGCACATTATGATCATATATGATGATATTTCAAAACAATTAGTGGCATATCGACAAATAGAATTATTTTTACGCCAACCACCAGGTCGAAAGGCATTACCAAGTGATGTTTTCTATTTATATTCTCATCTTTTAGAATAGGAAGCTAAATGATCATACAATACTAGTGATGGTAGCTTGACTGCCCTTCCCATTATAAAAACACTAGCGGGAGGCATCTCAGCCTGTATTTCCACTAATGTGATCCCAATTATTGATTGAAAAATATGTTCGGACACAAAGCTCTTTTATCGAGGTATGTGACCAGTAATCAATGTTGTCTTATCAGTCAGTTGAGTTGGATCATCCACTCAGGTTAAAGCTATGAAACAAGTAAGTGGTGCTTCAAAATTATAATTGGATAAATATCAAGAATTAATATCCCTTGTTTAATTTGGTTCATACCTAGATAAAGTGACTCAAGATATTCCCAATCGAGGTGCTCAGCCCACGGAGGTTCTGAAACAACAACTACATCATCCAATAGATCTTTAACAAAAACTACTAGTACTATATGAAATATTCAATGATTTCTTGGATCAAATGCATATTGAACAAATAAAAAATATGAGATAGAAATCACAAACTATCTCAAACATGGTTGGCCTTTCAATCCATATTGGCTCGCTAGCTTCACACTTGAGGTAAATAAGGAAATAAATCACTTATTATATGTAATTGATTCATTGATTAACTATCTAGATATAATATAGTAGGCAAGGTCTTGTTCATTTAACCCCTTTGGAAGGTTGTCTTTGTGACTCACTAGTGGAAGATACCTAACTATATAGAGTAGAGTACCTGGAAACTGGATAGCACAATCTCTGGGCACAGTGTTACAGTGAATTATCCAATACTCAAGGATGGATTCTTCTTTCTCAGTGAAAGGATCACTACCACCTCTACTACCTATATTATACCAACTATGATGATATAACCTCTAATACCTATATTATACTAATCAAAGACCAGCTCAAGGTTGTTGATCGGGGAATCTCGGTAGTCTAATCAAATAGTACCTCCAACTCCCATTGATTTCCACTATCTAAATTATATAGGATTTATGAAATAGTGGCATCAAGGGTGAGTGACATGATTGAAAATGTATGGGATTTTTTATGCATGTTCTCTAAAACACGGTGCTCAATGGGGAGGAAATATGAAGGCAATGCTTCAGTACTGTACTCTAATAGTTTGGAGGTATAATGTCTCAACTCTAGGCTATGATGAATGTGATTGATGGTGATGTTTCTAGAATACTTGAGAGTGATTGGAACTAAAACTTCCAACTGAATGAGTCAACATAGAGAGACAAACCCTGGGGGTTTCAAGGATGGTTAGTTATAAGAATAATATCATAGAAGGTATGGAGGCGGAGACACCTAGGGGATCATGGGATCACTAGGAATGACCAAGTCCTCCATGGTCTGGGAAACTTCATGTATCCCAAGTCCTCCTAGGTCTAGTCAGACAAGGTCTAACCAGGTTTAGGATACTTCATGTATTCCAGGAAATAGTCGGACTAGGTACAATGGATCGATAAGATAGAAGAAACGACTCCTCCTACTATGTACACCTAAAATTAAGATATTATTATAATATAGGTTCTTGAATTGGGGATGGGAAATAGAAATATCAATCCCAATAATGGTGGTGGAATAGTACAATTTGAGGTGTCTAGGTGCAATGATCCAGTAGTGATATGAACCTTTTCTTCGTTTACACTATAAAAAATAAATGAACATAGATGTCACCAAACTATATACTATTTGTGATATAGCTCAGCCATGGAAATAAAGATCTCAAGAGGGATCCACACCGATCAAACATGGTATCATTGAGTTACATAATGATATCTTTCACTTCCTATTTCTGATCATGGGTTTTGATTCATGGATGATGGTTCGAGCGTTATGGTTGTTCCCCTTTCCTAGGAGACTATCAAACAAATGGACCATTCATGGAACTACTCTCAAGTTTCTTTATACTATATCTCATAGTATCATACTGGTTTTCCTTTCCATCCCTTCCTTTTCTTTTTTATACTCATTGGATGAGATCATCGATCTCATCCTGATGATCAAAGCGATTGGAAAATAATGGTATGAGAGGTCACCTATTATATACAACACACATGGTGGTTTCTCTATTATTGCACTAGGTAAGTGAACCCTGATCTAGTGTATACTGTTAGAGTAGGTTAATGAGATGTTTTTTAACCGTTGACTTCTCAGATTGGGTGGCTGTAACGAACAAGTGGGAAGAATTTTCTCCCATATCAATGAATTACAAGATGGGGCTCTGAGCAATGAATTTTTCTATATGAGATACTTCCATTTAAACTAATAATAGCCTATGGGGGTATTGCAGTATGGGTGGGGTGGATGGGATGGAGTCCAATCAATTGGATCAAGCCCACGCAATAGAAACGATGTCATTGAGACCTGGGGATGCTGAACTATAGCTATGGGAATAGGGAATCCGGGTCATCGTACCATGTAGATATAATTGTTGAATGGTTGGTATATTAGAGTAGAGCACTAAGGGTCAAGGTGGTTCAGAAAGAGGTTTCTCAATCTATTCAAAAAGGTAGCTACATTTGAAGAGACCATGGCTTCCATCTGGGAATACCGAATCACCAGCATAATCATCATGTTTTGATATTGTTGATCAATAATGATTGATACGAGTGATCCATACAACAAGTAGTTTTGAATTGGAAACAGCTTGATGGTGCCAATGGAACACGAGGTCATCCCATATATGCCACTACACAACCAAGGGTCTATATGGGAATAGTTTTTCTATAGTGTTCCTTAGTAAAATATAGGTAGTAGACCTAAGCCATCCAACCTAGACACCCGGTTCCCTGAGGTGAGGTGGGTGTATGGATCAATCAGTAGAGCATTTGGCTTTTAACCCAATTTTCACAGGTTAAACTCATGCTATACCCAACCCCCATTCAACAAGTGTCTTGTGTAGATAGGGTTCATTCCCTCCTTTTAGTGTACTAATGCGCTCGAGTGGTGATGCTTGCCTTCAGATTGGTAGTCCCCATGGGAGTATCATGGATGGAACACCAGCACATATGCCACACCACACCAGGTATCAACTTGGTGGATGATGGAATTTGAGTGTTTGAGATAGACACTGCACTATATAGATAAGATTATTTATTTTATATGAGATATTTTCAGGTATATTGGAAGGGTCCCAATGCATTCCCTAAACCAAAGGCAAGTGAATGGGGAGAGAGTGATCATGCTTTGACATAGATTGGTTCTGCATTTCACCCCAGGTATGTCTTCTATTTTGATCGTTGACATCCTAGTTCTCACCTAGTCATTATAGATTTGTAGATTGACCAGCCGATAGGATGAAGGGTACCAACAATCAAACACCACCAGAGAATATTGGTATCATCTCTATGTGGTCTATTAAGAGTACTAAACAGACCACTATGGATCAAGACTGCCAAGAGCTAGTAGCACTTGGAAAAACAAATGGTGTGAACCCACACCGCCACATTTTTGATATAGTGGATTCCCGTAGCTATCTAGTGTGGAAAAATTCATTGAAAATGTATTCCTATGAAATGAGGTAGGAGCTCGGGGAGATGGCCAATACGATTGCATAGTAGAGCACAGATTCATTCAACCACCAAATACATGGAAAAAATGACTATTTGAGTAGAGTACTGATAAACTATTAGAGTGTAGTACTGATCAACTAGAGAAATTTACCATCATTATGACTGAACCCAATGCCCAAAACCAAAAGACCATTATTGGACCATGAACCTACTGAAGGTCACGCGGTCTGATATCGAAGGTGGGGAACCATTAGAGTATAGTATTGATCAACTAGTGCAAGGTAGCAAGTCATGTTATGGGTATCTAGTATGCACCTATTTCTACTACTCTGACATCATGCATGAATCATGTGTAATTGGTGGTATTACATTCCCATAGTGTAGCATTTTCATTGGTGTGGGATATGAGCTGATCCAATGACCCCTATAGAACAAGGCATTGTCATTGGTCGATATGTGCTCATGGATGTGTTCAAAAAGGACCTTTGTTACTAGTTTCCACCTTGCGCCAAAGTAAACTAATGTGTGGATACTCGGTATGCCATACTATAGTCATTCTAATAGAAAGCTTCCCATAATCTACTCTAATAGTGTTGTAAGATCATCAACAAGACTAAGTTCCACCAAGACGACTCTTTTTGAAAACGGTACTATGGGAGTGATACAAATTACACCACACCAAGGCAAGGGAACAAGCAATTCCACTAAAACTATTTCAACTCCAACAAGGCAGTTGAACAATGATTGTCACGAGAGTAGGAACAACTCATCTCACACTACAACACCGGAAGAAACAAAAATAGAACTCAATGTGGCTTTGGTAATTTTCTTCTACAAAATATATATAAATACTAGGAAATGGTGGTCGAATAGATTGAAATAGGTTTCCTATCACATAAGAGGTGGTCACTCTAGTAGTCACACATAAATGGTGTTCTAGAATTCATGTTAATGGGAGAAAGTGGGTCGTGGGGGTTTTGGTAGAGGTAGTAAAACTATTTTGATCAGTGGAATTTGGGTGGACTATGTAATATATGATATATAGTTAATGGAATCTGGGCTCAACTTATCAACCTGAAATGAGAATTTAGTGTAATATAGGTAGTCGATTGTCCATTGTATACCAAAAGTAGTAAGACCGATAGAGATGATACCAATATGGAATTAAAGTGAGACCGTGAGAACAGCTAGACAATAAGGCAATGATTGATCCAATTCACCATACCATCTCAATACCAATACACCTCATGTTATAGGAAACCTGTGGCCATATCATTTTTTCCATCCACCCGAGTCACTACTCTAAACTAATAGTATTGGTAATCTCAAAAATACTCCAATAATAAGTTTTCTATCTCATCAGGATGGGGTTTAAATGGTAGGGAAGTGAAAAAAGAAAAGTGATAGTTTTACTATGAGGTCTGGGGGCTCATATCTGGCCTACTATTTTGCTCGTAGGTAATGAGGTGGTTTGGAAAAAGGTCAAGATGACCATTCAACTGTGTTCTATTGAGCACAGATGAATTGAACTATATAGAGTAAAGTTTAGTACTTTATTATATATAGTATACTCTAATAGTGCTTAAAGAGATGGTTTTATCTTTTAGAGGCATTGGGTTGGGGGTATATAATCTCTTGATGAGATAGGAAACCTGGGGCCAGGGGCTAGTACTCGATTGGAACTAGTGGTTCGACTCGAGTACCGGGCGTCACAGTTGAACTTAGGTACAGACTGTTGATAGTCTAGTACAATACACACCACTGGATATATAGGCGTGGGGTCAGGGGTCAAGTGAGAAACCCCATTAACACCACCAATTTCAACCCATTTCTCGGTATAATATAAATAGTGGGAATGAGGCACCATTGGACCAATAGATCAACATTGGCTCATTTCCATGACACGCCTACCTGAGATCCCCATTGCCACTCCAATGCAACCCTCAATATAATATAGTTATCCCACAAAAGCAAAATAACTTTTTGTATACTATATTGATTACCTGAGGGATACATGAATCATGTATTATCTAGTTATAGTCTAGATAGCAGGCTACTAGACACTATAGGTACCACTATAGGTGGTTCTTTACCTACAGTGGTTCCTATAGTGGTGCCTATAGACTATATAGAAGAGTACCTAGATAGATTATTCTGAGGTCTGACCAATCCTAGTATTCCCATGTCTTTATTGGGATACCTAAATTAGGTATCCCAGTGAGCACCTGGTGAGTGAGAACACTATGAAATAGGGTACTTAGATCAGGTCAACTACCACCTATGGACCAGGTGAGTGAACACACTATGAAATAGAGGACTTGGACTAGGTGGTCTTTCTAAGAGAAATAGAAGATGCCTAGTGTTGCCCAATGGATCTTCTAATCACTGAATTGGTGGTTGAATACAATATATGAATCGAAAACATCCCAAACTTATAGGTGATCCCCTAGAACTAAAGGAAGAATCTAAACCACCAGTCCCAATGAAAAACCATATAGTAGGCTGAAGGGAATCACCCCCAACTCAACTATTACTCTGAATGGTTAGGGTGGGAGAGAGACAGGACAAAGAAAATGTCATGGTTCATTGGGGCAATGTGAGTTGAGTGTTTTAAGGATTGAGATTGTGGATGCTGCAAAATCAATGGGTGTTGGTGATTCTACTATTTATTTAGCTGGATCGGTGATCATAATTAGCAACATGTTCAGTGCATTGATTCAATATGGGGTGTACAATTCATCAATGAAAAAATAGTCATTTGAGTATGAGATTTTGGGGATTACTCTGATAAAATCTATAACCTCATTTTCCTCAATGATGGTGTTTTTCTCTCATCCGTGTTTCAACCAGGTTCTCCCTCTTTCCCTTAGTCATTCTTAGGGTTACTAAATGTATTATCAGTCTAATATAGCCATCCCACTATAGGAAAATAACCGCCTATAAACTATATAGAGTAGTACCTAGATAGATTACCCAAGGGATACATGAATCACATATCCTCTAGGTATAATCAAGATAGTAGGCTACCAGACACTATAGGTACCACTATAGGTGGTCCTTTACATAGAGTGGTGCCTTTAGTGGTGCCTATACACTATATAGAAGATTACCAGAATAGATTATAATGAGATCTGACGTATCCAGATCCTCCCAGGTCTTTAGTGGGATACCTGAATTAGTTATCCCAATAAAGTCCTAGGAATCTCCTTGGACAAGAATACTCAATAGGTAGTATGTTCAAAATGTCATTTCTTGAGTTCTTTATTGGATATCTAATAACCATAGTCTAGACCACTGGAATTCCCTTACATCTATAGTGTTATGGAAACTCTCGGAAGGTAGTTTCTAGATGGTGTGGACCCATTAGAAATCCATAATGAAGCCCACTCAACCAACCAGTCAAGATAGTGCTCTGGTACAATAACAATAATGGGGTGACTGGTAGGAGAGGTTCCATAATGAATTTCTAGTGTGGCATGAACTCAACTAGCTTGGGAACTGGGGAATTCCACCACTAATGCATCAAACCATGTTTTTTATCATTGGTGTACTCAAAGAATCATTATTTTTTCAACTTTATCATGTTAATATGATAGCCAATACACTGGTTCCAGTAGTGTAGTTTTAGTTCCCCTTTTTTATTGTCATAGAATCCATTTCAGCCTCTCTCAATGTCATCTTTTGTTTCCTCAACTCTACTACCATTACGTATGATACAATATTTTCATGGGGCGGTGATCTGGAGGCATGAAACCATGTAAGATAGGGTGTTTCAGGTGGGTATTTCATTCATTCTAGTTAGTCAATTGATGATGGTCATGCTGGAAGTATCAAAGGTCATCTATTCAGGTGCATCATGTTACGGTCTCTACAAATACTAAGATTGATCCAATCAAATTAGATAGGATGTGCTAATAGACTTTGCATCTCTTTGATCATGATATTCCTTATATTAAAGAGGCCTATTGTTTATCAGAAAATATATATATGTTCTAGTGCTCCAACCTCATTATAGACACTGTTCAAAATAGAAGTGTTAAAGAAATTTGTAGGACTCTTCTATAATTTAATAAATCAGGTCTAGAGCTCAATGATAGTAGAGTAAAAGGCCTTGTTTTCTATGTCTCTATCTCACTATTAGGATACAAATGTGATGAATGTGACCACATACAACTTTGGTTCTTTTGGTTTCCATATATGAGGTTTTCATAGGGAACCATTGCATATCTATGAAAGGATCCATTGATGATGATAAGCGCATCGATTGTGATGAAGGGTTTGATACCACTGTAGAAGGGAAAGAGAGAGTGTTTTCTATAGGAAACTATATGAAGATCTATATAACATAGGTAGTATAATATGACTTGAAAATGATTGGATCATGCATGTTTTTCACATATCCCAATGGATGGGGTTGAAAGGGCATATGATAGGGAAATTGATTCTGTTCACTTGATGTTTTCCACTAACAAGTGGTTGGGAGAAATTCAACAAGGTTCTATTTTTTGTCACTCATGACGTCTTTGGATCTGGTTTGAGATTTAATATCTTCACTATCTTCTTGATAAGGGATCGATAGGGAGGTTGATATCTTTTAGCACGGGCCCACCGCCTACATAATCACATCATTGGATAGTGTGGTTGGAAGCATAGCATTGCTACCCTGGTATGTCCATGTCATTTACTAGGATACATGAATCATGTATCCCAGTGATACATGAATCATGTATCCTAGTGATACATGAAGTATCCTAGTGAGGACCTGTAAATGACCAGGGGTGAAAAGTGGGTATGGGATGGAGTGAATGGATAGTGAGAATATGGATGGGTTTGAAATTGGGAAATGGAATACGGATCAGGTGTAAGGATAAGCTCAACTCCCTACTATATCCTAGTTTGATCGATGGGAATGATGGTCATAGAAGTGAATGGGGAACACCTATGTGATAAAAGGGTATCAGTAATGGTTGGATTGGGAAGTTTGGGATATGGCCAACTAAATCATGTGTCTATGGGGTTAGAAGGATATTATACTATAGCATTGCCTTTTGTCGGTGGTTTTGGTTGTGTTCCATGATTGGCAGTTCTATTAGTTTATTGAGTGGACCATGTTCAATAGGAGGTCACGGTCAAGGATAGTTAGACTAGACATGTGATTCATCCATGTGATTCTATCATGTGATTGTATCATGTGATTTAGTATTCAATATCATATGACTAAATCACATAACTAAATCACATGTGATGTTTCTTGTGGTCTTGGTGGTGTTGAGATGGGGCGCATTAGAATTGGATCAGAAATCCTTCTACTCCAACCATTGTATGCACAAGGTCTTGAGTTTTTAGTATTGATTCAATTAGGGAGGGTCCTATTTAGTATAATATTGGTAGAATAGGTAGCACCATTTGGAATTGTTAGGGGGTTCCATATGGTGGTGGTAGCATAGCAAGGTAAAGGGGTGTTCAGATATGTGAGCAGAAACCTTGCTTCCTTATTCTTCTAAGGATGGTATCATGATCGGAACCTATTGGAAGGGGTTCCCAAGGGCCAAAGAATATAGGTTCACTCAGCCACTTGGAGTTGAACATTTCGGTTCGAGCAAGAAAGGAAACATTGTTGAATTGGAAACTGTACTGGTGATATTTTACATCAATTATTAGCACACGGGCTGAGAAAACCAACTGAATGTTCATGAGTCGGTCACTCTATCTTGTTCCCGTGATTGGTGGTGGCTAAAAAAATAATATATAGGTCCACTATTAGAATAATAATAGTGTCTATCGTTACAAGCAGAATAGCGATTTATGTTACATAAGTCATCCGAGCGTAGAGACTTGATTTTATCAGGTTTTCCACATGCGATTGGGCCTCTTGGACTAATACTTATATATATTTTTGGGGTTTTAATATCAATGTGGTACCTTCTAACACATAAAGGTAGGGAGTAAAACATATATTAGAGTACCTGAGGATTGTGGATGCCTCATATTGGGCATACCAGGGAGAGACACAATCATCAATTTCCTTATTCTTATAAGGATAGCATGCCTAGAATTAGTGGGGGTTTTGATCTTTTTGAAGTGGGGGAACTATGATCTACTCTTTCCAATTGACATTTAGTGGCATTAGAAGAATACATATGCTGATTTAGAACCATAGAATGATCACCTCACTATTAGAGTAGTGTAGGGGATTTGATCCAATCATTGCTTATGGTATAGGTGGCTCCAGGGCGTAGCAATCCTACTACTGATTTTAAATGAGCAATTGATAGTATTGGGTAATATATCATATAGATCAACTGGGATGTCAAGTGATTTGAATATTCCTATGTGGGTCTCCCGGTGTGGCAATGTGGAACGCCAAGGCACAATGAAGTCATATTGGAGTGGATGGTAGCGAGTGGAATGGATCAAGACAGTAGTTTCCATTACTATTTAGTTTCTAGTTGGGATTCACATATATCAAAGGTAAGAAGCAAGAATTTTCCAAATCCAATTGTGTTTTCTCCTCCTTTTGTCCCTTTCGATTCCTAGTGGCATGACAACACCCATACTAGTGTAATGGCTTGTCCGTAGAGATGTTTCGAGTGCTTCAACCATGTCCAATGGTTCTGTTGTTCTGATTACAATACCATCCTTTCACTCATTATTTAGATACCTATCTCTCAACCCCAATCACTCAGTATACCTCCTCATTTGAGCATCATTTCCAATACGGTACACTCGTTTCCTTTTTAGCGAAGGAAAAAAACCCAGTACTTATATATATTAAGACCATGGCCATGATCCTAATAGATGGTTCCACTAGGTACCTCTTTCCACTCCAAGAAAGAACCTTGATGACATTATAATCCGTGAATCATCATCTTTTGTTCATTGGGAAGATCTTAGTTCCTGTCATTTCTTATTACCAATGGTTCGTGCTATGGTTTGAATACACTATTCTCTCTTTGGAGTGCAGTGTGCTCAGGTTCCAATGTTACCTGGATCTCACTAAAATAGTATGATTGAGTTCCCAAGATCTATGCCTACCTATTTGGGTTCTCAGTAAGCTGCAAGATGGTGTTTGGATATTCCTTGATATGGGAAAAAGTGAAACGTTTCGATCATGGGTTGTCCATCCAACCATCTTGTCAATTGGAAGCCTAGGCATTAATCTTTGGGACCAAGATCAAATAGTGAGGTTTAGAGTTGGGTTGGCTGGACTGATTCCGAAGGAAGTTTTCTAAGCTCCCATCAAGCATTTGGGAGTCATGATTTCGATTTTTGGTATTCTGCTATCATTTTGATTTGGATTTTTTGGCACCCACCTATGGACCAAGACAATCCTCCGGTGTTTTGATATGAAATTTCAATTCTTATTGGGTATTGAACCTATGGGAACAGTCTAAGTTCTAAGTTTAGCTGCTACTGTGAGTGGATCCAGTTTCCCTTGAGAGTGGATGGTCAATCTCGATCAACCCAGTTTTCCAATTCCCTGACTTACTTTTATTTAGTGGAAACAAATAACAATTGAAGTTAGTTGGATCAAGTGCTCTTGGCTCAATATGGAAATAACTACAAGCCTTGGGAAGCAGGACATGTTGTTCATACCAATCGGAAACATTGGACATGAATCACTAACACACTACTAGATAGAGTACTGAGAGGTCTAATTACAGATTCTAGGAAATAGTCACATTGGTTTCCTTCCAGGAAAATTCACCGTGGGTTGAGCTAAATTCCTCTTGATTTGTTCGTTGGTTCAACATTCCAACTTGGGCTAGTGTGATCTGCTTGGTTGGTGGTGTGCACATTCAAACAAGCCGGAAATATATATAAGTATCATGCTATGAGATACTGCAGTTGGGTTCTCAGGGAAATTGAAATGAGATGGTCAATAATGTAAACAACGGGTTGTTTGGGTGCTGGCATATTGGAATGTATAAGTGCAGTTGCAGATAGAATTCATACGACTTTCTTACGTACCTATAGATCCATTGGAGCTGTATCATCTTTCAGTGGGATCACGTATAGTACTAGGGTGTCAAGCCAGCCCAATGTAATAGATCGGATGGACTGTAATAGGGGTTGAACCGGACAACTAGCAACTCGAGTGCCTTGTGGTTCTACATTTGGGTTCCAAACATTCTTGGTAGAACCATCGTTATTGTGTGAGAGGGCAGTATTCGTGAAATGGTACCTGGTTTCATTCAATTGGGTGGAAATCAATCTATTATTTAGCCATCAATTCTCTAATGAAATCAACCAACTCATTTCCAAATGGAAGTGTTGGAAGCAGTAATGGTGTCTTGCTAGAACGGTGTGTGGATCATCAAATGGGCTATCGGGCTTGTTTACCATTAGTCCCAATGATTAGATACAGTAGCTGGATGACGACTACGACTAACGTGGCAACACAAACCAATATAATGAGTCATCTATATGCATTGATGGGATCAAGCACTAGGGGAATCATTATGTTATCATTTTTCATGATGATTCGGGGAGGTCTATTCGCGGCTGCTTTGGGGAGACAGTCGACTTGTTCAAAATCTAGAATGGATGATTGGAGTTGAAATGATTGTGGTCATGCTTGATTCTCTAGATGGGTTAAGAATAAATGTGTTTGGGCCAATTGGAGTGGACGAGTTCACAATGCATTGGTGGTGGGATGATCGAGTCAAGCTTATGCTAATGAATAGTGTGTGTTCGGCCAATTGGAATAGGTGGTTTTTGGTTCAACAGTTGACCAACATGACACTTTATGATTTGAGTGACTTCGTGAAATCATTAGAATGGTCATGAAAAAAACTTCTGGGAGTGAAGAACGATGTCATATAGGTTGGGTTTGTAATGACCCAATGTTTTATAAATGGAAATTCATTTCTTATAATTATGTCTTATAGTATAATCACATAATATTACTTTTAAAACACAACAAAAACTTTATAAGTGAAGAATAACTGAAATAAAAGGCATCTTTAGATGTTAAGGAACATATAGAAATAGTAACTTGACCTTTGGAATAGTAATGCGACCCTTGTGAATAGTAAACTTGCCAATGTAATAGTAACCTCTCCAATTTAAGTATAAATAAAATTTATCTTTTTATAAGTGTCAATATAGTATAATTATGTCATAGTATATGTAAATAAATAATTTACAAATTATTATTAAGGTGTTGGTATTTTTATAGGTCAGGAATATTTTATTAAACTCTTATGAATAATTTATTATTTTAAATGAAATGTAGTTTCATGAAATGTACTCATAAATTAATATTTTTATTCTAAGACAATTTAATTTGACCTTAAGTAAGTTTTCAAACTATTAGAAAAGCAGCTTAAAATTTAAAATTTGTATTTTTCAATTAAATTGTGATTTTAATAAAATATTAAAATAATCATATTTAGAAAATTATTTTTGAAAAATGGAGTTCATATTTGTATTCTACAGATCAAAAAATGGTTAGGGTGATTTTTTGGTAATTTCCTAAAATACTTCAATTTTTTTGTGAATAGTAAAAATACAGTTTTTAACATAACTTGTATATCTTAAATTGCATCATTCATGATGTAATTATGACATAAACTTTCTAGAACATTATGTTGGGCCATGTACTATTTAATTTCATAAATTGTTCCTTAAAATATAATAAACTCAATTTCTAAAACTAAAAATGAATTTCAAAAACCTAAAGTTAAAAAGTGATTCTTTAAAATCATTTTCTCTTTCTTTTCACTTTCCTTTTAATAAATTAATTAATTATAATTATAAAATTATTAAAATTATAAAACGAATTATATTATATTAATATATTATTTATTTTTTCAAAAAACTACTATTACAAGTCTAACATTTGATATATTATTTTATTTAATATTTTATTCTAAAAATACCCCCACCTCATGTATAAATAACCCTTCTCCCTCCCCTTGGAAAACCATTCTTCTCATCCATTACTAAGACTAATCTCGGAAAATTATCCCTATAAATCCTCTTATAATACTTAGGGACATTTTTTATCCCTCAAACTCCAATCACCAAGGGAGTTATAGTTTCGTGCAAGATGAGCTACACTAAAGAGGGAGTAATACTCTATTAAATCTTCTCTCTTTTCTTTTTTTTTCTTTTACCCTATCCATTTCAAAAAATTATGCTAAAAATTGATTATTTAGAAAGTTAAAATTATAATGATTATTCTAACCTACTGTAACTATCATTTTAATAAAATATATAAATGTCATACTTCACCTTCCCGCACAATTGACAACGTCCCGTTAAAGGTTGATTAACCATCTGTGGAGACTTTGCTAAGATAATTATTATAAAAACCATCATGTATGATGAATATAAATTATATAAAATATATTAATATCATATTAGATGTATTCTATTCTTCTGAAACTAATTATACCAATTTATAAATTACATTTAATAAAAATTGAAATCGTCTCAAAATGGGAAATGTTTATATAAAATATGATATCAAAACGCTTCAATTTCATGAAAAAAAATTATGAAATAAAGTAAAATGAATATAATTGATAAATATTTTTATAAAATTATTATAATCAAATTTTATATCATTTTTTTAATAAACATAAATTTATTATTCAGGAGGCAGAGAAGAGACGAAATTAAGCGAAAATTAAGGTAAGGGTCCATTTCACTTTTATTCAAGATTGTCATCTATGTTATGCCCTACTATTTGTAATTACTAGTGATGGGGTAAGATTACTCACCTACCCATACTATTATAATTATTTATAAAAGATGAAAAATCCCTTTCTCTCTCATTAATCCCTCTTAGGTACACCTGATATCATACTGATGATCCGTAAGGAATTCTACCCAAACCGCCTTTATTTCATCAGGTTGATCTATATTTATTTTTAACCAAATGAAGTTGTCTCTGATTTTAATATAAAACTTATAATTACTATTTATATGCTCCAAACTCATGTTTCAAGATCCACCCCTAATTTTATTTTGGGGATATACAAGCTTTTAAGTGATTCCCTCACGATACTTCCTAATAAGAAAACTCATTTTAAGGGAACTTCCCAATTTTGGTTAATGAACTTCATGTAAAATCTATCCTATTTTTTAAGAGACCATGGTCTTTATAAAATATATATTTTTTATCATGAAAACCTTATCAGTTAACTTCTGGTTTTATATAAAATATTGTTCCCTTTTCTATTTTAAAAGCTCTATGATATTTTCCTTAAAACCGCACAAAAATGTTATAATGATGAAATTTATCAAATACATTTCTTACATGTGGTCACTTATGTTTGAAATCACTTACCATGATATGTTCCTATTTTACCTTATAAAAAAACTATGTATGTTCTAATTATTTTTTTCATGGACACTTTCATGATACTCCCATTTGGTTATGCATTATGTCATGATTATGGTGCCCAATTCTTTCTATGGGTTACCCTTATGTTTATTTAAGATTGATTATGTATGATTATATATGTGGAAAACATATTATTGAAATTTAATAATGGTTCACCCATATATCATTTCAATGCATTGGGTAAAGTTGACTCTCATTAGACGTTATGTGTGATGGTCTTGGCAATTAGCCTTGGCTTGTGATACTATGTGCAACGGTCTTGGTGGTTAGCCTTGGCTTGTGCTACTATGGGAAACAGTATTGGCGGTTAGTCTTTATTCATACTAAATTCATGATTTATGTTTCTGCCACATTTCTATGATTCTATGTTTATATGATCCCATGTTTATATGTTATGATTCCATATGTTCTATGCTTTTTTTCTCTTTATGTCATGCCTTATAACCCATGTTCTAAAGCCTTATACTTATTTATACTCCCTTAGTGGTATTTTTATCTCATACCTATGTTGATGTTATCCCCATGTTATCCTATGAATATTTATGAGCACAATGGAATTTATGATCTCTTTTTGAGGATTAAATAAGGCAGTGTTTTTTAGTCCCTTGTTTTTTATGTTTAATGTACCTAGTCTTCAAAGACACTATAATTCACAATATTTGGCTTGTACTCTAATGTATAATTATGTTTAAAATCATGTAAAGTTATATGTAAAAGGCTATGGTCACTATAGTTGGTATCAAAGGATGGACTAGTTATTTTTTGGGATTAGGAACAGAGCACCTTAGCGAGAACCTTAAGGATGAGACTAAGTATGAGAAAACACCCCTAAATTTTGGTAAGTATAGAGTAAGTGGTTTATCATGAAAATAATTCCATTTCTAGATACGAATAGGTAGAGGTGAATCGAGTACAATTTTACCTAGGAGTTAAAACTCTGACAAGGAGTTTCGAGCCTGACCTGAGGTATTCTGGCACACGACAACAGGCCTTTCTGCACATTTAGTTTGATACTCCTTGGGGATATGCTTTGGTAAATTCATGAGCTTAGTACAAACCATTATTAAGGGAATAAAAAAATCCCGTAAGTATATAAGTTAAGAAATAGATCAAGGATAACCAATATTTAAACCTAAGGAATCACAAGTTAGGATATATTTCTCCTTTAAAAGTTTAACCTCTTATGTTTAAAGTTTCCTTTTTTATGATCAATAGCTAAGTATTCAGGACCTCTAATTATACATTATTTTTCTTAATGGAGAGAAATATAATAACACATTCCAACAACCAATGTGATAGGAAATGTGATGATTTCTCTAATGTTATTCCTGATATGATGGGAACGGGTGCTCAAATCATCATAACAGTACTTGATCAGCTAGCTCATGTTATGAATAATTACTTGAATTATGTGGAACTCCCTCCTTCTCCAAGGAAAGAGAAAGTTTCCGTAGAATCCTTCATGCAAAAAAGGCCTCCCATGTTTAGGGGATCTTCTGATCCTCTCCTCACAGAACTCTGTATTAACTCCATTGAAAAGATATTCTCCATCCTCCAGTGCTCGAAAGAAGAGAAATTTGTTTTGGTGGTCTATCGTTTTGATGGGGAAGCTGGTCAGTGGTGGACACTGATCAAGAATATGAATCCCAAGGAGGAAATTGATTCTATGGATTGGGAGGAATTCCATATGATGTTTTTTAATAAATATTTTTCTCGAACTCTCTGTCTCAAGATATAAAGAGAGTTACATGGACTCAAGTAGAAGGAAGATGAGTCCATTGGTATGTATGAACCAAATATTAAAAGGCTTTAAAGGTACACCTATGGATTTGTCATGAACATTGAAAGTAAGGTGGATCACTTCTTCAGTGGACTAAGGTCGAGTCCATAAAAATAATTAGCAATTCTAGATTTCAACAACTATGAGGAGATTGTCTGTTGTGACCTCAAGGTTGAAATGGATATTGAAGACTCTCAGTGGTATTGTGGGCCCGATGTTATGAATTGAAAAATGGAGAACAACATGGGTGGTTCAACAACAAAATACCATGATTGAAAGAATCCCAAATATCCCACTTGTAGAATTTGTGGGAAGAAGCATCCTGGTAAATGTCTAAAGGGAACTAGGAATTTCTACAAATGTAGAAATATGTGACATCTAGCCAAGAAATTATGGAGGGATATGAAAAAACCTGCTAATGTGGAAGAAGAAAGTAAGGTTCAGATCAACTCTCAACTAGTGGTGTAGTGTTACAACTCCAAGGAGAATGGGAACTATGAAAACAATTGCCCTGCGCCAAGGGTTATCAGAAGAAGTCAACAACAACATCCAAGGAAACAAGGAAGGGCTTATTCTATCACTTCTACTGAGGTAGATCTAGACAATGATGTGGTGACATGTAAGCTATTTATTCATCCAATAATAGTGAACGTACTATTTGATTCTGGTTCTACGCATTCTTTCATATCTTTGATTTTTTGTAGAACTATTCAACCATCACCTCAAAATTTAGAGGGAAAGTTATTTGTGAGAACAATGAATGGGGAAATTATTGTGTCTATGGTATATAAATCCTCCCCAGTTGATTTTTTTAGACTGAACCACACAGAAAATCTTTTGATACTTTTTTTAGTGTATTTTTACGCTATCTTGGGCATGTATTGGATATCTTTATACATATCCAACATCAGCTGTCGGGAGAAGGAGATCACTCGTCACATACCGAAGCATCCGTAAAATTCTTTACAAGTTCAAGGAGGAAGATAAATCTCATTTATAATTAGCATCTCAAGTGTGGATATTAATTCCTTATGAGAAATCATTCATAGATCAAATTATTGAGACAAGGGAGTGAATCTCGCTAGAATACATGCCCATTATGAGGGATTAAACTGATGTAATCCCTTAAAAGTTGTCTGGTCTTCCTTCTGACCAATAGGTTGAGTTCTCAATTGAACATATTATTGGATCTCTTTCTATATCAAATAAACCTTATCGAATGGCCACTGTAGAGCTAGAGGAGCTAAGGAAGAAGTTGCAGGAGAATATAGAGAAGGGTTTTATACGCCCAAATGCTTCACCATGGGGTGTGCCAGTTCACTTCGTCAAGACAAAGGATGGATCAACACACCTATTCATTGATTATCATGAGATTAATACAATTACGATAAAGAACAAGTATCCCCTTCCATGGATATGTGACTTGTTCGATCAGCTTCATGGGGCCTGTTATTATTCTAAGGTAGTCCTTTGGTCAGGTTATCACCAATTAATGGTGAGGAAGGAAGATATGTGCAAGACTACCTTTCAAATGAGGTATGGACACTATGATTTCCTAGTGATTCCCTACGGACTCACTAATGCTTCATAAATTTTTATGCATTTAATGAATAGAGTCTTTAGAGATTACCTTGATAAATCTATGGTAGTCTTTATCAATGATATTCTGATATATTCCAAGAGCAAGGAGGAACATGAAGAGTATTTGAATACTATGTTAAAGACTTTTTGAAGGGATAAGTTGTATGGAAAGTTCAGTAAATGCGAGTTTTGGGTGAAGGAAGTATCATTCCTAAGGAATGATATCAACAATAAAGGGATATCTATGGACCCTTTCAAGACAAAGGCAATTGAAGAGTGGCCTAGGAAAACATCTCTAATTGAGATCCGTAGCTTTCTGGGTATAGCTGGGTATTAACGAAAATTTTTGAAGAAATTTTCATGATTTTCAAACCCAATAACCAAGATGACATGGAAGGGAGTAATGTTTTTCTGGACTCAGGAATGTGAAGATTGTTTTAAGGAATTGAAAAAGAGGATTATCATGGAACCTGTACACACACTCCCAACAAGGGGATAAAACTTTGTGGTATAAAATGATTCTTCAAAAAAGGTATTAGGATGTGTGATAATTCAAAATGATAATTTGATAGCCTATACCTCAAGGTAGCTAAAAATCCATGAGAAAAACTATCCTACGTATGATCCGGAGTTAGCGACAGTAATCTTTATGTTAAAAATCTAGTGGCATTATCTCTATGGGGAGAAGTGTGAGATATATATTGATCACTAGAGTCTAAAATATATATTCACACAAAAATAGATGAACATGATTCATAAAATATGGATAGATCTCATCAAGGATTATTACTGGTCAATCCACTACCATCCCGATAAGGCAAATAAGCTGGCAGATCCTCTAAGTAGAAAAGATCCTGCGACTTTATCAATGATGAGAATTTAAAATAATTTGATCTTCTTACATTTGGAGAGGATGGACATGGAAATAATTAATGTAGGAACATCATCAATCCTTTCTCTAATTATTGCTCAACCAACCCTAATGGAGAAAATACAAGATTCTCAAAGAAAAGATGTGGAACTTCAAAAAAGGGTGAAAGCTATCAGAAATGGGAAATCCTCTGATTTCAAAATTCATGAGGAAGGAGTTGTAAGATTTGGGTCACGATTATGTGTACCAACCAATACAGAGATAAGGAAGGAGCTTCTGAATCATGCACATAGCTCAACCTTATCTATCTACCTAGGGAGCACAAATATGTATCAAGATCTCTAAGAAAATTTTTGGTTGGACAATATGAAAAGTGAGATTGCTAAATATACATCAAAGTGCCTAGTATGTCAACAAATGAAGTATGATAGGAAAAAGTATAAGTGGATGATGAAACCACTACCCATACCAACATGAAAGTGGGATAACATCACCATGGACTTTGTCATTGGACTTCCAAGGACATCCAAATGAAACAATGTTATATGGGTCATTATGGATCGCCTTACAAAGACATCTCACTTTATTGCAATTTGAGAGGAATTCTCATTGGATCAACTTGCATGGATTTACATTTAGGAAGTGGTAAATATTCATGGAGTACCAATATCTATTACATATGGTCATGATTTGAGATTCACATCAAAGTTCTGGAAAAGACTCAATCGTGGTCCAAGTACTGAACTGAGCATCAGTAAGACCTATCACCCTCAAAATGATGTACAATCTGATCGAACTATTTAGAACCTAGAAGATATGTTGAGATAATTTTCTACAGACTTGAATGGAGGATGGGACCAACATCTTCCACTGGTTGAATTCTCATACAACAACTGTTTCCACTCGATCAACCGAATGGCACCATTAGAAGCCCTTTATGAGAAAAGGTGTAGAACACCGTCTTGTTGGGTTGATGTTGGTGAGAATAAGCTTCTAGGACCTAAAATGGTTTAATAAATAGTGGACAAGGTGAAAACCATTCAGCATCACATCAAGGCAGCCCAAAGTTGACAAAATAGTTATGCATAAAATCATTGATGAGTCATTCAGTTCAAGGATGGAGTCATGGTATCTCTCCACATATCTCCGTGGAATAAGGTCATGAGGTTTGGGAAGAAAGGGAAGTTAAGTCACAAGTACATTGTCCCCTTCTAGATTCTTGATCGTATCAGGGTTCTTGCCTACCGACTAGCTTTTCTTCCTACCATGTCCAAATTACATGATGTCTTTCTTGTATCTCTCTTAAGGAAGTAAATACCAAAACCTTCACATGTACTCTCTTTAGAGGTGGTACAGTTGGTGGATGATATTTCTTATGAGGAGCATCCAGTGAAGATGTTGGATCATAGAGATAAATTTGAAAATAACAAGACTAATCACCTGGTCAACGTACTATGGCGGAATCATATGTATGAAGAATAATCATGGTAACTCGAGGAGGTAATGAAAGAAAAGTACCCCCATCTGTTTATGGCCTAGAATGTAAAACAAAATTTCGAGGGTAAAATTTCTTAAGGGGGGAATAATGTAACGAACCAATGTTTTATCAATGGAAATTACCTTCTTATAATTATGTCTTATAGTATAATCACATAATATTACTTTTAGAACAAAATAAAACTTTATAAGTGAAGAATATGTGAAATAAAAGGTATCTTTAGAAGTTAAGGAACATATAGAAATAGTAACTTGACCTTTGGAATTGTAATGTGACCCTTATGAATAATAAACTGGCCGATGTAATATTAACCACTCCAATTTAACTATAAATAAAATTGATCTTTTTATAAATGACAATATGGTATAATTATATCATAGTATATGTAAATAAATATTTTAAAATTTATTAATCAGCTGTTGGTAGTTTTATATGTCATGAATATTTAATTACAATTTTATGAATAATTAAAAAATTTAAATGAAAATTTAGTTTCATAAAATTTATTCATAAATTAATATTTTTATTCTAAGCTAATTTTATGTGACCTTATGTAATTTTTCAAAGTGTTTGAAAAGTAGTTTTAAATTTAAAATTAGTATTTTTCAAGTAAATTTTGATTTTAATAAAATATTAAATTAGTAATATTTAGAAAATTATTTTTAAAAAATGGATTCCATTTTTTTGATTCTATACATCTAAAAATGGTTTGGGTGATTTTTGGCAATTTTCTGAACTACTTCAATTTTTGGGTGAATAGTAAAAATATAGTTTTTCACATAACTGATATATCTTAAATTGCATCATTAATTATGTAATTATTACATAAAAATTCTATAACTTTAGGTTAGTCCATTTTATATTTAATTTCATAAATGGTTCCTTAAAATACAATAAACTCAATTTCCAAACCTAAAAAGAACTTTCCAAAACCTAAAGTCAAAACGTTGTTCCTTAAAAATCATTCTCTTTTTTTCACTTTCCTTTTAGTAAATTAATGAAGTCAAATTATAAAGATGATTTAAAGTCTAAAATGAAATTTTTTATATTAATATTTAATTTTTTTAAAAAACTATAATCACAAGTCTAACATTTGATATATTATTTTATTTAATATTTTATTCTAAAAATACCCCCCTCCTCAAGTATAAAACTACCTCTCCCTCCCCTTGGAAAACCATTCCTCTCATCCATTACTAAGACTAATATCTTCCCAAATTTTCCCTCTTATTCCTCTTAGAATACTTAAGGTCTTTCTGGAGCCCTCCAACTCCAATCACCAAGGGAGTTGTAGTTTTGTGCAAGAGGAGCTACACCGAGGAGAGAGTAAGATTCTATTAAATCTTCTCTATTTTATTCCTTATTTCTTTTACACTATCCCATTCAAAATATTATTCTACAAAGTTGATTATATAGTAATTTAATATTATATTAATTATTTTAACCTACTGTAACTATCATTTTAATTAAAAATATAAATGTCATACTTCCCTTTCCCGCACAATCGACAATGTCCCGTTAAAGGTCGATTGACCATCTACGGAGAGGTTGTGAAGATAATTATTATAGAAAAATTCATGTATAGAAAATATAAATTATATAAAATATATTCATATAAAATTACATGTATTATATTATTCTGAAACTAATTATACCAATTTATAAATTACATTTAATAAAAAGTGAAATCGTCACAAGATGGGAAATTTTCAAAACACATCAATTTTATGAGCGAAAATTATGAAATAAAATACATTGAATATAATTGATAAATATTTTTATAAAATTATTATAATTAAATGTTATATAATTTTCTTAATAAACAAAAATTTATTATTTAGGAGGTGTATAAGAGATGAAATTAAGCAGAAGTTAAGGTAAGGAATCCTCTCCATTTCACTTTTATTCAAGATTTTCCTCTTTGTTATTCCCTTTTATTTGTAATTTCTAGTGCTGGAGTAAGATTACACACCTCCCCCATACTATCCTAATGATTTATAAAATATTATAAATCCCTTTCTCTATCATTAATTCCTCTTAAGTACACTTGATACCATACCGATGATCCGTAAGGAATCCTACCAGAACAACCTTTATTCCTTCGGGTTGCTCTATATTTCTTTTTACCCAAATGAAGTTGTGTTTTATTTTTATGTAAAACTTATACATTCTATTTATATTCTCCAAATTCATGTTTTAAAATCCAACCCTCATTCACTTTTGGGTATATACATACTTTTAAGTGATCCCCCCTCGATACTTCCCAATAAGCTAACTCATTTTAAGGGAACTTCCCAATTTTTTACCCAACTTCAAGTGCACTAAATACTATGTTTTAAGCCATAATTTTCTTTATAAAATAATTATTTTTATCATTAAAACATTCTTGGTTAACTTCTGGTTTAATATAAAAGATTGTTCCCTTCTCTGTTTTAAAAGCTCTATGGTATTTTCCTTAAAACCGCACATTAAATGTTTTAATGCTAAAAATTATCAAATACATTTCATACATGTTGTAAATTTAGTTTGAAATAACTTACCATGATATATTTATATTTTAACTTGTGAATATCCATGTATGTTCTAATTCATTTCTTTCATGGACACTTTCATGATACGCCCATTTGGTTATGCTTTATGTCATGATCGTGGTACCAAATTCTTTCCATGGGTAACCCTTATGTTTATGTAAGATTGATTATGTATGATTATTTATGAGGAAAAAATATTCATGAAATTTAATATGGGTGTGCCCAAATAGCACTCCAATTTATTGGGTAAATTTGAGCCTCATGTGACATTATTTGTGACGGTCTTGGCAGTTCGCCTTAGCTTGTGCTACTTTGTGAAACGGTCTTGGCTGTTAGCCTTGGCTTGTGATACTATGGGAAAGGGTATTGGAAGTTAGTCTTGATTCGTACTAAATTCATGTTTTATATTTCTTCCACATTTCTATGACTCCATTTTTATATGATCCTATTTTTATATGTTATGATTCCATATGTTCCATGCTTTTGTTATCTTTAGGTCATGTCTTCTCACCCATGTTCTAAAGACTTATTCTTATGTATACTCCCTTACCATTATTTTAAGCTCATCCCTCTGTTGATTTTATCCCCATGTTATCCTATGAATATTTATGAGAACTATGGTAGTTAGAATATCTTTATGATGAATAAATAAAAAAGAGTTTTTTTAGTCCCATGTTTTATGTTTAATGTACCTTGACTTCAAAGACACTAGACTTCACAATCCTTGGATTTTAATCTGATGTATAATTATTCTTAACATTATGTAATGATATATGTAAAATGATAGGGTCTTTATAGGGTTGAGAATGTGAATTAACTTAATGATATCAAATTGCCAAAACCTCAATAGCTCAGTGTTATGGTGGTCATCTGTTAACTGAATGGTTGTAGGTTTGATGTTTTGATTCAATATTCATGAAATCAGAATGAAAGGGTATCAATAATAGGTCAAGTATCCCAGTTACTCATGGGGATACTTCATGTATCCTCAGTATAATATAGGTAGTAGGCACTGGGATACAATACCTAATTCAGGTATCCCAGGCCCTCCCTTCCCTCTTATAATCTAGAGTATCCTGGAGCATCAGGTCCTCCCAACTAATCTATACTATCTAGATTATACTTAATTATAATCTAGAGTATCCTGGTGCACCAGGTCCTCCATGGTCTTGGATACTTAATGTATCCTAGTTCCTCCCAGGTCTGGTCAGACATGGTATGACTAGGAAAGGTCAACCAGGTACTCACTAGGATACTTCATATATCCCATGAAAGTACCAAGGATGTCTTGGGCTCATTTGGTTAGGTGTACCATGACCCATGGGAGGATGGACCCCATGAAAACCCATCTTTCTATCTTCAACAGTGATGTCCTTGCCTTCTAGAGCATGGGGTTTGGAAGAGGTTCCCTAGAGGCGGTATTCAGATCCCAGGGCATCCATGGATGGCGGGAGAATAGACAAGATAAAACATATGCGTATGGAAATGTCCTCTATATATAATTGTATCATGGTGGTGTATACCGACACCATATAACCCCCCAACTTCACATTTTGTGACCCATTACATAGTAGTGTATCATGGAACTATATAAAGTAATGTCTAATACTTTATTCTATATAGTCTACTCTAACAGTCTACCATCCACCCTTATCACCCAAAAATCCCCACTATATAGAGTAGATTACTGATGAATCCATTACACCTTATGTTTATTATCTCTATAAGAACTATATAGATAGAGTATTAAACCTCCCATTTTGATCTAACCACCTTGAATGTTGTCCCCATGTGAGCATCCTAGTCATTTTCCTTCCAGTTATTCCAATCATGAATGGTCTTGAATGGAGTGTATAATTGACCTTTCTCCACTCATTTGAACCACCTATAACTTCAACCATAAAATAATTTCTATATCATATCAAGGTATATTGGTAAATTCATCCCATTTTCTAACCATCATTGGGGGATCGAGACTAGTATAACCAACCCCAACTCTTAGTTCCTTATCCCAATCAGTCGGTACCTTATACCATAATGAGAAACCTAACTCTAAGACTTGTAGTTGAGTATATGAATCACCTTTCCTAGCCTATAGGAAATAAAAGTTCATAGTCATATATCAATGAGTAAAATAATCAATATTGTTTAGAGTTGACCATAACTACTTAGTATTGTAGAGAGTCTCACTCAACGCATGAGAAATAAATCCAATGGGATAATTCATGTATCCTTGGCATAATATATTCAGACCACTATAGGTAAATAACCTCCTATAGAATACATAGAAGAGTACCTGGATAGATTACCCGAGGGATACTTTACATATAACAAGCTATGAAATGACCAGGTCATACTTGGAAATGACCTGGTGAGTCTTCGAGCCAGGGACGTGCAAGTCATATACTAGCATACATGAATCATGTATCCTAGGTCATCCTTGGGATACATGAATTATACTAGATCAGTCCCTCCTTGAAATATGTTATGTATCCCAGAACTGGTAATTTTATAGGATACATTAAGTATCCCAGACCTTGGAGGACATGGTCTGACCTTTTCTAACCAGGGAGGGACTCAGTATAATCTATATAGTAGCTTGTCCTGGTCCTTTCCTAGGATATATTAAGTATCTTAGAACATAGAGGACCTGGTGCTCGAGGATACTCTAGATTATAAGACGGAAGGAAATTCCCGGGATACCTAAATCATGTATCCCAGTAAAGGACCAGGTTCTCCAAGCTACTCTAGATTATAAGAGGGCAGGGAGTGCCCGGGAGGACCAGGTGCTCGCTGACCAAGGAGTGTCAGGGATACTGGAATTAGGTATTCCAGTGAAGACCTCAGGGCCAATGACCTAAAAGGATGCTTACCCTATAAGCCAGTGGACCTGATACTTATATATATTGAGCTATTATCTTGGGTGGATTGTGATTTTGATAGTTGAGACTATTATAGTAGAGTAATGAGGACACCTCCAAATTGATGAACACCATACCCACTAGATGACAGATTGGTGCACGGTCACCTCTCACTTCCAGCACCAATAGCATTTAAGTGAACCTAACCCCACATTCCCATTTGTTCCCTATCCAAAATCTAACCATACACCCCATACTGCACTGTTTCTTGAATGGAAATAAACCAACACCAACTGACAATATATATTATTACCAGGGGAACCACTATTACAATAGAGTACAAACTCATTCATTGATGACCAACTGGTTTCATGGGTTTCTTTGAGGTGTTGTGTCCCCATTGATCCATTGGAAGCCATTACAATACCAAATTAATGGAACACAATGCTTTATCTAGTGTCACCTACAATACGAAATAGATATTTCCTTTTTGTAATGACTTTTGATTCTATTTTGAACTGTTATTCCAACTCAACTACATCTATGGTCATGTTGCTTCTTGCCTCACCGTGGAGTTTCACCACACCTATCCTGATATTTTTATGATTAAGTGGATTTTTGGTCTTTCAATTGAGTGAGAGAATTAAGAAAAGGTACATGGGTCATTCCCTGTGGTGGTCAACCTGATTCCCCACATTTCCAAAAGGTGAGACCTTCAGGAAAGGTTGGAAGAATGACTTATATAAGTAAGTTTAAATTGGACTAATAATAGCTAGTACATATCGAGTACAAGATGAAGTTGAATATGTATTAGTAATATAATCAAATAGTATCATAAAAAATGAGCCAACAGCTACACAGTTGTTATTGGAGGATCAAGGTGGTGGCTTTGGAAATCGTATGGATCAACCCCCATTTTCACTTAAAGAGTTGGGGATCATGGTGGTTAGCTTGGAACGTGGCACCACCACCTATCCGTTCCAACAGTAATTATATATATTTAATTTCCAATAAAACCATATGTCCTATGATCCATTAGAATATATCTACTAATTAATTTTTTCTCCATATTCTACTATTACATTGGTGCTCACTGAGAACCTTGTGAGGTTGGTACTTATATGTATTGAAGAGTTGTTTGATGAAGGCTGGTCATGTTAGAATAGATAGGGGGTTTAAAGACCATTAAATATATATATAAATACCAATGTCTGATGACCATCAATAGTCAATGGTAGTAATCATGGATTGATGAGTCAACAATACTCATATCTAATAGTCCTATCGACTACACCAAACCTTGAATGACACACCTCCCAAAGGAGTCATTGGGGCACCCATTGGGTGATATTACTATTATTTATTAGGAAAATTAACCATATGAGTTGATGATATAATGTACAAAGGTAGATGCTATAATGGTGTGGAACCATATGAGGATAGTAGAATTGTTCGATGAAACACCGTCTCTTCGAAACAACCACACCACGATGCATCACAGGAATTCCAGAAATCACCTCATCTTCTTGCAGAAGTTGGGAAATGCCCATGAACCCTCACCACACAAATATACTAGACTAGTAGTAGACAATAGGGAATGTGAGTGAAAAAACTTTCACATTATTCTCTATTTTCTACTACTAGTTTGAAGTTTAAGGAGATTTTGAGCCCTGGATAGTGAGTACCTTGAAAAATCAATGTTAATTCCAAAGGACCCATCCCCGAATGGCCTGAAGGCCTTAATTTTTATTTATTTTTGATAACACCCATTTTAAGGGATGAGGGGGAACCCTTACAAGGCCCATAGGCTCAGAGATTACATGGCCTATAGGCTTAGGAGATTACATGACTCGAAGGTCTTAATAAATTCAACCAGACTATCTACAACGAACTGCCCCTCCCTAGCATCTACATCATGATAGTAGCTCTCCACCTTCGCATGGTATTCTGACTAGGATTCTCATGCAAGCATAGGCTGGTCTCGATGGCATAGCCACACCCTCTCATTCGGAAAAATGAATTTGGTTCTGCTCCGGTAAGTGCACCTACTCTGAATTCTCTTCTGGGGATGATCCTTTTTTGTAGTGTGTCTGACGCAACTGCATGTGCCCTGAAGGCCTTAAGGTAACCTGAAGGCCTTAAAGGTGCCCCAAAAGCCCTGCTGACCCGATGGACTGGGTGGCCCAAAATCCTTAAGGACTCCAAGCCCAAACTGGTGGCCCAAGGTGAATATTCCCAGCTTATATAGTATCAAATAGTACCTTCTATAGTAACTACTACAATACCTACTACAGTACCCGCACAGTGTACAGTTCTGCTAAAGTGCCTGCTACAGTACTGCTATAGTACCCCGGAAATATTCCTCTACCTGGTTTTGAACCTGGGTCTTTTTGGATGCACTTAAGGATACCTCACCAACTGGGTTGAGGCTCATGTGCCTGAAGGACCCATGTTTTCATATAGTATATGATAGTCAATCTATAGTAAATGAAATGAGAGGATGTTGGGGGTTTCCAATTTTAGTACTATCTCATCACATCTTCATATAACACAAATCTATTAATGAACCTCAGGAACTAAACTAGTGGGAGGACCACAGGTTGAAGGCCGCTTTTTTTGAGGTAAAGTCTCTTTTTAGAGGTGATGTCACTGACCATAGGGCTATTAATACCCAGCTGCTGAAAGCTATAACTAGTCCATCTATTCAAGAATAAAGGATCATCAACTCAGTTTTTTATATAGTAAAAAACTCTAAACGTGATGCCTTGTTCGACATGAATCAACACCTTGAGAAGCATCAGCGGGTTCGACCTCGGTATAATATAGATAGTAAACAAGAAAACAAGGAATGGACAACCAAGAGAGATGAGGTATTCCTGTGAGGAGGTAGCTATATGCAGACGTATTTATTGTTTAATGGGGGTTCATCAATTCATACCTTTCCATATGCATTGTCCTAGTCTTATTAATCTACTCTAAAATTCTTTCCCATGGTGGTCGCTACTCACGTCCAAGCCTCCCTACCCTACACACAACAAGTCTTGTATCTAGAGAACATCACAAGCAGCATGAGCAACATAACAATGGGCTCTCGGCCCCAAATAAAGGCATTCACACTTCACACACAATGAGCTCTCATGGATATAAATGATAAGGTGCTTAGACTTTACAAGAAATCAAGAAACTCATGCCCTACTAAGGAATTATACTTTATCACACAATCGGTTCTTATTATATCTTGAATTAACTGATTCATTATTTATAGGTTCCAACTACGAGCAACCTAAACAAAAAGCATCTCAAGCTATCACAAATTAATTAAAAAATTAATTTAACATTATTTTAATACCTTTATCAACTAGAATCAACATGATTCAGTTTCATCAACTAATTAGATTAAACATGAATATCTTCATCAATTTGATTATCTTCAAATTAAAATAGCAATTGTATTCATTAACATTCCTCCTTAAACAGTTATCCAATTAATTATCAATTAATTCCAGCTTACGTTGTTTATCAATTTTAATTAATAACAACATGATAAACTAAGAAAGGCATAGATATCACAGTATCTAACAATTCAAGAGGAAAACCATTATCATGGTATAAAGAAACAATATACGATTGATACAAATTCTTTAATCTGATTATTATAAATATTGTGTCAATTTCATTGTGATCCAATGAGATAAATCATGATATCTCTATGGATTCACATAAATTAAAATAGAAGAAACGAATCTCATACCTAAAAATATTTTTGACATTCTTTTCATGAGAACGACCAACACAACAGATCACCATCACCTCTCCCACAATGACTGCATCTACTCAAGGATTCCATGACACCACCGCACTAACCAAACACCGAGAAAGCTCCATTAAAAACATGGATATCTCATACCATCACATGGAAAGAATAAACAGGAGGAAACAAATCATGGAACCCATAATAACATAGGTAGAACATACCTTATATCGAATAAGGATCAAAAATTTCTGGTTGCACTAAAATAGGGGGTGCACATGCAATAAGATGAAACTCCAGGGAAAACATGCTCCATGGTCTATAGCACAATCACATGACTCCTCGAGAGGGAAAGGTTTTGGGTTCCTTGTAGCAAGAGAACTGAAAAGGAATGAATGAAGGTAAGGCACCCGGCATAGAAGGATTATATCTGAGACTCTCATAATATGAAATGGATTTGAATATGCATTAAATCCAGATCTCAACAAAACCATGTTTTTAAAAAAATTAAAAGACACTGAACTCTTAGGGATTTAAATATCTGAGTTATGGGATTTGAATCAGCCTTAAATCCCTTAAAATATGGTTTTGAATGCATTTAACAACATAGATAATGTCAAAGAGGAAAACTGTAGAAAACTAGAAAAACTGGAGAAAACTAAAATTTTGAAAAACTATTTGAAATAACTCACCATTGCAAGTCACCAGGGGATGAACTACTGGTATATGACTCACCATCACAAGTCATCTTTGGGTGAGTCAATGGTACAAGATACAGGTGGATGAATTACAATTGGATGAGCTACCAGTGGATGAGTCATCATCTGGTGACTCTTTGTTGGATGAGACACTATTGGACTAGCCCCCATCGGATGACTCACTGTTGGTTGAGTAACCATGGGACGACACATCGCTAGAGACCTACCGTCACAAAATACTATCGTAAATCACTGGTGCGGGTTACTGTTGCAACTCACCATCAATAATTCTCTATTGTGAGTCACCGGTGTGAGTCATCGTGCAGACTTACCATCACCACCTACCATTCTCAACTCACCGGTCCTAACCCACCGTTGGAAAAACTATAAATTTGGTAATCTCTTTAAATGAGTCACCTTGACCTCCCAGAACTCCTAAAACACCATATTTCAATGAAGGAAAGGACTGGATAAGTCCAATCCATTACATTAGATACCTCTCAAACTATTCTCACCCCAGAAAATACAAAACCAACCCAGAGAGGAAAGAGAAAAAGGGTTGAAAACCACCCTGTAAGATACCTACCAAAGCTCTTACCACCACAGGAGCTCAAGCACTTCATCAAAGGAACAATGAGAAACCACATGAAATTACAACCAGCTCATAACCACTATCCCGGGGTAGATACCTATCAAAAGAGAGGAAAATCCACAAAAAGGAACAAGATAAATCCATCTCATAAATGTAAAGGTTATACAACCACCAAACGAACATAGTTATAAGAGAAGAGCTAATCATAAAACAACTTAGGGTACAGAGTTCATATCTGAAACTCGCATTTCCATGTACTCTCCTCCAAACCACTGTGCCGCTACAAGACACGAACTAAGGGGATTCCACACCTGTGAAACACCTTCCCCTTATAGTCCTACATCTCTATAGGATACTCCCCAAAAGTTACATCATCATCAACATCAATCTCACCCTAATCAATGATGTGAGAGTCATCATGAAGATAATGATGTTGCAGTGACATGTGGAAAACATCATGTATCTGAATAATCTATGGGGGAAGTGCTAACCGATACACCACAACTCCAATACGAGCCAAAAATTCAAAAGGCCTAACAAACTAGAGAGAATGCTTAATCCCAAGACCAAACCATCTCTACCTGCGATGGGGAGTCACTTTCAAAAACATGTTATCCCCAACACCAAACTCCATAGGTCTCCTCCTATGATAGGAATAAGATTTATGATGATCCTACACTAATTTAATCCTATCATGAATCATGTGAACCATGCACATCATCACTGTATGACTTCCTACTCAGCACATCGACAACAACATTCCCCATTCCAGGTGTATATGAAATTTCGAATTCACAATCCTATAAGAACTCCATCCTCCGACGTTGACGCAAGTTCAAGTCATGCTGGGAGAAAACATACCTTGGGCTTTTATGATCATTGAAGACCACAAAACACTCACCAATGAGGTAATGTATCCAAAACTTTTGAGAAAACACCATGACCGTCAACTAGAGATCATGGGTGGAATAGTTACGTTCGTGGGGACGAAATTACTAAGACCCATAAGAAACGATTGATCTCTACTGCAACATAACACAACCTAACCCCAGACACGAAGTGTTCGATAAAACTACAAACTGAACTTCTTCTGGTGGAAGACAAAGAACTGAAACACTGACCAACTTCTCCTTCAGACACTCGAAAGTTTCCTGACATAGATCAATCAACACGAACGCATAATCTTTTCTAGTCAACACTTTTAGAGGATTTGAAACCCGGGAGATATTTTCTATGAACCTCCTATAATAGCTTATGATACCAAGGAAACTTCCCACCTATTCCACTATCTTGGGGGCTTCACAAGACACAACTTCTTATACCATCAACGGATCCACATCTACTCCCTACTGGGATACAACATGATCCAAGAAATGGACTTCTCAAGACCAAAACCCGCACTTTGAAATCTTCCCAAACATCATCTCATGGCGAAGACCTCTAAAAATGGAATGCAGATTTGTTTCATGATCCTCATCAGAAATAGAGTATACAAGGATTTCATTGATGAAAACTACCCTGAATATATCCAAGAACTCATAGAACACAGTGTTCATTAAACCGATAAAAACAACTTGAGAATTCATCACATCGAATGACATCACAACGAACTCGTAATACCCATGACAACAATGGAAAGTAATATTTGGGATATCCTCATCCTCCAAACACATTTGATGATATACTCACTATAAATCGATCATCAAGAACCAACTTTCACCCATATGTTGATCGAATAAATCATAAATCCACGAAAGAGGATAGCGGTTATTCACGGTCACTCAGTTCAGATGACAATAATTGACACATAGTCACAAACTACCATCAAACTTCTTTACGAAAAAAATTGGTGCACCCCATTGGGACAGACTCAGCCGAACAAAACAACACATCACTAGACCATTGAGATTTATACATAGCTCTTGAAACTCAAAAGGTATCATCCTATACATAGAAATCTGAATATAAGGCATGCATGGCTGTAGATCAATCCCAAATTTGATCTCTCGTCAAGGGGTAATAGTACAACCACCTCTGGAAAGACATCAGTGTACTCTTCTACGACCCTTGGAAAACCGACTATTGAACCTATGAAAAACTCAACATCATATCAACCATCAAGGATGAAAAGGATGAAACATGCCTCCGACCCATCTGAGGAACTCATTGTCCATAAAACACTACTGGATCTCCATCAATATCGAAGTTATTCAATTTCCACCAGAAGAAATACCCAATATCCTACACCAAATGCAAATAATCCATGCCTATGATGAAATCATATGGTTGTATTCAGTATTGATGGCGCCGCATTACCCTGGCGATCACAACCCTCCTCCTAGGGTTTTCTTATGACCCGCGTGGTGGCATGTCTCTATTCCTCCTCCCCTCGAGGTGGTGGCTTGCACAATCCTCTCTCACTACTTCATCTTGAGATCGGGACTTCCCCCTCGCTACCCTTCCACCTTTTTTTTCTCATGGTCATCATTATCTCTCGATTTCATCTGCGGGATTTACCTTATTTAGATATCTTCGATCTAGTTCTCCTGGACTCACTGTGGATCCTCCAAGCTGTGATGGGTGAGGAAGCATCTTCGATGGTCCCGTCTTCTTTGAAGGAGGTGTGTGTTGAGCTTGCGGGGTTTTGTGGCGGATCTGGATGTTTTTCGTCCGATTTCGTGTGGAGTTCTTCAAATGGTATGGAGGTGTCCGCAGGAGCATTGGTGGAGGATGTCGAGTTTTCCAGCTCCCTGTTTACAGGCGTCAGTCTGTCCCTGCTCGCTGCTTCACCGCCACTGATCAAGTGCCTCTTTTTCATCCAGCAGATCTTCTCATCACTACCTCTAGGAGTTCGGAGCTTGGACGGTGGCATCTTCAGAGGTTTGTCATTTCAAACTCGTACGACGATCCTTGGTTTGGATCATGAGGAGGTCTACTTTGGTATGTTGTTGGAGGCATGTTCTAGGGTGGATGTGGGTGTGGTTTTGTCTGTTGGGGGATGTTGCTGCACTATTTTTTTATTTGGATTTCCCATTGCTGCTTTTGATGGATCAGATTGTCTCTGGGAAGCATATGTTTTGGTAGGAAATTGATGTTGGTCTCGTTGCATTTTGATGGCGTTTTTTGTCTTGTAGATTACGTCGGGTGGGCGACCTCGATGGAGGGATGGGTGTCTTGACACCCATCATTCAACTATCTGTTCTTCTTTATGGATGGGTTCCTGATCTGAACTTGCACGGTGTTCTCTGTGAGATGTTGTGGCGCATCAGGTTGATGGTACATTTAGTCTCTCATTGACACTATCAGGGGGGTGGCTTGAAATAGAGATAGGTGTGCTGACACCTATCATCCAGTCCACCTCTCATATTTCAGTATGAGTTAGAGGAGTGCTCTTCTTTGGTTGTGTTGCTAGCATGACACTACTCATCGCAAAGGGAGTGACGCATTATCTTGGTGGATTTCGCTGTTGCATTTTCGAATTGGGGGGGCAGGGGTGATGAGACTTTCTGTCTTATTCTTGCTTTTATTTTTGTTTCCTTTTTAGATTTTGGATCCTTGTTGGTTGTGAGGCCTTTCTTCTAAGAGTTTTTTCATCTATCTCTATAATGGGTTCCTCCTTCTTCCCTTCAAAAGTAGCTTCTTTCTTCTTCAATAAACAGGGGATTTCCCCTTTACCTTAAAAAATATATTTGTATTCATAAACATAGAAAATCTCCCCAAGATTAGTGATACCCCAACACTAAAACACATTCTCTACATACTTCAAAAAAGTATTTTTTTTCCCTCTAATTAGTGTAGTCAATTACAAGGGAACAAGAAGCCTCTCCACCTCAAGTCCCAAGGCATGGAAAAGGGCAGGTGATATGAAGGAGTTCATTGCTCTTGAATCAAACAAGGCATGAAACAAAGTATAAAACAAGAAAAGGGTACCTTGAACGATGTATGGATCACATGGCCCTGGAAAATATAATGAATGAAGATGATCATGAACTGCTCTATGGCCTCTCTGACCCTACTGAAGACCACCTCCACAACTATGCTCTGCTCTCTGAGGTTAGGGAGACTCCTGGGGAAATCCTCTGCCTACCCCATCTTCTCTCAGCTGATCCAAAGTTGGTGCAACTTGCTGTTGCGGACTCATCTAGAACTACCTCAATGGAGGAACCTAGAGTTGAACACTTAGAACAGGTTCAGCTCTCAGAATGTTCGGGTACCCATGCCACTGATAACCTCATCCCCCATAAGAATAAAAAGCACCTGATCACCTAACAAAGGACTAAGTGCCACTTAACCTGGAGAAATGATTCATTGAGGGATGGTATCTTCCCCTGGCTAATTAGACACTCTTATATCCTTATAAATGGGAACCCCATACCATAGTTTTTCTTCGGGAAGAATCCTAAAGACTCTCTTCTCATGATGGCCTGTTTCTAGCTAGCATCCTCTCAAAAACTTTTTCCCTTGCCAGCACCTCGAGATATGTCATTAGTATAAATAGGGGGTCCTTGTGTTGGATCGCTGGATGAAAATAATCTTTTAAATGACTTTTCCTAGCCTCCTTATCTAGAAATAGGTCTGAATCATATTGCAGAATGTTCTTGAAACGGATCCCGAACTTTCACACACTGAAGCTTCCCTGCCGAAGGGTAAGAAGCTCCTAGGGACTGGATTCCTTAGTGGTCTAATAATGAAACTCTACTCTAAACTTCTATTGAAACCTCTCCCATGAGACTACCAAATCCTCATGATCCCTAAGGAATAATAAGAACCACTGCCTTACTACCCCACACAGCATGGTCACAACCAACAATACCGAGTGTTGTTTCCAAGAACAGATCGAACTGAAGGATATCTCAACCTCCTATAACTAGTATTTTGTGACAACATCTAAATCATATCCCTCATAATTCTATATAATCTGGAACTAAAACTCCTGGAGTGTCCTCATCCAAGTGTCGTGGTCCACAACCTCTACTCTATTGTGATTTTCTGGCGCAACCTACTTGACATATTGAGCGTGAACCTGATGAGGATATCTATGTGGAACAATACATGAAAAAAATAAAAACAGTTAGAGCTCATAATTATAGAATATGGAAGACTTTAACATTAATTAATTGTTTTCTTTTATTCATTTTTGGTTAACCTATCCCAAGGTCTACCCATTTAGACACAGTCACAAAGAAGAATGATGTATGATCCTTTCCTATTTCTCTACCCTACAACAAGTATCACCTTTTTTAGTATCCAAAGTAAGCTTGAAGTTCCATGTATCAGATCATAGGGATACAAGAATACATGTATATCATCCGGTCTCTCATGTTTACACCACTTTCTAAACTTAACTGACATAATTTCCCTACCAACCCATACAACCTCACCCATTCCTAACTCCAAAATTCATTCTACCCTTCAACCAGATCGTTGATGCCACTCTATCATGACCCCCTCCCCACAAAGTGTACCCCACCTGGGCCGGAAATTGGAGGAGAGAGATAGTGAACCCTGAGTCCTTCCTCCAGTAGGCCACAAGTTGGCGACTAGCATCGAAGGTATAGTAAACATTAATATGAGAGGCATTACCCTCTAAGAGAACACATGTGAATGAGAGATATAATATATACATCAACCAACTCCTGGTCATAGTAAAATATAAAAAAACCCAAGTACATGTATGTAATGTCTTGAAATAACTACTACAAATGAAATGGAAAACTGCAAGTACCAAAAGAAAGTAAAACAACAGTGAACACAAAACCCGAACAGCTCCTGAAAAACCCACAAACTAGTAGTAACCAGCCTGATCTATAATCTACTCCTACTGACCTGAAAGCAATATTTATATAACTTAGGTTGAATATAATAGTATATTCAATAGGATCCTCCCTGGAGCCTCTCATAAAAAAGTAAATAAATCATTTTAAAGCACAGTGAAAAACAATTGAAACTAACTCGTCACCCAAAAAAGTATACTAAGATCCCAGCCTCACCATGGCTACTCTCACCAACTATCACATACAATACCATATTATATAATAAATAATATCAAGGGTAACCCGCTACAACTTCCCCACCAGTTTTCCATTTTCCCCAATGTCGCACGTCCTGAGCATCTCTCTACAAAAAGGCTATCCTGAAGATACTTGGGTGAAACACCACAACATGAACCTCTTAAAACAAAACCACTATGTCCACATATCCAAAAGTAACCAAGTAGTTTTTGGGATCCAATATATCTCACATAGCATGTATCATACATCAGGTATTATACCTAAAGCCAATATAGACCATACACTAAGTAAGAATCCTCAAGCCATCATAGCTTATACACGTTAAACCTATAGTAGTCCATGGAAAACTATATCTAGAAAATATGTGTGTAAAATAACCACAAGACATTAAATACCTCTACATACATATATGGGAAAAAATAACCATCATGCATATGATTATAAGTAACTACCAAGAGAAGAGTGGGGGTCAAAGGGGGTAGTCAACCATCCATCCTCCAACCGAGATATTGTGGAAAACACCCCTCATGGATCAAAATCCCTAGGGTGTGAGTTTACCTAACCGAAGGGGTGGTGTGGCATATAAAAACACAAAAAGTACAGTATATAATGTAGCTCACAACCTCACTATCGGCATAACCTAGTCTTAGACTCAACTACAACTCACATCTCTCATACTCCCAGCTCCACTACTAATACTAGATATCCTATAACCACAGAACCATTTTAAAGAGATTCATTAAGTTACATTATCCCTTTTAACAAATTTTTATATATGTTAATTAATTATTTAACAATTAATTAACCATCATCATTTTCCACATGACATGAAATTAGCATTTAAACAAAGTTCCATGCCCTCCAGGCATAACCAAACCAAGTCCGTAGCCTCTCAGAACCACAATGTTAGCATTGCATCCCAGTAAGATCTAACCCCATGGGTTAAAAAATTATTCATTTATTAACAGCATTACCGCTTTCCATATTTCCAAATTTCCAGGTATTCTTGGAAAACATTCTATGCTACCAAACACAAGGGGATCAACATGATGAGTAGATGAGCTACTCATTGAGTCTTTTCTGCCTATAGAAAGAGCGTAGATCCATCCATCCTCGAGAATCTAAACACAGAAACCATGTGGCATACCCCGCATGTCTTTTCCCCTTTTGGAAGGAGAGTAAAAAAACCCAGCTGCCTTAAGGATAGGGGAAGTAAAGTTGATAAAAAACAACATATTCAGAAAGCATCCAACTTTCATATCAATGGGTAATCCTAGATTTTACTCGTTCCATCATCTTTAGTGTCCTCCCCGACACCCACATGCATAAACTAATGCATTTCACCAATCTAGGAATCAACTACTTCCATAAAAACTTGGCCTCCCTACCCTAAGTACCACAATATCCCTGCAGGCATATCCATCCTAGGATCACATCACATTCAGGCCTCCCTGCCCCACATACCACAAGTCTCGTATCCAGAGAACATCACAAGTAGTAGGAAGAACATAGAAACATTATCTCTGCCCCAAAGAAAGGAATTCATCCTTCACACACAAGGATCTCTCAGATATCCAATGTATAAGTCACTTGGCCTTTGCAGGAAAGTAGGAAACTCAGGCCCTACAAAGGCATTATCTTTTATCACACAACTAGTTCTTATTCCATCTCAAATTAACCGATTCGTTATTCATAGGTTTCGACTATGTGAAACCTAAACAAAAAGATTCTAAATCTATCAAAAATTAATTAGAAAATTAATTTAACATTACTTTAATACTATTATCAACAAGAATCAACATGATTCATTTTGATAAACCAATTCAGTTAAACAAGCATATCTACATTATTTTGATTATCATCAAATTACAATATCAATCAGATTCATTAACATGCCACTTTAAACAGTTATCCAAATAACTATCAATTAATTCTATATTTATGTTCTTTACCAATTTACATCAATGAAAAAATGATAAACCAATAAAGGTATAGGAATAAAAATATCTATAAAATCCAGAGTCAAACCATTATCATGGTATAGATCAACAACATGCGATTGATTCCAATTATTTAATCTGGTTCATATAATTATTATATAAATTTCATTGTGATCCAAAAGGATAAATCCTGATATCTCAACTATTTCATGTAAATAAAAATATTATAAATTAATCCCATACCTCTAAATGTTTCCAATGTTCTTTTCACAAGAATGGAAAACACAACAGATCATGATCATGTCTCCCGCAACAACTGCATCCACTCGAGGATTCCGTGACACAACCGCACCAACCAACAACTGAGAAAGCCTAATTAAAAACATGAAGATATCATTCCATCACATGAAAAGGAGAAATATGAAGAAACATATCGAGGAACCTAGAATAATTGAGGTATAACAAAACTTATATTGAATATGGATCGACATTACCTGGTTTAACCAAAATAAGGGGTGTGCAAGCTGCAGGAAGAAACTCCTTGAAAAAAACGATCTAAGGTCTAATGAAAAATTACATGAATCCTTGGGATGGAAAGGTTATGGACACCTCATACCAAGAGAAAGAATAAGGAATGAATGAAGGGAAGGCCCCTGACATAGATGGATAAGATATGACACTCATGTAATATGAAATGGTTTTGAATTTCCATTAAAGTTGGATCTCAACAAAACCACATGGTTTGACCAATTAAATTTCCTCAAACTCTTAATTATTTAAATATATGAGTAATGAGATTTGAATTGGCCTTAAATACCTTAAATTAAGGTTTTGAATACGTTTTATGTAAAATATAACATCAAAGGGGTGAAACTACAGCAAACTAGAAAAATTGGAGCAAACAGAAATTTTGACAAACTGTTGGAAATGACTCATCGTTCGGTGAGTCACCATTGAGAGTCACTGGTGGATGAGATATCGGTGGATGAATCACCATAATTAGTCACCGATGAGAGGGTCCCTGGTGTGAGATATTGGTGGATGACTCACAGTTAGACAAGATACTAGTGCATGAGTCATCGTCGGGTGACTCATTATTAAATGAGTCACCGTTGGATGATCTACCAACGGATGACTCATGGTTGGTCAAGTCAGTGTTGGATGAATAATTGTTGGTGACCTATCATTGTAACATACCATTATGACTCACTAATATGAGTCACCATTGTGACTCACTATTAGCGCCTCACCATCACGAGTTGTCGTCATGACATACCGTCACCACCTACTGTTCTTGACTCATCGGTCCTGAACCACTGTTGGAAAAACTAGAAATTTGGAAAACTCTTGAAATCAGTCACATTGACCTCCCTAAACACCTCAAACACCAGATTTCAAAAATGGAATGGACTATAGAGGTCTGGTCCATTACATTTAAAATAAATCTTCTTGATATTTGAAAAATAAGGCCCATTTGGATTTTACTAAAAATGAGAACAGAAACTTTGTTTTAATGTGTACAGAATTTTCCACCATCATGACCACTCAATGTTTTAATATTCTAAGGTTTTATCAAAGAAAATTATTTTAAAAATGATTTATGTTTTAAAAAGTATTTTTCAAAGTGGAAAGGTAATTTTCCTCAAGAAATGTTTTATGTGATTTTTAAAAATCATTTTTCATATAGGATGGCATCCTTTGATTATACATAATCATTACTAGGAATATAATCCAAAGGTAAAATCACTATTATTTCATTATATGGTTTATTATTAGGATGATAAAAAGTTCATGAGACCCATTTCTTTCCATGGGTACTATAATTAAATGTTTATGGAAGTAGACCCCTTTTCATTGTTTATGATATGATGAATATTTTATGATCTTATAGCACAAAAATGTGTGGATTATGTGATGGGTTTGACTTATATATCCCTCCAATGCATTATATAATGATGGATAAATCATGAGTAAATATGATATGTGTGAACATGATTACATTTTCACAATTTTATGAATGGACTAGCTTATATGTTCATAGTATTGTGTGTGAACCTAGAGTTCATGTCCATAAGGTTATGCATAGACCTAGTTGCAAGTATATAGGTTTATGAGAGGGATTAATTTCATGTCCTTAACATATTGAGTGAACCTATTTATAATTATACATGTTCATAATGTTATATGCTTATGTGTATGCCACAAATCTACACATTATGACAATTTTATGATCTCAGGGATCATATTATTTGATTACATGATGATTCATGTCTTACGAACTGAAATTATTTATTCCATGACTCAAGTTTATGATCTATAATATGGAGGGTACGGTTTTGAAATGTTATTCCCATGTTCTCACACCCTTATGCTCGTGATATGATTATATCTCTCTTGTTTACCCTTACTAAGAATTTGAGATCACCCTTTATTACGATTCATTACCCAAGGATATAATGAAAGGTTTTATGTATAATATAACTAAGAAGGGTGTGAGTTATTAAGAACATATCAGGAGATGATGCAGCTCACTTATGAACCATTTGTTTATGTGTCCAAGTTTCAAAAGGCACTAGACCTAAACAATTAGAGAATTGATTGTTATATAATTTAATGAATATTAATCTATTGAGAGGTAATATCTACATATGATAATTTTTTATCATTATAATGTCCATGGGGATTGAACCCATAACCAAAGGGAGAAAAGGGCGTTGTGCCTACCACTGGTCTACGTGATGATCTGGTTAATATATCATTGTTTTTACTTTAACAATTTTACAAATGAATATTAATGTTGAACCAATGGTGTTACAATTGAGGTTTAGATATTAATTCATTATATTGGATAACTTATGATAACCATATCGGTTTTAGAAAATATTTAGAGAAAGGTGGAAAAATATTACACTCTTTTTTGGATCTTATGATCCATTAAAATTAAATTTTAGTAATTTGAGAATAAAAAACTCATTTTTGAATATTCTTTTCATGGAGTATGAGATGAATTATAAATTGATCGAAGATAAACCAAATGATTAAGTTTTTCTTCTAAAATTTAATGATATGAAGTATATTTCTTTATATTCATTGACATTAAATCATAAAATTTTACCTCATTACCTTCATGTCGGATGAATCGAACAGTCCTTTAAATAATAAAATATTTATGGTTTTTATGTCCTTAACATTCCATTGATCATTCAATTTATTGTGATAAATTACCTTTATCACTCTCCATAATTATTTATGCTTTTCTTCAATGTTCATAACTTCAATTTCCACCAATGTTATACTATTTGTAAACCTAGTATGTATTATTCCTGACGAACTTTTTAATTTCATTTATATATTATTAAGATAATGTTTTATTAACCCTTTTTATGATGCGGGTTTTCAACAAATGTATTTACAAATTTCAAGTCCTTTATTACCAAGATCAAGATTAAATTTCAAGGATGCAATTTATTTATGGGGGGTAGAATGTAACACCCTTAGTTTTTTAAAAGAAGAAAATCTTGTTTGATAGTGTATATGTCACATGAAAAAAATCTTATATAATAATATAACACCTTTATAATTTTTTATATTTTTCTTTTTTAATAAATATTATCTATTCAATAGCTTTTGAAACACGCAACCCTAAGACTAAATGAATTATAACATAGTATACCGTTATAACCTAGTTGTTACATTGGTGGATATGAATAGTAATAACCAAATTATGAATATTATATGGTTTAAACATGTTTAAAATAAAATCCATGGATATAAAATGATTATAAATAAAAAAATTAATCATTTGAAATAAAAAGTAATGTTTTTTTTGAAACACTGTACTTTTCAAAGAAAATAGTTTCATTACCTTTTGATAAATTACGTTAAAATTAATTTTTACCACTTATGTAAACTATATTTTAAAAAATAAAATTCCTTTTTGAAACAAGGATATAAAAATTAATTTTGTATTTTTTTTATTTTTCTAAAATGTTTTATTTTTTAATGAATAGTAAAAAATACAGATTCTTATTAAAAATTATATCTTATTTTAAAAATATACAATACCAATTTTTTAATATGGTTTTAAAAGTAAAATTAGTAAAATTATATATTTATTAATCCAAATTATGTCATTGGAATCCATTTTATATTGAATTTTCATATAACCTCTTCTTTAACTTTTGAAAGTTTTTACTTTGTAAAACTACATTTTCATCATGTCTACAGGTTTAATTTTAAATTGGATTCTACCAATTACATGAATTGAATTTGGAAGAATGAATTGAATATTTTTAATCATAATAACTTATATTATCTAATAAGTTTATTATAATTTTTTCCAATTATTAATGGTAAAAGAAGTAAAAATTAATTATCGTGGTTAAGGTAAAAACTGATTTACCAGGGTGTTAAACTAAGAAGATAAGTGTTAAAATTACCTTAAACTTGTTCAAAATCAATAGTATGTATATATATAAACCTTATCACCTATAATTATATATAATGTACTATTTTTTAATAGTTTTTCATGTTAAAAACTTGGGTACCCTTTATTGGTTTGAAAAATTCTATGTTTGTACTCTCCCCCATTTATAAAAGGCCACTCCCTCCCTTCAATAATTCACATCTCTGAAGCCTATTTTATTGAAGAAATCATGAAACAATATATCCTAAAAATCATTATACAAATTCTACACCTGATATTACTCCAAAAATATCAACCCTAGGGTCCTTAAGAGGAGATTCAATGAAGGTTTCTTGAAAAGAAGGTGATTTTCTTAACAAAGATCTTTCATTTTCATTATTCTTTTTACACATTAAATTATATATTAATATCTAAAATATGATAAAACCTAAATATACCATATATTTATATGTTATTAGTTTTAAATCTTAATATTTATCTATCTCCTCCTCCATCAAATGGGAACTAAAATCGTTGATCATGTGTATGGTGAAATACCTCCTCACAAACTGATATAACTTGTTTTCCATCAACACATCTCATGAATATACATAATAATGGATTTAATGTATACACACAGAGATATATATATATATATATAATATTTATTATATTATAATACTTATATAATAATAATATCATATATACCTTCTTACTTTCCATGTTGTTTAAAATATGATAATTTCACTTGTGTGTATAGCGGGCTACCAGCTCACGAAGCGATGTGATTCATTTTTCACTTACAATTTACATAGAAATTAATAAGAATAAATTTAATTAACGTATGTGATATATATTACATGATATTTATTATTTAAATTAATATATCATCTATTTCATTTCCCTTATACTCTTTGAGTGAATGATATCATCACTCGTGTGTACGTATATCATACTATCTCCACAAAGCGATGTGATTCATTTTCCATGTACAATCTTAAGGAATGATTATAGAATTTCTATAACAAGTAAATATTATATTTATAAAATTATTATCATTTTTTACATGATGTATCTATATCATATTCACAATAACCATAACCTTCATTACATAACACGAATGAGAAAACAAGACAATTAACACATAAAACAACAAATATAAAAAAATATTACTAATAAACAGGTGGTAAAATGTTATAAGGGGATCATATTTGATATTATAAATATTAATATGGTTCTGGTATAAATTAATATTATGATTAAAATCATTATACATTAGGTTAAATCATGTTCAACAAAAAGGAAGTGAAAGGTAAGGGACTTCATCTCAATTTCCCTTCATTGAGGCATATTTTAATGTTATGCACCTAATTTAATTTATATGGTGTATATAATAAAACTTTTACATGTAATAAATTGAATCCTTCATAACTAAGGGTATCTTATGTTTCAATTTTAATTATTTCAGACAATGGGATTTGAATTGAAAATTACCAAGTGGAAAAGAATTTCATAACTCGGTTTATTTTCATTAGGTTATATTACTTCTTCAGTAACTTTGATATTCTATGATTATGTGTTTAATGAATTTTGACTATATTATGTTTTATATAAACTTTTTTCTGTTGATTTAATTTTTAATCACATAATCTATTCATTGTTTAATTCTCACTTCGACATTATGATCTTTGTAAGGGTTTATTTCACAATCTAATTTTAATGAGGATTAGTTATGTTTGAAATTTAATTGAAGGAAATTATTTGATCATTTATTAATAAAACCCATTAATTTTATTCTCCAATCATTATTCATGATGTTTTTGATGTATTTTTTTTACTAGTACCAACTATTTTTACTTTTATTACATGTATATTTTATGTCATGAATATTAATAGAACAACTTATTACATATTGTTCATTGTTCTACATGAATCTGATGTAATAATGTCCTAGAGTATACATATCATTAATAAGGTCATAGTAGTTATCCACTATGATGAGAACCTTGAAGTGATATGATGATATTCCTAAATAATTTTATGGGGTTAGATAACATATTATAATGGGACACATAGTACATATACTATCAGGTCTAAGTACTCATAAGAATAAGAGATTTTTTCTCATGAAGATCACACATGGTAATCTCCATGATAAGAGATTATAAGAACAAACACGCCAGAAGAAATTCTACATGTTTTGGTGTCCTCGGATATTCCTACCTACGACCGTGTGTAATGGTCCTTGGAATTTCTTATTATCATTAATGAATGTCTTTACTCACACAATTAGATTTGTTGATGAAGACCATGACACCATATGCTCACAGTGAGGTAGGGTACGTTGGGTGTATCATGATTATCATGTCATTAATGGATAAGTCATGTAAGGATTTGAACCTTCCATTTTTATCAAAGATGATATATTATCCCTTTTATTAGAATAGAATTGTTTCCCTAAATTCCATTTCCATGGTGTAATGATGTGTTTATTTCAGATAGTTAATGAAATATGTATTAAGAAAATTGGTTGCTGACACGCATGTGAAACCTTCTTGATGAGATGTTGTGAAAAATGGATTATATTACATAGTGAGCATTCATAAGTGGTTTTCATCATTGTGACACTAAATTATTTCTCTTAGGTGACATAACCTTTTTCTAAATAGAAATCTTGAACTTTAGTTAATCCCACCTAATGAAAACGAGGAATAATTTTAAAGGGTCACACACTAAGTGTTTTTTATGATCTCAATTAAATTATATTTGAATTTGATTGATTTAATGATTATTATTCTCAAGAAAGAGGTATAATTTTATTCATGTTTTATCAATCACAAATATTTATTGATGAATAAAATATTTAAATTAAATATTTATTCAGGTGTTTAATAAATACTAGAGGAGTTCGAATAGACCAAGAATGAGTCAGGTTACAAATATTAATTAACAAGCCTGATAAATAATATTTGTTATTGCAGAAGTTGGTGAACACCACAAAATAATAATAATAATAATAATAATAATAATAATAATAATGATATGTGATATGGTGTTTATTAATGATTATTATATTATTTAAGGATTGAGATGCAATAAAATAATTATTTTAACCTAAACCCTAGAAATATAAATAGACAGTTATGTCAATTTGGTATTGTATCCAAAATCAAAACTTTTGAATCATTTCTTACAAAGAAACTCTCTCTCAACTCATTCTTTATCTATTCATCTCAAGAATGAGAAACACAAGAGAGACCCCTTCGATAATGAATCACAAGTGATGAACGCAAATAACACAAGACAATCGATTCACCGCCTAGCACTCGAAGATCAATTGGAATTGTTTGAAGATCAAAGGAGAACATGTGGATAACCTCTAGATGGATTCTATCTTAGGATCCTTGTAATGAAATGAAAGAAATATGAAAGGTTCTTTTCGAATGATTGACATCTTTATCAAAGAAATAATCCTCAGATCATGTATTAGTTTCTTTTCATATTAAATAAATAAATTATATATTTGACGTGAAAAATCCGCACTTGGGGTTTTTGAAAACTCAATATTTAAATAAATGTTAATATCTCACCCACAACTGTACACTTCTCCTTCACCTAAAACCAAAAATTGGTATCATAGTGGTTATTTTTAAATTTATAATTATTTATTTTATATTTTATTCATACGTATTATAGTTGAATTTTCATTTATTATTATTTTTTCTTTAATCCATTTTGAATTAACATGTTATAGAAATATTAATCATGTTCATTCAGTGTTTCATTCTATTAAAGGTCTCATAAAATATAAACAATGAGTAGATATGCTATTGGGAATAAACAAATTTTTGGTTGGTAAGATAGGGTTACATGGTGTGTAGTTGGGGAACAAGTTGTATACCCAATTATGTTGCACATGGACATACTATAGGATACACAGAATGCAACACAATTATTACATGTAGTGTACGCCTCATGATGAATAGACACTTGGAATATGGTATGTCATATTGTAAAGTGTTTATATGGAATAAAAAACATGTAGTTTGCACAGGTTATCGATATAAATCACACAATCTGTGTGATCATTATAAAAAGTCAAACCATGTGATACTGAAAACCTAGAGTATTTATGACATACACGATGTGTATGAATTTTAAATGCTATGTAGTTAATCATTTCTAGCATCCAAAATATGAGACGATCCATTCATCAAGACCAGAAGACACACAAAATAAGGTATTCACAGTGTGTAGCTGGCTTGTGCAAGCTATGTGATCCTACTGAGATACACACCAAAGACACAGGAAAAGTAGCATAGTCACACTGCAAGTGGATACATGGTATGTATCTAGATATTACACACAATGTAGTCTGGTCGATTCAATATGCCTAAGTCTTAGACATACAACTCGAATACATGACAAATAAGGTACGCCACATGTATCTGGATTGTACACACTGTGTAGTCTCTCAATTACTGTAATAATTAAATTACATTAAAATGAAAATTGCAGCATTAAAACCTTATTACATTGATTGGTACATTAAGCGTTAGATAGTTTAATAAGTATTTTATAGAATTTGAAATACTCAATTTATTTATTTTAATAAATTTGTAACTATTAGTTATACCATTTATTTTCCACTAATTCCTTTATGATGGTTATATCCAAGAGGATTCATATGTTCATTAAGATGAAAGGTAATTAATTAATTAATGTAAGTATGTTTATCTTAATAATATATAGTGAATAATAAATGAATATTAGTCATTTACTTTTGCATATACATTTAATTTATAACTGTTCATGATCTTGACCAATACCTATGTATGTGTTGAATGTTTTAATATAATTTATTTCATGGGTTTTCAATTATTTATTATTAAATTAAATATGATAGCCTGCATGTATTACCTCCCTCCATTATTATATAAGACCTATATGACCATGTTTAATTATATAATCCCCCTACACCAATCCTTTGGTTCCCCTCAACATTGTGTCATTTATAAAAAAATGTAATTAATGGAGTTACCCAAGGTACATGGAGGTAGATCGATATTGAAAAATAATGTTTCCAACCCAGGAGATACACAGGTGGATAGGTGGAATGTTGTAACTTATTCCAAGACCAGAAATACAAGTTATTTCCCCTAGGTCAAAGGTTGGTTTAATTTCTACTCATTAAATCTAATTTTATATAATCTCATGACATGGTCATTTATTTATTTATTTATTTCTCTCTATGAATTATTTAGTTTAGGGATGCAAGACCATGATCAAATAAATTAATTATTTAAAATAAAAAGATATAATTTAAATAAATGAATTTTTCTTAAACGTTTTATCCCATTTGGTTAATTAATTAACATTTAATTAATATTTAAAACACATGTAAAGGGTAAAAAAATTAATATTTATACATAATTAACTAAAATATCTCAACCTAATATTAAGTCAGACTAAGCCTTCCATTACTTGACTGGGAATAAAACCATAAAACTAGGTGTAGATCATAGACAATGTCTAGAAACTTACTTTTATCAAGGAGTTCTAATGAGGGTTTTAGGTTGACTTAACCAAACTTATATTGAGTTTAATGGAAAAATTATGTTCAATAAAAATTTAAAGGCATGTGTTGAAGAAATAAATGTTAGGATTTCAGGATAGGGTATCCCTCTCAACAAATCAATGAGCTATAAGTCTATAGTTGGAAAGACTACCTACCTAATTAATTTCTTATGGTTTTCAAAGACAAAGTCTGGATAATTAAGAAACTTAATGGGGAGCCTTTCCACTATAATGTCATATAAACTAGACATTCTGAGTTCAATAGTGAGGGATATTGAGACTTGATAAGGTATTCATTGATATAATAAATAAATAAAATAAATTTATTATTTCTCACGTGATTTATAATAAAGAAAATGTATTAATAATATTCTCTTTAATTATATAATAATGTGGATATCTCATCATCCACATTATCCATGTGATCAATATTAGATAAATACATCATCCTCACTCACAGTAACTTACAACAATGGTTTAGACGCCTTGGATTATGCTACAAAATGAAAAAAAATATTATGGGATAGAATAATTAATGATGGATCCTCCTTCCAGAGAGGTGAGTGATGAAGGGTTCGTTATCTATAAAAAAACATGTGAGCAATGTGGTCGACATTCAATGTTTTATGCTTTCATCTATGTCTAGTGAACTCATGAAGCCTTACAAAAACATCAATGTGTATATAATTATTTAAAACCTATGAGGTTTATAATATGATATATCTAGACATGAACAATTTGATATTTCCAAAGCACTCTTCTAGAGTAAGCTTGTGGAAGGTGTTCCAGGTGAGTCTCACATAGTTAAGACCATTAGATACATTGAGTGCCTAGAAGTTATAGGGTATTAACTCCCTAATGAACTGGGCACTGATATCATTCTTGTATCTCCCCCTAATAGTTTCTCCATATTTGATTTAAATTTTAATATAAAATCATTGATAAATATCTCCCATATCTACTTACTCTCCTTCACCAATTATATAAGGATATGAAGAGAAAAAAGCCTTTCATCCTTATGGAGAACAAATGTAAAGGGAAATAAAAGAGATATAACTCCAAATAGTCTCCACATCATTCCAAGAAGAGGAATATCTATGAAAATAAAAGGTAATAGGATGTTGTCTGTTTCTCATGTGACAAGATGGGACACTGGACAAAAAAATTCACCCAACCAAAGAAGAAAGGGGAATCTTTATGTGTGTTTGTTATCGAGTGTAATTTATTTGTGTCTAAAAATTGGGTATTAGATAAGATTTTAGTTCTCACATATGTATTAAAATATAAATACCAAATAGATTAATAAATATTTACTAAGGGGGGTAGATCTATGAGAAGTCAATAGAGATAAACTTTATCTTGTAGCTGTCGGGGACTACCACTTCATGTTTCCGATCAGAATTATCATGTTTTTGAAGGATTGTTATTATGTTCCATCCATTAAAAAGATTATTTTTGTATACGGAATTGATAGAGATGGAGTTTTTCAAATTTGGGAATAAATGTTGCTTCTTTTATAAGGATATAATTTTTTAAGGTAAGGAACATTTAAATAACAGTTTCTTTGTGTTGGATAACATAAATGAAGTAATGGAAATAGATAATGAAGTCACTTCACATGACTCATACCACACCAAACTTTGGTATAATGATCTAGTTTATTTAAATGAAAAACACTTTAATAAATTACATCAATATGGATATTTATATTCTTTTAAACTAAAACCACTTGGTGTATGTCATGTGTTTTTACAAGGTAAAATGACCAAAGATCAATTTATTATGGAAGGTAAAGGGCTAAATAGCTTCTTTAATTAGTTCATATTGATTTGTGCGGACCATTTCCTTTTGAAGCAAGGGGTGGGTAGTCATACTTTATAAATTTTACTAATGATTTTAGTAGATATGGATTCATATACTTAATGAGGTATATGTTGAATTTTTTTGGTAAATTTAAGGAATACCAAATGAATTTGAGAACTATCTTGATAAGAATATTAAGAAACTCTACTCAGACTATGGTTGAGAATATATTAATAAAGACTTAATTAATTATTTATGAGTGTTAAGGATTCTATATCAACTCAATCCTCATTATACACCTTAGTGGAATGGTGTAAGTAAAATGATTAACCACAAATTTTTGGACATGGGGAGATCTATGATGAGTAATGTGAGTCTTCCATTATCCTTTTGGGTATATGCATTACAAATAGAAGCATGTGTGCTCAACTGAGTGAAAAATAATGTGACAGATGGTATTCCATACCAATTATGGAATGGAAAGAAATCTATGGTGTATTACTTACATGTTTGGGGTTGTGAATAATTTTTTAAGGATTATTTAGGAAACAAGATTTCACCCCAAGTAAAAAAAATGTATCTTTATAGAATATCCTAATGAAACAAAGGGATACTACCTATACAATACTTCAGACAAAAAGTTTTTTTTTTGTAAAAAATAAAATATTTATTGAGAAGGATCCTATCTCTAAAAGAGGAAGTGGGATCCAGATAGACTTAGATGGAGTCTAATCTCAAGTTACACAAGACTTGGAATAAAAAAAAATCCACAAATCCCCATGGAAGAAGAATCTCTTCTAGAGACACAAGTACTATGTATAGTACAAGAGAGGTTAAAGAACCAAAATGATATGGTTTTATAGTCACTAAGGATGGTGAATCATTATTAGTTGATAAAAATGATTCTCTGACCTACAAGAAAGTAGTAGGTGGAAAATATGTTACTAAGTGGAAAGAATCTATGAATTATGAAATGGATTCCATGTACCAAAATCAAGTCTGGAATTTGGTAGATCCTCTATTGGATATAAACCTAATTGGTTTAAAATGAGTATTCAAGAAGAAACTGGTCATGGAAGGAAAATTAAATACCTATAAGGAATGACTAGTTGTAAAAGGGTTTAAATAGAAACATGGTATTGACTATGATTAAACATTTTCACTAGTTGCAATGATAAAATCAATAAAAATTTAAATTTCCATTACATCTTAACATGAACATGATATTTGGAAAATGGGTGTCAAAATACCCTTCCATAATGGGAACCTTTAGGAAGATGTATAGATGACAGAACCTAAATGGTTATTGACTCCAAAGGATTCCAAAATATATGAAAATCACAAAAAAAACAATTTATGGATTAAATAAATAATCAAAGTCATGGAACATTCATTTTAATGAATCCATAAAATAATTTTTTTTATAGATAATGAGTGTGAACCTTATGTTTACAAACAGTTTAGTGGAATAGTAGTCATTTTATTATAGTATATGTTGATGACATATTACTCATTGGAAACAAAATACACGTCTTATAGTCTGTTAAGGAATGGATGAATAACTGATTCTCTATAAAGGACTTCAGATAGGAAAAACATATTCATGGGTTCAACATCCATGTGATAGATCAAAGAGGTTTCTCAACCTATGTCAACTTTCATAAATTGAAAAGATACTGAAGATATTTGGTATGAAGCAGTCTATGAGGGGATTTTTTTCTAGTGTCATGTGTCATTCATATTTCCATGAAGATGTGTCCCTAGACACATGAGGAAAGAAATATAATGGGATGTATTCCATAATTATCTATGATTGAGTTAGTTATGTATGGTATGATATGTACCAGGCTAGATGTCCCTTATTCATTAAGAATAGTGGAAAGATATCAAGCTAGCCAAGGTGACAACCATTGGATGGAAGTCAAGACTATACTTAAGTATCTAATTCATACTAAGGATATATTCCTTGTTTATAGAGGTGGTGAAGAACTAGTCATTAGAGGATATGCTGATTCTAGTTTTCAAATTGATCGAGATGGAATGAAGTCACAAACCGGATACATATTCACTTTCAATGGAGGTTTTGTGAGCTAGAAGATCTCAAAGTATGTTGTATTCATAGATTCTATAGTAGATCAAGATTATATTAAATCTTTTGTGGAATATAAATAAGCAGTATAGATGTGCAACTTCATCCAAGATATTGATGTGGTACCTAGTGGTAAAGATTCTATCATACTCTACTGTGATAATATTGGAGTGATGGCTCTTTCAAAATATCCAATGTCACATCAGCGGGGGAAGCACATACATTGGACGTATCATCACTTGAATTTTTTTTCTTAGAGTGGAGAAGTTTCATTGATAAGTATTTCCATAGAATGCAACATGGAATACCTCTTGACTAAAGCTATGACTCGATAGAAAACTGATTATCATGTGAGGGCTAGAAGACTGAATGTTATAGTTAGTTGGCTCTAGTCCAAGTGAGAGTTTGTTGGAGTTGGTGTCCTAGGCCCAACTTTTTTTTACTTTGATTACTTGTATATTCAATGTATTGAATATTTATAAAAAAATATTATTATATATTGATCATTTTTCTTCATGAATCTAATATAATAATGTCATAGAGTATAAGTCACATTGATAAGGTCAAAGTATTTCACCACTATAATGATAACTTTAAATTTCAATGACGATATTCCTAAATAATGTTATGCATTTGGATAATGTAAAATTATGGGATACATACTACATATATCTTTAGGTATGATTACTCAAAATAAGATGAGGATTATTATCATAAATTTTTTACTTGGTAATCCCCAAGATGTGAGATTATGTGAAGAGGCCCAATGGTAGGAATTATGCATATTTTGGTTTCATCGGATATTCCTACATGTGAGCATATTTCGTGGTCTTTATAATTAAAAATTATCATTAATTCATGTCATTAATAATTAAATTATATTTTTTAATAAAAAATTTGATTCCATATTTTTATGGTGAGGTAGGTTATGTTTGGTGCATCATGATTGACATGTCATTAATAGGTAACTCAAGGAAAGATTTATACCTTCAATATTTTTAGAAGATGATATCTCGCTCTTTTGATTGAAATATAATTCTCACCAAAAATAACATGGAAATGGTGTAACGACGGTTTTATTTCTGATAATCAAAGAAATACGTATCAAGAATATAGATTGGTGATAAGAATGTTCAACCTTCTTGATTAGATATTGTGATAAATGGATTATATTATATAGTGAGTGTCCATATGTGGTTTTTATCATTGTGCATTAAGTTATTTATTTTGAATTACTTGACCCATGAAAAAATAGTATCATTGGACTTTAGTAAATCCTACCTAAGTCCAACGAGAAATAATCCTTGGGGGTTACACACCATGTTTTTCGATGATCTTGAATAAATTCAATTTGAATATAATTCATTTAATAATTATTATTCTCAACAAAAAGGGATAATTTTGTTCATGTCATACTGATCATAAATATGTATTGATGAATGAAATATTTAAATTAAATATGTATTTAGGTGTTCAATAAATTCTAGAGGAGTTTGAACGTACCAATATCGATTTCGGTGAAAAATATTAATTAACAATCTGGTTAAATAATATTTGTTATTTTGAAAGTTGGTGCTCACCACAAAATAAAAATAATAATAATATTATGTGGAATGGGGTTTATTAAGGATTAATATATTATTTAAGGGCTAGTATGTAATTAAATAATTATTTTAACATAATCCTTATCTCTATAAATAGATGGTTATTTCTATTATGTATTGAATTCCAAATAGAAACTTAAGAATCATTACACACAACAAAACTCACTCATTATTCCTTTTTTCTCTCTTCCTCTCAAGAATGATAATTATAAGAGATATACATTCATGATTTAAGAATGATTGGTCAACATGAATAATTCAAGGTAATCGATTCATCGTGCTTACACCAGAAGATTGATTGGTGTTGCTTAAAGATCAAAGGAGCTCACGTGGAATACTTCTAGAGGGATTTTATCCTTGTATTCGAAAAGTGAAATGAAGTCAATCCAAAATGGTATTTTTATTTTATGTAAATATTTATCAAAGAAATCATCCTTAGATCATGTATTTGTTTCTTTTGATATTAAATAAAATTAATTACAAATTTGGAATGCAATATCCTTTCTCAAGGTTTCTCGGAACTCAATATGAATATAAATTTAAAAATATCTGCCACCACTGCATTCCTTTTCTCTTCCTGGATCCAATAGTATTCATGTAATAGTGACATTTTCCTACTCATTGGTACTTAAAATGATTGAGAAAATGTTTTAAATAAAATCTGACTTTATTTATCTCTTAGGTCGAAAATCCTATCTCTTCAAAAACTATTTTTTCAAAAATAATTTTTAAAAATATACAGATGATTTATTAAAGAAATTTTTACTCATGTTTTAATTTTGAAAAGAACTTAAAGGAATATTCATGTCATTTTCTACACAAGTCATGTTTGTCTTTTACTCAAAATATGGAAGGAATCATTGTTGTAACATGTATGGCATGTTTGGAATTTCTTACTATCATGACCAATCAATGTTTTAAATATTAATTTATAAGTTTCAAAGGGTATTTTCAATGAAAATTATTTTCAAAATATTTTTTGAAATTTTATTTTTAAAAATATTTTCAAAGTAAAATGGATATTTTCCTCAAGAATGTTTATAATGATATTTTTATGGTATTTCTATTCATCAAAAACAACCCTTTATTTTAATTATACTTTACTAGGGATATGTTGTATTGATTCCATACTTATTATTGATATGTATGGTTTATGAACATTTGGACCGAGTAAATTGTTAACATTCAATTTTTTGATTCATTTTTTTGTAGTCATTAACTTTCCCTTGAAATATTCACTTCCAATGATCATTGTACATTAAATTTACCATAAATATACATATTATATATCATGGTTATATATTTTTCTTAAACTATATGTCATTTATACATAATTTGTTCTACATTGATGGTTATTTGATTATATGGGGAAATATTAGTAAATCCATATTCTTTACTCAATACGAGTATTTGATAATAAGGCACATTATTCATGAATTAAATCAATTATTTGTTATATGAGTAATTATTTGGACATTCAGTTATGGGTGGGTCCTAGTTATAGAAATATAATCAGTGCATAGATAGTATAATGAGATGAATTGGTTGGATATCCTTAGTTAAAGGGGTTTTTGGTGTATACCTACCCATCTGTTTTAAACTGTCTTATAAAAGGTATTGATAGTAGAGGTATCATGATTCCAAATATCATGACATCCAACAATTATGTGTTTCATTAATTAAGAATTAATTTATTGTTAATAATGATATTTTTTTAATGATATTATCTTTGGATTCATTTCATTCTCAAGTTATTGATTAAATGGAATGTCTCTTCAGATATATAATTTTTTATATTTATTATGCCTTATCTAATAATAATATTCATGTTATTAAGTAAATAGAATGTGTTTTCAGATATTTACCTTGTCATATTGATTATTTATTATCTAATCATGATAGTCAAATTATTGATTAAATTGAATGTGTGTTCACATATTTATCTTTCCATATTTTTTATGACTTATCTAATCATGATAGTCAATGTATTTAAATGACATGTGTGTTCAGTTATTCACCTTTCCATATTGATAAGTATTTTTGATTCATGATAGTTTATAATTTACATAAATTTTATCAAGCATCTGATTTGACCCTTATTTTTTTTACTTTCCTAGGAATAAATGAAGTGTAATATGAATGATGTGAAAGGATAATATAGAGGTAATAATGATATTGTTGAAAAAAATTATTGTAATTTTTGTATGAAAATTTAATGCAAGACTCAAGTATGTATCTAGTTCACCAAGACTACTAACCTATTCATTCTCTTGGGATGTGATCACTGGTATATTATTATAATGTAATAAATTATACACCTACATTAGGTTGTTGGGGTCAGGGTTATTACATGTCAAGCACATCAAAATATAAATCGGTTTTACTAGAATTTATATAGTATAAAAGGAACTCTATTTCATCTCTTAATAGAGCCTTAGATTATTAATTTAAGTTTAAAATATTTTTATTAAATATATAATTAGATGAATGGTTTGGGGAATTAATTATGTTAAAAATAAAATTGAAACTATGTTATTAAGTGAGAGAAAAGAGTTGAAGAAATCATGATCAACCTGGTTGAGTGTCCCTTGATGCTCAACCATCAGCACCCTAAAGGGAAATAAGAATTATTTTTCATTCTTTGATTTACATGTATTGAAAATAGAATGTTATTCTTGTTATTACTAGTTTAACATCTAAGATTTTATTGATCAATTATATTGATTACCAATAACTTCTCAAAATCAGTAAAATTATATCGATGTAAAAACTTAACTCAATCAAGAAATTAAATCAACAAAGGGATGAGATGATAAATTTTAGGTCTATTTAAAAATTTCTCTCCAAAAAAAATAATTCATAATCATGGGTTATAGATTTTGGATTTCATCAACTAAAAAATCCATAAGAACACACATGAAATATAAGGGGTGAGAAAAGAGGCAAACACAATCAAATTATCACAAGATTTGGGTTATACATGAAAGCATGAGAAATAATGCTCATTTTATTTTTATTTGATCATGACATAATAAAAAAATAAAAATGTAAAAACTATGAACAATATACAAAAAACCATAAAATTTAATTTCCTTCTACTGATTACAATCATGGAGCTTGGGATTACAATAAAGAACACCCCTAGATTGATCACTAAGAGGTTTAAAAGTAAATGATGGGAAAGAGGATGAAAATAGTTAAATAAATCTCTATAATTTGACTCATCCATACCCCTTGGTATGAAAAAATTTCCAATGTTCCATAGATAACTTTTTAAAGAGAATTTTGGAATGTTGGATTCATGGAAATTCAATGTTCAATGGGTGTAGGTGATCTGTTCATGGAATACGTTCTACGTATATTTTGTCTAGATATTTTACATACATAATCCCTAAATATTAAATTGAAATCCAGTGGAGATGTGGATATTTTATTTATATATAAAATGGAGGTAAATCAACTTAATTTGTGTTATTAAGACTAATTTATGGCCCAATTACCATAGGTGTTGTTGATATGTCTCACCCAGAATTTATTCACTTTTTGGTATTATTTTTTTACCTATTATGCTTAGATCTAGTCTTTGATTCAGTAGGATTAATTGAATCCAAATTATAATAGAATAATAATAAAAAATTATTTTTTATATTTGTATCATTTTATATAGTCTTATGATAAAAACATTTAACTACTGTCAAATTGGGCCATTGTTAAATTACATTTTTAAGTATGTTTTGAACACATTAATCAAAATATACATTCAGTGAAAAATGATTTAATAATTGGATACTAAAATCCATAAAAAAATATATTACATAAGTATAAGGGGGATAATATATGATATATAGTTTTGTGATCCCAACCCTACACATAAACCTTTGTACTCCTAGGAAAAGTCTTATATCATAATAAAGTCTCATTCATAAATCAATAGTGAGAAAACTTCCAAAAAAATTTAAAATGAAATCCATCATATCTAATTTATGAAATTATTTTTTCTATCATTATTTTTCTATAATATTAAAAATAATTCAACTTCATTTTTTCACCCATGTAACATGTTTCAACCTACTTTGCCTAGAAATTTTCTTTCTTCACTCCAGGAACATATTAAAGTAGAGTTAGGCTCCTTTCTCAGAGTTCATGTGATATTACCCTATAAATTCCTATATTATCTGTTCTATATGGGTATAAAATAGTTTTTTAATCAATATTAATTCAAAAAAAATTGAGGTTTAAGAGTTTTTAGGATTTTATGTTTGAAAATCTATTGCTGAAGGGGAGTGTTTAATATCTTATGTACAAAGCATGTAAAAATTCAGTAAGTTTTCATAGTGAATGTACTTACACAAACCCTCATAGATTTTATAACTTATAACTCACTCTTACCTTTGTTCCTTTTGTGTGTGTCATAACCAACTAATGAATAATACTGAGTAAAATTTCTCTTCTTCCATTTCTTTTTATTTTTTTCTCTTTATTTTTTTCAATGTAAAAAACTATTATTTTTATATATTTATATTTATTTGGATATAAAGAGGGAAGAATTGTTAGAAAAATTATATAATATGGTTTTTGAACCCACTACCCAAAAAAAATTCAACACCGTTTTACTCAACACATACCAATGGATATTTCTCTAGAATTCCCATTGAAACACTCTCTCACCCAAACTTGTTGTAAATAATACAAGAATGTAAACAAGATAGGGTTAGGTACTGATAAATTACAATATAATTTGGATACCTAATAGTAATTTAAAGGTATATAAATCTTAAGAAGGTTTAAATTTCAAGGTGTCCCAAAAATGGAGTTACTTGTACAAAGATAAAGTCTTTGGCTATGCCATCATGGGAGAAAGGGAAGACCCAAAAATCTTTGAGGTGCTCAGACACATTTTTGGGTTTCATGGTGGATAACACTATATATAACTCATTGAGATTTTTTTGAGTGTAATCACTAATAATACCATGTAATTTAGGAAGGATGTGGATGATTCCTGATCGCAGCTCAATGTTGGCTACTTCCTCAGGGTATTGGATGTACACAGGTTGGTACTCTACATCTAGGGTGGTTAGATCTTTTAAGTTCTGGTTATTTATAACCTTATTTTTAGGGATTTGATATGATTTACTTTAATAATTTTTTAGAACCACTTATGTTTTCACAAGGGTCTCCTCAGTGTTACTTTATTACTATACTTTAGAATACCTAATGTATGAGTAGAGTCTTTTTAATTCCATGGTCAATTTCAAACCATTTTTCTTTTCCTGAATGGTTTATGAAATTAATTTTTGATATTTTTTATTTTGGTATGATTATAATATTAAAAAAATATTTATAATTCATATTAAAATAAAAAAATTTATAATAACTAAAAAACTATTTTACTAAGAAGGATAGAAGACAAAAGAAGAAGAGGAATAAGAGAGATAGAGAGTGAGAGAGAGAGAGAGAACACACAAATAAAAAAGTAAAGGGGGAGTGGGATTTGAAGGATTATGAAAAAATGGAAAAAAATGAAATGGAATGGAAAAATGCTATTGGAACCATAGATATGATGCCAAAATTTTATCGTGTTCTTGATCATGTCAAATTAGAAATTGTTTTACTATAATTTCTACTGTATAGCAGGAACCATAAGCCATCACTCGATGGATCCTTAGATCATTAATTTAAGTGGAATGTTTTTTTATAAAATAATTTATTATAATAAGTTTTTAGGTGACTTATTATTTTGACAAAAAATATTGAAACTGTGTTATTAAGTGAGAAAAACTAGTTGGATAAATCGTGATCAACCCGAGAAAGTATCCCATTATGCTCAACCATCATCTCTCTCAAGGAAAATAAGAAGGATAATTAATTATTTAATTTTCATGTAATAAAAATAATATTTTATTTGGATTCATAATAGGTTAACACATATTATTTGATTGATAAATGATATTAATTACAGACAACCCCTCAAAATCAATAATATTATGTCTATGTAAGAACTGAACTCAATCAAGGCATTATATCAACAATGTGATGAGATGGCCAGATTTGGGTATATGAAAAAATTATTCTTAATATAAAATCATTAATATTAATGAGTTATAGCTTCTATATTTCATCATCCAAAGAAATTTATAACCATAATCATGAAAATAAGGGGTGAGAAAAGAGGCAAACACACTTAAATCATTATAATATTCGAGTTATACATGAAAGCATGAGGATTCATGTTCCATTTATTTGTATTTGATCATACTAGAATAAAAAATAAATAAAAATGTGTAAATTAAGAATAGAAGATAAAATACCTGAAATTTCAATTACCTTACAACTATTACAAATATGGAGCTTTAGATTATAATAAATAACACCCCCTAGATTAATAAGTTTGAGGTTTAAAATTACATGGTGGGGAAGAGGATGAAAACGGATGAAGAAATATCTCCAATTAGACTCAAACTTACCCATGGACGTTCCATAATTTCCAATGACCCATGGAGTTCATTTAAATATACATTTTGAAAGTTATGTTCCTAAAACATCAATTCTATATGAGTGTATGTGAGATGCTCATTCTAGACATTATCCATATAATGTTTTCAACTATTTTGCTGAATTAATCATAGAATAATGACTAGAAATTTGTTGTATAAGTGGACATTAAACTTAGATATCTAATGGAGGTAAAATAATTCCAATTGGAGTTTAAAACCCTGAGTTATGGACCAATAACAATATGTAGGTTCAATTTGTCTCTTCCAGAATTTATTAACTTTTTGGGCCTCTTGTGATTAGATCCATTCTTCGGTATAATTACATTAATTTAATATCAATGATCATTTAATGATACAAAAAAATAATTTTCACATTTTTATTATTATATATAATGTTCTGATAAAAAAATGAATAACTATGAAATTGGTCCATTGTGAAATTACATTTTTTAACCATTTTTTCAACACGTGAATTAAAAATATGAATTGATTTAAAAAGTAATTAATAATGGGATAATAAGACCAATAAAAATGAAATAAAAAATATTAAGGGGGATAATATACGATATATTTTTGTGTGATTAGCGAGTTAGGTGTTATGTATAGTGGTAACCCGATAGAGGGGTCATCTCATACTTATGAGTGTTGTAGAGATAGGAAACATAATAGATGCTTTATGTTAGGAGTGAGTTCATGTGAGGTGATTCTAGGTATATGTTATAATCGTGATTATGATTTTAGGTTTTTATATTTAAATTAATTATAGTACTTTTACTATCGAGGTTGTTTTTTAGAGGGTGGTTTCATAATTTTCTTGACCATTTTGATTCTGAATGGACTTTAGGGAGTGTGGTGGGAGTATGGGAAAATTATTTTGATTTGGGAGTGATGTTGGTTAGAATTTGGTAATGTCGTAAACTATGGAATTAGAGAAATTATTGATTTTTAAGAGTATAATTGATATAATTTTGGATATATTTGTTTGGATTTTTGTGGGTCATGGTCAGTTGTTTGGGAATGTGGGCTTGGTTTCGATGAAAAATGACTCATGGGAGTGTAAGTATGGTTATATGGGAAGGTTGTACAGTAGTGTACACCCATTAGGTTAAGATGAAATTATGATGGATTGGTGGGTGGTTATGTGGGATCTGACGACCAATTGGTTTATGAGACACTTACATGCATGGTTTCTCAGGGTCTGGATGAAAATAAGAAATGTCACTCTATGCTGAGAGGTGATATCATAGACAGATCAAGGTGATACGTTATGGTCAAATTTAGGTTGTTCTTTGACAAGTATTTTCATGGAGAAATGAGGATGAAGCCTACTAAGGTTTTTCACATGGAGAGATATAAGAGAATCCATATAGTGTGGGGTACACCATAGGTTCTTAGAGGTTATAACCCTCGTTGTAAATGGGAATACAAAGGATACTAAGGAATACATTACTGGTGTGTCAATAATGGTTGTTTTTTATGTTTCATGTTAATTATACTGTATGGAGAAGATGACTGTCTACATACATTACAAGTGGTAATGGATGGATCATGGATCGTGGTGGTACGACCCTTATACAAGTAGGATTATGGATTCATGAAACTAGTAAAGGAAAGTTTTATATAGAATTAGGATGTCAGTGTATAGTTGAATCCAATTTTATATTGTTACTTTATGAATACTATATTTGGGTTTCATATGCGGTGTTGGATAGAATATAAGAATTGAAATTTGTTCCAAGTTGGTTTTCAGGTGATCTGAGTGAGTTGAATCAGTGATGTGCCAATGCTTAGGGTAATATAATAGTGGATTATTTTGTTGGTTATGGATCCAACCATGCAATTACTCCAAAATTCATGTTTATAATTTATTGTTGGTGCTTAGATAATTCAGTAATGCCTTCAAGAGGTTCAACATCATGATAAGATGATATGAGAGCACATCAATTTGTGTGGTAAAGTGTTTTTGTGAATGGATGGTCATAAGAGGGCTAACTGGTGTTTTTATTGTAGTTGAGTGTGATGAGATGGAAACTACACCGAGTGGGTTGATGTATTATAGAAAATGTGTTTTAGCGGGTATTTTTTATTAGGTGATCACTATGGCTCAGGCCTGGAACTAATAAGAACAGTTTTTTGGTGGGAGTTCCATAATCCATGATATTAATTGATTTAAGATACCATAGTGTCTTGGGATATATGGGTGAAGGTAAGTTTCATGTTAGTGTTTTGATAATGGTGATGAGCAGTGGCACAATTTTTTATGAATAGTGTGCTTCATGTTTGGAGTTTCACTATTGAATCTCATTTAGTGTTTGAGGGTAGAATGTGGTGAATTGATCATGAATTAATGACTAAGTTAGGTTTATGTTTTCGGTTAAAGACTATTTGGGATTCTCAATAATATAAAGATTTATGGTGGGGAGGTTGTAAAACCCCATGTTTTTTCTAGGTAGTAAAAATGATAAGAAATTTTAAATTTTGGTTTTCACGAGGAGTTAATTTGGAGAACTGGAACTCAATTTTAGATTATGAGAGTTGTAACATATCAATGTGATTTTCATGGATGTGTTTTGGGGCCAATAGGTCGTTTTGAGTGCTCAAGTGAGCATCAGACTAAGGTTGGGTGGACCTGTAACTGATTTTAGATATAAGTGCTCCACCATGGGGAGCACAATGGTGTATAGATCATTATAGTGGAGGGTAACTTTAACATAATTCCCCTCCTCATTGTCGTGAGAAAGAGGGAGGACATTAATTTTTCTTTAAGAAACATCCCCAAGATACCAAAGGATGGAAATAAATTCTAAAGGGCTTCAATATACATGGGGGATGATTTTCCATTTGAGAATAAAACAACCAACTAAACATGATATTTCCAAATAAACCACTACATTATTAATGATATAAATGAAAGAAAACTCAAGAAAACCATTGATATTAAAATAAAACTAAAACCAAGTACCACAATGGAAGATCAAAATATAAAAGTACACAATGGAAGACAGACTAACAAATCTCAAGGAATCCAAAAAAATAGCTCCAAAATCCAACTCCAAATCCATGATCTAGAATCATGTTGTTCTAAAAGTGAATTTAAATGACTTACCTTTATCTATGTCCCAATAAAAATCATCTACAAAATAACCAATGTTCCAAAGAATGCGTGAATAATGAAACTCGGTAGAATTTCCCCCAACGACTTCCCTACTCAAGCCACTAGGATAGAAAAAGTTAGCACATTATATAAAAAAATTTATATAAAATAAATTATATAAAAAAATTTCTAAAATAGTTTATTTCATAATATAAACAAGTGTCTCAATCAACAATAAAAAGTTTCAAGGGAAATACCCAAACAATGCTCTAAACCCAATTCATGATTTTAATTTTGGCGTAACCCATTCCTTTCCACATAACCAGACATCCAACCATGCATGCAACCATGAACTTACCTATACTCATGAGTGGTGATTCATCCTTTCACTAATATTTAACATAGTGAACCACTTTGACAGGGGTACTTCCCATCCATATCCATCCCAACCTTTTTATGGGGGTACTTTACACCCATATCCATCCCGATGCATATGAACACACGCCAACCAACCATTCCCAACCCACGAAAAACCGTAATGTTCAAAAACCATTTCAATAAAACAAAATTTTTATTAAAAACCATTCCATAAAATAATTTATAATAAATCAAACCAAACAACCAATTTTAAAATAATCATTTTAAAAACAAACCATAAATTTTTTTCACAGAAATTCCACAATTTCCAAAAAAAACAATATACCATAACTAAAGAGGGTTTCCAACCAGAAATTAAAATCAATTTCATACCAAATTTTAAATTTTAAATTGATACTTCAATTTCTATATAGAGGAGTTGAGAGTCAATCCACCTACCTCGAGTTTTATGATGACAATGAAGAACGACATTAAAACCTATTGAATCTCCACAAACCCAACTTAGATCTCTTCCCTTATCCTTAAAAAGAAAAAATACAATAACATATGGCATAATATATCTTATATCTATACAAATAATAAATAAATCTAAGAAACTAAGAGATATAGAGAAGAATATCTAAGAAAAAACACCCATAACAACAAACAATTATCACTTACCACAAGAATATGGCTTCAAATCACCAAGAGAAACCTTCATATCGACTATGAATCGATGGGATAAGATTACATAGCCCTTTTTAAGAGAAATAATTAATTATGTCTATATATGAGGAAACAAAATAGAGTTAGAGACCAAAAAATGTGATATGCACAATTTTAGGATCTCACTTTTAACTCGTTCATGGTTAGTCACACGTTTAGGAAAACCATGTTCTAATCATGCATTGGCCACTACCTTAAGTATGAACCTCACACAGTTGGATCACATGGTTTCCAAACTATATCAACCCTATCCATTTACAAATATCCTTACATGATTTTAAGTATAATAAATCTTCATATTGCAAGTAAAGGATCATAAAGTCTAGAGTCTTGGAAGACTAGGTACATAAATAATAAAACAAGGGACTAAATAAGACATTTCATTATTTAGTATTCATAAGGAGATACTAAATTCAATTGTGATCATACATATTTATAGGATAAACTAGGGATAAAATGAACAAAGGGATGAGCTAAAATCCCAGTAAGGGAATAAATATAAGAATAAATATTTAGCACATGGGTTAGAAGGTGCGACATAATGTTATAAAAAGGAATGAAACATATGCAATAATAACATATAAAAATGGGATAATATAAAAATAGAGTTTTATTAATGATTAAGAAACATAAAAAATCACTTTTTTACGATTCAAGGATCGTTGCACATAGAGGAGCACTAGTCAAGGTTAACCACCAAGACCGTTACAAATGGTAGCACGAGTCAAGGCTAACTGCCAAGACCATTGCACATAAAATCTCATGAGACTAAAATTTACCCAATGAATTAGAGAAATATAAGTTCCAAAAAATAATGACATTTTAATGAATATTCTTTCTACATATAAAATCATACATAATAGATCAAACATAAACATAAGGGTGAGCATGGAATGAAATGGGTATCATAATCATGTCATAAACTATAATAAATGGGTGTATCATAAATGTGTCCATGAAAGAAAGGAATTAAAACATACATGTATATTTATAAGTTAAATTAGTCATATATCATGGTAATTGATTTCAAAAATAAGTGACAACATGTAAGAAGAGTATTTAATAACTTTTTGCATTAAAACATTTTAGTGTACTTTTAAGGAAAATACTAAAGAGTATTTAAAATAGAAAAGGGGATACTATTTTATATAAAACCATAATTGAAACAAAAATGTTATAATAATAAAATTAAAAATTTTATAAAAATAATTATGTCTTAAAACATATGATATAGTGCACTTGAAATTGGGTAATAATTCAGGATGTTCCCTTAAACGGGTTTTCTTATCAGGAAGTATTGAGGAGGGAACCACTTAAAACATGTATAGCCCCGAAAGAGAAAGATTAATGTTCCTTAATACATGAGTTTGGAGAATTTAAACATCATTTATAATATTTACATAAAAAATAACAGATAACATCATTTGGTTAAAAAGAAAGATAGAGAAACCTGAAGGAATAATGGAGGTTCGGGTAGAATCCCTTGCCTTAAGTCTGATGGTGTCTTTCACTTGATATTAATGTCATGGATAATCAAATTAAATTAATTAATTATTATTTCCATAACCACTTATTCATGTAATTTATTTATTATAGCCTTATTAAGTTAATTTAGGACCTTTTTGATGGGTTAAGAGGTTCAATTTCATTGTTTGGGAGTATTTGTTTCCTTGGTTTTCATGATTCGTTTACTTATATACTTGTGAGGATAAACATGTAATATGAGAATGGTTATCCTGAATTTGAGTAATATGTTATCATTGAACATCCATAATATTACATGGTTATAAATTTCATTTGGCTATTTTGAGGGAAGATGAATCATTATATAAAACATTAATGATGATCATTTTTTTCAATTAGCGGGTTTTAATCACAATGAACACATTTTTATTAATCAATTAATATGATGTGTATAAAAAAATTCCACAACCTTAAATTATACATATTAAATATATTATTGTCTATTTAAACCATCAAAATGGTTTCATTACCATAATCGAATATGGTAATAGAAATTTAAAACTCATCATCCTTGAATGTGATAAATTAACACGTCTCAGATAGTATTCTCATTTTTAATATAAAAGTATGGAAAGGAAGATATGATGATGAAATATTGAATTATCATAGAAAAATTCCATTACATGTACGTTACTGGAGTTATCATAACATTTTGTTCAAATGAGTTGAGGAAAGAAAAAGAAATAAAGGAACTTGAAAGAAAATAAAAGAAATGAAAAGAAGAATTTATCTCTTGAATATATCTTCCTTGAGAACCACTTTAGGGTAGATGATTTGGTCTTTTTAAGAGAATAATGGGATTATTAACATTGTATAGGGTATTAGGGGGATATTTGAGCATAATTTGGACTAGGCACAAGGCCTGAGAGGAGTGAAGAGAAGACGTAAAGATGGGTGATATTTATAGTGGAGAAGAGGAGGGGTTTCCCATTATTTTAATCATTAGTTTAATATTTTTTCTCACGACTATGAATAGTATTTATTATTGTGACCAAAAAGAGTAAAGAGATAATTTGAGTTCAAACCAATGGTTATTTACATCATCCATGACACAAGAATGATGCATAAATTCAGGTTTTAGCATTTATCATAAATTATTGTATTTTATTATTCATAAAAAATTCATGTATTTTAAAAAAATCCCAAAAATTCACCCCGACTATTTTTTGATGTATAGAATTTAAAAATAAACTCCATTTATGAAAATAATTTTATAAATATGTGAAATTTACTTTTTAATTAAAATCATAATTTGCTTGAAAAATACAAATTTTATAATTAAAACGGATTTTCTAACACTTTGAAAAATTAATTAAGGTCTCATTAAATTTTCTTATGATCATAAGACATAAAAATAATAATTTTTCAATTCATTTTATAAAAAAAAAATTCTTTTAATTAATTAAATTAATCATAAAATTGCATTTATATATATGTGACTTACAATAATACCAACACTTAAATCAATAATTTTTAAAATATTTATTTATTTATTCTAATATATAATTATACTATATTTTCACTTATAAGATGGGAAAATTTTATTTATAATTTCAATAGTGAGGTTACTATTCAACTGGTTCATTTACTATTCATAAGGGTTATATTAATATTCCAATGTTCAAGTTATTATTTCATCAGTATGTGTTCCTTAACTTCTAGATATACCTTTTACTTCACTCATTCTTCATTTATAAGGTTTTTATTATGTTAAATAAGTAATATAATGTGATTATACTATAATAAATATTTATAAGAAGGGAATACCATTAACAAAACATTTTTTTGTTACATTCTTCCCTCTTATGAAATTTTAACCTTGAAATTTCATTTTACATTCTAAACCATAAAAAGGTGTGGGTACTTTTCCTTCATTGCTTCATCCAATTCCCATGTTGCCTCTTCGTACTTGTGGTTTTTCCATAGTAATTTATCTTGGTGAGTAGTCTTGTTGCATAGAAATTTATCTCTATGATCCATGATTTTCACTGATCCTCCTCATAAGAATGATCACTCTCCAACTGGACCACATATGAATAGAGTACATGTGAATGGTATAGTATGTACTTCCTTAAGAGGGATACCTGGAATACATCATGTACTTTAGACATGGTATGTAGAAGTGCTAGTAGATATGCCACTGCTCCAACACGATCAATAATCTCAAAGTGGATGACATACTTGGGAGTTAACATTCATTTCTTCCAAAACCTCATGAACTTCTTCCATGGAGATATGCGAAGGAATACCACGTATCCAAATTTGAACTCAAGGTCCTGTTGATGATTGTATTCATAACTCTTATATCAAATTTGGGCTTCCTAGATGTGTTAATGAATGGATTTCACCTTCTCCTCCATTTATTTGACCATTTCAAATCCTAGAATCTTACGATCACTGAATTTATCCCAACACACCTGTGTTCTGCACCTTTTCCCATAAAGGGATTCATATGGCTCCATTCAGATGCTGGAGTGAAAACTATTATTGTAAGAGAATTTGACCATTGGAAGATGTTGGTACAATCCTCATTTTAATTCCATATATCATGCTCTCAACATGTCTTCCACTGTCTAAATAATTCCTCATATTTTCCATCAATTTGAGGATGATAGGTCATGATGATATTTAACTCAGTGCTTAGAGCATGTTAAATACTTTTCCATAACTTCATGGTGAATCTCTAATATCTATCAGATAAAATATATAGTGGTACTCCATTCATCCTTACCACCTCTTTGTTATATATTTGTGAAATTTGATCCAATGAGAAGTCCTCTCTAATTGCGACAAAGTGAGATATATTTGTAAGATTATCCACAATGACCCATATAGAATTGTTTCCTCTAGATGTCCTTGGAAGTATAGTGACAAAGTACTTGATGATTTTCTCCCACTTCCATGTTAGTATGGATATTGGTTTTATCATCCCCTTATACTTTTGTCTTTCATCCTTCACTTTTTGACATACCAGGAACTTTGATGTATATTAAGAAATCTCCATCATATTAACACACCAAAATTTCTCTCAGAGATCTTGATACATATTTGTGATCCCTGGGTGAATAGAGAAGGTTGATCTATGTGTGTCACTCAAAATATCCTTCTTTATCTCTGGTTCATATGGTACACATAATCTTGACTCAAATATTACAAATCCTTGTTCATCAATCTTTAACATAGAGGATTTCCCATTTCTAATAGCTTCCACCCTTTTTAGAATTTCCACATATTTTATTTGAGCATCCTTTATTTTCTCCATGAGGGATGGTTGAGCAATAATTTGAGAAAGGATTGATGATGTTTATCCCTTAATGATTATCATGTTCACACTCTACAAATCTAAGAAGAATGGATCCTTTTCAATTCTCATCATTGATAAAGATGTCAGATCCTTTTTACTTAGAGCATCTGCCACCTTATTTTTCTTACCGGGATGGTAGTAGATTGAGCAGTCATAATCCTTGATGAGAACTAACCATTTTCATTAGAAGATATTAATCTTTTTCTGTGTGAATATATATTTGATACTCTTGTGATCAGTATATATCTCACACTTCTCATCATAGAGATAATACTACCAAATTTTTAATGTAAAGATCAAAGACGCCAACTCTAGATCATGCTTGGGACAGTTTCTCTCATGAATTTTCTTTTTCTTTAAGGTGTAGACTATAAATTTATCATTTTTCATCAGTAAATAGACTAATCCTTTATTTAAATCATTGTTTTACACCAAAAATAGTTTTCTACTTGTTGGGAATGTGAGAACAGGTGCATTATAAGACTATTTTTGAGATTATTAATGCTTTACTCACATTCTTGAGTCCAGAAAAACTCCACTCCCTTCTGTGTCATCTTGGTCATTAGGTTTGAAAATCATGACAAGTTCTTCACAAATCATCAATAATACCCATCTAGACACAAAAATATATGGATCTCCATTATAGATGTTGGTTTGGGCCACTCTTCAATTACCATTGTCTTGGAAGTGTCCATAGATATTCTTTTTATAGTGATAACATACCCCAAGAATGGTACTTCCTCCATCCAGAACTCACATTTATTGTACTTTTCATAATGTTTCTCCCTTCTCAAATTCATCATCACAGTATTCAAATGCTCAACATTTTCCTCCTTGATCTTGGAGTAAATCAGAATATCATCGATAAATATTACCACAAATTTGTTGAGGTAATCTCTAAAGACTATATTCATTAAATCCATGAATATTGCTGGACAATTAGTGAGTATTAAGTGTCTATACCTCATTTGAATGGTTTTTTTGGGAATATCTTCCTTCCTCACCTTTAATTGGTGATATCTCGACCGAAGGTCCATCGTAGATAAATAATTGGCTCCATATAGCTAATCGAACAATTCATATATCTGATGCAGGGGATAATTTTTCTTTATAATGATTTTATTGATATTTTGATAACCAATGCATAGGTTCATGGATCCATCCTTCTTCTTAACAAAGAGGACTGGTGCCCCCCATAGTGAAGCACTCGGGCATATAAAACCCTTATCCAGATTCTCTTGTAACTACTTCTTCGTATCTTCCAGATCAACAGTGGTCATTATATAAGGTGTATTTGATAAAGGTAGGGATCTAGGAATACGTTCAATTGAGAACTCAACCTCTCAATCAGAAGTAAGACCAAGAAATTATTTAGGTAATACATTAGTGTACCCCCTCGTGATGGGCATATCTTCGATCATGATTCTCTTATTTTTCTCAATCATTTGAGATAGATATTCATTCTAATAAGGCAATAATATCCATAATTGATACAATGATTCTAAAGGATATTAATCTTTTTTCCTTACACCTATAACTAATTAGAGTATGCTTTGGGATGTGAATATTGTTCTCCCTTTCCTGATAGTTGATGTTGTCTTTGTATAAAGATAATAAATCCATGCCCAAGATAACATCAAACTACACAAAAGGAAGTATGAGAAGATTTACTAGGAGTTTTAGTCCACAAAAAATACCAAGGAGGAGTTATAAAACATGGATTCACAAATTTCCTCATTCTCTATTCTCATAGATAACTTAACCTTCAAATTTTGAGGTGGGGTTTGAATAGTTCGACAAAACATGAAAGATATGAAAGAATTCACAGAACCATAATCAAATAGTATGTTCACTATTCTTGAATGAATAACTAGCGTACCTGTCACTATATCATTTTTTTCCCCACCTTAGTAGTAGTGATAACATAATCACTTCCTTGTTACCTTGGAGGTTCTTGTTGATTTCCTCTGACAACCCTTGGCTTAGGGAAATTGTTCACATAATGACCATGTTCCTTGCAGTTGTAACACTACACTATAGGCTGAGTACTGATCTGAACCTTCCTTTATTCTTCCATGTTAGTGGGATTCTTCATATCACTTTGGTAGTTTTTAGTCAGATGTCCCATTCATCCACATCTGATGAAATTTTTGGTTCACTTTAGACAGTTCCCAGGATGATTCTTCCCACAATTTGGACATGTGGGATGTTTGATCTTATTCACATCCTGTGATTTATTTTCCGAACCACCCATATTAGACTCTATTTTCCACTTTTCTTCATTTAACCCATGAGATAATTGAGAGTCTATGATATCCATTTCAACATTGAGGGTACAACGGACAATCTCCTCATTACTATCGAAGTCTCAAATTACCAACACATTTAGAAGACTTGGCTTTAATACCCTAATGAAGTGATCCACCTTGCTTTCGGTTTTCATGACAAATTCTGAGGTGTATCTTGTAAGGCTTGTGATGTTTTCTTCATACCCCTCGATGAAATCATCTTTCATCTTATTAAGTCTGATGAATTATCTTTCAATATTGAGACGGAGGGTTCGAGGAAAATATTTATTGAAAAACATTTTATTGAATTCCTCACAATATATGGAATCAATTTTCTCCTCGAACTTTGTATTCTGGATCAGTTTCCACCATTTATGAGCATCCCCATCAAAATGATAGACTGTTAGTATGACTTTATCTTCTTCTAGGCACTAGAGAATAGAGAATATCTTTTTAATGGAGTTAATCTGTTGTTCCGTGAGTAGGGGATTGGAAGATACATGAAACATGGGAGGCCTTTTCTGTATAAAGGATTCAATGGAAACTTTCTTTTTCCTTGGAGGAGGAGGTTGTTCCACATAATTCAAGTTATTATTCATAACATGACCTAGATGAGAAATTACTATCATGAGGTTTTGAGCACCGATTACCATCATATTTGGAATATCTTTAGGGAAATCTTTTCATTTCCTATCACATTGATTTCTGGCACATGTTATTCTATTTCCCTCCATTAACTAAGAAAAATTATATTCAATTTGGGGGATTTAATACTTAGCTAATAAACATAAAGGAATATTTGAACATCAAAGGATAAACTTGTAAATGAGAATTATATCCTAACTTGTGATTCCCTATGTTTAAATATAGGTTATCCTTGATCTATTTCTTGACTCATATTCTTATGCGATATTTTTTTATTCCCTTAATAATGGTTTGTACTAAGATCATGAATTTACCAAATCATATCCCCCAGGAGTGTCAAACTAAGAGTGCAACAAGGCTCGTTGTCATGCACCGGTTCTTGTTCAAGTCTAGCTCAAAGTGGTGTTTTGGGATTTACCACTAGATACATCTATTCCGGAGTCACATCCACTTGTTCTTATACTGAAAGGGATGAATTTTCTTAACAAACCACTTACTCTATACTTATAAAAATTTAGGTATGTTTTCTTATACATAGTCTCATCCTTAGGGTTCTTACTAAAGTTCTCTATTCCAAATATACAAAAATTACTAGACCATATTATGATAAAAACTATAGATACCCTATCCTTTTACACAAATCATTACATGATTTTAAGAATAATAAAGCATCATATTAAAAACCAAGGATTATAAATTCCAATTTCTTGGAAAACTAGGTGCGTAAAATATAAAACATGGGACTAAATAAAACATTTATTTATTTAGTCTTCATAAAGAGCTTTTAATTTTCATTATGCTCATACATCTTCATAGGATAACCTAGGGATAACATGAACAAAGAGATGATCTAAAATCCTAGTAAGAGAATAAACATAAGAATAAAGCTTTAGCACATCGATTAGAAGGCATGACATTAAAAAAAGTCATGGAATATATGGAATCATAACATATAAACATCATATCATATAAACATGGAGTCATAGTAATGTATAAGAAACAAAAAAATGACTTTAGCATGAGTCAAGGATCATTGCACATAGAGGAGTACAAGTCAAGGTTAACCACCAAGACCGTTGCACATGGTAGCACGTGTCAAGTCTAACTACCAAGACCATTGAACATAATATCTCATGAGACTAAAATTTACCCAATTAATTAGATCTCTATCTGGGTGCACCGAGCATACCATGTTTATTAATATTCTTTCCACATATAAAATCATACATAATCAATCATACATAAACATAAGGGTACCCATGGAAAGAAATGGGTATCCTAATCATGTCATAAAGAATAATAAATGGGTGTATCATAAAAGTGTCCATGAAAGAAAGGAATTAAAAAATACATATAAATTAATAAGGTAATGTTTTTACATATCATTTTAAGTGATTTCAAACATAAGTGAAAATATGTAAGAAGAGTATTTAAGAAATTTTAGTATTAAAACATTTTAATAGGGTTTTAAGGAAAATACTAAAGAGCATTTAAAATATAAAAGGGAATACTCAATTATAAAAAACATAAGTGAACCAAGAAGGTTTTTTCTAATAAAAATACTAATTTTATAGAAGTAATGGTTTCTTAAAATAGATGATATAGTGCACTTGAAATTGGGTATGAATTCAGGAAGTTCCCTTAAACGGGTTTACTTATCAGGAAGTATTGAGGAGGGAACCACTTAAAAACATGTTTTTTATAGAAAGAGAATGATTAATGTACATTGACAAATGATTTTTTATAATTTACACAACATTTAGAATATTTAAATAAAAAATAATAGATAACATCATTTGGGTAAAAAGAATGATAGAGAAACCCAAAGGAATAATGGAGGTTTGGGTAGGATCTCTTACCTTAAGTCTGATGGTGTCCTTCACATGATCTTAATGTCCTGGATATTTAAATTACATTAATTAATTAGTATCTCAAAAACCTCTTATTCATTTAATTGATTTATTATATCCCTATTAAGTTCATTCATGACCTTTTTTATGGGTTAATAGGGTCAATTTCATTTTTTGGGAGTGTTTTTTTCCTTGGTTTTCATGATTGGTTTACTTATATACATGTGAGGATAAACATGTAATTTGAGAATGGTTGTCCAAAATTGGAGTTATATGTTATTATTGAACATATATGAGATTATGCGGTTATAAAATTCATTTGGTTATTTTTAGTGAAGATGAATCATTATATAAAACCTTAATGATAACTGTTTTGGTTAATTGGCGGTTTTTAATCACAACAAACACATTTTTCTTTATAAATTAATATCATGGGTTAAAAAAATTCCAGAACCTTAAATTCAATATATATCATATATTATAGTCTAGTTCAACCATCAAAATGGGTTCATGACCAAAATTGAATATGGTAATAGAAATTAAAAACCCCTCATCTTGGAATGTGATAAATTAACACATCTCGAATGGTGTTTTCATTTCTAGTATAAAAGGAGGGTAAAGGATAGATGATGATGAAATATTAAATTATACTAAAACAAATTTAGTACTTGTAAGTTACTGGAGTTATCATGACATTTTAATGAAAGGAGGTTAGGAATGAAAAAGAAAGAAAGGAACTTGAATGAAAATAAAAGAAACAAAAAGTGGAATTTACCTCTTAAATATATCTTCCTTGAGAACCTCTTCAGGGGATATGATTTGGTATTTTGAAAAGAAAAATGGATGATTTAACTGAGAGAGGTTCTTAGGGAGATATTTGAGAAGATTTTTTACTAGGAACAAGGCTTGAGAGGAGTAAAGAGAAGAGGTAAAGAGGGGTGGTATTTATAGTGGAGGAGAGGAGGGGTTTCCCATTATTTTAACCATTAGTTTCATATTTTTTCTCAAGAATATAAATAGTATTGATTATTGTGACAAAAAAAGTAAATAGAGAATGTGATTTCAAAACAATTGACATTTACATCATTTATGACTCTAGCATGTTGCATAAATTTAGGTTTTACCATTTATTATAAATTATCATATTTTACTATTCATCAAAAATTCAGGTATTGCAAAAAAATACTAAAAATTCACCACAACAATTTTTCAACATGTAGACTTATAAACTGAGCTCCATTTTATGAAATTAATTTTTTAAATATATGTGATTTAATTTTTAATTAAAATCATAATTTTTCTTGAAAAATAAAAATTTTAAAATTTTAACTGCTTTTATAAACACTTTAAAAGATTATTTAAGGTCTCATAAAATTATCTTATTATCATAATATATAAAAATAATAATTTTTGAATTCATTTTTAGAAAATTAATTTTATTTTAATTTATTTAATTAATCATAAAATTGTAATTAAATATGCATGACTTACAAAAATATGAACAATTGATCAATAATTTTTAAAATATTTATTTACTTATAATAAGATTTAATTATACCATTTGGGACTTATAATATGGATAAATTGTATTTATACTTTCATTACTAAGGTTAATATTCAATTGGCCGATTTACTATTCATAAGTGTTACAATACTATTCCAAAGGTCAAGTTACTATTTCATCGGTATTTGTTCCTTAACTATTTAGAGATACTTTTTACTTCAATAATTCTTCATTTATAAGGTTTTTATTGTGTTATATAAGAAATATTATGTGATTATACTATAAGAAATATTTATAATAAGGGAATTCCATTGATAAAAAATTGAGCAGTTACACAAACCATGCGCCGATTGTGCCAAAGATCACTATCTCATGTAGCATAGTTTCTTAAAGACGGTTTCACAATTTGGTAAAACTGTGATTCTTAACCATGTGCCAACCCAAAGCCCTCTCTCTCATTTTTCATGGTTTCTTGGGGAAATTTCACAGTTTTCACTAACAATTCACCTTTAGAAAAAATCCAAAAAAATAGTTCAAAAGTTCTCAAAAGTCTCCAAAACTTCACCAATATACTTTAGATACTTAAAAAGAATAAAAAAGGGTTACTTACTTGAAACCGAGGGGGTGATACATTCTCCCCACCATTGGAATATAATTCCTCAGAAAGTAGAAAACCACTATCCTATTGAAAGAGTTCTGACCATTTCTCTTTCATTTCCTTCTCTTATTCCTAAGTCTCTTCTTGAATCTGACCATGTTTCCACAAAACCCACACTAGAATAATGATTTTTTCCATGACAGACTTTCTCTTTCCTATCTACAATCTGCGCCGGGATATGTACCAATAAATCATCTCACTCTAGTTTAACATGATCTCATCTTACCACACGTTCAGGACCAGGCTGATAAATTTTCAACTAAAATATATGGAACACATTATACACTGCACTAAACCGTGGTGGTAATGCCATCTAATATTCCACCTCACCAACCCATTCCAGTATCTTAAAAGGGCCTATGTATCTAGGATATATCTTTCCCTCCTTCCCAAAATGATGATGCCCAATCCTTAGAGAGATCCTCAAGAACACATGATCACTCACCTAGAATAAAAATAACCCTAGACAATGATCTTCATACGATTTTTGATGACTCTATGTCATCTCCATCGGTTTCCTAATCAAATGAATCTGATCAATAGTTTCTTGGACAGGGATCGTCCTAACAAGTGAAGTATCACCTATTTCCACATAAAAAATTGGTGAATGACAAGGAATCTCATATGATTATTCAAATTGAGACATTTACATAGAGGTTTTCTGACTATTGTTATAAGAGAAATCCATTCACGGGTTGTGGTCTTCGCATGAGCCACCAAAATCTACTACACAAGATCACAACATATCTTCCAATGTTTTTATCATCCATTTATATTGTCCTCCCATATGAGGATGATACGTCATACTCATTGTTAACTGAGTCCCAATGGGATTTCTGTAAGGATTTAAAAAAATTAGACGTAAACCTTGGATCTCTATCTGATGCTATTGAAACTGGTATGTCAATCCTCCTTAACACTTCTTGGATATAGATTTTTCACAAGTCCTCTACCATATGAGATTCACGATTAAGGATGAAATGAGCCTACTTTGTGAGATGATCCACTGTCACCCATAATGCATCGTGTTTCCAAACTGTTATTGTGAGAACTATTACAAAATTCAAAATTATATTCTCTTGTTTCTAGATTAGAATAGGTAAAGACTGCAACATACATGTTGGTTTCTAATGTTTTTCCTTAACCTGATACCAAGTTAGGCATCTTGAAACCAAATCATCCACCATCCATTTCATTATGACCCACAAAAAATGTGCTTTCACCACTATAAACATATTCTGTATTCTAGGATAAATATCCCATAATTAATGGTTTTAATAATGAAGAAGTTTTTTCTAACAAGAAAAAGGTACGACCATCTGATTTCTAAACTACAACACTAAATTCTCATCCAGCCTCTAACCCTCAATGATCTCCTCACCATTGATATGTGACCTCATATACACACATTCTAAATAATAAGTCTTTGACTCTTTAACCATCTTCACTAAATCAAGAACAAATGAAACTGGAAAGGAGGGTGCAACTTCAACTCAGTATTCACATTCCAAGTGCATGTCTTCTAGGTCCTATATCAATTACCACTCATTTTAAGCTTCATTTTCTAACTAGGTATATGAATTTCTGCTTAATGCATCTGCAACCAAATTTCCCTTTCCCCTTGTATACATAAAATCAATGTCAAACATTTGGAGATATTTTATCTATATTCATTGTCTCCAATTCAAATCCCTTTGTGAGAAAATATGTTTCAAGATCTTATGATCCATAAACATAGTAAATTTATCACTGAAGATATAATGGAACCAATTATTAAAATCATGGAATATGGTAGCTAACTCCAAATAATGTGTTGGGTAGTATTTTTTATGCACTCACAACTGCCTTGAGCCATATGTAACAACATGGTCTCCCTGCATGAGAACACATCCAAACTCAAATTATGAAGCATCACAATAAACCACGTATCCCTATCCTGATTCTAGAAAAATCCAGATTGATGATGTTTTAAGGGGAAATTTTTGCTTCTAAAAAGTCTTATGGAATTCATTGTTCAATTGGAATGGAATATTATTCTTTTTCAAAGTTGTAATAGGATAAGCTAGTCATGAGAAGTCATGAAAAAAATGTTGGTAATAACTAGATAGACCAATGAAAATTCATATCTAGAAGAAATTATTTGGTGGTTTCCAAGAGATAATAGCATCAATATTCTCTAGACCCATAGAATCACCTCTTTCAGAAATAACGTGGCCAGAAAATCATACATTGATAATTTTTCATATAGAGGGTGATCCCTCAAGATTCATAACACTGTCACCAAGTGAGGTTCATGTTCATCCCTTGTCCTTGAATACACCAATATGTCATCCAAAAAGACCACCAAAAACTAATCCAGAGACCTCTAAAATATCAGATTCATCAATTCCATAAATATGAATGGTGAATTCATCAGAATAAAAGACATTAGCACATATTCATAATGGTCATATCTTCTTTTAAAAGTGGTATTTGGAATATCCTCCTTCCGAACTCACAATTGATGATATCCTGATCGCAATTCAGTCTTAGAGAACCACTGGTCTCCTATCAATTTATTGCATGTATCATCAATGTGTGGAAGTGGATACCTATTCTTTATCATAACTTGGTTAATCTTAATATAATTCACACAAATACAAATAGTTCCATCCACCTTTTTAACAAATAATACTGGTTCTACCCATGGAGACCTGCTAAGCTGAATGAACACTTTTCTTTCAAACTCTTCCAATTACACTTTGAGATCCCTTAGTTCTATTAGTTCTATATGATAAGACAAAAGTGAGATAGGACTAGCCCCTAGAAGTATATCAATCATAAACTCCACTTCTCTAATAGGTGGAAACCCTAATAAATTTTTAGGAATGAAATCTGGAAATTGATCCACCATTGTTGGAAAACTATTTGTCTCGATCTCATCTATCGATTTGAAAGACAATTTTGTTGACTGGTATGAGATCATTCCAACTACTGGTGTCAGAAAAATTGTTGCACCCTCCTTTAAATTTTGGTCTCCTCCAATGAGATGCTCGATTCAATCTTCAGTTATAAAACCGACCCTTCTCATGTAATATTTGAGTGTGAGCCTTAAACATTGTCAACCAATCCATACCCAGTATTATATCAAATACATCAATGTCAACCATAGATAAATCCCATTTCATATTAGGTCCATCAATAGTTACAGAAAATGATTTTCACAAAAGGATCGACATTCTCTTTGACCAATAGGAGTTTGATTCTTTATCATAGATGGCATCATCTCGAGTTTTAACCTCATAAAATCAACCAGACAAGAAACAAAAAAAGTAATTGGATGCACCCATATCAAACAACACATACATAAGGGTATAATTTAAAATAATTGAACCTCTCATTGTCGATTGTCAAGGCCAATCATCCATAGTAACATGTTCAGCTCTATATAATTGCTTCTTCAATGCAGTTTGTTCCTTATTGACTTGTTGAGATTTACCTTATTGAGGACTCTTGGTATTCATAGAATCATCATGGATAGATTTTCTTTATAGATGATAAAAATTCTTCTGTCCTTATCCCATCAAAGAAAATGATGCCTGCGACACCTGAGAAGTGTCCCATACACCTGACCTCATAGAACTGTGACAATAGCACTAAAGATTCCTAATCTGGTTGTAGGTTTGGCTTGATATAGGTTGTGTCGTACACTATAGTTTTTTTGTTTTCAAGTGAACCACATTGGAAACATCATACTTTTCTATTGTGTCATGGAGTAAGGTTTACTAATCCAGCTATCTAATTTTGATTCAAGCTCCCACCTTGGAGATAGGTGTCCCTCTTATACTGGATCCCAGCATTAGAGTACCCACCATTTCTTGTGGGTATCAACATGCTTCCTCCTTCCATAGATCCTGATATGTACCTCTCTAATACCATCTCCCTATTTACCATCTCTATATAATCCATAATACAGATCATAGAAATATTTGAGTAAATCTTCTGCCTCAACCCTAATTCAAAAATATGTGACTCTTAGGACGTACTAGTAGCAACCTGGGGTGAAAATCATAATAAATTCATGAATTTGGCTTCATACTCTGTGACATAATTATTTTCCTACTTCAAGATGAATAAATCAGTCGTTCTTTGAATTTTTAATGTATGAGGATATAATTACTTGTTGAAAAAATCCCCAAAATCCTCTCAACTAATTCAATAATCTTCTTTAGCCTACATAGCTAAATCCCACCACTGGAATTCAATATATTCCATAATATACATCGACATCTTGATTTTCAAGTCTTGTAGTCTGATGATGAAATTGAAGATATCATTCATCCTATTCAGCCGCGCCACTTTACTTTTTTGATTCTGAATCACCCATAAAGATGGGTGGATTCTGCTTCTAGAATTGGAAGGAATGACCCACTTTCATTGGCTCATCCCACATGTTCCCTATACACATAGCTTGAAAATATTGGACTATACTTTTAACCAGCTGTTGGTTCACTTGTGTCTCATGTGTAACCACATTCTCAGTAGCTTCTTTCAGTTGGTTTCTATGATACCTACTAGGTTCCATTTTCTATACAAACAAAAAACCCCATAAGTTTCACTCTCAATTAACGGAAGGATTAGAATTTCAAATTATATTACATCATGTTATCAAAAAAGTGAATTCCAAAATCAACTATTTTCTATATTCAATAATTTTAAAAAAAATATCTACTTGGTTTTAAAATTAAAACCATTTTCAAAATATCACAATCATGTTGTTTTCAAAATATCATATCTAAAACAATTTCATAATTTTTAAAAAATCAACATATTATACCAAATATTATATCATTACTCAAAATGAAATATTCAATCCTAGTTGGAATTCATTCCTCTAATGCTTTTCATGCTCGTCTCATTAGATAAACCCATGCCAACGAGATTCCAAATCTTATAAGTGTCTCTGAAATACTTTTGTACCCAACTCCCTGGTAAGTTGAAGTTCATTATAAAATGGTTATCTACATATTTTTATGATCTACATTTATAGTCTTGACAATCCTACTCCTTTTACCAACACAACACAATGAATATAACCGAATGAATTTCAACTCCAATATTTATATAACTAAAGACCACTTGTTCCAAATTTTATTTGGAAGGACTAAGACTGACACCACTAAAAACATCCCTCCCCTCCTCATTGGATTGAAAAGGCCTAAGGACATTACATGGCCTTAAGAAACCTCTCCAAGATTCCAAATTCTAGCAATAAATTCTGAAGGGCTTCAATATACGTGATGGATGATTTTCCCTTGGATAATAAAACAACCAACAAAAAATTACATAAAAAAATAAAACACTACATTATGCATGATATTAATGAAATAAAACTCAAGAAAATCATTGATATTAAAATAAAACTAAAACCAAGTACCACTGTGGAAGACCACAATATCAAAGTAAACAGTGGAAGAAAAACTAACAAAACTCAAGGACTCTAAAGAAATAACTCCAAAATCTAACTCCAACTCCATTATCCATAATCACAAAGTTCCACTAGAGAAGTAAAATTCTTTACCTTTACCTTCTTCCCAATAAATAACCTCTGAAAAAAGCACCAATGTGCCAAAGTAGGGGTGAGTAATGAAACTTAGTAGAATTTCCCCCAATGACTTCCCTACTCACGCCACTAGGATAAAACAAGTTAGCACATTATATAAAATAGTTTATATAAAACAATATGTAAAATTCTTAATATTAGAATATAAAAAAAAATTCTCAACAGATTAGTTTTCAAAAAAATGACAAGTCCCGAGGAATACAACCAAACGATGATCTAAAACCATTTAATGAATTCTATTTTAGCATAAACCATTCATTTACACATAACCACAAATCCCACCATGCATGAACCCATGGAACTACCTATACTCGCGAGTGGTGAGTCATATTTTCACTATGATATTACTTACTGAACCAGTTTGATGGGGGTAATTCACACCCATATCTATCCCAACCTTTTGATGGGAGTACTTCACACCCTTATTTATCCCAATGCATATGAAGACACACCACACAACCATTCCAAACCCATGCCAAACCAAAATCTACCAAACCCATTTTAGTAAAATAAAATATTTATTGAAAACCATACACTAAAACCCTTTATCTTAAATTAAACCAAAAACTAATTTTAAAATAAACTTTTTAAAATCAAACCATAAGTATTTTCCCCAAAAATACACAATTTCCAAAAAAAACAACACTAATGGCAGTTTCAAATGAGAAACTCAAATAAATTTCATTAAAAATAGTAAATTTAAAATCAATACTTCATGTTCTAAATAGATGAGTTGATATTGAATCCACCTACCTCAATTTTTATGAAGATAATGAAGAATGACCTAAAAAATCCATGAAAACTGGTTGAATCTCTTCAAACCCTCTTTACATATCTTCCCTTATCATTAAAAAGAACAAATATAATAAAATTTTGCATCAACTGTCTTATTTATATCCATAGTGGACATAGATCTAAGAAACCAAGAGAGATAGAGAAGAAGATCTAAGAAAACCCACCAAGAACAACGAAAAACGATTACTTACCATAAGAATTTGGCTTCAGATCACCAAGAGAAACCGTAATATCACCTTCGAATCGATGAAAGAATCTTCTTTAGCCTTTGGTAAGATAGAATAACAGGTTAGGGACACATAGGAGGAAAAATGAGGGAATTAGAGACCAAAATTTGTAAGATCCCCAATTTTAGGATATCTCTTCTAACCCATGAATGATTAGTTGCACATTTAGGAAAAACCATGCGCTAACTATGTGCCAGACATTTCATTAAAGATGAACCTTGTATGGTTGTCTCGCATGGTTTCCAATCCATGTTCCAACCTTGAAAAATATAACCATCTCAAGTAGTACGGTTTTTTTGGGTGGTCGCACGGTTAGGAAAAACCATTCTTCTTAAGCATGCACCAACCCAGATCCCCCTATTTCATTGTTCACAGTTTCTTGTAGAGATTTCACAATTTTCAATGACCGTGCACTAACCTTGAACCATTATAAAATCCTTAAAAATAGTTAAAAAAAATTTCCAAGCTCTTCCATACATCACCCATATACTTTAGATACTTAAAAATCATAAATAAAGAGTTATTTACTTGAAAGTGGGGGTGATACAGGAACCATGACTGGGTGAGTGTGGTTCCTAGAAATTTTACACTCAGATGAGTATGCCGCATGGGGAGAACCATTTTTGGAAAAAGTTCAGGAAAAGAACTTATTTCCATGGGTGTGGTGCGTGGAAGATGATGAAGAGGGAGGCCTTGCAGTGTGGTGTTTGGAGTTTTACTACGTCTGGAGCCTTAGGATTTGGGTGTTTTGGAGGGCATGGCACATGGGAAAAGTGTTTGGTGCCTGAGTATTTCATTTTAAAAAACACCTTGGATATCATTCCATGGTGAAGCCATGTTTCCCATTTTTAGAGACTATGGAGAGCACCATACCATGGTGAAGGCCTTGTTCCCATTCTGGGGGTTTTGGGTGAGAGTTCCCCCTATAAGAAATATGAAATCCAAAACTCCTAGGATTATAATTTTGGGTGACCATGGTGATTTACTAGGTGGTTGAAGTTCTGCAGGGACAAAAATGGGCCCCCCTACACCATGGCATGCGTTCATTAGGAATTTGGGGTAGACAATGGGGAGATCCATGATATGGATAACCCCATGGTGTGGGTTTTTGATTACTTGTACCAAACGAAAATTCAAGAGGGGTGAGGAGCTTTTTGTGACCTAGGGTATGAATGGGGTTTCAGGGGGATTCCTGAATGTGCACCAAAGCATGGTGTAAGTCGTGGTTCATTTTTTTGGGTATTTATATTTTCTAAGGAGGTTTGGAATACTCATTTCCCCCTATATGTTTTTAAACACCTATCCCCCCTTTCTTCCTACATCACTTGTGGTTGGACCATAGGATATTGAGAGATCATCATCCACTCCCTCTTCCTTTGATATGAATTGGAAATTGGGTGGTTTGTGGAAATTTATTTCATCATTTTTATGTAAGTTATTTTTTTATTCTCTATTCTTATTCCCTTGTTTATCCCTCTTCTTTTGGACTTTTTAGATAATTTTTTTGTGATGGTTTCCACCAGATCATGGTGTAAATAATCTAATGTGATGGATATTTTTGTTGGTATGGATGGTTGATTTCCCAATGTGATGATCAGGTGTGGTTGTGTATTGTTTTATTAGAGGTACACCACTGTATGGATTTTTCTAGAGTTTTAATTAAAATTGAGTTAAATTAAATTAAACTAGTGACTAAATCAGTGTCTCATGTTAGGTATTTTTTCCAGGAAGATGTAAGAAGTGTGAAATGAACCTTTCATGAGTGGTTGGTTTCCATTTCAGTGTGATGAGGTCACTCAGTGAGTTATTAGTAATTGTACTGATTTAAATTTAAATTGGATTTTGATCATAAATTTATTAATTATATTTAAATGATTATAATTTATTATTTGACATCATAGACTAATATAGGTTCCTAGTAGTTGAGGCAATTCTTAGATGATCTCAAGTTTGTATGGTTGAGCTACTTTAAAGGTAAATGCCTTTGTATATGAGGTAGGTGGTCCCTTAAACTTTCCCCTTTAGTAAGTTCTCTTTAATATGTGGAATGTGTTACACGGTATTTCCACTAAGGGTGATCTACCTTAATTTTAAATAATTTTTTATATAAAATGAAATAATTTTATTTAAATTTCAAAAAATGGATGAAGTGTCAAGGTCCATGAAATACCCTTGTTCACTTTCTTACTACCACATCCACAGATGATAAAGGGATTGATTGTGATTTTATTCCTTGAGATACACAGACCCTAGAAGGGTATGAATGGACTAAGTTAAAAATATGGCCCTTATTATAGAAGAATTGGTGACATTTGAGTAGAGGAATGTAATTGGTTGTTGTGTTTGGTTATATTAGTCGTTTAGGGACCCTTGAGATAGCATTATAGCTTATGTCTATTTGAGATGAGCACGGGGAAAGTTTTACTCTCTTGTTGAGATGTTAACACCCGGGTGGGTATGCCCTAGGTAAGCTATGGATAGGTTAGGTGTGAGGACCAACCTGAGTTGACCTTGGAAGTGAGATGAACATTGTGTCATCTCTTACAATTTATGCCAGTGAGGCTTATCTAGTGAGGCCAGTGAGGTTGTGATGTGCTATGAAGATGTTGAGTAACATTTTTCCCTCTAAGTGATGGGTGTGACCAAAGCTTGAGATAGGGATCAAGTATTCCATGTAGAGTTTTATTTTTATGATGATGAGACTTAGGGGAACCAATGGGTGATTGGGTTATATATATGCCCTTGATAAGGTAGGTGAAGTGAATCCAATATAGATGATTGTGGGTGTCACCTTAGAATATGAATAATTGGTGTGAGACATATATAGTGTTAATGATGATGATTGGTCATGCACTTTAGATTCCAATATTGATTACATGTTAATGTTTGGGAATATTGAAAACTCTTAAGTTGTGTCTCATTAGATATCATTGGTGGGGAACACTTCCCTTGAGACTTTAAGTAGAATAATAATGTGGTTACCATGGATTCAGTATTTTGTCTATTGATTTCTAGGACATGATCCTAGTATTAATCTATTGAGTTTGATACTATTAGATTCCTAGGATGTGCTCATAGGATCTGTTTTTTGAGCCAAATACTTGAATAATTCCATGGTAAATCTTATTGTATTCATCATTCTTGTATTTAAGGAATTACTAAGAATATAGGATTATACCTTTGGGCCTATATGATTTCTTGGGGACATCCCCCTAGGAATAATATGTATGCCTAATACTACTAGATTTTATAGGGTCATCCTCCTAGGAATTGGTTCTTTCACCTATGAATGTATGATTTTTAGGAATTATATTGGTTGGAATGATCATGTAATATGATCAAGGACAATCTAACACCGGTGGAATAAGGTATGGTTGATCTTGAGTTCCATGTTTAATCCTAAGGATCTACAATGGGTATTTATTTAAACTTCCATAGTTTTTGTTTATTTATTCAGCTAAGAATATCATATATGAATACACAAAATTATCTGGATATTTATGAGACTGTTTTGGTTGTTACCTACTGGGTTGTACTCACACCCTCCTCAGGTGACATGCAACTTGGGTACTTGAGAAGACTTCACCGATCACAAGACCGGGTTGGGCAGAGACACAAAGTAGTAAGATTGAGTGTGATAGATCATATAAGACTTAAAGACAAGATGATGAGAGTATCAATCATGGTAACCGAGCCTATCTATTTATTTTATCTCCTTTATTTAATTTTTATATATGATCATCCCATTGGGAGATTATTTGTTGTATTTAGGCATGGCCATGATTCTGTGTGATTATAAGCTTCCACATTTTCATCTGATATTGCATGTTGTATTTTGTTTCTTATGTGTACTCAAATTATTTCTTATTGATGGTGTTTTTTTATTCTTTTAGACATTTATTACTTTTATATGGGGTCTTAGTCTTACCATGATTACACCCTAGACCCCCACTACTAGTTAGTGGCCTCTGTCATATAGAAAGGCATACCTAAGGTCATGTGGTGACCACTATTCTGGGAACTAGTTGATTGGTCCATGGTGGTGGAATTTTATAGAAATACCCCCTAAATATGATGAAAAAAGTATATATTACATTATTTAAGTGTCCTTACATCAAATAAAAATTTTCATTTAATAATGGATGCAACTAAGTGGCTGACTACATGTTGTCTCCAAGTAGGGTTCCAATCATTCAATAATTTTTCCACTTATTTATATCTTTTTATGTTTTAAAAAATAAAGGTAAATAATGGAAAATTATGTTGGTGCAGTGTGATGAGGGAAAAAAACAAAACATATGAAGTATTGGTGGAGGTAACTGGTGGTAATCCTTGGGAGATTTTCCACCTTCATCATTGTACATAAATAGAGTTCTCTTACTGCCACTCTTACACAGTGATCTAAGATCCTAGATCTCCCACCCTTGTAAAATAGTGATTATTGATTACCATGATCAAATTGTATTTTCCCTCATTTTCTATGTGAATGGAGGATCTACCTTGTGATTTCTTAGCAGTCCAACAAGGCCTCAAGTCTCAATTCTTAAGAAAATCCTAACTTATAGAAATAAATTCCATTCAATAAAGATCTTGGGATTTGTTTCTCATCCACATTCATGTGATTTCATGAAACTTCCCTAATAAACTAACACTATTAAATCATATATAGAGTGATTTGGGTATAGATAATTATAATAAATGCAATAAAAGAAGAAAAATAGTGGAAATAATGAATTAAGGTAGGGAGATCACCTATACTTCATCCACTCCAGCAAAAATAATTTCAGAATATAATAAAAATATAAAAAACATAAATCAAATATAAATAAGGAATTAATAAATGAAAAGAAATCATCCCCCACCAGTGCGGTGTTATCTCTTTATGAAAATGAGAAAAATAGGGTATAGCAAAAAAAATATTGATAACATAAAATGAACTAAAACTAATTAAATTATCAAAAACCACCTATACAATTTACTCCCTCCCATAGTGATAATAAAACTTTTCATACCTCCTTTGAAATCAAGAATAATATTTTTTAAATAATTAAAAAATTAGTTTATAAGAAACTTGTGTGGAATAATGAGCTCTATCCTTTCATTAGCCAGCTCATTCTCAATTTCCCCAACCACATATAACATAATCACTCTATAGTGTACAATTAACATAATAAATATTTCTTATTAGATAACCTTCATGATGGACCACCTCACTACTTTGTTGCGACTGGATGACTCAATCGAAGAAAAATGGTGTCTTGGCACGGGGAGATGTTATTGTGTACTGGAGTAGATTAAAGGTTATATTATCTTTCTGGGTATCCTAATCTAATTTTTCTCTAGTGTAGTGATGGAATAATCTAGTTGATTTTCTATATGGACTAAACATCATGTTTTTGAAGTATCTTGGAATCAAACATCTTAGTTAGTGGCCTCCATGTACTATTTCAGTGCATGCTTTAATTAATGGGTTTCTACTCTATCTTTCATCCATTATAAAAAATAGTAAAAATACAAAAATTAAATATTCATAGGATTTTTTATTTAAAATATAATTCAATCCAACATTAAAATTAACATGCATATTTTTTGTTAAATTTAATGAAATTAGCTTAAATTCTCAAATAAATTCCAAATGAAAGATAATTTTAAAAAAGTGGAAAAAAGTGACCATATTATAAAAATGAATAAAATATATCATCAATGGAAATATGGGGTGGAAATTTTGGTTTTACATGTTAGTGGTACTTAATTATTACAATTGGTATCAGAGTCAATACTCACCCAGGAGTATAGTGGTTATGATGCCCCTATAATTTCAAAGTGTATTTTGGTTTAGATTTTATTTAATTTTATTATATTAATGAGTTTGAGTTATTTAGGGTGTTATTCATGGTTAAGAATAAATATTTGGGGATTCATATGTGGTTTATATTTGTAAATTTTGTTGCTTGTGAGTCTTTATGGTGTGACGCATGGGATTCATAGCGTGGTGGCTACTGCAAAGGAGGAGGTCATAACCTGGTGAAGGAGCACCACAACTTGACGCTTAGAGATGTTTATTTTAGTAAAGAAACATATATAAGTATTTATCTATATTTATGGTCATGTTTTTGTGAGGGTTCCATGGTATGATAGTTTTCTTGAAGGCAGGGGTGAATCCAGGGTGTCAAGAATTGGCGGTGGGGAGTCACACCATCAGGTCTCTAAAGGATAGGTCATCACAGTGAAACCACTCAAGTCACTCCATGATAGAATTTGGTTAGGGTATTGAGTCCTCTACCTAGGGGTAGTTACTTTTTGATCCATAGGGGCCCAACCATTACATGGTCCTCACATGAAGGAATCACAACACAATCATTATTTTCATTCTACGACTAAGCTACTTGGTTTTTTTAAGGGGAAGATCCTAAATTTTACCTTGGGAACATTTAACCCATCCTCTCATCATCCCTTGAGAGCCATGTGATTTTTACAAATTTTGGATCATCAATTTGGAATCTATACCTATTTTTTCTCTTCCCTTTCACATTTAGAATATTATTCATTTTGAATGTTCTCTCTTGGTTAGTCTAACACCATTTGTGCCTTAGTTTCTCTCTTCCTTACCTATCTATTTGGTTCCAATATAAAAAACTAATCATGAGTAATTAGGTATGATTTTAGGGTTCTATAGGATTTATATTCAATAATAGAGAATTAATTGATGATTATAATCCATAAATCTTTAGGTAGGAATTCCTTACCATGTTAGGACTTTTATTTGAAGTTGTAAAGATTAAATTTCATGTGATTGTGTGTTAAATATGTGAAGTTATTAAATTGGTATAAAATTTATTGGGTGCATATTTATTGATACATTTGACCCCTTATAGATATATTTTTAGTAAAAAAACTTGGAAATAGTGAAATCCAGAATAGTTTTGTGGCCAGTGGTAGGGTTTTCAGTCTAAGTGATTTTCATTTAGAGTTGAATATTCCAGCCTAACTAAGGCGATGATGACCTAGTAGATAGGTATTTATGTAAGGGTGATAAATTTATTTAGTTTTAAAGGTTTTGGGAGTGTGGGAATAGTTTATGTGAGAAACCCTGAGGGATCAGTAAAATAGAATCCATATATATATATATATATATATATATATATATCCTTGTGGTGTAGTGTTTATAGAATAGATCAATGAGCCAGTTTTAGTAGTTGTGGTTGTTTCTTTCTATGTAACATATGATATTCCTAGATGGATTATTGTGGCCATGTCCAGAGTTGGAGGTTTGTAGGAAATTGTTTAATGATGGGTGATATATTCATGGAACTATGTCCTAAGGTGATGGTTTAGAACTTGTGAGAGTTGGATATTATGATTCCTTCCTCATAATGATTCTTTGAGATTTGATGTGTGAGGTATCGCCATGGGACATTTTCTTGTGGTGATGGTTTGACTAATATAGTAAATTGGCTATTGAGATTACCTCCTCAGACCAATTAATAATTTTCAAAGGATTTCAAACTCATCCATGGGACCTTTCCCTTAGGGAATGGTTTGGATTACATGGTAGGTTGGATATCATGAATCCCTCCGTAGATTTTTCTATTATAGTGCCTCATGTTCGTATGGGCATGGAAATTTTGAGAGGAATTTGAATCATTAAATTAGTGAACAAGTTGAATTTTTATATGAAAATTGGAATAAAAAAACTAGAGTTTAGGAAACTAAAGTAGGTGTTTATAGACACAAAACAAGGCTTTGAGGTAGGTTAGGGATATCATGTGGATGTCAGAGGTAGTTCAGGGTGGTTTGGCTATTGTAGTAAAAACTTTAGTTGGCACTAACTAGTCGCTAGCTAGCAAGTAGTACCCCCTCATTCATGGGTGACATCAGCTATCATGTAGAAATTTTTAGTGGGAAAACTTCATTCCATCTAAGATTAATAAGGAAAACTCTCTTATTTTCCCATTTTTTTGAAAGTCATCTAAACCCCACCATTTATCTACTTATTTCCCCTTTTGGGGGTGATTTTGGATGTGTTTATTATCCATTATCAATAAATTTAATCCTTTTCCAAACTCAGTTAAGATCTTATTATATTAATTCTAATTGTTATTTATTTATTTTAGTTTTTCATTATTTATTCCACCATATCATGATGGAATTATCACACCTAGTCTTCTTAAATTATTTATATTTTATTAATTCTTGGCCCCGAGTTCTCGCGCCAAGTTCTGGGCTAGGTCCCGGATTAAAATCTTCATCGTTAATATTTTTTACTTGGTTTCAGACCTGTGCATGGGCACCGCGTGGTTATCAATGACTGTGCTGTTGCCACATGTGATTTTGTGGGTGCCCAAGAGGACTACGTAGAGGTGTGCAATTTGGGTGTGCGTTTTTTATCCATGCGACGAGCGTGCGGGTATCCAGTTTTCACATTTTGATAATTAAATAACTTATGTTTTAAAAATAATTTTTGTTAATAATAATATTATTATGTTCCTATTATGATTATCATTGTTATTATTATTATTATTATTATTAGTATTATTATTATTAACATTATTCTGTTATTATTATTAAGATTAATGTCATTAATATTACTAATAATTTTATTATTAATATAATAGAATGATTTTTTTAAGAAACACTAACCCTACCCATTTTCTCCCCCTTCCTCGTCTCTATTCGGCACCGCTAGCCCCCTACTACCTAGGCCCTCAACTCCCTGCACGTCTGTGACTCCACCCCCCCTACTCCAGGCTGGCCTCGTCTATCACGCGGCCTGCACAGCACCGCCCCATCGTGCGCCCTCCCTGTCCCCGTGTCACTATTCGGCTCCCGCCTTCATCGACCAGAAGCCGCGTTCCAACCCCCCTATGCTACGCCCTCCTCCTACTGCACCGGCTGGCGATTCTACCTCCGATCCACCGTTCGACCTCCCGCATCACCTACCTTCTGTGAAGAAACTCTCATATCCACGACCCTCCCATGCTTCTACTCATCTGCAGTGACCCGAAAACCCATCTATGCCATCCTTACCTCGCTAGTCTTGTGATGAACCTGAGCACTGCACCTCCTCCTAGAGGCGCCCCTTCTCCCCGACCTGTAGCGTGAACCGCCACCCCGAGCCGCCTCCTTGCATCAGCTCCAGCAGGCCCCGAACCCCTTCCCCACTCCGGTATTTTTTTTTCTTTCTATCTTGTGGTGTTTTTATTTAATTTGGAACCACTTTTACACCTTTCTTAATCCTGTTGTAGCTTTTTGAAAATTTTTTTGGTTCGGTTCATTATTTTAGGGATTTTTCATGTTTGATTATTGTGCGTTTGACGTGCGTTTTTGGTTTCACATCGAGATATTGATGTTTTCTACTTCTAGGTAGGTGGTTTCATACCCTTGCATTAATTTATTAATTTAACATGTTATTTGGATTTATAAATGTGTTTTATGATCAAATGTTTTGGTGTGTAATGTACTTTCGTAGTATTTTGACATGCGTTCAAGTGGGAAATTTTTATTTCGTTGTGTTTTACTTGTTTTTCACCCTTGAAATTTAGTTTAAATTATTTTAATAATGTTATTTGATCTATTTAAATAAATTATCAATTCATTCATGTGATGCTAATTCGGGCGTGAAATGGTTCTTGGTGTACGTTTGGTTTCAAAAGGGGGATTTTATGTGTATTTTGGTGTAAAGTCTTTTTGGTTTTTTTCTTGAAGTGATCTAATAAAAAATTTAATGATTTATTGAATTGTTTAAATGGCGTAGAAGTGGTATTTTGAAATTGTTGAATATGCGTTTGTTTTTAATGTACTGTGTTTATATAAAATAATACATTCTATTGGTGTAAACACCTTTTTCGTCACTTAGTGGTGTTTTATAAATGGTGCAACTAGTCCATTAAATAATGTAGATTGTGCGAGTTGTGTTTTGAAAGCATGTCGAGTTGATGTTTGCGTTGTTTTTTCGTTTGAATTCTTTTAAGTTCGTGTTTATGTTTTTCATGTTTTTCATTGTTTTTACAGCACGTTGATAATGTTTTTTCATGGTCCTACGATCATCAGCTTGCGCGCCCATGCGAGGCGTGTCACGTTATTGTGATTGGTTTGCGAGTCAAGGTAGGTCCCCCACTTAAATGGACTTTAAATTTAGAATTTATTAATTTCTTGATGTTTTTATTAATTTTGATAAATAAGAAATGATATAAGATAATTAATATTTAAATGATCACTCGATGAAAAAAGAGATGTGTATTTTATACTTAAAACTTGACATATTTTCTTGACGAGCGGACACACAATAGTAAAAGAATGCCCATTTGGATTTTGAACATAATTCACAGAACATAAAATGTGGTTTTGGTTTAAATGATAAATTATTTCTTCTTAAGCGTGAATGAGTGTTTTTGGTTATCTTGAGAAATAAGGATTTATTTTATATTGGTAAAGATCCATTTGGAACCTGATAAGATTAGAGTGTGTTGGTATATTTGGAAAATATTTTTACTTATGATGTGAAAGTGTTTGTTTCTTTTGAAAGATGGGTGATTTTCAAAGGATGTTTAAAGCCAGTTTGACACTTTAATAAAAATTAATTATTTTGGAAAAACTTACTTTGACTGACACAGGGGTGATTCTATTGTGTACAGTGATTGTGTGAGTTGTTGAGCATGATGGTTTTGTATTGTGACTGGTTACTTGATTGACATTGTTGACTCACCCCTTTTTATTGCATGTGTTGACTTGGGAACCTGGCATAGTGAGTGAATCTTCTGAGAACGATTGCTTCACTAGTTTAGATTATGCATTGGCTAGTGTCCCCATATCAGGGGAATACCGATTTATTGCTGCTATGGGGATTGGGCCCCTCGTTTAGGCCATGAAAGGCTATACCAGGTAGTAGTATGGGAATTATGACATCATCGAGTTAGGGCATGCCTTCAGGATAAGTCACATGTATTGTATGTTCTGGATTGTTCACGATCTCCTAGGTTCGAACCATGTTTCTTTTAGTGTTTATTTGAATGTGGCGGAGGTTTTAAAGGTCTAGTTCGATTTCTGGCCCCATGTGCCACTTTTTCCACTGCCCTTAGTGTGTGTTGTGTGTTGTGGGTGGTTTTCCATTTGAACAACAACTAAAATTTGGATTTCGAAATTGTTCACAAAAGTGTTCTAAAGTGCAATGCATCTGTTCCTTTCAAACCTTAAACATGTTTTTGAATTAAAAAGGGCAATGGACTGTTACATGTTTTAGAAATGAAAGTGTGTGTGGAAACCAATATTTTATATAATTTAGTTCAAACCCGGAAATGATAAATTCTTTATTTATTGGTATGTGCATTGGGAATATAATTAGTCGGGCCTACCTACTGAGTTTTAATACTCACTCCTATAGTGTTTTCTTGTTTTTAGTTATGTTGCAAGTTCCAGTTTCAGTTGTTCACCTTGAGAAACGTTGGTTGTGGTATTAGAGATTGACCCACGGGGTCACATGGAGTTTTGGTCATGGTCAGGTTAGTAGCATTGTTGGTTTTTCTTTATTCATTTTCTTTTGTTCTATTTATTTTTCCGCTGCTTAGTTTATTTTTCTTTTGGGCCAAATCATTCTCACCTATTTAATTTTGATGCCCGAAACTATTTGTCATCCTATGGGGATCAGGAATGCCCCTCGGTCCATGTCGCAGGCCGGATCGGGTGACCGGTTCAGGGTCGACCCGGGTTGGTTCATGAAAAAATGGTATCAAAGGTGGCCCTTGTTATTTGGGATTTCCGGTAGATGGAGATTAGGTGTGTTGGGACTCACGAGTTAGGTACGAGAAGGACGTTATGAACCCTTGTCGTTCCGCACCTCGAGTCTCTAGGGATAGTCTGGGAATTGAGTCTTTGTTTCATTCTGTTTTTTTTTTGATTGGGGGGTTACAACGAAGGTAAACCGATGTTACATCGTGATCTCACATGGAGTAGTGACCCATTTGGAGTCTGGGTACATGGTTTTAATTCCTCCTAGTTGTCGACGCTTACTTGGGGCATGGCCCACTACCATGTCACCGGGTAAAGTTTGACCTCTAGTCCCTTACTCTGGTGGTTTGATGCAAGTTGAGTGTTGTTTTTGTTCTGGTTGGTGTAAGTATGTTTTTGGAAATGAAATAGGGGTTTTTTTTAAATGGGACTGATTTATTTTAAATGACTTAAAATTTATGAAGTGGGTTTTAAAAATGAAATATTTTGGTTTGGAAAACTGGTGTTTTCTTGGAAATTGGTCAAGAATGGTTTGGGGTGAAACCTCAGGTACTCCTTATGAAGGTTTTCACATTTGAGAGGATGCATGGAAAGTGCGCATTGGTGCATATTAATGAATTTGGATGAACACATGTGCAACAGTTCATGGGATTACCTGGGTGTGTTTGAAATTAAAGGCATGACCTTATTTTCTAAATTTGATTTTAAAAAGGAAAATGGTTTTGGAAAGTGATTTTGGTTTGAAAAGTGGAGTTGGTATACTGAAAGTGGTCTTGAAAGAAAGCGGTTTTGAAAAAAAGAGTGGTTTTGGAATCTAAACTGAAACAAAAAATTTGGACAGGGAATTTTGGGTTGTGTTTGCGGTTGTTTGTTTCTTTTGAGCTGGTTGTTTTGGATGAAGGCCCTTTCTTTGATGTTTCTTCGAATGATATCGGTTTCAGATTTGTGTTTTATATGTTGTTCAAAAATACAGCCCAGAAAGGTCCTGAGAGTTTTTGATGACTCATGCCCAGTTTTTGGTCCTTCTTGGACGTTGTCTGTACTTCATGGTGATTAGAGTCTGTTAGAGATAGTGGAGTGTCTTTAAGAGGTCAAGCGCGTCCTCAGGGTATTAAGAACTCCTGAAGCTGTCAGAGTGTGTGTTGTTTTGGGACTGTTTGAATGTCCATCTCAGGACGTATGAGAGTTGCTTGCCCCACCAAAAATGTAAGTTGGGATGACATGGTATGTCTTTAAATCTATCTTTTTCCGATGGTTTATACCTGAAGAGGTGAAGACAAAGAAAAGGGAAGACCTTATGCGTGTTCAACATGGCCAGCAGACGGTGAAAGAGTATGTTGACAATTTCAAGGATCTTGTGTCTTTTTTTCTAGGGGTAGTGTCATAGGACTGGATGAAGACTTGTCCCTTCATCAAGGGTCTTCGTCTAGAGATCAAGGAGAGAGTCCTCACTTTTTGGGAGCATCACTTCTGATATGTTGTTGCATGAGGTGTTCTCAGTTGAGTTGGTTTCCGGAGCGAAAACAGTTGACAATCCACCATATCCAGTTGCTCGTGAAGGTCTCCCATCTGACGAGCAGAGTGTGTCAGGTAAATTTGTTTCTAAAGAGTTCTTTACAGTGGCCCTAACTTCCAGTTCGTCCGACAATCTAATGGTGTACCGTCAGTATGGACGGTTAGGGCATACGAGTCATCATGTCACACCCCTCCGAAGACGTTCCATCATTATAGGTGTCCAGATCATCTAGAGAAGCTTTGAAGGAAGCGTCACCTGAGAAATACACTGTGACCAGAAGATTCCAGTGCCTGACTATGAGGCAGGAGATGCTTCAACCATCAGATCCCCAACCACAGGTCTTGGGGTGAATCTTGCGCATAGTCAGTAGTGGTCGGGGGGTGTGAAGCCTCAGTTCAGGTTTTGGTGTTCTGTGTTTCCAATGAAACATTTAAAGTCCTTCCATTCTCATTCTTCCACTATTAATGTTTTGGCATTGTTTTAGGTCCATTGTTTCATTGTTAAGTTGGTATGGACGTGATCGTTGGAATCCAAACAGTCTGGTTTGTCTAAATTATGATTCTCTAAATCGTATGTTTTTTCTTTAAAATTGTGTTTGAACCTTTTATGGGTTAATCTCAATTTGACTGTGTTTGTTTGGATATGTAATTTCCTATGGAAGGATCGACGTTTGTGGTAACGCTCGGGTTTACCTCTTGGGTTATGTTCTGCTCGGAGTTTTTCTCTAGTGTTCGGGATTTCTTTGGTCTAAGTCGAGAGCTCCAAGTTTGGCGGAGGTGTTGTTTTGCTCGTGGTATAGAGGTTAGTCTGGATCGGTTGGGAGTTCCCATGCCCCCCCCTCACGGGGTGGTATGTTTGGGTGTTAAAATTTCAAAACTAGTTCAGTTATTGTGGTGGGAAGAACCCTCTCATGTTCTCCCATTCTCTTATGTTGAGGCTTCTTCTGGTTTCATTTGGGCATGAATTCTTGTTTGGTCCATCGTTTGGCTGGGTGACTTTATAGGGGAAGAAAGTGTCTGTGGTGGGGAGAATTGTCACACCCGGACTTCTTAAATTATTTATATTTTATTAATTCTTGCCCCTGAGTTCTCGCGCCAAGGTCCGAGCTAGGTCCCGGATTAAAATCTTCGTCGTTTAATATTTTTTACTTGGTTTCAGACCTGTGCACGGGAACCGTGTGGTTAGAAATGACAGTACGGGCACCCCATGTGCTTGTGTGGGTGCCCAGGCGGACTGTGTAAAGGTGCGCAATTTGCGTGAACATTTTTTTATCCATGCGACGAGCATACGGGTATCCAGTTTTCATATTTTGATAATTAAATAACTTATGTTTTAAAAATAATGTTTGTTAATAATAATAATATTATGTTTCTATTATCATTATCATTGTTATTATTATTAGTATTATTTGTATTATTATTATTAACATTATTCTGTTATTATTATTAATATTAAATTTATTAATATTACTAATAATATTATTATTAATATTGTAGAATGGTTTTTTTGAGAAACCCTAACCCAACCCGTTTTCTCCCCCTTCCCCATCTCTATTCGGCACCGCGAGCCCCCTCCTACCCAGGTCCATGCCTCCTTGCACGTCTGTGACTCCACCCCCCCCCCCCCCGCCCCTCCTCCAGGTTGGCCTCCTCTATCGCACGGCCTACACAGCGCTGCCCTGTTGTGCGCCCTCCCTATCCCCGAGTCACTATCCGGCTCTCGCATTCATCGGCCAGCAGCCGCGTTCCATCCCCCCTGTGCTATTCCCTCGTCCAACTGCATCGGCTGGCGATTCTACCTCTGATCCACTATCTGGCCGCCAGCAACGCCTACCTCATGCGAAGCAACTCTCATATCCATGGCCCTCCCATGCTTCCTCTCATCTGCAGTGACCCGAAGACCCAGCTACACCCTCCTTGCCTCGCTAGTCTTGTGACGCACTCGACCGCCTCACCTCCTCCAAGCGGCGCCCCTTCTCCCTGACCTGCAGCGTGAACTGCCACCCCGAGCCGCCTCCTTGAACCGGCTCCAGCAGGCCCCAAACCCCTTCCCCACTTTGGTATTTTTTTATCTTTCTATCTTTTGGTGTTTTTATTTAAGTTGGAACCACTTTGACACCCTTGTTAATCCTGTTGTAGCTTTTTCAAATTTGTTTTGGTTCAGTTCATTATTTTAGGGATTTTTCATGTTTTCTTGCGGTGCGTTTGATGTGAATTTTTGGTTTCACACTGAGATATTGATGTTTTATACCTCAAGGTAGGTGGTTCCATACCCTTGCATCAATTTATTAATTTAATATGTTATTTTGTTTTATAAATGTGTTTTATGATCAAATTTTGTGGTGCGTAATGTACTTTTGTAGTGTTTTGACATGCATTGAAGTGGGAAATTATTATTTCGGTGTGTTCTCCTTGTTGCACACCCTTGAAATTTATTTTAAATTATTTTAATAATGTTCTTTGAGCTGTTTAAATAATTTATCAAGTCATTCATGTGATGTTGATTCAGGTGTGAAATGGTTCTTGGTGTACATTTGGTTTCAAAAGGGGGATTTTATGTGTATTTTGGTGTAAAGTCTTTTTGGTTTTTTTCTTGAAATGATCTAATAAACAAATTAATGATTTCTTGAATTGTTTAAATGGTGTGGAAGTGTTATTTTGAAACTGTTGAATATGCGTTTGTTTTTAAAGTAGTGTGTTTATATAAAATAAGACATGCTCTTGGTGTAAACCCCTTTTTTGTCACTTAGTAGTGTTTTATAAATGGTGCAACCAGTCCATTAAATAATGTAGATGGTGCGAGTTGTGTTTTGAAAGCATGTCGAGTCGGTTTTTGCACTGTTTTTTCATTTGAATTGTTTTAAGTCCGTGTTTATGTTTTTTTTATTTATCATTGTGGTTGCAGCATGTTGAAAAGGTTTTTCCATGGTCCTGTGATCATCAGCTTGCGCGCCCATGCGAGGCGTGTTGCGTCATTGTGATTGGTTTGTGAGTCAAGGTAGGTCCCCCACTGCAATTGACTTTAAATTTAGAATTTATTAATTTCTTGACATTTTTATTAATTTTGATAAATGAGAAATGATATAAGATAATTAATTTTTAAATGATCACTTGATGTAAGAAGACCTGTTTATTTTATACATAACACTTGACATATTTTCTTGATGAGTGGACACACAATAGTGAAAGCATGCCCATTTGGCTTTTGAACATAATTCACAGAACTTTAAATGTGGTTTTGGTTTAAATGATAAATGATTTCTTCTGAAGCATGAATGAGTGTTTTTGGTTATCTTGATAAATGAGGATTTCTTTAAAATTGGTAAAGGCCCATTTGGCACCTGATAAAAGTAAAGTGTGTTGGTATATTTGTGAAATGGTTTTACTTGTGTTGTGAAAGTGTTGGTTTCTTTTGAAAGATGGGTGATTTTAAAAGGATGTTTAAAGCCAGTTTGACACTTTAATATAAATGAATTATTTTGGAAAAACTTTCTTTGACTGATTCAGGGATGATCCTATTGTGTACAATGATTGTGTGAGTTGTTGAGCATGAAGTTTTTTCATTGTGACTGGTTACATGATTGGCATTGTTGACTCACCCCTTTTTATTGCATGTGTTGACATGGTAACTTGGCATAGTGAGTTAATTTTTTGATAACGATTGCTGCACTAGTTTAGATTACGCACTGGCTAGTGGCCCCATAGCAGTGGAATATTGGGTTATTGCTGCTATGGGGATTGGGCCCCTCAGTTAGGCCCTGCAGGGCTATACCGGGTAGTAGTATGGGAGTTACGACATCATCGAGTTAGGGCATGCCTTCAAGATGAGTCACATATATGGTATGTTCTGGATTGTTCATGATCTCCTAGGTTCGACCCATGTTTCTTTTAGTGTTTATTTGTATGTGGCAGACGTTTGAGAGGTCTAGTTCGGTTGCTGGCCCCGTGTGCCACTTTTTCTATTGCCCTTAGTGTGTGTTGTATGTTGTGGGTGGTTTTCCATTTGACCAACAACTAAAATTTGGATTTCTGAATTGTTTGCAAAAGTGTTTTAAAGTGAAATTCATCTGTTCCTTTCAAACCTTAAACTTGTTTTTGACTTAAAAAGGGAAATGGACTATTACTTGTTTTAGAAATTAAATTGTGTGTAGAAACCAATATTTTATATAATTTAGTTCAAACCTGGAATTGATAAATTTTTTATTTATTGGTATGTGCATTGGGAATAGAATTATTCGGGCCTACTTACGGAGTTTTAATACTCACGCCTATAGTGTTTTCTTTTTTTTAGTTCTGTTGTAGGTTCCAGTTTCAGTTTTTCGCCTTGATCAACGTTGGTTGTGGTATTAGAGAGTGATCCACGGGGTCACATGGAGTTTTGGTCATGGTCAGGTCAGTAGCATTATTGGTTTCTCTTTATTCATTTTCTATCGTTCTATTTATTTTTATGATGCTTAGTTTTTTTTATTTTGGGCCAAATTGTTCCCACTTGTTTAATTTTGATGCCCGACACTAGTTTCCAGCCAGTGGGGATGGGGAACCCCCCTCGGGTCATGTCCTGGGCCGGCTCGGATGACCGATTCAGGATTGACCCGAGTTGGTTCGTGACAAGAATCACCTATTCTCTTGGGGAATTTGTTTATTATTAATATATGGTGTCTTAGGGTGGCGATTTCCTATGGTGGCTTTTAATTTTTCAAGGTATGTTTTTGAATTTTTTTTTCAGTTTTCATTAAAATAATCTTGGATTAATTAATTAATATTCATCGGGTGATAGGTATCTAGATCATCATGGTATCGGGGGTCCTCAATATACCTTCTGTGTGCTGTTGGTTGTGGTTATGATGTGGTAGGGTCACCAGTGAGTGAAATGATGATTATGACTCTATTATGTTAAATTTTTTAATTGGTCATAAATGTTATAATTATTTAATTATTGGTGTTTTCTGTTTTTGGAATTATCTAGGGGAGCAGGTTATAATGAAATCTTAGAATGTACATCGTTGGGCTCGGTTGATCACAGATAGGCCTTGATAGAGTTCTAGACCTATGGGAATAAAAGGGGAGAAACTTTTAAAGGTAGGAGGTCTCGTATACTAACCCTATGATTATTGTACTTTGTTATACTGAATGTGATGTGTGGGAACTCCACTATAGTTATTACCTTCTTTTTTAATTATAACTTTTAAATTAATTTTAATGAATAATTTTGAAATGATTAATTAATTTAATTACATGAGATAAATGAATAAGCACCTCATCCATGTTGAACCTAGGTTAATGGATTACTGGCTTAGCCAATGATGGTTGAGGTATTGACTTGAGAATTTCACTAAGATGGATGAACCACTCCAGAGGAGTGTGACATAATGAGAAAAATTAGTGGAATCTTGTTTATTGAACTATACTTAATATCCTTTCACACCCCATCACAAGTGCATAATTAAATGGACATACACGACCCCGCTGGGCCTTATGGGTCTCCTTATATTCCTTATAGTCATTTCCCTCATAATTTTAACCCAGGGAAGTGACCCTCCCACGTTTTATGTGACAGGTCATAGATGAACCAACCATAGGTAGACCAAGTTTAGGATTGGGTTAGTGGACTTCCTAGTGGGACTATATGACTAAGATGGTTCAAGATTCATATCTCAAAAACATTGTCAATTTGGAATACCCCAAGTGGTTGGTGAGGCCATTTATGTTGTGAACTTTTCGAGGAGAATGATATCCTCCATGACAGCGGTGACGTCCCAATACTAGACCGAGACTGAGGATACTAAGTGCGGTTCCCCACTTTTTTAATGACCTAGGGGACCCTAGTGGGTGCTTTAGAGTTGTTCACCCTAGTGATAAGGTGAATTTTGTTATGAACAATCATGGTGGTTTAGTCGTTCAGCTAGTCCTTATTTATTTTTTATTTATGATGTTTTATGAAGTTCACCTTCTCAATGGTTCTGGATATAAAATGGAAAATTCTCTTATTGGTGGTATTTTATTTTGTTTAGAGGATTCCCAAGGGGCGGTTACTTTTTATGTGATACCTGGATAAGAAAACTCTCATAGGGGAGGTCTGGGATACATATGGGATTTTTCCATGGTAAAGGAAACTATCATAGGGGAGGTCTATGATACTATCAGTCAGCATCCCATGGATTTATAGCATGGTTTTAGAGATGGAATGGATTTAGAGCTCAAAATGTTGGGTTTTCATTAGATCAGACCCCAAATTCATGAGGATATGGTTGTTTATTCCATTGATTTGGAGCTTAGTTTTGGAGCTTCCATGGATTTGGATCATGGTTTTAGATCTTACATGGATTTAGAGATTGAATTTTTAGGATATCATGGGATTCGTCCCTGGAGTCATGAGGATATAGTTGGGGTTTCAATGGATTTGGATCTTCATGTTATTGGGTTGGCGTGGTTATCATCATGTGCTCAGATATTCCTTGGTACTAGCCAAAGAAGGTATGGTTGATTAGGGTCACGGACCTCAGGATTGATAATGTTATGGTACTAGGTACATGGGTTGGCATGGTCTATACGACATGCTTAGAGACATCCTGGAATTCGTCCAAAGAATATATTTTTGGTTTATTTTATTTATTTTTCACTAGTTCATTTATTTATACTATGATTGTCACATACAAATTTCACTACATTTCATGTTATTTATGGGGCCACACTGGTGGGTCCCTATTGAGTTTTTTACTCTCACCCTACTTGGGTGACCATAGAACTTTGGTACCCGAGTAGTTATATACTTGTTGTAGCCATCGGTTAGGTTGAGTCTCGAGATCAGGTTTATCATGGCCGAGAGGGGTCTCTCAGATGATGTTGGGTGATCAGGATGAGGTCATGATTGAAGATAGATATGTGCCTCATGTATTTTATTATTTTATTTATCTTGTATATATGATCGACCTAGTGGGTTATTAGAACCACTATTTTATATTCTGAGCATGACAGCTAGAGTTGTGTGTTTCATTACATTTAATTATAGCACATTAAATTATTTATTATCCTATGTAATATGATGTGTAGGATGTTTAGTTATTTACCGATGTTTCCTACTCAGATAAAGGGGGTATCTCCTCTCCACGGTACCTCCTTATACCCTGGTACTATTCTTAAACCTCTATTGTTTGGAGAGGCACTAATGAGGCCACATGTAAATCTAGTTTATATATTATTTGTATTAGCTTGATCAAGGGGGTTATAATGTGGATTCAAAGCATGGTTTATATTTTTTTTCTTATTTTTTGATATTTGGTAGAATAGAGACATAGGAATGTGTCGTAGATTATGATGAAATCCAAACTAGTGTGTCAGAAACACCTTTTTAGTGGAATTCCAGGTTACCCAAGCTTAGGATTGAGGTTATTGGTTTTTGATGATATATTCATCAACTTTTCACCTAGAATGAGCCACTGTGATCTTTGAGAGTTAAGATTTATCATTTTTAAACCTTGCATCTTGGCCCATTGGTAAAAGGCCAATTATTGGATTTGGATCTTAGCCCGTAGTGGCAAGATATGTCTCATTCATCATAACAAGTTTATAGTATTCATATGATATATAGGTCTTCTAATGTGATTATTTTCATTAATGAATACGGTTAAACTTTTAAATTGTCAAAAACTACTCATATAGTTTTTCCCATAAAAATACTTGGTGGAATTTTACTCAGATGGTCTTACTTATATGCAAGTATTTTATTCTAGTGGAAGGTTTTATGGATCCTTTGGCGGTACAGTAAATGTTGATGACTATTATACCATCCCTTTAGTAGGGGGTGATTAGAGACCTTAAGGGGTTAGTAATGGAATTTAGTGTCTTAGAGATGAACTCCTTGGGGTTATTATTTTGTAGGTTTGATTATTTAAAGTGTTAGTTACAACTTATATGGTGTTTTCCCATATATATTGGGATGAAACTATACTTAATCAAACCAATGTACCATGGTTCCTTGGAAGAGGTCGCCTTGGATTATTTCATGGGAGGTCAAATTGAGTTTGTGGTTCTCAAGGGAGCAGTCATGTAGGATAATGCTCAGTGAGAATCAATTCCTCGGTAGGATGTTGGGTTTCCATGTGATGCCACTATGTGTATGAGAGCCTTGAGAGGGAGTTGATAAGTTAGATGTCATATGGTTATGGGTGGGAACTGTGTGGTGTTTCCCATGAGTTATGACCCAATAAATTCCTAATTTTTAGGCTAGGTGAGTGGACTGATAGACCCTTGAAATACAACATAGTGTTTAGTGAGTCGGAGAATTTTTGGTGGTTTAAAGAAACCCATGAGAGGGGTTGTCTTAAATTGAGTGGTTACTTTAAGTGTGGAACTTTTGGCAGGTTCTTTCACTTGATATCAATTCAAGGTAGGTGCAGTCGAGTTATGGTTACAGATTGGTAGTGGAAGGTTTTGAAGAGAGGTGCGTAGGATGATACTAGTTTGTTGAGATTGATGTGTCATGGTGAATGGTCATCATATTGGGAATGTGAGCCTAATTATGATGGAATGTCACTCATAAGAGGGTGAGTTTTGTTCTATGATTGGGTGGTAAGGGAGCATAAACCCATTGAATTGGGAGGATATTGATGTGGTATGTGCTAATTTTTCTTGGTTCCATTGAATCATGGATTTTCAAGCGGTCATGTGTGATCTGAGGACTGATGAAATTAGAAGTTTAATTTTGGGATTAGTTTCTTGAGGTTTTATGGAAATGAGTGGATTAGTATGAGTGGAACATATGAGATTGGACTTCTAAAATGCCATGGGTTCCATTCATAGAATCCAAGAATGGGTGTTAAATGATGTCCATACTATCACTCAGGTGATATTGGGATGACCACACCCAATGTTTGAGTTCAGTGATAGATGGATCATGTGCCATAGCTATTGGAAGTTTTCTCTAATAAAGTAACAATAATGAAACTCCTATGTTGGGGAGTGATGTATCAGTTGTGGTCATACAACCCTTATGCTAGGAGTGTCACATGTATGTGGAGTCAGTCATGGAGCGGTCATAAGGGCAGTTGTATGTTTACATGAAATGAATTGGATTCATGTCTAGATTCTTTATTGGATTCCATATAAGAAATTTTATGTCGTTGCGGATTGAGATTGAGCATAGCCTTCAGTCTTAGGATAAATCAAGGTGATCCAAATGTGATTAGATTTGAAAGGAATCAGTGCTTGCAACACAATGATACTATAGATATTCCCTTTAACAGCACACAAAAAGGTTTTTAACAATAAAAAAAAGTGTTGTGGTCCTCATCTCCATTAAAGGGGGTCCCCTTTATCAATGCTAAAAAGACACTGATAAAGGAAACCCTTTATCAATGTTAGTTTATCACTGATAAAGGACCCCATTTATTAGCTTTATTTCTAGTGTTGATAAATCCCCTACATCCCTCTATTAGTGCTTTCAATAGCATTAACAAAGGGGGCCCTTTATCAGCAATAGAAATATCACTGATAAAGGCCCAACCTACTATAATGTGTTGTTTTTATAACAACACACTATAGAAAAATTCTTTAACCTTTGTAAACAAAAAATATAATTCAATTTAAATAAATTTTACATCATGAATACAAAAAAACACTACTATATTAATTTCAAACAACGTTTTATATAATAAATTTACAATTATCCACCAACATTTAAAAACATTAATGTTTCATCTTCTTTGGTGCCCAAGATCCCCACTCAAAAATGTCTTCCCATTTTATCAGTTTCCAAACAAATCACCTCAAATTGAGAAAATGAATCCACCTATATAACAAAACAAATATTATGTTAATAATACTATAAATAAATAAATAAAACAATAATATTAAAAGATACATTAATAAAATATCACTTTAAAATAAAAGGACACACTTTGAGTTATACTGGTCACACCGTGCATCGTATTGATATGTGTTTGATTCCTACATGCGACAAATGACTTATGGATTGTTTTCCTAAAGTATAAAAACAATATGAATGTGTTTTCTCATTTTTGAGTATGTCCCTTTTTATTTTTTTGAAAATTAATGTCAATTTTAAAATAAGAAACCCTTGGATCTATATCGGTCACACCATGCTTGGATTGAGATGTCGCTGATTTCTACCCATAAAAAATTACTTATGGATAATTTTACTAATTTATCAAAACAATCTGAATGTGCTTGCTCAGTTTTCAGTATGTCAATTGTATTTTCACTAAAATGTAATTTCAAATTAGAAACATGCACTTTGAGTCATACTAGTCGCATAGTGTGTCGGTTTGATGTGAGACTACTACCTACATGTCATAAATGACTTATGAAATAGTATCTTAAATTATCAAGAAAATCGGAGCATGTTTTCTTATTTTTTACTGAGTGACATATGTTGGAACTAAAATGTCAATTTTAAACTAATAATGGACACTTTGAGTTATACCGATCACACTGTGTGTCAGATTGAGATTCAATTGATTCGAACACATCAAAAATGACACATGGATCATTTTTCAAAAGTATCAAAATAATATGAATGTGTTTTATCAACTTTTAGAATGTCACTTGTTCTTTTTTACTCAAATTAATGTCAATTTTAGGTAAAAAGACACACTTGGAGTCATACTGATCACAACGTGCATAGGATTGAAGTGTGGCTGATTCTTATATTTCTTGAATCAATTATAGATCATTTTATTAAAGTATAAAAACAATTTTATTGTTTTTTCTTAGTTTTTAGTAGTTCAATTGTTCTTTTTACTAAAATTAATGTCAATATTAAATAAAAAAACACTTAGAGTTATACAAGTCACACTATTAATTGTATTGAGGTGGGGTTGACTCCAACATGTTATAAATGACTTACGAATCATTTTCTTAAATTATCAAAACAATCTAAATGCATTTTATTTTTTCAGCATGTCCCTTGTTCTCTTTACTAAAATTAATGTAAATTTTTAAAAAATATAAACAGTTGGAATTATACTGGCCACATCATGTATCAGATTGAGGTAAATATTATTCCCAAATGTCAAAAATGACTTATGGATCATTTTCCTAAAGTATCCAAAAAAATATGAATTTGTTTTCTTGATTTTGAGTATGTCACTTGTGTTTTTATTAAAATTTTATTTGAAACAAGAAACACACACTTTGAGTCATACCAATCACATCGTGTGTCGGTTTGATTGAGATTTATTCCTACAGATAAAAAATTACTTATTAATAATTTTAATAAACTATCAAATAAATATGAACATGTTTTCTCGGTTTTTAGTGAGTGACATTGTTTGAACTAAAATGTCAATTTAAAACTGCTAATAGACACTTTGGATCATACTGGTAAAATCATGCATAGTATTGAGGAAAATCTGATTATTTCACATAAAAAATGACTTATAGATCATTTTATTAAAGTATCAAAGTAATCTGAATATATTTTCTCAATTTTGAGTTTTTCAGTTGTCTTTTTTACTAAAATTAATGTCAATTTTAAATAAAAAGATGCACTTGAAATCATACCAGTCATGTCATGCATCAGATTGATGTGTGGTTGATTCATACATGTCTGAAATAAAAAATGTATTATTTCCCTAAATTATCAAAATAATATGAATGAATTTTCTTGGTTTTCATAACGTCACTTACTCTTTTTTCTAAAATTAATGCCAATTTTAAATAAAAAAATACTCTTAGAGTTATACCAGTCACACCGTGTGTCATATTGAGTTGGGGTTGATTACTACACATCATAAATGAAATATTAATCATTTTACTAAAGTAACAAAACAATAAATAAGAATTTTATTGGTTTTTAGTATGTCATTTGTTCTTTTTACCAAAATTAACGTCAATTTTAAACAAATAGACACACTTGGAATTATACCAGTCACACCATGCATTAGATTTAGGTGAGTCTAATTCCCACACATCAAACATTACTTATGCATCATTTTTATAAGGTAAAAAAATAATACAATGGTGTTTTCTTGGTTTTGAGTATGTCACTTTGGTTTTTTATTAAAATTTAAATTGAAATTAGAAACACACACTTTGATTCATACTGGTCATATTGTGTGTCATTTTGACATGAAACTAATTACTGAACATAAAAACAACTTTTGAATAATTTCAATAAATTATAAGGACAACCCGAGCATGTTTTAATGGTTTTCAGTGTCTAACACTTCTTAAAATAAAATGTCAATTTTAAACTGATAATGGATAGGTTTAGTCATACGGGGCACATAATGTATCGGATTCAGGTGAGGCTGATTCATACACATAAATAATGACATAGGGATCATTTTAGTAAAGTATTAAAACAATACAAATGAGTTTTCTCAGTTCTGGGAATTTTCGTTTTTTGTTTTTACTAAAATTAATGTCCATTTTAAATAAAAAGTTACACTTGAAGTCATACCGGTCACACCGTGAATTGGATTGATGTGCATCTAATTCCTACACATCCCAAATGACTTATAGATAATTTTAATAAAGTACCAAAAACAATATGATTTAATTTTCTTAGTTTTGAGTACATCACTTTTGTTTTTTACTAAAATGACTTTTTAAACAAGAAACACGAACTTTGAGTCATACCAGTCACATCATGTATCAGTTTAACATGAGACTAATTAAAAAACATCACAAGTAAAATATAAATAATTTTAATAAATTATCAACAAAATTCAATCACATTTGATCAGTGTTTAGTTAGTGAAACTTTTTGAATTAAAATGTCAATTTTAAACTGATAATAGACACTTTTATTCATATAGTGAACATCGTGTATTAGATGAATGTGCGACTGATTACTACACATAAAAAATGACATATGGATAATTTTACTAGATTATAAAAACAATATTACTGTGTTTTATTAATTTGGAGTATTTTAGTTGTCTTTTTTACTAAAATTAATTTCAATTTTAAATAAAAATATTCACTTTGAGTCATAACAGTCATAATGTGTGTCAAATTGAGGTGTTGTTGATTCCTACACATCCAAAAGTCTCAGAAAATCGAAACCACCAATGATACCATTCTTTTAATTGTATTTATTTATCAAAACGGTATCACTACATATTGAGTAGATGTTTTTAGCTGAAAAAGTATGTAGCATTGGCAGTTCGATAGAGAAAGGAAATAGAAAGGGTTGTAACATTGGAAAAAAGGAAACTGGTATCTCTTTTGCATCTTGTTTTAAATAATTAAAATCAAAATATGACATCGTAAAATATCTATGAAAAAAATAAATAATTATTATAAAAAAATGACAATGATATTAACTTAAAAATAGTTGATAAAATTATGATAAAATTAATTAAATAAGTAGTAGGAACTCACATTTTCAAGATGGTTGTATAAATTCTTAACCCATTTCATTGTTTTTATTATCTTGATTGTAGTCTTGAATGAGAATGAACAGCTTCAAACAAAACACCCAAACTTTAACAAAAGAATCCTCATGTATAAAAAAACAATTATTATGTGAGTAATACTAAAAAGAAATAAATTAAATATAAATATTAAAAAAAAAATTAATTCTATAGAAAATTATTTTACTATGAAAACATAAATATTACCTATTTGGTCAAGAAGAGGTAGAACCATCACTCTTCCTACATAAGTAGTGGAGGTAACTTCAAGGAAAGTGATAAATTCCAACACTATAGAGGTTAAAAGGTTTTGAGGGAGAAGAAGTATGTGGAGTTTTGGTGAAGAAAGGAATGAAAGATGGACATAAATATTCTAAAATAAAAGAACTCTATAAGTAATAATGATAATTAAATCAATGTTTTGTTATATAATTTTTCGTAAAATAGATAAATTATATAATAACATTACCTTTACATCTTCCCAAAAATTTTCCTTCATTATAGTCTATTCTTCTGCGGGATTGTTACCATCATCATGTGTAGAATAAAATTTATATATTATTAGTAAATTATTTAATTTAGATTATGTTAATTTAGTAGATAATAGATAATATTATGAGGAAAAACATATTATATTAAAAAAAACTTTTTCCTTCTCACTATACTTTTAGTTGCAGCCTGGAAGCCCAATCTCTCTTGAGCATAAGAAGCTTTGAACAAACCACCCCTACTCGAACAAAGTAAAAAACATGTATAATAACACATATTATTATGTATGTAATAATAAAAATAAAAAAATAAAAAATATATATGAAACAATACATTACTTCTATGGAAGTAACATCTTCATGTTCTTTGTGTACATTCTTCCATCAAGTATATTGCATATTCATTTCTAAGAAAATATATATCATCTTGTGAATATGAGTAATTTTTAATGTCATTGTTTTACAAGAAAAATTTAAATACATAAATTATTAATAAATATTTTAAATGATATAGTAATTATCTTTGAAAATACCTCTTTGGTGATGCTAGTTTGTTGATGGAATAAGATCTGTCTCAAAAATTTACAAACATAGTAACCACAATATTTTAAATTTGTTTGTTTATGACACTATAGAACCATTTCTAAAAATAATTAGTTTTTTTATATGTGTTTGGATAGTGAAATATTATTATATACACCCTGATACTTCTACATTCGTAGAACTTTTCAGGATCCTTGTACACATGTCTTGTCCTCATTCTATGAATTTCATGATATTTAAACACCACCCTATCATAAAATAATTCCCATTAAAACATAATATAAAATATATAAATTGAATTTTAGTTCTAAAATGTTGGATGTAGCGTATTAAAAATTGATAAACTCTATCTGTGTGGTCAGTTTTTTGGGTATCCGTGTGGTGAATCCCAAAAATCAATATTTAGAGTATCCAAATTGACCACAATGAATCCAATGTCACCTTAAAAACAAAATGGAATAACAAATAAAATAATTTAAAATATATTTTATATGATTAAATTTTATATTTTTACGCCTACATCATTGTTATTAAGAATCTTATGTCATCTGTATGTTTTCTTTCAAATGATTTGGCCAGTTTTTTCACTATTTCATTCATTTTTTTAATCTATTTGTTTTTTATTATTGAAGTTAAGTGAGTACTAATTATTCTAAATTTATGTTCATGGGGTAATCCATTCATTTGGTATTTATATATACGCTTTCAAAAAAATATGAAATGTATTTATCCATAATTAACATAGTATATTAGCTTTTGGAAAGACAGAAAATCATGAAAATATAACTCATGTATACATTTACAACTGAGCCTCCTAGACATTCATATTTGATAATTTAATTTTCATTTTCAATATCAATTTATTATTTAACATCCACTCTGTACATTTTTTCTTTAAAATCAACTATGTGACTCCTACCATTTTGTAACTTTGTATCAGTATAGACCTTCAATGTTAGTAAATCAGGATATTAAACAGGAGGGTTAAAGGTGCTTTATGAATATATTTTCAATCGTTTGGTTGATCCTTTAGATGGTTTTGAGATAATCTTTCATTTTACCCTCTTCCATTAGTCCATCTATAATAACATTCATTGTTTTAGACCTTTTTTTCTTTAATTGTTAAAGTTTTAGAAAGAAAAATAATTTGTAAATAAATACCTCTTTGTCGACATGTTTTTACAAGATTTGATGGCCATGTTATGAATTTTATAATAGTTTGTTTGACCGTATGAATATTTTTTTCATCATGTGTAACAGGTAGCTCATCACTCAGCTCATGTGCTATGGTAATCCCCACTCTCACATGAACTACTGGAAGTGGTCTATTGTGAAAACTGTCATCTTGGATGTTGAACATGGTAGCCCTTGCGAAAATGTGATGAGTGGGTGTTGATATATATAAATAATAGTAATTTTTACCATGTATAATATTAGTAAAATAAATGTATCAGTGTCTGTCAGATTCACATTTCATAGAAACAATAATTAGAATAATGATTACCTCAATTAAGATAGCTCTTTAAGGGGAATGACTTTCCACAAATCTAGTGGGTGGTGGCATGGGATCTTTAGGAAATATTTTTTCTTGAGTTGTTTCTTCTCCTTACTTCCCCCCATAATAGTTTCCAACAACTTAGTCTATGAAGGAAATTTTTCATCAAGTATATTTAATATTTGTTTCAACTCATCCATTTATTTATCATTATCCACATGTTGTTTTTTTATAAAAATATGTTTGAGTTGTCACCCCAAAACCCACACCTCTGACAAGACCATATTGTTCTTCCCACTTCAAGGCCACCGATAGTAGGTATTCATCTATTACAGGTGCTAATGATTCTTATTTATAATTTAGAAAAAAATATAATAAAATAAGTAAGCATTATTATATAATAGTGAATTAAATAAAAAAAATTATTATATCGTACTTATACATGTTTCCCACACTTTTGTGTGTTTTCATATATTAGTATTCCATCTATATTTACATGTGCCTCCTTCCATAGTACATAGAATATGGTGGAAGTGGAATTGGATTTGGATTCATACATCTAATTATAAATAGAGTAATATAATTATATTGTTGTTTCACATCGTATAAAAGTATTATGCTAGATTTAAAATACATACCAATTTTATTTCAAGTGAAGTGTACCCCATCCTTGCTTTAAGATAGGGATTCATTGGTTTTTCTACTTGTTCCTTATTTTCAGAACTCAGTTTATGTTTCATACATAAAAAATTATCAATCAAAGTGATAAATACATGTATTTTCAAACAATGTAGTACTAGCCACAATGTACCTGAAAAGTCATCTCCACACAATGGACAATAAATGTATCCCATGCTTCTTGTCTTATTATGTGTGCATACTTAAGTGGTGTGTGCGGGTATATTTTCTCTTCAATATCTTTAAGAAAAAATATCATTAAAAGTTTTCAAAATACTCTATGAATATTTCTAGAAATCATTAATACATATTTCTTTTGGGAGTAATGTACTGTAAACGCACTCTACAATGGATGATTAAGAATAAGTCAATGTTTCATTATTTTATTCTTTAGTAAAATAAAGAAAGGGTTTCATAATTTTATCATAATTTATTCCCAAATCAGTGCCTTAAGCATGGGAACAACACAGTTCCATGACTTTACATCAATTGGCATGTGTTTCTGAGTGATGAACCTTACGTAACTACTAAAAATGGCCGTATTGGGGTTAATAGGCTGGCCACGCACATTCCATCTGACTTTGAATTTGATTCCATTAGTTTTCTCCTCAATATTTTTTTTCTAACACTATCATAATATGATGCTTCTATTTTCTCTATACCATTGATTCTTTTCCACCTACCATTTCCTTAGATTTAACAATGTGGATTCGTTGTTTCTCTTGATTGGTAGCATCAGCATGTAAAGAAGTTCATTGTTCCTCTACACTGGGAGCAATAGTAGGTTGAGTAACCTATTTTTTCTTAGGTTTGGGAGCATCATCATATACATAAGTCATTATTTATAGAAGTGGGTTAACATTTAAATAATATTACATAAATACAACATTGAATAGTTCAAAACATGAGGTAACACAACATATATTACAAAAAAAAATTCCCAATTATTTAACTCTATTATTTTAAAAGGTTGAAGGGATTTTAAAATTCTATTGAGTATCAAAATCCTTTCATTTTGGTCTCCTCTAATGTACAAAAAACTATTTCTACATTGGGAATACTACAAAATTATTGTGACGTCCCAATGAAGGGATTATCTATAGTTGAATTTTCATATGACTCATTAGTGGTTTTGGTCGATAACAGAATAATTGACCACTTTTGGTTGAAAAGATCTAGAATATAAAACACATTTACATCATGTGATACCATTATAAATGATTCATATTTGTACTATTCCTTACTGAAATCATCTTTCATGAAACCCAATTCATCTATTTTAACAGCACTCCTCTTATCAACCCACATTCATTGAAAAATAATCACCTGGAATGTTGTATAATCCAAATCCCATATTTGTTTGATGACACAAAAGTATGTCATATACACATAAATTAGATTTATGTCCTTAGTACCATAAACATGAATCTCTTTATCCATAAGTGTAACTCCACTATTTTCCATGGTACTACCATCGTCATGTTCATTTTTATAGAATGTATAACTATTAATTACATAACCATTGAAAGATAATACATAAAAAATATGTCCTCTATTTATTCATAAAATTCATTCTAAAATTGAATCCATATTTTCATCTAAATCCTTAATAATATGGTCTCTAAACCATCCTATAAAATGTTTATTGGTGTATTTAATATCCATCTTTCAACCCCTGATGAATTCAAATTCCTAAGAATTTATTTATGGATTTCAACATATGGGAAAACCTCTAAACTATTATGTAAAATTTAAAGTTTGGTATACTCATGATCTGTAATATTGATTTTGAAAACATCTCTTCCAAAATTTCCTTTACCCACAAGCTTCCTATTATGATGATATTTTAGTAGACGAATTATTTCCTCATTGGACGGGTAGTGAGTATAGAATTCAATGGATTCATCAACAATATATCTCCATGCAATAAAAACCTCTATCCAACTTATATTTTTTATATACCCATTAAAAATCATCATATACTATTCAATTTGGTATATCCATCTATAATGTACAGGACCACAAAGTTGAATCTCTTTCACCAATTGAACCATCAAGTAAATCATCATATCAATGAATTTTGGAGAGAGTAACATTTCTAATTAAATTAATATGATGGAAATTTTCTTTTCCATAGTTATAAATTTATACAGGTTTATAACATTGATTTATATAACTTTGAAAAATAAATATAGCTTGGTTAATGTATGATGAACATTCTTGGGTAAAATGCAACATAAAGCTACAAGAATTAGATCTTACATCAAAATATTACAAACATGTGATTTCAAAACCCTTAAAATTAAATCATTAATTGATACAATATTATTGATATTAAATAAATACCCCTATGTAACCTTTACACTAATCAAGAAGTTTTAAAACTAATATCTCTCCTAACAATAAAGAGTGTAAGTAGCTGGTGGAAGAAATGTTTTTTCACCATTCACCGGTGCTAACTGTTCCCTTATTCTCATGTCATCCATGTCCAACATAGCCTTAATTCCATAATTTGTTTTGTTGGGTGAATTTAATAATGTAACAATTACACTATCATATAAATTATTTAACATGCATAACCTCACGAAAATGTGTGATGTACAGAAAATTAATGTATGGTAATTCAAAAAATACTGATCTCTTTTTCTAACTAGTTTTTGTATGGTTTTTTATAATGTTTTACCAAAAGAAATTTCCATATAATTTATTTTCTCAATTTGTTTATCACCTATTAGTGGATATGGTGTTCTACACTCTTCTGAATATCCATTGAATGATTTCATCCAATAAATGTACTTATGTCATCGAGGTAGAAATATGTGATGTTCTAGAAACACAATATTCGATGAATGTTTCAACCTAATTGAGTGTGTACTATGTTAAAAAATAGGACACCCTTAAGTTCCATTAATGATATATCCTAAAAAGTTACAATAATTAGGAAAGTCATTTATGGTCTTATATAACATGGATCTCAATGTGAAATCATTGTTTTTTGAAACAATCATACAATGTAACACCTGAATCCCACAAAAATTTCAAATCTTTGATTAATGGATCCAAATAAACATTAATATCATTACCTGGTTATTTGGGTCCTGATATAAGAATAGATAACATAATGTATTTTCATTTCATGCATAACCATGATGGAAAGTTATAATTGACCAACATAATCGATTATGTGCAGTGATTTATGCTTTAAAAACCAAAAGGATTCACTCCATATGTAGTTAATGTAATACGAAGGTTTCTCAGATCGTTTCCAAATTCAAGATACTCATGATCAATTGTCTTCTACTTGGGAGAGTCTACTGGGTAATGAAGTTTCCCATATTTATTTCTTGTATCAACATGCCATATCAATTTCTTTACAGTCTCCTGACTTCTATATAGAATCCTAAACCTTGGAATGATTGGAAATTAACATACTACTTTCATAATACACTACTCAACATTATTGTATTGAGTAGCACCACACCTTGGGTATTATTTAAGTGATTACTGGTCCTTGAGAAATAATATACGTTCACTTAGACAGTCATGTGTTCTTTTAGAGAATATACCCATAAAACATAGCATTCATTTGGAATCATATGTTTGTCTAGGGAGGTTATTATCTTATGGGAGCTTATCATTCAAGAGAGAAAGTAGTTCATTAAAACTAGAATCACTCCATTTGTTTCTTGTGTTCAAGTTATACATCTTCATTAGGGATGATAATGTTTTATATTTAGCACAACCAATATACAATGAAGTATTTCAAAAACTCTTTAACTTCTTAAACAATTTTGGACAATCACGGAGTTCATCTTCAACTGCCATTTTCATTTCCTAAATACAATATTTATCATCATTCACAACTGTAATCACATTCTTGATATGGTATTATTTATTTTCCATACTTGTGAAAATATCATATGATCCATAAAATGCATTGGTATCCCAATCACTAGCTACATTCGCTTTTTCCCCATGTATATTACAAAATTTATAACTTCGATCAATTCCATGACAAATCAAGTGCTCTTCTAACTCCTCTATATTAATTAGTCTTGAATAAAAAGAGTGTAAACATGGAAAATGGATTTGAGAAGGGTCATATACCTGATCTTTTGAAAACTTGATGAATTCTTTCACTCTATATTCATATTCTTTTGTCATATTATTGTCATCCATCCATTCTTTATTCATATCCATCCTATTTGATTCAAAAATATTAATATTTAACAAAATAAATGCACAAAATATGTTCAATTAAATATGGATCTCATGAATTTATTTAAAAAAAATGGAAATACTAAAAAATGGTTTATCATCCCACATGATCAAAAACAAAAACTTATTGATGTAAATTTATAAATATAGTGGAGGAAATTAAACTTTTAAAAACTATTTTTCACTTCAAATTTTTAACAATCAGGACCCTTTTTGTATGAGTATAGATAAATTATAAAATCACATTTTCATTATAAAAACTAATGAATTATGACCATTGAATGTAATAATTGAAATAAAAAAATCTATTTTTTTAAAAACCCTTTTCATAATAGAAAATATGGCTATTGAATATAATAGTGGTTTCAAAAATGAAAAAAAGAAATTATTATATTTTTTAAAATATTTTCGACTCTAACATTGAATTTATGAATGTATAAAAGTATTTAACTAATTATAAATTAATAAAGGTTTACATGTATAAAATTAAAAATTAAAAATTTATATATAATTATATTAGTATATAAAATTATAGATGTATATATAAGTATAAAATTATATAAAATTTATAAAATAATATATATTTCAAATAAATATACCTAATTTATAAATATATATAAAATTATTAAACTATATAAAATTACATATATTTTATCAAAGTATATATAATTTATAGAAGTGTATAGTTTTAATCTATTGATGAAACGATCGATCTTGATTTTACGGTTAATAGAAAAAGTCTAGGTGTGCCTTGAGAGTCTCGAGTTGTTTCATTTATAGGTTCCAATGTATTAAAAATATATTTTTTTAAATATATCTCTATTTTGTTGTGAGTAGTTTGGGGAAAATATTTTCAGAAGAATATTTCATTAAATACCTCCCATTTTATACTATGAACTTCTTTATTTTTCCTCATATTCATAATCATCATCCATCATTAATCTACTTCACCTTTAAAATTATAAATGGCTATCCATTTCTTCATAAACTAGTTGATCAGAGGAACCCAAATGGTTAATGGACATTTCTGCATGAATGAATACATGATGAGTTGTTTAATCCTTATCATTTTTGGGATTTTTAAGTGGTTCATATTATTATTCATTTCTTGATAATGTTCAGTTAGTATTATCATAAATTTTTTCACTCCATCTCTATTCCCATTTATTTTCTATTGGGACAATCACCTCATTCTCTATCACACCCATTTTTATATTGGTTCCTCATGGATCCAACCCTTTCCAAAATCAAAAGCGTGAATCATGTGTAATAAATAATAATATCTCCCAAATATGTCTCTAGATAAGTATTCCTTCTAAAAATAATCTTGTATGTGATTCCCTCTAGAAATGGGAAACAAAAGGTGGAGGGATATCAAATTCTTAGCAAGGAAGGAAATGAAAATGGCTCATAAAGTGGTTTGATCAAAATAAAATGAGAAAAAATAGAACAGAAGATATATCTATTAAAATAAAAATGCAATAATAATATATTTCTATAAATCATTAAAGGACATATAACCGGAAGAGATCAAAAATATTCCATGGAATATGAATTTAAAGACGTATGATAATAATTATGTACCCTAAATCATTACACAAACATGTTTCATAACTTATAAATGTGTCATATAAAATGTGGCACATATATAATCATATAAAATCATATCATATGTCAAGTATATCTAGGAATACCATCATAACATAGTGGATTAAGAAGCACAACCTATTTCTCATAGTTTATTGATCATCATAACTCATTTACTAGAATAATTTTATTACATTATAATTTATATGGATATCACATGAATCAAAACTCTTTAAGAGATATATAATTTAGATATAAAGGGGAAACTGAATTTAAATCATAAAAAAAGATTCCGTAAAACATTTTGAAAATTTTCATAAGAAGACAATGTTACAAGTAACTTTCAAAAATAATTTTTGAGATCATGATGAGAAGAAATATTCAGAATTTATATATATATATATATATATATATAACTATATAAATTACATATATGTTATAAAATTATACATAATTTATAAAAGTGTATAGATTTACAGATCTGTAAAAGTATAAAATTATAATATATAAAAGTAAAATTTATGAAAGTATAAAAGTAAAAAAATTTATAATGAATAAAACTATAATTTTATATTAATTTGTAAATCATGAAAAATATAAAAGTATATATAATTAATAAATTTTTATATTTAAAACATATATATTTAATATGATATACTATAAAATTTATAGAAGTATAGAAATTTATTAGTGAATAAAATTATACAACTATAAATATTTAATAAAAATTATTATTATATTTTATTAGTATAATATGATATATTATATATTTAATATAAGTATATAATTTTAAAAATGTATAAAACTATATAATTATAAACTTGAAACACTTTGAATATGAGAAAGTACATTTTCATACCATGCATTTTTAGTGCTTCATATATATTTTTAAATATTTGATAGAGGGTCCATAAACTAGTTATTAACGTTTGTCCTTATTAAATGAATATCAAAAATATATCTTAATTAAAAACTATTTGTTCTTTCAAATTCTAGGATAAAATTTAGTCTCAAAGACAAGGACATCCTCCCATGCCATAGGCCATAGTTAGAAAAAAATGGGTAGGAATGGATTTAAGACAAACAAAAGTAGATCTAAAGTGGAGATGGTCCCACACACCACTGTCGATGACCTTAAACTATCACTGCAAGAAGAAAATCATCACCCAATGATCTCTATGATTCAAAAGAAAACCCTAAACAACTAATAACATGACATGAACCCCCGAATACAAAATAATGTCACACCAGGAGGATGAAAATGCGTAGATGGCTTTTGTGGAAAGCAATAGTGACACTACATAGAGGATCAACTTGTTGCGGGCTTTGAGTTTAGGTGTGTGGGTTGTGATGTTCACAATATACATGAAAGGGTGTCCAAGAAAGAGGTGATTATGTCGGTTTGACCTAGTTTATAGTGTGAAACATGTTATGGGATGGAGGATGGTGTTGTTATGATGCACAAAGGGTGGCGAATGAAAAAAAACAGTGTTGTAGTCATACATTAGATCGATTCATTGTGAATGTAGAGTGGGGGCGATGTCAACGATGTTAGTGATGACGAAGAAAACGGTGGTAGAGTTTTCATTCCATGAATTCTTAAGGGGTGAGTGGCTGAAGGGTTTGATTCGGGTTCAATTTAAAAAACCCATTAGGCTTTTATCAGTGTTTTCTAAAAAAGAGTTCAATAAAGGTTGGTTTTATTCATGCTTAAATAGAAAGAGCTGATAAAAGTGATCTTTATTAGTTATTATTTTAACCCTGATAAATATATCCCTTTATCACTACCAAAAAAGTGTTGATAAAACATGTAGTTATGAGTGCTGGAATTTTAGTTCTAGTAAAGACGTGTTTTATTAGCGCTTGTTTAAAACTGAAAAAGGGTGATCTTTATCAGTGCTAAAAAAGCTCTAATATTGGTATAATCTAAGTAATTTATTTATATTATTATATATATTTATAAAATTATTTATATAATTAATATATATTGATTTATTTATAATTATAAACATAAATACATATATATTTATTTATAATTATATACAATATAAATAATTTTATAAATATTTTAATATATTTATATAATTATATATAATCATAAAATTATATATATTATAAAAAATATTTATTTATTTATAAATATAAAATTGTAATAAATATATTTATTATATTTATTTATAAAATTATTAATATAATAAATATATCTATTATTATTTTATAATTATTTAAATAAATAAATATTTATTTATTTTTATAATTATAATTAAATATATATTTATATAAATAATTATAAAATTATAGTAAATATATATTTTTTATTTATAATTATATAATTATATATAATAAATATATTTATTATATTTATAATATTATAATTATATATAATAAATATATTAATTATAAATAATTATAATTTTATAAATTTCCTTTATATATATTATCATTTTATAAATATTTCAATAAATATATATATATTTATTATTATAACTATAACTATATATTTATATATATATAATTATAAAATTATTATAAATATATTTATTAAATTTATAAATTTATATTTATTTAAATATATATATATTTATTTATAATTATAATCATAAATATTTGTATATATTTATAAAATTATAAATATAATAAATATATTTATTATAATTGTTTAATAGTTTTAATATATATATATATAAAATTATAAATAAATATTTTTATTAATATTTTTATACAATTATAAATAAAAATATATTTATTTATTTGTTAATATATATATATATATATATATTAACTTATAATAAATTTATTAATTTTAATTTTATAATTATTTAAATATATATAGTTATAATTATAATTATAAATAAATATATTTTACAATTATTTATATATAATTAAAATTTTATAATTATATATATAATATATATATATATATTATTTAAATATATTTATTTAATTTTATAAGTATTAATGAGAACATAATAAGTTCATGGGTCTAACATGAAAGAATCATATACCTAGTAAAGTATAGATCATAAATAATGAGTCATCCCATAAATGGAAAACATGAATAATGAGGGTGTCAATTTATAAATGAAAATATTCATGATGAATACATAACATATGCATTTGTGATCATAATATAAGTAATCTTAACATTTGGAACACAATCATGTCCACAAATAAACTTATGATCGTATAGCATCAATTATATTCAGGCATCAATATATGAACATAAATAATGATAATCGAATCCATGAATATCTTCATTATCTCATGATATATATTTATTTATTTATTTATGGACCAAATTCATTAGAGACAGATATTTATTTAAATATATATATATATATATATATATTTATGATTATAATTATAAATAAATATATTTAAAAAGTATTTATATATAATTATAAATATATAATTATAAAAATATAATTATAAATATAATAAATATATTTATTATTTTAAAAAATTATTATAATTTTATAATTATTTAAATATATATATTTATTTATAATCTTATAAATAATTTTATAAAACATTATATATATACATATATATTTGAATTATTAAAAAAATATTAATATATCATATTTATACTAAATATAAACATGCATTTTTTAATTAATGTATATAAATAAACATTATTTTTTAATATAAAATTAATAATTATATATATATTATTTGTATTTTTTATTAAAAACTTTTATCAACACCAATAATAGCGCTGATAAATCTACCCTTTATCAGTGCTAAAAAAGTCTTGTTAAAAAGATACACCTTTATTAGTGCTTTTTTATAGCTGATAAAAATGACCTTTATTAGCTCTTTTAGCTAGCGCTGATAAAGGTGGGGCTTTTATAAGTGCATTATTCTTAGAACTGATAAAAGCAGGTACTTCCCTTATCCCAATCTGTTGTATTGCAACATAGTGGTAGATTTTTTCAAGTGAGAAGTCAACTGTGGAATCACATCAGGAGTTAGGTTATGACTTCAGTGAGCATACTCAGATCATCACATGATTCCTTCATAATTCAATTCATTGAGATTAGGTAAATGGATAGCACATCTACAAGTACAGTAGAGTGTCTTCGAGAATGGTTAGCCAAAGGGGGTTCTGACCAATGTCCCTTCACAATATGGATTGAAAAACATTTAGAACCAAATTAGGTGCATCATATCAGGTGTGGAGAGTGTGTTTATGGGTTGTCTAGGTCTTTCCTAGGAAAGTCGGCATGTTCTGAGCCCTCATGTATGAGCAGTGAGACCTGTTAGTTTTGGTTTATAATTGAAAACCACAGGTACTATTAGAGTTTAACCGAAATTCCCATATATGTTTAGGTATGGTGAGTTAGAAACCACATTGGGTGCATAGTTGGATTGTGTTTAAGGATTTTCAACATAAAATCCTGATGGTTGAGGAACCAATGTATAAGAATTGGATGTTATGGGATGAAGCATATAGTAGGGATCATCATAGGTATAAAGATGAATTTGATAGTGACACTATCAGTGTTTTGAGATTTACAGGATAAGGTAAGAATTTTCCCAGTGTTTCAATTATGGTTATAAGAATTTTCATAGGGTTTTACAGCTTTGTATTTTTTAATTAGATGTTTCACTTTTAAAATTCTTTGAGCATTCAAGATTGGATTGTGGTTGTTTGAGAGTTAATTGGTGACTAAGGTTGGTCGGGTTGTATAGTGGGATGACCAACGAGACTTCTTAAGGATGATAAGTGTTATGGTGGGGAGTTTGTAGTTCCTTATGTTCATATGGGAATGGAAATTTGGAGAGAAATTTGAATATTTTAGTTAGTTGAGGGTGAAAATTTTATCTAGTAATTAGAATAAAATTCCTAGAGTTTAAGAAGCTCAAAAAGGTGTTTTGGACATGGAAAAAGGATCGGGGATATTCTAGGGAGATCATGTGGACATCGAAGGTAGCCTGGGGTAGTTGGGATGCTACATTAAAAATTGTATTAGCCACCAATGAGTCATTGGCTAGACAGTATCCCCACCTCAAAAAAGGGTCTCACTGGCTAGCCAGTAGGCCTTCTATGGGGGGAAATGAAATCCTCCCCACCATGAGTTTAAGTGGGAAAAACACTCTTCTTTTCCGATTGTTTTGTTCATGTGAGTCAAGTGACCCCTGTTGGATCCAAATGTATATGTAGAAGGAAAAATACATGAGGGGGTAAATTTTAGTTTAAAACATTCCTTTTTAACCTTAAAAGAAACTTTTTTTAACAAGATTAGACAAATTTTATTCACAACACCTCTTAAGTAATTGAACAGAAATCAGACTTGGCCCTTGGGTATGAAAATAAAATTATCTTAATCAAGTAGACTCTAATATGTATTCCATAGGTCGTAATGAGATTATATCTATACAATATATATAATCGTATTTAGTAAGCAGTGGAAATATATTCATATATTATTCATATTCATAGATGAAAATGAATATAGAAATAATTGTAATCATAGCAGTTATGATATATTAGAGTAATACAAAAATAGTGATTCTATATTAAAGAGTATGGAATTGTAATGTATTCACAAGGTAATATAGAGTAGAATAAAACGTATCATAATAAATTCTATTAAGATAAAAAAATATATATATATAAATATGATTATAAAATAATCAATTTCTATTACATGCAGTGTAATTAAAAGACTTGTAATAAAACTACTAATACAGACGAATACACTTATTTTATCCCAAGGAGTAGGTTATCCAATAACCTAGGATGAAGGTCCCTTATTTTATAATTACAAGAAAATTTTTCATTCTATTATCATAGAAATCCCTCGATATGATGATAATATTTTCTCACTATCCAATAGAGCCCTCGATATGATGATCAACTTTTTTTCTTACTATCCTCGTAAGACCTCGACTAGCAGATCAGATTCTATGTCTCACTATCCCAGTGACCCCTTATTAGTATTCACAATAGGACTCACAAAAATAATCACAAATATGAACTCAAAAATATTACAAGTACAAGGAAAAATAATTTCACTTTTGTAAGCATCAAAGCTATCGCACAAAAACAAAACCAGATGAGTGTTCGCTCAGTTTCTATACGTCAGTCTACATCTACTTGCAAAATCTTCAAATGACCTATTATTTATAGGCTACTTTCCAATTATCATCTTGATCTTCTAATGGTCATATTTTCTCTGGGATTTTATCATGTACTTGGACACCTAGATCTTCAATGGTCATATTATAACAAAATGAATGAAATCATTTTTGATATACAACATTTGTAGTGAAAAAAATGTATTCCATTATAATAGAATATGGTTTTCGTATTCTGGATTTAAAATTTAGTCAATCAGATAGATTTAATAACATATTTCATTATGATTTACTATATGAGTATGATTTTTATGCTATCAGTTCTGATTTCAAGTCCCATTATAAAACTTTCATCAATATGAAGACAAGATATAAAGTCTTAAAATACGATTTGATAAAGGTGATTCTGATCATTATTAGAACCATGATCATTATGATAAGTGTAATATATAAAGTAGTTTTATATTCATTAGTACTTTAAAACTAATTATAAGTATGTTAAAAAACTATGGTTTCTACAAAAACCTTCTTAAGATATTTTTGACATAAAATATTTAGCAATTAAGTATTTAAGAATGATTTTTTTGATTTCTAAAACAAAAGGAATAGAAAAGTCAAAAAGAACTTTTGAATCAACAATATCCCCCTTCTTTGAAATCAAAAAAACACATGAGTCAAATAATAAATTAATTTTATGAATAAAACTTAAGTCTATTATCTTTTAGATACGTCAAACTAATATAAATACTTATCTCCCCTGAGTATATAACTCATCTTAATAAAGTGATGAATAAGACTAACAACCCCTTAGGATGAGAAATACCCTAAGGATCGAATTATATAATTTTGAAAGTATTTATCCACATTACTTAAAGAATATACCCCTTTTTATAAAATTGCCCCTATATATAACATTCTCCCCCTTTGTGATTTTTAAAAAAGAATAGGGAAAAGTCTTGAAATTCCTAAAAAGGGTTAGATAAACAACTGTACAAAACAAAATAATAATGTACTTGATCATATAAAATAAATTAAAGAACATTAAACCAACTAATAATTGGAATATATTTAGAAAAAAATTATGTAGATGCAAAATTATTTCACTGAAAGTCTAAACAAAAAAATTACAACAAGAGATTTAAGAATTTAGTATTTATTTGGAATTAAAGATCTGACTATTGTCTTAAACTTCTTGAACTCTATTCTATCTTCTTCAATCATTTCCATAAACTATTCACGTGACATGTTTTTCTTTTTGAGATCTTGTATTCTTTTATTTTTGAATTTGAATATTTTCATCCTGTTCCATAATATTTTCTTCTAAAAGCTTATTTTTTTCATCCTGAGCTTTAACCCATTCTGAGAAGAATTTATTTTGTTTCTTAAAAGAAATAAAATCATCTTTATAAAATTTTAATCTCAACATATCATTGTGAAAAACATTTAAGTTTACTTGTAATTGAGTGATGACAGGAGTCTTCTTTTCAGATGTACTACTGGATTGTTCAAGACATTTGACCCTGATGTCCATATATTTTACAAGATCACTGAAAACAACACCAGTTTCTTTCAAAGACTTTTTAAACTTCTCAAAATTACCATCATAAAGCTTTATATCTTCATCAATACCATGATACCATTTCACCATCTTATTACAAATTTTCCTATGGGATTCCACACTTTCTTTGAAAATCATGAAATATGATTTCCAATGAATCAACATGTTAGTTAAATATTTCAGTAAATCTGATTCTTTGTATTGATTTTAAACAACTAAGTCAACCTTGGTCTCCAACTTGATAAAGTAGGGAATTTTTTTCTCTAATATACTCAAGGTATGAATTATTTAATCAAGACCCTACTCTGTGATAATATTCATAGATTCTGATTCTAATTGAATTTTTATGTGAGTGGTTTTTATATCTTCTTAAATTGATTTTCGTTTCTCTTTATTTAACACCAATTTTTATTTTCCATTCGATATTTATGTTTCATCAACAACTACTCTTTTAATTACTCCAGCCTTCTAGTTTTGATTTTTTTTCATCCCTCTTGGATGAAGATATAACTTATCGATATGATGGATAGTTTTTTTTCTTATCTAACTAATTTCTTCTTATGATTTCCCAAACAGGACAATTGTTTTTATGAGTCCTATGAAGTTCTTAAGGAAATTTTATCTGGATGATTCTCTAATTCCTTCACTTCAGAATCTTATTTTTATTTATTTTCTTCACCTTCCTCTTATTCTTCTTAATTTTTTTATTTTTCTTCTTCAGAATCATAAATTTTTTTAAAGATATTATCTTCTCCAACACCTTCATCACATTCCTCCATATCTTAAAAAAAACTATTCAAGATGTTGAGACTCTAATATCAAATCAAAATTCCCAACTAGAATTAAATATTTATCTACACCAAATTATTTTCCATTGGATCCAATTGAGGGGGAATCCGTGGGAATAATATCTATTTCTAGAAAAGTCAATCTGGCATCTGAATTTGGTAAAAAAATATTTTCAAAAGCTTATTCTACTCATTTAATCAATTTTTCACACAACTTTTCTTTCGATAACTTCTTCTTTTGTTTCTTTTCATTAGTTAATTTATCTTAAACTTTTTCACCATGTAACCTTACTGTAAAGGCTTCATCTGGGCCGATTCCAATATTAATATCTTCTTATTTTCATTTATGTTTTCTCCGTCTACATTCATCAACAAATTCTTTCTATTATTTCTTTGTTTTTATTTTATATGAAAGGAGTCAGCCTTTCCCTTATTTTAAACTTTCTTATTTTTCTTATATTTTGAAGAACTTTATACCTCTAATGCAGAAACATGAGTATTATTAAAAACCATTTTTGATTCTTAATTAAAAACAAACTTTATATGATTTATCATATCATCATAGATAAACACAATATTCTCTCTCACGGGCTTAAACATGATCAAAATATTGAAATAATTAATACTTGATACAATAAACTTACTAATAAAAGCTAAAAACATTATGATTTGAGAATTTATTGAATGAGATTTGATATTCTTAACTATCGAAAAATAAAATCCTTCCAAATTTATTTTTCTCATATTCACCAAATAATACAAACTAAAAATACTAGAAACTTTTAGAGTATCTATGTCACATTTTCTCAGAATTAGAAACCCATGCATCCAAAGGGTCAATACTCTATGATTAGAGATGATATGTGTAACCTTCCTAAAATAATCATATAAAAAAATTATTAAATAAATATTTTTTGACTCTATATTTAATAAACATAAACTTTGTGTCTTGTAGTCTTTGAGATGGAAAAAAATCTTCTCATTCATCTGAAATTTTTAAGAAACTAGCTAATTCCCTAGATCTCATTTTGTAATACTTCTAATAAATTCAAAAAGAAAATATTTATTTTCCATATTATTTAAATAAACTTACAGAATTATAAAATCATTTAACCAAATAAAGATATAAAACATTGTAATTAGGGTCTGACTATTCCACACATAAATATTTCCAATATTAAAAATCTATCACCCTTCTAAAGGATGAATCATGCTTATCATAAAAAGATCTTGCTTCAAACCTTTCATGAAATAACAACCATTTTTATTGTCCTCTATTGGTTCTATCATATTTTGACTTGAAATTGAGGATTCAAACATAGAGAAAATATTTCAGACTCAGAGACTTAAATGAGGCATTGCTTCAAGGAATAAATCTTAGATATCGGATGTGGGACATGAGGGGTCCATTTATATAGGTGATATCTAGTAATGTTTGAGTTTCCAAACAATATGTAATTGCTAATATTTAATCATTATGGTCTAATGGATGATATAATATCCAAATAAATATCTTTCAATAATTTTAAACTCTTGAGTTTTTATAAAAAAAATTATCATATTGGGTGAATACGATTGAGAAATTAAAAACGTGAATTTTTTTAATAATAATAAACATGGATAAAACTAATCGTAATGGAGTAGTGTTAAAATATTAAAGAGAATAAGAATACCTTTCAGAGTGGAATCATCTATATTTTATTTTTTTTCTTATTGTTTTTATAAAATAATATATTACAATAGTTGAAAATAATATAAAAAAATTAATCAATATATGATTTAAATTAAAACTCGATTACGATAAATTTTCAAATTAGATTAAAAACATAAATATGAAAAACTTTTCAAATCCAATTTCAATATATAATAAAAATAATTTAATAATTCCAATTTCAATCTCAAATCCAAAAAATTCATTGTGAAATTTTTTAGAAAACTATAAATTAAAAAAAACTTAATGTTTTGAAAAAATAAATCATATATACTTACCCTAGGAAAAGGAGTAAATTAATGTAAGGAAATGGGTAAAAATAAGAAGTGGATATGAACATTTACTTTACAGTCATCATTCCTAGTTTTTATTTAATGTAATCAATTAAATTAAAAGGTAATTTTTTTTTAAAATACCATCAATTTGTTCTTGTATTCTGATGAACTTTAAAATGATATCTTTTTTTGTGATCCCTAAGAAAGTGCTTCTTAATATCTATGTGTTTTGAATGAGAGTGATGTGAAATGTTTTTAATAAAATAAATGAAACTATTTTTATCACATAGTATTTTAGTTTTAGTAAGACTCATGTCATAATCAGTGAGTATGTGTTGCATTAACAACACTTGAGCACAACAACTTACAACTGCCACTTATTCATATTTAGTAGTGGAAAGTACTACCAAGTTTTGTTTCATACAAGGCCAATAAACTAATGAGTCTCTTAGGAAAATTTCTAGAATTAATTTTTCTATCCATTATACAATCACCAATGTCAGCATCCAAAAAAAATTTAATTCAAAGTTATTTCCATAAGAATAAAAAAGTCTTATATCCATATTTATTTTTAGATAAAAAATAAATCATTTTATAGATTTTAGATGGGATTCCTTTGGAGTTTATCAATATCTTACACATAATCATACTAAAAACATTAACTCCAGGAAACTAGCTATTAAGTATAATAAACATCCTATCATACCTCTAAAATTTGTTTGATCAACTGGTTGCCTAACTTCATCATGATCAAGTGTATTTGAGGTGACAATTATAGTACTAATACTTTTTGTATTTTCATATACATAATTTTAAATAATATCTTTGGTTTAATTATGTTTATATATATGTTCCTTCTACCTTGTTAGAAATTTGAAAACCAAGAAAATCTCAACTCACCCATCATACTCATTTCAAACTCAGATTTCATAAGATTTGAAGAAGAAGCTAATAAATATTGTTGTGTTGATCCAAATATAATATCATAAACACATATTTAAACAATAGTAATATTTTTATTAAATTTATTTACAAAAAGTGTTGGATCAGTAGTTCTCTTAACATAATTTTTTGTAACAAAAATAATATTAATCTATCATACCAAGGTCTAAATAATTGTTTATGTCCATATAAATCTTTGGTAATTTTATAAATTTATTCATGATGTCTTGTATCATCAAAACTATAATATTTTTAAAAAAAAATTCCTCTTGTACATAACCATTAAGTAAATCACACATCACATCCATTTGGAAAAGTTTAAAATTAAAGAACGCTGAAAATTCTAATAAAATACGAATAGATTATAGTCTAGCTACCGGATCCTAGGTTTCTTCATAATATATTCATTATTTTTTATTATTTCCTTTAACAATAAGTCTTTATTTATTTATAACGATTATTCAATTTTCATCATACTAGTTTCTGAAAACCCATTTTACTCTAATTACTAAAGTTTCTTTATGTCTTTCAACCAAGTTCTAAACATTATTCCTTTTAAATTAATTTATCTCATTTTTCATTTCCCTAATCCAATCCTCATCACTTAATGCCACATTATTATTTTTAGGTTGAAATTGAAAAATAAAATCAAGATATTGTACTTTATTTCTTAAGAAACATCTAGTCCTAACTGGTTGATTTACTTTACCCAGGATACTAACACAAGGATGATTCCTAAGAAATAACTAAATTGGATTTTGTAAAACATGTTCTTCCACATAAGGTAGAAATTATTATTAAGTAAATACTTCATAAATTATTTCTTGAGTATTTTCATTATGAGAATAATATTCTATCAAAGGGTGAAAATTAGATTTATAAAACACATTAGAGGATGTTGGTTGATTTTGTTTAAAAACAAAAATATCAGTTTCATCAGATTTAACATGTATTGTTTCCTAAATAGTAAAAAAAAATTATTAAAAACTCTATATTTCATAGAAGTAGTGGAATAACCTAAAAATATACCTTCATCGGATTTGGGTAAGAATTTATATAAGTTGCCTTTAATATTTAGGATGAATAATTTTCATCAAAATACCCAGATGTTGGAAACTTTTGGTTTTCAGCCTGTTCGTAACTCATAATGAGTTTTATTAATAAAGGGTCTAATTTAAAATTGATTTATATTATAGCAATAAGTACTACCCTCTTTATCCCAAAAATGTTTATAAATTTAGTAATAACTCAACATGGTTCTTATTATTTCTTGAATAATACATTTTCTTATTTCAGAAACACTATTTTGTAGATGAGTTCTAGGAGATGAAAAGTTATGTGTAATGCCTTTCTTACTACAAAAAGTTTCAAAATCATAATTTACAAATTCTCCACCATGATCACTATAAATAGTTATCAAGGGAGTTTTTTTTAATATTTAACTTTGGCTATAAAAGTTTTAAAATAACAAAAGGCTTTATATTTATTTTCTAGAAAATAGACCCATGCATATATAGATTAATTATCAACTAAAACAAATACATAGTACTTTCTTCCAATACTTCTAGTTTTTGTAAGACCAAACAAATCCATGTGCACTAAATGTAAATCATTAGAAGTTGAGAATACACTAATAGATTTAACATTTGACTTATGTTTCTTTACCATATTAACAAGGGTCACATAAATTTGAAGAATCAAATCTATTGTTGGAATAACCTATTTTGATAATCCCAAATCATGTTTTGATAATCCCAAATCATGTATTTATAATCCCAAATCATGTTTTCTTTATGTGATAATTATGTTTCCCTTACAATACAATCATTTATGTGAAAATCATTTTTATATCAAAGTAATATTCATATACCTTTAATCTCAATACTTGTTGGTTTAAGCTTATAATGCAAAGGTTACCAATGCAAAGGTCATCGATGCAAATGTTACCGATGCAAAGTTCACAGATGCAAAGGTGACTGATGCAAAGGTCACTGATGCAAAGGTCACTGATGCAAAGGTTACTGACGCAAAGGTCACTGATTCAAAGGTTACCGATGCAAGGTCACTAATGCAAGATTACCGATGAAAGGTAACTGATGGAGAGTCACCGATGAAAGGCTATCGATGGAGAGTCACTGATTAAAGGCTACCGATGGAGAGATATTGATGGAAGGTTACCATTGGAATGTTTACCAATGAATGCTGACCGATGTACACTTTTAGTTGAAGCCTACCATTGTGAAGGCTACTGTTACCGGTCTACCATAATCTTCTACTCCATACTTTGTCAAATTCTTATAATTACTCTAATGGACATATTTTATAACTTTAATGCTTTTAATTTAATTAATTCTCATTGTAGACATATCAGGAGACCATATCTTGATAGTACGAGGTATGAGAAAGATTTCACGTGATGTACTTAATCCTATTTTCAGACCTCAAATATGAAATAGAAGACTAAGGAAGAAAGATATATAGAGGCACTGAGAAAAACGAGTAATGAAAGTCCAGAATTTAAATACATGAGGAAGAAATTACTAAAGAACAAGGAAGAACTATTTGAGAACCTTCACTTCGAACCCCAAAAACTTCATGAAGATCATTTAGGGAAAACAACTTGAGGCTGCCTTCTGTGTCTCATAAACTTTCAATCAACTCAAGAAGCAGAACACTTGATTCATGAAAGCTAGTACCTTGAGTTACAACACTCTGTTTTGGAGACAACATCTAGAGATAGAATCAAACTTCAAATACTTCACTTCAAGGAGTTAAGAGATGAATTGAAAATACATAGAGCTTTTTAAACTCTATCTCATCATAATTTCTCTATTGTGTTTCATCTTTTTAAATTTTTGAGAAGTGTGTCTGTCTCCATCATACACTATCTTCTATGCTTTAACTGGAGGATATTTAATATCCTTACATCCAACCTCACTTACATTTTTATCCCATGTAAAACTATGGAAGTGACCGTGTGTGGTCTGTATTTTTTGTCTTTCCCACATAGAATATTGGTAGAGGGTGTAAACTCAGGACAGTTTTTGAAAACTATTGTAAATCCCGATACAAGCTATGTATCAAGTTTATTGTTAATATAAACTACTTTGTGGTAGGTGATCGCTAAGTGGAGAGTATTACGTCTCAGATTGAGACTTAACCTCTTGTTTAACTTTTCTGCATTCTATGTTTTTTTACTCTATTTTATCCTTTTTTCACTGCTTATTTATAAAACAAAAATTTGTTTTACATTCACTTTGATTATTATTTTAGGTAAGTGTGTGTATGTGTTTAATTCATTAAACTTATTTCAAAAGTTGAAGAAGTGTTAAACACTAATTCAACTGAGGAATAAGCACCCTTTGAGAAACTTATTGACCAATTAGACATATATATCTCTACTACCTTAAATAACTGGGCCGTTTTCAAAATTTGGGGGATCTTTATAATAAAGTTTTTTAACAGAAATTTAAGTAGGAACTCAGTTCACCCCCCCCCCTCTTGAGATTCCACTCCAACCAACATTTTGTATCATAGGATTAGTTCAGTGTGTGTTTTCTGCTACCTGTACTATTGTGAAACCTGTAAAATTTGTTAACTGTGATTTTAGTTGTATCTTAAAGATCTTAAAATTTCTATCATATCTAAATTTTCAGTTCTTTACATTATAATTAACAATGGATAACAAATTTGAGGGTGCTACTACTAACATACCACCTTTTTTTAATGTTAATAACTATGCTCTGTGGAAATTAAAAATGAAAATGTATCTAGAGAGCATGGGACCTGAAATCTAGGACACAATTAAAGAATAACATGTATTTCCTACTACTGCTAAAGACACATGGACTCAGTTGACTAAAGCTAAATATAATAAAAACTGTAAAAAAATTAATTCTCTGTACTATTCTCTAGGTGATGAAGAATTCAATAAAATATCTTCTTGTAAATCCGCATATGAAATTTGGGATATTTTAGTTGTTTCACATGAGGGAAAAACCAATGTTAAATAAATGAGATTAAATACCTATACTATTAAATATGATAATTTTAAAATGAATCTTGATGAACTTATTTCTTAAATTTATCTCAGGTTCAATGAAAAAGTGAATACCATGAGTCTGCTTAGGAGACCAATGGATATCAAGGACTAGATTTTGAGGTTTCTTCAATGCCTACATGACAAATGGAGAAGAACTTCTTTTTCTATCCAAGAATCTTGTACATAGGCAAGCTACCAGTGAAGGAAATAATTGTAAATCTTATGATATATGAAGAAGAGATTAAGGTGAATCATGAAGTTGATGAAGAACCAAGGAAGAAATCTGTAGCATTCAAGACTAATACCCCAAAGAATAGATAAAAATAAAAAATTTAAGCTTCTGTAGACACTTCCACCAGTTAAGGCTCATACTCTAACATTGATGATGATATGGCTCATCTTGCTAGGAGATTCAATAAGTTCTACCAAAAGAAAAAGTTCTTTAGAAAATCAAACTATAAAGAAAGGTATGATAATATAGGATAGTGGAAAAACGAACAAGAAATGGAATGATAACACAAATTAGATAGTCTTTTATGAGTGAAAATGAAAAGTTCATGTGAAAGCTGATTACCCTAAGCTAAAATTTGAGAATAATTATGAAGAAAAGGGAAAAGGATATAAAAAGTCTATGAAAGCCACTTGGAGTGCCTCAGAAGATAACTCAAGTGGATCTGACACTTATGATATTGAAAAGAACAAACATCCAAACCTGTGTTTCAAGATAGGAACATCCGAGGTAACACCCAATTCTCCTGTACATAATGCTTACTATTCTGAGAATGAAACGGAATCAAAAAATGATGAAAATATGACTAAGGATGAACTATTTGAATACTATGGAATGCTTGAGGATAAAATTAATGAACTCAAGGATAAATATAAATTATTGAAAAGGCATCATGCACTAAATGCCAATTATAAGTCTGATCTGAATATTGAGCAAGAAAAATGTGCTCAGCTGTTAAAAGAAAATACTGAACTCAAATTATCAAATAATAAATTAAAGAGAGATCTTTAGAAGTTTACTACAGGTAGATATGCCTTGACCCAGTTACTAGAAAAACATATTACTCCAAAATATACAATTGGTCTGGGGTATAAACCAGGACAGAGAAGGATCATTAAAAATAAATTTGTTCCAAAATCTGGACAGTTCACATCTAGTTCACGTTCTAGACCATTTCTTGAAAAACAATTCTCTAATGTACCAAACAAAGTGTTTATGTCTCAAAATATATCTGTTGATTATAGGAAATATGTGAGACAAGTATGGGTTCCCAAAGTTTTACTTGCTAACCTCTCTGGACCCAAGAAAATATGGGTATCAAAGTTACCTTTCACTTAATTTGTTTTGTAGGAAAATTGTCTGAAGAGGTCCTATAAAACTCTATGGTACTTGGACAGTGGATGTTCAAGACACATGACAGGAGACTACACATTCTTCAAAATCCTAATTAAATTTGATGGCAGACATGTCACATTCAGTGATAATTCAAAAGATAATATTGTCGGCTTATGCCAAATTGGTAACCCTAATGTTGTATTAATTTCAAAAGTGCTCTTTGTCGATGGGTTAAAATACAATCTTCTAAGTATATCTCAATTGTGTGATGATGGATTCAATGTTAAATTTAAAAATGATTCATGTAATGTTTTTAATTCTAAAAATTATTTAATATTTACTTCTCTTAGAAATGAGAATGTATATGCCTTTGATTTAGATTCTTTAGCTAAGAAAAGTGTTTCTTGTTTAAATGTGTTTTATAAGGAATCCTGGTTGTGGCATAGAAGATTAAAACACTGCAATGTGAACTCACTTGGGAAACTGTTTAAGAAAGGTTTAGTAAGAGACTTAACTAAATTGTAATTCCTTATAAACAAAGTTTTTAATCCCTATCAAAAGGGAAAACAACACAAAGTTTCTTTCAAACTAAAGAAAGAAGTTTCTACTTCTCAAACACTTGAGTAAGTTCACATGGATTTGTTCGGACCATCTAGAGTTTCAAGTTTAAATGGAAAACACTATGTTTATGTTATCGTAAATGATTTTTCAAGATATAAATGGGTATAATTTCTAGCTCACAAAAGTGAATCATGTTCTTAATTCATTAAATATTACATGTCTGTAGAAAATCATAGTGGACTTAGAATTAAGACCTTGAGAAGTGATCATGGCCATGAGTTTGAAAATAAGGAATTTGAATCCTTTTTCTCACATAATGGATTCACTCACAATTTTTATTCTCCTATAAAACCTCAACAAAATAGATTTGTATAAATAATAAATAATACACTTCAAGAGATTTCATGGACTATGCTTAATGAGTATAATCTACCTATCTATTTTTGGGCTGAAGCTGTTAATACAGCTTGTTACATTATTAATAGAGTCTTGATTGGAAATGTTCTTAAGAATATCCCTTATGATATTTGGAATAATATGAAGCTTAAGGTTAATTATATTATAGTTTTTAGTTTCAAAGTATTTATTCTTAACACTAAAGATAATCTTGACAAATTTTCTTCAAAAAGTGATGAAGGAATTTTCATAGGTTACTCAATCTCTAGTAAAGCCTATAGAGTATTTCATAAGAGAACCAATTTTGTGGAAGGATATGTTCGTGTAAAATTTGATGAGACTGATCCACATGAACCAAAAACCTCTCTTGAACATCATGAGGAAGATATGTCAATTCTGGACCTTAATGATAAAGATGGTAATATCCCTATGAAAAAAACCAGTTCTAGAAATTTTCTGGAATCTGAGCCAAGTGAATCTAAAACTATAGACATTCAAGAGGAGTCCAATTCAACTTTTTCTAGAGGTATTAGAACTATAATGGATAATCCCTTGGATGCTGTAATAGGTTATTTAAATATAGGGACACAAACTAGAGCTTCTCTGAGAAACCTGGTTGAATATCAAGCTTTTATTTCACAGATTGAACCCGAAAATATTAATGATGAAATTAGTGATGAGTTTTGGGTGATATATATACAAGAAGAATTAAATAAATTTGAAAGAAATAAATTTTGGGAATTGGTAGACAGACCTAAAGACACCTTGACAATAGGCCCTAAATGGGTGTTTAGAAATAAAGTTGATGAATCTGGAAACATAGTTTGAATTAAGTCTAGATTAGTTTCACAAGGATATAGTCAAGAATAAAAAATAGACTATGAGGAAACCTTTTCTTCTATAGATAGACTAAAATCTATTAGGATATTACTTTCTTATGCAGCTCATCTGAATTTCAAACTTTATCAAATGGATGTAAAAAGTGTATTTTTAAATGGGTACATAGTTGAAGATGTATTTGTTGAACAACCCCCTAGTTTTACAAATCCCCATTTTCCAAATCGTGTTTTTAAACTGTCAAAAGCCCTATATGGTCTAGAACAAGCTCCAAGAGCTTGGTATTATAGACTTAGTTCTTTCCTTATTTCAAAAAGTTTTACTAAAGGAATATCATATCCTACTTTGTTTATTAAAAGGATTTCCAAAGATTTTTTAATAGTACAAATTTATGTAGATGATATAATTTTTGGATCCTCTAAAAACACTTTTTGTACTGATTTTTCAAAAATTATGCAAGATGAATTTGAATTGAGTTTAATGGGGGAACATAAATTTTTCATTGGATTTAAAATTTTCTAAAATAAAAATGGTATTATTCTAAATCAAAGTAAATATACTAAGGATCTTTGGAAATGTTATGGTTTGGATAGTGATAAAGGTAGTGATACACCTACGACTACCACTTGTAAGTTGGATTCGGATGAAACTGGTCAACCAATGGATCAAACCAATTACCAAGGTATAATTGGGAGTTTTCTATACCTTACTACTAGAAGACCTGACATTATTTTCTGTATGCATGTGTCCTCAATTTCAAGCCAATCCCAAAGAATCTCATTTAACAGCTATTAAAGGGATTTTTAAATATCTCATGTTTACTATAAATCTATGAATATTTTATCCAAGAGGACAACTGTATTATTTAATAAGTTATTCGGATGCTGACTTTGCTGGTTGTAAGTTAGATAGAAAAAACACCTCTAGAACATGTCACGTGTTAGGCAAGTCACTAGTATCATGGTGTAGTAAAAAATATAATTTTGTTACATTATCTACTGCCGAAGCTGAATATATTATTGTTGGTAGTTGGTGTGCTCAAATTATGTGGATGAAACACACTTTACTAGAATATGGATATCAATTCAAACATGTCTCCATAAACTGTGACAACACAAGTTCTATTAACATCTCCAAAAATCTAGTATCTCATGCTAGGACAAATCATATTGATGTGATACATCACTTCTTGAGATATCATTATCAAATAGGTGATATCACTCTTGAATTCATTGGTACTGAGCACCAATTGGATGATATATTCCCAAAGCCTTTGAATTCTGAGATGTTAGATTACATCAAACATGAGTTAGGTATGATAAACTGTTGATTTAGAAACCTCACCATTAGAAACCTTACCGATAGAACCTTACTGTTGGACCTTACTGATAGAACCTTACCATTGGACCTTACCATTAGAGACCTCACCGTTGGACCTTACTGATAGAACCTTACCAATAGGTCCTTACCGATAGAACCTTACCGTTGGACCTCACTGATAGAACCTCACCGTTGGACCTTACCATTAGAGACCTCACCGTTGTACCTTACCTATAGGACATTACCGATATAACCTTATTGTTGGACGATGCCATTAGAGACCTCACTGTTGGACCTTACCTATAGGACCTTACCGATAAAACCTTATCGATAGGACCACACTGTTTGGACCTTACCAATGACGTCTTACCAAGAGTCGATATTTTTTGGGACTTTGTGTATTCTTCCTGCCATAAGTTGAAATTCTTTATTTTTTATTTATTATTTTACTTGATTAACTTTCGCAATCCCTAAATGATAAAATTAAAACATGGACCACATTTTGATCCACATCAAACCTTCTCCCAAACCTTTTTCTCCCTAATCCTGATCCTAAACCTCTTCTGAAACCTTTGAACCACTCCAGATCGATGGAAAGAGTGAAAAGGTCATTGGTTACTGATGAAGGAGACATGCCAGATCCTATGAGACTAAGATATGATTCTAGTAGTAGTATCCAGACAGTGTAAAAGGTTCCTAACATGCATTTATCGAAGAGGAGAACAGTGATTGAGAAGGATCTTAGATCATAATGGCTACTGATGAGATGGTCTTTAGTGTTGAAGGCACTTGAAGCTCAAGGTTGGGTCGAGTTCTTTGAAAACAATGATGGACCTTATTATCCAAATCCTGTGAAGGAGTTATATGAATATCTAAGATTTGAGCAGTCTGATAAAGAGAACCGGATGACTTCCAGAGTAAATGGAGTAAGTGTGAGCTTCTCCTCTGTTGAATGGTCTAAATGTATGAGAGTACCACATTAAGGGATTTATGATTACTACTCAGAAGTGGTACCTTCCACTACTGAGTTCCTCTATTATGAATAATCATTGGATGAACTGACAGAAAGTGGGATCCCTAAGAAAGTCATTACTGCTGAGATGGAAGGTGAAAATAAGCTGTTGTTCAAGTTCGTTCAGCATGTTTTAAGTCATAGGAGAGGGGACTTTGCTACACTGAAATTTCAGGATGTATTTCTTTTTATATGTTAAAGAATGGATAGAAAATTAATTTATGTAGGTTGTTGATGATTCAACTAGAAGATATGACCAAACCCAGTTTCAAATCCAATGCCCTATTTCATACTAAGTTGATATCCCTTATGTTGAAAGTTAAAGGAGTTACTGAAGCTAAGGAGGAAACTGTTGTTGTGACAGATAACCATTACATATAATATTATCCAGAATCAATGGATGCGGAGATGGTTTAATGATGAGTATAAGGTATATGAAGAGTCTAACCATGTTTCTCATCCTAATAGGCCTAAAAATAAGAGAGACCCGAGTCTTAAGCCTGGTAAAGTAGAACCTGCATATTCTGATGAAGAAGGGGATGATTCTGCTATGCCAGAAAGAGAGGATTCTCCTATAAATGATAGGAGTGATCCAAACCTTCCCTCAGATACTTGTGCTAATACTGTATCCTTTGGTGATCCTAGCCCACCAAAGAGATTTCCTAGAAGGGAGACTGTCCTAAGGGACAGTGATGATGAGGAGACTAGTGAGGATGAAGGGGCAGAAAATGTCTTAAGAGACATTAGAGGAATCTCGGATGAGTATAAGGACACTGATTCAAGTCATGATGACTTTAAGACAGCTACTACTAAAAGTGAAGTGGAATTTCTAATTCTAAGTCCTCTAATAGGACATATAGAAATGATTGAAGGTGTAGATGAAGAAGTTGTTTATTTAGTTGAAGCTAAAAATGCTTTAGAAGTAGTTAAAGATTTCGTAGAAGAAGTAGCAGTGGACCCTCCTGTAGATGTAATTGATCAAGGAGGGATGGAAGAGATAGATATGGTTAATCCAGAGAATGCTCCAAGTGAGGGGGGGGGGGGGAACCTGTTGCTACAAGATCAGTTGTTGTTGCTCATGAAATAGAGGACTGGACAGAAGCTCTTGGCTTTGTAGTTTTTGGATTAGATTATGAAGATTCTGAAGATGACCATCCTATCAGAAGTCCTCCAATTCCTACTATTTCAGAAACCACTATTGTGCAGCCAGTGGTTCTTTTACCTCAGGACACTGTGAAAAAGGATTATTTGAAATCATTGAAGTCGGATTTGTTGAGATATATTAATGATAGATCGGTTAGCATAGAGATATCAGTGGCTCTCAATCAGGAGGTTGTAGCATCTTCTTTAGAAAGGGTGATCTCTACCTTTCACTCCAGTTTGTTTCATGAAGTGAAGGAATACCAAAGTCAATTTGGAACCATGGAAGAGTCTATGGAATGTTTGAAATATTAAATTTCATGTTTGGACTCCTATATGGCTTCTAGGGTTCAAGTTGATAGAGATCTCAGATATATAAAGAGTGTGGTTCAGCAGTTGGTAACTGTGTTTGAGGACTTTAAGAAGTCCATGGAAACACATGTGAAAGGCCAAGATGATGATGTGAAGAGACTAATCAGTGTGTTGACTAAATCCTGTAAGGAGACAATGGATTTCTCTCTGGAACCTCTAGGTTCATCTGCTTCCACTTCAGCCTCTCCTCCAGTTGATATAGAGGCTTTCAGATATGTGTTTAGAGAAGAAGTATAAAGATTCTCTAGTACCAATACCTAGGACCCTCAATATGTGACCCAAGTCATTTCCATTACTAGGGAAATTCATAAGCTTGTGGGAGATTTTTTATTGGGATATTCTCAACATCTGAAGGCTATCAAAGATCAAGTTTACTTCTATTAAAAACGAGTATACACTAAGAATCAGATGGATGGCCACTTCAAGTTGTTGTTGGAGAACATGAAGATTCCACCTGTCACTCAAGCCTTTAAAGATCAGGTTAGCAGACTTCGAGAGCTAACTCCAACTTTGGGGAAATTTATGGTGAATAAGGTTGATTTTATTTCTACTATGGAAAGAGGAGGAAGTATTATTATGGACTTCAGGAATATTATCTTTCCTTTCCTCCATGTGGACTGCACTCCTATCATTGTTCCTCCAGCCTTGCCCTCTACCTTAGGTTCCTCAGGATCTGCCAGTGCTTCACCTATGATGACTCCTGCACAAGACATCAGAAGCTTGACCCCCACCATTCCTCAGAGATCTCCACACTACAGGTCTACTGATTCTTATTTTGTAGCTCCTCCTACATTTCTAACTACCATCCCTTGGATTATCCCTCCATCTTCAGAACCTGCAACCTCAGCTTCCAAAGACAAAGCTCCAATAGACATATCTGATGTGGATTGAGTGTAGCCTATCTTATCTAATAGGGATCGTTGTATCTCTTTTTGTATATTGTAATACTATTTTATTAATACAAAAACTCTTTTTTCTCTATTTTTGTTATGTACGCTTTTTGTTAATAACAAAGGGAGGGAAATATTTAAACTTGAATCTCTCAATTACCCATAGGGGGAGAAGTTTTTAGTGTTTCAGTTGTCTATATTTAATTTATATATGTTCTAGATTCAATTTAGTTTTAATGAAATAATAGTATGTGTATTCTAACATCACTAATAAATTAGCATATGTGTTTAACCCTAATTCAGAAAATACTGACATAATTTGTGATTATCAAAAAGGGGATATTGTTGGACTCACCTATTTTGACAATCCCAATCATGTTTTGATAATCCCAAATCATGTTTTCTTTATGTGATAATTATGTTTCTCTTACAGGATAATTGTTTATATGAAAAATCATGTTTATATCAAAGTAATATTCATATACTTTTAATATCATTTCTTGTTGGTTTAAGCTTACAATTCAAAGGTTACCGATGCAAAGGTCATCGATGCAAAGGTTACCGATGTAAAGGTCACTGATGAAAAGGTTACCGATGAAAAGGTCATCGATGAAAAGGTTACCGATGCAAAGGTTACTGATGCAAAGGTCACCGATGTAGAGGTTATTGATGTAAAGGTTACTGATGCAAGGTCACTGATGCTTGCATACCGATGAAAGGTTACCGATGGAGATTCACCGATGAAAGGCTACTGATGGAGAGTCACCGATGAAAGGCTACCAATGGAGAGTTATTGATGTAAGGTTACCATTGGAAAGGTTACCAATGATTGTTGGCCGAAGTGCACTTACTATTGAATCCTACCATTGTGAAGGCTACTGTTACCAGTCTACCATGATCTTCTACTCCATACTTTGTCAAATTCTTATAATTATTCTAATGGTTATATTTGCTAACTTTAATTCTTATGACTTAATTAATTCTCATTGTAGACATATCAGGAGACCATATCATGACAGTACGAGGTACAAGAAATATTGCACGTGATGTACTTACTCCTATTGTCAGACCTCAAATATGAAAGAGAAGACCAAGGAAGAAATATATATAGAGTCGCATAGAAAAACGAGTAATGAAAGTCCAGAAGTTAAATGCATGAGGAATAAATTACTGAAGAACAAGGAAGAACCATTTGATCACCTTTATTGCGAACCCCAAGAACTTCAAGAAGATCATTTCAAGATAACAACTTGAGGCTGCCTTCTGTGTCTTATAAACATTCAATCAACTCAGAAAGCAGAACACTCAATTTCTGAAAGCTAGTACCTGGAGTTGTGGCCCTTTGTTTTGGAGACAACTTATAGAGATAAACTCAAACTTCAAATTCTTCACTTCAAGGAGTCAAGAGCTTAACTTCAAATAGATAGAGCCTTCTAAACTCTATCTCATCATAAATGATATATTGTGTTTCTTATTTTTACATTTCTGAGAAGTTTGTATGTCTGTTTCACACACTGTCTCATATGCTTGAACTAGAGGATATTGAATATCCTTACATCAAACCTCACTTACATTTTGTTCCCACGTAAAACTGTGGAAGAGACCGTGTGTGGTCTATATTGTTTGTCTTTCCCATGAAGAACAGTGGTAGAGGGTGTGAACCCTACACAGTTTTTGAAAACTATTTTAAAGCCTAATACAGGATGTGTATCAAGTTTATTGTTAATATAAACTACTTGGTGGAAGTTGATCACCAAGTGGGGAGGATTACGTCTCAGCTTGAGACTGAACCTCTTGTTTAACTTTTATGTGTTCTATATTTTTATTACTATGTTTTATCCTTTTTACACTGCTTATTACTAAAACATAAATCTATTTTTCATTCACTTTGATAGTAAGTTTTGGTAAGTGTTTGTATGTATTTAACTCATTAAACTTGTTTCAAAAGTTGAAGAAGTGTTATACACTAATTCAAATGAGGAATAATTACCCTTTGAGAAACCTATTGACCAATTATACATCTATATATCTACTGCCTTAATTAACTGGGCCATTTTCCAAATTTGGGGGATCTTTATAATAAAGTTTTTTAACAAAAATTTTAAGTAAGAACTCAATTCACCCCCCTCTTGAGATTCCACTCTGATCAACATCTATGTTTCAGTAGATCCTTAATAAGTATCTTCTTAATCAATTTACATAGGTTTCTAAGGTTACATTTTCCTAAACTTCTATGACATAACCAATATTGATCTATTATTTCCCTAATACATGGTAAGTCATGAATCCTAAAGTATTATAAGTTTAGTGTGTATATATTCTCATGTCAATTGGTAGAAAGAACAAATTAATCATTATAATTGTGTACTGCACATTTATCATTCCTAAAATTCACAAGGTAACCTTTATCACATAATTGAGTTATTCTTATCAGGTTTTTCTTAATACATTTAACAAACAAAACATTTAAAATTAATCCTTTTACAATAAGAACAATATTACCTATACTAACAATCTATCCTTGAGCATTATCTCTGAAAGTGAATTTTCTACCTTTTATATGTATAATATTATCAAATAAATATTTTTTACTAGTCATACATCAAGAAAAACCACTCTCCATGTACCAGGTATTCTTGTTGTTGTTACTTTTTTTTCCTAAAATAGAAACAATTATATTTTCAGAACCCAAATCTTCTTGGGTCTGGAAATTTCAGAACGTAAACTTTTTAGAATCCACATTTGTTTTGAAAAATAGGTTTTCTGGAAACCTAGATGTTGAAATTTATTGATAGAATAATTCTTTTTCCAATGTCCTCCACTTTGAAACTTCATGCAAAGGGGTGAATTTTTTGGAACAAATTAATAGTTACAAAAAACAGATTTTTGATGGATATAACCCATTCTAGAACTAGTACCATGAAGATTTTTTTTGATATATCTTATAAAAAGTTTCTTTTCCAATTGTAATGTTTTATAATAGTTTATTTAGAGAATATATTTCTTATTTTACTTTAATAACTATATCCTTATCCTTATCCTCACAAGTATTTGTTTTAGAAGTGATTTTTTCAGAACTACTGTGTAAATAAATTTTTTTAGAAATTATTATTTTTAAATATTTAGAAATAGTATCTTTTTTGAAATTTTTTTTGTCAAGATCTTTAGAAAGTTATGATATTTATTTTGTTAAAATATTAATCCTTGAATTTTATTTATCAAGTTTTTTAAATAATTTTCAATTTTCATTTTCAAGGAGTTTTGAAAAACAAGATACTTCATCATATGAAGGTAAATTATTATCCTTTACTGAGTAAGATTCTTCATCCAAGGATTTATAATTTTTCTCATTGGGGTAATTTTTAGTTAAAGATATATTAGTTAGGGATTCATTAGTATATACCTTTTCCATCAAACATTTGTTTTTATAAGATATTCTATAAAAGAGACCAATATTATCATGTCTAAAATTTTCATTATCAGAAGAAAAATCTATAGAGTATCCTCCACTATCACACCATGAGTCATTAGCTTTCAGAACATTATTTCCTTTTGAATTGTAAATTTTTTTCTAATTTTTATCAGTGTGCCTTTACATTCTATCTTTCCTTTTGAGCTTTGGACAATCGGGTCTTAAATGTCCATCTTTCTTACATTCATAATAGGTAACCTCAAAATATTTATTTTCATTATTGTCATTTTTACTTTTATTATAATGATACTAAAAAATCTTTTTACCAAAAATATTGTTCATTATTAAAGAACAATTTTACAATTCATTTTCAGAATGTTTAAAACCACTTGAATCAGTTTGAAAAAAAAATTGTTTTTGGAGGACTTTCCCACATTTAGGGGACTAAAATTTTGTAAAAACTATAGTAGTATTGAAATCAACACCACCATTATTCTTCTTTTCTTTCACATCATCTATTTTCAATGTATTCTCATATTTAAAACTGTTATAAATTAATCATCAAGAGTAACATTTTTATCTTCCTTGACGCATCAACATATATTCTCTTTGATTCTCATTCATTGAGCATGATATCGATTATATTTTCAACAAGAATTTAATCTTATAATTTTTTCTCTCACATGTTTTGTAAAATATTTGTAAGTTTCCTAAATATTTTTTGTACTTATATAATAGGTTCACTATAAGAAAATTCAAATGCTTGATAGTCAGCTCTAAGCACTTCTCTTTTAGTCTCAACAACTTTTGAGGTTCCAAAATAAGTAATCTCTATATTTTTTCAGAAACTATTAGATACTACACAAAAAGAAATTTTGCAATATATATTTCTATTAATACAAAATAATAAAGTCGTTATTACCTTTTAATCCAATGTATATTTCATTTTTCCTGATTGTTAAAGGTTCTAAATTATTTATCATAAATTTTATAATCACCAGTAAACATTAAAAAATTATCTACTTCTATGTTAATCACAAAAGTATTCATTATATACCTCTAGTATTCATAATCATTATCATAAAAGATTAGTGATCTGGTGTGATTGAGGTTATCAATAGATCTGACATGAAATCTCGTCATCTTTCAAAATAGATACAAAATTTTTTCCACAATACAAGTTAGTGTAAAAAGGTTTTATAATCAAAAAATTTATAAAAAAACTAACTTGAAAACGTAAATAAATAATGAATCAACAAGTATATTAAATGGAATCATGTTCTTTCATACCAGATGTTAGAATAAGTAATATAGAGACTTGGCTCTGATACTAATTTTTGGATTGAAATGTATATGTAGATGGATAACTAAAATAAGGGGGAAATCTATGTTTAAAATCATTCATTTTTAACCTTAAAAGAAACTTTGTTTAAAAAGAATAAACAAATCGTATTCACAACACCTCTTAAGTAATTTAATAAAAATCAGACTTGGCCCTTGGATCTAAAAATAAAAGTATCATAATCAAGTAGATTTTCATATGTATTCATATGTCATAATGATATTATATTTTTACAGTGTATAGAATTGTATTCAGTAAGCAGTGGAAACATATTCAAAGTTTATTCATATTTACAAAAGAAAATGAATACATAACGAATCATAATCAGAGTGGTTATTATATATCAGAGTAATAAAAAAATAGCGATTCTATCTTAAATCATATAGAAACATAACGTATTCACAATGTAATAAAAAATAGAACAAAAAGTATCCTAATCAAAGCTATTATGATAAAAAATATAAAAATAGAAATATGATTCTAAATGTATCACTTTCTATTACATGTAGTGGAATTAAAATACTTGTTATAAAAAAAGTAATGTAATGAATACACTAATTTTATCTTGAAGAGTAGGGTATCCAATAACATAGGATAAAGGTCCCTTATTTTATACTTATAATAAATTTTGTCTTTATCTTACCAAAGAAATCCCTCTATATGATGATCGGTATATCCCACTATCCTTATGATCCCTAGATATGATGATCATATTTTCTGTCTTTCTATCCCAGCAATACCTCGATCATCAGATCAGATTCTCTACCTCACTATCCCTGTGATCCCTCGATTGTATTAACAATTTAATGAATAGAGTAATTAAAAATACGAATTCAAAAATATTACAACTACAAGGAAAAAATAGTTTACTCTTGTACTCTTTGGAGTTCTCGCACAGTAGAAAAATCAGTAGAGTGTTTTCTCAATGTCTCTACATGATTCTACGTCTACATGAAAAATATTAAAATGACCTGGTGTTTATACGAAACATTACAACAGTCATATTGATCCTCCAACGATCATATTTTATCCTATATTTTCACTAGTAATTGGAGACCTGGAACTTCAACAGTCATATTATAACAAAATTCATTAAATCATTTTGATATACATATTTTGTAGTGAAAAAATATATTCCATTACAATAGAAAATTGTTTTTGTATTTTGGATTTAATCTCTAGTCAATCCAACGGATTTCCTTAAATATTTCATTATGGTTTCCTTTATGAGTACAATTTTTGATGCCATTAGTTCTGATGTCAAGTCTGATTATAAAACTTTCATTAGTATGAAGACAAGATAGAAATTCTTTAAATCCGATTTGATAATGGTGATTCTGATCATTATCGGATCCATGCTCATTACGATAATTGTAATGTATAAAGTAGTTTTACATTCATGAATACTTTAACACTAATTCTATGTATTATAAAACAAATATGTTTTCTAAAAAAAATTCTTAAAATATTTTTCAAATGAAAGATTTAGTAATTAAGTATTTAATAAAGAGTTTGGGATTTCCAAAACAATAGGAATAGAAAATTCAAAAAGAATTTTTGACTCAACAACCCTAACCCTTAACCTCCTTATTTTATATTTGTTTTGGGATGATTTTGGATGAATTTATCAGTGATTATTGGGAATTTTCATCCTCTACCAATATCCTTTCACCTATTATTATATTCCTTCTAATTTTTGTTTCTCTAGCTTAGGTTTCTTTTGGAGATTCCATGAAATCATGGTGGAATCAGCCGATTCTCTAGGGGTTTTTGTTTATCCTTGTTTGAGGGTGTCTGAGGGTAGAGATTGTTATGGTGGATGAATTTTTCATTAAGGTATGGTGCTGTATTTATTTATATGGGTTTTTCTTTAAAATATTCTTGAATTAATTGTCAAATCATCTCTACATGTTTGGTATCTAGCATGAGATGGTATTGGGGGTCCTCAGCGAACCTATTATATGTTTTTTGTCACGATTTTAACATGAAAGGATCATTAATGAGTTAAATGGTTTATATATATCTTTTGGTTTAAACTATTTAATTAGTTTAAATGTTATAATTATTAAATTATTAGTGTTTGGTGTTTTTGGAATGAGCTAGGGGCTTGGGTACTGATGCAATCTTGGAATGGACATTGTTGGGATTTATCAAGCATAGACAGGCCTTATCAGAGTTTTCGGCCTATGGGAATAAAAATGGGAACCAATTGTTGACATGGGTGGTCTCATATACTAACCATATGGTTGTTATTATTTTTTATGTGGTGTTTGATGTGTGGAAACACTATTATAGGTGTTTCCCTCCTGTTTAATTTCATATTTTAAATTAAATTGAAAGGTTAATTTTGAAATGATTGATTAATGTAATACCTTGAGATAAATAAATTAGTGCCTCAACCATGTTGGTCCTAGGGAATCATATTGACACCTAGGTTGGTGGTGGTAGAGTCTTTAACTTGATAATTTCCCTAATATGAATGAACTACTTCTGAGGGGTGTGATTTAATGACCAAAATGAGTAGAACCAAGTTTAGTAGCCCATTCTTATGAACCTTGGACACCACCAACATGGGTGTATAGTGACTAGGACATACATGACCCTTGTGGGCCATAGGTTCTCATTTGATTCCTTATATCTTTTGGGCTCGTAGTGTTGGCTAAGGGAAAGTGACCCTCTCTGATTTTATGTGATTAGGAATAGTTGGAGTGACTTTAGGCTGACCAGGACTAAGATTGGGTGAGTGAACCAACCCATTTGGACCTTCATGACAAAGATGAGTCGGGAGACATATATTTAGACAATTTCCAATGAATCATACCCTAGGTGGCTGGTGAGGCAATTTTTTTTGTCTTTTACAAGAAGTATGATGTCCTCTATGAAAAATGTGATGATCTGATACATGACTGAGACCTGGGAAACCAAGTGTGGTGCCCCACATTTTTGGTGACCTAGGGGATCCTTGTGGGTGTGGCAGAGTTGTTGACCCTAGTGATAGGTTTTGTTTTGGTATACAAAAAAAAATTGGGATAAGAATTTGACTATCCCTTATTATTTATTTTATTTATGATGTGTTATGGTGCGAACCCTATGTGTGGTCTTGGATATAAAATTGAAAACACACTTAGAGGTGATATTTTATTTTGTATGGAGGATTTCCATGGGGTGGTTATTTTTATGTCATAACTGGATAATAAAAAACTTATTGGTGAGATTTTTGATACTTATGGGATATGTCCTTGGTTGAGGAAACTTCTACAGGGGAGGTCTGTGATATTTTCTATCAGACTACTATGGATTAGATCTTGGTATTAGATATTCCATGGATTTGGAGCTCAAATGATTGGTATGTCATGGGTTGGGACCCTAAAGTTGTGGGGATATGTTGGAGTTTCCATGGATTTGGATCTCAGTGTTAGTGATACCATAGATTTGGATCTTGGTGTTGGCTCTTCCATTGATTTGGAGATCGGATGTTTGGGACAACATGGGATGGGTCCCCAGACTCATTAGGATATCATTTGGGATTCCATGGATTTTCATTTGTATGTTATAAGGTTGGAATAGTCTTCAAAATGTGTATAGAGACACCTAGGTACTGGTCAAAAATATAGGATTTAATATATATGTTGATGCTCAATTACAAGAGGGGGTGAATTATAAGTTTAAAAACTTTCATTTTTAACCTTATGAAAATCTATGTTTAACAATTTTAAATAGGGTGAATTCAAAAACCCTCAATGGTTCTTAAACAAAGGTATAATTAGAAGGGTCTTGGTCCAATTATAAAGAACATAAACTTAAACAAGTTTATCTTAAATAAACATAAAAAAATTTATCTTAGGGAAGGATTTTACCTAAAAGTGTATATAATTGTATTTATCAGAGTATAAAAAAATAATAAAGTATAAGAAAGTTATAATTTATTTCTTTAAAAAAATATAATGGAAATAAAAACTTTTAACAAAGAAAGTAAAAAAGTATGAAGCCTTTTAACCCAAAGATAAGGGTATCCAACAACCATGGATAAAGGTCCCTTGATTTATACTTTCAAGAAATTCTATCTTACCCACACTAGGGTAAGACCTCAATAAGAATATCTAAGTCTATCTTGATATCTACATAAGCCCTCAAACTTTAAGGTATTCAGCACCTCTGTCTTCCTATACCTAGAATCCCTCGATTTTACACAACAACAATCGGAGTCACACTATGTTGAACAAGTTGTTCATGGATGAACAAGATTATCACATATCACTTAAATCATGAGAGTCTCTCTCTATTGAAATCACTTCACAGTATTTCTTAACATATCAACATGTAAGGAAATATTCAAATGGATGGGGTATTTATAGGCAGAAATCCCAATGGTCATCTCCTCCTCCAACGGTCATTTTTTTCATGAATTCCAGAGGAACATGGACACTTGTCACTTAAAAATAGTTAGTTATAAATAGATTTTAAGACATCCTTTCATGTAAGAAAACTTGGGAAAAATTACCACGTGTACAGAAAAATAAAATGTAAGGTAAACAATATCATCTTTAAGAAACTTAAGTATAATAAGATCTAATAAACTGAAACATTACATTATGAAAATGAGGTAGCTATAAGAAAAATATTTAATTATATTCTTAAGTAATTGATAATCAGAGTCTAATAAAAGTATATATGAACAATTGTATTATAGAGTAATGGATATTTGAAGTTTTAATTCTAAGGAATTCGGAGTCTAAATTAATAGGAATTAAAAGTATTAATTCTGATGAATTCAGATTCTAAATTCTATAGAATTAGGAGTCATACTTATGATGAATTTAGAGTCTAAATATTGAGAAATATGGAGTCTGAATTATGAGGAATTCAAAGTTTTAATTTTGATTAATTTAGAGTCTGAATTATAAGGAATTTTGAGTCTAAATTTTGATTAATTCAGAGTCTGAATTACGAGGAATTTGGAGTCTTTATTTCACAGAATTCAAAGTCTAAATTTCATAGAATTCAGAGTCTAAATTTCATCGAATTCAGAGTCTTATTTTTAGAAAATTCAGAGTCTAATTTTTAGAGAATTCAGAGTCTGATTTTTAGAGAATTTAGAGTCTGATTTTCATAGAATTAAGAGTCTAATTTTCAGAGAATTTAGAGTTTGCTTTTCAGATAATTCAGAGTCTGATATTCATAGAATTCAGAGTCTAAAAACAGTAAGACTTGGTATCTAAGGAAATGTAAGATCCTATTTTTTTAGATGAAGATCTGATTATTCTTATGGAAATTCAGTCTTAAGAAAAATATTGTTAAACTTAGATAAGTATTATTAAGCATAACATATAAAATCATATTTAAGAAAATAGATTTTCTTAGAGAAAGGAAATTTTTCATAAGAAAATAATTCTTATAGAAATATAATTTTCCTTAAAAAAATTAGTTTTTGATTTTCAAATCATAAAGGAATGGAAAAATCATAAGGGATCTTATTGAATTAAAAATCTCCCCATTTTTGGAAAGCATAATCAAATTATCAAAAAATAATATATGGAATAAGGTTTTCACTTTTTGAAATTTAAAATAAATACATATCTCCCTTTACTTATGACTCATAATGAATAAGACTAACTCCCCCTTAGGTTTTGAAATCCCTAAGGATCGTATTCTTGTCTTTCATAGAGAATTTATTCTTCTTGCTTAATAATATCTTCTTTAAGTAAATTCCCCCTTACATAATCTCCCCCTTTCTTAGGTAATTATCTTCTTTTAACTTAATATTCTTTTGATCATTCATTTCTCCACTTGGTGATTTTCAAAAAGGAATAGAAGGAGAAAAAAATTCTTGAAATGTTAGGAAATTAAAATATAAAACAACAAAATTTCATTATGATAGGAAAAATTTGTTACAAGGAAAAATACAACAAAATATTAGATTATTAGGAAAATAATACATCCTTCTTTTCTTTCATAATTAGCTTTCTCAAGGTTTCCTTCAACTTCTTCAGCTCTTTTTGATCATCCTAAAATTTCTTGATCAACTAATCATGATTCTTAATATTCTTCTCGAGAACTTTGATTCTTTCTTCGTGGGAACTATGATTTTTGGCTTGAGACTTTACCACCTCCTATTACTATTTGAATTTTTCTTCCCACTCTTCTATGAGTTCTCTTTACCTTTTCAAATTTAGAGAAACTGAACTAAGATTTCCATTCAGGTCTTTATCTTCTTGAATTTGGGAAGCTTGCTCTTAATTCAGATGTTCTAAAGATTTGATGTAAGGTTCTTCGTGGTGTCATCTGACTAATCAATGGAATCCTTTACTGAATCATGGAAATCATACATGGTTTTTTGATAGCTAATTACCAACTTAGAACATTTTTTTATTTTCTTTCAATATCTTATATGAGCATCATAACCAATGTGAAAAGATTTGAATTCTTCTTTAAGATTGATATATTTTTCCATGATCATGCTTATAAAATACAACTTCTTATTGATAGTATTCTAAAGCAACTAAAATATCGAATTAATACATGGAAATAAGGGAATGATGTTCACAAGATTTTTCAAAGATTGAACAAAAAAATCTTTTCCCAAGTAAGATGAGTATTCGAAAGTATATTCCTTTGTTGGTGAGGAAACTTTATCTGGATCTTCATATTTCCTCTTGGATTTTTCAACAACATCTTTGTTGGATTTTTCAAATAAAGCTTTTCTAGGTGAATCAAGAACCACTTTTTTTCCTTTTTTCTGCTCTAAATATTGACTTCTCAACTTTCATAGTCTCATGATCACTATCAGATACTTGTATTATCTTATCATCATTAACATCATCTTTATTAGTACCTTCTTTAAAATCTTTAAGATGAATAAAATCATTATTTCTACTTTCATCATCAGTAGTTTTATCAACCTCATTTTGTATATCATTGTATTTCCCTTCTGAGATTATTTTTGTTGATTCTACTTGGGAAGTTCTGATATAAAACTTGTCTGAAGGAATTTCCTTCTCTCATTATTCTTCCACTGATTTTACTACATATTCACTTTTATCTTCTTATTATTATTATTCTTGTTCTTCCTGTTGTTGTACTTATTCTTCAGTAATGGGTTCCATAATTGAAACTTTCTTTCCCAGAGTTTCTATAAGAACTGATTCTTACAAGAAGGATTCCGGTACTTGGATTTGTTCAGAATATTTCTTTGTTTCTTTAATCAAGTATTGGATAATTTCGGCTTCTGGAATCTTCTTATTCATCTTTTTCTCTTTATCTTTCTTCTCATGATTTTCTATTACATGAATCATTAAGACCTTAGCCTCACCATGGTTTAAACCAATACTTTCATCTCCCTCCTTATTTTTCTATTTGTCTCTCCACTTGGCTACCACTTTATCAAAAAATATATTTTTATTTTTTTCCTTGGGTGGATATGACTGAGTTTCTGGAATAGGTTATTTTTCTTTTGAGTGTGGCATCTTCTCTTTTCTATTTTTTAGTGTTTGTTTGGAAGGTTCACCTATTTCCCCTTTCTTACTAATAGCTTTGACCTCAATTTCATAAAAATAATAGAACTCTCTTGACTGAATATTGAAACCAATTTTTATCCTCCTTTTAGTATCATCACTCAACAACATAATCTTAAATATTTTGGGTTTTTAACTACAAAGAATTTGAAGGATTCTAAACAAAGAAAATGATATTTGACAAGATCACTGGATACATGATAATTTGGGACTTGAGGGTTCCATTCTAGATATTTTTGATGGTTAGGAGAATATACTTTATAAGGTTTAACTTTCTTAGATTCACTAAGAAATACATAATAATAATAATATCACACTTTTTAAGGGAATCCTTATCTCCCTTTCTCAGAATGAGAAAACCTTGTATCCACAAATATAACAAATGGTAGTTTGTTGTAAGGTGGTTGATCTGGGGTGACTTAACTCCTTCAAGTCATAATCACTCAATTACTTTAACCTTCTCAAAACCACTTTCCATTTCTAGCATGTTTTGAGATAAAAAGATAGCCTCTACTTCATAAGGTATATCCAGAATACTTGCAAATTTGTTGAAAGATAAAGAGTATATCTTCTGAAATATCTTGAATGAAAAGAATTATCTTCATCCTTGTTCATAAAAACTTACTGTATCGTAGAATTCTATAAGGATATTAGGATAAATCAGATCCTGGTTTTTCATTTTAGCAACACAAATTCTTTCCTAACTATTATTTTTTATAACTTTCAAAATCAGGGAATCTTACTTTAGAAAAAAATTTGGTTTGACCAACCATTCTCTATAAATTTTCCAATCTTTGAGTTCCTTTTTACAATCCATCTGATTTTGTGAGGAAACTTCAAGATACATCTAGAATTTAAGGATAATAAGAAATATTAATGGCTGATTTGAAGGGTGGAAGAGCTTCGGCACAAAAACAGTGGAAAACCCGATGTGGGATGAGAATATGGGGGGATTTATATAGGATTTTCAGTGATTATTTGAATTATAAAATGAATCCAATGGTTGATATAAGCTTCATCTGATTTTACGGTTGATAACAACACCGAATAATGATTTTAAGGTTCCAATCTTTTTAGGTTTTAAGGAAAAATAAAATTTAATGAAAGTGAATCCAATAATGTTTTCTAAAAATAAGGTAGAAATACCAATAAGTAAAAAAATACAATTATGAAGATTTAAGTAAGAAAACATAACTTCTGGATTTCTTAGATAGAATTATCAATATTGATCAGGTTCATATTTAATAACATAAATTCCGGAAATTTTTGTTAAGGAAAGAAAAAAATTAAGGTTTTGAAAAAAAATTAGTAAGAAAATGACAAAATTTAGGTTTCAAAAAAAATTATTAAGGAAAGGAAAAATATTAGGTCCCGAAAAAAATCTATTAAGGAAAGTAAAAAAAAAATTTCTGAAAAAATAATTATTAAGGAAAAAAAATTTAGGTTCCGAAAAAAATTTTGTAATGAAGGAAAAAATTTTAGGTTAATATTTTTAAAAAAGAATAATCAAATGTACTCTCCCAATGAAATGGAGTTTCATAATGTGAGGATATAGGTTTTGATAAAAAGTTAATATGGAATATTACCTTAAGTTTATCATTCCTAACTTTTTTTAATGTATTAAAATTTATCGAAGGGTAAATATTTTTTAAAAATATCAGTAATTTGATCTTGTATTATGATAAATTAAAGAATGATATCTCCTTTAATTGTGTGATCCCTAAGAAATTGATGCCTAATATCTATATGTTTTTCATGGGAGTGATGTGTATGGTTTTTTCTTTGGGAAATTGAACTTGTATTATCACAAAATATCTATGTTTTGGTAAAACTCATGCCATAGTTTGTGAGTGTGTGTTGCATCCAGAACACTTGAGCATAATAACTTCCAACTGCTACATATTCAGGTTTAGCAGTGGAAAGTTTTATTGAGTGTTTTTTCTTGAATTAACAAGAAACTAATGAATCTCCTAGGAAATGACACGTTCTGAATGTACTTTTTCGATCTATTCTACATCCACCAAAACCAGCATCAAAAAAACTTTTTAAAAAAATCATTTCCAGAATAATAGAAATGTCTTCAATCCATGGTTCCCTTTAAATATCGAAATATTATTTTCACTAATTTTAAATGATATTCCTTTAGATTATATTGATATCTTGTACATAATCATACTGAAAATAGTAAGTCCAGATGACTATTTGTAAAGTATAATAAACTTCCTATCATACCTCTAAAAGATGTTTGATCTACTGGTTTCCCAGCTTTATCAAGATCAAGGGAGTTTGAGGTACCAATTTTAGTACTTATACTTTTAGTATTGTCATATTCGTACTTCTTAAGAAGATATTTAATATACTTATTTTGAGATATATAAGTTCCTTCTAGTTTTTGAGAAATTTGAAAACCACGGAAAAATGTTAACTCACCCATCATACTAATTTCAAACATAGAATTCATAATATTCGCAAATGAATTAGTCTAATATTTTTGTGTTGATCCAAATATAATATCATCAACATAAATTTGAATAATTAGACCATTTTCTTTATATTTATTTGTAAAAAGAGTTGGATCAGCAGTTCCTTTAACAAAATTATTTTGTAATAAAAATCATGTAAGTCTATCATAGCAGGTTCTAAGGGATAGTTCAAGTCCTTATAAAGATTTGGTAAGTTTGAAAACATGTTCAGGATGTTTTGTATCTTCAAAACCAGGAGATTGTTTCAACATAAACTTCATCATGAACATATCCATTAATGAAATCACACTTCACGTCCATTTGAAAATGTTTCAAGTTAAAGAATTCTACAAAGGCTGGTAGAATATGAATAGATTCAAGTCTAGATACTGGAGTATAGGTTTCTTCATAGTATATTCCTTCTTTTTTATTATAGACTTTATAAACTAATCTTGTTTTATTTCATAAAATGATTCCATTTTCATCACATTTGTTTCTAAAGACCCATTTTACTCCAATAATAGAAGTTTCTTTAGTTTTTTCAACAAAGTTCTAGAATTCATTCCTTTCTATACTATTTTGTTCATCTTGTATAGCTTTAATCCAATCATCTTCTCCTAAATATTCATAAATTATTTTAGGTTCTAATTGGGAATGTATTGCTAGATTTTCTACTTCATTTATTAAAGAACTTATATCCTTACAGGTTGATTTACATCACCAATGATACTATCACTGGGGTGATTATTAAGAAACAACTGATTTGGGTTTTGTAAAACCTGTTCATCAATATATGGTAGAAATTATTCTAGGGTAAATACTTTAGAAAATTTTCTTGATTATTTTCGTTGTTAGAAGAATATTCTATCAAAGGTTGATAATAAGTTTTTGAAAACACATATGATGATATAGGTTGGGGTTGTTTAAAAAAATAATCAGTTTCATCAAATTTAACATGTAATTTTTCTTCAACAATATAATATTTTTTGTTAAAAACTTTATAAGCCTTAGAAGTAGTGGATTATCCTAAGAAAATTCCTTCATCATATTTGGGTGTAAATTTATGTAATTTATCTATAGTTTTCAAGATGAATACTTTGAATCCAAATACATTGAAGTAATAAACTTTAGGTTTTCAACTAATCTACAATTCATAAGGTTTTTTATTAAGAAAAAGTCTAATTAAAACTTGATTTATAGTATAACAATCAGTACTTATAGATTCATCCCAAAAAAATTTATTAATAGAATATTAAATCAACATGGTTCTAGTTATCTCTTGAATAATTTTATTTCTTATTTGAAAAACTCCATTTTGTTGAGGAGTTCTTGTAGCTGAGAAGTTATGAGTAATTCCTTTCTTATAACAAAAAAAATTAAAAATCTGAATTTTCAAATTCATCCCCTTGATCACTATGAATAGTCATCAATGGAAGGTTTTTTTCATTTTTTACTTTAATGGAAAAATATTTAAAATATGGAAAGGATTCATATTTCTTTGAAAGAAAACAGACCCATGTAAATATAGAGTTATAATCAACTAAAACAAATACACAGTATTTTCCTCTAACACTTCCAGTTTGTGTTAGACCGAAAAGAACCATATGTACTAGCTATAATGCATCAGAAGTTGAGACTTCACTGGTTGATTTAAAACATGACTTATGTTTCTTTCCATATGGACAAGTATCACAATCTTTTTAAGAATCAAATCTATGATCTGATAGATCCTTAATAAGTCTTTTATTTGAGAGTTTTCATAGGTTCATAAGGTTACAATGTCCTAGTATTCTATTACATAACCAAGATTGATCTCCCATTTCACTAAGGAAAGGTATATTTTGGATCCTAAGGTCTTCTAAGTTAAGTGTATAAGCATTCTTGTTCCTATGGGTAGAGAGAATAAACTCTTCCTTGGAATTATGTACTAGAAATTTATCATTCTTAAAATTCAAAAGTTAACCTTCATCGCATAATTGGATTATGCTTATAATATTTTTCTTAATACCTATAACAAATAAAAAATTTTAAATTAAATCTTTTCTAAGAAGAACAATGTTAACTATACCAAAAATTTTGACCTAAGCATTATCTCTGAATGTTACTTGTCTTCCTTTTCATCTTGATAATCATTTCAAAGAGGTTTTTGTTTCCAGTCATGTGATAGGAACATCCATTATCCATGTAACATGTATTTTTGCTGGTACATCCTTTAGAAAGTGAAATATTAGGTATCCATATTTTTTTTAGAAAAATAAGCTTTATGAAAACCCAAGGATTGGGTTTTTTTAAAGAAAAAAATTTCATCCAATTTGCACCACATTGACACTTAGTGCAAAAGGGATCACCTTGGGAAAAAAATAATTATGACTAAAAATAGTTTTTGAGTCAGTATAACCAAATCCAAAATTATTCCTAAGAGGATGAAGTTTTTAATGAATTTTATCAAATTCTTTCCTTCCTGAACTAAAATTTGATAAAAGTTTCTTTATGGAAAAAATTTCAGATTTTAGTCTAAGGATTAAATTCTTATCCTAAAAGTCATTAGTCTAAGATTTTGAGTTATTTTATATAAAATTTTTCATAGAAATAACATTTTCAAGATCCGTATAAATAATATCCTTCTTATAATTAACATCTTTAAGGTTTTTAGAAACACTTTCAAAATTAAGAGTTTTCTGATCGAGATCTTTAAAAAGATCTGATACTTCTTTTCTTAAAATATAAATTCTAGAATTTTCTTTCTATAACTTCTTTTTTATATTATATTTCTCATTCTCAAGTTATTTAGAAAATTTATAAACTTCTTTAAATGAAGGTAAATTAGTATCTTCTGATGAGGAAGATTCTTTATCCAAATATACGTAATATTCTTCATTAAGAAAATTTTCATTTAAAGAAATATTGGTTAAGGATTCAGCATTATGTACCTTATCCATAGGATAATGATTTTTAATAGGTAATCTGGTTATAAGACCAATATTCTTATAACTAGAAGATTCATATTCTGAAGATTCATCTAAAGAGTCACTACCACTGGAATTCCAAGTGTCATTTACCTTCAAGAATTTCATAGCCTTAGATTTGTAGTACTTATTTTTGTTCCTTTAATAATGCTTATCTTTTCTATCTTTTCTCTTAACCATAGGAAAATTATGTATGATATGTCCAGCCCTTTTGAATTCATAACAATTTACTTCATAATCTTTCTAGTCCTTTATTTCGTTCTTCTTATATTTATACTGAATATATTTATTTCCCGCAATCTTGTTCATCATTTGAGTAATATTGGAAAGTTCATTCTCATACTGATCACTATCACTTGATTCAGATATTACAACAGCTTTCATAGCTTTATATCTAATTACACTTTTCGGAGTGTTGGATTTAGAAGTAGTAGTGAAAGCAGTGCTACCATTACTATTATTTTTTTTATTGAAATCAGAATCTCTATTCATTCTTGTTTCATGTTGAGGAAGAGTTCCAAATAACTCATCAAGAGTAATATTAGACACTTTCATGTTTTCATCAATATCTTCCCTTTTAAATTACCACTCATTGGGAATGATATGAATTATCTTGTCCACAAGAACATCATCATCAAGCCATTTTTATCCCATATATTGAAGACTATTGACAATTGTCATAAATATTTTTTGCACTTTTTAAACTCGTTCTCCATAAGGAAACATAAATCCATGATATTCATCTCTTAACAAAGCTCTTCTTATTTCTATCACTTTCGAGGTTCTGAAATGTGTGAATTTAAGTTTCTTCTAGATATTATTGGCTTTTTCACAAGATGATATTTGACTATAAATATTCCTAGTCATGAAACATAAAAGAGTATTTTGTACCTTGTAGTTTAGTTGATATTCTTGTTTTTTATAATATGTGAATTTTATGATTTCTTTGTCAAGAATTTTGTACTCTCTAGTGAGCATGAAAAAACTATCCACTCTAGTGTTAATAAAAAATTATTTATCACATCTCTCTACTACTCATAATCATTTACATCAAAAATTGGGGGTCTGGTAGCATTTAAATTGTCTATTGAACCAACATTTATTCTTGTCATTCTATAAGGAAAAAAACTTTTCCAAAAAAAGGATTAGTAACCAAATTTTTTTAAGGAAAATATATAAGAAAAACATAAACAGGTAAGGTTAAGCAAGAAAAGGTTGAGCAATAAAAATTTGAGCAAGATAAATTATATTTAAATATAATTATATTAGAGACATTCTTTGATACCAATTGTAGGATCAAAATATAGATGTAGATGCTAAATTACAAGAGGTGGTGAATTGTACGTTTAAAAAATATTGTGTTTAACCTTATGAAAATCTATGTTTAACAAGGTTAAATAGGGTGAATTCACAAACCCTCTTTGGTTATTAAACAAAGGGATAATTGGAAGGGCCTAGGTTCAATTATAAAGAACCTAAAATTAAAAAAAGGTTATCTTAATGAAACTTAAACAAGTTTATCTTAGGGAAATATTCTAGCTTAAAGCATATAGAATCTTATTTAATAGAGTATAAAAAAAATAAAGTTATACTTTATTTATTTAAAAAAATAAAATGGAAATAAAAAATTGTAACAAAGAAAGTAAATAAGTATGAAATATTTTATCCAAAAGATAAGGGTATCCAACAACCTTGGATAAAGGTCCCTTGATTTATACTTTCAAGAAAGTCTATCATACCCACACCAGGGTAATCCCTCGATAAGAATATAGGAGTCTATCTTACTATCCCCACAATCTATAAAACCTTAAGGTAGTCAGAACCTCTGTATTCCTATCCTCAAAAGTCCTAGAACTTTAAGGTATTCGACACCTATATTTTCCTTTCCCTAAAATCCCTGGATTTTATATAGAAACAATAGGAGTCACACAAGGCTGAATAATTTTTTCATGGATGAACAATATGTTCAAAGATTACACAAAGCATGAGAGTATCTCTCTCTATAAATCACTTCACAGAATTTCTCAATTTATCAACATGTAATGAACTCTTCAATTGTCTAGGGTATTTATAGGCATAAATCCCAATGATCATGTCCTCCTCCAATGGTAATATTTTCCATGAATTTCTAAGGGACCTAGACATGTGTCACTTAAAAAAAGGTTAGTTAGAAATAGATTGTACAACATTGTTTCATGTATGAAAATTTGGGAAACATTACCTTGTGTAAGAAAAAAAAATGTAAGGGAAAAAATATCATGTTTAAGAAACATAAGTATAATAATATCTGATAAACATAAACATTACTTTAAGGAAATGTGGTAACTGTAAGAAAAATATTTAATCGAATTCTTAAGGAATTAAGAATCGGAGTCTAATAAAAAACATATGAACAATAATATTTTAGAATAATGGATATTTGAAGTCTGAATTATGAGGAATTATTAATCTGAATTGTGAAGAATTATGAGTCTAAATTATAAGGAATTTAGAGTCTGAATTTTTAGGAATTATGAGGAATTCAGATTCTGAATTCTGATGATTTTGGAGTTGAATTCCAAGGTATTCAGAGTCTTAATTTTATATAATTTGGGGTCTAAATTTCAATGAATTCTGAGTCTTAATTTTAGAGAATTAGGGATCTGAATTTCAGATAATTTGGAGTCTGATTTTTAGAGAATTTAGAATTTTATTTTTAGATAATTCAAAGTCTAATTTTTAGAGAATTTGGAGTCTGATTTTCAGATAGTTTGGAGTCTTATTTTTAGAGAATTACACGTCTTAAAACAGTAAGACATGGTATCTAAGGAACTGTAATATTCTGATTTTTTAGATAAGGATCTAATTATTCTTATGGAAATTTGTTCTTAAGAAAAATATGATTAAACTTGGATAAGGATTATTAATCATAACATTCAAAATAATATTTATGAAAATAGATTTCCTTAGAGAAAGGAAATTTTCCTTAAGAAAATAATTCTTAGAGAAAGATATTTTTCCCTAATAAAATGTGTTTGTGATTTTAAAAACATAAAGGAGTGAAAAATCCATAAGGTATCTTGTTGAATTAACAAAAAAAAGGTAGGGTTTATTGGGGTAATGAAGCTAAAGATCGATAATGGTATGACACATTGTACATGGGTTGGAATGGTCTATGTAATGTGATCAGATACATTCTTAAATCAAGATAAAGTAGGTATTATTCGATTATTTAATTTATTTTTATTAGTTTATTTATTTTTACTGAGATTTTCACTTACACAATTCAGTACATTTACTGTACAAAACTGCATTGGTGGTTCACTATGGAGTTTTGTACTCACAGGCTCCTCAGGTGGACATAACACTAGGGTACCCAAGAAACTTTACACTTATTATAGATACAGTTTGGGCTAGGGACCAAGATCGGTTTTATCATGGCTTAGTAGGATGGCTTAAATGAGGTCATATGATTGGGCGTGAGGTGAGTCTTAGAGATGGACCAGAGCCTTGTGTCTTTTTTTATTTTATTTATCTTGTATGTATGATCATCCTAGTGGGTAGTCAGTTCTGGTATTTTATATCCTAATCTTGACCATTCAATTTGTATATGGAATTCCATATTTTATATCATTTTCATTTATTTATTATTTTACATACTCTGATGTGTATGATTATTAGTTATTTACTATTATTTCTTACTCTAATACAAGATTTATAGCCTCCCCATGACACCTCCTTAGACCCACACTACAAGTCATCATCTTCTGGCATACAAGAAGGAAGGTTTGATGTCATATGGTAGTATGATCTAGATACTCTTCAGAGTGGGTTGGTCCAGGTCAATAAATCTATGGTTAAAAGTGATGAGATCATGGTATGAGGTGACTCTTTATTCCGGCATGGATCTAAATTGGGTGTTTTTAAGGTTTTTGGAAATATGGTTAGTTCACAATAATTTGATATGTCTCTTATGTTTTTTATATTTTTTTAGTGAATACTACTTTATATATTTGTTGCACTTATACTAAGTATGTGTTGGAAGTGTCATGATGGGTGTTATTACTCACACCCTTCATGGGTACCATGGTATGCATGTAGACTCTGTTATCTAGGATCCCTCCAAGGGAAATATCCTTTTGATAGGATAATGATCATACTAAGTTAAATGGGGGTTGAAAATATGTTGAGTTATACTCTAAAAAAATTACCCTTATGTATATTTCATTATTTTATTCTTTTTTATTGTGTATTAGTGGTCTGATGCATGTAAGGATTCTTTGGGTTGTGAGTATTGGTGATTGTATTCCATTTTGATATTATGCATGATTGTATTACCCATTGGATTCTGTTCTGATTATTTCTATGGGTTATTTATTTTTTTATTGTTCCCATTGTGTTTAATTATTGTTGGTTACCTAATTTCAAGGGTAGTGTGTCCCCACTATATGATTGATTCCCTTTCCACTTGTATGCAGCCTCTTATATATGGGGAGGCACACATGAGGCTAAGTGCCTCATTATCTTAGAATGAGTGATCTTGTTAAAGGTTTCAAAAAGTTATCAAGACCCCTTTCTATATATTATTATTTAGAACTCAATAGAGCAAACATATGGTGTTTGAAACTCATTCATGAAGTTTCATTTGTGCCTTTCTAGAACCTATATAGTTAAAAATAGAGTTTCCAAGGTATTGAGATTACTTTTATTGTTCATGGTGTTAGTATAGAGACATAGGCTTCTCATACATGGATATTAGATCGTTTCATATGAATATTCATTAAATTACACAAACCATTCCTGAGTACCATAATAGTTTAGTGCCCTTGGAATCTTAGAACACAGTCTTATTAATTCATGAAAGATCTTTAATGTTTCCCATAAATATCTTCCTCTTTATTAATCCTACATAAAAAATTTATTTGTAACCCGAGGATACGAAACATAATAAAGGGTGAGCTTATATTCTTGGTAAGGGTAAACAAGGGTGATATATAAGAATAACATGAACATTAGTGAATGAGACCATAAACATAAAATTTGAAAACCATACCCTACATATAAAATATAATAATATGGAGTCATGGCATAAATATTAGAAGTTCATCCAACATGAATCATAAGAGAATAAAATAACATAATCAATGAGATTATAACATTGGCATAAGACATAGATTTATGGAATATGCATAATCAACGAAAAAATTTTACATCGTTGTTAGGGGTGACTTCCAAGGATATTATAGTGGAATGGGTTCACTCTCTAAACCATCACAATAGTCAAGGTTCACTCCCAATATTATCATAACATACAAAGTCCATTACTTGACCGGGTTCACTCTCTATTCCATTATTCTCTATCTCATGAGCTATAAATATTTACCAAATAAATTTGAGGGAGATATAGGTCACACCCATGAAATAATGAAAATCATACATATGTATGCCAAAAGATCAAAACAAATTAATCATATCATAACCCATGAAATGAAATGGTTTTCAAAAACATTTCATCATATCATAACCTATGGAAAATATAAAGCTTTCAAAATCATTTCATCAATACATCATAGCATAAACCGTGTGAAAAAAAGAAAGTTTCATAAGAATTTTATTATGGTATACCCCATGGAAAAAGAAACAGGTTTCATAAACATCTTCTCACCTTAAACATAAACTATTTAGATAAAGAATAATAATGGTGTCATAGGATCATATCCCCAATAATAAAAATTACATCACAGGATGTCATATTAAATAGAAAATTATTTTAAAAGATAAATCACTTGGAACATTTATTGAGGAAAATAAATTTTCTTTTAAAATCCCTTTTTAAAATGTAAAATACATAAAACATTTTGGGAATTATTTTCATCAAAAATAAACTTCGAAACATATAAAGTATGCTTTTAAAAACTTTTTAAAATACTTCTTGAGGAAAAATTCCTTTCTTTTTTAAAAATAATTTTTACAACATTCTGAAAATCTTTATCTTTGAAAATAAAATTTAAAATTTATAAAGTAATATTCAAAGAAAATAACGTTCATGGAGATAAGAAACTATGTTCAAGTTGTTCATGTTATAACAAATATTCCTTTCACATTTTTGTTAAAATTCAAATGAGAATTGTTTGGAAAATGACAGAAATATTATTTTAAAAAAATTTAAAAATTTAAAAAATTAGTAAAAATTAATGTAATACATCATCTTAAGAATGATAAATACATTTTTAAAACATTTATATAAAACATAATTTTGGATGAAAAAGGGGTTTTGACCGAATAGATGATTTTTCTTAAAAAATTATTTTTAAAAACTTTTATACATAAAGATAGGAAAATGGAGGGAAACATGTATTATCATGAGATAATAAAATAATAATAAAATATATGAGTTTCTTGATATGTGGACTATAAAATTTTATAATCAGAAATATAGTCATAAACAATCTCAATAAAAGATGAAATTGTAATATGACATCTTTACAACTTTGGTAACTTTGAAATTTAATCCCCATAAAGTAATATCATTAAAAAAAACATAAAATATCATTAGGATAAAGAAATTCATTATATTAAATTTTAATGTTTTGTATATACACCTCGTACAAGAAGATAGGTGCATAACATAATCATATGCCACAAAGAAGGAAAATTGGGACAAAACACCTAACCAGTTTGGTAACTTTTGAAATGTAAGCCCCCTAAAAGAGAGATCCTCAAATGGATATATAAATAACAATAATTTAAGTTATAATATTCATAAAATAAATTTATTGGAATTATATACACCACATAAAAGAAACATGTGGTGAATATGGCATTTGTCTAACAGAAAGTAAATGTGAGATGGAAATATATTACCTTAAGTCTTGACTCCTTAATACACATTAAAACGTCCAATATAATAAATATAATTTTTTATGCATCTATTAAATAACTATACTTATATATATAATACCATATATGATTTACTTATGTCCTTTTATTACCTATTTATTAAAAATTCTGTCTTAATGTCCCGTTTCAGGTAATAACCGATTTGTTTTTCGTATATGTTTTGATTTTTTATTTTCAATACTATCACTTTTATTATGGTTAAATTATATCTAGAATAATAATCATGACATAATTATCATATTTATTCAATAATTATACTCTTAATACCAATCATTAAATATGGTTTTGATAAATGAAGTATGTTAAGATCATAGAGACGGTTGGTTGTACATACGCATGAGTAACATTTCCATTTTTCAAAAATCATTATAGAAAGCTGGTAAGTAATATTTTATCCTTATATAATGATAATAATATCATAAAAAACATACAATTTCTATAAATATACTTATAAAAATCACCCATGTGGTGTGATTATGAAAATGGAGAGTCACATCACTTTGTGAAGGCGATAATCCATACGTACACGAACAATGTTATCATATTTCAGTCAGTGAAATGTTAAGAAAAAAAGTATATATTATCTTTTAATAATTATAAATATTTCGTGAATATCATAATTATTTCATGTATACCGCATATTTTTATCCTTTTTATTTTCCATTTAAAGCGTTACTGAAAACGAATCACGTTGCTTCGTGCGGTGGTAGTTTGATGTACACATGAGTGACATTATCGTATACCCTATGGAATCAAAATTCAAAAAGGTTAATATATTATAATTATTCCATATGTATAATTATTTTATACATATCATATATATACATTATATCCATTTTCACACCTAATCTTTAGAGGTGGTAATGGAAAAATAAATGGCAATGGTTCACGAGGCGAAAATCATTCGCACACAAAAACAGTGATTTTGTAACCCATTTGATGGAAGTAGAGATGGTGGTATTTCATGAAATTAATGTAAAAATATCTCAGTATATTTAATATACTGATTTTATTATATCATAATGGTTTAATAAAAATTTAGGCATGTGGAGGAAGAAATAAAATAAAAACACTCATTGAAGAACGCTATCTCTTCTTTGGGTAACCTCCTTAGGTTTGCACCGAAGACCTTCCCATAATTTATTTTTTCTAAAAATAATTATCCTCGGATGAGAGGAGGTCTTTTTTCATTGGATATTTTTATGTATTATCTAAAAATTTGGTTTTAAGTTGTAAAGATAAGAGGATAGAAGGAAACCTTTTATAAGTGAGGTGAAAGGCACACTTGTAATTTTTAAAAATAAAAATTTGTACCCATGTTTTTCTCATTACATAAGGATAAAAAATGATTTATTATAGAGAATTAGATATTATAGTTTATAAATATTTCCATAAAATATATTTTATAAAAGTTTTCAGTCATTTAAGCCCTTATATTTTTATTTTAACCCCTTGGTAAACCAATTTTTACCATAACCAAGGTAATTAATTTTGTAATGTCTTGAACTGACTAAACTCTAAAATGGTTGCAAGAATAGTCACCACATTACCTTAGGAGTTCCTCCCCGAATTACAGAGGTTAATGACTAGCAGTAAGGGCCTTCGGTGTGTGTGTGTGAGGAGACTATGCCCTCATAGATTAGAGTATGCACAATGGTATAACTAGTGTAAATCAATAAACAATAGCATAAGAATTAATAATAAATGAAATATAAATAGAAGTGGAAGAATTATATAAAAAATGAATAAAAGTTCCCAACTCCAATTTCATATAATGATGCATGTAATGTCAGGTGTTACTACAAGGTACAAGAAGTATAATATAAAAAAAGAAAATAAAAAATCCAACGGTCAGCTTCTTAAGCATTCTGAGCACAAGACCATTCCTATGCTCTCTAGATCCCATGTACACAGCAAAACACAAAAAATGAATCCAAAGACCTATGAGAAAGAATATCTACTCGGGTGCCAAACGGAGACCGAGAAGGGTGTGAGATATAATTCTCATTTGTCCGGCACCCACGGTGTCTAGGAAAATTCATCTCGGGTAATATTAATTAGGTGGTGTTCTATATATATAATAGATATAGAATGATAACAAATTAATTATTAGCAACTTGGTTCAGGTTCCTAAATAGAAACTCATCGCATACCCCCTGTTTCAGCCTAATTTGGGTGTCTGAAAGAGTACCTATTCAAGGCATAAAATGTAAATAAGGCCCAAGATAAAAAAAGGAATACCCCAAAAGTAATACCCCAAATATTGTGATATTTCTTGGGGTATAATCCACATTTTATCACTCAAGTAGTCTAGTAAAACAAGTTAGAAGCACAACATGTGAATAATCTAACTCATAAAAATAATAAAGGATGCATCTCAGGCAATTCAAGAAATTAAAATAATTCTATCAAATCTAATGGTGGAGTCCGAGCCCATCCCTGGCGATCTAAAAATTATCCCACGTATCACTATGGTAGATATAAAATAATCCAATACCATTGATTCCATCCAAGGAGATCTATATAGAATCCAAATTATCACTCAAGGCATAGTGACTCTGAGTTCATCTCAGGTATCTCATGTGGAGGACCTAGTATCACCTAAGGCATGGCATAACCATATTTACAATGGTTCTATATATGGTTTCTACTCAAGGGAACCGGTATCAATCAGGACTATAATAACCACCTGGGAACCCCCACCTAGTAATCCAGAGCACTACCCTCGATAGGTTCGGTCATAACTCATAGAGCACAGAGAGTCTATCTATGAGTCCTTAATATGGAACCCATGTTCTCCCCCAGGACCATACCAAGTGAACCAAACAATCAAGGAACATATCGAGGAAATACATTAACTTATAATTTCATGCCAACAAAGAAGCATCTAAATATCACATGCTTACCATTTAATCCAGCTGTGCAATTTAAGCCAATCAATAATGGCACAATTTATATAGCAATTCAATATGCAACAATGCATAGATTTTAAACAATTCATTTTCAACACATGAAATTTAATAGTACAAGTTAACAAGCTTACCAAACATTTAATACAGTTCAATCCATTTAAAAGGATCAATAAAAGGGCACTAAAAAAACAAGATACTCAGTATAATATAAATTTATCAATTGTACATGGTATAAATTACAAGGAAACACCAATGCCAAATGGATAAGAAAGCATAAAATCACTAATCATTAATTTTTAGATTAAAATACAACACACCTTCATTGGAGGGGTTTTATTACAAAAACATGACTTTGTTTATCAAACAAATAATTTAGCATATTTAGTCATTTAATTAAATGATAACAATTTAATTACTCGGAGTAAATAATAATTAAACTTATTTAAATAAGAACTTTAATAATTATTAAATTTATAGAGAAAAGGACATGGATCTTATTTATGGTTAAACTCTTATCTTAAAACAAGTTATCAAATTAAGACATTAATCCAAAGTGAAACCCCATTAAAGGTATAAGGAATCTTAGGTTAAAATGGATGGCACCCCCAAAGGGGTGTTCCAAATCCAAGACGAACATCCTAACATGATTTTTATATATTCTACAATCACTACAGGCACTACAAGACAACCTAAAAAATTTAATTAGTGATAAAAAAACTTTTCTGAAAGGTTTTGATGCGCAAAAAAATAGAGTTATGTCAAAAAACAACAAAATGATGGAAAAGAAGAATAGGCACATGAAATTAACATTCCTTTAATTACATATCATAAATGATATTTAAAGAATTCAAGAAAATGAGCTTTACCAAGAACAACATTCAATTCAAACCATACAACCAATGTGCATAACAATTTAAATATAAAACATGTGAAATATAAGATTAAGTATCAAGCATAAGCAAAAGACTACATGGAAGTGCACATATTATTTTCTAATTAAAGAAAGTGAAACTCCATAATATGGTTTTATTATGAAAACATGACATTGTTCTTCAAAAAAATCATTTATCATATTTAAACATGTAATCTGAAAATAAAACATTAATAATTAATATCCATTTATGCTGTATAAATCAAGAATTTAAAGCATTCTTAAATTTAAAGGTGATAGAAAGGGTCCTACCTTAAATTTATCTATGGGACCTTGGATTGAGAGGATGGTTCATCTTACATAGGAGGTTAGTTATTAGGATTCCCTCTTTATAACACTCAGTGATGGTCCATGGACATCAAAATCATCCAGGGGACCTTGCTCTGAGGGGATGGTTTAGTTTACAGGTGATATTGGTTATCGTGATGCCCTCAACAGATCATTATGTGGTTACTAGTGATGGTATTAGGGTATGAGGTGACTCTTTCTTCTTTCATGTATCAAAAGTAGGTGTGTTCAGGGTTCGTGGTGGTCTGTTAAGTTCATGATGACCAAGTGGGAGTTGTATTCATATTAGATTTTTTAAATTCATATCAATGCATACACCTTAAAATATCTGATGCGCTTATTCTAAGGACATGTTGGTGGTTTCCTACTGGGTTTTATTACTCAAACCCCACATGGTCACCCCAATTCACATAAATTTTTTTTTCAAGGATACATCTAAGGTAAAGGGTCTTATAAAGGGTCTCTGAGCATACAAAGTTAGATGGGAATGAGGTTATCTCAGAACATACTATAGGATATTTTTATATTGTGTCTATATCATTCTTTTTTTATTTTTTTATTAGTTATTATTTATCCACTTCATGTAGGAAACCTTTTAATTGGATTTACTAGTGATTATATTCCATTTTTATATTTCATGTGATGATATTACCCTTTAGCTTATACTTTGTCAATTTATGTTAATTATTTATTTAATATTTCTTCTATTGTGTTCAAATATTGTTAGTTACCGAATATCAAGGGAATAGTATCCCCATTATATGACTCAAGGCCTCATCACTATTCAAGAGCCTCTTGCATACATGGAGTCATGAATTAGGATACATGACATGCCAAATTGGACCTGGTGATCTTGGCTGGGGAATTATAGTGGCACTACCTAGGTTTGAATTGTGGGGTCCATAATGGGGATGCTTTTTCTTCAGGGGGTGTAATACCCTTGAAAAAAATAATACCTAAAATTTTAATGTGTACTACCAAATGTTAATATGTTACACATTTCTTTTCATGTTCCTACCTAATAATAATTTCATATTTAATAATTCATTGATTATATTAGTGTCTAGATGGGTAACCACTTGGAAATTTTTCCCAAGATGTACGTGGGTGCAGAAAAATACATTGAGATAACATGTGCTGGACTCTGGTCATTCATTCGTCTGATAAGTTTTCATACAATCATATTGGAGGGTTGATATATGGGATAAAATGTGCCTATTTGGATACTAGTGGTTCCTAGAGGGGCATAACTAAAGTACTCTATTGGATGTTAAGGGTTCTTATGTTGTTCAATAGAGCCCAATTGTTACAACCATATTTTCCTATCTCTTCTTGTTTTACTAATTGTTTTTATTATTTCTAAATCTAGTTCGAGTGATTTTGATTCCTTTTCAAATATTTAGAACACCTGAAAAAAACATTGTGGCATATCCAACTCTTCTCCTTTTATTAAAAATTTCCCTGAAACATGGGAATTTAATAATAATATTTTAATATCTTAGTATCTTCGTCTTATATAAATGGGAAGATATTACCTTGGACATCATCAAATTTTATAAAATAATGGTCCTAATATACTAGAAGATAATACAATTGATATCTATAAAAAAATAAGAGATCCTGGGGTTTTTTATTTTAAAGGTATGAGAAAAAAACCCACTATTTTATAAATAGATAAAAAATTGTGAGGTAGAAATTTATTTAAATAGGAAAGAATATAAAACCCAAGTTTTTTAATATAATATTGAAAAGGTTTGTTTTAGTAATATTTATGAATTTAATTATATTTTATTATGTTAATTATTAGATAACCATAATAATTATCTATTATAAATAATTCTAAATATTGTAATATATTTTTAGTTATTGACATAAAAAATGTTTCATTTAAATGTTAAATAATTTTCTTTATCTTAATTTCTTATTTTGGATGGATTTAATTAATTTCTTAATTATTAATTTTTTTATCACCATAAATTTAAATTTATAATATAGATATTAAATTTGGAATTAAAAGAATGAAATTAGGGGATTATGTAAAAATTAATTTTTAAAAAATAGTGAAATATGTTATAAAATTAAATTATTCTAAAATATGAAATATTCTATAATATGGTATATATTTTAATAAAATATTATAATGAAAATTTCATGGATTTAATAATTTATTTAATTTATGAATATATTATGTAAGAAATATGTAATATATTTTATAATAATTATTATTATTTTAGTAGTTTTTTTATAATAAATGTAATGGTGAAAACTTGATTGAATCATAAACAATCCTACTAAGATATATTATAAAAATAATTATAATATTTGTGAGTTGAAAATATGAAATATGTAAATAATTAATCATTACGAATAAAATTAATTATATAAATTAAAATTAAAATTACATTTCATAATGATTACATAATTTTTTATGCAATGTCAACCTGATGCATATGCAATATAACAAAATAAAAAAATTGGTTGATTTAGTGTGATTTCATGATAAGTATGAGAAGGGATATGATTTTGGATAGTTTTAAAATATAAAGATGATGACTATTCAATGATATAAATATTTAAACATGAATTCTAAAAAAATCTTGATATTTTTAAACATAGATTACAAGGTTAACCCTAAAAATCTCTATAGATAGAGATTTCAATCACGTTTCTCAATCCATTCCATAGAGGTGTGGATTTCTATAAATTTAAATCTATTTATAATATCCAAAAAAACTATATCTCTTTACATTCCAAATAATATTCTAAAACAATATCTTTCCACAACTACTCAATAAAATAAAAAAATTGTGATCAATGAATGTTCGAGTCACTTTTCTTTTAATTCAATTGCTTTTTATATTTTTTCTATTTTAGTATGGTTAAATAACATCTTGTATTTACATAATATCCAAAAATATGGTTTAATTCTTAATATTTTATTATTAAAATATAAAACACATAACTAAAAAAATATTTATAAATTCTATTATGTTTTATCATCTCTTTTATTTTCTTCTCTATTTTCTTTTTTTTATTTATTTTTTATGTATATACCACTTTTGGGAAGGTTATGCCAATTATGGATGGAGTAATCATCTATATTTAAATTGATATTAATTCCATGTGGTATCATTTATATTTCGCACAATGGATATATATTCATATATTCATACATAATTGTGGGTTGATTAAATCCTCACATAATAATTTTAACAACTCATTTGATTTTTAATTTTTTTTCTTTCCAATTAACTAAAATATCATGGTTTATAAATAACTAATTTTATTTGAGTACCATTTGTATATATTTATATTTCCATATTTTCTTGGTATTATCATCACAAGTGACTCATATACTTATATAAATATTCATTGATATGAATATAAAAACTTAAAGGTCATTAATTATTAATTAAATAACTATTTGATAATGAAACGTTAGAAATAAAAAAAATACCATGGATATGAAACTTTTAAATTCATGAAAGTGTAACCTCCATGTCATATAGAACCTTTAACTTTAAAACAATGATAACATCAAATTCCATAAATATAGAATTTTTAACTATTGTGATAGTGGAATATCAACAACCTTAAGTATCATGTTTCTATTAAAAACTTGACCCATGATTCTATTAAAAACATAACCCATGTTTCTGTTAAAAACTTGAGATAACTGAGAGAGTATCATGACAATGTTTGTGATTCCCACTCCCATCAGATTCGGCATCTCATTAGAACAATCATCACATTGATCTTCACGTTGGTTGTTAGCCCGAGTCCTCGTATTATCGGCCATTGGCTGGAATAAAAGGAAATTTAGGGGTAACCAATAAAGGTTAATCCAATGAAAAAATGTATAAGTTATAAATTACATTTATTTCCTTAACTTGTGAATTTATAGGCTTCAATCTATGTTATCCATGATCTACTTCCCAACATATATTCTTAGGTGAATTTTTTTATTCCCTTAATAATAGTTCATAATAAGATTATGAATTTACCAAATAATATCCCCCAGGAGTCTTGAACTAAGATTGCAGAAAGACCCATTGTCATGCACCAGTTCTCATTTGAGTCTAGCTCAAAGTAGTGTTTTCGAGTTTTACCCCTAGATACATCTATGCCAGAGCCACCTCTACTTGTTCGTATCTAGATAGGGAAGTATTTTCTTGATAATACACTTACTCTATACTCACCAAAATTTAGGTATATTTTTATTATACATAGTCTTATCCTTATGGCTTTCAATAGGGTTTTCTAATCCTAATTCCAAAAATAACTAAACCTATCCTCTAATACCAACTATAACAACCCTACTCTTTATTACACACTTAAGCATTATTTATTACATAAACTTGAACTTAATACAACTCAAAGGATTGATAGGTCTAGTGTCTTGGGAAATTTTGATCATTACATAACAAATTAAAACCTAAAATACATCATCTTTATTGGAAACTTCTTTTACATGACAACAAAATTCCTTCATACTTAGCATTGCATGGGATAACCTGAGGACAAACATAAGAAACAGATGATCTATAAATCCCAGTAAGGAAGTAAACAAGGAATAACATGAAGAATACAATACATGTTATGAAATAGGCATATCAAAGGATCATAAGAGAAACATGAACATAAAGGCACGTTATAGCATTATTATCATAACATTGAGATGTGGAAACTACATTTAACATGATATTAGCATGATAAAAGGCTCATTGCACATGGATCATGATTGAACCCTCATTGTGAATTAATTAGCATTAGTAAACCCTAATTTAACATAAATTAGCATGATTCAACACTCATTGCACATGAGGTATCATGATACTATTCATTACCCACTGCATTGGAGCATTATCAGGGCACACCCTTTATAAACATTTCATTTCATGCATAAGTGTGTCACATGGATTTGATAACATGGAATCATTCAACATCATAAGTTATTCCACGATAAAGGAATGTGGAATACATGCATGTAATTACCATTCAATATGTATATGTTCATAAAAATGAATAACCTTGATAGACAAATGGGTATGGTATTTTTTGGGGAAAATCCCTCAAGGTTTCATTGAATCATTTTTGAGGTGATTGTGCTTATTGAAAAAGTGGGCCTCTATGTTGTGTTTGTTTATAAAGCAGATCACGATGTTCAATTTGTTTAAAAAGGGGGATTACATGGTTATTTGTCAAGTTTAGGAGATGTTTTTGATAATATATGATTGAAAGCAGAACCTTGAAAAGGGAATAGATGATTTGGAGGTGGTACAAAAAGAGCAGATAGATGGTGGTGCTGTTTTCCATTGTTTGCCAAACTTTTGGGGATGAAAATCATAAAATGAAGATAGGTGTTTTTGGAAAAGGGAGATGTGCACAAAATAACTGTGGTGTGCGAAAAATTGTAGTGGTGTGTGCAAAATTGGAAATGAGCACGAAAAATGTGGAATTGTGCACAAAACTTGTTTGTGCGCGATAGTGAATGTGAGTTGGAATTTTCGCACAAAAAGTGTTTTAGGATCAGAACATCAAAAAATGGAAAATGAGTGAGGTGTGCATAATATTGGATCATTGCATGAAATATGTTTCTACACTAAAGATGAGTTTTTTGCACTTGAAGAGGATTTCTCATTCAAGGATGGATTTTACACGCAAGGTTCAGGTTTTCCTATAAATATGAGGTGACCCCCCTCATTGGAAATAGCTCCAAACTTATAGTGAATCTGAGCTCTGGTGCACGAAATTGAGTTACACAATAGAGTTGTGCGTAAATGTTAAGTTTTCGTGTAAAATCATGTGGTCTGCGGGTAAAACACAAGTTGCGGGTAAAATAAGATTATTGCCCATAAAATTTGAAGTTGCGCGTAAAAGTTAACATTGCGCATAAAATGAAGGTTACGCGTAAAAATTGATGGTGTTCATAAAAGTTAAGGTTGCGCATAAAATGGATGTTGCATGTAGAATAGATTTTTCGTGAAATTGTTGAGTTTGTGTGAAAATTATAGTTGGGATTGTGTGCAATAGAGGATATTTTTCACGCAAATCAAGGGAATTGCATGCAAGGCATTGTGATGGTTGCGCGTAAAATTTGAGGTTTCCTAGTTCATTTTTGTTGCAAAGTGATATTTATTAGTGGATGAAAGTGGGACATAAACAGAGAATATATCAATATTTAAGGATGCAGGTATTCATGAAAATAGAGAGACCTAAAGGTCTATAAACTAGGAGTGGATATTCTGAAGAAGCAGTGAGAAAAATTCAGTTGAGAGAGTAGTGAGCTTTCATGTCACAAACCAACCCGGGTTGACCCTGAACCGGTCACCCAAGACGGTCTGCAACATGGCCTAAAAGGCACTCCCGATCCTCCCGGGCTGGTGACAAGCTTCATGGAATTAGAATTTAATCATTGGGAATGATTTTACCTAGTGAAAATAAATAAAGAAGCTAAAAAAGTAAAATAATGGAAAGTAGGTAAACAACATGAAAAGAAAGAATGATCAACAACAACCAACTAACTTGACCACGACCAAAACTCCTCATGACACTGAGAGTCACTCACCAGTCCACTACCGACTCTCACCCATGGCGAGCAAGCTCGAGTCAAACCTGCAAAAAAACTAAAAACAAGAAGACATTATAGGCATGAGTATTAAAAATCAGTAGACATTCGCAACAAACTATTCCCAATGCACTACCTTTAAATAAGGAATTTACTAATTCCGGGTTTGAACTAAATTATATAAAATATGGGTTTTCACACACACACATTCATTTCTAAAACAAGTATAGTCCATTTCCGTTTTTAAATTAAAAACATGATTAATGTTTGAAAGGAAGATGTGCATTTCATTTTAAAAAATTATTTTTGAAAACAATTTAGAAATCCAAATTTTAGTTGTTATTCAAAAGGAAAAACATGCACAAAACACAACACACACTAAGGGAAATGGAAAAAGTGTCACATGGGGCCAGCAACTGAACTAGACCTCTCAATAGTCCACCACATACAAATAAACACTAAATAAAACATGGGTTGAACATAGGAGCTCATGAACAATCCATAATGTACCATACATGTGACTCATTATGAAGGCATTCCTACTATCGATGACGTAGTAATACCCAAATGCTTGGTATTGCCCAACCTGGCCTATCCGAGAGGCCCAATCCCCTGGAAGAGTATAATCCGTCTATGGGCCACTAGCCAGTGCGTAATCTAAACTAGTGCTGCAATCATTCTCAGAAAATTCACTTATTATTCCAAGTTCTCATGTCAACACATATAATAAAAAGGAAAGGGGTGAGTCAACAAAGTCAATCAAGTACCACAAACATCACACACAACTCATGTAGTCAACGTACACCAAAGATCACCCCTGAGTCACCCCAAAGAGGGTTTTCCAAAATAATTTATTTTATTAAAGTTCCAAACAGGCCTTCACTAATTTTAAAGAAAATCCTCATTTCTCAAGAGAACAAAAACACTTGTTCAATCTAACATAGAAATAATTTATCAATAAACCAGAACTACATTTGAAATTCTATAAATTATGTTTAAAGGCCAAATAAGCATTCTTTCACTACTGGGTGTCCATTCATCAGGAAAATATTTCAAGTGTCGTGTATAAAATAAAAAACTCTTGTTTACATCGAGTAATTACACCAAAATTAATTATATAATATTATTTCCCATTTATTAAAATTAATAAAATATAAAGAAATTATTAAATTCTAAATTTAAAGGCGAGTGCAATGGGGGACCTACCTCGGCCCATTATCCAAAGACAATGGCGCATCATGCCTCGCACAGACGCACAAACATGCGCAAGTCGACGATCGTAGTATCGCTGGTTTTCCTCACTAACACGCTGCAACAACCACCCAACTAAAACACATAAACATGGACTTAAAACAATTCATTTCAATAAACAGCGCAAACACCACATCTACATGTTTTCGAAACACAACCCGCATTATCTATATTATTTACTAAACTGATTTAAAATTTATAAAAAAAATTCAAAGATAAACCCACAGCTTTACACGCCCAAAACAAACCCCTCTCAAAACCCATTTTAAATCCAAATAACGACAAAAAATCTAATTAAAACCACCTTTCATACCATTCACACAATTTATAAAACCACATACACAATTTATAAAATACACTCATAGGGCATAATAAATGGGTACACTTAAAATCCAACCCATTTCTTTTTAAAAAACCAACTTTTAATCCACAAACACCATAAATCCGTTTCAAATCATTCTCCACATTACTCATAGAATTTAACCATGAATGAACATTTTTTTGGAACTGAACATAGCTTGATAAACCCATTCAATAAATGAAAATCATCATTTTAATTCCAAAACACTCTTTACAAATGCCAAAGAGACATCACAATAAGAAATTATCATAAAAACCTATTTGAAAACATCAATATTCATTTTTTGCATCTCAAATACATTTATTAAAATCAAAATATGATTATCAAAGTCATAAATCATGTATAAGAGAAAACTGAGCAACTTATCCAAAACTTGGTGCATACCCCCCAAATAAAACACACAACACACTCAAAGTTCGTTTTAAAATCATGTGCACGTCACTTTATCAACCGTAGTCAAAACAAGTCCACTTGATATCTTTTTAAGGAAAAACAACCACAATTTTAATTTCAGAATAAATTCATAAGGTCCAACTGGTCATTTAATAAACACTTGGTATGCACGACTTAAAAAAACATCACATGTTAAAATTTACCTTTGAAACCATGTGCACTTCAAATAATTTCCAAAACATGATTCGCAACATTAAAATTATTTAAATAACCAATTAAAATTTTATAAACTATTTTTAATGAGTGACCAGAGCTTTTTGTAAACGAAAGTCATTCAAAGAATGAATTTTTTTATCAAATTCATGCCTAGAACCCACAAAAACGAATTACGTACCACTGTCACAGTTAAAAGAACTAGTTGCAAAATTGATGAAAAGTGATTAAATAGCATAAGATTGGTTTTACTCAAAAAATTCCTTTATACCATGTAAACTCACAAAAATATGGTGAACACAACTAAATTCTAAAAAAGAACCATTTTAACCAAATTATTTAATCAAAAAGCACGTCAAAACAACCGAGCAATTAAAATAGTTGGCCAAACAATGACTATCTGCAAAGACAAATAATTATCTCCCAAAATAATTATTCTAAAAATAAAAGTAAAAATAACTGATTAATATTCAGCGGGTGTGAAAAATACAAGCAATCACTGTATTACGAAATTTAAAAAACAACACAAAGGGATATTACCTCAAACGAAGCGCGGACTCAACTAAACTTTGACAGAAGGTAAAAGAACTGCCTCCAGAAAAAAACACACCTAAAACAATGAGATAAAAGTGAAAAATCAACACTTGAGACGTTGGGGTTTGACCAAATAAATAAAAAAACTAAAAAGGGAAGAAAACTACCGCATGCTAGTTTATCGGGCCGGAGAAGTCGTGGTTGGCCAGAGCAGAAGGTTGGAGGCCTGGTGCGCTGGGAGAGGGTGCACACTGTGGAGAAAATAGGGGTGGGTGCACTGCTGGCCATCAACTGGTTGCGGAGCAGGAGAGGGAGCATGGACCTGCAGGGCATGAGGCCGGGGAGTCATTGGCATGTCCGGATTGGTGAAGCGAGAGGTTGTGTCCTCTAGGTACATGGTGAGTCTGGATAACCGGTGGCACGACGTAGGTGGGGTTCGGCAGGCGGAGGCCAGGATGGAGGGGCGAGGCGAGCACGGAGGTCGGGGCGTTAGCGGGAGGCCGGGATGGCGTGGCTGGGTGGAGGGTGGTGGCGACCGGAAGCCATAGCGAGGCTGGTGTGAGGGAGAGAGGTTGGGCGATCTGTGCGAGCGCGGAGGCGGGTCGGCATTGGGCAGCTGGTATTTGGACGGGGCGGAGGAGGCAAGCAGGGAGGGCGGCTTACGGCCCTAGTGCGCGAACATGATTGAAGAGGGGGGGGGGGGGGGGTTCCCGCATGCTACGGGGATGGGAGGGTTTTCCAGGTAGAATTAGGGTTTCTCTTGTTTGTTTGTTTTTTTATCTTATCAAAGTAATAATAATAATAATAAAACAAGCAATAGATAATTATTAGTTTCAATAATAATAATAGTAATAATAAAACCAAAGATAATAATAATAAAAATAATAATAATATATAATAATGATAATAATAATAATAATAATAATTATTATTATTATTATGATAACAAAAATAAAAATAATAATATTGGGCAATTGCAAGACACTAGGGCCAGTTGTGCGGCTACCGCCAATAGCACGGTGACCGCGCAGGGGTCCGAAACCCTGTAAAAACATTAAACGCCAACAAATTTGATCCGGGACCCAGCACGGACCTTGGAAAGAGAAAACGGGGCCAAGAATTAAATAAATAAATATTGTATTAAAGGTAGGGGTGTGACAATTCCCCCCACCACACACACTTTTTTCCCCCAGAAAGTCACCCGGTCGAACAATAGACAAAACAAGAGTCCATTCCCGACTGAAACTGAAAGGAACCACACCACAGGAGAATGGGAGAACACGAGAGGGTTCTCCCCACCACAAGAATTCAACTAATGCGTAAATTTAACACTTAAACATACCACCACAAGAATGGTGGCGACGTGGAAACTCCCAATCGATCCAAACTAACATATATAGCACGAGCGAACAACACCTCAGCTGAAACATGGAACTCTCGACCCGGACCAGAAACCGCCAACACTAGGAGAAAAACCTCTAAGACTTACATAATCCCAAACATTGAATTAGAGCATAACCACAAGCCTTGACTCCTCCGCAGGCACTAACACGTCCAAACGAACACAACTAAACCAAGATCAACCCATACAAGGGACAAACACACTTTTAAGAAAAATGAAAGATTCAGAAAACCATGATCAGACAATGAAAACTATTTGGATTACAATAGAACAAGTCCATCATAACTTCATGACAAAACAATGAACTCACAACCACGTCAAAACTTGTACAGCAGAAAATAATAATGAAAAGACTTTAAACGTTCCACTGCCAACATGGATCACAAAACCCGAACTGAGGCTCCACACCCTCGGAAACTCCTGATTGTGCGTGAACTTCACCCCAAGGCCTAATGGCTACAGCATCCCCTACCTCATAGTCATGGACTAAAATTTCTTCGGTCACAGCGTTTTCTTCAAGAGAAACTTCCTGTAGAACTTCTCCAAGTGACCCAGATAGTCGCAACAATGACATGTCTTCGGAGGGATACGACATGACGGCTTCACGTGCCCGAACCGGCCACAATGGTGGAACACCACTGAATGGTCTGATTAATTGGAAGCCAGAACCATTATAGGGGACTCTTTAGAAACAGGACCCTCAGGAACACTCTACTCGCCATATGGGGAACCTTCACGAGTAACTGGATTCACAGGATTGCCAAGTACATGCGCTCCGGAGACCAGCTCTGTTAGGAACGCCTCATCCATCAGCTTATCGAATTGATGGTCCTTAGAATGGAGGACCCGCCCCTTGATCTCTGGACTAAGACCCCCGATGAGGAGAGAAGTCTTCACCAAATCCTATGATTCTAACTCTGATGAAAAGGACACAAGTTCCTTGAAATGGTCAACACGTGCCTTCACCGTCTGTTGGCCTTGTTGAATACTCATGAGCTCTTCCCTTTTATTTGTCTTCACCTCATGAGGTATAAACCATTGGATGAAGACAGATTTAAAGACATCTCATTTTATTCCAACTTGCATTGATGGTGGGGCGAGCAACCCCCATTCGTCTAGGGATGGACCTTTGAACATGCCCAAAACGGCACGCACTCTGACAGCTCCTGGAGTTCCCAACATCCTAAAAGCACACTCAACCTCTTCAAACCACATAACTTCCTTTAACAGACCCCAATCACCGTTAAGTACAGACAATGTCCAAGAAGGACCAAAAACTGGGCATGACTTATCAGAAAATATGGGGGACCTTTCTGGGTGGCATTTTCTAAACAACATATAAAACACAGAGCCAAAACCAATATCAAACCGAAGCAACATCAATGAAATCACTTTCATCCAAAAAACATCTAGATCAAAGCCCAAACAAATAAAAACACAACCCAAAATTCCTTTCCAAAAACCCCTTTTTATTTTAGATTTCAAAAACCTATTTATTTCAAGGTCATTTTCCAAATTTCAAACCCACTTTTCAAACCAATTTCAATTTCCAAAAAACATTTTACCTTGTTAAAATCGCTTTAGAAAAACAAGTTCGAGACTTTAATTCAAAGTGCACACCCCAGTAATCCCATGAATCGTTGCACATTTCTTCATCCGTTTTCACCCATATACACAAACATGCACTTCCCATGCATTCCCTCGCATGTGAAAATGTTCATAAAGATTACCCGAGGTTGCACCCAAACCATATCTCTACCAGTTCCAAGAAACCACCAGATTTTTAGAAAAAGCAATTTCTGTTTTAAAAATCCCTTTCAAAAATTTAAATCCATTTAAAATAAATATTTCTCCTTTAAAAAAAACTTTTTCATTTTAAAAAGTGAACTTACACCCACAATAACCAAGAAAACACAAAACATTCATAAAATTACCGAAGGGAGGGACTAGTAGTCATGCTTAACATGGCGACATGGTAGTGAGCCATGCCCCAAGTAAGCGTCAACGACTGGGAGGAACTTAAATTGGGTACTCGGACTCCAAATGGTTCACTAATCCATGTGAAATAATGATGTAAAATTAGCTTTCCTCTATAGTCATCCCTCAATCAAAACTAACCAGAACAAAACAAGGACTCAATTCTCAGACTACCCTAGGAAACTTGAGGTTCAAAACGGGAGAGGGTTCATGAAGCCCTTCTCGTACCTACCTCTCGAGTCCCAATAGTCCTAATCTCCATCTATCGGATATCCCAAATAACAAGGGCCCCTTAGATGCCATTTTTTCATTAACCAACCTAGGTCGACCCAGAACCGGTCACCCAAGCTGGTCTGTGACATGCCCTGAGAGGCATTCCCAATCCTCCTGGGCTGGTGACAAGTGCCAGGGCATCAGAATTTAATTGTTGAGAATGATTTCACCCAGTAAAAATAAATAAAGTAGTGAAAAAAAAGTAGAAAAACTCAATGTAAATAAACAACACGAAAATAAAGAACAATCAACATTAACCAGGTAACCTGACCATGACCAAAACTCCTCATGACTCCGAGAGTCGCTCACCAGTCCACAACCAACTCTCACCCACAGCGAGCAAGCTCGATTCAAACCTGAAAAAAAACTAAAAACAGGAAGACATTATAGGCATGAGTATTACAAATTAGTAGGCATTCCCAACAAATTATTCCCAATGCACTACCTTTAAATAAAGAATTTACTAATTCCGGGTTTGAACTAAATTATATAAAATATGGGTTTCCAAACACAGACTTTTATTTCTAAAACAAGTAATAGTCCATTTCCCTTTTTAAATTAAAAACATGTTTAATGTTTAAAAGGAACAGGTGCATTGCATTTTAAAACATTCTTTTTTTGAACAATTTATAAATCCAAATTTTAGTTGTTAGTCAAAAGGCAAACCACACACAACACACAACACACACTAAGGGAAATGGAAAAAGTGGAACATGGGGCCAACAACTGAACTAGACCTCTCAATTGTTCGCTACATACAAATAAACACTAAATAAAACATGGGTTGAACCTAGAAGCTCATGAAAAATCTAGAACATACCATACATGTGACTCATCCTGAAGGAATTCCTACTCTCGAAGACGTCATAATGCCCAAATGCTCGGTATCGCCCTACCTGGCGTAAATGAGGGGACCAATCCCATAGGAGAGTATAATCCGTACTATGGGCCACTATCCAGTGCATAATCTAAACTAGGGTAGCAATCGTTCTCAGAAAATTCACTTACCATGCCAGGTTCCAATGTCAACACGTATAATAAAAAGAAAAGGGGTGATTCAACAAAGTCAATAAAGTACCACAAACATCACACACAACTCATGAAGTAAACTTACACCAAAGATCACCCCTAAGTCACCACAAGTAGATTTTTCCCAAATAATTTATTTTATTAAATTTCCAAACGGGCCTTCACCAATTTTAAAGAAAATCCTCATTTCTCAAGAGAACCAAAACACTTGTTAATGCTTCAAAATAAATCATTTATCAATAAACTAGAACAATGTTTGAAATTCTGTAAATTATGTTTAAAGGCCAAATAGGTATTCTTTCACTACTGGGTGTCTATTCATTAAGAAAATATTTCAAGTGTTGTGTATAAAATAAACAGCTCTTTTTTACATCAAGTAATTACTCCAAAATTAATTATCTAATATTATTTCCCCTTTATTAAAATTATTAAAATATCAATCAATTAATAAATTCTAAATTTAATGGAAACTGCAGTGGGGGACCTACCTAGGCTTGTTATCTAAACACAATGGTGTGTCACGTCTCGCATAGATGTACAAACACGTGCAAGTCGACGACCGCAGTATCGTGGGTTTTCCTCACCAACATGCTGCCACAACCACACAACTAAAACGCATAAACACAGACATAAAACAATTCAAACGAAAAAATAGAAAAAACACCACCTCAACATGTTTTCAAAACACAACTCGGATCATCTACATTATTTACCAAACCACTTTAAAATTTATAAAACAATTTTCAATGAGAAACCCACGGCTTTACACGCCCAAAACAGACCCCTCTCAAAAACCATTTTAAATCCAAAGCATAACAAAAAATCTAACTAAAAACATTTTTCATACCATTCACACAATTTATAAAACCACATACAAAATTTATAAAATACCCTCAGAGGGAATAATAAAGGGGTACACTTAAAATCCAACCCATTTCTTCTTAGAAAACCAACTTTTAAGCCACACACACCATAAATCCATTTCAAATCATTATCCACATTACTCATAGAATTAAACCATGAAAGACCATTTTTTTAGAACCGAACACATCTTGATAAACCCATTTAATAAATGCAAATCACCACTTTCATTCCAAAACACTCTTTACAAAGGCCAAAGAGACATCACAACAATCACTTAGCATAAAAACCTATTTGAAAACATCAATCGTCATTTTTGGCATCTCAAATACATTTATTAAAATCAATACATGATTCTCAACGTCATAAACCATGTGTAAGATAAAATTGAGCAACTTAACCAAAACATGGTGCGCAACCCCCAAATAAAACACACAACACGCTCAAAGTCCGTTTCAAAATTATGTGCACATCACTTTATCAATCGCAGTCAAAAAAAGTCCACTTGGGAACCTTTCAAGGAAAAAAAAAACCATTTTAATTTTAGAATAAATTCATAAGGGGCAACTAGGAATTTAATAAACACTTGGTATGCACGAATTAAAAAAATATCACATGTTAAAATTTACATTTGAAACCATGCGCACTTCAGAACATTTCCAAAACATGATTCACAACATTCAAATTATTTAAATAACGAATTAAAATTTTATAAAAAAATTTAATGAGTGACCAAAACTTTTTGTAAACAAAATTCATTCAAATAATGCATTTTTTGATCAAACTCATGCCCACAACCCACTAAAACGAATTACGCACCGCTTGCACATTTAAAAGAACTAGTTGAAAAATTTATGAAAATACATTAAATAGAATAAGATTTATTTTCTTCAAAAATTTCATTTATACCCTGTAATCTCACAACAATATGGTGAACACAACTAAATTCTAAAAAAGAACCATTTTGCACCAAATTAATTAATCGCAAAGAACATCAAAACAACCGAACAAGAAAAATAGTAGGCTAAACAATGACTATCTAAAAAGGCAAATAATTTTCTCCCAAAACAATTATTCTAAAAATAAAAGAAAAAATAACTGATTAATATTCAGCGGGTTTGAAAAATACAAGCAATCACTATATTACTAAATTTAAAGAACAATGCAAAGGGATGTTACCTCAAATGAAGCGTGGACTCAACTAAACTTGGAAGGAAGGTAAAAAAACTGCCTGCAGACCAAAAACACAACTAAAAAATGAGATAAAAGTGAAAAATAAACACTCGAGCCTTCGGGGTTTGAACACTTCAATAAAGACACTAAAAAGGAAGAAAACTATGGCATGCGAGTTTATCGGGACGGAGAATTCGTGGCTGGCCGGAGCGGAAGGTTGGAGTCCTGGTGCATTGTGATAGGGTGTGCACCGTTGAGTAAAACAAGGGGTGGGTGCACTGCTGGCCATCGGCTGGATGTAGGGCAGGAGAGGGAGCGCGGACCTGCAGGGCGTGAGGACGGGGTGTCGCTGGCCGGTCCGGATTGGCGAAGCGAGAGGTTGTGGCCTGGAGTTACGGTGTGAGGTCAGCTAATCGGAGGCATGACGCAGGTGGGGCGGCAGGAGGAGGCTGGGATAGAAGGGAGAGGTGAACACGGAGGTCGGGGCATGAGCGAGAGGCTGGGATGGCACGACCGGGTGGAGGGTGGTGGCGACCGGAAGCCACAATGAGGTCAGCATGAGGGAGAGTGGCTAGACGATCTGCGTGAGCATGGATGTGGGTCGGTGTAGGGTTGCTGGGATCTGGACGGGGAGGAGGAGGTAAGTAGGGAGGGAAGCTTACGGCCCTGGTGCGAGAATAAGAACAAAGAGGGGGGGGGTGGGGCAGCTCACACAAGCTATGGGGATGGGAGGGTTTGCTTGGTAGAATTAGGGTTTCTCTGGTTTTTTTTTGTTTTTTTAATCTTATCATAATAATAATAATAATAATAATAAGACCAGAAATAGATAATTAATAGTTTCAATAATAATAATTGTAAAAATAAAACCAAAGATAATAATAATATAATAATAATAATATAGAATAATGATAATAATAATAATAATAACAATTGTGATAATAAAAATAATAATAATAATAATGGGCAATTGCACTACTCTAGGGTCGGTTGTGCGGCTACCGCCAACTATGCAGTGACCGCGCAGGGGTCCAAACACTGTAAAAACATTAAAAGTCATCAAATTTGATCCGAGACCCAGCTCAGACCTTGGAGAGAAAACCCAGGACCAAGAAATATATAAATAAAAAATTAATCAAAGGTCGGGGTGTGACATTTCTTATTGTGATTGGTTGTAAACCAGGAGGGACAATGAGTCCACTCTGAACTTTGTAAATAGAAGTGCTCTTTTAGTTGATTTGGTACATCAACATATCTCTAGTGTATTCTCCTTGGACATAGCCCAGTGAGGGTGAACCAAGTAAAATTTTTGTGTCATGTGCTTGCTTTAAGATTTGTTCATACTCTGCAACAGGAAGGAGAGAGAATGAAGTTTTGTCTAATAATAAAACAAGATCAATAGGGGTAGTTGTTTTAATCATTCATACCCTGATTCACCCCCCCCCCCCCTTCTCAAGTTATCTAACCTAGTGGATCTAATGGTATTCACTACACAATGATTTTGGCTTGGAAAATCGCAGTGCAATTTCCGCCGCATAACGGTGTGACATAAAAATTCATAAAAATAGTTGATAAGAGAGAAAGGGGTATCTCATCATATGTACATGAAATTAATAGTAATTTATTTATATAGATACATTTCCCAGGACATGGAATTAGGAAATATAAGTCCTAACATAATAAAGAAACTTGAATAAAGAGGAGAAATAGAATAACTATTACGAAAATTCGGCATGGTAACAAGTTTACATGGGAGGGATTAATGAGAGAGAAAGAGGTCTATCATCATTAAAACATAATTACCGCAGTATGGGAGAGGTTATAAATTATAACCAAATATTTTTAATTTAAAATAATGGGAATAACCACATAAAGAAACTTAGAAAAAAATGAGAAAGGAAGAAATCCCTTACAGAATTTCGGCATGGTAACGGGTGTACACGAGAGGAATTAATGCGGGAGAAAGGGGTCTATAATTATTAAAAATAAATAGGGAAGTATAGGGGAGTTTTTAAATCATACCTCAACATTTTTAATTTAAAATAATAGGGCATAACAATATATGGAAACTTGGATATAAATAATGAAGGAAGGAAAGTCAGGATCACTTACTTGGAAGTGTGATCCCAAAGGCTTGGGAGAGGATTAAGAGAGGATTATTGGGATCTTGGGGAAACTTGGGAGGATTATAGAGAGAGGAGGGAAGATTAGGTATATTCTCATAGGATTTTGAGTGAATAGAAGTGGGAGCTTGGGTGAATTTATATAGGAAAATAGTGGGGAATTCATTAATATTTCACAAACTTTGGTTTTGGAATCTATATAATTAAATATTGAAAACCACATAACAACCAATAGTTTTTTCCAATTTTTTTTAAAAAATTGGAGTGGAAAACGTTATTTTATAAGTCTAATGTCCTAAATTATTAAAATATTAGGCTTTCTTATGTGAAGGTGAGTCACACTCTTAAGGAAATCATTTTAAAATGTTAAACTATTTTATAAGTCTTGAAGGGTCCACTAAATCATTGTAAAATTAATAAAAAAAATCTAAAATCACACTATTTTAAAGGTAAAAAATATATTTTTTGAATATTGCTTTTATAGTATTTTATTATATTACTATTGTGTCATTATTATGTCATAAAACACATTATATATTTATACGGTATTTAATATTTACCAAAAAAATCGATTGTCTCAGAAAATTATGAAGAATTCACCATTGGATAATTTTGACATCCTGATTACAAAAATAATATTCATTTTATCTAAATAATTTTCTAAATATGTAAATTTTTACTTTTAAAATAAAAACTGTCATTTATTGAAAATTGATGGGTTTTGGAAAAAACAGTTTCCAAACCTTAATAAAAGTTGAATTTGACTTCATAAAAATTATATGATCATTTATATTTAATAAAAATTATATAATAATAATATTTTATTAAAATATTATTTATTCCAAAAATTCATTAATTTATCAAAATAAATTCTTTAATTAAAAATACAATTTCAGTTTTATTGTGTGAAAATATAATTCTTATCAAACAGCATACTTAATCATTTATAGAGTAAAAAAAAATAAGGAATAAATATAATAATCACTTATAATTAAAAGGAGTGTTATTATAACCCTATTATAATAACAATATTAATAAAACCTTAGTTTAATATCATAATTTATATATTTCTAAAAAGTACTATTTCACCTGAAAAATAAATTTATCCAAATCATCATTTTTTAGAAACAATATTCTTATAAAGGAATTGATGGAATAAGACTTTTATTTATAAAAATGGATTACATAATAAGTAACTAATTAATTATTAAATAACCCCTTATAACACCTGCATAAGACCTAAGGGTAAGGTTTGTGATGGTGATAGACTCTTGGGGTGGCTCGGATAACATTGCTCGAGTGGTAATCTCTATTAACTTGAACCTCTCTCGTAGGAGATTATTCTCAATCTTAATGTTTTGAAGCTTGGATTGGGATTGGTCCAGAGTGAAACCCAGTGATGCTACCTCCTTTCTGAGCTCTAACAAATGAGCTTCATATGAATCGAGTCTACTTGATGAGGTCGTCCTCTCCTTTTTCTATGCCAAAATGATTCTTTTAAGAAAAACCTTAAATTTATATTAGTCATGTGATCATTTTTCAACGGTTATATTATCAATGGTAATTTTACATAACATTCATTTAAACCCAATAGTAATAAAAAAATAATTCAATTGTTTTCCATATCTATAAGACATTTAATTAAATAAAATAAATTGAATTTTATTTATGAATGTCTGGGTCATTACATAGTACATAGAAAAAGTCTGGACACTTAATTTTTTCAGGGAGTTCTCATGAGTGTTTTGGGATGACTTAACTGAAATTGTATTGAGTTTAATAGAAAAAATTATATTCAATAAAAAATTGGAGGCAAGGTTTGAGGAAATCCAAGTTAGGATTCCAAGATAGGGGTATCCACTCAATAGATCAAGGAGATACAAGTCCACAGTTGGCAAGACCACCTACCTAATTAATTTATTATGGTTTTCATGGTCAAATTATGTATCATTAATAAAAGTAATAGGGATCCTTTCCACTAGAATTTTAAAGAAACTAAACATTCTATGTTCAATAGTAAGGGATATTGAGACTTTATAAAATAGTGGGATATTTAATAAATAAATAAATAAATAAAAATATTTAATTAATTATATCTCGTTTATTTTATAATCAAAGAAAAGTATTAAAAATAGGCTCTTTTTAATTTTAGAATAAAATGAAAAGTTCATCATTCATACTATTAATATGATCAATATTGTATAAAGGTAACCTCTTAACTCGTAGTAACTTCCAAGAGTGGTTTAGACACCTTCTGGTTGTGCTATGCCATGAATAGAAATCTTATGTGCTAGAATCCTCAATTCATGATCCACCTGCTAAAAGGTGAATGATAAATAGTTCCACGAATATGAAAAACATTTGAGAGATGTGATAAACATTTAATGTTTTATGCTTTCATCAATTTCTAGGGAACTAATGAAGTCTCACAAAAACATGGATGTGTAGAGCATTCTCGGGCACCTCTGTGATCTTTACCATGAGAGAGATAGACAGGAGAAATTTGATATTTCCAAGGCACTATTTTAGAGTAATCTTGGAAAGGGTTCCCTAACTAGGAATCATGTAGTCAAGGTCATTGGATACATTGAGCACTTAGAGGTTCTAGGGTTTAAAATTCTTGAATAACTGGGCACTGACCTTTTTCTAGCATCACTCCCTTTGAGTTTCTCTAGTTTTTTGTGAATTTTAATATGAAAAACATTGATAATTATCCGCCATATCCTCTTAATCTTCTTCTCTATATAGATAAGGACATAATAATGAAAAACCTTTAATCATTATGGTGAAAAAATGGAAATTCCAAGTGAATAGATTTAATCCCAAAGCTTCTTCACACCTTTTCAAAAAGAGTAAGATCAAAGGGAAAGTAAGGGAACAAGATGTTTTCTATTTTTCAAGTGACTGGAAGGGCCACTGGAAGAAAACTGCACCCATCCAAAGAATAAAGGGAAAGCTTCAATTTTATTCATTATCAAGTTCAATTTATCTGTTTCTACAAATTGGGTATTAGATATAGATTTTGGTTCTCACATATGTATTCAAATATAGGAACCAAGTTGATGCAAAAATATTTAGTGAGGAGAGGTATATCTTCAAGCATCCAACAGAGCTAAAATTTTTGGTGTAGCTATCAAGGACTACCACCTCAGGTTTCCAAATAGAATTATCATGGTTTTAAATGGTTGTTATTATGTTCCTTCAGTTACCAAAAACATTAATTCTATATCCAAACTTGATACAGATGTATTTATTTTCAAATTTTGGATTAAATTTTTATTTTTTTATAAAGATAGCATCTGTTATGGTAAGGCACATTTAAACAATGGTCTTGATGTTTTGGATTACATGAACCAAATAATGAAAATCGATAATGAAGTAACTTCACATGACTCATACCACACCCAACTTTGGCATCACCAGCTAGGTCATGTAAAAGAAAAGATCTTGACTAAATTACATCGATATGGATATTTAAATTCTTTTTATTTAAACCCACTTGGTGTATGTAATGTATGTTTATAAGGAAAAATGACCAAAGCCCCATTTAGTGGGAAAGGTTAAAGGGAAAAATTTCTTCACGAATGAGTTCATACAGATGTGTGTGGACCATTTCCTACTAAAGAAAGGGGAGGGTACTCATAATTCATAACTTTTACTGATTATTTTAGTAGATATGGATATTTTTACTTGAAGTGGTATAAGTCGAATTCTTTTGATATATTCAAGGAATACAAGAATGAATTTGAGAACTGGATTGGTAAGAATATTGAGAAACATTTCTCAGACCATGATAGAGAATATCATAATCAAGGATTTACCGATTATCTATTGGAGTTTGGGATTTTATCTCAACTCACTCCTCCTTAAAAACCTTAGTGGAATGGTGTAAGTGAAAGTAGGAACCACACCTTATTGGACATGGTGAGATCAATGATGATTCGTGTTAGTCATCCATTATCCTTTGGGGATACGCATTAAAAACAGCAGCATACGTATTAAATCAAGTGCCAACTAAAGCAAAATATGATATACCATGATAATTATAGAATGGAAAGAAACATATGTTGTATTACTTACATGTGTAGGGTTTAGAAGAATTGTTTAAGGTATCTTTAGGTAACAAACTTTCACCTCAAGTAACAAAGTGTATCTTTAAAGTATATTCCAAAGAAATAAAGGGATACTACCAATATAGTACTTTAGAAAAAAGTTTTGGGTTAACAGATGTCCCAAATTTTGTGAGGAGGATCTTATCTATAAAACAGAGAGTGGGAGAGATATAGATGGTGATGAAGTATAGGCTTGAGATACACAAGAGTTGGTAGAGGAACAACATCCACAAAGTCCCATGGAAGAAGAAATTGTTCCAGAGACATAATTACTATGTAGGAGTATTATAGAGGTCAGATATCTATAATGGTATGTATTTCTAGTCACCAAGGATGGTGACTCATTATTAGTTGATAATAATTATCCTTTATCCTAAAAGAAAGTAGTAATTGGCACATATGTTACCAAGTGTCAAGAACCCATGGATTATAAAATGGATTCCATGTACCAAAACCAAGTCTAAATATTGGTAGACCCTCTAGTAGATGTAAATCCCATTGGTTTCCAATGGGTATTCAATAAAAAACTAGATATTGAAGTAAGGATCAGTACCTATAAGGCATAATTGATTGAAAAGGTTTTAAATAGCATCAAGTCCTTGACTATGATGAAACCTTTTCACCAGTTGTAATAATTCTACTTTCCATTGTGGATTTCAAAGATTAATAGATTTGTAAAATGGATTTCAAAAAATCATTCCTTAATGGGAACCTTTAGTAAGAAGTCTATATGAAACATAATGAAGTGTTTGTGACTCCAAAGGATGCCAATAAGGTATGAAAGTTGCAAAGACAAATTTATGGATAAAAGAAAAAATCCAGGTCATGGAACATTTATTTTGATGAGGCTACAACCAAATTTGGTTTCATAAAGAATGAATGTGAGTTTTGTGTCTAAAAACAGTTTAGTGGGAGTGTAATAATTTTCTTAATATTATATGTTGATGAAATATTACTTATTGTAAATGAAATAAAAGTCTTTCAGTATGTTGAGGAGTGGTTGAATAAATGATTGTTTGTGAAGGACTTAGGAGAAGAATCATATATTCTTGGGATCAAGATCTTTCATGATAGATGTAATAGGTTTATTGACCTAAGTCAAAGTATATACATTGACAAGATACTAAAGATATTCAGTGTGGAAAAATACAAGAGGGGATTGTTTCCAACATCACATGGCATTAAAATTTCCAGGAAAATGTGTCCTTTTTCACATGAGGAAAGAAACATAATGACATGGATTCTATATACATCATCAATTTGGTCAGTCACGTATGTTATGATATATACTAGGATAGATGTTTCCTATATATTAGGTGTTGTAAGATAATATCAAGATGATCCATGACAGCCATTGGATGGAAGTCAAGACTGTCCTTAATTATCTGAGGCCTATTAAAGATATGTTCATGGTTTATGGATGATATGAGGAACTAGTCATCATATGATATGCATATTCAAGTTTCCAAACTGATCAAGATGACATGAAGACATAGACAGGATACATATTCACCATTAATTTAGGTTTTTTGAGCTATAAGTGATCAATGAATGTTGTGGTTTTAGATTCTACAATAGAGTCCGAGTATAGTGAGGCTTCTAAGGAAGCTAAAGAAGTAGTATGGATGCACAACATCATCCAATATATTGATTTTGTGCCTATAAGTAAAGATCTTATCACACTCTATTATGATAATAATATAGTGGTGGATCCTAAAAAAGATCCAAGGTCACATCAGCGGACAAAACACATACTTCATAAATATCATCTCTTGAGGGATTTTTCTCATAGAGGTGAAGTTTTAGTGAGCAATGTTTCCATGGAAGAAAATGTGGCATACCCCTTGACTAAAGACTTGAATCAATAGAAACATGACTATCATGTGAGGTCTAGTGGACTGAAGGTCGTAGGAAGTTGGATCTAATTCAAGTGGGATTTTGTTGGAGTTGGTGTCCTAGGACCAACTACTTTTACTTTGATGCATAAATATTAGATGTATGGAATATTAATAAAACTTCTTATTATATATTGTTTGATGTTCAAAATGAGTCAAATGTATCAATTTTATAGAGTATACATCACATTGATTTAGTCATAGTACTTCCACGCTATGATGATAACCTTGATGTTCTATGAACATATTCACAAATAATGTTATGCGGTTAGATAATGTACCATGATGGGACACATAGTATATAGAATATCATGTGCGAGTACTCGTAAGAACATGAGGCTTCTTCTCATGAAGTTTACACTTAGTAATCTTCAATACATAAGATTTTGAGAACAGACCTTCCAGTATGAATTCTATATGTTTTTTTGTCATCGGATATTTCTATCTACGAGTGTGTGTGATGGTCCTTATACATTAATATTATTATTAATGTATGTCGCAACTCATGTAATTAGATTTATTTTGTAAACCATGACGATAATAGTTCATGGTGAAGTTGGATATGTTGGGTGTGTTATGAGTGACATATCATTAATGAATTATTCAAGGGAGGATTTTTCCCTTCAAACTTTACGAAAGTTAGTATCTAGACACTTTGATTAGAATAGAATTGTCACATTAAATTCCTTGGAAATAGAGTAACAACATATTTATTTCAGATAGTCAAAGAAAGGAATATCGAGCATATAGGTTGGTTTCATGGATGTACATCCTTCTTGATGAGATATTATTACAAAGAGATTATATTACATGGTGAGTGTTCATATGTGGTTGTCGACATTGTGACATTAAATTACTTCTCATGGATTCCTTGAACCATAGCCAAGAAGTAATCTTGGAATTTAGGAATGACCACCCAATGATAATGAGAAATAATCCTAGAGGTTCACACACTAAGAGTTTCTTTTAATCTCGATTAAATTCCATTAGAGCTTAATTAATGAAATAAATTCCTATCTGAAGCCAACTATGGTCACCATATCTCATGGTCCCTTACCTAATTATGACTTGTATGGTGATTGTGATGATTCTTATGATTTTGATATTTGATCTTCTTTGGTTTCTCTGGGCATGAAGGAATGAATGCTTGTATTACCCCATCCATCCCCTTTATGTTTTTTTTCATTTATTTTTTTAATAAAAGGTATATGCCCTAACGTTTTTGGTTAATTAATGAAATAAATATTATTCTTAAGTTCAAGGAATAATTTTATTCACGTAATATAGATATTATAAATTAAATAAATATTTATTCTCTAGTATGTGAATAAAATATTTATTTTATTCATTTAATATTTTAATAAATATTTATTTGCAAGAATATGAATAAAATATGTATTCATTTTTTCAAGAAATGATAGAGGAGTTTGAAAGGACCAATACCGAGTCTGTTGACAAATATTAATTAAAATAATTCAAGTTAGAAAATGACTCAAAATAATATTTATATAATTTTTATTATGTTTCATGGTATTTATTTAAGGTAATAAATGTTATTTAATGGCTGTTATGAAATTAAATAATATTTTAACTTAAATCTAAACTCTATAAATAATCAGTTATGTCTATTGTGTAGAGCATGTGAAAATTGCAAATAGGGAATTATTGCAGACAATGAATTATATCTCAACTCCACTTATACTCTCCCTCTCAAGAAAAAGAAGAAAAATATATATTTTTTCAAGATTTAAGAATGTACAATCAATAATTAACAATGCAAGATGTTTGACACACCACACTAGCACCTGAAGATCAAGTGGTGTTTCTCAGACATCAAAGGAGCACATGTGGATTACCACTATAGGGATTCTATCCTTAGATTCTCATAGAACAATAAAGGTAATATGAAAGGGTTTTTTTGAAAGATCAACATTAACCAATGAAGATAGTTCTTAATCACAATTATTTATTTCTTTGTATATTAAATAAATATATTTTAAATTTTACATGAAGGATTATCGCTCTTGGTTTCTAGAAATGATTATTAAAAGAAATTTTAATATATTCTCCACCTCTACATGCTTCCACTGCACCCAGAACCAACAGGGCTATGTTTCTTGGCATTCACCTAATGATAGTTAAATCATCTAGACATGAATAACACTATTTATTTCTTCATTCCTAACCATTAGTACTATCTAGGGAGATCATGATACATATTTTTCATACTTGGGTGTATCCCCCATCTAGAAGCAAGAAACTCTCTCATCATCTTATCGTGTAAGCCCGTAGGAACCCGTACTCGACCATAGAAAAAAAAGGAAATAATTTTCACTGCTAAGATACCATTTTGATGGTGGATCCCCATCATATAAGTTTTCCCTAAAAGATAATCCCTTTAGTTCAGATAACTTCCCAGTCTGGATCTGGTCCAAAAGCATGGGTAACACAGATGTCGAGGTTAGAGATACTCATCCTTGAGACTCCTAAACATCTAGATGCATATTTTCAAAGAGTTTCATCATCCATCACTTGTCTCAAGACTCCAATGCTTCCTCTATTTTCATCTTCTAGCTCAATGAATCGGCAATTATGTTACCCTTAACCAGTGTATAAACTAACTTGAAGTCGAAAGACTATAGATACTCGACCCACCTCCGCTATTGAAGGTTTAGGTTCTTTTGAGAAAATATTTACCTGAGGAACTTGTGTTTCATCTACACCACAAACCACTCACCCAAAAGATAGTCTCTCTAGTATCTTAGGGCATGAAACACTATAGATTACTTTAGATCATTAGTATGGAAATTCCTCTCTTGTGGTCTCAGCTATCTAGAGCTATAAGAAACCACTCGATCCTCCTATATTATAACTCATCTAAATCCAACTCCAAATGCGTCATAGTACATATAAAAATACATAATGGTATAGGTAAAGTGAGAATCACTATTGAGGTCAACCTGCTCTTCAGCTCCTAAAAGACTCTCTCACAAGAATCTTTCCAAAAAAAATCACACCTTTCTTGGTCATCCCAAACATTGATGATGATAAATAGGAAAACTCCTAGATAAAACACTGATAACACCCATCTAAATCAAGAATAATCTAAATCTCAAAGAAATTCTTGGGTCAATTCTAAGATACTAAAGATGCAACCTTCTCAGGGTCCACTTCCACTCTTACCTCTGAGATAACATGACCTAATAAGGGCAATTTATTAATCTAGAAACTGAATTTGGTTAACTTGGTGTAAATTTAATGATATATCAATGTACTCAAGATGATTTCAAGATTATTGGAATGATCTTATACACACTGGTAGTACACTAAGATATCATCAAAAAAACCACCACAAAATAATTCATGAAAGGATAGAAGATTTGGTTCATCAAGGTCATGAATAACATTGGTGCATTTTTCAGACCAAATGACATCAACATGAACACATAAAATTCATACCTACTCTTAAAAGTAGTCTGAGATATGTCTAATGGTCTCACTCTCAACAAATGATACCTTTTTCTCAAGTCATTCATAGAGAAAATTTGGGCACCTTTCAGCTAATCGAAGAGATCCTCTATGCATGGAAGGGGATATAGGTTCTTGACCATCAACTGGTTAAATATCTGATAGTCTACACACAAGAATAATGTATCATAGGAATTATTATCAAAAAACACAAGAGAACCCCAAGGTGACTTACTAGGTCATATGAAACCCTTAGTTTCTAGATCTTCTAATTGAATTTAAATTCTCAATGCTCTACTCATATCATCCTACAAGGAGGGATAGAAATTGCCTCTACTCTCAGCACCAACTCAATCATGAACTTGATCTCTCGCTTAGGTGGTAATCCAAAGATATATTCAATAAAAACATCCTAAAAATGGTTTACCACCAGAGGGAAAGTATCATGTTTCATTCTACCGCCATCTAGAGAATGACATACTATATAAGTCGTGAGTAAATCTAATCTACACTAAATTAGTCCTGCATTACCAGTCTGAAGATCCCACTCACATGGGTGAAAATAGTTACCTCTTTCTTAAGATAGAAAGTTAAGTCTCTTATGGTAATAGTCTATGTGAGTTTGGAATAGAACTGACCAATCCAAACCCGTAATTAAATCAAAACCTGTCATTTCTATCACAAATAGTTCCTAAAATAAATAGTAACCTCTAATTTCTAGATAACATGCCTTAAAAACATTTGATATTCTCCAAACACACTCTCAATGGTGTTTATATGGTAAAGACATCATCCAAGACTTCCACAACTAAGCCCAAACCTTTTTCCAAAAAGAGAATATATAAAGTAATGTGATTCTATTGTATAAAAAACTCCATCAAGGATAGATGATACAATTATCATACCTCTGACGGTATAAAGTCATGCATCCAACCTACCTAGAGTAGAAAACATAGTATTTAGTTAACTTTCCCCTCTACCCTGGGCTCCAGTTTAACTCCACTATGCTTCTCCATCTGAATGGTAATGTCACTCATACATAGGGGTACAATTTCCTCTACCTCAACCGGGATGTATAATGGAACTCCAACTACTAGTCTGAAAATGGGTAGTTGAGTCCTTCACAGACTCTTGTTATTTTCCTAATCCACTACCACTATTATACAACTTCATGCGCCTACAAAACCTCTATAGGTGTCGTATCCTACCACAATAACAGCACTCCAAATAAAGGTATGAACATTGAGACTGCTTATAGCCAAACTGGCCTCACTGATCGCACCACAATGGAACATGGTATTGAGATGGATGCTCTTGTCACTGTTTCCTAAGTGATAACTGTCATAGAATCATTTCATACCACTATAATAAGTGATCCCATCTCACCCTACTAGAATATACTAGCTTCTACTTTAGGCATCTCTTATATTCCCTTCTATGATGATATCCTTATTCATCATGTCTGAAATGATACTCAAGTGAAAGATGTTCACTTATGACCTGATCTCATAGCTAAGCCCATCTTGTAAATTCCGCATCCTAGAAATTTCATAACCTTATAAGGATGGAAAAAAAAATTATGTCATTGAAATGTCCAGTATATTCTATCACTAACATGTCCTCTTGTATCAGGTTCATGAACTCACAAGACTTATCATCCATCAACTATTATGGGTAGAATTTGATCATAAACTTAATCTCAAAGTACTTTTAGGGCCACTCATATTACTACCTAGGTTGATCTAAAGTGTCCCACTAACCCTTGGCTGGTCCATGAAGTTTTTATACAACAAGCTTCACCCTCATATTTTTGGGTGTCATGAGGTGCTTGAAGATCATATGGAATGACTCGATCTAGAACTCAACTACTAGGGGGAATCCCTCCCTAATGAACATAGGTGGGTTATATAGCTGAAACTCTATTTTAATCTTATATATTGAAGTTAAAGTGAAAAAAGTATCCCTTTACATGGATTTCATGACCCTCAAGAATCTATTAGAAAGCTGAACATCCATTTGATTATCAGAAGCTACAATAATCTCTAGTTCATTTTCATTAGGAGCATTTGATTGGTACTCTCTTGATGATCAATTCAAAGATTATGAGGAGGTATTTTTTCTACAAGAAAAACTCACTCCATAGAACACTTGATAATAGCAAGTCAACCTCAACAGGTGACAAAAACAAAGAACCACGAGCTTATAGTCACTCTAAATGTGGCTTAACAAGTGAATTTTCATGACATAAAAGTTCATTTATTCCCTTTTTCATCATATATAATAGGTATCTTATTTCACAATTCATGGAAGAAAATATATCACTTGCAATAAACATATCCATATTAGGAAAAATACATGTCTATACATATCCCTACATCCCAATAATGAGGCATGCATACTCTTATCATGCTATACTTGTCCATGAGTATAAATCTCAAGAAAATAACATCACACAATATGTGAATCAGCCAAGGTTAAATAATATCAACCATAATAAGTGAAACAAATGAACAAAAATCTCATCCTTGGGTACTCGACTTTTCCCATGTACATGGGTTAGATACTCCCATGAAAAAGATCATTACCAGGTCCCAACATGTTTCTAACCTCGTTTATACCTTTCTGAAATAGTAAATCAATTGAAAATAAAAACATTATCCTATGATACCACTTTGTAACATCCTCTGATCCAGCACTCACTCACAGGGAAAAACCGGGTTGGTTACTAGACCTCAAGTGCACCTCCCCATATGCCAGAGGCTACCAACTAGAATTAGGGGTGTAAAGAACATAGTGGGGAGAGTATAGCCCCTGACGTTGAGTTTTAATAACTATAGATAAAGAAAATAGTGAAGGAAACTGATCAAAAAATAATAAATAATAATATATTGATAGGATATAATTTAGCTAAGTGTTTAGCTGAAAGTAAAATAGATAAATGAGAAAAAAGACACCCAAGTCCTCAGTCTCATTCCCTATGTCGGTCTCGACTCTAAGATCTAGGCTATCCACTAAGAAAAATTCAACAACATGGTATTTTTTTCATTTTCCAAACCTGAATCCATGTAATCCTCTCATATACCAAACAGCGGTCTAAATTGGGTGTGAGTAAACTCAGTAGGTCAACGCCATAGTGTCTAAAAAATTAGTCTGATAATAAGTGCATGCAATAAATAGATAAAATAAGTATTATTAAATAAATTAAAATACTATAATAATTAACTTTCTTTATCATTATGCCAGAATAACTTTGATCATATAGAATCACCATTATGGTCATAAGCACAATTTTAAGGCATAATGTAACTCCCCGACTCTAGTTACCCAAAGTCGGTGCATTATTACGTAACATTGGCATGATCACAAAATATCAAGTCTTGAAATATCGATTAGTTTAGTAGCCTTGGAAACACTAAATATATTCATAATTCTTACATTACATCATAAAGTAAAAGAAAACTACAATAATATATTGTCTTCATATCCCCTCATACTATCCCTACAGGTCATTCATAAAATACTTCTTCACATCCTAGAAAAATTAAAACATTGAATGGGGTGAGCTGAGATGCTCAGTAAGGATAACAATATAGCAGAAACTTTCATAAATAAACATAAAAATTTAAGGCAATGTATAACTGAATCAAAAGCCTTTTAAACATGAACTTTAGTATAATATGGCAAAATAAAATGAAATAATTCCATTTACTTATTCACATGGATATTCTACTAGTCTAATAATCACATGCAATATCAATAACCACTTTAATAATGATGGAATGCATAATGCCAGACTATCATAACCACATAGTCAAGGCCTTGTGCCAAGATTACAAATAATATTTTGTCAAGGCCTTGTGAAAAGACACTAGTTTGCCTCATGAGACCTATTGATGCATCGAGGATCTATAGAGGGCTCCACCCGTCACTTATTAAGTCCAATGCATTCCTCATATGAACAGGTTTAAACATATCGTAAAACATAACATAATCGTATCACATAAAACATGCATAAAGGAAACATACCATTTCCACATTTCAATCCAAGATATCAATACAACAAATTGATATAATAAAAACATTATCAAAACCATTTTCAATACAAAAATAAAAGGAAATTAAAACTTGGTATTTATTTTTCATTTTAACAAAAGTTATGGCTTGTAGAGGAAGCCGAAACTCAAATAATGGTCACGACGGCGGATAAGTCATTGTAGCCGCATACGTAAAACAAAAAATTCCTTTTGTCATTTATTAAAAATGCTTCGTATAAAAATATTCCTTTTGAATAAAAGTGGAATTCAAAGGGGTTTATACACCGTATAAAAGAAAGTTTTGTATAAAAAAATATGCCTCAATGAAAGGAGATTGAGACGAAGTCCCTTACCTCGTGTCCGACTTGACTCGATCGTTCTTTAACCTCCTGAATAATAAACTATAGTTAATTTCTATTTTCTTAAGAACCTTTTTAAAGTTAATTATTCCTTTTATATCACTTATTACCATGTTATGAACATTAGGTAATTATTTAAGTTAATAACGGTCGTTTTATCGATCTTTAGTACTTGATTCAAAAATAAACTTCTTATAATTACAAGTTGTTTATGTGGTAGAATATCCATTATCTCAGGAATTATATTCATAATGTGGGTATCATATATATCCAGTAGATACATGAATTTATAATATTACATAACATTTAGAGGTAATAAATGAAACGCACCGTTCATGGAGACGGTAAGCCGTATGTACGCATGAACGCTAATTTCATTTATATTTCATATTTAATAGAATTAAAACATAATGATACATAGTTATATCATAATTTTAGTATATTATCAAATATAATATCATTAACTCAATCCTTTATAAGTACCACATATGGTATTAACGAGTCACATCACTTTGAGGGGGCGGTAGTCCGCACTTCCTCTAATGAGATTATCTTGTTTACCCATAATGGAAACCATAAAGGTGTGATATAAAAGAAAAATACAGAAGCATAAAGAAAATATAAACATAATATATATCATATAGAAATATAGTTTCATCATAATGTCCACCATGAAAGGTGTTAAAAGAAGATTGAACAATCATCGTTTCGTGAGGCAGTAATTCATCAACCACAGAAATAGTATGTTCTTTAACCATTAGACAGAGGTGTGTGTAAGTGTAAATCAAATCCTTCTCATAACAAAATTATAGTATATTTAATATATTGTTTTTGTTACAAAATAAAGGAATAAAAGGAGTTTAAGTGGTTGTAGAAGCAAAATAAAACAAAAGAACATAAGAGAAGACATTACCTTAAAATCGGGTAAATCTTTTTGATTTGAGCGAAAGGCTTCCTTGGGAAGACTTCTGCCAAAACTGAGGCTTCTAGGATAAAGATAGAAAAGTTGATAGAGTATTTGGGCAGAGTCTGGCCGATCCAAATGGCTTTGAATGTGTGAATAAGGTGGTAGAGGTGGGGGCCTTTTATAAGAGGAGAGGAGGGGAACTCTTGGAAAGATTAAAATGTTACTTTATTATAAAATGATTTTCAGATTCTAAAGGTCCCACAATGATATATTTCTAGGATAAGGTGATAAGGGTTCTAAATCCACCCATACAATAGGCTTTATACAAGTGTAAGTCTTAGATTTTACCTTATATTTTCATTTTATTTAAATCGTTCATTAATGAGGTTACCACTGCATCATCATGGTGTCATAAATAAATTTATTTATTCAATTCTTAAAAATTATAAAAAAAATATAATGATGTAGTAAATATTTCTAGCTTTCTAATTAATATTTATAGTTCTGAATATGACTTGTATAACCCCATGTAAAAATTGTTTTAGTAAAACAATACATGTTTGTGACACTTTTATTTTTACTTTAAATAAAAAGTTATTAATGTCATTTTCTTACCCAAGTGGCTCCATGGGGTCCCCAAGTTTACCCATGGATTTTCTAGGTCGGCCATGACTTATCCAATAAGTTTAGGATAATTGTAAAGGTAATTTCATATTATTATATCATTATATTTACCTTAAATTACACTAATTACCTTTAATCGTGATTAATAAAACTTAAAAGTTACAATTCACCAAAAAAAATATTTTAATCCCATTGAACCACATTTTACATCCTAATGACTACAATTTATGTTGTATTTTTTAAATTCAATTCATAGAAGAAGTAAAGTTTCATTTAAACGAAAATTAGTTCTTTTAACTATCACTTAGTGGTTTCACTATTCATCAAAAATTGATGTTTTTCAAAACAATACAAAAAATTCACCCTAAGCTATAATTGGTATTCCAAATTCAAAAATTATGTCTATTTTACAAAATTCAAAACATATAAGTTGCATTAATTAATTTTATAATTAATTCCCGTTGTCCAAACAAATAGCGTGTTTTTAAGAAACAATATCAATCAAAAGATTGACAATTGTTTATGTCCAATTTCAATGTGAAATTAATTCTAATTACCACCATTGGATAAAATGGTAAAATTATATTCTAATTATACTTTAAAACCCCTCAATATTATAATTTATCACTATAAATTACTTTTATTAAAAAATTTGTTTTTAAGTATTTTTCACTATTCATCAAAAATTGGATGTTCTCAGAAAAATACCAAAAATTCAACTTAGGATAATTTTGATATTCCGAATCCAAAAATGAATTCCATTTTGAATTATAAAATTAATATAATTAAAAAATTGGGTATTACTATTCATAATGGCTACTTCGATTGGTCGCGGTGTGTTAGAATCTCGAACTTGTGTACAATGCAAGCTATTGCATTATTGAAAGAGAAGCGTACCATGGAAGCTCGGGGTGTTACATTCTACCCTCCTTTAATAAATTGCATCCTCACAATTTTAAATTGTTCTTCAAAAATAAAAGGTTGAAAGTAGAAAATACCTTTGTGGAAAACCCACATCGGAAATAAGGTTAATAAAATTTATCCTTAATAAGAGGGAAAGGGAAATAAAAAAGTCACCACCAAATTATGATCTAGATTAGGAGAACATTGGTTGAAATTAGAGACACATAATTGGAAGGAAAACATAAATATTTGTAGGGAGTGATTGAGTTCATCAATCACAAACAAGTGTAAAATTGAGGGCCTCAAAGCCTTCAATATATGGTGATTTAAAATATCATCAGTTCAACAAAACATAAGGTATTAGGATAACACATTTTTTTAATATACCTTTCATAAAGTTTAAGAATTAATTTATTTATAGAATAAGAGAGAGGTATATATATATACTTGACAAGTAGAGTTTCAACCTTCAACTAATTTCTACCACAAACTCATCTTTTACTCCAAAAGGTAATAGAACTCAAAGATATTATATTTATCCTAATCGTACAAGGTTCCAAATATTAACACATACCATTTAGATTAGGAAAACTATTTTGTAATAACCAGGGACTTCCTGTAGGCTAGTGGTAGGTAATAAAGGCTTGTCACACTATGGTTGTGGGTTCGATTCCTGCAGCTTTTTCCGACGAGACGGGTTATATCCCGACCTGCAGGTTGTCCTTTTCCTAAAACTATAGTATTATAATATTCCAAAAATAATCTTCAGAAATGTTTTAACCTTAAAAAATACTATCCAATGTTCAACTTAATCCATTCCAACATTTATAGTTATCCAAAATACCTCTGTCCAGACTTTCTCTAAAAGGTCTCTAAATTCAAAAATCAATTGTAACATTAGATTCCCCAAAAAAAGTCAAGTTTCTCTTATTGTCATATACTAAAAATATGATTACCTTCATCCTATTAAAACCTTAATGAAAACAACAAGTACTGAAGTACAATCCTTATATATATCACATTATTCCTATAACCCGAATATAATCCATGAGTCCAAAAGCACCAATACATTAATTATTCCACTTCAACTGTAGTAACAACATAATATTTCCCTTGATCCCTTGGCCTTTTATGAGGTATATTTCCCTGACTCTTAGGACATTCATTTGCATAATTCCCCATTTCCCTAAAATTATAGCATTCGACATTGATAGCCTCTTTCTTTCCCTTATAATCCCGAGCATGGTGACCTTTTTCTCCACATTTATAACAAACTCCCATTCCTTTTAGGCAAGTACCGGGGTGATTCCTCCCACAATTATCGCATAATTGAAAATCCTTGTTTCCCTTTTTCCCTTTATCTGTCTCTTGTTCCACCATTCTCTTCTTCTCTTTCTTTACTTTGTTGTCATAAGACTTTGAGAATTCCTTTTCTGTCTTGATAGCACACGAGACTATATCTTCATACGTTGAGAAAGATTGTGATACTAAATCTCGATGGAGAAATGGTTTTAACCCATCAAAGAAAAGATCAATACTAATTCTTGTGTTACGTATATAATCTACTGCATGCCTCGCTAACCTTGTAAAGTTGGCCTCATACTTTGCGACATTCTCATCCTCCTTTTACCTCAGACTCAGAAATTGTCTTTCCATGTCTGCTCGATGGTCACAAGGAAAGTATTTTTCTATGAAAAGCTCTTTGAACTCCCTCCATTACATATTTGATACTTCATCATCTTCCTTCATGTTTTGAATTAATGACCACCATTGATCAGCTTCTCTAGTGAGGTGGTAAACTGCCATGATATCCTTTTCCCTTTCACTACTCCCCAAGGCATAGAATATTTTCTCTAAGGAATTTATCCATTTCTCAGCTACTAAGGGATTTGTACTCCCATTTAATGTTGGTGGTTGTTACCTCATGAAGCGATCTAACATTGATCCTCCACGTTGCGGATCAGGGTGCTCCATAAGAGTAAGGTTATTATTCATAACCTGAGTGAGTTATCCCAGTATGGTGATTAGCTGATAATCACCAGTTGTATCACCAGCTCCACTATAATTATCTTGGGCAGGAGGGAAATCCCTACATGGAGTGCGTGCATTGATACGGTTTCCATTCCTTCCACTAGGCGTCATTTCTAAATAATTTCATAAACTATATTAGTTTATGAATCTAAATACATAATAACAAACTTCCAAAAAACATAACATAAATTGAACTATTTATGGATATAATCCATAATCATAAAAAGAAATGTTTTCTTTGAGTAAGTATATACTCATAAACCCTTCATAATGGTTTGTAAAGAAAATGAGAATTATCCTAAGCATATCCCCCGGGAGTGTCATAACCAAAAGTGTAGCAAGGCCCGTTGTCGTACACCAGTTCCTGTTCGAGTCTATCTCAAAGCGGTGTTTTCGGGTTTTACCCCTAGGTACATCTGTGCTAGAGCCGCCTCTACCTGCTCATATCCAGATAGGGATGTATTTCTCAGAAAACTCACAAAATATCAATCATACCAAAATTCTAGGAAGTTCTTCTATTCTAATCTTCAAATTCTATCTTAGGGCTATGTGCTCTAATCAGAGTTTATCTAAATCTAGCATCCATGGTTAGTACTAAACTACCTCTGATACCAACTGTAACGCCCCGACCCCAGTTACCCAGAGTCGGTGCATTATTACGTAACATTGGTGTGATCACAAAAGATCAAGTCTCGAAAGATTGATTAGTTTAGTATCCTTGGAAACACTAGATATATTCATGAGTCTTACATTACATCATAAAGTAAAACAAAACTACAATAACATATTGTCTTCATATCCCCTCATACTATCCCTAAAGGCCATTCATAAAATACTTCTTCACATCCTAGAAAAATTAAAACATTGAAAGGGGTGAGCTCAGATGCTCAGTAAGGACAACAATATAGCGGAATCTTTCATAAATAAACATAAAAATTTAAGGAAATGTATAACTAAAACAGAAGCCTTTTAAACTTGAACTTCAGCATAATATGGAAAAATAAAATGAAATAATTCCATTTACTTATTCACATGGATATTCTACTAGTCGAATAATCACATTAAATATCAATAACCACTTTCATAATGATGAAATGCATAATGCCAGACTATCATAACCACATAGTCAAGGCCTTGTGCCAAGACTACAAATAAGATTTTGTCAAGGCCTTGCTGTAAGACACTAGTTTGTCTCATGAGACCTACTGATGCATTGATGAGCTATAGCGGGCTCCACCCGTCACTTATTAAGTCCAATGCATTCCTCATATGAACAGGTTTAAACATATTATAAACCATAACATAATCATATCACATAAAACATGCATAAAGGAAACATACCATTTCCACATTTCAATCAAAAGATATAAATACAACAAATTGATATAATAAAAAAATTATCAAAACCATTTTCAATACCAAAATAATAGAAAATTAAAACTTGGTATTTATTTTTCATTTAAAAAAAGTTATGGCTTGATGAGGAATCTGAAACTCAAATAATGGTCATGGTGGCGGAGAAGTCGTTGCCGCCGCATACGTAAAACAAAACATTCCTTTTTTCGTTTAGTAAAAACGCTTCGTATAAAATGATTCCTTTTGAATAAAAGTGAAATTAAAAGGGGTTTATACACCGTATTAAAGAAAGTTGTGTATAAAACAAAATATTCCTCAATGAAAGGAGATTGAGAAGAAGTCCCTTACCTCGTGTCCGACTTGACTTGATCTTTCTTTAACCTCATGAATAATAAAATATAGTCAATTTCTATTTTCTTAAGAACATTTTTAAAGTTCATTATTCCTTTTATATCACTTATTACCATGTTATTAACATTATGTAATTATTTAAGTTAATAACGGTCTTTTTATAGATCTTTGGTACTTGAGTCAAAAATAAACTTCTTGTAATTACATGTTGTTTATTGGTAGAATATCCATTATCTCCGGAATTATATTAATGATTTGGATATCATATATATCATATACATCCAGTAGATACATTCATTTATAAAATTACATAACATTTATAGGTAACAATGGAAATGCATCGTTCAGGGAGACGGTAAGCCGTACGTACGCATGAATGCTACTTTCATTTATATTTCATATTTAATGGAATTAAATCATAATGATACAAAGTTATATCATAATTCCAGTATATTATCATATATAATATCATTAACTCAATCCTTTATATGTACCACATATGGTATTAATGAGTCACATCACTTTGATGGGGCGGTAGTCTGCACTTCCTCTAATGATATTATCATGTTTACCCATAATGGAAACCATAAAGGTGTGATATAAAAGAAAAATACAGAATAATAAAGAAAATATAAACATAATATATATCATATATAAATATAGTGTCATCATAATGTCCACCATGAATGGTGTTAAAAGAATATTGAACAATCATCGTTTTGTGAGGCAGTAATTCACCAACCACGGAAACAGTATGTTCTTTAACCATTAGACAGAGGTGTGTGTAAGTGTAAATCAAATAATTCTAATAAAAACATCCTATTATATGGAAGATACTGTTGTTTTTACAAAATAAAGTAATAAAAAGAGTTTAAGGGGTCGGAGAAGCAAAAACAAAAGAACATAAGAGAAGACATTACCTTAAAATCGGGTAACTCTTTTTGATTTGAGCCAAAGGCTTCCTTGGGAAGACTTATTCCCAAATTGAGGCTTCTAGGATGAGGAAGGGGAAGTTGAGAGAGTATTTGGGCAGAGTTTGGCCGAGCCAAATGGCTTTTAATGTGTGAATAAGGTGGTAGAGTTGGGGGGCCTTTTATAAGAGGAGAGGAGGGGCACTCTTGGAAAGATTGAAATGTTACTTTATTATGAAATGTTTTTCGGATTATAAAGGTCCCAAAATGATATATTTATAGGATAAGGTGATAAGGGTTCAAAATCAACCCATAAAATAGACTTCAGACAAGTTTAAGTCTTATATTTTACCTTATCCTTTCATTTTATTTAAATCGTTCATTAATGAGGTACTCACTGCATCATCATGGTGTCATAAATAAATTTTTTTATTTAATGTCTAAAAATTATAAAACAAATATCATGATGTATGAAATAGTTTTAGCTTTATAATGAATATTTATAGTCAAAAATATGACTTGTATAACCCCATGTAAAAATTGTTTTAGTAAAACAATACATGTTTGTGACACTTTTATTTTTACTTTAAATAAAAAGTTATTAATGTCATTTTCTTACCCAAGTGGCTCCATGGGGTCCCCAAGTTGACCCATGGATTTTCTTGGTCGGCCATGACTTATCCAATAAGTTTAGGACAAGTTTAAAGGTAATTTCATATTATTATATCATTATATTTACCTTAAATTACACTAATTACCTTTAATCGCGATTAATAAAACATAAAAGTTAATATTCACCAAAAAATTATTTTAATCCCATTGAACCAAATTTTACATCCTAATGAAAACCATGTATGTCATATTTTAGAAATTCAATTCATAGAAGTGGTAAAGTTTCATTTAAACGAAAAATCAGTTTTTTAACTATTACTTAGTGGTTTCACTATTCATAAAAAATTGAAGTTTTTCAAAACAATAACAAAAATTCACCCTAAGCTATAATTGGTACTCCAAATTCAAAAATGATTTCTATTTTACAAAATTCAAAACATAAGTTTCATTAATTAATTTTATAATTAATTCCCGTTGTCCAAACAAATTGCGTGTTTTTAAGAAATAATAACAATCAAAAGATTGACAATTGTTTATGTCCAATTTCAATGTGAAATTAATTCTAACGACCCCCATTGGATAAAATGGTAAAATTATATTCTAATTATACATTAAAACCACTCAATAGTATAATTTATCACTATAAATTATTTTGATTAAAAATGTTGTTTTTAAGTATTTTTCACTATTCATCGAAAATTGGATGTTCTCAAAAAAATACCAAAAATACAACTTAGGCTAATTTAGATATTCAGAATCCAAAAATGAAGTCCATTTTGAAATATAAAATTTATATAATTCAAAAAGTGTGTATTACTATTCATAACGGCTACTTCGATTAGTCGTGGTGTGTTAGAATCTCGAACTTGCGTACAATGAAAGCTATTGCATTATTGATAGAGAAGCGTACCGTGGAAGCTTGGGGTGTTACGCATAATCACATAACAGGGAGAAGACCTATGTATAATCATTTTATCATAACAAGGGAAATAGCTTTATATAAACATTTCAACATAATCGGGTTAATACCTCTATAAGTATTTCAGCATAACGAGGTCAAGACCCTTTATATAATCATTTTAGCATAACAAGTCCAAGTCTTCTATAAGAATTTCAGCATAATCGGTCCAAGTCCTTTATATAAGAATTTCATCATAATCGGACCAAGCCCTCTATAAGAATTTTATAATAAAAAAAGATAATCCACCTATAATAATTTCAGCTTAACTATGCCAATCCCTTTATATAAGTGTTTCAACATAACAATGTCATATAAAAGTATCACCAGACATTTCAATAAATAATTAATTCATATTATAAAGTGATCTTATCATAATAAATCTCCTAAGGTCTCATGTCATGCTAATTCATGTTTCAATCCAACAGTAATTTCATTATTGTTAAAGGGTTGAAGCACCCTATGGGTAGCCTCAAGATATATCTCAGCACTAATGGATCCAAAGGGATCCAAGGAGTAGTCCAAACACATGATTATTATCACCCATTATTCTTTTGGTTAACACGCACATTGCGTCGACACAACCGCATAGTATTTCACATAGTTAGACAAATAGAAATAGACAATAGAGATTTATTCTAGACCACCAACCATTATCCAATGATCAAATCAACACTCTCAATGGGGAACACTAATGAAGAATGAAAGTGAAAGAGATCAACAAGGAAAACCTATATCACAGAAGCATCAAGATCAGATCATGATTCAATGGTGGTTAGGAGATCACACTGGTATAACAGATAATATTAGAAAAAGAGAGAAAACCAAAGAAAATGAACTCACTAGATATCAAACACTAGATTCATATTTTCCATAAGGGAAGGAATTAGTGAAAATCATATAAATCCACCGTAGGGTTTTATAGAGGATGCTAGATGATGAAATAAGCAAGATTCATGAGTGAATCGTGATTTAATACATTTTTTCTATATGAATTCACTTCATGAACCCCTTTCATGGTGTGAAATAAACATACATCAAAAAAAGAATCGCATAGGGTTGAAAATATACCGATCGACCTTTTCACAGCATGTAACAAATTCATAGATTGTATCGCAATAACATCCTAAAACAATTTCATGGATTCTCTAAGTGATGGATTCACATCGTGTATTACTTACACAACATGAATATGTTCTGTAGGTAGTATCCACTACAAATTATTGAAGAAATATTGAAAATACTTCAACTCCACCCGAGCCTAAGGCGAAATCCTTTGTGACCTTAGACATATTTATACCCTATCACTACTAATTCAAACAAACATACTTACCTGAAATTTAGGTCATTTTCTCTATCAAAATCTCTCCATCCCCAAAGAAAAGGTTTGTCCACCAAGGTTTAAAATAATAAAGACCCAACTAAAATAGGTTCAACAAAAACATAAAGTGTTACATACATAGAAAAGACGATATCTTACAATAGTTGTGCCTAGAAAATGGGTTTTACCCTAGGAGTGATGTAATTTTTATTCACACTCAGGTTTTGGAAGTTTGGCTATAAAAATTTATTTATTTATTTATTTAATGGTTAATTAGGTTATTTGACCTAGGGTTGTGTGGGAACCTGAGACAACTTAAGGGGTGATCAGGGTGTCATAAGAATTAAACATTTTATTTTATCCCTTTTCATAGGGATCTTGTTCCCAAATTAGAAGGAATAAAATTCAACCTATGATTATTTCTTAACATACAAACACATATATTCAAAAAATGTAAATTAAAGAAATATTTTACTTAGTTCACCTATAAACGGCTACTCCAAGGATCACACACTTTGCATTATGTTGGTGTACTTGGATCTACAATAACTCATTTTTTATTTGGATACAATATTTAGCTAAGGTCACTCATCACCAAGGATCACTACCACTTCCTCTATTTCACTCACTACTTCCAAGAGGGTTACAATTTTAGATAAATTCACACTACCTCCCAAGGATATTTACTTATTCTTCTCATTCATGAACTTCTTTGGTAAAGGTATCATTTTATGAACTTTTAGGACTCTTATTAGTTTTGTGAGATGAAGGTCAATCCAAGTTTATTACTTTAATTAGGAAATGATATTCTATATATTAATGCATTATTAAATTCTAAATGTTGCTTCCAGATCCACTACCTATTATAAAAAATTCCTGATGAGAAGAGTTTTTTATTTTTTTCTTCAATCTATCTTTTCACAGTAGTAATACTCCAATTAATAATTACAGTAATAGAATTATTCTTAAATGCAACATATATTCCTTAATTAAATATTTTAGATGTAACTGTAATATGAACAAATCCATATTTTTGATATGATCATCACATCCTATAAAATTTTAGACATTAGTCATCATATTCTAAGAAAAATCTATTTTATATCCTTGTTCATAAATAACTATTCATCACTATCAAACCAGATATTCAATAACGTGTATAGAAACTATAAAAATTCCAAATATGATCTTCGGTGATATTTAAACCAGTAGAAAAAATATCTTTCTACACATTGGATATTCAATGATTCAATTTTAATTGTCCTCCTCCTTCTCCTTTCAGAACACACGAACCACTCCTTCTATTTTTTCTCTCTACTATTACTCCTTTTTTTCACAATAGACTTATTCTTCTTTAATTTCTGCAAACTATCACCATTTTTTTGGAATATTTGAATATTGAATTCAAACACAAGAAATTAACTATGTTAAATTTAAATTTATTTAATCTAATATCACATATCAACTTTAACTTAATCCTCACCATTAAAATCTATTTGGGTCATTGAAACTGGATCTGTAACTACCAACATGTTTTTTAAGAACCAAACTTGTAAAAATTCTCATAACATCCATATTTCCAAGCTCCATCACATGGTCCCTTCTCAAAATGGTCGTATTGATCTATGATTCATGGAGACAGTGACATGTAATTACATATATCACAACATAGTGGTCTCTCTATACTAAAACACCATTCAAAATTACCCCTAACTCCCTCAATGCCTATGTTTCATAGTCTATGGAAAACAAAGTGCTCAAAAAACTCACCTTCATGGCATGGTATTCCCCGCCTATTTGTTTTATAAGGAGAATTTTTAATCTTTCCATGCCTCACACTATACCCATTTTTTGATTTTTCATGTTACACATGTAATATCCAAAGTCAAAACTTCTTATGCTTTAGTGCGGCTTCCATGACATCCAAGTTTAATTTTAAACATACAAACTATGGCCTCCAAAACACCATGTGAAATGGGTTGCATGTCATATCCACACTTCTAGGTCTTCTATGATTTGAAATTTCCATAATAGACACTATGTATTATTTCATGGTAAATATTGCCTTACCATTTTTCATAGGTCGAATTCTTAATTGAAATGTCATTTCCAATGAAGTGTTCAATCATTACTTCATATTTTGTAAACTCCAAGAATATTCAATCTCCATACCAGAAAACATTATGTACACCACTGCATGTACAATCATTTTTATTTCTAATAGGTAAAATAATAAATTAAAATTCCAACCAAAATTCCCAATACATATTCACTATAGTCATTTCCAAATTCACCAAATAAACACCAGGCATGCCACAGTTACCACTATGACATGGTGAATGGTGTGGTGAAGGCTTACTTCATCAAAAAACATTCATTATAATTAAAATAATTAATCCAATATTTTAACCAAAAATTTTACAATGTTTGGGATACTTTTCCATTGTTCATGTATCACAACTTCGAACTACTTCAGGAGGATTCCAATCATTATAAAACCTACTCATGTTTCTTGAATACTCTATACACACTATATTAATTATTTCTCAGAACTTGTTTTTTGAAAACCACATGTCAACATAAATACTCATCATCAAACCTCTATTAGCTTCATCATTTCTTTCAAAAAAACACATCCTTCATCAAACATCTACACACCTTCTCATCAGAGTTTGTCACTTCCAATGATTTTCAATAAACCCAAATATTATTTTCCATTATCTTAAACCTTAATGATTTCCAATCCATATATAAATCACATTTTGTTATTTTACTTCAACATCTAATAATGATTATCAAAAAATACAACTTACAACCTGTTATTTTTAACATTACCCCCCCCCCCTTTGTATTTTTTTTAAAATACCTACTACTATAAAATCCAATAACTATAAGAGATAGTCTCTTCCTCTTTCTCATTCGATTAATGATTCTCTAATCATGAGTATTTTTTATATTCATCTTTATGTCTTCCTTTCAACCTCTTTGTTAATAAAATACCAAGGGTATATTCACCTATAGATTTAATTTTTTTCCTTTTATGTCCCTTTGGGTTCCTTCAACTTCTTCTTTATGATATTGAATCCCGCTTTTGTAAAGGTACCAAGGTGTTATTACCAACTGTACCCCCTGTTATTAGAATACCAATAGGACCTTTCAACACTTTCACCCCACTTTTTACCAAAATAATGTAAAGGGATCTTCTCATCCAGATTTATCTTTAAGTACTTTCCTCCAACATTTCTTAACTTAATAGGGTTGACTCCATTAGATTTTACTCCCCCTATGTCAAAATAATTATTGAACCAAATTTACAATATAAAAATAAAATATTATCATACCTCCAATAATTTTAGATTTAGAGATATCATTCTCAATTTTTTTCATGCACTCCTTCCCGGCTCATTTGTCACCGCATGTTGACATCCAAAAGCCTCTGGGATCTATCAACCATTTTTAAATTTACCTCCAAAAATATTGGAATGTCTTAACAACTTCTAATTTAGATCACCTTCACTTATATCCTAATTCTTATTAAGTAAACTATTAATTGAATTTACCACTTATAAATGATCCATCAATAAATCCTCTAAGACTACTAATTTAAAACTCACTATAGGAAATAATAGTCTTTTATAACAACATTAATGATGTCCATGAAACTCACTGATTCCCATAGAAAAACTTATAGTTTTAATATTATATATTTCAATAATTTATTTTTATATTAATCATATTCACACAAAACTCTCAGTTCATAAGTAATAAATCATAAGTGTGTGAGACATACCACTTGTTAAATAAATTGATATCACTTGAAAACAGAAAAATTGTGATACAACTTGATATCCATGAAATTTATTTCTTCATTGGACTTCTCCATTTACAAATCTAGATAAACAACCATTGAATTTTATTCATTAACTCCCCTTAATTTATTCAATTTTATATTGATACCAAATAAATAAATGGTCTTTAAAATGTAAAAATCACTTGTAGATGATACTAAATTCTCCTCAACAGCTTGTAAGTATCCTAAAATAAACTCAAATGATAGAATCAAGTTAGTTCATATACAGATAGAAAAAATATTCCTTCATGATTATATCTACTGATTGAATAGTTTTTCTATATCATTCTTCAAGAAATTCCACCCACTATTAATGTTCTAATACCACATTATAAGTTCCAAAATTGATGTGATAGAAATTGAAAGAATCAGATATAGCTTTGAAACCTCTTTCAAAACAAATCACACTATATACCAATTATATTTATCATTTCATCATGAATAAATAGATTTGGTTTTGATTATACCTGAATACTGCTTAATATCACTATTGATACCAATTATAGAACATGATTGGCCTTGAAACCACTATACATTCTTCATTGCTGCATGAATCTTCCGATATAGTTGAATTCTTCATTCAATCTTTCAAACAACTCATAATATGAACCTTTTTATTTGTTAATAATACTAATACCAAATGTAAAAAATATATTTTTTATTTTTTACTCAATGATCATTTTATTTCAATGAACACATAGTGTATGTTCCTATTATATAAAATCATACACACTTTCACTATCTATTTATCCCTTTTAATTTATATACCCCATAAATAATTTCTCACCCTTAATTCCATATCATAAACAAATTATACACCATGAAGAAAGGGTTAAAATCCATTATCATCAAGTTGAGGAGTGTGGTTGGTCATCATAGACTAAACCTTACTTACAATACCCTTCTAATTATTTCTCTAAATAACACCACTTCTACAAACTTTTCTTTAAAAGAATTAATCTAAATTCTTCATCTTATATATCTTGGTATTAATCTACTTTATAAGTGTCATCTCATATTTTCTCATTTACTTATCTAATGCACCATATGTGAATTATTTTCTACACTTCTCTATCCATTAAATAGTAACTCTAACAGTCTTATTATCTTACTTTGTAGTGGTATGGATTCAACCACTTAAGCATAATACTTTCTTATCTTCCATGATTTCCATGATTAAACCTCTTATTTATTAATTTTTTTCCATTTTTTGATTATTTTTCTTCCATAAAGGCTATTGTTCCATAACAACCTTTAGTTTTTGACACATACCAATTTGATATCTTATTTATATATTACAACACCATGAAAAATGGACCCTATTACCATATTTATAACATCTTTTTCTAAAATAATAATTGTTTTTTTTCTATTTATAACTCTTTTATATTTTTTACATAATAGTTATTTTTAGTATGTTATAGATAATAATTGGTAAAAACTCCTTCGTATTTTTAAACAATAACAATCCAATATCATAGATATTTTTTTGATTGGAACATATTTATCTTCTTCTTTCCATCACACCTTGTCACATGAGTGGGGGATCTCTTCATGGAACTTTTATTACTTTTTTTTCAATATATTTACATGGAACCAAGGTTAGCACAAATATAACATATCCCAAAAAAATCATACCTTGTAATAAACATCCTAGGATGTGATGAAATATAGGCCTCCTTTGATTTAGCATCCTTAATTTCTTTTTACACACATGTGTTGTGTGTCCAATGAACCCATAAAAATATAAATTCTTTAATATTTTCTTTCAAAAGTATTTATTTTAAAATTATACATCCATGTTATTATTTTATACTAATTCAAGATTTTTTTTCTTTTTTCTACATTCTGAATGTTTCATGTGATGATATTTAGTGTTTTATTTCTTCTTCACAGTATGAAGCTCTCTCTCAAAATTCTCAATCTTCAAATACTTATTAAACATGCCTTCTAAATTATAGATTTTAGAATTCTCTTATTCATATAAAATATTAATTTTTTCTTCACATTATTCTCTTAAGGAATATATTGATGATTCATGGAGTTTCTAATTTTCTATGCTTAAATCCATCTCATGAACAATTTTATACATTATATCACTCTAATAATTCATTTTCTTATTAAATATTCAGATAGAATCCTATAAAATCATTCCTTACTATATCAAACTTTTGTTTGATTCTTCTAAACCTATTGTATAATCAAATCTATTTTCATCTCCAGCCTTCTCATTCATTAAGTCTTGAATATTCTCTTGTTTATTGCAAAAAACTCAAGACTACCAAAAAAATAGTTATCTCTTTTCTACCATCCTCCATTTTTTTGGTGATATAAAACTTGAATTTTTATGTTTGTAATAAACATCTACTACATAGTCAGATTCATATAAATACATGGAATCCACTTTACTCACCTCCTTGGAAATACACAATTTATTAGTTTCCTTTATACTTCTTGACATATGAAATTATTATAAAATAAAATTAATATTTGGATTTTTAACTGATTAAAAATATAAAATTGTTAGTTTATATCTTTTTGACTCATTGAATAGAAATATCATTAAAATTGGGAGCACTGGATATGTGTCGTTGAAAGGATATCATGGAGATGATTCAACACTAAACTATAATTGTACCTTCACATTTGTTGTTTCCAGGAGATAATTGACACATGATGATATCAAATATCCTTCTTAGATATATCCATCTATTTTCCTACATAAAGGGAAACATGTTGTTGAGTTATCAAGGAAGTATTTGGACCTTCTTACTTTAAATATTTTGTACGCACTGATTGTTAGGTTTTCTCACAGACATCCTTCACTTAATTTCATCAGGGGGTCTATTGAGACTATTTTTTATCTATTTTGAGTTTGGGATTATTGACTCCATTATTTTCCGGGTTTTTTCTCCTTGAAAGATGATTATTATAGATATTGGTCTTTTTGAAGAAGGTGTGCTTCATGATGTTTACGGAATGCTGACGGTTGATCCTTAGTGGTGGGAGAGGAGTCTTGGGGCGTCATTAAAGAGGTGACACAACAGAGATGATTTTGATCATATTAATTTCATAGGTATAAATTCCAATATATAGGGTGGGTTTAGAGGAGTTCATTTTCAAACCAGAGAGAGTGGGTGAACCATTGTGGTTTACTACTCAAAGAAGTGGGTGGACCATGAAGCTAATGATGAGGAAAGAGTGTACCCTTAGCCAAACATAGCATCTGGTTAGTTGGAAGTAGACCATTTCATAGACAAACTCAAGGACATGATCTTTCATGTATGAGGGAATGTATGGAATGGTGGTGGGAGAATTTCATGACCCAATCATGGGGTTCCCATCCCACACAACCAAGAACATCAAGGTTGTGGTTTATGTGGTTTGTCCTTATTGAATATATGGAAGTCGCCCCGAAAGTGTGGATGATGGTGTGTGTCGTTCTCAACTCTAACCTAGTTGGGATTTGGTGACACTATCTTGATGATACCATGGTAGGATGAAACTATTGAACCTCATGTCATTTGAAGAGTTGGACAGTTGAACCCTGCTTGCCGAGGAGGGGGTTGGGGTGCTGCATGGGCGAACCACTGTGCTCAGACGCTCTACCCATGAATAGTGGTATTAGAGACACCAAGGTTGAAATAGTTACGTGAAGGAAGGATTTTCTAGTGACTAGAAAATTGAAGTTGGTTGGAAAAAATTTTGTGGAGAAATGTGTGAATAACTCAGTGAGACCATTCCAAGATCGTAAGCAACATCAAAAACACAGATAAAAAGAAGTTGGTAGATGCGGTCAAAGTTTTGATCAAAGCTCGGGTGCTACAGTATCCTCTTCCTAGAGAAGACGACATTATTCACATCATCGGTGAATTTCTTGTGGGTTTTTTGTTGATTGTTCCAGCAAGCCATGTCATCACCACCTCATCGATCGATCAAGACCATTGAAACTATTTTGGATATAACTTGGCCAATCAAGGACCATTTTTAGCAATCTAAGAGACGATTATAGATATTTAGGTTATTCTTTACACATATATATAATTATATTTTTAATTTACCACTGTATAAATGGAAGAAAACACTAGTAATATGATTAATCCAACCAATTTTAATTATGTCATATGGAAACCCAAAATAGAAGATCTTTTTATATTAAAGATTATTCATAACCAATAGTGGAGACCCTTAAACCCATTGTAATGAAAGATAAAGAATATTCAATAAGAGGTCAATAATGTGATAAGATATTAACAAGTAACCCTCTATTTTATGTCAAGTGGGTCATGCTCAACAGAAAGTGCACTACCCAAATCAGATAGTGGATCGACAAGATTATCTTCCAAAAAAATTCCAATGGACATGATGCCTCTATTCTTTGGTGAAAATTGGAAAATATGTATTCAAGTGAAACTACACAGAATAAAGAAAACCTAATATGATGTTTTTTAAACTTGATGTAAAAAATAAGGGAAAACTTATCAGAGAATATGATTGAGTTCCAAGGTACCATTGATAAGTTGAATTCTGTGAAAACGATGATTGTTGGTGAGTTGTAGGAACTCATGATGTTGAGTTCTTTACCAAATATGTGTGAAACACTAGGTGTGATAGTGATTAATTTAAATCCAGATGTAACTCTCACCATGGAAATGGTAAAAAATTATTAATGAAGAGTCTTGAAGGAAGGATGGGGGACATACACCTGAATTAGAGGCTATTATCACTAAAAGAAAATAGAAGAAGAAATGGTAGGGAAGAAGTAGAGGAAGATGACCCCATTACCAAAGACTATATAGGAAAAAGAAATTGAAATCTTGATTGAGATATGATATGAAGTTCCACCACTGTGGTAATCCCAAACACATAATTCGTTGATGTAGGTGGTTGAAGGTAGAGTAGAGGAATCTAGATGGTAAGACCCAAAATAATGATGTTGTAGTTATCAATGAATAAATCATTATTATTTAGAAAAATAATATGGTCAGTCTTACAATCTGACACTCAAAATGTGTTTTTAATTCTGGTTCCTTCTACCACATCGCTACTAGAATATATTTCTTCTCATATTACACAAGAGGGAGTTTCAGACATGTGAATATGGGAAATGATGGTGATCCGAAACTATTGGTATTGGCAATATTTTCCTAGAGACTAATATTGTATACAGGTTATTGTTGAAGGATGTAAGGTATGTTTGTGATATTCACCTCAATCTAATATCCACTAGAATTCATGAGGATGATGGATATGTCAGATCCTTCGGTGATGAGAAATTGAAGTTTATGAAAGATAACTTGGTAATTTCTAAAAGAAAGAAAGATACTTATCTTTATCTTACTAATTCCATACCGTGTGGATGATAAGTCAATGCAGCTAGAAAAGATATTCCTACAGAAGTGTGTAACAACCATATTGGTCACATTAGAGATAGAGGAATCATAATTCTCTCCAATAATGATCTCTTTCCAAGAATAAAAGGTACACATTATGATACTTGTGTTGATTTCATCATGGGAAAACAACACAGAGTATCATTTTTTGGCTATGTACCATCCAAAATAAATCTTAGTTTTTTTTCAAAATGATGTCTGCATTATGATAAATAATTAAATGGGAGGTTATATTTATTTTTTTTACCTCCATAGATGATAATTCTAGAAAAAATAAGGCCTTTAATTTGAAAACTAAAGATCAAGTGTAGGATGTTTTCAAGAAGTTTCATGTGAAGGTGGAAAGAGAAACAGGGAGATGGTTAAAGTGAGTGTGAGAAGATAATAGAGGAGAGTAACATGGTATATTTGAGGATTATTGTAGGATTTTCAGCATTAGGATTAGAAAATTAGTATGAAATAAGCCTCAACATAATGGTGTTGGTGAGAGGATGAACATAACAATTTGTGAGAGGTAAAGATGTATGATCTCAAATGTAAAGTTTCCAATCACCTTTTGGGGGGAGGAAATGAGGAACACAGTTCATCTTATCAACCTTTCTCCATCATTTCCACTAAACTACAACATTACATAAATGGTTGGGATAGGTGAAGATGCTTCATAAAAACACTTGAGAGTATTTGGTTGTAGGGAATTTGTTCACATCTCAAAAGCTGAACGGGAAAAATATGGATGTAAAAGGAAAGAAGTGTCTATTTTTCAGATATTCTCATGAGGCATATAGATACCAACTTTTGGATCCTATTAGTAGGAGGATAATCAGAATTATATATGTGATGTTTCTTGAGGATCATACAATTAAAGATTTTTAGAAGTGAGAAAATTAAGAGAATTTGTAATCAGAGGAAATTTCAGTTAGCCTAGAACTAGTGTCACCACCATCAGTACCAGCTAGTGAGAGAGAGATACGTAGCACTGATGATACATCACTACCAGGTAATATGACTCCATCTGTTGATATGTCTCCATTGTATGATATTCGAGATAACATTTCCCCCAAATCATAGTTGAGGAGATCTTCCAGAGAATGAAAACTGAGTCATAGATACTCACCACAAGAGTATTTGATGATCATTGATAGGGGAGAGATAGAAAGTTATGATGATACAATTAGAATCCAGTATAATATGTAATGGAATAATTCCATGAAATAGAAGATGACATCCTTTCACAATAGTAATACATTTTATTTGGTAGAGTTACCAGAAAGAAATAAGGTACTCAAGAACAAGTGGGTGTATATAATCAAAGGAGAATATGGAAACTCATAGCCATTCTACAGAGCCAAAAAAAATTTAAAGGGATTCAGTGAGAATTAAGGAATTGAATTTGATGAAATTTTTTCTCCCATGGTTAAATTTTCTTTTATTAGAGTTATTATTTGATTGAAAAATAGTATGAAGCTCAAGGTTCAAAAAATGGATATAAAGACAACATTATTACATGGTGATCTTGATATAGAGATATAAATGTAGAATCCAGAGTGATTTCAATTGAAATATAAATAAAACATGGTATACAAGCTTAATAAAAGTTTATATGGTTTGAAATAGACACCTAGGAAACAATATAGTGAATTCAACTCATTCGTTGAGAAAAATAAGTACAGGAGGACAACTGTTGATCACTGTGTTTTCATAAAATAGAATTATAATAGTTATTTCATTATCTTATTTCTTTATGTTGATGATATGATAATCATTGGAAGAGATATAACCAACATTGATAGGTTAAAGAAGAATTTGAACAATTATTTTGAAATGAAGGACTTGGAATGTGCTACTCAAATTCTAGGTATGATGATTAATTATGAAAGTAGAAATCACAATATTTGGATATCTAGGGAGAGCTACATTGAGAAGTTTCTTGAAAGATTCAACATGGGCAAGGCGAAACTACTTAGAAATCCACATTTGATTCATTTCATTATTACAAAAAGTCATAGTACATCAACTGAGGAGGAGAAAAAATGGAAATAATTCCTTATCAGTCAGTAGTTGGTAGTCTTATGTATTCCATGGTGTTCACTAGACCATAAATTTCTCATGTTGTTGGAATTGTGAGTAAATTCTTATCAAATCTAGGAAATTATCATTGCAAAGTGGTCAAATTGAAATTGAGGTATCAATGAGGTACATCTAGTCATTGTTTATATTTTGTAAATGGTAAACCTAATTTAAATGGCTACACATATGAAAATATGGATCGCGATATAGACATGAGGACAATTATATCTAGGTACCTGATATCATTTGAAGGGGGACTAGTCTAATGGAAATCACAACATCATAAGTGTGTTTACTTTTATACCATAGAAGAAGAGTATATCGTGGTCACTGAAGGATGTAAAGAGATAGTATGGATGAAGAAGTTTTTATAGGAGTAGGGACAGAGTCAAGAGAATTATATTCTTTATTTCGATTTTCAAATCATTATTCATCTCAGCAAGAACCTTAAATTTCATTATAGGTCCAAACACATCGATGTGTGATATCATTGGATCTGAAATGTTCTGGAATAAAAAAAAATTGAAAGTTGAAAAAATCCACACCAATGATAATGGGGTTGACAAGATGACGAAGGTTCTTCTGAAAGAGAATATGGAAACCTGTAAGGAGACTGCATTTCTAGCTGCTACCCCAAATTGATCATGAGGGGGATAATTTTTGGGGCTACTCCCAATTTTGGGAGTCTTCTGTCAGCATGACGATTTTTCTTCTTTGTCAGCAACTACTAAAGTGTATTTTTCTTTAAGAGACAACCAATCTAGAAACCTCTTGGACTGTAGATGAGCATTAGGCAGTGATATGGTCTTCTTCAGGTAGATGAACAATCTAAGGAATAATTTACAATTATTCCTCTATAAAATGATATTTAATCCCATTAATTATTATAAACAAAACCTCTCTATAACTATGTGTGATCCTCTAACGATTTATCCTGAGAAAAATAAAAGTACCCCCCCCCCCAATAGACATAAGAAACCCTTGCTGAACCACATAAATAATCATTTGTTATTCATTTTTCCTATTCTATTTGTGTTTATTTCATCACCATAAACTCCCACTGCCCCAAAAACTCCCATGGATAAGGATCTTTTGATGGGTGTCATATGAATACAATGATGTGGACTCCTAAATTTGAGAGGTATATTGAACCACCTCTGGTTCCTATCTTGATAAGATTTAAAATATTACCCATCCATTTTTAATACAGATTCTCTATATGACCATTCCTATCTAATTTTCACACCTATTAAACTTGATTCAGTAACCTCTATGCTTCCAAGACCCACTATTGTTAGAATTTTCATAAAAGTGGATATCTATAAACCTCTACCATCACTCATTTGGATTCAAAATAGGGAAAATGATTTTGGAAAATCAATTCTTATGAAAAAATTCTAGATCATTTTTTTCCTATTTGAAATTTGGGAAGACTAATAAATCATGTGATAAGGTGATTTCAAGGGAATCCAATCTGAAACCACCTTTTAAGTAGAAGTAAATTTGGATTGAATAGGCTAAACCTACTGACACTCTTAGAGAGTAGGATTATTCTGTGGCTGAGTAGAAGACCTCACATGGGATTTTCTCTTACAAATATATTTCTATGGGTGTATCCCTTCCATACATAACAAGGATAGAACTGAATCTAATGCATTATTGTATTTTTAGAGGTTGTTTATGATTATTTTCCTATCTATTCGGAGATAAATCATCCTAAATTTACTTTAGGTGTGGACCCTACCATTCAGAAAGAGAATCAAGAGGGCCATAGTGATTCTGGAGAATCCATTCATGATCATATTGGACAAGAATGTAAAATCAAAGAACCATTCTTTCAAAAATGTGCTAAAAAAGGAAATAAAAATATAGTGGACTCATAAGGCTTTATCACCCCGCATCCTAGAAAGACTCTCAAATGTAAGGACTAATTAAAGTTTGAGAGAACTATTTTCACAAGATCTTATAGGATTCATATTGATGTGAATAATTATATTCCTACCCAACCTATTACTGATAACCCCTCATCATCCTCTGATAAATTATCCCCATATTAATGCCTGGAGGCTGCCATTAAACTCAAGAATTATACTCCTATGATTAATTGGGGTATCATGAAAGGAATCTATTCTTGGATTACCAAACAAAATGTGCTAGATTTTAATAGATATCATAAGTTGGATTTGTATATGGATGATCATCTTGATCTTAGAAAGTGTATGTATGAAAAATTTGAATCTAAATTTGATAAGAATCCCAACATTTCTTATAAAAATATTATTTGGGAGTAGTGTTACTAAGAATATATTTTTATGATTTTGGATTTCTCAGAACCCTTTCCTTTGAACCCATCACCTAACATGGGATATAGATGTGATCCCCTAGTTTACAAAGCATAATACCTATGAGGAGTAGTGATTAGGATAGAGTGAATGAAATGATGCTAAATAAAGTTTTCTATTGTTTATAATTTTGAAATTTTAACTTTTGGGTGATGATGTAAAAATATTCTTGGCCTCAAAAGTAAAGATATACTTTTTAAACTATTTGTTTCTAAAGGAATCTCTGACAGGGATGCCAATTAAAATTATAATGTTGAACTTTGTATTAATCACATCACTTTTTTATGGTTGGTAAGTAGGAATGCTTCATGGAACTAATACTTTATGCATAATTATATAGATTCAATAAGGTTTTGACTAACTATTATGGTGTGTGATGATTTGGGGATTTCATTTATCAAAGTCATGACTATTTTTAGTTTTTGTAGGCAAGTGATAAATGGGGTGTTTATAATTTCTATATTTCAACCTTCAAATGGATAGTATTTATTTGGAATGTTGTGTTTTTTATAGGCATATGGAGTTTGAACTATTTGGATGTAATTCTATATTTGAATATTGGTTCTCACATCTAGTGAAGGTGGTATGTGGTGACACAGACTGCACTTATAGAATAGTGTTTCAAGTTATTTTCCAATCTCTACTTGGAGTAATTATTCTATTTATTTGCATGAATATTTCCACATGTTCACTGTAAAGGAGTTGTCTACATATTTTGAACATTTTTAGTTCATGATTTATTATGGGTTGATTACAATGATGTGATGAAGCCTTAAATGATTCTTCTAAAGATAGGATTTGATGAAAAAGTCTTATTACTAAGAAATTTTGGATGAATTTCTTGTTAGTAAGTATTAAAATGTTCTCTCAAACAAGATTTTATAATCTCTCTCATGTATTTTCGTTCACAAACTCTTTTGTTAGTGAAAACTTATAACACCTAATGTAACCATTATAACCCCTTTTCTATTTAATAAAATTTAAGGGAGAATTATTTTCTATACTAAATCATTCATTTAGTTTCTATTGAAAAAAAATCTTCACTAGTTGATGCAGCCTAGTTTTCTTCTCCTCACACAAATTATTCACCACAAAAATTCTCCAATGTCAACCACATATTATTTGAAAACTTTAAATGAGATATATTTTTGAAGATATCTTCTTCTATAAAATCCTTCAATACCTTCTTATCCAAATAATTAATTCTTTACTTTATTTGATCTATTTCTTACATAATTTCATTTTAAAGCAATAACAAGATCCCATCAATCAAAACATGGCAAGGGATACCCACATATATTTTAAATTAAATAATCAATTCCTTCTTTAATTTAAATAATTGATTTATATTAAATATAAGAGGCTTCATTGTTGATTACATATCCTTGAATAGTATTCATGAAATTCACAAACTATATTATAATGCTTCAATACTCATAGAACCTTTTGGATTTGATACAACTTGTGGAAACTCTGGACATACTGAGAGGGGGTGAATCAATGTGTTATCAGAATTAATCTTTTATTATTTTACCTTTTATATAGGATCTTTTTACTCGTTAGAAGGAACACAATTCAACCTATGATTTTTTTTCTTTACACACAAACACATAGATTCATAAATATAAATGCAATACATGTAGATATTTTACTTGGCTCACCTATAAAAGGCTACTACAAGGAGCATACACTCATTATTTTACTAGTGTACCTAGATCCACTATAACTCACTCTTTGTATGGATAAAATATTTAGGTAAGGCCACTCCTCTACAAGATCACTACCACATATTCTCTTTTACTCACTAATTCCAATAAGGTTACAAGTTTAGGGAAAAACTCACTGCCTCTGAAGGTTCGCTACCTATATTTCTCCTCCATACACTACTTTGGTAAAGGTATCAGTTTATAGTCTCATAGACATATACTCAGTTTAATGAAATGAAGGTCACTCCAAGTTTAGTACTTTAATACTGAATCATGATTTTAGATATTTATTTTCTAGTGAATTCTAAATGCTACTTCCAGTTTCACTGCCTAATATAAACAAATCCTTGTGAGAAGATTTTTGTATTTGGTCTTCAATCTAACTTTTCATAGTAGTAATAATACAATTAATAATTTGAAAAATGTAATTATTCTTCTATTAATTCTATCATACTTAATTCAATATGATAGATCAAACCACAATATGCACAATTACAAATTTTTTATATGATATTCAATTTCTATTAAATTTTACATAGTATTAGTTATCTTATTAAATAGATACTTGATATATCCTTATTCATAAACAAATTTTAATAATTATAAAACTAGATATTTAATAACGTGCATATGATATCTCAAAATTCTAAATATAATATTCATTGAAATTCAAACCACCAGCAACAATATCTATCTTCAATTCAGATATTCAATAATTCCCTTGTTGTTGTCCTACTTATCTTTTTGGAATACATAGTTTCTATCCTTATTATATATTTTATTTATACTATTATTTAAATTTTTCACAATAGTATTATTATCCATTAGTTTTAGAAAACTCCCTCCATTTTTTGTTTGGATATTTGAATTTTGAATTAAAAATAAAGAACACAACTTCTTCAAATTTCCATTACTTCAATATCTTATGTTAGATCATATTCAAGTTAATATTCACCATTGAAATTAATTTAGGTTTTTGAAACTCAATCCATAAATACTAATATTTTTTTAATCACCAAACCTATATAAATACCCATAACATCTATATTTTCAAACTCCATAGTGTGGTCCATTCTCAATATACTCATATTGAGCTTTGATTCAGGGAGACCATGACAGGTTACTATATATATAATAGTATAGTGACCTCTCTAGGACAAAACATAATTTAAAATACATACTAACTTGCTCAATTATCATGTTGTACAATCTCCAAAAAACATGATGCTCAAAATTCTCACCTTCATGGCGTGGTGTTCTCCACCTGTCTATTTTACACAAGGATTTGATAATCCTTCTATGCCTTACACTACACCAATTTTGGGATTCTTTTGTTACATAAGTAATATCCTAAGTCAAAACTCGCTTTGATTTATTATGGCTTCCATAACTTTCATGTTTCACTTTAAACATCAACATCATAGCCTCCAAAACACTAGGTGAAATGTTTTTCATACTATTTTACCACTTCGAGGGCTTCTATGATTTCAAATGCACACAATATACACTATGGATTCTTCCCTGGAATAGATTTTCTGAATATTTATCATAGGTATAATTATAAATTGAAATTCTATTGACCATGCATTGGTCAATAATTTATCCCATTTTTAGAAACACCAATTCTTCATGACCTTCATATAAGAAAACATGATATTTACGACGGTATATAATCATGGTTGTTTACAACATGTGGAATAATAAATAGAAACACCAAAAAACACCCATTACATATTCATTGTGGAAGCATATAGATTCACCTAGGAAACACTAGTCACACCATGGCTACCACCATGGTTTGGTGAATAGATTAGTGAAGGCTTCCTTCACCAAACCACATTCATTATCTTGCATATAATTCTTCCAATCTTTCACACAAAAAATTTAAAAAATTATAGGAAACTTTTACATTATTCAATTTGTCCCACAATATCATACTTATTTATGATACTTTCAATATTTATAAAACATGCTCATATTTTATTCATACTCTATACACATTATCTTCAATATTTGTTATGGCCTATTTTTTTAAAATCACTAAACAACATCAATCCTCATCATAAAACCTATATTAGGTTCATTTTTCTTTCAAAGAAATACAGCCATCATCAAAAATCCACACACCTTATCATCAGAGATTATCAATTCCAAAGATTTTCAATAAATTAAACTCTGATTTTTCATCATCTTCAACCACAATGATTTATTATCCTTCTATCAATTCCCATTTTTGATTCTCCTTCAAAATCCACAAATTATTATCAACAAATACAATATAAAACCCATTGGTTGTAACATGTTTCCTATTTAATCCTAATTTTATCTAATTATCGGGTTAGTTTACATAAACCCACGAATTTGAGAGAGTTTTTGAGATAGGAGATTTCAGGAAAGCTATACAGAATCCATAAAACCTAGAGAACATAATTCTTCATCTAAATTACCAATGATGCCTAATGTGAACACTCTCTTCTTTGATGATAAATTTTTTAGCAAGTTATGTGATACACCTATTTCAAGGGGAATAAAAATAATATTTATTTTCCCAGTATAACACAATGTTTGACCAAGATTATCTATCTTGAGGAGACTTTGCAGTCAATCACTCACTATTCTTAAACACTCGTTATGTTATTGGTTTTTTTATACTATTTGAAAATAAGGTGAAATAGTGAATTTCATAATGGTGAATACATGAAATATAAAATAAAACAATAAAAACCAATTTTAGTAAAAAAAGTTCATGTTCCTAGGGTTGGATACTCGAATTCCTTCATTATCCATTTTTTATCTAAATTCTATTTGATAGTTCTTCACAACATACATGAACTATCATCCCTTAATTTTAAGAAAACATTCCAAGTAGATCTTTTCAATACACAAAATATCACCTCCTATAATAGTCAAGAATGGTGAAGAAACCTCAATCAAGAGTCTAACACCCTCTAAGACCCAACTCCATCATATTTCATTTCATCCCTCTTGGTACGATGTATGATTGTATTTTGAACAAGTGTTGGGTAATTTTCACTACTGAAGGACAAGGGATATTGTTAATGAAGAGACATATGGTGACACTTTTACTAGATTGATATGATGTGGTTCATGATTACTTTTGGAATTTTATGCACATATCCTATTCTTTTAAAAAAATATTGGGTTTTGTATTAGGAATATCAAAATCACTATTACTAGACCGATGAATCCTATGATAGATCATATTCGGTTAGGTGATGGATATTATACTTGGCCTAAACATGATTTTTGAAAAATAAATAAAAATAAAAATAAAGGAGAAGGGTACATTCTTGATACTTACTTGACATATTCCTAAACCTGCTGTGAGATTTTCAGAGCACATGGAGATATTTTGTCTGGGAAGAGTTACTTCATTGCATTGTTCATGATTTTAATGAATTATATTGTATATATTACCATCATTTTGAGTTCCATTTTTATTTTTTACACATATACCCTCATCCTTATAGATATTTGGACCATGTGGATGAAGCCTTCATGGTTGATTTTTTATTTTTCTTTACAAAGTGTGGATTTTAGAATCAATATAAGATTATGGTTAAGAACACGTATTCAAGGTATGATAATAACTCCAATAAAATTTAATCTTCATTTATGACATAAAATTTATTGTGAGGTAAATTGAAAAATGGGTATAGCATCTAAGGAATAGTTATGAAATTATAATTAAGAAAGAAATAATCTGGAGAACAAAATTGATTCTGAGGCATGATAGATTTTATCTAAAGGATTGATTCTAAAGGAATTACTTTTTATTTTGCACTTAGTTTTATTTAACTGGTCGTAATACATGTTTCTTTCTTTAAAAAATTTGTTTCATTTGGAATCCCCGTTGTGATGTTATTTTCTTATAGACAAACAAATATTCAAGTGTGGGGGAATTTGATAATATGAATTTATATATACATTTTTGATACATTTATTTAATGATTAATCATGTTTTATTTGATAATTAATTTGGTTTTGGTTTGTTTTTATAGGAATTATGAATTTTGGACGCAAAGGAATAAATGATGAAAAATGGAAAAAATAGGCTTTAAACATTGTGAAAGTAGTTCATGGCGTGTATTCCACATTCATAGCATGACTACAAAGCCAAAATTAATCCCATAAATCATTATATAACATTAACCCATTACATGACATGTACACACATTACACATCATGCAATTTTAGGAATTATAATCTCGCTGAAATTAAATCAAATACACAACTTGCAGAATGTACACGAAATGCAATGTTTGATATCCTATCTAGTCAAAGATACAGGATGATTTACTAGAATATATTGTGGATCTGGAATAAACTACATGCAAGGAACTTCCATTATGTGTATATTTCAAGATAGAATCCACTAAAATTTATTACAAGGTGTGAATACTTTACACATTGTGTACTTTTTTATCCTATTAATATTCCATCACCTTCACGGTGTAGAAGAGTCTTTAGTGTATTATTTTTCTCTTTTTTTATCTATTTTTCTCCTCTATTTCTTCTCAATTTTCTTTCTGAACTCATTTTTAAATCAATACTTTACTTTTTTATCAAATCCTTTTGTATTATTTGTCATTCAACATCCATTATTCGATCACTTCAATTCCATTTCCATTTCAATGCTCGTTCAATACAATTTTATGTTCTATATTAATGCATGCTTTGTTATTTACCGTTTCTTCATTTAAAGTAATTATATGATTTATTAATTTATAAATCTAATTTTAGGATTTCTTTAATCTTAATTTCTTTATAATTATACTGAGAATGTTTTTTATTCATTTGATTTTGATCAAAATCATTATCCATGGCTTATCCACTTAGGGTTTGGGGTCAAGAGTAAAGGTGCTTCTAATCCTAATGAATATATAAATTGAACCTTGGGTACCCTATGGATAGTAATTTGGTTAAAAACAACATTTTATCACATTTTTTTACATATCCCTAACCATGGGAGGTGTAATTGAACAAACCTAACCTAATTAGATTTGACCAGGCTATAACCATTATCATGTGACTCTTTATACCATAGAGGCTAGGAATAGTGCATCTAGATTTTTAGATATTACCAGACTAAGGGATAGTTTTGGTTTAGGTAGGTCTAATTGGTTTCACGATAACCAATTTTTGACCCTTTCACCACATTGTATCCTAAGGCATAAGATTACCTCAAGATAGATTTAGTATTATCTTTTACTTAAAACCCTGAAATTTACCCTAGTCCCTTCTTTATTATCTAATCAAAATCCAAACTACTTTGTTCTAGTTAAAACAAATCTGATGAGTGAATGTGATGAATCCTTCTAGAGGTTTTTAATCACTATGTTGCTTGTCTTCCCATTTTACATGTGGATTTGACCCCGCACCACCACTTTACTGCACCTTAGTAGTAAGTGTAGTTTGGGAACAATAAATTTTTAATTTTTTCATGCCTGGAGGAATCAACAATTCCTTCTAGGTTCATCAAAATCCATCACACTTTCAAAAATCCTTTACCATCTCATGTAAATTCTTCCATGGTTTCAAAATCATTAATCCCATTTTCAAATTTTTATAATGTTTTCTATTTAAAACTTATCAAAACCAAATTTTTTTAAAACATTTATCTAGCACATCACCACGGAATTATTGAATATTATATTTCCAAACCAAAAAATTCATAAAACTAACTTTTTTTTCATTGAAATCATTTATCAAAGATCTCACCAAAACATATGTTAATCTAAAATTCTATTTTCACAAATGATTTAAAATATCCAAATAAGGGATGAAATATGAAATAACCAAACAAGATCATGAAAAAAACTATATCCATAACCCACCAAACTAACCTAACACAAGTGAAGTCATTTTAGAATAAATGGATAGGGTTCTAGGTTTAGGTTAGAGTAGAACTATTCAAGGATTGGTCACATGGGATAGAAACTATGCACCAACCACACAATAGTTCCAAGGGTGACTTCCAGGTAAGCCACACCAATAACTTATAGTTTACCAAACTGTGAAGGCATGGTATGGCTCTGGTCATCTTTTTTGTTATAATTCCAAAGCATAAAATAGATTCAAAAAAATCCAAGATTGTATTATCATGAATATAAATCTAATTTATCATCATGAAACTAGTAACTCAAAAGAAAGACTCAAGTCCCCACTTTCATCAGGTACTCAAGTCTCATCTGGAAGAGGCAATGATCAAGTACCCACTCACAAATTACCTCTTGAGTGCTAAAACATTACAAATATTCTTTATATTATAAATCACTCAAAATAACATAAGTTATTCAAAAGAAAATTTATTTTTTAAGGAAAAAACTCCTCTGACCCCATTTATAATTAACCAAACTAGGGTACCATCTAAACTTATATACCAACCAATTCACTAATAAACAAAAAAATCATTCCCAATCCCCATGGGCTGGAAACAAGCGATTGGGAATCTAGAAACAACCATTAAGAATAATTTTTACCACAATAAAAGATAAAAATAATAAAATTACACTTGAAAAACATCACTAGTTAAATAAATCAATATAACAACCTTGAGAATTAGGAGGCAGAAAGAACTTAAAGGAATAAGTATCTATAAAAACCAATCTCCCAGTGGTCCATGACCACCCACCATGTCCCAAGTCACCTTCCATTAACCTACCACGCATGAACCCACAAATAAAGATTATGGGATCATAATAACCTATTATAATAATATAAAGTATAAAAAAACAAAATGGTACAACTATGGTGTGAGCTATAGATACTAGTAGGATTTACCAAAAGATTCTATGCAGTTACTTCATAATGTAATCAAAAAATTATTAAAGCGGAGTACAATAAATTGAGTACAAGAATTTACATTTCATGATAGGAAAATAAATCCATCATAATCAATTTAGAGTATATTTGGGTTTAAAATATATGTTATAAATTTTCAAAATAATTTATCAAAGTAGAGTTAGAAAAAATTACATTTCATCATTTGAAAACCAAACCTTTTCTTGAAAATAATTGAAAACCATTTACAAAGGTAATGTAGAATAAATCAAGAAAAATAAGATCATACATCTGGTATCAAAATATGTACAAGAGTCAATATAATAAATTCAAGGTGAATCAACTCAATAAATAGGTAAATCAATATTATTAATCAATCAGGCAAGGAAACTTGAGTGTCAAGTAGTTACAAAAAACACTGTCATTTATTGAGTATCAAGTATTAGGACTTTATTGTTACATCAAATATATGATAGTGAGTCCACCATGGACAATATAATAAATAAACCATCATTATTTATTATTAGGATTACATCTAGACTCATGGGTCTCAAACAAATCATGTCTGTGCACACCCTCTTTCCAAGAAATACGTATATAGCTTGAGCCTTTCATGTTCTCTACAAATCCACTAGATGGGGTGTGAGTTCGCTAGATTAGCATAAATATAGTTCATATCATCTAAATACCTAAGCTCCCATGAGTATTTAAAATATGTGAGTGAAATAATCAAGTCACATAGATTCTAAAGGAAATCCACATTAGTATCAACAATGTATGAAGCACTCAATATTTCAGTCAATCTCAGTTCACATCTCACCCTCATCCTTGAGCTCCCTCAATTGAATAATCCCATTTTTAACACCCATAAATGGGAAGTACAATAATCAATTATGTCATATAAAAGGACTATCATAAGATAGGATCATCAAAAAGTGATAACCAGGTTGTCAAGAATCATCAATTTCAATTTAAAACCTTTCCTTCAAATCAAAATTCAAAATGAGGTACTAACCCCCTCATCCTTTCACAAATCATCCCCAAAATTACAGATAGGTATTTAAAACAAGAATTTATTTCAAAACAACCCTATGTAATTCAAAGTATGTTTCACAATTTTATAGGGTCAAATCCATTTGAAAACATGGGTTTGCACCTTATTTTTCTGTGAAAAAATCACTCATTTCAAATCACCCAAGAGTGACTATTTTAAAAACAAGGATAAAATCATTCAAAATGGTTCTTTTTCATTTCATAAATTCAATAATTTGAAACCCTTTATATATAATTAAATATATCAAACCATTTAATTTAAATAAAAAAATTTCACTTTATAAATAAAAACTAGGCATATGCCCTCACTTTCCACAAAGTAACATTGAAAAGGTCCTTAAAAGGAAATAAACATGGTATCCATAAATTTTCAAAACCATGATAGGAATCAATATCATGATCAAATATATACATTCCATAAAAAACTCATAAATAATAGGATCAAATATACTTTCAATAGGAAATTCAAGATCATATAAACACATACTTGGAATATCAAAAAATAAAACCCCAACAGATTTGAGATGTGTTGCCTTTGATAGTGATCACCAGGTCAAGGAAGAGGGATATCGATAGAATTGATAAGAGATCCTAGATCTAAAATTCCCTATAAACTATCCATGATAAAATTAAAAACAAGGCCATCATATCCTCAAGAAAGAAATAATTAATAGAATATGAGAGATTGAAGTAATGAGGAAAATAACTTACTAGAAGAGGATCACCACTTCGATCTATACTTAGATCCACCAAGAGAAGAGGTTGGGAGAGACAAAATACCTCCAAATAGATACTAAAATCCAAAGGGTCAGATTATAATCGAATGGGAGGATTTTGAAATTTATAACGGGGTTCAGTATTTTTAAGTCTGGAATACTAAATACCATACCACAACCCATATGACCATGGTGCAGAAAATCAAAAAAAATGGTTACACCATAACGCAGTACAAGAGGCTACACCATATCCCCCCCCCCATCCAAATTTCTCTAGGATCCACAGCGTAGTCTAGACCCAAATAATATTTACTCACGCTAAGGCTATGGTGTAGCCCACACACCATTCCACAACTATCCTCAAATTGGTAGAGGAATCCCAAACTACCCTTATGTCATAGTCATCCTTCCACGTTGCAGTAGTGCTTGAAATGGTAGTGGTATCAAAAAATACATCATGGGGACCCATGCTATAGCTAAGTCCCTACACCATAACCATGATAGAAATGGAAGAGGAATCAAAATGGCCGACATCATAGTAGGGTTGTCCATAGTGTATCCACTCTCACTCCCCATCATATTTATTCTCCTCTATGGCACAATAATCTATAAATAACTCCATAAAATTCCAAGAACTCTAGAAAAACGCCCAAATGGGAGGAGATCAAATATAAGGGATAAAAATACCTAAAGGTTTGTAATTAGATGTTACACCCAGTTATGAGACATTGATTGTGAGTTTTTTCATGAATAATCATTTTCAGGTGATGCACCGGGTTGATATTCTAATGGAAGGAAGAACATCATCCTATTTTAAGGAAGAATAGTGGTTCCAATATTACTACATGAGAAGGAGATCAAGGAGTTTCACACTTCACCCTTAGCAGTAAATATCAATGTTAAAAAGATGTACCAAGACATCTGGTGCCAGTTATGGTGGAAAGGTATAAAGAAGAGTGTTGTCAAGTTTGTCTTGTGGTGCCACGCCTATTAGTAGGTAAAGGTGGCGAACTAGGTCTTAGAATTATTGAACCAAACTTTTGAGATTTCGTAATGTAATTAGTATAAAATTTCAATATATTTCATAATGTGTATTATGTATTCAGTGAGAGTCCATGATTCAATCTGATTAATCATGTACTAACTTTCCAAGTCATCTAAAATTCATACTAGTGGAGAGTAGATTTTGGTATAGAGATTATGATGCTTGTATATGGAGGAGATCATCCAGTTTATCAGGGTACCCTTGATGTCATTTTTGACCAAAAAACTAGGTTTACATATTAGTTTTGGATAGGTTTGTAAAAGTAATTTGGGACTCATTTTTTGTTGAGTGAAATTTTGATATATGATAATATTTAATGAACGATTCAGCTTCATAAGGATATACCAAGGGATTTTGTGTTGGATTTCAACTACATCTAAGAGGATCACTTTCTTTTGGTGTAGTTTACATAAAAAAACAACTACCACACCACCATTGGCATGATATATTTCCTGGAACTAGGTGTGAGATGTTGTGGTTATCTCTATACTAGATGGAGATTGAATAGATATTATGTATGGGGTCAAAATTAGTGCAGGTGATAATATAGAAGTTTCATGTGATTTAGAAGCATATAAGAATTTATTATAGCTATCAAAATTCCAATGAGAACTAATGATGGAGGCCTTTGTATTTCATGGAGGGAGATCATATATTCTTTAAGGTCTCACCATGGTGTAGTTTTTAGAGATTTGATTTGATAGAAAATCCATCCATGAGATTCATCAGTCCATTCTAGATCCTAAATAGTGTATGAGTGGTTTTTTACCACCTAAAATTTTTCCCACAACTTTGAATGGTTTTAAACAAATATAATAACACTTATTAAAACATGTAAATTGATTTAAACCCTATTATAAGGATCACAGATTCAATAAATATGAAATTGTATAAAAATAAAAATGAAGAAATATTGTAAATGGTGTACCTTACACTAAAGAGAATCTTCAAACTTCAATCTTCATTTGTATGCTTAATAAAGATCATTATAATTGAATACAAAATATATACTCTTTGCATGTGTATCCTTGATTTGTGGACGAATCAACTATCATATGGATGAGATCCATCATTCCTTCATGGTCTTTAAGAGCCTCTAATATAATAGATAAATATGAAGAGAGTTTCAGGACAGGAGTAATTCAGCCTAGCATGAAGCAATCATGTAACTATCATCACATGGTAGTATTTTATAAAGGAAATCAAGGATTCCTATTAATTTTTATATCATTTATTCACATGTTACAACATATGAATAAATTTTATGTTTAATATTTGCATTTATTTTATGAATTCATAACCTCGTATGCATTTCATATTATGAAATAGTTTTTAAATAAATGATTGTTTATATAGGAATAGAAAATGGAAGCATCTCATAAAAACCATCAAACCAAAGTCATAAAACCCATGCATACAAATAGAATATATGTATCACGTAAATATGGATTTAGGATATATATATATCCATCAATATACCACCTTAAATAAATCATAATAGACTTTGTGTCATTTTACCTTATTTTCTATCATATATAATAACTTGTGAAACCATATCCATGACACATTTGGAAATATATCATTAATTTCACTTTATATCACATCATATATAATACCTTATTAATACCCATCCAAAACACATTTGGATTGACTCTAAAATAGTTTTTTGAGTATCTATCTAAGTCAAACTCAATCCCCATTTAGTCAACCACGAGGTGTGACCCCATAGGCCATTATAGAACTGACAAAAAATATGAATCTCTAGATCCATATATGTAAGAAAAGAGTAGCCTATAGTAAATCATCAATGCTACTAAAATTATCAAAGAATCTAGCATGATCTCCATCAAACACATGTATTTATATACCTATATCCACCAGTCTGCATCATATAAAAACATATTTTCTCATATTTTCCATTTTTACAAGACATAAAGTGACCATGGGACATGTAACATGTAAATCACATATATCTAACTCATATGTTCTATATTCTTAGAGTGTTGACTAATTTGATCGATGAATACATCACTTGTCATTCATCCTTATGGATAAGCATGTCATATGTACCTTATCCAGAGAGATATACAATATCTATGTGTGGTTGTACACTTCCACAATCTATCTCTATCGAGGGCCCAGATGTAATACTCATCATATTATAGGAAATATACCTTCTTGGTTAAGCACTAACCAATGATATGATAAAAAACACACTCAACCACTCTCATATAAACTAAGTCAATAAGTTTAATTTTATAAGTAGGTTATCAAAGTATGAAAATAATAAATATAGGTATCTCACCAATCCAAGTAATAGGGACCCAAATATTATCCCTAAACCCCTAGTATACCAAATACATATGTATGACACTTCATGTGGTACATATAGTAGGTCATCCAGTGAACACAAAGAATATTACTCTTTATTTTGTGCCACATTAGCATATTTTTTATCACTATATAAGACTCCTACTCACACTAACCTTAACATTAATTCATAACCTATAATACTCCATCACAAACATCAGTTAGGGATAAATTCAAAGTCATGAATTAAGAGTCCAATTAACATTTCTCTTTATGAAATGTATATCAATATATACATTTATGTATCCAACATAAAAGAATGATAAAATGGAGGTTTCCTATAATATGATACATTTTAATATTCTTAAGCTCTTTAGGAATATTTAAAAAAACTAACACATTAACTAGTATATCATATCATACTTGATAAACTGCCAGCTCAAACTTATGTTTTATACAATTTGTGGGTTTTTTTAACACATTAAATCATATATAATCCTTGTCACATTTCTATATGAATATCTAATAAAACCCTACCACTAAAATATTTAGTGAGAAACATCTATGAAGTAAGCTAGTTTGAATAATGTTGATACTTAGGAATTATATTCCTAATTATTTTTATTTTTAACATATTCAAAATTATAAATGTCACAACATCCAATGTTACAATTTTAACTTTTCTTTTCTATTTATAACTCTTTCTAAGTTAATCATAATTATCCTTGGAACCATATTACATTAAGATTTTACCTTAAAATAATGAAACTACTTACATTATTTTTTATCTATCCTTCTAAACTCTTTTGGGATAAATTAACAGTTACATTAATACCGTAACTAAATGTAACTCTTAAAATTATCTTTAAAAACCCTAAACTCTTTTAGGATATCAATTTTAATTCACCTTTCATTTTGACCAGTACAATCCTATATGAAATAGTGTATTTTACATTTCATAATAACTAAATATAACTCTTTAAAAATTTATCTTCATCATCACATATCCTAAACACTTTTAGGATTTTGAGTGAAAAATACTTTGATCTTAGACTGGTATAATTCAATAGAAAATAGTGATATTCACTTTCAAAATGATAACTAAATGTAATGATTTACATTTTTCTTTACCAAAACATATCCTAAACATTTTAGGATATCAAGTGGAAATCAATTTAACTTAAGATTAGTGTTATCCTTTATTTTTTAATTTTGAACTTCTCTATGTTCAATACTCCCATTAGAGTCTAAGATACTATATTATTTTCATAATTTCTTTCTAAGAAATAACACAAACTTTTTGTGTTAGGAAAAACATGCATTTAATTTTAGTAGGAACATTTAAAAAATAAACTATTGTCTCCTTATGTGAAATTATTTTTTTAGATCATTTTTCCTTTAAGAATAAACCTTTTTTAAAATATACTATTGATGGATGGTGGGAACACATTCCCTCATAATTTACCTAAAAACTAGATAAACACATCTATCCTAGATAAATAATTTTATCTTAGATAAACAATTTTATCCTGGATAAAAAAAACTATCTAAATCTTCTACTATGAACATATTATAGAACCTGATGAATTATAAACCATGTGTATAAAATTAATCATCTAATTTTTTTTATAAAAACTCTTTGTTATCGAACATATTCTCTTATCATGTAAGAGAAATGATATGAATATACACATTTTTTAACTTAGATTCATTAAAGATTGATAAAATCCTTTACATTTAAATCCTTTATGTAGTAACTATTACTTCATCCCATTAATAGAAACTACAAACTCAATAAATTCTTAATTTGATTTTGAAATCCTATATATTTACAACACTTTGTAAAAAATAAATTTGGTATCACATACCTTTTAAAATTGAAGAATTAATTTCTATAATATCCATACCCAACATGGAAATTACATGGAGTTTTATAAACTTCTCTAGTTATAGATAAGATAATCCAATCATATTGAATTATTACTCATCCTTATTGAAAACCCTAGGATTAAATGAAATTGATTGGATTCTTGAAGATGCATTGTTAAAATTTCCAATCATCTCTTCTTCTTCCAATTTTAAATTTTACCTATTTATAATCTCTATACACTAATTTAGAACCTTGAAATAATATACCTAGTTCATATATATATTCCTAACACATTGAAAATATTGGGTAAATGTTATTTAAATTAAATCATATTATCGGAACATTTCCATAGTTGATAATAGGATAAATTAACTTACCAGAATAAGACATTTTTATTCTCCCCTTAAAGCATGTTATAGAAATAAAAAATCTTAAATGTGTATATCAATAACACATCATATCATTTTATTAAAAAACAATTTTTTTCATACTATTAACAAGAGAAAAATGAGATAATACACATATTATGAAAATTTCATCAAATATTGAAGTATCCAAGTTATCAATGCAAAAAATCCATTGATCTATTACTTGAAATACAACCTCATTATCCAAACATAAATTATATTCTATTTCTGGCATTTTTTGTGTTTATAATACTTATAAATTATATAGTTGATATCATGTATCCTCCAAACAATAGAATTAAATTCTATAACCAATAAAGGTCTAAGGTAACCTTTATTCTTACCATGTTATTCAACATATTCAATTATATTGAATAATATTTAACATACCCAATAATATTGAGTATTTTAGTGGAGACTAAGATTCATTTGGTCTTTTTTCCCATTTAATGACTTTGAAACCTTTAATGACTCACTCTATTCTTCTATAAGAATCTACATTCACTTGCTAAATAATTTCATAACTTGGGAATTTTTTATTTATATATTAATACATTATTTGTTATTTTGAGTATGGATTATCTATTATGGATTTACTTTCCCTATATCATGGCCCTAAAAATTTACCCATTTCTATTTTTGGACTTAAATCTACTATTTTAGGTTATTATCCCTTATTCTAATTTTCTTGTTCCAATGATCAGAGGTTGGGATTTTTGACAGCCACCACTAATCCCCCTAAATTATTTTACTTATTTTCCACTTCTATGCTCTTTAAATTATCATTACTAGGCTTCACCAATGCCATTGGTTTGATAAATCTTAGACTGAATTGTCTCATGTTTGAAATCCAGGATTGTTGGTGATTTATTTGGGTTTGGTAGTGGTGAATTGTTCCATGTATAAGGATCATTAGGTGATGGTGGATCACGAGCAGCATCATAATTCGGATACCCTTAGAAAAGTGATGAATAGGAGGAGTGGATTCTTGAAAGGAAACTTTGAAATCCATTTATAGAGATTGATGGTTATAAATATAACTTTTATGGGAACTATATCAATGGAAAAGGATTTTAGAAAAACTTCAAGCTAGATCAGAATAAATATTGGTGATGATGGTGATATTCAGATCATCCTGTAGATTCTAGGTGAAGTATGGGGAAACAAAATGTGTATTTTAGAAGAACACACACCATGTATCTCACTACCTGTAGAAACTAGTGATTGTGTTGGAGATAAAATCACATGTTGTGTAGTTTAATGCACACGTAATGTTTCCTTATCCGACTAGCATAGCATGAAAATAGAGTATATGTAAAAGTAGTTATTGTTCCAAACATTCCATGTGTATTAGGACCACATATTGTGTACATTTAGGACTTATGTGACTTTACCACATGGTAGTACTCATCAATTGAGTCAACTAAGTTCACACATCATGCACTCTCTGGTACATGTCATGTATCCTAGTCCTTACACAACACAAGTTGTGGTGGTATACGCTGAGTACCATAATAGTCACATATTTCATGTACCCTATCATACCTATCATGTAGGTATACCTTTACACACAATGTAGTAAATAATTTCATGACCAAGTTGACACTGAGGGGTTACACGTTGTGTTCCCCAATAGTACATGTTGTTTACTTGTATATCCTTAGTGGTTTTCTATATCTCCTTATTTAGTAATTTTATTTGATCACCCAAGCATTCCATATAAAGTGGTTTTCTTTTTTGAACATAATGGTGTGATACTCTTAAAAATTAGGGGTGATACATGATGTAATACGAGTAGACTAGCCTCCCTAACCTGATAGGTCCAAAGGCAAGGATCAGTTGTGACTATTAGAGCATCTTGGGGTTAGTACTCCATTAGTGGCATGTTTAGGCTAGGTTGAGGGTCCCTTTATCTCATATAGGGTTAATTACTCCCCTAAATACATGAGAAATAGATTATATCTAAGAAGTTCATAATCCACTGTTTAAGAGCTCAGGAAGGGTGTGGGTCCTCTACTGGGGTCAGTACTCCCTTAATAAATGTTTATCCTTTAGTGAGACATGGGTCCCCTACTATAGTTCTAGAGAGGTAATTAGGATACTATTTGGGTAGTTTGTATTCTTGGAGAAACTTGATGATTCTCTTATGGATGGGTTTTATAGATTTGTTCATTCCCCTATGTCTTGGGTTCTCTCCTTTAAAGTATATAAGCATTCTTATTATTTCTTTTCTTTCCCTCTTTTCTTTTTGGATGAGTTGATTGGTCTTTTATTATTCCTTTATGGTTTATGGGGTGTCTTACTGGGTATGTTTATACTCACTCATGTATGGGTTTATTTTCCCCTGTATGTCATGTCTTATACATAAAACAGAAAAAATCATGGAGAACATTATGTTAGTGGGGCTTAGTGGTAGTAGCGAATGGTGTTCATACTTATAGGTTATTTGTTATGGGGATTTCTTCCATCTTAGTTATTAGGTTAGATTTAATTTTTGGTTTCTGTTAATGTATATTGACCCTTTTACATTATATATTTAGGTTCTTATTTACCATTGTGTATCTTAGATATTGTCATCTGAATTTTTATATATTGAAATTGGTTTAATTTATTATTCCACTTTATTGTATCTTGTATGGAGGTGGGAATTATGTGTTGGTGCATTAGGCTAAGGTCTCCAATCATGTGTGATATTATTACTTGGTGTTGATCACTAGACTTTTTCTTATTAGGGGTAGACATGGGGAGGCACACTTGGCTTATTATTTCCTAGGATGTGTCCTGGTAGTTTGGGGTATTTTAGAATAGTATCAAAGTGAGTTGCATTAGGGATGAAGATTGAAGATTGATGTATGGTGAGGATTGACTTTCTAAATTAAGGTAATGGTGTTCAAAGAACATATGTTTGGTTTTTAGACTAGGGAACCTAGTGATGGTGTGACGACTGATGTATCCACTCAGTGGGTCTTTAATAACCTTATTTTTGACCTGGTAAACTAATTCATTGGTTGTAGTGAATAAATAAATGGTATATGAATCATATAGGAATAATTCATTTTTTCCATGAAATTTTTTGTCAACTCCCTAAATTCTCTCTATTAACCATGGTGTGTCTTATTGAATTAAACGATACCCCCCTTACATAAATCCAGATAGGATTTCAAGGTAGGTTTGTGATGTGATTTTTTCCATGATAGAGCCTTGTATTGATGACCAACAAAACAATGAGGCTTCCATCTAGGGACCAGTTCATGAATTGATTCCACTAGGTGTAAAAAGAGTAGTACATATACCCATTGTATAGTAAGTAGAACCACCTAATATAGTGTATGAAAAAATTTATATTTATTTTGAGTATTATATTATTCATATGGTATAGGAGGAGAATGGATGTGGTTTAAGTGTGTTTCATGAGTTTTAACAACAAAAACTATTAAGGTTTTGAGGTGATATTGACCCTTAGGTAGCTGAGGACTATCTTGATTCAATTGTTTTATTATTTTGACTCATTCAAATTCCAAATTATCAAATTCTAGTGCTTCAAACCAGTATTCTCCATGGCATTGTAGTTTGCTGGTGGATCTTGATAATCAAGACCCATGATGAGGTTACTCTCCCATGGACTAAATTTGATCACATATATATAGATATTCAATTGAAAATTGTTACCTTATGTATCCCCACCTATGTATATTTACCATATAGAGCCTTATTTATGGATATTTTCATAGAAAAGGGTTATAAAATAACAAGTTTTAATGGTTGTTGTCTAAGAGAAGAGTCCTAAAATGCAGTTAGCCAAAGACAGGAATCCAATTAATGATTCAAGAGGCCTTCACAAGTGGAATCTCAAACCCAAGGATCAGAAACCTAGGGTTTATATAGAGTATGCAATCTGAATATCCCAAGTGATGATTGTATTTATTTTTAATAATAAATAATTCCATTATAGAGCGAATTTTTCAATATCTGTTGGGAATCTGTGTTGAGAAAATGAGTAAGATATTTCTATAATAAATGGAAAAAATAAAATGAAGGTTTCTTCTTGGATATATAACACAGAAATATTCAAGAAACAACATTTATATGTGATAATTGTGGATCTAATATTCAAGGTTTCATGATATGTACTGGTCAATGATAGGGGTGAATCAACGATGTCTTTTTATGAATTATCCTTTTTATTTCAACCTATTTGATCATTTAAATATGAAATCATATCTTATTATGTATATTAGTCTAACCAAAATTATGTAACAAATAGAAATCATAGAATATAATAATTTTTTGAAGGTTTGACCTTGAAATCCTACTCTTTTTTATGTTTCGTTAGACACCATAATTATAGATTCTCCACTATTAACTCAATAAATTATATAACATTATATCCCACCATACTTATATGGAATCCCATCATGTGATATAACAACCCATTTGAGGGTCTTTATAATGCATTATAGAGTTCTATATTCTCACTGGTTATTGTTTTTTCACACATATTGGTCCACATAACTTAATTGTGACTACCTCACACAATCCTTAAATGGATCCTTTCACAAACTATAAAGTAATACTTCGATTTCTCTCGATTCTTGGTGGGGAACATGGTATTTTAAACCCCTAGTTTTTATGAACTATTTGTTGAATAAATTATATTTCTTCAATGGATTTCATTTAACACAAAACCAAGTTAATATTGTGCTATATAAAACACTAGCTTAACTTGAATTATACGAAACGTTGAGTTTCTATGAAATAACATTTTATTACTATAGTTATTTAAACAAGATAGTTATAAACATTCCATTAAATATATTAATATTAATATTAATAACTAATTTTTAAATATGATTTATAATGTTTTTATATAAATAAAACATATTTATAATGTAGTATATAATTTTTGGTAAAGTATATATGTTTTAAAAATACTAATTTCTTAAAAGAACTACTTATTATGTCCTATGAACAATAATAAAATTTATTTTTTACACTTTTAGAAATTTAATTTCATAAAATAAACTTTATTTTTTAATTTATAATTTCAAAATTATCTCAGGGTTATTTTTTGATATTTTTTCTAAAATATTTCATTTTTGGATGAATAGTGAAAAATACTTAATTTTAATTGAAAACTACATTTTCGAATTTATTTATAGCATTAATTTATATTTTAAATTGTTTTTAAAGTTAAATTAGTTAAATTATACATAAATAAATCCAATTTAAGTCATTGGAATTAATTTCACATTGAAATTGGATATAAAATCATTTCAAACTTTTGAACTTTTTCTCTTTAAAAACTCTTTGTTGCGTCCCGTCTGTAGGATTAAATTTTAAATTAATTTCTGCCACTTAGATGAATTTAATTTATAAAATTTTATTCTGTTTTGGGAATAAAAATAATATATAATTTCTAATAATACCAACTTAATTTTTTACCAAAGTTATTAGTGAAAATAGATAAAATTAATCACGGTGATTAAGAGAAAAACAAGTTTGCTAAGGGACAAAACTTTAAACTTGAGGGGGAAAATGAATTAGAAACTTTTACAACACCCATTGGATGGATATATTTTGAAATTATCCCTTATATTATAGATATTGGACCATTATTGTAGCCACTTTACATGTAAAAACATGGGTGGAATTCTCTTTTTCAAACATTTACAAGTTTTCCACTCACGTCCCTTATAAAAGGCCACCCATCTCCCCCTATCTTCAAACCTCTGAAGCCCTTTGTCTTGAAAAAGTCTTATCCAAATCTCTTCCCAAATTCACTTCCATCACCCTGTAATCCTTAATTTTTTTAGAAAACTATCCAAGGGAGTCCTTTGGCGTAAACCAAAAGGATATACCTGAAGAAGATGTAGTTCATCAACAAATGTTTTTGTTTTATTTATTACTCAAACACTTTTAATTATTTTTATATCATGATTATATAATAAAATCAGTATATTCAATATACATATTTTTTTTATGTTTATTATCTATAACCATATACACTTCCATCAAATGGGTTTTGAAATCATCGTTCATGTGTACGGCTGACTACCACCTCACGAAGCGATGTCATTCATTTTTCCATTACCACCTATAAAGGTTTGGAATAATGATTGATATACTATTTATATTTATTATTTATTATTTTTATTATTTTATTATTATTATTTAATTTTTATATCACACATATATTCATGCTCTCCATTTTGTGGGAATACGATAACATCATTCATGTGTATGCGGACTGCTGCCTTGTGAACTAATGTGATTCATTCATGATTTACATGGAATATATTAAGGATGGGTCTAAAAAATATGTGATATATATGACATAAAAATTATTCTTTAATGATAATATCTCATTTAATTTTATTTCTTTCAATCTGACAAAAAAATTGGAAATTGTGTTCATGTGTACGTATGGCTTGTCGTCTCCCTGAACGGGGTATTTCATTTCCTATTTATATTTCTAATTGATTATTATAAATACATATATAATTAATATATGTGATATTTATATTATTTTTATGATTATTGATATTGTTATATCTTGATTAAATTAATAGGATCAAAAATATAACAAATCAAAACATATATGAAAAAACCAAGCAGTTTTTAAATGAAACATAAATTTAACATGGAATTCTTAATAAAATGATAATAAAAGTTCATAATAAAATATTATATTATATGATATAAATTAACATTGTCATTAAATATATTTATAATAAACTTATATTTATTATAAATAAGGATTTAATGATTAAAACAAAATTCAATACCTAAGGTAAGGGATTTAAATCCCACTTTTGTTTTCTGTCAGATACAAGCCATCTTCAACACCAATTATTTGTATGTGGTGTGTATAATAATTATGTATTTATTTTATTATTATTCTACATATAATTATTTTTATTTACATATCCATTTGAGGATCTCTCTTTCAATGGGTTTATAGTTCAAAAGTTACCAAATCGGAAACGAATTTTGTCTCAATTTTCCTTCTTTGAGACACATGTTATGTTATAAACATATATTTTTTTACAAGGTGCATGTATTTAAACTTTGAAATTTTATATCATGAATATCAATATTTTAATTATTATTTAATCTTAATTTAAATTTATTATTTTATGGGTATTATGATTCAAAGTTACCAAAGTGGTAAGACATTATTGTTACAATCTCATCATTTATTAAGATTGTTTGTGATTATGATTCCAATGATAAAGTATTATGATATATATCTCAATAACTCTCAATAATTTTCTTATACTATGGTTATTCATGAAATTTTTAAATAATAGTACCATTTTTTCACGCATTGTTACATAAATTTATTAAAAAAATGCTTTCATAAAAACTGACTTTATCTCTCTCTTCAGTCAGAAATATGTGTTCTTTTAAAACCATGTTTTCTAAAACAATTTTCAAAAATGTTTTATTAATATATTATAATTTTTAAAATATAATTTTACCCATGTTTTATTTTTTACCAAATTTTTTGACAGGAATCTTCATGTTGTTTTCCAAAATAATGCTCATTTAGATTTTACCAAAAATGTGAAAGGAACCTTCGTTTTTAAATGTACTACATGAAAAAAAAATTCCAAAGTCATGACCAATAATTTTCTCAAATATTCCTTAGTAATTTTTCAAATTTATTTGAAAATAAAAAATTAATCAAAATTTTTTATATATTAAAAAGTTTTTTTCAAATGGAAAATGATATTTTTCTTAAGAAATGTTTTAAATAAACTTTTAAAATTGTTTTACATCTAATATTATATTCATTGGTGTTAATAATTAATTATTAGGGATAATATAAAAGGGTAACATTCATATCCTTTTTCCAAATGTTTTATGTTTTTTATGGAATGATGTTTATAAACTAGTTTCTCTTTCATGGGTTATATTCTTATGAACCCGCTCTTTTCACGGGTTTTTCTATGATGAAATGATTATGAAACTTGTCTATTTTCCATGGTTTAATATATGATGACATGTTTTTTATACCCATTTAATTTCATGTGTTATTATATGAATAATTTTTATTGTCTTATGTCACACGTATATATGATATCATTATGTAATGGGTGGGACCTATATCTCCCTCCAATTCATTGGGTAAAGATTTATATCTCATAAGATAGATATGGATAGAATGGGGAGTAAAACTAGTTAAGTAAAAGACATTTTCCACTAATATGTAATTAGTAGTGATCCTTGACTACTAATATGGTTTGGAGAGTGAACCCATTCCATTACGATATCCTTTACAGTGATCCTTAACTACTATGGAAATAATTTTATATGTTTATGTGTTTACAAAAAATCCATGTCTTATTTCTATGTTATGCTCTCATGAAACATGTTATTTTATTATCTTATGATTCATGTATTATTAACTACCTATATTTATTCCATGATTCATTATTTTGATCTTTGATATACAGGGTATGCTTTTCAAATGTTATGTTCATTTTCTCAAACCCTTATGCTCATGTTATGATTACTTGTCTCCCTTGTTTACCCTTACTGATCATCTGAGCTCACCATTTATTATTCTTTCTTTCCCCAATTTATGAATATATTTATTAAGTATGATGTGTCTAAGAATTGTTATAGTTATGAAGAACATATCAGGAGATTATTTAGTTCACTTATGGACAAGTGTTTTTGTTTCCATGTTCCAAAGGCATTAAACTAATATGATCATTGGGTGTGTGTTTATGTAATGTAATAAATATTTTTTAAAAATTATATAATGTATATGTATGAAAAAATTGGTCATTATAGTCGGTATCATCGAAAAGGTTTATTTAACCTTTGTAATCTAGGATTAGAAAACCTTAGTGAGATCCCTAAAGATATTTTTAAAGATAAATCTTAAAGTATAGGAAAATGTCATGGAATTTTGGTAAAGGATATAGTGAGTGGTTTCCAAGAAATTAAATCCATAACTAGATAATAAAAGTGGATGTGAATATGGAATATATTTACATAGGGGTAATAACCCTAAAAACATAGTTTTGAGAAAGACTCTATCATAAATTAATGCACAATAATGGGTCTTACTGCACACCTGGTTTGAAACTCCTGAGGGGTATGCTTGGGGAATTCAAAAAATCTTTATAATGCATCATGGAGTACTTAAATAGATTATTACTATGAATGAACTAATATAAACCTAAGGTTTCATATATTAAAGAAGGTGTTATAATTTAGACATCCTATAAGTGATTTTCATGATCATGTGTTTCCCCAATATGATAATTGTTTCTTACAATGTACTTTTTGGTTTTATTTAGTGGATAGAACCCGAAGGAACCGCTTTAATTATCAGTAAGAATGAAAATGAAATGATTGTTCTCCTGAGAATCCAAACATTATGGGAGTTGGAATAAAAAATATCATTGTTATGGTCAAACAAATTTCTCAAGCTATGAATCATTTTGGACTCCCAAATGATAAAAAAGGGAACAACATTCTATTGAGTCTGTCATGAGGAATCTTTCACCTTATTTAAGTGGGTATTATAATCTATTAGTGGATTAGTAATTTATCTATACCACTAAAAATATATTTTCCATTCTCTAGTTTTCGTATCTTGAAAAATTCATTTTGGTTGTCTACCATTTAGAAGGTGAATCGAACTAGTGGTGGACTCTAATCAAGAATACGAGCAAAAAGATTAAATTGACTCCATGGATTGGGATGAGTTAAAGAACTTATTTTTTTAATAAGTACTTTCCTCATATTCTTTTTTAAATATTGATAAGGAGGTCCTTGAGTTAAAGTAGATAGATGATGAATCTGTTGGTACCTATGAGGATAATTTTACAAGACTTGTGAGGTTTTCTTCTAGAATTATCATCCAACCCGAAAGGAAGATTGATCGATTATTAAGTGGAATAAATCTAAGTATTCAAAGGTAATTATCCATAAGTGAATTTAGAAGCTATAAAGAAATTTTATAATATGAAATTAAGGTGGAAATGGAGGTTAGAGTTATGAATCAATCTCATGACTATGATTATAAGATAAGGATTTAATTCAATGGGAAATAAAATAAATATGGAGAAAAGAATATGGGAATTAATTTTTGATCAATGTGTAGAAAGAATAATATAAGAAATATTATTAAGGGTAATAACAAATGTTTTAAGTATTGTAAGGATGTTCATTGAGAATTTGAATGTCTAAGTGGTGGAAGAAAGTTAGCTAATGATGAAAATAGAGATAAAGCTAAACATAATGTACCTCTCACACTTTAGTGATTCAAGTGAAATGAGAATGGGAATTATGATAACAAATTCCCAAACCTGAGGGTTAATGATGATGATTGATGTCAGCAACCTCTTAATATGAGGGAAAAATAAAATCTCATACAATCGTTGTTTTTGAAGAGGGGTATGATAACAAAATGGTGAGAGTTACACTTACCATCCACTCTAAACTGCTAATGTCTTATTTGAATATGGGACTACCCATTATTTCATATCTAAAGAATTTTCTAAGGGTATAGAGATTTCACCCAAATGATTAGATATAGAGTAGAAATGAAAACCCTTAATCGTATGAGGATTTCATCTCATGTTTATGATTTATCTCTGGTTGATGTTGGAACAAATGTACTAACTATAAATATTATCATTCATTATATGGTTTTATTTGATGTCATCCTAGGCATGGATTGGATTTCTCTACATAAATCCCACATCAATTTTCAAGGAAGGGAAGTTAATTTTGATATTACAAACCAACCAATGATCATCGATCAATGAGATGATAAGTGTGAAATTCTGGTGGAGATTACATCCATGGTATGGGTCTTAATTTCCATTCATAAGGGTTTTTTATCTCATATGGTTGGGAAGAAACTTGACATCAATGATATTTTTATTTTTCAGAAATTTATTTATGTATATCAAGAAGATCTTTCTATTATTCCACCAAAATTTATGTTGATTTATCAATAGAATTTCTACCTAGTGGCACACTAAGTTTAAAGACTCTCTATATAATGGCTCTGATTGAGTTGCAGTAATTGGAGAAAAAAGTCTAATAAAACCTTGACAAGGGATTCATTTGGCTAAGTGTGTAACCTTTGGGTACACCTATTCTATTTGTTAAAATGAAATATGGCTCAATGCAAATTTTTATTGATTATTAGGAACTAAACAAGATGACTACCAAGAAAAAGTGTCATCTTCCCTATATTGGTGACTTGTTTGATCAATTGTGATGACATCAATACTTCTCCAAGATTGACCTTCATTATGGATATCATCAATTGAGGGTTAATAAGGAGAATGTACCTAAGGCAACATTTCATACAAAGTATGGGAAAAATTAATATATAGTGAATCTATTTGAACTTACTAAATCCCATGCTATCTTTATGAATTTAATGAATAGAATCTTTAGATATTACCTAGATCAGTTTGTGGTAGTCTTTATAGATGATATTCTTATCTACTCAAAGAGAATGGGAGATCATGAAGATCACATGATAATTTTACCAAAGACCCTAAGGAAGGATAAAATTTATGAAAAATTTAAAAAGTGTGAATTTTTGCTTCATAATATTTCATTCTTGGGTAATATAATCTCAAAATAGGGAATATAAATAGATCTATCAAAGATATAGGCTATTGAATGATGGCCCAGAACAACCACATTTACTAAGATCCATAGTTTCCTTGATTTCTCTAGATATTATCAATGATTTTTGGAGAATTTATCATGACTATCTAATCCACTCAAAAACTTAACTTGAAAGAGTTCCAAGTTCTTCTAGACAGATGAATGTGAGGAAAATTTCAAGGAAATGAAAATAATTTTAGTCAGTTCACCTATGTTTACATTACCCTATAGTATAGAATGGTTTGAAATCTATAGTTATACATCCAAGAAGGCATTGGGATGTTTTATTATGTAGGATAACATGGTTATAGATTATAACTCATGAAAATTGAAGATTCATGATCAAAATTACCGAACTCATGATTTGGAGTTATCCTCATTAATTTAATCATTAAAGATATGGAATCATTATCTTTATGGAGAAAAGTGTGATATATATACAGATCATGAAATTCTAAATTATATATTCACACAAAAGGAGTTGAACCTGCTCCAGTGAATATTGTTATAGATGATAAAGGACTATGATTTCTTAAAACATTACCACCCTAGGAAAACGAACAAGGTGGTCGATGCTTTGAGTTGAAAGGATCATGCTAGCTTATCCATGATGAGGATCACATAAGATCCAATATCTATGGATTTTTAAAGGATGGATCTTGAAATCCTAAAGGAAGAGGGAGAATATTGTATTTATCAATTGAATTTTCAACCATCTATCTATGTGAAGATTAAAGAAGTTCACAACACTACTACAAATACAGGAATTAACAGCGCTAAAAACGGGCTTTAACAGCGCTAAAAAAGCATTGTAAAGATCAGCGCTGATAAAGGGGGTACCCTTTATTAGCACTTACTAAGCACTGATAAAGGGGTACTCTATCAGTGCTAAAAAGTGCTGATAAATGAAATCTTTATCAGCGCTAAATAGGTGTGGATAAAGGTAGACTTTATCAGCGCTAAAAGAGCGCTGATAAACTTATCCTTTATCAGCGCTTTTTTAGAGTTGATAAAGGTGTAGTTTATCAGTGATTTTTTAGCGCTGATAAAATCACGATTTATCAGCGCATTTTTAGCGCTGAAAAATGCCCTATCTGCTGCTATGAAAAAATCTGCAGCAGCACACCCGAACACCTGCAAAAAAAATCAGCATCTCAATAAGCTAATTAAAGCAAGTGTACCCATACAAAATTAACTCATAAATAATAATCTAATTAGACCAAGTATACCCATACAAAAAGTATACTTTTACATCATTAATAGATAATTCATAAGTTAATTAAGTACATAAAGAATTCCATTCAGAATTCAGGGGGTTGAGGTTGTTCAAGGGTTAGGGGCGGCTGTCCAAGGGGGGGGAGGGGGGTAGGGGGTGTCTGAGGGGATTTCCAGGGGGTGGGTTGGTGTCCAAGGTGTCGGGGGGGATTTATAGGGGTGGGGTGTCCAGAGGGGTGGGGGGTGTCTAGGGGGTGGATTGGTGTCTGGGGGGGGATTTCCATGGGTGGGCTTGTGTCCAAGGTGCCGGGGGGTGCTTTATAGGGGGTGGGGTATACAGGGTTGGATTGGTGTCCAGGGAGGGTGGGGGTGGTCCAGGGGTGGATTGGTGTCCGGGGGGCTTTCCAGGGGTGGGCCGGTGTCCAAGGTGTCGGGGGGGCTTTATAGGGGGTGGGGGTGTCCATAGGAGTGGGGGGTGGATTGGTGTCCAGGGGGTGGGGGTGGTCCAGGGGGTGGATTGGTGTTCGTGGGGATTTCTAGGGGGTGGGCTGGTGTCCAAGGTGTCGGGGGCTTTACAGGGGGTGGGGGTGTCCGGGGGGTGGATTGGTGTCCAGGGGGTGGGGCGGTCCAGGGGGTTGGCGGGGTTGACTCTTACACGTCAACAAGGACCCTTGGATCGTTCTTATAAAATATCAAGGAAATCCGACTATGTTTGGTCGGATTTTGATAGGTCAGTTGTTGTTTTCAATTAAAATTGTGTCCATTTTAAACAAAAGAGAGACACTTTGAGTGATAGTGGTCACACCGTTCCTTGGATTGAGGAGGGGTTGACTCTTACATGTCAAAAAGGATCCTTGGATCATTCTCCTAAAGGATCAACACAATTCGAATGCGTTTGGTTGGATTTGCCTAGGTCAGTTGTTGTTTTCACTTAAAATCATGTCCATTTTAAACAAAAGAGAGACCCGTTGAGTGGTACCGGCCACACCGTGCCTATGATTGAGGTGGTGATGTCTCTTACACATCACCAAGGACCCTTGTATCATTATTATAAAATATCAAGGAAATACGAATGTTTTTGGTCAGATTTTCGTATGTCAGTTGTTGTTTTCACTTAAAATCGTGTCCATTTTAAACAAAATAGAGACCCTTTGAGTGATAGAGGTCACACCATGCCTCGGATTGAGGAAGGGTTGACTCTTACACATCAAAAAGGACCTTTGGATCGTTATCCTGAAGGATCAACACAATCTGAATGCGTTTGTTAATATTTCCATAGGTCAGTTGTTGTTTTCACTTAAAATTGTGCCCATTTTAAACAAAATAGAGACCCTTTGATGGTACCGGCCACACCGTTCCTCATATTTATGTGGGGATGGCTGTTACACATCACCAAGGACCCTTTTATAATTCTCCTAAAGTATCAAAACAATCCATATGTGTTTGGTCAGATTTCCGTAGGTCAGTTGTTGTTTTCACTTAAAATCGTGTCCATTTTAAACAAAAGAGAGACCCTTTGAGTGGTACTGGCCACACCGTGCCTCATATTGAGGTGGGGATGACTCGTACACATCACCAAGGACCCTTGTATCGTTATTATAAAATATCAAGGAAATATTAATGCGTTTGGTTGGATTTTCATATGTCATTTGTTATTTTCAATTAAAATTGTGTCCATTTTAAACAAGAGAAACCCTTTGAGTGATAGCGGTCACATCGTGCCTCGGATTGAGACAGGGTTGACTCTTTTTTTAGACACTAAATGAGGCTAATATTCGTTGTTAATATATATAATATTATTGTTCTTTATTATTCATAAACACCATTTTAGTGCATTTTACACTTTGAACATCATTTCACATTATGATTGTAATTCTTTCTTAAAATGCACTATTATGTGGTACATTTTTTAACATCATTTAATGTACCCAATGATTCATCCGATTTTAAGGAATATAATTATACATTTTTCAATTTAATATTTTATAAAATTTATCTGCACTTCAATGTGATCATGTTTCATTTATGGATCAATGGATAATTCATGGAAGAAGATGGGGATATTTTGGGATGAAAGGAAACAATTCTGGAGAAGTCAGATTGGACACCAGCCCACTGATTTGAATTTGGGGCCCACCATACAAACCCAATGAATCCCAAATTTTTTCGGAAGCTATAGTAAATTTATAGGAACAAAACACTTATCATGATCCAATTCTAATGTGGCCTCCATGGTGGTCATTTAGGCGGCCCAAGTTAGAGATAAAATTATGGTCCAGATTCTGCGGCCCAGAAAAACATCCCACTAATATAATCATATCTCCGAATCCACAAATTAAAATGGGACCAAATTTTCCATAAGATTAGGAGACATATGGGGATCCATTTGCTTCTTCTATGGACCACTCTTATTCGGCCATATAGAAGGTCTTCCAATCGTCTGTATTTGGTGGATGAAAGATGGATTCCACCTCGGGTCAAATGTGGAAAAGTCTAAGTTCCACAAGCTTTCCACCACCCTAGGCCTACCATAATAATGTGGGATGATTTATACTGTTGGAGGCTAGACCCAAGGGATCAAAAATCCCTATTTAAGGAAGTTTTGTTGGAGGATTTAGGGATCTTGGGTGTTTGGATTAATTGTAATGTTATGCTACCACTTTGTGTTTGTAATCACATTTCAATTTCCATGTAAGTTTCCTTTTTGTACTTATTTGTTCTTAATCAACATCTTCCTCTTATATTATTCCAATTTCTTTAATTAAAACTTTATAATCACAAAGCATAGTGATATCTCTTTTTTTTTTGCTGAATTAGTTCACACATAGGTGTGAATTTCATTCACACACACGGAGGAGTGCTCGTTATTTCCGTGGTTTTAATTTCTTCAATCTAATTCTTGTAAGCCATCTTCCACCCACCATTGAGAGTATACCATCAATGGAGGGATAACCCTTTAATGGGCTGATATTAGGAAGATGAAAAGGTTGGATTTAATGTTATTTTATGAACGAATTATTGTTAATTGGTTAACTAATTTAAGACTTCCATTCTTCAGTTATTTCCACTCTTCATCTTCACTGTGTTTGAGGAAGCTAAATCAAATTACTAAAATGACCATATACCTTGGAGACATCATGAATTTGGTTCTCTAAGTGTGTAGGGGATTATTAATTGAGTTTAGTTGCATCAAACTAGAAAATTATGAAGGTAGTGTTATTTTGAAAAATGGATTCATCAAGAATTAATTAAATCAAAGTTGTCTAAAGAAGTAAAATTCATTCAATCCACCCCAAGCGATAACCTAGGGTCAAATCATTCTTATAAATTGAATTCACTTAAGTATATTATATTTCCTTTAAACCCATCTAAAATCAACCCATGTTGGCCACTTCATAGCCAAAAACAGTCCATAGAATGTACGTGCCTATAGGTTACTTCTTAGGACTCTGAGGATTCGACAACCCAAGCTAAACTACAAGGACCGTCCTACCTTCTTCTCTTGGGTAAATTTGAGCGTGAATCAAATTTTGGCGCCGTTTCTGGGGACCCAAGTAAGTCATCTAAACACCCATTCTATTCTCCCCCATTTCTTCTTTTCTCATCAAAATTCTCTTATCTTGTACCTTTCTGGTTTTTTTTCTTTTGCCGCATGTCCACCTACACCCATGATCAATCAAACCGTCTAGTTAGGGTGGATAGTCCTGGGGTTGGGGAGTCAAGTACACCAAGGGAACTCATTCCATTAGATCCTAATCTTACTAATACTCTAGAGTCCAAAATTGATCCCATTTCAATGAAAGTTCTTCAAATAAACCAACTCATAAACCCGGATGGAAACCAAAATGGAAACCCAAATGAGGCAGCCCCAAACTTGGGGAATGCAATGGATCAAACCATGAATGACTACCTCACACCTTCCTGGACCAATTCCCCCTCATGCATTAGAAAAAATTCCCTAGGAGATGCAAACTACATATTTATACCCCATTTTCTAAACCACCTTCCCACATTTCATGGAATGGAGTCTGAGATGCCCTACCTTCACATTAAGCAGTTCAATGACATTGTAGAAACCATGTGTCCCCCACATCAACTAGAATCAGCTAAGATGAGGCTATTTCCTTTTTCTTTAAAGGATCAAGATAAAAATTAGCTAAACAATTTGAGACCACTACCCATAAACTCATGGGACCATCTACAAAGAGAATTATACAAAAAAATAGTTTCCCCACCACAAGACAATTTCACTTAAGAAGAGCATCCAAAACTTTTTTGAAAAAGAGGGAGAGTCATTCTATGAAAAATGGGAGAGGTTCAAGGACACTCTAAACATGGTTCCACACCATGGTTTTTCTATTACTGAACAAGTGAGAATTTTCTATGAAGGTTTGGGTCCGGGGAACAAACAATTCATTGACATGATGTGTAATAGAACCTTTAAAAACAAAGCCCCAAATGATGCTTACGAGTATCTAGAATGCCTTTCTGAAAAAAACCAAACATGGGGAACTTCACCTTATTCTAAAAAGCGACAAAGAAATACTAGAATTCATACACTTAGAGAAGATGAAAGCCTTAGGGCTAAACTCGCAGCACTCTCTAGGAAGGTTGAAGAGATAAACCTTAGGAAAGTCCATGAAATCCAAACTATTGACCCTGTTTGCACAATTTGTGACAAACATAACCATAAGACAGACCACTTCCCAACCATTCCATCCATCAAGGATGTTCTTTTAGTAGGAACCCCAGTGGAAGTAAATGCTTTGAACATTTAAAAGCCCTCAATACCAAAATAGCTTCAACCCAAGGTATAATGACCACCTAGGCTTCCGCTGGAAAGATAACCAAAAACCTAGCCAACCACAGGGACAAAATCCTTACCCCCATCAGAACTACCAAACCCATAACTAGTTCCAAACCCAACCTATCCAATACAAACAACCACCAATCGATTTTCAACAAACCATCCCACCTCCAAAATATCCCCCTGGGATAAACCAATCTTCTCAAGCACCAACCCAAACTTTTCCACAAAGCCTACTAGAACAACTGTGCAAACAAATGGAAAGGATGAACTCAGAAGTCTCTTCCATTAAACAAGAACTTCAAACCATCAAAACTGGAAAGTCACCCATGCCTACTCAGTCGGTTCCATCCTCAACTTCAAGAGGAGAGTCAAGTTTCACTTAAACAACTCATGAACAACTAAAGGTTGTGACTATTCTAAGAAGTGGGAAATTAATTGAGAAACCTGGACAAATAATTCAAAACCCACCTGAAGATTAAAACATGGATGAAAATTCAAATTAACCAAATGATAAAACTGAAAAACACCATAACATTGTCAAAGAAACAACTCTTCAACAAACAACCCCACAACCTGCACCATTTCCTCAACGCATGAGGGGGAAAACTAAGCCTGAATTGAGTGAAACATTGAGGGAAATATTCTCACAAGTCAAGTTGAACATTCCTCTTCTCGATGCCATCAAAACCATACCTACCTACTCAAAGTACCTTAAGGACTTGTGAACTTTTAGAATAAAATTTTCACATAAAAACCAAGTCCTTTTGGCTGCTAATGTGAGTACCACCATTCAAGGGACCATTCCTCCTAAGTTGAAAGACCTGGGTTGCCCTTACATCAATGTTGAACTAGGAGAGAGAAAAGTTGTCAAGGCCTTGTGTGACCTAGGTGCTAGTGTCAATCTCATTCCCTATGTTGTATACTACTAGTTAGGCCTAGAAGAACTCCAACCCACATCTGTCACACTTCAACTTGTTGATCGTAGCATTAGGGTTCCAAAGGGTATTTTAAAGGACGTTCTGGTAAAGGTTGAAAACTTCATCTACCCGGCTGACTTCATTGTCCTTGAAAACCATCCAAGCTTAGGAAATAAGGAACAAACCCCAATCATCCTTGGTCGACCTTTCCTTGCAACAATCAACTCTGTTATCCGAGTCCGAAATGGGAACATGACCATCACCTTTGGGAACATGAGTATAGACTTGAACATCTATAATGTAAGCTCACAAATAGGGGATGACGAGGACATTCATGAATTAAACATGATAGGAAGCATTGATAATGAATCCATAGAACATCAGGGAATATTTGATGAATGTTTGAGTCAGGATGAGATTGATTTCTTGTGTTCATATGAAGTAAGTTTATCTCTTTGGCTTGAATTATTTTCAAATTTCTCTTATGATGAAGTCTTAGGTCCAAAAATCAGTGAAAAGTTTCAAGAAACCACTTTCATGGAGACCACTCCAACTTCCTTCCCTAAATCTGATCAATCCAATATAGTAACTGAAACTTCTACATGTGGGGAATCAATCCTATCTAAAACTTTAGGAAATAAAATTGATCTTGATCCAATGTCCAAATCTTCTACTAAAATTCTGAACCGACCTGAGCTTGAATTGAAGGAACTTCCTGTTGCACTCAAGTATGCTTTCCTAGGGGAAAATCAAACACATCCTATTGTAATTTATTCTTCTCTTGAATACAATCATGAGAGGCTTCTTCTATATGTCCTTAGGAAACATAAGAAAGCCATTGGTTGGACCCTGTCTGATATTCCCGGGATTAGCCCACTTATTGGGACTCATAGGATTGTTCTAGAATCTGATTCAAAGCCATGTCGTCAACCTCAATGGTGACTCAATCCTAATCTGATAGAAGTAGTGAGGAAGGAACTTATAAAATTGTTAAAAGCTGGTATCATCTATCCCATAGCTGAGAGTGAGTGGGTGAGCCCAATCCAAGTGGTTCCAAAAAAGGCTGGAATCACAGTGATAACCAATGAGGATGGAGAGATTATTCCAATTAGGGTGAGTAGTGGATGGAGGGTATGTATTGACTATAGGAAGCTAAACTCATTCACCAATAAGGACCATTTCCCCTTACCATTCATTGACCAAGTCCTTGAGAGAGTGGCAGGTCATGCCTTCTACTGTTTCTTAGATGGGTACTCCGGGTATAATCAAATTGAGGTATTCCTAGAGGATCAAGAGAAGTCTACATTCACCTGTCCATTCGGAACCTTTGCCTTCAAACGCATGCCCTTTGGTTTATGCAATGCTCCTAGAACCTTCCAGCGGTGCATGATGGGAATCTTCTCAGACATGGTAGGGTATTTTCTAGAGGTCTTCATGGATGACTTCTCTGTGTTTGGGGATACATTTGAGGGATTTATAAAAAATATGGAGAGAGTCTTGTCAAGATGTGAAGAAAATAATATGGTCCTAAACTGGGAAAAATGCCATTTCATGGTTAAAGAGGGACTAGTTCTAGGCCATCTGGTCTCAGGTAGGGGGATTGAAGTTGATAAATCCAAGATTGACATCATTTGTCGCCTTCCATCACCCAAAACTATCAAGGAAGTGAGGTATTTCTTAGGAAATGCTGGTTTCTATAAAATATTCATGAAGGACTTTAGTTCAATCTCCCGTCCCCTTTGTTCTCTCCTAGTAAAGGATGCTCCATTTGTTTGGATAGAAAGCTGTGAGGGTTCATTCTCAACCCTCAAATACTCTCTCACCTCTCCTCCCATTATGAAATCTCCAAATTTGAACCTTCCTTTAGAACTTATGTGTGATTCTAGTGACTTTTCCGTTGGAGCTGTGTTAGGACAACGTTGTGATAAAACTCCTTATGTCATTTCTTATGCAAGAAAATCCTTAAATGATGCCCAAATCAACTACACCGCTACTGAAAAGGAGTTACTTTCTATTGTGTTTTCCTTAGAGAAGTTTAGGTCCTACCTATTAGGATCCCCCATCACTGTGTTCACTGGCCATTCTGCAATAAAATACCTCTTCCAAAAACAAGATGCTAAGGCTAGACTGATTAGGTGGGTCCTTCTATTAAAAGAATTCGACCTCACAATCAAGGATAAAAAGGGTGTTGAAAATGTTGTATCTTATCACATCTCTAGGATGGAATTTAAAGATAACTCAAATCACCTTTCTGTGTCTAATTCATTTCCTGATGAACACTATACTATGTGAGTGACTGCCCTTGGTATGCCGACATAGCCAAGTTCTTAGTTACAGGAGTCATTCCAAAATTATTAGGGACTCAAGCTCAAAGTAAATTCCTTTCTGATGTTAGACACTATGTGTTTGATGATCCATACCTCTATAAGTTCTGTCCTGACCAAGTCATTAGGAGGTGTGTTCCAGAATCTGAACAAGAGTCCATCCTTAAATTTTGTCATAGTGAGGCATGTGGAGGTAACTTTTCCTCTAAGAAAACATATGATAAGATTCTTTAATGTGGTCTCTTCTAGCCCAACCTCTCAAGGGACTCCTACAAATTTTGTCAAAGCTGTCCTAGGTGTCAACAATTAGGGCCCATCACAAAAAGGAATCAAATGCCACTCATTCCCATCTTAGTGGTTGAAATCTTTGACTGTTGGGGAATGGATTTCATGGGTCCTTTCCCAAACTCTAGGGGATACCTCTACATTATATTAGCTATTGATTATGTCTCAAAATGGGTTGAGTCCATTCCCACTAAGTCCAATGATCATCAAGTTGTGATTCAATTTCTGAAAGAGAACATATTTTCTCAATTTGGAATTCCTAGGGATATAATCAGTGATTGAGGAACCCATTTATGCAACCGCCCATTATCTTATCTCATGTCTAAGTATGGTATTTCTCATAAAGTGTCCACTGCATACCATCCTCAAACCAATGGTCAAGATGAGTTAGCGAATAGGGAGATTAAGAAAATTCTTGAAAAAACTGCCAACCCCTCTAGGAAAGATTGGTCCGAGAAACTCTTGGATGCTCTTTGGGCCTATATAACCGCATATAAAACCATTTTAGGAATGTTCCCATATAGGTTGGTTTAAGGTAAAGCATTCTATTTTCCAGTGGAGATTGAACATAAGGCTTTTTGGGCAATTAAGAAAATGAATTATGACCTCTCATTGGCCGAAACAAAAATGAAATTAGATCTCAATGAACTTGAGGAACTTAGGATGGAGGCTTATGAGAATTCAAGGATCAATAATGCTAAAGTAAAAGCCTACCAATATCGAAATCTTAAATCAAAACACATTGTACTGGGTAAACCAATTCTTTTTTATAGTTCTAAAAATCATCTACACCCGGGAAAGTTGAGGTCCAGATGGTCAGGCCCATACATAGTTCATAAGGGGTACCCCCATGGGCCTATTGAAATTCAAGATCCCACCAATGGTCAAACCTTTAAAGTTAATGGTCATAGAGTCAAACCATTCATTGAACCATTCTAAAAACATGAATTTGATGAAGAATTGTGTGAACCCACCTTAGATGAAGAAAATAATTAATCAATTAGGGGTCCAAGTCGAGCTAATGAAATTAAGAAAAGTGTTGCACGGGAGGAAACCCGTGGTTTTCATGTCATATTTATTTTTCAAATAGGATTAATTAATCATTTTGATATTTAAAAATCAAAAAAAAATAGACTGTTGACCTGTTCTTCTATTATGCGTATGGATGGGTATGAAAGGGGAGCACCATATTCATCCGTGTCACGTGGTGTGATCTTTGAGTAATGCCTTACCCAGAAATTTAAAAAGAAGACAATGTATCATTAGTTTGAATTAAAAAAAACAAAAAAAACAAAAAAAACAGGGAAAACCATAAAAATGATGATACTTTGAATTAAATAAGTCATCGTGTTGTTTTTTTTTTGTCTGGTTTGTTCTTATTTGTATGGTTCAGGTACTATTTTGGGTGATACATGTTCAATCAAGGAGGTTCCTACATCCCCCAAGAGATCAAAGGACTAATTTGGAGCAGCAAGATCTTCACTCTTACACGTCACAGAGGACTCGTGGATCATTCTCCTAAAGGATCAACACAATCCGAATGCGTTTGGTCGGATTTTCATAGGTCAGTTGTTGTTTTCACTTAAAATCGTGTCCTTTTTAAACAAAATAGAGACCCTTTGAGTGATAGCGGTCACATCATGCCTCGTATTGAGGCAGGGTTGACTCATACAACACTGATAAATGAGTGTTTTATCAGCGCTCCTTTAGCTCTAATAAACTTTCCCTTTATCAGTGCTTTTTTAGTGCTGATAAAGGTGTAGTTTATCAGTGCTTTTTTAGCACTGATAAAAGCACAATTTATCAGCACTTTTTTAGCGCTGATAAATTCCCTATCTGTTGCTATGAAAAAATCTGCAGCAGCACACCTGAACACCTGCAAAAAAAATCAGTATCTCAATAGGCTAATTAAATCAAGTATACCCATAAAAAATTAACTCCTAAATCATAAGCTAATTAGACCAAGTATACCCATACAATAAGTATACCCATACACCATTAACACATAATTCATAAGTTAATTAAGTACATAAAGAATTCAATTCATAATTCAGGGGGTTGGTACTATTCAAGGGTTTGGGGTGGCTGTCCAAGGGGGGTAGGGGGTGTCCGGGGGGATTTCCAGTGGTGGGCTAGTGTCCAAGGTGTCGGGGGGGGGGGCTTTATAGGGGGTGGGGGTGTCTAGAGGGGTGGGGGTGTCCAGGGGGTGGATTGGTGTCTGGGGGGGATTTCTAGGGGGTGGGCTGGTGTCCAAGGTGTCAGGGGGCTTTATAGGGGGTGGGGGTTTCTAGAGGGGTAGGGGTGTCCAGGGGTGGATTGGTTTCTAGGGGGTGGGGGCAGTCCATGGGGTGGATTGGTGTCTGGGGGGGCTTTCCAGGGGGTGGGCTGGTGTCCAAGGTGTCGGGGGGGCCTTACAGGGGGTGGGGGTGTCCATAAGAGTGGGGGTGGATTGGTGTTCAGGGTTGGTGGGGGCAGTCCAGGGGGTGTATTGGTGTCCGTGGGGGATTTCCAGGGGGTGAAATGGTGTCCAAGGTGTCGGGGGGCTTTGTAGGGGGTGGGGGTGTCCAGAGGGGTGGGGGGTGTCCGGGGGGTGGATTGGTGTCCAGGGGGAGGGGGTCGTCCAGGGGGTTGGTGGGGTTGACTCGTACACGTCATCAAGGACCCTCGGATTGTTCTTATAAAATATCAAGGCAATCTGACGGTGTTTGGTCAGATTTTCATAGGTCAGTTGTTGTTTTCAATTAAAATTGTTTCCATTTTAAACAAAAGAGAGAACCTTTGAATGATAGCGGTCACACCATGCCTCATATTGAGGCAGGGTTGACTCGTACACGTCAAAAAGGACCTGTGGATTGTTCTCCTAAAGTATCAACACAATCCAAATGCGTTTGTTCGGATTTTCCTAGGTTAGTTGTTGTTTTCACTTAAAATCGTGTCCATTTTAAACAAAAGAGATACCCTTTGAGTGGTACCGGCCACATTGTGCCTCAGATTGAGGTGGGGATTTTTCTTACACGTCACCAAGGACCCTTGGATCATTCTTATAAAAGATCAATGCAATCTGAATGCGTTTGGTCAGATTTTCGTAGGTCAGTTGTTGTTTTCACTTAAAATTGTGTCCATTTTAAACAAAACAGAGACCCTTTTAGTGATAACGGTCACAATGTGCCTCGGATTGAAACAGGGTTGACTATTACATGTCAAAAAGTATACTTGTATCGTTATCCTAAAGGATCAACACAATCCAAATGCATTTGTTCGGATTTTCGTAGGTTAGTTGTTGGTTTCACTTAAAATTGTGTCCATTTTAAACAGAATATAGATCCTTTGAGTGGTACCGGACGCACCATGCCTTGGATTGAGGCTTGGATAGATCTTACACGTCACCAAGGACCATTGAATAATTCTAAAAAAGGGTCAACACAATCCTAATTCTTTTGGTTGGATTTCTGTAGGTGAGTTGTTGTTTTCACTTAAAATCGTGTCCATTTTAAACAAAAGAGAGACTCTTTGAGTGGTAGCCACACCGTGCCTTGGATTGATGTGGGAATGAATCATACACGTCACCAAGGACCCTTGTATCGTTCTTATAAAAGATAAATTCTATCCTAATGCGTTTGGTCTGATTTTCGTAGGTCAGTTGTTGTTTTCAATTAAAATTGTGTCCATTTTAAACAAGAGAGACCCTTTGAGTGATATCGGTCACACCGTGCCTCGTATTGAGGCAGGGTTGAACCTTAGACATCAAAAAGGACCCATGTATCGTTCCCCTAAAGGATCAACACAATCCAAATGCATTTGGTCAGATTTTCGTAGGTCAGTTGTTGTTTTCACTTAAAATCGTGTCCATTTTAAACAAAATAGAGACCCTTTGAGTGATAGCGGTCACACTGTGCCTCGTATTGAGGAAAGGTTGACTCATACACATCACCAAGGACCCTTGGATCGTTCTTATAAAATATCAAGGCAATATGTTGCGTTTGGTCGGATTTTCATAGTTCAGTTGTTGTTTTCAATTAAAATTGTGTCCATTTTAAACAAAAGAGAGACCCTTTGAGTGATAGCGGTCACACGGTGCCTCGGATTGAGGTGGGATTGACTGGTACACATCACAAAGGACATTTGGATCATTATCCTAAAGGATCAATACAATCCTAATGTGTTTGGTTGGATTTTCCTAGGTTAGTTGTTGTTTTCACTTAAAATCGGGTCCATTTTAAACAAAAGAGAGACCCTTTGAGTGGTACCAGCCGCAACATGCCTCGGATTGAGATGGGGATGGCTCATGCACATCACCAAGGACCCATGGATCATTCTTATAAAAGATTAAGGCAATCCGAATCCATTTGGTCGGATTTTCGTAGGTCAGTTGTTGTTTTCACTTAAAATCGTGTCCATTTTAAACAAAATAGAGACCCTTTGAGTGATAGCGGTCACACCGTGCGTCGGATTGAGGCGGGGTTGACTCTTACACATCGAAAAGGACTCTTGGATCATTCTCCTAAAGGATCAACACAATCTGAATGATTTTGGTCGGATTTTCGTAGGTCAGTTGTTGTTTTCACTTAAAATCGTTTCCATTTTAAACAAAATAGAGACCCTTTGAGTGGTACCAGCCACACCGTGCCTTGGATTGAGGCAGGGATGGATCTTACACGTCACAAAGGACCCGTGGATCATTCTTCTAAAGGATCAACACAATCCTAATCCGTTTGGATGAATTTCCGTAGGTCAGTTGTTGTTTTCTCTTAAAATCGTGTCCATTTTAAACAAAAGAGATACCCTTTGAGTGGTATCGGTCACACCATGCCTTGTATTTAGGAGGGTATGGCTTTTACATGTCATCAAGGACCCTTGTTTCATTATTATAAAGGATCAAGGCAATCCGAATGCGTTTGGTCAGATTTTCGTAGGTTAGTTGTTGTTTTCAATTAAAATTGTGTCCATTTTAAAACAAAAGAGAGACCCTTTGAGTACTAGCAGTCACACCGTGCCTTAGATTGAGGCGGGGTTGACTCTTATGCATCAAAAAGGACTCGTGTATCTTTTTCTTAAAGTATCAACACAATCCTAATGCATTTGGTCGGATTTCCGTAGTTCAGTTGTTTTCACTTAAAATCGTGTCCATTTTAAACAAAGGAGAGACCCTTAGAGTGGTACCGGCCACACCGTACCTCAGATTGAGGCGGGGATAGATCTTACACATCACCAAGTACCCTTGGATCGTTCTTATAAAATATCAAGGCAATCCTAATGTGTTTGGTCAGATTTTCTTAGGTTAGTTGTTGTTTTCACTTAAAATCGTGTCCATTTTAAACAAAATATAGACCCTTTGAGTGATACCGGTCACACCATGCCTCGGATTAAGGCGGGGTTGACTCTTAAATGTCACAAAGGACCCATGTATCGTTCTCCTAAAGGATCAACATAATACGAATGCATTTGGTCAGATTTCCATAGGTCAGTTGTTCTTTTCACTTAAAATCGTGTCCATTTTAAACAAAATAGAGACCCTTTGAGTGGTACCGGCCACATCGTGCCTCTGATTGAGGCAGGGATGGCTCTTAAATTTTACCAAGGACCCTTGGATCATTATTATAAAAGATCAAGTAAATCCAAATGTGTTTGGTTGGATTTTCGTAGGTCAGTTGTTGTTTTCACATAAAATTGTGTCCATTTTAAACAAAATAGAGACCCTTTGAGTGATAGCGGTCACACCGTGGCTTGGATTGAGGCAGGGTTGACTATTACACGTCACAAAGTACCCTTGTATCATTCTCCTAAAGGATCAACATAATCCAAATGCGTTTGGTCATATTTCCATAGGTCAGTTGTTGTTTTCACTTAAAATTGTGTCCATTTTAAACAAAAGGGAGACCCTTTGAGTGGTTCAGCATTCTCGCATGTTGCTGGTGCATATCATCTGTTAAAATTGGAAAATGACTCAATTGAGAAAGGATGATTTATTTAATAACAATTACAATTTTTTTACAAACATTTACATACAAAAATGTTTCATCTTTTGATCCCCTTAACCCCTCTCAAAAATGACCACCAATTGTACATGTCCCCAAGTCATATCTTCATTGTATTTGTGTATAATATGCCATCAGGTATGCGGACCACTCGTTTCTGAACACATCTATATCATCTTGTGAGTATGATTCTTCTCGGCATCTAGAGTAGTACTTAAAAATATAAAAATAAAGAATTAATAAATAACTTAAACGAACTAGTAGTTGTTTTTGAAAATACCTCTTTAGGGATGCTAGTTTGCTGATGAAAAACAATCTCTTTCATAAATTTACAAACATAATAACCACAATCATTATCATTTTTTTTGTTTTGGAAACTGAAAAAAAATTGATCATTGGGATAATAAGTAACTTGTGTTGAGATGTGTTTGGATAGTGAAATTTTATTATATATACCCTGATATTTGTCCAGACGTAGTACTTGCTCGCCTCCTTATGCTTAGCCCCTGTCCTTATTCCCTTTTTTAGATGATAATGATACACCGCCCTATTATAATATAATCCTTAGTAAAAGATAATATAAATTATATTACTTGATTTTTAGACCTAAAACGTAAGATTTAGTGTCTTACAGATTCACAAACTCCATCATGTGCGGTCAGTTTGATGGATATCCTTGCTTTGAATCCATAAAATAAATCTTCAGAGTATCCAAGTTCACCACAATTAGCAAAAAATGTTGCCTAAAAACACAAAAAGGAATAGGTAATAAAATAAGTGAAAATATAATTGATATGATTTAATTGTAGAGTATCACCCCCGTATGGTTGGTATTAGGAAAATTATGCCATCTGTAATCTTACTTTCAAATGTTTTTAGCAAGCCGTTCACTATTGCATCTCTTTTTTATGACTCTATTTTTGTTAGGTGTGTTGATGTGATATGAGGACTAATGAGTCCAAATATTGGATCATGGGAAAATTCCTTCAACTATTTTTCATAAATGTGTATTTCAACAATATAAAATGATTTTAGTCATAATTTTCACATTAGATCAGCTTTTAGAAAATCAATTCATGGAAACATACCTCATATATACATTTACAATTGGGATGCCTAGATAACCGTTTTCAAGGATATCATTTACATTTTTAGCAGCAATGAAATCTTGACTTTCCTCTCTGTATATATTCTCTTCGAAAACCACTATATGATTATTACCATCTTTTAGATTCGTATCCACATGAGTCTTCAATGCTAGTAAATGTGGATAGAGAACATGTGGTGTTATTGTGATTTCAGTAGCTCCTTGGGATCGGTTGGTCGATCCTTTAGATGTATTTGAGACGACGTTTGTTACCCCCTTCCCTTTCTCTGTCTATAACAACAATCATTGGTTCAGACCCTTTTTTCATTAATTGTTAAGGGTTTATCTTGAAAAAAAATACCTCTTTGTCCTCATGTAATCTTACAAGTTGTGATGGCCATGAAATGAATGTCCCAACAGCCTTTTCGACCATATGAATATCATCGTCATCAAGTGGAATAGGTAGCTCTGCATTTGGATCATGAGCTACAGTAATCGTCACTTTTAGATGATCTTTCGGAAGTGGTCTATTATGCAGTGTGGAATCTTGGATATTGAACAATGTAGCCCTCACTACAAGGTGATAGGTGGGTGTTGAAAGATATAAATCACAATCATTATCTCCCTGTAGAAGATCTGTACATAAAAATTATTAGTGTTTTTCTGATTCACATTTCATGGGAACAATTTTTAGAATATTGATTACCACGGCTAAGACAGTTCTTTGAGGTGAATGGCTCACCTCAAAGCTGGTGGGGGTGGGGCGGGATGTTCACGCACTGGTTGTTCCTGAGTTGTGTCTTCCCTTTTCTTCCCACCCATAACAACTCTTACGGCCATTGCAATCATTCTTCAAGGGTTGCTATTTTTTTGCTCATTTTTTCTAATTTTTCATCTATATCATCCATTTTCTTCTTCTTCTCAAAATATACTCGGGGTGTCACCCCAAACTCTGCACCTCTGACATGGCCGTATTTTTATAGCTTCTTTAAAGCCGTCGATAATAGGTCTGTATCCGCTACAAGATTAGCTGATTCCTATGACTGTAGGATATAAGAAAATAACTAATTATTTTTATGTAATAGCAATTTTAAACAAATCATTTTATCGTCATGTCATACTTACACATATTTCCCACACTTTCTATGTGTTCTTATCTACTAACTTCCCTTATTTATTCACACGTGCCTCCTTCCATAGCACATAACGTGGGATGGAAGTGCATTTGGTTTTAGACTCATCAATCTACATATAAACATAGAAAGATAATTATTATGTTGTTTATTGGCACCTAACAATATTACTGTAAATTTAAAATGCGTACCATTTTCTTTTCTAATGAAGCGTACCCCATCCTTGCTTTACGATAGGGGTATGTTGGTTTTGATGCACGTTCCTTATTTTCAGTACAGAGTTTCTATTTCATAAATGAAATATTAACAATAAAAGTGATGAATACAGGTATCCTCAAACAACGTATTATCACCCACAATTTACCTAAAACTTCTCATCCCCACGATGGCCAATAAATGCTTCCCATGCTTCTTGGGATATCAGGTGAGCGTAGACAATGGGTGGGTGCGGGTTTATTTTACCTTTAGAATATTTCAAGTGGCATCTTGTTAAAATAGTGCAGAAACCTCGATGAATCTTTCATCAAAGCCTTAGTACATAATCCTTGTGTGAATCGTCTACTATAAATGTACTCTATAAGAGATTGAGAAGAGTAATACATTGTTTCATTGTTTTATTTGCGAGTAAATTAAAGAAATAAATTCATAATGTTACCGTAATTTCTTCCTAGATCACAGCCTTCAGCCCAGACACAACATGGTGCCACAAATCTTTGTCAATCGTCATGCGTTGTCGAGTGACAACTCCAATGTAGCTGCTAAACATAGCCTTGTTGGGATTCACATGTTGGACTCGTGCATTCCATCCGACTTCAAATTTGATGCCTTTTCTTTTAGCCTTAAGAATTTTGGGTAACACCGTCAAACTACGACGCACCTGTGTTTTCTACGACGTCGGTCCTTAATTACCGACCATTTCATCAATATAAAAATCATCTATATGTTCATCTAGAATGGTATCAATGTAATGTGATGATAGTTGTTGGACCTCAACACTAGGAGCAGCATGAGCTGCATCAGCAGGAGCAGCAGCCGCCGCAGCAGGAGCAGCAGGTGCTGCAGTAAGAGCAACAGGAGCTGCAGCACGAGCAACAGTAGTAGCAACATGAGCTGCAGGAGTAGCAGCAGCCGCAGTAGTAGCAGCTTGAGAGACTTGTTCATCCTTGAGGTTAGGAGCACCAGAATGTGCAAAAGTCATTATCTGCAAAAGTGGTTGAATAGTTAATTCAGATTACATAAATTTAGTATTGATAAGATAATGACCTGAGATAACAAGATCTATATTAAAAACAAAATATAACCTATTTACTGAACTCTCTTTCTTTTTTTCAAAGGTTGAAGGGATTTGACACCTCTATCGACTATCCAAATCCCTTCATTGTGGTCTCCTCTATCATGCAAAACATCATCTGCATTGGGACCGCTCTGAAATGATTGTGGAGTACCACTAAAATGATCATCCTCAACTGAATTTTCATCGGAACTTTCAATAGTTTTGGACGATAACAGAACAATCGACCACTTTCGGTTTGCGGGATCTGGAACATAAAAATCTTATACCGCTTGTGATGCCATTATAAATTGTTCGTCTTTGTACCCTTCTTTACTAAAATCAACTTTCACAAATCCCCATTCATCTATTTTAACACCACTGTTGTCATCAATCCATTTTCATTGAAAAATAGGCAATTGGAATTCCGTATAATCCAACTCCCATATTAGTTTTATAATGCCAAAGTATGACATATTTGCATAAATTGGATTTTTTTCCTTACTTCCAGAAACATGCATCCCTTCATCCACTAGTGTAACTCTACTATTTTGCATGGTACTATCTTAATCATGTTCATTTGTATAAAATGTATAACCATTAATTACATAACCACTGTAAGATAATACATACTCACTTAGTCTAGATTCTAGCCATCGAAGTTGTTCTGAAATTCAATTCGGATTTTCATCCAACTCCTTAAAAATGTTGTCCTAAAACCATCCTATAAACTGGTGATTATGTGTATCTTATAACCATTTTTCATCCCTTGATGGATTCAACTGCCTAAGAATTTGTTTGTGAGTTTCAATATATGGAGAAACCTCCCAACTGTTATTCAAAACAGAAAAATGAGCCTGATCCCAATTTGTAATAATGATTGTCACAAATTATCTTCCAGAAATTCCCTCACCCTCAATGCATCCAGTGTTACGAGATTTCGGGAGACCAATGATTTCCACATCAGATAGGTATTCAGTAAAAAATTCAATGGCTTCCTCAACAATATATCTCTCCAATATAGAACCCTCTGGCCGACTTCGATTTTTTACATTCCCTTTCAAAATCTTCATATACCGTTCAACATGATACATCCATATATAGTGCACAGGACCACAAAGTCGAATCTCTCTCACCAAGTGAATCATTAAATGAACCATCATATCAAAGAATGTTGGCGGGAATAACATTTCTAATTCACATAATATGATGACAATTTCTTTTTCCATAGCTGGAAATTTCCCCAGGTCTAAAACTTTGCTACATATATCTTTGAAAAAGAAACAAATTTTGGTTAATGTATGATGAACATTCTTGCTCAAAATGCAATGTAAAACTATAGGAATTAGATCTTGCATTAAAACATTGCAATCATGTGATTTCAAAACTTTTAACTTCAAATCATTCATTGACACAATGTTATTGATATTTTATTAGTACCTCTCTGGAACCTTTACGTCATTGAAGAAGTTTCAAAACTGATATCTCTCCGCCCTAGAAAGAGTATAAGCAGCTGGAGGAAGAAACATTCGATTTTCACCCTTCACGGGATCCAACTCTTCTCGTATTACCATGTCAACCATGTACAACATTTCCTTAAGTCCATATTTTATTTTTCCAGGGGTATTTAGCAACGTTACGATAACACTATCACATACATTTTTTTCCACATGCATCACATCAAGAAAATGTCTGACGTACAAACAATTCCAATATGGTAATTCAAAAAAAACTGATCTCTTTTTCTAACCGATTTTCGTATGGTTTTTCAAAAATGGTTTACCAAAAACAGTGTTTAGATCTTTTACTTTCTCAAACATCTAATCACCTATTAGTGGAGACGGTGTTGCGCGTTTTTCTGAACTTCCATTGAATGATGTTGTCCAAGATCAGTACTTATGCCGACAAGGTAGAAATCTATGATGTCCTAGAAACATGGATTTCGATGAATGTTTCAACCTAATTGATTCTGTATCTTCTTCACACACAGGACACCCTTGAGTTCCTTTAATTATATAGCCTTAAAAACTTCCATAAGCAGGGAAATCATTTATTTTCCCATACAACATCGCTCTCAACGTGATTGATTCACTTTTATAAGAATCATACAACATTACACATGAGTCCCACAATAACTTCAAATCCTCGATCAAAGGAGCCAGATAAACATTAATATCATTACCTGGTTGTTTTGGTCTTGATATAAACATAGATAACATGATGAATTTCCATTTCATGCATAATCAGGGTGGCAAGTTATAATTTACCAACATAACAGGCCATGTACTATGAGTGCTGGTTTGAAAACCAAAATGATTCACTCCATCTGTAGATAATGAAAGACAAAGGTTTCTCAACTCTTTTCCAAATTCAGGATACTCATGATCAATTTACTTCTATTGAGGAGAGTCGGTCGAATGACGTAATAACCCATATTTATTTCTTTTATCTGCATGCCATGATAATTGTCTTGCAGTTTCATCACTTCCATATAGACGCCTAAACCTTGGAATGATTGGAAAGTACCATACAACATTCATAGTATTGGATTTATATTTCTTGTATCGAGAAGCACCACACTTTGGGAATTCTATAAGTGATTTGTTCTCCTTGTGAAACAATATACAGTCTTTCGGGCAGGCATGTATTCTTTCAGAAATCATTTCCATCGAGCATAGCATTCGTCTAGCTTCATATGTCCGGCTTGGGAGCTCATTATCTTCTGGGAGCATGACATTCAAGAGAGCAAGTAGTTCGGTAAAAATGAAATCACTCCATCCATTGCGTACTTTCAATTTATAAAACTTCAGTACACCTGACAATGTTGTATACTTAGTTCAAGCAGCATGCAATGGCGTCTTTGCACAACTCTTTAACTTATCAAACAATTTTGGGCAATCACGGAGTTCATCTTGAATTGTCTTTGTCATTTATTCAATATGATATTCATCATCATTGACATCTATAATCACATCCTCCATAAGTTCTTCTTCATTATCCATATTTGTATTCATATCTGACGATCCATAAAATGTAGTTTTATCCCAGCCAGTAGCTACATTCTCTTTTTCTCCGTGTTTATTCCAACATTTATAACTCTAATCTATTCTGTGACATATCAAATGTTCTTCCAACTCCTCAGGAGTAAGTAGTCTAGAATAACAACAACGTAAACATGGAAAAAGGATTTGAGAAGGATCCTTTGCGTGATCCTTTACAAACTTGATGAACTCTTTCACTCCGTTCTCGTACTCTATCATTAAACGATTAGCATCCATCCAATCTTTATTCATCTTCGTCCTATTTGAATCTCAAATATTAGTATTTATGGTTCAACTACACAAAACAAGACTTCCAAATACAATAGAAGAGAACCACTTACTTATAAAAATAGTGGTTAATAGAGCCTAACCATTAGTATTTATTCATCTTCATTAAATATAATTACTTTAGATTCATTATAGTTTCCTAAAATCACCCCAGACCAAACACAAGAATAATTAAGAATGATACATCTACCACTCCTAGGTCTCTTCCCTACATTCAATATAATCATGCCAAAGTACCCATATATCCACACATACACATGTCACAAACACATAAAAAACCATATCCACATCAGAACCAAAGTACCAATATGGATTTCAATCAGGCTACTCGACTCAAGTGGTGGTGTGTAAGAAATAATAAGAAAATATAATAAGTATATAGCCACACATAAATATTAGTAACATGTATCAATAGGGTATCTTAGTATTTACATATTTCCAACATCACATACTTTCATAATAAAAAATATGGAAGATATATAAAAACTGACTTAAATGAACAATGTATATAAAACTCTTATATAAATTAGTTGGCATGAACAAAATAGTTCTATAATCAATGTCATGTAATAAAAAAATTATATCATAGTAAAATGTATCAAACCCTATGGTATGTTAGTTTCTAGTAATATGATCCTCACATAACTCAATCAGTGATCTTGGATCAATGTGTGAACACATCCAATGACTCGGGTCATCGGGACTCAAATTCCCATTGGGGAAAAATTCATGTCATAGTATGTTTAAGTTAGTATTTTCATCATAAATATAGTGCCAGGAGATTATATCCTAACATTCTTATCCAAATTACCACTAAATACCCTGGCTTCATATACTTCAAATCAAATAATCAACCAAACATGGGAAAATCAATCATTACAAATAATTTCATTTATTACATTCAAATACCCAATTTTAGTTTTCAAAATTAATTTTCATTTCAAAACCAAATCATAGGTTTTCATAAAATCTATTCCCTTTTCAAATAATATTATATTCTAATCTTTTTTTTTTTGAAATCAAGGCTAATTATTTTATAAAATATTCCCGCTAAAATATATAGTTTCTCAAATCATTCCATGACATAAAAAACAACTAATGGTATTTATTTCAAAAATACATGCCTCTAAAATCACAAATAAAATCCACTTTAATTAAAATCATATTAAATTATTTTTATAATTAATATTTAATAAATCAAGAAAAAAAGTTTCAATTGTGTGGAAGAAACATTGTGGAACCACCTACCTTTAATTAGTGATCAACCCAACTTAACACCCATAATGGGATCTGTCAATGAATAGTGAAGGTGTAGGAGATCAAGTAATCTAACCTATAATCAAGATTCATAAAAAAGAATATTATATTCACTAAAAAGATGATGATCTATCACTCTATAAGGAGGATATTAAGGAGATATAGGATTTCCAATCGATGAGAGATCCCCTTATCATAGAGAAACCAAATGCATCCACTAGAGATTCTATTTGAGAATAAGGGAGTTTAGAGGAGTTAAAATGACTCTTGTAAGCCTTAAAGAATAAAGATTTCAAATGAGAGTTATGTAGGATAAAAAAAATATAAAATGAGGCTCATGGAATTTAAGACTATAAAAAAAGATACCATGTTGCAACCTCACATGGACACGATACAAAAAGGATTTAGACAACCATACTATGGTGTAGACTTCTTTCATGAACTAGGCCAGGTTTCCATCCCACTTGACACCTGACCCAACTCGTGGAAATGTCTAAAGGGAATTACCAATCCCCATGGGTTGTAACTAGTGCCTAGGCTTTGAGTAACACCTTTGGGAATGGTTTTTTCATGTAAAAAAGCATAAATATTACATAATAATCAAACACCATATCATAACCAAATTTCACAATAGAATAGACCAAAAGATAACACTACAATAGGGGATAAGCATTTAACAACTTCAACCAAAACCAAAATAACAAAAAAAGGTTAGGGAACCAACAATACAACCAAGCCTCCATGAAACATGAGGGTCAACATCCCCATTCCACAACCAATAACAGTCACCAAAAGGGGAACTACTAGCACATATATCCACCATCACCACCAAGGGAACCTTGCCTTTAACTGGGTAAAACATAATAAGGTCTACATAAACCTGAGGGTGTATATTAAGTGTGATCCAACATACCTAGTAGGACACAACGAAAATAGATTCCATGTAATGACATTATGATAAACATTAACATGTTTTTTTAAGAAAAAGGAAGATATAATTTAAATAAAACATTATTTAAAATAAAAGAGAAAGTAAACATGACAAGATAATGGTAAGAATAGTATGTGAACTATAGAAAATCCCTAATGTATTAGGGTTACTAGGGTCCTAGAATCCTCGTACTCTTGGTGATCACATCTCTTAGACATGAAGGTCCTATTTGAGCCTCCAATCCCTAGCACATGATTGTTTAGTTAGTGTTGTTATGTATATCCTTATTAAGGAGACCAATCATCAGCCTGACTAATTCACCTAATATACTAGACCTAGTCTACCCACCTAGATAACTAGGATTCTATTGTGCTCAATTCCACCCCTATATAAAATTATATCTATTTTATACAATCACACTTCCAATAATAGAAACACACATGACAAACAACCATTTACAATAGTCAAATCATTATAAAACCCTTACACACACAAAAAAATGGAAAACATGTTTCCCACAACCCAGACAATTTATAAAACCATTTTAGAACCAAATAAACCATATTAAACACCTAAAACAATGTCAAATAATGGAACAACCTACCTATTTCTTGATATCTTCACAAAACCATAATGAAACCACCAAATGAACTAAGGAAAGGAACTAAGGATGCAATTAAACACCATAACTATAAAGATTTAACCCAAATAAATAATATTAATGCCAACCTAGGTCAAAACCCTTTCTATAGATAAATAACCCAAGAGAGAAAAAAATTAGTGACGAAGAAAAGAGAATAAAAGAGAATATGAGATTCTTACTTAGATATTCCTTGTAGATAAAAGGCCAAATCACCCTAAAAATGGAGCCCAAGGGAAGAGAGAAAGGGAGGGAGTTTTACCTTGAGATAGAGGGTAGAGGAATAATCAGTCGAGATCCCATCATCGAGATATGGCCCAACATGCTCTCATGTGGGGGATGAAGAATCAAATCCAAAATTAGGGGAAAATTCCTCAAGAAAGAGGACGATAAATGAGGTTATGGTGGGATATTCTTCTCATATTCCACCTCCAATACCTATCTTTTAATATTCAAGTGCTATTTGTACTTAATTTAAAGTTAAGGAACAATGGAGGGTGAAGCGCTTTCCCTAGAGCATCGCTATTTAGTGTGAGTTTTTACAGTGTTATTTATTCTAGAATTTTCCAAAATAAATTTTTAATCATGCCTATGGATTGAATAATCCACTCCCCTATCCTCTATTAAGGGGATTATAGATAACCCCCCAAGAATTGAGGAGGACATTCTAGATGACTCATAGATTCTTTCCAGTGAGTTTATTCCCTTAATATGAGAAGAATCAAGGGCTAAGGCTATATCTATTCCAACCATTGTAGATAGAGAGGAGGATCCTAGTAATTTCAAATACACACAAAATGATTTTATGTACCAATCAATTTGCATCAATGATTCAACAAACAACAAGAACAATATTAAAAAAATATTTGTAAAACATTCCTTAAAGGGAGGTCCGGCAAACCAAAGAGGGCATTGCGGGCGACGGAGGTCCGGTAAACCGAATAGGGCGTTGCGGGAGGTGGAGGTCTGGCAATGAGAAGCGAGGGCGCGGAGGTCCGGCAATGAGAAGCAAGGGCGGCAGAGGTCCGGCAACGCAAACTAAGCGGGTAGCAGAGGGGAGTCGCAAGGTTCCAGTACCGTGAAAGCTTTAGGTCATGATAAAACGAGGGCACTGTGTGACCAACTTTATAAAAAAATGGACTAAGGTTTTATCAACGCTAACAAAGCGCTGATAAAGACTACCTTTATCACTGCTAACATTTTAGCGCTGATAATGGTACTCTTTATCAGTGTTGTAAAAGCGCTGATAAATCATACCTGTATCAATGCTAAAATTTTAGCACTGATACAGAGATTCTTTATCAGCGCTTTTCTAACGCTGATAATGGGAAGTTTTATCAGCGCTTCTTTAGCGCTGATAAAGGTTACCCTGTATCAGCGCTAAAATTTTAGCGCTGATACAGGAATTCTTTATCAGCACTTTTCTAGCGCTGATAGAGGGCCACTTTATTAGTGCTAGAAAAGCACTGATAAAGAGTCTCTCTATTAGCGCTTTTTCTTAGCGCTGATATAAGGGGTCACTTCCCTTGCCCGTTTTTATAGTAGTGTAAGGAAGATATAGAGCTGAAAAAGAAGTTTATAAATGTTCATGAGTTTAACCTTGATCTTGATAGAATGATAAGGTTTAGGAACCATGTATTCATTCCATGTATTCCATATTTTAAGAAGTATATATTAGAGGAAGATCCTAGTTATTCATTATCTATTTATCCTAGAAGTACAAAGATGTATAGAGATTTGAAAGAATACTTCTAGTGGGATGACATGAAGAGAGATATTGCAGAGTTTTTATCTCAGTGCTTGGTATGCCAGCCAGTTAATGCTAAAAGAAAATATTCTAAGTTTATTTTAAAACCATTACCTATACCAGAATAAAAATGGGTAAAAATCACCATTGATTTTGTCATAGGAGTCCCCAGAAGGTCTAAAGGGAATAATGTAATGTGGGTGATAGTAGAACACCTTACTAAGTCAGAACACTTCATCACTTTTAGAGAATACTTCTATCTAGATCATCTTTCCAGGATATATATTAAAGAAGTGGTAGTGTTTCATACAGTACCACAATCCATTATATCTAGTTAGGATTTTAGGTTCACCAAAAATTTCAAACAAAGTATTTAGAAATCAATTGATATAGAATTGATTTTTAGCACTGTTTATCATCCTTAGACGAATGGTTAGTCTAAAAGAACAATTCAAGCCCTAGAGGATATGTTGAGATATTATTCATTGGATTTAAAAGTTGTTTGGGATCAACACCTTCCTCTATTTGAGTTTTCTTATAACAATAGATTTTATCCAAGAATTCATATGGCTCCTTATGAATCCCTCTATGGAATAAAACATAGAGCTCCAACATGATGAAATGAAGTTGGAGAAATAAATCTATTGGGAACTGATATAGATGAAGAAATGGATGAGAAGTTTAGATCCATTCAGAAGCACGTCAAGGTATCTCAAAGTCAGTAGAACATTTATGATGATAATCATTAGTGTCATCTAGATTTTGAAGTTCTTGAGACGGTTTCTCTAAGAATCTCTCCTTAGATGAAGGTTATGAGATTTAGAAATAAAGGGAAACTAATCCCTATGTGTATCTGTCCCTTTGTAATTCTTAATAATATTGAGATGGTAGAAGATAACTTGGATCTTCCACCAAACCTCTCTCAAGTCCATGATGTGTTATATCTATCTCTCTTAAGGAAGTACATACCTTACCCTTCATATGTACTGAACTTAGAGGTCATACAATTGGAGTAAGATCTTTATTATAAGAAACAACCAGTGGAGATTTTAGATCATATAGAGAAAGTTCTAAAAAACAAGACCACTCACCTGGTCAAAGATTTGTGGTAAAACCACTAGTTAAAGAAAGATATGTGGGAACATGAGGATATAATAAGATATAAGTATCCTCATTTTATTGTATTAGAGTGATGAATTTTGAGGGAGAAATTCATTTTGAGGGGGTAGAATGTAACATCCTGTGTTATTATGAACGCTATTTCAAATAAATTAAATTTTATTGATGGAGTGGATTTTATGATACACCAATTTATGCTTGAAATACACTCAAAATCGAGTTTACTTGTGTTACATGCAACACTATGTTTCTACAAAACAACATTTTATTATTATAATTATTTAAACAAGATAGTTATAACCTAACCATTAAACATAGTAATATGAATGGTAATAATTATTTTTAAATATTATTTATAATGGTTTTATATAAATAAAACATATTTATGATGAAGTGTATAATTTTCAATAAAGTCTTTATGAATTGAAAATACTTTTTTTCACAAAATAACTGATTTTTAGGTTCTTTTATGAACAATAATAAAATTAATTTTTGACACTTAAAATTTTAATTTGATAAAATAAACTTCATTTTTGAATTTATAATTTCAAAATTATCTTATGGTGAGTTTTTAGGATTTTTCTGAAATATTTTATTTTTGGATGAATAGTGAAAAATACTAAATTTTAATTGAAAACTGCCATTTCATCTAATTTATTTATATAATTAAATTATATTTTAAATTTTTCATAAAGATTAATTAGTACAATTATATATCAATATGTCCAATTTATTTCATTTTAATCAATTTCACTTAGAAATTGGATATAAAAACATTTCAAACATTTGAACTTTTTCATATTAAAAACTTGTTGTTTCATCCCGTCTGTGAGATTAAATTTTAAATTAATTTATAAAAATTATATGAATTTAATTTGTAAAAATGGATTTCATATTTTTTAATGCCCCGACCCCAGTTACCTAGAGTCAATTCATTATTACATAACATTGGCATGATCACAAGAAAGATCAAATCTCGAAAGACCGATTGGTTTAGTGGCCTTGGAAACACTAGATATATTCATAAGTCTTACATTACATCATAAAAATGAAAACTACAACAACATATTTTCTTCATAGTCCACACTCATATCCCCACATAATATCCCTATAAGTCATTCATAAATTACTTCTTCACATCCTGGGAAAAATAAAACATTGAAAGGGGTGAGGTCAAATGCCCAATAAGGATAACAATATAGCGGAAACGTTCATAAATAAGAATAAACATTTAAGGCAATGTATAACTAAAAAAAAGCCTTTTAAACTTTAACTTCAACATAGTATGGAAAAAATAAAATGAAATAATTACATTTACTTATTCACATGGATATTCTACTAATCAAATAATCACATGCAATATCAATAACCACTTTCATAACGATGGAATTCATAATGTGATCCTATCATAACCACATAGCCAAGGCCACGTTCCAAGACTACAAATAAGATTTTTGACAAGGCCTTGTTCAAAGACACTAGTTTGTCTCATGAGACCTACCGATGCATCGAGGAGCTATAGCGGGCTCCACCCGTCACATATTAAGTCCAATGCATTCCTCATATGAACAAGTTTAAACATAACATAAACATTTGTATTAAAACTAGCATAAGAAATGTAAATACTTTCACCATAAACCATGAATGGTATAAAAATATCACATCCACAGTCAAACATATCACAAAACCTTCAATAAAATATAGAAGTTTTGTATCATAATAAATCAACTTCAAATAAGCATAAAATCCATCAAAGGATGTTGACATAGATGAAATCAAAACTCTTTTTAGAGAAATATCTCTTTATATTTTGAAATAATTTAAGAGTCATATATTTATAATAAATTTTCTTTGAAAATATTCTTATAATATTGTAAGGGAAGCTTCGATGATTTTATAATGGCGGAAAATAGCCGCACCCTCCGTATAAGTTAAAAAAACATTCTTACCTTAATTCTGTCGAAAAGGTTTAAAAGCACCTTGTTTGGAAAACGACGGAAATATTCCTTTATAAAACTCTTATAAAAAGTAAAACAAGTGTATAAATGACTTTAACCCATATTCTTTTAAATAGTAAAAATGTTTGGAAATACATTTTTAAGAAACATGGGTGTGGCTGATAAAGAGATCCCAGTAGATTATTACGTATAAACAACCTCGGATAATGAAGAGATTGTGAAATAACCCTTACCTTGTAATTTTCTTTAGTTGGGGTAGGTTAACCTCCTTTATAATGGTGAAATAATTGTTATTAAATTATACAAGATTAATATTATATCATATATGATCTTTTAACATTGATTTGTTAATAATATCTTAGTATTATCGTTGTTTCGGGTGTTAACTTACTCGTTTTCTTTTATATGTTTTGTTACGTAAGTCATGTTTGTCATGGATAGGTTGTATCTTAATAATATCCATAATGATATAAAGTCCTTAGATACCATTATTAATCATCAAATGAGAATTAGACTTGAATGGATACGATGGAGAATGAATCTCATCGTGTTCGTGGAGACGGTAGTCCATACGTACGCACGAGTAACAATATCATTATTTTGATATTAAAATAATATATAATTGGATGATATATCATATATACATAATCATTATCATGTTAAATTTATTATTTACATGAATTACACATCATTATTATACCCATCCAAATAATAATTTATTGAATAACAATTACACCACGACGTGGAGACGGTAAGTCGTACGTACACATGTATGGTGAGATGTTATTCAAAGGATGGATAGAATACTGAATATGATTGTACCATATTTATAATAAAATCACAGTATATATAAGATACTGGATTTATTATTTTAGAATGGTAATAACAAAGAAAGAAAAAGTGGAAGAAGAAAGGAACTTGAAAAAGGGTGGTGAAATCATTACCTCTTCTTTGGGTTCTTCCTTTTGATTTGATCAAAAGGGCTCCTTAAGTTGGCTTTATTACTAAATAAAGGACTCTAGGATGAATTTAGGGAAGTTGAGAGAGTATTTGGGAAGAGTTTGGCCTAACAAAAAGGCTTTGAAGGTGTGAGTTAATGAGAAGGGGGAGTTCCCTTTTATAAGAGGAGTGAGGGGCACCTTTGGAAAAGCTAGAAATATTATTTTATAATAAATTCATATTCGGTTTATAATGGTCCAAAGTGGATTATGTGAAGATTAAGGTGGGTATGGGTCGAAAAACACTCAACCAATAGAATTTAGATAGGTTTGGGTTACTATATTAACCTTATCTTTAAGTATTAACTCTAAGTTATTTAGTTTCACTTTTACAATGTCTCTTTGTATTTTTATATTATATGGTTAATAAACTTACTATATACCTCCAAGAGCCCCAAGTGTTCCATTAATGATACAAATATCATGATATAAGTCTCTTGGCCGAACCTTATATTTTTAGGAATTTAATATCAATTAATAATATAATATTTGTTTTAAAAACTCTTTTATGTCAATTTTGACACTATTCAAAAATTGATTTTTGTAGAAATCATAACAGAATGATTACTTCGAAAAAAGTTAATTAAGTCAATCCTAACATTTCATATTAACCTATAAAATTAGTTTAATTCATAAAAAGTCTCAAATTATATTTATTTGTGTGTTTATAATATCAATTATTTTAATTTTTTCACTATTATGGTATTTACTGCATCATCATTGTGTCATAAATAAATTAAATTATTTAATATCTAAAAATTATAAATAAACTACCATTATTTAGGAAATCTTTATATCTTTCTAATTAATATTTATAGTTGAAAATACAACATATATAACCCTATGTAAAAATTGTTTTTCTAAAAGATATATGCTTGTGTCATTTTTGTATTCATTTTAACTTAATTAAAATAAAGTGTCCCTATCACTTACAAGTGGCACCATGGGGTCCCAAAATCGACCCAAAGATTCCCATGGTCGGACATGTATCAACCAATAAGGTTAGGACACATTTTAGGGTAATTTTTTATTATTATAATATTATTTTTTATCCCTCATTTACCGGATTTACCCTTTAACCATGGTAAATAAAATATTTACCGAAGTAATTATTCAAAATGTCTAAAAAGAAAAGTTACCTATTTACACAATTTGAACATCCCGATTCCAAATATGGAATCTGTTTTTCCAAATTCAAAACACAGAAGTGGCAGAAATTAATTTAAAATTAATTCTCGTTGTCAAAACAAAAATCGTGTTTTTAAGATATAATAACTATCAAGAGATTGATACTTGTTTATGTTCGGTTTAATTGTGAAATTATGTCCAATGACCAACACTATATTAAATGGTAAAAATATATTCTAAATATACTTAAAAATCACTCAAATTCATAATTTATCACAATTAATTATTTTTATTAAAAAAGTTGTTTTTAATTAAAATTTAGTAATTTTCACTATTCATCAAAATATTAAAGTTATCCGAAAAGTACCAAAATTTCACCTTAGGCTAAATTCGATACTCCTAATCCAAAAATGAAGTCCATTTTGAGAGATAAAATTTATAAAATTTCAAAAATTAGGTATTACTATTCATAACGGCTATTTTGATCGGTTGTGGTGTGTGTTAGAACTCGATGTTGCGTACAACACACGCTATTGCATTATTCAAAGAGAAGCGTATCGTAGAAGCTTGGGGTGTTAAATTCTCCCCTACTTAAAATAATTTCTTCCTTGAAATTTCTAGACTACTACCACATGAAAAGACTCGTGTGGTTCTTCATCATAAGTTCCTCGGGTTCCCATGTTGCCTCTACCATCTTATGGTTTCTCCAAAAAACATTTACCAGAAGAGTCGTCTGGTTTCTCAGTATGTGTTCTCTCGTATCAAGAATCCTGACGGGCTCTTCCCAATAAGACAGATCTAGTTCCAGTTCTAATTCCTCATAGGTGAGTACATGCGTTGGTTCAGGCATGTATTTCTTCAATAGAGATACGTGGAACACATCATGAACTTTGGAGAGACTTGGCAGCATTGTCAATCGGTAAGCTACAGCCCCAATTCGTTCTAGAATTTCGAAAGGTCCAATGTACCTGGGAATCAATTTACCTATCTTACCAAAACGTATAACTCCCTTCCATGGAGATACCTTCAGGAAAACATGATCACCGACTTGAAATTCCAAATCCTTCCTTCGATTATCATCATAGCTCTTCTGCCTTCTTTGAGCTGCTTTGATGTGATTTTGGATTACCTTCACCTTTTCCATCGTTTCCTCCACCAGTTCTGGGCCTACAAGTTTTCTTTCACCAACGTCATCCCAACAGGTTGGTGTGCGACATCTATTTCTGTATAACGCTTCATATGGTGCCATCTGAATACTCGAATGGAAGCTATTGTTATAGGAAAATTCCACCAGAGGTAAATATTGATCCCACATACCTAGAAATTCAAGTGATCAAGATATCAACATGTCTTCTAAGGTTTGAATAGTCCGTTCTAATTTTTCGTCTGTCTGAGGGTGGTAGGCAGTGCTCAAATGAAGTTCAGTATCCAGGGATTTCTGAAGCCTCTTCCAGAATCTTGAAGTAAAATGGGGATCACGATCTGAAACAATAGATAGGGGTACTCCATGAAGTTTCACAACTTCATTAATATATATTCTTTCTAGACGTTCCAATGGTAGATCTTCTCTTATAGCAAGAAAATGTGCTGACTTGGTAAGATGATCAACAATAACCCATATTGCATCATTCCTTCTAGGGTTCTTTGGTATCCCCATGACAAATTCCATCGTAATATTGTCCCATTTCCACTCTGGTATGGGAAGAGGTTCCAATACTCCACCAGGATGTTGCCTTCCAGCTTTCACTTGTTGACAAACCATACATCTTGACACAAAATCAGCAATCTCCCTCTTCATGTTGTCCCACCAAAAATGTTCCTTCAAATCTCTATACATTTTGGTACTCCCAGGGTGTATAGAGAAATTTGAACTATGAGCATCATCCATCAATTACCTTTTTAGATCAGTTATATCGGGAACAGAAAGTCTCTTCCCGAATTTCAAAATTCCTTCTTCATACACAAAGTCTCTCAATCTCCCATCATTCACAGCTTTAATCTTCTTTTCAAATTCTTCATCATCATTCTGAGAACTCTTAATCCTTTCTAGTAAAAATGGTTTGGAAACCATTTGAAAAAGCATTGATGTTTCACCTTCCCTGGTTATTCCCATGTCCATCTTCACTAGATCCATGAAAATTGGATCCCTTTCAATTCTCATATTGTTCAAAACACCATGATCTTTTCTACTCAAAGAATCTTCCACCTTTTTTTCTTTCCCCGGGTGGTAGTTTATCGTACAATCATAATCCTTGAGTAATTCAAGCCATCTCCTTTTCCTCATGTTGAGTTCTTTTTGTGAGAAAATATACTTCAAACTCTTGTGATCAGTATAAGTCTCACATTTTCACCATAGAGGTAGTGCCTCCATATCTTCAAAGCAAAGATCACAGCTGCTAACTCGAGATCATGAGTTGGATAGTTTTGCTTATGAATTTTCAACTGTCATGATGCATAGGCAATAACCCTATCTTTCTGTATAAGGACACAACCAAGTCCTTTCTTCGATGCATCACTATAAATAACGAACCCATCATTCCCCGATGGTAGAGTCAATATAGGAGCATTGACTAATCTTCTCTTCAGTTCTTCGAAACATTATTCACACTCTTTTTCCCAAAAAAATTTAACCCATTAACGCGTGAGCTTCGTTAATGGGTTAGCCAATTGGGAAAATTTCTGGATGAAACGTCGATAATAACCTGCCAAACCAATAAAACTGCGTACCTCAGTTATACTCATAGGTGATGGCCATTCTTGGATTGCCTTGGTCTTAGAAGGATCAACTGAGATTCCATCTTTAGATACAATATGGCCAAGAAAAGAAATCTCATGAATCCAGAATTCACACTTGCTAAACTTCCCATATAATTCATGTCTTCTCAGAGTCTTCAGGATAATGCGCAAGTGATTTTCATGATCTTCGTAGCTTTTGGTGTATACCAAGATATCATCAATAAATACCACCACAAATTCATCGAGATATTCCTTGAAAACTCTATTCATCGGATCCATGAATACATAGGGTGCATTAGTCAATCCAAAAGGCATTACAGTAATCTCGTAATGCCCGTACCTGGTTCAAAATGCTGTCTTCAGAATGTATTCCTCCTTTACACACAACTGATGGTGTCCAGATCGAAGATCAGTCTTTGAAAATAATTTAGCTCCATGCAGTTGGTCAAATAAATCATCAATGCGAGGTAGGGGATACTTGTTCTTTATTGTTATAGCATTGATCTCCCTATAGTCGATACATAACCTCATAGATCCATCTTTCTTTTTAACAAAAAGAATAAGGGCTCCCCATGGAGATACACTAGGGCGAATAAATCCATTATTACTCAATTCCTCTAGTTGTTTCTTTAGTTCAATTAATTCTACAGTGGCCATTCTATAAGGGGTCTTCGATATAGGCCTTGATCCAGGAATTAAATCAATGGAAAACTCAACTTCTCGTTCTGGAGGATGTCCAGGTAAATCTTCTGGAAATACATCTACATATTCTTTCACAATAGGTACATCCTCTATTTGAACATTCCTTTCCTCACCCATAGTCATTTCATTCTCTTCCTCCCCAATAATTGAATTTAGTTGAGCTACTGGGGGTGGATCTAGATAAGAATTAGGTGGTGAAGATTCTTCTCTAAAGATAAGGTGTTCCTTATCATCATCATCAAAAATCATAACCTCCTTCTTCTTACAATAAATCTTCACATCATAGTCCGAAATCCAATCCATACCGAGGATTATATCAAACTCAGTCATAGGTATGATGATGAGATCAGCAGATAAAGAACATTTATGTGCTCTAATAGGGACTGATTCACAAAACTTTGTTGCAATGATACTTCCCTTAGGAGTTTTAACTGACAACTCCTTTTTTAAATAAAATTGGAAATATCTAATTTTATTATCAAACTGGGAAGATATGAAACAATGCGATGATCCAGAATCAAATAATGCATTTTCTAAACTTGAGGAAACCATTAAATTACATGCCACCACGTCTTTTGGAGCTTCTACCTCAGTAGTAGTGATAGCAAAAGCTTGGCCTTGATCCCTTGGCCTTTTCTAAGGTAAGTTTCCCTGACGATTAGGATATTCATTTGCATAATGTCCCATCTCCCTGAAATTGTAGCACTGAACATTGGTAGCTTCCTTCATCCCTTTGCAATCACGAGCTTGGTGGCCTTTTTCACCACATTTGTAACAGACGCACATTCCCTTCAAGCAAGTACTGGGGTGTTTCTTCCCACATTTACCATAGGATGGATATTCAACTTTTCCCTTCTTCCCCTTATTTCCATTCTTAAATTGATCAGCAAATCTCTTCTTCTCTTTCTTTTCTTTAAAGTCATAAGACTTAGAAAATTCCTTTTCGGTCTTGATAGCACATGAGACAATGTCTTCGTACGATGAAAAGGATTGTGAGACTAATGCTCAACGGAGAAATGGTTTTAACCCATCAAATAAACGATCAATCTTACTTATAGGGTTATGTATATAATCTCCAGCATACCTTGCTAACCTTGTAAAGTTAGCCTCATACTTTGCGACATTCTCATCCTCCTTTCGTCTCAGACTCAGAAATTGCCTTTCCATATCTGCCCGATGGTCACGAGGAAAGTATTTTTCTAAAAACAGATCTTTGAACTCCCTCCATTCCATATTTGATACTTCATCATCTTCCTTCATGTTTTGAATCAATGACCACCATTGATCAGCATCTCCAGTGAGGTGGTAAACTGCCATGATAACTTCTTCCCTTTCACTACTCCCCAAAGCCTGAAATATTTTCTCTAGGGAATTTATCCATTGCTCAACTACTAAGGGATTTGTACTCCCATTGAACGTTGGTGGTTTTTTCCTCATGAATCGATCTAACATTGATCCTCCACGCTATGGATCAGGGTGCTCCATACGGGTAAGGTTATTATTCATAACTTGAGTGAGTTGTCCCAGTATGGTGATTAGCTGATCAGCACTAGTTGCATCACCAGCTCCACTATAATTATATTTAGGAGGAGGGAAATCCCTACATGGAGTGCATGCATTGATACAGTTTCCATTTCTTCCACTAGGCGCCATTTTTAAACAATGGCATAAACTAGATCAGTTTATGAATCAAAATACATAATTCCATACTTATTAAACACTTAACATAAATTGAACTATTTGTGGATATAATCCATAATCATAAAAATGTTTTCTTTGAGGAAGTATATACTCATAAACCCTTTATAATGATTTGTAAAGAAAATGAGATTTATCCTGAGCATATCCCCTGGGAGTGTCGTAACCAAGAGTGCAGCAAGGCTCGTTGTCGTGCACCAGTTCCCGTTCGAGTCTAGCTCAAAGAGGTGTTTTTGGGTTTTACCCCTAGGTACATCTGTGCCAGAACCGCCTCTACCTGCTCATATCTAGACAGGGATTTATTTCTCGGAAAACTCACAAAATCTCTACAATACCAAAATTCTAAGAAGTTCTTCTATACTAATCCTCAAAGTCCATCTTAGGATTATGTGCTCTAATCAGAGTTTATCTAAATCTAGCTTCCCAGGTTTGTACTAAACTTCCTCTGATACCAACTGTAACGCCCCGACCCCATTTACCTAGAGTCGGTGCATTATTACATAACATTGGCATGATCACAAGAAAGATCAAATCTCAAAAGACCGATTGGTTTAGTAGCCTTGGAAACACTAGATATATTCATAAGTCTTACATTACATCATAAAAATGAAAACTACAACAATATATTTTCTTCATAGTCCACACTCATATCCCCACATACTATCCCTACAGGTCATTCATAAATTACTTCTTCACATACTAGTAAAAATAAAACATTGAAAGGGGTGAGCTCAAATTCCCAGTAAGGATAACAATATAGCGGAAACTTTCATAAATACGAATAAACATTTAAGGTAATGTATAAATAAAACAAAATCCTTTTAAACGTGAACTTCAACATAGTATGGAAAAAATAAAATTAAATAATGCCATTTACTTATTCACATGAATATTCTACTAATCGAATAATCACATGCAATATCAATAACCACTTTCGTAATGATTGAATGCATAATGCCAGACTATCATAACCACATAGCCAAGGCCTCATGAAAAGACTACAAATAAGATTTTTGACATGGCCTTGTGCCAAGACACTAGTTTGTCTCATGAGACCTACCGATGCATCGAGGAGCTATAGCGGGCTCCACCCGTCACATATTAAGTCCAATTCATTTCTCATATGAACATGTTTAAACATAACATAAACATTCGTATTAAAACTAGCATACGAAATGTAAATACTTTCACCATAAACCATGAATGGTATAAAAATAGCACATACACAGTCAAACATATCACAAAACCTTCAATACATTATAGAAGTTTTGTATCATAATAAATCAACTTCAAATAAGCGTAAAATCCATCAAAGGATGTTGACATAGATGAAATCGAAACTCTTTTTAGAAAAATATCTCTTTCTATTTTGAAATCATTTAAGAGTCATATATTTATAAAAAAATCTTTGAAAATATTCTTATAAGCTTTTAAGGGAAGCTTCGATGATTTTATAATGGCGGAAAATAGCTGCACCCTCCGTATAAGTTAAAAAAACATTCTTACCTTAATTCTGTTGAAAAGGATAAAAAGCACCTTGTTTGGAAAACGACGGAAAGATTCCTTTATAAAACTCTTATAAAACGTAAAACAAGGGTATAAATGACTTTAACCCATATTCTTTTAAATATTAAAAATGTTTTGAAATACATTTTTAAGAAACATGGATGTCGATGATAAAGAGATCCTAGTAGATTATTACGTATAAACAACCTCGGATAATGAAGAGATTGTGAAATAACCCTTACCTTGTACTTTTCCTTGGTTGGGGTAGGTTAACCTCCTGTATAATGGTGAAATAATTGTTATTAAATTATACAAGATTAATATGATATCATATATGATCTTTTAACATTTATTTGTGAATAATATCTTAGTATTATCGTTGTTTCGTGTGTTAAATTACTCGTTTTCTTTTAAATGTTTTGTTACATAAGTCATGTTTGTCATGGATAGGTTGTATCTTAATCATATCCAGAATGATATCCAGTCCTTTGACACTATTATTAATCATCAAATGAGAATTATACTTGAATGGATACGATGGAGAATGAATCTCAGCGCGTTCATGGAGACGGTAGTCCATACGTACGCACGAGCGACAATATCATTCTTTTGGTATTAAAATAATATATAATTGGATGGTATATCATATATATATAATCATTATCATGTTAAATTTATTATTTACATGAATTACACATCATTATTATACCCATCCAAATAATAATTTATTGAATAACAATTACACCACGACGTGGAGACGGTAAGCCGTACGTACACACGTATGGTGACATGTTATTCAAAGGATGGATAGAATACTGAATATGATTGTACCATATTTATAATAACATCACAGTATATATAAGATACTAGAGTTATTATTTTAGAATGGTAATAACAAAGAAAGAAAAAGTGGAAGAAGAAAGGAACTTGAAAAAGGGTGGTGAAATCATTACCTCTTCTTTGGGTTCTTCCTTTTGATTTGATCAAAAGTGCTCCTTATGTTGGATTTCTGACTAAAGAAAGGCCTCTAGGATGAATTTATGGAAGTTGAGAGAGTATTTGGGCAGAGTTTGGCCTAACCAAAAGGCTTTGAAGGTGTGAGTTAATGAGAAGGGGGAGTGCCCCTTTATAAGAGGGGTGAGGGGCACCTTTGGAAAAGCTAGAAATATTATTTTATAATAAATTCATATTCGGTTTCTAATGGTCCAAAGTGGATTATTTAAATGTTAAGGTGGGGATGGGTCGAAAACCACTCAACCAATATAATTTAGACAGGTTTGGGTTACTATATTAACCTTATCTTTAAGTATTAACTCTAAGTTATTTAGTTTCACTTTTACAATGTCTCTTTGTATTTTTATATTATATGGTTAATAAACTTACTATATGCCTCCAAGAGACCCCCAAGTGGTCCATTAATGATACACATATCATGATATAAGTCTCTTGGCCGAACCTTATATTTTTTAGTAATTTAATATCAATTAATAATATAATATTTGTTTTAAAAAACTCTTTTATGTCAATTTTGACACTATTCAAAAATTGATTTTTGTAAAAATCATAACATAATGATTACTTCGAAAAAAGTTAATTAAGTCAATCCTAACATGTCCTATTAACCTATAAAATTATTTTAATTCATAAAAGGTCTCAAATTATATTTATTTGGCTATTTATAATATCAATTATTTTAATTTCTTCACTATTATGGTAATTACTGCATCATCATTGTGTCATAAATAAATTATATTATTTAATGTCTAAAAATTATAAATAAAATACCATTATTTAGGAAATATTTTTACCTTTCTAATTAATATTTATAGTTGAAAATCCAACATAGATAACCCTATGTAAAAATTGTTTTTCTAAAAGATATATGCTTGTGTCATTTTTGTATTCATTTTAACTTAATTAAAATAAAGTGTCCCTATCACTTACAAGTGGCACCATGGGGTCCCAAAATCGACCCAAAGATTCCCATGGTCGGACATGTATCAACCAATAAGGTTAGGACACGTTTTAGGGTAATTTGTTATTATTATAATATTATTTTTTATCCCTCATTTACCGGATTTACCCTTTAACCATGGTAAATAAAATATTTACCGAAGTAATTATTCAAAATGTCTAAAAATAAAAGTTACCTATTTACACAATTTGAACATCCTGATTCCAAATATGGAATCCATTTTTCCAAATTCAAAACACAGAAGTGGCAGAAATTAATTTAAAATTAATTCCCGCTGTCAAAACAAAAATCGTGTTTTTAAGATATAATAACTATCAAAAGATTGATACTTGTTTATGTTCGGTTTAATTGTGAAATTATGTCCAATGAACAAAATTGTATTAAATGGTAAAAATATATTATAAATATACTTTAAAACCACTCAAATTCATAATTTATCACTATTAATTATTTTGATTAAAAAAGTTGATTTTAATTAAAATTTAGTAATTTTCACTATTCATCAAAATATTAAAGTTATCCGAAAAGTACCAAAATTTCACCTTAGGCTAAATTAGATACTAATAATCCAAAACTGAAGTCCATTTTGAGAGATAAAATTTATAAAATTTCAAAAATTAGGTATTACTATTCATAACGGCTAGTTTGATCGGTTGTGGTGTGTGTTATAACTCGATGTTGCGTACAACACACGCTATTGAATTATTCAAAGAGAAGCGTACCGTAAAATCTCGGGGTGTTAAATATTTGGAATAATTATAATTTCTAATTTATAATATGTTTAACTTGATTTTTGACCAAATTGATTAGTGAAAATAGCTAAAATTAATCAAGATAATTAAGAGAAAATGAGTTTTCTAAGAGACAAAACTTTTAACTTAAGGTTAAAATGACTTAGAATATTGTCCAAAAATAATTTTATGGAAATATTTTGAAATTATACCTTCGATAATCTATATTTTTCCATTATTGGAGAAAATTTACATGGAAACACATAGGTGGAATTCTCTCTTTAAAATATTTACAAGTTTTCCACTCACCTCCCTTATAAAAGGCCACCCCATATCCCCCTATCCTCACTCCTCATAATCCATTTTTATTAAAAAAAATACAAGTACATATATATTCCCAAATTCTCTCCCCTAATCATATAATAATCACTTTGGGAATAAAGTATTCCAAGGGAGTCTTTTGGTGAAAACAAAAATGAGATACCTGAAGAAGAGGTAATGTTCATCAACAAATGTTTTTGTTTTATTTCTTCCTCAACACCCATTAATTATTTTTATATAATTATTATATAATAAAATAAGTATATTAAATTTACTAATATGTTTTTATTTTAATTTTTCAACCTATAACCACACACACTTACATCAAATGAGTTACGAAATCATCGTTCGTATGTACGGAAAACTACCGCCTCATTAACTGCTTTCGTTTGTTTTTCCATTACCACTAATAAAGGTTGGAAATAATTATGGAAATAATTTTTATATTTTATATTTATTATTTTTATAACTTTATTATGATAATTAAATTGTTATATCACACATACCTTTATGCTTTCCATTTTTCGGGAATATGATAACGTCGTTCATGTGTACGACGGACTAGCACCTCACGAAGAAATGTGATTCGTTTATGATTTACATGGAATATATTAATAATAGGTTTAATAAAAATATGTTATATATATGAAATAAAAATTATTATATAATGATAATATCCCATATAATTTTCTTTCTTTCAATCCGATAAGAAAATGGAAACAACGTTCTTGTGTACGTATGGTCTACCATCTCCATGAACAGTGTATTTTGTTTCCTATTTCTAAAACTTATAAATTATTATAAATACATATATGATAAATATATTTTATATTTATATAATTTTTTACATTGTGGATATTATTAAACCATTATTAAATTAATAGGATAAAAATTATAACAAATCAAAATATATATGAAAAAACAAAGTGGTTATTACCCGAAACGTAACTTTAACAAGAAATTGTTAATATATGGGTAAAAAATGTTTATAAGAAAATAATATATTGTGTGATATAAATTAATATGATAATTTAATATATTTATAATAAAATTATATCTACTATATAGGAGTATTGAATGAGTACAATGAAAGTTAATACCTAAGGTAAGGGATTTCTGTCTCACTTTTATATTCTATGAAACACAAGCCATATTTACCAACTATTTCTTATATTTGGTGTGTGTACTAACCATGGATGTATATTATTATTATTATTATTATTATTATTATTTGGATTTAAATATCCATTTTATTATCTCTATTTCATGGGGTTTACGGTTCAAAAGCTACCAAATCAGTAATGGAATTTTGTCTCAATTTGCCTTATTTGAGACATATGTTATGTAATGAACCTATATTATTTTACAACGTGTATGAACCACCTATTGGAAATGTTATATCATGAATATAAATATTTAAAATATTTTTTAAGCTTCATGTAATGTTATTATTTCATGGTAATTATAATTCAACGTTACCAAAGTGGTAAGAGTTTATTGCATCAATCTCATTGTTTATATAGATTGTTTATGATTATTCTTCCAATGATAAAATATTTTGATTTATATCTTAATAATTATCATTAATTATCTTCTCTTATGTTTACTCATTATATATTCAAGTAATATTACAATTTTCTCACTTCTTGGTACATAAAATTATTTAGAAAATGTTTTTAGGAAATTTCGACTTGGTCTCTCTATTCTATCAGAAATATGTTTTCCTTAAAAACCATGTTTTATAAAAAAGTTTTAATTTTTTTTTTATTAATGTATTATAATTTTTAAAAAAAAAATTACCCAAGTTTGAATATTTTACAAAAAAATCAAAGGACTCATTATGTTATTTTCAAAAACAATGATCATTTTTTTATCAAAAATATGAAAGGAACCTTTGTTTTTATGTGTATGGTATAAATGGAATATTTTGACACCATAACCAATCATTGAATCAAAGATTAATTAGTAAGTTTTAAAATTTATTTTCAAAGATAAATGGTTTCAAAATTTCTTATGTATTAACAATTTTTTTTCAAAGTGAAAAGGTAATTTTTCTGAAAAAATGATTTAAATGATCTTTCAAAATTATTTTCCATCAAATATGACATCAATTGGTGTTAATGATTCTTTAATAGGGTTATTATTCAATGGTACCATTAATATCCTTTATCTTAATGGTTTATGTTTTGATGGAATTATGTTTATGAAACTTGTTTCTCTTCCATGGGTTATATTCTTATGAACCCGCCCTTTTTCATGGGTTATGCTATGATGAAATGATTATGAAAACTAGGTTAAGATAAAATTAAATGTTTATGATACCCATTTCATTTAATAGGTTATGAAATGATGAATTTTTATGATCTTTTGGAACATATATGTAAGATTTTTTTATATGATGGGTGGTACTTATATCTCCTTCTAATGCATTGGGTAAAGATTTATATCTCATGAGATAGACATGGTTATAATGGGGAGTGAACCCAAATAAATAAAGGAATTTTTCTATTAAGATGGTCCTGGGAGTGAACTTTGACAACTAAGATGGTTTAGGGAGTGAACCCATTCCACTAAGATAGCCTTGGTAGTGATCCTTGACTACTATGGGACTCATTTTATATATTTATGTGTTTCCAAAAATTCATGTATTATGTATATGTTATGATCTGATGACACATTTAATTTGATTAACTTGTGATTCATGTCTTATGGACTTCCAATATTTATTCCATAATTCAATATTTTGATCTCTGAATTTAAATTATGATTTTCAAATGTTATTCTCATGTTCCCATACCCATATTCTTATGTTATACATGCTTATCTCCATTTTTAACCCTTACTGAGAATCTAATATCACACTGTCCTATGTTTCCTTTCCCAAGGTTATGAAGATATTTATTTTGTATGATGTTTATATGAAGTGGATAGTTATGAATAATATAGTGGGAGGTGATGTAGTTTACTTATGGAATAATGTTTATGTTTCCATTTTTTCAAAGGAACAAAACTAATATGGTCGTTGGGCATTTTTTTTATGTAATATAATAAATATTCTACAAAAATGATCTAATGTCAATATATGAAAAGTGTGGGTTAGTATACTATATCCTTTATCTTATTCCCAGTCAACTTCAATAGATTTGAGATGATCACCATCTATAATATATTTGTGTCATAGGTTTCCTTTTTCTTCTCATTATCTTTCTTCCTTGATACTAAAAAGAATTATTTTTTAGGTACATTATCAGGCTTCTCCTTCTTTGAATAGTTTTAGTTTTTTCATAGAAAATAGTAATGTCAAAGTTTATCCCTCTTTTATATTTTTCTTTCTCTTTCTATGATATTTATTGTCATAGAAACACTCATGAATATTTTGTTTCCATATTTATTTTGAAAATATTAAAATCTTGGGATCATGAAATATTCTCATTAATTAAAAATTCATCTAAAATTCCAGTCAAATCCTTACTTAAACCATCCCTTGAACTCTAGACTATTTTACTCCTTTGAATCTCTAAGAAATCCAGTGATTTAAATTCATTTGAATTTTTCATCCATGTGTACATGAAATCATGCATTGTGATGTGGCATTATGTCTTTTATGTTAGAGTTATTCTCAAATATTTCTCAACTTGAATAAAATTATTTTAGATTAATTGTAATGTTTGAATCCATGAATATTAGTACAATGTCGTCGTATTTTTTATCATTTTATCCAAATAATAATTCTTATTTATTTATAAGATTCCTCATTTTTTTATAATCTATCATTTTTTATAGTTCCTTTTATTTGTACTATACTAGGTCACAAAATGGTCCTTATAATATTCCTTGGGTGATATTCACTATTTTTGTAAGGTTTATAGAACCTTATGGTTTTCATAGGGTTGGATGTACTCTATGATCACTTGAATTTTCATTAAGGGTTATACCTTAGGAAGAATTAGTGTACCCAATGAAGGTACACTTATGATGTCTAGATAAAGGGTTCATGTACCCTATGATGGTTTCTGTACATTATAAAGTCCTATAAACCCTATGATGTTTTAACCATATAAAGTGTGAGTGGTTTAAGACATTGAGAAATTCCCAAACACCAACCCATTACTAAACCTTATGATGTCCTATCTTATACCACATGAATTTCACAAACCTTATGAGGATAAAACTCTATATAGTGCATAGGGTTAAATACTTAGTAATTTTTCTTAACATTATCACTATAATCCTAGTATTCCTCTAATAAACTCAAAACAATTTTTCTTAACATTATCACTATAATCCTAGTATTCCTCTAATAAACTCAAAACTTCTTCAAGATTCCTCAAATCCTTATAAATCACCTTCAATCATATAAAGTCATCTCATAAACCTTTCCAGTACTTCAAGTCCTCTGCCAAATATTTTTTTCTATAATAACAACATCTTTGACTTAAATATTCCATTAGATTAATTCTTCTCAACTTTTCACAACTTAATATATTATTTGACTTTTTGATATTGATTCTTTAGTATCTTCATTTTCTAGTTTCTCAAGCCTTCAGTGTAGAACTATTGTAGATTTTACCACTTCTACATAATTACTGTTTATATTTGACATGAAAAATTATAAATAAATCATCACATATCAGTTCTACTACTTAAATCTATCCAAGTGAGATATCTAAGAAACATCCTTCATAATTATTTTATATTTATAATGGAATAATAATCCTCCTCATCTCAATATAAATTACTAACACATATTGATAGTTTCACTCTATAATGGTAGAATTTATTATTGAATTTACTATTTCATTTTAAAACCTCTATTACGAACTTAAGGATCATTTGAATAATGTCCATGGTGAATTTATTACATATCTATTTGAGTTTATCCAGGAAATAGAATATTAAAATACATAACTATTCAAATATGAAAAATCTATGAAAAAAATATTTCACATCAAAATTTCAAAAGTGAAATTATTTAATCAAATAAAAAATGGACAAGGATAAATCTATAAAAATAAGTATAAAAATATTTAATGGAATAGAACCTGTTTAATTCAACATTAATGAGAAATTTTAAGATAAAATCCATGTTATGGATGAATCTAACAAATATTTTATTAGTATCAAGGATTCCCAATTAGAGATCAAACCAAAAAGACTAAGGACCTTGATAATTATCTACAAGACAGTTGAAACATTCATGAGGATCAGGTTAATAAGTTAAAGAATAAATTTTGAGATCTTTTGATGATGAGAAGAACTCCCTTAATATAAAGGGTCTTCAGCTACTCTTGGTAAGATGTATTATTTTATTTGGAAAAAGTGTTGGGTAATTTTCACTACTTATGGACAAGGTATATTATTACTAAAGAGACATATGGTGAAATTTTTACTAGATTTATATGATGTGGTTCATATTTTTGGCATGTTATACACTTACCTTATTCTTTTAAAAAAGATATTGGGTTGTGTATTAGGAAGGTCAAAATAACTATTATCGAACCGATGAATACTATGATTGATCATATTTGGTTATGTGATGGATATGACACTTGTCCTGAACATGGTTTTTAAAATAAAAATAAAAATAAATGATAAGGGTATATTCTTGATACTTAACATATTCTTGAACCCACTGTGAGATTTTCAGAGTAAATAGACATATTTTATATATGAGGAGTTACTTCATTCCATTTTTTATGATTATCATGCATTATAATATAGATATTACCCACCTTTTGAGTTTTATTTTTATTTTTTACCCATATACCCTCATCCTCAACGATATTTGAACCATGTGGTTGAAGCCTTCATGATTGATTTTTTATTTCTCTTTATAAAGTGGAGATTTTAGAACCAATGTAAGATTATGGTTAAGAACATGTATTCAAGGTATGATTATAACACCAGCAACATTTTACCTTGATTTATGAGAGAAAATATATTGTGAGGTAAATTTAAAAATGGGTATAGAGTCTAAGGAACAGTTATGAAATTGTAATTATGGAAGAAATAATCTGAAAAACAAACTTGATTGTGAGGAATGAAATATTTTCTCTGCGGGGTTGATTCTGTAGGACTTAATTTTTCTTCTTCACTTAGTTTTATTTACCTGGTTTTAATAAATGATTATTTATTTAAAAAAAATTGTTTCATTTGGAATCCCTATAGAGATGTTGTTTTATTAAGGAAAAACAAATCTTTAAGTGTGGGGGAAGTTGATAATATGAATTTATATACACATTTTGGATACATTTATTTAATTATTAATCATGTTTCATTTGATAATTCATTGGGTTTTGGTTTATTTTTTTAGGAATTATGAATTTTGGACTCAAAAGAAGAAATTCTAAAAAATGGAAAAAATAAGTTTTAAACATTGTGAAAGTAGTTCATGATGTGTATTCCTCAATCACAATATGCCTTTGAATCCACAATCCATCCCATAAATCATTATATGACATTAACCTGCTACATGATGTGTACAAACATTACACATCATGAAATTTTCAAACTTATAATCTAAATGAAAGTAAATCAAATACACATCGTGCAAAATGTACATGACATGAAATGTTTGAGATCCCATCCAGTCAACGATATAGGATGATTTCTTGGAATATTTTGTGGATATAGAATACACTACATGAAAAAGAACTTACATGATGTGTATATTTTGAGACATAATCCACTTAAATATATTACATGATGTGAATACTTTACACATCATGTACTTTTCTAGCTTATTAATATTCTAACACCTTTGCGGTGAAGAAGAGTCACGATAGATTTATTTTTCTCTTATTTTTCTATTTATTTCTCCTCTATTTCTTCTCAATTTTCTTTCTCAACTCATTTTTAATTCAATACATTACTTTTTTTATCAAATTTGATTGTATTTTTTGTAATTATACATCTATTCTTTGATCACTTCGATTCTATTTCCATTTCAATGCCCATTCAATACCATTTTCAGTTCTATGTTAATGCATGCTTTGTGTAACGACCCGAAATTTTGAATAAATCTTGTTTCCTAATTTTATGTGTTATTTTATTTTATTTTTATACTCAACAAAAATGTTTCATTTGATAACATGAGTATAATTAAAATGATACAATTGGTTTTTGACTGTTATATGACCATTGGTCAATATGACCGCTAGAAACTAAACGTTTTGATTATTGTCTCTAAATACATGTAATCTTGGTTAATTAATATAGAAAGAAGATTCGATGGCCTCACCAAGTAGTCTTGGACCGATCGAAGCCCATATAACAGAACTTGGGAAGGAGGTAGCACCACTGGGTTTTGCTCTGGACTAAACCCAAGCTGAACTTCATCGTGTGAAGCTAGAACGGGATCGCCTTCGCGAGAAGTTCAAACTGATAGAAATTACTACTCGTGCGATGTTGGCCGAGCCTCCCTCAGATTCTCTAACCTTAGCACACCTTACACTTAGTTCCTATGCTGGTGTGATAAGGGGCTATGTAAGGAGACCATAACTGCCTTGTGTAATCCTTTGTTTTAAATAAAAATTGGAATTTCTTCTTATGATGAAGTTTATGAATTTTCAAATGACCGGATAAATATAGAATGCATATTTTTGATGAATTTTAGAGAAAGGATATTTTAAAAATTTTTATGTAAGCCTTAAATAAATAAAAATGTGTAATGATTTTCAAAAAAATGGTCTTCTACAAATATGTTCAGTACAGAATTTAGATTCTAATAAGATCAACTTAATTTTTGATGAATAGTAAATTATGAATAGTGATTTTATGCTTAGGATTAGTAATGTGACCAAATGTATTAGTAATCTCACTTAAAGAAAGTATTAATATAATCTAGGCACCTTGATTAAGTAATGTGATTCAATAAAATGGTTAAAAAACGGTTTCATAAATTATTATTCAAGTATTAGTTTTTTCAGGTGAATAGTGTTTTTTAATTAAAAATTAAATTAAAAATATTTAGAAAATTATTTTTATTAATGGATTTCATTTTTGAACTCAGAGCATCGATATTATGTTAAGGTAATTTTTGGGGATTTTTCTAAAAATAATGAATTTTCTGTGAATAGTGTATTTATTTAAAAAATAAATTAAAAATATTTAGAAAATTATTTTTATAAAATGGAGTTCATTTTTGAAATCAGAGCATTTATATTTGGTTAGGGTGAAATTTTGTGATTTTTCTGAGAAAGTTGAATTTTCAGTGAATAGTAAAAATACAGTTTTAGGGTTTCAGTATGTTTAATGACATCATAACTATGTCATGATGATGTCATGAGATATTTTAAAGGATGTTCGACTAAAGAGGATGAATTATTGTGTGGGGGTCCCCATGTGGCCTAACTTTATGGGAAGTACCATGGGAGGGCCCATGCTTTTGAGAAAACCACTTTTGAGGTGTCCCTTGGCCATTAATGCCTTGTCCCCACACTTTCCCTATAAATACCAAGCCCTCCTCTCATATTTTCGACTCCAAAACCATCCTCAACGAAGTTATGGTCTCCTTACCTCCCAAGGAGTCCTCCCAAGGTGCCCCCAAGCCCTCAAGGTCCCAACCTTTGAGTTTTAAGAGTTATGTTTTAAGGTAAGGGATCTGATCTCTCTCTTTCTTTTCAAGAAATCTCTTTTATGTAATTTCTTTTATGCTCCATGTTCTTATGTTAAAGGGTGTTCTTTTATACTCCTCTTACTTCCCTTTTCATGTTCACATAATGAGATATCCCCTCTTACTCTCATTATTTATTTTTATGATGTTTTAAGTGGCGTCGTTAGGCTGCCGAAATTTTTGTAACGGATTCTTTCTCCCTTCTCATTTTTTCAAGATCTATTTTCATGTAAAGTATTTCAAGTTCCTTTTTATAATGTTGGGGTATGATCTATAAATTTATCATACTGATATTTTATGATCATATGATGAGAGACCCCATTTGATCTCTTCAATTCAGTATTTTGAAGTTTTAAGTGGCGCCGTTAGGATACTGAATTTTTAAGTGGTTCTTCACCCTTCTCATTTTGAAGTTCTACTTTCATGTAAATTCTTTCAAGTTCCTTTTTGTTATGTTGGGTTATGATCTCTATATCTATCATACTGATCTTTTATTATCATATGATGAGAGACCCCATTTTATCTCTTCAATTCAGTATTTTGAAGTTTTAAGTGGCGCCGTTAGGCTGCCGAATTTTTAAGTGGTTCTTCACCCTTCTCATTTTGAAGTTCTACTTTCATGTAAATTATTTTAAGTTCCTTTTTGTTATGTTTGGGTATTATATATATATCTATCATACTGAACTTTTATTTTATTATGATTAGAGACCCTATTTTATCTCATCAATTCATTTTTGTTGAAGTTTAAGTGACGCCGTTAGGCTGCCGAATTTTTAAGGGATTCTTTCACCCTTCTCATTTTTCAAGTTCGATTTTCATATCAAGTCTTTCAAGTTCCTTTTTATTATGTTGGGGTATGATCTATATATCTATCATACTGATCTCTTATTATCATATGATGAGAGACCCTATTTGATCTTGTCAATTCATTTTTATTGAAGTTTAAGTGACGTCGTTAGGCTACCGAATTTTCATAAGAGAAATCTAATTTTTTTCCTTCCATGTTTTTCATTTCAAATGGTATGTCCCTCAAATTTCATTACCATGTCCATATATCCTTATTATTCTGTCACCCTACTGTTTTATGGATCATTTATGAGTGGGTGACCCATGTCCCCTCTCTTTTCAATGTTTTCTAAAACCCCGAAACATAGCCGTTTTGCTGCAGAATTTTCGTCTCAAAATGCCTCTCTCTTTTCTCAAAATTATTTTATGTTATAAAGTGAATACTAAAAGCTCTTATTTCTACAAGGGTATTCACATATATATCAAAATGTTCTATTTTAAATTCTGGGATTTACATACATGAGACCCGCTTTCCCTTTCCGTGGGTTTAAAGTGATGTAAGGATCATGTCTTTAAAGCAGTTTTTTTAAACGTTATGATTATGAAATGAAACCCATTTATTTTATGCTATATGGGTTATTTATGAAATTTTTGATGATGATATATGTGTCTCACATGATAATAAAGGCAAATTTAAGGGTGCGCCCTGATAGCGCTCCAATGCATTGGGTAATGATGTAACCACTAGAGATTACAATTTTCACGATACCTTGGTGAATAACCTTGGTAATTTTCAAATGACACCTTGGGGATGGACCTTGGTGATATTTTCATGATTGTCTATATTAAATTTTGCAGCCACATCTTCAAGTTATGAAAAATGGTATTTTTATTATGATATATCTCATGATTTCTTTCTCATGCCTTAAAGTTCTTGTCATGACCTTACTGAAGTATCTCAAGTTCACATGTAAAATGTTTCTCTTGTTTTCCTTACTGGGCCTTCTGCTCACCCTTTCTTTTGATGTATATTCCCAGGTTATGAGATGCAGTAATGAACCTAGGATGAACATGATGAGAAGCCTTTAAAGTGTTTAAGAAGAATGTTTTATGTTTTCATGTTTTAAGTTCTTAGTTTCCAAGACACTAAACCTTAAAGATCCTCAGTTTTGTAAAATGTAATGAAAGTTTATGTGATAAAAAGGCAGGATGCTATAGTTGGTATCAAAGGATGGTTTAGTTATTTGTGGAAATTAGGATATGAAAACTCTAGGAAGAACCCTATAGAAAAGTTTAAATATAGGAAATCTTCCTCGTATTTTGGTGAGTATTGAGTAAGGGGTTTCCAAGAAAATACATCCCTGTCTGGATACGAGCAGGTAGAGGTGGCTCTGGCACAGATGTACATAGGGGTAAAACCTGAAAACACCGCTTTGAGCTAGACTCAACGGGAACTGGTACACGACAACGGGCCTTGCTGCACTCTTGGTTACGACACTCCCGGGGGATATGCTTTGGTAAATTCATAAGCATAGTATGAACCATTGTTAAAGGAATAAAGATAAAATAAAATAAAGGTTCACATAAGAATATAAGATCATGGATAACCTAGATGGGAACCTAGGGGATCACAATTTGGGGTATACTTTTCAACTACAAGTTATCCTTATATGCTTTAAGTTTCTTTTCACGATTATTGGCTAAGTATTTAAGCCCTTATTTATATTTTCTTTTCTTAGTTAATGGCGGGAAATGGAAGAACATGTCCCAACAACCAATGTGATAGGAAATTCTACGATTTCCGTATTAATACGACATAGATGATTAGGGGATTAAAAGATGATTATTATTTTGGAAGACGTTCACTATTTTGAGGACCCTATATGATCGAGGTAAATATATTACTACGGTATTTTCATTGAGGAGTAAGGTTGACTTATATTTTGAAGAATCAATGAACTTAAGGTGGACTTATAGTAATTTAGGTTACTTATGGGAATGATTAACCTATCTTGGGTAAAATATGTTTAGGTTAGCTACATTTGTTATAAGATGTTAGGTGTGGTTGATGTTGTTTGGAGATGAACAATGAAGTTTATTTTGGAAGACTATGTTATCAAATCCCTCTTGTATTTGGGTTTCAATATTAGTTTGGTTTATTTTGAGGAATTTTAAGGACCATTATTTATGGGATGGTCTATGATGAACTTTGGGTAGTACCATAGAACTTTGAAGATTTAAAAATAGTTTCCCTTCCTATGGGATTCTTTCTTTTTGAAGAGTTGTTTTACCTTACCCATTCTGTTTTGGGATAATGTTTAAAGATAGAAGAAATAGATAGTTAATCTTTTGTGGATTATGTGATTCCCAAGAAGATGATTCTTGTGTTTTGATGAGACCAAGTAGTTTTGAATGCTCATCATTGGGAGAAAAGATTAGTTTTGGTAGGAACTTATTAAAGGATGAAACTCTACATGAAGGTAGGTATATTTTCTCATGTTTTTGTTCTATGTAGTAAATGAATTCCTCAAAATTATGAAAAGGAACGTAAAACAAAAAAGTTGTTGGTTTACGTTTCCTACTAGGTAATCAATGACCGTTTACACACATAATAAGTTTGGGATTTTCTTATGGTTAACTTTCTCCTAATCATGTTCTCTATCACTCTCCCTCAGAACTTAACCCTTTGTTTTTCTTCCATGTCCATGTTTTCCTACATGGAATCCCAGTGTGGGCTAACTCGGGTGACCTTCGTACTTCACTTTCTTTCTTTTAAAGTAATAGTTTTACTGACTCCTTTTCCGATGTGGGACTTTCAATGAAATTTCAAAACCTAATTTTAAAAATTGTGAGGACGCAATTTCTTAAGTGGGGAAGATTGTAACGACCCGAAATTTTGAATAAATCTTGTTTCCTAATTTTATGTGTTATTTTATTTTATTTTTATACTCAACAAAAATGTTTCATTTGATAACATGAGTATAATTAAAATGATACAATTGGTTTTTGGCTGTTATATGACCATTGGTCAATATGACCGCTGGAAACTAAACGTTTTGATTATTGTCTCTAAATACAAGTAATCTTGGTTAATTAATATAGAAAGAAGATTCGATGGCCTCACCAAGTAGTCTTGGACCGATCGAAGCCCATCTAACAGAACTTGGGAAGGAGGTAGCACCACTGGGTTTTTCTCTGGACCAAACCCAAGCTGAACTTCATCGTGTGAAGCTAGAACGGGATCGCCTTCACGAGAAGTTCAAACTGATAGAAATTACTACTCGTGTGATGTTGGCCGAGCCTCCCTCAGATTCTCTAACCTTATCACACCTTACACTTAGTTCCTATGCTGGTGTGATAAGGGGCTATGTAAGGAGACCATAACTGCCTTGTGTAATCATTTGTTTTAAATAAAAATTGGAATTTCTTCTTATGATGAAGTTTATGAATTTTCAAATGACCGGATAAATATAGTATGCATATTTTTAATGAATTTTAGAGAAAGGATATTTTAAAAATGTTTATGTAAACCTTAAATAAATAAAAATGTGTAATGAATTTCAAAAAAATGGTCTTCTACAAATATGTTCAGTACATAATTTAGAGTCTAATAAGATCAACTTAATTTTTGATGAATAGTAAATTATGAATAGTGATTTTATGCTTAGGATTAGTAATGTGACCAAATGGATTAGTAATCTCACTTAAAGAAAGTATTAATATAATCTAGGCACCTTGATTAAGTAATGTGATTCAATAAAATGGTTTAAAAACAGTTTCATAAATTATTATTCAAGTATTAGTTTTTTCGGGTGAATAGTGTTTTTTAATTAAAAATTATATTAAAAATATTTAGAAAATTATTTTTATTAAATGGATTTCATTTTTGAACTCAGAGCATCGATATTATGTTAAGGTAATTTTTGGGGATTTTTCTAAAAATAATGAATTTTCGGTGAATAGTGTATTTATTTAAAAAATAAATTGAAAATATTTAGAAAATTATTTTTATAAAATGGAGTTCATTTTTTGAAATCAGTGCATTGATATTTGGTTAAGGTGAAATTTTGTGATTTTTCTGAGAAAGTTGAATTTTCAGTGAATAGTAAAAATACAGTTTTAGGGTTTCGGTATGTTTAATGACATCATAACTATGTCATGATGATGTCATGAGATATTTTAAATGATGTTCGACTAAAGAGGATGAATTATTGTGTGGGGGTCCCCATGTGGCCTAACTTTATGGGAAGTACCATGGGAGGGCCCATGCTTTTGAGAAAACCACTTTTGAGGTGTCCCTTGGCCATTAATGCCTGGTCCCCTCACTTTCCATATAAATACCAAGCCCTCCTCTCATATTTTCGACTTCAAAACCATCCTCAACGAAGTTCTGGTCTCCTTACCTCCCAAGGAGTCCTCCCAAGGTGCCTCCAAGCCCTCAAGGTCCCAACCTTTGAGTTTTAAGAGTTACGTTTTAAGGTAAGGGATCTGATCTCTCTCTTTCTTTTCAAGAAATCTCTTTTATGTAATTTCTTTTATGCTCCATGTTCTTATATTAAAGGGTGTTCTTTTATACTCCTCTTACTTCCCTTTTCATGTTCACATAATGAGATATCCCCTATTACTCTCATTATTTCGTTTTATGATGTTTTAAGTGGCGCCGTTAGGCTGCCGAAATTTTTGTAACGGATTCTTTCTCCCTTCTCATTTTTTCAAGATCTATTTTCATATAAAGTATTTCAAGTTCCTTTTTATTATGTTGGGGTATGATCTCTAAATTTATCATACTGATCTTTTATGATCATATGATGAGAGACCCCATTTGATCTCTTCAATTCAGTATTTTGAAGTTTTAAGTGGCGTCGTTAGCCTACCGAATTTTTAAGTGGTTCTTCACCCTTCTCATTTTGAAGTTCTACATTCATGTCAATTCTATCAAGTTCCTTTTTGTTATGTTGGGGTATGATCTCTATATCTATAATACTGATCTTTTATGATCATATGATGAGAGACCCCATTTGATCTCTTCAATTCAGTATTTTGAAGTTTTAAGTGGCGCCGTTAGGCTGCCGAATTTTTAATTGGTTCTTCACCCTTCTCATTTTGAAGTTCTACTTTCATGTCAATTCTTTTAAGTTACTTTTTGTTATGTTGGGGTATGATATCTATATCTATCATACTGAAATTTTATGTTCTTATGATGAGAGACCCTATTTTATCTCATCAATTCATTTTTGTTGAAGTTTAAGTGACGCCGTTAGGCTGCCGAATTTTTAAGGGATTCTTTCACCCTTCTCATTTTTCAAGTTTGATTTTCATGTCAAGTCTTTCAAGTTCCTTTTTATTATGTTGGGGTATGATCTATATATCTATCATACTGATCTCTTATGATCATATGATGAGAGACCCTATTTTATCTTGTCAATTCATTTTTATTGAAGTTTAAGTGACGTCGTTAGGCTGCCGAATTTTCATAAGAGAAATCTAATTTTTTTCCTTCCATGTTTTTCATTTCAAATGGTATGTCCCTCAAATTTCATTACCATGTCCATATATCCTTATTATTCTATCACCATACTGTTTTATGGATCATTTATGAGTTGGTGACCCTTCTCCCCTCTCTTTTCAATGTTTTCTAAAACCCCGAAACATAGCCGTTATGCTGCAGAATTTTCGTCTCAAAATGCCTCTCTCTTTTCTCAAAATTATTTTATGTTATAAAGTGAATACTCAAAGCTCTTATTTCTACAAGGTTATTCACATATATATCAAAATGTTCTATTTTAAATTCTGGGATTTACATACATGAAACCCGCTTTCCCTTTCCGTGGGTTTAAAGTGATGTAAGGATCATGTCTTTAAAGCAGTTTTTTTAAACGTTATGATTATGAAATGGAACCCATTTATTTTATGCTATATGGGTTATTTATGAAATTTTTGATGATGATATATGTGGCTCACATGATAATAAAGGAAAATTTAAGGGTGCGCCCTGATAGCGCTCCAATTCATTGGGTAATGATGTAACCACTAGAGATTACAATTTTCACGATACCTTGGTGAATAACCTTGGTAATTTTCAAATGACACCTTGGGGATGGACCTTGGTGATATGTTCATGATTGTCTATATTAAATGTTGCAGCCACATCTTCAAGTTATAAAAAATGTTATTTTTATTATGATATATCTCATGATTTCTTTCTCATGCCTTAAAGTTCTTTTCATGACCTTACTGAAGTATCTCAAGTTCACATGTAAAATGTTTCTCTTGTTTTCCTTACTGGGCCTTCTGCTCACCCTTTATTTTGATGTATATTCCCAGGTTATGAGATGAAGTAATGAACCTAGGATGAACATGAGGAGAATACTTTCAAGTGTTTAAGAAGAATGTTTTATGTTTTCATGTTTTAAGTTCCTAGTTTCCAAGACACTAAACCTTAAAGATCCTCAGTTTTGTAAAATGTAATGAAAGTTTATGTGATAAAAAGGCAGGATGCTATACTTTGTTCTTTCATGTTTCTTAATTTAAAGTAAGTGTTTGATTTGTTATTTTGTAAATCTAATTTTTGTGTTTATTTAATCTTAATTTCTTTATGATTATACTGAGCATGTTTATAATTCCTTTTCTTTTGATCAACATCATCATGCATGGCTTATCCACTTAGGGATTGGGGTTGAGAGTAAAGGTGTTTCTATGCATAATGAATCTATAAATTGAACCTTGGATACCATATGGATAGTAATTAGGTTTAAAAAAACCTTTTATCTCTTTTTTTACATATACCTCACTATGGGAGGTGAAATTGAACAAACATAACCTAATTGGATTTGAGTGGGAAATAACCATTATCTTGTGAATCTTTCTGCATTAGAGGCTAAGAATAATGCATCTAGATTTTAATCTATACCCAGACCAAGGGATAGTTTTGGTGTAGGTAGATCCAATTGGTTTGACCATAACCAATTGGTGAACCTCTCACCACTTTGAAACCTAATCCATAACACTACCTCAAGCTAGATTTAGGATTATCTTTTACTTAAAACCCTAAAATTGAACCTGGTCCCTTCTTTATTATCTAATCTAAATCCAAACTACCTAGTTCTAGTGAAAACAAATCTGAATATTGAATGTGATGACTCCTTTTATATGGTTTGAATTTCTAGGTTGCTTTTCTTACAGTATTATATTTGGATTTGACCCTGCACCGCTGCTTTACTACACCTTAGTAATAAGTGTAGTTTTGGAATAATAAATTTTTAATCTGTTCATGCCTAGAGGAATCAACAATGCCTTTTGGGTGCATCAAAATCCATCACACTTTCAAGAATCCTTTACCATCTCATGGAAATTATTCTATGGTTTCAAAATCATTAATCCCATTTTCAAATTTTCAAAACCATTTCCATTTCAAAACCATCACATACCAAAATTTCTTCTTAAAACATTTCTCTAGCACATCACCAAGGATTTATTGAAAATCATATTTCCAATCCCAAAAAATCATAAAGATAAATTTTTGGTAATGTAAATCATTTCTCAAAGAACCCACCAAAACATATGTTGATATGAAATTTGATTTTCCCAAAGGATTTAAAATATTAAAACAAGGGATCAAATATGAAATAACTAAACAAGATCATGAAACAATCTATATCCATAACCCACCAAACTAACCTCACACAAGTAAAGTAATTTTTGAATAACTTAATAGGGTTATAAGTTTAGGTTATAGTATAACTATTAAAGTCTTGGACACATGGGATATTAAACTATGCACCAACCACACAATAGTTCCTAGGTTGACTTCTAGATCTGCCAGACCAATAACTCATAATTTACCAAACTATGAAGGAGTGGTGCGACTCTATTCATATTTGTTGTTCTAATTACAAAACTCATAAGAGATTACCAAAAATCCATTAAATTATTATCATGAATATAAATATAATTTATCATAATGGAACTAGTAACTCAAAATAAAGACTCAAGTCCCCACTTTTCCTAGTAACTCAAGTCTCATCGTGAAGACTCAGTGATCAATCACTTGCTCACAAATTACCTCTTGAGTCCTGAAACATTAAAAATATTCTTTCTACCATGAATCACCCCAAATAACATAATTTATTCAAAGGAAAAGTTATTTTTAAGGAAAAATCTCCTCTGACACCATTTAGAATGAACCAACTAGGGATTCCATCTAAACTTCTATCCAATACAATTCACCACTAAGCCAAAAAACATCAATCCCAATCCCCATAGGCCAAAGACAAGTGTTTGGGAATCTAGAAACAAACTTTAGGAATGATTTTTCCCATAATAAAAGATAAAAAAATCAAATTACACTTAAAAAACATCACCAAGTAAATAAATCAATAAAAACACCTTGATTATTAGGAGACATAAAAAACTGAAAGAAATACATAGCTACAAAAACCAATCTCCCAGTGGTTTGTGACCACCCACCATATCCCAAGTCACCTTCAATTATCCAACCATGCATGAACCCACAAATAAATATTATGGGATCATAATAACCTGTTATAAGAATATAAAGGATACAAACACCATATGGTACAATTAGAGTGTGATTTATAGATACCAATAGGATTTACCAAAAGATTATATGTAGTTACTTCATAATGTAAGCCAAATATTATTAAAGAGGAGTAAAATAAAGTGAGTAAAAGACTTTACATTTTAAGATAATAAAATAAATACATCAGGATCAATTTATAATATATTTTAGTTAAAAATAGATGTTTAAAATTTTCAAAATCATTTATCAAACCATAGTTAGAAAACATTCTATGTCATTATGTGAAAACCAAACCATTTCATGAAAATAATTGAAAACCATTTCCAAAGATAATGTAGGATAAATCAATAACAATAAGATCATACACCGGATATAAAAATGTGTACAAGAGTCGATATAATAAATTCAAGGTGCATCAACTCAATAAACATGTCAATCAAGATTAGTAATCAAGTAAGCAAGGAAACTTCAGTGTCATGTAGTGACAAAAAACACTATCATTTGTTGAGTATCAAGTATAAGGACTTCATGTTTACAACCAAGATATGATATTCATTCCACCATAGACAAGATAATAAATAAACCATCAGGATTAATCATCAGGCTTACATTTAGTCTCATCGGTCTCAAAAAAACCAAGTCCATGCAACCCTCTTTCCAAGCCACACATATGTAGCTTGAGCCTTTCTTGTTCTCTAAAAATCCACTAGATCGGGTGTGAGTTCACTAGATTAGCATAAATATAGGTTATATAATCTAACTAATTAAGATCCTATGAGTATTCAAAATAGGTGAGTGAGATAATCAAGTCACATAGATTCTAAAGGAAATCCTCAATTGTATCAGTAAGGGATCAAGCACTCAACATTTCAATCGATCTCAGTTCACATCTCACCCTCATCCTAGAGCTCCCTCAAGTGAATAATCAAATTTTCAACACCCATAAATGGTAATTAAAATAATAAATTAAGTCATATAAATGGAGTATCATAATATAGGATCATCACAAAGTGCTAACTAGGTTTTCAAGAATAATCGATTTCAATTCAAAACCTTTCTTTCAAATCAACATTCAAAACGGGGTATTAACCCCCTCTTCCTTTCACAAATCATACCCAAAATTAAAAAAAGGTCTTTAAAACAACAATTTCTTTAAAAACATCTCTAGGGTATTCAAATTATGTTTTAAAATTTTAGAGGATCAAATTCATTTCAAAACATGGGTTTACACCCTCTTTTCCATGTGAACAAATCACTCATTTCAAATCACCCAAGAGTGACTATATTAAAAAAATGGATAAAATCATTCAAATATGGTTCTTGGTCATTTAATAAATTCAATAATTTTAATCCCTTTATAGATAATTACATATATCAAACTGTTTCATTAAAATAAAATCTTTTCACTTTAGAAATCAAAACTAGGTCTATGCCCTCACTTTCCACAAAGTATCCTTGAAATTTTCCTCAAAAGGAAATAAAAATCAACATGGTACTCATAAATTTATAAAACCACGATAGTAATAAAAATTATGATCAAATAAATCCCTCCCATGAACAATTCATAGAGAATAGGATCAAAGATACTTTCACAAGGAAATTCAAGATCATATAAACACATCCTTAGAATATCCAAAAATCCAAACATAATAGATTCGAGATGTGTTTCCTTCGATGGTGATCATCAGGTCAAGGAAGAAAGATCTAGATAAAAGTGATAAGATATCCTAGTTTTAAAATTACACATAAACCATCCATAGTCCAATTAATCATAAGGCCACCATAGTTTCTAGAAAGAACAAATCAAGTGAATATGAGAGATCAAAGTCCACGAGGAAAAGAACGTACTAGAAGAGGATCACCGCTTTGATTGGTACTGAGATACATCAAGAGAAGAGGTTGAGAGAGAAAAAACACCTCCATAGAGCTACTAGAATTCAAAGGGTCAGATTAGGATCGAATGGGAGGATTTTGAAATATAAAACGAGGTTCATTATTTTTAAGTCTTGAAAATAAAATTTCATGCCACAACCCATACGACCATGGTGAAGTAAATTGAAAAAAGGTTAGACTCTGACATAGTGTAAGAGGCTTCACCATATCCCCCCCCCCCCATCCAAATTTCTCCTGGATCTACTGCGTAGTCTAGACCTGAATCCAATTTACTCCCTGTAAGGCTAGGGTGCAGCCCACACACCATACCATAACTACCCTCAAATTGGGAGAGGCATCCTAAACTACCCTTGTTCCATAAACAACCTTCCACGTCGCAACAGTGCTTTAAATGGTTGTGGCATCAAAAAAAATACATCATGGGGACCCATGTTACAACTGAGTCCCTACACCATATCCATGATAGAAATAGAAGAGACATCAAAATGTCCTACACCATAGTATGGTTGACCATGGTGTAGCCACTCTCACTCCCCATCATAGTTCTTCTCCTCTATGGTAAAATATCTTATACCAAACTCTATAAAATTCCAAAAACTCTATAAAAACTCCCAAATGAGAGGAGATAAAATATAAGGGATAAAAATACCTAAATTCTATTAATTAGATGTTACACTCAATTAGGAAACATTAATTGTGAGGTTTTTTAGGAATAAACATTCTCATGTGATGCACTAGGTGGATATTCTAAATAAAGGGATAACATCGTCCTATTATAAGGTAGAATAGTGGTTACAGTCTTACTACATGAGAAGGAGATGAGGGAGTTTCAAAATTCACCCTTAGCAGTAAATCTCAAAGTTACAAAGATGTACCATGATATCTGGAACTAGTTTTGGTGGATAGGTATGAAGCAGAGTATTGTCAAGTTTGTCTTGTGGTGCCTCACCTATCAGTTGGTGAAGGTGGAGAACTAGGTCTTAGAATTATTGAACCAAAATTTTGATGTTTCATAATGGAATCAGTAACAATTTGAATAGATTTCATAATGTGTATTATGTAGTCAATGAGATTCCATGATTATATCTTAGTAAACATTGACTGAATTTCCAAGTCATCCAACTTTATTACTAGTAGATAGTAGATTTTAGTGGAGAGATTAGGAATCTTGTATATGGAGGAGATCATCTAGTTTATGAGGGTACCCTTGATTTCATTTTTCACCAAAACACTTAGTTTACATATCAGTTTTGGATAGGTTTGCAGGAGGAATTTGGGACTCACTTTTGGTTGAGTGCAATTTTTATAGATGATAAGATTGAGTAAACCATTTGGATTCATAAGGATATAATGAGGAATTTTGTATTGGATTTAAATTGGATATAAGAGGATCACTTTCCATTAGTGTTGTTTATATACAAAAACAACTACCACACCACCATTGGCATGAAAAAATTCGTAGAACTATATGGGAGACGTGTGGGTTACCCCTATACTAGATGGAGATTGAAGGGTTATTACTGATGGGGTCGAAATTGGTGCAGGTGATAATGGAGAAACTGTATGTAATTTAGGAGTGGATAAGAATTTATCATAGTTATCAAAATTCCAATATAGACAAATGACAGAGGCCTTTGGAGTTCATGGAGGGAGATCATATGTTATTAAAGGTCTCACCATGGTGCAGTTTTCAAATATTTGATTTGATTGAAAAGCTATCCATGAGATTCATCAATCCATTCTAGATCCTAAATAGTGTATGAGTGGTTTCTTACCACCTAAAATTTCCCCCATAACTTTTAATGGTTTTAAAAAAATATAATAACACTTATTAAAACATGTAAAAGTGATTTAAACCCTCTTATGAGGATCACCAATGCAATAAATGTGAAATTGTATAAAAATGGAAATGAAGAAATACTGTAAATAGTGTACCTTACACTGAAGACAATATACAACCTTGAATCTTCATTTTTATGCTTGATAAAGATAATTATAATTGAGCCCAAAATATATACTCTTTCCATGTGTATCCATGAGTTGTGCCTGAATCATTAATCATATGGATGAGATCCATCCTTCCTATAATGTCTTTTAGAGACTCTAACATAGAAGAGAAATATGAAGAGAGTTTCAGGAGAGGAGGAGTCTCTACCTGGCATAAAGCAATCATGTAAATACCATCCCATGGTAAAGGTTTATATAAGAAATAAAGGATTATATTTAATTTTTATCTCATTTGTTAATATGTTACAACATATGAATAAATGTTATGTTTAATATAAGAATTTATTTTATGAATGCATAACCTCATATGCATTTCAGATTATGAAATAGTTTCTGAATAAAATATAGTTTATATAGGAATAGAAAATGGAAGAATATCATAAAAACTATAAAAAAAAGTGATACAAACCATTCATACAAATAGACTATATGTATCATATATATATATATATATATTTAGGATATATATCCATAAATCTCACACTTTCACTAAATCCTAATAGATTTTGTGTCATTTTACCTTATTTTGTATCGTATATAATAACTTTTGAAATCATATCAAAAAAAAAATTGGAAATCTATCATTAATTTCAATTTATATCACATAATATATAATACCTTATGAATACCCATCCAAAACACTTTTGTATTAACTCTAAAATAGTTTTTTGAGTATCTATCTAAGTCAAACTCAATCCCCATTTAGTCAACCACAAGGTGTGACCCCATAGGCCTTTATATCATTAACAAAAAAAATATGAATTTCTAGATTCATATATGTAAGAAAAGAGTGGCCTCTACTAAAGAATCAGTGATACTCAATTTATCAAAGGATCTAGAATGATCTCCATCACACACATGTATCTCTATACCTATGTCCACCAGTATGCATCATATAAAAATATATTTTATCATATATTCAATTTTTACAAGACATAGAGTGACCATGGGACATGGAACATGTCAATCCCATATAGCTAACTCATATGTTCTATATTATTAGAGTATAGACTGATCTAATTGATGAATACATCACATTTAATTCATCCATATGGATAAGCACATCACATGTCCCTTATCCAGATAGATATACAATATCTAGGTGTGTCTTAACACTCCCACAATCTACCTCAATCAAGGGCCTAGAAGTAATTCTCATCATACGATAGGAAATATACAATCTTAGTTAAGCACTAATCGATGACATGATCAAAAACACACTCAACCACTCTCATATAAACTAAGTAAATATGTTGACTTGAATAAGTAGGGTATCAAATTATGAAAATTATCAAGCTAATTATCTCACCAACCTCAAGTAATAGGGACTCAAATATGATCCACAAACCACTAGTATACCAAATACATCTATATGACCCTCCATGTGGTATACATAGTAGGTCATCCAGTGAACACAAATAATACTACTCTTTATTTTGTGCCTCATGAGAATATTTTGTATCACTATATAATACTACTACTCACACTAACCTTAACATTCTTTCATAACCTATAATACTTCATAACGAACATCTGTTAGGGATAAATTCAAAGTCATGAATTAAGTGGTCAATTAACATTTATCTTCATAAAATGTATATCAATATACACATTTATGTATCCAATATGAAAGAATGATAAAATGGAGGTTTACTATAATATTATACATTTTAATATTCTTAGATTCTTTAGGAATATTTTACAAAATTAACATAATTATTGGTTTATCATATCATACTTGATAAAATAAAAGATAAAGCTTATGTTTTCTACACATTTTTGGATATTTTAACACATTACGTCATATATAATCCCTATAACATCAGTATATGAATATCTAATAAAACCCACCCACTAAAATATTTAGTGAGAAATGTCTATAAAGTAATCTAGTTTGAATAATGTTGAGACTTAGGAATCATATTTATAATTGTTTAGATTTTTAACATATTCAAACTTCTAAATGTTACAACATCAAATGTTAAAATGTAAACTTTGGTTTCATTTTTAGAACTCTTTCTAAGTTCATAATCATCATCCTTGGAACCTTATTCCATCAAAATTTTAACTTAAAATAATGAAACTTCCTACATTATTGTTTATTGATCCTTATAAACTATTTTAGGATAAAGTAAAAATTACTTTAATACCATAACTAAATGTAACTATTAAAATTCTCTTTACATACCCTAAACGCTTTTTGGATATAAATTTTAATTTGCCCTTAATTTTAACAATTACAGTCCTTTATGAAATAGTGTATTTTACTTTTCAAAATAACTAAATGTAACTCTTTAAAAAAATTATTTATCATCACATATCCTAAACTCTTTTATGATTTTGAGAGAAAAATAATTTAATCTTAGACTGGTATAATTCATTATTAAATAGTGATATTCACTTTCTAAATGATAACTAAATGTAATGCTTTACATATTTCTTTACCAAAACATATCCTAAACAGTTTAGGATAACAAGTGGAAATCACTTTAACTTAATATTAATGTTATCCTTTATTTTTTTAATTTTTAACTTATCTATGTTCAAACATACTCTCACTAGAATCTAAGATACTATATTATTTTCATAATATCTTGATAAGAAATAACACAAACCTTTTGGGTTTGGAAAAACTTTTATTTACTTTTAGTAGGAACATTTAAAAAAATAAACTATTGTCTCCTTGTGTGAAATTATATGTGTTTAGATCATTTTTCCTTTAAGAATAAACCTTTTAAAAAATATAATATTTATGGGTGGTGGGAACACATTCCCTCATGATTTAACTAACAACTGGATAAACACTTTTATCCTGGATAAATAATTTTATCCATATCTTCTACTCTGAACATATTATAAAACCCGTTGAATTATAAACCATTTGTATAAAATTAATCATATCATTTTTTATAAAAACTCTTTTTTATCCAACATATTCTCTTATCACATAAGAGAAATGATATGAAGATACACATTTTTTAACATAGATTCATTTGAGATTGATAAAATCCCTTACATTTAAATCCTTAATGTAGTAACTATTGACTTCATCTCATTAATATAAACTACAAGATCAATTGATTCTTAATTTTATTTTGAACTCTTGTATATTTAAAAAAATTTGTAAAAAATACATTTGGTATCACATACCTATTAAAATTGAAGAATTAATTTATATAATATCCATACTTGACATGGAAATTACATAGAGTTTTATAAATTCCTTCAGGTATATCTGGGATAATCCATTCGTATTTAATTATTACTCCTCCTTCCTGATAACTTTAGGATACAATGAACTTGATTTAATTCTTAAAGAAACATTGTTAAAATTTTCAACCATATTTTGTTATTCCAATTTGAAGTTTTACCAATTTATATTGTCTATACGGTACTTTAGTACGTAGATATCATATAACTAGTTCTTATATATATTCCTATCACATTAAAAATATTGGTTAAATGTTATTTAAATTAAATCATATTATCTGAACATTTTCAAAGTTGACAATATGATAAATTACCTTACTATAATAATCCATTTTTATTCTCCCCTTAAATCATGTTATATAACTAAACAAATCCTAAATGTGTATATCATTAACACATCATATCATTTCATTAAAAACAATTTCTTTCAAACTATTAATTAGGGAAAATGAGATAATACAAATATTATGAAAATTTTATCCAAGATTTATGTATAGACCCAAAGCTTGACATACATAGACATTACATTTCTTTTGTGGAATATCTAATACACAAGGACTGTAATAGTTTAGTGTCTTTGGAAACTCGGAAAAATAATCTTCCAATCTTGGTGAAAGATCCTCAACATCTCCCATAAAGATCTTCCCTTTTTTTCTTTCCTAAAACCTTTCTTTATGTCCTGGGGAAAATAAAACATATAAATGGTGAGCTCAAATTCTCATTAAGGTTAAGAATGGAGAAAATAAAACAAACCATATGCATTTGAACATAAAAACATGAACATAATGTTTAAACATCGAAATTTTGAGCAATGGAATAAAACATGGAGTACGTAAGGCATAGATCATAATGGAACATCAATCATGATAAAATATCTTGGAAATTAAACTTGTAATTGTGGAAAAACATTAAGCACGTGATATGATTTCCATATTATCCAAGGCATTGCTGCCAAGACCATCTTAGTGGACAAAGTACCTTTCTGAATCGAGTTCACTCCTCGTTCCAGTCTTGTATCACTGAACCAGATTAACTTACTGTTCCATCCATGTCAATATCATGAGATATAAATCTTTACCCAATGCATTGGAAAGAGATATAGGTCCCACACATCTCATAATTAAATCATTCTTACTTTTTCCGCAACATAAACATAAATCATTCATCATGACCCAAAGAATAAAATGGGTTTCATAAACATCATCCCATCATAACATAATCCATATAAAACAAATGGATATCATTTCATCATAAGAAAAGTGAAACCATGTAAATCATAGAGACATTATACTTGAAACATACACATATGAAATAATTTCATCTTAGATGGAAAATGGTTTTGATAATACACTTGAAATGAATTCATGAGGAAAATATCCTTTCTTTTTCAAAATCATTTTCTTTTCATGAAATGCCATGAAATTTTAAAATAAAAGGATTTTGTTGAAAATAGTCATTAAATCTTGTAGATTAATCTTCTTGAAAATAAGGCTTTATGAAACCGTAAAAATCTGTTCATGCCGTATAAGTTAAAAAAACATTATCCTCGTACTTTTGTCGGAAAAGTCAAAAAGTACCTCGTATGGTAAACAAAAGAAAGATTCCTTCCAAACCTTGTGGTAAAAGTCATGAAAGGGTAAAAATGACTTTAAATATACATGGAATAATACTAAACATTTTATGAAAACATTTTTAGAAAACATGGACATGGATGATAAACATAACCCCAGTAAATACTTACAAATAAACAATCTCAGATAAGAATGAGATTGGAATAATTATCCCTTACCTTAGGTCCGATATGCTTCGTACGTATCCAAAACTCCTGTATAATGATTTAAATAATTTCATTTACTTATTACATAATAATATTCATTGTTATTATATCATATATGGTTCACTTATGACTTTTTATTACCCATTCTTTTGTAAATTCCATGTTAAAGCAGTGTTTTGGGTAAAATCGTTTTATTTATCGTACTTGTTTATTGTTCTTGATATTATTACTTATATCCTGATTTAATTAATTCCAGAATTTAAAAAATGATTTATATATAATATATATTCATCATATACATATATATATGATAGATCGATAAATGGAATGAAATACACCATTCATGGAGACGGTAGGCCATACGTACGTATGAATGTTGTTTTCGTTTCCTTATTGAATTGAATGGAATTAAGTAGATGACATACATATATATATACATAAATCTAGTAGTATTATTATGTCATATATTTCATGATTATTTATTATATATACTTTATAATCATTCTTGAATTGTTAACATGGAAAATGAATCTCATCGCGTCGTGGAGACGGTAATCTGTACGTACGCACGAGCGATGATATCATTCCCATGATCGTGGAATTGTATTGAAGTGTATGTATACTATTTCAGAATCAATATCACTTTACAATAATCATATATAGTTCTTTATTTACACCATTATACCCATCCAAGTAAGGTGGTGGTGGAAAACAGATTACACCACGGTGTAGAGACAATATTCCGTACGTACGCAGGCGCGGTGATTTCATTTTCCGTAGGATGGATAAAAGGTAAAATAGGGTTATTTAATATTTATAATAACATATAAGTATATGAGTGATACTTATTTTATTACTTTATAATGAAAAAACTGAATAAGAAGAAGTTGAAGAAGAAATAAATTGGAAAGGATCGGTAATGGATATTACCTCTTCTTTGACGTGCCTCTTCTTAACCTCCTCTTAGGGCACTAGAGTTGGTCTTTGAAGAAAACCAGGACCTCTAGGATGTTTCTAGGGAAGTGTAGAAGATAAATTGGTAGGTTTTTTCTGAGATTCAAGGCTCAAAAAGGTGTGGAGAGAAGAGGGAGGGGTGCCCTTTTATAAGGGAGGAGAGGGGCACCTTAGGAAAACTTAAAATATTATTTTATAATAAAGTCATATTAGGTTTTTAATATCTTAAAATTGATTTATTTAGAAGATAAGGTTGGGATGGGTAGAAATAATATCAACAAATAGGTTTTAGACAAGTTTAGGTTACTATTTTATCCTTATCATTTAGATTTAACTCTAAGTTAAATAATTTAACTTTTACCATGTCTTTTTGTTTTCTTTCACTATATGGTTAATAAACTTACTATAACAAGACAAACGAACCCCAAGTGGTTCATTATTAATATATATATCCTTTTCTAAGTCATTTGTCCGAACCTTATATTTTTAGGAATAAAATAATAATTAATAATATAATATTTGTTTAAAAACTATTTTATGTCAGTTTTGACACTATTTGGTAATTGATTTTTGTGAAAATCATAACAACATGATTAGTTCAAATTAAGTTAATTTAATCAATACTAACATGTCATAGTAACCTATAAAATTAGTTGAATTCATAAAATGTCTCAAATTACATTTATTTGGGTATTAATAACATCAATTATGTAAATATTTCATTAATAGGGTAATTAATGCATCATCATTGTGTCATAAATAAATTAGATTATATTATGTCTAAAAATTATAAATAAAATACCATTATCTATGAAATATTTTTAGATTTCTAATAAATTATTATAGTAGAATTTATCTTATGTATAACCCTATATTAAAAATTATTTAGTTATTAAACTTTGATTTTAACTATTTTAACCCTACTTTAAATAAATTAATAATAAATGTCCTAATCTAATCCAAGTGGACCTAAATGGTCATATTTTATTACTAAGGTTGTTTTTGGTCGAATTAAACTTATCCAATAGAATTAGTACATGTGTTAGGGTAATAATAATATCAATTTTACCCTTAATTACGCTATTTACTTTTAATTGTGGTAAATAAAAGTAAAAAGTTACTATTCATCAAAAATTATTTTCATCTCATTGAACCACATTTTAGTCCTTGATATTAACCGTGTCTCTCGGAGTTTTGAAATTCCACTCACAAAAGTGGTAAAATTAAGTTTTATGTGAATTTCCAAATTCTCCTACGAGGTGGGTAAAAGACGGTGAAAAGTTCAATAAAATATTTATATATCTAAAATTATTATAAAATGACTCCAATGAATTTAATTGAACTTATATAAGTATTATGTATCAATTTTGACCTAAAATAAATTTAAATAAAATAAATAACTATTTAAATAAAACGTTGGTTTTTAAATAGTAACCCAGTGATTTCACTATTCATCAAAAAATGAAAGTTTTCATAAAAATACCAAACATTCACCCTAGGCTAATTTTGATATTCCGAATCCAAAAATGAAGTCCATTTGAAAAATAAAATTTCAAAAAGTGGGTATTACTATTCATAACAGATTGTTCATAATAATATTATAGTAATATCTCATTTAGTGAAACTCGATATTGCGTACAACACACCCTATCGTAGAAGGTCACGATTGCGTGTAATGAAATCCAACTCAGGGATGCGTGTAGTGCAAGATCCTTATGGTGTATCGTAAAATAGAAGACATCAATGAAATTAAAAAGAATATTTTTCAAAAAATCTTGGGTTGTTACACTTGAAGTGTCCAAGTTATCAAGGAAATAACTCCTTTGCTCTATTACTTGAAAGACAACCTCATGATCCAAACTTTAATTATATTTTCTTTCTAACCTTTTTTATATTTATAATGTTTATAAATTATACATTTGATATCATGTATCTTCCAAACAATACAATTAAATTCTATAACCAATAAAGGTCTAAGTTAACCTTTATTCTTACCATGTTATTCGACATATTCAATTATATTGAATAATTTTTAACATACCCAATAATATTGAGTATATGATGGGAGACTATGATTCCTTTGGTATTTTTCTCATTTAATGCCTTTTAAACCTTTAATGAATCACTCTATTCTTCTATAAGCATCTATATTCACTTGTTGAATAATTTCAGAGCTTGGTTGCGGAGGAAGGAACTATTGTAACACATATAATTTTCCTTAAAAAATCTCTTAAATCACTAATAATGATTTAAGAACTTTTCTTAAGTTACAAATCATGAGAACTACATATATTAAACTTCTTTTTATCAAGGATTGATCACAAGGCTATTATTTATGATGATGATGATATTATATACAATAAAATATTTTATCAAATGAGAATCATATATTATTAACCACTTAATAAGGACTTTCATTTAATGGGATCCCACTAAAATGATGACCCCTTTTAAAACCAAATTATATCCATTAGCGAGCTAAGATCCTTATTTTACCATGACTTACACTGGTTATCATGTAAATAGTCCATTCTTATATTCATTAGACAAAAAATTTCAATCATATCATATATGACTTTTGTATTTTTGAGTGGATAAATCTTTTTCAAATCCATCATATGGATAAACCCAATTATATTCCTCGGGTATCCAAACTGTTAGGGTTTTCTAGTTAAATTAAAACCCAAATAAAAGTCCTATAATAATCCAAAAAATGAAAATCAAGGGAGAATCATACTAATATAAACAATACCATTAATATAATTCAAAGTCACATATAACTTACTTACCTTACACAAGATAATCAAGGGGGTACTGTGGAGAGATCAACAATACCTAGTTGAATGATCTATGAACTAACATAATCATTTCATACATAAATAATTTTAGATAAATATTTAATACATCTCATAACAATAAATTACCAAGGACTGTAAAGGTTTAGTTACTTTGGATACTAGATACATAATCAACTAATTTTTTTAAAGATCTTCAACATCTCACAAAAAGATCTTCATATTAGTACCCTTCTTAGACATATCATACTTAAAATTTTTCTTTATATATTGTGGAAAATGAAACATAAGAAAGTGTGAGATAATATGATCTTTAAGGGTAAACAAGGGAGATATAAAAAATAAGAGCATAAGATAATCATATGGTATGATAACAAAATCAAGTTCATGTTCTCAACATAAAAGATCTATACCCAAAAAAAATAGATCAAAAACTCCAAAATTAATTCATATCTAGAATCATGATCAATAAGGGTGTCAAGTAGTAATCATTATTCAAGATTTATAACATAGTAATGTGACATCATAAGTATAAAAAATAATAATCTTGTGAACATAGATATTCAAAATCATTTACACTCATAATCTTGTGATCATAGATAGAAATTGATCATACTCATGCATCAAAATGTGAACATCACTATTTATAATCATGTCCATGTATAATCTTGTGAGAATTGCTAGAAAGAGATCATACTCACGCAAAAATATGAGAACATAGCCATTCACAATCATTTCCAAGCATAATATTATTATCATAGCTAGAAAGATATCGTACTCAAGCATCAATATTTGAACATAGCAAATTGATATAATTTCCATTAATAGTATTGTGAGCATAGAGAGAAATAAATCATACTAATGCATCAAAATGTGAACAAATCCATTCAAAATCATTTACACTCATAATCTTGTGATCATAGCTAGAAATTGATCATACTCATGCATCAAAATGTGAACATCACTATTTATAATCATGTCCATGTATAATCTTGTGAGAATAGCTAGAAAGAGATCATACTCACGCAAAAATATGAGAACATAGCCATTCACAATCATTTCCAAGCATAATATTATTATCATAGCTAGAAAGATATCGTACTCAAGCATCAATATTTGAACATAGCAAATTGAAATAATTTCCATTAATAGTATTGTGAGCATAGAGAGAAATAAATCATACTAATGCATCAAAATGTGAACAAATCCATTCAAAATCATTTCTATGCATAATATTATGAGAATATTTTGAATCAATCATACTCATGCATTAAAATGTGAATATATTTTTATAAAATCTTGTCCACACTCATCATCATCATCTCATAAGATATCAATATCACATTACCCAATTTATTGTATGGATATAACTAAACTAACTTTAATATTAATCATAATCCATTTTGTTTATTCCATAAGTTCTTAAAAACTTTTATCATTTCATCTTAGCTTAACCCATGGAAAATAAAATGGGTTTTATCAAGATTTCATCATCAGAATCAATAAACATCCAAATAAAGAATAATGATATCATTTTATTATAACCCATGTAAATCATAAGTAACATCATAGGATATTTTCATATATAAAAATACCTTTAAAATATTATTGGAATATTTATTTATGAAAATTCCCTTTTCATTTTTAAATCACTTATTAAAATCTAGAAATTTCAAAAATATTAGGAAAAAAATTCTTTGAAAATAACCATGGAATCATGTAAAGTAATATTCAAATCAAATATTATTCATGACTATAGTAAAATTCATTTGTATAGTATATGTTACAGTAAAGATTATGTTCACACCTTTGGTAAAAATTCTTCATTTGAAAATGAAAAGAAGATTCTTTTTAGAACCTTTTTATATAAATCCAAATATGGGTAGAAATTTATTTAATAAATAATTTAATAATATTAAAAACATTATTGAAAATTTTTTAAATAGAATATTGATATGGAAAAAAATATGACCAAAGATAAAATAACGTTTTTCTTTCTTAAAAACATATTGTCGATCATTTTAAGTGCCAAATAGAGGAAAATGGTTTTATTACTTGAAAATTAAATGAATAAATAAATTTTAATTAAATATATGAGTTTTAAAGGATAATATCTATATATTTTACCTCAATGTTAATTTAGTATAGATAATTTTGAAAACAAATGAGATTGCACTGTAAAACCATACCGATTTGGAAAACCTCAAATAAAAACCCCATGAAACTGATATACTTAGATGGATTTGTAAATACACATAATTTTCATGATATTAATCATAAAATAAATTCATGGTAAATATATATGTGCTACAAAAAATAAAAAAGTGGTGAATATGGAATGTGTCTCACATAAATAAAAGTGCGACAAAAAACCCTTACCTTAGGTCGCATTTGACTTTGTATGTGTTAAAAACTCCTATATAAAAAATATATAATTAATATAAATATATTATAGAACCGTATTTATATATATCATACCATATATGATTTAATTATAATATATTATCACCCTTTTATTAACATTTCCATATTAAAATCCCTTTTCTGGGTGATAACTATTTCATTTTTCATACATGTTTCAATTCAGTAGTTCTGGTCCTTTTAATTTTATCATGGTTCCATCATATCCAAAATTTTAATAATTTCATAATTATAATATTTAATCATTATATAAACTTTCATAACTATTCATATAAATTTGTAATGAAAAAATAATTACATCACTTCGTGGAGATGGTAATCTGTATGTACACACGAGTGATGTTTCTACTTTTTGATGGATGGAACAAAATAAATTTATATAATAATTTACCTTTATAGAATAATTATTATATAAAAATATCATATATATTCATTAAGTCAATCCTTATTACCATCCATGTAGATAAAAATGAAAAATGAATCGCATAGCTTCATGGAGGTGGTAGTCCACATGTATGCATAAGAGACATTATCTGTTCACAACTGATGGAAAGGAAAGAAGGTAGATAAGATATTATAATTATAGAATAATAATTATGTCATAAATATAATATATAATCATTAAATTAATAATAATAACCAATAATCAATGATGATGATGGAAAATGAATCATATCACTACGTGGAGGTAGTAGTCCACACTATGCATGAGCAACAGTTTCATTTCCCGTTTAATAGAAAAGAGGTGGAAATGGTTGTTTTGTCATGATAATAACATATTGATATATTTATAATAATGTATTCATTATTTTATTATTAATAAAATAGGTTTATAGGAATTGGAAGAATAAATAAACTTTGAAATACTTGGGAAAGATGGTTTCCACTTTTTTTTAGACACCTCCTTTATCTTAAACCTTAAGCCTTCTTAGGATGGTCTTAGTTGAATACCATAACCTCTCAGAAATATAGATGGAATATATAAATTTATTATAGAAGGGTTTTTGAATAAGGTATTAGAATATGTGTCCTTTTATAAGTGAGTGAAAGGGAATACTAGGAATTACATAAAATATTAAATAATATATATATCATAATCTAGTCAAGTTGAACTAAGGGACAAAAAAATTAAATATAATATGTGATAAGGTCAAAATAAACTCTAAAAATAAAATTTATACAAGTTTTGGATGCATTTTAATCTGTATCTTCTAGATAAACCACTTTAAACCCATTTTAGCCTTAACCATGATAACTTAACTATTTATCATGATAACTTAATTATATGACAAAAAATAAAAGGTTAATTCTAAACAAATTTGGGAATGATAATTAAAAAAATTTAATCCATTCTTTTAGTTTCAATTTCTATAGGTGGTATAAATAAATTTTAATATAAGAATATAAAACACATGGAAAATATTTTTTAGGAAAACTCATGGTTTAGCATAAAAAACATTTTACATTGAAATCAAGTAAAGCATTGGTTTCCATGGTTTTTTTGGGTAATTCAATAAAAAAATTAATGATTTTATTATTTATAAAGAAAAAACTAAATTGAATCTTCCAACCATACCATGAAATGTAAAGTCCCAAAAAATAGTTTTTAATTTTAATAAAATATATCTTATCTTCACAAAAGTGAATCTTGGGTTCCAAAATTCAAAATAATATTTTAAAATGAATTATTTAACTCCTTTAACGTATATTTGGTTTATAAACACTCATAAAATATGATAAATTAAAGTGTTAGATTTTAAAGCATTACCCCGCAGTTTTAACCTAATTTTACATGTTCTACCCTTACTAGGGTGAAAAATCATTACCACTATTACTATTCATAATGGCTAAAAATTAATTTGACCTAATTAAATTATATTAATTATGATTATTTAAAATATTTAATCCATTTTATAAGATTAAATTTCTTTAATTGGTATAAATTCATTTTAAAATAAGCATGAAAAACGCGACAAAAACTATTTTTAGAAAAAAAAATCACTTCAAAGCATAAAACCGGATTTATTCTTATTTCATGCTTAGTAAAACCCATTAAAAATGTTAAAATTTTGATTGAATATATAACATATAAATTTAATTGTAATAATTAATAAATATTTATTTATTTAATTAATTATAATAAAAACACATTGCGCACATAAAACGGTTTTTATAAAAATGTGTTTTTAATCCCAAAAATGATCTTATAAAAAAAATAAACTATAATGATGATTTTGTTAGGAAAAAGTTGGTTGATGAAGTATTTTAATACAAGAATTATTTTCTTTTTTTTAAGGAAGTTTGAGAAGAAAGGAAACCACTTTACTTTGTATAAGTGGGTGAGGAAAGACAGGAAAGTTATAATACTTTCCATGATAAATATGACGATTCTTTGCTTGTCTATATTTCACAAATAACATAAGTTGGTTGGAGAACTTGTGATAAAATATTTATGAAGGAAAGGGGGAGAAAAGATGTTTTCAATCAGCATGTTTGGTCATACAGAAGTAAGTGTCTAATATGGCGCAGTTTTTCAGTGTTTTCCAAATATTTGGGGTCTAAAATTTTATGTTTGGATAACATTGTGAAAACTGTATTTCCTTGAAGATATCATAAAAAATGGAAAAGGTGTGATTTTTTGAAAATTTAATTTATGAAGAGTTAATTTCAAAGGAATGATGAATTCTAATGGTGAGCTCTCCGAGTACGACGATCTTCATGAATGGCAGAGGAATGGAGATTCGCGGGTGAGCATTGTAGCGGTGAAGTTGAAGATCATTACAATAGCACAAATAAAGAAGGATCATTGAGGTGGTCAAAATAATTTTAAGGAATTATATATTATTACTATGAGCTTTACTATCCATAAAATACCCATGGAGCTTCGTAAAACAGATAGAATTTTGGTGAAAATTTAAAAGCTCTGCAATTTGGTGTTGGTGTGGCGCTGAGGTGGTTAGAAGGTTCTAGAGTTGGTGGGAAATTCCTATAAATAGTCCTTAACTCCCTTTAGAAGAGTAGAGAGACTAAATTAGAATTTTAGAGCTCTTGAATTGATAATAAGGTTTACGGAGAAAGCGAGCTCTGTGAAGGCAGTAATCTCCACGAAGAAAAGGAGCTTTGCGGTGAGCTGTTGAGCTTTGCGAAAGAAGTGAACTTCGCAAAGACCAATTTTTTATTAGCTAAATAGTGAACTATGTGATCTATTGAGTACTAAAAACTAAATATCTCTTCAAACTAGAGTTCTCTGTGAAGCTAGGAGCTTCGTGAAGGATCTCTGTAAGCTAAAGATTTGAGTACCCAAATTAAGTGATAAGTCCTTTCAAGTGGATCAAGATATTATTGGGGTACATGACTAAGTATTATTATGAAGTCCAGGTAGTTCCTATCAACTTATAGATAGGAAAGAGAAGAGTTTTTTTCAAATATCATATTTTTGAAAGTTTTTCAAGAATCACGGAGATATTTTATTATCCCATTTCTTCTATGATGGTGCACACACACATGAAGATTGACTCCCAAGTACTACACAACTGAAAGGGAATATCCTACTTGTTGTATTCCACATTAAAGGATTATCTCTTTAGTGCATTGTGCGGTACAATATTATCTATATACCATACCAAGGAATAGATACTCTCATTGAGTAGTGAACCTTATAAATTCTAATGTTCATGTGGATGTGGGTTTAGATTGTGTTCAGTAGGTAAGGAGATCTTTAATAGGAGATGAATGTTGTTTCATTTTCTAAGAAACATAAAAAAAGAAAAGATATCACTGATTCACCCTCTCCCCCTCTTAGTGATACAAGGATCCTAACTATGTAAATTTAGATTCATATGTAATTAATTAGATTATTTATAATTAAAGGAGACTTATTTTAATTTAATATAAAACTAAAAATATAAAGGGAATTTTAAATTACTTGATTTTAAGAAAAGAAATTGCAGTTTTATAAAAATTGGTATTTTTCACTATTCCCTGAAAAATAAATACTTTTAGAAAAATCCTAAAAATTTAACCCTAAGATAATATAGACATAATGAATTAAAATATTATATTCATTCACTCAGATAAAATTTCTAAAAATCTTATAAATTAGTTATAATGTCCATGTTAAAAATGTAAAAAACATTTTTTGAAGAAAAAATACTTTTGAAGAATAAAATGACTTTACTAAAAATTGTGTACTTATTTATTATAAATAAATATATATATATTAATTATCTAAAAAATTTATACATATTTTTCATAATTTGGTCATTACTATTCATTCCATTTAATTTAACAGCTGGGTAATAACGGTCATATTTAAATAATATTATTTTTATAATATATCATGGTTTTCTTAAAGCTCGGTGTTTCTGTTAAGAGATAAATAGATAATAGTATTTTAAAAATAAATTTTTAGGGTGTCAAATCAACCACCTTAACTAAATTGCAACCTAACAATTTTTATCTTAGTAATATAGTTTAATAATTTAAAATACCTTTGTTGAAAACCCACATCGTTAAAAGGGATAATATATTTTCCATTGAAAAGGGGAAGTGGTAAATAAAAAAGATTGCATAAAATAATACATAATTGTGTTCCCATATAAGCAGAATATTAGTGGTAACTAAAAATATAGAAATGTAAGAGAAACATAATTTCCAAAAAATAGATATTTTTATAAAACATGATCATAAGAAATTTAATGACCACAAAACTATAAATCATTAAGGGATAAATAAGATCATAAATTCCTCAGAAATGAAGGTTAAAGAAAATCATTTTTATTTCAACATAATTTTATTAGATAAAAGTAATTCTTTTACTATCAAGATCAAGAACATGATAAAATATACTTACATGATTTTTTCCTATATTATAATTAAAATTTAATCCATTGGTTGTGATTTGATAAATTTTCACTTCATCTCTCACTCTGATAAATGAATATTAAATATTAATGTTTTAAACCATAAGCACTGAAATTAAATTTTAATGGATTCTAAGATCTATAAAATAATGAAAATTCATTACTCTTTTCTCTAGATATTTACCAAATCAAAAATGGTTTTCTTAGGTTATCCAATATGGATAAATCTCCATATGATGAAATAATACATTAATCTCTAAAACCTTAAAAAATAACACTCAAAGTTAAAATTAAACCATTCCATAAGTAGTTAACCATAAGACACCTCTAAAATATGTCTGCCAAAATTCAAAACCCAAAAATTTAGAAATAAGGTCACTAAATATCAAAAATAAACTAGAATTTAATCCCCAAATAACATAAAGTAGTTCATAATGTCACAAACCAAAAATGTGAATACCAAGATCATGTATTCTCTTAAAATGTACTAATAATTTTCCAAAATAACCTAATTCTCCCTAAAACCTCTATAAAAGCATAAATTATTCCCAAAATTATCTCTATCTTTGTTCCTTAAATAAAATCACAAACTATTGAATATATTCTATAAATCCAAAAAATTTAATAAACTTCATCAAAGATAACATAAACCACTTGTTCATCAAACTAAAAATCAATTTCAAGTTCACTAATACTATCAAATTTACTTTATTAATATCAATTATCTCTTTATCCCAAGTAAACATTATTATATAAAAATTAGGAAAATTTAAAAGGTTTATTTATCCCTCAATAATGTGCTTTCTAAAAATATCACATTACCACTAAATCACTTTTATAGGTTATTAATATCATTCAACATATTTTTTCAAAACATTAAAGAAAAACTATTACAGGAAAATCTATTGATGTTTCATGATTATTATAACCAAAATTTCATTGATAAAACACTTCTACAACATAATTATCAAATCCAAATACATAAATAGCTAAATCATTCCACTTCAATTATTAGAATAGTATAGACCCTTCCTTAGTCTATGATTTATCCCTTGGATTGGAGCATTGACTCTGATAATTCCCAAGTTCCCCAAATAGAATAAACTAAACTATAAATGGTACCTTAGGGTGTAATATATTTCCCCCCATTAACTCTTAAATTTTCCTTGAAAATTAGGTTATTTATCCCCTTATTTTTCTCACATAAAAAATCTTCATATTCCTTTGAGAAATTTCTCTCTGTGTTTCTTCCCATATTCTTGACATGTTAGAAGTTGAATATTCATTATTCCATGTTCTTTATGATACTATTTTTTCTCTTGTTTGGTTTATTTGGAAACTCATGTAAGTTTAGGTTTATAATCATATATGGAGATAGATTTTTAGGAATAATCACAATCTTTCACATACTATATCCTATTTAATTTAGTTTCTCATGAGGGAAATCACTTCATCATCCATTACATTTCAGTTTTAACATGATTCCACCTAATTTAAGACATTAAATAAACCTAAAAGGCATAGTTTGAAGAATAATAATCATAGTGATTAATCATATAATCATGAAAAATAATTCATAGTATGTCTAAATCAGGAAACCTTCTTTTAAATCCATGAAACCTTAGGTTTTACCTAGGTCATACATGATCATAATCAATTCAAATACTTCAGAATAGTTTACAAAGAAGATATACATTAACCTAAGCATATCCCTTGAGAGTTTCTAGCCAGGTCTGTTATCTTAGGGCCACTCATCATACACCACTGGAAATCAATTTAATACCCAATCCAATCCATTTAGAGTTATTACCCCTATATGCATTTATTCCATAGTTCCATTCACTTTTTAATATTTAGAAAGTGATGGATTTTCTAGGAAAACCATACTCCCTTTTCAATAATAACTTCGGATGTTATCCTATACTTTGGATTATCCTAAGGGTTCGCATTAAAGTTTTATCATATTAGTTTACAAAAATAACTAAACCCTACTTTGATACCAACTAGGGAGACCCAAGAATTTCATACATAAATATTACATTATTTTATATGAATATTTAATACATCTCATAAAAATTCATTCCCAAGGACTGTAAATATTTCATGACTTTAGTGACTAGATACAAAATCAACTTTTTTTTATATATCTTCCATATCTCCCATAAATATCTTTATATTAGTAACCTCATTAGAAATAACATAATTAATACAATTCTTCATATCCTAGGAAAAATAAAACATAAAAAATAGTGATCTTATATAATCATTAAGGGTAAATAAGGGAGATATCAATCGTAAGATAAAAATATGACTATAGGGGTATGATAACATAATTAAGTTCATGTTCTCAACATAAAATATTCATACCCAAAAAAAATTTGATCATAAAATCCAAAATCAATCCATATTTAGAAGCATGATAAATAATAGTGTTAAGCAGTTTTCATCATTCAAGAGTAATAACATAGGAATGTGACATAATAATCATAAGAAATCATAATCTTATGAACATATCTATTCAAAAGCATGTCCACTCATAATCTTATGATAATTTCCAGAAATCGATCATATAAATGCATAAAAATGTGAATATATCCATTCTCAATCATGTCCATGCATAATATTGTGAGAAAATTTAGATAGAAATCATACTCACATATAAAAATATAGATATAGTCATTCATAAGAATGTTTTAATGGCCCAAACCCCAATAACACAGAGTTGGTGTCTGCTTTATTACATTGGAATAAGATATAAGAAATCTCATCCTAAAGGACCTAATAGTTTAATGTTATTAGTAAACTAGATACATACATGATTATCATATTATATTTCAATACAAAAAATACAACATAGTTATTTTTTGAGAATATCGTTATTCCCTCTAGAATATTCTTGCATAACATTCATAATATGCTTCATGGATTACTAAGAAAAAAAGAAACAAAATAAGGGTGAGATCAAATGCTCTATAATGGTTAATTATAAGGGAAGATTTCATGAATCTATAATCATAATCAACATTTCAAGGTAAATAACTGAAAACACATTCCATTTAAATAAATTAACTTGAATAATCAATATAGCATTGTAAATAACTGAAAACACATTCCATTGATGATCAGTCAGGACCATCCACGGTGCGAGTTACGGTTTTTTTAAATTCAACATTGATGCAAGATTTGTTTGATACAGGTGCTTCACATTTTTTTATTCCTTCTCCCATTACTTATTTGTTAGGCTTAACGGTGGAAATTATTCCTTCTATTTTGAAACTACAAACTCATCTAGGTCAAAGAGAGTGTCAAGCCTTCTTATTTTGAGCATGTTGTTTAGTTGTGGACAACATTTAATTGATGTGGGATTTCTCAGTGCTTGAGATAGATGCTTATGACATAATCCTGGGAATGGATTGGTTGAAGATGTTTAAGGCCCACATAGATTTCTATGCGTTAATGGTGAGTTTTACAACGAAGGATAGCATTGAAAATATCTTTATAGGGGAGAAGAATGAAAATGTGGGTGCAATAGATTTTTTGGAATCATCTTTTGGAACGATCTCACATCAGTTAGATGATTTTTTATTAGCATCGTTGGAAGGTGTTGAACAGAATGTTCTTCCAGTGATTTTGGATTAGTTTATGTATGTATTTTCTAAATAATTATCAGGGTTTTCACCTTTGAGAGAAGTAGAGTTTATGATTGATCTCCTTTTGGGGACCAATCCTATCTCAATTCTATCTTACTGAATGGAACCATCAGAATTGAGAGAATTAAAGGTGTAGTTGGAAGAGTTATAAAATAATGGGTTCATCCAGCCTAGCACATCTCTATGGGCAGCGCCAGTTTTGTTTGTTAAAAAGGCGAATGGAACCTTGTGGATATGTGTTGATTATAGTAGACTTAATCAGGTTACAATAAAGAACTGATATCCACTTCCATGCATTGATGATTTATTTGACTATTTAAGGGGAGATTAGTGGTTCTCTAAGATTTATTTGAGGTCAGAGTATCACCAATTGCAGGTGAGGAATGAGGATATTTCGAAAACATAATTCAGAAGTAGATATGGCCATTACGAGTATGTGGTTAAGACCTTTGGTCTAACAAATATACCATTGGTGTTCATGGAATTGATGAATTTAATTTTTCATAGATGTCTGGATTCTTTTGTGGTGGTATTTTTTGAGGATATACTGGTGTATTCAAGGACAATGGTAGAGCATGACAAACACTTGGAGATCGTGTTGGGAATCTTGAGGGATCATCAGTTTTATGCCAAATTGTCAAAAAGTGACTTTTGGATATATGGGGTTTGTTTCCTTGGCCATGTTATTTATGAGAGGGGTGTTTCATTTGATACAGAAAAGATAGAGGTTGTTATCTCATGGAAACCTCCAAATAATGTTTTTGAGATACGGAGCTTCCTCGATATAGCTAGGTATTATCGATGTTTTTTTTGTGATTTCTCATGATTGGATTTACCGATGACAGATTTAATAAGAAATAATATCTCATTTCAATGGGATGAGAAGTTCCAAAAAAAAATTGAAGAGCTAAAGGGTATTCTTATAGCATCACCAATATTGGTTTTTCTAGAACAAGGTAAAGGGTACGTGGTGTATTGTGATGCATTGGGATCAGGGTTGGGGTGTGTTCTCATGCAGGGGGGTCATGTGGTTGTGTATGGCTCATGTCAGTTAAGGTTACATGAGAATAACTACCCAACACATGATTTGGATTTGGTAGTAGTGGTTTATGATTTAAATATGTGGCATCATTATCTCTTCAGTGAGAAATTTACATTGTTTACCAACCATAAGAGCTTAAAGCATATTTTCTCACATAGAGATTTGCAAATGAGGAAGAGGAGATAGATGGAATATCTTCATATGTTTGATTTTGACTTAATATACACACTGGGTAAAGGAAATTTAGTGGCAGATGCATTAATTAGGAAATCATATGCTCAAGTGGTGAATCAGTAATCAGATTAATGGTAGTTGATGTCGATCATAGCTGACATGTGGTTGGAATGTGAGGAACAGGGTAACAGAGTAGTCTTCATTCTAGTTTCGTTGGTTCCTGACATGGATGGTTTGCTTAAAGAGGAATAGGCATCTGATTCTAAATGTATGAAGATGAGGTCGAAACTCAATGGTGGGGATACCATTGAGAACTAGGAACCGAATGGGAATTCGGTCTTGTTTTTTCAGAATCAAATGGCGGTACCAGTGGCTTATCAAGATTAACTTCTCAGGGTTTATCATTATTCTAGGTGGGTTTTCCATCCTGTAATTTAGAAAATGTATTAGGATTTGATGGCACAGTTTTGGTGGGTTGGTATGAAAAGGGATGTGGTTGAGTTTGTCTCGAGATGCTTGACTTCTCAGCAAGTCAAGGCAGGGCATCAGCGGCCAGCTGGCATGTTGCAGTCTTTAGCTATCCCATTATGAAAATGGGATAAAATAGCAATGGATTTTGTAACGGGTCTCCCAAGAATGGTTAGGAAACACGATTCCATATGGGTGATTGTGGATCAACTCACAAAGTCATCTCATTTCATCCCAATTCATGAATACCATACGGTGGAAGATCTGTCTAAAATCTATATCCAGGTGGTGGTAAAGAGGCATGGTGTTCTAGTTTCGATTGTATCAGATAGAGATCTGAGGTTCACATATCATTTCTAGAAATCCTTACAGCAATCTCTTGGGATACAGTTTATGATGAGAACATCATATCATCCTCACACGGATAGCCAATCCAAGAGGAAGATAAAAAAATTGGAGGATATGTTAAGGGCTTGTGTGATGGATTTTGGTGGTTCATGGGAGGAACACTTACTATTGGTGGAGTTCTCCTATAATAACAGTTATCATGCTTCGATACATATAGCTATGTTTGTGGATTTGTATGGGCATATGTGTCGTTATCCACTATGTTGGGTGGAAATAGGTGATACTTTTATGATCAGACTGAGCCTTGTCCAAGAGACTACAAACAAAATCAATTTTATCAGAAAGATGATGGAGATGCCTCAATGTCATCATAAATCATATATGGACCATCCTCGATGACTGTTGTCATTCGAGGTGGGTGATCGTGTGTTTGTGAGGATCTCTCCTAGGTTGGGAAATCGTCGGTTTGGGAATCAGGGTAAGTTATCTCTGAGGTATATTTGTCATTTTGAGACACTTGAGTGGATTTGAGATGTGTCTTATCATTTGGACTTTACACCATAGTTTAGTGTGGTGCATAATGTGTTTCATGTGTCCCCATTGAAAATGTATCAGCCGGATCATGACAATGTCATCCGTTGGGATCATGTTGAGCTAGAGCCAGATGCTTCATTGTTGCACATGCTAGTGCAGATTGTGGATAGGAAAGAGAAATTATTTCATGTTAAAAGCATCGGTTTATTTTTTGTTTTTTGTCATCATGGTCAGATTTAGGGGGAGACTTGGGAGCGAGAAAAAGAGATGGTCGAGTAATGGCCCGGGCTCTTTCAGCAAAGCAATGGTTCTTTACTTTCTTAGGATGGAAAGTCCAATGGTGGGGAGAATGTAAAACCCTTATTTTGAGGTATTTAGACTTTTTTTATTCCTTTTTATGTGTTTAAAGTTCTTGGGATGAGTTCGGAAGAGATTTAGAGAGTTTGGAATGGTTCTGAATAAGTTTGGATGTTTTTCTAAGGGCGTACGGTTTGAGAACAGTTTGGGAAACCGTGCAGTTTCTCTAGGAAACCATGCAGGGGGAGATAGTGGGATTCGCATGGCCTGCGCACGGTTTTCCAAGCTATGCGAGGCAACTATGTGAAACCCTTCTCTCGAGGTAGTGGCATGCGCACGGTTAGTGCACGGTTTTCCAAATCATGTGGTCTAAACATGTGGACACTTAAAAATAGTGTTTTTAAATCCAGGCTTCTTCATGGGAACCTCATTTCACTCCAAATCTTCTCTCACTCGAGCCTCACTTGGGATTTTGGGTTCTCAAAGGTTGAAGGTTCTCTCCCACATGTTTTGGAAGCAAATCGAAGGGGTTTCAATGTGTTTTTAAGGTGGTTTCTCCAAGGTAAGTCTCTCCTCTTGGTTTCTATTTGATTTTATCTAGGTCTTCTCTTCCCTCTTTCTTGGTTTTCTATATCTACATTTGTTTCATGTGTATATAGGGTTGTGGTTGCCTTAGGTGTTGACTTTAAGGCCTTTGGATGTTAAGGAAGGGGATCTAGAACAGTTTTGGTGGTGTGTTCACCGGATTTGGGGTGTGGTTTCATGTGGGTTGATTTCATTATAACCCTAAAGGTAGGTGGCTTCTCACTTGACTCCACTTGGTTAGAAATATTGGTTTTGATTAAAATTAATTTTTTTTTGGCTTGAAATTAATTGTGATTTTGATGTGCGTTATTGGTTAGAAATATCCTTGGTTATGTTTTGTGGATTTTGGGAGAAAATGGGTTTTATGGTTGAATGTTCTTGTTGTTAAATTTTAAAATGTAGATTTTAAAATTTGTTACATGGCTTGGGTCAAGGAAATGGTTAATGAAAATGGTTCTCAATAAATATATTGTTTTATTGAATTAGGGTTTTGGCATGGAAAATTTTTTAAGGGTGGTTTCAATAAATGGGTGATTTATTGAAGTGGTTTGGCATGTTATGGAAATGGTTATTCGCATGTTGTTGTGTCCTTGGTGGGTTATATGTTTAGTTTTTTATTGTTGCAATGAGATGTGAAAGTGTTTGGGGATCCTCACTACAAAAAGTGATCGATAGTGGTCGGAAGAACCACTATATTGAATAGTGGTCGGGAAGCACTGCTAGTTGGGAATGGGGTGAATGGGATGGGTGGAATTCCCACCGTAATGGTTTATTTATTGTATGTGACTTTTCAAAGATGGAATTTGATATGATAATGTGTGATGGGGATATGAATTATGGCATGGTTGGGGATTTCCCTCATGTGATATGGATTGATAAGGGTATGTTTGGCTTGTGTTAATGGTTTCACTATTTAAATTTTAGAGAAAGGTAATTCCCAAGAGTGGCCTTTTTGAACCCTCCACACCCAGGAACCCCCCTCCCCATGAAGAGGTAATCCAGAGAAGCCTTAGCCAAAAAGGAGTTGTTGTTATCCAAGATGACAGAGCATCCACATGGGGTTACACATGAATTAGCAATGGTTTGGCACAGAAATCCGTTAACTAGGTGAAGTGCGCTCTTTCTGCCCACCCGGTGAGACACTGGGTGACCCGGTAAGACGAGTGGTACATGGGAGGCGAAAATTCCCCCAAGAGTGGGGTCCAAAGATTTGAAACCCAGACCTCACCGAATGCCATTTTTATGGACCTCGACCACCCACCACTACTCCACCGCCGAAGTGGAAAAGGTACACTCGGTTTTCAAGCCCAAGGGATTATAGGGTATAGGTGGACCGTCACCCACCACCAAGCGCCTTTATGTACTCCCCCAGCCGCAGTCCCAAGTGTAATGGCACCCAGGATTTTTGGCCAGTTCCACACTGGGTAGAGGGGCCCACAAGAGGTGATAAATGCATATAGTGTGAATTGCCTTGAGAGGACGTGAACCCATAACCTCGAGGTCTGGATTTCATTGTCGCTCACCAACTCACCCATGCCCCATGGGAAAAAGTACAATGGGTTTTCAAGCCCAAGGGGTTACACGGTATAGGTGGGATTTCACCCACCATTGACTGCCTTTATGTACTCCCCTAGCTGTAGTCCTAGATGTAACGGCACCCGGGCTTTCAGGCCAGTTCCACACTGGGTAGAGGGATCCACGATAGGTGATAGATGCATATAGTGTGTGTTTCCTTGCGAGGACTCGAACCCGGAACCTCAAGGTCAGGACGTAATGGTTTCACTATTTAATGTTTTATATAAAATATTTTATATAATGTGCTAACGGTTTCATCCTAGTGGCATTTTTAGGGAAGTAATTTTGGGAAAACCTACTGAGTATTAATACTCACCCCCTACTTTGGCACTTTGGTGCTTTTTTAGATGTTGTATTCTGGGAAATAGGTAAGAGTAAAGCTCCTCATTTTACTAGTGGTTCATCATGAATCTTAGGTGATATTGTGGTGATTGGAGCATGGAGCTTGGTGTGGATATATGGATGGTGTCCTAGTTCTATTAGAGTCTTGTTGTAGACTTCCTATTAATACTCTGATTTTGGCTTGGTTGTATTTTTCATGTGGGATTGCTATGGTTTAGTCAGATGTATTTTGGTAATGTATGAGTTTGGTTGTTTTGTTGACATGCATAATGTAGTTGTGGATTGTTTGGTTGGTTGTTTTGTCTTAATGGAAAATCACTCCCCAATTTATTCTCGAAACCCTTGGCATTTATTGATAGCCTTTGGCGCCTTGGGAACTTCTCTTAAGGCCAAGTAGCATTCCTCCGACCTCTCAAGACAATGAGATGGGGTGGGATTTTACAATATATTTATTAAAAATATATTCCATAACCAGAATCATATATATCAAACCAAATATTATTTAATTATAACATCTTATCATCCATTTTTTAACAATTATTTATTAAAATCGTTATTCTGGATGATAATTGTTTCATTTTTCATGCGTGTTTTGATTTGGTGGTTCTGGTCCTTATAATTTAATGATGGTATCATCATACCCATAATTTTAATCATGTAATAATTATCATATATAATCATTATATACTCTTTTATAACTATTCATATATAATGGTGATGAAAAATGAATTACATCACTTCATGAAGATGGTAATCCAAACGTGCAAACGAGTGATATTTACACTTTTCAATAGATGGAAAGAAAGAAAGGTAAATAACAAGTCACATCTAAATAATAATTATTGTATAAAAAATATCATATATATATTCATTAAATATAACCTTATTACCATCCATTTAAATTAGAAATGAAAAAATAATCACATCGCTTCGTGGAGGTGGTAGTCCACATGTAAGCATGAGCGGCGTTATCATTTCACAATTGATGGGAAGGTAATAATATAGAAAATATATTATAATTAAAAAATTATAATGATTTTATAAATATAATATTTAAACATTAAATCCATCAGAATAACCAACCATGAAATATGGTGATGGAAAATGAATCATATCGTTGTGTGGAGGCAGTAGTCCACACATGCACATAAGCGATACTTTAATTTCCTATTTGATGGAAAAGAAGTGGAAAATAGTTATTAAATAATCATAATAACATATAAATATATTTATTATAATTAATTCATCATGTTATTATAGATACATAATTTTTATAGGAAGTGTAATAATAAATAAAATTTGAAATAATTGGGTAAGACGATTACCTCTTCTTTGAGATACCTCCTTGCTCTTGCACCTTAAGCCTTCATAGGATGGTATTAGTTGAATTCCAAAAGATATATGAAAAAATTAAGTAATATAGGAAGGTATTAGAGTATGTATTTTTTATATATAAGGCTCAAACTTTGTTAACAATTGAGGATAGGTGGTTCCCTTTTATAAGTGAGGGAAAGGGCACACATGGAATTAATTAAAATATTAAATAATATATATATCATAATCAAGTAAAGTGAAACCAAGGCACCAAAAATTATAATATAATATTTTATAGGGTCGAAATAAACTCAACCATTCACATTGATACAAGTTATTGATACATTTTAAGCCTCATATCCTAGTTAAACCACTTTAAACCCATTTTAACCTTAACTGTGATAACTTAACTTTTTTACCCTGATAACTTAATTATATGACCAAAAATAAAAGGGGTCATCTAAAAAAAATTAAATGATTATTAAAAAAAGTAAATACATTTTATTGGTTTCAATTTCTATGGTTGGTATATATTACATATAAAATAAGAACACAAAACACATGAAAAACAATTTTTAGAAAAATACCCGGTTTGAGCGTAAAAATAATTTTACAATGAAATCAAGTAAAAACATTTCCATAAATTTTTTGGATATAAAATAAAAATGTATGGTTTTTAAACTTTTTATCAATCCAAAACCTAATGTAACCTTCCAACCATATCATTAAATGCAAAGACCCAAAAATAGTATTAAATTTCAATAAAATATAACTTATCTTCACAAAAGTCAAGCTTGGGTTCTCAAATTAAAAATAATGTATTTAAATACATTATTTAACTCCTTAAAATATATTTTTTTGAAAAAATATCATAAAATATGATAAATTCAATTGTTATAGAGATTTTAAAACATTACCTCATATTTTTAACCTTGTTTTACCTGTTTTACCCTTATAGAGGTGAAAAATCATTACCATAGTTACTATTCATAATGGCTAAAAATTAAGTTGAACCTATTAAATTATATTAATTATAATAATTAAAAATATTTAATCAATTTTTTAGGATTAAATTTCTATAATTTTAAGAAATTATTTTTAAAATAAGCATGGAAAATACAATGAAACCCATTTTTAGAAAAATGCATTTTTAAACATAAAACTTGATTAATTATTATTCCATGCCCAGCAAAAACCATCAAATTATTTTTAAAAAAATTATTTTATAAAAAATATATAAATTTAATTAATATAATTAATAAATATTTATTTATTCAATTTATTAAGATAAAAACACATTGCGCGCACAAAAAATATTTTTTAGATAAATGTGTTTTTAAGCCCAAAAGTAAACTTACACCAAAATCATGTATAATAATGATTAATTGGTAATTAGTTATATTTTTTATAATTAAATGATACTTATTTTAATTAAATATTTAATTAAAAACATAATGGTATGTTTAAATTACTTATTTTAATGAAAAAAATGACAGTTTTATAAAAATCGGTATTTTTCACTATTCACTGAAAAATAAATCTCTTTAGAAAAATACCAAAAATTAAACCTAAGATAATATTTACATGTTTACTTACAAAATTATATTAATTACATAAAATAAAATTTATAAAAATGGTATAAATTAATTATAATTTCCATACAAAAAATGCAATAAAAACCATTTTTTGAGGAAAATATATTTTTAAAGTATAAAATGGATTTATAGAAAATAGAGTACTTATTTATTATAAATAAATTAATACATTTGAATTATCTAAAAAAGTTATACATATTTTCCATAAATGTGGTTATTACTATTCATATGTTCCAATTTAATAGTTAGGTTATAATGGTCACATTTAAATAAAAAATTATAGTATATCACAGTTTTCTTAAAGATTAGTGTTTCGTTTTAAGAAAGATATCAATAATAGTATTTTTAAACTAAATTTATTGGGTGTTACAACTGAAGTCTTGAAAAGTGTTGTTTTGGAAGGAATATCACACTTAATATTTGAAGGGGATTTTAATCTCACCATATTATCTCATGTTATTCCCTTTATGTATGGATGCTTCTAGTAATTTAGTTTGGAATCCTATTCCTCCCACCACATAAATATGTTCAAACCATTTTGATGTGTAACCCTTTACATAACCCACAAGTTTGTGTTATTCACCTAAAACTAGAAGTTAACTATATTCATACATATCGAAATGAATCATGTGAATAAGGTATATAAACACTTCATGTAAAGGTTTAGAATTATATAAGATTGAAAATAACAACATTAGTAAGATTATAGTGATAAATAGATAACCCCATTCACTTTCATAAATAATGCATAGGCCTCTAGGTAAGTAGGTAGTTCAACCCAAAGTCTGTAATGTCTCAAAAATTCTATGTAATTTTTTTTATTTATATGGAATTATTTTGAGACCAAGAAATTAAACATCACATGATTCTGATGACTAAAGATCCTGGAACAGAATTTTGAACCTTTTTTAAGGTGCATTCAGTAAACATGTGAGTAGGATTTTTGATCTTTCAAATCGGTGCTCAGATTAAAAATCTGAGGGCACTCTTGAAAGCGCATCATCAGGATTCTCCTAGAAATGACTTAACTTTGGTCGGCAAGGGCCGAGCAGAAAAAAAATTTCATACTTTTTGAGAAAAATAATAAAATAATTTAAAAAGTTATTTTATATTCTTTCTCATCCATTGAGAGACGGACGGCGATGTTGTGATGCAGCGAATAAGTAATGACGGGGAATATTAATGCGACTCATTAATGGCCCGTATCATGAAACACAACTAAGAAATAAAGGAAGCATAATAGTGATGTTGTTTCATAAATGAAACAGTATAAATACGTGATGTCACAATGTAACTGAAACGCTGCAACATGTTTCCTTTTAATTGTTTAGTATTAGAGACAATGAAGGATTAATCGGTGGGGAATCCTATGATGCACCTCCATCAGTTATTACTCTCCAATGAAGAATGAACTCCAACATCTTTGACACCTCTCAAAGATTAGAGCTGAGGAGCAACGTTGATGCCTTGAATTCTCAAGGATGAACTATATGTCATCAAAAGTCAAAGAGGAAGGGGTTTGAGTTTTATTTCAAAGTTCTTCCCCATTCTTCTCTTTCTAGAAACAATGAACACGGATTAACCAACAAACAGGTTGATCCTCGATTCATGAGTTTATGTGGTAGGATGAATTTTCTTAGGGATTTATTATTTGGGATTAAGTTTATCACTTGATATGATTGAACAAACATCTCTAAGTCTTCCCCCTGTTTAAAACCTCTAACGTGGAGGGTGCGGGGCGACACGAACAAAGACCCAGACCCCTCCGCATGTGTGATTTTGTGAACAGATCATCTGAATCAACGGTAAGGTGAAAATGAGACCTTCTTGGTGAATAATGCGGCCCTAGAAGACCATCGACATAGATGGTGCGAATAACGGACCATCGGAGCGCGTCTAGTGGTCCACTGAACATCCTGCCGGAGGCCCGCGGTGGCGACCGCAGGCAGTGGAGGCGGTGCGCCCGTCGGCACGCCATGGTAGCAGTGTAACATGGCACCCGGCAGGCACCACGTAAAGAGAGGTGGCCAGTGTACAGGACACTAGGATGGTTGGATGACTTATAGTCTGTCGACCGCAGCTAGAGGTCGAGGCCCCACGGCATCCTGCAGGGTAGAGATGGTCGAACGCGGCCGGTTTCCGCATCCTGGTAGGGAGACACACCACTATTCTGCCCCTTTGCGGACAAGTCTAGGTCTGGTAGGCTGCACCCCCAGCCCAGCAAGCTGGACCCGCCCCCAGTGGGCCGGACCTGCATCGGCGGGCCGAACCTGCACCCAGCAGGTCAGGTCGGATAAGACCGGGTCGTCGGGCGACCCAGCGGGCTGGACCCCCAGCCAAACCATGCCAAGTCCAGTGAGGCCTATTGGTTCTGGACCACTGGCCCAGCCGAACCATACTGACTCCAACCTGAACCAGGTTAGGTCAGGTTCATCTAAATGAATCTGGGTATGTGGGACCCCTGGGCTGGGTTGGTTGGGTCGGTCCAACCAGGTCAGACTGGGCACCATCAGAACTGGCCCCCTGGTTACTAAAACGCATGTATCTTGCAAGTTGCACGTCCGATTGACAAGATGTTTGCGGCATTGGGACCCTCTTGATGAGTTGGATATTTTGGAATGCTTTGTGGTGACTTTCATGTAATTTGAGATGTGATGGATGGATTGAGGAGCGGTTATCCCAGGTAAACTATGTACGGAACCCTAGCGTTGGCTGAAACCCGATGACTGCTCGACAAAGGCCCAGTGGGAAGTGGCTCTATGTGACCTGGTAGGACCATGGTGGGGAGCAGCTCTGTGTGACCCAAAAGACCCATGGTACTCGATAGGAGGAGTACCTCAGTTCGGCCAAGGTGGGAAGTGGCTCTGTGTGACCCAATAAGCCCACGGTGGGGGAGCGGCTTTGTGTGACCCAGCATACCCACAATACTCATCTAGGATGAGTACCACAATAGTCCAAGGTTAGTGAGAAGTGACTATGCATGACCTGGTAGGCCCATTGTACTCGATATAGGAGGAGTTCTCCAGCATCTGAGGAGTTCGATGATATGGTTGATAATGCTACTATCACTACCCTAGAATATACCTATGTGATCTATCTTGTGCTTCATGCTTATGCTTCGTGATTTTCTTTGAGGATTGATTTGTGGTATTTCCTTTGTGCTTTGGGATCCCCTAATGAGTATTGTTATACTCACCCCTACACGGGCTTCACTCGCACGTGTTGTGCCTGGTGCAGACGATCGACGCTTCGATAGAGGTTCTCAGGGGGACAGAAATGACAGACGCTACGACAGTGGACCTGGTGTCCTAGGACCATGTGGGGCCTAGTAGGACCAGGCAGAAAGGAGATACTACTTTGGCTTCTAGTAGCTTCACTACTCTTATAATCAGGTGGGGTTTTCCACATATTTCCATCATATCTTCTTTTTTTACTTTGTTGTTTCAGTTCCTTTATTGTGTTTGTATTTTGGCCCACTTGTTTTCAGTTATATTTTGATACGCACTCTTGTTATAGTATACTTTTCCCCCTTTCAGTGTTTTGGGATGTGGTTGGGAGTGTGTGTGAATACAGGTACTTAGGAAAATGCCTCCCGCTTATAGGTCGACGCCTTCGGTGCTAGTCGCCAGCCCCTGGCCTTTAGGAGGTGGGCTTGGGGTAGTCATGGCATGAGCCCCGAGGGACGGGTCGTGACAAAGTCCCTCTACCTATAGATACTTTACTCAAAAGAAAATAAAATTCCTCATAACTCTAACACTTAATATGAAAAAACTATATTCAATAACTAAATTCAAGTAATAACTTTAATTAAAAATCAAGGTCAAGGTAAATGAAAAACTAAATTCATTGTTAAACCTAGCATGTAGTGTTTTGGATATATCTAAAATCATTTTAACAATTAAACTAAATCAAAAAAAATATTCACATTTCTTAAAAAAATTACTAAACATGAATATAGAAGAGAGTAAACTTTTAAATAAATGAAAAATTCAAATATTTAAACATGAGATAGATATTTATGAACAATTCATAAATAAAAGTGAATTATAAACATTTTATGATTTTGGCATTATACTATGAACATTCTATAAATATAAATATAATATTTTATATTCATTCCATAATTTTTTAGATAAAAACTTTATATTAAATATAATATGAACTCTTTTGTATTTATCATTATATAGCATTTCCATTTTAAATATATGATATTTTATGAGTTATAAATAATTTGAAATTCAATTCATATTATTTAAACATAATCTAATATCATATACCAAACATTATTTAAACCATGATCATATCATTCATCAAAACAATTTTGATGTGGCTTAAATAAGATCCAAATAAAGACTCTTTAATTTGAATAATTCAAATTAATTAATTATAAAAAATTCATATTTTAAATAAAAAAAAATTATATTTTAGCCTCATTTTATAATTTATAACCATTTATAAATTATTTATTATGATTTATAAATAAAAATTTTTACTTATATATTATAATTAATTATATATAATTTGTTTAAAAGTTATTTTAAATATTAACATCTAATATTTGGGGGAAATATTTCTTAAACATTTGATTAATTATAAACACTTTATAATTAATTAATATATTAACTTTCTATAAATTAAAATATCTGAAAATAATTTTTATAATGATTTATAAACATTTTATGAACTCTAGTGACCTCGAGCCTAGTAGCCCAAAGTCGGTTTTTTTTTAATACATTGGCATAAGATACAAGGAATCACATCTTGAATGACCGAATAGTTCATTAGTCTTTGTAAAATAGATACATACATGATTCAAATATTATATTTGAATAAACAAATTACAACAAATTTTTTTTCAAGAATATCATTATTCCCTCTAGAAAATTATTAGACATCATTCGTAGTACTCTTCATGGATTCCTAGGAAAGGAAAAAAAATAAGGGTGACCTCAAATGATCAGTAAGGTTTAGGTACAATGGAATATATCATGAATCAATGAGAATAACCAATATGGAAATTTAAATAATCAAAGACACATTCCATTTATGTCATACATATTAAAAACAACTATTCCTTTTACTTTTTCAGTAAAATCCAAATGGAAATTATTTTTGAAAAAAGGAAAAGATATTCCTTTGAAAAAAATTTATAAAAAGAAAAAAATGGGTAAAATTTTATTTAATAAATAATTTGTAAAATATTTAAAACATTTTTTAAAACCTTTTCAAAAAACATGGTTTTGGAAGAAAATGGATTTCTAGCCAAAGAGATAAATGAAGTCATATTTTCTTAAAAACATTTTATCAATTATTTTAAGTGAAAAATAGTTGGAAAATGGTAATATTTTTTGAAAATAACTTGAATAACCAGAGTATAATAAAATTAAATAGTATATTAAATAATTATCAAATAATTTCCTTCAATGGAAATTCAAGTATAAACAATCCTGTTTACAATGAGATTGTGAAATAAACCCCTACAAAGAACATAGCATTGAAGTGGGAATTAATCAATGAATAGGTTATGTGTGTCAAATGAAATACACATGAAACAAGTGTAAATACAACATAATATAATAATAATTAATTTCACACATAATCTTAAAATATCAAATACAGTAAAGAAGTAATATAACCCAATGAAAAATAAATTGAGTTATGAAATTATTTACCACTTGGTAACTTTTAAGTCAAATACCCTTGGATGAAATAATTCAAATTGAAACCTAAAATAACATGAATTATTAATTAATCATGATATTAAATGTTAAATGGGAATTATATACACTATATAAAATAAATTAGCTTCTTAACATTACAATATGTCTCAATGAAAGGAAATTGAGACGAAGTCTCTTGCCTCATGCTTCCATTTGGTTGAACATGATTTAACCTCATGTATAGTGGTTTTAAACATTTTATTAACTTATTATAAAACCATATTAATATTTATAATAACATATATTATCCATTTATAACATATTATCACTCATTCGTTAATAATCTTTCATTATTTTCATTGTTTCAGGTGTTAATTTACTTATTTTATCATGCATCTTTCATCATGAAAGATCTATTTCTTATGAATATTATATATTGATATCATATATATAATAATAATAATGACATAATTATCATATTTTTAAATAAATTATCCTTTTAAAACCAATCATTAAAGTTGGTTCTGAGAAATGAAGTGTGTCACAATCATGGAGACGGTAGGTCGTATGTACGCATGAGCAATGTTTCAATTTTTCAAAGATCATTATGGAAAGAGGGAAATTAATATTTTATATTTAAATAAGTATAATAATATCATAAATACCATATTATATACTTATATATATTGTCCATGTGGTTTGGTGATGAAAATAGAGTCTCATCGCTTCGTGAAGGAAGTTGTCCACACAGACATAAATAATGTTATCATCTTTAAGCGAGTCAAAAGGTAAGAAATTAAATGATATATTATATTTAAATAATGATAAATATGTTATAAATATCATAATTATTTCATTTATATAAAATATAATCATGAACTTTATCCTTATCTCCTTCAATTTAAAGCGTTATTGAAAGACGAATCACATCGCTTCACGAGGTGGTAGTCTTCCGTATGCACGAGCGACATTATCATATCCCCTACGAAATGGAACATAAAAATGTATATATGATATAATTAATACATATGTATAATGTTTTTATAAATATAATATATATAATTTATATCTATCATTATACCCAACCTTGATAGGTCGTAATGGAAAAATTAATGACATCGGTTCATGAGGTGGTAGTCCACTATACACACAAATGATGATTTTGTAACACATTTGATGGAAGTGGAGATGGTTATAGGTTATGGAATTATTATAACAACATCTCAGTATATGTAATATAATAATTTTATTATATCATCATTTTTAATAATAATTTAAGGAGGTGTTTAAATGAATAATATAAAAATTCTCATTGAATAATGTTACCTCTTCTTCGAGTATCATTCTTATGTTTGCACCAAAAGCCTTACTAGATTGTATTTATACCCAAAATAAGGATTCTAGGATGAGGATATGTAATTTTTGAAGTGATTTTGGCACATATTTTAAAAACTAAAAGGTTTTTATGGTGTTAATTGGATAGGAGATGGGGTGGCCTTTTATAAGTGAGATGAGTGACACAATTTTAATTTTTGAAAAGATTCAATCATACCCTCATTATTATCATGAAAAATGCCTCTAAAATGGGTAATTACCAAAAATAGAGGATATAAAGTTGAAATATGTTCATAAAATGGTTTTTTAATAAGTTGTTGGGTCATTTTTAACCATTTTATTCTTAGTTTAACCCCTGGTAAATCTGATTTTACCTTAACGGTGGTAAATAATTTTTACAGTTTTTACTATTAATTTTTGTCAAAAATTAAGTTAAACTTATTAGAAAATATAAATTATTCTGATTAAGAATATGGAATCAATTTTTACAAATTCCATTCATATAAGTGGAAAATTTTAATTTAAAATTAATCTTACAGATGTGATGAGAAATTGGGTTTTCAAAGAGAAGATGGTCAAAAATTTACAAAGTTTTTAAATCAAAATCCAATATGAAAATAATTTCAATGACCTAAATTGAATTAATTAATATATATAATTTAACCAATTTTACTTTAAACCCTATTAAAAATATAAATTTAACGTTATAATTTTTTTAAACAAAAAGACATTTTTCAATTAAAATTTAGTATTTTTCACTATTTATCGATAAATGAATCATTTTAGGAAAATCCCAAAAATTCACCCTAAGATAATTTTGATATTATAATTTCAAAAAATAATTTTATTTTTTCAAATAAATTTTCTAAAAGTGGTAAAATTAATTTTAAGTTATGTGCATAAAGCATGATTAATCCATCTTTTAGAAAAATACAGTTTTTCAGAAAACATTTATTTTTCTTTTAAATGATTCTTATTTTATTTAAAATTAATATATGACCATAATTTTCATAATTTAGTTATTACTATTCATACACAAAAAATTAATGACTAGTTCATAATTATTATATTCAATAATAATATTTTAATGATATTTCACATTTCTTTTAAAATCATGTTGCATGTAATATAAGTTAAACTCAATATTGCGTATTATGAAAGATATTAAAGAGATTGAATTTATTTAAAATAAATATATCATAAATTATTGGGGTGTTATATTTTCTTATAATCTATGCATTACGTGTCGTATATTCTATCAAATATAATTTTTTTTCTTTTATAATTTTAGGGTGTTACATAAATCATTAAAATAATTTTAGAATTTAAAAACAATTTTTAAGATAATTTACGTTCACCCTTAAACTTAAGGGTATTCTTACATAAGGATAAATCCCTCTACCCTTATAAAAGCTGTCTAGGAGCCTTTTTATAATGGTAAGTCACTACTAATCTTTGTTCCACTTAAACATAGAAAGTTGCATAAAGGACATATATAAATTTTCTATACAACTCATTGTGCTTAAGGATAATAGGGTGGTTACCTTTATACAGATCATCTACGTAATGGTTACTCAAGAATTCAAAATCTTGCATAAAGGTAAAAAACACACTACCTTTATGTAGCTCCTTAAAAATTCATAACCTTTATACATGTTTTAAAATACTATATAACCTTTATGCAGCGATTACCCTTACGTGAAACCCTTCACATAATGGTAAGTTACAAATTACCTTTATGTGACCATTGATGTATGGTATCAAATTTTTTACCTTTACACATAAAGTTAAGTTGAGGTGACCCTTATATAGACCAATCTACATAATGGTCAGGTGAGATAACCCTTACATATACCAATCTATGTAAGGGTTATTCCATGGTTGCCTTTATGTAACTCAATTACATAAATGTAATCTATTTTTTGTTATTTTATAAATAGACTCTATAGAATAAAAAAACCACTATGTTTTCTCTTATTCTACATTTAAATATATAATTCCATAAGACTAAACCCTGGGAACCTCTAATACCACTAAATTCTTTCAAAATAATCTAATAAAATTAATTAGAAGATGAATAAGAAATTTAAACTGTAGTCCAAGGATCATTCATGAAAGAAATATAAAAATGCATAAAAACATACATAGATAAATATTATAAATGGTATACCATACACAAAAGAGCATCTGAAGCCTTTTATCTACATTTTATATGCTTTATAAATATCACTACAAGGGAATATAAAATAGATCCTCTCTCTATGGGTTTCTATGGGTTTCACCTCAGTCATGAATCATATAGATCAGGTCCATCCTTCCTCTATTGCATGATAAAGCCTCTGACTCAAAGGAGAAATGTGAAGAGAAATTCTTGAGATGAGTATTCTCATCTGAGCATGAAATAATCATGCAACTAACATCACATGGAAGTAGTTTATATAGTAAATCAAGGAAACTCCTTAATTCTAGTATCATTTATTCATACGTTACAATGTATGAATAAATTTTATGGTCAATATATACATTCATCTAATAAATTCATAACCTTCTATAAGTTTCATCCTATGAAATGGATTCTAGATAAATGAAAACTTATATGGGAATACAAAATAGTATAATCTCATGCAAACTATCAAACCAAAGCAATACAACCCATGCATGAAAACATACTATATATATCATATATTTAAAAGTATTTAGTGAATATATCCATCAAGTTTGAATAATTACATGATTTCTTTCAAATATCAAAGATAAAGAGATATGTGCATAACCCATCACATGTCATTGATTTGGTTGAGCTAGAAATTGAGGATAGAGCCACTTTCATGGAGTATCCAGTGGAGATTGGGGATCAATAGTAGATGACTTTTCATGAGTGGCCTATTTTGATAATATGTTTCCTTTGGAAACATGGGAACCTTTAATAGAGCTCGTGGGAGTATGGGAACCAAATACGGGCTCAATACCCTCACCTTTTCATGTAGGTTGTGTTTTACTAGGTGAAAATCCATAAAGCTAGTGAGGGTGTAGTGACACTATTTTTCCTATTTAAACCTTCGGAATATTTTAAATAATATTTTTATAATTACTCTCTAATCCATCATATATTTGTGGTCATTTTGGAGCCTCGATAACAATATATTAGAAATAATGTATTATTTTTACTTCTTGTATGTATGTTTATGGGAATAATTATTTTTCTTTTAAATATATCCTTGAATGGAAAATATGAGATCACAGTTTCATCTAGAATGAGGGTTTTACCCTAGGAGTGATGTAATGTTTATTCACATCACGGTTAATGAAGTCGGGTTGTCATGGGTGCATTAATTAATTAATTTAATTAATTAATTAATTAATTTAGTTAAATAGGTTATTTGATGTAGGGTTGTATATTTAATCCATATTTTGTCTAATTATAGGGTTATCCATTGTAAATTTAATGACCTGAATATTTATAAATGAAATTCCCATTTAAAATGAATAAATTCAATATTAAATAAATTATAGAAAACACATGCACTACTTAGGTTAATTTTGGACCGTTATATAATATATCAAATTTAAAATACTATTAAGCATCATAACCATTTATAATATAATTGTTGTAAAGTTACCATTAAGATTAGTATATTAATAGTTGTGTTAAATTCCATTTGACACAAAGTAATTGATGTCCTCAACAAGTAGGATCACACCCTATGAAGCCCATTTATTGGAGCTTTTGGGGGAGATATTATAAATTGGATTTTTCATTGACCAATACCAAGCTAAGATTCAACAACTAAATCATGAACGAAACTGTTTATAGGATAACTTCAAGCTCATTGAGATCATGGACCAAACCATATTTTTTGAACCACCCCAGGAAAATCTCACCTTTGCACACCTTACCCTTAGGGAATTATCTGGTTTAATAAAAATATATGTAGCTAAACCATAATATTATTAATTTTTATATTTTATTTTAATAAAAAATATATTGTATTTATCCCTTTTTAATATAATTTTTTAACTCATTAAATAATAAGTTTGATAAAAAATAGATTTTGATACGATGAAACAAAAATTGTATGTTTGGGGAACATATAGATTCAATCAAGACACTCTTTTTTAAGAATTAAATAATTTTTAAAATAAATTATATTTTAATAAAATATTATTATTAAAATAAATTTATTAAATATAAATGATAATATAATTTTTTGAAGTCAAATGTAATTTTTATAAGGGATAGAAAAATGGTATTGTAAAAAATCATTATTTCTTAATAAATGGAATTTTTATTTAAAAGACTAAATTATCATATTTAGAGAATTATTTCGGTAAAATAAATATTATTTTTTAAATCATCACATCAAAGTTATCCAACAGTGACATTTTCATAATTTTTTGTGATAGTAGAATTTTTGGGTAAAAATTAAATACGATATGTATTAAGACATCATAAAAAAAAGAGATATAATAAATACTATAAAGAGTACCCATCACCAAAATTATGTTTCCCACTTAAAATATTGTATTTTCTAAATTATTTGAATAGTTTTATAAACCCTTAATGAATCTTCCATAAACTTATATTATATTTTATGGTTTTAAAATCGATTATTTATAAACATGACTCGCTTCTACATCACCAAGGGAATTATTTTAATTTTTTCAGCTATTATCCTTATAAAATAATTAAAACCACTCCTATTTGGTATAAATAATGGGTAAAACCCATGGAATTGTTTTTGGTTTTTTTTTACTTTATCATATATAGTCCAAAACCTATGTTTGAAAATTAATAAAGAATTCTCAACTCTTTTGATATATAAACCCACCCAACCCCTCATTTATTTTCACTAAAAACTCTTGGAGCACAAATTTAATCTTCCATTACTACTCTATAGTCCTATCATGGTTCCTCCAAACTCTTAATAAGCTCTTCTCAAACTTTAAGAAGCACCCTCTCAAGGTAATGGATCCCCTCCTCCTCTTTATTCAAGCACCTTCTTTATGCCATGCCTTTTGATTTCCAATTTTTTAAAATGGGATAAGTTTTTACACATATCTATTACTTTTCTAATAATTACCAAGAAATTAAATACCCCTTTAACTCTCATTAACCCTTTTATAAACCTTTATATACACCTGTTATGCTGCTGAAATTATCCTGCAATTTTCCATGCCAAACATTTGTATAGTGAATACCCATATCCATTTCCACTCAAGGTCATTCACCTAGTTGTAATTATCCTTAATTGATTGGGTATTTTCATGTATGTAACCCACACCTTTTAATCTTAGGTCCAAAATTGATTAAATGTGTCCTTATTGTGTATGATCTATGTGGCACACATATGCATGTACATGATATGAAGTTAACAAGAAGAACCAGAATTATATACCCCTCCAATGCATTGGGTAATATTTCTATCTCATGAGATTCCATGAATGGTTCATGAGATTTTATCCTGAGCACACTATGTCATGTTTTATTGGAAATTATCCTGGAATTATGTTTAGGATTTCATGTTTTATATTGTTTATATATTCTTATGTTTCCTTTATGTTATCATTTTATATCATAACTCATTATTCAAGATTATGATTCTCACACCTATTATGTTACCTTGATATACCTCTTGGTCCACATGTACTACTTTAACTTATTCTATTTTTTGTTTATTCCCTTATTGGGATTTATAGATCACACCTTTCTTATGTGCATCCCAAGTTATCTAATGCGGTTTTTGTAGATCTAAGGAATATAAGGGAATATTTTAGAGCTTTTAAATAAGGTTATTATATTTCTATTTTAATTTGTTATGTTATGTACCTAATTACCTAAATACACTAGGCCTCATGATCTTATGGGTTTGTATTATGTGTATCTTTAAGTAACAAATCATGAATTAATGTGTATTAAATATATGGATTGTCATAGTTGGTATTAGAGAAAAGTCTAGATATTTTTGGGGATTATGATTATAAAAATATAGTGAAATACTTAGGGGTAAGACTAAATATGGGAAAACAACCTTAGATTTTAGAAAAGTATAGATTAAGTGGTTTTCAATAAAATACATCCCTATCAAGATACTACAAGTGGATGTGGATCAATCATAGTTGTTCCTAGGGGTAATAACCTTAAAAAGGGAACATTTAAATGGACTCGATCATCACCTGGTGAAAATAAAATGGGCTTTAATACTCACCTATTTTTTCACGAATGGAGGAAATTCTTTGCTATATTCTCAATCTCATTATGAACCATTATTAAGAGAAGATAAATTCCCATAAAACTTTATGATTGTAAATAGATAAAGGATAAATTAGATTGAAACCTAAAAATTCATAGGTTAAGGAATATATAGTAATTATGGGTTATCCCTTTAAAGTTCATGGTTTCTTATTTATGTGTTTAATAGTTTAAAAATAATCATCCCTAATTCACTTTTTTATAATCAATGGATAGAAATAAGAGAAATTAAGTCAAAAGCCAGTGTGAGGGGAAATGTGATGAACACCCAAATGAAATGCCCAACCTGATGAGAGTAGGAGTTGACAATTCCATGATAATACTTTCTCGATTAACTCAAGTTTTGAACTAAAAAATGAATTATGATAAATGATTGAATCACCATAAGAAAGAGTGTTGACCTCACCTGATTTTATAATCTCAATTATGTTTCAATATGCTTTGATAATCCCAAACAATGTTTATCTTTACAATATTTATTCGTTCAATCTATGAAATCATATTACTAATTTAATAAAATATCAAAATGATCATTGGAATTTGTTAATCAATGGTTATTTATGTTTATACTTGTTTAGAAATTTTACTGACTCAATATGAATATTATTTACATAGAACATATAATTATTAAGTGTTGAGTCACTGATACAGACCTACCGGTACATATTCTAACGATAAGTAAAGGTCACTGATATACCAAGCTTTCCTGTGACACAAGGTCACTAGTACATAGTTACCGATACAAGATACTGATACAAATAGACAGACAGACAACTACCAATATGAAGTCCACTGATACAAATACACAGCCACCGATATAGATAGATATCGACATAAGGAGCTACTGACATAAGGAGCTACCGACTGAAGGAGATACCAACAGAATGAGCAATTGATAGAAGGAGATATTGATTCAAGTGGTCTACTATTATAAAGAGTGACATCTACCGATACAGACCTACTAACTCAAGTCCATCAATACATGCTCACTGATACTAAGAGCTAACGATGGAAACCAGTCACTATATCTCTAAACTCTATTACTATTGTTTTATTTAGCAACGGTCATATTTTGTGCTTTTAATGCAATTTCCATTAATTAATTAATGTCTTTTGAATGTTCGTAAATCGTACCTCATACCTACATAATTAATCATACTTTTTGTTGGACCACATGAGCTATAAAAGGGAACCTCAAACTACTAAAGAGAGGTCGATCAGTCTTTTCATGCACATACGAAACAAACTTCTGGTGATACACAAGGACTAACTAGCATAGAAGAAGAAGTAAGAATACATTATGAGTCTGTAGAACCTGATCATTCAAGGAGTAAAGATATTAAATGATTTCACTTACACTCAAGTTGATCAGACTGATCAACTTGGACCTGGAATTCAGATACAAAAATGACACTCTGTTTTTCTTCACAAAAACCAGATAAGGACTCAAAGCTTCATCTTCATCAATCCAAGGAGTCCAGAGCTTCACTCAAAATAGATAGAGCATTCTAAACTCATCTCTATTTGTTTATCTCTATTGTGTTTCATTTATTTACATTTTGAGCAGTGTGTGTTCTGAATTTACACACTGACTCTTGAGCATAACTGGAGGATATCTAATATCCTCACTCAATAATTCTAAACCCTTTCTTTATTCCCACTGTGAATTGTGGCAGAGGTCAAGTGTGACTGGGATAGCCTGTGTGCTATTGTTTTTGTTTTCCCACGTAGAACTGTGGTAGATGTCTTAGTACCTGGACAGTATTTGTACTGTTGTTAACCCTAATCCAGGGTGTGGATAAAAGTTTTATATAAACTGTTTTAGAGGACTAAGTATCGTCTTGAGACTGAAGCTCTTGGTTAAATCTTTTGTGCATCTTATTTAAGTTTAAAGTATATTTTCTATTCTGCTACTAAGTACATTAAATATATATCTATTTTAGAGTAACTATTATAGTTAAACTAGAAACTTTTTATGACTTTTGTTAGCCATTAAGTTAGTTTCAAAAGTTAATTAATCCTCAAATTGAGTTAACTGAGAAATAATCAATCTCTTGAGAAACTAATTGAAAACTTACAATATTTATAAATTCACTACAGTTTAATTTTTATTTAACTTTGGGGATTTTAATCATAAAGTTTTTAACAGAAATTTTAATTGTAACTCAATTAACCCCCATCTTGAGTGTCCACTCCGACCAACATTTTGTATCAGAGAGAGCTTATTAATAAAGTATTTCCAAATACTCTGTTTTTCAAATATGATTTTAGTTTTATCTTAAAGATCTTAAATTTTTGTTAGTTCTAAATTTTATCTCTTTAAATATATTTGATAAAATCTAATTATGGATAATAGACTACAAGGTTCTGCTACCAATAGTCCACCTTTCTTTAATGGTGTTAATTATGCCCAATGGAAAATCAAAATGAAAATTCATTTAGAAAGTATAGGATTTGACATCTGGTCTACTATAGAGTCTGAGTATGAAATTCCAAAAACTACTAGAGCAAATTGGGATGATACTATAAAATCTGATTACAAAAATAATTTTAAAGTAGTGAATGCTCTGTATTGTGCTTTAGGAGATGAAAAATTTAATCAAATTTCTACTTGTAAAACAGCACATGAAATTTGGGTCACTTTGGCTGTTTCTCATGAAGGAATAACCAATGTGAAAGAAATAAGATTAAACACTTATACTATTAAATATGATAATTTTAGAATGAGACCTGATGAACCTATTTCTAACATGTGTCTCAGGTTCAATGAGATTGTTAACACTATGATCTCACTGGGAAAAGTTGTTCTAGAAAAGGAGAAAATCAAGAGATTACTTAGATGTCTTCTAGAAAGTTGGAGAGGCACATTAGTCTCAATAAGAGAATCGTGTGACATAAGTTCACTACCTGTTAAAGAGTATATTGGTAAATTAATGATGTATGAATAAGAGATAAAGGTAAACAAAGAGGAAGATTATGAACCAAAGAGGAAGTCAGTGGAATTTAATTCTACTGCCTCAAAGATCAAGGGAAAGGAGAAAGTTCACATACCTGCTTAAAGCTCAATAAGTGGAGGTTTATATTCTGATAGTGATGAAGAGATGTCTCAAATAGCCATGAGATTCAAGAAATTATATAGGAAGAAGAAATTTTTCAGAAAACCAAATTATAAGGGTAAGTATGACCAATGAGGTGATTGGAAGAAAGATTGGAAGAAAGATGATAAGGATGATGAGATAGTGTGCTATGAATGAAAAAGGAAAGGACACATTAAGGCTGAAAGCCCAAAATTGAAGTTCAAGAAGAAATATTATTATAAGGACAAAAAATATAAGAAAGTTATGAAGGCAATATGGAGTGCTTCAGAAGACAGCACAAGTGAGCCTGAGGTTTCTAATTCTAAAAATAATCATGCCAACATGTGTTTCATGACTAATACTTCTGAGGTACTTGTTTCCCCTGTGCTGAATGATTATTATTCTGGGAATGAAATTGATTCAAATAGTGATGATAATATATCTAAAGATGAATTATTTTAATACTGCAATATGTTATAAGATACTTGCAATGAGCTGAAGGATAAGTACAAATCATTAAAGAAAGAGTATGCCTTGTATAGTACTGTTAAATCTAATCTTAGTATAGAAAAGGAAAAGAATTATCAACTGTTAAAGGAGAATACTCAACTTAAATTGTCCAATGAGAAACTTATAATATAATTAGAGGAATTAACTAATGGAAAGAACACTCTTACACAAATACTAGGCAAACAAGTAGCACCAAAATATATTACCGGTTTAGGCTATAAGCCTGGACAGAGATAGATTACAAAAAATAGATTTATTCTAAAATCTGGACAGTATGCTGCTAGTTCCAGCTCTGGAAATTCCTATGTCTCAAACATCTATTCACACAGCTATAGATCAAAAAAAAATTATCTTTCAAAATCTTTTGAATCTATTGATTATATGAAACCCATTAAAAAAATATGAGTACCAAAAGTTTTTCTTGTTAACCTGTCTGGACCCAAAAAAATCTGGGTACCAAAATCATTTTATGTTTAAACGTGTTTTATAGGAGACTTTCTTGAAGAGTTCCTATAGGAAGACATGGTACTTGGACATTGGATGTTCAAGACACATGACAGGAGATTTTTCATGCTTCAAGAGCTTAATCAAGGTTGATGGAGGGCAAGTCACCTTTGGTGATAATTCAAAAGGAAAAATCATCAGCTTAGGCCAGATTGGTAACACTGATTCAATTTTAATTTCTAAAGTATTATTTTTTGTTGGATTAAAATAAAATCTATTAAGAATTTCTCAATTTTGTGATGATGGATTTAATGTTAAGTTTTAAAATGATTCTTTCAATGTATTTGATTCTAAAAATTATGTGGTTTTTACTTCCTTGATAAATGAAAATGTATATGTTGTAGATTTAAATTATTTAGCCAAACAAAATGTTACTTGTTTAAATGCTTTTCATAAAGAGTCTTGGCTTTGGAATAGAATATTAGGACACTGAAATTTTCATTCACTTAGGAAACTGACTAAGAAAAATTTAGTTAGAGACCTACCTCAACTAAAATTCCCAACAGAAAAAGTTTGCACTCCCTTTCAAAAGGTAAAGCAATATAAAGTTTCATTCAAATTAAAGAAATAAGTTTCAACTTCTAAACCTCTAGAGTTGGTTCACATGGATTTATTTGGACCATCTAGGGTTTCTAGTTTAAATGGGAAGTACTATGTTTATGTTCTAGTAGATCACTTTTCTAGATAAACTTGGGTATATTTTCTAGCTCACAAAAGTGAATATTGATATTACTTTATTAAATACTCCAAGTCTGTAGAGAACCTTAGTGGACTTAATATTAAGACCTTGAGAAGTGATCATGGCCATGATTTTGAAAATCGTGAGTTTGAATCATACTACTCACATAATAGCTACAATCATAATTTCTCTACCCCTAGGACACCGCAACAGAATGGTGTAGTAGAAAGAAGAATAGAACCCTTCAATAAATTGAAAGAACTATGCTTAATGAGTATGTCCTGCCTATTTAATTATGGGAAGAAGCTGTAAATACAGCTTGTTATATTAAAAATAGAGTTTTGATTAGACCTGCTCTTAAAAAGACCCCTTATGAACTGTGGAATAATAGAAAACTTAAAGTTAGTTACTTCAGATTTTTTGGTTTCAAAGTCTTTATTCTTAATACTCAGGATAATATTAATGAATTTGATTCTAAAAGTGATAATGGAATCTTCCTAGGTTACTCTATAACCAGTAAGTCTTATAGAGTCTTTAACAAAAGAACCAAATATGTGTAAGAATCAGTACATATCAAATTTGATGAAACTGATCCACATGAACCTAAGTCTTATATTGAAAATCTTGAAGAAGATCTGTCTATTCTGGACCTTAATGACAAAATTAGTGAACCTGCTGTAAAAACAAGTAATTCTAGAAACTTTCCAGAACCTGATTCTGTTGGAATCGAACCTACAGAAGAACCTGAAATTTCTTGTCCTACCTTTACCAGATCAACTAGGATTCTAAAGAACCATCCTTTAGATGTTATTGTAGGTAATCTTGATAGAGGTACACAGACTATAGCTTCTCTAATAAATTAGGTTGAACATCAAGCTTTTCTTTCATAGTTAGAACCTAAAAATATCAATGATGCTATCAATGATGAATTTTGGGTAATGGCTATGCAAGAAGAATTAAATCAATTTGAAAGAAAAAAAGTCTGAAAATTAGTTGACAGACCTAAGGACACTTTGACCATAGGCACTAAATGGGTCTTTAGAAATAAAGTTGATGAATCAGGAAATACCATTAGAAACAAATAAAGGATAGTTGCACAAGGGTATAGTCAAGAGGAAGTAATAGACTATGAGGAAATCTTTTCACCTGTAGCTATATTAGAAGCTATTAGAATTCTACTTGCCTATGCTGCACATCTGAATTTCAAGTTATATCAAATGGATGTTAAAAGTGATTTTATAAATGGTTTTATAATTGAAGATTTTTTTGTTGAACAACCACCTGGATTTACTAATCCTCATTTTCCAAATCTATTTTTTAAGCTCTCTAAAGCTTTATATGGTTTAAAATAAGCTCAACAAGATTGGTATGATAGACTTAGTAGTTTTCTTATTTCAAAAGGTTTTTCTAAAGGGATTGCTGATCCAACTCGCTTTATCAAAAGAATTTCTAAAGATGTTTTAATAGTGCAAATATATGTTGATTATATTATTTTTGGATCTTCTAAAAATTCCTCGTGTATTGATTTTTCAAAGAGTATGGAAAATTAATTTGAAATGAGTTTAATGGGAGAACATAAATATTTTCTTGGATTTCAAGTTTTTCAAAATAAAAATGGTATTATCTTAAATCAATGTAAATATAAAAATGATATTTTAAAACGTTTTGGTTTAGATTTTATTAAGGAAAGTGATACACATATGAGTACTAGTTGTAAGTTGGATGCTGATGAAACTAGAAAACTAGTGGATCAAACCAACTACAGAGGTATGATTGGGAGCCTACTCTATATTACTGTTAGTCAACCTGATATTATGTTTAGTGTGTGTATGTGTGCTAGATTTCAAGCTAATCCAAAAGAGTCACACTTGCTTGCTATTAAAAGAATTTTCAAATATCTTAAACATACTGCTAACTTGGGATTATTTTATCCAAAAGGACAATCATTTGATTTAATAAGTTATTCAGATGTTGACTTTGCTGGTTTCAAGTTAGATAGAAAGAGAACTTATGGAACATGTCATATTCTAGGTAAGTCCCTTGTATCATGGTGTAGTAAAAATAAGAACTCTGTTGCATTGTCTACTACTGAAGCAGAATACACTTCTGCTCGTAGTTGCTATGCACAAATTTTGTGGATGAAACATACTTTACTAGACTATGGATATCAATTTAGACATGTATCTATAAACTATGATAACAATAGTGTAATTAATATTTCCAAGAATCTTGTATCTCACTATAGGTCCAAACACATTGATGTAAGGCACCACTTTTTGAGAGATCATTAACAAAAATGTGATATTACTCTTGAATTTATAGGTACTGAACATCAACTAGCTGACATATTCACCAATCCCTTAAGTTCAGATAGGTTAAGTTACATTAGACATGAGCTAGGAATGATATAATTTGTAGGTTAGAAACCTCACTGTTAGAAACCTCACTGTTAGAAACCTCGCTGTTAGAAACCTCACCGTTAGAAACCTCACCGTTAGAAACCTCACCATTAGAAACCTCACCGTTAGAAACCTCACCTTTAGGCACACCTCACCGCTAGAGTCCTCACCACTAGAGTCCTCACCGTTAGAGTCCTCACTGTTAGAGTCCTCAATGCTAGAGTCCTCACCACTAGAGTTTTTATTGCTCGAGTCCTCACTACTAGACACACCTCACTGCTAGAGACACCTCACCATTAGAGAGACCTCACCGATAGATAAACCTCACAGTCATGGCTCTCACCGGTAGTTATCATGGATATGTATTGCACTGTCTAATATTTCGTTTTCTTTAGCCAAAACTCTTAATTGTTTTTATTATATTTTTTTTATTACATTTCAATTCCTAAATGATAAAAAGTAAGCCTTAGTCACATTTCAATCCACCGCAGACTCTCCTCTCTTTGAATCTCTCTTCTCAAACCCCCACATTTCACGAGAACCCTAAGTTTTTCAATTAGAGATGGAAAGAACAAAGCTCCTGATATTCAGGGATGAGAGTGATGATCCAAATGCGAAGAAGCAGAAAACAAGACCTGAAGCTATTGGTAGTGGCAGTAGAACAAGTTTAGGAAGGAATGTAGTGAACCTGCATTTACAGAATAGAGAAATTGTAATAGGGAAAGAACTTTGTGCATAATGGCTTATGCCCAGTAAGTCGTTGATTCTAAGGATATTAGAGGAGCAAGGATGGCTTGAATGCTTTGCAAACAATAATGGCCCCTATTATCCCAAGCTGCTAAAAGAGTTCTATGTGTTTGTGTGCTTTGATAAATCTGAAGAGGAGAATAGAATGGTTTCAGTTGTGAATGGAAAAGAAATATCTTTTTCCTCTGTTGAATGGGTTGAATGTTTGAAAGTTCCACATAAAGAAATTTTTGGGTATTGCTCGAAGACAATTCCTCTTACCAGTGACATTTTTTATTATGAAATTGCCTTGGAAGAGATCACTGGTAGTGGAAAACAAAGGAAAGTAGTGTCTACAGAGATGGATGGAGAAAATAGATTTTTTTTTCAAGTTCATCCAACATGTGATAAGTCCAAGAAGAGGGGACTTTTCAAATATGAGGTATCAAGATATATATTTGTTTATCTGTTAAGACATGGTGTTAAGGTGAATCTGTGTAGAATGTTAATGATTCAAATTGAGGATATGACCAGGCCCAGATCAAAGTCTAATGCTTTATTCTTTTCCAAGTTAATTTCAGTTATGATCAAAGTGAAGGAAGTAGCTGAGTCTCAGGATGAGACAATGGTGGTAAGGAATAATTTTTTCATCACAAGCACAGTTTGTAAATATTTGAATATTGGGTGGAACCCATGGAAAAGGTAGTGTGTAATTGATGATGAGAGGGATTATGATAAGTTTAACCCTTTTGACCATATTAATAGGCCAAAAGATAGAGGAGATCCAAGTCTAGGACATGATGAAGAGGAACCATAGTATAATGATGATACTGATGAGGAGGATACCTCTGTAGCAGATGGAGGGGATCCTGATTTTCCCCCTAGTTCAGCTGGTGAAGTGGTATCACATGAAAAGGAAAATACTTCCTTGAACCTACCTAGAAAAGAAACAGTTATGGGTGTAAGCAATGAAGAATCACCTGTTGATGAGGAAGACCAAGCTAGTTCAGATCATGAGAAGACTGCCCCAGAGAATGACGAAGAAAGAGAATCTGAAACTCAAGCATCTGTTTCTGCTTTCTTGAGTCTTAGTCCACTGATTGGGTACTCCTCAATGCCTACTGAGGAAATTGATGAAGTAGATAGACCTGCACCTATTCCTGATGAGCCTCCTGTTGTTTAATTGTAGATGGTTGTGGAAGATTATTCTGAGGAAGACCTACCTGCTGAGGCTGCTATTAATGTACATATACAGGAGAATGCACAAATTGAGGGGGAGCATCCAACCAGACTTGGAAATGTTTTAGTAGCTAAGGAGATTGAATATTGGGCAGATGACCCAGGTTTTATAGTTTGTGGGTTGGACTATCCTGATTCAGAAGATGAGACACCCATCAATAGACCTCCTGTCACCTATAATATCCTTTCTGAGTTTTTACCTGAGGATGTGGTAAGAAAAGATAATCTAGACCATTTGAAGTTTGATCATAATACCACTTTTTTGGAAGAGATAATAATAATGGAAACCTCGTTAATATCATCCATTCAATTTGTTATGCATGACTCTATGGCTAGTATTGTGTTAGAAAGAGAACCTATAGTTGTGTTTGACAATCTGGTTACTAAAGCTAATCTTGAGTCTTTAAAGGCTGAGTTGAAATAATATTTGAATGCTTCTGTTGCATATTTAAAGAATTACTTTGTTGAAGAGATGAGCAATATGGAAAAATCTTTATAAATCTCTCTTGGGTGTACGGTGTCAGGCCCTATGACATAGATGATGAATGAGATAAGAGTATGTCATACTCAGATTGAGAGCTGGACAGGAGTTGTTGTTGCCTTGAAGCAGTCTGTTGCTTCTTTAACTACCTTGAGTAGTTCTTAAGCTCAAATGAATGCAGATATAAATTACATTAAAGGTGTGGTAAGGAAATTTTTGGATGTATTTAAAGATTTTAAGAAGTCTGTCAAAGAGCATGTGAGCACCCAAGATTTGGTTGTCCAAAAGCCGATAAGCATCTTGCCCCAATCATTCAAGGAGACTATAGCATTAACTGTTAAAACTCTTGCTTCATCCAGTAATTCAGTAGATTTTGATCAATTCTGATCTGTGCTGAAAGAGAAGCTTGGTCAGGCTAGTACCAGTAGCTCATCTGACTCTCAAGTGTTGTCTACCATAAGAGATATAAGAAATTTTGTTCCAGAGCATATGAGGGATGCTACTACTGCCCAAAAAGAAATCAAAGATAATATTGATCTCTACTTTCATAAAGTTTATACCAAGCATCATCTCAACAACCATTTCAAGATTTTTTTAGAAAACATGAAGCTACCCCCAGTCACTCAGGATTTCAGAGAACAAGGAAGCAAGCTGAGGGAGTTGACTCCTCCTCTGGATAAATTTATGGAGAACAAGGATGACTTCATTTCTGCTATGGAAAGAGGAGGAGAGATCATAATGGAATTTAGGAATCTATTACTGCCATTTTTTCATGTAGACAGTACTCCAATTATTGTACCTCCAGCTCTGTCTGCCTCTGCTCAGTCTGACTCCATTCCTCAGATGACACCAGCTCAAGAAATCAGCTGTCTCACTACTATGATCACTCAGAGAGCTACCCAGTATATTCCAGGCACTGTATCAGTCACTCATCCTCCTCTGATTATCACTAGTGTTCCCAAGCGGCCACCTGATTCTACCCACCCTGCATCTATTTTTGATTCCCAGGGAAAATCCAAATCACAAGCTGAGGATGTGGATTGATTAGTGGATAGACAATTTGATAGGAATCACTTGTATTTTTCTACCTCAATTATGTATCTCTATTTATTTTTACCTCAATAAATATACCTAATGTCATTATCTTTTCCGGTATTTATATTGTTTACTATTCTTTTTTTCTAATCACAAAGGTGGAGAACTATGATATGAAGCCTAATATTCTATTGATATGAAATATGAAGCCTAATATTCTATTGATATAAAGCCTAATATCTTTTACCTCTGATACATTTGTTTTATAGATTTACCTCTGATACATTTAAAATCTCACATTTGAAAATGTCATTACTCACACTGAGAAATAAAACCCATTGTATTTTATACTGATATATTATTGATTATTTTGGATTATAATATCATAATTTGTGATTATCAAAAAGGGGGAGATTGTTGACCTCAACTGTTTTGATAATATCAATTATGTTTCAATATGATTTGATAATCCCAAATAATGTTTATCTTTATAATATTTATTCGTTCAATATATGAAATCATATTATTAAGTTGATAAAATATCAAAATTATCATTGGAATTTTTTTAATAAATGGATATATATGTTTATAATTGTTTAAAAATGTTACTAACTCAATCTGAATATGATTTGCATAGAACAGATAAGTATTAAGTGTTGATTCACTGATACAAACCTACCGGTACATAGTATACCAATAAGTAAAGGTCATTGATAGACCAAGATTCCTGTGACACAAGGTCACCAGTACATAGTTACCAATACAAGCTATCGATACAAACAGACAGATAGATAGGTGCCGATATGAAGTCCACCGATACAAATACACAGCCACCGATACAGACAGATACTGACAGAAGGAGATACCGATAGAAGGATCTACCGACAAAAGGAGCTACCAATATAAGGAGCTACCGAAGGAAGGAGCTACCGATAGAAGGAGCTACTGATTCAAGCGGTCTACTATTATAAATATTAACAGCTACTGATATAGACCTACTGACTCAAGCCCACCGATACAAGATCACTAATACTAAGAGCTACCAATGGAAACCAATCACTATATCTCTAAACTCTATTACTATTTTTTTATTTAGCAATGGTCATATTTGGTGTTTTTAAAGAAATTCCCATTAATTAATTAATGTCTGTTGAATTTCAAGAAACCGTACCTCGTACCTACAGAAGTAATCATACTTTTTGTCAGACCACATGATCTATAAAAGGGAACCTCGGACTACTAAAGAGAGGTCGATCATTCTTTGCATGCACATACGAAAAAAACTTCTGGAGATACACAACGACATACATGCATATAAGAAGAAATAAGAATACATTATGAGTCTGTAGAACCTGGTCATTAAATGAGTAAATATCTTTAATGATTTCACTTACACTCAAGCTGATCAGACAGATCAACTTGGACCTGGAAGTCAGATACAAAAACAACACTCTATTTTTCTTGACCAAAACCAGAGAAGGACTCAAAGATTCATCTGCATCAATCCCAAGAGTCCAGATCTTCACTCAAAACACATAGAGCATTCTAAACTCATCTCTATTTGTTTAGCTCTATTGTGTTTCATTTATTTACATTTTGAGCAGTGTGTGTTTTGAATTTACACACTGACTCCTGAGTATAACTAGAGGATATCTAATATCCTCACTCAATCTTTCTAAACCCTTTATTTATTCCCACTGTGAATTTTGGTAGAGGTCAATTGTGACCTGGATATCCTGTGTGCTATTATTTTTGTTTTCCCACATAGAAATGTGGTAGAGGTCTTAGTACTTGGACAGTCTTTGTACTGTTGTTAACCCTGATCCATGTTGTGGATCAAAGTTTTATATAAACTGTTTGAGAGGACTAAGTCTCGGATTGAGACTGAACCTCTTGGTTAAATCTGTTGTGAATCTTATTTAAGTTTAAAGTATATTTTCTATTCCACTTCTAAGTACATTAAATATAAATCTATTTTAGAGTAACTATGATAGTTAAACTAGCAAGTGTTTATAACTTTTTTTATCCAGTAAGTTAGTTTCAAAAGTTAATTAATCCTCGTATTGAGTTAACTGAGAAATAATCAATCTATTGAGAAACTAATTGAAAACTTACAATCTTTATAAATTCACTATAGTTTAATTTTTATTTAATTTGGGGGATTTTAATCATAAATTTTGTAATAGAAATTTTAATTGGAACTCAATTCACCCCCCTCTTGAGTGTCCACTCTGACCAACAAAGAGAAAGTTTTAATTGATTCTTTTATTCAATAAAGGCCTTCAACTTTCAATGGATATACCAATCCTTTAATCATGGAAAAATTGTTCAAATCCATTGAAATGATCTTATTCAACCTTTAATTATATTTTAAAGAGAAGTTCCTTCTAGATATTTATCGTATGGAAGGATAGGGTGATCAATAGTGGATTTCGGTCAAATATATGAATCCTGAGGATGATATCAAAGTGATGGAGTGGAAGGAATTTTGGAAAATATTTTTGAAAAATATTTCAATCAAACTAAATGACTTAAAATGAAGAGTAATTTCCCTGTCCTTAAGAAAAAGTATGATTAATACATCAGGGTTTGTAAGGAAAACTTCACAAGACTTGAATGATATGTCGCTAACTTTATCATCTCCCCCAAAAGTAAAGTTGACCACTTCTTTGGTGGGATAAAGCCAAGTCTACAAAAAGATTTATTGATTAAATACATTGAGATATATGAGGAAATTTTCCTATATTCCCTAAAAGATGAAATAGATATTAGTGAATCTCATGGGTCTCATGGGTCTAGAGATAAAAATTGGAGAATGTATTTTAATCCTAGTGGCACGATGGAGAAAACTCACAGTGGAAAGTGATTCCAACATCCCACATGTCAAAATTATGGGAAGAATCATCCCATAAATTTCTTGAAGGAGATAAGGAAATTTTTTAGGTGTGGAAATAAATGTCACATATCTAGTGATTTTCAACATAAAAAACCCACCAATGTGATGCAAGAAAGGAATTATCCAGTAAACCCTCATCTTATTTTCCAATGTTTCAACTACAAGGAACAAGGATACCGTGAGAATCAATGAAATAATCCAAGAGTTTTAAATGAAAATTGACAAAAATAAAATCTAAAATCTAGATATAAAGGAAAATCTTATGCCATTACAATAATTGGTGTGGACACTAACAATGTAGTAATGACAGGTACACTAATTATTCATTCAAGGATAGTAAACATAATATTTGATTATGGTTTTATGACTTATTTCATATCACGCAAGTTTAGTAGATCTATTAAAACACCATCTCAAAATATGGAATTCAAGTTATCATTGAATATTTAAAATGGGTTGATTATTTCATCCCAATCATATAACTCATCCCCTACCCAAATTTTTGGGATGAATTTCCCCAAAAACCCTATGATTCTCTCCTTATAAGAATTTGATGCTATTCTAGGAATGGATTGCATTTCCTTATATAAATCCAACATAAATTACTAAGTGAAGGAAATCACCTTCTATATCAAAAATCTCCCTTTGATTCTATACAAGTGCATGGAGGAGGATAAATCTTCTTTTGTGCCAATATCTTAAGCATGGGCATTATTTCTTTTTGAGAAAGACTATCTAGCTCAAATTATTGATACGAAAGAAAATATCATCCTTCCTGACATTCCCATTATAAGGGAATTCACTGATGTGTTTCCCAAATAATTTTCTAGTCCTCCTCCTATCCATGAGGTTGATTTCTGAATTGAGGTCATACCTGGAGATTTTCCAATATCCAATACTCTATATAGAATGGCCATTTTTTAACTTGAGGAGTTAAGGAAATAATTACAGTAGAATATGGATAAAGGGTTTATACGCCTAAGTGCTTCATCATGAGGTGAACCAATCCTCCTCATTGAGAATATATATAGGTCAATGCACCTCTTCATTGATTATCATGATCTCAATAAGAACATGATAAATAAAAAAATTATCATGTACCATAGATTGATGACTAGTTTTATCAGCTATGTGGAGCCCAGAACTTCTATAAGGTGGATCTTCAGTCGAGATACTATCAAGTAAAGGTGAAGAAGGAGGATATCCCCAAGAATTATTTTCATACAACTTATGGTCACTACAAGTTCATAGTGATTCAATTTGGACTCACTAATGATCTAGAAATATTCATGGACTTAATGAATATAGTATTTAGGTATTACCATGACAAATTTGTCATGTTATTTATAGATGATATTCTTAATTACTTAAAAATCAAGGAGGAACATGAGGACCATTTAAATAATATAATAAAGACCTTATGAAAGGAAAAGTTATATAAAAGGTAAAGTAAATGTGTGTGTTTTTTGGATCAAGTAACTTTATTAGGGAATGTTATCACCAACAAAGGGATATCTGTAGATCCGTCAAAAATAGAGGCAATCAGAGGATGTCCTAGACCAAAATTTATGATGTAAATATATAGCTTCCTTGGAATAGTTGGTTACTATCATCAATTTGGGAGAAAATTCTCTTGATTTCAAATCCCACTAACAATGATTATATAGATGGGAGTCAAGTTTTTTTTGAACTGATGAATTCAAATAAATCTTTAAAGAGCTGAAGAAGAGGATAATCATTTCACCTATGCTCATATTACCCACTATTGGGGATGTATTTGTTATTTTTAGTGATGAATTCAAAATGGTATTGGGTTCTTTACTCATGAAAGATAAAAAAGTTATACTATAAGCCTCCCATCAATAAAGAATGATCTAGAATTGGCTTCAGTAATCTTCACATTGAAGATTTAGAGACATTATCTCTATAAAGAAAATTATGACATATAAACTGATCATAAATGTCTTAAGTATATATTCATAAAAAAAGAGCTCAATTTGCACTAAGGAATTTGGTTGTATATGATCAAGGATTATGATTGTTCAATCCCTTACCATCTTGGGAAGGAAAACAAAGTGGTAGATTCTCTGAGTAGAAAGGATCCATCTACCCTATCCATGATGAGGATTGAAAGGGATCCAATATTCTTGGACATGAAAAGGATGGATATGGGAAAAATAAAATGAAATTCATCTTACCTTTATCATATAACTTCTCAAACATATATTCTTAAGAGGATCAAGGAGTCCCATAAATATGATGAGTTTCTAAATAAGAAGGTAGAAAATATTTAGGAGTTAAAATTTTCTAAATATGGAGTTATAGGGTTTGGAACATATATATATGTCTCATGAAAACTATAACTAAAAATGGAGATTCTATATGATGCATATAGATCATCCTTCTATGTTCATCCAGGAAGCACTAAGATGTATAGATATTTGAATCAAAACTTGTGGTAGGATAACATGAAGATGGAAATTGTATAGTTTGTATCTTAATTCTTGGCATGCCAATAATTTAATACGGAATGAAAAAATTCTAAGGGAATGATGGAACCATTTCCTATATCAATGTGAAAATGGGAAAACATAACCATGGATTTCATTATAGGACTCCCTAGGAAACTTGAAGGAAATAACACCATCTAGGAGGTAGTTGATCTCATTATAAAGTTAAAATCTATCATTTCTATCAAGGAACATTTATCTATTTACCAACTCACCAAGATATACATAAGAGAAGTGGTAAGACTGAATGGAGTTCCACTATCTATTGTATCTAATTGAGATTCAAGGTTTAACTTGAGGTTTTGGAGAAGCCTTTAGTAAGAGTTGGATACAGAACTAAGATTTATCAATAATTATCAACCTCAGATGGATGGTTAGTCTTAAAGGACCATTCAAACTCTAGAGGATATTCTAAGATCATTTTTAACGGATTTCCAAGGATGTTGGGATAATCACCTTACCCTAGTGGAGTTCTCATATAACAATAGTTTCCATTCTAGCATTAAAATGGAACCTTATGAGGCTCTATATAGGAAGAGGTGTCTCACTCTAACTTTCTTGGATGAATTTGGAGAGAGAAAGATGATGGGACTTGATCTTGTTTAAGATATGATAGAGAAGGTTTAGAACATTTAGTATTATATGAAATCTATATAAATTCAACAGAAAATATATGAATAAAATCATAGACATGATATAGAGTTTGAGGTTGGATATAAAGTGTTCCTTTGTATATCACTATGGAATAAAGTCATGAGTTTTGGGGTGAAGGGAAAGATTATTCAAAGATACATTAGACCCTTTGAGATCCTCAATCACATCAAATTTTTGGCCTATAAACTATCACTCTCACCTATCCTATCTCAAGTAAATGATGTGTTCTATATATCCCTCTTGAAAAACTACATACTAAAACCCTAACATGTACTAAATTCATAGGTGGTACCATTAGAGAATTGTCTTTCTTATGAGGAGTGGATGGTGAATATTTTATATCATAGAGACAAGGTTCTTTGAAACAAGACAACTCCCCTTGTCAAAATATTGTGGTGGAACCATATGTTTTTGAAGTAACTTGGGAACTAGAAGAGGAAATGAAACATAAATACCCTCATCTATTTTAATGTATGAATTAAAAATTTAAAGGGTGAAATTTATAAAGGGGGAATAATTTAACAAACTGGATATTTATAAATGAAATTATGTTTTTAAATGAATAAATTCCTTATTAAAAAAATTACGAAAAACATATGCACTACTTTGATTATTTTTGGATCATTAAATAGTATATAAAATTTAAAATACCATTAAGCAACATAACCTTTAATAATATAACCATTGTATAGTGACCATTAATATTTGTATATTAAGGTTTATGATAAATTCAATTTGACACAGAATAAGAAATCAATGGCTTTTACCAGTAGGATCGTGCCCTATGAAGCCCATTTATCGGAGTTTCAGAGGGAGACAGAATCATTGGGATTTATCTTGAACAAGCCTAAGATGATATTAAACAACTGAAACATGACTTGAACTACTTACGAAAAAAGTTAAAGCTCATCTAGATCACAGCCCAAACCATGTTTTCCAAACCACCCCACAAAAATCTCACTATCACACACCTTACCCTAAAAGAATGTACCGGTGTAATAAAGGGTTATATATATAGACCATAATATTATGAATGTGTGTATATTGTTTTAATAAAACAAGTATTATATTTATCTATTTTTAATATTACTTTTTAAATTATTAAATAATGAGTTTGATAAAAATTAGATTTTGATATAATGAAACATAAATTGTATTTTTGGGAAATATATAGTTTCAATAAACACACTCTTTTTGATTAATTAAATAATTTTTAAAATAAATTATATTTTAAAAAAAATATTATTAAATTATATTTATTCAATATAGATTATAATATAATTTTATGAAGTTAAATAAGATTTTAATAAGGGTCAACAAACTGTTATTGTAAAAAAAACTAGTATTTTTCAATAAATGCGAATTTTTTATTTAAATTTTTAAATTATCTTTTTTATAAAATTGTTTTGATTAAATAAATATTATTTTTTAAATAATCATGTTGAAATTATCTAATATTTAATTTTTTATAATTTTCAGAGACTGTCAAATTTTTGGGTAAAAATTAAATACTGTATAATTATACAGTATGTATTATGAAATAATAAAATCCAAAAAGTGATCTAATAATTACTATAAAGTTTATCCATACCCAAAATTGTGTTTATTATTTAAAATAATGTGTTTTTAAAGTAATTTTATTAATTTTATAAAACCTTGATAAATCCTCTAAAACCTAAATTATATTTTAAGGTTTTAAAATCAATTCTTTATAAACATGACTCACTTCTGCATAATAAAGGTAATTATTTTAATTTTTTTAGTTCTTAGACTTATAAAATAATTTAAAACACTCCTATTTTTTAGAAACCATGGGAAGGTTTGCGGTTTCAATTACTTTCTCATATAAAGTCCAAAACCTATGTTTGGAGATTAATAAATAATTCTCGTCACTTTTTCAATATAAACCCACCCAAACTCCCATTACTCTTCAATAAAAACTCTTAGAGAATTAATTTACTCTTCCCTTACCTCTATAGATTCCTTCCAAGTTTCCCCCAAGGTTTTAAGAATCTCCTCCCAAGATTTAAGTTTCACCCTATCAAGGTAAGGGATCCTCTCCTTATCCTCTTTATTCAAGCACCTTCTTTATGTCATGCCTTTTGATTTATAGTTTTTCAAGTTATTATATGTTTTTAAAAATCCCTATTACTTTATTTATGATTCAAAAGTAATGATACATCCCTTTCTCTCTCATTCACCCAATATATAAACCTTTATATACTCCTATTATGCTGTCAGAATTATCCTGTGATTTTCCAAGAAAAACATTTGTGTAGTGAATTCCCATCTCCATTTTCACACAAAGGTATTCACCTAGTTGACCTTGTCCTTAATTTATTGGGTATTTACATGTATATAACCCACACTCCTTAATATTGGGGTTTAAATTGATTAAATTCATCCTTATGTTGTATGATCTATGTGGCACACTTATGCGCGTACATGATATGAAAGTGATGGGTGAGAATGGGATTATATATCCCTCCAATGAATTGGGTAATGTTTTTATCTCATTATATGACTTGAATGGTGCATGGGAGGTTATCCTAATAAAACTATGTTATTTTTTCTTTGTGTTTATCCTTGAATTATTTTTATGCTATCATGTTTTATATTGTTTCCACATTCCTATGTTGCCTTTATGTTATCATGTTATATCATGCCTCATTGATCAAGATTATGATCTCACCCCTCTTATATAACCCTGATATGCCTCTTGGATCACATGTAATATTTTATGTTATGCTGTGTTTTTTATTCCCTTACTTGTATTTATATCTCACCCCCTTTCGTATGTATGTCCCTAGGTTATCCCATGCAGTTTTAGAAGATCCATGGAATATACGTGGATGTTTTGGAGCTTTTAAATAATGTTGTTGTATTTATATTGTAATTTTTTATTTTATGTACCTAATTACCCAAATAAAATAGTCCTAGTGATCTTATAGGTTTTTATTAAGTTTATATTTATATAATAAATCATTAATTAAGGTGTATTGAAGATAAGGGTTTTCATAATAAAACTTAAAATTAGAGAGATAGTTTGTGAGAGAAAACCAAGGGAAGAATCTCAATAATCCAGGAAACCCTAAAACCAGAATTCTTCATTAAAATAACTATCAATTCCAAATGTGAATGAATTATTTTTTATGATCTATATATTAATAATTTATATATTTATTATTTCTATATTACTCCATTTTTTTGATTTTGAGCATAGATTGTCTGTTATAGATTTGATTTCCCTATTATATGGCCCTACAAATCTACTCGTTTCTATTTTTTGTTTGAAATGTATTTTTTATACTCCATTTTATCATATTATAATATTTTCAAACCAATAATGGATGTTCGATATCCCCAATGACCACCACTAATACCCCTTTATGGTTTTAATTTTGTTTCTCCATCTCATTCTTTACGTGTTCATAGCTAACCTTCACTAAGGTGGATAGTTTGATGAATCTCAACCCGGATCATCTCAGGTTTAAAATCCAGGATTGTGGGTGATTTATTTACTTCAGTAATTGAGAATCAAGGAATAAAAATTATCATTAGGTTATGGGGGATTGTGAGTGTCATGATGGTGTGGATACCCTCTGGGAAACAATTAATGAGATGATGGGAGTTCTTTTTCAGAGACTCTAAACTCCATTTCTAACAATTAATGGTTGTACATTGACATTTAGAGGCATTACATACATGTTAAATACTTTTGGAAAAGATTTAGGATTTATTGAATTTGGATCACCCTATAGATTTTGTGTGAAGGGAATGACTACATGAAATGTAGTTTGGAAGAGCACACATCATGCATCTCATTGGAAGTGGTGGTTAGAGTTTCGGATAGAGATAAATGTCACACGTATATCCTAGTGCACACATCACGTGTCCTTAATTGACCATCTTGGAATGTATAGGTATTACACTCCTATTTTTCATTTATACACACACATCATTTTGGTTAGGACCAAATACCCCGTACATTTGGGCCTTACATGACTCGACCTTCTGATAACACACATCGAGTGAGTTGTTTGAGTCCACACATCATGTACCCTCCAAGTTACACTGTGTATCCCAATCCTTACATGACATGGGATATATTGGTACATTTTATGTACCTTGATGTCCCCACATGTTGTGTACCATGTCATATATGTTGTGTAGGTAGATATTTATAATTTATGTAATGAGGTAGTGCATAACCAATAATATTCTAAGGGGATACACATAGTGTACCTATATAGTACATTCATTGTACTTTTACAGCTTTAGTTTATTCACGTATATTATTACTCAAAATTAAGATTCAATCATGTGAGCAGTCAATTCTGAGTGGTTTTACATGCAGAACATTTTGGTTTGTTCACCGTGTTGTCATGACATGTTAAATTGATTATGATTTAAAGATGATTTTATAGAATAGGTTTGGCCCTATGTCATCTCTCAAGGATCTTTGGTAGGTTATTTTTTTATTTCCAATAATTTTTTCAAAAAAAAATAGAAAATTGGGGGGATTTAAAATGATGTTCCAAAATGGAATGACTTAATTAAAGAGTTTAATATGTGACAAAATAAGTGGATTTTGAAAAATATATGATATGTATGTGATCATTGTTAAGTCACTACACCGCTTTAAAAGTTATTTATTCTTAATTGGTTATTAGGTTTTAGTGTAATCCTTTGGTTGAGGTTTAAAAAATATCTTCGGTACCCACAATGTAACATCCCAAGATTTTAAGAAATAAATACTATGTTCGATAGCATAAATGATATGCCACATAGAGCTTAAACGCAAAACTAAATATTATTATTTAAATGTTATTGTTATTACCTAGTCATTATAATGGAAGGTATGAATGAGATTAAATAATTTATGAAAATTGTGTTTAAACAACTATATAAAATTAATTCTTTGAGTAATAAATTATAATGAAAATAAAATCTTTTTTAAAATAAAAGGAAATGTTTTTCTAAAAAATTATTTAAATGTGAACAAGTTTGTTTTATACGAATAAATGAAAAAATCACTCTTAATGGATTATTTTAATTAAATTTACAATATATTTAATATAATTTTTAAAATTCATATTATGTGCTTTCTATATATGATATAAAAACAAATCCAATTTTACTCATAAAAGTTATATTTTTCTAAAAAGGCATTTTTCCACCTTTTGAGGGCGTGCTTATTTTAAATCTAGTTTTTAACACTTTTATAAAGTATATTTTAAAAAAAATCATCTTTGAAATAGTAAGATCAAAATTTACTATGGTTGAATTTTTTTTTTTTTTTTGATAAGTTTCATGTTTTGATGAATCGTAAAAAATATTGAATTTTAATTGAAAACAGATTTTTCGTCTAAATAATTTATAGTACTAATTTATATTTTTTATTGGTTTTAAAGTATAATTATATCAATTTTATATCATTTAATCTAATTTAGGTAATTTTCACATTGAAATTGGATATTAAAATATTTCAAACTTTTGAACATTTTTACTTTAAAACTTGTTTCGTCCCATCTATGGGATTAATTTTAAATTAATTTCTGAAAATTCTATATTTTTTATTTTGAAATATGGATTCAATATTTTTAATAATAAGGTCCAAATTTATTAAATAGGTACCCTTTATTTTTTTACAATATGAATAGTAACTTTAGAAATTTTTTATTACCACATTTAAGGGTAAATTAGGTAATTAAGGGTAAAAATATTATTATAAATATTATAAAATTACCCAAAAACTTGTCATAATTTTATTATATGAGTTAATTTTCGATGAAATCATCCTTGGTCTAATTTTATGACCTCATGGATCCACTTGTAAGACTTTAATCCCCTTATAGTATTTTATTTTAATGAAAAGTCACAGATGTCGTACTTATATTTTAATAAATATAACATTTTTAATATAGGGTTATTTAGATGACATATTAGACTATAAAAATTATTAATAAATATAAAAATTTTATATTCATCATGAAATTTTATTTTTAATTTTTAGGAAAGAAATAACTACTGTAAAGGATTACACAATTATAATGCAGTAATTGTTTAATTAATGGAAATATCAAATAAATGATATTAAAAATATTAAAATAAATAAAATTTGAAATAATTAATGTCATAAATTAATTTTATATATTAATTTGACATTTTATTGATGTGTTATAATAATTTTTTTTAATTTATCCTATTATTATATTTTTAAAAATTCAAGTAATGAACAGTGCCAGAATTGACATTAATGATATTTTAATATAAATAATATTTTATTAAATGATATAAAATTCATAAAAATATATAATTTTCCTAAATTATTTTTATAAGGTTTAAAATTTTATAAATTATCCATTTATGGTTATGTTTTCATTTTATAGTAACTATATTAACCCTTAAAAAGTAAAAACATATGTTACCACGGTATGAGTTAAAGAGGTTAAATAAGGGTTAAAGATAAAATTTAAGGATTAAAAGAGAGTAAAAATTTATATAATTTTAATTTTATGAATTTATATATACCCATAATCATCCTATATTCTAAATAAATCAGTTAGAAGTTGTTTTAAATATAAAATTAATTTATATTAATTTAATATTTTGAGAAATTCTAAGAGTGCCCCTCCCCTCTCTTATAAAAGGGAACCTCTTCTTCTCTATTCCCGACACTTAAAAACCTATTTGGTTCAGACAAGATATACCCAAATACATTAATATAATCCATAACAATATTATATATCTCTTATTTTAGTCATAACATCATCCTTAGTGGTCTTAAGGTGTTAAGAAAAGGAGGCGGTCTCAGGAAGAGGTATCATTTTTAGTATTTCTATTTTATTTCTTCTTATACTTCCTTAAAATACTCTTCAATTATGATGACATAATAACTCCATTATATTTAATATATTTATATGTTATTATGTTAATATAATCACCCAAATCTATCTCCTCTTTCATAAAATGATAAAAGAATTGTTGTTCATGTGTGTGGTGAACTACCGCGTCGCAAACCAATATAATTAGTTTTCCATCACCGTTTCTCAAGATGGGTTGTAATGATTTAATTAAAGTTTATATATGATATTAATGACATATTTATCATTATTAAAATATAATATTTCATTTACATTCTTACTTTTCCATTCAAGGAAAAATGATAACGTTGTTCGTGCATACGTGTGATCCCTCACCTCCACGAAGAGACGTGATTCGTTTTCCATCACCATATCACATGGATAATATATATAATTATATTTTAAGAAATAATAAGATATATATGAAATTATTATAATTCAGGAAATTTAAAATTATTTTAACCTTATTTCCATAATGATCATTGAAAAATGGAAATATTACTCATATGTATGTACGGCTTACCGTCTCCATGATCATAACGTAGTTCATTTTTAATATCCATATTTAATTGATGGATTTAAAAGTATAATTTATGTATAAAATTTATTATTATTTCATGAATATTATTCTGTATATGATGTACTAATGACTACATTTCATTATAGACATCATACCAAAGTTATTTTGGACTCGTGTACCGAATATCAGCAAAATATCTGATGTGAACTTAAATAATGAAGTAAATGTTATAACTTGGTAATAAGTGCTATAAAATGAATAATAAAATTTAAAAATATTCTAAATAAATTAAATAATTAAAATAATTTTATTATTCATGAATATAAATATTGTACATGATGAGTCTGACTCAAGATAACGGACTTCATCTCAATCTCCTTTCATTGAGCCATATTTTGATGTTATACACCCACATTCTTTTATGAGGTTTATATACATCCCATTTTGGAATAAAATATTATTAATTTATTTATTATCATGTTATTTAATTTTTTTAAAATGTTATTCCTCCATGGGGCTTATGATTTAAATGTTCAAAGTGGTATAGGACACTTTGAATGTTTAAAGATTTAATTTCAAAATATTTTTCTCCACATCAATATTCTTGATATTACTTTACATATTTATTTATATGGATATAAAAGGATTATAAAAGAAATTTTATTTCTATTTTTAATTTCATTAAAAGGTTTTAAAAATTAATTTTTTTGTGTGTTTTATATGTAATGTTTTGACAAATGACAAAAGGAATGTTCTATTCTTAACATACATGACAATAATGAATTTTCCACCATTGTGACTATTATTTAATTTATATATTACTTTAAAATATTAAATTTTTTCTGAAATTAAAATACATATTTTCCTTTTTTTATTTGGGAATTGAAATTTGGTTTTTAAAATAAAATGGTATTTTTATATGATGGTGTTTTTTTATGGGATTAAAATAGTTTTTCAAAGGGTTTTATGATGAAAGTGTTTTATTAATGATATGGTACTTAAGAATTATAGAAAATGGGTGATTAAAATATAGATTATACATGGGGTGGCCCAGATAGCACTGGGTAAGCCCATTAGAGCTTAACATGGGTTGGCCCAAATAGAGTTGGGGAAGCCCGTTAGAGCTTAACATCAGGTGGCCCAGATAGCACCAGGTAAGCCTGTTACATCTTAACATAGGGTGGACCAGATAACATCGAGTAAGACCTTAATAGTTTATTTGGAATACAACCATATTTTTATTCCAATTGAAAGGGTTTTGAAAGGGTCTAATGAATACAATTATCCAATTTACCTGAAGGAGTTTTAATTACTTTCTATGGGTCTTAATGATTTTCTTTGAGAAAAATGTGTGTTTTTTCATATGAAAATGTTTTATGTCATATTCTCAAGTAAAATTTAAGATAAAGGTAAATATCATATGATTTTTCATGTTTTTACTAAACTAACGGTTTCCTTTCTTTTTATATCCTTTATTGAGATTTTGTGCTCATCCCAGTTTTTTAAAATTTCTTTCAAAGGGTTTAAGGGGGAATATAGACAATGATGAAATCAAGGGGATAATTATGAATATTTTTCATAGAGAGAAATCATGATTTATTTTAAATAATTTTATATTGTAAAAAAATGTATTCTGAGTATAAGTGTCTACTTGAAATGTATGGGTTTACTTTGTAAGATTTTATCCTAATTGTCTAAAACTCTGAACTGAAAAGATCCTAGAATGTCAATTCTAGTTCAAAAACACTAGAATATGTAATGTTTAAATTCAAGTCCTTATAGTTGGTATCAAAGAATGGATTATACAAATTTAGAGGTTAGGATAATATTAATAGAATTCCCTTAGAATATTTTACTTTATGGTTAATTTGAAATGATGTAGAATTTTAATATTACCTTGTTGTTTCATTTAAAGTATACTCTTTCAGAATGGTTTTCCATAGATTGAAAAAGGAATTTGTAGTGGGAAGTTATATAGAGGAAAATAACCTTCCAAATTAGCATCCCAAGATGGTTGTAATTGTAATAGAATAGTTTATTGCAGTGATGGATCAGTTGACACATGCTATAAATGGAGGTGGTATCCATGCTAGAGAGGAACCTGATCTACCATGAAATAAAATGTCTATAGAGGATCATTTTATGAGGTAACATTCCCCATCATTCAGTGGATCATCTGACCCAGTGGTAACTGAAGGATGGATTAATTCCCTAGAGTAGATATTTTAATTCATTAGATATTCATAATTTCAAAAGGTAACTCTTTCCATTTATCATTTTGAAGGTGAAGCTAGCCAATGGTGGTCTTTGGTTAATAATTCTAGAGAGAAAGATGATATTGACTCCATGGAATGGAAACTTTTTAAGAATTTCTTTCTTGATAAATATTTCCCTAAGTTTGTTTGAATTATTATGGAAAAAAATTCTTGGAATTAAATCAAAAGGATAATGATTCAGTGGTCGCCTATGAAGAAAACTTCAAAATATTGGCATGGTATGTTACGAATTGTATTCAGTACATTGATAGTAAAATTAATAGATTTTACTCAGTATTGAAACCAATTCTATGAAGATATTTGGCCTCGTAATATTTTAAAAGTTATGAGAAAGTGGTTCGTTGTGCTAAGAAATTTGATATGGAGTTTTACAACACTTATATTCCACAAGATGAAATGAGTAATAAATAGTCAAGGTGGTAGAAAATTTAGAAGTATCCAACTAATAAATATATAGGTAAGCCCCCAAAATTTTCTAAGTGTGGAAAACAAAATTTCAAGGAATGTTTTACTAGATTAGGGAAGTGTTTTCAGTGTGGTCAGTTTGGTCACAGGATCCATGATTGTAAATAAAAGAGCCCTAAACAAACAAATAATGGGTAACAAATAACCTTCCAATGGTAAGGTGTTTTAGTTGCAATGAGTTGGTTAATTATGATAATGTGTGTCTGAAGTTAGTTACATAGGATGGAAATATTTATGATCAGAAACAAAAATGTTCATGAAAATCTTTTTCTGCTACTACAGTTGATGTTGATACATTTGGTGAAGTGATGGAAGCTCCAAGGATCCAGATATTTTTCAAAGTTTAACCATAATTTCAATGTTTTAAACACACTTTATAAATTTTTAAGTTATGTTATCAAAGGAGAGGTGAAAGGAAATATGGTAAAACTATATTTTTTATCTCTATAGGGATGAAGAAGGGGATTGGGTGTGATGATCGGAGTGTTATTGGGATCAATACTTTCCTAGAGGTTTATTTAGGATAGGAAATTATTCTCCTAAATCTCATATAGGTTTTAGTACTCTCCCACATATTTAGGGTGCAAGTCCGCTATCTATAGAGTTGGTACTCCCCCTATAAAGGTTCGGGTCGGGTGTGATTACTCTATTGGGGTTGGTACTCCATCGATTGATACTTATCCTTTGGTGAGGTACAGCTCCCCCACTATAGTTCCAAGGAGGTAAGGTGGGTTACTAGCTGGGCAGTTTATATTTTTGGATCTACTTTTTGATTCTCCAATGGATGGTTTGTTCCAAATGATACTTTCCCATATTTCTTTTATTATCATCTTTAAAACAATTTGGGTTATTCTTATGGATTATTCCTTCCCTTTTTCTATTTTGATTGATTTGAATTGTATTTTATTATTCCTTTTTAGTTTTGGGGGAATTCTAATGGGTATGAATATACTCACCCCTATATTGGAACCTTCACTCATACGTTTCATGTCTTATGTAGATGATGGAAAATTCAATGTTGATCTTAATAGATGTGGTTCTAGTGGAGATTAGTGATACTTGGAGGTGCTAGTAGTCGATGATGTTTATACCAAGAGATTTTTCATTGTAGTGACCTCTTCCATGTTGGATGTTAGTTTAGATTTCCTTTTTTTGGGAATGAATCTTACCCATTTTAACTTATGGATTTATTTTATGGTTTAATATTGTGGATATTAATTATTATCATATGAATTTTCATATATTGCAGTTGGTTTTATTTATAATTTTTCCTTATTGTATCCTTGGTGAAGGTATGCATTGTATATAGATGTATTAGGATAAGTCCTCCCATCGTGTGATATGTATTCACGGTTCTAGTCACCATCCCCTAGCCTATTATAGGTGGGATTGGGTTGGTAAACTCATCTTACCACCATATATAAGGGTTCCCTATGGGTTGGGACATGTCAGGAAAGAATGAACAAATAAGGGTGAGTATAAAAATACCTAATAGAATGTCCAGAAAACAAAAGGAAAAAAGGAATAGTCAACTAAAAATCCAAAAAATAGAGGATAAAACCAAGGAAACATCATATATTCTTTAAGGATATAGGACTTAGGGATGTAGAAAATTCGTAGTTATCATAGCTTAACTCCACTAAAGTTGTATCTTGTAGGAAACTAGAGACACCTGAAAAAATCATAAGACCCATAATATCTGAACTACATGGATTTCCCAACTTCCACATCACCTATCTTAAACTATAGTTGGGGCCCATACCTCACTGAGATATGATTGTAGTTTGAGGGGTACCAACCCCTATAGAGGAACCACACCTCATCGAGGGGAATATATATCAATCAAGGGAAAACTGACTCCATAAATAGAGGACGCTTGCTTTTTCTCATGGGGTTACCTACTCCATCAGTCATATGGAGGACCTATTCTTTTTCAATATCAAGGGGGTACCGAACCCATGACCAAAATGGAGGACCAATTTCCTGGATCTAGGTGTACTAAATATATAAAGTGTATGGGGGGATTTTTCCCTATAATTAATGTGTCTCTAAGGTGGGATTACCGATCAAGTGCCTTCTCTGAACACCTCACCCAAACCCTGTTTCAACCCAACAGAGCTAAGATACATAAATTGTAAAAAAAATATAAGAAACCTATAATGATAAATAAAACATGACTATTATTATCTACATGGAAAAATTGGAATGTACTACTCATTGTCTGATTCAAACACTTGGGTTAGAATATTTGAAAAACACAAAAGAGAGGTATATATATGACATCTACTTTATCTAGCATTATGTGTTCTTATTTAGGATTAATTGGGTATGAATCCATACTACTTTTTTATTTCATTACAAAATTCATAATGTGCACTTATATTTGACACAAAATGTTTGTCTCAAGGGTTATTAAATTTTTTACTCCTTTTATGAACGTGTCATGTATCAAACTTGGAATAAACTTCTAACTGCACTCTATATGCATCAAATGAGGTATCCAAGAATATACTTTTCAAAACATGGTCATTTCATTTACTTAGACAAGGCGTTTACTTATCATCCACACACCATGTTTTATTGGAATATAATCAGGTGTGTACTTATACTACTAGGTATTATGGATTTAGATAAACACATTGTGTACTAGAAATCTATACATTGTATGATATTTATCTATTTTCCCAAAAAACATGGCCACTATATTCACTATCATCCACTCCTTTTTACTCAACCACCTCTACCATGACTTCATCATTGGATATACCTAATATTGACTTCCCTAATGCCACTTATCATCAATCCACTCTCGAGAACATTACCCAAGATCCTCTATCATGTACTGTCCAACACCACTTGACCCATTTCCCCTACCTTTTCCTTCACCCACCATGATGTCGTTCAAAACCCTACTACTAGTTACCCATGTTGTGCATCTAGAGATTACATATTTAAATCATCAACCACCATGAGGGATAATAGTAGTTTTGATTTTATTAAGATAGAGAAAAAGAGATGGATGAGATCAAGGGAAAGAATTACTAAAGGAAAGAATTATCTGACCACCCTTGTGTGAATTTTCATCAGTGACTACCAGTGGCCCCAAGCTGCATCATGGTATGTATCAGTAAGTGGAATAGGAGAGAGTGTCTAGAGATTTTTCTGATCACCCTTCATTCAAGGATTTTTTCTTTAATGAACGTGCATGCTAAGAATCCTTGGATGAAAATTTATATTATAAATGATTATATGGATTTAATTTATAAAATCAATAAGATTAATTTAAATCAATTTCAAAAAGAAAAAGGCATAAATCCAAAAATATATTCCTACCTTATTGGTGATTTTTCATAGCTTCAAATAATGGCCTTGATTCGCGATTAGACTCTAGATTCTCCATGAATAATATGATGGTCCAAATTCTTCATAGAGTTTTTATTGGATATGTCTACAAATATCCTAATTAGAAATATTAGTAGAATAATTATAATGATAGGATTTGAAAATATAGTTATTTTATTAAAGTTTCAAAATGGTACTAATTTAAGGCCTCAAAACTAAATGAAAATTATATCTCTCCTAGGAAAAAACCTCTCATACCAAGTAAAACTACAGTGATAGATTTTATATTTGGGTATTTTTTAGAAGATATCAATGATTCAACTAATTTATATGAACATGGGATAAAAATAATATATCTTAAAACATTAAATATCTTATTAAGATCCCAATACACTATGAAAATGTTGCTCTTTATTACACATTAATTTATGATTTATTACATTAAAGTAAACTTAATACAACCCAAAAGATCGATAAGTCTATTGTATTTGGAAATTGGGTATATAGAATAACATATTTAACATGGGATACAAAAACATTATTGAAAACTTCCTTAACATGCTTCTAAAATTCCATGGATTTTAAAACATCATGGGATAACCTAGGGACATACATAAGAAAGGGGTGATCTATAAATCCCAATAATGGAATAAACATGGCATAAGGTAATACATGTTAGAAAATAGGCATATAAATGGGGAATAAAAGGAATGAAAATCATAAACATGAAAAATGATACATGATATGACATGATAATCATAAAGGAAACATGGGAAATGTGGCAACAACTTAAAATATTGCATCATAAACATGGGTCAAGGATAACTGCCAAGACATCATGATAGAAAAAGTACCGTAAAGGAATCAGGTTCACTCCCAATCCCAACATTATGTCTCATGAGACTAATTATAACCCAATGCATTGAAGTGCTATATAATTTAACGCACACACATTTCTTTCATTTTATTTTTATGCTTAAGTGTTCCACATAGATCATAAAATATGGTTCCATTCATGATAATATTTTATTCCATGAAAAAGGAATGTGGAATAAATAAATTTAATTAAAAAGTAAAATATTTTTAAGTTTATAAAGGTGAATACCCTTTATAATTAATGGGTATGGTATTCACTACAAAAAATTTTGGGTATGGAAAATCAAAGTGAATTTTTGGCAGCATAACGGCGTCACTTAAAAATTCATAAAATGGTTTTATGAGATAGAAATGGGAAATCATAATTTGGAAATAAATTTTAATGTAAGGGTTATATGTAATAAGATTTCCATCATGAGTAAATTATGATAAAAGATATAAGGTAAAGAATATACTTAAATAAAGAGGAGAAAGTAAAAGTTCCCTTACTTGAGTGTGTGGAACCAAATTCTTGGGAGGGAATTCTTGAGAGCTTGGAGGAACCTTGGGATGACTACAGAGATGAGAGGGAAGATTAATTACATGTTAAAAGGATTTTAAGTGAATATAAATGTGATCTTTGGTGGGTTTATATAGTAAATTAGTGGGTAATTCTTTATCATTTCTCAAACTTAGGTTTTGGACGCTATATAAGAAAATAACTAAACCCACAAACCTTCCCATGGTTTTTGACCATGGTTTATACCAAAAGGAATATTTTTCCATTATTTTATAAGTTCAAGGTACAAAAATAATAAAATAATTCCCTTTCTTATGTGGTGGTGAGTCATACTCTTAAAGAAATGATTTTAAAACCTCAAAATATATTAAGGGTTTTGAAGGATTCATGAAGGCATTATAAAATTAATCAAATAAAAATAAAACAAATTATTTTAAAGTTAAATATATATTTTTTCATGGATACCATTTATAGTATTTATTACATCACTTTTGGGTCATTCTGATGTAATAATACACACCTTATATTTATACGGTATTTAATTTTTACCCGAAAATTCGATTGTCTTAAAAAATTATGAAAAATTCACCATTGGATAATTCAAATGTTATGATTCCAAAAAATAATATTCAATTTATCAAAATAATTTTATAAATATTTTAATTTTCACTTTTATTAGAATAATCATCATTTATTGAGAAATGATGGGTTTTTTACAATAACAGTTTTTGAACACTTATAAAAATTACATTTGAATTCATAAAAATTATATAATCATTTATATTTAATTAAAATTATTTAATAATAATATTTTATTAAAATATTATTTATTTCAAAACTCCATTAATTCATTAATATAAATTCCTTAATTGAATTTTAATATTACCCAAAAATACCATTTTTGTTTTATTGGGTCAAAATAAAATTTTAATCAAACTAATTACTTGGTCATTTATAAATTAAAAAAATAAGAAATAAATATAATCACCATTTTAGTAAAAATTAAATATAAATATTCATTCTATTAGGGTTACTTGTTTTCTAGTCTTTTTTAAATTATTTTTACCCTTAATTAACTTATCTTCCTTTTACCATGGTAATTAATATTTACTACAGTTACAATTCATATTGTTAAAAATTAAGTATTAATTTTGATGATTCCAAATATGTAATCTATTATATCAAAATCAATTCACATAGGTGGAATAATTTAATTTAATATAAAACCCACAAGCATAATGGAAAGCGGTTTTCCAAAAAAAAGTACATTTTTTAAGAAAAATATTGTTTTACTTTAATTCTATAACTAGTAGTCTTCATTATTTAAATTTCAATTAAAAAGATATATATATATATATATATAATTTAAATATTTAATTTAAATAATATATCATTATGGTTTATTTTAATTAACTATAATGGATAATCATTAGGCATTTTAAAATAGTTTTTAGGAAAATGCATTTTGCAACCTAAAAATAAACTTATACAAAAATCTAGTACAAAGATGATTTAAATGTACTAAATTTAATTGAATATAACTAAATATTACTTACTTTAAATTTAAATCAAATTAAAAGAATAAGTGAAACATTTATATTAATTAATTTATCAAATGAAATGATAATTTTACATAAAACTGTATTTTTCACTATTCATTATAAAATCTATATTTTCGAAACACCCCAAAATTTTACCCTATATTAATATTGACAAGATGATATAAAAAATATAGTAAATTTAATAAAATACGTTTTCTAAATTTTCTATAGATTAATTATAACATTTTATTTATCAAAAGAAATAAAAAAAATTGAAGAAAACATATTTTGAATAACTAAAAGACATTACCAAAAATTGATTGATTATTTACTAAGAATTTATTAATATATATAGGAAATATATACATATATATCATAAATTAGTTAATCCTCCTCATATCCACAAATTTAATGGAATGGTTAAAAATTTCATATTTAAATAATCATTGTTCATTTTTTGTTCAGTGTTACGCATCGAATACACTATCGAACATAGTTTCTCTTTAAGAAACTCAAGGCATTACATTATTCCCACCTTTAATAAATTTCTTCATCCCAATTTAAACATGAACTAGATCCTTCTTATTTCTATCCATTGAATATAATAAAGGGAAAAATAGGAATTAATATTTTTTAAAACTATTAAACATATAAATGGAAATCCAATAACATTAAAGAGATAACTTATAAATTACATGTATTTCCTTAACTTATGAATTTATAGGCTTCAATCAATGGTATCCATGATCTATTTCCTAACATATACTCTTATGGTAATTTTTTGTTCCATTAATAAACTTTCATAATGAGCTTATAATTTTACTAAATAATAACCCCTGGGAGTGTCAAACAAGGTATGCAGTAAGGCTCGTTATCATGCACTAGTTCCTATTAGAGTCTAGCTCAACGCAATTTTTTTGGGTTTTACCTCTATATACATTTGTTCCAAATCCAAATACACTTGTAGGATCCAGACAGGGATTTATTTTCTTAAGAAACCACTTACTCTATACTTACCAAAATTTAGGGATGTTTTCTTATACTTAGTCTTATCTCTAAGGCTTTCACTGGAGTTTTATAATACTAATCACAAAAATAACTAAACATTAACTTTTATACCAACTATAACAGACCTACTCTTTATTACATATTAATTATTGATTTAATACACAAAAATACACTTAATATGACTTGAAATATCGAGAAGTCTAGTGTCTATAGAAATTAGGTACATATCATAACATCTTGAACATGGGATAAAACAACATTATTGAAAACTTACATAACATTCTTCTAAAATTCCAAGGATTTTAAAACTGCATGGGATAACCTGGGGAAATATATAAGAAAGGGGTGATATATAAATCCCAGTAAGGGAATGAACATGATATAAGGTAATACATGTTATAAAATAGTCATATAAATGGGGAATAGAAAGAATGTGAATCATAAACATGAATAATGAGACATGATGTGGCATGATAATCATAAAGGAAACATGGAAAATGTGGAAACAACTTAAAACATTGAATCATAAACATAGGTGAAGGATAACTACCAAGAAATCATGATGGAAAAAGTACCATAAAGAAATCAGGTCCACTCCTTGTCCCAAAATGAAGTCTCATGATACTAAAAATTACCCAATTCATTGGAGTGCTATATAATTCTAGGCACACCTATCGCTTTCATTTCAATCCCATTCTTAAGTGTTCCATATAGATCATACAACATGGATTAATTTATCATAATATTTTATTCCACGATAAAGGAGTGTGTAATAAATACATTTAAGTCACAATTAAAAGAGTTATAAGTGTGTAAAGTTTAATACCCTTGATATAAAATAGGTATGGTATTCACTATACAATTGTTTTGGAATAGAAAATCATAGTAAAATTTCACCAGCATAACAGCATCGCTTAAAAATTCATAAAATGGGTTTATGAGAGAAAAGGGTGTATATAATAATTTTTAAATAAATTTTAATGAAATTGGGGTATGTAATAACATATACCATCATAAGGAAATGATGATAAAATACATAAGGTAAAGAATATACTTGAATTAAGAGGAGAAAAGAAAAGATCATTAACTTGTGTGTGTAACTCCAAATGCTTGGGAGGAGATTCTTGAGAGATTGGAGGTGACTTGGGATTACTCTAGTGAGGTTAGGGTAGAGAAATTATGTTCTATAAATATTTTTAGTGAAGATAAATTGGGATATTCCACAGGTTTATATAGGAAATGAATGGGTAATTCTTTATCATTTCGCAAACTTACGTTTTAGAATCTATGTAATAAAATAACCAAAACCAGAAACCATACCATGGTTTTGGCCCATTTTTTCTTTCAAAATTGAGTGGTTTTAGTGATGTTATAATTCCAATGGGATAATTTAATAAAATAATTCCCTTTATTATTAAGAGGTTAGTCATACTCTTAAAGAAATGATTTTAAAACCTTAAAATATATTAATGGTTTTGGAGGATTCATGAAGGCTTTATAAAATTAATAAAATAAAAATAAAATCACATTATTTTAAATTTAAAACATATATTTAGTTGTTTATCTACTTTATATTATTTATTACAACACTTTTCGGCCATTATAATGTCATAATAAACACCATATATTTATATGATATTTAATTTTTACCCAAACATTTGACCATATCAGAAAATTATGAAAATTTCACCATTGGATAATTTCAATAATACAATTCCAAAAATAATATTCATTTTATCAAAATAATTTTCTCAATATTTTCAATTTCACTTTTAAAATAGTAATCATCATTTATTAAGAAAGTTTGGGTTTTTTACAATAACAGTTTTTGAACCCTTATAAAAATTAATTTTCACTTCATAAAAATTATATGATCATTTATATTTAATAAAAATTATTTAATAATAATATTTTATTAAAATGTTATTTATTTCAAATTCTATTAATTCATTAAAATAAATTCCTTAATTCAATTTGAATATTACCCAAAAATACTCTTTGTGTTTTATTATGTCAAAATATAATTTTTATCAAACTAATTACTTAAAAATTTATAAAGTAAAAATAATAAGGAATAAATATAACAAACATTTCAATTAAAATTAATTATAAATATTCATTCTATTATGGTTACTTTGTTTCTAGTCTTTATTAAATTATTTTTACCCTTAACTACAGTTACAATTCATATTGTTAAAAAATTAAGTTAACCTTATTACCTAATATTAATTTTAATGATTAAAAATATGTAATCCATTATATAAAAATAAATTCATATAGGTGGAATAATTTAATTTAATATAAAACTTGTAGGCATGATGGAAAGCGGTTTTCGAAAAAAAAATTAAGGAAAATATTATTTTACTTTAATTATATGACTTGTAATATTCATTATATGAATTTGAATTCATTAATGTAGATATATAATATAAATATTTTATTTAAATCATCTCTTATTAGTGGTTATTTTAATTAACTACAATGGAGAATCATTAGGTATTTTAAAACATTTTTCTGGAAAATTCATTTTGTAGTATAAAAATATACTATTACTAAAATCATATACAATGATGATTTAAATATACTTGATTGAATTTAATATGACTTATGAATATATATTTTTCCTTTAAATCATTTTAAAATAATAATTAAAACTTTTATATTACTTTATTTATCAAAATAAATGAAAATTTTTCTTAAAAAATGCATTTTTCACTATTCACTATAAAATCCATATTTTTGAAACACCCAAAAATTTTACCCTATGTTAATATTGATATTATTATATCAAAAATGGAGAAAATTTTATCAAATAAATTTTCTGGATTTTCTAAAGAATAATTAGAACATTTTCTTCATAAAAATAAATAAAAAACATTTTTTAAAAATGAAAGTGCCTAGTCAGGATAATTGTATTGCTGAGAGGGGGTGAATCAATGATAATTTTTCTTTTATATTTCCTTGAAATTAAAACAACCTTTACCTCCTATTAAATACTCTATTCCCCATTGAAAAAAATTCAAACACATGTCCATAGGAACACAAGTATTTGCAAAGTTCACTATTCAATATGAATAACTACGTCCTTATTATGGTTCGGAGATAATCCAATACCACACAATCCAATAGAAAAAAAAACTTGTATTATAATGAGTAGGATATTCTCTTTTACTCATGTAGTACTTTGAAGACAATCCAAAAGTACATGTGTATCCTCTTAGCACAAATAGGGTAATACAATATTTTTGTAACAACACATGTTACATGTGGTTCTTTTAAACTTCACAAATTTATTCCTTTCAAAAAAATTATTCAATTTATTACCCAAAAGATGGAAAGAAATTATTGGACTTTGTTATAAAAACTTAGTCCAATTTCCCCAATACATTTTTTCTAGTTTGATTCCTCCTCGATATGATTCTTCTAGGTACAATTCTCTCAGACCAATTCTTCTGAGTCTGATTATTCCTAGTAAGATTTCTTAATCCAAAAATATATTGCACTGGCTGAGTACAATTGAGTAAATTCATAACTCCTTCCGCAGTTAGGAAGTCTAAATACAGAAATCCCAATCTAATTATTCATCCAAATATGATGATCAACTGAATATGATTGACAATATGAATATGGTAATCAATTGAATATGATAATAACTGAATACGATGAACAGCTGAATACAATGTTTCGATCTTTCCTCTTCTCCTTTTACTTATCCATCAAAACTTCTTCAACACTATTGAACATGAAAACTTCTTCTATCTAAAAACTCAGAGCTTCTCTCTCTTCTTTAGTGAACAGTACTTAAGTCATCAGAAAAGTACGATGGACTTTTTTCCTTTTGTAGGTGACCCATAAGAGGTTTTGGAAAGAATATCAAAACCTTTCCTGCTGAAACAAATTCACCCAAATCACAATTTACCCTAAAATCTAAGGTGAATTTATGAATCTGTCAGGGCTGCTCGAATCTTCTCAAATATTATTCAAACTTCATATCTTTTTCATATCAATCTAATTTCTTTAAGAAAAATAATTGTATCAATTGAGTGTAATTGTATGAAGAAATTAATACCACTCTGATTTTCTAAATATGATACTCTATATCAATTGAATACAATTATTATTTTGAATGGAAAGCTCCCCCTTGAACACAATATTCATAAAATTTCTTTCATCTCTACTCTCGAACCACTTTTAATTATTCACCTTTTCTCTTTACCAACTTAACAATTCACTTGAAAATAAATCAATATAATTAATCCCTTTTTTAATGGTTGACTACATTGTTATTTGGTTTTTTTCATTACAATTTTCATCATACTCATCTCATCTTTAGCAAATCCATTCATTCACAAACTTGTGCTTGTATCATGACTTCTTTCATGACTTTAAATTAATTTGAGAACAACTTCAGAATCATCATACTATTTCTCTAACTCATCTTGAGTATGATTGTTCATAGTATAGTATTTCTGAGTACGATCATTCTGATTATTATTGTCCTAGATACAATCTTCTCTGAGTACGATTGTCCTAGATACAACTATCATGATAACGATTATCCTGGATATGATCATTATGAGTATGATTTCCATAAATACGATTAATTTGAATACGATCATTTTGGGTATGATCATCCTGATTATGGTTATCCTGGATATGATATTTTTTAAGTATGATCTTCAGCATCCTTCTGCTTATTTTACACCTAGATATTATTAAACTATGTACTTTTGGGAACACCTCTTTTCCTTTATTTCTAGGTCCAATCAATCTTAAAACAATTGGACACATTTCTTTCACTCCCCCTTTCTTTCATAAATATTTCCTCATAAGTTTCACAACTTACTTATGATTTATGAGAATTAAAAATCATAAAATCATTATCATATTTGATTAATCATATTCATGAAGACTTTGATTCTTCATCAAAAAAATAACTTCTTTCATACTAAATTCATAGTGAATCCGATGACCATTTATTTCCTGCAAGATGAATTCTCGATTCAACCCTTTAATTGTAGATTTAGTGTGAATCCAATCAATTCCTCATTATGATCTTCTCCCATTCCAGACCCAAGGTGAGTCTGATTGGAACCTTTTCCATCAACCATATTATTTTTATTATGATGCACTTTTCTTAAACAAAGTTAGTCTGATTCTTTTGAAAATAACCATCAATAAGTTTTTTACCAAATAAAAATTGAGGTGATTTTATTTCTTTAAAAACTTTCCTTGAAAACAAAAGACAATTCTTGAAAGTAAATACCTTCATTATAAGCTTGGTATTGACAATCTCCCCTTTTTTATTTTGTTTTCAACCAAGTTTCATAATTCAATAAACTTTGTATCCTCAAGAAATAGATTACTTTTCAATAATTCTAAGCCTATGTGAGCTAAATCATTATAGGAAACAAGAATCATTGATAGAAAAACCATGTTGTCCAAAAAAGTGATTATGAAAACCATCTTCACCTTTCTTCCTCAGCTTTCTTTCTCAGATCTTCTTCTTTCCTGGAAAAAAATGCAATTTTTTTCTTACAACCACTCCAAAATACGGTTAGAATAGTTCACACACAATACAATGCTGAATTCATAGCTTACCCACAACTCCCTCTTTGTACATGCATTCAAAAGGGTAGATTTATAAAACAATTCTCCCCCTTGACAATACAGTATAAAGGAAAGATGAGAGGGGGGATATAAACACATAACTCAACCTTAATGATAAATAAGTTGGATGACCATGGTCAACCTCAATTTAGAAAATGATTCCTTTGGTAAAGTTTTTTTTGAAAATGTCAGCAACTTGTTTCACTGTTGGAACATACTCCAAATTAAATTCATTTTTCTCCACATGCTCTTTGGTAAAATGATATTTTATATCAATATGTTTTGAACGATAATGTTGAACTATATTCCTAGTTATATTGATTGTGATTTGATTGTCACAACACAAGATCATGGGTAACTTCACTTCAACAAGTAAGTATTCTAATTGAGTTTTCATCCACATAGTTGAGTAATGGATTGAGTGTTAGTAAAATACTCAGATTCATCCATACTGAGAGTTACTTAATTATATTTCTTTAAATTCCAACTAACATAATTATTTCTTAAAAAGAATACTTCAACAGATGTGGATCTTCTATCATCAATATTTCCTACACAATCATCATCTGAATACCCAAACAAATCAATATAATTTGATCAATTATACCTAATTACAAAATTTTTTGTTCCTTTAATGTATCTGAGTATTTTTGTTCCATCAAGTAAATTTGATTATTTTAGATCACTTTGAGATCATTCACATAAGGTAACAACATAAACAATGTCAAGTCTTGTGGTAGTCAAATATAATAAACTTCCAATCATATTTTGAAATTCTTTCTAATAAAATTCTTTTCCTTCTCCATATTTTCTCAATTTTTATCCCACTAAAATAAGTTTGGAAACTAGTTTTGAGTTTTCCAATCCAAACATCTTAATAATTTCCTTAGCATACTTTTCTTGTGAAATAAATGTGTGTTTCTCCTTTTGTAAGATTTTTAAACCAAGAAAGTATTTAATTTCCCTTATCATGGACATCTCAAATATATTTTTCATTTATTAATAAAACCTTTCACAATCCCTTTCATCATTCCCAGCAAAGATAATGTCATCAACATAAACAATTAAAATGAGGGAATACTACTTTTTTTATGTAAATATTGATATCCACTCTTCCTTTATTAAAACTCATCTTATTTAATCATATATCTAGTTTGGAATATCATTCCCTTGGAGCTTGTTTTAGTCCATATAAATCCTTCTTAATTCTACACACATATCTTTCATAATTCCTAACAACAAATCCACAAGGTTGTTCAATATAAACTTCTTCATCAAGATCTCCATTCAAGAATGTGGATTTAACATCCAATTGAAAGATCTTGTAACTTTGTTGTGAAGAAATATCAAGAATAATTATAATAGTTTTTAATCTTGACACTGGATAAAAGGTTTCATAAAAATCAATAACTTTAATTTTTGAATATCCTTTTCACACTAATTTTTCTTTTTTTATTATCCCTTTACCTTATTCATTCAGCTTGTTCCGAAAGAACCACTTTGTTCTAATAATGTTTTTTTTTCTATATTGGGTATAACTTCTCATTTATCATTATTTTCAATTTGATACAATTATTAATTCATGTATTGAACCCATTCATGATACTCAAAATCTTATTTCACATCATTCGACTCCACTTTTGAATACAAAGAAGTATGTGTAATAGCATTTGTTGTTGTTCTTGTTTGAACTTTCTGATGTTGATCACTAATAATATTCTGAGATTCCACTTGTTTCCTCATCCTATGATGAGATTTTTAGTATCTTCATCATCACTAAAAATAGATAAATATAATTCTTCTTCTTAAGTTGGATTATAATTATTTGTATCCTTATCAGAGTTGTTTTTAAAACTTTCCATATCCTACTCAAGTTCCTTGTCTGCTCAAATACACTTTTCTTCCTCAGATATTTCAATTAATTTTACATCAACTGAATCATGAATGCTTCATTTTTTTTTGGAAAATCTATATACTCTTCCTCCTAGAGCATATCCAAGAAAATTTTCATCTTCACCTTTCTTCTCAAACATTCCATAGTTTCCACCTTTTCTTTATATAATACATGGACTCCTAAATACTATTAAGTGTTTCAAACTTAGATTTTTGACATAAAATAGTTCATATGGATTTATATATGAATAAGACCTATAGAAACAACGGTTCTGAATATAATCAGAAATACTCATGTATTTCCTCTAAAATTAATGAGAGATGTTATGTTCAAGTAACATAGTTCTTCCCATTTTCACCAAAATTCTATTCTTTATTTTAGAAATCCCATTTTTTTGAGGAGTGTATGTGTAACTATACTCATTAAAAATTACATGATTCTCCAAATAACTTTCAAATCATTAACTTTTTTATTCACCACCATTATCAGTTCTCACCTTCTTCACAGAATACCCACATTCCTTCTCAGCTTTCCTTCTGATACTTTTAAACATTTTCAGAGCATATGACCTATGTTTCATAAACATAACATAAGTAAAGTGAGTAAAATAATCAATGAAAGTGATGAAGTAATTATCTCCATTTTTTAACTATTTTTTCATTGGCCCATAGATATCATAATGAATCACCTCCAGGGGTTGTTTTAAACAAATCTCAACTTTCTTATTCAATGAGTTTGTAATCTTTCCTTTTTTATAGATAGTGAAACACCGATTTCTTCTTCATGGAAAATCAAAAATGTCTTAGAAACTATTTATTTTAAATAAATTTCTCATGTTTCTTTGAATGATTTTTCCAAGCCTTTTATGCCAAAATTTATTCTATTTCACCATACTCATGCAACAAGAGTTTTTTATTTTACCAACCTAAAACAAGTTTCCCTTTGTGTATTATCTTTTTGTAACAATCTTTCTATATTCTTCACTTTCCACAAAAAACTAATATTTTCAAGAGATAAATTTTTAACCCTCATAACAAAATTTTGAAACACTAATAAAATTGTGTTTTATCCCATCAAAATACAATGTTTTCTTGGATTTCATATTTTCTTTTCTAATGATGGCTGATGAAACACATTTGATTCTTAAGGATTAATCATTAACAAATTTCATTGTGCCTTCTTTAAAATATTTCACATTATTAAAAAATTTAAAACTCATGTCATATGATAAGGACACCCACTATCAAGAATCTAATGTTTTTATCCTTTTGTAGCTTTCAATGTAGTTTTAACAACAAGATATTTTTCTTCTTCCTTTTCTTTCTTCATCTTTGACTTCTGAGAATTGTTGAGAATCTTTTGTTGTGATGATATTAAAACAAGACATAATTTTGTAAGATTTTCAGGTTGTTCACATCATTCACAAATAGTTTTTAGGGTTCAGAAACTATTTTGAGTCTTTACTCCAACATTTTTAGGTTTCTTCAAAACAATCTTCTCATGCTTATTCTAATAGGGGAATTTTCTCCCCCTAAAACCTTGTATTTCATAACTTGTAGAATAATAGTAATGTTTTTGATTAAACCAAAACATATTTTTTATATGTTAGAATCCACCACAATGCCAGCAATATCCATAAAATGAGTATTTTCCTCTGAAACTTTCATACTTTCTGAAATTGTGAAAATGTTTCTCATCCACCTTTTTCTCTTTATTTTCTAGGCCACCAACCTTTATATTATCAATTAGGGTCTTCCTTTTCCTTTTTTTTATCAGAACCAAAATTATTTGAAACTTTTCTAGATTTAGAGTTATTTGAGACTTTTGAATTCCCAACTTTATTGGTTTTTTCCATATACATAACTTTATCAGATTTCTTATTTTTAGAAACAATTACACCATTCTTTTAAACCTTTGAAAATATCTTTTGTTTATTATTATCAAGTTTTTATTTTTGGGAACTTTCACAAACTTCAGAGATAGAGTTTTTTAAACTTGTATTTCTTTGGTCAGCTTTTTAAAGTTTTTATTTTACATGTTCCAACTCTTATTCTTTTTCCTTAAACTTCACCTACAGATACTCATTACAATTATTGTCTTCTTCAAGAGATTTATTCAAATCATCAATCTATTTTACCAGCCTTTCTTTCTCATCTATAATACATTCTTTTATGTTTCTTAATAAATATTCATCTTTTATTTTTTTTTTGCTTCTCAAGTCTTCTAATATTCCTCGTATATTATTTCAACTCTTCTTTAAAATGATACTCAAGTTGAGTTTCTTATTCTTAGAAACTACTGCTTCCAAAATCTTCATCATTCACTATTGAAATGAAGGTATTTTCAATACAAAAATCAATAGATTTTTCCGATTCAACATCACTGTCATCTTCTTCTTTAACTTTATATAATAAACTAATTACTTTGGATTTTAAAATTTTTCTATCTTTCTCTGTGGAATATAATTTTCTTTTACCTCATTGTTTCTTCCATGATCTTCTTGACTTTCTTTCTTCTTCATCATTATCTTATTATTTATTTCTTTGAGGACAATTGGACGCAAAGTGACCAAAGGCTCCACATTCAAAACATTTCATAGGAATTTTCCCTTTGTATTTCCCTATACCTCTTTTTACATTTTTAGAAAACAAGGATAAAATTTCATCAAAATTTTAGAATCGGAATCACCATCTTCATCTTAAAAAAAATATTCTGAGAATTTTTGTTCTTATTAGCCTTTAAAGAGATTTCTCTATCAACTTTTGTTTTTATTTTAATATATTTATCCCTTATCATTTCATAAGTGATTAGATTACTATGAAAATCATCAAGAGATAATGTTTTATGATCTCTATCTTCTAATAAAAAAATTCATCAAACTTGTTGAGAAGGATTCTTGAGATATTTTCAATAATTTTATAATCATATAAATTTTCACCAAGACATCTAAAAGTACTCACAATGTCATTAACCCTAGTAAAAATTCCCCAACAGATTCATGATCACCCATCTTGAAATCTTCATATTTCAATATCCAGATTTGTAACTTTTCCTTCTTCACTTTTTTATTGCCTTTGTATATGTTTTTAAATTTATCCCATATACCTTTGTCTATGGAAACACATTTTAATCTTAACAATTCACTTTTAGAAAGTTATGATAATATAACATTCTTTTCCATTCCATAATTCTCCAGATTCTTCTTATCAATAGATGTAAGAGGTGCTTTAAAATCAATAAGATAAAACCCATCTATTGCAGCTTCAAGAACATCATATCCAATAGACATAAGATAAGAAAACATTATATCTTTATAGATATGATAATTATTTTCATCGAAGACCAAAATACCTTTAATGTTCACACAATTAATATTCTTTATTATCAAAGAATAAGTGAAGGAAACCTCCCTTTGATACCACTTGAAAGTTCCTATTCAGGATAATTGTATCTCTGAGAGGGGGAGGTGGTGAATTAGTGAGAATTTTTATTTTATGTTTCCTTGAAATTGAAACAACCTTTACCTCCTGTTAAAGATTATATTCCCCATAAAAAATATTCAAACACACATCCACATAAACACAAGTATTTACAAGGTTCTCTATTCAATAATAATAGATATTTCCTTAATATGGTTTATAGATAATCCAATACCACACCATACACTAGAAAACAATCCTTGGATTACAATGAGTAGGATATTACCTTTCACTCATGCGGTACTTTGAAGACAATCCAAAAGTACGTGTGTACCCTCTTATCACAAATAGGGTAATACAATATTTTTGTAACAATGCATGTTACATGTGCTTCTTTTCAACTTAAAAATTGTATTACTTTTAAAAAAATATTCAATTTCTTACCCAAAAGATGGTAAGAACTTACTGTACATTGTTATAAAAACTCAGTCTAATTTTCCCAGTATGTTTTTCTCAGTCTGATTCCTCCTTGATACGATTCTTCCTAGTACGATTCTCTTATCCCAATTCTTCTAAGTTAGATTCTTCTCGATAAGATTGCTCAATAAAAAATATATTTAACTAGCTGATTAAAATTGAGGCAATTCAGTACTCCTTCCTCAGTTTGGAAATCCCAACACAGAAATCCTGATCCAATTATTCATCCTGATAAAATGATCAGTTGGATATGATTGATAAGCTGAATATGGTAATCAACTAAATACGATAATCATTTAATATGATGAACATATTAATAAAACATTGTGGTGTTTTCTCTTCTCCTTTCACTTTACTGTAAATAATTCTTCAACACAAGTGATTACGAAAACTTATTCTTCTTTCTAAAAACTCATAGCTTCTCTCTCTTCTAAAATGAATAGTACTTTAGTCATTAGAAAATTATGGTGTACTCTTCGCTTTTATGGGTGACCCATAAGAGGTTTTGGTAGGAATCCCAAAACATTTCCCTCTAAAACAAATTCACCAAAATCTTAGTTTCCCTTAAAATCTCGGGTGCATTTATGACCTCTTCAATGCTTCTCAATTCTTCTCGAATCTTCTTCAAACTTCATCTCTTCTTCAAATCAACCTGATTTCTTCACAACAAAGCATTGTATCAATTGAGTGTAAATGTATTAATAAATAAATACCACTCTTGTTTTTTGAATAAGATGCTCCATATCAATTGAATAAAATTATTCTTTTTAATGTCTTGATCTCCCTTTATAGAATATTCAGAAAACTCTATCCATCTCTTCTCTTGAACCACTTTTAATTCTTCACCTTTTCTTTTGACCCACTTAACAATTCACTTGAAAAGAAAAAAAAGTAATTCAACCCATTTTGAATGGTTGACTACATTGTTGATCGATTTTTGTTATTATTATTTATTTATTTTTTGCCTTATCTCATCTTAAACAACTTCCTTCATTCACAAACATGTGCTTGTATCATGACTTACTTCATGACTTTAAATTCATTTGAGAATAGCTTCAGCATCGTCAGACTATTTCTCCAACTCAATTTGTGTATGATTGTTCAAAGTATGATTACTCTGGATATGATTATTCTGATTATGATTATTCTGGTTACGATTGTTTTGGATACAATATTTTATGAGTACGATCATCCTAGATACAATTATCCTAATAACGATTATCCTAGATATGATAATTCTGAGTATAATTTCCCTAGATTCGACTAATCTAAGTACAATAATTCTGGGTACGATCATCCTGATTATGGTTAGGCTAGATACAATATTTTCTGAGTGCGATCTTTAGCATCCTTCTTCTTTTCCACCCAGATATGATTAAACTGTGTACGATTGGGAACACCTATTTTCCTTTATTTCTAGGTCTAATAAATATTAAAATAATTGGTCACACCTCTTTAACTCCCCCTTTATTTCATCAATCTTGAATCATAAGTTTCACAACTTACTTATAATTTATGGGAATTAAAAATCAAAAAACCATCATCACATTTGATTAATCAAAGTCATGCAGACTCTGATTCTTCATTAAAATAATCACTTCTTTCATACAAAGTTTAGAGTGAATCTGATGACCATTTAATTCTAGAAAGATTCATTATCAATTTCACCCTTTAATTATAGATTTAGTTTGAATATTATCAATTCCTCATTATAATATTTAGCCATTTTGGACCCAAGGTGAGTCTGATCAGAACCTTTTCCTTCAACAAGATTCTTTTCTTTACGATGGACTTTTCTTAAACAAAGTTATTTTGTTTCTTTTGAAACCAACCATAAATATGTTTTCCCCCAAATAAAAAGTGAGGTTATTTTCTTTCTTCAAAAACATTCCTTGATAACAAAATACAACACTTGAAAACAAATACCTTTATTATTATCTTGGTTCTAACAAAGAACACATATTTTGAAGAATGAAAAGACATTACCAAAAATTGATTGATTATTTACTAAGAATCTATTAATATATATAGGAAATATATATAAATTTATATATATATATAATATCATAAATTATTTAATCCTACTCATATTAAAAAAATTAATGGAATGGTTAAAAAGTTCATATTTAAATAATCATTCTTCATTTGTATTCGATGTTGCGTATCACATACACTATCGAACATAGTTTCTCTTTAAAAAAATTGGGGTGTTAAATACACCATAAAATTCTTAGACCATGTGAACACTTGATAAAATTATATTAAATGATCCATTGAAAAATTATTGTCACTACATCCTCCCCACCTTCAATGGGTTTATTTATGAAAATTAAAGCTCACTCAAATATATGAGGGTACTAAGTTCACTTTTAAATATCATGCCCCAATGAGATCTCTGGATAATTACCATACTACTAAAAGACATACAATAGTGGTATCTCCCATACCCAAAGGGATTTCCCTTTTTAGTCCTCAATCACTACTAGAAACACTGAAATAGTAGTGTCTTCCACAATGTATAAATTACCTAAATCAATAATATATGATCGATCATGCACATACCTCCTCAGATATACCACATGGAAAATATTGTGCACTTGGTCCAAATATAGGGGTAATTTTAGGTGATAATCCACCTCACCTTACCGGTGCAGGATCTAGAATATCTCAATGAACCTCGTGGATATGTTAATTCCCTAGATGAACCTCCCCAAGCTATATCGTGGTGATACCATTATGAATAAATTACCTCTTTCCTTGAACTCAAAAAACTTCAATCATTAATATGTGTAGGAATTTTGATTTCTCGAAGATATTCTTATACACTCTTGGATCACTTGTACTTTTCTCATTTTCATTCACATCAATGTTGGCCCCATAAGTAATGAATTCCCAATATTTGACCAACAAGGGGGTAACTGATAGGGTCTCCCATAAAATGCCTCAAAATATTCTATACCGATGGTATAGTCGTATATTTTTCTGTATGTGAACTTAACTAATGGTAGGTGGTCACCTCGGATTCTACTGAAATCATGTACATAATTCCACAACATATCTTCAAGAATATAAATGGTCTTCTTAGCTTAGACATTTCTTGGTGGTGGAACATTATACTCAACCACAAATGAGTCCCAAATTCATCTTATAAGGTCCTCTATAACTATAATTTAATTGAGTATCTTTATTAGAAACGATATTTTATGGAACGATGTGAAACCATATGATCTTGTTCATGTACTGGAACCACAAGATCTCCTCCAAACATTGCTATCGTATAATGAATAAGTGATCCAACTTGGTAATTTTGTCAACGATCACCCAGATTGTGTTGTGGACCTTCAATAAACATATAATTTTGATCATGAATTACATTGAGACATAATCCCACTTCCATGGTGGAACCTTGAGAGGATGGTTCAAACTAGGAGTAACCTATTGCTCAGCCTTCACCTATTGACCAGTGAGGAATTACAATATAAACTTTTCAAAAACATCATTCCTAAGCACCAATTCTAATTATTAATCTCCTAGTGCATATTTTTAATTATTGGATGAACCGCTAAAGGGTAGGTGTGAAACTCCCTTAACTCATATTCACATTACTCAATAAGAACCAATATCCACCCCTAAAAAAATATTTCATGCTCCCAACCATCAAAGAAACTCATAGGTGTACCATATGAATTGATATATCCATGAAAGACCTCATTATCCATGTCTCCAAGCTACTCCACACTCACCCAATGAAGAAGTGTAGGGGTCAACACTATCGAATAGAGTTAAGAAACACATCCCTATTCTTTCCATGAACAAATACATAGAGGTTAGTTTCTCTATCATTCACCACTCCTCAGATTCCTCCTTCACCAACTAATAATGAGACTTATTTCCAAAGGCATCATCCACTATGTTTCTATTTCACACCTTGAACACACTATTGGGTGGTTCCCAAGCTATCTTGGACTTAATATTTATAAGTTTAACTACTACTCCACCATTCGAGATTCAATTATCTGGGAAATTAACATCCCAAATCTACAATTTACACTTCAAGAGTTTACCATACAACTGATTCCCAAAAATTAAGTCCAAGATGATCTTCAAATGGTCATAATGATCATTCCCCAACCTAAAATAGATGTATTTCATTGATGAATACCACCATAAACAAGTACAAAAATTGTTGTAAGATCTAGTTTATGAGTCCCATGAACACAAGGTCATTTTTTACTCTAAAAAGAATCACTAAAACACATAATATTTTCAATGGCACATGAAATTTATCTTCAAGATTTCCTCCTCATGAAACTAAATTTGATGATATTTAGACCAAATGTTGATCTTTGAGATCCAATTTTCTCTCTCCAGCAGTATAAGTGTTCATTGATCCTTAGAATATGGTATTTATTATCTTTTTTTCACTTTGTTAAGGTAGATATATTCAATAAAAGGCCTCAATATCTTGTTCAAATTTTTATTGAATAGAGAAGTATCTACTCAGGGGGATACACTAGGCCTGATGAAATCTTTCTTCATAAGGTCTTCTAGTTGCATTTTTAGCTTACTGATCTTAGTTGAGAATGTATGATAAGTTTTAGAAGAAATTAGTGTATCCCCAGGATAAAATTCAATGAACAAATAAAATTTTTGATAAGGGGAACATTAGTAATTCCTACAGAAAACACATATATGTATTCCTCAATAGCTTTTTGAATATATTTATCTAAGGTATCTATAGTATATAAAGACATTATCACTAACTGGTGAGTAATTGGTTGTGAATTCCTTAGGGTTATCCCTATTCATTCTTCATAAAGACCCCACTCACTAGTGATAGTGATGTAACATCCCGACCCAACTCACCTCTAAGACGGTGGTCGGACTGGTGCGTCACATAACCTCAAGCGCATATACCCGAACGCCAGAGGCTAACGACTAGCAATGAGGGCCCTTTTTATGTCTGTGGAGGAGACTATACCCTCATAGGTAACAGATAATATCACAACAGAAGTAAAAAATAACAAATAATAAGTATAATAAGCATGTGAATAAATAAACTACAGTAGAAGAAATGTAAATAATCCAACTGAATAATAAAAAACCAAGTGTGGAAACTCACAAAATAGTGTCATGCCGTGATATGAGTCGAGACTGAAAGTACGGAACATAGAACTTAAACAAACATTAAACTAAAATAAAAGACACAAGCAGCATCTACATCATGAGAAAGGACCAGTCCTTTGCCCTGGTCTCCATCCTAAGCAGTAATGAACAGTCAAGCATCGGAAGAAGCATGTTTCCCCTTGTCAATACCTGTGAGCATGTAATCTACTCAGGATTCGAATATGACCAAGAAGAGTGTGAGATAAAATCCTAGTACTTCGGTACCCACAGTGTCTAAACCTTTCCATTTCATGCAAAAATAAAAATTCAATGTGCCATTACATAACCATTTCAAGTAAATTAATTGCAGTGCAATGAAATAAATAAGTCGGCTTGGGTCCCAAAACAGCACCCATGTCTGGTCACTTACTTCAGCCTAAGCTAGTAGTCTGAAAGGGTACCGGTCAGTAGAAATGCACGAACATGCATATATATATATATATATAACCCATAAATCAAGGTAAAACAAGGAAAAATTATACCCCAAGCTTGTGCTTTAACTTGGGGTTCAAGTCGAGTGTCAATCAGGAACACTTCCACAAATTAGGGAAAATATCTAAGTTCTCAATAGAATCAATTAGCAATAACACAAACCTTAAGTGCATCATTATTTAAGGTTCATGTTGAGATTTGGAGTCTAAGTCCATCCTGAAGGTATCGCTACGGAACATCCTTCAATTTATTCAATGCCACTGAGCCCATCCAAGGAAATCTTTAAAAAGACCCAGTATCGCCCGAGGTATGGCTTTACCCTGAGTCCATCCTGATCTCGCAAAAGGGGTCGAGTGTCATATGAGGTTGGCTTATCCACATTTCCAACGGATCTGTCCCAATGGGCCCTTTTGGAACTGGTATCACTCAAAAGTATTAGAAAGTTCAGGGAAGTCTCGGTCCGACAAAGCCAAAGACACTGCCCCCCGGCACATAGAGGTAACCCATCAGGAACAGAGGATCTAAGAGTGTCCCATAATACGGGACCCGCCTCCTTTCCCCACCCTAAATTTAATTAATATTTTCATAGTAGCAGATATGACATAATGAGCATATAAAGTCGCAGCTTGAAAACTAACCAGATACACCAGTGCATCACAAGGCATAAATTTAACAGTACAACACAACAACTTGCAAGGAAATATACATATCATATCAACCTTAGTGGATAATTCATATTTAAAAAATAAATAGTTCATCAAAACAAGTTCCAATGATCCAATAATTGAAGTTCATGTTCAAGCAATGATTTATTTAATTTAATTACAATAAAAATTTGCTTCGCAACACATGAAATTAATCAAACAATAAACTTGAATAATTTCATAATACACCAATCATGTTGGTACGCCCAAATGGGTGTCCAACTTTGTTGCAATAATTCAAATAAATATTCATTTAGTTTAAAAACAATAAAAAAGGGTTGCGCAATACCCTCAGCTAATTAAATTAATAACCCGGCTAACGGAAAAATATGCCGACTATGTAGGAACACCCAAAGGGGTGTCTTATCTTGTTGAAACCATTCAAAAAAAATTAACTTAAGATGATTAAGGCTATAACAATTAAATAGAACCATTAAAGTAATTAAAATGGGTAAAATTGCACAAAGCCAGTAGGCACCGACTAACGGCACAATGGTGCTTTTTTCATAAATCACAACGAAACGGAGGGAAAGCAAGTAGGAACTCTACCTTATATTCATAAATGACTCTAAGATCCACGATAGACTTTGATTTGACCTAAAATGGATGAAAATGAATGATTTTAGAAAAAACCCCCAAAATAGGGTAAGAATATTCTGTGACGAACTATGCATAGAATACTCAACAGAATCGAATTATTCCACTTGAAAAACATTATCCTTTCTCTAAGGTTTACAGTGCACCTAACAGCGAAGGAATCAGACATCGGACTTAGGAGAAGAGGCCTTCCGAAGGGGCTGTTGGTTGGTGTGATGGGATTGATGGGTGTGATGTGAAGAGTGGGAGAGGGAGAGAGGAGAAGAAAAAAGAAAAAGAAAAGAAAAGAAAAATAAGAGAAAAATAAAAGATAAGGAAAAAAGGAAATAAAATAAAAAGATAAAATAAAACAAAAGAATGGAAAGGAAAATAATAAAAATAATTAAAAATGGGAATCCCCCATTTTAATTATTTTCATTTTTCCTATAACCCCCTCTTTATTTTATTTCAGAATTTCTTTTTATCCTTTCTTTATTTCTTTTAAATCTTCATTAAATATCTTATTACTCTTTTCCAATCCTTAATTAATTATTTAAAACCCAAACACCGCGCCAAAGTACGACGTGAAATTTTTCATGAAACGTCTGGAATTATTTAAATTAAATAAAAAAGTTGGTCAGGACCCACAGTGAGGTGCGCAGGTGCGTGCCCTGAATCTCTTAATTAATTAGACTACAATAAAGTAAAAACTGTATGTACCAGATTAAGGATGGTACGTTACAACCTCCCCTCCTTAAAATAACTCATCCCCGATTTTTCCTTCTAAGGGTAGTGGAACGTCTCCAGAGAAGAGTTCTAGCCACTGTGCACGTACATCTGTCTCTCGCTCCCAGGTCTCTTCTTGAACACATTCGTGTTTCCACAACACCTAGACCATTGGGACTGACTTTCCTCGGAGTACTTTCATGCTACGGTCGATGATACGGATCGGATTCTCCGCAAATGATTCATCATCATCAAGCTCGATGTCATCAGGGTCAAAAGAATGAGATGTTTCTGGATGATATTTTCGAAGGTGAGATACATGGAAAACGGTGTGCATGGCATGGTACCTCTAAGGTAGCAATAACCAATAGGCTACCGGCCCAACTCTCTCTACTATCTCAAACTGCCTAACGTATCTTGGTGATAACTTCCCCTGTCTCCTGATCCGCATGTGACCCAACCTCAGAGAAACATGGAGAAAGAATCAATGTCCCACCTCGAACTCCAGAGGTCTGTGGTGACGATCGGTATAAGACTTTCTCCTGGACTGAGCTATAGTCATATGCTTCTGAATCAGCTGAACTTTCTCAGAAGTCTCCTGAACAAGATGAAGACCCAATAGAGCTACCTCACCTTCTTTGAGCCAGCATAAAGGCGAACGGCACGGTCTACCATAGAGAGCCTCGTACGGAGCCATTTGGATTGTTGCCTAGAAGTTGTTATTATAGGAGAACTTGAAAAGAGGTAAATGATTCTCTCAGGAACCTCCAAAATCAAGAATACAAGCCTGTAACATATCCTCTAACACTCGTAAAGCTCTCTTGGATTGCCCATCGGTCTGGGGGTGATATGCAATACTCAGAAGTACCTATGATCCCAGTGCCTTTTGAAACCCTTGACAGAACCGTGAAGTAAAACGGTCATCCCTATCTAAGATAATAGAACGAGGTACACCATGAAGTCACACAATTTTCTAGATATACAGCCTTCCCAACTCATCAATCGTAAAGGTCTCTCAGATAGGCAAGAAGTGTGAAACGTTGGTCAACCTATCGACAACCACCCATACTGCATCGTACCTCAGGGAGATCTTGGAAATATTGTAACTAAATCTATGGTGATGTTATTCTATTTCCATTTAGGAATGGAAAGAGGCTGTAGGAGTACAGTAGGTCGCTGGTGCTCTACCTTCACCTGTTGGAAAGTGGAGCACCGAGTGATAAAACCCGCTATCTGCTTTTTCATACTAGGACACCAATACTATCGACACATGTCTCTATACATCTTCATCAACCTAGGATGAACTACCCAAATAGAGGTGTGATATTCCTTCATCATCTCTTCCTGTATATTTGAAGGCACCTATACACGGCCACAGTAAAGGAGAGTTTCATTGCAATCAATAACCCAACCAGGAGGTGGGTTCTCTCCTATAACACTTTCCTTAAAAATGAGACCCTCAGGGTCAATCAAATGTTGCCTTCGGACTTGATCTAGAATAGAGGATGTCACTATAAGAGTTTCTAGAACCAGTTATCCACTCTACTTCTGAACCTCCAGATGCATCTCTGAAAACAAGGCCATCATCTTCCACTCACTACTGGCTACCTGTATGGCATGTGTCTGTGTTTTGTGGTTTAAAGAATCTGCCACATCATTTCCCTTCCTAGGGGTATAAGCAAGCTCAAAATCGAATGACTGCAAGTATTCGACCCACCTGCATTGCCTTAAGTTCAAGTATCATTGAGTGGAGATATATTTCAAGCTTTTATGATTAGTGTAAAAAACGAATCTCTCACCCAAAAAATAGTGTCTCCAACAACTTATAGCATGAACCATAGCTACCAACTCAAGGTCATTTGTAGGATAGTTCAACTCGTGAGGTCTCAGATGGAAGGATTCATAAGCCACAACTCGATCATCGTGGATCAAAACTGCATCTAGTCCAATTGTTGAAGCATCATAATAAACTATATAGCTCTTATCAGGTTCAGGAAGAACCAGGATCGGAGTTGAGGACAGTATTCCTTTCAACTCCTAAAAAGACTTTTCATAAGCTTCTAACTAATGAACTGTACACCTTTCTTAGTCAAGGCCGTGAGAGGCGCTGCTAAGCGGGAGAAATCCTGGATGAATCACCTGTAATAGCCAGCAAGTCCCAAGAAACTGGGGATGTCGAAGACACTCTTGGGATGCTCCCATGAAACCACAATGCTCACCTTTTCTAGATCAACTAATACCCCTAATTCATATATAATATAACCCAAGAAGTGTACCTTATCAATCCAGAAGTGGAATTTATTGAGATTAGAATTTATTTGGTGCTCTCTCAGTGTACTCAGCATGATCGCAATATGGGTAGCATGGTCATGTCTGGAACGTGAATACACTAAGATGTCTTCCAAGAAGACTACCACAAAGGAATCAAGATATGGATGAAAACCCCGGTTCATCAGGGCCATGAAGACTATCAGTGCATTTTTTAGGCCGAATGGAATAACCAAATACTCGTACAAGCCATACCTACTTAGGAATGTTTTATGTGGTATGTCAGATGGTTTCACACACACCTGGTGATATCCCAACCTCATATCAATCTTATAGAAAATAGTTTCTTCCCAAAGCTAGTAAAAGAGATCATCTATACGAGGAAATGGATATTGATTATTTACCGTGATCTGGTTGAGTCAGAGATAATCCACGCATAACCTTAGGGTATTGTCTGCCTTCTTGGAAAAAAGGATAGGTGAACCCCACGGCGATGTGCTAGTTCTAATGAAACCCTTAGCCTCAAGGTCTTCAAGATGCTTTTTGAGTTCCTGTAGCTCTGTTGGTTCCATCCTATAAGGAGGAATAGACACTGGGGTTGCACCTAGAATGAGCTCAATAGTGAACTCCACATCTCTCATAGGAGGTAAGCCAGAGAAATCATCAGGGAATACATCCCTGAAAAGATCCACCACTGGAGAGATTTCAACTAGTTGTGTTCCATGATCGCTCATGAAGAGACTTTCCAACTGAGCTATCACTCTGCCCAACCCTACGTATTTAGGCTTATCTTGGTCTGACTTTAGGTCCCATTATCCTTTGTGAAGATATGTGTCACCCTCAGGAAATGTAAAGGACACCCGATGATGATAGAAATCCACTTGGTCACGGTAAGAAGAAAGCCATTTCATACCAAGAATGACTTCAATTCCATACATATCGAGGATATAGAAATTCCAAACAAAATGGTACCCGCCTATCTCGAGGGGGCACTCTTGGCACTAGCGTATACCCTCTGTCCTGACCCCAAGCGGAGTGTCATGTGACCTGACGCCATAGTGGTACTCAATTGGAAAACCAAGACTTTCAACAACAGCAGTAGATATAAAGGAGTGTGATGTGACAGTATCAAAAAGAGAAGAAAATAATGTAGAGGATACTAGAATAATACCTCTAACTGTAGATGGCCTTGCACTCTTCTCCTCTGGTGCTAATTGCACTACATACATGGGATTTGATCCATGACCCTGATACGCTGCCTGGTTGGATTGAGCAGGTCCACTCTAATGAAGCTAATATTCTGGAACTTGATTTCCTCAACCACGACCGCCACCATTTCCTTGGCCAAATCGAATGGTGGAAAAAGAACTTACAGCCTGATGTAGAGTCATAGATACCATACCTGACGGAGGTGTAGGTGTAGATCCTCTACCATTCTATGTTGAAGATAAGGAACAGAAGAAACACTGAAGGTGACCAATCCTAACGCAATCTCGGAACTCCTTAGGATCAATCGTGCATTGTGGTTTCTTGTGACCATCCCTGTCGCACTGATAACATGTGACAGAGCTATCAAGATTTGCTATTTGGCTAGTATTTCTCCGATGTGAACTTTCAAAACGACGTTTCCTACTGCCAGAAGATCCATCACCCTATATCGGAATATAACCACCTTGGCTCATTGGTTTAGCTTCCCTAACATTTCACTATAAGATTAGAGTCTGGTTCACGATCTTCGTAACAGTGGTCAAATGGAATACGTTCACCTATGAGTGGATAGTATACTGAAGTCCGTCCTCAAAAATCCTCGCAGTATTCTGCACTTCGCCGGTCAGAGATGGGGAAAAATGTTGAAGTTCCGTGAAATGAGTAGAATACTCTAACATAGTCATAGAGCCCTACTGAAGATGTAGGAACTCCCACGCATGATCATCTCTTAGAGTCTGTTGGAAAAATTGATTGTAGAAGACTGCTTAGAAATCAGCCCAAGCCATGTCACTGGCCTGTTCAGCCTGAGAAACAACGTCCCACCAGCGTTTGGTGGTGTCACGAAGCATTTAGACTTCAATATTGACCCTTCAATCTGGAGGTGTCTCAAGGTGGTCTAAAATAGTCCGTATAGCTTCTATCCATGATTCTGCAGCATGAGGGCCACCACTCCCTAAGAAGGTGGGAGGGTGCTACTGCAGAAAGCCCCACGTAAGGTCTTCCATAGACAGGGCAAGTCAGGGAATATTCTGAACCGACTGCCTAAACCTAAGGATACTATCCTTGAACTGAATGTCAGGGTCCCTCGGAATATCGAAAGAAGGTAGTGCCATAGGAGGCTCTTCGAGAGGAACCACGGGTGCTTCAGGACCCACAATATCTGGAATGCGCTCATTGACACTCTCCTGAGATACAGCACAAATATTTCATGGTGTCATTTGTCTACAATATCCAAACACACCCTTATACAAGGAGTAAAGAAGGTGAGAAAAAAAAGTAGGGTGAGAAAGAGGTTAGGTACATAGCCTGCCTCTGAGCACTAAACAACAGACAACCCGCCTCAAGAGCTAGGTTTTTATATAGAAGAGACAACTAAAAAGGATTACTAAACAGTTCTAAATCCCACTCTTAGGTTGAGTCAGGATAACATATAACTGACTAACACAACCTTATATTTAATAAACCAACAATTCAAAATTTTACGACTAGGTATAACAGCACTCACATGCAATAGGCAAATGCACGCTAAAAGTAGATATGGCATGGAAATATGCATGGCATTTAAATCCTATAGTTCCTATCATGATGCATGGGATTTTTTTCCCTTGTATCATCAGGCTACAATGGTAAACCCATTATTTCAATAATACCAGCACAATAACAACACAATAAAAGTGAGTCACCCAAGGTGAAATCATATCAACAGTAACTGGAATAATCAATAACTACAATCCCAACCCATGAATTTGAGTTTTCCCTTATACATGGGTTAGCTACATCCAAGCACGGATTACATCCCCAATCCCTATATCCTAGTCTCTTGTCTAACCCAAATAGTAAGACAAAAGGAAAAACCACTGCTAATACCACTTTGTAACATCCAGACCCGGATCACCTCTAAGCGGTGGCCGAACCGGTGCATCACATAACCTCAAGAACATCTTCCCAAATGTCAGAGGCTTACGACTAGTAGCGAGGGACCTTTTTGTGTCCTTGGGGAAGACTATTCCCTCATAGGTAACGAATAATATCACAGCGGATGTAAAAAACAACAAATAATAAGTAGAGAAAGCATGTGAATAAAAAAACTACAGTAGAAGCAATGTAAATAATCAAACTGAATAACAAAAAACCAAGTGCGGAAACTCACAAAATAGTGTCATGCCATGATATGAGTCTAAACTAAAAGTATGGAACATAGAACTCAAACACATAGTAAACTAAAAGAAAAGACACAAGCAGCAACTGCATCGCAAGAAAGGCCAGGTCCTCTTCCCCAGTATCCATCCTAAGTAGTAATGAACAGTCAAGCATCGGAAGCAGAACGCTTCCCCTTGTCAATACCTGTGAGCATGTAATCTAATCAGGTGTCGACAACGCCCGAGCAGGGTGTGAGATAAAATCCCAATAGGCCGACACCCACGGTGTCTAAACCTTTCCATTTCATGCAAAAATAAAAATACAGTGTTCCATTACATAACCATTTCAAATAAATTAATTGTAGTGCAATGAAATAAATAATTCAGCCCGGGTCCCAAACAGAACTCATGCCTAGTCGCCTGCTTCATCCTAAGCTAGTAGTCTGAAAGGGTATATGTCAGCAAAATTCACGATCATGCATATATATATATATATATAAACCAGAAATCAAGGTAAAAATAGGAAAAGGTATACCCCAATCTTGTGCTTTAACTTGGGGTTCAAGTCCAGCGTCAACCAGGCACACTTCCACATATCAGGGAAAATATCTCAATTCTCAATAGACTCAATTAGGAATAACATAAACCTTAAGTGCATCATTATTTAAGGTTCAAGTTGAGAGTTGGATTTTGAGCTCATCCTGAAGGTATCGCTACGGAACATCCGTCAATTTATCCAATGCCACCATGCTCGTCCAAGGCAATATTTCGAAAGACCCAGTATCGCCCGAGGCATGGATTTACCCTGAGTCCGTATCGATCTCGCAAAAAGGGGTTGAGTGTCATCCAAGGATGGCTTAGCCACATTTCCAATGGATCCGTCCTGATGGGCCCTTTTTGGAACCGGTATCACTCAAAAGTATTAGAAAGTCCGGGGAAATCTCGGTCTGGAAAATCCAATGAAACTACCCCCCAACACGTAGAGGTAACCTGTTAGGAACGGAGGATCTAAGTGTCTCCCTTAATACGAGGTCCACCTCTTTTCCCCACACTGAATTTAATTAAATTTTTCATAACAAAAGATATGACATAATCAGCATATAAAGTCACAGCTTTAAAACTAACCTGATACACTCATGCATCACAAGGAATAAATTTAACAGTAAAACACAAAAACTTGCAAGGAAATATACATATCATATCAACCTCAGTGTATAATGCATATTTAAATAATAAACAGTTTAGCAAAACAAGTCCCAATGATCCAACAATTGAAGTCCATGTTCAAGAAACTATTTATTTAATTTAATTACAATAAAAAATTTCTTCGCAACACATGCAATTAATCAAAAAATAAACTTGGATAATGGAAGAATACACCAATAATGTCAGCACGCCCAAAGGGGTGTCCAAATTTGTTGCAATAATTCAAACAACTAATCATTTAATTTAAAAACAATAAAAAGGGGATGTGCAATACCCGTAGCTAATTAAATTAATAACTCGGCTAACAGAAAAATATTCTGACTTTGTTGGCACACCCAAAGGGGTGTCTGATCTTGTTTCAACCATTAAAACAAATTAATTTAATATGATTAAGGCTGCAACAATTAAACAGAACCATTAAAGTAATTAAAATGGGTAAAATTTCACAAATCTGGTAGGCACCGACTAACGGAACAACGGTGCATTTTTTATAAATCGCAATGAAATGGAGGGAAATCGAGTAGTCACCCTACCTTGTAGTCTTAGATGACTCTAGGATCCACGGTAGACTTTGATTTGACCTAAAATGGATGAAAATGAAGGATTTTAGAAAAACCACAAAATAGGGTAAGAATCTTCCACGACGAACTGCGCGCAAAATACTCAACAGAATCAAATGATTCCACTTGTGCAACGTTATCCTTTCCCTAAGGTTTACTTTTCACCTAACAGTGAAGGAATATTACATCAGAAGTAGGAGAAATGGCCTTTTGAAGGGGCTGCTGGTTGGTGTGATGGGATTGAGGGGTGCGACTTGATAAGTGGGAGAGGGAGAGAGGAGAGGAAAAAAGAAAAGAGAGAAAAAAAAAGAAAAAAAAAGAAAAGAAAAATAAGAGAAAAATAAAAGATAAGGAAAAAAGGAAATAAAAAAATATAAAATAAAAAAAATGGAAAGGAAAATAATAAAAATAATTAAAAATGTGAATACACCATTTTAATTATTTTCATTTTTCCCATAACCCCCTCTTTATTTTATTTCAGAATTTCTTTTTATCCTTTCTTGCTTTCTTTTAAATATTCTTTAAATCTCTTATTACTCTTTTCCAATCCTTAATTAATTATTTAATACTTGAACATCTCACCAAAGTGCGATATGAAATTTTTCATGAAATGTTTGTAATTATTTAAATTAAATAAACAAGCTGCCCGGGACCCACAGTGAGGTGCGCAGGCGCACACCCCAGGTCTCTTAATTAATTATACTATAATAAAGTAAAAATAGTTCATACTTGATTAAGTTCGGGATGTTACAAGTGAGCCTCAACCCATATATAATACAACATATCATTTTATTATGATATTAATCTACCCATGCCTAGATTGTGGATAACTAATTCATATAAAGGATGATGTTATAGGTATTTATCAATACTATGATGATATTTTCATAAAACATTTCTATACCAAGATCTGTATTACACTAATGGTTAATCTGGGTAATATGGTAATCACATCGAGTAGGGGTCTCTAAATAAATAGGTTGGGCTGGGGGATCTACCGGTATTCCCAACCCTTGGATTAGTTATGAAATAATAAATGAATGGATTGTGTTAGTGTCGATAAGAATGAGGGATAGTGTATAAAAACAAAAATCTTACCTTTAACCATGATGAAAACTTCTTAATAAAATCCCTATATAATATGCATCTATCTATGGTCCTAACCGTTAGCACCTTCAACCTAGGAGGAGTGCCTGGATGTGGTGGGGATAGAAATGAATTGAATCATAAAACACCTCTTTCTCCTCCTACTATGCCACCAGTTCCTCCATTCAATCCACCTCCTAGAGGGCCACGTTTTTCACAATAGGGAGGCCTCTGATCCCAATGTTGTCTCTAGTGTGGATGTCTATTCATGTTACCAACCTAGTTTTCTTTAGTTACTGGCTTGGTTGGGAAATTTTGATCAAATTTTACTCTAACTATACAAGTATAACAAGTCTTTCCCCTTATTAATTTGACCCTATATGAGACTCTCGTGATGATAATACTTGATACTGAGATTGGGTTTTTGTATTCCTCCATTTTCAGTATCTTGATGACTATAGATGGGTAATAACAGCTTATAGATATGACCTAGGGAAACTCTAACCTACACCAGAACCAGGCTACATCTTTTGGTAGGAATCCTCTCTGAAGGTTCTCAAATCCTAACCATGGTATGGTAGCCTCATTATTAGTCTAGGTAGTCAATGTACACCAACGTATTATTATGAATTATAGGATACTCAAATAAATAATCTCCATTGTGTGTCTGAACTAAATGAAAAATGTGGGCCATCAAATTTATCCAATCCATTGACACTCTATGATCAAGATTTCCTTGAAACCTAAGAGGCATATGGTTCTCAAACTTTTGTAATGAACTCAGCCTATGGGTAGTATCATCCAATACAGTATAGAATACCATCTTCTCCATGGTTGTAGGGTCTAGATATTGTACAATGGGTAGATAATCTCCCCTCTTCTCATGGGGTAGAGATACCTCTCAATCAAGTACTTGAATTGAAAACTCATTACTCAATGGATTAGTGAATGGAATATCTAGTACTATTACTAAATTTTCAAAAACTTTTCCCAAAATAGTATATTTTAATCTATGTGTTAACAACCTATAATTAATAAGATGAACCCATGGTTATTAAGGTAAATCAGGTTGAGTTGAATCAATAAGGACATGAAAGATCACAATAGACCATTGTATAATGCATATACCAATCCTAATTACAACCTAAAACTCATGTATTAGAGTTAAAGGATATGGTATTCCCTAAATATCTATTTCATGTGATTAAATTATCCTTGTCACATTATAAAAATGTGGATATCATAAAACCATGTGAGCTACTTCCTACTTTGATGTAGACTATGTCATATAATATGACATAGGGATATCATATTCACTACTTAGCAAGTTGCATTATATTATATAATGGGATTATAGTTCCATAAATCATAAGGTAAAATTAATTTAGAATTGCATCAATTCATTTAAATTAGTGGAGTGATGAAGATTTTAACATCCAAATATCCTAATAGGTTGGATAACATAAATTAAGAGTGGCACACATGATGAAATGCTCAGGAGTTCATTCATGCAATGGTTGAATGAGTTGGCTAAGAGTTATATCTGATGCATTCACTAACATGTAATTTAAAATCTAATATATTCATTATTTGGGAGTGTTCTTGAGGGATTTTTAAATCCCATTACCATGTGATGTTTGTAATTTTGTGATCAATGACTTGGAAAAAACTCGATATCACCCAAATCTTTATATTCTTCTATATTTATCTAGAGAGGCTCTAACATTCTGTGATGAGAAAGATTGTCCTGTTTATATGAAAAGTGATCAAGTTATCCTATGGATACACCACATAGGGAATAATCCTTTTTTTTTCTTAGTGGTTATCATTAAGCACGGATAATAAAGGACCAGTGATAGATATAGTGTATGGTACACATATTTATAGTTTCTTCATTTCTAGTTTCATATGATTTTTCTTATTTTAACATGGAGATATTTTTTTGGGTATATCTTAATTTTTTCCATTTCATATAATAAGTGTTATTAGATCCCTAAAAATCCCAACAGTTGTATCAGAGCTAACCTTATGTTTATATTTTTTAAATATTATTGAAGAAATGAATATTTCTCTATCATATAGATTATTATATTCTAGTCATAAAATATGATTCTTGGTTCTATTTTGGTCGATTGAGTCGTGGATTATGATATGGGATATCATAAAAAGAGAACCAATGGAAATACTAGGGATTTTTGTTAGTCGTAGCATATGACTCTTGGTTATCATATTCAATATTAATGCAACACCAGATTTAAAAACAAAGTATCATATCATCCATATGATATATCTACAAATCATAAAATGTGACATAAGATATCGTAAGGGGTGATAATAATATCAATTAAAAAATATGAGTGATGTTGTACTATTGGTCTATCATATTTAATTATTTGACTATCAGTCATATAGTATGACAGATAGTGTGTAAATTCTTGATCTACTAGTCATATCTTATGAATCTCCTTGGATCTTAAAATACAATTGGCTTAGAAAAATTTATTTTTATTTAAATTAAATTATGAATTTTAAAGACCCGTAAAATTCAAGGGAAATTTTTTCTTACTTTTCTTTGGGATTTTACAAGAACGCAGTTTCTAACGGCACCTGATTCCGAGGCCCGGTGTGCCCAGAATCAATTTCCGAAGTTTAGCTCGTGTATGTTCAGTGAACGAACGAGCAGGTTTTCCTAACATTTGAACCGGTGCTCGGAATTGAAATCTGAGGGCACCAATGAAACCGCAACGCCGGTAATTTCTTAGGAGAACCTTTTCCGAAGGTGCGTTTGCTCGGAAGGAGTTGTTAATTTTGTGGTTTTAGTGAGGAGTAAATAAAATTATATTACAATTTTATTTATTTTCCTCTAGGTAGTTATAACCTAAGTAAGGGAGTTTGGGGTGGGACCCACATGTTGTTAACCAACCATGAGAGGATAAAGGTGGGGTGGGGCCCACACGATCCCAACCCCTCATATTCCTAAACTCCATAACCCCCCTTTAATGTGAGACCACTCACCTCCCCCTCTCTCTTCTTTAATCATGTCAACTCACTTAATTAATTAAGTGAGTTATGTGTTTGAATTTTAAAAATTGAAATGCTTGGCTTGATGTAATAAAATAAGATAAGCCTTATTTTATTTGGGAGGGTTGGTTGTTGTGTGAGGAGATTTGGGAGATAGAACTCTTTTCTCTGGGGAAGAACTCCATCCTCCCGTGAAGAGCTTCAATCCTTCCGCGAAGAACGTCGTCTCTTCAATGAAGAATGACTCAATGACTCTGGTATCTCCATTACCTTTCTCCTCCGTGACAAGGGAAGAGACACCGATGCGGGAGTTCTCTCCAACAACACGTAATCATCTTCTTCTCTCCGTGATAAAGAGAAGACGACGTCTCCTTAGACGCTCTCTGTCGATGTCTACGGAACCACACCCCGCGACGCCGCTTTCTACGACGCTCTTCGAACATCAACACATTATCAAGGTAGGGTTTAATTGCTTTTTGTTCTTGAAATATTCTTTGTCGTTCTTCATCTTATTTTTTGGGCCGCTTGTTATCAACTTATCGGGAGGAGGTCGGACCGCATGAACACGGCCGACTCTCCTTCCCCTTTTGTTGTTGTGTTGTTGCAGTTCGAAAGAAGGCGGCATGGTTCAATGGCACCGCGCGGAAACATATATAAATGTGGCAAAGATGTGTGGCGCTGGTGCACTGCGCCGTTGAGGCCGAACGAATATGCGGCCGGAGTCGGGCTACAGCGAAGGGGCGCGGCGCCGTCGCACCGCGCCGGAGAACCACGAAGACACCGCGGCCAGAGTGGGGCCACGGCGGAGGGGCACGGCGCCGTCGCGCCGCGCTGGTCGGACAAGGCCGCGGCTCAAATTCGCGGCGGTGCAAGGCGGGGCGGCCGGAACCGCCGGCAGCCGGCACCTCGGAGGGCGGGACCGCGGAAGTCCCGCAGCGGCAGCACTGGCCGGCCAGACCAGGCCGGCCATTTTAGGGGGAGACCGGGGGTCGTAACCCCCAGCTGGCCAAAGGAGCAGCCCCCCATGTGGGGGCCACGGTTACTCAATCAGGGGGCAGCGCCCCCCCCCCCCATCCGCTCAGCTCGGTGTGGCCGAGCTGGCCACGTGGGGCGCGCGCGCAGGCCAGGTCGGGCTGCCCAGGCCAGGCCGGGCTGCGCCCTAATGGACCGGACCCAGTTCGGGTCAACCCGGTTCGGGCCGACCCAGGGGGGGTCTCGGGTCGGGTCGGTCCGGGCCCAAAACCCCCTAAAAACGGACAGGTGCGTTCTTTTGCCCATATCTTGGGCTACAGACCTACGATCGATGCACTGTCAGCTGCAATGTGATCCTTGGATCGAGACGGTCATTTCGGTATATTACACTCAAGGATTTGGAGAACTTTGTGTACGTCCGGGTTGGTTCGAACACGAAACCGACCGGGCCCTTGGAGCGGAAACGCTTATAACTTGAGCTCCGGACGTCCGATTTACGTTCCGTCGGCTTTGTTGGATTCCTCTTAGTGAGACGGCCCTTTTGGATTAATCCTCTCAAGGTTTGGATGTAGTTAGAGTGCGGTATGGTTGGTTTTGACTTAAAAACCAACCGGGCCCCTAGAACGAAAAGGCCAATAACTCGCAGACCGGGCGTCCGATTGACACGTCGTCTGTCACGTTGAGTTCCTCTTATCGAGACGGAACTTTGAGATACATCAACTTCATACTACGTGTCAGTTTATGTATCGACCCCCCTTGGCTCATGGAGCGGACCCTCCCGGAATCAAGCATGCTGTGTGCGGGAACCCTAGAGCTGGCTGCGACGATGAAGATCGTACTGAAATCCTCTGTGGGTTCGACGGCGATGAAGACTGCACTGAAATCCTATGTGTGTTTGGCAGTGATGAAGACCATACTGAAATCCTCTGTGGGTTCGACGGCGATGAAGACTGCACTGAAATCCTACGTGGGATCGGCAGCGATGAAGACTGTACTGAAATCCTCTATGGGTTCGACGGCAATGACTACTGTTCTTGTATCCTACGTGGGTCTGGAAATGTTTGACTATGTTCTTGCTATCCTACGTGGGTCTGGCAGAGTAGCTGGTCTGTATCCTATGTGAGTCCAACAGCTTAGCTGGTTTAGTATCCTACGTGGGTCCCAGCATAGATGAATCAGTGGCTATATCTGATCATCTCTATCACCTTACGAAGAAGTATACCTATGTGAGATGAGTCTTGAATTCAATAAATATCTTCGATATGATTGACTTACTTTCCTATGTGGATTGAGTTGTGTTATCCTGTTTGGATTGGGTTGTACTCCTATGTGGACATGAACGAACTTGGGCATGGATGCTGGAGCCGAACGGGAATTGATGACTTGGGTATATGTATGGGAATATACCTAAGTATTGTTGGATGTTACTTCATGATTGTATCTTTCCTTTTTGGATTATCCTTTGTGGATTCTGGGAGACCTTCGGGGGTCTTGGGGTCCCTACTGAGTAGCGTATACTCACCCCTACATGGGTTATGCCCGCACTACATTGTGTTGGTTGCAGACGACGGACAGTGTTGATCGTGGTTGAGGCTTGTGGAGAAAGTCGGTACCTGGAGGTGGACCACTGGGCGGGACGTACTCGGAATGGGCGGTTGGACCCGAGGAGATGAGGAGGCTATCTGTACCCACCCTTCAGGTGGGAATTCCAGTGGACGGCTCGACGTTGCTGCTTTACTTTCAGTTGTTGTACTTTCTTTCCAGTTGTACTTTACTTTGAGTTTAGGTTTGTATTCTGGCCCTCTTACTTTTACGTACTACTTTTTTACCTTGATTTACTTAGTGTTTACTTCTGCTTGCTTACTCTGTAGTGTTTGTTTACTTTATAAAGGCAATTCCTTCCCCTTTTGTCAGGATTTACACCTTGGTGCTAGTCGCCAGCCCCTGGCCTATGGGAGGCGGGCTTGGGGTAGTCACGGCACGGGTCCCAAGGACGGGTCGTGAAAAATTGGTATCAGAGGAGTTCGGTTCTACTGCAGAACTTAGGACTCTGATCTTTCTTCTTTGTGAAGCAATGGTGTTAAGGGTATTGAGTGTGGTTATCAGTCCAGGGAGTACAGTGTTGGTACGGCGGCCGACGTATCCATACACCAGGACCCTGACTACTGATTTCCGACTCAATGCATGAAAACATTGATTGCATGTGTGTTTCAAAAGTTTTCTTTGGGATTACTATATGTCAGCTCACTAGGTATATTGTTTGATCGTGGCACACCTGTTTCTTTTCAGGATGGCCCCACTATGGCATCCAACTAGGGTTCCAAGTTTTGTGCGAGCCGACAGTCCACCGAGCAACGAGGCCTCGGTGCAGGGCCCTTTTTCAGCAGAGCCACCGGCGGTACCACTACCCGCTGAGCCATTGATGCCACCCGCCCCAGCCGTTGAGAGTGCACGTCGCCTTAGTGCACTGCATGAGTTTTAGCATCAGAGATCGCCTAGGTTCCGTAGGGAGACAGACCCTCAGGCAGCCGAGGATTGGCTGGAGGCGGTTGTTCGAGTTTTCAGGTTAGTGGGGAAACCAACTGACCTCATGGTGATCCTCACAGCGAGCCTCCTGCACGCGGCAGCAAGAAAATGGTGGAGCTTGATGCTCCAAGTGCACGACGAGGAATCACTCCTCTGGATGGACTTTGTGAACCTCTTTCTCTCGGAGTTCGTCCCAGCCACCCTCTGTGCGGTGCGCATCCAGGAGCTTCTACAGCTGCGGCAGGGCAGCATGACGGTCGCCCAGTACTCGGCGAGATTTACCGATCTCTCGCGCTATTTGACAGACATGGTATGGGACCCATTCTTCTGGGCTCGGACCTTCGAGCAGGGACTGAGGCATGATATCAGGGCATCGATGATCTCCCTCAGCATTCCAACACCATAAGGAGTACTGGAGCGAGCTCTTCTCATAGAGATCTTTCTTGTTGAGCATATGCCAGCAGCGAGACCTACCGCAGGGTGGTACGTAGCAGAGTCGTCTATAGCTGGAAGTAAACGGATGTCAAAGGGGTCCAGGTGGACCAGACCATTAGGCAGACGACCTCAGGACACTAGCTCAGAGGTGCAGGGAACATGGCGCAGAGCCAGCCTTCCGAGGAGTAGACAGTGCTACGCATGCGACGGGCAGGGCCACTTGGCTCGTGACTGCCTGACCCACCATGCAGAGGAGCAGCAGACGGTTGAGGGGCCACCCAGGCATAGGCAGAGGGTCAACCGTGGCGGTCTGCCGAGGGCAGGCGGTCGAGGTAGGGGAGCTGGCCGAGCAGCAGGTGGTGGGCGACGCTTTGAGGCTTTACCACCACCACCACCAGGAGGTCCACCCCGACCACAGGGAGCTGGCGGGCAGAGACAGGCTCAACTTCAGGCAGCAGAGGCCTACGACCAAGGTACGCTGGAGATTATTCGAGGTACTATTTGTGTCTACTCCACCCTTGCTACAGTTCTAATAGACACAGGAGAGAGTCTTTCTTTTATTGTTGCTGCCCTTGTTCGGAGCTCGGAGATTTTGACAGAGTCGTTGGCTCGATCCTTACGTCTAGAGACTCCTACGGGAGAAGACTCGACGATTACGCACTGGTGCCGATAGTGTGAGCTTACTCTAGTAGGTGAGGGTTTTGGATGGGATCTTCTTGTAGTGACGTCGAGGCCTTACGACGTCATCTTGGGCATGGATTGGTTATCTACAGTCTATGCTCAGATCGACTGTATTAGGCGCAAGGTGCGGTGTGTACGCACCGACGGGAGAAGGTTCACCTTCACCGACAAGAAGGGAGCCTTTGCAGCACAGGATGGACTCACGCAGAGGATAGGACAGCCCATCACTCATCAGTTGGCTAGCCTCATCCTAGGAGTAGTTGATGTGCGGATTCCTAGTTTTCCTGTAGTGGTGGATCAGTATGCCAACGTTTTCCCTGATGACATTCCAGGACTACCTCCTCATAGAGAGGTAGACTTTTTTATTGACCTGTACCCTGGGACAGCCCCAATATCCACTCCAGCATATCAGATTTTCCCCGCTGAGCTTCAAGAGCTACGGGTACAGTTGGAGGACTTGCAGGGCAAGGGATTCATCTGACCCAGTGTTTCACCCTGGGATTCCCCGATATTGTTTGACAAGAAGGCGGACGTAAGCTTGAGACTTTGTGTTGACTATCGTTGCATGAACCAGGTGACCGTGATGAACAAGTATCCGCTACTGAGGATTGACGATCTCTTCGATCAGCTCAAGGGAGCACGATGGTTCTCGAAGATAGACCTCAGATCAGGCTATCATCAGCTCAGAGTTTGGGAGTTGGACATATAGAAGATGGCCTTCAGATCTCGGTATAGCCACTATGAGTTCTTGGTTATGCCTTTTGGCATAACCAACGCTCCAGCAGTGTTCATGGGTCTCATGAATAGGATCTTTCAGCCATACCTCGATCGATTTTTCGTGGTCTTCATCGATGACATTTTGATATACTCGACCACCAAGGAGGAGCACGCCTACCACTTGCGGGTTGTACTAGACACACTCCAAGAGCACTAGCTTTATGGTAAGCTCTCGAAGTGTCAGTTCTGGTTACATGAGGTCCACTTCTTGGGACACGTCATCTCTGAGGCGGGATTTGCAGTGAATCCTGTGAAGATCGAGGTAGTGCTAGCTTGGGAACCACCCAGGAGCGTGACGGAGGTGCGGAGTTTCTTGGGACTAGCTGGGTACTACCGGAGGTTTGTGAGAGACTTCTCCAGAGTTGTTTCACCACTCTCAGCTTTGACGAAGAAGGGGAAACCCTTCGTTTGGTCATAAAGATATCAGCAGAGCTTCCAGGAGCTGAGACAGAGATTGACCAGCGCACCTATCTTGAGGCTGTCGGAGGAGGGAGTAGGGTACGTAGTCTACTGCGATACATCAGGGACCAGACTCGAATGTGTCTTGATGCAGGAGCGGGCAGTGATCGCCTATGGATCACGTCAGTTGAGGAAGCATGAGTAGAACTACGGTACCCATGACCTGGAGTTAGCAGCAGTGGTCTTCGCTCTGAAGATGTGGCGACACTACCTGATGGGCGAGTACTTTATAGTCTACTCTGACCACCAGAGTCTCGGGTACATCTTCTCGCAGAAGGACCTGAATCTGAGACAGCGGCGATGGATCGAGTTCCTCCAGGATTATGAATTTGAGATAGTCTATACCCCTGGAAAGGGGAACATAGTAGCTGATTCCCTCAGCAGGAGGACGGGAATTCATCTACTCGGTGAGGCGACGGAGCAGCTATCCGCTTTGTAGATATCCTTCATGGATAGAGATGGATCATACTTTCTTCAGTCACTCACAGTCACACCTCCACTACTGCAGCGGGTCAGAGAGGCACAGTGTGGGGATGCTGACTGTGAGACGCGGTGTGCGCAGATATCCTCAGGACAGGCACCTGATGGATTTTCTGTATAAGGAGAGCACATCTTCCTTTTCAGAGGACGTACCATGGTACTAGTTGCTTTACAGGAGGAGGTGCTGAGAGAGTTTCACACTTCCCATTTAGCGTTACATCCAGGACTGGTGAAGATGTACCAGGTCTCAGACGACAGCACTGTTGGTTGGGTATGAAGAAGGTTGTAGCAGAGTTTGTTTCTCGATGCATCACCTGTCAGCAGGGGAAGGCAGAGCACCAGGTACCAGCAGGCTTGGTACAGCCCTTGGAGGTCCCTGAGTGGAAGTGGGACGGGATATCTATGGACTTCATGACTGGACTTCTATGTACTTCCAGATGTCATGACTCCATTTGGGTGATTTTTGACCGACTCACCAAGTCGGCTCACTTCTTACCCATCAGAGAGCAGGGCTTAGTGGAGAGCTTGGGATGCCTCTACGTTCAGGAGATCGCATGGATTCATGGTGTGCCATCATCTATCATCTCCGATCGAGATGCTCGCTTTACTTCCCGGCTTTGTAAGGGGTTGCAGGAGGCATTCAGGACACAGCTACGTCTGAGCACCGCCTTTCACCCTCAGACGGATGGTCAGACGAAGAGGACCATTCAGACTCTCGAGGACATGCTTCGTTCATGTGTCCTAGACTTTGGTCCCAGCTGGGAGGACCACCTACCCTTGGTGGAGTTCACGTACAACAATAGCTACCACTCCACCATCGGGATGGCACCATACGAGGCATTGTACGACCGACCTTCCAGATCACCTCTGTGCTGGACAGACCCTGGGGAGTCAGCACTGGTGGGACCGGAGATAGTCCAGGCCATGACATAGAAGGTCCAAGTCATCCAGGAGCAGATGAGGATAGCTCAGAGCTGGCAGAATTCTTATACTGACAGGAGGCGGAGGCTACTGAAGTTCGAGGATGGCGACCACGTCTTCTTGCGGGTCTCACCTCGACGTGGATTATGGAGATTTGGCCAAGGCGGCAAGTTATCTCTGCGCTTCATCGGACCATTCCAGGTCCTCAGCAAGATATGAGAGGTGGCTTATTGACTGGCTCTACCACCTCAGTTGCACTGGGTGCATGACGTCTTCCACGTATCTTAGCTGAGGAGATACGTGCATGACCCAACGCATATCATCGACCATGGGGAGTTGGACATTGATGATGGGGCGACTTTTGCAGAGGTCCCGGTGGAGATCGAGGATCGACAAGAGAGATTCCTACGTGGATGGTTGATACCTCTAGTTCACATCAGATGGAAGCATGGGAACCTCCAGGAGAGTACTCAGGAGTGGGAGGCTCAGATGCGTGCTCAGTACACACATTTGTTCCCCAAGTTTATGATGTATCTTTATGGGGACGTAAATCCCTGAGGTGGTAGTAATGTAAAGACCAGTAAAATTCAAGGGAAATTTTTTAATAATTTTCTTTGGGATTTTACAAGAACGCAGTTTCTGATAGCACCTGATTCCGAGGCTCAGTGTTCCCAGAATCAATTTCCGAAGTTTAGCTCGGGTACGTTCAGTGAACGAACAAGTGGGTTTTCCTAACTTTTGAACTGGTGCTCGGAATTGAAATCTGAGGGCACCGATGAAACCGCAGCACCGGTAATTTCTTAGGAGAACCTTTTCTGAAGGTACGTTTGCTCGGGAGGAGTTGTTAATTTTCTGGTTTTAGTGAGGAATAAATAAAATTATATTACAATTTTATTTATTTTCCTCTAGGTAGTTATAACCTAAGTAAGGGAGTTTGGGGTGGGACCCACATGTTTTTAACCAACCATGAGGGGATAAAGGTGGGGTGGGGGCCACATGATCCCAACCCCTCATATTCCTTAACTCCATAACCCCCCTTTAATGTGAGACCACTCACCTCCCCCTCTCTCTTCTTTAATCATGCCAACTCACTTAATTAATTAAGTGAGTTATGTGTTTGATTTTTAAAAATTGAAATGATTGGCTTGATGTAATAAAATAAGATAAGACTTATTTTATTTGGGAGGGTTGGTTGTTGTGTGAGGAGATTGGGGAGATAGAACTCTTTTCTCTGTGGAAGAACTTCATCCTCCCGTGAAGAGCTTAAATCCTTCCACGAAGAACGTCATCTCTTCAACGAAGAACGACTCAACGACTCCGGTATCTCCATTCCCTTTCTCCTCCGTGACAAGGGAAGAGACACCGACGCAGGAGTTCTCTCCAATGACACGTAATCATCATCTTCTCTCTGGGATAAAGAGAAGATGACGTCTCCTCAGATGCTCTCCGTCGACGTCTACGGAACCACACCTTCCGACGCCTCTTTCCGCGACACTCTTCGAACATCAACTCATTATCAAGGTAAGGATTAATTACTTTTTGTTCGTGAAATATCCTTTGTCTTTCTTCGTCTTATTTTTTGGGCTGCTTGTTATCAACTTATTTGGGAGGGTTGGTTGTTGTGTGAGGAGATTGGGGAGATAGAACTCTTTTATCTGTGGAAGAACTTCATCCTCCCGCGAAGAGCTTCAATCCTTCCGTGAAGAACGTCATCTCTTTAACGAAGAACGACTCAACGACTCTGGTATCTCCATTCCCTTTCTCCTCCGTGACAAGGGAAGAGACACCGACGTGGGAGTTCTCTCCAATGACACGTAATCATTCTCTTCTCTCTGGGATAAAGAGAAGACGACGTCTCCTCAGACGCTCTCTGTCAACGTCTACGGAACCACACCCTGCGACGCCGCTTTCCGCGACACTCTTCGAACATCAACTCGTTATCAAGGTAAGGGTTAATTACTTTTTTTTCGTGAAATATCCTTTGTCGTTCTTTGTCTTATTTTTTGGGTTGCTTGTTATCAACTTATCGGGAGGAGGTCGGACCGCACGAACACGACCAGGGGTCGTAACCCCCGACTGGCCAAAGGAGACCCCCCCCACGTAGGGGTCGCGGTTACTCAATTATGGGGCAGCGCCCCCCCCCCCCCCCCCTTCCGCTCAAATCGGCGTGGTCGAGCTGGCCACGCAGGTCGCACGCCCGCGCCAAGCCGGTACGGGCCGCGCCCAGGCCGGGCCGCGCCACGCCCAGGCTGGGCCACGCCGCACCCACCGGACCGGGCTACACCCTAATGGGCCGGATCCGGACCCGGTTCGGGGCAACCCGGTTCGGGCCGACCCAGGGGGGGTCTCGGGCCGGGTCGGTACGGGCCCAAAACCCCCCTAAAACGGACAGGTACGTTCATTTTCCCATATCTTGGGCTACGGACCTATGATCGATGTATCGTCTGCTGCGATGTGATCCTTGGATCAAGACGGTTGTTTCGGTATATTACACTCAAGGTTTCGGAGAACTTTGGGTATAGCCGGGTTGGTTTGAACACGAAACCAACCGGGCCCTCGGAGCGGAAACGATTATAACTTGAGCTTCAGATGTCCGATTGACGTGCCATCGACTTTGTTGGATTCCTCTTAGTGAGACGGACCTTTTTTCTTAGTCCGCTCTAGGTTTGTACACAGTTGGAGTGCGGTCGGGTTGGTTTTGACTTAAAAACCAACCGGACCCCTGGAACGAAAAGGCCAATAACTCGCAGACCGAGCGTCCGATTGACGCGCCTTCTGTCACGTTGAGTTCCTCTTGTCGAGACGGAACTTTTAGATACATCAACTCTGGACTACGTGTCATTTTATGTATCGACCCCCCTTTTCTCGTGGATAGGACCCTCTCGGAATCGAGCATGATGTGTGCGGGAACCCTAGAGCTGGCTGCGACGATGAAGACCGTACTAAAATCCTCTGTGGGTTCGACGGCGATGAAGACTGCACTGAAATCCTATGTGGTTTCAGTAGTGATGAAGACCGTACTGAAATCCTCTGTGGGCTCGATGGCGATGAAGACTGCACTGAAATCCTACGTGGGTTCGGCAGTGATGAAGACCGTACTGAAATCCTCTGTGGGTTTGACAGCGATGACTACTATTCTTGTATCCTTCGTGGGTCTGCCAGTGTTTGACTCTGTTCTTACTATCCTAGGTGGGTCTGGCAGAGTAGCTGGTCTATATCCTATGTGGGTCCGACAGCTTAGCTGGTTTAGTATCCTACGTGGGTCCCAGCATAGATGAATCAGTGGCTATATCTGATCATCTCTATCACCTTACGAAGAAGTATACCTGTGTGAGCTAAGTCTTGACTTCAATCAATATCTTCGATATGATTGACTTTCTTTCCTATGTGGATTGAGTTGTGTTATCCTGTTTGGATTGGGTTGTACTCCTATGTAGACGTGAACGAACTTAGGCATGGTTGCTGGAGCCGAACGTGAATTGATGACTTAGGTATATGTATGGGCATATACCTAAGTACTGTTGGATGTTACTTTGTGATTGTATCTTTCCTTTGTGGATTATCCTTTGTGGATTCTGGGAGACCTTCGGGGGTCTCGGGGTCCCCACTGAGTAGCGTATACTCACCCCTGCATGGGCTATGCTTGCACTACGTTGTGTTGGTTGCAGACAATGGACAGCGCTGATCGTGGTCGAGGCTTGTGGAGCAAGTCGGTACCTGGAGGTGGACCACTGGGCGGGACGTACTTGGAGCGGACGGTTGGACCCAAGGAGATGAGGAGGCTATCTGTACCCACCCTTCATGGGGGACTTCCAGTGGACGGCTCGACGTTTCTGCTTTACTTTCAGTTGCTGAACTTTCTTTTCAGTTGTACTTTACTTTCAGTTTGGGTTTGTATTCTGGACCTCTTACTTTTCCGCACTACTTTTGTACCCAGATTTACTTAGTGTTTACTTCCGCTTGCTTACTCTGTGGTGTTTGTTTACATTATAAAGGCAATGCCTTCCCCTTTTGTCGGGATTTACGCCTTGGTGCTAGTCTCCAGCCCGTGGCCTATGGGAGGCGGGCTTGGGGTAGTTACGGCACGGGTCCCGAGGACGGGTCGTGACAGGAATTGAATTAGATTATTTATAAATTATTTATAAATTATTTATAAATAATGATTAAATTTATTTTTGGGATATTTATTAATTTATAAATTTTTTATAAATAAATTAATTATAAAGAGTTTATAATTAATTTATAAATGTTTGTGAAAAAATTATAATTAAATATTCCTTAATATTAAAAAATAAATTTTACCAAATTATATGGAATTACTTATGACTTAAATATAAATATTTCATTTAAAAATCATAATTATAATTTATAAAGCATTTATAATTTATAAAAAAAGGCCAAATATAAAGTGTATATTTAAAATTATGAATTTTTCATAATATATAATTTTAATTTTTCAAATTAAGGGCCTTATTTTGGATATTATTTAAACCACATCAAAAGAGATTTGATGATTGATTTGATAAATGTATAATGTGGTATTTAGGTTATTTAAAATGTTTACATGATATAAATTGGATTATAAAATGTTTTCAATTCATAAAATATCACATTTTTAAATAACATACTATATAATGAATAATTGAAAGATGTTCATATTATAAAATGAATATAAAGTGTTTATATTCAAGATTATGAAATTCTAAAAATGAATAGATAAAATTATAAAGTGTTTTTAATTGGATTTTATTTTTTAATTGATCATAAATTTTTATCTTGTGTTTAAATACTTGACTTATTAATTTATTTAAAAATTATTACCTTGTTAATTATTCATGGATATAAATTATTTATATTGTGAATAAGTGTGTTATTTAGTTTAAACCTTTTATTATAATATTACCAAGCCTTGCATTACATGCTAGGTATGATTTCATAAGATTTAGTTTTCAACTACCGTGACCTTGGTTTGTAATTAAATTTATTAGCATGAATCTAGTTGTTGAATATTTTTTATACATATTAGATTTTATAGTTATGATGAATTATATTCTTACTTGCGTATAGTATCTCTAGGTAAAGGGACTTTGATTCAGACTTCCCACTATTATGGAGGCTTGTGCATTATTCTAGAAAGGTTGGGGTTGTTTATCTACGGCTCCAAGTTTACTCATGAGAATATTTTCAATCTCATATAATTATAAACCTTTACATGAAAATTTCATGTTCCTTATTAATGAGATTAATTTGGATGTGTGTAAATATTTTTGGATTCTATTTTTGATTAAGTAACACAAACGGTGGGTTATATAAAGTGTTGCACATAAATATGGTTTAACAAATTGATTTGGTGGAGGTAATATGATTCTAAACTAAATCATTATAAGTATGAATACATAAATGGAATAACATGAGATAAGATGGTGATATTAAATCATATTTAAAAAAACTAAGTGTTAGATTCCTTCCAGAGTAGTTCTTGTCAATACCTCAATAATACAACCATGTATTTTCATTCTTAATAGGGGTTCCCTTAGATTGTCTTATGTAAGGAAAAAAGTAATGGGTTATTTTATACTAAATAAAGGTGCTTGTTCTTGGAGTTTTCTTGGGTTTACACTTAGTTGGGAAATATTAAGGGTTGGGATTCCTGAGGAATATAGTTGGGTTAATCCATATAATGGATTGTAAAAATTGTTGTATATTAAACTATCTAAGATTGATATATGTTATGATTAGGATGATTCCCTGCCTAATTTATTAAGTGGTGAGTTTCATGCCAAAATAGGGTCATTTTCTTAGGGAAATATGGATCTTGGCTCACTAATGGATATGCTGGATTACAAAGAGGGGTCACCATTCTAGTGTAAACCCATTTAATAAAAGTTCTTATTAAATGTTAATAATACATGATACACATCTAATAAAATCTTATATTGTATATAATATCATCATCATAATTAGACTTAACTTTGAATTAATCCTTGAGAAAGAGAGACTTGTTATAAGAATCTCCTAATATCATCATCATAATTAGACTTAACTTTGAGATTAATCCTTGAGAAAGAGAGACTTGTTATAAGAAACTCCTAATACTGAAAACTTAAGAAAATTTCTTAATGATAAATCCTATGTGTTAAAGGAATATTTTATAGAGTAAAAAAGTGTCTAAGTTATTCAACAAGTTAATCTATATGCTTATAATAATTATAAAATTATTTAATTAGTATTTCTTAGTCATTAGATGCAAAATTATCAAATAAATTTCTTAGTCTCCATTCATATATTCAATATGATCGGATATGTAAATGACTTGGTGAGACTAGAGGTTTCCTTAAGGATTATTCTGGTTAAGTAATTCCTTCTAATTTCATATATATAAATGTTTTTACAAGGTGAATGACTTCAAGAAAAATTTACTTGATATTATCAATTGTTGATAATATATCAACTAGGCATGTGATGTCTAGGTTCTTTTTCTGAATATATAGTACAAGTGTGAAAAAGTTAAATATCGAAGGAGAAAATTTTGATAGAGATCCCAATAATGTTTATTCTAGTAGGTAATTAATGATTATTTATTCTTGGTGAAATCAGGAAGGAAAGAGTAATGATTACATTGGATATAATTGTATAGGATACCTAAAGGGGTTTGGAAACTTCATATAATGTCTATGTCATGTATTAGTGTTATAGATTTTAATTATTCTATTCTGAAGGGTATATGATACTGAATATATACTTTGAAAGTGTTGTAAATATATAAAAGTTCAAAATCAAGGGAAGAATTGACAGATCTTGTAGTTTTCACCCAAGTGATGAAGAAAAGAGTTATTTCATCAAAAAGTTGAATATAAAGAAATTTATCAAGCTCAAATGGATCTAAATAAAGGATATGTATCTTTATTTCATTACTATTATATGATAAGATAATTTTTTTATAAATAAATATTTTTTGTGAGTAAAATTAGATAATTAATTTTATACACATTATTTATGATTAATTGGGTTATATAACATGTTTTGAAAAGGATATAGGGATAAAAATGTTTTATCTAGGATAAAGTGTTTATCCATATATTTGTTAAAATATGAAGGATGGTTTTTATCCCACCCATCAGAGTTATATTTTAAGAAATAAAGTCTTATTTTTAGAGTAAACTTCTCTAAACACATAGAATAGCATATATGATATGGACATAATGTTAATATGTTTAATATTCTTACTAAAGAAAAAAAAGATTAATTTACCTAAAAAAAATAGTTTGTGTATATTAGAATATGAAGAGAATATAGTGTCTAAGAGGCTAGTTGGAGTATTTTCGAACTTAGAAATGTTAAAATTTGGAAAATAAATTATTATACTAGTCTAAAATTAAGTGATTTTAATTTAATATCCTAAAGATTTTAGGATATGCGATGGAAAATAGAAATTTAAAATGTTCATTTAGTTACCTTGAGAAAGTGAATACCATTATTTCATAAATAATTACTTCAATAAAAATTCAAAGTAAATTTCCCATAATATTCTAGATGAGTTTTAGGGTATGGTTGTAAAATAAATGTAAATAGTTACATTTATTTACCGTAATAAAGTGAATTTCATTTTATCCTAAATTATTTTAGGATGTTCACATAAGTAATAATGTAAATTGTTACATTAATTACCACAATATCTCAAGGTAAGGGTTCCATGGATGATGATTATAAACTTAGAAATATTTATAAGTATAAAATATAAGTTTAAAATCATAACATTTGATGTTATTAAGTTAAGGAGTTTGAATATGTTCAATGTGTTAAACATTGGGAATATAATTCCTAAATCTATCCATTATTCAAACATTATTTCTTCATAAATTTTACTCACTAAATATTTTAGTGGGATATTTTAATTAGATGGTCACATAGAGATATGGTATGAATTACATATTGATGTAATAAGTTAAAAAAACCCCATAAAGTGTAGAAAACATAAGGTTGATCTGGAAATCTATCATGATATTTTATATAGGTGCTTATGTAGGGTTTTTTTAAATATTATTAAAATAGGTTTAAGAATATAAAATGTATTATATAGAATTAAATTTATAATTTATCATTATTTCATGTTGTTTATATATATTTATATATCAATATTCATTTCATGAAATATAATAATAATTGGCCTCTTAAAGTATTACATTGAGTTATACCTAACTGATGTTCATCATGGGATATTATAGGTTATGAAAAAATGTTACGATTAATGTGACTATGATTCTTATATGAAATATGAAATATTCTCATAAGGCACAAAAATTATTTGTGTGCACTAGATGACCCACTGACTATACCAAATGGAGTGTCATACACTATATCTTTGGTATATTATGGGTGTATGGATCATATTTGGGGTTCCTTTTACCTAAGGTTAGAAATTTACATATCATGAGAACTTTCATACTTTGATACATTTCTTATGCAATACTTGAATCTTAGCTAATCAGGGGGTGGTTGGGCATGTTGTTGATCATGTCATCAGTTAGAGCTCAACCAAGATGAGATTTTTCCTCTCATATGAATAGTATTACATTTGGTCTCTTTATTAAGATAGATTAGGAGTGTGTAACTACATATAGATAGCACATATAATTTTCTTATCAATTAAGGTGAGAGACATGTGATGTGAACATTTATAAAGATGAATGATATATGATGTATTCATCGACTTGGTTAGTCTATACTTAAAGAATCAAGAACTCGTGAGTTTGATATATGATATTCACATACTTTGTGACCTATAGTAAATCGATGTCTTAGATAAAGGAGACGTATAAGAATGAATGCTAGAATTTGATGTGATAGTTGGAAATAGGTATATAGATACATTTGTTTGATGGAGATCATGAAATACCCCTTTGTAGTTTGAGTAGCATTGATTATTTTCTAGTGCCCTATATTTTCTTACAATTATTGATTTGGTGATCCATATTTGTTTTCAATGCTACAAAGGTATGTGGGGTCAAAATTTATGGTTGACTAAATGGGGATTGAGTTTGACTCAGAGTGATGCTCTAAAAAAAATTATAGTAAATACAAAAGAATCTTGGCTGGGTTTTCAAAATTTATTTCATATGATGTGATACATAGTGAAGTTTATAATAGATTTCCAAATAAATGTGACCCCACATGATCTCTTAACATATTATCTATCATAAATAAAGATTTTTACATATGATGGATTTTATTCATGAAACAATTACATGAGTTTGCTAAGATTTATAGATGATGCATGCATTAACTTGCAACATATGAGTTAATGCATGCTCACATGAGGAGTGTTATTAAGGGATTTATAAATCCCACTTCCATATGATGGTTATACTTTATTTCATGATGCCTTAGATAAAACTCCCTATCACTAGAATATTTTTATTTAACAAGTTAGTAGGAAGCCCCCCCCCCCCCATTTTTATTAAACAAAGGAATCCATATTTATATTCAGATAGAGGGAGAACCCATTACATAGCCTATAGGAATAGGGAAACAAAGGCCTAATAATATCTTTCCTGAAGGCCCTGATCCGTAGGTTTATCCAAAACTATCCCACACTTTTCCTATCTAAACTATATACTTCTCATGCATTTCACACCATCAAAGGTCTTCGGCCACATTAGGCCCAGTTTCACTGATAGGTCGCACCATCATATCACCTCCTCTATCACCACAAACACCAAACATCAGCCCATTATCCCTTGTATTAATGAATGTTTATCCCCAAAGGTGTCCAACCACCATCGCCCATGTAACCTCATCGGAAGTTTTTGGCCACATCGTTCCCACCATCATATATTTCCTAAAGTGCCTCAAACCCCATACTATATCACCCCCACCAAGTCCAAGTGGAATACACCACCTATGAGAAATCCATCAAATTTGGGGTCATTGGGTATAGAACCCCAAACCTGATGCAGTATGATGGGGTTGTCTTACCGCTCAACCAACACCCTAGATGCACCCAAAGATTTTTATTCTTCTTTATTTTCCTAGATAGGTTCTAGAATTGTGTGATGAGAAGGATTATATCAATTGTATGAAAAGATATCCAGTCAGTTTATGGATACACCATAAAGGGAATAATTATTCAATTTTTCCATGGTAATCATCATCACTCATAGATATTGAAGAAGGATAAATGATGGCTATGATGTGAGGTATACAAATTCACAATTTCCTAATTTCCAATTTTACATGATTTCACTTATTCTTGAATAGAGATATTGTTTTTGGATTCTCTTAATAATTTTTGTTTTGTCTAATAAATGTTATTAGATGACTATGAATATGAGAAATAGATTCAAGCTAATTAACATATTATTAGAGTTTTTGTGAAAGGACGTGTCAGTCTCCCAAATTAATCACTAGGTTTTCTGGTTTGAAAATTGAACTCAAGACCCTTTCACATTATTTCTAAAAATTTCCCAAACTAAACCACATAAGACTCTTAAATCCAAACTTCAATCCTAGGACTAACAATCTCACTCTGATACCACTTTGACACAAATTAACCTACTAGGTCCCCACCTATATTAGCAGTTAGGTTGATTGTGCCACCCCAATCCCACCTCCAATAGGTCAGGGGATTGTAATTAACACCAAGAAGGAATATAATACATGTGAGGCTTTATCCTAATGATAACAAAAAACAAACCATATGCATTTAATGGAAATAAATTTAACCAAGAACAAACAATAACATAAATATATATGTATAGTAATGTGCATACATGAGATATTAACCATAAAAGACAAAACCACATAGTTAGAATCCATAATAAAGCTACACATAAGTAAAATATCTAAAGGAAAAAATACCTTCTCACTACAATAACACCCAAGTAAGATCTCCAACAATAACCATCATTATCAAGCAAAATAGAGAACTATTAAGCACTGAATCTACCATATCTATGCCCATCGAGGTTATTTTTAAATTATGCATCATCTATAAAAACACATCATGTGTGGGAAAGAATGACCATGTAGGGTGAGCATAAAAATACCTAGTAGGATTACTTAAAAACAAAACACATGACATAAGGACAAGTTAGATCAAAATCCATAAATAGAGAATGAAATTGGGGAAACCCCGTATATGCTTTAAGGATATAGAACCCAGGGATGTAGGAAAGTCTAGATCATCACTGATGATCTATACTAAAGTCATATTTCAAAGGAAACTAGGGATTTATAATAAATTAAAAGACCTGTAATACCCAAACTACCCCAATTTCCATGTCACCTCTCTAAAACTACAGTAGGGAACCCACACTTTTCTTAGATATGAATGTCGATCTTTAAGGTTATGAGGTGTTGTGTAAATTGCGGTCCAATGGAAAACTTTTATTTTTTATTGGTTTAAATGGATAATATCTGAATAACTTGATGAGGGAAACCCTAAAATATCATAGAGAGGATATTTCACATTTAGTTTATAATTAATTTAAAACAAAAATTTCCTCAAATGTGATCATTGTTCTTGATCAATTTTTATGTCTCTATTGTTGTTTCATCATTGCATTAGATAATCCAAGTAAGGATTCATTTAATTGTATATACAAATACTCCATGGATCTCTAAAAATGCTCTTGGTATTTCAAGTGATATCATGGAGGAACCTAACACTTTATGTTGTTTTTTATTACAATGAGAGGATTATATTTTTATCTTTGGTTCTTGAGATGGGGGGTATTCTCTCTAGGTATTGAGAGAATTTCTTGAGAGGTTCTTCATTATGAACAACAACTTTATCCTTAAAACTATCTAAGTTGGAATATATACTTTGGGTTAATATTTTTTAATTGTTCTAAGTCCCTTTATGAAATATCCCTTCTAAGATATTCCCCATGTTTAATAATAATAATAAAACTATTATTATTTCAATAATATGTTTTGATTTAAATATAATTTATTAATTAAATAAATGAACATTTATTTAAATGATATTAAATAAAATATATAATTTTTTGGCCCTTAACTCATTCATTCAATCCTCTTTAGAATTTATTAAACCTTTAATAATAAAATATTTATTCAAATAAATATTATTCATTAAATAAATTAATAAAGTATTATATTCACTAAAATCAATGAAAATATTTATTTTAATATTCACATAACTAAATAAAATTTTATATTAATTTATTCACTAAACTGGTGAATAAATAAATATTTATTTATTACCTTGTGAATAATAAACAATAGATAAAATTCAACTCACATATTATAAACTAGAATAACTGGTAATTGAATTTATTTGATCAACTTAGCTTGAATAATTATTATTTCAAAATTCAAGAATAATATTTATTTTTAATATTGAATTCAAATAATTTAATGATATTCTAGATAAACATAGTGTGTGACCCTCTAGGCTTCTTTCTTAGTGGGATTAATTGAATTTACCTGAAGTTCAAGATCATTGTCTAATCACACATCTAGGCACCTGTAGAGAATTAAGTTGATGTTGTAATAACAAAAACCATCATATGAATGATATTGTGTAATATAATATATTTTTCTTGATATCTTGTCAAGTAGGATGCATACTTTTGTCATCACCCCATACATTTGATTTATCTTTCTTTTGGATTTCTAAAATGAACATGTCGATGAACTATCATGGCCATGGATTTAATCAGATGGTTCTATTTTAATAAAACTGATAGAGATATCTTATTCCATTATCTGTTAAGGGAAAAATACTTTATTGACTTATTAAATTAATTTCATATCAATTATAGAGTACCCAATGTATACTATGTCGCCGCAAGCATATGTCATCATGGTTATTCTCCATACATCAAAGTATGTGATTCATGATATACATTGATAATAATTAAAAGTATAAGGACCAATATAAACATTCATAGATAGGAATACCTAATGACACAAAAACATATATAATTCCTATTGGTTGTTCTATCCACATAACTGTCCTATCTTAATTATTTCCAAGTGAGAACTTTAAGAGAATAAGTTTCAATGTCTTATGAGCCTCTAGCACATAATAGTCAAACATCATTTATTTCTTATTATATAGTTGTTATTTATACCATAAGACATATGTTTAAGAATATTTTCATAATATTTCTAGCTTCTCATTATAGAAGGGAACTAATGTAACCTTTATATGTAACAAATACTCTAAAGAAATTATCACATTAATGTTACATATAAGAAGAATCATCATGTAATGAGATATTTATTAATATTCTGGTAATAAAAAGTAGAAAGTTTTTTATTTCTAGGGAACTAACTTCAATAGGTCATGGGTAAAAAACCTATATAGATAATTTCACAACCCCCCTCCACTGTTACCCCTCTTGGGTTGACAATTAATATAAGTATTGACCCCTTGAGTCTCGCCTACACTATACCTTGGGTTAGAAACTAGCACTGAGGGTATATCGCACACATTTGGGTGGAATTTCCCTCAACTATCCTAGGAAAATATAGAAAATACCACCAAAAAATCACCATGTAAGGTAAATAGACTAAAATACCATAAAATAAAAACCTATAATGCATTAATATAAAACCAACACAAATGTATCCAAAATAAAACATTATTAAATGAATGTTGTGGGAGTAACCATAACAACTCATAGATTTGATATAGTATTATCCCAACCAGTTAACAAAGTCCTCCTAGAAACCTAAAAAGTAGTTTATATATACATGGGGTGAGAATAAAATGTATACTCATTATACCAAAGTTCACTTATGCAAAAGTGAAAATAGAATACTAATACCCTGGTGAACAAACAATATAACTAACCAGCACCACATAGGTCAACTAGTTCCCCCTAAATTCAACAAGTCTCTCTCACGAAATAACACATCCAATAGTAGTAAATTTATATCATAATAATGTAGATAAAGATTCCCCATGACCAATTCCCCACTGATTTTCCACTCTCACTCAATGTGAAGACATAATTTTCTCTTATCCATTCCATATCCACTAATGATGACACCAATCGCATATCATGTCTCATGGTGCCAATCTCATAAATCATCTTATGGAACCGACCACATATATCATATCATGTGTCTAGAGTAGTAGATTATCATGAACACATTGGACATCGACCTCGTTCCCTCCCCCTACCACACATTACTCACACCACATATCTTATTATCCACCACCAGTATCACTAGAATTTATTGTTGTACCTCTCGTATCCCCTCGTGGTTTAATTTTCATGATCACAATCACTTTCATGTTTATCTAACTTTGTTTTTAAGTGTTGTGGATGATAGGCAAAAGATTGCCAAAGGATTGACCCAAGAAAGTTGGCAAAATGGACTGAAATTCAGTCCACCGGCCAACCGGTGTGATAGCACCGGCCAGCCGGTGGAACTGGCAGAGGCATTGCCCACTGCCAGGTTCCACCGGTCGACCGGTGGCTCTGTCACCGGTCGACCTGTGGCACCCAGCCCAAATAGTATTTGCTACTGTCTTGCCACCGGCCAGCCGGTGGCTCCTCCACCGGTCGACCGGTAGAGCCTGGATCAAGACTCTTCTTCTCTACCAAGGCACCGGCCAGCCGGTGGCCTTGTACCGGCCAGCCGGTAGCCCAGTCAAACTAGCCGTTGGGTTTGACCAGTCAACCATCTTTTGGCCTCCAACGGCTCCGAGGACTTCTCCAATGGCTCCGAAGGCCCCCAATGGGTTCCATGCCTATAAATAAAGGCCAAGGAAGCCCCGGAACCCAATCGGATCATATACCAAGCGCCCGGACATATTGTTGCACATTTGGCGAACCTCCGGCGCTCCACCTTCAAGGATCCTCAAGTGCTCCAATCCAACTTCCAATCCAAGGATCACCTCAAGAAGCTTGGGAGAGCACGCTACATCAACTCCATCATCCAATTGGCGCCCAAGTCTTCCTACAATACGGGTTTTATTGTTTTTATCTTTTTGAGCTTAAAATTGGGTTTGTGCCTACAAACCCCAAACTCTTTCTCTCCCCTCTTTCTTTTGGGTTTCACACCACCACTAAGGTGTGAAGAGGTTTCTTCAAGCCTTTCCTTTTAAAAGGCTTGTGTTTCGGTGAGCTAGCCTTCACCCGTTAAAAAGGCTAGTGGGTTCTTGCTAAACCATTAAAAGCAAGTGGGTTCTTGCTAAACCATAAAAAGCAAGCTGTAATAGGTCCTAGTGCTACCTCAAAGCCTAGTGGGTTTCTTGCTTAAACCATTGAAAAGCAAGCGGTAGGAATCTCTCAACGGTTGAGTTGGGAGCGGAGACGTAGGCCGGGTTTTGGCCGAACTCCGTTATCAATTTCTTGTGTCTTGCCTTATTTATTTCCGCTGCATTTCAACTTTGATTTTAATTTGTTATTATTTTTTAAAAGGCAATTCACCCCCCCTCTTTCCATCATTCCCCGTTTGTTCCGACCCATCAATTGGTATCAGAGGGATAATTTGAGTAATACCCTAACCCGGTTTCAAATTAAAGATCCTTTTTGATGGCTTCTACCGCTTCAACCTCTTACGCCCCCGAAGGCTTTTCTTTGGATCGTGCTCCATTCTTTGATGGAACCGATTATAGTTTTTGGAAAACCCGCATGACCACCTTTCTTAAAAGCATTAGCTATCCTATTTTTAAAATTGTCATGCATGGTTATTCTCTCTCTTGTAAAGATGAATCTCAATGGACCCCCGCCGACATTGCAAATTTCGAGCTTGATGGCAAAGCCATGAATGCTCTTCATTGTGGCTTAGATCGTAATGTTTTTGATTGTATTTCTTCTTGCACATCTTCTCATGATATTTGGAAGCTTTTAGAACTAACCTATGAAGGTACTAGTGAGGCTCCAAAGCAAGAATCCGCTCAAAAGCTAGAACCCGCTCAAAAGCAGGAACCCGATGAAAAATCCGTACCCGCTTGCCCACTTCACAAGAAAAGGGCCAAGAAAAAGGAAAAGAAGAAGGCTTCAAAGGAAACATGGAGTGATAGCTCCACCTCTTCATTTTCCTCCTTCTCCTCGAGCGACCAAGGTAAAAAATGCCTAATGGAAAATCATGAGGTATCATCATCCTCTTCCTCTTCCTCCTCTAGTTCTTCTAATTCTTTTAATCATTTTTCATACGAAGAACTCCAACACGCTAGAGATCAATTAGAAAATGGTTTTCATGAGCTTTCATCAAAATTTGTCGCTTTGAAAAAGAATTTCAAAAAACTCTCCTCCGAAAAAGAACAACTTCTCAAAGAGAAGGAGGAACTCTCCCTTAAAATCCAAAATTTTCCCAATGTTGATTCTTTGGAATCAACCATTAAGGACCTTAGGGAATCCTTAGCCAAGTTCACCCAAGGTGAACAAAATTTTAACAATTTGCTTGGTTCCCAACGCGTTTCCCGAACCACCCAAGGGCTAGGCTACACCAATATAGCTTCCTCCTCCCATGCACCAACTGTTTTTGTAAGGGGGAGCTCTAGTTTTAAATTTTGTAACTATTGCAAAAAACCCGGGCACATGATATATGAATGTAATTGCAAAAACGCCCGATATGGTAGGCCCAAATCGATTTTTTATTCGGATGAATTCTATAGGAGAAGACCCGCTACAAGGCAAGTGTGGATTGAAAAATCCCTCTTAGCGAGTCTCTCCGGGCCTAAAATTGTCTCTTTTCAAAATCCCTCTCCCCGGTGATTTGTTGTTTTTATTTAGGGGGAGTTAGGATCGTTTAAGCCCTTTTAATTTGAATTTCAAAATTTTCAATTCCAACTTTCAATTTCAACACTTGGTATCAAAATTTTCATTTCAAAGTATTCAATTCAAAATTTTTCATTTCAATTTTTTATTCAAACTTTCAATTCAAACTATTATTCAAATTTTTGATTCAAAACTTTCAATTCAATTTTCAAAAATTTCAATTGGTTTAAAATCTCTCATTTCCCTCAATCAAGTTTTATGCCCCACGCTATTTTGATAATCACAAAGGGGGAGAAATTTCTTGATTGATTGGGGGAGAATCCTTTTCTTCATGCTTAGCATTTCCTTTCAATTTCAGTATTTTACATTAATTGTTTTGGTGATTGTGATCATCAAAATAGGGGGAGATTGTTGTACCTCTCGTATCCCCTCGTGGTTTAATTTTCATGATCACAATCACTTTCATGTTTATCTAACTTTGTTTTTAAGTGTTGTGGATGATAGGCAAAAGATTGCCAAAGGATTGACCCAAGAAAGTTGGCAAAATGGACTGAAATTCAGTCCACCGGCCAACCGGTGTGATAGCACCGGCCAGCCGGTGGAACTGGCAGAGGCATTGCCCACTGCCAGGTTCCACCGGTCGACCGGTGGCTCTGTCACCGGTCGACCTGTGGCACCCAGCCCAAATAGTATTTGCTACTGTCTTGCCACCGGCCAGCCGGTGGCTCCTCCACCGGTCGACCGGTAGAGCCTGGATCAAGACTCTTCTTCTCTACCAAGGCACCGGCCAGCCGGTGGCCTTGTACCGGCCAGCCGGTAGCCCAGTCAAACTAGCCGTTGGGTTTGACCAGTCAACCATCTTTTGGCCTCCAACGGCTCCGAGGACTTCTCCAACGGCTCCGAAGGCCCCCAATGGGTTCCATGCCTATAAATAAAGGCCAAGGAAGCCCCGGAACCCAATCGGATCATATACCAAGCGCCCGGACATATTGTTGCACATTTGGCGAACCTCCGGCGCTCCACCTTCAAGGATCCTCAAGTGCTCCAATCCAACTTCCAATCCAAGGAGCACCTCAAGAATCTTGGGAGAGCACGCTACATCAACTCCATCATCCAATTGGCGCCCAAGTCTTCCTACAATACGGGTTTTATTGTTTTTATCTTTTTGAGCTTAAAATTGGGTTTGTGCCTACAAACCCCAAACTCTTTCTCTCCCCTCTTTCTTTTGGGTTTCACACCACCACTAAGGTGTGAAGAGGTTTCTTCAAGCCTTTCCTTTTAAAAGGCTTGTGTTTCGGTGAGCTAGCCTTCACCCGTTAAAAAGGCTAGTGGGTTCTTGCTAAACCATTAAAAGCAAGTGGGTTCTTGCTAAACCATAAAAAGCAAGCTGTAATAGGTCCTAGTGCTACCTCAAAGCCTAGTGGGTTTCTTGCTTAAACCATTGAAAAGCAAGCGGTAGGAATCTCTCAACGGTTGAGTTGGGAGCGGAGACGTAGGCCGGGTTTTGGCCGAACTCCGTTATCAATTTCTTGTGTCTTGCCTTATTTATTTCCGCTGCATTTCAACTTTGATTTTAATTTGTTATTATTTTTTAAAAGGCAATTCACCCCCCCCTCTTGCCATCATTCCCCGTTTGTTCCGACCCATCATTTATTGCTGAAGGGAGAGTGGGGGAGAGGGGTAGTAAATTATTTGTATCCTCTCCATCCTATATGTTATAGAAAAACAACCTCATGGTATATTAATTTTTATTAGGTTATTTAACTTGGGTGGAATTAATAAGAAAAACATAAGAGAATATAGTTATATGATAGTCTCAAAAAATCTCACACTTGTGGTTTTACACAAGAAACATTGCCATAACTTCTTTTAGGACACTACTGATATCAGACTACCAAGTGATGCCACTAATATAGAACAACCAACCAAAATAATAACACAAAGATATGCAACTCGGTTTCTATTTCCCATTATTTAATTTAACAATTTAGACATTAATCTTTATCCATTTAATTATAAATTTAAATTTTTACCAAATAATTATTTAACCATTTTCACATTATTATATAAGTTGGTATTTCTTCATTACTACTTAACCTCTACTAAGAAACTTCCATGTCAACCTACCACATAACAACTAAGGACACCTAGCTACAAATATCCAAGGCAACCAAGATGCACAAAACTAAGACCACCAAGTCTCACATAACCAAAGCAACCAAGCTACACATAACCAAGGACACCAATCCACACGAAACAAGTCAAGCATAAAACATGCATATTAAAATTATTATTTTCATTTAAAAAATTTAATTATTTAACTATTTATAGGTTATTCTCAAATCAAGGAAAAAATACATGGAATAATTCTATAATAAGTTTTATTTATGAAACAAAAATAATAATATCATGGAAAATTGAAAACTTTATGTGAATCACACCATTAACATAAATTTGATTACTCTGGTTTATTATCTTCATTATTCCAATTCATATCACTCATCCAATGGAAATAAAAATAATTATAATCTCATAAATGCACATAAAAAGGGAGAGAACTTATTAACCTACCTCAAAATAAGCTTTTTTATTCATTGTACAAAGCCAAATCAAGAGAGGATGGACCATGGGGCCACAACTACACAAGGAATACTTGAATCAATTTTAAATGAAGTGAGGTTGCATCAAAATCACTAACCAATAAATACCCAACTAGAATCAACATAGACACTATGAAAACTCTAAATAAACATGGAATAAATCAAAAAGATAGAGAGAAGAATAACTCACCTGGAATCACTGATATTAAATCCTCAGAAGCCAAGGATGAATGATAAAGATCATAGGTTGTTAGGTATCCCAAAATTACCAAGGAGTCACCTGAAGTTCAAGATAAATGATGGGATAATGATGGAAATTAGAGGGAGGATAAAACTTATAGATATCTTAGAAATCACCCCATTCATGGAATGAATAGCTGGTTCAAATCGTGAACCTTATATAGTTCACATCCTCTGAAAAACAAGGTGATTGATCCAATAAACCCGGGATGAATTTATTATCATGAATAAAACCTTTCATGTCATGAATCTTGAAAGATAGAACCACTAAAAACTTCACCATGAACATTCACACCATAAACAATGATCCATTCCATGAACCATTCCAAGACAAAAAATTATAGAATTCAGGTCTCCCAATTCATGAATTCAACTTGTGAAACATCATTCACACTAGGAACCAATGATTCAAGACATGAATCACCACCTATAGCTATATATTTAACTCTAGATCCTCTTTTCCCTTCCTCGATCCTATCTCAAGTCTCCCAACACCCAAAACTCAAAAATTAATGGGTCATAAGGGTCTAGGAAATTATATTAGATACCTATCAAATGATTCTAATCCTTGAGAATCAAAATCAACCATTAAAAGAAAACACCAACTGCTATAAATTGCTATATACTCCTCTGGGGGATACCTCTCAAACAAGGATGAAACCATACCTCAAAATGTAACAATGTGATCTCAAAAAAATAATAGCAATCAGTTAACCAACCATTACAAAATTATAACATCAAAACATCCAGAACATCAGGGAACAAACAACTTTGGGTAATATGTATCAATATGAAACTCCTGATCTCAAGTACTCTTCTTTATGCCACCATGTATTTATAGGACTTAGACCAAGGGGATAACATTCCCTCACAACACCTTCTTCTAAAGGATTTAAATATTGATCGGTCACTCCATGAACATTTTGTCATTCCTAATATCCAAATCCCCCCATTCTATAATGTGAGAATCATTTTGAAGAGATCAGTGAATTTGGGACACATGTAAGACATCATGAACTTTTTTCAGCTATGAGGAAAGTACCAATCAATAATCTACCTTTCCAACACACCCCAACACCTCAAAGTGTACAAAAAAAATTAGAGTGATATTTTTATCCCCTAATCAAACCTTCACTACCCATACCAAGGGGAAACCTTCAAAAAGACAGAGTCCCCAAACTCGAACACAAAATGCCTCCTCCAATGATGTACATATGCTTTCTTTTCATCCTATATTTCCTTCATATTCTTAAGAACCACCTAAATATTCTATGTTTTTCTTTACACCACATAAAGAAAAAGAACTAATGCCTTCTTAATCTCATTTCATATCAATGTGAACTAAAATTACCTCTCATAAAACACCTTAAAGGGGGTCATGCTGATGGATGAGTGAAAGTTGTTAATATAATCAAACTCGACAAAAGGTAGTTGTCTCACCCATGATACACCAAAATCCAAGACACATTATCATAGCATATCCTCTAGCATTTGGATGGTTTTCTCCATCTATCCATCCATATATGGGTATAAAGTATTGATAAGGCATAATTTAGATCCAATGTTGTGCTAAAATCCCCTCTAGACTCAAAAATAAAACTGAGGGTCTTTTTTAGAAATAATTTTCCTCATAAATCCATGAAGAATCACTATATCATCCACATATCATATCACTATAATATGCATGGTACTCGACTCATGAAACACCAAAAAGTGAGCTGACTTAATCATTCAATCCACAAAAACTCAGATAGCATCACCTCCCCCCCCAAGCCTGGGGTAACCCGGTAATGAAATCCATCGATATTTCATTCAACTTTCACTCGGGGATATCCAAAAGCTGCAAAAAACCCACTAGGGACATAATGTTCTACCTTCACATACTGAAAAACCATGTATCACACTACAAACTCTACCACTGACCAATTCATTCTTAGCCACCAAAACTTCATCCTCAAGACATGGTACGTCTTAAGTGCACTAGGGTGAACTACCAAAGGTGAGCTATGAAACTCATGAATGGCTCCCTCACACATTGACAATGGGATGAACATCCTTCCTTGGAACATAACTTGATGTTGTCTATCCTCTGACCATCCCTTAGGGGCATCACTCTGAATGACCTGATCATGAATCTTTTATACCTATAAGTCTCTACACTATGAATCCTATAACTACTATAACAAAGTGGTATTTACCATCATTTGAAACAAGTATCCTCAACCATTAACCCTTTATACTCTAAGATGAAAAGTCGTTAATTCCTCCATCACCCTATAGGAATCCTCAAATTCTCAAACGGTAATCCATTACTTTATTTTAAATGCATCTACCATGAAGTTTCCCTTTCCATGTGTATAGAAGATCTAAAAATCATATTCCAAGAGAAAATTCATCCACCTAAACTATATTATATTTAGGCTACACTAAGAAAATATATTCCTTGGAATTTTTTGATCTGTAAAGACCACAAATCATTCCCAAATCAAGTAATGTTGCCACATCTTTAGGGAAAACACCACTGCTTCCATCTCCAATTCATGGGAGGTATAGTTCCTCTTGTGGGGTAATAACAGACTACACCCATATGAGATCATTTACCACTATTTCATCAAGACACATCCCAAACCCAAGAAGGAATCATCACCGAAAACCTCAAACATCACCCCCTCCTTGAGTAACTGATGGACTGGGGCACTGACCAACTGCTCCTTTAGATAGTCAAATTCTACCTGACACTGATCATTCCAAATAAAGGCATGGTATTTTCTATTCAGAGATATTAATGGGGATAAAACTTGATATAAATTATATGTAAACCTCTGATAATAACCCATGACACCAAGAAATATACGGATCACTTCCATATTCTTGGGTTCTTCCCAAGAAAAAACCACCTTAACCTTTTCTAATTTTACTAATAATCCTTGTTGGGACTACACGTTTCCAAGGAAATCCACCTCTCATAACCAAAACTTATGCTTAGAGAATTTTACATATAGTTGGAAGTGTTGATGAGTCTAAAAAATGATCCCCAGGTGCTCGGCATACTCTTACTCTAACCTTAAGTATATGAGAATTTCATCAATGAACATGACTATGAACTAGTCTAGGAACTCAAGAAATATGAATTTAATGAGTCTCATGAACATGGTTAGTGAATTTATGACACCAAATTATATAATTATGAACTTAAAGTTCCCATACTAGCATCAGAAAATATTATTCGAAATATATGCCTCCTTTACCATCAACTGGTGATATCCAGGCCACAGATCAATCTTATCAAATTGACTAGAACCCCACAACTAGTCAAAGAGAACGTCAATTCTTGGAATAGGGAAATTATTTTTTATCATCACCTAATTTAGAATCGGATGGTCTATATAAAACCTCAAACTAACATCTTCCTTCTTGAAGAATGAAATTAGAGCTCCCCATAGTCACGTACTAGGCCTGATAAAGACTTTTTGCATATGATCATTAATCTGATTCTTCAACTCCTACAACTTCAAGGGTGTCATCCGATAAAAAAATATAAAAATTGGGGTAGCACCAAGATGTAATTTTATTCCAAACTCAACATTTCATTGATGGGGTAGAGTAACAACATCCTTAGGGAAAACATCCTGAAACTCTACAACAACTCTAGGGACCTCCACCACCAGATCACTCATTGTCCATGTCTAAAACTCTAACATCAAGGAAATAAGGGGATTCCCTCACCTAACACCCATATAGAAACCTCATTCATCAATGAACACTATGCATTGTCCCCCAGTATTAGAAAACTCAATCCTCTTCTATAAATAATTAACCACTACATGAATATAAGATAATCAATCCATGCTAAGAATGACATCATATGGTTGTATATATAGCATAAATAAATCTCTAGATGAATGATGATTCTCCATCATTAATCTGTATCCCCAACACACTTCAAATAATCTAACCTAGCCTTCAAATGGTGTGTAGGGGTGTATAAATAATGTCCATGTCCAATCCCAATGATCAGACCGATATGGGTGAAAATAAAGGAGTGAAAAGATCAATAATCAAACAAATAATAAACCATGGAAGATAATAAATTAATCATACCTCTAATGAACTTTGATTCCTATAAAATCAGTGACACTATTGCATGAATATATCCTCGGAAGGTTCCTCTGTCTCACTGTGTAAGTCTTTAATTTTCATGCTATATCCTAGGTCCCTGATGTTTAGTGACATCCTTTGGTTTCCCTCTACCAACTTTACCTCATTTTTTATAATCATAAGCCTACTAAATAGTCTATTGAACATAATATTGAAGTCCATATTGTTGATACTAGATTAGGGGAAACCTCCACTACTACTAGGAGGGGACCTGACCTCCTAAACTATACTAACCCTCTGGGGATGATGAACAAGTCCACTAATAGTAATCATGACCAATGTAACCAAATCACAAAATGGTAGAACTCATAATAAAAAAATAGAAACTGCTTTCCCTTAAGAAACCCGATGATGACTATTGAGTTCATCTCTCTACCAATCAGAATCTTGACTGGCCCAACATCCATGATCCCCCATATGATTCCTTGCACCTCAAAGGTCCCTACTGACCCTCAACTAAATGTTCTCTAACCCACTCATTCAACCTCTCTATCGCCTCTTTCATCTTATACACCTCCAAATACATTGGTAATGTAAATAGGGTGACTATAGAGTAAAGGGTGGGGTACAATTCATCCTCCAAGAATCATTCTCATGACTCTTAATCTAGAAAGGAATCAATGTAAAATCACAAATGGTTCTTAAACATAATTATTATCTTATAGATTCTCATACTCCCTTACTAAAGGGAGAGAAACTACTTCCTATTCAATGCCTTCACCATCATTGAAAAGAACTTAACCCTAAAATCCTGGTAGAATTTGTCTCATAACATATTGGTCTCCTTATACTCCCCGAGATATTACATCCACCATTAACACATTTCTCCCCTCAGCTGGATAACTTATATGGGAACCCAATACTTGGATAAAACTTGAATCAAGATGAATGTGATCCAAAACTCCTCTATCCAGTTCTCTATCTCTAAAGAAGATATTTTTTCCTCTTACTTTTCTAAACTTTGATGTTGAAATGCATGCAATTACCTTTTCCATTACTCATCCTCTATATTATAATCGACCAGCTGATGGTCCATAGGGTTAGCCTACTGAACTTTCCAGACTTTAATCACACACGGGTGGTGACCAACTATAATCCTTGTAAGAAAAGTAGGAAAACATAAGTCAAGTAGCAATAGATTTATTTATATTCATTTAATTTATTTATTTATTCCAAAAATCACCCCATTAAAAAAACTCAATAAAGTATGATTCATGTACCTCTCCTAGGTCTCTACATTGAAAACAATATCACTTTGATTAATGAATTTGAAGAGATTAAGGTCCTTGCATCAAATCATAGGGTTTCTTAAAATCCTATGTCCTAACCGATATCCCTTTCTTTCATCATATACTATGTTAAACTAACATTGTTTCCTTAATAACCCATGCATTAGTAACCAGTTACTAACTCTAAACTCCCCTATATCTCTTAAAAAATGCCTCTGATACCACTCTATCATGAACCCCCTCCACTAGTACCCCTCTTGGTCTAGTATTGAATAGAAGGAGTGACCCCTAAGTCCAGCCTCTAGTTGGTCCCAGGTTGGAAACTAGCACTGAGGGTATATCACATAAATATGGGAGGCATTACCATCAACTATCCTGAGAAAATACAAAACAAAATACCACTAAATAATCACCATATAAGGTAAATATACAAAATTTACATACAATAAAAACCCACAATTAATGAATATAAAACAGATAAAAATGTATCCAAAATAAAAAAATACCAAACAAATCATATAGAAGAAACCATAAGAAATCCAAGATCTAATCTAGTACTATCAAACCCGATTACCAAAGTATTCTTGGAAATCTAAAAAATTAGTTTATATATACATAAGGTGAGAATAACATGTATAATCAGTAGGATCATACCCAATGTCACTCATGAAAAAGTGTAAAGAGATTACTAATTCCCTAGTGAACAAATATTAGAACTAACCATCACTTATACAGGTTAACTAGTTCCCCCTCCCCCTAGAAGCACAAAGTCTCTTATGCCAAGTAACATATCTAAGATTAGTAAAAAAATATAATAATAATATATAAAAAGTTCTATATAATCACTTCCCCACTCATTTTTCAATCCCTTACAATGTGAAGACATCCTTTTCTCTCATCCCTTCTATATCCACCAATGAGAAAAAAATTATGTTTCATGTCTTACAACACCAGCTGTATATCACATATTGTGGCACCAACCACATATCATATATCACATAAATAGAGTAGTAGGGTATCATGAACACATAGGAAATTAATCTCATGACCTACCCTACCATGCATGGCCCCCATAACATATCCCATCATACACCACCAGTATCACCTGAAGTTGCTGCTGAAGGGAGAGTGAGAGAGAGGGGGTAGTTAGCTATCTGTATCCTCCCCATCTGGGATGTTTGGTAAAAACATCCCTCAAGGTATATGCATGTTGGTCATGTTATATTACTTGGGTGGGATGTATAAGAAAAACAAAAATATAATATAGGTATATAATATTTTCACACAATCCCACACCTATGGGTTTACACAAGAAACATCGCCACAACTATCATCATGATACTATCAATATTATGCCAACAAGAACTACCTCTAATGAAGACCAATCATCCAAAAAAAGGGCCACAACCTGGGGTCCATTTCCTATTATTTAATTTAAAATTTCAACCACCAAGATTTATGCATTTAATTATTAATTTAAATTTTCACCAATGGATTCTTTAAGTATTACCACATTATTTTTTAAGATGATATCTTTCCATTTCTACTAAACTGCTATCAAGAAACCACCCCATCAAGAAACCACATCACAACTAAGGCCACCAAGACATAAAAATCAAGGTTCAAAAGCTATGTACAACTAAGTCCATCAAGACACAAAAAAACAAGTCCACCAAGCTATGTACAACCAAGGCCATCAAGACACACAAAACTAAGGCCACCAAGACACACACATCAGGTCAAGTATATAATATTCATATTCAAAATAGTATTTTCATCTACTAGTTTTAATTATTTAATTATTTAAAGTTTATTCTCCAATAAATCCAAAAATATAATTCATAATTCTATAACAAGAATCAATCATAAAACAAAAACAAAAATATTAATGAAATTTGGTAACTACATGTGCATCACACCATTCCCTTCAATTTAATTAGTCTGATTTATTATCTTCATTATTCCAATTCATACCGCTCACCCAAAAAAAAATAAAAAGTATGATAATTTCATAAATACACATAAAAATATAGATAACTTTAATCCCTTACCTCAAAATAATATTTCTAATTAACTTCACAAAGACAAAGTAAGAGATGATGAATCATGGGGCCACAACAACACAAGGAATCCTCAAATAAATATGAAATTTAGTAATGTATCATCAAAATCATAGACTAATAAACCCCCAACTATAATCAATATATCCACATAAAAACCTTTGAATAAATAATAGAAAACTCAGAGAGAAATATAAGAATGAATCACCTGAAATCACTGATATCAAATATTCAAAATTAGAGGATGAATGTCAATGATCAGAGGCTATTAGGGCTACCAAAATTTCCTTGGGATTGCATTAATTTCAAGAGAAATAATGGGATAATGAGGGAAATTAGAGGGATAATAAAACTAATAGATAGTCTAGAAATCACCTCATTCATGGAGTGAATGGATGGTTCACACCATGAACCTTACGTAGTTCACATATTCTGAAAAATAAGGCACTTGATTCAACAAACCTGAGAAGAATTCCACATCATGAATAAAACCTTTCACCTCATGAACATTAAAAGTAAAACCAACTAAAAACTCTAACATGAACATTCATTTCATGTACAACGATTCATTTCATGAAATAATCCTAGAAAAAAATCTAGAAACTAAGTCTCCCAATTCATGAAGTCGCACTAAAAAACATCATTCACACAATGAACTGGTGATTCCTTACATGAATCACCACCTATAACTACATATTCAACTCTATCTCCTCTTATACCTTCCTCAATACCATCCCAAGTCTCCCAATACCCAAAAATCACAAAGTAATAAGCCAAAATGGTCTAGTCCATTATAGATCACCCACACCTCATTGAGAAAAATGTATATCGATTGAGGGGGTACTAAATCCATAAATGAGGAACTCATGTATCATCCTTTTTAGCAACTCCATTGTTCATATGGGGACCTATTCATTTTTAGGATCATGGGGTAAATAACCCTGATCTTGAAATGGAATACATGCACCTTTGATATATGGGGGTTATAACTCTATAAAGTGTATGGGGAACCAATTACCTATCATCAATATGTAACCAAAGTGGGGTTACTAACCACGTTCTTACTTCGAATTTCTCAATCAAACCACTACGTTGTATTTACAAACCAAAAAATAATTAAAATATCTAAAATTACTAGTAAATGCCCTCTAAGGAAAAAAGAGAACCCCCAATATTGTGATCTATGTGTAAAAAATATAATAATAAACTACTCAATTATTTGATGTGAAAATCGCCAAAGGGGGGTTGTACATGACATGGATTTTATTTGACATGGTGTGTTATTCCAAATGGGTGAATGGATGTGTATAAATATCACCCAGTCTTGTTTTTTCAAGATAATTAGTGTCTTATTATATTCATCATGGCTCATGAGACTTTAGGGTGATATGGTCATGTACTCTTAGATCATACATGTCATGTATCAGACATAGCATGTGATTCTATCTACACTCCATGTATATAATATGGGGTAACTGGTAGTGTATTTTCCACAACCTGATCATTTAATTTACTCAAGAATGACGTGTGATTATTTTATATGCACCATGGGTTCTTAGAAGATAATTATTCATGCACTTCTATTGCCCAATCAAGTGTCTTTAGACAAAAATTAAATGTGATAGAAAGTTAAATTCCATGTGATATTTATCTATTTTCCATAAATCCTAGTATCTAGATCCATTATTCACTTCCATTATTTTATTTTCTTCCCCTACTACTCCATCACAATAGGATCCACCCAACATTTCCCACCCTGATGCTACCTCTCATCGGTTTATGCCTGATCTCAGCGGTTGAGATCCTCCACTATGTGTTGCTTGACCCACCATACCATGCCATCTTACTACCTTCGCACACTATAATGCCTCTATGTTTAGCCCCACTATCGACCATCCTTTCCATGAAAACCTGATATGCTACCTTCAAACCACCAGCCACTGCAAGGTATAGATTTGGTTTAAGTTTTCATGAGCTAGAGAGAGAAAGGAGTTCATGGGGGTAAAGGAATAATCAATGACTAGAGAGGTTTGTTCACCCTCAAATGAAACATTATTTTCCAGTTTTGGAGGAACCATATTTCTTTGAGGCATGTGACACAAAGAGGGAGGTGGTAGTGATCGGTGATATTTCCTACCACCCTTTATTCATTTATGGATTCGTACTTCAATAAACGTGAAAACCAAGAATACGATGATGAAAATTTCAATGATAAAAAATCATAGTGATTCAATTTATCAAATCAAGAACATATATTTAAATTAATTACATAAATAATGAGGTATAAATCAGAAAATATAGTCCTACCTCATTGGAAATTTATCATAGCTTCAAATTTCGGTCTCGATCTCCAATCTGACATTGGTTCCTCCTCAAAGAATTAAATTATCCAACTTCTCCCTAATAATTTCATTGGTGATAGTTTATAATCTCCCAAATAAATATATTAGAATAATACATATAATTTTAAGGTTTAAAAAATTGTTTATTTTATTAAAGTCCTAAAATGGTTCTGATCTATGGCCCAAAACCTAAACAAAAAATCATACCTCTCTTAGGTAAACCCCTATCCTAAGTCCAACTATGGTGATAGATTTTTTTTGAGGGGATTAGTTTAGTAGATATCAATGATTCAACACGTTTTCATGTGCAGGTTAAAAATAATATATTTTAAAATGTTAAATATTTCATTAAGAGCTTATGACACCCTAAAATTAATCTGACCATTCAACCACTTAATAAAATATTGATAAAAATATTTTAAAGGATCTAATGAAAAATATAGAACACTAGAGGTTGGGGTAGGTTTGATAAAATAAATTCTAATTTTATCCATATTTATAATTTAATAAAAATAATAATTTAATAAAAATAATATCTCTCATTTTACTTACATTTTTAAAACTTGTTACTCGTGTTTTAAAAGAATGTTGGTAAATATAGTGTGGTTAATTAGATATGTTTTTATTATAATGTTTATGCTACCTAACACAAGATTTGACTCACAAATATTATAATATAACTCAAAAATAATTGATAATGATTACAACTTTAATGAGTTAGTACAACATTAAAATCTATCTGGACTTCAACACCTTGGTTATCACCACTTAGGAACTTTCTTTTCCAGCCTTAATGCAAAATAAATAGTATCTTTCTTGGTTTTGTTATATAAATTTTTAATTACTGCTCACATGTATTCCACAAAACTCTATATCATCCTTTTACAGTAATATTTAATTAATAGATAATATCCAATCTCTCTATCTTTATCCAAATATTCTTCCATTGATGACATGTGCCTCCACTTTAAATATTAGTTCAAATACCAATTAAAATCATCTATAAAATTTAATTGGGATAGCCTAAAACTTTGATTATTATAGCCCAATTAATTCTATAAACATTATATATATAAAAAATATATGAAAAAATAAATGTTTTCAGATATCTTCATTAACCAAAATGTGTTTATTTACTAGGAAATAGTCTTTATATATTCAATCAAGAATCCCAATAATCATGGAAGGGAATCAAAACTTTCCTCTAAAAATGTATTAATTTCCATATTGGAATTTTTAATAACATGTAATTTTTATCAGTACCATGATATAGTTTCAATGATCATAGCACTCCAATAACACTTTTATCTAACCCAATAAAACAAACAAATTTCATGTCATTTCATCCATCCTATTAGTGTTTCACAAAAAAACTCTTATTTCTACCTCTATAATGTTAACCAATGAGGTATAAAAGTATTCATATTCTCTTTTTATATAGGGATTTATTTTTTTCACACCTTGAAATGACTATGACTATAGAATGATTTATTCGGTTTTCAGGTCATATAGGGATTGCTTCTTAAACTATCATTGAAATGGAAAACATATTACAAAATTTATATTATGAAACATCTAAATATAAGTAGAAAAATAACCACACCAAAATAACTTCACCCTTCAAAATACCATAAAAATATCACCACCATGACATTTATATCCATCGTGGCATGGTATACATCTTCTACTAGATTTAATATTAAGTTCTTCTCTATAAAACTTGGTGAACCATGAAATTACACCATATGAAATGTCATGGTTTTATGTCAAATAAATCCCACATTAAATCATCTTCCTACTAGCTCTAATCACCTTCATCTATCTTCAAAACTTCTTACATGACTTAAAAACACTTATCTTTCACTATTTTTTTAATAAACATAGTCCAAAATATAAACTCTATGGTTAGATAGAATAATTACATTTTTCATACATAGTAATATTATAATGTTTGTTTGGGTATTTAACTCAACTTGATAATTTATATATTGACTTGGGGATAGTCTGACTTGTGAATATATCAAGTCAAAATTTTGATAGAGTTTTGATGGAATTGAGTTTTTTATAATAATTGTTCAATCATGATTATGTTTAAATTATATTCACTTTATGTTGTCATTATTGATCGAGAAATTATGTTTGAGGGAATGAACTGACTTGACTTAGTGAGTGGTGTCATTCTCAGGCAAGGTAATCACAAGAGGGGTGAAAAATAAAAAAAAATCTCTATCTCTAACAGTGTAAAAATGATCATATTCTTTTCCAATGGTTCCAAAAACAACTTGATATCCCATTGTAAAGTCCAAGAACAATTTCACTTTACCACTGAATCCCATTTTTATTTTTATTTAGTCAAACACACTTTATTTGTATTCACTAGTCACCACCTCATTTAATTCACATGAGACATTTTTTAATTTATAAGTCTCATTATCCATAACCAATATCACCTCTTAATAATTTACATAACACTATTTATTCCAATATTTCATCTCTTCCTTTTTATTTCAAAAGAATATAGTTCATTTTAATTCATTAATACCATTAAAAACCCACGGCCCATGATTACATCAATAATCAAATGAATAAAATGTACCACTTAATTAATTAAAAAATATAATACTCATTTAATTATCTTAAATAAAAAATATATTTAAACCCATTTAAAGTGAATAATTATATTTTTTTTGTGATATATAGATATGTTCATATTGTGAGTGACTCAAAATATCATTACTAGAAACTCGATAAAAAACTCAATAGTGTAAAAAATCATATAATTGTTATAAGTTTTTTATGAATTATTTTAATCTATTATAAGTATTTATTGAGACTAAACAAATTTTTTCTTCTAAAACATAAAAAAAATTATTAAATATTGTAAAATTTTATATAATTGGGGGATATTCTTGTAATCCAATTTGAACCATTAAAAATGTCAAATAAAAAACATTATTTTTTTAGAAATTTTTTTAGTGAGAAATATAGATATAATTAAACTAATTATATATTTTTCGATAAGAATTATTATTATTTTAGTTTTGGTTTTATAATTTGTTATATTTATTATATTATAAAAATTATTAAAACTAAATATCTTAAAATGTTGAGAAACCGATTGAACGTCGATTGAATCCATGAGGAATTTTAAAATAAAAAATGTTTAATTAATCATTAGTTAAGTGGAGAATTTCCAAATCATAGTGTTTAATATTTGGGATAGAAATGAAGAATGAAGACAATAATGTAAAAGATGTTGACAAGAACTTGAAATAAAGTAATGATTAACAGAATTTATATCTTCTATTAATATAGTGATATATATATTGGGGATATGAAGGATGTAATTAGTGGTCTAGATTAATATATATCTTCCATGTCATATACAATAGTTATAATACTAATGGTAGGAGAAAATGATGGGTTGGAGTCAGGAATGCAGAGCAATAATGATTTTGGGATTATGAAATCCATATAATAAATATTTCATAACACCCCCTGGATGTCATAATTTCATGAAATGTCATTTAATCTCCAATTAAAAATGTTCTATGGGAAAAAACAAATGAATCCAAAGTAATTTAATTTCAAACCATGTTGCCTCATTAAAAACCTTACTAGGAAAACCCAATGGGAAAAAACTTATGAAGGGGAAAATAGTGCAGCGTTCCCAACTCTCACTCATAAAATCATTATAGACTTTATATACTTTGCATCCTGATTTTATAAAATATTTTTATTAGTAATTTATTTATGAAAAAATTTGTAATATTATAAAAATACCTTATTTATTGGACATCAAGCTCACCATTCCTTTTAATTTTATGAGTGAAAAAAGAATTTTTTGTGAGATATGTTTTTTCTTGTCAACTTTGATATACCCACCTTTTAATTTCCCTATACAAGCAGTGTTATCCTTATATAATATAGTAGGAATATAATTACTCATATCTAGTCCACAATAATTCACCTAAACTAAACACATTATCAACATCCTTCATAAATATTAATCAAAACATATTTCTTTGTGGAAGTTATTGAAAATGTTTGTTTTATAGAATTCCAAAATAAAGTTATTCCACCAAATATGAATAAATATCTAAATTGATATCCAACTTTATATAGAATAAATAAATATCTAGCATTGACATAACCAGACAATTTTGATTATAAATTTCTAAATAATTAATCATTTATACCCTTTAAAACTCAATTAAAAGGAGGATAATATTACCTTGAAGGAAATTCAATTTAACAAGACCTCATATTATTTGAAAGTCTCATGTGCACATGTACATGTATATCCTTCAAGGGTAAATTTTTTTCATTTATATTTAATCCTTATAGTATAAATAAATACTTTATCATCTCCTAATGTAAGAATATCACTCATGGAAAGAAGATATTTAATTATTTATTAAGGGTAAAATCATTCCAAAATTTAATATTTCATTTTATTAATGATTAATTCAAAATATAAGGAAATTCATTATAATTTTATCATAAACCATTATATTAATTTTGTAAACTCTTCAATAATAATGATGTTATCTAAGGAATATAAAAAACATTAATTTATACAAACCGTGTGATGAAAAAATTAATTTTGTATTATTCATCCTATGAATATTTATATCACATAAATTCCATCTAGTTTAAACCATAAATTAATTCCTCTAATTGGGTGAAACATTAATAATTTTGAATATTATTCAAGAATTTTGAACCCTTTGGGGATTTATAGATTTTTTTTAATCAATGTTACCATATATATAAATAATGACGATATCGATTTGATATACTCCAAATATAAAATATCCAAATTTATAAGGTTGAGGAATTCTAAAAATAAGCTCATATATATTCAATAGTCATATAAATTTAGATAACCAATCCAAAACATTATATATTGAACATAACACATATTTATTAAATAATTTTTTCTAATTATTTTGATGTCGATATCTCTTAAAATTCATTATCATCTATGAGTTTTGAAGGAATTTAAAAATTAAAATATATCATCAATAATATTTAATGATATCTCATAATTTATTTGGTACTTATGTCACTTTAGGGATAATATCTAAAAAGTAATATTGTTATCGATATATTCATTTTCCTCTTAAATTTAAAATATATTTATTATCTTCCACTCATAATGAACAATGATTTTATATAGTAAGTTCAACCACATTTTCAGTGTCTATAATTAGACTATTGATTTTCAACACTTTACAACTAAATTATTCATTTAAGTATTGTGAGAATCTTATTAATAGTTCTAATGGAGAATTTTATATATGGTATATGATGCTTAGTATTTATTTTAATCAACATGTGTAGCATGTGATGTATACTCACCAAAAAATAATAATACATGTGACCATTTAATAGATTAATTTTCATAAAATATTTAAATGGTTTCACATGGTAAGTGGGTGCACCCATATATATTCAATAATTAATTATTCATATAAATATTTTAAATTCACTTAAAATATAGTTGGTGATGATATAAATAATTTACCTTAATAATATGTAACCCATGTTAAATCATTATACATGGGGAATCCATAATAACATAATGAGAATGAATAATTCTCTTATAAATGATAGTTTAGTAGAAATAAATCCATTAAATAAATTCATCATTATCCCCCATATAGATGCTTGCTATTTTATCAATAAAATGATGCTCATGTATACCTGTATCAATATTTTTCATTTTGATTGATCCTAGATTCCATAAATAATCATTTCATATATTCAATGTGACAGGATTGGTAAGCTTATAGTTTACCATAATTGTTTTGATTCTGCATAGTAAAAATAAAATCTTAACAAAAAATTTAGAATTAATTTTTTTATAAAATTAATGAAAAATATATTTCATTGAGACTTCTGATATAATAAAAAAATATTAAAATTTTAATAACACTAAGTAGGAATATATTCTCTATTCTTTAGACTTTGATTAATTTTCACTACCAGTCAATGTATTTACATGATCATATATTAACTCTTCAGGAGTTTTGATTAACAATAAACATATATGATTTCTTTTGAATAATTTAATTAAAAAATATATTTTTAAACTTTTGATTAAAATTTGAAATATATAAGATGTCCATGATCTTACATTGTGTATATTTAACATGTTCATGGTATGTAATGAAAAATTGAAATACTCACATTTTCATTATTATTATTATTTCTACTTCTAGTGATTGATCATAAATTAATGAATTCATAATATAAGTTATTCAATGAACCAACCTAGGAATACCCTGATCTAGGTACCTAAGATAACACATGACATATCCTGAAATGTGTTCCTAATCGCTACAGGTTAGAAAATAGTTCATGGGCATCAAAAATACATGATTGGGAACTACTTCTCCCAATAAATGATAATAAACACACATCAAAATTCCACCAAAAATCTAGCATGACATGTCTATACGTTGGACTTCCATGAAAAGTAAAATAAGAAGATTCAAATAATAGATAACCCCAATGAGGCATAACTCAAAAGAAGCATTTAAATCAAATCTATATAATATCAAAGAGATTCACTGATCAAAAGAAAATATCAAGATACAAGGAAGCTAAAATGCATTATAAATATGATACGACAAACTAAGAATACTGAAATAAAATAAAGACCATGATCACCCATCTTTATGTGCCAATAAATATGATCCCTTGCTTAGCACCACCACCATACTCAAACCTAGACCCAAATACCAATAGCTACACCCCATAGAACCTTAACCAAACCTATAATATATTATCATGAGTAACCATCCTAGTAGGTAACCTGCCCACACCCCATGCATAACCTTTAAAAGTAAATCCTTTTCATGTTAGTTTGAAAATACAAATATAAAATTAATCTATCCATTTTGATCAAAATAAGTCTCATACTATCATTACATAAGTTAAATCCATTAAATTTAATCAATACTTTAAAACATGTTAAGAAGAGGTGGAATTTTTTATGAAAGAAAAGATTCCAAAATCATGATTTTAAAAATACTCACATTTTAGATGTAAAGGGAAATAACCCACTCTTTATTACCCCTTTTAAATCATATGAAGAGTGCACTAGGGAGATAAATTTATATTTTAAAAATGATGGAACTACCTGAATACAATGAACACTTTCATCAAAATATACATAATTGGGAATAAATCAACACATGAAAATAAAAATAATTATAAATAGAATCTATTTTATAAAGGAAAAGTGACTAAATACAAATATTAATAGTATCCACTCAAACAAAATAAAGATAATAAATAAAATCATGGGAGCACCCCTAGGGAACTAAGGACAAGGAAATAAAGATACTAATACTATCTCATGATCATATCATTCATATCCAACTACAAACATAGACCATTGATGACTACATGTCATGTCCTAGAAGCATGATGATAGCCATATAATAGCACCGCAACCATATCACAGGCCACTAAGGAGAACATTCCTTGGCCTAGATGAGTAGTGGCACCCATCTGATATCACCACAATTATATCATATCATTATTTCGTTAGTATTGTAGATGATTCTAAGGCTAAGTAGTACTTGTCCTAGTATTCCCTACCTATATACCCATGGTTACCATAATAAACCAAGTGGAGTGAGAAATTATCAATCATAAAATCAATCAAAACAAAAATCAATGAAATGAAAAAAAAAATATATAATAACCAAGAATAATAAAAATCCCTAACATCGGAACACCCTTTATAGAAGCATCACCTTTATCATCAAGAAAGGAATAAAGAAAACACATCCCCTATTCAGGATTATTCCATAAAATCACATAATATCAGCATTATATTAAATTTTAAACAAACTAAAGGTGGGTCACTTCAAGAAAACATTTTCATTAAAAAATGATTTTTCATAAATTACCCACTGAACCCTTGAAAACAAATTTTGTAAAACCATGATTCTATTTCATTTATTTGAAAACTAAACCATGAAACAAAACTTTAAAATCATTTTAATACGCTACTTTATTTTATAAATTCCACCTAACAACATATAAACCCAAATATCAAAAAATATAAATAAATTATCCCAAATAATCAGTGAAGAAGAAGAAAATAATAGAAAACTAATCATGTCCTTAGTTTATAAAACATTTTTCAAAAAAAATAAGTTTCCATCCTTTAAAATCATTAAGAACTAAACACCATTTTTATAATTGAATTCCTTTGGAAAGATACCTAGAGGCATTTTAACAAATACTAATGGGTTCACATTATACATTTTTTATTTAATAAGTTCAAGAATGAGTTAAAAATAGACAAGCTATCAAGGATTTAAATTTAAATAGTTATTCATGGAGCCACCTACCTAAAACAATTATCTATAATCAATTTTAGGCTTGTATCGACCTCCCCCAGGTCCTCTAAAACCTAACCCAACTATAAACACCCTTATATTAACAAATTGAACATCTAAAACCAAAAACATACAATGGAATAATCAATTACAAACTCACTGGATGACATAACGGCATCAAACTATGAGAAAAGGGGGTTTTGTTCACTAACAAAATTCACCCAGACCTAAGCCACAACAAATACCCAATTAATCCACTTGAATCATTTTCTAATCAAAATAAAAAAAATTAAAATGAAAAAAAAATTATAGGACAACATACCTCAAGAAAAATGATGAATATCAGCATGGATATCCCCTTTTGGGGATGCCGCTATAAATCACACCATAAGGCCCCACAAAGAATAATGATTTCACCATGCCTTGATGGAATCATCCCTCTGAAACCCTATCAATTAACTAAAAATTAGAAGGGAAAAAGGTGGAAAAAAGAGAATAATGTGGAAGAACTACCTCAAATACATGACATGAAACCACCTCAAACAAGACAAGTAAAAGGTAGGTCAAAAGATTGGGAGTGTAGATAGAAAGATGGATCTTCCCTCTCATTAAAATGATACACACCAAGGGAGCCCAATGAGGTTTCAAATTAAACCCCTTTTGAAATTACTAAAATCCCTTTTGAAAACACCTAGAAAACAGGTCGTGGTGAAAACCCTATAGGACATTACATGACCAAACCTTGGGTAAAAGGTCCAACCCCCATCCAAACCTTGTTTCAATTCAACCAACCCCATGTTTAGGGGTATACCCTCAGCCAATTCTTGTCTCAATGTGACCAACCCCAAGAATATTTCTCTACCCATGATCATACCTCATCATGGTACAAACCATATGGGTCATGTTGTAACTAATACTAGGAATATGGAATATTCCCAACCATGTATTTTTATGGTGCGACATGTCACACTCAGGTTTTTAATTTTTACTTCATTCTGGTTTGGGTCAGGTTCTTAGTCATTTTCTCGAGATCCAGGTGTGACAAGTTTGAAATTTTGGGGCACTATTTTTCTCATTTTATTAGAATATCTTTCCCCCATAGGTTACCTTTGGTTCCCCCTTTTAATTGGGAAGAAAATGGAAAAGTTTTGTGTGGCTATAATAGGCCGCATGTTTTGGCCACACAGTTTACTAAACCATGCAGCCAAACTGTGCACAGTGTCCAACATATTAAATTTTTTATTTTATTCCAATTTTTTCCTTTCTGGATTAAACCAAATGCCCCCCTTTCATCCCCTATTCGACCTAGTATCCATGGGAGGTCTCCAAGATTCTTCAATCTCCCATGGAACTCATTATTGAAGGGGTTTTGGTGGGGAAACTTAAAAATAATGCAAGTAAGTGAGTTTCTCCTTAGGTTGTTTCTTCCCCTTAGGGTTTATCCCACTATTTCTTGAAGTTATAAGTTTCCAAAACCTAGGGGTTAATCCTTAGGGTTTAACCATGGGTTTTTTGGTGCAATAATCTTGGCTTATGTTTTTTTTATTCCCTTGTGGTGTAGCGGTGGTGCGATTGAAGTTTCACACAACGATTTGAAGTTGTTGGCATCTAAGGTAGGTGATTCCATGTGTAAGAATTATTTGATGAGTTAGCTTGGATTTCTTAACATTTTTACCACGTTCATATTCTATTTTTTTTGTGCCAAAACAATTTTTGGTATCATTGGTTGAGAATTTAGTTTTAAAGTTTCATTTTTTCTTGAAAATGTGTGTTTTTCATGTGTAACTTTTGTGGTATCATTTGAGGTAATTTTATAACATATGAAAGTGGTTTATTAATTGTTTCTAGGGATTTAAATTTTGTGTTGGTGGGGTTTTAGTGTTTTTTTGACCTAGAAAGAGGGTTTTTGGATGGGTTTTATGTAAAAAACCTTGTTATACTTCTTGAAAGTTTTTTATGAAAATTTTAAATGGTTTATTGGGTTACAAAAAGTGTGAAAAGGATTTCTAGGTACTATTTTGGTGGGTGTGTTCTTAAAATGGGTTTTTTAAAGATAAATTGATTATTAGTGATTTCAAATGTTTTGATAATTCTTTTTAAATTGTTTAAATGATTTATTAAATTGTGTGAAAGGTGCGAGACATGTTTTTGGGCTGTTTTAGTGTGAGTATGATGTTAAAATGAATTTGAAGGTGAAAAAGGAATTATATGAAATGTTTGTGGGATATTTGGTGTGTTTATGATTTTTAAATGGAATTTTCATGTGAAAATTATGTTTGATAATGTGTGGAAATTGATTGATCACAAAGAGGGAAACACGGGTATCTGGGTGTGTGGACTAGGACTAGTATGCTAGTGATTCGGAGTGGTATCATACCTGATTCACTTAGAAAGTTTGATTATGAAAACACTAACTAAACTATGATAATGGTGATTAGGGACCACTAGTCCATTGGGGTTTCCATCCTAGTGGCTCATGCATGAGACATATATTTTTTATGGATACTTTTCCAACAAGATACGATGTACCCAGGGCCCCACAGCTAGATAGCACCTAGGGGTGTTTCTGTGACTAGTGCTCATTGACTATATGATAATAACTATCGGTATATAGTTTGTTAGGATATAAAATTCAGTATCATGTACATTATATATAAAAGTGTTTTTTTATTAAAGTTTATCCCTTAAAAACTGTTTTCATTTGAAGTTTCATCATTTTGAAAATTATTACAATCATTTTTTGTTTACGAAAACTTGAAAGCTTTTCATATTAAAATGTTTATCACATGGAATATATTTGGGTGGAATATTATTTGCATTAGTATCACACCCTATTTACACCTTTGGGTGTAAGTAGACTTTATAATGTTTGTCGCAGGTTTGGGTAAAGCTCTTAGAACCGGTGGTTTGGGTTACTAGAAATCCTTCTTGTTGCGGTTTTGTGGAGATGTCTTGATGGTGTTTCCCCCTTACCATGAGGTGGTTACTGGGCTGTTATTTTTGTCTTTATTACCTTTTGGTATTATTTGGGATTTTTTATAAACCTTTTAATTCAATTATAAATTTTATTTAAAGTTTTTTTGGTTGGAAATTTTCAGATTCAGTTTATCTGTTATTATTGGTTGTTTTATGATTCTAAAATTGGGTAAATCATTCACAAAACTTTATATATCATAACTAAGAAATTTTTTCTTCCCATGGGGATAGGAAATTACCTTCAGGCCTTGCTATGGATTGGGTTGGGTTCCAGTTTTTATGGAGACCAAATCTTATTCGTGACAAAATAGTATCAGCGCAAGTTCGCTCTTTTTGGGTCATGTTCTTTTAGGAAATAATCTAGGTAAAACAGAGCTAGGATTTTTAGGAATTGATATTCCAATTTCAAGTATTATGCCTAGCCATCACACCTCGTGATGGGATTAAATTCCCCAGGGGAAGTTGGGTTTTATCTGTGTTATTTTGTTCTCATGGTTTGTCGATGATTGGGGGAATGAAAAGAGAGTTGGTTCAATGGTCTCAATGAGCTCACAAGTCCTAGAAAGCCATGTGAAGCCAATGATATTTTCCCAGAACACTCTATGTGGTAGTAAAGTTATTGATGTATGTCTACCAACCATATTTACAATCCACCCACTGACACTAATTTCCTCTCACATTGTCTTATGTCTCTTTATTTTGGAATCTTGAAAACTTGGTTTTAAAGTAAAAATTACTTGGTTTTAAGAAATGAGAATTTTGTGAATTTATTTTCTAGTAAAATAGAAATGTTTTAATTCTAAAGTATGGAAATTAATTCTCATAATTGTATTGAAATGGTAAATGGTGTGTTTACACCTATTTTGAAAGTATGATTTATGTTAAAGTGGGTTTTGAAAATATATTTCAAATAGAATTTTCTGAACTATTGAAAAGTGTTTTAAATGGAATGAAGTGTTTTAGAATTTATATTTGGGGTTCGAAGAAATATTTTGATTTGGTAACCAGTGATAATTTTAAAAGTTTTATGAATTATCAGAACCTTGTTTTAAATAAGTAGAGATGAGCCTTAATTAAATGGGTGTTGATGAAATGTAGTTTTTCATAAAACTGGAAGTGTTTTAAAATGGGATGAGATGTTTTGAAATTAATGTGTATGAATTGAAAGTGAGTTTTTATTTGAATGTTTGGTGCTTTTCTGAAAAGGTTTGTAATATTTTAATTGGGTTTTGATATGTGTCCAGTAGTTTTGAGGAAAAAAAGGGAAGTGTAGGTTGAATGTCTTGGTTTTGAAAAGTGAAAAGAATTTTTGTTTTAACCTTTGGTATTTTCGTGAGTGACCACATGCATGGGTTTATATGGGATGATGGATGGTTAATGTAACGTTTGGTTGAGTGATAGTATGGATATGAGGAGGATGCATGGTGTGGCATGGAAACATGCATGTTTAAGACCCATGGGGTACCAATGGTAAATTCTCTAACTACCGACCCTATTTACTTTCAAAGAAATGATTTTTAAGGAAAATTTGATGTTTTGAAAAACTAGTTTTTTGTTGGTGTGTTTTATCTTCTTTTGAGATTGTTGTTTTGGTATGTTTTGAGCTCAAGAACCCCTCTTGTTTGAATGATGTTTTGGGTTTTTGCTTCGTCGGTAAGTTGGGTAGAAGTGTTGGTTGGTGGTCTTTTATGAGAAATATTTTGAGAAGACTTTACGGTGGTTCTCCTCATGTGTTCGGTTATGGTTTGTGTTATTTTTTTGACCAAAGGGATAGCTTTGTTGGGTCCTTAGGTTTTCTTGTTTGATAAGTAATTCCCCCATAAAGAGTTGATACATGATTTAAGTGTAGAAATAGGTGATTCACTGTTGATAGGTCCTCTAGTTGATCAGAGTACAGACTCTCTTCTCAGGTTTTAGGGTTGAGTTTATCTCTTTTATTTTTTTCAGATTATATAGATCCTCTCATATTGGAAGAGTGGATTCCAAGGAATTGAAAGTAGTCATGGTTTCTTGAGTTTCTTGAATCCTCAAAGGTGTAGTTTGACATCGTTGGGTCTATAGGTTTTATTTGGAAATGGTGAATGGGAATTCCAGTGAGGAAGGTGAAAGATGTTTGGGGTTTTTGATGTAGGATGATTCCCAAAAGGTCCTTCGGGTCTTTCATTAGTCTCATCAAAGCAAGGGTTCATGTTAGTCGCCAGTTTGGAAAATCTGGTCATTCGAGGCTGTTATGGTTTCTTATGGTAATCTTATGCTACTTGGAACTCTGATCAAGTTTCCACTCCTAGTAATGTCTTTATCACTTGCAAGGGTCATGTTCGGTGGTGTCTTGTTGTGATTTGTTTGCTTTTAAGAGAAAAGGTGGGTGTTTTAGAACTTTTCAATGGATTATTCTTAAATAAAAGCATGTTTATCTTCTGAGAATCTCTGAGTTACTTATTCTGAGTTATGGTGTATTTTTTGTATTCTTAATTCTACTCTTTCTTATTTAGGGTGAAAGAGGTGATGCATGTGTATCTTCTAAGTACCTTTATTGGTGAAGGTTCCCTGAAAAGGTAAGTTATTTCTGGGATGTGTTGTGTTCTTTTTATGATATTGAATCATGGTGTATTCACTTGTGGCACTAGAGGAAGAAGTTATGTTTAAGGGTATCAGTTCCAGACTGTGAGGCAGGAGATGCTTCAATCATATGAGCTTCAGTCGTAGGTCCCAGATTAAATTTGGCATGTAGTCATAAAAACTATGGGTGTAAGGGATCTTAGTTTAACTTCTGTCTTAGGTGTCGGATGTGGAGGCAGTTTGAGGTTTTGATGTGGTGGTTTCATTCCAAGTGGTCTGGTGTGGTGGAAGGGGACGTGTGGACCCTATCCCTTAGGGTTATAATCTATGTTAGTGGAAAATTCCATCCTTGTTTATAATTTGGTAGGGTAGTTTTGTTTTCTTAACCCCTAGTGCTTGAGCCCTTATGGGTGAAACTCTTCATATATTTTTTCATGTATGAATAACCTTGTAGGATCTTTTCAACCTCGGTTTTGGTCAGACTCATCTGAGGATGGAAATTTTAATGGGAGTGGTTAGCCAAATAATTCCCCTGTTGGTTTGGGTTTTAGTGTGAAAACCATTTTTTGTAGCATTAGTTGAGCGTTTAGTTTTAAAGTTGCATTTTTTCTTGAAAATGTGTGTTATTCATGTGTAACTTTTGTGGTATCATTTTAGGTCATTTTATAACATATAAAAGTGGTTTATTAATTGTTTCTAGGGATTCCAATTATGTTTTGATCGGGTTTTGGTGTTATTTTGGCCTAGAAAGAGGGTTTTTGAATAGGTTTTATGTGAAAAACCTTGTTATACTTCTTGAAAGTGTTTTATGAAAATTTTAAATGGTTTATTGAGTTACAACAAATTGTGAAAAGGGTGTATGGATACTATTTTGGTGGGTGTGTGTTCTTAAAATGGGTTTTTGAAAGATAAAGTGATTATTGGTGATGTCAAAAGTTTTGAGAATGTTTTTTGAATTATTGAAACTATTTATTAAATTATGTGAAAGGTGTGAGACATTTTTGTGGGCTGTTTTGGTGTGAGTATGATATTAAAATGAATTTGAAGGTGAAAAGTGAATTATATGAAATATATGTGGTATGTTTGGTGTGTGTGTAATTTATAAATGAAACTTTCATGTGAAAATTATGTTTTATAATATGTGGAACTTGATTGATCATAAAGAGGGAAACTTGGGAATCTAGGTGGGTGGACTAGGAGTAGTATGCTAGTGATCCAAAGTGGTATCGTCCCTGTTTCACTTAGAAAGTTTGATGATGACAACACCAACTAAACTATAATGAAGATGATTGGATTCCACTAGTCTATTGAGATTTCCCCTCCTAGTGGTTCTTTCATGAGATGAATATTTATTATGGATACTTTTTTACCGAGATATGATGTACCTAGGGCCCTACAGCTAGCTAGTTCCTAGGGGTGTTTCTGTGACTAGTTCTCATTGACTATATGATAATCACCATCGATATATGGTGTGTTTAGATATAAAATTAAGTATCATATAAATTCTCATTAAAAGTGTTTGTTCCTTAAATTTTCTCTCGTAAAAACTATTTTCATTTGAAGTGTCATCCTTTTAAAAATTATTACTAGCATTTTTTGTTTATAAAAACTTGCAAAATTTTCTTTTTAAAATGTTTATCACATGGAATCTCTTTGGGTGGAAACCTACTAGGATTAGGCTCACACCCTATATACACCTTTGGGTGTAAGTAGACTTGGTAATGTTTGTCTTAGGTTTGGGTAAAGCTCTTAGAACTGGTGGTTCGGGTTACTAGTGGTCCTTCTTGATACGGTGCCATAGACAAGGTTTGAGGGTGTTTCCCCTTGCTATGAGGTGGTTATTGGGATATTATTTTTGTATTTCTTCCCTTGTGTTAGTATTTTGTATTTTGTATAAAACTTTTAATCGAATTATGAATTTTATTTAATTTTATTTTGGTTGGAAATTTTCAGATTCAGTTTATCTATTATTGTTGGTTGTTTTGTGATTCTAAAATCAGGTAAATCATTCCCAAACATTTATTTATCATACCCGGTCAATTTTTCCAGACCATGGGGATAGGGAATTCCCTTTGGATCTTTCCATGGACCAATTTGGGTGCCAGTTTTGATGGATACCAGATCTTGTTCATGACATGACATTATACAGATTACAAAATTCACTCACTAACATCCTGAAGCTTGCTCCAGGTGTTCTTCCACCAGACTACCACTCCCAAAAGATCCAAAAACCATCTAAAACATGGCCTAAAATTCCTATCCATTGTCTGAATCCTAAAATAAAAATCCTCCCAGACTTTCACCAGTCTACAATGACATTGTTCATTATAGGTTAATCCCATAACCTAGTGGATATTTTATTCTTTGAAATTTATTTACCATATATTTTTAAAATATATATACTAAGGATTGAAGCCACTACATATTTTAAGGATGATGAATGTGGTAATGAGAAGAAATGTGGAAGAATATTATGGATTCATATCACACACTTCATTTTAACTATAATTATAATTCATAATTTTATAATAACATTCACTTCGGAAAATTAAGTATAAATTATTTGATTAAATTTTAAAACTTCCCTAATATTTATGATAAAAATTAAAATATGAGAAACATAAATTATATTAAATTTGTATGAATAATTTCAATCGTTTTAAAAATAAAACAATTAAAATCACATTCACATTAGGGGATGAATTCATTCATTGAATTTCAGGATTTATGAATGATGATTCATTATTTATAAACAATGATCTTCTTGTGGAAAAATATTAATCTTATTTATCATTGTAATCAATGTTTAAACACTTCTGGTGGTAAAATTATTTTCATAAAATATATTAAGTTATAAAATTTATATAATTTTATAATCTCTTATATGAATTATAAGAATAAAAACTTCCCCTTTAGGGGATAATATTGAATGAATTACCTAATATGATATTGATAATCAGTAAGAAAATGATAAATAATAATTTTTTCCCTCAATATTGCTGCTCTAGGGGAAATAATTGATAAATTAAAATATCCTTCAATATAATGTAAAAAAGATACTATTTTCAGGTCATGCTTAGGGGTAAAATAATTCATTAATAAAATTCATTGTGCTTTATATATATACATATGTCTGTGTGTGTGTGTTTTAGATTACAGTTGGATTGAATTATAAGAAAGTCCTGTGAAGATTTTTTCACCTGTATTTTATTTTATAATACACTTAGGAAATATGATATGAATTATAATTTCATACATGGGATGAATTCACTATTGAATCACCCCCACATGGTTTCCTTCAGTGTTTAGTCCAATATGAATAGATTAAACATGGATTTTCTTTGATTTATTGAATGATTTTAATGGTTACATTAACAAGGCATAATTTATAAGTTTTATTTAATGACACCTGATATGATCAGTGAATTATTCATTAAATGAGAAGCATTGATGAGGACTATAAAAGGGAATGAGTTCCCTCATTTGTTGGTGGTAGTGATAATCAGTTTCATTCAAAGATTTCTAAAAATATATCTTCTTCCCATAGCCTTGTTCATCACTCTATAGAAAAGGCACTAACACCCCTTTGAGTGTACGAGGATCCTCCATTATAAAATGGGATTCAAAGAATAATGTATTACCTTAAGACATAGGAAAACTCATTTGTTTCTTAAATGATCATAATCAAGGATACAATAAAGAATATGGAGTCTTCTTCTTGTATGAAATAAGTACATTGATCTTTATAAAATTTTGTACATTTAATCCTTGAAGATAGATCAAGCCTTTACACAGGTTTTTCCACTACTAATAAACATAATATCATCCCATAAAACAAATTAGTGGTATAAAATCCTTTTTCTTAATGGATTAAGCATTTTTAATCTACTATTTTTTTTAAAGAAGTTACATATCATAATCCATATGCAGTAATTTCATAAATTACATTACATTGAAAATATTTTGGTTTTTCATTTATATAGTGCAAGACATGAATATATCATAAAGTATGTTATATAATAAATCCATGGATTTGAACTAATCTGTATCATATGATATATGATATCGTAAAATACAGCATGGTTCGGGGTTTCTAAAAAATAAATGAGCATGTCCTAATTACGATATCCTATTGAATCATAAAATATGATTGGTACATTATGATTCATCCTATCATATTCAATGATACCAATCATAGAATATGATTAGATATATGTCATAAAATATGAAATATGCATAGAAACTTTCTCTCACTAGTATCAGTCATATTTTAGGACTGATAATATTATTATTAGTCATAAAATACAACATGTACAAAAAAATCCCAAATTTTTTATATTTTGATGAATTTGGTTCTAATTTGTAAATTGATTGTAAATTATAAGTATTAGTCCATGTAAAATAGGATTTTTAACACTTAAATAAAATATGAAATGTTTATATTAGTTTCTCATGTTTTGAAAAATAAATAAAGTGTGTATTACATTATATTATTCATGTTTATAACTTGTTTATAGAATGTGAATAATGTATATGTATAAATTTATATGAGAATTTAATTTAGGAGATATATTCATGCATTACATGCTATATATGACTCTATAAGATTTTGTTTTCATTTATCCTGACCTCGGTTTATTTTTTAGATTTAAAAGCTTTAAAATATCTATTTAATATAGTTTTTTTCATATTTGGTGTTAGAGATATAATGAATTGAATTATATCTTGAGTAAAGTTTCCCTGAGGATTTGGACTTGGGGTAATACTCCCCATTGTCCTAGAGTCTTATGAATTATTTTAGAAAGGTAAGGGATTGACTATCTGTCACTTTGGTATTACTCATATAGAGATTATTAATCTCATATATATATATATATATATATACCTTTACATGAAAATTTAATATACCTTAGGAATGTGACACTTGTTGGTTCATTGGTATGTCTTGTTTTTAGAATTATTTATTTATTTATTTTTTCTTAGAGTTCCCAGGAGTTAGAGGTCAAAAATCCTGATTTTTCAAGGAATGGGCTTGGGATCACAGTAAATAGTAATCGTGCGGATAACCATGTGAGAGGAGTTTTGGTGGGATAATGTAGTTTTTGTGTAGTTTTAACATATGGTATATAGAAGAACATACAACATTTTTTTGGTTTTTTAGTGGTTCTTTCATGGTTGGTGCATGGTTTACCAAATAGTGTGACTAAAACATCCACACATGTCCATATCATTAAAAAACATGGTTTTACTATATTGACCTTAATGGATTTAACTCCAAATATCCCCCTACTTCTTCCCCATTTGTGTGAATCCCTCCCTCCTAGTTGGGGAGTTATTCTCCCCTTCATTTCTTGGTGGATTTACCTTGAAATTTAGTAATTTTTCTTGAGGTAGGCATGATTTATCTTTGATTTCTTACTTCTCCACCCTACTTCTTCCCTTTTTTTACATTTATATAGAGTGTTGGAACTTTATCATTCCATGGGGGTCGAACATAGGGTTTAGGGTGGATGATTAATGGATTTTATTTATGATTTAGGTTCATGTGATCCTTTTCCACTTGGTTCTTGTGATTTTCATTGAAGGAAATGAGTTTCAATCTAGTTACAAGTTAGGTGTGTCTACCTAATGGTGATTTTATATGGCTCGAATTTAGTTAATGATTTAATTTGGTATTTATTCATTAAATTTCCTTTGAATTTTGTTGATAATGATATTTTATCCATGTTTAATTTTATTCTTAATGTGTGATGCCAATTTAATGGTTTTAAATGGATTTTTTAAAATATTTTTTCTTTGATGCATGAAAGATGTTTGAAAAATGTCATAAAGATGTTTTATGGTTTCAAGTGGATTTATAAAGGGTTATTTGAAAATGTGTCACCTTGTGATTCATTTTTGACTTATTATAGACATGTATGGTTTATTAAATTGGTATTTATAATGGTTATGTTATTGTAAATGCATGGTACATGGGAGACCTTGGGTGTGTGGGTGGCTTGGACAATTGAATCCCTAGCCAAGGCAGTGAAATAGCTAGGGAATGTTTCCCAAGTGTGCCAAGAGAGCTCATAGAAAGAATATAGGGACTGGGGGAGACCTAATGAGGTCCTAATCTTGTTTTTCTCATTTATTCACCTAGTTAAACTTGTTTTATACTAAATTATTCTAGTCCCCATTGGTTAGAGACCATAATGCATGATTTTTGTGCCTTATTTAATTTAGATAGCCTTGTGTTTATTCATAATCCTTCTTTATTGGACATATGATTAAGTTTATGCTTATTATTATGCCATGTTTGGATGGGTTGATCTTTTTTATTCCATGTGGATTCACTTTATTTATATTTTATCCTTATTGATTCATGTTTTTGAAACATGGTATATTTTTGGGAAAGACTAAAGGGATTTCTAGTGGAATGTATTCAAAGTAAAATAGTTTTAAACATGGATTTTAAACTAGATTTATTGGTTTGCATAGAAAAATTTCTTATATAAATTTATGTTGGTATCCTACTTGGATTTTTCTTCATTCCATGTATATGAATTTAGGCATATGTAGACTTAGTTTTGTAGGAAATGGATAAAGGTAAGGGCGCCATGTAATTTGGTGGATCCTCTTGATTACCATTGTCTGTGGTTGTTTTGGGATGGTGGAGATTATAGTCTCATAGAGTTTAGATCATGTGGATTATTTTGGGATTTTAGATCATTAGGTGGATATGTTTCAGCCTCACCGGAATTATCCCATTTTGAGATTTTTTTACATCGACTTATGGATATTGTATATATTTTTTGTTTATACAATTATAAAGTAATGTTGGTTATGTTATATATTTTTGGTTATTTCTACATATGCTCTGTTTGGATATTTTTATATTTTTGATACTTCTTATTTATTGGTGTGAACATCCAGGTTATGGATGGGTCATGCTGTATTTCTAAGAGGAACTCATTATTTGGTTATTTGAATTCTAAGGGTGAAATCATTCCCATTTTTACTTATGTTGATACCTTGGTTCTTGTCTCCATCCCATGGTGATCGAGAATGAACTTTGGGCCTTCTGGAAAGATAGGTTTGGTGACGTGTTGGGTCAACTTGGTTTGGTTCATTATAAAATAGTATATGATCCATCATTTTGTTTAGGTATTAGTTATAGCAAGGTGATAGGACTGTCAGCATACAAGAGGTGGGTGTGAAAGAGTTCATGTCCAACTCTCAGTCATGCCAAACCTCAAGTATTCATGGGTGTTAAGGAATTTTTTCATGGAATTGAGCTTGATTTTGATTTTTTCTTAAGATATTTGATGTGTTTTCCTATTGGTTATGAGTTTTGGGGTAAGCCTATGATTTATTTTGAGAAACTTTGGGTTTTTGTGGGAATTGAGGAGGGAAACCATTGGTTCATAGTTGGGGCACATAGTCTATAAAATTATATAGAAACCATACATCATGGTCCGTGATACCTATCTAGTGGAACTCTACATGGTTGGCACATGGTTTACCAAACTGTGTGGCCAAACCATACATAGTGAGAAAAAGTTAAAAAATTTCATATTTTCACCCCTTCTTTATTTAAAATTATTTTTGATATTGATTATTATTGTTTGAGGTTTATTGTAAGGGTTTATTTTGATTTAATTGATGTTGCTGTGATTTAATTTTGTATTGAATGAGTTTTTTTCTTGTGATTTATAGGTAATGCCTCACAGAAGATCCTCCTCTAATATGAGAGAGGGAAATATAGAACACACTTCGTAAATGAACCATACAGTTAACCTTGATCTAGTGGAGTTATTTATCTAGAATATTTAATCTTTGGACCAAGAGAGAATAAGATATCTAGCACTAATAGAAGACCATGCTCAGTAATTCACCAAGAAGAATCCATTGGTCTTCCATGGTGACAAAGGAACCCAGGATCTTGAGTAATGGATTAAAATTATAAATCATATATTTATTTTCTTAAAGACACCTAAAACCTATAAAGTTGGTTTTACCACTTATATATTAGAAGATTCGGGTGAAAGGTAGTGGTAATCCATAGTGCAAGTGAAGTTGTATGAGGATCTCACATGGACTACTTTTAATAAGGAATTCAATCATCAGTTCTATCCTAAAACATTTAGGGTGGAGAAGGCCCATGAATTCATGAATATGGAGTAAGGATACCATTTAGTAATAGAATATTCCACTCAGTTTTCTGAGTTATTTCATTTATCTCTCGAGCTCATAATGAATGACTATCTCAAGGCTCGATGTTTTGAAATGGATTTGAAGCCTGATATTAGGTCAATGATTATTCTTATTTTCCTAATAAATTACACTAAAGTTTTCAATAAATAATTTATGGATGAGGTGGGTTTATCTGGGAATGTAGGTCTTGGTGGGGTTCCTTCAGATGTAGAGGAAGCTAGAGTTATTCCTCTTTCCATAAAAGAAAGAAATATAAACCTCATCAGAGTGGTGGAAGAGTTACTTAGAAGTCATCGAGTTTAACACAATTAGTTTCTTTAGGGAAATATTTTATAGTTTTTTTCAATATGGTAAGTCCTTCCATATTAGGAATGACTTCTCTAAGGCTTGAGGACATGCCATCGGTGTGGGTATCTGGGTCATATCTAGCACTTCTGCAGAACTCCCTAATATGGGAGTGGTGTTGGTTATTCATTTTCTAAGGGTTAACATATGTGATATAATGATTCCAAGGTTATTAGATCTCATCCTTAGTATAAAGGGGATTCTCATCCAGCTAATAAGACTTAGTGTGGGACTGAGTTAGGACTTCTAGATAGAACCTAAGGGATTCAATTTTGGCCAGCCACCATGAGAGGTATGATGTTTATTTATTTTTATATGGACTTGGATTTGTTTAAAATTTGTGATTCAAATTAGTTTATCTTATTAAATTTGATTTATATTTTGGGTATTCAAGTAAAATTGGTTTCATTTATGATGAATTTTTCTACTATATTAGAAAATAAGAATGAGAAATGTTTTAAGTGTCTACACTATCATATTGAAGCTGTTGATGTGGAGGTTGTCTGGGAAATCCTGGTTTTAGACCTGGATGTTTTGGATCTCATCATTAGCATGGATTTGGTGAATATTTTTAAAGCTAAAATTGACTATTATCACCATAGGTTCTATTTTATATATCCTGAAAGGAACACTCATATATTCTTGGTTGAGTGGGCACTGAGGTCGAGGAGGGAAGGACCCATTTTTCTAGATATGGGGTTGGTTTCATGATATTTATCCATGTTTTTATTTAACTATATATAGTATATCATAGATGTTCATATTCTAATGGTAGTGGACCAATGACCTAAGGTATTTATGGATGATTTATCTGGTTCGTATCCCCAGTGAGAGGTCAAGTTAACTATTGACCTACTCTTTGTAATGATCCTTATTTCTATACCATAAATCCAAATGTATATTTCCAATTTAAAAGAGTTAAAGGATCAATTAAAGGATATTAAAAGTAAGATATTTATTCATCTAAGTGCATCACCATGGGTGTCACTAGTTTTTTTTCAAATAAGGTATATGGGAGCCTTCTACATTTCATATATTATTGAAAGCTTAATCAAGTGACAATTAAGAAGAAATAATTGTTTCCTTGAATTGATGATCTTTTTTACTAACTCAGTGGATCCTGATGATTTTTAAAAATTGAAACAAGATTATGGTATCACCAGTTGAGGTTTCTTAAAGAGAATGTTCATAATACTACCATTAGGAGTTGGTCTAAACCCTTTGAGTGTTTTTTTTATGTTGTTGGGCCTTACTAATGATCCTAAGGTATTTATGAATTTGATTAATCATATCTTACATAACTTTTTGAACTCCTTCATGGTTTTGTTCATGGATTATATCTTGGTTTATTTCATTACATAGGAGAACCATGGAGACCATCTGAAGTTTGTTTTGGGAACCCTTAAAAGGAAATTCCTATATGTTAATCTATATAAATGCAAGTTCTGTATCTAGGGGTGAAATTATTAGTCCATGTGGTTTCTAAGAAAGGAGTTTCAATAGTTCCAAAGAAGATCCAAGAGATGATGTCTTGATTGAGACATAAGAATTTGTTTTATATTAGGAAATTTTTTGTGTTTGGTTGGATATTACTGGAAATTATTAGAGACTTCTCCAGGATAGCTCTTCCCTTGACAACTTTGACTTGGAAAGGGGTGTAGTTTGAGTGGAGTGAGAATTTATAGAGGTATTTTTAGGATTTATAGGTTCATTTAACATTAAATCTGGTTTTAAATCTTCCTAATCCTTATAAGAGTTATGTGGTGTATTGTGATGCCTCAAGTAAAGGGTTGGGGTATGTGTCAATGCAGGATGATCATGTGGTGGCCTATTACTCTCATAAAATACTCCCACGTAAAAGAAATTACCCAACTCATGACCTAGAGTTAGAAACTATTATCCAAATATTGAAGAATTGGAATCATTACCTCTTCAGGGAGAAGTTAATAGTTTATTTTAATCATAAGAGTATAAATTAAATCTTTACCTAGAGAGAATTTAACCTAAAGCAGATACACTAGGTGTAATATCATCAAAACTTTGATTTTGATATATCCTACACCCTCTAGGAAGGGGAACATGGTCACCAATGCCTTGAATGGGAAATTATCAATCTAGATAGTGAATGAATTTTTGGGTGAGTATAGTTTGATGAGTTTATTTACTGATCTATGTTTGGAATTGATGGAGGAGGGAGAGTGGGTGTTTATAAACAATGTCTGGGTTACACCCTCTCTTGATGATTGGGTTTAGTGTAACTAGGAGTTTAAACCTAACCACGAACATATTAGCATATTTTTAAATGGGGGAGACATTGGGTGATTGGTCTTGGTCTCTTTATGGTACCTTCTTTTTTAGGAAGTAGTTTGTAGTTCCTTTGGCCTTGAGGTCAAAGGTAGTGCATGAAGGGAATTACTCTAGTTGATTCATTCACCCTAGGGATATCAAGATGTTTTATAATTTGAGGAATCATTATCGGTGGCCTGAGATGAGATGGTTGATTATTGATTCTGTATCTCGATGTTTGACTTATCAAAGGATCAGAGAAAAACATCAGAGACTGGTCAGGTTGTTGCAGCCTCGTCTCATTCTAGTGTGGAAGTGGGATGAGACTTCAATGGATTTTTTGATCAATATAACTCAAAATACTAATGGTAATAATTATATTTGGGTGAATATATGTCAACTAACTAAATTATCCTATTTTCTTCTCATTAAAGAGTTGATGAAGGTGTAAGAGTTCAGGAAATTGTATGTTTGGGAGATCGTTAAGCTTCATGGGGTGCCCTCAACCATATTTTCTAATCTAGATACCCATTTTACTTACCAATTTTATAATAATATCCATGAATCCATGGGAACATATCTAAAGATGAGTATATAATATCACCTAAAAATAGATATCCAAACTAAGTCCATCCAGATTCTTAAGGATATGATTTGATCTTTCATTCTTGACTTAAGGGGTTTATGGGAGAGGCCTCTATAATTAGTTGAGTTTTCATACAATAGCATTTATCATACCTCAATAAATATGGATCCTTTTGAATCATTTTATGGGCATTTTTTCTTATCCCTATTGTGTTGGGATAAGTTGGGTGAGTGTTCCTTATTGGGATCAAGCCTCATCCAAGTGACCATGGAGAAAGTATAGTTAATTTGAAAAAGGTTAGTGATGGATCAGAGTCACCAGAAATAATATGTTAATAATATTTATCACTCATTAGTGTTTGAGTTTTTTGATCAAGTGTTTCTTTAGTTATCTATTTGATTGTTCCATCATCGCTTGGGAATACAGGGAAAGTTGGCACCGCATTTTGTCAAGTTGTTTCAAATTGTGTAGTATCTTGTAAATATTTCCTTCCATTTTGATGACTTGATTCATGATGATTTTAATGTTTCCTAGTTTAATAAGTACCATACAGACCCATCTCACATGATATATTGAAAATATTTGGAGGTGGATCCTAACACCACCATTGTTGAGTAGCCTATTAATATCTTGGATTATCATAATAAGGTTATCTATGATAAATTGATCTCATTAGTAAATGTTCTTTGGAATCATGGTGGTGATATCCATGAGACATAGGAGTACGAAACTATAGTGAGGGAGCACTAACCTCAACTGTTTTTTTAATGTAGAATCTTGAGGAATTTTTTGAGGCATAAAGTGGCATGGTGGGGAGAATTATGATACCTGTAGAGTCACCAGTATGTCTTATTTTGAGTTTTATTTATATTTTTGTTTATTCTTGGAGTCCTCAGAAGGTGGAGGCTGAAATTTTTTATTCTTAGAGAAATGGGCCTGTGTGCATGGTTTGCGCACAGTTATTAGTAACCGTGTTAATAACCATGTGAGAGGAGTGTTTGGGGACAGTGTGGTTTTGTACAGTTTGTCAAACTATGTAGTGGTTTCCAAAAAATTGTGTATCATTGTTTTGGGAGGTTAGTGGATCATACAAGGTTGGAACATGGTTTACCAAATTTTACATCCAAACTATGTACCCTTATCTAACTTGTTAAAAAGTGTTGTTTTAATATGTTTCCTTGATGTATTTAACTCCAAATAACCCCCTATTACTCCCCATTTTTATATAACCCTCCCTACTAGGCATGGATTTCTTCTCCCATTTATTTCTTAGGGTATTTCCATTGAATTTTGGTGGTTTTTCTTGATGAAAGCATGATTTCTCTTTGATTTTTTCCTCCTCTACCCACCTTCTACATTATTCTTCTATTTCTATGGAGTGTTGGAACCCTAGCATGAAATGGGGGTTGAACCTTGGGTTAGGGGTGAATTATTGATGGGATTTCTTAGTGATTTAGGTTCATGATATCTTTTCCTACTTAGTTCTTTTGGTTTTTATTGAAAGTGGTGAGTTTCAATTCAGTTTCAATGTATATGTTTCTACCTAGTGGTTCTTTTCAATGTATCACTTTAGATCTTAATTTCCTTTGGTTTTTATTAATTAAATTACCTTTAAATTGTATTTATGATGATGTTTTATCCATGTTTAATTTAATTTTTGATGTGTGGTGGAAATTTAATGGTTTTAAATGGATTTTCCAAAGGAGTTGGTTTTGTATGCATGTAATATGGTTGAAAAAATGTCACAAATAGGTTTTATGGTTTCAAATGGATTTCCAAAGGGGTTATTGAAAAGGTTTTTCCTTGTGATTGATGTTTAAATTATTATAGGAATGTTTTTTTATATAATTTGTATTTATAATGGTTATGTGATTGGAAATATATGGTAGATGGGAGACCTTGGGTGTATGGGTGTCTTATACAATCAAATCCCTAGCCTAGGTTGTAAACTAGTTAAGTAATGTTTCCTAAGTGGATTGAGAGATCCCATAGGAGGAATCTAGGGATTAGGAGAGACTGAGGTCACTCCCAATCTTATTGTTCTCACTTATATGACTAGTGAACCTTGTGATAGACTAATTCATGATTGACCCCATTGGTTAGATCCCATGATCCATGTTTCTTATCCCTTGTTTGATTTATATTCCCTTGTGTTTATGCCCAATCCTTTTTTTTGATATATGATGATGTTTATACTTATGATAATTCCATTTTTAGATGGGTTGATCTTGTTTAAATCATGTGGATTCACTCTCTTTATATTTGATCCTTGTTGTATCAGGTTATTAAAACATAGTTTATTTTGATAAAGACCAAAGGGATTTATAAAGGAATATTTTCAAAGTAAAATTGTTTTAAACAATAATTTTAAACTATTTTTATTGGTTTTTATGGAAAAAAATTATATAAATTCATGGTGGTATCCTACTGGGATTCTACCTCACACCCTACATATGACTTTGTGTGTATGAAAACTTGGTTTTGAAGGACATGGGTAAAGGTATTGGCCCCATATTGTTCAGTAGATCCTCTTGATTACTATTGTTTGTTGTTGGTTTGGGATAGTGTGGAAAATGACCTCATAAAGTTCATTTTGTGAATATAATTTTGGGATTTTAGATCATTAGGAGGATATGTGTTAGCCTCACCGGCCTTTATCCTATTTTGAGATTTTTTTAACATTAACCAATGGATATTGTATATATGTTTTGTTTATACAATTGTAAAGTGATATTTTTTATGTTATATTCTTTGGTCTATTGATCCATATGATCTGTTTAGAAATTTTTTTATTATTGAGACATCCTATTTTATGGTGTGGATGTCCATGTTATGGATGGGTCATACAGAATTTTTGGGAGGAACCTATGCTTTAGTTATTTGGATTACAAGGTTAAAATCATTCCCATTTTGACTTATATTGATACCTTGGTGCTTTTTTCAAGCTCCTGGTGATCATAAATATGCTTCAATATTTGTAGAGAGTCAGGTTGGGTGATGAGTTAGGTCAATCCGAGCCAGTTTTTTACAATAAAAGAGATTCATTTGGATATGTATGAATATTTTTGGATTCTATTTTTGAGTGAATAACACAAAATTGTGGTTTTTTAGAGATTTATATACTAATTTGGTGTGAACGAATTAATTTGGTGAATGGAATAGGGATTACCAAATTAAATCATTAGAAGCATGCATGCATAAATGAATAAAGACATGAGAAAATAAAGTTTTCATGAGATTCAAAGGGTTTAGAATACATGTGATATATGCTTAACTAGTGAGACTTTTTAAGGTAAAACCCTTTAAAATACTAAGTGTGAGATTCCTTCCAAAGTAGAACATTTCAAGACCTCAGTCATTAAACTAGGTAGGTTCTACTATAGAATGGAATCCATGGATTATCTTATATAAGTCATGGTGTAAATCGATAACCCTAAAAGTTAGGTAACTGAATCTCATTATGAGCTTTGGGTAACACTTAATTGGGAAACGCTAAAGTCTAGGATACCAGAGTAATAGAGTTAAGTTTTATAGTGACCCAGGTTTATTATAAATAGATATTACATCATTTTTTATGAATATTCATTACATTACACAAACACATGTCTGAGGACTATAATAGTTTAGTGTCTTTGGAAACTTGGAAACACAAACAACTGGTCCATAGGTAAACTACATCATATCCCACTATGATCTTAATAACTAACACCCTTCTTAGATAAATCATACATAATACATTTATTAATAACCTGGGGAAAAGGAAACATAAGAAAGGGTGAGATCATATTCTTAGTAAGGTTAAACAAGGGTGATACATAAGAATAATATGAACATAATGGTACGAGAACAAGATAATAACATTTGAAAACCATACCCTGCATTTCAAAGATCATAATCTTGAGTCATTGAATAAATATTGGCAATTCATAAGACATGAATCATAAGGTAATCAAATAACATGATTCATGAGATCATAACATCAGAATAATATATAGATTTGTGGCATACACATAAACATAAAAATCAATTCCATATTAGTTGAGGATTATTTCTAAGGCTATAATAGTTGAATGGGTTCAATTCCCAAACAATAATAGAAGTCAATGTTCACTCCCAAGACCGTCATAGAGGAAATATTACTTTACTAAACCCATTTTACTCCCCATTACCGTCCTATTTGTCTCATGAGATATAAATCTTTACCCAATACATTAAAGGGAGATATAGGTCCCACTCATCTCATAATGAAAACCATATTTATGTGTTTCATAATATTATAAAACATTAATAATATCATATCCCATGAAATGAAATGGGTTTCATAAACATTTCATCATATCAAAACCTATAGAAAAGAGACAATTTTCATAGTCATTTTATCATTTTATCATAGCATAACCCATGGAAAATGAAGTCGGTTTCATAATAATTTTGTCATGTTATAACCCATGGAAGAGAAATCAGTTTCATAAAAATCATTACATCATAAATATAAACCATTTAGTGAAAGAATAAGAATGGTATCCTGAGATCATATCCCTAGTAATGCATAGGTAATATCAACATATGTCTTATATGGAAAATGATTTTTATCAATCATTTAAAACATTTATTGAGGAAAATATCCTCTCCTATTTGAAAAAAAACTTTTAAAAACATAAAACATTTTGAAAATATTTTTATTTGAAAATAAAATTGAAAAAATATAAATTAATATTTAAAGAAAATAATGTTCATGATGATGGTAAATTTCCTTCATGTCGTACATCTTAAAATAAAGATTCCTTTCACATTTTTGGTAAAATCCAAACAGGAATTGTTTATAAAAATAAATGAAGATTCCTTTTAAAAGAATTTTGTAAAAAATAAAACATGAGTAAAATTAATTTTAAAAATAATAGGACAATAATAAAATATTTTTGAAAATATTTTTAGAAAACATGGTTTTGGAAGAAAACGTATTTCCGATTGAAGAGAGAAATAAAGTCTAACTTTCTTAAAAACATTTTATCAATTATTTTAAGTACCAAAGAATAGAAAAAAAAATATTACTTGAAAATATCATGAATAAAAATAGGAGAATAAAATTCATTAGTTTCTTGAGAGATGGATCATAATATTTTATCAACTAAAACATAATCATAAATAATCCCGATAAACGATGAAATTCTAACATAAAATCATTATCACTTTGGTAAATTTGAATCATAATAACTATGAAGGAATAACATAAAATGGAAATTAAAATGTAATTAGGATAAATAAATTCATGATATTACTTTTTAAATGGGTTTTATATACACCTCATGAAAGGAATATAGGTGCATAATATAATATACGTCTCAAAGAAGGAAAATTGAGAAAAAAATCTCTTACTGATTTAGTAATATTTGGAATCATAAGCCCCAATCAAGAATAGAAGAAAATGAAACTTTAAAAATTATTAAAAGAATTTTATTCATGATATACAATTTCTAAGGTTAAGTATATACACCATATAAAAGAAATGAGTGGTGAATTTTCATATGTCTCTCATAAATAAAAGAGAGACTAGAAATCTCTTACCTTCAATCTTGAATTCCATCGTACATGATCAAAACTCCTGTATAATAAATATAATTTTATTATACATAAATTATATAAAAATACCTATATATATATATCATACCATATATGATTTAATTATTCCCTTTTATTACCTGTTTATTAATAATTTCATGTTAAAATTACGTTTCGGGTAATAACCATTTTGTTTCTCATATATGTTTTGATTTGTTATTTTTGGTCCTATTAATTTGATCATGATTTAATCATATAAAAAATTATATAAATTATATAAATTTTAAATATATTAAGTATATATGTATTTAGATTAATCCCTAAAATCTAGTGATATAAAATGAAATACACAATTCATGGAGACAATAGGTCGTGCGTACACTTGAACGTTGTTTTTATTTTCTTATAGGATTGAAAGAAAGAAATTTAAATCATATATTACCATTATAGAATAATTTTTATGTCATATATATCACATATTAATTAAAATCATTCTTAATACCTTCCATGTAAAGTGTGAACGAAACATATCGCTTCACAATGCGGTAGTCTTCCATACACACGAGCGACGTTATCGTATTCCCACAATATGGATATTATGAAGTTATGCTTGATATAATAATTCTATAAGTATAATAATATCAAAAATAAATAATAAGTCAATCATTATGTCCATCCTTTATAGGTAGTAATTGAAAAACAGACGACATCAGTTCGTGGGAAGATAGTCCGTCGTACACACGAACGATGATTTTATAACCCATTTGATGGAAGTGTAGGTGGTTGTAGGTAATTCCCATTACATAACAAAATATAAGTATATTTAAGATAATGAGGTTATTATATAATCATGGTATAATAATAATTAAAGGATTTGGAGGAATAAATAAAACAATAACGCTCGTTGATGAACGTTACCACTTCTTCGGGTATCCTTCTTAGGTTTGCACCAAAAGACTTCCTAGGTAGGATTTATATCCAAAATAATATTATATTATAATAGGAGTGAATTTTTAAAGTTATTTGGCTAGGTATTTTCTGAACCAAAAGGGTTTTAAGTTGTGAATAAGAGATAAGAGGGGTGGCCTTTTATAAGTGGGGGAGAGGACACTTGGTATTTTTGAAAAGCATTAAGTGCTCCCACATTTTTCACATGTAAAAAGGGTTAAAAATGGTCCATTATCAAACCTTATAGGTTTAATGGTATAAATATATCCATAAAATAGTTTTTAGATAAGTTTATAGGTCATTTTAACCCTTATCTCTTTAGTTTAACCCCTCAGTAAATAATTTTTACTGTTTTTACTATTCATTTTAGTCAAAAATTAATTTATCCTTATTAAATAATATAAATTATAATGATTAAAAGTATGGAATCCATTTTTCCTACTTAAATACACATAATTGGAAAATTTTAATTTAAAATTAATCTCACATATGAAATGAGAAATCAGGTTTTTAAAGAGAAAATGTTCAAAAGTTTATAAAGATTTTATATCAAATTTCAACATGAAACTTATCCCAATTACCTAAATTGGATTGATATATATAAAATTGAACTAATTTTACTTTCAAAAAAAATATAAAAATAATTTTATAAATAAATTAAACGAAAAGATAGTTTTCAATTAAAATTCAGTATTTTCACTATTCATCAAAAAATGAAACTATTCATAAAATTTCCAAAAATTCTACCTAAGATAATTTTGATATTTTGATTTAAAAAACTAAGTTTATTTTATCAAATTAATTTTCTAAAAGTGTGAAAAAATAATTTTATTAATATTTGAAAAAAATAAATAAAAATCATTTTTTTGAGAAAATAGTATTTTCGAAACGTATAAATAATTTACTGAAAATTAAGTATTTTTTTATCAATATGATGCCTTTATATAAAAAAATTATAATAAATTTTTAAAAATTATTTATTACTATTAAAATCTCTAAGTTTATCGGCTAGTTTATAATAGTCATGTTTGAATAACTATATTAATAATATATCATGGTTTTGTTAAAAATTAGTGTCATGTCTAACGAAAGATAACTCGGTGTTGTGTGTAGCATAATATTAACTTATTATTGCATGTAATTCAAGATTAGATTAATTTTTCATGTAAGGAAATCTATCAAATAAATTTAATTTATTTAGAAAAAAATTCATAAAAACATAGGGTGTTACATTCTACCCCCCCCCCCAAATGAATTTTTCCTTCAAAATTCATCATTATGATACAAAAAAATTAGGATGATTCCACCTCTTCATATCCTCAAGTTCCTACATAGCTTCCTCAAACTGGTGGTTTTTTCACATAACTTTTACTAGGTGAGTGGACTTGTTTCGTGGAACTTTCTCTATACAATCCAGAATCTTCATCGGTTGTTCCTCATAAAAAGATCCTTATCTAGTGGTATAACCTCTAAGTTTAGTAAATGTGAAGGGTAGGGTATTTACTTCATTACTAGAGATGCATGGAACACATCATTAACTTGATAGAGTTTTGGTGTAAGTTCTAGCTAATATCCTACCATCCCAATACGATCACGAATTTCAAAGGGACCAATATACCTAGGGATAAGTTTCCCTTTCTTCCTAAATCTCATAACCTTATTCCATGGAGAAATTCTTAGTAACACCTTATTTCCAACTTCAAAATCTAGATCATTCCAGTGATTATCAATATAAATTTTATTCTAACTATGTACTTCCTTGATGTGTTACCATTTCTTTATTAATCTCAGATCTCAATAGTTTATTTCTCCAACTTTATTACAGCACATTGGAGATCTACATTTCATTCCATAAAGGGCTTTATAAGGATCCATCTGAATGATTGATTGTAATCTATTTTTTTAATAAAATTCAATTATATGAATGTGTTGATCCCAACCACCTTTTAAATTCAAATAAAAAGATCTAAACATATCCTCTAGGGTTTGAATTGTTCTTTCAAATTGACCATATATTTGAGGATTATATGTAGTGATAAAACTCAACTCTGTATCAAGATATTTTTTAAGACTTTTCCAGAACTTTTAGGTAAACCTCATATCCTAATCAGATACAATATAATGTGGTACTCTATGCATCCTTAAAACTTTCTTAATGTATATCCTAGAAAGATAATCTATAGAGAATTCTTATCTGATAGTGATGAAGTGTGATGACTTGGTAAGGTGATCAACTACAACCCACATAGAATTATACCCTTTAGAAATTTTGGGGAGTCCAATGAAAAAATACATGGTGATGTTTTCTCATTTCCATTCTAGTATGGGTAATGGAGATAACATTCCCTGATACTTTTTTCTTCCATCCTTAACATGCTGACATACCAAGAACCGAGATACAAAATCTATGATATTTATCTTCATGTCATCCCACCATAAAAACTCTTTCAAATATCTATACATATTCATACTTCTCATATTAATATAGAATAAATAACTATGATCTTGTTGGGTTTTTATCCTAGTGGTAAATAAAATCTCATAATCATATACCCAAATCCTAGGTTCGAGTCCTAACAGTATCAATTTCAAAAGAAAGTCTTACCTTCAGTGTAGGGTTGGACTTGGCAACAGACCTATCATGTGGTGGTCTATGGGAATAACATGGAGGAAATAGGATGGTGAGGTGGATCAAGTGGCTCAATTTAATGATGATGGTGTTCATTGATAATGACGGTGGGTTTTTGGCAACTAGCATGCAGAAGCAACTCTGGTGGAAGACTCAAAGTGCAGGTGGAATCCTCAAGTGATAGTGTTAGGTTCATTTGACGGTGATAGGCCTAATTCATTATCAGTGATGATGGAGGGATGTCTCCAGTGATGGGTGATGATGGTGTTCAAACGATGGCATCAGGGGGTGGTTTTCGACAGTGTTGTGATGGCAGGAGCGAAGGCCCTCAATGTCGGGTATGGCGATGCCATATTTAATGGGGGAAACAGTTCAAATTCTTTGGTGTGATTTTAGAATAGGTACAAATAAGGAAGGAACTTTAGAAGTGCTAATAAGATTTGAATAATTATAGGGTGTAGCTTTTACATTGGTATTAGGATCAATGTAGTCCTACATGGGGTATTGCTAGCTCACCAGCATTGTAGGTCAGGTGTTTATGAGAAACTTTGAAGCAATAGCTAGGAAGGGATTTGTGTTGGGTGTTTGGTATTTGTGCCTTGAAAGTTCTTGTACTAGGCCTAGTTCCTATGGTTCCATGGGCCATGTAAGGTTACCCCTAAACCCAATTAAAAATGGGATTATCAAAAAACTAATAAAAATTAAGGACCTCCGGGATTTCAGGTAATGAAGAACAATGAGATTACTCTAACAACTCCTTATTCAAATCTGGTATGGATGGAATGCATACACGGTTCCTGAAACTTCTCATTCCTTCATGATAAATTTTAAACTTGGGAACATTTCTAACCTTCTTTTGTAGCTCTACATCTTCCTTATGTGCCTCTTTAATCTTTACTTGTAAAAATGGTTGAACATTAAATTGAGAAATATAAGATTTTTCCCCTTCTTTAAGGATTTCCATATTCATCTTTTACAAAACCAGAAATATCGGATCTTTTATAATCCTCATCAAGGATAAGTAATCATTATCCTTTCAACTCAAAGTATCAACCACCTTGTTCTCTTTACCAATGTGGTAATGTATTGAGTGGTCATAATTTATAATCAACTCTAACCATCTTATTTGGAACATATTCAACTCCTTCTATGTGAATATATACTTTAAATTTTTATGATCGGTATATATATCACACTTTTCTCCATAAAGATAATTTCTTCATATCTTTTATGAAAAAATTACCGCATATAACTCGAAATCATATGTTGGGTAATTTTCCTCATGAATCTTCAATTTTCATGAGGCATAAGCTATAACCATGTCATTCTACATAAGAAAACATCCTAATTTATTCTTGGATTTATCAGTATAGATTACAAACCCTTCTCCACTATAGGGTAATGTAAGAACAGGTGCTCTGACTAATATTCTTTTTATTTAATTTAAATTTTCCTCACATTCATATATCTATAGGAACTTGGATTTATTTTGAGTTAACTTGGTCAGAGGATTAGATAGTCATAATAAATTATCCACAAACCATAGATAATGTCCATCTAGACCAAGAAAACTATGGATCTCGATCACCATGGTGGGTCTGGGCCAATATTTAATATCCTCCATCTTTGATGGATCTAACAATATACCCTCTCTTGAGATTATATGACCCAAAAATAAAACCTTTTGCATAAAAAATTAACACTTTGTAAATTTTGAATATATTTTCTTTTTACTTAGGGTGTTTAGTAAAATTTGCATTTGATATTAATGCTCTTTATTTCACATTCAATAGATAAGAATATCACCTATGAAGACTACCATGAACTGATCAAGGTAATCTCAAAAGTCTCTATACATTAAATCCTTGAAAATGGTGGGGGTTAGTATGAATGAATGGAATCACTATATATTCATAGTGTTCATACCTTATACATAATGTTTTACTGGGTATATTCACATTCTTGAAACCCAATTTATGATATCTAGAATGAAGTTCAATCTTGGATAAATATTGAGTGTCGTATATTTGATCAAAAAAGTCATAAAAATAGGGAAGAGGATACTTGTTCTTAATTTTGATCTTGTTTATCTCATGATAATCAATGTAGAGTCACATAAACCTATATTTATTTTTACCAAAAAGAACATGTGCACCCTAAGATGACACTCTTTGTTGAATTAATCCCTTTTCAAGGTTTTCCTAGAGTTGCCACTTCAATTCCTACAACTCAATCAGGTATATTCTGTAGGGAGTATTTGAAATTGGTGTGGCACTAGGTATGAGTTCTACTGAGAACTCAACTTCACGTTTTAGTGTAAGGCTAGGAAAATATTCAAAAAATACATCAACATATTCTTGCACAATAGTTGTATCATTGATGTTGAGTTTCTCCCCAACCATATGAGATAAACACCCCTTCCGAATAGGAATTATTACTTATACAATGGATGTGATCTCCATCATAAGTTTTTACTTATCATTAAATTGATAAAAGATCATAGGATGGTTTGAAATATCAAATTTTACTTCCCTTTATTGACAAATGATGTGGGATTTATATAGATAAAGTCAATACATGCCTAGAATGACATCAAATTCAATTGGAGGAAGAATAATAACATTTTTAGTAAGAAAATTCCATCCAATATTAACCAAAGAGGAATCATAGACTTGAGATGTGATCATTATACCATTAGGGGTTTTCACTGCTAATTCTATATCTAATAATTTTGGTGGAATCTTTATACCCTTAGAAAATTCTTCAGATATGAAAGAATAGGTCGATCCAAATTCAAATAAGACATTAGTAGTTATGGATTGGATGGTAAGTGTACCTTTCCCCATGACATTATCTCAGCCCTCATTAGAAATAGTGATCTCATGATATTTCATTTTGTCTCTCAGTTTAATAGGTTTTTGACATCGATCATTATCATTGACCTTTAGATTTGGAAATTGGTTATCATAATACTCACACTTCTTTCATTTGAAACACAGAAGTGTGTGTGGTGTATTCTATGAAAATTTCTCTCTATTCTCATAATTAGATTACTTCTTCCCATCGCTTCAAAAATCAATTTTATGATGACCTTCCCTTCCATACTTAAAACATTTACTAGTCTCCTTTAGACAATCTACTCCATGCTTCTCCCCACACTTTAAGTATAAAGGAAATATCATCTTCTTCTCTCCATAGTTCTTATATTTCTTTTGAGTTCCATTTTTCTAAACTTATAGAAATCGTTAGATTGATAAATAAATCTAACCTCCATTTCCACCTTGATAGAACATCAAACAATCACTTCATAACTACTAAAGTCGCTTATGTATAACGCTCTTTGGAGACTTTGTTTTATGCCACTGAATAATCAATCAACCTTACTTTCAGTTTGGATGATAATACTATAATCGTACCTCAAAAGTCTTTAAAAAATTTCCTAATAGGTACCCATGGATTCATCATCCTTTTTCTTTAGCTCAAGGAACTCCTTATCTATATTTTTACTAAGAATACAAGGAAAGTACTTATTGAAAAATAAGTTCTTGAACCCATCCCAATCCATGGATTCAATTTCATCCTGTTGCCTTATATTCTTGATAAGTTTTCACTATTGATCTGCTTCACCTTCCAAATAGTAGAGATCCAAAATGAATTTTTCATGTTCCAAACACTAGAGAATAGAAAATAACTTTTCAGTGGTTCCAATGAATTTTTCAAAAACTAGTGGATCATAAGACTCACTAAAATAAGGAATACATTGACTCATGAAGGACTCAACATAATGTTGTTTCTTCCTTTGTTCATTTGGAAGTCCAGCATGATTTATAGCTTGAGAAAGTTTTTTGATCATAGCAATGAGATTTTTCATTCTAGATCCTATAATTTTTGGATGATCAAGAATGAAATCATTGCATTGTACATCACACTCAGAATTAAAATTTTTCCTTTGGGTTCCAACCATTGAATAAAACCAAAAAACATAGTGTAATAAACAATAATCATGATGAAAACCACATAATCATGAAAAATCACTTATAGGATGTCTATATCATGACATATTCTATTTAATATATAAAACCATAGGTTTATCTTAGTTAATTCATAGTCATCATTTATTTAAATCCTCCATGATGGTTCATAAAGAGTTTTTTTAATTTCCAAAGCATATCCCATGTGAATGTCAAACCAGGTGTGAAGCAAGGCTCATTGTCATGCATCAGGTGACAGTCGAGTCTAGATCAATGTTCCCTTTTCAGATTTATTACCCCTAGGTACCTATATTCCAGAGCCACATCCAATTTTAGTATCCAGACAGGGATGTAATTTCTTGTAATCTACTTTCTCTATCCTTTACCAAAATTTCAAGAAATTTTCTAATACTTTGACACGTCCTTAGACTTATCCTTAGACATGTCCTTAGGGTTTTCACTATGGTTTTCTCATCCTATTTTCCAAATGTTAACTAAACCTTTCCTATGTTACTAAATATAAGGACCTAGGCTTATCATACATAGATATTAAATCATTATTTATGAATATTCATTATATTACACAAACACATGCCTAAGGATCATAATAGTTTAGTGTATTTGGAAAATTGGAAACATAAAAACGGGTCCATAGGTAAACTAAATCAACTCCCACTATGATATTCATAACTATAACCCTTCTTAGAAATATCATATGTAATAAATTTCTTCATAACGTGGGGAAAGGAAACATAAGAAAGGGTGAGACCAGATGCTCGGTAAGGTTAAATAAAGGGGATACGTAAGCACAACATGAACATAAGGGTATGATAACATGATATAACTTTTGAAGACCATACCTTTCAAATAAAATATCATAATATTGAGTCATGGAATAAATATTGGTAGTTCATAAGACATGAATCATAAGGAAATCAAATAACATGATCCATGAGAGAATAGCATTGGCATGTGACATTTATTTGTGGCATACACATAAGCATAGAAAATAATTTCCATATTAGTCCAGGCTTATTTCCAAGGTTATCATAATGGAATGGGTTCAATCCCTAAACCATAATAGTAGTCAAGGTTCACTCCAAATACCAAAATAGAGAACAAAGTATTTTATTGAACTAGGTTCACTCTTCATTTCAGTCTTATCTATCTCATGACATATAAATCTTTATCCAATGCATTAGAGGGACAAATAGATCCCACCCACCTCATAATGAAACCATATTTATGTGTTACATAAGATCATACAACATTCATCATATCATAAACCATGAAATGAAATGGGTTTTATAAACATTTCATTATATCATAACCTATACAAAAAGATATTGGTTTCATAATCATTTCATCATTTCATCATAGTATAACCCATGGAAAATCAAGTAGGTTTCATAATAATTTTATCATGGTATAACCTATGGAAGAGAAACGGATTTCCTAAAAATCATTCCATTATAAAAATAAACTATTAAGAGAAATAATAAGAATGTTATCCTTGGATCATATCCATAATAAGGTATAGTTAACATCATTGGATTTCATATTATATGGAAAATTATTTTGATCAATCGTTTAAAATATTTCTTGAGGAAAATATAATTTACACATAGAAAAACACGTCTTAAAACATAAAACATTTATAAAATATTTTTCTTTGAAAATAATCTTAAAAAATAATAAATTAATCTTAAAATAAAATAATTTTCATGATTATGGGAATTTTTTTCCATGTCATACATGTTAAAACAAATATTCCTTTCACAATTTTGGTAAAATCCAAATGGGCATTGTTTGGAAAACGACATGAAGATTCCTTTAAAAATGTAATAAGTAAAACATGGTTAAAATTTTATTTTAATAATAATGGGAGGATAATAAAACATTTTTTAATACATTTTTAGAAAACATGGTTTTGTAAGAAAGCAGATTTCCGACCGAAGCGAGAAATAAAGTTGAATTTTATTAAAAATATTTTATCAATTATTTTAAGAACTAAAGAGTGGGAAAATGGTAATAATACTTGAAAATATAATGAATAACCATAGGAGTATAAAATTCATGAGTTTATTAAGATATGGTTCATAATATTTTATCATCAGAAATGTAATCATAAACAACCCCGATAAACGATGAGATTGTAACATAAAATGATTACCACTTTGGTAACTTTGAAACGTAATTCCCATGAAATAATAACATAAAATGGAACATAAAATATCATTAGGATAAATAAATTCAGGAAATTACATTTAAAATGGGTTTTATATAAACCTCATTAAATAATATAGGTGTATAACATAACATATGTCTCAAAGAAAGCAAATTAAGACAAAAATCCATTACCGCTTTAGTAATATTTTGAATCGTATGACCCAATAAAGAATAACATAAAATAAAACTTTAAAAATAATTAAAATAAGGATATTCATGATATATCATGTTAAAGTGGTAGTATATATTCCATACAAAAGAAATGAGTGGTGAATTTTCATATGTCTCTCAAAAATAAAAGAGAGACTAGAAATCTATTACCTTTAGTCTTGACTTCCATCATGCACATTCAAAATTCATATATAATATATATAAGTTTGTTATACATATATTATATAAAAATAATTATATATATCATACCATATATTATTTTATTATTCCCTTTTATTACCTATTTATTAACAATTCCATGTTAAAATTATGTTTTGGGTAATAACCACTTTGTTTTTCGTATATGTTTTGATTTGTTATTTTTGGTACTCTTAATTTGATCATGATTTAATAATATATAGAATTATAACCATGATATAAATATCATATATATTCATTATATATGTATTTATAGTAATCCATAAAATCTAGTGATAGAAAATGAAATACATCATTCATGGAGACAGTAGGTCGTATGTACGCATGAACGTTGTTTTGATTTTCTTATCAAATTGAAATAAATAAAGGTAAATTATATACTACCATTATAGAATAATTTTTATGTCATATATATCACATATTTTCATTAAACCCATCCTTAATACCTTCCATGTAAAGTGTGAAAAAATCAAATCCCTTCTCGAGGTTGTAGTTCGTTGTACACATGAGTGACGTTATTGTATTCCCACATATGGGAATTAGGAAGGTATGTGTGATATAATAATTCATAAAGTATAATAATATTATAAATATCATAAATAAATAATAAATCCATCATTATTTTTATACTTGAGAGGTTTTTATGGAAAAATTAATGACACTGGTCTGTGGGGTGGTAGTCCGCCGTACACACGAATGGTAATTCCGTAACCCATTTAATGGAAGTGAAGATCGTTGTAGGTAATTACCTTAAAATAAAAAATCCTAGTATATGTAAGATTATTAGGTTATTATATCATCATGTTATAATTATAATTGAGGGATGTGGAGGAAGAAATAAAACAAAAACACTCATTGATGAATGTTACCTCTTCTTTGGGTATCCTCCTTAGGCTTTCACCAAAAGTCTTCCTAGGTTGGATTTCTGTCCAAAATAAGGCTTATAGTATGAGAGGAGGGAAGTTTTGAAGTTATTTGGGTAGGTATTGTCTAAACCAAAATGTTTTTAAGGTGTGAATAAAATAAGAGAGTGGGTGGCCTTTTATAAGTGTGAGAGAGGACATACTTGGTATTTTTTAAAAGACTTAAGTGCTAACTTGTTTTTCACAGGACACATGGGTAAAAAATGGGATATTATATAAAATTATAGGTGGAATGGTCAAAATATCTCTACTACAAAATAGGCCTTTAAAAGTTCTGAAATTGGCCTTTATCAATGCTATAAAAGCACTGACTACCAGAGTGCGATTAAAAGCCCTAGGCCATTATTAGTGTTAGAAAATCACTAATAAAGGGGTCCTTTATCAATGCTAAAAATCACTGATAAAGGACCCGTTTATAATCTCTTTTAGAATAACTCATAAAGGACCCCATTTATCATCACTTTTATAAGTGTTTATAAATTCTTCTTTTATCAGTGTATTTAGTAGTACTGATAAAGGGGAATACTGCAGTGTGTCGTAACAGGAAACTACATCACCATAAAGTAGAGAAATCAAGTAAAAAACAGAATTTAAATGAAATAAAATTTCCAAAAAATCAAGAAAAAATTTATATTGAATACATTTAAAACATTGGTTTATACAATTACCTGAGTAAGTACAAATTATTACATACATTCAAAAACATCAATGTTACTTTTTCTTTTTCCTCTGACCCCAACTCATGCTATTGTCAAAAAAACACCCTTGATTGAGAAAAATAACACACCTTTATAATAAAACAATTATTATGTTAGTAATAATATAAAGAAATAAATTAAATAGAAATTTTTAATTTTAAACTATACTTTGAGTCATACCAGGAACATTGTGTATCAGGTTGAGTTGTTGTTGATTGTTTCACATCACACCATTTATTGTTCATATTCAAGCATTATATTTATGAAAATTAATTAAATAAGTATAATATAAAAAAGATAAGGTAATTAATTAATTAATTAAACATATAATGATGAGAAAACAATCTAGTCTCATTTTCTCGATTTTGGTGATATGATGTGCATTTTAAACTAAAATGAAACTTATATATTGAAAAGACACGCTTGGAGTTATACCAGTAACACCGTGAATTGGATTGAGTATAGGATGATTCCTAAACATCCCAAATTAATTATGGATAATTTTCCTAAAGTATCAAAACAATCCAAATGCATTTTCTTAGTTTTGAGTAGATCACTTGTCTTTTTAAAAAAATGTCATTTTAAACTGGAAACATGCACTTTGGATCATAATGATAACATCATGTATCATTTTTACATGATACTAATTTATACACATCATAAATAACTTATAAGTTATTTTTATAAATTATCAAGACAATATGAGCATGTTTTATTAGTTTTCAATGAGTGACGCTTTTTGAACTAAAATGTGAATTTTAAACTAATAACGGACACTTTGAGAAATATCGGGAACAATGTGTATGCTATTGAGGTGAGTATCACAATTTAACATAAAAATTAATTATGGATAGTTTTTATAAATTATAAAAACAATAAAAATTCACTTTCTTAGTTTTGATTGTGTCAGTTTTCTTTCTTACTAAAATTAAAGTCAATTTTAGATAAAAATGAATACTTGGAGTCATACAGATCATACTGTGTGTTGGATTGAGATGTGGTTGATTAATAAATTTCCCAAATGACTTATGATTCATTTAACAAAAGTATAAAAAATGATTCATTTTATTGGTTTTGAGTACGTCACTTGTTTTTTTTACTAAAATATCATTTTAAACTGGAAACATGTACTTTGAGTCATACCGGTTACATTGTGTGTCAGTTTGATTTGAGACTGATTCCTATACATAAAAAAATTACTTATGAATAGTTTTACTAAATTATAAAGATAATATGATTTAATTTCTTGGTTTTCATGGAGTGATACTTTTTGAACTAAAATGTCAATTTTAAACTGATAATAGACACTTTGAGTCATATTGGACACATCGTGTATCATATTGAGTTGAGACTGATTTTTACATGTCACAAATGAATTATAAATAATTTTCTCGAAGTATAAAATCAATATGAATGTGTTTTATTAGTTTTGAGTATGTTATTTGTCTTTTTTACTAAAATTAATGTCAATTTTAAATAAAAATTCATACTTGGAGTCATACCAGTCACACCGTACGTCGAATTGAGGTTAATCTAATTACTAAATTTCCAAAATGACTTATGAATAATTTTACTAAATTATCAAAATAATATTTATGAATTTTCTTATTTTTAAGTACTTTACTTATCTTTTTTACTGAAATGTCATTTTAAACTAGAAACACACACTTTGAGTCATACCGGTCACATAGTGTGTTGGCTTAACATGATACTGATTCCTACATGTCAAAAATGACTTATGAATATTTTTCCTAAATTATCAATACAATCTAAGTGTGTTTTCTCGATTTTTAGGGAGTGACACTTTTTAAACTAAAATGTGAATTTTAAACTGATAACGGACACTTTGAGTCATATCTGAAACATCATGTATCAGATTAATGTGAGGTTGATTCTTTTATGTCAAAAATGAATTATAGATAATTTTCCTAAAGTATAAAAACAATATGAATGTGTTTTCTTAGTTTTGAGTTTGTCGGTTGTCTTTTTGACTAAAATTAATGTCAATTTTAAATAAAAGTCACACTTGGAGTCATACCAGCCACATTGTGCATCTGATTGAGGTTAGGATGATTCCTACACATCCAAAATGACTTATGGATCATTTTCCTAAATTATCAAAATAATATGAATGAATTTTCTCAGTTTTGAGTATGTCACTTGTCTTTTTTACTAAAATGTCATTTTAAAATAGGAACATATATTTTGAGTCATATAGATCACATCATGTGTAAGTTTGAAATGAAATTTATTCCTAAAAATCAAAAAATAATTATTAATTATTTTACTAAATTATTAAGAAAATATAAGTCAGTTTTCTTGGTTTTCAATGAGTTGCACTTTTTTAACTAAAATGTCAATTTTAAACTGATAATGAACACTTTGAGTCATACCAAGAACATCATGTATCAGATTTAGGTCAGGATGATTAATACACATAAATAATGACTTATGAATAATTTTTCTAAAGTATAAAAATAATTATAATGTTTTTTCTCAGTTTTGAGTATTTTAGTTTTCTTTTTTACTAAAATTAGTGTCAATTTTAAATAAAAAGACGTTCTTAGAGTCATAATGGTCACACCATGTGGAAGATTGAGGTGAGTTTGATTCTAACATGTATCAAATGACTTATAGATCATTTTTATAAAGTATAGAAAAAATAAAAATGAGTTTTATTAGTTTCTAGTATGTTAGTTGTCTTTTTTACTAAAATGTCATTTTAAACTGGAAACACTCACTTTGAGTCATACCAGTCACATCATGTGTCAGTTTGATATGATAATAATTCCTAGACATCAAAAATGACTTATTAATAGTTTTCCTAAATTATCAAGAAAATATGAGGGTGTTTTCTTGGTGTTTAGTGACTGACACTTTTTAAACTAAAATTTCATTTTTAAACTAATAACAGACACTTTGAGTCATTCTAAGAACATCATGTATCATATTGAGGTTAAGATTTTTCCTACATGTAAAAAATGACTTATGCATCATTTTCCTTAAGTATAAAAAAATAAAAATGATTTTCCTCAGTTTTTAGAATTTCAGTTGTCTTTTTTACTAAAATGAATGTCAAATTTAAATAAAAAGACACACTTGGAGTCATATCAGTCACACCATGTATCAGATTTAGTTGTGAATGATTCCTACACATCTCAAATGACTTATGTATCATTTTACTAAAGTATTAAAACAATATAAATGTATTTTATCAGTTTTGAGTATATCTCTTATCTTATTTACTAAAATTTCATTTTAAACTAGAAACACACACTATGAGTCATACTGGTCACATAATGTGTTGGTTTTAAGTGATATTAATTGAAATACATCAAAAAATAATTAATGATATTTTTCATAAATTTTCAAGATAATCTGAGTGCATTTGGTTGTTTTTTTGTCACATACATGACTTATTTTAAAGGTATTTTTTATTTAATTTTCCATTCTTTCTTTTTTTTTGGGGTTTCCCATGCATTTTGGTGGAAATGGTGGGTTTCAAAATTTGTTCCAAACCGTGAGCCCATTTCCCGATTTAAAAATAAATTTTGTTTATTTTATAACTCTTACATTTTTTTCATCATTTTTCACCCATTATACTTCCAACATGGCCTCCCCTGACCTATTAACACCACCATATCAATTTGGACCCTTTATGAATCCATGATAATGGTGGATTTGGGTTTTTTTATAAGGTATTGGGCCAGCCTGGAAGCCCATTTCTAGTTTAAAAAAATTGTTTATTTAATATATTATTTAATTTTTATGATTTTTCAGTGATTCTACCTCCCAATAAAAGAAAACAGCCCTAGGAGTGCCCCCATATTCGTTTCTCCCTCTTTGAAGATCAAATTCTTCACAATTTAGGTTGAAAATTTTCAACCTTTCTCAATTCGTTCAGATTTAAAAAGGTAACTTGTTTTCTTCATAGATCCCTCAATTTTTACTCTTTTCACCCATTTTAGTTCTCAATTGACCTTATCTACCTTATTTTAATCTCAATTTCATTTTTTGGATATTTGAAAATTCATCAAATGATGTATTTGAGGTGATTTCTTTAGGATCCCTCAAGTAAGTGGGTATCCTTCCTTCTTCTTTCAATTTGTTTAGGGTTTCATTAAATTTTCTTAGGGTTTCTTCCATTTCTTCTTGAAGTTAATAATTTCAAGAAAGTGGGGATTCAAACCTAGGGTTTGATAATGAACTTCTTGGTCTATTATTTTGGTTTTAGTCTCGATCTACCTTCCTTGAGGTGTGGCGGTGGTGTGATTGAATTTTTGCACAAAGGATTCAAAGTTTTAACAATTTTGGTAGGTGATTCCATGTGTATTAAATCCATGTGAATTATATTGTTGTGTTTATAATATTTTCATTTTTATATCATTTTATTATTGGTGCAAAAATTGGTTTTAGTGGTTTTTTTAAAGCAAATTAAATTTAAGTTCCATTTTTATGTGAAATTGGGGTTTTTTCATAGAAATATTTTATTGTTTCATTTGGCGCTACCATATAACTAATTAGTTAGTTTTATTGAAATTTATTAGGGCTTAAAATTATGTTTTTAATTTTTATATCATTTGGTTTTTTCTTCAAAAATTTATTTTAATGGTGTTTATGAATTATATGAATTTTAAGTTCCATGTTAGTGTGAAAATGGAGGTTTTACAAAGATATCACTTCTTGGTTCATATGGGGATACCCTATAAATGATTTTTTGGTTTTATTGAAAATTTATTGGGAATACATTTTTGTTTTTTGTTTTACTTATAAGTGCACACATGGCGTTCAAAGTGGGGATTTCAAGGAGTTTTGTGTGCAAAACAATGCGAGATTTGAGAAGTTGTTTTATTGAAAATCAAAATGTTTTTTTGTGTGTTTTAAGTGGTATAAAGTGTGTATAGAAATTGTATTGTTTGTATGTGACCATTATTGGTGTTTTTATATGAAAAGGTATATGTGTATCATTCTGAAATTGTTTGATCACAAAAGGGGAAGCCTAGGTACCTAGGTGGGCGGATATGTACTAGTACGCTGGTGATCTAGATAGGTTTTGTCCCTATTTCACTTAGAATTTTGGATAAAAAATGCTAACTAAACTATGTGTATGAAGTTTTGGGACCACTAGGTTATGGGTATGTTCTATACTAGTGGATGTTTCACAATAAAGGATTGTGACATGGATATTTTACACCGAGGTACGAGGTACATAGGGCTCGAGACTATCTGGTTCCTAGGGGTGTTCCCGGTTTTGGTGATCATTGGATTTTTGGTATTTAACCTTTTATTAGGGTGTTTTTGGATGTACATTATATTATCTAACATTACTTATTAAAATGTGTTAATTTTATGAAAGTTTTATTTTGAAAACGTTTTACAATTGAAAGTTGAATTTCTTAGAATTTATCGCCGTTTTTTCTTACATATTAAAACTACGTTCTTTTTCACCTTATATTGCATACTCTTTGGAGTATTTGGGTGGTATCCTATTGAGCTTAAGATCACACCATACTTAAAAACCTTGGGTGTAAGTATACCTGATTATGTTTGACATAAGTAAAGGTAAAACCTCATGTGAAGGCGGTTCGGGTTGTTAGTCCCCTCCTATGGTACGGTGTTGTAGAGATGACTCAGGGGTGATGACCCCTTATCATGTGGAGTATTTGTGGATGATTTTATTTTGTTTTCATTTATGTTTGGACTTCTTGTACTTTATTTAAAACCATGTATTCAGATCTAGTTTTTGTTAGGGCTTTTTTGGCATGAAAATTTCAGATTCATATTATTGATTGTTTTTAATGTTTTATACTTTCATACTCGGGTAAATCATTCCCAAACCAAATTTATTGATACCTGGGAACTTGTTCCAGCCCATGGGGATAGGGAACACCCTTCAGGACTTGTCATGAGATGGATTTTTTTCCAGTATTAGTGGCGACCAGATTTGGTTCATGAAAAAATGGTATCAGAGGCAGGTTAATGTTTTTGGGTTATATTACTATTTTGGGATGAGTCAAGATGGACAGGAGATAGGCCTGTTGGGGATCGGATGTTTGGTCATGAGTAGGGTGCTTGGCCTACACCTCTCGTGGTAGACCTTGAGTCACTAGGGGACGTTGGAATTTTTTGATTGACTTCACTTACAGGTGAGACGTGTGCATGGACATCGCGCGAGGGTAGAGTAGTTGTTTTTTTATGGTTGTAATGAGTTTGGATTATTTATATTTGATGTATTTGATTAAAATTTTCAGAATTGTGGTATTCACATTTTTGTGACGGTTTCATTTTATAGCAACATGCCTCCCTGGAAAACTCCCATGCACCCATAGGAGGAAGCCGGAGAGAGTTATCCCACACCAATTGATCAGAGGCTAGTCGAGGCTATGATCCGGGATGTCCAAGAACTAAGACATGTAATGAATCATATTCTAGATTTTGTTAGAGAGGATGAGATAGGACCTAGAAAGGACAAGGCCCAAGAGTTCCCTAAAAATAATCATTCTACCTTCTGAGGTAGTGTAGAACCCCAGGAAGAAGAGGAATGGCTCAAAAAGATCAAGCGCATGTTCGAGTTCCTGGATACACCTGAGGAACTCAGGGTGAAGTGTGCCTCCTTTTTTTTGGAGGGTCCCAGCTACAGGTGGTGGGAATTGATACTTTAAACTGGGAAGAATGAGCAAATGCGCTAAGGAGATTTCAAGGGTCTCTTCAATGAACAATACTTCCCTCAGGCCTTCATATATTCCAGGTATCGAGAGTTCATGGACCTTGTTTAGGGGAATATTTATATGATGGAGTACACCAACCATTTCACTGAGCTGATTTGGTATGCCCCTAAAATCATCTTGATTGAACAAGCAAAGGCCCAGAGGTTTGAGAAAGGCTTGCGACCAGAGATATACTCCCATGTTTTCTTGTTCAAGATGAGGACCTATGATGAGGTCATTAACCGGGCGTGTATGGTGGAGATTGACTGTAATGGAAGGGATGGTTTTTCTGGGTCAGTATCAGTAGTGGGAAGTGCCAGCTCTTTAGAGAAGAAAATGAAGTAAGAGGAATAGGTGAAGAAGGGAGGTGGTGGTTCAGGCCACTATTCCAGACAGTTTTCATTTGTGGCTTCTAATGCGAGATCGATCATGTGCCACTAGTGTGTGAGGTTGGGTAACATTCGAAAAGCATTACCACTTCCTCTGAAGCCATGTTACCAATGTGGAGGTATGGTTCACTTGCAGCACTTTTGCAGGGTGGCACGTCCACTTCAGAGTGGGGCAGGGTCAGTGGCTTCAAGAGGAGTGCTAGCACAGTCATAGTGGTCGACGATGGGGGGATCTCGATTTGGTATCCATGGGGGTAGGTATGGGTACTCTTCTGGGAAGATCCATTTTAGGGAACATCCACAAACTAGCAGTCATCCTCAAGCAGGGACCGAACATCTCCATGTGGTGGATCAGGCACTAGCAGGATCAGAGGTGGGACCGTCGACAGTTTTAGGTACCATTTTGATCGCATATTTTATAGCTGTTGTAATTTTTTATACCGTTGAATATGTTTCATTTATCTTTTCCCGTATTGTGGACACACTGAATTTTCCTACTCATTTTCTATCTTTTGTGATGGAGTTGGTGACACCGTTGGGAAAGAAGAAGGAGTGGGGTCTTAGGTGTCTGTCATGTACACTCTCCGTGTCATAGATTGAGGTGTAGTGGGACCTATTGTTCTTAGATATGGATATTTTTTACATGATACTTGGAATGGATTGTCTATTAAACTTCTAGGCACACATCGATTTCTACAGGCGGCGAGTGAGTTTCACGGCACCTGATGGGAGTCGTGAGGTTTTTCGTGGAGAATGGTATCCTCAGTCAAATCGCGTAGGACCTCCACTCCCAAAGTTGGGAAGTATTATCTTCTAGTTATTATCAACCATGCTAGAGGAAAATGTTCTTGCCCTTAAATGTGCACTAACTCATTTAGTGAATGAGTTTTCGGAGGTATTCCCAGATTATTCTTTCAGGTTTTCCCCTAGAGCGAGATGTGGAGTTCTCAATTGATCTGGCACCAGGAACACAACCGATATATCTTCCCTTATATCATATGTCCCCTACTGAATTTAGGGAATTAAAGATACAGCTATACAACTTAGAATCCAAAGTATTCATTCGCCTGAGCATCTATCCTGGGCCCGCTCCTCTGTTGTTCACAAAAAAGTATGACGGATCCCTCCAGTTGTGTATTTACTACCGGAAGCTGAATAAGGTAACAATTAAAAACAAATAACCTTTTTTAGAATAGATGATTTGTTTAATCATTTGAAGGGGTTAAAGTTTTTCTCAAAAATATACTTTCATTTGGGATACCATAAACTCAAGGTGAAAGAGGAAGATATCCCAAAGACAGCCTTCTAAAGCAGGTATGGCCACTTCGAGTACTTGGTCATGCCCTTCGGATTGACCAATACTCCAATGGTCTTTATGGTACTCATGAATAGGGTGTTCCATCAGTATCTCGATTCATTTTCCATGGTATTTTTGGATTATATCCTTGTTTATTTGGGATCTAAGGAGGAACATGATCATCACTTGTGGATCATTCTAGGAACCTTGTGATAGAATCACCTTTATGAAAAGTTGTCCAAGTGAACTTTCTGGATTAGGGAGGTAAAATTTCTAGGGCATGTGATCTCAGGGTAGGGGGTTTCTATGGACCCCAAGAAGATCAGTGTGGTTATGTCATGGGAGCAGCCGAAGAACGTGTTCAAGATCAAGAGTTTCCTCAGCCCAGTTGGTTATTACAGGCGGTTTTTTGGGGATTTCTCTCAGTTTACTTCATCGATGACTACACTCACTCGAAAAGGGGTGAAGTTTTTTTGGGGCCCAGAATTTCAGGCATTTTTCAAGGAGTTGAAGCGACGGTTGACTACCACCCCCTTGATGATTTTTTTAGAGGCTGTAAAGGGATATGTGTTGTATTGGGATGCTTCAGGTATGATTCTTGGGTGCATGATTATGTAGGATAATCGCATGGTGGCATATGGATCTCGCCAACTCCGACCACACGAAAAGAATTACCTAACCCATGACTTGGAGTAGGAGGTAGTGATGCATTCTTTGAAGACTTGGAGTCACTATCTCTTAGGGTAGAAGTTTGTGGTCTACTATGATCACAAAATCTTGGCCTATATCTTCTCGCAGAAGGACCTCAACTTGAGGCAGTGTCATTGGATCGATTACTTGCAGGGTTTCGACTTTGACATTGTCTATACCCTAGGGAAGGGTAACGTGGTGGCCAAATCCTTGAGTAGAAAAGTCCCAGTGTAGGATTTGAGGAAGTCCAGTGAGTGGACTCTGATGGAAATCTTTTCTCATATGCATTTGGATATGAAGGAGCAAAATGGGGGTGCATTCTTGGCGAGCGTTCAGTTGACTCCTTATCTCTTGGAGTTGATTCAGCAGGAACATCCTAGTGATGAGCTTTTTCAGCAGTTGAGATAGTTTATTCATTATGGGGAGACGTCTTATTATTTCTCATCATCTCCCGAGGGAATCTTGTGCTTCAAGGACCATTCAGTAGTGCCATTGTCTCTACGGAAGGTGGTGATGTAGGATAATCATCAGTCTCAGTGGGTTGTACATCCAGGTGCCACCAAGATGTACTATGATGTGCGACGGCAGTTCTGGTGGCTAGGTGTGTGAAGAGACATAGCAAACTTTATGTTGAGATGCTACACATGCCAACGGGTGAAACTGAAACATCAAAGGCCCTCCGGTTTTCTCCAAACATTACCCATTCCTACCTATAAGTGGGATGAGATCTCCATGGACTTCATTGTTGGTTTTCCTCGTATACCTCGGGGTAAGAATTCCATTTGGGTGGTGATTTATCATCTGACCAAATCATCCCACTTCATTCCGATCAGAGATATAGCTAAATTGGATGAGTTGGGTCATTTGTATCTTCAGGAGGTGGTAAGGCTCTAGGGTGTTCCATTAGTAGTTTCTCAGATAGATACCCTCGTTTCACTTATCAGTTTTGGGAAGGCCTTTAGAAGGCCTTAGGGTCTCAGATCAAGATGAGCACGGCGTACCATCCTCAAACGGATGGTCAGACGGAACGGGCGAATCAGATCTTGGAGGACATGATCTATACATGTGTTCTGGACTTTATAGGTTCCTAGGATAGCCATTTGGGATTAGTTGAGTTTGATTATAATAATAGATACCAGTACTCAATTCAAATGGCTCCTTTTGAGGTTCTCTATAGTCGGTCTTGTCGGTCCCTCTATGTTGGGCTGAGGTAGGTGAGACCTCACTACTGGGGTCGAGTCTGGTGTAGGAGATGTCTAAGAAGGTCAAGTTGATCAGGAAATGCTTATTTATAGCTTAGAGTCTCCATAAATTATATTCTAAATAGAGGCATCGTGACCAAGATTTTTCTATGGGTGACAGGGTATTCTTGAAATTGGCCCTTCGTATGGGCCATCGTCGATTGGGAAAGCAAGGGAAGCTGACGCTGCAGTATGTTAGACCTTTTGAGATCAATGAGAATATTGAAAATGTGGCATACAGGTTGGCCTTATCTTCTTAGTTGACATCCATCCATGACTTCTTCCATTTCTCCCAGTTGAAGAAATATAACCCTGATTCATCCCATGTACAGAATTGGGAGGAGTTGGATATAGAGCTTGATTTGTCTATTTATGACCAGCTGGTGCAAATAGTTGATTCCCAAGAGAAGGTGCTTCGAGGAAAGTTTATTCCACTGGTCAGGGTTCTTTTTCATCATGGGAATTATACACATGAGATGTGGGAGTGGAAGTCATGGGTTGAGGAAGAGTACATGTTCCTGTTTTCTGATCAAGCTTGAGGTTGACATACCAGGACGAAAATTTTTCATGGTGGGAGTAATTGTCACATACATGACTTATTTTAAAGGAATTTTTCATTTAATTTTCCATTCTTGCTTTGTTTTGGGGGTTTCTCGTGCTTTTTGGTGGAAATGGTGGGTTTTCAAAATTTGGGTCAAACCGTGAGCCCATTTCCAGATTTAAAAATAAATTTTGTTTCTTTTATAACACTTTCATTTTTCATCATTTTCACTCATTACACTTCCAACATGGCCTCCCCTGACCTATTAAAACCACCATATCAATTTGGATCCTTTATGAATCCATAATAATGGTGGATTAGGGTTTTTTTATAAGGTATCGGGCCATCCCAGAAGCCCATTTCCAGTTTTTAAAAAAATTATTTAATATATTATTCAATTTTTATGGTTTTTTGGTGATTCCACCTCCCAATAAAAGACAAAAGACCTAGGAGTGCCCCCATATTCGTGTCTTTCTGTTTGGAGCTCATTTTATTCACAGATTAGGTCAAAAAATTTAAACATTTCTCAATTCTTTCATATTTAAAAAGGTAACTTGTTTCCTTCATAGATCCCTCAATTTTTACTCTTTTTACCCCATTTTAGTTCTAAATTAACCTTATATTCCTTATTCAAACCTCAATTTCATTTTTTGATCTTTTAAAATTCATCTAATGGTGTAATTTGGGAGATTTCTTCAAGATCCCTCAAGTAAGTGGATCTCCTTCTTCTTTCAATTTGCTTAGAGTTTCATTAAATTTTCCTAGGGTTTCTTACAATTCTTATTGAAGTTACAAATGTATAGAAAGTGGTGATTTTAACCTAGGGTTTGATAATGGGATTCTTGGTCTATTATTTTAGTTTTAGGCTCAATCTACCTTCCTTGAGGTGCGGCAGTGGTGCGATTGAATTTTCTCACAAATGATTCAAAGTTTTAACAATTTTGGTAGCTGATTCCATGTGTATGAAATCCTTGTGACTTATATTGATGTGTTTATAATATTTTAATGTTCATATAATTTTATTATTGCTTCAAAAATTGGGTTTAGTTGTATTTTTAAAGCAAATGAAATTTAAGTGCATTTTTATGTGAAATTGGGGGTTTTCATAGAAATATTCTATTGGTTAATTTGGGGCTACCCTATAACTACTTAGTTGGTTTTATTGAAATGTATTAGAGATGAAAATAATGTTTTTAATGTTTATCTTCGTTGGTTTTTTCTGTGAAAAAAAATTTAATGGTGTTTGTGAAGCATATGAATTTTAAGTGCCATGTTTGTGTGAAAATGGAGGTTTTACAAAGATATCACTTCTTGGTTCATATGGGGATACCCTATAACTGATTTTTTGGTTTCATTGAAAAGTTATTGGGCTTAAATTTTTGTTTTTTTGACTTATAAGTGTGCACATAGTGTGAAAAGTAGATATTTCAAGGAGTTTTGGGTGCAAAACAATGCGAGATTTGTGAAGTTGTTTTATTTAAAATCAAAATATTTTGTTGTGTGTTTTAAGTGGTATAAAGTGTGTATAGCTACTATATTGTTTTTTTGTGACCATTAGTGGTGTTTTTATATGGAAAGGGATGTGTGTATCATGCTGAAAATGTTTTATCATAAAGGGGGAATCTCATATACCTAGGTGGGTGGATATGTACTAGTATGCTAGTGATCTAGATGGGTTTTGTCCCTATTTCACTTAGCATTTTGGATAACGACAATGATAACTAAACTATGTGGATGATGTTTTGGGACCAATAGGTTTTGGGTGTGTTCTATTCTAGTGGATATTTCATGGGAAAGGATTGTGACATGTATATTTTACACCGAGGTACGAGGTACATAGGGCCCAAGACTATCTAGTGCCTAGGGGTATTCCTGGTTTTGGTGCTCATTGGATTTGTGATATTTTACCTTTTATTAGGGTTTTTTGGATATACATTACATTATATAACATTTCTTATTAAAAAAATTTAAAATTCTAAAAGTTTTATTTTGAAAACTGTTTAAAATTGAAATTTTCATTTCATAGAATTTATCGGCACTTTTCCTTACATATTAAAACTATGTGCTTTTCCACCTTCTATTGCATACTATTTGGAATATTTGGGTGGTATCCTATTTATATTAGTCTTACACCCTACTTACACCCCTTGGGTGTAAGTATACCTGATTATGTTTGATACAGATAAAGGTAAAGCCTCAGGTGAAGGCGGTTCGGGTTGTTAGTCCCCTCCTATGGTGCGGTGTTGTGGAGACAGCTCAGGGGTGATAAACCCTTGTAATGTAGAGTCTTTTTGGATAATTTTATGCTATTTTTATTTATGTTTGGACATCTTGTAATTTATTTAAAACCATGTATTGAGATCTGGTTTTTGTTAAGGCTTATTTGGCATGAAAATTTCATATTCATATTATTGATTTTTTTAATGTTTTATGCTTTTATACTCAGGTAAATCGTTCCCAAACCAAATTTATTGATACCTGGACACTTGTACCAGCCTTTGGAGATAGGAAACACCCTTATTGATTTTTCATGGGTTGGATTTAGTGCTGGTATTAGTGGTGACTTGATTCGGTTCATGACATTTTTAGTATGTCACTTGTAATTTTTATTAAAATTAATGTCAATTTTAAATAAAAAGACACTGTTTGAGTCATACAAGAAACACCATGAATCAGATTTAGGTGTGAATAATTCCTAAACATTATAAATTACTTATGTATTGTTTTACTAAATTATCAAAATAATTATTTGTTTTAAGTATGCGATGTGTGGTTTAAACTAAAATGTAAATTATAAACTAAAAACATACAGTATGTGTCATACCAAACACATTGTGTATCGGATTGAGGTGTAACTGATTGAGTATTTGATATGTGTTTTTCTTTTAATTTTCTAAAAAAATCAAGAAAATAGAGAGCATATTCCATTCTAATGGAAGAGAAACTCCATGCTCCCTAAAACACTCCACGTTTCAGGCAGCATGGGGTTTCCTCTTTCATTAAAAAGGAACATGTTATCTTTTTTCTGTTTTTTTAAGATAGTTGAGAGAAAAAATATGACTTCCCAAAAGATGTGTGAAAAAAACTAAGTATTAGATAAAAATAATAAGTAAATTAACTTATAAATAGTATATTAAATGATAAAAATAATTAATTTAATAATAGTAATAATTCACCTTTTCATTATGGTTTTATACATTCTTAACACATTTTCATATTGTCATTATCTCAGTTGTAGCCTTGAATTACCATATCTCATGATCCTAGTAAGCATTGAACAAACCACCCCAACTTAAACAAAATAATCCACTTGTATAATAAAACAATTCTTATGTTAGTAGTACTAAAAATATATAAATTAAACATAAATATGAAACAATACATTACTTCTATGGAAAATGATTAACAATACATTACTTCTATGGAAAATTATTTTACTTTGCAAACAAAAATATTACCTCTTTGATTGAGAATAGGAAGCATAATTTATCTTCCTGAAAATGCAGTGGAAGAAAATTAAAGGAAAGTGATAAATTCCAACACTATAGGGGTGAAAAGGTTTTGAGGGAGAATAAGTATGTTGATGTTTTAGTGTAAAAATGCATTAAAGATGGAAAAAATCTTCTAAAATAAACAAACTATACAAGGAATAATGAAAAATAATTTGAATCTTAATTATATAATTTTTTGATAAAATAGAGAAATTATATCATAACATTTTCTTCACATTTGGTTGATCCCCTAATAATTTTATAGTTTTAGCATCAACAGTCTGTTCATCTGTAGGATTGGTAAAATCGTCATGTGTAGAGGACAATGTTTTCATGAGTAGTAAAACATTTAATTTATATTATATTAATTTAGTAGAGAAAATATAATATTATGAGGTAAAACATAGTATATTAAAAAACACTATAACCTTCTCTTTGAACTCTCTTTATTTTTTAAAGGTTTTAAGGATTTGGATCCTTGATCGAGAATCCAAACCCCTTATTTTTGATCCCCTCTAACATACAAGTCATTGTCTATATTGAGATTGGCATGAACTGATTGTGATCTCCCAATGAAAATTTCAACCTCAATTGAATTTCCATCTGACCCTACAGTTGTTTTAGCCACCAACAGGAAAATCTTCCAATTCTTGTTTGTTGGATCTAAGACATAAAATACTTGCACTGCTTGTGATGTCATTATGAATGGATCATATTTTTCTCCTTCCACACTGAAATTCACCTTCATAAATCCCATTTCATTGAATTTCACTGTACTCTAATTTTCAACTCATTTGCAACAAAAAAATTCCACTTGAAATATTGTATAATTCAACTCATATATATTTTCGATAATGCTAAAATATGACATATTTTCATAAATTGGATTTCTATCCTTGGAACCATATATGTGCATCACTTCTGCCACTAGTGTAACTCCACTTTATTTCATCATACTAAAGTCATCATGTTCTTTTATATATAATTTATAACCATTTATTAGAAAACCAATTTAATATATAACATTTTAATTTGGTCCCTTGGCTAGCCATCAAAGTCATTCGGAAATTGAATTCATATTTTCATATAACTATTTATAAATTTGATCTCAGAACCATCCTATGAAATTTTTATTATGTGTATTTTATATCCATCCTTCATCACTTGATGGATTTAAATCTATAATAATTGATTTATGTGCTTCAACATATGGAACAATATCTTTAATATTATGTAAAATGTAAAGGTGTGCTTGTTCCCAATCTGTGATGGTAATTGTAACAACATCTCTTCTGTAAATACCTTCACCCATAATGTGTACACTATGAAATTAATTTGGGAGACCGATTTTTTCAACATCTAATAGGTAATCAGTACAGAATTAAACATCTTATTAAATAATATATCATTCTGCAATACAACATTCTAGCTGAATTCGATTATGGACATACCTTTTCAAAATATTCATTTACCATTCAATGGGGTACATCCATCTATAATGGATAGGACTACATAGTTGAACCTCTCTAACCAATTGAACCATTAGGTGAACCATTATATCAAATAAATATGGTGGGAATAACATATCTAATTTACATAATATGACTAAAACCTCCTTATTCATGATTCAAAACTTCATCAGTTCTATAACTTTACTATATATGGATTTGAAAAAGAATCAAAGTCCAGTTAATTTATGCCATATATTTTTAGGCAGAATGCATTGAAAAGAAATAAGCATCAAATCTTACATCAAAACAAGACAATTGTGTGATTTTAGTCCCTATAACTTAAAATTATTCATTGACACTACATTATTGATATTTGATTAATACCCTTTTGGAACTTTTAAACCATTAAGTAAATGGAAAATTTCAATTTTTTATTTCTGGATAGAGTGTATGTTGTTGGAGGAAGAAAATTCCCCCCTTTACCCTTCACTAGTGCCAACTCTTCCCTTATCCCCATGTCAATCATGTCCAACATAGACTTAATGCCATCTTTCATTTTTCTAGGAACATTTAGTAATGTTCCAATAAAACTATCAAATATATTTTTTCTACAAGCATGACATCAAGAAAATGTATGATGTACAAACAATTATAATACATTAATTCAAAGAAAATTGGTCTCTTCTTCCAACTTGATTTTATGGGTTTTTTTAAAATATTTTATCAAAAAAAATGTCATTATATTTTACTTTAACGAACAGCTGATCACCCATTAGTGGATATGGTGTTGTAACTTGTTTGGTATTCCCATCGAATTTGGTCATCCAAGATTAGTATTTTATGTTATCGAGGTAAAAAAAATTGATGTACTAAAAACACAGTATTAGAAGAATGTTTCAATTGAACTAAGTGTGTGAATTCTTCACAAATAGAACACCCCAACATTCCTTTAATGCTATATCTTGACAAATTTCCATAAGAAAGAAAGTCATTTATCATCCTGTACAACATGGATCTCTATATGAATTATTCACTTTTATGAGCATCATACATTGTAACACCTATATCCCGCATCAATTTCAAATATTCTATCAATATATCCAAATAGAAATCAATATCATTACTACATTTCTTTGGTCCAGATATAATTAGATAAAACATAATTCATTTGTGCTTCATACATAACCATGGCAGTAAGTTATAATTTACCAACATGATGGGTCATGTAATATGATTACTACTCTATAAACCAAAAATATTTATTCTACCTGTAGATAACGTAAGATGAAAGTTTCTCAGTTCATTTACAAATTCAAGATACTTGTAATCAATTTTCTTCCACTTAGGAGAATCTAATAGATGACATAGGTTCTCATCTTTAATTCTTGTATTTGCATGACATGTAATTATCTGACCCTAGTTATCCAGAGTCGGTGCATTATCACATAACATTGGCATGATACAAAGAATCATGTCCCAAAAAACCGATCAGTTTAGTAGCCTTGGAAGTATTAGATGCATACATAAGTTTACATTATATCATGAGATAAAAACAACAACAAAATTTTGTCTCCTTTGAACACACTTATATCCCTTAGCCTATCCATGCAGGTCAACCATAAAATACTTCTTCAAATCCTGGGAAAAATAAAACATAGAAAGGGGTGAACTCATATGCTCAGTAAGGATAACAATATAGTGGAAACTTTCATAAATAAGCATAAACATTTAAGGTAATGTATAAGAATAAAACATAAGCCTTTTAAATTTAAAACTTCAGCATAATATGGAAAATATAAATCAATTAATTCAATTTAATTATTCACATAGATATTTTACTAGTCGAATAATCACATGCAATATCAATAACCAATTTTATAATGATGGAATGCATAATGACAGACTTCATAACCACATAGTCAAGGCCTCGTTCCACGACTAAAATAAGATTTTTTCAAGGACTTATGCCAAGAAACTAGTTTGTCTCATGAGACCTACTGATGCATCGAGGAGCTATAGCGGGCTCCACCCATCACTTATTAAGTCCAATGCATTCCTCATATGAAAAGGTTTAAACATAACATAAACATTCGTATTAAAACTATCATACGAAATATCAATACTTTATCAATAAACCATTAATGGTATAAAAATAACACATCCACAATAAAACATATCACAAAACCTTAAATATAATATGGAATATTTGTATCATAATAAGAAAACTTTAAACAGTTTTAAAATCCATCAAAGGATGTTGACATAGATGAAATGAAAACTATTTGAAAGAAATACATCTTTCTATTTTGAACCCATTTAAAAGTCACATAATTTTAAAAGAAAACATTTATTTTGGAAATATTCTTATAATATTGTAATGGAATCTTTGAAGGTGTTATAACGGTGTAAAATAGCCTCACCTGCCGTATCAGTTAAAAAAACATTTTTCCTTAATTTTGACGAAAAGGTCGTAAAGGACCTTGTTTGGAAAATGATAGAAATATTACTTTATAAAAATCTTGTCACACCTGTTCTTTTTTTTTAGTCCTTTTATTTATTTTATTTCTCTTGGTGTCGGGTGTTTTTGCGTGAGTGTGGGTGAGTCCCGGTTTAAATTTTTAATGTTGGGATGAGTTTATGGTTTGGGATAGTGCGCAAACACCGTTCGTTTAAGACGCGCAGTCCGCTTGGGCACGTGATTTCCACTTGGGTACGCGCAGCCCGCTTGCAGTCCGCTTGGGTACCATACGGTGCGCGAATACCGCACGGTCATCCAGTTTTGACGTTATTAAATTTGTTGGTTGAGCAGATAAATAAATAAATAAATATATGTATATATGTTTATATATGTTTATATCTTAACGTTATGTGTATATATATATGTTTATAGGTGTTTATATGTATGTTTATATATGTTTATATATAGGTATATATTTATATATATAGATATATATAGATATGTGTTTATATTTTTTTTTATATACTTTTTTTAAATCGTTTTATTATTACAAATGTTTTGATTATAATAATTATTATTATTATAATTAACTAATTATTATTTATTATTAATGTAAAAAATATATATTTAGAAACCCTAGGGGGGGCGCTGCACCCCCCCCCCCTTCTTCACCCTCACACAGCGGCGTGCACTGCCCCACGCAGCCCACCCCTCTCCTTCGGTGAAGCCGCCCCGTGCAACCCCCTCTCCTCCGGCGTCTCCGCCCCGCGCCCTCCCTGTCGCCTCCCCGACGTTGCACCGCCGCCGGCCTCCATCGCGCAATGCCGCCCCGCACCACTGCCCTCCCACCGGATCCCAGCCAGCCGCCTCCGCTTCCCGCCTGCAGCGGCGCTCCGCCGCGCCTCCAGCTGGATCTCAGTCGCCGGCCACCACCCTTGTCGGCACCGCGCTTCCCAGCTCCGCCCCTACCGGGGCTGCGCCGCCCCTACCGGCGTCTTCCCGGACTTTCTGCGCCCTCCCGACGTCGTCTCGGCTTGCGCGCGCCCTGTCGGTGCTGTTCCGGCCAGCGCGCGGCCTGTCGGCGTCATTCCGGCTAGCCCGCGCCTTGCCGGTGTTGTCCCGACCTCCCGTTGCGGGTCCATCAGCCCCGGTGAACCCCGCTCAGACCCTTCTGGTTGAGAATACCTCCGCTACGAGGTGAGTTTTTCATTGTTTATTTGTTTGTATAATTTTAGGTCAATACTTTATTATGTTTCTGAGTCCCTAGTTATTTTTATGTTTTGCGTTGGTCCGTGCCGAGTCATCGGCTTGCAGGTTTTTGTGCGCAAGCGCGAAGCGTGTCACGTCATCATGTTTGGACTGCAAGTCGAGGTAGGTTTTCTCCCACTGCACTTGCCTTTAAATTTAGAATTTATTTATTCCTTATCTTTTTATTGAATTTTAGTAAATTTAAAGTAGTATTAAATAGTTATGCTTAGTGCGATGACCTGCTGAAAATGAAATCTGTTTAATTCTTGATTTGCACTGGAAGAATTTTTCTTGGACTTAATTGAGTGGTTTTCTTGTGATATGGCTAAATGAGTTCTTTTTTAAGTGTGCAAGACATGTTGAAGTGTGATTGAAAATGGTTTTGGTGTGTGTAAAATGGAAGGTGTATTGTTTATGGAAAATTGTGTTCTCTTAAAACCATGAATAGAGAAAATGGTCGTTTTTCCTTCAAACTTGTTTTTGGAAAATTCAAGTGTGGATCATTTGTTGTTGAAAAATGTTTTCCTTTGACGCGTGAATAAAATTTTGGATTTCATTTCAGAAATAGTGTTCCATCAAAAAAATGATTAAAGGCCCATTTGGATCTTGATAAAAGTGGCATGCATTAGGATATTGGAAAATGGTTTTACTTGTGACACCAATGTGTTTTAGTTCTAAAATGTTGTTTTAAGTTTCTTAAATGAGGTTCTAAGTGTGTACTGGTTTTCAACGTGATGGCGTGTGTTGCGTCAGTTGGAAATGTTTTTCTATTACATGGTTTCTGTGGCCCGGTTGGCACTTTATGGAATGTGAAGTGATTATATATATATATACATACTTATGAGGCATCTATACAGGGGGACTTCCCTTTGAGGGTTGTCGTGCAGTGGTGTCCGTGTAAGGGGTTGGAAAGTGCGGTAAGGTGAGTCACGCATGCGAGGGCCTCCCACTTACACAGTAATATTAAAACCACTGTGGGTTCCTGGGAATCTTTTAGAGAATCGAGTGACGGTTTCTGGCTAACCCCGATTAGACGGGTTGGTCCCCCCTTGGTAGGTAAGTCCTTGTGGGGCGTGCCACTGGTTGGCTGTTAGGGCGGCCATTTGGTTATTGACTATGGAGTACCATGCCGGTAGGTAGTCTGAACCCGAGTACATCCATGGGTTTTCTAGGGATGTTTAGGATCACCCATGGTTACTTGTTTTTTTCCTTGCTTGTTTACTCTTAGTTGTCCTTTACAGCTTATACTATTCTACTTTGTGAAAATGGTTTTCAAATGAAAATTCTTTGTTCTCATTGTGAAAATTTTGAAGATGTAACACTTCTTTCCCTTTTAGAATTATTTTGACACTAATTAAAAGAAGTTCAACTTTTGGAAATAAATAAGGGCAATGATTCGTGTTTTGGTTTCAAGTAAAATATTCAGGAAAGCATACTTTTATACATTGTAGTTCAAACTTGGAATCTGTTAATTCTTTATTTATTGGCAGTGCTTTGGGATTAGTTGTTGGGCTCACCTACTGAGTACTTCTTGTAATCATGCCTATCTTTTACCTTTTCAGTTGTAGGTTCCTTTGTGTACAGGTTTTCCTGGTTTAGTCACTCAGTGTTGGAGCGAGGTTGGTTTTCAGTTGGGTGGTGACCCATGGAGGTACGTTGGTTGTGTAGTTTTTGTTTCTGTTTTTTTTTTGTTTGTTTTGTTTAGTTTCTATTCTTTTAATGATTCTGGTTTTCTTTTGGGCCAAATCGTTCCCACCTATTTACTTTTGATGCCCTTCACTAGTTTCCAGCCTGTGGGGATCGGGAATGCCCTTCGGGTCATGTCGTGGATCGGCTCAGGTGACCGGTTCAGGGTCGACATGAGTTAGTTCGTGAAAAAATGGTATCAGAGGGGCCCTTGTTATTTGGGCGGTCTGGTAGATGGAGATTAGGTGTGTTGGGACTCGAGAGGTAGGTACGGGAAGTACGTCATGAACCCTCGCCTGTTCCGCACCTCGAGTCACCAGGGATAGTCCGGTAATTGATTCTTTGTATCGTTTTGGTTTGTTTTGGATTGAGGGATGACAACGGAGGTAAACCGATGTCACATCGTGATCTCACATGGAGTAGTGACCCATGTAGAGTCTGGGTACACAGTTTTAATTCCTCCTAGTTGTTGACGCTTACTTAGGGCATGGCCCACTACCATGTTGCCAAGTTAATTGTGACCGCTAGTCTCTCACCCCGGTGGTTTGATGCAAGTTGAGTGTCATTTTTGTTCTGGTTGGTGTTAGTGCATTTTTGGAAATGAACGTGGATCTTGAAATGAAAGTGTTTTATCTAAAATGGTTTCAAATTGGTAAAGGGGTTTTTTTTGAAAATTGAAGGATCTTTGGTTTGAAATTTAATATTTGTTTGGAGTTGGTGAAGGGTGGATTGGTATGAACCTTGGTATCCTTTATGGAGGATCGCATGTGTGTGGGTATGAACGAAAAGTGCACGGGGGCACTTGTTCGTAGACGATGTAGATAGAAATGGATGGACACACATGTGATGATTCATGGGATTCCATGGGTGAGTTTTTGAAATATAAAGGTATTGGAAATTGATTTTTCTCTGACAAATGGACTTATGACCAGTGAAAATTGGCTTTTGTTTTTGAAAAAAAAAATGGTCTTGGGAATAAAGTAGTTTTGAAGTTTTAAATGAAAATGGTGATTTTGAAAAAGAGGATTTTGATTGTATTTATATTCGTTTAACTTTCGGACCGGTGGTATCGGCTTGGGGTGTTTATTTCAATTGTGTTTTGGCTTGATGTCGAGTTTTGGTTTTGTGCCCTATGTGTTGTTCTGAATGTGCCGCCCAGAAAAGTCTCCAAAATTTGTTAATGAGTCATGCCCAATTCTGGTTCCTATCAATTGTTGTCTGTTCATCGAGGTGTTTGAGGTCCATTAGAGGCAGTTGTGTGGTTTGTGGAGTTAAAGAGTGTCTTCAGGGTATTGGTGACTCCCATAGCTATTTGAGTGTATGTTGTCCTAGGTTTGTTCAAAGGTACATCTCTGGACGAGTAGAAGTTGTTTTCCCCACCATTACTATAAGTTGGGATGATGTGGTATGTCTTAAAAGCCGTTTGCGTTCAATGGTTTCTATTTATGGAGGTGAAGACAAATAAAATGGAAGATCTCATGCACATTCAACATGACCAGTAGATGGTGAAAGCGTATGTTGACCATTTCAAGGATCATGTGTCTCTTTTTCCGGGGGTAGTGTTGCAGGACTGGATGAAAACTTCTCCCTTCGTCAGAGGTCTTCATCTAGAGATCAAGGAGCGAGTCCTCACTTTTTGGGAGCACCACTTTTGAGAAGATTGTGCACGAGGTGTTCTTAGTTTAGTTGGTCTCCAGAGCGTAGGTGCTTGACAATCCAGTGAATCCAGTTGATCATGGAGGTTCCCTATCTGGCGAGCGGGGTGTTCCAGAGGGACTTGTTTCTAAAGAGTCGTCTAAAGTGGTTCTGACTCCTAGTTCGTTGGACAGTTCATTGGTGTACCACCAGTGTGGCCGGTTCGGGCATGTGAAGCCATTGTGTCGCATCCCTTTGAAGGCATTCCATCGTTGCAGATGCCTCGGTCATCTAGAGAATTTTTTCAGAAAGCGTCGCTTGAAGAATACGTTGTGACCACGAGTTTCCAGTGCCAGACTGTGAGGCAGGGGATGCTTCAGCCATTAGAACCCTAGCCACAGGTCTTGGGGTGAAGCTCGCACACAGTCAGTAATTGCCGAGAGTGTGTGGAACCTTGGTCCGGACCATGTTCTCAGCCTTATGAAGGGAAATATCCAAAGTTTTCTTGTTCAATTCTTGTCGTCGTTGTAAGATCATCCTTGGTGTGGTTTCATGATGAGCTCATTCTACTGTAATCTAGGTGGCCTATTTTTCTCTTGGTGTAGTTTCTAAATTGTTCAGATTCTTGAAAGGCGCCAGGTCCGTGACTAAAAGAACCCATTTTGATCTTGAGGATGGTCTCAGCTACATATGTTAGGGGGATGTTTGGTTCTGCAAAATTAATGGGTGTCGTTTCTGGGCCCTTTATTAGTCCATACGCCTCTTCGTGGCTTTTCAATTACTGTGTTTGAGTTTTGTAGGGAATTCCTCCTTTCCGGTGTCTCAGTGTGCCAGTTTTCCCCAGAATAGTTTTAATTCTAGTGGTGGAGTTGTTCCGTTAGCTTTGAGAAGTTGGGATGAGTTCAGTTTGGGGATTTCCCGCATTGCCCCCCCCCCCCAGGGTGGTGTATTCAGGTTTCTAGGTCATCGTGTTAGTAAATTTATGTGGTGGGGAGAACCCTCCCATGTTCTCCCCTCAACCTCGAACAATGATTGTACATGAGTTGGTCGGGTGTGAATTGTGTTGGTAATGGTCACCCCGAGCCTCTCAGTTTCTTCTGGTTTTGGCTGGGCACAGACTCAAGTTATGCTAACTATTGGCTTGGTGACTTTCTGGGGGCAGAAAGTGTTTTTGGTGGGGAGAATTGTCACACGTGTTCTTTTTTTTAGTCCTTTTATTTATTTTATTTCTCTTGGTGTCGGGTGTTTTTGCGTGAGTGTGGGTGATTCCCGATTTAAATTTTTAATGTTGGGATGAGTTTATGGTTTGGGATAGTGCGCAAACACCGTTCGTTTAAGACACGCAGTCCGCTTGGGCACGTGCTTTCCAATTGGGTATGTGCATCCCGCTTTCAGTCCACTTGGGTACCGTACGGTGCGCAAATACCGCACGGTCATCCAGTTTTGACGTTATTAAATTTGTTGGTTGAGCGGATAAATAAATAAATATATGTATGTATATATGTTTATATATGTTTATGTCTTAACGTTATGTGTATATATATATATATGTTTGTAGGTGTTTATATGTTTATATGTGTATATGTATATATATATATGTTTATATATGTTTATATATAGGTATATATTTATATATATAGATATATATAGATACGTATTTATATTTTTTTTATATTTTTTTTAAATGGTTTTATTATTACAAATGTTTTGATTATAATAATAATTATTATTATAATTAACTAATTATTATTTATTATTAATGTAAACAATATATTTGGAAACCCTAGGGGGGCGCTGCGCCACCCCCCCCCCCTCTTCTCCCTCGCACAGCGGCGTGCACTGACCCACGCAGCCCACCCCTCTCCTCTGGTGAAGTCGCCCTGTGCAGCCCCCTCTCCTCCAGTGTCTCCGCCCCGCACCCTCCCTGTCACCTCCCCGACGCCGCAACGCCGCCAGTCCCATGGACGCCCTCCCGGCCTTCTCCCTCCGTAGCACAACGCCGCCCCGCACCGTTTCCCTCCCGCCGGATCCCAGCCAGCCGCCTCTGCTTCCCATCTGCAGCGGCGCTCCGCCGCGCCTCTCACTGGATCTCGGTCGTCGGCCGCCGCCCTTGTCGGCACCGCGCTTTCCGGTGCCGCGCCACCCCTACCGGCGTCGTCCCGGACTTTCCGCGCCCTGCCGATGTTGTCTCGGCTTGCGCACGCCCTGTCGGTGCTGTTCCGGCCAGTGCGCGGCCTACCGGCGTCGTTCCGGCCAGCCCGCGCCTTGTCGGTGTTGTCCCGACCTCCCGTTGCGGGTCCTGCAGCCCCGGTGAACCCCACTCAAACCCTTCTGGTTGAGAATACCTCCACACCGAGGTGAGGTTTGCGTTGTTTATTTGTTTTTATAATTTTAGGTCAATACTTTATTATGTTTCGGAGTCCCTGGTTATTTTTATGTTTTGCGTTGGTCCGCACCGAGTCGTCGGCTTGCAGGTTTTTGTGTGTAAGCACGAAGCGGGTCACGTCGCCATGTTTGGACTGCAAGTCTAGGTAGGTTTTCTCCCACTGCACTTGCCTTTAACTTTAGAATTTATTTATTCCTTGTATTTTTATTGAATTTCAGTAAATTTAAAGTAGTATTAAATAGTTATGCTTAGTGCGGTGACCTGCTGAAAATGAAATCTATTTAATTCTTGCATTGCACTGGAAGAATTTTTCTTGGACTTAATTGAGTGTTTTTCTTATGATATGGCTAAATGAGTTCTTTTTGAAGTGTGCAAGACATGTTGAAGTGTGATTGAAAATGGTTTTGGTGTGTGTAAAATGGCAGGTGTATTGTTTATGTAAAATTGTGTTCTATTAAAACCTTTAATAGAGAAAATGCTCGTTTTTTCTTTAAACTTGTTTTTGGAAACTTCAGGTGTGGATGATTTGTTGTTGAAAAATGTTTTCCTTTGACGCGTGAATAAAATTTTGGATTTCATTTCAGAAATAGTGTTCCTTCAAAAAAATGATTAAAGGCCCGTTTGGCTCTTGATAAAAGTGACATGCATTAGGATATTGAAAAATGGTTTTACTTGTGACACCAATGTGTTTCAGTTCTAAAATGTTGTTTTAAGTTTCTTAAATGAGGTTCTAAGTGTGTACTGGTTTTCAACGTGATGGCGTGTGTTGTGTCAGTTGGAAATGTTTTGCTATTACATGGTTTCTGAGGCCCGCTTGGCACTTTATGGAATGTGAAGTGATTATATATATATATACATACTTATGAGGCATCTCTACAGGGGTACTTCCCTTTGAGGGTTGTCGTGTAGCGGTGTCCGTGTAAGGGGTTGGCAAGTGCGGTGAGGTGAGTCATGCATGCGATGGCCTCTCACTTACACAGTATTATTAAAACCACTGTGGGTTCCTGGGCGTCTTTTAGAGAATCGAGTGACGGTTGCTAGCTAACCCCGATTAGACAGTTTGGTCCCCCCTTGGTAGGTAAGGCGTTGTGGGGTGTGCCACTGGTTGGCTGTTAGGGCGGCCAGTTGGTTATTGACTATGGAGTACCATGTCAGTAGGTAGTCTGAACCCGAGTACATCCAGGAGTTTTCTAAGGATGTTTAGGATCACCCATGGTTACTTGTTTTTTTCCTTGCTTGTTTACTCTCAGTTGTCCTTTATAGCTTATATTATTCTACTTTGTGAAAATGGTTTTCAAATGAAAATGCTTTGTTCTCGTTGTGAAAAATTTGAAGATGTAACACTTATTTCCCTTTTAGAATGATTTTGGCACTAATGAAAAGAAGTCCAACTTTTGGAAATAAATAAGGGAAATGATTCGTGTTTTGTTTCAAGTAAAATATTCAGGAAAGCATACTTTTATACATTGTAGTTCAAACTTAGAATCTGTGAATTATTTATTTATTGGCAGTGCTTTGGGATTAGTTGTTGGTCTCACCTACTGAGTACTTCTTGTACTCGTGCCTATCTTTTACCTTTTCAGTTATAGGTTCCTTTGTGTAAAGGTTTTCCTGGTTTAGTCACTCAGTGTTGGAGCGATGTTGGTTTTTAGTTGGGTGGTGACCCGTGGGGTCACGTGGAGGTACGTTGGTTGTGTAGTTTTTATTTCTGTTTCTTTGTTGTTGTCTGTTTTGTTTAGTTTCTATTATTTTACTAATTCTGGTTTTCTTTTGGGCCAATTCATTCCCACCTGTTTACTTTTGATGCCCGGCACTAGTTGCCAGCCCATGGGGATCGGGAATGCCCTTCGGGTCATGTTGCGGATCGGCTCGGGTGACCGGTTCAGGGTCGACCTGATTTGGTTCGTGATAAATCTTATAAAAAGTAAAACAATGGTATAAATGAATTTAACCCATAGTCTAGTAAATAGTAAAAATGTTTTGAAATTCATTTTTAAGAAACATGGATGTGGATGATAAAGAGGTCCCAGTAGATACTCGCGTATAAACAACCTCAGATAATGAAGAGATTATAGAATTAACATTTACCTTGTACTTTTCCTTGGTCGAGAGTATGTTAACCTCCTGTATAATATTTAAATAATTTTTATTAAATTATACAAGAACCACATACATAAGTATGATATCATATATGATCTTATAATATTGCTTTGTTCATAATATTTCAGTAGTATCATCGTTTCGGGTGTTAACTGATTCATTTTCCTTTATATGTTTTGTTATGTATGTCATGTTTGTTATGGATAAGATATATTTGATTAATATTCAGAATTATATTAAGTTCTTAAACATTATTTTTTAATCATAAAATGAAATTTATTCTTTAATGGTTACGATGGGGAATGAATCTCATCGCGTTCGTGGAGATGGTAATATGTACGTACGCACGAGCGACAATACCATTCTATTGATGGTGAAATAATATATAATTGGATGTTATATCATATATATATAATCCTTAACATGTTATATTTATTATTTACATTAGTTATACTCATTATTATACTCATCCAAATAATGAAGTGTTTGAATAACAAACTACACCACGACGTGGAGACGGTAAGCCGTACGTACCCACGTATGGTGATTTGTCATTCATAGGATGGATAGAATAATGAATATAGTTGTAAAATATCTATAATAACATCACAGTATGTATAAGTTACTGGAGTTATTATTTTTTTATGGAAACAACAAAGAAAGAGGAAGTGGAAAAAGAAAAGAACTTTGAAAGAGGTGGTGAAATTATTACCTCTTCTTCGGGTGTTTCCTTTTGATTTGATCAAAAGGACTCCTTAGGTTGGCTTTTTGTTCAAATTAAGGCCTATAGGTAGAATTTAGAGTATTTGGGAGGATATTTGGGTAGGGTTTGGCTGAGATAAATGGCTTTGGAGGTGTGATTTTGAGAGAAGGGGTAGTGCCTTTTTATAAGAGAGGTGAGGTTCAATTTAGGAAAAGCATGAAATATTATTTTATTATACAATAATATTCGGTTTATAATGCCTCAAAAATTATTTATTTCTAGGATAAGGTGGTTATGTGTTTAAAACCTCTCAAACAATAGGTTTTAGACAGGTTTAGGTCACCATATTAACCTTATCTTTTAGATTTAACTCTTAGTTAAATAGTTTAACTTTTACCATGTATCCTTGTATTATTATATTATATGGTTAACAATCTTACTATAAAACTACAATAAAATCCCAAGTGGTTCATTAATGATATATCTATTATTATATAAGTCCTTTTTCTGAACCTTATATTTTTAGGACTATTATATCATTTAATAATATAATATTTGTTTTAAAAACTCATTTATGTTAATTTTGATACTATTTAGTAATTGATTTTTGTAGAAGTTATAACAGCATGATTACTTCAAAAAACATTCATTGAATCAACACTAAAATGTCATATTAATCTATATAATTATTGTAATGCATTAAAAGTCTCAATTTACATTTATTTGTATATTAATAACATCGATTATTTTAACATTTCATTAAAAAGGTAATTACTGCATCATCATTGTGTCATAAATAAATTTAATCATTTAATGTCTAAAAATTATAAATAATATACCATTATGTAATAAATGTTTTTATCTTTCTAATTAATATTTATAGTCTAATTTATATGTATAACCCTATATTAAAAATGGTTTAGTTATTAAACTTTGAATTTAACACTTTTAACTCTTCTTTAAATAAAATAATAATAAATGTCCTAATCTAATAAAAGTGGACCAAAAGGATCATATTTTGTTCCTAAGGTTTATTTTTTCTAAAATACACGTATCCAATAGAATTAGTAAATGTCTTAGGGTAATTATAATATCATTTTTACCTTTAATTACCCTATTTACTTTTAACCGTGGTAAATAAAAGTCAAAAGTTACTATTCACCAAAAATTATTTTCATATTATTGAACCACATTTTAATTACTGATGTCAACCGTGTCTCTTGGATTTTTGAAATTCAATTCACAGAAGTGGTAAAATTACATTTTATGCAAATTTGCAAATACGCCTAGAAGGTGGGTAAAAGACGGTAAAAAGTTCAATAAAATTTTATATATCTAATATTATTATAAAATGACTCCAATTAATTACATTGAAAATATATAGGTATTATGTATCTATTTTTACCTAATATAAATTTAAATAAAATAACTAATTATTTAAATTAAAAGTCAATTTTAAACAATAACGCGGTGTTTTTCACAATTCATCAAAAATTGAAAGTTTTCAGAAAAATACCAAAAATTTACCCTAAGATAATTTTGATATTTTGAATCAAAAAAAGAAGTCCATTTTGAAAAATAAAATTTATAAAATTTAAAAAAGTGGGTATTACTATTCATAATGGCTAGTTTGATTGGTCGTGGTGTGTTAAAACTTCATGTTGTGTACAATGCAAGCTATTGCGTTATTCAAAGGGAAACGTACCGTGGAAGCTTGGGGTGTTACATTTTCCCCTCCTTCAAATAATTTCATCCTCGAAATTTCTATAATATTACTACATGAAAAGATTTGGGTGGTTCTTCATCATAAATTCCGCGGGTTCCCACATTGCCTCTTCTATATTATGATTTCTCCATAAAACTTTCTTCAGACGAGCCGTTCGGTTTCTTAGCACTTGTTCTCTGGTATCAAGAATCTTGATAGGCTCTTCACAATAAGACAGATCAAGTTCCAGTTCTATTTCTTCATAGGTGAGTACATGTGTTGGGTGAGGCATGTATTTTCTTAATAATGATACGTGGAACACATCATGAACTTTGGAGAGACTTGGAAGGACTACCAAACGATAAGATACAACTCCAATTCATTCTAGAATTTCAAAAGCTCCGATGTACCTGGGACTTAATTTTACCTTCTTATCGAATCATATAACACCCTTCCATGGAGATACCTTTAAGAAAACATGATCTCCTACTTGAAATTCTAAATCTTTCCTTTGGTTATCATCATAGCTCTTTTGCCTACTTTGAGCTGCTTTGATGTGGGTTTGGATAACATTCACCTTTTCCATTGTTTCTTCAACAAGTTCTAGGCCTACGAGTTTTCTTTCACCAACATCATCCCAACAAGTTGGTGTGCAACATCTCTTTCCATATAACGCTTCATATGGTGTCGTCTGAATACTTGAATGGAAGTTATTTTTATAGGAAAATTCTACCAGAGGTAAATATTGATCCCACATACCTTGAAAGTCAAGTGAGAAAGATCTCAAAATGTCTTCTAAGGTTTGAATAGTCTGTTCTAATTGTCTATCAGTTTGAGGGTGGTAGGCAGTGCTTAAACGAAGTTCAGTATCTAGGGATTTTCCAGAATCTTGATGTAAAACATGGATCATGATCAGAAACAATCGATAGGGGTACTCTATGAAGTCTTATAACTTCATTAATATATAGTCTTTCTAGACGTTTAAGTGGTAAATCTTCTCTTATGGAAAGAAAATGTGCTGACTTGGTAAGACGATCAACAATGACCCATATTTCATCATTCCTTCTAGGAGTCTTTGGTAGTCTCATGAAAAAGTCCATCATAATATGATCCCATTTCTAATTAGGTATGGGAAGAGGTTTCATGACTCCTATAGGATGTTGTCTTCCAGCTTTCACTTGTTGACAAACCATACATCTTGAAACATAATTAGCAATCTCTCTCTTCATGTTGTCCCACTAAAAATGTTCCTTCAAATCTCCATACATCTTAGTGCTACCGGGGTGTATAGAGAAATTGGAGCTATGATCATCATCCAACAATTCTATTTTTAGATCAGGTATGTCAGGAATACAAATTCTCTTCCCAAATTTCAAAATCTCATCTTCATATATGAATTCAATCAATCTCCCATCATTCAAAGATTTAATTTTCTTTTTAAACTTCTCATCATCTGTCTGAGAACTATTTATCCTTTCTAGTAAATATGGTTTGGAAATAATTTGAAAAATTATTGATGTTTCACATTCCATGGTTATTCCCATATCCATATTTACTAGATCCATGAAAATAGGATCCCTTTCAACTCTCATCTTGTTCAAAACTCCATGATCCTTTCTATTCAAAGCATCTGCCACCTTATTTTCCTTCCCCAGGTGGTAGTATATAGTGTAATCATAATCCTTGAGTAGTTCGAGCCATCTCTTTTGCCTCATGTTGAGTTCTTTTTGTGAGAAAATATACTTCAAACTCTTGTGATCAGTATATATCTCACATTTTTCACCATAGTGATAGTGTCTCCATATATTCAAAGAAAAGATTACAGCTTCTAACTCAAGATCATGAGTGGGATAGTTTTTTTCAGGATTTTTTGCTATCTTGATGCATAGGCAATAACTCTATCATTCTGCATAAGGACAAAACCAAGTCCTTTATCTGAAGCATCACTATAAATAACAAACCCATCATTCCACGATGGTAGAGTCAAGATAGGATCATTGACTAGTCTTCTATTCAGTTCTTCAAAACATTATTCACACTTGTTTGTCTAAACAAATTTAACCCTTTTACGTGTGAGCTTGGTTAATGGGTTTTCCAATCGGGCAAAATTCTGGATGAAATGTCGATAATAACCTGCTAAACCAATAAAATGGCTTACCTCAATTATACTCATCGGTGTTGTATATTCTTGTATTTCTCTTGTCTTTGAAGGATCAAAAGAGATTCTATCCTTAGAGACAATATGGCCAAGAAAAGAAATTTCCTAAAGCCAGAATTCACACTTGCTAAACTTACCATATAATTCATTTCTTCTGAGGGTTTTTAGAATAGTGTGCAAGTGATTTTCATGATCTTCATAGATTTTTGAGTATACCAAGATATAATCAATACATACTACTAAAAATTCATCAATATATTCCTTGAAAACTATATTCATTAGATCCATGAAAATATAGGGTTCATTAGTCAATCCAAAAGGCATTACTGTAAACTTGTAATGCCTGCACCTAGTTCGAAATGCTATTTTCGGAATGTCTTCCTTCTTCACACACAACTGATGATATCCAGATCAAAGGTAAATCTTTGAAAAATATTGAGCTCCATGAAGTTGATTGAATAAATCATCAATGTGAGGTAGGGGATACTTGTTCTTTATTGTTATAGAATTGATCTCCCTGTATTCAATGCACAACCTCATAGATCTATCTTTCTTCTTAACAAAAAGAACAGGGTATCCCCATGGAGAAACACTAGGGTGAATAAATACTTTATTACTCAATTACTCTAGTTGTTTCTTTAGTTCCACTAATTCCACACTGGCCATTCTATAAGGGTTCTTCGATATGGGCCTTGAACTAGGAATTAAATCAATGGAAAACTCAATTTCTCATTCTAGAGGATGTCCAGGTAAATCCTTTGGAAACACATCAACATATTCTTACACAATAGGTATGTCCTCTATTTGAACATTCCTTTCCTCACCCATAGTTATTTCATTCTCTTCCTCCCTAATAATTGAATTTAGTAGAACTGATGGGGGTGGATCTAGATAAGAATCAGGTGGTGGAGTTTCTTCTCTAAAGATAAGGTACTTCTTATCATCATATAAAATTGTAACCTCCTTCTTCTTACAATAAAATTTTGTATCATGGTCTGAAATCTAATCCATTCCAAGGATTATATCAAATTAAATCATGGGTATGATGATGATATCAGTAGATAAAGAACATTTATATTCCCTAATGGGAACTGATTCACAAAACTTTGTTGCAATGATACTTCCCTTAGGAGTTTTAACTGAGAACTCCCTTGTTAAATCAAATTAAAAATATCTAATTTTCTTAGAAAACTGGTAAGATATAAAACAATGTGATGATCCAAAATCAAATAAATAATTGGATAAACTTGAGGAAACCATTAAATTACCTACCACCACATCTTTTGGATCTTCAACCTTAGCAGTAGTGATAACATAAGCTTGGAATTTCTCATTTGGACTTTTCTGAGGTAATTCTCCTTGGTGATTAGGAAACTCATTTGCATAATTCCCCATTTCTCTACAATTTTATCATTCAACATTGAAATCCTCTTTCTTTCCCTTGAAATCATGAGCTTGGTGACCTTTTCACCACACTTGTAACAGACTCTCATTCCCTTCAGGAAAGTACTGGGGTGTTTCTTCCCATATTTACCATATGATGGACATTCAAATTTTCCCTTCTTCCCCTTATTTCCATTTCCAAAGTGTTAAGTATATCTCTTCTTCTCTTGCTTTGCTTTAAATTCATAAGACTTAGAGAATTCCTTTTTTGTATTGATATCACATGAGACAATATCTTTGTATGATGAGAAGGATTGTGAGACTAATGCTTGATGAAGAAATGGTTTTAACTCATAAAATAATCAATCAATATTACTCATTGGTTTATGTATATAATATGTTTCATGACTTTCTAACCTTATAAAGTCAGTCTCATACTTTGAAACATTCTCATCCTCCTTTTGCCTTAGACTCAGAAATTGTCTTTCTATATCCGCTCGGTGGTCACGAGGAAAGTATTTTTCTAAGAAAAGATATTTAAAATACCTCTATTACATATTTTATAACTCTTCATCCTCTGTTTTTTGAATTAATAACCATCGTTGATTTGCATTTCACATGAGGCGATAAACATCCATGACAACTTTTTTCCTGTTACTACTCCCCAAAGCATGAAATATTTTCTCTAAGTAACTTATACATTGCTGAGCTATATATGGATTTGTAGTCCCATTTAATGTTGGTGTTTTTTTCCTCATGAAGCGGTCTAACATTGATTCTTTACGTTGTAGATCAAGGTGCTCCTTATAGGTAAGGTTATCATTCATAACTTGAGTGAGTTGTACCAGTATGGTGATAAGCTGATCAGCACCAGTTGCATCACCAGCTCTACTATAATTATCTTGAGTAGGAGGTAAATCCCTACATGGATTATTTGAATTTATACGGTTTCCATTCCTTCCACTAGGCTCTATTTCTAAACGATGGAATACACTAGATTTGTTTATGAATCGCAATACATAATTCTAAACTTGTAAAACACTTAACATAAATTGAACAGTTTATGGATATAATACATAATCATAAAAATGTTTTCTTTGAGGAGGTATGTACTTGTAAATCATTCATAATTGTTTGTAAATAAAATGTGAATTATCTTAAGAATATCCCCTAGAAGTGTCGTAACCAAGAGTGCAGAAAGGCCCGTTGTCGTGTACCAGGATACCCCGGGTCAAGCCCGAAACTCCTTGTTGGAGTTTTCACTCCTAAGTACATTTGTGCCAGAGCTGCCTCTACCTACTCATATCCAAACAAGGATTTAATGCTTGTAAAACTCACAAAATCTCTACATTACCAAAATTCTAGGAAGTTCTTCTATACTAATCCTCAAATTTTATCTTAGGGTAATGTTCTCTAATCAGAGTTTTTCTAAATCCAGCTTCCAAGGTTTGTACTAAAATTCCTCCAATACCAACTGTAATGCCTTAACCCTAGTTACCCAGAGTCAGTGAATTATTACATAACATTGGCATGATACAACGAATAGTGTCCCAAAATACCAATCAGTTTAGTAGCCTTGGAAGTACTAGATAAATACATAAGGTTTACATTATATCATAAGATAAAAACAATAACAAGATTTTGTCCCCTTTGAACATACTTATATCCCTTAGCCTATCCCTGTAGGTCAACCATAAAATACTTATTCACATCCTGGGAAAAATAAAACATAGAAAGGATTGAGCTCAGATGCTCATTAAGGATAACAATATAGCAGAAACTTTCATAAATAAGCATAAAAATTTAAGGCAATGTATAAGACTAAAACATAAGCATTTTATATTTAAAACTTTAGCATAATATGGAAAATATAAATCAATTAATTCCATTTAATTATTCACATGGATATTCTACTAGTTGAATAATCACATGCAATATCAGTAACCAATTTCATAATGGAATGTATAATGCCAAACTTCATAACCACATAGTCAAGGCCTCATGCCAAGACTAAAAATAAGATTTTGTCAAGGCCTTGTTCCAAGATAGTAGTTTTTCTCATGAGACCTACCGATGCATCGAGGATCTAAATCCGACTCCACCCATCACTTACTAAGTCCAACGCATTCCTCATATGAAAAGGTTTAAACATAACATAAGCATTCGTATTAAAACTAGCATACGAAATGTCAATACTTTATCCATAAACCATGAATGGTATAAAAATAACACATCTATAGTCAAACATATCACAAAACCTTCAATACAATATTTAATATTTGTATCATAATAAGTCAACTTCAAACAAGTTTAAAATCCATCAAAGGATGTTGACATAGATGAAATGAAAAATATTTGAAATAAATACCTCTTTCTATTTTGAAACCATTTAAAAGTCACATAATTATAAAATAAAAAATTTATTTTGGAAATATTCTTATAATATTGTAAGGGCAGCTTTGAAGGTGTTGTAATGGTGGAAAATAGCTGCACCCTCTGTATAAGTTAAAAAAAACATTCTCTCCTTAATTTTGTCGAAAAGGTCGTAAAGGACTTTGTTTGGAAAACAACGGAAAGATTACTTTATAAAAATATTATAAAAATTCAAAAAATGGTATAAATGACTTTAACCCATAGTATAGGAAATAGTAAAAATGTTTTGAAATGCATTTTTAAGAAACATGGATGTGGATGATAAAGAGGTCCTAGTAGATACTCATGTATAAACAACCTCGGATAATGAATAGATTGTAGAATTAACCCTTAAATTGTACTTTTCCTTGGTCGAGGGTACATTAAACTCATATATAATAGTTAAATAATTGTTATTAAATTATACAAGAACCACATACATAAATATGATATCATATATGATCTTCTAATATTGCTTTGTTAATAATATTTCAATAGTATCATCGTTTCGGGTGTTAACTAATTCATTTTCCTTTATATGTTTTGTTACATAAGTCATGTTTGTTATGGATAATATGTATTTTATTCATATCCAGAATTATATTAAGTTCTTAAACATTATTTTTTAATCATAAAATTAAATTTATTCTTGAATGGTTACGATGGGGAATGAATCTCATCGCGTTCGTGGAGATAGTAATCCGTACATACGCACGAGCGAAAATACCATTCTATTGATGGTGAAATCATATGTAATTGGATGTTATATAATATATAAATAATACTTAACATGTTATATTATTATTTACATCAGTTATACTCATTATTATACTCATCCAAATAATGAAGTGTTTGAATAACAAACTACACCACGACGTGGAGACTGTAAGCCGTACGTACCCACGTATGGTGATTTGACATTAATAGGATGGATAGAATAATGAATATGGTTTTAAAATATTTATAAATACATCACAGTACGTATAAGGTACTGGATTTATTATTTTTTTATGGAAACAACAAATAAATAGGAAGTGGAAGAAGAAAAGAACTTTGAAAGAGGTGGTGAAATTATTACCTCTTCTTCAGGTGTTTCCTTTTGATTTGATCAAAAGGTCTCTTTAGGTTGGCTTTATGATCAAATTAAGGCCTCTAGGTCTAAGGGAGGGTAGTTGGGAGGATATTTGGGTAGGTTTTATCTGAGAAAAATGGATTTGGAGGTGTGATTTTGAGAGAAGGGAAAGTACCTTTTTATAAGATAGGTGAGGGTCACTTTAGGAAAAGCATGAAATATTATTTTATTATACAATAATATTTGGTTTATAATGGATCAAAATTTATTTATTTCGAGTATAAGGTGGGGATGGGTTGAAAAACTCTCAACAAATAGATTTTAGATAGGTTTAGGTCACCATATTAACCTTATCTTTTAGATTTAACTCTTAGTTAAAAAGTTTAACTTTTACCATGTATCCTTGTATTATTATATTACATGGTTAATAATCTTACTATAAAATTCCAAGAGAACCCCAATTGGTTAATTAATGATATATATATATAGTATTATATAATTCCTTTTTCTGAACCTTATATTTTTAGGACTATTATATCATTTAATAATATAGTATTTTTTTTAAAACTCATTTATGTCAATTTTGACACTATTTAGTAATTGATTTTTGTAAAAGTCATAACAACATGATTACTTTGAAAAAAATAATTTAATCAACCCTAAAATTTCATATTAATCTATAAAATTACTTTAATGCATCAAAATTCTCAATTTACATTTATTTGGATATTTATAACATCAATTATTTTAACCTTTCATTAAAAAGGTAATTACTGCATCATCATTGTGTCATAAATAAATTTAATTATTTAATGTATAAAAATTGTAAATAAAATAACATTATGTAGGAAATATTTTTAGCTTTATAATTAATATTTATAGTCAAATTTATCTTATGCATAACCCTACATTAAAAATGGTTTAGTTATTAAACTTTGAATTTAACACTTTTAACTCTTCTTTAAATAAAATAATAATAAATGTCTTAATCTAATCCAAGTGGACCAAAAGGATTATATTTTATTTATAAGGTTTATTTTTGACAAAATAAACTTATCCAATAGAATTATGACACGTGTTAGGGTAATTATAATATCATTTTACCTTTAATTACCCTATTTACTTTTAACTGTGGTAAATAAAAGTCAAAAGTTACTATTCAAAAAAAATTATTTTCATCTTATTGAACCAAATTTTACTTACTGATGTCAACCGTGCCTCTAGGATTTTTTAAATTCAATTCAAAGAAGCGGTAAAATTACGTTTTATGAAAATTTGCTAATGCGTCTAGAAGGTGGGTAAAAGACGGTAAAAAGTTTAACAAAATTTTATATATCTAACGTTATTATAAAATGACTCCAATAAATTACATTTAACATATATAGGTATTATGTATCTATTTTTACCTAATATAAATTTAAATAAAATAACTAATTATTTAAATAAAAAATCGGTTTTAAACAACAACGTTGTGTTTTCACTATTCATCAAAAATTGAAAGTTTTCAGAAAAAATACCAAAAATTCACCCTAATCTAATTTTGATATTCCGAATCCAAAAATGAAGTCCATTTTGAAAAATAAAATTTATAAAATTTCAAAAAGTGGGTATTACTATTCATAACGGCTAGTTTGATTGGTCGTGGTGTGTTAAAACTCCAAGTTGCGTACAACACAAGTTATTGCATTATTCAAAGGGAAGCGTATTGTGGAAGCTTAGGATGTTACATGCCATGTTAATTGTCTAGTGGTTTCCTGACATCCATATAGTCTTTTAAACTATGAAATTATAGGAAATTACCATACATCTTTTTAAGGACTTGATTCATTTTTTCTTGTATCGATCCACACCACACTTAGGGCATTTTATGAATGATTCATGGTCTTTGTGAAGTAATATGAAATCGGTTGGAAAAGAATGTATTTTTTAGATATCATACCCATTGAATGTAGAATTTTTTTAGCATCTTATTTTCAACATGGAAGTTTATTTTCTTCTGGTAACATATCATTAAGGAAACCAAGTAGTTATGTAAAGTTGGTGTAGCTCCATCTGATGCCAGCTTTAAAATTATATAACTTCAATATAGCTGAAAATGTTTTATATTTAGTACAAATGATATAAAATGGTCACTTAAAACAACTATTTAACTTCTAAAACAACTTTGGACAATCATGAAGGTCATCTTAAATTTCCATTTTTATTTCTTTCATTTTATCTCCATCATCATTTACACTGGTATTCATATCAAATGATCTATAAATCGCAGTATCATCTCAATTAATTTTAATGTTAATTTTCCCCCATTTTAGTCCAATAATTATAGTTCGGATCTATTCCATGAAAAATAAAATGCTATTCCAACTCCTTCATACTAATTTTTCTTAAATAACAACAATGGAGACATAGATAAAGGATTTGAGAAGGGTCTTATGCATGCTCTATTACAAATGATGAACTCTTTAACTCCATCTTCATACTCTTTTTTAAAACTATTAGTGTTCATCTATTTTTGATTCATATCCATCCTATTTGGTTCATAAAATATTCATTTTGTACAATAAATAAATAAATACACATAATATATTTATTATCAAAGGTGAAAGTTGTAGATAATTCTAATAAGGGCACCCCAATATTTGATTGTTTCAAGTAATTTCAATATGATTTAAAGGAAAATGGTAATTTAATTTAATAAAATAATTACTCTTCTATGGTAGTTTTTATCCTCTGAATTCATCCAAAGGTAAAATTTATAAACAGCTATCATCCTCATCATCTTTATTTATCAAATAGTTACTATTTCATTCTTTTTTTGTTTTAGGCTAATCCCCCATCTCTTCTAGATATGAACCTATATTATTTGAACTAATATGATCAGTAGTCATCCCATACCAGGTACCAATGATCATTTTGGATGACTATTACTCATAGTAGTTCAAGAAACATAGAAGAGATGGGGGATGGGTCTCAAGTAAGAAAATTTAATAATAACTGTTCGAGAGATGAAGTTGATGAGGATGACAGTTTTCTCCTTAAAACTTTTTAAATTATAAGATTTTAATTAAAAATTAAAAATCTCATCTCAAAACCACTTTCAAAATTCAAAAAGATACTTTTTGAATTTTTAAAACCTTACTTGAAATCCATTTTTTTAAAATTCCACATGAAAATCGACTAATTTTTTTAAAAACACTTAATGGGATACGAAACCCCTTTTATATAAAAACTATTAGCATCAAGTGAAAAAAATTAAAATCATATAAAAAAACTATTAACTGTAAATTAAAAGTTTAAAATTGTTTCCATAAAAATATGTGCACTTTTAAATGTTCAAAACTTTATAGGTTCACTTTCAAATCACTTCATTAGTTTCAAAACACCGAACCATTTTAGTTCATTTTAAGGGAAAACATTGTTTTTTCATTTCAAAACCCGCTTTAACATTTAAAACTAAGTTTCCATTTTCAAAAATAAAAATTAAAATGGGCATGACCATAAAAATTCTAAGTAGGACACCACCCAATCTAAAAAAAAGCATAATTATTAAAAATTTCATAAACATTTTATAAAGATGACATGAATAAAACATTTTTTATAATATGGTATTAAATTAACAATTTAAATTCTAACATGATTATCCAAGACTAACCTCTTAAATATTGAGGTTCCCATGGGATTATTTCAAAATTTAATCAAGGTACTATTCATTTATCAAAAACCAGTTTCATCAAATATCACACATGAAGCCACAAATCCAAGCTTTCACATGCTATAAAATTTATTCAAGAATCAACATAAAGAAGGTTTTACAAATATTCATGACATTGAAAACTATTTTACAAAATATCATGAGGTGTTAGATGGAGTCTGTGTGTGATATCAGGATTATGTTTGATTTGAATTTATCTAAGTTTGAGTTGAATTAAAGGTGATCTAGTACTCAGGGTGAGAGAATGATAGCGAATTTTGGTTTTTGTTTGCCCAAGAACCAACCATGAAGTTACACAAAGTTTCGATTTTTTTTTTTTTTTGGTATTTATAAGATCATGGGATGATTTTTGTTATTTAGGAATCATGACATAGTAATGAGATATCACGTCGATGGGTGAAACTGATCATTTTCAGTGAAAATTTATCCAAGGTAGGACTGAATAATGTTTCTTCATGAGATTGGGTTTGGTGAGATGGAAACCACATTGTGTGTGTTGTTAACATTATATATTTATGATTAGATTATTGTGTAAATATTGTTAAACATGTTTAGTTGTTTTACAATTATTTATTCTATGAAATTAAAGTTTGGACTCATGTTCTTTAATTATTTTCATTCTTTCATTTATATAAGTACATGTTTAGAAATTATATAAGCTCCAAAAAAATTTAAGATCCATAAAGGAATGTAGTTATCATATGTTTGGGTTATGTTACCTTTCTTTATTTTGATAAAGTACCTAAATATTCTCATGTCTTAGACCTTTTTTCAAGTAAGAAAATTACTATTTGGTACATATTTATGTTCTTATATCTTGAGTACTTTTAGTAAACCTGAATTTATTTTTAAATCATGAGTTTAAATGGTATGAATATAATTAGTTTAGTTTTACCTTTTATACCTTGATATCATAACATCATATGGGTGAAAATCTTGTTAAGAAACTATACTTGTTATAAACTAAGGATAAAATCTATCAATTACTAAGAAAGCTAATTTGAAATACATATGGAGAATATGTTTTTATTCTTTTAAGAAAATCCCACCATGAGATTTTTATAACATCGATCTATAAAAAGGAATAATATTTTAAAAAATCATTTATAAACATTTATTAAACTATTTCTTTTTTCCTTTTAAATTAAAAGAATCACTTGAAAATCATTTTCCTTGGCCCAGTTCTTATTTATTAAAAACACGTATTTAAAAAAACCTTTTGGATTCATTTTTAAAGAAATAGAACTAATAAGGAAAACACAGTATAAAAAATGTAACTAAAATGAAATAAATAAATAACCTTAATCCATTCAAATAATAAATCATTATAATTCAATCATGAGAGGGGTGTCGAGAAGGTGGTAGGGTTGCTGGTTGTGCTTGGTTGTGGCACCCGATTGATGTGTTGCATGAAATAGGGGGAGGAGGGGTGTCTATTTCCTTACAACAAAGTGTTTTAATAAATTATTTTAATAAGGTTTGGGTTGGATGGTTAAAATAAGTGAAAAAATACACAAAAACAAAAAAAAAGATGGTACAATGGTGTATGCCATGCCACACTACACTACGGTGCAACGTCACACATGCCACGGCACGCCATCCCAATTTGGCTATTGCACAGGTGCTGCATGGTACAGTGGTCAATGGTGCTAGCCAAAGTGTGATCATACACTAGTGAAATACTCATCCATAGATCTTTCACCAAGCTACCCAAGGTTTCTCATGACATATAAGTGTAGGTGAACAATACAATATAATACATCTCAATATAATAAAAATAATTATTAAAATAGTTCAACAAACATAAACTCACTCACACCTTCGAACACCCTTTAATGAACAACCCCCTTCACAATGACATAAACAATGTAATGATATCAATTACCCATGATCAATCTATATTACAATATCAAACAACTTTTCACTTGTGAATCAATAAGTGTCTTAACTTCAAGGGTGTATATAACACAAAATATTAATCTAATTGGGAAAACGTATCAAACATATCTTACTTCCTTTGAAAATATGATAAAATATATCAAACTTTCCATTTGAAACCCATCTAAAACATTTAAAATAATAAAAGGAAACAATACTTCCATGATTTTTGCTAACATAAAAAGCATCTTGAAAAATAGACAAACACGGTCTAATTCATAGAAATCCTTGATCAAAACATAATGGTAATTCATTATAATTCCTAAGAAATCATTACATGAAATCCATTTTGATTTATTCAATAAAAACCATGGGTGGAATTTTAACAAACACTTTGTGTGCGTTATTTTCATGGTGAGAAGTTCAAAACATTTAAACTTAAGAAAACTCCTTTAATGTTAATGAAAACTTAATAAAAACACTTATAAATCCATAACCCCATCATGGATAATTATAATAGAATTTAATTCAAATAAAAACATGTATTTTAACGATGTAAGCATTCATGGTTCCATGTTTAAAGGAAAGTGAATGGAGCCACCTACCAAAATGGAAATTAGTGTGTGGAAGTCTTAATACGCTAAAAATAAGCAATAGAAGCCCTTAAAGGGTCAATAAAAACCCAAAATCATAGAAACCCCCAATTAGAAATTCAGTCTATAATGGAAAGCAACGATGGATAATGAGTAGCAAGAGATAATGAACAAAAAATGAAAAAAGATATCACTAAACAAGCAATCAATGAGCGAGGAGGAGGAGAAAATAACATACCTTGGATTGAAGCTTTTATTCATCTGAGAGAAAGTAGATATATCACCAAAGCTTGGATTCATTTGAGCCTTAGATTCATTTGAGCCTTGATTTGTTCGAGCCTTATATTCGAGCCTTGGATTTGTTAGATCCTTGATTTGAGATTGGATTTGATGAGGAGGAGCGCCAATAGTAGGTGGCTTCCACGGAAAGATTTAGATATTGTGACTGGTTGGGGTTCTTTAAATAAATCAGGGATACTTTTATTAGTGCTTCTAAAAAAGTACTAATAAAGATACCTTTTAACAGTGCCAAATTAATAAACACTTATAAAAGGAATATTTATCATTGTTTTTTTTAGCGCTGCTAAAGATAGTGCTTTATCAGCGCTAAAGTTTTAGCATTGATAAATATTTTTCTTTATCAGTGCTAAAAAAACTCATAAAGGATTTATAATTATAATTATAATAAAAAAAATTGTAAATATATTTATATAATTATATATTTATTTATTATAATTTTATAATTATTTAAATATATAATTATTTATTTATAATTATATAAATACTTTTAAAAAAATGTATTCTTTTTTATTTATAATTATAAATATATAATTTTATATTTATAAATATATAATTTTATAAATATAGTAAATATACATTTATAAATATATTTGTAAATATATTTATAATTATTTTTTTATAATTATAAATATATTTATATCATTATATATATTTATATAATTATATATATATATATATAATAAATATATATAAATATAAATATAATAAATATATTCATTATTTAAATATATTTATTATAATTTTGTAATTGTAAATATATTTATCTCATTATATATATTTATATAATTATATATATATATATATTTAATAAATATATATAAATATAAATATAAATATAGTAAATATATTAATTATTTAAATATATTTATTATAATTTTATAATTATTTAAATACATAATTATTATTTATAATTATATAAATACTTTTTTTAAAATATTTATATATTTATATATTTATGTCATTATATATATTTATATAATTATATATATATTAATTTATTTATTAAATATATATATATGTATATAGTAAATATATTCATTATTTAAATAAATTTATTATAATGTTATAATTATTTAAATGTAAAGACCCACAAATTTCAAGGAAATTTTTTTCTTAATTTTCTTTGGAATTTTACAAGAGCGCAGCTTCAGACGGCACCTGATTCCGAGGCCCGGTGTGCCCGGAATCAATTTTCCGAAGTTTGGCTCGGGTACGTTCAGTGAACGGACGAGCGGGTTTTTCTATCTTTTGAACCGGTGCCCGGAATCGAATTTTGAGGGCACCGATGAAATCGCAGCGCCGGTATTTGCTTAGAAACGCCTCTTCCGGAGTTGCGTTTGCTCAGACGTGGTTTTTAAATTTTGGGGCTTTAAGTCAGAAATAAAATAAAGTTTGTGCGACAACTTTATTTTATTTCACTTAAGCTGCTTGGAAGCCACTTGAATCCACTTAAAGGCGTCTTGATCTGAGCTGAACTGGATAGGATGCTATCCAGAAATATCCTACCCCCTTGGTAGGATATTTGTGAGGTGGGGCCCGCACGAGCCCCGCCGTTTCTTTCGCTAAGTAACGCACCCGCGAAAACCCGTCAAAGTAACTGAAAAGTCAACCGACGCGTTTTCTTTATTTCTTAACAGACCATTTAATTGAGCGGTTTATTTCGTGAATTAAATGGGTTGTTTCGCTCGTTGAATTAATTCAACGAACTGATGGGTCGTTACTTACGCTTTTGCGTTTGTTGGCATGTTTATAAAATAAGACCAACCTAAAAATCCTTTGAAAGGATTTGAGAGGATCTTTGTTTCTTCATCTCCCCTCCTCGTGAAGAACGTGAAGAACGCGAAGAACGCGAAGAACGCCGGCGACCGGAATTCGACGACGCACACCGTGATCTGCGACGTCGACGAGCTCTACCCGCGACGTTCTTCGGCGACGCCCCTTCTTCCGCGGCCGATCCTCGTTCGGCAACAAAGGTGAGAATCGAATCTTCTAATTCTTCCCTTTTTATAATTCGATATCAATGGATTTAAATTAATTAAATCCGTTTGATCTTGATCCGGAGATTGGCGACGCGACGCCGGATACCGCGACGACGCGACGATCTCCTTCTTCCGCGACGAGCGATTCCGCGACGACCTCACGTCCGACGACGACAACGTAAGGGTTGTTGGAATTCTTTTATTTTTTTCCCGTGTTTATTCTTTTGGAATAAAGAACCCGACCTCAGAACAATTTTAAATTATTTTAAAATTGTTGATTGGTTGTTTTTATTCCTCCCGTTGTTTATGACTAACGCGGAGGGTGCGGGTCTAACGAACAAGACCCGGCAACCCTCCGCCGATCTCTTTTGTTGTGCGGATATGGCGGACGACGACGAACCGCGCGGCAGGGGCGATCTGTTGATTCCGCAGTGAAGATCGGCCCCCGGGAGGAGCAACGGCGCAGACGGGAGGCAAAACGGGCCACCGGAGCAACTCCGGCGGCCCGCGGAAGGCGGCGGCGACGCGGGTCGCCGGCAAGGCGGCGCCGGCGACCGGAGGCGGCGGCGCCCGGCGCGCCGCCGTGGAGAAGATCCGCCGCGGCTCAAGCCGCGGCGGCGGCGGCCGGTTCCGCGGCCGCGCGGAACCGGGGAGGGACGCGGCGGCCCGGCCACGTCTGCGTGACAGGCGGCCCCCCGCGGGGCCGCGTTTTCCTCCAAGCCGCGGGTCAAACCCGCGGCGGCGGCTCCTTCGGCCGCTCGGCCGAAGCCGAGCCGGCCGGTCCGGTCGGCCGGGCCGTGCCCCGGCCAGACCGGACCCGGCCTAGCCGGGTCGGGCCGACCCGGTTCGGCCGACCCGGGGGGGGGGGTTCGGGCCGGGTCGCCCCGGGCCCAGAACCCCCGTTTTCGGGCCTTCTTCGGTCTTTCGCCCATATCTTGGGCCTGGGACCTCCGATTGATGAACCGTCAGCGGCTACGCGATCCTTGGATCGATACGGTCGTTTCGGTATATTATACTCAAGGTTTCGGAAGACTTTGGGTTCGTTCGGGTTGGTTCGTACACGAAACCAACCGGGCCCTCGGAGCGGAAACGTTCATAACTTGAGTTGCGGACGTCCGATCGACGTACCGTCAGCTGTGTTAGTTTCCTCTAAGTGAGACGGAACTTTTGGCATACTCCGCCCGAGGATCGGACACAGGCGGAGTACGGTCGGGTTGGTTTTGCCCTAAAAACCAACCGGGCCCCTGGGACGAAAATGCCAATAACTCTCAGACCGGGCGTCTGATTGACGCGCCGTCTGTTGCGTTGAGATCCTGTTGTCGATACGGAACTTTTGGATACATCAACTTCGGACTACGTGTCAGTTGATGTATCAGCCTCTCGGCTCGTGGATCGGACCCTCCTAAACGAGCTCGCTATGTGCGGGAACCCTAGCGCTGGCTGTGACTTCGACGACGGAGCAGAGATCCTCCGTGGACTGCGACGACGGCAGAGCAGAGATCCTCTGTGGACTGCGACGACGGCAGAGCAGAGATCCTCAGTGGACTGCGACGACGGCAGAGCAGAGATCCTTCGTGGACTGCAGCGACGACTGCGCAGAGATCCTCAGTGGACTGCGTCGACTACTGCACTCAGCGATCCTACGTGGATCAGTGCTACAGGTTCTGTGTGAGCCCGATCCTATGTGGGTCCTTACTACCGGTTCTGTGTGAGCCACTGCCTACAGGTTCTGTGTGAGCCCGATCCTACGTGGGTCTTTTGCGGGGGTTAGTACCTATCGATCCTTCGTGGGTCTGACGACTTAGATGGATCAGTGATCATCTTTGACGTCATCTGAAAAAGTATACCTGGTTGAGCTGAATCTTATGTTACTCTCCTTTGTGGATTGTGTTGAACTATCCTATGTGGATTTACTGTTTACTCTCCTTGTGGATTTGAGTCTTGCTTTCCTTTGTGGATTGAGTTGTTCTTGAGCTCGTGAGCAGAGCTAGAATTGGGGACTTAGGTATATGTATGGGCATATACCTAAGTCGAGTCAGATGTTACTTCGTGATTGCATCTTTCTTTTGTGCTATATCCTTTGTGGATTTCGGGAGACCTTCGGGGGTCTCGGGGTCCTTACTGAGTAGCTTATACTCACCCCTGCACGGGCTATGCCCGCACCTTGTTGTGTTGGTTGCAGACGACGGACAGCGCTGATCGCGGTTGGGGCGTGGAGCAGGACGGTACCTGGAGGTGGACCACTGGGCGGGACGTACTCGGAGCGGACGTGGGACCCGAGGATCCTGGAGGCTATCTGTACCCACCCTTCAGGTGGGATTGCCAGTGGACGACACGAGGCCGCCGTCTTTTCTTCAGTTGCTGTACTTTACTTTTCAGTTGTACTTTCAGTTGGGCTTGTATTCCGGCCCCCTTTACTTTTCTGCACTTTGTAGTTACTTTCCGCTTGCTGACTCTGTGGTGGTTGTTACTTATAAAGGCAATGCCTTCCCTGTTTACCGGGAATTTACGCCTTGGTGCTAGTCGCCAGCCCCTGGCCTATGGAAGGCGGGCTTGGGGTAGTCACGGCACGGGCCCCGAGGACGGGTCGTGACAAATTGGTATCAGAGGTGGTCGGTTCTACCGCAGACTCTGATCGTCTTTTCTTTCTATGTGAAGCAATAGTGTTTAGTGTATTGAGTGTGGTTATCAGTTCAGGGAGCCCAGTGTTGGTGCGGCGGCCGACGTATCCGTACACCAGGACCCTGACTCCTGATTTCCGACTTAATGCATGAAAACATTGATTGCGTGTGTGTTCCAAGTTTTCTTTGTGATTACTTGTGTCAGCTCACCGGGTATACTGATCTGCTTTATGAAAGTCTCAAGTTTTCCTTGTGATTACTTGTGCCAGCTCACCAGGTATACTGTTCTGACTATGGTGCTCTTGTTCTCCTTTTCAGGATGGCCCCGCGACGACAGCCAGCTAGGGTTCCGAGTGTAGGGCGCGACGGCAGCCCACCGAGCGACGAGGCCTCGGTGCAGGGCCCTTTGCCAGCAGTGGCACCGGCGGTAGTTTTACCCGCCGAGCCACCGATGCTACCAGTACCAGACGCTGACGATGCACGTCGCCTCAGGGCACTGCATGAGTTTCAGAGCCAGCGACCGCCTAGGTTTCGCGGTGAGGCGGACCCCCAGGCCGCCGAGGACTAGCTAGAGGCGGTGGTACGGATCTTTAGGCTAGTGAGGACACCAGCGGATCTCATGGTGATTCTCGCGGCGAGCCTCCTGCAGGCGGCGGCAGGACGATGGTGGAGCTTGATGCTCCAGGTTCACGATGAGGCATCCTTGCTCTGGGCGGACTTCGAGAGCCTCTTCCGCTCTGAGTTCGTCCCGAACCCCCCCCCCCCCCCGGGTCGAGGGCTTCCTGACAGAGCCTTCTTCAGCGGCGAGACCTAGCGCAGGGCGGCAGGTAGCTGAGTCTTCGGCAGCAGGTAGCCGACGGATGACTCTCGGGTCCAGGCAGACCAGACCCCCACGCAGACGGCCTCAGGACACCGGCTCAGCAGTGCGGGGCACACAGCGGAGTGCCAGCCTTCCGAGAGGCAGGCTGTGCTACTCCTGCGGCGGGCAGGGTCACATGGCTCGTGACTGCCCGACTCGCCGATCAGAGGAGCAGCAGACGGTGGAGGGGCCACCCAGGCAGAGGCAGAGGGTCGACCGTGGCGGTCCGCAGGGAGGAGGCGGACGAGGCAGAGGAGCTGGCCGAGCAGCGGGTGGTGGGCGACGCTTCCAGGCTCTACCCCCACCACCACCAGGAGGGCCACCTCGACCACAGGGAGCTGGCGGGCAGGGGAAGGCCCAGCTCCAGGCAGTGGAGGCCTACGACCCCGACATGCCAGAGATGATTCGAGGTACGATCTGTGTCTATTCCACCCTTGCTGCAGTACTTATAGACACAGGAGCGAGTCACTCTTTCATAGCCTCTGCCCTTGTTCGGAGCTCGGAGATTCCGACTGAGCCGTTGGCTCGATCCTTACGGCTAGAGACTCCTACGGGAGCAGACTCGACGATTACGCACTGGTGCCGGCAGTGTGAGCTTACTCTAGGAGGCGAGAGCTTCGGCTGGGATCTCCTTGTAGCGGCGTCGAGGCCTTACGACGTCATCTTGGGCATGGATTGGCTATCCACGGTTCATGCCCAGATCGACTGTTTTAGGCGCAAGGTGCGATGTGTTCGCACCGACGGGAGCAGGTTTACCTTCACCGGCGAGAAGGGAACCTTTGCAGCACAGGATGGACTTCCGCGGAGGAGAGTGCAGCCCATCTCTCATCATTTGGATAGCCTCATCCTAGGAGTAGTGGACGTGCGGAGTCCATCTTTTCCTGCAGTGGTGGACCAGTACGTGGACGTCTTTCCCGACGACGTTCCAGGGCTACCTCCTCGTAGAGAGGTAGACTTTTACATCGACTTGTACCCCGGGACAGCCCCGATATCTACTCCAGCATATCGGATGGCCCCCGCCGAGCTTCGGGAGCTGCGGGTACAGTTGGAGGACTTGCAGAGCAAGGGGTTTATCCGACCCAGTGTTTCACCCTGGGCTTCCCCGATTTTGTTCGCCAAGAAGGCGGACGGGAGCTTGCGACTGTGTGTCGACTATCGTCGCCTGAACCAGGTGACAGTGAGAAACAAGTATCTGCTGCCACGGATTGATGACCTCTTCGATCAGCTCAAGGGAGCGCGGTGGTTCTCGAAAATAGACCTTCGGTCAGGCTATCATCAGCTCAGAGTTCGAGACGAGGACGTGCAGAAGACGGCCTTCAGGTGTCGGTATGGCCATTATGAGTTCTTGGTTATGCCGTTCGGCGTAACCAATGCTCCAGCAGTGTTCATGAGCCTCATGAACAGGATCTTCCAGCCATACCTCGACCGATTTGTCGTTGTCTTCATTGACGACATTTTGGTATACTCGACGACTGAGGAGGAGCATGCCTACCACCTGCGAGTTGTGCTAGACACAATCCGAGAGCACCAGCTTTATGGCAAGCTCTCAAAATGCCAGTTCTGGTTACGTGAGGTCCATTTCTTGGGGCACGTCATCTCTGAGGCGGGAGTTGCAGTGGATCCCGCGAAGATCGAGGCAGTGCTAGCTTGGGAGCCACCCAAGAGCGTGACAGAGGTGCGGAGTTTCTTGGGCTTAGCCGGATACTATCGGAGATTTGTGACGGACTTCTCCAGAGTTGCGACACCACTCTCAGCCTTGACAAAGAAGGGGAAACCCTTTGTGTGGTCAGACAGATGTCAGCAGGGCTTCCAGGAGCTGAGACAGAGATTGACCAGCGCACCTATCTTGAGGTTGCCTGAGGAGGGAGTTGGATACGTAGTTTACTGCGATGCATCAGGGACTGGACTCGGGTGCGTCCTGATGCAGGAGCGGGCCTTGATCGCCTACGGATCACGTCAGTTGAGGCCGCATGAGCAGAACTACGCCACTCATGACCTGGAGTTAGCAGCAGTGGTCTTCGCTCTGAAGACTTGGCGGCACTATCTGATGGGCGAGCGCTTCACAGTCTTTTATGACCACCAGAGTCTCAGGTATATCTTCTCTCAGAAGGACCTGAACCTGAGACAGCGGAGATGTCTTGAGTTCCTCCAGGACTATGACTTTGAGATAGTCTATACTCCTGGGAAGGGGAACGTAGTAGCCGATGCCCTCAGCAGGAGGACGGGCATTCAGCTACTTGAGGAGGCGATGGAGCAGCTAGCCTCCTTACAGTTATCCTTCGTGGATAGAGACGGATCAGCCTTTCTTCAGTCTCTCACAGTCTCTCCTCCACTTCTACAGCGGGTCAGAGAGGCTCAGCGTGGGGACGCTGACTGTGAGACCCGGCGTGCACTGATATCCTCAGGTCAGGCGCCTGATGGTTTCTCCCTTGGAGCAGAGCACGACATCCTTTTCAGAGGACGTACCTTCGTACCAGCCGCTTTACGAGAGGAGGTGCTGAGAGAGTTTCACACTTCTCCCTTGGCGGTGCATCCCGGAGTGGCAAAGATGTACCAGGATCTTAGACGACAGCACTGGTGGCCGGGCATGAAGAAAGCTGTGGCAGAGTTCGTTTCACGATGCCTCACCTGCCAGCAAGTGAAGGCAGAGCATCAGGTACCAGCAGGCTTGGTACAGCCCTTGGAGGTCCCGGAGTGGAAGTGGGACGGCATATCTATGGACTTCGTGGCTGGACTTCCACGCACTTCCAGAGGTCACGACTCCATTTGGGTGATTGTCGACCGACTCACCAAGTCGGCACACTTCTTACCCATCAGAGAGCAGGGCTCAGTGGAGAGCTTGGGACGTCTTTACGTCCAGGAGATCGTACGGCTTCACGGGGTGCCATCATCTATCGTCTCCGATCGAGATGCTCGTTTCACTTCCCGGCTTTGGAAGGGGTTGCAGGAGGCGTTCGGGACGCGGCTCCATCTGAGCACAGCCTTCCACCCTCAGACGGATGGTCAGACTGAGAGGACCATACAGACACTCGAGGACATGCTCCGTGCATGTGTTCTCGACTTTGGTTGCAGCTGGGAGGACCACCTACCCTTGGTGGAGTTCGCGTACAACAACAGCTACCACTCCACCATCGGGATGGCACCATACGAGGCGTTGTACGGCAGACCCTGCAGATCACCGTTGTGCTGGACAGACCCTGGGGAGTCAGCACTCGTGGGACCAGAGATGGTCTGAGCCACGACAAAGAAGGTCCAGATCATCCAGGAGAGGATGAGGACAGCTCAGAGCCGGCAGAAGTCAAATGCTGACAGGAGGCGGAGGCCACTGGAGTTCGAGGATGGCGACCACGTCTTTTTGCGTGTCTCACCTCGACGTGGTTTACGGAGATTTGGCCGAGGCGGCAAGTTGTCTCCACGCTTCATCGGGCCTTTCCAGGTCCTCAGCAGGATAGGAGAGGTGGATTATCGCCTGGCTCTACCACCTCAGTTGCACCGGGTGCACGACGTCTTCCACGTGTCTTAGCTGAGGAGATACGTGCACGACCCGACGCACATCATCGACTTTGGGGAGCTGGACGTGGACGATGGGGCGACTTTTGCGGAGGTCCCAGTGGAGATCGAGGATCGACAGGAGCGGGTCCTACGTGGGCGGTCTATTCCTCTTGTGCGCGTCAGATGGCAGCACGGGAACCTCCAGGAGAGCACTTGGGAGCGGGAGGCTCAGATGCGTGCTCAGTACCCCCATTTGTTCCCCTAGTTTTTGATGTATCTTTACGAGGACGTAAAGCCCTGAGGTGGGAGTAATGTAAAGACCCGCAAATTTCAAGGAAATTTTTTTCTTAATTTTCTTTGGAATTTTACAAGAGCGCAGCTTCAGACGGCACCTGATTCCGAGGCCCGGTGTGCCCGGAATCAATTTTCCGAAGTTTGGCTCGGGTACGTTCAGTGAACGGACGAGCGGGTTTTTCTATCTTTTGAACCGGTGCCCGGAATCGAATTCTGAGGGCACCGATGAAATCGCAACGCCGGTATTTGCTTAGAAACGCCTCTTCCGGAGTTGCGTTTGCTCAGACGTGGTTTTTAAATTTTGGGGCTTTAAGTCAGAAATAAAATAAAGTTTGTGCGACAGCTTTATTTTATTTCACTTAAGCTGCTTGGAAGCCACTTGAAGCCACTTAAAGGCAGCTTGATCTGAGCTGAACTGGATAGGATGCTATCCAGAAATATCCTACCCCCTTGGTAGGATATTTGTGAGGTGGGGCCTGCACGAGCCCCGCCGTTTCTTTCGCTAAGTAACGCACCCGCGAAAACCCGTCAAAGTAACTGAAAAGTCAACCGACGCGTTTTCTTTATTTCTTAACAGACCATTTAATTGAGTGGTTTATTTCGTGAATTAAATGGGCTGTTTCGCTCGTTGAATTAATTCAACGAACTGATGGGTCGTTACTTACGCTTTTGCGTTTGTTGGCATGTTTATAAAATAAGACCAACCTAAAAATCCTTTGAAAGGATTTGAGAGGATCTTTGTTTCTTCATCTCCCCTCCTCGCGAAGAACGCGAAGAACGCGAAGAACGCGAAGAATGCGAAGAACGCCGGCGACCGAAATTCGACGACGCACACTGTGATCTGCGATGTCGACGAGCTCTACCTGCGACGTTCTTCGGCGACGCCCCTTCTTCCGCGGCCGATCCTCGTTCGGCAACAAAGGTGAGAATAGAATCTTCTAATTCTTCCCTTTTTATAATTCGATATCAACGGATTTAAATTAATTAAATCCGTTTGATCTTGATCCGGAGATTGGCGACGCGACGCCGGATACCGCGACGACGCGACGATCTCCTTCTTCCGCGACGAGCGATTCCGCGACGACCTCACGTCCGACGACGACAACGTAAGGGTTGTTGGAATTCTTTTATTTTTTTCCCGTGTTTATTCTTTTGGAATAAAGAACCCGACCTCAGAACAATTTTAAATTATTTTAAAATTGTTGATTGGTTGTTTTTATTCCTCCCGTTGTTTATGACTAATGCGGAGGGTGCGGGTCTAACGAACAAGACCCGGCAACCCTCCGCCGATCTCTTTTGTTGTGCGGATATGGCGGACGACGACGAACCGCGCGGCAGGGGCGATCTGTTGATTCCGCAGTGAAGATCGGCCCCCGGGAGGAGCAACGGCGCAGACGGGAGGCAAAACGGGCCACCGGAGCAACTCCGGCGGCCCGCGGAAGGCGGCGGCGACGCGGGTCGCCGGCAAGGCGGCGCCGGCGACAGGAGGCGGCGGCGCCCGGCGCGCCGCCATGGAGAAGATCCGCCGCGGCTCAAGCCGCGGTGGCGGCGGCCGGTTCCGCGGCCGCGCGGAACCGGGGAGGGACGCGGCGGCCCGGCCGCGTCCGCGTGACAGGCGGCCCCCCGCGGGGCCGCGTTTTCCTCCAAGCCGCGGGTCAAACCCGCGGCGGCGGCTCCTTCGGCTGCGCGGCCGAAGCCGAGCCGGCCGGTCCGGTCGGCCGGGCCGCGCCCAGGCCGGACCGGACCCGGCCTAGCCGGGTCGGTCCGGGTCGGGCCGACCCGGTTCGGCCGACCCGGGGGGGGGGTTCGGGCCGGGTCGCCCCGGGCCCAGAACCCCCGTTTTCAGGCCTTCTTCGGTCTTTCGCCCATATCTTGGGCCTGCGACCTCCGATTGACGAACCGTCAGCGGCTACGTGATCCTTGGATCGATACGGTCGTTTTGGTATATTATACTCAAGGTTTCGGAAGACTTTGGGTTCGGTCGGGTTGGTTCGTACACGAAACCAACCGGGCCCTCGGAGCGGAAACGTTCATAACTTGAGCTGCGGACGTCCGATCGACGTACCGTCAGCTGTGGTAGTTTCCTCTAAGTGAGACGGAACTTTTGGCATACTCCGCCCGAGGATCGGACACAGGCGGAGTACGGTCGGGTTGGTTTTTCCCTAAAAACCAACCGGGCCCCTGGGACGAAAATGCCAATAACTCTCAGACCGGGCGTCCGATTGACGCGCCGTCTGTTGCGTTGAGATCCTGTTGTCGATACGGAACTTTTGGATACATCAACTTCGGACTACGTGTCAGTTGATGTATCAGCCTCTCGGCTCGTGGAGCGGACCCTCCTAAACGAGCTCGCTATGTGCGGGAACCCTAGCGCTGGCTGTGACTTCGACGACGGAGCAGAGATCCTCCGTGGACTGCGACGACGGCAGAGCAGAGATCCTCCGTGGACTGCGACGACGGCAGAGCAGAGATCCTCAGTGGACTGCGACGACGGCAGAGCAGAGATCCTTCGTGGACTGCGGCGACGACTGTGCAGAGATCCTCAGTGGACTGCGTCGACTACTGCACTCAGCGATCCTACGTGGATCAGTGCTACAGGTTCTGTGTGAGCCTGATCCTATGTGGGTCCTTACTACCGGTTCTGTGTGAACCACTGCCTACAGGTTCTGTGTGAGCCCGATCCTACGTGGGTCTTTTGCGGGGGTTAGTACCTATCGATCCTTCGTGGGTCCGACGACTTAGATGGATCAGTGATCATCTTTGACGTCATCTGAAAAAGTATACCTGGTTGAGCTGAATCTTATGTTACTCTCCTTTGTGGATTGTGTTGAACTATCCTATGTGGATTTACTGTTTACTCTCCTTGTGTATTTGAGTCTTGCTTTCCTTTGTGGATTGAGTTGTTCTTGAGCTCGTGAGCAGAGCTAGAATTGGGGACTTAGGTATATGTATGGGCATATACCTAAGTCGAGTCAGATGTTACTTCGTGATTGCATCTTTCTTTTGTGCTATATCCTTTGTGGATTTCGGGAGACCTTCGTGGGTCTCGGGGTCCTTACTGAGTAGCTTATACTCACCCCTGCACAGGCTATGCCCGCACCTTGTTGTGTTGGTTGCAGACGACGGACAGCGCTGATCGCGGTTGGGGCGTGGAGCAGGACGGTACCTGGAGGTGGACCACTGGGCGGGACGTGCTCGGAGCGGACGTGGGACCCGAGGAGCCTGGAGGTTATCTGTACCCACCCTTCAGGTGGGATTGCCAGTGGACGACACGAGGCCGCCGTCTTTTCTTCAGTTGCTGTACTTTACTTATCAGTTGTACTTTCAGTTGGGCTTGTATTCCGGCCCCCTTTACTTTTCTGCACTTTGTAGTTACTTTCCGCTTGCTGACTCTGTGGTGGTTGTTACTTATAAAGGCAATGTCTTCCCTGTTTACCGGGAATTTACGCCTTGGTGCTAGTCGCCAGCCCCTGGCCTATGGAAGGCGGGCTTGGGGTAGTCACGGCACGGGCCCCGAGGACGGGTCGTGACATTAAAAATATATACTTATTTATTTATAATTATATAAATACTTTTTTAAAAAATAATATTTATTTATTTATAATTATAAATATATTAATTTATAAATATAGAAAATATATATTTATAAACATATTTATTTATAAATATTTACCAATATATTTTTAATATTATTAATGAATATATAATCTTAAATGTATGCATGTTAAAAATGAGCAAAATTGAATACTTAAAAATGAGTATACTTTAAAAATATTGAAAAAATAGATAAGTTTTATTAATTAAATATAAATTATTTAAAAAATGTGGATATATATATTTAAATAAAGATGAATACATATTGAAAATATTAAAACATAGTAAATAAATCTATATAAATAAATAATAGAAAATGATTAAATTCACAAAAAAAATAAAAAATAAAAATTGAATTAATACCTTATTATAATAATATTAAAAATAAATAAATAAAATTTATCGATTAATTACATAATATATTATATGTATCATGTTATAATGAAATTTTAAAATGAATACTAAAATTGGAATAAATTGCATAAATATTAGGTGTATGTATTTCTATAAGATTTCATTAATTATGTAAATATTTGTATATGTGTTGTATATGAAAATGAAATAATTACGTATATGTATGTGAAATCAATGTAACACATGTTTGATATATGTTAAATTGAAAAATCAAATGATATTTAATTATGTCCATTACTCAATGCAATTACTCATTATTTTTAACTAATATTAATTTTTAATTATAAACTATTATTCACTAAATATATGACTTATTTAATGAAAATCATAAATATTTGGTATTATATAAATCATATTTTAGTAAATATTATATACATTCATATCTTTGGTCACTATGATCTATTTGTGGCCTGTGGCAGTGGGTATCGCGCTGCTTCGCAATATTCTGTTTGACGGAGGGAGTCGCTTGTGGGAAAGCATGAGGTTGATGATAGAGCATCGATGGAGATGTTTGGTGAAGCCTTGATAGTGGTGACGGGTGATAGCACATTAATAGTGGTGGCTATCAAAGGCTCCTTGATGGCGACGACTTGTGAGATGATCGTGGCTTGTGATGGTGTCTGGAAGGTGGTGATGGGGTTGCGAGAACATTAACCCTATAGATATAGATGACTGAGGTTGTGCTAGAGTTTCAAGAAGATGTCGGGATGTGTCATTCACCTGTATTGACCTTGGGGTGAGACCGGTGGAAGGATAATGACAAGCCAGCAATTTTAGGGGCCTCATCAGATGGTGGGGATGGAGAGCTTATCAATGGAGAACTTGGTGCAGAGGAGACCACTAATGGATTTGTTGGTTATTTGTCATAGGCAGTAGACAGTGCACTAGGTTCTGATGATGAGGGATCCTAGTGAAGCATCCATGATGTTGAATGGAGATGGAGCCCTTATAGTGATGGTGACAGAAGCTTTTCCCACTGGTGGGGATGAAGGTTGGATGTTGGCCGAAGACAGCCTTGAATCACGGGGATTCTAGTTTGGTATTGGAGTCTCTATGGTGATAAAGATGGAAGCTCAACCCATTGGCAAGGATAGAGCTTTGATGTGGTTCGGTGACGACCTTAACTTCTGGCGACGATATCGTACATCAACCTTAATTGCGACATAAGGTAGGTGTCCTTGAGATTTTTGAATGATGGCTTCGGGGACCGGCAACAGGATGCTTGGCAGGATTCTCTTTGGCATGGCTCAGGATACAAGCTTAGATAAGATAAGCTCAACAACTAGCATTGAATTTCAACACATTGATGGGATGACTCGTGTTTGGGATGCGGGCGGGGAACGTTGTCTTTTATACAGCGATATCAGGAGGGTGTTTTCGGCAATCTAATGGGTTGGATCGGGTGGCCTTCATTGCATTGGGGTTTTAGTATTTTTCTTAGGATGGGCTTCAAGCTGATTTTTGTGGGTATTTGGGTCATGCATTTATGGGGGTCCTCGAGTCTCTTTTTTGTTGGGTCTTTTGTTAGCCACTTTTTTGTTTGGGGGTAATTATTGTACCCCATCGTTGTCTCTCTGTACGTTTCTTTTTTAATAAAATTTGGGGATCATGGGCTAAAACTCATGGTCTGCACCGTTTTGAGTAATAAGACATTAATATGTTTTTAATTATTACATTTTATTCATTTTCTATATTTATATTTAATATATATTATTTATTACAATTTATAATTAATATATATATATATATTAAACTTATTCATTTTTTCTAATAATTTTTTCATTAATAAATTTTTTAATAATTTTTTAATTTATTCATTTTTTAATTTTTTTGTTTTAATTATTACAATTTACTCATTTTTAATTTTTTTATTTAATTATTACAATTTATTCATATTTTATTTATTTTTTTAATTATTAAAATTTATTCATTATATATATATATATAATATATACTATTTATTAATATTTATAATCTATATATGTGTATATTAAATTTATTCTTTTTTATCAATAATTATTTAATTCATAAAATTGTATTATTTTTCATAATTTACTTATTTTGAATTTTTATTTGTTTAATTATTTCATTTTATTAATTTTAAATATCTATATATTTAATATATACTATTTATTAGTATTTATAATTTATATATATGTATATTAAATTTATTCAATTTTATCAATAATTATTTAATTAATAAAAAAATTAATATTTTTTTAAATTTACTCATCTTTAATTTTTATTTGTTTAATTATTTAATTTTATTTAGGACCATTATCAGTGCTAAAAAATTGCTGATAAAGGGTACCGTTTATCAGCACTAAAGAAAAGCGTTGATAATGGTTACCTTTTACTAGTGCTAAAAATAAAAGTGTTGATAAATAGTAACTTTTATCAGTGTTTTTTGCGAGCACTATTAAAGGAATTTTTTTAGCAGTGTATGACCATATAATAGTTTTTAGACAAGTGTATAGGTCATTTTAACTCTTATCTCTTTAGTTTAACCCCCGGTAAACCCTTCTTTACCTTAAACGTGATAAATATTTTTTACTATTTTTACTATTCATTTTGGTCAAAAATTAAGTTGCAGTTATTAGATAATATAAATTATTCTGATTCCATACATTGAATCCATTTATTCTAATTTCATTCACATAAGTGGAAAAAAAATTTAAAATTAATCTCGCATATGCGACGAGAAAGCAGGTTTTTAAAGAGAAAATATTCAAAAGTTTACAAAGTTTTTATATCAAAATTCAATATGAAATTGATACCAATTACCTAAATTGTATTAATGGATGTATAATTGAACTATTTTTACTTTAAAACTATTTAAAAAATAATTTAAATTTATAAATAAATTAAATGAAAAGGCATTTTATATTTAAAATTCAGTAGTTTCACTATTCATCAAAAAAATAAACTTTTAAGAAAATTCCCAAAAATTCACCCTAAGATAAAATTTATATCTTGATTTAAAAAATTAATTTTAATTTAAAAAATTAATTTTATAAAATTGAGAAAAAAAATAATTTTATTAATGTTTAAAAAAAGAAATAAAAAGAAAATGGAATTTTTGAAACATATAAAGACTTTACTGAAAATTAAGTATTTTTTATCAATATGATTCCTTTATGTAAAATAATTATAATTAATATTTAAAAATTAGTTACTACTATTAATATCACTAATCTTAGAATCTATTTTATAATAGTCATGTTTGAATAACTATATTAATAATATATCATGGTTTTGTTAAAACTCAGTGTCGTGTGTAACGCAAGCTAACCCAGTGCTACATATAATGGATTCACACAAAGTGTTTCTTACTAAAGTATCCAAGAATCATTATTTTTATGATTAGTATGATTCCCTACATAAATAACTGAGTGGTGAGAATAATTCCCTGGTAGACTCATCACTTTGTGAAATATGGATCTTGTCTCACTAAATAGATATGATGTATGGGGACGTTATTTATAGTGGGAGTACTTTCATTGAAAAGTCCCTGATGAAATGATATAATACATGATACTCACCTATAGATATGTATTTTTCATAGATTATGGATTACTTTATGACAATTATAATGAGATACCTTATAGGTATGACCTATAAAACGGTTATAGGTATCTAGGATTGAGAAGTGTTATCAAGGAGAAGCATTCTGAACCTCTAAACATGAATGTTATAGAAATTAATTCCACCAACTTTCACTCTTAGGTATTAAATAATGGGTGTGTATCATACATATATTCCAATAAACATAGACTTTAAAATATGAGGTAATTAAAAAAGGGTGAAGTAAATATTCATGTTGGTAATAGAGAAAGAGATATTGCATTAGAGGTTGGCACTTATGATCTATTTCTACCTAGTGGATTAGTCCCAGAGTTGGAGAATTGTTATTATGTTCCCTCTATAAACAGAAATTTTAGTTTTGTATATTTTTTGGACAATAATGGATTCTCATTCACTATTATGAACAAGATTTTATATATATATATATGAATGTGATTTTTTATGGAAGTAGGAATATGATAAATGGTTTATACATTCTAGATATGAACAATCATGTTTATAACATTCAAAATTCGAATGTCATGAGTGATTCTAATCTCACATATATTTTTCATAATCTACTTGAGTATATAAATGATAAATGCATTCGAAGACCCTATAAAGATGGGATCTTGGACCATTTGACTATGAATTATTTGAAAATTGTGAATCTTTTTTATTAGGAAATATGATCAAAGCACATTTTAGTGTAAAACGTGAAAGGGATAGTATACTATTAAATCCCATATATAGTGATGTTTTTTTATCGATGATTACTCAATCAAGTGGTGTTTTTAGGTATATTGTTACCTTTACTGATGACTTTAGTTGGTATGGATATGTGTTTCTAATAAATCACAAGAATGAAACTTTTTAAAAGTTCAAAGACTTTCAGAACGAATTGCAGAATCAACTAGGAAAAAGTATTAATATTATTTGATGAGATCGTGGTAGTGAATACTTGATCCATAAATTCATTTATGATCTGATGTATTATGAAATTGTTTCACAGCTCACTTATCTTGGAATTCCACAATGTAATAATGTGTCTAAGAGAAAAAATTGTACCTTGTTGGATGAGGTTCAATTGATTATGAGTCAGTGTGACCTTTTTATTTCATTTTGGGGATATACTTGAGATATTGATGCATTTATACTAAACTATGTTCCATATAAAGTAGTTACAAATACACCATATGATATATGGAATGGGAAACATCATAGTTTGTCCTATATAAATATTTGGGTATATGAAGCATTCATACAATGTTTTTCTTATGATAAGCTTGAATAAAAATATGATAAGTGATTATTTGCTGGTTATCCCAATGACACTAAGGGATATTATTTCTATTTTTATACTAAACACAAAATGTTTGTGTCCCAATATTCTATGTTACTTGAAAAAGAATGTATCAATCATGGAGTCATTGGTAGGAATTTTGAGCTTGGAGAAGTTTAAGACAAACAAACAGGAAGTGTTCCTGAGATGGAGGTTGAGTCGATTCTATAAAGAGTTGTAGAAGAAGTACCATATCAAACCACATAATAACCTTAAAGGTGTTATGGTATTCACCATGATCTCATGAGATAGTGATTTCTCGTAGTTTATTCTAATGAAGTAATATTCATAGATGATAAACCCACTACCAACTAGGTGGACATTGAGAGTTCTAATTCTGAGAAATGGTTGACATTCATGGAGTTTAAAATGTAATTCATGTACACTGACCAAGTTTGTAACTCAGTGGATGCTCCTAAAGAGATGAGACCCATAGGTTTAAAGTGATTTTTTCATAAGAAAGCCCGCATGGATGGTAGAGTGTCTATATATAAAGTATGCCTGGTGCCAAAGAGTTAAAATAAATTTCTTGGTATTGAATTTGAAGAAACAGTTTCACATGTTGCGATGATAAATTCTATTTAGATTTTTCTAGCCATAAAAGATTATTATGATTATGAGATATATCAAATAGATATCAAAAAAAAATTCCTTAAGGGGAATTTAGACAAGTATGTGTATATGATACAACCTAAAGGTTTAAAAGAACCAAATGAGACTACTAAAATATACAAGCTATAAATATCCGTTTATGGATTAAAAAATCATATTAGAGTTGGAATATCTAGTTTTATGATGTAATCAAAGTGTTTGATTTCATAAAAAATGTAGGTGATCCTTGTGTATATAATCATATTAGTGGGATAATTGTAGTATTTATGATATTTTATATGGATTACATACTTATTATCAGAAATGATATCCTAAAACTTTACTCTATGAAGATGTGGCTGGATATATACTTTTTAATGAAATTCATGGGCGAATCTATCAACATACTCGGTATATAAGGTCTATAAAGATAGATCTAATATGATTTTTGGGCTTTGTTAGGAAACTTAAATTGGTAAAGTGATAAAATGGTTTATCATAGAGAACTCCAAGAATGGGTTTTTATTGGTTTCACATGAACAAATCCTATGAATATTCAAGATCTTTATAAAGAGTTAACAAGGATATATAGAATTCACTTTGTGTCCACCATAGGTTTTATAATGTATTCTATTTTTTATACTCAACCTAATGTTGCCTATAGTCTTAAAATTACTTCTAGATACTAATCCAATCCTAATGAAAGTCACTAGATTATTGAAAATAACATTTTTAAGTACTTAAAAAGGGACCAAGGATATGTTATTAATCTTTGGAGGAAAGATTGAGTTTTGTGTAAAAGGTTACACAGACACTAGTTTCCAATCAAATAATACTGATATGAAATCTCAATATAGTTTTATTTATTACATTAATGGTGAAGTTATTAGTTGGAAGAGTTCAAAATGATACACCACATCGGACTCAACAACAAAGGAAAATTACATCCCAGTATCAGATGTTATAAAGGAAGCTGTTTGGATTAGGAAGTTTATCTTTGAACTAGAGGTTGTTCCTAGAATTAAGGGAATGATTTAACTTTAGTATGAAAATATTGGAGTCATAACTTAGTCCAAGAAATCTTGGTCTCATCAAAAAAACAAATACTTCCTTCAAAAATACCATCTCATACAAGAGAGATGGGGGTGATATTAGGATCTATTGTGTAATGACCCGAAAAATGTTATTCTTTAGAAAATGGTACTTTTACCTCTAAATAACTTTTTATTATTTTTTACAATAAAAGAACATAGAACTACTTTTAATTTTCATAATAACTTTGAACATCATGTATAATGACCCAGGATTTCCATACATACATATTACATCTTTTTATATGATCACTTATTACATTATACAAAAACATGCCCGAGGACCTTAATAGTTTAGTGCCTTTGGAAACTTAAAAACACAAAAAAAAATGGTCCATTGGTACACTAAATCATCTCCCACTGTGATATTCATAACTAGAACACTTATTAGACATATCATACGTAATACATTTCTTCATAATCTGGGGAAAGGAAACATAAGAATGAGTGAGCTCAAATTATTAGTAAGGGTAAACAAGGGATATGCGTAAGCATAACATGAGCATAAGGGTATAAGGAAATGAGCATAAAATTTGAAAATTTTACCCTATATATCAAATATCATAATCTTGAATCATGGAAAAAGTATTGGTAGTTAATAAGACATGAATCATAAGATAATCAAAGAACATGATCCATGAGAGTATAACATTGGCATAAGACAAGGATTTGTGGCATACACGTAAGCATAGAAAATAATTTTCATATTATTTATGACTCATTTCCAAGGATACCATATTGGAATGGGTTCCCTTCCCAAACAATCATAGTAGTCAAGATTCACTCCCAAGACCATCATAATAGACAAATTCCCTTACTGAACCAGGTTCACTCCTTGTTCCAGTCTTGTCTATCTAATAAGATATAAATGTTTACCCAATTAATTAGAGGTTGATATAGGTACCACCCATCTTAGAATAAAAACATATTTATGTGTTCTATAAGATCATAAAACATTCATAATATCATAACCCATGAAATGAAATGGGTTTCATAAACATTTCATCATATCATAACCTATAGAAAAGAGAAAAGTTTCATAATCATTTCATCATTTCATCACCCACATAAAAAGGAGTAGGTTTCATAAGAGTTCTTTCATGGCATAACCTATGGAAAATGAAGTAGGTTTTATAATAATTTTATCATGGTATAACCTATGGAAGAGAAATGGGTTTCATAAATATCATGCTATCATAAACATAAACCATTTAGAGAAAGAATAAGAATGGTATGTTTATATTATATCACCATTAAGGTATATGTAACATAAATGAATGTCATCTTATATGGAAAATTATTTTTATAGATCATTTAAAATAGATCTTGAGGAAAATAAACTTTTCACTTTGAAAACCTCTTTTTAAAACATAAAACAATTTGAAAATATTTTTCTTTGAAAATAACCTTGAAAACTTATAAAGTAATCTTTAAAGAAAATAATGGTCATGATTATGGGAAGTTTTTTGTATTTCGTACATGTTAAAACAGATATTCCTTTTATGTTTTTTGTAAAATCCAAATAGGCATTATTTGGAAAACAACATGAAGATTTATTTCAAAACATTATTTAAAAAAATAAAACATTAATAAAAATGTATTTAAAAAATTATTGGATAATAATAAAACAATTTTGAAAACATTTGTAGAAAATATAGTTTTGTAAGAAATTGGATTTCTGTCCAAAGAGAGATATAAAGTCATTTTTTCTTAAAAACATTTCCCCAATTATCTTAAGTAAAAAAGAGTGGGAAAATGGTAATATTATTTGAAAACATCATGAATAACCATATTATAATAAAATTTATAGGTTTTTTAAGAGATATATCATAATATTTTATCATTAGAAACATAATCATAAACAATATCGATAAACTATGAGATTGTAACATAAAATCTGTACCACTTTGTTAACCTCCAATCATAAGACCCATGAAGTAATAATAAAAAATGAAACTTAAAATATCATTAGGAAGAATAAATTAATTATATTACATATCAAAGGGTATGTATATACATCTCATGAAAGATTATAGGTTCATAACATAACGTATGTCTCAAAGAAGGAAAATTGAGACAGAAATCCCTTACCTTAAGTCTTGACTTATGTCATACTCATTAAAACCTCTTATATAATAAATATAAGTTTATTATAAATATATTAAATAATAATATTTATATATATAATACTATATATGATTTTCTTATGACCTTTTATTATCTTTTTATTAACAATTTCATGTTAAAGTTACATTTTGGGTAATAACCACTTTGTTTTTCATATAAGTTTTGACTTGTTATTTTTTTTGGTCTTTTTACTTTGATAATGGTTTTATAAACTATAAAATTTAAACCATTATATAAATATCATATATATTCATTATATTTTTATTTATATTAATCCATAAAATTTAGTTATTGGAAATGAAATACATCGTTCATGGAGATGGTAGGTCGTATGTACCCATGAACGACGTTTCCATTTTATTTTCAGATTGAAATAAAGAAAATTGAATTATATATTATCATTATAGAATAATTTTCATTTCATATATATCACATGTTTTCATTAAACCCATCCTTAATAACTTTCATGTAAATAATGAATGAATCACATCGCTTCGCGAGGCGGTAGTTCGTCATACACACGAGCGACGTTATCATATTCCCAAAAAATGGAAAGAATGAAGGTATGTAGGATATAATAATACTAGAAGAATAATAATATAATATATAAATAATAAATTCATCATTATTACCAAATTTTAGAGGTGGTAATGGAAAAAATGAATGACATCTGTTTGTGAGGTGGTAGTCCGCCATACACACAAACGATGATTTCATAACTCATTTGATGGAAGTGGATATAGTCATAGGCAATACCCTTTACATAACAACATATAATTATATTTAAGATAATGAGTTTATTATATGATCATGGTATAATAATAATTTAATGAGTTGGGGGAAGAAATAAAACAAAAAGTCTCGTTGATGAGCATTACCTCTTCTTCTGGTATCCTCATTAGGTTTGCACCAAAATCCTTCCTAGATTGGATTTATGTCAAAACTAAGGCTTCTAGGATAAGATTAGGGAAGTTGGGGATTTATTTGGGTAGGTATTTCCTGAACCAAAATGGTGTTAAAGTGTGAAGAATAGAGGAGAGGGGGTGGCCTTTTATAAGTGAGGTGAGTGGTATGCTTGTAATTTTTTGATAAGATTCAATCATACCCATGATTTTATCATACCAGAAGCTTACAAAATAGTAAATTCTAGAAAATATAAGGTATAATGTCTAAATATGTCTCTAAAATGGGTGTTAGACAAGTTTTTGGTCATTTGTTATGCTTATTTTTTAGTTTAACACCCCAGTGAACCTATTTTTACCTTAATCGCGATAATTAATTTTTACTATTTTTACTATTCATTTTGGTCAAAAATTAAGTTGATATTATGAGAAAATATAAATTATGATTATTACAAATATGGAATCCATTTTTCAAATTCCATTCACAAAAGTGGAAAATTTTAATTTAAAAAATAATCTCGTAGATGCTATGAGAAAGCGGGTTTTAAAAGAGAGGATGTTTAAAAGTTTGAAATGTTTTTATAACAAAATTCAATATTAAAATTATTAAAATGACCTAAATTGGATTAATTGATATAAAATTGATCTAATTATACTTTAAATCCAATTCAAAACATAATTTAACTTTATAAATAAATTAAATGAAAAGACATTTTTCAATTAAAATTTAGTATTTTTCACTATTCATCAAAAAATGAAACTTTTCATAAAAATAAGAAAATTCATACTAATATAATTTTGAATTATTGTTTAAAAAATTAAGTTTATTTTATCAAATTAATTTTCTAAAAGTGTGAATATTTAATGGTATTAATGTTCCAAAAAATAAAACAAATCATTTTTTAAGAAAATAGTATTTTTGAAACATATAACGACTTTACTGAAAATTAAGTATTTTTTTATCAATATGTTTACTCTATATAAAACCATTATATATAATTTTTAAAAAGTGGTTATTACTATTCATCTCACTAAGTTTAAAAATTAGGTTATAACATTCGTGTTTGAATAACTATATTAATAATATATCTTGGTTTTGTTAAAACTCAATGTTGCGTGTAGAAAAAGATTAACTTGGAGTTTCATATAATGAAAGCTTAACTTAGTGATTAATGTGATTAAATATATCAAATAAGTTTAATTTATTCAAAAAATAATAATTCATAAAAACTCTAGGCGTTGCATTCTCTCCCCTTAAAATGGATTTTACCCTCGAAATTTGTCACCTGATACAAAAAATGATGATACTTTTGCCTCATCATTTCCTCATGTTCTCACATAGCTTATTTAAACTAGTGGTTTCACCACAAAACTTTGAATAGGTGAATGATATTGTTTCATAGAAATTTATTTGTAAGGTCTAGAATCTCCATCGATTGTTCTTCATAATAAAGATCATGCTCTGGGGGTACAAACTATGAGTTTAGTACATGTGAAGGGTCAGGTATGTACTTCCTTATGAGAGATACATGGAACACATCGTAGACTTTAGAGAGGTTTGGTGGAAGTTCCAAGTGATAAACTATGGTCCCAATAAGATTAAGAATTTTAAAGGGACCGATATACCTAGGTATTATTTTTCCTTTCTTCCTAAATCTCATAACCTTCTTCCATGGAGAAATTATTAGAAACACCTTTTCACCAAATTCAAATTCTAGATCACACCAGTAATTATCAGTATAACTATTATTCTAACTCTGATCTACCTTTATGTGTTTCTTAATAGATTTAACCTTATCTCCAATTTCTTCAGCTATCTCAGGTCTCAATAGCTTTCTTTCTCCAACTTTATTCTAGAACATTGGATCTCTACATTTTTTTCTATAGAGGGATTCATAAGGAGCCATCTGAATACTAGAGTGAAATATATTTTTGTAAGAAAACTCAACTAGGGGAAGTTTTTTATCCCAACCACCTTTTAAATCCAAATAAAAATATCTCAACATATCCTCTAGGGTTTGAATTTTTCTCTCAAACTAACCATTTTTTGGAGGATGATACGTAGTGCTAAAACACAACTCCGTATTAAGATCTTGTTGAAGACTTCACCAGAACTTTGAGAAAAACTTTGGATCCTGATCAGACACAACGGAATGTGGTACTCCATACAACCATACCACTTCCTTAATGTATATCCTGTCAATCTAATATAGATATAAGTATTAATTGATGGATATAAAGTGTACTAACTTAGTAAGGTGATCAACTACAACCCATATATCATTATTCCCTTCAGATGTTTTGGGGAGTCCAATAAAAGAATACAGGGAGATGTTTTCCCATTTACATTCTGGTATGGGTAATGGAAGTAACATCCCCTTAAAATTTCTTCTTTTAGGATTAACTTTCTAACATACTAATCATCGAGATACAAACTCTACTATATCTCTCTTCATTCCATCCCACTAGAAAAAAACTATTTCAAAACTCTATACATCTTCATACTTCCTGGATGAATAGAGAATGAAGAATAATGATCTTCCTATAACAGATACTTCTTCAAATCTGGTATAGACAGAACACACACATGGTTTCTGAATCTTATTATTCCATCATGATTAAGGTTAAAATCACGAAAATTTCTAACCTTCTTTTTCAGTTCTAGATCTTTTTTTTTTGTGCCTATTTAATATTCACCTAGATAGATGGTTGAACATTCAATTGATCAAGATAAGATTTTTCTACTTTATTTAGGATTTCTAGATCCATGCTTTTATAATATATAAATATTTGATCTTTTTAATCCTCATAATGTATAAGATAGCATGATCTTTTTGGCTCAAAGTATCTTCCACCTTGTTCACTTTCATAGGGTGGTAATGTTTTAAGCAGTCATAATCTTTAATTAGCTCTAACAATCTTCTTTGGAACATATTCAACTCTTAATGCATAAATATATACTTTAAAATTTTATTATTGGTATATATATAACACTTTTATCCAAAAAGATAATTCCTCCATATATTTAATGCAAAAAATATCACAGCTAACTCTAAATTTTGAGTTGGGTAATTTTGCTCATGAATCTTCAATTGTCATGAGGCATAATTTATAAACATGTCATTTTGTATAATAACACATAAAAATACCTTATTTTATGCATCACTATATATTAAAAACCCTTCTCCACTATAGTTTAATATAAGTATAGGTGCACTGACTAATCTTCACTTTAGTTCCTTGAAATTTTCCTCACATTCATTTTTCCATGGGAACTTGGATCCCTTCCAAGTTAACTTGTTCTGAGGATTATATAGTCATGATAAATTCTCCATGAACCATCAATAATATCCAGTTAAAACAATAAAACTACAAATCCCAGTCACCATGGTTGGTCTGGACCAACATTCAATAACCTTCATCTTTTATGGATCTACTGATATATCCTCTATTAAGATTATATAACCCAAAAATGAAACCTTTTATAACCAAAATTCACACTTTATAAATTTTTCATATATTTTATCCTTCCTTAGGGTATTTAGTACAATTATTAAGTGATATTAATTCTCTTAAATTCTCTTTAAATAGATAATAATATCATCTATAAAGACTACCACAAACTAATCAAGGTAATCTATAAACACTCTATTCATTAAATCCATCAAGATGGTGGGGGAATTAGTTAGACTTAATGACATCACTATATATTCATAGTGTCTATGCCTTGTATGGAATGTCGTCTTGGGTATATCCTCCTTCACAACCCTCAATTAATGATATCCAAAATGAAGGTCAATATTGTAAAAGTATTGATCTCCATGTAGTTGATCAAACAACTCATCAATATGGAGAAGAGGATACTTGTTCTTGATCATGATCTTATTAAACTCCTGATAATAAATGCATAGTCACATAGATCCATATTTATTTTTAATAAAAAGAATAGGTTCACCCCAAGGTGACACACTTGGCCAAATGAATCTCTTATCAATGTTCTCCTAGAGTTGCTTCTTTAATTGGTGCAACTCAATCAGGGTCATTCTATAAGGAGTGTTTGAAATTAGTGTGGCATCGTGTATGAGTTATATTGAGAAATCAACTTCATATTTTGGTGGAAGGATATACAATTATTCTGAAAAGACATCAAAAAATTCCCAAACAATAGGCATATCATTGATGTCAATTTTCTCCCCAACCATATGAGATAAACACCCCTTACGAATGGGAATTAAGACCCATACAATGGATGCGATCTCCATCAAAATTTCATACTTATCATCACATTGATAGATTATCATAGGTTAGTTTGGAATATAAAACATGAATTAACTTCATTGATAATTAATGTGGGATTTATGTAGAGAAATTCAATCCATTCCCAAGATAACATAAAATTCAACCTGAGGAAGAATGATAAGATTTGTAGGAAGCACATTATCACCAACATCAACCGGAGAGGAATCATAAACTTGAGATGTGATCATCGTACCGTTAGGGGTTTTCACTAATAATTCTATATCTAATTTTTTGGGTGTCATCTTTATAACCTTATCAAATTCTTTAGATATGAAATAATGGGTAGATTCAAATTCAAATAAGACATTTCATTTCTAGATTGGATGGTAAGTGTACCTTTCACCATTTCATTATCACACCCCTCATAAAAAATAATGATTGCATGATATTTAACTTTTATCTCCCTTATTAAGAGGTTTTTGATGTCAATCATCATTATATACCTTTGGATTTGGTCATTGGTTAGCATAATACATTCACTCCTTGTATTTGAAACACTGGAGTGTGGGTGGTGCATTCTGTACAACTTTTTCTCTATTCGCATCGTTAGCTAACTTCTTCCCATATCTTTTGAAATCAATTACTTTATTACCTTCTAATATAAACCTAAAACATTTACTAGTCTCATTAATATTATTTCCTCCATGTTTCTTCCCACACTTTGAGTATAAAATAAATCTAATCTTCTTCTCTCTATAGTTTTTAGATTTTCCTTTGAACTCCATCTTTCTTTTCTTATCAAAACCTTGAGATTGATATGTAACTGCAACCTTCATTTCCACCTTGGTAGAACATCAAACAATATCTTCATAGCTACTGACATATCTATTGTCTAACACCATTTGGAGACTTAGTTTTAAGCCATTGAAGAATCAATTAATATTACTTTTAGGTTGGATAATAATATCAGAAGCATGCCTTGAAAGTATTGTAAAATTTTCCTCATAGTTATCAATGGATTCATCATAATTTTTTTAGCTCAAGGAACTCCTTATCCATCTTAATACTAAGAATATTAGGGAATTACTTGTTAAAAAATAAGTTATTGAACTCTTACCAATCCATATAATAAATTCTATCATGTTACCTCATATTTTTTATAAAATTCCACCATTGATCCACTTCACCTTCCAAGCGGTAGACATACAAAATGAATTTTTAGGTTCCAAACATTGGATAATGGAAAATATCTATTCGGTGGTACTAATACATTGCTCAGCAACTATTGGATCAGTGGTTCCAATAAAGGAAAGTGGACATTGCCTTATAAAGGACTCAACAAAATTTTGTTCCCTCCTTTCTTCATTTGGAAGTCCAACATGATTCATATCTTGAAAAAGTTGTATGAGAATAACAACAATATTTTTCATTCCAACTCCCATAATGTTTAGATTATCAGAAGGAAAATTAATCATAGTCAGTGTTAGCATGGTTACTTCAGGTTATAGTCATTGACTAAAACAAAAAAATCATTGTGTAAGAAATAATAATCATGATGGGGAACCATAGAATCATGAAAAATAACTTATAAGATGTATAAATCATGAAACCTTATTTAATATATGACATATTAGCTTTATCCTAGGTTATTAATAGTCATATTATATTTAAATCCTTCATGATGGTTTGTAAAGAGTTTTTGAATTTCCAAAGCATGTCCCTCAGGAGAGTCAAAATAGGTGTGTAGTAAGGCCAATTATCACACACCAAGTGATGATTGAGTCTAACTCAATGCGCCCTTTTCGGAGTTATGACCCCTAGGTACCTATTTTCTAGATCCACATTCACTTTTATTATCCAGATAGGAACATAATTTCTTGGAAATAACTCACTCTATCCTTTACCAAAATTCCAAGACATTTTCATATACTTTGGATCATACGTAGACATATCCTTAGACATGTCCTTAGGGATCCCACTAAGGTTTTCTCATCCGAGTTTCCAAATATTAAATAAATATATCATCTGGTACCAACTATATCGACCCATAATTATCATACATATATATTACATCTTTTTAGATAATAACTTATTACATTACACAAACACGCACCAGAGAAATGTAATAGTTTAGTGTCTTTAGAAATTTAGAAACACAAAAAAATGGTCCATAGGTATATTACATCATCTCCCATTATGATATTCATAATTATAACTCTTCTTAGACATATCATATGTAATACATTTCTTTATAACCTAAGGAAAGGAAATATAAGAAAGGGTGAGATTAGAAGCTTGATAAGGGTAAAAAATGGATATAAATAAGCATAACATGAGCATAAGGGTGTGAGGACATGATCATAACATTTGAAAACCATAATCTGCATATCAAAGATCATAATCTTGAATCATGGCATAAATATTGGCAATTCATAAGACATGAATCATAAGATAATCAAATAACATGAGCCACGAGAGCATAACATTGGCATAAGACATGGATTTGTGGGATACATATAAGCATAGAAAATCATTTAAATATTAGTCAAGGATCATTTCCAATACTATCATTTTGGAATGGGATCACTCCCAAAACCATCATAGTAGTCAAGGCTCTCTCCCAAGACCATCATAGCAGACAAAGTCCCTTACTGAACTGGGTTCAATCTCTGTTCTAGTCCCATCTATCTCAAGAAATATAAATCTCTACCTAATTAATTTGAGGTAAATATATTTCCCACCCATCTCATAATAAAAACCATATTTATGTGTTCCACAATATCATAAAACATTCATCATATCATAGACCATGAAATGAAATGGATTTCATAAACATTTCATCAAATCATAACTTATAGAAAAGATATATGTTTCATAATCATTTCAACAATTAATCATAGAATAACCTATGGAAAAAGGATAGGGTTTTATAAGATTTATATCATGGTATAACCTGTGGAAAATGAATCGAGTTTCATAATAATTTTATCATCGCATAACCCATGGAAGAGAAATTGGTTTCATAAATATCATGCCATCATAAACATAAATCATTAATGGAAATAATAAGAATGATATCCTTGTATCATATCCTTAGTAAGGTATAGGTAACATCAATGGATGTCATCTTAAATATAAAAATGATTTTGATCGATCATTTAAAACATTTCTTGAGGAAAATATCATTTTTTCTTTAAAAAAACACTTTTTAAAACATAATTTTTTTTGAAAATATTATTCTTTGAAAATAAAATTGAAAATTTATAAAGGAATATTAAAACAAAATAATGTTCCTGATAACAAGAAGTTTCTTTCATGTCATACATGTTAAAACAAAGATTCCTTTCACATTTTTAGTAAAATCTAAACGAGCATTATTTGGAAAACTACATTAAGATTCCTTTCAAAAAAAATTAAAAAAAATTAAAACATGGGTAAAAATGTATTTTAAAAATTATAGGATAATAATAAAACATTTTTGAAAATATTTTTAGAAAACATGGTTTTCAAAGAAAACAGATTTCCGATCAAAGAGAGAAATAAAGTCAAATTTTCTTAAAAATATTTTCTCAATTATATTAAGAACCAGAGAGTGTAAAAATGGTGTTATTATTTTAAAACATCATAAATAACCATAGGATAAAAAAATTTATGAGTTTCTTGAGATATGGATCATAATATTTTATCATTGGAAATATAATCATAAACAATCTCAATAAACGATAAGATTGTAACATAAAATTTTTACCACTTTGGTAACCTTGAATCGTAAGAACCACTAAGGAATAACATAAAATGAAACTTAAAATATCATGAGGATGAATAAATTCATGATATTACATGTAATATGGGTTTTATATATACCTCATGAAATATTATAGGTGCATGACGTAATGTATGTCCCAAAGAATGCAAATTGAGACAAAAATCCCTTAACTTAAGTCTTAACTTCTATCGCACTCGTTCAGACCTCTTGTATAATAAATATAAGTTTATTATACATATATTATAGAAAACTATTTATATATATAATACTATATATTATTTTTTATGATCTTTTATTACCCATTTATTAACAATTACATGTAAAAGTTACGTTTTGGGTAATAACTTCTTTGTTTTTCGTATAAGTTTTGACTTGTTATTTTTTTGGTCCTCTTAATTAAATCATGGTTTCATCATATCTATAATTTAAAACATCATATAAATTTCATATACATTCAGTATATATTTATTTATAGTTATCCATAAAATTTATTTATGGGAAATGAAACTCACTGCTCATGGAGACGGTAATCCATACATACACACGAAAGTTGTTTCCATTTTCTTGTCATATTGAAATAAATAAATTAAATGATATATTATCATTAAAAAATAATTTTTATTTCATGTATATATAATATGTTCATTAAAACCATCCATAATACCTTCCATGTAAAGCATTAACAAATTATAACGCTTCGTGAGGCGGTAGTCTGTCATACACATGAGCGATGTTATCATATTCTCACAAAATGGAAACCATAAAGGTATGTGCGATATAATAATCATAGAAGAATAATAATATCATAAATATCATATATAAATAATAAATCCGTCATTATTTTCAACTGTGAGAGGTTTTGTTTGAAAAAAGAATGGAATTGGTTCATGATGTGGTAGTTCTTCGTACACACAAACAATGATTTCATAACCCATTTGATGGAAGTGGAGATGGTCGTAGGTCATGTGTAACCACCCAGAGTTTATAAATTATATTTTTATCTTTAAATAAATTTGTGTTATTATATACTATATATTATTATATATATAAAGAGAATAAAAAAATCCACTAATAAATATTGTTACATTAATTAGCAATGAAACCAATTAAAATTCCAAACATTACAATTGGACAAAAAATATAAAATAGAAAATCTAAAATGGGAAAAATATGGACTGTCCAAATACAATAGAATCATCACCACACTACCAAAAATATAGAAAATAAACAAAATATTATTAAACCATTCAACATATTAGGAAATGAAAATTTATAACCTTGGAAGGAATTGTAGTGAATATTGAGTGAAAGAATGAAGATGTATTTATAGGAGGTAATGTGACCGTTGGGAATAGTAACTTGACTGTTGGAATTGTAATTTTACCTCAAAATAATATAAATAATATTTATCATTATTAATATAAGTAAATATAAATATTATAATTCTAAAAATTAAATATCATCATTACAAATCTCAAAGAAAATATAGGCACGTTTTTAATAAACTCTATTTTAAAGTATTTGATAAAAATCATAATTTTTATATTAATTATTAAAATTACCTATGTTAGAAATTTAATTTGATAAAATGGATATAATTTTTTAAATCATCATATAAAAATTGTCCAAAGGTGATTTTTTGGTAATTTTCTGAAATACTTAAATTTTCATATGAATAGTAAAAATACAATTTTTCGTGTAACTGGTGTATCTTAAATTACATCATTCATGATGTAATAATGACATAATACTTTATAGAACTTAATTTACATCCATTATATATTTTATTTCATAAAATATTCATTAAAATAAAATAAAAACAATTTCCAAACCTAAACAGAACTTTCCAAAACCTAATGTCAAAATTGATTCTTTAAAATAAAAATTTTCCTTTCTTTTCACTTTACTTTTTAATAAACTAATGAATTAAAATTATAAAAAGGATTTAAAGTATTAAACCCATTATATTATATTTATATGTGATTTATATTGTCTAAAATTAACTATTACAAGTTTTACCTTTGATATATTATTTTATTTAATATTTTATTCTAAAAATACCCATCTCCTCAAGTATAAATAACCCTACTCCCTTCCCTTGGAAAACAAATTCTCTCAACCTTTACAAATCCTAACTTATACCAAAATTCTTACACTAAATTCCCTTAGTATCCCTAAATATTTTCTAGATTAAACCAACTCCAAACATCAAGGGAGTTGTAGTGGTATACAAGAGAAGCTACACCGAGGATTAAGTAAGTTTCAGTCAACTCTTTCTTTTTATTTCTTCTTCTTCTTCTCTTTATTTTTTTCACCACCCATTTCACAACCAAACATTATAAGATTAATTAAATAGTAATTTAACATTATATTAGTAATTTTAACCTACTTTAAGTATCATATTTACTATATATATAAATTTCAAACTTCTTTTTCCCACTCTCCCGACAATGTCTTATCAAAGGTTGGTTAACCACCTACGGAGACATTTCCAGGTCAACACATATAACCATAATAATGTATGGATATCATAAATTATATATAATATATAAAAAATTAATTATATCTATTATATGATTCTATAATTAATTATACTAATGTATAAATTACATTAAACAAAGTAGTGAAATCAAGGCAAAATGGGAAATTTTTAAGTAAAACATGATATCAAAATGACTACCCTATAACCAATGAAATTAAGAAATATAATTAAATTGCTATAATTTATAAATAGTTGTAAAAATTACAATAATTCACTTTTGGATCAATGTTTTAATAAAACAAAGTTTATTATTTATGAGGTGTAAATTTGATGAAATAAAGCATGAATAAAGGTAAGGGGATTCTCAAACCCAACTCCCTTTCTTTGGGTTTTCCCTATTTCACATAATTTTTAGTATGAATATTCTATTAATTTTTCTTAAATATAACTTCATAATTATCCCCTTTTCTTTCAGGGATATACATTTTTCCTCCTTGATTTTTAAGCCAAATACAGTTATTTTCCAAAAAGATATTTCTTTCTAAAACAAATCCCTGACTCCTCATGGGTTGTTTCTTATCCAAAGAAAAATGATCTATTATTCCAATGTATGATATAAATTTTTATTTTTGGAAACCCCAAAGTTTATTCATGAATATATTATTTATGAAATCTTTATGAAACTCATTTATTTCTATGGGTTATTTCATGACTATGATTGTTATATGTTCTATGTGGCATGCATGATTATGTAAATATTATGACGTGATGGGTGGGCCTAAAATTATATAGCCCTAAAATGTATTGTGTAATGTGATGTATCTCATGACATAATGTGTAATATGTGTGAACATTATTCTATATTTTTTCACAATGATGTTGTTATGATTATGCACATATGTTATGTGTGAACATGATACTATCTTTGTTCACAACTATGTTTGGTATTTTACCTCTATAACATGATGTTTCATTTTTTTTAATGAACAAATTTTATTATTTTATCTAATGTCTCCCTCATGATTATGGTGTTGATTCTATTCTTATGATATGATTATGATGATTATGATCACCCATGTTTTATTGATTCATGTCCCTTAGTTATCCTCTAAATGGGATTTTAGCTAACCACTTTCTTTGATGTATACCCTCAGGCGACTACAAGTACTAAGGATAATGTGAGATTTTATAAGGATAAATAAGAATTATTTTTAATAATGTTTATTTTTTTCATTTATTAAGTGGTGTATGTTCCTAATTTTCCTAAGACACTAAACCTTTGGATCCTAGATTGTATCGTTATTATGTTGTTTATCTTAAAAATGATGTAAAAACCATGTAAGAAAAGGTAGGTTATTTATATCATGAAATTTACGTAAAAATTATCAGTATATGGAATATAATTTGGTTATTATAACATCATGGTATAATAATAATTGTATGAGGTTGATGAATAAATAAAATAAAAACTCTTGTTGATGAATGTTGCCTCTTTTTTGGGTATCCTCCTTAGGTTTTCACTAAATGCCTTCCTAGATTGGAAATATATCAAAACTAAGGATTATAGGATGAGAGGAGGGAAGTAGGAAAGTTATTTGGGTAGGTATTAACCAAACCAAAAGGGTTTTAAGGTGTGAATAATAGAGGATTGGGGTGGCCTTTTATAAGTGAGGTGAGTGACACACTTGTAATTTTTTGAAAAGATTCAATCATACCCATGTTTTTATCATGTCACAAGCTTAAAAAATGGTCCATTTTCAAACCTATAAGGGATAAGGTCTAAATATTTCCATATAATGAGTGTTGGAAAAGTTTTGGGTAATTTTTTAACCTTATCTTTTTAGTTTAACCCCTGGTAAACCCATTTTTACCTTAATCGTGGTAATTAATTTTTATTATTTTTACTATTCATTTTGTTAAAATATTAAGTTGAAATTATTAGATAATATAAATTATTATAATTCCATATATGGAATTTATTTTTTAAAATTACATTCATAGAAGTGGAAAATTTTAATTTAAAAAATAATTCCGTAGATGCGACGAGAAGACGGGTTTTAAAAGAGAAAATGTTCAAAAGTTTAAAATGTTTTCATATAAAAATGAATGATAAAAATTATTAAAATGAACTAAATTGTATTAATTGATATTAAATTGAACTAATTTTACTTTAAAACCAATTCAAACTATAATTTAACTTTATAAATAAATTAAATGAAAAGGTGGTTTTTAATTAAAATTCAGTATTTTTCATTATTCATCAAAAAATAAAACTTTCAGAAAAATTCAAAAGTTCACCCTAAGATAATTTTGACATTTTTATTTCAAATATGAAGTTAATTTTATCAAATTTATTTTCTAAAAGTGCGAAAAAAATAATTTTATTAATTTTCACAAAAATAAATAAAAAACATTTTTTAAGAAAATAGTATTTTCAAAACATATAAAGACTTTACCAAAAATTAAGTACTTTTTTATCAATATGTTTATTTTATATAAAACCATTACACATAATATTTAAAAAAAATTATTATTATTGATATCACTATGTTTAATGGATAGGTTGTAACAGTCATGTTTGAATAACTATATTAATAATATATTGTTGTTTTGTTAAAACTCAGCGTCATGTGCAACACAGGCGAACCCAGTGTTGCATGTAGTGAAATCTTAACTTGGTATTGTGTGTAAAAAAATTTAACTTGGTTTTGTGTGTAATATAGGATATTAAGGAAAATTAATTTATTCAAAATAATAACAATTCATTAAAATTCAGGGTGCTACATCATGTGTGGATATGAACTAGTATAACTAGAAATAGTAAAGCGATAGAAAACACATACTAGAAACCAGAAACACTTTATTTCAGTATTTAATAATGTTATATTCAGTCTAAAATAATACCCAATATCTTACCAAATATTACAATGGGAATACAAATGGAGGATGAATAAAGTGAAATATAAAAATCTAGGATGCTTTGATCTACAGAATCATTGCACCTATAAACATCACTATAATAGAAGAACCAGGAGTTAGTAATACAATATTCATTTTGTAAATGATGATGAACCTTGATTTGAAACAAAGTGAATGATGAAGTGTAATAATGATGATGTATTTATAGGTAAATATGATCATTTGACCTTGTGATTTTCAGTTAATATGGTTGATCAACATTATGAATATAAATAAATAAAATATTTGGTCAATATTAGTATTGGTTACGTATATGCATTTAAATGATCATCAAGATTATTTGATGATATTATCAAAATTGTATTATTTTTTAAGACTATAAACAAATTCTATTAAAAACATGTTTTATATAGAAGTTTTAAATAAAATTTATTTCATGAAATAATCTTATAAAATTATTTTTAAATGATAATATATATTAATGATTCCCTAAGAAATTTTTATAATGATGAGAATGTTTGTTTTTTTATTAAATTTTGAATTTTCATTAAAATAATTTTTTTTATTTAAATATTAAAATTTTCATACTTAAAGAATTAATTTAATGAAATAAACTTAATTTTTTGACTTATAATGTCAAAATTATCTTATGATATTTTTTTTGGGAATTTTCTGATAGAGTTATTTTTTTTGGCAAAAAAGTGAAAACTGTCATTTTACAAGCACTGTGATTTTATGAAATCATTATTGTGTCATCATGATTGAAAATTTTATAAAAAAATTTATTCCAACAAAATTTCATTTAATAAGTATAAAAATTAATTTATAAATATTAATTTTAATTTATAAATTTATACTTTCTTTTTTGATCCAAAAATTAGATTTATGAAATCAAAATTATTTTTTGGATTATATGCATTAATTGGGTTGGATGGAAGGTAAGTTTTTGTTTTTTAAGGCCTTTAACATCCAACCACACTCTCCCAATCATTACTAGTCTATAAAATTGGTTGTAATTGATTTCACCAGTAAGTGTTTAGCTTATATAATAAAATAACCAGTATTTAATCCTTTAAAACTCGCCCTTCCTCAAGTATAAATACCACCCTTTCCCCATTACTCTCCACTCCAATTTCATAAATTAAGAATTTCTAGTCATTTTACCTCCCAAAGACCCCCCCCCCAAGGTTCCTTTAAGGTCTAAAGGTTCCATCCTTAAGTTTTAAGAAACAAATCATCAAGGTAAGGGAATTATTCTAATCTTCCTTTTCATTCAAGTACCTCCTTTTTTTAAGTATTCTTAATGTCAAATATTCTTTATTTTCATGCACTATTGATATTCTCATAACTACCCAAATGGTGTTTTATCAATGGGAGACCTCCATTATCTCTCATTATGTGTCGCACCCCAACCTAGAACCTTGCGGTTGTGGTTTGTTTGTTTATATTTGAGTCTTTTTTTAGTTTAAAATTGATTAAATTAAAATCAAAATAAAAGAAAATAAAATAAAAATAATTTTTTTAATTATAATAATAATGATAATATTATTTAAGAATATTATTATTATTATTATTATTATCATTATTGTTAATATTATCGTTAAGTTTCTAATATTATTATTAAGTTGTTGTTGTTGTTGTTGTTGTTGTTGTTGTTATAAGTTATAAATTAGGTTTTAAAAAAAGCAGAGGTCTCCTTCCCCTTCCCCTCCTCCACGGCGCAACACCATCTCCCCCTTCCTCTATGTGAGATACACCCCTACAGTGCGAGCTCCCCTCCATGTCCATCTCCCTCTTCGTGAGCTCCCTTGGTCAAACCCCCCTATGGTGCGACCCTCCCTTGCAGCGTGACGCAAACCCTGGTTGAGATCCTATAGCATGTGACACAAGCTCCTCCCAACTCCCTCCTTCCATAGTCATTTTATTCTAATATCTTCATGATTTCCCATTGATTTGTTGAGGTATGGTCCTTAGGCCCCTTTTCCTTCATCGCTTTGGTGGTTTTCACCACTTTAGGAACCCAATGGGGTTCAGTTGAAACCCTAGGTTAGGTTTTAATTCAGGTTTTGTGGTTCCTTGTGGTTTAGGGTCATGTGAATGGTCCCCCTAGACCTATTCTTGTGGATTCCATCAACTGTCGCTGATGGCGAGGTGGTTCGGCTTGTTTCGCTTCCCCGCCACCATCCAAGGTAAGGTTTTAAACCTGATTTTGGCATTCTCACCCTTAATTCTAGAATCTTATGATGTTTAAGGGTCCTAGTTATTATGTGTAGTGATTTTGGTTCCTTTGGAAGACTTGAGAGCACATTTGAAGGTATGTATATATATATATATATATCTTTGTGTGTGTGTGTGTATTCCCTCATGCCATGGGGAATACGGACATTAGGTAAAGGGTATACATAAATATATATGGAATTTTGTGTGCACGAGTGGATGGTTTCTTGAGTTAGAAAGCATTGAATTCCAAGCGTTGGCTTGGATTGCTTGAGGTATGATCCCTTTGCATTTTCCTTTAAATTAAGGAATCATTTATTTCTTGCTTTTCTCATCTTTATTTAATGATAGTTAGTAATATATAGATTTTAGAATAAATTCTTATTGTGAAGTAGAGTTATTTCCTCTTTGTATGTAAATTGCATGAAACTGTTTTATTAAATGTATATACCAAGTGCTTATCAAATTGCCTAGTTGGACTTTATAAGTAAATTGTGGGTATTAAAAGAATATCTTGGATTAAAAATGTGTTTGGTTGCTCAAATAGATTTCTTAAATGGGGTTCCAAATAGTTTTGGGATTAAAAGTGGTGTTTATTTGATTCTTTGGAAATGATTTGGCATGCATTCGTTCTTTGGAAATGGTTGCTTAAGACATGTTTGGTACTTTGATAAAACAAATTACTTTTAAAACTCTCCTTGAGATGCACCTATTTCTTTGATTGGACGATGAAGGGAATGGGTGGTCTTTGTATGGGACTTCTCTCATGTGTTGTTGGTTTATGGAAAGAGGGAGAAAATCCCTTGGAGTGATTTGGGGGGACTGTTGTGTGTGTTGCTTGTGTGTGATGCATGTATACATAGTTGGTTTCTTATTTTGTTTGATTGGATCACCCCTTTTTAGTATGAACATGGGAACCTATCATAGCAAGAAAATTCTTGGTGAACGATTACTACACTAGTCTAGCTTATTTCACTAGCTAGTGGCCCATATCAGGTGTTATTTTGTTATCATTTCTATAGGATTGGGCCCCTAGGTCAGGACAGGTAGGGTGACGATCAGTATTTTGGGCTTTATGATGTCATCAGGTAGGGAATGCCTTTGGGATGAGTCACATGTATAGTATGTTCTAGATTATTCACAATCTCCTGGGTTCTCCCATGTTTTTTGGAACCTAGTTATCTACGACAGATGATTGTGGTGCATTGTTTGGTTGGACACTCTTGTGTGATATCTTCTCATTTCCCTTGACGTATGAATCTTGTACTTACTTTTAGAGTAGTGTGGATTTACACCAAAAAAATTAATTATTTTTAAATGTTTCTGTAAAATGGTTTTAAAATTTTTTTACACTTTATTCTTCTCTATCCCTCCTTTAAAAGTTTAAAGCTTTCTTCTTAGAAAAGAAACTGGTTTAAAAAAAATGGAAATAGACCATGATTTTCTTTTATGAAAAAACAATTTATGAAAAACCTAATTTTATACATTGTAGTTCAAAACTAAAATTAATGTTTATTTATTTAAAGAAAATTCATTTGGGAATAGATTACTTGAGCATACCTACTAAGGTTTAATACTCACGCATATACTCTACTCTTTTTTTTATCAGGTGTAGATTTTAGCTTGATCTCAATTTTCAGGGGTGATGTTGAGTCTTGTGATCGGAGTGTGACCCATGGGGTCACATCAAGTTTTAGTGTTTATTAGGTTCGATCAGTTCCATTTATCATTTCTTGATTATTTTTTCTACTTGGTTTATTTATTTTGGGATGTTATTTTATTTTTCCATTGTTTTTGTTTATTTATATTGGGAGAAAACATTTTCATCGTCACTCTATTGATGCCCTTGGAACTTTTCTCCATCCTAGGAGGATCATGAACGCCTCTCAGGCCTTATCACGGGCCGGCTCAGGGGACCAGTTTATGGTCGACTTGGGTTGGTTTGTGACAAAATTGTAGCATAGGGGGTCGGCTCTTTAGCAGACCTTTATTTTAGAGCATCCATTGTTACTTGGCGGTGTCGAGGTAGAAGGAGTAGGATTTTTGGGACTCGAGGGGTAGGTGTGGGAAGAGGATCACAAAATCTTGCTCATTCTAAACCTCAGGTTACCAAGGGATGTCTGGTTTTGATGGTGTCCTTTGGTTCTTATGGATTGTTTGGTGTTGGTAAATAAAAATGGAGTTGGGTAGTGGCCTCTGTGAGCACACAGGGCCTGGAAATCCATGTGAAGGTGGGGAAATTTCTCTAGAATACTCTCTGTGATGGTGGTGTGACTGGCATATGGCCTCCAAAAATGTGCTCAATTCACCCCTCGACACTAGTTTCCCCATGTGAGATGTTTAGGGTCTCTATCGAATCTGTTAATTGTTTGAAAAACTCTTATTGTGGATTTATGAAAGGTTGAATTTAAAGTGGTTTGATTTTCAAAGGGTGGAAAATGCGTTTTTTGAATTATTTTGGATGAAGTTTTAGAAAAGTGTATTTTTATAAAAAAAATTGTAAGATGAGAATGGTTTTAATGAGAATGAGTTTTCGTAATCAAAACTTGAGTTTTTTTAGAAACTTTTCTTTCGGAAAATTGAAATTTAACATCAAAAGGATTTTGGAAATTTGTTTCAAATGAGAATATTTGGGTTCTTAATTAAAACAATTATGAATAAAATAAGGTTTTTTGTGTAGTTGGAAGTTTTTTGAAATGAGTAAAATGTTTTGGAAGGGATGTATAAGGTTTGGAAATGAGTTTATTTGAATGGTTGGTGTTTTTATAAAAAGGTTCTATGAAATTCAAATTGGGTCATGATCTTCGTGACTAGATATTTTTTAAAGGAGGCTTGGTAAATTTTGAAAATGGAGATGTGGGTTGAATTCTTTGTTTTGAAAAGTGTAAAAGTTTTATTTTGACATTTGGTGTTTCTGTGAGTGACCACATGCATAGGTATGTGTGAGAAAGTGAATGGGTGCGCACTATGGTACAATAATATTCATGTCTGAGGCTCCATGAGATGCCATTGGTGAATGCACAACCTACAAATCCTATTTTATTTTCAAAAATTATTTTAAGGGAAAGATGTGACATTTTAACAACCAATGGTTGTGTGGTGTGTCATTTCATGTGTGGATGTGTTATTTGCAAGATGTTTGAGTTTGAAATCCCTTCATGTCTGAAGGGTGTTTTTCAGTTTGAGTTCCCTTTGGTGAGTTATTTTTGGGATAATGGTTGGTGGTTTCTTTCAAGGAGTGCTTCAGGGATCCCTTATGGCGGTCCCCTTTGTCTAATCAAAAAAAAAATTATAGTACATTTGGCCCAATGGACCAGTTTGGTTTGGGTCCTTGTTTTTCTTTGTTGGCTAGTGCGTGCCCCCATAAAAAGTTAACGAATGATTAAAGTGTGGCCATGGTTGATTCGCTACTAGCATACCCTCTGGTTGATTAAAGTAAGGACTCTCCTCTTGGGTTTTTTATTGGGTTAATTATGCTTCTTTTCCTTTTTGACTAAGTGAAACCTCTCGCAGTGGAAGAGCGTATGTGGGAGGAGTTGAAAGAAATCACAGTTTCTTGGTTCACTTGAGTTTTCGAAGGTGAAATCTAGTATATCTGGGTCTGAAAGTCCTATTTGGAAAGGTTGAATGGAATTCTAATGGGAGAAGTAGAAAGAAGCCTGGGGTTGTTGGTGTTGGCCGCTTGCAGAGATCGTGTGCTATTTGGGACTCAGTTTAAGATCCCTTTCCCAGTAAGGCCTCTTGTGATGCAATGGTCATTTTTTATGACGTTTTACAGTGTCGTGTCCCTATTTGAAGGAAAAGGTGGATGTTGTGGATCCCTTTTGAGAACTTCTATTTTGACAGAAGCGTATCCTTCCTCTAAGAATTCTGAACATCTCGGTTTTGGATGAAAATGTTTTCCCTTGCATCCTTTCCTTCGTGTTCCTTGTTTGAGGTGAAAGGGATGATGTTTTTGTATATTCTAAGTCCTTGTCGCTATAAAGTTCCATGTTTAGGAAAAGTGAATCTTGGGTTGTGTTGGGCTCTCTTGGTCTAGTTTGAAATGTGATGTGGTTTCTTGTGGCGCCTAAAGAAGAAGCTCAGTTTGGGGGTTTCTAAAGCTTGACTATGAGGAAGGAGATTCTTCAATCATCAAATATTCATCCATAGGTCCTGGAGTAAAGCTGACGTGTATTCAGAAGAACCCTAGGGCCATGAAAGGCTTTGGTCTAATTTTTTTTCCTTGGCATGGAAGATGGAAATAGTTTAAAACCTCATGTGTCATTGTCATGTTTCAATTGTTCTTTTTCGGTGGAAAGAGATGGGAGGACCTTGTTTCCATGTTTTGACCCATTTGGGTGTAATAGTTTTCCCTTGGTTATAAGTAGGGATAGTTATCTCTCTTTCTTGGAACCCCGGTGGATGTGTCTCATCTGGTATAGGCCTCTATTTAGTAGCCCTTATGAGTCCTGCTTATGTGAATCGACCTCAATTTTATTTTTTGGTCATCCGAGGATGTGAATTTATAGGTATGTTGTCAGTCGTGGTTTTTATTCCCCGTTATTTGGGCCCTTACCTCCCCTCCCCTTGTGGTGGGGGTGTTTGGTCAGTATTGGTAAGTTTTTGAGTTTGTTTAAATTCCGTTAGTTCTTATGGTGGGGAGAACCATCACGGGTCTCGCTGAATTCAATGTCAGCTTGTTTCATATAGTGGGGAGTCCGTTCAGGCCCCCTCATGTTAGTTTCCCAGTTCTATATCAGGTTTTAGGTTGTTTCTTATGGTAGGGAGTCCATTTGGGCCTCCCCGTGTCAGTAATTCGGTTATGTTACTGATGTCGGCTTGGCATTAGGTAGTCACATTCGGAGCTATCTAGCCCCAAACTCCACTCTTGAGTTAATGATGGAATTGAAGCACGCCCAACAGTTTCTCTGAATTCAGATCATAAGGGTATTCATCATATTTGATTTGGTCTTGGTTGGTAATTTCAAGAAAATAGTGTGGGTTACGTTTAGTAATGTATGAGATGTTTCGGTTTGAGATCTTGGATTGTGTGTTGTGGGAAGTTCTTTTCATTTGATCAATCAACTAGAGGTGTTTTCACTTTTGGGGGTGGGTAGAAAATAGTAAGGATTCCATTTTGAGTCTTCTGAGTTTGATTTGTAGGTCTCTTCCTTTGTTGATATTGTTATGGCCTTTTCTTGTTTGTTGTTCTTTGGGAATCCCCTCAGACTGTGAAGGGGTATCGGTTTCTATATTGGGGTTAGGTCTTGTTGTGGCCTTCTAGGGGAGGAAAGCATTATGGTGGGGAGAATTTTCACACCCTGACCCGGCACCTTGTGTTCACGGTTTGTTTGTTTATATTTGAGTCTTTTTTTAGTTTAAAATTGATTAAATTAAAATCAAAATGAAAGAAAATAAAATAAAAAGAATATTTTTAATAATAATGATGATGATACTATTATTTAATAATAATATTATTATTATTATCATTATTGTTAATATTATCGTTAAGTTTCTAATATTATTATTAAGTTATTTTTTTCCTTATTGTTATTATTATTATTATTATAAGTTTTAAATTAGGTTTAAAAAAATTAAGGGGTCTCCTTCCCTTCCCTCTCCTCCATGGCGCGACACCATCTCCCCGTTACTCTATGTGCAACACACCTCTACAGTGTGATCTCCCCTCCATGGACATCCCCCTCTTTGATATCTCCCTCAGTTGGACCCCCCCTATGGCGTGACCCTCCCTTACAGTTCAACGTAACCCCTGGTTGAGCTCCTGTAGTGTGCGACGAGAGCTCCTTCTAGATCCTTCCTTCTATGATCATTTTCTTCCAATATCTTCATTATTTCCCTTCAATTCGTTGAGGTATGGTCCTTAGTACCCTTCTCCTTTATCACTTTGTTGGTTTTCACCACTTTCATCATCCGGTTCGGTCAAAACCCTAGGTTAGGGTTTAATTCAGGTTTTGTTGTTCCTTGTGGTTTAGGGTCATGCGAATGGTCCCCCAGGAAATATTCTTGTGTATTCTATCAAATTTCTCCAAAGGTAAGGTGGTTTGGATTTTTTTCTTCCCCACCGCTTTCCGAGGTAAGGGTTTAGACCCTATTTTGGCTTTCGCACCCTTAATTCTAGAATGTTATGATGTTTAAGGGTCCCAGTTATTATGTGTAGTGATTTTGGTGTCTTTGGAAGACTCGTAGGAACATAAAAATGTATTCATATGTATGTATGTATGTATGTATGTATGTATGTATGTATGTATGTATGTATGTATGTATGTATGTATGTATGTGTGTGTGTATGTATATCCTCCATGTGAATATTCCCTCATGGCGTGGGGATACGGGCATTGGGTAAAGGGTATACATAAATATATATAAAAGTCTGTGTGCGTGAGCGGATGGCTACTTGAGTTAGAAAGCACCAAATGCCAAGAATTGGCTCGGTTTTCTTGAGGTGAGATCCCTTTTAATTGTCCTTTAAAATAAGGAATTATTGATTTCTTACTTTTCTCACCTTTATTTAATGATAGTTAGTAATATATGGCTTTTAGAATAAATTTTTATTGTGAAGTAGAGTGATTTCCTCTTTCTATGTAAATTGCATGAAATTGTTTTATCAAATGTACATACCAAGTGCTTATCAAATTTCCTAGCTGGCCATTGTAAGTAAATTGTGGGTTTTAAAAGAATGGATTGGGTTGAAAATATGATTGGGTGCTCAAATAGATTTCTTAAATGGAGTTCTAAACAGTTTTGGGATTAAAAGTGGTGTTTATTTGATTCTTTGGAAATGAGTAGGCATGCGTTGGTTCTTTGGAAATGGTTTAGTGTTAAATGGTTTCTTGAGGTCCATTTAGTACTTTGACAAAACAAGTTACTTTTAAAACTCTCCTTGAGATGAACCTATTTCCTTGATTGTATGATTAAGGGAATGGGTGGTCCTCGGATGGGACTTCCCTTGTGTTTGTTTGGTTAATGGAAAGAGGGAGAAAATCTTTTGGAGTGATTTCGGGGGACTATTGTGTGTGTTTCTTGTGTGTGATGCATGTATATGTGGTTGGTTGGTTGTTTGGTTCGATTGGATCACCCCTTTTTAGTCTGAAAATGGGAACCTAACATAGCAAGCGAATTCTCGGTGAACGATTGCTACACTAGTCTAGGTTATTACACTAGCTAGTGGCCCATATCCAGGGTTATTTTGTTATCATTGATATGGTATTGGGCCCCTCGGTCAGGCCAGGTAGGGAAACAATCAAGTGTTTGGGCTTTATGACATCATCGGTTAAGTAATTCCTTCAGGATGAGTCACATGTATAGTATGTTCAAGATTATTCACGAGCTCCTAGGTTCTCCCATGTTTGTCGGCACCTAGTTATCTGCGGCGGATGATTGTGGTGCATTGCTTGGTTAGACACTCTTGTGTGATATCTTCCCATTTTCCTTGATGTACGACTCTTGTGCTTACTTTCTGAGTAGTTCGGATTTATGCCAAAAAATGTTTAAATATTTTTAAATGTTTGGAAAAAATGGTTTTAAAAATGTTTTACACTTTCTTTTTCTCTATCCCTCCTTCTTTAAAAGTTTAAAGCTTCCTTCTTGGAAAAGAAACTGGTTTAAATAAAAAGGGTAATGGACCATGATTTTCTTTTATGGGTGTGAAAAAACTAATTTTATACATTTTAGTTCAAAACTGAAAATAATTTTTCTTTATTTAAAGTAAATGCATTTGGGAATATATTACTTGGGCATTCCTAGTAAGTTTTAATACTCATGCTTATACTTTGTTCTTGTTTTTTGTCTCAGGTGAAGGTTTTAGATTGATATGGATCGTTGGGGGTGATGTTGAGTCTTGTGATTGGAGTGTAACCCATGGGGTCATGTAGAGTTTTAGTGTCATTGGGTTCGGTTAGTTCCATTTATCAGTTCTTACTTAGTTGTTTTGGTTGGTTTATTTATTTTGGGATACTCTTTTATTTTTCCATTGTTTTTGTTTATTTATATTGGTCAAAAATGTTTTCATCGTCACTTTTTTTATTCCCTTGGCACTTATCGCCAGCCCAGGAGGATCGAGAACACCTCTTGGGCCTTGTCGCGGGCCGGCTCGAGGGACCGATTTAGGTTCGACCCGGGTTGGTTCGTGACAAAATTATATCAGAGGGGGTTGGTTATTTAGTGAATATTGCTTTTAGAGCATCCATTGTTACTTGGGGATGTCGAGGTAGAAGGAGTAGGATTTTTAGGACTCGAGGGGTAGGTACGGGAAGAGCGTCATGAACTCTTACTCGTTCCAAACCTCGGGTTATCAGGGGATGTTTGGGTTTGATGGTGTCCTTTGGTTCTTGTGGATTATTTGGTGTTGGGAAATAAAAAGGGAGTTGGGAAGTGTCCTCTATGAGCTCACAGGGCCTAGAAAGCCATGTGGAGCTGGGGCCATTTCCCTATAATACTCTCTATGATGGTGGAAATATTGGCATATATCCTCCAACCATGTGTATGAGTCACCCGTCGACACTAGTTTCCCTGTGTGAGATGTTTGGGGTCTCTCTTGAATCTGTAAATTGTTTAAAAAACTCTTATTGTGGATTTATTAAAGGTTAAATTTAAATTGGTTTGATTTTTAAAGGGTGTAAAATGCATTTTCTAAATTGTTTTGGATGAATTTTTAGAAAAGTGTATTTTTATGAAATGGTTTTTGTATAATATGGGAATGGTTTTAATGAGAATGAGTTTTCATAATCAAAACTTGAGTTTTTTCGGAAACTTTTCTTTCAGAAAATGGAAATTTACCATTGAAATGATTTTGGAAATTTGTTTCAAATGAGAATAGTTGGGTTCTTAATTAAAACGGTTATGACTAAAATAAGTTTTTTTTGTGAAATTAGAAGTGTTTTTAAATTAGTAAAATGTTTTGGAAGGGATGTATAAGGTTTGGAAATGAGTTTATTTGAATGGTTGGTGTTTTTATAAAAAGGTTATGTGAAATTCAAAATGGTTCATGATCTCCATGACTAGTGTTTTTTGAAAGGATGCTTGGTGAATTTTTAAAATGGAGATGTGGGTTGAATGATTTGTTTTGAAAAGTGGAAAATTTCATTTTGACCTTTGGTGTTTTCGTGAGTGACCACATGCATAGGTATGTGTGAGAAAGTGAATGGGTGCCCGCTATGGCATAATCATATGCATGTGTGAGGCTCCATGGGATTCCATTAGTGAATGGGAAACCCACCAATCCTATTTTATTTTTAAAAATGATTTTAAGGGAAATATGTGACATTTTAACAACCAATGGTTGTGTGGTGTGTCTTTTTGTGTTATGGATGTGTTGTTTGCAAGATGTTTGAGTTTGAAATTCCTTCATGTCTGAAGGGTATTTTCCAAATTGAGTTCCCTTTGGTGAGTTGTTTTTGGGATAATGGTTGGTGGTTTCTTTCGAGGAGTGCTTTGGGGAGCCATTATGGCAGTTCCCTTTGTCTGATCGGATTTTTTTTATGGTACGTTTGGGCCAATGGACCAGTTTTTTTCGGGTCCTTGGTTTTCCTTGTTGGCTAGTGCATTCCCCCATAAAGAGTTAATGGATGATTAAAGTGTGGCCACATGTGATTTTCCTCTAGAATACCCTCCAGTTGATTAAAGTAAGGAATCTCCTCTTGTGTTTTTTATAGGTTAAGTCTACTTATCTTCCTTTTTGACTAAGTGAAACCTCTCACAACGGAAGAGCAAATGCAGGGGGAGTTGAAAGAAATCATAGTTTCTTGGTTCGCTTGAGTCTTCAAAGGTGAAATATGGCATATTTGAGTCTATAAGTTCTATCTAGAAAGGTTGAAGGGAATTCCAATGGGAGAAGTAGAAAGCGGCCTAGGGTTGTTGGTGCTGGCTGCTTGTAGGGATCGTGTGTTGTTTGGGACTCAATTTAAGATATCTTTCCTAGTAAGGCCTCTTATGATGTAATGGCCATGTTAGTGACATTTTCCAGTGTTGTGTCCCTGTTCTAAGGCAATGGTGGATGTTTTGGATCCCTTTTGAGAACTTCTATTTTGACATAAGTGTACCCTTCCTCCAAGAATTATGAACTTCTCAGTTTTAGATGAAAATGGTTTCCCTTGCATCCTTTACTTTGTGTTCCTTGTTCGAGGTGAAATGGATTATGCATGTGCATCTTCTAATTCCTTATCATGATAAAGTGTCATGCTGAGGAAAATTGAATCTTGGGTTATGTTGGGATCCATTGATCCAGTTTGAAATGTGGTGTGTTTTCTTGTGGTACCTAAAAGAGAAGCTCAGTTCGGGGGGTTCTAAAGCCTCACTACGATGCAAGAGATTCTTAAATCATTAGATCTCTAGCCATAGGTCCCAAAATGAAGCTGGAACATAGTCAGGAGAACCCCTAGGCTGTGAAAGGATTTGGTCTAATTTATATCCTTAGTGTAGAAGAGGGAAATATTTTAAAAACTCTAGGGTCATTGTCCTATTTCAGTTGTTCCTATTTGATAGAAAGAGATGGGACAACCTCATTTCCACATTGTGACCCATTTGGGTGTAAGAGTTTTTCCTTGATTATAAGGTGGTTTAGTCATCTTGATTTCTTGAAACCCTGGTGGTTGTGTCTCAGTGGGTGTAAGCCTTTATTTTGTGGCCCTTATGGGGCCTTCTTGTGTGAATCAGTCTCAATTTTGTTTTGTGGTCATCCAGAGATGTGAATTATAATTATTTTGTCGGTCATGGTTTTGATGCCCTGCTAGTTGGTCCCTTCCCTCCCCTTCCATTATGGTGGGGGTTTTTGGCCAGTGCTGGGAGGTTTTTGAGTTTGTTTAAATTCTTTTAGTTCTTATGGTGGGGAGACCCATTGCGAGTCTCACTGAATTTAGTTTCAGATTGTTTCATATGGTGGGGAGTCTATTCGGGCTTCCCCATGTTGGTGTCCCGGTTCCATCTCAGGTGTTAGGATGTTTCTTATGGCGGGGAGTCTATTCGGGCCTCCCTGTGATAGTAATTAGGTTTTGTTCCTGATGTCGGCTTGGCAGTAGGTAGTCACATTCAGAGCTATCTATCCCCAAAATCCACTCTTGAGTTAACATTAGAATTAGAGCATGCCCAACGGTTCTGTTGAATTAAAATTAGGAGGGTATTCATCGAATGTGATTTTTTCTTGTTTGGTTATTTCAGGAAAGTGGTGTGGGTTATGTTTAATAATGTATGAGATTTTTTGGTTTGAGAGCTTGGATTGTGAATTATGGGAAGCTCTTTTCCTTTGATCGATCAAATGGAGGTGTTTCACTTTTGGGGGCAGGTGGCAAACAATGAGGTGTCTATTTTGAGTCTCCTAAGTTTGATTTGTAAGTATCTTCCTTTGTTGATAGTGTTGTGGCATTTTTTTTCTTTTGGAATCCCCTCAGACTATGAATGGGTATCAGTTTCTACATTGGGGTTAGGCCTTGTTGTGGCTTTCCGGGGTCAGAAAGCATTATGGTGGGTAGAATTGTCACACCCCAACCCGGCACCTTGCGGTTGCGGTTTGTTTGTTTATATTTGAGTTTTTTTATTTTAAAATTGATTAAATTAAAATCAAAATGAAAGAAAATAAAATAAAAATAATTGTTTTAATAATAATAATAATGAAAATATTATTTAAGAATATTATTATTATTATTATTATTATTATTGTTAATATTATCATTATTGTTAATATTATCATTATTGTTAATATTATCATTAAGTTTCTAATATTATTATTAAGTTATTGTTGTTGTTTTCATTATTGTTGTTATTATTATTATTATTATATGTTTTAAATTAGGTTTTAAAAAAAATTAAGGGGTCTCCTTCCCCTTCCCCTCCTCCACAGCGCAACACCATCTCCCCCTTCTTATGTGTGCGACACACCCCTACAGTGCAAGATCCCCTCTATGGCCATCTCTCTATTCACGAGCTCCCTCGGTCAGACCCCCATATGGCGCAAACCTCCCTTGCAGTGCGACACAACCCCTGGATGAGCTCTTGTAGTGCACAACGTGAGCTTCTCCCAGCTCCCTCCTTCTGCAGCTATTTTCTTCTGATCTCTTCACTATTTCCCTTCGATTCATCGAGGTATGGTCCTTAGGACCCTTTTCCTTAATCTCTTTGGTATTTTTCACCACTTTTATCACCTGATGGGGTTCGAACGAAACCACAGGTTAGGTTTTAATTTGGGTTTTGTGGTTCCTTGTGGTTTAGGGTCATGCAAATGGTCCCCTGTGACCTATTCTTGTGAATTCTGTCAACCATCACCGACGACAAGGCAGTTCGGCTTGTTTTTATTCCCCACTGCCATATAAGGTATGGTTTTAAACCTTATTTTGGCTTTCTCACCCTTAATTGTAGAATCTTATGATGTTTAAGGGTCCTAATTATTATGTGTAGTGATTCTAGTGCATTTGGAAGACTCATGGGAACATACGAAGGTATATATATATATATATATATATAAATGTGTATATCCTCCATGTGTGTATTCTCTCATAGCATAGGGAATACAGTCATTGGGCCAATGGTATACATAAATATATATGGAAGTATGTGGGCAAGAGCGGATGGTTGCTTGAGTTAGAAAGCGCCAAATGCTAAGTGTTGGCTTAGTTTGCTTGAGGTAGGATCCCTTTGCATTGTCCTTTAAATTAAGGAATTATTGATTTCTTGATTTTCTCACCTTTATTTAATGTTAGTTCGTAATATATGGCTTTTATAATAAATTATTATTGCGAAGTAGAGTGATTTCCTCTTTGTATGTAAATTGCATGAAACTATTTTATTAAATGTACATACCAAGTGCTTATCAAAGCCTTTATAAGTAAATTGTTGATTTTAAAAGAATGTATTGGGTTGATAATGTGTTTGGGTGCTCAAATGGATTTCTTAAATGGGGTTCTAAATGGTTTTGGGATTGAAAGTGGTGTTTATTTGATTCTTTGGAAATGAGTTGGCATGTGTTGGTTCTTTAGAAATGGTTTGGTGTTAAATGGTTGCTTGAGTCCCATTTGTTACTTTGATAAAACAAATTACTTTTAAAACACTCCTTGATATGTACCTCTTTCCTTGATTGGATGATGAATGGAATAGGTGGTCCTCAGATGGTGCTTCCCTCTTCTGTTGTTGGTTGATGGAAAGAGGGAGAAAATCCCTTGGATTGATTCAGGGGGACAATTGTGTGTGTTTCTTGTGTGTGATGCATGTATACATGGTTGGTTACTTATTTAGTTTGATTGGCTCACCCCTTTTTTGTCTGAACATGGGAACCTAGAATAGAGAGTGAATTTTCAATGAATGATTGTTGCACTAGTCTAGGTTATTGCACTAGCTAGTGGCCTGTAGCAGGGGGTTATTTTGTTATCATTGTTATGGGATTGGGCCCCTCAGTCAAGCCAGGTAGGTAAACAATCGGGCGTTTGGGGGTTATAAGGTCATCAGGTAGGGCATTCCTTCGGGACGAGTCACATGTATAGAACATTTTAGATTATTGAAGATCTCCTAGGTTCTCCCATGTTTTTCGGCACCTAGTTATCTATGGAAAATGATTGCGGTGCATTGTTTGGCTGGACACTCTTGTGTGATATATTCCCATTTCCCTTGTTGTATGACTCTTGTGCTTACTTTCTAAGTAGTGTGTATTTACACCAAAAATTGTGTAAATATTTTTAAATGTTTGTGTAAAATGGTTTTAAAAATGTTTTACACTTTCTTCTTCTCTATCCCTCCTTTAAAAGTTTAAAGCTTCCTTTTTGGAAAAGAAACTGGTTTAAACAAAAAGGGAAATGGACCATGATTTTATTTTATGGAAAAAATGTGTTAAAAACCTACTTTTATACATTTTTGTTTAAAATTGAAACTAATGTTTCTTTATTTAAAGGAAATTCATTTAGGAATAGATTACTTAGGCACACCTACTAAGTTTTAAAACTCATGCCTATACTTTGTTCTTGTTTTTAGTCTTAGGTGCAGGTTTCAACTTAATATTAATTGTTGATGGTGATGTTGAGTCTTGTGATCGAAGTGTGACCCATGATATCATGTGGAGTTTTAGTGGTCATCGGGTTTGGTTAGTTCCATTTATCAATTCTTACTTAGTTGTTCTGTTTAGTTTATTTATTTTGGGATGCTCTTTTATTTTTTTGTTGTTTTTGTTTATTTGTATTGGACAAAAATGTTCCCATAGTCACTCTGTTGATTCCCTGGGTGCTTGTCACCAGCCCGATAGGATCAGGAACGCCTCTCAGGCCTTGTCACGGTCCAACTCAGGTGACCGATTCAGGGTCGACCCAGGTTGGTTTGTGACATTATGTGTTTCCATAATCTATGTTGTATGTTGTGATGCTATCAAAATCAGTTCATGAAATTTTCTCTTTTCATAAAATATTCTTATATTGTGAATACCCAAACCTCTTCCTTACCCATTGGAATTCACCTATATATCAACATAATTTATCTATTAGGTATTTTAATGTATGAAACCCACATTCCCTTTTCATGGGTTAGAAATGATGTAATGTTTAAGTCTTTAAGCACTTATGTACTTAATGTTTTCATATGAAATTTTTTCTTTATGTGCTTCAGGTTATTGGTGAAATGATTTATTATAATCAATGTGCCTCACATGAATTAATACATGTGAAGGGTGCGCCCTGATAGTTCTCCAATACATTGGGTAAAAATTAATCTCTATAGATAACTGATAACCCCACAGACATCATTAATTTCCGCAGTGTTACCGAATTTAGAAATTTAAAACATGAAACAAACAAACCAATAAACTATAGGGTAGTATAGGATATGAAAGTCCAAGGTCAAACCCACATACGCAAGATTATATAAAATATTAATTAAATAAAATAAACCTAAACTAATTACGATTTGAAGTAATTAAATCTAAATTATCAAGCATTTGATTGGTGAATAATGTGGGAGAAAAAAATATAAAACAGGTGTTGAGTAGCAATGAATCCAGGTTTATGGGATGAAAAGGTATAAAATAATCAATTAATAATTATGCATTTGTTAGAATCATATCCTAGTGAGTGCAATGGTCATGTAAAACACTCTCCATCCTAAGTTCTCATGTTATAATGGTCATGTACTTCGAATTACAAAGAATGGGTAACCCAAAACCTTATTTAAACATAGGGAAAAGACAAACCCAATGATCCTGGTGGAAGTATAAACCCTAGATCTCATATTAAAAAATGAATTCAATCAATCTAGGCAATGGTCATGCACAAATAAAGAAATAAATTAAACCCTGTCCCTAACCCTGCTCATAATGGTCATGCAAGAAGAAATCAGGAAAAGTATAGAATAGATTAACAAATATGAAATCCCAACATGAATTTCATTTGAATATAAAATACCTTATACATTTAATGCTCATTCATCATGAACACCACAACACAAAGAAATCACCCCCTCATAGTAGCCATGAGAGGGTGCAAAAAAAGAATAAATAAAATCCTACAAAAAGTGGTGAAGTAGAGCTCCGCAGTAGGTGGGTGCATCTCAGCAGGTGTCCGTTGGTGTTCCTCCATCTATATCCCCCCTCTAAGGCATGGATGAGGGTGTTATTTATAATGGTTTTGGTTAAATCCCAAACCATGTATAAGATCTAATGAATCTATATTTTTTTCTATTTCCCAAAACTATCACGATGTGTAATGACTTTTCACATCGTGTAATCCATGTCAGCAGTGGGTTTCTTGGATCTTTACATCTTGAAATTTCACGACATGTATTTGATTACATGACATGTAATGGATTTTCATATCATGTGACCTATTCAAAACTTTTTCTGAGTGGTTTCTTCTTCAGATGAAGTCATGACGTGTAAATGAATTACACGACGTGTAATCTTTCTACTCCATATTTCCATCTCCGCATTTGCTTCAAAAATATGATGTTTCACCACAACCAAAAATCTCATATTTTCATTAATTTTTCAAATATTCATTGTATCCTTCCATAAATCATAAAACAAGTCAATCCGTTCCAAAATTGACAAGATTATTCAATTAAATACACAATTAAATACCTTAAAATACCATAAAATGTAATCATGAAATACAGTTATCAATGGAATGTTTATGATACCTTGGTGAATAACCTTGGTAATTATGGTTTATGACACCCTGGTGATAAACCTTGGTGATATTATTATAAATGTATTATTTTTATATTGTAGACATGTTTCTATATTATGATTCATGTTCTTTCTATTATGATATGCCTCGTGTTCACAAAATCATTTCTTGTTGATATGCCTCTTTGTCGCATGATAAGTGTCTCCTTTTTTTATCCCCTTGTCGGGCTTTATGCTCACCCCTTTATGTGATATATTCCCCCAAGATATGCGATGTAGTAAAAGTAACATAGGATGGACCTATGAATAAGTATTTCAAGTAAATTATAAGATTGTTTATGTTTCTTATGTTTTCATGTATTATGTTCCTAATTTTCAAGACACTAAACCTCAAAATATCCTATGTATTGTTAAATTTTATACCATATAATGAAAGGTTTATGGAATAAAAAGGTGGTTCTCCATATGTTAGATGGATTCATATGAAAATATGGAAGATTCGCTGACAAAACCATTGGCACAACAGAAGCATAAGGGTCATTTAGAGTCTCTTTATATATGATACTTAAGAAACTGATGTAATGGTTTCATAATGTATTATGTTATTATAATAAAAGGAAATATTCATTTATCATTCATTCATGTGTGTTGCAATTTACTTTACATAAACAGTTGGATTATAATATCCCCTCAAAGTATAACTTTGATTTATCCCTAATCATTGACCATCACGAAGTATAATGGGTTTTGATGATATGTTATGTTTAGCATGAATAAAATATTTTTCTCATTACAAAGGGTTGTATATGAGATATGAAGAATAAGTTCATGAGGTAGTAAGTAGAGAATTATTACTTGGACTAACCAACCAAAGTATATATCATGGAATATCATAAAATCATCAATATACTTAGGTGTGTATGTTTATTATCGATCCCTATTACCTAAAGTTTGAAAGATACCTAGAATGATAACCTTTATACTTTGGTACCTTTATTACAAAATTAAAAAGAGACTTAGATAATTAGGGGTGGTTGAGTGTGTTGTTGATCATGTCATCAGTTGAAGTGAAACCAATATGGTATTTGTCTACTAGTGTGACGAGTAAAGACATCTAGCCCTTGATTGAATTAGACTGAGGAAATGCATGGGAATGCTTAGTTGAGTCACATATGATGTGTTCAGCTACTTGGATGAGAAATTAGAGATGTGATCATCCACTAGATGAATGACATGTGATGTATTCATTGACCAGGTCAGTCTTTTTTGAAGAGTTGTTAAAGGGTTAGATGACATATACTAGATTGAAATTATTCTATGTCTATCGGTTACTCAATGTCATGGGAAAGTGGATTCACTACTATAAATAGGGATTTTGAAAGTTCTAAAAATCATCTTTAACAATGCTAGAAAATCGCTATTAATCACGGCGAAGATAAAGGGGGGTCCCCTTTAATAGCGCTATTTTGAACGCTGATAAAGTCCCAATTTATCAGTGCTTAATTAGCGCAGATAAAGGCCAAGTTTCCTGAGCAAACCCATCACCTTCATGTCACCTACACACATGAGACAACACTTGCACACATAGCACAAAACAACACCTTCACACAAAATATCTGCACAAAACAACACCTACACACAAAAAAATCATAGAAGAACAAAACAGCGTGCACAAGAGTTTCTCAAACAATGTTATATACATTTACTTAAAATCACGAATATAAAAAAATACACTGCTATATTCATTTTAAACAATTTTTTATATGGTTACAATTACAATTATCCAACAAACAGTTAAAAATAATAATGTTTCATCCTTTTTGCATCTGTGACCCCCTCTCAAAAATTGTCGTCCATGGTATTAGTTGCCGAACAAAGCATCTGAACTCAAGAAAAAAATTTCACCTATATAAGAAAACAAACATTATTTATTAATACAATAATGAAATAAATTAAACATTAATAGGAAAGAATGCATTAATAAAATGTCAATTTTTATTAAAAAAGACACATTTGGGTGGGTAGGGGGCCATAAGACTATATGATACTTGATACCTGACCTTGATATGGGTAGGTAATTGGCCATGATAAGCTATTAGAGTAATGAAAAGGAAAAAAGTCCACAAAGTACAACAATTAATAAATTTGATAGGTTTATTAGTGTATGGACTTGCCCACTTTCTCTTCTTAGTCCTCTTAGAGGAAGGAACTTCAAAAGATAACTTGAGGTTCCAAAGGTGGTGCTGATAGAGGAAAAAATATTGTTTCCTTTGGATTAGAAACAACCACATCCATGAGCTCCATTTAACTTGGACAACCCTGATCATCGACCTCTCAGTCACTTTTTGAACCAACTTTGGCCACCATGTCCTTGGGAAAGTAAACTAGAGAGGTGGGAGGTGACCAAAGTTTACCAGCCTATGGAATATCCAAGAGAAAATAAAGTTCATCATAGTCCTAATAATATCAAAGAATATATGAAAGTAATGATAAAACTTATCTTACCTCTTCACTAGAGCTATCCTAGTCTCCCTTATCTTCACTAGTTACCATTGTGCTAGGAATTATCTTTCTCTAAGCTAGGGGTGTGTAATGGACTTGGACTTTGACAGAATGAATCACCACACTAAGTTCTTAGAGAAGTGATTTGACTTCAATGGGTTGTTGTTCATAGAAGATTCCTTTGGTAGCGATCACACTCCCAAATCCCTCTAGTTCTATTTACACTTGACACAACACTCTCCAGACCTATATGGTCAATGTATTCCTCCTCTAGTTGTCCCAGTATTGGAATGTGATGGGAAACACCACCATAATTAGATCAAATCCCCTACCGATTGGAACTTCTTTCACAGGAACCCCATACATTGTTACCAAATCCGTTGGCACCCTCCTTGTTGATGGTGTTGGATCTAAGTGACTCATTTTCTTCTAAGACATATAGAGAGTTGTGGGTCTTCTGGAAGATTTTTTTGTCTGGAATCTAACTTTTTGATGATTCCAGATCTCATGTTTCCTCCTCCTCATCTACTATTAGAATATCTATGTACTTTACCACCAATGGAGCCAACTGACCATTCGGGTATGATCGGACCAAGGTATCGACATATGCCTTGGAGAGGCCAAAACCCACACTATCCAGAGGTAAGGTCACCCAAACCTAAGTTTCCTATCAGGTGAACATTATCCACAATTTGTGAGACACCATGGGATGCATTTCTGAATGGATGTGGGGAGGAGTGGGGAATTTCATCTGGATGCACTGAACTATCTCCCAAAGTGGTATGATGCATACCACTCATAGAATATCTTTAAGTAAATCCAAGTGGATAAAACACCCTCACATATGGCTAAAATATAGGTTTATGCTACAGGATATCCCTTTATATTATTGGTAATTTCATAGGTTGGTGCTCTGTATGGTATAAAAAAAACTGATCATACCAATTCACTTTTCTCTTGATATCCTAGTTCTTTAGTGTGATTATCCAAACCCCACTGACACTTTATATAAATTTCCTAAACTGGTAACTTGGAATGTTGTGAGTATTAAGTAACTCATATACACCAATGTGGGGCCCCATCCAACCCCACTGCAGTTGGAAGGGGCTGAATATTCTAAACGGGGCATACCCCTATAGATGTGGTGAAGTTGGCAATATAACTTAGCTAGCATGGGAACAAACAAGATGATAATCATACCACCTAAAATCACATCTAACATCATTAAGGTGGAGACCATAAATCCACCTTTTTTCTATATTGTGAATAAGTACCTGCTTAGGTACATTGCTAAGAAGCTTACTAGATGAAGAAGGTGATGGTCCTGGGAGGTGACTGACCATCCCTAGTCATTGAATTGATACTATTAAAGTGATAACCATCTTCCCCATAGGATTCTCATGATGTCCAAGCCTTGGGATTCTTATTCAGACACTCATGCCAAGTCTTCTTGATGAACAAGTCATCCCACTTCTTGAAGGGGATGTCAACCCATGGATATGGGTCCTTCTTAAGGAATGTTCTGACCAGATTGATGAGAACCTTCATAATTGGAGGATTCTATTCCATGTCATCTCAAGTATATTGGGGATGAATTTACTCATCATATTTGTCTCCTAAAATCATCACACCATAGATCATCTTAATGTCCCATATACTGATGTTGAACTCACCATACATAAAATTAAATGTGTTTATGTATTGACTCTATAAACTGAACGAGTCTACCATTATAATTTTGTTGCAATAAGTAAGGGTTTGGTAATCCTAAATAGATTCATAAAATCCTATCTTTCTTAGCTCAACCACAAAATCTGTGGCAGTACACTGAACCAAGAAGGGACAACCCCAATTAATCCCAAAGCTTCCACCTGATTGAATAACCCAGCCAAATAACCACCCAAACTTCTAATTTGATATATAATTATACATTTTTGATCTATAAATATGGGTTTTAAGCTCCAAATCATGTTATAAACCTTTAAAATCAATCCACATAGGCTTCAAAATTAACTGTTAAAGATGTCTTCTTTGGAGATGAAATTACCCACATATGAGATGTTCTCTCTAAACATATTATTAGTCTTAAGGATGTAGGAGGGAGGCATGATCCCTTTATGAGGTGGAGATATCATAGTATCATTTCAAATAACAAACCCATATAAGGGAAACTAATTAGAAAATTGAAAATCCAAGATATTGGTTCCCATCGATCTTTTAATATGCTCGTGAGTGGACTAAATGACTATGCACTGGTCGACTTCCACACTATAGACCATTGTAGTCCAATAAACTATAGCCTCCTCAGCTTCAATTCTTGAATTAATTTTTATCATAAGAAAGAGAAAATTTATATTAATTATGAAAATGGGGGATTTTGGGTTAAAATGGACTTGAGTAAGAAAGGGGAACATGACTAATTAGAAATATCATATTAAGCGCATAACTTTTTCAAAGTCATGTGATCACATGAACATAATAGGATCACATGATCAAATTAACCTGGGATATTTATATGATTACACGACCCTTGAAGCTTTATGTGATCATGTAAATAAGACAAGAATACACGAATCGTGGTTCAAGTGAATTACTTTGATTATGTGATTTGTTTATGTGATTTGATCATGTGATGAGATCACACGATCAGTTCACATGAAGCGTTCATACAAAGGAGATTATGTGACATGATCACATGAAGAGGCTTTTGTGAAGTAGAGCAAAAACCTAAGAGTTCTCATAGAGCTATAAAATATTGAGTCATTAGTGAAATATATTTCCCATTACTCTCCTATATATAGAAAATTTCATGGAATACCAAGAGTATCTTATAATACTAAAAGAAAAATAGAAGCCCAAGGGAATCAGTCAGGTATTCACTTCCTTATAACAAAGTCCTTTTTTCTTCTTCTGAATTTGTATGTGAGGTGTGTATGCATCTGGGCATTGATGTGATGCAGGTTCTATATGAGGTGTGTAGGCACCCATATTTTGATGGGAATGCATATGTATATATGGTGCAGGTTTATTTGAGAAATTTTTGAGATGCAAGATCTATGTACAATGATTTTACTATGCAAACATCAAGATTACCTTTGTGATTGAGTAGACATAGCATCGTTGCTCTTCCTACAAAGGCATGTCACATGAACAAAAAACTTATAAAATAAACAAACCCTACAAGGAATAATGAAAATCAAATCAACATTTCATTATATAATTATTTGTTAAAATATATATATTATATCATAACACTACCTTTACATCTTTCCAAATAGTTTATTTGGTCCAAATATAAGCTAATAACAAAACTAATGATTCTTTGTGCACTTTACTACTGTTGGTTAACTACCTCTTAGCATAGTAAATAGGTATAGGAAGATAAGGAAAATTGAATGTTGAATGATGATATCATAGAGATGGTTTCAGATGAGATCATTATGGGGACGTCGGATCGGAAGTTCAGATCAGATGTTATACTAAGCAGTAGTTAACCAATAGTAGTGAAGAATCCTTAGTTTTGTTATTAAATTTGTGAGTGGTGCAAAACCAATATTCTTCTAACATGATGCATAAGTATAAACAGCTGCATAAATGACCAAAATATAGAAAATAAATGATCCATGCCATAATAGTTTAGTTCTAGTTCTTTTGGAAACATGGAAACATAAATAACTAGTTCATAAGAGTCTCATTAAGTTTTGCTTTACTAGAAAGACAAATCATCTCTAAAACCATTATTCATAATGTAAAGATATAAAACATAATAAAGGGTGATCATATATGCTCAATAAGTGTAAAAAAAGGAGATATGAATAATCATATAAGGATAAAATAAGTAGTAGGAAGTCACCTTCATCCTATTTGTGTACAATCTTCCATCAGGTATGTTGCCCATTCGTTTCTAAACACATCTATATCATCTTGTGAATATGAGTTTTTGCAACAGTCATGGTAGTACTAAAAAAATATAAATACACAAAGGATTAATAAATATTTTAAATGAACTTGTAATTATTTTCAAAAATAGATCTTCAAGGATGCTAGTTTATTGATGAAATACGATCACTTTCATAAATTTATAAACATAATAACCACAACCTTTTCCATTTTTTTTGGACACTACAGAAACATCGATAAAAATAAGTAATTTGTTTTGATATATATTTGGATAGTTCAATATTATTATATATACCAAGATATTTTTCCATTTTTAGATCTTGTAGGCGTTCTTATCCTTAGGCCTTGGATTAATTCCATGAAGTAGACAATATTTATGCACTGCCCTATCAAAATAGAATCCTCATTAAAAGATAATATAAATTATATAACTAGATGTTTAGTTCTAAAATGTTGGATCTAGTGTATTATAAATTGATAAATGCTATCATGCATGGTTACTTTGTTGTATATCCATGCATTGAATCCAAAAAAAAATCTTTGGAGTATCCAAATTGACTGCAATCAGCATCCAATGCTTCCTAAAAATACAAAAAGGAATAAGTAATGAAAGAAATAAAAATATAGTTGATATGATTAAATTGTAGAGTTTTACCCCTACATCATTGGTATTAAAAAGAGTCTGTTATCCATAATTTTGTTTTCAAACAGTTTGAGTAGGGATGACATTATTTCATCCTCTTTATCAGAATCTATTTCTTATTTTGAAGAGGTGATGTGAGGACTAACGAGTCCAAATTTTTGTTCATGTGGAAATCCCTTAAATTGTTTTTCATATATACACCTGCAAAAAATATGAAATTTATTTAGTAATAATTATCATAGTATATCAGATTTTGTAAAATCAAATCATGAAAACATACCTCATGTATACATTTACAACTGAGGCGCCTAGCCATTCATACTTGAGGATTTCATTCACATTTTCAGCACTAATGAAATATGATTTTTCCTCTCCATATATATTTTTTAAATCAATTGTGTGAGCATTGTCGTATATCAACTTTGTATCCACATAAGCCTACAATGATATTAAATTTGGATATAGAACGGGTGGAGTTAAGGTGCTCTCAGTAGATCGTTTCGATCAGTTAGTTGATCCTTGAGATAGTTTTGAGCTGATATTTCATTCCACCCCTTCTCTTTGTCATTCTATAATAACATTCATCGTTTAAGACCTTTTTTTATTAAATGTTAAAGTTTTATCTTGAAAAATAAATTGGAAATGGAGACCTCCTTGTCGACATGTTTTTTTACAAGAATTGACGGCCATGCGATGAATGTTCTAATAGCTTGTTTGACTGTATGAATGTCATCATTGTCATTTAAAATAGGTAGCTCGGAACTCGGATCATTAGCTATGTTAATCAACACTCTGACATGATATGTTAGAAGTTTTCTATTGTGTAGCATGTCGTTCTGCATATTGAACATCATATCCCTCACTACAAGGTGATAGGTGGGAGTTGATATATATAAATCACAGTCATTTTCACCCTATAGAATATTAGTACAGGAAAGGTATCAGTGCCTATGTGATTTAAATTTCATAGAAACAATTATTATAACATTGATTACCTTATCTAAGTCAGGTTTATGAGGGGAATGGCTCGCCTCAAAGCTGGTGGGGGTGGGGCGGGATCTTTACGCATGGGTTGTTGTTGAGTTGTTTCTTCTCTTTGTCTCCTCCCCATCAAACTTGATATTATCTCTCTCTGGTATTGTAATACTTCTTGAATCATAGATATTGTTTCTATCATCTTTTTCATTTCCTTAGTTTGATCCTCCTCTTTTTTTTCTTTCTGAAAATATGTTCCGGGTGTCACCCCAAAACTCACACCTCTGACACAGCCATACTGTTCCGGCTACTTCAAGGTCGTTGAAAGTATGTCTGCATCTGGTGCTGGTGTTGTTGATTCCTGTGACTATGTTAGATAGAAAATATAGTAAAATAAGTATTCATTTTTATTTAATAGCGATTTAAAGCAAATATATTTTATATTATGTCATAATTACACATGTTTCCCACACTTTCATGTGTTTTCATCTATCAGTATCCTCTCTTTATTTACATGAGCCTCCTTTTATAGCACATGGAGTGGGATGGAAATGGCTTTCGATTTAGATTCATCAATCTGCATATAAATAGAGGAACATGGTTATGGTGTTGTTTTATGTCACATAAAAGTATTACGGTAAATTTAAAATACGTACCAATTTTTTCTCAAGTGAAGCGTACCCCATCCTTTCTTTATGGTAGGGTTACGCTGGTTTTGTTGCCCGTTATTTATTTTCAGCACTCAGTTGTTGTTTCATAAATAAAAAACTGTCAATCAAAGTGATGAATACAAGCAACGTCAAACAACGTATTACCAGACACAATATACCTGAAAAGTCTACTCCCCACGGTGGTTGTTAAAAACATCCCATGCTCCTTGGGATATCAAGTGTGCATAAAGAGGATGTGGTTGTGGCTTGATTTTCCCTTCAGTATCTTTAAGATGATATTTTGTTAAAATTGTGTGGAAGCCTCTATGAATCCTTCTTGCAACTCTTAATACACATTCTTTGTGCGAAGAATCTACTATAAATGCACTCTGTAATGGATGATGAAGAGTAAGTCAATGTTTTAGTATTTTATTTTATTTTAATAAATTAAATAAATGATGTCATAATGTTACTGTAATCTCTTCCTACATTAGTGGCTTAATCCCGGTGACAACATGGTGCCACGACTATAAATCAATCGGCACGCATTGTCGAGTGAAGATTCCAATGTAGCTACTAAAGATAGCTTTTTTGGGGTTAACATGTTGGCCTTTCTTATTCCATCCCACCTAAAATTTGATGCATTTTTCTTTTTCCTTAAGGATTTTGGCTAACACTAACAAACTACGGCACTCTTGTTTTTTTTTTGCGTTGGTAGGGTTTCATTTCCTACCATTTCCTCAGAAACATCATAATTATGTTCTTATAGAGTGATAGAATTGACACTGTGACCAACAGCAATAGGTTGAGAAACTTTTTGTACCTCAGCACTGGGACCAGTAACAATAGGTTGAGAAATATGTTGTTGATCTGTACTGGGACTAAAAGCAGCAGGTTGAGAGACCTATTGTGCCTCAAGATTGGGCACATCAGCAGGTGTAGAAGTCATTATCTACATAAGTGGTTTAACATTTAAATTAGATTACATAAAATCAGCAGTGAATAGATAATAACATAACATAACACAATGTATATTACAATAAACAAATAACCTGATTATTGAACCCTTTTTTTAAAGGCTAAAGAGATTTGACCCCTCTATCGACTATGTAAATCCCTTCATTGTGGTCTCCTCTGACATATAAAATTACTTCTACATTGGAACCTCTGTGAAATGATTTTGAAGTCCCAATGAAAGGGTCATACTCCATTGAACTTTCATCCGACCCTTCAGTTATTTTGGTCGATAACAGAACAATTGACCAGTTTCGGTTTGTAGGATCTAGAACATAAAATACTTGTACTGCCTATGATGTCATTATAAATGGTTCCTCTTTCTCTACTCCCTTATTGAAATCAAATTTCACAAATCCCAATTCATTTATTTTAATAGCACTCCTCTTATTAACCCACTTTCATTGAAAAATCGGCACTTGGAATTTTGTATAATCCAACTCCCATATTTGTTTGATGATGCCAAAGTATGACATATTCACATAAATTGGATTTCTATCCTTAGCACTGGAAACATGCATCACTTCAGCCACAATTGTAACCCCACTATTCTTTATGGTATTGTCTTAATCATGTTCATTAGTATAGAATGTATAACCATTAACTTCATAATCATTGTAAGATAATACATACACACTTGCTCCTCCAGCTAGCCATCGAAGTTGTTCTGAAATTGAGTCTGGATTTTCATTTAACTTCTTAAAAATATGGTTCCGAAACCATCTTGTAAAATGTCAATTATGTGTATTTGATATCTATTTTTCAGCCCTAGATGGATTCAAATGCCAGAAAATTTCTTTGTGGGTTTGAACATATGGGTCAACGTTGAAACTGTTATACAAAACATAAAGGTGGGTCTGCTCCTGATCTGTAATATTGATTGTGACAACATCTGTTATAGAAATTCCTTCACCCTCAATCCACCCAGTGTGAAGAGATTTAGGTGGGACAATGATTTCCACACCAGACAGGTATTTGGTACAGAGTTCAATGGATTCCTCAACAATATTTTGCTCTGCAATACAACCCTCTGGACGACTTTGATTTTTGACATACTCTTTCAAAATATTCATATACCATTCAATAGGGTACATCCATCTATAATGTACAGGATCACATAGTCAAATCTCTCTCACCAAATGAACCATAAAATGAACCATCGTATCAAAGAATATCGGCAGGAAGAACATTTCCAGTTCAAATAATATGATGGAAATTTCTCTTTTCATAGTTGGAAATTTCGTCGGGTCTATAACTTTACTTCATATAGATTTAAATAAGAAACAGAGCTTCGTTAATGTATGGAAGACATTCTTGGGCAAAATGCAATGTAAATCTATAGGAATTAGATTTTGCATCAAAACATGGCAGTCATGTGATTTCAGACCCTTTAACTTTAAATCGCTTGTTGACACGATTTTCTTGATATTTGATGGACACCCCTATGGAACCTTTACATCATTCAAGAAGTTTCAAAACTGATATCTCTCTTGCTTGGAAAGAGTGTAAGCAACAGGAGGAAGAAATATTCATTTTTCACCCTTCACTAGTGCCAAATCTTCTCATATTCCCATGTCAACCATGTCCAATCTAGCCTTAATTCCATCCTTTGTTTTGCTGGGTGCATTTAGAAATGTTTTGATGACACTATCACATGCATTTTTTCAACATGCATAACATCAAGAAATTTTTTGACATATAGACAATTCTAGTATGGTAATTCAAAAAAAAACTGATCTCTTTTTCCAACTGGTTTTCATAAGGTTTTTCGAAAACAATTTACCAAAAGTAGTATCCACATCTTTTACTTTCTCAAAAAATTGATCACCTGTTAGTGGAGACGGTGTTGTATATTCTTCTGAACTTCCATCGAATGATGTTGTCCAAGATCGGTACTTATGTCATTGGGGTAGAAATCTGTGATGTCCTAGAAACATGGTTTTCGATGAATGTTTCAACCTAATTGGTTGTGTACCTTATTTGAAAATGGGGCACCCTTGAGTTACTTTAATGATATATCCTGAAAAATATCCATAAGTAGGAAAGTCATTTATCATCTCGTACAACATGGATCTCAAAGTGAAATCTTCATTTTTGTAAGTATCATACAATGTAACACATGAATCCCACAATAATTTCAAATCCTCGATCAATAGAGCCAAATAAACATCAATATCATTACCCAGTTGTTTTGGTCCTAATATAAGCATAGATAACATGATATATTTTCATTTCATGCATAACCATGGTAGTAAGTTATAATTTACCAACATAACCGGCCATGTACTGTGACTGCTACTTTGAAAATCAAAAGGATTCACTCCATATGTAGATAACACAAGATGAAGGTTTCTCGGATCATTTCCAAATTCAGGATACTCATGATCAATTCTCTTCCACTGAGGAGAGTCTGTCAGGTGACGTAGTTTCCCATCTTTAATTCTTGTATCTTCATGTCATGTCAATTGTCTTGTAGTCTCCTCACTTCCATATAGGCACCTAAACCTTGGAATGATTGGAAAGTACCATACAACTTTTGTAGGACTGGATTAATCTTTCTTGTATCGAGAAGCACCACACTTTAGGCATTCTTTAAGTGATTTTTAGTTCTTGAGAAATAATATATAGTCATTCAGGCAGATGTGTATTCTTTCAGAGATCATACCCATCAAGCGTAACATTCGTTTGTCATCGTATGTTTGGATTAGGAGCTCATTATCTTCTGGGAGAATGTCATTCAAGAGAGCAAGTAGTTCCGTAGAACTGGTGTCACTCCACCCATTTCCTACTTTCAAATTATACAGCTTCAGTACAGATGACAATACTGTATATTTAGTGCAACTAGCATATAATGGCGTCTTTTCACAACTCTTTAACTTCTCAAACAATTTTGGGAAATCACAAAGTTCATCATTAATTTTCCTTGTCATTTCCTCAAAACGATCTTCATTATAATTCACATCCATAATCACATCCTCCATACGATTTTCTTCATTGTTCACGCTTGTAATCATAGCAGATGATCCATAAAACGCAATGTTATGCCAGCCACTACCTGCATTCATTTTTTCCCCGTGTTTATTCCAACATGTATAACTTTGATCTATTCTGTGACAGATCAGGTGTTATTCCAACTCCTCTAGACTAATTTTTATTGAATAACAATGGTGTAAACATGGACAAAGGATTTGAGAAGGGTCATATGCATGATCTTTTGCAAACTTGATAAACTCTTTCACGCCATCTTCATACTCTTTTGTCAACCGATTGGCATTCATATATTCTTTATTCATACTCATCCTATTTGATATAGTAATATTAATATTTAACAAAATAATTACACAAAACATGTTCAACTAGGGTCATCATCCAACTATAATAAATGGAACTAGCTATGGTAAACAATACTCTTACCTCTCCATGCATTACTCATGACCAAAGTAGATCACACCCATCTTCCCAACCACCTGATCAATGGAACTATATATGAGAATCCCTTGCACTAGAATGTTTTAGTATCCCACATGTGATCTATATGCATTGTTGTAAACCAGTTTTTTAGTGTTTCTCTTGAAACATAATGTCTCTAGTCAATAAATATGGTACTAGACTAATAGATGGTATGATTTTCAATAGAGTACGTGTGGGTGGAAGGATTCATTACATGTGTTATTATAGTTATTTGACTAGGGTGTCCATAAAGTGTCTCATAGAGTCCTCTAGTGAAGTGGTTTTCTAAGATTCGGTGGAATTGCACTAGTAACAAAGTGGTGGTGCCATTGAAATGGGTAAATTTTGGATTGATATTCAATAGTGGAAGAAATACAACATGGAAAACAAATGTCATACCAATCAAGCCAACAACTGCAACACCATACAAACACACAATCGTGCTCACAATCGCAACACCATACAAACCAAACAATCACAATTTCAGATTTTAAAAAGAATCCCTTATTCAATTCTGTTTGTTAATTCAGGGGTTATCACAGAATTTTTATCATCCTGGGTCATTCATTCATTAGTCAATATATGTAAATTACCAATTTTTATAATCAAATGTTCAACAAGAACCAACCAACATGCAATTCGTTTAGTGTGCAAACGAGGACCACCATTGGCCACGATTTTTAGTAGGGAATTTAGCCCATACATTTCACAACATAATCATCAATATAAAACAATAATAACATGCGAACAAGAGGAAATCAATGATTAAGAGGAGAAAACTCATCGTGAAGGTGTCGTTCAGCGTGCAGCAGAGGTGTGTTCGCGACAGAGGAGAGGCGCACAGCAGAGGAGATTTCCAACTAAAAAGATAACATAAAATGAGAACTCACATGTTAAACAATTTTATTGGTCAATAGTGGGATTTTATTTTCCATCTATGATATCTGCTTCCTGTTTGTTTATTTTTTGCATATCTATTATTTTCTTATATGTTCAACTTATGAATGGGGAATGTCTGCTTTTCAGGAGAAATATCATTTTTAATTTACTCTAATTTAGGGGTAAAATATTCCACATTAATTGTATTTTCTTCAGGGGATCGTTGTTGTCCCATAGGGATCATGACCACCTCTTAAGTTAGTGTAAAGTCAGGTTAGTTGTTGGTTATGATACCAGTCTGGGCCGTATCATTAAATTTACAATTGTAATTGACTCATGTCCATTTAAATATAGGATTGGGGGGGTCAGACACTAATATATAGAAGGAATAAGAGAGGTAAAAATTATACTAGGCTCTCCAATACAAGTTATGAAAGATGAAACATACACCGGGTGAGGGAGAACCACCTAAGAGGAGAGGAGGGGGAGTTTGGCATAGTGTGGAGGGGTTCTGGATGAGAAAAGGGGAAAATATAGTAAAACATAAAAGGTTAAAAGGGGGAGGGGGTGGGCTGTCTGGGGGGGGTAGGGGCTACAGGGGTGTGGGGGAGGGGGGTTTGGGCTGTCCAGGGAGGGGGGTTATCCAGTTGGGGGGGGGCTATAGGGGTGTGGGGGAGGGGGGTGTGGGTTGTCCAGGGAGGGTGGGTGGGTTGTCCACTATGAAATATCCATTAGGGATCCTAAAGAGTGAATTATGAGAGAGGAAAATTATGGGGAAGAGGGGTTTGGGTGATGGGGTCGAGTGACTAATAAGGAATAGGAGAACTTCATTAAAAAGACTAAAAAAATCTCTTTTCAATTCAAGAATAGGGTACAGTATAGTGTAGCCTAATGGTCTATTTCATAGTTCACCCTATGATGTCACATTATTGAATTACCACGAGGTATACACTGCAACACTCATCCCCTAGGCAGAACCATTAAATCTTGATCATGAATTGTGATGTGACTATATGCCTCATGGAATAACATCCACCCCCCAAAAAATAGTATGGAGGGAATAACATAGCCAGCCTCTCACATGATCCAAATCATTAACATAAGGCGGGTCCCATGGATAAACTCACATACATAAAGGAGGACCTAAAGAGTAATAACCAATCTAACCTCTAACACAGTCTAAATCACTAATATAAGGTATTCTGCATGGATAATAATATATACTAGAAGTGGATCGTGAGGAGGAGGAGGAGGTCGCGTGGACAAGGGGAATTTGTGTGTTGTAGAGGAGGCTGTTGGGATGGTCGTCGTATGAGGAGGGTGCACCAGAGCAGGTCACGTGGACAAGGGGAGCGCACAAGGAAGAGGGGGAGGAGGAGGTGGAGGCGATAGAGGAGAAGCAGGGTCACGGCGGAGGAGGGGTCACGTTAGAGGAGGAGGAGAAGGCAGCGGCGACGGCGGAGGAGGAGGACGGTCACAGCGGAGGAGGAGGAAAAGGTAGCGACGGTGGAGGAGAAGGAGTGGGCATCATTTCCCAACACCAAGGTATAATTTCCCTAGTCATGGGCTCACCATAGAATGGGTATATCATCCCTCAAATGCATTCCTTTAAGATATCAATATTATTGGGCAGTGCATCTCAAACCATTTGAATATTTCATAATTGGTATAGCATCTCAGATCACATTATTATATGGTAAGTGGGAAATGAAACTCATACAACACATCACATTATCACAACAAGTATATCATACCATTCTTTAGGCATCTTCAACATAAATTTTCATATCATCCCAGTCCATAGGCTATGTCGGAGTGATTAGGCAGGTCATCCCACACCCAAACAAAGATATTAATCAAGGGGAAACACTTCCACCACATAAAAATAGAATTACCAATGGGAATAGTGTCCTATAGTATATAAACAACATAAAATGGCATAATAAACATCTTAGAAAATATTAAATAAACCATAACCAGGTTTTCCTAATATATGGCTCACTCAAAGTTTAAGATTAGTTGATCCACACATGCCAAACCCATATCCAAATCCAAAACTAGGCTATAACCCACTTGGATATTACAGTTCATAAGGGAGAGGAACACTCACCCCAAAAGTTATTCAAATAAGTCAAAAATTCTATGAGAAAACACTAAGTTCCATTTGGGTCAAAGCTCACACTGACCTCACCTAATCCACACATCTCTTATTCAAGGGAGGTTAAGGGAACCTATTTTGTCCCCTCTATGTTATTTTCTACCAAGGAGGAATACCCATTGGTTATATAGAACATAATTACCATTAATTTAATTTTCAAACATGGAACATATTTTCCATTGAATCACTCTACATCGCATGTAAGGATAGAACATAGCCCAAAAAGAACTTACCTACTCTTAGGTGGTGAATTAAAAACATCATAGTAAAAACCCAAAATGGGATCTCTCAATTATACACTTATCCCATATCTAGGGTAGAAAAAAGACACTTAACCAAGGTCCTAGGAATCATAGTATAACAAAAAGGAATCCCCCAAGGGCTCTTGAATGTAATGTTCAACACATTTTAATTTATTCCAACAACCCTTGATGGTTGTGGAATTAAGGAATAATACTCAGAGGGTCCATAACATCCCTAGATGTTTTTTCCAATACATATGGTCAAGGAAAACAATTTGAGTTGATTTAATACCAACTACACAAGGGTGGAAAGACTACATATCACACAATGCATGAAACAATACATAAAACATTGGTAATGGTTTGGAACCACCAACCTCAAAGTGGAGTTGACCTCTTAATAATGCCCAACCACCATATCCTAAGCTCATCCAGTCTTGATCAAGATCCATCATCCATTTTCGAAACACATGAGGAGGCGGCTGCGGCGGAGGAGGATGAGTCGGCAGCCGGAGGAGGAGGAGGAGGCGCGGCGGCGGCGACGGAGGAGAAGCAGGGTCGCGATGGAGGAGGGATCGCGGCGACGGCGGAGGAGAAGGCAGCGGCGGTGGAGGAGGAGGAGGACAGTTGCAGCAGAAGAGGAGGAAAAGGCAATGGTGGCGGAGGAGAAGGAAGGGGAGGAGAAGGGGTCGCGACGGAGGAGGGGTCACGACGCAGGGTTCAGCTTCCGCGAAGGCTTGAACGGATGCGACTGAGGAGGGGCCTGTTAGGTTTATTTTATAAAAACCACTAGAACCTTTATCAGTGCTATTTAAAAGCGCTGATAAAGGTGTGTTTTATCAGCATTAAAATAAAAGCGTTGATAAAACATACATTTATCAGCACTTAGAAAGCGCTGATAAAACACATATTTATCAGTGTTGAAATTATAGCGCTAATAAATACTTATTTCATCAATCTTTTTTATGGATGATAAATATAAATATAATAATTTTATATAAATTAATAATAAAAACTTTTATCAACGCTAATAATAGCACTGATAAAGACCCACCCCTTTATCAGCGCTTTCTGCTTAGCACTGATAAAGGGCAGCGCTTCCCTTGCCCTGTTTTGCGGTAGTGATTATATAGGTGTACATATGATGTATATGATACATCTTGCGATAGACATGTTCATATAGAGATATGAGTACATTTGATGGAGATCGCACCAAACCCCTTAGTATCTTGAGTAGCATTAATGCTTTGGTAGAGGGTGCTCTTTGCTTACATATATGAAATGGGGATTTCATATTTGTTGTTAACGCTACTAGGGCTCGCAGGGTCACACAGTCGGGCCTTTGGATAAGGATTGAGTTTTGGACAAAGTGTTTGTTCTAAAATGAAGAGATTTCAATGAAACTACATCTAAAAAGAGTTTTGGATGGATTCACAAAGAGTTGTGAAGTTTTGCATTAAGTACTTTTAGGAATTTAAGTGTAAGTGGGAGATTGTTGGATATGCACTTAAAGGGGTATTTCATATTTAATGATATACCTCATGTCATATGTTACGACTTGCATGGGATGCAAGTCGCGACTTATGATTGGATTGAATCATAAGAAAGTATTATGAAGCCTTTGCCACTTGTATCATATTGTATGATACACTTAGGCAATGTGATATGCATTGTAATTGCATGCATTGCCACATCAATCTCATGTGGTTTCCTTTGGTACTTAATCCATTATGAATGGATTAAATGTGGCTTTGCATACATTCATTGAACGAGTTCAGTGGTTACATCAATGGGATGTAATTCATAGGTGCCATTTGATGACACCCGATACGACCGACACATTCTTCATTCAATGAGAATCGTCGAGAAGGCCTATAAAAGGGGATGCGTTACCTCATTCATTGGTGGTGGTGATCATCAGTTTCATGCAAAGATTTTTGAAAATCTCTCTTCTTCTCGTAGCCTCGTTCATCACTCCATAGTGAAGGTGCTATCACCCCTTCAAGCATGTGAGAATCCACCAGTTACAAACTAGGATTCAAGGGTCACTGGATTACCTTCAAAGGCAGGAAACCTCATTTGATGCTTCAGTGATCATCATCAAGCACACTCCAAGGAAGATGGAGGCTTCTGCTTGCGGGATAAAGGTACGTTGTTCTCCGTAAACTTTTGCTCATTTGATCCTTGAAGATGTATCAGACATTTACATGAATCATTTCTGCTACTAATGAACATAAGATGATCCCCTAAAACCCATCAATATTATCATCAAATTGCTTCTTTTTGGGTTGTATCATTGATATTTGTTTATTTTCTTTAAAAACAAATAAAGCATAATGATCATCGTAAAATATCACATTCAACCCAAACTTGATTCGTAATAAAATCACATATATTTGCATTTGCTTTAAGGAATGCAATAGAATTGTTTTAATAGACATTCTCATTCACTAAGGGGGATAGAATAAAATTATTTGATCGAGTTTTATGATGCCTTCAAGATAATAACATGAAAATTCATTTCAATATTTCCATCCACTTCAAGGGATATGTAACAATAAAATATATTTATGTTGTTCTTCACGAAGGCTTAATTCCTTTCATATATTTTACATATAATAAACAATATATACTAAAAAGGGAATATACCAATACAATATTTATTAAAAATATACAAAAATAAATATCATCCCCGTTGTGATCATTTATACATAATAATATAGCTTAACACCATCGAGGTGCATAAAGAAATAAGTGATGTCAGATATTATCATGTCATCATCATGGTTTATTGCATGATCATCAATGTTTACTTTGGTGCATAACAAGTACGCGATGTTCATCATTTGACCACTCTTGACAGTGTCGCTTCATATTTTCATTTGATGAATGACGTTTGATTCGATATCAGTCATAATGATTATGAACACAAATTTATTAAAACTATTCACACTCACTTTAGGGAATGAAGTAAAATTTGACAATCACGAGTTGTTACATCAATAATAGTGATAGACATAGCTATGTCATGATTCATAAAATGAAAGAGATGACGGTGGTGATAATGTGTTGAGAAATCGTGAGAATTTTTGAAATTCCAAGCATGCTTGTAACATATATATATATTTTTATTTTCTAAATAAAATATTAGTAACACCCAACTACCCACACCACCCCACCACCGCATTTTCTTTTGATCCCCACCGTACATCTCATCTAGCTGGACGATGATCGGCTGGTCGTTGCGGTAGAGCTGTCCCAGTCGTCTGGTCGATGCAGCACAGAAGAGCGACCGAGAGCGAGAGGGAGAGTGGGAGGCGATTTCTTGATCCGCTGATCTCCGCTCCTCTCCCGTGACCGCCATGGATCCTGCGCATCAGCTGTTATTTTCCGTGCTTCTTTTTATTCTGTCCGTCCGTGCTTATTCTTTCTATCTCCCCGGCGTCGCCCCGCAGGACTTCCAGAAGGTGCGTTTTATGTGTTGCATATGTTTGTCTTGTTGAGTTTTCGGGGTGTGAGTTTGATGGATGGAATATCTGCGCATTCTGTGTCATTCATGCTGAATCATGGCGAGTGATCTTCGTTTCAAGTATTAGATATGCCCTGCTATTTGGATGTAGAAACTATTTGTCCGTGTCAAGTTTATTTTCTCCTTTCATCTTGTTGATGCACACATATTTGGTGATAAGGCACACATATTTAGCGATAATGCAAACATGATTTTTGAAAACGATATAATGCCTTCAATGAAGATGGGAATTGTACGGAAGGATTGAATAATGGTTACGTTTTAGGCCAGGAGGGAGTCAGAATCCACAATGGAATTTTCCCTTGGCTTGCTGTAAATTACCTATGCCGTAGAACAATTGAGCAGGTAACCAGGGGGAATCTGGTAACCAATTCGTCATCCCTTTCCCACAATGCTTATGTTTTGACAGTGTGCTGAAACATAATATGTATAAAACAACGAATGATTGCTTCACAGCGCTATTATCTTGTTTTTACCTGGTTTTGTTATTTGATTGCCTTTTTTCCAGGTTGTTATGAGTTTATATCACTGCATTAATAAGATTACCTGTACCCTTCTTATGGTCTATGGCTATTGTTTTGCAGGGTGATCTATTGAAGGTCAAAGTGAATAAACTTTCCTCCACAAAAACTCAGCTTCCATACTCCTATTATTCCCTCCCTTATTGCCCTCCGGCGTCCATTGTTGACAGCGCTGAAAATCTTGGGGAGGTTCTTCGCGGTGATCGCATTGAAAATTCTCCTTATGTGGTCAGCTCATGCCTAACTTGTTTTCGCTCACATTCTTTACCTTTCTTATCAAGTTGCTCATGGAAGCTATTTTCTTATGCAGTTTAAAATGCGAGAACCTCAAATGTGCAATATTCTATGTCGCATAACTCTTAATGCAAAAACTGCAAAGAGCTTTAAGGAAAAGATCGATGATGAATATCGGGTGAACATGTGAGGCTCATGTCTGTCATTTTCTGTTATTGGGTTAACGTGCATATGCGATTTTGATCATTATTTTCCTTCTCCTCTTCCAGTTATATGAATCTTCATTTTGTATTTCATGCCACAGGATTTTGGATAATCTTCCTCTTGTCATGCCCTTTCAAAGGGTAGATCTTGGATCTACAGTGTACCAACATGGTTTTCTTGTCGGTGTCAGGTGGCATTATGCTGGTGTAAGTAGCTAGTCATCATTATGACATGCATTCAAGTTTCTTTCCATGACATTTTCATAATGGTGCTTATAGTTTTATTTCAGAATTTAAGTATAAGCAATTTTAAAAATAGGAAACAAATGTCATTTATTCCTAAGTATTTATCATAAGTGATTGGTGTTAGAAGCATTTTTTTGTTAAGTGTTGTTAAATGCAGGTTTCAAGTTTCAATTTGTAAAATGCGTGAAGTATCTGTATGAATTATTTTGATTCACAACTTTGGTAAATGATTATTGCAGAGTAAGGATGAGAAGCATTTCATTCACAATCATTTGACATTTACAGTCAAGTATCACAAGGATGAGCAAACTGATTTAGCAAGGATTGTGGGGTTTGAAGTTAAACCGTTCTCGTATGTATACATTGACCCTTTTTATTTTTACTAAATAGCTGGTAAATGTTACTTCCATGGGAAAAGGGAAAAAAAACTTGTCATATACTTTACCGGGTGTCACTGGACCCCATCCACCTTGTTGATACATCTATAATCACTAGATTGGTCATGAAATACATGTAGTGTTCATGCCTCATGTATTATTGTTCATGGCTCCTTGACCAAGGACATGTTTTTTTATCCCATTTCCAGTGGATACCCTATATTTACTGATATTTTTGATCATTTTGATGGATTTAGTGTTAAACATGAATATGAAGGCGACTGGAATGAAAAGACACGCCTAACAACATGCGATCCTCATGCTAAACGCACTGTCACAAACTCTGACTTCCCCCAAGAGGTCAAAGAGAATGCAGAAATCATATTCACTTATGATGTTGAGTTCCAGGTAAGGCCTTACGGCTCATAACCAAACAATTTTGTTTTCCAGATATTGTGAGCTGTAGCTAAGGTAGTGTTTGATTTTGGAAGTCATTTTCTGTTTTCATTTTCTAAAATTACGTTGAAAACAGTTTTAAAAGCGAGAGAAGAACGATAAAGTATGTGAGTTAACTCTCCGTTCCCGATTCTATGAATCAAACGGGTCATAAGTGTTTCTACTTGCAGGCAAGTGATATAAAGTGGGCATCACGATGGGACTCGTATCTCCTGATGGCTGATGATCAAATCCACTGGTTCTCAATCGTGAATTCTTTGATGATTGTCCTCTTTCTGTCGGGGATGGTGGCAATGATCATGCTCCGAACCCTTTATCGTGACATTTCGAAGTACAACCAGTTAGAAACCCAGGAGGAAGCTCAAGAAGAAACAGGCTGGAAGCTGGTCCACACTGATGTTTTCCGCCCACCAACAAACTCCGATCTCCTATGCGTGTATGCTGGGACAGGCATCCAGTTCCTCGCCATGGCCCTCCTTACCATGCTCTTCGCCCTCTTCGGGTTCCTCTCCCCTTCAAACCGGGGCGGCTTGATGACCGCCATGCTTCTCCTCTGGGCTGTCATGGGCGTGCTTGCTGGGTACGCATCAGCCCGTCTCTACAAGATGTTCAGGGGGACTGAATGGAAGAGGATGGCTCTGAAAACTGCTTCGATCTTCCCTGCCACCATCTTTGTGGTGTTTTTCATCTTAAACGCCCTTATATGGGGCGAGCGGTCCTCAGGGGCTGTCCCGTTTGGGACTATGTTTGCCCTTGTGTTCCTCTGGTTCGGGATCTCCGTCCCGTTGGTCTTCGTGGGCAGCTTTGTGGGGTTCAAGAAGCCGGCCATGGAGGAGCCGGTGAAGACAAACAAGATCCCGAGGCAGGTCCCGGATCAAGCCTGGTACATGAACCCAGCCTTCTCGGTATTAATTGGCGGGGTCCTTCCCTTCGGGGCTGTGTTCATCGAGCTCTTCTTTATTCTCACTTCGATCTGGCTCCACCAGTTTTACTACATATTCGGGTTTCTTTTCATCGTGTTTGTCATCCTGATGGTGACTTGTGCCGAGATCTCGGTTGTGTTGTGTTACTTCCAGCTCTGCAGCGAGGACTACCACTGGTGGTGGCGGGCGTACCTGACATCAGGATCATCGGCATTGTACTTGTTTTTATATGCGGTGTTCTACTTCTTCATGAAACTGGAGATCACAAAGGTGGTGTCGGGGATGCTGTATTTCGGGTACATGATGATTGTGTCATACATGTTCTTTGTGGTGACTGGGACGATCGGGTTCTATGCAAGCTTCTGGTTCACCCGTCTCATCTACTCGTCTGTTAAGGTTGATTGATCGATGTTGTTGCAGTGAAATTTGGTCTTGTTTTATAGGCAGAGTTTTGAAGTTTGAGGCCAGGTTAGCATTACTGAAATTGGTTTTTGTGAGATGGGTCTGGTTCTGTTGAGACTTGCAATGAAATGAGCTAGCAGCATGTGTAATGGTTGATATAGTGAACGACATATTGCCATTTCTTCATTTAATGCTACAATTTTCCTAGTTACTCTGCTTTCCTTTGTGTAACTAATGTTACAAATCAACTATTTGGTCATTTGTGTCATTCCACAATATGGTCTCTCTTTCAACATTCTATTTAATGAATTTTAACTTATTTTAATGTGTTTTATCTGGAGCGTTGGGCATAAGGCCAATTTTTTTAAATTGGGTGTATATTCATAAATTGGGTGTATTTTTTTTAAATTTTAAATTTATATAATTATAAATATTTATTTATTATAATTATAAATATATATTTATGAATATAATTATAAATATATATTTATGAATGAGTTTATTTATTTATCTACATTAGTAATAAGGGATAACAAAGCATAAAGGCTTATCCCTCTCTACAAGGAATGACATGCATCTATCGGATCTATTTTATTAAATTGAGTGATTCCAAAGATTAGTGGCTTGAAGAACCAGTGACTCGGAGTTGAGAGTGGCCTGATGTCCATTGGAGGAGATGATCCAAAGACCCAAATAAGCATCATGCATCATGCCATGGCACCAGCCTTTCGTCGCACTGTCCCACCTGTCATCAATAATCGCATCATATCTCTAGTTTGTAAGTTGCACGCTTTCCCAGTTTGGAAGTTGCACCCTTCTCCAGCCAATATCTACATATTTATATATTTATAGCCATGGGCTTAGCCTAGTGTCAAAAGGTCCTGTGGGGTGTCGGGGAGGTCTCGGGTTAGAGTCTCCCCGACTTCCTGCATATGTGTGCTTGCATGGTTCTTTGTAGCTTTATAGTTCTCATTTCCCGATGGTTTGTAATGATATATTTATAACTATATAATTATAAATATATATATTTATATAATTAAAAAAATTAAATATATTTAAATAATTATAAAATATATATTTATGAATATAATTATAAATAAATATATTTATATATTTATAAATATATATTTAAATATGTTTATAATTATATAAATATAAATATAAATAACTATATATATATTAAGTATTGTGAATATATATATATATATATATATATATATACATATATATTAAATTTTAAGAAATATAATATTTATAGAATATATATTTATTAATATATATATATATATATATATATATATATTAAGCGCTTGGGGGTACAATTACATTAAACATATACCACACACAGGCCGTAAAGGCAGACCTAGCTCCTCAAGGGATAACCCACCCATCAAGCCCCAAATACGCACATACTCAATCACCATAGTGGGTTAAGCCCCATCCCTCCCCACAATGAATGAAAAACACGCAATAAACTTATTTTTAGATGCTTGGGGGTACAATTACATTAAACACACACACACACCACACACAAGCCGAAAAGACAGACCATTGCCCCCCAAGGGATAACCCACCCATCAAGCCTCAATCACGCATATACTCAATCACCTCAGTGGGTTAAGCCCTATCCCTCCCCACAATGAATGACAAACACGCAATGAACATATTTTATGACAATACATGACCGAAAGCCCAAAGACACATTGACCTTAGAACTTGAGTGACTCGAAGGCTCACTGACCCAAAAACCGAATGCATGGTTTCCCCTTGCATGAGAAGTCTACAACATGTCATTCCACTAGTCATTAGTCACGCCGTCCCTCTTGCCTGAGTCATTGCACTTGTGATACATGTTATGAGTGTTGTGTTGCCCCCTACCAAAGTCGCTGCTTCGTGCTGGTTCGATGCGGTGTGACAAGGCACCCATCCGTCCCATAATGGTGTGTGAGACTGATAAGGCTAGGTATTTCCACCCATTCGCTCCGACATCGCAGCTATTCCTTCGCCTGTAGGGCCTCACACAACACAAATTAATGTTAAAAAAGATATAATAATAAAAAAAAACTTTCAAGTTTCGAGTATCTTATAATAGTTACCCGAATCTGTCTGGATTAATAATAGAGTAATATTTTTGAAATCTGAACCTAATTTCGGGGTGCCCGAACCTAATTTTATCGGGGTGGGTACCCGATTATCGAGTACTCATTACCATTCCTAATTTATTATAGTAAATATATATTTTATAATAAATATATTTATTATAAAATATATAATAAATTATAATATATATTTATTCTAATATATAATAGGGTAAGAGCGTCAAATCAATTAGTGCTATTGTCCCTGATGTGAGAGCACCAAATGATTTGGTGCTCCAAAGACCTTTTTTTTTTAAATCTATACCTATTTAATTAAAAAAAACTCAGTTAAAAAAACTAGCCTTTCTTGTAATATTGAAGTAACTTGATCATAGTTAATCTCAATGGGATGTGTTACATGCTAAAGATTCAGGGACATTCAAAGTGTTAAAAAACAATGGAAGAATAATACCAAATCGGTTAAATAAAAAAATTAAAAACAAATGTACGTGATGATCAAATTGAAAATTCATCTTAATTATATATCCCATATTATATATTCATTATTGTCAAAGATGACTTCAACTCGGTCTACAATGCCAGACTACCTCTACTTTAGTAATGAAATTCTTAATTCAAACGAGTTCAACTTGGTCAACTATCATTGGTTTCATGTTACCATTATAATTCACAACACCTCTATTTATGTAAAACACATATCCAGATTGTGACTTGAAATCATCTTTATTTATTTAGAAATTAGCATTATTATTACCTCTTACAATGAGATCTTCTTACGATCCAACGACTCCCACATAAATCTTACTAATATCTTGCAACACTTCAACCCAAGATACCTCGGTTTCCTGTCCGACATACCATTTACCTCCGACATGTTCCTCTAAATCACCAGATGCTGCTGACAATCAACAAGAGTTTAAGATAAATGTTTGGGAGAATGATCTCCTTCATAATATTCTCTTTATGAGTCATCTGTATATTTGACATGCCAAAACAAACATGTAAAGGAAAAACCAGCATGGGTCCACAATCGAGATTCCATGCACCTCATCATAGAAAAAACTAACAAACAATATCTCTACATGCAATGCATTGCATACATATAAATACACATCCAAGAATAATAGTTAGATACAATCATCCAATATAATTAGACAATCTGACAAAAGAATAATAAAAGAAAAGTAGTCGCCACACTATGAGACCTCCATTGCTCATATAGATCAAATCTTCCACCACTATACACTAACCGAAGAGTGTCTCTAAACCCGCATACAATAAACCACATCTGCATGCATACACATGAGGTCACTTACATGATGTGCATATATAGGGGGTAAGCATAACACCCAATATGATTTCCCTTTGACACCCCATCATAAGTGTATATGGTGTATGCATGTGCCATTGTCCATAATAAGTGTTATGTGCTTTTTTCCCAACCCAACAAAAATAAAATAACCAAAACATAAATACATGTAAACAAAAATAAACCGCACCCAAAACATAACATGTATCCAAATAAAATATCATTATATTCAATAAAAGAAGACATTCCTCAAGGTCTCTCACACCTCACACATCTATAAAAAAATTAGGGCCCACCTTGCCCAAACCAAGGTATTAAATCCAACCATATAATAATCCCACAAGATAATATAAATCATAATGATAATAATGAAGGGTCATCCTAAGACCCAATTAAAACTAGATAGGGGAAACAGGGTATAAATCCCTTCGTATTATCATTATTAAATGATTGACCTATATTAAATCCCCTTCATGAGCGACCTGAATTTGAGGGATAAACTGACCACTCTCTTAGGTCCTAATCTAAAGTGATAAAATCAATGACCCAGACTAACCCTGAGTCATCACCTAGTGGGAAAAAATAAACACATCACTGAAAAGGGCCCCACAAATAGTGAGAAATCACTGGTGTGTGTGTGTGTGTGTGGGGGGGGGGGTTAGTGAATTCACTTCCTTTTATGTTTTTCCTTCAAAACAACCTCCATCACCTATTGAAATGCATGACAAGATCACCATGAACAAACCAAACACACATCAAGGCACAAACACAACTAACATAACCTGTTTTACAAGGTTTACCACTCAAAATGAGCAATTACATCCTTTCATGATCCGATAAAACCCATGACCACACATTCCATTAGAATCACAATGTGGATTTCAAATGAGTGGGGATTATCCTTGGACTCGTGATAAATAGTGTGTCTCTTGACTTGTGTAACGTGCTCTCTCACAAATAGAGATATAATTAGAAGTTTAATAAGAGAATCTTCACCAAGCATAAAATTCCATCGAGTTATTGTTTTTTCCTTTTATTCCTTTCTTTCCTCTCTGATACTCTTCACTTGCACAAAAACAAGTTCTATGCTCTACTCTCTTTCTATACTCAGATATAAATTCCGACATGTTTTATATGATAACTCCCTACCATCCCCACTTCTTTTCCATATACATGATCTATTTAGATCTTTTAGCCACCCTTGGATTTGATTGAGGGGCTTAAATGATCAAGTTTGATTACCCCTTGAAGCACCAAGTGAGGCACATCAACACAACTTAATTTCTATATTTTCTATCTTCACAGTGTGATACCTAGGTCTATAATCAGGTTAAGCTAAGCCAAGTATCTTAATACTCAAGATCGAGTTTGGTAATTCAATTCAATGATCGAGCACAACTTGGTATTCAATCGAGTACCAATTTTCAGTCTTGATATTGAGCTTGAGATGGAATCAAGGCTCAATCAAGCTACTTGATTAGGCTTGAATCAGATTAGTCAGGATAAATTACCATAATTTTAATTATAAAATCTTTTTCAAATTCAAGCTTGATATCGAATTTGTAATTGAGATCAAAAGCCCAAGATCATAATTAAATACATATATATTGAATAAAAAAAATATTAAAATATTAGATGCTCGATTAGGCTCGGGAGACACTCGATTATGTTATTCTAATACTCACACTCAACTCGAGTTAGTGCTCGAGTTAGTTATGCTCAGGCTCGACTTGAAAAAAATCAAGTTGAATTCAAGTATTTATCTATCTAAGCCTAAGTATTTTGTGAGAACCTCGAGCTCATTTACAACCCCTAGTGACGCATACCATCATGGTGTGATAAATCATTTTTCTTCAACCACTCAAAAACCGCTTCTACAATTACGGTGCAATTTTCTCTACTATGGTGTGAACATCTGCACTTTCAATTTCAGAGATGAACTAAATTCTCACATCCTAAACACTATGGTGTGATTCTCTAAAAATTACTCTTTCATAGCTTAAAACCTACTCCTACACACGTCCACTCACAATATGATCCATTTCTTCACATCATAATCAATATTCAATACTTGAATTTATTCTTACGTAGCTTGAATTTACCCTCATGCAAGATTGGTAGCGGCTAGTTGCAGCATAATCACCCCTTCACAATGCGATATCCTGCAACTCATTCCTCTTGAACTTCTCATCCAGGTGCATTGTAACATGAATTTAACATGTCACAATGCAACCACTTCCTCTTCTTAAAATAGTGAAAAACATAAAGAATCATGTCTTATCATTCTAGCACGACCTTTATGTCATGAAGGATCAACTCAAAACATCGTCGGATTTTATTTTAATGAAAACATTAAATCTTAGGTTTGAATGTGATTTAATCTTATATCACATGCATTTAAGATCATGTATCACAAATTTATTCTCACGAAACATGAATTGTGTCATGGCCCCATTAATTACGACATGATTTCTTCTATAATACTAGAACTTCTACAAACTCTATATTTCCAAATCCAAACACCTTCTTTTCTCTTACAAGATTCCAAAAACACCTTCACCTCAAATGAAACACAATGTAACACTTGAGTTTGAACATGATTTATGTATTGATAAAAAAGGACAACCCAAGAACCATATACACTTCATCTCTTCTCTAAGGAAACCTTCTTCAACTCTTGAACTTGACATTTCCCTTAACCATCTCCAAGACACAACAATCCATCCCTTTGTATTTTTTATCAACCAATGAACATAATTCACTTTTCAAACTCAACACTTAGAAATGAATAATAATTCAATAATTATAATAATATTTGAGTGAACTTAGTGTAGGAAATAAGAAAATTGAATAATAATGTCATGTTTTCCATTAAAGTGATTTATATCCAATTCTTCACATTTTTGATAAAAAATGAGATCATCTTCTTAAAACAACTCTTATTCCATTCTCAAAATTATTCCTTGAAGTCGTGTATAATAAGTTTCTGAACATATGCTCAATAAATATATTGGAATAGTTTATGCATTTCATAAACCGACACACACTTCATCAACTCACACTCACACACACACACACATGCTGACTTCACAACTTTCCCATATGAAAAACTCACCCTAAATATGTTCTCCCACTAAAGGAATTTTATATTCCTTGAATTTATGTTGTTTTACCCCCTTTTGAAAAAAAATACAAAAACAAAAAGAGGGGATGGAATCACCATACCTTATCATTGAATGGATTAAGGTTGAACTCCCCTCACCAACCTCATTTTCTAAAATGAATCCTTCAAGCTATTTGCTACTTCATTGGAATAAACTACATCTTCAACTTTCCTTGCTCCACTAACTCATTATTTAAGTGATATTTTATATCATTTCTCTTTGATTGTGAATGCTAAACTTGATTTCTTGAAACATTTATAGAACTTTGATTATCACATCCCATGAGAAACAATAACTTCACATCCACCTTTAGGTCCTCCAATGATTCTTCATCCACATCAATTGGGTTTTTTCTTGACTTGAGACAACATACTTCTCTTTGAAAATAGTTAAGGTAATTGAAATTTGTTTCTTTATGTACCACGCAACACACTTATCTCCCCAAAAGAAAACTCCACCAGATATTAATTTTCTATTATCCAAATTTCCAGCCTAATCTGCATTTGCATATCCAAAGAGATCATGATTTCCTTTGTTGTCATATTTCAACCCCTAATTTACCACATTGTTGATAAATCTAATAATTCTCTTAGTAGCCACAAGATGCATTCTTATGGAACACTCTAAAATATGGCACAAAGTGTGACAACACACACATGATTCAGTCATGAATCTTTCAAGTAAAGTAAACTCCAAATAAGTTTTTTAAACTCTCTTGAATAAAATTCCTTTCTATATTCATTTTTTGATAGATTGGTTCCTACTAAAAATAGGGTAGAAAACATCTTTGAATCCTCTATTCTAAACTTCTTTAAAAGTTATTGGGAATTATTCTCTTGAGATAGAAAAATACGACCCTTCACTTGAGAAATTTTCAAACTCATGAAATACTTAATCTCTCTAATAGTGGACTTCTCAAACATTTTTTTCATTTCCAAAATAAATTTTCTACAAGTAACTTATTTATTTCTGACAAATATAATATCATCTATATAGAAAATAAAAATAAAAATATCTCTTTATCTTCTTTGATGTAGAGGTTTCTATCCAGTCACCCCTTCTTGAATTTTAGAACTTTCAAGCATGAATCAAGATTTGAGTACCATGAAATTGGGGATTGATTTAAACCATACAATGTATTTTTCAACTTGTAATCATATCATATATATTCTCCAAGAAATAATCCATCAGGTTGCTCAATGTACACTTCCTCTTCCAATTCTACATTGAGAAAGGCTGACTTGTATCCATTTAAAAGATCTTGTATCACCTTTGTTCCAAAATAGTAAGAAAAATACTAACGATCTCAAGTCTAAAAAATGGTGTGAAAGTCTATTTGAAATAAATTCCTTCCATCTATGAGTAGCATTTTCACATGAGTCTTGACTTATTTCATATCACTTATCCTTTTTCATTCAACTTGTTATAGAACACCAACTTTTTTCTGATGACATTACTATTTGTTGGTTTGGATACCAACTCCCAAGTACCATTATTGTTGATATGATTCAATTCTTCATTCATAACATCAATCAATTCTTGATGTTTCAAAGCTTCTTTCACATATTTATGTTCAACTTGAGAAAACAATGAGGTATGTGTTGCTGCCCTCAAAGTTATTCTAGTTTGAACAAACTATCCTTGATTTCTGCTGAAATTTTAGACCTTAAACTACTTTATCATCCTTGAATGATTTGAAAAAGGTTGTTCTTCATCACTATAAATGGCCGAGTCATCATCTTCAACCTGTACTTTTCCTAAATTCTCATCTTTTTTGAAAACATCATCCTGTTTATCAACCATTTTTTCTTCATTATCTTAACTTATGAAACTTTCTTCTTGATGTGTGACTTTATTATTTGGGTGTTCCAACACCTTCATATAATCATTATCCATAATCTTCCCTATTTATTTTTTACAAAAACAACATCCTCTTACAGTCAAAGGATAACTAAGGAAGATACCTTCAACTTCTCTTTACTTGAACTTCTTGAGATTTTCACCTTTCACCTTGATAATACAAGGGCTTAAAAATATCCTAAATCATTTAAATATAGGGGTATTCTTTTAATACATATCATATAATGTAATATATGAATTGGTTTGACATAAAAAATGGTTTTGAATTCAGACCATTGTACTAATTTTCCACTTACATAAAAATCGAGATGTATCATGCTCTGCCAACATGGTGCAAGCCATTTTAGCTGAGATCTTGTTATTCCTTTCAGAACAAAACTTTTTTGTGGGGTATAAGGTGTACTAAATTCATAATGAATACCATGGTTTCTAGGATATGCTTCAAATTTTCCACTTGTGTATTCAACACCGTTGTCCATTTGCAACTTATTTAAGGAGAAACCACACTCCTTTTCTATACTTATTTTAAAATTATTAAACATATTCTTGGCCTTGGATTTATGTTTCATAAACATAAGACAAATAATATCAGTGAATTCAATAATAAATGATATAAAATACTTATCTCTATTGTTTTATTTCTTCCTCATAGGCTCATAAACATATGAATTAATAAACAACAATAAGTGAGATGTTTTAATCTCCAATTTCTTATGTGAGTAATTAAAAATATTTCCCTTTTGGAATATAGAAAACAACCAATTTATTTCTATATTAAGTATAGACACATCACGATCATTATTTCCTTGGATAATCTTACTCAAATTCCTTTGGCCTATGTAAAAAATTCTTCAATTCTAAAGATCCTTTAGGATGTTTTGTAACATGTTTTGTAACATGTTTTGTATTTGTTGTAAATATATCTTATTGTGAATGTTTTTTTATCTCAGGTAAGAAAGAGTTACTGGAGTTTTTAAGAAGGTTTTGTTAATAAAGTGTTGAAGGAGTATAAGAAAGTTTTCTTAACCTTGTTAGGAAACATTCTTAAAGTTAGATGACATTGTGCCGATATTCAATTTCCTAACATCATGAAGAAACTCATGATCCAAGATGAGTTTGTATAAAGGTTGAGGTCATAAAATGTTACTGGATGAAACATGGTGGATGCAATCAGACAGTGGTTTGCAAGTAGTCTACGTTGCTGGGTTTTTATACATTTGTACAAAGTGAAAGAAGTACAGTGGGGGGAGTAAAAAGTGCGAGAAGTTAAATTATTATTAGTAGTAAAAAGTTCAATACAAAGTTCCAGATGAATAGGGTGAACAAAGTCGAAGGTTCAAGTGTTACAAAGTTGAAGCTCCACATTGCACAAATTTTGAAGTTAAGAAGTCATGGAGGATGTTGCTGAATAAAGGAAATCAGATTGATTCCATTGGAAAAATATCCATCATACTAAGTTTTGTTTGAAAGATGCTTTGCTACTCTATGTGAAGAACAGTTTGTAATGATCTTTATGAAGACCATAAGACAAGGAGACTCTCAGTTGCATCAGACTGTCATGTATGAAGACCAACAGTCTGAGTTTACTAGACAGAAGAAGATGAAGTGCAAGGTGATGAGTTTTTAATTATAAGAAACACTCAGTTCAATATCATATAGTCATGAAGGGTGCTGAAGTATGTATTCTACCAGATCAAATCCATTGTCCATAGTTCCTTCGGTCAAATAGTTTGATCGGTTAGACACTATAGAAAGATTCATTAGAAAGATGAACATTAGACAAATCAAGATGATTTCATCGGATGGAAAATTCCATGAAGTTGTATATAGAGACCTGATTTTTTTCCTTATAAGACTTGAAATATTTCTATATATATTTACAAATCTAGGCGCTAAGATGATGTGTGATTTTGAGGCCCAGTGTTCCCTTAATTAATTTTATAAAAATATTAAATATATTTTATATTGCGTGTACACAAATTCTTAAAGAAAATAGAATAAATCTTAAATATAAGTTTGGATTAGAAATTCAAGACCACGGTTGAGTCTGAAATGTGGTGTTTACCCTAAGCATGAAATAAAATGGTTCGGTGTGGGACGTTTGGACTCCTTACTCATTGGAAGTATGTTTAGTGAGTTAATTAATTATTAAATCAATTAATTCATTTGTTTTAACGTAGAGAAATGATCTATAAGATCACTACCAAGACGATTTCTCTAGGGTTATCCACATAAACCCTGGGAGAAACCCATAGCTCTTCCTCCCTCCTCATTTTGAAAATCTCATCAGATGACGATGAAACGCTAGATCAGGTCAGATCAGGATGCATCGAATGCAATAGATTATCTCGATCATTGGAAGCCACGTTCTCCATCAACAAACAATCAATAATCGAGGTAGGACTTGTAAATTGGTGTTTTTACTCCCTTTTGATCAAATAGTTTGATAAGATCAATCGTTGTTCTTTAATCTGCATCCTTTTGCAGCCTTTGCATGTGACTGAGTATTTAAATCTTGTTTAATTTCAATTGTTTTCTAACCCTGGGTTCCCCATTCTTGATCGACTGGCCAAGAATTCTTAACATCAATCATTTAACCTATGTTGCGGTGCTTTTATTCCTTTATGCTGTGTGTTCATCACCGTTAGGACCCCACAGTCCCAGTTTGACATTGTTGGGTGGCACTGAGCCTGATCGGTCCCCCAAAACCGTGCCAGATCAAGAAACAAAGAATGGATCGACGATCTAAGACTAGATCTAGGAATATTGTGAGGCATGTGTGATTGTTTTGATGGTTTTAGATCAAGAAATAAAGTGTTTAAGGAACGATGGTGTGCAGTTCATGTGACGAAACCCCGATGTTTCACTGGTGGTCATTTTCTGATGAACGATAGCTGAAAATGCTAGATCTGACCTAGATCTGATGTTTTTGGGTGGATTAGAGGTCAAAATCAATGTGGATGTACAAATTCAAGGCTTGATGTTTGGATATGAAAATATGGATAAAAACCCGACTACATGCCGTGTTCAAGGATGAACACATGATGTGTATCCCCCTCAACGGTAGTGACTAGGGTTTTGAAAAACTTAAGAACCACACGACATGTAGTAGGGTTTTGGAAAACTTAAGGATGACACAACATGTAGTCCTCCTACACACCGCGTACCCCTTACCCTATTGTAAAACCCGTGTGGAGGATTACATGGGTGGGAAGCCGTGTGGGAGTACACAACCAAGTACATGGCCATGTTCCTGAGTACATGGACACGGCCTGGTCACACGGGCGACACCCCATGTGAGGCAACATGCTGTTTACAGAGTACACGAGGTCCAATACACAGACACGATGAGAAGGACACGACCCGATCTTGGTTATCATGGACACGACATGTAGTCCACCTACACGACATGTATACCACATGGGATGGAGCTGTGTTCTATCCAGGGACACGACCAAGCGGTGGAGCGGGACCACATGCCATGTGGGTCCCCTCACACATCATGTACCCCTAGTTCCTTTTTGAGGAAACTTAAACAATCCATATCTCCTTCGTTTGAACTTAGATTTTGGCCCATGAGTAGTCTATCCTGAGTTTTTTTTCACATAAAATGTGATGGTTACCTCAGTTTTGGATTTGGAGATATAATGTGAAATGGTTTGGGCATGGATCCTGATAAGGCAACACTTAATGATGGTAGTGATCGTGTAGGATAACCAAGAACTTACTGAGTTGACCCTCCAGTATAGCTAGGCAATGGAATCCTTGACAGATACTGAGTTGACCCTATAATATAGTTGGGTAGTGGTATCCTCAACGGATACCGAGCTGACCCTCTAGTATAGCTGGGTAGTGTAATCCTCGACATATACTAAGTTGAACCTCTAACATAATTGGGAAGTGGCATCCTTGATTGATACCGAGTTGACCCTCCAACATAGCTGGGAAATGGAATCCTTGACTAATAGCGAGTTGAACCTCAATGATAGCTGGGAAATGGAATCCTTGACGGATACTGAGTTGACCCTCTAACATAGCTGGGCAGTGGCATCCTCAACGGATACTGAGTTGACCCTCCAACATAGCTAGGTAGTGGTATCCTCGAAGGATACTGAGTTGACCCTACAACATAGCTGGGTAGTGGAATCCTCAATGAATACTGAGTTGACCCTCCAATATAGTTGGGTAGTGACATCCTCAATAGATACCGAGTTGACCCTCCAACATAGATGGGTAGTGGCGTCCTCGAAGGATACTGAGTTGAACCTCCAGCATAGATGGGCAGTGGTGTCCTTGATGGATTATAGAGCAGAACCCCCCCAACATACTAGGGCATTGGTCCTCTACTCCGAGTTTGTGGCCCCTTGACTATGTGGCACAATGACGAGACATGGTTAGACTTGGATGGTTACTTTTGGGAAGAAGTGTGAGATGTTGGGCATCATTGATGGACTTTTGGAATTGTTGTCTTAGCTACTCTTCTTCTTGGGTTGAGCTGTGAGATGGATATCCCCTTACTCTCTCATTTGGGATTCTTTTTACTGAGCGCGCACACACACACACACACATTATTCTGTATCCACACCTTAGATTTGGTTACTCTCCTTCCATGAGAGGTGAAGACGCGTGGGGTATGCCACATGCTTTCTGTGTCTAGCCTCTCATGGTTGGATGAGTCTACTCTCATGATATAGATGGAAATGACTCAATGGGTAGTTCACCCACTCACCATGTTTAGCCCCTTGGGTTTGGATGAGATTACTTTCACTCTCTTTCTGGGTTAAGTTATTCTCTTTGACTGTATCTTGCATCCACTATATTTATATTACTATTGTATCTATTATTGTTTCCTCTTGAGCTTTCGGTGTGTCTTAATGGGTATGTATATACTCACCCATACATGGGATTTTCCCATACGTGCCGTGTCTTATGCAGATGATGGACAAGTCGACCATGACTTCAGAGGATCTTAGGGATACTTGGTTCTTGGACCATGTATAGTGGTCATAGCTTGGGATTCAAGAGTTGGGATCTATCAGATGTTTAATTTTTCATTTTTTTCAGGTTGGTACATATTTCTGGTTGGGTGTGTATTTTTCCTCTTTACTTTTCAGTTTACACTATCATACTTTTATACATCTAGAGGTTCATGCATGCTTGGTTTACTTTATAGCAGTGTTTCATCTTTTACTATTTCTTTATGCACTTTTACATTGAGATGGATATGTTTGTGCATACATGTACTTAAGAAAAGGCCTCCCCATGTTAGTTATGCCTTCGATACTGGTCTCCAACCCCTGACCTCTGGAGCCAGGCTTGGGGAACTTGGGGCTTAAGCCCCGACTTAGGTCGGGTCATGACAGATTGGTATCCGAGGTGGTTTGATCCTTAGGACATTGTTCGGACTAGTCCCCTTATAAGGATTTGGTTGGGTTTAGGGAAATAGTGTCAAAGTTTCTTGAGTGTGGCTCTCAGGCCAAGGAATCCAGTGATGGTGTGGTGGCTGATGTATCCATTCTCTAGGACCCTGACCACCTACTTGTCAACTCAGTATGCCGAGACATTTTTTACAGGGATCAATGGTACATGCATCATATAGGATTGGGTCTTTGACTATCCTTCTTGAGTTATCTCTCCATTATTTTTGACACACACACACACACACACACTCTCATCTGACCGTGGTATGTCTGGATAAATATTAGGATGCCTCCATGATGACATCCATATATGATACCCATTTTGGTTCATGATGACAACCCGATGAGCGATGAAGCCTCAGTTTAGGGTCCATCCCACAATCCCCTTCATCCAGGTGGGAAGGTAGCAACATCTCCACCTATTGACTAGTAGATCATTTCAGTAGAGAAGGCTGAGGACGTGCACATGCTTAGTGCACGCCGTGAGTGCCAGTATTAGAGACCATTGAGGTTCTACAGTGAGCCAGATCCTCAGACAATAGATAATTGGCTAGAGTCGATGGTTCATATCTCTAGGCTTGTTCAGAACCCGATAGATCAGGTGGTTGTGCTGGTAGCCAGAATTTTCCATGTAGCAGTTGAGCGCTAGTGGATCCTTATTATATAGATTCATGATGATTCGACACTCTCATGGACTGGCTTCTAGAATCAGTTCCTTGAGGATTACTACCTATACTGCTTGTGATAAGTTTATATTCAGAAGCTTCTAGAGCTGCAACAGGGATGTATAATGGTGGATGAGTACACAACAAGGTTTACATACCTTACTTGGTAATCCCTTGACATGATCCACAATGGCTACTTATGAGCATGAAAGTTTGAGCAGGGACTTCGCAGAGAGATCTATGCCAGCGTAGTTCCCTTGTACATCCCCACCTATGTCAAGGTGTTGGAGTGAGAACTGGTGATAGAGATCTTTTTGTCAGAGGGATGCTAGATAGCTAGAGCTAGCAATGGGTGTCATAGAGTTGAGTCATCTGTAGAAGCTAGTAGACACCAGTCAGTGGTATCTCGGCGTAAGAATCCCTTTTTCGATCAGGTTCATGCATGTGGTCATGCGGTGTGGGGACAATATATAGCACCAAGTCATCCTAGAGAGGGGTGGTGCTTTGTCTATGACAGGTGAGTTCACATAGCATGAGACTTCCTGACCAGACGTGTTGAGCAGTACAAGTAGATAGCTGATGGACCGCCATGGAAGAGGCATCACCATGATTAGGGATCTCCTAGGCGAGGACATGGTGGTCCCTAGGGAGGCAAAGTGGGTAGAGGAGTAGGAGGAGATATGGGTGGTGGACACCACTATGAGATCCTTCCACCACCAGCACCACTAGGTGACCCACATCGGGCTCAAGGAGTTGGTGGTTGGGGCTTCAGACAACTATATTTTTTGGATGTCAATAAATCCCACAGTGCATGAGTTGATAAGAGGTACGGTCTATGTGTTTTATACTCTTGATTTATTGTTAGTAGACATAAGTTCCAATCATTTCCTTTATCTATATACTCTTGGTGCGAGATATGAAGCTCCTAGTTGAGGCACTATCCCATTAGTTTTGTCTTGAGGTTCCTATAGGGAACGCTTCCTCTATATCTTTTATCTTACAAAAGTGTGAGCTATCGTTTGGTGTAGATAAGTTCACATTGGACCTTTTGGTCGCCACGATGGAACCCTATGATGTTATCTTGGGTATGGATTGGCTGTCCATGGTTTGAGACTAGATTGTTTGTCAACGCAAACAAGTCAGATGCCTATGCATTGATGAGATGAGATTATCCTTTTCTAGCAAGAGAGATCTCATGGAAAAGAAAGTGGTTTCTACAAGTATGAGGCTACAACCCATCACCCATTAGTTAGAGAGTATATCCCTTGGTGTAGTAGGCTCTTCAAGAATCTGGGTTCCTTCATTTGTGGTGAATTACATGGACGTCTTCCCCGAGGACATTCTGGGACTGCCTCCGAGGTGGGAGATGGAGTTTCTCATCAATTTTCATCCCAACACCACTCTGATATCTTATACGACATATTGGATGGCCCCTACCGAGCTCTGGGAGATGCGGTTATAGTTGGAGGACCTTTGAGAGAAAGGTTTCATCTGACCCAGTGTGTCCCCCTAGGTGGCTCCAATCTTGTTCATGAAAAAGGAGGATGATATATTATATATTTCCATAGATTATCACCACCTAAACTCAGACACAATAAATAAAAAGTACCCCTTTCCATGGATTGACGAACTCTTTAACCATTTGTGAGGCGTAAGACAGTTACTGAAGATCAATCTCAGGTCCGACTACTACTATTTGAGGTTTCGAGAGGTAGATGTTCCAAATTTGGCATTCCAATGTCACTATAGACACTATGAGTTTCTAGTGATGCCCTTTAGTGTGATGAATTCCTCCATTGTGTTTACGAATTTGATGAACTAGGTCTTCCAGCCATACTTAGACCAATTTTTTTGTTGTCTTCATCGAAAACATACTCATCTAATCTGCATCAGAGGAGGAACATACAATGTACTTGAGGATGGTCCTAAATTTGATCTGAGAGCACTGAATTTACAAAAATATCTTAAAGTTCCATTTATAGATTCATGAGGTTCACTTTTTGGGGAATGCCATTTCTAAGTATGGTTTATCCATGGACCCAGTAAAGATCGATGTAGTGCTTGTTTGGGATCCACCCAAGAGTATGTCATCGGTGTAGAGTTTTCTTGGATTGGTGGGGGTACTACAAGAGTTTTATGAAATACTTCTCTAGAATCACATCCCCTTTGACCACCCTAAAATAGAAAGGGTAGTTGTTTACTTGGTCTGAGCAATGCTATATATCCTTTAAGGAGTTGAGGCTGAGGCTGGAAAGTGATCCAATGTTGAGACTACCAGAGGAAGGCATGGAGTTCGTAGTGTATTATAATGCCTCAGGAGTTGGGTATGGCTATGTGTTGATGCAGCGGAAACTAGTTATCATATATGGGTCGAGACAGTTGAGAACCCACAAGTAGAACTATGCGACTCATGAACTAGAGACGATAGAGGTAGTCTTCTCCATGAGGATGTGGAGGCACTACCTTTGGGGGGTGCACTTTGTGGTCTACTCAGACCACCAGAGTCTTAGGTACGTCTTCACACAGAGAGACCTAAACCAAAGACAATGATGTTGGTTGGAGTTCTTGAAGGACTATGACTTTGAGATAGTCTATAATCTAGGGAAGGGAAATTTTGTAGTAGATAAACTTAGTAGGAAATCCCAGGCTCACTTAGTACAGGAGGCTGCATTGCAGTTGGCCTCCTTGCAGCTGACCCTAGTGGAGCAGGATGATACAACTTTTCTACAGTCAATGGCGTTGAATCCTCCCCTTATTGAGCATGTGAGGGAGTCCCAACTGGGAGACATCGACTGCAAGGTCTTATGTGATCATATATCCATAGGCAATGCATCAGATGGATATTCTGAAGGAGGGAATCACATCATCTTATTCCAGGGGTGGATAGTGGTTCCAGTCACATTGTGGGAAGAGGTGATGTGAGAGTTCCACACTTCTCCCCTAGCTATACATCCCAATGTGGAGAAGATGTAAAGATAACTTCAGTGGCAGTTTTGGTGGTACAACATTAGATGAATCATAGTTGATTTTATCTCTCAGCGACTCACTTGTCAGTAGGTGAAGGATGATCACCAAGTTCCAGAAGGTTTTTTGTAGTCCCTTTACATCCCAGAGTGGAAATGGGACTAAATATCCATAGAATTTATGACATGGATTCCACATAAAACGAAGGTCCATGAATCCATCTAGGTGATAGTTGACTAACTCATGAAGTTGGCGCACTTCCTTGATATCAGGGATCAAAGTTCGGTGGAGAGTTTAGGGAATTTGTACATACGAGAGATAATTCTCCTTCATGGGGTGCCCTCAATGATTGTCTCATTATGATGCGTGATTTACATCACGATTGTGGAGAGGCCTACAGGAGGAATTCAAGACCCAAATGAGGATGATTACCGCCTTTCACCCCATACTAATGGGAAAAATGAGAACACTATCCAGGTGTTGGAGGATATGATGAGGGCATGCATGTTATTATTCAATTGGAGTTGGGAGGATCACCTACCCTTGGTCAAGTTTTCATACAAAAAAATACATCACTCTACCATCGACATTGCACCTTTTAAGCCCCTGTATGGGAGACCTTGAAGGTCACCCTTGTCCTAGAAAGAGATCAGTGAGATATCTATCATGGGCCCAGAGATGGTGCAGGTGATGATAGAGAAAGTCCAAGTCATCCGTGAGTAGGTGAGGATAAACCAGAGCCGAAATAAATCTTACATAGATCTCCATCATAGGCCCTTATAGTTTGAGTAGGGAGACTACATTTTCTAGAGTGTATCTCCATGATAAAGATTGTAGAGGTTCGACTGGTGAGGAAAGATATCCCTGAGGTTTATCATCCCATTCAATATCATATTGAGGGTTGGTGAGGTTTCTTACCACCTCTCACTACCCCCATAGTTGGAGTGGGTGCACAACGTCTTCCATATGTTGCAGCTAAGAAGATACGTACATGATCCCACACATGTCATCGATTGGGGAGAGCTAGACATCAAGGATGGATCCACTTTCGTGTAGCACCCAGTGACGATTAAGGATCAGTAAGAGAGGACCCTACATAGATATACTATCCCCTTAGTTCACGAGTTATGGAAGCACGAGAACATGAAAGAGAGTTCTTGGGAGTAGGAGAGCCAAGTGTAGGCTCAGTATTCCGAGTTGTTTGTTAAGTTTTTTCTTTTTGGGGATGAAAATTTTGAAGTATGGAATGATGTAGATACCCATTTTTTTTTCTTATAATACTTTAAAATATTTATATATATTTATAGATCTAGGTGCTGAGATGACGTGTTATTCTGAGGCCCAATGTGCCTGAAATTAATTTTATAAAAATATTAAATATATTTTATATTACACACAAAAAGATTCTTAAATAAAATGGAATAACTCTTAAACAAAATCTTGGATCATAAATTTGAGACCATGGTTGAGTTCAGAATACGGTTTTTACCCTAGGCGTGACATAAAATGGGTCGGAACAGGGTGTTAAAACTTTTATCTTGTTGGCGGTACGTTCAGTAAGTTAATTAATTATTCAATTAATTAATTTATTTATTTTGACGCACCGAAATGATCCATAGGATCACTTCTAGGATGATTTCTCTAGGGTTAGCTACATAAACCCTCAGATAAATCTAGATCTCTTCCTCCCTCCCCAGCCAGTAAATCCCATCAGATGACGATGAAATGCTAGACCAGATTAGATCAAAATTAAATTAATGCAATGACTTCTCTTGATCCTTGTAATATGTGTTATTCATCAACTAATGATCTATAATCTAGGTAGGACTCATCAAATGGTGTTTTTATGCCTTTTTTATTAAATTGTTTGAGTAGATCGATCGTTTTTCTTCAATCAGATTCCCTTTTTAGCCTTTTCATGTTCCTGAGTATTGAAATATTGTTAAATTTCAACTATTTTCTAACCCTGGGTTCCCCATTCTTGATCGACTATCCAAGAACGCTTGGAATCGATCATTTAACCTTTTTTTGGTGGTTTTTTCCTTTTATTATTCATGTTCATCATCGGAAGGACCCTATGGTCCCGGTTCGACATTGTCAGGTGGTACCGAGCCTGATCGGTCCCCCAAAACCACGACATATCAAGAAAAGAAGAACATATCAGTGATCTAAGACTAGATTTGGGAAGCTTGTGAGGCACGAGAGATTGTTTTGATGGTTTGAGATCAATAAATCAAGCATTGAAGGAATGATGGCATGCAGTTCATGCGACGAAACCCCTACATTTTACCAGTGTTCGTTTTCCAGTGAACGAAGACCATAAATGCTAGATCTGTCCTAGATCCGATGCTTTATGGTAGATTAGAGGCTGGAATTGAAGTCTATGGACAAATTCAAGGTGTTATGTTTGGATCTAAAAATCTAGAGAAAAACCTGACTACACATAGTGTTTAAGGATGAACACATGACATGTATCCCCCTCAGTGGTGGTGGATAGGGTTTTGGAAAACTTAAGGATGACATGACGTGTAGTACTCCTACACGCCATGTACCCATTCCCCCATGGGACAACCCATGCAGAGGATCACACGAGCGGAAATCCATGTGGGAGTAAACATCCAAGTACATGAATGTGTACCTAAGTACAAAAACATGACCAGGTCACATGGGCGGCACCCCATGTGAGGCAACACACCGTGTATAGAGTACACGGGGTCCGATACATGGACATGGTGAGAAGGACATGACCCGGTCCTGGTTAGCCTGGAAATGCCATGTAGTCCACCTATATGGTGTGTACTACTACATGGGATGGAGCCGTGTGCTGGCCAGAGACACCGCTAGACGATGGAGTGGGACCATACACCGTGTTGGTCCCCTTACATGCCGTGTACCCCTAGTTACTTTTTGCAGAAACTTCATCCATCCATATCTCCTTTGTTTGAACTCAGATTTTGGACCACGAGTAGCCTATCCTAAGTGTTTTTATATATAGAATGTGATGGTTCCATCTATTTCTAATTTGGAGATACGATGTGAAATGTTCCAAGAATGGTGCCTAATAAGGCAATGACCGATGAGGGAAGTGATCATGCATGATCACCAAGTACTTATCAAGTTAAACCTATATCATAGTTGGGAAATATAATCCTTGAAAGATACTGAGTTGACCCTCCAACATAGCTGGTCAGTGGCATCCTCGATGGATATCGAGTTGACCCTCCAACATAGCTGGGCAGTGGCATCCTAGACGAATACTGAGTTGACACTCCATTATATCTAGTTAGTGGCATCCTCAATAGATATCGAGTTAAACCTACAACATATTTGGGAAGTGGTGTCCTTGATAGATATTAAGTTGAGCCTCTAGCATAGACGAGCAGTGGAGTCCTCGATGGATATTGAGTTGACCCTACAACATAGTTGGGAAGTGGTGTCCTCAACAAATACTGATTTGACCCTCCAGTATAGCTAGATAGTGGCATCCTCATCGGATACCGAGTTGACCCTCTAGCATAGTTGGGAAGTGGAATCCTAGACGGATACCGAGTTGACCCTCCATCATAGCTGGGCAGTGGAATCCTTGATGGATACTGAGTTGACCCTTCATTATAGCTGGGAAGTGGCATCCCCGAAGAATACTGAGTTAACCATCTAACATAGATGGGTAGTGGCATCCTCAATGGATACAAAGTTGAACCTCTAGCATAGATGGGTAGTGGCATCCTCGATGAATTACATAGTGGAACCCCCTTGACATACTAGGGTGAGGGTCCTCTACTTTGAGTTTGTTTCCCCTTTACTATGAGACACAATGATGAGGCATGGTTATACTTGGAAGGTTACTTTTGGGAAGACACATGAGATATTGGGCATCATTGATGGACTTTTGGAACTATTGGCTACTCTTATTCTTGGGCTGAGTTCTAAGATGGAGATCCCCTTACTCTCTTTTAAGAATTTTTTTAATTGAGAATATATATATATATTCTTTTGTATCCACACCTTGGATTTTGACACTCTCCACCCAAGAGAGGTTAATATGCACGTGGTATGCCACGTGCTTTTCATGTCTACCTTATAGTGGTTGGATGAGTCTACTCTCTTACTATAGGTGGAAAATAATCGAAAGGCAGTTCATCTAATCACTATTCTTAGCCCCTTGTGTTTGGACAATCTTACTTTTACTCTCTTTTCTGGTTGAGCTATTCTCTTTTACTATATCTTTCATCTATTATATTTCTATTCCTTTTGTATCTCTTACTACCCCCTTCAGATTTCAGGATGTCCTATTGGGTATGTATATACTCAACCCGACATGGGCTTTTCCCACACATGTTGTGTCTTATACAGATGGTGGAAAGGTCTTCTATGACTTCAGAGGAGGTTAGGGATACTAGATGCTTGGACCACATATGGTGGTCATAGCTTGAGATCTAGGAGATGGTCTCTCTTATCTATTTACCTTTCCAGTTTTGTCAGGTTGGAACATATTTCTAGTTGGGCATGTATTTTTCCCCTTTAATTTTTAGTTTACACTTCCGTACTTTTGTACTATCTAGAGGTTCATGCATGCTTGGTTTACTTTATAGCAGTGTTGCATATTTTTCTCTTCCCCTCTATACTTTTTCATCGAGATGGTCATGTGTGTGCATATAGGTACTTAGGCAAAGGCCTCCCTATATTAGTTATGCCTTCAGTGCTGGTCGCTAGCCCCTAGATTATGGAGGCGTGCTTGGGGTAGTTGTGGCTTGATACCTATCTTGGGTTGGGTCATGACATTGTATTAGGATGATTCTTGTATTCCAAGTTATATATAAAGTCTTGAACTGAGGTAGGATAGACCAGAAAGAGATATGAAGACTCATCAGATAGAAAAATTTGAATGAACAAATGTGATTCCATTGGATAGTGGAAGCATATAAAGAGAACAAAATGAATAAGTGATGAATCCATCATACTGATTCAATCGGTCGATGAAAATTAGACATAAGAGAGTCAGAAAGAGAAGAGATGGATGAATAAGTTCTTAATAAAGTCATCAGAAAATATTTTACTAGATAGAGTTTTGGGAAGATTTATAAATATTTTTAAATCCCTAAACAATGATGATTCTATAATGTTCATTCAACATTTCTTTTATTAATGACTTTAAGGAAGTTTAAAGAAGTTTCTCAACACTAAGTTTATGGAAGTTTGAAAAGATGAAGCTGGTTCTGAGTTTTTAAGAAGATTCAAGAATGTTATAGAATATTGTAGTGGCATCTATTGATGTTGAAAATGGAAGAGAGTAAAAAATTTGAGTTTTGGTTGAGTGGGAAAACACATTTGAGTTCCTTCCCTTTTCTCTTGAGTGAGCACCTGTATAAAGGGTTGTATATACAACTCATACATAACTATTTATATGTGAAAAAAGTAAAAGTGATAAATAATTCCAAGAAGGACGAGTTTCCAACCAAGGAAATACCTAGTTGAAGCAGAAGTACACCAAATATAGGTGTAGTGAGAAGTGGTACCAAACATAGGTGTCGATCAGAGATACCAGTCAGAGGCATCAGTCAGAGATACTAGACAGGGATTCCAAATAGTTTGTGAGGCATGATTATTTTATTCATCAGAAAAAGCATAGATCAGAGGCATGGTCTCATGAGGTGTATCAGACATAGTATACCATATGAAGTTATAAGGTGTACTAGATGGAGATACTAGATGGAGACATTAGACAAAGGATTTTAGTGAGTTGTTAAGAAAATTTATTTTTCTTATTTTGGATCAGTTACATAAGAAAACTTTGTAATTGATGGGAGTTAATGAAATTTACTATCAAAATATAGGAGGAGTCTAATGAGAGTCATATCAAATTTTATTCACTTGATTTTATAGTGGATTTCCACGGATATATGGGAGTCACCATGGAAAGGATGTAGTTAGCCACACTGTGGGTGAACCTTGTAAATTTTGTGTACTCTACTTTATTTCCCTAACATATCATACAAAGTGTGGTTGAGTTTTGTAAAGTTGAAAAGGATATAAAACTCTAACAAGTTGCAGGGGATAAATTAAATTAGGGAAGATATTTTAAAATATTACCACTAATTCAACCCCCCATTCTTAGTGGTTCTTATGATCTTAAGGAACTTCAAATTCTAAAACTGATTTTCTTACTTCAACCTCAAGTAGCATGAATTTTCAGCATAACCAACTCGAAACAAGTTGCCACATGTTTTCTGTCCTATTATCAAAACTCAACCATCTTTCATCCTCTTCACCAAACATTCATATTTAAAAAAAAACACTCAATTTCCTTAATCTCATATATAAGATACATTTAATAAGTTTTGTTTCAACCCATCCACAAATAGAGTATTCTTTGATATGAACTTGTCTTCTCCAATAACTGCTGAACCAAATCCTTTTATTTTGAGTGACCCATCATTTACAAAGTTTACTAAATTTTAATTGAATTTTTAAAAATATTTCAAGAGCTTCAAATATCCTATCATATGTGAGGAGTATCCGCTATCCAAGATCCATGGATGTTCCTTCTGAGATACTTTAAGTATGAATTAATCAAGAAATGTTATATCCCTTTCTTTCTATTTCTTATTAATATAATTTTGAGAAGAGAAATTCATACTCAATTAGGAAGAAAGTATAGTAATAAAATCTTAAAAAAAGCTACCCAGTTGGTAACATCTTATACAAATTTATTCTAATTATTGAAACTTTTTTCTAACCTTTAGTCCATAATTTCTATATTTTTTCTGAACTTTTCTTCTTTGAGTGATTGAATCCCCTTAAATATATACCTCCCATATTATTTAATCTGGTAGAAATATTGTTAATTAAACCAACATATCCTTTCCATATGCCCAAATCCTATGAAATTATAGTAGTAGTCATAGAATGAGTACTCCCCTTTGAACACTGCTTACTATCCAAATATAGAATCATACTGTTCTTCCACCTTTTGACCAACAACCTTGACTACTTTCTATAAAAAACTTTTTGGTAGACTCCTAACTCTTTATTTTTAATCTTATTCCTCCTTCATGATGTTTTTGAATCACAAATTGTAGCAAATTTTTCTTTTATATCAGTGTTATCAGAATTTCTAGATGTTTGAGTGTTTAATTCCCCCCCCACAAATTCAACTTTATACACCTATATATTTTAATCAATCATTTCAATCAATTTCTTCTATGTTATTTATCTAAATTCTTGAATGGAATTCTGAAAGTTTGATTTGAATTTGTTCAATTCTATCTCCACTTCCATCAATTTATGTTGAGAAATTTCAAGATCCTCATCCTTTTAATTATCCTCTCCTTCCATACCAAAATTCCATTTCTTCTAACTAGTGAGTATCTTCTTTAGGTTTCCAATTTCATTCATAAAATTTTACTCCTCAACATGTAAGGTGTCATTTTTTCTTGATGATTTCTCTTATTTCTTCAGATTATTGTTTTATTTTCCCAGTTTTGAAATCTTTGAAAGACACTACTTAAGCTACTGCTTTAGCATGAAATCCATTTGAGTTTATTATTCACTTATATCATTAATACTCTCATCATTGGTAATTTATTATTTGTTCACTTTAATAATAAATTATTTTCATCAACTTTTCTAAAAGCCTCAACTTCTTCTTCATCCTCACTGCTATCACCATCTTCATACTTAAATAAGATTTTTTTCTTGGGTTTAGAAAATTCTTATATTTCCTCTTTGAAGAAAAATTTTACTTTTTGAATTTTCTAGGTTTTTTCTTTGATGATATTCTTATCTTCTCATCATCATCTTTACAATATTCATGTTCCTTTAACCGTGGAAAATTTTCCGAAAAATTTCAAATAACTCCATAATTAAAACACTTGAGTGGAAGATTTCTGAAATAATTTCCTTTCACTCTTATAAAACTCCTTTAAATGAATGAAATGAGTTTATCAAATATAATTTCAATATCTTATTCTTCATAATAAGAATAATATGTTGAAATGAAATTTGATAAACTCATGTATTCATTTCAAGGAGTGTGAGAAGAGGAAAATGAATACATCGGTGAAATCTACCACTGAATATATGAATTGTTGTTTTATAAGGATTGTCTAGTAATGTTATAGATGTGATATTTTGAGACTAAATTATTTAAAAATTTGATCATTTTGGATATTTATGTTCATTTATGCATTGTTATTGAGATATTAATATAGATGTATCTCATAGGATTCAAAATGGATAGTTAAAATAGAGAAAGGATTTTGGGGTGATTTGGGATCATAAATGAAAAAACCCATATAATGATAGAATAAATGATTTAAATTATTATTAATATTAATTAATATTTTTATATTCATTATAAAAATATTAAGTAATTTTTTTAAATCAAAAGGAAATATTTTTAATTAAACACTTTTATTATAAGGTTTTATTTAAAAGTTTAATTTCTAAATTTTAGAATTTTAATTTTAAAAAATTAATATCATTTTTGAAATCATCATATCAAAATTTACTTTGGGTGAAATTTTTGGGATTTTTTTGGAAAATATTGGTTTTTCAATGAATAGTGAAAAATATCGATTTTTTGTAAATAATCATTTCTTTTCAATAAATTAAATAATTTAAAAGTACTATTATGTTTTGAATATGATTTAAATTAATTTAAGTATTATTTATTTATATTTAATCTACTTAATTACTTTTGAATCAAATTTATATTGGATTTTATTATAAGTTTGTTTCTGGGTTTAAAAACAGGTTTTTTCTAAAAACCATTTTAAAGTGCATAATGTTTATCCATTTTAATTAATTAATATAATACCTAATGATAAATGTTTTGAATTAAATTTATTGATTATATATAAATAAATATTAATTTATATTCATACAATTATTATTAATAATCATAGAGTTAATATAAAATCATCTTTTTCTTGAAAAATACACTTCTTGAAATCCTACTTTTTCATCATGTTTGTGAGTTTTATTTTAAATTAAAATTTGATACTTCTATGAATTTAATTTGGTAAAATGGATTCAATATTTTTAATAATCATAATTTATATTATCTAATAATCTTAACTCAATTTTTGACCATAATAAATAGTGAAAACAGTAAAAATTAATTACTACAGTTAAGGTAAAAATGGTTTTTCCAGGGGATTAAACTAAATATATAAGATTTAAAATGACCTAAAAATTTGTCTAGAATCTATTTTATGTAAATATTTAGAAATTATAACGTCTAAGGTTTTATAATTATCCATTTTTCACCCTTGTGACATGTGAAAAACATGAGAACACCTTTCTCTTTTCAAAAAATTATAAGTGTGCCACTCACCTCACTTATAAAAGGCCACCAACTCTCCTCTCCTATTAACACCTTCAAATACATTTATCTCAGATTAAATGTAAAAAAATATCTTCCTAAATTATCTAACTATAACCGAGATCCCTTATTATCATTATAATTCTATCATAATAAGGCTTTTGATGCTTACCTAAGGAGGCTGTCTGAAGAAGAGGCATTGTGCTTTAACGAGCATCTTTATTTTATTTCTTCTTAAAACTCATTAAAATATTATTAAATAATAATTATATAATAACACAAGTATCTCCCATATAATTAGATTTTATTCTGTTAATTTCATAACCAAAATCTATCTCCTCTTCCATCAAATGAGATAAAAAATCATCATTCATGTGTACGACTAACTATCACCTCATGAACCGATGTCATTCGTTTTCTATCATTAGATCTCATGAATTGTTGTAATGATGTATTTAAAAAATATATATATATATGATATTTGTAAAATATTTATACTTATATAGTTATAATATCACATATACATTCTTACTTTCCATTCTGTGGGGGATATGATAACGTCGCTCGTGTGTACAACGAACTACCGCCTCACGAAGCGATGTGATTAATTTTTCATTAACGCTTTACATGGAAGGTAATATGGATAAATTTAATAAATATATATGATATAAATGAAATAATAATTATAATCATGAAATATTTATCATTCTTAAGATATAATATATCATTTTATTTCTTACATTGAAAAATGATAACGTCGTCCGTGTACGTGTGGACTATCACCACCATGAAGTGATGTGATTCATTTTTTTCATCACCACATCACAATAATGATATATATAAGTATATTTAAAGAAATAATATGGTATATATGATATTATTATCATTATGGAAATATAAAATATTACTTACCTTCTTTCCATAATGATCTTTGAAAAATGGAAATGTTACTTATGCGTACGTACATCCTACCGTCTCCATGATTGTAATATACTTCATTTATCAAAACAATATTTCATGATTTTTTTTTAAAAATTATAATTTATGTATAAATATTATAAATATTTATTTATTATTATTCTGGATATATTAAAATAATTACCTCTTTAACCAATACTCAACCTACCATAGTCATTTTTGACATATAAGCCGAATACCATAAAAAATTCTAAAGTAAACTTAATTGATTCTGTAATTGTATATAACATGGTAATAAGGTAAATAAAAGGAATAATAAACTTGGAAAGGTTATTAAACAAGTAAATAATTAACATAAGTTTATTATTTAGGAGATAAAGAATGATCATGATGAATCGAACTCGAGATAAGGGACTTTATCTCAATTTACTTTTATTGAGGCATATTTTGATGTTATGAAACTATATTATTTTATGAGGTGTATATACAGAACCTTTGGCATGTTATATCATTAATTTATCCATTCTAATGGTATTTAAAGTTTTGTTTAATTTTATTCTTTCATGATGCTTATGATTAAAATATTTCTGACATGATAAGGGACTTTTCTTTAAAAAAATTATATTTTAATGTTTTCCTTATAACTCTATTTTTCTTCCATGTCAATTATTTTAAAAAGATTTTATTATGGAAATTATAATTTTATAAAGGGATTTTTTTCTCTTTTAAGGGGTTTTTAAAAAAATAATCTTTGTATGGAATGTGTGAATTTCTTTAAAAACGACAAAAGGAATGTTATATTTTAACACATACAGTGATAATGAATTTCCCGCTACTATAACCATTATTTAAAGTTTGGATTCATTTATAAGATTTCATGTTTTATTAAAATAAAAACCCTCATTCCATTTTTTGGGTATTTTGGTATTAAAAATGGGTTTTTAAAAGAAAATGGTATTTTAATATCCAAAATTGGTATTCTGGCTTGGATCACATATTTCAGGTTATCTTTTATCCAGCCAGCTAGAAAAATTTGTCTCTAGAAAATCTATAAAAATAGACAGTCTACTCATGACCAGCTATAGGGAGATAGAATTTAGATGGCTTCAACATGTCATGTATGTAAGGGAGTTGTGGTAAATATTCATAATATATTTATTGAATTCTCCTTCATTTACAGGTTTTGGGAGTACATTTAGGACCTTTTTGGTGTGTTCATTTCTAGGAACAACCATTTGGAGCAGTTGATGACCAGTTTTATAGCTTCTAGTCATTTTTTCAGCAAGTAGGTTTACAACCTATTATTGGAAACCACATCTTCCACAGTTTCTTTCACCTGGATAGCGGGGAATGCGACCTTGTTTGACAATAAAAGAACTATTTTTCATACTGGGAGTATGGATATTCACAAGGATGTATTCAACACATATCATATTCAAACAGTTTCCATGAATAACTATTTCTTTGATATTAATATTCTTATAAATCTTGGTGTACATGGAAGGGAAAGAAGATCAGTTGGTTTGAAATTAATTTGATGGATTCCTCTAACTAGTTTATGGATTAAAGTGAATATGGATAGTGATACTTTTAGTTTTCCAGACCCATCAGGTTATGGTGGAGTCTTCAACACCCATCATGGTTTTGAGAAAGGATGTTTCTCAGATTAGATTGTCAGTGTGAATGTGTATGAGGATGAGCTATGATATTTAATATGTGCTGTAAAATATGATTTTAATCATAATTGGAATCATTTATGGATTGGATATGATTCTCACCTGGATATTAATGCTCTCAGATCATGTACCAGGAATGTACCATGGATATTTCTACCTCAATGTATTGAATTTATTCATGTCATTGGCCATCTCAATTGGAGTATTTCACATGCATGCAGGGAAGCCAACTATGTTGCAAATGATTTATCAAAGAGGGGATTTATAAAGATGAGTTCAATTTGTTCCTTATGAATTCATAGATATTTCTCATCACTTCTTGATATGGAAATGTGGGGTGTTACCCATTCCCAAACATGTAACAAATTCTTGTAATGTCAAACTCTTTAATTTTTACTTTTTAATAATTTTTTAGGGCTAGATTCTCCTGGGTCCTGAGATTTTTCAGTAATATCTGAAAGTGATTTTCATATGAGTTTAAAAGAGTTTTAAAATTATTTATAATAACAAATGGAATTTTAAAATGTTATATTCATGAAATGGTACTTGATCATTATATGATAAATGGATGCGCTAATATTTCTCTAGGTGATCCCAATATAGCTTATATGATGGGTGCACCTAGATAGTGCCAAGTGATCCTATTATAGCTTATATAATGGGTGCACCCATATAGCACTACAATTCATTGGGTAGTGTTCCTTATCTTAATAGGAAAGAAGGAGGGATTCACCACAGGGTTTCTCCTATGGATTTAACCGGGCACTAGTTACTTCTGAAATGGGTTTAAAGTAGGTTATAAAAGTGATTATATAAGTTTCCAAAAGGGTTTTGATTTTCTTACTATGATTTTTAATGATTTTATTTGAGAAAAAATGTATTTTTTCATGCGAAAATGGTTTATTTATTTTCCTCAAATAACATTGAGATAAAGGTAAAACATTTCATGGGTTTTCATGTTTTTCACTAGACTAATGAGTTTTCTTTATTTTATGTCCCTTACTAAGATTTTTGTGCTCATACCACATTTTTAATTTATTTAACAAGGTTTAAGGATGGGTATGGGAAAGGAAGAATACAAGTTGAATGTTTTGAAGATTTACCATGAAAATAAATCATGCTTTATTTTAAAAGTTTTATATTATGGGAAAAATAGATACTAATTGGAAGTGTCCACTTTGAAATTTATGGTCTTTTTATGTGTGAGCTATGAACTAATTCTTTAAAACTTTAAACCTAAAAGTTCATCAAATGAAATAGAATGAATTCTTGAATTAAAACACAATATTATGTAATGTTTAAGGTCAGGTCTTTATAATTGGTATCAGAGGTTGGTTTAGATGGCATTATATTTTAGGTTAATAATTATAGCATACCCTTGAAAGATTTCAATTTATTGTTATGTTAAAATGATACAACATTAAAAGATTAACATGTTGATTTATCTAAACCATGCCTGTTTAGAATGGTTTTCTATAGAGGAAACATGGAATCTTTAGTGGAAATACATCGAGAGGAAAATATTCTTTCAAATCGGTATCCTTCTATGGTTGGAATCGGAATAGAACCATTTGTTGTAGTGATGGATCAGTTGACATAAACTAATAATGGTGGTGGTATCCATGCTAGTGATGAACTCAATCTACCTTGAAGGAACATATCTATTGTGGATCATTTCATGAGGAAACACCCCCATCATTAAGTGGATTATATGACCCTGCGGTTGCCATAGGATGGATAAATTAAATGGAGAAGATATTTGAATTCATGGGATGTTTGGAACATAAAAAACTAACCCTTTATATTTACCATTTTGAAGGTGATGCTGATTAATAGTGGTATTTGGTTAAGAATGTTGGATAGATTATGTTGTGTCAACATATCTCAGTTTTTATGTGTTTTTATGATTAAAAAAAATCCATAATTTTATTCTAATGAGTTTATCTTAAGTGTTTCATATTATACATGTTTTCATAAGGAATTTACATTATGATATTTATAAGTTCTTATCTTACAACGAGTGAAGTATTAAAAATATGAAAAATTGGTTTATCTTATGAAAATTGAAGAATGTCTTCCATATACTCAAAATTAGAAAAGATATATGATGAAATTTTATCTTACTATGTAAGACATTATCTTATGTAAAGTATGATCGAGTTTTTGTTTGATCAAGTCATATATTTAAGACAAAATGAGAATAATTTATCTTATAAAGATGTTATTTTATTAAAAGTAAATTCATAAAAGAATATCTTATGAGTGTCAGAGAAGTCAAATAAAATAAATTTCATATCATTGCAACATAATTTATATTACATAAGATAATTATCTTATGCAATATTGAATTCAATTTACCTTATGAAGGAAAAGATCTGTTTTATCTTACAAAGTTTCTCGAGAAGTTATATTATGGAGAATAGTAGTTCCATTTGAATATATTAGGAAGAATTAACTATTAAGTAGAATGTCATGATTAATTTTCCAATATTTTGGTAAGTCATTTCATGATTTTTTAAAAAATCAGAAAAATTATTCTCCATTTAAGGAAATTTCAACTTGTGTGAAGTGTCACTTTTCTAGAAGTGGAAATATTTGAAGAATAAGATCTCTGATAGTGCTGCTACATAATCTTTTTCTATATATGGAAAGAAATGGACACATGTCATTAAATTCCAATCTCATAAATAAATTATAAACTCAACCATTAGTACTATCTTGCTAATTAATTTTAAAATCAATAGGAGATATAAAAAATAGAGTTATCCATTGCATGAAGAAGAGAATGACAAAATAACCTGTGCACATATAGACTCTTTGATAGGTAATGAAGATCATTGTACATATGCATGATTATATAGATCAATCACGTGCTGTTCTTTCAAGTTTTATCAATTTAAATAAAGATAATTATGAGCTTCACCTTGAAGACTATCATCTTCTCAGAATGTATCTTTAACTACTATCAGTAGCTGCTTGTAACTACGTGATGTAATTTTTTTTCAAACATTAATCATTATATATTTCATTTTAACTTTTTGTAAAGAGTATGTGTTAATAATGTGACTAGGTATTGTAAAGGGAGATACTAGTTGAAATATCTTGGACATTTTTATTAAGTGACAATTTCTTGTACTCAGTTGGGAGCCCCTAAAAACTGGCTTTTATATTGAAAATCACCAAACTCAAAGAGTAGAGTGTTAGTAGAGTAGACTAGGGGATTTCTATTCCCTAAACCACTATAAATCTCATGTACTAAATCTTTTCCTTTACACTTTTAATTTCTGCTACCTATCATTATAAAGTAACAAATCATAACTCGCATACCTTGAAGTGGGATGTTTTTATAAAGAAAATTTTAGGAACTGAATTCACCCCCTCTTGAGTATTCAGTTATCTAGTATTTGGGACAACAATTGGTATCAGAGCTTGTGAATCTTGAGTTTGAAACTTTCAAAGGTTAAATTCCAAAGATCTATTTTCAAATGGCTATTGTCGTTGATAACCGAGAATCTATGCAAATGGTCAGTGATCTATACTTCAATGGAGAAAATTATGGTTTCTGGAAGGCTTTCGTGATCATCAATCTAAAGAATATTGTCCTAAAATTTTATCTAAAATAAGTAAAGCCCTATAAAATTCCAAATATAGAACTTGAAACATGGAATGATACGACTGAAAAAAACTATGATTTAAATTCTGAAGCTATGAATGAAATAATCTGATTTTTAAGACCAGATGAGTTCAATAGAGCCTCTCAATGTAAAACTATAACATCCTCGACCTGGTGGGCACTATATCTAGTGCCCCAAGCTAGGTCATCACATGACCTCATGCATGCCTCCCTGTATACTAGAGGCTTCTGACTAGATGCATAGGTTTATGGAAAAACATTTGGGATACTATACCCTCTTATTAGAGTAATGACATATTAGAACTAATATCAACAAATATAATAACCAGTAGGAACAAATAAATGAAAAACATGTGAAAAATGACAACAAAAACAAAGGAAGGACTGATAAAACAATGATATGTATACTCTACAAGTAAGACATTCATACAAGAAAAATCAAAAAAAAAAAAACCAAAACTACCAAAAGACCCTAAACATGGATTCTGAGTCCCAACCGAGTCATGACCTCCCAAGCTCCAACCCATTATCTATACACAACTAACCACCAAGTCCCTATCTTGAACCAGTATCAAAAAACAAGTAGGATATGCTCAGGTAACCAAATGCCATAGCGGCCCGATCGGGGTGTGAGTATAACTTAGTAAGACACCACGAACAATGTCTAAATAAATATATAGTCTATGAATTTGTGTACAAAAGATATGAAAATTCAATAAACAAAAAAGAAAACAAGGGAATATGTTTCACATTTAACAACCATTAAAACCATTTTATTCTTTAAGTTCTATAACATCATCCAATAAAAATAACTAACTCTAGTCATAATGGGGACCTATTACATATCCTAAAGGGGGTCATATAATTTTAATCATAATGACATTTAAAACTCACAATTTATCAACATACCCCGGAGCCTCAATCTGGTAATAAAGACATGTACACATTTTTGGGAAGCATAGAGCCTCAGTCTGACATCCCAAACCACACCATGTCCATATGTTGGGAAGCATAGAGACTCATTCCAACATCCCAACCATAAATTACATAACACTTACCTTGGATCCTCAGTCTAGGTAGTCTCATCCAATGCAATCGTTATGGGCATAGAGCCTCAGTCCGACTCCCAAATCCATGTATTACATGGGTGGGGTGTAAAGCCTCAGTCCAACCCGACCCATGGGTATATAACATCTAGTTAATACCCTACATACCACCAAGCCATGTTCGAATTCTTCTCTAACCATAACACATTTACCAAAAAAAATCATAACCATTAATCACATTTATCATTTAGTTCATTTCATAACCATGTTAACGTGCCAACATAACTATCATGGGTTCTATCTCACTAACCCGTATATCATTTTACTTACTATGGTCCCAACAGAACTTTAAAACTGAAAAATGGCACAAAAAACAATTCAAAATATTCATTTGAAATCATATTGAAGCCACCCTTTAAAAACATGAATCTTTCTCTTTGAAAAAAAACTAAAATATTCCCCAAGGCATTAATTTCCATTTAGACCATTCAAACAATCATTAATAATTTTCACAAGAAAGGGACCAAACCCCCATTTCAAAACATCATTTGAAATCCATTAATAAGAACCACATTTTCAAATCATTTTAGGTTAACATGACCTTTCAAAACATTACTCACTTCCAAACATCAATTCCTTCATTGAAAACCATGGTTAGGTCAAAACCCAAAACACACCATTTAAACCATTTCCAAAAACCCCTTGGCACCTAAAAAACTAACATGTAAACATCCTAGTTATCCTATTAACAAATCTTACATACCCAAATACAATTTAAAACCCATTAATTTCTATATTTCCCTATCTCAATGTTTACTAACTCATTTCACCCTTTCCATGGGATTAATATACCCCAAGGGTAGCCTTAGGTCAATATCACATCATAAATGGATCCAACAGGGTCTGTGAAGGTTCTCACACATCAATATAAGTCTCAAGAAACTTTCTATAGTCAAATGAATTATAAAAAACAAGTAATTACATTGTAAAAACCACATACACATATATAACAACGAGACCATGGGAAAAAGATTTAAGACCACTTACCTCATGTCCGTCGATGAACGCTTTATTAACCTCCACCCTTGATTCGAACTCAAACACCCATTAAAGCCCCAACTTATAATTTTCTGGAAAAAGGGAGGGTTTTAGGGTTTTAGAAGAAGTAGAAAAATTCTACATTCTTTAATCCAGAAAAAGAAAGGGAGAGGAGGGTTAGACTCACCCAGATCTTTGATTTGCACCCAAATGCTCTCTAGACATCCAATAATAAAAGGATAATCATCCCTTGGAGGTCTTTAAGGGTTTGGTTCATCACCCAAGCTACTAGAGGAGGAATATAGAAGAAATTTGGGTTAAAACCTTAAATATTGAGAGGGAAAAACCAAAATTTCTCACTTTTTAAGGGACACATGGTTTGGCCGCATGGTTATCCAAATCATGCACCAACTGTGCCGATACCTCTATCTAAGAGGTTCAAAGACTCATGGTTTACTAGAATCACTCGAATGGTTTGGAAAACCATGCGGTGACTGTGTGCCATCCTCTGTCTAAAAGGAGGTTTGAACGCACAGTTTCCCTGCCCAGGCAGATGGTTTGTACTAACCGTGCGCCAACTGTGCACCACACACTGCTTGGCCTCTTTTCTACTCCTTTTGTGTCCTGTAACTCTGGAACACCCCCCAAAATTATCATACACACAATAACCACTTCATTACCCATAACAAAGGAATTTTAAAGAAAATTTAAATAGGTACATACCTCTACATAAGGTTGGGATCTTACAACCTCCCCAACTTATGACTCATCCCTGAGGCACACTTCCAAAACATCACTATGCCTCCAAGGAAAAAGGTTGGGCCACATGACCACCTATCAAATTCCATCTTCCAAGTTTCTACCTAAACTCAGTCATTCCGTAACAGTGCTCGAACCAAGGAAACAATCCTACCTGAAAAACATTTCCCCCACTGTGATCCATAATCACAAACCCGGCGCTCCTCAAGGATGCATCTACCTTAACTCATAATTATCAACATCAAACAAAATAGAAATGTCCAAGTAACATTACTAAACCACCGCATAAGAGGATACTGACAAATAACTACACTACCTAGGGAGAGCCAATAAGAAAATATTCAGTCCAATCCTATCCACAAATCATGGCCGAAATCACTTGGTGCCATCTCACCTAGTTTCCAAAATTATAATGGTGACCCAATCTCAGTGTCACCTAAGGATCACAGAGATTCCAACCACATTTCCCGACCTACATTAGTTTGAAAATCAAGGTCCAATGACCTCACTTCATTTCCAAACATCTGAATCAAAATTCAAGCACAACCTTCATCTCGGGGTACTCAAATGGTCAAAACTTGATCCAATGCCCATCACCAAACCGATACACCAAGATGGATCCCACTCGAGTTCATCCAACTCAAAACACTGATCACGTCATTAACCAACTAATTGCCCACTATGGTGCTCCCCAACATATTCCTTAGTTCGCCACCACCACCTTCTGAAGTTGAGCACTTAAATAATTGAAAAAGATACTAACATAAACTCAATTAAACATTTACAACATACCTAATGCATTTCCCAACTAATTTCACCGAAATGACCATGAAAACTCCACCCAACTATATCATTCATACTTTCCATCAAAACTACTCAAATTTCTCACACTTTCACCATTTATATCTCAACTAAGGACTACATGGTTCTTCCTCAAAACCCATTACCATTACCATGATGAATTTATCATTACAAAATTAACCATAGGTGTCTCACAGCCCACCACATCTATTCCCTTTCTACCTAAATGTTCCAGGTTATTCTGAAGGAATCACTCTATTGGTTCCCAACTTCCACTGTTGGAACATCACCCCTCTACCTGAACATGATGACTTCTCCCTTAAGGCATGCCTCCATAATCTGCACGCACCTACTGGAGTTCATTCTTGACCTCCAGTGAAACTTCATCATCATAGCATATGTTGCTCTAAAAACCATTTTCATCTCTACAACACCCACCAACATGTCTCCAACGCAAATACTCATATTACCTCTAAAACTATCCCAAGACCGAATACATCACTTGGTTTGATCTACCACCACATCCAAGGCCCACATGGACTTCCCAAAGGGACCCAAAAATTCACCTTATAGGCTTCTCATTTGAATCCCAATGCTACTATATCCACTCCATAATCTTCTCCATACATCCATGATTGGCATACCACTCCCCAACTTAGAAGTATTATTCTCATTGGTTTCATCAAGTAATTTCAACCACCACGGGTCATGATTAGACCACAAGTTAAAACTAAAAACTTGGGCATGGCCATATAACTTCCAATGAAACAACAAAACAAACATAACTCACTACTCATTCCGTGCTCCCGAGAACAACACCCATGGAATTTGTCGACATCCGGTCCATCCCGATGATGTCTCCCATAACCGATCAATGGTATACTCCCACACTATAAAGCTCCCACATACACACCGTTCCATGTGTGTATCCTCAAATGGGTTCCATTCCCATGTATATCACATTCATGTAGTTATTCATAAATATAGATCCCTCTCAGTGTACCTGAGATGATGTCAAGATATTGGGAATGTTCATCACTAGATATAAGTATGATAAGAAGTCATCAAAAAACACTGCCATAAACTATCCATCAATGAAGTCACCTAATCCTATGGAGGAAACTTGACCTATCTAAATTCTTAGGATTACCTACCTACCAACATCTCATTTACACCCGACTAATACAACTCAAGAGGGATTTCCCACCGAAATCAGCACCATTTCATGACTCTCTACCAAGAAGATGTGAACCAATGTTTACTATGGAACTACTACCATCACACATCTCAAGTTATTCCAGCATGACCCCAACATTTCACAACAGAAACACTACAATTTACTACACCAAAAAAATTCAATGGTCTACCGCACAACCACGCTTCCCCCTTTGGTTTCACAGAAAAAGGAAAACACTTATTCTGAGCCACCTGTTCCCCCATCCCAAATGGAATTATGTCTTCCTAGCACATTACCACATATGTAACTCATCAGAGACCTCTAGGTCTCACAATTTACTATTAACACACACTAAAATTGAATCTAGATCACATGATTCGTACATCACTGAAACTAATCCCAACACCTTCTGACACAGCTCACCATGCCTCCTAGTCCATCAGCCTCATTGGGATCAAGACATTATCAAAATTCTCATCTTACAAACCGACCATTAGTTTAAGAAATCCCAACCACATGACCACCACCACCTCAAGTGTCACTCACACACCATATTCATCCATACACACCTTGGTCACCCTTATCTTGTTCACAAAAAATCAACATTGATTCCCATATCAACACCATCAAAACCACAGGGTCTGGTCTCCAAAAAATCCCACCCTTCACAAACATCTTTATAACAAAATGTAATCACTCAAGTGATTCTCTGAGGTGATACCAAGACATAACTATGCACTTTTTACCAAAGTTTTGATGTCACCCATCATGCATTGATTACACCTATGAAGAAACCACCCACGCTTCATATTTCAAGGCACCTGTAACACTAGGATAACCTCCCTCAAGGATACCCTCAATATCCCCAAACTATCAACTCATATCCACAACTTAAGTAGTATATCTAAAACCATTGTCTTTTCCACTTATCACTCTAGACCAAACTTGCACTAGGAATTACTCTATGTACACCGCTATCAAATCGAAAAACTTCCACAAGTTCCTCACACAACTAAAGGCACTCAAAACCCATCCAACCCCTCTTGTGGGTCACCTCTAAGGTCAAATGATACCAACTCCCTAATTTGTGGTCACATATGACAAAGGCCATTGGATCTCCCTCTAATCCATACACATCAAAACTCAAAAAAACCACTTATCACGGGTGGAAATCCTACCCCCATTCCAAATAGACTATGTCTAACACAATAAACAACCATTTACTCTAGGTTTCTCCCCAGATATACTCACACACGTACATCAGTACCATCATAAAAACACCCACTCTGGGGGTCCAAAACACATCTCACAAAGTATCAACCCACAAGAGTCATCACATCCACATTAACATATGTCTTTTCAAAACTTCAATGTCACAACCTAACCAATGATACAACAAAAAACATATCATTAACTAACACATCCAAACCCCCCAGTTTCTCACATCCCACAACCCAAGGTCTCAAAACCAAGGAACTATCACTACCTAAAGAATCTATACATAGGGTCAAAAACCAACACAATATATTCCCACCATTGATGTCCCTAAATTTCCATCATTTACCATTTCCCCTCTCAATTAAACTTTAAAATTTTAAACCCAAGGTTTCACATTTCAAAACATTTCAAAACATTCAATTTCAAAACCCTAGAATTTACACTTTTAAGAACCTTTTTATTAACTCAACATTTCTAAAATACAAGATTTATTTAAATTCATATTTTAAATGTTTTTCATTAATGAAAAATTACAAGAGAGATAAAAAAGCTTAAACCATAGGCAGAAATCACAATACTAACATGTGATTCCCAAAGAACCATTATTCACAGGAAAAAAACAGATGGCCTATCACTACTATGTTCCTAAAAAGATTCATGAAATAACACATCCTCTCTTTCCATACCAGGACAAGATATAAAGCCACATAAATCAATAACATCACATCTAAGTGGGCCACTTGAGGTGTAAGTATCAACCTTATGTAGAAGAAAAAAAACAAAACATCAATTCTCACCTCTGGAAACTTGGGTTTTCCCTCATATATGAGGATGTTGGAACCCAGGATCGAGCTCATTACCAAGTCCTGAAAATATCCTAGTCTCCTATCTACCATGATCCAAATATTAAGACAAAATACACTCATCTGATACAAATTTGTAACGTCACCAACCTAATGGAAACTATATCTAGTTCCCCAATCTCGGTCATCACATCACCTCAGGCACGACTCCTCATACACCATAGGCTACCAACTAACAACATAGGTCTATAGAGAAACATTGGATAGACTATACCTACTTATCAGAGTAATTCCATAATAGAACTAATATCAATAGATATAATAACCAATAGGAAAAACTAAATGGACAACATGCGAAAAATGTCAAATAAAAAAAAGGAAGACCTGATACAATAATGATATGTATACTCTACATGTCAGTCAGTAATATGTGAAAAAAAACAAAAACTACCAAAAGACCTCAAACATGGATTTCGAGTCCCAACTCGGTCCTGACCTCCCAAGCTCCAACCCATCATCCCATGCACAACCAACTGCCAAGTCCCTATCCTGAACCTGTATCAAAAAACAAGTAGCATCTTCTCGGGTACCCAAGTGACATGGAAGCCTGAGAAGGGTGTGAGAACAACTCAGAGGACACCACCAATGGTGTCTAAATCCATAGTTAGTTTATGTAGTAGTGTATGCAAGATATGAACATGAAATAAAAAAACAAGTAAATGAGGGAATATGTTTCACATTTAACAATCATGAAAAACCATTTTATCCTTTAAGTTCTATAACATCAACCAGTCAAAAAAAAAACTAACTCTAGTCATAATGGGTTCCTATTCCATATTATAAAGGGGGTCACACACTTTTAATCATAATGGAATTAAAAACTCATAATTTATCAACATATCCCAGAGCCTCAATCTGGTAATCAATCCATTTCCTTGTGTTTGGGAGGACTAAAGCCTCATTCTGACATCCCAAACCACCCCATGTTCATATATTGGGAAGCATAGAGCCTTAGTCCGACATCATAAACATAAATCAAATAAAAATTACCTTGGAGCCTTAGTCTAGGTAGTCTCATCCAATGAAACCATTAGGGGAATAAAGCCTCAGTCTGACTCCCTAACCCGTGCATTACAGAGGTGGGGTGTAGAGCCTTAGTCCAACCTGACCTGTGGGCATATAACCTATAGTCAACAACCCACATACCAAAAATCCATGTTGAAATTATTCTCTAACCATAAAACATATACCAAACACAAACAGTAACCATTAATAACATTTATCATTTAGTTCATTTCATAACCGTGTTAACATGCCAACATAACCATCACGGGTTCTATCTCACTAACCAACATATCATTTCACTTACCGTAGTCCTAATAGACCTGTAAAAATAAAACATGGCACAAAAAAAATTCAAAATATTAATTTGAAATCATCTTGAAGCCACCCACTAGCTCTTCCTCTTAGAAAAAAACTAAAACATGCCCCAAGGATTTTGTTTCCATTTCCAACCATTCAAACAATCATTAATAATTTTCAAAAGAAAGGGACCACACTCTCATTTCAAAAAATCATTTGAAATACATTAATAAGAACCCATTTTTCAAATCATTTGAGGTCAACACCTCCTTTAAAATCATCAATCACTTTCAAACATCAATTCCTTCATTGAAAACCATGGTCGAGTCAAAACCCAAAAACACACCATTTAAACAATTTAAAAAAACCCCATGGAACTTATAAAACTAACATGTAAACATCCAAGTTATCCTATTAACCAAGCCTACATACCCAAATACAATTCACAACCCATTGATTTTTATATTTTTCCTATCTCAGTGTTTACCAAATCATTTCACCCTTTCTATGGGTTTGGAATACCCCAAAGGTAGCCCTATATCAGTCTCACATCATCAATGGGTCAAACAAGGTCCTTGAAGGGTATCACAGTTCAATATATGGCTCAAATCACTTTAAATAGTCAAAGACATTAAAATGAAACAATTCATTACATTGGAACAACCAAATACACATATATAATAAGGAGACTTTGGGAAAAAGCTTTAAGACCACCTACCTCATGTTCGTTGATGAACGCTTGCTTAACATACACCCTTGATTCAAACTCAAACACACATTAAATACCCAAATTATAATATTTTGTAAAAATTGAGGGTTTTAGAGATTTAGAATAAGTAGAATGATTTTACAATCCTTAATCTGGAAAAAGGAAGGGAGAGGGGCATTAGACTCACCCGGATCTTTGATTCGCACCCAAATGCTCTCCAAATGACCAAAAATCGAAGGAGAATCATACCTTGTAAGTATTTAAGGCTTTGGTTTGTCACCCAAGTTGCTGGAGGAGGAATAAGGAAGAAATTTGGGTTATAAACCTTAAATACTAAGAGAAAAAACTAGAATTTCCCACTTTTTAAGGGTTGCATGGTTCGGTTGCACAGTTAAGAAAACCATATGCCAATGGTGCAATTCCCTCTATCCAAGTGGGTCCAAGATGCATGGTTTTTTGGAAGCACCCACACAGTTTGGAAAACTATAAAGTGATTATGAACCATCATAGGTTTGAAAAGAGGTTTGGTTTCATAGTTTCCTTGTACAAGCACCCAGTTTTTACTAACCATGTGCAACCGTGCACTGCACACTTTTTGGCCTCTTTTCTCCTCCTTTTGTGTCGCTCACCCCCAGAACACCCCCAAAAGTTACCATAAACCAAATAAACACTTCATTATCCATAAAAAAAGGACGTTTAACCAAAATTTAAAAATGAACATACCTCAATATAAGGTCAGGATCTTACATAAATTACTTACGAAATGTGGACCACTATAGCTATTTCTTATGAAAGTAAAAATAATGTAAAATATCTCATTTATGATACTACCAAACTAAAATTTGATACATTCAAAATGGAATAAGGAGAAATAATTACTCATATTAATGATATAATCAATGATAATGTGAACAACATTACTATTCTGGGAACACATGTTACTGATCCAGAACAAGTATTGAAATTTCTTAGAGTATTACCACCCAAGTGGAGTGGAATTTTAGCTACTATAAGACAGTCTACAAAGGTAAAGAGTTTCAAGATAAAATATATCATTAGAACCCTCATGATGTATGGGGATGAAATGGAAGATGGCATATAAGAATATAAAATGATCAAGAAATAAAATGTTTCCTTGAAGGTCTCTATTTCTAAAAATGACATGAAGAAAGAAAGTATACATATCTTCAAAGAATTTGAAGAAGAGAATTCCTCAAGAAATTGTAGATCAGATGATGACAATGCATAGTTTTCTTAGAAATCAATAAGTTCTACAACAAGATAAGAGGTTTCCAAATACCCTTCAATAAGTAAAAAAAGTAGTGATAACTCTAAAGAGTTAAGATGTTATGAATGTAAAAAGATTAGACTTATAAAACCTAATTTTCCATAGCTTAAAAATAAAAATTAGTCAGAAAATAGATACTTCAAGAAGATTGGTTACAAAAAGAAATTTAAGAAAGCTATAAAGGCCATCTGGAGTGCTTCTGAATATTTTAGCGCATGAACATCATCTGAATCAGAAGTTGAAGTTAAAAATCAGAAGGCCAACATATGTTTCATGACTCACTTGGATGAGGTGCACTCTTATTATTTTTATGAGCAAGAATTTGAATCATATAATTAAAACTAATCATATTAATAATTAAATGAATATTTTACCATGCAAGAAATAAAGTTTGAAAGCTTAAAAAATAAAAATAAGGCCCTCATAAACTCATATAATAAAATTGTTAATGAAGTTGAGGACCTAAATAAACAAATTATAGAGTTGAAAAATCAATTGGAAAAGTCTACTGCATCATGTACTGAAAAAACCAATACAATTAAAAAATTTCAAAAGGAATTTTGAAATTTCAAAGATACTAAAAGTGTATTTAATAAATGTGAAGATTATCTAAACCAAATTCTTAGTAAAAAAAAAATTAATAAATAAAAAATCAGAATAGGAATTCAGGGTGAAAAGACCAATTTTTATAAATACTATTTTGTACCCAGTTCTAAAAACAAAAATCTTTTTAAAGTTACCTGTTTTCATTGTAGGGAAATAGGAAATTATTCAAACATATATATTTTAAAAAATCTAAAATTATATGGAATAAAAAATTCTTTTCTTAAAAAATATTTCTCAAAACAATTTGCTAAGTTTTATAGAAAAAAACAAGTTTGGATCCCTAAGTCTCTTTTAGCTAACATTTCCAGACCCAAAAGAGTTTGGGTACCAAATAACTTTGGTTTTTGATTTGTCATTGTAGGGAACTATCCACGTAAACAAAAATGAAAAATTATTCATGAAAAGTAGCTGTTCGAGACATATGAGCGGAGATTTATCAAATTTCTATTCATTATCCAAGATTGATAGAGGCTATTCCACATTTGGTGACAATGAAAAAGGAAAAATCATTAGCATTAGATCTTTTGTAAATCCTTAATCTTTTCTCATCAAAAAAGTTCTTTAAATATAAGGCTTGAATAAAAAATTGATAAGTATCTCTAAACTTTTTGAAGATGGTTATTCTGTTTATTTTTATAACACTTCCTATTTAATTTTTAAAGAAAATTCTCTCAAATTTATAGAATCAAGGACAGATAATGTTTACACATTAGATGTAAATTATTTATGTAGGAAGAATGTAATTTTTTTAAATACTAAAATCGATGAATCATGGACTTGGCATAGAAGGCTTGTACATTGTAATTTCCACTACTTGAAAATGTTATGTAAGAAAAATTTTATTTTTTACTTTCCTAAACTTAAATTGGTAGAAAAGAAACTCTATGAGTCATGTTGAATGGGAAAGAAACACAAGTCGTCTTTCAAACCAATTAAAGAGGTTTCTACATCTAGAGCTCTAGAGCTTATACACATGGATTAGTTCAGACCTACTAAAATTGAAATTCTTTATAGAAAATAGTTTGTTTATTTATTATTTGATGATTTTTTGATATTTACATGGGTTTACTTTTTAAGACATAAAAGTGAAGCCTGCTCTATTTTTGTTAGTTTTTGTAAACTTATGAAAAATGAGAAAGATGAAAAAATTGTGTCTTTGAGAAGTGATCACAGAGGAGAATTTGAGAATCATGAATTAAATTTGTATTGCTCAAAATAAGGAATTAAACTCAAATTCTATGACCCTAGGAAACCTCAACAGAATAGTGTTATCTAAAGAAGAAATAGGAATTTTCAAGAAATTACTAGGATAATGTTATGTGAATAAACCATGCCCACTCATTTCTGGGATGAGGACATTAAAAAAACATGTTATGTAATCAACAAAGTTCTAATAAGACCCATTTAAAAAAACCCTATGAGTTATGGAATTATAGAAAACTAAAGGTAGGATACTTCAAAGTATTTGGATGAAAGGTTTATATCTTGAATACCAAGTATAATCTTGGTAAGTTATATCCAAAAGAAGATGAAGGTATTTTATTCAGTTATTTTACTACTTCTAAGGATTATAGAGTTTTCAAAAAAAGGTCAAGGATTGTTGAAGAATAAACTCATATGAATTTTAATGAAATTGATCATTTTGATCACAAAATTATTCAAACTAATTAACAAAGTGACTCACTCAAGGATATGAGACCTGAAACCCTTTTTAACAACAATAAGGATGATGATTTAGAACTTGATTACCTTGAACCAAATCCAATAAGAGTTGATACTAGTGAACTAGAAAACATGTTTCCTAGAAAACTTAGAAATCTTATAGACCATCCTCTAAAAATAGTTATAGGAAACATAGATTAAGGAGTTAAAACTAGAAGAAATATTGGAAAGATAGTGTAATTCTCTACATTTCTGTCCCAAATAGAACTTAAATCCATAGAGTAATCTTTATTAGATAAAATATGGTTCTTAGCTATGAAAGAATAATTGAATCAATTCAAAAGAAATAAATTTTGGGAATTAGTTGATAGACCCTTTGATTATCCTATAATTGGAACAAAATGGGTTGTTAGAAAAAAACAAGATGACCATGGTATAAGAACTAGAAATAAATCTATATTAGTTTCAAAAGGATACAGTCAAGAAGAAGGCAAAATTTTTTACCTTGTAGATATATTAGAATTAATTAGGATTCTTCTAGAATATGCATATTATATGAATTTTAAATTACATTATATGGATTTTAAATATACTTTTTTAAATGGTTTTTTAATGGGGGAATTTTATGCATAACAACCTCCTGATTTTGAAGATCCCCATTTTAAAAATTCTATTTTTAAACATACCAAAGATCTATATATACTTAAATAAGATCCATTAGCATGGTATGAAATATTAAGTTCTTTCCTTTTATCAAATGGTTTTATAGTAGGAATGAAAGATCCTACGTTATTTAAGAAAACTTCATCCTCATATATTTTGTTAGTATAAATATATGTTGATGACTTTATTTTTGGGTCAACAAATCAAAAACTATGTAATGTTTTTTAAAAAATTATGAAAAAATAATTTGAAATGGGTATGATGGGAGAATTAAATTATTTTGTAGGATTTCAAATTTATCAAAAATACTTAAGAAATATTTTAAACCAAAAAAATATATACTTGATTAACTTAATTTTTTTTACTTGTAAAGAATAAGACTTACTCAACTCTTATGAGATTAAATATTAAAATTGACATGGATGAAACTGGAAAACTAGTTGACAAAAAGTTATATAGTGGAATCATTGGATTTTTTTTGTATCTCACTTGAAGTAGACTAGAAATCATGTTTTTAGTATGAATTTGTACAATATTTCAATCTAATTAAAAGGAATCTCATTTAAATACCACCAAAAGGTTTTTAAGATATTTAAAAGGAACTGTATAGATTTCTCTTATTTTTCCAAAAAATTATATTTTAATTTAACATCATATTTAGATTCTGACTTTGCTGGATATAGATTAGATAAGAAGAGAACTTCAGGTTCTTATTATTTTCTTAGAAAATACTGAGTATCTGGGTTGAGTAAGAAAGAGAACTTTGTAGCAATATAAACCACTGAAGATGGATATATTATAGTATAATTTTTGTGTGCACAAGTGTTGTGGACAAAACAAAACGTAATGGATTTTGAAATTAATTTTAATTTCTTACCAATAAAATTTCATAACACAAGTGATATCTACATTTCAAAGAATACGATAAACCATTAAAGAATAAATAAAATTGATTTAAGACATCATTTATTAAGATATAAAGGATAAAATAATGATATCTATTTATAATTCACTTTCATAGAAAATCAATTAGCAGACATTTTCACTAAACCTTTTCCTACTGATAGATTTGATTATATTAAATCTGAATTAGGTTTAACTTTTTTTTAAATTTCACTTACATAACAGTGTAATTTTATATTTGAGTAAATATTGTATTTAATTTAATTTATTTAATTTTTGTGCCACCGTTTTGAGTACTTGTCATATCACGTAGGTTATGTCAACTAGTTTTAGTAATAATTACTCTGCACACTACTGCATAACCTTTAAATTAAGGAAAAATGGAAATAAGTGTATCATCTCTATACGCAAAACAATTTTCACCCTTCAAACCCTCTTTATATATTCTAACAAAACCCTATTTCCCTAACACTTAAAAACCCTCTAAACCTCTAAAAACTTGTCATCAATGGATAAAAAAATAGAACCGACAGTGCTTCTACAAACAGAATAAAGAGACAAAGGATCTCAAGAAAAGTTTTGAGTAGACGAGCGATTGATTTTGACTAGTTGGATAATATAGACATGTTACTAAATAAGTTCACTAATCTATAAGGATGGGAGTTTATCTTTAATGAGATTCAAAACTTTTTCTTATTCAAAAATAAAGTTTTTGAGTTTTATGAATCTGTAGTTTTTCACTTCGGTGATGATGAGTAACTAGTTACTTCAATAGTAAACTAGAATAATCTTTTGATAAACATAGTATAGTTAGTGGAAACCCTTAAGTTACCTTATGAAGGACACTCATTTTTCATTACCTCCTTAGATATGGTGGATGGAGTCACTCCACCAGAGTTAATTAAGTCACTATTTGGAACAGAATATGTTGAAAAGAAACCAATAAATGACTTAAATCCTAAAAGAAAAGTACTTATCATGTTTATGCAGTTTGGAATCGCACAAAGAAATGGTGAGTTTGAAAAAGTTACTTTTCAAGACGTTACTTTACTGTATCTTTTCATGATTGAAAAACCTATTAATCTAGCATAATATATCTTGTTATACATGTGGAATGTTCAGAATAAATCTTAAAATTTATATCCCTTTGAAAGAATGTTAATCCTTGTTTTTCAAAATGTTGGAGCATTATTGGATGAAAATACCACAATTCATTGTCATAATTTGAAAACTTTAAGTGCAAGTGTTTTGAAGAAAATTTGTTTGTGTTGGAATTCCTAATTGAACAAGCTGGTTCCCATAACCTTAGAAGATTAAAGAAATCTAGCTTCAACTTAGGGGGAGTTATCCCACTTGAAAGAAATACTAGTGTAAGTAGAAATATCAGCTCATATTATCGCGACAAGAGAAAATATGGATGATGAAGAGACTCTTGCCTCAAGAAATAGAAGATTTAGACTTGTTGTGGAATGTGGATATCGAACTTCTCATCAAGAGAGTTTAGCTCTTGTACCTGATTCAGTGCCAATTCAGGTAAATAGAGAAATGATAACCTCTGTTGTCACTCATATTTTTTGCTGGTCAAGATAAGACTATATTTATGAGACCCATAACTTCACATCTCATTTTTGATTATCATTCTGAAAAATTAGAAAAAAATGGATGAAAGAAGGAAAACTAGATCTAAGTCTCAAGAATCACGTCATGTTGAATAAGTACCCTGTGCTAAACAAACTCAACCAGCTGGTGGTGAGAGTATGGAAGTCCACCAGGATAGATTTTCTCCTACTCATGAAGAAGAAATTTTGAAGTTCTTAAAGTTGTTGTAAGTGTTTCTGAGAAATATCAAGATATATATTCCAAGTTGGAATTAGAAATAGATTTTATGAAGGCTCAGTTGGTTGAATCAAGAAGAAAAATTATGAATCTTCATGAAAGTGATGTTTATAAAGAAGAAGTGAATGAAGTGACTATGCTAGTTCAATCAATTATAGAGAAATGATCATTACAATACTTTATAGGAATCATGAATCAAAGTGATATTTTATCAAATATAGAGAGTGTATCTCAAAAAATAGACACATTAAACTTCTCTATTGCTTCAATGCAGTGAAATATTCTATCCAAATAAATCATTTAGGATCTTTAATAGGACTTATTTACTGAAGTAAGAAGAATCCAGGTTGTTCCATAAGAATATATTACATTGATTGATCAAACTAGAAAATATATTTCCATTCTAATGAAAGAAAAAGTGTAGGAAGTTCAGAATGTTTCATCTAGAGTGAGTTTCATCAGAACTGGATTATAGAAGATTGATGATTCATTATTTTTTTTTTGAATTTATCAAGAAAGAGATTGAAGATACACAACAGATTGTTGTAATAAATTTAAGGAAAGAATCATATGATGATGACGATGAAGAAGAATTAGATGATTTTATGAAGAGAATAAAACTCATACCTTTACAAAGGGTACGTAAATCATTTCCGTCAGTAATCCTGTGAAAATTTCAGATAATCAGTTTAAAGAATTAAATATTTTTGTTGTTTTAATTGAAAAGAAAGAATATTTATATAATTTCATAAGAAATTTTTCTCAAAGAGTTTGAAATAGATTCATGACTATCCTTGACTACTGTAAAAACTATATAGTGAAAAGGATAGATGCATGTATTGATGCCCTATTTCAGATGCATGGGAAACATCTACCAAGAACTCATATATTTAATCAAAATGAATCTACCTAATAGAGATTAATGGATATTTTTTAGGCATCAAATGAGTATCTAAGGGTTTATCTTAGGTTTTAATAACAAGTTTCTTTAACTTTTCATGGAACACTCTATAAACCATTCTTTGTACCTATAGATAAATATGATTTGGTGATATCTCAACAAGATTCTCTCAATATTCAATCCAAACTAGTAAGGATTGATCAAAGAGATCATTCTGGTCTTGGAGCATCTCTACTGATGTTGGGTGATGTTGTTGGTGAAATAGCTAATGCCCCTATTCTTAAATCATCTTTACCATCTGGAAAACCTCTATCATTTAATAAACCACCCCCTAAAAACTATTTCAAGTTCAACAACTGATAAACCTATTCTCTTAAGTTTGTGACTTTGGTTGCCCGATGGATGGGAAATTTTAAAACATTTTAATCATGTCTATTTTAATGGAATCATTAATCATTTTAATTCTTGAATATTTTTAATGCCTAAATTATTTTAATTTTATTTTTAGAATGTTTATGTCTAATATGCCTCTATCTATTTAGTAGTTATTTATTGTTAATTTCTTTATTTATTTACTCTATACTATTTTACCTATTTATTCATATGATTTATTTGTTTTAATATCTATTTTCTTAATGATTTTTTAGCATGAATTGATGCCGAATTCTATTCACAATCAGTAGAATTAACTATTTACTATTATTCATGTGAAATATCAAGTGTATTCTCACCCTGCTACTTTTTGATATCAAAAAAAGGGAGATAATGAAAGTAAAGTAAAAAAATTTAAGTTTCAAAGTTATTTTTTCAAAAGGGGAATAAGAAAACAAGAATATAAAATTTTAAGATCTAATTTTTTTATTTTAATGGATAAGAAAATTAAAATTCAAAAATTTGTTAAAGTTAGTATTTTGGGTGAAGAAAATGATAATTTTATCAAAGTTAAAGAATTTATTTAAATGGGTAAAAGAAAATTAAGAGTATATAATTCAAAAAGTTTATATTAAGGGGAAAATATTTTGAAAGTTAAAAGCTTATTTTGAAATTTTTTTATTTTCTATTTCATGGGTTTGGTGATCATCAAAAATGGGGAGATTATTGGAAAGATTATGTTTTTTCAGCATATCTTTGTTTTTATGTGTTTTGATGATTCAAAAAATTCCTAATTTTATTCTAATGATTTTCTCTCAAGTGTTTTAGATTATACATGTTGTTATAAGGAATTTATCTTATGTGGTTTATAAGAACTTATCTTATAGTGAGTGAAGTATTAAAACTATAAAAAAGATTTTTATATAATTAAAACTAAAGAATGTATTACATCTACTTAGAATTAAAAAATCTCCATGATTAAAGTTTATCTTACTATGTAAGACTTTATATTATGTAAAGTATGATCAATTTGTTGTTTGATCAAGTTGGATATTTCAGAAAAAACGAGATTACATTATCTTATGAATATGTTATATTACAAAAAAGTAAATTCATAAAATAATATCGTTTGAGCATCAGAGAAGTTGAAAAAGATAAATGTAAAATAATTGGAACATAATTTATCTTATGCTGAAGAATTATCTTATGTAGTATTGAATTCAGTTTATATTACAAAGTCAAAGATCTATTTTATCTTATGAAGTTTCTCAAGAAGTTATTTTATGGAGAACAACACTTAAATTTGAATATATTATGAAGAATTAGATGTTAAGAAGAATGTCATGATTAAATTTCCAATATTTTAGTAAGTCATTTCATGATTTCAAAACAATCAGAAAAATGATTGTTCATTTAAGGAAAGGTAAGCTTGTGTGAAGTGTTGCTTCACTAAAAGCAGAATGATCCGAAGAAGAAGATCTCTAACAATGATTCTATAGAAGTTTTTTCTATATCTAGAAATAAATGGATGCATGTCATTAAATTCCTATCTCATCAATGTATTATCAACTCAATCATTAGGATTATCTCTCTTCTTAAGTTCAAAATCAAGAGTAGATATAAAAAATAGTTTTATCCACTGCATAATGAAGAGGATGAGAAAATAACACATGTTCATATAGACTCTATGACCAGTAATGAAGATTTCTTTACATATTAAAGATTATATAGATCAATCTTGTGATTTTATTTCAAGTTTTATCAATTTCACTAAATATCATTATGAGTTTCACCTTGAAGACTATCATCTTCTCAAAACATATATTCGACCACTATTAGATGCTTCTTGAAACTATGTGTTGATTTTTTTCAAATGTTATTAATTATATCTTTTGTTTACACTCGATGTAAAGTGTGTGTGTTAAGAATACATATAGGTCTTGTAAAGGTAGATCCTAGTTGAAAGCTTTTAGACCTTTGTATTAAGTGACATCTTCTTGTACTTAGTTAGGCGCCTCTAAAAAGGGCTGTTATATTGAAAATATCCAAACTTAATGATTAGAGTGTTGGTGGAGTGGACTAGGAGATTTATATTCCCTAAACCACTATAAATATCATGTGTTAAATATTTTCTCATACAATTTTAATTTTAACTTCCTATCATTATAAAGTAATAGATCAGAACTTGCATACCTTGAAGAGGGAGGTTTTATATAAATAAAATTTTAGGAACTCAATTATCCCCCTCTTGAGTATTCTGCTAGCCAATATCTAGAACAACAAATAATACTAGAGTGAAATATGATCTTGATTCCATGTAGTGGTAAAAATTTAAGGAACCTTTACTTGAGAAATATTTCCCTATGGTTATTTGACTCTGGATGGGAAAACAATTCATAGAATTGAGGAAAAAAGATAAAGATTCTCTGGCTATGTATGAAGCCAATTTTACAAGAATGACCTGGTATGTACCATATTTTGTTCAGGACATTGATAGTAAAATTAAGATATTTTACTTATGATTAAAACCAAGTTTATGAAGAGCTTTGGCCACATGATAATTTAGGACTTATGATAAGGTGGTTTGTTATGATGAGAAATTTGAGATGGAGTTTTCTAACACATATGAACCTTGAGATGAAAACAGTAAGAAAATGTCAAGGTGGTAGAAAACATAGAAACAACCAGTTAATATATCTGAAGGTAATCCCCCAAAATATTCCAAGTGTGGTAAATGAAATTTCCAGGAATGTTTGACAAGATATGGAGAGAGATTCTAGTGTTCCCAGTTTGGTTACACAGATCATGACTAAAATGAAAAGAGTCATAAACAAGCAAAGAATGGGGTAACTGATAGCCATCCAATGATGAGATGTTTTAGTTTGAATGAGTTTTTTCATTATGATAATCCATATCCAAAGTTTTTTACTCAATGTGTAAAGAAGAAAGATAGAAAATAGAAGGGTGTGGCATAATTATTTTATACTACTATAGTTGATGTTGGTCCATCAAATGAAGTGGTGAAAAGTATGTTACTAGTTTATTAAAATTACGAAAATACCCTATTTAACTTTGGATCTTCAGAGTCATAAATTTTTGAGAAATTTTGAATTAAATTAGTAATATCACCAAGATTTATAGAAATATTCCTATTGTTATTAGTGGGATGGTCTTTCCTACAATCTCATTGAACTGGACATAATATATTTTGGTATCATTCTTGTTATAGATTAGATTTTAGTTTATCATGCTAAGATAGATTAAAAAGCTAAGAAAGTTATGCTCAATGATTTTATGCCTTGATAACTTAACAAGAATCAGAGAAATTGATTAAATATTGCAGTGAAAGTTACCTAGCTCATATTGTTGAAAATAAAGAAACTGATCAAATTAGAGATGTGCTAGTAGTGAATGAATAAATGGATGTATTTCATAATGATTTTCCTGGTGGTATTCCTAATTGGGAGGTTGAGTTTACTATTGACTTATTTTCTGATGCTAAGCCTATTTCTAAACCACTTTATCAAATATCTTAAGTAGAACTTTTAGAATTAAAAAATCAATCATAGGAGATGTTAAATAAAGGTTTCATTCGATCTAAAACTTCACCATAGGGTGATCTTATTTTGTTTGTTAAAAATAAATATGGTTAAATGATACTTTTCCTTGATTATTAATCCTTTAATAACATCACTATTAAGAAAAAATATCCTTTGGCTCATATTGATGATTTGTTTGATCAGCTCCAGGGAGCTTAGTATTTTTCAAAGGTTGATCTAAGGTTTTAGAACCATCAGTTGAAGGTAAAGGAGGATTTCATTCCAAAGACTTTATTTTTGAACTAGATATGGGCACTATGAGTTTTTAGTTATGCCGTTTGGGTTGTCTAATGCACCTGTTATATTTATGGACCTCATGAATAGATTTTTCCATGAGTTCTTGGATAAGTTTTTAGTTGTTCTTATTGATGAAATTTTGGTATATTCTAAAAGTTAAGAGGAACATGGAAATAATATAAGGATTGTTTTTCAAACCTTAAAATAAAAGAAACTATATGGTAAATTTAGTAAGTATGAATTTTGGTTATAATAAATTTATTCACTTGGACTTATTGTTTCTAAAAATGAAATAATTGTTAAACCTACTAAAAAAAGTTGTTTATGAATGGACAAGACCCACAAATATCACAACGATTCATAATTTTCTTGGATTAGTAAGTTACTGACAGTGATTTCTTCAAAACATTTCTCAGTTGTCTATCCCACTAACTAAGTTAACTCTAAAAGAAGTTAAATTAATCAGGAAAAAGTAATGTGATAGTTGTTCTTAGGAACTAAAACGAATATTGGTGAATGATCTAGTTTTGGCGATGCCTTCAAAAAATAGATAATTTTTCATATACAATGATTCTTCATTGAAGGGACTTGGTCATGTCCTAATGTAGAATAATCAGGTAATTGCTTATGATTCATGTCATTTGAAACCTCATGAGTTAAATTACCCTATACATGATCTAAAATTAGCTTATGTGGTTTTTTATTTAAAAAATTTGGAGGAATAATTTATATGGAGTAAAGTGTGAAATATATTTTGATAAAAAAAGTTTGAAGTTTATATCCACTCAGAAAGAATTAAACATGAGACAGATAATATGGATGGAATTGATCAAGGATTATGACTACACAATTCATTACTATCCTAGGAAAGAAAACAAAGTGGTCAATGATTTGATTCATAAAAATAATGATATATTAACCATGTTATGTTTAGAACATGTCAATTTGGTTAATTATTTGATTAATTTTTCCTAGAAGTTATGGATGTAGGTACATACTTTGTTTTGTTTTAGGTTTTAGTGTAACCGACTTTTTTATAAATAATTAATAAATCTTAGAAGGAGGATCATGATTTTCAGGAAAATGTAGAATATATTAAGAAGGATAAGTTTCATGAGTTGAATATCAATGAATATGGTGATATAAGGTTTGGAAAAATATTATATGTTCCTTGAAACTCCCATTTTAAGAAATAATTATTGAGTGAAGCTCATAATTCCCTATTTTCTATTCATTTGGGCAATACTAAGATGTATCAATACCTTCAGGAGTATTATTGGTGGGATGTTATGAAAAGTGATATTGATAAATTTACTATGAAATGTTTGAATTGTCAGTATGTTAAAGCAGAATAAAAATTACCAAATGGAATTCTTCAACCTTTTATAGTGTTAGAGTGGAAATGGGAAAATATATCCATGGATTTCATGGTGGGATTATTTAGGACATCGGGAGGTAATAATGTAATTTGGGTTATTGTTGATCTATTTAATAAATATTCACATTTACTACCCATTCAAGATACAATGTATTTAGATCATATTTCTTGACTGTATCTAAAGGTGATAGTTAGGTTACATGGAGTGCCTATATCTATTGTATCAGACCGTGATCCAAAGTTCACATCTAATTTTTGTAATGGAATTCAGAAATATTTGGGTACTAAATTAAATTCCATTACATCTTTTCATCCTCAAACTGATGGTCATTTTGATCGGATGATTCAGAACATAGAAGATATTCTTTGTTCTTATTCAAAGGATTATAAGGGAATTTGGGATCAACATCTTTCTTTGGTTGAGTATTCTTATAATAATAGTTTTCATTCCAATATAAAGATGACACAATTTGAGAAATTATATGGAAAGAGGTGTCAGATGCCAATTCTTTGGGATGAAGTAGGAGAAATGAAGTTTATGGGACTAAATTTAGTAGAGTAAATAGATGAGAAGATGTATTTGATTCAGTAACATATGATTATGAATCAGAGCAGGCAGAAAATTTATGCAGATGACTGGAGTAAAGATCTTTATTTTGAGGTAGGTGATTATGTTTTTATTAAAATATCTCCATGGAAAAGTGTTATGAATTTTGGTAGAAAAGGAAATATAAGTCCTTGGTTAATTGGAGTGTATGAAATCTTGGAGAAAGTTAGATCAGTTTCCCATCGAGTGCCTTTCCCCCAAGTTTATCCTAGGTACATAACATTTTTCATGTCTTGATGTTAAGAAAACATGTTCCAGGCTCATCTCATATTTTGAGCCCTAAAGTAGTTCAATTGGAAGATAATTTTTCTTATGAGGAACATATTGTTCATATTATTGACCATAAAGATAAATTTTTTCATAATAAGTTGATTCACTAGGTTATGGGTTTATGGAAAAACCATATGGTTGAATAGGGAACATGGAAATATTAAAATGATATGATGGAATGGTATCTTCACTTGTTTAATAAGTGAATAAAATTAAAATAATGTAATTTCAAAAAGGGGGAAGAATATAAAAACCTATTTAATGATATAATAAATTATTTACATGATTATTAATATTTATTAATATATTTATATTCATTATAAAAATATTAAGCAATTTTTTAAATAAAAAAGGAAGTAGTTTTAATTAAACACTTTTATTATAAGGTTTTATTTAAAAATTTAATTTAAAAATTTTAGAATTATAATTTTAAAAAATTAATATCATTTTTTAAATCACCATATAAAAATTTACTTAGGATGAAATCTTTTAATTTTTTAGAAAATACTGGTTTTACAATGAATAGTGAAAATTACATATTTTTGTAAAAAATCCATTTATTTTTAATAAATTAAGTAATTTAAAAGTAATATTTTGATTTGAATATGGTTTAAAGTAACATAAGTATTATTTATTTATTTTTAATACTCTTAATTACTTTTTAACAACTTTATATTAGATTTTATTATAAGTTTTTTTGGGTTTAAAAACATGTTTTTTCTGAAAACTGTTTTAAAGTGTATAATGTTAATCTATTTTAATTAATTAATATAATACCTAATGAGAATTTTTTTAAATGAAATTTATATATTATATATAAATAAATATTAATTTATATTCATATAATGTTTTTTATTAATCATAGAGTTAATATAAAATCATCTTTTACTTGAAAAATACACTTCTTGAAAACCTACTATTTTGTCGCGTCTACGAGATTTGTTTTAAATTAAAATTTTCCACTTATGTCAATTGAGTTTGTTAAAATGTATTAAATATTTGGAATAATAATAATTTATATTATATAGAAATTTTAAATTATTTTTTGACTATAATGAATAGTTAAAACATTAAAAATTTATTACCACAGTTAAGGTAAAAGTGGTTTTACTAGGGGATTAAACTAAAAATATAAGGGTTAAAATGAACTAAAAAATTGTATAAATTATATTTTATATCAATATTAAAAACTTATAATGTATAATTCTATATAATTCTTCATTTTGGACCCTTTTTTCATGTGAAAACGTGGGTACACCTTTTTTACTTTAAAAAATTATGAGTGTGCCACTCACCTCACTTATAAAGGGCCACCGCTCTCCTATCCTATTAAAACCTTCAAATCCATTTGTTTCATCCAATACCTAACAAAATAAGTTCCTGGATTTCCTACCAATTACCTATATCCATTATTTTTATCATAAATCCATCCTAATAAGGCTTTTGGTGTCTACCTAAGGAGGTTGTCTAAAGAAGAGGTATTGTGATTTACTGAGTTTATTTTATTTCTTCTTACATCTCCTTAAAATATTATTAAATTATGATTATATAATAACAAAAATATCTAACATATAATTATATGTTATTATGTTAATGGTATAACCAAAATCCATCTCCTCTTTCATCAAATGTGATACAAAATCATCACTCGCGTGTATGAAGAATTACCTCCTTGCAAACTGTTGTCATTTTTTTCCATAATCACCTCTCATGGATTATTGTAATGATGCATTTTAAGTATATATATGATATTTATAAAATATTTATACTTTTTTAGTTATGATATTGTTGAGTCAATAAGGTTTCCTTATGAATTTTCCATTCTTTCATGTTTGGGGAGATTATTGAGTCAATAAGGTTTCATTATGACTTTACCATTCCTTTATGTTTTGAAAATCACAAAAACCTTATCTTAAGGAAAATTTCATTTTAACTTATGTTTTACTTTAATAAGGAAAATTTTCCTTCCCCAAGGAAATTTATCCTTACCATGTTTTTCATTGTTCATTTTGTATCTAAGTATAAAATTCAGTTTCGTATCCAAAACCTTGGACTCATATATATACTTAGATATAAATCATTATGTTTTTAGGATCTGAATTTAGGTTTTGAGTTCTCTAAATTCAGAATCCAAACTCTTATGAGTTCTGACTCTGAGTTCTCTGAATTCAGACTCCGAACTCTTATGAGTTCTGACTCCGAGTTCTCTGAATTCAGACTCCCAACTCTTATGAGTTCTGACTCCGAATTCTGATGAATTTAGACTCCGAACTTTGTAAGTTCAGACTCTGAATTCTTATGAATTCAGACTCAAAATTTTCTTTAAAATTAAACTCTGAAATTATATAGAATTCAGGTTCCGAATTCCTTGGAAAACAGAATCCGAATATCCTTGTATTATAGATACCGAATGTGTTTTTGGTTAGACTCTAAACTTTTATTTTCTTACACTCTGAAAAATAATTTTAGTTATGTAACCATATTTTTTATTACACTTGTTTTTGTTATAAAATGATGTTGTGTATTTAGTTACTAACTAACCATTATTTGAGTGACACGTGTACAGGTCCCTATGAAATTCAAGGAAAAATATGACTGTTGGAGGAGGGAGCCGACTATTGGAGATGTGCCTATAAATATGAGCTCATTTGAAAGAGATCACAACTTTTGATGAACTGTTCTATGACTGTAGAGATACATGCTGCTGAAGTGATTTATAGAGAGAGACTTTCATGATTAGTTCATACTGGACATCTTGTTCATATTTGCTTCTTGTGACTCTGAATTTTGCTGAGTACATTTGAGGGCTTCTGGGGATAGGAAGATAGAGGTGCCGACTACCTTAAAGCTCGAGGAATTCCTTGTTGAGAAAGACAAAGGTGCCAACTACCTTAAAGCTCGAGCACTTCCTCGCTGAGGAAGACTGAGGTTTCGACTACCTTGAAGTTGAGGGCTTGCGGGGATAGTAAGACAGACTCCGATCTTCATATCAAGGGCTTACCATAGTGTGGGTAAGATAGAATTTCTTGAAAGTATAAATCAAGGGACCTTTATCCAAGGTTATTGGATACCCTTCTCTTTGGGTTAAAAGATTTAATACTTGTTACTTGTTTTGTTTCAAGTTTTCTACTGCATTTTGATTTTTGAGGAAAGTATAACTATCTTATACTTCCTTATACTTGTATACTCTGATTTAGTAAGATTCTATACACTTTAAGGTGGAATATTTATCTTTGTAAACTTTTGTTAAGTTTCATTTCCGGAACCATATTTTCTAGAATTACATTCTCAGAATCATATTTCCGGAATCAATAAAGTTTTTATAACTATAGGTTTTGTGAATTACCTTTTTTAACTTTGTTAAACATAACCATCTTTAAAAATTCCAAAATAATTTTTAAAGTGTACAATTCACCCCTCTCTTGTATTTTGAGCATCATTAGATACTTAATTCAGTATCTATATAATTTCGATCCTGTATTTGGTATTATAGAGAATAACATTCTTAATATATCATCTCAACAAATATTACATATTTATTCTTACTTTACATTCTGTGGGGCATACGATAACGTCGCTCGTGTGTACGATGGACTACCGCCTCACAAAGTGATGTGATTCATTTTTCACTAACAATTCACATAAAAGGTAATAAGGATAAATTTTATGAATATATATGATATAAATGAAATAATAATTATATTAATGACATATTTATCATTCTAAAAATATAATATATCATTTTATTTCTTACACTGAAAAAATGATAATGTCGTTTGTGTAGGTGTGGACTACCACCTCAACGAATTGATGTGATTACTTTTTTTCATCACCATATCAAAATAATGATATATATAAGTTTATTTAATGAAATATTATATATTATATTATATTATTATCATTATTTAAAGATAAAATATGGCTTTCCTTCTTTTCATAATGATCGTTAAAAAATGGAAACGTTACTCATGCGTACGTATGACCTACCTCTCCATGATCATAACATACTTCATTTCTCAAAAAAATATAAAATTATTGTTTTTAAATATATATTTTATCAATAAATATGATAAATATATCATTATTATTATTATTTATATTTTTAAATAATGATCTCTTTCACCAATACTCAACCTTCCATAGTCATTTTTGACATATAAGCCCAATATAGTCAAAAATCTTGAAGTAAAATTAATTGATTAAGTAATTATATATGACATGGTAATCAGTGAAATAAAAGTAATAATAAACTTGAAATTTTTTCTTAAGTAAGTAAATAATTAATATAAGTTTATTATTTTGGTAGATAAAGAACGAACGTGATGAATCAAACTCGAGGTAAGAGACTTCATTTCAATTTCCTTTTGTTGAGGCATATTTTTATGTTATGAAACAATATTATTTTATGAGGTGTATCTAAAACCCATTTTAAATCTTATATCATTAATTTATATATTATCATATCATTTAAAGTTTTGTTTAATGTTATTATTTCATGGGTCTTATTATTCAAATAGTTCCAAAGTGATAAGGGACTTTTCTTTAATTTTTTTTATAATATTTTCCTTATAACTCTATTTTTATTCTATGTAAATGTTTTTAAAACGATTTATTTATGTAAATGACAATTTTATAAAGGTATTTTTTCTTCTTTATTTTAATGTTTTAAAAAAATGGAATCATTGTATGGAATGTGTGACTTTATTTACAAATGACGAAAAGAATATTCTATTTTAATGTATATAGTGAAAAAAACCTTTTCACAACGATAAAAATTATGTGAAGTTTGGATTCCTTTACAAGATTTAATGTTTCACTCAAATAAAAACCCTCATTCCAATTTTCTTGGTATTTTGGTATTGAAAATTGGTTTTTAAAAGAAAATGGTATTTTGGTATTGAAAATGGGGTTTTAAAAGAAAAATATATTTTAATATCTAAAATATATTTTCATACTAGTTTAAAATAATTCTTCAAATGTTTTATAATGAAAAAATGAAAGCTTAAATTTTTTTATTCATTAAATGGTACTTTATAATTATATAAGAAATGGATGTTCTAAGATAGCGTTGAGTAAGCTCGATATATCTTATACAATGAGTGTACCCATATAGTGTCAGGTGATCCCATTATAGCTTATTTGATGGGTGCACCTAGATAGTGCTCCAATGAATTGGGTAATGTTACTTATCTTAATAGGAAATAAGAATGGTGTCACCAAAGGGTTTTTCCTATGTATTTAACTGGGCTCCAATTACTTCTGAAACAGGTTTAAAATGGGTCATGAATGTGATGCTCTAAGTTTACAAAAATGTTTTTGATTTTCTTTCTATAGTTTTTAATGATTTTATTTGAGAAAAAAGTGCGTGTTTTTCATGTTAAAAATATTTATTTATTTTGATAAAAGAAAATTGATATAAAAGTAAAAAATTTCATTGGTTTTTATTTTTTTCATTGGACTAATGATTTTCTTTGTTTTATTTACCATATTAATCTTTTTGTATTCATCCAATGTTTTAAAATATTTTTAAAAGGGTTTAAGGATGGGTAAGGTAAAGGAAGAATTCAAGTTGAAATTCATGGATATTTTCCATGAAAATAAATCATGATTTGTTTTAAAATTTTTATATTATGTAAAAAATAGATACTAATCAGAATTTTCCAATTTGTAATTTATGGTTTTTATTATTTATTAGTTACGAATTAATTATCTAAAACTCTAAATATGAAAATATCCTCAAATGTAATAGAATGAATTCTTAACTTAAAACTCAAGATTATGTTATGTTTAAGGCAAGATCCTTATAGTAAAATTTTGTTAAAATTAAAGGGTAAATTTTATAGGATTGGTATTAGACCTATTATTCAATATGACATTGAGTATTTTCCTTTGATGTGAAATATTGAACAAAAAGTATGGGAAGTGAAAATGAATATTTCAAGATGGATAGGTGGATATAATAAGATGGATAAAATCATAAATTAATGTATCCAAGAGAAAATTAGAGTGGATCTGATTGATGAGAAGATGATTAAGACTAGATTAAGATATTTTGGACATATTAGAAGAAGTAATAGAGATGCATCGGTCAATAAGGTAATATTAATGACTAATTCACTTATTAAAATAGGTATAGGTATACCTAAAATGAATATTAAACAAATAATTCAATATGATCTTATTCTAAATGGTTTCAATGAAAATATGGTCTTCAATAGAGCTAATTGGAAATGTTTGATCCATGTAGCCAATCTAATTTAATTGGGTTTAAGGTTTGTTTGTTGTTTTGTTGTTTTATCTTATTCTTCATCAGAAACCTCTTCTTTTACAACAACTTATTTAATAACCTTATCTAACTTTAAATGTTTAAAAATATTTCCCTATCATCCATGATATTTTTCTTGAATTCAATTACTTTTCTCATTTTATTGGAAATTTAGATTCTATACAAATATTCTAATGGAAGTGTGTTGGGATCACTGTATTACAGTTATGATACCTTTTCATCAAGTATATCCAACAAGATACATAATATCTTATCAAAAACCATAAAATAATTTATATTTTACCCAAAACCTCTGATGGTTCTCACAACTCATTAACTTCAATGAAGAATTCATTGACAGTTTCATCATCATTTATCTTGAGATCTTCATTCTTAAATATATAAACATGGAGCTTGAATTACTTCAAATTTTCATTTCCGTCATAAATATTTTCCAATTTATCCCAAATTCACTTCAATGTCTTGATCCCTTTAACTTTAAGAAACTCCTTTTTTTGAAAGAGATAAAAAGATTACATTTTGATAATTACCATAATTTTCCAACTTCATTTTATCCACTACCATCATAGAATCACCACCAACATGAGGTAAAAAAACAATTACCAACTTACAATATATCCTGATCAATTGGAAGAAGATATGGGATCATATATTTTTTTCAAATTTAATATTTCTTCCCATTCAAATAGGTAATCCCCTTATTGTTCACTAAATAAATGTTATCCAAGACCAAAATAGAAATTAAAAGTTTGAAACTTCAAACATAGAGAGAATATTTTCACACCAAACTTAAAATATATAATAGTATTCAAAGGGAACATGATTTCTCTATTACCACTTTAGAGGGACCCCAATAATAGTGAGAATTCATGGGGGGGGGGGTGAATTAGTGAATTTAATCCCTTTTATATTTCTATTTCAGAAAAACCTTCAAAACTTGTTAAATTGAATGAAAATACCACTATACACAAACTATACACACTTAAAGGAAAAATCACAATAAGCACAATTGATTTTATAAGGATCAATAATCAAAATGAGTATCCATATCCTTGGCTTGATTTGGTAAAACTTGTTATCACACATTCTATTTGAATCACCATGTGTATTAAAAATGAACAAATATTATCCTTAAACCTATGATAAAAAATGTGTCTCTTCACTTGTGTAATGTGATCTCTCACAAATTGAGATATGGAATCTGGATTTTAACAACAAGAGGGTCTTTAAAAAGAATATGCTTCCATCCAATTGTTGTTATTCTTCCTATCCATTATCTTCTTTCCTCTTTAATACTATTTACTTGGACAATAACATTTTATCAACAATACAATCTTTATACACTAAGATCTAAATTCCAATATGTTTTATGTGAGAACAATCTACTTCAACCATTTCTAATTCTTTTCCAGCCATGAGTTCTATCTATAACTTCTAGAAACCCTTGGATTTTATTGAGTGGCTTAAATGATCGAGTTTGATTAGCCCTTGAAGAACGAAGTGAGACAAATCAGTATTACTTTAATTTTGTATTTTTTTTATCTTCATGATGTAAAACCCAGCATTATGGAATGACAAATATTTTTTCCTTCAACCACTAAAAAAATAATTTTACTATTGCAGTGTGATTGTATCCATTTTGGTGTGAACACCTACACCTTTAATTTTGTTGATGAACCAAATTCTCACATCCTAAACACTATAACCCAATTCTTTGAAAGTTACTATTACATATATTGGAAACTACTCCAATGAAAGTCCAATTTTGTCTTGGTATATTTCTTTATGATACAATAATTATTTGGAACTTTGGTTTATTATTATGTAGCTTGAATTTACTCTCATGAAAGATTGGCAGTGACTGGTTGAAGTATGACCACCTCATTAATGAAATGATATCCAATAACTCACTCCACTTTAAATTCTCATCAAGGTTCATTACGATGTGACTTTGATGTGTCATAGAGTAAAGACACAAACTTTTATAAATGAAATTCTATTTTTTGAATGAATAAATGCATTATTAAGAAATGTAGTTATATAAAACACATGTACTACTTTATCTATTTTGGAAAATTATAGTTTAAATGATTTAAAATACCATTAATAATTATAATCATTGATAATATATCCATTGTATAGTGACCATTAATATTAGTATATTACGGGTTATGATAAATTCTAATTGACATAGATGGAAGGACTGATGGCATTGGCCATTAGGATCATACCCTATGAAGCCCATTTATCAAAAATTATGAGGGCGATAGAATCACTGGGATTTTTCCCTGACCAATACCAAGAAGAGATTCAACAACTAAAGAATAAACTAAACTATTTATGTGATAAGTTCAATCTCATCAAGATCACTACCCAAACCATGTTCACTTAACCAACCCAATAAAATCTCACAATCACACACCTTACCCTTAGGGAAATTTCTAGTGTAATAAAGGGCTATGTATCTATACCCTAACAATATGAATTTTTATATTTTATTTTAAATTAAATAATGAATATATTTATTCCTTTTTATTATTACTTTTAAATGATTAGATAATGATTTTTGTAAGTTCTAGGCATAGCAGAAGTGTCATTTTCTAGTATGAAAAACTCAAATATTAGATGTAAATCACGTATAATTATTTATTTACAAGATCAAAATGTCATGTATAACAAAAAAATAGATTACTTGACTATATTAAAATACTGAAAGCAAAAGTGAAGGATCTTCACATGTAATTTATAATTAATTTATGAGAAGACATTGAATTACATTAACTTGTAATTCCACTTTTATTGATGATCCAATTAATAATATCTTGTTGTACCATTATTTCATTATAGGATATAAGTGAATAATCCCTATAAACATGATCCACACATTCACCATAATCTATAAATGATGTCATAAAACTGCCAGGTGAGAGCATGGCCGATCCTGATTACTTATGTTGTTCATGGTTAATAACAACAAAATTCTTATCAAGAGTTGAAAAAATATTGATGATCCCTCAATGGTATGATATGAGGGGAGGAGATCACTCTATATCTATTGATCTATCTCTATGGTTTGATATATTCTCATTCTATCTATTGTTCACACCAATTTTTGTTTAGGAAAGATATATAATTAGATATTTATTTTGGTAGGTTTAGGGTTGGAAAATCACACACAAGCCCTTTCCCAATTCCATAATTCTTAATTGAACCCATGTAAAATAATAATAATAATAATAATATTATTAAATACTTAACATGTGAAATGAATAAATAATATAAATAAATATCATTTATACCATTTCTAATCATAACATTAAAATCATTCTGATTTCCCTCATCCACATTTACCGATCCTTGAATAACGAATATTTACTTAATAAATAAATATCACCACATTATCACTTGATAAATATAATAAATATTATATTAGAAAATTTTGAAAACAAATATTTATTATTATTATTATCTCACTTATTATTTTGAATAAACTGTGATTAAATTATGGTGATCAACCGAATTTAATAAATCTTATTTATTCTAACTTTATAAGTTCAATACTATAATTTAACTGAGATTGTAGATGAAATTAGTGTGGGACCCAATAGAAATATTTATAATTAGGAATAGCCACATAAATTCCAAGGTTAGAATCTAGAAACATGCTAAGACATCCACATAGAAAGAATTTAACATCATAATGATGTCTAACCTCCTATGAACTTTTACTGTGTAATATAGTCCTATTATCAAAATATCTCAAATCCATCAGGTTTCATATCAGTGCCATTAACCTATATGATAGAACTATCTTTCTTTGAAATTATATAAATTAAATTTCCCATCAAACATCATGGCCATGGATTTATGTAGGTGGTTCCATTCCCATAAAAGGTCTTGGATATATCAACTTTTTTCATAAGATAAAAGGGATAAATCCTTTATCACATTATCCATTAATGAAATATCACTCATGATGTACCCTACACATCCAACTTCATTGAAAACTTATGTCATAATGGTTTTCATCAATACATTAAAGTACACAAGTCATGAAATCCGTTAATGATAATATTAAAGTTTAAGGATCAATACACACACCCACAAATAGAAACATCTAATGACATATGGAAATGTGGTTTTTTTATTGATGGGTCTCTTCTCATAACCTCTTATATTAGACATTACCAAGGGTGAACACCATGAGAAGGCATCTCAATGTCTTATGAGCCTATTACCCCAGATATATTTTATTGTATATGACCCTTAAGATAATATCATCTGACCATATAATAAGGATCAAGAATAATTTCAGGGAACCTATAGGTTCTCATAATTTTAGGGAAGTTCTATAACCTTTTAGAGTGACATATATTCTAATGAAATTATCACATACATATATTATCAAAAAGAAAAATCATGATGTGATAAGAATACATATTTAATAAGAAAAATATATAATCAAGTACTAAGAAAGTGAGTTCTAGGGCACCAACTGTTGTAATAGTGGGTTCCCTAGACCCAATTTGAACAATACCTTTTGATTACCATATCATGTATATAGTAAGTTAAATGTGATGTGAACTCACCATAATAGTGTTGATATTTATATGTCGAATATTTTAATGGTAATTTCCATATATTAATTTTCATATCAAAAGGTTATATTAGTTCCCAGGCTATAATGAGAACCCCCAAGATACTATGAAATTAATATTAAACAAATTTCCTATGGTCTAGATACATCATACTGATTTTAAATAGTTTATTTTTGACTATTAGGTGTTGGGGTATCATAATCATTGAGACTTCTTCTTATGAAGTTTTCACCTGGTGATCTCTGGTAGGTGCAATCATGAGGACCAACCCACTAATAGGAACACCACATGTTTTAAGTGTCATTGGTTGTTACTATCTACAAAAATGTGTATTGATCTCCTGGATTGAGATCATTATCAATTTGTTCCATTTGATTGTGTACTTTGATTAAAGGAAAAAACCATTACATTGAAGTCATGGTAAGGTAGATTAGGTTGGGTGCGTCATTGGTGGTATGACATTGGTTGAATGATCAAGATAGAATTTTTATCTTTCAAGTTGAGGAAGAGATATCTCAGGCCCAATTAATCAGGATGGTAGTACCTTCATTAAACCCACTACCATGGTAGTTAAAGGTAAATCTGTCTAGTTATATTAACAAATAATAAAGCAAGAAAGGATGATGAAATAAGTGTGTGTCCTGCTTTATGAGATATCATGTGATAAAGTGATTATATTATATAGTATGTGTTTACAACCTTGTTTTCATTACTATGACTATTCCTCATCTTTTTAAGGGCATTTATGGGTTTCTAGACTCTACTTGTAGTGCCCCAACCTGATTAGCCACCAAAAAAGTGATTCGGTCCAAGTTTTATTGGACTTAGGTGTGCCTCACCATATTCAAAAGGTTTCTGAATAGCAGAGAGGGTGTAACGGGGTGATAGTGGGGAGATGATAACCTTTGGTGATGATATAATAATGGTCCAGGTAAATATATAATATGTAGTGGAAAATAAAGAACAATATACATTAGACCAATAAACCTCTCATGGTGGAAGCACAATCAATATCATACAATAGATTAAGAACAATCAACAATAATAATAGGATAAATGTAACACCCCAGGTAAATAAAGAATATAACATTTTCATATTTATCCATATTTGTGAATAAAATATTAATATGACTTTAAAGGGGACGCTATACTCGATGGCGTACCCAACACGCAACAACGAGTTTCTTGGGAATCTTACGTTGCACTCTAATAATAAAATAATATTATTTTAAATGGTAGTTAACATGTAGCCATTGTATTGGCGGGAATGGATATAAATAACTAAAATATGATTATATATGTTTTTAAATGTTTTTACATTTATCCAATAAAAGATAAAGGCTTAAAATACGGAAAAAATTCAATTTTAGGCGTATATGCCCTAGTTTTCACTAAAGGTTCACTTATCGCCTTTTGATGGTGAACCGTCGTTAAATATAGTTTTGTTCACTCTTATACATTCTATTAGACCAAATAAAACTCTTCTTAATAATTGGGACATCAAAATTTACTTTGTGTAAATTTTTGGTATCTTTCCGATAAAGTTCATTTTTTTATGAATAGTGTAAAATGTTGTATTTTAATTCAAAACCTCTTTTTAATATAATTTATTTATATGATTAGATTATATTTTTAATTGGTTTTAGAGTAAAATTAGAATATATTTTTACCATTAAATCCAATAGTGGTCGTTGGAATTAATTTCGCTTTGAAATCAGACTTAAACTTGTGTCAATCTTTTCATACTTATTGTTTCATAAAAACACGCTACTTGCTCTGACAGCGGGAATTAATTATTAAATTAATTAATGTGACTTATATGTTTTGAATTTTGTAAAATAGACTTCATTTTTGAATTCGGAATATCAAATATAGCTTAGGGTGAATTTTTGGGATTTTTCTGAAAAACATCAATTTTTGATGAATAGTGAAACCACTAAGTGGTACTTATAAAAATTGATTTTTCCGTTTAAATGAAATTTTTCCATATTTGTGTTTTGAATTTCAAAAATCCGACATACATGGTTGTCATTAAGAAGTAAAATGTGGTTCAATGGGATAAAAATAATTTTTTGGTAAATAGTAACTTATTAAGTTTTTAATCGCGATTAGAGGTAATTAGTGTAGTTTATGGTAAGAATAATGTTTTAATAAAATGAAATGACCTAGAAACATGTCCTACCCTCATTGGATGTGTCATGTCCGACCAATACAATCCATGGGTCAACTTGGGGACCCCATGGAGCCACTTTGGTTGGGAAATGACATAAATATCTTTTTATTTAATGTTAAAGTAAAAATGACACAAACATGAGATGTTTTACTAAAACAATTTTTACATGAGGTTATAAAAGTCATATTTTTGACTATAAATATTCATTGGAAATCTAAAAATTTTTCCTACATCATAGTATTTTTTTTATAATTTTTAGACATTAAATAAATTAAATTATTTATGACATCATGATGATGCAGCGATGACCTCATTATTTAACGATTTAAATAAAATGGAAAGATAATGTAATATCTAAGAACTACACATGTACAAAACCTATTGGATGAGTGGATTTCGAACCCTTATCACCTTAGCTTATAAATACATCAATGTGGGACCTTTAAAATCCAAAACTCTTTTGAAAATAAAGTAACATTTTGTAACTTTACAAGAGTGCCCCTCCTCTCCTCTTATAAAAGGACCCCACCTATACCTACTTACCCACACTCCCAAAGCCTTTGGCTCGGCCAAAACCTGCCCATTTTGTCTCTCCACTTCTCTCTCTTACTCCTTGAAGTCTCACTTTGGGCAGAAGTCTTCCCAAGGAAGCCTTTGAGCTCAAACCAAAGGGAGTTACCCGATTTTAAGGTAATGTCTTCACTTGTGTCCTTTTGTTTTATTTTGCTTCTCCAAAACCCTAAACTCTTTTTATTCTTTTATTTTGTAACAAATCCAGTATATTAAATATACTAGTATGTTGTTATAATAAGGTTTCGAGCTACACTTACACACACCTACATCTAATGGTTAAAGAACATACTGTTTCCATGGATGGCGAATTTCTACCTCCCGAAACAATGATTGTTCAACATTCTTCTAACACCTTCAAAGGTGTCCATTAAGATGAAACTATATTTATATATGATATCTAATATGTTTATGTTTTACTTAAGCTTCTGTATTTTTCATTTATGGTGTACCTTTATGGTTTCCATTATGGGTAAACGCGATATCTTCATTTAAGGAAGTGCGGACTACCGCCCCCTCAAAATGATTTGATTCGTTAATACCATATGTGGTACGTATAAAGGATATATATTTAATTATATTATATATGATACCATACTGGAATTAAAATACTATTATGTATCATTATGTTTTAATTCCATTAAATATGAAATAGAAATGGAAGTAGCGTTCATGCGTACGTACGGCTTACCGTCTCCATGAACAGTACATTTCATTTCTTATCTCAAAATGTTATGTAATATTATAAGTACATATATATAATGGATATATATGTAATATATTACATATAAATTATGGATATCATTCTGGAATTATAACATATATATATATCTCTCATTTTGTTTTAATTCCATTAATATGACAAAAAAATGAAAGTAGCGTTCATGCGTACGTACGGCCTACCGTCTCTATGAACGATGCTTTTCGTTTTTTTATCTCCAAATGATATGGAATAGTATAAAATGAATATTTACTGGATATATATGATGTTTTAATCATTAATACTATTCTAGAAATTATTTACTTATAACTACATGGGCAATCTTTTTTCAAACAAGTTCATTTTTGACTCATGTACCAAACATCGGAAAAAACGTCTGATATGAACTAACATTATTAAACAATTATTATAACATTATAATATGTGATATGAAATGAATAATAATATATAAAGGAGGTACTTAGTCAATTATTAATTGACCAAAGTTTATTATTCAGGAATATAAAGAAACGAACAAGACAAGTTGGACTTGAGGTAAGGGATCCTACACCTCTCTTTCTTTTTAAGTACACTCTTTTATGTCATTACTTTTAAGCTCATCTTTCTTATGATTGGGATGTTCTTTTATATTAATCCTAATGTACTTATTATGTTCATATGATGATAGACCCTATTTCCTCTCATCAATCCATTTTGGATGTTTTGAGTGGCGTCGTCAGGCTGCCGAATTTTCGTAAGAGATCAAACCTCTCTCTTTCTCTTTAAGTACTCTCCTTTATGTCATTTCTTTTAAGCTCCTCTTTATTTATGATGGGGGATGTTATTTTATATTCCTCTTGCTGTAAATTTTATTTTAATGTGATGAGATACCCTATTTTATCTCATCAATCCTTTTTTGTAAGTTTTTAGTGGCGCTGTTAGGCTGCCGAGTTTTCGTAAGGGATTTTTCATCTCACTTTTATTCCTGTGAGATTTATGATACATTTGCCACAATTTCCTTTGATTGGTGTATGTACTGCCCATTATTCTACTCTTTGTGTAATATAATTTCATTTATAAGTATTTACATCAATGATGTATTGTCCTTCTTTCATGGGGTGTATGTTTTGAAAGATACCCAAGTCGGTAAGGGAACCTTTCACCCTCCTCTTTTTAAAAGACTTCTTTTGTTATGTCTTTTAATTCACATACTATTATGCTGGGATATGTCCTTCTATATCCTTATTGATTTAAATTTTTTGTCCATGTGATGAGATACCATTTTTATCTCTCATCAACTCATTTTCTGAATTTTGTAGTGACGCCGTTAGGCTGTCAAATTTTTGCAAGGGAACTTCTTATCCCAAATTTGATTATTTGGGATAAAAATGTAGTCCTTGAATATGTCATTCTATGAATATGTGTGAATATCCTCTGATTGTTTTACACTTAATATCCACTTATATTTGGTGTATTCGTTTGTCACACATAATTATGTAATTTATTTATCCTTAAACCAAGGATACCGTCTTTGTATGGGACTTCGTCTCAATCTCCTTTCATTGAGGCATATTTTATTTTATACACAACCTTCTTTTATACGGTGTATAAACCCCTTTGACTTTCACGCTTATTCAAAAGGAATATTTTTTATACGAATCATTTTACAAAATGACAAAAGGGAATGTTTTCTTGTCATACGTATGCGGCGAGAACGAATTCTCCACCGCCGTGACCATTATTTGAGTTTCAGCTTCCTCTAAAAGCCATACCCTTTTTTTTAAATGAAAAATAAATACCATGTTTTACTTTGGTATTGAAAATGGTTTTCATAATGTTTTTATTATATCAATGTGTTGTATTGATATCTTGTGATTGAAATGTGGAAATGTTATGTTTCCTTTATGCATGTTTTATGGGATATGATTATGTTATGGTTCTTGGGAATTATTATGAAGATGGGTGGTTCCATGATAAACTAAGGGCAGGTGATCCCGTTATAGCTCTCCAATGCATTGGGTAACGTGAAGGAGTAAAACGTTAAGGTTTCTCCAAAGAGATTTAGGGAATATACTGTGATGGGTATTCCAAATGTAACCAAGAGGGTTACTCCCTACGTAAGAATGTTATGAATGCCTCAAGTTACCTTTTGTGTCTTATGATCTCTATGATTTATTCATGATTTTATGAAGTATGTTAAAGTGCTTATGTTTTATGGGTAAAGTATGATTTCATTCTTATGTATACATGTACTCATGTTTCCTTTCCATATTTTTATATCCCTTACTGGGATTTTTATGCTCATCCCAAGTTTTTGAAATGTTTTTCACAGGTCAAGGGAAGGGTACATGATGTGATGATAGTGTCAAGGATGTGTCAAGAAAGAATCCATGTTTTATTTTAAATATGTTTCCGTTGATGGGAAGAATGAATATTGTCTTTTATGTAACCACTTTGTTTAAATGTGGAATGTAATGCAAGTTTCATGATCTAATTATCTATAACTCTAAACCTGAAAAGATCCTCAATGTGTAATCTTTTAATAACTCAAGATTAAATAAGGTTTAAGGCTGGGGACTTATAGTTGGTATCAGAGGTCGGTTTAGATAACTTTAGAGGTTAGGGTATTCTTTAAGCATAAGTGACATTACCATAATGGTTAAGATTTCAGAAAGAGTCCTAGTTTTAGATAAAATGAATGAGTAAGTATATCTTAGTGTTTATATTCCTCATTATTACATGATGGTTTTGTTGATATACTCACACTGACCTTTTTGGTTTTAGTAAATGGATGGATCTAGCAGGCACCAAAGTAACAGTGGATGTGAAGGAAACTGTGACAGTTTTTTGAGAAAGCAACTGAATGATATGGGAGCTGCAATGAGAACTCTTGTGATTATCCTCAACCAACTATCTGGAGTCATGATTGACCACCTAAACCTTGGTGATTTCTCTAAGGCATCATATATGAGAGAAAAAAATCCCTACGGAAGTACAGGTAATAATCATAAAGGTAAGTGTGTTAAAAAACCTATGTGTCAAAGATGTGGAAAGAAACACCTAGGAAAATGTTTCAAAGGGACAGAAATATTCTATAGATGTGGAAATGAAGGTCATAAAGTAAGAACCTTCCATAGAAAAAGGAAGCATCCAGTTGACTCGAGGAAAGGTAAAGAAGTTCTTTCTGAGGGATCAATTTAATGTTTTAAATGTGTTGTGCATGGTCATTATGCAAACACATGTCCTATGAAGAAGTTTCATGAATGGGATCACCAAGAGCGTACAAATGTTCGTTTACCAATAAATAATGCCATTCCGATTGAGGATGAAGAAACTGACAATGACCAATCAAAGGTATGTATTATTTAATGACTATTGTTTTCCTATTTTGGAATCTTAGGATATGATTCATGATTTTGTTTGTAGGAAAGAGGTATTTCGGAATAAGTTGTAAAGGAATGGTTAATGGATCATGAAGAATGTTGAATGAGTAAGATGTCAACATATAAGGGCCTCAAGAGTTATGGTGAAATTCTTAAGAGTATTAAGTCTCTTTTGATGATGGGGTTACATTATAAGACTTTTTATATTATGTAACCCTGATGTTTAATATATGCAAATTTTATTCAAGGAATAGTTATCTTTTCTTTTGTGGACATAGTTATAAAGAACCATTTGGGTTTATATGATCCTTACTTTTGAGGTAATTATGCGTTACTATATGTTATGATTGAAGTGAAAGGCATGAGATAAAATTGAGGTTAAATTATGTTATGGTTATTTTTGATGATTTTATCCCTTTTGGGGAATTATTTGAGAATTATATAGTCTTGGAAAAAGGACAACACGCAGACCGTGTGACTACCTGTCACATCGGACAAAGCTGCGGGAATCGAACCCACAACCAAAGTGCGACTTGTATTTATCGCCTACCACTGGACTACATGAAGTCCCTGGTTAGTTTGAATGATCCTTTTTAGTTATATGATTTTATGAATTAAGAGTAAGTTGATTTTGGGTTATTTATGAAAATGATTAACCTATCATGGAGGATATGTGATTAGGTTAATTACTTTTCCATACGAGACTTTAGGAGCAACTGATGTTGTTTGGAGATAAATGTTATGATTTAACTTGGAAGACTATGTGACTAAATCCTTAAAATATTTGGGTTTCAATCTTAGTTTGGTTTACTTTGAAGAATTTTATGGACAAATTGATTATAGAATGGTCCTCGTTGAACTTTGGGTTTTGTTGGACAAATTTTGGAGATTAAGAATAGATTTTCTTTTTATAAAGGGTTATCCTTTTCTGGATTATCTGATATTGTACTAACCTTTTTGGTTTTGGTTAAAGTCTAAAGACATGGGAAGTATATAGTTATCTTTTTTGGATTAGGTGACTCTCTAGAAGTTGATTATAGTACTCTTAATGCGAACAAGTCTCCCTAAATACTCTCCTTTTGGAAAAAAATATGAGTTTGATTATGGAATCTAGTAAAAGTTGAAATTCAACATGATAAGTGATTATGTTTCCTTATGAATAAATTCCTCAATAAAAAGTAACTTAAAACAAAAATGTTGTCTATTAACTTTTCATACTGGGGAATCGAATACCGTTTAACCCATCACAAGTTTTTGATTTTCTTATGGTTAACTTTCTCCTAGAAATGTTTACTATCACTCTCCCTCAAGAACATGACCCTTTGATTTTTCTTCCATGTCCATGTTTTTCTACATGGAATCCTAGTATGGGTTAACTCGGGTGACCTCTGTACTTATCTTCCTTTATTTTAAAGTGATTGTTTTACCGACTCTTGTTCCGATGTGGGACTTTCAAGGATGTTTCCAAGCTCAATTTTAAAAATTGCGAGGACGCAATTCCCAAAAGGGGGGAAGGATGTAACACCCCAGGTAAATAAAGAATATGAAATTTTCATATTTATCCATATTTGTGAATAAAATATTAATATGAATTTAAAGGGGACGCTATGCTCGATGGCGTACCCAACACGCAACAACGAGTTTCTTGGGAATCTTACGTTGTGCTCTAATAATAAAATAATATTATTTTAAATGGTAGTTAACATGTATCCATTGTATTGGCGGGAATAGATAGAAATAACTAAAATATGATTATATATGTTTTTAAATGTTTTTACATTTATCCAATAAAATATAAAGGCTTAAAATACGGAAAACATTCAATTTTAGGCGTATATGCCCTAGTTTTCACTAAAGGTTCACTTATCACCTTTTGATGGAGAACCATCATTAAATATAGTTTTGTTCACTCTTATACATTCTATTGGACCAAATAAAACTCTTCTTAAGAATTGGGACATCAAAATTTACTTTGTGTAAATTTTTGGTATCTTTCCGATAAAGTTCATTTTTTTATGAATAGTGTAAAATGTTGTATTTTAATTCAAAACCTCTTTTTAATCTAATTTATTTATATGATTATATTATCTTTTGAATTGGTTTTAGAGTGAAATTAGAATATATTTTTACCATTAAATCCAATATTGGTCGTTGGAATTAATTTCGCTTTGAAATCAGACTTAAACTTGTGTTAATCTTTTGATACTTATTGTTTCATAAAAACACGCTATTTGCTCTGACAGTGGGAATTAATTATTAAATTAATTAATGTGACTTATATGTTTTGAATTTTGTAAAATAGACTTCATTTTTGAATTCGGAATATCAAATATAGCTTAGGGTGAATTTTTGGGATTATTCTGAAAAACATCAATTTTTGATGAATAGTGAAACCACTAAGTGGTACTTATAAAAACTGATTTTTCCGTTTAAATGAAATTTTGCCATCTTTGTGTTTTGAATTTCAAAAATCTGACATACATGGTTGTCATTAAGAAGAAAAATGTGGTTCAATGGGATAAAAATAATTTTTTGGTGAATAGTAACTTATTAAGTTTTTAATCGCGATTAGAGGTAATTACTGTAGTTTATGGTAAGAATAATGTTTTAATAAAATGAAATGACCTAGACACAGATACTACCCTCATTGGATGTGTTATTTCTGATCAAGACAATCCATGGGTCAACTTGGGGACCCCATGGATCTACTTTGGTTGGGAAATGACATAAATATCTTTTTATTTAATGTTAAAGTAAAAATGACACAAACATGAGATGTTTTACTAAAACAATTTTTACATGGGGTTATAAAAGTCATATTTTTGACTATAAATATTCATTGGAAATATAAATTTTTTTCCTACATCATAGTATTTTTTTTATAATTTTTAGACATTAAATAAATTAAATTATTTATGACATCATGATGATGCAGCGATGACCTTATTATTTAACGATTTAAATAAAATGGAAAGATAATGTAATATCTAAGAACTAAACATGTCCAAAACCTATTGGATGAGTGGATTTCGAACACTTATAACCTTATATTACAAATACATCAATGTGGGACCTTTAAAATCCGAAACTCTTTTGAAAATAAAGTAACATTTTGTAACTTTACAAGAGTGCCCCTCCTCTCCTCTTATAAAAGGCCCCCACCTCTACCTCCTTACCCACACTCCCAAAGCCTTTGGCTCAGCCAAACCCTGCCCATTTTGTCTCTCCACTTACCTCTCTTACTCCTTGAAGTCTCACTTTGGGTACAAGTCTTCCCAAGGAATCCTTTGAGCTCAAACCAAAGGGAGTTACCCGATTTTAAGGTAATGTCTTCACTTGTGTCCTTTTGTTTTATTTTGCTTCTCCAACCCCCTAAACTCTTTTTATTCTTTTATTTTGTAAAAAATCCAGTATATTAAATATACTAGTATGTTGTTATAATATGGTTTCGAGCTATACTTACACACACCTACATATAATGGTTAAAGAACATACTGTTTCCATGGATGGCGAATTTCTGCCTCCTGAAATGATGATTGTTCAACATTCTTCTAACACCTTCAAAGGTGGCCATTAAGATGAAACTATATTTATATATGATATCTAATATGTTTATGTTTTACTTAAGCTTCTGTATTTTTCATTTATGGCGTACCTTTATGGTTTCCATTATGGGTAAACGCGATATCTTCATTTAAGGAAGTGCGGACTACCGCCCCCTCAAAGTGATTTGATTCGTTAATACCATATGTGGTACGTATAAAGGATATATATTTAATTATATTATATATGATACCATACTGGAATTAAAATACTATTATGTATCATTATGTTTTAATTCCATTAAATATGAAATAGAAATGGAAGTAGCGTTCATGCGTACGTACGGCTTACCGTCTCCATGAACGGTACATTTCATTTCTTATCTCAAAATGTTATGTAATATTATAAGTACATATATATAATGGATATATATGTAATATATTACATATAAATTATGGATATAATTCTGTAATTATAACATATATATATATCTCTCATTTTGTTTTAATTCCATTAATATGACAAAAAAATGAAAGTAGCGTTCATGCGTACGTATGGCCTACCGTCTCCATGAACGGTGCTTTTCGTTTTTTTATCTACAAATGATATAGAATAGTATAAAATGAATATTTACTGGATATATATGATTTTTTAATCATTAATAATATTCTATAAATTATTTACTTATAACTACATGGGGAATCTTTTTTCAAACAAGTTCATTTTTGACTCATGTACCAAACATCAGAAAAAACGTCTGATATGAACTAACATTATTAAACAATTATTATAACATTATAATATGTGATATGAACTAAATAATAATCTCTAAAGGAGGTACTTATGAAATTATTAATTGACCAAAGTTTATTATTCAGGAATATAAAGAAACGAACAAGACAAGTTGGACTTGAGGTAAGGGATCCTACACCTCTCTTTCTTTTTAAGTACACTCTTTTATGTAATTCCTTTTAAGCTCATCTTTCTTATGATTGGGATGTTCTTTTATATTACTCCTACTGTACGTATTATGTTCATATGATGAGAGACCCTATTTCCTCTCATCAATCCATTTTGGATGTTTTGAGTGGCGCCGTCAGGCTGCCGAATTTTCGTAAGAGATCAAACCTCTCTCTTTCTCTTTAAGTACTCTCCTTTATGTCACTTCTTTTAAGCTCCTCTTTTTTATGATGGGGGATGTTATTTTATATTCCTCTTTCTGTAAATTTTATTTTAATGTGATGAGATACCCTATTTGATCTCATCAATCCATTTTTGTAAGTTTTAAGTGGCGCCGTTAGGCTGCCGAGTTTTCGTAAGGGATTTTTCATCTCACTTTTATTCCCATGAGATTTATGCTACATTTGCCACAATTTCCTTTGAGTGGTGTATGTACTGCCCATTATTCTACTCTTTGTGTAATATACTTTCTTTTATGAGTATTTACATCAATGATGTATTGTCCTTCTTTCATGGGGTGTATGTTTTGAAAGATACCCAAGTCGGTAAGGGAACCTTTCACCCTCCTCTTTTTAAAAGACTTATTTTGTTATGTATTTTAATTCACATACTATTATGATGGGATATTTCCTTCTATATCCTTATTGATTTAAATTTTATGTCCATGTGATGAGATACCATTTTTATCTCTCATCAACTCATTTTCTGAATTTTGTAGTGACGCCGTTAGGCTGTCAAATTTTTGCAAGGGAACTTCTTATCCCAAATTTGATTCTTTGGGATAAAAATGTAGTCCTTGAATATGTCGTTCTATGAATATGTTTGAATATCCTCTGATTGTTTTACACTTAATATCCACTTATATTTGGTGTATTCGTTTGTCACACATAATTATGTAATTGATTTATCCTTAAACCAAGGATACCGTCTTTGTATGGGACTTTGTCTCAATCTCCTTTCATTGAGGCATATTTTATTTTATACACAACCTTATTTTATATGGTGTATAAACCCTTTTGACTTTCACGCTTATTCAAAAGGAATCTTTTTTATACGAAGCATTTTACAAAATGACAAAAGGGAATGTTTTCTTGTCGTACGTATGCGGCGACAATGACTTCTCCGCCGCCGTGACCATTATTTGAGTTTCGGCTTCCTCTACAAGACATACCCTTTTTTTTAAATGAAAAATAAATACCATGTTTTACTTTGGTATTGAAAATGGTTTTCATAATGTTTTTATTATATCAATGTGTTGTATTGATATCTTGTGATTGAAATGTGGAAATGTTATGTTTCCTTTATGCATGTTTTATGGGATATGATTATGTTATGGTTCTTGGGCATTATTATTAAGACGGGTGGTTCCGTGATAAACTAAGGGTAGGTGAGCCCGTTATAGATCTCCAATGCATTGGGTAACGCGAAGGAGTGAAACGTTAAGGTTTCTCCGAAGAGATTTAGGGAATATACTGTGATGGGTATTCCAAACGTAACCAAGAGGGTTACTCCCTATGTAAGAATGTTATGAATGCCTCAAGTTACCTTTTGTGTCTTATAATCTCTATGATTTATTCATGATTTTATGAGGTATGTTAAAGTGCTTATGTTTTATGGGTAAAGTATTATTTCATTCTTATGTATACATGTACTCATGTTTCCTTTCCATATTTTTATATCCCTTACTGAGCTTTTTATGCTCATCCCAAGTTTTTGAAATGTTTTTCACAGGTCAAGGTAAGGGTACATGATGTGATGATAGTGTCAAGGATGTGTCAAGAAATAATCCATGTTTTATTTTAAATATGTTTCCGTTGATGGGAAGAATGAATACTGTCTTTTATGTAACCACTTTGTTTAAATGTGGATTGTAATGCATGTTTCATGATCTAATTCTCTAAAACTCTAAACCTAAAAAGATCCTCAATGTGTAATCTTTTAATAACTCAATATTAAATAAGGTTTAAGGCTGGGGCCTTATAATAAATAAACAATAAAAACATACCATTTGTGTCTAATAATGTATATCAAAACGAGTCATACATATCAATAAGCAGAAGGGTTACCAATGGATGACCACAATACATACATATATATATATAAGCATGATGATACAAAATAGAACAAAATAGAAACTCTAGATAATGTAATAACCTCAAGGTCCCTTTCCATCCATCTCAAGGTAAACATCCCAACACTAAGGTCTAGCTCTAAATCCCAAACCCTTACCCGATCACAAATCCATAAAATCTACATGCATCCCTAAGGGCCTGTGTAGAGTGTAGAAAAAATCCCAGTAGACCACCACCAACATGTGCCTATATTACATATGTGATTAAGCATTTATGTACTAAAAATAAATAAAAGAGACATTACACAACAATATAAATAATCTTCTCACCTTATGCTCAAAAACCACAAGGAGGAAATTCACCTACTTCATCTATCACCAATATACTATAGTGGAGATTATCCATAGCCTAAGCCCAAGGAATACCCTGATATAGATCAGTCGTGATGAACCCTTAGGTTCCACCTCCATTAAATTCACTCGGAACCATGTGACAATCAACACCTCATGTTCAATTCAAGTCACCGATGTCCCAAAGGCACTACAAAGGAATAAGAATTTAATCCCTCAAACCCCTACTTGAAAGAACCTATCGACTCAAATCCCAACATCTTGAGGCACACCGATGCATGTCCTCTAAGTCATAACAACATTGGATCAACAACCAATATCCCGAGGAAAGACGATATCTATAATCCCAAATGATCCTGGCCCATCGACCTCAAGTATGGAGAGCCTCATCCCCCAACCAACATCCTCATCATTGTCATCCAATGGATCCTCACCATCCCAGTGGATTTCTATGGAAATAACCTCTAACCATTTCCCCAAGATGTAACTAATGGATGCTCTACCTACATGAGTGGTCAATACCACCTCAATATCTAATTCCTAATGTGTTCACATGAATCTAATTGGTGCATTGGCCATCACGAGTGATCAATAATCAAAGAATAAATCCCTAAACCACACCAATCTAGAACCTCATTCCCCTGCGACTATGTATCTAAAATTCGATGGTCAACACCATCCAAAATCACATGGTCCATGTAAGGACCCGACCCCAGTTTCCCGGAGCCGGTGCCTTATTTGATTATGTTGGCATACATAAAAGGAATATGAATCCCAAATGACCAAGTAGTTTAGTAGATTTTGGAAACAAGATACATAAATAAGTTTAACATTACATCATGAAGGGAAATACAACACTAATTTATTCCACTAGCAACATCATGTCTCTTAGATTATGCTTGCAAGTCATTCATAATTTAATTCTCCATGTCCTATGAAAAATGAAACATAAGAAAGGGGTGATATCAAATGCTCAGTAAGAGTAAGCAATACAAAAGAAGATCGCATAAACATAAGACATGGTGCATAATTGAAAACACATGCCTTTAATAATAAACTTGCACACGTTATGGCAGGAATATGAGCTGAGTAAATAATGCCATAATGAAACATAATCATGGGTATTCTACTAGTCAAATAACAACATAAACTTTAAATTACTAACTTCATAATGAGGTAAGTGCATATTCTGGACATTCTGAAACATTTTTTCAAGGCCTCGGCCAAGACGTCTAATGATTAAGTCCTTGGCCAAAATCCATATAACACATTGGGAAAGGCCTCGGCCAATTCCACGTCTATTTGTCTCATGAGACCTACTGATGCATTGAGGGGATATAGAGGGCCCCAACCATCACATAATAAGTCCAATGAATTCCAAATATGAGTGGGGATAAACATAAACAACATATACATTCATATTGAAACTATCATATGAAATGTAACTATATTTCCCCAACCATTAAACATAAAACACTAACCATTCTGAGTAATATGGTGAATGGTTTTAGGATAGATCATCCACAATAGAGTTAGTAATAAACCATTAAATAAAATATGGTAGATGACTTCATAAATGATTAAACCCAATAATACATAAGAAACAACAAGAGTGTTGAATCAAACGAAAATACTCTTATAAAATCATTAAGCAATCTTGAGATAAATAGTCTCTTATTTTAAAAAGAAGAGTTATTTTGGAAAATATTTGTATAAAACCAGAAGTGAAGTAAGATATTTTTATAATAAAATTAGTTTTTTATAAATATAATGGTTTTCAAAAAACAGATTATAGAGTTCCCTTGAAAATAGATATGAATTTGAGAAATTCCCTTGAATCGAGCTTGTATTTTGGGAACATTTTTTAAAGTTTCTTTTAAAACATGTAACAATCTATAAAATAGGGAAGTATTATGGTTGGTTTAAATATATATAATACTCACACAGAATTTATGAGGAGTAAATAACAATATATAATAATTTCATTGAGGTAATTATACAATTAAAGTAACCCGAATGAAAATGGAAGTTCTGGTGGAAAACCCTTACCTTATCTCCGAACGTGTCCCACTCTTGTACTGAAGCTCCTAGAATATGAAATTATAATTATTAATAACTTATTTTAGAACATATTATACATGTATTTAGTTTATCATAATTATAGTTAGTTCATTTATGTCTATTAAAAAGTTATTGTATTGAATTTTGTCATTCTGGAGTGTTTGTTTTCCTTATTTTTCATAATCGGTTCACTTGTTCTTAAGTAATGAAGTGGTATGGATGTAAATCTCAAGAATTGAAATTAAATATTATTTATGAACATAAATAATTGTTAATGTCTATTTATATCATTTGGTTACATGGAATAAGGATGAATCATTAGATGACAATCACTTCGATTATTTGGCGGTATTTGGATTATTATGAACAAGTTTTGTCACATAAATTAATAATATGTATATATACTGGTTCCTGAATATTAATTGGATTGTAATGAATATATTATAGTCTGGTTCAACCATAAATATGGTTTCATGACCATTAATTAAGGAAATATTGAAGAACGAAACTTCGTCGCACGAAGGTTATAAATTGGAACCTCATGGACGTTGATTTTGTTTATAAAAATAAAAGGGAGGGAGTGAGAATATTGATGATGGTTCTTCCATTCACATGATATAAATCCAGTATATAGATGATACTAGAGTTATCATGGTCATTTGGACAGAGGAGGTGAGGAGAGGATAACAAAAAAAGATAAATTCAAATGAAACTAAAAGAAAAAGAAATGTGCTTTACCTCTTGAAATAACTTCCTTGAGAACCTCTTTAAGGGAAAACGATTTTGGTCTTTTGGAAAGACCAAGAGCTTCCTGGTCATGGGGAGTGACTAGGAAAGGATATTTGGGCAGAAATTTGAGGAGATTCAAGGCTTATAGGAGTGAATAGAAGAGGGATTGGTGAGGGGTTTTTATAGTGAAGGAGAGGGGTAAATTTTGAATATTTAATTCATTATTTTATTATTTCCCTCAAGACAACCAATAGTGTTGTTTCATGTGACCCCTAATAGTAATAAGTGTATGTGAGTTCTAACAAAGTGGCCTTACATCACTTACGATGTCATAAATAGTGTATTTAACTGATAATTTGTATATATGGCATTTTATCATATTTCACTATTCATCAAAAATTCTAAAATTTCAGAAAAATCCCAAAAATTTACCCCTACCATTTTTCGACTTGTAGAATTAAAAAATGAACTCCATTATTTAAAATTAATTTTCTATATATAATTAATTTAATTTTTAAATAAAGTCATAGTTAATTCAAAAAATAACAATTTTAAAGGTGCAATTAGTTTTATTTCACATTGAAAAATTAATTAAGATCTCATTATCTTATTGGCTTAAGAAAATAAAATAATAATATTATTTACTATTCATAAGGGTCATATTACTATTCATATATACTATTCATAAGGGTATGTTACTATTCACCAAAAAATTAAGTTTGTTCTATCAGACTCTAAATGAATTACTGATTACAACTCTAGATGACTATTTTTTGAAATTCAAAAACATAGAAGAGGAAAAGTTGAGTTTAACTTCTAGATTATAAAATTCACTCAATATTTATTTTCAAAACCTTGGTGTGTTACAGTCCACACCTGTAACTTGATGAATTTTTCACCCCATTCGATGATTGTGTCACCCAACTAGTGATCAACATCACTCAAAATATATACTTATTGGGCCATGCCTAGCCTAAAGATAACATACCCTCAAATCACATAGCCAACACTATCTAAACCTAGAGATGATCCCATCACGTTACCATGGAACTCACAAGCAATTCATATATATATATAAATCAATTGAAATTAAGTAAAAGAAACAACCCATCCTAAACTGCCCAAGGTCCAAAGCCTCTCTCCAGGCTCATACCTTTTGTAAACTTGTGTGAGAATTCCCATGGGCATATCACATGGTGAATTCTATTAATTAAAGATAAGATAATAAATTTATAGGGTCTCGTTTAGTCAACAAAATGGCATGCTCAAATATGCACCCCCAAAACACTCATGAAATCAAAAAGAAAGATTAACACCACCTATCTCATGTTAGTAGGCACTCACACATCTAATAATAGCCTCTAAATCAGACCAATTTGTAAGAAATTGGAATTTTAGATTAACTCCTTAAAAATAGGGTAAAATGACCCACAAGGATTTAGAATTCCATATGGAGAGTGCAAAGAAGAAAATATTCAAGAGGATTCAAAGGCTTAGTGATACAGATCCAACACCATAGACATATTGAGAAATAGAGTCCAGATAAAGAGTGTGGCTCAATCCCTAGGGGAGGAAGAAAAATAAAATCCCCCTATGTGCTGTGCGTGACCAAAGGAGGAAGAAGGAGGAGAATAAAAGAAAAAAGTGAAGGTGGTTAAAATAAACATTTCACATTTTTTAAAGATCCCACATGGTTTGGAAAACCATGCAAAAATCATGCATCTCCTACTAATTTAGGGCCAAACCCTACATGGTTAGCTCACACAAATTGGACAAACTATTCTAAGCCCACACGTAGCCACTGGTTAAGTGGCACTAAGCGTGTGGATTGCACATAGTTTTCCAAAACTGTGCACAAATCATGTGGATACCTATACTAAAAACTATACAGGTTCACACATATCCATGAGAAACCTCCTATATGGGTTTACCAAACCATTCTCAGTGCATTTTTTGGGTGCATGATTTCTACTTGGAGGGCGCACAGTTTTCCCAAACCATGCGCCTCAGTCTACGCACTCTGGAAAGATTGGAGTTTCAGCCTCCGATGCACCCAAAACCCAATGAAACCCCTGATATTCATTTCAATAATTTAGAATCATCTAAAAACAAGGTATTATGTTAAGAAAAATCTTGAAATTAAGTTTTGATAATCAAGAAAGAATTTTTTTTACCCACCAAAATCCAAAAATTTAAAATGGGCGAGGAAATTGACCCGCTCCAAAAACCCGATTCATTACAATATCCCGACCTTGACATAGATCATACTCAATATATAAAACAAAAATATGATATGGTAATGAACAAAACCATATATTTAAAATTAACTCAGACTACCCAATAAAAAGGGCATAGGTCAACTACCTCAAGGGGCAGCCCACCTTAGGAGTTACTTACCCTAGTCATATCCTGACCCAAAACTCAAATGAAACCAATGGTCCATTGAACATCCCTATACTCAAAGTCCTCCCATGATGCATCATAACTCCTTCACCTTATCAGGTGCTCCCATGTTATATACAACACCCATCAAGTACCACATCTCCTCAGATAACCACCTCGTGTCCATGTCGCACATGGAACCTATGAGGTACCATGTAAAGACCCAAAAATTTCAAGGATTTTTTTTTAATTTCTTTGGGATTTTACGAGTGCGCAGTTTCTGAAGACACCTGATTCCGAGGCCCGGTGTGCCCGAAATCAATTTCTGAATTTTAGCTCGGGTACGTTCAGTGAACAAATGAGCGGGGTTTTCTAACTTTTGAACTGGTGCTCGGAATTGAAATATGAGGGCACCGATGAATCCACAATGCTAGTTTTTGCTTAAGAACACCTTTTTCTGGGTTGTGTTTTCTTGGGAGGAGATGTTAAAAATGTGAGGAATAAAAATAAAAATTGTTTTACAATTTTATTTTAATTTCTTTACTGGTGGTTTAAGTGTTATGGGAGGGAAGATGTGAGGAAGTTGGGGTGGGGCCCACACGAGCCCCCACATCCTTAAAATTCCTAACACCCCATTAAACACCCCATTTATTTCCCCTCTATCAATTATTTTTGTATCTCCTCCACATTAAATTACATGCCAATAAAACGCCTCATTAATTTGACAACGCATGTTAATTAATTCGTTGAATTCATTTTGAATTTTGAAAAAGTTGGCATTAGTAATAAAATAAGGGAAGCCTTATTTTATTATGGTAGAATTGTTGTGTGAGAAGGGTTGGGGAGAAAATACACGAGCCTTGAAGAACTTCATCTTCTTCATGAAGAACGCCAAGTCTACGACGAATAACTCCGTCACCGCAAGGGGAGATCGCCGTACCGTCTCCTCTCCTCTCCGCAGCCGGTGAGAGACACCTTCTTCGGAGAATGACTATGTGCCGCATCCTTCATCGGCTGAACACCGACGATGCTTACAGAGCCTCATTCCGTGAGGCCGTCTTTCGCAACGTCTTTTTCCCGCGACGATCCTCGTTTGACAACTTCTTCGAGGTAGTGGTTTGATTTTTGTTCATGAATATTCTTTTCCGTCTGACATCAAATTCATTAAACACTTGATATCGAATTAACGGGAGGGGCCCGGACCGCACGAAAACGGATGAACCTTATTCCCCTTTGTTGTTGTATTAGTTGCGGCTCAAACAAAGGCGGCGCGGTGCAATGGCACCACGCGGAAACAAGGAGGAATGCGGCAAAGAAGTGCGGAACCGTCGCGCCGCGCCGTTGAGGCCAATAGAGGCCGCGACCGGAGCGGGCCGCGGTGAACGGGCGTGGCACCGTCGCACCATGCTGGAAAACCATGGAGGGCCGCGGCCGAAGCGGGCCGTGGCAGAGGGGCGCCGAGCCATCACGCCGCGCCGGTCGGACCAAGGCCGCGACCTTTGGTTGCGGCGGAGCAGGGAGCGGCGGCCGGAACCGCCGGCCGCCGGCGCATGGAGGGCGGGACCAACCGGTCCTGCGCGGTACACTGGATGACCGTTACGGCCAACCAGATTCAGAAAACTAGGGGTTTGAACCCCCGGTCAATGCGACAGGGAGGACCCCCCTCGGGTCTACCGTTCGGTCTGAAGGGGTGGCGGCTCCCCCCTTCTGCGTCCGCTCAGCCCGCCGGTGCCTGGGCCGGACCGAACCGGCCGGGCTGGGCCGGACCCCTGCACCGGGCCGGGCCGCGCCGGATGGACTGGGCCGCGCCGGCTGGGCCGGGCAGCGCCCTAGTGGGCCGAACCCGGAATCGGGTTGGGTCGACCCGGTTCGGGCCGACCCAGGAGGTCTCGGGCCGGGTCGGTCCGGGCCCAAAACCCCTTAAAACCAAACTTGTTCGTTCAAACGCCCGTAACATAGGCTATGTACCTCCGATCGACGCAACGTCAGTTGCGATACAATCCTTAGACCGAGAAAGTCGTTTCGTTATATTACACTCAAGGTTTTGGAGAACTTTGGGTACGGCCGGGTTGGTTCGATCACGAAACCAACCGGGCCCTCGGAGCGGAAATGCCTATAACTTGAGCTCCGGACGTCCGATTGACGTGCCGTCGACTTTGTTGGATTCCTATTAGTGAGATAGACCTTTTGGCTTAATCCGCTCGAGGTTTGGACGTAGTCGGAGTATGGTCGGGTTGGTTTTGACTTAAAAACCAACCGAGCCCCTAGGACGAAAATGCCAATAACTCTCACACCGGGCGTCCGATTGACGCGCCGTCGGTCACGTTGAATTCCTTTTGTCAAGAAGGAAATTTGGGATACATAAAATCCAGACTATGTATCATTTGATGTATCGATCCCCCCTTGGCTCGAGAAGCGGACCCTCCCGGAATCGAACATGCTGTGTGCGGGAACCCTAGAGCTGGCTGTGACTGCGACGACAACCGTACTGGAATCCTCCGTGGGTTCGACGGTGAAGACTTTCATACTGGAATCCTCCGTGGGTTCGACGGTGAAGACAACCGTACTGGAATCCTCCGTGGGTTTGACGGTGAAGACTTTCGTACTGGAATCCTCCGTGGGTTCGACGATGAAGACAACCGTACTGGAATCCTCCGTGGGTTCGATGGTGAAGACAACCGTACTGGAATCCTCCGTGGGTTAGACGACGACGACAACCGTACTGGAATCCTCCGTGGGTTCGGCGGTGATGACTAATGTACTTGTATCCTATGTGGGTCCGACAGTTTTGACCTCTGTTGTAGTATCCTATGTGGGTCCGACAGAGTAGCTGGACTATTATCCTATGTGGGTCCCACAACTTAGTTGGTCTAGTATCCTATGTGGGTCCCATCTAGATGAATCAGTAACTACTTATAATAATCTCTTTTGCTTTACAAATGATATATACCTGTGTGAGCTGAGTCTTGATTTTCAATCTTTATCATTGATGTGTTTGAATTACCTTCCTGTGTGGACTGGGTTGTACTTTCCTGTGTGAATTGGGTTGTACTTTCCTGTGTGGACTGGGTTGTACTTTCCTATATGGACTGGGTTGTACTTGAGCTCTTGAGTTGGAGCTGAACTGGATTTGATGACTCAGGTATATGTATGGGCATATACCTAAGTAGAGTTGGATGATACTTCGTGATTGTATCTTTTCTTGTGGTTTCTCCTATGCAGATTCAGGGAGACCTTCGGGGGTCTTGGGGTCCCTACTGATTAGAGTATACTCACCCCTGCATGGGATTCACCCGCACTACGTTGTGTTGGTTGCAGACGACGGACATCACTGATCATGGTTGAGGCTTGTAGATCTGGACGGTACCCGGTGGAGAATCTCGCGTTGAGTTAGTGCCCGGAGGTGGATTTCACAACGAGTCGGTACCTGGAGGAGACGGACGAATGTGGAGTGCTGAGGAGGAGATCTGTACCTACCCTTCAGGTAGGAAGCTGGAGGACGATCCAGGTGCGGCTTGTCACCTTTCAGCTGTTGTCCTTTGAGTTGTACTTTACTTTCAGTTGTAGCTGTACCTTTCTTTTGGGCTTGTATTTCTGGACCCTTGTACTTTCGGCACGTTTGATTTATAGTTTACATAGTGTTTACTCCTGTTTGCTCACTCTATGGTGTTTGTTTACTTTATAAAGGCAATGCCTTCCCTTTTATCAGGATTTACGCCTTTGGTTCTAGTCGCCAGCCCCTGGCCTTTGGAAGGCGGGCTTGGGGTAGTCACGGCACGGGCCCTGAGGACAGGTCGTGACAAATTGGTATCAAAGGTGTTCGGTTCTACTGCAGAACTAAGGACTCTGACTTTTCTTCTATGTGAAGCAATAATCTTAAGGGTATTGAGTGTGGTTATCAGTCCAGGGAGTCCAATATTGGTGCGGCGACCGACGTATCCATACACCAGGACCCTGACTTCTGATTTCCGACTCAGTGCACAAAAACATTGATTGCATGTGTGTTTCAAAAGTTTTCCTTGTGATTACTTTGTGTCAGCTCACCAGGTATACTATTTTGACTGTGGCGCACCTGTTTCTTTTCAGGATGGCCCCACGATGGCATCCAACTAGGGTTCTGAGCTTTGTACGAGATGATAACCCACCGAGCGACGAGACCTCAATGCAGGTCCCTATTACAGCGGGGTCACCAGTGGTACTTCTACCCGTCGAGCCACCGATGACACTAGCCCCAGCCGCTGAGAGTGCACGTCGCCTTAGTGCACTGCACGAGTTTCAGCGTCAGAGACTGCCTAGGTTCCGCGGGGAGATGGACCCTCAGGCAGCTGAGGATTGGCTGGAGGCTGTTGTTCGAGTTTTCAGGTTAGTGGGGACACCAGCTGACCTCATGGTGATACTTGCAGCGAGTCTCCTGCACGCGGAAGTAGGAAGATGGTGGAGCCTGATGCTCCAGGTGCACGACGAGGCATCACTCCTTTGGACGAACTTTAAGAGTCTCTTCCGCTTGGAGTTCATCCCAGCCACCCTCCGTGCGGTGCACATTCAAGAGTTACTACAGCTACGGTAGGGCAGCATGACCGTGGCCCAGTACTCGGCGATGTTTACTGATCTCTCGCGCTACTCCACAGATATGGTACGAGACTCGTTCTTCCGGGCCCAGACCTTCGAGTAGGGACTGAGGCATGAGATCAAGGCTTTGATGATCTCCCTCAATATTCCGACGCAGGAAGGGGTGTTGGAGAGATCCCTTCTAGTGGAGAGTTTTCTCGCCGAGTAGTCACCAGCGGCGGGACCCTCCGTAGGACGACCCGTAGCGAAGTCTTCTGCAGCTGGCAGTAGACAGATGACGCAGAGGTCCAAACGGGCCAGACCTTCAGACGAGCAATCTCAGGATGCAGATTTGGTTGTGCGGGGCACATGAAGGAGAGCCTGCTACACGAGGAGCAGGCAGTGCTACGCTTGCGGCGGGCAGGGTCACATAGCTCAAGACTGCCCGACTCGTCCTGCTGATGAGAACTAGAAAGTAGAGGGACCTCCCAGGCAGAGGTTCGACCATGGTAGTCCACAGGGAGTAGGCAGACAAGGCAGAGGAGCTGTCCGAGCATCGGGTGGTGGGCGACGCTTTGAGGCCCCCCCCCCACCACCACCAGGAAGATCACCCCGACCGTAGGGAACGGGTTGACTGGGGAGAGCTCAGCTACATGCAGCTGAGGCTTACGACCATGAAGCTTCGGGAGCAGATGGGCTGGGGTAGGACTAGCTCAAGACATGGGGACTTTTGTTCATGTTGCTTCTAGCTTTGTTGATGTTATGTGTCTTTGTACCTTGAGCTGCAGTAATAAAAGACACTTGTTCTTGTGACGTTTTGTTCCCTGTCCTTTTTATGTAGTTGATACTAAGAGGTCCCGGTTTAAAACTGTTGGCTCGAACCTCACTTTTGAGATACCTACTGGAGGAGACCCAGTGACCACACACTAATGCCGACAGTGTGACTCAACAGGGTAGGCGAGAGTAACAGTTAGATCTCTTGGTAGTAGCGTCGAGGCCTTACGACGTCATCCTTGGTATGAATTAGTATCATCCATGTCGATATTGGCTGTATTAGGAAAAGAACGTGGTTCATCCAGGGGATGAGACCAGATTTCTCTTATCGGCAAAGAATAAATCTTAGCATCTCTTGTAGGACCAAAGAAGGTTCAGGTCATCCAGGAGTGGATGAGGACAACTCAGAGCCGACAGAAGTCTTATGCTGACAGGAGGCGGAGACCACTAGTGTTCGAGGATGGCGACCACATTTTCTTACGGGTCTCACCTCGATGTGGATTACGGAGATTTGGATGAGGCGGAAAATTATCTCTGCACTTCATCGGACCCTTCTAGGTCCTCAATAGGGTAGGCGAGGTGGTTTACTGCTTGACCCATCCACCTCAGTTGCACCAGGTGCATGATGACTTCCACGTATGTCAACTGAGGAGATATGTGATTGAACCGACGCATATCATCGACCATGGGGAGCTGGACATTGGCGATGGGGTGACTTTTGCGGACGTCCCGGTGGAGATCGAGGATCGACAGGAGCGGGTCCTACGTGGATGGTCGATTCCTCTAGTGCGCATCAGGTGGCAGCACGAGAACCTCAAGGAGAGCACATGGGGGCGGGAGGCTCAGTTGCGTGCTCAGTACCACTTTTGTTTCCCTAGTTTGTGTTATAGCTTTACGACAACATAAAGCCCTGATGTGGGAGTAATGTAAAGACCCATAAATTTCAAGGATTTTTTTTTAATTTATTTGGGATTTTAAGAGTGCGCAGTTCCTGACGACACCTAATTCTGAGGCCCGGTGTGCCCGGAATCAATTTCCAAAGTTTAGCTCGGGTACGTTCAGTGAACGAAAGAGCAGGTTTTTATAACTTTTGAAACGATGCTCGGAATCAAAATCCAAGGGCACCGATGAATCCACAACGCCAGTTTTTTCTTAATAACACCTTTTTCTGGGTTGCGTTTGCTCGGGAGGAGATGTTAAAAATGTGAGGAATAAAAATAAAAATTGTTTTACAATTTTATTTTTATTTCTTTACTGGTGGTTTAAGTGTTATGGGAGGGAAGATGTGAGGAAGTTGGGGTGGGGCCCACACGAGCCCCCACCTCCTTAAAATTCCTAACACCCCATTTATTTCCCCTCTAGAAATTATTTTTGTATCTCCTCCACATTAAATTACATGCCAATAAAACGCCTCATTAATTTGACAACGGACGTTAATTAATTCGGTGAATTCATTTTGAATTTTGAAAAAGTTGGCATGAGTAATAAAATAAGGGAAGCCTTATTTTATTATGGTTGAATTGTTGTGCAAGAAGTGTTGGGGAGAAAATACACGAGCCTTGAAGAACTTCATCTTCTTCGTGAAGAACGCCAACTCTACGATGAAGAACTCTGTCACCACAAGGGGAGATCACCGTACCGTCTCCTCTCATCTCCACAGATGGTGAGAGATGCCTTATTCAGAGAACAAAGACATGCCACATCCTTCATCGGGTGAACACCGACGATGCTTACAGAGCCTCATTCCGTGAAGCCGTCTTCTGCGAGGTCTTTTTCCCACGACGATCCTTGTTCGACGAATTCTTCGAGGTAGGGGTTTGATTTTTGTTCATGAATATTCTTTGTTGTCCAACGTCAAATTATTTAGCCGGTTGATATTGAATTAATGAGAGGGGGTCGGACCACACGAACACGGCCGACCCCCTCCCCCTTTGTTGTTGAATTCGTCGCGGCTCGAACGAAGGCGGCGCGGTGCAACGGCACCACGCAGAAACAAGAAGGAACGCGGCGAAGAAGCGCGACACCGTCGCACCGCGCCTTTGAGGCCGATAGAGGCCGTGGCCAGAGCAGGCCGCAGCGGAAGGGAGCGGAGCCGGAAAACCATGGAGGGCCACAGCCGGAGCGGGCCGCGGCAGAGGGGCGCCGCGCCGTCGCACCACGCCGGTCAGACCAAGGCCGCGGCAGAGCAGGGAGCGGCGGCCGGAACCGCCGGCTGCCAGTGCATGGAGGGCGGGACCAACCGGTCCCATGAGGCACACTGGCCGGCCGTTACGGCCGGCCAGATCCGGAAAACTGGGGGTTTGAACCCCCGGTCAACGCGGAAAGGCGGACCCCCCGCGGGTCCGCCGTTCGGTCCGAAGGGGTGATGACTCCCCCCTTCCACGTCCGCTCAGCCCGCAGGCGCCCGGACCAGACCGCCCGCACCGGACCGGGCCGCGCCGGCTGGGCCGGGCCCACCCTGGTGGGCCGGACCCGGACCCGGGTCGGGTCGACCCGGTTCGGGCCGACCTAGGAGGTCTTGGGCCGGGTCGGTCCGGGCCCAAAACCCCTTAAAAACGGACAGGTTTGTTCAAACGCTTGTAACTTGGGATAAGGACCTCCGATCAAAGAACCGTCAGTTGAAATGAAATCCTTGGATCGATACGGTCGTTTCGGTATATTAAACTTAAGGTTTTGGAGAACTTTGTGTATGGTCGGGTTGGTTCGATCACAAAACCAACCGGGCCCTTGGAGCGAAAACGCCTATAACTTGAGCTTCGGACGTCCGATTGACATGCCGTCGACTTTGTTGGATTCCTCTTAGTGAGACGGACATTTTGGATTACTCTGATCGAGGTTTAGATGCAGTTGGAGTACGGTCGGGTTGGTTTTGACTTAAAAACCAACTGGGCCTCTAGGACAAAAAAACCAATAACTCTCAGACCGGGCGTCCGATTGACGCACCGTCGGTCATGTTGAGTTCCTTTTGTCGAGATGGAACTTTGGGATACATCAACTCCAGAATATGTGTCAGTTGATGTATCAACCCCCCTTGGATCGAGAAGTAGACCCTCCCAGAATCGAGCATGCTGTGTGCGAGAACCCTAGAGCTGGCTGCGACTGCGACGACAACCGTACTGGAATCCTCCGTGGGTTCGACGGTGAAGACTTTCGTACTGGAATCCTCCATGGGTTCAACGGTGAAGAAAATAGTACTGTAATACTCAGTGGGTTCGATGGTGAAGACTTTCGTACTAGAATCCTCCGTGGGTTTGACGATGAAGACAACCGTACTGGAATCCTCTGTGGGTTCAACGGTGAAGACAACCGTACTGGAATCCTCCGTTGGTTTGACGACAATGAAAACCGAACTGGAATCCTCCATGGGTTCGACGGTGACGACTACTGTACTTGTATCCTACATGGTTCCGACAGTTTTGACCTCTATTGTAGTATCCTACGTGGGTCCGACAGATTAGCTGGACTAGTATCCTACGTGGGTCCCCCAGATTAGCTGGTCTAGTATCCTACATGGGTCCCAGCTAGATGAATCAGTAACTACTTCTGATCATCTCTTTTTCTTTACAAATAATGTATACCTGTGTGAGCTGAGTCTTGATTTTCAATTTTTATCATTGATGTGTTTGACTTACCTTCCTATGTGGACTGGGTTGTACTTTCTTGTATGGATTGGGTTGTACTTTCCTGTGTGGACTGGGTTGTACTTTCCTGTGTGGACTGAGTTGTATTTGAGCTCGTGAGTTGGAGCTGAACTGGATTTGATGACTCAGGTATATGTATGGGCATATACCTAAGTAGAGTTGGATGATACTTCGTGATTGTATCTTTTCTTGTGGTTTATCCTATGTGGATTCAGGGAGACCTTCGGGGGTCTCGGGGTCCCTACTGAGTAGCGTATACTCACCCCTGCATGAGCTTCGCCCGCACTACATTGTGTTGATTGCAGACGATGGACATCACTGATCGTGGTTGAGGCTTGTAGAGATGGACGGTACCCAGAGGAGAATCGCGCGTCGAGTCAGTGCCCAGAGGTGGATTTCACGACGAGTCGGTACCCGGAGGAGACGGACGGACGCGGAGTGTTGAGGAGGAGATCTGTACCTACCCTTCAGGTAGGAAGCCGGAGGACGATCCAGGAGCGACTTGTCACCTTTCAGCTGTTGTCCTTTGAGTTGTACTTTACTTTCAGTTGTAGATGTACCTTTCTTTTGGGCTTGTATTTCTGGCCCCTTGTACTTTCAGCACGTTTGATTTACAGTTTACTTAGTGTTTACTCCTGTTTGCTCACTCTGTGGTGTTTTTTTACTTTATAAAGGCAATGCCTTCCCTTTTATCGGGATTTATGCCTTTGGTGCTAGTCTCCAGCCCCTGGCCTTTGGAAGGCAGGCTTGGGGTAGTCACAGCACGGGCCCCGAGGACGGTTCGTGACATACCATATCTCATCAGATGCTCAAATCAGTCCCAGTGACTCACACTCCAAATAATTCCCACATCTCAACGATGTCCAGATGCCAATGAACCTCACAATCTATGCATCCAATGATGATCATAAATGACCCTTATTCCACACACCTCATATATATATATAAACACACACACACACACACACACACCACATATGAATCAATTCCAACCTACTAACCAATGTTTGGTTAGTCCATAGATACATCTCGTGCACCTCGTACACCAAAAATGGGCATGCCTCTAAAATGTCCATTCCAAAATGAAACAAAAGAAACCACAGTTATGCCCAAATTTTACCTATGACCATAGCTAACTCCCCATCCTGCTCAATACCTAGTACCCCCACTACATGCAACTATATTGATGCTTAACTACCTAAAGCCTGACCTCCCTATAGTGTATCACCATCCACCGACCATTGGCCATTTTTCTTGGCCCCGTTGTCTCTACCACGACCTCCACATGAAGTTGAAACCTAGATACCATCACCTGGTACCAATCTCAGTCCAATATTAGAATCCTGAGTCTGCCTCGATCCCTCATTTCTAATTATTCGAGATGGCTTCATGAAGAACCACTCAAGATTCCTAACTTATTCGCAGCTTCGTCACTCCTTTGGTTCTTAATCACACTACGTCCTCACATGAATCAGCTTCCCACACTAGAAGAACACCATGGAAGACCCACTTTGAGGCGGTCTTCTTGAGTCCTTGGCCTGACTGCTCTACCAAAACTCCTCTTGTCCTTGCTTCCTTCTATTTGAAGTGTCATCACTATAGTCACCTAATGCCATCACCTGACTCAAGTAAGATCTATCCATAAAATTTCCCTTAGCTATGTGTTCCTAGTTCATTGCCTCTAATAATTAGGCTTACCTGAAGATGTTTACCTACACCCTGATGGCATGCCATAAACCATCCTTGAAGAGCCTCACCCTTGAGGTGTCGTCTCCCACCATGCAATGTGCGAAATGAGACAACTTGATGAACGTCACTACATAGTCTATGACAGACATGTGACCCTACTGAAGGCTCAAGAACTCTCGAGCTATCTCCACCTTCAGCGTCTCTAGGAATAAGTGCTCGAAGTACCAAGCCTCAAAGTCTTTCTAGGATAGTCCCTCATTTATTCCTTCCTAAACATGCATGTCCCACTAGCACTTAACCGGTCCCCTGAGCATGTGTGCATCCAGCTTCACCCTCCTCCCTGGGGGTGTATCAAGCTGTTCTAAGATCATATTAATTGACTTGATCTAGTTATCATCTGCCTATGGACCACCCTAACCTTGAAATATAGGTGGATTCTGTGATTGAAACTACCAAGTTAGATATTACATGGAAGGATTTTATCCCTAATATCCCCTATAAATCCCTTGGATAAAATATAACTGACTATATCTGATCTTATCATCAAGAAATAACCCAAAAGATATCAAATATTATGGTTGAAACACCTACAATAGAAGCTAAACCTGAGCCTTTACTTGTGGATCACGCCTTTCCTAACCCTCTGGAGCCTCATACTGACCCTCAAGGGTCTCAACCTATGCTCTCTCTAGCTGCACCAAATAATCACCTAACTAACACTCAATTAGATCCCATTTAGGTGGAATCCCATTGAATACCAATACCATGGTCATACATCCCATACAACACACACACACACACATCACACAAATAGGGAAACCAGTAATAGGTAGCATAAAATCACTACCCTTACCCTCCCCCATCGCAACCATGTCTCATGACATCTGGCCTCTTAGACCCTTACCCACCCTTATTAGAGATAATTATCACATATTCCTTGGGCCATTCCCATTCTGAAGAACCACATCACCTCAATCTGATAACCTCATCACCCAACCAGGTGATCAACATCACCACATATCATCATACCTGCCTACTCCTATAAAATCAAACTCCCCACACATATATATGTGTGTGTGTATATATATATCACATATGAAAAAAAAATTCATTAGGTCCACTTGGCTAGTTTGGTTGAGTAAGATACCAGCAAAGAGAGGCTAGTAAAGAAAACACCACTTATCTTCCTTTATTGACACTTTATACAGCCCAACCCATCTTAGTGCAATCCAGATCCTCAATGAAAATAACACAAAATTTCTATCACGAAACATGCATATATATATATATATTTAAAAAATCATATGTTCCTAATAAAAAATAATAATCATGTCACGACCCCCTCCCCACAAAGTGTACCCCTCCTGGGCCGGCAATGTGAGAAGGGAGATAATGACCCCCGAGTCCCGCCTCCAGTAGGCCCCGGGTTGGCGACTAGCACCGAGGGTATAATACACACACAAATGGGAGGCATTACCCTCTAAGAGAACACATGCAGAAGAGAGAGATAGAATAGACTCCAATCAACTCCAATTGATAACTGAAATATAAAAGAAACCCAAGTACATATATGCAATGTCATGCAAAAGTACTACAACTGAAAGGGGAAACTAAAAGTACCCAAATGAAAGTAAAACGACAGCGACCACAAGCCCGAACAGCTCCTCCTCCAACCACAAGCTAGAAGTAACCAGCTTGACCTCCAACCTGCTCCAAGTGACCTGAAAAACAGTTTATAAATACATAGGGTGAGTATAACAGTATACTCAGTAGGATCCTCCCCAAGCCTCTCGTGCAAAAGTAAAGAAAGCATGCTAAAGCCCAGTGAACAACAAGTGAAACTAACTTGTCACCTAAACATGTATATTATGTTCCCAACCTCACCATGGCTACTCTCACCAAGTAACACATACAAGAATATAGCATATAGTAAAGAATATCAAGGGTACCCTACTACTACTTCCCCACTAGTTTGCCGCTTCGCCCCAATGACATACGTCCTGTGCATCTCTCTCCAAAGGCTTGCCCGCAGACACCTGGGATAAGCTCCACACCGTCCTCACAACCAAAAGTAACCAGGTAGTTTCCGAGATCCACCAAAGCTCGCATAACATGTATCATACGTCGGGTATAATACCTCAAGCCATTACAACCCATACTCCGAGTAAGGATCCTCAAGCAATTATAGCCTATACACGTTACACCTATAATAGTCCATAGGATACTATATCCAGCATATATGTGTGTGAAATAACCAAAATCCATTACAGCCCTCTACACACATATATGGGTAAAATTAACCACTGTGCCTACCAGCACAAAGATCTACCAAGAGAAGAGAGCGGGGCCAAAGGGGGTAGTCAGCCATTCAACCTCCCATCAGAATGTTGGGGAAAACACCCCCCAGGGCTCAGAATCCCCGGGGTGTCGGTTTCCCTTACCGACAGGGTGGAGTAGCATATAGAAACACAAAAGTACATAATATATATAACTCACAACCACACTATGGGCATTACCTAGTCATAGGCACAACTGCAGCTAACGTCTCTCAGACTCCAGGCTGCTACTTCTAAGACTAGGCATCCTATAAGCACACAACCATTTGAAGAGCTTTATTAGATTACTCCATTATCATTTTATCAATTCCACTGTACGTTAATTAATTCTTTAAACATTAATTAACCATGAAAAATTTACCACATTAAACTAAATTGGCATCACATTCAAAAACTGCTTCTTTTTAGGATTCACATCACTATTAAATTCCAGTTTCTCCATCCCCGTGGATTATCACCATTTAAACAAACTTTCATTTCATAATTACTTTTCCATAATCTCAGGAATTCTAGAAAAACATCCTATGTTACTAAACACAAAGGGGCTCAACACGGCGAGTAGATATACTACCCGTAGAGTCTTTGCCGCCTATAGCAAGAGCATAGACCCATCCTCCATCGAGAGGCTAAACACGGAAAGCACGTGGCATACCCCGCGTGTCTTCGCCTCCTTCGGAAAGAGGGTAACCAAAACCAGCTGTCTTGAGCAGTGGGGAAAAGTAAAGCAGATAAACAACCAAACCAAACCACCAACATCAAACCATCACATTCATCTCATACCATCATCCTTGGTGTCCTCCCCGACACCCACATGCATAAACCGATGCATCTCGCCACACTAGGCGTCATCCACTGCCACAACCACAAGTCCCCATACCTCCACATATCACAACAGCCATCCAGGATCACATCAAATCACAAGCAGCAGGAAATCAAAGATCACAAAATGGGCTCTCGGCCCTTTAACAAGGAATTCAACCTTCATACAAAATGAGCACTCAGAGCTCCAAACCACAAGGAATCCATCCTTACAAGCAAGCAGGTAACTCAGAACCCTTTTGAATTTATCGAACTAATAGTTCTTTAATCCATCTTGAATTAACAGATTCATTAACATGCCAATTATTTAACAAATAATTCCGGATTTACGTTCTTTATCAATTTCCATCATGAACGAGCAACTAATTAAAGAAAATCATAGATATCACTCTATCTAGGAAAACATGAGGCAAACCGTTATCACAGTACAAAGCAACAACATGCGATCAACCAATTCTTTAATCCGGTTCAAGTATTTAATTAGGTCAATTTCATTGTGATCCAAAGGACTAAATCATGCTAATTCTACGATTGCACATACACAATTAGAGAAGGCATGAATCCCCTACCTCGAAGTGTTCTTGACGTCCTTTATCTACACAACGGGTCATAGTCCTCTTCTCCTCACGACAGCTGCATCCACCGGAGGATGCCACGGTACGACAGTACCAACCAACCCCAAGAAAACCCATTAGAACCATGTAGATTACATGATAATATGGAAGGAAGAACAAGAGAAGGTGATCCCCGAAGGAACGATGATAAAACATACATTATATGGAAGAACGATCGACACAACTTGGTTGCATCAAAAAGAGCGGAACTGATCCGAGTAACGTTTGATTGTGAAACTCCTACGGGAAGGATTGAAAGGTTCTAGCTTCTTGCAGATGAGAACCAGGAGGAAGAACAACGAAGAATGATATCTCGTTCCTTTTAAAAAAAAAATTTAGAGAGGCGACGGTTTACGATCCGATTTATTCTCCATTAAAAACGGGTCGCATTAACCCACACGGTTTGACCAAGTAAAAACATCCCGGCCTTAGAAATAATTAATATAGAATTTATGGCCTTTGAATCGGCCTTAAAGTCCTTAAAATAAGGTTTTAAAAGTATTTTACGTCAAAGAAAACGTCAAATTTACGAAGCTGGAAACACTGTTCACATACTCAAAATTTGGCAAAGTATGGAAGCGGTAGCTCTTAGGATTATGGAAACACTATACAAGTCCACCGATAGAAGGTCACCGATAGAACCTCACCGATAGAAACACTGTTCAAGTCTACCGATATAATTCCACCGATAGAACCTCACCGATAGAAACATTGTTCAAGTCTACCGATAGAAGTCCACCGATAGAACCTCACCGATAGAAACACGGTTCAAGTCTACCGATAGAAGTCCACCGATAGAACCTCACCGATAGAAAACACTGTTCAAGTCTACCGATAGAAGTCCACCGATAGAACCTCACCGATAGAAATACTGTTCAAGTCTACCGATACAAGTCCACCGATAGAACCTCACCGATAAAAACACTGTTCACTGAACCTCACCGATAGAAACACTGTTCACCTACCGATACTATTCATAAAACTGGAAACACTGTTCCCAGAACTAGAAATTTGGCAAAGTGTTAGCCGAGCTACTGCTAGACTGCGGCTACCAGTATACCGAGCTATCAGTACGCCGCGGCTACCGGTAAACCCAGCTACCGGTAGGATGCGGCTACCGGTAGACTGAGCTACTGGTAAGCGGCGACTACCGGTAGGCAGCAGCTACCGGTAGACCGAGCTACTGGTAGGCAGCAGCTACCGGTAGACCGGCTACCGGTAGGCAGCAGCTACCGGTAGACAGCAGCTACTGGTAGACCGAGCTACCGGTAGGCAACAGCTACCTGTAGACCGAGCTACCGGTAAGCGGCGGCTACCGGTAGGCAGCAGCTACCGCTAGACCGAGCTACCGGTAGGCAGTAGCTACCGGTAGACCGGCTATCGATAGGCAGCAGCTACCGGTAGACAGCAGCTACCGGTAGACCGAGTTACCGGTAGGCAGCAGCTACCAGTAGACCGAGCTACCGGTAGGCAGCAGCTACCGGTAGACCGAGCTACCGGTAGGCAGCAACTACCGGTAGACCGAGCTACCAGTAGGCAGTGGCTGGGGGATAAGTCACCTTGACCTCCCGGAACACCTCCAACACCACATTTTCACAAAGTAATGGACCAGGGAGCTCCGGGCCATTACATTAGATACCTCCCAAAACATTCTCGTCCTCGAGAATTAAAACCCAACTCAGAGGAACAGAGGGGTCCGAACAACCACCCCATAAGATACCTCTCAGAGGAAAACCACCATGAGTTGTTCGAAAGCTGGAACAAAACTACGACATCTGAGAATATGGAAACAAACAATCCATATCCAAACAATTCAATCATAACATCACACAAAAAAAAGGTACATAAATAAAACATGAAAGGTCTAACCATAAAGGAAACCTCATTACATGAAAAGAGTTAAACATTAAACAACTTTGGGTACTGAGCACGTATCTGTGACTCACACTCCCAGGTACTCTCCTCCATGCCACCATGTCGCCACAAGACATGAACTAAAGGAATAGAATGCCCACGCAACACCTTCTCCTTGCGGTCTTGGATCTCCACAGGTCGCTCCTCGAAGGTTGCATCATCGTCAATATCGATCTCTCCCCAATCGATAACATGAGATTTGTCATGAAGATAACGACGGAGCTGTGATACATGGAAAACATCATGTATCCGACTCATCTGAGGGGGAAGTTCTACTCGATATGCCACAGCTCCAACACGAGCCAACACCTCGAAAGGCCCAACAAACCGGGGAGAAAGCTTACTTCCACGACCAAACCTTCGCTACCCACGGCGGGGAGTCACCTTCAGAAACACATGATCCCCAACATTAAACTCTAAGGGTCTCCTCCTTTGACCAGCATATGATTTCTGACGATCCTGTGCTGTCTTCATCCTCTCACGAATCACCTGAACCATCTCTATTGTATTCTGCACTAGTTCTGGTCCGAGAATTGTTGACTCTCCGACCCCAGTCCAGCACAACGGAGAACGGAATGGACGGCCATACAAGGCTTCAAACGACGCCATACCGATGGTAGAGTGGAAATTATTATTGTAAGAGAACTCTACCAAGGGTAAGTGCTTCATCCATGAACCTCTAAAATCAAGAACACAAGAGCGCAACATGTCTTCAAGAGTCTGGATGGTTCGCTCTGTCTGACCATCCGTTTGAGGATGAAAAGCAGTGCTAAGGCACAGTTGAGAGCCAAAGGCATGCTGGAGACCTCTCCACACCCTGGAGGTAAAATGAGGATCTCGATCAGAAATGATCGTCCTAGGTACTCCATGGAGTCTCACCACCTCCTCTAGATACTGCCTCGACAAAACTTCCACTGAGCTCGACTCCTTGATCGCTATGAAGTGGGATGATTTTGTTAAACGATCCACTACCACCCATATAGCATCATGTCCTCCCGGAGCTCGAGGTAAACCTGTAACAAAGTCCATTGAGATGTCCTCCCACTTCCACTGAGGAATCTCTAAGTGCTGGAGAAGACCACCAGGAACACGGTGTTCGGCCTTCACCCTCTGACAGACTAAACATCGAGACACAAACTCTACCACTGCACGCTTCAGCCCAGGACACCAAAACTGACTCCTCAAGGATCGGTACATCTTTGTCACACCAGGATGTACTGCTAAGGGTGAGATATGGAACTCTCGGAGAACCGTCTCATGCATCGCCAAGGGAACAAAGAGCCTGCCATGATACAACACTCGGTGTTGTTCACCCTTCGACCAACCATCAGGGGCCTCACCACATACAACTCTGTCTCTCCAAACTTCCACCTCTAGGTCACCCAACTGAGACTCTTCCACCTTCTGCATCAGGGATGACTGCACCGTCATCTGGAAAAGACAACCTCTACCCCCAACTTCTCCCATATCAAGATGCAAAGTTGATAGCTCTTCCATCACTCTCCAAGAATCACCAGATTCATGCACAACATCATTACGTATCTTTCGGCTTAGTGCGTCAGCTACAACATTCCATTTTCCAGGTGTATACGATATTTCAAAGTCATATTCCTGCAAGAACTCCATCCACCGACGCTGCCTCAAGTTCAAGTCACGTTGGGAGAAAACATACCTCAAACTCTTATGATCGGTGAAAACCACAAAGTGCTCACCAATGAGGTAATGTCTCCACAACTTCAGAGAAAACACCACGGCTGCCAACTCAAGATCATGGGTGGCATAGTTGAATTCATGGGGACGCAACTGCCGAGACCCATAAGAAACAACTGACCTCTGCTGCATGAGAACACAGCCTAGCCCCAGATGTGAAGCATCACAAAAAACATCAAACTGGACTCCCTCCGCTGGAAGACAAAGGACTGGAGAACTTACCAACTTCTCCTTTAGATACTCGAAAGCTGTCTGACACTGATCAGTGCATATGAACGCTTGATCCTTCCTGGTCAAAGCTGTCAGAGGAGTCACAACTCGGGAGAAATTAGCTACAAACCTCCTATAATAGCCTACGAGACCAAGGAAACTTCGCACCTCTGACACGGTCTTGGGGATGGAAAAGACACCACTGCTTCTATCTTTGAAGGATCCATAGCTACTCCCTGTTGGGACACAACATGTCCCAAGAAACAAACTTCTCGAGCCCAGAACTCACACTTGGACAACTTCCCAAACAACTGATGTTGGCGAAGAACTCCCAAAATGGCTCGTAGATGCTCTGCATGCTCCTCTTCAGATGTGGAGTACATAAGAATGTCGTCGATGAAAACCACAACAAACTTGTCCAAGAATTCACGGAACACAGCATTCATTAACCCCATGAAAACAGCTGGAGCATTCATCACGCCGAATGGCATTACAACAAACTCATAATGCCCATGACGATAGCGGAAAGAAGTCTTCGGGATATCCTCATCCTTTACACGCATCTGATGATATCCTGACCGCAAGTCTATCTTTGAGAACCAACTTGCACCCTTCAGTTGATCGAATAGGTCATCAATCCGCGGGAGAGGATAGCGGTTCTTTATTGTCACTTTTTTTTAACCGACGATAATCGACGCACAACCGCAAACTGCCATCAGCCTTTTTCACAAAAAAAACTGGTGCACCCCACGGTGACACACTTGGCCGAACAAAACCACACTACAACAGACCGTCGAGCTGAATACGTAGCTCTCATAACTCAGAAGGGGCCATCCTATATGGAGACATAGAGATAGGAGACGCTCCTGGCTGTAGCTCGATCCCAAACTCGATCTCTCGTCGAGGGGGTAAGGATACAACCTCTTCTGGAAAGACGTCAGGGTACTCTTCTACGACCCTAGGAAACTCCAACTGTTGAACCTCTGAAGAACTCAGCGTCATCCTAGCCATCATGGATGATAAGGATGGAACTTGTCTATGACTCATCCGAGGATCTCTCTCACCAACAAACACCACTTTCTCTCCATCTTCATCAAAGAAAATGACCTTATTCCTGTAGCAATCCACAATAGCCTGCACCGAATACAACCAATCCATTCCGAGGATGACATCATATGGTTGTATTCGTAAACATAGGAAATCTTCCCAAGAGTGGTGCTGCCCCAACACTAGCTCATAGTCTCTACATACTTCAAACAAGCTAGCTCGACCTCCAACTGGCATAGTCAACACCAAGGGCACTGGAAGCCTCTCTACCTCAAGTCCCAAAGCGTGGACAAGGGTAGGGGATATAAAGGAGTGTGTCGCTCCTGAATTAAACAAGGAATACACCAAGGTAGAAAACAAGAAAAGGGTACCTCGGACGACGTCTGGCTCTCCTGGAGCTGGCAACGCTAGAGCATGAAGCTGACCACGACCTCCTCCACGGCCTCTCTGACCCTGATGACGACCACTACCACGGCCGTGCTCTGCTTTCTGAGGACGGGGAGCGTCATGGGGCTGTCCTCTGCCTGCTCCATCTACCCTTTGGTGATCTAAAGCTGGTGCAACCTGCTGCTGCTGCCTCGGCTGGAACTGCCTCAACGGAGGAACCTGGAGTGGAGCGCCTGGTGCACGATGACTGCTCTGAAAGGTCGGGCACTCCCGCTGCTGATGACCACGACCACCACAAGAAAAACAAGCACCTGATCCCTTTGAATAGGCCTGAGAGTTGCTACCTCCGGAGAAACAAGATGGGAAGGGCTGGGACCTACCCCCAGGTGAACAGAAACTCTTCTGTCCTGAAAACCGGGAACCCCGGACCACAGCTCTGCTTCGTGAGAAATCATGACGATTCCCCTCTCGTGACGATCCAGTCCTGGCCAAAGTCCTCTCAACAACCTCTGCCCTCTCCAGCACCTCAAGATATGTATTCAGCATAAATGGGGTGACCTGGCGCTGGATCTCTGGATGCAAATCCTCCTCGAAATGCCTTGCCCTGGCCTCATCATCTGGTAACGGGTCTGAATCATATCGTAAAAGGTTCCTAAAACAGATTCCAAACTCTCAAACACTGGCGCTCCCCTGTCGAAGGGTGAGAAGCTCCTGGCGACTGGACACCTTCGCAGTCGACGAAAGAAACTCGACTCTAAACCTGTCTCGAAACTCCTCCCATGAGATTTCTGAGTCCTCACGATCACCGAGGAACAAGATCCACCACTGCCTCGCTGATCCACGCAACATCATCACAACCAAGGACACCCAGTGTTCCTTCCGAGCACGAATCGAACTGAAGCCTATCTCGATCTCCTTTAACCAGTCTTCTGTGACTGCATCTGAAATGGATCCCTCGTACTTCTGTAGACTCTGGAGCTGAAACTCTCGAAGTGTCTTCCTCCAAGTGTCATCGTCGTCAACCTCTACTCGGCGGCGATCTGCTGGAACAACCTGATGGGCATCTTCTGCGCAAACCTGACGAGGACGTCGACCTGGAGCCATACCTGAAAAATAACAACTGTTAGAGATCCTAAGCCTGGAATATGGAAGAATCAACATTAATTAATTAATTGTTTTGTTTTATTTATTTTAGGTTACCTATCCCAAGGTCTACCCATTCAAACACATGCACAAAGAATAATGATACATGATCCTTTCCTAGGTCTCTACCCTGCAACTGGTATCACTTTGTTTAGTAGCCATCGTAAACTTAAAGGTCCATGCAACAGATCATAGGGGGCCCTGAACGCCTATGTCTCTGCCGGTCTCTAGTGTTTACCCCACTTTCTAAACATGAATGACACCGTTTCCCTACCATCCCATGCATCCTCACCTGTGCCTAACTCCAAACTCCATCCTATCCCTTAACCTGGCTCTGATACCACTCTGTCACGACCCCCTCCCCACAAAGTGTACCCCTCCTAGGCCGGAAATGTGAGAAGGGAGATAATGACCCCCGAGTCCCGCCTCCAGTAGGCCCCGGGTTGGCGACTAGCACCGAGGGTATAATACACACACAAATGGGAGGCATTACCCTCTAAGAGAACACATGCAGAAGAGAGAGATAGAATAGACTCCAATCAACTCCAACTGATAACTGAAATATAAAAGAAACCCAAGTACATATATGAAATGTCATGCAAAAGTACTACAACTGAAAGGGGAAACTAAAAGTACCCAAAAGAAAGTAAAACGAAAGCGACCACAAGCCCGAACAGCTCCTCCTCCAACCACAAGCTAGAAGTAACCAGCTTGACCTCCAACCTGCTCCAAGTGACCTGAAAAACAGTTTATAAATACATAGGGTGAGTATAACAGTATACTCAGTAGGATCCTCCCCAAGCCTCTCGTGCAAAAGTAAAGAAAGCATGCTAAAGCCCAGTGAACAACAAGTGAAACTAACTCATCACCTAAACATGTATATTATGTTCCCAACCTCACCATGGCTACTCTCACCAAGTAACGCATACAAGAATATAGCATATAGTAAAGAATATCAAGGGTACCCCGCTACTACTTCCCCACTGGTTTGCCACTTCACCCCAACGACATACGTCCTGTGCATCTCTCTCCAAAGGCTTGCCCGCAGACACCTGGGCTAAGCTCCACACCGTACTCACAACCAAAAGTAACCAGGTAGTTTTCGAGAGCCACCACAGCTCGCATAACGTGTATCATACGTCGGGTATAATACCTCAAGCCATTACAACCCATACTCCGAGTAAGGATCCTCAAGCCATTATAGCCTATACACGTTACACCTATAGTAGTCCATCGGATACTATATCCATAATACATGTGTGTGAAATAACCACAATCCATTACAGCCCTCTACACACATATATGGGTAAAATTAACCACTGTGCCTACCAGCACAAAGATCTACCAAGAGAAGAGAGCGGGGCTAAAGGGGGTCGTCAGCCATTCAACCTCCCATCAGAATGTTGGGGAAAACACCCCCCAGGGCTCAGAATCCCCGGGGTGTCGGTTTCCCTTACCGACAGGGTGGAGTAGCATATAGAAACACAAAACTACAGAATATATATAACTCACAACCACACTATGGGCATTACCTAGTCATAGGCACAACTGCAGCTAACGTCTCTCAGACTCCAGGCTACTACTTCTAAGACTAGGCATCCTATAAGCACACAACCATTTGAAGAACTTTATTAGATTACTCCATTCTCATTTTATCAGTTCCACTGTACGTTAATTAATTATTTAAACATTAATTAACCATGAACAATTTACCACATTAAACTAAATTGGCATCACATTTAAAAACTGCTCCTTTTTAGGATTCACATCACTATTAAATTCCAGTTTCTCCATCCCCGTGGATTATCACCATTTAAACAAACTTTCATTTTAGAATTACTTTTCCATAATCTCAGGCATTCTAGAAAAACATCCTATGCTACTAAACACAAAGGGACTCAACACGGCGAGTAGATATACTACCCGTCGAGTCTTTTCCGCCTATAGCAAGATCATAGACCCATCCTCCATCGAGAGGCTAAACACGGAAAGCACGTGGAATACCCTGCGTGTCTTCACCTCCTTCGGAAAGAGGGTTAGCAAAACCAGCTGCCTTGAGAAGTGGGGAAAAGTAAAGCAGATAAACAACCAAACCAAACCACCAACATCAAACCATCACATTCATCTCATACCATCATCCTTGGTGTCCTCCCCGACACCCACATGCATAAACCGATGCATCTCGCCACACTAGGCGTCATCCGCTGCCACAACCACAAGTCCGCATACCTCCACATATCACAACATCCATCCAGGCTCACATCAAATCACAAGCAGCAGGAAATCAAAGATCACAAAATGGGCTCTCGGCCCTTTAACAAGGCATTCAACCTTCATACAAAATGAGCACTCAGAGCTCCAAACCACAAGGCATTCAGCCTTACAAGTAAGCGGGTAACTCATAACCCTTTTGAATTTATCGAACTAATAGTTCTTTAATCCATCTTGAATTAACAGATTCATTAACTTGCCAATTATTTAACAAATAATTCCGGCTTTACGTTCTTTATCAATTTCCATCATGAACGAGAAACTAATTAAAGAAAATCATAGATATCACTCTATCTAGGAAAACATGAGGCAAACCGTTATCACGATACAAAGCAACAACATGCGATCAACCAATTCTTTAATCCGGTTCAAGTATTTAATTAGGTCAATTTCATTGTGATCCAAAGGACTAAATCATGTTAATTCTACGATTGCACATACACAATTAGAGAATCCATGAATCCCCTACCTTGAAGAGTTCTTGACGTCCTTTATCCACACAATGGGTCATAGTCCTCTTCTCCTCACGACAGCTACATCCACCGGAGGATGCCACGGTTCGACAGTACCAACCAACCCCAAGAAAACCCATTAGAACCATGGAGATTACATACTAATATGGAAGGAAGAACAAGAGAAGGTGATCCCCGAAGGAACGATGATAAAACATACCTTATATGGAAGAATGATCGACACAACTTGGTTGCATCAAACAGAGCGGAACTGATCCGAGTAACGTTTGATTGTGAAACTACCACGGGAAGGATTGAAAGGTTCTAACTTCTTGAAGATGAGAACCAGGAGGAAGAACAACGAAGAATGATATCTCATTCCTTTTAAAAAAAAATTTAGAGAGGCGACGGTTTACGATCCGATTTATTCTCCATTAAATACGGGTCGCATTAAACCACGCGGTTTGACCAAGTAAAAAAATCCCGACCTTAGGAATAATTAATATAGAATTTATGGCCTTTGAATCGGCCTTAAAGTCCTTAAAATAAGGTTTTAAAAGTATTTTACATCAAAGAAAACGTCAAATTTACGAAGCTAGAAACACTGTTCACATACTCAAAATTTGGCAAAGTATGGAATCGGTAGCTCTTAGGATTCTGGAAACACTATACAAGTCCACCGATAGAAGGTCACCGATAGAACCTCACCGATAGAAACACTGTTCAAGTCTACCGATAGAAGTCCACCGATAGAACCTCACCAATAGAAACACTGTTCAAGTCTACCGATAGAAGTCCACCGATAGAACCTCACCGATAGAAACACTGTTCAAGTCTACCGATAGAAGTACACCGATAGAACCTCACCAATAGAAAACACTGTTCAAGTCTACCGATAGAACCTCACCGATAGAAAACACTGTTCCAGTCTACCGATAGAAGTCCACCGATAGAACCTCACCGATAGAAACACTGTTCAAGTCTACCAATAGAAGTCCACCGATAGAACCTCACCGATAGAAACACTGTTCACTGAACCTCACCGATAGAAACACTGTTCACCTGCCGATAATGTTCATAAAACTGGAAACACTGTTCCCAGAACTAGAAATTTGGCAAAGTGTTAGCCGAGCTACTGCTAGACTGCGGCTACCAGTATACCGAGCTATCAGTACGCCGCGACTACCGATAAACCTAGCTACCGGTAGGATGCAGCTACCGGTAGACCGAGCTACTGGTAAGCGGCGACTACCGGTAGGCAGCAGCTACCGGTAGACCGAGCTACCGGTAGGCAGCAGCTACCGGTAGACCGAGCTACCGGTAGGCAGCAGCTACCGGTAGACCGGCTACCGGTAGGCAGCAGCTACCGGTAGACAGAAGCTACCGGTAGACCGAGCTACCGGTAGGCAGCAGCTACTGGTAGACCGAGCTACCGGTACACGGCGGCTACCGGTAGGCAGCAGCTACCGGTAGACCGAGCTACCGGTAGGCAGCAGCTACCGGTAGACCGGATACTGGTAGGAAGCAGCTACCGGTAGCCATCAGCTACTGGTAGACTGAGCTACCGGTAGGCAGCAGCTACCGGTAGACTGAGCTACCGGTAGGCAGCAGCTACCGGTAGACCAAGCTACCGGTAGGCAGCAGCTACCGGTAGACCGAGCTACCGGTAGGCAGCGGCTGGGGGATAAGTCACCTTGACCTCCCGGAACACCTCCAACACCACATTTTCACAAAGTAATGGACCAGGGAGGTCCGGGCCATTACAAATCAAGCCTCCCTTTCCATATCGAGACAAGGGTCAAATAACTCCTCCCTTACCATACTAGGTCAAGGGTCACATATCATAACAAGTAAAAATAACATTCCAAATATATCACTCGAGGTGGAAATCATGTCAACTCTAAAATGAGAAATACAGAACAACAATTCCCACCCTTGGAAACTTGGTCCATCCCCCATGCATGGGGCTTCAGGTACCCAAATACAAGCTATAAACCCAGTTCCAAACACATTATAATCTCTAGTCTACCATAACACAAATTTTAATACCAATAGGAAATAAAATCCTTTGGTACCATTAGTAACTATTCGTACACTACTACTATTTCTAAGTCAAGAACCACACTGATACCATTTGTAGCACCCCAACCCGATTGTCCACCCAAACTATCGTTCAGGCAGAGTTCCACTGACCTTAGGCACACCTACCCGTATTCCAAAGGTTTCTAACTACTAGTGAGGGTGTAAAGGGGTGATAGTGGGGTGAATATACCCTATGATGATGATATAATAATGGTCCAAGTAAATATATAATATGAAGCAGAAAATAAATAAGAATAGAAACTGAACTAGTAACCCACCCAAGGTAGAAGCATAGGAAATATCATACAATAGTGGAATCATAATCAACAACAATAGTAGAATAAATAAACAATCTAAACATACCATTTATATCTAATCATTCATATCAAAACAAGTCATACATATCATTTTGAAGAAGGGTCGCCAATGGATGACCATAGTATATACATATATATAATAATGATGATACAAAAGAGAAAAAAAGATAAAATCCAGATGATTTAGAAACCTCAAGATCCCTTTGCATCCATCCTATGATAAACAACCCAACACTAAGTTCCAAATATAGAGCCCGAACCCTTACCCGATCGTAAAGCCATAAAATCTATGTGCATCCCGAAGGGATCATATAGGGTGTGAGAAAGAATCTCAGTAGGCCGCCACCAACATGTGCCTATCTCAAATATGTGATTAATTAGGGGTTTACTAAAACTAAATAAAATATAAACTACACAACAATATAAATAATCTTCTCCCCTTGTGATCAATAGACACAAGGAGGCAATTCACTTGCTTTAACCATCACTGGTATACTATAATGGAGAGGATTCTTAGCTTAATCCCAAGTTTCCCTTCATATAGATCATTCCTAGTGAACCCTCAAGTTCCATCTCTATTAAATTCACCTAGAACTATATAACAACTAATACATCATGTCCAAGTCAAGTCACTGACGTCCCGAAGGCACACCCAAGCAATACAAATCTGGTCCCTCATACCCCTACTTGAAAACACCCGTCGGATCGAAGATTGATGTCATAAAGCATAGTGATTATTATCTTCCAAGTTATAACACCATAGACTCAAAAAATGACATCCTAAGGAACAATGATTCCCATCCTCCCAAATGGTCCTGGCCTATCGGCCTCAAGTACGATGATCCTTAGCCCCCAACTAATAGCCTCATCACTATCATCTAATGGATCCTAACCATACCTATGGATTTATGTGAAAAGAACCTCCAACCATTTCCCTAATACACAAATAAAGGAGGCCTCTAACCACATGATTGGTCAATACCACCTCAACATCTTAGTTCTACTATATGTACATGACTCCAATCAATGCATTGGCCATCACAGATGAGCATAGATCACCAAATAAATCCATAAGACACACCAATCCTGCACCTCATTCCCCTGAAACCATGTAACTAAAATAAAATGGTCAAAACCATACAAAATAACATGGTCCACACTCATAAACTAACAACATTTTCACCTCAATCGATGACTATGTCACCCAACCGGTGATCAACATCACTTAGAAAATATAAAAATTAGGCCATGCCCAGCCTAAGAATCACATCTCCTCAAATAAAATATCTAATTATATCTCAATAATTGGGCCAAGACTATCATGTTCCCATTGAACTCACAATCAATTCATATATATATGCAAATCAAATCAATTTAAATAAAATAAACACCCTAGCCTAAACTTCCCAAGGTCCAAAGCCTCTCTCCAGGATCAAACCATTTGTAAACTTCTGTGAGCATGCCCATAAGAATCTCACACGGTAAATTAAATTAATTAAATACAACCAATTAAATTTATAGGGTCTCTCTTGGTCAACACAATGGTGATCTCAAATCCACACCCCCAAAACACTCATGAAATCAAAAAGAAATATGAGTACCACCTACCTCGTGTTGGTAGGTGCTCTCATGTATGATATTAGCCTCTAACTCGAACTAATTTGGAAGAAATTGGTGTTTAAGATGAATGAACTAAAAATAGGGTAAAATTAATTTCATGTATTTAGTGTTCCATTTGGATAGAACAAAGAAGAAAAGAGGCAAGGGGATTCTAAGTATTACAGATACGGATCCAACGCCATAGAAGGATCAAGAAACTAAGTCCATATGAAGAGTGTGGATCAATCCTTATGGGAGGAAGAAAAATAAGACCCCCTATACTGTGTGTGAACAAAGGAGGAAGAAAGAGGAGAATAGAATAAAAAGGGAAGGATGAAAAAATGACATTTCATATTTTTTAAAGAGACCACACATTTTGAAAAACTATGCGCAAACTATGAAACTCTTGATGCTTAAGAGCCAAGCCCCGCTTGTTCATATCACATGGTTTTTCCAAACCATATAGATCCCATGTATAGCCACTAGTTAAGTGGAAATAAGTGTGCATCTTGCACACGATTTTCACAAACTGTGCACAAATCGTGTGGATACCTCTGCTAAAAATTGTAGAGGTTCATGCATAGACGCGAAACCCATCATGAACAATTTACCAAACTATGCTCATTGAATTTATAGGGCACACAATTTATACTTTGAAGTCATGTGGTTTGTCCAAACTGCACACCTCAATCTGTAAAATCCATAAAGTTTGGCTTTTCATCCTCTGACGCACCCAAAACCCAATGAAAAACTCAAGATGCTTTCTGATCACAAGAATCATCTAAAAACAAGGTATTATGTTAATGAAACTCTTATAATTAAGTTTTGATAATCAAGAAATAATTTTTTCTACCCACCTAACTCAAAAAATTTAAAATAGGCGAGTAATTCGACCCGCTTCAAAAACTCAGTACATTACACTGCTCTTAGTTTATGAATATTATTCACTATTATTGAGATAACGACCTAGAGGGTCACACCAAATAGATAATTCAATATTACTCCCTATTATACTGAATAAGTATATAGGACATGGTGGGTCCCACCATGGGGTCTGAGAGTTATCCATGATTTATCAATCACCAATAAATAAATAAATTCAATATTATTTGAGTATAGAATAATTAGATTGAATTTACTTATTAAAAGTATTTACAAGTGTTTAAGTAAATACATGGAATAATATTATATGAATGAATATTATTTTAATATTCAAGGTTCATTTAATATTAGTGGGAATTATGAGTCGAGTTAATGAATCAGATTTTATCATGTAATATATTCAACCTATATTATAAGTATGTGATAAATTATAAATAATATTTATGACATAGTTAGTTATTCATTATTATTTATTTATTACTTATTTAGTGGAAGTTAAATATATGGGGGTTAGGGAACCCTAACCGGGTATTTTAGACCACCATAATATAAGAAGACGAGAAGCTCATTTACTATGTGCAATTCATTCCAATGGATTGAGATATCCTCTCACCTCCCACATCCTAGAGAGTGAAAGGTTCTATCTGAGTGAGTGATCCAAGAACGCCTTTGTGGATCGAAGGCATGAGATCAAGGTGATCTTTATGACATTGAATGAACCATCAAATCTATGTTCTAGCACCCATATTTTTAATAATGGTGTATGCGTGGATTCTTGAAGTGTGTGTGGATGATCTAGAGGGGTTCGACTTTGGATCCTTCATGAAATAGTCACCGATGACAAGATGCTGTCGAATGTGCATAGAATCAAATGAGGTAACCATTTATTTAATTTTTTTGCATTGAAATATTCACGTGGGATCCTCAGACCTCTATTAGGGCTGATATCACCACAGATGATGAGTTTATGTGATGTCTTGACTTGGGATCCACTTAAGCTGAACCCCAATTCGGTGGGTCATATGGCATAAAAAATGTCTCCCCATATACCAGAGGCTACCAAATAGTAGTGAGGGTGTAAAGATAGTATAGTGGGGGGACTATAAACTCATTTCAGAGTAGCACAGTGGATACAATGGATAATAATAAATAATTTAATCATATATAAATATACAAAATAAATAGAACGCAGAAGCATAACAAACAACTGAATAAGTAAGCAGTGGAAGATATGAAATGAACAACTATATATAATAACCAAAATCCTCAATTCCAAATTTTGATACATGATGCATGGAATGCTGATAATACAAAAAGGAAAATGCAAATACAAGCATACTGAACAAAAGTAAAAAAAGACAACAAGTCATAAATATCTCTATAAGCATCTCAAGAATAAGAATGATCCTCTACTCCTATGTTCCAATAGGTAAACAACCTATAGTATTACATTTTACCTTATCGATATATGCATAAAGATAATATTCTCAGGTACTAAAGGCATCCTGAGCAGGCTGTGAGATATAGATCTCAGTAGGCCACCACCAATGGTGTCTACGTGTAATCTGAGTAGTGTTCATAACTAAATAGTGTGCAGGTATAATAAAAATAGTAAAACAATATTGAAATAAATAACCATCTCACTTAGGTTTCTATAAGACACCTGGTGAGTCTACCTTCTTCAGTTCATGGTTAGAATAGAAGTCTAATAATGTTACTATTTATATAAATAGTAATAATATATATATAGTATAGTTCTATATTGCATCCACCTATATGAACCAAGTTTGTGCAGCATGCCTAATGGCCATATATCTTGAATACTAGTACTGGATAGACATAGGTGTAACTCACATATCCAAGATTAGTCTATTGAGCATAAAATCTCATGCAATAGGGTACATTCCCTACATCTTGACAAAGTGAGATATTCCATAATAAATCACTCAGGATGGTGAGTGAGCCCCCATTGAAAAACTCTAATCATGGTATGTGGTGTATAAATTCCAATGCCCATATTGTATCATCACTGTGATATTCCACACTCCACACCTGATGTAAGGTAGTGTGATTTCCCTCCTGGCTCAACACCCCTTACCATCGTATCAAAACCTCTATAAAGGGTAATAATAAATATAACTAAAAAGGGAAATTATCTCCCATCCATTTATTTAATATATCTCATATGCATAGAATATGAATAATAATTTATAACATAATACATAAGGCATAACCTCTTATGCATTCAATAGTCAAGTTCATTTTCCATTTAAAAGATGCAATTCATATGAATCATTTTATAAATAATAAACAAAGGGCATGACCTTACCATCCCTTGGGGTTATTACATTTAAAAACATTTGAATAATTTTAATAAAAGTAATCCATCATGAAATTAAAAACTTGACTTGATCCATTCCATTTTACTCTTTCAATTCATTAAAACATGGAAAACAAGTAATAAGGATCAAATGTCATTTAGAAGATGACATGTTCATTATATAATTTTACCAATTAGTAATTTACAACTATAAAAGGTCCAAGAACCTAATAGGTTCCTTGGTTCACATGTAATACTTATATAATAAGGTAAATTTCATTTATAATCCAATCCATTAGCTAAAAATAGTTTCATGAATTTTTAACCAATTGGTAAAAATGAAAAATTTTAGTGGCTCATCCCTTGGGTGATTATATAGGGTATGTGAAAGCTCTAACCCACCTAAAAAGAATAATTAAACATGTATATAGGTGAAATGGTCAATTATACATGAATGAATCAATATAATTTTTATGCTCTGCAAAGGCTGGCATACAGAACAACAACATAATTACAAAATGACCAAAACTCAAAGGGAAAACAACATGACCCATACCTTAGGGCCGTTGACAATGCCTCTCTCAATATTAGCCTCCAATTCGAAGAAGGTTGGAAGAGATATGAGAAATGGTCCAATTCCATGAAAATATGGAAAATTATCCTGTAACTAAATAGAACAATGGATGCAAGGATAAAATTTTATAGGAGTTGAGAGACTAGGGGAGATTACCGAGACAGATTTGTAGCTTTTGATGGACCAAGGATCAGACACCAGATATAGAAACTACCTTGATTCATATATTTGGGAGAAAAATATCTCAAATGAGGAGGAAGCTTGTGTTTCTTCTTCTAGAAGAAGGAAAAGGAGAAAAAGGGTTAAAACATAAATGGGGGGAAAATGTTTATTTCACCCCAAAATTAGGGGGCACATGATTTAGGTGAAAGGTTTGAAAATCATGTGTAAATTGTGTGATAAGACTCTTTCGAAAACTCTAAAATTTACACATTTCCATGTGCCTTAGGTCATATAGTTACAGATAGACTATTCGAACTACAGGTTTCCCTATCTACATCTGCACGGTCGTGCACCCTGGGTCGCATGGTTTTAGGAAAACTATGCATCCCAATTACTTAGCCCATTTTCAAGAACTTTGGGCTCCAAACTAATCCTAAATTCTCTTGTGAACACCTTTAATTTATTATAAATATTTATTAGGGATTATTAAGGTATTAAAATTAAAAAACAAATGATTTTTACCTTCTTTAAAATACAGGTTGTTACAACCCCCTCCTTAAAGAAAATCATCCCTGAGTTGGCCTTATGAGGGTAAAGAGGTATCGTCAGAAAAGTGTTCTGGCCATTGAGATTTCATATTGACTTACCGTTCCCAGGTATCATCCTATACTCATTCATGCTTTCATAGCACATGTACTAAAGGAAAAAACCTTCCTTGAAGTTTCTTCATAATACGATAAAAAATACGAAAGTGATACTCCACTAAGGAAGCATCCATATCCAATTCGACCTAATCAGGATGAAAGACATGTGTTGGGTCTGGATAGTATTGTAAATACCGAGATACATGAAAGAAATCATGCATAGATTGATATTTTTGAGGATGTTCCATCTGGTAAGCCACTGGTCCGATCCATTTCACAACCTCAAAGGTTCCAACGAACCTCAGTGAGAGCTTACCCTACTTCCAAATATGTCTATACCCCAAACTAGGTGAGACTCGCAAGAAAACTTGATCTATAACCTCAAACTCAAGAGGTCGCTGACATCTATTGGCATACAACTTCTCTCTAGATTGAGCTATCAACATGCACTTGCTAATCATATGAACTTTCTCAGTAGTCTTCTACATGAGACATAGTCCAAGGACAGGTACCTCCCCCACCTCTAGCTAGCACATAGGTGAGAAGAAAGGACTATAATATAAGGATTCATCGGGACCCATATCAATGGTATATTGAAGGATTTTATTACAATAGAACTCCATAAGTGGAATGTGTTTTTACCCAAAACCCCCAAAATCAAAGATGCATGCATGGATCATGTCCTCTATAACCTGGATCATATGCTCCATCTATCTATCAATATGCGGGTGATAGGCTGTGCTCAAAAGTACCTATGTACCCAAGGCCTTATTAAACCCCTTACAGAATCGTGATGTGAAACGAGTGTATCTATTAGAAATGATAGATCGAGGATCTACATGAATATGTAAAACCTCTTTGACGTACAACCTTCCTAGACCATATACCATGAAGGTCTCTCGTACATGTAATAAGTGTACAAACTTCATCAACCAATCAATGACAACCCACATGGTATCATTTTCATGAGGTGATCTAGGTAGAACAACCATGAAATCTATCAAAACATCTTTCCATTTCCACTCGGGAATGGATAACAGCTATAGAATCTATTCCAGACACTGATGTTCCACCTTTACTTACTGACAGGTGGAACACTTGAGTGATGAAGCCATAAATTTCACATTTCATACCAGAACACCAATATTGGAATCATAGATCTCAATACATTTTGGTGAAACTAGGGTGAACCACCCATGTTGAGGCATGGAATTCCCATATCATCTCCACTCTGATGTCTACTGAGACCCATACTCTCTCATGGAACAATAGAGTATCAGCCCCATCCATATTCCAACTAGAATATGTATCATCATTTGAGATACTTTCCTGTAGTATGAGGCCTTCAAGATTAGATAGCCATTTAATTTTAAATGATTCTAGAAGATTAGAATTCACTACTAAGGATGAGAGGATAGTATAACTATGGTCCACCTGAACCTCAACATGTATCAGTGAGAATAAGGCCATAATATTCCATTCTCCATTAGATTCATGAACCACCTGTGTCCGTGTATTTTGGCTCAAAGCATCATCTATCTAATTTCCTTTACCAAGCATGTAGTACATCTTGAAATAAAAAAACTATAGTTACTCAACCCACCTACATTTCCTGATATTTAGATCCCGCTAGGTAAAGTTTTACTTAAGGATTTTATGGTCTGTGAATACCACAAACTCTCTCCATGTAAATAGTGTCTCCAACATTGTAAGTCCTAAACTATAGTAGTAAGCTCGAGAACTTGAGTCGGGTAATTATTCTCATGAGGCCTCAAATGACGAGACCTGTATACGAAGAATCACTCATCCTTCACCAGAACATCTCCAAGACTGATATTGGATGTGTCACAGTATACAATGTATCTCTTGACTTTCTCTAGAAGAATCAGTATTGGTGATGAAGTTAGTATGAAATTCATCTCTTGAAAGGATACTTCACAAGATTATGACCATACAAACTTCACACCCTTCTTTGTCAAGTCTGTAAGTAGTGCTAAGAGGCATGAGAAATCCTGAATGAAGCATCTATAATATTCAACAAGCCCCAAAAAACTCTAAATGTCAAATAAATTCTTTGGATTCTCCCATGAAACTACCACCATCACTTTCTCTAGGTATACTAAAACTCCTGACTTCAAAGTGATGTGACCTAATAAGTGGAATTTTTTGATCCAGAAGTGTCATTTATTAATATTAATATAGAGTTGGTGCTCTCTCAATGTATTTAGAATGATCTCAATATGGGTTTTAGGGTCATGTTTGGAGTGTGAATACATCAAGATATCAGCAAAAAATAATACCACAAGTGAACCTAGATACAGTTTGAATGCCCAATTCATAAGAGCCATAAATATTTCAGGTGCGTTTGTGAGTCTGAATGACATAACTAGGTACTCATAGAGACCATACCTGCTCCTGAATACTGTGCAAGGTATTTCTGAGGACCAGAAACACACCTGGTGATAGACTAACCTAAGATCTATCTTCGAAAACACCTTCCCTCCTCAAATATGATCAAAGAGGTCATCCATTCTAGGTAGTGGATACTGATTTTTTAATGTGAACTGATTCAACTAATGGTAACCCACATAGAGCCTAAGTATTCCATCCACCTTCTTGGAAAAAAGAACCGGTGAACCCCAAGGATAAGTGTTGGGGAATATAAATCCTTTAGAATCTGGATCCTCCAACTGCTTTTTGAGCTCTAGAAGATCCTTAGGTTCCATTATATAAGAATTAATGGTCAATAGTGATGCTCTTAGCACTAAATCAATAATAAAATATACCTCATTCATCAGAGGTATACAAGATAAGTCATTGAGAAAGATGTATATGAAACACTCCACTATAGAAGAAAAAATAGAGGGTTGTAACCCTTGGTCATCTAGGAAAAGGCTATAGATATACAATTTAACATTACCTATCCTTTGCTGCTCAAGTCTTGAACATGAAGCTTTCATATCCCATTCTCCCTTATGCATGTGACTACTAACCTCTAGTGATGTAAAAGTCACCCTACGATGATAGTAGTTAATATGAGCTTGGTAGGGAACTAACCAGTCCATCCTGATGATCACATCAAAGACTTCCATGTAGAAGATGAAAAGATTCCATATGAAAAGGTAACTGCCTATATCAAGGGGAAAATATATATAATGGAGAATGCCCTATGAATGTATACCTAATGGTGTATCTAGTTTCATAACACCATGATAGTGTTCAACCTCGAGGCCCATACTCTCAGTGATTGCCTTAGATATAAATGAGTGAGACGTGATTGTGTCAAATAAACTAAAAATTAAAGTGGGGGGAAACTAGAATAGTACCTAGAATAGTAGAAGGTCCGGTGCTCTAAACCTACAGCATATGCTAGACTGCATATAATTGGCCTATACTACATCCTTGAGTCACTGCCTAACTGCCCTGAGCAAGCCTACTCTACTGGTACTAAGAATCATAACTCTGACTGCCTATTCCTTAACCTCCACCTCAGCCTGATCAGCCGGTGGTATTCTAGTTACCTTCCTGTTGTGATCCTGCTAACCCCACTCTTGACCGAGGAGTAGGTGAAGATCCCCGCTCACTAGGAACTAGAGGTAAAGTCCTGTATAAACACTAGATATGGCCCATCCTGCTAGAGATTCTTCACTCAACTAGATCTCGTAGGCACTGAGACTTGATGTGTTCTAACTTCTCACACTAATGGCAGATAAAAAATCTCTTTTCATGAGGAACATGACTGCTGCTACCTCCATGAGCAACCTTGAAGTGATGCTTGCACCCAAAAGATGAACCACTACCAGATTTAGGTGCTAAACCAACTTAGATAGCACCATCATATTTCCTTAAATTCCACTTTTTTATAAGGGTCTGGTCGATGATTTATGAAATAGTCATCAATCTGAATACATTGACCTGCTATCGGATGGTGTAAACCAACCCATCCTAAAATCACCTAGCGGTCATAAGATCATCAATATCAAGAGTAAGAGGGAATCACTGTAGATTTGTGAAATGAGAAGAGTATTTTATAAATGACATGCTCCCTTGATGAAGGTTCATAGATTCTATAGATCTGTCAGCCTTCAGAGTCTGGGGAAAGAAGTAGTTATAAAAGATGGCCTGAAAGTCAACCCATATCATATCACATTTCCGAACAACATAAGTAATTACATACCACCACTTCTTGGATGAATCACATAGTATATAGGCTGCTAGATTGAACCACCACTTTGGAGGTGTCTCTAGATGCTTGAATATAGATAGGATATCCTTGATCTAAGACTCCACAGAATGAGGTCTTCCATTACCCGAAAAGGTGGGGGGATGCTATAGCTGAAACTCATGAGTCAACTCTACCATACTCGGGGTAGGTAAACTACTCATTGCATAGAATTTATCATATTTATAAAATCCTCTTGGAACTAGGTGTCAACGCCCATATCAGGAATAAGAAGAGGATCCACAAGTGGATCTAAAGGAGGAACCACTAAAAGATCACGATCTTCCACCTCAGGAACATGGTTGTTACCACTTTCAGAGTGTGCGAATAGAGGAATTCATGGTTCCATGACACTAAAATTCCAAACACTCTCCTTATAAGAGACTTAAATAAGTATAAAAATACATATAGGAAACTAGGATAGGTGTAAAACCTTCATATAGAAATAATCACGCCTCTATATCCAATTTAAAATCTAGGTCTATATGGTAATAAAATAGACCATAACATGCCACAAGATGTAAGAGATACCCCTACCTACTACTAAGGTTGGGTTTGGTTCTAAGTCTCTATGTCAGATATATACATAGGATGGATTCTCTTTCTTTATAATTCATATTAATTTTGAAATTTTGATTGTTCAAATATGTAAACATATTTAAATGGTTGAATTTAGTGGGTTACCATTTTATGACCCATCAGGGACTATACTCCTTATGAACCAAAATAAGGAATCCACTTCACCCACACCATAATATGTTCCATCTCATGTGACCAATGGTCCATGGCTCAATGTTCCATAATTTACTGCTTAAGATGTATACTTTAAACTATTTAGGAAAAGACTATTAGGATAAGGTGGAAACTTTAAGTATCAATTATGTTTTACAAATACCACAAGAAGTGTCAGAATAATTCAATACATATCAAGGAACAATAAATATGCAACATAAAAATGCATGATAAAACTAAAAGTGTCATGAAAAAATGCATGAAATATTCATCCAACTATTCCTAGGATGATGCATGATCTAATGAATTTACCTCATTTCATTGGGAAATAGTAAGAAAATCATAATTTCAATAACATCAATATCAATAACATCATAAACCTAGTTCATCACCCAATGGTGAATTCATATCAACAGTAATAGGAAAAATCATAATAATAATTATAATTTAGGCAACTTGGCCTTTACCCCGAACATGGGTTTGTGATGCCCAAGCACAAATTATGACCAAGTACCTAGAATTACCTCTCTCCAATATACTATATACAAATAGTAAAGAAAGAAAGAAATTATCTTATACCACTTTGTGATGTCCTGACCTAGGATCTAGTTTAGTTGAACCTCAAGTCAGTGGGTCACATGGCCTCAAGCGTACCTCTCCATATGCTAGAGGATTCTAACTAGAAGTGAGGGTGTAAAGATAGTATGGTGGGGAGAATATAACCTCATGTTAGAGTATCAAAACATATAAAACAGATAGTAATAACCATCTAAAGAATATATAAACATACAAAATTAATAGATTGTAGAAGCATAAAAAACAACTGAATAAGTAAGCAGTGAAAGATATGAACTGAACAACTGTATATAATAACCAAAATACTTATTGGAAGTTTTTTATACATGATTCATAGAATGATCATAATACAAAAAGGAACAAGCAGATACAAGCAAGCTAGATAAAAGTACAAAAATAAAAAAGGCATAAATAGATCGATAAGTATCTCGAGCCTAAGCTCTCTCCTTTTCTCCTATGCTCCACTAGGTAAGAAAATAAACAACATGTAGTAGGTACATTTTCCTTATCAATACCTATAGAAATATAGTCTTCTCAGGTACAAAAGGAAGCCTGAGTAGGGTGTGAGATAAAGATCTCCATAGGCCACCACCAACGACGTCTACATGCAATCTGAGTAGTGCCCATAACTAAACAGTGTGCAGGTACAAGAAGAATAGTAAAACAATATTGAAATAAATAACAAGCTAACTTAGGTTCCTATAGGACACATGGTGAGTCAACCTACTTCAAATCATGGATGAAATAGAATTCTTATCATGTCACTATATATATATATACATAAATAGTAATAATATATATATAGTTTAGTTCTACATTGCATTCACCTATATGAACCAAGTGCATGCAGAACACCTAATGGGCATATACATGGAATACTAGTGCTGGATGGACCAAGGTGTAACTCATATATACAAGACCAGTCTAATGATCCTAAAATATCATGTAATAGGGTACATATCCTACATCCCGAAAGAGTGAGATATTCCATACTACATCACTCGGGATGGCGAGTGATCCACCATAGAAACACTCTAATCATGGTACATGGTTCATAAATCCCAACGTCCATATCATATCATTAGTGCGAGATTCCATACCCCACACTCAATGTAAGAAAGTGTGTTTTCCCTCCTAGCTCAACACCCCTTACCATCATATCACAACCACTATAAAGGTGAATATAAATATAACTAGCATAGATAATTACCTCCCTTACATTTCTTTCATATATCCCATATAAATAGAAGAGGCATAATCATTTATAACATAATACATAATTTATAACCTCTTATGAATTCAATAGTCAAGTTTAGTTTCCATTTAAAAGATGCAATTCATATGAAGAATTTTATAAAGAATAAACAAAGGGTATGGATTTACCATCCATTAGGGTCATTCCATTTAAAACCATTTGAATCATTTTAAGAAAAGAAATCCATAATGTAATTAGCCACTTGATTTAATCCATTCCATTTAACTCTTTCAATTCATTAAAACATGGAAAACAAGTCATAAGGCTCAAAGGCCATTTAGAAGATGACATGCTCACTATGGAAATTCCCACTTGGGAAATTACAACTATAAAAGGGAAAATCACCTAATATGTTACTTGGTTCACATGAAATACTCATATAAAAAGGTAAATTTCATTTAGAATCCAATATGTTAGCTAAAAGGAGTTTCATTCATTTTTAATCAATTGGCCAAAATGGACAATTTTAGTGGCACACCCCTTGGGTGACCATATAGGGTATGTGAAAGATCTAACCCACCTAACAAGAATCATTAAACATGTATCTAGATGAAATGTTCAATTAGATATAAAGAAATCAATATAATTGGGATACTTGGAAGAGTCTGACATACAACATGAATATATAATTAAAAAATGACCAATACTCAAAGGGAAAACAATGTGACCACATACCATAGGGTTGTAGATGACACCTCACTTGATATGGAACTCAGAATCGAAGCAGTTTGGAAGATATATGAGAAATAGTTCAATTCCCTAAAAATAAGGTAAATGGGTTTGCACCTAAATATCACAATGGATTTCAAGATAAAATTTGATAAGAGTTGAGAGACTAGGGGAGCTTACCAAGAAAGATTTGTAGCTTCCAACAGATTGAGGATCGAACATCAGATGGATAAACTATATTGATGCCTATATTTGGTAGAAAATGATATCAAAGGAGGAGTAAACTCATGTTTCATCCACTATAAGAAGAAGGTAAAGGAGAAAAAGGGTTAAAACATAAGTGGAGGAAAAAATGGTAATTTCACCCTAAAATTAGGGGGCGTATGGTTTAGGTGCACGGATTTTAAACTATGTGAAAACTATGCGATAAGAATCTATCGAAAACTCTACAATTTCTATACAGTCGTGCACCTTGGGTCATATAGCTATAGAGAAACTGTGCAACCTACAGGTTCCCCTTTCTGTTGCCACACAGTCGTGCACCCTAGGTCACACGGTTTCAGACAAACCATGAAACCTAGTTACTTAGCCCATTTTCAAGAAATATGAGATCTGAACGGTCCCAATACACTCCCTTTACCACCTTTTATTGATTAGATATATTTATTAAGGCCAATTAAGGTATTAAAATTGAAAAAAATGATCCGTACCTTCATTGAATATGCAGGTCATTACAAGTTACATCGCTCTAGTGATGAAAAATTTAAAATCCCTGGCCCACCAGATTTATCTACATGCCTCAGTAACTAAATTTATTATTATAGGGATTATTTTCATTTAATATCCAATTAAAAAAAATAAATTTTCATTAAATTATGTAGATATATTTAATCCAATCCCAATAAAACAGACTGTGCAATGATTTGATTCCGAATGGCCAAGTCATGGCCATCCGATTTTTTTGGTATGAAAAAAACACAAATATTACCAGTTAAAAATTGAATAATAGTATAAATATATATCAGTTTGTGTTTTAATTTTCATTTGATCTATTTTCAGTCAGGTTATGAACAAAATAATTTTTTCCTGAAGAGATTTTTCTTCCCATGTAAGCTTTTCCCAAAACCACACATTTCATTTGGTTGCTTCCAATAGAAGATAGAAATTAAAAAATGAAAAGAATAAACATATTATTTTAAAAAAATATGCACAAATAGATAAAAGGGTGGTGGGTGGGGGGTGCTCGACTGTCCCATACAACATGCTTTCCATATAAGAAAAATTTTTAAATAATAAGAAAAGAAGGGAAGGCTTCTTAGAGAAGCCTCCTCCTCATCACCTGGGTTCACAACAACTAGGTGCCTCTACCTCTATCTTGGATAGGTTTGAGAATTATGACAACCTTCTATCCTACCATTGTCCCTCAACTACTGTGTGCGCCTTGGTCGAGACCACCGAGCCTGCAATACTAGCCAACCCCCATCAACTTCTATCTCTTGACCACCGCCCATCCCTGGTTGAGACCACCGATCTTGTGACACCATAAGAACACCTATTTACACTATCCCTTGAATTCCACCCACACTCTGGTCAAGACCACTAGGTACAAAACACCGACCGACTACAATCCCGGATCTCCTCATCCACTACACCATCACCCCAGCCGCGAGGTAACCCTGTTTCCCTCCCTGCTCTCACATGTGACAACCTGGATCTAGTTACCACGAATTACCTTGGTCTTATTGGATTTTATCCACCATAAAATGGGTCTGGGTGGTTCAAACCAACCCATAATTAGTCAGGTTAGGTCCTTCTGGCCTAGCATATCTCTACACAGGCTCTACAAGGATTGAAATGGGCTTGTGGGGTTTCATCCCGACCCGCAATGGGCCTCGGTAGGGTTTCTGAGTCTGAGATAAATTTAATAGAACAAAAATTAATTTATTGGTTTAAAAATAATAATAATTTCATTATTTAAAATATTTTAATTTAATTTTAGTATTAAATAAAAATAATTGACTAATTTTTTTTGTAAAATAAATTAAATTAATTTCTGGATAAAAGAAAATAAATTATTTGAATTTTTTAATTTGTTTAATTTATATTTATACCCTCAACTTTAAATTTATTTAATTTTAGTTTTATAGTGAATTTATTTGATATATCTACTAGTCTTGAGCAGTGACTGACCCCTTGCATGGCTTGGTTTTTTATTTAATTATTTATTACCTGTGTGCGATGATTGTAATATTTAATTTGTTTTAATGATGGTCTACTCAATATATTTTTCATTTTAATATTTATAAGAGACAATGTTTCCATTCATATCTATATGTATTTTTCACTCCCCATAACCCCTCACCTGCATGGGAGTATACTTGTATTATTTGACGATGATGAGGAAAGATGTGGACCACACCAAGATTAGGAGAAATCCAAATGAGAAGTGGACACACTGGATAGGGGACAAGCTGCATCATGATTCAAGCTGTGACTTAGGTATGATACCCCTAGGTCCTATTTGATCTATTGAGTTTAAATGGATTAACCAATATTAGATGCTCAAGACCAGTTAGGTAATTTATTTTCTTTATGCATTGTTTCTTATTTTATGCATTTTCATGTTTGCAATAACACATAAAATAATAAACAAGAAAAATTCATAAATATGTGATGAATGTATTATATTAAATGCATGTTTAGTTTTGAGCGCGACAACATAGTATAAACATATTTAATAAAAAAGGTTTACATTCATTTAAAAAATATTAAAAACTCTCAATGAAATATGAAGTCTCAAATGCCTTCCATCATTTGAATTTGAGAAAAACCAAGTGTACAGGGTGATCATCAGTCAAAATTAAGGGTACCTCCTACTACCAGAGAGTTCTTATGAGGGTGATGGGTTGGATTAACTGAAATTAGCACTAAATAAGTATCTAAATCTAGATTTTTTAACTTTATATACAATCATTGAGTAAAAAATATTTATGATTTTAGAAGCTGAGACTTCACTCAAAAAATCAAGGAGCTATGAGTTAATGCGGTTGGCCTGTCAAATGCCTAACTAGAAAATATATAAGTAGGGGTGTATCCAAATATTTTAGAATATGAGGAGAGGTTTCAAGGATCATTTCCACTATAATACTTAGGTGATAAAGTATTCTGATTCCAGTACAGAGGGTTGATAGAGTTTGATAAAATACTAGGATACATTTAATGATTTAAATAATCTATATTTTCTAAAATTCAATCAAGATAAAAGTAATAATATACTTTATTTTTTTGTATAAATATGGGATGTAATACCACAATTACATTGTGATAATATTGTACAAAGAAAATGTCCAAACTAGCATGAGTTTACAAAGAGTAGTATAGGAGCTTGTGTAAAGTATTGCGACATCGAAAATTCAAGGTGTTGGTGTCTCTAATACCTGTTAAGACACCTCAAGAAGAAAGGGTGTTAAAAATTCTTATATGAGACTCATGTATTACATATATTATGGTTATTTCATAATTCTATCATCAAAATCCAATGTGAGTTGTAAATATAACATTAGGACATGGATGATTTCACATGGTGTCTCATCTCCAAGAAACTTTCAAGGAGAAAGTGAAGTGAGATATGAATGGATGATGATTACACTGGATATGTGTAAATTGAAAGATGAATCATGATATTTCAATGCATCCCTTTCTCATATAATTTTCACCCATTTAATCTAGTTTATTTTAATATTAAAAAATGAATAGTATATAGAAAACACTTCATTACGTTTTGGGTAAGGTTCACCAAGAAATAAAAACATTAAATAAAGATTCATCCTTAATTCTTTTGGAAAACAAGTTAAAAGACAAGGAGAAAAGTAAAAATAAAAAGTGATATTTCAAATAAATCTTTGCAATATCCATCATATAAGAGGTATTAAACATGAGGTCATTTTCTTCACATATCGTGAAATAAATCTATTGAAGTTTAAATGCCATAAACTGAATTAACAAAGCAAGTAATCACTTATTCTTTAGGTATATTCATCAATTTTCAGTAATGTATTTGTTATAATTTTTGGATATTAAATACAATATACCTATTAAATATGTGTATTTATATATAATAACCAAGTAAGTAAAGAAATGTTACTAGAAGTAATGTGTTTTCCCCAAGTGGCTTGGAAAGGGTGGTTCCTAAGTCAGCGAAGAGAATCACAAAACTTATAATTTCCAAGTAAATAGTTCTAGTTGAATTTTTGTTAAGTATTACCAAAAAATTAATCACAAATTTATTTTGGACACAAGGAGACATTATTCCAGTTTTGTTAATGTTGTTTGTGGTATTTAATACTCAACTAATGGTTCATTAATAGTTTAATCATTGGAAATACCCAATGGATATAAAATGTAATACTTATATACCCAATTGTGGAAAGATAATACTTTGTAAAAAAAACTAAGTAGTTTCCAAGAATATAAATAGTATGGTTTTATATTCTTTAGAGTTAAATACCTCAGGTACTATCAACACACTTATGTACTTACTTTTGAAAAAATAAACCTTTAGAAATAAAGGTAAGACACAAAACTTTCAAAACTAGTCCAACTAGAGATCGTTAACAATTCCAAGGGTAATATAGTGGTAATTATACTTCATAAGGCACATTTAAGTGTTTAAGTAACATGAAAGTGAAGTATGGTATATACATGGTCATAAGATATGTGATTCTTTGGGATGTTGTGCTGAAGAATATCTTGACCAAGCATTCATCTATCAATATAACGTAGCATGGAGTAATTCCTAAACACACTGTACCCTATCCACATAAAATCTATGAGTCTAAGTAGGATTGATAAAGAGGATTAAATATTAGAAATGATCAATAAAATTTAGCATGGAGAAATTCCTAAATGCATATTTCATTATCCACATTAGAGTCATTATGTAATTAAAATGAGCATCGATGTTAAAACTCATGCATTCCAAATAATTTCATTTTTTGAGACATTCTTTGAAAATTGAGACATTATCCCATAAAAATATGACAAATATAATGAAAAATGAATATAATATGAGTTTTTCTATGATATAAATCCAATTTCATAAGAACATGTATTTAGATGCAAAGAGTTTTTTGAGGATATAAACAAAATTACATCAAGAAAAAACACAATGTGCATATATAGTAATCATCCTAAAGTTTTATAAGGATATTACAGAAATCCCTATGATAGAAAATGTATAGTAAAGTTATAGACTATATTTCTATAAAAGGGTGAACATATCTATTTTAGATAGTGGGAGAAAGATTGAATTGGATCTAGTCAATTCTATAGATGTACAAATAGTTGACATAAGAGAAAGTCCCACAAGAGGCATGGAAGAGGAATGTTTCATAGAAACTTACCGTATATGAAGGATGAAACCATGGTAATGGTTTTATATTCACCGTGGTTGGTGATATTTTATTCATTGAGAATATTTAATCATACAAGAAAGTAGTATATGGAAACTATCTAAGATTAACAAGATCAATTAAAATTTTATAATGGATTCCATGTATTAAAGTACAAGGGGATTATTATTTTGAATACTATAGTGGGTATTCATGTTAGACAATACATGGATGGTACAAGCATGGTACCTATAAGGCTTTATTTATTATACAAAATCATCATGCTTAAATCCATTAGAATTTTACTTATCATGGATACATTTGATGATAAATTTTATTGAGCATTGGATGTTAAGACCAAAAATCATGGAAGGTTTCTATACAATGAAACTGAAAAGAGATGGTGAAATCATAGAATTACAATAAAGGGTGTAAGTTACTCAAAATCTAGTTCAATATTAAAATAAGAAAAAAGATCATAGAATATTCATTTGGAATAAATATTTTCTATATGCCTAAAATATGTTAGTGAGAGAGATATCATTTTCTAAGTAAAATATGTTTAGAAAACATATGGAAAAAATCTATCGATCTTATAATTAATTAAGACTAAATTGAAATTATCTCTCCAGCGATTGACTTAAAGTTGTAACCAATGTTTTAGGGAATATCATTCATTGAGGTAGATCTAAAGGTTTCTTATACTAAGTAAATATTACATATACTAACAAGGTATTGAAAAACACAAGTTGGAACAATTTGAGAGAGAATTGTTACCAATTTCACTTGGCATAAATATCTTTAATAAGACATGTATGAGACATAGGAGGAGATTAATGTGGTTATTAGAGTTCTATATGATTCTATGATGGATCAATCACAAATGACATGATTTATATAAGAAATGAAATTTCCAACATATAATTTATGGTAGGAAAATATCAGTTATATCCAAAAGAACTACAAGGGAAGCAATTATAACTATACAATTTCACTTGAAAAACTACAAATGATATATACCTAGTATGTGGATAGGAAAGGATACTAGTTTTCAAGGGAAAAATACTAGTATTCCTTGGATTAATGTGATCTACTATCATAGTTAGGATAAGGTAATGAGAAATACAAGATCATAAAATCTATTGGTATCCATATCTAAAAATACCGAGTTTGTTGAAGCTTCTAAGGTAGATAAAGAAGCAGTGTAAAATAAACAATGATTTTTTCCAGTCCTTGGAATCACACCTAGTATGTAAATTTTTATCATTATGCTAATTATATTACTATTACTAGCTAATATATAAGTTATGACAGTGAAAAAAATGAATAAACTCAGGGATTAAATCTCTTGAGGAGTCTTACTCAAGGATGTGAGGTTACACTTAGTAGAATATCCATACATCATAGAAATGAAATAACCAACAAATAAATCCATGACTCAATATAAACATGATCTTAATCATGTGAGATCTAACAAGGATAGTTATCCAGTTAGCTCTAATTCAAGTGGGAGTTTTTTAATAGAGGGTGGCCTGGACCCATTTTGAACAATAATTTTTGATTACTATATCTTGTATATAGTAAGTTTTGTGTGATGTACACTTACCATAATGGTGTTGATATTTATGTGTCCAGTATTTTAATTTTAATGTCTATAGATTAATTTTCATATCAAAAGTTTATATAAGTTACTAAGATATATTGAGAACCCTGAGATACTATGACATTAATCTTAAACAAATTTAATATGGTATAGATACATAATTTTTATTTTACATAGTCGATGTATGACTATCAGGTGCTGGGGGCTCATAAGAATTGGGAATTCTTCTCATGAAGTTCGTACTTGGTGAGCTTTGGTAGGTGAGATCATGAGGACCGCCCTGTTAATAGGAACACCACATGTTTTAGATTTCATTAGTTTTTTATATCTATGAACATGTGTATTGGTCTCATGACTTGAGATAATTATCAATGTGTTCCATTTTATTATGTACTTTTATTCAAGGAAAAAACCATGACATTGAACTCATGGAGAGGTAGCTTGTGTTGGGTATGTCATTGGTGGTATGAATTTGGTTGAATGAAAAATACAGAATTTGTCACTTTTGAGCCAAGTAAGAGATATATCAGGTATAGTTGATCAGTATGGTAGTACCTTCATTAAATCCATGTCCATGGTAGTCAAAGGTAAATCCATCCAGTTAGATCAAAAAATAATACAGCAGGAAAGGATGATGACACAAGTGTGAACCCAGTTTTATGAGATATTATATGTCAAAGAGATTATATTACACAATATGTGTTCATAGGATAGTTTTCATTTCTATGGATATTCCTTGTATCTTTAGGGGACTTGATGGGTCGCTATAATCTTCTCTTGGTCTATGAATATTATTCACTACTATTGAGATAAAGGCATATAAGGCCACACACAATAACACATTCAATATTTTTTCTTATTCTACTGAATAGGTATATAGAATATAGTGGGAACCACCATAGGGTCTAAGAGTTGTTCAATATTTATTTATCACCAAAAAATTAATACATTAATTATTATTAGAATATAAAATAACCAGTTTGAATTTATTTATTAAAAGTATTTACAAGTGTTTAAGTAAATACATAGAATAATATTATATAAATGGATATTATTTTAATATTCAAGGTTCACTTAATATTAGTGGGAATTATAAGTCAACTTAATGACTCATGTTTTATCATGTAATATATTTAATATATAATGCATGTATGTAATAAATTATAAATAATATTCATGATGTAATTAGTCTGACATAATTAATTTTTTATTACTTATTTAGTGGATGTTAAATATATGGGGGTTCAAAAACCCTAACTAGTTATTTTAGACATCCAACATATAATTAGATGAGAAGCTCATTTCCTATGTGAAATTCATTCCAATAGACTAAGAGATCCTCTCTCCTCCCACATCCTAGAGATAGAAAGGATCTATTTGAGCAATTGATCCAAGAACACCTTTGTGGATCAAAGTCACAAGATCAAAATTATCGCCAAAACATCGAAGGTACCATTTATGCTCTGCACTAGCACCCATATTTCTATAGAATATGTACACAAAGATTCTTGAATAATGTGTTGATGATCTATAAGGGTTTAACTTTAGATCCTTCATGGAAAGATCTTTGCTGATGAGTTGTAGCCGAATTCACATTGAATCAAATGAGGTAATGGTTTATTTAATTTTTGTGCTTTTAAATATCCACATGAGATCTTCAAACCTCTACTGGGGCTCATATCATTAGAGACGATGAGTCTACATTTCTCTGGTGATGAAAATTTTAAATCCCTAGCCCACCTGATTTTTCTACACATCCTGGTACCTACACCAACTCCAATAGACTTGCACTTTCACTAGATCAAACTAACAATAGTTTTTAGTCCACTATCTCTCACATGACATTCATGATTTTTCTAAGATAAAGCCTTCATTAAGGGGTCCACCATATTTTCCTCTACAAGTAATTTTCTCACTATAACTTCAATTCATTGAGAAAAATTCCTCAATAGATAAAACTTATGAAGTATGTGCTTTATCCTTTATTGTTACCATGGTTCTTTCAAGAGATCCACCACTATAGTGTTATCACAGTAAACTATGATAAGGTTTTTACTTCAATCCACCACATCAAGATATTGGAAAAATCTATGAATCAAAACCACTTCATTGGCTATATCAGAAGAAAAAATATAATTGGACTCTATTGTAAAATCCTTGAAAACTTTATGTTTCAACTCTTCCAGCTCACAACTCCTTCAATGAGACAAAATAAATATCTAGAATGCGACTTTAGATCATTCTGATCTGTATAAAAACAAGAAACTATATAACCCCTGATGACTAGTTCATCATCTTCACCATAAACCAGGAACATATCCTTAGTATAAATTAGATAAATAAGGATAGCCTTACAAATAGTACAATTCTATTCAACTAGATCTTCTTGATAAATTTCCACCATACATAAAGCATAGGCAACATCAATCCCCGTACATAACATGGATTACTTGATAGATACTATCATAGAAGCATATATGATCTTATTCATTATCTATCTTTCCTTTAGTACCTCATGATTTTTTTAGAAATATGTATACCATGTGACATTGGAACCAATACTATCTTGAATTGTTCCATACTGGACCTCCTCAGTATCTGGTTAATATATATACCTTGACTTAGTCTGAATAGACTCTTAGATGTTTCATGCATGATCTTGATCCCTAGAATATAGGATTCTTCACCTAAGTCCATGGAGAATCACTTTCTCAACCACGACTTAACCACTTGTAAGGATAGTATATTGTTTTTAATTAGTGACATGTCATAAACATACACTATTATGGAAAAAACTGTACTACACTAAATTTCTTGTAAACACATGGATCACATTCATTCTTAATGAAAACAAATTATTTTATGGATTTGTCCAATCAAATGTTCCATGTACCGGATTCTTACTTTAATACATAAATGTATCTCTATAACTTTCATACCATTGTTTCATATACACATCCTCTTGAAGGTTCCCATTAAGGAATGTAGTTTTGAAATATATTTTCCAAAAATCATAGTCATGGTAAGATTCTATAACAAACAAAATTATGATGTATTTAAAAATGGAAACTAGGGAAAGGTTTCCATCATAGTAAATTCCTTGATGTTGTTGAAACCCTTTATCCACTAGCCATACTTTATAGGTATTAACTTTACCTTCCATGTCTAGCTGTCTCTTGAATACCCATTTACACCCAATGGGTTTTACATCAACTGGTGAACCAATCAAAACCCAAACTTGGTTTTGATACATTTAATCAATCTTAGAATCCATGAATTATTTCCATCTTGTAGATTCTGAGCTCTCTACCACCTCCTTTTAGGAGAGAGGATCATCATTGTTAACCAATAATCAGTCTCGATCACCAGTGACTAGAAAAATATATCTCATTGGTTCTTTTAAATCTCTTTTAGTCTTATGAAATGCTTGTATTTTAGGAACACCTTATTCCTTATGGAACTATGGAATCAGTTTTTGTACCAAATCTCATGTATCTTGATCATAAACATAATTGTATTCAATCTTTCTCCCACTATCCATCTTGAGGATATACTCCCTATTAAGAAAAAAGTCTTGTCTTGTGATAATTACATTATTGTCTGAAGGGTTTTATAGATAGTATCACCCTGTTTCCTTGGGATACCCTATAAAGATACACTTCAAGACTTAGGGTTGTAGTTTGTTGCTTGATATTTCCTTAAAAACTATTCACATTCCCATACATGAACATGTGACGAAACAGGTTTCTTTCCACTTTATAACTCAAAGGAAATACCATTTTCCACTTTGGTTATAACTCGGTTTAATAAGTGTAATTTCATCTATAATGCACATCACCAAAAGGATAATGGAAGGCTTGTGTGACTCATCATCAACCTTACCATGTCCAATAAGGTACAATTCCTCCTTTAACTAACACCATTACACTATGGTGTATAAGATAGAGTGAGTTGAGATAAAATCCCATACTTCTGTTGAAAGTTGATAAATTATTGGTTAAGGTATTCACCACCTCGATCCGATCGAAGATTATTTATCTTATTACCAATCCAATTCTCAACCTCATTCATGAACTCTTTTCACTTATCAAAGGATTCAGACTTACACCTCATCAAGTAAATATAAACATATCTTCTCAATTCACCAGTAAAAGTAATAAAGTATGGGAATACACCTCTTCATTCTAATTAAAAAGTTCTGCACACATCAGTATGTACCAATTCTAGAAGATCAGTGGCCCTTTCACCTTGACCAACGAATAGTGGTTTGATCATATTTCCTTATAAACAAGCATGAAATATTTCAAGTGGACTTAGATCAAAAGAGTCTAAATAATCATATTGATATAGCTTAATCCAATACTTTTTATTTGTGTGAACAAGATGGTGATGAAAAAACTAGTTATCACATGATTCACTCATATTAGTTTTATTATCAATTGCCAATATTTGGTTTTCATAATTTAATACATAAATACTATTATTCAGCTATTTTATACCATAACATATGGTATCTTTATAAAATTAGAAACCCTTGTTTCCAAATCTAAAAATAAATCCATCCATATCTAAATAAGAAACTGAAATAATGTTTATGGTAACACTAGACACATAATAAAAGTTATTTAGAACCAAAATCAATCCTGTTGACAATGTGATATGGTAGTATCCAATGGATAGAGCATCTAGCCTTGCTCTATTAGAAGATCGTAGATCCATATCATCTATGATAATATTCTAAAATCTACTTAGTTACTATATTTGGATATAAATTTGATCACCTCATGTAGTATCTAACACCCAACTTATAGATTTAGAAATATCACACTCAATAATGAACGAACCTAAAGATTCCCCTTGCTTCTTTGGTTGGGTGAAATTCCTCTTCTAGTGTCCATGCTTTCCACATGAAAAATATACCACTTATTATTATTTTTCTTCCCTATGAATCTTCTTCTTTTTGGAGGGATGGTGATCTAGGGCCTTAAACTTGGAATGAGTCTTTATCCCCTTTGCATTGTCCCTCTTCTTCTTATTCACCATAAGGACATAAAATTTTTCATGCAACCTATCTTTATAAACTTGGTGGATAAGAGTAAGAAGTTCTGATAGTGTCTTATCACTATTGGTCATATTATAAGTTAAAATAAAACTGGATAAGTTTTTGGGCAGTGAGGACAAAATGAGATCTGTATATAGCTCATCATAGATGTTAAAACCTGATATGTACATGTGTTCAATATATCCAATCATCTTGACTACATATGGCCTAGCTGGCACTAAATCTCCATGTTTACACATGAAAAGTGAATTGTAGATCTCATATCTCTATGATTTTACATTATATTGATAGATATACTAAAGGTGAGAAAATATATTATATGTATCCATATTCTTATATTTCTTTAAAATATTATTGGACATGGAGGATATAATAAAACATTATACATCCATTATTTCATCCACATGATTTATGTAGAGAGATACTTTAACCTCACTATCCTCTTTGTAAAATGATTTAGGATGTGGGGTTTCTAACATGTATGATTTCCATTCATAGAATAGTATAACATGAAAGTGCATATACAATTCCTATAAATTAATACTGGTGAGAAAGTTATCCTTATCTAGTATGTATCATAGTGATATATTTTACTTTGTTTGATTGAAAATTTCTATAAATTAAGAGAAGATAGTTATCACTTGTTTTTATTACAAAAATAGATTAATAAATTTAAAATTAATTAAATTATTATTAATCTCCCACTATTTTTCAAAACCCCAAAACCCTCACCATCAGTTTTAGAATATCTTATCACTTAGATATTCTAGTGGCAATGATCCATATTCTATTATCACAACCCAAATATAGGCCTCACAAGCCATTTTAAGGGTTTTAATTAAGTGTAAATTTCTAACTACATTAACCTATATTTCCTTGATTCTTTGAGTAGACTCCCCAATCCTAAAATCCCATTTTAATATTTCCTTAAACATTTCCTCTTAGTTAAACCAATTCCTACTTGGGAATTCAACCCTTGATGTAAACTAAGTTAATTCAACTCAAAACTTCAAGCTAAAATTTCCATGATAATTGAAAGCACCCAAACTTGGGTTGGTCAAGTACTTCAAACTATGAGGTCAATTTTAACTTAAGTAGTTGAAGGATATGCCACTTTAATATTTTAATTGATGTATTTTTATCCTTATGCATAAATACCATTTTATCATTTTGCATGACATGTTAATATTAAGTGGATTTTACTTAAGTGATGAACCATGTATGATAAAACATTTATGCATAATCCAATTATATTTTATTTTATCTTGCATGTTTTTTAATTCATTTAATAGGTGATCTCAAAAAAATTCAAAAACATAAACAATTAACTATGCAATTGATATAAATAAAAAATAAGTGGCATGATCATGAGATTCTCTAATGGTTAGTTTATATAGTAGATGATAAACTAACCCTCAACCCTAGGGGAAAACACCTTGAACTATAGCTTGGTTTATGTTGCTGTATTCCACCTTGGATCATATGCATTTCCTAGATTAGTTTCACCTTGGATCCTTAACTTGGACCACCTCTACTCACTTGGGAGCTCCATCCTTATATAATTTTTTACTCACATGAATTTGAGGGGATTCAATGGCATGGATGAAGGGGGTTTACATAAAAGAAACTATGGGAACACATGCTCTTACATAATAAGGTGGAGGGGACGACCTGTAGTCCATCAATAATAATTTAACCCTAATAAATTAAAAGAAACCAATCACACACAAGGGATTATCTAATATCACGATCATCCACACATAAATCAATGAGCATACATTTTTAATGTTGTTATAAATTACTTCAATTCGTTATTTAATTAACATAATTTACCATGAATTAATCCAATTTATTTAATTTATCTTAATTACTTGAAAAAACCCTTAAATCACCATCATCTATAATTTTAAATAAAATTAACTTCATTTAAAATTAATGTAGTACACAAGATTACATGGAGGAGACATCATGTGTTCATCGAAAAATTTAACATGGAAATTAATTTAATATATAATTGATAATTCTATGACACGGTGTGTGACAATGAATGAATGAAACACAAAATACATAATCAATAGGTTTAATTATATATTTAATTCTTATTTCCACTAAAATTTGAGAACACTTCTAGCAGTAAACTACAAGATGTGTATAAAGTATATGGTGTGTACTTGTTTTTTCCCATATCTGCAACACATGCCTTGGGACTGGGCATTTTCCCTACTTGCGGACAACCTGGAGGTACACGATGTATAGTCCAACATACAAAAAATGTGACCTTATGTTGTATGAAATTTCAGTCCTCATTTCATGTTTATGATACATGGAACGCTTTTGAAACCCCGTGTATTGGCCTATGAGATAACAAGGACTACACATCATGTACAGTGCTTACACAATGCGTAGTTCTTCATGCCATGTTCCAGTCCATATGAATCTTGATGCTAATATGATCTATTCAGATATTAGATCCTATTTTGATGGATATAACCCAATAAAAATATATACAAGTGAGAAAAAAAAGTATACGACATGTACTCAGGAATTGCACGCCATCTACTCTGGTTTTGTCCAGGAAGAGCCATTGACACCTTCATATGGCATGAACCGAATGCTTCTTCATTTTTAATCATTAATCGATTACTAGTTATGTTATCAAGAATGAAGAGAGGGAAGATAAGATGATACATGATATTAAAATGAATCAATATAAGTAAAATAAAATGAAAATACATAAATTCAATCAATGAATAATAAATAATTATAAATTAAACATGTGACTGCTCTGATATGACTTGTAGGTTCTAGGTACAATGGAGGTATCCTTTTCTAGTATGAATAACTCTCCTTTTAGTCATAAATCACATGTAATAATTTATTGACACGATAAAAACAACATTTATAATGAAAATGATAGATTATTTTACTAGATTTAAATTCCAAAATCAAAAGAAAAGGATATTCACTTGTAATTTATATTTAATTTATGAGTAGACATTTAATTACCTCAACTTATAATTCCTATTTAATTAATGATAGATTAACAAGATCTTGTTGTACTGTCATTTCAATATAGGATCCAAGTGTAGAATCCATCTATCATTGTTCTATACTTGTACCAAAATATATGAACCACATTATAGAACCACCAGGTGCTAGCATGGATGATCCTAATCTCTCTCATTGTTCATGGTTGATCGTGACAGAATTCTTTGCCAGAGATGAACTCTTGATGATATCTTGTTGGCTTGATAAGAGGAGAGGAGATCACTATAAATCTATTGATCTATTTCTAGGTATTGAGAGATTATCACTCTATCCATTGTGCACACCAATTTTTTTTTTTAAAAAAGAGATATAATTAGATATTTATTTTGGTAGGGTTAGGGTTAGAAAATCACACACAAGCCCTTTCCCAATTCAATAATTCTTAATTGAACCCATGTACAATAATTATAATAATATTAATATAATTATTAAATTATTGAAAAGTTTAATGTATAAATAATATAAATAAATATCATTTATACCATTTCTAATCATACCATTAAACTCGGTCTACTTTCCCTCATCCACATTTACTAATCCTTGAATAATGAAAATTTATTTAATTTATAAATATCTTTGAATTATTCCTATAAATATAATAAATATTATATTATATAAACATGAAACAATATTTATTATCATCATTTAACTCACTTATTATTTTGAATAACTTGTGATTAAATTATGGTGATCAACCAAACTAAATAAATCCTATTTATTCTAACTTTTTAAATTCAATAGTATATTTTAAGTGTGATTTAAGATGTACGTAGTGTGTGACCCTCTAGGACACTTTATCAGTGGAATTAGGCATAAATATCTAAAATATAGGGTTAGAATCTAGAAATAAGTAAGTATATACATATATAAATAAGTTAATATCACAACAACATCCAGCCTCCTATGAACATTTACTATGTAATATAATCCATTTATCATAATATCTCAAATCAAGCAGGTTGCATGCTGGTGCCATTAACCTATATGATTGATGTCTATTTATTTGAATTTTTGGAAATAAACTTTCCCAAAAAACACTATATCCATGGATTTATATAGGTGGTTCTATTACCATCAAATGGCTTGAGATATCAACTTCTGTCATAAGACAAAAGGGATAAATCATTTCTCACATTATCCATTAATTCAATATCACCCATGATGTACCCAAAACATCCTACTTTTTCATGAACACATATCATCATATTTTTCATAAATAAATGAAATTACATGATTCATGATATCCATTAATGATAATATTAAAATCTAAGGTTCAATACACACATCCGCATATAGGAACATCCAATGACACATGGAACTGTGAGTTTCCTATTGATGGGCATGTTCTCATAACCTCATATCTTAGATATTACCAAGGGAAAAAACCATAAGAAGGTGTATAAATTTCTTATGAGCCTCCTACCCTAGATAGATTATATTGTTTATATCATGTCCGACAATATCATCTATCCATATAACATGTCTCAAGAATAATGTCATGAAACCTCTAGGTTCTCATCACAACGGGGAACTTATATGACCTTTCTATGTGGAATATATTCTAAGGATATTATCAAATAAAAATATTATACATAATAACAATAATTATGTGATAAGAAAACTTATTTAATTATAAATACATGAGATCAAGTACTAATAAAGTTTGTTATATGGCACCAACACCAACAAGTTTGATAAAAATTAGATTTTGATATGATGAAACACAAAATGTATATTTGGAAAATATATAGTTTCAATCATGGTAGTATTTTTTATGAATTAAATAAATTTTTAAATAAAAAATATTTAAATAAAATATTATTATTAAATAATATTTATTAAATATAAATTATAATATAATTTTACAAAGTCAAATGTAATCTTTGTAAGGGTTGGAAATTTGTTATTGTAAAAAACCAATATTTTTAAATAAATGGGTATTTTTAATTTAAAAGTATAAATTGTCATATTTATAAAAATAATTTTTTAAAATAATTATTAATTCTGAAATAATCATGCTGAAATTATCAAATTTTTATTTTTTCATAATTTTCTGTGACAGTCAAATTTTTGGGTAAATATTAAATATGGTATGTATTATGAAATCATAAAAGCTTAAAAGTGATGTAATAAATACTATAATGTTTATACAAGACCAAAATTATGTTTCCCATTTAAAATAATATGTTTTTGAAGTTATTTGATCAATTTTATAAACCCTTAATGAATCCTCCAAAACCTATATAATACTTTATAGTTTTAAAATCAAATCTTTATAAACATCACTCACTTACACATCACCAAGGGTATTATTGTAAGGAGTTTTGTTCTTATACTTATAAAATAATGAAGTCTAATCCTATTTGGTTGAAACCATGGTCAAAAACCATGATATTATTTGTGTTTTGGATTACTTTATCATATAGAGTACAAAACTTAATTTTGGAAATTAATAAAGATTTCTCCTCTATTTTTATATATATACCCACCAACCTCCCATTACTCTTAACTAAAAACCATTTAATCATAAATTAACTCCACCATTACCTCTCTATATACCACCCAAGGTTCCCCAATCTCTTAAAAATCTCCTCCTAAGCTTTTAGAAGTTCCCTCTCAAGGTAAGGGATCTCTCCCTCTTCTTTTCCATTCAAGAACCCTTCATTGAATTTAGAATTTTAAATACTAATTGGTTATTTTTCCATGTTTTTATAAATATCCCTTTCTTATCCAATTTATTTTCTAAAAATTAGATATTTTTTATTCCTTATCATTATTACCTTTACCTAATCCGTTACTATGTCGAAGTAAGGGTTCTCTCTCTCTTCTTTTCCATTCAAGAATCTTATTTGAATTTTTCCTTTTGAATCCCAATTAGTTATGTTTTTATGTGTTTATAAATATCCATTTTCTATCAAATTTATATTATAATAATAAGATATTATTTATCCCCTCTCATTATTATCTTTACCTAAGCCATTACTATGCCGAAGTAAAGGATCTCTCTCTCCTATGTTCCATTCAAGCACCTTCTTTGAATTTAGCCTTTTGAATCCCAATTGGTTATGTTCTCATGTGTTTATAAATATAAATTTTTTATATAATTTATTTTATAATAATTATATATTATTTATACCCTATTGTTATTACCTTTACCTAATCCATTACTATACTGAAGTAATTGATTCTCTCCTTATCCTATTTATTCAAGCACCTTATTTATATTATGCCTTTTGTTTTCCAATTTTTCATGTTGTAAAATGTTTTTACACATCATTATTACTATACTTATGATGTCCATGTGATTATATACCCCTTTACCTATCATTTAACTCTTCTATGAACCTTTCTATACCTCCGTTATGCAACCAAAATTATCCTATGATTTTCCATGCGTAACATTTGTGTAGTGAATACCTATCCTCATTTTCACTCAAGGGTATTCACATATATTTAAATATACTTCATAGATTTAGGAATTCCTTTTATATAATCCACACTCCTTAATCTTGGGATTACAATTTAGGAAAGATATCCATATGTTTTATAATCCATGTGGAACACTTATTCATGTATAAGATATGTAAGTGATAGGTGCATCTAGAATTATATGGCCCTTAAATTCATAGGAAAATGTTTTTATATCATAAGATGTCATGTATGGTTCATGGGAGGTTATCATAAGAACACTATGTTTTTATGACTTGGATTCTAGCCTTTAATTATGTTTATGATGTCATATTTTATGTTGTTTCTACATTCCTATGTTACCTTGACGTTATCATGTTATATCATGCATCATTGTCCCAGAGTATTAATCTTACCCCTCTTATATTACCTTGATATGCCTATTGACTCACATTTATTAATTTTATCATGTTATTATTTGATTATTATCTTATTGGGATTTATATATCACCCCTTTCTTATGTACGACCCAGGTTATCCCATGCAGTTTTGAAGATCTATAGAATATAAGGGAATGTTATGGAGTTTTTAAATAACGTTGTTGTATTTTTATTGAAATATGATATTTTATCTACATAATTAACCAAATACTCTAGGAATAAAAATATTTTGGGGTTGTATTAAGTGTATATTTATATAATAAATCATGAAATAATGTGTATTAAAATATGGGTTTCCATAGTTGGCATCAGAGAAAAGTATAGTTATTTTTGGGATTAGGATTAGAAAACCCTAGTGAAAGCCTTAGGGATAAGACTAAAACATAGGAAAACATCCCTAAATTTTGGAAAAGTATATAGTAAGTGGATCCCAATCAAATAAATCCATGTATGGATATCATAAGTAGATATGGATCTAGAATAGTTATACACAAGGTAATAAAACTGAAAAGGCCCATTGATCTAGACTCGATCATCAACTAGTACATGAAAACAAGCCTTTCTATACACTTTTTTTTACTATATTAGGGGATATTATTTGGTAAATTCACAATATATTTACGAACCATTATGATGGGAACAAAAATTACCATAATATCATATGCTAGTAAATAGATCATGGGTAACTTAGATTGAAACCTAAAAATTCATAGGTTAAATAATATATTTCATTTATGAGTTATCTCTTTAATATTCATGGTTTCTATTTTATATGTTTAATAGTTTGAAAAATATCATTCCTAATTATATTTTATATGAAGTAAATGATTCTTAATAGAATCAAATAGTGAAAGGTAGGCTTATCATCCATCCATGAACATAAAATTTCCAATGTTACTATGGTTCTACTCATTCTTTCATATCATATAAGTTTAGTAGAAATATTTGAATACCACCTCAAAATATAGTAGTTGAGTTATCAATGAAGATGAAAATGGGTCAATTGTTTCATCCCAAGCATATAAATCATACCATATTCAAATTTGTGGGATTAATTTCCCATAAAACCTTATGATACCCCCTTCAGTGGAATTAAATTATATTTTGGTCATAGATTGTATTACCTTGTACGAAGCCAACATAAATTTCTGAGATAAGGAAATCATCCTCAATAGCGTAAATTACCCTCCAATTTTATACAAGTTCAAATAAGAGGATGAATATATTTTGGTATCATCATCTCAAGAATGGATATTATTGCCTTATGGGAAGTGTATCATGATAAAATGGTTGAGACTAAAGAAAAGATCATCATTTATGACATTCCCATTGTAAGGGAATTCACTGATGTGTTTCCCAAATAATTTTCTAGTCTTCCCCTAACTGATAGGTTTATTTATCAATAAAAATTATACTTAGATAATTTAAATTAAATAATAATCCCTATATAATGACTTTTTTGAACTTTATGATTTTATGTAACAATTATAAGAGAATATGGATAAATGATTTACATACCCAAGTGCTTCACCATGGGGTAAACTAGTCCATTTTTTCAAGAATAATGATGAGTCAATGCACCTATTAATTGATTATTTTGAACTTAGTAACATCATGATAAATAAAACGTATCCTATTCTATAGATTTATGACTTGTTTGATCAGTTAGTGGATAATAATACTACTTCAAGGTGGATATTTGGTTAGGATTTCACCATGTAAAAGTGAAGAAGGAAGATATCCACAAGACTACTTTTCATACAAGGTAAAATCACTATGAGTTCATAATTATTCCATTTGGACTCACTAATGATCAAAAAATCATCATGGAATTGATGAATAGAGTCTTTATGGATTACCTCAACAAATTTTTGGTAGTATTTATAGATTCTATTCTTATCTAATCCAAAACCAATGAGGAATATGAGGAGTATTTTAATGCTTTACTGAATACTTTGAGAATAAAAAGTTATTTGTGATGTATAGTAAATGTGAGTTTTGGATGGAGAAAGTAACCTTCCAGGGGAATGTTATCACTAACGAATGGATATTTTTGGATCCTTTAAAAATAAAGGCAATTTAAGGATGGACCATACCAACATTTGTGATAGAAATTCATAGTTTCCTTGGATTAGCTGGGTGGTATCATCAATTTGTGAAAAAATTATCATGATTGTCAATCCCACTAAACAAGATAACTTAGAAGGGTGTCAAGTTTTTATAGACTAATTAACATGAAGAGAACTTTAAATAGTTGAATAAAAGGATAATCACTGCACTTGTAATCACATTATCCACTAGTGGGGAAGGATTTGTGATCTTTAGTGATGCATCCAAAAAGGGATTGGGTTATCTACTCATGAAATATGAAAGTGATAGCCTATTTCTCCTAGAAATTAATTATCCATGAGTAAAACTACCCAATGCATGATCTAGATTTAGCTGTAGTGATATTTGAATTGACTATTTGGTGACATTATCTCAATGGGGAGAAGTGTGACATTTACACGGACCATAAAATACTTAAGTATATATTCACACAAAATGAACTCAATATGCACTAATGGAGGTGGTTAGAGCTAATCAAGGATTATGACTGTTCAATCCATTAACATCCTAGGAAATAAAACAAATTGGAACACGGTCTAAGTAAAAAATGATCCTACAAATATATCCATGATGAGGATTGAAATGGATCTAATATTCTTGGAAATACATAGGATTAAATTGGGAATAATAAAAGTATGTTCATCCTACCTTTCTTAAATAATTACCCAACCATCTATTCTTGAGAGGATTAAGGAGGATCATAAGGATTATAAGGTCCTACAAAAAATCTATGAAATATTATGGAGTTCAAATTCTCTAAAGATAGAGTTATAAGGTTTGGAACCTAGATATGTGTCCCATTAAAACTAGATTTGAAGGGGGAACTTATGGATCATGCACATAGCTCATCCATCTCTATTCATACAGGAAGCACTAAGATGTATAGATATTCGAATCGAAACTTATGCAGGGATAACATGAAGAGGGAGATTGTGGAGTTTTTATCTTGATGATTGGTACAATAATAAGTAAAGTTAGAATGAAAAAAGTATAAAGGTATGATTAAACCATTTCCCATAATAGTATGAAAATAGTAAAACATAATCATAAATTTCATCACAGGACTCCCAGGACACGTAAGGAAACAATTACTTATGGGTGGTAATCGATCACCTTTCAAATTTAGCACATTTAATTATTATTAAGGAATATTTCTATCTTTAACAACTCATAAAGATATACATAAGGTAAGTGGTGAGAAAAAATTGAGTTCCACTCTTTATTGTATCTGATTGAGACTCGAGGTTTACCTCAATGTTCTAAAGAATCCTTTAGTAAGTGTTGGATATGGAGCTAAGCTTCAACACTACTTATCACTCTCAGATGGAAAGTTAGTATAAAATAACCATTCAAACTCTAAAGGATATGTTGAGATCATGTTCAATGGATTCCCAAGGATATTGGGATCAAAACCTTCCCCTAAAAAAGTTCTCATATAACAATAGTTTCCATTATAGTACTCAAATGGAACCATATGAGGATCTATATAGGGAAAGGTGTTAGAATTTGACATGATGGGATAAAGTTGGAGAGAATAAGATAATGGGACCTAATCATATCCAAGAGCCGATAAATAAGGTCCATACAATTCAACATCATATGAAATCCATACATTGTCAACAAAAAATCTATACAGACAATCGTCAACGAGACCTGGAGTTTGAGGTTAGAGATAAAGTATTAATTTATATATCATCATGGAATAAAGTCATGAGGTTTGGGAAGAAAGGAAATATTAGTGCAAGATATATAAACTCCTTTTAGATCCTTGATCACATCAGAGCTATAAATTATTGACTAGAACTCTCGCCTAACCTATCTCAAGTACACAACATGTTCCATATATATAAGGACCCGACCTTAGTACAATAAATATTCTTGAATTAAATGAATAATTCACATTGAGGATCTTTTCAAGCTTAGATTTTTAGAGAATTAGGACATAACTATTATATCTCACAAGATAACAAAGTAGACACTTCTACTCAGTTTCCATCATAAAACAAAAACTCTTAAAAGAAACATGTCTAGTTCCATGTTTTAGATAGCTTGTCTTTCCTTGATACCATCCTTGAACCTATTCATCTTTAAGTCCTCTGGAAAACATTTCAAAAAAAAACTTGGGATGAGCATAAAAAGATCAGTAAGGCTTATAACAATACGGAGAGAAAACATTAGTACATGTATACATAAGAATCAATGAAATCATACTTTACTCATAAAACATAAGCAATTTAACATACCTCATGAAATCATAAGATTTATGCATAACTCAATAGAAATCATAAGACATAAAGGTAACTTGAGGCATTCATAACATTATTACGTAGGGAGTAACCCTCATGTTTACGTTTGGAATAACCATCATAGTATATTCCCTAAATATCTTCGGAGAAACCTTAGCTTTTAACCCCTTCACGTTACCCAATGCATTTGAGAGATATATCGGGCTCACCCACCCTTAGTTTATCACGGAACCACCTGATTTCATAAACATTGCCCAAGAACCATAACATAATCATAACACTTAAAACATGCATAAAAGAAACATAAAATTTCCACATTTCAATCACAAGAGATCACATCATGATATTATTATAAATACAAACATCTAATAAAATCATTAAAACTCTATGAGAGAAAAATCCCTTTATACTTTGAAAATATAAAAGAAGACATTTAAAAGAGATTTTAGAATCAAAGTGTCCCATACCACTTCGAAACTTTTTAAAGGGTTTTAAAACATTCATGTCCATATAAATAAAACCTTAAAACCATTTTTAAAACATGGACATGGATGATAAATTTTTAAAAGAATAAATCTTTAAAACCATTTAAAACAATGTTTTAATAAAAGAGTTCTTTTCCATTTTGAACATTTAAATTATAAGCCACATGAAAGTAGACCATTTTCAAAACTTTTAAATGACTTCAGTATAGACATAATATGGATATGGAATGTCAAAGGGGCTATATATACAATTTAAAAAGAATAAAAGTGCATATCATCAAGAAGTGTCTCAAGGAAGAGAAATTGAGACGTAATCCCATTCAAAGATCATGTCATTAGTGTAAGGATAAATCAATGAAATAATTATGTGTGAAAAGTATAAATACACCCAATATAAGTAGATATAAAGTGTGAAAAAATCATAGGTCATTCACACATACTCTTGAAAAAAAAAACCAATGACATAGATATTTAACTCAATGAAATGAGATTGAGTTACAATTTCCCATACAAGTTCATATAAATGACGTAAGAATTTATCAATGAGATGATTATGTGTAGAAATAGTATATCCATACAAAGGTTTGTGGAAATTACAACATAGTGATTCCACACATAATCTTGTCATAATAAAATCAATAAGTAGAGGTTTAACCCAAATAATTGAAATTGGGTTAAGACGTTCCCTTACAGAAATTCGACAGCCTAACAACGCCACTTTACAATTCGGAAAAATGAGTTAATGAGAGAGAAAAGGGTATATCATCACTTGGAAATAATATTTATAGCAATGAGGATATATAAGAACATATCCAAACATAAAAATATGTAAATTAAAAGACATAACAAGAATAAGTCTTTTTAAAAAAGAGGGTGAAAGAATCCCTTACCGATTTGGGTAACATTCAAAACGTACACCCCATGAAAGAAGGACCAAAAAATGCTGATGTAAATTACCACAAATGAGAGTATATTACACAAAGAGTATAATCATGGTCAGTACATACACCACTCAATGGAGATAGTGACAAATATAGCATGAATCTCACGAAAATAAAAATTGAGATAACATATCCCCTTACGAAAATTCGGCAGCCTAACGACGCCACTTAAAACTTCAAAAAAAGGATTGAAGATATCAAATAGGGTCTCTCATCATATGAACATAAAAAGTACAGTAAGGTAAATATAGAAGAACATCCCCCAACATAAGAAATAGGAGCTTAAAAGAAGTGACATAAAAGAGAGTACTTAAAAAGAAAGAGAGAGGTTGGATCCCTTACCTCAAGTCCGACTTGTCTTTTTCATTTATTTATATTACTGAATAATAAACTTTGGTCAATTTATAATTGATTAAGGAAATAATTTAAAGTTCATTATTCAATTAATATCATATATTATCATGTTATAATAATTAGTTAATTATGTGTGTTCACATCATACGTTTTGTCGATGTTCGGTACATGAGTCAAAAATGATCTTGTTTGAAAAGCATTGTCAATGTAGTTGTAAGTAAATCATATCCAGAATAGTATTAATGATGTAAATATCATATATATCCAGTATATATTCTTTTTATACTTATTCCATAATATTTTGAGATAAAAAGAAATGAAATTCACCGTTCATACAGACGGTAGGCCGTACGTACGCATGAACGCTACTTTCATTATTTTGGCACATTAATGGAATTAAAACTAGATGATATATATATATATATATATTGTAATTAAAGTATAATATATATTTTATATGGGTCACATAAGTTCATTAATTTCATTCTTTATACATTCCATGTATTTCATGAACGAGTCACATCACTTGAGGGGGCAGTAGTCCACACTTCCTCAAATGAAATTATCGCATTTGCAGAACATGAAAAGCATAAAGGTATGTTTTAAATATAAAATACAAAAGCATATAGAGTAAATAAATATAATATATATCATATATAAAAATAGTTCCATCATAATGGCCACCATGAGAGGTGGTAGGAGAAGATAGAACAATCATCGTTTCGTGAGGCAGTAATTCTCCATCCACGGAAACAGTATGTTCTTTAACCATTAGACGGAGGTGTGTGTAAGTGTAGAACGGATCCTTATCATAAAAACATCCTAGTATGTTGAAGATACTAGTTTTTTTACAAAAGAAAGTAATAAAAATAGTTTAGGGGGGTTGGAGAAGCAAAATAAAACAAAATAACATTAGGGAAGACTTTACCTTTAAATCGGGTAACTCCCCTTGGTTTGAACCAAAAGGGTTTCTTGAAGATCTTTCTGCCTCAGGGAAGGCTTCTAGGATGAAAAGAGGTATGTGGAGAGATAAAATGATCAGATTTTTGCCGAGCCAATGACTTGAGTGGTGTGGGTAAGGAGGTAGAGATGGGGGCCTTTTATAAGAGGGAGGAGGGGCACTCTTGGAAAGTAAAGTAATGTTACTTTATATTAAAATGAGTTTTGGATTTTAAAAGTCCCACATTGATATATTTCGAGGATAAGGTGATAAGGGTTCTAAATATACTCATCCAATAGGTTTTAGACAAATTTAAGTCTTAGAGTTTACATTTTCTTTTCATTTTATTTAAATCGTTCATTAATGAGATAATCGTTGCATCATCATGGTGTCATAAATAAATTAATTTATTTAATGTCTAATTTTTTAAAAAAAATGATATGATGTAGGAAATATTTTTAGATTTCTAATGAATATTTATAGTCAAAAATATTACTTGGATAACACCATGTAAAAATTGTTTTTGTAAAACAATACATGTTTGTGACATTTTTATTTTAACTTTAAATAAAAATTTATTAATGTCATTTTCCTACCAAAGTGGCTCCATGGGGTCAACAAGTTGACCCATGGATTTTCTTGGTCATCCATGAGTCATCCAATAAGGGTAGGACATGTGTCATGGTCATTTCATATTATTATTACATTATCTTTACCTTAAATTACACTAATTACCTTTAATCGCGATTAATAAAACTTAAAAGTTACTATTCACCAAAAAATTATTTTAATCCCATTGAACCACATTTTACATCCTAATGATAACCATGTATGTCGGATTTTTGAAATTTAAATCACAGAAGTGGTAAAATTTCATTTAAACGAAAAATCAGTTTTTTAACTACCACTTAGTGGTTTCACTATTCATCAAAAATGGAAGTTTTTCAGAAAAATACAAAAAATTAACTCTAAGATATATTTGATATTACAAATTCAAAAATTATGTCTATTTTAAAAAATTTCAAAACATATAAGTTGCATTAATTAATTTAATAATTAATTCCCGCTGTCAAAACAAATAGCATGTTTTTAAGAAACAATATCTATTAAAAGATTGACACCAGTTTAAGTCCAATTTCAAAGTGAAATTAATCCCAATGACCACCATTGGATTAAATGGTAAAAATTTATTCTATTTAAACTTTAAAACCAATTAAAAATATAATCTATCCATATAATTAAATTAGATGAAAAAGCAGTTTTGAAGTAAAATGCAGTATTTTTCACTATTCATTAAAAAATGACCATTATCAGAAAAATACCAAAAATTTATCCAAGGTAAATTTCAATATCCCAATTCTAAAGAATGAGTTTATTTTGAAAAATAGATCTTAAAAAATTGTCAAAAGTTGGATTTAAAAAAGGTTCACCATCAAAAGGAGGTAAAACAATCTTTTAAAAAAATTAGAGTATTTATTCTTAAAATTGGATTCATTTGCATTTTAAGCCTTTAAAATTTATTGGATAAATGTAAAAATATTTAACAAACATATGTAATCATTTTTTGTTAGTTCTGTTCATTCCTGCCATTACAACGGCTAGGAATTAACTATTTAAAATCTTATTATTATATTATTAGTATGCAACGTAAGATTTCAAAAAAACTCATTGTTGCGTATTGGGTACACCATCGAGCATAGAATTACCTTTAAAGTAATATCAACATTTTATTCACAAATATTGATAAATATGAAAAAGTAATATTCTTTATTTACCTGGGATGTTACATCCTTCTCCCCTTTTGGGAATTGCATCCTCGCAATTTTAAAATTTTGCTTGGAAACTTCATTGAAATCCCCACATCAGAAAAAGTGTAAATTTAACTATCACTTTAAAAGAAAGAAAGAGAATTAAAAGGGTTACCCAAGTTAACCCATACTAGGATTCCATATAGGAAAACATGGATATGGAAGAAAAAAACAAACAGTCATGTTCTGAGGGAGAGTGATAGAAAACATGTTTAGAAGAAAGTTAACCAACAAAAAATCACAAACTTGTGATGGGTTAAACAGTATTTGATTCCCCAGTCGGAAAAATTAACAGACAACATTTTTGTTTTAAATTAATTTTCATTGAGTAATTTATTTATGTGCTTAACTAAAACATAAGGAAACATACTTACTTGTCATGTTGACTTTCAACTTTTGCTAGATTTCTTACACAAACTCATATTTTCTCCAAAGACAAGTATTAAGGATAAATTGTTCACATTAAGAGAACTATAATCAAATTCTAGAGAATAACCTAATCCAAAAAAGAGAACTATATACTTCCCATGTCTTTAGACCAAAACCAAAACCAAAATTGTTAGTACGAGATCAGATAATCCCCAAAAAGGATAATCCTTTATAAAAAGAAATTGTACTCTTAATCTCCAAAATTTGTCAAACATTATCCAAAGTTCAACAACGACCATTCAATAAACATCCATCCATAAAATTCTTCAAAGTAATAAAAACTAAGATTGAAACCCAAATCTCTGAAGGATTTGATCACATAGTCTTCCAAGTTAAATCTTAGCATTTATCTCCAAATAACATCAGTTGCTCTTAAAGTCTCGTATTGAAAAGTAATTAACCTAATCCCATATTCTCCATGATAGGTTAATCATTTTCATAAATAAACAAAAACATCATATGTACACAATAAAAACGTAGATTCTTCCAAAATAAAATTTCACCGTTTCTCCTCAATTGAAATCCCAAAGTATTCTATTTTCTATAGGCATATATTGTTTCCACGAAAGAGAGAATATCTTCCAAAATTACCTTTATTACTCAGTCACCAAATCATTTTCCTACATTAAGGATATCCATTTAATAAAACATAAGTTCCCAAAATCAACTTATTATTGGTCCATAAAATCATTTAACTAAGAGTATAAGTCATACTAACCAGGGACTTCATGTAGGCTAGTGGTAGGCTATGCGCCCTTGTCGCCCTTCGGTTGTGGGTTCGATTCATGTGGCCTTGCCGGACACGATGGGTTGTCACCCATCTTACGGGTTGTCCTTTTTATAAATCTAAAAAATAACCCTAACATGTTTTAACCTCAATGGTTTCCTTATACCTCTCATTTTCATCCAAATTCATTATGATCTCAACATCTTAATTCTGGAAGTCTTATTTCACCATCATAAGATAAAATAAAACAATCCCCAAAAAAGAAGAACATTATACCTTGATCATGGTTTCCATTTGGTTTCATCGTCATCTTGTTCACGTCGGTAGAAGGTACATGCATCACAAAAATGACTTAGAGATCCTTCAAAATCATTTGCTTCATCCATCCAAATACACCTTGTACAACATGGGTTATATGGGTGTTCACAAATTTTTTTTTAGAAAATAATCATGTATGACATATAATTTCAAAACATCTGATAAGACATGATTTCTATAAAATAGTCTGACCGAATTTGAGTTGAAACATTCAATTAATAGTCCTTTTAAAATACCATAGGTATGTGCTGAGAGAATATATTTTAAAAGCAAATATAAATAGGTTGAACAAGGGTCTCCTTCTTCAGCACATTCTTTAAAATCATAATATGCTTCAAATTTTTTTGATAAGGTAAAATATTTGAAAATGCCTTGATAATATCTACCTTTCTTGAAAATATGAGAATATTGTAAAAATAGGATTTGTCTAAATACAACCCATGATCCACGATGATAACGAGGTATAGTGGAGGTGTTTGATATATCAAACAGATTCTTGAAAGTGAGTTGTATTCTAGAAAAAGTTTCACAATCATCTGAACATGACTTTGCAATAATTATTTCAAGCAAGTCATCGGGAAGAGATAATAATGTCGTTTGAGATCCTCCTCCTTCCATTTCCTTGATCTGAAAAAGTTATAAAACAAGGATTTAACTAAGATAATAAACATAGGGACTAATCATGTGTTTAACGAAAACTCATAATCCATAAAGTTGTCTAAACCGACCTCTGATACCAACTATAAGGACCTGACCTTAGTACAATACATATTCTTGAATTAAATGAATAATTCACATTGAGGATCTTTTCAGGTTTAGAGTTTTAGAGAATTAGGACATAACTATTATATCTCACAAGATAACAAAGTAGACACTTCTACTCAGTTTCCATCATAAAACAAAAACTCTTAAAAGAAACACGTCTAGTTTTATGTTTTAGATAGCTTGTCTTTCCTTGATCCCATCCTTGACCCTATTCATCTTTAAGTCCTATGGAAAACATTCCAAAAAAACTTGGGATGAGCATAAAAAGCTCAATAAGGCTTATAACAATACGGAGAGAAAACATTAGTCCATATATACATAAGAATCAATGAAATCATACTTTACTCATAAAACATAAGCAATTTAACATACCTCATGAAATCATAAGATTTATGCATAAATCAATAGAAATCATATGACATAAAGGTAACTTGAGGCATTCATAACATTCTTACGTAGGGAGTAACCCTCATGGTTACGTTTGGAATACCCATCATAGTATATTCCCTAAATCTCTTTGGAGAAACCTTAGCCTTTAACCCCTTCGTGTTACCCAATGCATTGGAGAGCTATATCGGGCTCACCCGCTCTTAGTTTATCACGGAACCACCCGATTTCATAAACATTGACCAAGAACCATAACATAATCATAACACTTAAAACATGCATAAAAGAAACATAAAATTTCCACATTTCAATCACAAGAGATCACATCATGATATTATCATAAATAAAGACATCTAATAAAATCATTAAAACTCTATGAGAGAAAAATCCCTTTATACTTTGAAAATATTAAAAGAAGACATTTAAAATAGATTTTAGAATCAAAGTGTCCCATACCACTTTGAAACTTTTGAAAGGGTTTTAAAACATTCACGTCTATATAAATAAATCTTTAAAACAATTTTTAAAACATGGACATGGATGATAAATGTTTAAAAGAATAAATCTTTAAAACCATTTAAAACAATGTTTTAATAAAAGAGTCCTTTTCCATTTTGAACATTTAAATTATAAGCCAAATGAAAGTAGACCATTTTAAAAACTTTTAAATGACTTGAGTATAGACATAATATGGATATGTAATGTCAAAGGGGCTGTATATACACTTTAAAAAGAATAAAAGTGCATATCATCAAGAAGTTTCTCAAGGAAGAGAAATTGAGACGCAATCCCATTCAAAGATCATGTCATTAGTGTAAGGATAAATCAATGACATAATTATGTTTGAAAAGTATAAATACACCCAATATAAGTAGATATCAAGTGTGAAACAATCAGAGGTCCTTAAAACATACTCTTGGAAAAACAAAACCAATGACATAGATATTTAACTCAATGAAATGATATTGAGTTACGATTTCCCATACAAGTTCATATAAATGACGTAAGAATTTATCAATGAGATGATTATGTGTAGAAATAGTATATCCACACAAAGGTTTGTGGAAATTACAAATAGTGATTCCAAAGATAATCTTGTCATAATAAAATCAATAAGTAGAGGTTTAACCCAAAGAATTGAAATTGGGTTAAGAAGTTCCCTTACAGAAATTTGATAGCCTAACAATGTCACTTTAAAATTCAGAAAAATGAGTTAATGAGAGAGAAAAGGGTATCTCGTCACTTGTAGATAATATTTATAGCAATGAAGATATATAATAACATATCCAAACATAACAAGATGTAAATTAAAATACATAACAAGAAGAAGTATTTTTAGAAAAAAGGAGGGTGAAAGAATCCCTTACCGATTTGGGTAACATTCAAAACGTACACCCCATGAAAGAAGGAAAAAAAATGCTGATGTAAATAACCATAAATGAGAGTATATTACACAAATATTATAATCATGGTCAGTACATACATCACTCAACGGAGATAGTGACAAGTATAGCATGAATCTCACGAAAATAAAAATTGAGATAACATATCCCCTTACGAAAATTCAGCAGCCTAACTGCGCCACTTAAAACTTCCAAAAATGGATTGAAGATATAAATTAGGGTCTCTCATAATATGAACATAAAAAGTACATTAAGGGTAATATTGAAGAACATCCCCCAACATAAGAAAGAGTAGCTTAAAAGAAGTGACATAAAAGAGAGTACTTAAAAATAAAGAGAGAGGTTGGATCCCTTACCTCAAGTCCGACTTGTCTTGTTCATTTCTTTATATTCCTGAATAATAAAATTTGTTCAATTTATAATTTATTAAGTTAATACTTTAAAATTTATTATTAAATTAATATAATATATTATCATGTTATAATAATTAGTTAATTATGTGAGTTCACATCACATGTTTTGTCGATGTTCGGTATATGAGTCAAAAATGATCTTGTTTGAAAAGCATTGTCAATGTAGTTGTAAGTAGATCATATACAGAATAGTATTAATTATGTAAATATCATATATATCAAGTATATATTCGTTTTATACTTATTTCATAATATTTGGAGATAAAAAGAAATTAAATGCACCGTTCATAGAGACGGTAGGCCGTACGTACGCATGAACGCTTCTTTCATTGCTTTGGCACATTAATGGAATTAAAACTAGATGATATATATATATATATATATATTATAATTCCAGTATAATATATATGTTATATGGGTCACATAAGTTCATTAATTTTATTCTTTATACATTCCATGTATTGCATGAATGAGTCACATCACTTGAGGGGGGCGGTAGTCCACACTTCCTCAAATGAAATTATCGCATTTGCACAACATGAAAAGCATAAAGGTATGTTTTAAATATAAAATACAGAAGCATAGAGATGAAATAAATATAATATATATCATATATAAAAATATTTCCATCATAATTTCCACCATGAGAGGTGGTAGGAGAAGATAAAACAATCATCGTTTCGTGAGGCAGTAATTCTCCATCCACGGAAACAGTATGTTCTTTAACCATTAGACAGAGGTGTGTGTAAGTGTAGATCAAATCCTTCTCATAAAAAAATCCTAGTATGTTTAATATACTGGTGTTGTTACAAAATAAATGAATTAAAAGATTTTAGGGGGGTTGGAGAAGCAAAATAAAACAAAAGAACATTAGGGAAGACTTTACCTTTAAATCGGGTAACTCCCCTTGGTTTGAACCAAAAGGTTTTCTTGAAGAGATTTCTGCCTAAGGGAAGGATTATAGGATAAAGATAGGTATTTGGAGAGATAAAATGATCAGAGTTTGTCTGAGACAATGGCTTGAGAGGTGTGGGTAAGGAGGTAGAGGTGGGGGCTTTTATAAGAGGGAGGAGGGACACTCTTGGAAAGTAAAGAAATGTTACTTTATATTAAAATGAGTTTCGGATTTTAAAGGTCCCACATTGATATATTTCTAGGATAAGGTGATAAGGGTTCGAAATATACTCATCCAATAGGTTTTATACAAGTTTAAGTCCTATATTTTACATTATCTTTTCATTTTATTTAAATCGTTCATTAATGAGATAATCGTTGCATCATCATGGTGTCATAAATAAATTAATTTATTTAATTTCTAAAAATTATAAAAAAAATACTATGATGTAGGAAATATTTTTATATTTATAAATAATATTTATAGTAAAAAATATGACTTGTATAACACCATGTAAAAATTGTTTTAGTAAAATAATACATGTTTGTGATATTTTTATTTTAACTTTAAATAAAAAGTTATTAATGTCATTTTCCTACCAAAGTGGGTAAATGGGGTCCCCAAGTTGACCCATGTATTGTATTGGTCGTCCATGACTCATCCAATAAGGGTAGGATATGTTTCAAGGTCATTTAATATTATTATTACATTATCTTTACCTTAAATTACACTAATTACCTTTAATCGCGATTAATAAAACTTAAAAGTTACTATTCACCAAAAAAATTATTTTAATCCCATTTAACCACATTTTAAATACTAATGACAAATATGTATGTTGGAGTTTTGAAATTCAAATCACATAAGAGGTAAAGTTTCATTTAAACGAAAAATCATTTTTTTAACTACCACTTAGTGGTTTCACTATTCATCAAAAATTGAAGTTTTTCAGAAAAATACCAAAAATTCACCCTAAGCTATATTTGATATTCCGAATTCAAAAATGATATCTATTTTAAAAAATTCAAAGCATATAGGTTGCATTAATTAATTTAATAATTAATTCCCGCTGTCAAAACAAATAGTGTGTTTTTAAGAAACAATATCTATTAAAAGATTGACACTAGTTTAAGTCCAATTTCAAAGTGAAATTAATCCCAATGACCAACATTGTATTAAATGGTAAAATATATATTCTTTTTACACTTTAAAACCAATTAAAAAGATAATCTATCCATATAATTAAATTAGATGAAAAAGCAATTTTGAAGTAAAATGCAATATTTTTCCCTATTCATTAAAAAATGAACATTGTCGGAAAAATACCAAAAATTTATCCAAGGTAAATTTCAATATCACAATTCTAAAGAATAAGTTTATTTTGAAAAATAGATCTTATAAAATAGTCAAAATTTGGATTTAAAAAAGGTTCACCATCAAAAGGCAGTAAAACAATCTTTTAAAAAAAATAGAGTATTTATTCTTAAAATTGGATTCATTTGCATTTTAAGCCTTTAACATTTATTGTATAAATGTAAAAATATTTAAAAAACATATATAATCATTTTTTTGTTAGTTCTGTTCATTCCTGCCATTACAACGGCTAGGAATTAACTATTTAAAATAATATTATTATATTATTATTGTGCAACGTAAGATTTCAAAGAAACTCATTGCTGCGTATTGGGTACGACATCAAGCATAACATTCACTTTAAAATAATATTAACATTTTATTCACAAATATTGATAAATATGAAAAAGTAATATTCTTTATTTACCTGGGATGTTACAATATATCTCTCTTAAGTAATTACATACCAGACTCCTCGCATGTACTAAATCTATAGGTGTTACCATTAGATAATGATATTTCATATGAGGAGTAGATGATGAAGATCTTAGATCATAGATATAAAGTTCTACGAAACAATAAAAATCACCTTTTCAAAGTGCTGTGGTGGAACCAAAAGCCTGAAAAAGTGACACAGGAACTAGAATAGGTGATGAAAAATATGTACCCTCATCAGTTTTAATGCATGAAATGAAAATTTCAAGGGTGAAATTTCTGAAGGGGGGGGGGAGGGAAGAATATAACAACCTGAACTTTTATAAATGATATTCCTTATTTGAATGAATAGATGTATTATTAATTAACATTGTTATGGAAAACACATGCACTAATTTGTCTATTTAGAAAAATTATAGTCTATTATATTTAAAAGACTATCAAGCATTATAAGCTTTGATAATATATAAATTGTACAATGACCATTAATATTAGTATATTATGGGTTTTGATAAAGTATTATTGACATATAAAGAAGGAGTGATGACCTTGACTAGTAGGATTATACCATATGAATCCCAATTATTAGATATTCCGAGGGAGATAAAATCACTAATATTTTCCCTTAACCAAGACCAATTTGAGATTAAACAACTAAATCATGAATGAAACCATACATGATATAATTTAAAGATCATCGATATCATGACCCAAACCCTGTTTTTATAACAACCCCAAGAAAATATCACCATCACACTCCTTACCCTTAGGCAATTCACTGGTGTAATAAAGGGATATGTATTTAGAACCTAAAAGTATGAATTTTTATATTTTCATTTTCCCTTTTTGTTATTACTTTTAAATTATTATATAATGAGTTTGATAAAAATTAGATTTTGATATGATGAAACACAAATTTTATTTTTGGGAAATATATAGCTTCAATTAAGTTATTATTTTTTATGAATTCAAGAATTTTTGAAATAAATGATATTTTAATAAATATTATTATTAAATTATATTTATTAAATATAAATTATAATATAATTTTACAAAGTCAAATGTAGTTTTTATAAGGCTTAGAAAATTGTTATTGTGAAAAAACCCAGTATTTTCTCAATAAATGGGGTTTTTTGATTTAAAAGTGTAAATTATCATATTTATAGAATTATTTTGTTAAAATAAATATTAATTTTGAAATCATCTCATTGAAATTGTCCAAAAATCAACTCTTTATAATTTTATGAGATAATTGATTTTTTGGGTAAAAATTAAATACGGTATGTATTCTGACATCATAAAAGATCAAAAGTGATTTAATAAATACTATGAATATTATCCATGAATAAAATATGTTTCCACTTTAAAATAATTTTTTTAAAGTTATTTGATTAATTTTATAAACCATTAATAAATCCTCCAAAACATATTTTATATTTTAAGGTTTTAAAATCAATTATTTATAAATATGACTCACTTCCACATCACCAAGGGTATTATTTTAATGATTTCAGTTATTAGCCTTATAAAATTATGAAATCCACTTCTATTGGGTATAAAAAATGGGAAACAATCATGGGATGGTTTTTGGTTTTGATTACTTTATCATATAGAGTCCAAAATCTAAGTTTGGAAATTAATAAAGAATTATCTTCCCTTTTTCTATATAACCCCACCCCAACTACCATTCCTCTTTACTCAAAACCATTGGATCATGAAGTTACTATGACCCTAAATTTATATATAATTCCCAATGTGACCCAAGATCTTAATAATCTCCTCCAAAGATTTTAGATGTTCCCTCTCAAGGTAAGGGACCTCTCTCTTTTATTTTTCATTCAAGCACCTTCTTTGAATTTAGACTTTTAAACGCTAATTGGTTATGTTTTAATGTGTTTATAAATATACCTTTTCTATCTAATTGATTTTATAATAATGATAGACTTTTCATCCCCTACCATTATTACCTCGACCTAAGCTGTTATAATGCTGAATTAAGTGATCTCTCTCTCTTCTTTTCTATTCAAGAACCTTCTTTGAATTTAGCATTTTGAATCCCAATTATTTTTATTATCATGTTTTTATAAATATCCATTTTATTTCCAATTGATATTATAATAATTATAGATTTCTTATCTCCTATCGTTATTACCTTTACCTAAGCCATTACTATTCTGAATTAAGGGATATATCTACCTTATTTTCTATTCAAGCACCTTCTTTGAATTTAGCCATTTGAACCCCAATTGGTTATATTTTCATGTGTTTATAAATATCCCTTTTCATAAAAATTGATGTTCTAAGGATTTGATATTGATTATATTTTAATAGTGGGTTCCCTAGACCTAACTATACAATACTTTTATATTAACATTTTATGTATAAAGTTAGTTGTACATGATGTATTCTTACCATTATAGTGTAAAATTTTCCACATCCACTTTTTGAAATGGTAATGTCCATATATTAATTATCATATCAAAAGGTTATAGTAGATCTTATGCTATAATGAGAACCTTTAGATACTATGAAATCAATCTTAAAAAAGGTCTTATGGTATAGATACATCTTACTGACTGGACGTAGTAGATTTTTTACTATCAGGTGCTGAGGATCATAAGCATTGAGACTTCTTCTCATGAAGTTCACACTTGGTGATCTCTAGTAGTGAGATCACAAGAACAGACCCACAAATAGGAACAACACATGTTTTGGGTGTCATTGGTTGTTTCTATCTATGAACATGTGTATTGATCTCCTAACATGAGATCATTATAAATGTGTGTCGTTTGATTGCATACTTTGATGCAAGGAAAAAACCATGATAATGAAATCATGGCGAGGTAGCTTGTGTTCACTACTAGAAAAGTCATTTTTACCAACGGTTTGGTTAAACCGTTGGTAAAGATGGATTAGGGAACCCTTTCCCAACGGTTCACTATAACCGTTGGGAAAGGGTACCCATTTTCCAATGGTTCTAGTGAACCGTTGGTAAAGGGGTGTTTAAGTTACCCTTTCCCAACGGTTTTATGAAACCGTTGGGAAAGGGTACCCCTTTTCCAATGGTTCAATTGAACCTTTGGAAAAGGGTACCCTCAACAACCCTTTTCCAACGGTTTTTAAAAACCGTTGGTAAAGGTTTTCCCCAAATACAGTCGGGCCGCTGATCTCTCCCATTCACGACAGAACCCTAATCAATCCGGTGCTCTGCTCCTCTCGTGAACTCCCCCATCTGAACAGGTGAAAAACCATCTCAAATTAGGTATTTTATTCTTTATACACATATGCTACCTTGTTTTTATTGTTATTGATCTAATATTTTAGTTTTAAGTTTGGATTTTGATGTTATTTCACCGTGAAAAATAGGTAAATGATCGAATATTTTTTTAACTAATTAGTTTCCCATGAAATATAATTTGTGTTATAATGTCCATGCTAAATAAAGGGGTAATGTAATAAAAGACCTTGAATAAATTGTGGAAGTTGGGGTATGTTGCTTCTATGAGAGGTTTTTTGTTGTGTTTCATTGTATGTTGTAGGCTGTTGTATAGTGATTGAGGTGATGAGTTGAGCTTTGTGATATGTGGGGTTGTAATGTGATGGTTAGTGGGCATGGATGTGACATGTGAAGTTGTGTGATAGTGATGATGTGTTGTGGTGTTGTGCCGTGTGGTGGTGTTGTGTGATGAGGTTGTGGTGTATGATGTGGTGAGGTGGTTTTGGTTTTCCGGTGGTTTGTGATGTGCAATATTTTTGTTGTTATATGTGGTTGTTTTGGTGATATGGTTGGCCGATGTAACATGGAGACGATGGTTATTGTGAGATTGTGAGTTGTTGTGTGGTGGTTTTATTAGTTTCCTGGTTATCTATGGAATAAATTACGCTGTTAAAACAAAAAAACAAGATAGTGAATAAATGATATGGAATAGAAATGGATGTGTGGTAAATGTATTTAATTAATTTAACATTAAATGAATGGACAATGTAAGTGTGAATGAAGTGGCTTATAAATGAAAGTGGGAAATGCTATGCGTCTTGTGTGGTGGTGGTGTGGTGTGTTGCATATAGTGGTAAAAGTGGTTGTGATGGTTTATGTGTTGTATGGTAGTAGTGAAGTGTGTGATTATGTAGTTAATGTGAAACCATAGGTTGGGTATTTTGTGCTACCTATATATCATGTATTTTATGTTATTTCTACACATTCCCAACCAGAGTTGGATAAACTTACCAACGATCAGAGGTTTTGAGTTACGATTATTTTTTCTAATATCTAGGATGGTGGTTATATGGTTGGATAGCTACCATGTCTTCCCTACTCTTCCTTCATAAGTGATTGACCATGTTTTTTTAGGCAAGATGCGATGTGATTGTCCATGTGTCTTCAGGTGAGATGTACTATGATTTCCCTAGTGTTTTCAGGTGAGGTGCGATGTGATAAGGCTATAATAAGATGTGGCATGTGGTTGGGGTCATGTAGGGTAGGAGGATGGCACAGGGTTGATGTTATTCATGTTCATGATACCCTACTAATATGGTTATGGGACGAGGCATGCTGTGATGTGATAACACATTAAGTTCTTGTTGGTTTTACATTTTTTCAATAACACATTAGTATGTTTTTTTTCACATGTGTAGTTGATACCTTGATTATTTTCTTCCTTTATCGTTTACTTAAATGTATTTTCTATTAAATTTAAATCCTATTGAATTGTTTATGATAAAATGACTTATATAAATTCTTTTTACAGAATGGACAGAAGTTGGATGTATGAAACCGATCGGATCTCAGGCGATTTTAAAAACAATTTGGAGAGCTTTATAGATTTTTCATTTCACAATGCTTCAGATAGTGGTCGCATACACTGCCCATGTTCCAATTGTGTTGGTAGACCTTGGTTGAGCCGTGAAGAATTCAGCTACCACATAACCAAAAATGGTTTTCAAGCAAACTACTTTGTGTGGTATCACAATGAGGAGAAAATGAAATCTCAAATTGGTGATGATCGAAATGAAAGGACTGGAATGGAGAATTTGTTAGATGATCGGTTTCCATTTATTCTTCATCATGAGAAAGAAAGGATTTTGACTCAAGAAGACTTCAATATGAGGAAAACTGATGCATCTAGTGAAAATGATGATATTGATAGGGTGAAAAAATTGAATGATGCTACCACGACTCCAGTATATCGACAATGCGATAAAATGAAAAAGCTGGAATTTTTAATCTGATTGTTTCATGGGAAAACTATGTATGGGATTTCTAAGACAGAAATTGATTACATTCTTACCCTCTTGAAGGATTTACTTCCAGTTGATGCTGATATTACCTCAAACCACTATATGGAATGGAAGTTAGTTGAGGAACTTGGATTTTCAAGAAACAAAATTCATGCTTTCCCAAAAGATTGCAGTTTATTCTGGGAGGAAACCGCTGAACGAAATGATTGTATAAAATGTGGCACATCCCGCTGGAAGTTAAAATCTGATGGAACACCATCCCGCATTCCACAGAAAGTAATGTGGCACTTTCCATTGATCCCCAGACTCCAGAATATTTTTATGTCTGATGAAATATCAATAAAAATGAGATGGCATGATACCGAGAGAATGAAGACTAATGATGAGTTGGTTATCCTGCAGATGGATTTGCATGGCAGAGATTTGATGCTCTACATCCAGATTTTGCAGTTGACATGCGTAATGTGAGGTTGGGTCTTTCATGCGACAGTTTTAATCCGTTTGGGCAGATGCTTACTTCGCACATCACATGCGCAGTTTTTATACACATTTATAATCTTCCCCCATGGTTGTTTATGAAAAAACCTTTCACTTTCATGAGTATACTCATATCTGGTCCTTCTGATCCCGACATTGATATTGATGTATACATGCAACCTTTAATAAAAGAGTTGAAACATCTTTGGGATGTGGGTGTGCGCACATACGATGCATGTTCGAAAGACATATTTCAGTTGCGTGCTGTGCTTATGTGGACGATCAATGATTTTCCAGCTTATGCAATGATGTCTGGATGGAGAACGAAGGGAAAACTATCATGTACAGTTTGTATGAATAATACACAATCCAGAAGACTAAAACATTGTTGTAGTTTCAGTTTTTTGGGACATCAATGATTCTTTCCAAAGGATCATCCATATAGATTGAATCATCGAAGATTTGATAATACCATAGAGACCGATGATCCACCTCAGCGTATGTCTGGAACTGATGTGCTTAATGAATTGAAAGATTTTAGTTTTTCATTCGGGAAGGGTCAAATGAAATCTGGAAAGAGAAAGAATGTTTCCACTGAAACCTATTACAATTGGAGGAATAAAAGTATCTTTTTTGATTTTCCTTATTGGTCAACCAATTTGTTATGTCATTTCTTAGACGTAATGCATATTGAAAAGAATATATGCGAAATGTTTCTTTCGGTTCTTCTAAATGTCAAGGGGAAGACAAAAGATGATTTACGATCTCAGCGTGACTTGGTGGATTGGGGCATCAGACCAAAATTGCATCCTATGCGTATCAGTGAAAACAAATGGAAACTTCCATGTGCTTCTTATGTGATGAAACCTATGGAAAAAAACAATTTCTGGAAGTATTAGATACTATTAGAGTTCCTGATGGCTATTCAAGAAACATACCTAAACAGGTCAACAGAAGAGAGTTGAAGCTAAAATCTTTGAAGACTCATGATTATCACGTTCTACTACATGAGTTGCTTCCAATAGCAATCCGTCATCTTTTGTCCAATAATTTAAGGGTGGATGTTATTCGGTTGTGCCATTTGTTTAGAGATATTTGTGCTAAGAAGTTTTCTAAGTCTTTCTTGCAAAAAATGTTGACAGATGCCCCATTAATTTTGTGTGAGTTGGAGAAAATATTTCCTCCATCATTTTTCACATGCATGATGCATCTGACTATCCATATTCCCACTGAAATACTTCTCGGAGGACCTGTTTCTTTTCGTTGGATGTATCCAACTGAAAGAAATATGTTCACATTGAAGTCTTATGTCCGAAATAGAAATCATCCTGAAGGTTCTATCATGAACGGTTACCTGGCTCAAGAATGTATGGATTTCTGCTCGATGTATTTGTCTGATCTTACTACAAGATTGAATAGACCAATGAGAAATGAAGAAGAACAATATGAGAAAATTGAACCCAGTTTTCCATCACTTCCTCAAACAGGAGGAATTCCTGGATCATATACATTGAAGACATTAAGCCATGAAGAGAAGGAGATGGCACATCGCACAATTTTGTTCAACTGTGATTTTTTCGATGACTATATCAGGTAACTAAATTTATTATGTATATCTTACATATATATATATATATATTAAACTATTCATATTTTTTATCTACATGGAACATAAAATAATGATAAATAGGAAGCATCGTTCTTTATCTTTGAGAAGGAGAGAGACTTTTCATAGCAAAGAGTTTTCTGCTTGGTTAAAATTGAAGGTAAAAATATTACTATTTAAATTAATTATTTCAATATTTAATTAAGTTTAACAGTCATTTATATTGCAGGTATTGATTTTTTCTGTTGACTCTGTCTCTGAGAAAATAAGATCTTTGGCTTTTGGTCCTAATACCATGGTTCGTGACTGTAAATCAATTGTTATCAATGGGTACAAATTTATTGTTACTGAACGAGAAAAGAACATGAGAACACATCATGATGGTGTTATGGTTACTTCCACAACAGATTGTTATGCCAGTGCATCAGATAGTAGACCGCAATTTGAAAATGTGGGTTATTATGGAGTCATTGAGAAAATAATAATATTGGATTATTACTCTCATGGTTGAGTCACAATGATGAAATGCCATTGGTTTGATTTGATGACGATACATGGAACATTTATTGATGATTATGGATTTCGAGTAATTAATATGACTTGCACTCTTGCTACCGAAGAACCATATGTGTTGGAATCAATGGATAAACAAGTTTTTTATGTCAAAGACCAACTTCGACCTGAATTTGGTGTCATAGTTGAAGTAATTCCAAGACATATTTTTGATGATGGTGATGATGGAATTGAAACTGTCCCTATTTCCATTGGAAACAATCCATTTATTTCTTTTGATGACTCCAATAGCTCAATTGTCAGAGTTGATTGTGAACCTGAAGTTGTAGTTGAAAATATATAGAATCATTCATCCATGTTCTAAATTCTTTTCGTTTACCTCGAGTTGGGTTGTTAAGGTTGGTAATATTCAAATTGATTCAGTATTGATCACAAATATGTTTTATCTGACTTGACCATTATGTGAATTTTCAATGTTTATTGGTTGCTGTTTTATTTGAATTGCATTTTCTAATTTGGAATTGCACTGTATTCAAACCTAGTCAAACAATATTTCTAACTTGGTGAACATTACAGCTTGTATGATTTATTAAATTCATTCAAGATATTCTAAAACAAGTGATATCTAAATTATCAATGAATCCCCCTATTCCCCCATATATTTAGTTTTTTTGTTTACACATTAGTTTCCTTTTTCTAATTAATTACATATTTGTTTTCAAAAGCGAGAAATGCAGCAAATTGAAGAGAGACGAAGGAAAAAAATGATGGAGAACAATCATCAGATGGCAGAGATTGGCGTTCCACCATTAGTGCCTACAGTGAGTACTTTATTTCAAATATATATATATATATATATATATTTAAAGAACATATAATGTCATGTGATTAATTTTTTTGTAAACATTTTTGTAGGATCCACCTATACGTCGACAGTTATTCGACAAAGAGCCTAGTACCGGTCCTAGTACTCAGGCCGGTGGTACGAGGAGGGTTCGTACCAGAGGTGGACGATCAGCTGCGCGTGCCCAACTAGACCCTTCCCCTCCCACTGACATGTCATCCTTCCCACATTCTGATCCCGGTGTGTCGTTAGGGACACATGGGATATTTAGGCCTCCCATGTTTTCACTACCTTCTGCATATTCTGGACCATCATTTTCACATCCCATGATGATTCCCACTTCCCAGTCAGCATCCGGTCATACTGTTGTCCCATATTCTTTTCCCTCTACTTCTGTCTCTCCGAGCTTCTATATTTCATCATCTTTGACTCCTGTTCCACCATAGGGTGTTCCATCAGTTTCTGTGGATCCGGCGGCGCTCAGTGATCAGACCAACACATGTATATTTATAGAAGCCTAACAAATTTTTATAGAAATATTTATTTTCATTATAACATGTTTTGATAAAATATTTGTTTTTCTTTCATGACATATACATCTACTGACAGGAGGCATGGGTGGGGGAATACATGCATGCATTCGGTGTGGAACCGCTTCACACAGGTTATGGTGGAGTATAATGAAGACAACCAAATGGTTGAGAAAATAGGGCAGCAATGTCGGAGTTTTTTGGTGACACTTGCCAAATACTCTGACATCATTCCCGTCAGCCCGCTATCATGGAAACATTTGCCACATGAGGTCAAGGATAGAGGTTGGGTAGAGATATGGGTAAAAAAATCTGTTCTATTTAATTCCATGATTTTTTTTTGTATTTATATGAATTAATATTTTGATTTCAACTTCAATTTAATTTTCCCGATGGTGAGGGTGCACGAACGGAACGTCTAAAGGATTTAGGTTACCTTGGAGAGCCTACAAGCATGAGTTGTATATTGGCTGGGTTTTTAGAGTTGGAACTGAGTTAGAGGTGGTACCAGTGGTGGATGATTGTCCTATAGAGCAGTATCGTCAGATGATTACTCATTGGACGAGTACCCAGTTTAAGGTATGAATATCATTTGAGGTATTTAAATAATAACGTTCATGTTTTTCATTAATACTATCTGTTTCATTTTCGAATTTTATTTAGGAATCATCTGGAAAAAATAAAAATAACATTGATGCAAAAAAATACCTCCACACACTGGGATGCACTACGATGCCTGATCATGAGAGGAAGCAGGTATGACAATTGTTTATAAGTTTTCTTTACGACTTAAAATTTATTTTGTTTCCTCAATTATTTAATATTTTGATAAATTTTTCATATAAATTTAGTTTTCAATGTCATTGTAGAGGCAAATAAAAAATATTGAAGGACGTGTGCCTCGAGCAAAACTGTTTTGCTCGAGTAGATGGAAAAAGGATGGAAGTGCCGTCAACGAAGCGACTCAACAACAGATTGTAAGTTTTAATCTGTTGATTTTATATTTTAATATCTATTTTTTAACTTAATTATATATTTATATTTGTAAAAGGCTGCTTTAGAGGCCCTCGATGCCCTAGAACCAGACAATTTTCGGCCAACAGATCACTTACATAAGGTGTTGGGAGAGGAGCATCCTGGCAGAGTACGCTGCCGACCTAGGATAGCCCCGACGAGGTATTGGACCTCCTCAAGTATGAGATGTAGTGCCACCAAGATGTATAAAGTTAGGGCACAGGCAGAACAGGCTGAGAAAAGGGCCATAGAGACGGCAGAATAGTCTGCTAGGGGAAATAGTGTGTTTGTGAAATTTATTGAAGTTCTACGTCCAACACTTCCAGCAGAGGCCAGCCCAGCTTTTGATGAGTATATGTCATCGATACTTTCTATATATGGTGCACCAGGTGGCAGTTATAGTGGTGGTCAGTACGATTTCCAACTTGACGATGATGATGGCGAGGAGTCTGATTCGGAAGAGGAGGGAGAGGAGGAGGGCGAGGTGGGTAGCGAGGGCGAGGAGGAGGGCGAGGGCGAGGAGGAGGGAGAGGGAGAGGAGGGCGAGGACGATGACGAGGATGAGGATGAGGGTGATGATGATGGTGATGATGGTGACGGTGATGTGGGACAAGTTGATCCATTACATTTTTAACTGATATTACAGAGATTTGATATTTAATCTATTCCAGTTGTTGGTTTTATCTAGACTCGTAGTATAGTATTGGAGTTGAGTTATTTTTATATATTATCTATTTTTATGGATGTTGTTTTCTTTTAGTGGTTGTATGTTTGGGAACCCCCCTCCCTCTTGGACCCTAGACAACCCCCCACCCTCATCCCTGGACCCCAGACAGCCCCGCCAGACAGCCCCCCAGACAGCCCCCCGGACAGCCCCCCCTCTTCCTTGGACCCCGGACAACCCCCCGAACACCCCCCCGAAAGACCCCCAAACAGCCTCCCAGACAGCCCCCCACCCTCCTCCCTGGTCCCCGGACAGCCCCCCAGACAGCCCCCCAGACAGCCCCCCCACCCTCTTCCTTGGACCCCGAACAACCCCCCGAACACCCCCGGACAGCCCCCAGACAACCCCCCGAACAGCCCCCCCGGAAAACCCCCCACCCTCCTCCCTGGACCCTAGACAACCCCCCGGAAAGCCCCCCAGACAGCCCCCTGGACATCCCCCACCCTCTTCCTTGGACCCTGGACAACCCCCCGAAAACCCCCGGACAACCCCCGGATAGCTCCCCAAACAGCCCCCAGACAGCCCCCACCCTCCTCCCTGGACCCCAGACAGCCCCCCGGACAGCCCCCTAGATAGCCCCCCATACAGCCCCACCCTCCTCCTGGGACCCCGGACAACCCCCTGAACACCCCCTGGACAGCCCCCCCCCCCCCCCCCCCCCGCACAGCCCCCACCCTCTTCCTTGGTCCCCGGACAGCCCCCGGGACACCCACCAGACAGCCCCCCGGACAGCCCCTCCGGACAGCCCCCCACCCTCCTTGATTTCATTTAATACTAGAAAATCTATAATCTATATTTTATTTATTTTCAACATGATAATCAATGAAAATCACATTTACACATCTAATCAATATCATAGATTCTTGGTATGTTATAAAAGAGATGTATTCATTGGGCATGACATTGTTAGCTCCGAAATGTTTCATAGCATGATAAGCTAAAATCTAATCCATACTAAGAATGATATAAAAATATTTTATATAAATGTCTACAAGATTTTAAGTAAATACCATTCCACTAATAGACACATGAGGATTCTCATAAAATGGACAACATTTTAAGTACATACGGAAAACTGACCAAACGCATTTGGTTTCCATTTAAACTTTAGGATAACGATCCATGGGTCATATTTGACATGTACGAATCAACCCCGCCTCAATACGAGGTGCAGTGTGGCTGCCACTACTCAAAGTGTCTGCCCTTTGTTTCAAAAGGACGTCATTTTAATTGAAAAACATCAACTGGCATATAGAAAACTGACCAAACGCATTCGTATTGTGTCGATACTTTTGTGAAACGATCCATGGGTCATATGTGACATGTACGAGTCAACCCCGCCTGAATCCGAGGCGCGGTGTGGCTTCCACCACTCAAAGTGTCTGTCTTTTGTTTTAAAAGGACGTCATTTTAAGTGAAAAACATTAACTGGCACACGAAAAACTGACTAAACGCATTAGTATTGTGTCAGTACTTTATCACAACGATCCATGGGTCATATGTGATGTGTACGAGTCAACCCCGCCTTAATCTGATGCACGGTGTGGCTGGAATCACTCTAAGTGACTCTCTTTTGCTTAAAATGGACAACATTTTAAGTACATACGGAAAACTGACCAAACGCATTCAGTTTCCATTGAAACTTTAGGAGAACGATTCATGGGTCATATGTGACATGTACGAATCAACCCCGCCTCAATCTGAGATGCGGTGTGGCCGTCACCACTCAAAGTGTCTGCCTTTTGTTTCAAAAAGACGTCATTTTAATTGAATAACATCAACTGGCATACGGAAAACCGACCAAACGCATGTGGATTGTGTCGATACTTTAGCACAACGATCCATGGGTCATATGTGATGTGTAAGAGTCAACCCCACCTTAATCTGAGGTGCAGTGTGTCTACCACCACTCAAAGTGTCTGTCTTTTGTTTAAAGTGGACAACATTTTAAGTACATACGGAAAACCGACCAAACGCATTCGGTTTTTGTTGAAACTTTAGGATAACTATTCATGGGTCATATGTGACGTGTAAGAATAACCCCCGCCTTAATCTGAGATGCGGTGTGGCTGGAACCACTCAAAGTGTCTGTCTTCTTTTCCAAAAGGGCGTCATTTTAATTGAAAAACATCAACTGGCATACGGAAAACTGACTAAACACATTAGAATTGTGTCGATACATTAGCACAATGATCCATGGGTCATATGTGATGTGTAAGAGTCAACCCCGCCTCAATCCGAGGTGCGGTGTGGCCGCCACCACTCAAAGTGTCTGTCTTTTGTTTCAAAAGGATGTCATTTTAAGTGAAAAACATCAGCTTCCATACAGAAAACTGACTAAACGCATTCAAATTATGATGATACTTTAGCACAACGATCCATGGGTCATATGTGACATGTACGAGTCAACCCTACCTTAATCGGAGGCATGGTGTGGCCAGAATCACTCTAAGTGGCTCTCTTTTGTTTAAAATGGACAACATTTTAAGTACGTAGGGAAAACCGACAAAACGCATTCGGTTTCCATTGAAACCTTTTGAGAACGATTCATGGGTCATATGTGACGTGTACGAATCAACCCCACCTCAATTTGAGACGCGGTGTAGCCGAAACCACTCAAAGTGTCTACCTTTTGTTTCAAAAGGGCGTCATTTTAATTGAAAAACATCAACTGGCATATGGAAAACCGACCAAACGCATTCAGATTGTGTCGATACATTAGCACAACGATCCATGGTTCATATGTGACGTGTACGAGTTAACCTCTCCTCAATCCAAGGTGCAGTGTGGCTTCCACCACTCAAAGTGTCTTCCTTTTGTTTCAAAAGGATGCCATTTTAATTGAAAAACATCAACTGGCATACGGAAAACCGACCAAACGCATTTGGATTGTGTCGATACTTTAGAAAAATGATCCATGGGTCATATGTGAAGTGTACGAGTCAACCCCACCTCAATCTGAGGCGCGGTGTGGCTGCCACCACTCAAAGTGTCTGTCTTTTGTTTCAAAAGGACGTCATTTTAAGTGAAAAATATCAACTGGCATACGGAAAAGAGACCAAACGCATTTGTATTGTGTCGATACTTTAGAAAAATGATCCATGGGTCATATGTGACGTGAAAGAGTCAACCTCGCCTTAATTTGAGGCACGGTGTGGCCGGAATCACTCTAAATGGATCTCTTTTGTTTAAAATGGACAATATTTTAAGTACATACGAAAAACGAACCAAACACATTTGGTTTCCGTTGAAACTTTAGGATAAAGATTCATGGGTCATATGTGACATTTACGAATCAACTCTGCCTCAATCTGAGACGCGGTGTGGCTGGCACCACTCAAAGTGTCTACCTTTTGTTTCAAAAGGATGTCATTTTAATTGAAAAACATATACTGGAATACAGAAAACCGACCAAACGCATTAGGATTGTGTCGATACTTTAGCACAACAATCCATGGGTCATATGTGACGTGTACGTGTCAACAATTCCTCAATATGAGGTGCGGTGTGGCCGCCACCACTCAAAGTGTCTGTCTTGTTTCAAAAGGATGTCATTTTAAGTGAAAAACATCAACTCCCATACAGAAAACCAACCAAACACATTAGGATTGTGTCGATACTTTAGCAAAACAATCCATGGATCATATGTGACGTGTACAAGTCAACCTCGCCTTAATCGGAGGCACGGTGTGGCCAAAATCACTCTAAGTGGCTCTCTTTTGTTTAAAATGGACAACATTTTAAGTACATACGGAAAACCGACCAAACACATTCGGTTTCCGTTGAAACATTAGGATAACGATTCATGGGTCATATGTGACGTGTGAGAATCAACCCCGCCTCAATTTGAGATGCGGTGTGGCCGACACCACTCAAAGTGTCTACCTTTTGTTTCAAAAGGACGTCATTTTAATTGAAAAACATCAACTGGCATACAGAAAACCAGCCAAACGCATACGGATTGGGTCGATACATTAGAAAAACGGTCCATGGGTCATATTCGACATGTAATAATCAACCCCTCCTTAATCTGAGATGCGGTGTGGCCGTTACCACTCAAAGTTTCTGCCTTTTGTTTCAAACGGATGTCATTTTAATTGAAAAACATCAACTGGAATACGGAAAACCGACCAAACGCATTCGGATTGTGTTGATGCTTAATCAAAACTATACATGGGTCATATGTGATGTGTACGTGTGAACCCTATCTCAATACGAGGCGCAGTGTGGCCGCCACCACTCAAAGTGTCTGTCTTTTGTTTCGAAAGGATGTCATTTTAAGTGAAAAACATCAACTGCCATACGGAAAACCGACCAAACGCATTTGAATTGTGTCGATACTTTAGAAAAACGATCCATGGGTCATATGTGATGTTTATGAGTCAACCCCGCCTTAATTAGAGGCACAGTGTGGCCCGAATCACTCTAAGTGGCTCTCTTTTGTTTAAAATGGACAACATTTTAAGTACATACGGAAAACTGACCAAACGAATTCGGTTTCTGTTGAAACATTGGGAGAACGATTCATGGGTCATATGTGACATGTAAGAATCAACCCCACCTCAATTTGAGATGCGGTGTGGCCAGCACCACTCAAAGTGTCTGCCTTTTGTTTCAAAAGGACGTCATTTTAATTGAAAAACATCAACTGGCATACAGAAAACCAACCAAACGCATTCGAATTGGGTCGATACATTAGCACAACGATCCATGGGTCATATGTGATGTGTACGAGTCAACCCCGCCTCAATCCGAGGCGCGGTGTGGCCGCCACCACTCAAAGTGTCTGCCTTTTGTTTCAAAAGGACATCATTTTAATTGAAAAAAATCAACTGGCATACAGAAAACTGACCAAACGCATTCGGATTGTGTCGATACTTTAGAACAACGATCCACGGGTCATATGTGATGTGTACGAGTCAAACCCGCCTCAATTTGAGGCGCGGTGTGTCTGCCACCACTCAAAGGGTCTATCTTTTGTTTCAAAAGGACGTAATTTTAAGTGAAAAATATCAACTGGCATACGGAAAAGAGACCAAATGCATTTGTATTGTGTCGATACTTTATCACAACGATCCATGGGTCATATGTGACATGTACGAGTTAACCCCGCCTTAATATGAGGCATGGTGTGGCCGTAATCACTCTAAGTGGCTCTCTTTTGTTTAAAATGGACAACATTTTAAGTACATACGGAAAATTGACCAAACGTATTCATTTTCTATTGAAACTTTAGGAGAACGATTCATGGGTCATATGTGACGTGTACGAATCAACCTCGCCTCAATCTGAGATGCGGTGTGGCCGGTACCACTCAAATTGTCGACCTTTTGTTTCAAAAGGACGTCATTTTAATTGAAAAACATCAACTGGCATATGGAAAACCGACAAAACGCATTAGGATTGTGTCAATACTTTAGAAAAATGATCCATGGGCCATATGTGATGTGTATGAGTCAACCCCACCTCAATATGAGGTGCAGTGTGGCCGCCACCACTCAAAGTGTCTATCTTTTGTTTCAAAAGGACGTCATTTTAAGTGAAAAACATCAATTGGCAAACAGAAAACTGACCAAACGCATTCGAATTGTGTCTATACTTTAGCACAACGGTACATGGGTCATATCTGATGTGTACGAGTCAACCCCTCCTTAATTAGAGGCATGGTGTGGCCAGAATCACTCTAAGTGGCTCTCTTTTGTTTAAAATGGACAACATTTTAAGTACATATGGAAAACCGACCAAACTCATTCGGTTTCCATTGAAACTTTCGAATAACGATTCATGGGTCATATGTGACGTGTAAGAATCAACACCACCTCAATCTGAGATTCGGTGTGGCCAGAACCACTCAAAGTTTCTGCCTTTTGTTTCAAAAGGACATCATTTTAATTGAAAAACGTCAACTGGCATATGGAAAACTAACCAAACACATTCGGATTGTGTCGATACTTTAGCACAATGATTCATGGGTCATATGTGACGTGTAAGAGTCAACCTCTCCTCAATCCGAGGCATGGTGTGGCTGCCACCACTCAAAGTGTCTGTCTTTTGTTTCAAAAGGACGTCATTTTAAGTGAAAAACATCAACTGACATACGGAAAACCGACCAAACACATTCGGATTGTGTCGATACATTAGAACAATGATCCATGGGTCATATGTGACGTGTAAGAGTCAACCCCACATTAATATAAGACACGGTGTGACCGGAATCATTCTAAGTGGCTCTCTTTTGTTTAAAATGGACAACATTTTAAGTATATATGGAAAACCAACCAAACGCATTCGGTTTCCGTTGAAACTTTATGAGAATGATCCATGGGTCATATGTGACATGTATGAATCAGCCCCACCTCAATCTGAGACGCGGTGTGGTCGGCACCACTCAAAGTGTCTGCCTTTTGTTTCAAAAGGATGTCATTTTAATTGAAAAACATCAACTGGCATATGGAAAACCAACCAAACGCATTCTTATTGTGTCGATACTTTAGCACAACGATCCATGGGTCATATGTGACGTGTACGAGTCAACCTCGCCTCAATCCGAGGTGCGGTGTGGCCGATAGCACTCTAGGTGTATGTATTTTGTTTAAAATGGATATCATTTCTGGTAAAAATATATGGTATACAAAAAAACGATCAAATTATGAATTGACTTCCGTATTCCACATATAATTGTCATCTAAATTTTAAATTGAATTCTAAATGAATTATGTATGTTTATAATTATGTTATGAATTCTAATTTAATTATAGATGTGTATAGTTACAACATTATATGTTAAATGTGTATGAATTTGTTCTCTATATGTATGTGTTAGTTGGTTATTGCAGGTACAATAATTGTATATGTATGTGTTACTTTATTGTAGGTACAATAATTGGATTGAAAATGGGAGGGCACAAAATGAGGCCTGGTGTGCAAATTGCAGACCTGCTGTGAAAATTGCAGGCTGTTGTGCAATTTGCACAGCATAGGCTATGCCAACGGTTCAAAACCGTTGGCATAACATCTTGCTTCCTTTTTTACCAATGGTTCATTGAACCATTGGGAAAAAACGGTTTGGAACAACTTTTGGGATAAGTTAGGCTTTCCCCACCCTATCCCAACAGTTCACAGTAAACCATTGGGAAAACCTTTCCCAACGGCTTACTTCCCTACGGTTTGCAGAACCGTTGGTATAACATATACCAATGGTTCTGCAACCTTTCCCAATGGTTCATAACCGTTGGGAAAGGCTGTATTTCCAGTAGTGGTTGGGTGTTCCATTTGTGTAATGACATTGGGTGAATGGTAAACAAAGGATTTGTCTCTTCCAGGTTGAGGAAGTAATATATCTCAAGCCTTGTTGATTAGGATGGAAGTACCTTTATAAATCCTTGTCCAAGGTAGCCAAAAGATAAATCCATCCAATAAGATCAACAAACAATAAATCAAGAAAAGGGAAATAAAAAAATTGTGCATCCTTCTTTATGAGATATCTAAAGACAAAGATATTATATTACACAGTATATGTTCATAGGTTGGTTTTCATTGCTATGGATTTCCTTATCTCTTTAAGGGCCTTGATGGGCTTCTAAACTCCTCTATTGGTCTATGGATCTTATTCACTACTATCGAGATAAGGGCCGAGAGGGTCACACACAATAGTGTATTCAAGAATTCTCCCTATTCAATTGAATAGGTATATTAGAAATGGTGGACCCCACCATGGGGTCCGAATGTTCTCTAAGTTATTGATCGCTGATAAATAAATAAATTCATATTATTAAAGTAAAGAATAATTGGTATTGAATTTATTTATTAAAAGTATTTACAAGTTAAGTAAACATAAGAAATTATTAATCGAACAAATATTATTTTAATATTCCAGGTTCATTTAATATTAGCAGGAATTACGAGTCGAGTAAATGACTTGAGTTTATCATGTAATATATATTACAGGTATGTGATAAAATAATAAATAATATTGACATAGATTAGTTTGTAATAATTATTTATTTAGTGGATGTTTAATAAATGAGGGCTGGTGAAACCAAACCGGGTATTAGAACATACACTATCAATAGAGGGGAGTGTATTTATATCAGGTAATATTCATGGAGAATTTTACAGAGCCTCTTTATCCTCCTTCTTACTAGAGAGAGAATCTATCGATCTAGGTGTAACACCCCAAGGTTTTGAAAATAAATATAGAATGAAATTTTATAATATAGCCATTAAAACACAATGTTGCCTCTTCTATGTTTTGAATTTCGAAAAATGGTCATCAAGACTTGTGTTCAGTAAGTCATTCAGAGTCAGATAGAACAAACTTGATTTTTAGTGAATAGTAACATACCCTAATGAAAAGTAATATGAATAGTAATATGACCCTAATGAATAGTAAATTTTATTATTATTTTATTAAGGCTAGAAGATAACATCTTGGTTAATTTTTCATTGTGATAAAGAAGTAGTTGTAGAATTAGAATTGTTAATTTTTGAATTAAGTATGCTTTTATTTAAAAGTTAAATTAATAATATTTAGAATTTTTTTTTTAAAAAATGGACTTCACTTTTTAATTCTACACGTCGAAAAATGGTAGGGGTGAATTTTTGGGATTTTTCTGAAATTCTTGAATTTTTGATGAATAGTAAAATACGATAAAATACGATAAATGCTAAATACTTGATTTACTGCATCATAGGTGATGCAAGGATGATGTAAGCCCACTTGGTTCGCACTCACATGACATTATTACTATTAGTGGTCACATGAAACAATACTATTGGTTTTCTTGAGGGAAATAATAAAATAATGAATTAAATATTCAAAAATTACTCCTCTCCTCCACTATAAAACTCCCCCACCACTACCTCTTCTCTTCACACCTCTAAGACTTGAAGATCATCAAAGTTCTTCCCAAATACCCTTCCCTAGTCACTCCCCATGACCAGGAAGCTCTTAGTCTTTCCAAAAGATCAAAACCCCTTCCCTTAAGGAGTTACTCAAGGAGGTTATTTCAAGAGGTAAAGCACCCTTCTTTCTCTTTTGGTTTTATTTCAATTTATCTAGTTTTGTTGTCCTCTCCTCACCTCCTCTGTCAAAATGATCATGATAACTATAGTAACATCTATATACTGTATTTATATCATGTGAATGGAAGAACCATCATAAATATTCTTACTCCCTCCCTTTTATTTTATAAATTAAATCGACGTCCAAGAAGTTCCGATTTATAACCTTCGTGGACGAAGAAGTTTCGTTCTTCAATTTATTCTTCATTACTGGTTATGAAACCATATTCATGGTTTAACAAGACTATAATATATGTGTTATAACCTAATTAATATTCAGGAACCAGAATATGTACATATAATTAAGTTATATGAGAAAACTTGTTCATAATATTTCAAATACGCCGAATAATCGAAGTGGTGGTCATCTAATGGTTCATCCTTATTCCACGTAAACAAATGATAGAAATGAACATTATCAATTATTTATGTTCATTAATAATATATAATTCCAATCGTGGAGATTTATAACCATTACACATGAACTTCATTACATAAAAACAAGTGAACTGAATATGAAAATAAAGGAAACAAACACTCCAGAACGACGGAATTCAATACAATAACTTGTCAATAAAGACATAAATGAACTAACAAGAATTATGGTAAAATAAATAAATGAATAATAGTTTCTAAAATAAGTTATTAAAAAGTATAATTTCATATTCCAAGAGCTTAAGTACAAGATAGGAACACGTTTGGAGTTAAGGTAAGTGTTTTTCCACCCGAACTTCCATTTTCATTCGGGATACTTTCATTGTCTAATTACCTCAATGAAATTATTTTGTATTGTTATGTACTCATAATATATTATGTGTGAGTATCATATATATGTTTAAAAACCATAACCCTACCTTATTTTATGGACAATTACACATTTTTAAAGGAACTTTCAAAGTTGTTTCCAAAATACAAGCCCGATCCAAGGGAATTTCTCAAATTCTTTCCTATTTTCAAGGGCACTCTATGATCTGTTTTTGGAAACCTTTATCTTTATAAAATCACTCATTTTATTATTAAAATAATATCTTACCACAATTTTGGTTTTATACAAATATATTTCCAAAATAACTATTCTTTTCAAAATAAGAGTATTTATCTCAAGAATTGCTTAATGATTTTATAAGAGTGTTTTCATCTAATTTAAAAATCTTGTTGATTCCATGGTATTATTGGGTTTAATAATTTATGAAGTCATATAACATATTTTATTTAATGGTTTATGACTAACTCTATTGTGGATGATCTGTCCTAAAACCTTTCACCATATTATTCTGAATGTTTAGTGTTTATGTTCAATAATTGGGGAAAGTTTGTTACATTTCATATGATAGTTTCAATATGAATGTATATGTTGTTTATGTTTATCACTGCTCATATGAGGAATTCATTGGAGTTATTATGTGATGGGTGGGGCCTGCTATAGCCTCTCAATGCATCGGTACGTCTCATGAGACAACTAGACGAGGAATTGGCCGAGGCCTTTCCCAATGTGATATAGATTTTGGACGAGGTCTTAATCATTAGACGTCTTGGCCGAGGCCTTGACAAAATGTTTCAGAATGTCCGGAATTATGCGTTCCATCATTATGAGTTCAGCTATTGATATTTCATGTGGTTATTCTATTAGTATAATACCCATGATTATGTTTTATTATGGCATTATTTACTCAGATCATATTCCTACCATAATGTGTTCAAGTTTATTATTAAAGGCATGCGTTTTCAATTATTCACCATTTTTAATGTTTATATTATCTTAGGCTGCATTTATTACTCTTAATGATCATTTTAGCTCACCCCTTTCTTATGTTTCATTTTCTCATGACATGAAGAAGTTTTTTATGAATGACTTTCAAGCATAATCTAGGAGATGTGATGACTCTAGTGGAATAAATTAGTGTTGTTTTTCCTTTCCTTATGTAAAGTTGAACATATGTATGTATCTTGTTTCCAATAATACTAAACTACTTGGTCCTTCGGGATTCGTATTACTTGTATGTATGCCAACGTAATCAAATAAGGCACCAACTCTGGGAAACTAGGGTCGGGTCCTTACAGTTGGTATCAGAGGAAGTTTAGTAGAATACTTGGAAACTAGATTTAGAAAACGTAGAATTAGGAAAGAGTCCCTAAGTTAGTCTTTGAGGATATACATACAATAACGTCTTGGTATTTTGGTAAGGAATAGATTATGTGGATCTTTCAAGAAATACATCCCTGTCTGGATACGAGCAGGTAGAGGCGTCTCTGACACATATGTATCTAGGGGTAAAACCCGAAAAACCCACTTTGAGATAGACTCGAACAGGAACTGGTGCACGACAATGGGCCTTGATGCACTCTTGGTTATGACACTCTCGGGGTATATGCTTAGGATAATTCACATTTTCTTTACAAGCCATTATGAAGGATTGAAATGTAAAATATTCCTCAAAGAAACCATATTTGTGAATATGGGATTATCCATGCACAGGATCTCAATTTTTCTGAGTATTTTGAAGTTAAGATTATACATTATGATTTATAACCTAATCTAGTGTATTCCATTATCTAGATATGGTGCCTAGTGGATGGAATGGAAATTGCATGAATTCACGTGTCCCCTATAGGGATATTCCTCCGACGCATGATAATGATGTTGGCTATGGTGCTATGACTGGTGCTGAGCAACTCATAAATATACTGGGACAATTTACTCAGGTTATGAATAATAACCTTACCCACATAGAGAATCCGGGTCCACCACGCGGAGGATCCTTGCTAGACCGCTTTATGCGACAACAGTCTCCATCATTCAACAGAACTACAAACCCGTTTGTAGCAGAGCAGTGGATATGTTCCCTTGAGAAGATATTTCTCACCTTGGGATACAAATAAAGAGAGAAGGTTATCATGGAAGTATATCATCTATCAGGAGATGCAGATCAATGGTGGTCATTAATCTAAAACACAAAGGAGGAGGAAGAGATAGAAGAGATGGAATGGAGGGATTTTGAGGAAATCTTCTTAGAAAAATATTTCCCTCGTGAGCAGTGAGCAGATATGGAGAGACAATTCTTGAATCTGAGGCAGAAGGAGGATGAAAATGTTTCCAAGTATAAAGCCAACTTCACAAGGTTAGCAATACATGATGTGGACTATATACAAAATCCAAGAATAAAAATTGATCGATTATTTGATGGCCTAAAGACATTCCTCCAGAGGGCACTGGTCTCCCAAGGTTTTTCATCATATGGGGATATAGTTTCATGTTCCATCAAGACAGAAAAAGAATTATTTAAGTATTATGAATTTAAGGGAAAGTAAGAAAAGAAGAGGGCTTCTGAAAACCCTGGGAAAGGAAATAAGAAAACAGGGAAGAAGGGAAGAGTTGAATTTCCACCATGTGACAATTGTGTAAGGAAACACCCTGGTGAGTGCTTAAAAGGAAAAGGAATATGCTACAAATGTGGTCAGAGAGGCCATCTTTCTGGTGATTGCAAGGGGAAGAAGGAAGCCAATGATGTTCGATGTTATAGTTGTCGGAAGATGGGAAACTATGCTAATGATTGTCCAAAATGTCAAGGAAATATGCAATAGAAAAGGCCAAGGGATCAGGGACAAGCTTATGCAATCACAACTGCAGAGGTTGAATTTCCCAATGATGTGGTGGTAGGTACTTTAATTGTTTCCTCAAGTTTACCCAATGATTTATTTGATTCTGGATCATCCCATTATTTCATATCTTCCCAATTTGCTAAAAAATTTAGATATTTCCAATTTGATTTAATAAGGGAGATTTCAGTCAAAAATTATAAGGGAAGTATCATTGCTACAAAGTTCTTTCAATCAGTTCCCATTAAGGCATATAAATGTTCTTTATCTGCTGATCTCATCATCATAGCCATGATTGAATTTGATATAATCCTCGGTATGGATTGGCTTTTGGATCATGATGCAAAAATTTATTGTAAGAAGAAGGAGGTTATGATTTTGGATGACGATGATAAAGAACACCTTATATTTAGAGAAGAATCTTCTCCAACTGATTCTTATCTAGATCCACCTCTAGTAGCTCAACTAAATTCAATTATTGGGGAGGAAGAGAATGAAATAACTGTGGGTGAGGAAAGGAATGTTCAAATAGAGGATTTACCTATTATGAGAGAATATGTTGATGTGTTTCCAGAAGATTTACCTGGACATCCTCCAAAATGAGAAATTGAGTTTTATATTGATTTAATTCCTGGTTCAGGGCCAATATCGAAGAACCCTTATAGAATGACCACTATGGAATTAGTGAAACTAAAGAAACAACTATAGGAATTGAGTAATAAGGTATTTATCCACCCTAGTGTTTCTCCTTGGGGAACCCCAGTCCTTTTTGTTAAGAAGAAAGATAGATCTATGAGGTTATGTATCGACTACAGGGAGATCAATGTTATAACAATAAAGAACAAGTATCCCCTACCTCACATTGATGATTTATTTTACCAACTGCATAGAGATCAATACTTTTCAAAGATTGACCTTCGATCTGGAAATCATCAGTTGAGTATGAAGAAGTAAGACATTCCGAAAACAGTGTTTCGAACCAGGTATGGGCATTACGAGTTTACAGTAATTCCTTTTGGATTGACTAATGCACCCTCTGTCTTCATGGATCTAATGAATAGAGTTTTCAAGGAATATCTCGATGATTTTGTAGTGGTGTTTATTGATGATATCTTGGTATACTCCAAAAGCTGCGAAGAACATGAAAATCACTTGCGCATTATCCTGAAGAATCTTAGACATGAATTATATGGGAATTTTAGCAAGTGTGAATTCTGGATTCAGGAGATTTCTTTTCTTGGCCATATTGTTTCTAAGGATGGAATCCTAGTTGATCCTGAAAAGACAAAGGAAATCCAAGATTGGCCCACACCAACAAAAATAACTGAGGTACGTAGTTTTACTGGCTTAGTAGGTTATTATCAGCGTTTCGTACAGAATTTTTCCCGACTGGCCAACCCACTAATGAAGCTCACACGTAAAGGGGTTAGATTTGTTTGGACAAAAGATTGTGAAGAATTTTTTGAAGAACTGAAGAGAATATTAGTCAATGCTCTTATATTGACTCTACCATCGGGGAATGAAGGTCTTGTTATTTATAGTGATGCTTCAAATAAAGGACTTGGTTGCGTTCTTATGCAAAATGATTGGGTTATTGCTTATGAATCATGACAGCTACAAATTCATGATAAAAACTATCCTACTCATGATCTTGATTTAGCTACTGTAGTCTTTTCTTTGGCGATATGGAGACATTATCTCTATGGTGAAAAATGTGATATTTATACTGATCACAAGAGTTTGAAGTATATTTTCTCACAGAAAGAACTCAAGATGAGGAAATGAGATGGCTTGAACTCCTCAAGGATTATGATTGCACGATACACTACCACCCGGGGAAGGCAAATAAGGTGGCAGGTGCTTTGAGCAGAAAGGATCATGGAGTTTTGAACAAGATGAGAGTTGAAAGGGATCCTATTTTCATAGATCTAGTAAATATGGATATGGGAATAACCATGGAAGGTGAAACATCAATGTTTTTTCAAATGGTTACCAAACCATCTTTACTAGAAAGGATAAAAAGTTCTCATTTTTATGATGAGGAGTTTAAAAAGAAGATTAAATCTATGAATGATGGGAGATTGAGTGACTTCATATATGAAGATGGAATTTTGAAATTTGGGAAGAGATTTTTTGTTCCCGATATACCTGATCTAAAAAGGGAATTGTTGGATGATGCTCCTAGTTTCAATTTCTCTATACACCCTAGTAGCACTAAGATGTATAGAGATTTGATGGAACATTTTTGGTTGGAAAACATGAAGAGGGAGATTTCTGATTTTGTGTCAAGATGTATGGTTTGTAAATAAGTGAAAGATGGAAGACAACAACCTGGAGGAGTATTGAAACCTCTTACCATACCTAAGTGGAAATTGGATAATATCACAATGGACTTTGTCACGGGACTACCAAAGACTCCTAGAAGGAATGATTCAATATGATTCATTGTTGATCGACTTACCAAGTCAGCACATTTTCTTGCTATAAGAGAAGATCTACCACTTGAACGTCTAGAAATACTATATGTTAATGAAGCTGTGAGACTTCATGGAGTACTCCTATAGATTGTTTCTGATCGTGATCCATGTTTTACATCAAGATTCTGGAAAAGTCTTCAGAAGGCCCTAGATACTGATCTTCGTTTGAGCACTGCCTACCACCCACAAACTGATGGAAAATCAGAACGGACAATTCAAACATCAGAAGACATGTTGAGGTCTTGTTCACTTTATTTTCAAGGCATGTGGGATCAGTATTTACCTCTCGTAGAATTTTCCTACAAAAATAGCTTCCATTCAAGTATACATATGGCACCCTATGAGGCATTATATGGGAGGTGATGTCGTACACCAACTTGTTGGGATGATGTTGGTGAAAGAAAGCTCGTGGGCCCAAAACTTGTTTAAGAAACAATGTAAAAGGTGAAGACTATCCAGAACCATATCAAAATAGATCAAAGTAGGCAAAAGAGATATGCAGATAACTGAAGGAAGGATTTGGAGTTTCAAGAAGGTGATCATGTTTTATTAAGGGTATCTCCATGGAAGGGTATTATACGATTCAGTAATAAGGGAAAGTTAAGTCCTAGGTACGTCGGACCTTTTGAAATTCTGGAATGAATTGGAGTCATAGCTTACCGTTTGGCAATGCCTCCAAGTCTCTCCAAGGTTCACAATGTGTTCCACGTGTCAATGTTAAGAAAGTACATGCCAGACCCAACACATGTACTCACCTATGAAGAAGTGGAACTTGAGCCTGATCTATCTTACTGTGAATAGGCTATCAAGATTCTTGATACTAGAGAACAAGTATTGAGAAATCAGACGACTCGTCTGGTGAAAGTTCTATGGAGGAACCATAAGATGGAAGAAGCAACATGGGAGCCTCAGGAGCTTATGTTAAAGACATACCCTAATATTTTTAGGTAATATTCTATGAATTTTGAGGACAAAATTTTTGTAAGGAGGGGAGAATGTAACACCCCAAGGTTTTGAAAATAAATATAGAATGAAATTTTATAATATAGCCATTAAAACACAACGTTGCCTCTTCTATATTTTGAATTTCGAAAAATGGTCATCAAGAGTTGTGTTCAGTAAGTCATTTGGAGTCTGATAGAACAAACTTGATTTTTAGTGAATAGTAACATACCCCTATAAATAGTAATATGAATAGAAATATTACCCTAATGAATAGTAAATTTTATTATTATTTTATTAAGGCTAGAAGATAACATCTTGGTTAATTTTTCATTGTGATAAAGAAGTAGTTGTAGAATTAGAACTGTCAATTTTTGAATTAAGTATGCTTTTATTTAAAAGTTAAATTAACAATATTTAGAAAATTATTTTATAAAAATGGACTTCACTTTTTAATTATACACGTTGAAAAATGGTAGGGGTGAATTTTTTGGATTTTTCTGAAATTCTTGAATTTTTGATGAATAGTAAAATACGATAAAATACGATAAATGCTAAATACTTGATTTTCTGCATCATAGGTGATGCAAGGATGATGTAAGAACACTTGTTTCGAACTCACATGACATTATTACTATTAGGGGTCACATGATACAATACTATTGGTTGTCTAGAGGGAAATAATGAATTAAATATTCAAAAATTACTCCTCTCCTCCACTATAAAAACCCCCCACCACTACCTCTTCTCTTAACACCTATAAGCCTTGAAGCTCCTCAAATTTCTTCAAAAATAACCTTCCCTAGTCACTCCCCATGACCAGGAAGATCTTAGTCTTTACAAAAGACCAAACCCCTTCCCTTAAAGAGTTAATCAAGGAGGTTATTTCAAGAGGTAAAGCAACCTTCTTTCTCTTTTGGTTTTATTTCAATTTATCTACTTTTGTTATCCTATCCTCACCTCCTCTGTCCAAATGATCATGATAACTCCATTAACATCAATATACTGGATTTATATCATGTGAATTGAAGAACCATCATAAATATTCTTACTCCCTCCCTTTTATTTTATAAACGAAATCGACGCCCAAGAGGTTCCGATTTATAACCTTCGTGGATGAAAAAGTTTCGTTCTTCAATTTCTTCTTCATTACTGGTCATGAAAACATATTCATGGTTGAACCAGAATATAATATATGTGTTATAAACTAATTAATATTCATGAACCAAAATATGTACATATAATTAAGTTATATGACAAAACTAGTTCATAATATTCCAAATACCACTGAATAATCGAAGTGGTGGTCATCTAATGGTTTATCCTTATTCCATGTAACCAAATGATAGAAATGAATATTATCAATTATTTATGTTAATTAATAATATATATTTCAAATCCTGGAGATTTATAACCATTCCACATGAACTTCATTACATAAAAACAAGTGAACCGAATAAGAAAATAAAGGAAACAAACACCCCAGAACGACGGAATTCAATACAATAACTTGTCAATAAAGACATAAATGAACTAAAAAGAATTATGGTAAACTAAATAAATGCATAATAGGTTCTGAAATAATTTATTAAAAAGTATAATTTCATATTCCAGGAGCTTAAGTACAATAGAGGAACACGTTTGGAGTTAAGGTAAGGTTTTTTCCACCCGAACTTCCATTTTCATTCGGGATACTTTCATTGTCTAATTACCACAATGAAATAATTATATATTTTTATGTACTCATCATATATTCTGTGTGAGTATCATATATATGTGTACAAACCAGAACCATTCCTTATTTTATGGATATTTACACATTTTTAAAGGAACTTTCAAAGTTGTTTCCAAAATACAAGCCCGATCCAAGGGAATTTCTCAAATTCTTTCCTATTTTCAAAGGAACTATATGATCTATTTTTGGAAACCTTTATCTTTATAAAATAAATAATTTTATTATGAAAATACTATCTTACCTCACTTCTGGTTTTATACAAAGATTTTTCCAAAAGAACTCTTCTTTTCAAAATAAAAGATTATTTATCTCAAGAATTGCTAAATGATTTTATAAGAGTGTTTTCTTCTAATTCAACACTCTTGTTGATTCCAAGGGATTATTGGGTTTAATAATTTATGAAGTCATCTACCATATTTTATTTAACGGTTTATGACTAACTCTATTGTGGATGATCTTTCCTAAAACCATTCACTATATTATTCTGAATGGTTAGTGTTTATGTTCAATAATTGGGGAAAATTTGTTACATTTCATATGATAGTTTCAATATGAATGTATATGTTTTTTATGTTTATCCCCACTCATATGAAAAATGCATTAGACTTATTATGTGACGGGTGGGGCCCGCTATAGCCCCTCGATGCATCGGTAGGTCTCATGAGACAACTAGACGAGGAATTGGCCGAGGCCTTTCCCAATGTGATATGGATTTTGGACGAGGCCTTAATCATTAGACGTCTTGGATAAGGCCTTGAAAAAATGTTTCAGAATGTCCGGAATTATGCATTCCATCATTATGAGTTCATCTATTGATATTTCATGTGGTTATCCGACTAGTAGAATACCCATGATTATGTTTTATTATGGCATTATTACTCAGCTCATATTCCTGCCATAATGTGTTCAAGTTTATTATTAAAGGCATGTGTTTTCAGTTATTCACCATGTCTAATGTTTATATTTTCTTCCACTGTATTGCTTACTCTTACTGAGCGTTTGATCTCACCCCTTTATTATGTTTTATTTTCTCAAGACATGAAGAAGTATTTTATGAATGACTTGCAAGCATAATCTAGGAGATGTGATGACTCTAGTGGAATAAATTAGTGTTGTTTTTCCTTTTCTTATGTAAAGTTGAAATTATGTATGTCTCTTGTTTCCAATAATACTAAACTACTTGGTCCTTCGGGATTCGTATTCCTTGTATGTATGCCAACGTAATCAAATAAGGCACCGACTCCGGGAAACCGGGGTCGGGTCCTTACACCAGGCATTCAGATTGAGTTCTCCCTCATGCATCGAAGGCACGTCGATGCGGTGATCATTGAGATGTTGAAGGTATCATAAGATCACCTCACTATCACCCGGAATCCAATGATCGATGCTCCCATGAATTTTAGAAGTGTTTGTGGATGATCTGAAGGGATTCATATTCAGATCCTTCATGTAACGATCGCTAAAAACAAGTAGACGTCATCTGCAACTTCAGATCTAAAAATGGTATGTTTTCAGTTTACATTTATGTGCTTTGTTTAATTTATGTGAGATTCTTAGACCATACCGAATCTTGGATCGTCAGAAATGACAAGTATCATTATCTTGACGATGAGAAATTTTAAAATCTATAGCCCACCGAATTTCAGTTCACGACCTGGTACCTTTAATTTATATCAGAGCATGGTGCATAAATTTTCCGAGCCATGAAAAAAATTAAATTTCTTTAAATTTAAGTAGAGGATTTTATTTAAATCCTAATAAAATAAACCATGCATCGATCCGATTTTTAATGGCCATATAATATTTTTAATATGGATTGAATTTCAGTTTATGGTTATTCAAATTTTATCTGTTTAAACTTGCAATAGGTATTTTGGTTAATCCAAACTATTTCATCCAAACAACATGGTCAGATTAGTGTTTTCTGACCATCACATATTCCACCGTTTTGTGGAAATAAAATAATATAATTCTAATAATCATAATTATTATAATTATAATTTTGATAATGAATTTAATTATATCATTATTTTATTATAATAATAAGTATTCTTATTATAATAGAAAGGCTAATTGATATCCTTGAGATAAATTCCACAAAAAAACAAATATGGAAACCTTTAAAAAACACTTTTTCTTATTAGATTTCTCAATAATCCAAATATAGAAAAAAGGGTCAAAAAGGGAGTGGCTGATTGGCAGGAGCGGCCCGGAAAATTCAGTTGCCCCAGACTAATATAAATTTTTTTCCCTAAATGTATTGAGATCTACATAAAAGGATAAAATTGATGCCCTTTTTTTGTATATTTTTTTGTTGCTTGAGAATTGCCCTAGCCTAGGGGCTCTTTGGGCTTGCCCCAGGGCCGACCCTGCTGATTGGATACCCTATTCCCTACCTTTCACCGACATCCCATTCCCCTCATCGGTGGTAGCACCACCTGAAGGCTGAACCACCTTCTTCATCTCTGCCTGCTTGGACCGCATGACTAACACACTAGACTTTCCCGACCTAGTTACATCCACCATCGTGGACAAATCCCATCCTCCTCTAACTATCCTGCTTGGATCGTATGGCTAGATATGGTCTTCTTGGTCCCCTACCAGATCCCATCCCAATGAACAAATGAGACCGCTCTGCCATGCAGCTTTGCCCCTGGATCCCACTGGCCACTCTCCACCCTACCGGCAACCACACTCATTAGATTCGGTCTTTGGCCAGCACTTGCCGCAGGTGGTGCCCCTCGATGAGCAGCAACACCCACTCGAAGGGACCTCCTCCTTCTCCTAGGTGAACCCAACCTGAACCACCCTAGATCCAGGACTACTTCCACTGGTATCGAGTTAGGACATCATCGCCAACCGGTTTTAGCTGCGAGGTACCTTTTTTTCCCCTACAATTATTTTTTGGACCTGGATCACCCCAAAAGTAGCCTGGGCGGGTCCGCCCAACCTTAAATGGGTCTGGGTGGACTTGCCTAGCCCAAAATAACCCAACACGGGCATCGCTTGGCCCAAAATGGGTTTTCAAAGGTTTGACATGAGCTGCTTTAGGCCCGCATGAGTTTTTTTAGGCCCAGGTTAATTTAATTAATATAATTAATTAATTTAATTTAAGGATTAGATTAAATTAATTAATATATTAATTGTGGTTTAAAATAATAAATTTTAATAATTGATAAAATTAATTTAATTTTGGAATTAAATTAAATTAAATAATTAATTTAATTTTTGGACTTAAAATTAAATTAATATCAGACCTAAAATCATTAAATTATTTGAATTATTTAATTTATTTAATTTAATTATAATTCCTCATATTTTTGTTTATTTTAATTTAATTTTATATTGCACTTTTATTTTACTAGCTAACCATTCTTGAGCACTGGCTTATGTATGTTTGATTTTATATATTTATTTAATTATTTATTACATATGTGTGATGATTGTAATAAGTAGTTAATAAATTGATGGTCTACACATCATCATTTTTTTGGTCAATTTGTATAAGGGTCTGCGTGTCCAAACTCATCTTATGTACTTTACACCCCATAGTCCCCCTCAACCATGAGTGAGTATTCTTGTACTTTGACCAATACGATGCAAGACGAGACATGGACTTTTCCAAGATGAGGTGGTGAAAGACATAGACAATTCCAAGTCAAGGTGTTACTCCGGAAAAGTAGCAGACATATTGGATAGGGGTGAGCTGTATCACGAGTCAAGTGATGACTCATGTATGATGCCTCTAGTTCATTTTAGATGCTAAATACCAGTTGGGTAATTGATTACCTTTATGCATTCATTTATTATTTTATTCATTTTATAATAGTGGGAAAATACATAACATAATAAATAATGAAAATCATAAAGAAGCGATGGATTCTTTTCTATTAATGTTCAGTTGTCAGCATGAAAACATAGATTAATAAGGCTAATAGTAATGAATTACATTCATTGAGAGAAAAATATAAAAACCCATAACAAAATATTAAGTCTTTAACTACCTTCCACCATTAAAATTTGGAAAAACCTAGGTGTTTGGGGTGCTCATCATGCTAGAACTGAGGGCGCCTCTTACTACCGGGGAGTTCTTATGAGAGTGGTTGGTTGAATTAACTAAAATGGTAGTAAGGATTATCCAAATATAAATTTATATCATTTTAGAGTCAAGCATTGAGTAAATAAAGTTATGATTTTAGAAGATGAGACTTCACTCAATAAATCAAGGAAACACCAGTTATTGCAGTTGGCCAGTCAGATGCCTACCTCGAACCCTCTGAGTAGTGGCATAACCAAATCTTATAGACTATTAAGGGAGGTTCATGGATCCTTTACACTAGAATATTAAAAAAATTGAGTATTATGATTCTAGTATAGAGGGTTACTATAATTTTATAAAATAGTGGGAGACATTTAATTATTTAATTAATCAATAATGTATAATTCGGTAATCAAGATAAAATTACAATATGCTAGAATATTATTTTTTTAGAAAATTTAAAGTAATACTACAAGATAATCTATGATAATAATTATACAAAGTAAATTTCCAAACTATAATTAATTTCCAAGTGTATTATAGGTGCTTGTGCACAATACTTTAATATCATAAATTCAACCTTTTAATGTCCATATATCTATTAAGACACCTCAGGAAGCGAGGGTGTAAAATTACTTATAAGAGACTCATGTATTAAGAATATGATGTTTATGACATAATTCTATCACCAACATCCAATGTTTGTTATGGTTACAACATCAATACATGGTTCATATAACATGTAGTCTCATATCTGAGAATTCTATGAGAAGAAAGTGAAGAAAAATGTGAATGGGTGATAATTACACTGGCTTTGTGTAAATATGAAATAAGGATCACAATATTTCATAGAATCCTTATCTTACACCCATAACTCAGTTTCTTTTAAGGTTGAAAAATGAATAGTATGGAGTAAATGCTTTATTAACTTTTAGGTAAGGTTCTCCAAACAGTAAGAGTATTAAATATAGGTTGATCTATAATTATTATGGTGAATAAGTTGAAATACAAGAAAATAAGTCCAATAGAAAGACTGAAACCAAAGTCACCTTCACAACATCCTTCAAAGATAGAGGTTGGTTATTATATTTTAGGTTATTTTCATCTCATAACTTGAAATAATTCCATGGAACTTTAAATGCAACGAACAAAATAAAAGAAGAAAGTACCCAATTCTTCTTTAGTGTATATTTTTCAGATATAAGTATTGTTTTGAATAAGCTTCTTAGGTATTAAATAAAATATGAATTTATCATGTGTATATAAATACAGTAACCAAGTAAGTAATAGAAACTTCATAAGAAGTAAGGTGTCTTCTCCAAGAAGTTTATAAAGGGTGATTCCTAAGTCAACGGTGAGAAACACATAAATTCTAATTTCCAAGTGATTGATTCTAGATGAAAAATTTGTTCAGTATAACCAAAAAAATTATCAAAAATTTCCTTTGTAAATAAGGAGACATTATTCCATGTTTAGGAATGAATGTTTTTTGTGATGTATCATACTCAACAAATAATTCACTGGTACTTGAATCATAGGTAATACATGATGAATATAAAATGTAAGACTTTTATACCCAATTGTGGAGAGATAATTATTTTTCAAGATAAACTAAAATTGCATGTCAAGTATATAATTAGTTTGGTATTTATGATCATAAAATCTAAACACCTTTGGTATTATCGATGTCTTTAGTTTGGAAAAATAAACCTTTAGAAATAAAGTCATTCCATAATGCTTTCAGAATTTGTTTAACTAGAGAGCGTGAAATATTCCAAGGATAAGAAATAGGCATATATACTTCATAATATTCCTTTAATTAATTAAGGAATGGTAAAATGAATTATCATATATGCATGTTTAGAATATATGAGTTTCTTTGAGCCGGTATACCAAAGAATATCTTGATCAATCATTCATCGATCATGATAATGTAGTGTGGAGTAATTCCTAAATGCACATGACCTTATTAGCATAAAAAACTAATGATAATAAGGAGGATCGATAATAAGTCTTACATTTTAACATTGATCAAAAAAATGTAGCATGGATAAATTCTTAAACACACATTTTATACATTAGAGTTATGATGTAAGAAGAATCAATGTTTCAACATGCATAAACTTCCATTATATTTCATGACATAATTTTCAAATAATAGTGATATCCCATAATCATATGCCAACTAAAATGAAAATTTGATATCAAATGATTCATAGTATGATGGAAATCCATAACTTCATAAGAATATGTGTTTGGATGAAAAAGTTTTTTAGGATATAAATTTTTTTTCATAAAGCTAAACACAATGTTCATATAAGTAATTATCCTAATAGTTTTTTAGGATATTACATAAATACATAATATAGAAAATTGGTAATAAAGTGATTGAATAAAATTATATAATAGGGTGAATATCTTTACTTGAGATAATGGGAGAAAGATAGACTTGGGTTTAGTAAATGCTATAGATGTACATGTAGTTGGCATAGGAACAAGTTCCACAAGTTCATGAGGAAAAAGGACGTTCTAGAGACACATAATACATAGGAAGGATAAAATCATAGTGATGTTTATATATTCACCATGACCGGTGAAAAATTATTCGTTGTAAAAAATATTTCCTACAATTATGAAGTATATTGAAATCAAACAAGATTGGAAAGGTTATTTAAAATTAAATAATGGATTCCATCCATCAAAGTGAAAAGGGACTTATAAATTGTATATTGTGGTGGGTATTAAAATGAGACGGTACATGGATGTTACAATCATGGTACCAATAAGGATTAATTGGTTACACCAATTTGTTATTCCTAAATCCATTATAATTTTACTTATCATATCTATCTTCTAAGTTCATTTAATTGGACATTGGACGTCAAGATCCACTTTCTTGGAAGGTGTCTATACGATAAAACCAGAAAAAAATGATGACACCAATGGATTCTAATAAAGGGTTTCAAGTTACTGAAATCTAGTTTAGGATTAAAGTAAGCAACATGATCTTAGAGCATTCATTTGGAATGAATCCTTTCCATATGTCTACAAGAAGTTAGTGGGAGCACCATTGTTTTCCAAGTAAAATATGTCTGAAAACATATGAAAATAGATATTGTTCTTACAGTTAGTTATGAATAGGGTGAAAGTAAAATCTAGTGATTAAATTAAAGTAGCAACCTACACTCTAGGTAATAGGATCTACTAAGGCCATTCTAATGGTTTTTTATACCAAGTCAATCATACATATACTGACATGGTATTGAAAAATACTAGTAAGGCCAGTTCAAGAGAGGATTTCTTTCCAATGTCACATGGAATAAATCCCTCCAAGTAGACATGCAATGGAATATGAGGAGATTAAGTGGTTATTTGAGTTCTATGCACTTTAGTGATGGATCAATCACATATTCCATGATATTTACAAGAAATGATATTTCCAATATATAATTTATAGTAGTAAAATATTAGTTATATTCAGGATTACTGTAAGTAAAGAAGTTATAACTATTTGATTGTACTTGGTCAAGTATATATGATACGTACCTAGTAAGTAGAGATAAAGGGGTACTAGTTATGGTGGGACATAAAATAGTCTTCCCTAGATCAATGTGATCTAAAATTGTATTTATGCTAAGGTGTTGAGTGAGACAAGATCATAAAATCCCATTGTAGCCATACCTAAAAAAACTGAGTATATTGTAGCTTCTGAGGTAGCTAAGAAGAAATTATAAAATGCAATGATTTGGTCTAGTTAATTGAATAACACCTACCAGGTAAAGTTTTATCATAATGATAATTCTATTACTGGTACTAACTAAGATTTCAAGTTTTGACAGTGTCCAAAAGGGATATACTCAAGGATACAATCTCTTGAGAAGTTTTAATCAAGTATATGAGGTCACATATAAAATAATAGCCATGTGGAAGAAATGTGGAAGACCCAGTAGCTAAAGATGTTACTTAGCAGAAACATGATCTTTATCATGTGATAGTTAACAAGGTTCATTATCAAGTTGGCTCCAGTGAAAGTGGGAGTGTTGTAATAGTGGGTTCCCTAGACCCAACTATATAGTACTTTTAGATTACCATTTCAGGTATATAGTTAGTTATACATGATGTAATCTTACCATTATAGTGTATAATTTTCTATATCCACTATTGAAATGGTAATTTACATAGATTAATTATCATATAAAAAGTTTATAGAAGATCCCAAGATATAATGGGAACCTCGAGATATTATGAAATTAATCTTAAAAAAGGTCTTATGGTCTAGATATATCTTAATGACTAGACATAGTATATTTATGACTATCAGGTGATGGAGGCTCATAATTATTGATAATTATTCTTATGAAGTTAGCACTTGGTGATATTTGGTAGTGGGATCATGAGGATAGACCCTCCAATAGGAACACCACATGTTTTGGGTGCCATTGGTTATTCCTATTGATGGAAATGTGTATTGATCTTCTAACTTGAGATCATTATCAATGTGTTATATTTGATCAAAAAATTTGATGCAAGGAAAAAACCATGATAATGAAATCTTGGAGAGGTGTATTGTGTTGTAACTCCCCAACCCCAGTTACCCAGATTCAGTGAATCATTATATAACATTGGCATGATACAAGGAATCATGTCCCGAAAGACCGATCAATTTAGTAGCCTTGTAAGTACTAGATACATTCATAAGTTTTACATTACATCATGAAATAAAAACATCAACAACATTTTGTCCCCTTTTGAATACACTTATATCCTTAGCCTATCCCTGCAGATCAACCATAAAATACTTCTTCACATCCTGGGAAAAATAAAACATAGAAAGGGGTGAGCTTAGATGCTTAGTAAGGATAACAATATAGCGGAAACTTTCATAAATAAGCATAAACATTTAAGGCAATGTATAAGACTAAACCAAAAGCCTTTTAAACTTAAACTTTGGCATAATATGGAAAAGATAAAATCAAATAATTCTATTTACTTATTCACATGGATATTCTACTAGTTGAATAATCACATGCAATTTCAATAGACACTTTCATAATTATGGAATGCATAATGCCAGACTTCATAACCACATAGTCAATTCCTTGTGCCAAGACTACAAATAATATTTTGTCAAGGCCTTATTACAAGACACTAGTTTGTATCATGAGACCTACCGATGCATCAAAGAGCTATAGAAGGCTCCAGCCGTCACTTACTAAGTTCAATGCATTTCTCATTTGAAAAGGTTTAAACATAACATAAACATTTTTATTAAAACTAGCATATGAAATGTCAATACTTTATACATAACCCATGAATGGTGTAAAAATAACACATCCACAGTCAAACATATCACAAAGCCTTCAATACAATATGTAATATTTGTATCAACTTCAAACAAGTTTAAAATCCATCAAAGGATGTTAACATAGATGAAATAAAAACTATTTGAAATAAATACCTCTTTCTATTTTGAAATCATTTAAAAGTCGCATAATTATAAAAGAAATCATTTATTTTTAAAATATTCTTATAATATTTTATGGGAAGCTTCTAAGATGATATAATGATGAAAAATAGCCACACCCACCGTATAAGTTAAAAAAAGATATTCTTACCTTAATTTTGTCGAAAAGGTCATAAAGTACCTTGTTTGGAAAACGACGGAAAGATTCCTTTCAAACCATTTTATAAAAAGTCAAAAAAGGGTATACATGACTTTAACCCATATTCTAGTAAATATTAAAAATATTTTGAAATACATTTTTAATAAACATGGATGTGGATGATAAAGAGGTCCCAGTAGATACTTACATAAAAACAACCTCGGAAAATAAAGAGATTGTAAAATTAACCCTTACCTTGTACTTTTCCTTAGTCGATAGTATGTTAAACTTCTGTATAATAGTTAATTTTTTTTATTAAATTATAAAAGAACTATATACATAAATATGATATCATATATGATCCTATAATATTTCTTTGTTAATAATATTTTAGTAGTATCATCATTTCAGGTGTTAACAGATTCGTTTTCCTTTATATGCTTGGTTACGTAAGCCATGTTTGTTATGGATAGGATTTATTTGATTCATATAAAGAATTATGTTATGTTCATAAAAATTATTTTTAATCATAAAATGACAATTATTATTGAATGATTATGATGGGTAATGAATCACATCGCGTTCATGGAGATGGTAATCCGTACGTACTCACGAGCAACAATATCATTATATTGATGGTGAAATCGTATGTAATTGGATGATATATCATATATACAGAATAATTAACTTTTTATATTTATTATTTACATCATTTATACTCATTATTATACCCATCCAAATAATGAAGTGTTTTAATAACAAATTACACCACGACGTAGAGACGGTAAGCCGTACGTACACACGTATGATGACTTTATCATTCATATGATGGATAGAATAATGAATATGGTTGTACCATTTTTATAATAACATCAAAGTATATAGAATATACTAGAGTTATTATTTCATAATGGAAACAACAAAGAAAGAGGAAGTGGAAGAAGAAAATAACTTGAAAGAGGTGATGAAATATTTACCTCTTCTTCGGGTTCTTCCTTTTGATTTGATCAAAAGGGCTCCTTAGTTTGGATTTATAACCAAAGGAAGGCCTATAGGATTAATAGATTAAAGTTGGGAGGTTATTTGGGCAGTTTTTGGACGATAAAAATGTCTTTGGAGGTGTGAAATTAAGAGAAGGGGAAGTACCCTTTTATAAGAGAGGCGAGGGTCACTTTTGAAAAATCTTGAAATATTATTTTATAATAAAATAATTTTTGATTTATAATGGCTAAAAAATAATTTATTTCTAGGATAAGGTGGGTATGGGTCTAAAAACTCTCAAAAAATAGATTTTATACAGGTTTAGGTCACCATATTAACCTTATCTTTTAAATTTAACTCTTAGTTAAATAGTTTGACATTTACCACGTCTTTTTGTATTTTTATATTATATGGTTAATAAACTTACTATAACAAGCCAAGAGAACCACAAGTGGTTAATTATTAATATATATAACCTTATATAAGTCCTTTGGATGAACCTTAGATTTTTAATAATATTATATCAATTAATAATATAGTATTTGTTTTAAAAACTCAATTATGTCAATTTTGACACAATTTAGTATTTGGTTTTCGTGAAAATCATAACAACATGATTAATTCGAAAAAAAATTATTTAATCAACCATAACATGTCATATTAACCTATAAAATTAGTGTAATTCATCAAAAGTATCAAATTACATTTATTTGGATATTTATAATATCAATTATTTTAATATTTCATTAATAAGGTAATTACTGCATCATCATTGTGTCATAAATAAATTAAATTATTTAATGTATAAAAATTATAAATAAAATAACATTATGTAGGAAATTATTTTATCTTTCTAATGAATATTTATAGTCGAATTTATCTTATGTATAACCCTACATAAAAAATGGTTTAATTAGTAAACTTTGAATTTAACTCTTTTAACTCTTCTTTAAATAAAATAACAATAAATGTCCTAATCTAATCCATGTGGACCAAAGAGGATCATATTTTATTTCTAAGGTTTTTTTGGTCTAATTAAATTTATCCAATAGAATTATAACATGTGTTAGGGTAATTATAATATCATTTTTACCCTTAATCACCCTATTTACTTTTAACCGTGGTAAATAAAAGTCAAATGTTACTATTCACAAAAGATTATTTTAATCTTATTGAACCACATTTTACTTACTGATATCAACCACGTCTCTCAGTTTTTTGAAATTCAACTCACATAAGTGGTAAAATTAAGTTTTATGCAAATTTGTAAATGCACCTAGAAGGTGGGTAAAAGACGATTAAAAGTTCAATAAAATTTTATATATCTAAACTTATTATAAAATGACTCCAATAAATTACATTGAACATATATAGGTATTATTTATCTATTTTGACCTAAAATAAATTAAAATAAAATGACTAATTATTTTAATAAAAAGTTGGTTTTAAATAATAACACAGTGTTTTTCACTATTCATCAAAAATTGAAAGTTCTCAGAAAAATACCGAAAATTCACCCTCAGCTAATTTTGATATTCCAAATCAAAAAATGAAGTCCATTTTGAAAATTAAAATTTATAAAATTTCAAAAAGTGGGTATTACTATTCATAACGGTTAGTTTCATTGGTCGTGGTGTTTTAAAACTCCAAGTTGCGTACAACGCAAGCTACTGCATTATTCAAAGGAAAACATACCATGGAAGCTTGGGGTGTTACATATGATGGGTACATCATTAGTGGAATGAAATTAGTTGAATGATCAAGAAAGGATTTTTCACTTCCAGGTTGAGGAAGTAGTATATCTCAGGCCTTTTTGATCAGGATGGTAGTACCTTTATAAATCCTTGTCCAAGGTAGTTAAAAGGTAAATCCATCCAATAAGATCAAAAAAAAGTAAGAAAAGGGATATGATACAAGTGTGTGTCCCTATTTATGAGATATCTAATGACAAAGAGAATATATTACACAATATGTGTTCATAGGTTGGTTGTCATTGTTATGAATTTTATTATCTCATTAGGAGCCTTGATGGGTTGCTATACTCCACTCTTGGTCTATGTATTTTATTTACTACTATCAAGATAATGGACTAGAGGGTCACACACAATAGCGTATTTAAGAATCTGCCTTATTTAGTTGAATAGGTATATTAGATATGGTGGGGACCACTACAGGGTATGAGTTTTGTCCAAGTTATCGATCACTGATAAATAAATAAATTCATATTATTCAAGTAAATACTAATTGGTATTGAGTTTAATTATTAATATTGTTTATAAGTAAATTAAATACAAGAAATTATTAATTGAATGAATATTATTTTAATATTCCAGGTTTGTTTAATATTAGCGGGAATTATGAGTCGAGTTAATGACTCAGGTTTATCATGTAATATATATTTAATATATATTATAGGTATGTGATAAAATAAAAAATAATATTGATGCATATTAGTTCATCATAATTATTTATTTAGTGGATGTTTAATAAATGGGGGTCGAGGAACCCAACTCGGGTATTAGAACATCCACTATAAATAAAGGATAATGGATTTGGGTCAAGGAATATTCATGAAAAAATTTCTAGAGCCTATTTTTCCTACCACTTATTAGAGATATAATCTCAATACATGCATTCAGATTGGGTTCTCCCTTACGCATCGAAGTCATGTCGATGTGGTGATCTTCGGGACGTCGAAGGCATCCTCGGATCGCTGCACTAGCACCCAGAATCCGACGATCGATGCTCCTTTGGATTTTGAAGCATGTGTGGATGATCTAGAGGGATTTAGATTCAGATAATTAATGAAATGATCACCAAAAACAAGAAAATGTTGTTTGCAACTTCAGATCTGAAAAAGGTACGTTTTTAGTTTACGTGTATGTGCTCTGTTTAATTTATGCGAGATTCTCGGACCATACCGAGGCTTAGATCATCAGATATACAAATTATCATCATCCTGATGATGAAAATTTTTATATTACATATTCCATTGGCTTATGATTCATTCCCAAGTAAATTTAGATTATCTCCTCTTGTTATTACCTTTACCTAATCCGTTATTATGCTTAAGTAAGGTATCTTATCCTTCTCCCCTTTATTCAATCACCTTATTTATATTATGATTTTTTTTCCAATTTTTCATTTTGGGAAATATTTTTACACATCCATATTAATATCATTATTATATCCATGTAATGAGATACCCATTTCACTCTCATTTAACTCTTCCATGAATCTTTATGTACCTCCGTCATATTGCTGAAATTATCCTGCAATTTTCTATGGAAAACATTTTTATTGTGAATACCCATCCTAATTTCCACTCAAGGGTATTCACTTATATGTTCATGTAATTAATTTATTGGGGACTTATATTTATGTAACCCAAAATATTAAATCATGGTATTGAAATTGATGCAATATATCTTTATATTTCATGATCTATATGGCACACTTATGCTTGTACATGATATAAAAGTGATAGATGAGATTAGAATCATATATCCCTCCAATGCATTGGGTATTATTTTTATCTCATGAGATAAATTTTATGGTGAAAATTAGGTTATTCTAATCACACTATGTTACAATGTCTTGGCATCTACCCTTGACTTATATTTATGATGTCATGTTTTAGGTTTTTTCTACATTCCTTGGTTGCCTTGATGTTATCATGTTATATCATGCCTCATTGTCCAAGATTATGATTATAAACCATATTATGTTACCTTGATTTTCCTATTTAATCACATGTATTACTTTCATCATGTTATTCTTTGATTATTCCCTTAGTAGGATTTATACCTCACCCCTTTCTTATGTACATCCCCAGGTTATTCCATGCAGTTTTAGAAGATCCATGAAATCTAAACACATGTTATGGAGTTTTTAAATAATTATGTTGTATTTCGATTGAAAGTTTTTATGTACCTAATTACCCAAAGATACTAAAACTCATGATATTATGGGTTTATATTAAGTGTATATTTATTTAATAAATTTTACAGTAAAGTGTATTAAAATATGGGTTGTTATGCATAGTGAAACCACTTACTCTTCTCAAAATAGTGAAAAACATAAAGAAACATGGATTATAATTATGATGTGACTTTCATATCATAAATGAAAAACATGGAACATCATAATATTTCACTTTAATCGTGACATTAAACCTTAGGTTCTATTATGATTTACTCTTTTTCTAGAATATTTTTTCACTCTTGCATCATGCATTTAACCTCATTTATCTATGATTTATTCTCATGAAACATGAATTGCATAATGAACCCATTAATCATGAAATTATTTATTTTACTGTAATAAAACTTCTAAAATATTCATATTTATAAATATAAACACCTTCCTTTATCTTCAAAGCTTCCAAAAATACGTTCACTTCAAAAGAAATAAAATCTGACACTTGAGTTTAAAAATGACTTATGTGTTAACAAAACAAAACAACACAAGAACCATAACAAATTAATATCTTCCCCAAAGAAACCTTATTCAAATCATAAACTCAAAATCTCCCTTAGCCAGCTTTTGTTTACAATAATCAACTCTAAATTAAGTAATAGAGGTAATAATATCATGTATATACAGTAATTTTATAACACCCTAAGATTTTAAAAGAGGAAAATCATGTTCAATATTGTATATGAAACAAAACAGCAAGATTATAAGAGAATGTAACACCCATATAATTTATGATATATTTATTTTTTAAATAAATTCAATCTATTCAACATCTTGCGATGTATGAGACACTGGGCTTAAACGAAACATGATACTCTATTAAAATAATATTCTTCAATCATGACATTTATAACCTAACCATTCAATTGGAGGGTATGAATAAGATTAAATAAATTAATAAAATTAAATGGTTTACACATATATAAAATAAATTCAATGGTTATTTATTGATTATAAATAAAATAATAACCATTTGAAAGAAAAAGAAATGTTTCCTAAAAAAATGTATTTATCAAAAAGGCGGTTTAGTCATGCTTTGCACACATAATTTAAAATTAATTTTTACCGATTTTATGAAATTTATTTTAAAAAATGAAATAAAAATTTGAAATCATAATATCAAAATTTACTTAGGGTGAAATTGTTAGATTTTTCAGAAAATATCAATTTTTCAGTGAATAGTGAAAAATACCAATTTTTTGTAAAAACTATCATGTATTTAAAATAAATTTAGTCATTTAAAAGGAAAAGTATGATTTTAATTTTATTTAAATTATAATAAGTATTATTATTTTTAAATTTCATTTAATTAATTAAATTTTAATCACCTTTATATTTGATTTTAGTATAAGTTTATTTTTGGGTTTTAAAACATATTTTTCTAAAAACTATTTTAATGTGAAAAATGTTTCCCCATTTTAATTAATCAAAATAACCCCTAATGGGTAATGATTTAAATAAAATGTATATATTAAAAATATAAAATTTTAAGTTTAAATTCATATAATTATTATTTCTATTCATACAGTTAATATATGATCAATTTTTCCCTAAAAAATACATTTCCTGAAAACTGCTTTTTCGGCGCCTCTGTGTGATTACTTTTAAATTACATTCTTCCTCTTCTATGCATTGAATTTTGAAAAATAAATTCCATATTTTTAATCAGAATAATTAATATTATATATTAATTTAAACTTAATTTTTTTCCATAATTAATAGTAAAAATATTAAAAATTAATTACAGTGGTTAAGGTAAAAATGGCTTTACGGGGGGGGGGGGGGGGGGTTACACTAAGAAGAAAAGAGTTAAAAATGACCTAAAATTTGTACAAACCCCATTATATGGACATATTTAGACCTTATAACCTATATATTTCTATAATGGACCATTTTTTAGGCTTTTAGAATGAGAAAAATAGGGGTATCACTTTATCTTTTAAAAAAGTTACGTGCTTGTCCTCTCCCCCACTTATAAAATCCCACCCCCTCTCCTGTACTATTAACACTTAAAAAACCATTTGGTTCAGAAAATACATTAAAAAATATATTTATTATTTCTCTAAACATATCCTAGAGGCATTATTTTTATTATTAATCCACCCTAAGAAGGATTTAGGTATAAACCTAAAGAGGCTCTCTAAAGAAGAGGTAAAATTCTTAAACGTGGGTATATATATTATTTATTCTTCAACCTCTATCAAATAATATTAAAATATTAAAATATAATAATAAAAATATCCAATATTTACTTATATGTTATTATTTTAATGGAATAACCCACATCCATCTCCACTTCCATTAAATAAGAAACAAAACTGTATATCGTGTGTATGGTGGACTACCGCCTCGCGAATCGATGTAATTCATTTTCCATCACCACCTTTCAAGGATGGATATAATAAATAATTTAACATATTTTTATTATATTTATGAAATTATTATACTTATTTAATTATTATATCACATATAACTTCTTATTTTCCATTCCATGAGGGATATGATAACATCGCTCGTGCGTACGACGAACTACCACCACGTGAAGCAATGTGATTCATTTTTAGCATATGATTTACATAGAAGGTGAAAAGTTTAAAGTTAATGAATACATGTGATATTTATGAACTAAAAATACTTATTTAAATACAATATCACATCTTACTTCTAACCATTCAATTCTTTTGGAAAACAATAATATCGCTCATGCGTACGTGTGGACTACCACTTCCATGTAGCGATGTCAAATATTTTTCATTTTATTTTTACATGGATAGTAATAATTATGAATTTTATTAATATAAATTATATATATAAAATAATTATTATTCTGTAAATTTTAATTAATATTTATTTTCCTTTTGTTCCATCTGTCAAGAAAATGGAGACAACATTCATGCGTACATATGACCAACCAGCTCTATGAATGATTTAATCCATTTTATATCTCTAGATTTATATTATTAATCTAAAAAAATATATAATGAATATATATGATATTTAGATCATTTTTTAAATTTTGTATATGATGGAACCATGATCAAAGTAAAAGGACCAAAATTACCGAATCAAAACATACATGAAAAACAAAACAATTATCACCTGAAATAGTTATTTTAACAAAGAATTATTAATAAATAGGTGATAAAAGACTATAAGTAAATAACATATTATATGATATATAATATGGTTCAATAATATATTTATAATAAACTTATATTTATTATATAGGAGTTTCAAACACATACAATGGAAGTAAAACCTAAGGTAATGGATTTTTGTCTCAATTTGCCTTATTTGAGACATATATAATGTTATTCACCCATCTTATTTTATGAGGTATATATACAGACCATTTGACATGTAATATCATGAATTTATTTATTCTCATGATATTTTAAGTTTCAATTAGCCTTATTTTTTGATGGGGCTTATGATTTAATGTTAGTAAAGTGGTAATGGTTTTATGGTACAATCTCATTGTTTATCGGGATTATTTATATTTATGCTTATGATGATGAGGTATTTTGATAAATATCTCAATAAACTAATGATTTTTCTTCTAATATAGTTATTTCATGATAACACATGTTTTACATTCATTATACTCTCTCTAGGCACTCAAGAGTTCAAAATAGTGTTTTTAAGAAAATTCATCTTTATTTATCTCTTCAGTCAAAAATCCCTTTTCTTACAAAACCAGGTTTTTAAAATTGGTTTCAAAAATGTTTTTAATATTATAAAAGTGATTTATTAAATAAATTTTTACCCATATATTATTTTTTACAGTTTTTTTGAAAGTAATCTTCATGTCCTTTTCCAAACAAGGCTTGTTTGTTTTTTTTATCAAAAATGTAAAAGGAATATTTTTTAACATGTACGAAATGTACAGAATTTTCCTTTGTCATGAACACTAAATGTTTTAAAGATTAATTTATAAGTTTAAAAGGTTATTTTAAAGAAAATAATTTTCAAAATATTTCTTGAACATTTATTTTTAAAAACTGATTTTCAAAGTGGAAATGTTATTTTTTTCAAGAACGTTTTTAATGATTTATTTATAAAATTTAAATTAATTAATATTAACAACCCTTATTATACTTATTGAACACTGGAGATATGTTATAATGATACCATAATTATTATTTCTCTAGGTGTTTTATGATCAGTTTGACTGGTGATGTATCAGTTCGATACTATTCATATTACTTTGGATGGTTTATTATTATGTTTATTGATTGGTGTAATTGTTAATATTTTGTATGATAGTTTTTCAATATGAATGATTATATTGATTATGTTTCACCCCTTTCATATGAGGAATGAATTGGACTTAATAAATGATGGGAGGGGCCTAATATAGCCTCTTGATGCATCGGTTGGTCTCATGACCCAAACTAGCTTGGGTTTTTGGTTGAGGCCTTACCCATTTATGTAAGTTGTGATGCCTAGAATTATGAATTCCTAGCTTGGAAAGAGGCCCTGAAGTTTTGGTTATGATGCCTAGAATTATGAATTCCTTAATTATGAGATTAAATACTGATCTCTAAATTTAATTTTTATTGATTTTTGATAATCCACCTTTCCAGGGGTGAGGTGGAACCCTTACAAAGCACATAGGCATAAGTATTACATGGCCCGTAGGCCTTAGAGGAATTCATTTCCCATAGTATTGAAACATTACATACAACCCAGAATAACTACTTGGAACTACTCCTACCTAGAATCTTCATCGTGAAATCAGCTCTCCACCTTCACATGGCTGTTCAGCTAGGCTTTCCCATGCATGCACAGGCTTGTCCCAATGGCAGGTGCCATACCCTCTCATTCTTGCAATCTGTTTATCTTCTACTATGGCGAAAGATCCTTGCTCATCCTCCTTCTGAAGCTTGTTACTTGTAGGTTGTCTAGTTTTCATCTGCACTTTAGGTGGCTCGAAGGTCTTGAGGTGGCCCGAAGGTCTTATTGACCCAAAGTCTTGGGTGGCCCGAAGGCCTAAAAGGACTCGGGGACCAAATTGGTGGCCCGAAGGCCTAAACGGAGAATATTCCTGGCTGCTACAATGCCAAGAAGTGCCTTCTACAGTTCCTACTATAGTACCTGCTATAGTACCACATAGTTCCTACTACAGTACTACTATAGTACTGCTACAGTACTGCTACAGTACTGCTACAAATACTGCTACAGTACTGCTACAGTACCCCATAATTTAGCCTCTACCTGGATTTGATACCGGGTCTTCTGGATGCACTTAAGAAGTCCTCACCAACTGGGCTGAGATTAGATATTGATGTTCCCTATTATTATTTTATTAGTTATAATATCCATGGTTAAGTTTCAATATCTTGTGATTATTTATATGGAATTATTTGGTCATCATTTATTTCAGCCATATTATTCTCAAGTGATTGATTGAATGAAATTTTTTTAGATTATTTACCTTTCCATATTGATTATGAATTATTTATTCATGATAGATTATTCTATACACATAACCTTACTGGGCATTAGAGATAATCCCTTTTTTATGTTTCTTTCCCTAGGATGACAAGATGAGTGTTATGATTGATATATAGGGTTATTCTAGAAGAAATAATGATAAAGAAAATACTATTTTTATTTAATATTTTCAATTTCAATATGATATTAAAGTATATATCTGGTTACCAAGAATATTAAAAAATTTGGTCCTTTGGGATGTGATTCCTTGTATCTTATGCCAATGTAGTAAAGTAACCACTGACTCTGGGCAACTAGGGTTGGGGTCATTATAGTTGACATTAAAGTAAGTTTAGTAGAAACCTTGAGAACTAGAATTAGGAAAACATATATTATGGAACATAACCCCATGATATAATTTGAGTATAAGTATATATGAACACCCTAAAGTTTTTTTGAGGAATGGATTATATTTTTTCCCTAGAAATACATCCTAGTATGGATATTGGAAGTGAATGTGGTTTTGGTACATATGTACCTAGGGATAATAACCCCAAAAAAGGTGCGTTAGGCTTGAATCAAGAGTTACCTCATACATAAAAATAGGACTTATCGTGTACATGGTTTGATACTCTTGGGGGATATGCTTTTGATAATTCACATTTTATTTTTTAACTCATTATGAAGGATTTGAACTAATGATGACAATGAATGACCTAGGTTAAATCTAAGTTGTCTTAAATTGAAAATAATGTGTCATTATTTAGGAATCCTATAAATGATCATATGGTTTCCCATTATGATTATTGTTTCCCAAAATACGATTCTTGGTTTTATTCAATGACAGGAACTCAAAGGAATCATGTTAACATCGAATATGAAGGAAAATGTGGCTACTATGACCAACCAAATGGGATGATGACTGAAGAGAAAGATATTATGATTATTCATAATCAATTATCTGAAAAAGTGATTAAAAAATTTACCTTAATCAACTCTTGGACTCAAAAAAGAAGATAAGGATGGAGTTTTATAAGAACTTGTGTGATGGAGATTTTGGATGAAAGAAGGCTTGATTTTCTTCATGTTAGAAATTTGGGAAGAGACACCCTAGAAAGTGTCTCAAAGGAATGTGAAAATATTTTATATGTGGAAAATAAGGGAATAAATAAATTAATTGACAAGGAAAAATGAATATTATGATGGAAGGAAATTAATTTCAACCTAGGGATCCATTTATAGTTTGTTACCTTAAATGTGAGGAACTTGGTCATTATCTGAGTAAATTCCCACTTCTAAAGGTTAAACCTTAGACCAAGGAAGGAACTATGTTGAAGTAAAAGTGTTAAATTTTAGAAACATTTTTATAAATGGTATTTTGTTTATAAGAATCATGAAACATATAAGGATTATGCTGAATTTTTGAAGCATATACGTTTTCATCAACTTAAGAGTTATAGATTCCATCATGGGTTTATCAGTTTAAGGTTGATCATAAGTTAAAATTAATAAACACCCATTTTAGGTTTTACCTGATAGTAGTGTACCAAGATTAAGGATATTATGGGAGACATTTATGGAAATAAAACCCATTGGTTTAGTATATGTTTTAGTAAAAATGTTATTTAAAGAAGAATTCATTTACATTTTGTGGGCATAAGTTTAAATTTATGGATAGACTTTAGGGTTTAATTTATCTTTGATGTTGACGTAATTATGAGTTATTACACTTTGGGAATGTTATCGGAATTATATTAATATAGTTTTATAAAAAGAAAAACCCACGTTCTGGGTGACAACTCGTTGCATCTGGTGAGGAATCAGGGCCTGAACCCACAACCGAAGGGTGACAAGAGTGTTGTGCCTACCACTAGCCTATGTGATGTTCTGGTTAATGTTACATTGTAGTTACTTAAAAAAATTTATAGAAAAATAATTATGGAATGGATTAAGTTGAAATTTTGGTGTTACTGTTGAGGTTTTGATATTAATGTATTATATTGGATAACTTGTGCCAACCATATTGAATTTGGAAAATATTTTGAACTAGATATAAATAATTTTCACTCTTTTATATATCTTATGATTCGTTAAAAGTTAATTTTAGTACTTCAGGGAAAAATATTCATTTTTTGATATTAATTTATTAGAGTAAGAGATGAAGCAGAAATCGATCAAAGTAGAACCAAAGGCTAAAATTATGCTTATAAAATAGAAATATATCAAGTATATTTCCTTATATTTTTAGATAGTAATATAAATCCTCAACCTTAGTAAAAGAATCTTGAAACAAAAATATTATCATATTAACTTCATATCTAATGAATCAAATGTTCTTTTAGATCATCATAGATTTATGGTTTTGAGGTCCTTATCTTTCTATTGATCATTAAATTTATTGTAATCAATGATCTCTATCAATCTCTATAATTATTTATGCTTGTATTCTATGTCCATATCTCCACTTCCAACTAATGTTCTCCTACTTGGAAACCTAGTTATGTGTTATTCTAGATGACCTTTATCTCTTATCAAGAGAATGTTTTATTAACCCTTTTATAATTTTCTATTTCAACAATGGTTTTTTAAAATTTCAAACACTTGATTCTTGAGGTCAAGATTAAATTGTGAGGATGTAAATTATTTAAGGGGGGTAGAATGAAACACCCTAAGATTTTAAAATAAGAAAATCACATTTGATAGTGTATATGACATGAAACACCAAGATTAGAATAGAATGTAATGAACCAATACTTTATAATATATTTATTTTTATATAAATTTAATCTCTTAGATATCTTGTGAAGCAAAAAACACTGGGTTTTAACGAAACATGATACTATATTAAAATATCATTCTTTAAACATAAAATTTATAACCTAGTCGTTAAGTTGGTGAGCATGAATAAGAATAACTAAATTATAAAAAATATATGATTTAAACATGTATAAAATAAATTCAATGGTAATATGTTGATTATAAATAAAATAAGAACCATTTGAAATAAAAAAGAAATATTTTTTAAAAAACTATATTTTTCTAAAAGGTAGTTTAGTCGTGCTTTACACACATAATCTCAAATTAATTTTGGAAAATTTTATAAAATTTATTTTACTAAATTTATTTTATATTTTAGATTATCATATAAAAATATACTTAGGGTGAAATTTTGAGTTTTCCAGAAAATATTAATTTTTCAGTAAATAGTGAAAAATACCAATTTTTGTCAAACTGTCATTTCTTTACAACAAATCAAGTAATTTAAAAGAAAAATTATGATTATAATTTAATCTAAATTTATATAAATATTATTTTTTATATTTAACATAATTAATTACATTTTAGTCACCTCTATACTAGATTTTAGTATAAGATTATTTTTGGGATTAAAAACACATTTTTCTAAAAACTATTTTAAAGTGTATAAAGTTTCACCATTTTAATTAATAAAAATAACCCCAAATGAGGATATTTTTAAATGAAATTTATATATTATAAATCTAAATTTTTAATTTTAAATTCATATAATGATGATTTATATTCATATAGTTAATATAAGATCATATTTTCCAGAAAAATATATTTTTTAAAAACCATTTTTGCGTCACATTTGTGGGATTGGTTTTAAATTAAATTATGAAACATATGTAAATTGAATTTGAAAAAATGGATTAAATATTTTGAATCATAAAAATTAATATTATATAATATGGTCAACTTAATTTTTGACTAGAATGAATAGTAAAAAAAAAGTAAAAAGTAATTATCACGGTTAAGGTAAAAATGGTTTTATCATGGGGTTAAACTGAGAAGATAAGGGTTAAAAATAACCTAGAATTTGTCCAAAAACCATTTTATGGCCGTATTTTTACCTTATCAGATCTATGGTTTGATAATGACCCATTTTGGAGGCTTTTTTGCATGATAAAAACATGGGAATCACTTTATCTTTTCAAAAATTCCATGCGTGTCCAATCCCTCAATTATAAAAGGCCACCCACTCTCCTATCCTCCTGACACTTATAAAACATTTTTATTCATCCAATTACTTAAAAAATGTCACGAACCAACCCGGGTCAACCCTGAACTGGTCACCCGAGCTGGTCCGCAACATGACCCGAGAGGCGTTCCCGATCCTCCCGGGCTGGCGACAAGCGCCAGGGCATCAACAGTGAGCAAGTGGGAACGATTTTGCCCAGTAAAAATAAATAATTAAAGCAGCAGAAAATAAACAGAGCAGCGTAAAATAAATAAACAAAGTAAAGTAACTAACAAGAACAAAAGAAATCAAAACTAACCGAAAGAGACGACCACTATCCCCATGTGACCTTGCAGGTCACTCTCCAACTCACGACCAAACGTCACCCAAGGCGAACGCACCCAAGCTGTAACCTGCAAAAACACTAAAAACAGAAAAGCACTATAGGCGTGAGTATTATAACTCAGTAGGCTAGCCCGACATCTATTCCCAATGCACTACCTTTAAAAGAAGAATTTACCAATTACAGGTTTGAACTAAATATACAAAATATTGGTTTTCACACACACGCACACTTTAATTTCTAAAACAAGTATCAGTCCATTGCCCTTTATAATTTTAAAACAAGTTTGATGTTTGAACGGAATAGGTATATTTCTTTTCAAATCATTTTCTGCGAACCATTTAGAAATACAAACTTCAGTTATTATCCCAAAAAAAAAACCACACATAATACACAACACACACCAAGGGCAATGGAAAAAGGGGTACACGGGGGTCTGCGATCGAACTAGACCTCTCAACCGTCCACCATATATAAAAAGAACACTAAAAGAAACATGGGTCGAACCTAGGAGATCGTGAACAATCCAGAATGTACTATACATCTGACTCATCCTGAAGGCATGCCCTAACTTGATGACGTCATAACGCCCTAACGCCCGGCATAGCCCTGCATGGCCTAACCGAGGGGCCCAATCCCCATAGCAGCAATAACTCAGTATTCCCCTGCTATGGGGCCACTAGCCAGTGCGTAATCTAAACTAGTGCAGCAATCGTTCTCAGAAGATTCACTCACTATGCCAGGTTCCCATGTCAACACAAGCAATAAAAAGGGGGTGCATCCACAATGTAAATTAAGCAGTCACGATGCACCAACATCACATACAGCTCACGAAAACAACTCACACCAAATATCACCCCCCGAGTGGGTTTTCCAAAATAATCTATTTTTATTAAAGTGCCAAACGGGCCTTCGCCAATTTTAAAGTAAAACTTCATTTCTCAAAAAGCTCAAAACACTTGTTCAGAAGAAGTCATTTATCTTTAAATCTAGAAGTACATTTGAAATGCCGTGAATTATGTTTTAAGGCCAAACATGCATTCTTTCAAAACTGGGTGTCCGCCCGTCAAGAAAATATTTCAAGAGACGTGTATAAAATAAACGGCTCTTTTTTACATTGAACAATCATTTAAAAATTAATTATCTTATATTATTTATCATTCATTAAAATTAATAAAACGACAAGCAATTAATAAATTCTCAATTTAAAAGTAAGTGCAGTGGGGGACCTACCTCAAGACCAAGGCGTGACGACGACGCAAGCTCGGAAACCAGGCACGACGATGGCGCTCACGTGGAAACAAGCGCGACGACGGCGCTCACTCGGAAGCAGGCGAGACGATGACGCTCACTCGGAGACAGGCGCGACGTCGACGCAACCTCTGAAACAAACCGCGGCGATGGCGCTCACTCAGAAACACCCCGCGCGGGTCCTAGAAAGTCAAACCGACCCAAAAACATTTAATTAATAAAAATTCTAATTCAAACAGGGTATATATATATATATATATATATATCAAATAAAAAAAATATCAAAAGGATTATCAAATAAAAGGGTATACCCATCGGGGGGGCTGCGACAAGAAACGGGCCGCCGGAGAGCGTCGCACCGGAACAGCGGAAGGCGTGCAGCTGGACGCAGTCCGACCAGGGGTTGCGACAAGGGCCTCCGGACAGCAGCGATGCGAGGCAGCTGATGGGAAGGGTTTGCGACCAGTCGGAGAGCACGCGACGGGTCGAAAGGCACACGACAGGAGGGTACGAGCTGGTCGGGGTTGTGCGACGGCTGACAAGAGGTCTCGCTAGTCAGAGACAGCGGTCGAAGGGTGCAGGGTAGCCCAAGGCGGACAGCGGATGGAGAGGACACAAAAGGAGGGCCGCGGTGATCAGAAGTGGAGGGTTGCTGGCTGTCGATTGGCTGGAGTAGGGAGGTCCAAGGAGGGCAGGTCGGTGCCTCGTACATGAAGACAGGGGCCTATGCAGGGGCTGTTGGTTGAGCAGGAGCAAAAGAGGCTGGCGGGGCTGGCTGCTGGAGAAGGAGAACCAGGTGGGGGGGGGGGGGGTGCTGGACGCATAAGCAGGGGGTTGCGGGAAGAGCCGAGACCTGGGGGTGGTGTTGCGCAAGGTAGGAGGGTGAGCCGATCGGGGAGCCGAGCTAGCAGGGAGGGCCGCTGGCGGAGCGGCAGGCTGCAGGCGTGGAGGCCGGGATACTGGGGAGGCAAGCTGTGCGGGCTTCTGAGAAGGCAGGAAGGTATGCGGGCACGACGGTGGCTGCTGGGTGGTCTGCAGGTCAGGACGTGAGCAAGGCGGAGAAGCTGAGAGCTGAGTAGCAAGAGGGTGGCGCCGCGGAGAGGTGCGGGTGGAGGAGCTGCTGCTCAGCAGGGAGGGCGCCGGAGTGGGGCGTTGCAGCCGGTCGAAGGCGCTGGCGGAGCAGGAGGTTCAGGATGCGGGGATGGTAGGCTGTGCGGGCTGCTTGGGGAGAAGAGAGGAAATAGTGGAGCGGGGGAATACCCGCGTGGAAATAACAAAGGAGAAAAAAGAAGAATAAATAAGAAGAAAGAAGAAGAAAAAAAGTAAAAGTAAACAATGATAAATAATAATAATAATTTGACTAATAATAGTAATAATCTTATTAAGAATAATCATAATAATCTTAATAATAATATTAATAATAACAATATTATAAATTATTGTTATTATTATTATTGAACATCTTATGAAACTATTTTAAATTTAATTTATTCATTTAAATTTTATTATTTATTTAATCGGTTGAGAAACCGCGCACTCACCAGGTCTGAACACATAATCGGACCGAATGCGTGGTGACCACGCACCACCCCGGACCGAATGCGCAGCGACCGCTAGCAGTGCGGTGACTGCACACTGGCCCGAAACCCACCGAAACATCAATGCTTCAAGGAAAATTCAAACCTGGACCCGCCGCAACTCTGCCCAAAGTCGCGGGACCGAGAAAATAGTAAAAACATGGGCATCCGTGGTCGGAGTGTGACAATTCTCCCCACCACAGACACTTTCTGCCCCCAGAAAGTCACCAAGCCAATAGTTGACACAACATAATTTCATTCCCAGACAAAAATCATAGAGAACCCAGAGTTTCAGGGTGACCATTCCCAACAAACGTCACACCCGACCAATTCAAGAAAAACCACCACCTGAGATTGAGGGGAGAACATAAGAGGGTTCTCCCCACCACAAGAATTTACTAATACAAAAACCCTTGAAACCCGGACAAACAACCCCCAAGGGGGGGCAATACAGGAACTCCCGAACCGAACTCATTCATTTTTTTTTCACATGTACTAAACATCACACCTGAGACTTGATGAAAAGCTTGTCACAGATCAATCCAGCAACTTGGGGATGAGAAATTAATTCAACACCTCCCATCAACTTTACAAAATGAACATTACCCTATTGAACACATCTAGGACCAACTCAAAGACATTACATGTCCGTTTATTCATGGGCCCACACCATTCAAAGAGACCAAACAACTTAAAAACCACACTGAGGGTAGACAAGGCCGCTTGGATTGTGGCGAAAAGAGCTCATCACGCCACGGCGAAAAAAGGTGAGCTTACAAAAGCGACGAGAATAGAACAAGGGAAATTTTGGATATTTCCATTCCAAATCCAAAGACATTATCTAGACCGAGGTTCCACACACCCTCGACAACTCCTGACTGTGCGCGAGCTTCACCCCGAGACCTGTGGCTGGGGCCCTGATAACTGAAGCATATCTTGCCTCACAGCCAGATATTTTCATCTTGTGGTCTCTAACTCCTTCCGTTCAATGATTAAAACAACCACTATGGTCGTACGTTTTCAAAGAGATAAAACATGACGGCTTAGAATGCCTGGACTGGCCATTCTGGTGGCACACAAAAGAGCAATCCGACGAACTAGGAGCCGGTACCGACGATGGTAGTTTCTTTGAGACAGGTTCCTCCATCCCACACTCCTTGCCAGATGGAGAACCTTCGCAGTAATCTAACACCATTTATCACACCCAAAACTCTAACGGCGATAAGACATTTTATCTTTACTAGTCCAGAACTGAACCCTCAAATAACTCTAGGGTGGTACGAACCTTAACTACCCTGGGAGATCCCAACAACTCGAAGACACACTATCTTTCAGAACAATACCACTACCTCTAATAGACTTTGACTACCTCGATAAGCAAGAAACACACAAAAGGAACTGAGAACTGAGAATAACTTATTGACAACTTTGGGAGGCTTTTTGGGCGGCATACTCATGACTATCACGAAAAACACCATCGAAACCGGCATCAAGCCAAAACTCAATCAAATCAACAACACAAGCTAATGGAAATAGGCCCATAATCCAAACATATACAACACAAGGATAAATCACTTTTCCAAAACCATTTACTCTTTACAATTTTTTTTTAAAAAAAAACTCACCTATGGCACCTTATGAACCGTCACATGTGCGTTCATTCAATCTCGCTCATATCAGTTGCAAACAAGTACCTCCACGCACTTTCCACACATACCCATGCACGTGTGACCCTCAATAAGGAGTGCCAAGGTTCAAACACTTATTTTCCTTACCAAATCCAAACACATACCAAGTTTTTCCAAACCTATACACCTTCTCTATAAAAACCCACTTTAGTAATTTCAAAAACAATTTGGAAGAAAACCCCTTTTTTTTCATTTCGAAATCACTTTCATTTTCAACACACACACCCATCAACCGAGTTCAAAATGAAACACAACCAACAACAAAACACCGGAATGAGGAACTAGGGCGTATGCCTAACTCGGCGACATGGTGGTGAGCCATGCCCCAGGTAAAGCATAACACTAAGAGGACCTTGAGCCGGACACTTGGACTCTACATGGGTCACCACCCCATGTGAGTCCGCAAAGTGAACCGATTCCCCTCCATTGTCATCCCTCAATCCAAAGCAACCAAAGAAAAAAGACTCAAATCACGGACTAACCATGGTGACTCAGGTCTCGTCACGAGTGGTGGTGATCAGGCACCAACCCGAAACCTACCTCCTGAGCCCCAACAGTACTAATCTCCTTCTATAGGATATCCCAAATAACAAAGGGTGCTCTGAAAATTGATGTCCGCTAAGAGACGACCTCCTTTGATACCATTTTGTCACGAACCAACCCGGGTCAACCCTGAACCGGTCACCCGAGATGGTCCGCAACATGACCCGAGAGGCGTTCCCGATCCTCCCGGGCTGGCGACAAGCGCCAGGGCATCAACAGTGAGCAAGTGGGAATGATTTTGCCCAGTAAAAATAAATAATTAAAGCAGCAGAAAATAAACAGAGCAGCGCAAAATAAATAAACAAAGTAAAGTAACTAACAAGAACAAAAGAAATCAAAACTAACCGAAAGAGACGACCACTATCCCCATGTGACCTTGCAGGTCACTCTCCAACTCACGACCAAACGTCACCCAAGGCGAACGCACCCAAGCTGTAACCTGCACAAACACTAAAAACAGAAAAGCACTATAGGCGTGAGTATTATAACTCAGTAGGCTAGCCCGATATCTATTCCCAATGCACTACCTTTAAAAGAAGAATTTACCAATTACAGGTTTGAACTAAATATACAAAATATTGGTTTTCACACACACGCACACTTTAATTTCTAAAACAAGTATCACTCCATTTCCCTTTAAAATTTTAAAACAAGTTTGATGTTTGAACGGAATAGGTATATTTCTTTTCAAATCATTTTCTGCGAACCATTTAGAAATACAAACTTCAGTTATTAGCCAAAAAAAAAACCACACTTAATACACAACACACACCAAGGGCAATGGAAAAAGGGGTACACGGGGGTCTGCGATCGAACTAGACCTCTCAACCGTCCACCATATATAAAAAGAACACTAAAAGAAACATGGGTCGAACCTAGGAGATCATGAACAATCCAGAACGTACTATACATCTGACTCATCCTGAAGGCATGCCCTAACTTGATGACGTCATAACGCCCTAACACCCGGCATAGCCCTGCATGGCCTAACCGAGGGGCCCAATCCCCATAGCAGCAATAACTCAGTATTCCCCTGCTATGGGGCCACTAGCCAGTGCGTAATCTAAACTAGTGCAACAATCGTTCTCAGAAGATTCACTCACTATGCCAGGTTCCCATGTCAACACAAGCAATAAAAAGGGGGTGCATCCACAATGTAAATTAAGCAGTCACGATGCACCAACATCACATACAGATCACGAAAACAACTCACACCAAATATCACCCCCCGAGTGGGCTTTCCAAAATAATCAGTGCCAAACGGGCCTTCGCCAATTTTAAAGTAAAACTTCATTTCTCAAAAAGCTCAAAACACTTGTTCAGAAGAAGTCATTTATCTTTAAATCTAGAAGTACATTTGAAATGCCGTGAATTATGTTTTAAGGCCAAACATGCATTCTTTCAAAACTGGGTGTCCGCCCGTCAAGAAAATATTTCAAGAGACGTGTATAAAACAAACGGCTCTTTTTTACATTGAACAATCATTTAAAAATTAATTATCTTATATTATTTATCATTCATTAAAATTAATAAAACGAAAAGCAATTAATAAATTCTCAATTTAAAAGTAAGTGCAGTGGGGGACCTACCTCAAGACCAAGGCGTGACGACGACGCAAGCTCGGAAACCAGGCACGATGACGGCGCTCACGTGGAAACAAGCGCGACGACGGCGCTCACTCGGAAGCAGGCGAGACGACGACGCTCACTCGGAGACAGGTGCGACGTCGACGCAACCTCCGAAACAAACCGCGGCGATGGCGCTCACTCAGAAACACCCCGCGCGGGTCCTAGAAAGTCAAACCGACCCAAAAACATTTAATTAATAAAAATTCTAATTCAAACAGGGTATATATATATATATATATATATCAAATAAAAAAAATATCAAAAGGAGCATCAAATAAAAGGGTATACCCATCGGGGGGGATGCGACAAGAAACGGGCCGCTGGAGAGCGTCGCACCGGAACAACGGAAGGCGTGCAGCTGGACGCAGTCCGACCAGGGGTTGCGACAAGGGCCTCCGGACAGCCGCAATGCGAGGCAGCCGATGGGAAGGGTTTGCGACCCGTCGGAGAGCACGCGACGGGTCGAAAGGCACACGACAGGAGGGTACGAGCTGGTCGGGGTTGTGCGACGGCTGAGAGGAGGTCTCGCTAGTCAGAGACAGCGGTCGAAGGGTGCAGGGTAGCCCAAGGCGGACAGCGGCTGGAGAGGACACAAAAGGAGGGCCGCGGTGATCAGAAGTGGAGGGTTGCTGGCTGCCGATTGGCTGGAGCAGGGAGGTCCAAGGAGGGCAGGTCGGTCCCTCGTACATGAAGACAGGGGCCTATGCAGGGGCTGTTGGTTGAGCAGGAGAAAAAGAGGCTGGCGGGGCTGGCTGCTGGAGAAGGAGAACCAGGTGGGGGGGGGGGTGCTGGACGCATAAGCAGGGGGTTGCGGGAAGAGCCGAGACCTGGGGGTGGTGTTGCGCAAGGCAGGAGGGTGAGCCGATCGGGGAGCCGAGCTAGCAGGGAGGGCCGCTGGCGGAGCGGCAGGCTGCAGGCGTGGAGGCCGGGACACTGGGGAGGCAAGCTATGTGGGATTCTGAGAAGGCAGGGAGGTATGTGGGCACGGCGGTGGCTGCTGGGTGGTCTGCAGGTCAGGACGTGAGCAAGGCGGAGAAGCTGAGAGCTGAGTAGCAAGAGGGTGGCGCCGCGGAGAGGTGCGGGTGGAGGAGCTGCTGCTCAGCAGGGAGGGCGCCGGAGTGGGGCACTGCAGCCGGTCGAAGGCGCTGGCGGAGCAGGAGGTTCAGGATGCGGGGATGGTAGGCTGTGCGGGCTGCTTGGGGAGAAGAAGAGAGGAAATAGTGGAGTGGGGGAACACCCGCGTGGAAATAACAAAGGAGAAAAAAGAAGAATAAATAAGAAGAAAGAAGAAGAAAAAAAGTAAAAGTAAACAATGATAAATAATAATAATAATTTGACTAATAATAGTAATAATCTTATTAAGAATAATCATAATAATCTTAATAATAATATTAATAATAACAATATTATAAATTATTGTTATTATTATTATTGAACATCTTATGAAACTATTTTAAATTTAATTTATTCATTTAAATTTTATTATTTATTTAATCGGTTGAGCAACCGCGCACTCACCAGGTCTGAACACATAATCGGACCGAATGCGTGGTGACCACGCACCACCCCGGACCGAATGCACAGCGACCGCTAGCAGTGCGGTGACTGCGCACTGGCCCGAAACCCACCGAAACATCAATGCTTCAAGGAAAATTCAAACCTGGACCCGCCGCAACTCTGCCCAAAGTCGCGGGACCGAGAAAATAGTAAAAACATGGGCATCCGTGGTCGGGGTGTGACAAAAAATATATTTATTAATTACCTACCCACATACTAGAGTCCTTATTTCTATTATTAATCTATCGTAATAAGGCTTTAGGTATAAACCAAAAGAGGCTCTATGAAGAAGAGGTAAAACTCTAAAACGTGCGTATTTGTTTTATCTATTCTTCCACATACTTCAAATAATATTAAAATATTATAACATAATAAAAAAAATATTCTATATATAATGAGTTTTTCTTATGTTAATGGAATAAACCAGATCCCTCTTCACTTCCATCAAATGGAAAATGAAGCTGTCGATCGTGTGTACGAAGGACTACCGCCTCGCGAACTGATATAATTCATTTTCCATCACCACCTTTAAAGGATAGATATAATGATGAATTTAACATATTTATATTATATTTATGAAATTATTTTAATTTTTAAATTATTATATCACATATAAATTCTTACTTTCCCTTCCATGGGGGATATGATAACATCGCTTATGTGTACGGAAGACTACCGTCGTGTGAAACAATGTGATTCATTTTTCATTTTCGATTTACATGGAAGGTAGTAAGGATAAAGTTAATAATTATATGTGATATTTATGACCTAAAAATACTTCTTTAAATATAATATCACATCAAAATTATTACCTTCTAATGCTTTGGGAAAACAATAAAGTCGCTCATGCGTACGTGTGGACTACCACCTCCACGTAGCGATGTGAAATGTTTTTCATTTTATTTTTAAATGGAAGGTAACAATGATGAATTTTATTAATGTAAATGATATATATAACATAAAATAATAATGATTATATAAATTTTAATTAATATTTATTTTCCATTCATTCCACCTATCGATAAAATAGAAACAACGTTCATACGTACGTACGATCTACCATCTCCATGAATGACGTAATCCATTTCTTATATCTAGATTTTATAGATTAATATAAATAAATATACAATGAATATATATGATATTTATATAATGACTTAAATTTTGGAGATTATGGAACAATGATCAAATTAAATGGATTGAAATTACTGAACCAAAACATACATGAAAACCAAAGCAATTATCACCTGAAACAATGATTTTAATAAATAATTGCTAATAAATGGGTGATAAAATATTATATGTAAATCATATATGGTATGATATATATGAGTATGGTTCTTTAATATATGTATAATAAAACTATATTTATTATATAGGAGTTTCGAACACATATGAAGGAAGTCGGACCTAAGGTAAGAGATTTTGGTCTCAATTTTCATTCTTTGAGACATATATCATGTTATGCACCTATAATCATTTATGAAGTGTATATATATCCCATTTTAAATGTAATGTAATGAATTTATTTATTCTCATGGTATATTAAGTTTCATTTAATGTTATTCTTCCACCATGCTGAAATTCGAGTTTAGTGGTGGTTTAAACCACTGCTAAATTGTTCTGCGATGATTTTGAAAAACCGCTGCTAAATTGTGTGTCGGCAATCAGTTAGTAGAGATTTTTCAAAACTGTCATTGAATAACCTAGCAACGGTTTTTTAGCGGTGTTTTTTTTAATTTTTTTTAATTTTGTTAATTTACTTTATTATTTTATTATTTTATTTTTGTAATTTTATTATTTATTTGTTTATTTATTTTATTACATTATTATATTATTTTTTTACTTTCATAATTTTATTTATTTACTTATTATTTTATTTATTATTTTATTATTTTATTATTTTATTATTTTGGTATAATTTTTACTATTTATTATAGAAATTCTGCATTGCGTGAGATTTGAACTCCTACCTCTTGCATATTCTCCAAAGACTTGACCTCTCTAGTAGACTCTTCATGTGGTGAATAAACAGAATTTAATATACTTATATATATTAATTGAAAAAACAAATAATACATAACAAATAGATACAAACTCAATAATTTTTAATCAATAATGATTAATCAATAATAAATAATAAATAATAAATAATAAATAATTACTAATTACTAATTAATAATTACTAATTAAAAATTAATAATAAATAAATAAATAAAATTAATAAATACATGATATGGAAGTAAATGGTAAATAACAAATAGTAAATAATAAATAATAATAATAAATAATAAATAGTAAATAATGAATAATAAATAGTAAATAATGAATAATAAATAGTAAATAATAAATAATAAATATTAAATAATAATAAATAATAAATAATAAATAATAAATAATAAATAACAAAAAAAAAATAAAAAAATAAAAATAAAAAATAATAAATAAATACAAATAAATAATAAATAAATAATAACAATAAATAATAATAAATATATGATAAAAAATAAAAAATAAAAAATAAAAAATAAAAAATAAAAATAAAAAATAAAAAATAAAAAATAAAAAATAATAAAAAATAAAAAATAAATAAAAAATAATAAATAGTTAAAATAAATAATAAATAATAAATAAATAATAATAAATAATAAATAATAAATCATAAATAATAAATAAATAAATTATAATAAATAAATAATAATTAATAAATAATAATAAATAAATAAATAATAAATAAATAAATAAATGAATAAATAATAAATAAATAAATAATAAATAAATAGTAAATAAATAATAAATAAATAATAAATAAATAATTAATAAATAACAAATAAATAAATAAAAAATAAAAAATAATAAAAAATAAAAAATAAAAAATAATAAAAAATAATAAAAAATAAATAAATAATAAAATTATGATATTAAAATAATAAAATATTAAAATTACAAAAATAAAAGAATAAAAAAAAAATAAATAAAAAAAAAATAAAAAAATAATAATGAAATAATAAAATAATAAAATAATAAAATAATAAAATAATAAATAATAAATAATACATAATAGATAATAAGTAATAAATAAATAATAATAAATTACAAAATATTAACTAATAAATAAATAATAATAAATAAATAATAACAAATAAATAATAATAAATAAATAAATAATAAATAAATAATATATAGATAAAAATGAATAAATAATAAATAATAAATAATAAATAATAAATAATAAATAATAAATAATAAATAATAAATAATAAATAATAAATAATAAATAATAAATAATAAATAATAAATAATAAATAATAAACAATAAATAATAAACAATAAATAATAAACAATAAATAATAAACAATAAATAATAAACAATAAATAATAAATAATAAATAATAAATAATAAATAATAAATAATAAATAATAAATAATAAATAATAAATAATAAATAATAAATAATAAATAATAAATAATAAATAATAAATAATAAATAAAAAAATAAAAAAATAAAAAATAATAAAATGATAAAATGATAAAACAATATAAATATCTATAAATATATATAGTTATAATAGAATTTACATAAATATATATAAACACATATTTACGTTACATAAATAAATTTAAACACACTCAGATTTATAATTGTATATTAATATAATTATATATATAAACACAAGTACATATAAATATCTTTCTATATATATCTACACATATATGATATAAAAATATATAAACATAAATATGTATAAATATTTATTAATGTATATAAAATCGATATTTATTTATTTTAAATGAAATGAATGAAAAATATTTATTTCCATTTGCTTTATACAGTTAAAAATGCATTTCTATGTAAATATGTTTTTATACAAGTGATTTTATAAGTAAATACAAGAAAATATGCAAATATTTACTTATAAACAAAACTACATTATGAAAAATGATAAAGTTTCAAAACCATAATATCAATATGGATGTAATCTATAAGAATAAATTGAGTCCCCAACAAAAAAAAATAAGACCCCCTTAAATGAGGTTAAAAATCAATAGAATGTTAAAAAATTGGGGTACACTTAAAACACATAAATACTTTAAGAAATTATGAAAACCATAAACCCCTAAAAACTCAGTTTTAGAGTCATTTTGGGCCTTTATAGGGAATAAAAACTAGAAAAAAATCTTCAAACTCAGTCCGAGACCATCTCTGGTGTAGAGATTGTCACATACTTCGATTTGATATGTGGTAGAGACCAAACAGACACTCAGATTAGAAGTTATGATTGTTTTAAGTTAGATTTTGATTTTAAATTTTTTAAAATTTTAATATATATTTTTCTTTTATTATCACATGATTTAAATCTCATTTGGTTTTATCTCATTTCACAAGATTTGATTTGACTGGTTGTGAAGCTAAAACTGACTCCTTGATCAAAAGTTATGGTCATTTGATGTCGAAGTCTGTTTTTCAACTTAATGAAGATTTGTCTTCACTTTAAAATTATTATTAACCAATAATTATAAATATTTATTAATCAAAACATTATAATTAAGTAAAATTATAAATAATAAACTACATATTATAGTAAATAATAAATAATAAATAATAAATAATAATTAAATATTGATAAAACACTATTTTTGAATATTTTATTGATAATAAATGATATAATTTCCTCACATTGTGCTAAATATATTCATTTATGAAATATTTGGGATTAGATCATTCATTTGAAAATTTGATGAAAATTCCAGTTTTACCTTTTTAAAATATACTGTAGTATTTTGAATATAAATATTTTAATATTTATTATTTGAACTTAATATTTTGTAACAGTGTTCCTAACTTAATTTTATACAACTTTTATTCAGGACACTAGAGCTAAAGAGTGCATTTGGATAGAGTAAATGATCCATTAGATCAATGGTGGGATGGACTCGGTAGAATGGACATGGGTTATGTATTTGGGCCATATCTTCTTCATCCGAGATTTTATTGAGCCCAAATTTTTAGGAAAGCTCGGGGACATGATTCGGAACAAATCATCATTCTATATGGCCGGCCAATTCACGCGTTTTGGAGGTAAACTTTGCGGTGAAACTTGGAATAAAATATTTGTCCGAGTTTTTCATTTCACACTTAAAAAGTTACGTAACCCTAGCCCTCAAAAACTCTATTTAAAGGGGTTTTCACTCTTTGAGAGGGCTGGTCTAGGCTTTGGGAAGGTGTGGTAGAAAGGGTGTCTCTTGGGAGCCCCTTACAACTCTTGGAAGAAGTAAGGCTTTGTACAAACCTCTCTTCCAAAAAGGCTCTCCTCTCCCACCTCCTCTTTGTATTTATTTTTATTTCATGTTTCTATCTTGAATTTTTCTTCAAATAATCTTCTATATTCTTCCCTTTTCTTCTTCTCTTAATATTCTTAATTGAGTTGGAATCAGGAGTGGAGACGAGATTGGGTTCTACCCTTTCAATCCTTTGCTCGTGCGAAACGTCTCCATGATGACCACACCACCCATGGAAGAGTTGTTTTTAGGGATCGATCTATCTTATACCATCTTCATTTGATTATTTTGAATAATTGAGCTACTGTAATTCACTTAATATGATCCATGAATTATGTTTTTGAATTGTAATAAACTAATAAAACAATTTAACAATTAACACAAAAACACGCGAGGTCGAGATTATGTGTAAATTGTGAGAGCACGATCTTAATCGATAATACAAGACCACACGGGATAAATTTGTAGAGTTAAAATATAATCTCTAAAAAAAATTCATCCTAATTTACAGAATTTATATGTGATCTAATTAACCACTGGCCATAAGCTAACCTTAGAACAACAATCAAAGCAAGGTGCTGTGATTTCGTGTTCTGAAGCTAGCCTAGGGTTTAAGTAATTCCATCTTTGTGGTTAAGTTAACTTTTGTAGGGTTCAAGGGTTAAAAAATTAGGGGATCATAATTAAGTGGATATTGATTTAAATGACAATGATTAATAAGTAAATTAATATTTAGAGTTAGATCGATTAATCCTTTTAAATATTTTCTAAAAAAACATCTTTTTATTGTGTCATTTTAATCGAACTTCATTTTTAAACTAAAAACAAAAAAAATACAATCTTCTTCAAGAAAAATTATTCTAGAATTATAAACTATAAATAAAACCCATCCTTTTAAGTAGTGCTTCAATTCTATTCTCTTTTATTTTTAGAATACCTCTGAAAAGTTGTTTTAATTCACTTCCTCCTTTGAGAGACGACCTTGGTCAGCCACTCTGCTGCACCTAAGTACCCCAAAATCACACTAATCATTTGAGGGTGCCCATGACAGTGCTCTTTAAAATTGGTATCGTTTCTAGGGAGTCAAGTAATTATTTCAACCAATTAGAGGTATTTATTTTATTTTAAATTTTATTCTCTTCCTCTCTTCTTTCTTCCTTCTTTACCCAATCTGTTTTTTTCTCTTCTTATTTTATTTTCTTCTACTTGTTTTTGAACCATCAACTAAAACTTATTATTTTTATTTTACTATGGTCCAATTTCTTTCTTTTAATTTTTATTTGATTTATGACACAAACTAATCCTGAAGATCTCTTAGATATCGACCCTGAGATTGAACGTAGCCTTAGGGCACGAATCAGACATTATCAGTCTATGGGAAGTTTCAACATTCAACCAGTTGGAGAATTACTCCAATATCAGAATATTGAAATTGGAAGCAATTCAAACTCAACCATAAAACAAGAACCAATGGCTGAAAATAATGGAGATTAACTTAATAGAACCATTCGATAATTGGATGCACCTGATATTAACTATCAACCAAATTTTATTGCATACCCAAATCTCGAATCGGACTTTGAACTAAAATCTGGGTTAATTCACTTACTTCCAAAGTTTCATGGACTCTCTGGTGAGGATCCCAATAAACATTTGAAAGAATTTAATGTGGTTTTATCAACCCTAAAATCTAGAAATGTATCTGAAGATCAAATCAAATTAAGAGCATTCCCATTTTCACTTGATGGAGCTACAAAGGATTGGATGTACTATTTACAACCTGAAGATGTAACATGTTGGAACGATTTAAAAGGTCTTTTCTTGCAGAGATTTTTTACAGCATCAAGGACCACTTCCATTTGTAAAGAGATATATGGGATCAAGAAAGCACAAGGGGAGTCAATGTATGAGTATTGGGAGCGATTCAAGAAGTTGTGTGCAATCTTACCACATCACTAAATCAGTGAGCAACTACTCATCCAGTACTTCTATGAAGGACTCATACCTATGAAGAGAAGCATGGTGGATGTCGTGGCTGTAGGAGAATTGGTGGACAAGACACCAGTAGCTGCACACGCGTTGATCGAAAAAATGGCCCAAAACTCCCAACAATTTGGTGATCGAGGTACACCACATGTCAGGGGAGTACATCAGGTAAGTCCTTCTTCTCTTGAAAGTCATTTTATTGATACCAAGTTGGAAGAATTGAACACTATGGTGAGACAGATTGCTTTGGCTCAAAAGACATCCCAACCCCCTCCTTCAAGGCCTTGTGGTATTTGTACTGAGACAAGCCACCCAACTGACTGTTGCCCACAACTCCAAGAAACAGAAGATTGTGCATCAGTGTTCCCTGGGAGACCATATCAGCAACAAAAACAACAACCATATCCCCAAAATACGTTTGATCCAACATAAAACCAAGGGTACAAGGATCAATCAGACATGAGGTATGGCTCTAGACAATAACAAAGGCCCTCTTTTCAACAAAACTTCCAGCAGCCTCCACCTTACCAGCAGGGTTTCCAACAACCCCAAAGGAGATTTGAATCTCAAGCATAAACAAGCCAACAAAAAGAGAATCCCCCACCCAAGGTAGATTCTAACACCGATGACCTTTTGAAGAAAATTGTTCTTAATCAACATAATGAGTTGAAAAGTCATGGTTCAGAGCTGAGGTAGTTGAAGAATCAAATGAGCCAGATTTCCACCGCCCTCCATGAACTTGTAAGTAAGAATTCCAAAAATCTACCTTCTCAACCCACTCCAAATCCAAAGGAAAATGTTAGTGCCATCACATTGAGAAGTGGGAAGAAAATGAATGATACATCTGTACCTACCATTCCAACGGGATTCACCTCAACTCCAGAGAAGCCACATTCCATACCAACTGATGAGAAATCCAAAGAGAAAAATAAAGGTAAGAAAAAGATTGATGATGTTCCTCCTAAACCCCTTCCTTTTCCAAACAGGGTTGTTAAAACCAAGAATATGGCTGAATAAGCAATGCATAAGGAGGTTTTGGACACATTCAAGCGTGTGGAGATCAACATCCCTCTACTTGAATCCATCAAACAAATCCCAAGGTATGCAAAATTCTTAAAAGAACTTTTCACCAATCGAAGAGGGCTCAAGGGAAATGAGAGGATCAATCTTGGAAGGAATGTGTTAGCACTCATTACACCAACTCTAGCAATGTCGACAAAGTGAAATGATCCAGGGACATTCAGTATCCCATGCACTATAGGGGAGTTGCACTTTTCTGATGCACTTTGTGATTTAGGAGCTTCTATAAATGTGATGCCTCACTCTGTATTCTCTTCTTTACAGGTTGGTGAGTTGAAGCCGGCGAGAGTAGTGGTGCAATTGGAAAATATAGCTACGGCATATCCAGTAGGAGTCCTTGAGGATGTACTTGTCCGGGTAAGAGACATGATCTTTCCAGCAGACTTGTATGTGCTCAAAATGGAGGATGATCAGGTAAGTTCTCATTCCCCCATTATATTAGCTAGGCCCTTCCTCAAAACTGAAAAAACTATCATAAATGTCAATGAGGGTACACTTTTCATGGAATTTGGGGATGAAGTTGTGATATTTAATGTTATGGATTCCATGAAGTACCCCTTAGAGGACCATTCTGCATTTGTTATCTCCCATTTTGAACCACTAAGTAAAAACACCATGGAATTGGATTGTCCTATTCTTAGGGATATTATGAGTATTGGTTCTAGTTTGAAGTCTAAGAGTACTTCCACACCTGTTTCTAAGGAATAAGACTCTCTATGATTTAATTTTGAAATGGAGTCATATTATGATTTTGATCATGTGAACTCTGATTATGACATGACTGTTGAGTATGCTAATGGATTTAATGCTTTATTCTCTGATTTTGATGATGTATATTCTGATACTAATGCTCTTTGTGCACATATTTAAGTTCCTTCTATGTATCCATCCATACACCACCCCTATACACTGGAACTCAAGCCATTGCCACCAAATCTCAAATACTCATACTTGTTGAGTGGTTAGAAATTACCTGTTATCATTGCTAACAATCTCCCTTTTGAACATAAAGAAATTTTTTTGAATCCTTTGAGGGAGAACATCAGGGCAATCAGGTGGACCTTGGCTGACATATCAGGTATTAGCCCCTCCATTTGCATGCATATGATTCTTTTGGAGGATGGGGCTAAACCGATGAGGAAACCACAAAGGAGACTCAATCCAACCCTTCTGGAGGTTGTTAAAAAAGAGGTTGAAAAATTGCTCGAGGTAGGTATAATTTAACCTATTTCTGACTCACAATGGGTTAGCCCTGTCTAGGTTGTACCAAAGAAAACTGGTCTCACTGTTATAAAAAATTAAAATGATGATTTAGTTCCTGTGAGAGTAAAAAATAGTTGGCGAGTGTGTATTGATTATAGGAAACTAAATCAATCCACTCGTAAGGACCATTTCCCACTTCCATTCATTGACCAGATGCTTGAGAGACTTGCAGGTAGGACACATTATTGCTTCTTGGATGGTTTCTCTGGCTATTTTCAGGTTCCCATTGCAGTAGAGGACCAAGAGAATACAAAATTTACCTGCCCATTCGGTACATTTGCTTACCGAAGGATGCCATTTGGACTTTTCAATGCCCCATGTACCTTTTAGAGATGCATGGTGAGTATTTTCTCAGATTTCATTGAGACCTGCATGGAGGTATTTATGGATGATTTTACAGTTTATGGATCCTCATTTGATGAATGTCTCTCTAGTTTGGGTGATGTTTTTCATTGTTGCATTGAGAAGAATATAGTCTTAAATTTTGAAAAATGTCATTTCAGGGTCGAAAAGGGAATTCTCTTAGGTCATATAGTCTCACAACATGGCAGTAAAGTTGATAAATATAAGGTAGACATTATTTCATCCCTGCTATATCATACATGTGTGCGTGATGTTCGATCATTCCTTGGACATGCTGGATTTTATCGACGCTTCATCTAAGATTTTTGTAAGATTGCTCTACCCTTATCTCGATTGATTCAAAAAGATATTGACTTCAAATTTGATGATTCATGTAGGGTATCATTTGATGAGCTAAAGAAGTGTTTGACCACTCCATCGATCATACAGCCCCCGTGGTGGGACCTTCCATTTGAGTTTATGTGTGATGCGTCCAACTTCGCGGTTGGAGCTGTATTATCTCAGAGGGTGGATGGACATTCACATGTGATTTTGTATGCATCAAGGACGTTGGATTATGCCCAATCAAACTACACCACAATAGAAAAGGAGTTTCTTGCTATTATATTTGCTTTAGATAAATTTCATTCATATTTATTGGGATCTAAAGTAGTTTTTTTTTCTGACCATGCAGCTTTGAGGTACCTCCTAATGAAGCCAGATGCAAAGCCATGACTTATCCGTTGGATGATCCTTCTTCAAGAGTTTGACATAGAGATAAAGGAAAAGAAGGGGTCAGAGAATTTGGTGGTAGACCACATGAGTAGGCTTACTCACACACCAGAGGGTGACACCTTGGACTGGGTACCACTTCAGGACACTTTCCCCGATGATCATCTCTATACCATCTCAGGTACGCATCCTTGGTATAATGATTTAGTTAATTAAATTGTTTCCTATGAAATCCCAAAAAATTTGAAGAAGAATCAAGTCCAAAAATTAAAAAGTGATTCTAGGTTTTATGTGTGGGATGATCCTTACCTCTGGTGCATGTGTAGTGACCAAGTCATTAGGTGGTGTGTTCCCGATCATAAGTTTGAGTCTGTTTTTCATTTCTGTCATACACTTTCTTGTGGCGGACAATTTGGACCCCAACAGACAGCTAGAAAAGTTTTAGACTCTGGATTATATTGGCCTAGCTTATTCCATGATGCCCATGTGTTTTGTAAGTCATGCTCTTGTTTCCAACACACTGGGAACATTTCTAGGAGACATGAGATGCCCCAAAAAACCATACTATTCTTTGAGATTTTTGATGTATGGGGCATTGAATTTATGGGGCATTGATTTTATGGGTCATTTTCCTAGTTCATTCGGATTTTTGTATATTTTGGTTTCTGTTGATTATGTGAGTAAATGGGTGGAGGCCAAGGCCACCAGGACTGACGATTCTCATGTTGTAGTGGATTTTGTCATGGCTCAGATTTTCTCTAGGTTTGGAGTACCAAAGGCCATCATTAGTGACCAAGGGACACACTTTTTCAATAAGAATTTTTCTTCCCTCCTTAAAAAGTATGGGGTGACACACAAAACATCAACACCATACCACCCCCAAACAAATGGCCAGGCTGAGGTTTCAAATCGTGAGTTGAAACAAATATTGGAGAAAACCATACAGCCAAATAGGAAGGATTGAAGCAAGCGCTTGGATGATTCATTGTGGGATTATAGGATAATATAAAAGACACCCATTAGTATGTTCCCATTTCGGATTATTTTTAGGAAAGCGTGTCATTTCCCCATGTAAGTTGAGCATTGGGCTTATTGGGCTACAAAGAAATGCAACATGGATTTGGCCCAAGCTGGAATCCAAAGGAATATGAAAATTCAAGAGCTTGAGGAGATTCAATTGTCTTTATATGAGAAATCAAGGCTCTATAAGGAAAAATCAAAAGCATCTCATGATAGAATGATCCAAAAAAAAGAGTTTCATGTTGGAGAGAAAGTCCTTCTCTACAGTTCACGACTGAAGCTGATGCCTCGTAAGTTGCTTTCCAGATAGTTAGGTACTTATGTTGTGAATAATGTTTTTCCTTATGGTGCAGTGGATATCACACAAGAGGACACATGAAGGAGCTTTACAGTCAATGGACTACGTTTGGAGAGATATATTGAGGTACTTCCTACCGATACAGTGGATTTTATCACACTATATGACCCCATCATCACTTGATCACATCAGGCTGTTCCTAACCCTTTAACTTTTTTATTATTTGTCCTATCTAAAATTATACATTTCATGTGCATATATCATCTCATGGTTTCACATTGAGGACAATGAAATATTTTAAGTGTGGGAGAGGGAACCTTTTAGTTTAGTAATTTCAATTGTTTTCCTAATTAAAAAAACAAAAAAAATTGTGTGTTTTTATTTTTCAATTTTCTTTGCGTTTTTTAAATTTTTGAGCTGAAATGATTCTCATCATAATTTTGAAATGCATATCAATGAGTGAAAAAATTTATCCCATGAAACTGAGTTTAAATGAATGCTGAAAATGACTTTGTTTCAAGTTCAAATATTTAGTAATTTCATGAAAAGTACATTGAATTTTGAATCCCATGCCACATCTCACTGTCTTTATATTTGAAACCACATTCCTGTGAGGCTTCTAAACCATTATTTTCATATTCTTTACATTCACCTCACTTATTGAGAGAACCAAACCATGCTTGATTTAACCAGAATTTGATTTATTCATTTCAAAACTTGAGAGTTTGAGGTACTTATGTTTAAATGATCGAGGCATTTGTTTGGTATTAAAGCCCCTATTTCAAAGAATCCCTTTTTATAATGGCCTAACTTGAAAATTTAATCCTTTTAGCCCTTATAAGACATGCACAACCTATTAGGTTAGGCACATTACAAGCCAATTTTCCATATTCAAACAACTCTTGAAGTGAAATTGCATAATCTAGTTAAGCTTAAGTGTGGGGGAAGCTGTCTTGTGTTGTGCTACCACATTTTGTGATAATTCAGGTGAAAAATTAAATTCTGAAGAGATATGTTTGATGCAAAATAAAAAAATTATACTGAAAGCTATGCCTTTATGGAGATTTCATGATAAAAGAAGATATGACTTTCTGGATCTTTTAATAGAGGGGAAAAATTTTTCCTATCTGGAGCTTTCAAGAAAATCATGTTTGAGAATATTGACATTTTTGATGCTGAAATGATGAATGGTGTAAACTTTACATGACTTTTCATGATGATGGAGCTGAATTGATATTATGGGGATTGAGTAGAAGACCATATTTAACTGAAAATTAGATTAATGTAATTTTTCTTCAAAAAGTGTCAAGCCCTCCTCATTCAGCCTCAGAATTTTTCACACCTTAATCTTACCAACCGAAAGACAAAGAACAACTCTGAAAAGTCCTCATGATAAACATAAGTCTTTGACTCACATCGGGTGGTGATGTAGGAATTTATCAATCTTATGGTGACCCTTGTATAAGTTTGTATGAGAAAGACATTGCATTTTTTTTTGATATTTGAGTGATGAGAGAAAATTCAAGCGAGGTAAGTGTTTTGTGTATGGGATGATAAATGAAGTGGAAATATATTGAATGATATAAATGGATAACTTGAAATAAGGTTTTTTATGAGGAATGATATCTTTTTATTCTTGGTGTGAAATTGATGGATCTCAATGATATGTGTTTTAAAATTTGTTTTGATTTGATATTGATGTTTACTTGATATGAGGTTTTGCCTATGAGTGAAAAAGGGTAAGTGTGGGGGAGTTGATAAAACACTATTTTGTTGAATATTTTATTGATAATAAATGATATAATTTCCTCAAATTGTGCTAAATATATTCATTTATGAAATATTTGGGATTAGATCATTCATTTGAAAATTTGATGAAAATTCCAGTTTTACCCTTTTAAAATGTACTGTAGTATTTTAAATATAAATATTTTACTATTTATTATTTGAACTCAATATTTTGTAACAGCTTTCATAACATAATTTCATACAACTTTTATTCAGGACATTAGAGCTAAAGAGTTCATTTGGATGGAGTAAATGGGCCATTAGATCAATGGTGGGCTGGACTCGGCAGAATGGACATGGGTTATGTATTTGGGCCATATCTTCTTCATCCAAACTTGGTTTGAGCCCAAATTTTGATTAAAGCTCGAGAACATGATTTGGAACAAATAATCCTTCTATATGGACGGCCAATTCACGAGTTTTGGAGGTAAAATATGCGGTGAAACTTGGAATAAAATATTTGGACGAGTTTTTCATTTCACACTTAAAAAGTTATGTAACCCTAGCCCTCACAAACTCTATTTAAAGGTGTTTTTAACTCTTTGAGAGGTCTGGTAGAGGCTTTGGGAAGGTGTGGCCAAAAGGGTGTCTCTTCTGAGCCGCTAACAACTCTTGGAAGAAGTAAGGATTTGTGCAAACCTCTCTTCCAAAAAGGCTCTCCTCTCCCACCTCCTCTTTGTATTTCTTTTTCTTTCATGTTTGTATCTTGAATTTTTATTCAAATAATACTTTTTATTCTTCCCTTTTATTCTTCTATTAATATTCTTAATTGGGTTGGAATCAATATTGGAGATGAGATTGGGTTCTACCCTTTAAATCCTTTTCTCATGCAAAACGTCTCCATGATGACCACACCACCCATGGAAGAGTAGTTTTTAGTAATTGATCTATCTTCTACGCTCTTCATTTGATTATTTTGAATCATTGAAATACTGTAATTAAATTTATATGATCCATTAATTGTGTTTTTAAATTTTATGAAACTAAGAAAGCAATTGAACAATTAACACAAAAACACGCGAGGTCGAAAGTTTGTGTAAATTGTGAGAGCACGATCTTAATCGGTAATACAAGAACACACAGGATAAATTTGTAGAGTTTAAATATAATCTCCAAACAAAATTCATCGTCATTTACAGAATTGATATGTGCTCTAATTAACCACTGAACATAAGCTAACCTTAGAACTACAATCAAAACAGGGTGCTGCGATTGCGTGTTCCGAAGCTAGCCTAGGGTTTAAGTAATTCCATCTTTGTGGTTAAGTTAACTTTTGTAGGGTTAACGGGTTAAAAAATTAGGGGATCATAATTAAGTATATATTGATTTAAATTATAATGATTAATAAGTAAATAAAGAGGTAGAGTTAGATCAATTACTCCTTTTAAATATTTTCTAAAAAATCATCATTTTATTATTTCATTTTAATCGAACTTCATTTTAAAACTAAAAACAAAAAATACAATCTTCTTCTAGAAAAATTATTCTATATTTATAAACTATAAACAACCCCACCCTTTTAAGTAGTGTTTCAATTCTATTCTCTTTTATTTTTAGAATACCTCGGAAAAGTTGTTTTAATTCACTTATTCCTTTGAGAGATGACCTTGGTTAGCCACTCTACTGCACCTAAGTACCCCAAAATCACACTAATCATTTGAGGGCACCCACGACAGAAATCTTTCAAATATATATACATTTTTATTTTTTTCTGTTTATTTTGCTACGGTTTTGAAAAAATCACTGCTAAAGATAAATGAATTAAAAAAAATTATAAAAAAAATATAAAAAATATTTTAAAAGATTTAGTGGCAGTTTTTAAAATTCTGATAAAAACCACAACTAAATTTTATCCGGAAAAACATTTTACTACGGTTTTGAAAACTAATACGAAGAAACCGCTGCTAAATTTCTATTTTTCTATAGTGTTTCATGGGTCTTACGATTCAATATTACTAAAGTTATAATGGTTTTATGGTACCACCTCATCATTTATCAAGATTGTTTATATTTATGCTTCTGATGATGAAATATTTTGATCCATATATCAAGAAACTCATGGTTTGTATTATCATATGGTTATTTAATGATAATAAAATTTCTATTAATTTTCCTGAATTTATGTAATCAAGAGTTCAAAAGAATGTTTTTAAGAAAAAATTTCTTCATTTCTCTCTTCGATCAAAAATAATTTTTCTTCCAAAACCATGTTTTTTAAAAATGTTTTCAAAAATGTTTCTAAAATTATCAAAATTATTTATAAAATATTTTTTTACCTATTTTTTAATTTTTATAAATTTTTTGAAAGGAATCTTCATGTTGTTTTCCAAACAAGTCCCGTTTGGATTTTACAAAAAATGTGAAAGGTATCTTTGTTTTAACATGTATCAAATTTATGAAATTTTCCACCATCATGACCACTAAATGTTTTAAATGTTAATTTATAGTTTTCAAAGGTTATTTTCAAAGAAAAGTATTTTCAAAATATTTTGTGAACTTTTAGTTTTAAAAATTTATTTTCAAAGTGGAAAACTTATTTTCCTTAAGAATTTTTTTATGATCTCTTCATGGAATTTCAATTCATCAATGAAAAAACCTTTATTATACTTATTATCCACTGGGTATATATTGTAATGATACCATCATCATTATTTCTCTGTATGGTTTATGATTAGTTTGACTGGGATGTACCAGTTTGATACCATTTATATTACTCTAGAAGGTTTATGGTTATGTTTATTGATTGGATTAATTGTTAACATTTTGTCTTCTAGTTTTTCAATATGAATATTTCTGTTGATTATGTTTCACCCATTTCATATGTGTAATGAACTATAATTAATAAGTAATAGGAAGGCCCCGCTATATCCCCTCGATGTATTGGTAGGTCTCATGAGACAAACTAGCTTGGGTTTTTGGCTAAGGCCCTACCCATTTATACAAGATGTCTTAGAATGATGACTTGAAGGTATGACTATGATGTCTAAAATTATGAATTTTTTCATTATGAGATTAGATATTGATGTTCCATATTATAATATCCATGGGTAAGTTTCAAGTTCATGTGATTATTTATATGGAATTATTTATTCATCATTTATTCCAACCATATTATGATAAAGCAATTGATTAAATGGAATGCGTTTCATTTATTTTCCTTCCTATATTTATTATTCATTATTTATTCATAATATATTCTGCTATACACATGCCCTTATTTATCATTATATCTCACCACTTTATTATGTTTCTTTCCTTAGGATGCCAAGATGAGTATTATGATTGATATGTAGGGTCATGATAGACGAAATAATTATGCACTTGAACAAAATAATTTTTTTTATTATATGTTTTCATTTGTAATATGAGATTCAAGTCTGTATAAAGTTACTAAGACTAATAAACTATTCGGTCCTTTGGGATGTGATTCCTTATATCTTATGCCAATATAATAAAGTTACCACTGACTTTGGGCAACTAGGGTCGAGTTCTTGAAAAATGCTATCACCCCTATGTCCTTACCTCACAAAACGTAAATATATATATATATATATATATGTATATGATAAAAAACGAATATATCATCCTAGGGGAACCTCAAATATAAATTTTAGTTAGATCTATCTTGATGAGTTTTTTTACCAACCTTGATAAGTACCCAAGAACCCAAATAATAAAACTAGTTTATCATTGAAGGGTAACATATATATCCACTTAATGAATACTAAATATCATATAATAAATCACTTATTATTCACCTAGGAAAAATTTAAATACATTTTTACATAAACCATATTGCAAGCCTTAGACGACTCTTAAAATGAAATAAAATAGGGTTAATTGAAACCTAAGTGAAACCCTTTAAGAATAAATCAATACCTTTTTTCCTAAGTGATTTTATTATTTAACATTACTATGAAAATATCCCTAACATCCAACTTAATATAAAAATTCCTAATAAATTAAAAAAATCATTATCCATGGGTTTTAATAAAATAATACATCTAAATCCATTATTTTAAACCATTTCATTATTTAAAATGAATTTCATAAACTAAATAAATCAAAAGAGTAACTAAATTCTTCAAAATTATTAAAAGCGTCCCTTTCTTTCTTTCTCACAAAAACTTATCAAACATAGAATCATTTTAATTCAAAATATTATATTGAAATAATTACTTAATCATTTTAAAAAACTTATAGATTATCCATAACATAAAATCATTTTAAACTAAAGTAGAAAAATTCCCACAACTTATATCCACCAAACCCCCCATAAAAATCCTAACACATGTTGTACAAACAATTTACCTACCAATAATCCAAAACACAATTTATTAGATATATACCTACATCCAAAATAACAAAAATTTCTAAGGAATGTTTGAGAAATACACTTTTAATGTGTCATTTTAGCTTCATCTTACTCCATGGTCGAATACCCTACACCTTATGATTGCCCAACAACCATTAAATTGAAAAATATAAAATCTTAGGTGAAAACCCTTATTAGATCTAAACACTGCTAAATAATCTTCATAAGATAAAATAAATAGAGGAATTAAAAGTTATATAATTTATATGAAACCATACCATTGATTTTTTATAAATCTGTCTAAGGTTTAAAGAAAGAAGAAAGAGAGGGAGCTTGAACCTTTGGTCATCTAGGAGGAGACTAGGGGAAAATGCCCCAAAAGTACCAAAAATCCCAATTTTAGGTTGTTTTAAGATGAAATTATTAAATGAAATGATTTAAAAATCATAAATATTACAATGGCCATATACCTACCAATTACATGGTAATGAATGATTCCAACCTTGATTCTAACCATGCTGTTAAGTGTGCTGGTACATTAAACTCTACCACTTCATCATTTCACCTCTAAAGTTCACCTTATATTCACCCACCTATTAAAAATTTATTCCTTGAATGATTTGAATATTTAGGAACCTTGAAAACCATCCAAATAATTATCATCATCAGTACAACATAAATAATTATTTCTCTCTCATCCTTCCAATATTTATAAAAATTCACAAATAAGATTTTAATAAATTCTAAATTTGATGGTGTTATAGTTCTCCCCACCATGAAATTTTTTCATCCTTGAAAAAAAATATGATACATTATAAACTAAATAGTTTCATCTTGATTTATACTGCTCATCTGATAACTCAAATTCTTAAAGTAGCTCTAGGATTCCTAATCCAAGAAAAGAACCTCCCTAGATAAAAACCATGGATTGTAAATCAATATATTCAACATACTAATAAAAAATTAACTATTCTCATAATATTTTAATACACCTTTTGAATCAAAACTAAGCTTTAATTTATATTTCTATATCCTATATCATTATAATTCATTTCATAATAGTTTAATATAATTAAAAAATTCTCAAAAAGTATAATCCAACCTACCTATTAATTCAAATAAATACTATATATTCATTTAATCATTCTATGAAATGGTAATCTAATTCCAGATCATTTTTCAACACTAAACCAATATATATTTATATTTTAAATAAACACATGAAACAATTAATTACAAGTACAAATTTCAATGAATATCATTGTATGTGAATAATAATCTAAACTCAATAAAAGATATACTATCCTATTTATTATCATGACCCACCCCTGTTGGGACTCTTCTTGAGTCAATAATGAGTTTGAGTGTGATCGTTTAAGCCCACATTCTATAGCCTACAAGTTGGTGACTAGATCCAAAGGTATATCATTATAAACTCATATATCAAAGGCATTTCCATTTATAAATGAAAAATATATATCACCATGGAGAGTATAATGAATTACAAACCACAATACATAAACAACATATGTCAATGCATGTTATGTCATACAAAGGAAAACAAAAAATGGACCAAAAAACAAAATTCTATCATCTCCTTTATACCTCAAGTAAGGTATAATACAACCACCACCTCAAAGAAGTCTATTTTACCTAGTTCTAAGGTCACATGACACCACCACCGACTCTATATAGATATTCTGAAAAATAGTATATATAAAGATAAAAATAACATATAAATATACTCAGTAGTTTCCTTCCAAGAAATTTCTTGTGTCCATATAAATTAAACACACTAATGTATTTGTGTATAAAATACACAAAATAAAATAATCAATTAGTATCCATATCCAAAAGATCAACCATCCAATCACTCATATTCCATACCATATAATCAACTCACTTACTGTACCACACTGTTTTCCCTATCACACAGCATCATATAACCACCATGTCCAACACTGGTACACATACAAGAACCAAGCATCTGTCCACCCATAAGGGCCTCACTATAATATCCTTAAGTATTTTTCTACCCATAGGGGCCTAACTGCAACATAATAACTACTAAGTATTTATCCACATATAAGAAACTCACTAAATAATTACCCATCAAAAAGAAGATATCTACACATAGGGAACTCACTATTACATATCCATCACCAAGTATTTATACAATGTGGTATGGAACTTATATAAACCACATTATCCATGTAAATATTTTCTATAAATTCCCCAAAATTCTATAATGTGGAACGAACCTTGTGTAAATCACTTTCACTTCATTCCCAACCATCACCAATACCTTGAAACATTTTCATTATAAGTGGACCAACCCCATGCTAAATTAGTACAACCCATGAAAAAATAATACTTTAAAACCCACTCAACTATTAATATATTTTTTATAATTTTTTATCTTTTGGGATAAAAATTTCATTTCAAGACTAGTAAGATTACTATTTTACCCTTCTTATACGAAAATCTATAAAATTTACCAACTCTCAAAATTAAAAATTTTGAGTCTCCACATTACACACCCATTTAAGAATTTTCATCCTATAAAAGATTCAATAATAAATATAAAAAAGGAAAAAACCACACTAATAATTTCATTAAACTTTAATTATTTCAACTAAATTCCATACCAAAACACAATAGTGAATAATTCAAAACCATTCAGAATATCGAACATAGATATGTGATTCCCTATCCCATATGATTTTCTCTACACTAACATGACTCCAAATAACTCACACTAAGGTAATAACTTATCCCTATATGAATTTATCTCTATGATCTTGAATTTCTACAAGATACTCTATAAAATTCCCATCCTCCTCAATATCCACATTCCTCAAATCAATCAAATATGAAGGATCGTGATAATACTTACAAAGATAATATAAGTGGAATATTTCATAAGTATTTTCCAACAATGTAGGTAATTTAATTGATAATATATATATCCAACTATATCCAAATCTTCACAAGGTTGATAAATTTTAGTATCAACTTATTTCCCTTCCCAAACCTTCATTGTACATGTTAAGGAGAAACTCACAAGAATATTTTATCTCCAACTACAAACCATAATAGAACCCTCATTTGATTAATATATTATTTATTCCTACTTCAAGTAGTCCTCATGCTATCATAAATAACTTTCACATATTCTGTAATATCTTTAACCATATCTATCCCAACCACAATAACTTCACCAACCTCAACCCAACATAGGGGAAAATAAAACATCATCCGTATAAAGCCTTATAAGGTACCATTTCAAAGGAGGAATGATAATTTTTATTATAATAAAATTTCATTAATGATAAATGATATTCCCATGATACTCTAAATATATTTTTTAAAATAAATCCACTTCTTCAGTTGAGAAATAACCTTACATGCTTGACCAGAACTAGATAGAACCAATCCAAAAAACCCCGAAAAACTCAAAAATAAAACCCATAGATTCAAAATCAAATTAAAAATTAAAAATGAAATTTATTAATGACCAAAAAATTGGGATTAAATGTTGGTTATGAGACTATGTCTAGTTTAATTGCATCAATGTATGCATTGGAATATATCATTATTACCTTGGTGCACTGACCCTGAGACATGTCATATCAATATTTTATATCCTCATCATCATCTCATTGTTGTTGTCACATCATTTTTAGATCACACCATCTGTTTTAAGACAACATCAAGTATTGAATGAGATTTTTTCAACCACTACCAAAAACCAAATAGACCTCCAATTCCACTATAGAAAAAAATCATGAATGAAATCACTAATACATCACCATGAGGAACAATTCATAAATACACTCTAGGATGAGAAAATCACTAGAAGAACCAATTGAACTAACAAACCTCATCAAAAAGAAATACCACCAAAAAATAGGAACTAATTTAAGATTCATCATAAGAGATAAGACATCAGAAGAAGAACATGGACCTTCACTAGTTGTAGGACTAGAATAGCCAACACTAGAATAAATCTAATGCCACACAACACACTTCCACCAACACACCACACATACCCTTTAAAAGGTCACCATCATGTTATAATCACCACTTACACCAACAAATATCATTGATTAAACCTAATATAAACCATCATGTGAACCAAGATACACACATTAAATATATATTCCAACATTTGTATCATCTACTCAGTTTGACTATCATTTTTGGGTTAAATGCAGTGATAAGGAACAATTGAATATCAAAGGAATTCAATAATACTATATATATTCACGATGTAAACCAAGTATCACAATTATATTTGATCACCCTTGGAATATTATGAAGCTTCACCACTTCCATCACAAAAATTTTCATCAAACCATCTACTTATCTAGATTCCTTAATTATAAAAAATGAGAAAATTCCTAAATAATTCCATGATAACCCAAATAATGTTAAACCCTTTTAAGAAACAAGGAAAAATTGTAATAAAATCCTTAAACATGTCCTCACACATTCACTAGGTAATTTTCAAAGGATGAAATAACACTTCTATAACTTGATGTTCATATTTTATATGTTGAAACACAAGGTATTGAGAAACAAACATAATTATTCCCCTTTCCATTCCAGGCCACTAAAACTAACTATTAAAAGCATGAAGAATTTTTGAAACACCTATATTCACCACTAAATATGAAACATGGAAATCATGAAAAATAATTTCCCACATACTCTGAGGAATAAATAACTTTCCATGGAATAACAACCAATGTTCATCATCTATATACCAACCATCCAAAGCATGACTAATCAAAATCTGGTCTCCCCACACTTCAACCATGAGGTATCCCAACTAATACTCCTATACTTAATGAACCAATAAATATATAAATCATATGACAAATAAATACCCCCTAATCAGTCTCCCCATAGTCAAGGTGAAGGGATGCTAACAATTCTATAAATTTCTATTCCTTCCTCATCCATTGAGTATCCTCACCATAAAACTTCAAACTCAAAGTGTTAGCTACCACATTACCATTTCCAAGAGTATATGTAATATTCAAATAATAATCTTATATAATTTCAACCCATTTTTTATTGAAAATTCAAATCTTTATAAGAAAAGGTATATCTTAATCTCTTAGAACATATATAAACCCAAAATTATTCTCCAAGAAAATAATGCCTCAAAATTTTAAGAAAAACTCCAATAACCAAAAGTTACAAATCTTGACTAACATAGTTAAATTTATGAAAATTTAACTTTATATACCCATAATAAAATATTTCTCTCTCTTGTATTAAGACACATTAAAAACCCTGATAATATGCATTATAATATACCTTATTTGGAACACCCTTCTTTGGTAATTGAAGAATTGGTTCACTTTTCAACTTATTATTTAAAATTTTAAAAGAATATTGACACTCTTTTTTCAAATAAAAATGATTTACATTCTTAGAAAAATTTGATAACAGAGTTTTAATTTGAGAAATATATAGTATGAAGCTCCTATAATAACTATCCAATCCTAATAAACTCTTTACTTTTGAATCATTCTTCAGTATATTCCATGAAAAAACCATTTTAATATTTTATGGCTCACTTATAGACCATGATCCAAAATAACATGACCTAGAAAATACACCTCACTTCTCAAGATATGACACTTAGATATCTTCCCATAAACTAATTCTCTATGAGTAAATTCAACATGAACCTGAGATGCTCTGCATGATACACCTCAATATTCATATAAACCAAAATATAATCAATTAAGAAAACCAAAAATTCATTAATATGGGGTTGAAAAACCTATTAATAATCCTTATAAACACATATAATGAATTCCTAACTCCAAAAAAATTACCATAAAATTCAAATTCCCATACTAACACCAATAAGATATTTTAGGTGTTTTTCATCCTTAACCCTCATATGGTGATATCTAGATCAAAAATTAATATAAAAAAATCCCCATTTAATGATTAAACAAATCATATATACTATGAAAAATATTGTAATTATTTAGTGTTACTTGATTTAACCACCAATAGTATATACATAATATCAATCTCACATACACATTTTTTTTCAAACAACACTATAGGGTCCCATGGTGAAACATTATTCTGAATAAATCCTCATGAAACAAAATCATCAACATGAATCCTTAACACCTAAATATTAACTAAAACCACATCATAATACATTATATAAGTAGAGGATACACCTGGATATAGATAAATCTTAAAATCAAAATCTTGGATTAAAGATAAACTCATAACCTTCTTTGGGAACACATCAACATAATACCTCACAACTATAAGAAATTACTAGAACTATACATCAAATTCATAACACATAAAAATTCAAAATTGAGATATAATACTATATGGATTAATATGTCTCTAACCTAAATAAATAAATTTTAATCCAACAAAGACTATAAAAATCCCTATAAACTAGAGAAAATCACTCTCTATCGATAAAAATCAACACAAGATTATATAGAGTACAACTAGTCCATCCCAAGGATAATATCATATAGTTATATTCATAATAATAATAGGTTTAAATAGAATCAATATTTCTTCATATGGGAACAAAACCTTGAGATGGTTCATACATCCATAAAAGAAACATCAAAATCCCCAGGTCATACCAGAAGGTTGTGTATTACCCATATTAGAGAAATGAGATCATAATATCATCCAACTACCATGGCCTAACTTAAAACTTTATTGCTTTGAAATCCATGATTTTACACCTCTATCTCCACTTTGATCAAGACTCAATCGAGAAATCTCTAGGAAATATCCAATCCTCATAAATAACTATTCTTCCAACTCATTGCTTTATAATATCCTCATAAAGAAACTTAGAGAAAATATCACAAAATTCATGTAGATATTTTTCCTCAAATCCCTTTGAAAATGGTGATCCCTCATATTCTCAATGATTATAAATTTAATAGAATATCACATAAACTCTTTAAAAAACACACCAAACTCTTAAACCTATGAACTTATCTATTGTATCATTGGTAGATACTATTGTATCTTGAGCCTACAAGTATCAAATAACAATTCTTTCCTAAAAAACCCTCGAAACTGATTACATATGATCATAGACACATCATAATCACCCAATCTTAATGTCCACCATTTACACACCAAACCTCATAAAAAACTCATTATTAAAGAAAAATAGTGCTCAACTATCTACCTGGATTAGCTAAAAAGATATCCCAATCTCCTTCAACCGGCACTTAGGCTCATGAATGGTGATATAACCCTTATACTTCAGAAAATTTTTCTTTTAAAACTCAATCAAGGATATTTTTCAATCCTGTATAGCCTATGAGTCTATTTTTTGACATATATCCTCAGGTGTTTGCTGCACCTCATCTTGCTAAACCTCATGATGGTGTCTTATAACCAGTATAAATACAAATATATAAAACAACCTTAGCCTGAGGATATATATATATATATATATGATGAATGTATAATTACACCACCACATAATTCCCATTTATATTGAAAAATACCCTAACACATCACATACACAATCATCATGATCTAAAGCTACATGATACATGGATCCATACTTATAAATATAACCTGTAGTTAGCATAATATTCCATAAGTATTGATCCATAGGTTAAAAATTTATCACTTATATAACATGGGGCCTTCTATGTTAAATTGTTTTTTCTTTTATGCATCACAAACTATGTTCAAGTAATATTTTTTCCCTTCCACCAATGAAATCCTTACCAGCACCTACTCCAAACTCCATCCTAAAAGCACTTTCTCTAATTCCATTCTATCATGACTTGACCCCACTAGAAATCCACTAGAGTTGAAAATGAGTTCAAGTGTGACTTTACCGCCCACCATTAATAGGCTACAAGTTTGAAACTATAACCAAGGGTATATCATCACACATATATAGAAGGCATTACCCTTTACCATGAATAATATAATGTATTCCTAACCATAATACATAAATAATATATGTTAATGATTGTCATATCATACAAACACAAACTAAAAATTCTAAAATAACCACAAGTCTATCATCTCCTCTATACCTCAAGCAAGGTATAATGCAATACTTACCTCTAACATATCTATCATGTCCTAAGATAAGGTATCCCTCCATCATCAATAACTTTTTTTATATAATCTAAAAAAAATTTATATAAATAATGAGTGAGAATATAAATATACTAGGTAGGTTCCTCCCTATTACTCTAATGTTCCCATGTGAATGAATCATGCTAATGCATCCATTTGTATAAAAAAAATCAATCAATATCCATCTCCTAAAAGTAAACCATCCAACCACTTCTATTCCACGCCACATAATCATCTCACTTCCTGTAACACAACACTTTCTCTATCACACATCATCATATATCAACCACTATAACAATTACCACCATTAATACATATCCAAGAACCAAGAATATGACCACCCACAGGGACCTCACTATAATATCCTCAAGAATCATTCCACCCACAAGGAACTCATTATAACATTACCACCACTAAGCAGCTATATACCCATAGGGAACTCACTAAATACCTATCCATCAAAAAGTAGCTATCAACCTACAGGTAAATCCTATCAAATATATATAACCAATTAGTTATCCACCCTTATGGAACTCATTATCAAATCTACATCCATTTATTAGTCTGTTACCCACCCATATAGACTCTCACTAGTTTTATAGGTGTCCACCCTTAGTGACTTTCCCTACCATAACTTACATTAGCTGGGAAGTTATCTATTTTTGGGGACTCTTACTATATTATTTGGGTGTCCACCATCAAGAACTCTACCCTCCTCAATATATATTATCATCATAACATATCATATATTCACTATAGATATCCATTTCATCCACATAATAATTATAGAAAACCTCATAATCACATATCACAAACCACTACCATATAACTAGTTACGACATACATATAACTATCAAACATATCGTAAATGGAATCTGACCCTCACTATTCATTTAATCACCCACCTAGGCCACAAAACATACAATAGTCCTAGGAAATATAATCACACCATATATATATACTGTTCTCCCACCTAAATCCACCAACACTAGATCTTAAAGAGTAATTTACCACATCAAAAACATTCATTATATCTATTCATACATAAGTTACAAAAACAAAACACATATAAAAAACATATTAAATTCTCTATTCACACAAGTCACAACATCCACTACACCGTTCCACATTTTCACCTCCATCTATTCACACTAGATAGGTTCATCTTATACTAGATTCAAGTTCCACCAATATTTTCAACTCATCCCACCAAAAAATCATATCATAAGCATCGATCTAAATATCCCATGCTAAAAATAGAATAACCACATACTATTTTGGTAGGGCCTATGTAGAAATCACACTACCTTATGTAACGCTTTCCCAAAAAGTCCCCTAAATTCCAAAATGTGGCATGTACCATGTTTATATGGAATGAACCACATGTAACTCATTTCTACTTAATCCCATGCCATCAATAATAACTTGAAATTTTTTCCTAGTAAGTGGAATGCCCTCTATATTTAATAAGAATATACCATGTAAAAAGTTATAATTTCCACCCCTTTCACCTTTTATAGTATTTTTATGAAATTTTATCTTTTAGGATTAAAATTTAATTGTGATGGTTTTAATAAAATATAAAATATATTAATAAAAAAAATTCATATAAATATCCATAAAAAACTTATCAAATAATTCACACATGAATTATACATAATAAGAAACAATAATTAAACATGCTCATATACATAACCACTATTATTTATTTTCCAATGTTATTGTACCTCCATATCCATCAATTCAAATTTTATTATCATAGAATTATAATTACATACTTTTTCAACATTTCATTTCAACTATTTAATTTTTTTTTAATAATAGTAATAATCCATATCCTAACTCATCTCTTTTCAATTATTCATAAAGAATAATTATTCAATCAATATCATATTCATTAACCAATTCCAATTTATATTTACCATTTCATCGTCATCATAAATTATTATGAATTATCCCCCCATTATAGAAAAAAATCATGGTATATTCATAAGGAATATAAAAGATATAAGAATTTCAAGTAGCCTACCTCGATTCCACGATAAACACAAATCCTTAATCCTCTAAAGATCACCACCGATCATTAATCTATAATTAATTATCCATTTTCCTTTATCTCAATCCATCACATCAAAATAATTCTAAGAAATATCTCCCTTAGAAGAGTAGATATAATAGAGAATATTTGATGGTGAAAATTAATTACCATTAATTTCCATTCCATAACCAATCTTAAAGTGTATAACTGACTTCTATTTAAACCTCATATTCAAATAAAACATTTTAATTATCTAAATTGATATGTCATAAATATAAATATTCATATCCTTTTCCTATAATATTTTCATATAATTTACACTAAAAATATCTAAAAGAAACATTATTTATTCTATAAAAACAATAAATTTAAATTGAATTACATAAATAAATATATAAAAAAATTAGTTACCACTATCACAAGACATTAGTATAAAATAATATCTTCATAAAAAATTACTAAATTATAATAAAATTGTAAAAATCACATCCCCAATCTAATGGTGGAGTTAAAATTTCATTTTGAGACCAGAAAAATTACCATTTCACCTTTCATATCTATTTTTTTTAAAAAAAATTCATGAACTGTCAAAAATATTTTTTTATTTCTCTACATTCCCATCCTAACAAAACTGTTCCATCTACAAGTCCATTCCATTAATATTAATCTAAACCAATTAAATTTTAATACAATTAATTATTTAATTATAATGAAATAACCACTCAATTTATTTTCACTAGAATTACTTCAATTTCTATTTATAAGTTCAATATAAAGACACCCACTAAAAACCTACCATATTAAATATACACTTACACTATAATCCTATGCCACACACCCGTAACAAAAAAATTAAAACAACAAAAAAAGGTAATCCAACAAGCTATTTATTTAAATAAAAAATATTTATAAAGTTTCATTTCAAACTATTTCATGAAAAACTAAGTTAATCCATTGGTTTTATTAAAAAACAACACATTTCTATTACCCATTTTCCAAAAATAGTCATATCAAAAGGATTATTTAACTTCCACAATTTTAAATAAATAATAAACCATTAAAAAAAAACAATCAATTTTCTTTTAGAACAATTTATAAGTATTTAAATATATTTTTTACCAAAAAAGATACAAAATTTTTATTATAAGCTTCTTAAATTTATTAAATCACCTAAACCCAAAAAGAAAATAAAAATAAATCATAAAACTGACACCATGAGTTTTTATTGATATAAAATATTTTTTTCTAATGTTTCAATGTCATGGGAAATTAAATACATACTAGGGAGATATTTAATGATCCCTTGATGTGAAATGGAAATTGAAGTACCCATGTGAATATTATTGTTTTATTTATTGTTTTTATATCCTAATAATAACACATGAGAATATAAATTATTACACATGAGATGAATGAATGTAATTTCATGTTAAAGTTTCATAATCCATGTTATGAAGTGCTGATGAATAGTTAAGGAACATGAAATAAAATTTATCTGAAGAATCTAGGAGTATAATTATACCTCAATGATAATGGGAATCATGATATAAAGGTTTTATAAATACATATGGTGATGAATATGAATCCATGAGTTTTTTATAAGTTATACAATAGAGGATAAAAATAAAATAGGAATAATAAATAATATAGTTCAATATAATCAATCATGTAATACCCTAAAATCGACCATAAAGTACATCTCAATAATCCATACAATTCACTTGATCAACTATGACATTCAATTCAATTTATTTGAGTGATAAAATTATAAAGGTCCATATTTGTGGGTTTTTACTAGAAAGAAAAGGAGTGAACAATAATAAAAGTGGTCTTGAGATATTTTCACAAAAATAGAAGATATTTAGGTGTAATAATCATATAAATGAGTATAAAATATAATTTTTACAAAAACCATTTGCAATGAAATCTGAAAAAAACTTTTTTTAATTACTGGATAATTACCCAAGCACATAAAACTTACTATGAGATGAAAAATTTGAGATGTCCATTGCACAAAATATTTTTTAACCTACAAAACGTTTTACAGAGTAAAAACATTTTTTTTTTCATTTTTTATTATGAAATATATGAGCATATAACACACATGTAAAAAATTTAAAGAATTATGGAAGAATGAATTTTTCTTGAGAAGCATAAACCATATTTTTTATATAAAATATGAGTAGCATATAAAATTATATATATAATTTTTTTTCCATGAAATGTTTTTTGGTATATAATTTCTATTAAATTTCTAGAAGAAACATAAAACAGAGATTTCTTGAAGTAGAGATTAGTTTTTGGATATATTAAAACATATAACTTTTATAAAGTAAATACAAAACATTTTTTTAGAGGATAAAAATAAATTTTTTCCTTCATTCAATATTTAGTATATAACACAGGTAACATAAAAAATTTACTAAGATGAATTATTCTTAAGAAGAAGATGATTTGAAGGCTTATACATACACAAATAGTTTATGGGAAAATATTTATGGGAATAAGACATGTTGTATAAAACATATCATGAGGTATTGAGGAAAACCCGAGCTGATGACTGACACAAAAAATAAGTGTTGATTTATATAAAATTTTTAATGAATAAAAAATAATTATTAAAAGGGAAAAATATATGGTAGAAAAAAACACTTGATGGGAATATTGAAATAATTATGTAATAAAGGAAATCCTTAGTGTTCTGAATGTTACGAAATAATGGTTTATGATGAATAAAACCACATTGTGGTGAAGACCATTACATCATGGTTATGTGCATGGAATTGAATTAATTATGAGATAATTAATAACTTGAATATTTATTCCATATAACCTATCATTATTTTTATCATTATTATGTAATAATATTAGGGAGTTTTATCGTTTATATTAAATGTTCAAACATTAAACAATTAAGTGTAAATATTAACCAAGTACTACAAGGAGTTATAACATTGTGAAATATTTATAAAACTATAAATATTTATGGATGAAAATTTATAAAATTTGGGGTTATAATAAGTGTCTATGAAGGTTTATAAAATTTATTTATACATTTTAAAACATTTTATGATTTTTGATTCGTTCACTATGAAACTCCTTGAATCCATAACTCTCATTTATCTCTTATTGTTTAATTAAAAGGTTTTAGAAGAACTTGAGTGTGAGTGAAATACTTCCTAAGTATTTGGATATTTATATAACCAATAGATACATTTTAAGGAGAGTTTTTTTGGATAATTATAATGGATATAAATCAACCACATGTGAAAATGAGTATCATTTTATTCACTAGCATGAAAGTTATGTTTTTTATTCATTTTGAATTCAATTCAAATGAATTATGGTTAGATATTATAAAATTTATTTTGAACTTATTTCTAATATATTTAGAGAACTTTTATCCCCATTTAAACTCATCAGTTGTATTAGATGTACTTCTAATTTAATTGGATTTTAAGTTTTTAGTAGGGGAAGAATCTAAAAAAAGAGTTTTGTATAAAACATAACATGGATATTAAAAAACGGTCATGGTTTGTAGAGATATTACTAACCATAAGTTTTTTCCATATAAAATGATCCTAGTTTATAAAAATATATAAAATCACATCAAGGTTTCAAAAAAATGGGCATTGGAAAATATTTCTTAAAAACATGATATTTCATATCATTATTTTTTAAAAATGTCCACGGTTTGTATGTAAATTAAATTTATATATGGAAACTATAAAAAAACCCTATGGTGGTTTAAAAGTATGACTCTTTAAGGATCTATGACTTCTACAAAGGGAAAACATTGTGGTTTGTTTGAAAATTTTTGTCACATGTGAAGAACCACACCATGGTTAACAAAGAAACATAATGAAGTTCTTTGATTTATGAAGATTTTTCTTATTAGATTGTGAAAAACATTTGATACCATGCGCCCAAGTCTATGTTAAATATGAAGGTGTTATTTTGAACATAAAAAAAATTATTTTTTCCAATGAGATATAGTTTTATAGTGAATCTATATGGTATATATTTATGATTTTAATATAAATTATTTATTTTACAATTGTAAATTAATTTATAAATTATTAATAAGTTTGAAAGTAAGACTAAATATAAAATATTTTATATTATTTTATTGAATTTTCATAAATTATAATATGATTTTTTTCATATTAAATGAATTGTTTTATAAATTTATTTAAAGAAATTCAAAAATGTTTTTGGTGTATTTAATCAAATATTTAAATAAATATTAAAAAATTATGTTAAAATAATGTAATTTTTTACATTATTAATATGAATTATTTATTACTAATAATCATGAAGGTTTTATATTTCTTAGAGAATGATATATTTTAACATTAAGGAGTTCATATATTCTCCACGTAAATAATGAAATATTAAGTGTTATTATTCATGAGTTGAATATAAATTATCCATTATTAAATATTAAAAATTTACATAAAAACATGTTTAAATTATAAATTTATTATTATTTCTTTATTTATGAATTATTTATAAATTCCTATCTCATGTCTAAATATTTGAATTTCATATTTATTGGATTATTCCCTATTTTCTCATTATTCATAAATATAAAGTGTTTATTGTATAAATGAATTCATGTTTTAGTTTAAATTGTTTAATACACACCTTATAAATATCATACATACATATAAGTAGTAACGTGTTAGGTACAATATTATATTTAGTTATATTCAACAAATATTATGATTTTTTCTTTCAAATTATGAACTCAATAGTAAAGGATGATTATGATTTATAAATATTAGGTGTTTGGACTGTATTTAAATTAAGTTCTTTATTGATTAATTATCTATATATAGTGAGACTTTGGGATGAAATTGTCATTTGTTTAGAAGCATAGGTTCTATTATAGAGAAGTTGGGGTTTGATACTTGTCACACCATGCATTCTCTTGAGTAGATATTTGTTTCCTATGATTATAAAACTTTACATGAAAAAGGTTTCATGTACCTAATTCATGAGATAAATCTTAATATATATAAATACAATTAACTTTTACTTTTAGGTAAGTAACAAAAGTCATTAGTTTTATAAAGTGTTATACATTAATATGTTTGGAATATATTAATTTGATTGAAGGTATAATAAATAAAAAATAAATCATTATAAGTATAAATACATGAAGGGAAAACATAATATAATATGAATTCTACAATCCATGGTATATCCTCCATCAAGGTTCCTAAGGGGGTTATCAAAACAATTGACAAGATTTTAGCGAATTTTATTTCGGACCTATTATCGGAGGGGAAGAAACATTGGGTAGCCTAGAAAAAAATGGCGCGGCCAGTGGGTGAAGGTGGAATCAATGTGCGCAACCTAAAGGATACCCTATACTACATGCATGAAAGGATTTCTTGGAACATCATGGAATGACGTACTCTCTGGGTAATTACCATGCATGTGTATGCAACACGACTTCAGGACTCAGGGGAGGAGAATTATTCTTCCCTTTGGTCAATGATTTCTCCCATTGTGACTGTGATTTGACCTGTCTCCTGATGGGTGGTGGGGGAATGCGAGTTATCTTTCTCACATCAGGATTGGTGTAGTACAGTGCTGGGGTTCCCTAGATTCCCGGCAACAGATATCTCATTTTGGGAGGCTAGTCTCTTCCCTAATTTCACCAATACAGTTTTGGATAAGGATAAGCTTGAGTGATTTCAACTCATTGAACTTAATGAAGAGGAGGAAAAATGTGTTTTCACTGCCTCCACCTCGGGCATTTTCTCCTCAAAGGACTTTCACTGCATCGGTAATGAACATGTCCAGTCTGGGAATTGGGATGAGATTTTTTGGGTGAAAAAATTCCCACCAAGCGCATTTTTCTTACTTATGGAATTCCAAACAAATCCCTTATGACTGATAACAATATTTGTAGATGTGGTATCAAAATTGCATCCAGGTGAGTTTGTTGCAGAATTGCTAGCGAGGAGAGCACTACTCATCTGTTATTAAGTAGTGATTGGGTAGGTGAGGTGTGAGGATTTCTTGGGGGATTATCTGATAAACTCTCCTCGGATGAGTCTACCCTCTCCTTCCTTGTTAAATGGTTTTATGGTTCTAAGGGAGGAGGCCCAGAGAGGGTGGCCCGCTCGGTGCTGCTGTATGTGGGGTGCTAGACGATTTGGCTGGCGTGGAACAAATCGAAGCATAAGGGTGTGAGGGTGATGGATCGTGCTATTATCATATGGGCAAAAAATCTATTAATTAACCTGAAAAAGGTAGCGAGGAATTGGAAGGTGGCCCCCTCTCTTCTTCGTTTTTAAGAAGGATCCAGTGTGACCTTGTCATCCAGTAGCAGGGAGGGTGACTAGGTATATTGGCCACCTCCCTCAGTGGGATTGACACTCAATATGGTTGGATATTGCGTCCAAGGGAACTTGTGCGAAGGAGGAGTGGTACATAACTGTAACAGATCATTTCACTTAGCATTCTCGGCCAAACTGGGTCAAGGCTCTTCCATTTAAGCGGAGGAAACAACAATGCTCACTGGGCTATGACTATGCATGGAAAAGGGTCTAGCTATTTCTGAAATTGAAATGGACTCCTTAATTGTCCACAATTCCTTGAAAGGGTATAGCGAGTCTCCTTGGTCGATTTTCTTTATCATCAGAAAATGTAGAAGTATGATCAATAACAATGCTCATGTTCTTTATACCTATAGATCAGGGAATAAGGTTGTAGACTACTTAGCCTTGGTGGAATTCACTAGTGTGATAGAGGTGTTTCTTTACATTTCGGGGAGTATTCAGCCTAATGGGATTGAATTTATTAAAGGGGATGCGCTCGATCTTCATCATTTCAGGCCCCCTTAGGTTCTTTCTTGGTGGGGTGAGGGGTTCCCCCTGTATTTCTTTTGTACCTTTTACTTCATTCAATAAAAAAATTACATGAGGATGATGGATATGTTGACCCTAATAGGATTAATTAATTGTATCAAGAATGAAAATTGGTTCACACTTAATTAAGAAATCCAAAAAATTAGGATACTAAAATAATGGGTTTGGGATAATCCACATGTTGGATTTGGGTATGGAGTTTTCCACTCAACTATCTAAGAGTCATATATGATATGATTGATATGATTATCTACTTGAATATCTAAGTGATTAGAGACACACCAAATGAAAGATCCTAGAAATTATAAGCTTATTTTTCTTTTTAAAATATTTTATTAAATTGATTTATTTATAATCAAAACAAACTTTGATTTATTTGTTAAGTTGAATATTTAAAATTATATAATAATACTTCAAATCATTTTATAAATTATGATTTTATGAAATTTATATTTTTCATAGCTTATGTTATAATATTTTTAAATAAATTATTCTTTTCAAGAAATGATATTTTATATTAAATTAATATTTTAAATTACAATACTACTTTTATAAACCTAGTTTTATTTTTTTTAAATAATATTTTATTATAAATATTTATTTTTAATTACATATTATACTAATAAAATTTAATAATAATTATAATTAAACATATTATAATTTCAATATATGAAATAAATGAAATTATGAAAATATAAATAAATAAAATTTGAATAATTAGAAATATTAATATTAAAGGAAATTTTTTAAAATTACAGAAAATTATAAATATATTATACAAATTATGATAATATTATTAATTTGTTTTTTTTTATTTTCAAATTTTTAATATTATGAAAATCATATTGATATTAGTTTTTGTTTGAAATAAAATAAAATGAAAAATTGATTAAAAAACAATCAGATGAGATAAATGAGGATCAACCTAATTTATCAGGTAAATAAATCGAGGGTTTCGAGAGGCACAACTGAGTGTAGTTTCTTCTTCAGGAGGAATTGATCTTGGTAGAAGAAATAGGGCTTTGAATCATTTAGGCTGAGCATGGAAGAGGTAGAGTCGAGTCTGAGGTTTCCCATCAAGAGGAGTCGAAGTCGAGGAGGTTAAAGACATGTGAGTTAGAGGTCATGTGCTGATCGGAATTGACTCCTGTAGATGGATCTATGCACAGATGAAGCTTGAGGCATAGTCGAAGGAATATTTTACTAGTGAGAGAGTCTTCATATACAGAATGGTAATCATCATCTTCCTTTGGTAAAAAAAATAAATAGATCTTTGAGGTAGGCATACTTTATTGTTTTAAGGTGTCCAAAATCTAGTTAAAGATCTGGTTTTTCTTTTTTCCTATTTATCTTGATGTTATTGATAAATTATGACATTAAATTGAATCATTTTTGACAACATTTTTAGTTTGGAATTGGCTAATTTTAAATCATTCTCTGTTTTCTCCCCACTGTTCATCTCCCTCACTTTCATGAACCAGAAACCCTTGACACAACCCTCTTTCTTCTGTTCCCTTAATATCAACACTCTCAATCAAACTGTGGCCCATGATATGAATTCTCAACCAAAAATGAATCAAGATCTTCAATTAGGGTATAATTTTTTTTTCATATCTGATTCATTAATTAATTCGGTTGTTCTTTTCATGATTAACCAAGAAGAATTGACGTGTTTTAATATAAATATATATTCTTTATCATAACCATATTTTATGGATCTCTCTTAAATTAGTATCTCAACACCGATCTTTTGGTTAATTTTTGGATTGCTTCACTTGAAAGATGCAGTGAGGGATGGTTTATATATATATATATATGTGTGTGTGTGTGTGTGTTTCATATCACATTTAATCACTAATTTATTGGATACACAATAATATTCTATAAAAATAGAACCAACCCACCTATTATAAACTGAAAAAGGATTGACCCACACCATCTTCTCATTCTTGGTGAACCAACAACCCAATACCTTCCTTCTTTTTCAATTATTTAAGGTAATGGAAACTCTTATTTTCAATTTTTTATCATAAGAGATATAATTATTTTTCAAATATCTATATGTATATGATAATAATCTTGTGTAAATAAAATTTTGAAATAAACTTTTTTTAAAATTTAGTTTTGAATATATGTAATGGAATTTTAGTATTATCTTATTAAGGTACTATATTCTATGGATTTCAAAGAGAAATTCATATTTTTTATATATACTATATTTAGTTTCAAAGAAACCCTTTTAGGGGTTTTAGTTTTTGAAATTTTGTGATTATATCATGTAAAAGGAATGTTATTATTTTAAAAGTTATGGTAAATCAATTATGTGTTTATGAAAGCATATTTTTTATGAAATATAATTATTATATGAAATTTTATATAAGAAACTATATTTTTGTTTTATTTAAAAAATTTATATTTTTTATCTATGCTATAAATCAATAAAAAAATATTTTCTTGTTATTGTTCTAATTTTAAAAGGGTAATTTGTTTTATAAAAAAATCCTTGATTATATTTTATGCACTTAGAATATATGATAGTTATAATTTCATGTAATCACTATCTATAACAAGTTTTTAATTAAAAAAGGTTATCATTTTATGTGTGAAAATTTTCTATATATTCATGGATGTTATAATAATATATTATCATTATATATAACATATTAACATTTCATGTATGTACTAGTTTAATTTTAATGAGTCATATTTTATGTTTATGATCTTTTTATGTAAGTATTTAAAGGGATTACTTATTTAACAAAGTATTTAATGAATGTGTCATTAAGGTAAATTTTTAGTGTTATGGTTTCTTTATACGAATTATTTCAAAATATGGATTTATCCAAAAAAATTATGGAATTTACTAAAAGGTAGTTTTTATAAAAGTATAATTATTTTCTACTTTGAAAATAATTAAGTATTTTTGAAAGGGTTTTGATGGGTTGTAATTGCAAAAGGCGGATCTTAAAAATTATTTCTTAAAAGTTTGATATGACACTTGGGTATCATGCAGAAGAATGAGGAGTGGGGAGTGAACTCATGGCCTCACAATATTTTTTCCTATGCGTGATATTTCTTATTACCACATGGTTTTCATAGGATCTTCCAAGTATTAAAATAATCCAAAAATAAAGTATTATTTTCAAAATAATTTTCCAAGGAGTTATCCAAGTGTTTTCAAAGAACTATTTTTGAAATGAATTTTTAAAATCATCATTTTTGAAAGGTTAATATATATATATAAAATATTTATATTTTAAAAACTTTATTTTAAAATATTTTTCAAAAGGAGTTTTTATAAAAAGATTTTCACTGGTTTTAAAAACCCTTACTGGGAAATTTTATTCTCATCCCTTATTTAAAATGTTTTTCATAGGTGTTTTAGAAATTCTTGGATGGATGACTTTTCTTAAGCTGTTTGCACCCAAGAAGAAAATTATTTGTTTTATTTTGGTTTTTTGTTAAACTTAGATAAAATTATAAGGTGTTGTATAACTCTCTATAACCTAGACCATCAATGGCCCGAAGGCCTTCATTTTTTATTGATTTTTGATAATCCACCTTTCAAGGGGTGAGGTGGAACCCTTACAAGGCCTGTAGGTGTAAGCATTACCTGGCCCATAGGCCTTAGAGTAATTCATTGCCCGTAGGCTTCAAACATTACATTCAACCCAGACTAACTACTTGGAACTGCTCCTCCCCAACATCTTCCTCATGGAATCAACTCTACACCTTCACATGGCTGTTCGGCTAGGATTTTCCGTGCATTCACAGGCTTGTCCCGATGGCAGGTGCCATACCCTCTCATTCTTGAAATCCTTTTAGATTCTGCTATGGGGAATGCTCCTTGTTCCTCCTCATTCTCAAGCTTGTTCCTTATAGGTTGTCTGGTTTTCATCTACACTTTTAAGGTGTCCCGAAGGCCTTGAGGTGGCCCAAAGGCCTTACTGACCCGAAGGCCTGGGTGGACCGAAGGCCTTAAAGGAATCAGGGACCAAATCGGTGGCCCGAAGGCCCAAATGGGGGCATATTCCCGGCTGCTACAGTGACAAACAGTGCTTGCTATAGTCCCCACTACAGTTCCTGCTACAGTACCTACTTCAGTACTGCTACAGTACCTGCTACAATACTGCTACAATACCTGCTATAGTACTACTACAGTGACCTAGAAATTATTCCCCACCTGGATTTGATCCTGGGTCTCTTGGATGCACTTAAGGAGTCTTCACCAACTGGGCTGAGGCTCATGTGCCTCTATAACCTAGACCGAAAAAGTTCATGGAATGTATAATGTACTGTGTAATGTTTCAGTTATATTTTATAAAAAAATACATAGTATTTTATAATTGAATCTAGAAGCATGTTTTTAAGACATCATAGTTGGTATCATAGAAATGGTCTAGAAAACTTTAGATATTAAACATTTTCTTTTGAGGAAAAAAAAAGCTATGCGATAGAATTTTATTTAGATAATTAAGTTCTCTTAGAAGATTTAGTTTTTCCTAATTCTAAAGATAGAAATTTAGAATTTTCTTAAGTCCGACAAATGAGTTGAGAGAGATTAATTCATTTAGGGGGAGATGTAAATTCCCAAAAATTATAAGCATATATTTTTTATAATATATTTTTTTAATTTGATTAATTTATAATCAAAACTAAATTTGATTTATTATTTATGTTGAATATACAAAATTATATAATAATACTTTAAATCATCTCATTAATTTTAGTTTTATGAAATTTATAGTTTTTATATATTATGTTATAATATTTTTTAATATATTATTATTTTAAATAAATAATATTTTATATTGAAATAATATTTTAAATTATAAATACTGCTTTTACAAACATGGTTTTATTTTGTTTAAAATAATATTTTATTATAAATAGTTATTTTTAATTACAGGTTATACTAATAAAATTTAAGAATAATTATAATTAAACGTACTATAATTTAAATATATGAAATAAATGAAATTATAAAAATATAAATAAATAAAATTTGAATAATCATAAATATTAATATTAAAGGTAATGTTTTAAAACTTATGAAAATTATAAATATATTATACAAATTATAATAATATTATTAATTTTTTTGAACTTCTAATATTATAAATATAATATTGTTATTAGTATTTGTTTCAAATAAAATAAAATGAAAAATTGATTAAAAAAACAATCAGATTAGATAAATGAGGATCAAAGTCATTTATTAGGTAAATCAATCGAGGGTTTCGAGAGGCATAAATGAGCATGGGTTCTTCTTCAGGAGGAACCGATATCTGTAGAGTAAATAGGGCTTCGACTCACTCAGACTGAGAGTAGAAGAGGTAGAGTTGAGTCTGATGTTTCATAATGGGAGGAGTCGAAGTTGAAAAGGTTGAGGAGGAGCGAGTTAGAGGTTGAGTACTAATTGGAATCGACCACCAAAGATGGATCCGTGCACATATGAAGCTCAAGGATGGGTCAAAAGAATCATTTATCAGCAATAGATTCCTTAGATGTTGACTAGTAATCATATTCTTCCTCCTGTAAAATGATTCACATATTTTTAAGGTAGGCGTAATATATGGTTTTAGGGTGTCTGAAATCTGGTTGACAATTCGGTTTTTCTTTTTAACATTTGTCTAGATGTTATTGATATATAATGGCATTAAATTGAATCATTTTTGTCAACTTTTTTGGTTTAGAGTTTTATAATTTTAATTCATTCTTTGTTTTATCTCCACTATTTATCTCCCTAATGTTCATGAACTAGTAAACCTCAATGTGTTCCTCCTTATCTTCCATTGATATCAACACTCTCAATCAAACCATGGACCAACAATATAAATTCTCAACTAGAAACAAATCAAGATATTCAATATGGGTATGATGGAATATTTCATAGCTAACTCATTAATGAATTCTACTTTTTTTATGACTAACCAACCAACAACGATGAGTATTGATATAAATATATATTTAAATATTCTTTCTCATCACCAGATTTTTTTTGAATCAATCTTAAATTAGTATCTCAACATTGATCTTTTGGTTAATTTCTAGATTGATTAACATGAAATATAGAGGGAGGGATGGTTTATATATATATATATATGTTTCATATCATATTTAACCACCGATTTATTGGATACAAACCAATATTCTATAAAAATGGAATCAACTCACCAGTTATACACTGAAAAAGGATCGACCCAAACCACCCTCTCATGGTCAGTGAACCAATGACCCACATACCTTTCTTCTTTGTTAATCAGCTAAGGTAAAGGAAAATTTTATTTTCAATTGTTTACCATTAGAGATATAGTTATTTTTCAAATAAATATATCTATATGATAATAATATCAAGTTAAACAAATTTTGAAAGAAACTATGTTTTTAAATTTAGTTTTAAATATATGTAATGGAATTTTAGTATTATCTTATTAAGGTACTCTATCTACAAATTTAAAAGAGAAAATCGAATTTTTTATATATGATATATTTAATTTCAAAGAAACCCTTATAGGGGTTTTAATTTTTTAATTTTTATGATTATATTATGAAAAAGTAATATCATTATTTTTAAAGTTATGTTAAATCAATTAAGAGTTTTTTGTAAGGATATTATTTTTGTAAGCAATATAATTATCCTAAAAAATTTTATATAAGTAACTATATTTTTGATTTATTTGTAAAATTTCTATTTTTGATCTATGATATAAATCAATAACAAATCTTTACCTTTTATTGTTTTAATTTTAAAAGTGAAATTTATTTTATCAAAACCTATTTGATTATATTTTATGAACTTAGAATATATGATAGTTATTATTTTAGATAATTTCTATCCACAACACGTTTTTAATTAACAAAGGTTATCATTTTATGTGTTCAATGTTTTTTACATTCTTGGATGTCATATTAAGATATTTCCATTATCTATAACATATTGAAATTTCATTCATGCACTAGTTTAATTTTAATGAGACTTATTTTTTATTTATGATCTTCTTATTTAATTATTTAAAGGAATTGCTTATTTAACAAAGTATTTAAAGAATGCGTCATTAAGGTAGATTTTCAGTGTTATGGTTTCTTTATATGAAATATTTCAAAATATTTATTTCTCCAAACACATATGGAATTCAATAAAAGGTAGTTTTTATAAAAGTATAATTATTTTCTACTTTGAAAATAATTAAGTAGTTTTGGAAGGGTTTTAATGGGTTGTAATTGAGAAAGACAGATCTTCAAATTTATTTCTTAAAAGTTTGAACTGGTACTTGGGTATCAGGAAAAAGAATGAAGAATAGGGATTAAACCCATAACCTCATAGGAAATTTTCCTACTAGTGATATTTCTAATCACCACATGGTTTTCATAGGATCTTCCAAGCATCAAAATAATCCCTATAGAATGTATTATTTTAAAAATGATTTTTAAAGGAGAAATCAAAGTGTTTTCAAAGAACTATTTTTGAAATAAATTTTCAAAATAATTATTTTTGAATGGTTATATATATATATATCAAATATTTGTATTTTACATAAAGTATTTTAAAATATTTTTCAAAATGAGTTTTTATAAATAGGTTTTCACTAGTTTTTAAAACCCTTAATAAGAAATTTTATGATCATCCCTTGTTTAAAATGTTTTAATAGGTGTTTTAGAAATTATAATATGAATAAATTATATTAAGGAGTTATCACCCATGAAGAAAATTAGTTGTTTTATTTTGATTTTTATTCAACTCTGATAAAATCATAAGGTGTTTTCAAACTCTCCATAATATAAACCAAAAATGTTATTGGAATGTATAATATATTGTGTAATGTTTAAGTTATCTTTTATAAAAAAACACATAGTTTTTTAGCATTGAATCCAAAAATAAAAGTTCATAACATCACAAAAAATATGACTAAAAGTTTGGATCTTTGACCACTAATAGATATAATAAAAACTATAAATGGTTTCATGATTTTAGTGGTAGAATATTGAATAAAAATATTTATTAAATACATATATAACATGATATTTTTTTGATAAAAGATTATATTATTGATAAAATAAAATCAATATCAAAATTGATTTTTAGATCAAACATAGAAAAAGAGAATATTAATAGAAAAAAATTCTTAGATCCACACATAAATTTAATAATTGTGAGATTCACTCTAGTTTTTTACAGACACACCATTAAGGGTGGTGAATTAGTTGTTGTAAAATTATTTTACTAAAAACCAATTCTTCTTTTAATCTGATAAAACCACTTTATTTTTGAACCTATTATGTGATTTAAAGAAAATGGATTCCTTCATTTTTTAACCTATCATAAACTTATATGAAATGTAGATAAAGTAGTAAAGGCGGCACATGTGTTTTTATAAGGTTTAGTCTCAATTTGAGCATAATCCTTACTATAACTAGTTATTATCACGATCTATATATTATCTATTATAAATATTTTTATCAATGAAAGTGAAAGTGGGATGTTGTTATCTTAACCCACTCTCTCACTATATTACAGTAGTGATGCAGTTTAAAAAATTACACATGTGAACCTAGATCATACCATAGATTGTCTTTAATTTGGCATCACACAAACTAAATTGTTTAACACTTCCTTCCACCTATTGAAGTCGATCCCTAAGTTATGTCCAGGTATGACACTAAAAACACTAATATTATATCCTTATTCAACTATATAGACTTATAAATCCTATAAATTCTTCAAATGAATCTCATAATACTTGGTTTTTAAATCTATGTGTGAATATTTCTAGATTCTCTTGAAACTTATTGATGGCCTTCACAATTAAAACTTCTCAAAAATGAAAAATAAAGTATAAAAATTTATCATAGATCACTTAACCTTGACTTTATGAATTAATTTCTTCTTCCTTGATTGTATCTATCCAATAGTATAAGTGGGATCGCTCAACTATTATTCTTATTCTTCTTTTATTTCTTTGAAACCAGACACGTAGTATCTCTTCCACACTAGTTCAGTTATTTTTTTTAATTTTTACACTCATTATTCCTTAATTGGTCTATTTATTCTTGGAACACTTTTTTACATCGACTATGAATCCACCCTCTCTCTATATTTATTTTTCTCTTCTTTAATATGACTATATAGGTGACATCTAACCTTTTCATGGAGTCATTTTCTTATTCCAAAAAATGGAAATTCTTTAGGATTATGAATGAAAGACAAAATATACCATTAATATTCCATATTCCCATTTCCCATTTTTCCATATTATTCATGTTAACCTCTTTTAATATAATCACATGGTAGTTTCTCCGATGATCACTTTTTCTTAGCTCAAAGATCATTACAAAAATAATCTTTTATTTTATTTCATTTTTTAATCATCTATTTGTATTGGATAGATTTGTATTCCAGGTTTTCTATAAAATAACCTTGTCTTATTCTTCTTCTCAAATATACCCCACAAAATATATACTTCATTTTCCATAATTGTATAAGAATATAAAAACAATACATTTGAAGCTTCTTATTTTCAGCTTGAATGCATTAACAAGAAACCTGTACAGATCTTGGATTGATTCTATACACATCAGAAAAAAATTAGTACTCTTCCTTATTCATTAAAAGACTTTACTTGAATCATAAATCATTTTTTTGTTCCATTGAAGACACATCACAATCATTGAAAGAAATTTTTCATTTATTTCTAGATTTAGTGAAATTTGGAATCTCTCATTTTCAGGCTGAAAAATATATTTGAAATTCATCCAACTTCAATATTCTTACCATAAACTCAAATAAATAATGATTTAGGCTTTAAGGAACATATCAATCATTTATTTAACTTCACATAAATTATTATTTAAAACCCATACAATTCATTTTATTCATCAAGAAACTCATTTATTTGATCCTTCTTAAAATTCAGGATTGAATCAAGGATTCACTATACTTCATGATGTTCAGAAAAATTTAGAAAAAAAATTTCATTATAAAAAAAATTATTTTTAAAACAATTATAAATTATAGAAACTAATTTTTATACTTTAAAGTATCTAAAATTAAACTTTCTTTCATCTTATTCCCCATGGATTTAAGACTAGATCCTATTTAATTCATTTATTAGATCAGAAAGAATTTTAGGTGTTTTTGATATTTGTAATATGATATAATAACTATTGAATCATCCTAAATAAACATATTTCTTCAATTATTAAATATAGAAACTTAGTTTTTTTATTTTGGTGAATTCCATATTTTTTACTAAGTCATGATGATAACACATATAGAAAAATTATCCCTAGACATTCTATTTCTATGAAAATTTTGATAATTTAGGAGGGATTCATGTTTATGTAGCTTTAATTATGTATACCCAGAATAATATCATGGTCACACTAGCATAAATGATGCTTATGAAGTTCTTCCTCATGGTTACATATGACAAACTTTATTCCAATGAAACATTAGATAATGCATACATAGAACTAGAATGATACTCATACATATAAGACTTTACTATTATTTAATGTATACACTGGATGATGGTAACAAATTTAGAGAATGATGGTTACATAGATTATTGGATAATGATCATGTAGTTTACTATCATCCATTCAAAAATACCTAGATAATATCTATATAGTTCTTCCTTTTCCAAGATGATGTGTACACAAATAAGAAGATAACTCTTATAAGGAAGTGACCTTATCAAATTTACAAAACATGTAAATTATAGATTATCTCAAATCAAGTCTAGATCTCTTCAAATTCTTTCAGGATATATTCAATCTTATAAAAACATAATTCAAGATTTATTCAAATTAATATTCACTATCATTTAAATGTATTACACCATGGATAATTTCATAATAAACTCAGATAGATTTCATCCTTTAATGGGTACACTTCAATATCCCCACTATCTAGTTTCAATCAAACACTTACTAATCAATTTTAGATAGTAATGAAATACTTCATTCATCACTTTCCATTGTATCTACACGAATATTAAGTCCACTAATCACCTAGTTGTTTAGGGTTTCCATTTGAATTTATCCAACCAAGTTATTAAAGGGACCAAACACTTTCATATCCCTTTTCTAACTTAAGATAACTCTCCTTTTCACAGTATATGGAATCCAACCCTTAATTAATTGGGTGGAATTTCCAATACATCCCTAGCTTCACTAAATATTTACTTTCACATTTACAATAAATAAAACCATAATACAAAGGGAATTTTAATCTCTCCCTTTGTATTTTTTTTCAATACCAAATTCATGTACAAGGTTAATGTATTTTCTATCCCCTTTTTTAATAATAAATTTTAAGGATGGAATATGTTTGTTTCTCCCACTTATTCATACCGTGAGTCTAGGTAAGGAACTCAAAGGGAGTATTTTTCTCCCCCTTTCTCAAGAAACACCTTCTCCTCATTAGTTTCATCCAATTTCTAAATTCTTCATTAGTTCCATGAGAGAAGCGTAGAATCACATGTTACTTATAAATGTGTTATAAACCCATAAAATCTAAGTCTAAATGGGATAACACTTTGTAGAAAACAATAGTGAAAAACATAGATAGAAAAATGTCCACAAAAAACTCACCATGTGATACCAACTCTGAAACTCACTACTTTGGGGTTGTCGAAATAGACTTTTAATATATTTTAAACCAAAAATTCACTTTAAAATACACATTAAAATATTTAATGTGAAATTATTTATTTCACATTTAGTTTTATGATCACTCCCCTTGATAATAATGATATATATGAGTTCAAAAAATAATGGGAGAATAGAGATCATACCTCAAACTTTAACTTTTGAAGGTGATATATATAATTATAGATTTAATAAGTATTACTAAATCATCAACAACTTAAACCTTTTGATAGTTCCCCCTTAAGGTATTATCTCTATTATTTATCACCTTCAATTCCTAACTTTGTAACAAAAACATAGTGGACCATGGAATAAGGTGGAATTCCATTAGCTCCTTAACTTTATAAATAGGGATGAGAAATATTTCTCAACCCGGTGAATCCCTTCTTTGAAGGTCTAAAGTGTATATAGATCTTCATGCTTACTTCATATTTGGGTTTCTAGATATGAAATTTATTTGGTATCATATAATTCCCCATTTTAACTTTTACTCTTAAATGGAATGGGATTCTTCACTTGAGATAGAAGGATACATTTATCCTTTTAAGCTTGATCTATTTTATTATAAATTTTAAATTGGTTAGGCCATATCATTAAAAAATATATTGTCTTATGGTATTCATTATTCATGTGTGAGGACTCATTTTTCTTGATATTAGGATTCAATAGTGTTTTTCCATTGTTATTCAATGGATTATTTTTACCTAGAAGAGCATTCATGCATTTGATAACGTGGTTTTAAACCACTGTTAAACTTCTAGATACATATATAATAACCTTTTATATTCCCATTTTGGTAACCCTTTCAACCTCTTCACTAGGAGTGTCAACCACCAAGCCAAATTTTCTATCCCTTTCCTAAATCGACTCTCTTCTTGTTTTTATATTACTCATTTTAACTTTGAAATTCATGGAAATATTTCAATAGTTAATGATGTGACCTCTTTTACCATAGTATAATAACTTATTATCTATAGGTTGAATATAATGGATATCATTAATTAACATTTTCTTAGATGTACTCTTCTTCACTAATTTATCTTGGTAGTTTCCCAATCCATCCTTGTCTTGTTTTTCCACCTATTGTGCGCTTTTATTATCATCAAAATGATATTTATGTTGGGTTGGAAGATACCAAAACTCATCATAACAATGTCCATATATGTTTCTAAAATCATAGAAACATTCCAAGATTTCAATTTTTTCTTCAAAAAAAATTCTTCATTGTTTGTGAAATATGAATGTGTATAGAAGGTTGTGTTTTGCTTAATATTTTCTCCTTATATTTAGGGCTTCTAAAACTTGTACGTACTGATGTATTTTTCTATAAATAAACATATCTATGGAATAACTTCAAGAAATACCAATATATTCTAATAATACACATTATTTTCTCTTTAGTTTAAATCTATCCAGATTTTTTAGATTGTATACCCTTCTATTTTTTAACTCACACACCACTATTTTGGGATATGTTTGGGGATCTTATAACAACCTCGACCCTAGTAGCCCAAATTCAGTGGTTAATTTTTTTACAATTTCATAGATAAAAGAGATAACATCACAAAGTATTGGTTGTTTTAGTATTCTTAAATAACTAGATACATAAATGGTTCCTTTATTACAGTGGTAATTAAACATAAAACATAACAAAGGGAAATAAACTGTTTCCTTGGAACTTATTCAAAGATTTCATCTTCAAAACTTGGGGAAGGAAAACAAATAAAAGGGTGAGATCAAATTATCAGTAAGGTTTACATAAATTAAAAACATGAATAAATAATTAGTGAAGAATAATCAATATTACATAACTAAAAAACAAATTCCATTTAATGAATAAACTGAGAATGAGAATGCATTCAAAGATTTTGTCAAAGTGAAAATATTATGAATAATAATAAAAAAATACTGAATAAAGTGTATTATTAATCATTATATTTCATGTATTTGGAACATGAATCAATACCATCAAGACATTTCACAATATGTTTTAAGTCTGAGGGTAGAAACCTGTCTGATTCTACTTGGAGACAAATATGAAGGTCTTGGCGCCAACTATTTTGTTTCATGAGACCTATCAATGCATCGAGGGACTATCTATAATCGGACCCCACCTGTGTTTGAATGTACAAAGAATTTTTAAAATATATAAATGATCAATTTAATTCATAAAATCAATATTCCTTATCAACTAATATCCATATTGAGTAAAATAATATATTTAACATTATTTCTTAGTTAATCTAATAACATTCAAATTAAACATCATATGTAAAAAAATGATATGCGACTTAGACAATAACCATATCAATGATATAAAAATATGTATATTTAATAAAAACACAATTTTAAATGAAAAATTATCTCAAAAGGTTATTATATACACCACATAAAAATTATCAGGTTTACAATACCAAGTAAGTCTCAATGAAATAGAAATTGAGATGAAGTCCCATACCTTATGTCAAAAATCATTCCACACTTATAATTAATGTCATGGATAATAAAATTATATCAATTAATTTCCTCATTAAAAACCTATTAAACATATATTTTATTTATTATAATCTTATTAAGTTCATTTATGTCCATTCCAATAAGTTATAATGTTTAATTTTGTTGTTCTGGGAGCGTTCATTTCATAGTTTTATGGTCGGTTTCCTTATGTATAATTATGGGAGTTCTTGTAAAATGGAAGAAAAACCACATAAGTGGAATGGAATTATATTAATATAATTACAATAATTTAAATGGTCCTCATATATCATTTTTTATATGGTATGAGGATGATTCATTAGATAAATCTTTAATGAAAAATAATTAGTTTATTTTGGTAGTTTTTATGACCATCACAAACTAGTTTCGTTTTATTTAATATTATGATTATATAATAGTTCAAAAACATTAAATAAGTTTTAATACATATATTATAATATGGTTTAATCATAATTTTTTTATTACCATACTTGAAGGAGATAATGAAAAACAAAAACTCATCATCCATGGAGGCGGTGAATCGACACCTCACAGATGATGTTTTCATTTTTAGAATTAAAAGAAGAGGATAAGAGATTTGATGACAAGTATTCAATTAAAAATAATAATATCACATTATATATATAATAAAATATTTATAATTACACTTCTCATAAGGGGTGGTGAGGATATAATAAGAAAATAAAATAAAATAAAAGAGAAAGGAGGATTTAAACTCTTGAATATCACCTCCTTGGGAACCTCCTTAAGAGACTTGGATTTGGTATTTTTGTAATAAAACAAGGTATAAGATGTGGGGGTAGAGGATTGGGAATAAAATTGGGAATAATTTATACAATATTAAAAGCTTATAAGGTGTGAGGATAAGGGGTGGTGAGCGGTGGTATTTATAGTGGAGGACAGGGGTGTTTTTTGATTAATTTATTCTTCTGTTTATTAGTTTTTCTCAAGACTATAAAAAATATTGATTCTTGAGACTAAGTACAGTAAATAGTAAATTTGAGTTTGAAATAATGGTTTATTACATCATGAATGAACCTAAATTTCATCCATTTAACTTATAATATGAAATACCATAAATTAATGTATTTCACTATTCACAAAAAAAATCAACTATTTCAGAAAAATCCCAAAAATTAACCCTAAACATTTTTCAACATGTAGATTTAAAAAATGGACTCCATTTTATGAAAATAAATTTCAAAATATGATAAATTTAATTTTTATTTCAAACCATAATTTATTAAAGAAATACCTATTTTAATATTACAACTGATTTTATGACACTTTAAAAAATTAATTATAATATCATAAAATTATATTATAATTATAATGAAACAAAATATTAATTTATGAACATATTTTATAAAAATAGATCTTATTTTAAATGAATATAAACTTTTAAATAAACATTTACGTTTCAAAAAAATATCAACAATTAATTTTTAAAAGATTTATTTACTTATTTCATGATATAAATATACCATATTTTCATTTATGAGATACCTAAATTTTATTTATACTTTCATAGTTAGGTTATTATTTTAATGGCCACATTAATATTCCTAACAGTCACATTACTATTCCAATGGTCATGTTAAAATTTAATAGTTTATCACGGTTCATTAGGGTCATAAGCTATCAAATAGATTGAATTTATTTAAGAAGTTACATACCATAAAATATTAGGGTGTTATATTCCTCCCTCATTCAAAAATTTCCTCCTTGAAAATTTTCATGAATATTACCTTATAAATAGATGAGAGAAGTTTTTTCATAACATCCTTAGGTTCCCACATCTCTTCTTCCATTTTATGATTTCTCCAAAGAAATTTTACCAACCGAGTCATCCAATTTCTCAATACTTTCTCTCTAATGTCAAGAATATCAATTGGATCTTCAAAATAAGACAAATCATATTCCAGTTATGTTTCTTCATAGGTGAGTACACAATTTGGTTATAGTAAGTACTTGATTAACAATGATTTTTGTAACACATCATGAATTTTAAAGAGACTTGGTGGAATTGACAATCAATAAGATACAGTTCAAATTCATTATATAATTTTAAATGGTTTGATGCATCAAGGGCTCAATTTACCTTTCTTATCGAATCTTATGATACCCTTCCATATAGATACTTTAAAAAAGACATGATATCCCACTTGAAATTACAAATCTTTTCTCCAGTTATCATCATAAATCTTTTGATTACTTTGAGATTTTCTAATATGATATTGAATATTGTGTAACTCTGTCATTGTCTCTTCAATAAGTTATGGGCCTATAAGTTTCCTTTCACTAACTTCATCCCAAAAAGTTGGAGCACAATATATATTTCCATATAATTCTTTATATGGTGTCATTTGAATACTATTATTGTAGTCCAAATCTACCAAAGGTAAATACTGATCCCACATATATTTAAAGTCAAGTGAGCATGATCTCAACATGTATTACAATAGTTGAATAGTCATTTCATACTATCCATCAGTTTGAGGGTGATAATAAGTACTCAAATTAATCTTAGTATCCAAATCCTTCTAAAGAATATTCTAATTTTTTTATGTAAAATGAGGATCTCAATCAGAAAAAATTGATATAAGTGCACCATGAAGTATTAAAAATTCATTAGTATGGAGTATTTGAAGGAACTCAATAGGTAAATCATCTCTTATAGAAAGAAAATTTTCTGATTATGTATGGAGATCAATTATAACTCATATCGTATCATTCTTTCTTAGAGTCTTTGGAAATACAGTAATGAATTACATAGTAATTTCATCCCACTTCCATATAGGAAAAGTTATAGGTTTCCTAACTCCTCTAGAATACTACATATCACCCTTCACTTGTTTAAAAACTAGAAATATTTACACATAGTCCATAATTTCCTGCTTCATATTATCCCACCAAAATGTTCCTTTAAATCTCTATATATATTGGTACTAATATGGTGTATAGTGAAATTTGGGCTATGAGAATCATATAATAGTTCCCTTTGTAGCTGAGATATTGATGGAATATATAACATATTCCCAAATTTCATAATTCCATACCCATATATGAAGTCTTCCAATATTCCATTATTAATGGATTTAATTTTCTTTTGAAAATTCTCATCATCAGTTTGAGAGATTTTATCTTTTCTAATAAATATGGTTTCATAATAATTTGAAAAATATAACACCCTAACCCAGTTTCTTAGAGATGGTTCATTATTTCATTACATTGGAATTATTACAAGAAATTCGAATCCTAAAGGACCAAATATTTTAGTAGTTTTGGAAATCCAAATACATACATAAGTTCAACATTAAAACTTGAAATGAAATACAACATATAAATTCCAATGGGAACATCCAAAACTCTTAGATTATCCCTGAAAGTTATTCATAATAAACTTCTTCACATCCTGGGAAAAAATAAAACATAATAAAGGGGTGAACTCAGATGATCATTAAGGGTAAGTAAAATAGCAGAAGCATAAATAATAAGGCATGATGAAGAACTAAAAGTACACATTACATCAAAAATATACTTGAGAATAATATGAAAGGAATAAAATATGATTAATAATGCCACAATAAAACATAACCATGGATATTATACTAGTTGAATAATCACATGGACTATAATTTACTTGTTTCATAATGATATAACGCATAATGTCCGACATCATAATCATTTTGTCAAGGAATCATGCGAAGACCATACATAATGGGTATAAACCCAAACTATTTTGTATCATGAGACCTACCGATGCATCGAGGGGCTATAGTGGGCCCCACCCATCACGGAATAAGTCCAATGCATTCCTCATATGAACATGTATAAACATAAATATTATATACATTCATATTTAAACTAACATATGAAATGTAAATAACCTTCCCCAATAATTAAATATGAAAATTAAATAAGAATAATTAACAATTTAATTGAGGTAATTATAGAATAAGAGTAACCCGAAATAAAATGGAGGTTCTGGTAGAAAACCCTCACCTTATATCCAATTGTGTTCTACACTTGACCTTAAATTCTTCGAAAATCAATTTAAATAAATAAATTAATTATTTAATAACATTTTATACTTTTATTTGATTAATTATTTTTTTATTAAGTTCATTTATGACATTTTGTATGAGTTATAAGATACATGTTTATCACTCAGGAGCCTTTGTTTCCTTGGTTTTCACAATCGGTATACTTGTATATGACTATGCAAGTTCATGTGGAATTGATATAATTATCCAGAATTGAATTTATATGATACTAATGAGAATCCAGAAGATTAAATGGTGATAAAATTCATTTTTTATATAGTATGAGTATGAGTTATTAGATAGAACATTAGTGATAATCATTTAGATTATTTTGGTGATATTTCGATTATTATGAACTAGTTTTGTTGTATGAATTATTATTATGTATATATAATGGTTCCATAAAATTTAATAGGTTATAATACATATATTATAGTCTTTTTAAACCATAAAAATGGTTTCATCACCATATTTGAAGGAGAAAATTAATAACTAAGGTTCATCATCCACGAAGGTTGTAAATCGGTACCTCCCGGACGATGATTTCCATTTTAACACAAAAGAGAGAGAGATAGTATTTTGAGGAAAATTATTACATTAACATGATATAATTATAGTATATATATTATAATAGAGTTATCAGGATAATTTTTACATATGTGGAGAGGATAATATAAGAAAATAAAATAAATTGAAAATGAAATTAAAAGAAAAAGGAAGAGGGTTTACATCTTGAAATATCTCCTTGAGAACCCCCTTAAGGGTGGGGGTTTTGGTATTTTGTAAAGGAAAAGAGCTTATAGACATGGGGATAGACTTGGAAAGATTATTTGGGCAGAACATTTAGAAGATTCAAGACTTATAGGAGTGAGGAGAAGGAAGAGTGAGGGGTGGTTTTTTATAGTGGAGGAGAGGGGTGATTTTTGAATATCTTATTCATTATTTTATTATTTTTTTCAAGACAACCAACAATGTTAATTATTATGAAAAAAATCGTAATAAGTTCATTTTAATTCTAACCAAGTGTTCTTACAATAGAGATGACTCAATGAATAGTGTATTTAGCTTCTAATGTATTTATACCCTAAATTAACATATTTTACTATTCACAAAAATTCAAGGGTTTTATAAAAATCCCAAAAATTCACCATAACCATTTTTCAATGTGTAGAATTAAAAAATGGACTCCATTTTATCTAAATAATTTTCTAAATGTGTGAAATTTATTTTTTAAATAAAATCATTATTTACATGAAAAATACAGATTCTAAATTGAAAAATGATTTTATATTACTTTCAAAAATTAACCGAGGTCTCATAAAATTATACTAAAATAAAAGGTTTTTTTTATTTAGGAATTCATTTTTTGAAAATGAATTTTATTTTAAATAAATTTATTAATTTAAAATAATTATTAAATATTTATTACTTACAAAAACACCAACACTTAATTATTAATTTTATTAAATATTCACTCTCATTTATAAAGTGCCTAAATTTTATTAATACTTACATGGGTGAGGCTAATATTTAAAAGTTTCATATTACTAGTCATAAGTGTCAAGTTACTATTCACTAAAAATGTAAGTTGATCCCATCCGACTGTAAATATCATAATGATCGCAACCGTTTATGTAACGACCCTAGTATTTATAGAATAATACATTTTAATACCTATAAATATTTATGAATAAGATATTAATTTTATGTTAAATAGAACACTTTTTCCAATAATGTACTCAACATGAAAAAATGAGTTTCTTTGAAATCTTACGTTGCACACAACTTTGAGGTATACTGAAAAATAATACAATAATAATATTATTATTTTAAATGATAGTTAACTCCTGGTCATTATATTGGAGGGAATGAAAAAAACTAACTACATTTATAACACATGTTTTTTATATGTTTTTATATTTATCCAATAAATTTTAGATGGTTAAAATAAGAATGAGTTTGATTTTAAGCATAAAACACTCTAATATTTTTTTAAAGTTTGTATTACCGCCTTTTGAAGGTGAACTATTTTTAAAATATAGTTTTTGTCACTTTTATATATTCTATTTGACAAAATAAAATTCTTCTTTAGAATAGGGAAATAAAAATTTTATTTGGATTAAATTTTGGTATTTTTTTGGTAAAGTTCATTTTTTATTAATAGTGAAAAATACTGCATTTTAATTCAAAACTACATTTTCATCTAATCTATTTATATAGATATATTATTATTTTAATTGGTTTTAAATTATAATTGGATTATATTTTTATAATTTAATACAATTTTGGTCATTTTAAGTAATTTCAATTTTAAATTGGACATAAACACATGTTAATCTTTTGATAGTTATTACTTCTTAAAAACCCACTTTTTGGTTTTGACAACCGGAATTAATTTTCAATTAATTTCTGAGACTTCTGTGTTTTGAATTTGTAAAAATGGATTCCATATTTGGAATTAGGAGGTCCAAATTGTGTAAATAGGCACCTTTTATTTTTAGGCATTATGAAGAGTAACATCAGTAATCATTTTATTTACCATGGCTAAAGGGTAAATCTGGTAAATAAGAGTAAACAAATAGTATTATAATAATATTAAACTACCCTAAAACGTGTCATAATCCTATTTGATGAGATATGTCTAACCATGATAATCCTTGGGTCGATTTTGGGATCCTATGAAACCACTTGGAAGTGAAAATGACATTTTATAAGAATTAATTTAAAGTAAAGAAAAATGTAACATAAACATGTATCTTTTAGTAAAACAATTTTTATATGGTGTTATATAAGTGATCATTTCTACTATAAATATTGATTATAAAGATAAAAATATTTACTACATCATTAAATTTTATTTATAGTTTTTATACATCAAATAAATAAATTTATTTATGACACAATGATGATTTAGTGATTACCTTATTAATGAATTATTTAAATAAAAGAGAATATAAATATTAAAATAAATTTATTTGGAAACTTTTTATTCCATAAATGAATTTTAGGGATTCTTATTACTTGTTATATTTTAATTAATGATGTTTTTTAGAAAGAATAAATCTGTTTTGGGTTTCTATAAAGTCATGATATGAATAGTATAAAAATTGACATAAATGAGTTCTTTAAACAAATACTATTTTATTAAATGATATAACAGTCCTAAAAATATAATATTTGTCCAAATGAATTATATAATGTTTAAAATTTCATTAATTAACCACTTTAGGTTCCATTCTATTTTATAGTAACTATATTAACCATATAGTATGAATATATAAGAAGACATGGTAAGAGTTAAATTAGTTAACTAAGGGTTAAAGCTAAAAGATAAGGTTAAATTTGTGCCCTATACTTGTATAAATCTTATTGGTTGAGGGGTTTTAAACCAAAAATCATCTTATATTTGAAATAAATTACTTTGGGACCATTTGAATCCAAAAATAATTTTTTAATAAAATAATATTTCAATACCTCCCTAAAGTGCCCCTCCTCCCTCTTATAAAAGGGAATCACCACTAACCCTTACTCATACCTCTCAAGCCCGCTGGATCATCCAACCTATGACCAAATAATCTCCCAACACCCCTCTATTCCTCCTAGAATCCTAAAATTGGGAATATGTAAATTCAAGAAAGACTTTTAGCTTAAATCAAAAGGAGTTACCTGGTTTGAGGTAATGTCTTATCTCAAGCTTCTTTCATTTATTTTCCTTCTCCAACCACCTAAAAACTACTTATAATATTATTTTATAAAAACAAAAGTATCTTAAATATATTAATATTCTATTATTATAAATATTCTAACTACACTTATACACACCTTCATCTAATGGATACGAATATACTGTTTTTGTGTACGAAGAACTACTGCCTCACGAAACAATGATTGTTTGATTTTTACCTACCACCTCTCATGGTATCCATTATGATGGAAATGTATTTATATATGATATATATTATATTTATATTTTCTCTATGATACTATAATTTTTATTTACAAACATACCTTTATGATTTTCATGATGTGTAAATACGATAATTTCATTTAAGGAAGTGCAGAATACCGCTCCCTCAAAGTGATATGACTCGTTCATGCCATACATGGAACGTATAAAGGAGGGAGTTAATGAACTTATTTAACATATATATATATCATATGATATTATACTATAATTATAATATACCTATGTATCATTTAGTTTTCATTTCTTTAATATGAAAAATAAATGAAAGTAGTGTTCATGCGTACGTACAACTTACCGTCTCCATGAAAATTAAATTTCATTTATTATATAAAAATGTTATGAACTATTATAAATACATATATACTATATATATATGATATTTAAATCATGAATACTATTATGGATATAATGTACTTTTTACCGCATGGATAATTTGTAATTATAAAATGATCATTTTCGACTCAAGTACACAATATCGACAAAATGACCGATATTAACTTAAATAATTATGTAATTTTTATAACATGGTAACAAGTGATATAAAAGGATTAATAAACTTGAAAAAGTTTATTAAGAAATTATAAATTAACTTAAGTTTATTATTTAGTAAGAATAAGGAACATAGATGACAAATCAGACTCAAGGTAAGGGAACCTTTCACCATCCTCTTTTAGTGAAAGAATTATTTTATGTTATGTATTTTAATTTATATTTTATTATATTGGGGTATGTGATTATATATCCTTATTGTTGGATTTGGTGACCTAGAAACAATTACTTTTTTACTTTACTCATTAATAAATACCTTATCACATCTTAATTGTTCTTCTGCATGACAATGCATGTGATGATGTCCTAAGGATAGCTGTTGCACTAAAAGGTCATAGAGGATCCATGCTATGATGAGAACCTGGAAGTGAAATAACACTGTTCTTGAATATAAGTTCTTTGGCTGGATGATTTTATTTTAGGGACACAAATAATACAGTCCATTAGGGGTGAGGACTCATAAAACTTTGAGGCACCTTCTCATGGTGTGGAACCTTGGTAATATCCAGGAGGATATTATGAGAACGAGACCTGCTAGTAAGAAATCCACATTTCATAGTGTCATTGGATGTTCCTATCTGCGGATGTGTGTATTGGTCCTTATACTTTAATATTATTATTAATGGGTATTACAACTCTCACATTAGATGTATTGACGAAAACTGTGACGACACACTATTCGTAGTGAGGTAGGATATGTTGGGTGATCATGAGTAATACTACATTAATAGATGATGTGATAAAGGATTTGTCCCTTCTGTTCCACAACCGAAGTAGATATCTCAGGACCTTTGATGGAATTGATATATCCTAAATAAATCCATGTCCATGGTAACGAATGGGCAAGTTCAATTCCAGGAAGTCAAAGAAAGAATAATCGAGCACATGGGTTGATGGAACTATCATGCAACCTGCTTGATTCAAGATATCGAGACAAAGGGATTACATTACATAGTAAGTGTTCGTAGGAGGTGACACGTCATTGTGACATTAACTTCTTTCTCTATGGGTGTCTTGGTTTGTTGCTAGACACTAACCTTGGACTTTAGGCAGGCTCTTCCTAATGCCACTAAGAAAGTGTCCTAGAGGGACATACACTATCTGTGTCCAAGTATCTTAGTTAAATATTAATTTAAGAAGTTGAATAAAGATTATTCCTGATTTTATTTTAATAATTATTCAAGGATACCTGATCTCATTTATTTCAACACTAGTTATTCGAGAGAATATATTTTGGGTGAAATAATATATTTATTAGCAAGTAATGCAGTGATATTTATTTGAGAAATAAATAGCCGTTATTCAAGGTCCAATAAATGTCATGGAGGAAATAAAGAAAAATGGAAAAAACAAAAGTACACACCGTGTATATTAATATACATGTTGTGTAGTTTTTATAAGTATTTTTGAGAAATAATATTATTTATTTAATTGAATAATATTAGTTGTCATTTTTTGGGCGCATGTAAAGTAATAATAATAGTTAACTGTTATTATTAGACATATGGTCTTACTAAGAATTAAATGAAATGAATAAATGCTTTTGGGTAACTAATTGATTTTATTATTCTAAGTAATTAAAATCCCAATTAAATAATTCTCATTATCCTAGCCATTTTTGGGGATTGTGCACAATGAATCTAGAGAAAGATCTCAAGCCAATACAAAATTATTTTCTTCCAAGAACGCTCTCAAGCTACGAGAGAGATCCTCCTCCACTAGATCAAGGAGAGTTCTTTGCAAGTGGATCTCAAGGCCATCTAAGGCATACATCGCAAGCAAAGGATATTATACGCTATCACCTGAAGATCCCTTCAACGACATCCAGAGATACATGGAGCACAAGTGAATCACTAATAGAGGAATCCTACACATGGATTATACAACACAATGACAGATCACATTGGATCATGACTGAAAACATCAACGGAGAGAGAATTCCATCAAGGTAATTATGGTTTTTTTAATTAAATTAATTATAACCAACATATGATGATCCTTTTTATGGTTCTGGGGCTCCCTTAATTTCTTTTTTTATTCGTTCTATTCCAAAGATCCTGCGTTTTATTATCATAATGGATCTTGAATTGATCATTGTTAATAGAAAATTTAAATTTGGGTATACCCACCAACACACTTTCACTACACCCAGAACCTACAAGCAGTATCAGAGGGGTCATATCATTGATTATAATTATTTATTTTTTCATTGGTGATTTATGCATTTAATAATTTATTTGTTTAAATTCAAGTTAATCGTTCTATAAATCTGAATCTCAAGATCTATTACTCCTCTTTGGTTTCTCGTTCACTTATAGAAATGATTTTTTCTTTAAATTTTGATTAAAATAAAATAGAGGATCTCATGTGGAGGTGATAAAGATTCCTGGACATACAACACCAGAACACACGACATGTATGTAGTAGTACACACCATGTATTATAGGTTCCATGCACTGGGATGGTCTTCTAAACCAGGCCATGTCAATGGATCCTATCTAAGTCTTTAAGACTCCATGTGTTGACAAGGAATAGGTGGCACACAGTTTTCAGATTACGCGCCATGTGGCCCATTGAACAAGGTGTGTAGTCCCTTCGAGTTTGGGTAGGACTGTGTACCCCATACATGGCTTGCCCGACTAGAAACTGTGTAATGTGAATACTACATGACATGTGCCCCACTAAACACGCCATGTACTCTGAAGATTTCTAAAGTACATCTACACGTCATGTCCCAGTGAGTGTACTATGGATGGACGGTGAACAAAAGTACACACCATGTAGTCATAACTACACATCGTGTACTCATCCAAATTACGCAGATTTATTAAAATTTATTATTATATTATACAAACCCTTGAGATGTGTACTATAGTACGGGCATAAAGCTAAGGCACAACATGTGATAGATGTTATATATATATATATGTTTAATTTAACAATTTCATAATGTTCAGTTCTACTCATTGGGTAGTTATGAATGAGAATTCATCGGGTTGCCTCTAAAGTAAAAGTTACGTACAAAGATAATTTTAAATGAATTTATTTGTTTAAAATTACAATGGATGAGAATCTCAAGGAAATTCAGAAAAGGGTTTAAGATAAAAGTATTGATTAATTAAAGATAATTAATTGATTCGAGCGTGATTTATCTTAAACAAGAATGATTAAATAATTGAATTCTAGTTTTATTTATGCGTAAATATCATTGCATGTATGGATGATCATGATCTATACCAAGACCTTTCTATGTGAATTGTTTCTTTTTATTTATTTATTTAAATTAAATTTGTTGGCTTGCAAGGATTCTCCTCATTAATATGTAGGGCCTGCTTACCCAAGGTTTCTTTTATATAAAACCCCATTTTACCCCTCACCTACGGGTGAGATAAAAGCATATGTAATGGATGGATCTCCCAAGCTAGTGGAGGCAACTCATGTTAGGAGCCAAGGTGAAACCAATCCAAGGAGATACAAAGGTGGACATGTAGAAAGCTGTAAACATGAACCCAAAAAGTTCAATGTGTTTCTCCCCTAGGTCTTGGGTTAGTTTATCAACTGCTAGATAAACTAACCAATAAAAAAAGCTCATGATCATACAATTTATTTTATTTCTATCAGTTTCATGGTTTATTTATTGTGTGTGTGTTGTCATGATCACACAATTAATGAATTAAACAAGCATGAAAGATGGAACTAAAATAAGATCGGATTATGCATAAATATTTTCTTATACATGGTTAATCACTTAAGTATATCCCACTAAATATTAACAATCATGTAATCAAAGATAATAAAATGAAAATTTATGTATAAGGATAAAATCCCTCAAAGAAAATATTAAGTCAGTATAGCCTTCCATAATCTTGGTTAGAATCAAACCATAGTTCAAAGTGCTTGACCAACCCTAGTTGGGGTGCTTCCAATTATAGGGGAATTCTAATTCAAGGTTTTGGGTTTAATTGACTTGGTTCTCATCAAGGGTTGACTGCCACATCAAGACTTGGTGTGATAAAGAGGAAAAGGTTGAAGAAATTCAAAATAAAAGGATTTTAGGATTGGGGAGTCCACTCAGTGGATCAAGGAGTTGTGAGTTAATGCAGTTGGAATTTGGAATTCCTACCTAAAACCCTTCAAGTTTCTTGACCAACCCTAGTTGGGGTAATGCGAAGGGAAATATGGATCCTTTCCACTAGAACATTTAGACAACATAATATTCTAAAGTCAATGGTAAGGGCTATTGGATTTTGATAAAATAGTGGGAGAATAATAAGTATTAATTTATTTATTTGTCTCAGTTTGATCATGATAAAGTACTAAACCTTTTATAATTTTAATTTGTAGAAATGTAAAGAAAAATGAATTCTAACATATCATTTAGAACCATACTTGAGAAATAAAACCTTCTCATCAACACCAATTTACTGGAATGGAAAAGGCATTTACACATCATCCTTCACCACAAGAGGAAATTATATGTGCTAGAAGATCCTATTCCAGTTACACCTAGAAAAGAGGCTAGTGATGAAGAACTATCTCTATATATGAAACATATGGGTGATGCCACATATTTACAATGTTTCATGCTATCGTCCATGTCTAAATATATCTTGAAGCAACCTGAAAACATGGATGCATATAGTATGATGTCCCACCTTAAGGATCTATATCAAGAGAAAGAGAGATATGAGAGATATGAAGTCTTCAATGCTTTGTTAAAAAATAATCTTGGAGAGTCTGTGCCAGCTGGGCCACATGTATTCAATCTTATTGGCTACATTGAACGCTTTTCCATCTTAGGGATTAAGTTCCCGAATGAGTTGTGTACAGATGTCATACTATCATCACTTACCAAGAACTTCTCTATCTTTGTTGTCAAATAAAATATGAGAAACAATGAGAAGAGTCTATCGGAACTTCTGACCTTAATTCTCTAGGTAGATAAGGACATGGGGCATGACAAACTCATAGTCCTTATAGTAAATAAGAAAAGGAAGGAAAAGGGAAAGGGGACAAGGATTCATAAATGGTCTAAAGCCCTTGAGAACCATCCCTCCAAGAAGGGGAATATCCAGAGGCAGGGAAAGGAATGGGAGACGGTATGTTTTTCATTTGGCAAGGAAACTGGGAAAGGAACTGCACCCAGAAGCGTGGGGATGCTAAAGGTTCATTTGTTATCAAGTGTAATCTTTCCATTTCTACACATTGGTTATTAGATATATCTTGTGGGGCTCACATATGTATTCAAATGTAGGAACCAAGTAGATTTATAAATATTTCTAGGGGATAAATGGATATTTGAGCTTACAATGGCACAAGACTGGATGTGTTGGCCATTGGCGATTACCATCTCTCATTACTAACTAGAATGCTTTTGGTTTTACGTAACTGATATTATATTTCTAGTGTTACCAAGAACATAATTTCTGTATCTTGTTTGGATATGGATGGATTTATTTTAAAATTTAGAAATACGGGTTGTTTCTTTTATAAGAACAACATATGTTATAGTATGGAGCTTTTAAATAACGGTTTGTATGTATTAAATTAAGAAAACCAAGTGTTGGAAATCAATAAAGAAACAAACTCACATGAATCATACATCACCCAGTTGTGGAATCACCGTCTCAGAAATGTAAATGAGAAGTGCTTGACAAAGATTTTCCAAGATGATTATTTAGACTCTACTAAGCTAAAACCACATGATAGATGTCACACTTGTTTACAAGGTAAAATGACCAAGCCGCCTTTCGGTGGACAAGGTGAAAGGGCCATAGAGATTCTAGGATTGGTGCACACAGATGTGTGTGGACCATTTCCAGTAAGAGATAGAGGTGGATATTCTTACTTCATCACTTTTACTGATGATTTGGGTAGATATGGCTATGCATACTTAATGAGGTATAAGTAAGATTGATTATAGAAATTTAAGGAATTCAAGAATGAAATAGAGATTCATCTTGGTAAGAATGTAAATAAACTTTGATCAGATCAAGGTAGAGAATATCTGAACCAAGAGTTCATCGACCTTCTACAGGAGTCTGGGATTCTATCTCAACTCACTCTTCCTTATACACCATAGTGGAATGATGTTAGTGAAAGGAGAAACTGCACCTTTTTGGACATGGTGAGGTTGATGATGAGTCATAAAGATATTACATTATCCTTTTGGGGATATTCATTACAAACTGAATCATACACATTAAAACGAGTACCAACTAAGGTGACAAATAGAATTCCATATGAGATATGGAATGGAAAGAAACCTATTTTGTTGCACACACGTGTATGGGGATATGAGGAATTTTTTAAGGCCATATCAGGAAAAAAACTAGCACCCTGGGGCATGAAGTGTATCTTTATAGGATATCCCAAGGAAATGAAAGGATATTACCTATATAACACTTCAGACAAGAAATTCACTGTCTCCAAAAAAGCCGTTTTTCTTGAGAGAGAGCACATCCTCAAAAAGGATAGTGGGAGAAAGATTGACTTTGATGAAGTTGATGCTCAAGATACACATGAGTTGGTACAAGAACAACTTCCACATGTCCTTATGGAAGAGGTTCTAGAAATACAAGTACTGTGTAGAAGCTCAAGAGAGGTAAGGGAACCAGAGATATTTGGTTTACTAGTCACCAAGGATGGTGAATCATTATTGTTAGACAATGATGAAGCTCTCTCCTATAAGGAAGAAATAGAAAGATCAGAAGCTGAAAGATGGCTGGAAGCTATGAATTCTTAGATGGATTCAATGTATCAGAACCAAGTTTGGGTTCTGGTCAATGAGCAAGTTGATGTAAATCCTATTGGATGCAAATGGGTATTCAAGAGAAAACTGGACATGGAATGTCAAGTTAACACCTATAAAGCAAGGCTAGTGGATTAAGGATTCATAAAACGTCAAGGAATTGACTATGATGAAACCTTCTCTCTAATTTCCATTTTTAAATCCATAAGAATCACAATTTCCATAGTTTCTTACCATGAATACGAGATTTGGTAGATGGATGTCAAAACAACATTCCTTAATGGTAACATTTAGGAAGGTTTCTATATGACACAACCAGAAGGTTTTGTGACACCAGGTGAAGCCAAATAGGTTTTCAAGTTATATAAATCCATTTATGGATTAAAGTAAGCATCCAAGCCATGGAACATTCTATTTGATGAAGCCATAAAAAAAGTTGGTTTCCTTAAGAACGAATGTGAGCCATGTGTTTATATGTGGTTTAATGGGAATGCAGTCATTATCCTAGTAGTATATGTTGATGACATATTACTAATTGGAAATGATGTACTAGTCTTACAGTCAGTTAAGGACTGGTTGAACAAGTGTTTCTCCATGAAATAATTAGTGGAAGCGACCTACATTCTAGGGATCAAGATTATTCATGATAGATTCAAGAGGCTACTTGGACTAAGTCAGGGTACATATATTGACTAGATACTAAAGATATTTAGTATGGAATAATTCAAGAGGGGATTGGTTCTCGTGTCACAAGGACTACATATTTCTAATAAATTGTGTCCTCAGACACAATAGGAGAAATATAGAATGGGTAATATCCCATAAGCTTTGGCTATAAGATCCATCATGTATGCCATGTTATGTACCAGGATTGATGTTGCCTATGAACTGAGCATGGTAGGAAAATATCAAGCAGACCCAGGAGAACAACATTGGACTTCTGTTAAGACCATCCTTAAGTATCTGAGAAGAACTAAGGATATGTTCCTATTATATGGAGTAGATGAGGATCTTGTCATCGTAGGGTATGCTGATGCTGGTTTTCAGACAAATCAGAATGATCTGAAGTTGAAATCTGGATATGTTTTCTATCCCAATGGAAGAGCTATGAACTGGAAGTGTTCAAAGCAACCATTTTTTGCGGATTATACAATAGAGTATGAATATATAGCAGATTATGATGTATCCAAGGAAGCCATATAGATTTGGAACTTTGTCCAGGATCTTGATGTGGTACCTAGAAGTAATGATCCTATCACATTGTATTGTGATAATAACATAGTGGTGGCTCTTACAAAAGAACCAAGGTCACATCAACAGACAAAACACACACTCTATAAGTATTGCCTCTTGAGGGATTTCTATCAAATGGGTGAAGTTGCATTGATCAGAGTGTCCATGGAATATAACGTGGAATATTCCATGACTAAAGGCCTATCTCATCAAAAGCATGAATATCTTGTGAGAGCTAGCAGGTTAAAGGTTGTTAGCAGTTGGCTCTAGTCCAAGTGGGAGTCTACTGGATTTTGTAGCCTAGAACCAACTACTTTGTACTTTATTCATTAATAAATACCTTATAACATCTTGATTGTTCTTCTACGTGAAAATTCATGTGATAATGTCCTAAGGATAGCTATTGCACTAAAATGTCATAGCGGATCCCTGCTATGATGAGAACTTGGAAGTGCCATAACACTATTCTTGAATATATGTTCTATGGACAAATGATGTTATTTGAGGGACACAAATAATACAGTCTATTAGTGTTGAGGACTCATAAAATTTTGAGGCACATTCTTATAGTTTGCACCCTTGGTAATATCCAGGAGGATATTATGAGAACAAGACCTGCCAGTAGAAAATCCACATTTCATAGTGTCATTGGATGTTCCTATCTGTGGACATGTGTATTGGTCCTTACACTTTAAGATTATTATTAATGGGTATTACAACTCGGTCACTTAGATGTATTGGTGAAAACTATAAAGACACACTATTCGTATCAAGGTAGGATATGTTGGGTGCATCATGAGTAATACTAAATTAATAGATAACGAGAGAAAGGATTTATCCCTTCTGTTCCATAACAGAAGTAGGAATCTCAGGCCCTTTTATGGAATTGATATAGCCTAAATAAATCCATGGCTATGGTAAGGAATGAGAAATTTCAATTCTGCGAAGTCAAAGAAAGAATAATCGAGCACATGGGTTGATGGTACCAGTATGCAACCTGCTTGATTCGAGATATCGAGACAAAGGGATTACATTACACGGTAAGCGTTCATAGGAGGTGAAACATCATTGTAGCATTAACTTCTTTTTCTATGGGTGTCTTGGCATGTTACTAGATTCTAACCTTGGAATTTAGGTAGGCTCTGCCTAATTCCACTGAGAAAGAGACCTAGAGGGTCACACACTAAGTGTGTCCAAGTATCTCATTTAAATATTAATTTAACAAGTTGAATAAATATTATTACCGATTTTGGTTTAATAATTATTCAAGGATGCCTGATCACATTTATTTCGACACTAGTTATTTGAGAGAATATATTTTGGGAGAAATAATATATTTATTAGCGAGTAATGCAGTGATATTTATTTGAGAAATAAATAGCCATTATTCAAGGTCTAATAAATGTGGTAGAGGAAATAAAGAAAAATGGAAAAAAGTACACACCGTGTATATTGATATACACACCGTGTAGTTTTTCTGGGGATTTATGAGAAATAATATTATTTATTTAATTAAATAATATTATGTGTAATTTTCTGGGTGCATGTCATGTAATAATAATAGTCAACTGTTATTATTAGACATGGGGTCTTACTAAGAATTAAATGAAATGAATAAAGCTTTCGGGTAATTAATTCATTTTATCATTCTAAGTAATTAAAATCCCAATTATATAATTCTAATTAGCCTAGCCATTTTTGGGGTTGTGCATAATGAATATAGAGAAAGATCACATGCCAAGAGAGAATTATTTTCTTTCAAGAACGCTCTCAAGCTATGAGAGAGATCCTCCTCCACTAGATCAAGGAGAGCTCTCTGCAAAAAGCTCTCAAGGTGATCTAAGGTGGACATTGCAAGAAAAGGATCTTCCACACTAGTACCTAGAGATCCATTTGGTGACATCTATAGATATGTAGAGCACATGTGCATTACTGCTAGAGGAATCCTACACTTATATTCTATGATGCAACGATGGATCACATCAGATTGTGACCGGAAACATCCGTAGAGAGAGAATTCCATTGAGGTAATTCTTGTTTTTTAATTAAACTAATTATAACCAACATATGAAGATCCTCTATATGGTTCTGGGACTCCCTTCCTTTCTTTCATATTTCATTCTTTTCCAAATATTCGGCGTTTTATTATCATGACAGATCTCAGATTGTTCTTTGTTAACGGAAAAATTAAAGTTGGGTACACCCACCAACACGCTTCCGCCGCACCCGGAACCTACACTTATTTCTATTAATTTTATTTCCAACTGATAAGAGACCCTTTTATCTCTCATCTAATCATTTTTTTGAATTTTTATGTGATGTTGTTAGGCTACCGAATTTTTGTAAGGGAATTTATAAACTCATCTTCCTCTTATTGGGTTTTATGCATACTTTGTTGATTATATTATGCCAATATTATGTTTGGAATCATAGTTTGTTTATTTATGTTGTAATTTTCACTTCATTTCTTGTGTATATACTATTTCTACACATTATCACCCCATTGATAAATTTTTACATCATTGATACAATATTTGTAAGGGACTACATCTCAACCTCCTTTCATTGAGACATATCTTAATATTATGCACCTTTAATATCATATAAGGTTTATATACTACCCTATGACATATTATATCATGAATCTTCATATTCTCATAATATTATAGTTTTATTTTAATGTTATTATTTAATTATTTTTATTCAAGTATTTTCTTAAGTGGTGAGGGACTCTTTATCTAAAACATCATTTTAAATGTTTTTAAGATTTCTTCTCCTAAATATTTCTCATTAATGTACACATTTTCAAAATGGCTTTAATGATTTATTTATATGGACATTAATTTTTTAAAATACTAATTCATTTATAAGTTTCAAAGTGGTATGGGACTCTTTGATTAAAAATTCTCTTTATTAAATTTTTTAAATGGTTTTGGAAATGGATTGAATATTTCAATATCTTGAATTAATTTCTTGTGATTGATGAGTGAAATGTTGATAATTTTAATATTTTATGTGTTATTATTATGTAATGGTACTTGTAAATTTGAGGAGTGGTTACGGGATAAACCAAATATAGGTGTTTCCGTGATAAACCTGGGGAGGGTGAGCCCGAGATAGCTCTCCATTGCATTGGGTAACGTAAAGGAGGTAAACGTTAATGTTTCTACTAAGATATTTAGGGAATATACTATGATGGGTATTACAAAAATAACTCCCTATGTATATGTGAAAGATATAATGTAAGTATGTTATAGATGCTACAAGTTACCTTTATGATTTATGATTTCTTTATATTATTCATAAATCTTATGATTTCATGAGGTATGTTAAAGAGATTATGTTATATGAGTGAAAAAATGATTTAGTTGATTTGTATGAATTTATGGACTAATGTTTTCTGTACTTATTTTATAACCCTTACTGAGATTTTTATGATCATACCAAGTTTTTGAAATGTTTTTCACATGTTATAAGGAAGGGTCAGAGAAAGTAATAATTCAAGAAGATTTATATCAATAAAATAATTCTTGTTTTATTTAAGGAGTTTTATTGTTATGAAAAAAATTGGTTAGAGTAAAAGTGAATACTTTGTAATATTTGAGATGTAATGTAATAGTTATGGACTAATTCTATAAAACATTAATCCTAAAAAGATCCTCAATGTGAATTCATTATTTAAATCAATATTACGTAATGTTTCAAGGATAAGGCCTTATAGTTGGTATCAGAGGTCAGTTTAGATAACTTTAGAGTTTAGGGTGATATTTAAGCATAAGTGAAATGTTTTATATAACCATAGTAGTTAGAATTTTAGAAATACTCATATTTATTTTAGATAAATTAAATGATTATATCTTAGTGTTTACCCTCCTCATAAGATTGTATATGATGCTTTTAATGATATACTCACACTGACCTTTTTGGTTTTAGTAAATGGATGGATCTAGTAGGCACCAATGTAAAAATGGATGTGAAGGAAACTATGGTGGTTTTATGAATAAGAAACCGAATGAAATGGGAGATATCTCTAGATTCAGGATTGACCAATTGAACCTTGGTGATTTTTCTAAGGCATCATATATGCGAGAAACGAATCCCAATGGAAGTTCAGGTAATAATCATAGAGGTAAGTATATTCAAAAACATATGTTCCAAGGATGTGGAAAGAAACACCTAGGAAAATTATTCAAAGGGATGGTAATATGTTTCAAATGTGGTAATAAAGGTCATAAAGCAATAACCTACCATAGAAAAAGGAAGTGTTTAGTTGACTCTAGGAAAGGGAAAGAAGTTCTTTTTGAGGAATAAATTGAATGTTTTAAATGTGGTGTCCATGGTCATTACACAAATAAATGTCCTATGAAGAATGTTTAGGAATGGGATCAGCAGGACCATAAAAATATATTTTTACCAATACCTAATGCCATTATAATTGAGGATGAGGAAATTGACAATGACCTATGAAAGGTATGGATTATTTCTTAGCTGATGTTTTGACATTATTGAATTTTAGTATATGATTCATGTTTTTTGTTTGTAGGAAATAATGATTACAGAAAAATATTGAAAAAATTGTTAAGGGATCATGAATATTTTTGGATGATTAAGATGTCTACACTTTAGAAATTCGAGAGTTATGTTGGATATCTGGGTGATGAAATGTTTAAAAGTATTAACGATCTTTTGTTGATGGGATTACTTTGGAAGAATTTTCTCTTGTATGTGCCACCCTGAAGTTTGTTATTTGAAAATTATATTTAATGAATAATTATATTTTCTTTTGTTGATATAGTTATTAAGAACCATTTGGGTTTATGTGATCCTTGAATTTGAATCAATTATGGGTTATCACTTTTTGGAATGAAAAATAGAAAGGTATTAGATAACCTTTAAGTATAACGCATATTATGGTTATTTTTGAGGAAATTGTATTATTTTTGAGAATGTTATAAGAATGAAATGGTTTTGGAAAAAGGAAAAACAATAGGATGGGTGAAAACCCGTCGCGTCCGGCAAGGCCATGGGAATCGAACATACAACCGAAGGTCGACAAGAGAACATCACCTACCACTGGCCTACATGAAGTACCTGGTTATTATGACTTATTCTTTTTAGTTAAACGATTTTATGGATCAAGAATAAGTTGATTTTGGGAACTTATGTTTTACAAAATGGATATACTTATTATAGGAAAATGTTTTGGTGATTAAGTGATAAAGGTTTCTTTGGAAGACTTTTTCTCTTTTAAGAAACTATATGCCTAAGGAAAATAGAATACTATGAGATTTCATTTGAGGAGTAATGGTTGAATTTTATTTTGGAATATTTTTTGTTTTTTTGTGGACTTATGGAGATTTGGGTTATTTATGGAAATGATTAACCTATCTTGGAGAATTTTTGATTAGGTTAATTACTTTTTATTATGATACTTTAAGAGTAGTCGATGTTATTTGGAGATAAATTTTAAGATTTATCGTTGAATAACATGTGATCAAATTATTTTGTGTTTTGTGTTTCAATCTTAGTTTAGATTATTTTGAATAATTTTAAGGGAAATTTTATATTTGACGGTCTTTTTTGAACTTTGGGTATTTTTTGTTGAATTTTGGAGATTAAGAGTAGTATTTCTTTTTTTAAAGAATTATCCTTTTGGGGATTATATGATCTTGTACTAACCATTTTGGTTTTTGTTAATGTCTTAAGATAGGGGAAATATATAGTTAATATTTTGAGGGTTATGTTATTTTTTATAAGTTGATTCGAGCGCTTTAGGTGTGACCAAGTCATCTTGAATACTCATCGTTTGGGGAAAATATGAGTTTGTGGTAGATATTTCTTTTATAGGAAGAAACTCTACTTGAAAAGTAAGTATGTTTCCTTATGTTCTTATTCTAAGTAGTAAAATAATTACTCAACTTTATGAAAAGGAACTGAAAAGAAAAATTTTGTCTGTTTACTTTTCTTACTGGGGAATCAAAGACCGTTTAACCCATCACAAGTTTGTGGTTTTCTTGTTGTTAACATTCTCCTAATCATGTTTTCTATCACTCTCCATCATAAATTGATGGTTAGTTTTCCCTTCCATATCCATGTTTTCATGTAATCCTAGTATGTGTTATCTCGAGTGACCTTTTTAATTCTCTTTATTTCTTTTAAAGTGATAGTTTTATTGACTCTTTTTCTGATGGGGGGCTTTCAATGAAGTTTCTGAGCCCAATTTTAAAATTATGGGGACACAATTTCAAAAAGGGGTGAAGGATGTAACTACCCTGGCATTTATAGAATAATACATTTTCATATCTATTAATATTTTTGAATAAGATATTAATTTTATGTTAAAGAGAACACTTTTTCCGATAACCTACTCAACACGAAACAATGAGTTTCTTTGAAATCTTACATTGCACACAACTTTGAGTTATACTGAAAAATAATACAATAATAATATTATTTTTTTAAATAATATTTAATGCCTACTAATTATATTAGAGGGAATGAACATAAATAATTTCATTTATTACACATGTTTTTTAATTGTTTTTATATTTATCTAATAAATTTTTGGAGGCTTAAAATAATAATGAGTCCAATTTTAAGCCTGAAAAACTCTAATATTTTTTTAAAGGTCGTATTACCGCCTTTTGAAGGTGATCCCTTTTTAAAATATATTTTTTTTCACTTTTATATGTTATATTTTACAAAATAATATTCTTATTTAGAAGAGGGACATAAAAATTTACTTTGGATGAAATTTTGGTGTTTTTCTGATAAAGTTCATTTTTTTATGAATAGTGAAAAATACTGCATTTTAATTCCAGACTACCTTTTCATCTAATTTATTTATATAGTTATATTATTATTTTAATTAGGTTTAATGTAGAATTGGATTATATTTATATAATTTAATCCAATTTTGGAAATATTAATTAATTTCACTTTTTAATTGGACATAAACACATGTTAATCTTTTGATAGTTAATACTTTTTAAAAACCCGCTCTTTGGTTTTGAAAATGGGAATTAATTTAAAATTAATTTCTGCAACATATTTATTTTGAATTTGGAAAAATTGATTCCATATTTGGAATGAGGAGGTCCAAATTTTGTAAATATGTACCTTTTATTTTTAGGCATTATGAATAGTAACTTGAGTAATTATTTTATTTTCCATGGTTAAAGGGTAAATTTCGTAAAAAAGAGTAAAAAATAATATTATAATAATACTAAACTATCCTAAAACGTGTCATAATCCTATTTTATGAGATATTTCTGACCATGTTCATCATTGGGTCGATTTTGGGACCCCATGGAGGCACTTGGATGCGAAAATGACATTTTATAAGAATTAATTTAAATTAAAGAAAAATGTAACATAAACATGTATCTTTTAGTAAAAAATTTTTTATATGGGGTTATATAAGTGATCCTTTCAAATACAAATATTCATTATAAATATAAAAATATTTCCTATATCATGGTATTTTATTTATAATTATTAGACATTAAATAAATAAATTTATTTATGACTCAATGATGATGTAGTAATTACCTTATTAATGAATGATTTAAATAAAAGAGATTATAAATATTGAAATAAATTTATTTTTAAACTTTTTATGCCATCCATGAATTTTAGGGATGTTTATTACTTGTTATATTTTAATTAATGAAGTTTTTTTTGAAATAATCAATTTGTTTTGGATTTTTAAAAAGTCATGATATGAATAGTATAAAAACTTACATAAATGAGTTCTTGAAAAAAATACTATTTTATTAAATGATATAATATTCCTAAAAATATAAGATTCAGAAAAATGACTTATATAAATTTTAATATGTCATTAATTAACCACTTGAGGTTTGATTTTCATTTTATAGTAACTATATTAACCATATATTATGTATATACAAGAAGACATGGTAAGAGTCAAATTAGTTAACTAAGGGTTAAAGATAAAATATAAGGTTAAATTTGTGCCCTAGACTTGTCTAACACCTATTTGTTGAGATTTTCTCAACCCAAAATCATATTATATTTGAAATAAATGACTTTGGGACCATTTGAAACCGAAAATCAGTTTATAATAAAATAATATTTCAATGCCCTCCTAAAGTGTCCCTCATCCCACTTATAAAAGGGAATCACCTCTAACCCTTAATCACACCTCTCAAGCCCCTTGAATCATAAAAAAATATTCCTAAATAATCTCCCAACATCCCTCTATTCCTCCTAGCAGCCTCAACTTGGGTATAAGGAAATTCAAGAAAGCCTTTTAGCTTAAATCAATAGGAGTTCCCCGATTTGAGGTAATGTATTATCTCAAGATAATTTCATATATTTTCCTTCTCCAAACCCTAAACTCCCTTTATTATATTATTTTATAAAAAAAATTAAATTAAATATACTAGGATGTTTTTATTAGAATTATTCATAGTTCACTTATACACACCTCCATCTAATGGATATGAACATACTGTTTCTGTGTACGACGAACTACTGCCTCACAAAACGATGATTATTTGATTTTTCCCAACCACCTATCATGGTGGACATTATTATGGTGATTTATTTATATATGATATATATTATATTTATATTTTCTATATGATACTATAATTTTATTTACAAACATAACTTTATGCTTTTCATGATGTGTAAATACAATAATTTCATTTGAGGAAGTACGGACTACCGCCCCCTCAAAGTGATATGACCTATTCATGCCATACATGGAACTTATAAAGGATGAAGTTAATTAAATTATGTAACATATATATCATATTATATTATAATGTAATTATAATATACCTATTTATCATTTAGTTTTCATTTCTTTAATATGACAAATAAATGAAAGCAGCGTTCATGCGTACGTACAACTTACCGTCTCCATAAACGGTGCATTTCATTTGTTATATCCAAATGTTATGGACTATTATAAATAAATATATAATGGCTATATATGATATTTAAATCATCAATACTATTCTATAGATAATGTACTTTCGACCACATGGACAATTTGTAATTATAACAAGATCATTTTTAACTCAAGTACCCAATATTGACAAAATGAATGATATTAAATTAAATAATTATTTAATTTTTATAGCATTGTAATAAGTGATATACAAGGATTAATAAACTTATAAAAGGTTCTCAATAAAGTATAAATTAACTTAAGTTTATTATTCAGAAATAACAAGGAACATGCGTGACGAATCAGACTCAAGGTAAGGGAACCTTTCACCCTCCTCTTTTAGTCAAAGACTTATTTTATGTTATGTATTTTAATTTCTATTTTATTATGTTGGGGTATGTGATTATATATCCTTATTTCTGTCCATTTTATTTCCAAGTGATGAGATAATATTTTATCTCTCATCAAATCAATTTTTTTAGTTTTTAAGTGATGCTGTTAGGCTGTTGAATTTTCGTAAGGGAATTTCTAAACTCAACTTCCTCTCATTGGGTTTTACACATAATTTGTCGATTATATTATTCCAAGATTATGTGTGAAATATTTTTTTTTCATTTATGTTATAATTTACACTTATTTTTGTTTGGATATACTGTTGCTACACATAATCACCCCATTGATAAATTTTTATGTCATTGATAAAATATTTGTAAGGGACTACGTATCATCCTCCTTTCATTGAGGAATATCTTAATATTGTGCACCTTTAATATCCTATAAGGTGTATATAATACCATTTGAAATATTATATCAGGAATCTCCATATTCTCTTGATATTATAGGTTTCTTTTAATGTTATTATTTAATTATTTTTATTCATGTATTTTCTCAAGTGGCGAGGGAATCTTTGTCTAAAACATCATTTTAAATGTTTTCAAGATTTATTCTTATAAATATTTCTCATTAATGTCCACATTTTGAAAATGGTTTTAAGGATTTATTTATATGTAAATTAATGTTTTAAAATATTTATTCTTTTGAAATTTCCAAAGTGGTATGGGTCTCTTTGATTCAAAAATCTCTTTATTAAATTTTTTAAATGGTTTTGGAAATGGATTGAATATTTCAATATCTTGAATTTATTTTTTGTGGTTGATGAGTGAAGTGTTGATAATTTAAATATTTTATGTGTTATTATTATGGAATGGAATATGAACATTTGATGGGTGGTTATGTGATAAACTAAATACGGGTGGTTTCGTGATAAACCTAGGGTATGTGAGCCTGACATAGCTCTATAATGCATTGGGTAATGTGAAAGTGGTAAACGTTAATGTTTATCCTAAGAGATTTAGGGAATATACTATGATGAGTATTCCACATGTAAATACTTATGTAGCTGTGAAAGCTACAATGTAAGTATGCTATAGATTCCCCATGTTACCTTTATGATTTATGATTTATTATTTATGTGTGTTATTCATAAATATTATGATTTCATGAGTTATGTTAAAGAGATTATGTTATAGGAGTGAAAAGAATGATTTTGTTGATTTGTATGAATTGATGGACTAATGTTTTATTTCCTTATTTTATAAACCTTACTGATCTTTTTACACTCATACCAAGTTTTTGAAATGTTTTTCATAGGTTATAAGGAAGGGTAAGAGAAAGAGAGAATTCGAGAAGATTTATATCAAGAAAAAAATTATTGTTTTATTTAAGGAGTTTTATTGTTATGAAAAATATTGGTTAGAGTAGAAGTGTATACTTTGTAATATTTGAGATGTAATGTAATAGTTATAGCCTAATTCTCTAAAACTCTAAACCTGAAAATATCCTCAAGGTGAATTCTTTATTTAACTCAAGATTAAGTAATGTTTTAAGGTTGGGGCCTTATAGTGTATGTCTATTTTTCGAAATTCAAAACATAGAAGTGAAAAAATTATGTCTAACAACTAGGTTATAACTATATCCTATAATAACAATGTGTTTGTTTCATAGAGACTCAGTGTTGCATGCATTCTATATTAAATTTATTTCTAAATTCTTGGGGTGAAACATTCTTCCCCCTTACAAAATTTTTGTCCTCAAAATTACCATAATGCTACCTTATAAAACGATTTGGTTAGTTCTTCATCATAAGTTCCTCAGGATCCCATGTTGCATCTTTATTTATTTTTTGATTTTTTCAAAATACCTTTACCGTTTGAGTCATCTGATTCCTCAGCATAGATTCTTTAGTGTCCAGAATACGGATTGGCTCCTCACTGTAAGATAATTCAGGTTACAATTCTTTACCTTTAAAAGTGATAAAATGTGTTGGGTATGGCATGTACTTTCTTAATAATGAGACATGGAACACATTTTGTACCTTAGAAAGGCAAGGTGATATTTCCAAATGATAATCCACATATCCAATTCTCTTCAGAATTTCAAAAGGTCCAATGTACATAGGTTTTAGTTTCCCTTTCCTACCAAATCTTATAACACCCTTCCTTGAAGATACTTTCAAGAAAATGTGATCTCCCACTTGGAATTCCAAATCCTTTCTTCGATTATTATTATACCTCTTTTTATTTCTTTGAGATGCTTTGATATGGTTTTGAATAGTATTTACCTTTGCTATTGTTTCCTCCATAAGCTCTAGGTGCACCAGCTTCCTTTCACTGACTTCATCCCAACATGTTGGTGTACGAAATTTATTTCTATACAATTCTTCATATGGATCCATTTGAATACTTGAATGGAAAAAATTATTGTAGTAAAACTCCACCAAGGGTAAATACTGATCCCATATACCTTGAAAGTAATGTGAACATGATCTCAACTTGTCTTCTAAAATTTGTATCATCCTTTATGACTTCCTATTAGTTTGATGGTGATAATCAATACTCAAATTAAGTTCATTATCCAAATATTTCTGAATACTTTTTTTTAGAATTTTATTGTAAACCGTAGATCATGATCAAACACAATAAAGAGTGGTTCTCCATAGAGTCTTAAAAATTCATTGATATAGAGTCGTGCAAGGCTCTCCAGTGGAAAATCCTCTTTTATAGAGAGAAAATGTGCATATTTCATAAGTTGATCAACAATTAACCATATTGAATCATTCTTTATTAGAGTTCTGGGAAATCTAGTGACAAAATACATGGTGATATCATCCCATTTACATGTAGGAATAGGTAGAGGTTGCATGAATCCTCCAGAATGTTGTCTTTAGGCCTTCACCTATTGAAGGACTAAACATCTTGATATATAATCAACAATTTCCCTCTTCTTGGTATCCTAATAGAAATGTTCCTTTAAAGATATATAAATTTTAGTGCTAACAAGGTGTATAGAGAAATTATATCTAAGTGAATCATAAAATAACTTCCTTTTCAGATCAGGTATAGAGGGAACACATAAGATCTTCCCAAATTTTAGAATTCCTTCTTTATACTCAAAGTCAGCTAACTTCCCATCATTTACACATTTAATTTTCTTTTGAATATTCTCATCATCAGATTGAGAAGTTTTAATTCATTCCAATAAAGATGGCTGGACAACCAATTGAAAAATTAATGATGTTTTACCTTCTATAATAATTCCTATATCCATATTCACTAGATCCATGTACATAGGTTCCTTATAAATTCACAATTTTTTAAAACTCCATGATCCTTCATAATTAATGAATCATCTACCTTATTTTCCCTTCCTCGGTAGTAGTGTATGAAAAAATTATAATCTTTGAGTAGCTCAATCCATCTCCTTTTCCTCTTATTGAGTTCTTTCTGTGAGAAGATATATTTTAAACTCCTGTGATCTGTATATATCTCACATCTTTCACCATAGAGATAATGTCTCCATATATTCAGAGAAAGGATCATATATTATAACTAAAGATCATGAGTTGGATAGTTTTGTTCATGAATTTTTAACCACCTTGATGTATAGGAAACAACTCTATCATTCTGCATAAGGACACACCAGAGTCCTTTTTTTAACGCATCACTATAGATCAAAAATCTACCATTATCCAATGGTAGAGTTAGGATCATAGAATTCACTAATATCCTCTTCAATTATTCAAAACATTTTTCACATTCTTTTTTCCATACAAACATAACCCCTTTACAAGTAAACTTAGTTAACGGGTTGGCTAATCGGGAAAATTTCTGAATGAAATGATGATAATAACCTTCTAAACCAATAAAACTATATACCTCAGTAATTTTAGTTGGTGTATGCCATTCTTGAACTGCCTTTGTCTTCATAGGATCCACTAAAATTATATCCTTATAGAAAATATAACCCAAAAAATAATCTTCTTGAAGCTAGAATTCACACTTTCTAAACTTCCTATATAATTTTTTTCTTCTAATAGTCTTCAGAATAATGTGAAAGTGTTTATCATGATATTCATAGATTTTGGAGTATACTAAGATATCATAAATAAATACCACAAAAAATTCATCAAGATATTACTTGAAAACTATATTCATTATATCCATGAAAACTGAGGGTGCATTAGTCAGTCCAAAAGGCATTATTGTAAACTTGTAATGCCCATACCTAGTTTGAAATGCTGTCTTGGGAATATCTTCCTTCCTCACACACAATTGATGATATCTATACCAAAGGTCAATATTAAAAAAATATTGGGCTCTATGAAGTCGATCAAATAAACCATCAATGTGAGGAAGAGGATACTTGTTAATTATTGTAATATCATTGATCTTCTTATAGTCAATGCATAACCTCATAGATCTATCTTTTTTCTTAACAAAAAGAACAGAGGCTCCCCATGGAGAAAAAATAGGGTGAATAAATCCTTTATCACTCAATTACTCTAGTTGTTTCTTTAGTTATACTAATTCCTCATTGGGAATTCTATAAGGATACTTTGATATAGGTCTTGAACCAGGAATTAAATCAATAGTGAACTCAACTTCCCACTTTGTAGGATGTCCAGGTAAATCCTATGGAAAGACATCAATGTATTCTTCTACAATAGGTAAATCCTGAGTTTGAATATTTATTTCCTCACCCATATATATTGATTTCTGACCCTCCCCAATAATTTCATTCAGTAAAGCTAATGGGGTTGGATCTAGATAAGAATCAAATGACGAGGTTTCTTCTCTAAAGATAAGTGATTCTACACCATTTTCAAAAATTGTAACCTTATTCTTCTTGAAATATATTCTTGAATCGTAGATTGAAATAAAATTAATAACAAGAATTATATCAAAGTAAATCATGAGTATAATGATAAGGTCAACAAATAAATTACATTTTTGTGTTATAAGGGGGATTGATTGATGCATATTTTTTGCAATGATACTTACATTAGGAGATTTGATTGACAATACCTTTCTTAAAAAACTGGAAATGTCTATTTTTTTTGGAAAACATGGAAGATATAAAAGAATTTAATGATTCATAATCAAATAAATCATTGTCTAAGTTTAAGGAAATTATTAGAGTACCTACCACCACATCATTAGGAACTTCAACCTTAGTAGTTGTGATTGCATAAGTTTGGCCTTTCTCCTTTGGCCTTCTTTGGGGAAAGTTTCCTTTATTCTTAGGAAAATAATTTGTATAATATCCCATATCCTTACAATTGTAGCATTTAACATTTATAGCTTCTTTATTTCCATTACAATCATGGGATTGGTGGCATTTTCCTCCACACTTGTAAAAAACACCCATACCCTTTAGACAAGTACCATGGTGTTTCTTCCCAAAATTATCATAGGATGTAAAATCAATTAATAACTTATTACCCTTTTCTTTATATCATTTTTAGAGTGTTTAGAATCCCTCTTCTTCTCTTGAATTACCTTAAAGTCATAATACTTAGATAATTATTTTTCAGTCATGATAGCACATGAGACTATATCTTTATATGATGAGAAACTTTGGGAGACTAGTACCCTTCATAGAAATAGTTTTAAACCATCAAATAATCGATCAATATTACTCCTTGAATTATGTATGTAGTCTGTGACATGACTTGATAACCTTATAAAGTTAGCTTTATACTTTTCAACATTCACATCCTCTTTTTTCCTTGGATTCAGAAACAACCTTTCCATATATCCTCACTGTTCACAAGGAAAGTATTTTTCTAAGAATATTTCCTTAAAATTCCTCCATTTTATATTTTCAATCTCTTCATCCACCTTTGTGTTTTGAATTAGTGACCACCATTGATCAAAATCTTCTGATAAATGACAAACATCCATGACAACCATCTCCCTTTCGTTACATCCCAAAGTGAGAAATATATTCTCTAAGGAACTTATCCACTGCTCTGATATGAATGGGTTTTTAGTCCAGTTAAATGATGGAGGTAGTTATCACATAAAGAGATCTAACATCTCTCCTCCATGTTGTGGATCAGGATTCTCCATATGAGTAAGGTAATTGTTCATAACCTTATCGATTTGTCTCAATATAGTTATAAGTTGATAAAAACCAGTTGCAACATCATTATCATACATTGGAGAGAAATCCCTAAATGGGATACATGTGTTCATTTGGTTTCCATTACTTACACTATGTTCCATTTCTAAATTATATCATACACTAGATTAGGTTATGGATCATAATCTATAATCTTAACTAGAAAAATACTTTACATATATTGAAATCCTATGCATATCTAATCTCATAAACATAAACATGGTTTCTTTGAGGAAAAATTTACTTTTAAATCCTTCATAATGTATTATAAAGAAAATTAGAATTATCCTAAGAATATACCCTAGGATGGTCAAACCTTGTTTGTATTAAGGCCCATTGTCGTGTACTAGGTTACCCTGTGTCAATATCAGAACACCTTATCAGAGTTGTTAATCCTAGGTACATCTATTCCAAAACCATGTCCACTTGTAGTATTCATATAGAGATTTATTTTATAGGAAGATCCACATAATCTCTTCCTTACCAAAATTCTAAGATGTTTTTGTATTCTTATCCTCAAAGTCTATCTCAGGGTTTTGTTCCCTAATCTACATTTTCTAAATCTTGTTTCCATGTTTTCTAATAAACTACCTCTAATACCAAATGTAATTCCCCAACCCTAGTTGCCTAGAGCCAATGTATTATTTCATTACATTGGCATGATTAAAATAAAGTTAAATCCTGAAGGACTAAATAGTTTAGTAGTTTTGAAAATCTAGATACATACATAAGTTCAACATTACAACTTGAAATGAAATACAACATATAAATTCCAATGAGAACATCCACGAATCTTATATTATCCATGAAAGTTACACATAATACACTTATTTGAATCCTGCGATAAAATAAAACATAGGAAATGGGTGATATCATATGCTCATTAAGGGTAAGTAAAATAGTAGAATCATAAATAATAAGGCATGATGAATAACTAAAAGTACACATGCAATTAAAAATATACTTGAGCATAATATGAAAGGAATAAAAGATGATTAATAATGCCATAATAAATCATAAACATGGATATTATACTAGTAAAATAATCACATGGACTATCAATTACTAGTTTCATAATGATATAATGCATAATGTCAGATATCATAATCATTCTATCAAGGCCTCATGCCAATACCATACATAATTGGTAAAAACCCAAACTAGTTTGTCTCATGAGACCTACCGATACATCAAGGGGTTATAAAAGGACAAAACCATCACATAATAATTCTAATTAATTCCTTATATTAATGGGGATAAATATAAAAAACATAGAAATTCATATTGAAACTAACATATGAAATTTAAATAACTTTCCCCAATCATTAAATAAGACCACTAACCATTCAGAGTAATATGGAAAATGGTATCAAGGTAGCACATACACAATCAAAATAATCATAAATCATTCAATAAAATATGATATATGATCTCATAAAAAATTAATCCCAATTAAACATAATAATCAATAAGAGTGTTGAAATAGATAAAAATACTCATATAAAATCATTGAGTAATTCTTAAGACTAATACTCTTTTACTTTGAAAAGAAGAGTTCTTTTGGAAAAATATTTGCAACAAACCAGAAGTGAATTAATTTATTTTTTTCACAATAAAATGAGTGATTTAAAAAAAAAACTAGTTGCTAAAAACATATTTCAATGTGCATTTAAAAATAGGTAAGAATTGGAGAAGTTCCTTTGAAACAGGCTTGTTTATTAGGAAGAATTTTTGAAAGATCCTTTAAAAACACGTAACTCCCCATAAAATAAAGAAGGATTATGATTGGTAAAAATATATAGAACATTAAAACATAATTTATGAGGATTAAATGAGAATAATTAATAATTTCATTGTGGTAAGTAGATAATAAGAGTAACCATAAAGAAAATGGATGTTTGGGTAGAAAACCCTTACCTTATGCCCGAACGTGTTCTGCACTTGAGCTTAAAATCCTGGATAATCAAATTAAATCCATTAATTAATTAATTAATAACCTTATTTAATTTTATCTGATTAATGATAGATTTATTAAGTTCATTTATGTTCTTTTGGATGAGTTACAAGATACAAATTTATTGCTCTGGAGTATTTGTTTCCTTGGTTTTCATGATCAGTATACTTGTATATGACTATGGAAGTTCATGTGGAATTGGTATAATTCTACAGAATTGAATTTATATGATACTAATGAAAATACATAATATTAAATGGCGATATAATTAATTTGGTTATATGGTATGAGGATGATTTATTATATAGAACATTAGTGATAATCATTTGGATTATTTTGGCGATATTGTATTTGTTACGAACTAGTTTTGTTGTATGAATGAGTATTATGTATATATACTAGTTAAATAACATTTAATAGGTTATAATAAATATATTATAGTCTTTTTAAACCATAAAAATGGTTTCATTAATAGATTTTAAGGATAAAATGAAGAAAAAATGCTCGTTTCCCACAAATGTTGTAAATCAGCACCTCTCGGACGATGATTTCCTTTTTAAAACAAAAGAGAGAAAGAGATATAATAGTTTGAGGAAGGTTATTACATTAACATGACATAATTATATGATATAGATTAAAATGGAGTTATCATGATCATTTTTATATAGGATGTGAGGAGAATATAAGAAAAGAAAATAAATTTAAAATGAAATTAAAAGAAAAAGGAAGAGGGTTTACCTCATGAAATATTCTCCATGAGAACGTCCTTAAGGGAAGGGGTTTTGGTATTTTGGAAAGAACAAGAGCTCATATATGTGGGGAGATATTAGGGAAGATTATTTGGGCATAAAATTGAGAAGATTTAAGGCTTAGAGGAGTAAAAAGAAGAGAGAGTGAGGGGTGGTTTTTATAGTGGAGGAGAGGGGTGATTTTTGAATATCTTATTCATTATTTTATTATTTTTCTCAAGAAAAAATAGTATTGATTATTATGAAAAAAATAGTAATAAGTTAATGTTAATTAGAACCAAATGTGATTACATCTGATATGACTCACAGAATTGTGTATTTAGCTTCTCAAGTATTTATACTGTAAATTACCGTATTTTACTATTCACAAAAATTCAATTATTTTAGAAAAATCCCAAAAATTCACTATAATAATTTTTCAATATTTAGAATTAAAAAATGGATTCCATTTTATCAAAATAATTTTATAAATATGTGAAATTTAATTTTTAAATAAAATATTTATTTACTTGAAAAATACAGATTTTAAATTTAAAACTGATTTTATAATACTTTCAAAAATTAACTGAGGTCTCATAAAATTATCCTAAAGTCATAGGAAAAAAGTATTTATTTAGGAATAAATATTATGAAAATTTATTTTATTTTAAAAAATTTATTAATTTAAAATAATAATTAAATATTTATTACTCGTAAAAATACCAACACTTAATTATTAATTTTTTAAAATATTCACTCTCATTTATAAAGTGCCTAAAATTTATTTATACTTACATGGGTGAGGTTACTCTTTATAAGGGTAATATTAATATTTATAAGCGTACATTAATAATCATAAGGGTCAAGTTACTATTCACAAAAAATGTAAGTTGATCTTATCAGACTCTAAATATGTTACTGATCACAATAGTGTATGTATGTTTTTCAAAATTCAAAACAAAAAAGCAGAACTATTATGTCTAACAGCTAGGTTATAACTATCTCCTATAATAAAAAAGTATTTTATTCACAAATAATTAATGTTTATTGCATTCTATATTAAATTTATTTGTAAATTCTTGGGGTGCTATAAAAAATGAGTGATTTTTACCCTTACTTAACATATGAACTTTCTCAAACCTCATTTGGGTCAGAAGTTCATGATTGTTCCTTATTAATGCATATGCTGCCTCATTTTCTTTTCTTGGGTGGTATTATATTAAGAAATCATAATCTTTGAGTAAATAGATATATTTCCTTTTCCTCTTGTTCAGTTCTTTTTGTGTAAAGATGTATTTCAAACTCTTGTGATACATATATATCTCACACATTTCACCATAGAGATTATGTCTCTACATATTTAGAGCTAAGATTATAAATGATAACTCAAGATCATGAGTTGGATAATTTTCATCATGAATCATCAAATACCTTGATGCATATGAAATACCATTATCATTTTTTATAAAGACGCATCCCATTACTTTCTTCAATACATCACTCTATATTATAAACCCATCATTTCTTGACAGTAGAGTCAAAATTAGAGAATTGAATACTCTTATCTTTAATTCTTTAAAACATTATGTACATTATTTTTTCCATAAAAAATTAAACCCTTTATGTGTGAGCTTGGTTAAATAGATGGAGAATCAAGAATAATTTTGAATTTAACTCTGATAGTAACCTAATAAAACAATGAAACTATGCACCTCAGTTATGTTTGTTTGTGTAGTCCATTCTTGGATTGGATTTTTCGTTAAAGGATCAACTTAGATTCTATCCTTATAGAAAATATAACCAAGAAAATAAATTTTCTGAAGCTATAATTCACACTTGATAAAGTTACCATATAAATCTTTTGTTATGAAAGTCTCAATAATGGTACACAAGTGATTATCATGGTCTTCATATGTTTTTGGAATATACTAGAATATCACTAATTAATACCATGACAAAATAATCAAGATATTCCTTGAATATTCTATTCATTAGATCCATAAAAACTGAGGGTGCATCAGTCAATCCAAATTTCATTACTGTATACTCATAATTTCCATACCTTGTTCAAAAAGCCCTCTTTGGAATATCTTCCTTCTTTACATGAAATTGATGATACCTAGAACAAAGGTAAAACTTTGAAAAATATTGAGCTCCATGAATTTGATCAAATAAATCATCAATAAAAGGAATATGATATTTTTTATTTATTATAATAGCATTTACTTCTCTATATTCAATGCATATCCTCATGGATCTATATTTTTTCTTAACAAAGAGAACATGGGAACCCCATGGAGAAAAAATCGGGTGGATAAATCCATTATTACTAAAATAATCAATTTTCTTATTTAACTCTACTAATTCCACAATGATCATTCTATAAGGAGTCTTTGATATTGGTCTTGCGTCAGAGATTAAATCAATGGTAAACCCAACCTCAAGCTACGGGGGTGTCCAGGTAATTCCTTAGGATATACATCAATATATTCCTATACAATTGGTATATCCTAAAATTTAAGATTAATTCCCTTGTAAAAAGATGTTTTTTCTCTTCCTACCCATGAATTTCATTCAGTAGAGCTATTGGGGGTGGATCAAGATAAGAATCAGATGATGGAGATTCTTCTATAAAGATAATGAATTCTACATCTTCCTTATAAATAATAATTTCCTTCTTCTTGCAATAATTTTTTATATAATCTTTTAAAATCTAGTCCATACCAAGGATTATATCAAATTCAACCATAGGTATGATGATAAGTTCAGCAAATAAATCACGTTTATATGCTATAATAGGGACTTCCCGACACATCTTTGTTGAAATGAGATTTCCTTTAAAAGTTTTGACTATTAACCCCCTTGTTAAATAAAAAGGTAAATATATAATTTTCATGAAAAAATGGTTATATATAAAAGAGTGAAATGAAACAAAATAAAATAAATTATTGGAAAAATTTGAAGATAGAATTAATGTACCTTCCAACACATCATTGGGAACTTCTACTTCAACTATAGTGATCTTATAAGCTTGGCTATCTCCCCATGACCTATTCTGTGGTATATTACCTGGGTGTATGGGACATTAGTTTGAATAATTCCTCATTTATTTATAGCTAAAGCATTAAATATCATTTATTTGTTTCTTTCACTTTCATTCATTAGCTCAATGAACCTTTTCTCTTCACTTAAAACAAACTCACATGCATTTCAAGAATTTCTTAAGATGATTATTTCCATAATTTTAACATAATGATGATTTCATTATTACCCTATTATTATTTGATGATTTACCTTTTTCATGGTTATCATAAGACCTATTATTATATTTATTTCCCCTGAAAATATAAGATTTAGAAAATTACTTCTATGTTTTGATGGCACTAAATACTATTTCATCATATGATTAAAATGATTGAGAAGATAGTTACCTTCCAAGAATTGTATTAAAAACTTAAAATAAATGATCAATATTATTTAATGAATAACCAATGTAATCTATAATATACCTATCTAGTCCTATGAAGGTAGACTCATACTCTACAATATTCTCTTCGTCCTTTTTCTTTAAGATAATGATTTTTCTCTTCATTTCAGTTCATTTCATTCAAGGGAAGTATTTTTCAATGATTTTTTCGTTAATTTTTTTCAATTCCATGTCTTATATTTCATCTTCCTCCTTAGTATTATTGATCAATGACCTCCATTGATTAGAATCACCCTTGAGGAAATATACCGCAGGTACTATCGTTTCCCTTTCATCACATCCTAATGTTAGAAATATATTTTCAAGGGACTTGACCCATTGATCAGCTACCACTGGATTATTAGCCCCACTAAAATATGGGGGATTCTGCCACAAGAAACAATCCAAAAAAGTTTTAATATGGTTATTTTCTATAAACTGAGTGAGCTATCCTAATATGGTTATGATATGCTTAGATACAACACCGACTATGTTGACTTGATTAGTGGGAAAATCCCAGCATTGTCTATGGGTATTGATTACCTTTCTTTCATTAGAAAAAATCAATAAATAATGGAACATAGTAATTTAGTTCATAGTTATCATGAGTATTGAGCCAAAAAATATTCTATAAGGAATTATTATAATTATTATGTTTATTTAACATTAGTTCTCAAGGTTTCTACTAAACCTACTCTGATAACAACCATAACAACCCCGACCCCTATAGCCTAGAGTAAGTGATTATTTATCACAATGGAATAGATACAAGAGAAAACATCACCAATTATAGATCAATTTAGTAGTCCTGAATAACTAGATACATACATGGTTCCATTATTATATTGGTAATTAAACATAAAATATAAAAAAAAAATAAACTGCTTCCTTGAAACTTATTCAAATATTTCATCTTCATAACCTAGGGAAGGAAAATTAATAAAAAGGCGAGATCAAATGTTTAGTAAGGGTTACATACAAAAAAAACATGAATCAATAATAAGTTAAGGATAATCGATATGAAATAACTGAAAAAACAAGCCATTTAATCAATAAACTAATAATGAAAATATATCCACATATTTTGTCATAGTGAAAATCCATTGAATAGTAATAACTGAGTACTAAATGAAGGGAATTAGTAATCATTATATGTCATGTATCTAACACATGAAACACTACCATAAATACCTTTCTTAATATGATTTAAGTATAAGGGTAGAATCTCGCCTGATTCTTCTTGGAAACAAATGCGAGGGGATTTTGGCCAACTATTTTGTCTCATGAGACCTATCGATGCATCGAGGGGATATCTATAACTGGGACCCACCTGTGTATGCATATAAAAATAATTCCTCAAATATCAAAATGATCGATTTAATTTATTAATTAAATATACCTTATCAAATAATATCTGTATTGATTAAAATATATGGATTTAATATTATTTCCCAGTTAATCAAATAACATTCAAAGTAAACACTATATGTAAAAAAATGGTATATGGCTTAGAAAATAATCAAATTCATGATGTAATAAATATGTAAATTTAAGATAAATATAATTTGAAATGAAAAATTATCTCAAAAGGGTCGTATATACACCACATAAAAATGATTAGGTGCACACTACAAAGTAAGTATCAATGAAATGGAGATTGAGACGAATTCCCTTACCTTATGTCCGAATGCATTTCGTACTTGTTCTTAATGTATTCTATGATCAAATTAGATTCATTAATTACTTAATTAAAAAAATATTCAATATATATTTTATTTATTATAATTTTATTAAATTCATTTATGTCCATTCTTATGAGTTATAATGTTTAATTTTGTTGTTCTGGGAGCATTCATTTCATGGTTTTATAGTCGGTTCCTTTGTGTATAATTATGAGAGTTATTTTTATGTAGAAAAAAACTATAGAAGTAGAATGTAATGATATTAATATAATTTAAATATTTTAAAAGGTAATCATATATAATTTTATTATATTTTAGGAGGATGATTCATTAGATAAAATGTTAATGAAATATGATTAGTTTATTTTGGCGGTTTTTACGACCACCATAGACTAGTATAGTTTTATTTTATATTATGATTATATATTGGTTATAAAACATTAAATAAGTTATAATAAAAATATTATAATATATTTTAACCATAAAAATGGTTTTATGTCCAGCCTTGAAGGCGGTAATGAAAAATGAAAACTCATCATCCACGAAGGTTGTGAATCGACACCTCATGAACGATGTTTTCATTTTTAGTAATTAAAGGAGATGAGAAGAGATTTGATGATGATTATTCCATTAAAATAATAAAATAAAATTATATATTTTTCATATTGTAGTTATGATTCTAATATTTATAAAGGTATCTGATGAGAGAATAAGAGAACAAAATAAAATAAGAGAAAGAAGGAGGATTTTACCTCTTGAATATTGCATCTTTAGGAACCTCCATAAGACTCTTAGATTGGGTATTTTGATACGAAAAGTAGGTCTTGTATGTAGGGGAGAGGCTTTGGGATATAATTGGGAAGAATTTATTCAAACATCAAGGATTATAAGGTGTGAGGATATGGGGTGGTGTGGTGTGGTATTTATAGTGGAAGAGAGGGGTGTTTTTTATTCATTTGTTTATTATTTTGGCTCAAGACTATCAATAGTTTTGATTCTTGTGACTATATATAGTAACTAGTGCACGTGAGTTCAAAATAATGGGTTATTAAACCGTGAATAACCCAAAAATTCATGTATTTAACCTATAATGTTAAATACCGTAACTTCCCATATTTCACTATTCACAAAAATTCAACTATTTCAGAAAAATCCCAAAAAATAACCATAATTTTTTTGATGTTTAGATTTAAAAAATGGATTAAATTTTAAGAAAATAATTTTATAAATATGATAATTTTATGTTTTAATTAAAATAATCATTTATTTGAAAAATACTAATTTTTGATATTATAATCGATTTTACAACACTTTGAAAAATTAATTATGGTCTTATAAAATTATCTTATAATTATAATGAAAAAAATTATGAATATATTTTATGAAAATAAATTTTCTTTTAAATCATTAAAAAATTATAAATAAACATTTACATTTCACAAAAATACCAACACTTAATTTTTAAAACATTTATTTACTTATTCCACGATATAAATATATCATATTTTCATTTACGAGATACCTAAATTTTATTTATACTTTCATAGGTGAGGTTATTATTCTAATGGCCACATTACTATTCATAGTGGTCACATTACTATTCCAATGGTCATGTTAATTTTTAATAGTATATCACGGTTTTTTAAGCTCATAAGCTATTGAATAAATTGAATTTATTTAAGAAGATACATACCATAAAATATTGGGGTGTTATAGATCTTATATTCATAGAATTTAATACATCCACCCTTGACCTATTGATGGGTTTTCTAGAATTTTTATTCTTCTATATTTTTAGAGTTTTTGATGTGTAATATGTTAGTGAAACTGAAAAGGATTTAGTACTAACAGATTCAAATGAGTTATGGGATACCTTTCTCCATGAGCTTATTGAGGGATGATCAAGAGATGATTCAAAAACATTTTACACATTTTTAGTCTTCTTATAAGTAAGAATATTATCATAAAATCACTTGAAAAAATATATTCTTCTAATAGACTATGAAGATTCTACAAGGGTATATTCTCTATTTTTCAGCTTGAAATCTAACCCGATACATTTCATATTGATAAATAATTTTTTTATTCAATTTTATTCATAATTTCTTCAAAATAATCCATTAGACTCTTCAATTAATTATCATGTATCAAACTTATTTCTTTATAATAACAATATAGCATATTTATTCTCTATTCTTTTACTTATAACTGAATATATTTTATATTTATAGTGACATGATTAAGGTTTTATAGTGCATTAAACACCTCCTTGAAAACTCTTTCAAAAAATTCCTTCTAAAAAAAATCTTTGAAATTGTTCATTAACCAAAGAAAATATTTCATTGAAAAGTATAGCTAAATATTTCTTAACTTTTATGATATTTATGAGAGTGTTTTAGGAACTCTTTTTCATTTCTAATTCTTCTTATATTGCATCATCATATTCTTCTAGCTGCGACATCTCATCATGAACTCACTTGATGAATCTGAATATATATGTCCCCAATTAAATGGGGAAATCCTTTAAATAATCATTAAAATCAAGATAGAGGTGTTTATAAGATTCCATTCACCCTTTATCATATCTGATACTTAAATCATTATAAGAATAATAATCAAAAGATTCAACTAATAAACCCTTACTATTATGATTACATTTAGCTAATTGTGTTTCCTATTCCTTCTATAAGTTATTTTCTTGTTTACTTTCCTCTTCATTCTATTTGTTTCTCAAGGTATTCATTGATACCTCAAAATATATCTTTATAGGTATAAAATATTAATTTCCCATATGAGGCACTTAAAACTCAAATATGAACTTGATGTATTCTTGTAGAAATAACTAAGCAATAGAATTAAGATCAAATAGATGAAATATTCATTTTGATAACAATTTAGTGTCTTAGTGGGGTTTTAAACCTTTGATTCTGGTAAAATAATATGGATCCCTTTTATATTTGAACAGATAATACACCTATATGTAATGAAAATAAAGCAGTAAATATAGAAAATGTGTTTTTACAAGTTTTAGTCTCAATGTGAACCTACTCATTACTATAGTAAATTATTATCCCGATCTACCAATTTTACATGATATATATTTTTATCAATAAAATTGGAAGCAGTACATTGTTATACTAATCCAATATTTCACCATATCACACTAGTGATGATATTTATAAGAGTACACATATGAACCAAACTATATACCAAAACTTCTCTTGAAGTTATTATCACACCAAATGATATATTCCACACTTCCTCCTCATGAATTTGATCACCAAATTATATTTGTGGTTTAATAGACACCCACTAAGTTAATGTCCTTCCTTAACCAAAGAGACCTAGATTACCTTTAAATTCTTCAAATATAGCATAACTAACTTGGAGATTGAATCTATATAAAAAAACTATCGATTCTTTTAAAACTGATTGATATCCATCTCAAAATCAAAATTATAAACATTTAAATCTTGGGTATACAAAATTTTCAAAGCTCACTCATCCTTAGATTTAGGTACTCCTTCACATTCTTTCTTCTTCCTTGAATATATCTTTCTAGAAATATAGGTCTGCTCACTTAGTTCTTCTTCTTCACTTTCTTCGAAACCCAATAGATAGTGTCTCTTCAACACTGGTTTAGTTCTCATTTTTTCTCACTATACTATATAGAAAATCCTTCATCTTATTCTTCTTATTCTTATTCAAGATGTATGGTTATTCTTAGTAAAATTTTAACACCCACTACACAATATCCCACTCTCTATATTTTTATTTCTCTTCTCAATAATGACTGTATAGGAGGAATCTTAACTTTTCATGTGGTCATTTTATTATTCCAAAAAACAAAAATATTTTAGTATTATGTGTAAAATCCAATAGATATAATATAAATTCAACATTACCATTTTCTTTCTTTCCCATGATATTTATGTCATCCTAATTTTAGATAATAACATGGGAGTGTCTCCCACAATCACATTTTATCAACTCAAATTGTATTATAAAAATGCACTTTCCTTTTATTTAATTTATTTTTTCTCATCTCTTTGTCTCATCCAAATAAATATTTCAGTTTTTTACACCATGTTTTACTTATCCTTCTTAAATATACTCAACTGAATCTATAATTAATTTTCCATAGTTGTATAAGAATACATAAAAAAAACATATGAATCTTATTCTTTTTATCTTGAGTGAGTCAGAAAGAACCTTATACAAATATTGTCTTGAGTCTTTACACAAAAAAAAATATACTCAAAAATATTCCTTATTCATCAATAAACTCGACTTGAATCACAACTATTTTATGACATTTAATCCACTAAAGAAACAACACAAGAATCGATGAAATTTTTTAATGTATTTCAAGATTTAGTGAAATTAGGAATCTCTCATTTTCATGATAAAAGAATCTCTAAAATTTACCCGGCCTTAATATTTTTCTCAATAGATCAGATTAATAATTATTTATATGTTAAATAATATCTCAAATATTTATGAAACTTTATCAGAATTATTCTTGAAAACCCATAAAATTCATTTTCTTCATTAAGAATTTTATGTAGTGATCCTTCTTGAAATTCATCCTTGAACCATAGACTGTTTATTCTTCATGATGTTTATAATAACTGAGAAAAACTCTTGTATAATCACAAGAATTATTTTGATTAGAATCATAAATTATAGAAACTATTTTTCTAGACTTTAAAAAATCTTTCAAAATACACTTTCTTTGATCTTATTCCCATATATTGAATATCAACTCCTATTTAATTTGTTTCTTATATCCCACACCATTTGAGGTATTTTTGATGTTTTTAACATAATTGAAAAATTATTACATCATCCCAAATAAACATATTCCATCAGATATTAAATCTATAAAATTGATTTTTTTATTACATTTAATTCCATATTTTCACCAATTCATGATGGATAGATAGATAGACATATTATCCCTATACATGTCATTTCTATAAAGATGATGCTTACAAAGGAGGGATTCATGCCTAAAAAACTTCAATGATATATACATAGGACATGATGATGGTTATTCTAGATTGAGTGATTCTTACATATCTCTACCTGATGGTTACACAAGACATAATTCATTCCTATTCTATGATAAATTATGTACACATAACTATATAATGATGTATACTCATATAGGACTTTTATATTTTTAATGAATTTATTGGATGATGGTTACACAGAGAATGATGGTTATGTGGAAGCATGGATGATGCTTACACAAGAGAAGATCATGAATTTATAGATTCATAAATTATGTCTTTTAACATCTTCCCTTTCCTAGATGATGTGTATAAGAATAAAGATATGATTCTTCCACATAAGGAACTTTTTCAAATTTCCATGAAACATGTGAATCCCATAATCTCTCAAATAAAGCCCAAACCTCTTCAAATATTTTTATAACATATCCAATCTTCACAAAACAACATCTAGAAGTTATAAAAATCAATATTAAATAACATTAAAATTTAGTACTCCTTTTGTTATTTCACAAAAACATTATACATCTTTATTCCTTGAATGCGTACAGTTTAATCTCCCCATTAGCTGAATTCAATCTAATAATTACCTATCTATTATAAAAAACAATGGTACACTTACTTTAACACCTTTAAATATATTTCCATGAATATAAACTCTATAAATCACATATTTTTTTAGGTACTTACCTTTTAGGATATCTATTCAATTCCTTTAAGGGTAATAAAATTTTAATATCCCTTTTCTAACATAAGATAAACTCTCCTTTTCATGGTACATGATAGACAACTCTTTATTAATTGATGGGATACTCCCATCCACTATCTAGATTTACCATAAATTGAATTTCACATTGAAAAATAATATAACCATAATACAAAGGGACACCATAATCTATCATGATTAGTTTATCATGGTGCAGGTTGTGTAGCTGATTAACCTGTGCTCATAGACTGATACAATATTTCCCTCTTTGGGGCTTCACACCCCCACAATATTATCCTTAGTTTTTGATACCCTATTTCATGGGAAAAGGCCTAATTTTGAGGAGGATATCACACCTTATTATAAGGATTATCAAGATATCCCCAAACCCCAATGTGTGACTCACAACTTGTAACATCTATATACAAGTAGTAGGCCTATTACGACATGGTCGAGACACCCAAAAGAAGTACCATACAAACCTGGCTACAAAAAAATCCCCTCATAGTTACCAGAGGGGTGTAAAAATATACCCTTAAATATAATAGGAAGTATATTTCATGAGAAAAATTCTCATATGCTTGCAAGAAGACACAATACTATCTTCTTTGGAGCTTCCCATTCGTTATGGTTTTATCCCCATAGAATCCCTCCCTGTTTCACTAGAAAAGGACTTATGCCAAAGAGGATTTGAAACCCTTATTATCAAGTGAATCGAGAGCTCCCCAAATCTTAATGTGGGACTTATAACTTATAATAGTCACACGCCAGTAGCAGTCCTCTTATGGGTAAGTCACAGACACCCAAAGGGAGCTCCATATAACCCTATGTAAAAAAATTATTCTTAAGTAAAATTAAAAATTTTACAAGTTAGAATAACCCCTTAGTTATCAGACTATCGGTGAAGATATTCAAAAATAATATCTAGATGATTACTTGATTCATAGTAAAGATTTTCTTTATGTATCTTCTATAATAATAGTAAACATGAAACCTAAGTTGAAAAATATATGTGATAAAATGAATGCATTTAAGATGATCGATAACCTAAAGAATATCTACTAAGAAAAAATAAATCACGAGAGATATAAGGTTTCAAATAAATTATTTATATGTAAAATGACCAAATTAAAATTTTCTCAACTCATGTTATCAATATTATTTGGTATATTATTGAATAAGAGAGGCTAGGTACCCCTTTAAAGATATATTTGGATAAAGACTTAAACATTTATTTATTAAAAAATATTGTTTGAAAAATTTATTACGGACAAAAATATGATTATGTATAATAAAATTTTTTCCATCCACTTCAATATGTTGAAGATAATTGAAAAATATATTAAAGGTACATGCTTTGGTGATGTGATGAAAGTACATAAAGAAAAACATTTATGCCTAAAGAATAATAAAACTATTTGGGGGACCAATAGTCAAACTAGGTCATTGAAACCTAAAAGAGGTTTCATGAAGGAAGGGATTTGTTTCCATTATAAAAATCCTATAATTTTAGATATAATTTCCCAGAATAACAATGGGGTATAAGAAACTTCATGGATAATTTACATTAGATATCAATGTTGCATACATCATTATTTTTTTATTTTAAGAGTTTATGTTACCAAATCTTTATTGACCAATTATTGTGAATATGTATAATAGTTCAAAATTAATAAATAATAATTGAATTTTGATGCTTTCATTCAAATAATGTTATAAGCACTAATACTATAGAGATATGGTATACAATGGATTACTAAAATATTGATGGATTTTGAAATTATAAACAAGATGTGTATTTATCATCTCATTTTTTTCTTATGAGATAAGATATTTTTTATAAAATTATGGCTGTTTTTGAATAAAATGAGATAATATTTTTGTACACATATTTTATGATTTAATACATTTTATAAAATTTTAATAAAAGAATATTAATGGAGTTTTATCAATGTTGAAAATATTTTAGAACTATTATTTATTAAAATATGGGGGGGGGGGAAGTCCCCCCACCCATTATTGATATCTTTTAATAAAAAAATATTTTCTTTTCAAGGATACTGTTTTAAGACACATAACACTTCCATATGAGATATGGTTTTAAATTTTATTTCTTAAATATTCTCATAAATTAATTACATGTTATTTTATTTACATAAAATTGTTTTTATTTTAGAAATATATTATGAGAAAATATAATTTATAAGAGGTTAGTGGGAGTATATTTAAACTTGTATACGTTAAAAATTTAAAAAATAAATGTTATATGAGTCTAATTAAAAGTTAAAGTCACTTTATATATTAAAAGTTTTTAGGGTATATTTGTAAAGATAAATCTTAATGTAAATAATTATATTTAAATTTATTACCAAATGATATCAAATAGAAGTTTGAATTTTATAAAATAGTTCTTAAATGATAAAAATATAGATCTTAGTTTTGTTTTAAGTTTCTATATATAATATAAGTCATTAAAATTACAACCTTATATGTTGTGAAGAAAATAATTTTGAATATAATGTACAAGTAATGTACATAAGGATTATGAATCCTAAATGTTTCTATTATTCAAATAATTTGTCTTTATAAATATAATTTGATTAAAGAAGATTAGTGGAATGGTTTAACATATAGACCCAGGATACTTGGAAAGTGTTACATAAGATGTAAAATTTCTAACAAGAACAACATAATAAAACAAACACAAGGAATTTTGGGTCTTTTTTTATTATATATAATAAAATATTAACAATTATGTATGGTTTTTTAGTATTATTAAAAGAGTTTAATAATTTTAAAAAATAAATCATGTTATACAAAGGGTATCTCTTCTTTATCATTCATTCATGTGGAATAAATATTTCTTTTATTTAATTAATAATTAACCATTCAAACTATAACTTTCTGTTATCCCTAATTGATGTTCATCATAAATATTTATAAATTCTGACGACATATGAATATTAGCATGAGTTGGGGATTGCATAAAGATACTAATTTTTTCTCATGAGGAACAAAATGAGTTTTTTATTTTTGTTAATTGACTATATATAGTACTTGGAACATTATACATTATGTTATTTTTATACTAAGGGTGAATGTTTTATATTGATCACCATTATTGAAGATTAATAAGAAATATCGCATATATACCTTCGTAATTTGATACCATACTTAATATATCCTTGAGGTTGAGCTAATCAGGGGTGTTTTGATATTTTAATGATCATGTGGTAGGTTTTTATTAATTAAAATGGGATTTTCCTCATGTATGAGAGGTATGAATTCCAACCCATCAATTTATAAAGTTTGAGAAAGTATATGACTATACCAAGATAAGTGGTCTGTGATGTGCCTATCTATTTAGGTGAGAGACATGTGATGTACTCATCTACTTGGATGAATGACATGAGATGTGTTAATCTATATTATTAATTATTTACTCAAAGAATTTAAAATATATGAGTATTCCTATATGATATTGACATATTCTATGTCTATTTTTTATTATATATCTTAAACATAGGAATTATTTTATTATTCATGATATATTTGATATTTATATTGGATACTAGTACGAAGATACATGTTCTTAAATGAGATAATGTTAGATCCCTATATACCTTGGTTATCATTTATGATTTACTAAAGTATTCTCCTTAATTAAATTTACATATTAGATAATTCAAAATCAATTCTATGAAGGAATTTGAGGTCACAAATAATGGTTTAATTAATAAGGATTAATTTTATTATAAAGTGTGTTTAAAAATATATTAGTGCATAATGATTTATTCTACAGAATAAGTTTTAGTGAATATTCAAAAATGATTTTTTGGATATGATTTCATGAGTTTTTACATATTATGTGACATAAGGGGAAAGAGAAAAAGACTGTGAAGATTTCTTAAAAGTGGGTAACTAAAATACATATATGATAAATAAAAACCATGTCATGATGAATGTTATAATGTTATGGTTTTTTATAAATAAAACCAAGTCACAGTAAAGGTTTTTGTACCATGGTTATGTTCATGGCAGTTCATAAATTATGATATTGTGAATAATTTTATTACTTTTAATTTTTCATGTTCGTTTTATCATTATTGTATAATTATAAAAAACAATTTTAACAATTTTATTTATTATTTAAATGTAAAATAATTAAGTGTAAGGATAAATAGAAAATTATATGTAGTTGTAACATTGTAAAACATTTTTGTAATGTTAAAAATTCATGGATGAAAGTTTATGAAATGTTTAGGTTCTAAAGAGAAACCTTGAAGGTATATATAAAGAATTTTATTCCTTGTAAAATTTTATATAAATCATGATTTGATCACTATGAAACCCAATGAATCCACATATATGATTTCTAACTTCTCTTTAACTCAAGGGTTCTAGAAGGCTGTGGGTATGATAGAAATCATTCCTAAGTGTTATAAGATTCTTACAACCCATGGATACCTTTTGAATAGAGAGTATATTGTATATTTATTTGGCATCTCCTTCAACCACATGTGAATATAATTCTCTATTTCTTTACAAGAATAAAGTTATGGATGGTCTTCATTTTAAATTAAATTAAAATTAAATATGGTTTGATCTTGTGGAAAAGGTTTTAGTATTTATTTTTATTATACTTGGACATGTGTTTTCCCTACTAAAACCCAAAAAACGTGATACAAGACACAAATTCTGAATTAAGGATAACCAAAACATTATATTTGGACATAAAACAAACATATATTAAAGAATTATTTTTTAGATAAATAGTATATTTAATACAAAAAAAATATCATGTGAATACCCCATAAAATTAATATTAGTTGAATACATTTGAATAGAACAATTTCCAGACCACATTTTTTTGACATAAAATTTTCCAACACATAACACATATTATGGAAAAACCATTTAATTAAGAAATATAGTTGTTATGAAGAAATATATTTAAGATATTAAGGGATATTATCCAACATCAACATAGTTATATAAGTTTAAATATTTTTTTTATGATTTTTGAAATGAGTTTAAGAATAATAGAGATAAAATGAATAATCTTGAAGCTCCCAGTTTTGTGAAGAAGAAAGAGGATTGAAAGAAGTCCACATATAGATTAATGATAGTAGAAAAGAATTATACTATATTAAACATGAGATTCTATATGATAAACCTTGAAAAATTATTAAATTCATTTTTACATATGGTATGAATGAAATTATATAAGATATATAATTTTTTCTATGAATAAACTAAAAAATTATAACGACCCAAGATTTTGATATATGTTTTCTTCTAATTAAGGTAAATATGTTTGATAGATTGATCTAAACAAAAAACCAAACTGAAATGAAACCATGATATGTTTAGATAATTAAAAAATAGTTGTTTAATTAGTTTTTATGCATAGGATTAACTAAATTATGAAATATATTAATATATATGTTTATATAAAGGTCATTTTACAAAAAATTACTTAATTCATTATCATTTTTAAAAATATATTTTTTATGAGCTAGATTTTTTATTAAAGTAAACTAAGTATATCTTTGTTAATGATGATTTATAAAAAATATAATATTTATTGATTAATTATATTTTTACTAGTGTTTAATAGAAATTAATAATAAGAACAACTATTATTTTTAAAAAGTCATTTTCCTATAAAAATAGTTTTCATTGTGTTTTACAATTTTATAAAAAGTTAAAAATAAAAAAATATAGTAATTTAGTTTTAAAAAATATACTTCATTTTTTATTTATAATTTCAATATTAGTTTAAGATGAATTTTTGGGTTTCTTCTAAAAATTTTATTTTTAAGTGAATATTGAAACACAAAGTTTTTGTAAATAACAAGACTTTTAAAACATTATTAGTATATAATTATGAAATTTAAATTCATTAATTTTTTTATATGACTGAATATTTATTTTATAATTTATATTATAATTTAAAAAATATTTTTTTAATTTACAAACCCATATATAGCATTTTAGAACTTAAGTTATATTTTTCAAAAAAAAATTTAATACAATATACATTCATAACTTTAGAATTATTTTTTATCACTTATATAAGTTTATTATATCAAAATTAATTCAATTTTTAGATTTATAATGTTAAAATGATATTATGATTAATTTTTTTGATTTTTCTAAAATAATTGATTTTTTATGAATAGTGAAAATATAGTTTTTGTAAAAAGATAATGACATTTATTACCTTATCAAAATATAAGTGAGACTTATAATTTTATAAAAACTTTTAATTTATAAAATATTTATTTAATTAATAATTTTATGAAATTAAAGTATATTTTTTACACTTATAAAACCTATGAAACAAAAGAAATATTTTAATTCTGATAAAAAAACTATATTTGATAATTTCATTTAGTTAAATATTATTTTTGTAAAACTCGTTTTTGGATTGATTTGAAAGACACGTTTTTTTATGTTTTATAATAAACCAATTTATATCTTGAAAATCAAAAACATTAATAATATTATGCCACACTTAAATTTTAAGTTTAAAATAAACTTCTTCTATAAAATGTTTTTCATGCATTATGTGCGATATTTGTAAAAGTAATTTCTATAACCCTTAGATATTTTATTTTATAAAATTATTTCCATATTTAAAATCTTCATTTTATAATTATTAAATAATCTTAATTTTAATTTTGGCTATTAAAATTAGTTTTGATGGGTGAAGGGGGAGTTACCATAATAAGGGTAAATTAAGGTAAAAGTGGTTTAATGTAGTGAAAAAGTTTAAAAAACATGAAAAAAATGTTTTATATTGGATGGTGTAGGGTTTCTTGACCTTATCTATATCCAAAAACTATTATTTTCCATTTTTTGATCCCTTTTCCTTGAATAATGGAGTGATATTTTTGATAGATACTGTGTGTTTAGAAAAGTTCCCTTTTCTTCACTTATAAAAGGAGACCACATTCTTCCCATTTCACACCCAATAAAAAAAAAATACTTGGATCAACCATAACTATTCCATAGTATATCATCATCACCCTTATAATTATATTTAAGCCATGGTCTCATAAAAATACCAAGATAAGAATCCATAAAGAGCTATCCAAGGGAGAACATGCAAGGGAGAGCTAATACTCTCCATCCAAGAATTCTAGTTCTTTTCTTCTTCTACACCCCTCAAGTCCCATATATATATATATTATGATATGATAACACAAGTATTTTTACTATTATTATGTTTTTTTATATTAGTGTAATATCTGTTTTATACTTTCCACCAAAATCATTAATAAAAAGAAAAACACTATCATGTGTGCGCGCAAACTAATGCCTCCATGAATGACATTGTCACTTTTCCATCACCCCTTAAATGGTATGTTAAATTTTTTTATTTAATTAAATAATTTTTTATTTAAAAAATTATTATAATTCTTAAATTATAATTATTTCATCTTTTACTCCCCTCCCATTCCATGAAAAAAATGAAAGATTCATTCATGCGTACGTGCAGGATACTACCTTCACAAAATGACATGTTTTGTTTTCCATAATCACTTTAAAAATATAAATTTTAAAAATTTATTTAATATGTACAAATAATATTTTTTACGCAATTAATACTATGGAATAATAATAATAGGAATTATAAATGTTTGATCATCAAGAAATAGTCGTTGAAACTTTAACCACCTTAAATGGACTTATCAAGTCACCTTTTTTTATATTGGGTATATTTTGAGATATACTTTGAAATTATATAAGTATTATACTAATTAAATAATAAATGAAATAAATCACCAAAATTATAGAGATAATGAATTTATTTTACACCACCTTTGATCGTGGCCAACAAACCAAAAGCATCATATAGAAATTAACCGAACAACCCGAGTAATCGACATAAGCAAAAACTATATTAAAAAAAATTAAAATATAATATATATGAACCTGGAAAAATTAAATATAGATGAATATGTTTTTTTATACATTTGATTAAATTAAATTTATTATTCTAGAATTTAATTAGAAGTTCACAACACATTTAGACATGAGGTGAGGGTTTCTTCTCAAAACTTCCTTCTTTGAGACACATGTACTTTTATGCACCTAATTTAATTTAAATTTTGTGTATACTTATATTTAGATATATAATATCATGAATTATATTTATTCATGGTGTTTTAACATTAAATTTAATATTTCCCAATTTTAGGGGTTTTTATTAGAATGTATTTTAAACCGTAAGGGTTTTTCATCTCAAATCACTCTCTTTGAGATATGTTTTATATTATACAACTAAATTATTTTAAGCGGTGTATTATTGTGTAATTGATATGTTATAGAATTAAATATACTTTATTAATTATAATTGATATTCCATTTAAATCTCTCCCTCTTTCAAGAGGTTTTGAGTTAAATAATCCTAAAATCATAAGGGATCTTCAACACCACCCTAATTACCTTTGAGTTACACATTCACTTTTTTTTCTATGTTTTTATGAAATATTATTCTCATGAACTTATTATATTTATGTACATACTTAACTTATATATATTTTCATGACCTGTCCCTCGGGGCCCGTGTCTTGACTACTCCAAGCCGGCCTCCCATAGGCCAAGGGTGGGTGACAAGTGCCTTGTAGGCACATCCCACAAAGGGGAGGAATTTTCCTAGGAACCTGTATACATGCCCCGTCTCCAAGAAAAGTTACTGAAACTAAAAACATTGAGAAAATAGATATGTATCCCACTAAGAAAACCACTGAGATTAATAGTACAAAACTAAAAATTAAACGGGCCTGAATACAAGCCCAATTGAAACAGGAAAGTAAAAGATCTTGGATCTCATCTGCAGAAAAACCTACTAGAAGGGTAGGTATAGTAAGCTGTCTGAATGCTGCTGAAGCGCACCGTGCCTATAGAGTCACCCTAAAGCACCACCTGTCTCTATCCCACCGAATACTCCTTCAAATCTACTGATCGTCTGTATAAGACATGATATGTGAAGGAAAATCCTGTGCATGGGTGAGTAAAACAATATTTAATAGGGACCCCAAACCACAAAGATAAATCTCAAAGAAAGACATAAATTCATACTACCAAATAGGTACATGAAGTGTAGCCTCTAATAAGTACAATCAAGAGATTCACTAGAGTCAGCTCACACCAGGATACATATACTAAGAAAGTCTAGGAATATCCAAATCCAACAAGACATACAATATTTGCAGGAAACCTACTTCGCGCCCTCATAGGAGACCAAATCCATGTTTTCTCAAGATACCAACTCTGCGTCTTCAAAGGATACCAAATCCACATATTCTTAGTAGAAATAATATACGTCTTTGTAGGAGACCAACTCCACTTCATTACCACACCCAGTCACAAGATTCCGCTCTTAGTGCACTCATTCCAGAAGCACTTACTCCTTGAGCCAATAGTTCATATTCAAACCTCCATGAATGGTCATTTACAGTATCCCAAAATGAAAACCTTGTCGTGAGGGTCCCATTGCTGCAAATATCTCATCAAATGGAGCTACAGTTTGAGAGTTATGGGCATTTAAGTAAAAAGGGGATGGTGGGGTCAGGGCCCGGTCCGACACGGTCAGACCGACCTGACCCGACCTGATACTCATTGAGCCAACCCATTGGATATGACCTAATCCAATAGGTCTAACCTGAACTAAAAAATCTAGCCCATCCTACACCGGTTGGGCCCATCTCGTTCTGCTGGCCCGACTAGCCAACTCCAGTCCGGCCTACTTGAGAGGGCCGATTCAGTCCACCTGGACGTGGCGGCTGCCGCATCCCCACCTAGTCAACATGGCCAGCTGTTGAGCCAGCCGCTCCTCCCACACGTGGTATTTGGGACTGAGTGCCAGTCGATTGACGTGGTGCTCTTCCGTGTCACCGGTCCACACCACCACGATGCACCCTAGTTGTGGCTCCCATTGCTGCTTGCGGCCATGCCGCTGTGGGCTCCTTTTCTGCTGTTCATCTAACCGGTGGATGCCTGCTGCTAGGTGGTTATGCCGGTGGTGGTATATCCCCTTCTTTAGACCACAATCATCGCCCTACTACTCCGTTTTTCATGACAGAAGCACCATTATGATCCATGGGTCGCAAACTTCACTTATTTTGCCTTCAATCCTTTTCTCCACCACTCTAGGGGTCTGACTACATTCAGAACCTCCAGGAAAAATTCACCACAACCATGATGGTTTGATGATGAAGAAATCAAGAATAGGGATTAAAGAAATCACCATGAACACCCAAATAATGAACGCTAGCCTTATTCTTTCGGCCTTTGTTCGTCCCTTAGAAAAAGGGAACAAAAAAAAGTATTCACATAGATTATTATCCCTTTAAAACCTTATAACAAAAGACTCTATCCCACAATAATGATGGACCCATAGATCAAACTATTTTTGGGTTGATCCACATTCGTCGTTTGAAAGAAAAAATGAGAAATAAAATCACACAGAAATAAACCCTGTACCTAGAAAGAGGATCAGTAAAAAGAGAGAATTCTTCGTTGATAGAGATCCATCCATGAAAATCCCAGATCTTTCATTCTTCGTTATTCATCATTCATCTATGCTTGATCTAAGATCTGATCTCCAAACCATCATCACCGATGAGAGAGTTTCCTTCTCCTTGCCGCAGGGAAACTTCAGGGATCTAGGGAAAATTATCCAACGTTATCAATTCTAACACTGGTCCTTTCCCCTATTTAATGGAAGAAACACATTAAAGTGTTTCAACATTTTAAACATGTTTTAGCATTGCCATGATGCGGAGTTTCAACGTCACTGAGTCACTGCATTGTAGTGATACTGAGTCACTTTGTAACGTTGAAGAAATAAAATAAAATAACGTTTTAAGTATATTTTATTTTTCTCTTAAAACATCCATATATTAACTTTTATAGCTGACCCATGCCGGTCAATGTTAGGCCCCAGCTAAGGAAAATTCCAAATTATGAACTCAACGATGGTCTCATATTTCCAATCTGAGTCACCGTTCATTAGTTATAAGTATTTTAAAATAAAATAAAATAATTTAATTATTTTATTTATGGTTATATAATTTTTGGGTTCTCTAACTGGAGACCCACACTAACTAATGCTAATTCACTCTTAGGGTAAACCCGTTATTCTGAAGGCAATAGATCCCTCATATTTCTGATCCAGGAAACCCTTTAGAATTTATTATACATTTTTAAGAAAACCAATAACACATGCTATTAAAAACATAACAGTTTTTGTCAAACTGTTTTGGGCACACTGGGCCTCATAATCATTCTCCGTATCAGCACCTGGTCTTAGAATTTTACAAAAATAATTTATAAAAATAAAATCGGTAAAATCCAAGTCATTAAATTCTCCCCACCTTAGGGATTTATGTCCCCAAAATCCAAAACAAGGACTAAACAAACAAATGGGGATAATGAGCACAAATCTAAGCCTGTTGCTCCCATATTCTCTACTAGAGATTCTTGTACTACCACCAAATGCGCACTAGAGGAATCGATCACCCATAGAGGGTCCTCTTCTGTTGATATTCGATATCTATCGAGAACTCCACAAAATTATCCCCATCATCAACGTCCAACTCTCCCTAGTCAATGATGTGTGACGTGTCATGTATGTATCTCCTCACCTATGATATATAGAAGACTTCGTGCAACCATTCTAACTGCAAACGTAGAGCCAAGTGGTATGCCACCTCGCCCACTCTACGCAGTATCAGAAAATGTCCGATGAACCTCAGAGATAACTTTATGCCCCAGTCCAATATCCATACCCCAGATCAAGAAGAGACCTGAAGGAACACATTCCCCCCCTCCTAGAACTCCAAGGGTCTCTATCACCTATCATTATAGGAATTTTTATGACTCTGTACAGTCTTCATCTACTATTGGATGACCTAAATCTTCTCTGTAGTAGCCTGCACCAACTCTGGGCCCAAGAGTGCTGACTCTCCAGGGTCCATCCGATAAAGTGTCAACCTACAGGGTCGCTCGTACATGTCCTTGAATGGTTACATACTGATAGTGGAGTGGTAGCTATTGTTGTATGAAAACTACACCAGAGGTAGGTGATCCTTCCAACTATAGCCAAAATTGAGGATGGAAGCACGTAGCATGTCCTCTAGGACCTGAATGGTCTACTCTGTCTAGCCATCTATATGTGGGTGGAAAGCTGTGCTCAAGCACATATAAGTCCCTAACACCTCCTGTAATCCCTTCCAAAAATATAATATGAAACAAGAATCATGATATGATATGATCATCGATGGGACTCTATGTATTCTAACTTTCTCCTATATGTAGAGGCGTCCCAAGATCTCTACTGAACCTTATTCCCAAATCGGTAGGAAGTGGTCCGACTTGATGAGTCAGTCAATGACCACCCATAGGGAATTGTGCCCCTGGACGTATGTGGTAAACCTATCATGAATGCCATCAATATTCCATCCCGTTCCACTCTAGAACCTCAAGGGTTTGATTCAAACCCACCAAAACCTGGTGCTCGAACTTCCCTTGCTAACAAGTGAGGCACATGGAAACAAACTTGAATATTTCCTTCTTTATCCTCATCCTCCAGAATTGACGTCATAGGTCCTGGTACATCTTTGGAAAACCTGGATGTACTGCTAAATAAGTTTTATGGAACTCCCTCAACACCTCCTCCCACAATGCCACTTGTAAAACTATGCATACTTTGAAAGGATCACATGCTACTTACCTTTCCAATATATATCAGGGGAATGCACTGTGGACATCTGAGCACGTGTCGTCTCTCACCTTGTATCTCCGAGCTATGACTCCAAGAATCACTATAAGAGTGGAGGGGAAAAGACCATCAACTTGAGATAATCTACTCTATCTCTATATCTGAATGATATATGAAGTGAGGCCAACTGCTTCAAGGCCTCATTCAGTAGTTATGAACTCGATCTTTAGCTGAGATAATCTACCATTATATTCCCCTACCAAAGAGTGTAGACTATCTTGAAGTCATATTCCTAGAGAAAATATAGCCAACACCACTATCTTAGGTTCATATCCTTCTAATAAAATATATACCTAGGACTTTTTTGGTTTGAGTAGATGATAAATTGCTCACCCATAAGGTAGTGTCGCCACATCTTCAATATGAATACTTCCACTTCAAACTCCAGATTGTGGGTCTTGTAGTTATTCTAATGTGGTCTCAACTACCAAAAACTATTGAAATCACCACTTTCCCATGCATCAAGACACAACCAATCCTGGTCCCTGATTTATCATAGAACACCACATACTCAACACCCTCCTCTGGAAATCTTAGGATGGGAGTGCTCATCAAACTCTGCCTTAGCTATAGAAATCACTCTTGGTACTTCTTTGTCCATAAAAATGGTTGTCCATTTTGTTTAAAGTCTTTAATGGATGCTTCTACTCAATAAAATTTGGGTATGAACCTCTGATATCACCCAACCAACCCAAGGAAACTACGCACCTCAGTAATGATCTTGGGTGGCTCCTAAATAAGCACCACCTCTCTCTTCACTGAATCTACTGTAACTCCAGCCTCCAAAATGACGTGCCCCAGAAAGTGGATCTCTCATATCTAGAACCATCACTTTGAGATCTTCCTATAAAGGTAGTGATATTAGAGTAAGTATAGGACCACCCTTACGTGTATCATGTGATCCTCCTCAGACGACAAGTACACCGTGATTTCATCAATAACGACCACTACAAAATGGTCTAGGCAAGGCTTGAAGATACTATTAATGAGTCCGATGAACACTACTAGGGAATTCACTATGCCAAGAAACATTACTAAGTACTCATAGTGGACATAGTGAGATTTTATATCCGTCTTCAGAATGTCCTCATCCCACACCCGAAGCTGGTGATAGCCTGATCTGAGGTCTATCTTAAAGAACCATCTCAATCCCTTCAACTGATCGAAGAGGTCATAAATCCTTATAAGTGGATACTTATTCTTCATTTTCACCCAATTCTGACACCATAAGTCCACATATAACCTCAAGATCACATCTTCATTCTTGGAAAACAAAACTGGGGCTGCCCATAGTGAAACACTAGGTCTCATGAAGCCCTTCCTATGCAAGTAATCGAACTATACCCTCATCACCCGAAGCTCTACGAGAGACATCTGATATTACGGTGTAGATATCAATTTAATCCTGGGTCACAGGTCAACATAGAAATCTACCTACCTATGAGGAGGGAGTTCTTAAATATCTCTTTTAAATATGTCCTCATACTCATCCACCACTATAGGAATCCAAGGAATCATCTCATCCACTACACCAAGGGTTATGCTAGCCAACTTATGTGTGATCGGATGCACCCTCCTATGCATGATTCCATCCCATGCTACCTAGGTTTCCTTTTTCGACGAACAAGGAAAAATCTATTCCATCTCAACAGACATACCACACCCTTTGCCTAAAATAGCCAATCTAAGCATGAACTGGGGATAACCAGTCTATACCCAGACTAACATTGTAAGGACTCGACGCTGCCACCAAGAGGTTCCAACCGAAACTCTCACCTCAAGGGTCAGATCACATATTCGTCACTAGTGTGATTATCGAGTCTCCTCTCATAGGTATCTATGAATGTAAGGGTCAATTAAACATTTTAATTGGAAACTCTAGGTCTCAAACAAGATTTGTGATAAGGAAGAATGATTAACACCTATGTCTATTGATATAGAAGCTAAAATAAGACATAGAATGTACCTTGAATAATTCCTAAAGCCCTTGGGTCATATGCCTCGATCACATGCAACTGTACCTTCCCCTATCCACCAGCTCCCTGAGCCTGGTGTGGACCTCATGGGGTTGGTGGTGGTAACATGTTGAAATGTATACCACCTCCTGATGCTCTCCTAGCTCCTCTTCCATGTCTTCTATCCTACAGATTCATATGTTCCTATCACTGTCTCTACCTCAGTGGCCTATCCACCACTTCCCCGTCAATAACACGATGTGCTAGAAAATAACTAGTGAGATGTCCCCTGCCCTCACATGAAAATCATTTCCTATCTCTGGGATGACTGGACCCACCCTATGATCCCCGAGTTGTATATCACCTTACATGGACCGCTTATCATAATTTCTCACATGTATAAGTCTATGAGATTGAATTTGACCTTTTTCTCCTGAGGTCTCTTCTCCTGCTTGTCTGCTGATGGAATCCACTAGCTCTATCTACATAGCCAAAGGACTTTCAACCAAAAAGGTTCGATCTAGAACCCTATCATAAGTAGGAATGAACAGAGGAATAGAGCTAACTCAGATGTCCCTAAACACACCTCATTCAGAGGTCTGAGTGCTAAAGCACTGGTCATATCATATTCATTAAGTACCCGGAAAGGTTGGTATGCATCGATGAATACTTAGATACCAACATGTCATCCTTCCGAAGCTATAGAAGCTCTTGGGAACACATATCTCTTAGCTTTTATAGTGGTATCCCTTCTCTGAGAAAGGTTCTCAAAAATTTTCCATAGAAGAGTCACTTCATTGCAAGATTGGGTAATATAAACCTTACTATCGCCCTACTAAGCCACGTAGAAGGCTCACCAGTAGGACCACCATCTCATATAATGATGTCTTAACTAGACAGAAAAATTGGTCACCACCTCAAGCCAGTCCTCAGACAACTAAAAGTTGGTCTCACCTTGGAAACTGAGGGGTATCTATCTCTGGAACTCGTGAAGTGCACTCAGCATGCGCATCTCATTTGCTAGTGCTACGAGTACTATTTGGTACTCTACAGGTGGTGGTATAGCTGGTACACCACTCATAGGTTCTGTCTCTGGTACAAATTAGTGAACCCATATCTCATCACCTTGCGGATCATCCTCATGATCACATGGTGGAGTCCTGGACAAATCTATACGTGGAAGTATCTTAATGAAAAACGAGATGTACCACGATCAATATAGTATATCTAGTGAGCCGAATCTGGCTCAAGAAGGACACAAGAACATACTCAATTCCTATAGGATGCATGCAACCACTGTTTTTATCTATTGAGTTGAAAAGTAGAATTTAGGTTCCTAGTGTATGGATATGTTAGCCACCACACCAACACTGGACTCCCTGGCCTAAAATCTGAACTCGAAACACTTAACACTATTTCCCCAAAACAAAAATAAAACCAACCTCCCTTTGATACCACTCTGCCACAACTCGTCCCCCAGTGCCTGTGCCGTGACTACCCCAATACCGCCTCCCATAGTCCAAGGGATGGTGACTAGCACTAAGTAGACATATCCCATAAAGGGGAGGAATTTACCTAAGAATATGTACACATGCACCTGTCTCCAAGAAAAGGTACAAAAACTAAAAACACTATGTAGAAAAATATGCATCCCAATAAGACAACCTAAAAGAGTAATAGTGTAAAACTGAAAAGTAAACAGGCCAGAATACAAGCCCAACTAAAACAGAAAAGTATAAGTTCCTAGATATCTTCTATAGAAAATCCTACATGATGGGTAGGTATAGTCAGCTGTATGAATGTTGATGAAGAGTACCACATATGTCAAGCCACCCAGAAAGCACCACCTATCTTTGAACCACCAAGGAATCTATCAAAGCTATTGATCATTTGAAAAAGACATGACACATGCGGGAAAAGCCTTTTTAGGGGTGATTAAAACAATAATCAGTTGGGACCCCAAACCAAAAATGTAAACCTCAAAGTAAGATAGAGGGAAACTACCAAAGAGGTATAAAAAGTGTAGCCTCTAAGAAGTATGATCAAGAGAGTCACTAGAGTAAGATCACACCAGGAAAATTATACTAAGAAATTACAGAAATATACAAATACAACGAGACATACAATCTTCATAGGAGACCTACTCTGTGTCTCCACATAGGACCTACTCCGCACCCTTGAATGAGATCCACTCCGCGCCCTCACAGGAGACCAACTCTGCGTCTTTGTAGGAGACCATATCAGCATCTTCGTAGAAGAACAACTCCACCTCTTCATAGGATACCAACTTCTCATCTTTCTAGGAGACCACCTCCATGTATTTGTAGGATACTAACTCCACATCTTTTTCACAACCAGTCACAATATTCTTCTCTTAGAATGTTCATTTTGGAAGCACCTACTCATCGAGCCAATAGGTCGTACGACAACCTCTACAATAGGTTATGTAGAGTATCCCAAAATTACTGTCTCATAATGAGGGTACCAACATTATAAATGTCTCATCAAATGGACTTACAATTTGAGAGTTATGTGAATTTAAGTAAAAAGGGACCGGTTAGGTCCGGGTCCGACCCGGTCGGACCGACCGGACCCGAGATGGTACTCACTAACCCGAACTGCTGGGTCTAACCCGACCCACCAGATCTAGCCCGACCTACCCCAGTTGGGCCTAGCCTGTTATGATGGCCCATCCTGCTACCGGCTCAACCTGCTAGCTCTAGCCCGACCTGATTGAGTGGGATGGTTCGGTCCACCCGGACACGGCAGTTGCCTCCCATTACCACCTGCAGTCAAGCCACCGCAGGCTCCTCCAGCACCGGTCATCGAGATAATGACTTCCTACTGATAGGTGGTCATGCTGCTATATTCCGCCACCGGTGGCTCCCCTTCTACAGTCTGCCATCATCACCCTACTACTCCATTTTTGGAGGCAGAAGCACCGTTGTGATCCTCAGGTTATAAACTTCACTGAATTGGCCTTTGATCCTTCTCTCCACCATTCTGGGGGTCCGACTACATTCAGAACCTCTTGTAAAAACACACTGCAACCATGAAGGTTCGATGATGGGGAATACAAGAATGGGGATAAAATAAATCCCCAAGAACTCCCAAAGAACGAACATCATCCTTGTTCATTCAGACTACTTTTTACCGTTAGAAAAATAGGAACAAAACAAAATTATTCACATTAATTATTATCCCTTTAAAAACCCACAATATAAGGCCCCATCCTACAAGAATGATCGACCTTTAGATCAACCTGTTTGTGGATTGGTCCGTGTTTATCATTTAAAAGAAATAAAGGGAAAGAAAATCACATAGAAATAAACCCCCTACCTGGAAAGAGGATCAGTTAGAGTAGAGAATTCTTCATTGATGGCAATCCATTCACAAAAATCCTCGACCCATCATTTATCAACATTTTTTGTTCATTGATAGTTGATCTGATCTATGTTCTCCAAACTGCCTTCACCAGTGAGAGAGCTTCCTTCTATTTACCTTAGGGAAACTTTAGGTATCTATGAAAAATTCTCTAGCATTATCAATTCTAACAATTTTCCTTGCCCTAGTTTAATGGATGAAACACGTTAACACATTTTTATGTTTTAAACATGTTTCAACATTACCATGACACTGTGTTGCAGCATCACTTAGTCTCCGCATCGCAGTGCTGCTGAGTCACTGTGTAAAATTGAATAAATAAAATAAAATAACTTTTTAAGTATATTTTATTTTTCTCTTAAAACATCCATAAATTAAATTTTGTATCCAACCCATGTTGGTCAATGTTAGGACCAACGTAAGGAAAAATATACATTATGAACTAAATGGTGGTCTCAAATTTCCAATCCGAGTCACCGTTCATGAGTTATTAGGATTTTAAAATAAAATAATTTTATTCAATTATTTTAATTACGGTTACATCCTTTTCGGGTTTTCTCACTGGAGACCCGCACCGACTAAAGTTAAGTCACACCTAGGGTAAACCGACCACTATAAATTCAACAATGCCATCAAATTTCTGATCTAGGCACCCCTTTTAAAGTTATTCTACTTTTTTAGGAAAACCACTTACACATGATATTAAAAACTTTATAGTTTTCGTCAAACTGTTCCGGGCACACCAGGCCTTGGAATTACGCGCCGTCTCATTACCTCATCTCAGAATTTTCACAAATAATTTCGAAAAATAAAATCAGGAAAATCAAATTCATTACATATATACCTATATAAATATCCATCCCATTTATGGGGTTACTCATTTTTTTAGTTCCCTTCAAAATTCCCACTTTTAAGTAAGCCCAATTTAAGGAAAATTTTATATTTTTGATCTCATGTCAAGCATAACACCAATAATTTTTTAAACCATGAATATATTATAAAAACCCTAATTATTCTATGGAGAAACTTCTTGGTTAAATTTTAGTTTTATGTAAAATAATATGTTATTTCTTTATTTAAAAATATCCTTTACTTATTTCAAAAATATTTACTAAAATGGTATGTTTTTTTATTTCTTCTCCTAAATACTTCTCCTAAAATCTATATATTAGAACTACATGATTAATAAATATGTTTAATTTTGAAATATTATCATACTAATTATTTAATTTCTTTTTATTTTGTGAATCATTATAATTTATCTTTCAGTTATTCCTTGAATCAAAATTATGATACCCACTTAATTCTCATGGGTTTGATCATGCTTATAGTTTATGTATGATTTATTTTCCTAATGTAGCATGCATAAGTATTATTTTAATTATGCGATGAGTGTTAATAGGATTATATAAGACTAAAATGAATTGGGTAAAGCTTTATATCTAATGAGATTCTATTTATGTGATTATGGAGTGAACCTAACCCATTATGGGACTTTGTATACTATGTATGGTGCATGGGAAGTTATCGAAAGAACACTATGTTTTATGGCAAGTGGGATGAAAATTATATAGCTATACAATACATTGTATAAATATCTATATCTCATGAGATGTTATATATGGGATTAGGGAGTAAAACTAATCCACTATGGAACTTTGTCCACTATTTATGGTGCATGAGGAGTAAGACTAAGCACACCATGTTATGTGACGTGTGAGCCAATAATTCTATAGCCCTCTAATGCATTAGGTAAATATTTATAACTCATGGGATTCTATGTAAGGGATTAAGGAGTGGACCTAACCAAAAACAAGATTTCTACACTATATTTATGGGATTGGGAAGTGAACCCAATCCACCATTAGACTTAGTCCGCTTTATGATGATAATATTTGGAGTGAACCTTGACTTTTATCTATGATGCCATGAAATATATTTTTTCCAAACATTCCCTGATTCTATGATCTTATGATTTAATTTCCTTATGAAATGTTTCCATACTCATGGTTATTATATTTATGAAATCATTTTATTTTTCTTGACACTCATGTTATGCTTTATTAACATGTTTATTCCCTTACCAAGCTTTCTAGATCACCCTTTTCCTTATGTATTTTCCCCAGGGTATCCTATATATTTTTAGATAATATATGGGAGTTAAGATAACTATATAGATTTCTAAATAAATATTATTTTTTTATGTTTAAGATGATTTTTTTATCTATATAATCTTACAAAGATACTAGACCTCTCAATCATCGGCATATTGTTTGAAAATTATGTGAAAAATCATAAAATAATATGTATATTAGGCTTGGGAACTATAGTTGGTATCCAAGGAAGGTAATATTTTTTTAGATATTAGGATGAAAAAACCTTATTTAAAAACCTAGGGATAATCCTAAGGTATAAACCTAAGTATAAAAGAACATCCAAAAATTTTAGTAAAGTAGAGATTCTGTAGTTTTCCTTGAAATTTTGTACCTATGTGGATACTTGTAATTAGATGAAGGCTATTGAATAGTTATAGATAGGGGTAATAACCCTGAATAGAACATGTTTTTTATTAACTCAACTTTGACCTGGTGCATGGGAAACAGGCCTAACTGCACACTTGACTTGACACTCCTGGGGGATATTCTTTGGTTAATCACATGTTCTTTATGAGACTATATGAAGGATTGATTTTTATAGTTAATCTGAGGGACTAGGTTGAGAAGTATAAGAGAACCCAAATTATAGTAAACTAGGACAAATCATGAATGATATAGGTTGAACCAAGAATGATATAATTTTATATAAGAATGATATAGGTTAAAATTTGAATGATATAGGTTAAATAAAAACTGAAAGAGCATGAAATAAAATTATTAAAGGATAACATGATGGTATTATAAAGTGATACATATTTTGGTTAAATTTTCATTTGGTTATTTAGGATACTTCTCTTATGATGATAATTTTTCATCACTCATGTTAACCCCTTTTGGTTTTAGTAATGGATGGAACTAGAAGGAACTGACATAACAATAGGTGTGAGGGAAAATGCAGGGATTTTATAAATGATCAACAGATTAAAGTGTCACCTAGAATTAGAAATATTGTGATTGTTCCAAACTAATAATTAAAAAATATGATTAAATATATGAGCATAGTTTAAATATGGAACCCACTAAAGAATAGAAGGATGGAGCCTCATGGGAACTCAGGAGATGAAGATGATGAGGAAAAACATATTTTAATTATTATATGTCAACAATGTGGAAAGAAGCACCAAGGGGTTTTCTTTAAGGGGATATGGAAAATATTTACTTTTGGTAGAGGAGGGAATAAAGGAACAATATGTTGGGGAAAAAATAAGGATATAATGATGAAAAATAATTTTATTCTTAAGGATCCACTAACATTTTGATGTTTTAGATGTGAGGAATTTGGTCATTATTCAATCCAATGCACCGATATAAGGGTTAAAGTGTATAAAAAAAACCAACCAATACCTAGATCATGGAATAAGGAAAAACCTATGCAACAACTTTGGTTGAGGTAATTTGTAGGATCCCATGTTTTTGGACTAGATGAAATTCCAAGGGAAATTGAATTTTTTTATTTGGTGGATGGTCTATTTTGTAAACCATGCCTCAAATAATAATTCTTGGAATAATAACATTCCAATGTGTAGTTTTTAGATTATGTTCATGGATCAAGGGGTCCCATGGGTATTTTGTCGAGTTTTTGGAGTGATGAACCCCAAAACCTCAAAATTGAAGAAAACTATCAGGGCTGCATGGTTTGCTTGAAATCGTGCAGACCCCATGAGAAATCATGTGGCCAGGTCCTGTGGATAAAAAGGTTCCACATAGTTTGGTCAAACAATGTGGGAGGTTTCGTATGGATGTGCAGAAAATTGTAGGTTTTTGACAGTGGGGTTTAAATGGTTTGCGCACTGTTTAGAAAACTGTGCACCTTAACTATGTGGGGTTCCCCTTGGTCAGTTCCTTAGTGCACGATTTGAACAACCATGCATCAAAACCGTGAACCCAATTCTGTTTGATTGAAATTACTATTTCAACCTTAATAAAATTTAAAACTTATCTTCATCTTCCTTAGTCACATGCAACACCCCTCTCCCGCTCGAGCTCCACCTCTTCTCCTCTTCTAAGCATGGTGGTATCACCTAAATTTGATGTAAGAATTGGCTTCCATCAATTTTGTTGGATTCATAGAGGTGATATATTGATTCCTACTCCTTCATTTCTAAGTTTATCTTACCATTTTATGCTATTTTAGTGCTATCTATTTTCCCTATTTTAAGGAAAGATGTAACTTTCTTTTATTTCTTCCAAAATAGACTGAATCAAGCCTTGAAATTGGATGATTCAAGAGTCCTAATCATGAAGTAGGTGGTCTATATATTTTCCCTCAATTTTCATCACTTTATAAAATGTCACCATTTTTTCGTGCATCAGACTTACCCGATGTCACTTTATGTTAATAAATTGCTTTGAATAATTTTTTTTAGTTTGTCTGTGGTGTGTTTGGACCCTCCTTGGTGTGGTTAGAAGTTAAAAACTCAACCCAAACCACCCATTATTGGGTAGGTTCATTATATTGAACATGTTGAACAATGTAAACCTTATTAATGAGCCACCCCTTAGGGTGTGCTGTTTATATTTGTAACTACTCTTATTAAATTGAGTGTCCGTATATTTTAAACCAAGGTTGTAGTGGGTTCCTTTAATAATTTTTATGGAATTGAATTATTTTAATTGAATGAAATGATTTGTTTGAATAAAAATGTCATGTTTTCTAATAAAACTCTTTCACGAGGTGCACTATCTTCAATTAAAAAGTGATATATGATATGAGATGCTTGTTTTTTTTGGTTTAATGTAATAGAATTCTTAATTAATTATTTTGATATACGATATGGATTACTTATTTATGTGACCATTTTAAATTCTAAAATTAAATGGAAAATGGGAATAATCCTCTTAATGATTATTTATTCTATGTTATGTAATGATCACTATTTGGCCTTTCATATTATTTGATTAAACTGATTAAATTAATTATGAACACCCTGAGTGATACATGGGTTTTCCTTCCATGGAATTCCAAGGATATACTTGTTGTGATTGTGATTAGATACAATGATTTGTTTATTCATACACTAGGGGAGATTCTAGTATGCCAGGATGGGGTCACCATGCATTTCTCTTACCTCATTATGGGCGATATTGGTTCCCTAGGAGAGATACATTGAAAGAAATTCTTGGTGATATGGTTTTACTAGGCCAAGAGTGAGAATTGGTCCCCTACGTGAGATATTGGGCATGGGCTTTGAGGTTTTTGTCTCCCATTAGGCCTGAATTGAGACTTGTGAGGCCATTGATAGATCAAATTTGATGAAATCCTATGACAGTGAGCATTATGGCATTCATGGTATGATACATGGGTTCCTTGATAGGGTTCACCTAAGACTATCCCATGAAGCTACTTATTTAAAATTTTTAGATTCTTTTATAGGAAATGCTAATGGTATATATTTTTTATCCATTTGATGCATCCACCATGACAAACCACATGATCGGGGTCCGTCCATATCATGATATTTTTTTCATGATGTCTCCATTATATTTTCACCTTATTTCATTTACATAGGTTTCATATGGTTCATACATTTATGTATTTGGATAAAGCAGGTGTCATTGGGCCATATTAGCTTGAGGAACCTAAGACCAATGTGGTTATTTATTTATTTTGTGTTACTAATTTACTTTGATATGCATACACACTAATTAATTTATATAAATGAACTGAATTATGATTTAGATACTATTGGTGGTGACCAAATGAGTATATCTCACACCCTTATCAGGCTTCCATTGTACTAGGGTACCCAAGAAGATTTTCATGTTCACAGGACTAGGGTTTATTTCTTGTGATGTACACAGTGCATAGACGTTATGAGAAAATGATTGAGATGGTACTCAGGATGCTTGTAGAGCTAGTCGTTGGGATTTTATTCTTTTATTTAATTTTACTAATTAATACATTTCTTCATTATTGTAATTTTTATATCATCTATACAATAAAGATATTATATATTTGGAATTATCCACTTTTATTCAGTCATTATATTAATCTTTTGTTACTATGTCTTTTATTTATTACTATTTTTATTGTTTCTTATTGATTTAAAAATCCTTGTACCATTTTTCCAATATGATATAAAAGGTATAGTATCCCCAATATACCACCATTAGACCCTCTCCACTGGTTAGAAGCCTCTGTTGTATGGGGAGGTGCTCTTGGGGCCATGTGGCGACCAGTCCGATTGATGGTTCGATAGTCAATCGAGTCATAATGTTACAAAGTGGTATCAAGGGATCCTTTTTCACTTTATCTTAATATTTGAGTTTGGTATATATGATACTAGTAATGTGATTGAATTTAGTAAATAATTGTTCTGAGGAGTGATCGACCCATATATGGAAAAAGTCCAAGTGTCTAGGGCCGAGATTGTTGTTCGTGCTGTTTTTTATTACATTTGATTATGATTTTATCTTTAGTGATTAGATGATTTTCCACTTATTACTGATAAATGTGATTTATAGTATTTAAACTTGGTTGGTATGGTAAGGAATTAACATTACATACATCATGATAGGCACATAGGAATTCACATTCCATGCATATGTCATGCCATGTAGGTTAAATTGTTAAGATATTGAGGTTCTTTTGATGTTCCTTGTGTTTTATTATCATGCCCTATTTTCCTTAATTCCATGTTAGAAACTCTAGTAACATGTTTAGTTTTCACCTTCTTAGATATTTTATCATAATAGTTCTATAATTTAAATTATTATGTTTTTCTTATATGCCATGTTTGAGTGTTTCCTACTTATGTGGCAATTTCCATTAATGATTTACATGGTTGTACTTATTTATCATGCTTAGTGATTCCTCTATCATTTATTATTTATTACTGTGTTAGGTGACTTATTAATGGACCTTATTTCCAATTTTGATGCTTATATTCTTGTTTCTCTTGGGATGAAACATTTATGGTTGTGGTTATATGGGAACCAATTTCTAATTTGTAAAGTGTATGGTCGCCTTATAAATTGAAAATGGGTGACCCATATAATTTAACCATTGTGAATGAATTTATATACTTAATATATTTTTTATAAATGTTAAGGATGTTGAAATTTTCTTTTTAACCTTGGATGAAATGGTTGCGGTTATATGGGAGACACCTTCAACTTCTAAGGTTCATGGGCACTTTATAATTTGATAGGTGGTAACCCATAAAACCAAACCATCTATTATAATCCTTTTGAATAGGAAATATTTTAGAAATAAATGTTTCTAATTTTTACCATAAATACTTTGGCTACCTTTATTAAGGCTTCTACCCCTATTTATTGGGTATGATAACCCATATGACCATACCTAATGCACAACTTGACCCAAATGGGCTAGTTAAGGCATGTTTCTTATAGGACAGAGTTGATTCAACCCAAGTAGACTAATCATGATGCCTTGAGCTTATGGGATAAATCCACTAAGGGTGTTTTAAATTTATTGCCTAAATTTTCCAAGTTTCTTTTAATTGAACCCAAATGGCTTAATGGGAGCCTAGTAGGTTTCCTTTTCTTTAATAGGACTTAGTGCTTAATCCCCTATGGGTGTGTGTTTATTATATGTGTTGAGGGAATTATAAATTTCTCATAGCTAGATATGTGGTTTTACTTGTAAACGTAAGGTGGAATCCTTTGGCTAGACCTCTTTAATGAATAAAAGACTTTATCTTCTTTGGGCTTTTAATTCTGTGAAATATTTTAAATAAAATGAAAGGTGTTTAAAATGGGTTGATGTGATAAAATTTCCCGATTATAATGGGATCTTGATAACTACATAATGTTAAAAGGGAGTATCATATGACTCTTTGGTGTTCCTTATGGTTTTGTTTAAATAAGTTTTATGTTTTTTCATTCTTAAATGGTGTTTTTTCTTCTTAAAACGTAACCCTTGGCATGTTTAATGAATTAATTGTGTTTAGTTGAATGAACTAAATGGATCCTTAAGTGGTGTTTTAGTTTTAAACCCTTTGTAAGGGTGGTTAATGCATTTTCTTGTGTGGTTCCTTGAAATGGAAACATGAGATTTATAATAGGCCTCAATTTCTATAGATTAGACCCATAAGTCCGGACCTTAATCTGAGTGAATTCTCTTTTAGTGTGATCTAGTTATGGTCAATATTTATTTCTTTGTTAAGGGGCTATCCTATTGTGGGTATCACCCTCAGATATTTATAATTCTTGCTAAATTCTATGAAATTTATGACATGTGGTACTATTTGGGTGTCATATGTCACTAGTAGGACTCTTAGTTCCTAAATGAAACTTGGGTTGACAAGTGATTGTTTAGAGAGTTAAACCCTTATTACGATGTGAGCATCACATAATAATCATTTTCAACAGTCTAGACATTCTTAGGGAATATTCATCCACTTAGTAGGTCATGTGACACTTATTCCTCTTCTACAGTGTTGGAAAAATCAAAACATCATCAATCGGGTTAATATTCATTTGGGGTTAATGTGGCTTTGGGTTAAATATTTTTCAGGCCATTGGATACTCAGATAAATATGGTTTTTATGCCTATGGATAGTGACATGGATATGTTATTTCATTGGTGAACCCCTGATTAGTATGCATTGATACACACAGTGCTCGTTGGGTTCTAGAATAGTACAACAAGCCATAAGAGTTCAGTGATACCCATTTAATCCTTGAGTTGTGCTACTATGTTGACATGTCATATTCAGGGTAGAGTGACCTAGCTTTGAGATGTTGAGTTATCCTAGTGTTGGGATGATGTTCTATGGAGGACCAGGTGTTGAGACGTTAATAGTCTCAATTCGGATTTTATGCCAAATGTCGCATTCCCTAGAACACGTGAGCATAACTCAGGAGTATTTCCATGTGTATTCCCATATTAAAACTATCCTATTATTCTTTTAAGTGTCTAGTCTATCTCCCTTTTTGGTTTAACACTCTCTAAGGTGTGTTTTGAGTTTCCTTTTTAGTGAATGAAGACCAAGAAACTCCTAAGGTTGGGAGAGTCATGCCAGAAGTATCGTGTCATGTCCTATAAGTAGATTGCGAACCATCATGGAAATACCATTTCAAAATGTCATTAGGTTAAGAGGGGTGAAATTTAATTGTCGACCACAACTTTTTATGAAAATATCAGCATAATCAGATTAAATGGGTATGGTTTGAAATCGACCCTTCGATCGAATCATGAATCATGTCTCATGTCAGAAGCATCATTGAAATTATATGAGCACATCTTGAAAGAGAATCCCAATAGTAGAGATGCTGTGATTTAGAGTTGGTCCTTAAATTCCAGAAACTATGGTGGGAGTGCCAATGGAAATATGGGTAAAAAGATGATGTGGATATCATGTATATCATCTAATGGGCTTGGGTGACCTTCGTATTAATGATTCAATTAAAAAAAGTGTTGGGTTGAGTTTCTATGGTTTAGGTTCCGTGTGTTAAGGTAATTCTCACAAGTGTGTTGGGAATTTATAAATAAAAAATGGATTTTTGAATGATAATTCACGACCCAAGTAGGTTGAGTGATGTTATATACATTTCCCCAAGGCTTCTCAAGGATGAGAAGTTTTGAGGTTGGTAGATTTTAGCGTCCCATGTTTCTAGAACAGATGAAATTCCAAGGGAAATTGAATTTTTTCATTTGGGGGATGATCATTTTGTAAACCAAGACATGAATCATAATTATGGGAATTAGAACAATTCAATGTGTTTTTTAGAAGTGGTTCAAGGCCCTAGGGGTTCTACGGGTGTTTCATTGAGTTTTGGGTGTACAAAACCACAAAACATCAAAATTGTAGAAAACTGTCAGGGGTGCACGGTTTGTTTGAAACCATGTAGCCCCAAGGGAAACCTTGTGGCCTAGTCTAGTAGAGAAAGATGTTATAAATGGTTTGGTAAAACTGTGCCTAAGTAACTACATGAGCGTGAAACAAATTAAAGGTTTTTGATAGTGGGTTTTTGCATGGTTAGAAAAATAGTGCACCTTAACTGTGTTGGGTTCTCCTTGGGAAGTGCCTTGACCATGGTTGGCACATAGTTTGGCCAACCAAGTGACTAAACCATGCACCTTGTTCTGTTTGGGTAAAATTACTATTTTCCCTTAATGAATTTTAAAATCTATCTTCCTCTTCCCCCTTTATTCCCATCCATGTGCTAAAAACCTCTCCCACTCGAGCCCCACCTCTTCTCCTCTTCTAGGAATGGTGGTATCTCATCTGTTCAGTGTTGGAATCAGCCGTCGTCGGTCTCATTGTATGCATAGCGGTATGATCTTGATTCCTACTCCTTCCTTTATAAATATATCCTTTCATATGTTTATTATTTTAATGTGATATATTCCACCTATTTTTACAGTGGATGTCCATTTATTTTATTTCTTCCAAAACAGATTGAATCAGGCATCAACGTTGGTTGAGTAGAGAATCCTAAGAAATAGGAAGATGGTCTATAGATTTTCCTTCATGTTTTGTCTCTTTTTAAAATGTTGTTGTTGTTCCGCCCTCTATACATACCCAATTACACTTGAAGATAATAAATTTATTTGATTTAAAATTGTTTATCTTGTCTTATGGTGTGTTTAAACTCTCATTAGTATGGTTAGAGGTTACAACCTCAACCCGAACCACCCCTTCTTGGGTAGGTTACTTTAATAAAATGTGTTGAACAATTATTTTCTTATGATTGGGCCACCCCATGAGGTGTGATTATTATATGTGTAACTACTCTTATTGAATTGAGTATTTTTCCTATTTTAAACCAGAATTATAGTGGATTACTTTAAGACTTCTGAGGGAGTTGAATTATTTATATTGAATACAATGAACTTGTTGAATACAAATATCATGTTTTCTAATAAAAACCCTCCATGAGGTGTACTATCATCAATTGGAAAGTGATATATGTGCTATTCCTTGCTTTATTTTTTGGTTTAATGTGATGGAATTATTAATTAATTATTTTGATATGTGATATGTCTTAATTATGTATGTTAACCTTTAAAATTTTAAAATTAAATGGAAAATGTGTGTAATCCTCTTAATAATTCTTTGTTCTATGTTATATAATGATCATTACTTAGCCTTTGGTATTGTTTAATTAAACTGATTAAATGAAATATGAATACCATGAATGATACTTGGGTCTTAATTCCATAGAATTCCAAGGAGAGACTCACTATTCTTATGATCAGATATAATGATTGGATTGTGCATACGCCAAGGGAAATACTGTAATTCTAGGATGGGATCACCATGTGTTTCTCTTACCTCATTATGAGCGATACCGATTCCCTAAGGGAGACACCCTGGATGGGCTCATTGGAGAGATGGTTGTACCAGGCCATGAGTGAGACTTGGTCCCTTATGTGAGATACCAAGTATGGGATCTAAGGTTGTTGAATCACATTAGGTTGAAATTCATACTTGTGAGTCCATCCATCGATCACATTGGATGGACTACTATGGCAGTGAGCATTATGAAATTCCTGGTATGATACATGGGTTCCTTGGTAAGGTTTTCCTAATACAGGCCCCTGATGTTTCTTATTTAAAATTTGTAGATACTTTTAAAGAAAAGGATAATGGTCTATATATTTTATCCATGGGATGTGTCTACCAATACAAACCACATGCTTGGGGTTAGTCCATCTCATGATATCTATTTCATTCCATTTAAATTATCTTTTTCCCCATATTTGATTTGTACAAGTTTTCTATGGTTAAGAAATTTACGGATTAGGATAAACCAGATATCATTGGGATAGGTGACCTTGAGGAACCTGATCTCAACATAGTTATTAATTTATTTTTCATTGATTCTTTACTTTGATATGAATTCAAACAACTTGCTTTATATGCATGAACTAAATTATGCTTTAGACACAATTGGTGGTGGCCTACTGAGTATATCTCATACCCTACTTGATCCTCCATTTCACCGGGGTACCCGAGTAGATATTCATTTTTGTAGGATTAATTTTTATTTCTTGTACTATGAATAATATGTGGGAGTTAGGAGCACAACACTGAGCTGGTACTCAGGATACTCGTGGGGCTAGTTGCTGAGATTTTATTCTTTCTTTTATTGTGTTACTTACTACATTTATTCCTACTTGTACTTGTATTATCATCTATAAATAGATGATTTTATGTATTTGTAATTGGAACTTTTATTCATTCATTATATTTATCTTCCACTAATCCTTCTTTCAGTTATTACTACTTCCAGCATTGCCTATTTATTTACACCTGATTATATTATTGTTTCACTCTGATCTCGAGGGTATAGTACCTCAAATGTACCACCATTAGACCCTTTATTCTAGTTGGAATCATATGGAATACATGGAGGCATTCTTGAGGCCATGTGACAACCATTCCAGCCACTGATTTTTTAGTCATCCGGGTCGGGATGTTACATATATAATGATTTTTCACTCTATATTTTTCAATGGCATATATTAAGAAATATTTCATCTATTTGGTATTGAAATATAAATAAAAAATAAGTTTGGTAATATATTTATTATATACATGGTATATAAAACTTATTCAAGGTTTGTGTAAAGTTAGGACTTATCAATTTATCCCTTCCTCACTTATTATGATTCTATTAGGAATGGACTATCTCTATTTACAAAGGGATCATATCAAATTGCTTATAGTGGAATCTAACCTCACATCCTAAATCGACAAATAATCAAATACCATTGTATGGTTAACTATAAGACCCATATGCAAATTACCCTCATTATTTGAGTTTTAAAGTTTCATGGATGCAATTTATTTGGGGCGGGGAATGTAATGACTCGGTATTTTGATATGTGTTTTCCTCTAATTAATTCAAATATGTTTGACAAGTTTCTCTACACAAAACACTGATCCAAAAAGAAACCATGATATGATTAGACAATTAAAAACCATCCATTGAATTAGTAGGTATTAATAGGATTAAAAAATTATGAAATATATTAATATATATTTTTATATAAAGATAATTCTAAACAATTTTTCTTAATTCATTATTGTGTTTAAGAATATATTTTTGTAAACTATAATTTTAATTAAATAAAACCAATTATATTATTTCTAAATTATGTTTTAAAAAATAATATATATTTATTAATTCTAGATTTATTGGTGTTTTATAGAAATTAAGAATAAGAACAACCATTATTTTAAAAAGTTATATTTATAAAAATAGTTTTTCATTATATTTTATAATTTGAACTAAAAATTTAAATATAATTTTATAGAAATTGAATTTGATAAAAAAATAATTTTCTTATTTAAAATTTTTATATTATTTTAAGATGTATTTTTGGGTTTTTAAAAAAAATTGATTTTAGGTGAATAGTGAAAATACTATTTTTATAAATAACATGACCTTTATGAAATAATTAGCTTATAAGAATTAATTATAAATTCATAAAAACTTTTTATAAGACCAAATATGTATTTTATAAGTTGATTTATAATTTTTAAAATGTTTATTTTAATTTTCTTACTCATATTTGACATTTTAGAACTTAAGTTATATTTTTCAAAAAAACTATTTTTAATAAATTATACATTAAATATTTTAAAATGTAATTTTATAAATTATATAATTTATATATAATAAAACAAATTACATTTTTATATTCATCATTTGAAAATTATTTAAGGATTAATTTTTGGGATTTTTCTAAAATAATTGATTTTTTGATGAATAGTAAAAAATACAGTTTTTTCCAAAACAACAAATTTTATTACCTTATCAGAATATAAGTGAGAATTATAATTTTATAAAAAAATTTAATTGATAAAATATTTATTTAATGAATAATATTATTCATTTTAATGATATTGATTTATACTTACAATACAAATGAAACAAAAGCAATATTTTAGTTCTAATAAAAAACTATTTTTGGTATTTTCATTTAATTAAATATTATTTTGGTAAAATTAGGTTTTGAATTGATTTTAAAGAAAAATAAATTTATTTGTTTTATAATAAAAAAATTATTTATTTAATATAAAAAACATTAATAATACTCACACTTATTTTTTATGTTTAAAATATACTTTTTTTAAGAATTAGTTTTTATGTGTTATGTGCACTAATACTAAATTTATTTCTATAAAACATAGAAATTTTAATTTATAAAATTATTTAAATATCTAAAATCACAATTTTAAAATTATCAAAGGATTTAAATTTTAATCTTTTCCATTAAATTGGTTTTCAAGGGTGAAAGTAGAGTTACCACAATAAGGGTAAAATAGGGTAAAGGTGGGTTAACATTGTACAAGAGGTTAAGACATATGAAAAACCTGATTTATATTGGATTTTTAGGGTATACAGACCTTATATATATATATTATAAAATCATTATTTTTCATATTTTTAGCCTTTATGCTTGAATAATGGAGTGATATTATTGAGAAATAATGATTTTTCTTACAAAAGTATCCGTTTCTTCACTTATAAAAGGATACCACTTCCCCATTTATACACCCATTAAAAATAATTAAATAAAAAATGATATATTATCTTCTTAACACCCAAATACTGACTCTTAATCTTGGTCTCATCGAAATAAAAAGCTAAAGAGCCTTAAGGAGCTACCTCAGGGAGAACTTCTAAGGGAGAGGTAATATTCTCCATCCCAACTTTTCTAGTTCTTTTATTCTTATACACCCCTAAAGTCCCCTCTATCCATGATGGTATGATAAAAAATGAATTTTTTATACTATTAAGCATTGTTATACCAATGGTATATCCATTTTATACTTTCCTCCAAAATAATTAAGAAAAAGGAAAACACTACCATTTGTATGTGCGGACTATCACCTCCATGAATGATGTGTAAATTTTTTCATAACCACCTTAAATGGTATGTTCAAAAAGGTCATTTAATAAACTAATATTATATTTAAAACATGATTAAAATTATGAAATTATAATTATTTCATTTAATAACTGCTCACATTCCATGGAAAATGAAAGTGTCATCCATACGTATGTGCCAACTACCACATTCATGGAAGAATATGAATTTTTTACATAACCAGATAAAATGATTGAATTGAATTTTTTTTAATATGTAAAAATAATATTTTTAACACCATTAATATCCTAGATTAATAATATTGGGAATTCTAAATATGTGATCATCAAGAAACAGTCATCGAAACTTTAGCCACCTTAAATGGACTTGTTATTGAACCGTTATTAATTTAGATCTATTTTGGGATACCATTTGAAATTGTATAAGAAGTATCTTAATTTAATAATAAATGAAATAAAAAACCAAAATTATATATATCATGAGATTATTTTATAACACCTTTGACCATAGTAAACAAACCAAAAGTGTTATTAAGAAATTAACCAAACAACCTGTGTAACCGATGTAAGAGAAACATATAATAAAAATAAATAATAAAAGATAATAGATATGACTTATAAAATTAAATATAGATAAATAAAGATATTTTTTATATATTTAATAAACATAATTTTATTATTTAGGAAGTTAAGTTCAAGTGTAGAGTGTATTATGACACGTGGTAAGGGTTTCATCTCAAAACCTTATTATTTGAGATATATGTTCTTTTATGAATCTAATTTCATTTAAAAAATTATTATACTTAAAATTGGATATATAATGTTATGAATTGTATTTATTCATGTTATTTTAACTTTAAATTAAATATTTGACTCTTTCAAGGGTTTTTTACTGAAATCTATCTTAAGTCGTAAGGGTTTTTTGTCTCAAATTCCTCTCTTTGAGCCTTGTTTTTATTATGAACCAAATTTAATTTTAGTGGTGTATATACTAACTATTTGATATATTATAGCATGAAATAAACTTTATTCATGTAATTTTAAGTTCTATTTAAATATATCTCCATTTTAAGAGGTTTTGATTTAAATAGTCCTTAAATCATAAGAGATCTTCCATACGACCCTCGTTACCTTTGAGTTACACATTCTCTTTCCATTTCCCCTTTTTATGAAATATTATTCTCATAAAATTATTCTATTTTTTTATATATTTCCCTTAGATATATACCTAGTTAAATATACTTTTCATTTTTGGGGTTATACATGTATTTAGTTCCCTTCGAAATTACCACTTTTAAGTAAACATGATTTAAGGGAACTTTTCTATTTCTAGTATCATATAAAGAATCACCCCCACAATTTTTTAAAGCATGAATAGATTATAAAAACCCTAATTATTTTATTAAGAACCCTATTTTTTCAATTCTGGTTTTATTAAAAACAATAAGGTATTTCTTTATTTAAAAATATCCTTCACTTATCTCCTAAATCATTACCCAAGTGGCATGATTTTTTATTTCTTATCTTAAACCCTTATTATTAAATATATATTATAACTCAATTATCAGGACCCACTATTTATTTTCAAATATAAAAATTCAAATTATTTAATTACTTCTTATTTTTTGAATCCTTTTGATTTAGTAATTGGTTATGCCTTGAATCAGAATTATGATACACACTTCCTTATCATGGGTTTGATCTTGCTTATGGTTTATGTATAGTTTATTTTAATCATGTGGCATGAATAATTATGATTTTTACAATGTGATGGATGAGAATTGAATTATATATCCCTAAAATAAATTGGCTAAATATTTATATCTCATGATATGTTATGTATGGGATTAGAGAGTGAACTTAATCCACTATAGGACTTTTTCCACTATGTATAGTGCACAAACAGCTAGCCTAAACACACTATATTATATGATAGGTATTATAGAAATTATATAGCCCTCCAATGAATTGGGTGAAACTTTATATCTTATATGATATTTTTTATGGGATTAGGGAGTGAACCTAATCCACTATGAGACGTTTTCCACTATGTATAGTGCACAACCAGTTTGCCTAAGTTCACTATGTTATATGACATGTGGGACCATAATTATATATCCCTAAAATTCCTAGATTAAATATTTATATCTCATTATATTATATGTAAGGTATTAGGGTGCGAAACTAATCTAACATGACACTTTTCCAACTATATTTATGGTAATAGGGTGTGAACCTAATCTACAATGAGTCTTTATCCACTTTATAATAATGGTCTTAGAAGTGACCCTTGAATTATGTTTATAATTCCTTGTCTTATATTGTTTCGACATATTCCATGATTTTATGATCTTATGATTTAATTTCCTCATGAAATGTTTCTATTCATATTTTTATTATATTTATGATATCATGTTATGCCTTTTGACACTCGTGTTATGCTTTATTACCAGGTTCATTCCATTATTAGACTTTTTAGATCAAAATTTTCCTTGTGTATTTTTCCCCAGGGTATCCTATGTAGTTTTAGAAGATATATGGTAATTATAAGAACTATATAGAGTTTCAAATAAAGATGATGTATTTATTCTTAAGATAAGGTGTTTATGTATCTAATATTATAAAGACACTTGACCTCTTGATCCTTGAATTGTATTTTCTAGAGAATTATGTGAAATATAATGAAATAATATGCATTTAAGGATTGGGTAGCTTAAAAAATTCTTTTGGTATAAACTAACTACCAATATAGTTTTAGGTTATACTATACCTGACTATGAGTTTTGTGTTTAATTCCAAATCACTACCATTATTATAAATAAAATAAAAGTGGTATTATTTTTTAAATTCAAAGGATATGGTGATAACCATTTTTATTAAAGATATAAATTATATCCTTATATGAAAAAATTTAAGTGTATAATTTTTTTTTTGGTTTAATGATAATATTTTCAAAAAATATACGTTTGAAAATTAGACCACTCCATGTTTAAATTTGAAATTTTTTTGAGGTTGTGAGAAGAATATTTTCAAAATATTGAATAATAATGATAAAGGATAAAAAGTATTGTTTTTTATTTTTAGGTAGTATTTTATTGACAAAAAATATAGATAATTTGAATTTAAATATTGGAAAACCTATTCATTATGATTAGAGATTAATGGATAATAGTAAGTTAGTTAAGAATTAAAATAAATTTATATATATTGAATAAGTAGAAAATATATCTCTAATGAGTGATTGATCATGTTATTGAATTTTATTTAACTTAATAATATTTAATATATAAAATCTATCACATTTAAGATATCAGGTGTTGGAAAAGTGTGATAAAAAATCATAGGTTGATTTAAAGGATGAGAGAAGAGAGATTCATACTATAGAGAGATAAAGAAGAAGGTATTAATGAATCTAAAAAAGAGTAATATTTTTATGCATGAGATCTTGAATGCATTCTTAAATGTAAAATTTTATACATTATTTTCATAAAATGGAAGACTAATTATTATTCTACATGATCATAATTTAATCATAACTTCTGAAGAAAATATCCATCATATTCTTATAAAACTATATAAAGACAATTTAATAGGAGTTTATTTACCATCCTGTATTACCATTTCATAGTGAGAATACATGTGAGATTCCTATGGATGAAATAGGATACTTGTGATAAGGAGGAATCCATTATACCAAGTTAAGTATGATACCTTCACAATTATTTTAATTATTTTTAATATAATTAAAATATTTATGATTTGATAATACCCTTGATAATAATAATAAATTCATCCACATCAAGGGATAAAAATTTAAAAATCACCATGTGATTTATTCATAATTTAATTCTTTTATATGGTTGAGATTGAGTCAATAGATAAATATATAAAATGATACTTTGACATGTGAAAAAGTTATAATTAATTGATAAATCATAAAAAAGGTGAAAATGAGTTAAAAGGGAGAAATAAACAAACTATACATTATATAATATCTAATCATTTAAATAGGTATAAGATACATGGTTACTTTTTTTATTTTATCTACTTGATATAAATTTACATTGAATTTGAGCCTAGATATTTCAATGATTATTTTATTTTATAAATATATAATTGAATTTATATAAAAGTTAAAGGTGTGTTTCAAATTTAACTTATTTATTATTTCAATTTATTATACATCCTTAGTTTGTATTCAATTTTTTATAATGAATTTAAATTCTTAAAGTGGTATAGAAAATAAAATTTTATTATTTATTAAGATTATTAATTAAATATATTATATAGACTTCTTTTAAATTGAAAGATATTTTTTATACACCCATGAGTTAAAAAAAGATATTTGAATAGTTTGAGTCCACATGTAATTCTGAGCTATAAAATAGGGGAAAAAATTTAGAAAACAGTGAAATGAATCTATATGAGTTATTAGAAGGAAAAGTCTAAATCTAAATGTAGGTATGTACCTACCTTCTTTATATATGGATAAAAACACTTTATAATGGACTAATCTATAAAAAATATGTTTAGATATACATAAATAAAAAAATTAAATAATATATATGGAAAATTATTAAATAATAATAATAATAAGGATTCTAAGGTTTATTAAAATTATTTAATCAAGCATGAATGTTTGAAAAACTATAATAAAGGTTCTTGATGAAAATATGTTTTTCTACCTACACATTATTATATAATAATGTAGGGTCATTAAAAAATAGAAACTAGTAAATATTAGGAAATTTATTTCCATAGGGATGGGAGGTAAATAAAAAGTGTTTTTGGTTGGATTTAATAACAAAAGTAGTAAATATATGGGTGTGAGAATGTGTGATGGTGATACATGGGAAGTGAGTGAAGTAAACACTTTCATAGGATTCTATTACTATAGAATTGGATTATGTTGAATTGGTTCTCACTTGAATGGGTAGTGAATCTAACTGACACACCATAATCTATCTACTAATTATACAAATACTTTGAGTTACCATCACTAAATTATTATAAATATCCCTTTTAAGTCAATTCATATACTTTTTGGTAAAAATGGAGTTTTTATGGGATTGACTAGAAATTTTCTATCAGGATAATCAAGTTATCACTATATATAAAATGTGTGCACCCATCTTACTTAAAGGATGGGTACTCTATTAGGGTTGTAACGTTAAAAAAGAGTTTTTTTCAATCACCCTAAGTTTAGTCCATGACATTCCAGCACTCCCCTTCCCTTAGGTCCATTTTCCTTATAACTTATGTCCAAGGGTGAGATCCTATATTCATTACATCACTTGATCCCACTATGTTCATCTACCCATTGGTTGTGTGATATAATCATTAATAATAAACTAAAGAATCATAAAAACTATAAATAATTTTAAAAAGATAAAGAGTGAATCAACTAAAAATAACTTCCTCTATTGATATAAATGTACAACCTAAGATACAAAAAATTAAAGTATAAGAAATAAAAAATATGGAAGATAATATATCAAGGGTAGTGATCTCTAGAAAACTAATTTGTATTTCTTGTGCACTCCATTAGCTTTATCTTCCCCTTATATATCTCTTTATTTGGATGATCTGCACAACTCTTCTTCCTGTATGCTCTTCCAAAACTCAGATTAATTTTATTCTATATTTTTATCCCCCCTATTATATATTTTATATAATTTAATTGTCACACTAATTTTTTGTGATCTGGACAGGTGTACTGTGTAATTATAGATCAATTATAAATGTTAATCCCAATTCCTTATTTTTTAAGACCCAATTTCATCACCCAATACCAAGATCTATCATATTTCCTTCTCTCCAGGATCTTCCTCCTTTTGGAATCTCATTTGAATCATTTCTAAATTTGGTTAATCATTTTGGATTTAGATAATATTTATAGTTTTCTTGGATTTCATGTGAGCTACATAGAGTAAATATGATGTTCATGATCATTAAATGATATTCTCGAGCCTTCCTTGAATTCCAATTAATATGATGATAAAAATGGCGTTCAAATGATGTTCATGGGTGACCGAAGAGTTAAATTTGGTTTCTAATCAATGTATAATACATTAATGGGTGGGTATTATTTTGGTGTCAAATACAAGACTATGTTGGGGATCTAAAAACATGTGGGTTTTTTCATGAGGGATCATTAACTTGAGAACAAATGTTGTATTATGGCATAAGTTTTTTTGGTGCTATCATAACATGAGGAATAAAAATGGGGATATGTTGGATCCTCCTTATGATACACTGTTCTATAATTCTGAATTTTCAAATACCGAGCCTCAAAATATAGAGTTTTCAAATTAGAAAATAGAGTTAATTAGGTTTTTTTATAGTACATTTTTAGCGTGATGTAATCTCTAACTTATTTGAGATTCTATATTTAAATCTAAATTCCATGCCAAGTTGTAATGTAGGGCTATATTAGTGGAAAAATTCCTTCCTATGTCCTTCCACCTAGATATGTTGAGGGATTGAACATTCTCAGGGGCTGTTGCAACTCCTGTTGATGTATGAATGCATTCAAATGTTTTGGGTGTGAGATTATATTGGTAATGTGTTATAGTATCAACCTATAATGAAGATTTTTTGGTCTCCCAATACAGTATCACATTTTTAAATTTTGGAGGAATTATCATAAGGATTTTGTAGATAAGGATGAGTGGTATCTCATAGGGTATTGAAGGAAGAATCATGTTCATGCTTTGTCTCATAAGGTAGGCCTAATATTCGATCTCATGTAGGAGGAGATTGGTGTTATGTACACCAAAAAATATATAGAGGTATATCTTACTTCATAGTCTCCATCAGAGATTGAGGAGGTTGCACAATTTTTTTTGTTCAGGTTCACCTAAAGGGAAGAACCCTTCATTGAATGCAACAAACTGTAAGATCACTCTAGGGAGAAATACTGAAGGGGGAAATGATTACTCATACATACCTAAACCATTTATTACTAGGTTTATGGTTAAATTTAAAACACTAAAGACCATAAACAAGATATTGATAAGGTTCTTGAGGGACTTCCATATTATCCCATCATAGAACAAGTGAATCTAGTGTTAGATTATAAAACTAGTGTGTGTGAATAGTTGAGAAAATAGCCTCACTAGAACCTTAAACTTCTTGAATATAGATCCAAGTTTCCAGTATACTATGAACAAAGTTACTTCACATACACTTCACATTTATAAAAAATTATGAAGATCATATTTGAAATGGTTGAGAAATCTACAAGTGAAGACCATATTACGTTGAAGAATAATATCATCATATTTTAACATGAGGATATATCTAATGAAAATCCTTAAACGTTTCCTCAAGAGCTCAATGATAATATTGGTAGTTGGTTTATAGTTCAACTTGACTGCACATTTGAGGAAATAAAATCTGATATGTTCTCTTTTAATGACTACCTAGAAGTACTTGATTTTGTTTCCACTATCATTTAAGTGAATCCAAAATAAAATACTTAGTTTTATCTGAGTGATTTATCATTGAAACACCATCAATATATTCTATGGTGATCACTCAATTTTCTATGATGATTATTTATATATATTGAAGGGATTTTTGAGGATGTTGTAGTATTATAGAGGCTATTATGTGTTGAAGAGGCTATTATAGAGCTGATTTTGTTTTTGGATGTAGTATTGAAAAAGTTTTCTTATTAGGGATTATTCTAGTTCTCTATGATGAAAATATTTGTAATCTGAAGTGGTGGCATATTTCATGCTATTTTAGTTGTTGGATTGAAGTATTGATTCTAAAGATATTGTTTAAGTCTTGAATAAAAATTAGGTATGTTTTTTTATATTTATGATCTATATTGTTGGATATATGTTTATATATTTTGTTTTTGTGAGGTTTTTTAATGGTGATTTTGGGTTTTGTTGGTTCTGTTTGTCTTTGATTTTCTTATTTGGTTGTTTTATTCTCACTTAACCTCAACATGGTTTTATTTTAATAATAAAAACAATTATTTACAATTGTAATTTAAAATACCAATGATTTCTTCATTTTTTCTTCCAAATACCATTCCCTTGGATTATAAAACATAAAAAAATAAGTAAAATTAATAACCATAAACATCGTTTCATATAATATGATATTTTTATAGATTTTAATACTTTATTCCAAGTTGGAAGATTGTGATCAATAATTTCTAAAAATAATCAAACTATTATAAAACTACTAAAATTACTAAAAAATAATGAAAAAATATTTATGAAAAACTATTGAAGAACAATAAAAAAATTTATACTAATCACACCCCACTCACAATTAAGGGATTAATTATCCTCAAGTAATTACTATAAATAAAAATTCTCACTTCTTTTTCAGTTCTCCTAAAATTGAGTCTTGAGTTAATGATGGTTATATGGAAAGATATTTGTTGAAACACGATCTTAACTAATGTCACCTTCAAAAATCCATCTCCCTTAGGTTCCTCATCCACTTCCCTATTTCAAACTTCCTTGATTCAACTTATAAAATAATTTTATACTTTTTATTATTCTTATTTTAATGAGTTCAACATTCCCCTTACTTTCCATCTCCCTTAGTAGAAAGTCATACAATATATATATTTTTTGTTTTTTGATCCATTACATGTGAAATTTAACTTTTTCAGTGAGCATGAAACACATAGAACTAAACCATCTCTTACAATAGGAATCCCCTAAGACTAATTGTGATATCTAGGGCATGTAAGTAGGGTAAAGGAAGCTAAATTTTTTATATTAATTTTACTCTAATTGATGGTTTTTTATTTTTCACACACACAGTATTCCAAGATATATTAGGAAGATTCTAGTTAGACCCTATTTAATCAATTCAATCTAGTTCATATGACTTATAAAATTTTTGTTTAAGTATAATGGAAACATGTATCAAATTTTATTCCCCTAAAATATATCTTCTACGCTCCATTTATCCAATTCTGTCAATGAGTTTTAGTGTGTCCACATAAATTTTGACTCTTATAGAATAATAGAAAAAATGTTTTAAGTACGATTACTCACAAAAAACTATTATGTACACTCACTACACCACCACACTTGGTTTTTTACATTATAAAAAATATACACATAAGAAGGGAAATGTAGTGAATAATAATCCATGAAATTAAAATTAAAAGGAAGGGAGTAATAGAATATTCCTATCCCATATTGTTCTTTCTTATTACTTGTGATTTCCTTTTATTTTCTATTTGTTTTATTATTATAATTCCATACTATAAAATCAAGAATCACTTATTGTATAGAGATATGAATTATCAATACCCAAATGAAATATAAACTTAGAAATGAAAAACTCATTATATTTTCCGGGTTGTATCCTAACTAACTCTAGGGTTTCAAGACTTCATACAAGATCTACTATAAACTATCACTAGTCAGTTAGGGGAGTGGATTTCTTAGTTGAAACCACTACATATTGGTTTATCCTCAACTCCTCCATAAGAAAATAACATTTTTGGTATGATCGAGGATTAATGGAAGAAACCATGATATTATATATTTTGATGGTCCCTTAAAGATGCCCATGTTTAGTTAAATTTAATAAATAATTTAATTCCTATTTAATGTATTCAAATTGACTTAATATCAGGGTGTGTAGTATCCCGTTACCTTGATTGGATAATTTTTTACATCTATCGAAGTTCCCTTTTGGTTTAAATCCCTTAGAGGTGGTTTTCTAGATTTTCTGAAGGTTGTAGAGTAGGTACACACTGTGTACCAGTTGCTGGATACATGTCATGATAGGGGAGATCATGCTGTGAACTGGAACACATCATGAATGGTGAGTACACATTTTGTATGGTTTAAATATCGAATTTTTAACCCAAGGTGACATGTTTTTTGTCATACATATCCAGCGCGTCCTTCATGACGCGACCGAGGGCTACACATCACGACACAACCCGTTTCTGGTTTTAAAACATGTACTAAACTGTTTTGGTTCAGTTGTCTTGTCAGATTTTCAATTCTCTCAAACTGAGGCTCTTTCTAGGTGATTTTCAGAGGCACGTTTCCTTCTGGGTCGATCCAATTGACTTTGGATCTTCGTTGGTTCTACAGTGCGTCTCCCGAGGTAAGTGTTATTTTCAGTTCTTCATTGTAGTTGATCACGATAGAACCCTAGATTTGCAGTAATAGATCTATTGATCTAAGTTGGATGTTTCTTATTAGTTTATTCTAGACCCATTGTGATATCTCATTCCATAGGCCTTTCCCTTCATTCATCATGGTGCGGCGTGCATTTGTCCTCAAGGTATGTGTTGGTTTCCTCTCTTCCACCAACCTCTATTATTTAGATTTGAAACAATCCTAAGGTCCGAGGATATGATTCTAGGGGGTATCATTGATTTTGGATTTCCATTACGGGTGTGTGGGACCCATGTTTTGAGGTAGGTGGTTCTGTTCCTATACTATGCTGATAAGATTGATTTCTCTTGCTTTATAAATTGTTTTATAAATGGAATTGTCATGATTGTTTTTTTGTGTTTTGAAAATATTTTTTGAAGAGAAATGGGGTTTCCATGGTTGTTGATAAATGGAAAGAAAATGGGTATTTTAAAGCATTGAAATGTTTTTTGAAAAAAGAGAAAATGTTTTACCTTGGTTACTTAGGTAAAAGGTTTATCTTGGGGCCACCGTCCATTGTTATGTGATTATTAAAGAAGTTTTTCTTGGACTTTTCCTTTGTTTCCTAGGCGTGTTGTTCTAGGGGACTTGATATAGAAACTTTGGGTCGTTTACTCATGGGGTATTCTTATGCTTCCTAGACCCGTGTTCTAGGATCAGATTTGGGCACTTGATTGATTGTGGTACGAGTAGTCTATGACCTAGACCTATAGTATTCCTTGGTGTCATGATACATGTGATTTTATTTTGTATTTCTTGGCTTTCTGAGTTAGCTTTTATATGCATGTTTATTCTTGTGAAAAATGACATAGAAAATGTGATTTGAAATTGATATACCTGATTTTGTTTAGAACCGTGGAAAAAGGGAAATGTTTACAATGTTTTCTATAAAACTGCTTTACTACTTATCATGCCATGTTTTAATTTAAAATAAGCATAAAGGATTTGTTATATAGAGACTTGTTATGGAACACTTGGGTGGGATCATACTAATCCTGTTAGCTCAAACCTTGCACACCTCTTCAGTGGTGCGTAGACCATTGTTAATCTTCTGGTGTAGGGAAAGGCAAAGCGTCATAGTGAGGTGGCGAGGTTCATGTTAGCTTGTTGGGTAGTTGTTGGTGAGATGGTGGGAGTTTTTCAATGCCATTGTTTGGAGTAACTATTTGGTTTTTAGTTCTTTGAGGTCGGACTTGTCTTTGAGTTCATAGATACTTTTTCAGTTGTCTGTTTCTGCCATTTTTCTTATTGTTATGGCATATATATATTCTTTGTCTTCCGATGTTCCTTTTTTTAGTACATATATTCCTTGTGTTGGTTCAGGTTGGAAAAAATCATTCCATCTATTGTCTTGTTCGATGCCCGGGTGCTTGTCGCCCGCCCATGGGGTTCGAGAACACCCTTCGAGTATGTGATAGATCGGGTTAGGTGCTGGCTTTGTGGGAAACTCAGGTCGTTTAATCATAGTTTGTTATTAGAGGAGGTATATCCTCATGAATAATTTTCTTGGGACATCTGTTATACATAAGATATGATTTTTGAGACCTTAGAGGTATGTTTCGATAAGTGCATGGACATCTCTTGTCGTAACAACACTCAAGTTTCCATGCGATGTTGGGATGTGTGTCTCTAGTACCGTTTTTTGTTTTAAAAATATCAGTTTTTTCTTATGGGTTTTCTAGTTTCGGTTGTGATTTGTTCTATTTTATGACCGTTCTTGTGTTCTAGTGTGCATCAGTATGCCTCTGAGACATCTTCCATGACTACCTTAAGAGGGTTCTGCTTATGTTTCTCAAGGGAACCTACTTATAGATCAGAACAACATTGATATGATCATAAGAGAAGTCTGAGCTATTGATTAGGATGTGCCAAAAGTTCATAATGTAGTGGTTGAGGTACAACCCGGAGCTGGAGGAGAGAAAGATCGATCGCAATAGTTCTTGCATGAGAAGCCACCATCCATTAAGGGAATGACTAAACCTAAAGAGGCGGAGGATTGGATGGACATGATCAATCAAATCTTTGACTTCTTGGAGACACCTAAGAATATCAGGGTGAAGTGTGCAACATTCAGACTCGAGGGTATCAGCAAGCGTTGGTGGGACTCTATGGTCTATGAAGACCGATATGTAGACTTATATTGAAAGGGTTTCAAAACCCTATTCTTTTAGTAGTTTTTTCAAAATTCACTGATGCTGGAAATGTCTTTGGAGTTCCTGTCATTACAAAAAGGAGATCATTCGATGTCAACATACACCAACCAGTTTGATTATCTTGTCCGTTTTGATCTGGATGTGGTAAAGAATGACCAGCTGAAGGCACATAAGTACCTGCAGGGTCTGCAGCCGGATATCAGATCACCTGTGTTTATGCTGAAACTTTCTACCTATATAGAGACAATGGATAGATCTATGACAGTAGAGATTAATGTTTCAGGAAAGGTCAGATTTTACACTTCTTTTATTCAATTTGGTGATAGCTTCAGTAGCGTACATGGGAACAAGAGGAAGTGGTAGGACCGTCGTAGAATTAGTTAAGGTGGGTCTTAGTAGCGAGTCTCCTATGCACTGTAGGTTACAACGGGTAATATTCCTATAACTTGCTATCAGTGTGGAAAGTAAGAACACAACATACTTTTTTTCCTACACTCGCGAAGATGTTAAATAGCTATGGGCATGTTGGTCATCTACAACGTTTCTACCAGGCTATTAAGATGCCTCATTATGGTCAGGGTTTTTCAGCTCTAAAGGATACTAAGGTGCAGTTAGAAGATTCAAAGACTATAGGACTCTATCCAAAGGCCTCAGGAGTGAAGTATTTTTATATAGAATACGTGTGTCTAATATAAGTTAACACAATTCTGACAACAGTGAGAGGTACGATTCTTATTGCAACTTGAGTAGCAATTGCTTTGTTTGATAATGGTACCTCCCACTCGTTTATATCATTACATTTTTTTTGATATTCTTAAACTTCCAACAGAACTTATATCCTTTAAAATAAAGTTAGAAACACCTCTTGGTATGTGGAAAGAGAAGAAGTTTTGGTGTCCTTCCTATTCATTAATGATAGCCGATACAGAGTTGGTCTGTGATTTTCTCATTCTTGATTTATATTTGTTTGATATCATCTTCAGTATGGATTGTATTATCCCTCATCAATCCAAGTTTTATTTTTATCATCGACGTGTTTTGTTTCTTTTTTCTAATGGGATCTCTCGTGTGTTTCAGGGAGAGTGGGGCCCAATGTCTAGTCGTGTAGGACCATCCCACTAAGAGTTCAGGAGTTTGTTGGTTGCTATTGTGTTTGAGCCCAATGAAATTTCTTATGTTGATGATTTTCCCATGGTTGTTTGATATTTTCTTAATGTTTTACCAGATGATTTCTCTGATATTCCTTCTGAGAGAGAGATAGAGAGAGTTAGAGTTTACGATTGACTTGGTTCTAGGTACACAATCGATATCGATACATTCTTACCAAATGGAACCATCTAAACTAAAAGAGCTCACAAATTCAGTTGGATGACCTATTGAAAAAAGGTTTTGTTCACCCTAACATTTCTCCTTGGGCATCATTAGTTATATTTGTCAAGAAATCATATGGTTCACTTTGTTTATATGTGGACTATCGAAAGTTGAACCGGGTAACGATTAAGAAAAAAATATCTTTTGCCTTATGTGGATGATTTGTTTGATCAATTGAAGGGGGAAAAGTGGTTCTCAAATATTGATATTCAGTGGGGTTACATGAACTTAGAGTTCGGGAGTCTGATATACTAAAGACAACCATCAAGAGTAGGTGTATCCATTATGAATATCTCGGGAGGAAATTTGGTCGAAATAATACTCCTAATGTTTTTATGGCTTTGATAAAACAGATATTCCCTAAATATCTTGAAACATTTGTGGTATTATTCATGGACGATATTCTAGTTTATTCAAAGTTCAAACATGACCATGAGCACCACCTAAGTTTGGTTCTGGAAAATTTGATAAATCACTGTTTGTATGGAAAGATTTCAAAATGTAGTTTCTAGATTCAAGAAGTGATGTTTTTGGGACACATAATTTCTGAGAATGGATTATAGGTTGATCCAATGAAAATAAATTCTATTTTTTCATTTAAGAAACCATGAAATGTCTTTGAGATATATAGATTCATTGGTCTTTCTAGATACTACCAATGGTTCATCAAGGACTTCTTTAAGATGGAATCACCTTTGACCACTCTTACCAAGAAAGAGGTGAAATTCACATGGGATGTGAAGTGTCGGTCTCTATTCGATGAACTGAAGTTACTTCTAACCTCGACAACTATTATGATCTTACTTGAGCTTGGTAAGGGTACATGATGTTTTGTGATGCATCTGGTGCTAGTTTGTGTTGTGTTATTTTCCAGGATAACCATGTGGTAGATTACATCACTCATCAAATTCAACCTCATGAGAAGAATTACCCCACTCATTATTTAGAGGTTACAATAGTCATGCATGCACTTAAATGTTGGAATAACTACCTCTTTGGGGAGAAGTTCATGGTCGTATCTGATCATAAGAGACTAACATATATCTTTTCTAAAAAAATACTTGAATATTAGGTAGAGATGATCGGTAGAATAACATCATATTTTTAACTTAGATATTGTTTACACCCTGGGGAATGGGAATGTTATCGTAGATGCTCTAAGAAAGAGGGTACCATCACATTATATTTTGGAATCAAAAGAGGAGTGTAATCTTATCGGGATTTTCACTCAGTTGCACTTGGACGCTCAAGAGGGTGTTTTAGGTATGGTTCTGACCAGGGTTCAGTTGTCATCATCCCTCCTAGAGTCTGTTTAGAAAAGTTAGCAGTAGGATGATAAGTTTAGTAATGTTTGAGAAAGACTTTAAGCTGGGGAGACCATTTCCAGTTGGTCTCTTTCTTTAGATGGAATACTTTACTTCAGAAAGGGTGTTGTCTTCACAACACCTGTGAGGAGTTCATTATTGTTTGATTGTCACAACTCTTCATGGGATGTACATACATGAATTAAAAAGATGTATTATAACATAATAATAATATTATGGTGGTTTGGTATGAAGCATGACATTGCAGAGTTTGTATCTCGCTGTTACACCTGCCAATGGATAAAGGTATAGCACTTGAAGCCCTCTGGTTTGCTTCAGCCTCTTCCGATGCTGGTTTGGAAATGAGATGAGGTATTTATTAGACACTAAATGAGGATAATATTAATTGTTAATATATATAATAATCATGTGATTTATTATTCATAAACACCATTTTAGTGCATTTTACACTTTGAACATTATTTCATATTATAATTGTAATTCATTCTTAAAATGCCCTATTACATGGTACATTTTTGAACATCATTTAATGTACCCAATGATATTTATTTTATTTTCATATTTAAGTTTTAGGTTTCTCATTACATTGTTAAAAATTCATAATTTTAGATTACTTGAAGATTCATATTGGAAGACCACCAAAGTTGGCCTTGAACAAAGAACATTCTGGGTAAAGTAAACTGGACAACAGACCAATACAACTTATGTATCGGCCAATATACAAGACCAATAATTCTAAAAATTGAACTAAAGAAAGAGGAAATAATGGGGAAATTTTTATTAAACATATAAAAAATCTAATTATAATGGTTTAATGGAGTTCCAGGCATACCAAGTTGGAGATAAAATTCTGGGCCAGATTCTATGGCCCAGAAAAACAGCACACCAATTTAATCATAGATCGACAAAAAAAAATTCATTTAGGCTGGAATTTTTCATAGATCTAGAAGACATCCATATCTTCATGTTTTTATTATATGTAACACTAAAATTTGGACATATATAAGGGAATATATGTGCCCTTGTTTGGTGGATGAAATCTGGCTGCCACTTCGAGTCAAGGATAAAGAAGTCCAATTTCCCTTAATTTCTACCACCCTAGGCCTACCACACTCAAGTGGGACCTTTGTAATGTTGGGATATTGACCCAAGCCTCTTGAAATGACTATTTAAGGTAGTTTTTGTGGAGGAGTTTATCATATTTGGTGCTTTATTTTATTGTAATGTAATGCTGCAATTTTGTTGTCTCAAGTTTGTCTTTCACATGTAAGTTGTTCTAATTCATCTTAGTTTCTTAATAAAAGTACTTATTCTCCTTTTATTATGTTATTTTTCATATCATGTTGAAATAATTGTCTCAAGGTGTGAATTTATTCAAACCAAACCTTGTGAAATTATCACACAACGGTGGAGTGATCGTTATTTCAATGTCTTTTTTTTACATCTCCATTTCCTCCCTCATAAGTCCACTTCCCGCTTCCATTGAAACCATAGAATCAATGGAGGGCTAACCCAATTATTTGTTGATCCAATAGATTATAAAGGGTATGGATTGGATTTTATTTACCACCCCATTAATGTCTAATCACTTCTTCTATTTGATATTTTTATTTGATGATTTTAAAACTTCTTCGTCCTTGTTGAATTTTAAGGCCACATACTTCAAGTGCTAATACGATCCTTTACCTTGGAGTGCTCATAATTTTGATCCTCAAAGTGTATAGGTGATTAGTATTATGGTGTGTTGTATTCAACCAGTAATTGATGAATTTGTTTGATATTCTTTAATAAACCCATCTCGAATAGAAGAAATTGAAACCGTTAAAAAAAGAATTTCATCCAATCTACCCCGACCGATAACCTAGGATCAACTCATTATCTTAATTTGAATTAAATTAGATATATTAGTGATCCTATAAACCCATCTAAAATAAACCCAAAGTTGGTAACTTCATATCCAAAAACAATCCATAGAATTTATGTGTCTGTAGGTTACTTCTTAGGTCTCTGAGGATTTGACAACCCAAGCTAAACTATAAGCAACCACTTAACCCTAAAAACCTAGGTAAATTTGGGCGAGACCAAATTTTGGTGTCATTACCGGGGACCCAAGTAAGTCATCTCAACACCAATTATATTTTCCCTAATTTATTCTATTATCATCCAAATTATTTTATGTTTTTTCTTTCTTGTTTTTTTCTTTTGGTGCATGTCCGCCTACACCCGTGATCAATTAAACCGTCTAGTTAGGGTGGATAGTCCTAGGGTTGGGGAGTCAAGTACACTAAGGGAAATATTTCCATTAGATCATAAAAATTATAATACTCTAGAGTAAAAAATTGAGCCCATTTAAATGGAATGTATTCAAATAAACCAACTCATAAACCTGGGTGGGAAACAAAATGGAAATCCAAATGAGGAATCCCCAAACTTGGGGACTAAAGTCGATCAAACCATGAATGACTACCTCAAACCAGCCTAGAACAATGCATAACCTTGCATTATGAATTCTTACCTAGGAGAATCCCACTATTTTTTCAAACCTCATGTCCTAAACCACCTTTTAACCTTCCATGGGATGGAGTCAGAAATGGAATACCTTCATGTCAAAGAGTTTAATGACATTGTTGAAACCATGTGCCCACCACATCAACTTGAGTAAAAAAAGATGATGATATTTCATTTATCACTAAAGGATCAAGAAAATAATTGGTTAAACAATATGAGACCTGCATCAATCCATTCTTTGGACCAATTTCAAAGATAATTTTACAAAAAAAACTTCCGCCATCACAAAAGAATTGCACTTTAAAAGAGCATCAAAAACGTTTTTGAAAAAGAAGTGGAGTCATTTTATAAAACATGAGAAAGGTTCAAAGACACACTCAAAATGGTACCTTACCTTAGATTTTCAATCCTAGAACAAGTTCAAATTTTCTATGAAGGGTTGGGTCTGGGTAACAAACAATTCATCGACCTAATGTGTAATGGGACCTTGGAAAACAAATCCCCAAATGATGCTTATGAGTATCTAGAAGGACTGGCCGAACAAAACCAAACATGGGGAAAATTACATTACTATGAGAATACACCCAAATATGGGGAAATTCACACACTTAGGGAGTGGTAATGACTTAGGGAGAAACCTGATTCACTCACTAGGAAGTTCGAGGAGATCGATCTTAGGAAGGTCCGTGAAATTTAAACCGTTACCCCTATTTTCACAATTTGTGACAAACATGACCAAAAGACTCACAAATTCCCAACCATACCTTCCATTAATGATATTCTTCTAGGAGGACCACAAGTGGAAGTCAGTGATATCAAATTTCAGAAGCCACTATACCAAAAAAATTTAAATCCAAGGAACAATGATCATATAGGATTCCGTTGGAAAGATAACCAACAACCCAACCAACAACCTAGCCACCCACAAGGACCAAAGCCCTACCCTCTACAAAATTTTAAAAACCATAACTAGTTACAACCACAGCTAGTCCAATACCAACACCTTTCTATCCAATACCAAAAACCCATCTAGCAACCCATGAAACAACCAATCCAACAACCAAAGTATCCTCCTGGGATAAACCAACCAGCACAAGCCCCTACTCAATCTATCCCTCTTCAAATCCTTGAGAAGTTGTGTAAAAAAATGGATAAAATGAACTCAGAAGTCTCATCCCATAAACATGAATTACAAAAAATTAAAACCAGGAAGGAACCCATTCCTACTCAGGCCATACCATCCCTAACATTAAGGGGAGAATCCAATTACACACAAACCTCTCATGTACAACTCAAAGCAGTGACTATTTTAAGAAGTGAGAAATCCATTGAGAAACCTAAACAAACCATTATAGAACCATTAAAATATGCAACAATGCATGAAAATGATGATGAACCACCCACAGATTCTAAAAACACCAATGAGAATGTGAAGGAACTAAAACCACACCAAACAATCAAACAACCTGCTCCCTTCCCTCAATGCGTGAGAGGAAAAACTAAACCAACACTGAATGAAACATTGAGGGAAATATTATCGTAGGTTAAGTTGAACATTATACTTCTCAATGCAATAAAAATAATTCTTGCCTACTCAAATTACCTTTAGTACTTGTGCAATTTTAAAAGAACATTTTCACATAAAAACCAATTACTTTTGGATGCTAATGTGAATACCACCATTCAAGGGACCATTCCTCCAAATTTGAAAGATCTAGGATGTCCATACATCAATGTTGATATAGGATAGAACAAAGTTTTCAAATAACTTTTTGATCTAGGATCCAGTGTGAACCTCATTCCTTATGTTGTGTATTGTCAGTTAGGGCTCGAAGAACTCCAACCCACATCTGTTACTCTTTAACTTACTGATCGTAGTGTTTTAGTTCCTAAGGGGATCTTAAAGGATTTTTTGGTGAAAGTTGAAAATTTTATTTACCCAGCTGAGTTAATTTTCCTTGAAAATAACCCAAGATTAGGTCCTAGGGAGCAAACCCCCATCATCCTTGGTTGTCCCTTCTTAGCCACAATCAACTCGGTCATCCAAGTCTGAAATGGGAACATGACAATAAAATTCAGGAACATGAGTCTAGACTTGAACATCTACAATGAAAACTCTCAAATTGGGGATGCTGAAGAGATCTATCAGGTTAATGGTATTGTTAGTGTTGATAGTGAACTCAAGGAACATCAAGGAATTACTAAAGGATGTTTAATTCAAGAAGAGATTAATTTTTTTTGTTTACATGAGGATAATTTGTCTCCTTGGATTGAATCTATTTTAGATAGATCTATTGATGATTTTATAGAATCACCAATAAATGATACCGTGGGTGAAATAAATAAAATTGAGTCCATACCCATTCATGAAACTGCTCTGGATAATTTAGTGGATGAAAATTCTATTCACAAGGAACCAATTCTATCAAGAAATATGAACAAAGAAACTAAGTTGAATATAAAGTCTCATACTTTCTTGTGAAATGATACCATATCTAATATCTAATTTATGGTCTTACCTTCATCACTAAAGTATGATTTCTTAGGGGACAATCAATCCTTTCCTATTGTCATTTCTTCCTATCTTGAATCCAATCAAGAGATGATTCTTTTGGATGTCCTAAGAAAGCATAATAAAGCAAGTGGATGGACCATTTCTGATATTACTAGGATTATCCCACTCATTAGAACTCATATAATTGTTCTCGAATCTAAATCCAAACCATGTCATCAACCTTAGTGGAGACTCAATCGAAATCTTATGGATGTGTTAAGGAAAGAACTTCTTACGTTGTTGGAAGCGGGTATCATCTACCCTATTAATGAGAGTGAGTGGGTAATCCCAATTCAAGTTGCCCCAAAGAAAGCTGGAACCACTATGATCACCAATTAGGATGGTGAAATTCACCCCACAAGTGTCAATAGTGGATGGAGAGTTTGTATTGACTATAGGAAGCTCAACTCATGTATCAAGAAAGACCATTTCCCCTTTCTCTTTATTGATCAAGTCCTCGAGCAAGTGGCAGGTCATAAATTCTATTGCTTCCTAGATGGATTCTCAGGTTATAATCAAATCGATTTCTCCTTATAGGATCAAGGAAAGACAACCTTCTCTTGTCCATTCAACACTTTTTCTTTCAAGTTCATTCACTTTGGGTTATGTAATTCCCCTGGTACCTTTCAACAGTGCATGATGGGAATCTTCTCAGACATGGCAGGGGATTGTTTAGAGGTCTTCATGGATGACTTCTCCATATTTTGGGATACTTTTGAGGGATGAATTTTGAATTTTGAGAGGGTTTTTTCAAGATTAAAGGATAATAATCTCATTCTAAATTGGGAAAATGTCATTTCATAGTAAAGGAATTGTTCTAGGCCATCTGGTATCTGGTAGAGGGATTGAAGTAGATAAATCTTCGGTCGACATCATTCGTCCCATTCCCTCTCCTAAAACTCTTAAGGAAGTGAGGTCCTTCTTAGGACATGCTGGTTTCTATATAAGGTTCATTAAGAATTTCAGCTCTATTTCTCAACCACTTTGTGCAATATTGGTGAAAGATTCTCCATTTTTATAGACAAAAAGCTTTGAAGAATCATTCTCTACACTCAAGTTATATCTTATCTCTCCACCTATCATGCAATATCCAAATTGGAAAATCCATTTTGAGCTCTTGTGTGATACGAGTGACTTCACTGTAGGAGCAGTCTTAGAACAACAGTGTGAGAAAAATCCATGTGTCATTTCTTATGAAATAAAATCTCTAAATGATTCACAAATCAACTACAATACCACTGCGAAAGAGTTCGATGTTGTTGTATTTGCCTTAGAGAAATTTAGGTCTTATCTCTTAGGATCACCCAATATTATTCTCACTAACCATTCAGACCTAAAATACCTCTTCCAAAAGCAAGATTCCAAGGATAGATTGATTCGGTGGGTAATTATTCTTCAAGAGTTTGATTTAACCATTAAGGATAAAAATGGTGTTGAAAATGTTTTAGCTGATCACCTCTCTAGGATGGAATTCAAAGACAAGTCACACCACCTTTTTGTGTCTGATTCATTTACTGATGAGCACTCTCTTCTGTGAGTGATTGCCCATGGTATGCTGACATAACAAACCACTTGGTTATGGGTGACATTCCAAAATTTCTCAGGACCCAAGATATGAGGAAATTACTTTATGACGTGAAACACTATGTGTTTGATGATCCTTACCTCTTCAAGTTCTATCCTGATCAAATCATTAGGAGATGTGTTCTTGAGTCTGAGCAAGTGTCCATTCTAAGATTTTGTCATGCAGAGGCATGTGGATTCCACTTTTCCATAAAGAAAACCACTGCAAAGGACCTATAGAGTAGTTTCTACTAGCCTAACCTTACTAAGGATTCCTTCCAATTATGAAAACTTTTTCCTGAGTTTCAACAATTAGGATCCAATACCAAAAGGAATCAAATTCCCCTCACTCCCATTTTGGTCATTGAAACCTTTTATTGTTGGGGAATTGATTTCATGGGACCCTTCCCAAACTCTATAGGATATCTATACATTATCTTATCTATTGATTATGTCTCAAAATGGGTTGTGGCCATTCCCACCAAGTCCAATGACCATCATGTTGTGATCCGATTTCTGAAATAGCACATATTTTCTCGATTTGGAATTCCTAGGGATATAATTAGTGATTGAAAAACCCATTTCTACAACTGCCCATTCTCTTCACTTGTGTCTATGTGTGGTATTTATCATAAAGTTTCCACTACATAACATCCTCAAACTAATGGTTAATCTGAGTTAGAAAATGGGAAGATTAAACATATTTTTGAAAAAACTGTCAATCCCTCTAGGGAAGATTGGTCTGAGAAACTCTTGGATGCTCTTTGGGCATATCGTACAACATTTAAAACCATCCTAGGCATATCACCATATAGGTTGGTTTATTGAAAATCATTCCATTTACCTATAGAAGTTGATCATAAGGAATTTTGTGCAATCAAAAAAATGAATTTCGACTTTTTTTTGCAGAAAAAAAGAGAAAATTAGATCTTAATGAACTTGAGGAACTTAGGATGGAGGATTATGAAAATTCAAGGATAAATAAAGCTGAAGTTCAAGCCTACCAATCTAGTAATATCATAGTTAAACACTTTGAACTAGGAAAATTTGTGCTCTTGTATAGTTTAACACTTCATTTAAACCTGGGAAAGTTAAGGTCTAGATGGTTAGGTCCATTCATAGTGCATCATGTGTACCCCCTTGGGGCAGTAGAGATTCAAGATCCCTAAATTGGTCACATTTTCAAGGTCAATGGTCATAGGTTAAAAACATTCATTAAATCATTCAGTAAACAGGAAAAATAGGTTGAGTTAACTGATCCAACCTATGAACCATGAAAAAATTGATAGATTTAGGATCCATATCAGGCTAACGACGTTAAACAAAAGCACTTCATGGGAGGTAACCCATGGTTCTAATGTTTCTAATCATTTTTAATCACATTTATTTTGAAAATAGGACTAATGAATCATTTTTATATTTAAAAAAATAGACTGTTGACCTATTCTTATATTATGAGTATGGATGGGTATGAAAGGGGAGCACCATATTCATCCGTGTCACGTGGTGTGATCCTTGAGTAATATCTTACCAAGAAATTTAAAAATAATACAATGAATCATAAGTTAATTTTATTTTTTATGTTTTTGTAGGTTAAAATATAAATATAAATAATAATGATAATAATAATAAATTAAAATACATGTCGTAGGTCATGGGGAAAACCCTGTCACAGCTGGCGAAGCCGCGGGGAATTGAATCTGAGACCGAAGGGAGACAGGGGCATGCGCTTACCACTGACCTACAACTTATAGGGATTTCTTATTATATAATTTTTGTATATATACTTATATTTTACCTTTTTTATTATATAAATAAATAAATATATCTATATATATTGTTTTGTTTGTTTGTTTGTTTGTTTTTTTCCTTTTCCACTTGGGAACTCTGCAAATGACATGGATATCAAAGGAATAAATTGAAACAACAAGAACTTCAACTTCAACCACAAGGTGACTTCATTATATGATAATCATATTTCAAATTCCTTTAAGAAATCCTCTCATCTACCTCTACCCCCTTCTAAATTTTATTTTCTTTAAACACTAGGGATAGTGTTATTCTAAGTTTGGGGGGGTGAAAAGAATGAAAAAAAAATTAATTAATTTTGTGTGAATAAGAAAAATGTGTAGATGGAAAATTTTCTTTAACCTTGAACATGATAATACACATTACACACATTGAAACTGAATATCAAATAATTTAGCATGCCCTGATTCTAATTTTAATCCATGTATACTTTCATGATCATATATTTTGGAAAGTTTGGCTGTCTAATGTGAAATTTCATCATTTATATTTTCATCCAAATAAAAAAAATGATCACAACGTACGTCCTTTGTATAGTGGGGTATTATTTTGAGTTCACAGGGTCCCCCAAATAAATAGCATAGGTTTGGTGATAATTTTAGTTTTAATATTAGTATTAAATAAAAAAATAATAAAAAAACAATAAATTTGCACGTAGAGAAATGAAATAACCAAATGCGGGATTTAGACACCTGGGGATTGTGAATCCATAGTTGTATGGAATAGAGTTAGTAATTTTATCTCTATTTGTGGTAATTTTAATTTGTTTTTGACTGAGTTAACTTGAGATGATGCCCGAGTATGTGGGCTTCACTTGGTGCCCTAAGGTCTTTGAGCCTAGGAGTCATCGGCAAAGTCTCGCTACATGGGTTGAATATTTTGAGTGCAATTTCAATTACCATGGAAATATTGAAAAAAAATAAAAATTGAATACTCACATTAATATTGAAATGTGATTTCACCTAGCGCTTCCGTCATTTCCCCCTTGAATAAATATGAACCCCCATGTCTATTGTGATACAGAACACATACTCATACTTAATTGATATTGGATGAAATATGGAGATGAATTTGAATAAATAAATGGTCTTGGGATTGGGATCTTCTTATGAAACTATCTTGTATTAAAATTTTTTTATGGGTTTCATAGTTTTTTGATATAAGGGTTTTTGGTGATCATTTTTTATTAAAATGTTTTTGGAAAAGGGAATTCAAATTTCAAATTTTTGAGATATATTTTGCTCGAGACTAGCAAAAATCAAGTTGGGGGGGGGGGTGTGATTACTTAATGAATTAGGCTAATATTAATTGTTAATATATATAATATTCATGTGATTTATTATTCATAAACACCATTTTAGTGCATTTTACACTTTGAACATTATTTCATATTATAATTGTAATTCCTTCTTAAAATGCACTATTACATGGTACATTTTTGAACATCATTTAAAGTACCCAATGATCTTGATTTTGTCTTCATATATAATTTTCAGGTTTCTCATTACATTGGTAACAATTTATACTTTTAGATTACTTGATGATTTATATTGGAATATCACCAAAGTTGGCATTGAACAAACAACATTCTGGGTGAAGTAATTTGGAAAAAATCACAATAAAACTTATGTATTGGCCAATATAAAAGACAAATAATTTTGAAAATTTTAAATAAATCTATAGGAAATCATGGGGAACATTTAATTAAACAGTGGAAAAATATAATTCGGATGTTTGAATGGAGTTCCAGGCGGCCCAATTTGGAGATAAAAGTCTGATCCAGGTTCTGCGGCCCAAAAAAACAACCCACCAATTTAATAATATCTCTAAAACCAAAATTTCAATTGGGAAGAAATTTTACAGAGAGATAGGAGACATCCATATATTCATTTTTTTATTCTATGGACCACTCAAATTTGGCCATATAGAAGGAAATTTAGGCGCCTCTGTTCAGTGTATGAAAGATGGCTGCCACTTCGGGTTAATGATAAAGAAGTCCACTCTCCTTTACATTCCACCACCGTAGGCCTACCATACTCAAGTGAGATCATCTTTACTATTGGTACCTAGACCCAAGAATCTTGAAATTCCTAATTAATGAAGTGGTGGGGGAGGAGTTTATTATATTTGGCGACTTCTTTCATTGTAATGTTATGCTGCACTTTTGTTGTCTCAAGTTTGTCTTTCACATGCAAGTTGTTCTAATTCATCATAGTTTCTTAATAAAAGTCATTATTATCATTTTATTATATTCTTATTCATATCACATTGATATAGTTGTATTAAGGTGTGAATTTATTCACACCAAACATTGTGAAATTATCACACAACGGTGGAGTGGTCGTTATTTCATTGTCATTTTTTACTTCTCCATTTCCTCCCAAATAAGTCTACTTCCCGCTTCCATTGAAATCATAGAATTAAAGGAGGGATAACCCACTTATGGGTTGATCCAAGGGAGTATAAAGGGTCTGTATTGGATTTTAATTATCACCCCATTAATGTCTAATCACTTATTCTATTTGATATTTTTATTTGATGATTTTAAAACTGCCTTTTCCTTGTTGAATTTTAAGGCCACATACTTGAAGTGATAATACAGAACTTTACCTTGGAGTGCTCATTAATTTGATCCTTCAAGTTTATAGGTTATTAGTATTATGTTTTGTTGGTATTAAACTGGTATGTGATTAATTTGTTTGATCTTATTGAATAAAACCATCTCGAATAGAAGAAATCAAAACCGTTATAAAAAAGAATTTCATCCAATCCACCCCGAGCGATAACCTAGGATCAACTCATTATATTAATTTGAATTAACTTAGATCAATTTGTGATCCTTTAAACCCATCTAAAATAAACCAAAATTTGGAAACTTCATATCCCAAAACAATCCATAGAATTTACATGTCTGTAGTTTACTTCTTAGGTCTCTGAGGATTCGACAACCCAAGCTAAACTACAAGAGACCACTTAACCCTAAAATATTGGGTATATTTGGGCGAGACAAGGTATCCAAGATTTTTTTGTTGGGTTACCATAGACACTCGAAGTGAAAAATGATATCTGGGTGGTTTTTGATCAGTTAAAAAGTTCTTATAATTTTATTTCAATAAAACACACCACTAAGGTTGACGATCTGGGTAAGATATATGCACAGGAGATTGTAAGGTTACATGGGAGTCCTTATGACATTGTTTAGGATAGGTATCCTAGGTCTACCTTGAGGTTCTGGAGGAGTATTTATGAAGAAATTAGAACTCAGATAAAGTTGGTCACAACTTACCATCCATAGACATATGGTCAGATAGAGAGTGTAATTAAGATCTTTGAGGATATGCTTCATGCCTATGTCTTGAATTTCTATGGATCATGGGATATCCATCTGGGAATGGTTGAGTTTGTTTACAATAATAGTTATTATTCTTCGATCATAATGGCTCCCATCTAGGTATTTTATGGTCTCCCATGAAGATCAACTCTTTGTTGGGAAGAGGTGGGTGAAGTATCTTTAGATGGACCAAGTTTGGTTCAGGAAACATAAACGAAGATTTAGGAGGTACATCAACATCTGGTTACAGCCCAGAGTCAACATAAATCATATGCAAATTAGCGGTGTCATCCTTTCGAGTTTTCTGTAGGTGACTGGGTATTCTTGAAAGTTTCTCCTTATTTGGGTCACCTTCGACTTGGAAAATAGTGAAATTTGTCTCTAAGATATTTTGGACCAATTTATATCATTGAATGACTCGGGTAGGTTTATTATTAGTTAGCATTTATAGTTCAGTTGATAGGCATTCATTATATTTTCCACATATCTCATCTTAAGAAATGTCACCCTAATCCTGCTCACATTCTGAGTTGGGAGGAAATTAAGCTAGAACTAGATGATTATGGTTTTGAAAAACTAGTTGAGATAATTGAATATCAAGATAAATTCTTGCATGGGAAGTCGATTGCATTGGTCAAAATTATATGGAAGCAAGGATTGGATTCTCATGAGACTTGGGAACGTGGGTCATTGATGATGGAGCAATGACCTTAACTTTTTCCAGGTATTACATCTTCCACACGACTTACTGGGGACATAATGTCTTTATGCCGGGGAGTTTATAATATCCCATTACCTTGATAGGGTAATTTTTTCCCTCTCTATGAGTTCCATTTTGGTTCAAATCCCTTAGAGTTGGTTTTATAGATTTTGTGTAGGCTATAGAGTAGGTACATGCTATGTACCTGTGGAACATTCCGTGTACTAGTTGCTAGATACATATCGTGAAAGGGGAGATCACTCTATAAACTGGTACATGTTGTAAATGGTGAGAAAACATCATTTATGGTTTAAATATCATATTTTTAACCTGAGGTGATGGGTTTTTCAGCATACTTATCCTGCGTGGCCTTTACAATGTGACTAGGGGATACACGTTGTGACCATACCCGCATCCAGTTTTATAATATGCACTCAACTGTTTTGGTTCAGTTCTATCATCGAATTTTCATTACTATTGACCTGAGGCTCTTCCTAGATAATTTTTAGAGGTGCCTTTACTTTTGTATCGATATGATAAACTTTGGATCTTCATTGAATCTACAGTGTGTCTCTTTGGGTAAGTGTTATTTTTGGTTCTTCATTGTAGTTGATCAGGATAGTGCCCTAGCTTTTCAGTACCATATCTGTTGATCTAAGTTATATTTTTCTTCTTGTTTTCTTCTAGACCCATTATGAGATCTCATTTTAGAGTCCTTTTCCTTAATTGGTCATGGTGAGGCATGCATTTTTCCTTGAGGTATGTGGGGTTCCTCTCTTCTGTTGGCCTCTTATGTTTATATTTAGATCAATCCCAAGGTTCCAGGATTTGATTCTTGGGTCTCCATTGATGTTGTTGGGTTTCTTTGATTTTGGATTTCTGTTACAGGTGTGGGAGACCTGAGTTTTGAGGTACGAGGTTCCGTATCTTGCCTATGTTGATATGATTGATTTATCTTGATTTATTAATGGAATTGGCATGGTTGGTTTGTGTGTGTTGAAAAGAGTTTTCAAAGAGAAATGGATTTCCACTAGTTTTTGATAAATGGAAATAAAATGGGTATTTCAAAGCATCGAAATTATTTGTGAAAAAAAGAGCACATGGGTTACCTTGGGTACTTAGGTGGAAGGTTTAGACTGAGGATATTTTCCATTGTTTTGTGATTATAAAGGTGGTTTTTCTTGGGTTTTCCTCTATTTTCTAGACCCATTGTTATAAGGGACCAATATTGATATTTTTGGGCGTGTACTCATGGGGTATTCCTCTACTTCCTAGACCTATGTTCTAGGATCATATTTGTGCTCTTTATTTATTGTGGTACGAGTAGTCTATGACCCAGACTTGTAGTATTCATTGGTGTTTTGATACTTGTTCTTTAGTTTTGTATTTCTTGTCTTTCTAAGTTAGCCTTGATATGCATGTTTATTCTTGTGAAAAATGATATGGAAAATGTGCTTTGAAATTGATATAACTTCTTTTATTTAGAATTATGGAAAAAGGGAAATATTTACCATGTTTTCTATAAAACTACTTTACTTCTTATCATGCCATGTTTTAATTTAAAATAAGCATACAATATTTGTTATACAGTGACTTGTTATGGACCACCTATGTAGGATCCTACTGAGCCTATTATCTCACACCCTGTGCATCTCTTTGGTGGTGTGTAGACCTTTGTTTTTCTTCTGATGCAGGGAAAGGGAAGGTTCCATAGTGATATAGTGAGGTTCATGTCACCTGGTTGGGTTGCTGGTTGTGAGATGGTGGGAGTTCATCTATGCCATCATTTGGAGTAGATTTTTGGTTTTTAGTCCATTATAGTTGGACTTGTCTCAGTGTTTTTAGCTACTTTTTTAGTTGTTTGTTTCCATATATTTTCTTATAGTTATGACACATATATATTCTTTGTCTTCTTCTATTCCTTTTTTAGTACATATATTCCATGTATTTTATCTAGTTAGGAGAAATTATTTCCTCTTTTGTCTTGTTTGATTCCCGGGTTCTTATCGCCAGCCCGTGGGGATTTCCAAGGCCCTTCATGTATGTGGCAGATTGGGCCGGGTTTCAAGTTTGAGGGAAACCCAGGTTGGTTCATCACTGGGTTGGTGGTTTTGTGGTTTGGATGGACTACTCAGGTTATCATTTATGTTTATAGCACTTTTTCACTTCTAGTGTGACATCTCTTTTCTCTTGTTAACCTTTAAAACATTTCTCCATTAATTTCCTTAGATTTTATCCATTAAATTCCTAAAACATATATATAATATTGTAATAAATAAAAATAATATTATACTATATATCCCTCTACCCCATAATATATATTTCTTAAAAAATCAGATATAACACTAAAATACAAGTTGGGTGAAATAAAAGTTAAATATGATAAATAAAAAATTCCATGTAAAGAAGATTGTCAAATAATTATACTAAAAAAATGTATTAATGAATGTTCCTATGGTATTTTTGTGTCTTTTATTTGTTTAATTTTTATAGTTTTATTGGTTTTCAATTTTTTTTTATGATTTTCCCTAAAAACACAAGTAATACCAACTCATTTACTTAGAAATGGTGAAAACATATACTTGATACAGATGTTTAGTGCTACCTACACATGCCCCTACAAGATCATAAGGTCATCATGACATTGATACTGGTGAGTACTAGTTCATTTCTCTCTATAAGGACCGGAGGTAAGTAACAAGTTCTCTTGGTTATATTTAATAAAAAATTATAAATAGATTGGTGTGATAATGTGTGATGGTTATAAATGAGAAGATAGTGAAGTGAATAATTTCCTAGAATTCTCTTACCAGAGAGTAATATTCTACAGAGCTGGTTCTCACTTATATGAGAAATGGATCTAACTAAATCACCCCAATCTACCTAATACTTATTAATTTTTTTGATAAACCATCCCTAAATTCCCTATAAATATCTATTTTGAGTCAATTCATAGGAATTATTAGAGAAAATAGTGGTTCCCATGGGATTTCCTACCAATTCGTAATCAAGATCATTGGGTCATCACTATCGGTGATGTGTGTGTTTTCAGATTTCCTAGTGGTTGGGTACTCTTATGGGGTTGTCAAGTCTATTAGGGATAGATTTTAGTCAACTTGATTTTATGTTATTAGATTTTTAGACTCCACTTATCATAGTCTAGTGTCCCCACATTAGGTGTAAGGGTGAGGTTCCACTTTTTTTACCCCACTCTACCCCCTTTTTTCATATACCCTCTAGTATCATGGTAGAATCATTAAGATTAAGGGTAAGAGTCATAGAAACAAGCATTAACAGTAAACAGAAAAGATTGAATCAACGAAAAATAACATCCTCCATTGATATAAATGTACAACCTAATCTACAAAATAATCAAGTATAATAAATACAAAACAAATATGAAAATTTCTTAGGGGTAGTGAGCTCTGGATAACTCCTCCAGTTTTCTTGCACACTCCTTCAGCTTCAGCATCCCATTGACTACCTACTCCTTTGGATGATCTAAAAAACCCTTCCTCATGTATGCTATTCCCAATATAGGATTGATCTTTTTTTGTATTTTCTCCTCCCTTATAATATATTTTATATAATTTTATTATCATACTAATTTTTTGTGATCTATAAACATTTATAGTGTAATAATGGACCACAATGATGCGGAAATATTGATTCTTTATTTATTAATCCTTGATTTATTCACTTGATATTAAGATATGAAATATTTATCTATCTCTAATATCTTCTCTATCACACCCCGAAAATGGGTATCTCTTATTTTTTTAATTATTTCTCAATGTTGTATCTTTTGGTCGAAGCTCATGTTGGGGTCTAATTTTAAATTTTTGAATTTTGATAATTTTGGTGGGTTTTGGGCCGGTGAATGGGCACTGTACAGTTAGCGGTAACCATGTGGTCGACCCAGGTGACCGTGTAGTTACTGAATATTTAAGATAGATAAAAGTTTATGAAAATAAAACTTAAATAATGTTTTGATAATAATAATAATAATTATAATGTTATTATTATTAAAAATGAAATGATGATGATTATTATTATTATTATTGTCGTATTTATTAAGTTTATTATTATTATTATTAAATTTATTATTATGACAATAATAATTATTATTAATATTAATACTACTACTATTATTATTATAATTAACAATATTATTATAATTTTTTTAATTTATTTTTTTAATTTCATTTTTTTGGGGAGAAACCCTAGAGGGAGAAACCCCATATTCCTCTTTTCTCTCTCCCCCTTATCTCCCATGGCAGCCCCCCCTACTCCATTCCTCAGGAAAACACCTCCTACATGCTATCCTTCACTTGTGACTCCTACCATTTGACCCTCTCCTCTGACATCACCCCTCCCTCGCTTGACTCTGCCCCTACCTCCATTGAAAACCTCCTATAGCAGCCTATAGGATGGCCCCCCCTACCCACACCTCCGGAAGGAAATCATCCTCGATGGATCTCCCTCTCTGGTGAGCCTCACCTATCCAAAACATGAACCCCCACTAGAGGATTACTTATTTGGTGTACCTAGATCACCGGAAGTTCCCTCTCTAACTCACCCCCCCTCTACGACGTGCGACCCAACCAGTGCCTCCCGCTTCTTCCACAAGTAGCTCCCCCTGGTGAGTCTCTATTGCGGTTTTCCTTATTTACAGAGGGTGTATAGGGTTTGGCCTAACCTTTATGGTTAGGTTTTAGGTTTTATGCATATTAATTTAGATTTTAGGGTGTACATTTGGTCCGCGAGTCATCATTCTTCCTCCCTTTTAAGATTCGTCGCATTCACACACCTCTGAGGTAGGTGAATTCGTGCTTTTTCCTACCGATGCATTCTGTTGGTTCTTAAATTATTTTAAATAATGTTTTCACATGAATTGTGTGTTTATGAAATTATTACCTATAATATTTTGACATTTTAGAATTGATATATTTTGTAATAAATAAGTTTCCAAGTGATTCTTCAGTTATTCTTAGGAGAAAGTGTACTTTGGGTGCTTGGTAAAATGCCAAATCTGGTTTAGATAATTTTTCAAACATGATTCACACCTTTATAATGAATTTGGTTATCTAGTTATGGTGTTTTTGTTGTAATTAAATTTTCAAAAAATAGGTTTTGAAGCAATTATTTGTTATGCCTATATAATTACACACCAAATTATGCTTGGGTGTTTTTATCAAATTTTTTAACATGATTTTCACCCCTTGTGTATTTTTAATTAATATGAAAATGTGATTCACACACTTGTTTTGTATTTACTTAGTTTTGTGTGGAGATTTCATGATAGAAAAAATTGGTGGAAGTGTTTTTCTATGTGTTTAATCCCATACGATATATAGTGGTGTACATGATATGTTTGATTAAAATGTAAATTGTTTTTTTTAAATGTTTTTATTGTATTAAGAATGGTTTCAAGATATTTTTAAATTAGTGGTGCATTAGTTGTTTAATTGGGATTTTAAAAAGGTTTTGGAAAGGTTCTTTCGGTTTTTAAACATTTTTTAGTGGGTTTGGTATCATTCGGGTTATTGATTTGGTTTGATGGCCAATTATGTTCCTAAAAATGGTGTGCACAAGGTGAACACATGGATGTGAATTCAAATGAACATGGAACTTTGAAATTGCAGTTCCTTGGTGTTAAAATGGTATGTTAGTGCATTGGTTCACTTGACATGGTTCCAAGTGTGTGTGTGCCTTAAATCATGGCTTATTTGGCACTTTAATAAGGATGATTGTTTTTTAAAATAAGATAAAGACCATTTGGAATTTAAAGCATGTTTTAGTGAAATATTGGCTTAAGGTCCCCTTTGGAATTGTTCATTTAAAAGGAATGTTTTGTGTTGATTTTGAGAAAGAACATGGTTTGGTAAATGTGAATTCTTGATTAGAAACTTGAAGTGTTTTTATGATTTTTTTTGAATATTCTTATGAAATGACGACCCAGTTGGCACCTTTTATGATTTCACACACACATATATATATATAATGGGAACCCCTATTTAGGATTTCTATTTTATAGATTATCATATAGGTGATGTCTGTGTTTGGGGTAGGCAAGTGCGGTGGTGGTGGGTAAGGTGAGTCACACATGCGAGGCCCTCCTACTTACCTAGTTTACTATTACCATGGGTTTCTAGGAATATTTTAGAGGATAGAGTGATGGTTTATGATCAACTAATATTATATGGTTTGGTACCCCCTAGATTATAGATAGGATAGGTGGGATGTGCCACTGGATTGGCTAGTTAAGGGAAACCAGTTGGTTATAGACATAGGGGATTCACCATACGCTAGTAGGTGGTTTCTAATAGAGTATGTCCATGGGTATTTTAGGGATGTTTGGGATCACCCATGGTTACATTATATTTCTTCTTTCTTTTTTGCATTTTTATGCACTTAGTTTTTTTGGTACCCTTTTAGATTGTTTACTTTTTTGTATAACCTGGTACAGTCTATTTGGGGTTTTAGTTTTAAAATGGTATTTTATATTGGGAAATGAAAACTATGTGTGAAATGTTTAAAAAGGAAGTAAAACGGTCTTTATTTATCTAAAATGTGAAAACACTATTTTTATAATTTTATTTTCAAATTTGTATTATTGGAATGTTTTCAGGAAAGGAAAATAAATGGATTCCATGGTTTATCTTTGGCATTCCTACTGAGTATTTTTGTGCCCACACCTACTTTATCTTTTCAGTTTCAGGTTCCTCTAGTGTTGGATTTCTCTCAGAGAAAAAATGGTTATATGTTGTGTGGTAACCTATGAGGTCACATGGAGGTATGTGCAGTTTTATTTTCATTCTGCTACTAGTTTTCATTTTTATCGTCAGTCTTTATTTATTTTTTTATCGTTTTTTCTTGGGATAAATATTTCTCAACAGTTTAATCTTGATGCTCACAACTAGTTTCCAGCATATGGAGATTGGGAATGCCCTTCAAGACATTCTACGACTCATCTCAGGTGACCAATTTAGGGTCGGCCAAGGTTGTTTTGTGAAAAAATTATATCAGAGGAGGCCCTTGTTATTTGGGGCGTTCAGTAGTTGAAGATTATGATTATCGGGACTCGGGAGGTTGGTACGGGAAGGGCATAATGAACCCTTTCTCATTCTAAACCTCAAGATTCCAAGGGTAGTTTGGGATTTGAGTATTCTATTTTTGTTTTGGATTGAGGGATGAAAACATAGGCAATCCGGTGTTACGTCATGATTTCACATAGAGTAGTTACCCAAGTAGAGTCTGAGTACACGGTTTAAGCTCATCCTAGTTATTGATTCTTACTAGGGGAATGTCCCACCACCATGTTGCTGGGTTATGCATGACAACTAGTCCCTCACTCTGGTAGTTTAATTCAAGTTGACTTCGTCTTGGTTCTGGTTGGTGTAAGTGCATTTTTGAAAATGAAAAGGGTTTTTGAAATGAAAATTCATTCTTTTAAATGGGTTTAAATTCCAAAAATGGGTTTTAAAATTTAAAGCGCTTGGTCTAAAAATCGAGTATTTTCTTGGAATTGGTAAATAATTGGTTTTGGTGCAACCTTGGGTACTCCTTATTAACATTTTCACATGTGATGGTATGTGTGTAAAGTGTGTGTTGTCATGTGTGGATGGACATAAATGGACACGCATGTGATGGTCATAGGATTCCATGCATAAGTTTTTGAAATTTAAGGGGTTTGGAAAATTGGTTTCTCTTTGAGGAATAGATTTTTTATGTGAAAAGTGGTTTCGTGTTTGGATAATAGCCTTGAAATAAGGTTATTTTGAAAAGGAAAATGATTTTTAAATTGAAATTCGGTTTAGAAAGGGGTTTTTGGAATTTAAAAAATTGGCCCTCAAAGAAGAAAGATTTAAAATTTAAATGAAAATATTGTATTTTGAAAATAGATGTTTTGATTATGATTGTATGTGTTTGTCTTATTAGCCTATTATTTTGTCTTGATATATTCTTCCTTGTTATATTTTGTATTGATGTCGGATTTGGTGTTATGTTTCTCATGTTGTTTAGAAAATGCTGCCCATAAATATCCCCATAATTTTTGATGATTCATGCCCAATTTTTGATTCTTATTGAATTTTTTCAATCTATCATGGTAACTGAGGTCCGTTAGAGGTAGTGGAGTGTTTTGAGGAGGTAGAAAATGTCTTCAGGTTGTTAAGAACTCCCGAGTTTACTAACGTTCACACTGTTTTGGGTTTGGTTGAGGGTCCAACCTTGGACTAGTGGAAATGAGTTGTCCCACCATCATTGTATATTGGGTTTATGTGTGATGTGTTTAAGTCCATCTTTCTCTGATGGTTTATACCAGAGGAAGTGAATATGAAGAATAGGGAAGAGATCATGTGTGTTTAACAGGGCCAAAAGACGATGAAGGTTTATACTAACCACTTAATGAGTTGGTTCCCGAAGCATAGATGGTTGGTAACCTAGTGCCTCTCATCATTCATGAAGTTTCCCCATCTAGCGAGGAGCATATTCTAGAGGAATATGTTCTTAAGGAGTTATCATTATTGGTTATTACTTCTAGTTCTTCATACCTCTTTCTAGTGTTCCATCAGTGTGGTTGGTTTGGGGATTCAAATATATCTTGTCACATCGCTACGAAGACATACCATCATTGTAGTCGTTTGGGTCACTTGGAGAAGTTCTACATGAAACGCTTCTTGAAGAAGGGATTATGACCAACGGATTCTCATACCTAACTGTGAGGTAGGAGATGATTCAGGCATCAGATCCCCAACTACAGGAATCATGGGGAAGCTCGAGCACAGTCGGGGATTCTAGGGGTATATGAGACCCTGCCTTAGTTCTTATCTTTTCTTTTGGAACAAAAATATTTAAGGCTTACTTATTCTTATTCTCCTGTTGTTGTAAGTTCATATCTTATTGTAATACTGTGATGAACTTGCTCTATCACAACCCAAGCAGTGGCATCTATTCTAAATAAGGTTTTCTGAATCGTTCGTTTTTCTTAAAGTGTGGTTGGCCCTTGCATGGGATGGTTTTGTTTTAGTGGTGCTCGTTTGGAGATGTTTGGGGTTTTTGAGATAGGTGAATGGTGTTTCTAATACATTTTTTAGTCAGAGCTTATTTTTGTGAGTTTTTCCCAAAATATTGGAGGTTCAATTGATATGTGAATAAATTCTAGTTCTAGTGGTGGATTTGTCTCACTCGTGCTATGGAAGTTGGTTTGGATCTGTTGGAAGTTCCCACATTGAACCCTCCCTAAGGTGGAGTATTTGGGTTTGAATCTATCATGCTAGTTGTGTTCTTGTGGTAGAGAGAACCCCCACATGTTCTCTCCTCCTTATGGTGTGGTTTCTTCTTGATCGGTCGGGTGTGACCTATGGAGTGAATAGTAACCCCTAGGTTCGTGTTTTCTCTCTCAGTTTTTTTTGGGCATGGACTCGAGTTTTGATTATCCTTAGGTTTTGTGACTTTATGGGGGATGAAATTTTTTGTAGGGGGGATTGTCACACCCCGACCATAAGTTTCTCTTATTTTCTTAAATTATTTCTCAATGTTGGATATTTTGGTCGAAGCTCTGGTTTAGGTCCTAGTTTAAATATTTTAAGTTTGATAATTTTGGTGGGTTTTGGGTCGATGCAAGGACATCATATGGTTAGCGGTAATCGTACGGTCGACCCAGGTGACTGTTCGGTTTCCTAATATTTAAGATAGATAAAACTTTATGAAAATAAAATTTAAAGAATATTTTAATAATAATAATAACTGTATTATTATTATTATTAAAAATGGAATGAATATTATTATTATTTTTAAGTTTATTATTATTATTTTTAAGTTTATTATTATGATAATAATAATAATAATTAATAATAATAATAATAATATTATTATTATAATTAATAATATTATTAGAATTATCATTAAGTTTATTTTTTTAATTTAATTTATTTATTTTTGGGGGAGAAACCCTAGAAGGTGTGACCCCCCTCTTCCTCCTTTCCCTATCTACTTTATCTCCCATGGTGTGACCCCCTACTCTCTTCCTCTCACATGACCACCCCTATGCACCATCCCTCCCTTGCACCCCCTCCCCGCCAACCCTCTCCCCTGACATTACTCCTCCCTCATGAAGCGCTGCACCTACCTTTGGTGAAAACCTCCTCCTATAGTGGCCTGTAGTGAGACCCCTCCTATCTGCACCTCTGGCCAGACCTACTACCCAATGAATCTCCCTCTCTAGTGATCCACACCTCTCTAGAATGGGTGCCCCCATCAGTGGTTGCCCTCTCTGGCATGTCTCCCTCACTGACATCGCACTCTACAACAAGCCCGCCTCTTCAATGTGCTACCCAGCCGGTGCTGCCCTCTTCTCCGGCATGCAGCTCCCCCCGATGAGTATCCATTGCAGTTTTACTTGTTTCTGTAGGGTGTGTAGGGTTTGGATGTACCTTTATTGGTAGGGTTTAGGTGAAATGAATTTTCCTTTAGATTTTAGGGAGTGAAGTTGGTCTATAAGGCATTGTTCTTCCCTGATTTGAAGATTCGTCACTTTAGAATTCTTCTACAATATGTGAATTTGTTCTTTTTTCTTCCAATTCATTCTGTTGGTTGTTGAATTCTTTTAAATATTTTTTAATTGAATCACATGTTTATGATACCCTTTTCTAGCTTCTTATGATTTTTTGAAATTGATATATTTTGATAAAAATAAGTTTCTAAGTGGTTTTTTAGTTATGATTAAGAGAAATTGTACTTTGGGAACTTGGTAATATTACAAATATGATTTTGATAATTTTTCAAACATGAATCAAACCTTTATAATGCAACTTGTTATGGTGTTTTTTGGTATTTTACTTTTCTGAAAATATATTTTGAAGCAATTATTTGTTTTTCCTATATAGTTTCACAATAAATGATGCTTGGGTATTTTTCTTAAATGGTTAAACATGATTTTTACCCCTTGTATATTTTTAATTAATATGAAAATGTGATTCACATACATTCCATATATTTACATAGGTATGTGTGGAGTTTTTATGATGGAAAAAATTAGTGGAAGTGTTTTTCTAAGGGTTATTGCCCATATGATATATAACGATGTACATGAGGTGTTTGATTAAAATGGAAATTATATTTTAATGGTTTTCTTCAAATTAAGTTTGGTTTCAAGATGGTTTTTAAAGGAATGGTGCATTGGTTTTTTAATTGGGCTTTTAAAAGGTTTTAGAAAGGTAATTTTGGTTTTCAAACATTTATTAGTGGTTTTTGGTATCGTGCGGGTTATTGATTTGGTTTGATGACTAGTGATGTTCTTAAAAATGGTTTTCAAATGTTTTCTTGTATACTCTAAGTGTTCCATTAGATGTGTCACATCCATGAGTGCACAAGGTGCACACATGGATGTGTATTCAAATGAATATGACACTTTTAAATAGTAGTTCCTTGGTGTTAAAATGGTATGTTGGTGCATTGGGTGACTTGAAATAGTTCCAAGTGTGTGTGTGACTTAAATCATGGACCTCTTTTTTACTTTAAAAAAGATGATTGTTTTCTTTAAATGAAACTAAATCCCATTTGGAATTTGGATCATGTTTTAGTGAAATATTGGATGGAGGGCCCATTTGGCATTGTGCATTTAAGAGGAATGTTTTGTGTTAATTTTGAGAAAGAACATGGTTTGGTAAATGTGAACGCCCAATTGGAAACTTGAAGTTTATTTCTGGAATGGTTTGAATATTCTTATAACGTGACACCTCGGTTGGAACATTTGATGATTTAATATATATATATATATATATATATATAGTGGGAACCCCTATTTAGGATATCCCTTTTATGGGTTATCGTATAGGTGATGTCCGTGTTTGGGGTAGGAAAGTGCGGTGGAAGTATATAAGGTGAGTCACATGTGTGAGGGCCTCCCACATACACAGTTTACTATTACCATGGGATCCAGGGCATCTTTTAGTGGATCAAGTGATGGTTGCTGATCAACCACGATTAGACGGGTTGGTACCACTTGGATTGCAGATAGGTCAGGTGGGATGTGCCAATATATTGGCTAGTTTTGGGTGGCCTGTTAGTCATAGACTTAGGGGATTCACTATACTTCAGAAAGTGGTTTCGAAACAAGTAAATCTATGGGTATTTTAGGGATGTTTAGGATCACCCATGGTTACATTCTATTTCCACTTGCTTGTTTGTATTTTTATGCACTTAGTTTTTCTTGGTACTCTCTTAACTTGTTTACTTTTCTACATAACCTGGTACAGTCTGTTGGGGATTTTAGTTTTAAAATGGTATTTTGTATTGGAAATGGAAACTACGTGTGTAATGTTTTATAAAGGAAGAAAAATAGTTTTTATTTATCTAAAATGTGAAAAACCTATTTTTATAATTGTAATTTCAAACTATAATTAATGGAATGTTTTCAGGAAAGGAAAATAAATGGATTCTGTGGTTTATCTTTAGAAATATGAATGACCATTTCGGTGCTCACGCCTACTTTATCTTTTCAGTTTCAGGTTCCTCTAGTGTTGGATCGCTCTTGAAGTGAACATTGTTATGATTTGGGTGGTGACCTATGAGGTCATATGGAGGTATGTGCAGTTTTTTCCCTTTTTCTAGTTTTCATTTTTATCATCAGTCTTTATTTACTTGTTTATCTTTTGTTCATAGTACAAATCATTCCCAATGGTTAAATCTTGATGCCCTTCACTAGTTTCCAGCCTTTGGGGATTGGGAATGCCCTTTGGGCCATGCTGCGGACTAGATTGGGTGACCAGTTTAGGGTCAACCCAAGTTGGTTCATGACACTTCCGATATATGGAATTCCATTTGAAACATTTCCTTATTTAGATAGGAAGTTCAATTCAAGGGAATATTTGTGATCCCATTGGCTTGAATGTGAGAGATGAGGAGTGAAGATGATATTCAAGACCATCAATTGATACTCATGAACCTTCCCTGAACTCTCATGTATATTATAATCAAAATGGTGTTCATATGTTTTTAATGGGATCCCAAAGTGATAAATATAGTTTCTAATTAATGAAAGGCATATTAATAGGAAGATTAAATGTTAGGTCCGGATGAAAGACTATGTTGGGGAGATAAAAAAGATGTGGTTTTATGGGATGCAAAAACATTGTCTTGAGGAATTTTTTTACCTTGAGGCATGAGGCACTATTGGTCATTGAATATTGTGGGAATTGGGCATGGGTCTATATTGTTTACTCTTTAGGATAAATCACTATGGTGTACTGAATTCGAAAATACAGATCCACACAATATAGAGAGAATTAGATGGAGAACATAGATTATATTGGGTTTACATGTTATATTGATTATACGATGTATTCTAGGGATTTTATATTATGATATGTTATCTTCTCAATGCCCTATCACGCTACAATATATGGCTAGACTGGTATAAAAATTCCTTTTCAAGGACTTATTGCAGGATAATTTGAGAGATAATGCATTATTAATGGCCAAAATAGTTTCCATTATCTCCTTAATGTCTTTAAAAGTTATGTTCATGTGGCTAAATTGGATTGGTGGCATAATATTATCCTTCAAGTAAGATTAAATTATCCTCCCAATATAATCTTAGGTCTATTGGTGTAAATTTACCCCAACCACTAATTTCTTCCATTTTTCTTCCCAAGATAACCCCTGGATTATTAAACATAAAAAACTAAGTAAATTTAATATATTTTAACACTTTAGTCCAAGTTGTAAAATTATTCTCAAGAACTCCTAAAAATAAGATAACTATATACAAACAACTAATATTACTAGAAAATAAAACAAAAATAGAATTTAAAAAATTGAAAAAACATGAATACATTTATGTTAATCAGAAAGATAATAGAGAAGATAAATCTTTTTAAGTGTTTCAAAGTTGAATATGTTGGATCCTAAAAAACTAAATGAGTCATGTGAGTTGGAAGATAAGTAAAGTAAAAGGTTTAGTTATTTTGACGATAACTTATATAATTATAAGAATTCATTATTAATTCTCATAGATCAGGTAATTTTTCGTGACCTTACTCAACTAAAACCCCTCTTAGAGTAGTAGTGGAGCTGAGGGTGACCATAGGAGCCCAAATACAATAGAATATGGGTGGGATATGTGCACTGATGGTATATGACATGTAATATTACCTCTTTAATCATAAGAAGAAGGCAATTCTATAAATTAATAGCAAACACAATGAGTAATATAAACCAAAAATCCCTATAAGGATATAAATATGAATAAAATTAAATATAACCAAAAGACATCGAAAAGTAAATACCAAATGAAACATATCCTAAGAAAATAATGAATCCTCTAACATTGACCAATCACTAACACCATGAGCTAGTAAGTTCCAAATAATTATCCAATACCATGATATAAATCTATAAAAATATGATATAGAAGTAGGTGTGAGCATAAAAGTATATTTAATAGATTCCTACACTAAAAATATCATGTCAATGTAGAAGAATCATAAAGCTATAGTAAATAAATTGTGAAACTGACTCCTTTACCATCCCATATTAATTACTAAAAAATATCATCATGACCCAGTCACCAAATCTAAAAAAATATAAATACAGTAAAGAATAAAAATATAAAAGGGGTCACCATATACCCACTTCCCCACTAATTTATTCTCCCACATATCCCAATAGAAAACATCATTTCACTTTTATCCCTTCCCATTACACATACCACATCCTTATACGACAAGATTAAACTGCAAACCCATGATATTTTCACATACCAATACCAAGTCCACCACATACCATAACCAATACCATTGCCTCATGAAAAAACCTATGAATGGAAGAAAGAGTGAGAAAATGATAGTAGTTAGCTATCTGTATCACCTACATCATGTAAATTGTTGGTTTACTTAGTTCCCAATAAAATCATATTGGGATCAATTAGGTTCTCTGACTCAAGTGGAGGTGTATAAAAAATAATAAAACACACAATCCCAATCTAGGGTTCAATCTTAACAATTAACTAAATAACCACATCCCATAGCCTTCATGGTCACTGCCACAAAACTACCGCTACCACAACTATCTAAATAATAAACCAACACAATAACCACATAGTTCAATCAATAATTAACCATCCAATATATTATTCTCATATTAAATTTCCAATTCTACATAATTTATTCTAGCCCATTATCCACGTAATCCACTAACAATTTATCACATAATTCATTAATTCCATTAATTATATCTCTTAAATACATTACTACATACATTAATTAATTAATTAAATGGATATTTTATCATTTCAATAATTCATGAAGTATTAATCACACAAAAAATACATGTAAAACCAATTACTAAAATTATTAATACCACATCATGATTTTCATTACCATTATTAATTACCAAATTCCAAATTATATAACTTGCATGGAAAATACCCCAAATATGATATGTCATTTATTCCATGAAGTATTCCATAAAAAATTATCCTTTATCACAACCAATTATTAAAATAGTTTTTTAACAAAATAAAATTTCCATCTAAACTTTTATTCAATAAATTTATAGTAAACATCATATTCTGTTTATCTTATTTACTTAATCCCATCCATATTTACCTCTTAAATTTAACCATGTAAACCTAACTACCAAAAAATATGAATCACATATTATCATGAATTAAACATCACTTCATCTATACACTAACATAATTTCATAATAGCCATAAAAAAAGGAAATTATAAAATATGTATATATATCATATATATTTCCTTGCATTCATAAACCTCCAAATTTTTTGGTTTAGTATATATAATTAAATCATTCCTATTAATCTACCTAGATGAAATCAATTAATTGTAAATCCAAATCATCAGTAAATAAATAAAGAGAGATTCTAAAAATCACTTACCTTAAATTATGTTTGGATCATCACAATTTTTAAGGATGAAACTTGATTTATATACCTTCATGTTCCCATAAAGGATCAATTACCAATCACTCCATATTAATCCCTCATTAAACCCATACACCAATCAATTCATAAGAACCTCTATGAATAAGGAAATAGAATAATAAAATTTAAATCAATAAATTAATACCTTTGATCAATTTATATTCAATTTTATAGAGAAAGGGGTTCGATACTTCACTACCTATATTATTTCGAAAACCTCATATTTAACCAAAACCATAACATAAACAATAATCCATGTCATGTTCTCTTCAATTTTCTTTGGAACATTAAGATACAACCATGGTAGATTTATTTATAAAAACATTGTTTTCAACCCCAATGATGAAACATGACAAGGATCATCTTATTATTTTGTATAGAAAAACCATGAAAGAACATATCTAAAATATGTGATAGAAACCACCATTTTCATAAAAACACATTATGGTTGGTAAACCATGACATAATTTGATCCTTAGGGAGACTAAGAGAAACTAAATTAATCTTCCTATATAACTATGACTCACATCATGATAATATTTATAAACTAGAATGAACTAAATAAACTACATCATAATAAGACCACTACCGTGGAGTTATTTCACTAAAATCCTAAATTTCATTACTTCATCCATAATTCACCGAAAAACTCCCTCACACCATTTCCAACACCTCAAAATCACAAAGTAACATACCCAAAAATTCGAAGTATCTATATTTGATAACTCTTAAATGATTCCAACCCTATAGAATAAAAAAACATGGATAAAATATAACAACTCATAAACTTAACCACTATATGATAAATTTCAAATTGGAATATCACCACTAAAAATAAAAAAACATACACCCAAAAAGAATATGGTCCACTAGTGAACAACTTGCTCCCTTAAATTATATATCTATTAAAAATATTCAACCTATAATCAAAGACTACCAAAACTTTTATACTCATGAAATCAATACATCACACCATATACATCTCACACACTTTCCCTCAATATTTCCAAGATCTTATATCAAGAAATCAAACTGATATATTGTTCCCAGTGGGAAACTCAAGAGGGTGGGGGGGGGGGGGGTGAATTGAATTTCCAATTAAAATTTATACTGAAAATATTTAAAACATAAATCCCATAATTTAATAAAAGTTCCCAGTTAGTAAAATAGTAGAATTATATAATTTTCTATATCAAAAGGTTTCATAAAATTTGGATCGAAACTTAGTTAAAAACTTGTTTTGATCAAAGAAATAATCCACTTCACATGGAACTAGCCATGTAAATAAGAGGTTATATAAAAAAATTAAATAAAATTAAAATTACATAGTATAAATTTAAACAATAGGTTCAATTATAATAAAAGAACTAATCCACTTCACATGGAAATCACCTGATTACCAATAGTTTATTTTGATATCAACTAATCCACAACCTGAATCGGGTTTTATAAATAACACCTCAAAAGGATATCTAGGAACATACCCTCCAAAATAGTTATATATTAGAGAAAAATCTTATAGGTCACACATGACCTCTTCCATAGAAACAAACAAGAGTAAAAATGAAAATAATTTATAGAGAGTGTTAAGAACTCTCCAGTTTAGTGTATTAGACAGTGTTTGAACATAAATAGAGTAATAAAAAACATAAATATAATCTAAAGAATAAATAAAAAAATAAAGATATGATTGATGTAAAGATATAGTGTAGATCAATTTGAATAGATTCATTTTCCCAAGAGTCTTTGAAATTTTCTCTAAAAGGAGACCAGACATGTTTCACAGTAGGTTCATGAAAATGGGGCATCATGAAGAGTTTTGAGTGAGTCCTATATGTATCAAAAGTTCACATGTAAGTTCCTATGTTATTATTTTTATATTCCACACTCTTTATTTTTTTTTTCACACGAACAGTCTTCTTATTTAAAAATAAATCCATAAAAGAGTAACCATTAGAAAATAATCAATACATACTTAATTTCATTGATTCTTCAATTAATTCTATTAAAACTAGCCATTAGAGATTTGAAAATGATCTATTGGTAAGTTAGTCATGGTAGGTTATCTTCACTTAATAAATAGTTACTTAAGTTCATGTTTGGTTGACACGATCAGCTGGAATGGAAGAAGCCATTCCAACTAGGCATGGTTGGTTCATTCCTTCATGTGGTTAGCCCATTTGATCATTCATTAAATATTTTTACTTTTCAGGGAAAATTATTTTGAATTCATGGTAGGTATATATCTTCATGTGGTAAGAATATTTACATTCAGTAACTACAAATAAAAATGCACAAGATCAATACAAGACTTAAAATAAATTTTCCTTACCTATCTCATAGTAGGTTGTTTCATATGGTCACTTGATTCTCAATGTATGGTAGGTTCTTTAACACACTATTAGTTCATGAATTAGATATAATTTTCTCATCAGATGCATGGTAGGTAGTTTTTTTATGCGGTCAGTTGGATTATAACATGTGGTAGGTTCTTTTAAATCATTTTAACTTCACTACTAGTTAAAATTATTCACACAGTAAGTAAATTACACATGATTTGGGATTATTAAAATGAGGAGGTGATGGTCTAATACAACAATATCCCCATTTTTTATGAGCAGAAACCATGAAATTTAAAATGGAATTAATTGAATAAAGTAAAAATATATTGAAAATAAATTAAAAAAAGTATATCTCAAAATAATAAATATTTATTAAGTCCCTTAAACTATTCAATGATTTCCAATAAAGTCAATGTCAAAAATTTATTCTCCCTTTTTGGATTATCAAAAATTTAATTAGAGGGAAATTAAAATTAAAAAATAATAGGAAACATATAGAAACCCAAATGAGAGTAAAATAAGTATTCCATTAATATGCCAAGAGAAATTTCATTTTTTTTACAAAGTGTACATATTAAAAACTCTAGTCTAAATCTAAATCAGGAAAATCTCTAACATCTGAGGTAAGGATAGGTTCCTCTCCTTTGGATGTATAGTCATGGTCATAGGTATTCTGAGGTGTAGTGGTGGAATCAGGATTATTGATGACTATATTCTCAAAACATGTCCTTGTTTATGAATTTATTGTTTAGGAGACATACCAAAAGTATTGACGGTAGAGGAGGTAGGGGTTGGAGATAGATACATAGGGATAGATGGAGGAGCTAACATAGAAGTACGAGCTGTGTAGAGATAGGGTTCCATCAATCTAGTGAAATCACTGACTACCTAAGAACCATCCCCCAAATCCTAAAGTAAATCATCTCTATTTTCTATGAAATATTCCAAAATGGAAGTCATCACATTGAGTATTTCAAATTGGAACTTAAAATCCTAAGTTAAGGGAGGAATCTTGATATCCAAGATAATCCTTCTAAACATAACCCTTAAATCCATATTAGTAAATATTCTTATAATATAGAAATCAATAGCTCTTTTTATTGTTTCTCTATCTTGTCCAGCTTGCTTGGTATCTTCCTTGACCAATGATAAGGTTTTGGTAACATGTGTTTGAACCCCACCAAAAAAAGTTTCCCTAGTCTATTTTGACTCATTAAATAGAACCTTCAACTCATCCCTTATGAGTTTTCCAATATTATATTCATAGAAAACTAACTTAATGGTAGGGGAAGGAGGAGCTACATGTATAAGAGTAGGAGAAGACTGAAACAATATATTCATGAAACTTTGTTATAATGATAATACTATATAAGATAGATATGTTTATAGTGATCCTAACCATGCATTCATATTTTCAATCTCAATTTTTAGTAAATTAATCTAAAGATAAAACTTAGGCTGAAGATGATAAATCACAAGCATCACTATCCTTCTAATACCTTCTTCTCTAGATGACTCTAAGGAATTTTCAAAACCAAGAAATGATTAATTAAACATACCCACAAGATCCAATTTGAATTCCTTAAAATAATCCATGGTAATATATGATGCAGAAGGAATAGAGGTAGATAGATCATAAGCTTAATGAATACCATCTAAATCAGGAAAACCCTCCACTGATCTAGCTCTCACAAACTGATCTTCACCTATGGCCTCAACATCAACATCATCCTTATGAATAGAAGTATCACCCGCCTAAACATCTTCACCAGGAGAATCACCTTTCTCAAATTATTCACCTTTTTTGGGAGAAGTAAGACCAAAATATTTCTTAGAGTGTTTGGTAAACTGAAGGAATCATAAGAGATACCTCAAGACTCTTGAGAATATATAGAAGAAATATGAGATCCCTATATCCCTCCATGAGAAAAAGATATGGAAGGTCCACCATTGTAAGAACCCATTTTTTCACTCAGGTATGGATCCATTAATTTTCATCCCAACAACTTATCTTGGAAATTTTGTGGATTCCCTTTTAGTTGTTAAAGGTCTCAAGGGTGTCTAGGGCCTGTTCGGAGCCTGAAGCACATCTTTTTTGGAAAACTGGCTAAGTCACATGGTTGGTGCCCAGTTTGCTTAACTATGCAGACGGTGTTTTTCCAGACATAGCCACCTCGCACATTTGGCACACAGTCGTGCGGCCTAACCCTGAAATTTCCCCTTCTTCCTAGGTAATCGGGCATGGTTTGTACAGGGTTTGTCAAACCGTGTGGACAAACCATGCACATTCCATTTTTCTTGCAAATTTGACATTTTTCCCTTAATGATCAAAGTAGAACCCCTATTCCTCCCTAATCCATATTTTAGTGGGATTAACCTAATTTGCTACAATTTTGGATTCTTTTGAAGATATAAGTTAAGAATCAAGAGATATCATTCATCCAGGATCCGATCGATCTTCCGTTCATCACATTGGATGTGCAATGGTAAGTACTCCAGTCCTCTTGAGCCATTCTCCTTCTCTATTACTCTTGACCGAGTTATGAGAATATTTCTCCTTTTATTAGATTTAATCCAATATGATCCAAATAAAGGGCCAATACCGGGGGAGGATAGTCGTAAAAGCCTGAGGTAGGTGGTATATAACTCACCCCCCAGGTTCATTGATTTTGGATTTGTCTTGTGGGGCCCACCAATTTCATCAAGTTCCATTTATAGAATTTATATTCCATGATTATATTCTTTTGAACCATATCATTATTATCTTTAAATATATGTGATTATTTTTTGGTGGTTATGCCCACAATTCCATTCATCCCATGTAGAATGTTATGCCACAATTTTCATTTTAGTAGTTTGACACGTTTGAGCTACTATTCGGGTGTGCCTTGGCTTAACCATCCCAGGGTAAGAATTTCTATATTAAATGGATTATTTATAATGAGAATTTTATAATGGAAAGTACCTTGTATTCTCACCACTTTACCCACCTAAGGTAAGTGTTTCAATTTGACAATAAAATGTGAAATGTGAATTGGAAAGTATTCTAAATATACGACTTTCCCTTAATCGTAAATTGATAGTAGGTTGCATATATGTATCACCCCTTACAACATTAATGTAATGTAGTGAAATGAAACTTAATTATTGAATATTATTTAAATGAAATTAATAAAGGTTTCATGCTACTCGTCCTTGTCACACCAATGGAAGGAAAGGCTTGGACCAAATGGACTTATTGATTCATAAAGGCTTCTTAATACTTGACCTTATCACACTAATGAAAGTAAAGACTTGAAACAAACGAAATATTACATGACTTAAATATCAAAAAGGAATGGGATGACTCGAGATCACCTTGGATTATGATCGAAGAATTCCACGAGCACTCAGGAACCCCATTCCACTTCAAGGATACAACTTGCACAGGTTAAAACCCATATAGATCCCAATCCTTGTCTATTATTTGGATGCCCGGTATGACAACATAGGATACCTTAAATATCATCATTGGATGCCTCAAATATACTCCTTGGATCCATGATTGACAAGTAGGTGCCATGGTTACAACCCATAGGTCCCTATCTCTGCTTAGACCCATTTTACCTTGGACGATCACCTAGGATTCAGTAGGCACCACATTGTGGAATGACATAGACTATGCTCCCTGGATTACACTCTTACCCATGCCAGGATATAGTTATTATTTAGTTTGTGACCCTTTAAGTCTACATTTCCTTGGTTATTACCTTAGGACTTCACTATTATATATCATTAGAGGTTTTCTTTTTATGACTTGAAACATTTTCAATTGCTAACACGTGACTTGTTTATAAAATAGTAATAATAAAATAATGAATTGTTTACATGTTCAGACACCATTCAAGGGATGAAGCTCATACTTGGGTATTTAGTTACATTATACTACATTACTTTATATATGCATGCTTTTATACTATTACATTTCCATTTCATGGGCCAGATGTTATAGACACCATTGGTGGTGGCCCACTAAGATTTATTTGACACCCTCTCTAGGTTCCATTTGGTACCTGGAGTAGTTTACATGGTTACAGGTGTTGAAAAAGGGAATCATATGACTTTGAACAAGTTATTTCTTATTATTTAGGATGGAGTTTTATAGTAAAGGACCTAGTTAGATATTGGGATTCTTGGGATAGTCTTTTTAGTTCCTTTATACTTTTGTGGAAAATGTTATTCCTATTTTATTGTATCCATGTTTTCTAGTTTTCTAGATACATGAAATATCATCATCAACTCTATGAATTTATGTTAATCTAGTTATTTCAGTTATTGTTACTATTGTCCCTATTTTTCATTGTGCCTTCTGTTTACTTATATTGCTTCCTCTATTTAACGATGTTTACTTCCATCCACTGTGCTACACATTGATAATGAGGGTATATTCTTCCCACAAACACTACCTAGGCCCTCGATGATAGTTGGAAACCTCTTGCATTAGAGGAGATGTTCTTGAGTCCATGTGTCCCACCGGGCTTAGGGTACCTATTAACTGTCATTCGGGTCCGATACGTCACAAAGTGATATGAGAGAAGATTATTTTCTTGCTTTATTATTTGGAGACAATAGATTGTATATTAATAATTCCTAGGAATTGGTCATAAGACATGATTGGGCATTGCAAACCCATGATCATGTTAAAAACTAAGTCACCTAAATTATAATTTTTGTTCTACTTTTTCCTATTACAGTTGATATTGTTTCACCATTGGGTGAAAAACATGCTATGTAGTGTTGTTGATTATTAATATGTTTGAGGATCTTCCTTTATCCTTTAACCGATGATATGAGGGCAAGGATAATTTTTACATGCATCATTATAGGAACCTATAATTCACATGTCATGCATATTTCCATGCCATATAAGTGCATTTCAGTATTTTACATTGCTTGATATGCCTGTGATTGTTGAGTAATGATGTGATATTTAGATTATGCTTGTATTACCCTTGGTTGTGATGAAGTGGTTTCCTATCTCAATTCATGAGGTGTATGTGCCATCATTGGCTGGGGTGAGTAATTTACCGACCCAAGCCATTATGTTATAAATAAATGGGTTTCGTTTATAGTGATAGGTGTATGAGCACTGATTCATCGAAAATGGATATCCATTAAAAAATGAATCATGACACCTAAAATGAATTGGTTGCACATCCTTATCCAACCTTTTCATGTTTATGAAAGGTAAATGAGTAAACCTGGTTATTAAATGTAAAATGAAACAAAAATTATACTTGATCACTTACCGATACATAGATGTCTAAGTGAGTATTTTGGGTAATATACCTTGGGTAGTGAGTTTTCTTATGTTCATCTTCCTCTAGTGATTCTATATTTATGCTTATGTTTTTTCTGAGGATTGTACTTATAATTTGTAGACCAATTCCACCATGATTCCTGCGTATTGTATGCCAAGGGGGTGGTGATAACCATGCTCTAGATGTGGTGGACCATGTGTTTCCAGTGTTACCTCCAGAAGTTCCAATCGAGGCACCGCATACTGTACCTGATTTTGGAACTCATTTCCAAGTTAATGATAGTTTACTAAGTCTGATGCATGACATGCATGGTGCTCTATGGCTTGAACCTATGATGGCTGACCTGACTCATGAGTTCCAGCAGTAACATCCTCCCACCTTTTCGAGTGATGGAAGTCTGCAGGCTACTGAGTCTTGGATAGAATCCACCCTATCTATATTTGAGCATCTAGAAACAAATCTAGTGTAGAGAATCAATATTCCCATGTAAATATTTTAATATTCGACCAATAATTAGTGGGATGTGATTACCCAGGATGGTCTTCATCAGGTCATGTTATGGGATGATTTCCAGACTACCTTTTACGAAAAGTTCTTTCCTCAAATTCGGAGAGATGATAGAGATAGAGAGTTCATGCATCTCAAGAAAGGTTCTATGTCATTTATGGAATATTAATCATATTTCATAGAGTTTTAGTGCTTTACAACACTTCTAGATTGTGATGATCTTTCTCGTATTAGAGGTTTTGAGGATGGGCTCTAATATGCCATATGTATGCATGTGAATGTATTTCACCTGCCTACTTTTTTTGAAATAGTTAATCAAGATCTTATCACTAATCATAACCTAAGGGATGATAATTGTACCAGGTATAGAGGATCAATATTGAAGTAGGCCAATAGTTCTTTTAGTGGTAAGAAACATTCCCTCAGGGTCCCTCGTTAGGGAAATGACAACCAAAGTGCCCATTTCGATATCTCTATAGAGTGTCATTAGTGTGGATGATGGGGGAATAAGAAGCCTCAATGTGATAGAGAACTAGTGGAGTTCCAGGATTCTGACCATAAGGGGAATCACAAGCATTTATGTAGGACCTTTTTCCTAGCCACGAGTAGAAAATTATTTGTACTTGCTCTACCTTCTGGAGTGAGTTATTTTATGCTGTGTTAGGCGGGGAGTTGGAATAACACCTGTAGGTCTGGATGAGGAGGAGTTCATGGTCATGGTATCTATACAAATGACCACCATTAGTGCCAATAGAGTAGTTATGATCATGGTAGTCCATCTGTTGCACATGGCCATGGATCAGTCCATTTGCATGAACTACAACCGATACCCAAGGATCAGGCTACAAGACCATTTACAGTAGGATGTACTATTATAGTAGCCTATACTATAAAATTTTCTTTATTTTATATAGTTGATTCATACTATTTTATCTATGTATCTATCATGGAAATTCTCAAACTAGAGATACCATATTACTATGGAGTAATGACCCTATATACGCTGTTAGGGGTACGAACAGAAGGTATATGCTAGTGTAGGGATTGTCCCCTTGAGGTAGGTAGTTACCCTTTCTTTTAGAACCTCTTTTTTCTCAAGATAACGTGCTTCAATGTCATACTCAGGATGGACTAGTTGGTTAACCATCATGATTTTTTGGATTTCTATCGCTACAGGTTATCTTTTACATCACCAGAAGGCAATCGTTATCTACATTAGGGTGAGTGGGATATACAAGATGGTAGAGATAGACCATAAAATAATGGGCTAGGTAAAGTGACCTCCCAGATTGAAAATATTATCATGGGGGATCAAGATTTATGCCAAGATTATTTCCCTCCAATAGTGGATCGTTATAGGGATGTCTTTCTGGAATATTTTTTTTGGATTAACTCCTGAGAGAGAGGTAGAGTATATAATTGATATTGTTCCAGGAGAAGCTCTATTGTCCATTTATCCTTATAGGATGTCACCTATTAAGCTTCAAGAGCTCAATAATTAGTTAGAGTATTTAAATACCAAAGGTTTTATAAATCCCAGTACATCCTCTTGGGGTTTGACCGTGTTCTTTTCCAAGAAGGAAGATGGAATATTACATCTATGCATGGATTATAGAAGGTTTAAATAGCTTATGGTCAAGAACTAGTATGAACTACCTTGAATAGATGATCTCTTTGACCAGATCTGAGGAGCTAGAGTCTTCTCTATGATCGGCTTGATATCATGTTATCATCAGGTGCGAGTCAGACCATTAGAAAAACCGCATACAACTTTCCGTAGAAGGTATGGTTTGTATGAGTACCTTGTTATGTTGTTTGGTCATATGAATGTGCCTACCATTTTCATGGATTTTTATGAATTGGGTTTTCCACCCCTATTTGGATTCTTTTTTTTGTGGCATTTGGGGATGAAATATTGGTGTATTATCACACTCGTAGAGACCATACCAAACATCTTGAGGTCATTCTGAGTACACTGAGAGAGCATCAAATTTATGTCAAGATTTCCAAGTGAAAATTCTGGGTCAACAAGGTTCACTTCTTAGGTCATATAATATCAAAATCAGGAGTATCTATTGACCATGAAATGTTTAGTGCTGTAGTTTTCTAGGAATGGGCTAAGAATGTGTTTGACATACATATTTTCATGGATATAGATGGATATTAAATGCATTTCATACAAGACTTTTCTCGCCTTTCTTTACCTATTAATGGAATTAAAAATAAGGGTGTCATGTTCATATGGTAAAAATAATGTGATAAATACTTTCAAGAGATGAAAGAGAGGCTTGTTTCGACACTTATTCTGACTCTTCCAGAGCTAGGTATAGATTTTTCCATATTCTGTGATGCATTAGGCTTTCTCCTAGAATAAGTAATGATATAGGTGGAAAGAGTCATTGTGTATGGATATCAATAGTTGAGGCCTCATGAGAAAAATTACCCAACACACAAACTTGATCTAGAAATAGTTTTCCTTGCCTTACATTGCTAGAGACACTATCTATTAGGTGAGTGATTTATGGTTTAAAAAGACCAAAAGAGCCTCAAGTATATCTTTTATCAATGATACTTGAAACTCAGATAGTAGAGATGGGTAGAATATCTACAATCTTTTGATTTTGAGCTTTCCTATACATCTGGGAAGGGCAATGTTGTTATAGATGCACTGAGTCAGAAAAGTTTGGCATAGGAAATACAAGATGACAGTGATGAATTAAAGTTACTGGACATTGTTTTGAGCTGAATTTATAGTTTTAATATAGTCACAAGTCATCTTATCACTGATATTTGGCAGTTACCTCTTCCCTCCATGATAAGATGAAGTTTAGAAAATTTTCAGATCCTGAAGTCTTGGTACTCTGTGAGAGTATATCAGGAGGTAACCTGCCTCCAGATTGATCCATAGACAGAGAGAACATACTATGTCTACGTGGAAATATCTGGGTTCCTACTGATATGAGAGAGAAGTTGATTAAAGAGTCACATGATTCTCAGTTGGAAGTTCATCCAGGCATCTCAAAAATGTATCGAGATATGCGACACCAGTATTGGTGGCCTAGGATGAAACATCAGATAACTGGATTTATCACAAGGTGTTCCACCTATCAGTAGGTGAAGGTGGATCACCAAAGACATGTAGTCTTTCTAGAGACACTTCCAATCCCAAAATAGAAATGGGAAGACATTTCTATGCATTTCGTAGTCAGTTTACCATGGTCACTGAGGGGTAGAAATGCTAAATGGTATTCATTTACCGACTAAAAAAAATAATCCCACTACATTCCTATTTAGGAAACTTTCTCAATTTATGATCTAGGAAGACTATATGTATGTGAGATCATACGACTCCACGAGGTCCCTTATACTTTAATTTCAGATAGGGACACTCGTTTCACATCCTGGTTCTAGAAGGGGTTGTAAAAGGCTATGGGAACATAAGTGCTTCTAAGCACTACATTTCACCCTCAGACCGATGGGAAATTTGAATGGACAGTACATGTTCTAGAGGATATTCTCTGAGTATGTGTCCTTAATTTTGGTGGTTAATGGGAGAAACATATCCCTCTCGTCGAGTTCACCTATAATTATATCTTCCAGGAGACAAATTTAGATGGATCATTTTGAGTCCTTGTATGTTAGGCCATGCCCTTCACCCCTATAATGGATGGAGGTAGGTGAGGCATCCCTACTTGGTCTTCATATAGTTCAAGATACTTCAGAGTAGGTTTAGCTAATCAGAAAGCATATTACTACTTTTCAGTCTAGAATAAAATATTATGGAAATTATCGTCAATGACCTATTGAGTTCAAGTTTGGGGATCGTGTTTTTCTTCGGGTATCACCCAAGCTAGGGAATAGATGGTTACTAAAGTATGGAAATCCATCAACTCATTTTTAGGGACTTTTTAAATACTAGAGAGAGTTGGGAAAATAGCCTATCAGTTGATACTACCTCAGAGGTACCATGTTATGCATGACGTCTTCCATGTTCCACAGCTTCACCAATATCATGCTGACCCATCTCATTCCTTTGTTCCGAAGGAAGTTGAGTTGGATACTGATGCTACCTTTGAGGAGTATCCTGTATGCATCATCGACCGAAGCATGAAGGTTATCTGAGGCTGGTCTTTCCCTTTAGTATGAGTGCTATGGAAGCATGACCACATGCAGGATGAGACTTGGGAGCGGGAGACTGACATACATGCTCATTGGCCAGAATTATTTTCAGACAATGTTTCTACACCCTTGGAAGGTGAACTAGAGTATGAGTTCTTTTAAGGGGGGAAGATTATAAGAACCCATTTTTTCACTTAGTTATGGATCCTTTAATTTTTGGACTAACTCGTTATCTTGGACCTTTGGTGGATGTATTTTTAGTCGGTAAAGGTCCCAAGGGTTTCTGAGGCTTTTTTCGGAGCCCAAAACTCATCTTTTTGGGAAAATTGGCCGAGTCTCACAATTGGTGCACAATTGGAGAACAATTTTCCTAACTATGAAGATGCTGTTTTTATGGAAAAAGACACCTCGCATGGTTGACACACGGCCGTGCAACCTAACTGTGCAAGTGCCCCTTCTGCCCAGGTAACTACGCACAGTTTGTGTACAGTTTGTCAAACCGTGTGAAAAAACTATGCACGTGCCATTTTTCTAGGGAATTTGACAAATTTTTACTTAATGATATAATTATAACCCCTCTTCGTCCCTAATACTTATTTCAGCGGGATTAACTTAATTTTCTCTCATTTTGGAGCCCTTTGAAGATATAAGGTTGGAATAAAGAGATATACTTAATTCGAGATCTGATCAAGCTTATGTTCCTCATTTTGGATTCACAATAGTAAGTACCCGAGCCCTCTTGAGCCATTTTCCTTCTCTTTTGATCTCAAAAGAGTTATCGTGGTGTGAGCATTTTTATCATTTTCTTAGATCTACTCAATTTGAGCCAAATAAAGGGCCAATACTAGAGGATGAGAGTCGTACAAGCCTATAGTGGTTGTTCTATAACTCATCCCTCAATTTCATTGATTTTGGATTTGTTTTGTGGGGCCCACTGATTTCATCAGGTGTTGTTTATAGAATTATATGCCAAGATTATATTCCTTTGAATCGTATAATTACTCTCTTTCAATATATGTGATTATTTTTAGTGGTTACAATCACAAATCTATTAATACCATGTAGGATGTTATGGAAAAATTTTCATTTTAGTGTTTTGACACATTTGAGCCACTGTTCGGGTGTGCCTTGGCTTGAACATCCTAAGGGTAAGAGATTATAAGTTATATATATTTTTTATAATGAGAATTGGATAATGGAAAGTACCATGTATGTAATTCCCTAACCCTAGTTACCCAGAGTCATTGCATTATTACATAACATTGACATGATCACAAGGAAATCATATCTCAAAACACCGATTATTTTAGTATTATTGGAAACAATAGTCATACATAAGTTCAATTTTACAACTTGAAAAGAGATACAACATGAATTTATTCCATTATAAACATTCAAGCCTCCTAGATTATGCCTACAAGTCACTCATAACTAACTTATTTATATCCTTGGAAAATGAAACATAAGAAAAGGGTGAGCTCAAACACTCAGTAAGGGTAAGAAATACAGCGGAAGATAACATAAATATTAAGCATGATGAATAATTGAAACCACATGCCTTTACCGATAATAAACATGAATACTTTTATGGCAGAAATATGAGTTGAGTAAATAATTCCATAATAAAACACAATCATGGGTATTCTACTAGTCTAATGACCACATGAACCATCAATATTATTTTCATAACGAGGGAATGTATAATGGCAGACATTCGGAAACATTTTGTCAATGCCTCAACCAAGATGTCTAAAAATGATCAAGGCATCGACCAAAACCAAATATCAAATTGGGAAAGGCATTGGATAATTCCATGTCTAGTTGTCTCATGAGACCTACCGATGCATTGAGGAGCTATATAGGGTTCGACCCATCACTTACTAAGTCCAATACATTCCTTATATGAAAAGGTTGAAATATAACATAACCATTCGTATTAAAACTAGCATACAAAATGTCAATACTTTAACCATATTCCATTAATGGTATAAAAATAACACATCCACAGTAAAAAATATCCCAAAAACTTCAATACAATATAGAATATTTGTATCATAATGAATTGACTTCAAACAAGTATAAAATCCATCAAAGGATGTTGACATAGACGAAATCAAAACTATTTGAGAGAAATATATCTTTCTATTTTGAAATCATTTAAAATTCACATAATTATAAAGAAAAAATTTATTTTTAAAATATTTTTATAAGCTTGTAAGGAAATCTTCGATGATTTTATAATAATGGAAAATAGCCGCACCCGCCATATAAGTTAAAAAAACATTTTTACCTTAAATTTGTCGAAAAGGTCAAAAAGTTCCTTGTTTGGAAAACGACGGATTGATTCCTTTCAAACCATTTTATAAAAAGTCAAACAAGGGTATAAATGACTTCTACCCATAGTCTAGTAAATAGTAAAAATGTTTTGAACTACATTTTTAAGAAAACACGGATGTGGATGATAAAGAGGTCCTAGTAGATACTTACGTAAAAACAACCTCGGATAATAAATAGATTGTGAAATTAACCCTTACCTTGTACTTTTCCTTAGCCAAGGGTAGGTTAAACTCATGTATAATGGTGAAATAATTGTTTTTAAATTATAAAATAATCATATACGTTAATATGATATCATATATGAACTTCTAATATTTCTTTGTTAACAATATCTTAGTATTATCATCATCTCGGGTGTTAACTGATTCGTTTTCCATTATATGATTTGTTACATAAGTAATGTTTGTTATGGATAATATGTATATTATTCATATTCATAATGATAGTAATTCTTTAAACATTATTTTTAATCATCTAATGAAAATTAGTCTTGAATGGATATTATGGGGAATGAATCTCATCACGTTCATGGAGCCGGTAATCCGTATGTACGCACGAGCGACAATATCATTATTTTGATATTAAAATAATATATAATTGGATGATATATCATATATAAAAAATCATTATCATTTTATATTTATTATTTACATCAATTATAAATCATTATTATACCCATCCAAATAATAATGTATTGAATAGAAATTACACCACGGCGTGGAGACGGTAAGCCATACGTACGCACGTATGGTGACATGTCATTCAAAGGATGGATAGAATAATCAATATGGTTGTTACATATTTATAATAACATCACATTATATATAAGATACTGGAGTTATTATTTTAGAATGTAAACAACAAAGAAAGAGGAAGTGGAAGAAGAAAGGAACTTGAAAGAGGTGATAAAATATCTACCTCTTCTTCGAGTTCTTCCTTTTGATTTGATCAAAAGGGCTCCATAAGTTATCTTTCTGACTAAAGTAAGGCCCTTAGGATGAAGGGATGACAGTTTAGAGGGTATTTGGGAAGGGTTTGGCCGAGCCAAATGGCTTTGAATGTGTGAATTAGAGAGAATGGGGAGTTCTATTTATAAGAGGGGTGAGGGGCACCTTAGGTAAAGCTAGAAATATTATTTTATAATAAAACCATTTTCGGTTTCTAATGGCCCCAAAATTGATTATTTATAGTCTAAGGTTGGGATGGGTCGAAAACAACTCAAACAATAGGTTTTAGACTAGTTTGGGTCACTATATTAACTTTATCTTTTAGATTTAACTCTTAGTTAAATAGTTTGACATTTACCACGTCTCTTGGTATTTTTATATTATATGGTTAATAAACATACTATATACTTTCAAGAAAACCCCAAGTGGTTCATAAATGATAAAACTATAATTATATAAGTCTTTTGGCCAAACCATAGATTTTTAAGAATAGAATATCAATTAATAATATAATATATTTTTAAAAAAACTCTTTTATGTCAATTTTGACACTACTTGGTATTTTGTTTTTGCTAAATTCATAACAGCATTATTACTTCGAAAAAAATTCATCTAACCAACCCTAAAATTTCATATTAACCTATAAAATTAGTGTAATTCATAAAAAGTCCCAAATTACATTTATTTGGATATTTATAATGTCAATTATTTTAATCTTTCATTAATTAGGTAATTACTGCAACAATGTTGTGTCATAAAGAAATTAAATTATTTAATGACTAAAAAATATAAATAAAATACCATTATATAGGAAATAATTTTATATTTCAAATTAATATTTATAGTCGAATTTATCTTATGTGTAACCCTATATTAAAAATGCTTTAGTTATTAAACTTTGATTTTAACTCTTATTTTTTTAAAAGGTTGGGGCTGAAGCCTCATTTAATATTAAATCACAGCAAAAACCTACTTAACTGGGTATAAGAAGACACATTACATATTCCAAAGGCCCAGTGGGCATTTATCCCATTACATGGCCCGTAGGCCCAATTATTTGGCCCAAGACCCATTTTGTGAATAGTACTGATACAGTACCCGCACTGCTACAGTGCCGCGTAGTACCTGCCACTACTACATTACCCTGCCGCCGCTACAGTGCCCGTCATTGCTACAGTCCTCCGCTGCTACAGTATGCTACAGTACTGCTACAGTACTCTGTTCCCAATGGGTTTTGAACCCCCATTTTAAATCATTTAACTCTTCTTTGAATTAAATAATAATACATGTACTAATCTAGTCCAAGTGGAGCAAAAAGGTTCATATTTTATTCCTAAGGTTGTTTTTGGTCGAATTATACTTATCCAATAGAATTAGGACATTTGTTAGGGTAATAATAATATCATTTAAACCCTTAATTTCCCTATTTAATTTTAATTGTGGTAAATAAAATTAAAAAGATACTATTCAACAAAAAATTATTTTCATATTATTGAAGCACATTTTACTTATTGATATCAACTGTGTCTCTCGTATTTTTGAAATTCAAATCACAAAAGCGGTAAAATTAAGTTTTATTTAAATTTGAAAATGCTCCTAGGAGGTGGGTAAAAGACGGTAAAAAGTTCAATAAATTTTTTATATATCTAAAATTATTATAAACTGAATCCAATGAATTACATTGAACTTATATAGGTATTATGTATCTATTTTGACTTAAAATAATTTTAAATAAAATAAATAATTATTTAAATAAAAATTCTATTTTAAACTATAACTTAGTGTTTTTCACTATTCATCGAAAATTGAAAGTTTTCAAAAAAATACCAAAAATTCACCCTAGACTAATTTTGATATTCCGAATTCAAAAATGAAGTCTATTTTACCAAATTCAAAACATAGAAGTTGTATTTATTAATTTAAAATTAATTCCCATTGTCAAAACCAAAAGCTGTATTTTTAAGAAATAATAACTATTAAAAGATTGACACTTGTTTATGTCCAATTTCAAAGTGAAATTACTTACAATGACCAGTATTGGATTAAATGGTAAAAATTTAATATATTTATACTTACAAACCATTAAAATTTATAATTTTACAATATAAATTATTTTGATTAAAAAAGTTGTTTTCAGTTAAAATATAGTATTTTTCATTATTCACCCAAATATGAAAGTTATCAGAAAAACACCAAAATTTTATTGAAACTAAATTCTTATGTCCCACTTATAAATAAGATGTTTATTTTGTAAAATTGAATATATAAAAGTTTCAACTATTGGATTTAAAAAGGGTTCTCCATTAAAAGGCGGTAAAAGTGCATTTTTTTTGAAAAATACTTCTTTTATCTGAAAAAAATGAATTTGTTCTTACATTACGTCTAAGAAACTCATAATATGGATTTTAAAATTAAAAGGATTATATAATGTTCATAATTCAGTTAATACTATTCATAACTGCTTTTGAACGGCTAGTTTGGTAAATCGTGGTGCGCTTGAACTCAGTGTTGCGTGTAGTGAAAGTTATTGAATTACTTTGAAGAAATAACGTACTATGAAATCTTGGGGTGTTACAATGTATGATCACCACTTAAACCACATAAGGTAAGTGTTTCAATTTGATAATAAAACGTGAAATGTGAATTGGAAAGTATACTATGTATATGACTTGGTCTTATTCGTAAATTGATAGTAGGTTTCATATCCATAGAACCCCTTACCACATTATTAGAATGTAGTGGAATGAGATTTAATTATTGAATATGATTTAAATTAAATTAATAATGTTGAATACTTCTTGGACTTGTCACACTAATGAAAGGAAAGGCTTAGACCAAATAGAATTATTTATTAATAAAGGTTTCTTGCTACTTGACCTTATCACACTAATGAAAGGAAAGGATTGATCCAAATGAAATATTACATGAATTCAATATCAAACATGAATGGCCTGACATAAGCTTACCTTGGATTCTGATCAGAGAATTCCATGAGCACTTGGGAACCCCATTTTTCTTGAAAGATACAGCTTGCGTAGGTTAAGACCCACCCAGATCCCGGTACATGTATATTCTATGGATGACTGGTAATAAACCATAGGATCCCTTACATATCATTATAGGATGACTTGAATACACTTCTTGGATCAAGCATTGAAAAGTAGTTCCATGGTTACAACCCATATGGCCCTGTCTCTACTTTGCCCTGTTTTACCTTGGATGATCACCTTGGATTCAGTAGGCACCTCATTATGTAATACCTTGGACTATGCTCCTTGGATTACACTCTTACCCATAACAGGCTACAGATATTACTGAGTTATAGACCCTTGAGGTCTACGTTTCCTTGATTATTACCTTGGGATTTCACTATTAGGTATCATTACAGGTTTCCTTATTACAACTTCGAACTATTTCAATTTCTAACACGTGACTTGTTTATAAACTAGTAATAGTCAAATAATGAATTGTTTACATGTTTAGACACCATATAAGGGATGAATCAGGTACTTGGGTATTTAGTTACATTGTACTGCATTACTATATACATGCATGCTTGCACACAATTACATTTCCATTTCACAGGCTAGATGTTATAGACACCATTGGTGGTGGCCCACTGAGATTTATCTAACACGCTCTCCAGGCGTTGTGTGGTACCCGGAGTAGATTAAATGGATGCAGGTGTTGAAAAAGGGAAGCATATGACTTTGAACACTTGATTGCTTGTTGTTTAGGATGGAGCTTGATAGCAGAGGAACGAGTGTGATCTCAGGATTCTTGGGATAGTTATTTTATTTTCTCTATAATTTTGTAGAACATGTTATGTACACTATTTTGTATCTATGTTTTCTCTTCCAATGGCCCGAAGGCCTTCATTTTTTATTTATTTTTATAATCCACCTTTAAAGGGGTGAGGTGGAACCCGTACAAGGCCCATAGGCATAAGTATTACATGACCCGTAGGCCTTAGAGGAATTCATTGCCCGTAGGTTTCAAACATTACATAAAACCCAGGCTAACTACTTGGAACTGCTCCTCCCCAACATCTTCATCGAGAAATCAACTCTCCACCTTTACATGGATATATCCATGTTTTATAGTTTCCTAGATACATGAAATATCATCATTAGTTGTATGCATTTATGTTAATCCAGTTATTTTAGTTATTGTTATCGTTGTCCATATTTTCCACTGTGCCTTTTATTTACTTATATTGCTTCTACTATTTACCAATGTTTACTTCCATCCACTATGCTACCCTTTAGTAATGAGGGAATAGTATTCCCACAGACACCCTAGGACCTTTCGGATAGTCAGTAGCCTCTGACATTTGGAGAGATGCACTTGAGACCATGTGGCCCATCAGGCTTAGGGAACCTATTAAGTGGCATTCAGGTCTGAGATGTCACAATAATGTCTAGGTGGAATTCCCCCATCACCATAAAGTTATTAATGATCTAATACCAAATAAATAGATCCATGAGACTTCTCCCCTTTAAAAGTTGCATAGGGAATAGGTGTTTCAGGAGTACTACTAATAAAAAGAGATCCATATGAACTTCCTTCAACTTCTTTTGAGTATTCAGACTCATCCCACTCTGGTTCAACCATATTGCCATGAACTAAAACCTCAATGTCCGCCCAATCTTAAAAATAAAGATCATCCTTTCTTGATGGTAAAAGGAAATGAGAAGAAAGATGTCTAAAAGATATGATAGGAGAGACTGACCTATCATCCTCATGAGTAGCTATAACTTCCTCATCCAGATCATCCATCTCATAAACTTCTTCTTATTCCACTTATTCTAGTTCTTTCTCACCAATAAATACCTCATAATCAGAATAATGAACAATCTCATCATGTTTGAGAATTATATCCCTAAGATTCCTTGGACTAATAAGAAACTTCACTAGATTAAGCCTTTCATTTAAATTTTATGGGTCATCAACCCATTATATTTTCCATGGGATCTAGTTCAACTTCATTTTCTTAAAATTTTTAAGTGAAAGGAACAATCCATCTAAAGAGTTTATTATTTCCTCCCCCTGAGGAACTAATAATTTTTACTCCAATATGGTTAAAATAAGTTTTGGGTAGGGTAAAGAACTGATATTTAAAGAATGATTACAAAATTACAATACATGTCTCATGATATATCTTCACAAATTGATTTGAAATCCATTTTTCCTAGAAAAAAATAAAAATAGATCCAAGTGCCTCAGGATAATATTTTTTTCTTGGATAGATAAGGTACTGGATAAATTTGAATAGAAAACTATGTTCTCCACTTAAATCAACAACAGTTAGTCTCCTAGGAGTTCTATTTTCAGTAAGTTCTTATAAATCACCTTGAAACTCAAAATATTTATAATTAACTAGATACAATATTTTGTTATCCTCAAATTTTTTTTGTGTGGCACACCCAATAAAATTTCCTAACTCTTTGATAAGAACTCCAAAACCACATAATCAATCATTGTTTTAGAAATATATCTCTTCCTTATAGGAAATAATTCTAGGTGTGCATAAAATTTCTTAACTTTATTCTAGTAGAATATATTACCATTATATTTAAACCAAATAGACCACCCCTGATCTTGAATCTTATTTCAAATCAATTATTTACTCAATTACAACCACTGTGCATTGAATTCATTTTCAAAAGAAACTATATAATCAATTAAATGAAGATTCATCATCTTTACTTTTGTGTATGAGATGGATTTTATCTTCCTTGATTTCTCAAAATGAGGATATTTTATAAGAAAAAATACATTGATAGGGTGATTGATCATTTTAATTTTCCATTCAATTCAATTTCTATATATTTTCTGGTTTGAGAGAGAAAGGGTTTGAGAAAAGTGGGTCTTCAGTTTACAGAAATGATTTGAAAGAAATGAATAAATTTTAAGGAAAATAAATCATTGATTTTTATTCTAATTAAATTTTCATTTCAATCATTTTGGGATTAAAATAATAATAAATTTAAGTGAAATAATATCAAAAAAAATTCAAAAAATAAACTCTAAGTATAAAACAGACATGGTAGGTACACTGACCATGTGATCTATGATAACAAGTATATAGTTGGTATGCTGACTATGACCTCATGGTAGGTATACTAACCATGTGAATAAAACATTCATAGATATAATAAGTGACTCTATGAGTAAACACTCATGGTAATTATAGAAACCATGTGAGTAAACACTCACGGTAAGTACAATGACTGTGTGAGTAACCACTCATGGCATGTATGCTAACTTCATGACCAACTAGTCAGATTAGGTATACTACCCATGTGAACTACACTTTACTGTCACTTCTAGAAAATACCAGAAGGAAAAATTTAATAAATTAAAACAATAATATAAAATAACCACAAAGGTTAAAACATAATTTATCATACCCAATATTTATCTGATATAATTGATTCTCTCAACATTCAATGGCCATTTAAATATATTAGTAAGATGATGTTCAATACCAATAACCTCAAGAGTTATACCACCCTTTTGAAAATGATATATCAAAAAGTGATGTATTATATCAATATGTTTTGTTCTAGAATGTGACATAGGATTCTTATAAGTATTTATTGCACTGGTATTATCAAAATTTATAGGGACATGGATGAATTGATATTCATATTATAGTAAACTATGTTTCATCCATAGAATCTATGCAGAAAAATAGCCTACAACTATATATTCAGCTACAGAATTGGAAAATGCAATAGTGTTATAGTATTTATTATACCAAGAAACTAGTAACTTTCCCAAAAGATACATGTTCAAGAAGTTATTTTTATATATAACTTGAAACCACTAAAATAAGCATTTGAATAACTCACTAAATCAAATGCATGTCCTTTAGAATAAAACATTCACAAGTTGGTTTTACTTTTGTGGTATTTAAATTATATTTTGAAATATATTAAATGTGTTTCATTTTGTTTTTATTGAAAATAAGCACACATACACATGAAAAACATAATATCTAGTCAGATGGCTGTTAAGTATAGTAAACATCTAATTATATCTTTTTAATTATTTTGATCATCTAGTTTCCTAGTTTTATCATGGTTTAGTTTATAAAATGTACTCATGTTAGCATCACTACCTTTAGTACTATCCATTCCACAAAGTTTTTTTATATCTTTAGTGTAATTTCTTTGATGTAAAATAATTACTACTTATTTTTATAAATTTTAAAAATCAAAAAAATAATTTAAGTTCATCCATTAAAATTATTTCAAATTTATTTTTCATCATTTTTAAAAATTTATTATATAGATAATTTCCTGAATATCTAATTATAATATCAATATATATTTTTAAAACTAAAAAATATTTTAAAATTATTTTAATTAATAAATTAAGATAAGCTAAACCATTTGAAAAAATATTTGAAATCAGAAAAAGACGATACTATGATTTCAATATCTAGGAGATTTTTTTAAACCATATAATGGTTTTGTTAATTAAAAAACATGATTTGGAACATAAGGGTTTTAAAATCCATGGGTTTGTTCAAAATAAAACTCCCTCAACTATATAACCATTTAATAATGCACACTTAACATCCATTTGATATAATTCTAAATCAAAATGTGTTACATATGAAAAAAATTATGAGTGGTGTATAGGTTTATTTATAGTCAATACCTTCCTCTTAACTATAACCTTGTGTAAAAAATATTTCTTTATTTCATATTATTATGATTTAATCATAAACCTTGTTCTTAAACACCCACTTGGTTCCAATGTTTAGGTAATACTTAGGCCTTCCAACTAATTCCAAAAATCATTTTATTTTAAATCGATTTATCTCTTATTCCATTTCTATTACTCAAAACTAATCATCAATTTATTTTGTGATGTTCTTAGGTTTAATATGTGATTAGAATGTTTGATTTTAAACTATATTTCTAAGATAATCTCTAGTTTTTGTTCCTCTATTTAGGTCTCCCAAAATATCAACTGAAGTATGGTCTCCATGAGTATTAAAAACTCTTGGAATAAAAGTATTTGATACTTAATTACCATACTTTGGTTTAACTTCATACATTTTTTAAAAAATGTGATATTTTTCTACAAAATGTTTGACAGAATTCCCACAGAGTTTAACATTAATATCTAAATATAAAAGGTCATACTTAAGATTTTCTAAAGAAGTCTTAGGTTCATGTGAATTTGTTTCATCAAATTTTACATGTACATATTCTTCCAAAATTTTAGTCCTTTTATTAAATACCTTGTATGATTTACTTGATGTAGAATATCCAAGGAAAATTACTTTATCACTTTTGGATTCAAAATTTTTCAAATTCTATTTGGTATTGAGTATAAATACTTTACAACCAAAAACTCTAAAGTAATTAACTTTTGGTTTTCAACCATTCCATAAATCGTATGGGATTTTATTTAAAATAGGACTAACTAGAAATATATTAATAATATAGAAGGATATATTCTTATCCTCTAACAAAAAATCAATTAGTAAATCATACTCATTGATCATGGTCCACAAAAATTATTAAAGGGTTCAATTTCTCCTTTCCACTACACCATTATACTGTGGGGTTATAGGAATAGAAAAGTTGTGACTATAAACATGTTGTTAGAATAATGATTCAAAATATTGATTGTTAAAATCAAGAACATTATCACTTCTTCAGGTCTTAATTCGAAGTCCAATAATATTTTTTTGAGATTTTTAATAATTAAAAAATTAAGAACAAGAGTTACTTTTATGAGATGGAAATTATACCCAAGTGTATCTAGAAAATTCATATTATTGAACATAATTATAGTTCTTCCCATTTATTATAGTAGGTCTAGAAGGTCCAAATAAATCCATGAAAACTAACTCTAGTGTTTGAGAAGTTGAAACTTATTTCTTTATTTTGAAAGAGATTTTATGTTATTTACCTTTTTGACACAAGTTACAAACTTTTTCCTATTAGAATTATAGTTTACATTGATCCTTAATTAATACTTTCCTATTTATATTTATAAGTGAGTTAATACTATAATGTAACTATCTTCTATGATTAATAAAATATTCTTTATGAAATGAACATAAACAGGAAATATTTTGAGAAAAATAATTAATTTAAATCAACAATATATACATTATCATTTCCCAAATAATTAAAGACTACAACATTATTAGAACCATAAAATTTACTGGAATTATTATAAAACTTAACAAGGTAACCATCATCACATATCTATAATTTTCTAAGTAGATTATATTTTAATCTACATACAAATAAAACTTTTGAAATAAAAATAGTACTGGAGTTATTAATTTGTCCAAGTCTAATTATTTTTCCTTTAGGTTTGCCACTAAATGGGACATGTACACCATAATATTTGATATGTTTCTTGAAACTTAAGTAGTCCCCAGTCATATTTTTAGAAAAAATATTTAGATACCATAGGTTATTACTCATGCCCTTAAAATAGGTTTCCTATAAAATTTTATTAACAATAAATGATTTTGGTACCCATATTTTCTTAGGTCCAGAAATGTTAGCAATAAGAGTTTTAGGAATCCACAATTGTTTAACTAATTTTCTATAGGAAGATATTAAGATTTTAGAAATAAACAGTTTTTTAGGTCCATAAGAATAAGAATTATTTGTAGAACTAGAATAATTATAACTAAGTACAAATTAGTTCTTCTAAATGTTTCTATGTCCAGGATAGTAACCAATTTCTGTAGCATAATTAGGAGTAGTTTTACTACTAAACATCTAGGTTATATTTTTTATAATTTTTTTTGAATCTCACTAGATCCTTATATAATTTTCATTAGAAAATTTAATCTTATTATTTTCTTTTATCAGTTTATAAATCTTATCATTCTATATTGAAAAATCATATTTGAAGTGAACAGATGAAGCATGTTGCTTCTTTGAAATTTTGTATTTATATTTTAATTCAATGAAGGTTTCTTTTAGTATATAATAATATTCAAATAAATCCTCACTGGATATATTTTAATCTAAATTTTCATTTTCTAAAGTATTAAAAATATGTAGAGGAGATACAAGAAAAAAATTCAACACATTGGATGTGTTTTTCATGAAACAAATATTGTCTCTGTCATTTTTATCTTCTCCGATTGAGTTTAAACCACTTGAACTAACCTCATAACCACTATAAGTTTATTTGATATACTTTTTATAATATTTAAATTTTTTCTCATATTTTCTTTATCATATTTCAACTTGGGAAATTCTTCTTTGATGTTTACTTTTCTTTCACTTTCAAAGTAGATCACTTCATTTATGGAATCGTGATTTTTCCACTCCTTCATCAAATTCCTTTATTATAATACTTACCTCTATAATTATATTTCTTAAAGAATTTATTCTTTTTATATGATTTACTAGATCATCTTTCTAAATGAGCCATTTCCTCATTATTTTTTGTAGGTGATTCCTCATCACTTGAACTATCAGCATTGATATTTTCTTTTACTTTTGAGTCAAAAGTTTTAAAGGCTACTAAACTTTTATTTGGGTTATCATATTATTTGATTAATTATAATTCATCCTCATACATCATGATTTTTACAATGATTTTATTTAAATTTAATGTAATTATTTAATATGATTATCTTATGGAAATTGAAGTTCCTCTCCACCAGTCATGTAGAGATCTTAGGAATCACATCACTTGATCTTTATTAGCATCTGTCATTCCCAATGCATGCATCATGTTGAAAATATTATTGGACTGGGGAAATATATTTGAAATGGATTCATCAGTCTTCATTCCTAAATTGTCATATTTAATATTATAATTATTTAAATGCATTTCATTAAAATTTTAGGTTATCTCATGAGATATAGAAAGAGTATCCCAAATCCCAAAAATAGATGAACATGTAGATATTATATTAAATTCCTCTTCACCTAAATCATTGTATAAATAATTCATTTCTTTAAAATTTCAATAATATTCTGACTCAGTGGAATCAATTTAATCATTTATAGTGGCTTTGGGTTTTTTATACTTATCTTCAATAATAGTCCGAAAATCAAAGCCCATACTTTCAAAATGAATTTTCATTTAAATTTTCCATTGATAATAGTTTGTTCCAAAAAAATAAGGAGTTTGATTAGTAGTCATTCATTCTTGTCTATGATTATCCATAAAGACTAAAATTTATAACCCAAATAAATTTATTATATTTTAAATATAACTCAGTAAAAGTAAAAAAACTTAAAATATTGGTCCCAGTGGACAAATCAAGAGGGGGTGAATTGAATTTCCAAGTAATATTTATATTAAAATGATTTAAAACATAAATTCCCCAATTTAATAAAAATTCATAGTTATCTAAAATAGTATAATTATATAATTTGTTCTTTCAAAAGGTTTTTTAGAGTTTACTTTTTTTGATACTCTCTTATATTTTGAAAGTATTTTACTTGAAAAAAACACCGTATAAAAACATGAATTAATGAAAACAATCAAATTAATGTTTTGTTATATATTTTTAAGCAGATACTAAATTATTATATAAAACAAAAGAAAAAAAATAAAAATTACGTAGTGCAAATTTAAACAAGGTGTTCAACCTTCCACAAATACCTAATCACCTTCACTTGGAAATCACATGTTGTCAAGAATTTTGTTATAAATTAAACTGATCCACAACCTAGATCAATTTTTACAAAAAACAGCTGACAAGTTTGGTCAGGAACAAATCATTTTCCATAGTTATACATGGTAGGAAAATATTTCAATTCACACATGACCTCTTTCATAGTTATATATGGCAGTACAAATAAAAATTATTTAATGAGAGTGTCAAGAACTCTCCTGTTTAGTATAGGAGACCGTGTTAGTAGATAAACATAGAAATACAATACACAAATTTAATATAAAGAATAAAAAAATAGTAATATGTGAGAGGTGTAAATATTTAGTGCAACTAAATACAAATAGCTTTAGTTTTCCAAGATTCCTTGAATTTGTCTTTGAAAGGAGGTGGGGAAAGTTTAATAGTAGGTTCAGGAAAATAGAGTGTCGTGAAGAGTTCTAATAAAGTCCTTTATGTATCACAGGTTCACACATATGTCTCTCTTTTATTCTATGTATATTATATACTATCTATTTTTCTTTTCTTCATATAAATGATCTTATTATTTAAAAATAACTCTATACAAATGTATCCATGGGAGAACAATCAATTCATTCTTAATTACACTAACACTACAATTAATACTAAAGAAAACTAGGCTTTAGAGATTTAAAAATGCTCCACTGATAAGATAGAAATTATAGGATGTATTCACTAAAGACATGGTTACTTTAATAATTGATTAGTTTACATGGTCAATTGGCACAAAAACCATACTTGGAAACTAGGAATGGGTAGTTCATTCATTCATGTGGTCAATCCATTTGATCACATGGTAGGTTTTTACTTTTCATGGTTAGTTCGTTTTAACTCACATTTGGTACATCTCTTTATGTGATAATCAATTTTACTTGTATTTACTACAATACAGATACATACAATCAGTAAAATAATTAAAATAAATTTGTCTTACCTATCACATGAAAAGTTGGTTGTTCATGTGGTTAGTTGATTCTCAACACATGGTAGGTTATTCAAATCATGGTCTATTAATGACTTAGACAAAATTTTATCATCTAACATAAGTTAGATAGTTTTTTCATGCATTCATTTTGAGTAAAACATACATTAGGTTCAAATTAACATTACCTTCATAGTTAGATAAAAGTATTCACATGGAAATTACATTATATATGTGGTGTGTTATCACGATATGTAATATACTTATCCAATTTCACATTTTTTTCTAAGAAACCATTTAATAATAGAAAACATGAAATTTATTAACACAATTATAAACATTTTTGGAGATCATTAAAATAAGGAGGTTCTATCCTAATCCAACATAATACTAATGAAATATCATATAGTCTCAAATAACTCCCTAAATCCCATGAAACATATTTATTAAAAGGAAATTATCACACTTCTAAAAATATGTGATCACTAAAAAGAATATCCATGTTTATAAGAACCACCTCCAAGAAAATACACCAAAACACCATCAATTCATGTGTCTCAACACAACACTAACCCAACTTGATGATGATCACAGTCGAATAATTAAATACCAAATCTCCTGAATCAGCCCTTCACTATCTTTGCCTCCCTCTATTACAACATGACATGAATGAAACCCATGGAAATCATATTTTTAAATTAATGTAAATAATATAATCAACTATTTGAAAATATCCTAATATATATTTTTAAAATAAACATCCACAATAAATCAAATTATCGTTGTAAAAACACATTCCCAATATGTATGAAAACAAAGAAACTATTTTTTTACTTATCATTTGAATTTAAAATTTTATTCATTTAAAAATACACTCTACTTATGATATTAAATGTAAAAATATAACATTAATTTAAAATAAAATAAATCTTACAAAAACATGAAATTTATTTTAGAAACACCACTGAACAAGATTAATATTTCAACCAAATAATTTATCACATGATAGAAATCATTCCACTTTAATTAGAAAACTTGACATCAATTTTAATAATTTCTCATGATATGTATGAAATAACATACCCATAATATACTAAAATTATAATGAACATACCTAATTTACTGTAACTGGTGTAATTCCCCGACCTTAGAAGCCAGGAGTAGGTGCATTATTTTAATAAATTGGTATGATTATAAGGAATCAAGTCTCGAAGGACCGATCAATTTAGCAGTCTTGAAAAATAGATTACATACAAGAACTTAACATTAAAATTTCTAAATTAAAATACAACATATATAATCCTTTGATAATTGAATTATTACCCTAGCTTAACCCAACATATTTATCAAAATACACTTCTTGGAATCCTGGGAAAATAAAACATAAGAAAGGGGTGAGCTTAGATTCTCAGTAAGGGTAAATAATTTAGAAAAATCTATAAACATTTAAGAAAATATGTATAATGAAAACATCATCCTTTTACACAATAAAAACAAACATAATATGGAAAAAATAAATAAAAAATATCATATAAACATGCACATGGACATTCTACTAGTTGAATAATCACATGTAATAACTAATTTCATAAAGAGGGAATGCATACTTCTGGACATAATAACTACTACATCAAGGCCTTGTACCAAGAACATTCAAAAATATTATGTAAAGGCCTTGTTCCAAGACACTCATTTTTCTCACGAGATCTACCAATGCATCAAGGGGCTATAGCCGGCCCTGCCCATCACTTACTAACTCCAATGAATTCCTTTTATTAAAAGGGAGAAACATAACATAAAAATTTGTATTTAAACTAGCATACTAAATGTAAGTACTTTAACCATAAACCATTAATGGTATAGAAATAGAACATCCATAGTCAAACATATCATAACTCATTAAATATAGTATAAAAGATTGTATTATAATATATCAACCTCAATCAAGAATAATATCCAATAAGGATGCTGACAGAGTTGAAAATGATCAGTAAAACCCTTTGAGATAAATATCCCATTTTAATGAAATAATTTATAAGTAACACAATTTATAATGGAAGTAATTCAAAAGATATTTTTGATTAAAAGTTTCTGATACCAATTTAAAACTTTTGAAATTAATTAACATTTTAAAACAATCAGGTTAATATAAATAAATCCTTAAAACCATTTTGAAAACCTGAACAATAATTAAATAGATTTAGAAACATAAATATTTAAAACATTTAAAATGATTATCTAGTTAAAGGGTCCCTTCAAAAAAACCATAAAAGATTAATTTTGATAACATTTTTATGAAATGTGGACAAGGATGATAAATATGTTCCAATAAATACTTACACATCAACAACCTTGAATGTTAATGAGATTGTGAAATTAACCCTTACCATAGGTCTGATACTCTCCGTACATGTCCAAAACTCCTGTATAATGTTTTTAAACATATTATCAACTTATATGAGAATAATAATAATATTTATGATATAATATATTATTTTTTATGTATTTATATTACCCATTTATTAAGAATTCCAAGTTAATGCAACATTTCGGGTAATATCGTTTTGTTCATCGTACGTGTTTTGACTTGTTATTCTTGATCATATTACTTAGATCATGATTTAATTAATTCAAAAATGTATAATTTGATTTATATATCATATATATTCATAATAAAAATATATTTAATAGATAGATATATAAAATGGAATACACCGTTCATGGAGATGGTATGTCATACGTATGAAAGAAAGTTGTTTCCATTTTTTTATCGTATTGAATGGAAGTAAGTGAATGAAATATATGTTCACACACACACACACAAACAAACACACACACACAAACACACAAATATATATATCATTATAGTAGACTTTTTATGTTATGAATTTCATAATTATTAAAAACATATTTTTTATAGTCATTCTTGGATGGTTAAAGTGGAGAATGGATCTCATCGCGTCGTGGAGACGGTAGGCCGTACGTACGCACAATCAATGATATAATTACTTTAATGATTAAATAGTATGTAATTGGATGGAATATGAATTTTATAGAAGAAATATATTGTTATATTTATTATTTAAATCAATTATATTCATCGTTATACCCATAGAAATAAAGTGCACTTGAAGAACAATTTACACCACGGTGTGGAGACGGTAAGCCATACGTACGCACGCACGGTGTTATTGTTTTTCATAGGATGGGTAAAAAGAAGAATATGGTTGTAAAATAATATTAACAACATATAAGAATATAGTATATTCATTAGTTATTATTTTAGTATGGTAACAACTTAGTAAGAGGAAGTAGAAGAAGAAATAAACTTTGAAAGAGGTGATAAAATAATTACCTCTTCTTATGGTGCTTCCTTTTAATTTGAACAAAAAGGATACTTAGGTTGGATTTATGATAAAATTAAGGCCTATAAGATGAATTGATGGTAGTTGGTAGGATATTTGATTAGGGTTTGTCAGAGAAAAATGGCTTTGGGGGTGTGAATTTAAGAGAAGGGGAAGTACCCTTTTCTAAGAGAGGCGAGGGGCACTTTAGGAATATCTTGAATTATTAATTTATTATAAAATTATTTTCGGTTTATAATAGCTAAAAATGGATTTATTTATATTATAAGATGATGAAGATTCAAAATCCTCTCAACCAATAGGTTTTAGACATGTTTAGGTGATGAAATTAAGCTTATCTTTTAGATTTACCCCTTTCTAAAATAAGTTAACTCTTACCCTGCCCTCTTGTATTTTATACTACATGGTTAATATCCTTAATATAAAATTACAATAGAACCTAAAGTGGATATTTTATGACATTTTTATCACTATCCAAGTTGTTTGGAAATACTTTAGATTTTTAGGATTTTTATATCATTTAATAAAATAGGATTTGTTTGAAAAAACTCATTTATGTTAATTTTGACACCTTTTAGTAATTGATTTTTGTTAAAGTCATAAAAAATTTATTACTTAAAAACAAAGACATTAAATCATTTCTAATAAGTCAATGTCATCCAGAAAAATCTTGTATGTCATAAAAATGTTCAAATTACATTTATTTTAGAATTTATAATATAATTTTTTTGAATCCTTTATTAATAAAGAAATCACTACATCATCATTGTGTCATAATTAAATTTGTTTATTTAATGTATAAAATTATAAATAAAATATCACTATGTATAAAATATTTTTATATTTATAAATAATATTTATAGTCAAAGAGATTAATTATATAACCCGTTATAATTCCTTTACTAAAAGATACATGTTTATGTTATATTTTTCTATACTTTAAATTAATTCTTATAAAATGTCATTTTCACACCCAAGTGGCTCCATGGGGTCCCAAAATCAACCCAAGGAAGCCCATGATCAGACATATATCATAAAATAGGATTAAGACATGTGTTAGGGTAGTTTAATATTATTATAATATTTTTTTAACCTTATTTACCAGATTTACCCATTTATCATGGTAAATAATATAATTACTGAAGTTACAATTCATAATATCTAAAAATAAAATGTACCAATTTAAATAATTTGGAACATATGATTTAAAATATGGAATCCATTTTTCCAAATTTAAAAACACAAAATTTTCATTAATTAATTTAAAATTAATTCATATTGTTAAAACCAAAAAGCGGGTTTTTAAGAAATAAAAACTATCAAAAGATTTACATGTGTTTACGCACAATTTCATTGTGAAATTACATAAAATGAACAAAATTGTATTAAATTATAAAAATATAATCTAATGACACTTTAAAATCACTCAAATGTATAATTTAACACTATAAATTATTTTTATTAAAAAAGTTTTTTTCAATTAAAATTTAGTATTTTTCACTATTCATCAAAATATGAAAGTTATTAGAAAAGTACCAAAAGTTTATACAAACTAAATTTTTATTTACCAATTATAAATAAGAATTTAATTTCATAAAATTTAATATATATAAGTTTAAAATATTCGATTTAAAAGGGTTTGAAATTTAAAAGGTGGAAAAACAAATTTTTTGAAAAATACTTCTTTGTCTAAAAAATTGAAATTTTCCTTATATTATGTCTAATAAAAAATATGACTGTTAAAAGTATATGGGATATATAAAATTTTAAATGTGGTCAATAATATTTATAACCTCTTTTTAAACATCTAGTTCGATAGGTCATGGTGCGCTTGAACACGGTGTAGCGTACAACAAACGCTAATGAATTATTTAAAAAGAAAGAATACCATGGAAGCTTGGGGTGTTACAGTATAGAATCCTTTAATAAATATTATTCTCGAAATTTTAACTTGGGATTGAAACTAGGGGTTTGAAATTTCAAAATATCTTATTTGAAATCCCACAACGAAAAATGGATTAATGAGGCCTCTATTTTAAAATAATGAAAGATAAGTATGAAGGTTACCAAAAATAACAAATACTAGGGGTACATGTTGGAAAAAATGGATATGGAACAGAAAAAACATCAAGTTTTGATTGAGAGTTATAGAGATTATTATTAAGAGATAATCAACAACCAAAAATCTATAAATCTGCAATGATTTAAGGGACCATTTGATTCATCATAGAAGAGTGTACTAGTTTTTTTGATTTTATGATCCTTTTACTAGTGTTGTAGAATTAATTTAATTCATATAATAATAACACAATGAAGCATAAATAGTTTACATGTATAGTTTCATCCGTTAACTAATTCCAACCACAAACTCATCTTTCTCTTCAAAAGATAAAACTCAAAAATATTCTATTTATCTCTATCATATAAGGTTAAAAATATAAAAATATACCTTTTAAATGAAGAAAATATATTTTATAATAACTAGGGACTTTCTATAGGCTAGTGGTAGGTGATAAAGCCTTATTGTACTTCGGTTGTGGTTTTGATTCCCACATCTTTGTCCGACGTGATGGGTTATCAACCGATCTACATGTTTTAATTTTTCTAAAACTATAGTATTGTAAAATTCCAAAAATAATATTAAAAAATAATATCCAATGTTCAACTTAATCCATACCAACATTTAGAGTTATCCAAAATACTTTTGTCCAATCTCAGTCTAAAAGGTCTCTAAATTTTCAAAATCAATTGTGACATCAGATTCCCCAAGTAGCATAATGTTGATCTTATTGTCACATAATGAATATATGATTATCTTCCTAATATTAAACCATAATGAAAAAAATTATTTCAATACAATCCTTATATATATCACATTCTTCTTATAACTATAATATAATTATTTAATCCAAAAACACAAATACATTAATTATTCCACTTTGACTGTAGTAACAGCGTAAGCTTGACCTTGATCATTTTCTTCTTCTGAGCTATATTTCCTTGTCGCTTTGAATAATAGTTCACATAAATTTTTATATCTTTACAGTTATAACATTGCACGACTTCTTTCTTTACCTTACAATCACAAGCCTGGTAAACTTTTTTTTTCCACATTTGTAACAAACTACCATTTCTTTTCGGCAAGTACCAGGGTGTTTAATCCCACAATTATTACATAAGGGAAAATCCTTCTTTCCAATTTTCTCTTTATCTATCTATTTATCCACCATTATCTTCTTATCTTTCTTTATTTTAATGTCATAAGACTTAGAGAATTCCTTTTCTATCTTTATTGCACATGAGACAATATCTTTGTAAGATGAGAACGTTTGTGAGAACAATGCCCATTGGAGGTAGTGTTTTATCCCATCAAATAATTAATCAATATTTCTTGGGTTACGTATGTAGTCTATAACATGCATTTATAACCTTGTGAAGTTAGCCTCAAACTTTGAAACATTCTCATTCTTCTTTTTCCTCATGCTTAGAAATTGTTTTTCCATATCAGCTCACTGTTCATAAGGAATGTATTTCTCTAGAAAAAGTTCTTTAAACTCCATCAATTCCATATTTCACAATTCTTCATCATCATTTGTGTTTTGAATTAATGACTACCATTTATCCGCATATCCTAAGAGATTATAAACTTCCATGACAACCTTTTCCCCTTTGTTATATCCCAAATCAAGAAATATTTTTTCTAAGGAACTTATCCAATGCTCAGCAATAAAATGATTTGTATTCCCATTGAATTTTGGAGGATGTTGTCTCATGAAGAATTCTAACATTGGTCCTCCACATTGTGGATCCGGATTCTCCATATAGGTAAGGTTATTATTTATAACCTGAGTTAGTTGTCCATGTATGGTTATAAGATGTTCAGTACCAGTTGCATCACCCGCTCCACTATCATTATCTTTCACAGTATGTAAATCCATATATGGATTACATGCGTTGATATGATTTCCATTTCTTCCACTAGGCACTATTTCTAAACAATGGCATACACAAGATTAAGTTATGAATCATAATTCATAATTCAAAAATAGTAAAATACTTAACAAAAATTGAAATATTTATGCATATCTAATCCATAATAATAAATATGGTTCATCTGAGGACATATGTACTCATAAATCCTTCATAATGGTTTATAAAAAAATATGAATTATCCTAAGCATATCCACTAGGAGTGTCAAACCAGGTGTGCAGTAAGGCCTATTGTCATATACAAGTTTCCCGAGTTATACTCAGAACACCTTGTCGGAGTTTTCACCCCTAGGTACATCTATACCAGAACTACGCCCACTTGTAGTATCTATACAACGATGTATTTTCTAAGAATACTCACATAATCTCTATTCTAAAATTCTAGGATTCTCTTCAATACATATCCTAAAATTCATTCTTATGGTTATGATCCCTAATATTAATTTTAAAAATCTATTTTCATGTTTGTAGAAAAACTTCCTATGATACCAATTGTAATTACTCGACCCGAGAATCTCAGAGCTAGTGAATTATTTTAATACATTGAAACGATTACAAGGAATGAAGTCCCGAAGGACCAATCTATTTAGTAGTCTTGGAAAATAGATTACATACAAGAACTTAACCTTACAATTTCTAACATAAAATAAAACATATACAATCCTTTGAGCATTCCATTATTCCCCTATCTTAACCCTACATATCAATCATAATACACATCTTGGCATCCTGGGATAATAAAACATAAGAAATCTGTGTACTCAGATGCTCAGTAAGGTTAAATAATTCAGCAGAAGATATAAACTTTTAAGGAAAGTAGTATAAGAAAAACATCCCCCTTTTAAACAATAAACATGAACTTAGTATGAAAAAATAAATCAAACATACTATATAAACATGCACATGGACATTATACTAGTCTAATAATCACATATAATAACTAATTTCATAACAGGGGAATGCATAATGTAGAATTAATAACTACTACGTCAAGGCCTTGTGCCAAGACCGTTCACAAATATTATTTCAAGGCCTTATTCCAAGACCCTATTTTTTCTCATGAAGCTTACCTATGCATCGAGGGGCTATAGGGGGTCCTTCCCGTCACTAAATAAGTCCAATTGATTCCTCTTATAAAAAGGGTGAAAAATAACATAAACATTCATATTAAAACTAGTATATGAAATGAAAATACTTTAACCATAAACCTTGAATGGTATAGAAATAGAACATCCACAGTCAGACATATCATAACTCATTCAATACAATATGGATGATTTTATTATAATAAATCAACCTCAATCAAGAATAATATCTATTAAAGGATGCTGAGATAGTTGAAAATGATCAGTAAAATTCTTTGAGAGAAATTTCTCTTCTTCATGAAATCATTTAAAAGTCACACAATTTATAAAGGATGCAATTTAAAATATATTTTTGAATAAAATAATCCCATACCAATTTAATTTTTTTGAAATTAACTAACATTTTAAAAAATCATGTCTATATAAATAAATCCTTAAAATCATTTTGAATAGCTGGACATTAATTAAATAGATTAAGAAAAATAAATGTTTAAATAATTTAAAATGATGATCTAGTAGAAGAGTACCTTCCATAAAAACATAAACGATTCCTTTTGAAATAATTTTTATGAAATGTGGACTTGGAAGATAAATTTTTCTTAGTAAATACTTACAGATCAACAACCTCAAATAATAATGAGATTGTGAAATTAACACTTACCATAGGTCCGATACTCTCCGTACGTGTCATAAAATCCTGTATAATGTTTTTAAACATATTATTAACTTATATTAGAATAATAATAATATTTATGATATCATATATGATTCTTTTATGGCTTTATATTACCCATTTATTTAAAATTCCATGTTAATGCAACATTTCAGGTAATATCGCTTTGTTTATCGTACGTGTTTTGATTTGTTATTCTTGATCATATTACTTAGATCATGACTTAATTACTTCTATAATGTATAATATGATTTATATATCATATTAATTCATAATATATATATTTAATATATAGATATATAAAATGGAATACACCGTTCATGGAGACGGTTGGTCGTACGTATGCATGAACGATGTTTCTGTTTTCTTATCATATTGAATGGAAGTAAGTGAATGACATATATGTATATATATCTATAGTTCCAGTATACTTATTATGTCATTTATTTCATAATAATGAATAATATATTTTTTATAATCATTCTTGGATGGTTAAAGTGAATAATGAATCTCATCGCGTTGTGGAGACGGTATGCCGTACGTACACACGAGCGATGATATTGCTCCTTTAATAATTAAATGATATGAAATTGGATGGAATATTAATTTTACAGAAGTAATATCATGTTATATTTATTATCTAAATCCATTATATTCACTGTTATACCCATATAAATAAAGTGCACATGAAAAACAATTTACACCATGGCGTAGAGATGGTAAGCCCTACGTACGCACGCATGGTGGTATTGTTTTTCATAGGATGGTTAAAAAGGGGAATATGGTTGTACCATAATCTTAAGAAAATATCAGAATATATTATATGCTAGTGTTATTATTTTAGTATGGTAACAACTTAGTAATAGGAAGTAGAAGAATAAATGAACTCTGAAAGAGGTGATAAAATAATTAACTCTTATTTGGGTGGTTCCTTTTGATTTGAACAAAATGGATATTTAGGTTAGATTTATGATCAACTTAAGGCCTATAAGATAAATTTAGGATAGTTGGGATGATATTTGAGTAGGGTTTGTCTGATCCAAATGGCTTTGGAGGTATGAATTTAAGATATGGGTAAGTACCCTTTTATAGGAGAGGTGAGTGACACTTTAGTAAAAGCTTGAATTATTAATTTATTATAAAATTTATTTCGGGTTTTAAAAGATAAAAATTAATTTATTTAAAGTTTAAGATGATAATGGGTCCAAATATTCTCAACCAATAGGTTTTAGACATGTTTGTGTGATAAAAGTAACCATATCTTTTAGATTTAATCCTTTGTAAAATAAGTTAACTCTTACCATGTCCTCTTGTATTTTTATAATACATGGTTAATATCATTACTATAAAATTACAAGAGAACCTAAAGTGGATAATTTATGAAATTTTTATCACTATAAAAGTTTTTTGGATGAACTTTATATTTTTAGGATTTTTATATCATTTAATAAATTAGTATGTTGTTTCAAAACTCATTTATGTCAATTTTGATGCTATTTAGTCATTGATTTTTGTTAAAGTCATAAAAAATTAATTCCGTCAAAAAAAGGAATTAATGCATCCCTAATAATTCAATTTCATCCATAAAATTCGTGTATGACATAAAAATGTTCAAATTACATTTTTTTAACATTTATAATATAATTTATTTGAATCCTTTATTATTAAAGCAATCACTTTATCATAATTGTGTCATAATTAAATTTATTTATTTAATGTATAAAAATTATAAATAAAATATAATGATTTAGGAAATAGTTTTAGATTTATAATGAATATTAATAGTAAAAATAGATCAATTATGTAACAACATATAATTTTTTAGTAAAAGATACATGTTTTTGTTATATTTTTCTATACTTTAAATTAATTATTATAAAATGTCATTTTCACACCCAAGTGGCTCTATGGGGTCCCAAAATTGACCCAAGCCCATGGTGAGACATATATAATCCAATAGTATTAGGACATGTGTTAGGGTTTTTTAATATTACTATAATATTATTTTTAGCCTTATTTACCATATTTACCCGTTAACCATGGTAAATAAAATAATTAATGAAGTTACTATTCATAACCTCCAAAAATAAAAGTTTTATATTTAAAAAATTTGGAAATTATGATTCTAAATATGGAATCCATTTTACCAAATTCAAAACACAAAATTTGTAGTAATTAATTTTAAATTAATTCCCGTTGTTAAAACCAAAAAATGAGTTTTTAAGAAAGAAAAAGTATCAAAAGATTGACTTGTGTTTATATGCAACTTAAATGTGACATTACATATAATGAAATAAATTATATTAAATTATAAAAATATAATCTAATTATACTTTAAAACCATTCAAATTTATAATTTAACACTATAAATTATTTTGATGAAAAAAGTTGTTTTCAATTAAAATTAAGTATTTTTTACTATTTATCAAAATATGAAAGTTATCAGAAAAGTACCAAAAATTTATCCACACTAAAATTTTATGCCTTATTTATAAATAATAATTTAATTTAATCGAATTGAATATATATAAGAGTCAAATATTAGATTTAAAAAGGGCTCGCCAATAAATAGCAGAAACACAACATTTTTTGAAAAATTCTTCTTTTTCTAAAAAATTGAATTTTTCCTTATATTATGTCTAAGAAACAAAAAATATGAATTTTAAAAGTATATGGAATATATAAAATTCAAAATGTGGTTAATACTATTAATAACTTCTTTTTAAATGGCTAGTTTGATATGTTGTGGTGCTCTTGAACTCAGTGTTGCATACATCACACACTATTGAATTATTTAAAAAGGAAGGATACCATGTAAAATTGGTGTGTTACATTATATACTCCTTCAATAAATTACATACTCGCAATTTAATCTCAGGATTGAAAACTGGGGGTTTGACATTTCAAAATATCTTAGTTGAAATCCCACATAAAAAATGGATTGATGAGGCCTCTATTTTAAAATAATTAAAGGTAAGTTTGAAGGTTTCCAGAAATAACATATACTAGGTCTCCGTGTAAGAACAAATGGATATGGAAGAGATAAAAAAACATCATGTTCTGATGGAGAGTGATAGAGAATATTATTAGGAGAAAGTCAACAACCAGATAGCTATAAATCTGTGATGATCTAAGGGACCATTTGATTCATCACAGAATAAAGTACTAGGAATTATTTTGGGTTTTATGATTATTTTCCTAGTGTTGTAGAATTAATTTAATTCATATACTAAGAACAAAATGAATCACACTTAAGTTAAATGTAGAGTTTTATCCTTTAACTAATTCCTACCATAAACTCATATTTCTCTTTAAAATAAAAAACTAAAAAATATTCAATTTATCTCAATCGTATAAGGTTCCAAATATAAACATATACCATTTAAAAGAATAAAAATATTTTATAATAACCAGGGTCTTCCTATAGACTAGTGGTAGGCGATAAAGCCTTTCCACACTTTAGTTGTGGGTTTGATTCTTGCAGCTTTGTATGACGGGACCAGTTATCGTCTAACCTGTAGGTTGTAGTTTTACTAAAACTATAGTGTTATAAAAGTTTAAAAATAATCTTAAAAAATACTATACAATGTTCATATTAATCCATTCAACTCCCTGACCCCAGTTACCTAGAGTTGGTGCATTATTACATAACAGGTGCATGATACAAGGAATGATATCCCAAAAGACCGATCAATTTAGCATCTTTGGAAGTACTATACACACACACAAGTTTTACATTATATCATGAAATAAAAAAAACAACATTTTGTCCCCTTTTAACACTCTTATATCCCTTATCCTATTCCTATAGGTCAATTTTCATATACTTCTTCGCATCCTGTAAAAAATAAAACATAAGAAAGGGGTGAGCTCAGATGCTTTGTAAGGATAACAATATAGCAAAAACTATCATAAATAAGCATAAACATTTAAGGCAATGTATTAGACTAAAACCCAAGCCTTTTAAACTTGAAATTTAGCATAATATGGCAAAGATAAATCAAATAACTCCATTTACTTATTCACATGGACATTCTACTAGTCGAATAATCACATGTAATATAAATAGCCAATTTATAATGATGGAATGCATAATACTGGACATCATAACCACATAGTCAAGGCCTAATGCCAAGACTACAAATAAGATTTTGTCATGGCCTTCTTCCAAGACAATAGTTTTTCTCATGAGACCTACCGATGAATCGAGTAGCTACAGCAGGCTCCACCCATCACTTACTAAGTCCAATGAATTCCTCATATGAAAAGCATGAAACATAACATAATTTTTTTTATTAAAACTAGCATATGAATTGTTAATACTTTAACCATAAACCATGAATGGTATAAAAATAACACATCCATAGTCAAACATGTTACAAAACCTTTAATACAATATGAATGATTGTATCATAATAAATCAACTTCATACAAGTGTAAAATCCGTCAAAGGATGTTGACATAGATGAAATAAAAGCTCTTTGAGAGAAATATCTCTTTCTATTTTGAAAGAATTTAAAAGTCACATAATTATAAATGAAAATATTTATTTTGAAAATATTCTTATAAGCTTTTAAAGTAAGCTTATAAGGTGTTATAATAGTGTAAAATAGCCACACTTTCTGTATAAGCTAAAAAACATTATTTCCTTAATTTTGTTGAAAAGGTCGAAATGACCTTATTTGGAAAATGACGGAAAGATTCTTTTATAAATTTTTTATAAAAAGTAAAACAAGGGTATAAATGAATTTAACCCATAGTCTAGGAAATAGTAAAAATGTTTTGAATTACATTTTTAAGAAACATGTATGTGGACGATAAAGAGGTTCCAGTAGGTACTCACATATAAACAACCTCGGATAATGAAGAGATTGTAGAATTAACCCTTACCTTGTATTTTTATTTGATTGAGGGTACATTAAACATCTGTATAATAGATAAATAATTTTTATTGAATTATAAAATAACCACATACATAATTATTATATCATATATTATCTTTTAATATTACTTTGTTAATAATATTTTAGAAGTATCATTATTTCGGGTGTTAACTGATTCTTTTTTTATATACTTGGTTATGTAAGACATGTTTGTTATGGATAAGATGTATTTGATTAATATCCAGAATGATATTAAGTTCTTAAACATTTTTTTTAATCATAAAATGAAAATTATTCTTGAATGGGTATGATGAGTAATGAATTTAATCGCGTTTGTGGAGACGGTAATCCGTACGTACAGACGAGCGACAATATCATTCTATTGATCATGAAATCATATGTAATTGGATATTATATCATATATAAAGAATAATTAAAATGTTATATTTATTATTTACATCCGTTATACTCATTATTATACCCATCCAAATAAGGAAGTGTTTGAATAAAAAACTACACCACAACGTGGAGACGGTAAGCCCTACGTACGCACATATGGTGACTTGTCATTGATAGGATGGATAGAATAATGAATATGGTTGTACCATATTTATAATAACATCATCATATGTATAAGGTACTAAAGTAATTATTTTTTTTATGGAAACAACAAATAAATAGGAAGTAGAAGAAGAAAAAAACTTTCAAAGAGGTGGTGAAATTATTACCTCCTCTTCGGGTGTTTCCTTTTGATTTGACAAAAGGGATCCTTATGTTGGCTTTCTGATCAAAGTAAGATCTATAGGTCAAACTGAGGGTATTTGGGAGGAAATTTGAGAAATATTTGGCCAATCCAAATGGCTTTGGAGGTGTGATTTTTAGATAAGGGGAAGTACCCTTTTATAAGAGAGGTGAGGGTCACTTCAGGAAAAGTTTAAAATATTGTTTTATTATACAATCATATTCAGTTTATAATGGATAAAAAAGGATTTATTTCGAGGATAAGGTTGTTCAGGGTCGAAAAACTCTCAACCAATAGGTTTTATACAGGTTTAGGTTACCATATTAACCTTATATTTTAGATTTAGCTCTTAGTTAAATAGTTTATCTTTTACCTTGTATTCTTGTATTATTATAATAAATTGTTAATAAACTTACTATAAAATCCAAGATAAACCCAAGTGATTTTTTATTCATATATCTAGCCTTATCTAAGTCTTTTGAACTAACCTTATATTTTTAGTCATATTATATCAAATAATAATATAGTATTTTTTTTAAAAACTCATTTATGTCAATTTGGACACTATTTGGTATTTTGTTTTTGTGAAATTAATAAAAAAATTATCACTTAGAATTTTTTTTATTTAATCAACCATAACATGTCATATTAACTTAGAAAATTAGTGGAATTCATAAAAATTATCACTTTACATTTATTTTGATATTTGTAATATCAATTATTTTAATAATTTATTAATAAGTTAATTAATTCATCATCATTGTGTCATTAATAAATTTAATTATTTAATGTATAAAAATAATAATAAAATTCCATTATATAGGAAATATTTTTATCTTTATAATGAATATTTATAGTTGAATTTATCTTATGGATAACCCTATATTAAAAATATTTTAGTTATTAAACTCCAAATTTAACACTTTTAACTCTTCTTTAAATAAAATAATAATAAATGTCTTAATATAATCCAAGTGGACCAAAAGGATTATATTTTATTCATAAGGTTGGTTTTGGTCAAAATAAACTTATCTAATAGAATTAGGATATGTTTTAGGGTAATTACAATATCATTTTTACCTTTAATTACCCGATTTACTCTCAACTATGGTAAATAAAACCCAAAAGTTACTATTTATCAAAAATTATCATCACACCCATCTTTTTAAATTAATTTTTATTTTAGTAATTCTTTTCCCTGGGACCTCACGCCAAGGTCTGGGCCGGGTTCTGACTTAAAATTTGTGTTATTTGATAATTCTTGTGGGTTTCAGACTCGTGTGTGGTCACTAGATAGTGGGAGGTAGCCACACGATTAACCCAGATGGCCGTGCAACTATCCAACAGTTGAAATAAAGTTTTTTTATGTGAGTAAGATGAGTTAAATATTTAAAACATAATAATAATGTTTTTGTGTGTCAATAATAATGTTGTTATTATTAAGATTTTTTATAATATTTTTATTATTTCAAAAAGATTTGCTAATATAATTAGTAATAAATTGTTATTAATATATTAATAATAATAATAATAATAATAATAATTATTTTATTTTTATTAATTTTTATTATTATCATCTTTATTTTGGTTATTTTATTTTTTGTATTTCTGGTTTTATTATTATTATTATTATTATTATTATAAAAAGAAGAAAAAAATTTAAAACCCTAATTCTACCAGGTCAGCCCCCTTCCCCTTTCTCATCGTGAGCTGCCCCCCCTTTTCCTCTTCCACACCGATGGACGTACCCCCTTTCCCTTCTCTGTTTGTGCTGCGTGTGCCCCCCATCCTGCATTCTCCCCTCATGCGGCTGCACCAGCTTCGCCGCCCTCACCCAGGACTCCTGGGCTCTTCCAACAGCAGTGGCTTCCACACCTCCCTTCGCTGGCGCCCCTTAGTGCACCCCGACTGACACTTCTAGCTGACAACCGCCTCACCCCTAGCTCCCGTCCGCCTCCTACCGACACCCTCTGGAAGCCCCTCACCTCACCATCCCGCCTTAATGCCTCCCCCTATGGCCACTGCCCTCCACCCACCTCCATCATTCCACAACGCCCACAGAAATTCCCTTCGGTGGCGCACAGTAGGGCGACGTCCCACGTCCCGTGTAGCTTTTTTTCCCCTAAACTAACCTTCCATTGGCCCTGCTACCCCACACTGGTGTCCTACCTGACTAGACTTGCACCTCTCTAGTGTGCCACCTCCCAACCTATAGCTGGCCTCTCTTCCGGTAGAGAATAGTCCTTTTAGATTGATTTTACCAATCCTTGGGGCGCGATCGATGTGATTTGATGTTCACACTTGAATTTTGAAAGATTCTTTATTCTTGAGGTTGGATTCCATTGGTTATGCCTCTTTAAATTATGTTTACTTTGTTTACATGATGTTCACATCTCTTAGGTTTCTGGTTATGCATTTTTGTTGTTAAATTATTTATATCATGTGGAAATTATTTGTTCTCCTTTGTTTGGATAATTGTTTCACCCATTTAATTGAGTCGACATGATTTCTGGTTGATTAGCTTGGTGCGAATATAGTTTTTTTAAAATAATTTAGTTTGTTTAATTAGATTGGCGTGCCTTTAGTTTCTAAAAATAATTGAGGTTGTATTTGATACTGTGTGTCATGTATATGTAAAGTAAGGTGTGTTTTGCAGGAAAACCAGTTTTTGTGATGTTTAATATCTTTTCACGGGAATGTGTATTTAGTTTTTTTGTCTATGCATGTAATGTTTTTTTATTCTAGTATGTTGGGGGTGCATGTTTGATCAAAAATGTGTTCTTTGGATGAGTTTTGGGTGTGTGGGCTGTGGGTTACTCTTTGGAAATCATTTTATAAAATTTTAAGTAGTTTCTTAAATAGTACAAGCGATGCAGTTATGTTTTTAAAGTAGGTCAAGGTTGTTCTTTTGAACTATTCATTTGGATTGTTTAAGTCTATGTTTATGTATTTTAGTTATTTTTGCGATTGCAGGACGTTGGCAAGTTTTTTTTCGTGATATTGAGGTCATCAGCAGGTTGCACGTACTTGTACGCAATTGTGAGACGTGTCGTGTCTTCGTAACCGAACTGCAATTCGAGGTAGGTCCCCCACTGCACTTTCCATTAAATTTAGAATTTATTAATTTCTTGAAATTTTATTAATTTTAATAAAAGATAAATAGTATTAGTTAATTTAATTTTTGAATAATTACTCGATGTAAAAGGATCTGTTTATTTTATAAACATCACTTGAAATATTTTCTTGGTGAATTGACGTTCAATAGTGAAAGAACGCATGTTTTCCCTTTGACATAATTCACAGGATTTCAAGTGTAGTTCTGTTTTCATGATAAATGATTTCTTTTGATATGTGAACAAGTTTTTTGGGTCTCTTGAGAAATGAGGTTTTTCTATAAAACTGGTTAAGGCCTGTTTGGCACTTTGATAAAATAAATTATTTTGTAAAACTTTCTTTGAGGTGACTCAGGGGTGATTTTTTTGTGTACGTTGATTGTGTGAGTTACGTGTGATGTTGGTGAATCATTAATTGTTACTTGATTGAAATTGTTGATTCACCCTCTTTTTATTACACGTGTTGACATGGGAACCTGGCATAATAATTGAATATTCTGAGAACGATTGTTGCACTAGTTTAGATTACGCATTGGCTAGTGGCCCTTAGTACAAATTATACTCTGTTAGGGGATTGGGCCCCTTGGTTAGGCTTGGTAGGGAAATACTGAGAATTTGGTCATCATGACATCGCTGAGAGTAGGCATGCCTTCAGGATGAGTCACATGTATAGTGCGTTCTGGATTATTCATAAGCTCTTAGATTTGACCTATGTTTTATTTAGTGTTTATCTATATGTGGCGGGAGATTGAGTGGTCTAGTTCGGTTGCTGGCCCCTGTGTACCATTTTTTCCATTACCCTTAGTGTGTGTTGTGTGTTGTGTTTGGTTTTCCTTTTGACTAACAACTAAAATTTGGATTTTGAAATTGTTTGCAAGAAAATGTTTTAAAATTATATGCACCTGTTCCTTTCAAACATTAAACTTGTTTTTAATTTAAAAAGGGTAAAGGATTGTTACTTGTTTTAGAAATGAATGTGTGTGTGTGGAAACCCATATTTTATATAATTTAGTTCAAGCCTGGAATTAGTAAATTCTTTATTTAAAGTTAGTGCATTGGGAATAGTTTGTTGGCATGCATACTGAGTTTTAATACTCATTCCTATAGTTTTTTTTTTCTATTTTTAGTTTTGTTGCAGGTTTGGATCAAGCTTGCTATCCATGGGAAAGAGTTGGTTGTGGACTGGTGAGTGACTCTCGGAGTCATGAGGAGTTTTGGTCGTGGTTAGGTTAGTTGGTTGTTGTTGATCGTTCTTTTTTTTCATGTTGTTTATCTACTTTGCGTTATTCTACTTTTTTTCCTACTTCTTTATTTATTTTCACTAGGTTAAATCATTCCCAATTGTCTTCTATTGATGCCCTGGAACTTGTCGCCAGACTGGGAGGATCAAGAATGCCTCTTGGACTATGTCGCAGACCGACTTGGGTGACCAGTTCAAGATCGACCTAGGTTGGTTCGTGACAATTATTTTCATCTGATTGAACCAAAGTTTACTTACTAATGTCAACTGTGCCTCTCAGATTTTTGTTAAATTTAATTCACAGAAGCGGTAAAACTACATTTTATGAAAATTTGCTAACGTGCTTAGAAGGTGTGTAAAAGACATTTAAATGTTCAATAAAATTTTATACATCTAATTTTATTATAAAATCACTAAAATGAATTACATTGAAATTATATAGGTATTATGTATCTATTTTGACCTAAAATAAATTTAAATAAAATAAATAATTATTTACTTAAAAATTAGGTTTAAAATAATAATGCAGTGTTTTTCACTATTTATAAAAAATTTAATGTTTTTAGAAAAATACCAAAAGTTCACCCTAAGGTAATTTTGATATTATGGATCCAAAAATGAATTTCATTTTGAAAAAATAAATTTATAAAATATCAAAAAGTGGTTACTACTATTCATAACGACTAGTTTGATTGGTTGTGGTGTGCTAGAACTCAAAGTTGCATACAATGCAAGCTATTGAATTATTCAAAGAGAAAAATACCGTGGAAGCTTGGGGTGTTGCATTATTCCTCCTTCAAATAATTTCATCCTAGAAATTTCTAGAATACTACTGTATAAAATGATTCGAGTGGTTCTTAATCATAAGTTCCTTGGGTTCCCACGTTGCCTCCTCTATCTTATGGTTCCTCCATAGAACTTTTACCAGACGAGTCATCCAGTTTCTCAACACTTGTTCTCTAGTATCAATAATCCTGACAAGCTCTTCACAATAAGACAAATCACGGACCATTTCTATTTCAACATTAGTGAGTACATGCATTGGTTCAGACATGTATTTTCTCAATAGTGATACGCGGAACACATCATGACCTTTAGAGAGACTTGAAGGCATTTCCAAATGGTAATCTACAACTCCAATTCGTTCAAGAATTTTGAAATGTTTGATTTACCTAGGACATAATTTACCATTCTTATCGAATTGTACAACACCCTTCCATGGAGATACCTTCAAGAAAACATGATCACCTACTTGAAATTCCAAATCCTTCCTTCAGTTATCAGCATAGTTCTTTTTCCTACTTTGTGCTGCTTTGATGTGGGTTTGGATAATCTTTACCTTTTTCATTGTTTCCTCAACATGTTCTGGGCCTACGAGTTTTCTTTCACCAAAATCATCCCAACAAGTTGGCGTGCGACATATCTTTCTATATAACTCTTCATATGCTTCCATTTGAATACTTGAATGGAAGCTATTGTTATAGGAAAATTATACCAGAGGTAAATATTGATCCCACATACCTTTAAAGTCAAGTGAGAAAGATATGAACATGTCTTCTAAGGTTTGAATAGTCTGTTCTGATTGTCCATCAGTTTGAGGTTGGAAGGAAATGATCAAACAAAGTTTAGTATCTAGGGATTTATGAAGAATTTTCCAGAATCATGATGTAAAATGGGAATCATGATCAGAAACAATCGATATGGGACTCCTTGAAGACTTACAACTTCATTAATATATAATCTTTATAAACGTTCAAGTGGTAAATCTTCACTTATAGCAAGAAAATGTGATGACTTGTTAAGACAATCAACAATGACCCATATCGCATCATTCCTTCTATGAGTCATTGTTATCCCCATAAAAAATTCCATCATAATATCATCCCATTTCCACTCAGGTATGGGAAGAGGTTCCATGACTCCTCTTGGATGTTGTCTTCCAGCCTTCACCTGTTAAAAAACAATACATCTTGACACATAATTAGCAATATCCCTCTTCATTTTGTCCCACCAAAAATGTTCCTTGAAATATCTATACATCTTAGTGATACTAGGGTGTATATAGAAATTGGAGCTATGAGCCTCATCCCACAATTCCCTTTTTAGATTAGATATGTTAGGAAAAAAGTCTCTTCCCAAATTTCAAAATTCCATCTTCATATACAAATTCAATCAATCTACCATCATTCACAGCTTTAATTTTCCTTTGAAACTCCTCATCATCAGTTTTGAGAACATTTTATCCTTTCTAGTAAAGATGGTTTGGAAACCATTTGAAAAAGTACCAATGTTTCACGTTCCATGATTATTCCCATATCCATCTTTACTAGATCCATGAACAAAGGATCCATTTCAACTCTCATCTTGTTCAGAACTCCATGATCCTTTCTTCTCAAAGCATTTTGCACCATATTTTCCTTCCCTGTGTGGAATTGTAGAGTGCAATCATAATCCTTGAGTAGTTAAAGTCATCATCTTGGCCTCATGTTGAGTACTTTTTGTGAGAAAATGTATTTCAAACTCCTATGATCGGTATATATCTCACATTTTTCACGATAGAGATAGTGTCTCCATATCTTGAAGGCAAATATTACAGCTTCTATCTAAAGATTATGAGTGGGATAGTTTTTTTCATTATTTTTTAGCTATCGTGATGCATAGACAATAACCCTATCATTCTGGATGAATACACAACCAAGTCCTTTCTTTGAAGCATCACTATAAATAAAAAACCTATCATTCCCTGATGGTAGAGTCAAGATAGGATAATTTACTAATACTCTCTTTAGTTCTTCAAAAAATTCTTCACACTCTTTTTTACAAACAAATTTAAACCCTTTATGTGTGAGCTTTGTTAATGGGTTATCCATTTGGAAAAAATATTGGACGAAATGCCGATAATAACCTAATAAAACAATAAAACTATGTACCTCAGTTATTCTCATCGGTGATGGCCATTATTGTATTTCTCTTGCCTTAGAAGGATCAATAGAGATTCCATCCTTAGAGGAAATATAGCCAAGAAAAAAAATGTCCTGAATCCAGAATTCACACTTGCTAAACATACCATATAATTCATTTTTTCTAAGAGTTTTTAGAATATAGCACAAGTGATTTTCATGATCTTCGTAGATTTTGGAGTATACCAACATATCATCAATAAATACCACTACAAATTCGTTGAGATATTCCTTAAAAACACTATTCATTAGATCCATGAAGACAGAGGGTGCATTTGTCAGTCCAAAATGCATTACTGTAAACTCGTAATGCCCATACCGGGTACGAAATGCTTTCTTCAGAATGTTTTCCTTCTTCACACACAACTGATGATATCCATATCTAAGGTTAATCTTTGAAAAATATCGAGATCCCTGAAGTTGGTTAAATAAATCATCAATTCAAGGTAGGGGATACTTGTTCTTTATTGTTATAGCATTGATCTCCCTGTAGTCAATGCACAACCTCATAGATCCATCTTTCTTTAAAAACAATAACAGGGGCTACCCATGGAGAAAAACTAGGGATAATAACTCCTTTATTTCTCAATTCCTATAGTTTTTTATTTAGTTCCACTAATTACACAGTGTACATTCTATAACGGGTCTTCGATATAGGCCTTAAACCAGGAATTAAATCAATGGAAAACTCAATTTCTTGTTCTGGAGGATGTCCAGGTAAATCCTCTAGAAACACATCGACATATTCTTGCAAAATAGTTAGGTCCTCTATTTAAACATTATTTTCCTCACCCATATTTATTTCATTCTCTTCGTCCCCAATAATTGAATTCAGTAGACCAACAGGTGGAAGATCTAGATAAGAATTAGGTGGTGATGTTTATGCTCTAAAGATAAGGTACTTTTTATCATCATCGAAAATTTTAACCTCCTTCTTACAATAAATTTTCGCATCATGGTCCTAAAGCTAGTCCATTTTGAGGATTATATCAAATTCAATTATGGGTATGAGGATGAGATCAACACACAAAGCACGTTTATATTCCCTAATGGGAACTGATTCACAAAACATTGTTGAAATGATACTTCCCTTGAAGTTTTGACTGAAAAATCCCTTGTTAAATCAAATTGGAAATATATAATTGTCTTTGAAAACTGGGAAGATATGAAATAATTCGATGCAACATAATCAAATAAATCATTGGTTAATTTTAAGGAAACAATTAAATTACCTGCTAACACATCATTCGAAGCTTCAACCTCAGTAGTAGTGATCACATAAGCTCGGCCTTTCTCCCTTGTCCTTTTATAAGGTAAGTTTCCTTGGAGATTAGGATATTAATTTTAATAATGACCCATTTCTCTATAATTGTAGCATTAAACATTGACATCCTCTTTCTTTCCCTTGTAATCATGAGCTTGGTGGCTGTTTTCACCACACTTGTAACAGACTCCCATTCCCTTCAGAAAAGTACTGGGGTGTTTCTTTCCATATTTAACATAGGATGGAAGTTCAAATCTCCCCTTCTTCCCCTTATTTCCATTTCTAGAGTGTTCAGTAGATCTCTTCTTCTCTTGGTTTTCTTTAAAGTCGTAAGACATAGAGAATTCCTTTTCTATCTTAATAGCACATGAGACAATATCTTCGTACAATGAGAAGGATTGTGAGAATAATGCTCAACAAAGACATGGTTTTAACACAACAAATAATCGATCAATATTACTCCTTGGGTTACATATATAATCTGCTTTAGGACTTGCTAACCTTGTAAAGTTAGCCTCATACTTGGTGACATCCCCATCCTCCTTTTTCCTCAAACTCAGAAATTATCTTTCCATCTCTGATCGATGGTCACGAGGAAAGTATTTTTATAATAAAATCTATTTAAACTCCCTCCATTCCATATTCAATACTTCTTCATCCTCCTTTGTGTTTTGAATTAATGTCAACCATTGATCTGCATCTCCCATGAGGCGATAAACTGACATTTCAAATTTTTCCCTTTCGCTACTCCCCAAAGCATGAAATATTTTTTCTAAGGAACTTATCCATTGCTCAGATACAAATGGATTTATAGTCCCATAGAATGTTGGTGGTTGTTTCCTCATGAAGCAGTCTAAAATTTATCCTCCTCATTGTGGATCAGGGTGATCCATACATGTAAGGTTATTATTCATGACCTGAGTGAGTTGTCCCAGTATGATTATAAGTTGTTTAACACCGGTTGCATCACCATATCTACTATAATTATCATGAGTAGGAGGGAAATACCTACATGTAATACATACATTGATATGGTTTCCATTACTTCCACTAGGTTCCATTTATAAACAATGGAATATACTAGATTAGTTTATGAATCACAATACATAATCTCAAACTAGTAAAATACCCAACATAAATTGAACAGTTATTCATATAATCCATAATCATAAAAAAAATTCTTCGAGGAAGTATTTAATCATAAATCATTTATAATGGTTTGTAATGAAAATGTGAATTATCCTAAACATATCCCCCGAGAGTGTTGTAACCAAGAGTTTAGCAAGGCCCATTGTCGTGTACCATGATACCCTAGGTCAAGCCCAAAACTCCTTGTCAGAGTTTAGACTCCTAAGTACATCTGTTCCAGAGCCACCTCTACCTGATCGTATCCAGACATGGATGTATTTCTTGGAAAATTTACAAAATCAATACATTACCAAAATTCCAAGAAATTCTTCTATACTAATTCTCAAAGTCTATCTTAGGGAAATGTTCTCTAATAAGAGTTTTTATAAATCTAGATTCCAAGGTTTGTACAAAACTTCCTCTGATACCAACTGTAACACCCCGACCCCAGTTACCTAGAGTCGGTACATTATTACATAACATTGTAATGATACAAGGAATCATTTCCTGAAAGACCGATCAGTTTAGTATCCTTGGAAGTACTAGATACATACATAAGTTTTACATTACATCATGAAATAAAAAAACATTGTGTCCCATTTGAACACTCTTATATCCCTTAGCCTATTCATGTAGGTTAATCATAACATACTTCTTCGCATTCTGGAAAAAATAAAACATAAGAAAGGGGTGATCTCATATGCTTAGTAAGGATAACAATATAGTGGAAACTATCATAAATAAGCATAAAAATTTAAGGCAATGTATAAGACTAAAACACAAGATTTTTAAACATAGAATTCAGCATAATATAGAAAAGATAAATCAAATAATTCCATTTACTTATTCACATGGATATTCTTCCAGTCAAATGATCACATGTAATATTAATAACCAATTTCATAATGATGGAATGCATAATACCTGACATCATAACAAAATAGTCAAGGCATCGTGCCAAGACTACAAATAATATTTTGTCAAGGCATAGTGATACGATACTAGTTTGTATCATGGGACCTACTGATGCATCGAGGAGATATAGTGGGATCCACCTATCACTTACTAAGTCCAATGAATTCCTCATATGAAAAGGTTGAAACATAATATAAAAATTCGTATTAAAACTAGGATACGAAATGTTAATACTTTAACCATAAACCATGAATGGTATAAAAATAACACATCCATAGTTTAACATGTTACAAAACCTTCAATACAATATGGATGAATGTATCATAATAAATCAACTTCATACAAGTGTAAAATCCCTCAAAGGATGTTGACATGGACGAAATAAAAGATATTTGAGAAAAATATTTCTTTCTATTTTGAAATTATTTAAATTTCATATAATTATAAAGGAAAAAAATTATTTTGAAAATATTCATATAATCTTATTAGGGAATATTTGAAGGTGTTATAATGACAGAAAATTTCCACACTTTCTGTATAAGTTAAAAAAACATTCTTTCCCTAATTTTGTCAAATAGGTCGTAAAGGACCTTATTAGGAAAATGAAGAAAAGATTACTTTATAATTTTTTTTATAAAAAGGCAAACAAGGGTATATATGACTTTAACCCATAGTCTAGGAAATAGTAAAAATGTTTTGAAATAAATTTTTAAGAAACACGAATGTAGATGATAAAGAGGTCCCACTAGATACTCACATATAAACAACCTCAGATAATGAAGTGATTTTAGAATTAACCCTTGCCTTGTACTTTTCCTTGATCAAGGGTACGTTAACCTTATTTATTATAGTTAAATAATTGTTATTAAATTATACAAGAACCACATAAATAAATATGATATACTATATGATCTTATAATACTACTTTGTTAATAATATCTTAGTAGTATCATTGTTTCGGGTGTTAACTGATTCATTTTCTTTTATATGCTTGGTGATGTAATCCATGGTTGTTTTGGATAAGATGTATTGGATTCATATCCATAATGATATTAAGTTCTTAAAAATTATTTTTAATCATAAAATGAAAATTATTCTTGAATGGGTATGATGAGTAATGAATTTAATCGCGTTTGTGGAGACGGTAATCCGTACGTATGGACGAGCGACAATATCATTCTATTGATCATGAAATCGTATGTAATTGGATTTTATATCATATATAAAGAATAATTAAAATGTTATATTTATTATTTACATCCGTTATACTCATTATTATACCCATCCAAATAAGGAAGTGTTTGAATAAAAAACTACACCACAACATGGAGACGGTAAGCCGTACGTACGCACATATGGTGACTTGTCATTGATAGGATGGATAGAATAATGAATATGGTTGTACCATATTTATAAAAACATAAATGTATGTATAAGGTATTGGAGTTATTATTTTGGTATGGAAACAACAAGGAAAGAGGAAGTGGAAGAATCAAAGAACTTTGAAAGAGGTGGCAAAATTATTACCTCTTCTTCGGGTGTTTCCTATTGATTTGACCAAATGGATTCGAACATGTGATTTTGAGAGAAGGGGAAATACCTTTTTATAAGAGAGGTGATGGTCACTTTAGGAAAATATTGAAATATTATTTTATTATAAAATCATATTCGGTTTATAATGGCTCCAAAATGATTTATTTTGAGGATAAGGTGGGTATGGGTCGAAAAACACTCAAGTAACAGGTTTTAGACAGGTTTAGGTCACCATATTAACCTTATATTTTATATTTAACTCTGTTAAATATTTTAACTTTTACTATGTATTCTTGTATTATTATAATAAATGGTTAATAAACTTACAATAAATAGCCAATAAACCCCAAGTGGTTCATTATTGATATATCTAACATTATATAAGTCCTTTTACAGAACCTTTTATCTTTAGGAATGTTATATCAATTAATAAAATAGTATTTGTTCTAAAAACTCATTGATGTCAATTTTGACACTATTTGGTATTTTGTTTTTGTGAAAGTCATAAGAACTTTATAACTTAGAAAAAAATTTATTTAATCAACCCTAACATGTCATATTAACCTATAAAAATAGTTTAATTCATCAGAAGTCTCTATTTATATTTATTTGTATATTTATAATATCAATTATTTTAATCCCTCATTAATAAGGTATTTACTGCATCATCATTGTGTCATAAAAAATTTAATTATTTAATTTCTAAAAATTTTAAATAAAATACCATTATATAGTATTTTTTTATTTTTTCTAATTAATATTTATAGTTGAGTTTATCTTATGTATAACCTTATATTAAAAATGGTTTAGTTTTTAAACTCTAAATTTATCACTTTTAACTCTTCTTTAAATAAAATAATAATAAATGTCCTAATCTAATACATGTAGACCCAAAGGATCATATTTTATTCATATATTTGTTTTTGGTCTAAATACACTTATCCAATAGAATTAGGACATGTTTTATTGTAATTATAATACCGTTTTAACCTTTAATTACCCTATTTACTTTTAACCGTGGTAAATAAAATCCAAAAGTTACTGTTGGAAAAATTACTTTCATCATATTGAACCATAATTTACTTAATGATTTCAACCGTGTCTCTCTAATTTTTTAAATTCAATTCACATAATTGGTAAAATTACGTTTTAGGAAAATTTGCTAACGTGCCTATAAGGTGGGTAAAAGATGTTAAAATGTTCAATAAAATTTTATATATCTAACTTTATTATAAAATGAATACAATTAATTCCATTAAACTTATATAGGTATTATGTATCTATTTTTAACTAAAATAAATTTAAATAAAATAATTAATTATTTAAATAAAAATTAGTTTTTAAACAATAATGATGTGTTTTTCACTATTAATCAAAAATTGAATGTTTTTAGAAAAATACAAAAAATTCACTCTAAGATAAGTTTGATATTATAAATCCATAAATGAAGTCCACATTGAAAAATAAAATTTATAAAATTTCAAAAAGTGGGTATTACTATTCATAACGTCTATTTTGATTGGTTGTGGTGTGCTAGAACTCGAAGTTGCGTACAACACAAGATATTGCATTATTAAAAGAGAAATGTACCGTTGAAGCTTGGAGTGTTACAATCCATCCCAAACATTAGAGTTATCCAAAATAATTATGTCCAATATCTACCTAAAAGGTCTCTAAATTTCTAAAATCAATTGTAACATCAGATTCCTCAAACAACATAATATTTCTCTAATTGTCACATAATTAATATATTATTATCTTTATCATATTAAAACCATAATAAAAACAAAAACTACTACAATACAACACTTATATATATCACATTATTCTTATAACCAGAATATATTTCTTGAATCCAAAAACACAAATACATTAATTATTCCACTTCGACTGTAGTAATAACATACTATTTAACTTGATTGATTTTATTTTTCTAAGATATATTTCCTTGAAACTTTGGACAATAATTTTCATAATGTATCATATATTTACAATTATAACATTGAAATACTTCTTTATTTCCCTTACAATCATGATCCTAATGACCTTTTTCCCCACATTTGTAACAAACTCCCATTCCTTTTAGGCAAGTACCATAGTGGTTCTTCCCAAAATTATCACATAAGGGAAAATCCATTTTTCCCATTTCTCTTTATCTTTCTCTTGATCCACTATTTTCTTCTTATATTTCCTTACTTTAATGTTATAAGACTTAGAGAATTATTTTTTTTGTCTTGATAGCACACAAGATTATATATTTGTACGATGATAAAGTTTGTGAGACCAATGACCATTAGAGGAAAGGTTTTAACCCATAAAATAATCGATCAATATTAATTCTTGGGTTACGTATTTAGTCTGTAACATTTCTTTATAAACTTGTAAAGTTAGCCTCATACTTTGCAACATTCTCATCCTCATTTTGCCTCAAACTTAGAAATTGTCTCTCCATATCTTCTCGCTGTTCACAGGGAAATTATTTCTCTTGAAAAAGATCTTTAAAATCCCTCCATTACATATTTACCTCTTCATCATCATCACTTGTGTTTTGAATTAATGACCACTATTGATCCGTACCTCCCGAGAGACAATAAAATGCCATGAAAACCTTTTCCCTTTCATTACTTCCCAGAGAAAGAAATATTTTCTATAAGGAACATGTCCACTGATCAGCTACAAAAGTATTTGTATTCCCATTGAATGTTGGAGGATGTTGTATCATGAAGCGGTCCAACATTGGTCCTCCATGTTGTGGATCAGGATGATCCATATGGGTAAGGTTATTATTCATAACACGAGTCAGCTATCCCAGTATAGTTACAAGATGTTCAGTTCCATTTGTGTCACCAGATCCACTATCATTATCTTGAATAGGAGGGAAATCCCTACATAGATTATATTCTTTGATACGGTTTTCATTTCTTCCACTAGGTGCCATTTCTAAAAAATGGCATACAAAAGATTAGGTTATGAATCATAATTCATAATTCCAAACTAGTAAAATACTTAATATAAATTAAAAACCATATGCATATCTAATCCATAATCATAAATATGGTTCCTTTGAGGACATATTTACTCATAAATCCTTCATCATGGTTTATAAATAAAATATGAATTATCCTAGCCATATCCCCCGAGAGTGTCAAATGAGGTGTGTAGTAAGGCCCATTTTCATGTACCAGGTTACCCCGAGTCAAGCTCAAAATACCTTATCAGAGTTTTCACCCCTAGGTACATATGTACTAGAACTATGTCCACTTGTAGTATCTAGAAAGTGATTTATTTTCTAAAAATACCCACATAATTTATATTTTAAAATTTTAGGATTCTCATCAATACATACCCTCAAATTCTTTCTAGGGATTTTGATCCCTAATCATAGTTTTCTAAATCTATTTTCAAGGTTGTTGCTAAACATTATTTGATACTAACTATAAAACCCCAACCCCATAATCCCAGAGCCTATTCATTATTTTAATACATTGGCATGATTACAAAGAATCATGTCTCGAATGACCGATCAATTTAACAGTCTTGTAATATAGATTACATACAAAATCTTAACATTAAAATTTCTAACAAAAAATACAACATAGATAATCCTTTGAGAATTATATTATTCCCCAAGCATAACCTGGGATATCAATTATAATACACTTCTACACATCTTGGGAAAATATAACATAATAAAGGGGTGAGGTCAGATACTCAGTAAGGGTAAATAATTCAGCGAAGGCTATAAACTTGTAAGGAAATATGTATAATAAAAACATTATCCTTTTAAACAATAAAATTGAAAAAAATATGGAAAAAATAAATTAAACATTACCATATGAACATGCGCATGGACATTATATTAGTTGAATAATCACAAGTAATAACTAATTTCATAATGAGAGATTGCATATTGTCGGACATAATAACTACTATGTCAAGGCCTTGTGCCAAGACCATTCACAAATATTATATCAATGCCTTTTTCCAAGACACTAGTTTGTCTCATGATACCTACCGATGCATTTAGGGGATATAAAGAGCCCCGTCCGTCACTTACTAAGTCCAATGAAAATGGTGAAACATAACATAAACATTCTTATTTAAACTAGAATATGAAATATCAATAATTTAACCATAAAACATGAATGATATAGAAATATCACATCCACAGTCAAACATATCATAACTCATTCAATTCAATATGGAATATTGTATTATAATAAATCAACCTCAATCAAGAATAATATCCATTAATGGATGTTGACATAGTTGAAAATGATCTGTAAAACCCTTTGAGAGAAATATCCCTTGTTCATGAAATCATTTAAAAGTCACAAAATTTATAAGGAAAGTAATTTAAAAGCTATTTTTGAATAAATGTGTCCCATACAACTTTGAAAATTTGTAAAGGAATTAACATTTTAAAATAATCATGTCCATATAAATAAATCCTTAAAATCATTTTGAAAACCTGGACATTAATTAATTAGATTTATAAAAATAAATCTATCAAACATTTAAAATGATGATCCAGTTAAAGGGTAACTTCCATAAAACCATAAAATATTCCTTTTTAAAAGATTTTTATGAAACATGGACATTGATGATAAGTATTTCCTAGTAAATAATTACACATCAACAACCTCAAATAATAATGAGATTTTAAAATTAACCCTTACCATAGGTCTGATACTCTCTATACGTGTCTGAAACTCATGTATAATGTTTTTAAACATAATATTAACATATATAAGAATTATAATAATATTTATGATATCATATATGACTCTTTTATGACTTTATATTACCCATTTATTAACAAATAGAAGTTAATACAATATTTTGTGTGATATCGCTTTGTTTATCGTACTTGTTTTGACTTGTTATTATTGATCATATTACTTAGATCATGATTTAATTACTCCCAAAATGTATAATATTATTTATATATCATATATATTCATAACATAAATATATAAAATATATAATGGAATACACCGTTCATGGAGACGGTAGGTCGTACATACGCATGAACATTGTTCCCATTTTATTATCATATTGAATTGAAGTAAGTGAATGAAATATATGTACATACATAGATATATCATTTTAGTAGACTTATTATGTTATTTATTTAATAATTATGAATAAAATATTTTTTATAATCATTCTTGGATGTTTAAAGTGGAGAATGAATCTCATCGCGTCGTGGAGACGGTAGGTCGTACGTATGCACGAGCGACGTTATCGTTCCTTTAATGATTAAATGGTATATAATTGGATAGAATATGAATTTCACAGAAGACATATCATGTTATATTTATTATTTACATCCATTATATTCATATTTATACCCATATAAACAAAGTTCACATGAAAAACAATTGACACCAAGGCGTAGAGACGGTAAGCCATACGTACACACCCATGGTGGTATTGTTTTTCATTGGATGGGTAAAAAGAGGAATATGGTTATACCATAATATTAACAACATATAAGAATATATTATATTCTGTAAATATTATTTTAGTATGGTAACAACTTAGTAATAGTAAGTAGAAGAAGAAATGATCTTTGAAAGTGGTGATAAAATAATTACCTCTTCATCAAGTGCTTCCTTTTGATTTGAACAAAAGGGCTCCTTAGGTTGGCTTTATGATAAAGGTAAGGCCTATAGGATAAAGTGAGGGTATTTTAATGGATATTTGAGAAGTATTTGTCCGATCCAAATGTCTTTGGAGGTGTGAATTTAAAAAAAGGGGAAGTACCCTTTTATAAGAGAGGTGAGGGGCACTTTTGGAAAATATTGAATTATTAATTTATTATAAACTTATTATGCGTTTATAATATCTCAAAATGGATTTATTTATATTCCAAGACTAGTATGGGTATAAATCCTCTCAACTAATAGGTTTTAGACTTGTTTAGGTGAAAAAATTAACCTTATCTTTTAGATTTAACCCCTTGTAAAATAAGCCAACTCTTACAATTCCTCTTGTATTTTTATACTACATGGTTAATATAATTAATATAAAATTCCAAGAGATCCTAAAGTGGACCATTTATGAAATTTATATCACTATAAAAGTTGTTTTTCTGAGATTTATATTTTTAGGATATTTATATCATTTAATAAAATAGTATTTGTTTTAAAAACTCATTTATGACAATTTTGACACAATTTAGTAATTGATTTTTTTAAAGACATAAAAAATTGATTCCTTTGAAGAAAAGGCATTAAATCATCCCTAATAATTTAATTACGTCCTTAAAATTAATGGATGATATAAAAATTTTCAAATTACATTTATTTTAACATTTAAAATATAATTTATTTGAATCCTTTATTAATGAAGCAATCACTACATCATCATTGTGTCATAATTAAATTAATTTATGTAATGTATAAAGATTATAAATAAAATATCATGATGTAGGAAATATTTTTATCTTTATAATTAATATTTATATTGAATGAGATAAATTATATTGCCTGGTATATTTTTTTAGTAAAAGATACATGTTTGTGTTATATTTTTCTATATTTTTAATTAATTTTTATAAAATGCCATTTTCACACCCATGTGGCTCCATGGGGTCTCCAAATCAACCGAAGGAATCCCATGGTCAGAAATATATCATCCAATAGAATTATTACATGTGTTAGGGTAGTTTAATATTATTATAATATTATTTTTTACCCTTATTTACCGGATTTACCCTTTAACCGTGGTAAATAAAATATTTACTGAAGTAACTATTCAGAATCTCCAAAAAGAAAAGTTACCTATTTATATAATTTGTCACTTATGATTCCAAACATGGAATCAAATTTTCCAAATTCAAAACACAAAATGTTCAGTAATTAATTTGAAATTAATTCCCGTTGTTAAAACCAAAAAGAAGGTTTTTAGGAAATAAAAACTATCAAAAGATTGTCATGTGTTTTTGTAAAATTTAAATGTGAAATTATATAAAATGACCTAAATTATATTAAATGATAAAAATATAATCTAATTATTCTTTAAAACCACTCAAATATATAATTTAACACTATAAATTATTTCGATTAAAAAAGTTTTTTTCAATTAAAATTTTGTATTTTCCCTATTAATCAAAATATGAATGTTATCATAAAAGTACCAAAAATTTAGCCAAACTAAAATTTTATGTTCCTATTATAAATAATAATTTAATTTCATCAAATTTAATATATCTATTTGTCAAATATTGGATCTATAAAGAGTTATCCTTTGAAAGGAGGAAAAACAACATTTTTTTGAAAAATACTTCTTTTTTATAAAAAATTGAATTTTTACTTATAATATGTATATAAACACAAAATATGAATTTTGAAATTATATGGGATATATAAAATTTAAAATGTGGTTAATACTATTCCTAACTACTTTTTAAATAGCTAGTTTGATAGGTCGTGGTGCGCATGAACTCGGTGTTGCGTACATCGTACACTATTGAAATATTTAAAAAGGAAGCAAAGAATGGAAGATTGGGGAGTTATATTACACCCTCCTTCAATAAACTTCATCCTTGAAATTTATGATCGGGATTGAAATCTAGGGGTTGGACATTTCAAAATATCATAGTTGAAATCCCACATCGAAAAATGGATTAATGAGGCCTCTATTTTAAAATAAAAAAAGTTAAGTATGAAGGTTACTAGAAATAACACATACTAAGATTCAATATAGGAAAGTGTGGATTTATAAGAGAAAAAACCATCAAGTTATGATGGATAGCGATAAAAAAAATTAGTAGGAAAAATGAACAACCAGAAAGCTATAAATCTGTAATGATTTAAGGGACGATTTGATTCATCGCAGAAGAAAGTACTAGGATTTGTTTTTGGTTTTATGATCCTTTTCATAGTTTTGTAGAATTAATTTAATTCACAGACTAAGGACACACAGAAGCATAATTAATTTACATGTAGATTTTCATCCTTTAACTAATTCCTACCACAAAATCATCTTTCTCATCAAAAGATAAAACTCAAAAATATTATATTTATCTCAATCTTATATGATTCCAAATATAAAAATATACCATTTAAATGAAGAAAACTATTTTATAAAAACCAGGTACTTTTTATAGGCTAATGGTAGGTGATAAAGTCTTGTCGCACTTCAGTTGTGGGTTTGACTCTCGCAACTTTTTCCGAAACAACGGGTTATTGCTCAACCTATAGGTTGTCCTTTTTCTAAAACTATAGTAATAGAAAATTCCAAAAATAATCATAAACAATACTATACAATGTTCAAATTGTTCCATCACAACCTTTAGAGTTTACCAAAATACTTTAGTACAATCTCTCTCTAAAAGGTCTCTAAATTTCCTAAATCAATTATAACATCAGATTCCCTAAACAACGTAATGTTTCTCTTGTTATCACATAGTGAATATATGATTATCTTTATCATATTAAAACCAAAATGAAAAAAAGTACTATATTATAATCCTCATATATATCACATTCTTATTATAACCAGAATATAATTCATGAATCCAAAAATATAAATACATTAATTATTCCACTTCGACTGTAGTAATAATAAAAGCTTGACCTTAAACGATTTTCTTTTTCTGAGATATATTTACTTCACACTTTGGACAATATTTTTTATAATGTCCCATATCTTTACAATTATAACATTGAAAAACTTCTTTCTTTCCCTTATAATCATGATCCTGATGACCTTTTTCTCCACATTTGTAACAAACTCCCATTCTTTTTAAGCTAGTACCAAGGTGTTTCTTCCCACAATTATCCCATAAGGGAAAATAATTATTTCCCTTTTTCTCTTTATCTATTTCCTGCTCCACCATTTTCTTTTTATCTTTCTTTACTTTAATGTCATAAGACTTAGATAATTAATTTTCTTTCTTGATAACACATGAGACTATATATTTGTATGATGAGAAAGTTTGTGAGTCTAATGCCTATCATTGGAAAGGCTTTAACCCATAAAATAATCGACCAATATTACTTATTGGGTTACGTACGTAGTTTATAGCATGCCTTGATAACTTTGTGAAGTTAGCCTCATACTTTGGAACATTCTCATCCTCCTTTTGACTTAGGCTCAACAATTGTCTTTCCATATCAGCTCACTGTTCATGAGGAAAATATTTCTCTATAAAAATTTGTTTAAATTCCCTCCATTCCATATTTCCCACTTCTTCATCATCATTTGTGTTTTATATTTATGACCACCACTAATTCGCTTCTCCCGAGAGATGATAAACATCCATGAAAACCTTTTCCCTTTCATTACTTCCCAAAGAAAGAAATATTTTCTCCAAGGAGCTTATCCAATGCTCAAATACAAAAGTATTTGTAGTCCCATTTAATGTTGGAGGATGTTGACTCATGAAGCGGTCTAACATTGGTCCTTTTAACTGTGGACCAAGATTCTCCATATGGGTAAGGTTATTATTCATAACCTCAGTCAGCTACCCCAGTACGATTATAAGATGTTTAGTACTATTTGTGTCACCATCTCCACTATCGTTATCTTTCATAGCAGGGAAATCCCCACATGGATTACATGCGTTGATACGATTTCCATTTCTTCCACTAGGCACCATTTCTAAACAATGTCATACACAAGATTAGGTTATGAATCATAATGCATAATTCTAAAATAGTAAATTACAAAACATAAATTGAAAAATTTATACATATCTAATTAGTAATCATAAATATGGTTCCTTTGAGGACATATTTACTCATAAATCCATCATAATGGTTTGTAAAGAAAATATGAATTATCCTAATAATATCCCCCAGGAGTGTCAAACCAGGTTTGCAGTAAGGATCGTTGTGATGTACTAGGTTATCCCGAGTCAAGATCGGAACAACTTGTCAGTGTTTTCAACCCTAGGTATATCTTTACTAGAACTACATCCCCATTTAGTATCTAGAAAATGATTTATTTTCTAGGAATACCCACATAATCTCTATTTTAAAATTCTAGGATTCTCTTCAATACTTATCCTAAAATTCTATCTTAGGGTTATGATCCCTAATATTAGTTTTCTAAATCTATTTTAAGGCTATTGCTAAAAATCATTTGATACCAATTGTAACTCCATGACACCAGAATCCTGTATGAGGTGCATTATTTTAATATATTGGCATGATTACAAGGAATCAAGTTTCAATGGACCGATCAGTTTAGCAGTCTTGGAAAATAGATTGCATACTAGAACATACCATTACAATTTCAAACATAAAATAAAACATAGATAATTTTTTTAGAATTTCATTATTCCCATAGCTTAACCCTACATGTCAATCATAATACACTTATTGTTATCCTATGAAAATAAAACATAAGAAATGAGTGAGATTAGATGCTTAGTAAAGGTAAATAATTCAGCAGAAGCTAAATTTTTTTAAGGCAATATGTATAATAACAACATCATCCTTTTAAATAATAAAATTGAACGTCATATGGAAAAAATAAAAGAAACATTACCATATAAACATGCACATTGACATTATAATAGTCGAATAATCACATATAATAACTATCATCATAACGAGGGAATGCATAATGCCGAACATAATAACTACTACATCGAGGCCTTGTGCCAAGACCATTCACTAATATTCTTTCAAGGACTTCTTTTAAGACACTAGTTTGTCTCATGATACTTACTGATGCATCAAGGGGATATAGTGGCCCCCACCCATCACTTACTAAGTCCAATGAATTCCTCTTATGAATATGGTGATACATAACACAAACATTTATATTAAAACTAGCATAAGAAATGTCCATACTTTAACCATAAACCATCAATGGTATAGAAATAACACATCCATAGTCAAACATATCATAACTCATTAAATACAATATGGAAGATTGTATTATAATAAATCAACCTCAATAAAGAATAATATCTATTAAAAGATATTGACATAGTTGAAAATGATTAGTAAAACCCTTTGAGAGAAATATCCCTTCTTCATGAAATCATTCTAAAGTCACACAATTTATAATGGAAGTCATTTAAAAGATATTTTTTAATCAAAGTGTCCCATACCACTTCAAATTTTTTTAATGGAATTAACATTTTAAAATAATCATGTCCATATAAATAAATCCTTAAAATCATTTTGAAAACCTGGACATTAATTAATTAGATTTAGAAAAATAAAACTTTTAAACCTTTAAAATGATGATATATTTAAATAGAAAATTCCATAAAACATTAAAATATTTCATTTTTATTTTGTATGAAACATGGACATGGATTATAAATATGTCCTAGTAAATACTTACACATCAACAACCTAGATTAATAATGAGATTGTGAAATTAACCCATACCATAGGTCTGATACTCTCTGTACGTGTTTGAAACTCCTGTATAATGTTTTTAAACATATTATTAAATTATATCAGAATTATAATAATATTTATGATATCATATATGATTATTTTATGACTTAATATTACCCATTTATTAACAATTCCAAGTTAATGCAACATTTCAGGTAATATCACTTTGTTTATCGTATATGTTTTGACTTGTTATTCCTGACCATATTACTTAGATCATGATTTACTTACTTCCATAATTTAAAATATGATTTATATATCATATATATTCATAATATAAATATATGTAATTGATATATATATATAATGGGATACACTATTCATAGAGACAGTAGGCCGTACGTACGCATAAACATTGTTTCCGTTTTCTTATCGTTTCGAATGGAAATATGTGAATGACATATATGTACATACATACATACATACATACAGAAAAACACACAAAAACATCATTCCAGTAGACTTATTTTTTCATTTATTTCATAATTATAAAAAATATATTTTTTATAATCATTCTTGGATGGTTAAATTGGAGAATGAATCTCATCGCGTCGTGGAGACGGTAAGCCGTATGTACACATGAGCAACAATATCATTAATTTAATGATTAAATGGTATGGAATTGGATGTAGTATTAATTTTATAGAAGAAATATCATGTTATATTTATTATTTACATCCATTATATTCATCATTATATCCATATAAATAAATTGCACATGAAAAACAATTTACACCATGGTGTGGAGATGGTAAGCTGTATGTATGCATGCATGGTGATATTATTTTTCTTAGTATGGGTAAAAAAAGGAATATGGGTATACCATAATATTAAAAATATATCAGGATATAGTATATTATAAAGGTATTATTTTAGTATGGTAACAACTTAGTAAGAGGAAGTAGAAGAATAAATGAACTTTGAAAGAGGTGATAAAATAATTACCTCTTATTCAGGAGCTTCCTTTTGATTTGAACAATAAATCTCTTTAAGATGGATTTTTGATCAAATTAATGCATATATTATGAATTTAGGGTAGTTTTCAGGAGATTTGAGCAGGTTTTGGTCTATCCAAATGGCTTTGGATGTGTGAATTTAAGAGAAGAAAAAGTACCTTTTTATAAGAGAGGTGAGTAACACTTTAGGAAACTCATGAATTATTAATTTATTATAAAATTATTTTCGGTTTATAATAGATTAAATTGAGTTAATTTAGAGTCTAAGATGATTATGGATCTAAATAACCTCATTTAATTGGTTTTATACATGTTTGGGTGACAGAATTAAGCTTATCTTTTAGATTTAACCCTTTGTAAAATAAGTTAACTCTTACCATGTACTCTTTCATTTTTATACTACATGGTTAGTAAAATTACTATAAAATTATAAGATAACATAAGGTGGATAATTTATGACATCGGTATTACTACCCAAATTTTTTGGCCGAAATGTAGATTTTTAGGACTTTTATATCATTTAAAAAAATCGTATATGTTTTTAAAAACTCATTTTTTTCAATTTTGACAATATTTAGTAATTTATTTTTGTTAAAGTCATAAAAAATGGATTAATTAGAACCAAAGGAATTAAATCATCCCTAATTAGTCAATGTCATCCATAAAATTTGATGATGACATAAAAATGTTCAAATTACATTTATTTTACCATTTATAAATTAATTTATTTAAATCCTTTATCAATGAAGAAATTACTGCCTCATCATTATGTCATAATTAAAGTTATTTATTTAATGTATAAAAATAATAAATAAAATATAATGATGTAGGAAATATTTTTATCTTTTTAATGAATATTTTTAGTTAAATACATCAATTATATGACCCTATATAAATTTTGTTTAGTAAAAGATACATGTTTAGGTTATATTTTTCTATACTTTAAATTAATTCTTATAAAATGTCATTTTCACACCCAAGTGGATCCATGAGGTCCCAAAATAGACCCAAGGAAGCCTATGGTTGGAAATATCTCCTCCAATAGGATTAGGACATTGTTAGGGTAGTTTAATATTATTCTAATTTTATTTTTTACCCTTATTTACTAGATTTACCCTTTAACCATGATAAATAAAATAATTACTGAAGTTACTATTCATAATATTCAAAACTAAATGGTACCTATTTACACAATTTTGAACTTATTATTCCAAATATTGAATCCATTTTTCCAAATTCAAAACACAGAAGTTGCAGTAATTAATTTAAAATTAATTCCCATTGTTAAAACCAAAAAGTGGGTTTTTAAGAAATAAAAACTATCAAAACATTGAAACGTGTTTATGTACAATTTAAATGTAAAATTACATCCAATGACATAAATTATATTAAATTATAAAAATATTATATAATTATACTTTAAAACTACTGAAATGTATAATTTAAAACTATAAATTATTTCAATTTTAAAAAGTTGTTTTTAATTATAATTTAATATTCTTCACTATTTATCAAAATATGAATGTTATCAGAAAAGTAACAAAAATTTATCCAAACTAAATTTTTATTTCCCTATTATAAATAAGAATTTAATTTAAAAAAATTGAATATTTATAAGTGTCAAATATTAGATTTAAAAAGGTTTCATCATTAAAAGGTGGAAAACCGCATTTTTTGAAAAATACTTCTTTTGTCTAAAAAATTGAGTTTTTCCTTAAATTATGTCTAAAAAACACAAAATATGAATGTTAAAAATATATGGGATATATAAAATTTAAAATTTGGATAATATTATTCAAAACGTTTTTTTAAACGACTACTTTGATAGGACGTGGTGCGTTTGAACTCGGTATTGCGTACATCGCACACTATTGAATTATTTAACAAGGAAGAATATCGTAGAAGCTTGGGCTATTACAACTGGTTACCTACTAAGTTCTCATAATGATACTAGGAAGGATAAATAACTCAATTATGATCAAGGATCACCATGATTCATAATAAATTCTTACTATTGATGTCCTTACACATTCCAAAGAAAAAAAATCTCATTTATCAAAAGAAACCTTGAAATACTCATCCCTAGAGGTTAGATTTAAATCATTTAACTAAAGGGTCATATTAACATTTAGCTTTATGAAATATAATCCTCATGAATCCCAGAATACATATTGATACTCGTAGATTTTATAATAATACTCTTATTGAATCCTCATTTCCTAGACAAAGCACTTCTCATTTCCTCTATATGATTTCTCACCTCCTTATTAGTGTTCAACTCTAGGGTAGTTACCTATCATCAAATATCCAACATTAAATAAGATTTATAACCTTATTTTCACATATTTTTTAAAGGACACTAAGCTTTACACGACCCAATCCATAGGTCCCCTCCTCGGTAGTAGTAAGCCAGATGTTCTACCCCAAGTCTCCCTCAAAAAATCCTAGGTCCAATGACTAGCACCGAGTAGGAAGATCCAACATTGTGGGAGGACTTATTATAATACATCTATATACAATGAAAACCACTACATAGGACATAAATAATCAAAATAAATGTGTGAAACTAACTACACTATATAAAATTCTTGTGATATAATCTAAGATACAAAAAGGTAAATCAAAACATAATCTATATTGAAAAAAGGGAAAGATAAACACCAAACAAGTGAAAACCGAATCTAACCTAAATAATTTAAAAGAGAATTTCCCCATAACAAGATAGCTCAAAACAAAAATTTCAGCCACTACTACCACCTACTTACATCACTAAACTCTTCTAACATCATTTCCCTAGAGGTCACTACCAAACGATCCATCATATGAATAAGATGACACTTGTGTTAGAAAACTCTCATGCATTGGTGAGTATATGTATACCCGATAAGATGATCTAAAAACCAAAAAGGATATAATTTTAAAGTAGTTATCCCAATGTTATGAGACCAAAAAGATAGAACATCCCACTGAAGATAATAACCTATATATTCTTTTATGAAAATAACTCAAGGAATAGGAGAGAGTATAACTTATCACAACCATCTACTAGATAAACCCTCAATCATCCCTAAGGATCTAAACTACCCAAATTTAGAAACCAATGTCACCTATCTAGAAATACAAAGGATGAACCATGTATCACTGAGTATCACACATTATATTATAGTAACACGCAATAGGTGGGAGTAGTACAAAAAATATCAGGGTAACACACAATAGATGACAACAGAACACAATAAATGAGAGGGAGGTACTTGACCCCTAAATGATCCAATCATCATGCTTGATCCCTATCATCATCCATGTAGATATAAATAATAAAACATCATACATAACCTTTTAAATGGAATAATATGGAAAAAATACTATTCCATTGTGATCTACTTGAGAAAAAACTCAAGAGAGTCTATTCATTTACTTAAAAATAACACACGATGAAAAGTTTATAAAAACAATACCCCACATTGAGTAGGCCATATGGTGGACCTGGGAATAGCATGTTGAATGTTATGAAAGATATGGTACACCCTAATAGGGTGTGTTACACTTATACCCCTTCCGTGGTTTGGTTCATGTAGACTCAACTTAGTCCGCCCATCTTCTTGGTAGGTCAGGCTGTGTGCTAGGCCGACCCAACTAGCCAGCCAGCCCATAAGGGGCCTAGACCAGCCACTAGCCCATGAAACACCACCCCCCATATAGAAGGTGACTGTCCATATTATTGAGGATGATTATAAAACCAAGTTTTGTACCCTAGAAACACCCTTAAATTTCTATCTCATGAACCAAGATGGTCTGAATTCCACCTCTTCACATCAAAGTGGCTCGAGCAGCCACCTCCTTAAACCGCATCAGCTGCTAATACGGATGGCCCATCACCATCCTCACCAAGACATTTCATTCCATTTCTACATAATATTCCTTAAATTTTGGATATGCACTTACACCACCCCATGAAACTCACCACCTTTCCACCATCACACCATCACTCGACATCCTCACACCATCAACTTTCTTAGTTCCATGAACAATAGAAAAAAGGGGGTAATGGGGGAAAATATCAATGATAATAACCTCAAATATCTATATCCATAATGAAAAAATGGGCCGTGTGATCCAAAAATTAAAAAGGAAAAAATAAACGGGGATTAACTTCTTGACCATCATTTTACAATCGAGCAGATGTAAATATCAATAAACAAACTTATTGGGTGAAATTTTACAATATAAATATGATGAAACAAGATTTGAATGTTGAATAATGAGTATAAAATTTTTTATCCAGATAAAAACTTGATCAATAGATGAATTATAGTATAAATAATAAAGCCCCACTGACTTATTATATTAACCGATGAATGGGTTTTTATATATTATTAGATCTGTTGATGATTCTGATGGGGAATTTCATTCCTTGGTACCCAATTCTGAAAACAAACCCATCCTCATTTTCAGTCTCTCAAACTATGAACATAAGAAACTAATCATAGTGAATGCATTTAATTATGTTTAAATAGGTGGATTTAGGGTTTCTATGTTTATTAATTGATTAATCAATCAATTCCACCAAATATGGTCCAGGTCATGAGGACTTGATGAAAATGAAAGTTATAACACCATTAGGATAAAACCACAAATACAAAAAAAACCATGATATTATATTTCATATTAAGGATCTACAACACTTACAACTCCATGAAAAATCAATGACTGATCAAAAAATATTATTTAAACAATTAGAAGGTTTAAAAAAAAATTGGGTTTATATATCCTCCCACCTTCAATGATTTTCACCGCAAAAATAATATCCTACTCAAAATGGTGATCGTGCTAAACCTGAATGTGGTTTTTAAACTTCCATGATCTCTATTGAAGGCCCCCATGCAACTTAAGAATAACAATAAGTGCAATAGATCATCCAAAAAGAGTCCTCTCCTAGAAGTCCTTGATCACCACTGGGTACTATAAGATGGTGGATCAATCCTTGATGTATAAGTCACCCTTTTCCATGACATGTGGTGGATAATTCATGTATATCCTCAGTTAAAACACATGGAATATGTCATGTACATGGTCTAAATATGAGGTAAACACCAGGTAGTAAGAAACCTCACGCACCCTATATAGGATCTGGTATGGACTGATGAACCTTATGGATTTCTCACCTCCCTGACCAAATATCTAAAAACTAGGCCATGGTTAAACCTTAAGAAATAAATTATCCCCTTCCTTGATCTACAAAGGTCTATTTTTTCACTATTACAATACTTATGATGGATTTAAATAGTCCTTATATGCTCTTAGATCACTAAACCTTCTCTATCATCATCCACACAAACTCTTACCCCATCAATGATAACTCTACTATCTCTAACCAATATAGAGGTAACCTATTAGGTATATTGTATAAGGACTTTAAAGATTAAATTGTAATGGTGGATTAATAATAGTTTTTTTATATGAACTCCTCTAAAAAAAGTGATCCTTCCAAGTTCAACTAAATGTCAAAATGCAAGCCCTCAATATTTCATAAAGAACTTGAATATTTATTTCGGTCTGACCATTAGCCTATGTTTGGAATACTATACTCATCTTTAACTTAGTATTGAATGTATCCTATAAACTCCCATGCAACCAAGAAATAAATTAGGAATATATATCAGAAATTGTCACTGAGGGTATCCCATGCAACCAGACAATATCCTCTATATACAAGAATTCCAAGACCTCTATCAAACTCTTGTTCCAAATAATAAGGAAGTAGGACTACTTTTTTATTAAATATATTATAATCCAGATAAAATCATTACCCCTAACTAAATAAGGAATCCCCATCATAAAATACATCAATATACAATCATGATTCCACTCTTGAAGCTCAAGGGTTTGGGCCAAACCTATTGGGACATAGTGCTCCACATTTACTTGATGAGAGGCGATACATTGTGTGATAAACTCGAAAACACTCTACATTATATTTACACACTAAAACTAATTCTCTAGGTCTTGGTACATCTTCAAAAATCTAGGATGTACCGACAATAGTGAAGTGTGGAACTCTCTTAAAACCTACTCATGTAGATAAATTTTCACTATTGTCTATCCCTAAAATAGGATGATGTGAACCTAACATTTAGAATAGCCATATAGTTTATCTTCTAAAAATATATAGTTCAAAATACTTCACAATAAATATATCCAAGATGATCCTCCCACACATGATGAGGAAGTTGAGGGGCCACCACTATCAATTGATGATAATCCACTTTATCCTCATCCAATAAGTTCAAATGTAAAATTGAAAACTTCTACAACTCCTCTCACAATAATTAATAATGATAAATCTTTATATGGGAATCAACAACCACATATATATTTCTGGAGGAATATAAAATCTTGAAGTGATTGTCCTAAAATAACTCAAACCAATTCCTCTGTCATAGGTTGATATATATCTAAGTAAAGATAAACTGAAGACTCTTATGGTTCATATAGACTATGAAGATCTCACCCAGAAGTTAGTTACTATATGTATTGAAGGAGAAAACTATGATTTAAAAATCCAAATTTTGGGACACATAGTTCTACTTATGAGACATCAATTGTCTCTACCCATAAGTGATAACCTCCCACCACTACATCAACACACAACCAATCATAGCTCTAGAGGCATCATAGAACCTAATGTACTTGAATACATCTTCTAAAAACCTCAAGATATGAGAATTCATATACCTACAGTTATCTCCTAGAAGTATCTATGTCATCACTCATACTATAATACCATGATATTTTATGATATATTTCTCTTTAAATAAATTTAATTTCTCTATATCTTGCAATACACACAAACCTTAGTCTAAATGAACCGTAATATAGTATACAATTATATCCTAGATGTTAAATTAGAGTATTTAATATATATAAAAACATTTTTAAAATTATGTATAAATGTTTTATAACAAACAAATACATTTATAAATAATCAATTTATTTTTAGTAATACATTTATACGCTTTAAAAAAATTCCAAAAAATGGTTATTATTATTTTTTGAGAGAAAATAATATAATTAGTATTAACCAATTTTTTAAATTTATTTTAAATATTTAAATTAATTTTTGAAATCATCATACCACAATTATATTTGAGTGAAATTTGGATAATTTTCTAAATATATTTACTTTTCAATGAAAACTGAAAAATACGTATTTTCATTGAAAACCATATTTTCATTTAAAGCATTAAAAATGATTCATTTTTATTGTAAAATTATTTAAAATTAAAATTATTTAATTCATATTATGAATAATACAATTATGTTTATTGGAATCAATTTTATGTTGTATTTTTTTATAAAAATTTTTTATTCTTAAAAAAACATTTTTTTTCTAGAAAACTACATCTCATGGTGTTTTGTAGGTTCAATTTTAAATTAAATTCTTCCAATTATATATGTTGATTTTGATGAAATGGATTAAATATTTGGAATAAAAATTTCCAAATTTTTTAATTATTACTATTTCATTTTAGGTTATAATGAATAGTGGGAATACAAAAAAATTTGTTACCACGATTAAGGTGAAAACATGTTTTCCTGGGGGAGGTGTTAAATGAAGAGATAATGGTTTTTTTCAAATTAAACTATTATAATTCTTATTGTATGGAAATATTTTGACATAATAATATCTAAAATTTTTATATCAATCTATATGTAATCATTTGGCCCGAGTTTGACAATATTATGTTTTAATCTATTATGAAATTCTAGGTGTGTCCTCCCCTCACTTATAAAAGGACACCCTCCTTTCTCTTATTTACACCATTTCGAGCAATATATGTTGATTAAAACTGGAAAAAGTATCTTATAAACCTCACTATACACCAATTAGAGGTTCTAACCTTCTTAAAAGACCATCACAAGGGTCATTAAGAAAGGATCTAATGGAAGCCAACCGAAGGAGAGGTAATTATCATACCCGACCTCTTTAAAATTATTTATTATTATAACTCCTATAAACCTATTTTAATGATCATAAAATAATAAATTCAGTGTCCTAAATATAATTAAATTCTATTAAAATTATGGAACCACATTTATTTACCCTCTTTTTCATCAAATGGGTAGTGAAAGTACCGCTCATGTGTATGTGTGGACTACCGCCTCCATGTAGCGATATAATTCATTTTCCACCACCATATTTAATAAATGGTTATTATGATGGATTTAAATTTTAAATATGATAATTATTAGATAAATATTATTATGGAATTAAAATATGAGATCTAGCTTCTTACCTTTAAATCCAATGGAAAATGATAATGTCGCTCGTGCATACGTGTGAACTACCACTTCCAAAAAGCGATGTAATTCATTTTTTAATTCTGATTTAAATGGATGGTAGAAGGATATATTTAATTAATATGTATTATATATGAGATATAATAATGATTCTGTAAATTTTAATTATAATTTAATTTCTTTTTTTTTTAAATTATCGAAAAGTGAAAACAACATTCATGCGTATGTATGACCTGCCATCTCCATGAATGGTGTAATTAATTTTTCTATCTATATCTTTTATTCATGAATATATATATATAATGAATATATATGATATTTATATCATGATTAAAATTATTTATATGATTGAAACATGATTAAAGTACAAGTATTGGAATTACCAAACTGAAATTATCATAAAAAATGAAATAATTAACACTAAAAAATGATGATTTTAATAAGGAATTATTAATAAATGGATATTTAAATGTTATAAGTGGATAATATATATTATTATAAGTATGAAAATGAATTTATTATATAATTATAATTAATTTAAATTTATTATATATGAGTATAGAGCACTTTTGAATCAAGTCGGACTTGAGGTAAGGTATTTTCGTCTCATTTTTATTTATATGAGATATTCCATATTCACCAATTCTTTATTTTATGTAGTGTATTTAAAATACATGAACACATTTTATGATAATTATAATTAAAATTATGGGGATTTAAATCTCCATATAATGTTCTCTATTTTTTGAGGTTTTTATTTGAATGTTACCAAAGTGGTATGATATTTATGTTACAATCTCATTGTTTTTCGGGATTTTTTATGATTATGTTTCCAATAATGAAATTTTATGACCTATAACTAAATAATCCCATGAATGTTATTATAATATTATCATTTATAGATATTAGATATTTTATCTTCATTTTAATCTCTTAAATAACTTACAATATAGTGATAGAATGTTTTTAAGGAAAACCATATTTATTTATCTATTCAGTCAGAAATCCTTTTTCTTCTATATCCATGTTTTCTAAAAATGTTTTCAATATTTTTTTAAATTATTATATTATTTTTTAAAATAACTTTAACCATGATTTTTTTAAATGTTTTAATATAAATAATGTTTTATTTTTTCAAATAAGTTACTTTTGAATTTCTTTCAAAAAATGTGAAAGGAATCATTGTTTTAACATACACGCAATGAATTGAATTTCCCACCATCAAGAATGATCAATTATATGAAGATTAATTTATAATTATCCAATTTTATTTTAAATTAAAATGTTTTCCTTAATATTTAGAAAATATAAATATTTTAAATAAGTTTTTTCAAAATATAAAGGGTATTTTACTCAAGAAATATTCATGATACATTTTAAATATATTTTTATATTATTATAATTTTATTTGAAGTTACTTATAATTTAAAATGGATTTGATCCAAGGATACCATAATTTTTATTTCTATGTATGGTTTATAATTATGATGACGAGATGGTTATGAAACCTATTTTTCTCCATGGGTCATGTTATGATGAAATGGTGAAATGTTTATGAAACGGTTTCCTTTCCATGAGTTTTTATTTATGATGAATTATTTATGATATTGTGGAAAAAATATGAATAGGTTATGATTATGTGACACGTGGGATCAAAATGATATATCCCTCTAATGCATTGGGTAGATATAGATATCTCATTAGATAATAAGGACTGAAATGGGGAGTGAACCTAGTTCAGCAAGGGAATCCATCCACTATGATAGTATTAGGAGTGAAACATGAATTAGGATATAATGGAATTAATGGTGAACCCAATCCACTATAATATTCTTGGAAGTGAGCATTGACTAAGGAAATTATTTTCTATTCTTAATCATATGATAAAAATGTAGGTATTATGCCAATTTTATGCTCTCATGTATTATGTTCTTTGATTCCTTCATGATTCATGTCTTATGAACTACCTAGATTTATGAAATAACTCATGATTATGATATATGATATGCTGGGCATGATTTTCAAATGTTATCATCATGTTCTCAGACCCTTATTCTCATGTTATTCTTAAGAGATCATTGGAATACCCCTTGTGTACCCTTATAGAGGAGCTGAGCTCACCTATTATTATGTTACCTCTCCCTAGGTTATGAAGAAATGTTTTAATTATGATATGTATAATAAAGTTTCTAGTTATGAAAAACTCAATGGGGGATTATGTAAATCAATTTTGAATTAGTTTTTTATATATACAAGTTTCCAAAGACACTAAAACAATAAAATATTAGCATGGATCATAATTTTATTTATTTTACTATTCATCTTATATGGTGTAATATTTATGTATAAAGATTATGAGTAATTATATTAGGTATTAGAGAAAAGGAAGGAATCCAATCCTTGGGAACTCACATATGTGAACATTGGGAGAAGAATAACCCTCCACCCAATGGATTTATGAGAAAAGGTATGCCACTGGGGAAGATGATAAGAGTCACTCAAAGGAGGTGTTTCCACCCATGGAGTGCTCTAATAGGTATAGATTATATCCCAATAGTTATAAGTCCATATTATTATAGTGAATATCAGATCAAGGATTATCAAACATTGGAAACTATTATGAGAAAACATTAGTGAGAACTCATAGGATAGTCCTATGTGTAGGAGAACGTATTAAGTTATAGTAAATAAATGAGTGTGTATTTCCTATAAAACATCCCTGTATGGATACTAAAATAGGATTTGGTTTTGGTAAAGATGCATCTTTGGGTAATAACTTCCAAAAGATTTGGTTGAGTATATCTCGATCATCATTCTATTTAATGATGAGTGTTCCCTTACTATACACCTATTTTGACACTCCCTATTGAAATGCATGGGTTAGCTTGTATTTTATTTATAAACAATTATAAAGGATTTGAATATATAATGATCATGAATTACCCAGGTTAAACCTATGATTTCATAGTTTGGAAATTAGGAGTAATGATTTAGACATACTATACATGATTTTTCATGATTTATCACTTTGATTAATGTTTCTTGGGGGTCATGCTAGCCATTTTTTTATTAAGAGATTGAAGATAGAATTATAATTTTTAGGTTGTAATAGATACGATAAAATATTTAAGTATCCTATTTTACCTTAGTTATTTAAATTACTATATATCTAGAAATTTCTTAAAGAATGTGTTGGTCAAAGTGAGTATCTCAAGAGGGGGTGAATTGAGTACCCAATAAAAATTTCTTTCAAAAATGGATTATTTAAAATCCCCCAAATATTTAAAAACAAACCAGATTATCAAAATAAGTAGTATGATATTTATTAATCATTATAAAGATTTATCTTAACATTTATTAGGTCTCAAATGAATAATATATACAATATTACACAATCCTTTGAAATCAATTTACTTGATTAAAATACTATATAAACACAAATTAAGATAAAATAACAGAGTATAAATTCTGTTTATAGCTAAGAAATTATTCAATTTTAATGAGAAAACAAAGTAAAACAAAATTTAAAACACACAATGGAAAAATGAATACAAGAGGTTCAGTATCAAGTCGAGACTTATTCCACTCCACTTGGTGATCACCCACCACAAAGTAGTTAAAAATGAATAAACAAATGAACTACAACCTAGATCGAGTTTTAAAATAGATAACACTACCCATGTCAAAAATTACTTCTTCTACATTTATTCATGGGAGTAAAGATAAATAGTCCACACAGGGACCACTATCACTATTATCCATGGGAAAAACAAAGAAGAAGAATTTTTTAGAAGATATCATGTATCTTCTAGTTTAGCATTAGAGGAAACATGGATATGTTAAATAGAATATAGAACACAGTGATCAAAAGAGAAAAAATATAAACTAGAATGGGAAATATTGGAGTATAGAGTTTTTAGATGCTTGGTTTGATGCAATGAATCTTTTGACTTTTTATTTGGTTTAGCAATGAAGCTTGAGTTGAGTCTTCTTGAAATATCTAGAAAAAAAGATCATCATAAACTCTAGGTTTTTTTACTGAAAAAAGGCACTGAAAGAGATGATGTAGTTTGGATTTCTTGTAAATATTTCATAGTAAGTCAGATCTTTTAATTTTCAGAAGGTTCAAATCAATATGTTTTGGTATTTCAAGCTTCTCTACTATCACTTTCGTGTGTTCTCTCTCATTTTCACAGTATAGTGTGATGCAATTTTATCAACTATAGAAGTAGGGAGAATATCAGGAGCTACTTAATCAAAATTCTAGTTCTGAAATAATTTCTATAAAAAATTTAAGTCACAATCTTTAAAAAAGTAAATATCATTAACTTAATTAAATATAACCGTTAGAATAATATAATTCCAAAAATAAGTAAAGTAATATAAAAATAATGATGTATTAATCTCTAGAGGTGTCTCATGTTCTGGCAGTATGACACTGGTGGTATAACAGTGATGGTACGTTGCTCTGGTGGTATGTTGTTCTGGTAGTGTCTTAGAATTAGCCAATTTTCCAGAAAGCTGGAGGTGTCTCTACTATTGGTGTATGTCCTAGAGGTGTTTCAGACATAGTAAATTTGTTAGTGTCAATGGTATGAGTCTGATGGTGTGAAATGGATGGTGTCTCATATAGTGTCATCTTATTCTTAGCCAAAATTATGCTCTAGCAGCATAACATCCTGACGGTGTATGGTGTCTCAAACTCAGTATATTCTTTAGTCTAGTGGTATGACAGTCTAATGGTGTGATATCTTGGTGGTATCTCAGAATTAGAGAATATTTGTACTAGTGGTGTGTCATGACCAATGGTGTCTCTTACCTAGATATATTTATCACCTATTCTCATAATATATATTTCTTATAGGTAAACACGATTTTTTAGAATTATTAATAAAATTATTTTGGGATCATTAAAACTAGGATCTTAACAATCTCCACCTCATTGGTGATTAATAGTCATTGCATGTAAATAATACTATAAATGTAAAAACATGTTTTCAAAGGAATATAAGAAGATTAAATCAAGACTTATCATTCATAGTATGTGGATATGGTAATAGAGATACTATAAGAAAATTGAATCAATGATAAAAACATATTCCAATGAAAAATGTAAAATGGATAGGTTTAAAGATAATGAGAAGAAAGTATGAAAAAGAAATTAAAAAGTAATCAAATATAGTTAAAAAAATACATATAAGTATGCATGCAATAAAAAATCTCCCCATTTTGGGATTATCAAAAAGGTAAAGAAGATCAAATTAAGTGATGCAGAATTGAAGATAATATGAAGAAAGGCATAATAATAGGTAAGAAACATATTCAGAGGGAAGATTATATAGTTATTACAAGCTAGATCCCATAAAGTAAATCAGAATCTAATATAACAAAAACATGGTTAAAAATTGGTAGAAGGTTCCATCAGTTCTTTCACTTTATCAAAAGTGATGGGAGAAGATGTTAAAGACCTGAGAATAGCTATCAGTATCGTTAGAGAAGCTGATGTACTGGAGGAAGGTACCTAACTGTAGATAACTGGTAGTAATTGTCTGAGTTCCTCAGCAGAAGTCATGGGAAATTATTGAAGTCAAGGAGGTAAAGGTGAATATTTATTGGTGAAAAAGGTATAACAGTATTGTGGATGAGGTGAAGGGTACACAAGTCCAGCTGTGAGTCTAGCATAGGATGAAGTAATGGGAAATGAATATAGAGCTACAATAGTAGTAGTTTTAACATGTAGATGCAACTTCAGGATATTTATAAAATCCATAATAATTTATCCTCCCTTTTCCATAACATTATTTTAATCTTATTTTTTCTATAATAAGGATTGAATAAGAGTGAGTTAATTAATTTTCTTAACTTGCTCTCTGAAGGCTTGAGTCACCGGAGGTAATATCAAATTATCAACCAAGTATTTAAAATGGGAATCCCTAGTATGTTTGGTATGGATTCTTGAGAGATATAACTTGATAGAATTAGTAATAGTATCTCTGTTAGAATTCATATCATTGGAATACTTTTGGATCATCGTGTGATCATGATCAGTTCCTTGCCAAAACATCTTGATAATTTCTAAAGTAAGTACATGTTGTCCACTAGAAGGACCACTGGAGGCAGATGTAAATTCATCTCTAAATACTGAATGAAAGATATCAGTATCAAGAACTGGAGGAGGCGGTCTCATAGAAAAATAAGTATCTAAGGAAGTATCACAAATAATTTTAATAATAACATCCAAATAGGATATAAACTCAAATTTTATTTCCTCAAACAAAGATTTGATATAATTCATCTCATTTGAAATTCACTTATTTTCAATTTCCACATCCTGAATGTGATGCATCTTTTTTGGTTGGACATGCATAATAAATAAATCAAATATATACCTTGCATCTGTTTCATTATGATTTTTCAAAAGAGGGGGTTGAGATCTTACAAACTTGTGAAACTCCGCCATAATCCTTTCTCCAAAAACTTTAAGTCATCTTGAGTCAAAATATCCAAGGGAACAACTGGAGGAGTTGGAGAAAATCTAGGAACAAGAGGTCACACAAAACTTAACATCTAAACTAGACCTTTAACATGAACCCGGGATATTATGGATACCTTAGGACCACCTTACACATTGATTCCAAGTTTATAAATCCTTGGAGGGATCCTTGCTACAATAGAGAACTTTCCCCACTCCTCTTCCACATGGTCAACCTAACTATTAGAAAAAAATTGTGGTAGCATGCGCCACACTAGCAGAAAAAATGTATCTCCCTGATTCCTTTAATTTTTGGAATTCTAAGTAGCCACTTTGTGTCCAACACTGGTTGGATCAACTTATAACTAAGTATCAACAGAGGGAACATCTTGCATCTCAACATCTATATGATCATCAACAGTAGTGGACTCGCCTTCCACATTTTCTTTCAAAGGGGACTTATGAACATCAACCAAATGTTCTTTCCCAAATTCTTCTTCAATCATTTCATTTTTATCTTGCTCAGAAACATGCTATTTAATAGAATCTATTACACTAAACTATTCATCCACAACATAATCTGAAACCTCTTGACCAGTGGTGACTGAAATAGCCACAACAACATCACCAGCTGGGGTCTCATGAAAGATCTCCACTGATGGAGAATTCTCCCCCTCAACAAATTAATCTTTAAGATTATAATTCATTTAAAAATCCTTCTTCTTAATTCCCCCATTGTCATTATCAAGATCAAAACCACTTTCCTCATCACTTCCATAATTTTTAGCCTCTTTACCATTACCATATTTTTCTTCCTTTTATTCTTCCTTATCATCATCATCATCATGATCATGATCATCATCATCATCATCATCATCATATTCTTCTTTAGTTAACTTAGAACTTTTATATTGATTCTATCTGGATACATTAGTCTCTTATTCATCACTTTTGATGAATCTATCTCTTTTTGGAAACCTCTTAGGCATACTAGGATCTCTATAAGTGATGAGATAAGCTTTTAGAGACATATCAAGATCAGTCCCCTCATCAATAGATTGGTCAAATTCTTCTTCTTCAATAGAAGAATACTGATTCAATTCATCACATTAGTCCACTCCCTCATCAGGTTCCAAACTAGGATCAACATCAGCTTTAGGTGTGCTAGGATGATCAATTAGATTATACCTTGTGCATGATTTCTTATAATCTCCAACCCATTGTCTCTTCCATGGGATCCAACTAATCTTCATTCTAGATCATGTGTAACTTGTTATAAAGAAACCATAATAGTCAATTGAAGACTCTTCATCATCATAAACTAATCCCTTGTCTTCTAACATTACAGAAATCATCTTAGGATAAATCAATGAATTTTATCTAGATGATGGTTTTACCATTTCACACATATGCATCATTAGGTATGTTCATAAATTAATCTTATGACCTTATATCATCAGGGAAAGAACATACACATCTTGGTATCGCAATATAGAAAAATATAACTTCCTTAGACAAATCAGATGCTGCAAAAACTTGAAAAGCATCCTACAATCTCCATCAAGTTCAGAGGCAACAAGTATTCTTATTTAACCATATCCTATTAACACAATAAGGGATTCCTTATAAATAAACATTCCAATAGATTCAATATTGCTACATTTATGATTATAATAAACTATATCATGGGGTAAATTCAAATTATAATCCAATTTTATTGAAGAAAAACCAAATACCTGACCTCTTACACAGCTTTTTAACTAATATACACCATCTTGATTAAACACAAACTACACATGTTGATAAAACTCATATACCAACTTTGGGTAAAAAATGTAAATCATTTGATGAGAACCACTCAAACTACCCTTGGGTTTTAAGAACATTAAGTAATGAATACTTCCTTAAAAAAACCTACTTCAAATCTACTTCCTTTTTTGGCACGATAATACAGTTATCAAGCTTGGGGTTAACTGGAGAAAACAAATCTAGAATAGTTGATTACTTCTTGTTTTTATTTGAAGATATAGACTTAAATGGAGAAGAATTTTTTTTTCAATTTATTCATGGAATATAAATAAACCTTTAAAACTAGGTCTGAGGTAAGGTAAATGTATGAAATGAAAATGTAAGAGTTTTGATCAGACCAAGAGAGATATACAAATATAGAGCGAGTCTCAAAATTTTTCCGGAAAATAATTATGCCGTATTCATATCATTTTGGATATTATGTATTATAAAATTGAATTGATATGTGAAATCAAAATCAAAATCGATATAAATATACACATCATGTTTTAGTAAAAGAAAAAAACCTGAAAATAAATCGATGGTTCGTAATATCAAGAAATAGAAAAACATTCAAAAATTCATAGAATTAGCGGTATGACAATCAATGGTATGACAACCAATGGTATGACAACAAACGACATGACTTAACCAAAATTTATCATTCCTAATTTATGTTTGATATACTTCATTTTATCAGAATTTAAAGGTTTATTAAATATATTAGATAACTGATGCTTAGTGCCAATAAATTCAAGATTAATATCTCCGCTTTGAAAATGATCTCCCAAAAAGGGATGTATTATATCAATAAGTTTTTTTATAGAATTATAAATGTGATTTTTATATATATTTATTACACTTGTATTGTCAAAGTTTATAGGGACGTGTCAGAATTGATATCTATAGTCTAATAGAGTGTGTTTTATCTATAAAATATTTCCACTGAAACTTCCTGTAGCTATGTATTCAACTTTGCCAGTAGATAACACAACATACTTTTTCTTTTTACTACACCATGAAACTAAATACTTGACCAAAATGTGACATATTCCAGAGGTTCTTTTTTTTATCAAACTTGAATCCACCAATATCAGTATCATAGTAACCTAATAAATCCAATGCTTATCCTTGAGGGTAAAAAAATCCCAAGTTACTTGTATATTTTAGATATTTGAAAATTATTTTAATTGAACGTAAGTGTGAATTCTCTGGATTTTCTTGAAAACGAGAACACATACACATAATAAGCATAATGTTAGGTCATCTAGAAATCAAGTAGAGAATAATTTCAATCATACCTCTATAACTATTTTGATTATCCAGTTTCCTAGTTTCATCAAGATCAAATTTATAGGTTGTACTCATAGAATTATCACTAATTTTAGTGATATACAGATTAAAAATTTTCAAAATATATTTGGTATATTTAATTTGGGTAAAAATAATTCTTCCATTGTTTTGAAAAATCTGAAATCCAAGAAAGAAATTGAGTTCACCTATTAAACTCATTTCAAATTAATTTAGCATTATTTTAGAAAAATTTATATAAAGATATTTTTTTGAAGTTCCTAAAAAAATATCATCGACATAGATTTTCACTACTAATTAAATTCATTTTATGAAAATGGTAGAATCATCTATTCCTTTTGAAAAGCCTTTTGAAATTATGAAATTGTTGAGCCTGTCATACTAGACTATAGGAGCTAGTTTTAAACCATATAAAGCTTTAGTTAATTTATAAACTTGATTAGGAAAATGAGGATCTTGAAAACCAGGGGGTTGTTCTACAAAAACATCCTCAACAATAACACAATTTAAGAATTCCCTCTTGAAATCCATTTGATAAAGTTTGAAATCTTGATGAGATGCATATGCAAGCATGATTCTTATAGAATCAAGTATAGCTACAGGTGAAAGGGTTTTATCATATTCAATTATTTTTTCCTGATTGTATCATTATGCAACTAATCTAGCTTTGTTTCTAACTATATTGCATGACAAATAAAATTTATTCCTAAATACCCATTAGTCCTAGTAATCAAGCTATAATTGGGTTGATCGAAAAGTTTACACACTTTTTTTATTTCAAAATGATTTAGCTCTTCTAGAATTGATACTAACTAGAATTCATCATTAATTACTTCATTTACATAATTAGGTTCAAGATGAGATAATAAATCTTGATGTTCAACCAAATTTATAACAAAGTCTCTAGTTTGGGTTCCTCTACTAGATCTCCTACAATAGAATCTAATGGATGGTTATTGAGAGTTATAATACTTCTAAACAAGGTAAGACTGGTTACTTCTGTATTTTTAGGTTTATGTTCTAGAAATTCTTCAGAACATGATGATTCTTTTTCTCATTTTACAGTAGTATCTAAAGGATTTTAATTTAAGTTCAGAGAAGATAAGTCATCATCAAAGTTTGATAAAGAGGTATTAGGTTCACGTGTATATATTTCATCAAATTTTATATGGACTGATTCTTTCTCACTCTTGGAATTTTTATTGAAAACACTATAATATTTACTAGATACTGAGTAACCAAGGAAGATTCCTTCATCTCTTTTGGAGAATTATTTTTCAATATTATCCTTAATGTTAAGAATAAAGGCTTTGTAACAAAAAACTATAAAGTAATTAACCTTATGTTTCCTATTATTCCACAGCTTACAAGGGGTCTTCTTAAGGATAGGTATAATAAAAACTCTATTTATGATGTAGCAGGTTGTATTGACAGCTTCTACCCAAAAATAGATAGTTAGGTCATTCTCATTCAGTAAAGTCCAAGATATCTCTTGAAAGGTTCAATTTCTTCTTTCAACAACTCCATTTTTCTGATGATTCCTAAGATCATTGAAGTTATGAGCATAGACATTTTGTAAACAAAATGATTCAAAATATTTATTTTCAAACTCATAACCATGGTCACTTATTATGGTTTTTATCCTAAGTCCACCATGATTTTCTACATATATAGATCACTTGGTAAAGTATTATAAGGACTCACTATTGTGATCTAGAACATATACCCAAATATACATGGAATAGTCATCTATAAGAACATAAAAATAGTGCTTCCCATTAAGACTAGAAAATCTAGAAGGTGAAAACAAATCCATGTGAACCAACTTGATAGGTTAAGAAGTTTAAACTTATTTCTTTAGTTTAAAATAAACTTTGTGTTGTTTTCCTTTTTGATATGGGTGATAGAATTAATCAGTTTGGAAATTTATCTTTGGTAGATCCCTAACTAATCCTTTTCTATTTATATTTATAAGTGAGTGAATGTTTCAATGGCCATGTGTCCTATACCAAATACAATATCCCATATGAAAATTACTTAAACATGAAACATTCTGGGAAACTAAAGAATTTAAATCTACAGCATGAAAATTTTCATTTCTCAAGGTAGTAAAGATTAAATAATATTTAGAATAAAAAACATTACAATCATCATTATCAAATTTTATGTAGAAATAATCATCACAAAATTTAGAAATACCAAGTAAATTATATTTTAAACCATCAACATATAAAACTTCATAAATTAAAATTGAATTATTATTACTAATCTATCCTAGGATGATGAATTTTAGTTTTGTACTGTCACCAAAGGTGACATGGACACCATAAATATTGATAAGATTCTTATATTAGGAATATTATCCTGTTATATGTATTGAACAACCACTATCCAAGTACTATATAATTCTACTAGACATATTCAATCATTTTTCCAACAAAATAGGTTTAAAACAATAAATGATTTTGGTAACCAAATTATTTTGGATCCAGAAATGTTATTAATAAATGATTTGAGAACCAATATTTTCTTCATTGGTTTCCTATAAATAGAATTCATAATCTTAGAAATAAAAACTTTGTTAGGTCCCTTTGAAGAGTGTTTCATTGTAGAGATTTCATAAAATAATTTAGGAACAGAGGTACATTTAGATATCCTTCTTTTTCCAGGATCATAACCAATTCCAGTGACATATTTTGGAGAAACATGATTTCCCAAGATTTGTGTTAATGTTTCTCTACAATTTGTAAAATTTTCCAGGTCTTTCATTGATTTCTCATTTTAAAGTTTAACTTCACTATTTTCTTTAAGAAATTGAATATTATTCTCTGTTTTTATATACATCTCAGACTTATAGTTTACAGTTAGAGCATGATGTCATTTAAAAACATTATATTTATCTTTTCACTCAGTAATAGTGTCTTCTAACAAATTTTAGTAGTCAAATGATTCTTCATTTGACATATTTTTATCATCATTATTTTCATTATCATACTTATTAGATTCATCAAACTCATGTATTGGCTGAATGTTAGAAATAGTGGGTAAAGAAAATACCTCACTAACTTTAGTCATAAAGGACATATTTTCTCCATCAAGATTTTCTTCAGGTGAAGAATACAAGTCACTTGAAATATATTAAGATAAAATCCAGGCGGCTTTCAAGGACTTATTATATCTTCTCTCCTTATATTCACATTTCTTTTTTTATTTTATATTAGGATAATCAAATTTTATTTTACCATTAATTTTGTATTCATAACAAATAACTTCATTTTAATCATCATCCTTTTTCTTTCAATTCCCTATGTTGTCATATTTTCCATTATAGTTTGGTTTTTTGAAAATCTTTTTCATCTAGAAGAACTTATTAAATCTTATGGCTAGGTGTACATTTCTTCATCACTATCAGAAGAAGACTCACTATCACTCAAATCAACATCATGTATCATTTCTTTTTATTTTTTCCTTCTATTGTCTAGGGGAAGTAGTCTTGAAAGCTACTGACATTTTATTAGGATCATTATCCTCCTCATGGGTTACCTTATGTTCTTATTCATACATCTTAATCTTACCTTTTAGTTAATTGATTAATAATTTACTAATATCACGAGACTATTGATTGACATTGAAGTGCCTCAAAATATTTCAGGTAGACATCTCAACAAACACATTATCTGGTCCTTGTCAGTTACAGGATATACCAGTGATCTCATGGTATTGAAAATCTCATTAAACATGAGATAAATATCATAAAAAGGATCATCATGCTTCATTTTAAAATTATCATATTTAATAGTGTAAGTGTGGAGCCTCATTTATTTAACATTTGTAGTTCCTTCATTTGAGAGAGCTAGAGTATCTGAAATATCAAATATTGTTTTACATGAATATATTCTATTAAACTATTAATAACCTAAGGCACATAATAATGCATTCATGTCATTGTAATTATTATTATATGAATCCTTTGTCAGGACCCCCTCCCCACAAGGTGTACCCCTCCTAGGCTGACAATGTGAGAAGGGAGATAATGACCCCCCAAGTCCCACCTCCAGTAGGCCCCAAGTTGTTGACTAGCACTAAGGATATAATAAACAAAAAAATGGGAGGCATTAACCTCTAAGAGAACACATGCGGAAGAGAGAGATAAGACACACACCAAACAACTCCTACTCAGACAACAGTATAAAAGAAATCCCAAGTACACATATGTAATGTCATGAAAAACTACTACAACTGAAAGGGGAAAACTGCAAGTACCAAAGGAAAGTAAAAATAGCAGCAACCACAAGACCGAATATCTCTTGCAACCCCAAGATAGTAGAAACCAGCTTGATCTCCAACCTGATCCAAGTGACCTAAAAAAGAGATTATATATACATAGGGTGAGTATAATAGTATACTCATTAGGATCCTCCCTGAAGCCACTCATTCAAAAGTAAAGAAATCATACTAATCACATTGAACAACAAGTGAATCTTACTCTTCACCTAAATAAGTATACTAAGTTCCCAACCTCACCATGGATACTCTCACCAAGTATCACATACAAGAGTATACAATATAATAAATAATATCAAGGGTAGTCAGCCATCCATCCTCCCATCGGAATGTTGGGGAAAACACCCCCAGGGCTCAGAATCCCTAGGGTGCCAGTTTCCCTAACTGGAAAAGTGGATTAGCATATGGAAATAAAAAAAGTACAGAATATACTATAGCTCACAAAAACACTATGGGCATGAACTAGTCTTAGAATCAACAACAGCTAACGTCTCTCGGACTCCTGGCTACCACTTCTAAGACTAGGTATCTTATAAACACACAACCATGTAAAGAGCTTTAATACATTAAATCATTATTTTTTTTTATCATTTTCACTTTATGTTAATTAATTATTTAAACATTAAATAACCATTATCAATTTCTACATTATATTTCATTAGCATCACACCCAAAGTCCAATGTTTTTTTAAATTTCAACCACAACATTTCATCCCAACAAGCTCTAACCCCATGGGTTAACATCATTTATTCAATCATTTATTAAAAACATTATTATTTTCCAATATTCCCAGGAATTATATAAAAACATTCCAAGCTACTAAACACAAGGGGGATCAACACGGTGAGTAGTTGAACTACCCGTAGAGTCTTTTCCACATATAGCAAGAGCATAGACCCATCCTCCCTCAGGAAGATAAACATGTAAAGCACGTGGCATACCCCATGCGTCTTTGTCCCATTTGGAAGGAGGGTAAGCAAACTAGCTGCCTTGAGTAGCGGGGAAAGTAAATAAGATAAAAAACAAACATGAAACAACAACCATAAAAAACATTCACATCCAACCTGTTCCATCATCTCCGGTTCCCTCCCCGCCACCAACATTCATAAACCAATGCATCTCACCACTATAGGCATCAAATATTGCTATAACCAATAGACCTCCTTGCCCCCACATATCACAATAGCCTTATAGGCTCACATCACAACACAAGAATCATGAAAACGAACATCATATAAATTGGGCTCTTGGTCCTTAAACAAGAAAGATGGTAACTCAAACCCTTCAAGAAATTATTAAACAACGAGTTCTTTAATCCATCTTGAATTAACCGATTTATTGGTCGTAAGTTCCAACTTTGGGAAACCTAAATAGTAAGCTATCAAAAATTATTTAAACATGATTACTACATCAATTTTATTAACATAAAATTACAACAACATCATCCAGTTTCATTTACATGCCTCTTTATCTTTATCCAAATAATTATCAATTAATTATAGCTTTATGTTCATTAACAATTTCCTTCAAGAACGAAAATATAAACAATGAATGCATAGATATCATACTATCTAGAAAAACAAGAGGCAATAAAATATGATCGATATAAATTTACTTATCCAGTTCAAATATTTAATATGTCAATTTCATTATCATCGAGTGGGATAAAACATGATAACTATACAGTTGCACGTAAAATAATAGAGAAGTAACAAATCCCCTACCTCAAATAATTTTTCACGTTATTTATATGAGAACGATCCACAAAATGGGTTATGATCTCCTCCCCCCGTGATAAGTGTATCCACCCGAGGATGTAGAGACACCACCACATCAGTCAACACCCAAGAAAAGTACATTAAGAACATGGATATAGAATTCTATAAAAGGGTTTGGAGAAACAGAAGGAGGTGAACCAAAAAGAATGACGATAGATCATACCTTCTATCAAAGATCGATTTATAATGCTTGGTTGCATCAAAATCAGAGGGGAATCAATCCAAGGAGGAAATTTTGATCGAAAAAATCCTACGGGAAGGAATGGAAGGTCTGAGTGTCTTACACCTGAGAACAAGGAGGAAGAACTAGGGAGGAATATATCTCATCCCTTTAGATTATTTAACGGAGCAGTGGTTTAAGATGCGCTTGATTTTACATTAAAAGAGGATCGCATTAAACCACACGGTTTCACCAAGTAAAATCATCCCGAGACTTAAAAAAATTAATATTGGAGTTATGGCCCTTGAATAGGCCTTAGAGTCCTTGAAACAGGGCTTTAAATGCATTTTATGTCAAAGGAAATGTCAAAGGAGAAAAACTGTAGGAAACTGGAAACACTGTTCATGAACTAAAAATTTGGAAAAGGAAATAGAAGCTACCATTGGACCTCATTGTTCTGGAAACACTGTTCACATAAGGCTACCATTGTACTGTTCACATAAGGATTCTATTTCACTATTCACATAAGGCTACTATTGCACTGTTCGCATAAGGCTACCATTGCACTGTTCACACAAGGCTACCATTGCACTGCTCACATAAGGCTACCTTTTCACTGTTCACATAAGGCTACCATTGCACAGTTCACATAAGGCTATCGTTTCACTATTCACATAAGGATATCGTTGCACTGTTCAAATAAGGCTACTATTGCACTGTTTACAAAAATAGACACACTGTTTACCGAACTGGAAACACTTTTCACGGAACGGGAAATTTGTAAAAGTGTTGGGGATATGTCACCTTGACCTCCCATAACACCTCAAACCCTAGATTTTAGTAAGGGAAAGGACTAGAGAGGTCTGGGCCATTACATCATATACCTCTCAAAACATTCCCATCCTTAAGAATTCAAAACACACCTAAAGGGAAACCGAAACGGGGTCCAAACAACCACCCATTGAGATACCGCTCAAAAGAGATCAAGCCACCAGAAGCAACCAAAGAATGCCATCTCACAAAAATGAAAGGTCTACAACCACAAATTGAACATCTTTTTTTTAACATGAAAAGAGTTCAACATCAAAAACCATGGGGTACTGGGCACGTATTTGTGGCTCACGTTCTCAGATACTCTCATCCATGCCACCGTGTCACCACAAGACACGAACCAAGGGGATATAATGCCCATGCAACACATTCTCTTTGCAGTCTTGGATCTCCACAGGTCACTCCTCGAAGGTCGAATCATCATCAACATCGATCTCTCCCCAATCAATGATGTGAGAGTCATCATGAAGATAAATAAGAAGTTGTGACACATGAAAAACATCATGTATCAGGATCATCTATGGGGATGTGCTACTCAATGCACCATAACTCCAACGTGAGCTAACTCCTAGAAGGGCCCAACAAACCGGGGAGAAAGATTACTCCGACGACCAAACCATCACTACCCATGATGGGGAGTCACCTTCAGAAACAAGTGATCCCCAACATCAAACTATAAGAGTCTCCTCCTTTGATTGGCATATGATTTATAACTATCATGTGCTCTCTTCATCCTGTCACAAATCACCTAAACTATCTCTGTTGTATTCTACACTAGTTCTGGTCTAAGAATTGCTGACTCTATGACCCCAGTTCATCACAACAGAGAACGTAATGGTCAGACATATAAGAATTCAAATGGAGCCATACCGATGGTGGAGTGAAAAATATTGTTGCAATAAAACTCCACGAAGGGTAAGTGCCTCATACACGAACCTCAACAATCCAGGACATAAGAGCGTAACATGTCTCCAAGAGTCTTGATAGTCCGCTATATCTGACCATCTGTATGAAGATGAAACAAAGTGCTAAGGCATGGTTGAGAGATGAAAGTATGCTGGAGACCTCTCCACACCCTAGAGGTAAAATGAGGATCTCGATCAGAAATGACTATACTTGGGACTCCATGAATTATCACCTCCTCCTCTAGATACTACATCAACAAAACATCCACTAAGATGGACTCCTTGATTGCCATGAAGTGGGATGATTTTGTTAAATGATCCACTACCACCCAAATAGCATAATTTCCTCCCTGATCTTGAGGTAAACCAGTAACAAAGTCCATTGAGATGTCCTCCCACTTCCACTGAGGAACATCTAATAGCTGGAGCAGACCACCAGGAACACGGTGTTTGGACTTCATCTTCTAGAAGACAAAACATCAAGGCACAAACTCCGCAGCCGCACACTTTAGCCTAGGCCACAAAAACTATCTCCTCAAGGATCAGTACATCTTTGTCACACCAAGATGCACCACTAAAGGTGAACTCTGGAACTCTCTGAGAAATATCTCACACATCACCAAAGGAACAAATATCCTTCCGTGATACAACACTCGATGTTGTTCATCCTCAAACCAACCATCAGGGGCCTCGCCACAAACAACTCAGTCTCTCCAGACCACCACCTCAAGAACCCCCAACTAGGAATCTTCCACCTGCTGCACCAGATATGACTTCACCTTCGTTGAAAAAGAAAACCTCTATCCCCCAAATCTCCCATATCGAGTTTTAATGCTAACAGTTCTTCCATTACTCTTCAGGAATCACCAGATTCATGCATTGCATCACTACATGACTTCCAAATCAGTGGATCAGATACAAAATTCCCCTTTCCAGGTGTATATGATATTTAAAAGTCGTATTCCTATAAGAAATCCATCCACCGATGCTGTATTAAGTTCAAGTCACACTGGGATAAAACATACCTCAAACTCTTATGATCGGTGAAAACCATAAAGCATTCACCAATGAGTTAATGCCTCCAAAAATTCAAGGAAAACACCACAGTTCCCAACTCAAGATCATGGGTGGAATAGTTATGTTCATGGGGATGAAACTGCCGAGATCCATAAGAAATAACTGATCTCTGCTGCATTAGAACATAGCCTAGCCCCAAATATATATCATCACAAAAAACAACAAACTGAACTCCCTCTTCTAGAAGATAAAGAACTGGAGAACTTACTAAATTCTACTTTTGATACTCGAAAGATATTTGAAACTGATCAGTCCATATGAACGACTGATCCTTCCTGTCCAAAGCTGTCAGAGGAGTCACAACGCGAGAGAAATCGTCTACGAATATCCTGTAGTAGCCTGCGAGACGAATCAAACTTTGCACCTCTGATAGAGTCTTAGGGGCTTCCCAATACACAAATAATTCTATATTCAATGGATCCATAGATACTCCTTACTATGACACAACATGACCCAAGAAACGGGCTTCTCAAGCCCACAAATCACACTACAAAAACTTCCCAAACAACTATTTTTCACTATGAACTCCTAAAACAGCGTGTAGATACTGTGCATGCTCCTCCTCAGACGTGGAGTAGACAAGGATGTCATCGATGAAAACCACCACCATCATGTCCAAGAACTCATGGAACACATTGTTCATCAATCCCATGAATACAAATGAAGCATTAGTCACACCGAATGACATTAAAATGAACTCATAATGCCCATGACGACAACAAAAAGTAGTTTTTGGGATATCCTCATCCTTCACACGCTCTCTGATGATATCCTGACCACCATTCGATCTTTTAGAACCAACATGCACCCTTTAGTTGATTGAATAAATCATCAATCCATGGATAAGGATAGAGATTATTTACTGTCGCTTTGTCTAAACGGTGATAATCGATACACAACCGCAAACTACTATCATCCTTCCTTATGAACAAAACTGGTGCACCCCATGGTGACACACTCAGCCAAACAAAACCACACTGTAACAAACCATCAAGATTTATATGTAGCTATCGTAACTCAAAAGGGGATATCCTATATAGTGATATAGAGATAGAAAATGCTCTTGGTTGTAGCTGGATCCCAAAGTTGATCTCTCTTCGAGGGGGTAATGCTACAACCTCTTCTGGAAAGACATCAGGGTAATCTTCTATGACCTTAGGAAACGCCAACTACCGAACCTATGAAGAACTCATCATCAGCTCATCCATCATGAATGATAAGGACAGAACACACCTCTGACCCTTCCGAGGGTCTCTCTCTCCAATAAACACCACTGGCTCTCTATCCACATCGAAAAACAAAACCTACCTCCTGAAGCAATCCATGATATCATGCGCCGAATACAAGTAATCCTTACTGAGGATGAAATCATATGGTTGTATCCATAAACATAGGAAATCTCCCCAAGAGCGGTGCTTCCCCATAACTATCTCACATTCTATACACACTTCAAACAGGTCATCTTGACCTCCAACTGGCGTAGTCAATGAAAAGGGAACTGAAAGCCTCTCTACCTCATGTCCCAAAGAATGGACATGGGTAAGTGATATGAAAGAGTGTGTCACTCCTAAATCAAACAAGGAATACACAAAGGTAGAAAACAAGCAATGGGTACCATGAACGATGTCTGGCTTGCCTAGACCTTGCAACGCTAAAGCATAAAGCTGACCATGAAATCATCCATAACCACTCTATCCCTGATGACGACCACCACCATGGCCACACTCTGCTCTATGAGGATGGGGAGTGTCACGGGGTTGTCCTATTCCTTCCCCATCTACCCTATTATGATTTTAATGCTGGTACAACCTACTGCTACTACCTCAGTTGGAACAACCTCAATCGAGGAACCTAGAGCAGAACACATGGTGTATGTTGACTGATATGAATGGTCGGGCACTGTCTCTACTGATGACCTCAACCACCACATGAAAAACAACTGCCTGATCCCTTCAAATAGACCTAAGAGCCACTGCCCCTGTAGAAATGATATGCTGAGGGCTGGGACCTACCCCCAGCTGAATGAAAAATCATATTCCTCAAAAACTGGGAACCCCAAAAAACATCTATACTTCATGAGGAATCATGATGACTCCCCTCTAATGATGATCTAGTTCTATCCAATGTCCTCTTAACGAACTCTTCCCTCATCATCACCTCATGATATGTCTTCAGCATAAATGGGGTAACCTGGCGCTGGATCTCTGGATGCAAAGCCTCCTCGAAATGCCTCGCCCTAGCCTCCTCATCTAGAAACAGGTCCGAAGCATATCGTAAAAGGTTCTTGAAACATATTCCAAACTATCTCACACCGGAGCTCCCATGTCGATGGGTAAGAAGCTCCTGGTGACTAGACACCTTCGTTGTCTAAGAAATAAACTCGACTCTAAACTTTTCTCGGAACTCCTCCTATGAGATCACCCACTCCTCACGATTCCCGAGGAATAAGAACCACCACTGCCTCACTGCTACACAGAGCATGATCACAACTAGGGACACCCAATGCTCCTTTAGAGAACGAATAGAACTGAATATTATCTCGACCTCATCTAACCAGTATTTCGTGAATGCATCTGAAATGGAGCCCTCTTAATTCTTTCAAACTCTGATGATGAAACTCTCAAAGTGTCCTCCTCCAAGTGTCGTCGTTATCAAACTCTACCCCATGAATATCTTCTAGTAAAACCAGCTGGAAATCTTTTATGTGATTCTGATGGGGACACTGAGCTAGATTCATACCCTCAAAATAACAATTAGTTCGAGCTCCTAAACCTAGAATATAAAAGACCAGCATTAATTAATTAATTGTTTTCTATTATTCATTTTAGGTCAACCAATCCTAAGCTCTACCCATTCAAACACAGGCACAAAGAAGAATTATGAATGATCCTTTCCTAGGTATCTACCCTGAAACTAGTATAAAAATGTTTAGTAGCCATTATAAACATAAATGTTCATGCATCAGATCCTAGGGTTCCCTAAACAACTATGTTTCATCCAGTCGCTAGTCTTTACATTACTTGCTAAACTTGACTGACAATATTTTCCTACCAACCCATGAAACTTAACTTGTGCCTAACACCAAACTCCATCATATTCCTCAAACTCTCCCTTTGATACCACTCTATCATGCCCCCTCCCCACAAGGTGTGCCGGTTCTAGGATAGAAATGTGAGAAGGGAGATAATGACCCCCCGAGTCCCGCCTCCACTAGGCCCCGGGTTGGCGACTAGCACCGAGGGTATAGTAAAAACACAAATGGGAGGCATTGCCATCTAAGAGAACACATGTGAAAGAGAGAGATAAGAGAGACACCAAAAAAATCCAACACAAAAAATAGTATAAATGAAATCCCAAGTACACATATGTAATGTCATGAAAAACTACTACAAATGAAAGGGGAAAACTACTAGTACCAAAGGAAAGTAAAAACAACAGAAACCACAAGTCCAAACAGCTCCTAAAACCCAAGGCTAGTAGAAACTAGCTTGATATTCAACCTACTCCAGGTGACCTCAAAAACAATTTGCGTATATGTAGGGTGAGTATAACAGTATACTCAGTAGGATCCTCCCTGGATCCTCTCGTGAAAAAGTAATGAATTCATGCTAAGAACAGTGAACAACAAGTGAAACTAACTCATCACCTAAATATGTATAATATGTTCCCATACTCACCATAGCTACTCTCACTAAGTATCACATACACTATTATATAATATAATAAATAATATCAAGGGTACCCTGCAACTACTTCCCCACTGGTTTGCTGCTTTTCTCCAACGTCACACATCCTAAGAATCTCTATCCAAAAAGGCTTTCCTACAAACACCTGGGTAAAGCACCACAACATGTACCTTGTGAAACAGAAGAACCATGTCCACATAAGAAAAGTAACCATATATTTTTCAGGATCCACCACAGCTCGCATAATGCATATCAAATGTCAGGAATTATACCTCAAGACATTACAGCCCATACACTGAGTAAGGATCCCCAATCCATCACAAACTATACACATTATACCTATAGTAGTCTATATTAAACTATATCAAGAATATATGTGTGTGAATAACCAAAAGCGATTACATCCCTCTACACACATATATGGGGAAAAGTAACTGTTGTGCCTACTAGCACAAGTAACTACCAAGAGAAGAGAGTGTGGACGAAGGGGGTAGTCAGCCATCCATCCTCCCATTAGAATGTTGGGGAAAACACCCCCATAGAGCTCAGAATCCCTGGGGTGTCAGTTTTTCTAACTGATGGGGTGGAGTAGCTTATAAAAACACAAAAAGTATAGAATATACTATAGCCCAAAAACACACTATGGGATTATCCTAGTCTTAGACTCAACAATAACTAACGTCTCTTGGACTCCCGACTGCCACTTATAAGACTAGGTATCTTATAAGAACAAAACTATTTAAATAGATTTAATACATTAATTAATTCCTTTTTTATCAGTTTGAATTTACATTAATTAATTTTTTAAACATTAATAACCATTAATAATTTCTACATTATATTTATTAGCATCACACCCAAATATCACTATTCCTTTAAATTGAAACCTTAGCATTGCATCCCAACAAGCTCCAATCCCATAGTTTTACATAAATTTTTCAATCATTTATTAACAACATTATTACTTTCCCATATTTCCAGGCATTCTAGAAAAACATTCTAAGCTACTAAACACAAGGTGGATCAAAACGGTGAGTAGATGAACTACATGTCGAGTCTTTGCTGCATATAGAAAGAGTATAGACCCATCCTACCTTTGGAATCTAAACATGGAAAGAATGTGGCATACCCCATGCGTCTTCGCCCCTTTTGGAAGAAGGGTAAGCAAACAGGATGCCTTGAGCAATGGGGAAAGTAATGAATATAAACAACCAATAAGAAACAACAAGCATCCAAACATTCACATCCAACCCGTTCCATCATATTTGGTGTCCTCACTGACACCCACATGCATAAACTAAAGCATATCTCCACTCTTAGAATCAACTACTTCCCTAACCAATAGGCCTCTCTACCCCCACATATCACAACAACCTTCTAGGATCACATCAAAACACAACCAGCAGGAAAACAAACATCATATCAATTGGGATCTTGAACCTTAAACAAGAAAGAGGGTAACTCAGAACCCTTCAAGGAATTATCAAACAACCAGTTATTTAATCCATCTCGAATTAACCAATTTATTATCTGTAGGTTCCAACTTCGGGAAACCTAAATAGTAAGCTATCACAAATTGATTAAACATGCTTACTGCATCAATTTGATTAACCTAAAATTACAATAACAACTACCAGATTCATTTTCATGCCTCTTTATCTTTAGAAAAATAATTATCAATTAATTTCAACATTATGTTCATTACCAATTTCCATCAAGAATTAAAATCTAAAAAAAGATATCATAGATATCACACTATCTAGCAGAGCAAGAGCCAAGAACATATGATCAATATCAATTTATTTATCCAGTTCAAATATTTAGTATGTCAATTCTATTGTGATCTAAGGGGATAAAACATGCTAACTATATAGTTGCACATAAAAGAATAGAGAAGCAATGCATCCCCTACCACAAACAGTTCTTGATGTTCTTTATACAAGAATGATCCACACAACGGGTTAAGATCTCCTACCCCCGTGAAAACTATATCCACTCAAGGATGCAGAGAAACCACCACACTGGTCAACACCCAAGAAAATTATATTAGGAACATAGAGATAGAATTACATAAAATTTCAAGGAGAAACAGAAGGAGATAAACCCAAAAGAAAAATGATAGATCATACCTTATATTGATGATCAATCGATACTACTTGGTTGCATCAAAATCAAAGGGGAACCAATCCAAGGAGGAAATTTTGGTCGCAAAACTTCTTTGGGAAGGAATGGAAGGTTCATGAATCTCAAACCTGAGATCAAAGAGAAAGATATCTCATCCCTTTAGAATATTTAATAGATAAGTAGTTTAAGATACATTGGTTTTTCTATTAAAAGGGGATCACATTAAACCACGCATTTTGACCAAGTAAAAGAATCCCGAGCCTTAGGATAAATTAATATAGGAGTTATGGCCTTTGAATTGGTCTTAGAGTCCATAAAACAAGGATTTAAATGCATTTTATGTCAAAGGAAACGTCAAAGGGGTGAAACTATAGGAAGCTAGAAACACTATTCATGAACACAAAATTTGGAAAAGGAAATAGAGGAGACCGTTGGACCTCACTGTTTTTAAAACAGTGTTCACATAAGGCTACTGTTGCACTGTTCACATAAGGCTACCGTTTCACTGTTCTCATAAGTCTACCGTTTCACTGTTCATATAAGGCTATCGTTACACTGTTCACATAAGGCTATCGTTGCACTATTCACAGAATTGGAAACACTGTTCAATGAACTGGAAACACTGGTCACGAAACTGGAAATTTGGAAAAGTATTGGGGATATGTCAGCTTGACCTCCGAGAACACCTCATACACCAAATTTAAGCAAGGGAATAGACCAGAGAGGTCTTGGCCATTACATCCTTAGATTCATCATACTAATTATTTCTAGAAGCATTGGAAATTATATACTCATCTACTATGGAAGACTAGATTTCAAGACCCATACTTTCAATATGTATTTTCATTTTTTTTTTCCACCGAGCATAATTATTCCCCTTGAATAAAGGAGGTCTTTTGGTTGTATAACCTTCTTAACAATTATCTATACTAAAATAATATTATATATATATATATATAAAGAACTGATAAATTAGAAATGATAGAAATTTTATGATCCTTAATGTTCAACAAAAAGCATAGTAAAAAATTATTTGAAAAAGATTTTCTAAGAACCATTGATAAAAATGTTGGTTGGAGTGAGTATCTCAAGAGGGGGTGAACTGAGTACCTAATAAAAATTTCTATATAAAATAGATTATTTGAAATCCACAAAATATTAAAAAATAGTCCATCTTATCAAAATAAGTTGTATTATTTATATCTTAATCATTCTAAATATTTCTCTTAAGATTGATTAGGTCTCAGATGAATAATATATATAATATTATTGAATCCTTTGTAATCAATTTACTTGATTAAAATAGTATATTAACACAAATTAAGATAAACTAAAAAATTATAATTTTTTTTTATAATTAAAACAATTTTCAATTTTAAAGTGAAAACAAAGTAAAACAAAATTAAAAACTCACAATGGAAAAATGAATACAAGAGGTTTAGTCTCAAGTTGAGATATAGTCCTATGCACTTGGTGATCACCCGCCACCAAGAAGTTTATAAAACATAAAAAAATGATACACAACCTAGATCATGATTTATATCATATAACACTATCCAGGTCACACATGGCCGCTTCTATAATTATTCATTAGATGAAAATGAGAACAAAGTTTAGAAGATATCATGTATCTTCTAGTTTAGAGCAAGAGACAATGTGCATATATAAAAATAATATAGAACCCATTTCATAAAAGAGATAAAATATAAATAGAAATGATAAATCTAGGAGTATTGATTTTAGATATTCTCTTTATGTTACAATTCATATTTTGACTCATGATTTGGATCAGAAATAAAGCTTGAGTTGAGTATTCTTGAAATATTCAGAAAAAAAGAGTGTAAAAAACTCTTTTTTTGAATGGAAAAGTAACTGAATGAGATGATGTAGTTTGTATTTCTCATCGATAGTTATCATTAAGTCATATATTTTAATTTTATATAGTTTACACTTGATATTTTTTGGTAGTTCAGGCTTCTCTACTATCTCTTGTGCGTGTTCTCTCTCATTTTCATAATGGAGTGTACTACACTTTTATCTGCTATAATAGCAAGGAGAATATCTGGAGGTTCCTCGTCGTACTTCTTGTTCTGACTTACTTTCTTTTATATATTTATGGGACAATAATTAAAATATTAAATAACATTAAATTCAATAAATATAGCAGTTATAATGATATAATTCAAAAAATAATAAAGTAATATAAATAGTGATGGTGTTTTAAGATCTTGAATTGTCTCATGCTCTGGAGGTATGAAACCGGGGGTATAACATTGATTGTACATTGATCCAGTGGTATGTTTTTCTGGTGGTGTCTTATAATTATCTAAATTTCCAAAAATATGGTGGTGTCTCTCCTAGCAGTGTATGGTGTGACAGTGTCTCAGACATATGAAAATTTTCAGTGTCAGTGGTATGGATCTAACAGAGTGTCATGGATGGTGTCTCGTCTAGAGGTATCTCATACTTAGTCAAAATTATACTTTGGTAGCATAACATCCTGATGGTATATAGATCAACGATGTCTCTTACTCAGTCAATTCTTTAGTCCAGCATTATGATAGTCTGACAGTGTGATATCCTAGAGGTATCTGATACTTAGAAAATATTTGCACTAGTGGTGTTTCATGACCAATGATGTCTCATACTTAGACATATTTATCACCTATTATCATAATAGAAATTTCTTACAAGTAAACATGAAATTTATTCAAATTACTAAAAACATGATTTTGGGATCATTAAAACTATGAGATCAATAGAATGTTAATTCATATCCTCAATGATTATATGTTCAATTATAATCGAAAAATAGTAATGTTATGATGATTACATCTCAAGTATATGATTCATATCCAATAGATAGTTTTTAGAATCTTCTTCTTTTAAATATCACTATTCTCCCCCTATTTTAATTTGATTTTTTCTTAGTCATGGAATGGATTTCATTACATAAATCCCATATCAATTTCCTAGGAAGGTAAGTCACATTTGATATTTTGAACCATCTTGTGATCATCTGTTGGTGTGATGATAAGTATGAAAATTAAATTGAAATTACATCCATTATATGGATATTGAATCCTATTATAAGGGGGTGTTTATCTCATAAGGATGGAGATAAATTATACATCAAAGATATACATATTTTATGTGATTTTGTTGATGTTTTTCCAGAATAATTTATTAGTCTTCATCTAAATCATGTAGTTGAGTTTTCAATAGAATTTATACTTGGGGATACACCTATTTTAAAGACTCTATATATAATGGACCTAACCGATTTATAGGAACTAAAGAAGAAACTCCAAGAGAATCATGATAATGGATTCATTCGGGTAAGTGCATCACCATGGGGTACAACTATTATTTTTTAAGAATAAAGTTGGATCAATGTGACTCTGCACTTATTATTGGGATATTAGGAAATTCCAAATCAAGAATAAGTAACATTTTCCTTGTATTAATGATTTTTTGATCAATTTACAGGACCTCAATATTTTTATAAGATTCATATTTGATATCGATATTATTAGTTGATTTTAAAAAGTGAAGACATACCCAAAGAAAAAATTTCATATGAGGTATAGACACTATGAATTTATAGTGATTCTATTTGGTCTTCATAACACCCTTTAATTTTTATAAATTTAATGAATAGAGTCTTTAGAGAAAACATTGATCAGTTTGTGGTAGTATTTATAGATGACATTCTTATATATTCATAGGGTAAGGAAGACCATGTAGATCACTTAGGAATTATACTAATGACCCTAAAGAAGGAGAAGATGTATGAAAAATTTACCATGTATAAATTTTGGCAATAAAAAGTTACATTTTTGGTTCATATTATATCAAGAAAGGGAATATCGATGGATCCATCAAAGATATAAGTTATTGAACATCGGCCCAAAACAATCATTGTGTCAATGATCTCTAGTTTTCAAGGTTTGGTTGTATATTATTGATTCATTGTAGATAATTTCTCATAGATGTATGATACACTCACCATGTTAACTTAGAAGGGATCAATGTTCTTTTAGATAGATGAATGTGAGAAAAATTTCAAATAATTGAAGATATGGTTAGTTAGTGTACAATTACTTAGACTACCCTTCAATAGAGAAGAGTTTTTGATTTTCAGTGATGATTTGAAGAATGAAATTAAATGTAACCTCATGCAGAATGATATGGTTATAGCTTATGCCTTATGATAATTGAAGGTTCATGATAAAGATTTCCCAACTCATGATTTGGAGTTAGCCATAATAATTTTTACATTAAAGATATAGAGGAATTATATTTATAGAGAATGGTGTTACATGTATACTAATTATAAAATTTGAAAATATATATTCACTTATAAATATATGAATATGCACTAGAGGAGATGGTTAGAGTTTATTAAAGATTATAAATGCTCAATACATTACCACCCTATGAAAAATAAAAATTAGGTGATTCTTTAAGTTGAATGGATGGTGCTAGCATATCTATGATGAGGATAAAAAAAGATCCCATATTTATATATTTATAAAGGATGGATCTAGAAATTTTAAATGAAGTAGAGAAATATTATCTAACTTAAATGAGTGTTAAACCATCTATCCTTGAAAATATTAAAGAGACATAGAAGGAAGATATAGAGTTGAAAAAGAAGAATATAAATGTTCTTTAGTTTGAATTTAATTTTGATATAATGACATGGTTCATGAACCATGTATGTGACCCTTCAATATTAGACTTAAATAATGAACAATTGGATGAATCTCCTAGTTCATCACTCTCTATTCATACTGAATGTATGAATATTTATAAAGATCTGAAAGGGTATTTTTGATAGAACAACATAGAAGGATATATTTTATAGTATGTATCTCGATTCTTGGTATGTCATAAAGTCAATGATAAGATATATAAGTCTAAGGTAATGTTACAACCATTACCCATATCAGAATGAAAATGAAAAAAACCACCATGGATTTTTTCACCAGACTTCCCAAAACATCTAAAATCCGTAATTCTATTTGGGTTGTAGTCGATCACTATATGAAGTGATCACATTTATTTGATATCATAGAATATTTATATATTGATAATCTTCGAAAAATATACATTAAATAAGTGGTATAGTTTTATAGAGTTCCATATTATATTGTATCCGACTGATATTCTTGGGTTAACTTGAAGTTATGGAGAATTCATTTGAGATATTTTTATTTGGATTTCCATTTTAATACTACTTATCATCCTTATAAATATGTCCAGTATGAGAGAACCATTCTAACCCTAGAGGATATGTTTACATTTTTCTCCAGATTTCAAAGGTGTTTGGGATCAACACCTTCATCTAGTCAAATTTTCTTACTGAAATATATTTAAATCATGTATTAATATTGATAATTATGAATAACTCTATGTGAAGAAGTGTATAACTATAATTCAATGAGATTAAGTTATATAAATAAAGGTACTGGGACCTAATCTAGCTTAGGAAATGACAGTTAAAGTTAGATCCATTTAGCAGCACATTAAGGTAGCTTAGAGTTTATATAGAAGTTATGATGAAAATAATCACTAAAATATGGAATTTGAAATTGGTGAGAAGGTATTTCTATGAATTTATCCATGGAAAAAGGTTTTGATAATTATAAATAAGGTAAATCTAAGACCTAGGTATTTTATCCCATTCATGATTCTTGATCAAGTAAAAACTGTATCTTATCATTTGGTGCTTTCATCAAACCTATATTAAGTTTATTATGTGTTTCTTGTATCTTGATTGGGGATGTATATAAATGATCCTTCACATTTAGTAAACTCAAAGGTTTTACCATAATATAATGATAATTCCTATGAACAACGAATGATAAAAATATTTGATTATAGATATAAAGTTATATAAAACAAGACTACTCACCTGGTTAAAGTTATCTATTGAAATCAAAAGTTTGAAGAAGCTATATGGGAACCTTAGGACGTGATGACACAAATATATACTGATTTATTTATATCCTAATGAAATAATTTCAAGGGAAGAATTTATTTTAAGGGTTGTATAATGTAACACCGCAATATTTTATAGTATATTTCTCTTTAAATAAATTTAATTTATCAACTACTTGCAACACATGAAAACATGAGCCTAAATGAATCATAATACAACATACCATTATAATGTGGCTATAAAACTATTGAAGTGAATAGGAATATTTTTTTTCAAAATTATTTAAAATGTTGTTAGATAAATAAAATATATTAATAAATACATACTCAATTTTTATTAAGGTATTTATATGCTTTAAAAATACATTTTTTCTTAAAAATGTTTTTTATTTCTTTTGGTGTGAAAATAATATATTTTTTTCCAATTTTAGAAAAATTATTTGAAAAAATGAGCTTAATTTATGAAATAAGCATTTCAAAATTACCGAAGAGTGAAATTTTGAGAATTGTTTGAAAAGATTATTTTCATAATAAATATTGATTTTTATTGAGAATTTCCTTTTCATTTCAAGCATTTAGAAAGTTTATTATTTTTAAAATGTTTTTAATGTAAAATTAGTTCATTGATATTATGAATAATCTAATTAAGTTCATTGGAATCAATTTTATGTTAGATTCTGGTAAATAAAGTATACTGAAGAAACCTTTTTTTTTGGAAAACCACTTTATGTCACATTTTTCATATTTAATTTGAAATAAAATTATATCACTTATATGAATTGAATTTGATAAAATTGATTTATATTTGGAATTGTGGCATCTTGTGTTTTTGAAATTGAATGGAAATCTACGGTTTTTTTAATTTTATCATTCAATGGGAAGAACATTTTCTAAACCATGCCTCGATGTGTAGATCTGAGTTTTAAAACACTTAAAAGTGTTGGTTATAGATTTGGTTAAGTGACCAAGAGAGTAATCAAGTGGTTTATTGAGTTTCAAGAGCATCATGATCTGAAAACTAAAGTTTTCATGGATTGGTAAGGGAACACAATTTTTCTAAAACTGTGGGGCCCACCAATGTAAACAGTGTGGCTCCTATATGTGAGAAGAAGTGATCCACATAGGATGTACAGGGTTTTCCAAACCGTGTGCCCATCCCAAACTCTTAGTTCCACTTAACTAGTATGTGTGAAATGTTTTGTGCGTGGTTAGTGCACAGTTTTTCCAAACTGTGCATCCAAACTGTGCGACCCTTTCCCTTAAGTAGTAGCCCTCACAAAGTTGGCGCACAATTTGGATAACCATGTGGCAAACCATGAACCTCATTTAAAGGATGAAATTAAACCTTTCCACCATTTATTTATTTATTTCTCTTAATCATTTCTTTTTCCTCCTCTATACATATCAGCCTCCTTAGTGTGTTTTCTCCTCCTCTAGGTATGAAGAGATATCCCTTATACGAACTCCGATTTGAGCACCGTTAGGAGCATTGGAAGCATCTTGGTAAGTCTATGACTCCAATTTAGTCCATTATTAGTTTATCATTACACCCTTATCACTCTATTGGTTTGATTTTATTCCCCCTATTGTTAGGGAATTCATATGTTTCATCGATTTCAATCAAATCAGACCGAATCAAGCCTTTATATCGGATGTGTGAGTCTTAATAAGCATGAGATAGGTGGTCAATAGATTTTACCTTATGTTTTGTCACTTTTATAAATCTTTTTCGTGTGATGTGTGATAGAAATACCAATTGTCACTTCTAAGTTATAAATTGGATTAAATTAAATTGCTTAGACCACCTTATAACTCCTTTAGAATGCTCCTTATATGGTTAGAGGTTATGTTATCAACCATAACCAACCTTTAGAGGGTTCTCTTAATTGTTCATGTGTAATAATCATGTCTACCTTTTTTATATCCACCCATTTGGGTGTGACTTTTCATTTAGGGTTTAAATGAAGATTCTCATTTATATAAATACAAGCTTGGGGTGGGTTTTTTTTATTTGTTTTATAATTTTATTACATAAAGTGAACTAAATGAATTTATTGAAAAACAACATCAGGTTTTCTAATAAAACCCATTTATTGGGGTTCATTGTCTTTTAAACAAAAAACTATTCTTATTGGTTCACTATTTGGATTAGTATCATGTTTAGTACATGGACGTTATTATGTGTAATTGATGTGATCAATGGGCCTTATTATGTGTAATTGAAATGATAAATGGGCTTGGATCTCTACTTAAATATACAAGAATTTAGTTGTGGAATGATTGTATATGTGACCTCCCATTTTCTTCCTTGTTTATGATAAGGAATGTTTGTATAATTGGCCTATTTAGTATTTTTAATTTTAAAAGGAATAATGTTTGTTTACGCCTTGAGAAAAACTCAGGTTCCTTTCTATGGAATACCGAGGATAGGCTCATGAGTGTATGAGGCTTTATACACTAGGGGTGATACCTACTATATCTTAGATGGGATCACCGTGCATATTCATTACCTCCATATGAGTGATTCTAATTCCCTGGGAGAACCCATGGACGAGCTTGGTGGCAATATGGTGACAAAATTCCATGAGTGAGACTCAGATCCCTTTGTGAGATACTATAGACAAACTCATGAGGGACTTGTTTTACTTACATTATGAGGGAAACTTGAGATTATATTTATGGATCACCATGGAAGTATTGCTTTATATTTAAAAAATTATTATGGTCATAGTGCGATACTCGGGCTCCTTTATAAGTTTCACCTTGGACCAGAACATGATGTCATATAAATGAATAATAAATATGCCTCTTTTAATTAAATGCAAGATGTTAAGTAATTAAATAAAAAGGGCAGGTCTTCTTAGAAAAATGAAATATCCATGATTAATCCTCTATCTATTTAAATTATGATAACCCATTATTACTTTATGTTTCCATTCACATAGATTACCATTGGTTTAGACATTCTGGCATAGGCTGAAGTAGGTATGGTTTGGCCAGGTGTCCTAGAGGAATGTGAGCCTAACATGGTTATTTATTCCTTGTGCATTATAGATTAAATTTTTATGTACATGAACAGTAATTATTTTATATGCACAAACTGTATTATTCTTTAGACACTATTGGTGGTTTCTTACTGAGTATAAGTTACACTCTTCTCAAGCCACCATTGCATTGGGGTACCTAAATAGATCTTCATGATCATAGGACCACGGTTTTCTTCTTGTTTTGTGCATAGTATGTTAGATTTATTATCACATGAATGAGATGGTACATAAGATTCTCATGGATCCAATCGTTGGTATTTTATTATTTTATTTCATTTTACTACATATTTTATTTATTTGTTCTTGTACATTTAGCATGATATTGACGTCCATAATTTTTTCTATATGAAATTTTCCACTCTTATCCAGATATAATATTTATTTCCCACCACTTTTCTTTATTATTATTGCTTCTAATGTTTTCCATTTATTTACACCTAATAATACCACTGTGATACTCTTATCTTGAGGGTATAGTCTCCCCACCATACCACTAGAAAACCCTTACTTCTAGTCGAAAGCATATGAATTATGAGAAGGTTCACTTATGGCCATATTGTGACTGGTCCGACTAATGTTTCCATAATAATTTGGGCTAGGATGTTATAGAAATCATAAAGTCAGAATTTGGTATTGAGTACACTTTCGTTTTTGTTCATAATGAACAGTAAAAAGAGTATTATATGTTTACCATGGTTAAAGTGAAAACATGTTTACAGGGGTGTTAAACAAAAATATAATGGAAAATTTTCATGTTAAACTAGTCTAAATACTATTTTATGGACATATTTAAACCAGATAATATCCCACCTTTGAATATATGGCCATTTGGAATCATTCGGCTTGAGTATGACTATTATATTTTAATATTTTAATAAATTCCATGTGTATCTTATCCCCCACTATTAAAAGGAAACCCATCCTTTCTCTTATTAACACCAATTTGTGCTATCTAGGTTAAAAAAACCCTACCCAATTATATTCTAAAATTCTCTATCCAATAACAAGAGGTGTTAGTGTAACGACCCGAAATTTTGAATAAATCTTGTTTCCTAATTTTATGTGTTATTTTATTTTATTTTTATACTCAACAAAAATGTTTCATTTGATAACATGAGTATAATTAAAATGATACCGTTGGTTTTTGACTATTATATGATCATTGGTCAATATGACCGCTGGAAACTAAACGTTTTGATTATTTTCTCTAAATACAAGTAATATTGGTTAATTAATATAGAAAGAAGATTCGATGGCCTCACCCAGTAGTCTTGGACCGATCGAAGCCCATCTAACAGAACTTGGGAAGGAGGTAGCACCACTGGGATTTTCTCTGGACCAAACCCAAGCTGAACTTCATCGTGTGAAGCTAGAATGGGATCGCCTTCGCGAGAAGTTCAAACTTATAGAAATTACTACTCGTGCGATGTTGGCCGAGCCTCCCTCGGATTCTCTCACCTTATCACACCTTACACTTAGGTCCTATGCTGGTGTGATAAGGGGCTATGTAAGGAGACCGTAACTACCTTGTGTAATCCTTTGTTTTAAATAAAAATTGAGATTTCTTCTTATGATGATGTTTATGAATTTTCAAATGACAGGATAAATATAGTATGCATTTTTTTGATGAATTTTAGAAAAAGTATATTTTAAAAATGTTTTTGTAAACCTTAAATAATTAAAAATGTGTAATGATTTGCAAAAAATGGTCTTCTACAATTATGTTCAGTACAAAATTTGGAGTCTAATAAGATCAACTTGATTTTTGATGAATAGTAAAATATGAATAGTGATTTTATGATTAGGATTAGTAATGAGTCCAAATGGATTAGTAATCTCACTTAAATAAAGTATTAGTATGATCTAGGCACCTTGATTAAGTAATGTGATTCAATAAAATGGTTAAATAATGGTTTCATAAATTATTAGTCAAGTATTAGTTTTTTTGGGTGAATAGTGTTTTTTAATTAAAAATTTAATTAAAAATTATTAGAAAATTATTTTTATAAAATGGACTTTATTTTTGAACTCAGAGCATCGATATTATGTTATGGTAATTTTTGGGGATTTTTCTAAAAAAATTAAATTTAAATTATTTAGAAAATTTATTTTATAAAATGGAGTTCATAAATGTAATTAGTGCATCGATATTTAGTTAAGGTGAAATTTTGGGATTTTTCTGAGAAAGATGAATTTTTCAGTGAATAGTAAAAATGCAGTTTTAGGGTTTCGGTATGTTTAATGACATCATAACTGTGTCATGATGATGTCATGAGATATTTTAAGGGTTGGCCGGCCAAGGGTGATGAATTATTGTTTTGGGGGCCCCATGTGGCCTAACTCCATGGTAAATGCCAAGGGAGAGCACATGGGTTTGAGAAAAGCACTTGTGAGGTGTCCCTTGGCCATTAATGCCCGGTCCCCTCACTTTCCCTATAAATACCAAGCCCTCCTCTCATCCATTCGACTCCCCACTCTTCCCCAACGAAGTTCTGGTCTCCTCACCTACCAAGGAGTCCTCCCAAGGTGCCCCCAATCCCTCAAGGTCCAAACCATTGAGTTTTAAGAGTTACGTTTTAAGGTAAGGGATCCGACCTCTCTCTTTCTTTTCAAGAAATCTCTTTTATGTCATTTCTTTTATGCTCCATGTTCTTATGTTAAAGGATGGTATTTTATACTCCTCTTACTGCCCTTTTCATGTTCATATAATGAGAGATCCCCTCTTACTCTCATTATTTCGTTTTATGATGTTTTAAGTGGCGTCGTTTGGCTGCCGAAATTTTTGTAACGGATTCTTTCTCCCTTATAATTTTTCAAGATCTATTTTCATGTTAAGTATTTCAAGTTCCTTTTTATTATTTTGGGGTATGATATCTAAATTTATCATACTGATCTTTTATGATCATATGATGATAGACACCATTTGATCTCTTCAATTCAATATTCTGAAGTTTTAAGTGGCTCCGTTAAGCTGCCGAATTTTTAAGTGGTTCTTCACCCTTCTCATTTTGAAGTTCTACTTTCATGTCAGTTCTTTCAAGTTCCTTTTTGCTATGTTGGGGTATGATCTCTATATATATCATGATGGACTCTTATGTTCATATGATTAGAGACCATATTTGATCTCATCAATTCATTTTTGTTGAAGTTTAAGTGACGCCGTTAGGCTGCCGAATTTTTAAGGGATTCTTTCACCCTTCTCCTTTTCAAAGTTCTAATTCCATGTCAAGTCTTGCAAGTTCATTTTTATTATGTTGGGGTATTATCTATATATCTATCATACTTATATTTAAGTTAATATGATGAGAGACCCTATTTCACATCATCAATTCATTTTTGGTTGAAGTTTATGTAACGCTGTTAGGCTGCTGAATTTTCATAAGAGAAATCTTATTTTTGTCTTCCTTTCATGTTCTTCATTTCATATGGTATATTTTCAAATTTCATTACCATGTTCTTAAATCCTTTAGATTCTGTCCCTCTACTGTTTTATGGGTCATTTATGAATGTTTGACCCATGTCCCTTCTCTTTTCAATGTTTTCTAAAAACCTTTTAACATAGCCGTTATGCTGCAGAATTTTCATCTCAAAATGCCTCTCTCTTTTCTAAAAATTATTTTATGTTATAAAGTGAATACTCAAAGCTCTTATTTCTGCAAGGGTATTCACATATATATCAAAATGTTCTATTTTAAATTTTGGGATTTACATACATAAGACCCGCTTTCCCTTCCGTGGGTTTAAATTGACGTAAAGATCATGTCTTTAAAGCAGTTTTTAAAACGTTATGATTATGAAATGAAACCCATTTATTTTATGCTATATGGGTTATTTATGAAATGTTTGATGATGATATATGTGGCTCACATTATAATAAAGGAAAATTTAAGGGTGCGCCCTGATAGCGCTCCAATGCATTGGGTAAAGACTTAATCTCTAGAGATGACCATTTTAACGACACCTTGGTGAATAACCTTGGTAATTTTTAATGACACCTTGGGGATGGACCTTGGTGAAACGAAACGATTGCCAATATTAAATGTCGTAGCCACATCTTAATGTTATGAAAAATGTTATTTTTATTATGATGTATCTCATGATTTCTTTCTCATGCCTTAAAGTTCTTTTCATGTCCTTATTGAAGTATCTCAAGCTCACATGTAAAGTGTTTCTCTTGTTTCCCTTACTGGGCCTTCTGCTCACCCTTTCTTTTGACGTATGTCCCCAAGTTATGAGATGCAGTAATGAACCTAGGACGAACTTAAGGAGAATCCTTTCAAGTGTTTAAGAAGAATGTTTTTTTTGTTCTTTTCATGTATTATGTTCCTTGTTTCCAAGACACTAAACCTTAAAGATCCTCAATTCCGTGTAATGAAATGAAAGTTATGTTATAAAAATACGAGATGCTATAGTTGGTATCAAAGGATGGTTTAGTTATTTGTGGAAATTAGGATATGAAAACTTTAGGAATAAGCCTATAGAAAAGTTTATATATAGGAAATCTTCCAGGTATTTTGGTGAGTATTGAGTAATGGGTTGCCAAGCAAATACATCCCTGTCTGGATACGAGCAGGTAGAGGTGGCTCTGGCACAGATGTACATAGGGGTAAAACCCGAAAACACCGCTTTGAGATGGACTCGAACGGGAATTGGTACAAGACAACGGGCCTTGCTGCACTCTTGGTTACGACACTCCCGGGGGATATGCTTTGGTAAATTCATAAGCTTAGTATGGACCATTATTAAAAGAACAAAGATAAAATAAAATAAAGATTCACATAAGGATATATGATCATGGATAACCTAGTTTGAAATCTAGGGGATCACAAGTTAGGGTATACTTTTCTTCTACCAGTTATCCTTATATGTGTTAAGTTCCTTTTCATGATTATTGGCTAAGTATTAAATCCCCTAATTGTACTTTGTTTTCATAGTTAATGGCAGGAAATGGAAGAACATGTCCTATCAACCAATGTGATAAGAAATGTGACAATTGCCATATTAATATGAAAGAGGTGATTAGGGGATTAAAAGATGATTATTATATTGGAATACGTTCACTATTTTAAGGACCCTATATGATCAAGGTAAATAGATTACTACGGTATTTTCATTGAGGAGTAATGTTGACTTATATTTTGAAGAATCAATGAATTTAAGGTGGACTTATAGTAATTTAGGTTACTTATGGAAATGATTAACCTATCTTGGGTAAAATATGTTTAGGTTAGCTACTTTTGTTATAAGATGTTAGGTGTGGTTGATGTTGTTTGGAGATGAACAATGAAGTTTATTTTGGAAGACTATGTTATCAAATCCCTCTTGTATTTGGGTCTCAATCTTAGTTTGGTTTATTTTGAGGAATTTTAAGGACCGTTATTTATGGGATAGTCTATGATGAACTTTGGGTAGTACCATGGAACTTTGAAGATTTAAAAATAGTTTCCCTTCCCATGGGATTCTTTTTGAAGAGTTGTTTTACCTTACCCTTTATATTTTTGGGATAATGTTTAAAGATAGAAGAAATAGATAGTTGATATTTTGTGGATTATGTGATTCTCTAGAAGATGATTCTTGTGTTTTGATGAGACCAAGTAGTTTTGGATGCTCATCATTTAGAGAAAAGATTAGTTTTGGGTAGAAACTTATTAAAGGATGAAAATCTACATGAAGGTAGGTATATTTTCTTATGATTTTGTTCTATGTAGTAAATGAATTCCTCAAAGTTATGAAAAGGAACTTAAAACAAAAATGTTGTTGGTTTACGTTTCCTACTGGGTAATAAAAGACCGCTTACACAAATCATAATTTTGGGATTTTTTGGTGGTTAACTTCCTCCTAATAATGTTTTCTATCACTCTCCTTTAGAACATGACCCTTTGTTTTCTCCTCCATGTCCATGTTTCCTATATGGAATCCTAGTATGAGTAAACTCGGGTGGCCTTTGTACTTCCTCTTCTTTCTTTTAAAGTAATGGTGTTACTGAATCTTTTTCCAATGTGGGACTTTCAACGAAATTTCAAAACCCAATTTTAAAAATTGAGAGGACGCAATTTCTTAAGGGGGGAAGATTGTAACGGCCCGAAATTTTGAATAAATCTTGTTTCCTAATTTTATGTGTTATTTTATTTTATTTTTATACTCAACAAAAATGTTTCATTTGATAACATGAGTATAATTAAAATGATACTATTGGTTTTTGACTATTATATGAACATTGGTCAATATGACCACTAGAAACTAAATGTTTTGATTATTGTCTCTAAATACAAGTAATCTTGGTTAATTAATATAGAAAGAAGATTCGATGGCCTCACGAGTAGTATTGGACTGATCAAAGCCCATCTAACAGAACTTGGGAAGGAGGTAGCACCACTGGGCTTTGCTCTGGACCAAACCCAAGCTGAACTTCATCATGTGAAGCTAGAACGGGATTGCCTTCGCAAGAAGTTCAAACTGATAGAAATTACTACTCGTGCGATGTTGGCCTAGCCTCCCTCGGATTCTCTCACCTTAGCACACCTTACACTTATGTCCTATGATGGTGGGATAAGGGGCTATGTAAGGAGACCGTAACTACCTTGTGTAATCCTTTGTTTTAAATAAAAATTGGGATTTCTTCTTATGATGATGTTTATGAATTTTCAGATGACAGGATAAATATAGTATGCATATTTTTGATGAATTTTAGAAAAAGTATATTTTAAAAATGTTTTTTTAAACCTTAAATAATTAAAATTGTGTAATGATTTGCAAAAAATGGTGTTCTAAAATTATGTTCAGTACTAAATTTAGATTCCAATAAGATCAACTTGATTTTTTATGAATAGTAAAATATGAATAGTGATTTTATGATTAGGATTAGTAATGAGTCCAAATGGATTAGTAATCTCACTTAAATAAAGTATTAGTATGATCTAGGCACCTTGATTAAGTAATGTGATTCAATAAAATGGTTAAATAATGGTTTCATAAATTATTAGTCAAGTATTAGTTTTTTTCGGGTGAATAGTGTTTTTTAATTAAAAATTTAATTAAAAATTATTAGAAAATTATTTTTATAAAATGGACTTTATTTTTGAACTCAGAGCATCGATATTATGTTATGGTAATTTTTTGGGATTTTTCTAAAAAAATTAAATTAAAATTATTTAGAAAATTATTTTTATAAAATGGAGTTCATAAATGTAATTAGAGCATCGATATTTAGTTAAGGTGAAATTTTGGGATTTTTTTGAGAAAGATGAATTTTTCAGTGAATAGTAAAAATGCAGTTTTAGGGTTTTGGTATGTTTAATGACATCATAACTGTGTCATGATGATATCATGAGATATTTTAAGGGTTGGCCGGCCAAGGGTGATGAATTATTGTTTTGGGGGCCCCATGTGGCCTAACTCCATGGTAAATGCCAAGGGAGAGAACATGGGTTTGAGAAAAGCACATGTGAGGTGTCCCTTGGCCATTAATGCCTTGTCCCCTCACATTCCCTATAAATACCAAGCCATCCTCTCATCCATTCGACTCCCCACTCTTAACCAACGAAGTTCGGGTCTCCTTACCTCCCAAAGAGTCCTCCCAAGGTGCCCCCAAGCCCTCATGATCCAAACCTTTGAGTTTTAAGAGTTACGTTTTAAGGTAAGGGATCCGACCTCTCTCTTTCTTTTCATGAAATCTCTTTTATGTCATTTCTTTTATGCTCCATGTTCTTATGTTAAAGGATGGTATTTTATACTCCTCTTACTACCCTTTTCATTTTCATATAATGATAGATCCCCTCTTACTCTAATTATTTCGTTTTATGATGTTTTAAGTGGCGCCGTTAAGCTGCCGAAATTTTTGTAACAGATTCTTTCTCCCTTCTCATTTTTCAAGATCTATTTTCATGTTAAGTATTTCAAGTTCTTTTTTATTATTTTGGGGTATGATCTCTAAATTTATCATACTGATATTTTATTATCATATGATGAGAGACCCCATTTGATCTCTTCAATTCAGTATTTTGAAGTTTTAAGTGGCACCGTTAAGCTGCAGAATTTTTAAGTGGTTCTTCACCCTTCTCGTTTTGAATTTCTACTTTCATGTCAGTTATTTCAAGTTACTTTTTGTTATGTTGGGGTATGATCTCTATATCTATCATGCTGGACTCTTAGGTTCATATTATGAGAGACCCTATTTGATCTCATCAATTCATTTTTGTTGAAGTTTAAGTGACGCCGTTAGGCTGCTGAATTTTTAAGGGATTCTTTCACCCTTCTCCTTTTCAAAGTTCTAATTCCATGTCAAGTCTTGCAAGTTCCTTTTTATTATGTTGGGGTATGATCTCTATATCTATCATACTGATATTTTATGTTCATATGATGAGAGACCCTATTTGACATCATCAATTCATTTTTGGTTGAAGTTTATGTAACGCTGTTAGGCTGCTGAATTTTCATAAGAGAAATCTTATTTTTGTCTTCCTTTCATGTTCTTCATTTCATATGGTATATTTTCAAATTTCATTACCATGTTCTTAAATCCTTTATATTCTGTCCCTCTACTATTTTATGGGTCATTTATGAATGTTTGACCCATGTCCCCTCTCTTTTCAATGTTTTCTAAAAACCGTGTAACATAGTCGTTATGCTGGAGAATTTTCGTCTCAAAATGCCTCTCCCTTTTCTAAAAATTATTTTATGTTATAAAGTGAATACTCAAAGCTCTTATTTCTACAAGGGTATTCACATATATATCAAAATGTTCTATTTTAAATTCTGGGATTTACATACATAAGACCCGCTTTCCCTTCCGTGGGTTTAAAGTGACGTAAAGATCATGTCTTTAAAGCAGTTTTTAAAACGTTATGATTATGAAATGAAACCCATTTATTTTATGCTATATGGGTTATTTATGAAATGTTTGATGATGATATATGTGACTCACATGATATTAAAGTAAAATTTAAGGGTGCGCCCTGATAGCGCTCCAATGCATTGGGTAAAGACTTAATCTCTAGAGATGACCATTTTAACGACGCCTTGGTGAATAACCTTGGTAATTTTTAACGACACCTTGGGGATGGACCTTGGTGAAACGAAACGATTGTCAATATTAAATTTCGTAGCCACATCTTCAATTTATGAAAAATGTGATTTTTATTATGATGTATCTCATGATTTCTTTCTCATGCCTTAAAGTTCTTTTCATGTCCTTATTGAAGTATCTCAAGTTCACATGTAAAATGTTTCTCTTGTTTCCCTTCCTGGGCCTTCTGCTCACCCTTTCTTTTGATGTATATCCCCAGGTTATGAGATGTAGTAATGAAACTAGGATGAACTTAAGGAGAAGCCTTTCAAGTGTTTAAGAAGAATGTTTTTTTGTTCTTTTCATGTATTATGTTCCTTGTTTCCAAGACACTAATCCTTAAAGATCCTCAGTTCCGTGTAATGAAATGAAAGTTATGTTATAAAAAGACGGGATGCTATAGTTAGTGTTCCTATAATAATATTCAAAGGGTCATTTTTAAAGGATCTAAAGAAGATCAACCAAAGGATATTTAATCATCCTACCCGACCTATTTCAATTTATTTATTCTTCTACATCCGCTAAATCTATGGTATTCATAATAAAATAAAAAATTTATTATAATAAACACAAATAAAAGTTATTATGACTATTTAACCACCTTTATTCACCCACTTTCCCATGAAATGGGAATTAAAAGTATCAATTATATGTTCATGTGCACTACTACCTCCACGTAGTGTTAAAATTTATTTTCCATCACCATATTTCATGGATAGTTATTATAATAGTTTTAAAGAATATATATGATATTTATGAAATAAATATTCTTATAGAATTATAATATTATATATAACTTCTTACCATTCAATCTATTAGAAAATGATAACGTCGCTTGTGTGTACATGTAGACTACCTCCTGCATCAAGTGATGTGATTCATTTTTTATTTCCACATTAAATGGGTGGTAGTAAGGACAGATTTAATGAATATATATGATAAATATTATATAATAATTTTTTATAGTTGAATTATTATTTACCTGTCTTTCTTTCTATTCTTTGAAAAGTGATAACAATATTCATGCATACGAATGACCTATAGTCTCTATGAATGGTGAAATTCATTTTTATGTCTATAAATTTTATGGATGAATATATATATATATATATAAATATATATAATATTATATTTATATCATGATTAAACTTATGGATATTATGGAACCATTATCAATGTAAATGGACCAGAGCTTCCAAACTGAAATTTTCAGGAAAAACAAAATAGTTTAGACCTTGAAATGATATTTTAATAAGATATTATTAATAAATGGGTGTTAAAATGATATAAGTGGATCGTATATGTTATTATAAGTATTTAAATGACTCTAGTATAAAATTATAATAAATTTATATTTATTATACAATGTTTTAGATCACTTTTTATGCAAGTCAAACTTGAGGTAATATATTTTCTTCTCACTTTTATTTATCTGAGATACATGCCATGTTTTCCACTTGTTTCTTTTATGTGATGTATATACTACCCATTAATGTCCTTTATGACTGTTCTCATGAAAATTATGATTATTTACAAATACATATATGGTTATATATTGTATGGGGTGTTGATTTTAAAGTTACCAAAGTGGTAAGGGATTTATGTTACAATCTCATTATTTATCAGAATTATTTATGATTAAGTTTATGATAATAAAAATTTATGACATATGTATCTAGAATCTAGTGGATTTTATTATAGTATTTTTATTTCTATATATTCAATGTTTTCCTTTCATTTTACTATATTTAATAACTCAAAATACTGAAATAACTTTTTTAGGAAAACAAAATTTATTTCACTTTTCAGCCAAAATTATTTCCCCTCATATCCATGTTTTCAAAAAATGTTTTCAAGAATGAATATTTATATTCTTATATAAATATGTTGTCATTAGAAAACGCATCCCCAAAATATTCTAAATTCTTCCATACATGATCCATGATCATAACCCGTTTCACAAGCTTCGATTTGGTAGGTCGTAGGGCCCGAATGAAGTTACAGATTAGGAGTTATGGACATTTGAAATTGGGCTGGAAAACTGGCTCACAGAGCCCATTCGTGATGCTCCCTCCACAATCGCGGAGCAATGGAACTTGACCGGAGCCCCTAAGGCCCCATACTGGCAAAAATATCCCCTTAATGAAGCTGTTACGGAGGGAGGAGATGGGATGCTCCACGAACTCATTCTACGTTCGCGATCCACCGCAGAGCAAGGAGGCGGGATGCTCCACGAACCCCTTTGACGTTTGCAATCCGCTACGGAGCCAGGAAGTGGGATGCTCCATTAACCCCTTTGACGTTCGTGAACCTGCCATAGAGAAAGCTCTATCATTGCGCCAGGCGGGCTCTACTTCATGGTGCCTCTTGCCTATAAATACCCGACTCACTCCCCTTCATGAAGAAAATCAGTCTGCCCCTTGGGCAGGTGATCTCCCAGTTTGCAGAGCTCTACTTACCTTTGCAAAGTGGCTCCGTGAGTCCATGCTCTGCGATTAGTTTCCTTCGCGAAGCTGCTCCGTGAGTCCATGATCTACGAGTAGCTTCATTCTCAGAGCTGTTCTAGGATTCCATGCTTCGAGAGTAGCTTCCTTCGCGAAGCAGCTCCGTGAGTCCATTCTCCGTGAGCAGATTTCCTTCGTGAGCCTGCTCCGTGAGTCCATTCTCCCTGAGAACCTTTCCTTAATGAAGCTTCTCCATTAGACCCCATGCTCCACAAGCCCCTTTTCTCCACAAAGCTACTTCATGAAGACCTATCCTTTGCGAGTCTCCATCCTTCACGCCCACCGGTCAATACCACAAGGGCTACGCCCCCGCACCCCCACTCCGGGTCAGTGCTGGTTTGCGGCACCGACCCTCTAGGACATCCCCTTAACTTCTATCATTGACCCCCATGAAAAATGGAGAGTCTTACTGTGAACTTTTCGGGCTGGGACGTCGGCATTTTACATTGTACCCTTATGCACAACCTCCTTCCACCTATGGAATACCATGATTTGAGATACTCCTCCGCACACCATGAAACATCAATAGTCAACATATTCCTCTAGGTTCATTTCTCATGTCGTGAGTTGAGATTATCATCATCAATTCCCCCGAGTACCTTGAGTCTAACCATTCCTCAAGCAACTCATCCAAACCCCCATCACCTGACTCCTATGCTAGGTTGAACCAGAAAGGGTTGTCCCTGCGTAAGTCCCAAAATCAACCATTTCAAAGCGCCTTATGCCTAATAGTCCCATCTACATGACTATAAACTATAGTGCACCCTATGTTCCAAACATAGGATACCTCTTTCTCCAAACATAAGATGCCTTATTCTCGAAGCATGAGATGCCAACAGTCCTATCTACATGACCATAAACTATAGTGCACACTATGGTCCAAACATAAGATACCACTTGCTCCAAATAAGAGATGCATTTTGATCCACACATGAGATGAAAATAGTCATATCTACAAGACTATAAACTTTAGTACACCCTATGTGAAAAACATAGGATTCCTCTTACTCCAAATAAGATATTCCTTATGCTCCAAGAATAAGATGCCAATAGTCCTCTCTATATGACTTTAAACTGTCATACACCCTATGTTCCAAACATAGGATGCATCTTGCTCTAAAAAAGAGCTGACTTATTCTCCAAGAATGAGATTTCAATAGTCCTATCTATATGACAATAAACCGTAGTACTCCCTATGTTCCAAACATAGGATGCCTCTTGATCCAAAAAAGATATGCCTTGTGCTCCAAGAATAAGATGCCTAATTCCATGATTACAATGGGGTAATTTCAAGAGATTTGGAATCTATTAAAACATTTCATTACTCCAACTCACGCTTTGCATGTACTTATTTCAGATCTTCATCATCTTTCATGTCTAATGGGACCCCCTAACGACCTGGTCCAATGTCTCCTCGGCTCACCTACCGTCTTGGGCCAACGCCCCGAATGACATTTGACAACAATTCGAGTCGGGTCCTGTGTTTCAAACATGGTCAACAGTCGACCCTTATTTGTTTGTCTCCATTTTAGGCAAACGTGATATGGATGTTGTGTTTCAAACATGACCAATAGTTATCCTCAATCACCACGCCACCATCACCGCATTCTGAATGTCGGGCATGTGATTCATACTTTTCATCTCCAATTGTTCGGATTGATTCCAACGCCCCTTGGCGTTATCCCACTTGTGCACCTTCACATAGGTTTTGTCCCCAATTATATACATCTATCCACCAATAATTTCGGATTTCCTCATGGCCATACATGAGGATGAAATTATGGAAAAATTCCTTGCATAAGCCCCATTCACAATTGTCGCTCCACAACGGCACCCGGGCAGCTTCCTTGCGTAATCCCCATCCACCATTGTCACTCCATAGTAGCACTAGAGCAGCTTCCATGCATAAGCCCCATGCACAATGGTCGCTCCATAGCGGCACACTGGCAGCTTCCTTGCGTAAGCCCCATCCACCTTTTCCGCTCCATAGCGGCACCCGGGTAGCTTCAATGAGTAAGCCCCATGAATAGTTTTCTCTCCATAGCGGCACCCATGTAGCTTCCTTGTATAAGCCCCATCCACTGTTGTCGCTCCAAAGCGGCACCCGAGAAACCTCTTTGTGTAATCCCCATTCACCTTGGTCGCTCCATAGCGGGACTTGGGAAACTTCCTTACATAAGCCCCATCCACCATTGTCGCTCCATAGTAGCACCCAGGCAGCTTCCATGCATAAGCTCCATGCACAATTGATGCTCCATAGTGGCATACGAGAAGATTCCTTGTGTAACCCCCATCCACCTTTGCCGCTCCATAGTGGCACCTGGGAAACTTCCTTGCGTAAGCCCCATCCACCATTGCCGCTCCATAGCGGAACCCGGACAGCTTCCTTGCATAAGCCCCCTGCACCATTGCCACACTATAGCATTACCTGGGTAGCTTACTTGCGTAAGCCCCATCAACCATTTTTGCTTCATAGCGGCACCTGGGTAGCTTCCATGCGTAAGCCCCATGCACAATTTCCGCTCCATAGTGGCACACAGGCAGCTTTCTTGCGTAAGCCCTATCCACCATTGCCGCTCCATAGCGGCACCTGGGCATCTTCCATGCATAATCCCCATGCACAGTTTCCACTATAGAGGCACCCAGGTAGCTTCCTTACATAAGCCCCATCCACCATTGCCACTCTATAGCGTGTCACGAACCAAGGCGGGTCGTCATCCGACCCGGCACCTGACTCGGTCCGCGACATGGCCCGAAGGGCGTTCCCAATCCCCAAGGGCTGGCAACTAGTTCCAAGCATCAATGTAAACCAGTTGGGAATGATTTTTCCCATAACAAAGACGAATAAACATAAAATAAACAAGCAGATAAATACAGATAAATAAACCAAACAACATGGCAGCGAAAAAAAAGAAATTAAAGAAGCAACGTGGGATACCTTAGGTGACCACGTGGGTCACCGCAGAATGTAAACCATACTCGCTCCCAAAATCAATACAAGTATGAATCCTGCAATTGAAAAGTAAAGTAGGCATGAGAACATAGATGCTCAGTAGGAATTCCAAAATATAACCACGTCCTATTCCCCCGCCTTTTGTATGAAATCCAATTATGCCAGTTTGAAAATAAGATATAATGAAATAATGTTTCTCCTTTTCAAATTCAAGTAAAGAGTTTTAATTTTTAGGTAAATCATTTCAGTCCCACTACATTTTTAAAATAGGTTCCAAGCATGCATTAACGTTTCAAAATGAAAAGAAACCATTTTGGAATAAAATATGGTTTTCACAAACAAGACGTCGAGTATGAAACTACTGAAAAGAAGTAACATCACAAGAAACATATCACAAATCGGCACCATGTGTAATCCCTATAGGTAGCTAGAACAAGTGGGCACCTAAAGACCTCTTACCTTGGAGAAACATGGATTAGAAACCACGACCCTCAGAAAAAAGTGTCTTAGAAGACCACGACCCTTAGAAAACGTGTCTTATAAGACCACAAACCTCAGAAATTAATATGTTTAGTTAGTGTTGTTACGTCAATCCTGCTAGAAAAACTGGGACAAACCCCTGTCGTGTCATCTAGCGTACTAGTCCGGGTCACCCACCTAGATACACAGGTTTCCCCATCATGCTCTATTTCAATTGGTGTTGTGTTTTCTTTATCATGCACACATATATGTACATAACACGTTCCCTATATAAAACTCATTCAACCTCTCACCACCAATCTCATTCCTTAAGCGCATTCCCCCTCTTTACATCACAAAACTAGACACAAGCCTGTACACTAGGTACATATCACAAACCACACATTAACACTTGCATCAAAATTTTCAAATTAATGGGAATGTCTCAAGGTGGGTTTTCAATTTTCACAAATCAATCTCAATGTTCCAAACAAGCCTCATCACTTTAGAAGAAGTATTAATAATTTTAGAACACATAAAGGTACTATATATTTAAAACATGCCTAAAACAACACATAAAATGAAGTAATAATTTTAAGGAGGTCAAACCATCCTTTAATCTAGTGTTCACACCAAAACCCATTTTGAAAATCACTTTGGAACCTCCTTTTAAAAATAATGTATGTTGTTACACTTTCATAACAAAATCGAACGAAAGGCCACACATCTTTTGGGAATACCCATTTCATGTTCAACCCATGTGAAACCATTTTTTAAGAACCACAACCATATACATATATAGTACATATGAATTTCACATAAAAAAACAAGAAAATAATTTTAAAGAAACATCAAGAAAAAATGGAAATTCTAATCAAAGATTGGGGAATAGGGGGCCTACCTCAAACTTGTCGTTATTTGTTGATGACCACTCAAACTGACCCTGAACACTTCCATGCACATGAATTTATACACATATATATAAATACCCCTAGCTGCATTGTACATATTCCCCATGCCATGAGAAAATATGTACACAGAGGGAATTTATATGCATATGTCTTACCTTATGCATGCACATGTAGGAATTCTTGACACTCGTAACTTGAAACCATCATAGATAGGTCCAATGAACTACACATATAATTTAATAAAACAATTTAAACACTTAAAAAATCTACAAAACATTTCAAAATAATGCATCAAATATTTTCACCAAAAGAAAAACTTTCAAAATCCCCTTTTAAGGAAAAATTCGCAACAATACCACACACAACTAGATTTCTCAGCCTTAAAGTCCTTAAATAAATCAATTCCAGAATTCATAAAACAACCATTAATGATGAAACATAGGAAACACCACAAAAAACCCAAATTCCTTTTCTTTTTAAAATCAAATGCACACTAAAAACCATTCCAAAAATCATTCGCATCACTTACAAAATTTTAAATAACCAACATCACGATTTATAAATTATCATCCAATAACACAAGATGATTTTTACTCAAAAACAGACCACATTATATACAAACATGCTATAAAAAATTAATGGCATACTAAACTTCTTTATTACAAGTTTTTCACCAAACAAATCAATCACAGAACACAAAATTTATTTAAGAAGGTTAAATAATTCACCAAATAAACACAATTCACACTCAAAAAATTATGTAAAGAACATCTTAAATTAATTAAACAAGAAAATTAATTCATTAAACAAAAAATATATGCGGAAACACCCACCTTCGCTATCGAAACACCGCAAAAATAGTGTGCAAACTCCACCGCACGTTAATCGCACTGCAAGGGACTTGAAACAAACAATGGAATAAAAAATATTTATCTATAATTAATGCTATATCTAATATCATAATTGCTCAAACCCTGACCCCCAAATAAAAATAAACTAAAACCCTAGCTAAGAGGAAAAATGGATATCGGAGGGAAAGGGAGGGTTTGAACGGAAGAAGGCCGCTCGTCGGATGGAGCACCACTCACCAGAGGAAGGGAGGCACGTTGGATGACCCTTGACCGGTGGGGTGGAGCGTGAGTGGGATTGGGAGGGGGTGTGCACCGGCGGCTTCAGCTGGAGGGGGAGAAGAGAAGTGGGTCAAGGGGGTGTGCGCTGGCGGCTTCGTCTGGAGGGGGAGAAGAGGAGTGGGTCGAGGGGTTGTGCCCCGATGGCTTCTGGCTGGAGGGGGAGAAGAGGAGTGGGTCAAGGGGGTTTGCGCCGACGGCTTCGGTTGGAGGGAGGGAGGGGCACCGAAGGGCCCTCGCCGATGGGGGCAGCGCGAGCAGGAGAGCAAGGTGGGGGGGGGGGGTCGGCTGCGTGAGGGGAAAGGGTGAGGGGGAGGGAGGATTAGTGTTTGATAGTGAAATAATAATAATAATAAAATAAAATAAATAAATAAATAAATAAAATAGAACTAAGGAATTAAAAGAAAAGAATTTAAAATAAATAAATAAATTATTAAAAAATAATAATGAACACAATAATAATTTTAATAAACTCAAATAATAATAATAATATTGTTCATAAAAACATAATAATAATTATACTAAAATTGATAATAATAATATTATTAACCATAATAATAATAATAATAATAAGATAAAAATAATTCTAAATAGATTAATAAAAACAATATCGATATTATTAATAATAATGATAATAAAAATTATAATAACTTAATATGATATTAATTAACTGAATATAAATAAGAATAATAATAGAAACATAATAATAATAACAAAATAACATTAACCCTATATTAATAAATTTGGTGAACATAATAATAATAACAGTAATTACCATTATTATAATTATTAAAATAACTCATTAAAACTCATTTTATTTATTTGTCTTGATCATGAGGTAGGCCGCACGGTGACCCGAGCAAAGTTGTGTGGCTTTGGATACGCCCCACCCATGCACCGAACACTGTTAAGGGAAAAGCATTCATTCCCAAAAAAATGCAACAATTTCAAATAGGCTTGGCCCGCATCTCGATAGAAAGTTTCAAAGTCTGATAAAATAATGACATAATATTATTTTAAAGTTTGGGTGTGACAATTCTCCCCACTATAAAAACTTTCTACCCCCAGAAAGTCACCCAACCAAACTAGGGAACAAATTCAAGTTTGAAACTGAACGAAGCCAACAAAATCACAAACTCGGTGTGACTTTTCGCTGCATCAGTCACACCCGACCAACTCTAAGGGAAAATACAGGGAGAAGAGTCATCAGAAAAGAGAAGGGTTCTCCCCATCACAAGAACCCAACTAGTACAACCAATATTGAGACTCTCAGCACATGATAACTCTAGAACTGCTAACTTGAACCAAAATGGAAATCGAAAACAAGACCAAAAATCCTACATAGACCAACTTTAAAAGAAGGCATGAGGAGATTAGTGGTGGGAATCTCCTCCATCTAAGAACGGATCAGCTTAAACCAATTAGAACAGACCAATACTAGACTAACACAAACCGACCCACAAACTCTTCGCACAAACCAGACCCCCACCACATGGGGCCCCCGATGAAAGACCCCAAAACGAATGGCGGAAAAAACCCCTATTCATTATTTCACAAGATTCATGTGTCTCCCAAAAAGAGCATGTCCAAAAATAAGAGCAGGTCACCAAAGGAGAAAGCCACACAAGAGATACAATAACCTTGAGACTCACAGCCATAAAGAGACAAACTTCAAAACTCATATTTGAGGAGGCACAACTAATGGAATTACAATAAAATTATATTACCACGCCTTCATAAAACCAAAGTGGGGTATTCAAAGAACAAATACCCCAAAGAGAATAAGAGACCTCTATGCCACTTACTGTAGGATAAAACCTTCAAAGATGAGGGATCTTGAATAGAGAAATTTAAATCGTCCCTATTTCAACACTGGAGACAAATGTTAGACCAAGGTGCACCACATCCCACAATTTCTGACTGCGTGAAAAGATTCACTTCGAGACCTGTGGTTAGAGCTCTAATGTCTTAAAGCATCTGCTTCCCTGTAGTCAGGAGCTGACATCCTCCAATTGGGACCCCGTCTGACGATGTCGCAAGAGGAACCTCTCTAAGTGTCCTAAATGGACACACTGACCACAAGCCTTCGGAGGATGACGACAAGGTGACTTAAAGTACCCAAACTGACCACACTCGAAGAAAACAAGAGGGTATCCCGACTAATAGAAGATAGAATTGAAAGGAATACTTATATGAGACAGGATCCTCCAGTTCGCTCTCCTCACCATATGGGGAACCTTCCCGAACATCAAAAAGAATCAGTCTTGGAACCCTAGACGAAGACCCCACACAAGATAAAATTCAACTGATTCCAGAATGCTACCTCCAAAGAAAACGGAATCAACCACCTGAAATTCCCAACATATGCCTTTAATGTCTGTTGTCCTTATTGGACACTCACGATCTCTACCAATTTAATCACCTTCACTTCTTCAGCTATAAACCATCAGACAAGAGTGGTCTTAAACACCTTCCAGGAAATCCCATTATGCAACGACGCTGGGATAATCTTCTTCCATCAATCCAAAGTTGAACCTTCAAACCAACTCAAACCAGCACAAGCTCTCATAACTCTGGGATTTCCCAATAACATGAAAACATCAACGGTTTCACCAAGACAGTCCACTACCTCTAATAGATCACAATCACCATGGATGATGGACAACAACTGAAAAGAATTAAATTCCACCACTCTAATAAGAGTCTGGGTAGAACCAATAACTTGAAGTGACTCACTATAACCCTCTAGGACTTTTCTGGGTGGTATACTAAAAAACAAGAGGAAAAAATCCAAAACAAACTCATCATAAATCAAGATTCCACTCCTCAATCACAAACTCAAACTCAAACTCAAATCAATATTCCAACCATAATTCAGTATGTCAAAACCAAGAACCCATGAAAAAGGATACCAAAAATGAAAAGTGAACACTAAACAATTGCTTACTCACTTTTCAAAACATTTAAATTACCCTTTGAGAACCATTTTTCAACACAAAAACAAAATAAATATACACCATTGGTATCCCATGAAGTCTCACACATACATATCCCTGTGCTAGATCAAGCACCCATCCACTCACATCACCAATTTATCCACTTTCCACATGCGCACCTCAATGTATGTGATCACTCATATGAATACCAAGGGTCAATTCAAGACACTTGTCATTTCCAAAACAGACCATTCAACACAAATCACAAATTCCCAACCAATTTTTGAAAGTCACTTTTCATTAAAGAAACACATTTCCAAATTCCAAAACATTTTCCATTTCAAAACCCATTTCTCACTCCAACAACCATATTTTTTTTTGAAAACACCTTCACAGAAACCCATTTTTATTTTTGAGATCTACTCACACCAACCAAAATGATGGTCAAATATAACTCACATCAAAATTTCTAAAAACAAGGAACTAGTGGCTATAAAAACCCGGTAACATGGCTTAGCAGACCACACTCTGACCAGGCATCCCCACAGGAAGTATCTAGGACTGTGCAATCGGGCTGTACATGGGTTGCTACTCCATGCAGCCTTATCGCGTAACACAAGATCACTTCCCTTTTCATCCCTCATCCACACAGACCAAGCCAAAGTAGAAAATTCAAATCCTGGACTACCCCTGGAAACTCATGTCTTGGGATGGGCAAGGGTTCATGAAGTCCTTCCCACAAACTACCTCTCGAGTCCCAAAAAACCTAATCAAAAAGATACCTGACACCACAAATAACAAGGGCCTCCTCTGATACCATTTTGTCACGAACCAAGCTGGGTCGTCATCCGACCCGGCACCCGAACCGGTCCGCGACATGGCCCAAAGGGCATTCCCAATCCCCATGGGCTGGAAACTAGTGCCGGGCATCAAAGTAAACCAGTTGGAAATTATTTTGTCCAATAAAAAATATGAATAAACATAAACTAAACAAGAAGATAAATAAAGGAAAATAAACCAAGCAACTTGGTAACGAAAAAAAGGAATTAAAGAAGTGACGTGACATACCTCAGGTGACTCCATGGGTTACCACATAATGTAAACCACACTCACTCCCAAAATAAATCCAAGGCTGAAACCTGAAACTGAAACGTAAAGTAGGCATGAGCACTGAGATGCTCAGTTGGAATGCCAAAATATAACCATGTCCTATGCCCCCGCCTTTTGTAAGAAATAAAATTATTCCAATTTGGAAATAAGATATAATAAAATAATGTCTCTCCTTTTCAAATTCAAGTAATGATTTTTCATTTTCAGGTAAAGAATTTCACTCCCACTACATTTTCAAAATAGGTTCCAAGCATGCATTAACGTTTCAAAATGAAAAGAAACTAGTTTGGAATAAAATATGGTTTTCACAAACAATAAATAAATTATGAAACAACTGAAAATAAAGTTACATCGCAAGCAGCATATCACAAATAAGAACCATAGATAATCCCTATAGGTAGCTAGAACAAGTGGGAACCTAGAGTCCTCGTACCTTGGTGAAACGTGGCTTAAGAACCACGACCCTCAGAAAAACGTTGCTTAGAAGAATACGAACCACAGAAAATGTGTCTTAAAAGACCACGACCCTTAGAAATTCATATGTTTAGTTAGTGTTGTTGTGTCAATCCTACTAGACAAACCAGGACTAACCCTTGTCGTGTCATCTAGCATACTAGTCTTGGTCACCCACCTAGATACACAGGTTTCCCCATCGTGCTCTATTTCAATTGGTGGTGGGTTTTCTTTATCAAGAACACATATATGTACATAACACTTTCCTTATCTAAAACTCATTCAACCTATCACCACCAATCTCCCTCCTTAAGCTCATTCCCCGTCTTTAAATCACACAACCACACACAATCCTTTACACTAGGCACATATCACAAAACACACATTAACACTTAAATCACATTTTTCAAATTAAGGGGAATGTCTCAAGAGGGGTTTTCCATTTTCTCAAACCAATATCAAAGTGCCAAACAAACCTCATCACTTTAGAAGTATTATTCATCATTTCAGAACACATAAATGTACTATATATTAAAAACAAGCTTAAAACTGCACTTAAAATGAAGTAATACTTTTAAGGAGATCAACCCTCCCTTTAATATCGTGTTCACACCAAAACCCATTTTGAAAATCACGTTGGAACCCCTTTTTAAAAACAATTCATTTCATTACACTTTCATAACAAAATCGAACCAAAGGCCACACATCTTTTGGAAATAACCATTTCATGTTCCACCCCTACGAAACCAATTTTTAAGAACTATAACCATCTATATATAGTGCACATGGATTTCACATGAAAAAGAAAGGAAATATTTTTAAAGAAACATCAAGAAAAAATGGGAATTCTAATTAAAGATTATGGCATAGGGGGCCTACCTCAAACTTGTCGTTATTTGTCGACGAAAACTCGAACCGACCCTGCGCACTTCCATGAACATGATTTCATAAAAATATATATAAATACCCCTAGCTACATTTCACATATTCCCCGAACCATGATAGAATATTTACAAAGAGTGTAACACCCCAACCCCAGTTACCCAGAGTCGGTGCATTATTACATAACATTGGCATGATCACAAAAGATCAAATCTCGAAAGACCGATTAGTTTAGTAGACTTAGAAACACTAGATACATTCATAAAGTTTACATTACATCATAAAGTGAAAAATACAACAAAATATTTTCTCCACACTCATGTCGCCTTAGACTATCCCTGCAGGTCATTCATAAAATACTTCTTCACATCCTGGAAAAAATATAACATATAAAGCGGTGAGCTCAAAGGCCCAGTAAGGATAACAATATAGAAGAAACTTTCATAAATAAGCATAAAACTTTAAGGAAATGTATAACTAAAACAAAATTTTTTTAAACTTTAACTTCAGCATAATATGGAAAAGATAAAATGAAATAATGCCATTTACTTATTCACATGGATATTCTACCAGTCAAATAATCACATTCAATATCAATAACCACTTTCATAATGATGGAATGCATAATGCCAGACTATCATAACCACATAGTCAAGGCCTCATGCTAAGACTACAAATAAGATTTTGTCAAGGCCTCGTGCGAAGAAACTAGTTTGTCTCATGAGACCTACTGACGCATCGAGGAGCTATAGCGGGCTCCACCCATCACTTACTAAGTCTAATGCATTCCTCATATGAACAGGTTTAAACATAACATAAACATTCGTATTAAAACTAGCATACGAAATGTAAATAATTTCTCCATAAACCATGAAGGGTATAAAAATAACATATCCAAAGTCAAACATTTCACCAAAACCTTCAATACAATATGGTTGTTTTTTATCATAATAAATCAACTTCAAATAAGCTTAAAATCCATCAAAGAATGTTGATATAGATAAAATCAAAACTATTTGAGAGAAATATCTCTTTTTTATATCATTTAAAAGTCACATAATTATAAAAGAAAACATTTACTTTGAAAATATTCTTATAATATTTTAAGGGAATATTTGATGAGTTTATAATGGTAGAAAATTGCCGCACCCTCCGTATAATTTAAAAAAAGACATTCTTACCTTAATTTTGTCGAAAAGGTTAAAAAGGACCTTGTTTGAAAAAAGACGTAAATATTCCTTTATAAACTTCTTATAAAAAGTCAAACAAGGGTATAAATGAATTTAACCCATATTCTATAAAATAGTAATAATTTTTTGAAATAAATTTTTAAGAAACATGGATGTGATGATAAAGAGGTCTCAGTAGATAATTACGTATAAACAACCTTGGATAATGAAGAGATTGTGAAATAAACCCTTACCTTGTCCTTTTACTTGATAGAGTGTTGGTTAACCTCCTGTATAATAGTTAAATAATTGTTATTAAATTATACAAGAATCATATACATAAATATTATATCATATATGATCTTTTAATATTTCTTTGTAAATAATATTTTAGTATTATCGTCGTTTCATGTGTTAACTAATTCGTTTTCCATTATATGCTTTGTTACGTAAGACGTGTTTTTTATGGATAGGTAGTATCTTATTTATATCCAGAATGATATCAAGTCCTTAAAAATTACTTTTAATCATCAAATTAGAATTATTCTTGAATGGATATGATGGGGAAATGAATATCATCACGTTCGTGGAGACGGTAATCCATACATACACACGAACGCTACTTCCATTTCATTTTTCATTTTAAAAGGAATAAAAACCAAATGGTACTCAGGTATATTATTATTCCAGTATATTATAAAATCTTATATGTGTTACTTAAGTTCATTAACACCATCATTTATTTGTTCCATGTATGGTATGAATGTGTCACATCACTTTGAGGGGGCGGTAGTTCGTACTTCCTCAAATGAAATTATCGTATATATATACAACATGAAATGAATAATGATATGATATAAAATGGAATTACAGAAGCTTATATATAAAATAAATATCATAAATATCATATTTAATTATAGTTCTATCATAATTTCCACCATGAGAGGTGGTAGGAGATAATTGAACAATCATCGTTTCGTGAGGCGTTTGGTTTCCATCGATAGAAACATTATGTTCTTCACCCATTAGATGGATGTGTGTGTAAGTGTTATTCTAATACTTTCATAACAATATCCTAGTATATTTAGGATTCTGGTTTTTTTACAAAAGAAAATAATAAGAAGAGTTTAGGGGTTGGAGAAGTAAAATAAATGAAAAGAAGCTAAGAGAAATCATTACCTTTAATTTGGGTAACTCCCTTTGGTTTGAACAAAAAGGACTCTTGAAGTGCCTTATGCCTAAGGTAAGGCTTATAAGAGGAGTATAGGGATGTATGGAGCTTAATTGGACTGAGTTTGGACGAGGAAAAAGGCTTGATAGGTGTGAGGAATTGGTTAGAAGTGGTGTCCTTTTATAAGTGGGAGGAGGAGCTCTTTAGGAAAAACTTAAAGTATTATTTTATAATAAATTCATATTTGGTTTATAATGGCTCAAAAGTGGATTATTAAATGTATAAGGAGGGGATGGGTAGAAATCATTTCAACCAAAAGATTTTAGACAGGTTTGGGTCATTATATTAACCTTATCTTTTAGTTTTAACTCTAAGTTAATTAGTTTGACATTTACCATGTCACTTTGTATTTTTATATTATATAGTTAATAAACTTACTATATACATACAAGAGTCCCCAAAGTGTTCCATTAATGATACAAATATCATTATATAATACCTTTGGATGAACATTAGATTTTTAGGAATAGAATATCAATTAATAATATAATATTTGTTTTAAAAACTCATTTATGTCAATTTTGACACTATTCAATAATTGATTTTTGTTAAAGTCATAACAACTTTATTAATTCAATCCACATTCATTTAATCAATAATAACATTTCATATTAACCAATAAAATTCTTTTATGTCATAAAAAATTTCAAATTATATTTATTTTAACATTTATAATACTAATTTTTTGATTCTTTCATTAATAAGGAAAATACAGCATCATTATTATGTCATAAATAAATTTAATTATTCAATGTCTAAAAATTATAAATAAAATACCATTATGTAGGAAATATTTTTGTATTTCTAATGAATATTTATAGTCTAAAATATAACATATATAACCATATGTAAAATATTTTTTTTAAAAGATATATGCTTATGTCATTTTTGTATTTACTTTAACTTAATTAATATAAAGTGTCCTTATCACCTACAAGTGGATCCATGGGGTCCCAAAATAGACCCAAATATTTCCATGGTCGGACATGTATGAACCAATAGGGTTAAGACACGTTTTAGGGAAAATTAATATTATTATATTATTATTTTTTTACCCTTATTTACCGGATTTACCCTTTAACCATGGTAAATAAAATATTTACCGAAGTAATTATTCAAAATTTATAAAAATAAAAGTGACATATTTACACAATTTGGACCTCCAGATTCAGAATCCATTTTTCTAAATTCAAAACACATAAGTGGAAGAAATTAATTTAAAATTAATTCCTGTTGTTAAAATAAAAAATCCTATTTTTAAGAGATAATAACTATCAAAAGATTTACATTTGTTTATGTTCGGTTTAAATGTGAAATTATGTCCAATAACTAAAATTGTATTAAGTGGTAAAAGTATATTATAAATATACTTTAAAACCACTCTAATTAATAATTTATCACTATTAATTATTTTGATTTAAAAAATTGTTTTTAATTAAAATTTAGTAATTTTCACTATTCATCAAAATATAAAAGTTATCCAAAAACTATCAAAATTTTACCATAGGATAATTTCGATCTTTAGAATCCAAAAATGATGTCCATTTTGAGACATAAAATTTATAAAATTTAAAAAAGGGGTATTAATATTTATAACTACTACTTTGATTGGTCGTGGTGTGTTAGAATCTCGAAGTTGCGTATAATGCAAGCTATTGCATTATTCAAAGGGAAACATACCATGGAAGATTGGAGTGTTACATTCTCCTCTACTTCAATAAATTGCGTCCTCACAATTTGAAATTGTTTTATGAAAATAAAAGGTTGAAAATAGAATATATCTTTGTGGGAAAGCCCACATCGGAAATTGGGTTAATAAAATTTAGTCTTAATAAGAGGAAAAGAGAAATGAAAGGGTCACCACCAAATTATGATCTAGATTTGGGGAACATTAGTGGAAATTAAATACACATAATTGGAGGAAAAATGTAAATATTTATAGGGAGTGGTTGAGGTCATCAGTCACAAACAATTGTAGAATTGAGCGCCACAAAGCCATCAATCTATGATGATTTAAAATATCATTGGTTCAACAAAACATAAGGTATTAGGATAACAAATATTTGGGTTTAAAATCCCTTAACCTAATTTTTATGAATTTGTTTCTTCATATAATAATAGAAATATATATACATATATATATATATATACCTGACAAGTAGAGTTTCATCCTTCAACTAATTTCTACCACAAACTCATCTTTCACTCCAAAAGATAATAGAACTCAAAAATATTATGTTAATCCTAATCGTATATGTATCTAAACAGTAACATATACCACTAAAATGACGAAAAATACTTTGTAATGACCAGGGACTTCATGCAGGCTAGTGGTAGGTAATAAAGGCCTGTCACACTATGGTTGTAGGTTCGATTCCTGCAGCTTTGTCCGACGCGATGGGTTATCGCCCGACCTGCAGGTTGTCCTTTTCTTAAAACTATAGTGTCATAATATTCCAAAAATTGATCATAATAATTGTTTTAACCTTAAAAAATACTATCCAAAGTTCAACTTAATCCACTCCAAACATTATATTTATCCAAAGTACCTCTATCTAGACACTCTGTAAAAGGTATCTAAATTCTAAAATCAATTGTCACATCAGATTCCCCTGACAAAGTAAAGTTTATCTTATTGTCACATACTGAAAATATGATTACCTTAGTCATATTAAAACCTTAATTAAAAAAAACAAGTACTGTAGTTCATTCCTTATATATATCACATTATTCTTATAACCAGAATATAATCCTTGAGTCCAAAAACACAAATACATTAATTATTCCACTTCAACTGTAGTAACAGCATAAGGTTGGCCTTGATCCCTTGGACTTTTCTGAGGTATGTTTCCTTGGCGCTTAGGGAATTCATTCGCATAATTCCTCATTTCTCTACAATTGTGGCATTCATCATTGACAACATCTTTCTTTCCCTTGCAATCACGAGCCTGGTGACCTTTTTCTCCACATTTGTAACGAACTCCCATTCCTTTTAGGAAAGTACCAGGGTGTTTCTTCCCACAATTATAACATAATGGAAAATCTTTCTTTCCCTTTTTCCCTTTATCTGTCTCTTGTTCCACCGTTCTCTTCTTCTCTTGGTTTACTTTATTTTCATAAGATTTAGAGAATCCCTTTTCTGTCTTTATAGCATATTTGACAATGGCTTCGTATGACAAGAAGGATTGTGAGACTAATGCTCGATGGAGAAATGTTTTTAAACCATCAAAGAAACGATCAATCTTACTCCTCGGGTTACGTATATAATCTTCTAAATGCCTCGCTAACCTTGTAAATTTAGCCTCATACTTTGCGACATTCTCATCCTCCTTTTGCCTCATATTGAGAAATTGCCTTTCCATGTCTTCTCGATGGTCATGAGGAAATTATTTTTCTAGGAAAATCTCTTTAAACTCCATCCATTACATAATTTATACATCTTCATCGTCCTTTGTGTTTTTAATTAATGACCACCACTGATCAGCATCTCCAGTGAGGCAGTAGACTACCATGATAACATTTTCCCTTTCACTACTCCCCAAAGCCTAAAATATTTTCTATAGAGAACTTATCCATTTCTCAGATACTAGTGGATTTTTACCCCCATTGAATGTTGGTGGTTGTTTCATCATGAAGCGATCTAACATTGATCCTCCACGATGCAGATCAGGGTGCTCCATACGGGTAAGGTTATTATTCATAACCTGAGTGAGTTGTCCCAGTATGGTGATTAGCTGATCAACACCAGTTGCATCACCAGCACCACTATAATTATCTTGAGTAGGAAGGAAATACCTATATGGAGTACATTCATTGATATAGTTTCTATTTCTTCCACTAGGCACCATTTCTAAACAATGGCATACACTAGATTAGTTTATGAATCACAATACATAAATCCAAACTTGTAAAAAACGTATCATAAATTGAACAGTTTATGGATATAATCCATAATCATAAAAATGTATTCTTTGAATAAGTATATACTCATAAATCCTTCATAATTGTTTGTAAACAAAAGAAGAATTATCCTAATCATATCCCCCCGGGAGTGTCGTAACCAAGAGTGCAACAAGGCCCGTTTCGTGCACCAGTTCCCGTTCGAGTCTAGATCAAAGCGGTTTTTTCAGGTTTTACCCCTAGGTACATCTGTTCTAGAGCTGCCTCTACCTGCTCGTATCCAGACAGGGATGTATTGCTCATAAAACTCACAAAATCTCTATAATACCAAAATTCTAGGATGTTATTCTACACTAATCCTCAAAGTCCATCTTAGTTCTATGTTATCTAATCAGAGTTTATCTAAATCTAGCTTCCAAGGTTTGTACTAAACTTCCTCTGATACCAACTTTAATGCCCCGACCCTATTTACCCAGAGTTGGTTCATTATTACATAACATTGTCCTGATCACAAAAGATCAAATCTCGAAAGACCGATTAGTTTAGTAGCCTTGGAAACACTAGATACATTCAAAACGTTTACATTACATCATAAAGTGAAAACTACAAAAACATATTTTCTCCACACTCATTTCCCCTTATACTATCCCTATAGGTCATTCATAAAATACTTCTTCACATCCTGGATGAAATATAACATAGAAAGGGGTGAGCTCAAATTCCCAGTAAGGATAACAATTTAGCGGAAACATTCATAAATAAGCATAAACATTTAAGGAAATGTATAAATAAAACAAAAGCCTTTTAAACTTGAACTTCAACATAATATGGAAAAGATAAGATGAAATAATTACATTTACTTATTCACATGGATATTCTACTAGTCGAATAATCACATGAAATATCAATAACCACTTTCCTAATGATGGAATGCATAATGCCAGACTATCATAACCACATAGTCAAGGACTCGTGCCAAGACTACAAATAAGATTTTGGTAAGGCCTCATTCCAACACACTAGTTTTTCTCATGAGACCTACCGATGCATCTAGGAGCTATATCGGGCTCCACCCATAACTTACTAAGTCCAATGCATTCCTCATATGAATAGGTTTAAAAAAAACATAAACATTCGTATTAAAACTAACATATGAAATGTGAATACTTTCTCTATAAACCATGAATGGTATAAAAATAACACATCCATAGTAAAAAATATCACCAAAACCTTCAATACAATATGGTATTTTTTCATCATAATAAATCAACTTCAAATAAGATTAAAATCCATCAAAGGATGTTGACATAGATGAAATCAAAACTATTTGAGAGAAATATCTATTTTTTTAAATCATTTAAAAGTCACATAATTATAAAAGAAAACATTTAATTTGAAAATATTATTATAATCTATCAAGGGAAGCTTTTACAAGTTTATAATGGTAGAAAATAGCCGTACCCTCCGTATAAGTTAAAAAAATACATTCTTACCTTAATTTTGTTGAAAAGGTTAAAAAGGACCTTATTAGGAAAATGACGAAAATATTCCTTTATAAAATTCTTATAAAATGTCAAACAAGGGTATAAATGAATTTAACCCATATTCTGTAAAATAGTAAGAATGTTTTGAAATACATTTTTATGAAACATGGATGTGGATGAGAAAGAGGTCCCAGTAGATAATTACGTATAAACAACCTCAGATAATGAAGAGATTGTGAAATAAACCCTTACCTTGTACTTTTCCTTGATAGAGTTTAGGTTAACCTCATATATAATAGTTAAATCATTGTTATTAAATTATACAAGAATCATATACATAAATATGATATCATATATGATCTTTTAATATTGATTTGTTAATAATATTTTAGTATTATCGTCGTTTCGGGTGTTAACTGATTCGTTTTCATTTATATGATTTGTTATGTAAGACATGTTTGTTATGGATAGTTTGTATATTATTTATATCCAGAATGATATCAAGTACTCAAACATTACTTTTAATAATCAAACGATAATTAGTCTTGAATGGATATGATGGGGAAATTAATATCATCGCGTTCGTGGAGACGGTAATCCGTACGTACACACGAACGCTACTTCCATTTCATTTTTCATTTTAAAAGGAATCAGAACCAAATGATACATAGGTATATTATTATTAAAGTATAATATAATATCTTATTTTGGTTACTTAAGTTCATTAACACCATCCTTTATACATTCCATGTATGGTATGAACGATTCATATCACTTTGAGGGGGCGGTAGTCTGCACTTCCTCAAATGAAATTATCGTATATATATACAACATGAAACGAATAATGGTATGATACAAAAACGAATTACAGAATCTTATGTATAAAATAAAAATCATTAATATCATATTTAATTATAGTTCCATCATAATGGCCACCATGATAGGTGGTAGGAGATAATTGAACAATCATCATTTCGTGAGGCGTTTGGTTGCCATCCACAGAAACATTATGTTCTTCACCCATTAGATGGAGGTGTGTTTAAGTGTTGTTCGAATACACCTCATAAAAATATAATAGTATACTTAAGATACTGGGTTTTTCACAAAAGAAAATAATAATAAGAGTTTAGGGTTTGGAGAAGTAAAATAAAAGAATAGAAGCTAAGAGAAATCGTTACCTTTAATTTGGGTAACTCCTTTTGGTTTGAACTAAAAAGCACTCTTGAAGTGACTTCTGCCTAAGGTAAGGCTTCTAGTCAGAGTATAGGGATGTAGGGAACTTAATTGGGCAGAGTTTGGGCGATCCAAAAGGCTTGAGAGGTGTGAGGAATTGGTTAGAAGTAGTGTCCTTTTATAAGGGGGAGGACGGGCTCTTTAGAAAAAACATAATGTATTATTTTATAATAAATTAATATTCAGTTTATAATGCCTAAAAAGTGGATTATTTAGATTCTAATGTGGTTATGGGTCTAAATCCTTTCAAACAATAGATTTTAGATAGGTTTGGGTCATTATATTAACCTTATCTTTTTGTTTTAACTCTTAGTTAATTAGTTTGACATTTACCATGTAACTTTGTATTTTTATATTATATAGTTAATAAACTTAATATATACATCCAAGCCACCCCCAAGTGGTACATTAAAGATACAACTATCAATATATAAGTCCTTTGGACAAACCATTTATTTTTAGGAATATAATATCAATTAATAATATAATATTTATTTTAAAAAATCATTTATGTCAATTTTGACACCATTCAATAATTGATTTTTGTTAAAGTCATAAAAACATTATTAATTCGAAAAAAATTCATTTAATAAATATTGACATGTCATATTAACCAATAAAATTCTTGGATGTCATCAAAACTTTCAAATTATATTTATTTTAACATTTATAATACCAAATGTTTGATTCTTTCATTAATAAGGAAAATACTGCATCATTATTGTGTCATAAATAAAAATAATTATTAAGGTCTAAAAATTAAAAATAAAATAACATTATGTAGGAAATCAATTTATATTTATAATTAATATTTATAGTCTAAAAAACAACATATATAACCCTATGTAAAAATTGTTTCTCTAAAAGATATATGCTTATGTCATTTTTGTATTTACTTTAACTTAATTAATATAAAGTGTCCTTATCACCTAAAAATGGCTCCATGGGGTCCCAAAATCGACCCAAAGATACCCATGGTCGGAAATTTATCAACCAATAGGGTTATACACGTTTTATGATAAATTAATATTATTATAATATTATTGTTTTACCCTTATTTACTGGATTTACCCTTTAACCATGGTAAATAAAATATTTACCGAAGTAATTATTCAAAATGTCTAAAAATAAAAGTTATATATTTAAAAAATTTGTACATCCTGATTCCAAATATGGAATCCATTTTTATAATTTAAAAACACATAAGTGTCAGAAATTAATTTAAAATTAATTTCTGTTAAAATAAAAAAGCGTATTTTTAAGAGATAATAACTATCAAAAGATTGACACTTGTTTATGTCTGGTTTAAATGTGAAATTATGTCCAATGACCAAAATTGTATTAAATGGTAAAAATATATTCTAAATATACTTTAAAACCACTCAAATTCATAATTTATCACTCTTAATTATTTTGATTAAAAAGGTTGTTTTTTATTAAAATTTAGTAATTTTCACTATTCATCAAAATATAAAAGTTATCTGAAAAGTACCAAAATTTTACCCTAGGCTAATTTCGATATTCTGAATCCTAAAATGAAGTCCATTTTGAGAGATAAAATTTATAAAATTTCCAAAAGTGGGTATTACTATTCATAACAACTACTTTGATTGGTTGTGGTGTGTTAGAATCTCGATGTTGCGTACAATGCAAGCTATTGCATTATTCAAAGGGAAACATACCATGGAAGCTTGGGGTGTTACAAAGAGGAAATTTATATGTATATGTATTACCTTATGCATTCACATGTAGGTGTTTTTGACACCCGCAACATGGAACCATCATAGCGAGGTCCAACACACTACAAATATAATTTAATAAAAAAATTTAAACACTTAAACAATCTACAAAACATTTCAAAATAACGCATCAAGAATTTTAACCAAAAGAAAATCATTCAAAATCCCCATTTTAAGGAAAAATTCCCAACAATACCACACACAACCAGATTTCTCTTCCTTAAAGTCCTTAAATAAATCAATCCTAGAAGTCATAAAACAACCATGAATGATGAAACATAAGACACACCTCAATACACCCAAATTCCTTTTGTTTTTAAAATCAAATGCACACAAAAAACCTTTCCAAACAACATTCGCATCACTTAAAAAATTTTAAATAACCAACTTCATGATTTATAAATTATCATCAAATAACACAACATGAGTTTTCCTAAAAAATACACCCCATTATATAAAAACATGATATAAAATATCAAAGGCATAATAAACTTCGTTAATACTAGTTTCGCACCAAACAAATCAATCATAGAACACCAAATTTATTTAAGAAAGTAAAATAATTCACCAAATAAACACAATTCACACTCAATAAATTAATTAAAGAATATACTAAATTAATTAAACAAGCAAATTAATTCATCAAACAAAACATATATTCGAAAACACCCACCTTCTCTGTTGAAGCACTACAAATGCAATGCGCAAACTCTACCGCACATCAATAGCACTACAAGGGACCTAAAACAAATAACGAAATCCAGAAAATTTATCAAGAATTAATGATAAATATAATATCATACCCGGTCAAACCCTAAACCCCAAATAAAAATGAACCAAGACCCTAGATAAGATGAAAAAAGGGATACTAGAGGGAAGGCTAGGGTTCAACAAGAAGAATTCCGCTAGCCGGATGGAGCGCCGCTCACTGGAGGAAGGGAGGCATGTCGGATGACCCTCGGACGGTGGGGTGGAGCGTGAGTTGGATAGGGAGGGGGTGTGCATCGGCAGCTTCAACTGGAGGGGGAGAAGAGAAGCGGGTTGAGGGGGTGTGCGCCGGCAGCTTCGACTGGAGGGGGAGAATAAGAGCGGGTTGAGGGGTTGTACGCTAGTGGATTTGGCTGGATGGGGAGAAGAGGAGCGGGTCGAGGGGGTGTGTGCCGACGGCTTCAGCTGGAGGGAGGGAGGCACGCTAAAGGGCCCTCGTCGGTGGGGGTAGTGCGAGCGAGAGAGGAAGGTGGAGGGGGAGGTTATGTAAGGGGAAAGGGGTGGGGGGAGGGAGGATTGGGGTTTGAGAGGAAAAAAAGTAATAATAAAAAAATAAAATAAAATAAATAAATAAATAAAATAAAACTAAGGAATTAAAAGAAAAGAATATAAAATAAATAAATAAATTATTAACAAATAAAAATGAACACAATAAGAATTTTAACAAAGTCAAATAATAATAATATTGTTTCTAACAACTTATTAATAATTATACTAAACGTGATAATAATAATAATCTTAACCATAATAATAATAATAATAATAATAAGATAAAAATATTTTTAAATAGATTAATAATAACAATATTGATATTATTAATAGTAATCAAAATAAAAATTATAACAACTTAATATGATATTAATAAACCAAATATACATAAAAAAACAATAGAAATATAATAATAATAACTTAATAATAATAACCCTATATTAATAAACTTGGTGAACATAATAATAATAACAATAATTACCATTATTATAATTATTAAAATAACTCATTAAAACTCATTTTATTTATTTGTCTTGATAATGAGGTAGGCCGCATGGTGACCAGGGAAAATCCGCATGGCTTTGAATACGCCCTGCCCATGCACCGGACACTGTCAAGGGAAAAGCATTCATTCACAAAAAAATGAAAAAATTTCAAATAGGATTGGCCCGCAGATCGATAAAAAGTTTCAAAGTCTGATAAAATAATGAAATAATATTATTCTAAAAGTTCGGGTGTGACCTAGTGGCACCCAGACGACTTCTTTGGGTAAGCCCCATTTACCATTGCGGCTCCATAGCGGCACCTAGAAAGCTTCCTTTCATAAGCCCCATTCAATATTTTCACTCCATAGCGGCACCCGAGTAGCTTCCATGCATAAGCCCCATGCACAATAGCTGCTCTATAGAAGCACATGAGTAGCTTCCTTGTGTAAGCCCCATCCACCTTTTCCGCTCCATAGTGGCACCCGGGAAGCTTCCATGCGTAAGCCCTAAAGACAGTTGCCGCTCCATAGCGGCACCCGGATAGATTCCTTACGTAATCCCCATCCACCATTGCCGCTCAATAGCCACACTCGGTCAACTTCCTTGCATAAGCCCCATTCACCATTGCCGCTCCATAGCGGCACCCGGGTAGCTTCCTTGCGTAATCCCCATCCACCATTGTCGATCCACTACGGCACCTGGACATCTTCCATGCGTAATCCCCATTCCCAATTGTTGCTCCATAGCGGTACACGGGAAGCTTCCTTGCGTAAGCCCCATACACCTTTTCCGATCCATAGCGGCACCCAGGCAGCATCCATGCATAATCCCCATGTACAGTTGTTGGTCCATAGCGGCACCCGGATAGCTTACTTGAGTAAGCCCCATCCACCATTGCCACTCCATAGCGGCACATGGGTAGCTTCCTTGCCTAAGCCCCATGCACTATTGCCACTCCATAGTGGCACCTGGGCAGATTCCTTGCGTAAGCCCCATCCATAATTTCCGCTCCATAGTGGCACCCGAGTAGCTCCTTTACATAAGCCTCATTCACCATTGTCGCTCCATAGAGGCACCCGAGCAGCTTCCTTGCATAAGCCCCATCCACCATTTCCCTTTCAAAGCGGCACCCGAGCAGCTTCCATCCGTAAGCCCCATCCACCTTTGCCCCTTCAAAGCGGCACCCGGGCGACTTCTATTCATAAGACCTATGCACCGTTGTCACTCTATAGCAGCACCCGTTTAGCTCCCTTGTGTAAGCCCCATGCACCATTACTGCTCCATAGCGGTACCCGAGCTTCTTCCTTGCATAAGCCCCATTCACCACCCTTCATGGACACACCTTTTCACCATGATAGTCAGGTCCTTGCTACCTCTTGTTTCTCACACCGAGCATGAATCACATGGGCTTAGAGAAAGCATAGACTATGAAATCCTCTCTGGGAAACCTAGAGTGTAAGCCCCAAACACCAATTTGAACTACATGGTCTTTGATCCTTTCCACAACAATGTACGTAGGAAGACTTATTGAGGTTCAATCCTACCATCCATTGGTCCCGACCATCTTCACGTCGGTTCACCAAACCCAACCTGAAGTACGTGGACTTTGAATCCTACTAAGGCAAGGTACGTAGGAAGCCTCCCTAAGGTTCAATTCCAACACCGTATTGGTTCTGACCCCCTTCACTTTGGACCACCTTTGTCCCGCATGACAGAAAACTGTCCCCCATTCTACAGTAAGCCATTGTCAACCCCATTCAGCGGTAAGCTGTTGTCAACCCCATTCAGCAGTAAGCCATTGTCAATCCAATTTGGTGGTATGTTGTTGATGCTCCCCAATCTACGGTAAGCCGTTGAAGTCCCCCAATCAAGGGTAAATAATTGAAGTCCACAATCGATGGTAAGGCATCTTCAGATGAACTACATGGACTTTGATTCCATGCCATGGGGATACATAGGAAGCCTCCCCGAGGTTCAAGCCCATCACTCATGACTCATCCTAATCTATCCCTCTATCCCATGTGTTCTAGGATGATCATGCCCCATCCCAGAGGTTCTATTTCCTCCAGATCCGATCCATACGTCCATTCTCACAGTTCTCTTCTTCAGGTGTCCCATCGTCCCACCGAACTACGCAAGCTTTCCCTGTCACAGGGATACGTAGGAAGTAACTTCAAGGATCCATCCCAACATCACTGTAATCCTCACGTCTGTTCATCTCATTCTCCATCCACTTAATTCAACTCACCACAATCCATCCCGATTCTTACCCAGGCTACTATATCTCGGTGGGATCATGTCATCCACCCCCTCACTGCTCATAACAGTACCCGGGCTGCAATCCACACGTAAGCCCCTGCATGTATCTGGGACATTGTCCTTTGTGTGCACTCCAATTCATCACCCCCTAAAACTACATTGGTTTTGATTCCTATCATCTACACAGGGTACATAGGAAACCTCCATGAGTTTAAATCCCAGTAAATGGGAAACCTTGGTGTTCCCCCATTCTGGGGTGCACACTCCCCGATCCTCCCTCAGTGGTGTCCATATCAGCCTTCAAGATGTGACATCTTCCCTTTATAGGGCACACCATCTTAGTTCTGATCTTATTGAGTGTTCTGATCCATCCACCCCGTAAACCATCCTGGTGTTCCCTCCTAGGGATGTACCAATATGATCTGTTTATATGGGACGTTCTAATCACCCTCATTCCATCTTAGAAAGACGTTAAAATCATGACCTACCATGCGTTAAACATGAGATGACTAAGGAAAACCTCCGAAGACGTGACTTTGGTGTAACCGTCTCCGCAAGATGTTAAAATCACGACATACTCTATGTTAAACATGGGAAGCTAAAGAAAACCTCAGAGACATGCCTCTGGAATATGATACCCCACAACTGACATGGGATGCCTCAGGTTTTGCACCCTTGATATGCCCTCTTATGAGGAAGAATGCAGGTTCCCCAATGTCCACGCATCGAGACATTCCCCTACATTCCTGATGTTACCGTCTACTCAAACCGAAGGTTTCTACCATGTCAAGACCTCATGGAATGTCCTGACGGAAGTAGTGTAATTAACCAGCATCCACAAAGATATGGCACCAGGAATGAGATTCACGAACCACGATGTAATCTTTAAGGGAGACCCGGATGAGTTAACGAGTTCCGAGGAGGAATCCACTGAAGGAGGAACCATAATCCCATCATCCCCTTTCGATAAAGGAGAAAATTTCCCTAAATAGGTGAAAGATGCCGCCCGCCTTTGGAAAGTGGGAATGCGGGGCAATAGCTACACATCCTCCACAAATGAATGTATGTTCCTCGATGAAAGCATTAGAAAAAAATTTTAAATTATTTTTTACCCACGATTTACTTTTTTAAAAAATGTTTCAAAATGAAGATTTTTTTCTTTTTTTTGCATGAGGTGCTTTTGACTTTTTATCGAATATATAAAAGAAATATTTGTTTAAACATACCCTGAATGAATGAAATTTCCCACCATCAAGACTGATCAAATCTATGAATCTCCCTACATAATTTTACAAGGTTATTTTAAAATAAAATGTTATCTTTAATATTTGGGAAATTTATAGATTTTAAATAATTGATTTCAAAATGAAAAGGGTATTTTTTGTAAAAAATATTACAGATATATTTTAAAGAAAATTTTCATTTATAATTACATCATTTGATGTTATTTATGATTTAATGGGTATATGATTCAAGGATACAGTTATTATTGTTTATTTAAATGGTTTATGATGATTATTATTATATTTTTATGAAACCCGTATATTTTTACAAGGTTATGTTATTATGAAATGATGAAATGTTTATGAGAATTTTTTCCTTTATTTGGGTTTTGATTGACAATGAATGATTTATGATCCTATTTCACACATATGAGTGTATTATGATTATGTGATAGGCGGGCCCATAATTAAATATCCTTCCAATAAAATTGGTAAATATGGATATCTCATGAGATAATATGGGCTAGAATAGGGGGTGAACCGAGTTCAGTAAGGGACTCTGGCCACTATGATAGTCTTGGGAGTGAACCTTGACTGATGATATTATGGAATGAATATTAAACATAAATTACTACGATAATTTTGGAAGTGAGAATTGATTAAGGAAATAATTTTATATTATTATGTTTGTGCCACAAACTTATTTATTATTCCAATATTAGGCTCTCATGGATCATGATCATTGATTATTGTACAATTCATGCCTTACTATTTAGATTTATGTAATGACTTAATATTATGATCAACGATATGATGGGTATGGTTTTGAAATGTTAATTCCATGTTATAATACCCTTATTCAAATTTTATGTTTATGTAATCATTGATATCTCCATTTTTTACCATTATTGTGCATCTAATCTCACCCTTTCTTATGTTTCCATTCCCCAGGTTATGAAGAAAGGTTTTAAGTATGACATGTCTAAGAAGGGTTATCGTTATGAAGAACTTAGTAGAGGATAATAGATATATCTTTTTAATAATATGTTTATGTATCCATGTTTCCAAAGACACTAAACATATGTGATTATGGTGTGGATTTTAATTTTATGTATTTTAATATTAATATAATAAGATGTAATATTTATGTAAAAAAGTATAAGTCTTTATACATACCAAATGAATGAATTCCCCTATCAGGTAATGGAAGTTGTGGGCCCCAAAATCTTGGAGAATTCCTCTCTGAATCTCTGGTGGTACCCTACCAACCCCACAAAAGTATATACTAAGAGCATACTCTTGGATGTTTTCAAAGCTAACACTACTTCAAAATTCACAGGTTCCACAACTACTTCACCCTTTAAGATGACATTCCCTAGGAAGTGGACCTCTTAGATCCAAAACTAACACTTCAAGAGATTACTGTATAGCTGGTTATCCAAATTTAAGTGTAGTAATATAATCATATGCTCAACATACTCTTCCGATGATTCTAAATAAATGAGGATGTCTGTAATAACCCACATCATCATAAGTTGTGAAAATTATGGGACATTTATAGATTTTTGTTCCTAGGAGTACTCAGGGAAAAAATAGAAAATTCTAATACAATAATATCGTAGATAATTTTTTCGACTACACCATTGGTCCTAAAATAGGTTTTCAACCCTATGATAAGAGTTTGGTAGAAATCCAAGACATTTTAATTTTCATGGAATATTTAATATTTAAATAATTAAATACTAATTTCATCATTTGTGATCATTAAATAGTATATTTTGAATAGAACATATGATTGGGATTTCATAATTATGGTTGAGTATGTAATGAGGGTTTTTTTCCAAGGTGATTCATAACCTTGAATCGGACACTAGTGTAGGGCCTGGACCCCTTTTCATTTATTTTTTCCTTTTTCGTTTTCTTTTTCATTTTTTTATCTTTTTAATTTTTTCTTATTTCGTTACTATTTATCCTTTGGATTCCCACACATACCCATGGGATTATCCCCTTTTGGTTATTCATCCAATAGAGGGAGAGGGAGATGGAGAGGATGAGGCCCCACCATAGATTTCTGGTCATGCTGGATTGACATGCGACATATGTAGATCGATTCAAAGCTTCAAAGATTTTTGATTGGAGGTAGGAACATTTTATTTTTTAATATAAATCCCCATATTTTATCTATTTTATGTTTTTAAATCCCTATACAAATTTTTTGGGACCTAGTGTGGGTCGATCTGTGGCTTTTGGGGAGAAATCAGGCGTTTCGGGCTGTTTTGGGGGTTTTGCATTCAGGAAAACCTATGTACATGATGAGTAGCTTAGAGAAAACATGTCATTTGTTCTTATTTATTTGTAAGTTAGGTTTTTGGGAATACACACTATGTATCAGGGGTACATGAGATATAATGGCGACCCGAGGTCTGCCGAGGGCACATGGGTTTGTAGGGTATAGGAACAGACCCTATTCGAGGTAGACAGACAATGGATGTGTGATGTGCTAGGAAATTTCCCAAGTGGGGGTTCATGGACTAGTGCATGGATGGGGACCCCGTGTGGGGTACACACCATGTATGAGAAGTGTACATTGTGTTGTTTGATAGTGTATATGCTAAATAGAGATGAGGTACATGGGAAGACACCCTTGAGAGGTTACACATTGTGTATTAGATAGAACATGATGTATAATTTTGAAAATTATATGCCGAGCGGCCAGGGGAATATGAATTGGGAGCACCTCTATGGGTATACTCTGTGTAACCAAAGTACACGTTGTATTCTTTTCCTTCTCAAGATTGTTTTTCCAATTATCACCTTGGTGTAATAATTGGAATTTTGAGTAGTCCATTTTGAGTATTTTCCACATAGATCATGATGGTGGGATCCTTTTAGTATTTAGAGTCTTTCTGGATGTTGTTTTGGATGGTTGATCATTTTCTAGTGTACTCTCAGACTCATGATGATCATGCCCAACATCTAAACATTGTGCTAAGTAAAGTGAGAGATCATCAGCTATATGCCAATCTATATAAGTTTCAATTATAGTTCAACATGGTGAAGTTACTTGGTCAAAAAATCTTGAAGGAAGGTGTTTCAATGGACCTAGATAAAGTTCATACAATTGTTTCGTGGGAGTATCCCAAGAATGTTTTTGATAACAATTCATTTTGGGAGTTGGTGTGATATTATCAAAGGTTCAGCCATGCCTTTTTCTTCTTGAAAACACCACTTTCAGGTCTGACCAAGAAGGGAATCAAGATTCAATGGCCTGGATAATGTGAGAATTATTTCTAAGAGTTTAATAAATGGTTTAATACCACACTGAAATTGATCCTACCTGAGTCGAGTGAGGAATATAAAATGTTTTGTAATGAATCTGGGGACATACATGGACCAGTGTAGATATAAGGGGATCGTGTTGTGGCATATAGGTCAAGAAAATTGAGGCCACATGAATATAATTACCCTACACATGATTTAACGTAAGCTATATTCATTTATACCTTGATTGTTTGGCAAAATCATCTGTTGGGTGAAAATATTACTCTGTATACTGATCACAAGAGCTTAAAGTATATCTTTTGGCAGGGATATTTGAATCTTCGATAGTGGAGGTAGGTTGAGTATATCCCGTCATTTGATTTTGAGATGGAATATATGCCTAGGAAGGGAAAAAATGCTGCTAATGTCTTGAGAAGAAAAACACAGAATCTGGTAGTTCATGATTATAGTTCTAAGTGAAAGCTGGTGACTTTGCTGGTTGAGATGCATATTGTGGTTTAGGATGTCCAAGAGTAGAAAACCCCCATATCTGTATTAGTGGAGTCCATACTTTTGTGCCATATTTGAGAAAGTTAGTCTGAGTATTTATAGTGTTTGTACTTAAGGGAATTCCTTGAATGTGGATAGTCACATTCAGATTAGACCATAGACGAGGATGTGATCATCTATGCCAGGAACCATTTTTTATGCCTATTAGAATATGGGAGGATCTGATTTGTGAGTTTCATGCCTCTAATTGGGTGGTGCATCCTGGTTTTACCAAAAATACACTAAGGACTACATAAACACTATTGGTGGTTAGGCTTGATGAGAGATATTGCAGGTTTCATATCACCATACTACACCTTTCAGCAGGTAAAGGTCGATAATTAATGAATTATTGGATTATTATAGCCATTTCCCATTTCTAAACAGAAGTGGGATGTCATTACCAAGAACTTTTTGGGGGTTCTCTTGAGGATTCCTTAGAATAATGATTCTATTTGGGTGATTGTGGACCGATTGAAGAAAGTAGTGTAGTAATTGCATATTGAGGGACATGTGCATTCAAAAGGTAGTATGTTTTCATGGGGTTCCAAGGAGTATAGTTTTATATTGTGATTAGATCTTTACATCACGATTCTGGTAGGGGAAATAAAAATCATTATGTACCAAGGTAATACTGAGTTTGGATTTCCACATATAGATATACAGGCAGTCAAAACACACTATTTAGGTGTTGGAGTATACTTTACAAGAATGATTCCAAGGCTTTGATCAGTCTTAGGAGAAGAACCTTGCACTTTTTTAGTTTTCTTATAATATCAATTATGGGGAAACTATTCACATGGAACCATATGAGGTACTTTAAGGTAAGCCATTCAAATCACCTTTTTGTTGGATAGAGGCAAGTGCGTGAGTGTCGTTAAGACAAAGTCTTATGCAAGAGACATCATAACAGGTTCATATGATTAAAAAACCAATAGATACATATCCGAGTAGATAAAACTTTTATACTGATCAATGATAAATAACACTAATTTTTTTAGTGGGCGATCATGTGTTACTTTGGGTATCTCATAGATAAGATCACCATATGATTCAGAGGTAAGGAAAGTTGGTGCTGAATTTTGTAGGACCATTTGAGGATATAGAGAGAATTAGACCATTGGCACACTGATTGGATATTCCATAGGGGTTTAGTGCCATACATGATATATTTCTTGTATCAAAAATTTAGTAGTATCACCCTGGCCCTTATCATGTGAATGATATTAAAGATGTTGAGCTTGATATTGATGCATCATTTGAGGAGCATCTGATTCTTGTTATGGGTCATAGAGAGAAAGTGTTGTGGGGAAAGGAAATTCTGATAGTTTTAGTATTGTGAAAAAATTCCCAATTTCACGAGGAAACATGGGAGAGGGAAGAAAATATGTGAGATAAGTGTCCTTCCCTTTTTACCTCATGAGTTTATAGATTTTTGGGAGTAAAACTCAAGGATGTGGTGTTATAAGGTGGGGAGATTGTAAGATCATATCATTTTTAATAGTTATATTTCCCTTTGAGTTTTTTCTAGGATTTGAAATGGTTTGGAAGGCATTGGAGGCCTTTTGATCATTAAAGTATAATTTTTTGGGCTGAAAATTGTTTGTAGAATATTTACATGTCATGCGAATGGGTTACGTGATGTGTACATTTTCTACAAAAACATTTTGTGAATGGTTAAAAATGGTGTGTTGGATCATGAAATGAAAATAATACATGTTGTGTAATCTTTCTACATGGCATGTCATAATTAATCAGGATAAATACCAACCTGAGGTGATATGTTTTTTGCATAAACCTCTAAAAATATTTACATTATGTGTAAATGAATTATACGCCATGTAATTCCTCGAGGAGAAATTTTTAAGGTGCAGTGTGGGTGTAATTTCATTCTCCATCCATGTAGATTTCCTCCTCTTGACTTATGATGAATTCAATGTTATTTTTGATGCCTTTCCTCTATTTTAGATGGTCTGTTTATGCGATCGATCCCTAGTTTTGTTTCCTGATCTTCTTAGTTGTTGTGATTTCAGCCGTTATCCATCGAATTGAGGGCTAAGGGTTGGTGAGAATTTATAAAAAAACCCTAAGTTAGGTGGTCTATTGATCAATTATCTAAGTATTGATTGAAATTAAATGTATTAAATTGTGAAATTTCTATTTCCACATTATGAAAATAGCATTCTAAATTGAATTGATTAGTCAAATTGCTATGTGATAATTAAATGGGTTGAAGTTGGGGCAAATTAATTGATTGAAATTGTGTTAAGGGAATTAAAAAATAATGTGATTATAAGGGTGATGAATAATAATTGGATGGGTGTGATTTATTATTTTAATCTTGATTCTAGTATCCACCCATGGGGTGCGCCGATAAAATGGAAATAATGTTATATTTTTTTTTCTCATTTGATAAATGTAAATTGTGAAATTTTTGGATAATAATGGGGTGTGCCGTTATGATTGAAATGAGTTGTGGGATAGGGAATGATACTACAAATACACATGGAGTTCTAGAATACCACTCTATGTATCAAATATTTTATGTATATATATATATGTGATCACTAAGTTATAGGAAATAGACTATTGCTTCAAATACCCACAGGGTTCCAGACTACCGCTCTAGGATCCCATTGTTTGAATGTGAACTTGAAATGAAATGTTAAATGATAACCCATGATATTGTGGTATGTAATATCCTTTGAGGATGGTTCATACATTGTCATGGGGAAAATAAGGTATTGACAGTTTGGGTTCCATGATGAACCTAGAGTGTTAATATGTTTATTTAAAGAATAATTGAATATATTAATTGTTTACTCTAACACCTGTACTTCATTATTTTTAAAAACAAATACACTATTGTAGACTGGATATTGTTTTAGACTAAGTTTGTGGTGTCCTACCATGTTGTACACACACCCTACCCAGACTGCCTGATCAATACTTGAATAGATTGCATATTTGCTGAATATGATAAGGGAAAGAGCCCTATGGTAGATGGATGAGTTGGGATGGAGAATGGAAGAGAGAACCAGATGTGATGTTGGGACCCTCTTGAGGATTTTTTAGTGTGTCTTTACATTTGGTTTGTATTTGACACTTGACACATATATTACATGACATGTTTACTACTTTGGTTTATGGTTATCTTTACATGTTTTGGATTATTATGAGATGTTTGGTCTTGTATGGATTTTGGTTGATTACTATTTATTAGTTATTATCATTTGTATATTGTTTGTATTTTCTATTAATTTCTGCTATAGTGCTGCTTTGATAGAGATGGTATAGTCTCCCCATGTCACATATTAGACCCTCACTGCTAGTCAACATCCTTTGGCGTATAGGAAGGAGCACCTTAGGTCACACAACGAACCAGATCGAGGCACCAGTATATGAAACCTGGGTCTAAAAGTAACATATAATAAACTGTGAGGTATAATAATAATAATTAAAGGAATAGAAATTAAATGGAGAGATTTTTTCCTTTTCTTCTTGGAATAACTCCTTTTCAACTTGAATTAGGCATTTGAGGCGTGGTCCATTGAAGAGACTAGAACATATAGGATGTGAATAGGATTGTTAGGGAAAAGTTGGGTATATTTTGTTCATATTAAGGGGATTTTGGTTTAAGTAGAAGTAGTGTGGTGAAAATATCCTTTTATAACTAAGGGGAGTGACATTTTAGTAATAAGTGGTGCCCTATTTCCTGAAAGTGTCTCCAAAATTGAGAAATAATTGAGTGTGTTTGAGGGTTGGTTAATAAAAATATATACCAAACACTTTTATATAAGGTTTGAGTGATTTTTTGTGTTTTATTATAATTATTTTATCTTTTCCTTAATTTTATTTTACCACAGCAGTTTTTTATACTTGAAAACTTATTTTTTAAAAATAATAATAAAATTTAACTTATTAGATGATTTGGGTATTATAATTAAATATATGAAAATAATTTTATCAAATATAACTTTCAAGGATGAGAAAAATTAATTTTATTATTAGTGCACATAACTCGTAGAAAAATGTTTTTTAGAAAAAAGTGAATTTTTAAGAATAAAATTATGTTTATGATAAAATTATCAATGTGGTTTAGTTTCATAAAAATAATTTTTATTAATAAAAATATTATTTATGAGGATTTAAAATAAATTTAAAATTTAAATACACCATTTTAATAATTAATCAAAATAAAATAAAAAAATAATTTTTATTGGAATAAAATATTACTTGAGTTCCAAGATGTTAAACACATGTTTTCTAAATTCAACATAGTAATTTTAAATATAAAATTTTACTCCCTAAATACACCTTTGGTAGAGAATTTATTTTTATAAATTTTAATGTAATGTTTAAGTTATTCTCACTTTATTAAAGAAATGACATTGGCAAAAAAGGTATTTTGTACCATTTAAATAAAAATAAAATTTTAAAAAAATTTCAAAAAATATATTCTAAAATTATATTTTTATGATGAATAAAAAAATTATTTCCATTTTATGAAATTAAATATTAAATATTTAGTAATTTAAGTTTTTAATGAATACATATTATATAATGAAAACTTTTTTATAGGAAAATTAATTTTTCAATTATTGACCGTTTTATTCTTATTTCCGACAAATTAGTAATTAAATCAGTGTTAATATATTATTAATATCAAAAATATATTTCTTCACAATTAAACCATAATATATTTAATTTCATAAAATAAACATACATAGTGCCTAAAAATACAATATTTCGGAAAATATGTTTGTAAGCATAAAATGCTATTATTAGTTATTTAGCTATACTAATTAAATTTTATCATTACATTGATATTAAAAATGAAGCTTTAGTTTTATTTATATATAGATTAAAAAATGAAATTACTTCTATTTATACCCTCCAATATACATTATGATGATAATATTGTAAGGACACAACCCTAGAAATATCGGAGCTGATGTCTACTATCAATTACATTGGAATGATTACAAGGAATCAAATCAAAAAGGACCTAGAGTTTAGTAGTCTTGGTAAACCATATACATAAAAGATTCTTGTATTATAAATGAATACACAAATTAAAATATATATTTTTTATTTTATATAAATAACTTCAAGAATAAATTTCTTCCATCTAGTATATCCCTACACATCTTTCATAGTATGCTTAATGGATTCTTGGGGAAGAAAACATAATAAGGGTGAACTCAGATGATTAGTAATGGTAAAGTATAGTGTAATTAATAATGAATCATTAATAATAATAATAAAAACATGGTAAATAACTGAACTTACATTCCATATAATCAATAAACTATAAATAAAGTGTATAAACAATATAGAAAGGTAATAAATGGAAAAAAATTCCATTCAAATAACTAGATAAGGAAAAATAAATATGTGAAGGTAAGAAATTGAAACACATGAAATTTATTCAATGAAATGAAAATGAAATGTATCCTTAGATATGTCGATGAAAAATATCATAAATAAATATAAAATGAAACTAAATGAAGGAAATGATTTCGTAATGGATGTCATGTCCGAGGAACATGAAAACCTATACCTCCAAGACCTTTCACAATGAGGTTTAAAACTATTCGGATTTGCGCAACTAATTTGTCTTATGAGAACCTATTGATGCATCGGGGAGCTATATAAAGTCTGAGATCCATCCGTAATTTCCTCTCTAAATAATTACTCATACTGAATAATCAATTTAATCAATAGACAATCTTCCCTATCATATATAAATATTGAGTAAAAGATAAAAATTTATCAATAACTCCCCAGTTAATCAAATAATTTTCAAAGTAAACACTGTATGTAAAATGATATATGGTTTAGGATATAATAAGATCCATCATATCAAAATATGGATATTTAATGAAATTTAAAATGGGATATTATTTCAATAAAATTATTGTTTTAATATAATTTTAATAATCACAAAATAAAGTGAGATTTCAAATATAACCATTAAGAACATTCTTGAGGAGAATAATCTTTCAAAATTCCCAAGTTTCCCATACCACTTTGAAACGTGTAAATCATAATCCCTATGAAGGTATGCCATTAAATTAAAATTATTATGTCATTATAATAATTATATTCATGATATTATTTTTCAAAGGGAAGTGTATACACCATATAAAAGTGAGTTGGTGTATAACAACAAATAATTATCAATGGAATGTATATTGCGACAAAATACCTTAACATGGGTTTTATTTTGGGAGAATATCTTTTAAATACATGTATTGGAAAATTATTATAATTATATACTTGATTTATAACCTTTTTCATGTTCAAAATTACTTTTTATTTAACTTATTACCTTGTTTCTTATAACTACCTAAATAATTAACTTTAAGTTGGGTGTTTTGACCAAATTAGTTTTATGTGTCAAATATAACTTTGTTAGGTCAACTATGGTCAAAGGTTTCATTACATAACATACACATAATAATATTAATGAAATAATTATTATATTTAAAGATGAATTATACTTTTAAAATCAATCACTAAACTTGGTTTTGAAAAATAAACCAATGTTACAATCATAGAGATGGTAAGTCATACGTACGTATGAGTAAAGTTCCCATTTTTCAATGAAAATTATGGAAAGAAGGTAAGTAACAATATAAATTTAAATAATTATAATTATATAAAAAATACCATGTTATTTAATCATATATAATTATATATATAATTGTTGTGTTGTAAAAGTAATCACATCAAGTCAAGGATGAGGTAATCCACACATCCATGAACGACGCTATCTCTTTTTGAATGTGTGAAAGGGTAATAAAGAAAATGATATATATTATATTTATAGAAAGGAAATTATATCATGAAAATCATATTTTTTTTATATTTCACATATTTATAATTATAAAAATCCTTTATACGTTCCATGTATAGTGGAAACGAATGACATCACTTTGATGGGGCGATAGTGTACACTTCCACAAATGTTGTTATCATATTTAAAAAAAATGGAATGTATAAGGGTATGTGATGTAAAATAATTTAATAATATTAAAAAATAATATATATAATATATATAAATAGATTTTCCATCATAATTGCAAACCATGAAATTTGGTAAAGGAAAAATGAACAATCATCATTTTGTGAGGCGGTAGTTCTCCGTACATAGTAATAAAATGTTCTTTACCCATTAGATAGATGTGTGTCTAATTTTAGGTTCAAAAAATAAAATAAATATATAATATTATATTTATTATACTGATTTTGTTATATAATAATGGAATAAGGAGAGTATAGGGAGTGCACAATATAAATAAAACTAAAGAGCTTAAGGAAAAATGTTACCTCTTAATCGGGTAACTCCTTTTGGTTTGAACTAGAGGCTTACTTGGATTGCTTCCTTCTCAAGGGAAGGATTATGGGATAAGGGGATGTATTTTTAGGATCTATTTTGTTAGATATTGTTCGATTAAAATTTTCTTGAGTGGTGTGAAGAAGTTGTAAGAGATGAGGCCTTTTTATAGTTGTGGAGGAGTGGCACTCTTGCAATGTTTTGACAATAGAATTCCATACACATTTTTCACATTGCATGTAGATCCAATAAGGGACCCAATTATATATAAAGAATTATAGTGTATAAATATGGCTATAAAATATATTTTTTACGAGTTTATAAGTCATTTGGTCCCTTTATATTAATGTTCAGTCCTTTATTATGTTTAATTTTACCTTAATCATTGTAATTAATTTTAATTAATTTCACATATATTTTTGGTTTAAAAAAAAGTTAACCTTATTATAAATTATAAATTATTCTTATTAAAAATATGGAATATTTTTTTAATTGTAATTACATAATTGGCAGGAAGTAATTTAAATTTAATCTCGTAGACAAGACGACAAAGTAGATTTTTAAGGTTAAAACATCCAAAAGTTTGTTATGTTTTTATTGTCAATTTCAAATTAAAATTGATTAAAATAACCTAAATTTGATTAATTTTTACAAATAAAATCTATTTAAACTTTTAAACCAATTTAAATTATAATTTATCTTTATAAATAAATGAGATGAAAAAGTTGTTTTGAATTAAAATTAAGTATTTTCACTATTCATTAAAAAATAAAATTTCATGGTAAAATACAAAAAATTAATCATAAACTATTTTTAATTCTTTTATTTCCATGATGATGTTTATTTTGATATATTAAATTTATAAAAGTGTCAAAATTTGGATTTAAAATGGGTTCACCATTAAAATTCGGTAAACAAACCTTATTAAAAATATAGGTTTTATGTGTAAAATTGGGTTTGTTATTATCTTATGCCTATAAAATATATTGGATTAATATCAAAAAAAATTATTGAATATATAATATATATATATATTAAATTAATATCACTCAATAATTATAATTAATTTAATCTATTAAAGTAAAACAACTTTTTGATCATAAAAATAGTTTTCTATAAAAATATAAAATTTTAATTAAATTTCTTATTATATTATTTATAATTAATTTGTAACCAAATAATTTATTTTATATTTGTGTAAACCATAATTTTCATAAGATAGTTATTAATATTTATAACTAATAATTTAACATCTATGTAATATATAATAATATTTTAATAATATATTATTATTCGGTGAATCTTGGTCTAGCTTGTAACGAAAACTGTTGAAGAAACTCGTTGTTGCATATGTATCGTGATATATCATTATAATTTGCATTGAAAGAAATAAATTATATTGAATTTCTTTAAAATAGTAAATTTATTATATATTTTCAAGTTACCATATTGCTTTCTGTTCTTGGTGTTTCTTCTCATACATGCTATCAAATACAATGTTCATACTTTAGATTTTCAGGGTCTTACATTAACCCCACCTAAATTAAATTGAATCCTCACAATTTAAAATTGATATTGGTGATAGATTGTTTGATATTTTTTATGTTTAAATCCCACATCTTTAGAATGATTAATAATACATCCTCTATAAAAGAGAGAATTTGAAGTACAGAGGTCACATGCACTAACATATAATTGGGTCCCTTTGTAAGAGAACATTAGTGAGAAGTAGATATAGGTACTTGGATGAAAATCATTAATATTTATATGGGTGACTGAGTTTATCAGTCACAATCAAGTGAATAGTCAATAGAAAGTTGAGAACCCCAAAGGCATAAATATATGATTATTTAGAAGACTATCAATTCAACAAAAATTAAGGTATTAGGAAAAAGTTTATTTCTAAGCCATTTTCTTAATGTTGAGTAATTATTTTACTGCCTAAGAATATAAGGATGTTTACATACATGATACGTATTAATTTTGTGTGAAAAATTCCATCTTTTGGTTGTGATTCGATCAAATTATAATTAGTCCCTTATTTTAAGAAATGGATATCCAAAAAATTAACATTGATGCTTGATGCACTAAAATAAACATTTAACTAATCGTAAGGCCCATAAAAGAGTGACAAGAATAAATATTTTTCTTTAACTATTATATAAAGTCAATATGGTTAATAAATTAATCACTAAACCTAAAAATATACATACCAGTTCATCATTAATATTAATCTATCAAATTGGTCAACTAAAAACAATGACTCATTAACTAAGACATTTAGTTGGTTAGTGGTTGGTGTTAAACTATTATCTTCATTCAGTCATGGGTTCAAGACCCGCTGCCTTGCTAGATTATATTGGTTATCACTCAGCTTATAGGTTTTCTTTTTCTGAAACAATATTAATATAATTTAATAAATAAATATGATGGAAACAATTGAAATAGTTTTAATCACAAAATATCCTTTTAATTAAGGTTTCCAATGAAACCTAAACACATAAATACTTAATCCATTTTATTTCAACATGGGCCTTTCATTTGTCTAATGATATTCCTTAATTTCAATTGAATTATTTCTAATAATTATACCTTATCTTCAATCTAAAATACATTAGGTTTTACCAAGGATATTCATTATATATACAAATCCTTCATAATGGTTTGTAAATAAAATGTGAATTATCCTAAGAATATCCCCTAGGAGTGTCAAAATAGGTGCATAGTCATGCCCGTTGTCATATACTAAGTTATATCAAGTCAGGCCTGACACACCTTGTCAGATTGGTTACTTCTAGGTACATATGTGTTGGAGCCACATCCACTTCCAGTATCCATACATGTATTGTTAAGAATACCAACATAAGTTTTACTTTACAAATATTTGAGGGTATTCTTCTATGTTTATCCTTAAACTATAACTTAGGGATATTTTCTCTGATCTATGTCTTTCTAAATATAGTTCCCAAGGTTACTACTACAATTCCTCTGATACCAACTATAATGAACTGACCCTAGAAATATTGGATCTGGTGTTTGATATCAATTACATTGGAATGATTACAGGCAATCAAATCCTGAAGGACTAAGAGTTTAGTAGTCTTGGTAAACCAAATTCATAAATGAGTCTTGTATTACAAATTAATACAAAAATTAAAACAATATTTTTACTTTATAAATAAATAATTTTTAGAAGAATGGTATTCCATCTAGTATATCCCTATATATCTTTTATAATACACTTCTTGGATTCTTGGGGAAGAAATATAATAAGGGTGAGATAAAATTATCAGTAAGGGTAAAGTATAAAGGAAGAAACAACGAATCAATGAGAAAAATAATTATGACATTGTAAATTACTGAACTCACATGAAATATAATCAATAAACTGATAAGTAAGTGCATAAAAAATATGGCAAGGTAATAAATGGAGACACATTCCATTCAAATAACTAGATATGAAAAAATAAATATGGAAAAGTAAGAAACTGAAAAAATACAATTTATTCAATGAACTGAAAATGAAATGTATCTATATATACATCAATACAAAATTTTATGGATGAATAATAAATGAATCTAAATAAAGGAAATTCTATATTATTGGATTCCATGTCGGAGGCACAAGAAATCCAACACCGTTAAGACCTTTCACAATATAGTTTAAAACTATTCTTATTTTCACAAAAAAAATTATCTCATGAGAACTTATCGATGCGTCGAGGAGCTATATAATGTTTGGGATCCACACATAATCATATGTCCAAAGAATTAATCATATTGAATAATCAATTTAATCCATATAAAATATGACTTATCAAATATCTGTATTGAATAAAAGATATGAATTTATCAATAATTCCCCAGTTAATCAAATAACTGTCAAAGTAAACACCATATGTAAAATGATATAAGGATTAATTAATAATAATATCCATTTTATAAGAAAATGCACATTCAATGAAATTTCCAATGAAAAATTATTACAATTAAATTATTATTTCATGATAAAGTTAACAATCACAAAAGGAAGTAAGATTGTAAAGATAATCATTAAGAACATTGTTGGGGGGAATAATCTTTCAACATTCCGAAATGTCCCATACCACATTGAAACATTTAAATCATAATAACCTGAAGGTATGAAATTTAATAAAAATTATAATATCACAAAAAAATTATATACATGATATTATGTGTCAGTTGTTAGGATATACATGATATAAAAGTTAGTTGGTGCATACCAACAAATAAGTCTCAATGGAATGTAAATTGTGACGAAATACCTTAACTTGAATTTTATTTAGGGTTAACATAATTTAAATTACTGTATATTAAACTTATATTAGTTATATAATTACTAAATAAAAATTTTCATGTATATAATTACTTTTTTTCACTTGTTACCAGGTTTTTTACAAATACTTAAACAATTAAGTTTATGTCTAGTGTTTTTACCAAATTCAGTTTAAGCATCTAAAATAACTTTGGTAGGTCAACTATGGTCAAAGGGTTCATTAAATAACATATATATAATAATAATAATCATGAAATACTTAATATATTTATACATGGATAATAATTTTTAAATCAATCATTAAATATGGTTATGAAAAATGATCCAACGTTACAATCATGGAGATGTTAGGTTGTATGTACGCATGAGTAACGTTCCCATTTTTCAATTATAGTTATAGGAAGAAGTAAAGTAAAAATATATCTTTCAAAAATTATAATTATATCATAAATAAAATTTTATTAAATCATATATACTTATATATAAAATAATTGTGATGTAAAAAGAATCACATCATGTTGAGGAGGTGAGAATCCACACGTCCACGAACAACGTTATCTCTTTTTTAAGTGTGTGAAAGGGAGGTGAAGAAAATGATATATATTATATTTAAATAAAGGAAATTATTTCATTAATATAATATATATATGTTATATTTCATAAAGGTTTAATTATAATCATACTTTATACGTTCCATGTATAGTGTGAAAAAATCACATCGCTTTGAGGGGGCAGTAGTCCACACTTCCACAAACGATGTTATCATATTTACACAAAATGGAATGTAAAAGGGTATGTGTTGTAAAATAATTATATATTACTAAATAAATCATAAATATAATATATATAAATATTGTGTCCATCATAATTTCAAACCATGAATGTTGGTAAATGAAAAATGAGCAATCGTCGTTTCGTGAGGCAGTAGTTCGCCGTACATAGAAACAATATGTTCATTACCCATTAGATAGATGTGTATGAAAGTGAATATATAAAATATTTAATAAAAACATCATAGTATATTTATTATATTTATTTTTTATATAATAATGGAATAATAATAGTTTTGGTAGTGGAGAATAGAAATAAAACAAAAAAGCTTAAGAAAAAATGTTACCTCTTAATCGGGTAACTCCTTTTATTTTGCACCAAAGTGTTCCTTGGATTGGTTTATGCACAAGGGGATGATTATAAGATTAGGGGAATTATTTTTAGGATATAATAGGTAATATATGGGTCTATAAAAAGTTTCTTGATATGTGAGACGAAGTGGGATGAGAGGAGGACTTTTTATAGTGGAGGAGTGACACTCTTGTAATATATTGATAGTAGAATTCCATGCTCATTTCTCACATTGAAAGTAGATCCAATAATGGACCAAATTATATATAAGATATTATTGGTTCCAAATATTTCCAGATAAATTATTTTGTACAAGTTTATAGGTTATTTGGGACCTTAAGATTAATCCTTAGTCCTTTATTAAACTTAATTTTACAATAATCGTTTTGATTAATTTTAATTACCTTCACAAATATTTTTTGCAAAAAACATAGTGTAACTTATTAGAAATTATAAATTATTATGATTCCAAATATGTAATCCATTTTTTTAAATTATAATCACATAAGTGGTAGAAATTAATTTAAATTTAATCCCACAGACCTGATGACAATGCAGGGTTTTAAGGTAAAAACATCCAAAAGTTTGCTATGTTTTTATAGTCAATTTCAATGTGAAATTGATTCCAATGAACTAAATTTTATTAAATGATAGAAATATGATCTAATTAAACTTCAAAACTATTTTAAAATATAATTTAACCCTATAAATAAATCATATTAATAAAATTTTGAATTAAATTTTAGTATTTTTCACTATTCATTTAAAAAATGGAATTTCATGAAAAAATATAGAATATTAATCCTTAAATAATTTTTATGTTTATATTTAAAATATTAATTTTATTTTGAAACATTAAATTTATAAAAGGGTCAGAAATTGGATTTAATATGGGTTCACCATTAAAAGGCAGTAAAATATCCTTAATAAAAATATAGGGTTTTATATGTAAAATTGGGTTTGTTCATATCTTATACCTATAAAATATATTGGATGAATAATAAAATATTTGATTGAATTTATAATATATATTAAATTAATAACACTCTCTAATTGTATTTATTTTAAACTATTATATTAAAATAAGTTTTTGAGAATAAAAATATTTTTCCATAAAAAATATTCACTTTATATTCAATTTATTATTATATTAATTTTTAAATTATTTTAACCAATTAATTAATTTTATATTTGTTTAAACCATAATTTTCATAAGTTAATTATTAATATTTAAAACTACTAATTTAATGACTATGTTATAAATACTAATATTTTAATAACATGTTATTGTTCGGTGGATCTCAGTCTTGTGTATAGAAAAATCCATCGAAGAAACTCGTTCTTGTGTATGGGACTTGCTAAATAAGTATCACATTCATTAAAAGATATAAAATATATTTAATTTCTTTAAAATAGTAAATATATTATAAATTATTGAGATATCACATTCCCTTACATGCTTGGTGTTTCATGTCATACACGCTATCCAATACAATGTTCATACTTAAATTTTCAGGGCATTACAAATATATGATACTTATAATTTTCTCTAAAAAAAATCATAGTGATTTATTTTTGTTTGGTATTGTGTGTGAAGTAAGATATTGAACAAAAATATTATTTAAAATAAACAAATTGTAAAATTTTGAGTTATATTCTACCCTTTTAAGTAAATTGTGTCCTCAAAATTTCAATTTCTCTCAGTCATGAGAATAGATGATGATATTATTAATATAGTAATGACTTAAGATATAACTTATAATGAAATAAAAACATCACCAACATAGGTAAGACTCGAAAACTCATCTCATGGTTGAGTATTAAGACCCATGTAATGGAAATATGATAAGAAGTTCATAACTATTATTGTACTGATAGATGATCATAGGTCTGTTTAGGATAAGAAATGAAAATTCCTTATTCTTGATATTGAAATGGGATCTATGTATAGAGAGATAATCAGTGTCAAAAAGCACATAAAATTATTTTAAATGATAAATAATAAGATCTTGATGAAACAAGTTCCCATAAACTTTAACATGAGATGAAATATTCTTACAACCAAAGGTTTTTTAAGAAAATAAAAATACTTAGAGTAGTGATTTAATGATCTTGGAAGACTTCCTTGATATGGTGAATTTTATAAAAATTGAATCCAATAATATATTCACAAATATAAAGTGAAGGATAAGTGAACCTTAATTATCATGATCCACTTTAGTACTATACATTTGATAGGTTCTTCCATGTCCCCTTAGAGGGTTTTTATACCTATTATCCTCATTGACCATTGGGTTTGGAAATCCATTTTTCCAATTCCCATGTTCCAAAAACTTAATACATTGACTATTAGTGGTAACTTAGTATAAGATTTATTTCCCTCCATCATGTTACTCAAAATATTTATTTTACCTCATAAATTAGTTTTTATATTCCCTCATTTTATACATTAACACATCTTCTATTTACTTTGAATAATTTTCCTGGGTTATTCTTCTGAAATTATTGACACATAATAAAATAAATATTCCTTCCACAATGGTCATTATCACTTGAAATTCCATGAAACTTGATTATCCGAAAATTTTGTATGCTTGGAAATCCAACTAGGTTTAAATGGTTAATCATAACAGGAGATAACTGGTTAAGCATAATCAAAAACTATATTACTATAATTACTATCTCATTTGGTTTCTCATTTAAAATATTTATATATTTTCTATAATATTCATTATAATAAAAGTTCCTCTGAGATTAAACCGTTACTTTAAATAAAGTAAATTCAAGGAATGAGAAAAATTTTAATTACATAAAATCAAATATAAACATAGAATAAGTAAATCATAAATGATGTGTATATCCTAAAATATGAACCTCTAAGTTATAATATAGGTTATCCATGGTCACGTTCTTATTAGATTATATAAACTAACCAGTTATATCCTATATCCTAAAATTCCATTTGAAACCATTGATAATGGTTTATAAAGAACATGTAAATAAAACCAATCATATTCTCTAAGAGTGTCAGACCAGGTGTTCAGTTAAGCCCACTAGTTTTACACTGTGTAAAGATTGAGTTAATACCCAACTAACCTTTTTAGGGTTATTACCCCTAGGTGTGTATGTCATAGAGACTACATCTACTTATTTGTGTCTATATAGGGATGTTATTACCATGAAACCACACAATTTCTAATTTACAAAAAATTTAGGATGTTATCATATACTTTGACTTATCTATAATGTTTTAAAAATATTTATCTCATCCTAATCCCAAAAAATAATTAAATTAATCCCCATAATAACTAAACCCTAGTTTGATTCCAACCCTAATGCCCTTACATACACTCGAAGATCTACTGATAGAAATATATTTTTTAATCATAGGTATTAATAAAAACTGATATGATCTATGATCAAGTTGCGTATATTTAATATTGATTTCATAATTCCTGAATTACATATGACAAATAATCTCACAACCCTGAGAATCATAAGGTACCATGTATTTGGATATTAGCTACATAAAAATTTTATTGTTAAAATTTCTCTATAATCATACCACCCTGGATCCCCTTCTAGAACTATCCGGTGATATACTTATCTTCATAACCTTGGAAATGGAAATATAAGAAATGAGAGAGCTTAAATGTTCATTAAGGAAACAATTATCAATATTTCATCAAGGTTTAGATCATAAGAATTTGAGAAAACATTAACAAGGGAAAAATATCTTACTAAAAATAATATGGACCAATAAGAGTTATTATTAAGGCATAATACAAGGCAATGAAATATTTAGTTACCATATAGATACCATGGAATAAGAGTGAAAAATCATGATATTATAATCATAATCCAAGGATCATAATACATATATGTCACATAGAAATATGGAAGAAGAATATGCATAGGAAAAAATAAAATTATGAAGACATCCATTCACAATTATGACCACACACAGTCTTTGTAAGTACAACTAACTGCAAATACACTCATACATAGTCTCTCTAAGAATAGTTAACTATAAAAACAGCCACACAAAGTCTTTATTAGCATATTTAACCAAAAACATGCTCATGAACTGTCTTCGTGAGCATAGAAAAATGATAATAAACCTGCACATAATATTTTTGAGCATAAATAACCACAAATACAGTCACACATAGAATTTTTGGGAATAGTTAACCACAAATACACTCAAAAATTATCTCTATGAGTATTGATAATCATGAATTCACTCTCACACAAACATAGTCTTTGTGAGGCTTTTTCAGAGAAAAACACTGATGAATATTCATTGCGAGAATAGATAATGACAGATACACTCACAAAATATATCTTAGATCATATGTAACCACAAATTTTCTCACATATAGTCTTTGTGATCATATATAACTACAAATACAGTCACACGTAGTCTTTAAGAGTAATGATAAATGAAAATACACTAATAGACAAAGCATTATATCATGAGATAGAAATCTTTAACAAATGTATTATAATGATATATATGACCCCATCTATAATAGAATAATCATTTATACATATATGTGATGAGATAATATGAAACAATTCATATTTAAAACATCACTTAGTTAACCTGTAGAAAATAAAATGGTTCTATGAATACTTTTAGAGAACATTTAAATATCCATCCTGATAAATAATGTGTATGGTATCACGATAACATATCCCAAGTATAATATAAGGAATGTTAAAGGATGTTTACATAGATATAAAATACCCTTTTAATATTATTAACTTAATCACTTTGAAAAAAATAATAAATATACATTTTTTAAATGATTAAAACCTTTTTAAAAGTGTTATATTAAAAATGAAATACACGAATATTGATTAGGAATTTTAAAAATTACTCTTTAAAACCAAAAAGTATCTTTAGAAAAAATTATAAAAAAAGAATTATTCTAAAAACTTCTTTTGAGAGAAAATAAAAACACCGATGAATTATTTCTTAAGAACTGAAGCCTTTAAAATCCATTTTAAAATTAATATTTTTCTAAATCAAACATTTACTTATTTAAAAAATAAAAATATTTAATTTTTTTAAAAAATAATTAAAAATAATTATAATTTGGATTTTTTTAAAACATGTTAAAAGAAGCTTACAAATAAGAATACTTATACCAGTAAAAGAATTTGTTTTCGTAGAAAACATTAAAGATGTATAATTTTGGGAAAACGACACATGTGTAAAATGATAAAAAATTATTTTCAAAATTTTGTAAATAAATTTAAATTAGTTGACAATTAAATTAATAAATTAGTGAAGCCTAGATAAGGACATTCATAAAATGAATATGGAAATAGTAAAGAAAGATTATTGACTAAAAATAATAGGTGGAGTCAATTTACCTTATAAGCATCAAAGAAAGTAAATTATTTACCAAGGGAGAATAAATTGAAGTAAGAAATATAAAACCTCAATAATAACCATATAATAATAAAATGGCTAGGGTATTATAGGTAAATTTTATATTACTTTTCCCAATATGAAAATTCATTTATAACACTCTAATTTTAAATATAAGATTATAAATAAACCCTCACAACTTTGTTACCTTTAAAATAAAAAAGCTATGATAAGTAGAACATAAGATGGATTTTTGAATCCATTTAATTTCAATATAATTATATTTATGACTTCCATAGTTAATATATAAATCATTAAAAAAATAAGTGTTGAATACAAAACATATCCCCATGAAGAAAAATTGAGATGAGGAATCTCTTGAATCATTAGTATATCTTGGATTGAAATCTCATGAGATATATAAATCAATATAGGGTTTTAAATACATTTAATTACATGAAATTGTGATAAAAACATCCATAGGATTGTATATATTCCACAAAATATAAAATAAGTCGAGAATATGACATATGTCTCTATAAATGAAATGTGTGACTTTTTTTTTCTAAATGTCATGAAAGGTATTTAACATCTTATATAATAAACATGAAAATATTAATAAATTATTTCATTAAATTATTGATATATATTAATTTTTATATTTACCAATTATAATAATTCACTACACATGTATTAGTTAGTTAATGATTATTTTCATAATCAAATTTTAGTAAATTTGTTTTTTCATATATTTTATAATGGGGACATCAAACCCCATTTTTTATACTAATTTAATAACTCATATATTAGAACAAATATTTAGTTAATTTTTTCCAATGATTTATTCATCCCCATGTTACCATGATAGAAACGATGGGCATGGTTTGTGAGAACGAGATCTACAACAATCTTGTTTTGATTAATCTACTAATATCAACGGATTACTTCATAATAATAGTAATTTTTTTCTTATTTTTAGAAAAAAACCATGATAAATATTAATACCTGATATCATATATATATTAATCAAATAGGTTTTATAACCTGTTGTGTAATTCAATGATGAAAAATGAAATGCATCATTCTATGGAGGCGGCATTCCTAACATACCCAACAGTGCCATTTTCATTTTCCATAGAATGAAAGGAAGGTGTAAAATGGTTTATATTTTTAGTATATTAAAATTTTTCCAAGTATCATATTTATTTATTAAATAAACATTCAGAACTATCCATGTAAGGTGATGATGGAAAATAAAACACACTGTTCACAACGATTGTAGTCTCCACATACTCATGGATGATGTTTTTATTCTTCCAAGGAGAAGAGATAAAGGTAAATATTGATTTTTCAATAAACCTAATAAAATTTAATTATACTAATGACACTTATGTTATTATATTATTATTATATAATATACTTTGAGGTAGAATAATAATATTTAAATAAATAGAAATGAAAACGAGCGATTTGGTAATTTTTACCATATTCATTAGAATAACTCCTTTAAAACTTGGATCATGACTTTGAATAGTGGTATATTAAGGATACAAAACTGTATAGTATGTGTCTAAGAGTTTTAGGGAGTTATTTGGGAAAACATTCGTTAAAATAATGGACTTTTTATTTGGGCATGAGCAGGGTGGTGAAAGTCTCCTTTTATAGGCGAGGGGAGTGACATTTTGTTAACAATATGTGAACTATTCAGGGAAAGTGGCCCAAAAAGTGGGAAATTTTAGTTATGGTTTTAGTATTAGTCAATAAATCCCTCAAAAGACACATTTAGATAATTTTTTGAGAAATTTTTGGTCTTTTTTTCTAAGTTTTCAACTTTTATCAAAATTTACTTTTATCACGGTAACTTTTTTTTACCCTAAATAACTTATATTTTATAACTAAAAATCAAACAACCATTATTATATAATTTGGGTAATATGATTTGAAATATGAAAATAATGACATAAAATAAAATTTCTAAGGGTGAGAAAAATTAATTTTAACATTAGTTCACATAATAAGTAAAACTATTTTTTAGAAAATGTGCATTTTTCAGCATAAAACTTATGTTCAGTATAAAATTATAGATGTTGTTGAATTTAATAAAATTAATTTTCTCTCAAAAAATAATATTTATATTTATTTAAGATAAATCCGAACCCAAAATCCACCACATGAATATATAATTAAAAGAAAAGCCCAAAATCAATTTTTATAAGAATAAAAATTACACGAGTTCTAAAATGTTAAACATAGGTTTTATAAATTCGAAAATAGTTTAAATGCATATTTTACACCTTAAATACACATGTTTAGTAATTTTTTTTTCAAATTTTAAATCATTTTCACATTACAAAAAATGATAAAAGATACAGTATTGGTAAAAATGATATTTTGTACTATTTACTTTAAAATAAATATTTTAAGAAAAATACCAAAAATCCATCTAAATTTAATATTGTTATTTTGAATAAAAAAAAAATTCATTTTGTAAAATTTAAATTCTGAAATTTTTGAATTTTACTTTTAGATGGAAACATAACATATAATGACAATGATTTTTATAGAAAAATGAATTTTTCAGTTATTAATATTTTTTATTCTTATTTTCGATCTATAAATAATTAAATAAGTCATAATATATTATTAATATGGATAAGATATTTTATTATCATTAAACGATAATTTATTTAGTTCCTTAAAATAAAAATACATTGTGCCTTAAAAAATTATTTTTAGGAAAATATATTATAAGAATGAAATGATCTTATCAGTTATTTAGTAACACTAAATGAACATTTTGAATACATTGATATTAAAAAAGACCATTTATTTTTCAACCTATAAATATTTATATTACTTTTATTTCTATTTATACCAACCAATTCAATGACTACATTATAAAGTTTAAAGAGACTACTTATAATTTTATCTTAACGAAAAGTATCGTGATTGCTTTTATTTATGTGTTTCATGTGAATCAATCTATCAAACACATAAAATTTATTTAAGATAAAAATATTCTTAATTATCAGGTTGTTATAGAGAGTAAATATAAAAACCCTGAGGAAGAAGTGGCCTTAATACATATCAATCACTGAGACCAAATTAAAGAGGCGGGGAATGGATTTTGGCATGATTGAATTAATGAAATATGATGTTGGTTGTTGAAGGTGAATAAAAATAGGTAGAAAAAGGAATGAGGCACTTGATGGATAGAATATAGGAAGGCCTTATGCACCAGTGTGTGAAATAGATTATCATTAAAGGAGGTAACACAAAGGTGAAATAATAAGATTCAAATGTGTGAGTGCAAGGTCACCTAAGGCATGGAAGGGGAAAATGTGTGAGTGGAAAGGATTGGACCCCCACCTCCTAAATAAAAATTAGGAAAGTGTTCCATTCAGGCATGAAAACATGAGTGATCATATAAATTCATTCTTTTGAAATCAAGGAAATTACCTTTCTGACCTCCAAAATAAAATCCAAATCTCACACATACTAGAACATACTTATCGAATCCCTCTAAATCAATTTTATGTTTTATTCATTTTTCACATAATTTATATTATCCTTCTTAAATGACTCCAAATTTTTTTCCTTTGAAATTCCATCCTGGTGACTATGATATATCCACCACCTTATTCGGGCCACATCTCAAAGAAAATCAACTGCGGAAGAAACTAAAAATTGATCTGGATTCCTCACTAAATTTGAAGTAAATTATGACATAATTAATTAGTTATTCAACCTTGAATCCTAATTCTCTATGAAGGAACTTTGGTACTCTTTTAATTTGAAAATTCAAAATCACTTCATCCTATATATCCTTACCCCTTTACTTATTCATAGTGTTATGATTTTGTTTTAGAGACATGAATTCATCCTAAACATTAAAAATAATAAATGATAGTGTAAATAATTAAATTATATCAAAATATTATACAAACTAGTCAGATACACTATAAAAACATACACACTTCATGATCTCTATAGATCTTCCAAACTAACTAAACACCCATAAACAAAATTCCACCATATTATAAAGTTAACACTATCCAAAATTAACATTTCACACAATTTCTACATTACTTACTTTATATAAAATTTCAAAAAACAAATACCATAAGAAGTAAACAAAGTTATACCTCCCCTATCCATTATTCTATCAATTTCATGAATTAATCCATAATGTTCAATCATAAAAATAACTTAGCAAAAAATATTATTAGGAAAATAATAATGTTGTTTACCCCAAATTTAAAAAGTTACCATATTTTTTTAATATATCAAAACTCAAATTTATATAAATTATAAATTTAATATACTCACATTTTCATAAAAAATCACCACACCAAAAAATTTATAATTTCATTTCTAAACATCAATGTTTTTTTTTTTTTAAAATTAAATCATAAAAAACCTTTAACTGAAAATTTTTTATGAAGTATTTCATTTAACATTTCATAAAACTGTTAAAAAATTTCCAAAATGAAAATTAACCATGGTGAACATCACTAATCCGCACATGAACATCATTTATACATCATTAATTGGATAAAGTACCCAAATCACATCTTGAATAAAATATCACCTTGCAAGGTTCATTTTTAAAAAAATTAAAGTATTTTTTATATTAATCATTTATAACACAAAATATTATATCAATAGCATGTTTTATTATATCTTAAAATATTTTAAATCATACTTAAAAAGTATGTATAATAAAATACATCTTACTGTTATACTATCCAACATGATTTTAATTTAATGGATGGAAAATTTACTTGGTTTATATTTATATTTCATGCCATCATGGTCAAAATATCTAACCATCAATTAAATGTGTTCATGGTTATATATATTAAGATTAAATTTTCTTAATATAGTATCATAATTTTCATAAATAACACTTGAACATGTCATAATATTTTATAAATATTTATTTAACAATAAATAAATAATATATAATTCAAAAAATAATTTTAATATAATTAATATATACCCACAATATTACTCTTCATATTAAACATGTTTTATTAAAAAATCATACATCATGAATTTATAAGCAACATTTTGTATAATTTAACGTAACTCATAACAAAATAAATACACATAAATCAAACATGATCATAATATAACTCATAACCCTAATATTTTCTATCTAAATTATCTATCAAATAAAACATATATGAAACCTTAAATCATGAAATAAATTTAACACATGGTATAAAATTTATATGATAGAGAATTAAAAATGTCAACATGATTTTGAAATAATAAAGATTCTTAATTATAATGTTTTTGAATTTACTAATATATCATCAATTACCAATTAACACAAAAATGAAAACACATAGTTACATAATTTAAGGTAAAATTATATATAATTATTTCCCATTTAAATAAATTTAATTTCTAATGTTACAAATATTCAATAACCATAAATAAATATTCTTTAATAAGAACCATGAAATCTTATAAACAAATAAGCAATATAAGTACCTCTATATAAGCATGATCAATGCCAAAACCATTCATCAAATGAAATCATAATAGTCTAATTTCATCCCAAAATCCTAATAATAAATAAATTGTGTAATAAATTGTATTCTCTATTGATCTAGTCACCCTCATAACTAAATGATATACATACTAGTATCTCCATCACTTATAATTCAAAATATCACAACCTCATACCACTACTATAATTCATAACTATATATCACTTCTAGATACCACTTACATATTCCACTATCACATACTACTAAAAGGTTTATCAGAAACCACCACCAATACTATTTCCACAAAACCATAATGTGACCAGAAGGAAGAGTGGGAGAGGGGGAGTAGTTATCTATTTATATGAAACATATCCTAAATATAATGGGTTTACATAGTACCCTAGAGCCACATATGGGTGTTAGTTAGGTTATTTGACTCGGGTGATTTCATGTAAGAAATAATCAAATATACTATGATATATAATACAACTCATAATCCCAACCCACTTTTCATTTCTATCATCCACCTCTATATCCAAATTTCTATATAATTATTGTTTCCACATATAACCACACAAAAAACCAACACAATAACTCTATAGTTCAGTAAATAAGTCACCATACGATATTTTATTTTCATATACAATTACCAATTCCACATCATTTATTATATCCCCTTAATCATATAATACACGTACAATTTCTCATGTAATTCATCAATACCATTAACACCATCTGTTTAATTAAACACTATATATATTAATTACCAAATTAAATGATTTATTTATAAATTAATTTATTCATTACCATCAACCACACAAATCAACCATGTCAAAACAACTATTAAAATGATCAATAAACACATCAAGATTTTTATTTTCATGATTAATTACCAACTTACCACCTAATAGAACTTCTATAATAAAATAACTCAATTCCGCTATTAAAATTATTTCATGACATATATTATAAAGATAAAATTTACATCTTATAATTTATTTATTTAATTCACTATAAACATCATATTTTTTATCTTTTAATTTCATTACATATATATTAATTTTATAAATTTAACTATGTAAACTTCAATATTGAAAAATATTAAACACATATTATCAGACATTAAACACCACTTTATCTGTATACTAATTTCATTACATAAAAATCATAGAAATTGTAATAATATATATATATATAAATATATCAAACATACCATCACACCTTCAAATACCTAATATATTGAAGTTTTAGTCTATATAAATAAATCCCAATAATTTACTTATAGAATACAAAATAATGATTTATTACAATTAATAATAAATAAATATAGTGTAAGTATCTACATTTTCATGTTTTCAATAGCTAAAATTTAATTCTTAGACAACCAAATTATTTTAAGGTACCTATGATCAATCACTTAATAATAATATCCTATCACACCCATACATCAATAATTTGTTGAGAACCACTAAGAGGAAGGAAATATAAGAATAAAAGATAAATCAAGAAAATAATACTTTTGATCCATGTAGATTCAATCATAAAAATATTTTGGTTCAATAACTCACCAGGAAAACCTTAGATATCATTAAAGGATGGAAATTTACCACCTAGAGCTACCAACGGAAAAATAGGGTCAAATGAGTGGAAGAGAGATAATATATTTTTTATTTAAATTTAGGTGAATAAAACCACAACATGGTTCTCTAAACCATGTTATGCTTTTGTTTTGATAATGGTGATATACAAACCCAGATGTAGAAAATCTTATCTCCCCTTAAATTTCAATAGACATTTTCATCCCCAACCATGTCTCTGACAAAAACCATGGAATGTCCAAAAAAATGAAATGTTTTCTTTAATTTCATTTTGAAACATAAGATAAAAACATGATGGATAACTCCATAAACATTCCATTTTCAATATTGTTAAAAAACAATGGTGTTTTTTGTCTCCCCACTTTGGATTTAAACTCAACCAAAACACATCTAGAAACCACATTATGAAAATTAAGTGTTCATAAAACCTTGTCATGGATACTAAAAAAATTATGAGATATTATCCTCATTGTAATACCTCATTATTTTATGATTTATTTGAAATAATTTTTTTTTTCAATAGCATGTGTTACATTAATCATCAAGTTTAAATGAAACAATACATACTATTAAAATTTATTATTTAATATGATAGTTATTACCCATCTATTGGAATCATGGGTATTAATATGATTAAATAAACTATGAATATATATTATTTACAATTTTATATAAAATTATTTTTTTGGTTACCCGTTTAATTTTTAGTGAAAATAAAATAAATTGTTTGAAGATAAAGGAAATCTTTTTCAAAAAATATTTTTATGTACATAGAAGTGTTTAATATTAATAAATTAACTAAATGATTTTTTTTGAATTATTTTAATGAAATTTCTATATTATATATTCAATAAAATGTTTAAAATTAATCCTATGTGATTTTTATAAATGATAAAAGAATAAATAAACTTTTATGCTTAAAAACTGTATTTTTCTAAAAAGTTGTTTTGTCATAGTTTGCAAACCTATTTTGAAATTAATATTTAAATTTTTTTTGGAAAATTATTTGAAAAAATAAAATTAAATATTTGAAATGATAATTTAAAAATAATATTTGAGGGTTTTTTGATAATTTTATTAAAAGATAATTTTTTTCAACAAATAGTGAAAAATGATGGTTATTATTAAAAACTGTATTTTCATTCAAATAATTTACAGGATAAATTTTATTATTATATTTTTGTAAAATTAAAATTACTAAAATTAAAAATATTAATACAATATAAGAAATTGGAATCAATATCATATTGAATTTTTATATAACAACTTTTTAAACTTTTGAAAAATTCTTCTTTGCAAAACAACTTTTTCATCACGTCTATGGGATTAATTTTAAAATATTTTTTTTGAAATTTTGTTAATGGAATTTGAAAAAAAATATTCCATATTTTTAATCATAATAATTTATAATACATAATAATTTTAACTTAATTTTTGGTCAAAATTAATATTAAAGAGTGTAAAAATTAATTACTACATTTAATGTTAAAAAAAATGTTTACCTATGGGTTAAACTAAATATATAAGTGGTAAAATGACCTATAAACATGTAAATAATTAATTTTATATTATAAATTACACCTTATAACTTCTAAGGTTCTATAATTTCCCATTTTTGAGCCTTTGGGAATGTGAAAAATGTGGGTACATCATTTTCTTTTGAAAATTTACAAGTTTGCCCGTCACCACACTTATAAAATACTACCCCAATACTCTCATATTAACAATTAAAAAACCATTTTTTGGGAAATACCTACCAAAAAATCTTCCATAATTACCTCATATCATCCTATAGGGATTATATTTTTTCAGAAAACACCCTATTTAGGCTTTAGGTGTAAACCTAAAGAGTTTCTCTGAAGAAGATATAAAGTCTTTAAACATGCATTTTCATTTTATTTCTTCTTAAAAATTCCTAAAATATTATTCAAATATAATGATATAATAACAAGATTATATAAAATATACTAATATTTTATGATGTTAATTTAATAACCAATATTCTTATCCTCTTCCATTCAATGGAAAAAATCATAGATCATGAGTACAACGAACTACCACTTCATGAACAAATGTTACTCATTTTTGATAACCACATATCTTATATAGATATAAATATGTGTTTAATGTTTAAATATGATATTTATTATATTATTATACCTATAAAATTATAATTCTACATCCACCTTATTTATTCCTATATGATTAGAAAATAATAACATTGTTCATGTGTACGACGAACTACCACATCATAAACCGATGTGATGTGTTTTTCATTTCTACTTTAATTAGATAGTAAAAAGGATTAATTAAATGAATATATATGTTAAATAAGTATAATAATGGAATTATTATATCACATATACCATATTTATATCTATTTTATGGGGGATATAATAACATCATTTGTGTGTATGGAGGACTAACGCCTCATGAAGCGATGTGATTGGTTTTTCACTATTCGTTTTTGTAGAAGGTAATTCTGGAATATTTATTGAATATATGTAATACATATGAAATAAAAATGGTTATATAAGGTAATATATTATTTAACTTTCTTTCATTTTATCCTTATAAAATGGAAACAATGTTCACGCATACGTATGGCCCATCGTCTCAAGAAACAATGTTTTTCATTTTCTATAACTACATTTTATGAATTAATATAAATAAATATATAATAAATATATATGATATTTATATCAGGTTTAAAATTATTTATATTATAGGACCATGATAAAATAAATATTAATGAAAATAAAAAATCAAAACATACATGAAAAACAAAGTAGTTATTTCTCAAAATGCGATTTTAACAAGGAATTGTTAATAAAAAGAAATAAAAGTCCATAAGTAAATCATATAAGGTAAAATTTAAATAATTATTATTACATAACATATTTATAATAAAATTATATTTATTTTATAGAATGTTTTAATGTGTACAAAAGAAGTCTAGATTTAAGGTAAGAGATTTCCATCTCACTTTTATTTTCTATGAGAAACATGCCATATTCATCACATGTCTCTTTTATGTTATGTATATACTACCCATGAGTTTCTTTTATGATTATTATCTTGAATTTTATGATAATTTAAATATCCATTTTTAAGATTTATATTTCATTGGTTCTACGGTTCAAAAGTTACCAAAGTGGTAAGGTATTTTTTTTATAATTTGTCTTCTTTAGGATATACATTATGTTATGCACATATCTTCCATTATGGGGTGTATATACAGATCTCTTGACATGTAATATAAATAATTTATTTATTATACTTATATTTTATATTTATTTAATGTTATTATTTCATGGGGATTATGATTCAATGTTACCAAAGTGGTAAAGATTTTATGATACAATCTCATCATTTATTGGGATTGTTTAGGTTTATGCTTTCGATGAAAAAATATTATAAAATATACCTCACAGAACTCATAACTTTTATTATACTTAGGTTATTTATTTATAATACATGTTTTCCCTTCATTTTCCTATCTTAATGTACTCAGGATTCCAAAATAACGTTTTTATAGAAAACCAACATTATATTTTTCTTCGACCAAAAACCCTTTTTTATTCCATATCCATGTTTTCTAAAAATGTTTTGAAAAATGCTTTAACGTTCCTCTGGGATTGTTTAAAGTCATATTTAATGTGTGTTTAATTTTTTAGAAAATATTTTCAAAAGGAATAATCATGTTATTTTCAAAACAAGGCCCATTCGTCTTTTACTAAAAAATGTGAAAGGAATATTTATTTTAACATGTATAATATTATTAATGTCATGAAAAATCAATTTTTTTAATCTTAATTTATACGTTTCAATGTTTTTTTTCAAATAAAATTATTTCCAAATTTTTTTATTTTTAAAAATTAATTTTCAATGAATGTTTATTTTCCTCAAGAAATGTGTTTAATGATTTTAAATATTATTTTAAAGTTTCTAAGGTTATTTTCAAAGAAAATAATTTTGAAAATGTTTTTATAAATTATTATGTTTTAAAAATTGATTTTCAGAGTGGAAATAATATTTTACTAAAGAAATTTTCTAAGTGATCTTTCAAAATAATTTTCTATCAATGATGAAATCAATTTATATTACTTATCCTTTAATGGGGATATGATCCGAGGATTACATTATATTTATTTTTTTCAATGGTTTCTGTTTACGATGAACAAATGTTTACAAAACACATTTATCATTCTTCGGTTATACCCTAATAAAATGATTATACACTTACTTATTTTTATGTAGGTTATGCAATGATGAAATGATGAAATGATTATAAAACCTTTTTATTTTATATAGGTTATGCTATGATGAAATGATTAAGAGACCCATTCCATTTCATGGATTCTGATATGATGAATGTTTTATAATCTTAAAGAGTACATATGTATGTTTTTTTATTATGTGACATGTTGGAACTATATCTATATATAATGAATTGGGTAATAATTAATGTTAAATCATCCTAAAGGGTACACAAGAGGTTATCCCAATCTTGAAGAGAGGGTACACAGAATTTTATCCCATGCCTGTAGTAGGTACATGGGTAGTTATCCAAAGCCTAACATGTTATGAATGTATGGGTGGATAAACTTTACATAAAGTTTTATATTCTTATGTGTATGACACAATTCTATCTCTTATGTCTTTGTTATGCTCTTATGTCTTATGTTCTTTGATTTACTTATGATTCATGTATTATAAAATTTCAAATATTTATATCATAAATCAAGCTTATGATATTTGATATGTAGGGTATTGTTCTCAAATGTTATTACCATGTTCTAATAACCTTATTCTCATGTTATGCTTATATGTATCCCTTGTTTACCATTACTGATCATCTGATCTCACCCTTTATAATGTTTCTTTTCCCTAGGTTATGATGATAGGTATTACGTGTGACATTTCTAAGAAGGGTGATAGTTATGATGAACTAAGTGATAGATTATATATATCTCTTATAAACTAGTTGTTTATGTTTCCATTTTTCCAAAGGCACTATACATTTACGATACTTAGGTGTATTATTTTGTATTGTAATTAATGTTCATATAAAAAATTGTAATATCAATGCTTGAAAATATTGGTTCTTTATAGTTGGTATTAGTTGATAGGTTTAGTTAACCTTTAGAAACTATGATGAGAAAAATTTAGTGGATAACTCATAGGATGAGTCAAAGTGCTGGATAACATCCAAAGGTTTTTTTAAATAAGATATTAAGTAGTTTACCTAGGAATACATCCATATCTAGATACTATAAATGGATTTGGTTCTTGAAAAAATTTACTTAAGGGTAATAACTCCAAAAAATTCACATTGGTCTTGACTTGAGCATTACATAGAACAAAACAATGGGCCTTACTGCACACATGGTTTGAAATTCTAAGGGGATATGGTTTGGTTAATCCATATTTTCTTTACAAACCATCATGAAAGATTTAAATAGAGAATGATCATGTATAACCTATATTAAACCTAAGTTGTTATATATTTAAAATAAGGTGTTTTGATTTTGAAATAATATAAATTATTATTCATGATTTTGTGGTTTCAAGTTATTATTAATGTTTCTCACACTATGATGTTTAGTTTTAGTCAATAATGGGAACCATAATGAACTAGGATAACACTAAATGTGATAAACAATGTTTTTATGAAAAAACAAATGCGATGATTACTGGATTAAAGTATATTTCACTAATTCCTAATCAGTTATAATGATATATGATTAAAAATGGGCACCTTAAACAACCCTTAGAATCATCAAAGAGGAGAAGGGTAGATTTCACTATGATCTTTGGTGGTGGATACCTTGGAGAAAAGAAGATTCAGTTTCATATATGTTGATAATTTGGGAAGAATAACTCAAGTGAATGTATCAAAGGACCAGGAAGTTGTTCTGAGTTTGGAAAATAAGGGAACAAAACATGTAATTTCTAGGGAAAAATAAAATATTGAGTTAATGTAATGGATAAGAATAATGGTGTCCCAAAGGAATCACTAATAGTCGAATGTTATAAATGTGGAATGTATGGGCATTATATGATTTATATCCCCGAGGGGAAAGATCAAGATGAGGTTGAAAAAGGTGGTACAAGTAATGGTTTTTTTGTTGATTATGAAGAGACTACAAATGAAATATGAAAGGAAGGAAGTATTAAGGAATATAATGGTGAAGCCTAATGAATGGTTTTAGAATGATGAAGAATTATTTAAGTGTTTATATATTAGAATTCAAAAATTATGAAATATATAAGAAATTTTCTATAGAAGTTTAGATTTAAGGATTTAAAAGAACATGTTGAATGGTACTGATGACTTAGAAAATTAATTGAATAAAAAAGTCATATTTTATAAAAAACACATGATTACAAGAAATATAACCCTTATTATATTCCTGATGTTGAGATAATGATGTTTAGATAAAGATATGATTGATATGGAAAAATTAAATTGGATAATATTTATTTATTAGGAACTTATTAATTATTTGTTGAGGAAGTGATATATGTTATCATTGATGGAGTTTAAAACATTTTTTTGGATTTATGGAATATATTTAATAATTTTTGGTTTTACTTAAGGAATGACGAAGCATGTTTGTTTTCATTGAGTTTTTATAATATTCTTGTTACTACCATGATTCTGTAGAATATATGATCAAGGTCTTCACATATTTTTTATGTGGCCATTAAAATATACATAATGATTTTTGGTGAATTAAGGTTAAGTTGATCTTGGAAAATTTAGTGACCTTATTTATAAATTTTGAAATTTGTAATGGTCATAGGGTTAACTATTTATGGAATGGTTTAAGGTGAACTTTGAATGATTTTTTGTAGATTAATGTATTACTTCACCATATAAAGATTTATGTATATTTAATATGTAATGTCCTGACCTAGGTTCCACTAATCCAGTTCCTTGTGCTAGTTCATCACATAACCTCAGGCACACATCCCCATACACTAGAGGCTTTCGAGTAGAAGAAAGGGTTTGATGAAATATGTGGATAGACTATATCATCTTTACTAGAGTAGGCCATATATAATAAGATAATAAATAATGGAAACATTATAAAACATAGTTATGCATACCTAAACAATTCTCTAAAGCTGGATACATGCCACAACCAAATAATAAATATTCCATTCCATTTCTTAAAATGCCATGTGTAAAGGAAACCCAAAATAAAGACATGATGAAGAATCCATATGATGGGTTGTGAAATATTATTCATTCCCCTCATCCATGAACATACCTAATCCCCAAATAAACCATATAACATAAGTCGTTTTCCCTTGTCCTGAACCGAAACCATGAAGTTATCGGGTACCCAATGGTGGCCCAAGTAGGGTGTGAGTACAACTTAGTAGGCCACCACTAATGGTGTCTAGAAAATATCCATTCTAATACGGTGTATAGAGAAGTAAATATAATAATTAAAATATCAAAATAAACCAGTTTCCACCATTTAAAATTATTTTAAAAAATCACGTTTACCATGTGTTCCATGTTTTTCCATTACCTATCAATCCTTCTTCAAACCATGATAGTCATCTAAACCATGTGTGAAAGTGTACTAGGCTGGAAAAAAATAGCCTCAGTCCATGAATCCATTCAAGATTCAAAATTCCATGTCTAACCATCCCAAATAAGACATGGAATGCCATGTCCATACCCATGGAGTCAAGAGAATCATTATTTTCTCTAAAAACTACAATACATAGGGGTTCCTGGGTCACTATTCTGGCCCGCTTAAGGGAGTAGAGAATCAATCCAACATCTTACCAACAATTTTTTACATTTATAAAGGATCATATCATATAATAACAACATGGGTGAACCATTTATATTTTATCACATTTCCATGGTTCATTACATATTTCATTTTCTTAATTCCCACAATAATACCATTTCACTATTTCAAAACATTTAAACCATTCATTACCCATTTTAATACACTTAAATATGAGGAAAATCCCGTTTAAATATTTATCACATTCATTCATTAATATTTCATAGATCGTTTTACTCTTTAAAGTTAAGTTAAACACCCCATCCCATCGTGTTAATGTGTTAATCCGATTTATAATTGGTTTAATTTCATAAAACCTTCAATTTATCATTCAACATCCCAATTTCCATGTTCTAGGGGGTGGAATAACCCATGGGTATCCATTGGCCTATTCCACTCATCCTCAATGGATCTTAAGAGGATCACGAGTGGTCCAACACATCATATAAACACCCAATTTATCATTTCCTTCTAAGGGAATCAAATGAGTAGCATAACAACATTAAAAGAACAACCAAATACACATAAATAATATCAAGACCATGTGATATAACTTGAAGACAACCTATATAATGTTCATATAAAAATTATCACTTAAATTTATCCCTTGATTTGAACTCAATAAACCTTCAATTCCAAACTTATAATTTGCTTAAAATCAAGGTTTTAGAGATTTTGATTGAGAGAAAACACTCCACCATGCTTCTTCTTGAAAACAGAAGGAAGAGGTGTGTTAGATTCACTCATATCTTCAATTCACAACCAATGAAACTCTAAATGGATATGAATTGACGTAGAATCATCAATAGAGAGCTTGAGATGAAATGGTTATTCACATAGGATAATAAAATATGAAGCGGGGGGGGGGGGGAGTTGGGTAGGAACCCTTAAATCCAAAGAGGGTAAATGAGAATTTTCTCATTTTTTAAGATATGCTTGGGTTCGCTACGCGATTGGCCAAACTATGCACCAACCATGTGGATTCCTCTATCCAACAGGTTTCCAAGGCACACGATCTTCTGGGGGCACCCAAATGGTGTGATAAACCCTGAAGTACTCATGGACTGAAATTTTTCCAAGGGAGAGACTGAATAAATAGATTTTTGGGGTGGACCTCATAGTTGTCAAACCATGATAGTGCCATTCCATCGGCTTTTTCTGAGACACCACACCCCTACATGGTTTAGGTGCATAGTTAAACTAACCTCACACCAAATATGAAACCTGTATTAGATGGCCATTTCCTCCCCTTTTCATGTTCTAAACCCCTAGGGCACCCTCAAGATTCCTCATAAACATGCAAAAAATCCAATTAAACAATGTAAAGGGGTTAAATAAAAATTTAAATATTAACACACCTCCTATAAATTTCTGAATTTTACAAAATACCCACCCTATAACAACTCATCCTCGAGCTATAATCCCAAGTATTTCTAAGAATCCAAGATAAAAAGGTTTGTCCACTGGGACCAAATATACTCTTACCTCTCCCAATATTCCTCCTAAATTATAACATGCTTCCACAACAATAAGAATAATTATATAATCCTTACCTAAGAAACATCCTCAATGTGATCCACAATATGAACCATATTCCACTCAAGGGACACATCAACCTTAAGCTCATCATCATCTACATCAAAAAAATGAGATGGGTAAGAGTGATACTTCAATAGATGTGAAATAAGAAAGACATTGTGCATAACACTATACCGATGTGGAAGATATAACCAGTATGCCATCAGTCTGATCCTCTCTACAATATCGAACAACCCCACATACCCGGGAATAAACTTTCCCTATTCATGAATTCGGTGGTGACCCAATCTTGATGACACCCAATGGAATACACAGTCACCCACCATAAACTCAAGAGGTTAGAATAATCAATAATTATATGAATTATTTTTAATTTGTTCTATAAGAAATATTTCTAAACCAATTGAATATTATTTGGAATTTCCTTTATGAGACTCAGTCCTAAAAAGTCTAACTCACCTTCTTACATCCAACACAATAGTGATCTACATGGCCTACCATAGAGATCTTCATATGGTTCCATCTAAATAGTCTCATATAAACTATTGTTATAGGAGAACACAACAAACATAAAGTGATTTTACCAAGTTATACAAAGGTCAAAGATACATTCTCTCACCATGTCCTCTAGCACCTAGATTGTATGCTCTAATTTCACATTTATTTGTGGGTGGAAAGATGTACTCAGAAACAATTGAGTACAAAGAGCCTTATGTAATCCTTTCTAAAATAATGAAGTAAAATTTGAACCCTAATATATAGTTACCTAGGCTTCTCCTACATGGATATTACATCTTTTTAGATGAATATTTATTATATTATACATAAAGATTCCCGATGACCATAAAAGTTTAGTGCATTTGGATACTTGGAACACATTATTCTCAATTCATGGAATATCTTAAATGTTTCTAATAAAGATTTATAGCTTTAGTAATCCTACATAAAAACTTTCTTCATAACTTAAGGAATGGAAACAAAATAAAGGGTGATATCATATGCTTATTAAGGGTAAAAAATTGAGAAACATAAGCATAACATGAGAATAAGTGTATGAGAACATGAGGATAACATTTGAAAAGAACACCCTTCATATCAAAGATCATAATCTTGAGACATGACAAAAAGATTGGATGTTCATAAAACATCAATCATAATAAAATCAAAGAATACAATCCTTGATTTAATAACACTGAGATTATACATAGAATTATGGCATACACATATTCATATAAAATTTTATATCAAGGCTACCCAACAAGGAATTCATAACATTTTTGAATTTAGATAAACATCTATGTATTTTCTTCAGGCATGGGATAACCACCAATGTACCCTATTTTTGGTCTTTGACTGACCACCTATGTACCCTAATTTTTGGGATTGGGAAAACCCCCAGTGTACCCTTTGATATCAAAGAAATTTTACTAATACCCAATGCATTAGAGGGAGATATAGATCCCAACTTTTTCATAATGAAAACCATATTTATGTGTTCCATAAGATCATAAACATTCATTATATCATAACCCATGAAATGAAATAGTTTTCATAAAAATTTCCTTATATCATAACATGTGGAAAATAGGTAGGTTTCGTAATCATTTCGTCATTTCATTATAGAAAAAACTATGAAAAGAAGAGGGTTTCATGAAATCTCTATCTTGTTCTAACACATGAAAAGTGGTAGGTTTCATAAATATATTTTCATAATAAACCATTCAAAGAATGAATAAAAATGAAATCCTTGGTTTATATCTGCATCGAAGCATAATTCACCCGGAAGGATATCATCTTAGATGGAAAATTATTTTGATCAATCATTCAGATATTTTCTTAGGGAAAATAACCTCGATTTAAAAAATAAATTTTTAAAAAATTTCAAAATATTTTTTCATTGAAAATAACATTAAAAACAAATAAAAGAAGATTTAAAATTAATTAAATTAATTTCTTAAATAATATATCATTTACACTCTGAAAAAATCTTTTTAAAATATAAATAATTTTGAATATTTATTTGAAAATAAACTTTGAAAAATTATAAAATAATCATCAATGAAAATAATGGCCATAGTGATGAGAAGTTTCATTCTTTTTGTACATGTTAAAGAAAAGATTTATTTTACATTTTTGGTTAAATCCAAACAGAATTTCTTTCGGAAAATGAAATGAAGATCCATTTCAATTTTTTTGGTAAAAATTTAAACATGGGTAAAATTATTTAATAAATTATTTTAATAATGTTAATTTTTTTGAAAAAATTCTTAGAAAACATGTTTTTGGAATAAAATGGACTTTCAACGGAAGAGAGAAATAATGTTAGGTTTTATTAAAAATATTTTCTCAAATATATTATATAAAAAAGAGTGGAAAATGTTAATATTAATTGAAAATATAAATAATAAATACAGGATAAAAAAACTGGTGATTTTCTTGAGATATGGATCAAAATATTTTATCATCGTAAATATAGTCATAAACAATCTTGATAAACTATGAGATTGTAACATAAAATCATTACCACTTTGGTAACATTGAGTTATAATACCCATGATGGAATAAAATAAAATGGAACTTAAAATATAATTGGTATAAATAAATTCATGATACTACATGTAAAATGGGTGGTATATACATATATTGAAAGAATATAGGTGTATAACATATTGTACATCTCAAAGAAGGAAAATGCAGCAAAAATCCCCTACTTATGTAACTTTTGAACCATAATCCTAACGAATGAATAAAATAAATAGAAACATTAATTATCATGAAATGAGGAATATTCATGATATATCATGTTATAGGGAAGTATATACACGTCACAAAAGAAATTAGTGGTGAATATGGAATAAGTCTCATAGAAATGAAAGTGCGACTAGAAATCCCCTTACCTCAATTTTTAACTTTATTTGGACATGTTAAAAACGACCTATATAATAATTATAAGTTTATTATAAATCAATTTAAAATCATAATTATATAAATAATTTCATATATGGTTTACTTATGCCCGTATATTACTATTTTATTTAAAATATCACGTTAAAGTCACATTTCGGTTAATAGATGCATTGTTTTTTTTAAAATCTTTGATTTGTTATTTTTGGTCCTATTACCTTGATAATGGATCCATTATATCCAGAATAATAATAATCAAATAATTATCATAATTATACACAAATTCTACTTTTAATACCATTAATTAAAGATGGTTTTTATAAATGAATCATGTTATGATCTGGATACAGTTGGTCATATATATTCATGAGTAACATTCCCATTTTTTCAATGATCATTATGGAATGGTGGTAATTAATATCTTATCATTATATAATTATCATATAATAATAAATAAATTATTTTCAGTTTAAATATACTTATAAATATCATCAATTAGATGTGGTTATTAAAATACAATCACATCGCTTCTTGAAGGCGGTCGTCCACACGTACACGAAGAATGTTATCATATTTTAGTGAGTGAAAAAATAAGAAATGAAATTGTATTTTATCCTCAAATAATGATAAATATTACATTAATATCACTATTATGTAATTTATATAATATATATTCATTAAATTTATCCTTATCGTCTTCTATTTAAATCGTTAGGGAGAAGGAATTACATCAATTCACAAGGAAGTAGTTCATCATACACATAAACAACATTATTGTCTCTCCAAAGGAAATGGAATGTAAAAGAAATATATGATATAATGACTTCATATGTATAATTATGTTATAAATATCATATATATACTTTATATTCATCATTATACCCAACTAAGAGAGCTGTTAATGGAAAAAGGAATGACATCAGTTCGCGAGACAGTAGTCCTCCGTACACACGAACGATGATTTGATAGCTCATTTGATGGAAGGGGAGATGGTTTTAAGTAATAAAAGTAACATAAAAACATATCAGTATATTTAATATGCTAATATTACTATAATAGCAAGGAATAATAATAATTGAAGAAGTTTGATTAAGAAATAAAATAAAAATTCTCATTAAAGAGCAATACCTATTCTTCAGGTATCCTCCATTGGTTTATAGAAAACCCTTCCAAGGATGGATTTATGCCAAAAATAAGGATTATATGATGATATGAAGGAATTTTGGAAGTTATAAGGTCAGGTATTGGATGAACCAAAATGGTTTGATGGTGTAAAGAACATATGATAGAGGGTCGCCATTTATAAATGGGGGAGAGGACACACATGGCATTTTTGAAATTAAATATGTGCTCCCACATTTTTAACTTGTAAAAAGTGTAAAAAAATGAGATATTATACAACTATATAGGTTTAATGGTCTAATTATTTCCATAATATATTTTTAGACAAGTTTATAGGTCATTTTAACCCTTATCTGTTTATTTTAACCCTCGGTAAACCCATTTTTACCTTAATCGTGATAATTAATTTTTACTTTTTTCACTACTAATTTTGGTAAAAAAATACATTGATATTATTATACATTATAAATTATTATAATTAAAAATATTTAATATAGTTTTTTAAAATTCAATTCATATAAGTGGGAAATTTAATTTTAAATTATTCCCATAGACATGATGAGAATGCAGTGTTTTAAAGAGAAAATGTTCAAAGGTTTACAAAGTTTTTATTTCCAATTTCAATATTAAATTGATTAAAATGGCAAAAATTTTATTAATATATTTATAATAGAACTAATGTTACTTTAAAACTAGTTTAAAATATAATTTAACTTTATAAATAATTTAATCGGAAATGCAGTTTTCAATTAAAATTCAGTATTTTCACTATTCATAAAAATTAATATGTTTTAGAAAAATAAAAAACTAACCCTAAGATAATTTTTAAATTATGATTTCAAAAAATTATTTTTATTTTATCAAATTAATTTTCTAAAATTATTAACATTTAATTTTAAAATAACTACGCCAAAGGCGACAAAACTGCTTTTTAGAAAAATAAAACTAAAGTTTAAAATTGAATTTATTCTTATCAATTATATAAAAAAAATATAATATTAATGTTAAATAGTTTATTAAATATATAATATATAAATTTTATGAAAATATTTTGAAAAAGTAACTTTTATAATTTATTGAGGTAACACTATTTTGTGTTTTTAAATATAGTTTTCTAGAAAATGATTCCCTTTATTTAAAAAAAAATTCATGTTCATTTCTAATTAATTTGTTGAAAATGAATTTATTATATATAATTTTTTAACCATATATTTCTATAAGTTAGTTAATCCTATTCATACATTCCATTACAATGGAATGTTGATAATTATCATATTAAATAATAATATTTTAATTGTATGTCATGTTTCATTTAAAATCGGTGTTACATGTAATGCAAGATAAACTTGGTATTGTGTGTAAAAAAAAAAATTAGTGTTTCATGTAATTTATGCTAAAGTAGTGTTCCATGTAGTTAAATATTAACTTGGTGTTACATTTAACATAAGTAAAACTTAATATTGCGTTTAATAAAAAATATAGAGTAGATTAATTTTAATTGAAAACATTATATCACAAGAAATTGGGATATTACATGATCCAAAACTATACTTCATGGAACCCCATTAAAACACACTATATATTGAACAAATAAGTCACCCAATTGATCAACCGGGAACATTTCTTGGATTGGAAAGAAATAGACCACTTTTGTCAATTAGTCCACAATCACCCATATTGTGTCATTGTTATGAGTTTTACTCGAAAGAACCACCACAAAGTCTATGGTGACATCTCCCCACTTACATTATAGAATAGAAAATAACTATATCAAACCACCCAACCATTGATTCTATACCTTCACCTACTGACAGGTGCAGTGTCGTGTCATAAAACCTGCAACCTCTTTCTTCATCCCCGGACACCTATACTCTCTATGAAGATGAAAATACATTTTGGTCAAACATGGATGCAATGAAAACTTAGTGTCCTAGAAATCACACATCATCTAATCTTACACACATGTAGTCACAAAAACATGACCAAAAACATAAATTATATCATCATTATCATCAATAGTCTAGTCATAAGGTGACTCCCCACCTTCAAGGATTTCCCTTGAGTTCGAACACTCTAGATCCTAATACTCCCTCTCGTCGATCTAGATTAGAATTATTGAATCAAATTACTAGGATATGAGGGTAATATTTCCATATACCTCCTTAAACTATATATGAATCCCATCAAATAAGGCCATCTTCTTCCACTCAGAACTAGACTCATGAATAGCCTAATTCTATGCCTTCGGGCTCAAAGTGTTAACACCACTATTTTTTTCTGGATGTATAGGCTAGTTCAAAGACAAATGAATACATGTAATCAACCCATTAACAATTCCAGAGACTCAAATATTATTTATAAAAGATGTACTTTAGTATTTTATGGTCAATATACATAATAAACCTCTCACCCAATAGGTAATGTGTCCAAAACTTTAAATCATAAACCACCGCGGCCAACTTGAGATCATTCATAGTGTAATTGGTTTTCATGAGGACCCATCTATAATGACCCATATTCTATAACTCGACCACCCTTCATCAACACTTCTCCATGAATGATTATGGATTCATTATAAAATAAGGTATACCCCTAAACCAACTCGGGTTGGATCAAGATGGATGTATTGTTCAAGTGTTTATTCTGATCCTTAAAATAATTATCACATGCTTCAGACCACTAAAATCATATACCCTTATTGGTCATACCCAAAAGTGGAGCATCCAAAAAATAAAAGTCATTGATGAACCTTCGATAATAACTTACCAAACCCAGAAATCTTTTAATATCAAATACATTCTTACACTACTCCCATGATACAACTAGTTTCAATTTATATAGGTCTCCTTACACACCTTTCTTAGAGATTATGTGACCCATGAAATGTGACTTATTGATAAAGAATTAACACTTAGATAGCTTGACGTATATCATATAATATCTCAGTGTACACATGATAATGTCAAGATGTGTGGCATGATCCTCATGGGTTTGAGAGTACACCAATATGTCATATATAAAGAAATAAAAAAAATGATCTAAGTATAAATGAATGATTTGGTTCATCAAGGCCATAAACACTATAGGGGAATTTTTCAACCCATATGACATTATGATGAAATCCTATAAACCATACCTACTCCTAAAATAAATTTGTGGTATATTAGAAGGTATCACTCTCAAATAATGATACAATGACCTAAAATATATCTTCTAGAACACATAATCATGTTCATATTGTCAAAAATATCATCGATACATGGTATAGGATAGAGGTTCTTAATTTTCATCCTATTTAACTTACTGTAATCGATGTGCAAGAATAATTTTCCATCATATTTCTTGGAAATCAAAACTGAAGAACCCCATGGTGACATAATTGGATAGATAAATCCCTTACCCTCTAGATCCTCTAGCAGGGTATTGAGCTCTTGAATATCTACTACTTCCATACTATAAGGAAGAGTTGAAACCAACTCAGCTTCAATCATTAACTCTATTATGAACTCAACATATCTCTTGAGGTGGAATCCATTTGATATCCTCATGAAAAAAATACTATAACTGATCCACCATAGAAGGAAATACATCTTACTCTACTCCCCAGTCATAAAGCATAAGACATGACACTTGGGATGTGATCTCACATAACTACTGATAAACTGGCCTTATAAGGCCTACCTAGATACCCTATTCCCCACGGTGAACATAAGTGTCACCCTTAAGAGATGTGAAAGTAACCCTTTATTTATAACAATCAATATGGTTTGATATGATAATAACTAATCCATCCCAAATATTTGGTCGAAACCTAACATCTCAAGTAGAAACATGTCTCAAAGGAAGTGGTACCCACCAACCTTGAGTGAAAAAATCCATACATTTCTAGACACTTTCTTCTCATACTTCAAACGACATTTCAATCAACATAACCCCACATATATATTCCACTGATATACCAAAAACATTAAAAAACTAAGAAGATATAAAAAATACATGGACCCTATATCAAATAAAATGGTAACAAGCATGGAATCTATATAAACATAACCTCAAATAGTCAATGGTCTAGTCTCTCCATCTCTAGGTGTAGGATGAATTTCATGAATATGACCTAACTCTATACCATGGGCTCTGGTTTGGGTTCCTGGTTCTACACTATCCTGATGATATGGATGATTTTGTCTTGAATTATCTCATCCCCACCCTGACCGATATGACAGATGGAACTCCAACTGCCTGACTGATATGTGGTAGATGGCCCCCTACCGGTGCTCTATACTAGCCTAGACCCTCTACCATTGCGTGCCTATTTTGGGTTCCTAAAAAAACTCTGTATATGAACCATCCTTCCACATGTTGTACATTCCACTAGAGGTCAAGAAAACTGAACTCACATGTGGCCCGTCCTTCCATAGTAATAGCAGACGAGTAATCTAACTCTCTGAAATATAGGTCCTCTTCCATAAAAACATTTTCAAGCATTGATCTGATGGTAATTCCCACATTTATGATTCCTTATATAAAAGGATGTACCCCTATATCACCCAGTTGAAATGATCTATCCACCACTAGAAGTTTCATTCTAGTTCCCTTAAGAAATGGGACCCTTATCCAACACCTCAGTGAACCTATTCAAACATAAGATATTTACTTGAGACATGATCTCACATCTAATACCATCTTAAAAACATCTGTCTATGTCCTCATCCTATCCTATTGATACCAGATAAAAATGATGTAAATATGTGAAGAATACAGTATAATCAACCACCATCATACCTCCCATATTCAATTTCATAGACTCTTTAACTTTCATCTTCATCAAGGTATTAGCGTAAAAGTGCTCCAAGAACTTCACATAAAATTTATTACATGTCATTCCATACATAAGCTCATACCAAGACCATATATCCCACCAACTCTTGGATATTCCTCAAAACATATAGGTTACTATCTAACTCTATTATAGGGATGAGTCTATATGTGATTCAGAATCTTCTAGATACACTGAAGCCATAAATCAGCTTCCTTAGGTCTATATTCTCTAGAAAACATTATAAGGTGTGGAAACTAAAATAATCCTATCAATTAAAACATATTCGGAACATAACTCCCTAGGTATCACTCCATAAACTACATAAAAAAATTAAATTTGTCACATTATTGATCCACTCATATTTCATGGAATCAATTGGGGTTCATTCCCCAATATTGGAGGATCATTCTGACTAATGTCCTCTTTTCGAAAAACTGGTAGACATTGTCATGTTGACATCTCTCTATAATGCCAAAAGCACAAATCTAAACACATAACATAAGATTCTCAAACTTCAAAAAATATGGCTCACAACTGCTGTAACACCCGAGACTTTTATGTTATATAAACCATCAAAGGAATTTTTTTCTACACAACACTTGCTTGGCTTGCTTTACACGCAATCGCGACCTTCCTCGATAGCTTGCGTCGTACGCAATACCGAGTTTCACTAAACAACAATATGCTATTAAAACTAGCCGTTATGAATAGTAATAACCACTTTTTGAAATTTTATAAATTTTATTTTTCAAAATGGACTTCATTTTTGGACTCAGAATATCGAAATTAGCCTAGGGTGAAATTTTGGTATTTTTCTGAAAACTTTCAATTTTTGATGAATAGTGAAACCACTAAGTGGTAGGTTAAAAACTGAATTTTGCATAAAACTTAATTTTACCGCTTCTGTGAATGGAATTTCGAAAATCCGACAGACATGGTTGATATCAGTAATTAAAATGTGGTTCAATGAGATAAAAATAATTTTTTTGGTGAATAGTAACTTTTTATGATTTTTACCGCGGTTAATAGTAAATAGGGTAACTAAGGGTAAATATGATATTAATATTACCCTAACACATGTCCTAATTCTATTGGACAAGTTTAATTCGACCAAAAACAAACTTAGGAATAAAATATGACCATTTAGGCCCACTTGGATTAGATTAGGACATTTATTATTAATTTATTTAAAGAAGGGTTAAAATAGTTAAAATCAATGTTTAATAAGTAAATCATTTTAATATGGGGTTATACATAAGATAAATTCGATTGTAAATATTCATTAGAAAGATAAAAAGATTTCCTACATGATGGTATTTTATTTGTAATTTTTAGACATCAAATAATTTAATTTATTTATGACACAAAGATGATGCAGTAATTATCTTATTAATGAAATATTGACATAATTGATAATATAAATACCAAAATAAATGTAATTTAAGACTTTTTATGAATTAAACTAATTTTCTAGGTTACTATGATATATTAGTGTGGATTTAATCAACTTGTTTCGAACATATAAGTCTGTTATGACTTTAAAAAAAAATCATATATCAAATAGTGTCAAAATTGACACAAAATAGTTTTTAAATCAAATATTATATTATTAATTGTTATTTTATTCCTAAAAATCTAAGGTTCGGCCACATGACTTAGATTAGGATATATATATTAATAATAAACAATTTGGGGTTCGTTTGGCATGTTATATTATGTGTATTAACCATATAGTGAAAGAAAACAAAAAGACACGGTAAAAGTTAAATTAATTAACTTAGAGTTAAATCTAATTGATAAGGTTAAAATAATACCCTAAACTTGTTTAAATCCTATTGGTTGATAGGATTTAGACCCATCCCCACTTTATCTTCGAAATAAGACCCTTTGGAACCATTATAAACCGATTTTGACTTTAATATAAAATAATATTTTGAGATATTCCTAAGGTGCCCCTCTCCTCCCTTATAAAAGGGCACCTCCTCCCCCTCCTCCTCACACCAATTTGAGCACTCAAGCTCGGCCAACCCCTGCCATTTTCTCCTCTCCACTTCCCTAGAATAATCTTAGAGGTCCTGGTCTTCTCCAAAGACCAATCTTAGTTCCTTAAGTGGAGGATTCAAAGAAGCGTTCCAAAGAAGAGGTAATATCCATTACCGATCTTTTCAATTTCTTTCTTCTTCAACTTCTTCTCCTTTAGTTGTTTCATGATAAAGTAATAACATCAGTATTACTTACATACTGATATGTTATTATAAATATGAAACAACCCTAATTCACCTTCTATCCATCCTACGGAAAAATGAAATCACCGCGCGTGCGTACGTACGGAATACCGTCTCCACGCCGTGGTGTAATCTATTTTCCACCATCACCTTACAAGGATGGGTATAATGGTGTAATGAGTAACTATATATGATTATTATTAAGTAATATTGATACTGAAATAATATATATATATATATACTCCAATACAATTCCACGATCATAGGAACGATATCATCACTCGTGCGTACGTACGGAATACCGTCTCCACGATGTGATGCGACTCGTTCTACATGATCTTCATTTCATAATGATTATATAAATGAATTGAATGAATGAATATGGTATATACTACACTAATACCATTCTGGAAATGAATTATCTATAACCTAAAGATAAGAATAAGAATTTATTCAACAAAACACGCATAAGAACAAAAAGTTATAAAGACCCGAGTAACAAGTAACAATGAAATATTACTAACAAGAAGCTAATAATATGACCATATATGATATCATATCAATATGTATGATTCTGTAATAAGTCAATAACATTATTTAAACCATTATACAGGTGCTTCGGACACGAACAAAGCAAATCGGACCTAAGGTAAGGGAAATATCACAATCTCATTTTTATCCGAGATTGTTTATTCGTAAGTATTTACTGGGGTGTATTTTATCATCCACATCCATGTTTACTCAATATGTAATATTATTTCCATCCACCTAAAATTTTTTTAAATCCATTTTTACCCTTCGGTGAGTTTTTAGTAATACGTATGAAAGGAATCTTTTGTCGTTTTTCGTACGAGGTACTTTTTGACTTTTCCGAAAAAAGTACGAAGAATGTTTTTTTATCTTATACGGCATGAATGGATTTTTAAAACATTATTTCCAAGAAGCTTCCTTTACAAGTTTTCAAGTTTATTTTTAATCAACTTCTTTTATTTTAAAGTCGTATAACATGTTATGAAAGGAAAAATGTTTTTGAAGAAGAAAGGATATTTTCCTCAAGAATGGAGTTCAAGTACTTTATCAAAATTATTTTCCATCTAAGATAATAAAAGGGTTCTGTTTTTATCCCTATTATTACATGGTTTTGATTATGTTGTGATGGAAATATTTTTATGAACTCCTTTATCTTATATGAATTGATTTATGATGTCATGATGTTTCAAGAATCCCATTTTTGTTACATGTGTTATGCGATGATGTATGTTTTATGATTATGTGGCACACATAAGAAAGGATTCATTATAAGATGGGTGGGACCTATATCTCCCTCCAATGCATTGGGTAATGATTTTATATCTCATGAGATAGACATGGCTGGAACGGAAGGTTATTTCGGTTCAGTGATACAGGACTGAAACGAGGAGTGAACTCGGTTCAGAAAGGGACTTTGTTCCACTAAGATAGTCTTGACAATGAGTCATGACTAACAAGAAATGATTTTCCATGATTATGTGTGCATGCCACAAAGTTTCAAGTTTTATGTTATGATTATGGGGATCTCATTTTCACTTCTATGATTTATTCCATGTTAAGATATTATGATCTCTTTTGCAGGTTTTGATTTTCATAAAGATATGATATGATTTTTATTTCCTTTATTTGCCCTTGCTGAGCATTTGAGCTCACCGTTTTATGTTTTCTTTTCCCCAGGTCAGGAAGATGGATATTAAGTAGAATATGCTAAAAGGGACCCTAGATATGATGAAATAAATGGGATACACTGTAGAAGATTTATGAACCAGTTGTTTATGTTTCCCAGTTTCTAAAGACACTATACCTATACGGTCCTTTGTGGTTTTGTCATATGTTGTAATAAGTGTGCTTCAATTTCGAAGTATTACCAATGTATGTAAAGTATGGGTCGTTATAGTTGGTATCAGAGGAAAGGTATAGTCAACCTTTGGAAACTAGGATGTGAAAGCCTTAGTAAGAACCCTAAGGATAAGTCTAAGCATAGAACACAATCTTAGAAATGGCCATGAATAACCTAGGATAAGACCATAAGCATGAAAATTTTACTCTTGAATTATGTGGTTTCCTATTATAATTAGTGTTTCTCACACTATTCTTCTTGGTTTTAGTCAATGGCTGGAACCCGAAGGAACCGTGTTAATGCGGAATGCGATGGGCAATGCAATGATTGTCCCCCTGAGCAACCAAACGATATGGGAGCTGGAATGCAAAATCTTGTAGCCATGCTCACACAACTTTCTCAAGCTATGAATCATGCAGGATTTCCAAACGAACAAAGGAGGGAGCAACATTCTGTTGAATCCTTCATGATGCAGTGTCCACCTTCTTTCAGCGGGTCTACTGATCCATTAGTTGCTGAACAATGGATTAGTACTACTGAAAAGATATTTTCAGTTCTTCAATGTTCTGAGCATGATAAAGTCATCCTAGCAGTGTATCGTTTGGAAGGAGATGCGGATCAATGGTGGAATCTTGTTAAGAATACGAGGCAAAGGGATGAAATTGAGTCTATGGAATGGGACGAGTTCAAGAACTTATTTTTCAATAAGTACTTCCCTCGTATTCTCCGAACAAAGATGGAGAAAGAGTTTCTTGAACTGAAGCAAAGGGATGATGAATCTGTTAGTACCTATGAAGCAAATTTTACAAGACTTGCAAGGTACGCTTCTGGTATTATTATCCAACCTGAGAGTAAGATCGATCGATTCTTTAGTGGCTTAAAACCAAGTCTTCGAAGGGCGTTAGCCATAAGGGACTTCAATAGCTACGAGGAAATCGTTCGATGTGCTCTCAAAGTCGAGATGGAGATTGGAGTAACCCATCAGTCACATGGGTTTGATAAGAAGAGGAAGATGGAATTCAAAGAAAAATCTAAAGAGCACACGGAAAAGAAGATGAGCTTTTCCTTATGCTCAAAGTGTGGAAAGAAACATGGAGGGAGTTGTCTTAAAGGGACAAGTAAATGTTTCAAATGTGGAAAAGAAGGTCATCGGGCATTTGAATGCCGTGATAATGGGAAGAAGATGTCCAATGACGCAAACAAAGGAAGAGATACACAGAATGAACCTACTACACTTCAATGTTTCAAGTGCAAGGAGATGGGGCATTATGCCAATCAATGCCCAAATCCAAGGGTTGATGATGATGGTCGACGTCAACAAAATCTTAAGGCTAAAGACAAAGGAAAGTCACATGCAATTTCTATCAGCGATGTGGAGTACGATAACGATGTGGTGAAAGGTACACTTACCATCCACTCTAAAGTAGCAAATGTTTTATTTGATTCTGGATCCACCCACTCTTTTATTTCTGAAAAATTTTCTAAGGGTATCACCGTATTACCTCAACAATTAGATGTTGAGTTAGCTGTGACAACACCTAATGGCACATCAATCGCATCAAAAGTTTATAATTCTTCTCCGATCGAAGTTTGTGGGAAAGTGCTTCCTGAAAATCTTGTGATCCTTCCTTTAGTGGAATTTGATGTGATTCTTGGCATGGATTGGCTTTCTCTACATGGAGCTCATATCAATTGCCAAAGAAGGGAAGTCACATTTCATATTCCAGATCAATCTACGATCGTATACCAATGCAAGGATGAACATAACCTTCCAGTGGAAATTTCTTCCATCTTATGGGTATTGATTCCACTAAATGAAGGTTATTTATCTCAAATGGTTGGTGAGAAACTCACGATTAAGAATATTCCCATTGTACGGGAGTTTGATGATGTCTTTCCGGAGGAATTGCCGGGTCTTCCACCAAATCATGAAGTTGATTTTTCAATAGAACTCGTACCGGGTGCTTTGCCTATTTCAAAGACACCTTATAGAATGGCCCCAATTGAGTTGCAGGAATTGAAGAAGCAACTCCAAGAGAATCTTGATAAGGGATTCATACGCCCTAGTGCGTCACCTTGGGGAGCACCTGTTCTATTTGTTAAGAAGAAAGATGGATCAATGAGACTTTGCATTGATTATCGAGAACTTAACAAGATCACTATCAAGAACAAATATCCTCTCCCACGCATTGATGACTTATTTGACCAACTACGCGGAGCTCAATACTTTTCCAAGATTGATCTTCGTTCAGGGTATCATCAATTAAGGGTCAAAAGGGAGGATATACCAAAGATGGCTTTCCGTACAAGGTATGGACACTATGAATTTATAGTGATGCCATTTGGTCTTACTAATGCCCCTGCTATCATCATGGATCTAATGAATAGAGTCTTTAGAGACTATCTTGATCAATTTGTGGTAGTCTTTATAGAAGATATTCTTGTCTATTCAAAGAGCAAGGAAGAGCATGAAGATCACTTGAGAATTATATTTAAGACCCTGAGAAAGGAGAAGCTTTATGCCAAATTTACCAAGTGTGAATTTTGGCTTCAAAAAGTTGCATTTTTGGGTCATATAATCTCAAAAGAGGGGATATCTGTGGATCCAGCAAAAACAGAGGTTATCGAAAGATGGTCAAGACCAACAACAGTAACTGAGATCCGAAGTTTTCTTGGTTTGGCTGGATATTATCGACGTTTTGTAAAAGATTTTTCACGATTATCTAATCCACTCACCAAGTTGACTCGGAAAGGAGTTAAGTTTGTCTGGACAGAGGAATGTGAAGAGAATTTCAAGGAGTTGAAAAGAAGGTTATCCAGTGCACCTGTGCTCACACTGCCTTGTAGTGGAGAAAGGTTTGTGATCTACAGTGATGCATCCAAGAAGGGATTGGGGTGTGTTCTTATGCAAAATGATATGGTGATAGCTTATGCCTCACGACAGTTGAAAATCCATGAGCAAAATTACCCAACACATGATTTGGAGTTGGCTGCGGTAATCTTTGCATTAAAGATTTGGAGGCATTACCTTTATGGTGAAAGGTGTGATATTTATACTGATCATAAAAGTTTAAAGTATATTTTCACACAAAAGGAGCTGAATATGCGCCAAAGAAGATGGTTGGAGCTGATTAAGGATTATGACTGCTCAATCCATTACCACCCTGGGAAAGCAAACAAGGTGGCAGATGCATTAAGTCGACAAGACCATGCTAGTTTATCCATGATGAGGATCACAAAAGATCCAATATTTATGGATTTACAAAGGATGGATCTTGGAATTATAATGGAAGGGGAAAAATCTTATCTTTCTCAAATGAATGTTCAACCATCTATACATGTGAAGATTAAAGAGGCACAGAAAAAAGATGTCGAGTTACAAAAGAAGGTGAGAAATGTTCCTGAATTCAACCTTGATTGTGATGGGATAATAAAGTTCAGGAATCGGGTTTGTGTTCCTCCCATCCCCGAATTAAAGAAAGAGCTGCTGGATGAGGCTCATAGTTCTTCATTCTCTATTCATCCTGGAAGCATGAAGATGTATAGGGACCTGAAAGAGTACTTCTGGTGGGATGGCATGAAAAGAGATCTTGCTGAATATGTCTCTCGATGCTTGGTTTGTCAACAAGTTAAAGGTGAGAGACAGAAGTCTAAGGGGATGTTACAACCATTACCCATACCCGAATGGAAATGGGAAAACATCACTATGGACTTTGTCACAGGACTTCCTAAAACATCCAAAGGCAATAATACTATCTGGGTCATAGTTGATCGTCTTACAAAGTCTGCACACTTCATTGCTATTAGAGAGGATTTCTCTCTAGATCAGCTTGCCAGGATATATGTAAAGGAAGTGGTAAGATTTCATGGAGTACCACTTTCTATTATATCTGATCGAGATCCGAGATTTACCTCGAAGTTCTGGCGAAGTCTTCAGCATACTCTGGATACAGAGTTGAGTTTCAGCACTGCTTATCATCCCCAGATAGACGGTCAGTCTGAGAGAACAATTCAAACCCTAGAAGATATGTTGAGAGTTTGCTCTATGGATTTCAAAGGAGGTTGGGATCAACACCTACCTTTGGTGGAATTTTCTTATAATAATAGCTTTCACTCCAGTATTTAGATGGCTCCTTATTAAGCTCTCTATGGAAAGAAATGCAGGACTCCAACTTGCTGGGATAAAGTTGGGGAAAGAAAGCTATTAGGACCTGATCTCGTTGATGAAATGGCAGAAAAGGTTAGATCTATTCAACAACACATAAGAGAAGCTCAGAGTCGACAGAAAAGTTATGCCGACAACCGAAGAAAAGACCTAGAGTTTGAAGTGGGCGATAAAGTGTTCTTACGAATATCTCCCTGGAAGAGGGTTATGAGATTTGGAAAGAAGGGGAAGTTGAGCCCTAGATATATCGGTACTTTTGAAATACTGGATCGTGTTGGGAAGGTAGCTTACCGATTGGCGCTTCCACCGAATCTCTCTCAAGTTCACGATGTGTTCCACGTATCTCTCCTGAGAAAGTACATACCAGATCCTTCACATGTACTCAGCTCAGAAGTTGTACCGCTGGAGCAAGATCTTTCTTATGAAGAACAACCGATAGAGATTCTGGATCATAGCGAAAAAGTCCTACGAAACAAGACCACTCGCTTGGTGAAAGTTTTATCGAGGAACCACCAACTTGAAGAAGCTACATGGGAGCTTGAGGATATGATGAGGGAGAAGTATCCTCATTTGTTTGTTACAAAGTGACGAATTTCGAGGGCGAAATTATTTTTAAGGGGGGTAGAATGTAACACCCGAGACTTTTATGTTATATAAACCATCAAAGGAATTTTTTTCTACACAACACTTGCTTGGCTTGCTTTACACGCAATCGCGACCTTCCTCGATAGCTTGCGTCGTACGCAATACCGAGTTTCACTAAACAACAATATGCTATTAAAACTAGCCGTTATGAATAGTAATAACCACTTTTTGAAATTTTATAAATTTTATTTTTCAAAATGGACTTCATTTTTGGACTCAGAATATCGAAATTAGCCTAGGGTGAAATTTTGGTATTTTTCTGAAAACTTTCAATTTTTGATGAATAGTGAAACCACTAAGTGGTAGGTTAAAAACTGAATTTTGCATAAAACTTAATTTTACCACTTCTGTGAATGGAATTTCGAAAATCCGACAGACACGGTTGATATCAGTAAGTAAAATGTGGTTCAATGAGATAAAAATAATTTTTTTTGGTGAATAGTAACTTTTTACGATTTTTACCGCGGTTAATAGTAAATAGGGTAACTAAGGGTAAATATGATATTAATATTACCCTAACACATGTCCTAATTCTATTGTACAAGTTTAATTCGACCAAAAACAAACATAGGAATAAAATATGACCATTTAGGCCCACTTGGATTAGATTAGGACATTTATTATTAATTTATTTAAAGAAGGGTTAAAATAGTTAAAATCAATGTTTAATAAGTAAATCATTTTAATATGGGGTTATACATAAGATAAATTCGATTGTAAATATTCATTAGAAAGATAAAAAGATTTCATACATGATGGTATTTTATTTTTAATTTTTAGACATCAAATAATTTAATTTATTTATGACACAAAGATGATGCAGTAATTATCTTATTAATGAAATATTGACATAATTGATAATATAAATACCAAAATAAATGTAATTTAAGACTTTTTATGAATTCCACTAATTTTCTAGGTTACTATGATATATTAGTGTTGATTTAATCAACTTGTTTTGAACATATAATTCTGTTATGACTTTCAAAAAAAATCATATATCAAATAGTGTCAAAATTGACACAAAATTGTTTTTAAATCAAATATTATATTATTAATTGTTATTTTATTCCTAAAAATCTAAGGTTCGGCCACATGACTTAGATTAGGATATATATATTAATAATAAACAATTTGGGGTTCGTTTGGCATGTTATAGTATGTGTATTAACCATATAGTGAAAGAAAACAAAAAGACACGGTAAAAGTTAAATTAATTAACTTAGAGTTAAATCTAATTGATAAGGTTAAAATAATACCCTAAACTTGTTTAAATCCTATTGGTTGATAGTATTTCGACCCATACCCACTTTATCTTCGAAATAAGACCCTTTGGAACCATTATAAACCGATTTTGACTTTAATATAAAATAATATTTTGAGATATTCCTAAGGTGCCCCTCTCCTCCCTTATAAAAGGGCACCTCCTCCCCCTCCTCCTCACACCAATTTGAGCACTCAAGCTCGGCCAACCCATGCCATTTTCTCCTCTCCACTTCCCTAGAATAATCCTAGAGGTCCTGGTCTTCTCCAAAGACCAATCTTAGTTCCTTAAGTGGAGGATTCAAAGAAGCGTTCCAAAGAAGAGGTAATATCCATTACCGATCTTTTCAATTTCTTTCTTCTTCAACTTCTTCTCCTTTAGTTGTTTCATGATAAAGTAATAACATCAGTATTACATACATACTGATATGTTATTATAAATATGAAACAACCCTAATTCACCTTCTATCCATCCTACGGAAAAATGAAATCACCGCGCGTGCGTACGTACGGAATACCGTCTCCACGCCGTGGTGTAATCTATTTTCCACCATCACCTTACAAGGATGGGTATAATGGTGTAATGAGTAACTATATATGATTATTATTAAGTAATATTGATACTGAAATAATATATATATATACTCCAATACAATTCCACGATCATAGGAACGATATCATCACTCGTGCGTACGTACGGAATACCGTCTCCACGATGTGATGCGACTCGTTCTACATGATCTTCATTTCATAATGATTATATAAATGAATTGAATGAATGAATATGGTATATACTACACTAATACCATTCTGGAAATGAATTATATATAACCTAAAGATAAGAATAAGAATTTATTCAACAAAACACGCATAAGAACAAAAAGTTATAAAGACCCGAGTAACAAGTAACAATGAAATATTACTAACAAGAAGCTAATAATATGACCATATATGATATCATATCAATATGTATGATTCTGTAATAAGTCAATAACATTATTTAAACCATTATACAGGAGCTTCGAACACGAACAAAGCAAATCGGACCTAAGGTAAGGGAAATATCACAATCTCATTTTTATCCGAGATTGTTTATTCGTAAGTATTTACTGGGGTGTATTTTATCATCCACATCCATGTTTACTCAATATGTAATATTATTTACATCCACCTAAAATTTTTTTAAATCCATTTTTACCCTTCGGTGAGTTTTTAGTAATATGTATGAAAGGAATCTTTTGTCGTTTTTCGTACGAGGTACTTTTTGACTTTTCCGAAAAAAGTACGAAGAATGTTTTTTTTAACTTATACGGCATGAATGGATTTTTAAAACATTATTTCCAAGAAGCTTCCTTTACAAGTTTTCAAGTTTATTTTTAATCAACTTCTTTTATTTTAAAGTCATATAACATGTTATGAAAGGAAAAATGTTTTTGAAGAAGAAAGGATATTTTCCTCAAGAATGGAGTTCAAGTACTTTATCAAAATTATTTTCCATCTAAGATAATAAAAGGGTTCTGTTTTTATCCCTATTATTACATGGTTTTGATTATGTTGTGATGGAAATATTTTTATGAATTCCTTTATCTTATATGAATTGATTTATGATGTCATGATGTTTCAAGAATCCCATTTTTGTTACATGTGTTATGCGATGATGTATGTTTTATGATTATGTGGCACACATAAGAAAGGATTCATTATAAGATGGGTGGGACCTATATCTCCCTCCAATGCTTTGGGTAATGATTTTATATCTCATGAGATAGACATGGCTGGAACGGAAGGTTATTTCGGTTCAGTGATACAGGACTGAAACGAGGAGTGAACTCGGTTCAGAAAGGGACTTTGTTCCACTAAGATAGTCTTGACAATGAGTCATGACTAACAAGAAATGATTTTCCATGATTATGTGTGCATGCCACAAAGTTTCAAGTTTTATGTTATGATTATGGGGATCTCATTTTCACTTCTATGATTTATTCCATGTTAAGATATTATGATCTCTTTTGCAGGTTTTGATTTTCATAAAGATATGATATGATTTTTATTTCCTTTATTTGCCCTTGCTGAGCATTTGAGCTCACCGTTTTATGTTTTCTTTTCCCCAGGTCAGGAAGATGGATATTAAGTAGAATATGCTAAAAGGGACCCTAGATATGATGAAATAAATGGGAGACACTGTAGAAGATTTATGAACCAGTTGTTCATGTTTCCGAGTTTCTAAAGACACTATACCTATACGGTCCTTTGTGGTTTTGTCATATGTTGTAATAAGTGTGCTTCAATTTCGAAGTATTACCAATGTATGTAAAGTATGGGTCGTTATAACTGCCCCTAAGAAACCCACTCCACACACACTATCCCAAAAGATATAATCACAACCCCATCATAACTCTCAACCATCAATAACTAGGGCTATGATTTACATTAGTTATACCTAACTACCCAAATTTCACTTTGCATTAGATTCTATTTTAACCATACCAAAATACCGTTCAATTATTTATATAATTACTACATCTTTGTTAGGAACATTTCATTTAAAATCAAAATAGAATCAAGATATATTTTCAATTCCTATACCCGACCACAACCAGTTTTTCCATATGTGCCTAGAATGATGCATGATACATATATCACTAAGTTCATAAAATGATGAATTAATATAAAAACATCATTCCATGTCAGTACATAAATAAAATCTCAGAAAATAATAATATCCAACATCAAGTGAATCACCCAAGGTGAAAGAACATCCAACTATAACAACAAATATCAGGAATAATAATCCCACCATTGGTACTTAGGTTTTCCCCCACACATGTGTTAGCTACTCCCATGAACATTCTCATTAACATGGTCCTAAACCTCCTTATATTCTGTCTGACTTCTCAAAATAAAATAAATAATAGAAAATAAACCTCTTTTCATACCACTTTGGAACATCCCAAACCGGGTGCCACTAATCTAGAGCCTCATGAAGGTTATTTACATGACCTCTGGTGCACCTCTTCATACACTAGAGGCTACCAACTAGCAGTGAGGGTCTTATAGAACATTTGGGAATACTATAACCTCTTTAAGAGTGTAATACAAAAAAGATAATATAATAAATAATGGAAAGAATATAAAACACAATAATGTTTCCTAAATGTTTTTCCAAAATATGGGTACAATCCATAACAAAATAGTAAATATTTGATGCCATGACATACCATTATTATTCTAAAGGAAAAGTTAAATAAAGACATGATAATGAATCCCCAATATGGGTCCTGATATCTGTTTCAGTCCCCTTACCCATGCACATACCTAAGCCCGTAAGAAACCCTCTAGATTAGGGTCTTTTCCCTTATCCTGACCTTAAACCATGAAGTATGCTTGAGTACCCAATGGAGGACCAATCAAAGTGTGATTACAACACATTAGGCCACTTCCAACAGTGTTTGAAAAATATCTAGTATAATACAATGTATGTATAAGTACATATAATAATGAAAAAAATAATAAACCATGTTCTATCATTTAATATTATTTAAAACAAGAACTTTTATTCTTAGTTCCATGTTTTTACCATTTCATAAAACTTTCTTTGGACCATACCTGTCATCCAAACCATGTTTAAAAGGGTCTTATATTGGAAGAAAAGGATCTTGAGTCCATGAATCCAACTCAGATTTGGAACACCATGTTTGACCATCCCAACCATGATATAGAACTCTATGTCCATTCCCCTGGAGTCTGGAGTAACTATAATTTCTCTAAAAAATACTATATAAAGGGGAACTTGGAGAATTATTCTAGACATCCCAATGGAGTGAAGCATCTGTCTAATATCCCACCAACCATTTGGTACATTTTTAAAGTCTCATCATCATTAACCTTTTTATCACATAATAACAACAAGGGCTAACCATTTTTATTTTATCACATTTTTATGGTTTATTACATCCATCAGGTTCACCATTCCCAAAAAAATCTCATTTTAACATTTCAACACATTACAAACATTCATCACCCCTTTAATCAATTTAACCTTGAGGCCAATCCTTATTAACCATTTATTTAATTCATTAATTTACATTTTATAGCTCATTTAACTCTTAAAAGTTAATTCAAATATCCCCTCATGCCATGTAAAGATGTTAATCACATTTATTGTTGGTTTAGTCTCATAAACCCTTCATTTCACCATTAAAAATCCAAATTTCAATGTTCAAGGGAGTGGAACAACCCATGCGTGTCCATAGACCTGGTTTATTTGTCCTGAAAGGATCCAATGTGGATCATGAGGGATCCAACACATCATTTTAACACCCAATTTATCATTTCCTGCCGATGAAATCCAACTTAAATAATATAAACAACAAAAACACAACCACATATACGTAATTAACATCAAGAATATGGGATAAAACTTACAGATCACCTACCTCAAGTTCATAGATGAATTATCACATAAACTTGTCCATTTATTCGAACTCAAAAAAACATTAAATACCAACTTATAAGCTATTGTAAATTTAGGGTTTTATGGATTTGGGAAAAGAGAAAACACTCCACTATGTTTCATCTATAAAATAGAAGGAAGTGGAGTGTTAGACTCACCCAAATATTTGATTTGTAAAAAATGAAACACTAAAAAGATAATAATCAAGGAATAATCATCCTTGGATGGATTAGGAGGGAATGGTTCATCACCAAGATTTCAAGAGGATTATGTAGGGGGAAGCCCAGGTTAGAACCATTTAATCTCAAGATGAAAAAACAATAATTTTCCCCATTTTTAAGAGGTGCATAGTTTGGGCACCTAGTTGGACAAAATATTCACTAAATATGCAACTCCCTCTATCCAAGAGGGAACCAGGTCACATAAACTCTGGGGGGGCACTGACACAGTTTCATAAACCATGCGATACCAATGTGCCAGCCTCTATCCAAGGGAGATTTTAGTTGGACAGTTTTATGGGGAGGCCCAAACATTTATCAAACCATGTGAGGTCTATGTACTTAGTTCTATCTAAGAAACCACACCATCATATGGTTTAGGAACATAGTTAGAATAATCATGCACCCACTATGAAGCCTGCATTGGATGGTCATTTCCTCCTATTTTCATGTTTCAAACCCCTAAGACACCCTCAAGACACCTTTACTAATTTGGAAACATTTAATTAAACAAAATCAAGAGAGTTAACTCAATATTTATTCAAGAACTCACCTCCTTGAAAGGTCAAAATCATACATGATAATTGATGCGAACCTTTTTATTATGATGATGGGTAGATATATAAGGAATGAATTATCATTATATTATCTATCTTGTGATCTGTTAGTGATTCAGGCATAAAAAATTCATCCTCATTTATTGGAGTAAGATATAAAGTAGAAATTAATCAAATCAAAACCAAAGGATAAATTTTTTATTAGGATATAAAAATTTATTTTCAAATTATAAAGACCATTTTCCTTAATAAATGTTCATTATAATCTTTAAAAATAATTTTCTATATAATATGAAATCATTTTATGTTACTTATGATTTGCTGGTCTTGTGATCCAGGGATACCATACATATTTATTCTTTAAATAGTATATATTTATGATGACAAGATATTTAAGAAACCTATTTCCCTTTCACAGGTGATACCATGATAAAATTATTATAAAAACCACTTATTTTTCCATGTGTTATGCTATGAGGAAATTATTATGAAACCTATTTTATTTAAAAACTTTATTCTATGATGAAATATTTATGAAACCCATTTCTTTTCATGGGTTTTGACATGCTGAGTGTTTTTTCATCTTGTGGAAAACATATGTATGATTTTCATTATTTAGTATGTGAGACCTATATCTCCCTCTAAAGAATTGGGTAATGATTAATGTTCCATGATATCATAGGGTATATTATAGGTTATTCCAAGATTTAAAATATGGTACACATTAGGTTATCCTATGCCCAAAGTAGGTACATGGGTGGCCTTCCAAATACTAACATGTTTGGTATGTCTTGCCTTGACATAAGGTTTTTGATGTTTATGTGTATGCCAAATTTACATGTATTTTTCTTATGTTTGGTTCTCATGGCTTATGTTCTTTTATTTCATTATGATTCATATCTTATGAAATTCCAATATTTATGCCAAGTCTCAAGATTATGTTCTTTGATATGCTCGGTATTGTTTTCAAATGTTATTCTCATGTACTCATACCATTATTATCATGTTATGATTATGTTTCTACCTTGTTTACCCATACCAAGAATCCCTTATCACCCTTCATTATATTTATTTTCCCTAGGTTATGATGACAAGTATTAGATGTGTCATATCTAAAAAGGGTGCTAGTTATAAGAAACTAAGTTTGAGACTATGTAGAACTCTTATGAACCAATTGTTTAGGTTTTAATGTTTTCAAAGGATATAGATATATACTATAAGGACCTATGCGTATTTTAAATAATTTTCTTTCCAAGGAAAATGTATGTTATTGTAATGGTACAGACCCTCCTGGTCCATTACTTTTCCAAATTATAAGCGTTGGGGGTGTCCTAGACACCATCAATGAGTTAGGAGGGTGTTAGTGGAATGGTGTCATTATGGTGTCACCAGTCCGTGCCACCAATTTGCCCTGATCAGTGTCTTACTGATCAGCACTATTTATCGGCCTTGATCAGTGTTTCACTGATCAGTCTCACCAATCAGTGCTGCACCCGAATGGTTCCACAAAGGGGTGTTGGGGTTTCCTTCCCCATATTTCCTGTAACATCTCTTTTAATTTTTATTACCTATTTTATAGTAATTTAAGGCCATTTTAAATCCCATAAATTATATCCTAAATCCACTAATAGAGGGGTGAACCACGATATCCAAAACATGTGGCATTTTTCCTTTGTGTCACACCCTTTTCCATGTTTTCCAGTTTCGCTCCAATTACGTGATTTTCACCATTTAAAGGAAATCCATCAACTCATAACCATATTCTAGTCTATCTCCACCATCTATGAGGATAATTATTAAATACCAATAAATTCAAATGTGTGAAACCACCCGACCATGTGGTTAAACCATGATCCACTTTTTAATCACTTTAAGATTTCACATCCTGTAACTCTTGGATCGATCCTTTTAACAAACCAAGATCTTCTTCTTCTGTGGTCTCTTTCTTTTCCATAGTGTGCTTGGATTCCCTCTTCCATAGAACAAATCATGCATCCATGCTGGAGCTCATTTTTCTCAGCCATGGATTTCTTCTTGCAAGTCACAGTTCCCCATTTTTTGGCATAATGAGTAAGACTCAATCCTTGATCATCCAGGAAGAGGTTTTTTTCCTTCTTCTCTCTTTACTTTTCATCATGCAGGGTGGTTATGACGATGTTCCCTCAAGAAGTAGATGAAATAAAGTTTTAAAAAGAAAATAAAAGGACTTTTAAATAATAAAGGGGTGTGGAAGTTTTTGATGATTGTTATGTTATATCTTCATATTTATGTTTTGAATTTCATGGGCTTATGTCCACTGAAAATTGTGGTTGTTGGTGGTCCTTTATTCCGCATTAATTATTCTCTATTTTCTAGATAATCTTATGATTGAAAGACTATAACTTGGAAATTGGTTAATCATATAAAATTGTTTTACTAAATGGATTCACGATGAATAATAATCCTTGTGTGATCACCTCAGTTGACCAATGTAATGGATGAAACTTAATGAATGGTTTTCTTTTAATTTGAAAACTTACTTTCTCTATTTTGATGACATGCATGGTTGTGCTGTTTAATATTTGTGGGGTGGCATATTGGGGGATGCAATATCTTTTTGAGAGGTTGTTGGTTTTTGAATCTGAGGCCATGTGGATCGAGTGGTAAATGTTATGAGACCTTTAAGTTGGGGCTTGGTTTGGTTCCTGTACTTCGAGGGATGTCACGAATCCCTTTTCATATTGTTACTTACAAGAGAACTGGGGGTGAATTCTTAAACACCTTCTTGAATATTTTTTTTAGTTTTAGTTTTTGTCTTGCGGTTATGCCTGTTAGTGGCTCAGTAGTGAATGAACCTTTTAATGGAATCACTTAAACATGATAATGTGAACGGGTATGATGGGGAACTATTTTTCAGAAATGGGTGGTTCTCTAGTTGTGACTGTTATATACTTGTGCATGTAGGGGTAGCATCAAGAGTGGTTATATGTAGGATGGTTATTAGTTTCAGGACCCTTAGGTTGGGATGAGTGCTTGATTAACTATACGGATAAAATTTAGTTCTTTTGTTTCTTATATACACCCCATCCATGTTGATAACTTCGTTCCGAACACCCCAATTTCATGGGGGAGGGTGTTGTTTACATCATTCCTATGAGTGGATGGTTGTTAGGTCATTTTTCTCTCTCTCTAATACGTAGCCCAAGACTATTCAGGTAGGCTATGATGGCCTAAGGCTAATTATGGCCCAAGACTCTTTGGATAGGGTGTGTTATGGTGGTTGGACCAGGTGTGTGCGGGAAGCTTTGTTTCCCAAGTGTCTTTGAGATGAGGCCCAGGTGTCTTCAGGCATGGAAGTGGTCATTCTGGCTCAGGTGTCTTTGGACATGGTAGTGGTTGTTGTGGCCCATGTGTCTGTGGGAAAGGTTAAGTGTGGTTTTTTTGGCCCATGTGTTTGAAAGTGTGGTTACGTGTGGTTGTAGTGGCCCAGGTGTCTGCGAGTAGGATAAACGTATGGTTTGGATGGCCCATAATATTATTTTTGGGGAATTAGTGGGACTGTCGTGGGGTCTATGGGGGAGGTCTGATGCATAGGATTTCCTAAATAACCATTGGGAAGGTGGTGTGGGGTACCAAAATATTGATGTGGTATTACTATTACTTTACCTAACTTGCATTATTTGGGGAGTGTACCTTGGTGAGTCAGGGTGGATAGTTTTTTTGCTAAGTGTTCTAATTATCACTATATCTCATGGGGCATTAGAATGTCTCCCAACTTATGTATGAGAGATTTTGGTTTTCCCTACTGACTATACCTGTATACTCACCCTACGTATATAAAACCAATTTTAAGGTTTCTAGGGGGACTTTGCGGACCGTGTAGGACCATACTAGCTCAAGCATCGAGAGTTTCCATTACTTCTTTCCCTTTCTTTTGGTACATACTTTAGAGTTTCTTGTACTTTGTATCACTTTATTTTGGACATGCATATGGTAATGGATTTTTGGGTTTTACTTTTATTTCAGTCTTTGGAGTTGTTTGGGATTTACTATCTTATCTATTGATCTTATTATATAAAAAGGGAAATTCCTTCCATTTTTTACGTGAGATTATATACCCTTGGTGCTATTTTCCTCTATGGGGCCTATTGGTGGTGGGAATCAGGGGTCATTATCTCTCCTTCAACATGATGAAGGAATGGTCTGGTAGTTTTTTGTCCCTTCCCTCATCTTGGGGAAGTCAGGTCATGATAGAATGGTATCAGAGGATATGGTTGAAACATAGGATGGATTTCGGGGTTAGGAATAGTAAGGATTAAATGGGATGGTAGGGAGATAGTGTTAGGAAATCTTGGTGTGTGAAATAGGCCAGGGAAGACTAGCTAGGACACATGATTTTAGGACCCCTTGTGATCCGATGCAAGGAATTTGACCTATTGAATGACCAAGTGAGGCTACACTAATTATAAGTTAAAGACCCTAAGAAAGGTACATGAATCATAATGACTTGTGTTCTAGTGTGTGTTGGGTGTTTTGGGAATTTAAAATAAAAAAAAAGTTTAAGAAAAATTTAAAATGAATCTTCTATACAACTCGGGATTATGAATTCCTTGTTTACCTTACAACTATGGAACCCAGAAGAAGTCCACAAGTAGTGCATGTGATCGAGGCCCAACATGATGATTTGGCTGATTAGTGGAGGGTTTATCGATAGGAAGAGGATGAAAAGGTGTATAAGACTCTACGTTATTTCTGGTCGAAGACACTCGGGAAGTACGGGGGAAATGTTTCTGACTTGGAGATAAAGGGTTGGTTTGAGGAGCCCGAAATCACATTTACACTAATATGTGCTCCGAAGGAGTATTGGGTTCTATTGGAAGTAAGTAAGATGAGGGGAGAAGAATGTTAGTGGTGGATTCTCTACCTTAGAGAGAGGTTGGAGACTGAGGTTTCGTGTAATGACTTTGAGAAGAAGTTCTGGTCAGAATTCCTTTCTTGTCCAATGAAGGATGAAAAGAGAAAGGAGTTTTTCTCCCTCCAGTAAGGGAATATGTCAGTAAGGGATTTGGGGATCAAGTTAAAGGATTTTTTTCTACAGACCTCTTCCTGGATGAGGAGTCGTGAGCAAGACACTTAGAGGAGGCACTATGGCCTCTCTTTAGTATGTTGTTACCCCCTTCACTCTACCGACGTACATGAAGGTTCTGAAGAAGGATGAAGTGGTGGAGAGGATGCACACACTAGGAGGTGTGCTGCGAGAGGAGAGTCAGTTGATCTCATCAAAGAGGAAGGCCATTAGTAGTAGGACTCCAACATTTGGGCCTTCTAGGTTTTTCCTAATGGGGAGAAGTCCTCATTAGTTCCAGTTCCAATCTCCCAGTCCTCGCCCTTTATCCATGTGCCTAGGACCGAGGTGCTTTACTTGTGGAAGCCGTGGGAACCTTTGAAATCCATGCCGAGACTGAGTGAAATATAGTGGGGGTGGTATTGTTCAGCACCCACCACAACAGCACTAGTTGCTGGCCAGATATTTTCAGCAGTAGCAATAGGGGCAATGAGCTCACACTCCACCGAGAGTAGACTGTATTGGAGGAGTCCGACCATAGGGTGATCCTCATGAAACTCGACCAGGGTGTGGTAAGGGAAGGAAGATGAAATCCGAGGGGCAGAAGAGCTGGGTGTGGGAAGTTTCACGCCTCAGAGGCAGTAGTTTTAGTAGATCCAGAGGTCAGTCAAGGTATGATCAGTTTGTTTAGTACTCTTGACCAAACCTTGTTTAATTCCGAAGCTTCGAACTACTTCATTGCACCTAGTCTATCCCATGAATTAGGTCTAGATGTAGAGAGACTTTCCATGCCTTGGTGATGAGAATTATAGTTGGAGGTCAACCATCCTATTTGATGTTTGTCGAGGATGAAACTGATGTTGGGGTCACATAAATACTGGAAATGCAGCCATACGATTTCATCATGGGCATCAACTATTTGTTTTCCATGCATGCAGTTATCGACTACTTTCTGATAAGGGTCGTGTTATCAGATATGGGTGGCCAATATGTTACTTTTTTTGGTGAGAGTGGTTTCCATGAGTGTAGCTGGTGAGTGGATCCCCTTCATTCCTTGTTATCCGATCTATCAGTGCAATCTGGAGATTCCGAGATGGGGGAAGTTCTGGGGATTATCAATGAGTTCATGGAATTGTTCCTCAAATAGGTTGTGAATCTACCACCTCGACGTGATGTTGAGTTTAGGATAGACTTACAGCTTGGTGCCCATCCTATTTTGATGGCTCCCTGTTGGATGGTTCCTTCTGAGTTGCAGGAGTCCAGATTCAGGTTGATGACCTGATGAAGAAGGGTTTTATCTGACCAAGTGCATTACCATGGGGAGATATAGTCTTGTTTTCAAAGAAGGAAGATTATGGTCTCAAGCTATGAATATACTAACGAAGAATAAATCAGGTGAAAGTCAAGAATGGATACCCCCTATTGAGGATTGACGACCTGTTTAACCAATTGAAGTGGGAATGTTGGTTCTCTAAGATTGACATGTAGTCTAGATATCACTAGTTGAGGGTGAAGGAGGGTGAAATCCTAAAGACTTCGTTTAGATGCAAGTATGGCCAGTTTGAGTTTGTGTTCAAGATATTCGACGTTACGAACCCCATAGATGTTTTAATTGGGCTCATGAAATCTATTTTCTATGAGTATCTGGACAGGTTCGTGGGTGTGTTCATCAACAACATCCTAATCTACTCAAGATCAAAGGAGGATCACTCCGATCATCTACGGACAGTTTTGGAGGTCCCCGGACACCACCATCTCTATGGGAAGTTGTCCAAGTGAGAGTTCTAGACGTGAGAGGTGCACTTCCTTGGACATGTGATGTCTAAGCAAGGGATAGAAGTGGACCCATCAAAGGTTGAATCAGTTGTTTCTTGGGAAGAAACCAAGAACATAGAATATGTGCATTGTTTCTTGGGACTGGAAAGTTACTAACAAAGGTTCATGCCTGACTTCTCTTAATTTTCAACACCTTTGACATCCTTGAATAGAAAGGACCATGATTTCGTATGGAGTGAGAAGTACCAAACAACATTTAGTTATCTGAAAGGGAATTTGGTCAGTTCCCTAGTGCCTAGGTTGTGAGAAGACGAGGTAACTTTTGAAGTGTTCTCTGATGCTTCCGGTCAAGGCTTGGGGTGTGTGATGATGTATTAATAGGGAGTGATCTCTTAAGGGTATAAACAATTATGTCCTCATGATCGTAACTATGCCACCCATGACCTAGAGCTTGAAGCAGTGGTGTTTTCAAAGAATTTTTGGTAAAATTACCTCATTGGGGAACACTTCATAGTCCTCACAGATCCCAAGAGCTTGAGGTATGTTTTTTCCCAAGGATACCTAAACATACAATAGTAGAGGTGGATTGACTTTATTCAAGACTACGACATCAAGATCACCTACCCCTTAGGAAGGGGGAATGTGGTGGCCGATGACTTGAGCAAGAAGTCACAGAAAGATGTCGTTTGGGGTCATTAGATGATTGGAAAGAAATGGAGGAGTTGGCTTCTTTACATCTTGGCACGAGAGTGGAAGATGGTAGAGGCAGTCTATTTCAGATGATAGTGTATTATTCCTTGGTGAAGTAGGTGGAGGAGTCTTATTTGGGAAACATTTAGGATGAAGTGATGTGTGATCCCATTGACTAGGGAAATTCTCTAGAATAATGGATGGAGGATGGTTAGAATCAAATGATTTTTTGCGGGTAGTTGTTTGTCCTAGAGATGATGCATGAAGGAGTTCTCTGTGATTTCCATAGATCAACCCTGGTGGTACAACCAAGAGTCTCTAATATGTATCGGGACTTGAGAGATTAGTTTTGGTGGCCCGGAGTGAAGTGGGCACTGGCGGAGTTTATGGAAAAGTGCCTCGTGTGTCAGAAGGTAAAGGCTGAACACCGTGTTTCTGGCGGTATGTTACAGCCCTTATCCATTCCTGAGTGGAAGTGTGATGATCTCTCGAGGGATTTCATCATAGGACTACCCATATCTGAGGGATTATTTGATTCCATCAGGGTACTGATGGACCATTTGATGAAATCGACTAACTTCTTTGCGATTATGGAGTCGAGTGTAGTGGATTCCTTAGCACATAAGTACATGTGTGAAGTTGTGTGGATGCACAAAGTTCCTAGAACCATCATTTCATATCAAGATAAATGCTTTACATCATGAGTCTGGAAGGGATTATAGCATGATTTTGGCACCCAGCTTTGCCTTAGAATTTCTTTCCACCCTCAGACAGATGGTTAGACAAAAAGGACCATCCAGACATTGGAGGATATGCTGCGAGCATGTGTCCTGGACTTCGTAGGATTGTGGGTACGACACTTTCCTCTGGTAGAGTTTTCCTACAACAATAGCTATCACTCTACCATTGGCAAAGAACTGTTTGAATCTTTGTATGGGAGACGATGTAGTTTACCCGTATACTGGACAGAGGTTGGGGAGGCAAGTGTTCTTGGACCAAAGGTAGTGCGGAGAAAGATAGAACATTTTTATCTTGTGCATGAGAGGATGAAGATAGCTTATGACTGGAAGAAGTCGTATGCCGATCATAGTAGGAGACCCTTGGACTTCGAGGTTGGGGACAACATGTTCTTGAAGGTCCCCCCTTAGTGTGGACATCAGAGGATTGACAGGGGGATTAAGCTTTATTCTAGGTTTATTGGACCCTTTGTGGTGTTTAGACTAGTCGATGAGGTGGAGTATTAGCTGGTGTTACCTCCATGGTTGGTGAGGATCCACAACGTCTTTCATGCATCTCAGCATCGTCGGTATCTACACGATGACTCCCACATCCTTGACTGGGGATAGTTGGATATCGAGGACAATGCAATGTTCGTGAAGCGACTAGTGGGAATCGAGGATCATAAAGAGAAGGTGCTTCATGGACATACCATTACCTTGGTTCGTGTGTTGGGGAGGCATGATGGCCTTGAGGAGAGTACCTAGGAATGGGAGGAACAAATGTATTCCCAGTACCCAGAGCTATTCTGAGTTTTGATGTTGTGTTGCTTTATGCCATTCTTATGATGTAATGATTGAACATGGTTTCTATATGATAATTTGTTTCCCTATTCTCTATTTTGTGTGACAAGTCCTAACTATGGTGAAGGGATAACCTAATATCTAATCATGATGCATTAATGTGGATGCGATTAAACCCAAGCAGGAGAGTCCGTGCCACCCAAAGCAGATAGTATATTTACATGGAGAAAGGGACTCCCAAATCCATAAGTGTGTATGATGTGACCTTTCTATGTTTGTGTGGTTTCTTGGAGGAAAGAATAGGTTGTGTTTCCACAGTTTTTCATGAGATAGATGTGACAGGTGTTCCTAGATGTCAGGTTTTATTACTTATTTTGAACAACCCTTAGGTGGTTTTCCTTGAGAGGTATCTTACGAGGTGGTTTTTCAGACCCCTCTATTTTCTTTGGGTTTACTATTGAAATATCAAGGGAGAGAATAGTTTTATAGGTATCTGATGTAATGGCATGGACCATCCTGGTCTATTACTTTTCAAAATTCGATGCATTGGGGTTTCCTGAACACTATTAGTGAGTCAGGAGGGCATCCGTGTTGGTGGTAGGGTGTCACGATGGTGTCACCTGTCGGTGCCACCGATCAGCCCTAATCGATGTCTCACTGATCGAAACCGCTGATCGGCCCTGATCGGTGTCTCACCGATTGGTCTCACCAATCGGTGCTAAACCTGAACGATTCCACATAGGGGTGTTAGGGTTTCCTTCCCCAGCTTTCCCATAATGTCACATTTAATTTTTATTACTTATTTTAATGTGATTTAAGTCTGTTTTAAAGCCCATAAATTATATCATAAATCCCATAATATTGGGGTGACCCTCGATTTCAAAAAAGTGTGGCCTTTTTTTCTCAGTTTCGCACCATTTTCCATGTTTTCTAGTTTCATCCCTGTTACATGTTTTTCTCCATTTAAAGGAAATCCATCAACTCACAGCCATCTGATGGTCTATCTCTACCATCTCTAAGGAGAATTATTAAATCCCAATAAATTCTAATGTGTTATGCCTCCCAACCGCATAGTTAAACCATTATAATATTTTTAAGAACATTGTGATTGCACATCCTGTAGCTCTAGGATCGGGCCTTTTAACTCATCAAGATCTTATTCTTCCTTGGTCTCTTTCTTTTCGTTGGTATGATTGGAGTTCGTCTTCTAGAGACGAATCATGAGCCCATGATGGAGCTCTTTCTGCTCATCCTTGGAGTTCTTACTGCATGTCATGCTTCCGCAGTTCTTGGCATAATGATAAAACATTGATCCTTGATCATAAAAGTAGGGGTGTTTCCTTTTTCTCTCTTTACTGTGCATCATGCAGGGTGGGTATGATGATGTTCCCTCAGGACATAGATGAAATCAACTTTAACTATGATAATATATATACTTTTAAAGAATTTAGGGGTGGGAATGTTGATGATGATGTATGTGTTAAAAATTCATTTTTATGTTGTGAATTGTATGTTCTTATGTCCACTGAAAATCATGAATTTTTTTGGTCCTTTCATGCACATTAATGAAGCTCTGTTTTCTAGATAATCCTGTGATTGAATGACTGTAACATGGAAACTGGTTAATAATGTAAAATTGGATGATTAAATGGATATGAAATGAATAAGAATAATTGTGTGATCACCCCATTTAACCAATGAAAAGGAGGGAACTTAATGAATGGTGTCAGATAAATATGAAAACATGCTTTCTCTGTTTTGATGATATGCATGGTTGTTTTGTTTAACGTTTGTGGGGTGACATAGAGGGGGGATAGAATATCTAGTTGAGAGGTTGTTGGTTTGTAAATCTGAGACCATATAGATCTGGTGGTGAATGTTATAGATTTTATAAGTCGGGGCTTGTTTAGGTTCTAGTACTTAGAGGGATATCACATACCCCTTTTGATGTTGTTACTTACAAGAGAACGAGGGGTGAAGGTTTAAACTTCTTCTTGACCATTTTGATTCAATTTTTTTTTTGGATTTTGGTTATGCCTCTTAGTTTCCCGATAGTGAAGGATCCTTTTAATGGAATCACTTGAACATGATAACGAGAATGGGTATGATGGGGAACTGTTTTACCAGAATGGGCTGTGCTCTGGTTGTGACTGTTATATACTTGTGAATGTAGGGATAGTAGCAAGAATGGTTGTGTGTGGGATGATTGTTGGTTTTGGGACCCTTAGGTTGGGATGAGTTATTGATTACCTATACGTATAAAATTTATTTATTGGGTTTCTTATACACACCCCACCCATGTTGAGAACATCATGCCAAACACCCCCATTTCAAGGGGAAGGGTGTTTTTCCCAAAATTCCTATGAGTGGTTGGTTATCAGCTCATTTTCTACACCCTCTCTAAGGTAGCCCAAGAATCTTCGGGTAGGCTGTGACATCATAAGGTTCATTATGTCCCAAGACTCTTTGGGAAGGGTGTGTTGTGGTGGTTGGACCAGGTGTGTGCGAGAAGGTTTGTTTCCCAAGTGTCTTCGGAAGGAGGCCTAGGTGTCTTTGGGCATGTAAGTGGTTGTTCTGGCTCAGGTGTCTTTGGGAGTGGAAGATTTTGTTGTGGCCTAGGTGTCTACAGATGTGGTTATGTGTGGTTTTTGTGTCATAGGTGTCTACGGGCGTGGTTATGTGTGGTTGCGGTGGCCGAGGTGTCTGGGGGCGGGATAGATGTTCAATTGGGATAGCCCATATGGTTGTTTTTGGGGTGGAAATGGGGCTACAGTGTGATCTATGGGGGAGGTATGATTCATAGGATGTTCTAAATAACCAGTGGGATGGTGGTGTAGGGTACCCAAATATCGATGTGCTATTACTATTACTTAACCTGATTGGAATTATTTGGGGAGTGTTCCTTGGTGAGAATGGATAAATAGTTTCCTTTATAGGTGTTTTTTATCTCTATTTCCATAGGGCATTAGAATGTATCCCCACTTGTGCACTAGAGCTTTTGGTTTTCCCTACAGAGTATACCTGTATACTCACCCTACAAATATAAAACTTCTTTCAGGTTTCCAAGAGGACTTTGAAAACTATGCTAGACCTTACTAGATCAGGTGTTTGGAGTTGTTGTTGCTACTTTTACATTCTATTAGTACTCCCTTTATAGTGTCCTGTACATTGTATCACTTTATTTCATACATGCATATGGGAATGAATTTTTGGGATTTACATGTATTTTGGTCTTTGTATTTGTTTGGTATTTACCATTTTATCTCACGATCTTATTATTTAAAAAGGGTATTTCCATCCATTTTATTAGGTGAGATTCGTTACCCTGGGTTCTAGTAGCCACTCTGGGGCATATTTGAGGCTGGACTCAAGGTTTATTTTCTCTCCTTCAACTTGAGGAAGGAAGGGCCTAGAATTTTTCTATCCCTTCCCTCATCTTGGTGAAGGTATTTCATGAAAATTATATTATATTATACACAAAAAACCATATCTCCTAAACAACTAAGTGTTATTTATAATTTATATATAATGGGTAATCGATGGACACAACCTGTAGAGTCATTTCATTTAAATCCCATTTGTCATAATTTGGGAGGGAGGTATCACCATTGGGGTTTTCCATTGACCAATTCCAAACAAATATTCAGAAAGTGAATCTTGAATTAAATATCCTATAAGAGAAGTTCAATTTAGTAGATATTACCACTCATTCGACGTTAGTTGAGCCACCCCATGAAACTATCACCATTACACACCTTACCCTTTTAGAGTATTTGGGTGTAATAAGGGGTTAAATTTCCTGGACTTAGTTAATTAAAGTCTAATTCATTTTTTATAAATAAAATTCTTATTCCATGAATTTTATTTTAAGAATAAATTTTCTTAATAAATTATAGGTCTAATTGAGATAGAAGTTGATAAATTGATTTTTCAAACACAAATTGTACAATTATTAAAAGATATAAATTTTTATAACAAACTAAGGTATTGCGAATAATATTTATTTTAATAAAATAGTATGATAAAAATACTATTGTTGTAATATAGATGAAAAAATTATTTTATTTTTTCCTTGAGAATCATTAAGTTTTATATTTATGATCCTTGAACATGTGTTTGTGTAATGTAATAAATATTCATCTAAAAATATGTAATATATACGTATGAAAATCCTGGGTTGTTATAATCATGGTGACCAAAATAAAATACATTAGTATTCATTTAGATTCATTGCTCACACTATGATAATATTCCTAAACCACGAGGAACTTAAAAAACCATATCATTACAAGTCCACTACCATGACATGGTTTCACTCAAACCCTGAATTTGAGCACTTCAACCAAAATTCACATTCAAACTCACCCCACTATATATAACACCTAAAAATCATAAATTATATAGATTAAAAAATTTGGGTCCCTATATAATTTATTCCTTATATAAATATAGTTCATGATAATATAATAAGTCAATATATGAGGATGATTAGTTTATAGATTCTACATGTTCTGTTGGTGCTAAAATGGTGTTTTGGGTCTAATAAAATCACTAAAAAGATATCTCAAGATAAAATTATATATCCATATAAAGAGGAATGATATTGTATCATATACACAAAGATAAGATAGTGATGTTTTTATAATATAATGACACCAATATATTTGAAATCAAAATATTACAAGATTAATTAAATATTTTAAAAATTAATTGTTTATATAATTATTAGGTTGATAAGAAAAAGTTTCTCATAAAATTAATTATATAATATCTATAGTATTTAATTTGATTAATATATAAGAATATATCACCAATATTATTGAAAATAATATGAAAAATAACTTGGAACTTAAATATAAATGTTCTAAGGATGAGATGAGTTTTGGGTAGAAAACATCAACCTATAGAATCATCATAGGTGGTTACAATGACCAAAAGAGTTGAAAAATATAACTTTGAAGAACTTGGTGAAAAATATATAGATCAATATAATATCATGAAAGGATTACAAAAAATTCTTGATAGAGAAAAATAATAAACATGGAAGGAATTTGAATGTAATATAAAAAAATCTACTAAAATTAAAATATTTAATATCTCTAAAATTGAATAGAGGATATTAAAAGCTTCACAAAATTTTGGTGACTGCTTATGTTATTAAAGATATCATTCCATGGAAATTATGTGACCCAGATATTATGATAACCAAGTGATAATTTTATTAATTCAATGATGTATATTATTTCTTTGAGATAGTATGTATATAAGAAAATGGGAACTCTAAAGAAAAAGAAGACCAAGATGAAGTGGTCTGAGAAGTAGAGGTCATAGACAAAAATTATATTCTTGATAAGACCCATAGTTTTTAAAATTATAAAATAGATGGAGGTAAAATGTGAGAATAAAAAGACCTTATAAGCGAATAAAGTAAATTAGTTTAGTGGGGAAACTTATTATGGGGAAATGGTGGAAAAAAATGTCTTGAAGAATGAAATGGATATTGTTACTAAGGAATAAAAAAGGTAAGAAAACCTGGATAAAATTCACAAACTATATTTTACATTAGATATAAAATATATTATATGAAAATGATAAATATACATGGATGATATATGTTTTATTTTTATTTTTTAAAATTTAATTTTATAATGATATTCTTTTATATGTAAGAACAGAAATAAGAACCATACCCCAAGGGGGAGATAATTTGATGAGATTCAATAAACTAAGAAACAGAAGTGTATGATGAATAAATATACTTGAATAAAAATTCAATTGATATTTGTACATGATATTGAGATTAGATTAACCTTTATGAGTGTGTTTAATGTTCTTTAAAATTTTTAAAAGATCATCCCACACTGAAGAAGAATGATAAAAGTCATGCTGGTGGAATTCCTAATTTGAAATCCAAAAAGGGTGCATGTTTGAGTTCTATATATATATAATTAATTGAAATACTATAAAAAAAATATTGATTTAAAAATATTTTGTATATTTTTGGAAGTAAATAATTATGAAACCATGAAAATTGTTTTGAGAACACAAAAACTTGTAATATATTTTAGTAGAAAATAAGAAAACATAGAGTGAAAAAATAGTAAAAGTTGATTCTAAATATTCTTTAAATAGAAGGATATTAATAAAAAGGGAAAACCAATATAAGGGTACAAGTTATGAGTTATAAGACCCCTTCTCAATGTATTTAATTATATTATATTTTATGAAAAATATTTTTGATTGGTATTAAAAAATAAAGATAATATTTTTATAGAAAATTGGAGTCTTTAAATATACATTTTTGGGAGAACTATATTGGGAAATATTTCATAGGAATGATAAAATAGTAACCAATAAATTTTATTCTTGGTATCGATATTATTTTAAATTAGTATCATGAAAATGGTTCACAAAGGATGACTTTGAGAATCAAAAAAATAATAATGCAATATTTATTAATCACTTTTGTTAGCTACAAAGATTTTTATTATATAGGTTTGGAGTGAGTGATTAATATTTATCCTATTATGATTTAAATAGATTATCAAAAAATATCTATTAAAAAACATCAAATATATTTAAAAAATTGTAGAGATATTATCAAACCCAAGATAGAGAAAAATGTTTAAATGATAGTGTTTGTGAATATATCTATGATATGTGAGAAGAGTTACCCCATTCAATTATCTTTATTATATATTTGGATTATATTTTCAAAGGGGGGGAAATATTCTCAATCCAAATATTGGATGAGATATATTTAAACCTAGAAGAGGGGGATAGAGAAAATTAATACTATGTGGATATTTAGATGAATAAAGGGGGAGTTTGAGGTTGAATATCCAAGGGGATATATAAAGGGGGTGTTTAGTCCTCATGTTTTTAAACTTATTAAATGTATTTTAATATATCTTCACAAAAGAAATCAAATTTATGTTTTTCTTAATATTGAAGTGGGTTTGATGTAATTAACAATAAATACAAAGGGGGATTAAAGAACCATTATAAGGGGACAATAGGGATAATATTTTCACTATTTTTAATTCAATGATTTAAACCCCACAAATTTAAAAAATAGAGATAAATATCAATATTTTGGGATTTTAGGGTTGTTTTGAGTGTGAAATTGAAAACTACACAATTCAAGTATTTGAACTATTTTGAATAACTTTTGTATTTTGGAAATTTAATTTACAATATTTATCCAAAATTAATTACTATTTTTTAGGATTCCTATGTTTGTGGGATAAATCATTCATAACTGGTATAAGTCTTTATTCGCACATATGGATGCCTTAAAAATCAGTCTTTGTGGAATGTTTTTTGGCCTGTAGAATGACCCGAACATAGTAATTGAGGCATAAATCTGGATACATGTATCCAAATTAATTTCTTACACCTGGATATGAAATATAACTCAATTTTTTTGCATTTATGATAAATATAAATGGAATATTATATCATTAAATAATTCTTTTAATGGGTCAAAAAAGTAAAATTTGAAAGGTCACTTTAGGAAGGAATTTTTTTTAGTAAAAAAACACATATTTTCACGTGTCAAAAATCTTATGAAAATTTGAGGGTTGATATAATATTAAATTTAAAACAACTATCTAGAAGACACCGAAGCTAAATTCATCGTGGAAGGTTGAGAACATAGGGTTAAATTCGGGAATACTTAATATAGATAACAGATTTCCATCCCTCCTTCTCTATATACATCCATCTCCTAATCATTCAAAAGGGGTTTTTAGCCTGAGAGAGCAATGTAATGACTAAGATATAGATCTTGATTAATATTATGTGCATTATTTCTATAATGGAGAATTTTTGGCCAGCCTGAGTGATATGAGGCTAAGAACCAAGTGGTTGTGGATGGCGACAACCAGTAGACACAATCTTATATGTTTTGATCTTCATGTGTAATATATATTGAATATATCTTGAACTTATATTTCTTGAGTGAAATTTTTTTGTTTTTTCATTAATATACCTTTAACTTTTTTTTATAATGATTTGCAAATATATGAATTAAAATATTTGATTTCATTATTTAAATTTCTTCAGCGAGGTCATGTTTTTGAGCAGAGAGATTCCAATTATGCTTGATTTCTTGGAGGTCTTAATGTAATTGAATCACATATATACGATGGTAAATAATCATATTGGGGTATTGATATGATATCCTTGAAAAATAATGTGTTTATCCAAAGGTATTTATGTTGGAATTGATAGATTGAATTGGGAAATAATTTTAAACTACAAAGAGGGGAGTGTCCGAGAGAATAAAGCTTGTCCACAACAATAGTTTTGATTCTGATTTCAAGCCTATTTTACTTCCTATCAATTTTATATCATGTTATTTAATTTTATTTCACCATAGTTTATATTTATATTTTTTTTATAATTTTTAATTAAATCCAAAAATTTATTTTCTTATGAAAACAAAAAAGAAACAAAAGTGATAGTTTTTCAACTAAAATTGAAACTTCTTTGAGAGAAATTCCAGGGAATTATATATTGAATTTCTCTTGGGGATAAAATTATCGACTGAATTTTTCCAGAATAAAAATCCTCACATCAATTGGAAAAGTTTCTGAGGAGGTTTCTTGAGTTGATTTTAAATTTTTTGCATGACCTGAAATTCATACCCGAACTTGATACCTTTGGATTCTGAAATAGATAGAACATTACACTTCAGGGTTAGAGATACTATAAATCCCCTTATCCCATGTTATGAATATTCCTCTAACATAGTTAGAAGGAACTTTTTTGAAAGTGAAAATAAAATGGATGAAAATAGAACCTTGAAAAATTTGGCATCATCCTATGATGAAATCTAAGAAAATCCTATGGAATATCATGATGCACCTGCTGGGATTGAAATTAAATATAGTTTCATCCACCAAATTCCAAAATTTAATGGATTTCTAGGTGAATATCCACAAAAAAACCTTCACAAATTCAATTATCTTTGTGTCAACATGAAACCTCAAGGATTTAATGAAAATAAAAATAAATTGAGGTCATTTAATTTTTTATTTAGAAGGGGTTTACAATGAATAGTTTTATATTAAAATTTATATTTGATTCGAGATTACAATAAATTGAATAAAATTTTCTTTGAATTTTTTTCCCTGCTTCTAGGACTGCTTCAATTTGAAAAGACATTTTGAGAATTAAGAAAACTCGTGGTGAAAAATTACATGAGTACTAGGAATGATTCAAAATTATCTGTTTTAGTTTCCCCCACCATCAAATTAGTGAGAAAATATTGATTAATTTTTGTAATGAAAGATTGTGTCTCACTGGTAAAAGAATTCTTGATGCTATAATGGGAGGGGATTTTGTTGAAAAAACACAATATGATTATAGAAAATTAATTAAAAACATGGTTTAAAAGGATCAACAATTTTTACAAGAGGCCATATTCATGTGAAATTTTCCCAATAATTCCCCACTTCTATTCATAAGAACAACATGATTGTGAGTGAAATTTCTAATCTTAACACCAAGGTGAGGTCGATGAAGTTTTACAACAATCCATCAACACCACCCAAACCTAGAGAAACATTTAAAATTCCAATCCATTGTGGAATTTGTTCTTTAATGATAATTTTAGTGAAAATTACCACAAATTCATGAGCATTTTGAGAAATACAATGCTATTTTTATTTGAAAACCCATTCTATCAAACCAACCAAAAATTCAATCAGGGTTGGAATGACCACTCTAATGAAATATTTTGGAAACTTGAACAACCTATAGGCTTCTTTTAAGAACAATCAAGTAATTCTAAACCATGATATTTTAATTATCAAGATAACTATCATTATGGAAGAAACTGTTAGCCTACCCCACCCACTCAAAAGACAGAGAGAAACATTGAAGAAGCAATGATTAAACAAAAATAGGAAATGAAAAAAATACAAGATCAACAATATAATATATAGAATACCTTGATGACTAAAATAATTCAACTTGACTCTGATATTTTTTTCCTAAAAGATCAAATGAGTGGAAGATTACCCTCATAGCCTCAAGTGAATTAGATATAAAAAGGGAAAGAAAATGTGAGTTCTCTAAAACTTAATAGTGGAACAATGTTGAATAACTCCAATATTGAGAAACTCAAACTTTCTATTGAAAATGCTGATCAGAATCCCACCACTGATAGACCTACAAAAAATTCATATTTTTCATTGAATTGAATCACCATGGAAAGTGAAGAAATTTTGGTTGAAAGAACAAAGAAGGATTAAAAGAGGATGTTGGGTCCTTTTGTTTATCATATAAGTTATCATAATATCCCTGAAAAATCCAAACCACCACTACCTTACACTATGAGTGAATCATCGATGAATTATTATTCAACATACCAACCAAAGTACTACAAATCCTACTGGAGTTATTGAGGGTATTCCCATTCAGGTGAGAGATATGATTTGTCTTGTGCATTTATATGTCTTAGATATAGAGGATGGTTGTTTTAGTACCAATGAACCTCTCATTATATGGGTAATGTTCTTGAAAACTAAAAAATCAATCATCAATGATCACAAATGAACATTTTCAATGGATTTTAGAAGAGATTTTGTTCATTTAAATATTTTTAAGTCCATGAAAAACCCAGTTGAGGATCATTAATCCCAACAAGTAAATGTTAATGATTTTTTTTTCAATGATATATTTCCTAATTTTGTTTGTAATGAAAAACTAAATTCTGATTTAAAAGATTGAAATTTGTTTTTTGCTAAATTTTATGAACAAGAGGGTGAAAAGGGAGTTTTTGATAAGTCTTTGGATGTTGAGACTACATTACATGTGTCTATTGATATCGGAATTGATAAAGATGAAATTTTATAAAACCTTGAACCTACTAATGGTTTCCCTAGAGAGGTTTCCAATTTTTCACATGAAATGATACATGATGTATGACCCACTAGGAAGTGTCCTAGGAACCTTGTATAATGTTTGCGTGTTGAGCACCCAGATCGCTATAAGTAAACAAGTGAATGTGGTGTGCGAAAAGTAATATTGAGAAGGAAGGGATAAATGGTCAAGGTAGAACCCAAAGAGGACTTGAATCTAAGAACTCTAGCTGCAAGGTGCCACAAAGGATGAACAATCATTTGATAAGTCAATAATTAATCAAGAACACAAATATTTCAAGAAAAACTCACCATAATAACTTTACCTTCATTCATGATGTCTCAATAGTACAAGGGGTGGCTATTTATAGCCAAAGAAACATGAAATTCGAATTACACATGGGGTGGCTCTTTACATTAGTCTAATTTCTAGTTTTATATACTCAAAAGGCCTATAATATGATTTTGAAAACATTTTCACTTAACCAAGACATTAGGAGAGAATTATCATGCCCTTTTGGAAATGTAAAGACAAGTATCCCACCACCTTTTGACATTGAAAATTCCAAGGTGGGGTGGGCTTGAAAATTTGTAGCACCAGTTGGGTTGGATTATTAAAAGCATTTTGGGCCTTAATTAATGTAATTATAGGCCCAGATGCTTCCCCCAATCAATGGTGTTGGGCCTCCTCTTGAAATTCCATGATTAACCCATTTATGGCCTCCTTCATTCTCTTGGTCCACTCCCTTATCATTGGTCCTCCGATTCCACACAATAGGTCATGTCCACTTGTGTTCATTCCGCCCTCTTTATCAAGTCCACCTCCAACCACAAAATTCCAATGTGTTCCATGATCCTCATTAGCTCCTCCCTCATCAAAAGTATTCATCCTCGAATATGAAAACTCAAAGGGAGAAGGATCAGTAACATTAAAGGTGGCACTGACATTCCCATACCTATCAAGTAACTCAATATTGTAAGCATTATCATTGATCTTCTAAAAAACTTACAGAGAAAATTCTCCTTGTGGATGAAGTTTTGATTTTCTTTGCAATGGGAACTACTCCTTCCTCAAGTGTACCTGCACCCAATCTCCAGGTTGAGACCCTATTTTCTACTAACCTTTTTGGGGTTCTTTGCTACCTATTCATTCTTCTACCCAATGTTGGCCTTTACCTTTTCATGGAACTCCTTCACAAAATTTTCCTTCATCCCACCTTGAAGATTCGAAAATTTATGAATAGGAAAAGGTAAAATATCGAGTAGAGTTAATGGGTTTAAACCATACACAACTTCAAATGGTGAATCATTAGTAGTGGAGTGAACCACTCGATTATAAGAAAACTCAATGTGAGGCAGACATCTTTCCTAATGTTTCACATTTTTTCTAATGATGGAATGAAAAAATGTGGAAAGTGGTCTATTGACCACCATAGTTTGACCATATGTTTTTGGGTGTGCAGTGGTGGCGATTTTTTTTCCAAGTTTGTTCCATAATGTCCTCTAAAAGTGACTAAGGAATTTGACATCCCTATCTCTCACAATGCTCTTGGGTAAGTCATGCAACCTAACAATTTCCCTGAAAAACATATCAGTGATACGAGTTGCATTAATGGATTTAGAGCGAGCAATAAAATGAGAAATTTTACTAAACCTATCCACCACTATAAAGATTCTATCCTTACCTGATTGTGATCTTGGAAAGATGAGCACAAAATCCATTGAAATGTCAACCCAAGGATGAAAAGAAACAGGAAAAGGGGTGTATTAGCCATGTGGAAGCACTTTCGACTTTGCATGTTTACACACATTACAATTTCCACAAACACTAACCACATCCCTACGCATGTGAGGACAATAAAAATGTTCACTTAATAATGAAAAAGTTTTCTCAACACCAAAATTTCCCATTAATCCACCACCATGAGTTTCTCTAACAAGAAATTCATATATTGAGCAAGATGGAACACACAATTTATTTTTCTGAAAAAGAAATCCATAATGTTTGTAAAAATCACCTTTCCCATTTTCTTCACATAGCTTCCAAATTTGAGAAAAATCTACACCATTATAATAAATTCTTTTCAACATTTCAAAACCAAGTATTTTAGCTTGCATAAAAGTGATAAGAGAGTATCTACTAGATAAAGCATCAACGGAAACATTTTCTTTTCCTTGTTTATGAATAATTATGTAAGGAAACATTTCAAGGAATTCAATCCATCTTTCATGCCGCCTATTCAACTTTCCTTGTGACTTATGAAATTTTAGGCTTTCATGATCTGAATTAATCACAAATTCCCTTAGCCACAAGTAATGTTGCGAATTTTCTAAAGTTCTTTTTAGGGAATAAAATTTCTTGTCATAGGTAGAGTAGTTAAATGCATCCCATTAAGCTTCTCACTAAATTAGGCAATATGATTAGAGTCTTGCAATAAAACAGCCCCAATTCCTTTTCAAGAGGCATCACAGTCAACCTCAAAAACTTTATAAAAGTCCGGCAGAATTAAGAGAGGTGAATTGGTCAACTTACCTTTGAGTGTGGAGAAGGAATCTTCTTGAGATTTTCCCCACTTGAATCTCACCCCTTTCTTGACCTAATCATTCAATGGTTCCACAATGGTTGAAAAGTCCCTCACGAACCTTCGATAAAAACTCGCAAGTCCATGGATGATCCTTACTTCATTGACATTCTTTGGTATTGGCTAGTCCCGAATCACCTTCACCTTCTCTTTATCAACCTTCATGCCATCAGATCCTACCACAAAACCAAGGAAAACAATCGAATTTTAAAAAAATGTACATTTTCCCATGTTTATAAACAACCTATTTTTCTTAAGAATCTCATAAACATGTTTCAAATGTTCATGAAATTCATCAAGGATCTTAGAATAAACAAGGATGTCATCAAAATACACAACCAAAAATTTCCCAATGAAGGGATGGGAAACATGATTCATTAAGTTCATGAATATACTAGGGGTATTAGTTAGTCCAAAAGGCATAACTATCCATTCATATAACACAAACTTAGTTTTAAATGCGGTTTTCCAATCATCTCCCTCTTTCATTCTAATTTGATGGTATACACTCCTTAGATCAATTTTAGTATACAACCATAAACCATAGAGTTCATAAAGCATATCATCCAAAAGAGGTATGGGATAGTGATACTTTACCATAATTTTGTTGATAGGTCGACAATCAACACAAATTCTCCACTTACTATCTTTTTTTGGGACAAGAATTAGCGATACCACACACAGACTCAAGCTCTCTCGAACAGATCCCTTCCTTAGAAATTATTCCACTTGTCGTTGGATTTCTCGAGTCTCCTCAGGGTTAGCCTAATAAGCCGATCAATTGGAAAGTTTTGCTCTTGGGGGGAAGTTGATGTAGTGATCGATAGCCCATAAGGGAGGTAAGCGATTGGGAATTTTCTCTATAAAAACATCACCAAATTCTTGTAAAGGAGACAGAACACTAGAAGGCATTGAAGTGTTAAGAGAGTTATTGGTAAAAATTTCTCCCTTTCATAGAGGCACGGGAGTTTCATACCCCTATAAAGCTCTCTCTATCACCATTTTCCTGAAAATAAGATCACTCTTCCCTCAAAACTCTTGTTTTCACTCTTTTTTTCACTCTTATTTTCAACTATTTTATTCCCCATTTTTTTCTTTCACTCAACACTCCGTTTTCACTCTTGATTTTTCCAATTTTCCCATTAACTCTATTTTATTTCTCTTTTATTATTCTCTCTTAACACAATCTATCTCAATCCTCACTTTTTAATAATAAACATTCAGAGTCATCAATGGTTTAAGAATATTCATCCTCCCATTGTGCTCAAAAGAATAACGGTTGGTGTATCTATCATGTTTGACCCTCCTATCAAATTTCCATGGTCTTCCAAGAAATATGTTCCTAGAATACATCAGAACAAAATCAAACATCACCTTATCTTCATAATTACCAATATAAAATGGAACTTGTGCTAGGTTAGTCATTTTGACATCCCCACTATTATTTAACCATTACAATCTATAAGGATGAGGATGTCTAGTCGTAGCCAATCCCAATTTATGGACCATCAAACCACTTGCTACATTTGTAAAACTGCCACTATAAATAATCATACTATATACCTTATCACTGACGAGGCATACAGTATGAAAAATGTTCCCCATTTTCTCTTTATCATGTTATCTTTTGGGTTGATCACTCAAAGCACGCCTTTCCAAAATCTTGTCTCCATGTACAGGGCTTTCTACTTCCACATACAAATCATCCTCAAGTGATGGAATTTCATCTTCTCTTGAGATAGAACTAAGAACATCTCCATCATACAAAAAAATCATTATCATCTTATTTGGGAATTGTGAGGAAATATGTACAAATCCTTGACATTTAAAACATTTGATATCTCGTGATTTGGAAACAACCTCACCCACCATTTTACGTATGGATTTTGGAAAGAATGGTTTTGGTTTGTGCAACTCATTTGAATCAGTTTTGTCTTCCCTTACATGCTCTTGGGGTTTAGAATCCTTAAACATGAAAGAAGGTCGTGAATCTTTACCATAATATATAGGGTGCATCCATTTTTCTTTTACTTGCCTCTCCTCTTTTGTATCTATGTGAAGTAGATCCTTCATGTCCAAGTAGTGGTGCATGTCCACTATGTCCTGAATATCATGGTTGAGGTCGTTCAAAAACATTTCCATGGTGGCCTCTTGATCCTCATCAATATTTTCTTGAATCATGATGATCTTCATCTCTTTGTGATACTCCTCAACACTCATGTCCCCTTGTTTCAAACCCTGAAACTTGGGGAACAAATCACGATAATAGTGGCTAGAAATGAATCACATATGCATTACCACTTTCATCTAATCCTAGTTGTGGATGGGTCTTTCTCCACTTAATCATAGTCTCACTTGTTTTTATGGATGAATTCAGTATTTATGGAGCACCATTTGAAAGTTGTTTGAAAATTTCGGCAGATGTTCTTGAAACATGAATCAATAAGAATCTTGTACTCAATTATGAAAAATTTCATTTCTGGTGGATAATGGGATTTTTCTTTGTCATATTGTGTCTCTAGATGGAATTGAAGTTGTAAAATCCAAATTTGTGGTTATTTATTCATTAACGTATCTAAAAATAGTGTTATATGTGAGTTCCTTCCTTAGTCAATTTAGTTTTTATAAGAGATTCATAAAGGATATTAGTAGGGTTTCCCTTTCATTGTCTAGATTGATCTAAATGACACCCCATTTATCTTTGATGAGAAATATAAACAAGCCTTTTGGTAGATGAAATAAAAACTAATAACCCCTCCCCTTGTTCAACCCCAAAATGGAACATTCCCGTTGAAATCATGATGGGTGCATCTAACGTTTATCTTAGTGTAGTGTTGAGTCAAAGGATAGAAAATAAATCTCGTATAATTGAATATTACTTTATAACTTTAGATCAGGCCCAACAAAACTACACCACAACTGATAAGGAACTGTTTGTTGTTGTCTTTTCTTTGGGCACATTTAGATGTTATCTGTTGGGTTCTAAGGTGATTATTTTCACATATAATTCTATAATCAGATTTCTAATGAAAAATCATGACGAAAAACTAATAATTTTGATATGAATATTGTTGTTATAAGATTTTGATGTTTAAATAAAGGAAAATAAAGGAAGTGACAACATTATTGCTAATCATTTTAGTATGATACCATTTTTTGAATAGAAAACATCAAATCTCTCCACCAATTAAAGAAACCTTTCCTGATGAAGAGTTATCTTCTTTCCAAAGTGGAAGACCATGGTTTTATGTTCTTAAGAATTATGTGACTATTGATTAAGTTCACCACTATTTTCCCAAGAAATAAATTGCTAAACTTTTAAGTGATTTGAAAATTACATTTGAGATGATCCTTACTTGTGGCATGTTGGCAGTGATCATACCAATAGGAGATGCATTCCAAATTAGGGGAAAAACTATTTACCCAAATTCAATGGATAGGATTTTGAGACAATATGTTGAAATCTTGGCCTATAAGACTACATTAAAAACCCTAATTAGAATGTTAGCATTTATATTAGTCTATGGGAAATATTTTCACCATCCATTTTAATTAGAGTGAAAATAGTGTTGGGTTATCAAAACATGTAACATGGAACTATTTTTTACTGGAAAAGAATTTATTTTTTTATGAGATGGAGGAGATTAGAAATAATGAATATGAAAGTTCAATGTTGTATAATGAAAGAACCAAATCATTTCATGATGGGATTATTCATAAAAAAACTTCAAGAAAGTAGATAAAGTTTTGTTATTTGATTCCAGATTGAAGATGTTCCTATGTATTTTTTTCCAAATGGTCTTGATGTTTCACTATTACTCATGCTTTTTTTCTATTGGTGAAATATAGATAAAAGAACCAGAAAAAGGGACATCATTCACAGTTAATGGGAATATATTGAATCTATTTAGATAGAATTTTCAATATCCTTTAGGGGAGTAGATCAATCTTCATGAAGCTGAATACAAAGGAATCTAGGCTCTGTATTTACTTCTCACTTGGTTTTTGTAATGTATTTAATTTCATGAATTTAATTATCACAAAACTTTATTACATATTGGGGAAATTGTAAAAAATAAATGTGGGGGAGTAACACACTAGGTAGATTATGATTTTTTGTGATTTATTTTGAATAAGTTTATTTTCAACTTTTTATTGAATTTTGTGTGTGTTTCATTTCATTATTTTAAAATTATGTGTGTTCTATTTAAATATTTTTTAAAAAAACATAAAATTGGTGATATTAAATGATGATATTCTTATCTTTTGAAACCCATTTCAATGAGTGAACCAATTGATCCCTTGAAACTGAACATAAATGAAGGTTGAAAATAAATTTTTACAAGTTCAAAATTTATAGCACTTGTTGAAAAAACCTCCAATTTTTTAATCCCATGCCCCATATGACTCTCTTTATAAATAAAATGCTCATTAATTTGAGGCTTCTAACCCCTATTTGACATATTCTTCACATTCACCTCTTTTATTGAGAGATCTAATCCATTCTAGTTTGAACCAAAAATTGATCTATTTATTTCAGAACTCAAGGAATGGGTAATTGTTATTAAAATTATTGAGGCATTTATTTTGATTTTGAATCCCCTTTTTCATGTTAATACTTTTTATTCTAGCCTTCCTTGTACTTTTTATCATTCCTGATCCCTTAATATCCATGTATAGCATATTATGTTTGCCACATTAAAAGAAAATTTTCCCTTTTCTAACCTTCTCTAGAAGTGAAAATGCATGATCTAATTGAACTTAATTGTGTGTGTGTGGGGGGGGGGGATGAATTGTGGTGTGCAACCTCATTTTATGTTGCATCAGGTAGAGATTAATAATTTTAGCATTAGTTTTTTGTAACTGGAATATATTTTTCTGATAGTTTTTCCCATCTAGATTTCTCAAAAGAAATGGAGGTATTCCTATCTAAGGCTCTAATTAGAAGAAACCTATGCCAAATATGAAGATTTAAAAAATAAGAGATAATAAAAATGTCATTTTTTATACTGAATATTGATGGAATGGGTTGTAAAATAGATTATAATATATTCTCAGTGTTTATTTTCTTCTAAGGAGAGTAAGGAGGAGACCATAATTGAGTGAAAATTATAATCATACATTTTTTCTTCAAAAACATACAAAATATCCTTATTCAACCTCATCATTTTTCACACTTGAAACCCACCAAGATAACACCACAAAACAAACTTGAAAAGTAATCATGATAATAAAGATTTATTATCTCACATTGGTTTGAGATATCTATATTTATCAAGCCTATGGTGATTTTTTCATGATTTTGGATGAGAAAAGCCTTATTAAAAATCCATATTTGTGTATTGAGAGAAAATTTATACGAGGAAAGTGTGTTGTGTGCATAGAAAGAGAAAATAAATAGAAATTTATTGAATTATATGAATTGAGAACTTGAAATATTTTTTTAGGAGGAATTATATATTTTTTCTTGGTGATTAATTAGTGAACCTATTGGTATGTGTTTCAAAATTTTATTGATTTGATTTTGATGGTAAATTTTCCATGATTCCAAGTGATAAGTGTGAAAAAATTGATTGAAATAATATTTTCACAATTTTTAATTTGTAATTTAATGATTTAAACCCCACCAACTTAACAAAATGAGTTTCATATCAATGTTTTTGGATTTTAGAGATGTTTTGATTTTGAAATTGAGAAGAGCACAATTGTTGAAATTTTACTATTTTTAATCACTTCTATATTTCTAGAATATCTTTTACCATATTGATCCAAATAGATTTATTATCATTTTCAGGAATACACTATTCATGGGATACATATTTTATAATAGGTCCATGTCTAAATTTTAACATATGAAGGCCCAAAAAAATTAGTCTTTGTGGAAATTGTTTTTGGCTGGAAGAATAAACCCCATCATAGTAATTAAAGAACAAATCTGGATACTGGTGTAAAAACTAATTTATTCCACCTGTATATGATATATAAATCAATGGTGCACATTCATTATAAATAAAAATGTAAAATTATCTCATTAAATAATTATTTTAATGGTTCAACAATGTGGAATTTGAAAGGTCACTTTGGGAATAAATAGATCTATTTAGTAAAAAATCATATCTTTTTCACCACATTTCAAAAGATTATGAAATTGGAGGTTAGATAGATGATTAAATATAGAAAAACTCTATAGAATACACCATAGATATATTTTTATGTGAAGGTGGAGAATATGGGGTTAACTTTGGGAATACCTAATTTGGACAGCAGATTTACATCTCCCCTTGTCTATACACTTCTATCTCCTCATCATTACAAATGGGGTTTTTAGATTTAGAGAGTAATGGAAAGATTTATATATAGAAATTTATAAAGATTATATTCATTCATTTTGTAATGGAGATGTTGGGGGATACTCAAGTGATTCAAGTCTAAGCACCAAGTGGTTGTGGATGACAACAACCGACAAATGCTCTCTTCCATGTTTTTATCTTCATGTGTAATCTCTATCAAATCTCTCTTGAACATATATTTTTTGAATAAAAGTGGTTGGTTTATTTTTGGAATATATTTTCAACTTGTGTTTTTGAATGCTTTCCCAATCTATGAGGTAAAAAAGTTTATTTCACTATTTAAATTTCTTTGGTGATCTCTTTTCATTGAGCATAGTGATTTCTATTAGGTTTGATTGGTTGGAGATCTTTAAGTAATTGAATCACTTCTATAGGAGGCTAAAATATCACATTTAGGTATTTATATGATATTATTGAAAAATAAGGTTTTTATATATAGGTATTTGGGTAGTAATTGAGAGATTAAATTGGGAAATAATTTTAACTAAGGAAGAGGAGAGTGTCAGAGAGGTTAAAGCTTGTCCACAGACACTATTTTGATTTTGATTTCAAACCCATTTTATTTCATATAAATTTTAGTTCTTATAGTTGGATTTTATTAAAATTTAGTTTATATTTATATTCAATTTTATAATTTTTAATCAAATCCCCAAATTTCTATTCTTGCAAAAATAAATAAATCAAAAGTGACAGTTTTGCAACTCAAATTTCAAGCTCTCCGAGAGATAATCTAGTACCGCTATATTTAATTTCTCTTGGGGATGAAATTATTGATTTAGGTTATAATGAAAAAGACCCTCACATCAGGGAATATTGAATTATTTATTGGGATAAATACAATATCCTATATAGTCAAGTTGAAATTGAAGATACCATGTTCATATTATTATTATATTTTCTTTTAACATATCATAAACAAAATATGAGAAAACATAAATGATACACATGATATAAAACGTTGTGTTTAAATTTAAACATATCATAATACATTAGATTATTATATAATAATGAATAAATAACATGAGATAAAGGAGTGTAAAGGCTCTATGATAATAAAGTTATCTCAATGAGAATGATCATCAAGAGATGAAGGATTCCTAAATCCATGAGTTTAAGAAGATGAATCCATGTTTTTTATTATATTATCCTATAGAAGAATAAAATGAAAAAAGTAATAGAAATAAATAAAATAATTATAATCGACCATGTAATAAATCAAAATTGATCTTGAAATACATATAAATCTTCCATTCATTTCACGAGATTCACTATAAAGTTCATGTTAATCCAGTTGATTGTCAAATCAATAAATGCCAATATTTTTTTTATTTTATGGAATGAAAAAGAGAGAAGATAACAAAATTTTCTCTCAAAATTCATCCCAATATTATAATATATTATAATATAATATGACTTGTAATGCGACACTAAATATAAGGCTAATAAAAAAATAACAAATAATGAATATTTACCATATAAAAGATAATGAGGTGAAAAAATCATATAATATAGTATAGAATATAAGTTATGCACAATAAATTTTCAATGAAATGTGTAAAACAATTTAGTCAACAACATAATAATTTTAAAATAATATAACACTCATTATGGGATAGATAATTTCAGATGTTCATTATAAGGAAAATTAATATATATCCACCAAATATTTACTTGAGCACAAAAAATTTTCTATGACATTGAGTATTTGAAAGGAAAAGAGAGTAAAATTTAGATGACATATATTTGAACAAGTATAAAATACAAGAGTTTTATTAATAATTATATAACATATTATATGTATATAACATGTGTTTCATTGAACATTATGGATATGAATAAAAATTTATCGTAACAAATTTTTTGGAATAAAATATCTTTTAAACTATTAGCTAACCTATGAGATCAATATTTTTTGATGTAGAGTTGATTTGAAGGTAACATAAAGACATGAAAATATTATTAAGTCACAATATTAAATTTTTATATATGTTTCAAAAAACATTCACAAAGAAATATACGTACTACAAAAATTATTCTAAGATGACGACTTATCAAGAAGAAGTTGATTCAAAGGCTGTCATATAATTTTTTTCAACATATCATTTTTCTCATAGAATATGTTGTACAAAACATGCACTTAGGAGCTATGAAATGAATGATCATAATAACTATAGAAAACACAGGAGTTTCTAAAAATAATATCTATAGAAAATATAAAAAACATTAGGAAAAGTGAAAAATATATGGTTGATAGAGAACCTAATTAAGGGGATAGACATATAACATATGTCATTAATAAAAGAGAAAAAACTTAAAAAAAATTTGTAGATAAATTGTGTTAATATAAATATAAAATAGAAAAATATATTTTTAGAAGATAATTTTCTATGATAAGTTTCCCTAAGATGGATATGAGTTAAAGAAAACTTTATAGTTTAATTTTCAAAGTTTGAAAAATTTAAAAAATAATATTTTTTAACATAGATTGAATTATATAGAATAAAAAATTAATGAGGAAATGCACTGGATAAATTTTTGAACAATATATTTCATTATAATATTTATATTGATTTTTATTTTATATTTTTATGATATTTGAAATTAGTTTTCCAATCCTAAAGATGTTATGGATGAAGACTGGAGGTCAAATATGAGTAAATAAGAAAGGAATCTAAAATATGGTGAAGTATATACCATGTATATTATAAAAATAATAATATTATATATAACATGGTATTATAATATATAAATCATGAAAAGCTCAAACATTTAATTTTATATATGTCAAAAACAAAATTTTACTAGACACGTGGATTTTTCTATGAAGAAAAAAAGAAATATTACTAGTAAATACTTTTACAACTATATAATTGGAGGTTTTATTGGATATAACTATAAGGTTCATTTTTCTTACAATACACAGTCCATTAATACAAATATAAATAAAATCATGATTATTTTCTAAATTATAATTTAGATTTAAAAGTTTCTTTAGTGATGATGAAAATATTTCCCTTATATTAAATTAATTTAAGAGTAGAGAAATATAATGGTTTAATGTTAAATTTTTTTAAAAAATTAAGTTTGAAAATTAAATTTAATTGTAAATATTTCCCTTACCATTAGTATTCGAGAGGCTGATGACTAATGGTAAGGTCTTAAACTGAACATTGAGGAGAATATCTCTTTAAGGATAAAAAATAACTCAATAAATAAAAGTTGTAAATATATAACTAAAATAAATAAGTAAAAGAGTTATCACATGGAATACTGCTAACAACTCAGTCATTAAATATCACCACGAGGTATTGATAATAATAATATTATTATTAAACAACTAAATAAATAATTATTTCATGTACTTATAAAAATATAATACCCCTTCGGTCAATAATAATATAAAAAATAAATAAATACAAAGGATATCATGAGAAATCCTCCAAATATTCCACAAAACTACCCATCAGCAACACTACTCTTATCCCATGTAACCTTTTTACTTCTATTCTCTTCTATTACGGCACCTAACCCATATATTTTCTAAAAATTATAAATATTTCATATAATTCAAGGTGAATATGTAATGTGTGAGTATCAGTAAAAAAAATCATGGTGATTATAGGGTTTTTTTAGAGGGGGCTATGCACAACCGCCTCTAAATTCATTTTATATATAATTACATGGGGGTTATGCACAAACCCCTCTAATCATTTAACTTATAAGAGGTCACTAAAACCCTCCAAATTAAATTTTATCTAAATTAGAGGTGGAAATGTGCGACCCTCGTTAATCATCAAATTTATAGGGGTTTTAGAACCCCCAATAAATTCTTAGCATTAATTTTTTAATATATGGTGATATTTTAGGGGGGGGGGTTTAACCTCCTCTAATTTAAGAAAATAGAGGGAGTTCATAACCATTACTAATTAGTGAGATTATCACTCGTTCAAAACCCCCTATAATATCTTAAATTAGTAGGATCTCAAAACCCCCTATAATGTATTATTTTATAGGGGGTTGAAAACCAACTATAAGGTATTAAATTACTGGGGTTTGAAAACCACATCTACTATATTAAATTAGAGGGGGTTCAAAATTACTTCAATTAGAGGGGGATAAAAACAACCTCTAATTTATGATATTTGAGCGGGTTGTGAACCCCCACTTTTTATTAAAAAAATTCCATAATATATATATATATAATTAAAAAACTATTTATAAATTTATTAAAATACATTATATGAAATTATTATATAAAATATTTATATTATCATATTTAATTCTATTTATATGCATACATTAGAAAAATGTATAATTCCATGTACATTAATATATATATATATTTATAAATTGTATTTCATATAATATTAATTATATATAATTCAAAAACATAAACATATTACATAAATATAAATATATAAATATAATTTATTTAAAAAAATATATCATATAAAAACCCAAGCTTGTAGTTTTTATAATTAATATAATAATAATAATAAATATTTTTTAAAATAATATGTTTATGCTTTTATATTATATTTAATTAATATTATATTATATCAATTTATGTAAATAAATATATATTAATGTTCACAATATTATACAATTATATTTATTGAAATACATATATATTAATGTACATAATATTATAAAATTATATTTATTGAAATACATATATAATAATGTTCATAACAAAAAATATTCTTATAAATTGTATTTTATATATCCTTAATTTGATATTTTTATGAGTTTTATTTCATATATAATTTTTTAAAAATTTTATTTCATATAATATTTATTATATATAATATAAATTTTTGTATAAATTGTATTTCATATATATGTGTTTCATATAATATTAATTATATATGATATTATACAAATTATAAAAACAAATAAATATTAATGTATATAACAACAAATATATGTATTGAATAACATTATATAGATATATTTTTAAAGACATCATATAAATATTTTAAATAAATAATATATATGTATATATATTATAAATAAACATGTAGATAATATATAAATATGTATTTAAGTATATAAATAATTTACATAAATACATTTATAAACATATAAATATATGTGTACATACATAACATTAATAGAATTATAAAATATATTAAATAAAATGTATGTAAATACACATATAAAATATGTAGTTTATATAAATGTATAAATTGAATATAATTTAACGGTATTATAATTTAAATACTTAAATACATAATATATATATTGATTTATATAAATATATATGTAGGTTATATATTTATACATATTTAAATATTTATTAATATAATACTTATATGAATTACATTTATAATATATATAAATATCATAATGTGTAAATATAACATTGAATTTCTTCTGGCATGGTGGCAGATTCATTTGATATACATACTAGAGATCGAGGTTCAAACCCTAATGAGAGAACATTTTACAAGGTGAGAAAAATTAGAGGAGTGGTGGTGCGGGTGACACAGGAAATGGAGGGGGAGGGTATGTGTACAGGATGGGGGTAGTTTCTGGGGATGACATGAGAATTTAAGAGAACATAAAGAGGAATTTTTGGGGATCAAAAGGAAACACGAGGGAACAAGAGGGGTGTTTGGACCAGGTGTGTGCGGGCAGGTTTGTTTCCCAAGTGTCTTTGGGATGAGGCCCAGGTGTCTTCGGGCATTGCAATGGTCATTCTGGATCAGGTGTCTTTGGAAATGGTAGTGGTTGTTGTGGCCCATGTGTCTGTGGGAAAGGTTAAGTGTGGTTTTTTTGGCCCATGTGTTTGAAAGTGTGGTTACGTGTGTTTGTAGTGGCCCAGGTGTCTGCGAGTAGGATAAACGTATGGTTTGGATGGCCCATAGTATTATTTTTGGGGAATTAGTGGGACTGTCGTGGGGTCTGTGGGGGAGGTCTGATGCATAGGATTTCATAAATAACCATTGGGAAGGTGGTGTGGGGTACCAAAATATTGATGTGGTATTACTATTACTTTACCTAACTTTCATTATTTGGGGAGTGTACCATGGTGAGTCAGGGTGGATAGTTTTTTTGCTAAGTGTTCTAATTATCTCTATTTCTCATGGGTAATTAGAATGTCTCCCCACTTATGTCTGAGAGATTTTGGTTTTCCCTACTGACTATACCTGTATACTCACCCTACGTATATAAAACCAATTTTAAGGTTTCTAGGGGGACTTTGAGGACCGCGTAGGACCATACTAGCTCAAGCATCGAGAGTTTCCATTGCTGCTTTTCCTTTCCTTTGGTACATACATTAGAGTTTCTTGTACTTTGTATCACTTTATTTTGGACATGCATATGGGAATGGATTTTTGGGTATTACTTTTATTTCAGTCTTTGGAGTTGTTTGGGATTTACTATCTTATCTATTGATCTTATTATATAAAAAGGGAAATTCATTCCATTTTTTTTACGTGAGATTCTATACCCTTGGTGCTATTTTCCACTCCGGGGCCTATTGGTGGTGGGAATCAGGGGTCATTATCTCTCCTTCAACTTCATGAAGGAATGGTCTGGTAGTTTTTTGTCCCTTCCCTCATCTTGGGGAAGTCAGGTCATGATAGAATGGTATCAGAGGATATGGTTGAAAGATAGGATGGAGTTCGGGGTTAGGAATAGTAAGGATTAAATGGGATGGTAGGGAGACAGTGTTAGGAAATATTGGTGTGTGAAATAGGCCAGGGAGGACTAGCTAGGACACATGATTTTAGGACCCCTTGTGATCCGATGCAAGGAATTTGACCTATTGAATGACCAAGTGAGGCTACACTAATTATAGGTTAAAGACCCTAAGAAAGGTACATGAATCATAATGACTTGTGTTCTAGTGTGTGTTGGGTGTTTTGGGAATTTAAAATAAAAAAAATTTTAAGAAAAATTTAAAAGGAATCTTCTATACTACTTGGGCTAATGAATTCCTTATTTACCTTACAACTATGGAACCCGGAAGAAGTCCACAAGTAGTGCGTGTGATCGAGGCCCAACATGATGATTTGGCTGATTATTGGAGGGTTTATCGATAGGAAGAGGATGAAAAGGGGTATAAGACTCTACGTTATTTCTGGTAGAAGACACTCGAGAAGTACGGGGGAAATGTTTCTGACTTGGAGATAAAGGGTTGGTTTGAGGAGCCAGAAATCACATTTACACTAATATGTGCTCCGAAGGAGTATTGGGTTCTATTGAAAGTAAGTAAGATGAGGGGAGAAGCATGTTAGTGGTGGATTCTCTACCTTAGAGAGAGGTTGGAGACTGAGGTTTTGTGGAATGACTTTGAGAAGAAGTTCTGCTCGGAATTCCTTTCTTGTCCAATGAAGGATGGAAAGATAAAGGAGTTTCTCTCCCTCCAGTAAGGGCATATGTCAGTAAGGGATTTGGGGATCAAGTTCAAGGATTTTTTTTCTAAAGACCTCTTCCTGGATGAGGAGTTGTGAGCAAGACACTTAGAGGAGGCACTATGGCCTCTCTTTAGTATGCTGTTACCCCCTTCACTCTACCAATGTACATGAAGGTTCTGAAGAAGGATGAAGTAATGGAGAGGATGCACACACTAGGAGGTGTGCTGCGAGAGGAGAGTTAGTTGATCTCCTCAAAGAGGAAGGCCATTAGTAGTAGGACTCCAGCATTAGGGCCTTCTAGGTTTTTCCCGATGGGGAGAAGTCCTCATTAGTTCCAGTTCCAATCTCCCAGTCCTCGCCCTTTATCCACGTACCTAGGACCGAGGTGCTTTACTTGTGGAAGCCGTGGGAACCTTTTAAATCCATGCCGAGACTAAATGCAATATAGTGGGGGTGGTATTGTTCAGTGCCCACCTCAGTAGCACTAGTTGCTAGCCAGATATTTTCAGTAGTAGCAATAGGGACAATGAGCTCCCACTCCACCGAGGGTAGACTGTATTGGAGGAGTCCGACCTTAGGGTGCTCCTCATTAAACTCGACCAGGGTGTGGTAAGGGAAGGAAGATGAAATCCAAGGGGTAGAGGAGCTGGGTGTGGGAAGTTTTAACCCTCAAAGGCAGCAGTTTTAGTAGGGCCAAAGGTCAGTCGAGGTATGATCAGTTTGTTTAGTAATCTTGACCAAACCTTGTTTAATTCCGAAGCTTTGAACTCCTTCGTTTCACCTAGTCTATCCCATGAATTGGGTATATAAGTAGAGAGACTTTCCATGCCTTGGTGATCAGAATTCCAGTTGGAGGTCAGCCCATCCTGTTTGATGTTTGTCGATGATGAAACTAATGTTGTGGTCACATCAATCAAGTGGGGATCTCTTTCTACTGGAAATGCAGCCATACAATTTCATCATGGGCATCAACTATTTTTTTTCCATGCATTCATTTATCGACTACTTTCTGATAAGGGTCGTGTTCTCAGATATGGGTGGCCAATAGTTACTTCTTTTGGTGAGAGTGGTTTCAAGGAGTGAAGCTGGTGAGTGGATCCCCTTCATTCCTTGTTAGCCGAGCTATCAGTGCAATCTTGAGACTCAGAGATGGGGGAAGTTCTGGGGATTATCAATGAGTTCATGGAATTTCTCCTCAAATAGGTTGTGAATCTACCACCTCGACGTGATGTTGAGTTTAGGATATACTTACAGCTTGGTGTCCATCCAATTTCAATGGCTCCCTATCGGATGGTGCCTTCTGAGTTGCAGGAATCTAGATTCAGGCTGATGACCTGATGAAGAAGGGTTTTATCTAACCAAGTGCATTACCATGGGGAGATATAGTCTTGTTTTCAAAGAAGGAAGATGATGGTCTCAAGCTATGAATATTCTAACGAAGAATAAATCAGGTGACTGTCAAGAAGGGATACCCCCTATTGAGGATTAACGACCTGTTTAACCAATTGAAGTGGGAATGTTGGTTCTCTAAGATTGACATGTAGTCTAGATATCACTAGTTGAGGGTGAAGGAGGGTGAAATCCTAAATACTACATTTAGATGCAAGTACGGTCAGTTTGAGTTTGTGTTCAAGATGTTCGATGTTACGAACTCCATAGATGTTTTCATTGGGCTCATTAACTCTATTTTCTATGAGTATCTAGAAAAGTTCATGGGTGTGTTCATCAACAACATCCTAATCTACTCAATATCAAAGGAGGATCACTCCGATCATCTAAAGACAGTTTTGGAGGTCCCCTGACACCACCATCTCTATGGGAAGTTGTCCAAGTGATAGTTCTAGACATGAGAGGTGCACTTCCTTGGACATGTGGTGTCTAAGAAAGGGATAGAAGTGGACCCATCAAAGGTTGGATTATTTGTTTCTTGGGAAGAAACCAAGAACATAGTATAGGTGCATTGTTTCTTGGGACTGAAAAGTTACTAACAAAGGTTCATGCCTGAATTCTCTTAATTTTCAACACCTTTGACATCCTTGAATAGAAAGGACCAAGATTTCGTATGGAGTGAGAAGTACCAAACAACATTTAGTTATCTGAAAGGGAATTTGGTCAGTGCCCTAGTGCCGAGGTTGTGAGAAGACGAGGTAACTTTTGAAGTGTTCTATGATGCTTCCGGTCAAGTCTTGGGGTGTGTGATGATGTATTAATAGGGAGTGATCTCATAAGGGTATAGGCAATTACGTCCTCATGAATGTAACTATGCCACCCATGACCTAGAGCTTGAATCAGTGGTGTTTTAAAATAATTTTTGGTAAAATTACCTCATTGGGGAACACTTCATGGTCCTCACAGATCCCAAGAGCTTGAGGTACGTTTTTTCCCAGGGATACCTAAACTTACAATATCAGAGGTGGATGGACTTTATTCAGGACTACGACATCAAGATCACCTACCCCTTAGGAAAGGGGAATGTGGTGGCCGATGCCTTGAGCAAGAATTCATAGAAGGATGTCTTTTGGGGGTCATTATATGATTGGAAAGAAATGGAGGAGTTGGCATCTTTACATCTGGGCATGAGAGTGGAAGATGGTAGAGGCAGTCTATTTCAGATGATAGTGTATTCTTCCTTGGTGAAGTAGGTGGAGGATTCTTATTTGGGAAACATTTAGGATGAAGTGATGTGTGATTCCATTGACTAGGGAAATTCTCTAGAATAATGGATGGAGGATGGTCAGAATCAAATGCTTTTTTGCGGGTAGTTGTTTGTCCTAGAGATGATGCATGAAGGAGTTCTCTGTGATTTTCATAGATCATCCCTGGTGGTACAACCAAGAGTCTCCAATATGTATCGGGACTTGAGAGATTATTTTTGGTGGCCTGGAGTGAAGTGGGCAGTGGCGGAGTTTGTGGAAAAGTGCCTCGTGTGTCAGAAGGTGAAGGCTGAACACCGTTTTTCCTGGCAGTATGTTACAACCCTTAGCCATTCCTGAGTGGAGGTGCGATGATGTCTCGAGGGATTTCATCATAGAACTACCCATATCTGAGGGATTATTTGATTCCATCAGGGTACTGGTGGACCTTTTGATGAAATAGGCTCACTTCTTTGCGATTATGGAGTCGAGTGTAGTGGATTACTTAACACAGAAGTACATGTGTGAATTTGTGTGGATGCAAAGAGTTCCTAGAACCATCATTTCACATAGAGATACATGCTTTACATCATGAGTCTAGAAGGGATTATAGCATGATTTTGGCACCCAGCTTTGCCTTAGCATTTCTTTCCACCCTCAGACGGATGGTCAGACAAAGAGGACCATCCAGACATTGGAGGATATGCTGCGAGCATGCGTCCTGGACTTCGTAGGATTGTGGGTACAACACTTTCCTATGGTAGAGTTTTCCTACAACAATAGCTATCACTCTACCATTGGCAAGGAACTGTTTGAATCTTTGTATGGGAGACGATGTAGTTTACCCGTATACTAGAGAGAGGTTGGGGAGGCAAGTGTTCTTGGCCCAGAGGTAGTGCAGAGAAAGATGGAAAAGGTTTATCTTGTGCATGAGGGGATGAAGATATCTTATGACTGGAAGAAGTCGTATGCCGATCATAGTAGGAGAACCTTGGATTTCGAGTTTGGGGACAACATGTTCTTGAAGTTCTCCCCTCAGTGTGGACATCAGAGGTTTGACAGGGGGATTAAGCTTTCTTCTAGGTTTATTTGACCCTTTGAGGTGTTTAGACTAGTCGATGAGGTGGAGTATTAGCTGGTGTTACCTCCGTGGTTAGAGAGGATCCACAATGTCTTTCATGCATCTCAGCATCGTCGGTATCTACACGATGACTCCCACATCCTTGAATGGGGATAGTTGGATATCGAGGAAAATGCAATGTTCGTGAAGCGACTAGTGGGAATCGAGGATCATAAAGAGAAGGTGCTTCATGGACATACCATTACCTTGGTTCGTGTGTTGGGGAGGCATGATGGCCTTGAGGAGAGTACCTAGGAATGGGAGGCACAAATGTATTCCCGGTACCCAGAGCTATTCTAAGTGTTGATGTTGTGTTGCTTTATTCCTTTCTTATGATGTAATGTTTGAACATGGTTTCTATATGATAATTTGTTTCCCTATTCTCTATTTTGTGTGACAAGTCCTAACTATGGTGAAGGGATAACCTAATCTATAATCATGAAGCATTAATGTGGATGCGGTTAAACCCAAGCGGGAGAGTCCGTGCCACCCAAAGTAGATAGTATATTTACATGGAGAAAGGGACTCCCAAATCCATAAGTCTATATGATGTGACCTTTCTATGTTTGTGTGGTTTCTTGGAGGAAAGAATAGGTTGTGTTTCCACAGTTGTTCATGAGATAGATGTGATAGGTGTTCCTAGATGTCAGGTTTTATTACTTATTTTGAACAAACCTTAGGTGGTTTTCCTTAAGAGGAATCTTATGAGGTGGTTGTTCAGACCCCTCTATTTTCTTTGGGTTTACTATTGAAATCTCAAGGGAGAGAATAGTTTGAAAGGTATCTGATGTAATGGCCTGGACCATCCTGGTCCATTACTTTTCAAAATTCGAAGCATTGGGGTTTCCTGAACACTATTAGTGAGTCAGGAGGGCATCCATGTTGGCGGTAGGGTCTCACGATGGTGTCACCTGTCGGTGCCACCGATCAGCCCCAATCAATGTCTCACTGATCGAAACCATTGATCGGCCCTGATCGGTGTCTCACCGATTGGTCTCACTAATCAGTGCTAAACCAGAACGATTCCACATAGGGGTGTTAGGGTTTCCTTCCCCAGCTTTCCTATAATGTCACATTTAATTTTTATTACTTATTTTAATGTGATTTAAGTCTATTTTAAAGACCATAAATGATATCTTAAATCCCATAACATTGGGGTGACCCTCAATTTCCAAAAAGTGTGGCCTTTTTTTCTCAGTTTCACACCATTTCCCATGTTTTCTAGTTTCATCCCTGTTACATGTTTTTCTCCATTTAAAGTAAATCCATCAACTCACACCCATCCGATGGTCTATCTCCACCATCTCTAAGGAGAATTATTAAATCCCAATAAATTCTAATGTGTTCTGCCTCCCAACCGCATAGTTAAATCATTATAATATTTTTAAGAACATTGTGATTACACATCCTATAACTCTAGGATCGGGCCTTTTAACTCATCAAGATCTTCTTCTTCCTTGGTCTCTTTCTTTTCCTTGGTACGATTGGAGTTCATCTTCCAGAGACGAATCATCCGCCCGTGATGGAGCTCTTTCTGCTCATCCTTGGAGTTCTTACTGCATGTCACGCTTCCGTAGTTCTTGGAATAATGAGAAAACATTGATCCTTGATCATAAAATTAGGGGTGTTTCCTTTGTCTCTCTTTACTGTGCATCATGCAGGGATGGTATGATGATGTTCCCTCAGGACATAGATTAAATCAACTTTAACTATGATAATATATATACTTTTAAAGAATTTAGGGGTGGGAATGTTGATGATGATGTATATGTTATACATTCATTTTTATGTTGTGAATTGTATGATCTTATGTCCACTGAAAATCATGAATTTTTGTGGTCCTTTCATGCGCATTAATGAAGCTCTGTTTTCTAGATAATCCTGTGATTGAATGACTGTAACATGGAAACTGGTTAATAATGTAAAATTGGATGATTAAATGAATACCAAATGAATAAGAATAATTTTGTGATCACCCCATTTAACCAATGAAAAGGAGGGACCCTAAGGAATGGTTTTGGATAAATATGAAAACATACTTTCTCTGTTTTTATGATATGCATGGTTGTTTTTTTTTAACGTTTGTGGGGTGACATAGAGGGGGGATAGAATATCTAGTTGAGAGGTTGTTGGTTTGTAAATCTGAGACCGTGTAGAGATGGTGGTGAATGTTATGGATCTTATAAGTTTGGGCTTGGTTAGGTTCTAGTACTTAGAGGGATATCACAGACCCCTTTTGATGATGTTACTTACAAGAGAACGAGGGGTGAATGTTCAAACTTCTTCTTGACCATTTTGATTCAATTGTTGTTTTTGGATTTTGGTTATGCATATTAGTTGCCCGGTAGTGAAGGAACCTTTTAATGGAATAACTTGAACATGATAACGAGAATGGCTATGATGGGGAACTGTTTTACCAGAATGGGTTGTGCTCTGGTTGTGACTGTTATATACTTGTGCATGTAGGGATAATAGCAAGAATGGTTGTGTGTGGGATGGTTGTTGGTTTTGGGACCCTTAGGTTGGGATGAGTTATTGATTACCTATATGTATAAAATTTATTTCTTGTGTTTCTTATACACACCCCACCCATGTTGAGAACTTCATGCCGAACACCCCCATTTCAAGGGGAAGGGTGTTTTTCCCAACATTCCTATGAGTGGTTGGTTATCAGCTCATTTTCTACACCCTCTCTAAGGTAGCCCAAGACTCTTCGATTAGGCTCTGACATCATAAGGTTCATTATGTCCCAAGACTCTTTGGGTAGGGTGTGTTGTGGTGGTTTGACCAGGTGTGTGCGAGAAGGATTGTTTCCCAAGTGTCTTCGGAAGGAGGCCTAAGTGTCTTTGGGCATGTATGTGGTTGTTCTGGCTTAGGTGTCTTTGGGAGTGGAAGATTTTGTTGCATCCTAGGTGTCTACAGATGTGGTTATGTGTGGTTGTTGTGTCATAGGTGTCTGCAGGCATGGTTATGTGTGGTTGCGGTGGCCGAGGTGTCTGGGGGTGGGATAGACGTTCAGATGGGATGGCCCATATGGTAGTTTTTGGGGTGGCAATGGGACTACAGTGTGATCTATGGGGGAGGTATGATGCATAGGAGGTTCTAAATAACCAGTGGGATGGTGGTGCGGGGTACCCAAATATCGATGTCCTATTACTATTACTTAACCTGATTGGAATTATTTGGGGAGTGTTCCTTAGTGAGAATGGATAGATAGTTTCTTTTATAGGTGTTTTGTTTATCTCTTTTTCCATAGGGCATTAGAATTTCTCCCCACTTGTGCACTAGAGATTTTGGTTTTCCCTACAGAGTATACCTGTATACTCACCCTACATATATAAAACTTCTTTCATTTTTCCAAGAGGACTTTGAGGACTATGCTAGACCTTACTAGATCAGGTGTTTGGAGTTGTTGTTGCTACTTTTACTTTCTATTGGTACTCCCTTTATAGTTTCCTGTACTTTGTATCACTTTATTTCATACATTCATATGGGAATGAATTTTTGGGCTTTACATGTATTTTGGACTTTGGAGTTGTTTGGTATTTACCATTTTATCTCACGATCTTATTATTTAAAAAGGGTATTTCCTTCCATTTTATTAGGTGAGATTCAATACCCTTGGTTCTAGTAGCCACTCCGGGGCATATTGAAGGCTGGACTCAAAGTTCATTTTCTCTCCTTCAACTTGAGGAAGGAAGGGCCTAGAAGTTTTCTATCCCTTCCATCATCTTGGTGAAGGTGTGTCATGAAAATTATATTATATTATACACAAAAAACCATATCTCCTAAACAACTAAGTGTTATTTATAATTTATATAGAATGTTTAATCGATGGACACAACCTGTAGAGTCATTTCATTTAAATCCCATTTGTCATAATTTGGGAGGGAGGTATCACCATTGGGGTTTTCCATTGACCAATTCTAAACAAATATTTATAAAGTGAATCTTGAATTAAATATCCTATAAGAGAAGTTCAATTTAGTAGATATTACCACTCATTCGATGTTAGTTGAGCCACCCCACGAAACTATCACCATTACACACCTTACCCTTTTGGAGTATGTGGGTGTAATAAGGGGTTAAATTTCCTGGACTTAGTTAATTAAAGTCTAATTCATTTTTTATAAATAAATTTCTTATTCCATGAATTTTATTTCAAGAATAAATTTTCATAATAAATTATAGGTCTAATTGAGATAGAAGTTGATAAATTGATTTTTCAAACACAAATTGTACAATTCTTAAAAGATATAAATTTTTATAACAAACTATGTTATTGCGAATAATATTTATTTTAATAAAATAGTATGATAAAAATACTATTGTTGAAATATAGATGATAAAATTATTTTATTTTTCCTTGAGAATCATTAAGTTTTAGATTTATGATCCTTGAACATGTGTTTGTGTAATGTAATAAATATTCATCTAAAAAGATGTAATATATATGTATGAAAATCCTGGGTTGTTATAATCATGGTGACCAGAATAAAATACATTAGTATTCATTTAGATTCATTGGTCACACTATGACAATATTCCTAAACCACGAGGAACTAAACAAACCATATCATAATAAGTCCACTACCATGACATGGTTTCACTCAAACCCTGAATTTGAGCACTTCAACCAAAATTCACATTCAAACTCACCCCACTATATCTAACACCTAAAAATCATAAATTATATGGATTAAATTTTTTGGGTCTCTATATAATTTACTCCTTATATGAATATAGTTCATGATAATATAATAAGTCAATATATGAGGATGATTAGTTTATATATTCTACATGTTCTGTTGGTGCTAAAATGGTGTTTTGGGTCTAATAAAATCACCAAAAAGATATCTCTAGATAAAATTATATATCCATATAAAGAGGAAAGATATTGTATCATATACACATAGATAAGATAGTGATTTTTTTATAATATAATGACACCAATATATTTGAAATCAAAATATTACAAGATTAATTAAATATTTTAAAAATTAATTGTTTATATAATTATTAGGTTGATAAGAAAAAGTTTCTCATAAAAATTAATTATATAATATCTATAGTATTTAATTTGATTAATATATAATAATATATCACCAATATTATTGAAACTAATATGAAAAATAACTTGGAACTTAAATATAAATTTTCTAAGGATGAGATGAGTTTTGGGTAGAAAAAATCAACCTATAGAATCATCATAGGTGGTTACAATGACCAAAAGAGTTGAAAAATATAACTTTGAAGAACTTGGTGAAAAATATATAGATCAATAGAAAATCATGAAAGGATTACAAAAAATTCTTGATAGAGAAAAATAAGAAACATGGAAGGCATTTGAATATAATATAAAAAAATATACTAAAATTAAAATATTTAAGATCTCTAAAATTGAATAGAGGATATTAAAAGCTTCACAAAATTTGGGTGAGTGCTTATGTTATCAAAGAGATCATTCCATGGGAATGATGTGACCCAGATATTCTGTTAACCAAGTGATAAGTTTATTAATTCAATGATGTATATTATTTCTTTGAGATAGTATGTATATAAGAAAATGGGAAGTCTAAAGAAAAAGAAGACCAAGATGAAGTGGTCTGAGAAGTAGAGGGCATAGAAAAATATTATATTCTTGATATGACCCATAGTTTCTAAAATTCGAAAATAGATGGAGGTAAAATGTGAGAATAAAAAGACCTTATAAGCGAATAAAGTAAATTAGTTTAGTGGGGAAACATATTATGGGGAAATGGTGGCAAAAAATGTCTTGAAGAATGAAATGGATATTGTTAGTGAAGAATAAAAAAGGTAAGAAAACCTAGATAAAATTCATAAACTATATTTAACATTAGATATAAAATATATTATATGAAAATGATAAATATACATGGATGATATATGTAGTATTTTTATTTTTTAAAATTTAATTTTATAATGATATTATTTTATATGTAAGAATAGAAATAAGAACCATGCCCCAAGGGGGAGATAATTTGATGAGAGTCAATAAACTAAGAAACAGAAGTGTATAATGAATAAATATACTTGAAGAAAAATTCAATTGATATTTGTACATGATATTGATATTAGATTAACCTTTATGAGTGTGTTGAATGTTCTTTAAAATTTTTAAAAGATCATCCCACACTGAAGAAGAATGATAAAAGTCATACTGGTGGATGTCCTAATTTGAAATCCAAAAAGGGTTCATGTTTTAGTTATTTATATATATAATTAATTGAAATACTATAAAAAAATATTGATTTAAAAATATTTTGTATATTTTTGGAAGTAAATAATTATGACACCATGAAAATTGTTTTGAGAATATAAGAACTTGTAATATATTTTAGTAGAAAATAAGAAAACATAGAGTGAAAAAATAGTAAAAGTTGATTTTAAATATTCTTTAAATAGAAGGATATTAATAAAAAGGGAAAACCAATATAAGGGTACAAGTTATGAGTTATAAGACCCCTTCTCAATGGATTTCATTATATTATATTTTATGCAAAATATTTTTGATTGGTATTAAAAAATAAAGATAATATTTTTATAGAAAATTGGAGTCTTTAAATATACATTTTTGGGAGAACTATATTGGGAAATATTTCATAGGAATGATAAAATAGTAAATCAATAAATTTTATTCTTGGTATTGATATTATTTTAAATTAGTATCTTGAAAATGGTTCACAAAGGATGACTTTGAGAATCAAAAAAATAATAATTCAATATTTATTAACCACTTTTGTTAGCTACAAAGATTTTTATTATATAGGTTTGGAGTGAGTGATTAATATTTATCCTGTTATGATTTAAATAAATTATCTAAAAATATCTATTAAGAAGACATAAAATATATTTAAAAAAAGGTAGAGATATTATCTAACCCAAGATAAATAAAAATGTTTAAATGATAGTGTTTGTGAATATATCTATGATATGTGATAAGAGTTACCCCATTAAATTATCTTTATTATATATTTGGATTATATTTTCAAAGGGGGGGAAATATTCTCAATCCAAATATTGGATGAGATATATTTAAACCTAGAAGAGGGAGAGAGAGAAAATTAATACTATGTGGATGTTTAGATGAAGATAGGGGGAGTTTGAGGTTGAATATCCAAGAGGATATATAAAGGGGGCGTTTATCCTCATGTTTTTAAACTTATTAAATGTATGTTAATATATCTTCACCAAAGAAATCAAATTTATGTTTTTCTTGATATTGAAGTGGGTTTGATGTAATTAACAATAAATCCAAAGGGGTATTAAAGAACCATTATAAGGGGACGATAGGGCTAATATTTTCACTATTTTTAATTCAATGATTTAAACCCCACAGATTTAAAAAACAGAGATAAATATCAATATTTTGGGATTTTAGGGTTGTTTTGAGTGTGAAATTGAAAACTACACAATTCAAGTATTTGAACTATTTTTAATAACTTTTGTATTTTGGAAATTTAATTTACTATATTTATCCAAAATTATTTACTATTTTTTTGATTCCTATGTTTGTGGGATAAAACATTAATAACTGGTATAAGTCTTTATTCGAACATATGGATGCCTTAAAAAATCAGTCTTTGTGGAATGTTTTTTGGCCTGTAGAATGGACCCCAACATAGTAATTGAGCCATAAATCTGGATACATGTATCCAAATTAATTTCTTAAACCTGGATATGAAATATAACTCAATTTTGTGCATTTATGATAAATATAAATGGAATATTATATCATTAAATAATTCTTTTAATGGGTCAAAAAAGTAAAATTTGAAAGGTCACTTTAGGAATGAAAATTTTTTAGTAAAAAAACACATATTTTCATGTGTCAAAAATCTTATAAAAAATTGATGGTTGATATAATATTAAATTTAAAACAACTATCTAGAAGACACCGAAGCTAAATTCATCGTGTAAGGTTGAGAACATAGGGTTAAATTCGGGAATACTTAATATGGATAACAGATTTCCATCCCTCCTTCTCTATATAATTCCATCTCCTAATCATTAAAAAGGGGTTTTTAGATTGAGAGAGCAATGGAATGACTAATATATAGATCTTCATTAATATTATGTGCATTATTTCTATAATGGAGAATTTTGGGCCAGCTTGAGTGATGTGAGGCTAAGAACCAAGTAGTTGTGGATGGCGACAACCAGTAGACACAATCTTCTATGTTTTGATCTTCATGTGTAATATATATTGAATATATCTTGAACTTATATTTCTTGAGTGAAAATTTGTTGTTTTTTTCATTAATATATCTTCAACTTTTTTTATAATGATTTCCAAATATATGAATTAAAATATTTGATTTCATTATTTAAATTTCTTTAGCAAGGTCATGTTGTTGAGTAGAGAGATTCCAATTATGTTTGATTTCTTGGAGGTCTTAATGTAATTGAATCACTTATATACGATGGTAAATAATCATATTGGGGTATTGATATGATATCCTTGAAAAATAATGTGTTTATCCAGAGGTATTTATGTAGGAATTGATAGATTGAATTGGGAAATAATTTTAAACTATGAAGAGGGGAGTGTACGAGAGAATAAAGCTTGTCCACAACAATAGATTTGATTCTGATTTCAAGCCTATTTTACTTCCTATTAATTTTATATCATGTTATTTAATTTTCTTGCACTATAGTTTATATTTATAATTTGTTTTATAATTTTTAATTAAATCCAAAAATTTATTTTCTTATGAAAACAAAAAAGAAACAAACGTGATAGTTTTTCAACAAAAATTGAAACTTCATTGAGAGAAATTCCATGGAATTCTATGTTGAATTTCTCTTGGGGATAAAATTATCGACTGAATTTTTCCAGAATAAAAATCCTCACATCAATTGGAAAAGTTTCTGAGGAGGTTTCTTGAGTTGATTTTAAATTTTTTGCATGACCTGAAATTCATACCCGAACTTGTTACCTTTGGATTCTGAAATAGATAGAACATTACACTGTAGGGTTAGAGATACTATAAATCCCTTTATCCCATGTTATGAATATTCCTCTAACATTGTAAGAAGGAACTTTTTTGAAAGGGAAAATCAAATGGATGAAAATAGAACCTTGAAAAATTTGGCATCATCCTATGATGAAATCTAAGAAAATCCTATGGAATATCATGATTCACCTGCTGGGTTTGAAATTAAATATAGTTTCATCCACCAAATTCCAAAATTTAATGGATTTCTAGGTGAATATCCACATAAAAACCTTCACAAATTCAATTATCTTTGTGTCAACATGAAACCTTAAGGATTTAATGAAAATAAAAAGAAATTGAGGTCATTTACTTTTTTATTTAGAAGGAGTTTACAATGAATAGTTTTATATTAAAATTTAAATTTGATTCGAGATTAGAATGAATTGAATAAAATTTTATTTGAATTGTTTTCCCTGCTTCTAGGACTGCTTCAATTTGAAAAGACATTTTGAGAATTAAGAAAACTCAAGGTGAAAAATAACATGAGTACTTGGAATGATTCAAAATTATCTGTTTTAGTCTCCCCCACCATCAAATTAGTGAGAAAATATTGATTAATTTTTGTAATGAAACATTGTGTCTCACTGGTAAAATAATGCTTGATGCTATAATGGGAGGGGATTTTGATGAAAAAACACAATATGATTCTAGAAAATTAATTAAAAACATGGTTTCAAAGGATCAACAATTTTTACAAGAGGACATATTCATGTGAAATTTTCCCAATAATTCCCCACTTCTAGTCATAAAAACAACATGATTGTGAGTGAAATTTCTAATCTTACCACCAAGGCGAGGTCGATGATGTTTTCCAACAATCCATCAACACCACCCAAACCTAGAGCAACATTTAAAATTCCAATCCATTGTGGAATTTGTTCTTTAATGATCATTTTAGTGAAAATTACCACAAATTCATGAGCATTTTGAGAAATACAATGCTATTTTTATTTGAAAACCCTTTCTATCAAACCAACCAAAAATTCAATCAGGGTTGGAATGACCACTCTAATGAAATATTTTGGAAACTCGAACAACATATAGGCTTCTTTTAAGAACAATCAAGTAATTCTCAACCATGATATTTTAATTATCAAGATAACTCTCATTATGGAAGAAACTGTTAGCCTACCCCGCCCACTCAAAAGACAGAGAGAAACATTGAAGAAGCAATGATTAAACAAAAATAGGAAATGAAAAAAATAAAAGATCAACAATATAATATATAGAATACCTTGATGGCTAAAATGATTCAACTTGCCTCTGATATTTTTTGCCTAAAAGATCAAATGAGTGGAAGTTTACCCCCATAGCCTCAAGTGAATTAGATATAAGAAGGGAAAGAAAATGTGAGTTCTATAAAACTTAATAGTGGAAAAAGGTTTAATAACTCCAATATTGAGAAACTAAAACATTCTATTGAAAATGCTAATCAGAATCCCACCACTGATAGACCTACAAAAAATTCAGATTTTTCATTGAATGGAATCACCAAGGAAAGTGAAGAAATTTTGGTTGAAAGAACAAAGAAGGATTAGAAGAGGATGTTGGGTCCTTTTGTTTACCATATAAGTTATTATAATATCCCTGATAAATCCAAACCACCACTACCTTACACTATGAGTGAATCATCAATGAATTATCATTCAACATACCAACCAAAGTACTACCAATCCTACTGGAGTTATAGAGGATATTCTCATTCAGGTGAGAGATATGATTTTTCTTGTGCATTTCTATGTCTTAGATATAGAGGATGGTTGTTTTAGTACCAATGAACCTCTCATTATATGGGTAATGTTCTTGAAAACTACAAAATCAATCATCAATGATCACAAATGAATACTTTCAATGGAGTTTAGAAGAGATTTTGTTCATTTAAATATTTTTCAGTCCATGAAAAACCTAGTTGAGGATCATTAGTCTCAACAAGTAAATGTTAATGATTTTTTTTCAATGATATATTTCCTAATTTTGTTTGTAATGAAAAACTAAATTCTGATTTAAAAGAATGAAATTTGTTTTTTGCTAAATTTGATGAACAAGGGGGTGAAAGGGGAGTTTTTGATAAGTCTTTGGATGTTGAGACTACTTTACATGTGTCTATTGATATCGTAATTGATGAAGATGAAATTTTATAAAACCTTGAACCTACTAATGGTTTCCCTAGAGAGGTTTCCAATTTTTCACATGAAATTATACATGATGTAAGACCCACTAGGAAGTGTCCTAGGAACCTTGTATAATGTTTGCGTGTTGAGCACCCAGATCGCTACAAGAAAACAAGTGAATGTGGTGTGCGAAAAGTAATATTGAGAAGGAAGGGAGAAATGGTCATGGTAGAACCCAAAGAGAACTTGTATCTAAGAACTCTAGCCGTAAGATGCCACAAAGGATGAACAATCATTTTATAAGTCAATAATTAATCAATACCACAAATATTTCAAGAAAAACTCACCATAATAACTTTACCATCATTCATGATGTCTCAAAAGTACAAGGGGTGGCTATTTATAGCCAAAGAAACATGAAATTCAAATTACACATGGGGTGTCTCTTTACATTATACTAATTGCTAGTTTTCTATACTCAAAAAGCCTATAAGATGCTTTGGAAAACATTGGAACTTGACCAAGACTTTAGGAGAGAAGTATCATGCCCTTTTGGAAATGTAAAGACAAGTATCCCACCACCTTTTGACATTGAAAATTCCAAGGTGGGGTGGGCTTGAAAATTTGTAGCACCACTTGGGTTGGATTTTTAAAAGCATTTTGGGCCTTAATTAATGTAATTATAGGCCCGGATGCTTCCCCCAATCAATGGTGTTGGGCCTCCTCTTGGAAATCCATGATTAACCCATTTAAGGCCTCCTTCATTCTCTTGGTCCACTCCCTTATCATTGGTCCTCAGATTCCACACAATAGGTCCTGTCCACTTGTGTGCATTCCGCCCTCTTTATCAAGTCCACCTCCAACCAAAAAATTCTAATGTGTTACATGATCCTCATCAGCTCCTCCCTCCTCAAAAGTATTCATCCTCGAATATGAAAACTCAAATGGAGAAAGATCAGTAACATTAAAGGTGGCACTGACATTCCCACACCTATCAAGTAACTCAATATTGTAAGAATTATCATTAATCTTCTAAAATACTTATAGAGAAACTTCTCCTTGTGGATGAAGTTTTGATTTTCGTTGCTATGGGAACTACTCCTTCCTCAAGTGTACCCGCACCGAATCTCCAGGTTGAAACACCATTTTCTACTGACCTTTTTTGGGGTTTTTTTCTACCTATTCATTCTTCTACCCAATGTTGGCCTTTACCTTTTCATGGAACTCCTTCACAAACTTTTCCTTCATCCCACCTTGATGATTTTAAAATTTATTAATAGGAAAAGGTAAAATATCGAGTAGAGTTAATGGGTTAAAACCATACACAACTTCAAATGGTGAAGCATTAGTAGTGGAGTGAACCACTCGATTATAAGAAAACTCAATGTGAGGCCGACATCTTTCCTAATGATTCACATTTTTTCTAAGGATGGAATGCAACAATGTGGAAAGTGGTCTATTGACCACCATAGTTTGACCATATGTTTTTGGGTGTGCAGTGGTGGTGATTTTTTTTCCAAGCTTGTTCCATAATGTCCTATAAAAGTGAGTAAGGAATTTGACATCCCTATCACTCACAATGCTCTTGGGTAAGCCATGAAACCTAACAATTTCCCTGAAAAACAAATTAGTGATATGAGTTGCATTAATGGTTTTAGAGTGAGCAATAAAATGAGAAATTTTACTAAACCTATCCACCACTACAAAGATGCTATCCTTACCTGATTGTGATCTTGGAAAGATGAGCACAAAATCCATTGAAATGTCAACCCAAGGATGAAAAGAAACAGGAAAAGGGGTGTATAAGCCATGTGGAAGCACTTTCGACTTTGCATGTTTACACACATTACAATTTCCACAAACACTTACCACATCCCTACACATGTGAGGCCAATAAAAATGTTCACTTAATAATGAAAAAGTTTTCTAAACACCATAATGTCCCATTAATCCACCACCATGAGTTTCTCTATCAAGAAATTCATACATTGAGCAAGACGGAACACACAATTTATTTTTCTGAAAAAGAAATCCATAATGTTTGTAAAAATCACCTTTTTCATGTTTTTCATATAGCTTCCAAATTTCAGAAAAATCTACTCCATTATCATACATTCTTTTCAACATTTCAAAACCAAGTATTTTAGCTTGCATAGAAGTGATAAGAGAGTATCTACTAGATAAAGCATCAACGAAAACATTTTCTTTTCCTTGTTTATGATTAATGATGTAAGGAAATATTTAAATGAATTCAATCTATCTTTCATGCTGCCTATTCAACTTTCCTTGTGACTTAAGAAATTTTAGGCTTTCATGATCTGAATTAATCACAAATTCCCTTATCCACAAGTAATGTTGTGAATTTTCTAAAGTTCTTTTGAGGGAATAAAATTTCTTGTCATATGTAGAGTAGTTCAATGCATAACATTAAGCTTCTCACTAAATTAGGAAATATGATTTGAGTATTGCAATAAAATAGCCCCAATTCCTATTCCAGAGGCATCACAGTCAACCTCAAAAACTTTATAAAAGTATGGCAGAATTAAGAGAGGTGAATTGGTCAACTTACCTTTGAGTGTGGAGAAGGAATCTTCTTTAGATTTTCCCCACTTTAATCTCACCCCTTTCTTGACCTACTCATTCAATGGTGCCACAATGGTTGAAAAGTCCCTCATGAACCTTCGATAAAAACTCACAAGTCCATGGAAGCTCCTTACCTCACTGACATTCTTTGGTGTTGGCTAGTCCCGAATCGCCTTTACCTTCTCTTCATCAACCTTCATGCCATCAGATCCTACCACAAAACCAAGGAAAACAATCGAATTTATAAAAAATTTACATTTTACCATGTTTATAAACAACCTATTTTTCTTAAGAATCTCATAAACATGTTTCAAATGTTCATGACATTCATCAAGGCTCTTAGAATAAACAAGGATGTCATCAAAATACACAACCAAAAATTTCCCAATGAAGGGATGGGAAACATGATTCATTAAGTTCATGAATATACTAGGGGTATTAGTTAGTCCAAAAGGCATAACTATCCATTCATACAATACAAACATAGTTTTAAATGCGGTTTTCCAATCATCTCCCTCTTTCATTCTAATTTGATGGTATCCACACCTTAGATAAATTTTAGTATACAAACATAAACCATAGAGTTCATCAATCATATCATCCAAAAGAGGTATTGGATAGTGATATTTTACCATAATTTTGTTGATAGCTCGACAATCAACACACATTCTCCACTTACTATCTTTTTTTTGGGACAAGAATTACCGATACCACACACAGACTCAAGCTCTCTCGAACAGATCCCTTCCTTAGAAATTATTCCACTTGTCGCTGGATTTCTCCAGTCTCCTCAGGGTTAGCCTGATAAGACGATCAATTGGGAAGTGTTGCTCCTAGGGGGAAGTCGATGTGGTGCTCGATATCCCACAAGGGAGGTAAGCCATTGTGAATTTCCTCTAGAAAAACATCACCAAATTCTTGTAAAAGAGACAGAACACTAGAAGGCATTGAAGTGTTAAGAGAGTTATTGGTAAAAATTTCTCCCTTTCATAGAAGCACGAGAGTTTCTTACCCCAATAAAGCTCTCTCTATCACCATATTTCCTGAAAATAAGATCACTTTTCCCTCAAAACTCTTCTTTTCACTCTTTTTTTCACTCTTATTTTCAACTATTTTATTCCCCATTTTTTTCTTTTACTCAACACTCCTTTTTCACTCTTGATTTTTCCACTTTTCCCATTCACTCTATTTTTTTCTCTTTTATTTTTATCTCTTCTCACAATCTCTCTCAATCCGGACTTGTTCATCATAAACTTTCAAAGTCATCAATGGTGTAAGAATAATATTCCTCCTGTTGTGCTCAAAAGAATAACGGTTGGTGTATCTATCATGTGTGACCTTCCTATGAAATTTCCAAGGACTTCCAAGAAATATGTGCCTAGAATGCATCAGAACAAAATCAAACATCACCTTATCTTCATAATTCCCAATATAAAATGGAACTTGTGCTAGGTTAGTCACTTTGACATCCCCACTATTATTTAACCATTACAATCTATAAGGCCTAGGATGTCTAGTCGTAGCCAATCCCAATTTATCGACCATCAAACCACTTGCTACATTTGTACAACTGCCACCATAAATAATCATACTACATACCTTATCACTGACGAGGCAAACAGTATGAAAAATGTTCCCCCTTTACTCTTTATCATGTAATCTTTTGGGTTGAGCACTCAAAGAATGCCTTTCCAAAAGCTTTTCCCCATGTACAGGGCTTTCTACTTCCACATACAAATCATCCTCAAGTGATGGAATTTCATCTTATCTTGAGATAGAACTAAGAACATCTCTATCATCCAAAAAACTCATTATCATCTTATCTGGTAATTGTGAGGAAATATGTACAAATCCTTGACATTTAAAACATTTGATATCTCGTGATTTGGAAACAACCTCACCCACCATTTTACGTATGGATACTGGAAAGAATGGTTTTGGTTTGGGCAACTCATTTGAATCAGTTTTGTCTTCCCTTACATGCTCTTGGGGTTTAGAATCCTTAAACTTGAAATAAGGTCGTGAATCTTTACCATAAGATATAGGGTGCATCCATTTTTCTTTTACTTGTCTCTCCTCTTTTGTATCTATGTGAAGTAGATCATCCATGTACAAGTAGTGGTGCATGTCCACTATGTCCCGAATATCATGGTTGAGGTCGTTCACAAACCTTTCCATAGTGGCCTCTTGATCCTCATCAATATTTTCTTAAATGATGATGATCTTCATCTCTTTGTGATACTCCTCAACACTCATGTCCCCTTGTTTCAAACCCTAAAACTTGGGGAATAAATCACGATAATAGTGGTTAGAAATGAATCTCTTATGCATTACCACTTTCATCTAATCCTAGTTGTGGATGGGTCTTTCTCCACTTCATCACTGACTCACTTGTTTTTATGGATGAATTCAATATTTATGGAGCATCATTTGAACGTTGTTTGAAAATGTGGGCAGATGTTTTTGAAACATGAATCAATAAGAGTCTTGTACTCAATTATGAAAAATTTTATTTCTGGTGGATAATGTGATTCTTCTTTGTCATGTTGTGACTCTAGATGGAATTGAAGTTGTAAAATCCAAATTTGTGGTTATTTATTCATTAACATATTTAAAAATAGTGATATATGTGAGTTCCTTCTTCAGTCAATTTAGTTTTTATAAGAGATTCATAAATGATATTAGTAGGGTTTCCCTTTCATTGTCTAGATTGATCGAAATGACACCCCATTTATCTTTGATGAGAACTGTAAACAAGCCTTTTGGTATCTGAAATAAAAACTAATAACCCATCCCCTTGTTCAACCCCAAAATGGAACATTCCCTTTGAAATCATGACAGGTGCATCTAACGTTTCTCTTAGTGTAGTGTTGAGTCAAAGGATAGAAAATAAATCTCATATAATTGAATATTACTTTATAACTTTAGATCATGCCCAATAAAACTACACCACAACTGATAAGGAACTGTTTGTTGTTGTCTTTTCTTTGGGCACATTTAGATGTTATCTATTGGGTTCTAAGGTGATTATTTTCACATATCATTCTATAATCAGATTTCTAATGAAAAATCATGATGAAAAACTAATAATTTTGAGATGAATATTGTTGTTATATGATTTTGATGTTTAAATAAAGGACAATAAAGGAAGTGACAACCTTATTGCTAATCATTTGAGTATGATACCATTTTTTGAATAGAAAACATCAAATCTCTCCACCAATTAAAGAAACCATTCCTGATGAAGAGTTGTCTTATTTCCAAAGTGGAAGACCATGGTTTTCTATTCTTAATCATTATGTGACTGTTGATTAAGTTCACCACTATTTTTCTAAGAAATAAATTTCTAAACTTGTAAGTGATTTAAAAATTACATTTGTGATGATCCTTACTTGTGGAATGTTGGTAGTGATCAGATTAATTGGATATGCATTCCAAATTAGGAATTTCAATATATTATATTTTTTTAAGCCTTTCTACTATGGAGGATAATTTGAGCTACAATGAACTATAATAAAATTACTTGATTTTGTTTTGTATTGGCGCACCATTTTGAGAGAATCTTATGAATTTTATATAACCTGTAAAAAATTTCAATTTCAAGGGAGCATTTCTAGAAGAAATGATATTCCACAAAAAGCTCTTTTCTTTTGTGATGTATTTGATATATGGGGTATGGATTTAATGGATCCTTTTCCTAGTCAGTTTAGATATCTTTACATCTTGATTACTATTTATTTTGTCTACAAGTGGGTAGAGTATGTTTCCATGAGAGGTGACGATCCCAAAACCATGTCCATGTTTGTGAAAGGAAATTTGTTTTCAGGATTTATATTTCCAATGTTTTTTATTATGCATCAAGGTAAAAAAAATTTAATAGGATATTGGAATCAATTTTTAATAAATGCAATGTTCATAAAAGGTTATCTATACCCAATCAACCTCAAACAAATTGAATGGTTGAGTTCTCCAACAGATAAGTAAAAAAATTATGGGAAAAACTATTTACCCAAATTTAATGGATAGGATTTTGAGACAATATGTTGAAATCTTGGACTATAAGACTACATTAAAAACCCTAATTCGAATGTTAGAATTTATATTAGTCTATGGGATAATATTTTCACCTTCCATTTTAATTAGAGTAAAAATAGTGTTGGGTTATTAAAACATGTAACATGGAACTATTTTCTACGGGAAAAGAATTTATTTTTTATGAGATGGAGGAGATTAGAAATAATGAGTATGAAAGTTCAATGTTGTATAATGAAAGAACCAAATAATTTCATGATGGGATTATTCATAACAAAAACTTCAAGAAAGTAGATAAAGTGTTGTTATTTGATTCCAAATTGAAGATGTTCCTAGGTATTTTTTTCCAAATGGTCTTGATGTTTCACTATTACTCATGCTTTTTTTCTATTGGTGAAATATAGATAAAAGAACCAAAAGGGACATCATTCATAGTTAATGGGAATATATTGAATCTATTTAGAGAGAATTTTCAATATCCTTTAGGGGAGTAGATCAATCTTCATGAAGCTGAATACAAAGGAATATAGGTTGTGTATTTACTTCTCACTTATTTTTTGTAATGTATTTAATTTCATGAATTTAATTATCACAAAACTTTATTACATATTGGGGAAATTGTAAAAAATAAATGTGGGAGGAGTAACACACTATGTAGATTATAATTTTTTGTGATTTATTTTGAATAAGTTTATTTTCAAATTTTTATTGAATTTTTGGTGTGTTTAATTTCATTATTTTCAAATTATGTGCGTTCTCTTTAAATATTTTTTTAAAAAACATAAAATTGGTGAGATTAAACGATGATATTTTTATCTTTTGAAACCCATTTCAATGAGTGAACCAATTGATCCCTTGAAACCAAACATAAATGAAGGTTTAAAATAACTTTTTACAAGTTCAAAATTTATAGCACTTGTTGAAAAAACCTCTAATTTTTGAATCCCATGCCCCATATGACTCTATTTATAAGAAAATCCTCATTACTGTGGGGCTTCTAACCCCTATTTGACATATGCTTCACATTCACCTCTTTTATTGAGAGATCCAATCCATTCTAGTTTGAACCAAAATTTGATCTATTTATTTCAGAACTCAAGGAATGGGTAATTATTATTAAAATTATTGAGGACTTTATTTGGATTTTGAATCCCCTTTTTCATGATAATACTTTTTATTCTAGCCTTCCTTGTACATTTTATCATTCTTGAGCCCTTAATATCCATGTATAGCCTGTTATGTTTGCCACATTAATAGAAAATTTTCCCATTTCTAACCTTCTCTAGAAGTGAAAATGCGTGATCTAATTGAACTTAATTGTGTGTGTGGGGGTGGATGACTTGTGGTGTGCAACCTCATTTTATGTTGCATAAGGTAGAGATTAATAATTTTAGCATCAGTTTTTTGTAACTGGAATATATTTTTCTGATAGTTTCTCCCATCTAGATTTCTCAAAAGAAATGGAGGTATTCCTATCTAAGGCTCTAATTAGAAGAAACTTGTGCCCAATATGGAGATTTAAAAAAATAAGAGAGAATAAAAATGTCATTTTTTCTACTAAATATTGATGTAATGGGTTGTAAAATAGATTATAATATATTCTCAGAGTTTATTTTCTTATAAGGAGAGTAATGAGGAGACCATAATTGAGTGAAAATTATAATAATACATTTTTTCTTCAAAAATATACAAAATATTCTTATTCAACCTCATCATTTTTCACACTTGAAACCCACCAAGATTAAACCACAAAACAAACTTGAAAATTAATCATGATAATAAATATTTATTATCTCACATTTGTTTGAGATATCTATATTTATTAAGCCTATGGTGATTTTTTCATGATTTTGGATGAGAAAAGCCTTATTGAAAATCCATATTTGTGTATTGAGAGAAAATTTATACGAGGAAAGTGTGTTGTGTGAGTGGGAAGAGAAAATAAATAGAAATTTATTGAATTATATGAATTGAGAACTTGAAATATTTTTTTAGGAAGAATTATATATTTTTTTTCTTGGTGATTAATTAGTGAAACTATTGGTATGTGTTTCAAAATTTTATTGATTTGATTTTGATGGTAAATTTTCCATGATTCCAAGTGATAAGTGTGAAAAAATGGATAGAGCTAATATTTTCACAATTTTTAATTTGTAATTAAATGATTTAAACCCCACCAACTTAACAAAATGAGTTTCATGTAAATTTTTTTGGATTTTAGAGATGTTTTGATTTTGAAATTGAGAAGAGCACAGTTGTTGAAATTTTACTATTTTTAATCACTTCTGTATTTCTAGAATATCTTTTACCATATTGATCCAAATAGATTTATTATCATTTTCAGGAATACACTATTCATGGGATATATATTTTATAATAGGTCCATGTCTTAATTTTAACATATGAAGGCCCAAAAAAATTAGTCTTTGTGGAAATTGTTTTTGGCTGGAAGAATAAACCCCATCATAGTAATTAAAGAACAAATATGGATACAATTGTAAAAACTAATTTATTCCACCTATATATGATATATAACTCAATGGTGAACATTAATGATAAATAAAAATGTAAAATTATCTTATTAAATAATTATTTTAATGGTTCAACAATGTGGAATTTGAAAGGTCACTTTGGGAATAAATAGATCTATTTAGTAAAAAAATCATATCTTTTTCACCCCATTTCAAAAGATTCTGAAATTCGAAGTTAGATAGATGATTAAATATATAAAAACTCTATAGAATAAACCATAGATATATTTGTATGTGAAGGTGAAGAAATTGGGGTTAACTTTGGGAATACATAATTTGGACAGTAGATTTACATCTCCCCTTGTCTATATACTTCCATCTCCTCATCATTACAAAGAAGGTTTTTAGATTTAGAGAGTAATGGAAAGATTTATATAGATAAATTTATAAAGATTATATTCATTCATTTTGTAATGGAGATGTTGGGGGATACTCAAGTGATGCAAGTCTAAGCACCAAGTGGTTGTGGATGACAACAATCGACAAATGCTCTCTTCCATGTTTCTATCTTTATGTGTAATCTCTATCAAATCTCTCTTGAACATATATTTTTTGAATAAAAGTGATTGGTTTATTTTTGGAATATATTTTCAACTTGTGTTTTTGAATGTTTTCCCAATCTATGAGGTAAAAAAGATTATTTCACTATTTAAATTTCATTGGTGATCTCTTTTCATTGAGCATAGTGATTTCTATTAGGTTTGATTAGTTGGAGATCTTCAAGTAATTGAATCACTTCTATAGGAGGCTAAAAAATCACATTTAGGTATTTATATGATATTATTGAAAAATAAAGTTTTTATATATAGGTATTTGGGTAGTAATTGAGAGATTAAATTGGGAAATAATTTTAACTAAGGAAGAGGAGAGTGTTAGAGAGGTTAAAGCTTGTCCAAAAACACTATTTTTATTTTGATTTCAAACCCATTTTATTTCATATAAATTTTAGTTCTTCTAGTTGGATTTTCTGAAAATTTAGTTTATATTTTTATTCAATTATATAATTTTTAATCAAATCCCCAAATTTCATTTCTTGAAAAAATAAACAAAACAAAAGTGACAGTTTTGCAACTCAAATTTCAAGCTCTCTGAGAGATAATCTAGTACCGCTATAATAAATTTCTCTTGGGGATTAAATTATTGATTAGGTTATAATGAAAAAGAACCTCACATTAGGGAATATTTAATTATTTATTGGGATAAATACAATAGCCTATATAGTCAAGTGGAAATTGAAGATACCATGTTCATATTATTATTATATTTTCTTTTAACATATCATAAACAAAATAGGAGAAATCTTAAATGATTACGCATGATATAAAGAGTTGTGTTTAAATTTAAACATATCATAATACATGAGATTATTTTATAATAATGAAGAAATAACATGAGATAAATGAGTGTAAAGAATCTATGATAATAAAGTTATCTCAATGAGAATGATCATCAAGAGATGAAGGATTCCTAAATCCATGAGTTTAAGAAGATGAATCCATGTTTTTTCTTATATTATCTTATAGAAGAATAAAATGAAAAAAGTAACAGAAATAAATAAAATAATTATAATCGACCATGTAATAAATCAAAATTGATCTTGGAATACATATAAATCTTCCATTCATTTCATGAGATTCACTATAAAGTTCATGTTAATCCAGTTGATTTTCAAATCAATAAATGCCAATATTTTTTTTATTTTATGGAATGAAAAAGAGAGAAGATAATAAAATTTTCTCTCAAAATTCATCCCAATATTATAATATATTATAATATAATATGACTTGTAATGCGACACTAAATATAAGGCTAATAAAAAAAATAACAAATAAAAAATATTTACCATATAAAAGATAATGAGGTGCAAAAATCATATAATATAGTAAAGAATATAAGTTATGCACAATAAATTTTCAATGAAATGTGTAAAAAAATTTAGTCAACCACATAATAATTTTAAAATAATATAACACTCATTATGGGATATATAATTTTAGATGTTCATTATAAGGAATATTAATATATATCCACCAAATATTTACTTGAGCACAAAATATTTCTTATGACATTTAGTATTTGAAAGGAAAAGAGAGTGAAATTTAGATGGCATATATTTGAACAAGTATAAAATACAAGAGTTTTATTAATAATTATATAACATATTATATGTATATAATATGTGTTTCGTTGAACATTATAGATAAGAATAAAAATTTATTGTAACACATTTTTTGGAATAAAATATCTTATAAACTATTAGGTAAACAATGAGATCAATATTTTTTGAAGTAGAGTTGAGTTGAAGGTAACATGAAGACATGGAAATATTATTAAGTCGCCATATAAAATTTTTAGATATGATTCAAAAAACATTCACAAAGAAATATACGTATTACAAAAAATATTCTACGATGAAGACTTCTCAAGAAGAATTTGATTTAAAGGCTGTCATATAATTTTTTTTCAACATATCATTTTTCTCATAGAATATGTTGTACAAAACATGCACTTAGGAGCTATGAAATGAATGATCATAATAATTATAAAAAACATAGGAGTTTCTAAAAATAATATCTATAGAAAATATAAAAAACATTAGGAAAAGTGAAAAATATATGGTTGATATAGAACCTAATTAAGGGGATAGACATATAACATATGTCATTAATAAAAGAAAAAGACTTAAAAAAAAATTGGTAGATAAATTATGTTAATAAAAATATAAAATAGAAAAATATATTTTTAGAAGATAATATTCTATGAGAAGTTTCCCTAAGATGGATATGAGTTAAAGAAAAATGTATAGTTTAATTTTCAAACATCAAAAAATTTAGAAAATAATATTTTTTAACATAGATTGAATTATATAGAATAAAAAATTAATGAGGAAATGCACTAGATAAATTTTTGAACTCTATATTTCATTATAATATTAATATTGATTTTTATTTTATATTTTTATGATATTTGAAATTAGTTTTCCAATCCTAAAGATGTTATGGATGAATACTGGAGGTCAAATATGAGTAAATAAGAAAGGAAACTAAAATATGGTGAAGTATATACCATGTATATTATAAAAATAATAATATTATATATAACATGGTATTAAAATATATAAATCATGAAAAGCTCAAACATTCAATTTTATATATGTCAGAAACAAAATTTTACTAGACACATGGATTTTTCTATGAAGAAAAAAAGAAATATTACTGGTAAATACTTTTATAACTATAGAATTGGAGGTATTATTGGATATAACTATGAGGTTCATTTTTCTTACAATACACAGTCCATTAATACAAATATAAATAAAATCATGATTATTTTCTAAATTAGAATTTAGTTTTACAAGTTTGTTTATTGATCATGAAAATATTTACCTTATATTAAATTAATTTAAGATTAGATAAATATAATGGGTTAATGTTAATTTTTTTTGAAAAATTTAGTTTGAAAATTAAATTTCATTGTAAATATTTCCCTTACAATTAGTATTCGAGAGGCTGATGACTAATGGTAAGGTCTTAAACTCGACATTGAGGAGAATATCTCTTTAAGGATAAAAAATAACTCAATAAATAAAAGTTGTAAATATATAACTAAAATAAATAAGTAAAAGAGTTATCACATGGAATACTCCTAACAAATCTGTCATTAAATATCACCACGAGGTATTGAGAATAATAATAATATTATTAAACAACTAAATAAATAATTATTTCATGCACTTATAAAAATATAATACCCCTTCGGTCAATAATAATATAAAAAATAAATAAATACAAAGGATATCATGAGCAATCCTCCAAATATTCTACAAAACTACCCATCAGCAACACTACTCTTATCCCATGTAACCTTTTTACCTCTATTCTCTTCTATTACGGAACCTAACCCATATATTTTCTAAAAATTATAAATATTTCATATAATTCAAGGTGAATATGTAATGTGTGAGTATCAGTAAAAAATCCTGGTGATTATAGGGTTTTTTTAGAGGGGGTTATGCACAACCGCCTCTAAATTCATTTTATATATAATTACAGGGGGGTTATACACAAACCCCTCTAATAATTTAACTTATAAGAGGTCACTAAAACCCTCCAAATACAATTTTATCTAAATTATAGGTGGAAATGTGCGACCCTCGTCAATAATCAAATTTATAGGGGTGTTAGAACCCCCAATAAATTTTTAGCATTAATGTTTTAGTATATGGTGATATTTTTTTTGGGGGGGGGGGGTTAACCTCCTCTAATTTAAGAAAATAGAGGGTGTTCATAACCATCACTAATCAGTGAGATTATCACTGATTCAAAACCCCCTATAATATCTTAAATTGGTAGGAGCTCAAAACCCCCTATAATGTATTATTTTATAGGGGGTTGAAAACCAACTATAAGGTATTAAATTACTGGGGTTTGAAAACCCCATCTACTATATTAAATTAGAGGGGGTTCAAAATTACCTCAATTATAGGGGGATCAAAAGAACCTCTAATTAAAATATTTGAGAGGGTTGTGAACCCCCACTTTTTATTAAAAAAGTTCCATAATATATATATATATATATAATTAAAAAAATATTTATAAATTTATTAAAATACATTATATGAAATTATTATATAAAATATTTATATTATCGTATTTAATTCTATTTATATGCATACATTAAAAAATGTATAATTCCATGTACATTAATATATATATATATATTTTTATAAATTGTATTTCATATAATATTAATTATATATAATTCAAAAACATAATCATATTACATAAATATAAATATATAAATATAATTTATTTAAAAAAATATATCATATAAAAACCCAAGCTTGTAGTTTTTATAATTAATATAATAATAATAATAAATATTTTTTAAAATAATATGTTTATTCTTGTATATTATATTTAATTAATATTATATGATATAAATTTATGTAAATAAATATATATTAATGTTCACAATATTATACAATTATATTTATTGAAATACATATATATTAATGTACATAATATTATAAAATTATATTTGTTGAAATACATATATAATAATGTTCATAATAAATAATATTCTTATAAATTGTATTTTATATATCCTTAATTTGATATTTTTATGAGTTTTATTTCATATATAATTTTTTAAAAATTTAATTTCATATAATATTTATTATATATAATATAAATTTTTGTATAAATTGTATTTCATATATATGTTTTTCATATAATATTAATTATATTTGGTATTATACAAATTATAAAAACAACTAAATATTAATGTATATAATAACAAATATATGTATTGAATGACATTATATAGATATATTTTTAAAGACATCATAAAAATATTTTAAATAAATTATAATAATATATATATATTATAAATAAACATGTAGATAATATATAAATATGTATTTAAGTATATAAATAATTTACATAAATACATTTATAAACATATAAATATATGTGTACATACATAACATTAATAGAATTATAAAATATATTAAATAAAATGTATGTAAATACACATATAAAATATGTAGTTTATATAAATGTATAAATTTAATATAATTTAAAGGTATTACAATTTAAATACATAAATACATAATATATATATTGATTTATATAAATATATATGTAGGTTATATATTTATACATATTTAAATATTTATTGATATAATACTTATATGAATTAGATTTATAATATATCTAAATATCATAATGTGTAAATATAACATTGAATTTCTTTTGGCATGGTGGCAAATTCATTTGATATACATACTAGAGATCGAGGTTCAAAACCTGATGAGAGAACATTTTACAAGGTGAGAAAAATTAGAGGAGTGGTGGTGCGGGTGACACAGGAAATGGAGGGGGAGGGTATGTGTATAGGATGGGGGCAGTTTCTAGGGATGACATGAGAATTGAAGAGAACATAAGGAGGAATTTTTGGGGATCAAAAGGAAACATGAGGGAACAAGAGGGGTGTTTGTGGGGTCTATATGTGAATGAGAGGGAACAAGAGGGGTGTCATAAACCAACCCGTGTCGACCTTGAACCAACCACCCGAGCTGGTCTACGACATGGCATGAAGGGCATTCCCGATCCCCATGGGCTGACAACTAGTGTCAGGATTCAAAATTTAATAGGTGGGAATGATTTTTACCATAAATAAAAGACAAATAAATAAATATAAAATTAACTATAAAAACGAAAACTAGTATCAAAAATAAAATAAAATTGCACATACCTCAATGTGACCCCATGGGTCGCCACCGACCTCAAACCAACATCACACTACATTGACCGAATCCAAGAAATAGGCACCACCCAAAGCTAAAAACAAAGATAGAATTATAGGAATGAGTATTAAAACTTAGTAGCCTTGCCAAAACAATCTAATCTCATCAGCGTTTCCTTTAAATAAAAGTTCCATCAATTTCAAGTTTGAAATATAATGTTTGAAACTAGGTTTTCACACATTTTCCTCTTTAAAATAAATCACAGTCCATTGCCTTTTTTCATTTAATACCAGGTTCTTCTTCAAGAAATAGACATTAACATATTAGAGAGAAATAAAGTTTTCTTTCACTTAAAAAGTAAGAAATATAGTGGTAAACATTTTTAAATTAATTTCCATAAACATTTTGAAACCAACTCATCACTTTCTCAAAGAAGTTACACCACACAAGGAAGGAGAAACAACAATCACACAACAAGGGAAATGGAAACTAGAGCACATGAACAACTAGCCAAACAAGGCACAAAAATTATCCGCTGTAGACAACTAAGTTCCAAAATGCATGGGAGGACCTAAGAGATCATGAATAATCTATAAGATACTATACATATTACTCATCCCAAAGGCATGCCCTACCTGATGATGTTATAACGCCCAAATGCCCGATTGTCTCCCTACCAGGCCTGATTGAGTGGCCCAATCCCATAGCAATAATAATAAAATACCCCTACTATGCAGCACTAGCTAGTGTGTAATCTAATATAGTGAAACAATCATTCACAAAAAAATCAATTGTGATGCGAGGTTCCCATGTTCAGACTAAAGAGGGGATGAGCCAACACTTTAAAACAAGTATCCAATCACAACAACATTCATTGCACAAAATCAACAGACACAACAAGGTCACCCCCAAATTACCCCGAGGAATAAGTCCCTTTCCTGTAAACCATCATTACACAAGGGAAGCAACAAACAATGGAAGCTCCCATCCTTCATCAACCAACATGGTGATGACCCATTCCTAGGGTTTTTTGATGAAACCATTTTATTTAAAGTGACAATCACACCTAGCATAACCATCACATGCTAAACCATTTCTTAAAGAACCACACACACACCACTTTGAGAACTAGAAACACACTTTGAAACCCATTTAAGAAACCCAAACCAGAATTTTAAATCTAAAATACATTGACAAAGTCCAAAGGGTCATTTCATTAAATAATTTATGTGAAAAAACACAATCAAAACATTTATTACAACACATTACAAGAAACAAATCACTTCAATACAGGACAAAATTTTTTACTAACAATTCTATATCAAAAATTAATATAAAAAATAGGTGGGAAATGTAAGAAATAATGATTCTTAATTTTAAAGGTTAAGGAATAGAGATCCTACCTCAGATTGGAACCAAACTAAACATTTGGTTGTTGGCACTTTCTAACTATGAGCTTATGCTCCCCCACTGAGCATATCCACATTCACATACATATAAGGAAACCTAGCCCCTAGGACCACACCTGCATGGCCATGAACGTGTGCAAGGGGATCATTACATAAATTCTTATATGAAAATACTCGTTTACACTCACCTACGTATTCATTTCCATATATATATATATATATATACGCACACATATAAACACATAGCCCCATACATATATATTCACTGGCATGTATATATATCCATATAATAGGGGAAAATATATATATATATACACACACACACACACACTTACCTATGCATACGCAGGAGAGTCTCCTTAGACTCGGTGACTCAAAACCACGAAGTAGTGAACAACACTCCTTAATAAAAAAACATGAATCCATAAACACCTTAATTACCTAAAATAAAATTAATCCAAAATAAAGGAGACAACACTATTTAGAAACCAATGGACCATTCAAGAAACCAGGCCCATATTTATTTCAAAACTAAGAGAAAAATGAACAACACCCTCAAAATGTCAAACAAGCTTTAATAACATTTACCAAAAACACTTAACAACTTTTTCAAAAAAATTACCAAACATCATCTTTATACTCACATGAAAAAATGTGCCTCAAGACCAAGCATTAACCAAAATGTGTCCAAGAACATTTTAAATCCAGGTAAAAATATCCACAAGAATACAAAAGTTCCAAACGTGCTTTAATACTACTTACAAGACAACCCTCTTTTATAAACGCTAAACGGACCATCGGTACACAACGACTCACCCAAGCATGTTTCAAGGTCATCCATTCCAATCATTAAAGAACATATTAAGAACCAATTTCAAACACAAGTGACACCACATCATCCATTTTGTAAGAAATAGTGCCATTTTAGGAAAATAGAGAACATGGAGAGAGGATATTTTCTTGAGGGAGATTAGCTTTAGAGTACTACCTTCATTTGATTGCACATCCATGAGTGTACCTAGTGCACCCATGTATGTGACTTAATCTAATGTATTAATCTAAAACCAACAAAATCATTTGAAACCAATTTTTATTAAACCACTATTCACTTTCAACAAAAAACAAACCATTTGACTATTTTATAAAATTCAACCACAGTTTACATCCCAAAAACTCTTCTCAAATCAAGTTACAAAACAAATAAAATAAAATGAAATTGTTTCATGAATAAAATCCCAAAACATTACCCAAGTAAAATTAACAAGACATTTATAATGGGAAAACCTCACACAGTCACCCAATTCCACCAAAAAGGTTAAATAAACATTTAACTAAACACCTATGACCCATATCAAGAACAAAAGACTCAAATCTTTGACTACCCCAAGTATCTTGAGGGTCAGTGCGAGCAAGAGTTCGTGAATCTCTTACCACACCTACCTCCCGAGTCACGAAATTACTAATATCCATATACCAGTCACCCAAAATATCACGAACCTCCTCTAATACCATTTTTTCATGAACCAACCCGGTTCAACCCTAAATTGGCCACTCGAGCCGGTCCGCAGCATGGCCCAAAGGGCGTCTCTGATCGCCACGAGCTAGCTACTAGTGTCAGACATCAAAATTTTTGTTATGGGAACTATTTGGACCATAAATAAAAGAAAAATAAATAAATATAAACTGAACTATAAATATAAGAACTAGAAGCGAAAAAAATAAAACTGCACATAACTCAATGTGACCCCATGGTTCACCACTGACCTCAAAACAACATCACACTACAACAACCGAATCCAAGCAAGACACAACTCCCGATTCTAAAAACCTAGATATAACAATAGGAATGAGTATTAAAAATTATAAGGTTTTATCAAACAATATATTCTCATATTCATTTCCATTTTGTAAAAGATCCATAAATTTAAAGTTAGAAATAAAATGTATAAAACTAGGTTTCCACACATTTTCCTCATTAAAATAAATCATAGTCCATTGCCTTTTTTTCATTTAAAACCGGGTTCTTCTTCGAGAAATTGAAATTAACATTTTAGAGGGAAATAAATACATATTTCACTTAAAAATGAATAAAGAAAGTGAATAACATTTTTAAATTATTTTTAATAAACATTTTTAAACCAACTCATCACTTTCTCAAAGAGGTTACACAGCACAAGGAAGCATGAACAACAACCACACGACAAGGGAAATGGAAAATAGAGTACATGAATAACTAGAAAAACAAGGCACCATAATCATCCACCACTGATAAATATGTGAAAAAATACATGGGATGACCTAGGAGCTCATGAATAATCTAGAACATACTATACAAAAGACTCATCCCAAAGGCATGCCTAACCTGATGATGTTATAATACCCAAATGGTAGATCATCAACCAACCTAGGATGATCGAGGGTCCCAATCCCATAGTAATAATAACAAAATATCTCACATCCATGGGCTAATATCAAATTAATAATATAAACTAGTGCAACAATTGTTCAACGAAAATTCTCTCTCTATGATAGGTTCCCATGTTCAGATGAAAGAGGGGGTGACCCAAAAATGTAAAAACATGTATCCAATCACAAGCACATTCATCACAAAAAAATCAACACACACAACAAGGTCACTCCAGAATCACCCCAAGGAATAGATACCTCACATTTAATCCATCATTACATAAGGGAAGAACCAAACCAAATAAGCTCCGATCATTCATCAACCAACAGGGTAAGGACCCATTCCAAGGGGGGGTTTCTGATGAAACCATTTTATTTAAAGTTCCAACCAAGCCTCTTATAACTATCACATGCTAAACTATTTATTAAAGAACCACACGAACACCACATTGAAAACCAAAAAAATACTTCAAACCCCATTTAAGAAACCCAAACCATCATTTTAAATCTAAAATAAATTTACAAAGGCCAAAGGGGTATTTCATCAAGAAATTGATGTGGAAAACGCAGTCAAACCATTTATTTAAAAACATCACAAGAAATAAATCACTTCAATTCAAGACAATTTTTTTAATAATAGTTATATATAAATAAATAATATACAAAGTTGGTACAAAATTCAGAAAATAATGATTCTTAAATTTAAAGGTTAATGCATAGAGATCCTACCTCATGGTGCGACCAAACCGAACATTTGGCCCTTGGAGATTTTTAACTAAGAGATTCTACTCCCTCACTAATCATATTCATATTCAAATACATATAAGGACACCTAGAACCTATGCACACACCCACATGTCTATGAATGTGTGCAACGGGTTCCTTAAATATATGTTTATATGCATATACCCATCTCCACTCACTTACGTATGCATTTCCATATATATACATAGGAACACCAATCCCCATACATTTATATTCATATCCATGGATGAATATAAACATAATGTGGGAACCTACATATATATATATATACATACATACTTACCTATGCATACGTACGTGAGTTGCCTTAAGCCTGATGACTCGAAACCATGATGTAGTGACCAATGCACCTTAATAAAAAATAGGAATCCATAAACATCATAATACCCTGAAATAAAATTAATCCAAAACATAGGAACAAAAACTATTTAGAAACCAATGGACCATTCAAGAAAAAAATTGCATATTTAATTCAAATCAAAGAAAAAAACACACAACACACTCAAAATGTTCAATGGGATTATATACTATTTACCAAAAACAATTAAAAACCATTTTCAAAATATTACCAAACATCATCCTTATACTCACATGGCCAAAATGGGCCTTTAGACCAAGAATTCCCCAAAATTATCCCAAGCACATATTAAATCCATATAAAAACACCCACGAGCATAAAAAAGTTCCAAATGGGATTTTATACTACTTACAAGACAACCCTCTTTTAGAAATGCCGAACGATCCATAGCTACACAATAACTCACCCAATAATGTTTCAAGGAAAACTGAGCCAATCCTTAAGGAACATAATAAGAACCACTTTCAAACACTATAGACACTTCTTCCCACATTTTGGAATACATGAATCCATAATAGGAAAATAGAGCAGAAGGGGAGAGGAGATGTTCTTGAAGGAGATTATCATTAGAGTGCCACCTTCATTTGAATGCAAATCCATGTGTGCACCTAGTGTACCCGTGTATGTGAATTCATATAATGGAACAATATAAAACCAACCAAAACATTTGAAACCAATTTTCATTAAACCACTATTCTATTTCAACTAAAACAAACTATTTCACTCTTTTATAAAATTCTACCCATGTTCAGAACCATGAAACTCTTCTCGATTCATGTTCTAAACCATATTAAATGAAATCACCTTGTTTTATATATAAAATCCCAAAAAATGACCTAAATAAAATTAAAAAGACATTTCAAATTGTAAAAACTCACAAAATCACCCAATTACACCAAAAAGGTTCAATAAAAATTTTACCAAACACCTATGACCCAAATACACATGGGCCTAAACTATGATTAATGTAAAAACCTATTTTTAGTCAAATCTACCCACAAGAAAATTCTACCTACAACGAAATATACTTATAATAATGGTGTGAAACATGTTTTAAATATTAATTAATAAAATACATTGATCACATTGATTGAAATTGAAAAAATTCATGAAACACCTACCTCAATCCATGAGAACATGACAAAATCTCAACGGAAGGAAGAAAAATGCTCCATAGACCACTCACACACCCTAAACAATGAGGAAAACGCCCAAATTATACCCCAACCATTAGGGTTAGGACAAATATGGAGAAAACCTCCAAAATGGGAATACAAAATCACCAATGAGGGAAGTCATCACCATCGAAGGAGGGACGTATATTGGGGAGGTTGGTTGGAGAAGGGTCGTGTATAGGGAAGGCTAGACGGAAAGGGGAGCACACTTAGGGGTTTGGCCGGAGAGAGGAGGAACCATCAGATGGTAAGGAGGAGGTGTCGTTAGGGAAATGCTAGATGGAAATGGATGTGGACAAGGGGAATGCAATCAGAGTGGGGGCTGACCGGAGCACCAACAAAGGTGGGGAGGGTCGGCCGTCCAGGCTGGTTTCACATGAACACAAGGTGGTAACTGGTGGGGGGGGGGTGATGCACTTTGTGGGAGAATAATAATAATAATAATTACAATTATACTAAAAAATAATTATTTTTATTCATTCCATTTTAAATAATAATTATATTAATAAAAAATGAATAATAATTATATTTATAACAATTTTTAATAATAAAAATATTTTTATCTACATAATAAAGTTATTATTATTATTTCTTAAACATTTTATTTATTTTATTCTCATTAAATTTTATTTTTTTTGAGTAATGGGAAACCGCATGGGTACTGGGGATGACCGCATGGTTACCGCCAACCATTCAGTGCCCGTAAACCGGTCCAAAACTCCCCAAAATCATCAAACCTAAAAACATTCAAGTTACAATATGAACCCAAATATCAACCAAAGATTCAACATTCAGATAAAATAATTTAAAATAAAATAAACCCATGGTCAGGGTGTGACAAGGGGGTAGGTGGGGGTTGAGATAATTAGAGGGCTTACATGGGAATGGGATGGGGGTGGGTTGGGTTTTTAAAAAACCAAATTAATAATTAGAGGCGATTTCAAAACTACCGCCTCTAATATAGATCAATCATAGGGGGTAGAAATCCCCCTAATTTAGTCTTAAATTGAGGTGGTTTCTAGAACCACCTATACTATGTGATATATAACTCAATTAGTGGTGGTTTCCAACCACTACTAATTTGATAAATAAGTTATAGGTGGTTAAAAACCCCTCTAGACTGTGATTCTATGGTAAAATTAGAGAGGGTTTAACCCCCTCAAATAAAACCACATCTAAATTAGCCACTACTTTACTAGTGATTCCTCAAAACCACCTCTAATAATAGTAGGTGAGTACATTAGTGGTGGTTCCACATAACCACCACTAAAGTGGTTAGAGGGGGTTACAAACCCCCTCTAATTAGGCCATTGTTTTAGTGTATGATGACTAAGGAGTCACCACTAAAAGAATTTAAACACCTTCCATTATATCCATATATATTCATGTGCTCATGTTAGGGTATCATGTGTAGTAAATACAAAAATAAACCCTAAATATAACATAAAAAAATATTAGGATATTAAATAACTATAAAAAAGTTAGGTATAACCATTGGTTTACTAGTACAATAAAATCCTTGATTATACCTACTTTAGTTAATGTAAAAAACATATTTGGTTAATTTTAGGCTATCTAGTAAGATAAAAGTATAGTACAGACAATGCACTGAGCTATAAGGCCTAGAAAATATATTTATATTGCGTTGAAAAAAAGAACCCCATTGATAGGATACTAAGTGCAAGTATCAGTTTCATGTTGCAAACCTCATCTCACACCCCCCATGTGAGTATTATTATCACAAAAGATAACCAGTATGACACGTCTCTCATGTGAGTATAAATTTCACAATTGACACCCCATTTTACATGTCCCGGTGATGTTGGGTACCCATATGAATTATAGATTCCAACATTTATAACTCTATGTAAGTCATCAATTCCAATTATAGAACCTTTTAAAAAATACTAATTCCAACTCTGACACCTAATGAAAAAGTCCATCAATTTCATTTCTAATAGATATTGGGTTGTGTTTATTGAGAAATATTGTTGAAAATGTTCCCAAGTGAATAATACCCTGAGGTATTTGTAAAGGAAATTATTTGATGGACTTTGACATGTGTTTAATAAGGTTTTAAAAAAATTTGGTTAAAATGAATGGCTTTCACACAAAGAAGACAAACTCATAGAATATGGTTTTTCAAACTCAATGATGTTTATAAACTGGAAGAAACATGTTTATTAGATTCAATAAGGGTTAGATAAAATTCTTTTAGGGGGTTTTTAACTATAGATATACCATTCATCTCATCATTAATTGTAGAAGAATACATTTATAGGAGTTAGGTTTTCTATTTTTTCATCAAACTTAAATGACTGTATTTCTGTGTGAAGTAATTGATGTGGCTAACTATTTTTTATAAAAATTACGTTACATGAACAAGAGTTTTGAGAAAATGATTTATGAAAACATTATTTGTGTAGAAAATAGATTTATGTAAACCTTAAAGGAATTACAAATAATTTCTATAGTAAATTCGAATTAATCAGTTTGATGAAAGAATATTTTAATGACACACTAATTGTATTGTATAAAAAAATTTACTAGTATATATGAATAATATTTTGAAGGAATAGTGAGTAAAATTTAATTGATAGAGTATTGAATTCTCAAATAATGAGTGGTTCTAATATAGATGTGATAGTTAGACTATTTCAGACATTTTAAACAAGAAGTGATCTTAGTGATTCTGATACATCTGAAAATTTTCATCGTATACTCCTTGGATAATCCCTATGTGGGTAAACCATGTAAAAATAAAATTTTCCCTTATTTATTTACATTAAAATGCAATATCTATTGTGATGGAGAAATGTGTTTTTACTAAAGGTTCAATAAGATCATTTGTGAGGATTTTTTTTGAATTAATCAACATACCGAGATTCACCTCCCCCCTCTCAATAAATTTACCTTTCTTGGGGCCAACAAGTGGTATCATATTAAAGGTTCAAAAAAATTAAATCATTCTTTAAGTGGGACTCATGGAAGTAGAAAATCATAAAGGAATTACAATTTTTATGAAAATATCAATCAACTTTTGAAGATTAATATTGAACACTATTCTAAATATTTATGTATGGATGTTTACACAGTTTCTATTCATGGGATTTTTATCAGTATGGATTATGATGCATTATCAAAGAGTGATCAAAATGATTTTGATACCAATTACAAGTAAATAAATGCATTAGGGTGATATTTGGTGAACCCAATCTATATGAAGGTGATGTTGTATAAATAATTCAATTCCATGTGAGAAAATATACCTAATACATTGGAAGGAAACTAAATTATACGATAAGATAAATTGAATGTTCTATGGAACAAGCATGAGTACTAGAGGAATCACCTTAATGAATGTTTTGATTAATTATTTGATCATGAAAATGAAATTTGTGTAGGATATGTGTGGTCTTATAGAAACCCTTGATGATGTAAATATCATCTAGAATATCTTGAGAATATTTGTTCCATTGTTTAATTTAAAAGTTTCTATGCTTGAGGATAATGATACAACATAGATAAAATTGGATAGTCTTCATAATACTCATGTTTCATATGAGATGAGGAACAATGAAAATGAGGCTAATGAAAAATATATGTCTCAGTAAGTGGAATTAAAGGCACTAGAGAAGTTTATTATGGATAAAGATCAGTAAGAAGTAGAGGTTGATGATGTTATATCAATACATTCCTTAAATTTGAAAAGGGGAAAAGTAAAGTTCAAATCAAAACTTTCACCCATGTGGATTTAGTGTAGATAGGTTGGGTACCTCCTAAAAAAGTGTTTCCAGAAGTTTCCAGATGGTGAAATGGATACTTTATTTTCCATAAAGAAATATTTAAATAATGTGAAAGGTAGGGGAGTGCCAAGCAGAACTTCTTCTAAAATAAGAACCTAATCTCAGAAGAGGATAATATCTTAGAAGAAATATGAGAATAATAAATTGAGGAATACAAAGTCCTTAAAGAAGATATTTCTATGGCTGTTGTAGTCAAGTCATGAACTAGTGAAGACAATGATGATGACGAAGCAGGAGTAGGAGGTAAAGCTTATCTCATTAAAGAGTTATAGGATGTACTTGATGAGATATAAATTTTTGGAGATACTAAATAGATAAATAAAAAAATTGTGGTTCATGATGTCAAATTCTACATGTCATAGTAGTAATAAGAGAAGTTTGACTTAATGGTAGATATTTTAAATATCAAATATTAAAAACCAAAAACATTAGAGATTAAAAGATCAAGACTGAAAAACATAACTATATTTGTAATGGTTTGAGAAACAAGATGTAATATCAAGTCAAATATATCAAAAAACATTAAGGATAAATCATAATTCATTGATAAAAGGTTGAAGATTAGGAGAGACTCCTGACACTTGAAATGGAATCAGGAAATCATATTTCAAGGGATAAAAAATTGGAAAAGGATAGGTATGGATTATAAAAATTAATGGATTATTAATGGTTTGGGTAACACAATGAAATATCATGTCAAACATATCAATGAACATAAAGAATACATCATCATTCGTTGATGAAATATTGATGATCCAGAGAGACTCTTGACTATTTACATGGCATTGGGAAATCATTTTTAATGGACAATAAAAATGGAAAAGGATAAGTATAGAGGTCTAGTAAGATAGTTAGAGGACTGTTTATAGAAACAAAATATACATCCGAATGACAAGTATGGTATGAATCTTGATCATATGAAGAAGGGTGTGGTAGTTGATTCCAAGACAAAAACAACCACTCTAAATATGAAGATTGATTTATGTGTACCTCATAATTAAAAAACACATAACACCCCAATATCTACATAAAAACACATAATAAAAAATCTCAAATACTATGTCATTATTTTTGAAATATGGGATATACTCCAAATATATGTTTCATATCCAAGAAATTGTGTAAGGCATAAGTGAAAAAAGGAATCCCTGAAAAATTCAACAGTCTATTCATGATCTTGATGGACATTAAGTGTAGTGGATATGGTCATATGGATATGTATTTCTCATAGAAAATATAGAGTAATGTGACTTTAAAAACACAAATTGGTCATACACTATAGGTCAAAGAATCATCCAAGTAAGATAAAAACGAAAAATCAATTTGTAGCTATGGAATATGAGTCTGATCAATCATATTTAGAAGACAATAAAACATATCAATCATCATTGGGTGTAAAATCAAAGAGATCTATCATAAATAAAATTTATGAGAAGGTAGTGGTTACTGATATTTCCTTAGAAGCATTATATCATGATGGTGTGTATATTCTAGATAGTTGATGTACTACCCAGATGATGTGAAATAATGATATCATAAAATGTATAATGTATGAGAAAAATGGAATCATTATATTTGGAAATGATTAAGGGTTTAGGATTATTGGATTAGGAAATGAAACAATTTGGGGGAAATACATGATACAAATAGATGTATTTTTTTATAGTTCTTGGTTAAAATTTGATAAGTGTAATTCAACTATGTGACTTAAGAAATTCAATTAATTTCACTAAGATGAATTTTATCATCAATGGGAAGGACTATGTATTTTTAATAAAAGGGAAATGCAAAAGTTGAATCTCTAAAACATCGATATAGATGAAGTTATGTCCTTTATATCCAAGGGAAAATAAAACTGATAAGGGAATAAAATACTTTGTCACTTGATTCAACAGATCATGGATGATCTGGTGAAGAATGATAGATCTCATGGTATCCCTAGATTATCACGTAATCATATCCACATGTGCAATATTTTTCAAACATGTAAAATTATACAGAAAATAGATAATCTAAAAGACAATAAGCTAATGAGGTGCCTTAATTGGTTCCTAATGATGTGTGTGGTTTGATATCACCAATATCTATTAATGGGAAGTTATACTATATCCTACTTAATAATTATTGTATTAGGATGTCATGGTTCTTGGTCATCACCCAAAAGTATGTGGTGCTTAATTACGTTACTCAGTATTGGTGGAGGGCTGATAAGATGCATGGGATAAAGATTATAAAATTACTAATAAATAATGGAATATATTTCACAAACAACGATGTGGAGAATTATCCCAAGAAACAAGGGATAAGGATACAAATTTTAGTAGTGGGAACTCCTTAGAAGAATTGGGTAGTTGAGAGGAGAAACCAAATCATAAACAACACATCCAAAAATAGCGATTACTGAAAAAGACCCACCAAAGATGTTTTGGAATGATGTAGCCTTAAAATCAGTATATGTTTCTAACACTTCTTTATTGTGTTTGGGAGAATAAAAAACTTTTTATGAGATGTAGTTTGAAAACAATATAACCTTAAAATACTATTGAAACATTGGAATTATTTAATTTATTATTAATAAGGATATATGTAGGTAGTTTGAATCATGTGGAGATCAAGTGGTTCAACTTGGCTACTCAAAAATGATTATGGTGTACAAGTACATCAAAAAATTACATGGAATGGTTATCAATATTCAATACATATTTTTTTTGGAAATTAAAAATATATTGAAAAACGTAGAGAGAACATTATGGAATAAATTTATGAAAATTTGAGAACCTTAGAGGGAGAAAAAAGATAATATTGATTCTAAATAAGGAACATATTTTTAGATGAATGATATTAAACCAAAAGCTATTATAAATCATAAAAACTAGTTTGCAGTTGATGAGAAGAGTATCATTGGTGAGCAAAAAATTCAAGCCTAAACAAGGAGAATGAAGTCCCTATATAAAACATCCCTCTTATCATAGATAGAGAAAAATTGTCTCGAACAGGATTATAGATATGATAATTGGATATAGGTGATACATTAAAAGCTTTTCCAAATTGAGAAAAAATTATAAAAGGCATATTGTTTTGATGCTGAAAGATAAGTTCATAATATATAGTAAATAGGGGTTCTATAATGAACTAAATGAATACGAAATGGTAATTAGGAACAAGGCATGAATTATTTGTAATGGATACTACTGAATTTAAGGAATAAATGTAGATTAATCATATTCTACTATTTATAGGCAAGAGATAATTCAATTATTATTGAACATATCACTGTAAAGGAGATTAAAGGATTTCCAGATGGATGTCTATTCAACATTACTAATAGGATTACTTGAGGAATATGTGAATATAAGAAAACTGTATGATTTTATTATTCATGAACTTGTGAACATGGTTTTATGTATTATGAGGGAACTTTATGGGTTGATCCAAGAACCATGTTTATAATATTTCCAACTAGATCGGTATAAGAAAAATATATTTTTTATGTGTAGTGGAGTTGATTATAATATTTATATCAATAAATATAGTGATCATAGGATGATGTTTCTCATATATATTGATGAAATAATATTTAGTACATCAAATTAAGGTCACTAAAGGAAATTTTAATAATTTATGTGGTTTGAGTTAAAAATATCAATGACTAGAGAGTTGATTTTTTTCTTTGGTTTTTATGTGATACAAGAAAATCATATAACTTTTATCTCTCTAGGAAAATATGCCATTGATGTTTTGAAAAGATTTTTAATTAATTATTTTAAGGCTATTATAACACCGGTTTCTACCCAAATGAATTTTCAAGGTATGAATATGTAAAATAGATTTTCATTATTGAATATATGTAGATAACTAGGATTCTTTTGTACTTAATAGTGAAAAGACCTGATAATTTATTTTCCACTTTTTATACAATAAGGTACTAGAGTAATCCCAAGGAAATAAACATGTAAAAAGTGAATAAAACATTTACCTATATCAGCGGCCATATGGATTTTGGATTTATTTATATTAAAACATCTAAGTAGGAGCTATTGAGATATATAGATACAAATTGGGCTAGATTAATTGACGATATAAATTCAACATATAGTGATCTATCTTGGAGGATTTTAAATTTCATGTATTAAAATGAAACAAGATTATATATCATTGAGAACTTCAGAATTCTAATATATTGTTTCCACTCAAGCTTACATGCAACAATTATGGATGAAACAACAACTTGAGGATATAGGAGTTTAAGTGTTTTCTTATATTATAATAAACTATTTAAATTTTATGTTTTATCAACATTAGAAAAAATACCACCTACCACTCAAGAAAAATCCCATTAAAATAATGTATCATATCATAAAGGATAATGTGGAGGTGGGGATAATGATATTAGAGTATGTGCAAACCCAACTTCAAGTTGTAGATGTTATGGAAAAGTCCTTACCTAAGGATATGTTTGAGAAGCATCTCCTGGATCTCAAATGTAGTTTGGATGTGGAAACCTCAATCCCCATGGTATATTGTGGATTTTCTCATGTGATGATAGTTTTAATTCATTTTTCAACCCACAAAGGAGTATACTTTGAGTGTGTTGACCAAGGGGAATAAATGTTCCACAAAAGGGAAAGAGATTAATATTGGTTGAACATTATAAGGGGGTCAGTATCTTAAGAAAATTGATAAAAGGTAGAAGTGTTCTTAAATATAAACTATAGGGGAGATAATATGTAGTAAGACAGTAAATTCTATGGTGATAATGGATATCAAGTCCCATTTGGTGATTGGGAGTTAAATAAAGTGAATCATGGTTAATATTTTCATCTTACTCTTGTTTCTCACATCAAGATTGAATCATTTGGGATTAGAGTAAATATTAAGTGAGTCCTTGATTACCGAATAGATTTAATGAGAGAAAATGGTGTTTGATGTTTTTTTAAAAATTTATAAACAATATCGTTAAAGAGTTTATGGTGTTTTTAACAAACCCAAATGGGTATTTTATTTATAAACATCCATAAAGATTTATTTTTAGTGATTTATGGTTGTGTTTGTAGAAAAAAATATGTTGATTAAGTTTTGGATTAGAGAATTCCATGAACTATCCAAGAAAAAAATATTATAGAGGATTTTAAGATTGTTTTATATGGTTACAGAATAATTTAGATAAATGGAAGGAATTTTATGAAAAATAGTAAGACTCTTATATTTATGTTTCAAGAACATTATAAAATTCATGAACTAGAGGTGTCTCATTTATTTGAATAATTAATGGTTATGAAATTAATAGTTCATGGATTGGATTCTCCTATAAATTGTATATTAATATCACGATTAAGTAGGGATTAAGACTTAGAAAATATCTATGTGCTTATTTTTCACATCAAACTTATAAAAATGTATTTCTTATATTAATGAATTTCTGCGATTGATAGTTTCATTAAAAAAGGAAGTTATATGAACATGATTCATGGGGATTCTATTTACATAAACATTAGTTGTTAAAAAAATGAATTTACTTGAACCTTAAGGAAATTTCCTAGATTTTATGTGGTAAAGTGGAAGTCACTAGTATGATGAAATAGAGCTTTCATGACACACCAATTATGGTTTTAAAAAAGTTGACTCAAAATATTTGAAGAATATTTTTAAAGAATAGTTTTTACAATTTAGTTGAGAGAGTAGTGAGTTCTCAAATAATTATTGGTTGTAAACAAGGGAGATAAATTGTTTTATTTGAAAACTTTAATGAAATAGTGTGATTAGTTATTCTGGAATAATGTCACATTATCATTTTATGAACCTTATATTATTCTAGTGAGGTTAATATAATTAAAAATTGAATGTTTACTTATTTATTATATTTAACATTACATATATATTATAAGGGAGAGAAGTTTTCCAAACAATGTAAGAATAAAATAATGGACAAGGGTCATTTAAAGAAGTTAATTTAATCAGATTCACCCCTATTCTCAGGTTATTTAACTTGATTGGGGTTAACCACAACCCATATAGAGTATTTATTTCAACTCTATGCTCCCCATATAATGTATCAATTTGATCATTGGACAACAAATATATTTGAAAACTATTATAATAATAATAATAAATTATTGAAAGATACTCTTAATTCTTGTTTTTTTCACACAACTAATCCATCAAACTAGCCCCTCAACCTATAGAACAACCAATCCTAATCAATAATATTATTTATATCTATCACAAACATATAAATGTCAATATTATCCCAAAGAGGAGACACTCAATATCTAATTCATATGCTCACCTTCACAGGTTTAGTGTTAATCCCTCGAAGTGAACCCATCATGGGTGACACAATCAATCATATATTCATCTTAGGTGACTCACTAAATAATAATTGAAACTAATTACATTAAAAAATATAACAAGGGAAATCAATGATGACCCAAATAATAAGTATCATTTCCAACATCCAGTATACGACACAATCTATGTACCCCTGGTAAGTGCTTCCTTCACTCATCCCCTTATTCCTTAGAGATCATAAATTTTTCATTTTATCAAATTCATGCATACAATATAAGAAATCATCATTCCATATATTCCAAAATTTTATATATTAATATGTTAAAAACATAGAATCTATTCAATGTATGGCATATAAAACACACTTCAACATGCTCATCGGTACACGTTTTCCTAACAAAACCCATATATAAAAAAATAAACCATAGATAAATATGTGACTATGTCATCAGGAAATACCCTAGTAATTATATTTGATCTTGTTTGGACACCTCAATCCCATTATATGACTTGATTTCATTTAAATAATTATAGAAACCTGAATGACCAATTTTAGAAATGTTTCCCAAAAATAACCATGTGACTCACATGTGAAACTAAATCACCTAACCACCGATGTAAAAATATCTATTTATAGTATCTTAATGTTTATGATTTATTATAAAATTATTCATTTACCCAGAGAACCTAGTGTGGAGAATTTTAGTTAATTTATCTATTAGATCCCTTCATAACGACATCACCTAATTGTTTAAAAAAATAATAATGGTAGAGTGAATACATTAGTCCACATATATGATCTATATTAAATTATAAAATTTTGGACACATGGGGTCACATATTGTAATAATTTTATCATTTTTATACCCATATCATACATAATCAGATAGAACATGTGAAATATATAGATAATGGTTAGGGACACCTATCTCACTTATTAATAAAATCTAGTATATCAAATATCATTGATTAAATAAAATTAAATGAAAAAGATCCATCGAACCGAGTCCAAAACCATAAATGATCCATTAATCTCTAGGATTATGGAGACAATAGGAAAATATTAAATAAATATGGGTATTGAATTTGTATTGATAACATGATCAAACTATTACAAGGTTATTACCTTTCTTCCCATACATTTTTATAACCGCCCACAAATTCCTTATCATTACCAATGGTTGGGATAATGCCTTAATCCACATTAAATCACACCAACTACCTAATGAACAACTATTTCCATAAATAAATCATTTTTCATGATATTATCTATAAAAATATTTTTTAAACTATTATTAATCATGTATTAATACCCAAAACATTACTTAAATCACCAAAAATATGAAATAAAATTTATCCTATAAATAAAAAATAATGTTTTTTTAATTTTCTTGATATTTTATGCATCCAAAATAAAAAACTCCCAAATATAAGAAAAAATGTGAAAATAAAGGCATTAAAAACTCCCCACAATTCATATTCCTCATAAGTATTTTTGAGTATCTTTAGTTAAAAACTAGTCACTTGTATTTTTTTTCATTTCTCATACACAATTATATAGAAAAAATGACAGTGATAGCTTATTATATCTTAATTTTATCATAAAAATACTAATTTGAAAATTATAAGTCAATCACTAATACATTAATAGTAATCCTCACACTTAATTCTAATAATATATGTTTGAATATCCAAATAATATCCATACACTTTATCCATAATAAAACTAACACTTGGTTAGAGTTTCTAATCCATGTATTAATCTATTTTTTTACCCTTTAACTAAGTGTTTTAAATTAATTCCACTAGAAGTACCCAATTCCAAACATGTTTTTCTTCCATACACTATATGGAATAATCAATTCTTCACTCAACATACCATATGAATATATACTTCACTATATTTGTTCAGTGAATTGAATTACCAAAAAAACGCTGATATTAATACCCACCACCAGGTATATACATCTCTATTCAAGATTTGAGACAAATTTGAACATCTAAAATAATACACAGATCTATTCCCCTAAACAAACCTAACACCCATTAATACCTAAACTCCACACACTATATAAAATCCTATTCATAATATAGATTCCTTACATTAACTATATCATATTCTGAAATACCCAATAACTAATATTTTTTAATCATATCATACAATTTTATATATTTCCCATACATCCCACACTATCTATAAAGTGGATATTCAGTTTTTTGGGTAAAGAGGAATCATTGACCATATTAAAGGTAATATACTAGAGAACCTATCAAATTTACTCGATTTTTCATTGAAATAAATTTCAATTCAAAGTAACTATTAGTCACTTCCTACTAGTAAGGTACCATCACTAAACCCATATTACGTTAACACCGGCAAAAATATCTAAAACATAATATTTATTGTGATAAAATCCCACATCATACTGTAAATTGATCCAACATAAAATATTTTTCTTTATATATAAAATCGATCAAATAATCTCATGCCTAAAACTTACTTCCATGAGTATCTTAAATTTTCATGATATATCTCTAATTAAGAATTATACTTTCTATATATGATGTTTGATCACAATAACTATCACTCATCCTGAAACAATGAGTCTCTAATGACCCAAAATTTTCACTCATTAATGCTAATTTTTTTAAATATTATAATAATTCTCATACTTACACAAATCAACCCATTCCTTCCAAACATAACTGGCTCATCTTGTACACCATAGTTCTTACATAAACACTCATGAAATTTATGCATTTTTATATACCATTTCCCCCATTCTTTATTCTTTACAAATAAAAAAACATTAAATTCATAAAATATTTATTTCAATAATATATTGAGTAACATCACAAAGTAATATTTTACCTAGACTATATGCTAGTATTATGATTTCCATAAAACATTAGTTTATTAATATAAACCCTAAATAGGCATTCTTACATCACATTTATCGATTAATACTAGATATTCATGGATAAATTAATCATCCCAATTTCTAAAAAAATAAAAAACCCATATCTCATTTCTTGAGAAGGATTTCCAATTCAATTACTCCTATGTCCCAAAAAATTGGATACATCACATTAAAATAAAACACACCAAAATATCACTGTGGATATATTTCTAGTCTACAACACCCAAAAAGAGTTGAATTTTACTTATTCAATAACCTACCCTATAGTCCCCATCAACAGTTATCCAAAGTATACATTTCATATGTCATTAAATTTACCATTTTCATGGTCTCATGAAACATATTATTGTCTCTCTATAATTGTATCTAATTTTATACATTTCATACCCAAATAATGGGATTAAGGATCATGAGGTATGTTTTCAAAAATATCAAAGGAAAATATTTATAATTGATATATATCTTAATTACTCTTACCTAATTCAATTGATTAATGGATAACAAGTGAGGTGCCTTACCCTTTTTGCAGGGTAGAATAGAATTCTCCAAAAAATTATAGAATAATAAATATCTACAATGTTATATATTATTATATCCTATACGAATATACATGGATCATTATAGAACCTATTAAGTTCCAAAATATCCTATAGAGGTCTAGAATGTTCTGGATCCTTCATTTAATGTGTGGAGTTTCTCAATACTCTATAGAATCATAAAATATTATAAAACTCTCTAAACTGTTAAAATATATTAAGAGAAATATAGAAAATATCTTCCCTATGTGGTGAGGCATGATATTATCCCCCACCAATCATGGTGCTTCTCTTGAAACATACCAATGTTTCTATTCAACCTTTTGCAAAAATCTCTATAATTTTATTATAGGTTATAAGGTATACCTTCTCTTTGGTTTCACCTTTGAATTAATATAGTACTCCTTTATTTATTCCAATAAATTTATTTTAATATTATCGTGACTATGTTTAATGACCCATAAATTTGTTCATTTTATTAAACTTGAATTTAGATTTAAATTTAGAAATTCGATACTATAAAGTATTGGATTATTTGAATTTTTTATTTTAAATCATTATAGAGATGATTTATTATGTTTTTTTGGAATCTTAATGGGATTATTTTGAGCAGTCTTGATAACTAAATAATCTCATAAGAATAATTTATTACTTTAGAAGAAATAATAAGAGGTGGTGGTGGATGTAGGTGGCCATCAGTTACTTGGTATCTTTCCATTGGGTACCCAGTGATCAATCTTATGGAAAAGCACCCATAGGGCTGCAACTGGTTGGACGATGGAAAGACACTAGGTACCTAGTGAATACATATCTATTTTTTTAAGAAACAAGTTAAAAATATTAATTTAAAGTTTTATTATTTTAATACCTCTTTTAGGGTTCCCATTCATTAGGCTACATGGCTAAGGGGAAGAACCTTCCTTCACTCCCTTTCCTCATTCTCTCTGCAACCTCAATCATTGGTGTCCTAGGGTACTTCAACTCACCAAATCATGTAAAATCCTTTATTTTCATCCTAATTTCCATTTTTTATTATCCCCTATCTCATTTTGTTTCATCATATAGGTATTTTAGTTGATGATTCCACCATAGCATGGTAGAATCACTTCTAATTGAAAGGGATTTTGTATATAAGGATTGGAGGTGTCTATGGAAGGTTCAATACTCTATGATGGTCACTATTTTAATAATGTTCAGTTTCTTGGTGTATTATTCTAGGTATTTCATTGTATTGGGTTCAATTTAATGGTTTATTAGGTTATAATAATTAGGTATTTTATATTTGTAAGTTCCAGGTGTACTTCGGTAGTAGTTTATAGTTATTATTTTAGTTTTTAGGATTTTTTAAGGATTTTATTTATTTTAGAAGAATAAATTTCAAACCTTGTATTATTATCTTTATGGAACTACTTTGTGTTCCAAATACTAGGACAAGATCACTAATATATTAATTATGTAGGTCGTCTTAAACCCCCTACATTTAATATGTTTATATCTATGATGTTATTTATAGTCAATTTCCAAAACATTAATAAGTATTTCATATTTATTTTGAATGTATAAAAAATTGTTTTTGATAAATAATTTTCCAGATTAAATTAAATATTTTTGTGTTATACTATTACTTGAATAGTCGTATTTATTATTGGATCATTTTAAATCTTCCTTACATTATTTACATGTCTTATATACTTTTTGAATGTTATTAATGCATTTATTATTGTTTTCATGACTGAAATCTAAATTGAAATGTTTATTTGACCAATTTAGTTTAAAAATAAATTTTATTGATTGATTTATAATTATGTAATATTTTATATATATTTTTACTTATTTTATTCCTCACATTTTTCATTATTGGTTCTCAAATCAGGTTATATATATATATATAGTGGTTTTTGTAAATAATTATATCTTGAGTTATTTGTATGATTTAAAATGAAAATCATACCTTTGCATATATAAACTGAATGAATTATAATTCAATGAAAAATACCTAACATTTAGTTAATAGATTACATTAGTGGTGATGTAATAATTGGGTTTTGTGGATAATTAAGGATTGAATCAGTCTTTATATAGTAATTTTTTCTTTAATAAATAAATACTCAAATGATAACTTTTAAAAAAATAAAATAAACCTAGTTTATATGGGGTTAATTAGGGAAAAAATTATTCATGGGTGATTGATCAAAACAATTATCCTTTTGGGTGAATTAGGATACTCAATTTGGATGTGTTGTTTATGGATTTTCATTTCCAATTTGAGATAATTTATTTCCTACTATTCCTACACTTCTTAGTTACTTGTTTGATCTATAATTCCTTGGAACATTATAATGATTATTCACGGTTATTATGATTTATAATATTCAATGACTTTGTATTTTCCTCATTTTTCTTTATTTTATTCCTTCTTGAGTATCTCTATTTACTAGGTTAGTTTCATTGTCATAATTAGTTTTGATTAAATTTTTTTAGGATGTTACTATGTTTGATTAATTTGGTTAATTACCTTAAATTTATAAGAAATGGGTGATGTATTAGTGATAGTGAGGTAGAGTTTATAACTAAGGTGTCTTATAGAGTTCATGGATTGTGATGGAATGTGTCTGTTAAGAGATATAATTTAATATTCAGTGGTTTAGTGGGGATATAAACTAGAGGTAATTATGAGGTAATAGGAAAATTTAGGCTACGTGAAATTAGGATATTATTCTTGGAAATGTGTAACCTATTTGAGTTAGTGTTATGATCCTAGGATACAGTTGATGTATAATTTAGTTTTTAATGTCTCATTTTTTTCTTATAAATATTTGAAATATATCTAGTTATATTTTCGAAGTTAGGCACTAATATGACACAAGATTCAGAGGGTTGGTGATCCCGAAATTAATAATTGAAAAATATTAACTATAATAATATCACACACTAGTAGTTTTCCTAAAAAAAGTAAAATAAATAATAAAACGATTGTGGGATTGGAAATATTAGACAACCATTGAGTTCTGAATGTGGTCTTTACCCTATGTATGACTTAATATTTTTCAGCATTGGGTGTTTATGAAAATGCAATCATTAGAATAACTAACAAATAAATAAATAAATAAATAAATTTTATTTAAAGTGACATAGTGAACTAATCATCTGCTACTTATGAACACCAGAAGAAAATTACTATGGTTATCTATATAACGATGAGAGTTGATAGAGAGAGGGAGAAAATTGGAAGAAGGCTTGTAAAATGATGATGAGGGATTGAGGATCATTCATGCCAATGAAAATCACGGATCTCACCAACAAAAATGACGTAGATTCTATATTAATTAGATATTGATCCATCCCGAGGTAGGACATTTGTTTTATGTGTATTTATATATGTTTTCTAACCTATGATGAATTTTAATCAATCAACTAATAGAGTTATTCATAGATCGATCGTATTGTGGGTATATTATTATGCAGAAAATTTGGGGATTTTCATTTGTTGAATTAATTTTGATAACTTCATTCATCATTATAATGAGAAATAATTGAGGAAAACATGAACATTTTCCAAGGTCCATTCCTCATGTTTGTGTTTTTTTGAATTTCTTCCCCTTTTCTTCATTCATTTATCACCCATATTATTTTTAGCGAGTGGTTCAAAAAATACCTGATGATCAATCGTTGCACACCCTTTTCTTTGAAAAATGGATTGATACCATAGATCAAGATTTTTATTGGCAATGAGATAGATATATGATGGTGTTGATAGTGGTCCATGTTCAGATTTTGGGATCACCAGTTGTGGTTTCGGTGTGGGGAGGTGGAACAACTCAACAATGAAGATTTCTCGATCGATTTGGATGACCAAAAATAAGATATCCGATGGAAATCAAGTTTGATTGACCCAAATCAATGTATTTTGTAAATTTTCTTATTATAAATTGGTGTGGTAGTGATGGAGGAGGAATCCTCATGAATATCCATATATTCTGGAGATTTACACACTACATGACGTGTAAACGAAGAACACACACAATGTGTGGGGGCCTGGATGTGGTGCTAGGGTTCTACTTGAAGTTAAAAATCACATGTTATGTTCCCCATAACTAATGGAATTTCATATATCCATAAGGATACAATGAAATAGACCTAGTTAGGTATATGTCACAACTAGAGTATACCGACTAAGCCATGTACTCAGACATGGAATGAAATACTGACACAAATAGGTACACTGATATGGCTAGGTGTACACGACCATAAACATGGGAATCATCCTTAATACATTGGTAGTCCTAATTACTAAGGGACACACCAATTACTGGAATTAATTTTTGTGTACTTTTTCAAAGATGACATGGAGTCCTTATTCCCCTATTTTTGGACTAGTTTTCTCAAGGGTTAGTTCCCTCGATCCATCCCTATGAGGGTATAGTATGACATTATGTCCTAAAAAAGGACTGTGATCCTCTATAATGGATTTGTTTTAGATAGAGTTGTTGGAATATCTCCTAGAATACAATATGATATCTTGTATCATATTTTCCCCTAGGTGGGGTTATTAGAATCATTGTGACCAACAATACATGGGCATCGATCCCCTACATAGCAGGTTAACCCAGATTGGGTTAGTTGTTATTACCACATGGCCCTAGGTTTGATCCCATTATGTGTATCAATATCTTTATACTTCCCGTATTTACTTCCTTCTGGAGTGACCTAACAAGCATGACATCTCATATGGAAGACATCAGTACTATCATACATGTGAAGTGAGTTCTCTTAGGAGAGTGTAGATATGGACTTCCGAGAAGAATCATAGGTTGGTAATACGGTAGTGACCATAACTTGATACATAGTGTTGAATATGAGTATATCTATAAGTTTTATTCTATGACTCATATTATTATTGATATATCCTATGATGTGTTGACTACTCTAGATTCTTTATTCTTAGTGATTTTTGGGTGTCCTACTGGGTGTTGTTATACTCAACCTTGCATGGGATCTGCCAGAACATTTCATGTATTATATAGACTATCAGCATTTTGATAGGGTTCTAAGTGGACTAGGAGAAATCCAAGATTAGATTTGGTATTGAAATACCATGGTTCATACTAGGAGTCACATTTACAATTGTACTGTCTTACTATCAGGTTGGACGTCTTTATTGTTTTTGGTGGGATTATATGGGGCCCTTATTTCTTCATATTATTATTTTTTACTTTGATTATTGGATTTAGATGTATGCATGACTTGAGTATCAATTTTATTTTTGATTTCATCATAATATTCTCTTGGATATGTTAGGCACCTTAGGTTAAGGTCTCCCATGTGAGTTTTATGCCAAATCAACACTATTCTCCAGCCCCTGGCCTATTGAAGGTGGGTATGGGGTATTCAAACATAGCATATCACCATTCTGGTACACCATAGTGGTTCGGTTCATGACAGAGCATTATTAGAAGTTGGTTTAATCATAGGATCAATGTTTGGAGTTTTGTCTATCTATGAGATTGTTTTGGGTTTTATGGTAACAATGTTAAGTTTGAGTTCATGTTTTATGTTAGGGAATCTAGTGATGGTGTGGTGGATGATGTATCTATACACCAAGAATATGATCACCTTACTTTTGAATTGGTTTGCAATGTCTCGAATTTTCTGTATAATTTTGTTTAATTATATGGAATTATTCTGAGACTACGAAATCTGATGGCTTATGATTCTGAGGCCCGGAGTGCCCAGAATGGTCCAACGATGTTTTGTTATGCTTTAATTAGAGTGCATAAGAATTTTTCCCTAAACAGTGGAATAAATATTAAACAGTTGCATGGATCAGAAATATGAGGGCACTGTTGCGTTCAGGATGATGACTTTACCCTATGCATGACTTAAGTTTAGTCGGTGCAAGCCTCCTGTGAGAAAACCCATAAAATGTCCTAACCATAAATAAGATAATTAAAAAAATTTACTTTATTTTTCAAATGCTTATATCTCATGAACCGTAAATCGTAATAAAAAACTGAGAACACCACTGAGCTTATGCAGATATGCTCTCTTTAGGTAGATACTGACATTTGCTATTTGAAGCCACCAGTGAATGTTAGTTCTTGGCCGAAAATAAAATAATTAAGTGACAATTATTTTATTTTAAAATCCATAACCTCTAAAAGGTAATTCACATTGAATATCTAATATTTCCATTACATTTTTTGGTGTCTGTTTACCTTAGGTGGAGCCTAACCTTGACCGGCACGGGTCGAGGGTGAACATTAATAAATTATTGAACTTTTCTTGGGTACATTTAGTAAACATGTGAGTGGTGTTTTCTAACTATTAAACTAATTCTCAGATTAAAATTCTGAGGGAACCTTTGAATCCATAGTGGAATTATTCTCATAAGGGATGCTTTACTTTGACCATAGTAGGTTCGGAGAATAAGTAATGTTTTACAACTTTTTAAAAGAAATGAAATGACATAATTTTATTTTTTTATTTCATATCCTCCAACAGACAAGCAAATGGGTGGGGCCAGTGATGTGTCAAGACAATAAATGTCTTGACCTGCCAATGATAAGTAACGACATCATTGGGGAATTATGAAGCTTCTTTATAAATGGTCCACATTAAATTCCAACGTCGTTACATACCCTCCCTCTTATATATATGGGGCATAGGGAGGGGTAATAGCACAACTTCATCAAACAATGAATTGGTGTAGGAGAACTATGATGTTGAAACCTTAGATTAAGTATCCGATCCTAATGGGATGTGACAGGTGACACCAAACCATGAACCAAAGGATGACGTATAAGTGGCGTCATTGGGAACTAGTTGCAGGAATGAAGAACATGATCAACCTTCAAGCGCAGATTATCTCCAATGGGTTTATGAGGTAGGGGTTTTATTTGTTTTTGCATTTTTAAATGATTTTAATCTTCCCCATTCATGAATAATATAAAGAATTTGGGTCAACCGACTAACAGGTTGACCCACGATTCATTCGTGTTTGCAGGAGGTTATTCTAGGGTATCTTTGGGGGGGGGGGGGTTTCTTGATTTAAATTCCTAGAGTTTGTTAAACCATTAACCCCCCTCATGTTTTTGAGCTAATGTAGAGAGCATAGGCCTAACAAACCAATCCTGAACCCTCCACTACTTTTCTAATTTTTCAGGTCCATGGAACACTGACGATGCGGAGAAACTGACTGGCTTCATTGGGAAGAGTGTGTCAACACACGCCGTAAGAGGAGACTGTGACACAAATCTGCAATGATCATCGGAGTGATCAGCAGCAGCCGACCGTAGAGGAGACATAGACTACCATCGCGCACCGCTAATGAACAAAGGAGGCCACGACTCATTAGCCACGTCGACTGGTGGAAGGAGACCGACACACCGGCCGACCGCGGGTGACGGTGTGGCGTGCTGTCATGCGCTGCTGTGGAGGTCTTCCGACACACCGATCGGCCGCGACAAAACCAGAAGTGATGGGGCACACCCCCGGTTGTGCACCCATATGGCAGTAGGGCCGTGGTGGGAGCAGGGGCCGCCGGATCAATCGGCGGTTGTTGGACGGGGCGTGCGCTAGCGGCGCTCCCAAGAACAAAGCCGCGACCTATTGGCCATAGCACGGAGGTCCTACGATGCCGCATTGGGTCAACCCCCATTGGTTGACTCATTGAAGTGGATTCGCACCACGTCAGCCCTACTCGGATGCACTACATCTGGGTATCCCTAGTAGCTTGTGCCACTAGGCGGGTGGCACTACCAGGTCCGCCCAACGAACTGACCCACCACCAAGTGGGCCGACCCGCGGCCCAACGTCATGAACTGTGGTCCAGTCGGGTCGGGCCAGGGTCATTGTGATGGGTTGACTCGGTTCGGGTCAGACCCGAGTTGGGCCGGTCAACCCAGGTCGATCCGGGTTGGTCCATGCCAAACTGTGTTGGGCCGGTCCGACTGAGGCAGACCGAACCCAGACCCAATACCAACCGGTTTCACAAAACATTCCCTAGATTCTAAAATGGACGTTCGTTTGAAAAACTGTCTACGACGTCAACATCCTTGAGCAAGATGGCCCTTTTTACTTACTCTGTGAGAGTTTTGGAGAAACTTGTAGTATGTCCGGGTTGGATTGCACCCGAATCCAACGAGGCACTCAACACTAAAATTCCAATAACACACAGAATAGGTGTCCTGTTGGCATGCCCTCTATTGCGTAGGAAACCTTGTGACACAACAAATCATCAGTTTTTTCTTTGTGAGACTTCGTGCTGGTTGAAATATGACTTATGACTTGGGGAGTGGTTATCCCAAGTGCACTACATATGGAACCTTGTGACTAGTTGAGACTTCACGACTGCTGACCTTTCGACTTGGAGTAACTCTATGTCCCAGTGGGGAGTGCCTCTATGTGACACAGTAGACCCACTTTGGGGAGCACCTCTATGTGCTGTGGCAGACCCACGATACTTGATAGGAGGTGTACCTCAGCATTCCACAAGGAAGATCACCTCAATGTGAAGTGGTAGACCCACGGTGGGGAGAACCTCTGTGTGAAACAAATGACCCACAATACTCGAAAAGAAGAGTACCTCAGTAGTCCAAGGTTATTGGGAAGCACCTTTGTGTGATGCAGAAGGCCCACTATACTCGTTATAGGAGGAGTTCTCCAGTAGCCAAGGTGGTCGACGTTGTGACTGGGAATGTTACTTGTTCCATGGCCTAGAGAATATGCGGCTAGCTATCAGTATTCATAGCGATCCTGTGTGGGTCAACATCGTAATCCTATTTCTCTGAGTTGTATACCTAGTTTGAGCTGAGACCCTAATTGAGATGTGTCTATTGCTTTTTGATTTGTGATTGGGATAATGTTTTGTGGTTTTCCTTATGGAATTATGAGATACTTTTAGGGGTCTCAGGGTCCCTAATGAGTATCCTTATACTCCCCCTTGCACATGCTACACCCGCATCTTGTTGTGTCCTATGCAGGCGATGAGAAGCTGGGATGAGGTTTGAGGGAGCTAGGACTAGGCGGTACGCGGAGGAGACATACAGGTGTGGAGTGCTAAGGAGGTGATCTGTACCTACCCTTCAGGTAGGATCCTAGAAGGATGAATCAGTAGTTGTTTCCCCTTTTTCAGTTGTATTGTTCCTTTTAGTTTTATTGGTACATTTCAGTTGTACTCGTACTTTCATCCGGGCTTGTATTCTAGCCCCTTTTACATCCAGCACTCCTTTTTCTATAGAAATTTACTTCACAGATGCTTCTTGTTGCGTTCTCAGACCGTGTGTTTATACAAGTTTAAATTCAATGCCCTCCTGTTTTAGGGAATATGCCTTTTGATGGTAGTCTCTAGCCCCTAGACTATGGAAGGTGGGCTTGGGGTTATCACAACACAGGCCCCGAGGGACGGGTCGTGACAAAGTGGTATAAGAGGAGTCGGTTCTACCGAAGAAGTAGGGCTCTGATCATTTCATTGTAGTAATAGTGTTAAGTGTTATAAGTGTGGTTTTTAGTCCAGGGAGTCCAGTGTTGGTGTAGCGGCCGACGTATCCATACACAAAGACCCTGAATTAGGATTTCCGACTTAGTACACCTATTCTTTATTAGGATGCCAACGCATAGATATCCAGCTAGGATTCTCAAGAGAGTACATGATGACAGCCGACCGAGTGACAAGGCTCCAATGTTGGTACTTCTTACTATGTTGTCACCATCAGGTGGTGTATGAGTAGAACCACCACCTGCTGGGCAGTTGTTCCCACCATCCTCACTGGAAGACGGTACACACCTAATGAGTGCATTGCACGAGTTCGAGCAGCAGAGGCCTTTGAGGTTTTGAGGCGAGATAGATTCCCATGCGGTTGAGGACTGGCTGGAGGCTTTGGTAAGAGTTTTCATCCTAGTTGGGAGGCTAGTTGAGTAGATGGTGATCCTAACTACTGGTCTTTTTCAGTATGTGACCATGAGGATGGTCTGCAGGTTAATGAGGCTTCGGTACTTGGAATGTTGGTTGAGATGGTACCTTCGGATAGTGTTCCAGCTATATCAATGCTCGTTGGTCAGCAGTTACAATCGACGGTACTGGTAGAGGACACATATAGGATTAGTGACATACACGTGTTTCAACATTAGATACCCCTTAGTTTCCAAGGTGTGTCTAACTCACAAGAGGCTAAGGAATTGCTTGAGGAGGTGTTTTAGAGTTCCCTAGAGCTTTTACAGCTTCGGTAGGAATACATCTCGGTAGCTGAGTATTCATCGAGGCATTCTGACCATTCCTAGTACTAGATGAATATGATACGATCAGTGATTTTTGGCTCGGACTTCCAAGTGATGTGTGTTTAAGTACATCCAAGATAGAACTATTCCTCTATGCATTCCTACTTATGTTAGGGTGCTAGGGAGAACCTTTTTGATTGAATGTTCTTTGGCTGAGTGGATACAACCGGAGAATATTAGCAGTGGGAAATAAGGAACCTAGAACCAGTCTCAAAGACTTCTACGTGTAAAAGGTTTTTGGAAGAAAATGTGATAGGGACAGACAAATCTGCAGGGCTACAGACAAAGAAGAAAATCTAGGAGAGAAGCACGAGGTGGTGTACATTTCGATATGTTTCAAACACCACCCTTTGTGGTCCCCACCAGGCAAAGGGAGCTATAGGGCAGGGGAAGGGAGTAGCTTCATGCGGTCAAGGATTGTGACCCAAGGGCTCTAGGAAGGATTCGAGGTATGATCTGTGTCTACTACTAGCTGCCAAATTAATAAACATAGGTACCAATCATTCCTTATTTCCACGAATCTTTTCCGTGACCTAGAGTTTATAGTTAAACCGTTGACTTAACCCTCACGTTTGGAGATACCTTTTGGAGGAGACTCTATACTCACACTTATTCCGCTGGTGTGATATGACCATTGAGGCAGGAGTTTTGGTCGGAACCTCTTTGTAGCAGTGTCGAGGACTTAAAATATTAGTTTGGGTATGGACTGGACATCCACAGTTCATACTTATATTGACTGTATTAACAAAAAATGTTGGGGATTATCTACAAAATTGGAATGGGGTTTCTTGAGTCATCCAGCCTTACCCTAATGGTAGAAGTAATTTTGAGTTTTCAGTTCCCAACAGGAGTGGAAGAGTGTGGGGAATTATTTTCACAAGATGTTTCTAGGATTACCAACCCAAAGGGAGAGGGTATTCTATTTGGGATGGGTACTACTGGAGTCTTGAACTAGACTTCTTGAGGGTAGAAGCACCCTTGTCAGCTTTGACGAAGAAGGGGGAGCCTTTCCTGTGGATGGAGAAGTGTCAGCAGAGATTTAAGGAGGACCTGAACATGAGATAATGATGATGACTAGAGTTTCTACATGACTATGAATTTGAGATAGTCTATACTCATGGGAAGGTAAATATGGTAGCAGACACACTCAGTAAGAGTTTTGGACTACAATTGCTGAGTGAGGTGACAGAGCAGATAGTCGCGTTGCAGATATCCTTTGTGGATAGAGATGGAGAAGCATACCTCTAGTCTATGATAGTCACTCTCCCACTCCTTCAGCGATTCAGGGAGGCGTATATTGGGGACAATGACTGTGAGGCTCGACATGCTCAGATATCATCAGGGTAGGCACTTGATGGGTTTTCTGAAGGTGGTAAGAACATCATCCTCTTTAGAGGATGTACCATGGTACCATGGGTGCTATAAGAGGAGGTGTTGATTGAGTTCCATACATCCCCTCTAGAGGTACATCCTGGTGTGGCAACGATTTACCAGGACCACTGGCATCAGCACTGGTGGCCAACGATAAAGAAGGTAGTGGAAGAGTTTGTTTCACGATGCCTCACTTGTCAGGAAGTGAAGGCTGAGCATCAGGTCCCAACATGCTTAGTTCAGCCACTAGAGGTGTTGGAGTGGATGAGGGATGAGATCTCTATGGAATTTCTGATAGGGCTACCATGTACTTATAGGTGACATGACTTCATTTGGGTGATCATTGACCAACTCACCATGTCGGCCCACTTCCTACCCATCTGAGAGCAGGGATCAATAGAGGGTTTGGGACGCCTCTATGTACAAGAGATTTTGCTACCTCATGGGGGTGACATTGACGATCATATCTGACCATGATGCACATTTTACATCCTGGTTTTGGAAGGGATTATAGGAGGCATTAAGGACTCAGCTGCATTTGAGAACCACCTTTCATCTTCAGATGGATGGTCAGACAGATCAGACCATACAGACACTAGAGGTGATAATACGTGCATGCATCCTTGGTTTTGGACACAGTTTGGAGGATCAATTTCCTTTGGTGGAGTTCGTATAAAACAAAAATTATCACTCCACCATCAGTATTGAACCATTTGAGGCCCTATACGGTCGAATTTTCATATTAACTCTATGCTGGAAAGACCCCGGGGAGTCAGCACCTATGGGTCTAGAGTTGGTACAAGCCACCACCGAGAAGGTGCAGACTATCCAGAAGTAGATGAAGACTGCATAGAGTAGACATAAGTCATATGCCGATAGAATATGGAGACCTATGGAGTTCCAGGAGGGGGACCACATTTTCCTGTGAGTCTCTCATTGATGGGGACTACATATATTTGGATGAGGTGACAAGTTGTAACTAAGGTTTATCGAGACATTTCTGATACTTTGGAGGATAGGTGAGGTGGAATACTGCTTGGAACGTCCACCGCAGTTGGAGAGTGTTCACGACGTATTCCACGTATCCCAGCGGAGGAGAAAAGAGCATGACCCATCTCACTTCATCGACCATAGCGAGATGGACTTAAACAATGGGGCGACGTTTACAGAGGTTCTAGTAGAGATTGAGGATCTAAAAGAGCGAGTCCTTTGTGGGCGATCAATACCTATGGTGTGCATACACTGGTAGCATGTGAACCTATAGAAGAGCACATGGTAGTGGGAGGCTTAGATTCATGCTCAATATCTTCATTTGTTTGATTTTCCATTGTTTTGGCTTTTGAGGATGTAAATCCCTAAGGTGGGGAGAATTTAATGTCCCATATTTTCCATATTAATTTATTTAATTATACAGATTTATTTTAAGACTCCTAAATATGACGGCGCATGATTTCGAGGCCCGGAGTGCCTGAAATGATCCGTCGATGTCTTGTTAAGCTTTAATTAGCGTGCGTAAGATGTTTTCTTGAAAAAGTGGAATAACTCTTAAACGGTTTCCCAGATTAGGAATCTGAGGGAAACATTACATTCAGGATGGCAGGTTCACCCTAAAAACGACTTAAGTTTAGTCGGTACTGGCATCTTGTGAGAAAACACGAAAATGGCATAACCAAAAATAAAATAATTAAATAAAGTTATTTTATTTTTCAAATGCATATAACTCATGATCGATAACTAAAATTAAAAATCCGATACCACTACTATGCTTATGAGGGAATTCTCTCTTTAGGTAGATACTAAAATTGGATGGCGCGAGCCACCAGTGAATGTTAGGTTTTGGCAGTAAATAAAATAATTATGTGACAATTATTTTATTATAAAATACATAACTTCTAAACGGTAAGTCGGATTGAACATCCAAGAGTACCATTGAGTTTGTTGGGCTGTTTTCTCCTTAGGTGGAGCCAAAAATTGACCAGTGCGAGTTGAGGGTGAACGTTAATAATTTAGTGAACTTTTTTTTAGGTACGTTCTGTAAACACGTGACCAGTGTTTTCTAACTTTTGAATCAGTCCTCAGATTAAAAATCCAAGGGCACCGTTGAATTCATAGTGCTAGGATTTTCTTAAGGAAGGCTTTACTTTGACTATAGTAGGTCCAGAGGAAATGTTATGTTTTGAATCTTTTTAAATGAAATGAAATAAAATTATTTTATTATTATATTTCATATACTCCAATGGAAAAGAAAATGGGTGGGGCCAGCGATGTGTCAAGCCAATAAATGGCTTGAATTGCCAATGCTATGTAATGATGTCATTAGAGAACTAGGAAGCTTCTTAATTAATTAGCCTTATTAAACTCCAACTTCGTTACTTACCCCCCCCCCTCTCCTATATATATAGAGCTTGTGGAGGGGTATCGACACAGATTCGCGAAGAAAAAAAGTGCTGAAGGAGAATCATGATGCTGAACCCATAGAGGAAGGAGTTGATTCTAGCAGGAGGTGATGGGAAACACCAAACCACGAACTGAAGGACGACGTACGAGTGGAATTGTTGGGAACTATTTTTGAGAACGAAGAACATGATCCACCTTCAAGCGTGGATGATCTCCAACGGGTTTACGAGGTAGGGAGTTTATTCATTTATGAATTTTTTAATAATTTTCCTCTTCCCCATGCTTGAATAATATGAAGAACATGGGTCAACCAACTAACGTGTTGACCAACGTTTCATTTGTTTTTGTGGGAGGTTATTGCGGGGTATCCTTGTGGGGTTTATCTTGATTTAAATTCCAAGATTTTGTTAAACCCTTAACCCCCTTATCATTTCAAGCTAATGTGGAGGGCGCAGGATTAACAAACCCGACCTAAACCCTTCACTACTTTGCTAATTTTTCACCTCCATGGAACACCAACGACGCGACGATGCTGACCAGATATGTTGGGGATAGAGTGTCAATGCATGCTGCAAAAGGAGGCCATGACACAAATCCAAGACGGTCATCGGAGCGGCCAACACTGGCCAACTACAAAGGAGGTGTGTTGTTCCGTCACGTGCCATCAATGAACAAAGAATGTTGCGGATCATCATTCAAGGTGGTCGAAAAAGGCGACCAACACACCGGCCAGATGCGGGTGACAGTGCGGCGCACCGCCGCACATCGCTGGAGTGGTCGGACAGCACGCCGACCCACCACGACAGAACCAGCAGGGGTGGGGAGCGCCAATGCGACAGCAGGGCCACGAAATGTGTTTGTCGCTGTGGGAGCAGGGGTCGCCAGATCTACCGTTGGCCGGTGGACTGGGTGGGCGCCAATGGCGCACCCGGCGGCAAATCCATGGCCTGTCTCTCACAGAATAGAGGACACACAGGGCCACGTGGTGCCACCTTGTGTCAACCCCCGTGGGTTGACTCACTAATTTGGCTCTGTGCCACGTCTTCCCTACCCAGATGTGCCACGTTCGGGTATCCTTGGCGGCCCACGCTGCGAGGCGGGTGGCACCGCCGGGTCGGGCAGGGCCCAGCGGGAAGGGTCGACTCGGGTTGGGTCGGACCTAAGTCTAGCCTGGTCGACCTAGGCAATCTGTGTTGGCCCATGCCAAACTGGGTCGGGCCGATCTGACCGAGGCGGACCAGAGCCGGACCTAGTACTGAAAAGTTAAAAAAATGGGGCCTAACTTCTAAACCGGATGTTCGTTTGAAAAGACGTCTATGACGTCGGGATCCTTAGAGCGAGACAATCCTTTTGATTTATTCTATGAGAGTTTTGGACAAATTTGGAGTATGGCCAGGTTGGATCTTTATCGAATCACACCGGGGCCTCAGCACTGAAATGCCAATAACGCACAGACTGGGCATCCGATTGATGCACCATCTATTGCATCAGAACCCTTATGACAAGGAGGATCATGGTGTTATTTCTTTGGGAGACTTCATGCTGGTTTAAATAAGACTGATGGCCTGGGGAACGATTCTCCCAAGAACACTTTGTACGGAACCCTGCGACTGGCTAAGACTTGATGACTGTTGATCTTTCGACTCAAAGTGACTCGATGGCCCAGAGCGGAGAACCTTTGTGTGACACAAAATACCCACATTGGGGAGCACCTCTATGTGATGTGGCAGACCCAAGGTACTCAATAGGAAGAGTACCTCAACTGGCCATGAGGGGTAGCACCTCTGTGTGACACAACAAACCCACGGTGGGGAGCGCCTCTATGTGACGCTGAAAACCTACAGTACTCAATATGAGAATTACCTCCGCAGTCCAATGTTAGTGGGATGTTCTTCTCTGTGATGCGGTGGGCCCACTCTACTCATTAGAGGTGGAGTTCTCTAGAAGCTTAGGTGTTCGACGTTGTGACTGGGAATGTTACATATTTCTAGGCCTAGAGAATCTGTGGATGACTATCAACATTCATGAAAATCATTTGTGGTTCAGCATCATAATCCTATTTCAATGAGTTGTACACCTGTTTTGAGTAGATACCCTAATTGAGTTGTGTCTATTGATTTGTGCTTTGTGATTGAGATCGTGCTTTGTAGTTTTCCTTATGGAATTCCGAGATACCTTTAGGGGTCTCGAGGTCCCTACTGAGTATCATTATATTCACCCCTGCACGGGCTACACCCACACCTTTTTGTGTCTTTTGCAGATGATGAGAAGCTTGGATGAGGTTTGAGGGATCCAGGACTAGGTGGCACATAGTGGAGAGAGGCTGGCATGGAGTGCTGAGGGGACGTTATATACCAACCCTTCAGGAAGGATCCCAGGAGGACAACTCAATAACTGTTTTCCCTTTTTCAGTTGTATTGTTCCTTTAATTTGTATTCATACATTTTAGTTGTACTCATACATGCAATTGGGCTTGTATTAAATCCCCTTTTAGTTCCATCACTCTTTTTTTATAGCAGTTTACTTCATAGTTGCTTTTTGTTGTGTTCTCAGACAATGTGTTTGTATAATTTTAAAGGCAATGCCTTCCTGTTTTAGGGAATATGACTTTCGGTTCTAGTCTCCAACCCCTGGCCTGTAGAAGGAGGGCATGGGGTAGTCATGAAATTGGCCCTTGGGGATGGGTTGTGACATGGTACCTGTCAAAATTGGTTGCATGGAAAACATTGGTACATGAATTTAATAGGAATGGGATGGGTTTCTATATCCTTCTTAAGTCATCTCCCTAGATATAATCATTGACCATGCTACATATTTTATATTTTAGGATACCTCCATGATTATTTATAGTGAGGATTTAGTAGATGGAGCATAAGGACTATACCCTTAGTGGTGAAGATTCAATATAGGGTCCTATTCATGGGGTAGTGGTTCCAGGTGGTTTGGAAGTCATACCTCCACCCATTGAGGAGTTGACGGTACCCAAAATACTATCGTATGAGTTGCACAGTTTGAGAATGCTTCATGATTTTCATTATTAGTAAAACCGAAGGTTCAAAGGATATCTAGACCCACATGCAGTTGAGAATTAGCTCAAAGAAGTTATGTGATTTTTTCATCTCATTAGGACACCTACAGACCAGATGGTGATCTTGGTGGTGAGCCATCTTCATGGTTCTGTATGATATTGATGGAGCATGGTGGTTCTATCTTATAATAGGGTGACTATTTAATGAATATAGTTTGAGAATCTATTTATGGAGGGTTAATATTCATCTATAATGTGAGTGGTGTGAATCTAGATGATTTTAAAACTATAATAGGGTGGAATGACTATAACTACATATTCGTCAAGGTTTACCAACCTCACATGTTACTCGATGGATGTAACGCCCTGACCCCAGTTACCTAGAATCGGTGCATTAATAAATATCATTGGTATGATACAAGGAAACATGTCCTGAAAGACTGATCATTTTAGTAGCCTTAGAATTACTAGATACATACAAATGTTTTACAATACATCATGAAATAAAAAAACAACATTGTGTCCCCTTTGAACACTCTTATATCCATTAGCCAATTCCTTTGGGTTAATCGAAATATACTACTTTGAATCCTAGAAAAAATAAAACATAATAAAGTAGTGAGCTTAGATACTCAGAAAAGATAACAATATATCATAAACTATCATAAATAAGAATAAACATTTAAGGTAATGTATAAGACTAGAACACATGCCTTTTAAACTTAAACATCATCATAATATGGAAAATATAAATCAAATAATGCCATTTACTTATTCACATGGATATTCTACTAGTCAAATAATCACATGTAATATCAACGGCCAATATCGTAATGATGGAATGCATAATTCCGGACATCATAACCAAATACTGAAGGCCTCATGCCAAGACTGCAAATAAGATTTTGTCAAGGCCTTGTGCAAAGACACTAGTTTGTCTAATGAGACCTACTGATGTGTCGGGGAGCTATAATGGGCTCCACCCATCACTTACTAAGTCCAATGCATTCCTTATATGAATGGGTAAAACCTAATGTAAATATTCGTATTAAAATCAGCATACGAAAAGTCAATATTTTAACTACAACCCAAGAATGGCATAAAAATAGCACATCCATAGTCAAAGATAACTCATTCAATACAATATGGATGATTGTATTGTGATAAATCAACCTCAATCAAGAGTAAAATACACTGAAGGATATTGACACAGATTAAAATAGTCATTAAAACTATTTTAGAGAAATATCCCTTTTTTCTGGAAAACATTTAAATGTCACACTATTTATCAAATAAGTAGTTTAAAAGAGATTTTTGAATCAAATTCTCATGCACAACTTTGAAAATTTTAAAAGGAATTTTAATTTCTAAAAATTTATGTCCATATAAATAAATACTTAAAACCATTTTTAAAACATGGACATTAATGAGAAATATTTGGAAGAATAAATATTTAAAACATTTTAAACAATATTTTAGTTAAAGAGTTCATAATAAAATTAGAGATGCTTGAATACAAGTAATTGAACAATAACATTAATAAAAACATTATAATATCATGGGAATAAAATGATTCATGATATAATATTTCAATAGACAATATATACACCATATAAAAGTAAATTGGTGCATAATGAAAAAGAGGTCACAAAGGAATGTTAATTTAGACAAAATAACTTAAAAGACAATATGCATATATTAAGGATAAATGAATGAAATAATTATGTGTGACAAATATAAATACACTCAATATAATTATATATTTAGTTTAAATAAATCATGTTTAATTCAGACATATTCTTGTAAAAACAATACCAATGACTTGGATGTATAACTCAATGAATAGAAATTGAGTTATGATTACCCTAAGAAAGTTTATATCAATGGAATGTGAATTTATCAATGGAGTGATTATTTGTATCAAAGTTATATCCACACAAAGTGGAGTTTAAGTAACTACATAAATAATAAATAGTGATTCCACACATAATCTTCGAGTAAAATAATGAATGATGTCTGTGTAAAACCCAATGAGTGGAAATTGAAATTTGAAATTCCCTTACCGATTTGGTAACTTACAAAACATACACCCCAGTAAAAAATTATCATACAATGAAGATGTAAATACCCATAAATTAAAGTATATTATACAAATAATAAAATAATGGGTAGTAAATACACTGCACAAAAGGAAATAGTGGCCATATAGCATGAATCTCAAAGGAATAAGAAGTGAGATGAAAACCACTTACCATGTTGTAATCAATCGAGTCATGTGACGAAAAGTTAATAAACACTAAATTAATCACAAAATACCATGAATATAAAGAGATTAATGATAATATACATCAAATGTCAGTACACACGATACACCACATGTAATAAATATGTGGCGAACAATGAAAAACTCACAGAATTAAAAGTGAGATAAGAAACCCCTTACCTGGTACTTTTCCTTAGCTGAGGGTAATTTAACCTCCTGTATAACAGTTAAATAATTGTTATAAATTTATAAAATAACCACATACATAAATATGATATCATATATGATCTTCTAATATTGCTTTGTTAATAGTATTTTAGTAGTATCATTGTTTCGGGTGTTAACTGATTCATTTTCCTTTAGATGTTTTGTTACATAAGTCATGCTTGTTATGGATAGGATGTTTTTTATTCATATACAGAGTGATATAAATCCTTTAAATATTATTTTTAATCTTCAAATGAAAATTAGTCTTGAATGGTTATGATGGAGAATGACATCTCATCGCGTCGTGGAGACGGTAAGCTGTACGAATGCACGAGCAAAAATATCATTCTTTTGATGGTGAAATCGCATATAATTTGATTGTATATAATATATAAAGAATCATTATAATGTTATATTTATAATTTAAAGTAGTTATACTCATTATTATACCCATCCAAATTATGATGTTTTTGAATAACAAACTACACCACGACGTGGAGACTGTAAGCGGTACATACACATGTATGGTGACTTTGTCATCTATAGGATGGGTAGAATATTTAATATGGTTGTAGCATATTTGTAATAACGTCACATTATGTAGGAGGTACTAGAGTTATTATTTTGGTATGGAATTAACAAAGAAAGAGGCAGTGGAAGAAGAAAAGAACATGAAAAAGGGTGGTGAAATTATTACCTCTTCTTCGAGTGCTTCCCTTTGATTTGATCAAAAGGGATCCATAGGATGTCTTTAAGATCAAAGGAAGGAATCTAGGATGTATTGATAGTATTTGGGAGGATATTTGGGTAGGGTTTTTCTGAGCCAAATTACTTTGGAGGTGTGAAATTAAGAGAAGGGGAAGTACCCTTTTATAAGAAAGGTGAGGGTCACTTTAGGAAAACCTTGAAATATTATTTTATTATAAATAATTTTCGGTTTTTAATGGATTAAAATTGATTTATTTTGAAGATAAGGTGGTTATGGGTCTAAATTATCTCACCCAATAGGTTTTAGGAAGGTTTAAGTCACAATATTAACCTTATCATTTAGATATAACTATTAGTTAAATAGTTTAACTTTTACCGTGTCTTCTTGTATTCTTACACTATATGATTAATAAACTTATTCTAAACTTCTTAGAGAACCTCAAGTGGTTAATTAATGACATATATAATATTATTTAATCCCTTTTTCCTGAACTGTATATTTTTAGGAATATTATATCAACCAATAATATAGTATTTTTTTTAAAAAACCCAGTTAGGTCAATTTTGACACTACTTTGTATTTGGTTTTTTTGAAATTCATAACAACATGATTAATTAAAAAAACTATTTAATAAACCCTAAAAAGTCATATTTACCATAATAATTAGTTAAATTATTCAAATGTTTTAACTTATATTTATTTGGATATTTATAATGCTAATTATTTTAATCTTTCATTAATAAGGTAATTACTACGTCATCATTGTGTATTAAATAAATTTAATTATTTAATGTCTAAAAATTATAAATAAAATAACTTTATGTAGTAATTTTTTTTATCTTTCTAATGAATATTTATAGTCGAATTTATCTTACGTATAACCCTATATTAAAAATATTTTTTTAATAAACATTGAATTTAACATATTTAACTCTTCTTTAAAAAAAATAATAATAAATGTCCTAATCTAATCCAAGTGGACCAAAAGAATCATATTCTAATCCTAAGGTTTTTTTGGTCGAATTAAACTTATCAAATAGAATTAGGACATATTTTTAGGGTAATTATAATATCATTTTTACCTTTAATCACACTATTTACTTTTAACCGTAGTAGGTAAAAGTCTAAAGTTACTATTCACCAAAAATTATTTCCATCTTATTGAACAAAATTTTCGTTAATGATGTCAACCATGTCTCTCGGATCTTTGAAATTCAACTCACATAAGTGGTAAAATTATGGTTTATGAAAATTTGGAAGTGCTTCTAGAAGGTGGGTAAAAGATGGTAAAAAGTTAAATAAAATTTTATACATCTAATTTTATTATAAAAATGACTCCAATGAATCACATTGAATGAATATAGGTATTATTTATCTATTTTCACATAAATAAATAAAATAAATAATTATTTAAATAAAAAGTTTGTTTTTAAACAGTGACATAGTGTTTTTCACTATTCATCAAAAATTGAATGGTTTCAGAGAAATACCAAAAATTCACCCTAATATAATTTTGATATTCCAAATTCAAAAATTAATTCTATTTTAACAAATTCAAAACATATAATTAGCATTAATTAATTTAAAACTAATTCCCGTTGTCAAAACCTAAAAGTGAGTTTTTAAGAAGTAAAAACTATTAAAAGATTGATATGTATTTATGTAAAATTTAAATGTGAAATTACTTATAATGACCTAAATTGTATTAAATGATAAAAATATAATCTTATTATACTTCCAAACCATTCAAATTCATAATTTAACACTATAAATTATTGCGATTAAAAAAGTTTTTTTCAATTAAAATTTAGTATTTTTCATTATTCATCAAAATATGAATGTTATCAAAAAAGTACCAAAGATTTATCCAAAATAAATTTTTATGTCCTGATTCTAAAGAAAAAATTAATTTCATTAAATTGAATATATAAAAGTGTCAAATATTGGGTTTAAAAAAGGTTCTCCATTAAAAGGTGGTAAAATTGCATTGTTGAAAAATACTTCTTTTATATGAAAAAATTAATTTGTTCTTATATTATGTCTATGAACCACATAATAAGTATTCTAAAATTATATAGATTATGTAAACTTCAATATTTATTTAATATTGTTCATAACCGACTTTTTAACGGCTATTTTGGTAAGTCGGGGTGCACTCGAACTCGGTGTTGCGTATAGGCCAAGATATTGAATTATTCCAAAGAAAATAACTTACTATGAAATATTGGGGTGTTACACTCTTCCCCCCTTTTAGAAATTGCATCCTCACAATTTTAAAATTGGGCTTGGGAACTTCTTTAAAAGTCCCACATTAAAAAAAGATCCTATAAAACTATCACCATAAAAGAAATAAAGATAAGTACAAAGGTCAACCGAGATAACCCATACTAGGATTCCGTGTAGGAAAAATGGATATGGAAGATAAACTATGTAATTTCTTGGAATTTTCCATATATTATTTCAGTCTTATGTGGGAATTATTTCGAGACCAGACTTTGATACGTCATGTAGTTCTGAGGCCCGGTGAGCTCGGAACAAATGTTTGAATTTAATTAAATAATAAAATAATGCGCGCATATGGTTTTCCTGAAAAAGTGGAATAACTCTTGAACAGGTGTTCTGATAAAAAATCCGAAGGATCTGTTGCATTCATAGCAGTGAGTTTCCCTTAGGAGAGACATAACATCGGCTGGCGTAGGTCGGTGGTGAAATCTAGTTTTTTGACGTGATCGTAATAAAATATTTAATAAAAATATTTTATTAAATATTTCTATAGAGAAGTCACTTAATTCCTTTAAATTAATGATTTCGCAGGGGATCAGGGTTACAGATCTCATAACCTTGAATTTTTTCCTAGAGGCTCTGTAAAGCTCTTGAAGAAAACCCCAATGCGGCAACGACGTTCTTGACATGTTTTTCCGGCAACGATGACGCGGTGACCGGATCATCACCAACGAATGCTGATGATCCGGGTAGGGTGTTTGATCTCTTTGTGGTTTCTTTCCCTTTCTTGATTTCCACAATGGACTCAGACCAATCAACGAATAGATTGGCCGACATATTGATCGTTATGCAGGAAGGGTTATCTATGGGATCTTTTTGGGGATTGATTCTTCAAGGTTATTTTGGTTTCATTTAGCCTTATAACAGTGACAAACCAATATCGACATGAACATCGATTGAGGTTCTTCCCTCTTGATTTTTCATTCCTTTATTCCATGATTTCTCAAATTCTTTGTGTGTGTTCTATGCGTTCTTCATGGAGATATGAACGATGGATTGTTGTGCATCCGTTGTGCGACGCAACAATCCCAAATTGAAGAGATGGAATCGGGACAACCCCACTGTGGGGAAACTGTGGTGGCGACAGACGGATCAAAGCAGATCAGAAGATATCGTTCTTCGAATGATTTCCGCATGGGTGACCAGAATCAGATTTTGGAGCCGATCAAAGGCCTGAAACCCACTGATTCAGCATCATGACGACAAAGTGACCTGAGATCTCGAGTTTCTCAACAAAAAGATGACAGATCGCGAATCCAGAGGTTCGACCGAGGCGCGAGGAAGAAGGCATCGATTCTGGAGAAATCCCGACTACACGACGTGTAGTATGGGCTACACGGAGTCTGTTCGTTAGTGGACCACCTGTCGTGTACTTTGGGAGTACACAGACATGGGTTGGGTACATGGCCAAGAACACGACATGTATACCCTTCCCCATCCAGATACATGGGATATCCCATGTACTGGTGCACGGGTAGGGAGGAACAGGTTGAGGCCATGTACGGGCATATGGCTAGCTTACACAGAGCCAACCCGTGACACTCGTACATGGCATGTAATCCTTCTACACGCCATGCAGTTACTTTTTATATGACAAGCCTAGAGACATGGGCCATTTACATGGGCAGTACCCGGAGTCAAGGAACTCAGTGTGTGATCCTACTACATGCCGTGTAACCTATTTATACATGTATTGATAAAATTGTCTTCTATGACTTTGACTAGTTTCCTTATGGTTCGTCCACTTGGTCTTTCCCCTGATGGTTTCCGGTATCATTTCCTATATACATAAGTATGATCCCTTCCGCTGGACTTCCTGAATAGAGTTGTTGGAATCACCGCTGTGAGACTTAGAGCCAGATCCTCAATTTCTTTGTCGTACCCTAGGTAGAGTTTCTTGGTATCGACGTGACCTACTTTAACCGGGAGCCGATCCTCTACTTAACAGGTTTGTTCAGACCGAGTTGTTGGAATCACCCCATAGCTACTGGTTGTGATCGTCATCTGACACATCAAGTATCTTTCTTCAGTAATCGTGGAGTGAGTTCTCCCGGAACGAGTGCATCATGTCTTTCTTCAGACTTAGGAGTATGTTCTCCCAATTACGTACTTAGTGGAAATATTTCAGCTGTATCTTAGTGGTGGTTTCGTGATAGTTGATCGTGTATGAGTATATCTGGATATTATTGTTATATGTTCTGTAAACATATACTATGCAGAGCTGACTGTATCATTCCTTTGTGGTATTTTCCCTTGTTGTATTTTTTTTGTGGTTTCAGGGTGTCCTACTGGGTATTGTTATACTCACCCATTCACGGGATTTTCCCACACGAGTCGTGTCATCTGCAGACGTGCATGCCTTTGACAAGATTCTAGGCGGACTAGGGCTGGACGGTGCTCAGTGAGATCAGGCTGGCCGAGGTGTGTTCCTACGGGTACAGATTGCAGTCCCAGTACCTTTATTTATAGGTTGGACTTCTTTTCAGACCTCTTTTTGGTGGGCTTGTACTTTTGGCCTAGGGTTTTACATTATTGTACTTTACTTTCTTGTCGTACTCTGTTGGTAGGTATTTTTAGTGTATGCATGCATTTCCCTTTTTAGTAGTTTTTACTTTTCAGCTATGTGGGCTTGGAGATGTGTGTGTGTGTGTGTATAGTTTTATAGGAAATGCCTCCCATGTTAGTGAAACGCCTACTCAGTGCTAGTCACTAGCCCCTCACCTATTGGAGGCGGGCTTGGGGAGTTATGGCACGGGCCCCACTGGGACGGGTCATGACAGAGTGGTATCAGAGGAGGTCGGTTCTACCTTAGGACCGAGAGTTTGTGAGTTGGTTTGGGGCACAATGTTAAGTGTTTCCAGTTTGGATTTCAGGCTAGGGGCCCCAATGTTGGTTTGTGCGGCAGACGTATCCATACACCAGGACTCTGATAACTTTCCTTTCTAATCGGAATATGAGAACACTTGTTGCAGGGGAAGATAATGGTACATGCATCATATAGGAATGGGTTGTGGTTTCCATGTCCACATTGAGTTAGCTCTCCAAATATAATCACTGACAGTGATACATCTTGTTTCTTTATAGGATGCCTCTGTGACGCACACCCACTAGGATCCAGTAGCTCGATCATGAGGATGACCCCCTCAGTGATGAAGACTCAATACAAGGACCAGATCCCCCAGTTTTACCTTCGGGTGGTGTGCCAGTTATTCCACCACCTGTGGAGAACTGTTTAGTGCTTGCTGTACCAGTAGAGGAGGAGCGTAGGCTGGGCACACTCCACGAGTTTCAGAGAAAAAGACCCCTCAGGTTTCGAGGCGATCTTGTCCCTCAGGAAGTAGAGGACTGGCTTGAGGTAGTGGCCGGATTCTTCCATTTGGTTAGGACACCAGCAGACCAGATGGTGATCCTGGCAGCGAGCCTTCTACGGGGCTCGACAGGGCGATGGTGGAGTTTGGTTATCTAGAATCATGATGAGGTGACTCTTCCATGGTCAGAGTTTGAGAATCTCTTTAGAGAGGATTTTTCAACTGTTACCCTGAGAGCATTATGTATACAAGAGCTTCTTCAGCTCCAGCAGGGAACCATGATGGTGGATGACTATTCATTGAGGTTTACCGACCTCTCATGGTGCTCGATGGATATGGTCAGGGATTAGAAATTTAGATCTCAGACTTTTGTGCGGGGCTTGCGCAGAGATATCCGAGCTAGAATCATCCGTATGAGGATTCCTACTTATGATGGGGTTCTCAAGTGGGGTTTGGTGGTCGAGAGCTTTTTGGCAGAGTAGAGTCAGCCAGAAGTTATCAGTAGTGAGTGAGCTGGAGCATAGACCTTGGCAGTAGGGAGCCGACGTTAGGGACCCTAGTGTGGGAGACATTTTCAGAGGAGATCCCAGCATAGTGGATCTGCCGTACATGGTTCACAGGGTGCATCCAGCTAGCATCGAGAGAGGTGATTCTACTCATTTGATGGAATGGGAAATCTCGCTTGAGATTGTTTGACATGTCGTACTACTAACATGGGAGTAGTGGATGGACCACCAAGGTAGAGGCACAGTGTGGAGCAGAAAAACCCGTAGGGCGGTGGACGTGGTAGAGGAGATGGGAGAGTAGCTGGAGGTGGTCGTAATTTTGACCCTTTACCACCTCCACCCCCAGGATGTCCACCCCAAGCTCAGGGTGCTGGTGGATAGAGGTAGGGGCATCTGTAGGTAGCGGAGGCTTATGAACCCGGTACTCCCAAAATGATTAGAGGTACAATCTGTGTCTTTTCTACTTTGGTTGTTGTAAGGATAGACACAGGTTCTAGTCATTCTTTTCTTACTTCTTATCTTGTTCTTGACCTTGAGATTCCAGTTGAGCCGTTGACTCGACCCTTACGCTTAGAAACACCGACTAGATAAGATTCATAGATCACACACCTTTGCAGACAATGTGACATGACCTTTGGCCCCGAGAGTTTCGGTTGGAACCTCTTATTGGTAGTGTCGAGGCCTTATGATGTCATTCTTGGTATGGATTGGATATCCATAGTTCATGCCCAGATTGACTTTTTTAGGAGAAGGGTGTGGTGTGTCCGCAGTGATGGAATGAAGTTATCCTTCGTCGGTGAAAAGGAGACCCAGGCAGTGCAGGATAGACTCGTGCGTAGGATGGTAAAATAGATTTCACATTAGATGTCAAGCCTAGCCCTTGGAACAACAGATGTTATGAGTTTCCAGTTTCCATTAGTAGTGTCTGAGTACGAGGAAGTCTTTCCGGAGGATGTCCCCGAACTACCTCCCCATCGAGAGATAGATTTCTCCATTGAGTTGCAACCCAGGATGACTCCGATATCAGCATCACCATATCAGATATCTCCTGCAGAGATTTGTGAGTTGATAGTGCAGTTGGAATACTTGCAGAGGAAGGGCTTCGTGAGACCCAGTGTTTCACCCTGGGCGGTCCCAGTGTTGTTTTCCATGAAGGCAGACGGGAGCGTGAGCCTGCGTGTGGATTATCGGCGCTTGAATCAGGTGACCATGAAGAATCGGTATCCACTACCAAGAATCGATGACCTCTTCGACCAGTTAAGAGGGGAATGATGGTTCTATAAGGTTGATCTATGATCAGGCTATCATCAGTTGCGATTACGGGATGAGGATATACTGAAGACGTCTTTCAGATGTCGCTATGGTAACTATGAGTACTTGGTGATGCCCTTCGGCATGATGAACACCCCGACAGTGTTTATGAGGCTCATGAACTAGATATTTCAGCCCTATCTAGATTGGTTCATGGTGGTCTTCATCGATTATACCCTTGTGTACTCTGCGTCCGAGGAGGATCATGAGAGGCACATAAGGATGGTTCTAGACAAACTCCATGATCCCCAATTTTATGGGAAACTCTCGAAGTGTCAATTCTTGATACAAGAGGTCCACTTTCTGGGACACGTTATCTGAGAAGACGGCGTAGTAGTGGACCCATCCAAGGTAGAGGCAGTGTTAGCATGGGAGCCACCCCTGAGCGTGACAGAAGTGCATAGTTTCCTTGGATTGGCACGCTACTATCAGAGATTCATTCCTGATTTCTCCAGGATTTCAGCACCCATGACAGCTTTGACCTGAAAGGGGTATCCATTCATGTGGACCGAGAGATTCCAGCAGGTTTTTCAGTAGTTGAGACATAGTCTGACGAGCACCCCGATCTTGAGACTACTAGAAGAGGGTGTCGAGTACGTAGTGTTCTGCGATGCATCCAGAACATGGCTAGGTTGTGTGCTTATGTAGAGGCAAGCAGCGATTGCCTATGGATCATGTCAGTTGAGGCCACACGAGGAGAACTACATGACCTAGGATGATGAGTTGGTAGTGTTAGTCTTTTCATTGAAGATGTGGAGGCACTACCTAATGGGAGAGTGCTTAATCATCTACTCTGGTCACAAGAGTCTCAGATATATCTTTTCTTAGAAGGATCTGAATTTGAGACCAAGGCGGTGGCTTGAGTTCCTCTAGGATTACGACTTTGAGATAATTTATACTCCTGGGAAGGGGAATGTTGTGGCAGATGCCCTCAGCAGAAAATCTAGTTCGTAGTTTCTGGATGAGGCAATGAGGCTGTTGGCCTCTTTATAGTTATCCTTTGTGGATAGTAATGAGGGAGCTTACCTTCAACTGATGGTTGTTTCCCCTCCACTCTTATAGCGAGTCAGGGAAACACAGCTCGAGGATGCTAGCTATCAGAATCTACGTGCTCAGATATCCGCAGGTGATGCTGCCAATGGATATTCAAAAGGTGGGGAGAACATTGTTCTTTTTAGAGGGAGCATAGTAGTACCAGTGACGTTGCAGGAGGAAGTTCTGGGGGAGTTCCATAAATCTCTTTTGGCGGTGCATACAGGCTTGGAAAAGATGTATTAGGACCTCTGACGACAGTTCTGGTGTCAAGGAATGAAGAAGAGTGTGTCAAAGTTTGTTTCTTGGTGCCTTACTTGTCAGCAAGTAAAGGCTGAGCACCATGTTACAGGAGGTTTGACTCAGCCCCTTGAGGGGACAGAGTGGAAGTTGGATGGTATATCCATGGAATTTGTGATGGGTTTACCACGTACTTCCATGGGACACGATGCCATCTGGGTGATCGTTGACCAACTCACCAAGTCGTCCCACTTCCTAGCCATACTGGAGCAGAGTTCAGTAGAGAGCTTGGGATGCCTCTATGTGCAGGAGATAGTTCGACTTCATGGTGTTCCATCAATGATCGTCTCAGATCGTGATGCTCATTCACATACCATTTTTGGAAGGGATTGCAGGAAACTTTTGGGACTCAATGACACTTGAGCACAACATTTCATCCTCAGACTGATGGTCAGACAGAGTGGACCATCCATGTTCTGGAGCACATGCTAAGAGCTTGCATACTTGACTTCAGTTGTAGCTGGGAGGATCACCTACCAGTAGTGTAATTTTCATTTAAAATCAGTTATCATTCCACTATTGGTATGGAACCATTAGAGGCTTTGTACGGGAGACCTTGTAGGTCACCACTTTGCTGGATTGACCCTGGAGAGTCATCACTCATGTGCCCAAAGATGGTCCGAGCTACTACAGAGAAGGTGCAGGTCATCCAGGAGTGGATGAAGACTACATATAGTCGGCTGAAGTCTTATACTGATTGGAGATGAAGGCCCTTGGAGTTCGAGGAGGGAGACCATGTGTTCCTTCATGTCTCACCTTGACGGGGATTGCGAATATTTGGCCAAGGCGGCAAGATATCTCAGAGGTTCATAAGCCCTTTTCATATTCTAAGTAGAGTTAGTGAGGTGGCATACCGCATGGATCTACGTCCTCAGAAGGACCGGGTAGACAACGTCTTCCATGTGTCGCAGCTACGGAGGTACGTGCATGATTCATCGCACGTTATTGACTGGGGAAAGCTGGACATCGATGATGGAGCGACCTTTGTTGAGTACCCAGTAGAGATCGAGGATCGGTAGGAGAATATCTTTCGTGGGTGACTTATTCCCTTGGTGCGTGTCTGGTGGAAGCATGGGAATTTCCAGGAGAGCACATGGGAGAGGGAGGCTCAGATCCGTGTGTAGTACGCACATCTTTTTGAGTAGCCTTTGTTTTGGATTTTCAGGGACGTAATTCCCTAAGGTGTGGAAGATATAATGTCTCGGATTTTTCTATATATTATTTCAGTTATATGTGGGAATTATTTCGAGACCAGGCTTTGAGACGGCGTGCAGTTCCGAGGACCGGTGAACCCGGAACAAATGATTGAATTTAATTAAATAATTAAATAATGTGCACATATGGTTTTCCTAAAAAAGTGGAATAAATCTTGAACAGGTGCTCGAATCAGAATTCCGAGGGCAACGTTGCGTTCAGAGTAGCGAGTTTACCTTAGGAGATAGCTAACATCGGTTGGCGCAGGTCGGTGTTGAAATCTATTTTTTGAACGTAACCGTAATAAAATATTTAATATAAATATTTTATTAAATATTTCTGCAGTGAAGTCTCTTAATTACTTTAAATCAAAGATTTCATAGGGGATCGGGGTTACAAATCTCATAACCCTGAATTTCCCCCTGGAGGCTCTGGAAAGCTCTGGAGGAAACCCCCAACATGGCGACAACGTTTTTGACGAGTTTCTCCGACAACGATGATGCGACGACCAGATCTTTGCCAACGAACTCCATGGATCCAGGTAGGGAATTTGATCTCTTTGTGGTTTTTTTCCCGTTCTTGATTTCCACGACGGATGCAAACCAATCAATGAACAGATTGGCCTGTGGATCGATCGTTATGCGGGATGGGTTATCTATGGGATCTTTCTGGGGATTGATTCTTGAAGGTTATTTTGGTTTCGTTTATCGTTATAACTATGATGAACCAAGATCGACACGAACATCGATCGAGGTTCGTCCCACTTGATTTTTTGTGCCTTTATTCCCAGATTTCTCACGTTCTTCAAGTGCGTTCTACGCATACATCACAGAGATATGAACGATGGATCTCTGGGCATCCTTTGTGTGACGCAACGATACCAAATTGAAGATCTAGCATCGGGAAAACCCCACAGAGGTGCGGCTGCGGTGGATATGGATGGATCAAAGCGGATCGGAAGATATCGTTCTTCGAATGATTTCCGCACGGGTGACTAGAATCAGATTTCAGAGCCGATCGAAGGCCTGAAACCCACAGATTCGACATCACAACGATGATCTGACCTAAGATCTAGAGTTTTTCATAAATAAAATTACATATTTAGAATCTATAGGTGCATCCGAGGTGTGAGGAAGAAGGTAGCCTTTCTGGAGAAATCCCGAATACATGGAATGTAGTATGGGCTAAACAGTGTGTGTTCTTCGGCAGACCACCTGCTGTGTACTCCAGGAGTACACATACACGGGTTGGGTACAGAGCCAAGAACACGACATGTATACCCTTCCCTGGCCAGACCCAGCCAGATACACAGGATACCCTGTGTACTGGTACACAGGCAGGGCGACATGGGTTGAGGCCGTGTACATTCACATGGCCAGCGTACACAGAGAGAACCCCAGACACTCAGACATGGGGTGTACTCCTTATACAAGCCATGTAGTTACTTTTTATACGACAAGACTAGAGACAAGGGCCATTTACACGGGCAGTACCTAGAGTCAAGGAACACAATGTGTGATCCTACTACATGCCATGTAACATATTTATACATGGCTTGAGATAGTTGTATTTTGTGACCTGGACATGTTTCCTTAGGGTTTGTCCCCTTGGTCTTTCACCTGACGGTTTTTGGTATCATTTCCTACATACAGGAGTATGATCCCTTCAGTCAAACTTCTTGATTAGAGTTCTTGAAATCCCCTCTGTGAGACTTAGATCAGGATCCTCTATTCCATCGTGGTACCCTTTGTAGAGTTTCTTGGTATTGATGTGACCTTCTTTACCTAGGCGCTAATCCTCTACTTAGTAGGTTAGTTTAGACTGAGTTGTTGGAATCACCCCATAGCAACTGGTTGTGATCCTCATCTGAAGCATCAAGTATCTTTCTTCAGTACTCATGGAGTGAGTTCTCCCGGAACAATTGCATCGTATCTTTCTTCAGACTTAGGAGTATGTTCTCCCTGTTACATGCTTAGTGGAAATATTTGAGCTGGATCTTAGTGGTGGTTTCACGATAGTCGATCGTGTATGAGTATACCTGGTTATTCTTGTTATATGTTCTATAAACATATACTGTGTAGAGATGACTGTAGCATTCCTTTGGGGTATTTTCCCTTGTTGTATTCTTTTGTGGTTTCAGGGTGTCCTACTGGGTATTGTTATAATCACCCTTGCACGGGATTTTCCCACTTGTGTTGTGTCTTGTGCAAACGAGCGAGCCTTTGAGAGGATTCTAGGTGGACCAGGACCGGATAGTGCTCAGTGAGATCAGGTAGGCCGAGGTGTGTTCCTACGGCTACGGATTGCAGTCCCAGTACCATTATTTACAGGTTGGACTTTGTTGCAGACTTTATTTTGGTGGGCTTGTACTTTTGGACCAGGGTTTTAAATTACTGTACTTTACTTTTCTGTTGTACTCTATTGGTTGGGATTTTTAGTGTATGCATGCATTTAACTTTTTAGTAGTTTTTAATTTTCATTATTGTCAGATTGGAGATGTGTGTGTGTGTGTACAGGTTTATAGGCAATGCCTCCCATGTTAGTGACATGCCTACTCGGTGCTAGTCAACATCCCCTGGCCTATTGGAGGTGGTCTTGGGGAGTTGCGGCACGAGCCCCACTAGGACGGGTCGTGACATACTATGTGTCATGTTCTGATGGAGAGTGATAGAAAACATGATCCAGAGAAAGTTAACAACTAGAAAACCACAAACATGTGATGGGATAAATAGTCATTAGTTTCCAAGTAGGAAACGTAAACAATTTTTTTTAAGTTCAATTTCATGAAGTTGAATAATTTATTTACGAGATTTACTAAGAACATAAAGAGATATACTTACTTTTTAATTAGATTTTCATCCTTTAATAAATTTCTACCACTAACTCATCTTTTTTTTTTCAAACGATGAGTATTCAATATTACTTGGTCACACCTAAAGCACTAGAATAATCTAATAGAGAATCACATGATCCAAAAATAATAAACTATATATTTCCCTTGTCATTAGAGATTAATCAAAAATAAAATGGTTAGTACAAGGTCAGATGATCCCCCAAAAGTATAATCCTTTGGAGAAAGAAAAACTAATCATAATTTCTAAAATTAAACCAAAAATACCCAAAGTACCATTCAATAATCAATTGTCCTTAAAATCATTCAATATAATCCAAACTAATATTGAAACCCAAAACATAGAAGAATTTGATTACGTAGTCTTCCACGTTAAATTATATCTCCAAACAACATCGACTACTCATAAAGTCACATACTTAAAAGTAATTAACCTAATCACATATTCTCTATGATAGATTAATCATTTCCATAAATAACCCAAATTGCTATAAATCAACAATAAAAACATAGATAAAAAGCCACCATTACTCCTCAAATGAAATCCCATAGGATTCTGTTTTCCTTAGGCATATAGTGTTCACAACAGAGCGAACGTCTTAAAAAATAACATTTATCACTTAATCACCAAATCATTTTATTGTACTAAGGATATCCATTTGATAAGACATAAGATCCAAAATGAACTTATTATTGATCAATGAAAACATTTAACTAAAATGAATTAGTCACACTAAAAAGGGACTTCATGTAGTCCAGTGGTAGGTGATAAATCTCAATCGCACTCTTGTTGTGGGTTCGATTCCCGTAGCTTTGTCTGACGCGAAGGGTTGTCACACCGTTTTCTTGTTGTCCTTTTTCAAAAAATATATTTTATAACATTTGAAAAATGAGATAAATTCCTCAAAATAACAATAACATAATTTATCCACAAATGTTATCTCATACCTCGCATTTTTTATCCAAAAAATTAATAACCTATAATTTCCTCAAATTCAAGGATCATATAACCCCAAATAGTTCTTTATAACTATCTCCACAAAAGAAAAGATAATTCTTCCTGCCCGAATGGCCCGAATGCCTTCATTTTTATTGATTTTTTATAACCCCAATTTGAAGGGATGAGGGGGAACCCTTACAAGTCTCGTAGCCTCATAGATTACATGGCCCGTAGGCTAAGGAGATTACATGACCCGAAGGTCTTAGGGAATTCAACCAGACTATCTACAAGGAACTACCCCTCCCCAGCATCTGCATCCTGATAGTAGCTCTCCACCTTTACATGACCATCTGGCTAGGATTACTATGCAAGCACAGGCTGGTACTGATGGCATAGCCATACCCTCTCATTCTGACAATCCATTTGGCTTTGCTCTGGTGAGTGCACCTACTCTGAATCCTCTTCTAGGGATCATTCTTTTTATAGTGTGTCTGGGGCCTGCATTCATGTGGCATGAAGGCCTTGGGGTAGCCGTAAGGACTTAAGGTGGCCTGAAGGCCTTTAGAATCAAATGGCTCGAAGGCCTTGGGTGGCCTGGAAGCCTTGTAGGACCCGAGGACCAAACCGGTGGCCCGAAGGCCCAGATAGATGAATATTTATGGCTGCTACAGTACCGAACAGTGCTTGCAACAGTCCATGCTATAGTGCATTTGTGACAAATGACTGTAATTGGATTCTTAAGATCATTTTTATTTTCTTTTATAGTACTCTTCATTTTTCCTCGAAAATTCTTTACTTTAGGTCCATCTTTCCCACACTTATAAGGCATTTCTTTGTTTTATTGAGAAACTTTCCTAAGGGACTCCTTCCAAATTTCCTACATAATGGAAATTGAGATTTCTTTTCTCCATGGTCTCCAATACAGGAGATCTTATCATTCACCCCCTATCCCTTTTTTGTAGAGTCTGAGAGTCAGTTAATATATATGTTGTTGATCATATTTTTGGAAAACTGATTCAGCATGAACATGATATCTTTTTCACCTATCAAAATTCCACTTAATTGATTATTTCCACCACCGTGCCCACCTTGTACATCATATTCAATGTCACTATGACTTCCTTGTAATCCAGTCATTGACTAACAAAAGAAAGCATAGTGTGAGTCATAAAATCATTTTGAGAGTATCATAACACCTTATCTTCAATATAAAAAAAAATTAGGATTAACCTAGGTTATTTTTTCTCATCTTATATTAAAATCCTTCAAATCAGTTAGTAAAACAAATGTGATTTATCCTAGGAATATTTCCCAGGAGTGTCTTAACCAAGAGTGTAGTAAGCCCCGTTGTTGTGTACCAGGACACCCTGGGTCAAGCCCGAAACTCCTTGTCGGAGTTTTCGCACCTAGGTACATCTATGCCAGAGCCACCTCTACTTGCTAATATCCAGATAGGGATGTATTTCTTGGAAAACCCACATAATATTTACATTATCAAAATTTTGGGATGTTCTTCTATACTAATCCTCAATGACTATTTTTTTTCTAATCAGAGTTTTTCTAAATCTACCTTCAAAGGATTGTACTAAACTTCCTATGATACCAACTATAATACCCCAACACCAGTTACCCAGAATCGGTGCATTATTACATAGCATCAGCATGGTACAAGGAATAATTTCCCAAATGAGTGATCAGTTTAGTAGCCTTGGAAGTACTGGATACATACATAGGTTTTACATTACATCATTAAATAAAAAAAAAACATTGTGCCCCTTTGAACACTCTTATATCCCTTAGCCTATTCCTATAGGATAATCGTAATATACTTCTTTTCATCCTGGGAAAAATAAAACATAAGAAAGGGGTGACCTCAGATGCTCAGTAAGAATAAAGAAATAGCGAAAACTGTCATAAATAAGAATAAACATTTAAGACAATGTATAAGACTAGAAGAAAAAACTTTTACACTTAATCATCAGCATAATATGGAAAATATAAATAAAATAATTCCATTTAATTAATCACATGGATATTCTACAAGTCGAATAATAAAATTTAATATCAATAGCCAATTTCATAATGATGTAACACATAATTTCAGAGATCATAACCACACAGTCAAGGCCTCATCCCAAGACTACAAACAAGATTTTGTCAAGGCCTAGTGCCAAGACACTATTTTGTCTCATGAGACCTACTGATGCATCAAGGAGCTATAGCGGGCTCCACACATCACTTAATAAGTCGAATTCATTCAACATATGAAAGGGTGAAAAAAAATATAAAAATTTGTATTAAAATTACATATGAAATGTCAACATTTTAACCACAAACCATGAATAGAATAAAAATAGCACATCCAGAGTCAAACATAAATCATTCAATACAATATGGATGATTATATTATGATAAATCAACCTCAATAAAGAGTAAAATACACTGAAGGATATTTATATAGATGAAAATAGTCATTAAAACAATTTGATATAAATATCCCCTTTTTCTTGAAAACATTTAAATGCCACACTATTTGTCAAAGAAGTCATTTAAAAGAGATTTGTGAGTAAGAGTGTCCCATACCCCTTTGAAACTTTTAAGAGGAATTTTAATTTAAAAATATTTATGTACATATAAATAAATACATAAAACCATTTTTAAAACATGGAAATTAATGAGGAATATTTAGAAGAATAAATATTTAAAACATTTAAAACATTTAAATAAATATTTTAGTTAAAGAGTTCCTAACCAAATAAGAGACGTTTGAATACAATTAATTGTGGAATAAAATTAATCAAAACATTATAATACCATGAGAATAAATGGATTCATGATATAATATGTTGAAGGATAGTATATACACCATATAAAAGTGAATTGGTGCATAACGACGAATAGGTCTCAAAGGAATGTCAATTGAGACGAAATACCTTATAAATACCATATCGTTAGATTAAGGATAAAAAAATGAAATAATTATGTGTGGAAAATATAAATATACTAAATATAATTAGATATTTAGTGTAAATCAATCAGATTACATTCACACATATTCTTGTAAAAACAAAACCAATGACTTGGATGTTTAACTCAATGAATGGAAATTGAGTTATGATTACCCTTAAAAAGTTCATATTAATGGAATGTGAATTTATCAATGGAGTGATTATGTGTATCAAAGTTATATCCATAGAAAGGGGATTTTAAATTACTAAAAAAATAATAATTATTGATTCCACACATAATCTTGGAGTAAAATAATCAATAAAGTATGTGTAATGCCCAATGATTGGAAATTGAAATTTGAAATTCCCTTACCGATTTGGTAACTTACTGAACATGCATCCCATGAAATATGTATCATAAAATGAAGATATAAATACCCATAAATTAAATTATATTACACAAATACTACAATGATGGTCAGTACATACACCACACAAAAGGAAATAGTGGCAATATATCATGAATCTCACAGTAATAAGAAGTCAGATGAAAACCCATTACCATATTGTAATCAATCGAGTTGTATGAACAAAATTTAATAACCATAAAATTAATCACATAATACCACGAATATATATAGAATCATGCTAATATATATCAAATGGTAGTACATGATACACCCCATGCAATAAATAAGCGGCGAACAATGAAAATCTCACAGAATTAAAAGTGAGATAAGAAACCCCTTACCTTGTGATTTTCCTTAGTCGAGGGTACGTTATACTCCTGTATAATTGTTAAATAATTTTTATCAAATTATACAATAACCACATATATAAATATGATATGATATATGATCTTCTAATATTGCTTTGTTAATAGTATTTTAGTAGTATCATTGTTTCAGGTGTTAACTGATTCGTTTTCCTTTATATGTTTTGTTACATAAGTCATGGTTTTTATGGATAGGATGTTTTTAATTAATATCTAGAGTTATAGAAGGTCTTTAAACATTATTTTTAATCATAAAATGAAAATTAGTCTTGAATGGTTACGATGGGGAATGACATCTCATTGCGTCATGGAGACGGTAAGCCGTACGTACGTACGAGCGACAATATCATTCTTTTGATAGTGAAATAATATATAATTGGATGGTATAACATATATACAGAATAATAAATATGTTATATTAATTATTTACACCAGTTATTATCAATATTAAACCCATCAATAATGATGTTTTTGAATAACAAACTACACCACGACGTGGAGACGGTAAGCGGTACATACGCATGTATGGCGACTTTGTCATTTATAGGATGGATAGAATAAAGAATATGGTTTTAACATATTTTTAATGATATCATAGTATGTAGGAGGTACTAGAGTAATTAATTTGGTATGGAATCAACACAGAAAGATGAAGTGGAAGAAAAAAATAACTTGAAAAAGGGTGGTGAAATTATTACCTCTTCTTCGGGTGCTTCCTTTTGATTTGATCAAAAGGGATCCTTATGTTCTTTTTATGATCAATGTAAGGACTCTAGAATGTAGTGATAATATCTGGGAGGATATTTTTGAAGGTTTTGGACGATCTAAATGGCTTTGGAGGTGTGAAATTAGATAATGGGAAGTACCCTTTTATAAGAGAGGTGAGGGTCACTTTAGAAAAACATTGAAATAATATTTTATTATAAATAATTTTAGTTTTCTAAAGGATCCAAATTGATTCATTTCTAAGATAAGGTGGGTATGGGTCAAAATAATCTCAAACAATAGGTTTTAGACATGTTTAGGTCACCATATTAACCTTATCATTTAGATTTAACTATTAGTTAAATAGTTTAACTTTTACCGTGTCTTCTTGTATTCTTACACTATATGATTAATAAACTTACTCAAAACTTCCAAGATAATCTCAAGTGGTTAATTAATGAAATATATTACATTATTTAATCCTTTTAGATAATCCTTATATTTTTAGGAATATTATATCAACCAATAATATAGTATTTTTTTTAAAATACATTTAGGTCATTTTTGAAACTATTTAGTATTTGGTTTTTGTGAAAATCAGAAAAACCAGATTTATTCAATAACAATTATTTAATCAACACTAAAATTTCATGTTAACCTTTAAAATTAGTGGAATTCATCAAATGTTTCAAATTACATTTATTTGGAAATTTATAATATCAATTATTTTAATCTTTCATTAATAACGTAATTACTGCATCATCATGGAGTCATAACTAAATTTAATTACATAATGTCCAAAAATTATTAATAAAATACTATTATGTAGGAAATATAGTTTTATTTCTAATGAATATTTATAGTCGAATTTATCTTATATATAACCCTATATTAAAAATAGTTTTGTTATTAAACGTTGAATTTAACACTTTGAACTCTTCTTTAAATAAAATAATAATAAAGCTCCAGAACTATTCCAAGTGGACCAAAAGGATCATATTTTTTATAAGGTTATTTGTGGTCGAATTAAACTTATCCAATAGAATTAAGACAATAGTTAGGGTAATTATAATATCATTTTATTTTTAATTTCCATATTTACTTTTAACCGTGGTAAATAACAGTAAAAAGTTATTATTCAAAAAAATTTATCTTCTTCTTATTTAACCACATTTTACTTACTTATGTCAAACATGTGTCTTATATTTTTGAATTTTAACTCATATAAGTGGTAAAATTATGTTTTATGAAAATTTGCACGTGCTTCTAGAAGGTGGGTAAAAGACGGTAAAAAGTTCAATAAAATTTTATACATCTAATTTTAATATAAAAATGACTCAAATGAATCAAATTGAACTAATATAGGTATTATGTGTCTATATTGACTTAAATAAATAAAATAAATAATTATTTAAAAAAAGAGGGTTTTGAAATAATGACACGGTGTTTTTCCCTATTCATCAAAAATTAAAAGTCTTCAGAAAAATACCAATAATTCACCATAAGTTAATTTTGATATTAATAATTCAAAAATGAATTCTATTTTACCAAATTAAAAACATATAATTAGCATTAATTAATTTAAAACTAATTCCCATTGACAAAACCAAAAAGTAGGGTTTTAAGAGTTAAAAACTATCTAAAGATTGATATGCGTTTACGTCAAATTTAAATGTGAAATTACTTATAATGACCTACATTGTATTAAATAATTAAAATATAATATTATTATACTTCCAAACCATTCAAATTAATAATTTAATATTCTATATTATTTCAATTAAAAAAGTAGTTTTCAATTAAAATTTAGTATTTTTCACTATTCATGAAAATATGAATGTTATCAGAAAAGTACCAAAACATTATCCAAAATAAATTTTAAAGTCCCGATTATAAATAAGAATTTAATTTAATTAATTTGAATTGATAAAAGTGTCAAATATTTTTTTCAAAAAGGGTTCTCTATTAAAAGGTGGTAAAATTGAATTTTTTAAAAATACTTCTTTTATCTGAAAAAATAAATTTGTTCTTATATTACGTCAAAGAAACACATAATATGGATTCTAAAATTATATGGATTATATAATATTCAAAATTCAGTTAATATTGTTTATAACCACTTTTTGAATAGCAATTTTGGTAAGTCATGCTGCGCTTGAACTTGGTGATTCGTGTAGCGCAAGCTATTGAATTACTTTAAAGAAAATAACATACTGTGAAAAATGTGGGTGTTACAACTGATATGGTTCTAGATCCATTATTTTTGAGAATTCAACAATGATTTAGTTCTATGAAGAGACAACTGAAAAAATTTAATACCTCAATAAATTCCTACTTATACAAGGGTGGTAGATGTTTCTTTGATGATAGAGAGATTTCAGGATGAGAAGATGCTGACAGTGGGTTCCAGTAGTGGGAACATAGGGGATGCGACCTAGATTGTAGGTATCTGATGATAGATGTAGGGGATATGGATGTGTGATACATTTTAGAATGTTATATTAAGATAATGTTTCTGTTGTTCAGGACTCTCAGTATGGGTCTAGTTATCCTTTGAGATGTGATGCTAATCTTATGATGGAAGGGGGAATATCCCATGGGATTGTCCAAATCTCCTTGAAGATGATAGAGAGATAGTGGATGGACCACCTAGGAAGTGAAAGTGGTATGTTCAAGAAGGTATATTGGATAGTGGAACCAATAGAAGAGTGAAGAGTGTAGTAGGAGGGGGAATACAGTTTAACATATTTCTACTAATAACCCCATGTAGTACCTACCAAGATCAGGGAGCCAGTAGATGGGGGTGAGGTTAGTTGTAGGTTATAGAGGCCATTATCTATAGGATCCAAGGATGATTAGAGGTATGATCTATTTATTTTATACCTTGGTTATAGTTTTATTAGACATTGGTGTGAGCCACATATTTCTTGCTACATCTCTAGTTGAAGACCTAGAGGTTCTCGTTGAGACCTTGCTCGAAACATATACTTAGAGAATCTTAATAGAGATGACTCAAAGATCACACACTTTTTTCAGTAGTGAAATCTGATGCATGGCAGAGATAGGTTCTCATGGGAACTACTTATGGTAGTTAGGATTCCTTTTGACATCATCTTATGAATGGAATGGATACAAACCATTCATTCATAGATTGACTATTTTAGGTGGAGGATGTAGTGTGTCCACATTGATGGGATGCGGTAATCCTTCATAGGTGAGAAGACGAACTTAGAATATTAGGATAGAATAATACATATTATGGTGGATCCCACTACTCCCCAATTTTTAGCATGACACTTATTGCAGCAGGTTCTCTGGTCTATCATTTTCTTGTAATTGTGGATTATTTTGAGGATTTCTTTCTGAAGGACGTTCCAGGCTTACCTCCCCATTGAGAAATTTAATTCTTCACTGACTTACAAGAAGGAAAGACACCATTATCTACCATATCATATCATATGCCTCTCATAGATATTCATGAGTTAATGGTGATATTGGAAGATTTATAGTGGAAGGGATTCATGAGACCAATTTACCCTCTTGGGTAGCCCTAGTGTTGTCCACCAAGAAGGAATATGAGTGCTTGAGGTTATGCATTGATTGTTGGAACATGAACCAGGTGACTGTGAATAATAAATATCCCCTTCTGAGGATTGATAATGTCACGACCCGAACCTACCCGGGCTCGAGCCACAATTACCCCAAGCCCGCCTCCATAGGCCAGGGGCTGGCGACTAGCGCCGAAGACACAACAACTCGGGAAGGCCTTTGGCTAAGTACATGTACATACGCACGCAGAAAACTCAATGAAAAAGTGCCGAGTAAAAAGGAAAAGCAAGGGAAACTGCTACAAATAAACCACAGTGTGCATCGACCTCTAATAGTACAAAGTACAGTGCTGAAAGGAAAAAGGGAAAAAACACGCGCCCAACCAGAAAAGGTGCCACAACCCGGAAACAGGTAAACAAAAGAAACAGCTGACGGGTCTCCCACCTGGAACCCGGCCACGACCACCACACGCGGTCCAAGCTCCCAAGCTCTTACGCTCCACTGAAGTCGTGACCAACCTGTCCGTCGTCTGCAAGGGCACACCATGTATGGGCAAAGTCCAAGCAGGGGTGAGTATAAAAATACTCAGTAGGATACCCCGAAGGCTCGAGGGAGGAACAAAGGAGGTACCGAAGGGTGAGCAGTAGAGCGAACATGGGAGAGTAAAGGAGTACACCAGAGAGGGCAGTAAAGAGTAACAACATGGTAGAGAGTCCAGCTCAACCCAACAAAAGGAAAGAAGGTAGACTCGTCCTGACACAAGGAGCTAGACACGGAAATAACATGGCATACCTCACGCGTCTTCGCCTCTCCTGGAGGGAGAGTAACTAAACCCAACGAGTGGGTACTAGAACAAGGTATATACATATCCTTATGCTCTTCCAAGAAGCCCGAATGAACTCGTAAGGGGATCTCCATCCCGTAGCTCAGCCCAAGAAAAGAGTAGCTAACAGTCCAAGACATAACCCCATCAATGCCTAGCATCCCGCACGGCTACCCCGAACTACAAGCCAAGGGGATCAATCACCGCACCTCGACACTATCCGTTTTGGGCGACACTGAATCGCCCGCCCAGTTTTAGATCGCGTCACAAGAACGCGTCTCGGTGGGGAAAGCGCCCCTCGTACTTGAGAGTTCTAGGAAAGTCAAACTGTTCCAACACTGACCCGTATAACCAAGGGTCCTGCTCCAGTAATCACGGAGGTAAGCCATAGACTAGCCTAGTCGAGAGGACTGAGACTGGAATGCTAACAGGTGTCCCACTGCCCAGCCCCACTGGAGGGTAATTCATAACCAAATATCAGGTGACCCACTGCCCAGCCCTACTGAAGGGTAAACCCTAATACATCAACCGGCGACCCACTGCCCAGCCCCGCTGGAGGGTAAACCATAATAAGATACTGGGTGACCCACTGACCAGCCCTGCTAGAGGGTAAACCATAACACATCATCCGACGACCCACTGCCCAGCCCCGCTGGAGGGTAAACCTGGAATAACTCGACAGGCGACCCACTACCCAGCCATGTTGGAGGGTAGACCTGGAACTAGACGACGGATGACCCACTGCCCAGCCCTACTGGAGGGTAGACCCTAAGAGGTCGTCCGGTGACCCACTTCCCAGTCTCTGCTGGAGGGTAGACCCTAATAGCGTCGGGTGACCCACTGCCCAGTCTCTGCTGAAGGGTAGACCCTAATAGCGTCCGGTGACCCACTGCCCAGTCTTTGCTGGAGGGTAAACCCTAGAAGTCAGTGAGAAACCCACTAACCAGCCCTGCTGGAGGGTAAGTCCGAGGAAGTCGATGAGTAACCCACTGCCCAACCCCGCTGGAAGGTAAAACTCAGAACCGCTCTGCCATCTCTACAGGAGGGTACAACACTGGCCGACCAAACACGGAGTGGCTGTCGCGCAACCACCCAACTCCAGAACAGCTCTCCCAAAAGAGGTGCAGCATCTGCCCTAGCACTGGGTGTCACTAGCACCGCTACCGGCCAATCCATCGAGAACGAAACCAGGGGAGACCACTCAACCCTGCTGGTCAACAAACGAGCACATAGCCAGGGGAAGAGCTCCACCCTGCTGGTCAAACAAACACACAGAGGGACCCTCTATGCCGCGAGAGGTCCAAGTACACGAAGCAGAACACAACACGCACTTGGGGCCCACACAACGTGTGGCCCCAAGTCAAACACCAACCAAGCACACACACAGTCTCAGGTACAAACCACACGTACCCTCAAGCGCTCTCGTATAGTCCCTGAGTATACCTCGTTCTAGCCCAAAGGTTATCGTGCCCACGGCACCCAGCGTCAACGCGAAGGCGTGACGTAACAACTCCACCTCAAAGGCCCAGGCATGGCCAACCACATCTTGTGAACCAATTATATCACTCTCCCAAGAGTGCACGATCACACGCCAAGGTTCTGCTACAACCAAGGTAGGACGAACCACCACCGGATCACCTCTCATGCTCCACATTTAACAAGATCGCGCAAGAGGCTCTCCATCAACAAAAGGATCGCACCATTGTAATCCTTGCGAAAAAACACGCGAGTTAGACAACTCACTCGCCCGAAACGGTCAACAGGTGAAAATAGTACTATTCACCGTGACCAAACCTGTGTAGGGCCCACCCCAAGATCCCAAAACTGAACCAACGGATCACAGCACTATGATCCCCTCGAAAAAACACACGGGATTGAGTACTCAATCGCCCAAAACGGACACTCGGTGAAAAGGTACTATTCATCGTAGCCAAGTCAGGTGGGTCCCACACCGCGTCCCCGAAAAAGGACGGGCGGACTGCGCCATCACAAAGCTCTCGGAAAAGCATGTCAAATTGACTGCTTACTTGCGTGGAACAGGTACCCGGAGAAAAAGATGTGTTCCGGCACACCGCACACGAGCGGTGTCACATGGGACCTGCATCCCGGTCCCAAAACTCAACGAACGGATCGCACCGTTGCGATCCTCTCGAAAAAGCACACCAGATGGACTATTCACTTGTCCAAAACGGTTGCCCAGTGATAAGCTGGAAATCACCATCAACTCCTGAAACGGCCCTAGCGGGGCCCGCACCATCATGCAGAATTACAGCGGGCAGACTGCGCCAACGCGTTGCCCTCGAAAAAACACCCAACATCGACTGCTCGCACGCCCTGAACGGACGTCCGAGGAAAAAGGCGTAAAACACTGCACGCAGCTCGAAAGACAGGCCGTGGGGCCATGCCTCAAATCTAGTCACAATGCCCAAAACCACCCTGGAAACCTCCGCCTCAGTGCCAGGGTCCCAACGCAACTGACGGCATTTAAAACGGACGTCAGACGCGTCTGCGCCGTCCAAGAAAAGTTCCCCCGGAAAACGACAAACCACTTAAAGGAGCGTTGCACCTTCGCAGCCCCTCGTTTTGGGAAAAAAAATTCCCGAAACCATCTCAAAATATCCTCCTCTGCGCTAGGCCCACGCCGCCGCAGACGCTGCGCAAAACGGACGTCGTAAGTTAGAAGGGGGAGGGGGGGACCCCCTTGGGCCGGACCGGCCCGGTCCGGCCGGTCCTCCCACAGCCGGCACGTGGCCCAGCCGCGGGCCCGACTCACTTCGCCGCGGCCAGCTGGCCGCGGCCTGCCGACACCCGACCGGCCTGGACGGCCGGTCTCGCTGCGCCCCGCGGAGACCCGCAGTTCGCGGGTCTCTGTCCACCGAGGTCGCGCCGCGCCGTGACCCCGGGTCGCCGCCCCGTTCCAGCGCGGTCGGCCACCGCGCCGAGGGGCACCGACACCGGCCACTCCCGCTGAAGGCACCACCGCCAGTCGCCACCGCCGGAGAGCGCTGCCGCCAGCCGAAACGCCACCCGCCGCCTCCACCGAGCCGCGCCGCCGCTTGAACTCGCCGGAACCCGAAAACCTGCAAAGTTCGGCGGATCATTGCGGATGCCACGGAGCTCGGAATTTGAATCCGAAAGATGCGTTGAAAAGGGAATTATCTCTACTACGCATTCATGGGTTTCGTTTGAAGATCAAACAACATTTTAGGGGTATAAATTAGGTTCAACGGAGGTGCGGGAAAGAAAAACGCAAACAATAAACTCCTACCTCTTGGGCGATGCCCGTCGCTTCGTCGTCAACCCACCGACACCACCGCACCTTGCCGGTGTCGCCTCGCTGGAGCTCGCCTCTATGGAGCTCTCCTCACCGGAGGTGAAGGAGGGGGATGAGGGTTTGAGGAGGAAGAAGAAGAAGAGGGGGGGGGGGGGGGGGTGTTTAAGTACAAATCACTTAAACACCCGCCCGACAGCCCCGAACCCAAACTCCCGACAAGGTCGGGATTTAGCCTCACCTAGGCTAAGAACCACGCTCTGAGTGAAAAGACGGTATCGAAATTTTATTCCGAGACCTCGTTCAAAAGTTATAAAACATAGCGCCCGAGGCCGCCAAATTATGAAAACACCCCTGGGGCCATTTTTCACAGACGGCCCGCGCCCGCAAAACTTACACCCCTCCTAGGGTAACCGGCATGCTCCGAACTCAATGGTCCCCTTGGTTTTCCAATTTGAGCCACCGTTTAAGAGATACCAGCATTTAAACATTAAACGAATTAATTAATTAATTAATTTATCCGTTTAACCTTCCAAAAGCGAGCGAGGGGTCCAAACATCCCGCGGCGACAAGTTTTATGTCGTTCCTAGGGTAAAAACCCAATTCCGGACCCATCCGTACACTCGGATCCCTGATCCGGATCACCGTTTAGGATTTATCCAATTTATTTTGCATTTCCAGTGTGAACGCATTGAAAATTTTATTCCGGCCACTCCGGGGCTTGGAATCGCACGCCGTCTGAAGGCGCTGCTCTGGAATATCATCAAGAATATTCCAAAGTATTTCAAAGCAAAAACTGAGTTCTTAAATCATTCCCCCCTTCTTGATTTTCGTCCCCGAAAAGAAAAACTTGGGAGCAGCACAGGGTACTAAGCCCACACCTGGCTTTCCCATACCCAGAAGAACCCACACAAAGCTCTACATCACCGCACACAGACTAAAGGATCGATCTGTTCACGCTAGGTCAGCCCTTGCCGACGTCGTGCACCCACTCCAGACTTTGGGGTTAGGGAATGTTGGTAGGGTACCTCGCCATCCCTTTGCACGGTTTCAAACGGCCCGAAGGCCCTAGGGGGTGGCTCACCTCCCCGAACGAACCTCTACGTCGCACACCGCGACTGGAATCACCGACCGCACCTGAAACAAGACCCGGTGATTCCCTCCTTCAGAATATCCATATGGTGAAATATCCAAGGATATTTGGCCACGCAAGGTTCCACAATCGATGCTCTCTTACACGCTCGGAAGAGAAGGAGTCAACGTCATCGACTAAAGGAAAAAGGTCTCACACATTTTTCCTTACCAACACAGGGTTACACCCGATGCCATGCGTCACCCTGGTAACACCTCAAACAAGGAGTAGGGAGAAACATCTTTGACACGTAGAGCCTAACAATTCTACTGCAATAAGTAGAAGCGTCGCACGGGGTACCTCTCACCATCCCATGCTCTGCAGGATCGTAGACATCCAAAGCTCGCGGCTGTCCGTGGTCCCCAACCGTCATCTCCCGGAGCCTAACGTGGACTGCCTAGTGGTGATGGGGAGATCTCGTAACGTCGTCCCCCACCTCCAGATCCTCCCTCTCCTCTGCTAGCACTACCTCTCGGGCCACTACTCCGATCACGGCACTGCCTCTACCATGGTGGTGCGCCTGCTGCCTGCCCAAAGCTCTCAGCAACTCGGGTCAGTCAGTCTCATGCCAAGTGACCTTGCCCGTCACAAGCATAGCATCGACTCTCTCTGGGCTGCACTAGTGCCCTCCGGCGCCACTGTGGTGTACGACCACAGCCCGAGATCCACTCAGGGATGGGAATCCTCGGCTGAGGCCCTGTGCCTTTTCTCCACAGTGGTATACGACCACGTCTCCGTAACCGGCAGTGGGAAGGCCATCTGCATCAAGGTCCTGTCCTCCTACGACTGCTAGCTACGACAGACGTCCCGGCTCCGTCGCGCCCACTGCCGCTACCAACCACAAAACATGACAGGAAGCCCTCTGTCACCAGCGCCTGCTCTAGCACCCCGACATATGTGGAAATTCCCCTGGGGTACTATGACAGCACCAATCTCTCGGCGGAGACCCTGCTCAAACTTCTGTGCTCGGAGGTTGTCTTCATGGACCAAGTCCGGGTAAAGGCGTGCACGGTCTACAAAACTAGCCACGTACTCGACCACCATCATCCCTCCTTGATGAAACTGCAGGAGCTCTTGAATCCGAACGGAGCGCAAGTAGGAGGGAAAAAACTCCTCACGAAACCACAACTGAAAGTCTCTCTGCGAAAGCGAAGATTCGCCAAGAAACTAAGTCATCAAACTCCACCAACGCCAAGCTGATCCACAAAAAGGGGTGGCTGCCAAAGCCGCTCTCTGATCTGTCGGCGTCTGCACAAGCCTAAAAAGTTGAACCACTTCCACTAGCCAAACCTCTATTGCCTGAGGGTCTGACCCACCACTGAACCTCAGCGGTCTCTGCCGCTGGAACTCACGGAGCACGCTCAAACTGCGCTTAAACTCATCCTGCTCCGCTGAAACTGTCTACTTCTCAACAGGTGGTGGTGCTGCTACCGGCCCACCCGGAGAAAGGGGCTCGCATGATGGGTCCTAGACTGTGGCCTCGTAGCTCACAGGGTCGTCGTCATGTACCCAAGATGGTATTTTGGCTAGCTGTCTTCGCAGAGACATCCTGAATATTATCAAGGAGTTCCGCGGTCAGATGAGCATATATGTATATACCACAACAACAACGATGGGGAGCTGAGTCAAGAAGGATTGTCAAAGACTCATTCCTATGTGATGCACAAACAAATTTCCCTGCAACAAGTGTCACAGCATGCCGAGTCGACAAGCGGTTTATCAAGGTCCTGGTGAATGGATACGTCGGCCGCCGCACCATCACTGGACTCCCAGGCCTGAGATCCGCTCTCGATACACATTAACACTGTTGCCCTAAATCCCAACCAATTCCTCTTTTAGGGACATCCGCACAACATCCCAAGGAATGAACCACCTCTGATACCACTTTGTCACGACCCGACCCTACCCGGGATCAAGCCGCAACTACCCCAAACCCGCCTCCATATGCCATGGGCTGGCGACTAGCGCCGAAGGCACAACAACTCGGGGAGGCCTTTTCCTAAGTACCTGTATACACGCACGCAGCAAACTCAATGAAAAAGTGCAGAGTAAAAAAGAAAATCAAGGGAAACAGCAACAAATAAACCACAGTGTGCATCGACCTCTAACAGTACAAAGTACAGTGATGAAAGGAAAAAGGGGCAAAACATGTGCCCAACCAGAAAAGGTGCCACAACCCGGCAACAGGTAAACAAAAGAAATAGCTGACAGGTCTCCCAACTGGAACCCGGCCACGACCACCGCACGCGGTCCAAGCTCCCAAGCTCCTATGCTCCACTGACGTCACGACCAACCTGTCCGTCGTCTGCAAGGGCACACTAAGTGCGGGCAAAGCCCAAGTAGGGGTGAGTATAAAAATACACAGTAGGATACCCCGAAGGCTCGAGGGAGAAACAAAGGAGGTACCGAAGGGTGAGCAGTAGAGCGAACAGGGGAGAGTAAAGGAGCACAACATTGAGGGTAGTAAAGAGTAACAGCACGATAGGGAGTCCAACTCAACCCAACAAAATGAAAGAACGTAGACTCGTCCAGAAACAAGGAGCTGGAAATGGTGAGAAGATGAACTTCCCGTCGAGTCTTCGCTACCTATAGCAGGAGAGTTGACTCATCCAACCATGAGAAGCTAGACACGGAAAGCACGTGGCATACCCCGCGCCTCTTCGCCTCTCCTGGAGGGAGAGTAACCATGCCCAAGGAGTGGGTACTCGAACAAGGTATATACATATCTTTATACTCTGCCAAGAAGCCCGAACGAACTCGTAAGGGGATCTCCATCCCATAGCTCAGCCCAAGAAAAGAGTAGCCAATAGTCCTAGACATAACCCCATCAATGCCCAGCATCCCGCACGTCTACCACGAACCGCAACCCAAGGGGATCAATCACCGCACCTTGACACTATCCGCTTTGGGCGGAACTGACTCACCCGCACGGTTTTAGATTGCGTCACAAGAACGTGTCTCGGTGGGGAAAGTGCCCCTTGTACTTGAGAGTTCTAGGAAATTCAAACCGTTCCAACACTGACCCATATAACCAAGGGTCCTGCTCTGGTAATCACAAAGGTAAGACAATGACTAGCCTAGTCGAGAGGAATGAGTCTGGAATGCTAACAGGTGTCCCACTGCCCAGCCCCGCTGGAGGGTAATTCATAACTAAATATCAGGTGACCCACTGCCCAGCCCTGCTGGAGGGTAAACCCTAATACATCAACCAGCGACCCACTGCCCAGCCCCGCTGGAGGGTAAACCATAATAAGATACTGGGTGACCCACTGTCCAGACCTGCTGGAGGGTAAACCATAACACATCATCCGGCGACCCACTGCCCAACCCCGCTGGAGGGTAAACCTGGAATAAGTCGACAGGCGACCCACTGCCCAGCCTTGCTGGAGGGTAGACCTGGAACTAGATGACGGGTGACCCACTGCCCAGCCCTGTTAGAGGGTAGACCCTAAGAGGTCGTCAGGTGACCCACTACTGAGTCACTGCTGGAGGGTAGACCCTAATAGCGTCGGGTGAACCACTGCCCAGTCTCTGTTGGAGGGTAGACCCTAATAGCGTCGGGTGACCCACTGCCCAGTCTCTGCTGGAGGGTAAACCCTAGAAGCCAGTGAGCAACCCACTGCGCAGCCCTGTTGGAGGGTAAGCCCGAGGAAGTCGATGAGTAACCCACTGCCCAACCCTGCTGGAGAGTAAAACTCAGAACCACTCTGCCATCTCTACAGGAGGGTACAACACTGGCTGACCGAACACGAAGTGGGTGTCGCGCAACCACCCAACTCCAGAACAGCTCTCCCAAAAGAGGTGCAGCGTTTGCCCCACCACTGGGTGTCACTATCACCGCTACTGGCCAATCCATCGAGAACGAAACCAGGGGGAGACCACTCAACCCTGCTGGTCAACAAACGAGTACAGAGCCAGGGGAAGAGCTCCACCCTGCTGCTCAAACAAACACACAGAGGGACCCTCTTTGCTGCAAGAGGTCCAAGTACGCGAAGCAGAACACAGCACGCACTTGGGGCCCACACGACGTGTGGCCCCAAGTTAAACCCCAACCAAGCGCACAAACAATATCAGGTACGAACCACACGTACCCCCAAGCGCTCTCGTATACTCCCTGAGTATACCTCGTTCTAGCCCAAAGGTTATTGTGCCCACGACACCCAGCGTCAACGCGAAGGGGTGACATAACAACTCCACCTCAAAGGCCCAGGCACGGCCAACCACATCTTGTGAACCAAATATATCACTCTCCCAAGAGTGCACGATCACACGCCAAGGGTCTGCTACAACCAAGGTAGGACAAACCACCACCGGAGCACCTCTCATGCTCCACATTTAACAAGATCGCGCAATAGGATCCGCACCGCCAAACAGATTGCACCGTTGTAATCCTTGCGGAAAAACACACGAGTTAGACTACTCACTCGCCCGAAACGGTCAACAGGTGAAAATGGTACTATTCACCATGACCAAACTCGTGTAGGGCCCACCCCAAGATCCCGAAACTGGACCAACGGATCACGCCACTGTGATACCCTCGGAAAAACACATGGGATTGAGTACTCAATCAACCAAAATAGACACCCAGTGAAAATGTGCTATTCACCGTAGCCAGGTCGGGTGGGTCCCACACCGCGTCCCCGAAAAAGGTCGGGCGGACTGCGCCATCGCAAATCTCTCAGAAAATCACATCAAATTGACTGCTTACTTGCTTGGAACGGGTACCCGGAGAAAAAGATGTGTTCCGTCACACCAAACACGAGCGGTGTCACGTGGGACCCGCATCCCAATCCCGAAACTCAACGAACTGATCGCACCGTTGCGATCCTCTCGAAAAAGCACCCCAGATGGACTATTCACTTGTCTAAAACACTTTCCCGGTGATAAAGCTGGAAATCACCGTCAACTCCTGAAACGGCCCTAGCGGGCCCCGCACCATCGTGCGGAATTATAGCGGGTAGACTGCGCCAACGTGTTGCCCTCGGAAAAACACCCAACATCGACTGCTCGCACGCCCCGAACGGACGTCCGAGGAAAAAGGCGTAAAATGCTGCACGCAGCTCGAAAGACGGGCCGTGGGGCCCACGCCTCAAATCCCGTCCCAACGACCGAAACCACCCTGGAAACCTACGCCTCAGTGCCAGGGTCCCAACGCAACTGACGGCGTTTAAAACGGACGTCGGACGCGTCCGTGCCTTCCAAGACAAGTTCTCCCGGAAAACGACAAACCACTTAAAGGCGCGTCGCGCCTTCGCAGCCCCTCGTTTCGGGAATTCAAAATTCCCAAAACCATCTCAAAAGATCCGACTCTGTGCCAGGCCTGCACCTCCACAGACGGCGCGCAAAACGGACGTCAGAAGTTAGAAGGGGGAGGGGGGGACCCCCTTGGGCCGGACCGACCCGGTCCCCCCACAGCCGGCCCGCGGTCCAGCCGCGGGCTCGCCTCACTTCGCCGCGGCCAGCTGGCCGCGGCCTGCCGACACCCGACCGGCCTGGACGACCGGTCTCGCTGCGCCCCGTGGAGACCCGCGGTTCGCGGGTCTCTGTCCACCGAGGTCGGGCCGCACCGCGACCCCGGGTCGCCGCCCCGTTCCGGCGAGCTCGGCCGCCGCGCCGAGGGTAGCCGACGCCAGCCGCTCCCGCTGAAGGCACCGCCGCCAGCCGCCACCGCCGGAGAGTGCCACCGCTAGCCGAACCGCCAGAGAGTGCCGCCTCCAGCCGCACCGTCGCCCGCCGCCTCCACCGAGCCGCGCCGCGCGTGAACTCGCCGGAACCCGAAAACCCGCAAAGTTCGGCGGATCATTGCGGATGCCACGGAGCTCGGAATTTGAATCCGAAAGATGCGTTAAAAAGGGAATTAACTCTACTACGCATTCATGGGTTTCGTTCGAATATCAAACAACAATTCAGGGGTATAAATTAGGTTCAACGGAGGTGCAGGAAAGAAAAACGCAAACGATAAACTCCTACCTCTTGGGCGATGCCCGTCGCTTCGCCGTCAACCCGTCGGCACCACCACACCTTGCCGGAGTCGCCTCGCCGGAGCTCGCCTCCCCGGAGCTCACCTCGCCGGAGGTGAAGGAGGGGGAGGAGGGTTTGAGGAAGAAGAAGAAGAAGAAGAGCGGGGGTGTTTAAGTACAAATCTCTTAAAGGCCCGCCCGACAGCCCTGAACCCGAACTCCTGACGGGGTCGGGATTTAGCCTCCCATAGGCTAAGAACCATGCTCTGAGCGCAACGAAGGTCTCAAAATTTTATTCCGAGACCCCGTTCAAAGTTATAAAACTTAGAGCCCGAGGCTGCCAAATTATGAAAACGCCCCTGGGGCCATTTTTCACAGACAGCCCGCGCCCGCAAAACTTACACCCGTCCTAGGGTAAAGGGCACGCTCTGAACTCAACGATGCCCTTAGTTTTCCAATCCGATCCACCGTTTAAGAGATACCTTCATTTCAACATTAAATGAATAAAATAAATAAATAATTTATCAGTTTAACCTTCCGAAAGCGAGCGAGGGGTCCAAAATCCTACACCGACAAGTTTTATGTCGTTCCTAGGGTAAACGCCCCATTCCGGACCCATCCGTGCACTCGGATCCCTGATCCGGATCACCGTTTAGGAGTTATCCCATTTATTTTTCGTTTCTAGTGTGAACGCATTGAAAATTTTATTCCGGCCACTCCGGGGCTCGGAATCGTACGCCGTATGAAGGCACCGCTCTGGAATATCATCAAGAATATTCCACAGTCTTTCACAGAAAAAACCAGGTTCTTATAGATAAACTCTTTAATGAGTTGATATGGGAATGATGGTTCTCAATGTTTGGCCATAGAATAGGATATCAACATCTGTGAGTATAGGTTGAGGATATATCATAGATGGCATTCATATGTTTTTATGGTCACTATGAGTACTTGGTAATGCCCTTAATCGTGATGAACTCCCAAGAAGTGTTCATGGGACTCATGTAATAGATCTTTCTACCATTAGTAGAACAATTTTTTTGGTCTTGATCGATGATATCCTAGTATAATCTATGTTTGAGGAGGATCACATGAGACACTTGAGGATGGTTCTAGAAATGCTATGAGAACACCATATTTATGGGAATCTCTTGAAGTGTTAGTTCATGATTTTAGAGGTCCACATTCTGGGGAATGACATATTCTCTAATGGTGTATATATGGACCTGATAAAGGAAGAGGCAATGTTATATTGGGATCCACCCAAGAGTGTGATGGAGGTATGGAGCTTCTATGGGTTGGTAGGATACTATAGGATATTTTTCCCCAATTTCCCTAGGATATCAGAACCTTTGAAAAAATTGACCTGAAATGGGATTCATTTCATGTGGATGGAAAGGTTCCAGTAAAATTATAAGAATCTTAATTAGAGGTTGATGAGCACCAACATCTTCAAATTTTCAGAGGAGGATGTCATGTACATATTGTTATATAATTATTTAGGGACCAGAAATGGTTTTCTTTTGATTCTGAGATGGGTAGTGATTTCCAATGGGTCTTAGTAGTTTAGAAAACATGAGAAGAATAATGTGAACCATGGTCTTGATTTGGTAGTGATAGTATACGACCTGAAGATGTGGAAACACTACCTTATGGGTGAGTGGGTTATCATATACTCTGACCATAATAATCTCAAGTATATAATTTCATAGAAGAATATTTTCTTGAGATATTTTCAAACATAAGAGTTTATATAAGACTATGACTTTGAGATAGTCTATAATCACGATAAGGGAAACTTGTTGGAAGATTCTATCAGTAAGAGATCAAGTTCTCAGTTGTTGGTCTACATATTAGAGTAGTTATCATCGCTGCAATTGTCATTAGTGGGCAGAGATGATGCTTCATATCTTCAGTTGGTGGTTGTTACCCCACCACTTACATATCATGTTAAAAAATATCATCCTATAGATATTGAATATGAGATCTTAAATACTCATATATCCACTAGACATTATCCATATATATTTTATGAAATAATGGATCATGTTATAATTTTCAGAGGATGGATGGCGGTACCAATGATATTGTGAGAGGAGGTGATGAGGGAGTTTCACGTAAGACCCCATAGCACCTAGATAGGGGAGGGGGGAATCAGGGTGTAAATGTTTTCTTTTAATTTAATGAATATTTTCCCATGTTAATAGGAACATGATAAATCTATCTATTGGAGTATTTCAATACTAAAAAATTAACATGCAAAGAGACAACACAATAGTTTTACTTGGTTAACCACTAATGGCTAGTCTAATTAGCATACAATGATAGTGTTTAAGTCATATCTAAATCCACTAATATTCAGTAGTTGTGAAAAAAAATGTTTAGAAATAGTCACTCGATGCTAGGGACACCACCATGACAAGATTTTAGGGATAACACACTGCCTCCTTCGGAACACTTCCATCGACTCCTCTTATCTCATTGCTTTGGGTGAAGTATTATATAGTTTATCAAATTGAAGGGAACATCAGTAGATTGAAATTTAAGTACTTTCCCAAACTATCATGAGAATATACTTTCACTATAGTCCCATGTTAATGCACTTGAAATCACTATTTACATAAACAAGATGTTCAATACTACAATTAATAATGCTCCTTCATGAAGAAAACTACCTTCAAAGAACTTCCTTCAAGAATCTCATTGAGTCATCATGGAATACCTCATCATATTGAAACTATTTTTTCCCAGATAACTAAGCATTGGTCAAGAGTAGAGAAGTATTTTTATGATAATCAAGATCACTTTTAATACCTGATTTGTGAAGCTCCTAGCCATCATGAATTCAAATCGATTCAACATTTTCTTAAATTATTCTTTAAGTGTTAAGTAGTGGGGGTATCAACCTAATTATTAGATTGGTATTTTTAAATGATCCCATGCCTCTAGATGAATATTTTTTTCAATCTCAAAAATCATCTTTGTGAGCCTCCTTCACTCATGATGTTACAATTAAATTCAACATGATCAAAAAAATTCTCATAATCACAAAGATTACCACCAATACGTTTATACATTTCAAAATTATCCACTTATCGTAGTCCTAAAAATTACTGTCAACCCATTGCGCCATTTTTATGCTTATTCATGATGCAACACATATTCGTTAATCTCAACCTTCGTGAACTATGTCTTCGTGAAACCTATGAATTTTCCATATATAAGAGGAGAAAATTCTAGAGAAATACCTTTTACGAATCTTCCACCTTCCTCCGAATTTTGAGCCCAATAAATTGGAAAACTCTGGGAAATGAAGCCACCTTCAATATTGAACTGATCCAGTACTATAAGATCAATTTTCTTGAAAACTCCATGATCACACCATTGTGTATTTTCCCAAAAAACTAGACTTTGTTTCTAGTAAAGAACATAATTGGTTCTAATAACTCCCCCATTGTGTTTATTGGAAATATATATAAATATTCCATAAACCACCAGATGTTATCCAAACCTGATATGTGAGAAACAAATCATCAAGCACTATAAGTTTACGTGATCAAATCTAGGTATAGAAAAAAATGTCAACAATGAATTGGGATATCATATTTTTAAATGATTAAGGATCTCTAATCTAAGCTCTTTTTGTTTCCTCATAACATTGAATTCTCATCATGTTATAGAATCATTTCATGGTTTTCCAAAAACTTGAAACCAAAATCACTTTTATAACATTGAATACCTCCATTCTCCCCCTTTGGAAATAAAACCACAGAACCTGTATTTGTACTTTTAGAGCTCAAAAAACAATCCTTGTGGATCTTATCTCCCCATAAACCTATATCAATTCCAAAAATTAGATTAAAATAGTTAACATTAATGTGGAGAGGGGATTATCCATAACCTTATAATTTATTTTGAGCTGTCTAAATGCCAAGGTTCAATCATTGTTTCTTGAACATATGTTCTGCCAATGGCTTAGTCATAATTTCAGCCACTTGGTCATCTATTCCATAATGATCCATTTTAATCAAACCTTGTTAAACGTTTTCCTTGGTGAAGTGATATACAATTTCAATATGTTTTTAGAGAGTGCTGAGCCAGACTATTCATGAGATCAATCACACTCCTGTTTCACTGTGGATCACCACCATTTATTTAACCTCATCACCAATATCAATTATTTGTTTCTTCATCCACAATAGCTGAGTTCAAGAATTTATTGTATAGATATATTGTTCTTTATCTATACAATTATAACTGATTTCTTGTTTCTTTCTAAACCATCCGACACATTTTTTTCCAATGAAAAATACACCACCATTAGGGGAGTTTTTATCCACCACATCTCCAGCAACAAAGTTAGAATAAAAAAATGATAAAAATTTATTATCTCTTCATACTACAAAGTATAAGATGAAGTTGAGAGTACCTTGAATGTACCTCATGATTTTTTATCTACTACCAAATGATCTTCCTTCAGATTACTTTTAATGTAGGTCTCTAATCATGTGGAAAATAAGATATTTTTCTACATTACAATCAATTATAATAATCATCTAATGATTCTCTTATATACGGTGGTATCCACATATGTCCCATCATCATTTTTCCATGATATGTCCCAAATGTAATTTGAGTCTACATTGTTGGAAATAATTTCAATTTTATTTTAAAATGAATTTTTCAATGACTCGATCATTAACAACTCTCTCCAATTTACTAAAAAGAAACAAAAAGTTCATGGGAATAAGAATATCATCCCATAATTAAGAAAAATCTAATCCGTTATTTCACTATATATCTACTTGATCTATGTTCTATGTAGAAAATGAGAGGATTTTATTTAGACATCAAATATTTCCATTAGATATTGATTATGATACCTTATGAAATGAGATGTCCTAAAATTAACATCAAGGGTTTTCAACTTCCATTCCAGGATGAACATACTAAATTTGATATGAATGTTTTAAGAATATTCAACCTGATACTCCTACAATCATCTCAAAAAATAAATAAAAAACATTTAAGTGCAATGGGATGGATAAGTGTCCTCAGGGAACTTGTATTCTTCTTATGCAATTGATTAACTTAATTAATCCCCTTTGTAAATTTTTTCTTATTAAACAAGGATGGGAGATTAATAGGGACATAACTTTTCCAATGACACGATCTTCAAGAAATTTCCAAAATGACTAAATTTTATACTAATTTGAAAAATGATTCGGGAAGCTTCTTTATTTGCCTCCCCCAAAAGCAAAAAAATTCTTAGTATATTTATAATGTAGGATCTCATCACTAATGGATTTCATGAAATTACATTATAAAGAATACAATTGAATGGATATTCAGCGTGTGACTATCCACGTTGGACAATTTTCAGAACTTCACCAAGGATAATCTTCTTGAAAACTTGTTCTACAGGATAATTGAAATAAGATCAAGAAAAATTGGTAACTTTTTTATCCATATTTTCTAGAATAAAAACTCATAATCATAACTAAAAAATGACCCCCATTATATTTTTATTTGAATACAAAATTGAGGAATCATTCAAGGATGGTGACTTCTTTAGCTTTTACTATAAAAAAACAATGATAGCCCAAACTTTGGCAATGTGACTAGATTTCAGGAATCTCTTACATAGAATGTATTTAACACAAGAGTTTTATTTTGTTTGAAAAATCTAATTCACTTTGTATTCATCATGGGGACTATTTTCTTTTCTTTTTTCACTAGACTTAACCTATGCATCTTTATTTTTCCTCATTTATTCTAAATTTTCTGACCAAATAACTAACATGTCATTAGGAACAATTACAGTAAGTTTGGATTTTCCACATGGATTTGTCTAAGAGTCATACCCCTTAGTAGTTATTTTGGATGATCTACCATTCAAATTTGTGGACATAGAATCTAGATCCTTCTTATATTCCTTACATAAATTCTTATTGGAAGAAGTTGGGTTCACAATATTCCTATAATTTCTTCATAGCTTAGCTTCTTTATACATAGCCTGCTTTTATGGTCTTCCTTTCTTATCAACAATGAATGCATGTTGAGATAAGCATGTACCAACCTTGTGACCACTTCCATTGCATAAATCACAAATGTTATCAACATTCCCAAATATATTTTTAGTATACATATTCTTCTAGGCCTGTGGATGTAGCTTCTTCTTTTCGGGTATCTTCCCCTTCAAAATAGGCTTCCCTTTTGATTTTTTCATTTAGATGATTATTCCAAAAATCCAATGCATAGTTCCCAAATCTGTTAAAACACAAAAATTGAGAAATTAACCTTGGTCTCCTTATACCTCATGTACAATCTTGTTGGATTTTCATCATGGTCATTATGCTCTTTTTGGGAAAAGGATTTGACACACTTTTTCCTATCCACCCTAGTCATGATGGTAGGTTTATTATCACCTATATTTATCCATACTAGTTCATTAATTTTCATACAACAAGAAATTTCCATGATAATAGTTTTAGAAGAATTAATATAGGTTGGTATGGATGGTGCCTAGTTCTTCTCATCTTCTTAAGATAGATCATAAAAATATGTCATGATCTTTTAATCATATATTGGACGTCTTTCATCTTTAAAATCCTCTAGGGATCATTGAGTAGTTGTAGTAGCTATTATATTATATTGTGAAGTCTCAATATATGTCTTATTAATATTGGAAAACTGAGCATCCAAATCTAGAATTATAATGTTGAGGATTATTTTCTAATCTTTAATCATAATAATATTTTCTTCAGAATCCTTCTTCATCCATACAACTTATTCTTCATGTATCTTAACATCATTTTACATCAAAGAGTCATGTTACTTGATCTTACTAGATATTTCTTCCAATTGTAAATGTTGGATATTAGTGACATTTTTCAATTTCACTTCAAGTGCATGGATCTTTTCTTCAATAGACTTTTGACTCCTTCTTTCTCTTCAACTTCTTTGAGGTATTTTGAAGAATTAATTTCATGTTCCCAATTTATTTCTTTAAAGGTTACAACCTATATGGAGAGATTTAAACAGTCAATAATTTTTAATTTCATGACCTTTTACAAAGAATTAGATTCTCTTTACAACTAGGTGATATCTACTATAATACATTGAAAGAATCCACAAACAAGGGGGATATTTATTTGGGAATATCATGTAGAAAATTCTTTAATATATCAAATAAAAATTATTGTGAGGTTGTAGATTAATCATCATAAAAAATTGTGCTAGGATATTTATTTTGAGGAAAACATTCGATGATTCTGACACATACCTCATAGTTAGTTGAATATTTTAATTTACATGAGGTAGAAAGGTTGACCTTATCTTTGGTTGAAACATTATACCCTTGATATTTACATTATAGGCCTGATATATCTTTATTTTTAGAAAGGAATGGATAACCAGGCACTACATCTTCTTTATATAAGAAGAAATTATTCAACAATCCCTTCTCTTTCTTTTTCATATTCATCATGGTCTAGGTGGATATCGAATGATGCTCAGAGTTAAATGAATCTTCATCAAAACTAAAATTCATTATTTACTTAGTAATGAAACATAAATATTTATAAGAGAAAATTTTAATTACAAAGAATCAAATATAGGTGAACCTTGGATCTGATACCAATTGTAGGACCCCAGAGCATCTTGATATGGGAGGGTTCAATTAGGGTGTCATATTTATCTATTAAAGAAATGTATATTATTCCTCTATTACTAGTAAAATGTTTATCATACCTATTGAAATAGGGTAGTAATAAAACATTCACATGCAAAGAGACAACACAACACTTTTACTTGGCTCACCACTAAGGGATAATCCAATGAGAATACACTGAAAGTGTGTAAGTCATACCTAAATACAACAATATTGACTAGTTTTGGAATATATATGTTTGGATATAGTCACTAAATTTTTGGAACACTACCTTTACAAGATTTTAGGTATATCACACTATCTCCCTCAGAACACTTCCATCGACTCCTCCTAGCACACTACTTTGGGTGAAGTCTTACTCAGTTTATCAACATAAAGGCCACTTCAGTAGATTGTAATGTATGTCTTTTTCTATTAATAACATGAGAAACTAACTACAACATAGTCTTATGTTTATGCAATTGAAAGTATTCTTTACTTAAAAAAGATATTTAATACTTCTATTCATGAAGCTCCTTCATGAAGCTGACTACCTTTATAAAGAAAATAGCTTTCGTAGAACTACCTTCACAAATCTCACTGTGTCATCATGGAATATCTCATCATCACTAAACTACTTTTTTTAGATAAATAATCTTTGGCCTTGGAAAGAGAATTTAATTCTCGATGCTCAATCTCAGATTGAATAATTTATTCACGAAACTATTGCCCTTCATAAATTTATAGAAATTAATCTTTTACCAAATTCATTTTCATGTGTTATGTAGTGGAGGTAGCCAACTATTTATAGGATCGTCCTTTCACGATGCTCCAATGGATCTAGTGTATTTTTAATAAATGTTAATAACCCTCTCTATAATGATCCTTAAATTGTGAAGCTCTAGGTAAACTCAACATTCTCGTAAATATTCTTGTACTCATAGAGTTTACCATCAATCCCTTCATGAATTCCATGATTATCTACTTCTCATAGTTATATAGATTACCGTCAACACTTTGAGATGTTCATGATTTTTTTAATGACGCTCCACAACATCTTAAATATCATCATTTGAGAACCCTATATTGATGAAACCTATATATATTCCATATTTATGAAGATATAATTCTAGAAAACTACCTTTCACGATGCTTGATCCTTACACTAGATTTTTAGCCCCCAAATTTGGAAAGCACAACCAAAATTAAGCCACCTACAATACGATAGTCAGTTTCTAATGTAAGATCACTTTTCTTGTAAACACCTTGATCAACCCAGTATGGATTGTCACCAAACACAAACAAGACCTCATTTCCAGCAATGAATATCCCTAGTTCCAACATTTCATACATCCACTTTGTAGTACATCCTAGTGTGGAAAATATGTATATGGACCTATGAAATCACTTTTGGTAAGAATATATGAAAATGGGTGTAGAAGAGTTTGTCTCTCTATGTATCACTTTTCATTATATGAAGGTTGAGTATCAGGTTCTTTTGGGTTTATCTCTACCCCTCACGGTGCCCATGTAGAATTGGGATGTGATATCCATGAACATCATGATATGGTTACCACATACATCTAGAGGACATGATTCCATCTGGGTGATCCTAGACCACCTCACCATGTCGGTCTAATTCCTAGATATTCAGGAATAGAGTTCAGTTTTAATGCCCTATTATTAGAAGCCCTGAGTTGGTACATTATTTTAATACATTGGAATGATTACAAGGAATCAAATCCCGAAGGACTGATCAATTTAACAGTCCTGAAAAATAGATTACATACCTGAACATTAAATTTCAATTCAAAACATATAATAAAACATAAAAAATACTTTGATAACACCATTATTATTCTAGATTATCCTCGAATATCATTCAGAATACACATATAGGGATCATGAGAAAGTAAAACATAATAAATGGGTGAGATTAGATGCTCAGTAAGGGTAAAAAATACAATTTAAGTTTTCATAATTAAGAATAAACTTGTAAGGAAAGGTATGAAACTGAAACACAATCCTTTTAAACATAACCTTTAACAAAATATAGAAATAATAAATCAAATAATTCCATCTAAACATTAACATGGATGTTCTACTGGTCAAATAATCCCATGTAATACCTACAACTAATGTCATAATGAGTGAATGCATAATGTCAGACATCATAACCATACCATCAAGGCCTCATGCCAAGAATATACATAAATAGGTAAATACCTAAACTAGTTTCTCTAATGATAACTATCAATGCATTATGGGGCTATATCTGGCCCCACCCATCACTTACTAAGTCCAATTAATTCCTCATCTTAAAAGGGTTAAACATAATGAACATAAACATTTGTATTAAAATTATCATATTAACTGTTTATAATTTACCCCTAAACAATGAATGGTATCAAAATAGCACATCCATAGTCAAGAATATCATAAAAAAATCAATAGAAAATGATGGATTGCATCATAATAAAACAACATCATTTAAATATAAAATCCAACAATGGATGTTGATATAGATTCAAATAATCATTAAAACTCTTTAAGAAAAATATTCATTTTTTATTTGAAACCGTTTAAAAGATGTGAAATTATAAAAAAATTATTTTGAAAACAACCTTATAATATTTTAAGGTAATATTCAAAATGTTAATCCTTTATTATGGATGAAAAATTCTCTCACACAGCATATGTTAAAAAACAATCCTTCCTTAATTTTTTGAAAAGTTCATAATGGACCTGGTTTGAAAAAAGATATAAATATTCCTTTATGAATGTATTTTAAAAAGTCAAACATGGGTAAAAATGAAAATAAACTATTTTAAATTAATATTAAGAATATTTTGAAATAAATTTTTCAGAAACGTGTACATGGATGATAAATATTTCATAGTAGATACTTATGTACAAAGAACCTTGAATAATAATGAGATTGTAAAATTAACCCTTACCTTGTACTTTTCTTTAGTAGAGGTTGATTAAAATTATTTTATATTGTTTGAATCATGTTATTATGTTATAAAAGAACCATATCCATATTTATGATATCATATAAGATCTTCTTATATCAATTTATTAGAAATATTTCAGTATTACCATTGTTTCGGGTGTTAACTGCTTCATTTTCTTATGCATGTTATGTTGTATAATTCTTGTTTATAATAAATAGATTATATTTTATTCAAATACATAATTATATTAAGTTCCGAAATATTTTATTTAATCATATTATATATTTTTATAATCATTATTGAATGGTTAATGTGGAGAATGAATCTTATCTGGTCATGGAGATAGTATGTTGTACATATGCACAACTGACAATATCATTTCATTAATGATTAAAAGATATGGAACTGGATGGTATAATAATTATATAGTAAAATTATCAGGTCACATTAATTATTTATATACATTATAGTCATCATTATACCCATCTAATGAATGTAGTGATGAAGAAAAAATTACACCATAGTGTGGAGACAGCAAGTCGTACACACTCAAACATGGTGTTATTGTTTTTCATGGGATGAGTAAAAAAGATAAATATGGTTGTCCCATAATCATGAAAAATTCACAGAATATATTATATTCTATATTTTTTCTTTTTTATTGAAACTAAATTTGAAAAGTAAGTATAAGTAGATTTTTTTCAAAGAGTTGACAAAACAATTACCTCTTCCTCGAGTATCTCTTTTTCATTTGAACAAAATGACTCCTTAGGATGGATTTATTTCAAATGTATGGACTATAGGATGAAGTGAGGGATGTTAGGATAATAAATGGGTAGGTTTTGGATGAGATAAATGGATTTAGAGGTGTGAATAAAAGATAAGGAGGGGTTCTATTTTATAAGAGAGGGGAGGGGCACTTTGGAACACTCCAAAAATATTATTTTTTTATAAATTTATTTTCAATTAAAAATAGATTCAAAGTGAGTTATTTATAATATAAGATTATTATGAGTTTAAAAAATATCAAAAAATAAAATTTATATACGTTTTGATTTTATTTTATACCTTATCATATTTATTTATCCTTAATTAGTCTATTTATTTTCAATTGTAGTAATAATATTCTAAATATTAAAAGGTTATAAATATTTACTTATGTGGTGTAAATTGTCCATAAATGGAGAATTCATGAATGTTTATACATTATAATTATAACTTGGTATTTTTTAATTATTTTTACGATTTTTAAATAATTTAATAAAATGTTATTTTTATAAAATATCAATATTGTCAATTTTGACACTATTAATTTCATTAACATTAAATAAATTCCAATCCGAAAGATAAATTAATAAAACCATTTAATATACTCATAACATGTCATATTCACCATTAAAATTTATTCATCGCATTAATTTATTAAAATTATATTTATTTTAATATTGTTAATATCATTTATTGGATATTTCTATTAAAAAAATAATTTCTGCTTTACAATCGTGTCATTATTAATGGTAATTATTTAATGTCTAAAAATTATAAATAAATTACAATGAAGTAGAAAATTATTTTATATTTCCAGATTATATTTATGATCTATGTTATCTTTTATTTATCTCTATATTAAAAATATTATACTTATAAGAAATGAGTGTTTTACATTTTGTAACATTCGTTGATTTTAATAATATCCATGTCATATTAATGAAAAAGTGTCCATTAAATGATTATATCTATAAAATATAATTATAATTCTATAATTTAGTCATCCAATAATGTTTTACAGGTGTTAGGGTAATTTTATATTTTTTTACCTTTAATTACACGATTTACCCTTAACTACGGTAATTAAAAAATTACTAATGATACCATTCATAATGTCAAAAAATAAAAGAAACCTATTTACATAATTTGGATCCACTTATTCCAAATATGGAGTCCATTTTTCAAAATTCAAAACACATAAGTTTTAGTAATTAAATTAAAATAAATCATGTTGAGGTAATGAGAAAACAAGTTCTTTAAAAGTAAAAACCATCAGAAGACTAATATGTGTTTATATCCAATTTTAATGAGAAAATAATTACAATGAACTAAATTATATTAAATGATAAAAAATAAATCTAATTATACTATATAACTAAAAAAAATAACTTAACACTATAAATTATTTCATTGAAAAATGCTGTTTTCAATTAAAATTTAGTATTTTTCACTATTCATCAAAGATTAAAAGTTATCAGTAAAACACCAAAAATTGAACCGAAGTAAATTTTTATATTAATATTTAAAAAAAGAAGATTATTTTTTAAAACTGAAAATATAAAAGTCCCAAACATTGGATTTAAATTAGGTTCTCTATTAAAAGGCTGTAAAATTACATTGAACATATATAGGAATTATGTATCTATTTTTACCTAATATAAATTTAAATTAAATAACTAATTATTTAAATAAAAAGTCGGTGTTAAACAATAATGTAGTGTTTTTCACTATTAATTAAAAATTGAATGTTTTCAGAAAAATACCAAAAATTTAGCATAAGATAATTTTGATATTATAAATCCTAAAATGAAGTCCATTTTGAAAAATAATGTTTTTATAATTTCAAAACGTGGGTATTAATATTCATAATTCCTAGTTTGATTGATCGTGGTGTGTTAAAACACCAAGTTGCGTACAAAAGAAGTTGTTACATTATTCAAAGGGAAACATGTTGTGGAACCTAGGGATGTTACAGTCACCCCTCCATCAAATAATTTCATCTTCCAAATTTCTAGAATATTACTATATAAAGAGATTCATGTGGTTCATAATCATAAGATCCTCAGGTTTTCATGTTGCCTCTTCCATCTTATAATTTCTCCATAGATCTTTCACCAAATGAGTCACTCATTTTCTTAGCACTTGTTCTCTGGTATCAGGAATCCTGATAGGCTCTTCACAATAAGACTAATCGGGTTCCATTTCTATTTCTTCATAGCTGAGTACATGAATTGGGTCGGCATGTATTTTCTTAACTATGATACATGGAACACATCATGAACTTTGGAGAGACTTAGAAGCAATTCCAAATGATAAGCTACAACTCCAATTCGTTCAATAATTTTGAAAGGCCAGATGTACCTGAGACTTAATTTTCCCTTATTAAAGAATCGTATAACACCTTCCATGGAGATACCTTCCTGAAAACATGATCTCTAACTTGAAATTACAAATCTTTCCTTCATTTATCAGCATATCTTTTTTTCCTACTTTGAGCTGCTTTTATGCGGGTTTGGATAAACTTTACATTTTCCATTGTTTCCATAACAACTTCTGGGCCTACGAGTTTTCTTTCACCAACATCATCCCAATAAGTTGGTGTCCGACATCTCTTTCCATATAACACATCATATGGTTCCATCTGAATACTTTAATAGAAGCCATTGTTATATTAAAATTCTACCAGAGGTAAATATTGATCCCATGTACCTTTAATGTCAAGTGAGCAAGATCTCAACATTCCATATAAGGTTTGAATAGTCCGTTCTGATTGTCCACTAGTTTGAGGGTGGTAGGTAGTGATCAAAAGAAGTTCAGTATCCAAGGCCTTCTGAAGACTTTTCCAGAATCTTGATGTAAAATGGGGATCAAAATAAGAAACAATCGATATGGGTACTCCATGAAGACTTAAAACTTCCTTAATATATAGTCTTTCTAGACGTTCAATTGGTAAATCATCTCTTATAGTAAGAAAATGTGCTGAGTTTGTAAGACGATCAACAATGACCAATATTTCATCATTCCTTCAATCTGTCTTTAGAAGTCCCATGACTAATTCCATCAAAATATGATCCTATTTCCACTCAGATATGGGAAGAGGCCTCATTACACCTCTAAGATGTTATCATCCAGCTTTCACTTTTTGAAAAACCATACATCTAGACACATAATCAGAAATATATCTCTTCATATTGTCCCAAAAACAATATTCCTTTTAAATATCTATACTTCTTAGTGCTACCAGGTTTTATAGATAAATTATATCTATAAGCATCATCCAAAAATTCCCTTTTTATATCAGGTATGACAGGAACACAAAGTCTCTTCCCAAATTTTAAAATACCAACTTCATATATGAAGTCGATCAATCACCCATCATTCACAAATTTAATTTTCTTTTTAAACTCCTAATAATTAGTTTAATAAATCATTATCCTTTATATTAAATATGGTTTGGAAACATTTTTAAAAGGAATTGATGTTTAACCTTCCATGGTTATTCCCATATCCATCTTTACTAGATCCATGAAAATATGATCTCTTTCAACTCTCATCTTGTTCAAAACTCCATGATCCTTTCTTCTCAAAGCATCTTCCACTTTATTTGCCTTCCCCAGGTGGTAGTGTATAGTGAAATCATAATCCGTGAGTAGTTCGAGCCATCTGCTTTGCCTCATGTTGAGTTCCTTTTTTGAGAAAATATACTTCAAACTCTTGTGACCGGTATATATCTGACATTTTTTACCGTAGAAATAGTGTCTCCATATATTCAAAGCAAATATTATGGATGATAACTCAAGATCATGAGTGGGATAGTTTTTTTCATGAATTTTTAGCCGCCATGATGCATAGTAAATAACTCTATCATTCTGCATAAGGACAAAACAAAGTCCTTTCTTTGAAGCATCACTCTAAATAACAAACCAATCATTCCCCAATGATAGAGTCAATATAGGTGCATCGAATAATCCTCTCTTTAGTTATTCAAAACATTCTTTGAAATCTTTTTTCTAAACAAATTTAACCCTTTTACGTGTGATCTTGGTTAATGGGTTTTCTAATTGGGCACAATTTTGGATGAAATGCCGATAATAACCTACTAAACAAATAAAACAACATACTTCAGTTATACAAGTCGGTGCTGGAAAATCATGTATTAATCTTATCTTAGATGGATCAAAAAATATTCCATCCTTATAGACAATATGTCCAATAAAAGAAATTTCCTGATGCTAGAGTTCACACTTTCTAAACTTCCCAAATAATTCATTTCTTCTGAGGTTTTTTAGAATAGTGCACAAGTGATTTTCATGATCTTCGTATCTTTTTTATTATACAATGATATCATCAATAAATACTACTAAAATTTCATCAAGATATTATTTTAAAACTCTGTTCATTAGATCCATGAAAACAGAGGGTGCGTTAGTCAGTCCAAAAGGAATTATTATAAACTCGTAATGCCTGTACCTGGTTCGAAATGCTATTTTCTGAATGTTTTCCTTCTCTATACACAACTAATGATATCCAGATCAAAGGTAAATCTTTGAAAAATATTGAGCTCCATGAAGTTGATAGAATAAATCATCAATGCGAGGTAGGGGATACCTGTTCTTTATTGTTATAGCATTGGTCTCCCTGTAGTCTATGCACAACCTCATAGATCCATATTTCTTCTTAACAAAAAGAACAAGGGATCCCCATATACAAACACTAGGGAGAATAGATCCTTTATTAATAAACTCTTCCAGTTGTTTCATTAGTTCCACTAATTACACAATGGAAATTTTATAAGGGGTCTTCGGTATTTTCCTTGAACGAGGAATTAAATCAATGGAAAACTCAATTTATCATTCTGGAGGATATCTAGGTAAATCCTCTAAAAACACATCAACATATTCCTGCACAATAGGTACATCCTCTATTTGAACATTCCTTTACTCACCCATAGTTATTTCATTCACTACCTCCATAAAAATTGAAATTAGTAGAGTTACTGGGGGTGGATCTAGATAAGAATCAGGTGGTGATGTTTCTGCTCTAAAGATAAGGTACTTATTATCATCATCGAAATTTGTAACCTCATTCTTCTTAAAATTAATTTTTGCATCATGGTCTAAAAGCTAATCCATTCTAAGGATTATATCAAATTCAATCATGGGTATGGTGATGAGATCAACATATTTAGAACATTTATATGACCTAATGGGGACTACATCAAAAAACTTTTTTGCAATGATACTTCCCTTAGATGTTTTCACTAACAAACCCCTTGTTAAATGAAATTAGAAATATCTAATTTTCCTAGAAATCTAAGAGGATATGAAATAATGTGATGATCCAGAATCAAAGAAAGCATTGGATTAACTTGAGGATACAATTAAATTACCTGCCACCATGTCTTTCAGAGCTTAAACCTCAGTAGTAGTGATCACATATGCTTGGCCTTGCTCCCTTAGACTTTTCTGAGGTAATTTTCCTTAGTTCTTAGGACATTCATGTTCATAATTCCCCTTTTCTCTACAATTGTAGCATTAAACATTGACAACCTCTTTCTTTCCATTGCAATCACGAGCTTGGTGGCCCTTTTAACCACACTTATAACAAACTCCCATTCCCTTCAGGCAAGCACCGGGTTGTTTCTTCCCACATTTACTACAGGATGGATATTCAATTTTCCCTTCTTCCCCCTATTTACATTTTCAAAGTGTTCAACAGATCTCTTCTTCTCATTCATTGCTTTAAATTCATATGAGTTAGATAATTACTTTTCAGTATTGATAGCACACGAGACAATATATTCATATGATGAGAAGGATTATGAGACTAATGCTCGATAGAGAAATTGTATTAACCCATAAAATAATCTATCAATATTACTCATTGGATTAAATATAAAATATTCTTCATGCCTTGCTAACATTGTAAAGTTAGCCTCATACTTTGTGAAATTATCATCCTCCTTTTGCCTCAGGCACAAAAATTGTCTTCCCATATATGCTCGATGGTCATGGGGAAAGTTTTTTCTAAGATAATATCTTTAAACTACCTCCATTCCATATTTGATACCTCTTCATCCTCCTTTGTGTTCTGAATAAATGACCACCATTGATCTGCATCTCTAATGAGGTGATAAACTGCCACGACAACTTCTTCGCTTTCACTACTCCCCAAATCATGAAATATTTTCTCTAAGGATCATATACATTGCTCAGATACAAATGGATTTGTAGTCCTATTAGAAGATGGTCATTGTTTCCTCATGAAGTTGTCTAAGATTTGACCTCTGTGCTGTGGATCAGGGTGCCATATACAGGTAAGGTTATCATTCATAACCTGAGTGTGTTGTCCCAGTATGGTGATAAGCTGATCAGCACCGGTTACATCACTAGCCCCGCTATAATTATCTTGAATAGGAGGAAAATCCCTACATAGATTACGTGCATTGATATGGTTCCCATTCCTTCCACAAGGCGCCATTTCTAAACAATGGCATACAGTAGATTAGTTTATGAATCACAATACATAATTCCAAACTTGTAAAACACTTAACATAAATTGAATAGTTTATTGATGTAATCTATAATCATAAAAATGATTACTTTGAGAGGGTATATACTCATAAATAATTCATAATGGTTTGTAATAAAAATGTGAATTATCCTAAGAATATCCCTCAAAAGTGTTGTAACCAAGAGTTCATCAAGGCCCGTTGTTGTGTACCAGGATACCCTGGGTTAAGCTCAAAACTCCTTGTCAAAGTTTTCAATCCTAAGTACATATGTGCTAGAGCCGCCTCAACCTACTCGTATCCAGATAGGTATGTATTTCTTGTAAAATTCACAAAATATCTACATTACCAAAATTATATAAAGTTATTCTATACTAATCCTCAAAGTCTATCTTATGGTAATGCTCTCTAATCAGTGTTTTTCTAAATCTTGCTTCAATGGTTTGTACTAAACTTACTCTGATACCAACTTTAACACCCCAAACCCAGTTATCCAGATTCGGTCCATTATTAAATAACATTGGCATGATCACAATAGATCAAATCCTGAAATACCGATCAATTTTTAGACTTAGAGGTACTAGATAAAAACATTAGTTTTACGTTACATATAAAATTAAAAACAACAACAACATTGTCTCCTTTGAAAATATTAATATCCCTTAGACTATCCCTACAGGCCAGTCATAATACACTTTTCACATCCTGGAAAAAATAAAACATAGAAAGGGTTGAGCTCAGGAGCTCAGTAAGGATAACAATATAGCAGAAACATTAATAAATAAGCATAAACATTTAAGGCAATGTATAAGACTAAAATAAAAGCCTTTTAAACATAAACTTCAGTATAATATGGAAATGATAAATCAAATAATGCCATTTACTTAGTCACATGGATATTCTATGTGTCGAATAATCACATGTAATATCAATAGTCAATTTCATAATTACGGAATGTTTAAAAAGTCACAATTTACATTTATTTGGATATTTATAACATCAGTTATTTTAACCTTTGATTAAAAAGGAAATTACTACATCATCATTGTGTCATAAAAAAATTTAATTATTTAATATCTAAAAATTATAAATAAAATACAATTATATAGGAAATCAATTTATCTTTCTATTGAAAATTTATAGTCGAATTTTGTACATGTATAAACTAATATTAAAAATGGTTTAGTTATTAAACATTGAATTTAACACTTTTAACTCTTCTTTAAATTTAATAATGATAAATATTCTAATCTAATCCAAGTGGGCCAAAAGGATAATATTTTTTTCCTAAGGTTGATTTTTTCTGAAATTCACTTATCCAATAGAATTAAGACATGTTTTATGGTAATTATAATATCATTTTTACCTTTAATTACCATATTTACTTTTTAACCATGGTAAATAAAATTCAAAAGTTAATATTCACAAAAAATTATTTTCATCTAATTGAACCACATTATACTTACTGATGTCAATCGTGTCTCTCGGATTTTTGAAATTCTATTCACAGAAGCAGTAAAATTATGTTTTATGCAAATTTGCAAATGCGCATAGTAGTTGGGTAAAAGACAGTAAAAAGTTCAATAAAATTTTATATATCTAATATTATTATAAAATGAATCTTATGAATTACATTGGACATATATAGGTATTATGTATCTATTTTTATCCAGTATAAATTTAGGTAAAATAACTAATTATTTAAATAAGAAGTCGGTTTTAAACAATAACATAGTGTTTTTCACTATTCATTAAAAATTGAATGTTTTCAGAAAAATACCAAAAATTAACCCTATGCTAATTTTGATATTCGGAATCCAAAAAATGAAGTCCATCATGAAATGTAAAATTTATAAAATTTCAAAAAGTGGGTATTACTATTCATAATGGCTAGTTTGATTGGTAATAGTGTGTTAAACCTCCAAGTTGCGTACAACACAAGTTATTGAATTATTCAAAGGGAAGTGTACCGTCGAAGCTTGGGGTGTTACATTCCCTCCTCCTTTAAATAATTTCATCCTAAAAATTTTTATAATAATAAAAAATAAAAGATTCGAGTTTTTCTTCATTTTATGTTCCTCGGGTTCCCACGTTACCTCTTCTATCTTATGATTTTTCCATAGAAGTTTCACCAGACAAGTTGTTAGGTTTCTTAGCACTTGTTCTCTGGTATCAAAAATCCTGACAGGCTCTTCAAAAAATGATTGATCGGGTTCCACTACCATTTCTTCATTGGTGAGTACATGCATTGGGTCAAGAATGTATTTTCTTAATAGAGATACATGGAACACATCATGATCATTAGAGAGACTTGGAGGCATTTCTAAATGATAAACTACAACACCAAATCATTCTATAATTTCAAAAGGTCTGATGTACCTGGGACTTAATTTTTCCTTCTTACTGAATCGTATGACACCCTTCTAGGAAGATACCTTTAAGAAAACATGATCTCCTACTTGAAATTCCAAATCATTCCTTTAGTTATCGACATAGATCTTTTGCATACTTTGACCTACTTTTATGTGGGGTTGGATAACCTTCACCCTCTCTATTGTTTCCTCAAGAAGTTCTGGGCCTATATGTTTTCTTTCACCAACATCATCCCAAAAAGTTGGTGTGCAACATATTATTCCACATAATTCTTCATGTGGTTCCATTTGAATACTTGAATTGAAGCTATTTTTATAAGAAAATTCTACCAGAGGTAAATATTGATCACATGTACGTTGAAAGTCAAGTGAGAAAGATCTCAACATGTCTTCTAAGGTTTGAATACTCCATTCTGATTTTCCAACAGTTTGAGGGTGGTAGGCAGTGATCAAATGAAGTTTAGTATCCTAGGCCTTCAATATAATTTTCCATAATCTTGATGTAAAATTGGGATCATGATAAAAAACAATCAATAGGGGTACTCCATGAAGACTTACAACTTCATTAATATATAGTATTTCTAGTTATTCAAGTGGTAAATATTCTCTTATTTCATGAAAATGTGTTGACTTGGTAAGACGATAAACAATGACCCATATTACATCAATCCTTATAGGTTTCTTTGGTAGTCCCATGAGAAATTCCATCGTAATATGATCCCATTTCCACTCAGGTATGGGAAGAGGTTCCATGACTCCTCTAGGATGTTTTCTTCTAGCATTCACTTTTTGGAAAACCATACATCTTGACCCATAATCAGCAATATGCCTCTTCATTTTGTCCCACCAAAAATGTTTCTTCAAACATCTATGCATCTTCTTGCTACTAGGTTGTATAGAGAAATTGGAGCTATAAGCATCATCCAACAATTACATTTTTAGACCATGTATATCAGGAACACAAAGTCTCCTCCCAAATTTTAAAATCCCATCTTCATATATGAAGTCAGTTAATCTACCATCATTCACAGCATTAATTTTCTTTTTAAACTCATCATCATCATTCTGATAACTCTTTATCCTTTATAGTAAATATGGTTTGGCATCCAATTGAAAAATTAATGATGTGTCACCTTCCATGATCATTCCCATATCAATCTTTAATAGATCCATAAAAATTGGATCCCTTTCAACTCTCACCTTGTCCAAAACTCCATGATCCTCTCTGCTCAAAGCATCTTCCACCTTATTTTTCTTCCCTAGGTGGTAGTGTATAGTGAAATCATAATCCTTGAGTAGTTCAAGTCATATCCTTTGCCTCATGTTGAGTTCATTTTATAAGAAAATATACTTCAAACTATTGTGATTAGTATATATCTCACATTTTTCAGCATAGAGATAGTGTCTCCATATCATAAAAGAAACGATTACAGCAACTAACTAAAGATCATGAGTGGGATAGTTTTTTTCATTAATTTTTAGTTGTTGTGATGCATAAGCAATAACTCTATCATTCTTCATAAGGACACAACCAGGTCCTTTAATTGAAGCGTCACTATAAATAACAAAGCCATCATTCCTCGATGTTAGATTCAAGATAGGAGGATTGACTAATCTTCTCTTCAGTTCCTCAAAATATTCTTCACACTGTTTTTCCCAAAAAAATTTAACCCCTTTATGTTTGAGCTTGGTTAATGGGTTTGCTAATGAGGAAACCTTTTGGACGAAACACTGATAATAACCAGATAAACCAACAAAACTGCGTACCTCAGTTATACTCATCAGTGATGACCATTCTTGTATTTCTCTTGTCTTTGAAGAATCAACAAATATTCCATCCTTAGAGACAAAAATATCCAAGAAAAGAAATTTATATATTCCATAATTCACACTTTATAAACTTCCCATATAATTCATTTCTTCTCAGGGTTTTCAGAATAGTTCTCAAGAGATTTTCATGATCTTCGTAGCTTTTTGAGTATACCAAGATATCATCAATAAATTCTAATAGAAATTCATAAAGATATTACTTGAAACATCAATTCATTAGATCCATGAAAATAGAGGGTGCAATAGGCAGTCCAAAATTCATTACTGTAAACTCGTAACACCCGTACCTGGTTCGAAATGCTGTTTTCAGAATGTCTTCCTTCTTCAAACCTAACTGATGATAACTAGATCAAATGTATATCTTTTAAAAATATTGAGCTCCATGAAGTTGATCAAATATATCATCAATGAGAGGTTGGGGATACTTGTTCTTTATTGTTATAACATTGATCTCCCCGTAGTCAATGAACAACCTCATAGATCCATCTTTTTTCTTAACAAAAAGAAAAGGGGCTCCCCATGGAGAAACACGATGGTGAATAAATCCTTTATTACTCAATTATTCTAGATGTCTCTTTAGTTCCAATAATTACACAGTGTCCATTCTATAAGGATTATTTGATTGGGGCCTTGAACCAGGAATTAAATCAATGGAGAACTCAATTTCCCATTCGGGATGATGTCCTGGTAAATCCTCTGAAAACACTTCAACATATTCCTGCACAATAGGTACATCATCTATTTAAAAATTCCTTTCCTCACCCATAGTTATTTCATTCTATTCCTCCCTAATAAATGAATTTATTAGATCCATTGGGGGTGGATCTAATTAAGAATCAGGTGGAGACATTTCTATTCTAAAGATAAGGTACTCCTTATCATCATCGAAAATTGTAACCTCTTTCTTCTTACTCTAAATTTTCGCATCATGGTCCGAAAGCCAATACATTATAGGGGTTATATCAAATTATATCATGGGTATGATGATGAGATCAGAAGATAAAGAACATTTATATATCCTAATGGGAATGGATTCAAAAAACGTTTTTTCAATGATACCCCCCTTAGGAGTATTTACTGACAACTCCCTTGTTAAATAAAATTGAAAACATCTAATTTTCTTAGAAAACATGGAAGATATGAAACAATGCGATGATCCAGAATCAAATAAATCATGGGATAAACTTGAGGAAACAATTAAATTACCTACCACCACATATTTCAAGGCATCAACCACAATAGTAGTGATCATATAAGCTTGGCCTTTCTCCCTTGTACTTTTCCGAAGTATGTTTCATTGGAATATAGGACATTCATTTGCATAATTCCTCTTTTCTATAAAATTGTATCATTAAACTTTGACAATCACTTTCATTCCCTTATAATCCCGAGCTTGGTGGCCTCTTTGACCACACTTGTAACAAAATTCCATTCCCTTCAAGAAAGTACTGCGGTATTTCTTCCCACATTTATTGTAGGATGGATATTCAACTTTTCCCTACTTCCCATTATTTACATTTCCAGAGTGTTCAACAGATCTCTTCTTCACTTTCTTTACTTTAATGTTGCAAGACTTAGAGAATTTCATTTCTGTCTTGATAGCACATGATACAATCTATTCGTATGATGAGAAGGATTGTGAGACTAATTCTTGATGGAGAAATTGTTTTATCCCATCAAATAATAAATCAATCATAGTCCTTGGGTTACATATATAATATAATGCATTCCTTGATATCCTTTTGAAGTTAGACTCATACTTTGTGACATTCTCATCTTCCTTTTTCCTCAAACTCATAAATTGTCTTTCCATATCAACTTGATGGTCATGAGAAAATTATTTTTCTTAGAAAATCACTTTAAACTACCTCTATTACATATTTTACACCTATTCATAATCTTTTGTGATTTGAATTAATGACCACCATTGATCTGCGTCTCCTGTGAGGTGATAAACTACAATGACAACTTTTCCTCTTTCGCACCTCCCCAAAGCATGAAATATTTTCTCTAAAGAACTTATCAATTTCTCAGCTAAAAATGTATTTGTTGTCCCATTGAATGTTGGAAGTTTCTGCCTGAAGCGGTCTAACATTGATCCTCTGCGTTGTGGATTAGGGTGATCCATACAGGTAAGTTTATCATTAATAACCTGAGTGAGTTATCCCAGTGTGGTGATATGTTGATCAGCACCAGTTGCATCACCAGCTCCACTATAATTATCTTGAGTTGGAGGGAAATCCCTCTATGGATTACGAGCATTGTTACAGTTTTCATTCCGTCCACTAGGCACCATCTCTAAATAATGCCATACACTAGACTAGTTTATTAATCACAATACATAATTCCAAACTTGTAAAACAATTATCATAAATTTAACTGTTTATGGATATAATCCATTATCATAAAAATGTTTTCATTGAGGAGGTATATACTCATAAATCCTTCATAATGGTATGTAAAGTAAATGTAAATTATCCTAATCATATCCCCCAGGAGTGTCGTAACCAAGAGTGCAACAAGGCCCGTTGTCATGTAGCAGGATACCTGGGTCAAGCCTGAAACTCCTTGTTGGACTTTTCAATCCTAGGTACATCTGTGCCAGAGCCGCCTCTACCGGCTCATATCTAGACAAAGATGTATTACATGGAATACCCAAAAAACCTCTACATTAGAATTTTTTTGGATGTTCTTATATACTGTTCTTCAAAGTTTATCTTAGGGTAATGTTCTCTAATCAGAGTTTTTCTAAATCTAGTTTCCAAGGATTGTACTGAGCTTCCTCTAATATCAACTGTAACTCCCCAAACACATTTACCCAGAGTCGGTGCATTATTACAAAACATTGGAATGATCATAAGAGATCAAATCTCGAAATACAGATCAGTTTAGTAGCCTTGGAAGTACTAGATACATACATAAGTTTCACATTATATATAAAATGGAAAACAACAACAACATTGTCTCCATTGAACACATTCATATCCCTTAGACTATCCCTGCATGTCAGTCATAATATACTTCTTCACATCGTGGGAAAAATAAAACATAGAAAGGGGTGAGATCAGGTGCTCAGTAAGGATAACAATATAGTGGAAACTCTATTAAATAATCATATACATTTAAGGCAATGTATAAGAATAAAACAAATCCCTTTTAAACATAAACTTCTTGTAGAATATGGAAAATATAAATCAAATAATTCCATTTACATAGTCACATGGATATTATACTTGTCGAATAATACCATTTAATATCAAATATCTAATTTTATAATGATATAATGCATAAAAATTCACAATTTACATTTATTTGGATATTCATAACTTCAATTATTTTAACCTTTCATTAACAAGGTACTTACTGCATCATCATTGTTCCATAAATAAATTTAATTATTTAATGTCTAGAAATTTTAAATAAATTACAATTATGTGGGAAATATGTTTAGCTTTCTAAATACTATTTATAGTTTAATTTATCTTATGTATAACCATATATTAAAAATGGTTTAATTATTTAACATTGAATTTAACACTTTTAACTCTTCTTTAAATAAAACAATAATAAATGTTATAATCTATTCCAAGTGGACCAAAAGGATCATATTTTATTCCTAAGGTTGATTTCATCCGAAATAAACTTATCCAATAGAATTAGGAGATGTGTTATGGTAATTATAATACCATTTTTACATTTAATTACTCTATTTACTTTTAACAGTGGTATATTAAAGGCAAAAGTTACTATTCAACGAATATTATTTTAATCTTATTGAACCAAATTTTACTTACTAATGTCAAATATGTCTCTCTGATATTTGAAATTCAATTCATAGAAGCGGTAAAATTATGTTTTATGCAAATTTGCAAATGCGACTAGAAGGTGGGTAAAAGACGGTAAAAAGTTCAATAAAATGATATATGTATAATATTATTATAAAATGACTCCAATGAATTAAACTGGTCAAATATAGGTATTATGTATATATTTTTACCTAATATAAATTTAATTAAAACAACTAATTATTTAAATAAAAATTTGATTTTAAACAACAACGCAGTGTTCTTCACTATTCATCAAAAATTGAATGTTTTCAGAAAAATCCAAAAATTTACCCTAACCTAATTATGATATTCCAAATACAAAAATGAAGCCCATTTTGCAAAATAAAATTTATAAAATTTCAAAAAGTGGGTAATACTATTCATAATGACTAGTTTTATTGGTCATGGTGTGTTAAAAGTCCATGTTGCGTACAATGCAAGCTATTGCATTTTTCAAAGGGAAATGTACCAAGGAATCTTGGGGTGTTAAATTCTTCTCTCCTTCAAATAATTTATTCCTCAAAATTTCTAGAATATTACTACATAAAAAGATTCATTTGGTTCTTCATCTTTAGTTTCTCAGGTTCCCACATTGCCTCTTCCATCTTATGATTTATCTATAAAACATTCACCAGACGAGTCATCCGGTTTCTTAGCACTTGTTCTCTGGTATCAAGAATCTTGAAAGGCCCTTCACAATAAGAAAAACCATGTTCCTATTCTATTTCTTCAAGGGTGAGTACATGCGTTGGGTTAGGCTTGTATTTTCTTAATAGTGATACGTGGAAAACATCATGAACTTTGGAGAGACATGGAAGCATTTCCAAATGATAATCTACAACTCCAATTAGTTCTAGAATTTCTAAAGGTCTGTTGTACCTAGAAATTAATTATCTCTTCTTATAGAACCGTATAACACCCTATCACAGAGATAATTTCAAGAAAACATGATCTCCTACTTGAAATTCAAAGTCTTTCCTTCGGTTATCTTTATAGTTCTGTTTCCTACTTTGAGCTGATTTTCTATGTGTTTAGATAACCTTCACCTTTTCCCCTGTTTCCTCAATAAGTTCTGGGCCTACGAGTTTTCTTTCACCAAAATCATCCCAACAAGTTGGTGTGTGACATCTCTTTCCATATAACGCTTCATGTGGTGCCATCTGAATACTTTAATGGAAGCTATTGTAATAGGAAACTTCCACCATACGTAAATATTGATCTCACATACCATCAAAGTCATGTGAGAATGATCTCAACATATTTTCTAAGGGTTGAATACTCCGTTATGATTTTCCATCAGTTTGAGGGTGGTATGCAGTGATCATATGAAGTTCAGTATCCAAGGATTTCTAATGACTTTTCCAGAATCTTGATGTAAAATGGGGATCACGATCAGAAACAATCGATAAGGGTACTCCATAAAGTCTTACAAATTCATTAATATATATTCTTTCTAGACATTCATGTGGTAAATCTACTCTTATATCATGAAAATGTGCTGACTTGGTAAGATGATCAACAATTACCCACATTGAATCATTCTTTTTAGGAGTCTTTGGTAGTCCTATGACAAAGTCAATCATAATATGATCCCATTCCCAGTCAGGTATGGGGAGACGTTGCATGATTCCTCTAGGTTGTTTTCTTCCAGCTTTCACTTTTTGAAAAACCATGCATCTTGACACATAACCAGAATTATCTCTCTTCATATTGTCCCACCAAAAATATTCCTTCAAATATATATACATCTTAGTGCTACCAGGTTGTATAGAAAAATTTGAGCTATGAGAATCATCCAATAATATCGTTTTTAGATCAGGTATGTCAGGAACACAAAGTCTCTTCCCAAATTTCAAAATCCCATATTCATGTACCAAGTCGATCAATCTCCCGTCATTCAAAGATTTAATTTTCTTTTTTAAACTCCTCATCATCAATATGATAAATCTTTATCCATTATAGTAATGATGGTTTTGAAACCATTTGATAAAGTATTGATGTTTCAAATTCCATGGTTATTCTCATATCCATATTTACTAGATCTGTGAAAATAGGATCCATTTAAACTCTCATCTTGTTCAATTCTCCATGATAATTTCTCCTCAAATCATCTGTAACCTTATTTTCCTTCCCCGAGTGGTAGTGTATATTGCAATTATAATATTTGAGTAGTTCGAGCCATCTCTTTTGCCTCATGTTGAGTTCTTTTTATGAGAAAATATACTCCAAACTCTTGTGATCAGTATATATCTCAGATTTTTTATCATAGAGATAGTGTCTCCCTATCTTCACAACAATGATTATAGATTGTAACTCAAGATCATGAGTGGGATAGTGTTGTTCATCAATTTTTAGTTTCCATGATGCAGAGGCAATAAATATATCATTCTTCATAAGGAAACAACCAAATCCTTTCTTTGAAGCATAAAAATAAATAACAAACCCATCATTCCTTGATGGTAAAGTCATGATAGAGGCATTGACTAATATTCTATTCAGTTCTTCAAAACATTTTTTAGACTCTTTTTTCCAAACAAATTTAACCTTTTTCAGTGTGAACACGGTTAATTTGTTTTCCAATCAGGCAAAATTCTGGACGAAATGCCAATAATAACATGCTAAACCAATAAAACTAGGTACCTCAGTTATACTCGTCAGTGATGGTCATTATTGTATTGCTCTTGTCTTTAAATGATCAACCTAGATTCCATCCATATAAATAATATGGTCAATAAAAGAAATATCTTGAAGCCAAAATTCACACTTGATATACATCACATATAATTCATTTCTTCTAAGGGTTTTCAAAAAAGTGGACAAGTGATTTTCATGATCTTTGTAGCTTTTTGAGTATACCAAGACATCATCAATATATAATAATAAAAATTTATCTGGATATTTCTTGAAAACATTATTCATTAGATCCATGAAAACAGAGGGTGTATTCGTCAATCCAAAATGCATTACTGTAAACTCATAATTCCCATACGCGGTTCGAAATACTGTTTTCAGAATGTCTGCCTTCTTCACACACAACTGATGATATCTAGATCAAAGGTCAATCTTTGAATAATATTAAGCTCCATGAAGTTGATAGAATAAATCATCAATGAGAGGTAGGGGATACTTGTTCTATATTGTTATAACATTGATCTCCCTATTGTCAATGCACAAACTCATAGATCCATCTATATTCTTAACAAAAAGAATAGGGGATCCCCATAGAGAAACACTAGGGAGAATGAATCCTTTATTACTCAATTCTCTAGTTGTTTCTTTAGTTCCACTAATTATACAATGGCCATTCTATAATGGGTCTTCGATATGGGCCTTGAACTAGGAATAAAATCAATGTAAAACTGAATTTCTCATTCTAGAGGATATCCATGTAAATATTATGGAAACACATCAACATATTCTTTCACAATAGGTATTTACTCTATTTTATCATTACATTCCTCACCCAGTGTTATTTCATTCTATTCCTCCCCAATAATTAAAATTAGTAGAGTTAGTGGGGGTGGATCTAGATAAGAATCAGGTGGAGACATTTCTGATCTAAAGATAAGGTACTCCTTATCATCATCGAAAATTGTAACCTCCATATTCTTACAATAAATTTTCGCATCATGGTACAAAATCCAATCCATTACGAGGATTATATCAAATTCAATCATGGGTATGAAGAACAGATCTATAGATAAAGAACATTTATATTCCCTAATGGGAACTGATTTACAAAACATTTTTGCAATGATACTTATCTTAGGAGTTTTGACTGAAAACTCCATTGTTAAATCAAATTGGAAAAATATAATTTTCATAGAAAACTAGGAAGATATGAAATAATGTGATGATCCAGAATCAAATAATGCATTGGCTAAATTGGAGGAAACCATTAAATTATCTTCCACCACTTCTTTTGGAGCTTCAAACTCAGAAGTAGTGATCGTATAAGCTTGGCCTTGCTCCATTGGCCTTTTCTGAGGTAAGTTTCCTTGGTGATTAGGAAATTCATGTCCATAATTCCCCTATTCTCTAAAATTTTAGCATTCAACATTGATATCCTCTTTACCAGAAAGTCCAAGAGCCAGGTGAAAGCCTGCTCCCAAAAAGATATATAAAAACATAAATAGTACAAAGCAACTCAAGATGAAGTGACCTTACATAACCTTGAGTACAAAACCCCATTCCTATCACTAAGGGCAAGATTACCGTAGTAGTCGAGAAGTACAAAAGACCAGCTGGAGCTTGCCTCCGTGATTTCTCTTTTGGACAGCACGTCCGCAACTCCCATGAGGCGATAAACTGCCATGTCAACCTTTTCCCTTTCGCTACTCCCCAAAGCATGAAATATTTTATTTAAGAAAATTATCCATTGCTCATCTACAAATGGATTTTTAGTCCCGTTAAATATTTGTGGTTACTTCATCATGAATCATTCTAACATTGATCCTATGAGTTGTGGATTAGGGTGCTCCATAGGGGTAAGTTTATCATTCATATCCTGAGTGAGTTGTCCTAGTATAGTGATAAGATGATCAGCACCAGTTGTATCACCAGCTCCACTATAATATTCTTGAGTAGGAGGGAAATCCCTACATGTATTATGTGCATTGATATGGTTTCCATTCCTTCCACTATGCGCCATTTCAAAACAACGGCATACACTAGATTAGTTTATGAATCATAATACATAATTCCAATCCTGTAAAACACTTAACATAAATTGAATAGTTTGTGGATATAATCCATAATCATAAATATATTTTATTTGAGGATATATATACTCATAAATTCTTCATAATTGTTTGTAAATAAAATGTGAATTATCCTAAGAATATCCCCTAGGAGTGTCATAAACAAGAGTGAAACAAGGCCCATTGTCATGTACCCAAATAACCTGGGTTAAGCCTGAAACTCCTTGTCAGAGTTTTCACTCCTAGGAACATCTGTGCCAGAGCCGCCTCTACCTGCTCGTATCTAGATAGGGATGTATTTCATGGAATACTCACAAAATCTATACATTACAAAATTTTTAGGAAGTTCTTATATACTATTCCTCAATGTTTATCTTAGGCTAATGTTTCTAATCAGAGTTTTTCTAAATCTATCTTCCGAGGATTGTACTAAACTTCATCTGATACCAACTATAACGCCTGACCCAAATTACCTAGAGTTGGTTCATTATTATATAAAATTGGCATGATCACAAGGGATAAAATCTAGAAATACTAATTAGTTTAGTAGCTTTGGAATTACTATATACATACATATGTTTTACATTACATATAACATGAAAAACAACAACAACATTGTCTCCTTTGAACACATTCATATCCCTTGGAGTATCTCTATAGGTCAGTCATAATATACTTCTTCACTTCCAGGAAAAAATAAAACATAGAATGGGGTGAGCTCAGGTGCTCAGTAAGGATAACAATATAGAGTAAACTTTCATAAATAAGCATAAACATTTATGGCAATGTATAAGACTAAAACAAAATCCTTTTAAACATAAAATACAGTATAATATGAAAAAGATAAATCAAACAATTCCATTTACTTAGTCACATGGAAATTATACTAGTCGAATAATCACAAGTAATATCAATATCCAATTTCATAATTATGGGATGCAAAAAAAGTCTCAATTTACATTTATTTGGATATTCATAACATCAATTATTTTAACCTATCATTAAAAAGGTAATTACTACATCATCATTGTGTCATAAATAAATTTAATTTTTTAATGTCTAAAAATTAAAAATAAAATACCATTATGTAGTAAATATTTTTATCTTTCTAATGAATATTTATAATCAAATTTATCTTATGTATAACCATATATTAAAAATGGTTTAGTTATTACAATTTGAATTTAACACATTTAACTCTTCCTTATATAAAATAATAATAAATTTATTAATATATTCTAAGTGGACCAAAAGAATCATATTTTATTCATAAGGATGATTTTGGATGAAATAAACTTATCTAATACAATTAGGACATGTGTTAGGTTAATTATAAAATCATTTTTACCTTTAATTACCCTATTTACTTTTAATCGTTGTAAATAAAATTCAAATGTTACTATTCACAATTTTTTTTTCATCTTATTGAACCAAATTATACTTAATTATGTCAACCGTGTCTCTTGGAATTTCTAAATTCAATTCAAAAAAGTAGTAAAATTACGTTGTATGTAAATTTGAAAATGCGCCTAGAAGGTTAGTAAAAGATGGTAAAAAGTTCAATAAAAAAATATTTATCTAATATTATTATAAAATTACTCTAATGAATTACATTGAACATATGTATGTATTATGTATCTATTTTTACCCAATTTAAATATAAATAAAATAACTCATTATTTAAATTAAAATTCTGTTTTAAACATTAACACAATGTTTTTCACTATTCATCAAAAATTGAATGTTTTCAGAAAAATACCAAAAATTAACCATAAGATAATTTTGATATTTTGAATCCAAAAATGAAGCCCATTTTGAAAAATAAAATTTTAAAAATTTCAACAATTGGGTATTACTATTCATAATGGCTAGTTTGATTGGTCGTGGTGTGTCAAAAGTCCAAGTTGCTTACAATTCAAGATATTGCATTATTCAAAGAGAAAAGTAATGTAGAAGCTTGGGGTGTTACACTCATTCTTATACTTGATCCACATAGTTGATATAGAAGGTGAAATTGATCCATTTAGTAAATCGAATTGTATATATGGTCGATCTAATACAATCACTACACATGGTATATTGTTATGTTATACGATTGATCCATTATGGTCGTTTTTATAAATCATGGGGTAAATCTACATACGGTCACATCACATTGTCAATCCTCATTGTTGATCTGACTCATGGTCGGTGATATACAATGGAAATTTTCAAGATAGTTTATTTAGTAAAAATACGAGTTTCTAGTTTTTGTATATTCATAAGAAATATGAATCATATGATGTGAACTTGTTGTTATTTAATATTTATACATCACGATCATGGATCAGGATCCTAAAAAGATAAAATAGACAATTAAATGTGCTCGATTCACCAAAAGGATATCCATGCCACAATAATTTATACTTCTTTGGACATGGAAATTCTTCATGAGTTTAAGGATGTGGAGCTTGTATAAAATTAAATCAAGGAAATAGTATGATTGTTTAGGAGAATTAAATGGAATATTTTATCAATGATTTTGAATGAGATATTGAGGGATAATAAAAACTGAAAATATATTCTATCTTTGAATAAAAGTACCTCATTTTCCATTGACTGCGGAAGTTTCTAAATTTAAGTGGAAATTATTGATTAGGATGATATTTTGTGAATATAAACGTGTGTAGGTATCAAATGAGAAGGTGATAGATAACTTCAAAAGTGCTTAAATATAAAATAATATCTTATTGATGATGAATTCTATGATTTCTTCTACTTTCTAGTATCGAATAGACAATAAGTATTAAAAAATAGTTGATCTTAGAAGATATGGATCATAAAAACATGAGTATTCAATGTGCTGGGAAGAAACACATATTTTATAGACCATAGAAAAGTGAGATTGGTTAGTGATCATGTTATAAAAAAGCCCTATTTTCACAGAATTGTAGTTGTACATGAGCCCATTTAATCATGTACACTCATTGAAGTGTATCATTATAAATAGACACAAAATTAGCCTTAAATTACGAGTACATATTTCTATCGCTAAATCCCAACCAAATAATCCAGTTGTTTTAATGTATATGTAGTTACTAAAGGGGATTTTGGATGACGTGTATAACCAGTTGCTAAAGAATTGTAATTATATTGTATAACCAATTGTTAGAGGATTTTTTATTGGGGTGTATAAACAATCACCCTCCTATGGAACTCAAGAGGCCACTATAAGTATTAATAAGATTATAGTAGAAAATCCCATTGGATTATCTAGCCAACATGGAATGATGTATCCTTTTATGTCAAACTTTGTAAATATTTTATTCCATAATCTCTATTATTATTATTATTATTATATACGAGGTATGGTTGTGAGATATTACTGAGTGAATCAAGAACCTTAATAATTTGGAGAGGATAAATAAAAAGGTTAAGAATTCATAAAATAGGTCAACTGATTCACCCCCTCTAAGTGGTCCAACCAGAGTGGGGCACTACAAGTGGTATCATATAGATGGTTTATTCTAAAGATCTAAGTTTTCCATATTTTATTTAATAAATTTAATGAAGTACAGATTTTAGGATGTGTTTGAGTTACCTCATATGGATAAAAAATTGGACACTCTTGATGATTAAAATAAGAATATTTCTTACAAGACTCATAAAAATAGGTTTAAAAGAGATGTAAGGAATTTAAAGAAGAATGCAAAAGTAAAGAGGAAAAACACCACTAACTGAAGGTAATCATAGTGGAAAAAGTATTAATTATTATTATTATTATTAAAATAAATATTATTAAATATGTCATGATAATGTATCAATTAGTGATATTCATTAGGAAATTAATGACCATTTAAAGAAATATCTTAAAGAAGTGGTAAATTGTATCATTGTTGATATCAATAGGCTTCTATTTGATAAAGTACATATTGAATAATAAGTTGAATAAATATACAATACACTAAGCAAGAAGTCCATAAAGTGAATAGCTTCTACAAAAATTTTATATTAAAGGAAAAAATCAATACCACTTTGAAATAGAAGAAATTCCTTGTTAAAGAAGAATAAAAATGTATGTTTGTGAGAAAGTGGTATCTGAAATAATATTAGTGGATGATTTCCATGCACTTGAAAAATGAAAAAACCTATATGAATGTTAAATATGCTCAATTGGAGTTCAAAGACAAAATAATTAATGAATTTTATAATTCATTATGAGAATCATGAAAAGTGAAGGAAGAACAAATAATAAAGATGAAGGAGGATCAAGAAGAAACTCTAAGATCAATAGAGGACGATAAGAACTCTCTCAATATGAAATGTCATGATATTGAAGTAAAGATGAGAAATATAGAAGTAGAACATTCTATAACCTCTCAAGTTCTTGAGAAGAAATATGTTTCCAAAAAACAAATTACATTACGATACTTGGTTCCTGGTAGTCTCAAATCAATTTCAAGAAGAACATGCGTTCAGACTTTTAATTAAGTCAAAAAATCAACCCAAATTATTATTTTTCATAAACTAGATATTTTTTATGCACTAATTATGTATTTATTTCTAGTAAAAATTTAAAACCAAATTATGGGAAAATATAGATGGTGAAGAATATTAAAAATCCAACCACATCATCAATGATGGATATGAAAAAATATATAAAGAGTTATTCATAAAGAAGGGTTAAAATGGGTAGTTTTAATTATAACATCTTGACTATACCTAGTGGGTTGGAATGTGTTTATGTGACACTATCCTTTTTTATATCCCCAAGACTGGAAATAAATTCCAAGGACTTACCTAAAACTATAGGAATGTTTTCAATTTTTAAAAAATAGTATAACATAGAAATACAAAATAAAAATAAAAAACCAGGTATATGATACATGATTATAAATTATACAACTCAAAAGAAAAAGAATAAAACAAAAATATCAGAGTAGAAATAAAAACATATAAGAAGAAGAAGGTTGAAAACTATATGATGAAATGATGAAGAAACACTAATGTGGAATCATTACAACCACTTCATGTGAATAATTCTATGATCCAGACACCATCCTAAAAAATAATATCATCATTATTATCTACCAGAGAAATATGTGAATTTTTTTTACGTGTTCCATGAATAAAAACATATGTAATGAACCATAGTGTATATATTGGGGGTGAGTAATCGAACCCATTATGATTTCTGAAAGATAATTCCCAACTCACTCCACTAGGAAAATAACACAACATCTCACATTTCAAAGTATAATTTATAAAATATAGAGGAACATTAAAAATATTTTACCATGTTAATAATTTTGTAAAAAAAATAAATTAAAAAGGGGAATTCATCCATTAATACCACTTGGCATAACCAAACCATATCCATCCACTCACAAAAAAAATACATTACAAATGAAAATCCAAATATTCAAAGGAAATGATCCATCATCCCCAATCCATCACTTGGTGACATAACATTATGCCCTTACTCTGGCACCAATTAGCAAGTCCCTACCAATAAGCCCCCACACAATACAAATATGACCACACACCACACATGCATTATAATGACCCATACTTTACATACATTTTTATTACTTCAAAATTGAAGCATACTTATTAAAACATATAACAAAACCATGAAAGGACCGTATAGGTATAGTGTCTTTAGAAACTGGGAAACACAAACAACTGGTTCATAAAGCGTCTACACTGTCTCCCATTTATTTCATCATATCTATAGTCCCTTTTGGAATATCTTACTTAAAAACCTTCTTCCTGACCTGGGGAAAGAAAAAATACAAAAGGGTGATCTCAAATGCTCAGTAAGGGTAAACAAAAGAAATATCAATCACATCATTTTCATAAGAACATAACATTTTGGAAATCTTAACCTGCAAAAGAGAGCATAATTTAATAACATGGGATAAATCATAGTAGTGAACTGAAATCCCAATAATCATAACATAAAACATGAAACTTTTTGGAATACACACATAATCATAGAGAATCATTTTTTATTAGTCAATACTCATGGCCAATAATATCCTAGTGGACAAAGTCCATTTCTGAACTGAGTTCACTCCTCATTTCAGTCCTGTTTCACTAAACCGGTTTAACCTGCCGTTCTAGCCATGTCTATCTCATGAGATATAAAATCTTTACCCAATGCATTGGAGGGAGATATAGGTCCCACCCATCTCATAATTATACCATTCATATGTGTGCCAAAAAATCATAAATCATACATCATTGCATAACCCATGTAATAAAAATGGGATTCTTAAACAACATGACATCATAAAACAATTCATATAAGATAAAGGAATTCATAAAAATAATTACATCACAACATAATCAAATCAATGTAATAATAGGGATAGAAACATAACCCTATATTATCTTAGATGGAAAATAATTTTGATAAAACACTTGAACTCCATTCTTGAGGAAAATATCCTTTCTACTTAAAAAACATTTTCCTTTCTTAACAAGTCATACAATTTTACACTAAAATATGTTGATTAAAAATAAACATGAAAACTTATAAATTAATCTTCTTGGAAATAATGTTTTAAAAATCCATTCATGCCGTATAAGTTAAAAAACATTCTTTCCGTACTTTTGTCAGAAAAGTCAAAAAGTACCTCGTACGAAAAACGACAAAAGATTCCTTTTATATCTTTTACTAAAAACTCACCGAAGGGTAAAATTGGATTTAAACAATTTTAGGAGGATGGAAACAATATTACATATTGAGGAAACATGGATGTGGATGATAAAATACACCCCAGTAAATACCAAAGTATAAACAATCTCGGATAAAATGAGATTGTGATATTTTCCCTTACCTTAGGTCCGATTTGCTTTGTAAGTGTCCGAACCTCCTGTATAACGATTTAAATAATGTTATTGAATTATTAAAGAATCATACATATTTTCATGATATCATATATGGTCATATTCTTAGCTTCTTATTAGTAATATTTCATTACTACTTGTTATTCGGGTGTTTATTACTTTTTGTTCTTATGCGCGTTTTGTCGAATAAATTATTATTTTTTTAGGTTATAGATACCTCATTTATAGAATGTTATTAGTGTAATATATATCATATTCATTAACTCAATTCATTTATATAATTATTATGCCATGAATATCATGTATAACGAGTCACATAACATCGTGGAGACAATATTCCGTACGTATGCACAAGCGATGATATCGTTCTCATGATCGTGGAATTGTATTGGAGTGAATGTATACTATTTCAGAATCAATATAAACTTAAAATAATCATATATAGTTATTATTTACACCATTATACCCATCCGAGTAAGGTGGTGGTGGAAAATAGATTACACCACGGCGTGGAGACGGTATTCCGTACATACGCACGCGTGGTGATTTCGTTTTTCGTAGGATGGATAGATGGTGAAATAGGGTTGTTTCATACTTATAATAACATATAAGTATATGAGTGATACTGATGTTATTACTTCATAATGAAACAAATAAACAAGAAGAAGTGGAAGAAGAAATAAAGATGAAAGAATCGGTAACGGGCATTACCTCTTCTTTGAAGCGCCTCTTTGAGACCTCCTCTTAGGGAACTAAAATTGGTCTTTGAAGAAGACCAGGACCTCTAGAATGTTTCTAGGGAAGTGGAGAGGAGATATTGGCAGGGTTTGGCCGAGCTTGAAGGCTCAAAGTGGTGTGATGAAGAGAGGGAGGAGGATCCCTTTTATAAGGGAGGAGAGGGGCACCTTTGGAATAACTAAAAATATTATTTTATTATAAAGTAAAATTCGGTTTTTCATAGCTCCAAATTGATATATTTCCAAGCTAAGGCGGGTATGGGTCGGAATCCTCTCATCCAATATAATTTACACAAGTTTAGGTATCAATTTTAACTTTATCATTTAGATTTAACTTTAAGTTATATAATTTAACTTTTACCGTGTCTTCTTGTTTTCTTACAATATAAGGTTAATAAACTTACTATATCAAGCCAAACGAACCCCAAGTTGTTTATTATTAATATATATAACCTTATCTAAGTCATTTGGCCGAACCTTTGATTTTTAGGAATAAAATAACAATTAATAATATAGTATTTGTTTTAAAAACTATTTTTTGTCAATTTTGACACTATTTGGTAATTCATTTTTGTGAAAATCATAACAGAATGATTAGTTCGAAAAAATATTAATTAAATCAATAATAACATGTCATATTAACATATAAAATTATTGGAATTCATAAAAAGTCTCAAATTAAATTTATTTGTGTATTTATAACATCAATTATGTCAATATTTCATTAATAAGATAATTACTACATCATCATTAAATTATTTTATGTCTAAAAATTACAAATAAAATACCATTATGTAGGAAATCTTTTTATCTTTATAATGAATATTTATAGTCGAATTTATCTTATGTATAACCCTATTTTAAAAATTCTTTAGTTATTAATCTTTGATTTTAACTATTTTAACCCTTCTTTAAATAAATTGATAATAAATGTCCTAATCTAATCCAAGTGGGCCTAAATGGTCATATTTTATTCCTAAGGTAGTTTTTGGTCGAATTACACTTATCCAATAGAATTAGGACATGTGTTAGGGTAATAATAATATCATTTTTAACCTTAATTACCCTATTTACTTTTAACCGTGGTAAAAAAAGTAAAAAGTTACTATTTACCAGAAATTATTTTCATCTCATTGAACCACATTTTAGTCCTTGATATTAACCATGTCTCTCGGATTTTCGAAATTTCACTCACAGAAGCGGTAAAATTAAGTTTTATGAAAAAAATTTAGTTTTTTAACAACCACTTAGTGGTTTCACTATTCATCAAAAAATGAAAGTTTCCAGAAAAATACCAAAAATTAGGCCTAAGCTATATTTGATATTATGAATTCAAAAATGATATTTATTTTACCAAATTCAATACATATCAGTTACATTAACTAATTTAAAATTTTGTTCCCGTCGTTAAGACAAATAGCGTGTTTTTAAGAGATAATAACTATCAAAAGAATGACACTTGTTTATGTCTGGTTTAAATGTGAAATTACATCCAATGAACAACATTGTATTAAATTATAAAAATATATTCTAAATATACTTTAAAACCACTCAAATTAATAATTTATCATTATTAATTATTTCGATTAAAAAAGTTGTTTTTAATTAAAATTTAATAATTTTGACTATTTATCAGAATATGAAAGTTATCCGAAAAGTACCAAAATTTCACCCTAAGCTAATTGTGATATTCCGAATCCAAAAATGAAGTCCATTTTGAAAAATAAAATTTACAAAATTTCAAAAAGTGGTTATTACTGTTCATAACGGCTAATTTTAATAATATTTTAATACCATATCGTTGTTTAGTAAAACTCGGCATTGCGTACGATGCAATCTATCAAGGAAGGCCGCAGTTGCGTGTAAAGAAAGCCAAGCCAGTGTTGTGTGTAGTGAAAGATTCCTTTGATGATTTATATAACATAAAAACAAAATATTTCTCATAAAAGTCTCAGGTGTTACATTCTTCCCCCCTTAAAATGAATTTCGCCCTCGAAATTCATCACTTTGTAACAAAAAGATGACGATACCTCTCCCTCATCATATCCTCAAGCTCCCACGTAGCTTCTTCTAATTGGTGGTTCCTCCATAAAACTTTCACCAAGCGAGTGGTCTTGTTCCGTAGGACTTTTTCACTATGATCTAGAATCTCTATCGGCTGTTCTTCATAAGAAATCTCTTGCTCCAGCGGTACAACTTCTGAGCTGAGTACATGTGAAGGATCAGATATGTACTTTCTCAGTAGAGATACATGGAACACATCGTGAACTTGAGAGAGTTTCGGTGGAAGCGCCAATCGGTAATCTACCTTTCCAACACGATCCAGTATTTTTAAAGGACCGATATATATAGGGCTCAACTTCCCCTTCTTCCCAAATCTCATGACCCTCTTCCAGGGAGATATTAGTAAGAACACTTTATCACCCACTTCAAACTCTAGGCCTTTTCTTCGGTTGTTGGCATAACTTTTATGTCGACTCTGAGCTTCTCTTATGTGTTATTGAATATATCTGACCTTTTCTGCCATCTCATCAACAAGATCAGGTCCTAATAGCTTTCTTTCCCCAACTTCATCCCAGCAAGTTGGATTCCTACATTTCCTTACATAGAGAGATTCATAAGAATCCATATGAATACTGGAGTGAAAGCTATTATTATAAGAAAATTCCACCAAAGGTAGGTGTTGATACCAACCACCTTTGAAATCCATAGAGCAAGCTCTCAACATATCTTCTAGAGTTTGAATTGTTATCTCAGATTGACCGTCTGTCTGAGGATGATAAGCAGTGCTGAAACTCAACTATGTATCCAGAGTATGCTGAAGACTTTTCCAGAACTTCGAGGTAAATCTCGGATCCCGATCAGATATAATAGAACGTGGTACTCCATACAATCTTACCACTTCCTTTACATATATCCTGGAAAGCTGATCCAGAGTGAAATCCTCTCTAATAGCAATGAAGTGTGCAGAATTTTTAAGACGATCAACTATGACCCAGATAGCATTATTGCCTTTGGATGTTTTAGGAAGTCCTGTGACAAAGTCCATAGTGATGTTTTCCCATTTCCATTCGGGTATGGGTAATGGTTGTAACACCCCCTTAGACTTCTGTCCGTCAGATTTAACTTGCTGACAAACCAAGCATCGAGAGACATATTCAGCAACATCTCTTTTCATGCCATCCCACCAGAAGTACTCTTTTAGGTCCCTATACATCTTTGTGCTTCCAGGATGAATAGATAATAAAGAACTATGAGCCTCGTCCAACAGCTCCTTCTTTAATTTTGGGATGGGAGGAACACAAACCCGATTCCTGAACTTTATTATCCCATCACAATCAAGGTTGAATTCCGGAACATTTCTCACCTTCTTTTGTAACTCTACATCTTCTTTTGGTGCCTCTTTAATCTTCACATGTATAGATGGTTGAACATTTATTTGATAAAGATAAGATTTCTCCCCTTCCATTAAAATTCCAAGATCCATCCTTTATAAATCCATAAATATTGGATCTTTTGTGATCCTCATCATGGATAAGATAGTATGGTCTTGTCGACTTAATGCATCTGCCAACTTGTTTGCTTTCCCAGGGTGGTAATGAATTGAGCAGTCGTAATCCTTAATCAGCTCCAACCATCTTCTTTGGCACATATTCATCTCCTTTTGTGTGAAAATATACTTTAAACTTTTATGATCAGTATGAATGTCACACCTTTCTCCATAAAGATAATGCCTCCAAATGTTTAATGCAAAGATTACCGCAGCTAACTCCAAATCATGTGTTGGGTAATTTTGATCATGGATTTTCAACTGTCATGAGGAATAAGCTATCACCATATCATTTTGCATAATAACACACCCCAACCCCTTCTTGGATTCATCACTGTAGATCACAAACCTTTCTCCACTACAAGGCAGTGCGAGCCCAGGTGCACTAGATAACCTTCTTTTCAACTTCTTGAAATTCTCTTCACATTACTCCGTCCAAACAAACATAACTCCTTTCCGAGTCAACTTGGTGAGTGGATTAGATAATCGTGAAAAATCATTCACAAAACGTCGATAATATCCAGCCAAACCAAGAAAACTTTAGATATCGGTTACTGTTGTTGGTCTCGACCATCTTTCGATAACCTCTTTTTTTGCTGGATCCACAGATATCCCCTCTTTTGAGATTGTGTGACCTAAAAATGCAACTTTTTGAAGCCAAAATTCACACTTGGTAAATTTGGCATAAAGCTTCTCCTTTCTTAGGGTCTTCAATATAATTCTCAGGTGATCTTCATGTTCTTCCTTGCTCTTTGAATAGACAAGAATATCGTATATAAAGACCACCAAAAATTGATCAAGATAGTCTCTAAAGACTCTATTCATCAGATCCATAAAGATAGCATGGGCATTAGTAAGACCAAATGGTGTCACTATAAATTCATAGTGTCCATACCTTGTACAGAAAGCCGTCTTTGGTATATCCTCCCTTTGACCCTTAATTGATGATACCCTGAACGAAGATCAATCTTGGAAAAGTATTGAGCTCCGCGTAGTTGGTCAAATAATTCATCAATGCGTGGGAGAGGATATTTGTTCTTGATAGTGATCTTGTTAAGTTCTCGATAATCAATGTAGAGTCTCATTGATCCATCTTTCTTCTTAACAAATAGAACAGGTGCTCCCCAAGGTGACGCACTAGGGCGTATGAATCCCTTATCAAGAATCTCTTGGAGTTGCTTCTTCAATTCCTGCAACTCAATTGGGGCCATTCTATAAGGTGTCTTTGAAATAGGCAAAGTACCCGGTATGAGTTCTATTAAAAACTCAACTTCACTATTTGGTGGAAGACCCAACAATTCCTCCGGAAAGACATCATCAAACTCCTGTACAATGGGAATATTATTAATCGTGAGTTTCTCACCAAACATTTGAGATAAATAACCCTCATTTAGTTGAATCAAGACCCATAATATGGAAGAAATTTACACTGGAAGGTTATGTTCATCCTTGCATCGATAGACGATCATAGATTGATCTGGAATATGAAATGTGACTTCCCTTCTTTGGAAATTGATATGAGCTCCATATAAAGAAAGCCAATCCATGCCAAGAAACACATCAAATTCAACTATAGGAAGGATCAAAAGATTTACAGGAAGCACTTTCCCACAAACTTCAATCGAGGAAGAATTATAAACTTTTGATGCGACTATTGTGCCATTTGGGGTTGTCACAGCTAACTCACCATCTAATTGTTGAGGTAATACGATGATACTCATAGAAAATTCTTCAGAAATAAAAGAGTGGGTGGATCCAGAATCATATAAAACATTTGCTACTTTAGAGTGGATGGTATGTGTACCTTTCACCACATCATTACCGTACTCCACATCGCTGATAGAAATTGCATGTGACTTTCCTTTGTCTTTAGCCTTAAGATTTTGTTGATGTCGATCATCATCAACAACCCTTGGATTAGGGAATTTATTGGCATAATTCCCCATCTCCTTTCACTTGAAACATTGAAGTGTAGTAGGTTCATTCTGTGTATCCCTTCCATTGTTTTCATCATTAGACATCTTCTTCCCATCATTGCGGCATTCAAATGCCCGATGACCTTCCTTTCCACATTTGAAACATTTACTTGTCCCTTTAAGACAACTCCATCCATGTTTCTTTCCACACTTTGAACATAAGGGAAAGCTCATCTTCTTTTCAGTGTGCTCTTTAGATTTTCCTTTGAATTCCATTTTCCTCTTCTTATCAAACCCATATGACTGATGGGTTACTCCAATCTCCATGTCAACTTTGAGTGCACATCGAACAATTTCCTCATATCTATTAAAGTCCCTTATGGATAAGGCCCTTCGAAGACTCGGTTTTATGCCACTAATTAATCGATTGATCTTACTCTCAGGTTGGAGAATAATACCAGAAGCATAACTAGAAAGTCTTGTAAAATTTGCTTCGTAGGTACCAACAGATTAATCATCCTTTTTCTTCAGTTTAAGAAACTCTTTCTCCATCTTTGTTTTGAGAATACGAGGAAAGTACTTATTGAAAAATATGTTCTTGAGCTCGTCCTATTCCATGAACTCAATTTCATCCCTTTGCCTCATATTCTTAATAATATTCCACCATTGATCAGCATCTCCTTCCAAACTATACACTACTAGGATGACTTTATCATGTTCATAACATTGAAGAACTGAAAATATCTTTTCAGTAGTACTAATCTATTGTTCAGCAACTAATGGATCAGTAGACCCGCTGAAAGAAGGTGGACGCTGCCACATGAAGGATTCAGCAGAATGTTGCTACTTCCTTTGCTCGTTTGGAAGTACTGCATGATTCATAGCTTGAGAAAGTTGTGTGAGCATGGCTATAAGATTTTGCATTCCATCTCCCATAACGTTTGGTTGCTCAGGGGGACAATCATTGCATTGCCCATCGCATTCGGCATTAACACGGTTCCTTCGGGTTCCAGCCATTGACTAAAACCAAGAAGAATAGTGTGAGCAACACTAAATATAATAGGAAAACCACATAATCAAGAATAAAATTTCACACTTAAGGTCTTATCCTAGGTTATTCATGGTCATTTCTAAAACACTAAGATTGTGTTCTATGTTTAGAATTATCCTTAGGGTTCTTACTAAGGCTTTCACATCCTAGTTTCCAAATGTTGACTATACCTTTCCTTTGATACCAACTATAAAGACCCATACTTTACATACATTGTTATTACTTCAAAATTGAAGCATACTTATTACAACATATAACAAAACCATGAAAGGGCTGTATAGGTATAGTGTCTTTAGAAACTGGGAAACATAAACAATTGGTTCATAAAGCGTCGACACTGTCTCCCATTTATTTCATCATATCTATAGTCCCTTTTGGAATATCTTACTTAATAACCTTCTTCCTGACCTGGGGAAAGAAAACATACAAAAGGGTGAGCTCAAATGCCTAGTAAGGGTAAACAAAAGAAATATCAATCACATCATATTCATAAGAACATAACATTTTGGAAATATTAACCTGCAAAAGAGAGCATAATTTCATAACATGGGATAAATCATAGTAGTGAACTGAAATCCCAATAATCATAACATAAAACATGAAACATTATGTCATACACACATAATCATAGAGACTCATTTCTTATTAGTCAAGACTCATGACCAAGACTATCTTAGTGGAAAAAGTTCATTTCTGAACTGAGTTCACTCCTCATTTCAGTCCTGTTTCACTGAACCGGTTTTACCTACCGTTCTAGCCATGTCTATCTCATGAGATATAAAATCTTTACCCAATGCATTGGATGGAGATATAGGTCTCACCCATCTCGTAATGATACCATTCATATGTGTGCCACAAAATCATAAATCATACATCATTGCATAACCCATGTAATAAAAATGGGATTCTTAAACAAAATGGCATCATAAAACAATTCATATAAGATAAAGGAATTCATAAAAATAATTCCATCACAACATAATCAAATCAATGTAATAATAGGGATAGAAACAGAACCCTATATTATCTGAGATGGAAAATAATTTTGATAAAACACTTGAACTCCATTCTTGAGAAAAATATCCATTCTACTTCAAAAACATTTCCCTTCTTAACATGTCATACAATTTTAAACTAAAAAAAGTTGATTAAAAATATACATTACAACATGTAAAGTATGCTTCTTGGAAATATTGTTTTAAAAATCCATTCATGTCGTATAAGTTAACAAAACATTCTTTCCGTACTTTTGTCGGAAAAGTCAAAAAGTACCTCGTACGAAAAATGACAAAAGATTCCTTTTATATCTTTTACTAAAAACTCACCGAAGGGTAAAATTGGATTTAAAAAATTTTAGGTGGATGGAAACAATATTAAATATTGAGGAAACATGGATGTGGATGATAAAATACAACCCTGTAAATACCAAAGTATAAACAATCTCGGATAAAATGAGATTGTGATATTTTCCCTTACCTTAGGTCCGATTTGCTTCGTAAGTGTCCGAACCTCCTGTATAATGATTTAAATAATTTTATTGACTTATTCCAGAATCATACTTATTTTCATGATATCATATATGGTCATATTCTTATGTTCTTATTAGTAATATTTCATTACTACTTGTTATTCGGGTGTTTATTACTTTTGGTTCTTATGTGCGTTTTTTTGAATAAATTCTTATTTTTCTTTTTAGGTTCTAGATACCTCATTTCCAGAATGGTATTAGTGTAATATATATCATATTCATTCACTAAATTCATTTATATAATCATTATGCAATGAAGATCATGTATAACGAGTCGCATCACGTCGTGGAGACGGTATTCCGTATATACGCACGAGCGATGATATCATTCCCATGATCGTGGAATTGTATTGGAGTGTATGTATACTATTACAGAATCAATATTGCTTTAAAATAATCATATATAGTTATTAGTTACACCATTATACCCATCCTAGTAAGGTGGTGGTGGAAAATTGATTACACCATGGCATGGAGACGGTATTCCGTACGTACGCACACGTGGTGATTTCGTTTTCTGTAGGATGGATAGATGGTGAAATTGGGTTGTTTCATACTTATAATAAAATATAAGTATATGAGTGATACTGATGTTATTACTTCATAATGAAACAACTAATGAAGAAGAAGTGGAATAAGAAATAAAGATGAAAGAATCGGTAACGGACATTACCTCTTCTTTGAAGCGCCTCTTTGAGACCTCCTCTTAGGGCATTAAAATTTGTCTTTGAAGAAGACCAGGAACTCTAGGATGTTTCTAGGGAATTAGAGAGGATATATTGGTAGCTGTTGGTAGAGCTTTAAGGCTCAAAGTGGTGTGAGGAAGAGAGGGAGGAGGTGCCCTTTTATAAGGGAGGAGAGGGGCACCTTTGGAATAACCAAAAATATTATTTTATTATAAAGTCAAATTCGGTTTTTAATAGCTCCAAATTGATATATTTAGAAGCTAAGGTTGGGATGGGTCGAAATACTCTCATAAAATATAATTTAGACAAGTTTAGATATCAATTTTAACCTTATCATTTAGATTTAACTTTATGTTAGATAATTTAACTTTTACCGTGTCTTCTTGTTTTCTTACACTATAAGGTTAATAAACTTACTATATCATGCCAAACGAACCCCAAGTTGTTTATTATTAATATATATAACCTTATCTAAGTCATTTGGCCGAACCTTAGATTTATAAGAATAAAATAACAATTAATAATATAGTATTTTTTAAAAAAATTATTTTATGTCAATTTTGACACTATTTGGTAATTGATTTTTGTGAAAATAATAACAGAATGATTAGTTAGAACAAAATGAATTAAATCAATACTAACATGTCATATTAACACATAAAATTATTTGAATTCATAAAAAGTCTCAAATTACATTTATTTGGGTATTTATAACATCAATTATGTCAATATTTCATTAATAAAATAATTACTGCATCATCATTAAATTATTTTAAGTCTAAAAATTACAAATAAAATACCATTATGTTGGAAATCTTTTTAGCTTTCTAATGAATATTTATAGTCGAATTTATCTTATGTATAACCCTATATTAGAAATTCTATAGTTATTAAAATTTGATTTTATCTATTTTAACCCTTCTTTAAATAAATTGATAATAAATGTTCTAATATAATCCAAGTGGGCCTAAATGGTCATATTTTATTCCTAAGGTTTTTTTGGTCGAATTACACTTATCCAATAGAATTAGGACATGTTCTAGGGTAATAATAATATCATTTTTACCATTAACTACCCTATTTACTTTTAACCGTGGTAAAAAAGAGTAAAAAGTTACTATTCACCAAAAATTCTTTTCATCTCATTGAACAACATTTTAGTCCTTGATATTAACCGTGTCTCTTGGATTTTCGAAATTCCACTCACAGAAGCGGTAAAATTAAGTTTTATGAAAAAAATCCTGTTTTTTAACTACCACTTAGTGGTTTCACTATTCATCAAAAAATGAAAGTTTCCAGAAAAATACAAAAAATTATGCCTAAGCTATATTTGATATTATGAATTCAAAAATGAGGTTTATTTTACCAAATTCAAAACATATCAGTTACATTAACTAATTTAAAAATTTATTCCCGTCGTCAAGAAAAATAGTGTGTTTTTAAGAGATAATAACTATCAAAAGATTGACACTTGTTTATGTCTGGTTTAAATGTGAAATTACATCCAATGAAAAACATTGTATTAAATTGTAAAAATATATTCTAAATATACTTTAAAACCACTCAAATTAATAATTTATCACTATTAATTATTTCTATTAAAAAAGTTGTTTTTAATTAAAATTTAATAATTTTCACTATTCATCAGAATATGAAAGTTATCCGAAAAGTACCAAAATTTTACCCTAAGCTAATTTCGATATTTAGAATCCAAAAATGAAGTCCATTTTAAAAAATAAAATTTAAAAAATTTCAAAAAGTGGTTATTACATTTCATAACGGCTAGTTTTAATAATATTTTAATAACATATCGTTGTTTAGTGAAACTCGGTATTGCGTATGATGCAAGCTATCGAGGAAGGCTGCGGTTGCATGTAAATCCAGCCAATATAGTTTTGTGTGTAGTGAAATATTCCTTTGATGATTTATATAACATAAAATCAAAATATTTCTCATAAAAGTCTCGGGTGTTACATGCATTCCATGTTCTCACACTAATTAACCAAATATATATTCATAATCTATTTTAAAACATATTATTGAACATATTTCATACACTAAACCAAAAATATGATTTTAAACTATAATTCAAAGGCGTATTTCAAAAAATATTCGAATTAAAATGATTTCCCAACCATAAAACAAGAGGATATTCCTTTATAGAACCTTCAAATGTTTTCTTTAAAAATGGAAAAAACGTCTTATAAATCCATGCCTTCATGTTTTAAAAAAAGTGAAAAATAAAGAGAATCCACTTACATCTCAACAAGTGATGAATACAGAGAATAGAATTATAAAACCTCTAGATATGGGCTCAAAACTCCTTCCTTTAATATATCCATCCAATATCACATAAAACAAATCATATATCATAGATATATCCCTAATGTATTAGATATAATGTTTGGTGTTAGAGGATATGATGATGTCTGAAAAGAAGTAGAGAAAAACATTAGATATCGTTGATTCTAGAGATCCAATTCTCCTAGATATATCAAAATTGGCTTCCAAATCAAAGAAAACCACAAAGACTACTTTAGATAGGAGTCAAGATCAAGATATTTAGATGATAAGTAAAAAATATTGGGTATAAGGTTTAAAAACAAGTTAAATTATTATTTTCCTAGCATTACATGCATAATGGATGGTTAGTACACATGGTTTGGGAAACCAAGCACTGACTGTGCACATAAAACTGCCTCCAAAACACCCCCTCATAGGGGCAGTTTGTATTGTTTGATACACATTGTACAAATAATGATTTTGCATCTATATATAATTACATAGTTTTTTCTGGACACCCACATAGTTTAAAAAAATCATACATTAGTCAAGTGTAGTCTCATACCCTCGCAATCCTATCATATGGTTTCCTGGAGAAAACCACATTGATTCCCTTAACCATGCTCAAAATGTGCACTGATAGAAACACTTATAAATCATTTAAAAACCACCAAGAAAATATCTCAACTCAAACCAAGTATTATATAACTTCAAAATACATAATAACTGGGTAAAATACATGAAATTTGGGGTATTACATTCTCCCCACAATTAGGTATTTAATTCTTAGAAATATAGAAATTTAAAATGATTTGTAAAAGTTTGGTTGATTGTTTTAGCATTCCATTATGACATTACTATGTTTCCTCCAAAATTTCAATATGTTTTCATAAAATTCAAATCAATGGAAATAATTTTCGATGAAAAAATTTATATTTTTTATCCATGATATGAATTAGAGAATGAAGAATGAAGAATTTGGTTAAGATCAATATGATTCGATAAAATCCAGCTACTAGAATTCATCTAGTAATTTATTAGTTAAAAGAAAATGAAAACATTAGTAACCAAACGAAACCATATTGGTAATTCTAATTGATATAAAATATCACTAATTCATTCATGTATCTTGAATGGTCCAAAAGTATGGGGAGACAAATTACCTTGATGACTTAATTGATGATGTCCCATACTTGGAGGGACGTTAAAGAACACATGACCTCCTTGGATAAAGGATAAAGGGTGATGAGGATAATAAATATAAGATTTTTATTGATTTGGCTTGAAATTATCATTTTTCTAAACATTTTAATTTTCTCACTCATCTCATGAATAAGTAAATATCCCAAAAGTGATGTTTCTCTGGTCTCTAAACAAAAAAATTGGAGATTGATAGTGATGAACAAACAATGTCTTGAACATAGCCATCTATATTTTGTAATTATCACTACTGTTTTATAAAATCTACAGTAAAGGAAATTTATCCTACCACAAGCCACCAAATTCCATTGCACAATCTCATAGAACGTATTCTAGTTTCGATATTATTCTTTTAGAAATATGATCTATTTGAGGATGATACATGAAAATCATAGCGAATTGGGTACCCACTAATTCATTAAGGGATAAAAAAAATCTGAGAGGTGAAATGAGTGTCTCATTCATAGATTATTAGAACTAGAATTCTATTCAATTTTACCACTTCATGAATGTAGAGATTTTCCAAGTCATCAACCATATTGGATTTATGAAATTTGATGAAGTTGTATGACTTTTTGAGTTAGTCCAAAATCTACAATATTGAATCATGTTTTCTAATTGATCTTGCTAAACCTATGACAAAGTCCACTAAAATATTCTCAAATTTATAGACTGGTAGAAGCATTATATCTAAACATTTATGCTCATACATGACCCACTGACACCTTAGGAATTTTGAATCAAAATTAACCACTTTTAGTTTCATACATTCCCACCAAAAAAAGGTCATTATAGCCTTTTATATATTTTATATTCCCAGGTGATGCAACATTTTTGAATGGTAATACATAAAAATAAGTTGTTCTTGACAAGACAATGGAATCAATATTCGATCCTAAAAAAGAAACATAGAGTTTCCATCATTTTTCCATCCATTAATGGTCTCCCTACCATTAATTTCTAATTTAATGGTAAGGAAACTATACTATGTTCTTTTGGAATCCTTGACATGTTCAACCAAGTCATAAATAGGAGTAACCAAATATATTATACCGACATCATTTTCCTCAGTGAAATCCAAATTCATATATATGAATTCTAATTTATTTCCACTGACCGTAGGCTTCTTTTTGAAGATGTATATATGAATTTAAACATAAAGAATATTTCAAATTATTCCATTTTTATGTGTATAATCCAATTTGAAGTTTAACATCTGAAGATATTCCATTATTCTTCTTTGACTCAAGATGAAATATCTTTGTCAAAAGATGTGTTTCAAATTTTTATAGTATGTGAAAATAGTGATTTTCTCAATAAAGAGACCACAATGCCATGTTTCAAAATCATGTACCACATCATCCAATTGAGAATAATTTGTTAGATAATTATTTACATGAATTTCCAACTTTCATGGTCTATAATATACTACATTCTCTCCTTACATGATGATATAACCTAGTAAATATCCATATGCATCACAATAAACCACATAGCCTTTCCCAGGTTCTATAAAGTTAACAATTAGTGAATAAGTGAGACTTGAATTAATCTCTAAAAAGTATTGTTGAAAATTATAACTCTAAGGTAATGGAGTGCTCTTTCTCATGAGTGATTTCCTAGGAGATGAGAGTCATGAGACATCCTGAACAAAAGAGTTATAGTAAGATCACAATCCTATAAAGATTCATATATCAAATAAATGTACGATGGTTTACAAGAGACAATAACTTTTATATTTTTAAGATTTGTTGATATTACTTTATTATAAATTATATGAATAATTAAGTGAAATTTTAATATCTATAGAACTATATTTAGATAATTTTTCATACAACTACTCTGAAAATTCTCATTAGAATCTATAAATGTTCTTCATGTTCATCATGAGTTTGAGAATAAACTTGAATTTTATCCCAAAATACCACAATGAAAGAAAATTTCCACTGTGGAAATACACAATTTATAAATTCCATAAAAACGGTTGGTTCATTTTAGGACCAAAGAAAAAGATCACATATTTATAATGACTATAAATACTATTGAAAGCAATTTTTGGTATATCATGTTTCCTAAACTAAATTTGGTGACACAAAAAGTGTAGGTCAATTTTTGAGAAACATTATTATTCATTCAACTGATCAAAAAGTTCATCAATATGAGGCAGTGGATATACATTATTTATCATAACTTTTTTTGAGATTATGTTAATCAACACAGAATTATAATGAAACATATACCTTCTTGACAAAAGAACCAGATAATTGCAAGCTGATTTACATGGTCTTATACACCCTTTATTTTCAAAGTCCTCTATTTGGATCTTCAATTACTTTGATTCCATTAGTGAAATTAAATAATATTGAAGTGAGATAGTATTTAACTTTATAAGGAGATCAATCAACAATTATACTTCCTATATAGGTGGAAAATTAGTGAAATATCTGAGAAACACATCAGGATAGTGATCCATAAGTATATGAAATTTTCTAGTCATAATCATGTCATTATTCACTAAAGTGGCTACTAATAAACGAAAAGATATAGTTCCAAAAATTGGTAATAAAGGATATTATATTGTAGCATTTACATCTGAATCTCCTTTATAAAGATAAATCGCCCCATTATGAGATGTAAATTTACTTATCAAACAAAAAAATTGGTATCGGCCTTGAAAGTAAATAACCAATCCACGCCCTAATAAATTCAATGGAATAATGTCCAAAGTAGAAAAGTACTGAAAAACTAGACACTATTGATTATTATATAGTCATCTACAAATTTAATCAGCCTTCACTAAAACTATATGATAGGTGTCTGGATACTCGTCATGTATTAAATCATTTCGATTTCCAACCCCATTTGATCAGTGACACACGAAATAATAAAAGTGCGAGACACACCAATATCAAATAAAAAACTCATAAGAGTATAATTATTAAGAACGGTACCTCATACAATCTAAGTACCTAATTATCCTTCCATGATCATCTTATCAACGCCATAAAAATAGTAATATTCCCCACTTTTCTTCCTTTCTTCCTCATTTTGGATGAATTTTTTGAGGAGTAGAGGTATTCCTAGAATAATATTGGTTCACTTGGTTCTAGAGATAAGAATTATACTAACCTGATCACCCAATTGAAGAATGTGATGCCTCATATAAAAAAATATATCTAAAATAATTGAATTTGTATATTTGAACAATAATACTAGTGATGTCACATCTTATTACAATTGTGACATGCCCTATATGGTGCCATAAAATCTATCTTGATATGACTAAATGAACCAAATTGGAAAAATCTAATATTTGTAAAAATTTGTAGAGGGACATTAATTGATTCATTGGTTTGATTCTGAGATTCCCTACCACCTTCGAAGTAGGTTTCCCTCTTCTAATTTTTCCCTATATTGGAGTTCCTAAATGTTTCTATGGAGACAAACAAACTTCCTCTAGCAAGATTTCCAATAATATCCATTTCCACCACTAGTTACCTATTAATTAACTCTGTATAATCTAATATACATAGGAAAATATCTTAGAATTAATTTATGGTCACATTCTAGAATCAAAAAATGAATTTCTTCAATAATTCACTAGTAGCTACATTAAGAGAAAAATGAATTAAGTTTATAAAATTAGTTTCAGTGTTTTTAATTAATAGATTTTATCAGGTATAAGAAATATATTATTATGAATATCTTGAATTTGAGTAGATTGGATTATTTTCTAGACAATTATAAAAAGTTCTCCCATGAGAATACTTTGTCAATTTTAGGGTAGAAATCTAAATCCCACAATTGGATTGAATGATCCTCTAGAATTTAGGCTACTTAATTGACTGTTACATTAGTTAGGGTTTTAAGGAAATAAAAAATCTGACTCATTCTTTTAAGCCACACCCATGATTTTTTTTTTGTTTTTAATCCCCTAGAAATATTGGTGTATTATGTTTCTGAAATTGAATAGAATGATCCAAATATCAGGGTTCTTCATTTATATATCTCTTATAAAAAAATTCTAATACATTAACAATGTTCTAAATAAGATATTGGTTCACCCTTGGTTTAGGTGCATCCATAGAAACCCCCTCTGGCAAATATCTAAGTTATCCAATCAGTGATATTATTCTATAGTGTGAAAAAAACACCACATATTCATCACTCATTTGAAATTAAAGGCTTATTATATTCAGAATCACAAAAAACAATAATACGTATAGTAAATTTCCAAAGATAATCAACATAATATGAATAGTGATGTCCTACTTGGAAGACTTATAATTAATGAATCATATGCTATACTCATCGACTAAACCGATGAAGATGAGATGGGAACACACCTAGAAGAATTTTAGAATACCTTTTCACCCAAACCACCTTGGAAACTTTAATTTAATCATAATGAGTTTTTGTATATATTTTTCTGATATAAATTTCATGTTTCGAAATTTCTTATCTCCTTGATACCATCCCAAGATGATGGAATAACTATGAAATATACCATTTGAAACATCGCAACACTAACCATTATCATGGAAAGAGATGAGGTGCCACTAACCATAGATGATGTTCCCAGGACAACAAAGACTGAAATTAAATTCCAATGGATTACCAGACATTAGGGGATGGTTATCCATTTTAAAAAATAATAAATATCAACAAAAAATATAAATAACCCAAAAAATATACGAGTAATGAATATAAACAATAAAAATATAATGAAATGCCAATAAAACAATAAAATCCGAGTAAAAATGGAAATGTATAACTAGTCAAATAATAAAAACCAAAGGATGATGAGAAGCATAAAAACCGATGTTCTATCACTCCAAAAACTCCATGAGAGATACTCTAGGATTATAACACCATCCCAAGAAAGTGTAGAATCATCACAATCCATTAGAGAATTACAATACACTTACATTACCTATGTTATAACAAACAATGTCTATATGTGCACTAATTTTTATATATAGGGGTGAGTAATCATACCTTATAGGATTTTCCCTAGATACATCCCACATAAAACCAATAGGACAAGAACAAGTTATCTAATATTTGAAAATATAAAGTATTAAAAATTGAGTAACATAAAAAATAGTTTAATAAATTAGAAGAATTTAAAACAGTTTAAATTAAAAGAACACTAATTTATCGATTAATAAAACTTCACATACCCAAACCACATCCATATAGTCATACAGACAACCATTACAAAAGATAATTTTAATACTTATGAGTGATGATACAATATTCACTATGACATAACATTTTGACATACTATCATGCCCTGAGTCTAGAAGTGAGTGCCAAGTCTGTACAGCTAAATCCCTACACAATGAAAATATGAACGAATGCCACCCATGCATGCCATTTTCTCACCCCAATTAATTCCCAATAAATTAATTCATTCTTTTAAAACATAAAATTTATCATTTTCAAATATTAAACAAAATCCATGATTTAATTCCATATTTCAAAGGGGGTTTCCAAAAACTATTCAAATAAACAATATCTCCCACTCACAAACCATGAAGGATTTCCTTTATGAAATTATATAATGTATCCATTTTAAAAATAATAAAAATATAATACATACAATAATTCAAGTTCTATAATAAATAGAGAATTCAAAGAATCCACATACCTCTCAATGAGTTACAAAAAAGGGGAACAACACTAAAAAACCACTAGAACAGTGCTCAAAACTCTTTTCATTCAATATATCCGACCAATATATTATCAAAACACATCATTTATCATATATATATATATATATATAATTGATTATATATAATGTTCTGTTTGAGAGGAAATTAGGATATGAAATTATAAAGAGATAAAAAAACTTACCATTGATTATGGAGATCCAACACACTTAGATCCATAAAAATTAGAATCCAGAGCATAGGGGACCACCAACAACACATATAAAAGGAGTGGCGTTCAAGATAATAAGACGATAAGTTAAAAACACGGGTTAAATCAAAGTTAAATCCTATTTTTTGGAGTAACAAATACATTGTGAATGGTTAGAATTATTGTTTTGGGAAACTGTGAACTAATATGGTGCTTGATACTACCTCCAAACCTCCCCATTACATGGTTAATTCAAATAGTTTGAAAAGACATGCATACACTATGGTTTTCCATATTCCCCACTTTCACTATTTCTCCTAAGCATCCACATGGTTTAGAAAATTTATGCACTATCCACCATCACGCTCCTGCCCTCTTATGACTATTACATGGTTTCCTATAAAAAACCACATGGTTTCCCCTAACTATACTCAAACCATGTACCCTTACAAAAATATCAAAAAAACCATCAAAAAACTCTTTAAATTCAACTTAAGTATTATATAGCATTTAAATATAGATTAATAGTGCTAATTACCTGAAACGAGGGGTGTTACAAATCCACTAAAAAGGGTAAAAACATGTGAAATATAGACATACTACACTAGAAAATAATATAATATGATTCATAAGATAAATTTTTTATTTCTAGATGATTTTTTACAAAACACTAATTTTTTTGAATAACATGCCAATTCATGAAAATGTAGAAATACAGAATCAAGGGGGTGAAAAGATAAAGAAATAATAAAACCTAATAATCAAAATATGTAGTTTAAATAGAAAACATGAGAATGAATTGAGGGTAAAACAAAAGATTTGTGATGAACCAAATTCTCTAAGGAAGTCAATGAAATAAGGAAAAATTCTATGTAATGGAATATTGAATATGGATGGTGACTTGTGTGAATGTTGTGGTAAATCTAAATATGTTATACCAGACGTCATGGAAATAATACCTAAGTAGTGGGAGTTATTACAGAAAAAGAGAAAGAACCCAAATATTTCTATTATCTAATGGATAAATTAGAGTAGGGAGGTTCACACCAAAAACATCTAAGGTGAATAAAACTTCTTCACAAAAGAAAAAAACTAAAATGAAAGAGATGAGAAAAAAATATATTAAGGTCATTGAGAAGGAATTAAGTAATAAGGTAGAAATGAAAGGGTGTCCTAGTTTGAGATAAAAATCTCAGAAACTATTCTATTTCTGAGGAGAAAATTAGTTATTCCTTATCCCCTATTACTCTTGTATATTTTTGCTAACTTGTAGATAATTGAAGGAAAAGTGTAGTGTTATCACAATTTCACACCAAAGAAGGTTGGTTTTATAGTGTTTCAACTTCCCTGAAATATACATGTGAGTGCATTCATTGGGGGTGATACAAAATGAGGATGAAGATATCAACATAACATAATCTATGTGAATCTGTAAATTCTAGAAATTTTGGACAACCCCATGGAATCTGGAGAATGAGATAATATACTAACAATTGAAACCTTTATTCTTGATTATATAAAACATTACTATGAAGGGGGAGTTTTAGTTAGTGAAAATATGAGATAGAGGGCGAGTTATATTCTTTTATCATTAATTTTATGATGTCCTTGTTGAGATATAAGAATGCAATAGTTTATTTCCTGATAAATTTATTTTATGTAGCCCAAAAATAAGTTTTGATCAAGATATCACATGCATGATATTTTGAAGACAACATTGAATACCTTGGTTATAAAATATTGTTTTTAAAAAGGTTATTTCCATGTTTACATATATTTTACTATATAAAGTATCTTTTTTATGAAAAGAATGTGATTCCATCCTTCTTTCAAGTATCTATATGAAATTTCTTAAATATAAAAATGGAGATGAGAAAGGAACACGAAGTTACAAGAAGTCCCCTTACATTGAAATTTTATTTATTATAAATAATTAGTAGAATAAATAATCTATAGGATCACAAAGATTGACAATGGTGAGTGTTTCAATTTCCAACAAATTCAAAGGGGGGGGGGGATAGAGATCCCAAGTAAGAGTTTCATTTGTTATTAATGGGTCAATATTTATTTGGGGATGTAGTTAGGTGGTGATTATTGGATTATTATAATAGATTTCGGAGTTTTAATTGGATAATAGTGCTTATAAAGTATCCGAGTATATAATTTGAGTTTTCTTTTGTCATTATAAAATAAAAATAGAGTTTTGAATCTATAGCTTGAAGAACTCAAGTGGAGAAGTTCAATACAATGTGTTAAAATGTGATGATTGATGTGTTGATCCTCTATTAGGTTAATAAATATATTGATGGATTAAGGATTAATTTTCTATAGAATATTTAAATCATGTTTTATTTTTTTGAGAAGTCTTTTAAATTATTTTCACTACTAATTTTGAATTAGATTTTGAATTAGATTTTAAGGGAGAATTCAAACCCAAAACATATTCCAGCTTTAAAAAAATTCACACCTACCGAATATTGAAAGTGATTTCAAATTTAATCGGAAACTTTTATTCATCATATTATTTTTTGAAAATAAATATCTGTAGATATTGGAGTAGAAAGTGAGAGATATCATAAAAAATGGAAAATCATGAATAATATATCATTGAAGAAGAATTTTGTGAGTATAAATATGTTATATTATAAAATACAGAAGTATTCAAAGATGAGTGATCTTCAAATAAGAAGATATAGAGTTTTTTAGTATTCAAAGTGATAAGAAGAACTAGATCCTTTGTATATATAAGAAAGAAATCTTTATGATCATAGTTTGTATAAGACATATTCATTGGGACTTAAATCTATATACAAGTGCCCCTAATACTATAAAATCATTGATTATGATAATCACAAGCATTATAAAAACAATCATAAAGAATAATTATATGTTTCTATCACTAGATAAAAACCTAAGGATGTTTTAGTTGGGGTGTCTAACCAGTTATTGAAGAGTAATTTTGCTTGGGTGTATAATTAGTTCCTAGAGGTTTGTAATTCATATGTCTAATGAATTTCTATATGATTTGTTATTGAGGGTTTATATAAAATCCCAAATCTATGGGACTCATGAGTCCACTATAATTCTGAACAAAATTATAGTGGAAAATCAATGTTGGGATGTCTAACCAACATGGAAAGTATTAGGATTTTATATTGAACCTTGTAAATATCATTGTCTATATTATCCCTTATTTTTACTTTTATTAGGTCATACTTTGAGATATTATTGATTTGATGTATAACTGTAAAACCTATAATAATTTGAACTTAAATGTTAATAATTATTAAAAAAGGGCCACTTATTCAACCCCCTCTCAGTGGAACTCCTGACTTAGGGAACTAAATGAGAAACTATGGACATTCCATACAAGAAGAAATTGTCCATGAACACTGTGATTCTCCCATAAACTTTTATTTTTAGTAATTCCAAAATATGGCCTATTATTTTATCCTTTATTTTCCATTCTATAGTTATAGGATACAATAATCTTCAAGGAAATTGATTGTCCACCTTGTCTTGTTGAAAAACAAGACATGACATTGTATATTACTCTACATCATTACCCACTTTAACCAATAATATTTATTTTTAAGTAATTACATAATTCTATGTCTTCCTAGATTTATATTCTTCCTTGAGTCATTCAATTACCTCATAATATATCACTATATATTTCTTAACTTTGTAAATCTACCATCCTATGGTTTATATAGTCATGTTATACTCAAAACCATATTGTTCCCCCTCCATTTTAAGGTTTTTAGAAAAACAACCTGGGCTTCTGTTCACTAGGTACCTGACCAAGCTACCCACAATGATCTAAGGGTGTTATATATCCCAATAGATATACATATAGTGATGAGACATCACAATAATTAAATTAGGAATCATTTCTCCCTGAATTAGAGACAAAAGATAGTGGGAAATCTATTGAGATTATGACATGAACCATCCTTACATTGCACATCTAGGAAATATCAAAAAGATATGAAAATGAGGTAAAAAACATGTCAATGGGTCATAACCAACAACACTGATCCAACCCATATATATAAATTCAAAACACTATCAATAATCAAGATAATACAACATGGCATAAAATAGAAAAAATAAAAAATAAAAACTGGAAGCACCTACAAGGATGACATTCTTGGTTGATGAAATAAAAATCAAAATAAAAAATCCTCAAAAAACTACATTCAAGTGAAAAACCATATCTCAAAAATTTCTTATTCCCTGCTACCTCCTTTCCCACCCTATGTTAGCCTTAATAACCAAACCAAAAAATAGGTTAAAACATCATACCTAATATATATAGTCTTGAGAAAAATATCCTTGTAGGTTTAAACCCACTGAGTCAATGAAATTAAATTCATAATTTAGTTAATAAATTCAAGTTAGAAAATAAAACTAGAAGGTAGGATTTACAAACATAAACATGTGATAAAATCTACCAATCCCAAAAACACTTTTCAAAATATTTATTTATTTTTTATTAAATAAATAAATAACATTATAAAAATATCACTGACCGAATCCTTATTTAAATAAAAATTCCCATTTTTAAATACCCTTTAAAAACCTACATAGGAATGTTTTTTTAAAATGGGTTTTCCAAACATCTATGATAAAAAAAATTTAAAGGAAAAAACACAAACACACATGGGTCAAGCATAACAAATCAGGCACCACAAGGAACATGGAATATAATGAATATAATAATGATAAGGGTTCCCAAACAATACTATCATGGAAAATTATAAAATCAATCAAAAGTTGAAAACACATAATATATATTAATGATCAAGATGATGAATGTGTCATGGGATTTACCCTGATAAATTCATCTGAGACTTGTTAATAATATACCTCCCACTTAGTACCTTGGTTCCCATAACTAATAGAAAAGTGAGGTTAGTGAACACACAATCCGAGATCAATAGACACAGAATAAGAAAATAATTCTCCCTCACCTCTATAACCATTAAAATGAATAAACCCAAACATCCCATGCATTCACATAATAAATGATCACATATCCACATAATGGGGGCAACAATAATCACATAGAATGAAACAACCCACATAAGGATTGAACAAATCAAGGTGAAATCAATAGGGTCTCTCACAACCATCCATTTAAAACTAAATTTATAAATGTTACTTAAACACTAAAACATATCTCAAAACCCCAATCTCTTTCCCATTTCATAATAAACCACTTTAGGCATCCTAAAATATCAATTGAAATCATTTATACCATTATATATTTAAAACCCACCCTTTAAAGCATGGATTTTCCTCTTTGAAATCCAAAACAATGAAAAAGGTCATATATTTCGACCAATAAATTTTAAATATTGATTAATGAATTTTTTAATGGTGAAAACAAAACACTCATGTAAAAAATAATTTTATATTCATCATAGAACCCCTTAATCAATCATTATGAGACCAAAACATTATTTTAAAACAACTATCAATTAAAAACATAGTTTACACTATTTGAAAACAAAAACTAGTCCAAAATCCAACACATGTCATTTAAGTCATTTAAAGAAGTCTTATTAAAAAATTCATAAATGCTTGTAATGATCAAAAAAACCATTTCATAATGAAAACCTAAAAATTTAAAAGGTAAACCCTTTATGCGATCATCAAATCACATGGAAGCGATTTGGAAACACCACATGGATATCACAAATATTCACACTTTAAAGAAAAAAGTTTAAAAACCACAATCAATCATAGAATTATAAAAAAAATATCATAGAAAACATGAATGAAATGGTAACCCTTCCAAATCAAATCAGAATGTGTCTCCATCGGCGATGACCACCCGAATAAGTAGGAAGACCAGATATATATGAAAAAATATACAAAAATCTAGGTTGGAACAATCCCAAAACTAATACCTATCTTACACAATTAACTAGGGTTATAGAATAAAGAGGAATCTTGAAAAAAAGAAAGTTGGAGGAATATAGAAAAAATGAGGCAATTTTTACCATGGATGTAACACCCGAGACTTTTATGTTATATAAATCATCAAAGGAATATTTTTCTACACAACACTTTCTTGGCTTGCTTTACACGAAATCGCGACCTTCCTCGATAGCCTGCGTCGTACGCAATACCGAGTTTCACTAAACAACGATATGTTATTAAAATACTATTAAAACTAGCCGTTATGAATAGTAATAACCACTTTTTAAAATTTTATTTTTCAAAATGGGCTTCATTTTTGGATTCGGAATATCGAAATTATCCTAGGGTGAAATTTTGGTATTTTTCTGAAAACTTTCAATTTTTGATGAATAGTGAAACCACTAAGTGGTAGTTAAGAAACTGATTTTTTCATAAAACATAATTTTACCACATCTGTGAGTGGAATTTCAAAAATCCTAGAGACACGGTTGATGTCAGTAAGTAAAATGTGGTTCAATGAGATGAAAATAATTTTTTGGTGAATAGTAACTTTTTATTTTTTTTACCACGGTAAAAAGTAAATAGGGTAATTAAGGGTAAAGATGATATTATTATTACCCTAACACATGTCATAATTCTATTTTATAAGTGTAATTCGACCAAAAACAAACATAGGAATAAAATATGACCATTTAGGCTCACTTGGATTAGATTAGGACATTTATTATTAATTTATTTAAAGAAGGGTTAAAATAGTTAAAATCAAAGTTTAATAAGTAAATAATTTTTAATATGGGGTTATACATATGATAAATTCGACTATAAATATTAATTAGAAAGATAAAAAGATTTCCTACATAATGGTATTTTATTTGTAATTTTTAGACATTAAATAATTTAATTTATTTATGACACAATGATGATGCAGTAATTATCTTATTAATGAAATATTGACATAATTGATGTTATAAACACCAAAATAAATGTAATTTGAGACTTTTTATGAATCCCACTAAGTTTCTAGGTTAATATGACATGTTATTATTTATTTAATTAACTTGTTTAGAACTAATAATTCTGTTATCATTTTCACAAAAATCAATTACTAAATAGTGTCCAAATTGACATAAAATAGTTTTTTAAAACAAATATTATATTGGTAATTGTTATTTTATTCCTAAAAATCTACGGTTCGGCCAAATGACTTAGATAAGCTTATATATATTAATAATAAACAACTTGGGGTTCGTTTGGCTGCTTATAGTAAGTTTATTAACCTTATAGTATAAGAACACAAGAAGACATTGTGAAAGTAAACTTTTTTAACTTAATGTTAAATCTAAATGATAAGGTTAATATAGGAACTTAAAATCTTTAAACTCTATTTTATGAGATTATTTCAACCAAACACCACCTTATCTTAGAAATATATCAATTTGGAGCTATTTAAAACCGAACTTGACATTATAATAAAATAATAGTTTTAGTTATTCCAAAGGTGCCCCTCTCCTCCCTTATAAAAGGACACCTTCTCCCCCTCTTCCTCACACCACATTGAGCCTTCAAGCTCGGCCAACACCTACCACTTTCTCCTCTCCACTTCCCTAGAGACATCCTAGAGGTCCTGGTATTCTTCAAAGACCAATTTTAGTGCCCTAAAAGAAGGTCTCAAAGAAGCACTTCAAAGAAGAGGTAATGTCCGTTACCGATTCTTTCATCTTTATTTCTTCTTCCACTTCATCTTCTTTAGTTGTTTCCTTATGAAGTAATAACATCAGTATCACTCATATACTGATATGTTATTATAAGTATGAAACAACCCTATTTCACCATCTATCCATCCTACAGAAAAATAAATCACTGCGCGTGCGTACGTACGGAATACCGTCTCCACGCCGTGGTGTAATATATTTTCCACCACCCCCTTACTTGGATGGGTATAATGGTGTAAATAATGACTATATATGACTATTATAAAGTGATATTGATTATGAAATAGTATACATACACTCTAATACAATTCCACGATCATAGGAACGATATCATCACTCATGCGTACGTACGGAATACCGTCTCCACGATGTGATGCGACTCGTTCTACATGATCTTCATTTCATAATGTTTATATAAATGAATTGAACGAATGAATATGATATATATTACACTAATAACATTGTGGAAATGAGGTATCTATAACATAAATATAAGAATAAGAATTTATTCGACAAAACACGCATAAGAACAAAAAGTTATAAACACCCGAATAACAAGTAGCAATGATATATTACTACAAAGAAGCTAAGAATATGACCATATATGATATCATAAAAAAATGTATGATTCTGGAATAAGTCAATAACATTATTTAAATCATTATACAGGAGGTTCGGACACTTACAAAGTAAGTCGGACCTAAATTAAGGGAAATGTCACAATCTCATTTTTATCCGAGATTGTTTATACATTGAAATTTACTTGGGTGTATTTTATCATACACATCCATGTTTCCTCAATATGTAATATTATTTCCATCCACCTACAATTTCTTAAATCCTATTTTACCCTTCAGTGAGTTTTTAGTAAAAGATATGAAAGGAATCTTTTGACGTTTTTCGTACGAGGTACTTTTTTGACTTTTCAGACAAAAGTACGAGAAGAATGTTTTTTTAACTTATACGGAATGAATGGATTTTTAAAACATTATTTCCAAGAAGCTTCCTTTACAAGTTTTCAATATTATTTTTAATCAACTTCTTTTAGTTTAGAATTGTATGACATATTAAGAAAGGAAAAGTGCTTTTTGATGTAGAAAGGATATTTTCCTCAAGAATGGAGTTCAAGTGTTTTATCAAAATGATTTTCCATCTAAGATAATAAAGGGTTCTGTTTCTATACCTATTATTACATTGATTTGATTATGTTGTGATGGAATTATTTTTATGAATTCCTTTATCTTATATGAATTGTTTTATGATGTCACGATGTTTAAGATTCCCATTTTTATTTCATGGGTTATGCAATGATGTATGATTTATGATTTTGTGGCACACATAAGAATGGTATAATTATGAGATGGGTGGGACCTATATCTCCCTCCAATGCATTGGGTAAAGATTTTATATCTCATGAGATAGACATGGATAGAATGGTAGGTTATACCGGTTCAGTGAAACAGGACTGAAACGAGGGTGACTTGGTTCAGAAAGGGACTTTGTCCACTAAGATAGTCTTAGCAATGAGTGTTGACTAATAAGATATGATTCTCTATGATTATGTGTGTATGCCACAAAGTTTCATGTTTTATGTTATGATTATTGTGATTACATTTCACTGCCATGATTTATTCCATGTCATAATATTATGATCTCTTTTGCAGGATAAGATTTCCAAAAGTTATGTTCTTATGTATATGATGTGATTGATATTTCTTTTGTTTACCCTTACTGAGCATTTGAGCTCACCCTATTGTATGTTTTATTTCCCCCAGGTCAGGAAGAAGGTTATTAAGTAGAATATGCCAAAAAGGGTCTCTAGATATGATGAAATAAATGGGAGGCAAAGTAGATGCTTTATGAACCTGTTGTTTATGTTTCCCAGTTTCAAAAGACACTATACCTATACAGTCCTTTCTTGGTTTTGTTATATGTTGTAATAAGTGTGCTTCAATTATGATGTAATAACAATGTATGTAAAGTATGGGTCGTTATAGTTGGTATCAGAGGAAAGGTATAGTCAACCTTTGGAAACTAGGATGTAAAAGCCTTAGTAAGAACCCTAAGGATAAGTCTAAGCATAGAACACAATCTTAGTGTTTTAGAAATGGCCATGAATAACCTAGGATAAGACCTTAAGTGTGAAATTTTATTCTTAATTATGTAGTTTTCCTATTATAATTAGTGTTGCTCACACTATTCTTCTTGCTTTTAGACAATGGCTGGAACCCGAAGGAATCGTGTTAATGCGGAATGCGACGAGCAATGCAATGATTGTCCCCCTGAGCAACCAAACGTTATGGGAGATGGAATGAAAAATCTTGTAGCCATGCTCACACAACTTTCTCAAGCTATGAATCATGCAGGACATCCAAATGAGCAAAGGAAGGGGAAACATTCTGTTGAATCCTTCATGAGACAGCAACCACCATCTTTCCGCGGGTCTACTGATCCATTAGTTGCTGAACAATGGATTAGTACCACTGAAAAGATATTTTCAGTTCTTCAATGTTCTGAACATGATAAAGTCATCATAGCAGTGTATCATTTGGAAGGAGATGCTGATCAATGGTGGAATCTTATTAATAATACGAGGCAAAGGGATGAAATTGAGTCCATGGAATGGGAAGAGTTCAAGAACAAATTTTTCAATAAGTACTTCCCTCGTATTCTCCAAACAAAGATGGATAAAGAGTTTCTTGAACTGAAGAAAAAGGATGATGAATCTGTTGGTACCTATGAAGCAAATTTTACAAGACTTGCAAGGTACGCTTCTGGTTTTATTATCCAACCCGAGAGTAAGATCGATCGATTCTTTAGTGGCTTAAAACCAAGTCTTCGAAGGGCGATAGCCATAAGGGACTTCAATAGCTACGAGGAAATCATTCGATCTGCTCTCAAAGTTGATATGGAGATTGGAGTAACCCATCAGTCATATGGGTTTGATAAGAAGATGAAAATGGAATTCAATGGAAAATCTAAAGAGCACACTGAAAAGAAGATGATATTTCCCTTATGCTCAAAGTGTGGGAAGAAACATGGAGGGAGTTGTCTTAAAGGGACAAGTAAATGTTTCAAATGTGGAAAGGAAGGTCATCAGGCATTTGAATGCCACGATGATGGGAAGAAGATGTCTAATGATGTAAACAAAGGAAGGGATACACAGAATGAACCTACTACACTTCAATGTTTCAAGTGCAAGGAGATGGGACATTATGCCAATAAATGCCCTAATCCAAGGGTTGATGATGATGGTCAACGTCAACAAACTCTTAAGGCTAAAGACAAAGGAAAGTCACATGCAATTTCTATCAGCGATGTGGAGTACGATAACGATGTGGTGAAAGGTACACTTACCATCCACTCTAAAGTAGCAAATGTTTTATTTGATTCAGGATCCACCCATTCTTTTATTTCTGAAGAATTTTCTAAGGGTATCACCGTATTACCTCAATAATTAGATGTTGAGTTAGCTGTGACAACACCTAATGTCACAATAGTCGCATCAAAATATTATAATTCTTCTCCGATCGATGTTTGTGGGAATGTGCTTCCTGAAAATCTTGTGATCCTTCCTATAGTGGAATTTGATGTGATTCTTGGAATCGATTGGCTTTCTTTATATGGAGATCATATCAATTGCCAAAGAAAGGAAGTCACATTTCATATTCCAGATCAATCTATGATCGTCTATCAATGCAAGGATGAACATAACCTTACAGTGGAAATTTGTTCCATTTTATGGGTATTGATTCCACTAAATGAAGGTTATTTATCCCAAATGGTTGGTGAGAAACTCACGATTAAGAATATGCCCATTGTACGGGAGTTTGATGATGTCTTTCCGGAGGAATTACCGGGTCTTCCACCAAATCATAAAGTTGAGTTTTCAATAGAACTTGTACCGGGTGCTTTTCCTATTTCAAAGACACCTTATAGAATGGCCCCAATTGAGTTGCAGGAATTGAAGAAGCAACTCCAAGAGAATCTTGATAAGGGATTCATACGCCCTAGTGTATCACCATGGGGAGCACCTGTTCTATTTGTTAAGAAGAAATATGGATCAATGAGACTCTGTATTGATTATCAAGAACTTAACAAGATCACTATCAAGAACAAATATCCTCCCCCGTGCATTGATGACCTATTTGACCAACTACACGGAGCTCAATACTTTCCCAAGATTGATCTTCGTTCAGGGTATCATCAATTAAGGGTCAAAAGGGAGGATATACCAAAGACGGCTTTCCGTACAAGGTATGGACACTATGAATTTATAGTGATGCCATTTGGTCTTACTAATGCCCCTTATATCTTCATGGATCTGATGAATAGAGTCTTTAGAGACTATCTTGATCAATTTGTGGCAGTCTTTATAGACGATATTCTTGTCTATTCAAAGGGCAAGGAAGAACATGAAGATCACAGGAGAATTATATTGAAGACCCTGAGAAAGGAGAAGCTTTATGCCAAGTTTACCATGTGTGAATTTTGGCTTCAAAAAGTTGCATTTTTGGGTCACATAATCTCAAAAGAGGGGATATCTGTGGATCCAGCAAAAACAGAGGTTATCGAAAGATGGTTGAGACCAACAACAGTAACTGAGTTCCAAAGTTTTCTTGGTTTGGCTGGATATTATCGAAGTTTTGTGAAAGATTTTTCACGATTATCTAATCCACTCACCAAGTTGACTCGGAAAGGAGTTATGTTTGTCTGGATGGAAGAATGTGAAGAGAATTTCAAGGAGTTGAAAAAAAGGCTATCCAGTGCACCTGTGCTCACACTGCCTTGTAGTGGAGAAAGGTTTGTGATCTATAGTGATGCATCCACGAAGGGATTAGGGTGTGTTCTTATGCAAAATGATACAGTGATAGCGTATGCCTCACGACAGTTGAAAATCCATGAGAAAAATTACCCAACACATGATTTGGAGTTAGTTGCGGTAATCTTTGCATTAAAGATTTGGAGGAATTACCTTTATGGTGAAAGGTGTGATATTTATACTGATCATAAAAGTTTAAAGTATATTTTCACACAAAAGGAGATGAATATGCGTCAAAGAAGATGGTTGGATCTGATTAAGGATTACGACTGCTCAATCCATTACCACCTTGGGAAAGCAAACAAGGTGGAAGATGCATTAAGTCGACAAGACCATGGTAGTTTATCCATGATGAGGATCACAAAAGATCCAATATTTATGGATTTACAAAGGATGGATCTTGTAATTATAATGGAAGGGGGAAAATATTATCTTTCTCAAATGAATTTTCAACCATCTATACATGTGAAGATTAAAGAGGCACAGAAAGAAGATGTCGAGTTACAAAAAAAGGTGAGAAATGTTCCTGAGTTCAACCTTGATTGTGATGGGATAATAAAGTTCCGGAATCGGGTTTGTGTTCCTCCCATCCCCGAATTAAAGAAGGAGCTGCTGGATGAGGCTCATAGTTCTTCATTCTCTATTCATCCTGGAAGCACGAAGATTTATAGGGTCCTGAAAGAGTACTTCTGGTGGGATGGCATGAAAAGATATTTTGCTAAATATGTCTCTCGATGCTTGGTTTTTCAACAAGTTAAAGATGAGAGACAGAAGTCTAAGGGGATGTTACAACCATTACCCATACCCGAATGGAAATGGGAAAACATTACTATGGAATTTGTCACAGGACTTCCTAAAACATCCAAAGGCAATAATGCTATCTGGGTCATAGTTGATCGTCTTACAAAGTCTGCACACTTCATTGCTATTAGAGAGGATTTCTCTCTGGATCAGCTTTCCAGGATATATGTAAAGGAAGTGGTAAGATTGCATGGAGTACCACTTTCTATTATATCTGATCAGGATCCAAGATTTACCTCGAAGTTCTGGCGAAGTCTTCAGCATACTCTGGATACAGAGTTGAGTTTCACCACTGCTTATCATCCTCAGACAGAAGGTCAGTCCGAGATAACAATTCAAACCCTAGAAGATATGTTGAGAGCTTGCTCTATGGATTTCAAAGGATGTTGGGATTAACACCTACCTTTGGTGGAATTTTCTTATAATAATAGATTTCAATCCAGTATTCAGATGGATCCTTATGAAGCTCTCTATGGAAAGAAATTCAGGACTCCAACTTGCTGGGATGAAGTTGGGGAAAGAAAGCTATTAGGACCTGATCTCATTGATGAAATGGCAGAAAAGGTCAGATCTATTCAACAACACATAAGAGCAGCTCAGAGTCGGCAGAAAAGTTATGCCGACAACCGAAGAAAGGACCTAGTGTTTTAAGTGGGTGATAAAGTGTTCTTACGAATATCTCCCTGGAAGAGGGTTATGAGATTTGGAAGGAAGGGGAAGTTGAGCCCTAGATATATCGGTCCTTTCGAAATACTGGATCGTGTTGGGAAGGTAGCTTACTGATTGGAGCTTCCACTGAATCTCTCTCAAGTTCATGATGTGTTCCATGTATCTCTCCGGAGAAAGTACATACCTGATCCTTCACATGTACTCAGCTCAGAAGTTGTACCACTGGAGCAAGCTCTTTCTTATGATGAAAAACCGATAGAGTTTCTGGATCGTAGCGAAAAAGTCATACGAAACAAGACCACTCGATTGGTGAAAGTTTTATGGAGGAACCACCAATTAGAAGAAGCTACATGGGAGCTTGAGGATATGATGAGGGAGAGGTATCCTCATCTGTTTGTTACAAAGTGACGAATTTCGGGGGCGAAATTCATTTTAAGGGGGGTAGAATGTAACACCCGAGACTTTTATGTTATATAAATCATCAAAGGAATATTTTTCTACACAACACTTGCTTGGCTTCCTTTACACGAAATCGCGACCTTCCTCGATAGCTTGCGTCGTACGCAATACCGAGTTTCACTAAACAACGACATGCTATTAAAATATTATTAAAACTAACCATTATGAATAGTAATAACCACTTTTTGAAATTTTATAAATTTTATTTTTCAAAATGGACTTCATTTTTGGATTCAGAATATCGAAATTAGCCTAGGGTGAAATTTTGGTATTTTTTTGACAAATTTCAATTTTTGATGAATAGTGAAACCACTAAGTGGTAGTTAAAAAACTGATTTTTTTATAAAACATAATTTTACCGCTTCTGTGAGTGGAATTTCAAAAATCCGAGAGACACGGTTGATGTCAGTAAGTAAAATGTGGTTCAATGTGATGAAAATAATTTTTTTCTGAATAGTAACTTTTTACTTTTTTTACCACGGTAAAAAGTAAATAAGGAAATTAAGGGTAAATATGATATTATTATTACCCTAACACATGTCCTAATTCTATTGGATAAGTGTAATTCGACCAAAAACAAACTTAGCAATAAAATATGACCATTTAGGCCCACTTGGATTAGATTAGGACATTTATTATTAATTTATTTAAAGAAGGGTTAAAATAGTTAAAATAAAAGTTTAATAAGTAAATAATTTTTAATATGGGGTTATACATAAGATAAATTCGACTATAAATTTTCATTAGAAAGCTAAAAATATTTCATACATAATGGTATTTTATTTGTAATTTTTAGACAGTAAATAATTTAATTTATTTATGACACAATGATGATGCAGTAATTATCTTATTAATGAAATATTGACATAATTGATGTTATAAACACAAAAATAAATGTAATTTGAGACTTTTTATGAATCCCACCAATTTTCTAGGGTAATATGACATGTTAGTATTGATTTAATTAACTTGGTTCGAACTAATAATTCTGTTATGATTTTCACAAAAATCAATTACTAAATAGTGTCAAAATTGACATAAAATAGTTTTTTAAAACAAATATTATATTGGTAATTGTTATTTTATTCCTACAAATCTAAGGTTCGGAAAAACGACTTAGATAAGGTTATATATATTAATAATAAACAACATGGGGTTCGTTTGGCTGCTTATAGTAAGTTTATTAACCTTATAGTATAAGAACACAAGAAGACATGGTAAAAGTAAAATTATTTAACTTAATGTTAAATCTAAATGATAAGGTTAAAATAGGAACCTAAACTTGTCTAAATTCTATTGGATGAGAGGATTTCTACCCATCCCCACCTTAGCTTAGAAATATATCAATTTGGAGTTATTTAAAACCGAACTTGACTTTATAATAAAATAATAGTTTTAGTTATTCCAAAGGTGCCCCTCTCCTCCCTTATAAAAGGACACCTCCTCCCCCTCTTCCTCACACCACTTTGAGCCTTCAAGCTCGGCCAAACCCTGCCACTTTCTCCTCTACACTTCTCTAGAGACATCCTAGAGGTCTTGGTCTTCTTCAAAGACCAATTTTAGTGCCCTAAATGAAGGTCTCAAAGAAGAACTTCAAAGAAGAGGTAATGTCCGTTGCCGATTCTTTCATCTTTATTTCTTCTTCCACTTATTCTTCTTTAGTTGTTTCATTATGAAGTAATAACATCAGTATCACTCATAGACTGATATGTTATTATAAGTATGAAACAACCCTATTTCACCATATATCCATCCTACAGAAAAAGAAATCACCGCGCGTGCGTACGTACGGAATACCGTCTCCACGCCGTGGTGTAATCTATTTTCCACCCCCACCTTACTTGGATGGGTATAATGGTGTAAATAATGACTATATATGACTATTATAAAGTGATATTGATTCTGAAATAGTATACATACACTCCAATACAATTCCACGATCATAGGAATGATATCATCACTCGTGCGTACGTACGGAATACCGTCTCCACAATGTGATGCGACTCGTTCTACATGATCTTCATTTCATAATGATTATATAAATGAATTGAATGAATGAATATGATATATATTACACTAATACCATTCTGGAAATGAGGTATCTATAACCTAAATATAAGAATAAGAATTTATTCGACAAAACACGCATAAGAACAAAAAGTTATAAACACCCGAATAACAAGTAGCAAAGAAATATTACTACTAAGAAGCTAAGAATATGACCATATATGATATCATAAAAATAAGTATGATTCTGGAATAAGTCAATAACATTATTTAAATCATTATACAGGAGGTTTGGACACATACAATGCAAGTCAGACCTAAGGTAAGAGAAATGTCACAATCTCATTTTTATCCGAGATTGTTTATATATTGAAGATTACTGGGGTGTATTTTATCATCCACATCCATGTTTCCTCAATATGTAATATTATTTCGATCCACCTACAATTGTTTAAATCCTATTTTACCCTTCGTTGAGTTTTTAGTAAAAGATATGAAAGGTATATTTTGATGTTTTTCGTACGAGGTACTTTTTTGACTTTTTTGACAAAAGTACGAGAAGAATGTTTTTTTAACTTATACGGCATGAATGGATTTTTAAAAAATTCTTTCAAAGAAGCTTCCTTTACAAGTTTTCAAGTTTATTTTTAATCAACTTCTTTTATTTTAGAATTTTATGACATGTTAAGAAAGGAAAAGTGTTTTTTGATGTAGAAAGGATATTTTCCTCAAGAATGGAGTTCAAGTGTTTTATCAAAATTATTTTCCATCTAAGATAATAAAGGGTTATGTTTCTATCCCTATTATTACATTGATTTGATTATGTTGTGATGGAATTATTTTAATGAATTCCTTTATGTTATATGAATTGTTTTATGATGTCACGATGTTTAAGATTCCCATTTTAATTTCATGGGTTATGCAATGATGTATGATTTATGATTTTGTGGCACACATAAGAATGGTATCATTATGAGATGGGTGGGACCTATATCTCCCTCCAATGCATTGGGTAAAGATTTTATATCTCACGAGATAGACATGGCTAGAACGGTAGGTTATACCGGTTCAGTGAAACAGGACTGAAACGAGGGTGACTCAGTTCAGAAAGGGACTTTGTCCACTAAGATAGTCTTGGCAATGAGTCTTGAGTAATAAGATATGATTCTCTATGATTTTTTGTGTATTCCACCAAGTTTCATGTTTTAAGTTATGATTATTGTGATTACATTTCACTGCCATGATTTATTCCATGTTATAATATTATGATCTCTTTTGCAGGATAATATTTCCAAAAGTTATGTTCTTATGTATATGATGTGATTGATATTTCTTTTGTTTACCCTTACTGAGCATTTGAGCTCACCCTTTTGTATGTTTTATTTCCCCCAGCTCAGGAAGAAAGTTATTTAGTAGAATATACCAAAAAGGGGCTCTAGATATGATGAAATAAATGGGAGGCAAAGTAGATGCTTTATGAACCAGTTGTTTATGTTTCCCAGTTTCTAAAGACACTATACCTATACGGTCCTTTCTTGGTTTTGTTATATATTGTAATAAGTGTGCTTCAATTCTGAAGTAATAACAATGTATGTAAAGTATGGGTTGTTATAATGGAACCCCCTAAAAACCAATAAACAAGGGATAATATTTATGAAAGGATGGTGTATATCCTCCTTGGGTTCCTATGTATTGACCTATGTGTATGGTGGATGAAATTAGTGAAATAAATTTTAATTAGAAGAGGTAATTTTAGGAAAATATCAGAATTTTAACATCTGCACAAACCAAACAGTTTGGTTAGACTACTTTCCAAACTGTGCACCGACCACTTCCTAGGATAGTACCACCCATAATGTTTTGGGTAGCACTGCACAGTTTGAAAACCCTTCAAAATCCATAAAAACAACTCTATTTTTATGAAAAAAACATCCACATAGGCTCTATATGGTTACCCTTAAGCATGTGGGTGAACCGTCTAACCCCTATCAGACCTAAAAAACACCACATTTATGGCCCAATGATCATAAAAACCTAGAAAGAACCGTGATAAGATAACATAAAAAAATTAAATAACTACAATTACATGTTTATGTTACAATTATTCCCACCATGCCACTTTTTCCCTACATAAAGTCTATGGTCAGAAAATAAAAGGTGATAGAGAATGGAAGATCCACAGAGGGCCTAAAAAAGAAAACTTCTAAATATGATCTATCTTTAAATGAAACCAACCATGATCCTCCAAAATGATCAAACCAATGGTACACAATATTGTCAAATGTCTCTATGCGAAAATTAAATAAGAACTTCAATCCAAGAGTCCTAAGAAATAAAAGAGACCTATTATGGTCACTCCATCATCTATAATTACTACAAAATGGCGAAAAAAGGAAACCATCGAGAGATATAACCTAAAAAAATTGAAAAACCATGGGATAATTTCTTCCTCTAATCACAAGAACTTACAAATCAAAAGAAAAAAGAAAAAAATCACAAGTGGCCTCAAAATAACGACAAGAGAACATACCTCGAGCTACAACACACAATGAAAACATTGGTTCATAAACTATATCACCCTTGCATCGTGACTTAAAAATATCTAAATATAAAGACATTTCATTATAAAAACTCTACTTATGGATCTCCAACCCTTTTTACTCAATCATTCACCCAAAGTGTTTCTCATGTCCATAAAATAGGTTCGTTAAAACATTGAAAAAAAATCATTGATAACAAAAATCAATTGACTGTTTCACCAAAACAATGATGTATGTCAAGATATAACTCATAACCAACCACAAAAGTTCAAGGAAAACTAGAATAGAAACCTCCAAACCATGCATGTTATCTAGGATAACTTTTTTTATATTTTTTTAAGTTTTCCATTAATGAAATAAATAACTTTACTCCTATCATCTTTAGAAAATATATCACTTTTCATCCCCCATGGTTTAAGTGTGATGAAATATCCAAAATAGCATCTCAAAATGGTACCCAACATGATACACCTTGTTTTCTAATGGCGTTCTAAATCCCCAGAGGACGACGATGAGCACCCGGACATCGAGCAACAACCAGAGGGAATGACTTCGACCAAACTAAATCAATGAAATGGAAGATAAATAAATAATGATAAAAAAAGTGAGGAATATATATATAAATATATATTCCATAACTGAATATATAAAATAGAAATAAATGGAAAAAATAGAAGAACAATATCCATGTACAAGTCTAACCACAACGGATTACCAAAATTGGAAAAACAACTCCTCCATGTGATAGTGTAGATAAACCCTCTCCATCTCACCAAAAGATACCAAAACTCAGCTGAATTGAGCCCTCCTCACCTCACTATAGATCCTTGAATATTCTTATATATAAAGAAATACAAAAGTCTATGCACTACAAAACAAGTGTGCATGGTGTGAGCTAACATGCTCAGTAGTGTCCCATAGAGGTTTTCCAAATAAGTCTCTATAAAAACAATTAATGTATGCTCATTTAAAATTAAACATGACATGATAATAAGAAAATAAAATTTATCAAAATCATGATAATCATTTTCCTTTTTTTAATAATTCCAAAAAAGAAGATATATCATTTTCAAGCATAACTTTTAGTATCATTTTTAAAAATACAATGCATGAATACCAAAATCAAAATTGTACAAATAGAAGAATAGGTAAATCATACCAAGGAAAAAAATAGGATATTCTAGTAGATCACTTGTCCTTAGAAAATGACTAGTACATAATAAGCCTATAGAAAGAAGTCCTAAAGAGAAGATAAAAACCCCTTGAGTGAACCACCAAACAATTTCAAACAAGACCCTAGAACAATAGGCCTACGGAGAAGAGAAAATTCACATGATGATATCCTCCAATGGTAACATGAATTATGAACCAAAGATAAAAATTAATCCTATATACCCAAGGCTTCCCATGTGATTCATTTCATAAATCATTTCAATTCTTTGAAAATACACCTTTTTCTATTTTTCAAAAAATCAAGGAAAACCTTATTTAATAAAGAATCCATTTGCACCCAAAAAACAACCTTGAAAATTTATTTATAAATAAAATTATAAAAATAGTAGAAATAAATTTAATCTAATACATGAAAGAGATGGAACTACCTACCTCAAAACATAGGGTCAAACTTTCCCAATAGGGATCTTACAACAAGAATATCACAAAAACTATAAAAGAGCACCTTGAACCAATCTGAACAATATATAATTGATTTAGCATAACAAAAAGGGTTGATAGAGAAGAGGGAATGACACATAAATCAAAAAAACACAACCACAACACCACAACCAACCAAGAAAATGACCCATCAATCAAGATCACATCATGAAACTAGAAGATAAAAAAATGAATACTCACCAATGATTAACAGATCTAAGAAATCAACACAATGAAGCTACCTTGATTAAATAAATGAAGAACCAAAAGGCCAACTCACCCAGAGAGATGAGAACCAACCATAATAAATGTCCAATAAACAGTAGATCAATCCAGATCAAATAAACAGTTCAAAAATTGATGGAGAAGCCTTCTAGGTTGAGATCCAAGAGACATTAGAGATATTGAAATGGAAATTGATCAGAGTAGAACCCTAAAATCTGATCTCTCAAAATTTTTGATACATGTAACTCAATTACACATCTTTAAATTCTCAAGTACAATGAAAAAACCATCACCCGTTTAATTAAAAAACATTTTATTATCACATGTCATGTAACCATTACACGAAATGTAATCCATTCATGCTATACACATAGTTCATGACTTGTGTGTGGAGGTCAATTTCATCTTTTATAACCTCTTTACTCATTATTTAATTGACCAACATACATTAAAAAACTACAAAACTAACTCGGGAGTCCTTCAAACTCGAGGAGAACCCATAAAATCCATTCACACATTTATTACTAGACCCCATTAATTCGAACAAACATACATACCTAAAATTTAAGTCATTTTAACTAAAAAATTATATACATCCTTAAGAGTCATAAGTAACACCCAATTGAAGAGGAAATAAATAAAATATAAGGTAATTACCCAAAAGTAGGTAAAGAGATGTTACAAACTCCCACCATAACAATTTCCAACCACATGAAGTCATGTGGAAGAATGACGTTTTGTAAATAAGTGATGCCATTGGTCAATCATCAATGAGTCACACTCTCAAGTCTCATGAGAATGTGATCCATGCCACCACAAAACCTTGACCAATGGAATTGACATCACATGAAAGACTTTCTCTTATGAGTCAATGATCTCAACTGGCTTCACAACAATAGAAACATATGGCTCTAAATCAACCACTTCCCAACTCAGAAAGTGAGAGGGATCAGGATGATATTTCATGATCTATGATATATGGAAAACATCATGAACTTCAAACAACAAAGTTGACAATTCCAAATGATAAGAAACCTTCCCAAGCCGATCAATGACCTTTAATGGTCCCACATACCTTGGATCCAACCTTCCCTATTTTCAAAGCTGGCGATGACCCAATAGAGGAGATAAAATCATGAAAACTTGGTCACATATGTATAAATCCAAAGGAAAATTCATTTAATCCACATATTATTTCTATTGACTCTACTCTACAACCATATGATGATGTATATCCCAAATCATTATAGATGTCCCTTGAACCAAACATAGTCTATCCCAAGAAGGTTCAACCACCTCTACCCAATAAATAGGTGACCTTCAAAGACGAACATACAAATAATCAAAAGGATAAATTCTAATTTATGATTGATAACTATTATTATAAGAAAAATTAATCAGTATCAAATGTATATGCCATTATCCACCAAAGTTTAAGACACAAGCACAAAGCATTTCGTCCAAAATCTTCATAACTCACTTTGTATGACTATCTGTCTATGGGTGGTAAATTTTACTCAATATGACCTGAGTACCCATGACTCTTATAGAATCATAAAAAACCTCAATGTAAACCTTAGATAAATGTCTAAAACCAAATATAATGGAATCCCATGTAACCTCATAACATCTTACACATGTATATTTACCAGATATAAAACCCTTACCATGTATTTGATTAGAATGAAATGAGTTAACTTTTTCAACTGATTAATCACCACCTAGATAGAACTATCCCCACAGGGAGTCTATGGTAATCCAAAAACATTACATGGACACCTCATCCCATTTAAAAATAGGAACCAGAAGAAAACTACAGGGTTTCAAATGCTATTCCTCATATGAGGTAAGGTGTAATAGTGGGACACATAATTATCAATGTAACGCTTTATACCTGCCCACCATAATCTATGTTTCATGTTATAAGACATATTTATAGTTCTCAAATGAATGAACGATAGAGAACCATGAGTATCAAAAAATATTGAGCTCTTCACTAATACTAGGAAAAAAAATTGGTCCCCATAGTGGAGTATACCATCTAAAGAAACGGAACAACCTGATATGGTCTCCCCACTATATAAGGATTCTCAAATTCATCTAAACTCATCATATTACTATTGGTTCTTAAAATTAGAATCAAAGAGAGTTGATGATAACTGAACACTAGTCAGAACCATACCCAAAAAATTCTCCTGATCATCCAAATGTAACTGAGAAAAATACCTATAAGGTTCCACTCTTCCTTCAATTTGAGAATAGATTAAAATGAAACTTTTATACTAAGAGAATATACAGTGACATTCCCCTTCCCCATGGTGTAAGAAATATCTATGTCAAACGTATGAAGGTATTCAAAATATTGACTTTTCCTAAGATTTAAATCCTTTCGAGAAAATATATAGCTCAAAATATTATATTCATAAAAGACTATGAATGAATCACCAAAAAGATAATTCTACGAACAATTAATCACATACATAACTATAGGATGTTCTAAATCAGGTGTGGTGTAATTTTTCTCATTCAGTTGAAATGGAAAAACTCATAAGCCACCCCATGACCATATTGCATGATCATTCAACACAAAACAACACCATAATCATCACATAAAATTACATACCCCTTACCTGGATCTGATAAGATCAGAATATGAGATGATGTCATATGTTTTTTCATCTCATCGGAAGAATACTGGCATTTAGCGTCCCATTTTAATTTCACCTATTTCCTAGTAAGATCAGTCAAAGGGGATGAAACATTTGAGATATTCTGAACAAACCATTGATAGTAACTATCATGACCAAGGATCCTCTAAATTTGAAAGACATTTTTTGGATCTTACAATGAAAAAACAACATTTAAATTTTCAGGATTAACTGATAATCCATTCCCAAAAATCACATTCCATGATAATTTAACTTCTTGAATACAAAAGTTATATTTAGAAATCATTTCATACAAGTGTTGAATCCTTAGGATTTAAAAAACCAAACTCAGATATTTCCCATGCTCACATTAAAATCCTAAATAAACAAAAATATAAACTATGAACACTGCAAGATAAGTGTCAAGATACTAATGTAATACTCAATTCATCAAATCCATGTAACTGTTAGGAGTGTTATTCATACCAAATGGAATAAAAATATATTTTTAATGGCCATACCTACTCTTGAAATCCTTCATCAATATATCAAACTCCCAAACTCTGAGCTAGTGATATCCCAAAAAAGATAAATCTTAAAAAAACCACTTTCCACCATTTAATTGGTCGAAAAATTCATCAACACGGGCCAAAGGATACTTGTCCTTCACTATTACCTAGTTCAACTTTTGATAGTCCATGCACAATCAGATAAAACTGTCCACCTTCTTAGTCAAAAGCACTGGGGTTTCCCAAGGAAAATAACTTGGGTGAACAAAACCATTTCTCACCATATCATCCGACTTATACTTGATCTCTTTCATCTCTACTTGTTCCATGCAATAATAGGGTATCGATATTAGTTGTGTCTCTGGAACTAGGTAAATTGTAAAATCTACATTTCACCCAGGAAGAAGTCTAGATAAATCATATAAGAATACATAAGGAAAGTAATGAACAATTTAAGTAAGTTAAATGATAGAATAAATGTCATTGGGATCAACTAAAACATCAAACACAAAACTCTTGAGCTCTGGGTGGGAAGGTCCTGCACAGCTAGACCTTGGATCCAACTCTCCCTAAAACACCTATGATCTCCCATCGACTGAAAAATGATACACATAGATGATAAAAATCAAGCTTATTTCAATAGGAAACCATCCAATCAATCTCAATGATGTTTCCAAACAGATTGATAATAAGAAAATTGTAGACAAAATCTATATCAACTGATGATAGCTTACAATAAGGACACAAAAAAAACTCTTTACAATTTTCAAGAGGTTTCGAGAAATCCATAATAAGGGCCATGATTTACCTTAGAATTTAAATCATTTTAAAAAATGGCTATAGATAAACAAGTATGAATCACTAGTATTAAATAGAGAAATCACTATATAAGCTGAAATAAAGATGGCACCTCTAACTCTAATTGGTTCCATGCCCACAATTGTTGAAAAATCATCTACTCAATGAAGGTGATTTCTTTTGATGGAATGTGGCTAGAGCCCTATAGTCTTTTAAGCATATAACTAAGAAACAATATTCTTTGGAGTAGATGATACCTGATTATATCAAATTGTAGACTTGTTCAGACAAAAATGTTTTAGATGACGGTAACACCCACAACTAGTAGACATCTTTGATGGTGTAGGAAAAGAAATTCTAGTGTGTTTGACCTTTCCACACTAATAATAGTTAGAGGACACTGCAAATTGTATCTAAAGGTGTTGAGGAGGACTTCCACTAAGAACCACCTCTTCCACTCCCGTGATGATCCAAACATGGTATATTTTTCAATTGCACACCAATAAATCTACCACTAGGTAGAAGAGAAGAGGTAGAATATCTAACCTTGTCATCTATATTCATTTCATCCATGATAGACCTATACACTATCTTCACATATGTTAAAACATTAATCATAAATACCTATGACCTCATATATGGTCACAAAACCTTCATGTAGTTATGATCATTCATCTGGTCATTATTCACAACCTCTTTTGAAATAAAATTAAATCTACAAACTAATTAGTGTATGATGACATTACATGCTCTCACTTCTATAAATAGGGTAACTTCAATGAATTCATCATCATTAGTGACTCTAGAAAAAATAGATGGAAGAAGAGAGTCTTGATACCCTTCTAGTCCAAGTCCACAAGATTATCAACATATACCATGGAATCCCACAAATGCTTTATAAGTACCTAAAGTATGAATGCTGCACACTTCACCTTTATACTCATAGATGTATCCAAAAAGTTAAAGATCTGATAAATATTTTCTATCCAATTTTACACTTCATTAGGTTCATTCACATCAATAAAGTATGGTAGTTTTCATGCAAGAGATCCCATGATTGATCCCTGTCTCCTCTTGCTCCTTGCTATACCTCAACAATGAGATTTTCTACTTATGGAACATTTTGATAGAGAACATGATCTACCCACATGATATCATTAACAATGTTATGATCCAAAAAATGATTCCATTGAGGATCATCCATTGCACCTCCCCTAGGAATCAAAAAAACACATCTTAGAGGTATACCACTACACACTAAAATTAAAGGAATGATCAGATGAAAAAAAATCTCAATTCAAACTAGAACCCATATGAAAAAACTGAAATTGACACCAAAAAACAAAATAGGAGACAGACATCTAATGGTAAATTGTATCTCATTATGAAGATATCCGGCTAGGCACTCGCTGAAATATACCTCTCAAGATCGGAAAATACTATCTCTAGTATACTAGGAATCCCAAGATAAGGACTCTTGGGGACATACTAACTCTGATACCAAATTGTAATGAACCAACCCTAATACCCTCTCAAATTTTTTCTTGACTTGACACAGCACATACCCAAAGGGTGATCCCAATCCCCATGGGATGGTGATTAACACCAAGACATTGAAAATAAATATAAGTAATTAGTCCTTCCAACTATAATCAACAACATGAAGCATGTATAGGAAAGATACAAGAGCAGAAGGAATATATAAATTAGATAGTAGAAACTAAAGCAAAATAAGATAAGTATAATCTCCATGTACAACTCCAAGCCTAAAGGACTACCAAAATAGGAAAAAAACTGCTCGATGTGATATTGTGGGAAGTCCCCCTCCATCTCAACACTAGATACCTAGACTCAGCTGATCGAAAACCTCATCACCTCACCATGCCACCTTTCCTTTACCTATATTCAGAGGCATACAAAGGTAAATGCACCAATGAATAAGTGCGTAGTGTGTGATCTAACTGGCTTAGCAGGGTCCCACCCAAGTATTCCATAACAAGTCTCCATAAAAACAAATCAAGTATACTCATTTCAAATAAATCAGGGAATGATAATTAGTAAAGAAGTTTTATCAAAAGCATGGTAAACATTTTACCTTTTCCGATAAATTCCAAAACAATGGAAAGCAATTAATTTTGAAGAATAATATCCATTATCATTTATTAAAATATAAAGCATTCATTCTAAAACAAAAATAGTAAAAATAAAAGAATAATTAAATCACACCAAGGAACTCAACAGGTCAAGCTAGTAGACTACTCACACTACAAAAAATGAATAGTTCACAATAAGTCCCTAGAACAAAGTACTAATGAGTAGAGAAACTCCCCATTAGTGAACCTATCAAAAATTTCAGAAAAATCACTTTATCAAAAAGAATACGGAGCTCAAAAAATCCCTACGATGAAATCCTCTAATTTTAACATGGAAAACAGACCGAAGATAAACCTTCCACCCATGTACCTAATACTTCCAATGTAAAGCATTTTATAAATAATTTAAATTATTTGAAAATAAATTGTTTTAAATATTACTAAAAAGTACAGAGAAACCACATTTTATCACAAGTATATTTACACAAAAAAATAATCCTAAAAATTTATTTATAAATTGATTTATAAAAATAATAGGAGTATAATTAATACAAAACATGATAGAGACAGAACCACTTACCTCAAGACTGAGGGTATCACATGACCTTAATGGATCCCCCAATAATAAGATCACAAAAACAAAAATAGAGGCCCCATGAACAATCCAAACAAATTATAATTGATCCAATTATAAAAAACGGTTTGGAAGAGAAGAGGAAACAACACATACCACAAGAATGCACACCTGATGCACCACAACCAACCAAAGAAATGGTCCTAGGAACAAGATCGCACCATGAATATAGAAGAGAAAAAACAGGAATAGTCCACATTTATTAACAGATCCATTAATGAAACACATCAATTATAACATAATAATATTAATGAAGAATCATAATGTCCTACTCACTCAGAGAGATGAGAACCAACCAAAATGATGGTCCAACATAGAACAGATCAATCCAGATTGAACTAAGACTCCTAAAATCACTAGAAAATTCTTAAAGGATGAGATCCAAAAGATCTGTTAGAGAATGAACTAAATATTCATCAGATCAGAATCATAAATCCATACTGTTATAATTTACATGATGTTTTACTCATTTACAAGCCATGATATCCATAATGATAAAGTATGTCAAAAAACCAATCATCTTTTTAATTAAAATGGTTCTTTTACCATTACATGTTGTGTAACCATTAAACAACGTGTAATCCTTTCACGGTGTACACATAGTTCATTAATTCTATTTGGATAGCAAGTAAAACTCATGTAACCCCTTTACACATTGTGTAATTTCCCAAAATAGAGAAAAAATCTCCAAAACTAACTCAAGCATCCTTCAAACTCAAGGAGAACCTAAAAAATCCACTAACACATTTATACAGAGACACCATTAATTTGAACAAACATACATCCCCAAAAATTCATTAATTTTCCAAAACAAATTATTTCCATAATTAGGAGTCCCAATACACACCAAATGAAATTGGAATGAAAGTAAATAGAAGGAAATTATCTAAATTTAGGTAACGAGATGTCACATGGATCCCCAACAGAGAATGCATCCTCTATTGTTTTAGCTCCCCTACCCTTGATGATATATTCCAATTACTTCAGGAATCATGGTCTATCATTCAATTTGAGGAATTATATTCTTACCTTCCCCTTTTACTAGTGATTTTCCCTCTCCCCATCACCCTCTAAGTTATCCCAAACCCAAGGTCAGGGGGTTTGATATAATTTTTATGATTACTTTATTGTTAGGGAGTGAGATGGATGTATTGGGTCTCCTTCTTTCATGTTTGGTTATCCTCCATCATATGTAACACACTCTAGCTCACTCAGTATTGGTTTGAGATATGTGTATCTATTGAACTCCATTGTATTACATGGTATAAATTTCCTGGTGTGTTTTAAAATATTTGTTGTAAATTTATATGAATTATTAATACTTTAGTAAAAATGAGTAGATGTTTGATAATCCTTTGAGCATGGAATAAGATTAGAATTCATGCCAAGTCTGTGAGTAAATTCCTTGGGTGGCCATTAATTTTTTCTTAAATTTTTTGGGACGTTTTTCTAGGACTTATAATTTTCCAGCATATCCTACTTGACTTGGTAATGGATTTAAAATATTTTAAATACTTGGAATGAACTTTGATAATATTCAAATTTGTTTTGAGTTTCTGTTAGGATTTTTAAATAGATACTTAAATGATTAAAACTATGTTTAATAATAGTTTCACTTTATTTTTGGGTGAGTTATGTTTAAAAGGCTCATTTTTGTAGCAATTTGACTATATTTTCTTTTAAAATTGGATTTTATACCATTCGGTCTCCTAGTGATTTACAATGTCTTATTTGTTATTAAAATTTAAAAGGTTTTTCAGCATGGTGCCATTTTAAGGTGTTTTCACAATACGGGTCGTGGATTAATTTTTACGGAAGTGTGTGTGGAATAAAATAACTCCTTTATGAAGAGTTGTTCAATTTTAAAGTGATTTATTTTGAAATTTTTGATTTTAAATGGAATTTCTCTATTTTTTAAATATTGGTTTTAAAGTGTACTTGAAATGAGATTTCAAATGTCTTTATGTATTGGGTGTGTGGATTGAAATCCAGTGCAGTGTGTTTTAATGGTATGTTTTTCATTTGATTATTTTTAAATGGATGAGACACTAGAGAAGTCCAGTGTGTTTTTCTCCCATAGTGTAACGTGACCCCATGTGGGATGCAATGTACCCTGATGATTATGATTTCATTCACATGACTGGGTGGTTCCTTATGAGGGTGTGGTTGGTGACGCAAGTGTTTACATTCAAATACATTATATTTGAATCATTTTGGTGGTTTTTTACTCACCTACATTTGAATCATCATGGGAGTCTAAGGATTATAGTAGGTAAACTTTTTTGGGGAAACCCCATGTTGAGTCAATGTGTTTACTAGGGAGTATTTCCTAGATACTCTATGAATGTAAAACGATAATGGGTTATTGGTATTTATTCTAAAAATATTTTTTGATCCCATGGAGGAAGGTGTTATATTGGAGGTAATTTCCAATGAGTTTGAAAAGACTACTAGGTATGTAGAGAGGTTTACTAGTTCCATCCTAGATTTATTTTTTTCTAGTTCAAGTATTTTATTTATAGATCCTAGATATGTTTCTTATGACACTATGACCTACTTAGGATGCATTATTGGATTTTCACGCAATGGATCATTTTATTTCCCATAGTTTGATTGATTATTGGCACTATTGTTTGGATGTATTCCTAGATTTTGTTCCTTAATGCTTTGGTTCTTTGGTGTGGTTGTGGATTGTTGTGTGTGTGATAGTTCACTTTAAAATTATTTATTCTTTTAATAATACGAATGTATGATTTCAAATAAAAAAGGATGAAATTTCTTAAATAGATTTAAGAAATATTTTTTTCTTTATTTATTTTTATGAAAATTGTGTATTTATCATGGAATTTGGAGGTTCTTAGTTTAGCTCTATAAAAATATTGGGAGAATTTATTGATATAGGTATGTGTTTTTTATATATCTTTTTACATTTTTTTCTATAGAAAATTAGTTTTTTACTACTAATTATGGATGAAGTGTAGTGATATTTGTTGGTGGATGGTGGAAAAGAAAATGGATCCAGGATTTGAGTCTTTGCATATGTAGGGGATGCTTATTGGGGGTGACCATAGGGAATGTATGATTACTTTATTTTTCTATAATATTATATCTTATTTATTTATTTAGTTCTATATATCAAATTCAAATCTGTTGTCTGATATATGAATGATCCATTCTTGTTTTTCATTATTTTTTTGCAGATTTTCTCACTCTAATTTTAGTGAAAAATCATTCCAAATATTGATCATGTGACGAATAAACACTATTTTATAGCCTATGGGGATCAGGAACACCCTTTAGGTCAGTTTAAGAATTCTTCAAATGGACAGACCAAGCTAGTTTTTTATAAATATAATAATAGATTTAGTTCTTTTCTATATTAGATCCTAAAAATTTGGAACACCCTATTTCTATTTTCAGTGTCATGGTAAGATGGAGTCATAATTGGTCATTGGAACTCATGAGGTAGGTGAGGGGAGACTATAGCTAGATCTTTCCCACATTGAGCCTTGGGTTTTAATGGGAAGTTGGTTTTAAATTTTGAATTTTGTAATTTTTTGGACTTACCATTTTTTATGTGTTGATCCTCATTGGTATAGATAAGTTACCTTTGGGGGTTTGATAGGATTTTGGGATGGAAATAGAGGATGGGTTGGTGGCATGAGGTTGGTTTGTACAACCTAATCAACTAGAAAATGGCCAAACACCAAATCCAAAAATGATTTATAATTAGTATCATGGATAGACCATAATTCAATGAGCCATGTGGTCAAGTCAATAATGGTTCCAAATAATATTTTGTCTTAGTGTTTAGGCTGCTCTTGAGAAATCCCTAATGGAGAGGGACTATTCAATATGGGTCTTTTAAATGTTGGTGATGTGGTTTGAGGATAGGGATGTGGCACATTTTTTATAATGTTTTTTTGTAAAGAGGGAGTATTTCATGAAACCCTTTTTTGTTTGGGGTTTAAGATTTTAGACATGTTTATAAGATTATATTTTCCTTCTAGAAAATATTTGGTCATTTTTTTAAATCAATTGGTTTGGATTGGGAATCTGGAAAGTATTTTTGGGTTTAAAACCCATTAGTTGTTTATTTGCATATGAATTTTGTAAAGAACATGGTGAATTTAAAAAATTTATTGTCATTATTCAATGAAAAGGAATTGATAAATATTTTTTAAATGTTTTAGGGAATATATTTTTGATAATCAGGTGGTTTCCTTTTTTAGTGGAATTAGTGGTTATTAAAATCATGTAAAAATGTTTAAGAATTCCATCAGGGAATTAAGGCTTTTAAAAGAGATAATATATTTTTGAAGTTGTTGGTTTATTCTAAATATATTTTATGTTTTTGGAAAAGGAATATTATTCATTTGAAATTATGGTGGGTTTTAATGAATTGGGATTTTTGATGGTGGGTTTTTTTTCCTTTATTGGAGTTTTAGACCATGTCCCTTTGTTGAGGTCGGGACAATTTAATTTGATTTGGGAAAAAATATTGAGTTTTTCCCTTGTTCTTTTTTTATATAAATGTAAATATCAAAAAGGTCTTGTTAAAGGTTGAGTGTTTTTCTTTTGGATAAGTTATTCCATTATTTTTTTGGTTCATGCCTAGAATCCAAGTGGAGTGGAAAGTGGTGTTTCCCTTTTGGTGAGAGTTATCTAATCAGGTTATTGGGGGAGTAGTCTAGGTGATCCATGGCTAGTAGGTTTGAGGAATTGATATGGGTCAAGCTTCTTGATCTTTTGGGTGTTAGTTTTATCATGAGATTATGGTTTATTTTGAGGATTCATGATGATGGGTTTAGATCCATGTATCCTTGAGGTTTCCTTTTCATTGGTTTCTCTTTGTGACTAGTTTTGGATTGTGGATAAATGTTTTTGCCTGTGGTATTTTATTTTACTTTTGGTAATTTTGGTTTGGATGCATGAATTTACATTTGGTTACCTTATTTCATAGATTCTTAAGCCTTCATCCTTGTGGTTGTGAGGTGACAATGTTGGGATTCACATTGGGGACCTTTGGGATGGTTCTTGGGTAATTAGGCTAGAGGTTTCCTTAGGTAGTTAATCACTTTGAGTTTTTCCTAAGATATTGTTCCATGAGTGGATTCTTATTTTACCCATTATGTAAATTGACAAGGGTCAAGGTCCCATATTTTTCTTTGTTTCTGATTACTTGTGAGTGGTTCATCATGTGGCTTGTGGTTGAATGTAATTTTGTTATTGGTTATGATCCTTGGTTATGGATTTTGAGTCCCTTTAAGATGTGTTCCCTTATGATATTGAACCAATCATATGATCTTGAATTTTCTTGGGATTTGGGGTCCATTATGTGTTTCATTGACCATGCTCCCTTTTTGGTGATTATATTTTCATGGATGTCCTTGGTTTAGTGGAATCCAATGGAATATCATATGGTGTTTATGGAATCATCATTTTCTTGTTGAATATTCCTTTGTAAGAGTGGACATTCAATGCTATAAGATATAATAAGAAAATAATCTATGGTATGATATATATGAATATGGTTATGGAATACATGTATACTAAATAAATATTTATTATACTGGATATTTTAACATGTAATAGGAAATAAAATACTTAAGGTAAGGGATCTCTTCGCACCACATTTTTGTTGAGTTTATGACCATTCTATCTCTAACTCAATTTATTTATTGATTTTATATTATGGATTTATTCTGAATTCTATATATATATGTCTCTTAAATATTTACCTATCTTTGTATCAGTTAATTTTATGGGTAAATACATGATTTATGTTTATTTCTGAAATTATTTATTAAATAATTATCTTTTGATTATGAAGTGAGGTAAGATTATGTAACCCAATTCTTTCCATGGGAAATTATTATGATTATACCTTATTACTAATATCCATTTGGGGAACATGAAATCATGTACATGTTATGATGGGTTCACCCAGGTCAAACTCTAATTCATTGAATGCATCTTTTGTCTCATAGGACATTATAAATGGGAATATGGAGTTAACCTAATCCATGATGGGAATTTTTCCACCATGTGATGTTATCTTAGTAATTAGTAATGACTTATACATACATCATTTTTTTCTGTTTATCCAAAATTACAATGTTTCCATGACATTATATGATTATGTTATTTATTTTATGCTTTCTTTTGATTAATCATGATACCTTTTTTGTGACAAAATGTTATACATTTTACTCACAAAATATTATTCCTTATCACTTTAATTCCTTTATTGGATTTTTAGCTGAAACCTTATCTAAATATAAATTAACAAGGTTATCCCATGAAATTTTATAAGCTAAAATGGATTTAAGAGATAATTATGTAGATTTAAATAAATACATTTAATTTTCATGTGAATGTTTTATATAAATAGTCTTCTAAAGACACTAGTCCTTTCAATCATTGTTATGTATCTTATTGATATTTATATTAAAAATAATGTAGTAATATATGTATCTAGTCTTTGTTCACTATATTTGTATGTCCCCCATCATTTATGATTTCTTTCGATTTCTTTAGGAATTATGGTCGATTATTCACCTTGAGGCCTCATCTTTTATCCTTCCAAAATTTTCTAGTGATTTTACCACTACCTATCACCCCACTCAGTTTGTACAAACTCTAGATTAAAGGGGTTGACCTAATTTTTTTATTAATTCGTTGTCATGGAGTGTTATTTTTCAATTGGGTCACCTTGTTTCATGTTTGGGTATCTGTCATCAAAGGTGATATGTTCCTGCTCACCCACCATCAATTTAAGGTAGGTTTCTCTATATAGCTCCTTTTTAGTACATGTTCTAAATTGTTTTGGGCTGTTTGAAATTATTTATTGTGCATTTATATTCATTATTTATGTCATAGTAGTCTTGATTTTATGTTTCATTATCTTTTTTTCACGGCATGGGACTAGGATCCATGCAAAGTTCTGGTGTAAATGTCTGGGTGGCACAAATTTTTTTTAATGTTTTTTTCTATTTTTTTCTTGGATTTATAATTTCTCATCATATCCTAGTTCCTTATATAATGGATTTATAATATTTTAATGAATTGGATAGAAAATGGGTCACATGATAATTGGTTATGGGACCCTATTTAGATTTTAAAATGAAGTTTAAATGCCTGAAATGTGCTTAATGAAAATTCCATTTTAGAATTGGTTACGTGGGGTTTATAAGTATAGTTTTATAAAATAAAGGCTGTTTATTTTTTGCATTTTAAAATTGATTTTATTTCCATTGGGTCTCATGGTTGTTTCCAATTAATTATTTCTTTTTAAATGTTGAAGTTTTTTATGAAATGTGAAATTTTAAGGTATTTTGGACTATTTGGGTAATTGTTTAATTTTTTATGAAGGGTGTGTGGAACTGACTAACTTATTTCTAAAGAGGTCCACTTTTTTAAAATGATTTCTTTGAAATATTTTGGTTTTAAGTGGATATCCACCATGTTTTGAAATAATGATTTTAAAGTGGTTATTGAAATTAGATTTTAAATGAATTTAATAATTTTTAATGTGACTCAGCATCCAGAACGATGTGTTTTAAATTCCCCTTTAGAACTATTGATTTTGTTATAAAAGGGGGATACACTTAATGTACCTTGTTTATTGTGATCCCATGGTGGATTATCACCTTTTATGCAACACATTATGATGTGATTCTTATAATTGAATTCATATGAATGGGTAGTTTATTATGAGGGTCTGGGAAGTGAGTCATGTGTTTACTTTCCAATGGTTTATATTTGAATCATTGTGTGTTGTTTGTGGTCAACTCTATTCAAATCATCATGGGATTCCTTGGATTATAGTAGGTGACCTATTTAAGGGGAAAACTGAGGGGAGATAGTGGGTTGTCTAGGTATTGTTTCCTAGATTCATCTATATAGTTAGAGTAAATCAAGTAATAGGCCTTTATGTGAGTATTATTCTTTGATCCCTTGGAAAAAGGATTTGCAAATATGTTTATATCTGGAAAGTTGAATGAAAACATTAGCGATGTGGATAGGTTCAGTAGTATAGGACTATGATACTTACCTCTAGTTCTAGTACCTTATTATTTGATCCTAGAGATAATTCACATGAAATTAGGTCAAACTTAGGATGAATAAGGAGATTTTCATTGTATGGATTGTTTTCATTCCCATATTTCAACTGATTATTAACACCATTGTTTATTTTGTTTTACTAGATTTGGTTCTATGATTCTCAAGTTCCTTTTTGTGATTGTTCATTTCTATGTATGTGCAGATTTACTTTCAAACAGGTTATTCTCCTGAAACATTGGGTGCCTCTATCAATATGTTAACCTAGGGGACTAGGGTTGGTTCCCTAGTTGGGGTCGATGGGTTGACATGTGACCAACCCATTTCTTGTTGTTTTTTTTTGTTTTAGGTGTTATGGAAAATTCCTTAAGAGAAAGTTTTTATAAAAAAATGATGGGAAATTACCCAAAGGGTATGTCTTCTATTTATGTATAAAAAATTCCCGTAGGGTGGTCTATTATATTTATCTCAGAAAACTCTTCTAGTGGAGGTCTAAGATACTATTGTCTATAAATACTCTCATAGGGGAGGTCCATCTTACTTATGGTATTATGTACTTGTTGAAAAAACGTCTATAAAAGGGGTTATTGATACTTATCAGTTTACTAGAGGGAATTGAGTCTATTATATTGTGATACACTACCATCCTGAAATTCTCAAATACACATAGACATTGGATGATGTAGGTATGGTTGATTGGGTTCATGAACCTATAGATTAATAGAGGCTACATGTTCTAGGGTTGTAAGTAATACCCCTAAGTGTTTATGGTAGTTGGAATAGTCCAAACAACATTTAAAGATACATTACGACATTGGGATGAGTTATGCATTTTTATCTATTTTTTAGTAGTTGATGTATTTTTTCTGAGCATTTAATGCAAACATATAACTATATTGTTGGTATAGTATGAAATTTCACTAGTGGATCCATTCTATGTTATATATTCAAACCTAACTCTGGAAGGAACTGATCTTGAATTCCAAATAATAATCCCACTTGGTTTCATGAACGAGTTGGGATGTGGCCTAATGATTTTGATTATTATGTTTTAGAAACTCGATTCAGAATGAATATTTCGACAAGGTGTGTATCTGAATAAATCTAAAGCCATATTTATTTTTCTTTTGTTTATATTATATATGTAAAAACTCCAGTGAGTGATTTATCTTATATCCCAGCAAGAATGATTAATCATGTACTACCTCCAAATACATTTATCATTATTCTAAATTTTCATTTCTTCTTCATACCATGACATGATATGTATTATTTATGCTGATTTTATTATCATTGAATACTCTAATATAAGTCATATAGTTTAATAACAATAATTATTTATATCCCTACTAATAGTTGGTAGCCTCTGGCATCGAAGTAGGAACACTTGTAGTTAGGACCATCCATGATCCAATTACAGTCTACAGTGAGTTGGGTCGGGATCGAAAAAAATGGAATGAGAGGTGTTTTATTTTGTCTTACTATTTGATATATGTTATACATGAAACATAGGAATGTGTTAGTGCCTAAGAAGTATAATAAAATACTAGATCAGGAACACTTCTTCTGGTAATAAGTATCGGTTACTAATGGATGTGATTGTGTTTCTTGGTGTTCTATGTTATTATTGTATATTATTTTCACCATAAGTGACTCACATCGATCTTTTAGGTTCTATATATATTAACTATATTTGGTTTTTGGACTTAGAGGGAATAGGAATATCATGTCTCAAATTTGGTATGTAGGATTCACATGACATATATGCATGCTAGTGTGATTGTTGTCATTGATGACCAATGATCATTTTTTTAAATTGTTAGAAACATATCATATGGTGATTTCCCATATATGTAGTTGGTGTAATTCTATTCACTTAGGTATATTTTGATACGTATTTCCTTAGGATGGGAGGCCAGCTATATCCACGATGAGGTGCTTGATGATGGTGGTGTATTGAACATGTATAAGAGGTACTATAATTGATAGAAGGTTGGATATGGCACTTGATTCCATTGAGATGACCCTAGTGTGTAAATATATACATAATATTCCTTATTTTCACACTTTTTTGGTTTCTAATGTGGTAAAGTATTGGTTATTTAAAGTGATAGTAAAATCCTATATGATATTATCGCTGATATATTGGAAGGAAATTCTATATAATCATATCTGTTAACCTTAATCTGGTGACATGAATTGTCAAAGATGATTCAACGGGAGATTAACCTGAGTTTGTGATTCTCAAGGTAATATTCCAGTGTATAGATGATCAAAGATAATTTGTTCTTATTTGGTTGTGGATTGGCATGTGATGTTGGTTGTATGTGTGAGACCCTTGATAATGTGTAGGCCCATGAGGTGTAGTATGGTTAGAATGTGAGAACATTAGATGTCTCCCATGAACCTGATCTCTTATGAGACCTTGGTCTACGGGCCATGTGAGAGACTATAGTGTCCATATTGTTATACGACTTAGTCTTTATTGAGTATATGTTTTTAGTTCAATGTGATGGCTTCCCATGTGAGGGGTTGGCATGGGTTTACTATTACCTTGTACATGGGGATCATCAACGAATAATTTCATTTGAGAAAGAAATATGGAGTTGATATCAGGTATATAATATAATCTTGGTGATGATTTAGTTTCTTCAGAAAGTAACTATGAGTGCATCTCTTTGGTATCGTGGCTGGTGTTATGGAAATGATCATTTAGATTCTTGACCAAGTTGGTTTCAGGTGAGTTTTTATTTCCAGTAATAACATGGTTTGATGCTATAGGTTTTGGAATGATTCCTTGAGGTGGTGGTTGTGTGATGAATTGCGGAATGAGTAAGGTTCCTACTTTTTAAGGGAAGTAACATGGGTGCATTTGTTCTAGGTTAAATGGACATGAAATACGGATTGGTTAGCCTAGTTTTATGATTTATAACTCTTGAGTTTGTTAGTTGGTTTTTGGGATTTTTTTTCGGTACTCTGTGTGAGGTGGTCTTATTGAATATATGCTTAAGGAGTGGTATTAGGGAAGCATTGTGGTGGGTAGAACTCCATAAACTAATTGAGGGTGTGACCCTCATTATGGATGAAATATCAGCAAGTATTTTAGGTTCCCTTTCCAAGTGCTGAGAAAGGGAGTTAAGTAATATTTCTTTTTGGTTCTAGATTTCTAGTTTTATGGAAACATATATACATTGGATTTTGTGATGAATAGAGTTGAGGACATGTTGGTTGATAGTTTTTCATAAGAGTGATTCTAATGAAAATCTTATGATAGGGAGTGATGTTCCTATCAATTGAGTGTGGAGCCAACTATGGTATTGTCCTGATATAATTCAAATGATTGCGTGTGATGAAATTGATTCATAACTACATTCTTCAGAGAATTCATTAGGTTAATTTGATATGATCATTGATCAAAACCAAGAATTTTATTTGATATTGGGATGGAATGTTATGTTTTGAGGGAGCAAGGATTGGATGATAGTCAAAATTTATGGTATGACACAACGTCATCTTTGATAGTTTGAGGAAAATATTATAGAGTTACAACAGAAGTTCTGTATATAGATCACTGATCATTTTTGAATGATCATGGGAAACCCTTTCGCATAAGGGAATATTGACTGGTAAGTGGTGATGCATAAGTGGCTAGAGATGAGCATTCTAGGATGGGTTAAACAAAGGTAGTTTTATAAGATTTCTTGTATGGAATTGGATTTAGTGAGTTAAAAATCACATAAGGTACATAATTTTCGATATGAAATGTCTTTTTAGGAAATAAGATAGGGATTTTTAGGTAAATATGATGTGACCTAAGATTTATGTGGATAGAATTTACGCATCAATCTCAGTCTATTATTTGGAAATGACAACTGATACCAGTAAATAAATGATATACTAATGTGTGATTGGGAAAGGTAGGGTGGAATTCTCATTGATTGCATCGTTAGAATGTGGGTGTGATATTTTAATATACAATTCCAGTTATGGAATATCCAAATAATTATAGTAATATGTTTTGATCTATGTCTTATGGTGGGTAGTACCATATAACTAATGATGAATTAGATGATAATGTGATCATGTTTTGGGATGGATGAGATCCAGAAAGTTCTATATAGTGGGTTATGTAATGGCCACAAGAATTGGTTTTGGTTTTAGTGGTTTGAGTACCTTTCGAAATAGGATCCATACTCCAATTTTGAATATTTTTTACATTTCCGAAGGAATTTTTTTGATGAGTAATGAGATTCGAGTGGAGTTTTAAGGGCTTGAAAGAGACCTCGAGGGGCCAAAGTTTTTGCTGCAGCCAAAGTTGAAGAAAACCAAAAGTGAGGTGGTTATATTTTTTAAGGTAAATTAAATTTACCCATTAATGTTTTAAAAGGAGGTAACCCCTTATTCCCTCTTAATTTTTTGTACACAGAAGGGGTCTTCCTCCCCCTTCTCCTCCTTTTAGCCACCCTCATTTTAGGGGAGATTTTGATTTTTTACACTGATTGAGGTTGCATAATAAACTATACTAACCTTGATTAATCCCCTCATCCCTTATAATGTAATTTCTCTTTCTCTAGCGAGGAACTTGATGCTAATTTCACTAGATATTGATGGATTTTACCAAGTGAAATGGCTGTCTATATAAAGTCTCAAGTCATTTTGGTGGAGGTAGGTTACACTAAAATTTTTATTAATATTATATCATGGAAATTAAATAAATTAGTGGTTTTTATCACCTTATCTTAGTAATTTTCTATATAATGGTGTCAATTATTCACCGTGGACATCCTTTTGGTGGTTGCATGTGGTTTCATCACATGACATATTCCCGATGAGTTAAAAAACAATTCATAATTTTTTTAAATTTTAAATTAATTTGAAAATGTAAATTAATTATGAAATCGTTATAATTAATTATAATGGGTTCTTGGGAATGATTTAAGGGCCTGGTCACTGATTGAATCCGCTATTGGACTTGCACTAGGATTGGCAGGTTAGGGATATAAATAATAGAATATGGAAATAAAGAGGAAAAGCTCAAAATTTGGTAGGTGGTACTTGGTAATTTCCCTATGGTTAAATGAACATTATTATGATGTATGTGATGAACAACCACATCATTGAAGTTGTTGGACTATTTAAATTAATAAATTGAATTGTTTAATTTATATTTAATGTTTAATTAAAATTCAGTTACTTAAATGAATTAGACAGGTTCCAAATCCATGTTGTACTATGTGTATTGTCTTGATGAACATAGCCAATGATGGTCATTCCCATAGCTCATATGGGTCCCCATGTTGGTTGGACCCACTACAGAGGGGTTCTTGAGATGAATTGTAATGGTTATGATTTGGTGTCACCTTGTAAAGAATATTTTGACACCTAAACGAGGTTTCAAATGTGTTAACTAGATACCTCTATTTCCACATTTTTTTATAAAATTTATAAGGACCATGATGTTATCCAAGAGATGGGTAATGAAACGAGTGACTTGGGATAGTATTGAGGAAACTACTAGAGTGTCACTATCTATGTGTCAACATAGGTGACCCAGTAGTTTCCCTAGTGGAAATGGTGGGTTTGGTGTGATAAAACCTTGATTATAATTTTATATTTTATGTGTTTTGGAAAATTTTTTTAGAGGATGTGATTATATAAATTAAATGGGAAAGTTCATGTAAGGGAAGGTTTTTTTATTTATAGAAATAACCATTTAGGTGGTCTGTGACACTTTTTTGAGAAAAATCTCATTGGGGTGGTCCTTAATACTTATGGCTTTATGAACCGGTACTGAAAACACCCATAAGGGTTTTATATGAGGCTTATCTGTATATTGAAGAGGCCAAGGTCATTTATTTTTAGAGGTACAGTCATCACCACATGCCAAGAGACACCTTGATATTGGTCAAAGTAGGTGTGTCTGATCAGGGTTAGAGACTTAAGGATTTCTACTTGGAACTCATTTTTGGGTAGGACATGGACCCCTATGAGGTTATACTATTTGGAACAATCTATGGAATGTTCCTAGAGACATTATGGAATTAGGATGTGGTATGGATTGTTGTTTACTAATTCATCACTTTTTTTAGTATTTGATCCATTTATTTTGAGCACGTCACATGCACATATCACTATTTTTGGAATAGTAAGGTGTCATGTTGGTGTTACCCTACTGATTTATGTACTCACACCCTACTTAGAGGACCACTACACTTGGGTAACAGAGAAAGTTACCATTTGGTTATAGGAACATGTTGGGTATATGCTAAATGATATTGATTACCGAGATAGAGAAGCTTGGTTTAGACTGAATATTAGGATGGTTTTTGTCTAAATGTTTCTATGGAGCCTTATTTTTAATTTTTTATCTTTTATATTTGATCAGATTATTAGGAAATTGGTATGGTATACCAAAAATATTTTCTAGGACTTTAATTTTTTTCATTATTTTATCAATATTGGATATGTTAATTGCCTCTACGTACTCTGAAATAATGTGTATAATTCTTGGTTTTTTTATTATTGTCATGCAATCTGATGTAGAGGGTATAATCTCCTCATGGTATAGTCGTATACCCCCTATTAGTTAGTAGCATTTTCTACATGATGAGGCATGCCTAATGTCAAATCAATCCCTGATCTAATTAATATTTTTCGTGTGCTGGTTCCAGATGTGACAGGCCATGAGGCAACCAAAAAAGCTCAAAATCATCATGAACATGGAGAAGAAAATAGGAGCAGAGAACCCAATGAGGGGTGACACTGATAAGGTGAATTGAAATAAACTCAAGATTTTTATATATATTTTATGATAGTTAAGACTAATATGTTTTATTTATTTCTCCATATGAAACAAAAAAATTAAATAGTGATATATTTAGACCACTAAACCAACTTTAGAATTTTTTTTGTATAAATAGGAGTAACCAAGTTTTAGAATATATTAACTTTTATATTTATAAATTTTATCATACAAAAATTTACTTAATTCATTTTTCCATTCAAGAATTCATATATTTTTTGTGTTGTAAATTTCATTAAATAAAACTATGTATATTACTATTATATGTAGATTTTAATAAAATATAATATTTATTGATTAATGATTGATTTATTAGTGTTTTATATAAATTACAAATAATAATAAATTGTATTCAAATTAATTTATTTTCCTATAAAAATTAATTATTATTATATTTAAATATTTCAACTAAAAGATAAAAATTTAAAATTAAATTAATTAAATTAAAATAATAGAAATAAATTTGGAATTTATAATATTAATATTTATTTTAGGCATTTTTTCTAAAATAATTTATTTTTATGTGAATAATGAGGAATCACTACTTTACTAATACTTTCACTTCAATAAAATTAATATAAAATAATGAAATGAATGTTTTTAAAACCCTTCTTACTATAAAGAATATTTTTATAGAGTTAAATTCTGTATTTTAAAATACTATATGGATATATAAACCTAACTATCAACATCTTTGAAAATTTATTTAATATTTTAATGAGAATAAATTTTCATCTATTTCATTTGATAAAATTTTTACTTGGTTAAATTGGGTTTCAAATGATTTTTAATGTGAATTAAATATTTATTGAATAGTAATTAAAATTTTAATTTCAATCAAATCAATAATACAGATAATTTTATCATAAATATAAATCATAGGACTAAAATACAATTTTTCCAAAACATACTTTTCTTATTATATATGGTAATACTAAAATTAATTTCTATAAATCATTGAAATTTTATTTTATTAAATGATTCACATATTTATAATTATTATGTAAAAATTATTTTATAATATAGATTTTACTTTTCTTTTTTTAATATTAGTTTCCAAGTGTTAAAGTGGAGTTATCACAATAAGGATAAATTAGGTAAAATGGGTTAAACCTCGTGGAAGTGGCTAGAACATGTGAGAAACATTTTAAATATTGAACTATAGGGAAAGGATCAAAAGAATATATTTCCTCAAAACATAATTAGACATATTTTTATCCTTTTTCATTAAATAAAGTAGTTATAATATAGATTAATAATGAGTTTTTACAAAAGTTCCCTTTTATACAATTATAAATAGAGATAACCTCCTCCCTATTTCTCCACCCATTATAATGACTTGGCTCAGCCAAAACTCTATCCTAGTATCTATTAAACACTATCTTCATGTTGTTGAAGCCTTTGTTTCACCAAAATACCGAGCTAATAATTTTTTAAGAGTTACCCAAAGGGAAACTTCGAAGGTAAATTCTAAGTGCAAGTGTAGAGATATTTCAGATACAGGTAATGGTTCTGTATCAATAAGCTTTCATTGAGGAATGATGTGATATTATGAATTAATATTTATTTTCAGGGTGTATCTACTACCCTTAATAATTATAATATCATAAATTATTTTTGAACATGGAAAACATCACTTCCATTGATTTTAGTCCTTACTATGGGCTATGCTTGAGTCACTCTAATAAATATAAGGGTCTTTAATAACTCAATCTCTTTTCAGGAGTAATAATGATTCTCCATGAATTTAATCTTTAACATCATATGGTATACCCTATTTTTATCTTGGTAGATCAATTTTTATTAATGTATTCCTTAATGGTGAGTTTTAACTATTTTTGAAAAATTAATTATGGTAAGAATGATTGTAAACCATGTAAACGATGATTTCCCCTACTTTTCCATAATTTACCATCCCTAAAATTTTATCCCTTTTAATTTCAACAGTAATTAAGTGTTATATAATTCTATCATAATTTTTTTATTACCCTCATATAAAAATATTGTTTTATGATCTCATTTTATGATGTGGGATTTCAACAAAGTTATTCGAAATCATAAAAAGGAATATTCCATAACTCCTTCAAGACTTTATAACTACAAATTCTATTTCATTTTATCTATTTTTATGACATGTTATTCTTATGTACCTAATCTATTGTGGTATATATTTGCCTTATATATATACCTATTTGAATATCATTTTCTCTACTCATGTTATACATGTTTTTAGTTCCCTTAAAAATTCCCATTATTAAATAAACATGATTGAAAGTAACATTAATATTAATGATCTCATGTTAAACATAAACCCCATAATTTTTTTTAATCCACTCATAGATTCTAAAAGAACTCAATATTTTATAGTGAACACTCTTTGTTCAATTCATATTTTCTGTAAAATTTTATAATATTTCCTTTTATAAAAATTTCATTTACATTTTTAATAATGTTTCACGAAAGTGGTTTACATTCATTCTTTATTCACTAGATCATTCTCTTTAATTTTACACATTGTAACTGCATGTTCATAACCTGTGTTTATTTTCTAATTATTGATGATAAAAATGATTTAACTCCTTCTTATCTTTGGAATATACATGATATAGAATATGGTTATGCCTTAAGGAAATATTTTGAAACCCACCTTATTCTCAAGGGTTTAATTATGATTATTATATATAATTGGGATTGTTTCATTTTATGTAATATATAATCATGTAAAAATTATTATGTTGGATAAACATTATTTTTATGGAATGGTTCATTATATACCTTAAATGCATTGAGTAATATTAATGTCTCATGAGTTTCCATGTCTATTTCACAGGATGTTAGCCAAATAACACTACAGTTTGATGGCAGTTTACCTAATTTGTGTTGGTTAGGTCCATTATAACACTATAATTATTATGTTAATGTCAATGTCTCTTGCTATTTCATATATGGTCCATGTCTAGTCAGCAGAAGCACAAGATGTATGATGCACAAATAGTTATCCAGAGCACACTCTATTATGATGATGATAATCCAGAGTATATAATTATTTTGGTAGAGCCTACCCTATATTATGTTGTTATAGAGGTTTCCCTTAATATATTATTATTATGTTATTCTTATTTATGTTTCCACATTCTTATGATTTTGTGATCTCTTGTATTCATATCCTTATTCCATGTTTTCTTTATAATGATCATTCTCTTTATGATATCTTGTTTTTCCTCCTCACACTTATTATATTATGTATTTAAATGTATATTCTATTACTGTGATTTATATATCACCCCAATAATTATCTATTTATCTTAGTGTATACTATTTATTATTACCAAAACTATAAAATTAAGGATCACTATTTAGAGTTTATAATAATGTTATTGTTTTATGTTAAATATGATGTATTTATGTATCTAATCGTCCAATTATTCAGTAACTCTAGATCCTTCTATTTTATTTTTAGTATTGTATATTTTTAATCATGAAATATAGCACGATTAATTATTTTGTTTCTATAGTTGGTATTAGAAAAATCTGTAGTTATCTTTGGGGATTAAGATGATAAAACCTTAGTAAAATACATCTTGATAAGTCTAAGGAATAATTCGATGTATATGATAACATCCTAGAATTTTGAAAAAGATTAGACTATGTGGTTTTTATAGAAATAATTGCTTATATGGATATAACAGGTGGATTTAGTCTTTGAAACATATGTACGTAGATGTAATGACCCCAAAAGGTAATGTTGTGTATTCACTCAATCATCTCCTGGGTAAAAAAATAGTCTTATCTATACACTTGGATTGACACTCCTAGGGGATATGATTTGGTTAGTAATATGTTATTTATGAACTACTATAAAGGATTGATATATTAGTTACATTGATAGACTACGTTGTGAATTATAAGCAAACCCATATTAAGGAAAACAATAATGAATATTAAATGAATTATGTTAAAGAAAGTATGATATAATTTTTTAAAAGATTGATATAGGTAAAAATATGAATGATATAGGTTGAAAAATAGTTTTATAACTAATCTAAATGAATTATATGCAAACAAGATGGTATTATAAAGTGAGAAATTTTCTAGTTAAATTTCCCTTTGGTTATTTGGGGTAAACACCCTATAATGTTACTCATTCATAACTCATGTTAAACCCTTTTGGTTTTAATGATTGTAGGAACCATAATAAAACGAGTTAAAACTTGGTGAAATGGAAAATAAAAAGAATACCTCAACCAACAACCCATCCGATAGGGAGTTATAACACCAAACCATGTGATTATGCTAAACTAACTATCATGGAATCTGATTTACCATGCGAGGATAGTTGAAATCCTAAAACCACCAGAGAATATGAGGATTGATACTCACAAAAATTTAGGTAATGAATATTTCAAAACAAGGAATATTCAATATATATGTAAAAAATATGTGAAGAATCACCAAGTAAATATCCCAATAGGGTGAGAGAAATGTTTTAAAAATATTAAAGTGGGGCATCAGGCATTCTAATACAAAAAGGATGAAAAAGGACACCAAAAAGAGAATAAGGTATTTTCCAATTCTCCCCCACTCTTAAATGGTTCAAATTGAATTAGTTTGGAAATTATGTAGATCAGTACCCTAACCCCAAATTAATAAGTTTAATGGAATCAATGACCATCCAAATAAATGGAACAACTCAACTACTAATAGAAGGTCATGAAAATATAGTGTAAAATTTTAACTCACTATCCAATTCAGATTTATGAGTATTTAATTCTATTGTAGATAAGCTAATAATCTAAAGAAGTTTTGTAATAATATTAAATCATTACCCCAATGATTTGAGTATCAAATTAAACTACTAGGTGTATGAATATTTTATCCCAAGTCAATTCTTGTGAAAATATTCTGTACAAAAATCTCATCGTTCTTGCTTTAAATATGTTTAATTATATTTTTTTAAATGGATTGGTCTGTGAAATTTAAGGAATAATTATTTAGAATAAAAATATAACATTTCATATAAACCTATGATCATCTATGAAAGTATAATAATAATCACCCTCCAGAAAGGAATTTTAAAATTTAGGTCTTTATATCAAATAATTATAGACTCCTTGCTCAAATGGATAGAGAAAAAATAAGTATTAATGTTAATTATATTTTGAGAAGAATTTTATGTTTCAGATTTTATATAGTCGATATCTATCTAGAAACTATACGATAATATTTATGTATCTTGTAGATACCCACAACTAACATAATTTCAATTTAATAATTAAAAATTGCGAGGAATCAATATATTTAATGGGGGAGAATGTATGACCAGTGAATCTATTATCAGTTTTTCTATAATTCATTCAAATATTTTTGAAATCTCGATACACAATAAACAATGAACCAAAATGAAACTATTATATGTTTATATCATTAAAATCTATAAGTTAAATTTATAGATATAAATTGGAGAATTATAATTATTAAATATATTAATTTATATAACCAAAAAAGTCTAGAAAAATGAAAAATCATTCGAATATTTATTAAAAATGAAATAAAATAAGTTAAGAAAATAAATGGGGTCAAACAAAATGACATTACCTCATCCAACAAACAACAAAGTTTAAGATCATACTATTGGAAATAATTTTCATAATCAAAATCATTATCTGTTTCCCATTAAGACTCGGAGTTACCTTGATTAATTATCCAAATTTTCTCTAAACTATCATTTCTTAACACCTTATAATAATATCTAGTAGACACAACCCCTAGAAGATTTTTATAGTCCATATGTGGAATTCTTTTTGAAGGAGTAGGAGTGAGACCACCACTGGAATCCACCATTTTCATTCCATATGTGATAACATCCTTAAGTGAAGAATCGACACCACATCACGATGCCTTGAGGTGGATTCTATCATTAACCCCTTCATCATCATAGACATTTTCCCACTTATCAATCATTCCTGAATAATTGAATACTTTACAAATATCATGAGGATAATAAATATTTTGTTGAATATTAGGTTGGTTGATATCATTGTCCATTGAATGAAAATCCACCAGTATGTCCATTATAATTGGTTCAAAATTGGATATTCCTTTTGAACTACCTTATAGTGAACACCGTCAGTCTGGGAATAGGGAACCAATGTCTGGACAACATTCATAGGGATATGAGGTTGCTACACCAGAGGGACTTTTGAATCCCCAACATTTCCAGGTCCCTAATGAAAGGGAAATAATCCCAAATTTATATCATTATATTCCAAAATAGAAACCACAAACCCTTAAAAGTAATTTATATTTTTATAAATGTTATTTTATATAAATTTACTTAATTTTATATTTTTCTTAAGAGTGTATATTTTTATTTGTTGTACTTTTTATTAAAGAAAACTATGTATATTAGTGCTAAATAATGATTTTAAAAAAATATAATATTGATTGATAAATGACATATTTATTATATTTTTTTAGAAATTATGAATATGAACAACTAGTACTCTCAAAATTTAATTTTATTATAATTTTTTTCATTTTGTATTATTATCTTAATTAAAATATAAAATATAAAATATAAAATAATAAATTTGAAAAAATTGAAATCATATTTGGATATGAAATGTCAATATAGTTTATTATTCTTTATAATATAATATTTCTTTAGCTGAATAGTTGAAAATATTAATTTTTCTGACATTATCACTTTTATGACATTATTGTACTATAATTCTATTATTTTAACCATTTTACTATAAAAAATATATTTTAGGTAATATTTTAATAAAACATGTCTTCAACTATTTATTTTAATAAAACTTTCATATGGTTGAATTACTTTTTAAACATAATTTATTATTAATAAAAATAATTATTTAATAATAATAAACATTTTAATTTCAATAGTGTCAATAAAATTGAAAAATTTATATGAAACATAAATCATAGGTTTAAAATAACTATTTTATTCTAAAAATATGTTTTGGTGTGTTATATGTTGTAATATAAATATTCATTTCTATAAATTCAATGAAATTTAATTTCATAAAACAATTTACATGCTTAAAATTTGTATTTTGAAATTAATAAATAAAATTAATTTTAACTTTTTAAATTAAAATTAGTCATGAATGGTAAAATACGATTTACCGTTCTAAGGGTAAAGGGGGCATAAATGGTTAAAAACATGTTCAACTAGATATAATGTGTGAAAAACATGAATAATATTGAACGTTTTAGGGGTTATGGACTTTTTATCTATCGAAAAACCATTATTGGACATTTTTACAGTCTCTAAAATTAAATAAATAAGTGTTTACAAAATATCCCATTTCTTCACTTATAAAAGGAGAATAACTCCTCCCTATTTTTCTACCCATTCCAATGACCTGGATCATGAAAAACTCTATCATAGTCTCTCCCTAACCCCCATACTACACCTTCAAATCCTCGGTCTCACCAAAATACCAATCTAAAGGGTCTTGTGGAGTTACATAAGGGGGAACTTCCTAGGGAATGGAATTTAAGTGCAATGAAACTCGTAAGGGTTCTATCTTAATCACCCTTCATAGATTCATTAATTTATATTATGCACCAATTATTATTTTTATGGTGTATCTACTAACCCATGTATTATAATATCATAAAATATTTTTTATCTTTTAGAGAATCACTTTTTTTCATTCTCTTCCTTATTGTGGGATATGATTGATGTATTCCATTATATATATGGGTGTTTCATAATAAAATTTAATTTATTTAGTTATAATGTTCCTCCTTGAATTTATTATATCTTTCCATATTCTATACCCTATTTCTATCTTTAGAGACCACTTTAGATTCAATTATTTCATAATGGTGAGTTATAATCAATTTTGAAAATGAAATTACATTAAGAATAATACCTATCCACTTAAACACAGGATTCCCATCCGTGTACAAAATTTCCTTCCCTCTAATATTCTCTATTTTATTTGGAAATATCATTAAGTGTTACCTCAGGTAAAATTTAAATTTTTTATTATAATCCTTTAAAAATAATGTTTTATTATCTAATTTTTTAATGTGGGATTTCAATAAATGGGTTTCAAAATATCAAAATGGATCTTCTATACCTCCTTTGTGACTAGCCAGTTACATAGTCCCATTTTTTTGGTTTTTATGACATATTATTCAGGATGACATCTTAAATTTTGGAATATATTTCCTTTATAAATATACCTAGTTTAATATCCTATTCACTATTTAGGTTATTACAGAAACCCTAACTTTTGATACATAGATATTATATGTTCTTATAAATACTCATTACATTACAAAAACATATGCATGATTATTTTAAAGGTACAGTTCATTTATAAATATAGAAACATATACAACTTATTCATAAGAGTTATATATCATATCAAACTTAGTTCCTTATAACTGTAACTCTTATCAGAAAAATCACACATAATACCTATCATCATAACCTATGGAAATAAAGCTTAAGAAAAGATAAACTCAGATTCTCAGTAAAATTAATCAATATAAATACATAAAAATAACATGAATATATGGGTATGATAATATGAGCATAACATATGAAAACCATACCATGTATATCAAAGATCAAAATATTGAGTCCTGGAATAATGATTTAAAATTCATATGACATGAATCATATATAAATAAAATAATATCATCCATGAGAGAATAACATTAACATAAGACATTTAATCACAACATAAACACAAGCATACCAACGAATAAATTCATAACATGTTAGGCTTGGGATAACAACCCATGAACTTGCTTTAGGATTTGGATATCCTAATATATACCATCATTACGGTCTTGGGATAACCTCCCATGTACCCCATGAGATCATGGAATATTAATCATTACCCAATTCATTGGAGGAATACATAATTACCACCCATAAAGTAATGAAAAAAATACATATGTGTGACATAATATCATAAAATATTCATTATATCAGATCCCACAAAAATAAATGGGGTTTATAAAAATTTCTTCATAACATAACTTGTGGAAGTGAAATAGGTTTCATAATCATTTCATCATTTCATCATGGAATAAACCATGTAAAAGTAAGTGGGTTTCAAAAACATAATATCATTTTAAAGGAAAAAAACTTATTCTCAATTAATAACCATAGCAGAATAGTACATAAGAGTTTCATGAGAGACTGTTCGTAAGATTTCAACATCACGAGATTAGTAAAAACAATCTCAATAAACGATGAGATTATATCATAAAAAATTACCACTTTGATAAATTTGAATCATAATACCCATGAAGGAATAAAATTAAATAGATCTTAAAATATCATGATAATAAATAAATTATAGGTATAAAACCTGAATGGGGATGTATATACACCTCATAAAAGGTGATATTTTTTTAACATAATGTATGTCCCAAAGTATAAAAATTGTGACAATAAATATTTACCTATTTGGTAACTTTTGAACTGTAAACACCAGGAATGTGTTGTCCTAAAATGGATATATAAATCTAAATAATATTCTGGAGAATAATAAATAAATAAATTCATTATAATTATATAAACCTCACAATATAAATACACAATGAATATAGCATGCCTCTGAAAAAAAATAAAAGTGAGACGAAAATCCCTTATCATAAGTTTTGAATTCCATAAAATAAATTAAAACCTCATGTATAATAAATATAATTTTATTTTTAATACATTCCATAATAATAATTATATATATCCAACCATATATTATATACTTAATAAATTTTATTTCCCATTTATTTACAATTACTTGTCCAAATAATATTTCTGGTAATAACTATTTTATTTTTCATGCATATTTTGATTTGTTATTTTTGGTACTATTACTTAGACCATGGATCCATTTTATCCATAATGTTATACATGATATAATTTTTTTATTATATATATTATAATTTATTTCAATCCATAAAATTCAGAGACATAAAAATAAATACACCATTTATCGAGATAATAGGCCATACGAACACATGAACGTTGTTTCCATTTTTTCGATGGATGAAATAAAATAAATTTAAATATATTGAATTTATAGAATACTTTTTATTCCAAATATATCACATATATTTATTAAAATTATCCTTATTAACTCCTATGTAATGATTTTGTTAATATTGAGTTACATGGCTTCGCGATGCGGTAGTCTACTATACACATGAACAATGTCATCGTATCCCCCACAGAATGTAAAGTAAGATGATACATGGGATATAAAAATTATAGAAGTTTAATTATGTTACAAATATGTTATATATTAGTTTAACCAATCCTTATTTCTATACAAGTATAAAAAAAATTACAAACACATCATATTGATTCCCAAGGTAGTTGTCCGCCATACACATGAGCGACATTATTATTTTCCAATAGGTTGGAAAGTAATATGGTATATACGGTATTATAATTAAAAAGGTATAATAATATCATAAATATCATATATAAACATAAGTCACCCAATATATAAATCATTGAGAGTTGGTGATGGAAAACTAATAATATTAGTTCGTGAGGCGGTAGTCCACTGTAAACATATCGGTGGTTCCATTTCCCATTTGATGGAAGTGGAGATGTATATAGGATGTTACATTAACATAATTTATTATAAGTATATGGGAGATAATGTTTTAATTATATCATAATATCTTTAGAATATTTTATTAATATTTCTATTATGAGGAATAATAAATTAAACACAAAAAAAATTCTAAATGTTTTACCTCTTCTTCGGAGAGCCTCTTTAGATTTACACCAAAAGCCTTCTAAGGATGGAACCATGTAACACCCCAAGATTTTAAAATAATATAACTAGTTTTTATAGTGTATATAAAAAACTACATAGACCATATTTTATAATATAACACCCTGATACACTATGATGTATTTTTTAATAAATTCAACCTCTTTGATGGATTTTGATGCATGAAACACAAGGTTTAAACAAAACAACTCTATTAAAATGTTATTATCTAAAAAAATAACATTATAAAATGGACATTAAGTTGGTTGGTATGAATATTAATAACCAAATTATAAATTTTATATAGTTTACACGTGTACAAAACAAATTCAATGGATATATTATGATTATAAATAAAATAAGATTCATTTAAAAGAAAAAGAAACTTTTTTCTAAAAAAATGTATTCTTCAAAAAGATGGGTTTGTCTCGGTTTATAATCATAATTATAAATTGTTTTTTAAATATTTTATAAAATTAATAGAAATTGAAATCTATATGTGAAAATTATCTTTGGGTAGTTTTTTGATAATTTTATGTCAAAATTAATTTTTTGATAAATAGTTAAAAATACTAATTTTCATTGAAACTAACATTTCATTTAAAAAATTGAAAAGGATAAATTATATTTAAAATTGGGTTAAAATTTAAATTATTTCAATAATATTAAAATTTAACTAATTGAGGTCATTTTAAAAAATTTCATATTGAATTTATATATAAAAACATCCTGAACGTTTGAATGTTTTTTCTTTGGAAAACCTTTTTTTGTCGCATCTCTCTATTTAATTTTAAAATTAATTATCCATATTATATATATTAAATTTTAAAAAATGGGGTTCATATTTAAATTAATATTAATTTTATATTATATAATAATCTCAACCTAATTCTTTTACAACAACTAATACTAAAATTAGTCATAATTAACAACCATAGTTAAAGTAAAAATGGGTTTACCAGGGGTGAAACTATGAAGACAAGGGTTAATAATGAACTAAAAATTTTATAAAACGCATTTTATGGACATAGATAAAACTTATAAGCTATATGGTTTGAAAAATTTCCATTTTTGAGCCTTGTGTCATGTAAAAAACATAGGTACACTATATTGTATAAAAAATATTCCATGTGTGTCATCTCCTCCACTTATAAAAGACGACTCCCTCCATTCACTTATTCACACATATAGAGAACATTGGATCAATAGACCCTAAAGAAATAAATCCCCAAAATAGTTATTCAAATTATAGAGCATAATGTATTACAAAAAGGAAACCCTATGGTCTTTAATAGGATATCCAATGAACGCTCTCTAAGTGAAGGTAATTGTCTTAACGAATATCATTGATTTTGTTTCTTCTCTTTCAAAATTAAATTATGTATTAAAAATTACTATATAATTGCATTATTATCTTAAATATACTGATATTTTTATATTTTTAGGGAATAATATTTATCCATCTCAACCACCATCAAATTGGAAACCATATAATCGATTGTGTGTATGACGAACTACCCCCTCGAGAAATGATATAACCCATTTTAGATCAACACATATCATGATTATACATAATGATGTATTTAATATATATATATATATGATATTTATTATATTTTTATATTATTTTAATTCTAATATTACATATTCCTTCTTACGTTTCATTCCATTTAAAATACAAAAATGGCGCATGAGTGTATGGCATACTATCATTTCGTGTAGTGGTGTGATTAATTTATCATGTACACTTTATATGGAATTAGATAAGGATATATTTAGTGAATATAATATATATATTTAAATTACATTAAATATTTAAAAATAATATATCACCCAATTTATTACCCTTTCACCCATTAAGGAATTGATAATGTCGACTGTGTCTACGTATAACCAACTATCTACACAAAGTGATGCAATCCATATTCCTTGTTAAAATTTAAATAATAATAATAATAATAATATATAATGAAAAAATTATATTTATAACATTAATATAATTTTGAGATGAATCATATATATAATATTAACAACAACCAAAGCATTTATAAAAAATTGTGCATAAGAAAACAATGCAATTAACATCCAAAATAATGAATGTAGTGAAATATTATTACTAATTGGTGAATCCTTCTATAAGGGGATCATATATGATATTATAAATATGAATATGGTTCTTTAATTAATTAATAATATTTTTAAAACCATTATACTATAGTTTAAGTCATGTTTAATCCAAAGGAAGTGTGAGCTAAAGGACTTCGTCTCAATTTCCCTTCATTGAGGCACACTATAATTTTATGCGGATAATTTTTTTATATGGTGTATATAATTATGATTTTACTAGTAATATAATTATTAAATATTAATTCATAAAATCTAATGTTTAAATTTTAATTACTTTATCTAAATGGATTTGACATGAAAATTACCAAGTAGTAAATAATTTCACAACTCAATTTATTTTCATTGGGTTATATTACTTATTCATTATCTTTGATATTATATGAATATGTTAATATTTATATTTTACTATATTAGTTTTTTATCCAATTGTTTTATATGGAATTATTTTTGATACAAATAATTGATTCATTTGTTAATTCTCACTACAATGTTATGATGTTTGTAATGTATTTTTCGACAATCTCATTTTAATCAGAATTATTTATACATTAATTTCCATTAAAAGAAATGTTTTTATAATTTTCTAACAAAAAAAATTATTTTTATCCTTATCTGGTTATTCATAAATTATTAAAGTAATTTTACCATTTTCTACTCTTTGGTACTTAAAATTATTGAGAGAACATTTTTAATAAATTCTAATTTCATTTCTCTCTTTAGTCAAAAATAATTTTTCTTGCAAAACTATGTTGTCAAAAAAGGATTTTAAAAATTAATTTAAAATCATCAAAATTATTTATCATTTTTTTACTCATTTAATATTTTTAAATTCAACTAAATGAATCTTTATTTTATTTTCCAAATGAGTCCCATTTATAATTTAACAAAAAATTTAATGGAATATTTGTTTCAATGTGTAAAAATTGCATCATATTTCCCTCCATTATGAACACTATTTTTTTGAATGATTATTTATAAGTTCCAATATATATATATTCAAATAAAATTATTATCAAAATATTTTGAGAACTTTCATTTTAAAAATAATATTATCCTCTATAATGTCTTTAAATACATTTTCATGGTATTTCTATTATTCAATGATAACACCCATTTATTTAATTATCCTCCACTAGAGGCATGTTGTATTGAAAAAATAATTATTATTTATATGGTTGTTTTATGGATATTTTGATCAACAACATTATTGAAATTCACTTTCTTGATATATTTTTGTAGACATTAATTTCCCCTTGGAACAGTCCCTTTCTTGTGATCATTGGATAAATTTTTTTTCCAAAATATCAATATTATTTATCATTTATATATATATTTCTCAAATTGTATATAATTAATATATAAGATGTTCTATATTGAAAGTTATTTTATTATCTTGGGAAATATTGATAAATTCATATTCTTTACTCAATATGGTTATTTTATGATAATTCATAATTTTCTTTAATTTCACCGATTATTCAAAATGTGAGGAATGCTTTGGAAATAAAGATATAGATGGGGACCGGTTATGGAAACCCACTTGATGAATCAGTATTCTCATGAGATGAATCAGTTGGAAACACTTAGTTAATTAGGTTTATGGTGTATACCTAGACATTAGTTTTATACTGCCTCATGAAATGTCTTGAAAGTAGAGGTATTATGATGCTTGAGATCATGATGTCCAATAATTTATATTTTTCTTCACTAAGATTTTAGTTATTAATATCCATTAGATTTCTATAATGATATTATCTCTGGATGCATTTTAATTCTCAGTTTATTGATTAAATGGAATGTGTTTTCTGTTAATTACCTTTCCATATTGATTATACCTTATAGTAATGATAGTAAAATTATTTAAACATCATTTATATTAAGTCATTTATGTTTCCATATTGATTATTCTTTATATAATCATGATAGTCAAGTTAATTATTTAATGGAATGTGTGTTCATATATTTATCTTTTAATATTTATTATTACTTATTAATTATTCTCTATTTACTCATGATAGGTTCTTCTTTTCGTAACTATTACTAATCATTTGAGCTTACCATTATTTTTATTCCCTTCCAAGGAATATACTACGTGAATAATGAATGATATAAAAGGATAAACCAGAGGGAAAAATGATATTTATGAATGAAAACTATGATGTAATTTTTTTTATTTAAATGTAATTTTGGAATCATGTATATATCCTGTTTAACAAGACTAATAAGATATACGATCCTTTAAGATGTGATTATTTATATCTTATGACAATGTAATAAATAAGACACATGAAAATTGCCATTTGGGTTGGGTTTTTTAAAGTTGGTATGAAGGAATGTTTAATAGAAACCTTGTGGAATAAATTTATGAAAACATTTATTAGTGAACATAACCCTATGATATACTTTGAGGATTAATACAGAAATACATCCTAATGTTTTTGGTAAAGTACAGATTATGAGGATTGTTTCAAAAAATAAATCAATATCTGGATACTACATGTGGAAATGGTTACAGTATAGTTGTACCTTGTGGTAATAACACCAAAAGGAACTCTAAGATTTACTTAAGCATTAACTGATACACAATAATAGGACTTGTTGCACACCAGGGTTGACACTCCCAGTAGATATTCTTTTTATAATAAAATTGTTTTTGCAAACCATTATGAAGTAATTTAATTTATAGTAAAAATGAATGACCTAGGTTAAACATAAGGTTTCTTATATTTATAATAATGTTTTAGGACATAGAAATTACATAAGTGATTCTTCATGATTCATTGGTTTCCCACTAGGATTATTATTTCTCACCCCATGATTTTATCAATGTATATAACAAGGAGGAATCGTGTTAACAATGAACATGAGAAACAATGTGGTGACTATGAGAAAAAAAATGGGATGATGACTGTATTTAAAGGTATTTTGATTATGCCTAATTAGTTATCCTAAAATATTATTAACAAACTATACCTTAAAAAACTTTTTGACTCACCAAATAAGATAAGGAAGTAGTTTTCTAAGATCTCAGGTAGTGTAGATAATAGAGGAATGAATGATTGATTTCTTTAAAATAAAAAATGTGGAAAGAGAAATCTTGAAAATTTATTCTAGGTAATAGGAAAATTTTTTATGTGTGGAAAAGAAGGGAATAAAGAAGCGAATTGTTGAGAAAAAATGAAGAGTATGATAAATGGAAATAAATTTAATCCTAGGGATACATCTATAATGTGATGTCTTAAATGTGGGGAAACATGAAATTATCTGAGTCAATTAAATTATCTAAAGGTAAACCCCTACACTAAAGAAGGAAATATGTTGATATACGATAATAGAATTATTTTTGTATTGTTATTATAGAATTATCTTGTTGAATTATTTTTTACAAATGGTATTTTGGTTATAATAATCATGAATCATTTAAGTATTAGGTTAAATTTTATAAGAATATATTTTTCAATTATATTAAGTATCATTGATTCCATTATGTGATTACGAGTTTAATATTTATTATACTTTCAAATCCTTAAATACCCCATTTCTAGTTTTTTTGTGATAAGAGTCTACTAAGACCAATGAAAATTTTGGAGACATTTACAAGAATAAAAACCATTGGTTTAATATATGTTCTATTTTAAATGATATTTAAGGACTGATTACATTTATTTTTGTGGGAATAAGTTTAATGGTATTGGTAATATTTAGGGTTTATCATATCTAGGATGTTGAGGTATTTATAGGTCAATAATTTCTGGGAATATTATTGAAATTATATTAATATTGGTTTAGAGAAAGGAAAGAACATATGTCGTGTAAAAACCCATCACATCTAGTGAAGGTCACATGTATTGACCCAATAATTGATGGGTGATATGGTTGTTGTTCCTATGACTAGCCTACATAATGTTCTTCTTAATATCTTAATTTTTAACCTAAATTATTTGATGGATAAATATTACTGTTGAACTAGTCGTGTTACTATTGTGGATTGGAGATCAATATATTATATTGGGTAGCTTATACCAACAATTTTGGATTTATTGAAGATATGAGGAATGACTTGCCACTATTTTATGAATTTTATGATATGTAAAAAGAATATTATAGTTCTTCAAGAATAAAAAAATTAAATTTTTTTATAATAATTTAATAGAGTAAGTGATGATGTGGAAATTTATTGATGCACAACCGAAGGATGAAATTATAATTATGAAATAGAATGATATAAGGTAACTATATTTCCTTAAGTTAAAAGTCATGATGGTAAAGGAATTCCCCATCATTAGAAACAAGGATCTTGAAACAAAAATGATATACTATTACCTTCAAATATGATGAATCAAATAGACTTTTAAATCATCACAGATTTATGATTTTTAGGTCCTAAAATTTCCATTGATAATTCAATTTTGTGAGATCAATGATCTCTAGAACACTCCATAATTATTTACACTTTTCTTGTATGTATATATGTACACTTGACACTAATGTTCTCCTACTTGGGAACATGGTATATGTCAATCTAGATATCCTTTGTACATAAATTTATCGCTCATTTAGATGATGTTTTATTAACCCTTTTATGAATTTTTTTTTTCAAAAAAAGGTATTTTAAAATTTCAAACCCTTTATTATCAAGATTATGATTAAATTTTGAGGACAAAATTGATTTATGAGGGCTATAATTTAACACCCAGAGATTACAAATAATAAAATTGGGTTCAATAAAATTTATGAAAATTCACATCGAGATTATAAAAGAATATAACACCATAGTAAATTATGATATGTTTCTATTTTATATTAATTTAAACATATTCAATAGCTTGATATGCAAAAAACATTGGGTTTAAAATAAAACAGAATACTCTATTAAAATATTATTATTTAAAATGCCTGTGTTATAAACTAGCTGTTAAGTTAGAGGGTATGCATTATAATAAAAAAATTATGAAACATAAATGATTTAAAAATTTATTAAATAAATTCAATGGATATATATTGATTATAAATAAAATTATATTGACGTTAAAGAAAATATAATGTTTTCTAAAAAAATCTATTTTTCTAAAAGATGATTTAGTTATACTTTGAGAGAATAATTTAAAAATAGTATTTACGACTTTTAGAAAATTTATTTTAAAAATTAATATTTATTTTTTAATTATACAAGTCAAAATTATCATTGGTTTACTTTTTTTTGGATTTTTGGAAAAGAAATATTTTTTGATGAGTAGTGAAAAATACTAATTTTTATTGAACAATTCCATTCTGTTTAAATAATTTAACGGGTAAAAATATATTTCAAATTTATTTTAAGTTAATATTAGTTAAATTATAATACAATTTAACTAATTTAGGTCATTATAATCATTTTTATATTTAATTTTGATATATTTATTATTTTTTTTTGAAATTTTGAATCTTTTTTTAATTTGGAAAACCGCTTTTTGTCACATTGGTGGGTTTAATTTTAAATTGAATTCTTCCAATTCTTTGAATTGAATTTGGAAAATTTTAATCCATATTTTAAATTTTATTAATTTATATTATCTTATAATTTCATATTAATTTGTTACCTTTATGATTAGTAAAATCAAAAGAATTAATTATCATAGTTAAGGTAAAAAATAATTTACCAAGGGTTAAACTAAGAATATAATGGTTAAAATTGATATAAACTTACCGAAAAACCATTTTATATCCACATTTAGACCATATACCCTATATGTATCTATAATATCCCATTTTTGGATATTTGTTCATGTGAAAAACATGGGTACACTATTCTTTCCAAAGCATCTATGTGTGTCATCTCCCCCACTTATAAAAGGGCACTCTTTCCCTTTACTTATTCAAACGTATCAAGCCTAACGGCTCAAAAAACCCTTCCAAAATCTCTCCCCCACATAATTATACAAATTATAGAGTATCCTGTCTTCCTACAAGACTGGCCTTAGGATCTTTAATAGAATATCCAATGGAGGTTTTTCTAAGAGAAGGTAATTGTCTTAACAATGCTCTTTCATTTTAATTCTTCTTTTTTCCATTAAAAATTATGTCTTCAAACCAACAATATAATGACATCAATATATAAAATATAAATATATTTAATTATTTTTATAGGGTAATATTTATCTATCTCAAACTCCATCAAATGGGAAATGAAATCTTCGATCGTGTGTGTGGCGGACTACCACCTCACGAACCAATAAAACTCATTTTCCACCAACACATCTCATAATTTTATATAATTATGGATTTAATGTATATTTATTATAATTATTATATTAATATATTTATTTAAATTTAATAACACATATGTCTTCTTACATTTTATTCCATTTAAAATATGATAATGTCACTTGTGTGTACGGAGGACTACAACATCGCTAAGCGATGAGATTATTTTTTCACTTACGCTGCACATAAATGTAAATAAGGTAATATTTAGTGAATATATGTTAAATATATGAAATTATATTTTTTATATAAGGTTAGTATATCATGAAATTACTTACCCTTTCACCCATTATTGAAATGATAACGATGCCCGTGCGTATATACGACCTACTATCTCCACGAACCGTTGTGATCCATTATCCATATTAATATTTAATTAATGATTCTAATTATGTATCTAGTGAAAAAATGATATTTATAACATTAATATAATTATTTATATAATGTAAATATATATTATTCATACGAAATATAACTTTCATGAAAAAACAATGATGATAAAACAATCCAAATGACACTTGAAACAATGAAAATAATCAAATATATTGACAAATGGGTGATAAAATGTTATAATTGGTTAAAATATGATATTATAAATATTGTTATGGTTAGTTTATGAATTAATAATATACTTTAAACCATTATATTGAAGGATAAATTTTGTTTAACAAAAAAAAGAAGGAGGTAATGGAATTTTCCTCAATTTCCCTTCATTGAGCCATATTGTAATATTATAAACCTAATTTATTTTATATGGTTCATATACATGACCAATTAAATTTAATATCACAATTTATTATGGATTTATGGTATTTACATATTAAATTTTAATTATTTCCTCTAAGGGGATTTTTATTTAAAATAACCAGGAGGTAATGTATTTCATAGCTCAACTTCTTTTCATCAGGTTATATTACCTATTCATTGTCATTGATATTAGATGTTTTTGTGTTTATTTAATTTTGAATATATTATGTTATATATATATCCTTTTTTTATTTGGATTTAAATTATATACACATCATCCATTCATTGGTTAATTCTCACTTCATTATTATGATATTTGTAAGGTTTATTTTAAAAATCAATTTTAACTAGGATTTATATACTAATCCTTCCATTGAAGAAAATTATTTTAAAATGGTCTAATAACACCCATCAATTTTATTCACCTCTGGTTATTCATGATTTTTTCATGTAATAGTACTATTTTTTACACTCTTTGGTACTTAAAATATTATTGAATTTTTTTTAATAATAACTTTCTTCATTTCTCTCTTCGGGTGAAAATAAATTTTCTGCAAAAATGATGTTTTCAAAAATGGTTTTCAAAAAGGTTTTAAAAATTATTCAAATTATTTATTAATTAAATTTTATCATATCAATAAATTTAGAAAATTAAATTAAATTAATATTCATGTATTTTTTCAACAAATACCTATTTAGATTTTACTCAAAATGTTAAAGGAATATGTGATTCAACATGTATAACAGATAGAGAATTTCCTGCTGTCATGGTCACTTAATGTTTCAAAGAATCTATTAAATGTTTGAAAATATATTTTCAATGAAATTTTTTTTAAAATTTATTGTTGATCATTCAATGTAAAATGTATATTTTCATAAAAAAAACTTTCAATGAAAATTTTATGGTATTTATATTCATCAATGACAAAAATAATTTATTTTACTTATACACCACTGGGGATTTTCTTTATTAATACCATAGTTAATCATTACATGGATATTTTATGATATTTTTGAAAAAGGAAATTATTTACATTCAATTTATTGATTAATGTTTTTTAGTTATTAAATTTACCTTGAAATATTCTCTTCCCTATGATCATTGGAGATTAAATTTCCCCCAAATATCATATTATTTATCATAGATTTGTTTATTGTTTAAACCATATAGAATTTATACATAACGATTCTTACATTGAAAGTTGTTTGATTATCTGGGGAACTATTAATAAATATATATAAATTAGTCAATACCTATATTTAACGAGAAGGAAAACTATTCAGGAATTAAATTGTTTTTTTGATATTTTAGGAATACTTTGGACATAGAGATATGGGTGGGTCTAGGTTATAGATCGACCTTCGATGCATCGATAGTATCAGGATATGAATCAGTTGGATATCCTTAGTCAAATGGGGATTTTATTTATATCTACAAATTAGTTTTTAAATTTATTTAGAAATGTTTTGACAGTAGAGTTATCATGATGTCTGAGATCATAAAGTCCAATAATTTGGAATTTCATTTATTAAGAATTTAGTTATTATTATTCATGAAATCATTTAAATGATATTATCTCTAGTTTTATTTTTATTCTAATTTTATAAATTAAATGTAATGAATTTTCAGTTATTTACCTTACCAAATTGATTTTACCTTATCCATTCATGATAGTCATGTTATTTAAACAACACAAGTGTTTAGTAATTTACCTTTCCAAATTAATTATTCCTTATCTAATAATGATATGAAAGTTATTGATTAAATGGAATGCGTGTTATGTTATTTACCTTTCTATATTGATTATTCCTTTTTTTATTATTCTTCATTTAATCTTGTTAATTTTAAATTTATGTAACTCTTATTGATAATTTGAGCTCACCATAATTTTTTTTCCATTCCTATGAATCCAAGATGTGTTATAAGAATGATATTAAAGGACATTATAAAGGGAATAATGTTATTCTACAAAAAGTTATATTGTAATTTTTTTATGCAAATGTTATATTGGAATCATGTATGTATCTACTTTAGCATCACTATTAAACTATATAGTCCGTTGAGATGGGGTTGTTTTTTTGCAAATATAATAAAGTAGACACCTGCTTTGGGCTACTGGGTTCATTTTCATTAGACATATTAATAAAATTAATTCTCCTAAGAAGTGGAAAGGGATGTAATGAAGAGGCTTGGGTAGGTATTAGATGAACTAAATGATTTTGGAAGTGTGAAAATGAGAGGTGAGGTGGTTTTCTTTTTATATGTGGGGGGAGAGGACACACATGTAATTTTTGAAATAAATAATATGTATCCATGTTTTTCTCTTGCCAAAAAGCACCAAACTCAGTCATTATCATACCATAGAGTTGGTATGGTCAAAATATGTCCAATAAATGGTTGTTTGATATGTTTCATGGTATTTTTCACTTATCTTTTAAGTTTATCCTTGATAATCACATCTTAACCATAACCACAATAATTAATTTTTATCTTTTTTATTATTTATTTTGATCAAAAATTAATTTGGAATTAGTTTATTATATAAATTATTCCAATTAAAAATATGAAATCCATTTTTCCAATTTCTATTCATATAAGTGAAAAATATATTTTAAATAATAACAATAGGAATGGTGTAATATGGATTTCTAAAGAGAAAATTTTCAAAACATTAAAGAGTTTTATATAAAAATTCAATAATAAATTGATTCCAAAAACCTAAATTGGATTTATAAATATATAATTTATCTAATTCTACTTTTAAAACCATATTAAAATAAGATTTATCATATAAATGTTTTGAATGAAAAGGAAATTTTTAAATAGAAACCAGTATCTTCCCTATTCACTAAAAAATATATATTTTCAAAAATATAATTAAATATTCACTCGAAGATAATAATGAAATTATAATTTGAAAATTTTATTTTATTTTTTCAAATAAATTTTTTAAAATTGTGAAATATAATTTTAATATTAGAGCACAAAATGCGAAAAAATAGTTTTTAGAATAAATGTTGTTTGAAAGTGTAAAATTAAACTTATTCTTATATAATTTATATGTAAAACATTATATAAATTTTAAACATTTTATTGAATATATAATACATATATTTAATTTAAATAATTCACCAAAATTTATTTATTTAATTTCATTAGATAAGAAAAATTTGTGGGCATAAAAATAGTTTTCTGAAAAATATTTCCTTTTTATTCAAATGGTTTTATTTATTTTCATTTATAATAAAATGAGTAACTAGATAATTCATGTTAAATGTATTTTTAATCAATATATAATTTTATTCTACCCTCCTCATCTTCCCTTTGCTTCTGATCCACCATCAACCTCCAACCATCTCCACTCACAATTTCCCACTATTTTTCCAGTTCCATGATACCCCTTGAGGTCGCACTAGAAACCGAGGGGTTATAATCCACCAAACCTCCTTGTAATTCTCCATTTAGGAATTCCAAAGATTCCACATGGATGGGGCTTCTATCAATTCATTGGATAGAGCTCTCCTAGTAATGACATTCGGAGAGTGCGTACAATCATATAGAAATGCAAGACAACTTTTTTTAATCCATTTCATTTAGATCACAATGTTCCCCCACCAACAACTCAATCTCGTCAGGGTTAGTGTAGTTAATTCCACCAAACTCAGAAATAGTAGACGCCATGCTCATGTAGGCTTCCTAAATAGCAGCGATTCAATCACTTTACAATCCATCAGTGAAAATAATAATCCTCCCATTATTTTCATGCATGATTCACATGATATCATCAATTGTTGGAAGAACCCCCCTCATCCTATGTATAAGGAAATTTTACAGCTTGCTGATCATCATGTTCTGCACTTCATTCATAAACTCCAAATCTATAAAGGAGTATTTAAGCCATAAATGCGACTTCTATACTATTGTAGACCATATATTTTTATAATTTATTTTATCAAATGAACACCCTCTATTCTAATGTACATGCGATAATTATCATATTAATTTATAATATTTTAATATTATGTTGTTTTTCATTAAGACTCGATGTTTCCTATAAATCATGCTTTCAATGAAATTATATTTATTTCAAATTTTTTCATAATATATAAAGGTGTAACCTTATACCTCCACAAAAAATAAATTTACCCCTCTCAATTTATCACTTATATAAAACCAAATTATTTTAATTCTAAATCATTAAATCCTTAGGATCCTACATAGTATCCACTCGCGAGAGGTTTTTCCAAAAAAAAATTACCAAGTGATTGTTCTTGTTTCATAGTAATTATTGTGGAGAATCTAAAATCTCCACTAGTTTTTCATCATAATAAAGATAATTCTCCATTAGTATGAACATTGAGTTTATAAAATTTTAATAGTGAGGTATATAATTCCTTAGAATAGATACATAGAACACATCATGAACTTGAGAGAGTTTTGGTGGAAGAACAAATTGATAGGCTTCCATCCCAATATAATCAATAATTTCAATGTGATCTATATACCTAGGACTTATATTTCCTTTATATCCAAAGTAAAATTTCATACTTTGGTTATTATTTGATTAATTTACCCTTAATCTCATATTATATGAAATTAAGAGATATATGTTATGTATCATTCACTAACTGGTCTCAAGATCAAAAATAGAATGATAAGCCATTCCTTATATTTCAAGTTGTCATAATTAAAAAATGGTTTAAAAATGTTTTACAATATTCATGAATCTTCAGGCGGTTAAGTAATACATTAATATATAAAACCACATTAAAAGATGAATTTAATCCATTTCATAAATAGTTAACCTTATAACCCTTCCAAAATAAAAAATTTATAAAAAAGGTCACAATGTTTTCAAAATAAACTTAACATTTATCCCCCAAATATCATTAAGTAGATATTAATGATCACATTGGAAATGTTTGAATAATTTTATCATATGTTAATAACCATAATTACTAAAAAAATAATGAAAACACGCATGATTATTCATTCTTTTAATTAAACTATATATTATTGAATATATCAAATAAATATAAATGTATGGTGAACTCCATCAATGATAACATATAAAACTTTAAAAAAAATCATTAATAAGTTCACAGGTCATCAATACTATCCAATTTACTTATCCATATCTCTATTCTCTATATCCCTACATAATTATCTCAACATTAGGAACATATTAATGGTTATATTTTTCTTAATCATATATTTTTCTTAAACTATAAATTTTTGATTATATCCCTTTTCTAGGTCATTAGTACCATTAAATATATTATTGAAAATTGAAAATATAATACTTATATAGAAATTATCTTATATATTTCATAATTCATGAATTTCATACATAAAATACAAAATAATTATACTTAATTGTTAAACCATTTAATAGGCTTCACCATCTTATTCCTTAATAAATCATTCCTTTCATATTCCATTGGTAGTCTCTTCATCATCAGAAATAAAATATTTACTTGTACCACCTTGATGAAACTCATGTCAGGATTTCCCCTGATAAATAAATTTATATAATGATTATTCATTAATGTTTTTAATATTCAACCACTAATGATGACTTAGTGAAATCAATACTCTAATCTATTTAAAAAACTATTTCCCCTAATAAATCGCTTACCCTATCCCTTCTTTACCATATATAAAACATTTTCTCATTCTATTGATATATTAACTAGAGTGATTCTTCCCACATTCTCAATATAATAGAAATCAAATATTCCTTCCTCTATTGTTTCAAAAAAACAATCCCTTAATGGACTCTATCATTATCATCTATTATGAGTTTTAGTATTGGAGAAGGTTTTGGTTATTAATAATATATCGTGAAAACTTATTTGGAATAATCATAATATTCTTCACTCCAGTCATTATCCCATTTGGTTTCTCATAATAACATTATCTATTACATTAAGTATTAACCAAATTCTTTCTAGTTACCTCTACTAGATAAAACCAAAAATCATAGTGTGAGGAACAATATTCATAGTTGAAAAAATATATTCATGAAAAATAACTTATAGGATGTGTAAATCATGAAACCTTATTTTCAATATGTGTTACCTCAAGTATGACCTAGGTCATCCATGGAAATTATTAAAATCCTTCATGATGGTTCATAAAGAGTGTGTATATTTAAAAATCATATCTCTTGGGAGTATCAAACTAGGGTAATCGTATGGACCATTTTAGTGTATCAAGAAACACTCAAGTCAACCTAGACATGATTTTTTTTGGGATTTATCACCCCTAGGTAAATCTGTGTGAGAACAACATCCACATGTAGTATCTCAATAGGGATGTATTGATGAGACCACTTTATTGGTCCTTTACTAATATTCAAGGATATTTTTCATATATATATATAATACATCGACTAGTGCTTAAAAATGCCCCTAGTAATCTCACTAATGTTTTCACATCGTAGTTTGGAAATGTTAACATTTAATATCCATTGATACCAACTATAGAGACCCAATATTTTCATACATAGTAATTATATATTCTTAGATGAATATTTATTACATTATAAAAACACATTATTGAGTATTAGAAAGGTATAATGCCTTTAAAAACTTGGAATCATAAACAACTATTTCATAAAAGTTATACATCATCTCCCACTTAGTTCCACATAATTAATATCTTACTTAGAAATTTCACAGGTAATAATTATCACCATAACATAGTAAAAAAATATAATAAAAGGTGATATCATATTCTTAGAAAGCGTAAAAAACTAGAATACATAAACTTAATATAAGAATAAGTGTACGATAACATGATAATAACTTCTGAAAACCATACCCTCCATAAAAAATATCAAAATATTGCGTCATGGAATAAATATTGGAAGATCATAAGACATGAATTGTAATGAAATCAAAGAACATGATCCATGAGAGATTAAAAATTACAAAATTAAAGGAATTTTGTAATACCCATAATAAAATAAAACCTTATGTCAAGGCTACCCATCAAGTCATTCCTAACATGTTAGGTTTGGGATAATCACCCACGTACCTGATTCGGGCTTGGGATAACCTCAAATGTAACCAACATATGGTCATGTGATATCTTTCTATATACCCTTTGAGATAAGAGAACACTGATTAATAAAAATTTAATTATAGTGAGATAAAAGTCCCACCCATCACATAATGAAAATCATACTTATGTGTACAATAGGACGAAAAAACATTCATCATATCAGAACCCATGAAAATAAATGGGTTTCATAAACATTTCATCATACCAAAACCTATGGAATATAAAAGGATTTATAATTATTTCATCATTTCATCATATAATAAACAATGGATTAGAAGTGGGTTTCATAAAATTTTTATCATGTTATAACCCATGTAACAGAAACTAGTTTTATAAACATATTTTTATTATAAAAATAATCCATTTAGAGAACTAATAAGGATGGAATCCTTGGACCCAATAACAATTAAGGGAATAAGTAACATCATAGGATGCCATCCTATATTTATAATGATTTTGAAATAGAACACGGAACATTTATTGTTGAAAATATCCATTAAACTCTGAAAATCACATTTAAAGCTTGTTAAAAATCCATTTATTTAAAAATAACATTGTAAACTTATAAAGGAGTATTTAGAAATCATTTAAATAATTTCATGATGAAAGTAAAAATTATTTGAAAATCAAATTTTAAGAATATTTTTCTTGAAATACATTTATTTAAAAACAAAATTTTATAATTCTAAATGATGAATTAAAACATTGAGTGGCCATGATAGCGCGTACTGGGGTACACATTAAAACAAATATTTCATTCACATTTTTAGTAAAATCACAACATGATGTTTTTTGAAACTAAGATGAATATTTATTTGATTTTATTTTAAAATTTTAAAAAGTGTAAAAAGTCTTTGAAAAATCCCATTAGAATGAAAAAAGTTTTTTGAAATGTGATTTAGAAAACATGAATACAGAAGGAAAATTTTTTTTTGATAGAAGAGAGATAAAAAGTCTTCTTTTAAAAAAATATTACTTTGGAATCATTGGTAAAAAAGATAGAAAAATGAAGGGAAAACATATATTATAAATACAAAAATAGAGGAAAATAAAAATAATGAGTTTCTAGGGAGAAAATTTATAATATTTTATCAAGAGAAGCGTAAAAAAACAATCTCGATATATATTGAGATTATATCATAAAATGCTTTCCAATTTGGTAACATTGAATCATAATACACATGAAGTAATAAAAATAAATGAAACATAAAATATCATGGGAATATATAAATTCATGATATTACATGTAAAAGGTATTATATATACACCTTATAAAAGAAGACAGGTTTATAAAATAACGTTTGTCCCAAAGAAGAGAAATTGAGAAATAACATCCCTTACCAATTTGGTAACATTTAAATTATAAAATACATGAAAGAGAGATACTAAAATAAATATTTAAATTTATATAAAATTCTGGATAACAATGATAAAATAAAACCATGGGTTGTATATTCACCACATAAAAGAAACACATGGTGAATATAAAACGTGTCACACATAAAGTAAAACTGAGACACAATTCCCTTACATTATGTCTTGACAACCTTCTTACATGATTTGAACCTCATTTTTAAGAAAAATTATAATATTATAAATCTATAATAGAATTATACTTATTATATCATTCCATATATTATTTAATTATGACCTATTAGTACCTGTTTTTTTTAACAATTCCTTGTTAAAACCACTTTCTAGGCAATAACTACTTTGTTTTTCTTGTATGTTTTTATTTTTTATTTTAGATACTATTAATAAGATCATGGTTTAATAATATACCTAATTTTTAAAAGTAAATAAATTTCATATATATTTAGTTTATATATATTTTATGTAATCCATAAAATATAAACATAGAAATGAAAACACACCATTTATGCAGAGGGTGCGCTATATGTATTCAAGAATGCTATTTCCATTTTCTCAAAGGTTGAAATGACTGAAAGGTAAATAATATGTTAAATTTATAGAATATTTATTTTTTAAATTTTAAAACATATATTTATTATGTATATCATTATCACCTTCCATATAAATCGTTAGTCAAGAATGATTCACATAGTTTCATGACACATTAGTCTACCGTACAAATGAATGATGTTATCATATCCCCCATAGAATAGAAATAAAGATGGTATATGTGACATAATAATTCATGAAATATAATTATTTTATAAATATAAAATATATTCATTTAATATATTTTTTAATACTATAAGTAAAGAAGAAATGAAAAACACAACATATCGGTTCACGAGGCGTAGTCCACTATACACATGAGCGACATAAATGTTTTCCAATAGGTTGTCTAATAATAATCTACATTTAGTATTATAAATTTATAGGTATAATAATATCATAAATATAATATAAAACATTAAATACATCATTATATCCATCTATGAGAGATATTTATGGAAAATGAATAACATCAGATCATGGTGTGGTAGTTCACCGTACACACGATCGATGGTATAATTTCCCATTTAATAAATGTAAATATGAATATAAGTTATTAAATTATCTTAAAAAAATATAATTGTAATATATATATTAGTGTTATTATATCATAAATGTTGAAGAATATTTGAATGAAGTGAAGAATTAATAATAAATAAACATAAGCATAAGAATTGTACCTCTTCTTGAGAGAGCCTCTTTAGGATAACACCTGAAGCCTTAATATGGGTTATTGATAATAAAATTAGTTATCTAGGATGTGGGAAGGTATGATAATTTCTTGTTCAAATAAAATAGTTTTGGCAGTGGGAAGAGGAGAGGCGATGTGGACACATTTTATAAGTCGTGGAGAGGACACACATGGAATTTTTGATAAGAATAAAGTGTAACCACATTTTTCGTATACCAAAGAGTACTAAAATGGGAAATTATTCAATATTACAGGTGATATGTTTTAAATATGTTATTGAAATAGGTGTTGGAAAAGTTTCTAGGTAATTTTACCACATATATTTTTAGTTTAATCCTTCAGTATGCCCATTTTATCCCTAACCGCGATGATTATTTTTTTACTATTGATTTTAATAGGAAATTAAATTTAAATTATTATAAAATAAAAATTATTCCTATTAAAAAAACATTAGAATAAATTTTTAGAAATACCATTCAATGAAAATGAAAAAATCTTTTTTAAACTAAACCCTCATAGGTGACAAAAAAGTGTTTTTCCAAAGGGAAAAGATTCAAAAGTTTAGAAAGATTTTATAATGAAATTAACTAAAAAAATGAATAAAATGGCCATAATTGGATTTATTTATATGTAATTGAACTAATATTAAATTTAAAACTAGATTATAATAAAATTTATCTTCTAAATACTTTTATTGAAAATTTATTTTTTTATAAAAGAATGTATTTTTTAATTTTCCCTAAGGAATTTATATTTTCAGAAAATTATTAATAATTCAATCCTTGAGAATTTTAAAATTATGAATTAAAAAATAATTTCAAATTTTCAAATAAATTTCTTTAAATTGGTAAAAATTAATTTTAAAATAAGTAATGGAAAAGAGACAAAACAATTTTTAGTAGGAATATAGTTTTTAAGTGTTAAATTGGATTTATTCTCATCACATTCCTAGAAAAAATAGAAGATGATTGTTAAAATTTTATTGGAATATATAATATATAAATTTAATTAAAATCTATCAAGAAATGTTATTAATTTAATTTATCGAGACAAAAAAATTTGTGTTCATTAAAATGGGTTTGAGAAAATGATTTCCTTTAACATCAAATAGTTTCTTTTATTTTAATTTCCATTTAAATGGGACACCAAAAATATTATTTCATATTATAGTGGGAACTATATATTTTCATAATTTTGTTAATCACATTCATGCCCACTATTCCAGCTATTTGACAATAAATTTCATATTAAATAATAATATTTTAATGGTATGTCAGAGTTAATTAAAAATCAATGTTTCTTATAAAGTAAGAGATCAAAGAAATTAAATTTGTTTTATTTTTTCCAGAAAAATATCAAGTTATTATAACTAAAAATGTTTTTAGTTCTCTTTGAAATTATAATTTTTAATTAAAATCGATTTATGGGAACACTACAAGTTCTTATCTCACGTCAAAAATCTCCCACATAATTTTTTAAAACCATGAATACATTATAATGTATCTAAATATATTTTGGATAAACCTCTTGGTTAAAAAATGGTCTTATGTAAAATGATATGCTATTTACTTCTTTAAAAGAACCCTTTAATTATTTCATAACGTTTCACCCAAGTGATTGAAATTCATTCTTTATTCATTGGACATTTTTTAGGAATATTCTATATCAGAACTGACAGTTCAAGAAATAAGATCATTTTACAATTATTGAGGTTCAAAATTATTTAATTAATTCTTCTATTGGGAATCTATAAGATATATCCATTGGTTACGCCTTAAGATAAGATAATGAGACCCACTTTCTTCTCATGTATTCTATCATTCATATATTTTATGTATGGTTTATATTTAATTTTATACCACACATATTATTGTATATATTAGGATGAAATTTATCCTATGTTATGATGTGTGGGTCTGTTATAAACCTCCGTTGTATTGAGGAAGGTCAATGTTTGATGTGATTTCATGTATGGTGAATAAGATATTAGCCTAAGAACTCTAGGTTTTTATTTTAATTGTCCTAATCTATGAAGTTTGGGTCCATTATAGCCCTATATTGGAATGGGTAATGTTAATATCTCATGAGATTCCATGTATGGTGATCATTATTTTTGACTAAACTCATAATGTGTGCTTTACATACAGTTAAGCTAAAATAAATATGTTATAATGGTGTTTTTCTAGAACATATGATGATTATGGTGGAAATTAGCCAACATTATGTTTTTATGGTGGTTAGACATGACATATTCTTATGATTTCATGATTTATAATATTTCCACATACTTATGAATCCATGATATTATGGTTTTTTAATATTTTCTATGCTATTATTCTTATGATAATTATCTTTAAGATACCATGTTATGCCTCTCGAATCATATTTTATTCTTTATTTTCATGTCTACTCCCCTATTGAAATTTCTATATCATTATTTCCTTATGTATTTTCACTAGGGTATCCTATGTGGTTTTCTAATATCAATATAAGGAGAAATGTGTTTAGTTTTAAATTATAGTTTTTTTATATTTTGAAAGTATTATTTATGTATATAATCTTCCAAATACATAATAACACTATATCATTGGATTTTATTTTCAGTGAAGTATGTTTAAAACTAATAAATAATGTGTGTTTAAGGCCTCAATTGCTATTAGAAGTGTGTTGGTGTAAGGAAACACTAGTGGGGGGGACACATATGGGTCACTTCCATGTTAAAAAAATGGTACACTAAGGAGAAACCTATATTATAAGATATACCCATCCCAAACATAAAACCGAGTGGGAATATGAGTGAACATTACTATTTATCCTTTAGAAATGGACATTATACTAGCATAAAAAATACATCAGAACCTTATTTTTTCACATTAGAACTGTTGAGGTTGTATTAGTTACCAAGCATTAGGACTTTCAACTTTATTCTATATTACACCAATAAAGTAAGAGAGGAGAAGGATTCTACCAATTTTGAATTGTGAGAATACTATTACGGTTCTTGACGCACCACTTTAAAGGATGGGAAACATAATATGATCTCAAACATAAGTCCATGCACCAGAATAGAGACTGAGTTAAGCTATGATGAAGCATGATGTAATCTCCACCACTATAGATAATGTGGTACACCATTGAATGTTGAAATAATCATTATATCTACCATTGTTAAGAACTTGGAAGACTAAAACTACCATGAATACATGAGTTTATGTTCAATATATACTCTTTGAAGCTAGAAATGAAAAACTGACACATCACAAAAGATTTTATGTGTCCATTCATAGTGTTCTGAAATAGGTGTAAAGAATTATATGAAGATCTTGGTACGAAAAAAATTAAAATATGATCTTTATGAGATTCTCAATAGAAATTACTTCTTCTTCACCATGAACACTATTATGTTATTTGGGGATATTTTAGATGATAATTCCAATAAAGTGGAAGAAATACTTTTTAATTACAAATAGGATGAGGTTTCACCTACTAAAGGAGTTGGAAGACACACTGGGGGGGATGCTATCACATCAATAATTTTATTAAATTTTATTTCTAGGTAGTACTCTGTTATTTTACAATCTTTATTTTAATTTATTCTATAAGTTCATATTATTTAATCATAATAAATAATTTACATTCCCTCCTTGTCACCTATATCTCCCTGTCTCCCACTTTCTCTACCATGATCTCTCACACTCATGATGGTGAGTGATCTGCATGAGGTGGATCTTTAGGGGATGTTTTCTCAAAAGTTCACAAAGTATTTATTTTTAATTCCTCATGTTTTACTATTTTTTCGATGAGAGATAAAGGATTGTAATGTTTTAGTGAATTAATCATCCAAATATCCTTGATATGATTCTAAAACTCATTCTATTCTATACTAAACATAAATTCAATCCCTTATCTCATAAATTCTCAGCATATAGTGTAGTTAATTGTATTCTAGGAATGATATAGTATTTGATGGAGTTGGGACATGGAATGTGTCACACATAATAAGGATTGTGTTCATCAACCTTGTCTATTAAAGGAGGTTATATTTGGCATGTTGAAGTCATCCCCTATGAATTATTGGTTTCACAGTAAATGTAGGGGGTAATAGATCATTTCTGATAGGGTTGAATATAAAATAGAATTTATAAAATTCAAATAGTTAATGAAGAAACCCAAGTAACAGACCCTATGATAATGTTATTTATTTGTAACCCTCATTTATATTTTACTTTATTTCATCTCATTTCTTGTTTTTATCTATATTTAAGCCACCATGTTTTTAATATTTTCATAAAAAATTAAAAAAATACTAAATGTAGAATAAATATTAGTAGTGGTGAGTGAATGAATAAAATGTCACGAACCATCCCTCGAGGCCCGTTTCGTGACTAACCGAAGCCCACCGTCTATAGGCTTGGGGCTGGCGACTAGCACCAGAAAGGTTTATCCCTAAAATAGGAAGGTATTTTTTTTAACCTGTACAGACACACAATCCAAGAACATAAAATAAGTAACCATGATGTAAACTGCTATAGTAAAAGTGTGCTGGATGTAAAGGGGCTAGAATACAAGCCCAACCGAAAGTACAAGTACAGCAGAAAAGTAAAAATAAAACTGAAAAGTAAAAAAAAAACTCTTGGATCGTCCACTGAGGATCTTACCTAAAGGGTAGGTACAACTCACGATCAGTATTCCCTACGTCATGTCACGCCAAATGGTCCAACTCTGAGTATTGTCTAGTCCTGGGTCCCTCATCCTTGATCAATGTTGTCCGTCATTTTCACAAGACACAACAAGGTCCGGGTGAAGCCCGTGTAGGGGTGAGTATAACATTACTGAGTAGGGACCCCGAGACCCCCATAGGTCTCGTATAGTTCCACAGAGGAAATACCGAAAAGCAAGACCCTAATCTCAAATCACAAAGCAATAAACATCAACTCGACTTAGGTATATTCCCATAAATATACCTATGTTATCAAGACATACTCATTTCCTACATGTGGGAAGAATACCTCAAAGGTAATACCATGAAGGTAGAAGTACCACACAGGTAACACCACAAATATAATAGTACCACACAGGTAACACCAAGAAGGTATAAGTAACACACATGTAACACCACAAAGTGAGAAGTACCACACAGGTAACACCATGAAGATAGAAGTACCACAATGTAACACCACAAAGATAAAAGTACCACATAGGAAACACCATGAAGATAGAAGAATCACAAATGTAACACCACGAAGTTAGAAGTACCACATAGCTAACACCATGAAGATAGAAGTACAACATAGGTCACACTGCAATGATAGAAGTACCACATAGGTAACACCACTGATATAGAAGTACCACACAGGTAACACCATGAAGACAACACCACAAAGGTATAAGTACCACAAAGGTAACACCACTAAGAAAACACCATGACAGTAGAAGTACCACACAGGTAACACCATGAAAAAAGAAGTACCACATAGGTAACACTAGGTAGATAGAAGTACCACACAGGTAACACCACAAAGATAGAAGTACCACATAGGTAACACCCTTAAGGTAGAAGTACCACAAAGGTAACACCATGAAATAAGAATTACCAAACTAGTAACACCACGAAGATTGAAGTACCAAATAGGTAACATCACAAAGGTAAAATACTCAGCTCACACTGGGTATAACTTAAGTACAAAAGTATAGATGATTTTTCGTAAGCTAGATCATCTTACTATGTTAATAAGTACTTCTACTGACACATATATGATCGATAGGTACTAACCCCCGCAATGAACCTCACAAGATATGACCCACACAGGATTAGTAAGTGCTGACCCACACAGGATCACTGATCATTGACACACATAGGATCTCAACCACACATGATCGGTATCTTCTGAACCACTGAGGATCACTGAGCACTAACCCCCACAAGATTTGATAGATGCTGACCCACATAAGATCAGTGTTCTTTCTTCATGTTACAACCAACCACTGGATTCCTCGCACCTGGTGTGCTCGAGCTCTATAGAATTTTCCTCTCAAGATATTATTCATACCTCAACCACAACTAAGATAAAAAAAAGAGTAACCCAAAGTTTATTCATGTAGTAAGGGTTCCGAAACGATGGACGACACGTCAATTGGATGCCTGGTCTGTGAGTTATAAGCGCTTTAGTTCCAGGGGCCCATTTAAATTTGGGTTCGATCCAACACAGAAGTACTCCAAATGTCTCCAAAACACAAGAGGAGTATACCAAAAGGACTATATCGATCAAAGGATCCAAACACAGTATACGATTCATCAAACAGACATCTGGTTCTCAAGATATTTCCTTTTAAGTGTTTCTGGGCTAGGGTCCTATCAGACCCGGTCTGGGATAGGCCGCAGTGGGCTCGGCCCACTAAGACGAGGTCTGACCCAGCCTACAAGGGGGAAGCCCGTTCTATAAGGGGGGAAGTAAGGCCACACGGGCAGTCCAACATGCAAAGGGTGCAGCCTGCAAGGGCGGCGTGCAAAAGGGGGCCCACCCGTGTGTGGCGCATCCCCCAAGGGGCCGACCCAGCTGCGTGAGGCGCGAACCGCAAGGGGGGAAGCCTGGCCACTATCCAGCCGAGTTGGTAGCGGGGGGGTGTTTTCTCCCAGTATACGGAATGGCACAGAGGCCATTCGGTTTTGTAAAATGGCGGTGCCACTTGGGCATCGCCTGGTCACTATGGAACCCGAGCGGTGGGTTCCTCCACCACCGAGGCTTCAGCCACAACCCTCTGCTCACTGGTGGCGTGCTGGTCATGCCACCTGCCTAGTCTCCAGCAGCATGCTGGTCGCACATCCTCCCCTTCCGTGGCTGGCTGATGTGACGACCGCCTCCTCATATCACCGCGGCTGACGAGCCACGACCACTTGTTTCCCAGCGTCATGTGCGGCATGACACACCTCCTCTTTGGATGGCCAGTTATGGCCAATTCGATGACCATCGTAGCTATGTGCCATGACCTCCTCTCATGTTGTGTGTCGACACACAACCTCCTTCATAGCCTGTTGGTGCCACTGTGCCGATGGTCATCCACGGAGGGCTTAAGGATAGAAATGTAGCGGAGGGTTCAGGTTAGGTTTGTTAGGCCCACGCCCTCGGTGTTAGCTTCTAATAATAAGGGAGGATTTAAGGGTTCGAGAAATTTACTTTAAGTAAAAAAGAATCAATCTCTTACCTAAGGATGTTGGATAGACTCTGTGCTTGAGGAATGGGGGTTGGTGTTCACCGCCCTCCACAACTAGCTTCCAAAAAATGTCACTCATACATCATCCTTAGGTTCGTGGTTCGGTGTCTCCCATTACCTCCTCCTGGAACCAGCTCCGCCTCCAAGGGTTTGGAATCTCGACACTTTTTTAGCACTTCATTGCTTGGAGAAGCAGTCCCGAAACCTCTCCCCAAGCTCCTTATAAATTGGAGAGGGGGAGGGTGTGCAACGTTCCTGGAATTGATGGATGCCCATTAATTAGGAACCTTCCTAATTTCCCCAATGGTGCAACTACATTGAAATGAAAGGTCAAGCCATTTATTGGCTTGACAAGTCACTAGCCCCACACTCCACTTGTTTATTGGAGGAGAAGAAAGAAAATATAAATTAACTAAGTTATTTGTATTATTCTTTTAAATTTCCCAAAACATAAAATTTTCTCCAGACCTACTACTGTCAATGTGAATCCTCCCTTAAGCTAATTTCGGAACTGTGGATTCAATGGTTCCCTCGTATTGTTAATCTGAGCAGTTCTAATGTTAGAAAATCCATCTCATGCGTTTATTGAATGTACCTTTAAAAAGTTCAATAAATTATTAACATTCACCCTCAACCCATGCCGGTCGAGGTTAGGCTCTGCTAAAGGGAAACACGACCCAACTAACCCTGTGTTACTCTCAGATTTTTAATCCATGTTACCGTTTAAATGTATTGGATTTTAAAAATAAAATAATTGTTATTTAATTATTTTACTTACGACCAAAAACTAAATTCCATAGTTGGCCCGTGCCGACCAATGTTAGTATCTTCCAAAACAAAGCATACCCCCACAAGATATGTGGTGGTCTTAGATTATTAATTTGAGTCACCATTCGCGAGTTATAATCATTTGAAAAAAAAATAAATTTATTTAATTATTTTATTTACTATTATGCCATTTTCAAGTTTTCTCACAGGAGGCCCACATCGACATATCTTAGTCACACCTAGGGTAACACCGCTATATTGAACGAAACGATTCCCTCAGATTTTTGATCTGGGAAACCGTTTAAGAGTTATTCCTCTTTTTTAGGAAAACTACTTATACGCGCTAATTAAAGATTTACAATACTTAGATGGATCATTTCGGGCACTTCGGGCCTCAGAATCGCACACAGTCAGATTTCATAGTATTGAAAGAATTCCATATGATAAAAAAATACATTGAAAATCATGGTCTTTATATTCACCGAAACATAGGTATTTGCATCCCCTAAAGCCTCAACATAGCGTAAGAAAATAAATGGTGTGTACCGAGCATGAATATGAGCCTTCCACTCCCATGTGCTCTCTTGAAAGTTCCAATGATTCCAGTGAACGCGCACTAGAAGTATTGAGTGCCCACGAAGGACTTGCTCCCATAAATATTCAATCTCTAATAGAACCTCCGTAGACATCACCCCATCATTAGAGTCCAACTCGCCATGGTCGATGATGTGTGATAGATCATGCATGCATATCCTTAGCAGTGACACATGAAAAACACTATGCACCTGGTGCATTTGTAGGGAAAGAGATAGACGATACAACACCTCACCCACTCTCTTGAGAATCTAGAATAGTCCGATGAGCCTCAGAGATAGCTTTCCACCCCGGCCAAACCTCTGTAATCCTCTTCAGGGTAAGACCTGTAGGAGGACATGGTCTCCCTCCTCAGACTCCAAAGGGTTTTTCCCCAATCGGCATAAGACTTCTGGTAGCTCTGTGTAGCATTAACATTTTGATATGTGAAGCATCATGATATAAAATCTTCAACTACTATTGAGAATTGAAAACCCAAAACTCTTTCTTCCATGATGGTAAGGCTGGCTGACTCAAGAGTGATCTGCTGCAACCTCCTTTGCATGAGTTTATGCTTTGCTTCCTAGGTTTCCTTTATCACCGACCAAGGAAAATCTCATTCCAACATTGTAGATAAACCACAAAAATTTTACCTAATACAACTAATTTTTATATGAACTGTGGTTGACTAGTCCATACCCAAACTAATGACGTAAGGCCTCGATGCTTCCACTGAGAGGTTCTAGCTGAAACTCTCACCTCAAAGGACAGATCACACTGTTGAAATAAGTGTGATTATCGAGTCTCCTCCCAATGGTATCTCTAGATGTAAGGGTCAAGTCTTCAGTTTAACTAGAAACTTGAGTTCTTTAACATGATTCATGTTAAGAAGGAATGATTGGTACCTATTTCTATTAACACGACAACAAGTAGTAGACTCAGACTGTACATCTAATCATTCATGGAGCCCTTGGGTCACACTCCTTAACCCCATGAACCTACTCCCTTCCCCTGTCCCCCATCACCCTAATCCTGGTGGGGACCACATTGAGGTGATGGTTGTAAAAAGTAGAAATGTATACAACCTCATGCTTCCCTCGTAGTTTCAATTCCACGTCTACTGTCTAGAAGATTAATCTGTCCCAATCACTTCCTGTTCCCAAAACATTTTACATGCCCAAGTCTCTGAGACTAGCGTCAGTTTCATACTTTCCCACTATTAACATTTACTGGTTTCATATGCTCAACCAGAGAACTTTCAACCACAAAGGTTTTCTCTAGCACCCTAAATAAGTAGGAATGCATAGAAGAATAGTGATAGCTCAGATGACCCTAAACACATCTCGCTTGGAGGTCTGAGCACTGAAGAACTGACCGTACTGTATCTACCGAGAACCTGAGATGGTCGGTACGACTCAATGAATACTCAGCTACCAATATGCCGTCCTTCTGAAGCTGTAGAAGCTCTAGAAAACACTCATCCCTTAGATCGTTATATAAAGATACCCCCTTCTCTAAGGAAGGATCTCAAGCTTGTCCATAGAAAACGTCACCCATTTTCATGATCAGGGTAATCTAAACCCTGTCATCATCATGATGAGCAATATAGAAGACTCTCTACAAGGACCACCATTCGATCGAATGGTGCCCTGGAAAGATGGAAACTTGGACACCACTTCAAAAAATTCCTTAGCCACCTATGAGTAGGAATCAACTCAGAACCTAAGGGGTATCTCATTTTAAAACATGTGTAAGAAAATAGGATTACACATTTCTTCTATCAGTACTGAAGGTTGTAAAAGATGACCAAGGAGTAGTGGTATAGTAGGTACACCACCCGAAGGTGCAAATGTTGTAAGAGGTCCCTGCATTGAGGCCTCAAGCTTGGTGGGCCGTCATCATGTACTCTCTTGGGAATCCTAGCTAGCTATCTTTGTGGAAGCATCCTGATAAAGAATAGGTGTGCCATGGTCATTAAGTTATACCATGTAATCTCACTCAAAGAAATCATAAGAAAAAATTTTCAAAAACACACGCAATCAATGTTGTCATGTGCAGAGTCAGAAATTAGAATTTTGGGTCCTAGTGTATGGAGACGTCGACCGCCACACCAACACTAGATTCCCCAAACTGAAAACCACATAAATAGCACATAACACTATTACCACATAGAAAAGTTAAGTGTCCTTGTTCATCAGTATAACTGAGTCCTCTGATACCACTTTTTCACAACCCATCCCTTGGGGCCCGTTACGTGACTACCCCAAGCCTGCCTTCCATAGGCCAGGGGATGGTGACTAGAAACACTGCAAAAGGTTTGTCAAATGGACTTCCAGTTCTAAAGACATGTCCCTTTAAGTGATTTTGGGCCCGGGTCCGGTCTGAGTTGGTTGCACCGACCCGGTCTAGGCCAGGCCGTGGAAGGCACGGCCCGCTGGGCCAAAGTCAGGCCCAACCCGTAAGGGGGCGGCCCGACCTTGTGTGGCTCGGCCCGCAAGGGGGGCGGCCCAGTCGTGTACAGTGCAACCCGAAATGGGGAGGGCCAGCCGCATGAGGCATGGCCCACAAGGGGGCATCCCAGTCGTTGTATGCAAGATCTGTAAAGGGGGAGGGCATCATTTCCCCCCGGTATCCCGAACAGCCTAGAGGCCGTTCAGTTTTGTGAAATGGCGGTGCCTCTTGGGCACCGCCCGGTCGCCGTGAATCCCATGCGGTTGGTTCATCCCCCGTCGAGGCTTCAGCCGTGACCCTCTTCTCACCGGCAGTGCGCTGGTCGCGCCGCCTCCCCTTCCGTGGCCGGCCTGTCCCGACCGCTACGATGACCACCGCAACATTGTGGCCCGACCTCCTCTTCCGGCGTGCATCGACCCACTGCCTCCTTCGTAGCTGGTCGGTGCCGCTATGCCAATGGTCTTATATGGATGGGGTATGGTTAGAAATGTAGCGAAAGGTTTGGGTCGGGTTTGTTAGACACACGCCTTCCATGTTAGCTTTTAATAATAAGGGAGGATTTAAGGGTTCAATAAATTTATTTAAAATAAACTTGAATCAAACCCCTACTGGAGATTGTTGGAGAGCCTCCATGCTTGAGTAAAGGGGGTCGGTGTTTGCCGTCTTCCACAACTAGATTCCAATGATGTTGCTCATATGTCATCCTTCAGTTTGTGGATCGGTGTCTCCCATCACCTCCCGCTGGAACCGGCTCTGTCCTCCAAGGGTTTGGAATCTCGACACTTTTTCAGCACTTCGTTGCTTGGCGATGAAGTGTCAACACGTCTCCTTAAGCTCCATATAAATATGATAAGGAGAGGGTGTGAAACGTTTTTTGAATTCATGGAGCCCAATTAATTATCATCCTTCCTAATTCCCCTACAATGCAGTTACTTAGAAATGAAAGGTCAAGCCATTTATTGGCTTCACACATCGCTGGTCCGACACTCTGGTTGTCCATTGGAGGAGAAAAAAGAAAATAAAAATTAACTATGTTATTTTTATTATTCTTTTAAAAGTCCCAAAACATAAAATTTTCTCTAGACCTACTATGGTCCAAGTGAAGACTCAATTAAGGGAATCCCAGTGCTGCGGATTCAACGATGCCCTCATATTTTTAATCTGAGCACTGGTTCAAAAGTTAGAAAATGCAGCTCGCATGTTTACAGAACGTACCTTAAAAAAGTTCAATAAATTATTAATATTAACCCTCGACCCACGCCGGTTGAGGTTAGGATCTGCCTAAGGGAAACACGCTCCAAAACACCCAAAAAAACTCTCATTTTTTTAATTTGAGTTACCTTTTAGAAGATATGGATTTTAACAATAAATTAATTGTTAATTAATTATTTTATTTATGGACAAAAACTAACTTCCACAGTTGGCCCCCGCCGACCAATGTTAGTATCTAACTAAAGAAATCATACCCCCATGAGCTCAATGGTGGTCTCATATTTTTTAATCCGAATCAGCATTCGTGAGTTATAATAACTTGAATAATAAAATAACTTTATTTAATTATTTTATTTACGGTTATTCCATTTTTGGGTTTTCTCACAAGAGGTCTGCACCGACTAATCTTAAGTCGCGCCTAGGGTAAAACAACCATTCTGAACGCAATGGTGCCCTCAGATTTCTGATCTGGGAAACCTTTTTTGAGTAATTACAATTTTTCAGGAAAAAATATTACACACGTTAATTAATGCTTAAAAAACTTTGATGGATAATTCCTAAACTCCAGGCCTCGGAATTGCACGCTGTCATATTTTTCTATCTCAAAATAATTCCATATAATTAAAAATAAATTACAAGGAAAATACAGGTATTTACATAAAAAATATACTTAAGTGAAATAATCATGGCCATCTATTGTGATTTATTAGGATAATATGAATAATATTTTTTACCCCCTCATGAAATGTGTGTCAAAATTATAGTGATGTTTTTAGGGTTTCAATATTTATTTCACTCATTATTTCTTTTTTTTAAACATTTTCTTCGTTAAAATTATATTTGAAAATATAAACAAAATCAAAACATTTTTTCTCACCCTCTCAAATGGATGTGAATTTTTATTTTTTTAGGAAGTTGATGGGTGTTTTTCAATCCAACTATAGTGAAAGGGAATTCCTAGATCCCATAGATTCCTCGAAGATGGATCCATTGAAACTAGTTTTGAAAAACCTATAAAATGATTTCATTGAGTTCTCATACTTTATTTTAAGAGTTCCATCAATAAGTGTTTGATGTACAATAAGAACATCACCATGATATATTTTCAAATGAAACAATGAATTTGGAAACATAATTAAATAAACTACCTATCCCAAATAATTCTATAATTCACCTTAAAGACTTTAAAGAACATTGAACAATTGAATATTATCAATTGATGGGAGTGTATTTAACATTGAATTCTATGGTTTTTTATTTAACACTATTTAAAAATAAAATCAACTACCCTAATGATTAATTATCAGAATCTATATCTGTGATTTCCATGGATGGTGAAGAGAAACATGAATAATTCACCTTTGAAGAGATTGTGAAGCTATAATTTGAAGATAAGGATTTTCCTTGGGTTCTGTATAAAGAAATGAATTCTTAGTCTACTACCAATAATGTAAAATAATATTAGGATTCATATTGTTCTAATATTATTCATATAATATTATTCATTTAAGTTCCCTTTGATAATTCTCTTTATGTGGAAAATCATGATAAATCCAAATATATTGAAGATGAAGTCGCCAAAAAAGTTGTTGTCTGAGAAGAAGAGGAGGGACCATTCTATTACCCACCCCACCAGGAAAGATGTACATTATATCAAAGGGGATAGATCTGTTATACTCTATCCCTAGTATTCCTGAATATCATGACCTGATGAATAGAACATTAAGAATCAATATGTAGTGGTTTATGTTAAATAAAACCCACACACCATTTGATTTTGAATAATAGATGGAACTGTCTTTCCAGGGGAAGTAAAACCCTTGTACCTACTTGAAGATCAGACCAAGATGCGTCCTTTTTTTTCATTCCATTTCCCTTTTATTATTCTAAAACAATTTATCATATTTCAGGTCTTTATTTTACTTTTATGTTTTTAGTGGGTGTAATTTAAGTGATTGATTCATAAAATTCACTACAAAAGTTAGGTTTTATTACCCATTTTTAACAATTTTCTTTTCTTCCAAAATTAAATTCTATGTATAAATTTTTTTGTGATCATATTTTAATCTAGAGGTAGGTAGTAACAGTCTATATGTGATGGATTTTACTAATATTTTTTTATAACTGTATATTTTTATTTTATGTTTATGATTTTTTTGAGAATTTTTAAGAAATTTTAAGTTTAATTGAATAAATTGGGAAAATTTTAGAACAATTTTTTTATTCTAAAAAGATCTCTTGATATGAATTTATAATGTTTTAAATGACTACTAAAATGGATTTATATTCATGATATGCAATATGACCATTTAATCAAATTTTATGAAATATTAATATCATGTTCACTCATGATGTCCAAAGATTATATTTACCAGCCAAAAAGGGTTATAAACCTTTGTTTATATATTCTTTATACTACACATTTTCACATAGAGTCTTGAGGATTGTTTTTAGATATATACATTTTTTTTCTTATTAAAAGATTTTAAAGTTTATAAATAATGTAAAATAAGAATGATGCACCATTTTGAAATCCAATTTTAATATTAAACTTATATTCAAGCCCACCCTTAGATATGACCATTTTATTAATCCATCAATATCCATGAAATACTATTTTAGGAAGCCTCATTACATGCCATTTATCAACTTCCACCCAATTGTTGTAGTAATTGCATGATCATGTTTGAAATCAAGTGGGAGTGGAGTAAGATAATTTAATTGAATCTATTTTGTGGGTGAAACATTATAGTGATCCTGGTGTGTGAAATAGATAGATTTTGGAAATAAAAATTGACTACAGAAATATCATTAAAATATGGGATGAGAGTTCACCATTATTTAAAGCTAAAAATACCCATGTTTCCAAAAGAGTATAATTTTTAAATAAATTCGTGGTATCAAATGTTGAAACAATGATTATATAAAAGTGAGGAAGGGGGAATAAAATATTATTGATACTAAAATTTACAAATACAGGCATCCCAAAAATCACAATGTGTTTAGAGGTAATGTGTTGAGAAGTAGAGTGAGGAGCACACAATTCTAGAGTATAATCTGGTTTCATGAATTTTACTTCAATTTAAAGAAAAAACCCTCACCATTCTACTTAAGAGTTTGTGACATTCAAAACTAACCCACCATTAGACATATAAATCCAGGGCAATTTCTTCATGATTGAAACACTATTATGCCTTTATATTGTGAAGATTATAGGTAGAAATCAAGAAAATATATATCATTCATGACCATAAGAATGGGAAAATATCATTCTAAAAACCCTTTAGTGAAGATAGATATATATCAGAGGGAGTTAAGTAAAAAATTCTCAACATGATTAATAAAACATAGAATATATTTTTTTATTCATTGCTAAAATAGGGACTTAGGATCGACATAAGAGGCATGATATTTCGTTGGTTGTTTTAATTGAAATATACTACCATTGAAACCTTGATAAATCTAAATTTACCTTATTATAGGTCACTTATGAGTTGTTAAATGTCTGTGTGTGGGAATTTATAGAGCTCAATTATTCATTAATTTTTCTTAATATTTTAGTGTATTAAATCCAAAAAATATTCTTATTTTATTGGTAATTATCAGAAATTTATCTTACAAGTGTAATTTGGATTAAATTTTGATAATGTTTTAACTATTAATTAATTATTTATTTAAAATAAATTATGGAAATATTTTGAAAATACATAAATTTATTTTATGTCTTACATTTATTTTAGGTTAATGAATCATTTGATTTTTTTATTAGAAGAAAATTTTTCACATTAGAGCTATTGGTGAGAGTTGGATAAGAAAAAGTTTATAAGATTCAAGTATCACTTTAGAAGTAAAATAAAAATTCATATGAATCATGTTGCACTTTTAATGTGTAAGACTAAAGTTTAAATGAGTAAATGATCACTTCAAATGATTCATTCTATGAGTTTAAAATGGTAACTAAAGAATAAAAAGAGTAAATATTAACTTCACCAGTGTTATTTTGACCCATAAATGAATAATATTATGAATGGAAAGGGAAATATATAAAATATTAAATTAAAACACTATTTGACAAATTTTCAATGAGTTTCTTTATAATAAATATCCCTCCACCATGTCAAACACCACCTAAGTATCCAAACTCCATAAGGTATCTCACAATGTTGAATGGTGGTGGAGACAGGGGGAAATAGAGAGATATATTAGAGTGAAAGGGTGGTACCAGTAACAAGAAAATTTATGTTGTTGAATGAAACTAGTAGCTAGTGGGGATCAGAGTGTGGGGTACTATTCATCATTTAAAAACATAAGAAAATCTTCAAAAAAAGGGAGATATCATAGCCTCATTATCCCCCACAAGAACTATCATGGTATTCCTGCATATTTAATGTCATTACGACCACATTTTCACAACATTCCACCATTAAATTTGGATAGGATCTCAATACTACACACAATAAATATCAAGACAACCATTAAGTAGTTATAAATTCCACTATAATGATTAGTAACCTCTATTGAAACTCAAACATTACTCCTTGAACCACTATCAAGAGTGACAGATTACATTCTGAAGCATATTGAATTCTTTTCAACTGTTGAGCGCAAAATCCATCATTGAACTAAATTTGGAGCTCCAGTTATGAATCTATAAAAAACTATGAATCCTAGAACCATCATCCATGCATGATTTTATTCTCAATGAAGCCCATTTGAATTTGTAAATGAAATATTGTCAGAATATCGAAGTGGTTATGAATCCATGTAGAGAGTTTGGAAGCGCATGCATAGAACACTGTAATGGCTTGGTCTAGGGAAAATTAAAATTTCAACATTTTGAGATATACAAGAGGAATTGCACCTGGTTAACTATAAGATTCAAATTTTTTGATGGGATATCTTATGAAGGAATTAAAATAAAGAAGAAGTAATATTTTATTCTTATAAATTGGAGGAGGATATGGAAACTTAAGAAGTTGGATTATAGGAGTGGAGGGGGGATATGAGGAGTTCATTGGAAGTAATATTTTATGAATTATTATGGTCTTTACTATGTTAATTTTTTATTTTATTCTATAAAAACATGCTTCATTATTAAAAAAAATATTATCTTTCATTCTATATTGGTTCTCTCTCTTTCTCTTTATTTATCATGATCTCTCAAACTCATGATGGCGAGTTACTAACTTATGGACCAGACTTGGGAGATGTTTTATTAGTGTTCCTAAATTATTTCCTTTTAGTAATTCATTTTGTTATTCTATTTATAGTGAGTGAGAGAGGACTATTGAGGTTTAGTATAGAGATAATCTACATATCCTTGATATGATTCTTGATCTCATTTTATTCCCAACCAAACATCAATTCCCTCTATTATCTCATACATGTTCTCAAAATGATGGATTTTAATGTCTTCAAGGGATTAAATATCATATGATAGAGTTCGGAATTTGAAGGTGTCTTGCATATAATTCAGTGTGTTAATTTACCATGACTATAATAGGAGGTGATATTTAGTCTGCCGAAGGAATATCCGAAGAATGCTAAATTTTATGGTAAATTGATGGATACATGGTCAAGTATTACGAGATGGACTATCGAATAGAATTTTTAAAATTAAAATTTATAATGAAGGAATCTAATTAACTAACCATAAGACCATGTTATTATTTTTGAATATTCATTTAGATTTTACTTACTTTTATTACATTTTATGTGTTCATAAATGTTCAAACCACCGTGTTTTCATTTTTTTCATAAAATGTAAAAGTAAAAAAAATTAGGAGTAAACATTGATTAACCACAAAATATCATAAATAGATATAGACATATTATACAACAATGTTTCATTTAGAAAATAGAAATAATATTTTTTACCACCCTAAGACACATTTGTGACATCTCTTTGATCAAGGGAGTAAAATATTAAACCATTCCATATATACTATTTGTCAATATACTCCTTAGTTAAAAATATTTCATCAATGAGAAATTTACTTGAGTAATATAAAAAATATTCTAAACTTCCCGTTGTTTTGTTCTCTACGTTATATTCCGAAATGTTTTTTTAGAATTCACATTCTTGGATGATTTTTTCGTTCACATAGGCATTACCCTTATGCTTAACTTCTATACTCTTCCCCTTTAGAACCTTCTTAATTTTATAACTTTATAACCCATTAATGTTTTCATAAATGAGTGTATTCACATTCTATAGTGATTTAATAACATTCATATTCTCTTTTTCTCAATATTCATATTTTGAATTTCATACATAAGTTTATAAAATAAGGGTTTAGTGGCACCATAGAAAAATTCCCAAATTTTATAGTAGAATTATGAATTTCTTTCCCTGCCCAAGATAATTCAAAAAAATCATTAAAAGAAACATTTAGCTATACATATAATTATTTTATTAGGGATTTTTTTTCACTTTAATTAATTTTTTCTAAATATCCTTCACATATTCACTCTTTGAAATGAGAATTGTTAGGGAAATTGTAATAATATTATCCCTTTATTCAAGGATTTCATTGATATCACCAACATTTTATTTTAATTCCACTTGAATCTCAAAATTTTATTTGAATTTTTAATATCAATAAATTTTCCCAATGAACAATTATTTTATTTTAAATCCTTCATCTCCATTATGAGATTATTATTTTTAAACACAACACAAGATCCATTAGTAATACAAACATGTCAGGTGACTCCTCATCACTTATTTCATTTTCAGTACAACTCCCTCCCTCTTATTCCCTCAAGGGGGCCTTAATTTTAATTTATTTATCCTTAAATTTAATTTTACATTTATCATACGAATCCCCTTTCTCTCTATTAATTTCTTCATCATATGATATGGTATCTTTTTTGGAGAGAATTTTCACTTTATTTTAAAATTTTGGATATCCCTTGGACTTTAAATGTATTTTCTCCATTATTCCCACATTCTATCTTGTTATTTAATGGTAAAATGTATGATTTATCATTATTTAAATAGTATTGTTATTTCCCTTGGAAAATTAAATTAAACGTTTTCAATATTACCACAATTAAATCACTTTAATGAAAATTTACCTTTGTATTTACCTTTTCCTCATTGAATACCTTTAAATAATTATGATGTTAATCATTAAAATATATGGAAGAAACTTTATCATCATATTCACCCCCAAGATACTTCTATAGATCAGTTTTTTAACATTTTGTAGCATTTAATGTAATATTCTTTTCTATTTTCCATTTCTTCATAAGTCATTCACTATTATAATCTCATAATAAATTAGTATATATTTTAAATTATTTATGGTATACTCTTGAAAAATATCAATATTTAGGGGATGAAATATTTTCATCAATATTATCATGTAGGATTATCATTAGCTTTATTAAAATTGTAAAATCATTAAGATCATCACATTAGTTTTTGATTGAGTTCACAATCTTGTTCACCTAAACATAAAACTCATACATAGTCTCATCATCTCAAATTTTAATATATTTAAAATTGAATTTGTATTTTTTATCTAATAATCCACTTTTAGTTATCCCTCTTTAACTTCATGATGTCTAATCAAAATTTCATTATCTATTTTTGTTCCCATGACTTGTATTTACTACTTCAATAATATGAATTAAGGTAAATCATTCCACACTCTCCCAATAAACATAATATTCTTATTATACAACAAACTATATGATCTTATTAATTTGATACTATACACAAGATTAGTAGTGATATTAAAAATTAAGAAACCCAGATATTGAAGATATAAAACCACATTTTCCTCCGTATATGAAATTTATTGTTTTAAAACGTAGATATTACTTTATTGTAAAAATTATTCATAGATTCCATACACCACACCAGTTAAAGATATAAAAAATTTAAATATATCCTCATGAAAAATTACATAGAACCACTCACATGAATGCTCTAATACTATGTATAAGGTCCATCGAGAGAGTCTTTCACAAATGGGGTGCGTGTGTGTGTGGGGGGGGGGGTGAATCAATGGGTTCTAAAAAACTAAAAGTTAGTAAATGTAATTATTTTAACATATTATTGTTATTGGATCTCAAAATTGATGATGTAATTATTATATATTTTTTGAGAAATAATACACACTATACAAGGAGAATACATGGTCCACTTAATATTGTTATCTTGTGGAAAATCCCTTGTGAACAATAGTTTTAACCCCACAATAGATATTATGATTTTATTATCAATATTAATAAGGGTATAAACAAGGAGATTTACCAAAAATATCATTTACAATCAATAATAACAAAACCCTGATGTTAATATATCTTCCCTTTCCTTTTCCTAAGGTTCCTTAAAAATTTGTTTTTCATGTGCACCCTTTTTTTCTCCTCAACAACCAGTGAAATAATCCTTCCAATTATCTTTATAATGGGTGGATTAACCTATAAAATATTCATCGAATATTATCATAATTTATTCTTATAATTTTTGGGAGAGACACATATTATTGAAAGGCATTTCAAATGTTGCAGTTTGAAAGCCATTACTATGGTGTGATTCTCATTTACAAATATATATTGAAACCAAATCCTAAAAATATTGGATAATATTTAACTAATATTATATTGTGTCCAATATCATTATAATGTGAGGCATCCAAAATTTAATGAACTAGTAAGTCATCATAATCTTGTCAGACTTAAAAATTTAATTGTGAGACTTATCTTAATTAAATGATAGTTTTCATCATGGTTACATGGTTACAATGTAATGAAGACAAAAATTACAAAATAAAGAATCTCCAATAGTCTGGTCACTATGATGTAGGAAAAAACCTTAAAGCACAACCTCAATAAACTTATAGACCAGTTTTGTATAAAAAATCAAAGGATACTATATTGTATCATAATCACCCTTTGGGATTCCATAAGAAAATGTTTCATGATGAAATCCTAAATATTGATATATGATACTCATACACTATAGAATCCCATTTCTCCACCTCAGCTATTTTATTATGTATCTTATTTTATTGTGGTATAATGATTATACATTATAGTAAATTTTTGAACTCTTGCATCCCTATCACAAGGTATCAAAGATCTCAACACCATAATATTTTTTATCATTAAATACATTCATTCATTTGTATCATTAATCAACATCAAGTATCTTTACCCTCACCCATGAGTGTGTTTTCAATTAAAAAATCTAAAAAAATCAAAATAAAGAATTAATTATCTTATGCATCTAGTAATAAAATTATTAAAATATGAATGTTTTCTAGAAATAACATAATAATATAGAATGGTCTAATGATTCATGGATTTTAATTTCTTAGGGAATGTTTGAACTTTGATCTATATTGGGAGTCATATCATAAATTGAGAGTTGGATTGGGAATCCAAGTGTTTGAAAAACAAAAATTTATTGTTTTGTATGTTTTTTGAGGACTGGATAATTCCTTTTAGTTTTGGGTGGAATTTAGGAAGGGTTGTGGTGGACTAAGAGATAAATTTTAGGAGCATACATCCATTCATTCCACGATCCTTGGATAACACCATGAATGAGGATGGTCAAGCGGTCTGTTCCTCTACCTATGTATTTCACATGATAAAAAATTATGCACACCATGATTGGTATACATGGGGTTTTAATGAAAATAATGGAAACCCCATTTGGGAGCTATCCCTTGCCCCCTTCAAGTTTAGGAAGAGGTACATAAGGGAGGGCCAAATCAATTACCTTTCCCCTAACATTGGTCCTCGATTATGTGTGGTGGATATTGGTTGGTTTTCATATAGATTCAAGTTATATATCTCTCTCCATTTCAATTTTTTTTGGGATTTCATTTGATATCCAAAATATTAATCAACCTTGGTAAGTGTTTTTCACTAATTCCATTGGATCATGGTGGAATTATGAAAAGTTTATTGGGTTTCTTTGTGAGGTTTCTAGAGGGGGATGCAAGATGATCTCTATATACAATTTCTCTCAATTCTATTTAATGCAAGTCACCCAATGTATGTAATGTTGGTTTTTACAAAATTTTATAAAATTAGTGGTTAAATAATTGTTGTGTGATATTTATTTTGGCCATGATAGTGTTCAGGGTGTTCCATGATCCATCTATAGCTGGTTGGTCATGTATTCTATTCAATGGAAATGACTGGTGAGTTTTTTTGGAAATTATTCCCATTTTTTGGAATTAAATATTTTATTATAAATGTTTTTAAATAAATAGTTATATTTTTTTCAAAAGAAAGGATCTTAGGAGAAAGTTTTACCTTGGATTATGCTCAATGAAGCTTGGTGTGGATGGTAATTCTTGGATAGAGGAAGGTGTTCCGTTTAATTTAATTTCATATTTTTATTATGTATGAGTGTTCTTGCCTACATGAATTTCATGTGGTTGAGTATATGGATAGGAATTTATAGGGAATTGAGAATAAGTGATAGTATTGTGTTCAACCTCCCATGATTGATATAAGTTATTTCTACAATAAATATAGTTTTAGATTTCCAGGTGACTATGTTTCCAATTGGAGAAAGTGTTCATTAAGGAAGAAATGTACATATAGAGGTTTTAGGATTGGAGATGTGGTGTGGGAATACTCAAATGGTTTCCATAGGGTTAGTTAGGATGGTGTGAGAATCTAAGTAAAGATATGTGGGATGATTGTACATCTCAACCCTGGTGAGTGACACCCTCCTAAGGGTTGTTCGAGTCTTTTAGATCATCATACGTTGGATGATTTCTGAAGGACTAGTTTTGTTGAGAAGAATAGGGGTATTACCTATGTGCTTAGTTATGGGATCTCCCTTAGGAGATGTGAGATGAGTAAAAAATGATGGTTTTGGGTTTTGGCTAGGGATATGGAACTATTTTTTTAGGGGATTTGGGATAAGAGGCTTTAGAAAGGTCCCTAGGTAGCATGATTAACAATTTTTAGGGTGTTCAACAAGATAGTGGACATGAACTTGAGGTCTATGTTGGGTGAGACTTTAGGAAGTGTTTTCACTAATGAGTGATGAGTATGAGATTGTATCAATGAAGAAAACCCAAATGAGCCTGGAGGGCCTAGTTGTTTCCCTAATGGATGAGATGAGAAATGTTCACGATAAGGGGCTAGGTATCAAGTCACTATAAGTGTAGTATGATCCAGTGATATATGTGATTGGTTACGTGCCCTACCATTTTTTCTTGTTATTGATTTTTCTTTAATTAAATATGTACAGATTAGTTAGTGTGTTTGATATGACCTCCCATGTTCTTGATGGATTGGTCTGTGTGCTTGATTTTACCTCCCATAAGTGTGTAAGGATAGACCAGTGTGCTTGATTGGACCTCACATGAGTATGCACGGATGTGTGGATTTGCATGATTATTACCTCACTTGAGTGTGCAAGTATGGGTGAGTGTAATTAATGTGGCCAACCTTATGTGAATCATTATGGGTTAGTGTGATTTAATTTAACATTAACTTGGATAGACTTGGGTTGACGACTAAACATGAGAGGGATGAGGCCTGACATGGAACAAGGCATGACTAAAAAAACATCATTGTGAGGTAAGGTAAGGGATTGAGATGAGGATTTATAACCATGTCCCACTTTATTGGGTTTTGGGTTGATGTTAGGAAGATTAAACAAATATTGTCTTCAGGTATAGGATGTAAATATGAATAGATAGTATGAGATGAATGGGGATTATATAGGAATTATAGCATGGCCTAAATGTTTTTATGATCAGTTGTCTTGCTGGTCTTGTTAGGACATAATAGCCTGACACACTAGAAGTCATGGTATATTTTTTTCACATGATTTACAATTAACATATGGGACATTTTTTTATTCTTCATCCATATATGGATATGACAATGTATACTAGTGGAACATGGTTAGAGCCTGAAAAGTTGTATTTATCACGCCCATATGGGCACCCTGGTGCATGTGACTACCTTATTTCTGATTTCATGTAAAACATATGATGTGTAGTGGATTGGGCTGGGGAAGCTCAACTAATAAGTTTAGATTTTTTGTGGTGTGTCTTAGGGAAAGTAGCATGTCCAGTATTTCTGTGTTTTATTTTTTACATTTTTACATGTATATGTGATTGGCCTAGTGGATGAACTATTTATGTATTAAAATATAAATTTTACATGGAAATTGATATATCACTTTATTTATTTAATTATATATACATTTAATAAGTTATTTTTATGTTTTGGTTATTTTACAATATTTCTTTACCATGATTTTAGGGAAATTCTCCCCATTATAAGCACTATTCCCACACTACTAGTTGATGGGTACTAGCATCCTCGGAGACTTGGCTGAGGTGTATGGAACTCTAACTTAAAAAATAGATATAGTATTGGTTTCAAGAAATTTCATAAAAAAATTTGTTTATTTTTTTGTTTTGAGAAGGTAGTCAGTAGTTGAATTATGAATGTTTTATATATTATGATAGACCTCAGAATGGGTAGTCATTGGAACCATTCTAGTGGGTTGTCCTGGTTAATAGGGAGTGTGATTAATGCTCTTTCTTCGTGATGTTTTGGATGATATGTTTATTGAATATGATGTGTTTACTGGATGATGTAATTTATTGTTTGGGATGTTGTCCCATTTGAAAGAGTCCCATGTATATGAATAATATTTATCACATTAGACTCAAATTACATTATCTTTGTGTTTGGTTGGATTTATTGATGATATGATTTATATGTTTAAAGTGTTTACCACAACTTACCCAACATTTTACCATGTATCATTTTGGTGAAATTCTATTAAACTGAACCATGTTATATTCATAAATGGATGGTCACATGGATCCTGGTGTAGGCTATTCTCATTGTTCATATCAAATGATATTACATTCTCTCACCCTTGGTGGGTTGGTATAGTCCTTTGATGAATAAGGAATAGTTTGAGTATAGAAATGATTTTTTTAGGATGGGGCTTGGTTACTTAATGTGATAAAAAACCTATATGTGGTTTTACCATATCAATTCCTGGTTTAATTCTACTTAACTGGGCCCAGTGGGTACCATAAAACACTTTTGAGGGTTGAAGAAAGGCATGTGAATGACTTTTCCCTGGTATCAAGGATGGTTTTAGAAGGTAAGATCATTTATGTACTAGGCCTTTTTTTGGACTCAGTTAGCATGTGGTAGATGGTCATAGTGTTAGATTAACAAAAAAAATTTCATGATAATATAGTTAAATTTATAATGAGTGATATTCCATGGGTGGTGGGATGTGACTAATAGGTAATTGGGGTCTTCTATGTGTGTTAAGTGTATTCACACAGGTCTGGCGGGATGTGAGTCAAGAGAGCATGTTACGGTTTTTATGATCATGTTGTATGGGAGTGTACAACCACTGGGTTTAGGTGAGACCATGTAAAATCCTTTGATATTAACAATGAGAGGGTTCTTAGTAGATCAATAATCCTTTAGGGAGAATAGTGATCATTTTCATTTATCATTAGAGAAACATATTGGGTTGTGAGGGAAGGTGTACCTTGAATATGTGTGTCGACTGGTTGTTTTACAGGTTAGAGATGGGGCCATGTGTGGGTTTATTGAGAGATATTTTGGTTATAAATAAAATCAAGGGATGATATAAAGGTATTTCAATGGTGGTATTCTTCCAAAAAAGATGACCTAAGGATCAGTGAGTTGAAATATATCACAGAGTTGAAAGGTGACATTGGTGGAGGATCTAAGCACCATGGTGAAGCTGACCCATGGTTTGTTCCAGGACAAGGACTATCATGAAGGAATGATGTAAAATGTTCATAATAGATGAGAATTTCTTTGAAAGAGAGGTGCACATGTGGTATGTGACCGATGTGGTCTATTTCATACTGATTTATATAATGGAATTCATATGATGGGGTGAAGACCATTAGTTTTTTATGGTGGATTGTTGAATCATGAGAATGTAATTCCTAGTTGGTTAATAATGGACAACATTGGTGTTTCATGTAGAACCTTGGGTATGAGTGGGTTGGCAATGTGCAGTCATTGTATGCAGGAATGGATGAGGAGGGGGCCACATATATTTGGTATTTTCTTCAGTAAGGAGATAATAATGATACTCCTATATTGAGGAGCATATTATCTATAAAGTGATGTACAATAAATATGTTAAAAGGGTTGTAAATGAGGTAAAAACAATTTGTGGATAGTTAATGTGGCATCATGGTTCCAGTGTAAAGGAATATCCAATGTGATCTGGTTTCTTGATAAACATAAGAATCAAGAATTATATGTGGTGTTGTTTAGTGTTGGTGCATTGGCATCAGGCTAAGGGTGGTAGTAGTGTAATATGTGGGTGAGTCAGACAGGGTGTGTGTTAGTGATTAGATTGAGAGCATGATATATGGAGAAGTTGGTTGGTGATATACTTGTGGAATTACATTGATATTCATGTTTGGACATTGATGTGAGGGTTTGGATGATCTAGTGATACCTCCAAGGGTTAAGGAATATTGATTGGGTGGTGTGAGGATTTGTTAATGGGATTAGATAAATTTTTCTAGGATAAATTGGAATTATATGGAATAAATTGTGTTTTTAGTTGAGTTTGGATGTGGGGATGTGGAAAATACGTTAGTAGAAATGTTCAACACTCAGTTGAAAGGTTGACAGACAGCTGGAATTTCATTTTTAGTAAGTGATTCCTATGGTGGGGTTCACCTTAGCTTGTAATAGGTCTTCATGAATGGAGTCTTATGATGTGGAGAACGATAATCTTTAGGGTATTTTGGTTAAATAATCCATGGTATCCCGTGATAGATTGGTGAGGCTAAGAGACATCTCAGTTAAGGTGCTGTTGATGTTGAGGTGGATCGTCTTATGTGAACAGTGCCATTTGTGTTTAGAGTTATAAAAAAGATGAACAATAGGTGTTCATTGGTGGAATAAATTGAGTTATAATTATTTTAATGATTGAGGCTGATGAGGAGAAATATTTTGAGGAATACTAAGGAATCTAAAGCTTGTGAATAAATATACTAAGTATTTTATAATTCCCAATAAATATTTTAGTTGATGTGTTTTAGTGAAAGTTTAAATTTTCATCTGGAGAAAGGTTCATGTATTTAATTTATACTTGGATTGTAAATACAAGTTTTTGGACACCATAACATGACATTTTCGGATGTAGTTTGAGCCTGCATGGAGGTATTGAGTGTTTTAGTGGAATTCGTCATGGGTTCGGGTGTCCTAGAGGCTAATTTTTAGTAGTATGCAACCATTCATGCCATAAACCATGGAATATACCTCGAATGAGGTTGGATAAGGTGTGTGTTCTTCTTACCATGTTTTTTATGGAATAAAACATAGTTCACACTATGAAAGTTTTAGATGGGATTTTAATGGGGGTAACCTATTTGGGGTTCAACTCCCATTGCATTGGGGTTTTAGGAAAAGGTGCACATAGGAGGGATGAATCATCTAGATCAACCCTTATATTGAACACCTTTTATATAAGGTGTATTATGGTATTTGTTTTCCTATCAATTCTAGGTATGTTTATCCAAAAAATAACCCTTTTTATGAGTAATTTTGAAATCCAATTTTTTTTATTGATTTTGGATATGTTTTGGCACCTATTCCACCATATCATGGTAGAATCAAAAAAGATGAATGGGGATTTCATATGAGATGTCTAGAGGAGGACTTGAGACAATATTTGGATGCATTATTTCATTTGAATATTGAAGGAACATCACCAAATGAGTTTATTTATCGTTTTTTCATAAATTAAATAAATTGGTAGTTAACAAGGTGTTGTGTGAGAGGGATTTTTGTCGGGATAGTATTGAGGGTGTTCTATGAACCTTATATGGTTTTTTGGTTGAAAATTTAGTGTTCCTTTGATCCATGGTGAGTTTTTGGTTGTTATGATTTTTTTCTAAATTAGATAAATAATTATAAATGTTTATAATTTACTACTTATGATTTTTGGCATAAGACATAATCTTAGGCGATGATACAATCTTATAAGTGGCATGGAAGGGATTGGATATGGATCGATAGACTTTGGAGTAGATGATTACTCCTTGAAATAGGTTGGTGGTCCCTTTAATACAAGCTCATATTCATATTACGTGTGACTTCTCCTTCTTGAATACATTTAGTAGGAGATATTAGACATATAGATATTGATAATGCCTTGGGAAGAATTTATATGATGATGTTCGATATTTTATTCTTGAGATAAGTGATCTCTGACACTTAGGTTATTTGGGGTCACCCGATGACTATGTTTCCAAGGGGAGAGGGAATTTGGTGAGATGTAGAGGGTCATCTAGGAGGTCCTCTTTTGTTTGATATGATGTGGGTTTTCTAGGATGGTTTTTCTATGTCTATTTTTGTTTCTATGAGAGGATTAGGCATAGTGAGGATTGGTGGTAAGACTGTATATCTCAACCTTGCATAGAGAAACACTCTCATGGATGATCAAATTCTTAGAGAGCATTATGAGTGGGATGAGCCCTCTAGGATGTGACAATGAGTGATGTAGAGGGGTTTCCTCAAAGTGATGTGTTAACAGATCTCACTTAGGGTATGTGAGATGTCTCTCAAGTGTGGGTCATGTGTTTTGGCTATGGGTGCAGAATAAGGTTTCCAAGGTATTTAGGATATCTGAGCTTGGAGTTGTCTCATGTATGAGTGACCAATAGTGTTGAGTAGTTATCATTCCATAGTGGATCAGAACATATGGTCCATGTCATTAATAATTTTTGAATATTTTTCCCTAGTGGGTGATTGTTATGATAATGTATCTGTGATGAGAAATGAGGATGTGTTTGGAGGACCATATGGATTCTCAGATGGTACATATTTGACATTTTTTTGATGAGGGGATTAGTCTCTAGTGACTAGTACCTTATAATCAACTAGGGAGATGTGTGATGAGTTTTGGGCCCTTACTGTGTTTTATGTTCTTGATGTAACCTCCCTTGAGTGTATAAAAATGGGTCAATGTTTGTGATGTGATATCTATTGATTGTTCAGGGATGGATCAATGTTCTTGATGTGACCTCCCTTGAGTTTAGAGGGATGGGTCGGTGTCCTTGATTTTACCCCCTTTGAGTGTGTGGGGATGGGTTAGTGTGCTTGGTGGGACCACTAATGAGTGCTTGGGGAGGGATCAATGTGCTTGATTTGACCTTCTGGTACTGTACGGGGATGGGTCGATGATCTTGTTTATGACCTCCCTTAAAAATCTAATTAAAAAGTAAGTATATCTCTTTATTTTCTTTTCTAATCTCATAAATACGTTCCTCAACTCTATGAAATGGAACTTAAAACAAAAGTCGTTGTTCATTTACTTCTCCTATTGGGAAACTAAGGACCGTTTATACCATCAAAAGTTTGTGGTTTTATTATTGTTAACTTTTTTCTGATCATGTTTTCTATCACTCTCTATAAAAACTTGACACTTAGGTTATCTTTCATATCCATTTTTCCTACATGGAATCCAAGTATGGGTAATCTCGGTTGACCTTTGTACTTCTTTTTTTTTAAAGTGACATCTTTATTGACCCTTTTTCCGATGTGGGACTTTCAATTAAGTTACCAAGACCAATTTTAAAATTTCATGGATGCAATTTAAAAAAGGTGGGAAGACTTTAACACCCAAAGAATTTATAGTAAGTTATTTTCTTTAAAGTAATTCAATAGCTTGCGCTACACACAACACCGAGTTCGAGTGCACCACGACTTATCAGACTAGCCATTCAAAAAGTAGTTATGAATAGTATTAAATGATTTTTGAATTTTATATTCTCTATATAATTTTAGAATCAATATTATGTGCTTCTTAGACATAATATAAGAACAAATTCATTTTTCAGATAAAAGAAATATTTTTCAGAAAAAACAATTTTACCACCTTTTAATGGAAAAACATTTTTTAAAACCAATATTTGACACTTTTTTATATTCAATTTAATGAAATTAAATTCTTCTTTATAATTGGGACATAAAAAATTATTTTGGATAAATTTTTGGTACTATTCTGATAATATTCATATTTTGATGAATAGTGAAAAATACAAAATATTAATTGAAAAAAATGTTTTAAATCATAATAATTTATAGTGTTAATTAAGAATTTGAATGTATTGAAGTATACTCAGATTATATTTTTACCATTTAATAGAATTTACTTCATTATAAGTAATTTCACATTTAAATTTGACAAAAACACATGTCAATCTTTTGATGTTTTTTACTTTTTTAAAACCCCCCTTTTTGGTTTTGACAAAGGGAATTAATTTTAAAATAATTAATGATACTTATATGTTTTTAATTTGGTAAAACATAATTCATTTTAGAATTTGGAATATCAAAATTAGCTTAGGGTGATTTTTTTTATTTTTCTAAATACATTCAATTTTTGATGAATAGTAAAAAACACTGTGTTATTGTTTAAAAACCGACTTTTTATTTAATTAATTGTTTATTTAATTTATATAAGTATGTATAAATAGATAATACCAATATTAGTTAAATGTGATTCATTTGAGTCATTTTTATAATAAAATTAGTTGTATAAAATTTCGTTGAACTCTTTACCGTCTTTTACCCACCTTCTTGAAGCATTTGCAAATGTGCATAAAACACAATTTTACTGCTTCTGTGAGTTGTATTTAAAAAATCCTAGAGACACGGTTAACATCAGTAAGTAAAATTTGGTTCAATAAGATGAAAATATTTTTAAGTGAATAGTAACTATTGACTTTTATTAACACGCATAAAAGTAAATAGGGAAATTAAAGGTAAAAATGATATTATAATTACCATAAAACATGTCATAATTCTATTTTATAAGTATTATTCAACCTAAAACAACTTTAGGAATAAAATAAGATCCTTTTAGCCCACTTTTATTAGATTAGGAAATTTATTATTATTTTATTTAAAGAAGAGTTAAAAGTGTTAAATTCAACGTTTATTAACTAAAACATTTTTAAGATAAGGTTATACATAAGATAAAATTCATCGATAAATATTAATTTGAAAGATAAAAATATTTCCTACATAATGGTATTTTATTTATAATTTTTAGAAATTAAATAATTAAATTTATTTGTGACACAATGGTGATTCATTAATTACCTTATTAATGAATTATTAAAATAATTGATATTATAAATTACAAAATAAATTTAATTTGAGGATTTTGATGAATTCAACTAATTTTATAGGTTAATATGACATGTTAGGGTTGATTAATTTTTTTCCGAAGTAATCAAATTGTTATGATTTTCACAAAAAATAAATACTAAACAATGTCAAAATTGACATAAATGAGTTTTTAAAACAAATACTATATTATTGGTTGATATATTATTCCTAAAAATATAAGGTTCAACCAATGGTCTTAAATAATAATATATATGTCATTAATGAACAACTTGATGTTCTCTTGGAAGTTTAGAGTATGTTTATTAACCATATAGTGTAAGAATACAAGAAGACATGGTAAAAGTTAAACTATTTAACCAATAGTTAAATCTAAAAGATAAGGTTAATATGTCGGCCTAAACTTGACGAAAACCTATTGGTTGAGAGGATATCTAACCATACCCACCTTATATATGAAATAAATCAATTTGGATCCATTACAAACCGAAAATGATTTATAATAAAATTATATTTCAATGTTTTCCTAAAATGAACCTCACCTCTCTTATAAAAGGGTACTTCCCTTTACCTCCAAATCACACATCAAAATCCATTTGTCTCGGCCAACCCTGGCCCCAATATCCTCCCACATTCCATCACATAAACCTAGAGGCTTTAATTTGACCAGAAAACCAACCTATGGAGCCCTTTTGATCAACCTAAAAGGAAACACCAGGAAAAGAGGTTATAATTTCACCACTCTCTTTCAAGATCTTTTCTTCTTCCAATTTCTTTTTCGTGTGTTGTTTCAATTCCAAAATAATAACTCCAGTATCTAATATATACTTTGATGTTATTATAATTATGGTACCACCATATTCATTATTCTATCCATCCTATAAATGACAATGTCAACATACATGCGTACGTACGGCTTATTGTCTCCACGTCGTGTTGTAGTTTGTTTTTCAAAAACATCATTATTTGGATGTGTTTAATAATGAGTATAACTAATTTAAATAATATATATAGCATGTTAATGATTCTGAATATATGATAAACCATCAAATTATATAGGATTTCACCATCAAAATAATGATATTGTCGCTCATGCGTAGGTACAGCTTACCGTCTCCACCAACGTGGTGAGATTCATTCCCCATCATAATCATTCAAGAATAATTTTCATTTTAAGAAATAATATAATTTATAAGAACTTAATATTATTATTTTTATGATTAAAATACATCCAATACATAAAAACATGACATAAGTAAAAAAACATATAAAGATAAACAAATAAGTTAAGAATCAATACAATGATACTACAGAAATATCATTAACATAGAAATATTGGAATAGAAAATATGATATCATATTTATGTATTTGGTTCCTGAATAATTTAATAAAAATGATCTCCCCACTATACAAGAGTTTAAACTACCATAAACTAAGGAAAAGTACAAGGTAAGGGGTTGCTTATCTCACTTCAAATTCTGTGATATTTCCATTGTTCACCGCTTATTTATTGCATGGGGTGTGTTGTGTAAAGACATTTTATATATATTATAATGATTATATATATATTCATGGTGTTTTGTGATTCATTTGGTGGTTATTAACTTTTTTCTCACATGACTCAATTGATTACAATTTGGTAAGGTGTTTTCATCTCACTTTTATTCCCGTGAGATTCATGATATATTGGAACTATTTCCTTTTATGTAGAGTATTTACTACCCATGATTGTATTATTTGTGTAATATACTTTAATTTATGGGTATTTACATCTTCATTGTATGATACAACTTTCTTGGGGTGTATGTTTCGTATGTTACCAAATCGGTAAGGGAATTTCAAATTTCAATTTCCACTCATTGGGATTTACGCATATTTCATTGATTACTTTAATCAAGATTATGTGGGAAATTACTATTTATTTACTTATTTAGTAATTCATACTCCCCTTTGTGTGGATATACATTTTATACACATAATCAATCCATTTATAAATTCCCAAGTCATCGATATAAACATGATAAGAGAAATTTTAACATAATTTCTATTCATTGAGTTAAACATCCATGTCATTGGTGTGGTTTTTACACGAATATATGTGGATGTCCTCTGATTGATTTACACTAAATATAAAATCATATTGAGTTTATTTATATTTGTCACACATAATTATTTCATTGATTTATCCTTAACCTAAGGATACAATCTTTATAAAAGAATTTTTCTCTACTTACAATCCATTGATACTTATTTGTTGTTATGCACCTATTCACTTTTATTTGGTGTATATAATTTACATTGACATAGTATATCATGAATCCCATTATTCTCATGATATTATAATGTTTTTATTAACAAAATTATTTGTATTCAAGCGTCTATCATTTGGTTAGGAACTCTAACTAAAATATCATTTTTAATGTTTTTAAAATTTATTCTTCTAAAAATTTCTCATTAATGTCCATGTTTTAAAAATGTTTTTAAGGATTTATTTATATGGGAATTAATGTTTTAAAATTGAAATTTATTTTAAAAGTTTCAAAGTGGCATGTGACACATTTATTTAAAAATCCATTTTAAATAGCTTCTTGATAAATAGTGTAACTTTTAAATGCATTCAAGAAAAAGGGGGATATTTATCTCAAATAGTTTTGATGATTATTTTAATCTATGTAAATATCCTTCAATATTACCAATTTATGTTAGTTTATTATAATACAATATTCCATATTGTGTTGAATGAGTTATTTTTGACTGTGGATGTGATATTTTTATACCATTCATGGTTAGTGGTTAAAATATTTACATTTCGTATGCTAGTTTTAATAAAAATGTTTAAATTATGTTTTAACCTTTTCATATGTGGAATGGATTGGAATTATTAAATTATGGATGGAGCCTTCTATAGATCATCGATGCATCAGTAGGCCTCATGAGACAAACTAGTGTCTTGGCACAAGGCTTTAACAAAATCTTATTTGTAGTCTTGAAATGAGGCCTTGACTATGTGGTTATGATGTCCAGCATTTTGAATTCCACCATTATGAAATTGGATACTGATATTACATGTGATTATTAGACTAGTAGAACATCCATGTGAAAAATTAAATGGAATTATTTGATTTATCTTTTCTATATTATGATGAACTTTATGTTTAAAAGGCTCATGTTCTCGTCTTATACGTTACCTTAAATTTTTATTCTTATTTATAATAGTTTCTGCAATATTGTTATTCTTACTGAGAATCTATACTCACCCATTTATTATATTTTATTTTTCCTAGGTTTCAAATAAGTATACTATGATTAACCTGTAAGAATAGGCTAAGGGATATAAGAGTGTTCAAAGGGGACACAATGTTAATGTTTATTTATTTCTTGATGTAATGTAAAACTTATCTATGTATCTAGTACTTCTAAGGATACTAAACTAATTGGATTTTTGGGACATGATTCCTTGTATCATTCCAATGATATGTAATAATGCACTAATTCTCGCTAACTGAGGTCGGGGCATTACAATTATCCTGGAACAAGGCCTTGAAAAAATCTTATTTGTAGTCTTGGTATGAGGCCTTGACTATGTGGTTTTGATTCTAGATTTGTGCATTCCATCATTATGAAATTGGATATTGATATTACATGTGATTATTTGACTAGTATAATATCAATGTGAATAAGTAAATGGAACTATTTGATTTATCGTTACCATATTATACGGAAGTTTAATTTTAAAATTCAAGTATTTTAGTCTTATACATTGCCTTAAATGTTTATACTTATTTATGGTAGTTTTTGCTTTATTTTAATCCTTACTGAGAATCTGAGATCACCCCTTTATTATGTTTTATTTTTACCAAGATGTGAAGATGTATATTATGATTAACATACAGGAATAGGCTAAGGGATATAAGAGGGTTTCAAAGGGGGCATAATGTTGTTTTTTCATGATGTAGTGTAAAACATATGTTTGTTTCTAGTACTTCTCTAGGTTCTAAACTGATCGGTATATCAAGACATGTTTCATTGTATCCTACCAATGTTATGTAATAATGCACCGACTTTCAGTAACTGGGGTCGGGGAATGACATAGCTCACCCTTTTTATGTTTTCTTTTCCCCAGGTTGTAAAGATATATTTTAGGTAGGAAAAAACAAGGGGAGAATATTTATGAGAGATATTGAATATATTTTAAAAAGTTAGAATATTATGTTTCTAGTTTCCAAAGACACTAAGAAAATATGGTCATTGGGATTATATTTCTGTAATGAATTATGTATTACAAAAAATTAATAAAATTTCCATGTACATCAATATTGGGTTACTATAGTTGGTATCATAGCAACGATTTAGTCAACCTTTGGAAACTAGGATTTGAAAACATTATTGAGATCTGTAGATATTTTTCTACGGATATGTCTAGGGATGTCCTAAGGATAATTCAAACGTGGGTTACAATCCTAGTGTTTTTTTGATAATCAAGAATAATCTCAGATTAAACCTAAGATATCATATATTGAAATATTATATGTATTTTACCTTGATTATGTTTTTTTATCACTAACATATATTTATCACACATTTCTTTTTGGTTTTAGTCAATATCCAGAACTACATAGACCCCGGTTAACCATTGAATGTTTTAGATGTGGAGATAGTGAGAATAATGAAGTTAAATTTCTTAAGTGGAAATATCATGAAGAGAACCATGACGATGGAATGAGTATTGGTCATACTAATGAGGATAAATATATTTCAAATAATATGTGAAAGGTTTTCAATGTTATTATATTATTATTTTTACATTAAACATAAGAAATTTGAGGTTGAGAAACGTGAATACATGATTCATATTTCATAATGATGATTTTGATGGATCCTAAGTGTTTTTTAAAAATAAATTTGGATGATTTAGGTGTATATGTTTCAGATTACAAATATTATGTTATACGAATCATGAAATATATAATTGTTTTCAGCATACGTTTTTAATTAATTATTGGAAATGATATGATAAATATTTCTAAGGAAAAAAATAATTTAAGGATAAGGTGATATACTTGTATAATACATGATTAATGGAAAGATAACCCTTAATATATTCCTTATGTTAAGACAATGATGTTTGGATAAAGATATGTTGGATTTGAAGAAGTAAATTGGATGATACAAGTTTCTTGAGATCTAATTATGGAGTTGTAGACAAGAGTGTTATGATATCATTGCTGAAGTATAGATTTTTTGTTACTTAAAGAATATATCCAATATGTTTTGGAATAAGGAAACATGCATGTTTTTAATAAGGATATATGATAATTCATGTTGTTACTATGACTCAAGAGAATACATGATGAAGGTTTTCACATTTTTGGAATGTGAAGAACCAGAGATATCTTATGATATATGGAGGATATATGTTAAGTTTAGTTTCTGGAACTTTTTCTATAGTTTTGGATTTTCATCTTTCTGATGAGTTGTGTGGTTATCAAATTATGGGAAAGTTTAAACATCAGATGAATTTTGTTATAATAAAGTATTATCTCACCATATATAGACTTATGAATGTTTGATAACTTCTAATAAAAATATTTTTATAAGGATATATGGAATGACCTATCATTAAATTTATGGATAACATGATCTACTACAACTTTAAGAATGATAAATTCAACTTCATTTCATTGAATAAGAGATAATGTTGAAAATTTTCATGGCACGACCAATGATGATATTGTACTGAAATCAAGTATGTATTTATTCTCATGTTCTTTAACTTTAGGGAAATGATCTTGAATACCAAAATGTTACTATAGTACATTATTTTCTAATGAATCAAATGGTATCTTAAATCATTGCAGATTTACAACTTTTTGGTTGTTAACTTTCTCGAAATGTTGTTCTCTATCACTATCCATCAGAACATAATGGTTAGATTTTTCATCCATATATGTGTTTACACATCCCTCCTATATTATCCTATGTGGAAAAACATTGTGGAGTTTCTTTTGGTAACCATTTTTTTCTAACATTACTATTAAAAATGATGTTTTACTATTACTTTTTATGACCTAAGTGTATATGAATGAAACTTTCAAGTAGTAATCCTTTTATAGCCATGACAAATTTAGAGGGAGAAATTCATTTTATGTGGGGTATAATGTAACACCCTGAAATTTTATGAGATATATTATTTTTAATTCTTTTTATGTCTTGTTTTGTATGATACACCAAGATTATCTTTCACTATATGTAACATCATATTAGCTTGTCGTATATGCCAAACTATATTTGGTTTGTCTTACACTTGAGTTCTAGATCTTTTGATAGAATTAATTTCACGCAACATTGAGAATATATTTTGATCAATTTATAAAAGAAATATGTTTGGATTATGTTATATGCAACACCAAAGGAATATTTCACTAAACGCAACACTAAATTGGATTGAATTATATGCAAGAGTGACCTTTCTCGACAGCTTGCGTTGTACACAATACCAAGTTTCACTTAACAATGATATATTGTTAAAATATTACTATTTGATGGGATATAAACTAACCATAACAAATAGTATTACCAAATTTTGAATTTTATATAACATTAATATTCATCTTATGTATTTTATAGAACAGTTTATAGGAATAAATTCAATTTTTCGGATGAAAGTAGTATTATTAAAAAAATGCAGTTTTGCTTCATTTTGATGGAGCACCAATTTTAAATATAGTTCCTAACACCTTTATATATTATATTTGAAAAAATAAAAGTATTATTTGGAAGTGGAAAAAAAAAATTTAGTTAAATTTTTGGTATTTGTATGATTAAAATAATATTTTAATGGATAGTGAAAAATACTACATTTTAATTCAATATTTTCTTTTTCATCTAATTTATTTATATAATACGATTATCTTTTTAGTTGGTTTTAATGTGTAATTGGATTTTATTTTTATAATTTAATTTAATTTTGGTCATTGGATGCAATTTCACATTTAAATTAGACATAAACAGATGTCAAACTTTTGCTAGTTTTTATTTTTCAAAAACCCACTGTCTTATTTTTACAACAAGAATTAATTTTAAATTATTTAATGAAACTTTTATGTTTGGAATATTGAGAAATGGATTCCATATTTGGAATAAATAGGTTAATATTATGTTAATATGTTACTTTTATTTTTTATAGATAGTATGAATAGTAACTATAGTAATTTTTATTTACCGCTATTAAAGGTAAATCCGGTAAATTTGGGTAACAGAAAATATGATAAAGATAATAAAATTTCACTAACACCAGGAAAAAATTTATTGGATTAATTATGTCTGACCAATATCACCTTAGGGTCTAAATTTATTCATTTAATGGATATTTTCCCATGAGAGGGATGCAATTATAATTGAAAAAAGAAGGAGAAAACATGACACTCTCTTATATCTTATAAGTATAGGGATTTTAATATAGTGATAAACTTTATAAAAAAAATAAAATTAATAGAATCTAGAAATATAATTATATTATATAAATAAATTAATTTTTTTTATAAATTTTAGAGACTAAATAGTTTCCATCAGTGATTAACCAATAATGATATAAAAATAATTTTATTGATAGAAATATCAAAAAAACGGTTAAAAAATGTGAAAATAAATATCTTATGAACTAATTAATGTCCTCAATTGATTTTCATCATGAATATGAAATTTTTGTAGTGTATTAATTTTTTTTTGAATTTATATTTTGTGTGTATTTTATTTAATGTAAAATAAATGAATAGTTTCAAAATTGACAGTATTGATATTTTATGAAAATAACATATTGTTAAATTATTTAAAAATCAATAAATTTGTAAAAATTAAAATGTGAAAATTATATTCTCAAAAATGTCATAATGTATCACATTATAGAAAATTTACAACACATAAGTTAGTATTTATAACCATTTAATAATTAGAATATTATTACCCAAAAAAAATTAAATAGATTTAATATGGATAAATCAAAATGATAAGGTTTAAAATATAATCAAAACATGTCTATATTTTATTATATGATATTATTTCGACCCAAAATAATCTTATATTTTTAATAGATAAGTTTTGGATAATTATTAACTGAAAATAAATTTTTAATAAAAATTATTTCCACACTTTCCTAAAGTGGCCCTCCTCCCTCTTATAAAAGGCCACCATGTCTACCCACTTACTCACACCGTTGATGCCATTTTAATTCTCTAAAATCTGCTCAAATAATATCTAAAATCCATACCGTCCTCATAGAAGACAAAATTTGGGAATAAATCCATCCTAAGAAGTTTTTTTGGGAAAATCAATAGGCGATACTCGGAAAAGACGTAATTATTTTGTCACCTCTTTCAAAATTGTTTTCTTCTAACACTTCCTATTATTATGTTGTTTTAATAGTAAAGTAATAAATAAAGTATCCTATATATTATTATATTTTATTAAAATTATGGTAAAACCTTATACCTCCTTTTATCCATCCTTGGAATAACAATATCAGCATGTACACGTACATAAGAATTACTGTATCTACATTGTGGTGTAATTTGTTATTCAACAATATTTAATTTGGATGGGTATAATTATGTGTATAATGAATTTAAATAATTAATATAACATGATAATTATTCTACATAATTAATATACCATAAAATTTTATACGATTTTACCATTAAGTGAATGATATTGTTGCTCATGTGTACGGACGACCTACCGTCTCCACGAAAGGATGAGATTAATTCTCCACATTAACCATTCAAGTAATATTATAAACTATATATAATAAATAAGAATGAAATATATGAAATAATACTGCTACTAGATTTATGTATATACATATATGTCATTTAATTTCTTCTATTCAATTCAATAAGGAAAAGAAACAACGTTCAAGCGTACTTACGATCCACCGATTCCTTGAACAGTGTATTCAATTGCATTTATCAATATTCTTTATATATTTATATAATGGATATTTAGGGTATATAAATCATTTTTTACATTATGTAAGAATGTAAATAATTTTCTATGTAATAATATCAACAATAACACATTAAAACACGTACAATAAATAAAATAGTTATTACCCAAAATGTTGCTTTAAAATGGAATTGATAAATAAATGGGTAATATAAAGTGATAAGTCAATATTATATGATATAATAGATATTATTATTGTTTTTTAACATGTTAATAATATTTTAAACCCACTATACATGAGTTTCAGACACAAATAGAAGAAATCTGAGCTAATGTAAGGGATAATTTTGTAATATCATTTTTATATGAGATTATTTGTACATAAGTATTTACTGTTTGGGGAATAATTATCATCCATGTCAATGTTTTATAAAAATGTTTCATAAAATTTTTACTATTATTATATTTATATTTAAATTCATTTCTATCATTTTTTTTACTTTTACAACATGGGATGAAAGGAATATTTCATTCATTTTCTATATGAGGCACTTTTTGACATTTCTGGTAAAAGTAAGAGGATAATGTTTTATAAATTAAATGGAAAGAAAATATTTAATGTCTTCATAATGCCTTATTTCCATAAATCTTTCTTTACAAAATTTAAGATCGTTTTCAACTAAATTCTATTCTTTTAAAATTTTGTGGCATTTTGAGAAAATAATTTTTGTTGAGGAAGGAAGGATATATTCCTCAAGAATTAAGTACAAGTGTTTTTATTAAATTATATTCAATCAAAGATGATTCTCTTTAAAAAGGATTATTTTTATATCCCAATTACGACATTTATTTTCTTGTTTTCATGATGGAATGATATTTTACATGGATTATGTTATGATAGAATGAGGTTTAAGAAACCCATTTTTTGTTCGTTGGGTTATGCTCTGATGACTGATTTATGTTTTCATGGCACACGTAAAAATGATTTTATTCTGAGATGGGTGCGTCTTATATCTCCCTATAATGAATTGGGTATTGATTTATATCTCATCAGATAGACATGACTACAACAACTATAAATCTAGTAGAGTAATATAGGGCCAGAACAACAAGTAAATTTGGTTCAATAACATAGGGCCAGAACGACAAGTAAATCCAGTTCATTAATACATGGCTAGAACAATAAGTAAACACAATTCCGTAATGGAATTTGTCCTCTATAATGGTCTTGGTATAATTTCCTTGTCTACTATGGAAATCATAATATGTGATTATTGGTTTTCCACAATTCCATGTTTTATGCCAACCCTATTTTATCAGGGTTGATGTTTTTTAAGATATATTCCTTACGTAATTGCAAGATTTATTTCATTAATCATAATTTTTATATTTATACCTTATGTTCTTGTTTTTACATTCTTATATTTATGGTTTGTTTTTTTGTTCTCTATATTTACCCTTACTGAGAATTTCAGCTCACCCTTTTATTGTTTTCTTTTCCTAAGGTTATAAAGAATGGTTTTTGGCAGGAAAACTAAATGAGAAGATCTTGTTGGGACATGTTTAAGATCTTTCACCAATTTAGAAGATTACATTCCATGTTTCTAAAGATCCTATACTATTATGGATTTTGGGTGTATATTTATGTAATGTATTAATTATTCTTCAAATGAAATTTAATGTCCATGTATATAATCTTGGGTCACTATAAAACCCACCTATTTCAAGGTTGTAGTCCTAAAACTATCATAAGTCTTCTATTCTGATGCCTAATGGTGTGTATAGAGACTTAACACCACAAAAGTAATCAATGTCAAGACCATGTATTTCAGAAACTATAACATATATAAAATTGTGTGATGTACCTATATCAAAATGGGATGAAACTAAAGTAATAGACACTAGTATATTAACTCTAACCATATATGTTCGGGTACTCCTCTCCTCAGGTGTAGATTGAAGTATATAAATATGTACTAAACCGTAACTGTGTGGTTATTATTGACTAACATAAGAAGATCCACTCTACTGGTGTTGAATCTATAAAGCCTCACTACCTTGACAACATCCACTACAACCTCAGCCTGATATTCCAATATAAGAGCAACATTACGACTAACACGGATTCATGGATCATTCATCTGATCGAGGTACTAGTACAAATACTTAATCACTAGTAGCCATAAGAAAAGACTAATAGAAGAGATGATGGTGAACTATTATTACTATCACCAGAAATTTTATTGGGTTCCTTGTGCACTGGGGAATCTTATTCCATATTCTTAAACACTGGTGATACACTATGGAGTTAGGGAGTGTCACTGAGCAAGAACCTCCCCAATTTTCACCCTCTAAATGATGCTTCCTACTGATAGAAGAGCCATTTTCCTGTCTCAGAACTGTACCAACATGGCTCCCATTTTCTGCTTCTCAAAGATTCTATTATGTAATAAGGGTGTTTTTCACTATATCTATATTATTGTTCAGCCAAAATATGATCACCTAGGAGGTGAAAACATAACTAATACCATCCTAAAAAACCTAAATGTCGTCAGCTCGTCACCAATCATAGATGGAGAAAAATGCTAAAGCTTAGTAAATATTGAAGAGTATACAAGAAAAGACATAGTTCCCTACTAATGGATCGTGAAATCCCTAGCCCAATCTGCCCTCTAATTTTGTGGGAAGAAGTGATCGTATAAGTCCATATGAAAGTATACCCAGACCATACCCCAATGTTTGGAATACTGATATATGATGTCCCACCAGTGGTTGGTGGAGTCACATAACATGTAGTTAGAGATATTAACCATCCACTTTAGAGGTGTATCAAGATATTTGATGATAGAAACCATAGAATACAATGAATACTCAGTATCACAAGGTCCTATTTTAATCAAGAAGGTGGGAGGATGAAACTGTTGGAAGTCTAGAGTCATCTCATCCATAGTTGGGGTAGGCCAGTGAGCACCCTGAATAGACTCCATGAACCTGAGAAAACTGTCTTGAAATTGGACATCAATTCATAGTGGAAGATCAATAAGAGGTTCCTTAGGTGGCACCACAGGAGGTATCATGGGTGGCATATGGCCCAATACTTCCAAAATGTTCTCATCACCACTGTATTGTAATATAAAACAAAGATGTAATATTGGACTAGGTCTACAATTTCCATGTTTTATGCTCAGATATAATTTATAAAAGATATATAAAAAATACAAATAAAATTTTAAGGAAGGAAAAGTACATGTCCTACCTAAAAGTATTTCATAACTCTTAGTCTTCTCTGGAGTCATGTATTGGTAAATAGAAATGGGTCACATAAGGATCATTGATACATGACCCACATCCCATTTAAATGTTTAGGACATGTTTAAGGTATCACATTCTCATATAAGGTGTCCATTTAATTTAAAATTTGTTATTCATTTTAATTCATGTATACATTTAATCCCCTTTTAATCTAATTGAACTTGGTGGATCACCATTACCATTTATAAGGGCCCAAACACCATATTAATTGAAATTGGGTGTCAACTTAATCCAAAACAGAACTCATTCTAGTAATAAGAATTTTTACCTTTATATATATCCATAAAATAACTACAAGGGATAGTATAAATCACATGATAAATATGAAATGAACACTGTATAGTAAATATGGAATGGCATAATTTGTGATATTTCAGTGCGATTATGCCTTATATGACGCATGCTTCTTGTATTTCCTTATATCATTAGGATGAAATAGTAAAAATCCTTATTTCAAAAAATACCAATATAATAACATCATAAAACATGTGCATCAACCAACGGTGAAGTCATATAAACTAAAAATATCAAAATAATTAACTATAATTTCCCATTGTAGGTAATTTGGGTTTCCCTATACACAATACTTCTACAAAAAATCCCATTGACAATTCCAAATTACAATGTCCTAGTCTCCAATAAAAACCCAAAAAATAATAAAAAATGAAAAATAATAATTTGATACCACTTTTTAGCATCTAACACTTATTCCATCTGACAGCAACCTAATACGGTGGGCCATAATACCTCATGTATTTGTACTAAAATTCTAGAGGCTGTTGACCCATAGAGAAGGCGTAAGGTATGTCAATGGTGAGACTTTTCTCTCATAGATCAGTGGATTAACATTTGGTGAAAATAGATTATCAATAGTAAAATCATAAAAGAGATGCAAATAAGAACACAAACTACACAATAATAATAATTTCAAATCATGAATGAAAAGTTAATAACTAGTAGAAGTTAAACAAAAATAATGGATAAATAGATGATGATGAACAAGATGTTATAAAAAATATGATTATGGTTAGATGTGGATAAAATAATATACTTCATGCTATAAAAATATAAAAATAGTAAAACACCTAAAACTACATGGATCTTGATCATCGACTCATTCCTCTACCACGTTCCCCACATTAAATCTATAAATAAATCATGTATTGGAATTAACATGATTCCAATTTTCTATAAATACAGTCATAAAATATTCATGGGAGCCAAGGGAGGTCCAAGTAGGGTGTGAGATAAATCTCAGTAGGCTGGAACCTGCGGTGTCTTAGCCAATCCATTTTATGAAATAAGTAAACAACCATGTTCCATAATAATGAACAATGCAAGGATAATTGATAACAATTAAACAATACCTTAGGCCGGGTTCTTAAATTGAAACTTGACTAATACAACCTGATTCTTCCTAAGCCAAATGTATAAAAATAGGTACATATACTGTCATTAATATATAAATGGGTAATTAAAAAAACTTACTATGGATGGAATACCACCAAATCATGCTTTGTATTGGGGTATCATTTTCATGTCATAATTATAACATGAACCAATATTAACACAAAGAAACAAATATAAAAAAATTAATTAGTCCTTCAAATCCATTGGTGGAGCCCTTAGCCCATCCAACGAGAACTAAATAGAATCCCATGGGTCACTATATGTGTATCCAGTAGAACCAATTCCACTGAGTTTTTCTGAGGTGACACATATAGTTTCCCCTTATATCACTCATGTGATAGTGACTTCAAACCCATTCCAAGTATCTCACACAGGAGACTAGGTATCACCTGAGGCATGTTTTATCTATCTTTCCCACAAGTTCTTCCTCCTTTTTTACCCCAGGGAACTAGTGTTACTCACAAGTATAAGTAAGATGCTCAAAGAGCCCATACATGGAAATACAATGTATCTCTCCATGCACGTCATGTAAATCCAAACTAAACATGGAGTGATAAACCATGGTTTCCTTAAATTGGGACCCATGTTCTCTCCCAGCCTATAGAAGGAGAGCCATGTGAACCAAGCCACATCACAAGGAAATGATTATATATATATATATATATATATTCTTATTTCATCAAATAAACATTTCAATACGATATGGTCACCATGCTAACCAAACTATATAATTACATCAAATAACTCTGTCACAATAGTTTTTAAAAGATACAAAGAATTTGACATGAAAAAAATCACATGCATTTGCTGTAAGAAAAAATTCATAAAATATTAACAATAACATATCACCAATGGAATCCCAATATCACAAGCTAACAAGATTTATGAGGAATAAAATTCAATTCATGCCAATAAGCTTTAGAAAAAGTAATATGCTCAAGGTAAGGCACATAGTATGGAATAAATTTAAATTATATTCATAAGGTAAAAATCATGAGCACCCAATAAATTAACCATAATTAAATTATATATTTAATTAATTTAGCAATGGATCAACTCATATGGGGTCCATCATGTCAAATTATGGAAAAAATAGTCCATAGAGAGATGGAACACTCAAAGGGGTGGAAAAAGATGTGAAGAATAACAATGGATGGATTCTACCATAGGGTAGGGTAAAAATAGTCATAAGGAATAAATAAATTTGACATATTGGTCATTTTTTAGGCATCATTGAAGGAGACTGAAGAGAAGCATAATGACACATTATTTCAAATGTGACAAAACTAGTAGGAAAGACCTAAACCTCCCACCTCAATGTATTAGTGCTTCAATATCTATTATCAAATATTAAAACAACTATAATGGGAGAAATCAATGGATTCATCCAATTCCCATAAAATATGAAAAAAATATACTACATGTAAATAGAAAAATATATGTTATAAGAACCATGAAATGGAAGTAGTTGCAAGGAGGATTTTACTAATGGATTTTTTTTACTTACAATGGTGAAGGATTTGAGTGATGGATGAAGGAGTTACCATAAACCCTATGTACGGAGGTGGAAGGAGAGCCACACATAGAGAGGGGTGGATATTTCTTGAGAAGTGGGAAAATAAAAGGAGGGTTAAAAAAAATTTATTTAAGATGGTAAAACCCATAAATTCACCTTCAACACAGGGGTTTATATTTTAGCCGCATGGTTTTCTAAACTGTGTTCCAACTGTGTGAAAATACACTACTTATATAGGGAAGACCACATGGATAGAAGAATAATTAATATAACCATGAACAAAACTTTCTAAATTCCACTTCCCATGACCTGTAGCTGTCTGTATGTGCATTTTCTTGGGATCAAACAGTTGCAGATAAACCATGTGGACCCATGCAATCCTCTCTCTATAACATAATGGTTTATTGAAACCATGTGGGATGGGTGACACCATTTTCCTAACCATGCGACCCATCATTTTCTTTCCATTTTGTTTCTTTGAGCTCCAAATGATCCCTAGACACTCCGAATACCACCTTGAACCTTTTAGTCCTATCTCTAACAGAATTGCTATTTAATTTTAAAAATAATTAACTTTCTGTACCTTTCAGAAAGTTCAGGATATTACAGAAGAATCCATAAATATAAGACCCAATGGAAAAAAATCAAGGAGGGTATAAATAGAACATGTATCTCAAATTAATTAAATCAACCGGTTAGAGTTATAGATGAAAAATATAATAAGAAACTATAAAATAAATAATGAAGATATAAACTATAAATAAAAATTGATCACCCACGTAAATAAACAACAAAGATATCCATGCCAACATTTATTGAAAGAACTACCCCCATTTTAACATTCCATATAGTCATCTATGTTGTTATTCCAAGATTTCATCACATTACCACTTCCCATGATCAAGAAAACACTCCCTTGGTCACCTTAGGTCTGTCATTATGATAAAATTCTTAAATTATAACCCCTATCATGTTCTTAATTTAGGTTACCAATGCACGATATAAGTGATATAACATATTAGATAATATATAATTATATAAAAAATTCACTTAGATAAATTTATATCATCATTAAGTGGATATATCATCGATCTCCAATCCACATATCCATAAAATGACATCTCCACCAATGTAACCACTAAACTGAAGGTTAAATGTTATTTTACAATATATAATTAATTCAGTTTATAAATGTAATAAAAGATAATACTATTTTAATTATAATAATAAATATAGAAATACATGTTTACCAATGAACAACATATGTGAAAAATATTTATCAAGAACTAATAACTTTCTTGTGATTAATTAGAGAATACATATGAGATAATCAATGTAATAAAAACATATACATAATAGATAAATATTAAATTTCAATCAAGATAGTGAAATAAATATTCTTCCAAAGTATCTATAAGTGAATAAAAATATCATGGTATTTTTAAATAAATTAAAGAAATAATACAATAACACAATAATATATAGATATATATAAACCTTTATCTTCAAAGTTGGGTGGAAAGTATTTAAAAATATGATTTTAAATTTCACAAATTCCCCAAAAAAGAAACATGGTGGATGATTATTTACGAAGGAAATATTATAATAACAATACCCATGAATTAGGTAATAAGTTAATGATGATAGATAAAACTGGATCTTTGTACATTATTGTAACTATAAAATTGCTGTGTTGGATTTTTTGACAACAACTGGGTGTAGTCTAATGTTAGATTATGACTTAGAGAGTTATTAAATATGGAATCACATGGATGTAGATTGGTGAACTAGGAAAAACATATACTCACTAGAGAAGATATAAAAAGGAACACCTCGACATCTCTATAATTATCATGTAAACGGTGTGCACTAATTTTAAGAAGTCTAGAAATTTTTCATAGGGTTTTCCAAATGTTTTAGTGAAAAGGGTTGTGGAATAAAATGAATAATATAGTGATAATTGTTTTGAAATTAGTGTAAGAAAACCAGAAAAAAAGTTAATGTAAAATTCCATAATGAAGTTGATGTTTATTATTTTAAATGGAAATGGAATTAAAAGTGTTTAAATAAGTTGCAATATCTAAATTTTTAGAATAGATACACATCAACAGACCACTAAATAAGTCAAATTTGTGATTGGAGTTCAGAAAAATAGGGCCAACTCTTGTAGCACTATAGGAGAAAGGTGACACCATCAGACAACACCACACTCAATTTTAGCATGATGTAGGGAAACAAAGGAGTAGAGTGTCCAATGTGGTTTTGTGTTAGAGAATATGAAAACAAAATAACAATGTTTCACTATAGAGAAAAGAACAATGTGTTGTGGCATGGTGGCTCATTATCATGGTAGGCCCTAAGGAATTTGTTCATTGAATGGTTATCATGCATGGGTTAATGAAGTAGCCCTATGTTGAGATATTTCTTGATGTGGAATTTGGAATAAATATGACACAATATAAGCTGAGTGAACACTCAATATAGTATAATGGTAATGTTTTGCAAAAGGATGAGTTTGCAACACATTCGTGAGATGGAGGAAAAAACATAGAGGTGATCAACCAATTTACGATGTCACTATAATTATAAGGGTATCTACACCATGGAGAGATGGCTCTTACTTGAACAGTTTAAATTCTAAATAGAAGAGATGTAGACCAAACCATAGAATGTTTATTATGATAAGATGTTCGTGATATTGACAGTACTAATGATTAAAATATTAAGCATATATAAAAAAATACACCATATAATTGATTTCAAAGCCATAAACAAAATGAACTGGGAGACTTCCACAACATTGAAGGAGATAGTGTCATGGAGGGTTAGTGTTTTGAAAATCGATGGATGTTTCTGGATTTCAGTTTTGATTGATTGTAGGAGAGTGCAACACAATTCCTTATTTCACACTTTAATCTATACAGTAGTTGAAAAAATTATGTAAGAAATTACTTATCACACCTTAGAGAGGGATGTTTCATTTTGATATATGGATTTTTTTAGATTTGAATAATATAGATGATGTGGTTATACCGTAGAGTTTTGTTTGGTATATAAATGACTGAAACTACAAAATTCAAATTAACCGGTGGAGATTTAACGGAGGATGATACAAAGTCTATAATAAATGTTGAATAAATTTGAAGTTGATTTGATATTTTAACAACAAAATTTAAATAAAAATCATTCTATGATATATTATTAACTACTGTAAAAAATGATTACATGAACGAGATAAAAAATTACAAAGGAAGAAAATTTTAGAGATGGGGATCTATTTTTTCTGACAGGAGATGGAAGTGTCAACAATATAGATTTATTACATATATGAAATAGAGAAATTGAAGTGGGTTTTGAATAAAATTATAATTGAAGACCATTATTCAATTTAGATGTTTTTGTAGAAATGGTAAGATCATATTAGTGGATTTCCATATATACATCTAGATCATAATGTGTAGTGGATAGAGTATGTTGATGGATAATTCCATTAATTGAACTATTATATCAAGAGTATTACTATTGTGTGATGTTTTTTTGGAGATCATATTCATATCACCTATCATAAGGATTTTTCAATATCATGTAGGGTAATTAGGAGAATCGTTTGGAGTTTATAGGAGATTCAATATCCATAATTATGATAAAGAATTAGAATAATAAACATGGAGGGGCCTTCATGCCATTAAAATAATAAAAAGGCATACAAGTATATAGAATGATACCTTCATGAAACTAGTAAATATAAGATATTAATAGGGAATGACCCTTGGTGAGAAGTGATCTTTCCAAAACCATACATGCAAAGAGCCTCTACATCACCATGATATTTTGTGAAGTATTTTTTTCAAATTAATTAAATCATTTTGATATTTTTCAATTCACGAAATACTAAAAATAGTTTATTTTATATTAAATCCCTATTTATGGATTTCAAAAAACAAAGTTAATCATTCACTACACATAATATAAATTTTATCTTGCTCTACATGTAACACCACAGTTAAGTTGCATCACACACACCAATGATTTTCTTCAATGGCTTGTGTAACACACAAGATTGAGTTTTAATGAATAATTATTTTTTATTTAATATAACCATGATGGTAAATTAGTTTTTATTAAAATAGTTAACAAATTATACAAGTTTATTTTTTATAAAAATATAAAATTAATTCATTGTTTACAATTAATTGAAAATAAATATGAAAACCGATTGAATATAATGGAAAATATTATTATACAAACAATGTTATTTTATCATAATTTATTAAATTAATTAAAAATTGTTAGTGATTTTAATGTGATATATTTATTATATTATATTAAATAATTTTTTGATATAATACTAATTGATTTGGTAGTATTAAAATAAAAACAAACCCAATTTTAGTCAAAAAATACTATATTTCTTATTTAGTCATATTTAATGCCTTTTAATGGAGAACCAATATTAAATCCATTTTTTGGAACTCTTAAGGATTATATATGTCGAAATAAACATAATACTTTAAATTGAATCATAGAAACTACATTACGGTAATTTTTTGGTACTTTTTTTTTGTAAGGATTCATTTATTACAAATAGTTAAACAAATATTGAATTTCAGTTCAAAATTGATTTTTCATATAATTTGTTTATAAGGATAGATTAAATTTTAAATTGGTTTTAATGTTTAATTGGATATGTTTTTTAAAATAATCTAATTTATCTCATTGGAATCAGTTTTACTTTGAAATTGACTAAAAACATAGCAAAACTTTGACTATTTTTACTTTAAAAACCCGCAGTGTGGTTGCATGAGTATGATTTAATTTAAATTAATTTCTTCCACTACTATTATTGGAATTTGGAAAATGTTTTTAATATTTATAATAATAATAATTTATAAATAATAATAATTTCATCTTAATTTTTTTCGAAAAATATAAGTGAATTCTCTTCAAATAAATTACAAGGATTAGGGTAAAAATTAAGATTAACAATGGAATAAACCATAAATTAAAGGTCCTAAATGACCTATCAACTTTTACAACACCCATTATCTAGAAATATTTCTTCTATGGATCTATTTTGTGTGTTTTTTATGATTTGTTTTATATTAAAAGGGTACACTAAAGTTGTTTTGAAAAATATTAAGTGAGCCCATTCCTTTCTCTATAAATGGCCACCACCTCTTCAAATTTTTCTCACCTGTCAAACATATTATGCTTGAGAAAAATATTCCTAATAAACTTCCCAAAATCCATAACTTAATCTATTAAGTTTTCCTTTAGGTATAAATACTTTCAAGGAATCCATTTATTGAAAACCAGGAGTTACATGATTAAGAGGTAATGCCCTCCCTCAAGATCCTTTCTTTTATTTCCATTATAAACTCCATAGAATTTTACTATTCCATGATTGTATACATAAAAAAGTATATAAAAAAAACTATAATGTTTTTATGATATGGGTTATACCTATATTTACACATAGTTCCATCTAATTTGTAACTATTATAATGTTTATGTGTATAGTGAACTATCGCATTACGGAACAATGATTGTTCATTTTTTCCTTTACCTCCTCTCATGTTTGAAATTATGATGGAAAATATATTTATATATGATATATATTATATTATAAATGGATTTATTATTATTTAATTTTTATTGATAACATACCTCTATGCTTTCAATCTTGTGTAAAAATGATAATTTCATTTGAGGAAGTGTGGACTATCTCCCCCTTAAAATTATGTGATTCATTCACCCACCACATGGAATGTATGAAGGATATGATTAGTGAAAATATATGATATATATGATATAATAATTCTAATTAATTTTTATTATATTCATATATACTTATTTATGTATTCCATTTACTTTTTTCTTTCAATACGTCAACAAAATGAAGGCATCATTCATGCGTACGCAAAACTTGCCATCTAAATGAATAATTTCTTCCAATTAATAACTAATAATTATATATTTATTATAATACATTTATAATTAATATTAGTGATATTTAAATCTTTTTTTGAATTATTTAAATCATTATATAAGTATACGGATGAAAGATATAACAAATTAAGACACAAGTGAAAAAAATTGAATTTTACCCGAAGCATAACCTTAACATAAAATTTTTAACAATATGGTAATACAAAGTCATAATAAAACAATAAATGGTATTATAACTAATAATATAGTTTTTTAAAATATTTATAACAAACTTAAATTTGATATAATGGAGGATTTAACAAGTACGAAGGGAGTCAAGAGACAAGGAAAGGGAATTTCATCTCACTTTTTGTATCCGTGAGATAGAATCCATGTTCAACACTATTTAATTTTGTGTGGTGTATATACTGCCCATGAATTTATTTTATTACTATTAAAAACAAATTTATGGTTATTTACATATCCATTTTATGATATTTATTTATTATATTTTATGTTTTAAAATATACCAAATCAATAATGCAATTTTCTCTCAATTTTACTTATTTGAGACATATGCCATGATACAAACCTATATTTCTCCATGAGGTTTATATACCACCTTTTAATGTTATATAATTAATATCCTTATTTTCATGATATTTTATGCTTCATTTAATTTCATTTTGTTACATGTGGAGTATTGTTCAACGTTAGTAAGTTGTAAGAGTTTACTAAAACAATATCATCGCTTTTTGAGATTGTTTATGTTTATGATTCCCATGATGAAATATTATGATACATATCTTAATAACTCTAATAACATTTCATTTCCTTAGGTTATTAATGATATATTCATTTATTGGAACCTTTTTCCACTCTTTTGTTCATAATATATTTAAGAAAGTGTTATTTAGAAATCCCAACATAAACCTATTGTCATTTAGAAATAAATTTCTTCAAAACCAAGTTTTTTAACAGGTTACCAAAAATATTCTAACGTTATCATAAAACATTTACAAGTAATTGTTTACTGTAAAAAAATAGTATTTAAAATGGAATATTCATTTCATTTTTTAGTCAATGCACATTTCTAATCTTTTTACAGTGAAAAAAAGGAATGTTTGGTATGTGTGGATTTACCCACCATCATGAACATCATTTCATTGAAACTTACTTTAAAATATTACAAATTATTTTTATATATATTTATTTTCCTAATATTTTGGAAATTCATTGTTTTCATGTGGTTAAAAAAACAGGTTTCAAATTATTTTCTTGCTTTTTTATGAGTTTTCAATGGAAAAAAGTATTGAAAATTTTTTCAATCATTTTTTATGTTTTCAAGGTAAAATAGTTTTGAAAACGTTTCTAGGATTCTATCATAAGATTTCATGAATAAAATTTTTAAAAACGTTATCAATATTTATTTATATTTTTTCATGTATTTTTAAAGATACGGATTTCAGAACACTTTCGGCTTCTTTAATATGTTTTACAATAAAATGGTTTTGAAATAATTTTGAATCTCTATTTACATGTATTAAAATAAAAAAGTATCCAATTTTTTTTCAAATCATTCTTTATAAGTTTTTAAGTTAATTTCACGAAAATGATTTTCTAATGGTTATATGTTTTGAAGAACCCTTATAAAATAAGAAATCATATTTTCCTCAATATATGTTTGAAACGATATTTCAAAATTATTTTTAAACTATGATGACATCTTTTGATGTTACTCATGACAGTATAGAAAATTATTTAATGTATCTAGTCATATTTTTTCTCTGAATGGTTTCTGTTTTGATAACATGTTGTTTATGAAGCATGTCCCTCTTCCACAGGTTTTTTTCTTGTGGAACTCACTTATTTTCAAAAGATAGGATTTGATGAAATGATTACAAAAATTTTCTTTTTTACATAGGACAATATACAATTAAATGTTTATTATACCTATGTCAATACATGGGTTATAATATGTTGTTTATGAAACCCATCTCGGTTTATGGGTCATGGTATGATATCTTATAGAACATGCATGTAATATTTTATCATGTGATGGGTGAGACCTATATCTCCATCCAAATAATTTTGTAATGATACATGTTTTATGAGCTTAAGAGGTTACACAAGAGGGGATCCTGAGGCCGAAATAGGAGGGTACAAGGGATGGAATCTGAAGCTTGAAAACAAGAGGTAATTATAAACCAGAAACAACAGGGTACATAGGTGAACATACTAGGACCAAAACAAGGGAGACCAATGGATGAAATCACAATCCTAAAAATGAGGGTGTATGAGAGGGAATACAAATCCTAAATTAGTTACATGGGTTATTGGTCTAGGAATAACATTTTATGATGTTCCTAGTATGTAGACTTGACATATTATTTTCTATGTTTATGTGTATGCACAAATTCCATGTTTTATTCCCAGGTTATGATTTCATGGATTATGTCCTTCATTTCCTTGTGATTCATGTCTTATGATCTTCCATGATTTATGCCATGATTTAGTTTATGTTCATTTATATGCAGGGTTTGATCTTCAAATATCATGATCACATTCTCATACCCTTAAGCTTAAGTTTATGCTTATATATCTCCTTTTTTACCCCTATTGAGCATCTAAGATAACCCCTTTTAATATTTCCTTCCTTAGGATATGAAGATATGTATTACCCATGGTGTTTATAAGAAGTTTTATATTCCTGATCAACCTAGAGGGTGATAATTTATCTCATCTGTGTATCAATTCTTATGTTTCAATTTTTCTAAAAGTTCTAAACTAATACACTCTATGGGTGTCTATTTTTGTAATGTTATAAGTATTCCACAAAAGTGATGTAATGTATATGTACATTATTACTGGGTTGTTATAGTTTGAATCTTAGTGATGGTTTAGTTATCCTCTAGAAACTACGATTACAAACATTTATTGTTTGCCCGCGGAATATTTTTAAAGATATGTTTTCGTATGTCTCTAAGGAAAATTATAAGGATGAGTTAAAGTTTAAGAAAATATCCAAGAATTTTTATAAATAATTGAGTGGTTAGTTTCATTTAAAAACATTATTCTAAAGATAATAAAAGTGGATGTGGCCCTGGAATAGATGTACTTATGTTTGATAACTCTAATAAGATATCTCGGGCCTGACTCAGGGTAATCTGGTACAAGACAAAGGGCCTTCCTACACATCTGGTTTGAGAATCCCAGGGGATATGCTTTGGAAATTAAAAAATTCCTCATAAACCATTATGAATAGTTTATAAAATAATAAGGTTATGAATAACCTAGGGTAAAACTAAGGTTTAATCGATTAAAAGGTATGTTTCATGATTTAGACATCCTATAAGTAATGTTTCATGATTATGTGGGTTTCTTATATGATATGTGTTTCTAACATCATTATTTTTAGTAAATGGAGGGAACTATAAGGGAAATGGTAAACATTGAATGTTTCAGGTGTGGAAATTATATTCATTATACAAATTGATATCCTGAGTGGGAATCTCATAAAGAGAATAATGATGGTTGTATGAGTACATGTTCTACTTTAGAATATAAAGAGACCATAAATGACATGTGAATGGTATGTGATGTTCTTCCAGTATTGTTTACATTAATCATAATAAGATTGATTATACTGTTTTTAAGGAACCTTATGACATTATTAATATTTCATAATCTAGGAATCCTGTATTAAGTAAAATGTTGATGAAGCCTGAGTAATTGTTTGAGGATAAATTTGGATGGATGAAGTACTCATTTTTTATTTAATTCTATGATTATGTAATATGAATCATGAAATATATAAGTATTTTTAGAATATATTTTTAATTAATAAATGGAAATTATATTTTGAATGGTTTCGGTGATTTAGAAAAGTTATTTCATTGAAATGTGATATTTTAATTAAGTTAAGGTAATTGTTATTTTATTCCTAATGTGGGGTTAATGATGTTTGGATAAAGATATGTTGGATGGTACTTATTTCCTTTTTAATTAGTAATGGATTTGTTGATAAATTAGTCTATGTTATCATGGATTATGTAAAAATACTCTTGGATGTAATGAATATATCTAGTAATAGTTGGAAAAAGGGATCATTCTTGTTTTCTATAAGGAATTATGGTAACTCAGATAATTATCATTTTTCTTGAGTATTTACGATGACAGTGTTCACATGTTTGGAATGTTAAAAAATATGATCTAATTTTTGATATATGGGGAATGAATATAAAGATAATTTCATGAACTTATTTCCACTATATTTGATTTTCATCATTATGAATGCTTATATGGTTTACCATTCATGAAACATTTAAGTTAATCTTTGATGTAAGTATTTTTATATTGATATTTTTTTGAAAACATTATTAATAAGATATTTAGTGATTAATATTATTTCAACGATTTCCATCATATTTAGGAAATTATTTTAGTGTTGTTTTAGAAAGGGACATCACATGTTCTGGGTGATGAAAAATCATGTCTGGATAGGCCTGAGGTCCTAAAAAAATGACTGAAGGACGATAAGTGTTTCACACCTACCACTTTCTTATGCAGGGTTCTTATTAATGTAAAAGTTTTGCTACTTTTAATGTTTAGATATTAATTTATTGACCATATTTATTTTTAATAATAGATAGAGAAAATACTTTTACTTTTCATTCTTTTATGGGCCTTATGATTTGCTAAATTTGTATTTTAGTACTTCATGCGTCAAAGTTAATTTCGAATCATCCATTTTATTATGTAATTTATGAATTAGATATATATAAAATTACAACCAAAGAATGAAATTTTATTTATATAAATATTTCAAGTAATTATATTTTCTTTTATTATTACTCAATACATGTATTACTCAATGTTATGAAATGATCAAGAAAAGAATGTTGTCTTATGTCCTTAAATATTGTTGAACTAATGAAAATTTATATCATCACAGATTTATGACATTGAGTCCCTAAAATTTTCATTGATCATTAAATTTTTTGTGATTGACGAATTAAATCACACCCTATGAATATTTACATTTTCCTCAATGTCCAGGTTTATAATTTCCACCTATGTTCTCCTATGTGGAATCCTAGTTATATGTTATTTTGGGTAACTCTTATGTTTCCAACTTTCCATTTTTAATTGAATTTTTAGGATTCATTTTTATGATGTGGATTTCTATGAAAATAACATTCATGTAGTAAACCATTGATAACCCAAAATAATATTGAAGGTGATATTCATTTTAAGGGGAGGTATAGAATAACACCCCAATATTTTGTGAAATAATTTTTTTGAATTAATTTAGTCCTTTTGATATTTTTCATTTCATGAAACATAAAAAATAGTTTATTTTACATTAATTCACTATGGTTGGCTTGAAAACAAACTAGTTATTTGTTGACTATATGAAATATAAATTTTATCTTTCTCTAAATGGAACACCAAGGATCACTTTCATTACATGAAACAATGAATTTCTACGATGGATTGTGTAACTCACACAACCAATTTATACAAAATGATGATATATTATTTAATATCCCCTGAAAATAAATATTTTCTGAAAAGGGATAATAAAATTAAAAAAATAGATGGTTTACATAAAAATAAAATTAATTAGGTTTTTAAAATTAATTAGAAATGAACATGAAAACTGATTGAATATAATTTTTTTATACCCACAAAGCTATTTTACCATAAATATTTAAATTAATTACAACTACTGAGTGATATTATTTTGTTATATATATATATATTTTATATTCAATCAAATACTTGTGTCATTTATCAAATATATTTGATAGGAATAAGGAAAAAAAACCAAATTTTAGGCATAAAATACTATATTTCTTATCAAGGCATTTTACAACCTTTTAATGGAGAACCAATTTAATTAAAAATCTTGGAACATTAATGGATAATATATGTTAAAATAAACTTATTCTCTTAATTTTAATCATTAATATTAGGTTAGGGTAAATTTTTGTCACTTTTCTATAACGTTTCATTTTTAATAAATAGTTAAAAAAATACTGAATTTTAGTTGAAAACAGCTTTTCATCTAATTTATTTATAATGTTAAATTATTTTTTAAATTGGTTTTAAATTTTAAATAGAATTTTTAACTAATTATTAAAATTTAGGTTACTGGAATCTATTTTACATTGAAATTGACTATAAAAACAAAGCAAGCTTTTGGATGTTTTTACATTAAAAACCCATATTGTCATCTCGTTAGTGGGATTAAATAGAAACTGATTTATACCACACATAATGTTTGAATTTATAAAAATAGATTCCATATTTGGGATCATTATAATTTATAATTTCGTATAATATCAACATAAATTATGAAAAAAATATTAGTGAATGAAGGTAAAATTAATAATAATGATTAAATTAAAAGCAATCTTACCAAGAGAACAAATTTTATACATAAGAGACCAAATAACCAATAAAATCGCCCAACATACATTATATGTATTTATTTTGGCCATAAGCCTTATATTATTGATTATTATTGGTTTTATATGACATTTTTTAGGTAAAAATGCATGTACACAGAACTTGTTTTCAAAAATATCAAGTGAGTCCTTTTCCTTCCTTATAAAATGCTACCACTTATCTAACTTCCTCAGGCCTCTCAAACCACTATTTTTTTGAAAATATCTTCCCAATACAATTAAAAACAACCCTATATTACTCATTTAATCATACCTTTTCACATTAATTATTCCTTGAAATTATTTTAGTGAAAACCAAAAGTAGTTCACGGATTTATAGGTAACAACCTCGCGAAAGCTCCTTTCTTTTATTTTCATTCTCCACTCCAAAAAATATTATTAATCAATGATTTTAGATAAAAATAATCTGAAACATAAAAGGATTTTTTTCTAATAATTTAACCTACACTTACACACAATTCCATCTAATGGGTAACGAACATAATTTTTACATGTACGGTGAACTACCACCTCATGAAATTATGATTATTCATTTTTCTTTTACCAACTCTCATGGTAGAAATTATGGGGGATAGTATAATTATATTTATGATATATATATATATATATTTTTAATTTTTTTGTGATTCTATAATTTTTATTTTGATCATACCCTAATGATTTACTTATTGTGTAAATACAGTAATTTCGTTTGGGGATCTGTGGACTACCACCCCCTCAAAGTGAAGTAATTAATTCACACACCACATGAAATATATTAAGAATATGTTTAGAGCTACTATAAGATATATATGAAATAAAAAAAATCTAATTTAATGATATTATATACGTATATAATTATATATATATATATATGTTTGTGTGTGTAATTTACATTCTTTCTTTCAATATGTTAATAAAATAAAAGCAATGTTCATGCGTACATATGACCTACTATCTCCATGAATGATGTATTATATTTCACAATTGTATATTATATAGATTATTAGAATACACATATTATGAAAATTAAGGATATTTATATCATGTTTTACATTTTATAAATCATGATATAAGTATAAGTATCAAATATATAATAAATTAAGACATAAGCAATAAAAGTGAATATTACTTGAAGCATAACCTCAAAAAGAAATTTATTACATGAAATTAATATAAGGTCATAATAAAAAAATATAAAGGTAATATATATTAAAGTATGGTTCCGTAAATGATTTATAATAAACATACATTTATTATACAATAGGTTTGAATGAGTACGATGAGTGTCAAAACACAAGGTAAGGGAATTTCAACTCACATTTTATATCCATGGGATACATGACATGTTCACAACTCTCTTATTTAGTGTGTTGTATATAATTCCTATTAATTTATTATATGACTATTATATCTAAATTTATTGGTATTTACATATCAATTTTATGATATTTATTTCATGGGGGATATGTTTCAAAAGTAACCAAATCAATATATTAATTTTGTCTCAATTTTCTTTCTTTGAGACACATTCCATGTTATGAACCTATATTTTTTTCATGAGGTTTTGTATACTTCCATTGAATGTTATATAATTAATCTCATTATTTTCATGATATTTTAATATTCAAGTATGGTTAGTTTCCTACATGGGGAGTATAGTTTAAAATTACTAAGTGGTAAGAGTTTATTTAAACAACCTCCTAGCTTTTAGAGATTGTTTATGTTTTGGCTTCCTTAGATGAAATATTATGATACAATTCTTACAAAATATCATGAAATTTTTTATCCAATGTTTATTGATGATATATTCATGTAGCAGTACGATTTTTCACTATATGGTACCTATGATATTTAAGAAAGTATCGCTAATAAATCCCAACTTTACCCTCTCTTCAGTCAGAAATATGTGTTCCTTTAAAAACATGTTTTCTAAAAGTTTTACAAAAATATTATAATATTATCCAAAAATATATAAAATATACTATTACCCATGTTTTACCATATAATAATAAGCTTTTTTAAAAATGAAACTATCTTTCATATTCTAATCGAGTTCCTTTTCAAATATTTTTACCACGCAAAAAGGAATGTTTAGCATGTAAGGATTTACCCGCCATTATGACTATCATTCCTTTAAAGATTACATTACACGATTAAAAATATTTTCTAAAATAAAATTTTGTCCTAATATTCTGTAACTTCTTTTTTTAAAAGTGGTTTTCAAGAAAAATGTTTTCAAAATGATTTGATACTTATTTTATAAGTTTTTAAGGGAAAAGTTTTTCAAAAGGTTTTAAAGATTATTTTTTTGAAGGGAAAAGGTGTTTTCAAAAAAATTTGAAGACTCATTCATAAGATTAAAATTAAAAAGGTTTTAAAAAAGTGTTTTTTCTTTCTTTATTGGTTTTCAGAGTATTTTCAAATAAATATCTTTTAATATCTTTTCAGGCTTCTATTATAAGTTTGGAAGGAAAATGGTTTTCATTATTTTTTTGATATATCATTATATATTTTCAAAGAAAATGGTTTACAAATGGTTTTAAATGATATATTTATAAGTTTAATGTTTATTTTTTAAAAAATATTTTAAAATGATTTAATGTTTTAACGAACCTTTTTCAATTAAGACATGATATTTTCCTTAAGAAATATTTTTACAAGATATTTCAAAATTAATTTAAATCCAAGATGATACTTCTTGATGTTACTCATAAACTTATGGAAAATTATTAAAATTTTCAATTCATATTATTTTATTAATAGTATATGTTTTTGTCTAATGATGTTTATGAATCTCGTTTCTCATCCACATCTTTTATTATTATGAAACCTGCTTCTTTTCACAAGTTACAATTAGAGGAAATGATTATGAAACATAAATTTTTTCCACATATTTAGATATAATTACATGTTTATTATACCCACTTTATTCCATTATTTATGATATATTTTTTATGAAACCCACCGGTTTTATGAGTCATGGTATGATATCTTGTGGTGCATGTATGTATCATATTTTTATGTGACAAGGGAGACCTATATCTCTCTCCAATGCATTGGTAAACAATAAATTTTATATGATCTTAGGTGGGTACATGGGTGGGAATTCTAAGACTAAAAATAAAGGGTATATTCAAGGGAATATCCATCCTGAAACAATAGTCCTTCTTAAGCCTGAAACAATAATGTACATGAGTGAACATACCAATCCCAAAACTAGAGGGTTTATTGGAGGGAATCCCATGCTTGAAACAAGAGGGTACCCAATAGGGCATACTAATATTAGTTTTTATATTAGTATATCTTCAATTTTGTAAAATAAGAGAACAATTTTTTATGATAATAATGGGGAAGAAGGAATTTATGATCTTGAAGTAGGGTATGGAGGTGTTTTAGAAGAATTAAATATCCAAAGGAAGAAGAAACAATAGTGTGGAGTATTATGTAATGAATCCTATAAATATATTTAGAAACTTTTTCAAGAATTGTCAAGTACTGATGAAACTATTGATGTTCAGTATGAAACTATTAGAGAATCATAATCATATAGTGTTTTGAATCAAAAGTATGATGAGGAAGTGAAGGTTACTGGAAGTCCGAGTGTTTCTATTGTTGATATATATGATATTATTATGAATCTTAATGAATAATTTTTTTTGAATTTAATTGAATATTTTTTAGGATATCTAAGATATTGATTTATTTCTATGTTAAAATGTTAGAGTATTTAGTTGTTAAAACATATCACATGAGTACGATGAAAGTAATGACAAAGAAGAGCTAACTGATGTTGTAATAATGAGAATGAATGAATTTTTTTAGAAAAATATAAAATCCTTGTATAAACTATCTTAATAATATGATGATTAAAATAAAATAATTTCTGATGATATATTTTAGAATGATGTTCAAAAAATATGTTTCATAAATTTTTCAAAATAATAGATGAAATGAGTTAAATATAGATGTTTAATAATATTATTTATTAAAATTTTAAATCAGTAAGAGGATAATTAAAATATGTAATAGATTTTATGATTTCATAGATAGATATATAAGGAAAATAATTATTGAACATGAGAGGTATTTATTATATTTTCCTAAAGGTACTAAAAATAGCGCAAGGCTGCTCAAAAGAGAATATGATGGAAAAGTAAAATATTTGTTTGAAGTGAGTGATTAAATAAGCTTGAAGTGGATCAGAATGGATATTATTTTCAAAAAATTTAAAGAATATATTATAGAAAAAAATAACATTAAGTGTGATTCTTTTGAGTAATCCAAAAGGTATGAGGATTTATGTGAAGTGGAAATGACAATAGACTTTGTCAAAGAGTGATTTATATTTAGTACATCATCATCCAAAAATATCATGAATCCTATAGTGAAATAAAATTAAAAAAGAAATGAAATGTTTTAGATAAACAAATGGTTTCAAAGATTGATGTATAACAATATGTATTTATATTTTTGAATTTATGGTCATACAGTATGAAATTGTGAATATGCCATTGAGGCCATTTTATATTGTGAAAGTAAGTGAATACCAGAGTTTCCCAAACTATAAGGAAAAGGTATAGTTCATGTTATATTGATAATTTTATATATAATAGTAGTTTTAATTTATTATATAATAGAAAAAAATCCTAAAGAAATCTTTTTTTTCTTGTGATTTAATTAAAAATACACCTTTTTTTATTTTTATTGTGGATAAAAAGGACATTTCATGAGTGAGTGAAAAATTAATATTTAATAATAGAATCTATAGAAGATAATAATAATCAATGATCACCACAACATGAGATGTTATGAATATGATAATTAAGTTCATATTGTGTGATATTAAAATATGAGACAAAATGGAAGGATTAAAGGAATGGTACACAGTTAATTGGCTCATTAGAAAAAAAATGGTGTTAAAAGGAAATATGTTACATCAAAGAATAGCCTCATTAACCTAGATGACTATGAAGTGGAAATTTAATTTTAAATTTATCCAACATCATGGTTGGATTATTCAAATCAACTGCCATGGAAGTAAATAAAGTAATCATAGAGTGAAAGGTACAAATAAGAGCTATTCCACTTGAATGATAGTATTTGAAAGAAATTCCAACAAAGTAAAAGAATATATTTTCAAAATTATATAATATTTACGAATCATTCCCCAGGAATAATAATTAAAATAAAAAAAGAAAGAAATATTTTAAAAAAATAGGGGAATGTACTAGAATAAATTTTTACATTGGTTGACCATGTATTATTATGAAGAGTAAAGAATCATGTAAAAGAATAATCATAGATGATATGACAACATTAAAAATATCTACAAATAAAAATAGAGATATTATTTATAATGAATAGATTCTACAAAAAAATACATTTATGGTAATGTTAAAATAAATTTCACTAGAAGAGCATGAAATATGTATAGCAGAAAATGGTTAGTTTGTAATAACTAAACAAAATCCTCAACTTCTATATGGTAGATTTTATACCAGTCCTAATGATGTTAAATATCTATAATTAATTATGAATTAGTACATCCTTATGGGGGAGAAATTTTATATGGTGTTATATGAATCCAAAGGAGATGGATTTAAGGAGCTAAATGAAACATAACAATCATTAAAGTGTCTAATATAGTACTGAAAAGGTCTTAAATATTCATTTCAGAGTCCCAATGGTATCAATCCACCATTTAATATTAAAAACTAAAAGTATTCCACATTTCAATTTTTATTATACCACCTATAATGAGGTAAAAATTTTATGGATGAAGTACCAACAATTTATGATTTATTATATATTTTGTTTTATTATAGAAAATATGGAATTAGCTAACTTCTTTCAAGATACGTAAAAGAAAATTAAATAATATTATATTAACCAACTGGTTTTTTCCAATTATCAAGATTTAATATTTATTTGGTTTCATTTCTAAGAAGAATACATTCAGGTGTAATTAGTGATGATCATACACGGCTATTTTTCCTTATATCAAAAAGAAGAATCTTTATTTCTTTCAGAGTACAAGGATATAAAGTTGTTCTATGTGTTTATAGAAAAATAATGGTTTCAATTGATCTAACATGTGTTATTCCTCACACAAATTGTGTGCTATTTTTTTATTTAATATAAGTTTACTGTTAGTGTGATTGAGATCAAAATATGTGTTGATGATTGGGAAATTTTTAATTGGTAGAGTTTAATGAAAGTATGTATGTGATGATCAAAGACATGGGTTTTTTAACATTGAATCATATTGACAACACAGATATATTAATCATTAGGATTAGAGGATTTTTTGATCAATCATATGAAAAGTTGGGAATTCACTTGTTAAAATACATAATTATATTATACTAGAGTTTATATAAAAGGTTATTATTTCAACCGATGAAGAATCTTGTTTTCTTTTTCAAGAATTTGTTTCATAATATAGTACTAATAGGTGGTATGATGATGGTATTAAAATATCAATATATTTGGATGAAAATTCATATGGTTGAAAATAACCTAAATTTTTTATTTTACATCTTATGGTGTCAAATAGGTTGATAACAATCTAATGAAAATCAATGACTAGAAAGTAAATATTAAATAGAAAGTTCTTGAGAAAAGGAGGAGAAAAATCTCTTCATATTTAGATATTATATGAACTCTCTTTCCCCAAAATGATCCTATTGAATAATATTATTTTTTCCAAAACAAATGTGAGTAAGGATGAAGAAGGTTCACCCATGGGATTATAATATATAGGGGGAGTGATCATAATGAAATATTTAGAGATACCCAATGTTATAGAGAACATAACTCTATATATAAATGATAGAAAACTGTGTATTTTTTTAGAAATATGGAGAATGATATAAGTACACCATAAATACACTATTTGTTTTATACAACATAGAGTAATGAGGATAAGAAAGATTAACTAGTGTATATTTTTTCAAAAAAAAATCCAAAGGGGGTATGTTTTATCCATATAACTATTGTTTTGGATTTATATGAAATAACTGGAGGGTTATTAAATGTTAACAGAATATCCAAAGAGTTAATATACATGGAGTAAAATAGATACAAATTAGTGCATAATAAAATAATTGAATCACTGGTAGAGATATAAAAATAAACACCATTATATCTTATTAATGGTCATGGAAAAAGTATACATTGGTTTGAAGAAGAATGAAAACTTTTGCAATGTTTTCCATTTTTTTGGAAATAAAAGAGTAAGATATTATAATGATTTATGTGGTGATAAGTGTTTTGGAAGCATTAGATGAAAATTATAGCTCAATGAAATGAACCAAACCAAAACCATAGTTGATTTTTAGAAATTTAAAAATCATATGGAATTAGAATAAGAGTTATATAACTCTATATATCTAGAGTTCTTAAGGAACAACATTCCATAAGATGACTGACCACTTTTCAAGAGTGTTTGGTGTCTGAAAAAAATGGTAAGCACTTGATACAACATAGTATGAAAGAACCATTATGATGTAGAACTTAAATCAACCACCATGCCAAGATGGTTGTGAAGGAGTTGGTATATTAGTGTGAGTTTCTACTAATTGAGTAGAGAAGAATGGTGCGGGGAAAAAATTCAGGGAAAAAAACTATTTGAGGCGGTTAAATAGCCCACAATCCATCGTATGGACCAATGGATTTGTTCATTGAATGGATATCTCATCACATGTTGTGATGTATCCCCATATTAAGTTATATTTTTATGTGTTATTAATATAATTAAGAAATGTTGTAAGATACGTGAGGATACTGAAGATTCCAAATGTTCGATTTCATATAAGGAAGTATTTGATACACATCAAAATGATAGAGGCAACACCACATAGGTTATCAAACAGTTTATGATTTCAATAGAATTATATTTGTGTCTACATCTTGGATAGTATGATACATTATAACCAAATAAAATTCTAAAAGGAATTGATAAATACCCTACTCTTTCATGTTCCCTATGACCTGAAGTGTCTGATTTTGGTTATATGATGTATTGAGATATTCAAAGTCTACAAATCTCCACAATCTTGAATTAGAGGCTATATCACAGCTAGTATGGAGTAGGAAATTTCCATGAAATATATGAAGATTTAACCATAGTGGTTCTTTATTTGAAAAATCAAAGAATGTTTGAATATTTCAGTTTTCATCGATTATAGGAGACTATAACATGATGTGTTATTTCATTACATAATATACTTAATAGTTGAAAACCGTTATGTAAAAAAAGAATTATCACTGAATAAAGATGCTATTTTTCCCTGATATATGCTTTCTATAGGTTTTTATCAAAATTTATAATGTGTTTATATCCTAGTGGTTTGGTGATTATTTTAAAAAAATCAAAAAACCAAATTCAAATTAACTAGTATAGATTTAATGAAGGATGATCCAAAGGCTATAATGAAAGCATGATAAATTGAAAGTTGATTTGATATTTGAATTTCCAATTTTAAATTCAACTAATTATAAGATACATGACAACATGTTGTTAATAATTTTTATATGAAATATATAGAAGAATATAGAGTAAGAAATGTATTGGGAGGTGGACATATTTTTTCTTAGAGGAGAAGAAGAAACGGAAAATACATGAATTCATTGAATATGTGAAATAGGGAAATTGAGCCTATTTATATAAAACAATGTCAGTAAATATCTATATTAAAATATGATGTCTTTGTAAAAATATGAGAAGATAAAATAACTGTATTTACATAGATACATCTGGATCATGAAGTGAAGTGGAAAAATTACATTTAGGGATTATTCCATTTCAACAGTTATTATATCTAGAGTATTTCAACTATGTCTATATTTTTGAGGATAATATAATAAAATATTTTCAAAATGAGTTTCCTATATCATGATGTGTCATGAAAAGAATTATCTAGTGATAATTAGAGTATCAATATCTATAATCAGGATCTAGAATACAAATATTGAACTTATAGTGTCCTTCACGTCAATAAAATTAGATAAAGACCTACAATCTATAAACTGAGATATCACGAATCCAATGTAAATAGGATAAGACGAGGTTGTGAATTTTAATGAAAATAGATCTTACATAAACTGATAAACATGAAATGAGCCTTGTTAATTGGTGAGATTATATCTAAAACATATACAAGAAGTGATCCATGGGGATGGGTGACCGTACCTAAATATTGTATCCAAACAAACTATGAGTGATAATAAATTTTATAAACCATCATAATACTAAATGTATTTTCCTTCAATGTATCTTATTTCAGGTGAAACTAGTAAAATATATTAGTTTATTACATTTGAATTTGCATATTTGTTCATGTGATTTGTTTGGTTTGTGTAAGAATATAAAAGTAAGGTTGAATTGCATTCCTTCTATTGATACTGGGTGAGTGGTGGAAGGATGATAATTAGAGAAAATAATTCTTTCACATCATAATCAATGTTAAATATTTGATCATATACATATATGAAAGATGCAATCCAAGAAATATATGTTTGCAAAGAGGTAGGTTGAGTTGGGTGCATCATTGGTGGTGTGGAGATTATTTAATGATCATGAAAAAATTTATCACTTATAATAAGAAGAGATATCGCTGAAACAATCTACCTATAAGGTAGTACCTTCACAAAATTAATTATCATGGTAGAAGAAGTTGTGTCCATCTAGTAAGTTCATTGAATAATAAAGAAAGAAAGGATGATGACACAGAGTGTGTGTCCTACTTTGGGAGATAATACATAACAAAGAGACCCTATTACATAGTGTGTGTTCGTCAGACATCGTGATGATTATCACATAAAATTTTCACCTTAGGGGATTTGAAATGTAGTTATACACCACTCTTTATCTTTGAGTATGATTCATTTCAATAGATATAATCTCCCAGAGGGTTACACATAGTGTATTCTTAACCATTCTCATATATAATGATTTAGAGTATAAGATTTTGTTGTACTTGTGGTGAGGGTAAAAAAAGGTGAGAGTTTAATTAACCACCATGAGATAGATAGATTCTTATTATTTGAGTTTAGAATAATAGTATTGAGATTATGAAGTCAAATTATTCTAAAGTTGTTATGTGAATATAAGAAAAAATACTATATGAATGAACAATATATCTTTCCCAGGATCATCAAATATTTTTGGGATAAGATTTTAGATAATTAGTTATATTTTATCATGTATTATATTTTTATGTTATAGGTGATTGAAAAATTAATCTCCATATTTATGAAATGTTTTATGTGTCATTGGTGAAGCTTTTTATTATTATTTATGATTTTAACTATATCTGGGGGTCCTTTGCATAATTTTCGAGATTGAATCCCTTCTATATAAGATGACATAAGGTCACCATTTAGGAGGATATTCATATTAAAATTTTGAGAGCTCCAATATCCCCCCTCATGGTTTATAGGGATTAGAGAAGTCACTCAAACCATCATGATCCATGTTTCTTCCTCCTATTGAAGAAAAGAAAATCCTATTATTTTACGTTAATTAATGGCATCATTGATTGCATGTGCTATCACATAGAGCGCATCCATCATGACACTATTAATATTTTTTATCATGTGTGGGTGATATAAAGGGTCCAATATTTAATTGCATTATGAAATGATATTTTTATGTGGGTGGACACATGTTGGATCAAAATAAAATGTTGTATGATTTTTATTCATATTTCTCATGCCTATTTATTTAACATAATTTTTTTGGTATCTGACACATAGTAGAAGAATGAAAACATGGAAAATTAATAATTTTCATGCAGTGATAATTTTTTAATGATTTATATAGTATAACTGCACCCAATAACTAGCCCAAATAACTTATGTGAAATAATTAAGTATGAAAAAGAAAATTCAAATCAATCACACTTTCAATATTTATCGAATTCATGTCTACTCACTGTAAGAGATTTTTAATTAAATGAAATAAATATAGAACCCTATTCACAATCTAGAAACATTATAAATCATTTGGGTGTGTTAATAATTGTTTTCCAGGTGCCATTATAGAGAATAAATTAATCCTAACATATATTGATGATCATGAGAGCCTTATCGCATTGATTTAAGGATGGAACCTGGATTTTGGCACTATGAATAATTTATTATCTCTCTAATATGTACGAGGGAGTGAAGAGGATATCTAAAAAACATATGATTAATAATAACTACAATATTGAGATCATACTAACTTATATAGGAAGGGTTTGGTGTCATAAATTTCACACAAGAACCATATAAATATTTAACCTCCTAAAGAGGAACAAGATTACAGGAATGACTTAATATACATGTAATAAATGTAAAAAAATATTTTATCACTATTTTTTGACCCAAATTACATGTAATGTTAAATATAAATTCAATTCACTCATCATTTATGATGTCCTTAATTATTTAATAAACCATGGACCTATTACATTCATTTGAAAATTAATATTTTCTCAAATTCTATTTTTTTATTATATAAATTTTTAATACCTTGAGAAATAGATTCACTTATTATTCTAAACACAAATTATGTAATTGAATTATTTCACTTGTGATCATTCTCACTCAGAATTTTATTTTCCCCCACACCTGTGGATGACTTTTTCATAAATACTTATTTATTTAAATAGGTTGAACATTTGGATACACTTCTTATTATAACATCTAGGTTCTTATATCGATCATAGTGAGTCATACATGGATACGAGGAGTGTTATCAAGTAACACGTCATGGCCCATATGGAGATAAGATTAAGTCGCAGATCCCAATACCACCTATGAATACAAATCTTGTAATATAATCTTTTTTTTCATGTGATATCTCATAAAGCATGATATACACTTAATGTAATTAAATTTATATTATTTATTATTTCAATACCTTACCTAATGGAATATTTTTTTCTATGACCATGGATTTAGAAAATGTAATAATATCCTAGTAAAAAGGTATGGAGATATCTTTTTCCCTTCTAAAGTAAAAATTTCTCTCTTGACCATTCAATCAATTAAATAACATCAATTATTCACCAAATTAAGGAGATCATTAGATAAATATAATTATCATGGTTTTCTTATTGAATCATATTACATGATAAAATGGTACAGATTTATATTGATCTCATGTCAAGAGATCAATACATTAGATTGAAGATAGTAACAAACAATTACATTCATAACATGTATAATTATTATTGGTTTCTATGGCCTCATGACCTCCTTCCCTTGAGATCACCAAGTGAGAACATCATGAGATGAAGTACCAATGCTTATAATCCACCATCACAAGATATTAAAACATCATTTTTCCTATCATTATGATGTATTTTGACCATATGACATATAATTAATGATTACATTCATATTATAGTGATGTTCTGTAGTTGGGGTGTGCCTTAGTGGTAGAGGTGCCCCATGATTTTGTATCAGACCCATGATCAAATTTGGGGGGGAGAAAATTTCACTAGAAAGTGGTGACACATGCATGATGTAGGAAGGTGATGCAAACATGACACATATAAGCAGTGATGCATGTATGATGCTGCACTGGGCCTTCCGGCTAGATTGTGCGCCTTTGGACAAGGAAATGGGTTTCTTTACCACTGGGTATTTGGGTCATGTAATGGTTAAATAAGGCTTAATGGGTCGGATATCACTGGGGGTGGCCTTCCTTTCCAACTTGTATTTGGTGTGTGTGTGTGTGTTTTTAATGTAATTGAACCCTCAAGAACCTAATATATATCGTGATGTTCTCAAATATTATAACATATTAATATGAAAAATAATTTAATGAAATTTACATGTAAATAGTGGATGTATAAGTATGAAAAATATTACGGCAAGGATAAATCATGCATGAATCACTTTACACATGGTATTATAATTGAATAACTATGCATAATATGGGTATACGGAATAGTTTCAATAAAATATCACTTTCACTAGATCCAAATTTCAAAAAATCACTGATTTATCTATAACATGTTATGATCATGAATATAATAAGATATATATTTAGACACTAGTGATACCTTGTTTCCTTATATGGATACACTTCTATCTATAACCACACCTCTTTGAGTAAAACTACTCAAGAGTTTATATCCATAGGTTTATCAATTTTTCAACTATAAAAATCATTACTTAGTTTTCTAGTACCTTATGTATGATTATATGAATTGTAACAAGTGATTTCATCTAGTATACCTCTTTTTTTGTTCCTTCATAAGAATAAAAAAACTTTTTATTAAAAAATATGGATACTATGGGCATCAATGAGTTAGATGTTCTCATTTCCATAATCTAACTCTAATTTGATATTAATTTATCTATTGGTTGAATATTATTTATCCCCTTATAAACAGTTTTTATTTATCTCATGGTTCCTTGTACAAATCCATTTTACTTTCTCAAGTACTATTTTAAAATATAGATTACTACCAATTAAGTTATACTAGATTTATCTAACATTTTCCGATCAAAATGTTTGTGTTGGAGATATCATATCTAGTACATAAAATAACATCCATGTTATATCCATCACCAAAGTGAATGGAGTTATAATCACATTCTAATATCATATTATGGATCATACATGTATTCCGGGAGATATTTATTCCACATTCCATTATAATCAATTATGTCACTAATTGTTACAAATAGAATTTGGTGATACATTGAAAATATATGTTCGTTGACTAGGTATGTGGAACCCAATTGACCAAACTTAGTAGATATTGTTCCCAGAAATTCATGATACTACTTTAAGATAATCTCTAGTGAGTGACATTTAACCTCTTCACCACTTACTGTATGTAACACACCAAAATTATAAATTACATTTTTGTGTTTGATAGTGTGTATGACACACATCATAAAGAATGTATGAAAATATAATATCTAGATAATATAATATATATTTACTATATTAAATAAATTAAATACATGATATATATTGTAATTCATAAAACACTAAGTTATCTTATGTTACACATAAGAAAGACCTTCCTCGGTAACTTGCATTACATAAAAGAATGAGTTTCACCAAATAATGGTGTATTATTAAAATAATATTATTTAATATAATATGATATAAAATAGAGGTTATATTAGAGGTTATGAAAAATATTAACTAACTTATGAAAATTTATAGTTTATATAAATATAAAGTGATGTAATGGGTTTCTAATTAATGAGAAATGAAAATAAAAACCATTTTGGTATAAAAAGAAATATTATTATTTTTAGGCTTCTAAAAGAGTTTTTCCTTAATGAACATAATAAATTAAAATTATTAAATGATTTTTAAAAAATATGTATGTTTCATATACAATAAAATATTTTTTATTAATCGTTTAGGTTTGATTTGAAAAAGATACGAAGAAACCTTATTTTACAAATAAAAACCTATAGTTTTGTAAAGAAACTTTTACCACCTATTAATGGAGAACCCATTTAAAATAAGAACATTGAAATAATAAATGATTAAATATGTAAAAATAAAATTAATATTTTTAAAATAAACATAAAAATTATGTTATTGTTAATTTGGGACATCTTTTAGAAACATATCATTTTTAATGAATAGTAAAAAAATAATAAATTTTAATTCAATACTGAATTTTTATTTAATTTATTTATAAGGTTAAAAATATAATTTTATTTTGTTTTAATATTTATTTAGATAATAATTTTATCAATTAATTCAATTTATGTAATTTTAATCAATTTCTCTTGGAAATTTATTATAACAACATATCAAACATTCAGACATTTTAACTTTAAAAACTCGTATTGATGTATTTCCTGTAGTACAAATCTTAAATTAATTTATTCCAATTATATGATTGGAATTTTGGTAAAAATGGATATCATATTTGTAATAAAAATAATTTATAATTTATAATATTGTAATTTTTTTACAAAATATTTTAGTGAAAGTGATTAAAATTAATAATAATTATTAAGGTAAAATTAAGCCTAATAAAAGACTAAATCGTTAACTTAAAGGCCATAATGATAGAAAATTATCCAAATCCCATTTTATGGACATAATTCGTCCATTAAACTTCTATTATTGAGTCTTTTTGGTTATTTATGGCTTTTTTAGGTAACAATGTGGGTACACAGAACTTATTTTCAAAAATACCGATTTAGTTGTTATCCTGCCTTATAAAAGGACACTACTTCTACCACTTTCCCACACCTGTCAAAAAACGTAGGATATTCCATGATATACCAAAATTGATTTTAAAAAAATTAACTAGACATTTAATCCTATTTCTGTCCATCAATTCTTCCATGTAATCCTTTTGGTATAAACCAAAAAAGAGTTACCCAATTTTTAATGTAACACTTTCCAACGATCTATTTTATTTCATTTACTTTTCCACAAAGTAAAATATTATTATTCCATGTTAAAATAAAAAATAAATAAATAATATACTAAGATGTTTTTATATTATGGTATAGACCTTCATATACACACACTTCCATTTAATTGTTAATGAACATACTGTTTCTCTGTAGGGAGAACTACTCCATCATGTAATGATGATAGGTTATTTTTCCTTTACCACCTCTCATACAAGGAATTATGATGAAAAATATATTTACATATGATATATATTATATTTATTATGTATTTATAATTTTCTAATCCTTTCATAAAACATAATATTAATACATCGATTTTCTCTTAATACGATAACATCGTTTGACGAAGTGTGGACTACCGCCCTTTCAATGTGATGTGATTCGTTCACACGATGCGTGGAATGTATAAAATTTGATCACAATTAAAAATCTGATACCTACATAAAATATATATGATATTAATTAAATAATTATAGTTTTGGAAATATATATATATATATATATATATATATTAGTTTTGTTATTACCCTTTCACACACATAAAGTGTGATAACATTATTCATTACTGTGTTGATTACCACCTCCTTGATAAGATGTGATTCCACTTTAATCACAAGAATTATATATATAATTATATATGATTAAACAATATTGTATTTATGATATAATGATAATTCTATAAATATATGGGGTTACATACCTTCTTTCCATAACGATAATGGAGAATAGAAACATATCTCAAGCGTATGTACAACCTACCATCTCCGCGACTATAAAAGTATTTAATTTTTCATACCTATATGTTATTATTTCTTTTAAAAGTATAATAGATGTTAATATATGATAAATATTTCATGTTTTTTATTATAAATATTTTATATAATGATCCCTTTGACCGTAGTTGACCTACCAAAGTTCTCTTTGACAAATAAAGTGAATTTGATCTAAACACCTGATGTAACAATAATTGATTACGTTGTTGTTTACAAGATAGTAAAAAGTGAAATAAATGAATTTAAAATAAAAAAAGTTTCTAATAAAATTTTATAATTAAAATAAGTTTATTATACATGATTTTAAAGGAATTTCACCCGAAAGGAAACTCAAGGTAATACATTTTGTCTAAATTAACATCCCATTGAGTCTTATTTTTTGTTTTGCACCTAGTTTATTTTATATGGTGTATATGCTACCATTTTGAATGATATATATTGAATACAATTAATCATGATAATATAAATTTCATTTAATTTTTTTTCTTCATGAGTCATATGATTTATAATGTTTCAAATTTGTATGTGTCACTTTGGAATGTTTAAGTATTATTTTCCTCAATAATAACTTTATTGATCTTTAAATGGTATTTTCATTCAATGAAATAATATGAACATTGTTCAATAAAACTATAAATTTTATCTATTATGGTTATTCATGACCATTCTCATTTATTATTACCATTTCCAACTCTTTGGTACTCAAAATGTTTTGGAGAATATCTTTAGAAAACCTCGCATTATATATCTCTTTTGTAAGAGAACCCATTATCTTTTAAAAATAATATTTTTATAAAATGTTTTTAAATGTTTATAAAATTATTCGGTAAATAAAGTTTAACATTTTTTCCTTTTATAAATGTTTCAAATGAATCTTCTTGTCACTTTCTGAACAAGTAATTTTTTGTACCATTAACCGTTCAAAAGGAATGTTCTTTTTACCTCATATGGCTTGTATGGATTTACCAACCATCTTTTCATTGAAGCTTATTTTGCAAGTTTAGAAAGTTAATTTTTAATGAAAATATTTTCAATAGTGATTTTCAATGACAATTTTTTTCATAAATTTTTTAATAAAAAGAATATTTTCCTCTAGAATGATTTTAAATTCCATTTTTATAATATTTCAATTCAAGAAAAACTACAACCCTTTATTTTACTTCACTTGGGGTATGTTTTATTGATACCATCATTATCATTACAATGGATGGTTTTTGATTTATTTTGTCTAGGGTAGTATTTATATTAACATCCTTGATTCTTTTTTGAAATCCCATTGAAATATTCAATCTCCCTTGACCATTTAATTTCCCCTAATTATCTAGATCATCTATTAGGGAAATTACTAATGCCTAAACTATATACCATTTTACATAAGATTTCTACTTTGATAGTTATTTGATATTTTGAGGAAATATTTATAAAACAATATACTTTATTCAATATGTTTATTTGATAATACATATTATCTATTTCTATTATTCAGGATCAGGAATGTTTTGGAATAGTACAACATGAGTGGTGCCCAATTATAGATACCCACTCAATGCATTGATACTCTCATGGGATGAGTCATTTGGATAGCCACCTTAGATGGGGGTTTTCACGATATATTGTAAATTGTCTTGTGAATTGCCGTGATTGTAAAATCACCATGTAACTAGGAAACTTGGTGGCCAATAATCATGTATTTCCATCATTTAGTTTCAATTATTATCCATCTATGAGATTTTTCATCGAAATATCTTTGGATACATTTAATTTTAAGTTCAATTATTAAATGGAATATTTTTTAGTTTCATACCTACATATTTATTTTTTCTTATATAGATATTTTGATGACATTTGTTTTAAATTATTACCCAATCACATTGTTAAATCACTTTCATTCTGTTTATTGATTACATTGATTATTTTTATCTATTTACCCTTCTATATTAACTATATTCATTCATTCTTTATTTCTCCCTCCATATTTTTACTTTAATGAGCATTTGAGCTCACCCTTATTTTGTTCTGTTCCTTTGTAATCCAAGAAACACACTATTAATGATATACATGGATATACTACATGGAATAAATTTATTATAAATTTTATTTATTTAGAATGAATAAAAAAATTGTGTTTTCATTAGTGTATTTATTTGTAACACAAGACACATTTATTTCTCTGAATTACCAAGACTACTAAAATTATTAGTCCTTTGGGGAATGATTCCTTACAATTATGCCAATATAATTAGAAAAAGACATCAACTATGGGCTATCTAGGGCTGGGTATCTACATTGTAATACTAATAATAGTTTTCTATATTTGATCGAAATATATATATATATATATATATTTAAAAATTAAGGTGCTCCTACTATAACCTTATTGAAAAAATGAATACATTTGTTTTAAAAAAAATTTCTAGGACCGTGATGATTAATTTAATAAAAAATATTATCTCTATAACTTTCACCCATTATTTCTATTATATGGTGTAACCAACCATTTCAAGTTGTGTCGTATAGACACAATATTAGAATTTTGGTGTGGATTTCCAATGGGCAATATAATGATAATAGTATGTTGTAATGACTAGTATAATTCAAATGAATTTAGGAATTTTGATTTTGAATAACAAATCATGCCTTATTATTACCATATTTTAACCACCCATGTTCAGATTCTATTGAATACCCATCAAAAATTTTATATTAATTAGAGAAACTAGAAATATATAGACTTTGTTTTGGTACATGAAATCCATTTCTCAATTCATATGAACATGTAAATCATAGATTATTTCCATTTACTTCTTCATTATAGGATGAAAATTCATTATTCATGTCGAATAATATATCATTGTGACTTTGTGAACATAAAACTATCTCCCTTTGGGTTTATTATTCCTATAAATTATGTGTCACTAGAACTTTCACTTTTCATAATATCTTTTGGAACTTATTCCTATAGTCACTATTTATACATATCAATCATTGAATTTATCTTATCCAATATTATACCCACTATCTCAAAAGTAGATGTGAATCCTTATATAGAAATTTTTTCTTCCATAAGAATATTTATATTTCTATCTCATAGATTTATGTACATCTTATCAAAACATTAGGATAATTTGTTTAAATCCATTATATGGTTTTACTTAATGAAATTTAACTTTATATCATATTCTTGAAAATAATAACTGCATCTAAAAACTTTTTTATGACATAATGGATTTATCTAATATTATGACTCATAGATATCCATATTTTAATATAGTTGGAATATGATTATGGGTTAACACATATTTTTAAGAAACAAGTCTAAAATATATAATGGAATACTCTTCATGAGTTATTTGTCTCATCATTAATCATATATTTACCATCATTATGGACCTCATGTGTATAGTAAAATATATAGTTTGGAGTAAATACAAAATAAATTATTATTATTAATGAATGAATGTAAGAATCATCATCAATAATCCTTCTACAACATCATATTTCTGATGTGTATAAGGAATCATGAACTTATGATTATATCAACTCTAAATTTTCACGATGAATGCTCAGTTAAGATATTTATCAACTCATGACCCAAAAAAAACTCATATTTTCTAACCATTCATGTTCCTGGCTTAAATTTTACATTCTTTAAATCATAAAGGATTCTTATGATGCATATAAACTAACCTCTTGATTTCCCTAATAACATTTCACACAGTAAATCCCAACAATCTATGGTTTCTTTGTAGCTCACCTTCAATTTAAAAGGATTATTTTTCTAAATCCTGATATGTATGTTTATTAATAATAAATAATGTTTTTATTGCTATGGAGTCTAAAAACTATGATGATTATATGATTGAAAAACTAATTTTTGATTTACATGAAATAGAATTATCTTACTAAAACTGGGAATTTCATAGTCTTAAAATTTATATTCAATTATTTGATGATGATTCAAGTATTACTAAAGTATTAATAGAGTATGATACACTAGATAATACATTCATTTCAAAGTGAATTAGAATCTGTTTTTTTACAATGGACTAATGATATGAACGTTTTTGTAAAAATATATACAAATAAATTGTTTTACTACAATCAATCAATGGGAAATTTATAGTAGTGTTCTTTTGACCACTATTGAAGGAATCACACTTTATCAACCACTAAGGTAAATAACCTCACTTCATATAACGTTTCAGAACATAAATGGTTTCAATATTTGGTTATAAATACGTGACACACATATATTATCTAATACCCGAAAAGTAAAATAGAATCACAAAATGCAATGATGAATATACACAAAATCTGATCCCCCACATTCTTATAATTTAATATAGCCCATTTTCAATTCCTTGAAATTTTATTGACAACTACAGAGTACATTACACCCTATTTGATATGATACCTCCTATAATTGGTTTCTTTAAATAAAATTATAATATATCAATTTACTTATAAATAGTCATAAGTTTATAAACCCCGTATTTTATTTTGGTGACCATAAAAACAAAATATTGAACATTCATTAAGTTATTATCAAATTAGTGAACCTTAATCAAAGTATACAGATGATGTTTTTTCATACTATTCATTTCATAGTACTAAACAAATATACATAAAATGTGTTATAAAGATAGAATAATTAGATGTATTGAAATATTTGGGTTTAAATTTCAATTTACTTGTTTTTAGTGTTTTTATTTCCTCATTCATTACATGACTCACATTCTCCTCAAATTCATATGGGAGATGAGACAAAATGATACATGTTTCTCTTATAAGAAATATTTTCACCCTCAAAATCCTCATGAGGGTTTCCATTAAGTAGAGGGAACTCTAACACTTTTAATTTCCATTAATCTCAATGTACAATATTCCAAAGTCTGTACAACTCATGGAAATATATATGTGCATGAACATATTTTCATTATCTATTGATTACTGTGTTTTGGTGGTTTTAATATAATATTTTTTAAAAAATAAAAAAAATAAAAAATATAGTACTTTAATCCTCATTTCTAATTATTCGATATTATAGATTTATTAATATTACATTTCTCCCACAATTTTATCAAATTCAAGTAGTCCTCAAAAACTAGATTCTAAATACTCAGTTTATTGATTAATATAGTGGAAAGGATCCTTAAATTCTCATCTCATAGTAAATTATATGTCTATTCCATTACTAAAAAAGTTTTAAGGTAGGATTTTTCATGTAATACCACATAAAATAAAGGATCCTTAATATAATGACTGGATTCCCATATCTTACAAATAATAACATTTATTTACAAAACACATAGCCTATATATTTTTAAAAAATTCCCTACCATTTATTCTATTCATAAAATCAGAGTTTTATCAGCCCATCACTGTTCAATGAACACCCTAGTAGTAAGTGGAACCTCAGATTGGGTTGATGAGAACCTTTAAGACACAATATTTTTCAAGCATTCATAGATAGAATGTGCATTCACAAAATGATTTTATATTTAATAATGAATATGGTTTTAGTAAAATCACACTGTGAAAGCATGTTCAATAGAATATGGTTTCTCTCATTGAAAAAAATAAAAATACTTATGTATTTAATTCATTTTATCACTTCAATTTAAATAAAACCCTATGTTTGAGTTGCTCATCAATCCTAGTTTAGGGTTCTTCTTAACAAATGGGTATTATTTTGAAACTGGTGAGCCATCATTTCTATTTTTGGGTGAAAAAAGTGGCCATAAAAAGATTGTATCAACTATATAGGTATAATATTATGTATTTCATGGTCATTACTTACATGAGATGGTACTATACTCAACAAATCAATGAATTGTGAGTTAATATCAGGGAATAGCCAAAATACTACCCTGAAACTATATGAGTAGTGGTGTAGCCATATATTGGACTATGAATAGAGGTTTTAAGGATCTTTACCACTTGAATATTGATGAGACATAGTAATCATAATCTAGTAGTTTTAGATTTATAGGATTTCATAAAATAGTGGGATATATTGAGTGTTACTAAATCTGTTATGTCAATTAATAGTAAATAAAGATAAAATTAATAACATTATAAAGTTTTATTATATAGAAAATGATGAGTAATAAAAAATTTCAATATTATCCCTATTGGAAAATGAACATGTCCTAACCGACACTAACTTTCAAGAGTGGTATAGGAACATTTTCATAGTACAACTATTGAAAAGAAAATTATATGTGATTAAATCCCCGATACTCGATGAACCACCATAGAAAACATGTTATGCTGAAATAGAATCATACAATAAACTCATTTATCATTCATTTGATGTTTATATCATAATGTTATTGTCAATGTATGATGAGTTATGTAAGAAATATTAGTAAATTTGTGATTATACTATGTTGTCTCATCTACAATAAGTTTATGAGTTGATAGTAAAGTGAGATATTTGATGAGAATATGACTACGCTTATAATAATTAAATTGATATATGGTTATTAGGTTAGTTATCATATACTCAAGATGATTGAGTACATTAACTGATTAGAGGTATTAGGATTCATCTTGAATAATGGCCATTCATTAGATCTCACTCCATTAACCTTATCACCTAATTACTCTAGTTTCATTAGAATTATGAAATTAATAGTATGGAGACAAAACATCATTATCTTTTTGGTATGGTTATATGGTTTTATGTGAACATAAATAAAGATAAATATTTTGATCATGTGTTAAACAATATTAAATACATGATGAAAATTGGAATATAAATTATAATTCTAAAACAAAAATCATAGCGTCCTTCAAAGTTACCAAATATATATAGGGAGATCATCAAAAAAGAAGGTATTTTATTCACATTTGGAAAGATATATCACTATATGATAAATTCCAACAATTATATGAATATGAAATCATTGGATTATAAATTAGATACATTAATTATATTCTATATTTCTATTTTACTTCTTGAGTACTATATACAATATGTGACTTGCATTATTGTATCCAAATTTATAAACTCTGTAACTATAAAGATATAACCAGAATGAAGTGGATATTTAGGTGTCTGATAGATCATGAATCCAATATTAGCTAGATAGGACCACAAATTTATAATGATGATGGCTATTTGAAAACTATTTCATCCAATGTGTGTTATGAGAAAATTATATATTTTCATGTTAATACAGAAGGATGAATTACTTTATATTTTAAATGAATAAATTTTTATACCATAAGAAATTATATGTAAAATTACACCGAAATATAAAAATTCTTATATTTGAAATTAATGGTGAATATAAAATATAAGACTTAATAATACTGAGTTGTGGATAGTTGATTATTTATCATGTAAAATCATAAGAAAATGTCAAGTAAATACCAAAAATTGTGTTTATAATATTAATGGGACAATAGTTTTAGGTATTCAACATGATTACATATATTGTTAAAATTGAACAATGGACCTTTTGAATTTAAAGGTGATAAAAAAAATAATATTCATGTAGAAAATTCATAAACTTTAATATATTCTTGTATGAAATTTAAGGAATATAAAATTAAAGTAAGGTACATGAATGGTTATAAGATATGAGTTACAATAAAATCATGAGATGAACAATAGGTTTACCATACATTCATTGATCATTAAAATTTTCGAATGGACATATTCCTAAATTAATATTTCCTTATACACAGTATAATAATCGTATAATCATAAGGAGGATCAACTATGAGACGAAAGATTCATCAAAGATCTTCCATTATATTTTTGAGAAATGATTAAAAAATAGTGATGTTACCCCTTATCTATATTCCTACTATAATGATAAATTCAAATCATATGAATTATATAATGATATAAATACATTATCCCATAATTAAAATTTAAGAATAATTATTTTTGTTAAGGCCAGCACAATAAACAAACATTATATAATAAAAACCCAAAGTTAATCATAGTAACTATCCTACTGTGTATATATGATATTATATAAATCCCTACGATATAAAAAATATATCCATCTAAAAGATAATATTTTTATTAATTGATGTAAATATTTATTTGGGATAATGGGAGAAAGATTGAGTTGGATAAAGTCAAGGATGGAGAATCACAAAAAGATTTCATTGTAACAAGTTCCACATGAGCTCATAGAAGATGAGTTTTTGTAGAGAAACAGAGTGCATATGATGATTAGAACCAAAAGGTTAATTTTATATTTACCATGAAAATTGATATATTATTTTTAACAATAATTAACCCAATAAGGAATCAAAATAGGGAAACATTATATGATTGAAATGTTTATATGAATTAAGATAAATGGATAATGTATGCCAATATATTTAAATATTTTCGTAGTTTCACTTATTGATATAAATATATTGGTGGATATTCAAGAGAAACTATACATGGTTAGTACAAAGGAGGTACTTATAAAACACAATTGGTTATACAAAATCATCATGATTAAATCCATTATGAATTCTACTCTCCATTTTATCTTTCCATGATCATTATATTGGGAAATGTATGTCGATGGAACAATTATAGGAATTTGTCTATATGACATAACCAGAATGGTTTTGTGATACCAAATAACGAAAATAAGGAATTCAAGTTAGAGAGATCCCTTTATGGATTAATTCAAGAATCATGATTATAACAACCTAGAATTTTATCATTTGAATTTCTCTTATTCTTTCATGAAACACATATATCACATAGAGAACCCAATAAAAACATTATTGTTATAAATTAAAAATGATACATTAGTATGAAAAGAAACCAATAATTAATCTAAATATTACATCATGAAAATAAATATAAAATTATATAAGAAAAACGAGAAGATTTTAATGTTCTAAAATAACTGCACTAACAAACAAAGATTTATATAATAAATATAATGAAATTATTAGAAAAAATTCATTTTTAATATGAATATATATAACTTTAAGAGAATTTTTATATAAGAGAACAATTAATGAAATACGAGTATTTAAATAAATTAAAGAACTTATTCTGTTGGAATAGTATCATGATTACTAGAACTAGACATTAGAATATTAACCTCACCTATTAAAGTATATATTATATTTTGGTACCTTATAAATGAAAATAGTTTATAGTTATATCACGATATATGTAAATAAAATTTTTAACAATGATACATTATGTGTTGGTATTTTTTAAAGAATAGAAATGTTTATTTATGATTTTATAATTAATATAATGAAATAAATGAAAATTTCTTTTCAAAAACTATAATCATATATTAATGTTAATTTTCCTTAAAATTTTTAGTATACGATAATGTGACCTTAATTAAATTTTAAAGGGTCAAAAATTCGATTAAAATATTAAAATATGTATTTTTGGAATAAAGGATGAATTTAATTTAAAATTAATCTACTCATATTTAAAATATTTTTTTTCATAAAATGGATCCAATTTTTAATATATACAAATCCAAAAATAGTTAGGGTGAATATTTTTGTTTTTTCTTAAATAGTTTAATATTTAGTGAAGAGTGAAATACGACAATTTTCAAGAGTTAACATTATAAGATGAATGCATCAATTTTTGAGTCATGGATGATGTATGAACCCATTTCATAAATTATCTTTAAATAAGTACTATTTTTAATCATGGGAATAAATAATATCAATATTCATTAGCCAATATAATCAACTAATTAATATCATAACAATAAAACACCTATCCCCTATAAATACCACCCCCACCACCCCTTCTCCTCTCAAATTATAAGTCTTATATATTATAAATATTATTTCCAATTCCCTTCCCAAGTCTCTTCCCCACAACCATGAGTTTTGGGTAACAAAATACCAATTCTATATTCCTAAAGGGGTCTTTGAAGGAGGCGATATTCAAGAGATAACAATCTCAAACCATCTCTTTTAATTACATTTATCATTCTACCATCTCCTCACAGATTTTATAAATATAATAACAATAACTCTAATATGATGTATATAATATAATTTTATATTGAAACTTTAATATCTTCTCTCCAACCCTTTTATGATATCTTCTTATATAATGAAACAAAAATATTTTCCCAATTATGGAAGTTTATTATCTCCATGAGTAATAAGTTTTATTTTTCAAAAACACCATTATGGATAGTCATAAAATCATTAATATGGTTAATAAGAATGAAATATTTATATTATAACTTGTTTCATGTTCCAGAACATATATACAAACATAATATTAAATAAAACAAAACCAGTCTATGATGATCGAAAAACCTCCAAAATAAACAAAACATTTATTATTAACGTTTTATAAAATAAATCAAAATCGTACCAGAAAAAAGTGTTACATGAGAAAATTTAATCTTATATAATTTAATTAATACCATATAGTTTATCTTCTAGGGAATTATTCCCATTTTACAATAACGTCTATAATTTTAAACAAGCGAACAAAACATTAAGTCATGAAACAAATGCTCCCAGAATGACGAAATTGAACATTATAACCCATAAAAATGGAGAAAAATGAACATAATAAAATTATAATAAAAAATTTACAATAAGATTTTATTTCTGTAATTAATGAATCTAATTTTATTATCTATGAAATTAAGTTAAAGTGTATAATGTACTCATACACAAGATAAGGGATGTCTATGACCCTCCTCCTTTTTATTTATGTTACAATTTTTCTATTTTTACCCCAATGTATTTATATAATATTATTATATAATTATAATATATTTAGTGTATGTTTTCGAAATATTTGTATCAAGTTCAATTAATCCTTACATTATTGGTAAATACAATTTCGATAAGGTTCCGTTCTCAAATCCTCTCAATAAGAAAGACCGATTAAAGATAACTTTTCTCTTTCTTACCCATTATCATGTATGACACATAACATGATTTAAGACTATATTATTTTTTCATTAATTAATTTTATAATTAAAAAAAAATTAGTTCATTTATATTTTTATAAAAACAATTATTACTTTATCCTCTTTATTTTTACCTTATTCTTTCCCCTAAAATAACACCTATGTGGATGATTTCGAAAGTTTGGAAATCATAGTATTCATGAATTCAATTCAGTAAAACATAATTATTAATGATTTATTTTTATTTTTAATTTATTACTATACATATATTATTTATTTTCATCTTTAATGGATCTCAAAATAATACACCCTTTGGTTATGCATTATGATATGATTATGAAAACCATTTCTTTCCGTGGGAAACCCTTATGATTATTCATTATGTATGGTTTCATTATGTGAAACACATATTCATGTAAATGTTATGATGGGGGAACCAATATAGCACTCCAATGAATTAAGTAATGTTTAGTATTATGATACATTATGTATGGGATTATGGAGTAATCCTCATCCATTATGGGACTCTCTTCACCATATGATATTGTCTTGGAAGTTATCCTTGACTTATGTGTTAGTCATGTTATATGTTTCTTCCACTTTACTTTTTTCCATGTTCACATGGTTCATTTTTTTAAAAATCTATGATATTTAATGTTTATTATTGTTCCATTCATTTTATGTTATCATGTCATGTATTCTAACTCATGTGTATAAATTATGATTATTTTTACTCCTTTATTAGGATATTTAGCTCATCCCTTTTGTTTATGTATTTCCTAGGTTATCATTTGTAGTTATAAGACCTCAAATTTAGTTATAAAATCATTATGGAGATTTATAAAATGTTTATTTTATTCTTATTATCATGTTTTGTAATTCTGTACCTAGCCTTCCAATGAAAATAGACTTCACAATCATTGGATTGTATTTTATGGATAAGTGTGGTTAAAATATTGAAATATTATATGTAAAAGGATAGGGTCATTAAATTTTTTTATCAAAGAGTAGTCTAGTAATTTTTTGGGATTAGGACAATAAAACATTAATAAGAACCCTATGGACAATTAAATCACATTGTGTAACCTAGATTAATTGATAATGAATAATAACTTAGGATATAATTTTCATTTATATGAGGGGATAAGAAGATCCACTAAATATATGAGGTCTTTGTCACATAAAGTATTCAATGGAAAAATAATCTTTCATAGTTGAAATATGGAATTACGCATGATTGTAGTAATTGTTTACAACTTGATCCATTTGATTTAGTACTATCATGATGTTTTTGTCTGTTCATTCAATCATGTTTGGAATCTCATTAGGAAAATATTCACAATGTCACATCACATTAATTTTTTTCATGGGACCTCATATTTCCCATCATTAACTAATAAAATAAATAATATAAAATTAGGGGGCCTTATTACTTAGCTAATGAGAACTGAATAAAAGATTTACTCAACTAAGATGATATTCATTATCCTTGAATTATCAGAATAAGATAATGTCATATTGGTTGTCTATTATTGTGATAGTAAGATGATCAGTGTTAGAAACTGTTTAGAAAAATATTTAAAAGGATGGAATTGAATCTATGGATTAAGAGGGATTCAATAAAACATTTTCAATAAATTTATTTCCCAAAATCCCCATATTAGGATAGACAAAATTAAAACGAATATGAATCTATCCGGGAATACAAATATAAAATTAAAATAATTTCATGAGAAAACACCAAAATTTTCATGAACAATGACCGAAATGTGGACCACCTATTATGTGGATTAACAATGAGTCTATGAAAATCTTTGGTAATTCTAGGATTTGAAAACAACAAAGAGATTGTATTTTATACCCTTAAGGATTAAATGGAGATCAATGATTCCCAGTGGTCTCATGGTATCAGACATAGTAAGTGGAATATTGAGTTTAATATGGAAGTATCAACAGATAAATTCCATAAATAATAGAATAAACAAAATCCCACATGTCAAAATTTTCAAAGGAAGCATCCTAGGATCTGTCAAAAGGGAAGAAAGGGATGCATCAAATGTGAATGAGAGGGAAATGATGATAATTATTATTCGAGGTATATGAAGAAGACCACAAATGGGGAAGAAGGAATGAAGGTTCAGATCAATACACATCATGTAGTAAAATGTTTTAAATAATAGAAAACATGAATTATGTGAGAAAATTACCAAATCAATGTGTTTTCAATAATAATCAATAACAACAACCTACAGGGTAGCAAGGAAGGGAATATGCTATCACTACTGCTAAGGTCGATCCTGATAGTGATGTGGTAAAGGGTTACCCTATTATTCATTAAATAATAGAAAAAAATACTATTTTAGTATCATTATATGCATTCTTTTAATAACTTTAATTTTTAGATAACTATTTAAGTACTACCTAAAAAATATGAATGTTGAGTTATATGTTAGAACAATTAATGAGTAATATTTTTCTCATATAAAGTATATTACTCCTCCATGATCAATGTTTATGGACTGAAACTTCCATAAAATCTATTCTAACATCCTTTTATGTATTTTTATTCTATATTGGGAATGAATTGGATATCTTTATATGAAGCCAAAATCAATTTTCAGGAGAGGGATATCGGTCTTAATATCCTAAAGAATCCTTATAATAAATAAAATTGTAAGGAGGATGATGATTCTTATTTTGAATCCCTAGTATTGTGTTGGTATTATTACCTTGTGGGAAAGAATATCTAGACTAAATTACTGAGATAATGTTTAAGATCATGGTTGAATAAATTCACATTATGAAAGACTGCACTATTTTGTTCCCAAATTTTTTTCCCAATATTAATCCCACCTAATAAGTTAATTTATTAATTGATCATACACATGGATATCTTCACATATCAAATAATCCTTTCAATATGTCCTCTATTGTGTTGTAAAAACTAAAGAAAAAGTTATAATAGAATTTAGGAATGGGTTTTATATGATAGAGTACTTCTTTATAATGTGCACTAGTCCACTTCAACATGAAGAAGGACGGATAAATTCACATCTGCGTTAATTATCATGATCTTAACAAAAAAACAACAAAGAAAAAGTATCCCGTACTACGGATAGATGAATTGTTTGATCAAATAAATGGGGGAAATTTTTTCCCTAAGGTGGACCCTCGATCGGGATATCCCCAATTAAAGGTAAGGAAATATAATATTCCCAAGATTGCCATATGAATAATGTATGGACACTAATAGTGTGTAGTGACTACCTTCAGACATACTAATGCTCCAGAATTTTTTATGGAATTAATGAATAAAGTCTTTAGAGACCACCTCATGAAATTTTTGGTTTCTTTATAAATAATATTATGATTTTTTCCATATGCATATAGGAACAAAAGATTAATTTGAACACTGTGATAATGACTTTTTGATGAGAAAAACTTTATTAAATGTACAGAAATATATGAATTATGTATGGATTAAGTATCATTATTGGGGCATATTATCAGTAGAAATAGAATATATGTGGATCCTTATGAAATAAAGGAAATCGTGGAGTGTCCAAGAATTGAATATGTAACAAAGATCATTAGTCACCTAGACCTAGCTATGTATTACTGATGATTTATGAGGAACATATCAAAATTAGGAAACCTAATAACCAAGATAACTTGGAAGGGAATAATTGTTTTTGGACCAATGAATGCGAAGGACAATTCAGTGAGTAAAGAAATAGTCTTATCATTACACTAATAATTACACTACCAAAAAGTGGGGAACCCTTTTTGGTATACCGTTATTATTAAAAGAAGTGATTAGGTTATGTATTCATAAAAAATGATAATGTGATAATCTATGCCTCAAGGTAATCAGACGTCTATGATTAATACTATATAACACATGATCTGGAGTTGCCAGCTGTGATTTTCTCATTGAAAATTTAGTAGAATTATCTCTATGGGGAGATGTGTGAGATATATACTGATCACAAGATCCTAAAATATAAATTTATATAGAAGTATATTTATATGCACCAATAATGATGGCCATATCTCATCAAGGATTTTGACAATCCAATCCATTACCATCTTTGTAAGGTGAAGAAAGTGGTAGATTCTCTATGAAGAAAGGATCCCATAAAATTATCAATGATGTGAATCTATAAATATCAAATATTATTATATTTTAAAAGAATGTAAATGAGAATAATAATGTAAGTAAAATAATAGTTATGTTCACAAATTATTTATTCTGAATTCATTTAGATAAAAAAATGGATTCTCAAAGGAATGATGTGGAAATTTAGAAGAAGGTGTAATCAATCAGAAATATGAAACCCTCAGAGTTCAAAAACTAAAAAGGAGGTAGTTGTATGATTTTGGTCATGACTATGTGTACAATGAAATCGAGAGAGAAAGAAAGAGATTAATATTCATCTATATAGAACAATATTCTCCATTCAACTTGGGAGTACAATTATATATAGAGATCTCTGAGATAACTATTTGTGGGAACATATGAAGAAGCAGATCGCTGAATATACATCAAAGTGTTAGGTATGTCCACATGTGAATACTCAAAGTAAGGAGTCTACGAGAATATTAAAACTATTACACATTTATACATGTAAGTGGGAAATAATATATATATATACATCCTCACTATATTTTCAAATAAATCCTGAGGAAATATTGTTATATGGGTCGTTGTGGATCATCTTAAAAAGACTACTCACTTTGTTGAGTTTTTAGAGGACTTCTCACTCGACCAAATTACATAGATACATAGAAAATAAGTTATGAGGTGGAATGATAGAACATTATTAATTATATATGACCATGATCCAAGATATACATCAATGTTTTTGGCAGGTCTATAGTCAGAAATATTAGTGGAATATTTAGACATTGGGAGACATGTTGAGATTATAGAAACAGTCTTAAAACGAGGGTGTGATAAACATCATATAGTGATTAATTTTTATTAAAAAAATATTTTCCAATCAAGCATCCAAATGTATCAATATGAATCCCTTTATAGAAAAATATATATAAAAATACATGATGGGATAAAGTGGGTGAACATAAGATGCTGGGACTTGAAATGATCTAGAAAATGGATGAAAAGGTGAATATCATCTTGCAGTATATCAAAGATTCCCAAAGTCGATAGATTATCTTTGAAGATAATCATCAATGAGACTTAGAGTTTTTGGATAGAGACATGATATTCCTCTACATATCTCTATGCATGTGAGTAGTGACATTTGGGAAGAAAGGAAAGCTATGTCCCCGGTACATCAATCCCATTTTGTTTATTGATCATGTTGGAACTATGTCCTCTCAATAAGAACATTCACCAAACATGTATCAAGTATATTATTTATTAAAAGTATCAGTCATGAGGAAGTACATACCATATCCATCACATGTACTAAACTCATAGATTGTACATCTAGAAAACACATTGTCTTACAAGGAGCAGCCACTAAAGATTTCGGATTATAGATACCTGGTTCTGTGTAACAAGACCACTCACTTGTCAAGGAAATATGGAGAAACCATAAGTTTTATTAGAAAACATTATGAATGTAGGAAGTGCTGAATGATAAATACCGTTAACTATTATCATCATATTATGTAAAAAAAATTCAAGTTTGAAATTTCATAAGGGGGTAAGAATATAACAACTAATAATTTGATCAGTAGAATTTCTCTTCATCTATCAGGAAAACACACACATCACATATAGAAACCAATTATAACATTAATATTATAATTGAATAATGATAAATTCATCAGGAAATAAACTTATAAGAATTAGAAATATTATAGAAAGACAATAAATAGAAAATAAGATATCAAAAATAGAAAAACATGGTTATGCTAGAATAATTACACAAATGACCAATTTTGTACAACTAAATATAAATCTATTAATATAATATTAAATGATAAAATGAGAACATATATTTTTGAGATAAAGTGTAAGTGAAAAAATAATGAATTAAATGATAGGTATTTATATAAATTAAAGAAAATATACGATTGGTATAATAACCTAATTTTTGGAATAGTAATATGATAGTTACGAATAGTAATTTGGACATTAGAATTGTAACGTAACCTATAAAAGTATAAATGAAATCGTAGTATATTATAAATGAAAATATGATATAATTATATCATGTTATAAGTAAATAAATGTTTTAAAAATGATAAAATAAGTTTTGGTGTGTTACGTCCTGAACCACGATCCACTAAACGGTGCCCCGAGCTAGATGGCCACATTACCTCAAGCACACCTCCATGTACGCCAGAGGGTGATGCCTATTAGTGTTGGTTTGATATGATAGTCTTAGGGAGACTATACCCTTTTTTATCATAATATATTACCAACAAAAGAAAATAAAAATAACCAAGGAATGAAGCACATAAATAACCAGGAAAAATCCATGTCATATAATAACCAAAACATGATAATAAAATACTCAACTGAAAGGTAAATCATTATATGAAAATAAAAATGTAAAGTCTCTATAGTGATACTGAACATAATGACACAATATATCCCAAACAGGTCTTGAACCATGTCTGGTTCCCTCTCCCATGATCCAATTCCAAACTGTAACTTATCCCTGTTCCGTACCATTATCCTATCATAAAACAAATAATTATACTCCGGTGCTGATTAGGGGGCCCGAATAGGGAGTAAGTACTACTCAGTTGGCCACCACTGATGACGTATAAAATGAGTTTAGTAAAAAGATATTTCATGTAGTTTTATGAATAAATAAATAAAATACATAATTTATACAGTTATGACATTATCATCTACACTTTAATAATCACATTAGGCCCAAAATAATTTCATGTTTCCAATTTGAATCATCAGTAAATATCATTAATCACTTGGTGTAGGTAATCATGCCTATCACCCCAAATCTCAATTGGATCGTCATTCATTATTATAATACATTTGGTATAGGTCGTCAATCATAGCACCATAATCTCGTTTAGTGTAGGTCACCATGCCTAGCACTCATTTTCTCATTCGATGTCGGCCATCATGCCTAGAACCCCATAATCTCAAGCATGGATAAATATTGTTGTGGAACTCCATGTCAAATTCCCAACTTCTAATTCGTATAGAATGCCATGTCTATCACCATAAAAATCTCAACCATTTAATGATTCTTTAATTCACATGAATTTTCCACATTATTCATTTACTAATCCAATGAATATCTAAGGATTTAAAAATACATTATTTAATTCAATAATTAAATAAGAACATAACCCATTAATTAATACATCAATTAATTAGTCAATCAACAAAATTCTCATTCTATAATTAATTCCTCAAAATTAATTATCTACATCAAAGATAAATATGTCATAATTAATTACCACAATTAATTATCTTACATAGCCAATAACATTATTTCATAATTAATTCCCCCCAATTAATTATCATAAGACATCAATTCCAAATCTCAATTACAATATCTCAATCCATAAAATATTTCCAAAATATCTATTTGGGAAACCTCCTTTATTTGTTCCATGATTCAATTATCAATTAACCACTATAGAAAACTCAATTCAATTCCACATTCCTTATTACTGCAATTTAGGAAATCTTTTTTAAATAGAATCTAGAAAATAAAAAACACACATTAACATAACATAAATCGTGACCATGGGAGTTCTATTTAGACCATATACCTCAGTTTATTGATGGAATCTATCCTAATGGAAGTCCCCAAAATCTTAGCGGCACAACATTGTCTATCGTGCTCCGAATCTAAATCCCAAAACCAAAATTATGATCAGAGGTATCAAGATCTTGAAAATATAGATCCAGATACACAATTCTAGATCTAGATCTCAACTAATGGGATTATATCCAATAAAATGGGGAAGATATTCCAAGAAAAGATATAGAAAAGATAATATAATGAATAAGAAAAGCATCGGGTTAAAATCTACTTACCGTGGGGAGAGTAGATCTTCAATCCGAGATTTCAATCCTATATAATATTCTTCGGATTGCCTTGGAATCCCTATAGAAGGCCTTGGGAACACCTAGAAATTTTTACTCTCGAGCCAAGGTCGAAATATGGGAGTCTCGGAGGGGTTCGAGTGGTTTTAAAATGTAATTTCTGATATTAAAATAATTGTGCATGGTTTCTTGGGCTGAGGCGCACAGTTAGGGAAACCAGTGGGCCAACTGTGTTGTCTTCCACTATCAACACAGTTAGCTTATACACGGTTTGGGCAAACCATGGACATCCCCATATCTTCCAAATTCTTGAAAAACATCACTAAAACACCCCCATGTTATATCCCAACCCAAGGGTACATAATAACAACAAAAAAGTACCTAAAAACATGACCAAGATTTCTATAGAAAAAGTCAGGATCTTACATGGAATTTATCTAATACATAACAGTTTATTTACAACATTATAATTTATTAAATGATTCAAAAAAATATATATATTCCTAAAATAGTTATACAAATAAATATTATGTCTATTAAAATTTCTATATAATTTTAGGTGACATTAATTAAATTTTTAAAGGGCCAAGAAATTGATTATAATATTAAAATATGTAATTGTTTGAATAAATGGTTATTTTATTTAAATTTCAAATTTCACATACATATAAAATTATTTTCGAAAATTTATTTTAATTTTGAAACGTATACTTATAAAAAAGGATAGCTTAATTTTTTTGGGAATTTTTTAAATAGTTGATATTTTTAAATAGTGAAATATGGTAATTTTCATTATTTGTCATTATAAGCTAAATATATGAATTTTTGAATGAGGGATGTTTTACGAATACATTAGTTTAAAATCTAATGAACCATATACTATATTTAGCCATGTTAATCAGTATTATTGAGAGTATTGAAAAAAAAATTATAAACTAAGGAATATAGGAATAAAAATACCCCCCCCCCCTATAAATACCACCCTAACCACCAAATATACAAAAAACATATAATAATTTTATATTGTAAAAATTTTATCCAATTTTCTTCCAAAGACTATCCCAATTTTCTATGTTCTTTTGGTCTTAAAAAATACCAATTCCATTTTCTTTAATGGGTCTTTCATGGAGGTGATATTGATAAGGTAACATTCTCAAACCATATATTTTAATTTTATTAATTATTTAACATTATCCTAAACTCATTAATATAATAATTACTAATAAACCTTGTATCATGTATATTATAGGATTTTAAATTGTTAAGGGAATATCTTCAACCCAACCCTTCTCAAATCTCGTCTTATTCTAGGAAACAAAACTGTTGTCCAATTATGGCGGTTTACTGTCTCCGTCGATAATGAATTTTTATATCCTATTACCACCTAAAAGTATAGTCATGAAACCATTATTATGGTTAAAAATTATTCTTATATTTATATAATAACTTTTTTTATATTTTGGAACTATTATATAGACATAATATTAAATAAAACGAAACTAGTTCCTGATGATCAAAAAAACCCCAAAAAACTAAACATTTATCCTTAAGATTTTTTAAAATAAAAAATACTCATACCATAAAAAAATATGGGATTATTAAAACATATGTAATTTTATTAATATCATATAATTTCACTTCTGGAAAATTATGGTTTTTCAAAACAACATCCATAATTATAAATAAGTGAACCCACCTTTAATCCATGAAACGAACACTCTGAGAATGATGGAATAGAACATTATAACTCATAGAAATTTACAAAAAGTAATTTAATAATATTATGAAAAAAATAACCACTTTTTTATATGTTCTTAATTATTTAAATAATTAATCGATTATTTTTCTCTTGAACATTATGTGTTTGTGAAGAAATAATTCCAACACTAGGTAAAGGATATCCCAGAACCTCCATTTTTGATGGTTTATAATTTCTCCCTCTTTACCCAAAAATATTTCCCTATTATTTGTTTATAGTTATTCTAAATTATATTTATATGATGATATTTTTTAATCAATCTAATCCATCCTTATTTAGTGGGTAAATACATGTTTTAAAAGGATCCATTTTCAATTGATCTCCGAAAGAAAGCCCGATTATATGGAACTTTTCAGTTTCCTACCCATTCCATTGTAATCTCCATAAAATGACATAGAAATCCAATATTTTCTTAAAATAACTCAACATAAAATGACTAAACACATTTATTTTTATTTTTATGAAAACAACTATTCTTTCATCCCCTTTAAATACCATTTAATCTTTCCCGAAAAATAGAACTTATGTGGTTCATTAATAAAGTTTCCTAAACCATTTTTTCACTAATTCTATTCAATGGGACATCATTATTCAGGATTTATTCTCATTTTTTTACATTATTATTTTCTATAAATTATTTAATCACATTTTTCAAGGATACCATTTTGATACACTATTAGATTATGCCTTATGACATGATTTCGAAACCCATTTATTTCCATGGGAAATCCTTATGATTATTACCTATGTTTGATTTACATAGGTTGGACACATAATAATGTACATGTTATGATGGTACACCAATATAGAACTCCTATTCAATAGGTAATATTTTTTATCATAAGACTTCATATATGTAATTAGGGAGTAAACCAAATCCATTATGAGACTTTTTCCACCATATGATATAGTTTTGGGAGTTGGACTTGACTCATGCTTATTTCATGTTATATATTTATTACATATTTCTTTTTTTTACATGTTAATATTATTACTACTAAAAAATGATGTCTATAAATGTGCATAAACATTCCATTTCTTTTATGTTATCATGTATTTCCTTCTAACTCTCGTGAAATTCCTTATTCCCATGTTTATTTCCTTACTAGGCTATTTATCTCGTCCATTTTTTCTCTATATTACCCATGTTATCCTGTAAAGTTATATGAGATAAAATGGAGTTAATAAATTATTATGGAGATTAATAAATTGAATTTTTATCTTAGTTTTATGTTTTCTAATTATCTACCTAGTATACCAAAGACAGTAGATTTTATAATCTATAGTTTGTATTCGGTGAATAATTATACTTAAAATCATATAAGAATTTTTTTTAAAAATGATTGAGTCTCTATAGTGATAATAGAGTATTCATCTAAAATAATATTTCTCCTTATGTTTGTACTAGGATAATGGGAGTGCCATAGTTGTCTATGAATAATAATTTTATTTCATATATATAATAGTTTTTTATCTTCATGTTCCTTATGATTATATTTAAAGTAACTCTCCAATGATTGAATTTATGTGGTAGCCTATGTTCTATGGAATAATAACTAATGAATTTTAAATATGTGTTCCTTATACGAAGTCATTGTACATATATTTATAATATATTTAGACAAAAAATATTTTATAATTAAAGAGATAATTGTTACCAATTTCACATTGAAAGTGTATCTTTAGGAAGAAAGGTATAAGACATATGAGAAGAATATAATGGTGATTAGAACCCCATGTACTTTAGTGATGGATCTATTTCATATTCCACACTATATACTAGATATGATGTTTCCAGTACATTCTACATTTTAATAAAACATAAGGTAAATCGAGGATAATTTCTTGGGAAGCATTTAGTGTTATCCAATAGCACGTAAGATATTACATTGGATATGTACCTGATACTTAGAGAAGAATAAACATAGATTTTGGGGTAAATATTTGTTACTCTTATGGATAAATTGATTCAATATCATTAGTTTTATAAATAAATTATAATGATAAGCTCATTAATTCTAGTGATAGCCATAAATATAAATATTATGTAAGTTTTGTATTCTAATGAAAAAAATGAAGTAATATAAATATGAAATTTTTTTTTCTAGTCAGTGGAGTCATACATGGAAATTAAATTATTATCATAATATAATTTATGATTTAATTATGATAATGGAATTGGAAAATATTTTAAAGTTATGACTGAGAAAAAAGGGATAGATCTGGGGATGTCATTTATTGAGGGATTTTTACTTAAGGAAGTCATGTAGCAGATAGGAGAGTAGCCACATAATATAGAAATGGTAGGTCTAATGAATAACTCTTTATTTCATATGAATCATGGTATTATCATGTAATATCTAACACATATATATTTTTTCAAGTTGGCTCTTGTGGAAGAGGGATTGTTGTGAATTTGGGTTCCCTAGACCCAATATTTGTTTCATTTTGAATTACCATATCATGTATATTATGAGTCATGCACGATGTATTATTACCAAAATAGTGTTGATACATTTTCATCCACTATATACATAGCAATGTACTATGATTATTTTTCATATCAATAGGTTAAACTAGTATACATTTACATTGAGAACCTCAAGATATAATGAAAATAATCCTAAATAATCTGTCATGTAGTCTAAATACATCGTACTAAAAAGAAATATTTTTTTTGAAAACTTTTTACTAGGGCATCATAGAATTTATAATACATCTCATGATGTTTTCACTTGGTTATCATGAGTAATGTAGATCATCTGTACTGACAAAAAAATAAGATTTACACATGTTTTTTGGGTCATTGGTGTTTCATATTTACAAGAACATGTATTGGTCTCTCAACTAAAGATCATTATCAATGTGTACCATTTTAATACATAAATTGATGAAATAATAAAAACATGAAATTTAGGTTTATGGTCTTGTCGATTGTGGTTTTTGTTTCATGTTTGGTATAACATCGATTGAATCATGAGGATATAATATATAATTTTCAAATGAAAGATATATGCTGGGACCAATTTACCTAGATGGTAATACCTTTAATAAATCAATATGCACGGTTTAAAAAGGAAATACCATCTTGAGATACATAAAATAATAAATCAAGAAAGGATGTTGACCTGAAATGTACATATTTCATTAAGTGATATTTGGAGGCAATGGGATAATATTATTTGGCATGAGTTTGTAGGAGGTTTCCACTGATACAACTACGACTTGTCCCCTTTGGGGCCATGATTTGTTTCTTGATAGAACTATAATTATATGAGTATGACTCAATTTTATTGAGATAAATTAATAGCAGGACACACACAAATCATATTCATAATATTTCCCAATTCAAATGAATTGGATTTTAGTACTTGGCAGGCCTTGCATTAAGGGTCGAGAAATCTATATGCTATATTGATCATCAAGAAAGAATGAAATACATATTATTTGAGTTTATAATAAAAATATTTATTTTATATACATAAATTATTCACAAGTCATTATGTTAATGTAGGAAAATATATAATACTAATAAATAATATTTTTATTTGAGGTTTTTCTAATATTTGGGAAGGAATGTAAAGATACTGAATTTTATCTTATCATGTAATGTATTTTTATGTTACTAGTGATTGATAATTTTTTTTTTCAAATTTATAATACATTAATGTACCATTTGTGATGTTACATTTCTTACTAATATGTTAGATTTTTTTAAGGATCCTATGTGCAATTTTTTATACATAATACATCCTATATATATTAGGTGGATCTTACTGTTCATGCTAATTTTCAAACTATTATTTTGTGAGCCCCATTCTCCTCTCTACAGCTTACCAGAGTGTGGAGTTGTCATTCAGAACATCATAATCAAAATTTTCTCCTCAGATCAAATAAAATGTTCTCCCTCGATCATTAGTATATCATTGGCTTCATTTAGCCTCTACACTATCACATATGAATAAACGATTGATGAATATAAAATCTTTTAGAGTTAATGTGGAAGATTTAGAGGATTAAAAATTCATTTCCATTGAGATATTATCTCTAGCTATGATCATATAAGGGTTAAATAAAAATTCATTGTGGGGCAATTTTAATTTTGAATTTTTATACCTAATTCATTCACACATGACACCCAGTTTTTTTACATTGTTATATTGTACTTGTGATAAAATTATAAAATAGATCACAATATATATTTTTAAATTTCCTTTGATCACAAACTTCTTTTGGATAACCAACATAATAAAGAAGCTTCATAGAAATACAGTATATAATTTATCCATATTATAATTATATTTTCAAAAATTCTATTAGAAGGAATTGATAAGCTCCCAACACCACTAACAACACTTCGATCCAAGATTTGATGAATGAGTTATTATTTTCCAAAGAAACAAATTGGATTTTTTAAATGTAAAAATTAATTAAAATGAAAATAAATTTTCATAGAAATAATAACCATAGGTTACTATTACCCTATGTTTTAAAATTACCACAATGAGTTGAAGTCATGGTGGACTTCCTTAAAAAAACAAGTTTTATATTTTATGAAAAAAAATTGAAATAATTATTTTCACATATGCCCAAAAATTGGTGTTAAGAAGTAACTACTCACATATGCTGATAAGGTATATTTTTGTCTATAGGGTAGTGCCAAAATGAATTACTAGTTTATGTCATATCCCATTGCTTCAGTGTGTGGTGTCACTACCTGCCGACCTGGCAGAAGACCTAGGATGGCTTGACTCATGTTAGGTATGGAGAGATTTGTCTAACCAAATAAACCTAGGTAAGGAGTAGTATAAATTTGGGACCTCTTTGAAACGGTAAAAAATAACCAAAAATCAGATCAATTTAAATAAAAATTCCAAAATAATATCTACATAATATTTTTAATTTTTTAATTTTATTTTGGGATTGAGTGATATTTTAATTATGAATTAAAATTTGTTTAATATAATTTATTTCATAATTTATTCTCTCATGTTGAATTAAAAAAACATTAAATTAAAATTTTCATATATAATTTTATTAAAAAAATTTAGTTTTTACTGACTAATCATGTTTTTTATAATAACTAATGAATATAGGGATTTTGTTTATTAATTTATTTTATCATTGCGATAATATCTTTTCAATCAAAATTTATTAAATATTGAACTTTGAATCAACTTTTTTTCACTCATTATATGTATAAGTATCTATCCACCCAAATAAAATAATTTATATGTGTATTATATTCTAGAGATCTTGTAGGCTGTATGGGAGTATAAATTTATAATGAGAAGGGTGATTGGAAGACATAGTTAACATAGAGAGGTGCAGAAGTGTCAGATAAGAGTTTTATGCCTTTGGTAGGCGTGTGATACAAATAAATACGGGTACAACGTGATACATAGAGTTATACCAAGGGTATATGTTGAAACATTATTCAATCAATGGATCATCTACTAATATCGGCACATTATCACAACAATTTTTATTTTTTTGGTTAATTATTTTATATGTGAATTATATTCTAGTGAATGAATAAAAAATATACAAGCATCCATGGATAAAATGAACATTCATATTGATTGTTTTCTAATTATAGAATGTTTATGTTGTGAGTATGGTTACATATAATAATAGTGTTAAAAAGAATAAATTTTCATTCAACAAGAATAGTAAAAATCTTATAAATAAATATTACGTCAGAAGCCTTCCATTACATAGGTTTGAACAAAACTGTATGTTTGAAGTGATCATCCCCCATAGTTTATGGTGGTTCTTAGTACTGGGATGTTTTTATGAATGTTATGGGTTGACCTAACTAAAGTTGTATGCAATGAATTTTCCATATCTATCATGTTAAAACTTTAGAATTAATGTGTTGAGTAATGAAAGTTTACCATTTGTAGGAGATGGAACTCCATTTAATATATCATCAAGCCACACCTTCCCATGGTGTCCAAGATAAAATAAATATATGAGACACTTTGAGTAGAAATATAGTTATATCATAAATATAATTACATGGTTAAGGAAATGTTTCATAAGAATACAAAAGTTACTAATTATTATGATTCTTGTAGTTAAGGGATAATAAGTTTTATGAAAATAGCAGATGAAATTTAACATCTACAAATCTATAATGTCTGACAATAATTAATCAATAAAATTATTTTTATATGATTATTTTTTATTTTTTTAGAAAATGGTATGTAATACCATTTAATCACTCTGATCAATATTATTTTGAGAATATGTCCTTAACCACACAAATTTTAAAGAGTATCATAGAAACACGTATATATTACTACGATATTAAATGAAATATTGTTAGATAAATTTACCAATACATATTAAGAAACCTAAAGAAGAAAAAAGGGGATAATGAAACATACATGAGATTCATGGATGAGGGATTTGATGTTTATATCATAATTATATCATCAATGTCTAGTGGCTTTTGAAAAAAAATAAATATTTAGATGATTACAAATGGAGTCTAATTTTCTAGATGTCTGCGAGGATAAGGTGAATAAATAAATGAATGATATTATCTCATTCTTATATCTTTAGCACAAAGCTACTGCAATTTCATTGAGCAGTATAAAGTGAACAGTATGTGGGAGATAATTGAGGTAGTGTCTATTGATTTTATATGTGGTCTGAAAGGTCACTGAAAGATAAATTGTGATGAATGGAATAAGAAAATAATTTAGTTTTAATTCTTGAATATTCATCAATGAATGAAAAATTTATGCTTTACTTCATATGTATGATAATCATGTCACACATTATCATCAAAATTTAGTAACCAAGTATATTCGGAAACATTATAATAAGTAAGGTGAACTCTCCAAGAAGATGGGAACTGAATATTCTTATATAAATTCTGAGGAGTACATGACTTAAAATTTCCCATTTTTATTCTATTTGATCTATTTTACACATTAATAAAATATTTATCTCACGTGTCCTTTGGAAAAAAAGATACATTATTTAATTTTTGAATGATTATTGTTAATGGTGTTTTATAATCAACTAACAGTTCCTTAATAATACAATAATCAATAATAAATGAGTAATAAAACAATTTAGGATCAATAATACATAATTTTGGAAAGATAATAATTTATCAAGACAATATCAAAGTTATACTTTGTATATACCGAATATGGTTATTAGAATCCCAAGAGGTAAAAACCTTAATTATTGTAGACACACTTACTTATCATGTTTTAGAGAAAGAAACCTATAATGGTGTGTCGCAAAGCTTCCCTATCTAGATTAGTTTCACTATATAAACGTTTCTATTAAGAACCTTGAGGAAAAATTATATATTTTTGGTATTCCTTAAATAAATTTAATGAATGTAATATTATTGTAAGAAATATGTTTGGTTATAAGATATGAGTTTTTTGGCCCTATGAGATGAAGAATGTTATAACGAAGCATTCATCCATGATGAAAATTTTGATCGGATTTATTCCTAAACAAATTTTTTATTTTATACATTAGAGTGATAATGTTATAAAAAGGTGGATGAATGATGAGTTTTAAATGAATATATTGATAATTAGAACATATAATGTATTAATTCTTAATATATCATTTCCTTATATAGAAAATATGAATTTATGTTAGTAACAGGAGGATTGAAAAGTCTTATAATCTTGGGATAGTCATCTAATACCCCTTTCGATAGTATCTTCACAAATATTGGTGGCAACCCATGATCATTTGAAAACTATACATAAAAATAAATATCAGATATCTATTGGTGTAAAATAATCCAATTATGTTACAAAACATTAGTTTAGATAGAATGATTTTTTTATGTCTTAGTCAATAAAAAATTCATCATGAAAAAAGTACATATTTTTAATTATCCTAAAGTTAATTTGTGCTATTACATAATTCAATTAGATAGAAAATTTATAGTCAAGTGATAGAGTATATTTATATAAAAAGTTACACATATTTATTTGAGATAGTGGGTGAAATATAGAATAAGGTTATGTCAGGGATCAAGATGATAAAATAGTTTTCATAGGAACATGTTTCACAAAATATCATGTAATCATAATGGTTTAAAGACAGATACTTCATAGTAAAGTTAAAACAAAGAGTGATGGTTCTGTAATCACAAGCTCAGGTGATATATTATTCGTTGATGATAATAAATATTTACCCTACCTAGAGTAGAAATTTTAAAATATATACGATTTACATGTTCTGATGAATACAGAATTGGTTTTTTTATAATAAAATCAAACATTTTTTGGTTGTTTTTCAAATTTATGTAAAGCCTTTATTGGGTATTAAAGAGAATTTTCACATGGGTGGTACATTCATGGTACCAATAAACCTATATTGGTTATATTAAATTCCCATTCTTAAATACATTTGAATTAAACATGTCATAACAACATTCATTGATCATGGTATTTGGAACTATGTGTCAATGCCACAAGCATTTTTGGAAATATTATAGAATATGTCTATATGAATCGACCAGAAAGGAATGAAGAAACCAAGTAATGTTAATACTAGGTGAAAGATTCAAGGATCCATTTTTCAGTCAAAAAACATAATGATCATAGAATATTAATTTATAATGAATTATTTCAATGATTCTATAAGAGGTTTGTGGGAGAGCCGTAGTTTCCATAATAAATATGTTGATAACATACAGAAATAATTGATTAGTCTTATAATAAGTTAAGACTCTATTGAAAGAAACTGCCCAAATATTGAAAAAATAAGTATGTTATGTTCTAGAGAAAAATATATTCTACAGTTGATATAAGGGTTTATAAAATAAATTAAAAGTATATATACTAACAAGGAATTGAAAAATTCATGATGGAACAATTAAAGATGTAATTGTTTCTCATTTACATGACATAATCCTTTCTAGGAATACATATGTGAGAGATAGATGGAGATTTTAATATTGAGTAAAATTATATATTATTCCATGACATTTATATCATATATTCCATGATTTTTACTACATATGATATTTACAACGCATACGTTATAATATGAAAATATTAGATAAATATAGGATAAATATGAAGGAAGTATTTAGAGATATCCAATGGTACTTAAGATAACATAATGGATATGTACCTAGTACATTGATATGGATGAAAAATATTTACAAGGGTTAAAAAAATATTATTCTTATTGATAAATTGAATCAATACCACAATTTTTATTAGGAAAATAGAAAGTTAAGCTCTTCGAAGATAGAGGTATTCATACCTAAGAATACTAATTATGTTGTTGATTTTGATTCATATAATGAATTAGTTTAAACACACAATGATGTTTTCTTATCCTTAAAATCATACATCTAATCTAAATCATTCTCATAATATAAATTATGAAAATATTAAGATAATGGTACAAGACAGGATGTTAATTTTATTATAGAGGAAATAGGGATATGCATAAAGATATAATTTCTTGAATAATTTTTACTCTAGGAGGTGAAGTCATATAGAGTAGCATTGATATAAATGAAAAAAATTCAAGGCCAAATATTAAAATCCATTACATAATATATGTATGATTTTTTCATGTGAAATATATTTTACTGATATTTAGAAAGTTGGATCTAGTGAAAGTGGTTGTGTAGTAGAATTTAGTTCACTAGACCCGACATAAACAATATTTTTCGATTACCATATCATGTATATATTGACATAAGCAAGATTTATTCCAATAATAATATTATTTATAGTTCTCCATCCACTATTTATTTCTCATCATAATTTGATTAATTATCATATCGATAGATTATAGTGGTTCTCATATATAATTGGAAACCTGAGATATTATTATAGTAATAAACAAAATATGTCCCTTGTTGAAGATATATTATAATAAAGGGATATAAATGATTTCCAACTATCTAGTTCTTAAGGAGCATAAGCATTGAGAATTATTTTCACAAATTTCTCACATGGGGATCCCAAATGGAGGAGACCATGAAGACTGTCTTGACAATTTTAATAGTATATGTTTTTGGTGTCATTGGTTATCTTTATCTGAAAATATGCATGTCAGTCTCTTAAATTGATATCATTATCATTATATAACATTTTATCACATTATATGATGCAAGAGAGAAACCATTATATTTAGTCATGGTAATGTCGCATATGTTGGGTGCCTCATTGGTGGAATGATATTTCATGATTTGTCTCTTATAAAAGGAATAAATATCTTAGGCCAAATTGACTCGGACAGTAGTAACTTTGTTAAATTAATTGACATGGTGAATGAAGATAAATCTATCTAGAATTTTTATTAAAATAATAAATAAAGCATGTTAGGATGAGGGCATAATTTTTGAATTTTTATTTATGCGATATTATGTGGAAAAGATCTTTATGTTACATGGTATGTGTTTATATAAAATTTTCACTCTTTTAAATAATCTATATCTTACTAGGTTTCCTGATACATTTATTGATACTAGTCAGGTTATGTGGGAGTCCCTCAATGATATAGATATAAGGTCTGTGACGGTTATGCTTAAAGAATATTCAAAATCATTCCCAATTATAATGAAATGGAGTTTAGAATATGGTGAGCCTAGTTGCTGGGTTTAGTTGATGATCGAGTTTTATACCTCACTAGAGGAAAAATAAATTCTTTATTATTTTAGTTTATTATAAAAGGGTTTTATTTTATCTACTCATTGTATTGATATGATTAAATTAAATATGAGCACAAATATTTTATCCAAGTGTAATATTTTTATTCACAGTTCACTAACATATCAATATTCACTTATCAATTTAATCCATGAATGAAAAAATCATATAAATATTAACACTATGAATCTAATAGATCATATGATATCAGTTATAATTTATTGGGACATAAGGATCAATTTTGACCATCCTAGTTTCAATTATCATTCGTGGATCAAATTAGTAGTGTTTTCAGGATCTTTATGACAATGAAAGATTCATTGATTATATATAATAGAACATAGAAATTTTTTATAGACATACCTAATGGATTATAGAGAACATTTCAATGATAATTTGGGATATTACATTGTTTACATTGAACAATGATCTCTGACAGTGAGTGGACACACATTCGATCAATTAATTATGAGGTATGGTGTTGATTTTGATTGAAATCATGTTCTGCTAACTATCAAATATCACCAATTAAGTAAATAAAATTAATATCACTATATATCATCAAAAAATTATACACATTCATTCCTATTTTCTAATAATTCATTTCTCTGTTAATTAATAGATAATCCACGATTCCTTCAATGATTGGATGATAAGAGGAGAACAATTTTTTAGATCTATGATGTATAAGTTTATTGAGGATATCAAATTGGATAGTGATATCTCTAGAATATGGGTGGTGGGGGAGTTTATAGTAGATATCATGTTTATAGTATGAATATTCATATGAATAGTGACATCCTCTAGACTTATATACGAAGGTATAATTTAGTAAAAAATCATTATTGGCCCATAAATAACTATTATTTTATAAATAATCCCTAAATGATACTTGTGACTGATAATCCACGTAAAAACTACCATATATATATATTATTACATACTCACTACATGAAATAAATATCACATGATAACATATGATTCATTTACTTGACTCATCTATCCCAAATGATTTGTTGGAAACCCTGAATAAAAAATACTAAAAAATACATAGAAATGTTTTCATTAAATTCGATAAATAACATTTCAATATAATAAGTGAATAAATTCAACAATAATTATAATAATTCTTAATAATATTTAATTGATTTATGTCCATTAAATAAATTAAACTCAAACATTAATCGACCCTCAACATGGGTCCCACCATTTCTTATACTTCAATTCACTAGAATTAGCGAAGGTTATAAATATGCTTTGGGTGTGACCCTCATAGATATTATCCTGATAGAAGTTACCATAACAATAAACTAAAATATTTATCTAGGAACACATCTTTGAGCATAATAATATAATATAAATTTATAGAAAATACAACCTGCTACGACCGTAGGTTATGTAATATATTTTCTCAATCGCATGGAATATCACCAAGAGGAACACAATCTTTGAGTCATCATACTTTCTTGATTTATTTAATTATGACCTTACTGGATGGAGATAAATTATTCTACCATAAATTTTCATTTATTATAGGTATTATCATCATTATACATTGGGCCTGAGAAATATTTTTTTAAAGAAGTGAAAAATCCTTTCTTAATCACTCAATTAATACCATACCACCAACAATAGAGAAAAAAATATATATCACCACAACATAAATATTGTGGTTTTAATCTTCCATCATAGTGGATTATCAAATAGAAATCATTAATAATTATATAATTTTGAGAGAAGAAAACATAATTACATGGACAAGTAAAACCAATGAATCTCAAAACATATGTTGTTCCTATTCGAGGCTTGGTCCTAAAGATATCATCCACTCGAGATCACTATGTGGTAACTTTATATAAAGAAATATTAGTTCTTATGAGCCCCAATACCTAATTTACAATCTTCATCTCTGTCTAGTTGGTATGATGTATTTAGGCCATATGAAATATATTATAAGAATATTAAAATAGTATCTCAAGGTTATCTATAATGTTGGGAACTGCTATAACCCTTTGATACATAAAATATTCTATGGAAATAACTATGTAAATAGAGGACACGAAATTATCAATACTATTATGGTACGAATAAATCATGAATAACTTACTATAAACCTTATATAATGGTTGAAATGTACTTTTTAAGATGGGTCTAGGGAACTAAATCCCGCAACACTCCCACTATCACTAGAGAAAATGTGATTAATATCATGCAATATGGTATCATGTGATAAGATCATGCCTCGACTGAGTAGTGGATTTAGTTATATGGATGAACACATTTTATTACATAGATACTATACTATTTTTTATTTCACATCATTGAGTAAAACTCTCAAAAGATATTATATACTAGATTATATAACTTTTTTTCTTATATCATAATCAATAAATCTTGTCGACTCCCTTTACTATGATTCTATGAATTGGAAAAATTCATTATGTATTTCATACTACTTATGTAAAAGAAATAGAGGACATAATTTATAAGGTATTTTTAGTTATTAATACCAAAAAATTTAATGATATACAATTTCCCATTACCTTATCCCTACTACTATATAAGGAAAACATCTCTATATATAGACCAGTTGGTACCTCTTTGTAAATCAGTGTTCCTTCGTCTCTATGTACTTGGTGCATATCCCTTATACTCTCCCATGTACTATTGATCAAATCTAATTAATTCCTATAATGTTCTCCTATGTTTTCATGATTTTTTCAGAAAATAATATATTTGTTTGAGATATCAAAATCTTTACAGAGCATTGAATATTTGATACATCCATTATTAAAGTGTATGTAGTTTTTATAACCATTATAGTATTTTCCTATGTCTTATACATGTATTCATGGAGAGATGTATCCAATGTGACATATGGAACAATTCTCTCTTGGATTTCTACACTCCTTTTCAATACCTTGTTAGAATATGAAAATTGAATTATTCCAAGCAACCCATAGATCTAATCCCATAGAACATGATTTACTATATTAAGTCAGTATTTAGAGAAATTCATTCAAACTATTATTAATGACCTGCAACACTAATAACTTATTTCCATATGTAATAAATATATTTTCCATGGAAAACTATAGTTCTTCCGTAGTTATTTTATAGACAAAAGGAAAACCATCTTCCCAATGGAATGTTACCTGCAATAGAACCCGTCCATGATCATTATATTTGTTAAATAGAGGTTAAAATATGGTTTCTCAAAATGAAAAGTTGGTTAGTGATATTTATATGACATTTCCCAAAGTTTTTATCATATCAAAGAGATCAAATAAAGTTTGAAATCTATAAATATCCATTTAAGGATTGATTGAGGAATATAAACTAAGTAATTTATTCCTTGATGAGGCCATTAGGGGATTTTGTTTCATCCAAAATGAAAATTAAACATGTATCAATAAATTTTTTTGTGGGAGTACCATCATTTTTCTAATAGTATATATCGATGGTATATTAACTATAAGAAATAAATTGAATGTATTACAGTCCGTGAAGAATTATTGTACCAAATATTTTTCATGAAATTTATATGTGAAGTAGCATACGGTCTAGCCATCAATATTTACCATGATAGATATTAGGGTTTTTAGTACAATTCAATGTACATATATTGACAAGGTAATAAAAATGTATAAAATGAAACAATCCAAGGGATGATTATTTCGTATTTCACAGGTTATCAATATATCAATGGAAATTTGTCTTCAAACATAAGAGGATACTTAGTGGATATGTAGGATCATATATGATTTTGTGGTGGGATCTATCATTTACAACATTTTCTTTACTTGGTTTCATGTTTCTATTACATTATGTATGATGAAAATATATCAATATAATATAAAGAGCTATATTAGGCAGTATTGAAAACATTGATTATGCACTTGATAGATATAGAGGATGTGTTCTTACTGTATGGAGGAGATAAGGAGCAAGTGGTGAGGGGATATATTAATACTAGATACCAAAGACATAAAAATGATTTGAAATATTTTCTATGATATTTGTTTACTTTAGCGTTGGATAAATTTTCATGAGAGTCTAGAAGAATACTGTATTAACTGATTCTATACGAAAATCCAAGTATATATCATCAGTACATGTAGCTTTGGAGCATTATGGATACATATATTTGTCTTATATATTGGCATTATACTTATTTGACTATAATATATTCTAGTATATTGTGATAATACTACTGTAGTGGTTCTTTCTAAGGAGTCCGTATCATAATATAAGAATATTTATATACATTTTGAATTTTAATCTATTTATTGATTTTACATGGAGAGGTGAATTCATTATTTTTAGAGTTTCCATAGTGGAAATCCCATCATGTCCATTGAATAAATACATATATTACATGAATCCTAATTATCATGTGAGAGAAAGTGAGTTAATGAATCTTAGAAGTTTTCTTTAGTAAAAGTTGGAGTGTTGTGAGTGGATAAACTGGACTCGACTACTATATGTACTTTCACTACCATACAATATACATATTTTCCTATATAAATGTTTTCTTCTTTTCATAACAGTGAAATATCTTCTAATTTTTATATTTCTATGGTAATTTTCATAAATTACATGCCATATCAAAAGGCAATAGTAGTTCCTTGTTAAAATGAGAGACTCTAGAAATAATGAAAGTAATCTTAGACATATGTCATATATTCTAGATACAATATTTTGGAATGAAAAACAAAATATTTTACTAATCTTATTGTGGGATCATAAGGATTGGGAGCTATTCTCATAATGTTTTCACTTTTTAGTCTTTAGTATAAGATTTCTTGATGAACAAACCATTGATTGAAACCCCATATAATACAAGTGTCATTATTTTCTTCTATATATAAAAATTTGTATTGATATCATGACATGGATCATTATTAATGAATATAATTTTTTCAAATACTTTGATATAATAATAAAAAATACATATATGTTTTAGAGAGGTACATTTCTATGGCCGCGTCATTAGTTTTATGGCATCAGTTGAATTATCACGACATTATTTGTTGCTTCTGAGTTGAGGAAGAGATTTATTGGACCCAAACGACTATGATGGTAGTACCTCCATGAAATCCATGAAAATGGTAGAAGTTAGTAAGTCTATATGGTAAATACATAAATAATAAATAATTAAAGTATGGATTGGTAAAAATGTTATGAATCATACTTTATGTGATATTGAGTAACAATGACATTACAGTATATAGGGTGTGTTCATTAGAGTGGTTATCATTCCTATTAGTATACCTAATAACTATACATGCCAACATGAGCTTCTATAACCCAATCATGGACAATTATTAGTACTCCCTACTATTGAGATAAGGTCCTAGAGAGTATCACACTAAAACTATTCAATAGTCTACCATATTATAATGAAATAGAGTTTAGGATATGGTGGTCCCCATAATGTTTTTTGAGAAATGAATATGTTTGAATGATCAGTTATATATAATTAAATATAATATTTTTTGAGGAATTTATAATATGGTTTAAAGTTATTTACACATTTAATTAATGAGTTTTTAAGTGAAAAATATGAGTACTACTTTTCGAATGAATACAATTTTAATATTCTAGGTTCATTTAATATTTTTGCGGAAATGAATTGAGATAAAGACTCATATTTTAGCATGAGGATAATTTAATATATTATAAGTATGTGTAATCATATTAATTACATTTTATACATGATTACTACGTTATTTTTTTAATTTAGGAGCTTATTTAGAATGTCAAAAAAAAATTAGCGATTAAATTGAAATTTCTGTGTGTTTAGACAAGCCTATATTAGTTTGAATGAGTAAACTATTTACTGAAAATTAATCCAATGAAATTTGGGTGCTCCTCTGTTATCTCTCCCATATCATAAAGAGAAATGGAGTATATATGGATTCCTTTATCCAAATTCTTCTTCCCAGATCAAATAAGTGGTGCTTTCTAGATTGGAATGATATCCAATGGTTTGTCGATTACCAATGATATAACCTAAATATCAATGATATATGCACCATCCAACTTTTAGAACATGTGTGGGGGATCTAGAGGGATTCAATGTTATATTTTTGTGAGTGGGTTCCCTAGACTCAACTCATGTATGTACTTTGATTACCATAACCTATACGTAGTTTGATATATGCACGTGTTTTTTTAGCATAGTAATATTTACTCTTCTGGATCTATATGTTTGGTAATTTACTAATATTATATTATGTGTCAAATGTTTATAGTAGTTCCCAGCTTGAATTGGAATCTCCCTATTCATTATTTCATTATTAAACATATTTCTTATGGTCCAGATACATCCTATTGTGAGTACACATATGATGTATCACTGTAAGGTGTTGGGGGCCCATAAGCCTTGAGTATTATTCTCATGAAGATCTCACATGGTGATATTGATGAAATGATACCTTCAAGAAATAATCTTTGATAGGAATACCACATTTTACTTGTGTTATTGGTTGTTCTTATCTGTGATCAAGTGGGTTAGTCTCTTGACTTGTGAACATTATAAATGTGTATCATTTCATCACATATGTTGATGAAAGATATAAACCATGTAATGTATGTTGTGGTAATGTTTCTTCTATTCGGTTTGTTATTAGTGGGATGATATTGGTTTAATGATTGGAAAATGTATTTTTTGGAGTAGAGGTAGAGATATCATAGGCTTATTTGATCAAGATGGTAGTAAGCTCAATAATTCCATGTTAATGATAGAACATGGAAAGAGTATCTAGTAACACCATATAAAGAGTATATAAATATTTTATTAATAGTGTAACATGTTATGTAACCTTCTATATGTGATATTTAATTAAAATAAAACTATAGTACATGACATGAGTTTATAAGAGATTTTATCATTATTATGACCATTCACTATCACTTTAGGGACATTGATGTGTTTCCATAATCCTCCCTTAGTCTATGAGTAGTACTCGCTACTATCAAGAATATTCCCTATGTGTCCACACACTAAGAATATTAAAATATTTGGCATGTCATAATAAATAGGAGGTTAGGACATGGTAAACTGACTATGGGGTTTGAGTGATTACAAAGTTTGAACTATCACTAAAATATAAATAAATTCATTAACATTTGAGTTAATAATAATATGTGTTAAATTTATTTACTTACTATATTCAAGATTTTTCTAGTGGATTCCATAAAAAGTATTTTGTAAAAGAATATTAATTTAATATTTAGTATTAATTTAATATTTATAGGATAATGAGTTGAGTTGAAGAATCCTATTTTATCATGTGACATATTTTATGACTTAGAAGAATTTGGTAAAATATTAATGACATTCATGAAATTATTGCTAGTTCATTAGTGTATTTTAGGGCCCCATATAGATGGTCAATCATTCATAGGTTTGAATGTTAAATTTTTTAGTGTTTAGACAAGACTATATTTGATTGGAGGATAATACTATTCATTGACTATTCATACACTCCAATTTTGGATCTCCTCCCTCATCTCTACAGTGTCATAGTGTGAGACGAAGTCCTTCTAGGAACCTCGACATGAGTTCTTATTCCTGGATCAAATTATTCATACCATGGTGATCATAAGGTCCTTAAATGGTTCATATATTTTCCATGTTAAACACATATATCGATGATTAGTACAAAAAAATACCTCTAGAGTGCATGATGAAAATATAGATGGATCTAACATCAGTTTCTTAATACCGTCCATAATAGAACCTAATGTTGTAATTGGGTTTTTTTTATTATCAAAGAAATAATTATTACATCAGAACAATAATAATTGTTTTTAAAATTACATTTTTTATATATTCTTTTTATTCATTATACCAAAACAAGGATCCCTTGTGGAATATATTATGCATAAAAATAAACTGATCAATTACATAATTTGAATTGAATATGTACGTGTTTTTGTATAACTGTTAGAGATCATTTCTAGATTTAACATAATCCATATCTATTTAGATCATCTTCATGTTATCTAGATTAATTAAGATTTTTTTATCATAGATTTATAGGTTCTAGTGTGGATAATGAATGATTCCATTGATGATTCAGTAATTCTATGAAAAAACTTTCTTTCATACAGAAAGGATATGTGGATCAGGGGTTCATATATTGACTACATCCATATATATTAAGAGAGTCAGAGGATAAACTAGATTTTAACATTTTAGGATGAATAGTCCTATGAATATAGATCTCCTCCCAAATTATTTAGGCAGGGTTAAATCTAATAAATTCCACTTTGGTCCTCCGAATATATTTAACCTCATGAATAGGCACAATGAAATCACTACAAACACATAACTTTTTTCTAAAATATGGATATTGTTCTATCACACACTTGAAACATTACAAAAAAATTACCTAATAAAATATGTGTCTTTAACTCAAATCAAGTCTCCTATAAATATTAAAAGAAACTTGAATGATAATATATTTTCTAAATTCATTTATGGTGTTCACATACACTTAGGAATACCTTTGGAAAATTAATTAAAACACAACTATTATCATGTAAAATAATAAATAAATTTATGTATTTCTTATGATTGATCAAACATGGACATATCATAACCCTCAACATTGTGCCCATGATGTCCTAAACACTAATTAATTATAACTAGTGAAGCTTCTAAATATTATATTTGTGTGACCATGTAGTCCCCGATTTCTACAGTAGTGAGTCAGACCCACAAATCAAGAGTTGCATCATGCAATACATCATACACTTTAATGAGATGATTTTTAGTCATAACGATGCCAACCTCCAATGAGCATACACCACATAATATAATCTCTTTATCTCATAGTATCTTATAATGTGGGACACACACATTTTTTCATCATTAATTCTTGATTTATTACTTTATGACCATACAGGACGGTCTTACCATCTTTTACCAAGTCCACATAGTTATTAAATGTACTACCATATTGGTTAACTGGGCCCAAGATATGTATTCCTTTTGTAGGTGACAAATCCAATCTTGATCATTCAATTAATGAAATACAACCAATGAAGCACCCATTATAAGCTAATTCACTGTAACACCCCAGGATTTCAGAGTGTGTTATTTCTTCAAAATAATTCAATAACTTGCACTACACGCAACACCGAGTTCAATCACACCATGACTTACAAAAAAAAATCCATTCAAAAGAGGTTATGAATAGTATTATCTAAATTTTAAACTTTATATAATCCTTATAATTTTAGAATCCATATTATGAGTTTCTTAGATATAATGCAAGAACAAATTCATTTTCAGTATTGCACTTTTATCAACTTTTAATAGTGAACCCTTTTTAAATACAATATTTTAAACTTTTTGACTAAATGGGGACATCAAAAATTTAAAATGAAACATCTCAAGCTTCCACGGTACACTTTCTTTGAATAATACAGTAGCGTGTGTTGTACGCAACCTTGAGTTTTAACACACACCACAACCAATCAAACTAGCCGTTATGAATAGTAATACCTACTTTTTGAAATTATATATATTTTATATTTGAAAATGGACTTCATTTTTGGATTCGGAATATCAAATTTAGCCTAAGGTGAAATTTTGGTACTTTTCGGATAACTTTAATATTTTGACGAATAGTGAAAATTACTAAATTTTAATTAAAAACAACTTTTTTTAATCAAAATAATTAATAGTGATAAATTATTAATTTGAGTGGTTTTAAAGTATATTTAGAATATATTTTTACCACTTAATATAATTTTGGTCATTGGACATAATTTTACAATTAAACCGAACATAAACAAGTGTCAAATCTTTTGATAGTTATTATCTCTTAAAAACACGCTTTTTGTTTTGACAGCGGGAATTAATTTTAAATTAATTTCTGCCACTTTTGTGTTTTGAATTTAGAAAAATGGATTCCATATTTGGAATCAGGATGTTCAAATTGTGTAAATAGGTAACTTTTATTTTTAGACATTTTGAAAAATTACTGCGGTAAATATTTTATTTACCATGGTTAAGGGTAAATCCGGTAAATAAGGGTTAAAAAATAATATTATAATAATACTAAATTACCCTAAAACGTGTCTTAACCCTATTGGTTGATACATGGTCGACCATGGGCATCTTTGTGTCAATTTTGGGACCCCATGGATCCACTTGTAAGTGATAATGACACATTATATTAATAAAGCTAAAATAAAAATAAAAATGGCATAAGCTTACATCTTTTAGAAGAACAATTTTTACATAGGGTTATACATGTTGGATTTTCGATTATAAATATTCATTAGAAAGATAAAAAGATGTCCTACATAATGATATTTTATTTATAATTTTTAGACATTAAATAAGTTATTTTATTTATGACACAATGATGATGCAGTAATTACTATAATAGTGAAAAATTAAAATAATTGATATTATAAATACCCAAATAAATATAATATGAAACTTTTAATGAATTAAACTAATTTTCTAGGATAATATGATATATTAGTATTGATTTAATTGACTTTGTTCGAAGTAATCAATCTGTTATGAGTTTCACAAAAATCAACTATTGAATAGTGTCAAAATTGACATAAAAGAGTTCTTAAAACAAATATTATATTATTAATTGATATTAAATTCCTAAAAATCTAAGGTTCGGCCAAGAGACTTATATTATGATATTTTAATCATTAATGGACCACTTGGGGGTCGCTTGGATGTATATAGTAAGTTTATTAACCATATTATATAAAAATACAAAGAGACATTGTAAAAGTGAAACTAATTAACTTAGAGTTAATACTTAAAGATAAGGTTAATATAAGTACCCAAACCTGTCTAAATTCTATTGGATGAGTTGTGTTCGACCTATCCCCACCTCAACCTTTGAATATTCAACTTTGGAGCCATTGGAAACCGAATATGAATTTATTATAAATTAATATTTCTAGCTTTTCCAAAGGTGCCCCTCACCCCTCTTATAAAAGGGCACTCCTCCTTCTCATTTCCTCACACCTCTCAAGCCACTTGGCTCGTCCAAACTCTGCCCAACTAATCTCCCCACATCCCTCTCCTCCTCCTTGAAGCTTCCCCTTAGGCAAAAAGCATTTCAAGAAGTCCTTTGGTTCCAACCAAAGTGAGTTACCTAAATTAAAGGTAACGATTTCTCTTAAATTATTTTCATTTATTTTGCTTCTTCAACCCCCAAAATCTTTTTATTTCCTTTCTTTTGTAACAACACCAGTATCATCAATATACTAAGATGTTGTTATAATATGTATTCAAACTACACATACACACAACTCCATCTAATGGATGATGAACATAATGTTTCTGTGGATGGAAAACTAACGCCTCACGAAACGATGATTGTTCAAAAACATCTTACCGCCTCTCACGGTGGCCATTATGATGGCACTGTAATTAAATATGATGTTAATGATATATATTTTATATATAAGCTTCTGTAATTCCATTTTATTTCATTCCATTATTCGTATCATGTTGTATATACATACGATAGTTTCATTTGAGGAAGTGCGGACTACCGCCCCCTTAAAATGATATGACTCGTTCATACAACACATGGAACGTATAAAGGATGGTGTTAATGAACATAAGTAACATATATAAAATATTATATTATACTGGAATAGTAATATACCTATGTATCATTTGGATTTGATTCTTTTAAAATAAAAAATTAAATGGAAGTAGCGTTCGTGCGTACGTACGGACTACCGTCTCCACGAACGCGATAAGATTCGTTCTCCATCATATCCATTCAAGTATTATTCTCATTTTAGGGTTAAAAATAATGTTAATATCATTCTGATTATGAATAAGATATAATCTATCCATTACAAACATGTCTTACGTAACCAAACATTTATGAAGAACGAATCGATTATCACCCGAAAACGACGATAATACTAAGATATTATTACTAAAGCAATGTTAAAAGATCATATATGATATCATATTAATGTATATGATTATTGTACAATTTAATAACAATTATTTCACCATTATACAGGAGGTTAACCTACCCCAACCAAGGAAAAGTTCAAGGTAAGGGTTATTTCACGATCTCTTCATTATCCGAGGTTGTTTATATGTAATAATCTACTGGGATCTCTTTATCATCCACATCCATGTTTCTTAAAAATGTATTTCAAAACATTTTTACTATTTACTAGAATATGAGTTAATGTCATTTATACCCTTTTTGACTTGTATAAGTGGTTTATAAAGGAATCTTACCGTCGTTTTCAAAACAAGGTCCCTTTTTAACCTTTTCAACAGAATTAAGATAAGAATGTTTTTTTAACTTATACGGCGGGTGCGGTTATTTTCCGCCGTTATAAAATCGTCAAAGCTTTCCTTACAAGCTTACAAGAATATTTTCAAGAAAATGTTTTATTTTATATGGCTCTTAAATGATTTCAAAAATAGAAAGAGATATTTCTCTAAAAAGTGTTTTGATTTCATCTATGTCAACATCCCTTAATGGATTTTACGCTTATTTGAAGTTGATTTATTATAATACAAAACTTCTATATTGTATTGAAGGTTTTGTGATATGTTTGACTGTGGATGTGCTATTTTATACCATTCATAGTTTATGGTGAAACTATTTACATTTCGTATGCTAGTTTTAATCCGAATGTTTATGTTATATTTCAAACTTTTCTTCAGATGAATGTGCTAAACAAGTATCTTCCGGGTTGGGGACCGGTAAAATTAAGCCCTCCAGGTTGGGGACTGGTTAAAGTAAGCCCTCCAGGTTAGGGACTGGTAAAAGTATGCCCTCCGGGTTGGTGTCCTGTTATTAGAGGCACTCCGGGTTGGTGTCCGGTTATTAGAGGCACTCCGGGTTGGGTTCCGGTTAGAAGTAACCCCTAGGTCTTGGGATGAGGCCTAGACAAAGAAATTAACGTTTAGCATTATGCATTCCAACATTATGAAAGTGGTTATTGATATTGCATGTGATTATTCGATTAGTAGAATATCCATGTGAATAAGTAAATGGCATTATTTCATTTTACTTTTGCCATACTATGTTGAAGTTCAATTTTAAAAGGCTTTTGTTTTAGTAATTCATTGCCTTAAATGTTTATGATTATTTTGAATGTTCCGCTATATTGTTATCCTTACTGGGCATTTGAGCTCACCCCTTTTCTATGTTTTATTTTTCCCAGGTAGTGAAGAAGTAAATTATGAATGACTTGCAGGGATATTATGAGGGGTTAATAGTGTGGATATGAAGACTTTGTTGTTGTAGTAGTTTTTCACTTTGAATTGTAATGTAAAACTTTATGATTATATCTAGTGTTTCCAAGGCTACTAAACCAATCGGTCTTTCGGGATTTGATCTTTCTTGTGATCATGCCAATGTTACGAAGTAATGCACCGACTCTGGGTAGCTGGGGTCGGGGCGTTACATTCACCACAATAATAAATTTGATGGAATCCATGTTACATTAAATTATATATTAAAATGCAACACATTCATAAATATTTTAATTTGAGAGGCCAATACACATGATTTCTGATAAGAAGGACCAATGAAACCATAAAAAAGTGGTGTTCATATTGGAGGTTTAGTCCTCATGATCTCTAACACATACAATCATCAAGTGTGAACTCTATGAGAAGAATAGTTCATGATTATGTCCCCCTACACCTGATAGTCATACATACTCTTTGAACCAATAGTACGATGTATCTTGGACATATAAAAAATGTTTAAAATTATTATCAAAGTATCTCACTGTTATTATTATAGTTGGGATCCAGTATAAATAATTTATAAGAAAATAATCAACGAAAATTACCATGTAAATTGTAGACACATAAGTATTAACATAATTATGGAAGGAATACACTATGAATAACATTCGTTAAAAATGATTTGGTAACCAAAAATTATTTTCCCAGTTTGGTATGTGGAACCCAATTTCACAACACTCCCACATTCACTCTAGTCAACATGCTAACTAGAAATATATTATCTCTCACATAATTGAATAATACTTGTATTGAGTAATGAACATAGTTATTTGGCCCACAATAACTTCTTATATTGATACTATTCTATTTCTAAATTCACTATTAAGTAAAATCGCATTATAGATGATATACTGGTGTATATCACTTTTTCACCTAATCAAATCCAATAAATATTGGCTAGTTTCAATGTTGTAAACTTATCATATTTGAAAGGATTTACATTTCATGTATCATTCTAAGAACTATAAAATTCCATAGCATATTTAAAACTGATTCTTTAGCTACATCTACAACTGTAATATACATGGTGTTTGCTTATATGCATACCATAGCCTTAATTGAGTTACATGGAACAACCCATATTTTTGTTGAGGTGTGAAAAAATTTATTTTTCAATTGATTATTTTTGAATCATTAATTTATCCTAATGGGAGTCCCTAGTGGGGTCACCAAGGAATAAGGGGTGTCCATGGATTCTAAAAATCCTATAGCCTAATAATTTACAGGAGATAGTTGGGCTTCATAGTTAATAGAAACTATGCGTCATAGCCTTCATGATTAGAGTAAATTGGGTAGGGAATTTAAATTCACAATAGATGGCACCAAAATTTAGCAAACTATATGACCTAGGCCACTTGATCGGGCATTTGTTGGAGGTTTTGTAAAAGTGGGAAAATTGACTATTGGCACACAATTTAGTTAACCATGCTCCAAGACCATTCAAGGGGGTGATAAAGTAGATATGGGATCATGGATTGCACACAGTCTGGCCAAAAATGTTTCCAAACAATGAAACCTCTATTTTAAATAGAAAATGACCTTTTTACACCTATTTTTAATTAAGGGTTAACCCTCTATCCCTTTTATATTTTCATCAATAGTGGAAAAAATATACCTCCCAACGATGCTTCCATGGATTTCCTAGCCTATGATTGGATTCCATTACTCTGTATGATGTTCGATTCAACTTATTTTTGTCTTGTTGGATAGCCACAAATGATTTATCTAATAATTTTTCTAGTGTTTTCATTTGAAAATGTTTTGATGATTCTATTTTATTGCAATTTCTGATGCCCTATTTTAAGCATGTTCATTAATTATTATGTTTTTCCTGATCCAAGACAAAAAAGGGATGACACAAGATGATTATAGTACTAAAATTACATGGTAGATGGTTTAGAACTTTTCCCACATCGTATGGTTGTTTATACCATGTTTTCATTTTTCCACATTCTTGAATTTCTGGGAATTACTTCCCTGAATAATTGAATACCATGTTTAAATTATTTGATACTTGATAGTACTTTCACATAACAATGTGTCTTGTTTGGAGTTTTTTAGCCTCAATCTGGATTACTTATAAGGTGTTTTTATATATCAACCTCTTGGTAAAACACCAAATTTGGGTGTATTTGAGTCAAAATAAGAGCCTTATTAAGTTAAATGAGTTATTTGGTGAGGTTTTATTCCCCCTTTTACATATCATGAAGTAATGATAAATTATTGAGTGGTTTAAATGGAAAATATAAACTAAGTTAGAGGAACTCATGGATTATTTGTGATTATTAATTGTTTATGATGAAAATTTAGGGCTTAGAGTATGTATCCAATGACCAACTGGGATGGAATAGACATTTCTAATCCAAGGATCAGATATACTATCCCACATGGAGGAATTATAAATTTATAGCACATGGATCCAATTTTTTTATCTTATTTGGATTCCATGAAATGTTTTACTCCTTTGTACTTGAATTTCTAGGTTGTCTTATAAATTTATAATCCCAGGATCCAATAAACATGTTGGATGCCTTAGACATTTATACTCCTTGGATCCATTTTACATAGGTTACTTAACAACCTAGAACTACTTGGATGTTTATACTCCTTGGATATTATTTACTTGTTTTACTTAGATTACTATGATTCTAAGGACATTTCTACTCATTGGATCTTTTTTACTTGTTTTACATGGATAAATTGGATTTCATAGATGTTTTTACTCCTTGTATCATTACCCATGCATGTTTGAAACTAGATTAAATGATTCAGGACATTAATGATTCTTACTATTCTTTACTGATAACCCTTATGATTTAGTTTATTGATCATAGTGTTCCTAGATTGTCTAGAGAATACCAATTCTTCTTGTACTTATGGTAATATAATTTACACCACTTCAGGTTATATACAATGAATGAGATTGTTATAGACACTATTGATGGTGCCCTAATAAGTTTTTTCTCACACTATGTTTAGGAAACTATTTGGTACCATGAATGACTTCATGAATTCATGTAGGGATAACAGAAATTCCCCCCATTGTGATACTTTATTGATTGATGCATAGGGGGAGGGGAACATAGGACTGAGCTATGGCTCGTGATGCTATCTTGATATTTCTTCTTTTTTTATATCTATAATTTTTATATAAGTATTATATGACATAACCATTTAAATTTATTTCCTATCTTTTGTACAGACCCATGAATGATTCATCATCTTGTATATTAAACTACATTTTTTTATAATCTATTACTATTGTCTATATAATTTACCTTGTATTGTTGGTTTATATTATCCTTCCACATGTATATATTTTTATTATACCACTGAATGACTATGATTATTAGGGTATAGTCTTCTTAAGTACCTTCATTGACTATTTCATCTTGTCAAAAGCATCTAGTGTATAGGGAGGTACGTTTGAGGTTATAAGACCCACATGTGCAGGGCACCATTTAGTGGAACCTAGGACATAATATTTCAAAGTTGTATCAAATGACATTATTTTATTTTCCCTCTTTTACATTTTATTTCGGGATGGAATAAGGAAAAATAAGACATGCTATAATTTAGTAAAAATTTACACCAACGTGTAGCCGACCCATGTAAAATGAAAAGAAATGTTTTTTGAACATGATTTTCTATAATTAGATTATACCTATTACCATTGATTTTATTGCATCATTTAGTGATTCAAATGATATTTTATGGTCTAATTTTTATTACTCAGGATTAAATTCTATCCTTGGCATGATATGGAATGGAAGTATTGATCATGCATCATTTTAGGAACATTATAGAAATGATATGGCATGCATTATGTCATGCTATCTGGGATGAATTTACGAACTACATAATTTCTATTATATGTTCCATGAGTGATATAATTGTTATTTGGATAATTTTTTTATAGGTAACGAAGAAAAAAATTGATTACTCAATATCCCTTCATTAACCTAATAGTGTTTTCTGTATAGATTTATGCAGATAACATAGTTAGCCAATTATGATGTCTTGAGTCATGGACCATTGATCTTTTGGGATGGAAAATATTTATAGTTTAGATTAAATTTATGACACACATCAATTTAAAAGGTGTATTTTTCCTTATAAATTCGTAATGTGTATCTATAGAGTCCATACATTTAATATTGTTGTTATAGAAATGATAATGAACATAAAATAAATTGGATTGTAAAATGAAAAGGTTTTCTTTAAATGGTTGTTTCAATTACAAATAAAACTTTATTATCATAATAAATTTCAATTAAAACTCTATATATTTATACCCATGGCTTATATAAGTGAACTTGACCATGACCCATCCTTAGTAGTGGACAATTGTTATTATCTTGTGCATTTTTATGATTTGTTTCTTGAAAAAACCTAGAGATAGAAGCATGAAGTGGGGTGTGACTCATGTATTGGAAGTCTTAAACTTGTATGTTTAATTTATCTATGAACTTGATGTGAAAATATTTGTTTGAGGTATGTCATTAGAATTTGAAGAGATACTACTCCTTGATGGCTTATATTCATGCGGCATGAGGGTATTGATGTAATGACCCAAACTTCCATTAATGAAAATTACCTTTGATCTAATTAAATATATTATTATGGTTAAATAAAATGTGAACATCATTGCTTTTTTGTTTCTGGATTTTAAAATACTGTTTTGAATTTCTTCCACTGAAAATATATCCATTGAACAGTTATCACATGATTAATATAAATATACTTCTTTAACAAATCCAATTTACTCAGACAAAGGAAGTGATGACCTCATCAAGTAGACTTTCCCCGTACGAATCCCTTTTGACGGAGCTCAGAAAGGAGATGGTGTCATTGGGTTTCTCTCTTGACTAATCCCAAGCTGATCATGAACACATTAAGTTTGAGTGGAACCGACTATGGGAGAAGTGGAAGTTAATAAAGATTACCACCCGAGCGATGTTATCCGAGACACCCCAAGAGTCTGTCACCATAGTAGACCTTACCCTTCTGTCTTATGCAGGTGTTATAAGGGGTTATGTAACAAATACATAACTTAATAAATATGTACATTATTTTTTTATAAATAATGTGCATTTATTTTATTATTGTAACTTTGTAAATAGTCTTTAAAGCACAAATAATTTTTTTAGTTAATATTCAACTAAGAAATAAATTTTGATGAATTAATGGATTTTTGAATTAAATGATATTTTAATAAAATATTATTATTATTATTATTAAATTACTTTTTACTAAATATAAATTATCGTATAATTTTATGAATGCAATTTTAATATTTATTATCGTTTGAAAGCTGTGTTTATCAAAACCCATGAATTTTAGGTAAATGTTTGTATTTATTTTAAAAGTAAAAATTCACATATTTATAAAATTAAATATATAAAATAAATATTATTTTTGGAATCAGGACATCGAAATTATCCAATGGTGATTTTTTAATTATTTTTTGAGATAGTCAAATTTTTGGGTAAAAATTAAATAATGTTTAAATATATAATGTGTTTTATGACATCATAATGACCCAATAGTGAGGTAATAAAATACTATAAACATTATGTTCGGCCAATATATATTTTAGCATTAAAATAATGTGATTTTATATTTTTTTGATTTATTTTACAATGCTTTTGTGGACCCTCCAAGACTTATAAAACATTTGGTCTTTTTAAATTGTTTTCCTTGAGAGTGTGACACGCCTCCACATAAGAAACCCTATTAGTTTAAGATGATATGCCATTGTCCTTATAAAATACTTTTTCCACTCCCCTTTGGAAAAAACCATTGGAAAAAACCATGGGCTGGTTTTTGGTATTGATTGGTTTAATGTGAGGCGTCCCAAACCTAAATAATAAAGAATTCCCTCTCCTTTCCTATATAAACCCATCCAAGATCCCACTTCCTCTTCACTCAATTCATTTGATGTTTTACCAAACCCTGTCATCCTCTCTCTATAATCCTCTCAAGGTTCCCCATTCTTCCAAGAATCCTCTCTCAAGCCTCTTCCAATCCTTTGGGATCACACTTCCATATAAGAGATTTCTTCCTTTCTCATTTTTGTCCAGTTTTCATTAAGTTGTTATGACCTTTTGTTTTCAATTAAAAATGTTGGGGTATTATTTCGAACCTCCCCCATACTTCCCTCATTATGTTTGAGTGATGAGAGACCCCTTTATCTTTTATTAAATGCCTCCCATGTACACCGGTTACCATGCCGAAATTTTGTAAGGAATTTTTCTCTCCTTATTTACATTCAAGTAATTGTTTTGTATCATGAATCTAAATTACATTAAAGTTTTTTGAACATGTATCTATATGAAACCCTTACTATCCATTTAGTTTAAATATGATGAGACGCCCCTTTTTCTCTCATCAACCACTTTTATGAATTCTTATGTCATGCCATTATGCTGCCAAAATTGCACCGCAATATTCCAAGCCTAAGTCATTATGTAGTGAATAACATTCCCATTTCTCTATCAAGGGTATTCAAGTTTATGCACCTTTAATTATTGTTTGAAGTGTTTAATGTATGAAATCCACACTCCTTTATCATGGAATAAATTATTGTGTTTAATGAATCCTTGTTTTGTGATCCATGTGGCTCACTTATGCATGAAATTAAATGATTAAGAAGTGTTCCCCCTAATAGCGCTCTAATGCATTGGGTACAATATAGTATCATGATACATAATTTACAATGGGTGTTGACTCATTCTAATTCAAGGGAAACACGTTTTCACTTCTTCTTCTTGTGCAATGGGGGTTTACTCATGCTCCATGTGCAATGATCCTTAGCTCATGATAATTCCATATTAAGTGTTGTTTCCAAATTTCCATGTTATGATCATCATGATTTATCATGACATTATGTTCATGTTTCTATTATTCTCCATTGATATGCATGTTGTCTAACATGTATTGAATTTCTCATGTTATTCCATGTTTATTCCCTTACTGGGCTTTATAGCTCACCCTTTTTCTTATGCAGGTCCTCAGGTTATCCCATGCAATTCTATGTACGACAGAATGTAGTTGTCATGTAAAGGAAGTTTTAAATAAATATGTTGTGTGTTTTATGTTCTAAGTTGTTATGTAATGTTACTAATACCTAAATACACCAGACCTATCGATCTTCTATGTTGTATCAAATGAATATTTTATATAATAAATCAGGTTTAAGTGTGTTATAAAAAGTAGGGTTGTTATAGTTGGTATCAGAGGATAGGTTTTGTTTTAGTTGGGATTAGGATTAGAAAACCCTAGTGAATAATTAAAGACAAGAATAAGTATAATAAAAACATACCTCTGTATTGCCGAGTATTGAGTAATGGGTTTATCAATCAGATATATCCCTGTCTGGATACGAGCAGGTAGAGGTGGCTCTGGCATAGATGTATCCTAGGGGTGAAACCTGAAAACACCGCTTTGAGCTAGACTCAAACAGGAACTAGTGTACAACAACAAGAGTTCTTAAACACTTTGTTACAACATTCCTAGGGCATATAATTTTGTAAATTCATATTCTTAGTATGAACACTTATTAAGGTAATTAAAAGAAATTCCCCGACAGATTTGTGTTAGAATGTAGATCATGGATAGCATAGATTGAAGCTTCTGGATGCATAAGTTATATAAATACAAGTTATTTATAAGTCATCAGTTTTTTCCTTGGATTACCCTTTTTGAGTTACCCCTATCATTCCTTTTATTCCGGCCAATGGTCGTTAATTGGAGGAATCAGGCTAACAGCCGATGTGAAGATCAATGTGATGACTGTTCAAATGAGATGCCTAATCTGATGGGAGCAAGAATCATGAACTTTGTCACAATTATCTCCCAGTTAACTTAATATTTGAATAGAAACGTGGGTCAATATGAAAATTCAACCCCCCCAAGAAAGAACAAGTCACTACCGAGAGCTTCGTGAGACAAAGGCCTCCTACTTTTAATGAATCGTCTGATCCCTCAATCGTCGAACAATGAATAAACTCCATTGAAAATATCCCCTCCATCCTTCAATGTTCCAAAAAAGAGAAGGTTTTTCTAGCTGATTATAGTATGGAAGGTGAAGCTGATCAATGGTGGATGTTGATAAAAAACATTAAGCCTGAGGAAGAGATTGATGCGTTGGAATGGAAGGATTTCCAGAAGATGTTTTCAACAAATATTTTCCACGTACCCTATGACTTAAGATAGAAGGGGATTTACATGACCTCAAGAAAAATGATGAAGAATCTGTTGGATAGTACAAGGAAACCTTCAAAAGGATTTTAGGATATAACTATGGCTTTTTCATAACCCCTGAATGCACGGTTGACTGATTATTTGGTGGGTTGAAACCTAGCCTACAGAAAGCGCTAGCGATCAGTTATTTCAACAGCTATGAGAAAATTGTCTGATGTGCCCTCAAGGTCAAAATTGAGATCAGAGAATCTCAGGGGTATCATGGGTATAAGAAGAATAAGTTGGACTTCAATGCAGTAGTCTGATGAATAAATCCAATAGTGCTAAGAAGATCAAACACCCCACTTGTAAATGGTGTGGAAAAAAGCACCCCAGAAATTGTCTGAAGGGGATGAGGAAATTCTTTAGGTGTGGAAGAGAAAGGCAGCAAGCGGTTAAATACTGAAAAGAAAACACCGCGGCTGTAATAGGGTAGAGTAATTCTCCATTCAAACATCAAAGTTTAGTTTATTGATAAAAATTCAATGAACCAGGGCATCTTACAAATCAGTTCTCTAAGACAAGGAATTTCGGAAGCATCCAACAACCTCCAAGGAACCAAGGGAGATCTTTTTCCATCACTACTACCGAAGTGAACCCCGGAAATGAAGTGGTGATAAGTATTCTAGTTATTCATTCAAGAATAGTGAACATAATTTTCGATTCAGGTTCTTCGTATTCTTTTATATCTCAAAAGTCTTGTTGAACAATCCCAGCACCACCACAAATCATGAATGTAAAGATGTCGATGAGTATGACAAATGGGGAACTCATTGCATATCATGAATATAACTCCTCCAATTTCATAACCTAGGGATTTAATTTACTGGTGAACCTCTCCATACTCCCTCTGGTGGAATTTGATGAAACTGTTGTCATTGATTGGATTTCCTTATATAGAGCCAACATAAATTTATGTTAGAGGGAAATCACTCTCCTTGTGGAGAATCGAACACCGAATCTATACAAGTTCAAGGAGGAAGATGAATATTCTTTGGATCCATCATCTCAAGTGTTGATATTAATACCCAATGAGCATGCATATCTGGCTCGGATGATAGAGTCTATGGAGGAAACCGTCCTTGAATACATGCCTATTGTGATGGAATTTGATGAACTGTTTCTCGAGAAATTTCTTGTTCTTCCTCCTAGAAGAGATGTTGAATTCTCAATTGATCTTATACTTGGGGCATTGCCAATATCCAAGACTCTATGTATAATGACTATTATTCAGCTTGAGGAGCTAAAGAAACAACTACAAGGGAATCTGGATAAAGGTTTTTATACACCCAAGTGCTTCACCATGGGGTGCACTAGTCCTCTTCATCAAGATGAAGGATGGGTCAATGCAACATTGCATCGATTATCGTGAACATAACACAATCACGATAAAGAAAAAGTATCCTCTCCCATGAATTGATGACTTGTTCAATCATTTCTGTGAAGCACAATACTTCTCCAAGGTGGATTTGTTGTCGGGATATTGTCAGGTAAGGATGAATGTGGAAGATATCCCCAAGACTACTTTTCGTACAAGATACATGCACTATGAATTCATATAAATGCATTTTGAACTCACTAATTCTCCCTAAATATTCACAGACCTGATGAATAGAGTCTTTAGGGATTACCTTGAAATTTTTTTGTAGTCATTATATATGATATTCTAATATACTCCAAAACCAAGGAGGGTTATGAGGAACATCTAATAACTGTACTAGAGACCTTACAAAAGAAGAATCTCTATGAAAAGTACATAAAGTGTGTGTTCTAGTAGAAGGAGGTCTCATTCTTGGGCCATATCATCCCACACAATCATATATCTATGGATCCCTCCAAAATTGATGCAATTTATGGATGACCGAGGCCAACATTGGTTACAAATATCTGTAGCTTCTCGGGGTTAGCAGGATTTTATCGACGATTTCTGAGAAATTTTTCATGATTGTCCAACCCTCTTACCAAGAAAACTCGAATGGGAGTAAAGATTTCTTGGAGTGATGAATGTGAAGAAAGTTTCATGGAGTTAAAAATGAGGCTTATCACTATGTCTGTGCTCACTTTACACAAAAGTGGTGATCTTTTTGGGGGATTTAGTGATGCTTCGAAGAAGGGAATGGGTTGTGTGTTGATGAAAAATGAAAAATTCATTGTCTATCCTTCAAGGAAATTGAATGTTCATGAGTATAAGTATCCAACACATGATTTGGAGTTGGCCACAATGATCTTCGATTTATAAATTTTGTCGCATTATCTCTTTGGGGAGATGTGTGAAATATATACATGTCACAAAATTCTTATGTATATATATTCACACAGAAAGAGTTGAACATGCGCCAACGAAGATGGTTATATCTGATCAAAGACTATGAATTCTCAATCCATTACCAACCTAGGAGTGTAAACATGGTGGAAGATGCTCTATGTATAAAGGGCCCAACAATTCTATAATTGATGAGAAATGAGAAGGACCCAATCTTCGTAGATTTGATGAAGATGGACATGGAAATCATAAATAAGGGAACATCATTAATCATTTTCACAAATAATTTCTCAACCTTCTATTTTGGAAAGGATAAAGTATTCTTAAAAGGATTATGTGGGAATTCAGAAGAAATTGGAAGCTATCAGAAAAGGGAAATCCTCAGATTTCAATGTTAATGAAGAAGTAATTGGGAGATTTTGGAAAAGACTATGTGTTCCATCATGTCCAGAGCTGAAGAAGGATCTTTTGGATGATTCACATAGTTCAAATTTCTTTATTCACCCAGAAAAAAAATATGTATCGAGATCTCTGAGAGCATTATTGGTGGGATAATATGAATAAGGAGATCACTGAGTATACATCAAAGTGCCTAGTGTGTCAGTAAGTGAAGGAAGAGAGGCAGATGTCTAAGGGGATGATGCAACCATTGCCCATATGAGTATGGAAATGGGAGAACATCACCATGAACTTTTTCACTGGACATCTAAAGAAATCCAAAAGAAACAATGTATTCTAGGTTGTTCTGGACTGTCTTACAAATTCTAAAAACATTATTTTAAATCTAGAGGATTTCTTGTTGGATCAGCTGGCACGGATATATATTAGAGAAGTGGTATGGATTCATGGAGTACCACTATATATTGTATCCTTTTGATATCCAAGATTCGTCTCTACATTTTCAAAGAGTCTTCAACATGCTGTAGATACTGAGATGAACTTTAGTACGACGTATCATACTCAAATAGATGGCCAATCTGAGTGTACTATCCAAACACTTGAGGACATGTTGATAGCTTGTTCTATGGACTTCAGAGGAGGGTGGGACCAACATCTTCCACTGGTTGAATTATCCTACAATAATAGTTTCCACTCGAGCATCTTAATGGACCCTTATAAAGCCCTATATGGGAAGAGGTGCAAAACAATGACATGTTTGGATGAATTCGGTGAGTGTAAAATGCTAGGACCATAAATGGGAAAAAGAAATGGTGGAGAAGGTGAAAACCATTCAACAACATATCCTGGCAGCCTAGATTCGACAGAAGAGTGATGCAGATAACCATCGATGAGACCTTGAGTTTAAAGTTGGAGACATGGTATTTCTATGTATATCTCCATGGATGAAGGTCATGAGGTTTGGAATGAAGGGGAAGTTAATTCCTAGGTACGTTGGCCCCTTTGAGATTCTTGATCGTTTGGGGGATGTGGCCTATCGACTAGAACTTCCACCTACCATGGCCAAAGTACATGATGTATTTCATGTATCCCTCTTAAAAAAGTACATACTGGACCTTTCTCAGGTACTCTCTTCATAGGCAGTACATTTATTGGATGATCTTTATTATGAGGATCAAACAGTGAAGATCATAGATCATAGAGAACATGTTCTATGAAATAAGACAATGCCCCTCGTCAATGTGTTATGAAAAAACCAATAGTTTGGAGAAGAGACATGGGAATTGGAGGAAGTGATGAGGCAGAGTTACCAACATTTGTTTTAGAATGGGAAAATGAAATTTTAATGGAAAAATTTCATAAGGTGGGAATTTTATAACGACCCATACATTCATTAATAAAAATTTCTCTTGATCTAATTAAATGTATAATTATTGTTATATAAAATTTGAACTTCATTGATTTTATGTTTCAAGATTTTAAAATACCATTATGAGTTGTGACTATTACTAATGTAGTCATTGAATTATGATCACATGATTAATATAAATATAGGGATTTAAGAAATCCAATTTACATAGACAAAGGATGTGATGGCCTCATAATGTAGAATTTCCCCATACGAAGCAAATTTGATGGATCTCGGAAAGGAGGTGTCGTCACTGGGCTTCACTCTTGACCAATCCCAAGCTGATCTTGAACATGTTAAGCCTGAGCAGAACCGACTACGGGAGAAGTGGAAGTTAACATAGATTACCACCCGAGAGATGCTATCCAAGCCACCCCAAGAGTCTGTCACCATCCCACACCTTACCCTTCGGTCTTATGAGAGTGTTATAAGACGTTATGTAACAAGGCCCTAGAACTATGACTATGTAGATTATTTTTGTATAAAGAATGTGCATTCATTTTATTGTTGTTACTTTGTAAATAGTTTTTAAAGCACAAATAGTATTTTTAGTTAATATATAACTAAGATATCTATTTTGATGAATTAATGGATTTTTTTTAAATAAAAAATTTAATTAAATATTATTATTATTATTAAATTAATTTTTATTAAAAATAAATTATCATATAATTTTATGAATGCAATTGTAATTTTTATTACGGTTTAATGTTGTTTTTGTCAAAACCCATGAATGTTCTGTAAATGATGGTTCTTATCATAAGAGTAAAAATTCACATATTTATAAAATTATTTCGATAAAATGAATATTATTTTTGGACTCAGGATATCCAAATTATCCAATGGTGAATTTTTTATAATTTTCTGAGACTATCGTATTTTTGGGTAAAAATTAACTACCATTTAAATATATAATGTGTTTTATGAGATCACAATTACCCAATATTGAGTTAATAAAATACTATAAACATTATGATCGTCCAATATAATTTTTAGCAATAAATTAATGTGATTTTAGATTTGTTTTATTTTTTACAAATATTTTGTGGACACTCTAATACTTATAAAACATTTTGTCTTTTAAAATTCTTTTCCTTGAGGGTGTGACTCACCTCCACATAAAAACCCTATTATTTTAAGAATTTAGGCCATTGGACTTATAAAATATTGTTTTCCACTCCCCCTTGGAAAAAAAACAGGCAAAAACCAAGGGATGGTTTATGTTATTGATTAGTTTAATGTGAGGTGTCCCAAACCTAAATAATAAAGAATTCCCTATCATTTCCTTTATAAACCCATCCAAGCTCCCACTTCCTCTTCACTCAATGCCTTTTGAGTTAGAAAAACCTCTTCCCTCCTCTCTCTATAATCCTCCCAAGGTTCTCCAATCTCCGAAGAAGCCTCTCTGAAGCCTCTCCCAATCCTTTGGGATCACACTTCCAAGTAAGTGATTTCTTTCTTTCCCATTTTTGTCCAATTTTAATTAAGTTGTTATTCCCTTTTTTGCCAATTACAAATGTTGGGGTATGAATTCAAACCTCCAACATACTTCCCTATTTATGTTTTGGTGATGGGATACCGCTGTTTCTTTCATTAGATTCCTCCCATGTACTCCTGTTACTATGCCGAAATTCCATAAGGAATTTTTCTCTCCACATTTTCATTCAAATAATTCGTTTGTACCATGAATCTAAATTTCATTACAATTGTGGGGACATGTATCTATATTACCCCCTTACTATCCATTTCATTTAAATATGTTTTTCACCACTTTCTCTCTCACCAACAATTTTTATGAATTCTTATGTCACACCATTTTGCTGCCAAAATTACACTACGATTTTCCAAGCCAAAGCCATTGTGTAGTGAATACCATGCCCATTTCTCTATCAAGGGTATTCAACTTTATATACATTTACATATTGTCTTAAGATTTTCATGTATGAATTCCACATTCCTTTATCATGGAAGAAACAATGATGTTTAATGAATCCATGTTTTATGATCCATGTGGCACACTTATGCATGAAATGAAATGATTTAGAACAGTGTGCCCTAATAGCGCTCCAATGCATTAGATAAAGTATAGTATGATGATAAGTCTTGTGAAATGGGTGTTGAATCATTCTAATTCAAGGTAAACGAGGTTTTACTCGTGCTTAATAAGAAATGAGGGTTTACTCATGCTCTATGTGCAATGATCCTTGGTTCATGATAATTCCATTTTAAGTATTGTTTCCACATTTCCATGTTATGATGATAATGATTTATCATGTCATTATGTTCATGTTTCTCTTATTGTCAATTGATATGCATATTGTATAACATGTATTTCATTCCTCATGTTATTCCATGTTTATTCCCTTACTGGGCTTTATAGATCACCCTTTTTCTATACATGTCCTCAGGTTATCACATGCAATGCTAAGTATTAGGGAATATAGTGGTCATGTAAAGGAAGTTTTCAATAAAGATGTTGTGTGTTTTATGTTCTAAGCTTTTATGTAATGTTCCTATGCCCCAAAGACACTAGACCTCTCTGTGTTCTATGATGTATCAAGTGAAGATTTAATGTAATAAACCATGTTTAAGTGCGTAATAAAAAGAAGGGTTGTTATAGTTAAAGACCATGCTTTGGAGGTGGAAGGCCCTAGGCCACTAGTAGAAAGAATAGTAGTGCCTAATTTGGAATAGCCTATTATACTAGATAGAGGTGATGAGGGCCAGTTTTGTGAGGCCTTCCAATGTTACATGCAGATTATTCATGGAGCACAGGAACCTTCACCGACTATGGAAGAGTTTACATGTGAGTTTCCACAGCACCATGTAACAACATATTCCGGGGATAGTGGAGGACATGTTTTAAAGTCGTGTCTAAAATTCATTCTATCTATTTTCAAGAATCTTGAGATGTCTCCCAAAAAGAGAGTTATGCTTTCTATATATATTAATTGAGATTCACATAATAATTGGTGGGATGAAATGAAATAGATGGATCGTCATCAAGATATGGCATGGAGGGATTTAGGGATTGATTTTAATGATTATTTATATCTTGTGGCAATGAGGAATAAACGATCCAGAGAGTTTATTCACTTGGATTCAGTTAGATTATTGGCATGGAATATTCATCCCATTATATAGATCTCTATTCTTTCAGAACTATTCTGTTAGGTGATGATGTATCAAAATATATGTGAATCCCTGATGGTATCAGGTATAACATACGATCAAAGGTAAATATTTTTCATCAAATTAATGTGTCCAAAATAGTAAATCAGGTACTGAATACTGAATGTAACTCAATGGAATATGTGGGTGTAGAGGAAAGAAGATTAACATCACGACACTGTGTTTCAGTGTTAGGTGGTAGGAATATATTATTTAAAATTATCAAGTGGGGAATACAAGCAAGAGTGTGAGTTCTTTTAGTATTTTTCCTGTCATTAATATTAGACAAAGGGACACATGGGGACCCAGTTTGACAATATCCCAATAGATTTCTGATCTGGCAGTTGGGTGTGCCATCTATAGACATTTTATAGGACATTTATTCAAAAATATAATTATAGATTTTATGCACTGACACCATGGTTTAGAGTTCCATAAATATATTCTCATCAAGCAGGGTGCTGGAGTGTGACCGACCGGTTAGACTGAGGTGGTGTACTTGATTGAGAAATCTATAAACTTGAGTTATAACACCAGTAGAGCTAATCTGATGATGTTAATTAGGCTATATCCTAGGGCTATGGATTTGTTTAGATGTATACAGTTCAGTCGATACCCAAGGAGTAGAGTGTCATACCTTCTACTATGAGATGTCCTATTTTGGTAGCCTCTAAAATAGTATCTACTTGTCTAAATACATGCATCTCTCATTATTTCAGATTTTTTCATGTTGTAGATGTCATTGGGATAAATATTCTGTTTCCTAGTGGCATTATGACACTTGATACACTTTTGGGGATTCAATTAGAATGTGTAATACAATGTAGTTAGTAACCCCGTGATATTGGTGAGTCTCACATTTTTTGGGACCTATATGTTGTTGATATGATAGTGGTTGACAAAATTATTGGGATGGAATGGTTGTTTCATGAACCAAGCAAATATTTTATCCATCCTGAAAACTAACCTGACCCAAGACATGGCCCAAACGGCATTCCCAATCCACTTAATTTGCAAACCAGTTCCTAAGTATTAAAAATACATGTTTGGAAACGATTACACCCAAATATATGATATTAAAAAACCTATAAGAATAAGACATCATAAAACAACTAATAACCATCACAAAAAACCGGTACAAAAATTTTCAGATTCATCTTTTTAAAACATTAACCAAAATGAAAATACCACTTTTTATGGGGAACAAATAAACCACTACTTAAAAACCTCTATGCGATGGGAGGGCCCTCACCCTCAAGCCACCACCACTGAAACCTATAAGAATGGTAACTCTAAGAACATTATCCACCATCACAACCACATAAAATCTTTCCTTTACTTAGATCATTCATATTAAATTCTACATACACCAAAGGGTGTATGTACGGTGTGATTCAAGAACTAGTCGGATAAAACCCAAAGAAATATTCCGTGCTATAACATTAGAAGACAAATTATCATGAAATTTTAAATAAAGTTCTCAGATTTTTTTTTGAAAAATACTATTAATTTTTTTAAAAGAAACCTATTTTAAAATTTATCATAAGAGTAATGTCAACCATATACAAACGTTATGAAAAAATAACAGAAAAAACTATGTCATGGAAAATAATTTTAGGTACTATCACTAGTGAGACCTTGTGAACCTCTTTCCTTAGTGACAAGATTATTAAACCAAAAATCACATCGTCCACACGAATGAGTCAATATAGAGGAACCCAAACTAAGGTCTAGTGGTCTCCAAAAACAATCCAAAACCCATATAATCATCATGACTAAGCCACTAGAGGGGACCACATCCCAAGGATTAGTGGTCCTTAATCATATCAAATGTTTAGTTAATGTTTTATGATCAGTCATGCAAGAAGAAATAGATCCACATCCCCTTCGAATCAATTATAATAATAGTTATAATTATCTCCCCCAAATAACCTATATTCCCTTTGTTCTCAATTTCCATTTCACACATGACATAAATAATCACTTACACATACACATTAGAAGCATTGTAAACACACATGAAAATCCATATCATTCACAAGAATGTTTATCTGGCAATCAAATCTCACATGGAAACAAAAAATCTACCCAATAAAAACCACTTTCTAATTCACAGTCACACCAAATAAATTTGGAATCACTTTTATCCCCACTTTCACTATTAATATAATTTGTTTATGAATCATAATAATGATGCTCATGTGAATCAAAAATATATTTACATTATAAAACCAACATTCATACCATGTGTATCTCAAAATCATATTAAAACCAATTTATCTCCTTAACAAAATCCATTAAAAATATTTATAAAAAACAACAAAAATGTAGATGTGAAAAGTATTTAAATTCTTAAAAAAATATTCCAACGCATATTCATATCAAATAACATTGAAAACACATTTCACTCCATAAAAATATTTCATAGAACACATTTATTAAATGATGAAAGAATACTAAATTAATCAAATAATGTAATACAATGGAACTAACATCCATAATCTTGAAAACGCCTAAAAAATATTGTAAAATAACAACTACACACCATGAGATCCTATAACGGCATGATAGAACAAATAAATCGCTATTTTACCCAAAATATAATTATTGAACCCTTATTATGTCGAACAACATGCTGGAAAGGATGAACCCAAAGAGGGAGGGAGAGGAATGCTAAAAGGAGTAAAAACTAAGATAAAATAGATAGAACTAATGATTTATTGAATAAAAAGGGAAAAAATAACCCAAATATTAGAGTTCATGGGGTCTAAGAAGGAGTAGAGGAAGCTCATAAGGCTGAAAATATCATATGTATTAGATTAGGGATGATTTGTGGCTAATATAGAATATTTTAAAACAGTAATATGTAATTTTTAATGAGATAGATATGTCACATAGTTAGCCCATATGGTTTTCCAGATCATGCTAAAAACATGCGTCCCTCTCTGTGCAAGCAGAATAAACCCAATATTTTTTTTGAGGGAGGTTTCACGCCCATAAGACTAGATGTGTGGCCTGGATAGTTCCAATTTTAAGGCATATAGATTCCTCTAGGCTGGTGCACAGTTTCCCCAAACCATGTTCCAACCGTTCTCCAAATTATGTTGGGTCCAAAAAATACATTTTTCTTCAAAATCTTTTACTATATCCATGATATAAAGATATTACAATTAAAATATATATAAATTACCTCAAAAATAAAACCATAGATGTTACAATTATCCTCATCTTGAAAACTCTCCACCCTAGGAAAGTCAACTAGAAGTCAGATCTGAGAAAAAATTGGATACTCCTTATCAACCCAATACATCCACTACTAAGAATCAAGTTCATCATTCACATACTGCGAAAGAACATGGAATAAAAATATATATTCCCCAAAATCACATTCTCTTTGAAATCTATAATCCATGGGATATGTTCGAAAATGGACAAATCTGATTCCAACTCTAATTATTCCCAATATTGCACATAAAAAAGGTCCATATTATAATTTTTTAGTTGCAAAACATGCAATATGTCATGAACAGACATCATCTGAGAAGACAAAGAAAACTGGTATTCCAACATACCTAACCTCTCGATAATATCAAATGGTCCAACATAACAAAACATTATCTTCACTTCATTATCCAAATGATGGTGACCTCGGGGATGTACCACTCTTAGAAGCACCTGGTCAACCACATCAAACACAAACACTCGACACCTATGATTGACACAACACTTATGGTGACTCTAAAATTTTAAAAACCAATTCTTGATTAATTTATTTTTATCATATATTTTATGCACAAGGATTTGTGCCCAAAATGAGGTCTCAACCACCTTAGACCAACACAAATGGGACCAACATTGATGACCATTAGGATCCTCAAAAGGATCCAATATAATTGTGTATTGGGAGATGTTACTACAATAAAACCCAACCACCACTAGATTAGAATCCCATGAGCCTTTAAAATCTAACAGACATTCCTGAATCAGTCTTACAAGATATGATTTTACCGTTCCATAAGAAAATATATTTGAAGTTGGAATTTTATTCTCATCATAAAATGAGACTCCATCTCATTCCAAAGGCCTTCCCAAAACCATGATGTAAAAAGAGGGTATCATTTTGGTTCAATTTCCAACTGAACACTATGAATCCTCATAATCTCTTGAACATACTCATGACCTACTCCTCCACTTTCATTGAATCCTTAATCAATATGAAGTGGGAATATTTTCTTATATGGTCAATCAATACCCAAATAGAATTCAACACCAAAATGTGTACATGTATAGGAAATAATAATTTCCATGGAAATTTATTCCCACTTCTATATAATAATGGATAGTGGATTAAGAAAACTAGAGTGTGTTTTATGGTATACATTAGCATGTTTAAATTAATGGAATTATTATATACTGTCAACAATATCATACCACATACCTTGCCACCATAACTACCAACACACATTATGAAACATCTTGGTGGTACCAAGATGAATTCCCCACATAGTATGATTTTTATCCTACATCACCACCTTACACAATGAAAACAGAACCACAAAGTGACATCTAATGTAGAAATGTTCCATAGGATACAAAGACTATTCACATGAAACCACCCAACCATTTAGGAACTTCATGGGTCAATGGAATAACTCATCACCGGACTAATCATTCTGAATCAACTCTATAAGGTAAGCTTTCAATTAAACATTGTTAAAGAAAACACCTCCACTATGTTCCTTGGTTTGGAGATGCATCTAAGAAAAAATCCAAATAAAAGTCTACTCATCAATGGACTCTTTCAACTCCTTCACTAGAACATTCATACATAAGGAATATTCCACTATGTTTATTTTTCCTAGGGTATATATAATATCAAAACAAAACCCCTGAAGGAACAGAACATAATGAAACTCTATAAATTCAATTCCATCAATGAAAATATGTAGTCTAACCTATTATGATCCGAATGGTCCACAATCATATTCGAAAAATGTAATTACACCACATCTTCAAGGCATGAATCACCAATTCTAACTCCCAGTCATGGGTTGGGTAATTCATTTAATGTAGTCAGAGTTGACATGAATCATATTTCACCACATTATCATCCTACATAATCTCACACCCAAGACCCGTACATGATGAATTATAGTAGAACAAGCACCCTTTCCCAAAATCTGGAAATAATGGGATGGGGGACGTGGTTGAATTTTGCCTAATCACCTCAAAATATGCATGAAATTCTAGGTTCCACTCAAGCATAATCTCCTTCTAGGTTAGTATTTTCATTGAAGATGAATGTTGAGATAATGATTAATGAAACCACATATAATTCCCTGCGATGATCAAAATGATTCTAATTTGAAATAAAATTATTGACTGACCTTGGGACATTACCGCACTGATCATATCAGGGTTCACTAATACTCTTTATTCTAAGATCACAGGACACAAAAAAATCACCTTTCGGATATGCAAGTCACACATACAAAACATTGCACATAGATAATAATCCCAAAGGTTTCATAGCACAATCCTCCAATGTTGATCACGCCCCTCCTCTATCCCAAAATATACATGGATTTTATCCCCCAATACATTGACAATAAAGTTGATATATTGACAGAATACCATCTTTATAAGAATTATAAAGTCCGCTAGAGCATTCTTCAACCCTAAAGGCAGGATCAAATACAAAAAATTATCATACCTTTTTTAGATGACTATATTCAGAACATCGACCACTACAGATCAAAATTATTGATATATGGAATCAAAATCGATCATGGAGAACAACCATTTCTCATTAAACTAGTCTAAAAGGTCATAAATACATTTATAAGCATACATGTTCTTTATTGTCTCCTTGTTTTCCTTTTGATAATCAATACACAACCAGATAATCCGTAAGAATTTTTCACAAATAGAACTTGGGCGGCCCATGGTTAGATTCTCAGGAAAATGAATCCTTTGGATTCAAAATCTTTTAGATTCACTATTAATTACTAAAACGTGATGAGGTCCATAAATTAGGATTAAATATATATCAGTTGTTTTATTAACACTAAGTTAATAGTGAACTCCACATCCCGATACAGAGGCAAGCCCGATTAATCATCAATAAATACCTCATAAAACTCATACACTCTGGGAGGTAATATTACTTATAGAATACTATCATCATCATCCAACATGAGAGAAGAGATATGAAAAATTATATATTCCAATTTTGGAAGTGATGGTCATGACCATCCAGACCAGGGATCCCATTCACCATGAGATACATGGGAACTTCTATCAAGAGCCCGAAAACATAATCAACACCAATATTAATCGATGTGTTCCCGAAAATGAACCATAAAATTCATATATAAGTTCATTACACATTGGTCCATCTCTAAAACCGTAAAATAACATTCTAGCTTAATCCTTGACAGGGGGAATTCACACGACGGACACCTAAAACCATGCTCTTGTTTCTCACCAAGAAATGTCACTAAATTCATTGCATTAGGCATTAACTCCATTGATAATTTCAACACATCCAAAATATCATTAAAGATAAAATAAAAATAGGAACCACTATTGAAAAAGAAATAAACATTGGAATATACTATAAGGAAGTTACTAGAAACTGTTGTAGGTGCTGCATCTGATTCTGTTTTCACTCGATCCTCAGTATGAATGTACCTCATCTCAGCCTGATGTCTTGAATGACCACTAAACTACTGGTCTACCCTAAACTGTATCTTTCTAGAAGAAGAACCATACAAATATCCATGTCCTCTGAACTGAGATCTTACAATCATAGATAGTTTTTACTTGGATGAAATCCTTTTGAATGCAAATGATCCTACACAACAATGATATGGTTGTTCCACCAAGATTTTTTTTGAAGCTCCCCATATATCCACATTGATGAAAGTGTCTGGGTGGAGTTGGGCATGAAGATATCATGTTGTATACCTTCCAACATAGATGGAAAAATAATAAATCTTGAATCAGAATAAAAAACTTGAATACATATTTGAAGGATGTCATGAAATACCACGTCCAATATTCTCCTCATCATCCTTTTCCCCCTCTTCTCAGATGAATTTACTGGAGTGTGACCTTTTCCCAAAGGTCCCTGGCCTTCGGGATGGCGAGCCTGGGTTTTCTTTGTCTTCTCTGGATATTATGGTGGCAGATGGGCTTCTTAATCTTACTTTAGTTGCACGATTTAGGAATAAAATGACCTCTTTGGATGAATTTGATAGATTCATCTTTGAATCTTGGGGGCTTTGAGAACGTGCAATTGTTGGTCTTTTGGATAGAAGATAGTTGATGGGGAGATGTTCTACACCGGAAGATCTGAATCGAGCTTTATCGAGTTCACCCAAGAAGTGCGGAAGATGCGACTTCTATCTTTTTCATTGAAGCTTTGATATTTATCTGAATCATGATTCTACAACAATTCTAGTTTGTATATGTCTTCCTAAATTACCACTTCCTTTTCAAAACACGGAGATTATGTGTATACTAGGTAATTTAGTGGGTTGATTTCTCTGTGTTGATGCACGCATTTATTCTGTGTGTTACCCAATCAATCCACGTATGTGTTTGGAGGTTGATGTGTCGAAGGCTCCGACTGAGTTGGTATATATTGAAGCTGGGGAAGAGGTTCAGTGGAAGCTACTGGTGGTTTACAAGCATTGGGTAGAGTTCTATTCAGCTTGTTGCCAACTGGGTCATGCAGCTGCAGATTGCAGATGAGGTGCTCAATAGGGAAAGGTGTCAATGCAGGCAGGGATGGTTGATAATGGTCTTCAGGTTGTGAGTAAGGAGGTTCAGAGTAATTAAGATTCAATACAGGCAGCCGAACCTTCTGTGGAGAAGGTATTTTCTCGAACTAAGGATGATCTGAGGGCCCCGGAAATGTTGAAATCTATGGTCAAGATGGTTGAGTTGTCTACTTCACAGTCATAGAAGGAAATAGTGGTTTGGACTAGAGGGGTGGAGGTGTCTCAACCCTCTATTGATAAGTGTGCTGCTTCTTTGGGGGGCGCCAAGACACCAACAGGGAAGAGATTGATCTAGGATGGTGTTCTGACAGACAACTCCTTTGTGTGTTTGGACGACAATGAGTACGCTCAGGTTCGATGTGATGGAGAAATTGAGGGGGGTTTGGGAGTTAAAAAGGTCCATGAGAAGGGGAAGTTACTTAAGAAGAATAAAGGGAGAGAACTCAAGGACAACTCATTTTTACCGAAGCCGATGGAAACATGTTCAGGTAGAAAATATAAGCCAGGTGAGATGGAAATGTCATCTTCCATGGTTGTCATGCATAAGGATTCTTGAGTTCTGGCCAAGGAGAACAATAATAAAATGGGAAGATCTACTAAAACGGAAAATAACATAAATGAACCAATCATTTTCCCCGAGGAGGACATGGTAGAGGAATTTATGTATGTTAACATCCCACAAGAAGATGCTGATATGATGGGAAGACATATCAATGTGGAGGTCAACAACGAGTAGGCTATGTGGATTGATAAACAGTATTTGATTCTAATGAGAGGCTTCAATGATCGAAAAATTAGCAAAGAAGAATATATCCGAACATGGAACAAAATGGCAGCCCGATTTGAAGACGTTATTGGGGAAGATCATAATGCTAAGGTATGGCTAATGAATTAGAATCTATATAAGGAGGAAAGCACTAATAGGATAAGGATATGCATTGGTAACTTTTCATTTTGTTATGAGGCTTCACCTCCAGACTGATTGGGTTTGTTTCTCACGTTGGTTTTAATGTGTTTTGGTGGGGCTTTTGGGTTGACTACGGGTCAGATTTCTTATGATGTCAGGATATGGTCATCTTTATTCTGGTTTTCTTTGACGTCCTTGGGGGTGGATCTTGGAGGTCCATTTCATCACTTAAAGGCTGGGTGAATTCCTCTGGAGTATTCCAATGGGAGGATTTGGGTCGGTGTCGATGGGCACAACAGGGGACGCTCAAGGCAATCCGTGGTGGATTTGGCCAGCCTTTCTGATGTTCTTGTCCCATGGTTCGTGGTTTCTTATTATGGTCTGTGATTTTTGGTGTTCTTTTGTTTTGATGAATGTAGTTGTTCTAGTCTCATGTAGCGGGGTCCTAGTAACCCATAACCGGCTTCTGAAAATCAAAAAAAAAATTGACTGGCCACCCCAGATGAAGAACCATTAACTATTAGGAATATGATAAGGCCAAGGACATATGGAAATACTACTCATTAAAGACATCATTTAAATCATTCCAACCCATCTTCTTATTATATCCATCTTGCACCATTCAGTCTCATCAATTTCGATTAGGGCCTTCCAACATGAAAATATAAACTTCATTATGACTACATCCAAAGGGTCAAGAAACCAAAATATCATCTCAATATTCTCAAGACAATCCTAATATTAATGGGGATTCATGATACCAAAAAATTAATGGAGATTGTTGTTGTGGATCTCCTATGATTCATCCTTTCTAAGGTTTGGTTTGGCTTCTCAAACCTGAGTAGAACTTTGACCTAATTCATGACCCAATTATTTGAAATCTAAAACCACTATTTACATTATTCTCTGATCAATTAGTGAGTGATAACTCTCTCAAGCCTATTCCCAAGGATGAAAATAATTTTTTTTGGAGGCATCTTGCTACGGAAAGAAACAAAAAAAAAAGGAAAAACCATCAACACAACCATTAATGAAATAGTATGAATATATTTGGAAAAAACAACAATTCCCAAACACATTTGTAAATAAAAAAAATTATATCAAACCCATTAAAAATAAACACAACATGATCTCCACCTGGTGTCCATATACACTATATAGCCTATACATATCTCCTTGTAAAGAGTTGAATGAAAAACCCAACATATATGTCAAGAGGAGTGTTCTCTAGGAAACCAACATAAAACTAGAACCACAATCCCCAAAAATTGTAGCTCTAGTATATCCGAACTGTCACAAATTTCATGAGCCAAAGAAAGAGTGAAACATACCCTTGTACAATTTTTTATTGAACCAAACTGGGGTTCTATCCAACCCAATACCCAACCTAAATAGAGAAATGACCTGAAGGGTGTTACCGATCACCACAGGATGGAAACCAATTAATGGGTGTCAACAATACAATTTTTTGAACAATTTCAACCACGTATTTGGTAATAAACAACCAACATGAATAAGACATCATCATATAATTGACAATCATAACCAAAAATGGATACAACAATTTTTAGATTCTACATTTTACAACTTTATCCAAAGAAAAAAAACAAATAAAGGGGAAAAAAATAAAACAAAACTCAAAAACCAAAATCAATTGAGTGGTACCTCACCCTCAAGCCACAACTACTAACACCTATAAAAAGTGAAACAGTAGGAACCAGATCCACAATCACCACCACCAATCATATTTCCTTTACCTGGATCATATATAAAAATGTACAGATACACAAAGGGTATTTTTTGGGTGTGAGCCAAGGTATGGTAGGATTTTAACCAATGAAATATCCCATTCTATAACACTAGAAGAAAAATTATAATGCATATTTTAAAAAAGTTCTTGGAATCATTTTTTAAAAATTAATTTTAATGACAAACTTTTCAAATGAACATACTTTGCAATTTTTCAAAAGAAAAACATATACTGTAGACCTATGGTATGAAAAACAACAAAAGCGAGAACCACATCGCGAGAAATACACTTAGGTACAAACACTATAGGGGGACTATAATCCTCATACCTTAGTGATAAGCTCCTCCAACAAAAACACCCAGTTTCCTTGATCATGAGACACTACAAGAGAACACATCCCAATGTTTTGTTGTCTAAAAACATAATGCATATACCATAGTTTCTTCAATAAAGATCTCCTATAGGGGAACACATCCTGAGGTTTATTGGTCTCCAATCATATAATAATTTTTGTTAGTGTTTTAGCATCAATCCTGGTATAAGAAACTGAGCGTTGGCCCTGATGAATCAACTAGCATATTTGTTATAGTTTGGCCAACAGGATGACCATGATACCCTTTATGCTAAATTCCCATTTCACACGTCACATAAGTCATCACTATCAGAAATAGATTCCAATCATTATATACATGTATGGAAATCCATTTCATTCCCAAGCATGTTCCTTCTACAATCAAATCCCACATAGAAGCCACCATTTTACATAGTGAAAATTAATTTCAAATTCACACACTCCCAATCCATTAAGAAAAACATTTCATACCACTTGGACAATTTATAACATAATTTTACGAAACATAACAACTAATAGCATGTGAAAACAACTCAATACATTTAAGAAACAAAACTTCATCACATATGTATGTCAATTTTTTTTAAAAAATATTTAGAAACTTCCACAAAATCGATTGACCACATTTGTAAAGAAAAAAAATAGGTACATGTGAAACATAATCAAATTATTTTTTAGAACATATTGAAACACATATTCAAAATACATTGAAAGAACATGTTCCACTACACATATATTCCGTATAAAATGGTTATAAAACTAAGAAGGAATTCTGGATTCCTATAACAATGTAAAACCATAGAACCACCTACCTAAAACCTTAAAGCTTCTAGAATCTGGTGGAAAATCCCAAATGAACCACCAAGAGAACATATATTGGTAAGATCAAACCACAAAAATTACGATTGTACCCAAAAAAACAATATTGAACCCTTATTAGGCTAAAAAATGATGTGGGATGGAAGAACCCAAATTTGGAGGGAGAGAACCACTAAAAGAAGGAAGAAATTCAGAAAAAAGTGATAGTATTGACTGTATATTGATGAAAAAGGGGAAAACCCACCAATAAATAAGAGTCCATGGGGTCTATGATGGAATGAAATAAGATAATAGGACAGTATATACAATATAGATCAGATTAGAGGTTATTTGAGGGTGGAACAAAATAGGGGAAATGAGTAATTTACAACTTTTGATGACCTAGAAAGGTCACATGGTTAGACCAAACAGTTTTCTAAATTTTGTGGAAACTATGAACCCCTATCTCTCTATGTGGAAAGTCACCACCCATTTTACTAAGAGAGGTCACATGCCTATGTGACTAGCTGTGTGGCCTGGTAAATTCCACATTTGAAGGTGAATAGTTTCATTTGGGCTGGTGAACATTTTCCCCTAAATGTGCGCCAACCATGTGACAACTTCTATAGGGTCAAAAAATTCCATTTTTCTCCACAAAATCCCATGAGAACCAATAGACCAAGATAATAAAAAAATAAACCATATAATTTACCTCAAAATAAATTCATGCATGTGATAGTTTGAATTAAAAAAATTATAAAGTCGATTTCTATTAGTGAAGGGTCACATTAACATAACTAAAGTTATGAGTATTTATTCACAAGGGTGAATGAGGTGTACATGAAATCTGAGTTGGACCAATAATAATGGTCTAAACGATATTAAATCCTAGACCACTAGATTATATCATGATGATCATGAAATACACCATACAGATTTATCTACAGAGGGTGATTGTTACATGGAAATTTTTGAAGATGAAATTTTATGACTACCTCTAGAGATAGAGGTAGAGTTTTACCTTGACTCTATCTCCTTGCACAATAAATTTTTAATGAAAAATACCTCATGTTTTTGAATACACAATGTAGCTCCATCCTTAAATGATTAGAATTCAGACCATAGATGAAGCCAATCACCCCTTCAACTCCTGAAATTTTGTCTCACAAGAATATGACCATAAATATTCACACCCTTCTCAGTCAATCCCATCAACAAAATTTAAAAGAGTGAGATTTCATGTATGAAATTCCTTTAATATTCAAATATCCCTAAGGAACATTATATACCCAAGATTTGTTTTGGATGTTCCATGGAAACTATAGATCTCACATTCTCTAGGTCAAATTATACACCTTTATCTGAGATAATATGACACAAGAAGTAATCCATATCCATCAATAAGTGGAAATTTGTTATCATAGAACATAAATGAGGCAGTAACAGTGTATCCAAAATAATTTAAGGATTTTTTCCATGGTATTGTATAATGTGAGAATAGAAGAAGATATCATCCTCGAAGACCACCCAAAAAATCAATGAATGGATGGAAAACTCAGTTCTTTATTTTCATCAAAACTACTATAGGATTCATGATACATATTCGTGTAACAATATAATCATATAGACCATACATTATATAAAATTTTTTATAAGGTATATATTCATATTGACCATACACATAATGATATTCGATTCTAAAAACAAATTTTGGAAAAACCCGAGATCCTCGAAGCTGGTAAAAAACATAACCTATCAATGGAAAGGGATACCTATTCTTAACTATAAACCGGTTCAATTTCCACTTATCCATTTTTTTCATGATGTTTCTGTCTTTTGTTTTCTCAAAATGGACTAGGGAACCCCCTGAAGATTTATTGGTTTGAGTAAACCCTATTACCTCTATATCCTCTAGTTATCTCTTGATCTCTTGTAACTCCATTGTAGACATCCAATAATGAGGCATGGATACCAATTAAGATCCTAGAATTATATCTATAGACAATTCCACCTCACTCTTAGGAGGTACTCTAGAAAAATCGTCTTGGAAGATATAACTAAAAGAATCAACCACTAGAGGAAATTCTAACTGATGTTTTACATTATCATCCAGATTCAAAAAAGAAATTTAGGTTATCATTCTGCCTAGACCATGATGCTTTGATCTATCTTAGATTTCCTGGACATCCCTTTCACCATTATAAATATAAAAACATCAATCTAGTGAAGTGGATGTCTCCCTACTAAAATATAAATCGATGAAGGCTCAATTATCCACTAGCTAGTACATACCTAGTATGAAATAAAACCCTATCATCTAGAGGGAAAAAATTATAGATGAATTTAATCCTACCACCATCAAGGGGGAACTCCCTACACATGGGTACATCATCTGTTTGATCCCCAACATAGTTTCAATTGTCATAACACCATCATAAAATGGAATCATCTGACCAAGGCTATTTATAATAGGTACATATATGATACTATGAGATTCACTTTCATCAAAATAAGTAGATATAAGAGTAGAGACTACTAAGATCATACCTTTCACTATATATGGTAAGTTTATTTATCTTTAGGGGAAGGAAGTCTATAAAATTTTCTCCTAAACTGCAAACCTATGCCACAAAATTCAAACCAAAAGCAAGCCCACTCTAACATCATAATTCAATAGGAGCCTGGATGCCTCGACCACCCACCACCACTGCCTACAGAATGATAGGAACTGCTCTAGCTTCCATCTAGACATAGAGTTATGAATCGCTCTCTTGAACTTGGTGTCAGAGATGAAAAGTACTTATCATAGCTGGAGGGAAGGTCCTATAATAATTATTCACATGACCCATCCTGCTACAACATTGACATTTGACCATGTCGAGATTGCACTAATTCTTCCCAAGTCACAATTTTCCACACTGATTATAGAAAAATAAACTACAACCACTAGTATTTTGGCTATTACTGAGGTCATGGGAATCCTCAAAACGTTACTTCTTGCCTAAATATACGGAAATGTTAGGTCAAGAGACTGGACTACTCTATTATGAACCCCCCCCGCTTCCCTCATGTTTCAAATTACAATCTTCTCTAGATTAACTATCTCAATAATCATCTTAAACCTAAAAACAATGACCTAATATTGAAAAACATACCAGAGACCTTACTTGAAATATATTTCCCTCTATAGATTATCAGCATAGAAATGGTATCAAAACACTAAATCTTTTTAAAGCATACTGAATATTACTTGTCTATCATATAACACTACTAAGGATTTGTGAAGTCACTAGCCTGCTCTAGTCATAGAGTATCATGGTTAATTCCACTTCAAGAACACATACGTTAACTCAACCATAGATAATTTAGACTACAATTCTATTTGAAAATTAAGCATAAGGTTCTTAAGAATATCTCATAAATATTCCTCATCACCATTGTAAGATAAAATAGCTAGTGCGGAAACTACAAATATAGTAGGTTCTACTGGTATCCCATGGCCTACCACCACTAGATTGTGGTTGTAGCCAACCTCCTATGGCATGACTAGAGTTTGTTGTGGTGTTAGGGATATAAAATTCCAAACTCATGCCTTAGAAAAGTACAACAAAAAAGATAATATTTATAGGGTAAGATAGGTCAAGACCCTTATATAACAAAGTCGTACGACAATTCCTACTCCTAAATACAGTACAAGAAAAAAATAAAAAACCATATATGTCACTAGATACACTACATACTTTCCACTAAAAAGATAGGCCATGGTAAATTTATCAATTTGATATTATCAATTTCACTCGAATTCATTTTTATTAAAAAAAATCATTTTTATGGATGAATAAAAAAGTCTTTCACTTTCAATACATAAGGGCATATACTCCTCATAAACCAAAATATGGAATCTACCTAATCCACACAATAACACATTTTAGTACATAAAACTGATGGTGTGCGACTCAATGACCCACAATTAGCTACTTAGGTCTCTTAAAATAGCCTTATCAGGAAGAAACTATTTTGGATATGAAATTTACTATTGGTACAAAACATGTATCTTAATTATCTGAATTGATCATCTATCAAATCGGTAGGTATATCTTTTATGACACATTTAAAAACATCATGGAAATATATAATGCATCTAATATGGCATGACATAATGCATGGCATGTGATTCATATAATGTTCCTAAAATGATGAATAAAAAGGAATACCATCACCTCAATGGGTTGAAAAAAATACAACCCTTAATCTTAACAATGATGAAATCATAATTTAAGCGCATCACCCAACTGTGGAATCAAATCAACTATCATAGTAAAGATACAAAAAACAAATATTTCCATTGGAGGCAATTTGTGTTTTTCCCAAATGATGGTTAGCTACTCCCACAAAAAATTGATTATTACTAAATTAAAATTTTTCAAACCCCATTTATATAGTATCAAAATAGGAAGGTAGAAAATAAAACTTGAATGATATCACATTGTAACATCCAAACCCAATTTCAACTATCTGGTGCCCTATGATGGTGGATGACATGGCCTCATGCACATCTACCAAAATTATAGAGGCTACAGAATACCAGGGATGGTGTATGGTGTGTTCATATGGTTATTATCGAATCATTACCCTAATGAAGTAGAATTGTTATATATAACAAATAAATATTGGAAGTAGTAAGTAAATTAGATAATATTTATACATCCATGACATTTATATATATAAACAATGATAGAAGTAATATTAAATAAAATAATTATAATGTCATTGTTCTAAAATGAAACCAAATCATGTATACATGAATCAGTATAGTACATGTATAAAAAAACCAAAAGGCCAAAAAACACTATCTCCCACATGCATCATAAGCCTCCGCACAGTCCTGGGATTACATTATCCTATGAATATAAAAAATTCAAGAATTAAACTATGATTTATGACACTAATACTTAACTTCTTCTATATATTCAATTTTGGTACCCAACTGTGGCACGAACAGGGTGAGACATAAAATCCTAGTAGGTCACCACCTTAGGTGTCTATAACAAATTTGGCCGATAAAAATAAGATACCAAAGGGTAAACAACCTAAAAAGGTTGGCATTAATACATGTAAAGTTCTCAAGGGAAAAAGTAAATGTGAAAGTGATCATGTACAATGATACAGGGATCCATAATAACCAAGATTCACGTTCCTATATCAATGTAGCAGTAAAATAAGTAATTAAACACCCCAATGATGTCGTATACACAATATATCTCATCACCTGTGACCATTATATATAACATATCATTTCACAATAACCATGACCACACCATATAACAAATCATTTCCCCATTACCATAGATGATCTATATAATAATAAACATAAGAAAAAAATTATGGATATAAGGTATAATGGACAAAGGAATACTTATCAAGTCCTAGGAGTATATTTATGGGAACTCGGTTAGGATTTAGTTGTGGTGAAAGGATCATTTCTTCTGATAATGTACCCTGTGAGGGTGGAGTGCTAATCATCATGACATATGCTGGGGAGGAGCAGTTCCATGTTGTCCTATCTGTGTGATTCCCTCTAAGACCTATGGTTTATGTAATTGTATCTGAGCCTTTGGGCCTTGTAAGGTTTATACCTCATCCCTTGAATGGAGTATTATCAATATAATAAAAAAAAGGAAGGCCTTCCGGCCATTCGATATATACGTTCAATGAATTCCCTACCACTATCACGACCCATTGTATAAGATACCCATGGAATCTTTTGTAATCCTTCATCATTCAATTAAATTTCCATTTCATTATACGAGTTTACCCACTCATATAACAATTTCCATTAAATTTAATTCACAAATTTTACCCGCTCATAAAAAATTCAAAGTCATTCAAATTTCCTGAGTTTTCCCAATCATTTCCTCAATTTTTCAATAATAATTTTAATCAATTCAATTAAACAGACATCATGTTAAAACATGTAATGGGAGAAAAACAATATCCAAATCAATTTTTTCATTTTAATTAATATAAAAATTAGGCTTCCTATAACTATGAATTCTCAATCATTCACCCCTTTATGAGGTTCAATAGAGAGAATATCAAAATCACACCCCATGAGTGACCTTTTTTAGGGAAAGAACCACCAAATACCCAGTAAGTAAATAATGTGAATGCCTAACTTGTTAAAATACATTCTATTTAAACATTATAATAAATTTAGTGATGAAATAAAAAAATTTCGTTGTGTTGCACTATGAAAACCAGATCTATAAATCACCAAACGAATCAAGAGAGTTATAGTCCACCTAATGTAGGCTAGTAGAAGAGTAGTCATATATTATCAGCTTCTGATTTAGCATAGATTATAAGAATAATGTATAATTTAAAATGAAACTGAAAATATGTAACATTATATTGAAGATAAATAGAGAAGAACATATGAATAAAAATAAACAATGGATAAAAAGGATTGTATTACTTACTAGAAAAAATCCAACAAGGCCGATGATGTTTGATTCTGAGTTTAGATAGAAGAACATGATACAAATATATCAATATGTCTTCAAGGATATCTTAGATAGATTAGGGATATTTGATCATTGAAATGAGACAATGTATATAATTTTTAATATTTTTGGGGGGTTTTTTCATTTTTCCACAAAATAATGGGTAGAAAGGGTTTTCCACATGGTTTTCTAAATCATGCACTAAACATGCACCCTTCAATATATGGAGGGTATCCTCAAATGGTTAGTGAACAAATTTTACCAAACCATTCTCAAATTGAGTCTTATCCCACCTTAAAATTTTTTATAGGCCCCCGAATGAGTGTGTTCCTCATTCCTCATAGTTTCCTCAAAATGAGAATCTCCTAGAACCCTCTCTCCTACCCCACATATTTTAATCATTCAATGAAACATGGGGTTCACAGTTTCTAAAACCCATGTGGACATTCTATTTTCTCTAAAAGTTGGGTTCTGGGCTTTGAACAAGCTGCAAACACCCCCAAATCCTCTAAAATCTCAAATGTTATCCAATTTAGGCCATAAACGAGCATTTAAATTGAACATAAAGATACTTTTAAATTATATGAAAAGCCAAGATCATAAAATTTCTACATGTTGGATACGATTAAAATTAATTTCCAGAAAAACAAAGACATTTCTACTCATTTCATTTGATGACTAGCATGGTTTCAATTTCCCTATGTTCTCCCTAGATCAATTTTACTTATGTTACTTGACTCCCATAGATTCTTTGGATGTTTCTACTCTTTGGATCTTGTGATGTTTTTTAATTATCCTAGCATAATTACTCATACTTTTCTACTCCTTAGATCATTTTTACCAATCTTACATAGATTACATGGATGTCTTGTACATTTCTACTCCATGGTTACTAGACCATGTGTGATTCAAACATTCGATGGTTCTTACCATTCCTTATATAAATACCATATTATTTATTTTATCCCAATGTTACTTGATAGACTTGACAATACCACTTATTCATTTATTTAATATCATATATTGGACACTACTTCAGCTTATATGCACAGACTATGAATTTTATAGAAGGAATTTTTGTGGCTTACTAAGTGTTATCTCAAACCATATCCGGACCACAGTTGGTATCTGGATAGAATTCATGGAAGTAGGTGGGATAAGGTAAATCATAGGGTTTTTTCATACTTGATTGATTTAATAATAGGATCATGGGAGCATAATAACGAGCTATGGATTGTGATTCATTCTAGTGATTGTTTAGTTTTTGTATTTTTTACTTTTATCATGTATTATACAAAAATCTTATTTCAATTTATTACATGACTTTTTTATAGAATCATGACATATTCATCATTTTGTATATGAAAATACCTTAATCCTTTCTTGTTACAGTAATTGTCTATATGATTTAACTTTACCTTTTGTTTTATATTATGATTCCACTTGTTTATTTGTTTTTGATATCACTAATTTACACTAATCACGAGGGTATAGTCTTTGGACCACTCCATCATATACCCTCATAACTAGTATACAAACTCTAGTGTATGGGGATGTATGCTTGAGGATACATGACCTACCAGCTTGGAGCACTGTTCAACAGAACCTATATTGGCATGTTACCCAACTACTTCTAATTTCCTAATCATAACTGTGATATTGAATAAAATTATCTATAATAATACTAGTTTGTTAACCTCTATTACTAGTGTTCATTCATCTCTAAGTACTCAGTACACATCATTTTTAGTTTCCCAACTACTAGTGGGTATGACTGATTACTTACCAATAGTTCTCATTGATTTATTTGACATTTTCATACCATAATAAATATTGGGTATTTATCTTACGTAAGACATAATATAGTTTATATTATTGATCCATCATAAAATTTTATAATATTCCACTCAGAAGTTTAATCACCCCCTATGTCTTATAAATGTCTTCATAAAGAGAATAGTTGCATGTAACATTGGAAAATATTACCTCTAATATTATTCCAAAATATATTATTCAATAACTCATCAGTGTGTGTAACTCTTCTTGGTCCAAGAAACCCAAAGATCTATATATGTAGGTCATGCTATTTTAAATATGGGGTTACTAATTTATTTAAAACATTGGTGAGATTATTTCAATCTAGTATAAACAAACTGTATGACTAATAATTCTTTTCCATATGTTCTGAAAATATTTTACCAAAAAAATTATGGTGCTCCCACCAACCTATTTTAGAATCATGGAAACAATTAATTTAAAAAACATGTTCTATGATAATGATGAATACATTATTCCAAAAATGGAACTCTATAAATTTCATCCTATAATATATTTCTTTGGTGTAATCAAACATTTAGGGTATTCCCCTAAAGAAAACTACGATATGTTTTAATCCAAAGGGAATCAGTCCTAATGTCCAAAAACTATTGTAATGATCATACATAGATTCTAGGAATAATAGAATCATAATTGATTTACATATGATAACTATTTATAACCAATCAATATTTTGTTGGTACCATTAAATAACACTAAATTATAGTTTTTATTGAATAACCAACATTGGAATTACATCAACTAGAGAAACTACTGAATTACAGTATTGATATTAGTAAATGGAATCCATTTTCTCAAAATTCATATTCATAATTAATTTTATATTATTTATCTATATTTATTACGTAAATGATAATGAATCATTATTCATAATGAATATTATAAAACCCACCATGGTGAATATAATACCATCTCTCTTAGTTTGAACTTTCCTACATCATATGCTCCTTGAGAAAATTAATTTTCCAAAACTTCTTTGGGATATTATTCCTAGGAAAAATATTTTTGTATCTCTATCCTTAAAGTAAACCAAGTCAATCTTGTTCCCATATAAAAAATAGAGATGTTCACCCTATTATAGAATTAAAAAATTACATTTGACAATAATTTTTCTACCTGAGAGATTTTTATAATAACCTATGAAATAATTATGATAATTACATTAAATAAAATATCTGTTTTTATTTATTATTTATTGTTTATTTACCCTCATAAAACTATTTTCACCAAAAAAACATGTTTTATTGATACATTGTATTTCCTACACATTAAAGATCTAGTGATATCCATTTTTTTAGTAAATTTGGATCATGATTCTGTTTTAACATTACTATTATAAAATTTTACCTCAAATAGATGATATATGTATTTTCAAGGATTATATGACTTGTCAACCCTCCCTTTACCAATATCATGGAATTGATGTGAATAAATAAATATGAGTTTAGGAATAATTCTTCTTTATGGTTTCATTATCATTTAATTCTAGTAATACTCATAATCAATCATCTTAAATAAATTTCATGGATTTGTTTTGTATATGAAAATTTGAGTTTAGGAAAAAATACACATTACATTTTAATCATTAGTGAATACCTGGTTATGATATTCATAAGTTAATGTGGTCGAAGAAACTCATATCTTATTAACATTAATATTCATTAATTCACATTTAGATTTTTTAAATTTCATAAAGGAATATCATGATGTATATAAATTTACATCAATTTCTATATGAAGTTGTCCACACATAACTTGTTGAACAAGTTGTTTAGGTTTTGTGGATTACCTTTAATTCTGTAGGATTCATTTTTTAAACATGATAAGTATGTTTTTTGATAATATGTCTGATTTGTAGTTCCAAAAAGCCTAAAAATCATACATATTATATCCTTGAGAACTATATTTTTTAATACAAAAATAATCTTTATGTAATTGGAAGTTACTAAGTCTTACATTTTTATACATTATTTATTGTTGAAGAATCATGTATTATTGAATTTTAATTTGGAATTAAACACAAAAAAATATTTTAGAATTAATAATACCTCATTATTTATTATATAAAAATGATATAAATATTTTGATATTTTGCAATAAAAAATTATAATTTCACAGGACACAATCCACTGGGATATAGAAAGTAATGTACTTCACACCAGTGATGCAACAATCACAGTTTCTCATCCTCTTAGAGAATGAACCTTAACATAGAGTAAACAATATAAAATCTCTTGGATCATGTATTTAAATAAACATACCTTATAGAAAAATTTTATATAATTTAAAACCCACTAAATTTAAATTATATATTTTTCCTTTAAAACCTAATGCGTTTAGTAGCATTCCATAAATAAAATAACAAACTAATAAGGAAAAAATATTATATAAAATTTAATATATTTTTAATTAATTTGAGAGTAAAAATATATCCAACCAAATTATGAATATTTTTATAAATGAATATTAAGTCCATTATTAATACATAGACATTGTTAAAAATTCAATTATTATAGCTAAATAACTAATAAAACTAATTAATGGCCTAAAATGTAACCCATTTATATTTTTATTTTATGTGATTTATTTGTAGACACTATTGATATCATTGATAAAATAAATTATTTACATGAATAACATGTTTATGACAAACTTGATTAGTAATTAATATGAAATAAGAATAAGAATAGTTAATATATTAAAAATGTTATTTTCCTTTTTATTTTTTTCATTATATATTTATATTATTATTTAAAAGTTAAAGTTAATAATTTTATAATTTTAATTTGGGGAATTTTATATTATTGTTTTATAAAAATATTATCCATGAATAAATTTTTTAAATTTCTCTAAAATAGTTGATTTTAGGTGAATAGTGAAAGATAATTGTTTTACTAAAAATAGAACATTTATGACCAAATAAAGTAGTAGGTGAAATTGTATAACTTGTTATAAATCTTACATGTGAAACGATTTATTAAGTATTAACTATATACAATTTAAAATTATAATTTTATTTTCTAAATCCTATGTTTAACAACATAAGAAACAATTAAAAAAACGAATTTTATTTTAAATAAATATTAATTTGGTAAAATTATGTTTTGGATTGATTTTATGTCCTCATAAAATTAATTATAATTAAAATGAACTCATTTCAACCATTAAATAATAATATTTTGATAATTATACCCTACAGATAAATTTTATGCTTAAGAATTCACCTTTGTTTCTTCTAATACTTTTTTACATGTAATATTATCTGATCAAAAAATGGTGTATTTATATAAATAAAAATTTCATTTTAAAAAATTATGTCCATATTTGGAATAATTGGGTAATAATTTTTTAATATGTAATAATTTTTTATTAATTAAATTTCAATTAATTCGGTAAAAAACTAGTTTCCCCGGTACAACGTAAAATGGTAAAAATGAAAATTCCAAGCGGAATAAACATCAAAACATGTTTAAAGAATGTTTTCAAATGACATTTGTGAGGTATTTTATACTATATATCATCTCCGAATCCATTATTATATATTTTGGATTCTTTTTGGCATGTGAAACATGTGATATCTTTATATTATGTCGAATCATTTAAAAAAATTCCATTCTCCCCCTTATAAGAGGTCCACTCACCACCCCTTCAAGATTACTCACAAAATATTTTTTATGCTATTCCTATTTTAATTCCCTTAGGAATAAATTACTTCTCCATAAGCCTTTTTATAATATATTATCTTTTTAACTCCATTTAAAAGGAGTCTTCCAAGGTAAATTTTACGTTATCAACATTAGTTATTATTTTTGAAAAAGTATTTTGTTTTCTTTCATACCATCAAATTACAAATTTTTAGTTCCTATATGTTGGGAAACATATTTTTTTGTAATTAATATCATTTTTTAAAGGTAATAAATATCATACAATATTACACATTTCTATTAATAAAAATTATGTTGTCATTTGTGCATTGAGCAGACTTCCACCTCCACGAAGTGATAACATTAATTTTCCCACCCCTGTATCTTTTATCTTATTATAATTTTGAAATATAATAAAAATATTAAATATAAAATTTAATTATTATTATGATGTTAAAAATTAAAATATACCTTCTTTCCCTCTCATTATTAGAGAAATGAAAACATTAACCGTGCATTGTGACGACGATCACCTCCATGAATTAATATAACTTGGTTTTTACTTAGATTCAAATTTATATAATAAATCAAATTAAAATATGATTCAATTCCATTAAAAAACCAAATAATATCATTATTATTTGGTGTTGATGATATTATTAAAAAAACCATTTTCATAACCACAATCATCAATTAATTATTATATATTCATGTTTGGGTAACTCAATCCACCAACTTTAATGATGCTATAAAATAATATCATGGATGAATATGAGAAAATTATTGACAATAATACTTTACATAAATAATCAATTAAATATTTTATTTTTTTCTATCGTTTAAGAATTAATATTAAAATAATTAATTAAGATACCATTGTTTGTTTGTCTAAAAAATATAGAAACCCTCTTGTCAATAATTTAATATAAAAGAAAAATAACAAAAAATACTATACAATGAAAATATAACATTTTAAATAATTATAAAACACAAATTATCGGACAAGTAATAGTATTGTAATGATGAAATTTGGGAGAATAATTAAGAACAACATCAATATTATGAAAGTAGTTCTAAATGATCAATATTAAGGACAACAAATATTGAAAGTAGGCAATAACTAAAGAATATTCATAAAGGGAGAAATTTTAAATAATATATTATAAAAGTTTATATATATGAAAAAGTTTCTTAATTAATTTATTAGGATATTTATTTTTGTTACACATGATGTTCATTCACTTTAGTGGAAATTATGTATTATTGTAATTGTTTTCTGTATTAAAGTTTCTCCCCATTGGTCATATTCGTTATTATTAACAATATTCTCAATGAAATTTTTGTATCCACAACACTTTTATATTTTATACAATTATTCTCTTATTATTCATAGTATTAAAATCTTATTTTGAAATCATATCCCTTAATGGGTTTTAACTCAAATGTTTCTAAGGTGGTAAGGGTTTTTACTAACATAATTAATCTCCATTGAGTTACAAATATTATTATTGATATCTATTTCTCCATATTTTCTTATTCTAACTAATGAATTTTTTATTTTAATTCATAAATCATTTACGGGGCTCTATATATAATCTTTTTAACCACATTTTGACATCAAAACATATGTTTCTTATAAAGGGGTTTTTGTCAAAAATTTAATTTTCTAAGATATAATTTTTATTATCGGCCATGATATATTTAATATATCGATATTAAAATATAATGAATGCCTTTTGCCATATTCCTATAATTAATTCGGTTTAAGGGTCAATTTCATGTTGATTCATTAAATGAATTTTGATTCAATGTATATTATGGTATAAATTATTATTTGTCTCAACTTCAAATTCCATGTGAAAAGCTAAATATTGCATTCCATAAATTAAGTTATATGGTGTAATCACTAAAATATTTCCTTGATGTATAACTAATATCGTTTTTTATGATATTTTATTTTTCATTTCACTGATGTACTCTAATTGTCTATTGATTCTGGTATTAATATCACCATAAGGGTCTCTTCTTCAATATAAATTTATAATATAAATTTATATCATTAATACATATTTGGAATTATTTATCATATTAATCTCTAAATTAACACATAATTTTATTCTACTCTAATTATCTTGGTACTTTTTCAGGTCTTATCTAAATTTTATTTTCCCTCATGGATCCTTTTTACCCATTATATGGAAACAAGCCCCTCTCTTATTATTTATCAAGAACCTCCCTTTTTCCAAGTCCATATTCCTTTATTTTTTTAATATAAATATATATGAATAAATAAATAATTTAGACCATTCTATTCAACTTAAACTTCATTAAATAATTTTATAATATATGTATCATTTTCTTTTTGGGTCATTTTCAACAATGTGCGAAAAAAATTTATTTTATAATATTTCATGTGAACAGGTCTTTACAATTTTTTTTAATTTTATATAAAACTTCCTATATAATAGTTCATGGTTGAAAAATGATATTATTCATATCCTATATTTATAAAATATTTATTTTTAAATTTTTTTTACAGATAAATGATATTTCTAATTTTCGAAAGTTGTTTTTCTAAAACTAATAAAACAAAGTTTTCATCTAAGTCAACATCCATTCAGTTATATTTTTCTCGAGACATCCTTCTATAAATGATAATATACACCTTATTTATCTATATTGAATTTTTAATGATATTTTATATCAGTGAAATGATCATTTACTGTCTTTAACATTCCAAATAATCCTACATTATAGGCATGCTATTCCTTCCAGTTCCATTCCTCTATGAACAATATATATTTATTTCCATTAATTTAATGTTATTCACCTAGATGGAATACATAGGTTGAATGAAGAAAAACATTAATCTACCATGAGAAATTTTCGTTTATATGGTGGTAGTTTTAGGTATTTCTATAAAGATAACCATTCCATTTATTGATGGGGGAAATACTGATAATTGATATACTCATTATTTCAATATTGATGTCTATTGATTACACATGAAATTTGGTTATGTATTTTATAGTTAATTAATTACTTAATATTATGAATCAATTGGACTTTTTAGTGATGGTTTAGGTCTATAATAGAACAATTATTTATTGATAGGTTTGATAAGATATACTAGAATGGGTATTTTGGTGTATTCTTACCTATAACAAGATATTTCCTCAACACGGGGCTTTATGTTAAGATAATGATGTATAAGATCATGATGTCTTGGATTTGGTAATAGAATTATCTATCTAACATTATGAATATCATCTCTATAATACATGTTATTATTTTCCATGTGAATATTAAATTTCTATTCTACTATATGGATATATTATTTATTCAATTTTATTCAATTACGAAATTATTTTATGTTATTTCTTCCATGAATATTTTTTATAATTATCTTATTTTCACTTATTATTGTTTTGGGTTATCTATTATATATACCTTCAATTACTATTTTATAGAACCCATTCTTATCTTTCCATTTAAACTTTTCATCATGAATGTTTTTACACATGATATGTATATTAAAATAGCTTCAATCTAGAATTTTTTAGATGCTTTGATGAATTATTATGGATTAAATATTTATTTATATAGTAAAAAAAATATAAATTATTTCATAATGATAGGATATTTATTAGTTTAGGATTTTAACTAATTATCTAAATTTATTGACCTAAAATTTCATTGGAAACAATATAATGATATTTCTTCCCTAAAATAAGTGATTAAAGGATTACTATATCTCAGAATCTATAGTTGGTATTCAAATCCATTATAAAATGTATGTATTTATTGCACCAGATCAAAGAGTGTGGCTCTAATTCATTACATTAATTTTAGAGATGTATAAAAATTTATTAATTTTAACTAATGAATTTCGCAAACAATGATCCTTTATTTCATTCTATTTTTTAAGTGAAATTTCATTCAATATGAGAAAAAATAGTGGAATGTTCAATGGTCTATAGTTTTAAGTTTTCATTTTTAGAATGAGTTCGTGAGGGTTCCTTTGGCATTGCACATGTATTTGACTATTTCACTTTGTCTCTCCTATTTGTCACTAAAAAAACTAAAGATTAATCTTTCTTGAAGTTCAACTTTTATTATAAAACCATAACCAAAATATATTTAAGTAGTTTCTCTATATTCTATATTTTACAACACTAAAAATATATGGAGTAATTGGGTAACGAAGGAATATATAATAATATTTATTGTATTTAAAAGACATAATAAAAAATGTCTTTCATTTTACAGTTATTAATTATAATCATAATATAATTTATTTATTTCTTCAAATTATCATCATAAACTTCTCAGATATGAGAAAACATATGATTTTAACATAATATACTTCATCTATGATTCTGTTATGAGATTCTTTTTCACCATCAGTTTCATCGTAAGTTAGCTTTACATGAAATGGGGAATCCCCCATATAAAATTTCTTTTTATTTTATAGTACAATGCGCAAGAGCTAGTAACACTCTTGTTAATTTTTTCCAGTTATGTCTTTATCATTATCAATATTTGATTAAAATTTTATTAGGGAATTAAATTTTATTTTGGTTAAAAATAAAATTATAGTATATTTTTTAGTTTCATATTGATTACTATTTGTTAGAAAATATAGATTTATCAATGATAAAATCTATTACACTATTTTAGGAAATAATAGTATCTCATAACTAATATATTATGAATATTTATTAAAATGATTTTCTAGTGGAAAGGATCCTTAATCCACTCATTATAGTCTATTTTATAGATACAACACTACCTGGAGAGTCTAAATATAGTAATTTGGCTATCCAGCCACATTAAATCACGTCTCTTTGATCTGTTGATTGAAGTCCTATATCTTATAAATAATAAGCTTATGTTACTCAACTCTTTTATACTAAAATTTATCGAATCCAGCTATATATATTTAATTGACATATATATTAGTTATATCAACATAAATCTCTGGTTAGAACTTCCCAATAGTTGGATGTACCCTTAACTAGGGATACCAAACCAATAATACTAAAAAATTTCTCAAACTCAAGTGATAGTTTGAATTTAATGACATAATTTTTTAATGGTTTTTATAGTTTTATCGGTGATTGAATTATATTTATATTTATCATTATTTCTCAATGTGATCAAACTCACAACTTTTCAATGATTTAAATAAAAACATTCACCAAGAATTTAATTTTATCCTTGTATTCATGTTTGTTATTTTATGTGATAATTTGTAAATAATATACATTAAAAAATTTCAAACAATGTATAAATAAAAATAAATGCCATGTTAATGAGACAATTATAATATTAAATTGATTGAGAAAGTAATGGATCAGTATAGACCGAAGGGGTAACTCTTTATGTTTCATCACATCAGACTTGAGTTACAACACTCACCCCATCCAATGTGTCGAACTCCCATCAAGTGTGACTCTAAGAATGTATTTGAAATATGTATCATATATCCCTTCAATTTATATAATAATATGGAAGCATAGGAGATGAGATCTTAGGAATTTTAAATACACATGTATAATATAAGGACCCTATCCTTATTGAACAAATAATTTCATTTTTAAAATGTAAATCATTTTTATTCATTCATGAAAATATTCTTTGGTTTATAGTTTTAGATATTTAGATCATAAATTATATTTAAGAAACCCATACATTACAATGTGGAAAATTCCCATATGTATCAATATTTTCTATAATAAAAACATTTAAAATGAAACCCCTTTTTCTTTAATGATAGATCCTAAAAATCCTTAACATGAATTCATCATTTTTTATAATAATCCTTAAACTATATGAAATTATAGTATGAGAAAAATATCTCAATATGGGAAATATTAAATGAATTAAGGAAGCTTTTTAGTCTTTTTTTCATAACCATAAGATCATATAAGGGACGTTTCCTTAAATAAAATAAACTTTTAACTCATATAATAATTTACTTACATAGGAAATAAGCTTCAGTAAACAAAATTTGACATAAAAAAAAATATAATAATATTAATGGAAAAATTATAATCATGAGTGTTTGTTCGAAAACATCATAACCAGTGAATTTTTTAAAAACAATTCAATTTTACACTCAAATAGAATACTCATTACACTAAAAAAATAACCACACTTTTATCTTATGAAATCATAATATTTTTATTAAAACTCTATTAAAATAATATAAAATTAATTTAGGTTCCTTATGAAAGAAAATTCCTATAATATATAATAGAATTCTTATAAGAACCCTTATAAATGGAATAACCTACAAGGTTAATTCCAAAATAATTCTCCAAAGAACAAAATCATAACATAATGAATTGAAGAGCTATACTGGGCTATCTTATAATCCTGAAAAATTTATTGGGATCATAACAAAATGAAACACATAAAACATGTCATTTTCATCATGAAACACATAAAATATACATTCCAACCAATAAATAAAACATTTTATGATATTGATATATCAATTATTTTTAAAACGAAATTTTCAAAACTAAAGTACCCACAATAAATGAAATATTTGGTTTTATTGAAGAAAATATGGAATATTTTAAAAGAATTAAAACATAAAATAATGGTTTCAGTAGCTGGAAAATTTATAAACACTGTATATGTTAAAATAGAACAATCCTTTTATTGTTTGTAAAGAAAGTCAAAATAGTTAGTAAAAAATAGATAAAAATATTCCTTTTGATAACCTTTGAGATTAAGTCAAAGGAGACATAAAATGTAGTTTATAATTCATTAATATCCTTATAAATGCATTAATAAAATAATTTTATGAAGATGTACATGGGAAAAAATATTTATAAAACATATCTTTAAAAAATTTAAAATGAGTTTTTTAGGTAATGTTTCTCTTGTGTTGAGTTTTTATTTTCTCACATCTTCATTAAGTTCCTAAAAAAATATTAATTCTTTATTTTGTAAATAAATTTATTCAGGTTTACTATTATTTTATTAAACTTATATCCTCCTCATATATAATTACTTAATTGATTATTTTATATTCGGTATTTTTTAGGATGTTTGGTTCTTATGTCCAAAATGAATTTGGTAGGATGATAATGGTAAAATGGATAATGATTACACTAAGTAAATATTATAAATAATTTTAAAATAATCATTTTTATACATAAACTATACTTTTTTTACTAACTATATATAATTTTTTTGAAAATGAAATTATGTTAAAATCACAGATACTGTAGGTTGTATGTACACATAAATAAAATATCCACATTAAATGAAATGAGGTAAATATGGTCCGTATTATTTTATCATTCCAATATAATAATTATTTCATAAATAATATTTTATTTATTTAAGATACCTTCTATAATCCATCCCTATGAGGTGGTGATGGAAAATAAAATTCCTTGGTTCATAAGGTGGTCGCTCGCACACACACACATGCAACGTTTTTTTTCATTTCATAGTAAATAAAAAATTATAATATTTATTTAAAATTATATAATTAACTTTTTCTAATATATATACTAGTAATTCCTTTTTAACCATACTTAGTACTATAAATAAGAGTCGACAATGAAAAATGAAATACATCATCTCGCTAGGCGGTAGTCCGCACGTACTCTGGACCAATGTTTTTAATTTTTCATTAGATGGTTAAGTAGATAAATAAGGGTTGTAACTTCAATAAAATAAAATATTAGTATATTTAAAATACTTAATTTATTATTTCAATAAGTTTTAATATTTTTTGGGTGAGTTATAAGAAGAAATAAAATGATATCACTCGGTTAAGAACCATACATATTATACAGAAAACATCCTTTAGATTATAACTAAACCCTTTACATGGTGAAATAATGATAAAAATTTGAATAATAGTATATTGGGAGGGATGGTATAGAAGGATTTAGGTATTTATTTTCCAATATTTTGGTCTCTTTATGTGTGAATGAAGGATGTGGTGGAGTTCCCTTTTATACGTGAGGTATGGGATAGACTTAGAAGTTTTAAAATGATGAAAATATATAAATGTCTTAATAAATAAAAAATATTTGAAAAATACTAAAAATCAAAGAATTTATAATATAGGGTCTATATATGTCAATATAGTTATATTTAAACACGTTTTTATGTTTTTTTAGTAAATATCATTTTAGTTTTATCCCTTAAATCCATTTTAGCTCATTTCTTGGTAATTGCTTTTTTTACCTAAGTTACTATTCATTTTAACCAAAAATGAATGTCAAATAATTACCAAATTGGAAATATAAATTCGAAATATGGTTTCTATTTTATCTAATTCAGTTTATATATGTGAAAAAACAATTATAAAATATTCACATGAAATGCAACAGAAAATATTTTTCTGGAATGATTCTTTTGCAAGTATAAAATTATTTTTCTAAATAATTAAAGTGTAATATTGTTTCTAATGATATCAATTGAAATATATTTAATCAAGAGAAACTAATTCAATTTTAAGAGAAATTATAAACAAAATCTTAGTATGTAAATACTAGAAAATAAAAGCTAATTTATAAATATATCATTATTTTATACTATTCACCCCAAAATCATGTTTATATGAAAATTACATTAAGAAATATCTCTAAGATAATATTTAATTACTTATTATTAATCAGAAATAAAATTTTTAAAAATAATATTCTAAAATTTTGTAATGAATATTTTAAATAAAACAATGTAATATCTGAAATCAAATTTAGGAAAAATAAAATCACTTCCTCTTTGATTGAAAATTTACTTAATATTATTATGATGAGTATAAATTTACAAAATATAATTCAGGAATATTAAAAAAGAATTAAATTGATTTAATATTATCATTAAATTTTATTTTTTTCATTATTACCCCTTTTTTAAATGGTATCCTTACAATTTTATTCATTACATAAACAAGTCAGGATATTTTTCCTTCATAGTATTTTCATGTTTTTGTATTATTTATTCAATCATTTAGTTTTTCCAAAAAATCACATCCTATTAAATCACATTATTTAAAAATAATGTATATATTTTTGATAATTAATCATAAAATGGTGTTCCTTATATGAATTATTTTATTCCCATTGTACTATATTATGACTCAAAAGATGAGATGCATTTGAAAAATACATACATAACAATGAAACATGAAGCACAATATTTAATTAGGATAATATCAATGATATTATCACTCTAAAATTAAATATTCCAATCTTATCCATAATATTCATGGTTTAATTGACCATTTACTTAAATTTCATTTTTTTCCAAAACACATAACACTTTTGGATGGAGATAATTTGAAAAAAACATAATCACCCACCTCAAATGAATTTTTTTTCGTCCAGTTATTTTCATAACATTTACTCCTACTCAAGGACTCCCTCGTATATTTTAAAATAACATTAAATCTATCAAATATCTCTTTTACCAACTATAGTCATAAAAATTTACCTTACCCTTTTTCATCCTGATTAATTTCTCAAAAGGTACTTTTTGTATATTCGAAAGAAAATATTAATATAAAATAATTAATTTAATGAAATATATTGATCCCAACATCCCTATTTATAAATTGAAGAATACAGAATAATATTCTTTAAATTCTATATCGTTCACTCTGACTGTCCATTACATTGATGATGAAAAGATGTACTAAAATTAAATTCAGTTAAAAATAAATTTTTAAAGGCTTTTGTAAAACATTTAAGTAAACTAGTGATATTAGTTAGATACAATAGAGGGATGAACTCCATGTAACATTATTATATACTTGATATATAATTATTAAAGTAGATATAAAGATACAATTTCATGAATAAAAACTAAATGATTAGACTTATTCAACTGATCAATAAAAACAAAAATTATTTTATTTTATCAAGATTTATTTAGAAGATCCTCTTTGTGAGCCAAATATATATATATTTCCATTTCAAATTAGGCAATATAAAATGAAGAAACATTGACATTGTTAATTACCACTTAGCTTTAACATATTTACCACTCCAATATTTCCAGATAAAGTTTACAATATATTTTTTTTCATTACATCCCACAAGTAAAACTCATGAAAATATCTATACATATTAAGAGTGAATGGATGAGTAGAAAAATGAGAACTATGTTCTCTAAAATAATTTTTTTGCCCCATCATGGAATCACTTGTGAGACAAAACCTCTCTCTAAATAGGATAAAATCTTCTTTATCAACATTAAACACATTAAAATTAGATATGTTTATCAATAATACACTTTATTTAAAAATCAGAAATTTTTTATGGTCTTACTCAATCATACCTAATAATGAATACTACACTGATTCCTAGAACAAAAATGAGGAAGTTATTTCATGAATAATTTCTAGACCATCATTCATCAAATAATTTTGAAAAAGGCCATATTCCAAATGCTCAAAAGATAATGACGCATTATCATTCCAACTTAAAGCGTCAACTTCATTTTTTGTGTTATTATATAGTAATGAATCAGACAGTCATAATATTTAATTAGTTATTTCTATCCACTCTATCTCATGATCCAATCTTATTGAGTGAATATATAATTAAAAAATTTATGATCGGTATGTGATTCATAGTTTTCTCAACATAAATGATGTATCTAGATTATTAAATGAAACATGATAACTACCAGTACTTAGTTATGTGTAAGAAAATTCATCTAATGATGATTCAATTTATGTGAGGAATATTAATTTTCCAGATCATCTTGTATTGAAACACAACCAAGTCCCTTCAGAGAAGCATCATTATAGATAAAAAAGTCACAATTCTGGGATGTATGTTCTTAAATTAGAGAATTCACAAATCTTATTCTCGATTCCTAGAAACATTCATATCATTATTTCATCTATATAAACTTTAATCTTTATCATGTAAAATTATTTAGTGGGAAATATAATCAAGAAAATATTTCTATAAACTGTTGGTAGTAACACACTAATCCTAAAAAAATATGAATATATATGACCTTTTTTGGTCATGGCCACTTTTCAACCACTTTTGTTTTATCTAGATCAATATTTATTCCATATTTATTTATAATATATCCCAAGAAATAAATATTTAACTAACATAAATCACATTTAAAAAATTTAACATATAACCTCTTTTTCGACATTTTTAGAACAACCCTAAAATGATTCTCATGATCATCATTATTGTCCCAGATAATGGCTAGCTGAACACTCATGAGTGGTGTGAACTGATTTCCTAAATTCTTCTTTGTAGAAAACCACCCTCCTGAAGGCATGTGTGTTATAATATTTTCCTCAATAAATATAGAAAGTTGAAATATATAAATATAAATTAATTATATTGGAAATAAAATATTTACATTGTCAAAGGGAATAGAAATCGCATAATACAATCCACCAATACTCTACTCCACGAGTTTGGTGATTTTCAATAAAACATCCCTTTCCCAATGTTCTCTATACTGATTACAAGTATATATCTATTATTAAAAATATATAAGATATTTTAACTAGGACCACACATTAAAATACCTGTCTATAGCCTTAATAGAATCTCTAAAAAAACTGTAAAAAATAGAATGAATAAACATTCTAGGAACTTTTAGTACACAAAGTTGGAAGAACAAATTGATAGATGATGACAATACATCATGATAAGATGATGGTATTCAAATTAAAGAAATGGATAATATATTGGGAAACTGATTAAATTGAAATCACAACACGTGATTGTTTTTATGGAATGCTGTTTATATATACATGCTTGTTGTTATTGTCAACAGAGTGTTCCTTAGTGTGTGTGCATCACTATGAGTTTCTATGTCGTTCTTCATTCATGTAGTAGTTAGTTATTTATTTTATATCTCAGATTTGATTTTGAAATTATTAATCAAGGTAATCATAATAGTTAAATTTATAAACCATTTGTGGGTCAAGAAATTAATGGAATGCATCCTTTCCTTTGAAATATAGAATATGATTTTTCATTAGTAATGTCAAAAATATTCTACTTCAAAACTTTATATTCATTGAAAAACAAAATTTTATACAAGACTAACATTACTTAAATTGAAAATAAATTTTTTAATATGCTCCAAAAGTAGGAAAATACCAACCAAGAAAATATGTAAATATTCATGACCCTTTCGATAACAAATAATTCATCTTAATATATCCAACTGGTACTACTATTCTCAAAAGATAAAAGTTTGAGATACATCATATGATAAAATAGATGTTTTTCTTCTTTTTATCATTTGATAAACTATCAACAACATTGTTTAGGATAATTCTCTTTAGAAGATAAAAATGATACTGATTTGTGATATATAATATTAATAACATGTTCTAAAATTAGTGAGATAATATTTTATCAATATCCATTTCATAAGAGATAAACATATCATAAATTAATTTGGAATAAAGTTGGAAAAACTCAATCATTCTCTTAGAAGATAATATCTTATATATTAAAAAAAATTCAAGTATAGTGTATTCTGATTCTGTGTAGTTAGAAGATATTATTTCAAAAAAAGGATTCTCATAAGATGAAATACAGTGTAGTCTAATGAATACAGAACCTAATGTAAGATAAAAATCTAAAGTTGGTGTATGGTAAATTTCTTAAAAAAAATTATCAAAAAACACATGAGACAAACTCCTTTGAAAAAAAGTTATTATTTTGTAAATCATCAAAACACATATAAAAACCATGAAATTTTGGAACAAAATATGTCTATAAAATAATTTCCAACTTTTTTATGATTATGATACACATTGAATATATATTTTAAAAAAAACCTTTCAATTTTGAATTCTCATCCCATTCTCAATTATCCACTTCTCCATTTTCTTCTCCCACTTTAAAATAAATTTATATTTTAGACATTTTTATTACGCCTTTTCTTTTTCTAAAACTAATTTTTTAAATTATAAATTTTTTAAAATTTAAATTTTTTAAAATTTAAATTTTTGGGTTGTCTATTTCTTCTCCCCATTGTGTTATATTGAAAAGAGGTTGAATAACAGAATATAATCAATATTTCACACGAACAATTATAAATAGTTAATATAAATTATTTCGAATATAATTTTTTATAACATATCATTAAATAAAATAAATTGAAGGGTTCATTATGTAATTATGAAATAATAAAAAACCAATAAAGAATAGATAATAAGAATAAATAGATTCAGCTGATTCATCGAAATAATATAATATAAAGTAATGAAATCATAAGAAAAAAGTTGTAAATAAATACTAAAGACAATAGAGAAGAATGTAGAAGACATATATATGAAAATTTGAATAAATATATAAAAACATTAAAAACATTCATATAAGGATGAAAGAATTAAAATGTTTTTTGAGACACCATTCAAATGCTTTAAAAATTCCATTAAATGAAATACGATACTGATATTTATAAACATCACATCGAACTAAGAAACCAAGATTGAAAATTATGAAATGTCAATCGAACATAGAATATGAAATGATTCTTTGGTAGTGGTTTCTTTAAATATAATGGACATAAAAAGGGTAAAGAAGATTCAGGAAGAGGAACATCAACCATTATTCCAACAATATCACCAAACATTAGTATAGAATCTCTGAGAATTTATCAATATTCTTGAGTGATTTCAATTGTTTTGTATCGGATATTGATAGAAACCGAGTGGACTCTAAGTAAAGAACTATACTTTTTATAGGAGTGGTTTTTAAGAGGAAGATTTAGGTAAAGGTAAATAAACTTATTCCGAAAACCATATATTTCCCATTTAATATATATCATCCAAATTAATAGATTATTTCCTCCTTTTTGAGGAAGACTCATTACGATCAATGATGGGAGCTCTAAGAAGATTTCCCCTAATTTGAAATAAGGAATTAATATAAGAAGAGAACCATTTTAATAGGATATTCTTACAAGAAACACGTATTTTAATAAAACCATTAAATATCCTATGAGAGAAATTCCCAAAGAGGTTATATATGTCTCCATTTTTGGAATAATGAAAAACCAGGTTCTGATAAACATTATAATTTATCTCTGAAACACCAACCAAACATCAATTGAAATAATTTAAATTAATCTTATAGAACTTTTCATTCTTGAGGCTTAACAAAATAATCATCCAATTAATTTCACCATCTAATTATGAGGACATTGTATTCAAATTATTATAATTATCATATTTATATCGTCAAATATCATTTCCCAAACTACTAGATAATTTTGAGGCATCCAAAAATCTTTTTCAATATAGTAATAATTAAACATATATATTATTTCACTAGTGATATAAGATATAGAACTATTTTAAAATTTCCTTATAATAAGGATGTGATTTAATTCTTATATCCATCAATTTATATGATATAATTTTGTGGAAACAAAATAAACTTTCAGGTTTCATCTATAAAATTATTTTGAAATCTATAAAAAATTTATATACATAAAAGTTAATGTTTCATTGAAGAAATTGTATTATTATTCATGTCTATTACCTAATACACAACTTCTAGTCATGATAAAAAATCCAATTGATTTGAGTCTTCTATAGAGGGTTTCACTAAATTCTTTTCAATCATAGAATTAACCAATAAATTTAATTCATTGACATCATCTCTTGAGAAGACATGATCAGAAATAGTCCTAATTTTTTTAATCTAGGACCTAATATTTTAATGATTCTATATATAACATTAAATTTGATAAGCTCCAATAGATCTCTCATTCTCTATATCTAATTTAGATTTTTGAATTACATATCATGTATATTGAGAATTAATAAGAGAAAAATTTTATTGATGAATATTGGTGTTTACCGAATCATCTACTTGTTGATTTATATAATCATTGGTTGGTCTTCTTGAGATAGTTCTCCATAATCTTATCATACTCTTACACTTGAAATGATCTATGTATCATTTCTTTTTCCTTATTCTTATACTAATTTTGATATATTTTTACTTGCATTATCAATAGGTTTAGATTCGATTCTTGCATTCATCCCACTATATAAAGATATATAAACCCAAATAATTTCAAAAAACAAAGTTGATATGGACCTTAATTGAACAAAACTTAATTATATTGTGGTAGATGAGGAAATATATTTTCTACCAAATGAAACTAGGATAACATCATGTCCAACCGATTCTTAGAAAATATCTGTATAGACTTCAAGAGGAACTTATCATCTATATTGATTAGAAACTGATACTCCACATATTCTTTCACCAGCAGTGTTGTTTTTGAGAAAATCTATCATATTTTCTATTTTACCGTACCTTAACACTATAATAGGAATAATAATATAAATTAAAAAATCACTGGAAATAACTACCTGAGATGATTCCCCCAGATTCACATTGGAGTCAATTCCAATGTCATCTTTGGAACTCAATCAAACCCAATTATTTAAATTATAATTCGAACAAAACAACATATTAATAAAATTATTCCATTACATGTTTCCAAACCATGAAAATGTGATGATTTAATATCATTAAAATACATACCAACCATATAAAAGAATAACATTAAAATACTTCTTAAGGGATAGAGGTTTAATGAAATATTTTGTACATACCATATGTATCTCATAACATATCATACCAGATTTATCAGCTTCTCAATAATAAATAGATATAATAAAGTAACATCATGGTATAAAACTTTACATAACTCACCTTTGTACTATTTGAAGAACAACTGAATGAAAATTATAAAGAATCTTCTTTCTAGTTCTTTGTCATTAACTAGATTCTTCTCAGCATCTGCAACACCAAATAGGGACTTTCTGATCATAGGATGATAGAATCCATCAACATAAATCAATGATGTACAAATGTTTTTTATAGCCTTCATGAGGGAACATGAAAGCTTAACACATTATAAATTATTTTGGTGAGAACCATTTTTGATTAATGGTTATAGTTAGAAGGTATTCATTATCACCAAATTGAAAAACTCTAGTCTCATGGATCTCAGGACCTTGCTTCCCAAACTCAAACTCAGTTCTTCTATCATCAATGAAAAATTACCAATCCTATCGATTGATATATTTTATAAGTAACACATGTGTTCCATTATTCTAGGTAAAATCTATCACATATCCATATAAAAAATCCTTGATATTATTTGATGATAGATTCTTCATGAAGAGGAAAAATGGGTTATTTTAGTTATTTTCATTGTTGAAAAAATTCAGAATATTGAAGGGTTAGGGAAAAATGGATAAAATAATATAGGTAATTAGGGTTCAAGGGTTTTCAATGGTTTTTCTCATAGAGAAAACACAAATTAATTTTATATAGTAAACAAGGGGTTACATAATGATGTGGATAGTAATAATTATTAAAACCATGTGACTTGTTCTATATGATACGACTACCAATGAAAATAGGAATTCCAACTTTTAAATAAAGTAAAAGAAATAAAATAATGGAATAAAAAAATAATCTACTACGAATGTAAAATTGATTTAAAAAAATTAAACAACCCTAATTTAGATTTGATAAAATCCAATATATCAACAAGAAATGTTGTAGTTAAATTATCTACTGAATCATTTTTTGTGGAAAAAAATCAAAATATATATCATTATTTTATGCATGATCTCTTAATAAATAATATCATAAATAAATGTGACTTATTCATGAATGGATTATTTGATTCTTTAAAATGGTGATAGCAGTGTTGTTTTCAAATTTCATAAGAACATAGTCATAATTAAATCCAAAACCCACTAAGATTTGTTTTAACCAAAATAATTATAAAACAATTCTTAGTACCATATATTATTTTTCAATAGTTGGTAAGTATATATTTTGTTGATTTTAAATTGACAAAGAGACTAGATTTATTCTATGAATATGATTGGTCCTTGAGGATCTTTTCTTATCTGATATATAGAAAGACAAATAGTAACATTTGTATGAAGTTAAATTAAAATTTGAAGTTTTTTGAAAAAATGTGTTACAGAGATACATTTCCTTTTGACTACATTAAAATTATTTTAGCATCATTTTACTGAGATTTTTCAATATTGGATTCAAATCATTCAAAAGTACATTTTGAAAACTTAATGTATGGTTTAATTGTAGTATGCAAAAATAAACATCCAATTATTCTTCAACACAACATGTTGCCAAATATTTTTCCAGCATCATCCATCTCAAAATTAATTTTAGATATTATAGGAGATGAATAATTCAAACTATTTTAAATTAATAAAGTCTTAAGTGAATTATTTATGTAATTTATATAGTTTAAAAAAGTTCTAATTATTTTGATAAATTTGAAATATTTTAAAATAGTTGAACTCACCCATCATACTTATTGATAAATCCTTTTTAATATGTTTTGAAAAAATAGTATAATGTTTGATATTCTGATAAAATATAACATCATAAAAATATATTTATATTAAAAAAGTTCTCATGATGATGTTTTGATAAATAATGTAATATCTTTCATTCATACTTTAAAACCCATTGAAAAAATAAAGGAAGTAAATATTTTATATATTTTCATTGGTTCTTATTTAAACCCATATAAGGATTTAGTATACTTTAAAACTAAAATTTTAAGGTGAGGGTCTTCAAAACTAAGAGGTTTTTATATATAAACATAATCTATTAAAAATACATTTAGGAAAAAGAATAAAAAAAATCTATATGTTATTATTCCAATTTCAAAGAAGATGCGTATTATAGACAGATTTTAATTTTTTCTAACCTAGATACATGAGATGTGGTTTCTTAGTATTTTATTCCTTATTGTAGACTATAAACTTTTCCAATTAGTATAAATTTATTTATAGTGATCACATCATAATAATAATGTTTTTATAAATAAACATTTTGTTCCAATTTGGGGATAATAAAGGTATCTATCAACGGATTTCAATAAATAGTTTTCTTTTCAACTGAATTAACTCTTCATGAATAGATAAAAAAAACTTCCATTTGATAAATATTATTCAATATACTGTGTTCCTAGTTTGGGTAAAAAGAAATATAATTTTTTGGGTTCCCAAAATTTGTACTAGTTCTAACTCATTCATCGATGCTTCATACAATTGTTTCTATGAGATGATTTTTAAGACATCTAGGTAATCTAGGCATGACACTTTATATATCAGTAGTAGAAAATCTCTGAATATTTTCTTTAAAATAATAATATAAAGATCATTATACTTCTTGTTGTTAAAGAGAGATATGTCCCATGTTCTTATGAGAGTCATTAAACATATATATTTGGGAAATTTTGGGATCAAAAGGATCACATTAATCAATCATCAGAGGAGTAAATTCTTCAAAACTAATTGAACTTTTTTTAAAAACTCTACAATCTGATGATGTAGTAAAATATACTAGGAAAATAACTTTATTTGCATTAATATTTTACCTACCAATACTATCTTCAGTTTTGAACATGTAAACATTTCTACCAATTACATTGAACTATCATATCTTTCATTTTCTATTATAACATAAGTCATGTGGTGTTTTCTTTAAGATTATCGTTATTAGAACATTGATAATGGAATAACATGTTGTGTTAACTGTATCATCCCAAGAAATGTATTTTCATTTTATTTTCACAGAACATGGTTCTAGAAATTTATTTAAGGATCCTATTCCTCCATTCAACAACACCATTATGTTCAGGTGTCATAGTGGAAGAAAAAGAAAATTTAATACCATGATTTCAGAAATATTATTTAAATTAATTATTCTAAAATTCACCTTTATAACCACTCAGTAACATCAAAATTTTGTAATATTTTACAATTTTTTAGAATCTTAAGAAAGAAAATAAAATAATATAATATGCATTTTTAATTTTTAATAAGTAAACCCCCAAAAATCGTGAAAATGCATCAAAAAAACACATAAAAAAATTTACCATAATGACTTGTTGTTCTAATATATTCCAGAAAATCCCTATAGATAAGATATATAGGTATAGATGTAAAAACCGGTTTAATTGGTTTAAAATATGAATTTTGTTTCTTACCCATTTTTCATGAATCTCATAGCTAATTTTTGTCCAATTTTAGTATAGTAAAGTATGAAATAAAATGTTTCCTAGAAATATTTTTCACGAAGTGAACATTACAATTTCCAAGACTTCTATCAAAAAATCCACGAATCATGAATTTCTGCATTAAAAAAATTTACATTTTTGGACAAAAATAATTTGTTCTAATGTGTAAACATTACCTAATTTAGGTTCTCTAAAATTAAGAGACATTCCATTGAAAACAAAACATGTATTGTTAGAAAAATTAACCAACTAAACATCTGCATATTCTTGAGAAATATTTATTTTTTTGTGGTCTGATCCATCAACTTAGATAAATTGGAAGATGAGAATTGATTTATTACTTAAAATATATCCAAAACCAACAATATGTCATTTCATATTGTCACTAAATGTGACATATCCTCCTTCAATATTTTATTGTGAGTGAATGTTTCATAAATATCCACACATACATCTTGAACAACCACTTTCTATACACAATTTTTCATTTTTTATCATGTGGTTTGTTCCCTATAATTAAAAATCAATCAATAATAATTTATGGTGCTAAAATTTTATTTTGTCCCAAAATTTTATTTATAAAATTCTTGGGGATCCAAATATTTTTTTGTTTTATAGAAACATTTGTAATTCATTTTGAAAAATACGTTTTAAGAATATAATTTTGGATTAAAAAAATTGTTTATTATTATATTTTAGATTTTAGCCTAATGTCCTATTTTAACATAATGAAAACATTTAACATTGGAATGTTATTTTTATAACTATGAACAAAATAGTTCATGTATAATCTGGGTCTTTCACCATAATATCCAATTCCAAAATTTTCCTTTTAAAAAATTTTCAAATTTTTTTTTAAATAATCTTTTCCTATAGTAAAAAAAATTCTACATCTTGAAATCATTAAACCTCCTTTTATAGTTTCTTATATTTCATAACATGTTTAGTATATGATGCTATAGAATTTTCAAATTTTAATTTTTTATGTCTTAGTATTCATTGAAAATTTTATTTTTTGGATTTCATGAGAGAATTATTTTAGTTTCCAAATCTTTAATACTATGTTTCTAAAAATTAATCTATTTATTTTTATTGTTTTTATGAGAAAAATCATTTTCTAATCCAAAATCATGATCATTTCTAGAATAATACTGTCACACCCTGACCAGGGCACATGTTTTATTTTATTATTTCTTTATCCTTAAATAATTTTTGTTGCGGTCCAGTGTGAGTCCCAGATGAAATTTTTGAGTTTTTTTCTAAAAGGGTGCTTTTCGACGCGACGTCGTTGGGTGCGCGAGCGGAGCCTGTTTTGGAAACCCCGCGCATCCCTGCCCCGGTTTTTTCACATCCCGTTCATCTTCAAAAAAAATGAAATAAAATGTTTTTGTATTTAAAATGCACCTTAATTATAGTGTCATTTAAATTTTTATTCTGTTATTAATTTTGTTATTATTGAAATAATAGAAATAATTTTATTATTTTATTAGGATTCTTATTATTATTATTTTTATTTTTATTATTTAGATAATTATTATCATTAGAATAACATTTATATTATGGTTCATTATTATTATTATTATGGTTTTCCTTTTCTCTTTTTTTTCTTTGCCTCCTCTATAACCCTAGCGGCCCCCCTTTTTATTTTATTTTTCTCACCCGACACATGTTGCGCTGCCTCCTCCCTCGCTACCTTTTCTTCCCCAGACGGCCTCTCTATCCCCCTTTTGCAGTAGCCGCTCCACCTTTGCAGTATCCTGCCATAAGCCCTTCATCTCCTCCCTCACTCTAGAACACACAACCAGCCACCCGAGATCCCTCTCTGTCCGCTACTGCACCCCTGCGGGAACCGCCTCAGCCTTCCTCCTTTGCACCAGCAACCCCCTATCACAGGACTTGGCGCCTCGGCATTCCCCTCCTTCACTTCGCACAACATTCACAACACCCAACCCACTTCGGACCGGCCTCCTCAGCGCGGAACCCCGTCTCCTCGTTGCTGCTCCTTCCTCCCTTACAGCAACCCGCACATAGCAGTCCCCCCGATGCCCGACTTCCTCCCCTCCTCCCTCCTGGTGCAGCGCGCAACCCCCTGGGCCTCCCTCCTGCTTTCCGTTTCAGCACACCCAGGCTCGACCTCCCCTGATTCCGCCCTCTCCTTCTCTTGCACACAATAGCGGAGCCACCCCATGGATACAAAGAGGCCTCATGCACACCTCCTCTTCCGGCATGACATCACCACCAGCCAGCGGTGCAACCAAGTCCTCCCCTTTGATCTGCCTCCCTGCCGCTGGCTAGCTCAGTGCACCATTTCCCCTTCGGCCCAGCGCCTATCTGCAGCTCTCTCTCCTGCTCCCTCACGTTGCAGCCTGTGTAGCCCAGCACCCCCAACCCTCTTGTCCACTGCACTGCACCCTGCTCGGTGCACCCCTCCTGCACATCGCAGCCAGCGTACCACCCCTGAAAGGTTTATTTTATTTTTACTTTTATTTTTTACTTTTATAATTATTGTTATTATTATTAGTATTATTATTATAATTATTATTGTTGTTGTTATTATTATTATTATTATTATTATTGTTATAATAATAATAATAATAACAATTATTATTATTATTATTATTGTTATTATTATTATTATTATTATTAATATTATTATTATTATTGTTTTTGTTATTATCATTATTATTATTCTTATAATTATTGTTTTTTATTATTATTATTATTATTATTATTATTATCATCATCTTACTCTGGTCGGATTAATGGTTTTAGTCGATGGTTGGTTTTATTGGTTGGTTTAGGATTTTTAGGACCCGCACAGGGTGTTTTCGAGCGAGCGTCGTCGTTGCGCCTTGTTTCCGAAGTTTCCTCGTCATTGCAAATTGGTTCTGAGGTTTCTTAGTCGTCACACATTGATCTTCAGGTAGGTTCCCTTTGCACTGCTTTTAAAATTTATGTTAAATTATTTCATGCTGTTTTCACACAGTATCTGTTCAAATTAAATATTTTATTAATTTTAGTAAACGTGAAATAGTATTAGAGAATTTTTTTTATATAATTACTCAGTGTAAGAAAGTGATGTTTATGTTATACACAACACATAAAATATTTTCTTGATGAGAGGACACTCAATAATGAAAGAATTCCTCTTTGGATTTTAAACATAATTCACGAAATATAAAATAGAGTTCTGGTTTAATGATAAATTATTTCTTTTGAAGCGTGAACATGTATTTTGGTTCTTTTGAGAAATTTCCCGGTTGGCTCTTAAAGTTTTTTTTTGAAAAATAAAATTGTTTGGTTTGGTTTTATGAAAAATGTTGGAAGCCTATGAAGTAGTAGTTTTGGGGTTCCTTAAATGGTTTTAAACTGGGTTTGGTCTTATAAAGAATTTGTACTTTTTTAGTTGTGATTGTGAAAGGTGTTTAATGCCCCTTTGGAACTTTATGGAAAATGATGTGATTTTTTTAATGAAAACCCTCCTAGGATAACTCTCCTGCCTTAGATGCAATTGATTGTTGGGGTGGCCGCGCTTAGAGTCTCCCAGGTACTTGAGTAGTTTAAAGGCAAGAGGTTGTTCCATGGAGTGGCTCGGGGTGATGCCTGTTGTGCTATATATATATATATATATATGATTGGATGCTCAGTTGGCATCGGTTCGCTCACCCCTTTTATAAACACTTGAGACATGGGAATCTAGCATATTGAGAGAATATTCTAAGAATGATTGCTGCACTGCTAGATATGGTACTAATCAGTGGACCATAATAGGTGGATATATTGGGTTTATTACTATGGGATTTTCCCTCAACCTTACCGAGAGAGGATGGTCGAGCATATTGTGCGTTTTGATTTCATTGTGACATGTTGATAAGGATGATTTCCCATGTATTAGTGTCTTCTAGTTTATTCTCTATCTCCTAGGTTCACCCATGTCTATTTAGCTTTTGTTGCTTGCAGTAGTGATTACGATTCTCATATGTATACCTACATTGCCCTTGAAGTTTGTTTTACATTGTTCATTTCTGGTGTATTGTTTTCCTTAGAAAGTGGTAAATTTCTATTGATTAGGTTTCTAAAAATGTTTTCCGAATGAATGTTTTTAATCATCTTTGTACAAATTTTTAAAAAAATAAAAATATCATTTTCCCCCTTTTAAAAATCCATTAACACTAACGAAATGAACCCAAATTTGGAAATGGTTAATGGAAATGATTCGTACTTTTTTTAAGTAAAATACTTAGAAAAACATACCATTATAAATTGTAGTTCACACTTGAAATGATGTTTCTTTTATTTTAAAGGTAGTGCATTGGGAATAGATATTAGGCTAGCCTACTGAGTTTTGAACTCATGACTATAGTTCTTTTCTATTTTTAGTGTTTTGTAGGACACACCTTGAGAGTGCTCACCTAGGGAGACGCTTCATTGTTGAGTTGGAGAGTGACCCGCGAGGTCACACGGAGTTAGTTTGGACGTCGTGTTTAGTCAGTTTTATTTTTATTCTATTCCAGTTTAGTCACATTATTTGGTTTATTTATTCTACGTTGCTCTATATTATTTCTGCTATTTTATTTATTTATATTGGGAGAAATCGTTCCCACAACCTTTATTGATGCCCTGGCGCTTGTCGCCAGTCCGGGAGGATTGGGAACGCCTCTCAGGCCATGTCACGGACCAGCTCGGGTGACAGATTCAAGGTCGACCCAGGTTGGTTTGTTAAAAAATGGCATCAGAGGGAGTCATCTATTAGCGGACCTCACTTTCCAGAGCACCCTTTTTATTTGGGATATCAAGGTAGACATAGTAGGATTGTCGGGACTCGAGGGTTAGGATCGGGAAGGGCGTCACAAACTCTTGCTCATTTTTATCCCCGAGTTTCCATGGTAAGTCCGGTTTAATTTGTTTATTTGGGTTTTTATGTAAATGTTTTGTGATTGGAATATGACAAGGGGAGTTGGGTTAATAGTCCTCCAAAGCCTCATGGCCTGGAAGGCCATCTAGAGCTTGGGGCATGGTCCAAAAAGACTCTTCGTGTCGGTGACGTGATTGACATATGGCCGCCAACCATATGGTCAAGTTTCCCACTAACACTAGTTCCCTGTTTGAGATTTTTTGGGTCTCCTGTGGCTTCTGAGAGTGGTTCTAATTTGAAAACAAAAGATGGGTTTTGAAAAAAAAACGGTTGTTTGAAATGACATGTTTAATTTGTGGATTGTTTTAAAATACATGGTATGAATGATTTGTTTTTGGAAGAAGAATTTTATTTGTTTTGGCCACGGTGTTCCTATGAGTGCTCACATGCATAGTGGTATGTTGGAAATGTGGACAGATTTATGGAATGGTTGATGGATGCTCGGGGTGTCATAGATACATGCATGTGAGTGAGACTCTAAAGAATATCAATGTCAAGGGTTTAACCCACCAAGCTCATTTTAAATTAAAGATGTTTTCAAAAGAAATGTTTTTATTTTATGACAGATCATTTTATTATGTTTAGAGACTTTCATATATGCCGTGTTTGTTTTTTAGGATTTTTATTTATTGAGTTGGCCTGGAATGGGTTTTGACATTTTCTTGTCCATCAGTTATCCCCTTGAAGATTCGATGAGTTATCATGGTGCGGTTGATCAACCTAAGGATTTTATGCTTGAGTTTCAGAAGCTAGATCCACCTATCTTTTATGGTCAAGCGGACTCTTCTGTAGCAGAGGAGTGGATACAGACGATTGAAAGGGACTTTAACCTCATTGAGTTGCCCGAGTCGTTCAAGGAAAGTTTGCAACCTTCATGCTTGAAGGTTCACCTTGGATGTGGTGGAAGTCAGTGTCTCAGAACAAGCCCTGTCAAGAGCTTACATGGGAGTTCTTCAAGGCCTCGTTAATTCGTCAGTATTTCTCTGAGGAAGAAAGGGTGAGATAGGGGATGGAAATGTGTTGTCTGCAGTAGGGTGACAGACCCGTGTTAGAATATTTCCAGCGCTTTATGTAGCTGCCCCCTTATGATTCAGGGTATGCCACAAATGAACCCATTAAGGCTCGACACTTCAAGGTGGGTCTCAGCCCTGATCTACAGTCGAAGGTGTTAGAGTCTAACCTAACTACTTTTCTCAATGCGGCAAGACAAGATTTTCATGTCGAAGTCACAATGGCAGGAGTGACCGAAGTAGTTCTCCCTCATTCGATCCCTATGAGCAGTGGTGAAGATTCTGGAAAGGAGATGAGTAATAAAATGAATGTGGATGGAGTAGGTCATGGAATCAAGAGGCCTCGAGATCTTTCATCAACATCTTCAGAGCGAGAGATCCTTCTGTGTTATTAGTGTGGAAAGCCGGGTCACAAGAAGCCGTCGTGCCCAAGTGCTCTGAAGCCCTGCCAGGCATGTGGACGCCTCAGTCACTTGCGGAAATTTTATCGGGGTGTTAATAGAAAGAGTCACAGAGGAAGTTCTCAGAAGTGATGTGTTGTTGGGTTTTTGTTCAATGTCTCTGGTGTAAGTTTACTTTTAGTGTAAGTGATCTTTTATCATTTTAGTTGTACTAATGGTGTTTTGGGGTTTGACATGTATGGGATGTCGTGGGTCTTTTGATGAACTCTGGCCTTCAATTCTAGTATTTATCTCATTTTAAAATCTTGTCCTTTATTCTGTCAAACCAGAAGACGTATGTATTTTATTGGGATTATCAGAACCTGACTGCGAGGCAGGAGACGCTTCATCCAATGGAGCTCGATCTAAAAGGTCTCAGAGTGAAGACAGCGTGTAGTCAGGAACCCCGAGGAATTTTTAGGAGTCTGGTTAAGGTTACGTCTCTAATGTGTGGTGAGACAGTTTTGGTGTTGCTTCTTTGGATTCATTGTCGTTGTAATTCTCCTCTTATCACAAAGTGTTGTGATAGAATTATCCCTCACATAATGTCAATAATGGTGCATTTTTGGGATGTGAGTCACCGATTAGTGGCCTTGTATGGATCACCGATGTAAATCGGCTACAACTTTGGTTTGTTTCCATCCTGAAGTGGTGAGCCGTGAATAAATGTGTGTCGTAGTTTCATTTCTCCAATCCTCGGACCCTCCCTCCCTACCCATGGGGTTGGGGTTTTTGGTTCACATAGAGTTTTCATTCCATCTCTCATCCATTTTGAATGAGAGTGAGTGGTGTGAATGTTCTTACTGTGTTTCTTTTAGCTTGAGCAAGGCCTGGTGAAGGTCTACGTTGGTTTTATGGTTGGGTGCTAGTAGGATGGTTCTTTATGGTGGGGAGACCCACCTTCTCTCTAGGTTTACTTTTAAGTCGTTATCAGATGCTATTTGAGTTCATATGGTGGGGAGCCGTTCAGGCCTCCCCTCTACTAGTGATTTATTTTGGGAAATGAGGATGGGTCCCGTAAATGGTAGATGGAATTTCCTTTGGTTATGAGGTTGGATCGTGTTTACGTGGAATCCTTTGGTGTTGATTGATCAGCTGGATGGTGTCGTGGCTTTCTTGGGGTGGAAAGCATTATGGTGGGGAGAATTGTCACACCCTGACCGGGGTGCGTGTTTTGTTTTATTATTTCTTTATCCTTAAATAATTTTTGTTGGGGTCTAGTGTGAGTCCTGGATGAAATTTTTTTGTTTTTTTAAAAAGGGAGCTTTTCGACGTGGCGTCGTTGGGCGCACGAGCAGAGCCTGTTTTGGAAACCCCGTGCATCACTGCCCGGGTTTTTGTGCATCCCGTTCGTCTTCGAAAAATATGAAATAAAATGTTTTTGTATTTAAAATTCACATTAATTAGTCTGTCGTTTAAATTTTTATTGTGTTATTAATTTTATTACTATTGAAATAATAGAAATAATTTTATTTTATTTAATAGGATTCTTATTATTATTATTTTTATTATTATTATTTGGAGAATTATTATCATTAGAATAACTTTTATATTAAGGTTCATTATTATTATTATTATTATGGTTTTTCTTTTCTCTTTTTTTTCTTTGCCTCCTCTCTAACCGTAGCAGCCCCCCTTTTTATTTTATTTTTCTCACTGACACATGCTGCGCCGCCTCCTCCGTTGCTACCTTTTCTTCCCCAGCCGGCCACTCTCTCCCCCTTTTGCAGTAGCCGCTCCACCTTTGCAGCATCCTTCCATCAGTCATTCCTCTCCTCCCTCACTCCTGCATGAACAACCAGCTGCTCGGTATCCCTTTCTGTCCGCCACTGCACCACAGCGGGAACCGACTCAGCCTTCCTCCTTTGCACCAGCAACCCCCTCTCACAGGAACCAGCGCCACATCCTTCCCCTCCTTCACCTCGCATAGTAGCCGCAACACCCAAAACACTCTGGACCTACCTCCTCAGCGCGGAACCCCAGATCCTCTTCGCTGCTCCTTCCTCCCTTGCAGAAACCCACACACCGCAGCCCCCCCTGATGCCCGACTTCCTCTCCTCCTCCCTCCTGGTGCAGCGCGCAACCCCCTGGGCCTCCCTCCTGCTTTCCGTTTCAGCACACCTAGGCTCGACCTCACCTGCTTACGCCCTCTCCTTCTCTTGCACACAGCAGCGGAGCCACCCCACGGATGCGAAGAGGCCTCTTGCACACCTCCTCTTCCGGCCGGACATCACCACGAGACAGAAGTGCAACCCAGTGCTCCCCTTTGATCCGCCTCCCTGCCGCTGGCTAGTTCAGTGCACCATTTCCTCTTTTTCCCAGTGCCTATCTGCAGCGCCCTCTCCTGCTCCCTCACGTTGTAGCCTGTGTATCCCAGCACCCCCAACCCTCTTGTCCGCTGCACTGCACCCTACTTGGTGCACCCCTCCTGCACATCGCGGCTAGCGCACCCCCTGAAAGGTTTGTTTTATTTTTACTTTTATTTTTAATTTTATAATTATTGTTGTTGTTATTATTATTATTATTGCTATTATTATTATTATTATTATTATTATTGTTAATATTAATATTATTATTGTAATTATTATTTTTATTATTGTTATTATTATTATTACTATTATTGTTATTATTATTATTATTGTTGTTGTTATTGTTATTATCATTATTATTATTCTTATAATTATTGTTTCTGTTATTATTATTATTATCATCATCATCATCATCATATTACTCTTGTGGGATTAATGGTTTTAGTTGATGGTGGGTTTTATTGGTTGGTTTGGGATTTGTAGGACCCGCGTAGGGCGTTTTCAAGCGAGCTTCGTCATTGAGCCTTGATTCCAAAGTTTCCTCCTCATCACAAATTGGATCCGAGTTTGCTTTGTCGTCGCACATCGATCTTGAGGTAGGTTCCCTTTGCACTGATTTTAAAATTTAAGTTACATTATTTCTTGCAGTTTGTGCACACTATCTGTTCAAATTAAATATTTTATTAATTTTAGTAAACGTGAAATAGTATTACAGAATTGTTTTTTTAAAATTACTCAGTGTAAGAATGTGATATTTATTTTATACACAACACATGAAATATTTTCTTGATGAGAGGACACCCAATAATGAAAGAATCCCTGTTTGAATTTTAAAAATAATTCATGGAATATAAAATAGAATTCTGGTTTAATGATAAATGATTTCTTTTGAAGCATGAACATGTATTTTGGTTCTTTTGAGAAATTTCCCAGTTCGCTCTTAAAGTTTTTTTTTGGAAAAATAAAATGGATTGGTTTGGTTTTAAAAAAAATGTTGGCAGCCTACGAATTAGTGTTTTGGGGGTTCTTTAAATGGTTTTAAACTGGGTTTGGTCTTATAAAGAAGTTGTACTTTTTTAGTTGTGATCATGAAAGGTGATTAATGCCCGTTTGGCACTTTATGGAAAATGATGTGATTGTCTTGATGAAAACCCTCCAAGGATAACTCTCCTTCCATAGATGCAATTTATTGTTTGGGTGGCCACGCTTAGAGGCTCCTGTGTACTTGAGTAGTTTAAATGCAAGAGGTTGTTCCATGGAGTGGATGGGGGTGATGCCTGTTGTGCTATATATATATATATATGATTCGATGCTCGATTGGCATTAGTTGTCTCACCCCCTTTACAAACACTTGAGACATGGGAATCTGGCATATTGAGAGAATATTCTAAGAATGATTGCTGCACTTGTAGATATGGAACTGACCAGTGGCCCATAGTAGATGGATATATTGGGTTTATTACTATGGGATTTTCCCTCACACTCCCGGAGAGAGGATAGTCGAGTGTATTCTATGTTTTGATTTCATCGTGACATGTCGATAAGGATGATTTCTCATGTATTGGTGTCTTCTGGTTTATTATCGATCTCCTAGGTTCACCCATGTCTATTCGGCTTTTGTTTCTTGCAGTAGTGATTACGATGCTCATATGTATACCTATATTTCCCTTGTTGTGTGTTTTACTTTGTGCATTTCTAGTGTATTGTTTTCCTTGGAAAGTGGTAAATTTATTTTGATTAGGTTTCTAAAAATGGTTTTCGAATGAAAGTGTTTAATCATCTTTGTACAAATTTTAAAAAAAATAAAAATATCATTTTCCCTTTTTTAAAATCTATTGACACTAATGAAATGAACCCAAACATGGTAATGGTTATGGGCAATGGTTCGTACTTTGTTTCTAAGTAAAAAACTTAGAAAACATACCTTTATAAATTTTAGTTCAAACTTGAAATGATGTTTCTTTTATTTTAAAGGTAGTGCATTGGGAATAGATATCGGGCTAGCCTACTGAGTTTTAATACTCACACCTATAGTTCTTCTCTATTTTTAGTGTTGTGCAGGCTACACCTTGAGAGCGCTCACCTACCGAGACACTTGATTGTTGAGTCGGAGAGTGGCCTGCGAGGTCACATGGAGATAGTTCAGATGTCGTGTTTGGTCAGTTTTATTTTTCTTTTATTCCTCTTTAGTCACATTATTTAGTTTATTTATTCTGCATTGGTCTATAGTATTTCAGATATTTTATTTATTTATATTCTGAGAAATCATTCCCACAACCTCTGTTGATGCCCTGGCGCTTGTCGCCACCCCAAGAGGATCGGGAACGCCTCACGTGCCATGTCACGGACCAGCTCGGGTGACCTGTTTGGGGTCGACTCGGGATGGTTCGTGACAAATACTAATAATATACCTAATCCTAATGTTCCATAATCCATATGTTGGATTTTTGATGAAGTGATTTAGCTTCTTATTATAAGGATATGTATTCACTAGAATATTTAGAATCACTCAGGGGACCTTCATAGATTTATTTGGATTATTTATATCCTACCATTATAAAGTACTTCTTATAACACTTCTTATTTTCATAATATTGAAAATATATTGGATTGATATGTCCGAGCCATTTTCACTCATAAAATATTAATTTTATAGAGTTTCTTCCATTATTCTTATAATTTTTGAAAGGGACTCTGAAACCATATATATTGTTATAAAACATTTTTATGGTTTAGATAAAACTATGGAAGTTCATAATTTTATATAGAATAACATGGTGAGTCTTATTATTATCATGATTTATAGATTTGTACTCCTTTTCTCTTGTTTTCAACCTTTATTGTAGAAACCTTCATGGAAAAATTTTATTTAATGATCATTTTATAATATCTAGTATTTTCATCAATATAAATTCATTCATATTAAGAGTTCCAATGATATATTTTATATTTTATTTCATAACCATTGTTGATTTTATGATAGAAAATAAGATTCCACCACATTTGTGTGGTAAAACTATACGAACATTCAATTATTGATCGGTATTAGTGATGGGTGTTCCTAGAGTAGCAATATTATTTAGATTACCTAATGTTCTTCCATTTAAATGAGTAATGATATCTAATTTTTCTATTTTGAATGTATATAACATAAGTTTAACAATATAATATCTGAGAGATTTTACGTTTTCTGTAACTTCTTAGTAAACATATATTTATTTCTACATTCATGGGTAGATTGACATTGAGAATATATGTTGAACTGATTTTGTATTTATCCAAATAATAGTCCATTCATTGAATGGGAATTTAGATAATAGAATGCTTCACTTATAGTATCCCACATTTTAAATTCTTTTCATTGGTATGTAGTAGGGCATTACTTCTTTATGAAAATATTTCACTAATATAGTCATTAAATTAATGGTCATGTTAGCCCTCTAGTGACTATCATTTTTCAACATTAATGTAAGGAGTTCAACCCATTGACATACCTTCTTGGTTATAATCTATAAAATCTTTTTTTTAAAAATTTCATTGTAATTCAACCTCTAACATAAGTGAAATCAAGATTCACATGCACTGATACCAAATTTTTCACAGATAATAGATTGTTGATCACATAAGGGGGGGGGGGTTAATTGAGTTCCTAAAATTTTCTTTACAAAAAACCACCCTCAAGAAGGAATGTGAGTTCTAATGTCTTCTATAATAAATATAGGAATATGAATTATAAAAATATAAACTATAGAAATAGAACATAAAAGCTTATATTTGTTCAGTGAACAGAAATCCCATAGTCCACTCCACCAACACTCTACTCCATGATTTTGGTGATTTTCACCAATAAAAAATATTTTGGGCTCCCAACTATGTAAATATTACTACCACTTATTAAAATTATCCTAGAGATTTCAACTTGGATCTATCTTTAAAATACATATACATGTCCTTAACACGCTCTCTTATATTTCAAGTAAACAAAATAGGATGAATATTTTTTTTAAGAATTATCACCTAACACAATTTGAAGAAGCAAGTGATAATAGATTAAGGCACATCCTGAGAAAATGATTGTCTTAAAAATAATAATTTGGATGATCTTTACAGCAACAAATAAACTTGTCAGTACAACACATGACTATTTTTAGGAGATTTTCTTATATACACATGTTTGTTTTTATAACTTTTAGAGTGTTCCTTAGTGTGTGAGCACCACTATAAGTTTCTATCTACTTATTATTGCATGTATCAGATAACTATTTATTTTATATATCCTATTATTTGTTAACATAAGAATTGAGATAATAATAATGGTTGAATTAATGGTTCATGATGAGTTAAGATATTAATGTCATGCATCCATTCATTCAAAAAAGAGAATATACTTTTTTAGTAGTGATTTTAGAAATATTCTCCATCATTAGATATTTTTATTGATTGAAAGACAAAATTTTATACAATACAACCTTTCCTAAATGGAAAACACCAATTCATGATATTCTCCTAAAACATTAAAATACTTACCAATACATTACGAATGCAATCCCAAATTCTATAGAACATCTAATTATTCACAATTTATCGAACTAGTAGTACTATTATCATAATATAATTTTCATAAAGAAATCAAAAGGTTAAATTGATCTTTGTATTATTCAGATTATATAATCAGTTGACTTCAATATTTAGTAGGATACTAATATTTGGAAGATAAATATGTTACTGAAGTGTGTTACTTAACTTCCAAAAATTCTTTAAATGTTTTTAAGATAATTTATTATGAATATCAATCTCATAAAATAAGGACTTCCCATAATATCCTTCATAATTATGTAGGCTGAAACTCAATAGTTATATTTGAGAGATATTATCATTCAATGTAAGATAATCTTCTTTGGTTGATTTTTCATATTTTGAGTGGATAAAATATATTTTTAAAAAATAATTGATTCACCTAAGATGATAATCTTTATTGTATAATGAATACTCTACATGAAATAACATAAAAGTTTATATTTATCTTAAGATAAATTCTTTATAACAAAAATATTATTTGAAACAGTTGAGGTAAATTCATTAGAATAAAATTAGGTATATTATGAATCATTATAACAAACATAAAAAACTATCTATGTTAGAACAATATAAGTCTAAAAAAATCAGAGGATCTAAAATATATCAGGATGTTATCAATAAATACTACAACAAATTTATCCATGATCTCATTGAAATATCTAATTATATTTTCCATAAATACTAGAGGATAATTTTTTAATCTAAAGGGAATAACTAGAATCAAAAAATTCTCATACATACATATATAAATATATAAATATATATATATTCTATCTTAAGAATTTAATCTCCTTTCACCATCACCAGATTGTACCCAGACCAAATATTAACCTATAAAACATACAGAGCTCTCTAGAGCTGATGAAAATAATCCTCTATATGATATAATAGAAAATTCTTATTAATGTTCATTTTATTCAATAATCTAAAATAAATAAAAATAATCATGGAACCATTATTCATTTATAAAATATTTATGGAACCCTATAAGGAATTTCTATGATGAATAAATCCTTAATCAAGATACTGTTATTACGGCTTTACAATTCTAAAAGTTCTACTTGAGATATTATATAAGAATGTTTTGATATACGCATTTTATCAGGAACCATGTCAATAGACAATTAAATCTTTTGATCATGTATTATACCATGAAATTCATATGGAAATACATCCATCAATTAATTCACTAAAATAACATTACAAATTATTATAGTCTTCTTATTATCAACAATAAATTATAGATAAAATTTATTTTCATCTTTAATAAATTATTCAACTCATTGAAATGTTATAAAATAAATGAATTCATTCTTGTATAAATATTGAAACTCATTTAAAAAATAATCTTCATTGACTATACAATCTAAATTTCCGGATAAAATGAATGAAAATAGATTCCTAGAATAAAGAAACAAGGTGTAAGACAAAAATGATTTCTGGTAAATCCTTTCTACAAATAGTAATATGTAGACTCATATAATTTATATTTTCACCAATAATTCCCCCAGTTGTTTTACAAAAATTTGTGGGTTTATATCTTGTTTTTAAATTTCATCATGAACCAACCGAGGTCGAATTTGAACCGATCACTCGAGCCATCCATTGGAATGAATCAAAGGGCATTCTTGATCCACATGTACTAGAAACTAGTGTCGGACATCAAAATTAAATAGGTGGGAATGATTTGGCCCATAAATAAAAGAAAAATAAATAAATAAAAACTAATCAATGAAAACAATAATTTATCAGTGGTGATAATATTAATCTATAAATACCTCCATGGGACCCTACGAGTCACCAACAACCTTAACCCAACGTTGCAGTACGATGACTGATTTTGAACAAGAAACAACACCATATGATAAAAAAAAGTTAAACCATAGGTGTGAATATTAAAAACTAGTAGCCATGCCCAATCTGTCTATTCCCATATGAATGTCCATTAAATAAATGATCCATTGATTTTAAATTTAAAATTAATTGTTTTAACCTTGTTTTTCATAGATGTTATTCTTAAAACAGATCACGATCCATTTAATTTTTTAGTTAAAAAACGGACTCCCTTTTAAAGAAGAAGGCATTGAAATTTTAAAGGATGTGATGTCGTAACTAAATAATGAGGAAGAAAGTGTAATCCATTTTCAAATCCTTTTTTTAAAAGCAGTTAAAACCAGTTTATCACCATTAGAATGAAGTTACACTAAACAAGGAAACAATATCAAAAAACATAAAACACATGCAATGGTAAAACACCACACAAGGGCAACCAATCCATACATGAATCTCAATCATCATCTGTAGAATACTATGTACTGTACAACATGGGAAAATCTAGGAGCTCATGAAAAACCTAGAACATGCTATACATGTGACTCATCCAAAAGTGATGCCCTACCTGATGACGTCATAACACCCAATCACCCAATTGTTGCCCAACCTTTCCAGACCGAGGGGACCAACTAGTTGTCAATTAAAACAAAATAACCCCTGCTATGGGCCACTAGCTAGTGTAATAACATATACTATTGCAAAAATAATTCACCAAAAATTCACCCTTTATGCAATGTTCCTATGTTCATACTAAAAAGGGTGTGAGCCAGCAATTCTAAACAAGTATCTAGTCACGAGCACATTCATCACACAAAAACACACAAAACAAGGTCACCTCCATGTCACCCTAGAGAACATGTCCCTTGACTTCAAACCTTCGTTTCACAAGGGAATCCCCAAACTAAGGAAACCATCAACATTAATCAATCAAAAAGGAGGGGATTCATTCCAATTGGGGTTTTCCATTGAAACCATTTTATTTAAAGTGACAACCAGTCCTTGAACAATAATCGCATTCTAAACCAGTTCTTAAAGAACAACATGCATGGTACTTTGAAAACAATAATAAATATTCTAAACCCATTAAGAAACCCAAACTAGTATTTTAAAATCAAAAACGCATTTACAGAGGCCAAAGGGGCAATTTTATAATAACATGATGTGAAAAATGAAATCAATTAATTTATTGCAACACATTGCAAGAGAGAAACCACTCCAATTCAAGACAGAAATTTGCCATTATAATTATATATATTTAATTATTATAAAAGATAGATGTGAAATGAAATACATAAAAAATATTTAAATTTGAACGTTAGTGCATATAAATCCTACCTCTGAGTGGAACTAAACTAAACATTCAGTACTTGGAGCTTTCAAACTAAGAGTTCTATCTCCCCCGCTAAGCATATTCCTCTACAAAAACATATAAGGATACATATCCCCTATGCACACACCCAAATGGCCATGAATGTTTGCAAGAGGATCCTTGCATATATGCATATACGAATATACCTATCTCTACTCACCTATGTATGCATTTCCACATATATTCAGAGGAACACCTATCCCCATTCATGTATATTCACTAACATAGATGAATATACACATAACATGAGAACCTATATATATATATATACACTTACCTATGTGTACGAATGAGAGTTTCCTTAGACCCAAAATATCTCGACCACAAAGTAGTGACCAACACATCTTAATTAAAAATACAGGAATCCATAAACATCATAATATCCTAAAATAAAATCAACCCAATCAAAGAACCTAGATACAATTAAATAGTAGAACAAACTTTTAAGGAAGAAAATTTGAAAAGAAAAAACTATTTTATTTGATAGTACTTCTATATGGGTCTTTATGTTTTTCACACCCAGAACACATTTACCAAAAGGAATACTAAAACCATTAATCCAAACTATGTGAATTCTCATTTTAACTATGCATTTCCACGCTTCCCACTATTTTCCACAAGTAAATAACCTTCCCATTTATACACCTAAAAACGATTTCCCAACACACATCATCATGACTTACACATTTCATAAAGATCCCATTTAGTTATATCATATGAAATGCCCAGAATTAATTTCAATTGATTTTTGTAGGCCCAACATGTTTCAAACCCCCCGATAATCAACAATCTTTTCACAAAATGTTTCAAATTATTTAATAAATTCTCAAATCATATTTCATAGTTAACAAGATGGATAATATGACCAATATAATTCATTTCATTTGGAATACCCATTTTTGATACATTTTCACAACATGTGACTTTGAAAATAGAATTTACATTTCCCAAAAAATTCAAAAAATCCTTTCAAAAAGAACCACAATAAAAAAATCACAACATAACCATCAACCCTTATGAAACCTATTTTCATGACCTAATCATGAAAAAATACATTCGTAACACATTCCACACCCCATAATAATTCCTCAGGACACAAAAAGACGGTAAATACCTAATTTAGAGGGTAAAAACCCATGAATCGGTTTAGAAAGCTATCCCAAATTTACGACAGTAGAGAGAATTGACAAAAGATGCCTCACCTTCAATGGTGGTTTCTAAAACACATACCAATGGGTCCCAAGTGGCCCTTAACCGAACCTAGAAAAGGATGAGACAAAAAAATTGAGCGAACCCTTTGATTCAGATTTCTGCCAAAAAAATAGGGTTACATGAAGACTTAAATTAGGAAAGGGTAGGAGAAAGGTGGATCAAACAACATTACCTCGATGATACAAAGAGAATCCAATGAGAAAGGAATGAAGGAGAAGGGGATGTTGAGGGAGTTAATGCACAAGAGAGAGGCAGTCACTAGTGGTGTCTCACGAGCAGGAAAGGGAGAAAGGGGCAGCACCGTGCCAGGGGTGCCAGAGGGAGATGAGACCTCCATAAGGATATGAATGAGGGGTTTCACTGGAAAGGAGGAATAGGAGGTGGAGGGAAAATGTAGGTAACAACATATGGGGAAGGGGGTGACACGAGAGAGGAAGGGATGAGGGAAGGTGATGTTGTGGTTTTGGAAAAATAAAAAATGAATGAAATAAAATATTAACAATAACAATGGTAATAATAAAATAATAATAATAATAGTTTTAATAAAAATAATAATCATCATCATCATTATCATTTCATAAAATTATTCATTTTATTTTTAATAATAAAAAATTAATAACACTTTAATAATCATAATATTAATAACAATTATACAATAAAAATACTAGTAAAACTTTTAATCACAATATTATTATAATCTACCACAAAAAAAATATTGTTAATATGGTTTAAAAATTAATAAAAATTATTAATTTTATGTATTGGGCAGGCTCAAGATCACCTGTGCTGACCACATGGTTACCGCTAACTGTGCGATGCTCGTACTCCTGTCCGAAACCCACCAAAATTATTAAACATATATTTTTTTAACAACACTCAACCTGAACCTCGATGAGAGTATCCAAAACTGAGAAATATTAAAATAATATAATTTCAATTGTCGGGGTGTGACATATCTCCCCACTACAGACAAATTTTACTGCAAGAATGCCACCAAGCCAATATTTAACCAAACTTCATGCTTGTTTCAAGACGTAAATAAGGAAAATAGTGAATCCAAGGATGAACATACTCTCCAGATGCCACATCCATCCAATTCAAGAGGAAAAAAAACCCAATATTTATGGGAGTACACAAGGGGGGTTCTCCCCACCACCAGAATTGAAGTAGATTGGGAACTATAAAACCTAAATAATTCCACCAATATATAAAAAAGAAACCAATTACAATGGATCCAGAAAAAATGGGACACTGGGATGAGAGTACCAACAAGAATATTTCTCCACATTGACTATAAAACACTCCCAATGAGGCTAGGAACTCTCGACATGAACATTATCCAACACCCTTTGAATGAGTGGGACCATACTTCCACCATAATTAGATTCACAACACTAGGGAAAGCCCACCAAAATAAATTCAAACAAAATAGCAGATCCAAATACATCTTTAAACATCGATATTACCAAACACTCAAATCCAAAAATAAGCAGAACTGGAACCAAAAGCAAAACCTACCCATCAGAGGGATAAACATCCCCTATAATGAATGAATGACTCTAAAAGACACATACAAACTTTTAGAACTACATGTAAAATATCATAACAAATCCATCATAAATTCAAAAATGAAATAATGAACTTATAATGACAAAAAAATTGATAGTAGAAAAAAATCATGATATGACTTTAAATTTTCCAATCATAACACATAACAAAAAACCGAAATTGAGTCTTCACACAACTGACAACACTTGACTCTGCGTGAGCACCACCATAAGACCTGTGGATAGAGATCTGATGGATGAATCCTCTCCTTCCTCATAGTTGGTTATGAGAATCCCAAGGTTATAGATTTTTCTTCAAGAAACACTTCAAATAGGACATCTTTTGGTAACCCGAAAGAACACTTCGAGTGCAGGAATTCAAAGGGATGTGACCAGATGGGTTAAAATGCATTAACTGACCACACTAGTGGCACATAAGAAAGAGGTATGATGAATTAGAATTTATAACCAACCAAAAAGATTCCTTAGAGATATGTTCCTCCAATATGCACATCTTTCCAGATGGTGAACCATGATGAATGTCAGGAAAGACCATATTTTCAACTTCCAGCACTCCGGAAACCCACTCATTGAAGTGTTCAGCGTGGACCTTCATCATCTTATGGCATTGTTGAACACACATGAGAACTTCCCTCTTATTCATCATAACCTACTCAGGTATAAGACATCATTTAAAATTGGACTAAAACACATCCCACATCATCCCTAAATGTATTGATGGTAGAGAGAAAAACATTCATTCATCCAAGGATGGACCTTAGAAAGGACCCACGATAGTATGAACTATGAAAAATTTGGATGTCTATAATACCCGGATGACATGATCAACCTCTTCAAGCCACTCCACATCCTTTAACTGACCTCGATAACCGTGAATGACATGCAACACCCAAAAGAACTAAAAACTAGGCTTCACTCATTGGTAAAATTAGGGACAATTTCGGGTGGCATACTTTAAACAACATGAGGAACCCAAAACAAAACTCACATCAAGCCAAAACACAATCAAAATAGCACCCGAGATGAGAAAACCAACCCATAATCCATGAAAAATACTAACACATCCAAAATACACTATTTAAATATCACAATTTTTCATTTAAATTCCATAAATTCCTCATCCCAAAGTAATTATTCAAATAATAATCCACTTTTCAATAATCAAAAATCTATTACTTTAGAAAATCCAATTTCAAAACACTTTATGTTTCAAAGATCACTCATAGAGTCCTATGAATCAACACATGTATGTCTATCCATTTCCATCCACTTCTTCCTAGAACAAGTTCCCCCACTCACATTCCGTACATACCCACACATCCTCCATAAAGTATACCAAGGGTCACATTATTCCTTTTGTCATCCAAATCCACGAATTTAACAACATTCCAACCAAAAAAACCAAAAAATGTAGAACTCACATTCATAATTTAAGTCAATTTTAGATAAAAAAATTAAATTTCAAAGTCTATATTCATTTAAAAAAATCACACTTACACCAACTAGAGCCAAATAGAACCCAACTTACAAAGAACTACATGAATGAGGAACTTGTTGTTATTCTTAACTTGGTGAAATGATGGTGAGTCATTCCCCATGTAAGCATCAAAAACTAGGAGGAATGTAAATTGTGTACTCAAACTCTAGATGGGTGACTACTCCATGTGAGGTCACGACATGACACTGTCTCACCACCATTCTCATTACTCAATCCCAAAGGAAAGGGAAAAGACACAAAATCCGGTCTACCATAAGAAGCTCGAGGATGATAATGAGTAAAGGTCCATGACTCCCTTCCTTTACCTATCTCTTGAGTCCTGATAGTCTTAATATCCCAATACGGACACCCCAAATAAAAATTCCTCATTTAATACAAATATTTCATGAACCAACTTAGTTAGACCCTGAACCGGTCACTCGAGCAAACCTACAGCTTGGTTTGAAGGGCATTCTTGATCCCCACAAGCTAACTACTAGTTTCTGACATCAATATTAATTAGGGTGGAAGGTTTTTACCAATAAATGAGTGAAAAATAAATAAATAAATACTGAACATTGAAAACAAAAAATAGTAACGCAGATAAAATAAAACTATAAATACCTTCATGTGACCATATGTGTCACCACCAACCACAAACCATCATCACACATCGAAGACTGAGTCCGAGAAAGAAACAACACTCAAAGATAAAAAAAACATAAATCATAAGAGTGAGTATTAAAACATAGTAGACATGCCCAAAGAATCTATTCATGTGTGAATTTCATTTAAATAAAATATCTATCAATTTCAACCTTGAAATAAAATTTACAAAACTAGTATTTTATGCATTTTATTATTAAAACAAATAGTGGTCCATTTCTATTTCTCAATTATAAACCACATTACTTTTTTAAGAATCAGGAATTGGCATTTTAAAAGTGGTGATGTTCACACTAAAAAGAGATTTAGAGTAAAAATGTTTTAAATCCTTTTTCAGTAAACACTTGAAACCATATTTTAACCTTTAGAAAGAAGCTACACTACCCAAGGAAGCAAGATCAAAAAACATACGACATAGGCAATGGAAAAACACCACACAAGAAAAACCAATTAGCACATGTATCTCAATCATCTTCCACATAAAATGAAGTTCTTGGAAACATTGGAGAACCTAGGAGATCATGAATAACCTATAAAATACTATACATGTGACTCATCTCAATGTCATTCCTTACTTGATGAAGTCATAATTCCAAAATTCTTAATTGTTACCCTACATGGCCTGACCGAGGGGCCCAGTCCCATAGAAATGATAACAAAATGACCCCCTTCTATGGGCCACTAACTAGTGAAGCAACCTAGATTAATGAATAATTCATTCACCAAGAATTCTCAGAATATTATTGGTTCACATTTTCAAACTAAAAATGGTTTGATCCAACAATTTTAATCAAGTATGTAGTCATAAGAACATTTATTACCAATAATCTACACACACAACAAGGTCACCCCCGAGTCACCCCAAAAAAGAGTCCCTCCCCCTTAAACCATAATTACACAAGGGAAGCACAAAACCAAGGAAAATATCATTTTCATAAATAAGAAATTATGGGTCCCCTTACAATGAGGGTTTTCTCATGAAGTCCTTTTATTTAAAATGCCAATCGGGCGTCACAGAACCATCACATGCTAAAGAAAATCTTAAAGAACTACACACACACCACATTGAAAACATGAAACACACTTAAAAACCCATTTAAGAAACCTAAACTAGAATTTTAAATCTAAAATACATTTACAAAGTCCAAAGGGGATTTTCATCAAGCAATTGATGTGAAAAATTCAATCAAGTCATTTATTGCAACACATTACAAGGGATAAACTAATCTAATTCGGGACAGAAATTTTTACTTACAATTAAATATCAATAATTAATATAAATTCATTGTAAAAAATTAATGAAATAATTGATTCTTAAATTAAATGGTTAGTACATAGAGATCAAACCTTAGAGTGGAAACAAACCAAAAATTTATACCTTGGCGCTTTCTACATAAGAGATGTTGTCTCACATTGAGTATATGAATCTTCACATACATATAGGTCACCTATCCCCTATGTACACACCAACATGACCATGAACACATGAAAGGGGATCCTTACATATATGATCATATGCATATACCCATATATACTCTTCTACGTATGAATTTCCATATATATACATAGTCACACATAGCCACATACATGTATATTCACTTCCATGGAAAAATATACACATAACGAGGGATCCTACACACACACAAATATATATATACTAACATATGCATACGCAGGCGAGTCACCTAAAACCTAGTGACTTGAAACCACAAAGTAGTGACCAATAGACCTTAATTAAATAATACGAATCCGTAAACATCATAAGTCCATAGAATAAAATTAATCCAAACAATGTACCTACATACGATTTAAAAACAAATGAAATATTTAAAAAATACAATGTTAAATGAATTTTTTTTATAAATTATGTTGTAAAAAATAGGTCTTTATTTTTTTCAAACCGAACACATTAACTAAAATCAATTCTAAAACCATTTTTCCAAACAATATGAAATCTTCTTTTCACTAATAATTTCCAATCGTCCCACTCTGTTAAAAAAAAGCCACCTTACATTTTACAAACACCAAAACTATTTCAAAATAAACTTCAACAGGAAATTCAAATTTTATAAAGAACCCATAAAGAAATATCACAAGAAAACAAACAATTAATTCGAATTTCTTTTCATAGGACACGCATATTTCAAAACCACCCATATTCCAAGTTCATTTCAAAACATGCTTCACATTCTTTACCCAATTATAAAATCATATTTCAATGTTGAAAACACATCTAACATGCCCAATATAAATCGTTTAATTTGAAAACATCATTTTTGATACATTTTCCCACATGTTCTCTTGAAAAAAAAACCTCACATTTTTTAAATAATTTATAAAATACATTCAGAAAGAGCCACAATAAAATAAAATAAATACATAACCATTATCCCTTATGAAACACATTTTCAACACATAAGAAATCTAAATTACTTTTTATCATATTTCACAAAACAAAATAAATCCTAAGTACTAAAAACACATGTTAATTCTATAATTTAGAGGTTGAAAACCCAAGCACGGGTTTAGAGCCTTCCGCCAAATTGACAAAAGAGGAGTGAATCAACCCAAACCACCTAGAATTTAAAGGTGGTTACGTGAAAATGGTCCTACAGGTCTCGAGTGTCCCTTTTTGCAACCTAGAACAAGAAGAAACAACAACAAAGTCGAGTGACCCCTTTGACTAGTGTTTCATATAAATGAATAGAGTGACGAGAGGACCTCAAATCGACCCAAGTAACGAGAAAGGAGGGGGGAACTACCTTACCTACAAGATATGAAGAGAATATGGTGAGAAGAAAAGGAAGGAGAGGGGGTATTGTGAGAGGTCGCGCACATGATAGGGGCTGTCACCGATAATGTATCGTCAGTAGGAAATGGAGAAGGGGGTGGCGCTACGTAAGGGGAGCTGGAGGGAGATAGATCTAGATAAGGGATATGGGGAGGGGGTTCTATAGAGTGGAGGCACCGAAGGAGGAGGGTGAATGTAGAAAACAAGGTAGGGGGAAGGGGGCGATGGAGGAGATAAAGGGATAAGGGTGAGTGAAACCGATGTTTAGGATAAATAAAAACATAAAAAAATAAAAAACTTTACAATACTACTGCTAATAATAATAATAATAAAATAATAATAATAGTTTAAATAATAATTATTACAATAATAATAAGAACAGTTATAAAAATATTAATTACATTCATTTCATAAAAATATTCATTTATTTTTTAAAAATAAAAAAATTAATTACAAATTAATAATATTATTATTAAAAAAAATAATAATAAAATTGTTAATAATAATTATAATAACAAAAATATTATTTTCTATGACAATAAAAATAATAATAATAATCATCATCATATGGTTTAAATTTTCATAAAATCTATTTATTTTAAGTATTAGGCATCCTCATAGTCACCTAGGCCGATTACATGGTTACTGCTAATCATACGGTTCTCGTGCACCGACACAAAACACACCAAAATTATTAAAAATAAAAATTATAAAACCAAAAATCAACCCAAACCTCAAGGAAAATAACCAAAGACTTGAAATAATAAATTTTTTTAAAGGTCTAGGTGTGAATAATTTCCTATTCACTAGTAATTTTCTATAAAATTAATGAATCTGTATACCCAAAATTAGACAATACATTAATATAATATTAATAACATGTAATGTACCTGACACCACATCACTCGTTAATCCAACTTCTACCAAATTAGTCACAAAGTACATAACAACACCTTTTCACTTGTGATCATGAAGAGTTCAATCTTTAATTACTGTTATTTAACATGTACTCACATAAGGACCCATCTCATTATAATTAAATCATATTACTCTAGAAATTTCATGATTGTTTCTAATCATTACATTGATCATTTTCATTATAGTTAAAAGGAACATGTCAATACATACAACTTCATAAAAACTTTTTAGATTTTATAAGATAATATTAAGGGTTATTTTTACAACACTTATCACAAAATGAAAACATGATTTTCATACCTTTTGATTTAATTAATCGATTATAACCCATTATGTTCCACCTTTTACTATTTTTTATATTGTTTTCATAGAATATATGATCATTAGAAAGCTATAATTTATCCTTCTCAGTAAAGAGGACATGTTTCAAGTAATTTTTAAATTAGTGAAATGAAAATTTCTTTTGATATCTTGTCTTCAGTCTAATGTAAATGAAAATAATTGCAATATCAATGTTCTATATACAATGTTTTTCATAAAATTATAATTTTGTGAATTTTTATTCATATGTGGATACTGATTATTCCTCCTTATGACTCAACTCCATTAGTTTATTTTCCATTCAACGTAAAAAAAATTAGGAAAATAAATCTTAAAGAAAATATCATTAAATTAATACTATTAGAAGGAATCAATTTATTATAATTATCTGATTTTCATAACCATTTACCACTAATAATTGGATTCACCTTCAAAATGTAAAGTTAAAATATTTAATTTATGATGTTTAAAAAAATCCAAGACTCCAAATATCTTCTCAATGTATTTAAACCATTCATCAGCTATCACAAGTTAAGATGATCCATTGAAAACTAGGGGTTCTATCTCAAGAAATTTTCAACAATTTAAATGTTAAGAATTATTTAATGTAATTTATATTTCCCATGAATATAACCATCATTTATAGACTTCATTAAACACTCCCTCATATCAACATAATTTTATGTTCCAATTGTGAACGTTATAGGTTGTAGCTTCTGTAGGATATTGTCATATGGGTGCCTTCCTACATCAAATTTCCCAATTTCCTCTATGTAAACAATTCTAAACAAATTGATGATGAAATATGGTATTCAAAAAATTATCTCCGATGATAATGACAATTTACATTCTCTTAAGGGTACATAGTCAAATTATCATATCCTATGAAATTATTAGAACCTCGGTATGATACAAGATAAAAGGATCAGACCATAAAACATTTCATAATCAATAGTTTTAAAATATTAAATTATTTTTAATGAATTCTCAAAGATATTTTTTGGTTTGGAGTATTATATTAATAGTTTATATATATTATGTATCTAACCCATATATTAAAAATTATAGACTTCCAATTAGTATCGATTTTCCCATAATAGAAAACCTTCAAATTGAAACATTTTTCCTCAATGAAAAATATCCGTGATTTGAAATTAGAATTAATTATTGTTTATAATCATCCTTATACGAAGTAATTATTTTCTCAAAACATGTTTTGAGAAAAAAAATTCATTAAGGGACGTATAAAAACTAATAAAGAGTCCCATTAGTCCATTTCAAAACAATAAAATTATATAAGATATTTTCCTTTTAATATAATAAAAATTGATCTAATATAATGATCTATAATACACATGAAATAATATTTTTTTCCAAAATATTTTGAAAAACAATTATTAGAATAAATAAAAAATCATAATTATGTGGGTTTTTTGGAAAACATGAGAACCTAATAAATACATTTTCATAGAATATACACTTTTACCCTAAAATGGAATAATCATTACATTAAAGAATATATAAATTTATTGCCATATGGAATTGAAATATTTTCACTAAAAATCATTAAAATAATATAAAATTCAAATAGGTTCCTTGGGATATTATCTTCATATAACCCTTATAAAAATCCTTACAAATTGAATAACCAATTAGGTTAATTCCACTACAATTTTATAAAGAACATATTCACTACAAAATGTATATGATAACTATATCAGGATCACCTATAATAATTCAAAATGATATAGGACCCTAAAATGCATGAAACACATAAAATCATATATTTCAATCATCAGAAACATTAAAATATACTATTTAACACATAATAAAAATAGTATTGGGCATTGAATTATCCCATTACTTTAAAAACCCATTTTCAATACTAATATACATTGAAAAAAGGGAATAAGAGTTTCTAATTGAAAAATATAGAAATTCTCATAAATAAAGAATAATAATTAATAATGGTTTTAGTGGTGATAAATTTCTCCAATATCGTATACACTAAAATATTGCATTTGTTTTTCCTTCGATGAATAAATTCAAACCATTCCATATAAAATACTTAAAAAGACTCATTTTGAAAATATTAAAATCAAATTCAAAGAATAAATTAAATTTCGTTTATAATTAATTTATGAACATATATGTATATTCATAAAATAATTTTAATAAAATGGACTGGGAATAAACATTTTTAAAAAAATATATCTTTATAACATTTAGAATGAGGTCTTAAGGTAAGCCATATCTCGCTTCATGTTTGAATTTTCAATAAAATTATATATCATACTAAATAATTAATATATAATGATTTTATAAATTATTAATGACCTATTTAAAGTTTATTATTCATTTTATTTCACTTCTACCCTTGTTAAAGTTAATTACTAATTTGAGTAAGTTTACTTCACAATTTTATATGATGTTTTGATAATGTGTTCAAAATGACTTCGGTAAGTTGACATTAGTATAATAGATCATGATTAAATTATTTGAAGAATCTTAAGGATGTTATAATTATAATTTTTATAAATTAATTGTAATTTTATAACCAATTATAATATATTATTACAAAAAATGAATTACACTGTAATCAAGGAGACGGGAGGTCATACCTATGCATGAGTAACATTTATATTTTTCAACGAAAATGATATAATGGAAGTAAATTATATATAAAAATTAAAAAATTATAATTTTATTATAAATATCATATTTTTTTTCTTAATATACTTATATATACCTTCCTTTTAAGGTGGTGATGAAAAATTAAATACATTGGTTCGCTAGGTGGTAGCCTGCATGTACACACAGGTAATTTTTTACCCATTGAATGGAAATGAAAAATTTAATTATTTATTTATCATAAAAGAATTAAATTTATAAAATATAAATCATATTATTTCATTTGGATACCAAACTATGACTAATCGTTGGAGGATTTGAAGAAAAAGTAAATATATAGTTCCATGAGGCGGTAGTCCTCATGTACACATGAGAAATGTTTTCTGAAAATATTTATTAATATGGTTAGGTAAATTAGAAGTTTTATACCATTAAACAATATAATATTATAGTATATAGAAGATATTGATGTTACTATTTAATCATGTTTGATTAATATTTTATTTATGTAAAAAAATAAATAAAATGAAAACATACGGTCAAGAACTATACATATTTTTCAGACTACCTCATTATTTTTATACCTAAACCCCTCCTAGGATGATATTATGATAAAATAAGGACCTATATGATATGAGGAGATATTTTGGAATTGTATTTTTCCATTAATGGGTCATTGGAAGGGGTTCATTATGTGTGGATAATATATAGGAGGGGGTGTCCATTATATATGTGAGGCGGAGGGAAAAATTGGATTGTTTCAAAATATTTAAAATATTTACTTTTTACCCATGATAATTATACCCAAAATGACTCATATTCTAATAAGTGATTAGATAGGTTCTAAATATATACATTCAATAGAATCTATAAAACTTTTTAATGTTATTTTAACCCTTATCATTTTAGTTTTAACCCCTTTAACACTCTTAAAAATTTACCATCATTAAATAAATTTTTTATTATAGTTAATATTCATAAAGACCAAGATTTAATTTGAATTAATTAAAAAATTTCTAGATTTTGATTGAAAATTTGGATTAATTTTTATCAAATTAATTTTTCATAATTGGAATTCGTTAATTTTAAATTTATAACATGTAATGTGATGAAAAAAGTGTCCGCAAAAAATTCATTCATTAGTTTAAAAATATGTCTACACAATAATCAAGTATAACATTGATTCAAATGATATTTATTGGATAATATTTAATTAAATGAAACTATTACATTTTTAAAACCAATCCAAAACCAAAAAAGTCTTTTTAAATACATGGAAATGAAAACTATTTTATAAAAAACTGTTATTTCTATAATTCACCAAAAATAATATTTCTTCATAAAAATATAAAAAGAAATGAATCTAGGATAATTTTGAATTACTAATATAAAAAATGAATTTTATTTTAAATAATTTATATACTCAAAATTATAAATGAATATTCTAATAATACCATATAATAAATACTTTAAACTTTTGTATGTATAATACAATTTCCTTTTCGATTGAAAAAATAATTTATATTCCTATAATGAGTACAACTATATATAATAAAATTACTAAATTTTAAGAAGTATTGAAATTGATTTATTATGAAATTATCTTAGTTTTTATTAGCAAAATATCATAGACACAAAAACCATTTTACCTATAAATAAGATATGTACAATAAAAATATCATCATTTATTAAATAACATTTTCACTAAATCTCATTATAATAAACACGAAAAAAAATGAAAAATAAAACATCCATTGGTCGATCAAGGATCATGATCTTTTAGAACACTTTAAAATCACATAAATAAATTAAAATTGTAATGAATTTTAATTGAGGGTATTTATTATGAATTTAAAATATATGAAACTTATTTCAATTCGTAAAATATAAATCGCAGTGTTTGTAAATAAATTTTAATAAATTTTATATATTTGTAAATATTTTTAGGTATTGTTTCACAATTCTTTAGGTTCCCTAGTTATTCTTTAAACCCACATATGGATTCAAGTAAATATTCAACCACATATATTATTCCCGGATACTATCCATGGTTTGTATTTCTACAATTATCTTGGCCTCCTCCAGTTTTAATGCTCAAAAACATGCTTAACTATGCTAATTATGATTTAATAAGGTACATTCTATGTAATTATGTTTAATTATTTTTAATTATGATAATGTTTACATCACATGGAATAATTACTAATTGTGGTTAAGTGTAATACACCGATAATAATGAGCTACAGATACTTATCCAACCGATAGAGAAGTCACGTATACCCAACTCACTGATACTTGAGTTTCTGATGACGTAATATACCGATAATTTTAGTCACCTACAGATGTATAAGCAACAAATAGAGAGACTAAGCGATAGAGCTACTTATAATTTTTGCTATGTATGAGTAATCAATAGATTGAGTTATCGATATATGAGCTACCGAGATATAACATACTGACAACTCGACCTACTAATTTAGAGATACTAATGCAATTATGATATACTAATAGAAATAATCAAATTAAAGTATAATCTACTGAGAGATTTGATCTACAGATAGAATGAGTTGCTGAAATAAAAAATCACCTATATCATGAATCACCGAGATCATGAGTCACTGATTGTCGGATATACTGATAGACTGATTCACTAATGATCTATTATCATAATATCAAAACTACCTATTATGGTCATATTTATGAAGCTTATTACTTCTTATTATATTAATGAGCTTGTATATCTTTTTTAGACAACATTAAATGATGTCAAAATCCTGTAGAAGGTATACGGTACTAGTTAAAATATTAATTGATTGTATAAATGGATTATCTAGATCAACAACAAATATAATGAGAAAGTTGTGGCCTAGAAAAAACATACTGAGTAGTTCATGAACCTAGAGAAAAACACCGTAGATGGTTACTATGAATACACAAAGGCAATACTAAGATGAAAAATGACTTATAATCTCTAAAAACACAACTTAGAAGACATTAACACTTCGACGAATCTATTACCACATAAGAAACTGAATAAAGAAGAAAAAACGACTCTACGTTTTTGTTTCTATTTCGGGAAGATGACTCCATCTTCACTTCTACAATCTTGAAGGATTTTTAAGCTTCATAAAAAATCGAATAGATAATTATAAACTCTTTTTATCTTTTTTCCCTGGTAATGTACTTTATATACATTTCAATTAGTGTGTTTCTATGATTTATAAACACACACTGAATCCTAAGTAAAACTGAAAGATACATAGTTATCTTAACAAACCATCATATTTTCACTACCAAAAAAAATTATGGAAGAGGTCCTTGTGTGGCCTATTTGTTTTTACACTCCCATGAGAACTGTTGAAGTGGTCTAATTGACCTGAATAGTTTATATACTATTTTTACCCAGATACATGGTGTTGATCATGTTTATTTAATATAAAATTCATGGTGGCAGGATCTCACCAAGTGGATATGATTAGTTTTTAACATGATATCGAACCTCTTGTTTACTTCTGAAGTGTGTATTCAAGTTTTTTCGATGTCTTTGTAAATATTTTAGAAAAATTAACTTTTATTTGATAGTTAATATTAGATATAGTTAATATTATATTTCTTAGTATGATTATTTAATAAGTTATTATAATGAAGTATATTTTTTAACTAACAATTAGTCAATATTTGATAAATATTTGGAACAAAAAAATGTTTATAAACATTCTACTATGATTAGTTCAACTATTTTGTTTTAAATTGGTGAACATTTGAATAAATTTTACATATAAATTTTTAACATAATTTTTTTAGGAGCTGACTTCAACCCCCTCTTGAGTGTCCTACTCTGACCAAAATTTGGTATCAAAGGATGTTTTTATAATCTTCTATTTTAATAGTTTAAGAATTTTCAAATCTTGTTCAAACTGTGATTTTAGGTGTTTTTTGAAGATCTCTAAATTTATAACAGTTCTAAATTTTTAGTTCATTAAATTGATGACATTATAATTTTAATAATGATAATAGACTAGAAGGTAATTCTACTAACAACCTTTCTATTTCAATGGCTCAAACTATGCGTAGTGGAAAATTAAGATGAAAACGGACTAAAAAAGTTTGGGTTTTGAAATATGGTCTTCAAATTTAGATTAATATAATATTAATAATAATTCTAGGTACACATGGGATGATGATTATAAGGAAGAATAAAATAATAATTGTAAATATATGAAATCCTTATACTGATCTTTAGGGGATGAACATTTTAATAAGATTTCTCCTTGTAACAAAACACATGAAATTTGCGATACTATAGTTTTTTCACATGAAGGAACCACTAGTGTTAATGAAATGATGCATAATAGATATACAATTAAATATGATAACTCTATAATGAAGGATGATGAACCCATTTCTGACTTGTATCTCTGGTTCAATGAAATTTTAAATATGATGGTCTCTCTAGGAAATACAATCACATCCAAGGTACAAGTAATGTGAATTGTCAAATGTTTACTAGAAAGATGGGACATAACCTCAGTATCAATAAGGGGTCTTGTGATATCAATACTAAACTGGTAATGGATCTGACATGCATTATAAGGATATATAAAGAGGAACTTAAAGTCAATAGAGAAGAAGATTATGATCCAAAGAGAGAGTTAGTGGATTTGAATAACAGTACCTCCAAGGAAAATGAAAAAGTGGAAGTTCATGATGAAAGTTCTAGTAATGATGAATCAGCAAGTGATAATGGTGAGGAAATGACTTAGTTATCCAGAATATTTATGATGTTTTACCAAAGAGATAAGTTCTTTCGAAATACTATTTTTAAATAAAATTATGAAAGAAAAGGGGATATTTTAAATTACTAGAATATAAATAAAAATTGTAATGAAATAGTCTTCTATGAGTGTAAGAGAAGAGGACATGTGAAATATTAATGTACTAGGTTATTTTATAATATTAATTATGATGAAAAAATAGAAAAATATTAAAATTCAATAAAGGAAACTAGGAGTTCCACTGAGGATAGCTCTTGTGACTTAGAGTATTCACATGATGAGAAGGCTGATAAACCCAATATGTATTTTATGAAAAACACATCTTAGGTGACCCTAGATCCTCCGACATTGAATTCTCATTATTTTGGAGACGAATCTAATTATGAAAATTTGAAAAATGAAAAAATGATTTAATATTGGAAAATGCTTGAGGAAACACACATTGAACTAAAGGATAAGTATAAATCCCACAAAAAATAACATACTCTTAGTGTATCTTTTTAATATGAACATACTATTGAAAAGGAATAGAATGCTCGGTTTCTCAATGAGAATAATGAATGTGAATAGTCTAATGATAAATTAATTAAATATTTTGAAATTTTAATAAATGGTAAATATAATTTATGCTCTTTCTTGGTAAAAAAGTTTTTCTAAAATATACAACTGGTATTGCTTATCATCCTAGAAAAATGATGTTGGTTAAAATAAAATTCCATTAAAATATATAAAATTTGATTTTATGCCCCGAATTGAAAAAACATGCTACGGGTTCCTGGAATGGAAATACATTTACTTACTCTAGTTTTCTTGACCAAATCATGTTTATTTTTCTAATACATTACATGCTTCATAGATTAATCCCAACAAGAAAATGTGGGTTCCCAAAGCTTTAATAACAACTTTTACTGGACATAAGAATGTTCGGTTAAAAATATAAATCCTTGTTTGATCTATTTTTTTATAGGAAAAATATTTGATTAGTTCATACAAGATCTAATAGTAAATGAAAAATTGGTGTTCAAGACACAAGACATGGGAATATTCGTGCTTCATGATCGTAATCAAAAATAATGGTGGGAATGTCACTTTTGGTGACAATGAAAAAGAAAAAATTATTCACCTTGGCCAAATTAGTAACAATAATTCAATTTTATTTCAAACATTCTTTTTATTGATATTATTGAGTATAATTTTCTTACCATCTATTTTTATTAATATTAAATTTGAAAATGATTCTGGAACTGTATTCAATTCTAAAAATGATGTAGTATTGAATGCTTTTAAAAATCAAAATTTTTATGATGTGAATATTGATTCATTAGTTTCTCAAAACTATTCTTACCAGAGTGCCTTTCACAATGAGTCTTGGCTCTAGAAGAGGAGACTAGGACATTGCAATATTCACTCCCTTACAATGATAACTAGTAATGTACTATTCAAGGATCTACCTAAACATGAGTTTCAAAGTGACAAAGTCAACAATCATTGTGAAAAAGATAAACAACATAAAATATCATTCAAACTAATGAAATAAGTGTCAATTTCTAAACCTCTTGAGTCTGTTCACATGGATTTTTTTGGAACATACAGTGTTTGTTTTTTAACTAGGAAACATTATTTCTATATTCTATTATTTGACTTTTCAATATATTAATGGTGTTGTTTTACCTAAAAAATGTGATTCATGTTCTTAATTCACCTTTTATGATAGAAATATAGAGAACTTACGTGGTATAAGAATTAAAACCATAAGAAGGGACAATGGTTGTGAGATAGAGAACCAAGAGTTTGAATAATTTCTCTCACAAAATATCTACAGTCATAACATCTATGCCCCTAAGTCACCCGAGCATAGTGGAGTTGTAGAATGAAGGAATAAAACCATATAAGAAATTTCTCTATCTATGCAGAATGATTATGACATACCTGTTTATTTTTTGGGAAGAATATATGAATAAAATATGGTATCTAATTAATAGATTATTAATTAGACCTATCCTTAAGAAAATACCCTATGTGTTTTGAAATAATAGGAAACCTAAAGTTAATTACATTTTTGTTTTAGGTTTCAATGTCTTTATCCATAATGCAAAAGATAATATTGACATGTTTGCCTCCAAAAGTGTTATGAAAATTCTAGGTTATTCAAACCTCTTGAAAAGTTTATAGGGTCACTAATAAAATATCCAAATGTGTGTGAAAGAATATTTACATATCAAATGTGTTGATATATATCCACATGAACATAAAACCTCACTAGAAGATATTGAGGATAATCTGTCCAATATAGACAAAAATGACAAACCTTCTGACTGTACTATTAATCAAAGAACAAAATTTACTAGATCTAAAAAATCACCACAATCTATTCATAGTGAACCCAAACCTGTAGAAGACCCTGAAATAACCAGCCCTTGTTTTTTGAGATCATTTATAACCCTTAAGAACCTCTTAAAGATTCTTCAGTTGGAGGCTTAGATAAGGGAACATATACTAGAGATTCTCTATGGAACTAGGTTGAACATCAAAACTTTTGTCACAACATAAACCTCAGAACATTATTGACTAAATCAATGATGAAGTTATGTTAATGTATATGTAAAAAGTGTTGAATTAGTTTTAAATAAATAATGTCTAGAAACATGTTGACAGACCCAATGACACTATGACTATAGGAAATAAGTGAGTGTTTAGAAATAAAGTTTATGAACTTGGTACCAAAATGAGAAATAAGGCTACAGTAGTTTCACAATGATTTATTTAAGAAGAAGGAATTTACTATAAATAAACCTTTCCACCAGTTTCTAATCATGAATCCATTATAATTAGGCCACCATATACATCACATCTCAATTACAAACTATATCAAATGGATGTTAAAATTAAATTCCTAAATGGGTATATAGATGAGAATATTTTGGTTGGGAAGAACCTAGTTTTATAAACCCTAATTTTAAAAATCATGTCTTTAAAATTAAAAATTAATTGTATGGTTTAAAATAGGCTTCGAGGGTTTGGTAATTTAGGCTTTGCACAATTCTTACTCCTAATGGGTTTACAAAAGGCATTAATGATTATACACTTTTTATAAAAGGAATTTATAATTATTTTTACGTTGTTCAAATCTATGTTGATGAAATTATTTTTGGATCATCAGAAAATTATGTAAGTATTTATTTTTCATAAATGAGGATAAATTAATTTTAAATGAATTTAATGGGTGAAATCAAATTATTTATTTTATTTTTTATTTTTCAAAATGAACAAGGTATTATTTTATATAAAATTAAGTACACTAAATATCTTTTTAAAAAGTTTTGATTTGATAGTATATAAAATAGTGATACTCTAATAAGTACCACCTATAAATTGGATCTTGATGAAAATGGAAAATTTATTGATCAAAAAAAATTATAGTGAGATTATTGGAAGTATACTCTACTTGAATTCTTTCCAAGCTCATATTCTCTTTAGTGTGTGTATGTGTTCATGTTTTCAAGAAAACCCTAAATAATCTCATTTTACTGCTATTAAAAGATTTTTCAAATACCTCACGTATACTAAAAACATAGGATAGTTCTATCCTGGAGAAAAACAATTTGATTTAGTTAGTTATTTTGATGCTAATTTTTGGGGTTGTATGTTAGATAGAAAAAGAACCTATAGAACATGTCACTTTTTGGGAAAGTCCCTAGTATCATTGTTTAGTAAAAATAAAAATTTTGTTCCATTTTCTACTACCTAATAGGAATATATAGCTAGTGGTATTTATTGTTCTCAGATTATGTGGATAAAACACGCTTTACCCGATTATGGATATCAGTTTTGGAATGTAACTATAAAATATAAAAATACGAGTGTTATTAATATTTCTACGAATACATTTTATCACTTTGGTACAAAAAATATTGATGAAATACATCACTTTTTGAGAGATAATTACCAAAATGTTGATATAACTCTAGAAATCATTGGCCCTAAACATTAGCTTCCAGATATTTTTACTATGTATTCATAATATGAGAGGATAAGTTATATATGACATGAGTTATGGATGATCAATTTTTTAAGACATTCTATTCATGAATCACTGATGATATATATTTGATGTGTCTCTTTAATTATTTCTCACTGATGTGACTCACCGATGATGTCTCACCAATGTGACTCATCGATGATGTCTCACAGACACGACTCACTGATGATGTCACATTGACATGACTCATTGATGGTGAATTACTAATGGCTCATACTGATATGTCTCATTGTCTGATATTTAATTAATACTCTATCTCAGAATATAAACATCATTTTTTATTTGTTTTATTTTATTTTTGCACGCATGTTGTAATATTTGTTTTTAAATCCTTAAATTATAAAATTAGGGGTCGATCCCATACTTTTTTCCCTCACATTCTTACTCTAATACTCTTACACTCGAACCTTTCTATCATGAGCTGCTGCCCTTATCCATCTCAAAATGAAACAATGAAACCAATCTCAATGGCTCATGTCAAGTTCATACATGAAGGATATGAAGATGATTCACATATGTCTAAGAGGCAAATAAGTTTCACTAGCCAACCAAAACCGCAGCTTGGTCATATGTGAATCGTGAATTGCATTTTGACCCATGAGAAAGAAGTAAAATTGGATGGGTTGTTGTGGAGTATGTCCATTATGATGAATTTACTAAAAACCCCCAGGGCAGTTTGTGTGGTTCTCTAACAAAGAGAGGACGTACTATCCAAGGCTGGTACATGAGTGTTATATGAATGTTGAGTTTCTCCTTGGTGGTTCTGATGTAATGACCCAAAAATTTGTTAACGAAAAGTCTTCTTGATATAATTAAATGAATCATTATGTAAAATGGTTATCTAAAATATTAAATTCTTTGGTTTTATGTTTTGGGATTTCAGAATACCATTAATAATTATTATCATTGCTAATATAGCAGTTGAATAGTGATCACACGATTAGTATAAATATATGGATTTGACAAATCCAATTTACTCAGACAAAGGAAGTGGTGGCCTCATCCAATAGACTTCCCCCTTAGTAAGCCCTTTTTTTGAAGATCAGAAAAGAGGTGGAATCATTTGGATTCACTCTTGACCAAGCCTAAGCATATCTTCAACATGTTATGTTCACAAGGAACCCTCTACAAGAGATGTGGGAGTTGATATTGATTACCACCAGAGCGATGTTATCCAAGTCACTCAATGAGTCTGTCTCCATCACACACCATACCCTTTGGTTTTATGCGGGTTTTGTAAGGGGTTATATAACAAGGCATTATCACTTTTATTATGAGAATTATTTTTGAATATATTAAATAATATACATTCATTTTATTATTGTTACATTTTAAATAGTTTTAATGCACAACTAGTATTTTTAGTTAATATTTAATATTGAAATCTATTTTGATGAACTTATGTATTTTTGAATTAGGTAATATTTTAATTAAATATTATCACTAAATTACCTTTTATCAAATATAATTGATCGTATAATTATTACAAATAAAATTGTGATTTCTATTAAGGCTTGAAAGATGTTTGTGTCAAAACTAATAAATTTTGGATAAATGTCAGTTATTACTTTTAAAGAAAAAAAGAACATATTTATAAAAATATTTAGATAAAATGAATATTATTTTTTCATTCAGGATGTTGAAATTATCCAAAGGTTAATTTTTCATAATTTTTTAAGACAATCAAATTTTGGGGTAAAAATTAAATACCTTTTAAAAATATAATGTGCATTATGACATCATTAAAACCCAGTAATGATGTAATAAAATAATATAAAAAATATTTCAAATCATTATATGTTTTACCATTAAAATAATGTGATTTTAGGTTTATTTTATTTATTTTACAGAGCCTCAGTGGAACCTACAAGACTTATAAAACATTTAATCTTTTAAAAATGACTTCCTTGAGAGTGTGACTCACCTACACATAAGAAAGCCAAATATTTTTAAAAGATCAGCCACTGGCCTTATAAAATATTATTTTTATTCCCCTTTTTCAAAAACCATGGGAATAAACAATGGGATGGTGTGTGGTTTTGATTATTTTAATGTATTGGGTCCAAAACCTAAATAATAAATAATTCCATATATTTTCCTATATAAGACCACCCATTATACCACTTCATGTTCACTCAATGCCCTTGGAGATCAAACAACTTCTTCCCTCCTCTCTCTATAATCCTCCAAAGGCACCCCAAGATCCCAATATGCCTCTCTCAATCCCCTCCCAAGCCTTTGGGATCACTCTTCCATGTAAGGGATTTCTTCCTTTCTCATTTTTCTCCAAATTTAATTTTGTTGTTATGCCTTTAAATTATCATTTAAAAATATTGGGGTATGATTTAAAATATCCTACATACAGACCACTTTATTTTTTTAAATGATTACAGACTCCTTTCTTTCTCATTAATGCATCCCAATGTACACCCATTACCATGATGAAATCCTGTAAGGAATTTCTCTCTATTCATTTTCATTCAAGAAATTATTTTGTATTATAAATCTAAAATTCCATTACATATATTGGGAAATGTTTCTATATGACCCCATTAATTTTAATTACATATACATATGACGAGACACCTCTTTCTCTCTCATCAACCATTTTTAAGAATTCTGATGTCACACTGTTATACTGCCGAAATTGCACTGTGATATTCCAATGCCAAAGTCATTGTGTCGTGAATACCATGATAGTTTCTCTATCAAAGGTAATCTACATTACACAAATTTACTAATTGATTATATAGTTTCATATATAAATTCCACATTCCTTTATATTTTAATAATTGATTATCTTGAATGACTCCATGTTGTTTGATCCATGTGGCACATTTATGAATGAAATGAAATGTTTAAGAAGGGTGCTCCTGATAGCTCTCCAATGAATTTGTTAAAGATTAGTATCGTTATACATCAAGTGCAATGTGATTTTACTCATTCCAATTCATGTGAAATTAGGTTATACTCATACTACATGTGCAATGATCCTTATCTCATGCCAATACCATGTTATGTGTTGTTGCCACATTTCAATGTTATGATAATCATGCTATATCTTTCCTTTATGTTGATTTTTCTTTTATGCTTCTTTGATATGCCTAATAACTAATGTGTACTGTATTCTTTATGTTATGCCTTGTCTACTCCCTCTTTTGGATTTATAGCTTACCATTTTTGTTTTGCATGTTCTCATGTGTTCCCATGCAATGCTAAGTAAAAGGAAATGTAGTGGTCATGTAATGGCAGTTTTCAAAAAATATGTTGTCTTTCACATTTTAAGTCATTATGTAATGTTCCCATTCCCCAAATACACTAGAAATATTGATCTTATATGTTGTATCAAGTGAAGGTTTTATGTAATAAATAAATTTTAAGTGTTAAATAAATAGAAGAATTGTTATAGTTGGTATCAGAGGATATGTTTAGTTATTTTTGGGATTAGGATTTGAAATCCCTAGTGAAAGCCGAAGGGATAAGAAAAAGTATAATAAAAAATCCTTATGTTTTGGTGAGTATTGATTATGGGGTTTTCCAATAAAATACATCCCTTCCTAGATACGAGTAGGTAGAGGTAGTTCTGGCACAAATGTACCTAGGAGTTAAAACTATGACGTTGAGTTTCGGGCTTGACCCGAGGAATCATGGTACATGACAATGGGCCTTGATGTAGTCTTCGGTACAACACTCTTGAGAGATATACAATAGTAAATTCATAATCATAGTAATAACTATTATTAAGGGAATAAAAAATCCCCTAAGAATATATGATGGGAAGTAGATCATGGATAACATAGATTCAAGCCTAAAAATTCATAATTTAAGGGAATAAATGTAATTTACAAGTCGTAAATTTTTGTCCTTGGATTCCCCTTTATGTGTTTAATAGTTAAAATTTCTCATCTTGTGTCTATATCAGATAAGGAAGAACCAGAATCGAAAAGTGAAAGTTAGGGTTATCGTTCAGGGTTCTACACATTCTTTTATATCCTAAATTTTTAGTAGATCAATACCAACACCCCCACAAATCATGAAAGTAATGATTTTGGTGAGAATGTAAAATGGATAAATCATTGCATCCCATGAATATAACTCCTCCCCGATCACAATCAGTGGACTGAACATTTTGGGGAACATCATCAGACTCCCTCTACTAGAATTTGATGCAATTCTCGGCATGGATTGGAGTTCCTTTTATAGAGCCAACATAAACTGCTGTGAGAGGGAAATCACTCTCCATATGGAGAATCAACCCCTGATTATGTACACTTGAATGGATGAGGATGAATCTTCCTTAGTACCACCATCTCCTGTGTGGATATTACTGCCCTATAAGCACATGTTTTTTGCTCAGATGATTGAGTCCAATTAAGAAACCATCATTACATACATGCCTATTGTGATAGAATTCGCTAATGTGTTTCCCAAAGAATTCTATAGTATTCCTCCATGAATAGATATTTAATTCTCAAATGACCTTAAACCTAGAGAGTTTCAAATATCCAAGACTATGTATAGAATGGCTGTTGTGGAGCTTGAGGAGCTGAAGAAACAACTACCGAAGAATCTGGATAAAGGGTTTATTCGCCTAAATGCTTCACCATGGGGCACATTAGTTATCTTCATCAAGATAAAGGATGGTTCAATGCGCCTTAGCATTGACGATCATGATCTATAAAAATTACGATAAATAACAAGTATCCTCTAACAAGAATTTATGACTTGTTCGATCAGCTACGTGGAGAACAATACTTCTCCAAGGTAGATTTGCGATTAGGATATTACCAACTATGGGTGAAGAAGAAGGATACCAAGATGACTACTTTTTGTACAAGGTATGATCATTATGAATTCATAGTAATGAATTTTGGACCAACTAATTCTCTCGCAATCTCCATGGACTTAATTAATAGAGTATATATAGATTACCTCAACAAATATTTGGTAGTATTTATTGATGCTATTCTAATATACTCCAAAACCATTGAGGATCATGAGGAGCTTATTAGAACTGTATTTGAGACTTTGCGAATGGAGAACCTCTATGAAAATTACATCAAGTGTGAGTTCTGGTTGAAGTAAGTATCATTCTGTGGCCATATATTCCCATCCAATGTTATATCTGTGGATCCCTCAAAGAAAGCTGCAATTGAGGGATAGATTAGGCGAATATCAATAATGGATATCTTTAGCTTCCTGGGGTTAGTTTGATATTATCACTAATTTGTGAGAAATTTCTCACGATTTATAAACCCTCATACCAAGCTAACTCAGAAGGGAGTAATTTTTTCTTGAAGTGATTAATGCAAAGAGTGTGTCATGGAGTTGAAAAGGAGTCTTATCACTATGCTGGTGCTCACTTTACCCAAAAGTGGAGAACATTTTGTGGTATTTAGTGATGCTTAGAATAAGGTCCTAGCTACTGTGTTGAAGAAAAATGAAAATTTCTTTGCCTATATTTCAGGTTAATTGAATATTAATAATAAAAAATACCGAACACAAGATCTGGAGTTGGATGTAGTGATTTTCTCTTTAAAAATTTGGCAGCATTATCTCTTTGGGGTGAAATGTGAAATATATACGGACCACAAAATCCTCATGTATATATTCACAATGAATGAGTTGATCATTGACCAATGAAGATGGATAGAGCTGATCAAAGACCATGACTACTTAATCCATTACAACCAAGGGAAAGAAAACAAGGTGAAAGATTCATTAATTATAAGTGACCCAGTGATTTTATCAATGATGAGAATTGATAAGGATCCAATCTTCTTAGATTTAATGAATATAGACATGGGAATCATAGAAAAGATAACATCATCAATCCTTTCACAGATAATTTCTTGATTGTCAATTTTGGAAAGGATAAAGGATGATAAATAGGATTATGTAGGAATTCAGAAGTAGGTGGAAACTATTAGAAAAGGGAAATCCTCAATGTTCAATTTTAATGATGAAGGAATTGTGTGATTTGGACAAGACTATGTGGTACACTAATTCCGGAGATAAAGAATGGAATTTTAGATGATGAAAATAGTTCAAATTTTTCCATTCACTAAGGAAAAACAAATATGTATCGAGATCTATGAGAGAATTATTGGTAGGATATCAAGAAGAAGGAGATGGATGAGTATACATCAAAGGGCCTACTATGTCAGAAAGTGATGGCTGAGTGGAAAATGAATAAGGGGATGAATCAGCCATTACCCATAGAAAAACATGGAAATGGGATAAAACCACCATGGACCTTGTCCCCAGACATCCAAATAAATCCAAAGGAAACTATTCTATTTGGGTTGTTGTGGATCATCTTACAAAGACTGCACACGTCAGTGTAATTCAGTGTTACATCCCAGATCTGAAACCCGCCCCATGGGTGCCCCGAACCCGGTTGGTCACATGACCTCAAGCTCATTTCCCCAAATGACAGAGGCTGATTACTAGCAGCAAGGGCCCTAGTCTGATAGTGGGGAAACTATGCCGTTATTTGTCAAAGTGTAGTGCAGCGGAAAAGATATAGAACATACAACAACAGAAATAGTAAACAATATGCACTAGAAATGAACAACTGCATTAAAAGGTAACCAAGAGTTATTTATATAATGATGAATCATGTCAATATTTCTATAAAAACAACCTAAATAGGATACACTACAATAAAATACAATACAACTCAAAGTAAAAGTACATCAAAACAAAACATAACATTGCAATAGGAACTCAGCATCATCACAGACCAATGTTTGGTCCCATTCTCTCCAACTCCTATACGATAATCATGTACCGGTATAGGGACCCTTTACCCTATAGACACCTGTAGCAATATAGTCTATTTGGGATGATCACATGACCCAAATAGGGTGTGAAAAATTAATCTGAGTAGGCAACCACTAATGGCCCGTGCCCAACTATCAGTGAAAATGTGCAACAACAGTGTGAAAAAATAAAATGCAGTAAACTATTATGTACTCAAAGTAACTATCACCACCAGTTAAATTTTCATTTTAATATTCTTTTAATAAGTAACGTAATTTAATTCTGAGATAATCAGAACCATGCCCTCAGGCTAATAAGAACCCTGTCCTCATGCTAAATGTACCCATGCCCTCTGGCTAATATAGTCATTCCCCCAGGGAAAATATCACCATGACCTCATACTAAATATCACCTTGCCCTCATGATAATATAACCATGCACTTAGGAAAAATATACCCACTCCCTCTAAGTAAATATCACCTTGACCTCGGGCTAAATATCTCCTTTTCATTAGGCTAATATAACCACGCCCTCAGGCCAAATTTAACCACGCCCTCAGGATAATCAGAACCATGCCCTATGGTTAAGGTAAAACACTACCCTCATGCAAAAGTAATCGGGCCAATCCCAATGAATAACAAGAAATTTTATACCAAAATTCCACTCAATAAAACTAGAAACAGGTAATAATCATGGTATACCCTCAGTTATCCCGGACAAATGGCTAAACCGAGGAACTCACCCACGGGGTTGCCCTGGATCCTAGCAGTGATCCCAAACAACATTTTTAAGTTATCATTAGATTATCTATACAATTATAGATATGTTATCAGAAAAGGACTTAGGCATATGATACCCCAAACATGGGTTTGTAGAACAACGGTACACGAACATCAACCCAACAGTTGGAATGAACACCAGACCACCTACCTCAATCGCCCCAGATTGATATACGCAAACAACACCTCCCGAATCATCCATAAACTCGTAGATCTACAATAAACGTTCCCAAAATCAACACAAAATAACATTACATTGTGAAATAATTGGCATGAAAGGATCTAGGAGAAGGAAGAGCTTACTCGTGCAGTTCAACGGTGATCGACGACGTAGGAATCAGGTTCCCAGTGTGCGGTCGGTAGATCTCCCAATGTACGACCATCTCTCTCTTGCTATAAACGAACCCACTGCCTCCTCTACCACATGAGGAGGCTACTTCCCGTTTTAATAGAAAAAAACTACACGGTGCATACTCTCAAGTACACATCATGCACTTTTCATTTTTCAACTATTCTTCTAGAGGATTATTTCCACCGAGTCATCGTTCCTCTATCGAGATGAATATATGACATGTATTCTTAATTACATAAAATGTAATGTCGCTCTGATGGCGGCTACCTCCACCACCTTACTGTTCACCTAGCGACTAATTACACGGCGTGTAAATAAAAATTACATGGCATGTAGTCAGTTTTTACACCCTTCATCGCTGATAGGCCTACACGCCCTGTGTATTCATCCCACACGACCAAAGTACATTGTGTGTGGAAAGGTGCATGGTGTGTACCCACAAAATTTGGGAATTTTCCCCATTTTCCTTATTTTATCAACAACACTTAAGGGGAAAGGAAAAAAAAGAAACCCGTACATCAAAAATAAGAACCATGTTCTTAGAAACATTCCCCCCTTAAAGAAATTCGTCCCCAAATTTCCCTTACAAGGGTGGTGAAGATACAGATATGAACAACTCTGGCGACTGAGCACATACGTCGGTCTCCTGCTCCTAGGTTTCATCCTACACTCAGTCATGCTTTCATAGCACCTGAATGAGAGGAACTGAATGGCCTCGAAGAACCTTCGTGCTCTTATCAATAGTATGAATCTGATTCTCCTCAAATAATGCATCGACCTGAAGCTCAACCTCCTCAGGATAAAAAACGTGAGATGGGTCTGAATGATTGCAGCGTAGCTGAGATTCATGGAAGATGTCATGCGTTTCCCGGTACCTATGTGGTAACTGCAACCGGTAGGCAACTGACCCGTCTCTCTCTAGAATCTCAAAGGACCCAACATTACATAGTGAAAGTTTACCCAGTCTCCTGATCTTCTTGTGTCCCAACCTCTATGAAACATTCAAGAAAACCTAATCCCTGACCACGAACTCCAAGGGTCATCTGAAGCGATCAACATAAGATTTCGGATTAGATTGTGCAGTAGCCATCTAATTCTGAACCAACTGGAACTGCTCGAGAAGTCTCCTGCAGGAGACGTGGTCCTAGTAAAGCCTCCTCAACTGCCTCTATCCAGCACAATGGTGATCATCATGGCCTACCATATATAGCCTCCTAAGGTTCCATCTCAATAGTTATTTTGAAAACTATTATTATAGGAAAACTTGACCAGGGGTATGTATTTTTTCCAAGAGTCTCCAATGTCCAGGACGCATGCACGCAACATGTTCTCTAGCACATGTATCATACGCTCTAACTAGCCATCGGTCTGAGGGTGGTAAGCTATTCACAGAAGCACCTGTGTGACCAGTTACCTCTAAAAACTCTGCCCGAAAGGAGACGTAAAGCGGCATCCCTATCTGAAATGATAGAACAAGGGACCCCAATAAGGATTGCTACCTCTCAGATATAAAACTTCTCGATATCATCAACACCAAAGGTATCCTTGATTGGAATAAAGTGAGCTACCTTCATATGTCTGTCCACCACAACCCACATGGAATCACTGCCTTGAGGTGACCTGGGCAACCCAGTCACGAAGTCCATCATGAAATCATCCCATTTCCACTATGGAATGGGTAACTGTTGTAACTGTCTGGATGGACTCTAATTCTCTACATTCACCTACTGATAGGTGGGACATCTCGTAACCAAAATAGCTACATCCTTTTTCATACCCGGCCACCAATACTGACGTCTCAAGTAATGGTACATTTTAGTAAATTCGGGATGAACTGCCCAAGCTGAAGCATGATTCTCCCACATCATCTCCTCGCGTATATCCCATGGAACCCACACTCATCCATGGAAACTCAGTACCTCATCATCACCTATCGTCCATCCATGAGGAGGTTCTTCACTTTCCATCGACTCCCATAGAACCAGGCCTTCTGAGTCTGATAGCTGTCTCATCCTCACTCAATCTAGAAGGGTAGAATCCATAGATAAGGATGAAAGATAGGTTAACCCATGACTACCATGCACCTCCAAATGCAACTCAAAGAACAAGGCCATAAGCTTCCACTCACAAATGGCCTCCTTCACTACCTGTGTCTGAGTCTTTCTAGTTAGTGCATCAGCTACTATACTACCCTTACTAGGTGTATAGGCAAGATCATGGTCGAAGTACTGAAGGTATTAGACCCACCATTGTTTTCTCAGAATCAAGTCATGCTGAGTAAAGATATATTTGAGAAATTTGTGGTCGGTAAAGACGACATAGTGCTCTCCCAAGAGATAATGTCTCTAATAGTGCAACACATGAACAACTGCAGCCAAATCGAGATCATGCGTCAGGTAATTCCTCTCACATGGACTCAACTTCTGAGACCCATATCCAACAACTCGATCGCCCTCCATAAACATTGCTCCCAGCCCAATACCTGATGCATTATAGTAAACTGTATAGCTCTTACCCTGATCTGGAAGTATTAGAACTGGTGCTGATGTCAACCTTCCCTTCAGCTCCTAAAACGATGTCTCACACGCTTCTGACCAAACAAACTTCACACCCTTCTTAGTCAAACCCATCAATGGCACTGCTAGGTGGGAGAAGTCTTATATAAAACGCATGTAGTAACCACCAAGCCCCAAGAAACTCTATATCTCAACCATGTTCTTTGGAGGCTCCTAGGAAACTACTACTCTCACCTCTTCTAGGTCTACTACAACTACATCCTCTGAGATAATATGACCCAGGAAGTGATTCTAGTCCATCCAAAAGTGGCAATTTGAGAGCATGGAATATAACTTATTTTCTCTCAGTGTACTTAGTACGATCTCAAGATGGGTGTCATGGTCGTGTCGAGTGTGAGATTTTACCAAGATGTTTTACAAAAATACTACCATGATAGAATCCAGATATGTGTGGAACACACGATTCATCAAAGCCATGAAAATAACTGGTGCGTTCTTGAGTCTGAACGGCATAACCAAGTACTCATATAGACCATATCTATATTGAAATGTTGTGAGCAGTAAGTCCAATGGTCTAACACATAAATGATGATATTTGTATCTCATTTTAATCTTCGAGAACACTCATGATCCTCTATGTTGTTCAAAAATATCATCAATCCTTATCAAGGGACATCGATTTTGGACCATCAACTAGTTCTTGTTCCGATAATCCACGTAAAGTCTGAGGGTACCGTCTGCCTTCTTTGCAACCAGGACAGGCGAACCCCAAAAAGAAGTACTGGGTTAGATGAATCCCTTTTCCTGTAACTCCTCTAACTGTCTCATGAGCTCCTTCAACTCTGGTGTAGCCATCATATAAGGAAGAATGGACACCGGTGTCACTCCGGGCAAAATCTCAATAGAGAAATCTACCTCTCGCTTTGGAGGAAGACCTGAAAAATTGTCCAGGAAGACATCCCTGAAATGATCTACTACTAGAGATAAATCCTTATGAAAATTTATCTGGTCATCCATATATAAACTTGAAATCTGGGATATCACTCCACCTCGCCCACAATGCTTGGGTCCAGCTCGGCACACCTGGACATCCCATTCACCCTTGTATAGGAACTCTCCGCCCTCTTGTGAAGTGATACTCACCCTATGACGATAGAAATCTACAAAGGCTAGAAAGGGAACCTACCAATCCATCCAAGGAATGACATCATAGGATGTCATCTCTAAGGCATAGAGGTCCCATAGAAATTAACACCCACCAACCTCAAGTGGAACTCCTTGCATGGATGCACACCGACTTTCCTCACTCCCAATGGTGTGTATAGCGTCATGATATCAGAAGAAAAAGAAACATAGATCACAAGACACTCCACAATGGCCACAAATATAAAACTCTTTGAATCACTAGTATCAAAAACTGCAGAAGATAAAATAGAAGAAACTAGAATTGTACCTCTGACAGTGGATGGTCCGGGATCCTACTCTTGTTGGGTCTGTTGCACTGCATATGCGAGCCCAGCGCCACGACCCTGTGACAGAGCTTGGATACCCTGAGCTGACCCGCCCTGATGCCTCTGAGATCCTAGTGTCTGGATACCACGGCCATGACCACCATCTCAGCCTGCACACCCTGACACATTCCAATTGGATGACTGTTAAGAAGATGTCGGTCCTACTCCCACACGCGGAGTCTGTACAAAACCCCACTCACTAGCCACTGGTAGAAACACCATGAAGAAACATTTTACATGTCCCATCTTGCTGCTAGATCGACACTACAATGGGTCATGAGGGCACTGAGGTCTTTTGTGCCCCTCTCTACCACACTGGTAGCACATTAGCAGGCCAACTGAAGATTTCCTCTGGCTAGTACTTCCACCGTGAGGGAAATCTACCCGCCTCTTCCTCTTGCTAATGGAAATAGTACCAGAATCTGTTGATGAACTGCACTGGCCCACACCACTAGTTTTCCACAGGTTCCGCTCAGAATTCAGTTCCTGGTTCAAAATAGCATGTACTGTAGGAAACCTGAAGAAGTTTACCCATTCTCAGATGTCATATCAAAGACCATCCTCAAAGCCTCAAGCCCTCAACGCCTCATCTCCCACCAGAACGGGTGAAATATGCTGATGCTCAGTGAAGCATGTAGAATAGTCCATCCCTAACATGGCTCCCTACTATAGATTCATGAACTCTTGAGGTTGATCTACACTAAACATCATTGGGAAGAAGAATTCATAGAAGGCTGTATGAAAATCTTCCCACGCCATATCCTAGTGATGCTCAGACTTGGTGGTAACATCCCACCACCTCTTGGCCGATTCGCGTAGAATGTATGTATCGAGCTTGACTCTTCGCCCAAGAGGCATCTCCAGATGCTCGAAAATAGTCTGCATAGACCCCATCCAAACTCCATAGCCTGTGGTCCACCATCTCTTGAAAACACAAGCGGCTGCTACTGCTGAAATATAAACGTGAGCTCTGCCATAGATGTGGCAGCCAGTGAAACTCCCCAGAAGGTCTGCATGAACCACATGAAGCCTTTACAGAACTGTTCATCCTCTCCTACATCCGGTGTAATGGCTGGCGCCACATCTGGCTCTGCTAGAGGATCTACTGGTAGCCCATGTCCTACCAACTCAAGAATATAATCATTACCGCTCTCTTGGTGAACAACCAATGGTCTCCTCAGTAGCATGACCCTATATGGTCAAATTCACACTTTAGATCATGATTAACAAAGACCTAAAAATAGGAGACCAAGAAGGGAACATGAGAAAGAAAGAATTCAAGATTTTCAAAACATGACTACATAACGAGTATAAATACTACACTACCTGTTCTCAGAAGACATGCACATGGGCGTGTACCCCAGCGTAAACTGGCCGTGTAACACCCCAAATACACAGCGTGTATTTCTAACTACACGGCATGTACATGAATCCTTTTCCCTTCCCGAGTCCTTCTACATGGCAAGGCCACACGGCTCTCCTAAAACTAGCCTACATGGCGGGTCCCATAGGTACACGACGTGTACTCTAAAAGCATTCACCAGCCCGTGTTGTTCATGACCCAACCTATGTACCTAGGTTACACTACACAACGTTTTCCCATAAGACACAGCATGTACAATGAAGCCCGAGACTGACCCGTGTTGCTTGATACATGGCCGACTACACGGCTGATACTACATGATGTATTCTTGGCGGACACAGAATACTAGGAAAGATAACACCGACCCACGTTGTTAGTGACACAACCGGGTACCTGGGTCAGACTACATGGCGTGTTCAAGGAAGACACGTCATGTATGGAATATGGTTTTGCCTTTTGTGTTGTTAGTTATACAGGCGGACACCAGGTCAACACTACATGGCGTGTACAACCCGTACATGGCGTGTTCCCCAAAAAGATCCCTATCCTTTGTCTATGCCCACACAGCCTACATCATGGTTAGAGACTACACGACCTGTACATAGGGTACACAACATGTACTTAATTTTTATTTCATTTCTTCCCGAACAGAAGAACACACGGTGTGTGTCCATAGAACTACACGGCATGTATCCTGGGTTTTCATGACAGTAAGCCTCAGAAACTACATCAGAACCCAGAGAAACATTGAAACAAACACCTAAGTGACAAATTCCGATACATGAGGGCCCATACTCCCCACAAATAAAAGCATGGCATCTTATACATGTTATAAAAAAGTAAACTCGTCAATGATCTACCACATTCTAGTTATTGAGGACCCATACTCCCTAAAAACCAAAGTATAACATTAATTCTATAAAACTCTTACACAACACTGCCCTATCAAATATCAGGTATTTATCAAAGTAGCTGTCACAACAGAACATTTTTCTAGCACAACAACTATCTCAATGACATGCAATTTCTAATGCACCTACCTGTCATGGAAACTATGCATGACATGTGATTTCTAGCATGTGCCTAAATTATGCATGAGATGGAATACCCTCATATCATCAGTTTTCCACTAAATAGAACCCATGTATAAAATATTAACATCACATGACCAATGTGTCACCCAATGGTTAAAATCAAATCAACTGTAAAATTGCAAAATCAGAAAAATTTGCAACATGAGGTAAATTGGATTTTCCCTACACATTGGTCAGATACTCCCGGGCACATCTTATTACCAAGTCCCTATTCTATCCTATCCCTGAATATAGGCTCCAAACAGTAAGTGAAAGAAAAGAACCCCATCTTATACCACTTTGTAATGTCCAAGATCTAGAACCCACACTATGGGTGGCCCGAACCCGGTTGGTCATAGGAACTCAAGCGCATTTCCCAAATGCTAGAGGATTCCAACTAGCTGCGAGGGCCCAGGTCTGATTGTGGGGAAACTATGTCCTCATTTGTCAATGTGTATCATAACGGAAAAGATATACAACATACAATAGAAGAAGTAGTAAATAATATGAACTAGGAATGAATGACTTCAGTAAAATATAACCAACAGTTATATATATAAGGATGAAGCATATCACTATTTCTAAAAAAATCAAAAATAGGATACACTACAATACAATAAAATAAAACTCAAAGTACAAGTACAGTAAAAAAAATAGAACAATGAAACAGGAACTCAACAACATCGCAAGACTAAGCTTGGTCCCATGCTCTCCTAATCCTCTGCAACAATCATGTACCTGTATAGGGACCCTTTCCCATATCGACACCTGCAGCCATATAGTCTGTTTGGGCCAAAGACATAACCCAAATAGGTTGTGCGAAATAAATCCTAGTAGGAAACCACCAAAGGCCCGTGGCCAACTACCGATGAAAATGTGCAACAACCGTGTGCAATAATAAAATGCAGTTAACTAGTAATAACTCAATGTAACTATCACCAGCAGTTACATTGACATTTTAATATTTTTTTGACTATTCCACATAATTTATTTCTGAGATAATCATAACCATGCCCTCAAGATAATCAGAACCCTACCCCCATGATAAATGTTCACATTCCCTTAGGCTAATATAGCCATGCCATCAGGCTAAATATCACCGTGTCCTCCGGCTAAATATCTCCCTTCCCTCGGCTAATATAATCATGCCCTCAAGAAAAATATAACCACTCCCTTATGCTAAATATCACCTTGACCTCATGATAAATATCACCTTTTCCTTAGGCTAATATAACCACACCCTCAGGATAAATATAACCATGCCATCAGTCTAATCCAAGCCATGCTCTCAGGCAAAAGTAAAACACAACCCTCAGGTGCAAGTAACTGGGCCAAGACCAAAGAAAAAAAAGAAATTTTATACCAAATTTCATCTCAATAAAACTTTAAATAGGTAATAATCATAGTATACCCTAGGGTATCTAGGCCAAATGGTCCCATTAATTGATCATAACGATATCGTGGAAATGCTGCACGGACCCATATATTTAGAAACAGAAAAAAATCACCTTGATACTAAACTGGATAAACATAAGAACGCACCCCCAGGGTGGCCCTAGATCCAAGCAGTGATCCCAAATAGTATTTTTATGTTATCATTAGATTATCTATAGAATTATATATATCTTATCAGAAAAGTCCTCACCCATATGATACCCCAAACATGGGTTTTTAGCAAAACAATACACAAAAATCTACCCAACAGTTGGAATGAACACCAGACCACCTACCTCGATCAACCCTGATCGATATATGCGAACAATGCATCCTGAATCGTCTATGAACGACATTCATATCGGATAAAAGTTCTCACATTAAACCTCAAATAACTATACTTCAATAAATAATTAGTAAGGAGGGATCTTGAAGAAGGAAGAGCTTACCCATGCGGTTCAACAAAGATCAACGGCGTAGGAATTGGGTTCCCGGTGTGCGGTCGGAAGATCTACCACTGTTTGGCCGTCTCTCCAATGCTCCAAACGATCCCACTGCCTCCTCTTCCACATGAGGAGGCTATTTCCTATTTTAAGTGAAAAAACAAACTACACGACATGTACTCTCAAGTACTCGGTGTGTACTTTTAATTTGTTAAACTATTCCTCTGGGGTTTTCTTTCCACGGCGGCACTGTTCATCCGTCGACATGAATACATGGCGTGTATTGTTGATTACACAATGTGTACTGTCACTCCACTGGTGGCTGCCTCCACCACCTTACTATTCACATACCGACTGATTACAAGGCGTGTAAATACAAAGTACACATCATGTAGTCAGTTTTTATACCCTTCATCACCGACAGGCCTACACGCTCTATATACTCATCCCACACGAACAAAGTACATGGTGTGTAGAAAAGTACACGGCATGTACCCACAAAATTTGGAATTTTTTCCCATTGTCCTAATTTTCTCAAAAACAGTTAAGGGAAAGGAAAAAGAGAAAACCTGTACCTAAAAATAAGAACCGGGTTCTTACATTCATGAATATTTCTCAATAGATAAACAAGTATAGATATACATCTGAGATGTGGTAAGGATGCATGGAGTACCACTATCAATTGTATCCGATCAAGATCCTAGATTCACCTCTATGTTTTGGAAGAGTCTTCAACATGCTCTAGATACAAAGCTGAACATCAGTATGGATTATCATCCTCAAACTAATGTCCAATCTGATTGGACTATCCAAACACTTGAGGAAATGTTGAGAGCATTCACAATGGACTTCAATGTAGGATGGGACTAACATTTTCTTCTTGTTGAGTTCTCATACAATAACAGTTTCCCCTAAAGCATCCAAAAGGATCCATATGATTCCCTATATGGGAAGAGGTGAATAACACTATCATGTAGGGATGTTTTTGGGGAGTGAAAAATCCTAGGTCAAGAAATGATCGACGAAATGGAAGAAAAGGTTAAGACCATCCAGCAGCACATTAAAGTAGATCAGAGTCAAGAAAACTACTATGATGATAATCGTTGACGAGACCTAGAGTTTAATGTTAGGGACAATGTATTCCTCAACATATCACCATGGAAGAGAGTTATGTGATTTTGGAAGAAGGGAAAGATTAGCCTAAGGTAAATCGTCCCTTTTGAGATATTTTATCCAATTGGAGTAGGGGCCTATTGACTAGCACTCCCACCGATCCTATCTCAAGTACATGATGTTTTCCATGTATCACTATTGAAAAAGTACATACCTAACCCGTCGTATGTACTCAATCTAGAGGTGGTACCATTGGATAATGACCTCTCAATTGAAGGGAATATAGTGCAGATCATAGATCGTAGAGAAAAAGTTCTTAAAAATATGTGAATGCCACTCTTTAAGGTGTTGTGGTGAAACCAAATGTTTGGTGAAGCAACATGGGAATCAAAAAAAGTGATGAAGTAGAGTTACCCACATCAATTTTACTTTCTGAAAAGGAAATTTCGAGGGTAAAATTTCTTAAGGGGGAAGATTTTAACAGCCCATACATTGTTAATAAAAATCCAACTTGATATAATTAAATGTCTACTTATGTAAAATAGTTATATAAAATATGAACTAGATTGGTTTTATGTTTTTTGGTTTAAAAATACCATTAATAATTGATAATATTGCAAATATAGCCATTGAATAGCAATAACATGATTAGTATAAATATAAGGCTTTAACAAATCCAATATACTCAGACAATGGAGGCGATGGCCTCATCTAGTAGACGTTACCTGTACGAAGCCCATTTTTAGGGGCTTAGAAAAGCGGTGGTGTCCTTGGGCTTCTCTCTCGACCAAGACCAAGAAGTTATTCAACATGTTAAGACTGAACGAAACTGCCTATAGGAGAAGTTGATGTTGATAGATATTACCACCCGAGTGATGTTATCTGAGCCACCCCAAGAGTCTCTCACCATCGATCACCTTCCTCTTCGGTCATATGTGGGTGTTATAAGGGGTTATATAATGAGAACATAGCACTATGATTATGATCATTAGTTTTTTATATAATAAAAAATATACATTCATTTTATTATTGTTTCTTTGTAAATAGTTTTTAACGAAAAATTATTATTTTTACTTAATATTCAATTATGAAATCTATTTAATGAATTAATGTATTTTTTAATTAGATAATATTTTAATAAAATATTATTAATAAATTGATTTTTATAAAATAAAAATGATTTTTAATAATTATAAATAAAATTGTAAAATTTATTAAGGTTTGAAAGACGTTTTTCTCAAATCCCATTAGTTTTCGACAAAAGTCAGTTTTTATTTGAAATGTAAAAATTCATATATTTATTAAAATATTTAGATAAAATGAATATTATTTTTGGAATCAGGATGTTGAAATTATCCAATGGTTAATTTTTCATAATTTTCTGAGACAATCAAATTATTGGGTAAAAATTAAATACCATTTAAGTATATAATTTGTTTTATAACATCATAATGATACAATAGTGATGCAATAAAATAATATAAAAAATAATTTCATACAATATACTTTTTAAATTTATAATAATGTGATTTTAGGTTCATTTTATTTATTTTACAATGCCTTAGTGGACCCTCCAAGACTTATAAAACATTTTATCTTTTCTAAATGATTTTCTTGAGAGTGTGACTCATCTAAAAATAAGCAAGACTAATACTTTAATATGTTTGGAAATTGGAAATATAAAATATTGTCTTCCATTACCCATTGGTAGAAACAATTGGAAAAAACCATGGGATGGTTTTTTTTTTGATTAGGTTAATGTTTAGGGTCCAAACCCAAAACAATAATGAATTACCTTTATTTTCCAACATAAACCCACCCAATCTCCCTCTTACTCTTCAATAAAATACATTGGATCTTGGCCAAAAACTTCCCTCATATCTCTATAATCCTCCAAAATCCCCTTAATATCCCAATAAGCCTCTCTCAATCCACTCCCAAGCCTTTGGGATCACACTTCCAAGGAAGGGATTTCTTCCTTTCTCATTTTTTCCAAATTTTATTATGTTGTTATGGCCTTTTATTATAGTTTAAAATTATTTGGGTATGATTTAAAACCTCACCCATAATACACTCTTTATGTTTAAATTATTTTATACCCCTTTCACTCTCATTAATTCCTCCCAATATATACCTGTTACCATGACGAAATTTTGTAAGGAATTTCTCTCTCGTCATTTTCATTCAAGAATTTCTTTTATATTATGAATATAAAATTCCACTATGTATGATGGTACATGTATCTATATGAAAACCTAAATGTCCACTTCATGTAAATATTATGAGACACCCCTTTTTATCTCATCAACCATTTTTATAAATTCTTATGTCAAGCCATTATGCTGCTGAAATTGCACTGCGATTTTCCCAAGCCAAAGTCATTGTATGGTGAATAACATTCCTATTTATCTATCAAGGGTATTCAAAATTATGAAAATTTAATTATTTATCATAGAGTTTCATGTTTTAATTCCAAATTTTTTTTTTGATGGAATATATTATGATCTTTAATTATTCCATGTTGTATGATCTATGTGGAACACTTATTCATGAAATGAAATGTTTAAGAAGGGTGTTCTCTGATAGCGCTCTAATGTATTGGGTTAAGATTAGTATCTGGATATGTCAAATGGAAAATGGGTTTTCTAATTCTAAATCAAGTAAATTTTGGGTTTACACATTCTCCATGTGAAATGAGCTTTGGATCATGCAAATACGATTTTAAGTATTGTTGCCACATTTCTATGTTATGATAATCATGCCATATATTGTATTTATGTTCATGTTTATTTTATGCTCCATTGATATGCCTACTTCATAACATGTATTCTATTTTTCATGTATGACTTTTTTACTCCCTTATTTGGCTTTATAAATCACCCTTTTCATATGTATGTCCTCAGGTTATCCCATACTATGAAAAGTATGAGGGAATGTAGTGGACATGTAAAGAAAGTTTTCAATAAAGATGATGCGTTCCACATTCTAAGATGTTATGTAATGTTCCTAATCCCTAAAGACACTATACATCTCAATAATATATGTTTTACAAGTGAATGTTTTATCTAATAAATCATGTTTAAGTGTGTCATATAAAGTAGGGTTGTTATATTTGAGTTTTTTTTGGATAATGTAGAATGTAGATGGAAGGAGAGTGTCATTTTCATTTAAGAACTGGGAAGAGTGTCTATAGGTACCCCATGAGGGTGTTTATGATGACCATTAGGTAAGCACTCTTCCAAAAAGTGAAATCTTTATTTACAAGGGATCATTGGCTAAGTTGAATGGAAATGGAGAGCATAGGTGGCCTATTTCTACAGAGCATGATGGCGAGTGCAGGAATTTGTTCAAATTCATCCAATATCAATTATGCCCCATGTAAGCAGTTTTTTCATCTATTATGTTTTATGAAGTTTACTTGCTATATCTATTGATGAATGGTCATAAGGTAAATTTGTGTTGATATATTATGGTTTATTTTAGTGAGATTATTAAAACCTATTGTAAGACCAATTATTTGTTTTACCCTAGAATTATGTACACTATGTCGATGTCTAAGTGTTTAGTGAATAAAGGTGATGTGAAAAGGTAAGCTTCTGATGGTTTTTGTCTCAAAAAAGTTATTTTTAAGATTATTAGGACTAATTGGATCCCATGGAAGAAAATGTTGGTTGAAGATAAAGATATGTTATTTGAAGATTTCAATCCTGTTGAGATTCCCTTTAGACTGAAGATTATGATAGACCCTAGTCTAGTACTGGATGAAGTTGGTGTTTATTATAGTGAGGAGGATGTACCTGAGAATGATCAAAGAGTCTAATGTCCAACAGATGATTGCAGTGATTATTACATTGCTGACATTATAGAAAGTATGACTTATGGTCCTGAAATTCCACATAGACCTCTATATTTAAAGGAACCAATTCTACTTGAGAATGATTGTGAAGATACTAATGTGTTTTATGATGCTGAGTTTGATAGAAGATCTGGTAGTGAAGAAGAATCTGGTGAAGAAGAAGAAAATGACAGTGAAAGGAAAATGATAGAGATAGATTTGATGGAGAATATGAAGAAGATGATTATGAAAGTGAATGGTAAGATGGTGAATGTGATGAATATGATACAGAATTAGATCATCCTTGTGTTGATCAAGGACTTGAGGCTAAGCGTATTGATCTTACATTAGATCCTGCAAAGCATTAAAGTCCTTCTGATGCTCATATAGTGGAATAGGAACATGGACTGATTATAGAACCACATGTATCTCCTGATTCTCAGGTTGAACTAGCTATGGCCAAGGAGAGGAATCCTCATTCTCGTGTTTCTGTCGAAGTTCCTGCAAAATGTAAGTATTAGTGACTTCGGTGAGACAACTAGTCTATTCTAGGAAAATGAAACCTCCTAAGGGGGAGAGACCTACTAAGAGAGTTAAGGTTGATGTACTAGCTCATTTGGATTACATTGTTGTACCTCAATGGATAATAGATCTAGGATATGTGATCTTTTGTTTAGATAATACTGATTCAGATGATAAGCTATTTGATCAAACTCCTGCTCTCATTCCACTGTCTTCCCTAGAGTATGTAACTAAAGATAATCTTTGTACCATCAGCTTAGAACATCTGGATGAAGTCAAATATGATTCTCCTAGTCAACCTTCTTTTATTCAAAGAATTAGTGAAAGATATGATGATTTCATCACATAAATAGTTTTTCATAAGGTTGAGAAAAGTTTGATTTCTCTTTTGGAATATGTTGTTTCAGAAAATCCAAAGATTATGAATGAGTTTAATGTAATGGTTTCATCCATAAACACTCTCACTATTTATTATAGGACACCCCTGGATAATGTGTTGAAAACATTTGAGGATGAAACTTCTATAAGTAATCCTTCTCAACCTCTGACTCCTATTTTTTATGTAGTTCATTTAAGAATAGATATCATAAATATTGTTGAAGATGCATCCAGCTCAGGTGCCCCTATTTCTAATTCTCTAGATATTGATATGGTCAGAAATGTGATTAGATAAAAACTTCATATTGTGATAGATGGGACTAATCAGGAGTACCTTAGAATGATTTGAAAGAACTGTGAAGACATCCATAAGATGGTGATATTCTACTCCAAATAATCAAAAAATACTCAATAATAAATATCCAAGAAGATATATTTATATTTTAAGAGGATTTATAAAAAGAAACAGTTAACTATCCATTTCAAGTATTTAGTAGATTATTTGAGGTTACTTCAAGTGACTCAGGGATTCGTGGAGATAGTTAATAAGATCAAGGATTTCAGTTCTACCATTGAGAAGTTTATAAAGAATAATTAGGATTTTGAGAAGGCAGTGACGTATGATGGTGAGGTTATTAGGGACATCACCAATCTCCTCAAAACGTAACTACATCATCATAAAACAATAATTTTTTCTCTAATAGATACTCCTTTCTGACCAGTCCGGCATGATTATACCTCTTCTAATACCATTTTCTCACCCATAAGCATGAACCATGATCAATATCTTATCCAGATTAGACCTGTCATCCAATTGGATGTCACAAGTCATTCATCCAATTCCAGACCGAGCCTTGCTCCCTATTTATTTCAAGGAAATATTCTTCCATCATTTAGTACCCTAACTATGTCTTCCATCACTACTATAGCTGCACCTTCTACTCTTCCCTCCTCTACTTATGAAAATGTAAAAGAAGTTAAAGATTCTTTTCTGACCACAATGTAGTCGGGTCACTTTTTGATAAGGTTTTTTGTACTCCTTTTCTTGTAATATTTTGTAATCCTATATATTTATTGATTAGTGGAATATCATATCTTTTATTAATATTATTTTTCTTTCCTTGTATATTATTTATTTTTTTTCCATGTATCTGTTTTTATAATCCTAGAAGGGGGAGAAGTAATATTGAATATCACCCAGATGGAGCTTAAGATTAAGCCCGTGCTTAATAGGGAACATATAATTGAAAAAGACTATTTATAAATTAATATGTACTTTTATTTATTTGAAAATTTCATATGAATAATTTATGTATTATGTTTCACTTATTTTTCTCTCTGATCGTCATAAGTCATTTATTGTGGTATATAATTCTATGATTTGTGATCATCAAATGGGGGATATAGTTGTCCTCCTCTAGGTTTAATTATCACAAATCATTCTTACATATGAAAATTATGATTTATTAAGATAAAATATGTTTAATCATTTTCAATTATGTTAGTGTTTACATCATAATAACGAGTGAACGATTTTGGTTAATTTTAAGACAGCTAGAAATATGATCTACTGATACTTTTCCTACTAATAGAAAAGTTATCAATACCTTACTCATTGATACATGATCTACTGACGATATAAGCTACCGATAAACTGAGTCACTAATAGATGATTATGTTACTGATGGAGATAATAACCGAATAAGAGACTCAAAAGTTTCACTATGTATGAGTCATTTAAATATTGAGTTTCCAACAAATGAGCAACCAACACATCACCAATCGATAGCTTGAAATACTGATTCAGAGATACCATTGCAGGTTTGATGTACCAAAAAAAATGATCCATCGATTGTCTGATCTATTGATAGAATGAGCTATGGATAGACTAACTCACTGACAACATGAGTCACCAATAGATTCACCTAATGAAATACTATTTCAATGATGATGTTCCTCTTAAACTATCTCAATGATGATCTTCATCGTGAACAATGAGAGGATATAGATAGTTAGTTTTTGAGTTTAATGAAGAAGGAGGATGATAATGTTATTATATACGAAACTAACTTTACATGGTTATGAAGGCATTTTTTGGACAACACTTATAACCCACTACCTATGATTTATCATTTCATTGATGGGTTAAATGCATTCCTCTGAAATGAAAGGATCTCCTAAAATTTCCCTTTACATAATGATATAATATCATGTGCTATCCTGGTATAGATTGAAATCTCAATGTATTATGACATCTAAGGGAAGAAATATAAGAATATAAAATCTGAGAAAGAGTTTCATAAAGGGAATAATTGAAAGAAGTATATCTAGAAAGTGATACTTATGGAAGGAAACACCATGTTACATACTTAAAAGAAATTTTGTTTTCATAAATTGTGGTAATAAATTCCATCATTCCCATGATTAAATGGGAATAAAAGAAACATGCAATTTTTAATGCCACAATTTTAAATAGATGGTACACTATTATAATGAAAAACCCAAGCATAAAAAAATATACCTTAGAAGAAACAAAAGGTTACACATTCAATCTTATTCTATTTCTATAGGTGAAGTGAAATAATCAATGTAATTTTTATAGTTATAATAATCAAAAGATATATAATGATTGTATTGATGAATTCATTATTTAAGGAATGGGAAGAATTCATGATTTAATTAAGGTAATAAAGGTAATAATGGGGTTCATATATTTGGTATGTAAAAAAAAATATGCTTGAGTTTTGGGATAAATATGATGTTTTGTTGATGTTTGGATATTTAGTGTGCTTGGTTTTATAATTTATGGAATAGAAATATAGATAGATTTATTTTGGATGAGTCTTGCATTTGGAGAAGATTATGTTGAAAATATAAAATTATTGGTTGAGGTTAATGCATGATATATTGGAAAAAATTTACAAAATTTTTTCTGTATCAGTAAACATATTGAGGATGAAGGAAATACCTTCAGAACTTATGATTCATCAATAGTGCTTCAGGCATCAAAAATTAATCTTGAATACCCATATATATGTGTATAAAATGAAGTGAAAATAGATATATACACAACCAAAAGATGTTATTTTTACATCGAATGAAATCATGTATGTTTTTCTGAGTTATTTATCTAGATATTAAAAGAACACTAAAACATTTGAGAAATTAGTTTGAATTTTTTATCTATTTAATTTTCTTATTATGAAATACATGGTTTTTAAATAATCAATAGATTTTTAGTTTTGTGATTGTTAACATTCTAATGGCCATGTATTATATTAGTGTCCAAAAGAACATGATTGTTATGTATATCTTCATGTCCACATTTTTTATTTCCAAAAATTATTTCCTATTCCAAAGACTAATTTATTTTAACCTTATCATTTCACTTTACCTCTTATAATGATGTTGTTTTATTAACAGTATCTCCTTTGTGGGTTTACCCCAAATAATTTTATAGGTATTAAACTTTAATTGTTTAAATAAAATTTATAATTGAGTTGATAAAATTTATTTACGGAGAGGAGAATTCAACAAAACAATATTTTAGGGTATTTATCTTGTTAAATTTAATGTATATGACAACTTATGTTGCAAAAAAAACATAGGATAAATGAACCATGATATACTATTAAGATTATTATTTAAAATAAAATTATCACATATAAATAAAATTTATAGTTATGAATAGGATTAGATAACTAATTAAAATATGTTATTGAATTCATTGGTTAATAATCAATTATAAATAATTATCAAAACCAATTTAGTATAATGAAAACGATTTTATAAAAACAATCTAAATGCACAGAAGTTTATTGTATAATGATAAAATAAATACAATAACATTTTTTAGATTATATTAATGATATATATACATAATAAATTAAATATAATGATTAATATTCATACTATGTGTTTTCTAGACCCAACATAAGAATAAATCCAATTTTACGTAAAGAAGATCTATTTTTATAAAACAGAAATTTCACAACCATTTGATGAGGCACTTCTTTTAAAACTAGTTTTCTACAATTTTTATAAATTATATTTTCCATAATAAAGTTATTATTTTACATATTAATATAAAAATTTACATTGGTTGAAGTTTTTTTATTTTTTGGATAAGTTTAATATTTTGATGAATAATGAAAAAATATTTCATTTTAATTGGAAACAGATTTTTCATATAAAAAATTTATAGTGTAGATTTATATTTTTAATTGGGTTTAATGTATAATTAGACACATTTTTTATCATTTAATATAATTTAGTTAATTGTAATAAATTTCTTATTGTATTTTGGATATAAAAACATTGTAATCATTTGAATGTTTTCACTTTAATAACATGTTTTCTTATTCTGTTAACTAAATTAATTTTAAATATTATTTTTCCAATTCAATCATTTTAATTTTGAAAAAGGATTCCATATTTGGAATATTAAGGTCCAAATATAGTAAATAAGTCCCTTTAAATTTTAGTCCATATGAATAGTATCTTTAGTAATTTTTAATTTCCACGGTTAAGGGTAGGTTTGGTAATTTTGGGAAAAAATAATATTATAATTATTATACAATCATCGTAAAAATTTTCATAATTATATTTTAAGATTTTTTGTTAATAGAAAAAACCTTGGGCCAATTTTAGGGCCTCTTGAAGATACTTTTGTGACTTTATTCTATATTTAAGTTTTTTTTGAAATGATAATCTAATATGATAAACTCATTGTTTTATTAAGTATGACATTTATTATATGTGATTATTCAAGAGATATTGTAGAGTAAAAATTGTAATATAAAATTTAAAATATTTATATTAATCATGGAAATTTATTTTTAATTTGTAGGATGTAAATAATTATATTAAAGGGTTACATATGAAAGATGGATTAATCATTTAATTATTATAAATATAAAATAAACGACATTGAAAATATCAAAATAAATAAAATTTGAGGTAGTTAAAGTCATCAAATAATATTATAGATTACATAGACATAATATGGATGTATTAAGTGTTTTTTTAATAATTTATCATTTTTATTCTTATTTTTAAAAAAGTCATGTAATGAATAGTGTTGAAATTGACAGTAATCATATTTTATAATAAATAATTTTTTTAAAAATGATATAAAATTTATAAAAATATAAAAAATTTCAAATTATTCAGATAAGGTATAAAACATGTCCCATGAATCATTTTTGTTCATTTTTTCATTTTATAGTTACTATATTGACCCTTAATGATTAAAAATCCATGTTTTTAGAGTAAAAGTAAAAGGGTTTAAATCTCGGTTAAATCCAAAAGATATGTCTAATTAATGTGATCTAAAGATGTCTAAAAAATATCGGTTTAGAGGATTTACACCCATCTGAATGTTATTTCAATATAACTCACTTTTTAGGCATTTGAAAATAAAAATTAATTTATATGAATTTAATATTTTTAGAGTTTCCAAACGTTCCCCTTACATTAATTTTAAAAGGGTACTTCCTCCCCCACTTCTCTATGCCACATTGTGCATTATAGCATGAACAAACTTATCCCATTTCTCCTCCCATATTCTCTACAGTCTTCCTTGAAGTATTAATTTTGGGAAAAATACAACCCATGAAGTCCTTTTGTTAAAATAAATAGTAGATACTGAAAGAAGAGGCCATTTAAAAGAGTACAATGAGAGTCATAACATAAGGTATATGATTTTGGCTCACTTTTATTTTTTTGAGAGACATATCCTATGAAATACTTATTAATTTTTTATGGTTTTTATACATGAAATTGATGTCTTCAATAATATTATTCTCAAGATTATGGTATTTTAATTTCCATATAATTTCATTTCATGGAAAGGTACTAAGAATTTACTAGTTATAATGTGGTATGGGTTTTTTCATAATTTCATTTTTATTCAGGATTATTTAAGTATATTTCTCCACAAGGGGAATTTTTTTCCTGTATTTAAGTATTCTAAAAATATTTTCATAAATTTTTTTAATATTTTCCTATATGATTTTAATGTCTATTTTACCCATGATCAACTTTAAATAAATTTTTTAATGTATTTTTTTTTCATTATCCAACTGAGGCACTTTATGAATTTTTTGAAAAAAATAGAAAATGAGTGATTTTAAATATATGTGGATGAGTGGATGTTCACATACTCATTAAAAAATTATACTTTGAATCATACATTAAAATTTTAAAATATTCTCCTCATTGAAAATGTTTTCTTATTAAATTATGTTTCCTTTAAAATAAATAATTTCAATGTAAAAAAGGTGTACTTTTCTCAAGAATTTTGAATAGAGTATTTTATTCAATGTGAACATCCATTTTTTAGTATTATGGTAAATTCATGTTAATATATTATGATATCCTAAACCATAACATATTAAACGATTTATGATGAATTTGACTACGAATGTGCTATTTTGATACAAATCACCATGTTACTGAGAATTGTTTGTGATTTTGTTTACTGGTTGAGGAAAGTTATTAACATTTTATTAATGTTTCACCCCATTAATATAATGAATGAATTTATAGTAGTTATGGTAGGTGACTAATATATCCCTGTGATGCATCGATAGGTCTAATGAGGCAATACATATTGGGATTTGACAGAGGCATTGCCCATTTTTCAGATGTCTTGGACGAGGTCTCGACATTATGAATCAGATGCCTAGAATTATACATTCCATAATAGTGAAAATTTTTATTGAATTAAATGTGATTATTCTACTAGTGTAATATCAATGGATAAGCTTCTCAGATAATGTGATTATTTAAATGACATGTGTTTCCGTTATTTATCTTTCCATACTATTTATGCCTTTTTTACTCAGGGATTCCACTATACGCTTACCCTTACTAAGAATCTATGATCATTACTTTCTTATGATTTATTTTTATTGAAGATTACATGATGTTTATTATGAATTATATGTATGTTTATAAAACAGTTCATTAATGATAGAGTCAATTATATTCTCTATTATTTTTTATGTTTAAAATGAAATATGAATTTCAAGTATGTATCTCATTTACCAAGAATACTAAGATATTTGTTCAATTTATATGAAATTATATTTATCTTATTCTAATAGAAAAAAGTAATAAACAAACTTCAGTGGACTAGGGTCATGTTTAGTACACTTTTATCACCCATTAATTATCAATTGATTGATAATATCACTGTTTTATGTGATAATTATTTCAATTTTCTTGTATATTTTAGTATTTTATTTTAGATCATTTTAATTTTATCGCGACTTCATCCTATCCATAAATCTATCCATGAAAAAAATATCATATATTTTCATTATATATGTATTTATAGTAATCTATTGTAGTTATTGACAGAAATTAGGTGACATAGTTCAAGGAGATGGTATGCAGGAAGAACACCTGATTGTTGTCTCCATTTTTCATGATTGATGGGAAAAAGGAAATTAATAATTAATTCATATTTATATAATATTTTATTTACATTTAAATAATTTTTATTAATAAGATACATCTTTATTATCATCAATGTAATAATTAATTGAAAAACATATTACATCATAATGTCGAAGCAATAGTCTACACATACACATGAGAGACATTATTATTTTCTAAAGTATTAGAAGGTAATAATTTAGCTGTGATTTTATTTTAAAAGATGTTTTTTATAATAAATATATAATATAGTTATTTACATTAACAATAATACCTTTCTTATAAACCATAAGTGATAAATTTATCATAGTACTTCACAAGGCAGTACTCTACCGTACACCCAAGGGATTTTATCATATCCCCCAAAGAACAGAATGTCATAAGGTATATTTGATATAATAATTGAAATATAAACAAATTTCAAAAATATACTAAAAAAATAAAAAATAAAAATTATATATATCCATTATTTCTGGTTATGGACAACAAATTACATCAGTTTTCTAGATGGTAGTACACTGTACACACAATACAAAGTATTGTTTCCCATTTATCTAAAGTAGAGACAGGTCTGGGTAATACAGTTAACATATTAAAATATAACAATATCATAATTTTTTTGTTTTATATTATCATAGTTTAATATTGGTTTAAATATGTGGATGTATAAATAAATCATATATGCATGTTCAAGAATTCCACCTCTTCTTCCGAGAGCCTCTTTTGGTTTATAGAAAAATACTTTTCAGGAGTTATTACTAATAAAAAATAGGAATATTGGATATCTTTAATGAATTAATTAAGGTATTTTTGATGGTATTGGATGCAAAAAAATTGTATGTGTGAAAAATGGATGATATGGGGTATCCTTTTATTAGTGGGGGGGAGAACATATGTGGATTATTTGAATAGATGATGTGATGCCCATGTTTTTTTCAAGAAAATAGACTAAAAATTTGGTTATTTTAGAGAATATATTTTATATGGTCTATATATGTCTATAATATTTTTTTTGGAAAATTATTAGTTCATTTTTAACCCTTAGATTTTTATTCTTTCCCCTAGTAAAACAATTTTTTCCTTAACCACGTTAAATAATTTTTACTATTTTTAATATTAATTTTAGGAAAAATTATTTTTAAATTATTAGATAATGTAAAATATTATAATTATAAATTTTTGAATCCTTTTTTCTATATTTAATTTATATATTTGAACTAATATAGATTAAAATTAAACCACAGATGCAAAGAAATAAACTATTTCCAAAGAGAAAAATCAGGTAAGTATATAATGTTTTAATATTTAAATTCAATATAAAATTGATTAAGAGAACAAAAAAGAGTTAAAATTTTATATTATTGCATTAATTTATCTTTTAAATAAAATTTTAATATAATTTATCTTTGTAAATAATATAAACAAAGTGAAATTTCTCAATAAAAAATCAATATTTTTGAGTATTCCTCAAAAAAAATATATTTTTTGAAAATAACAACAAATTAAGCCACATGTAATTTTAACATGTATATTTTAAAAATTAATTTTATTTCGTAAAATATCATTTTGAATTTTTTTTCAATTAGTTTTAAATTATTTTCGCATAGTGCGATTGAACCACGTTTAAAAAAAAATAATTTTTCAGAAAATATTTATTTCACTCTATAATGGTATTCATTTTATTTATAAAAAAACATATTACCATTTAACTTATATTATACATGTCTAAAAATTATAATTTATAAATTTATTTACTACTATTCATACCCTTCATCATAATGACTATGTTATAATGATTATATTTAAATAATTATATTTTAATAGAGCATCACATTTCATTAAAATCTGGTGTTTCATGTACATAATGATATTAAATATATTGACTTTATTTAAAAATGAATTTATCACAATGACAAATGGTGTTACATTATCTTTGAATATTTTTGTTTCATGTCATGTAAAGTGTGGAATATGATGTTTCTATTTTAAAATCTAGGGGGTGTATCAAATATTTTTTTTGAAGGATTATTGAAAATGGTTACATGGATACTATTCTCATGAAGAATAAATTTTGAATTCTAAAGGTACAGGAAGAATCAGTCAATAAACGTGATTTGAAAAATGAATAAATAATCCAAAGTGAATAAATTGAATATATTCCCACATGGATGAAATTTATGAAAAAATGAGAAAGGGAAATTATTTATATTATTTAAAAAAAATATAAATACAATTAAATGTGAACCATTAATAATTTTTTATCATATATTTTAATTAATGTTAATATTGGAATTAATTAAAATAAGTGAATGGATGGGATTTTTAATTCTAGAATAATTTATCATAAGAGACCAAATATAGTGTAAAAATTAATATAGTTAGAGAGATGTTAAAAAATATGCTTTCTTTAATGTGGTTGTAATCTATCAAAATATTAAATGTTAGAAAATTATACGATTATTGAATTGAACAGTTATCTATTAAGGGTTGATTCAACATTAAATGTAAAATAAATGTGTTTTGATTCATGTAAAAGGGAACAATGTAAATCTTTATCCGGTTTATATTAATAAAATAACTTCCTTAGACATTGTTGATGAAGAGAATACATTCTGGAATAATAAGTTGGAATATATGAAACACTAATGAAATAATAATTTTGAAAAAAATCATAGAATTTAATGGTATACCCACTATAAAGATAAATTGATATAAATTGTGTGACTCATTCATGAAAGTAAAAAATCATTTAAAATCATTATAGATAAAATAATAAAAAGAGATACTATGTTACTGGAAATAGTTACAAAAATGTTAATGGTGACAAGAAAGAAAAGGGAGCTAAATTTGAGAGATACTACCTATTATTATTTTGTGATTATAGTGTGATAACATGAATCACAGAAATAAATTCAACGTGGTAATTGATATGATGTATGAATTTCTTCTGTAGACAAATTTGGAATCAATGTGGAAATATGAATAAAATAATATTAATTGATGATTTCACAAATTAAAATTTAGTTTTATATAGAATTAATTAGAAAACATTAAATAAAGAAGCATGTGACATCCATAATTACACCGTAGTAAAAAAAGTAATGAAAGAAGAAACTATATGGGGGATAATATGAAATATTATTTACTCATTAAAAGATAAATATCAAGGTGATATTGGAATGAATTGGTGGAAGTGTCTATTTCTATTAAAAATGGTACATTATTCGGTTAGTGAGAAATAATTACATTATATGTGATGTGTTATGGACAGAATCTAAATCTAAAATATCTTAAAATGGTTGGAATAATTTTTATTGTAAAATACTAACATGGTAATCCTAAAAAGTATGGATAAATAATGGATAAGAGAATCGTTCCTGGTTATTCTACCAAGAGAAAAGATTAAAAATCTTTCAATATGATAAAAACCATTATTTTTCTAATAATTAACACAAAGTGGATTCATTTTTTTGGGGATGAGTAAAAACATTTCCATTATAAAATGAAATCACAAGAACATGAATCAAACTATACATATATATAAAACAACTGGGATCAATGACCTCCTCTAGAAATGAAGTCAGGAATGTAGTTGGTAAAAAGTAAATCACCCTATAATTTATATTTCTGGGTGACATAATCTATTCCAACTTGGATTAAATGTTTAATAAGTTTTATAAGAATAATAAGTCACCACTCCTATGATTTTCATATCATAAAAAAAATTCAATTTTTTGGATTATTGTATTGAATTACAATATTTGTCTAAAAATGAACCATTATAATCTTATAATTCATTTATTAAAATGATTAATGATATTTTGGAAATGGAATAGTTCTCTCCACTTAGTCAAATAATTATTTTCAATAATAGGAAAAGAATTTATATTATTCTACGATACTCAATATAAGTAAAATAATAAAAAATATCTTTAAAAATAATTATATAATCTGTATCTTGATTACAAATAATGATAATATTCTAGATAAAGTAGTGGGAGGAAACCTTAATAATAAGGCTAATCATGTTTCAATAACAATAGATATTTTCCTAAGAATTTATAGATGATATATCTTCATAATTTTTAACCGAATTTGTATTTATATTATGTATTCCCATAAATAATTGCATTAGTAAGTAACAAATAAAAATTATGAGAATGTAATTTTTTTAAGAGGGGGTAGAATGTAACCACCCAATATTTTAATATATTTATTCCTCTAATTAATTCAAATTTGATTTATATATTTCTCTATTTAAAACAAAAAAATAGAAAAATTGTGATATGTTTATAATATTAAAATGTAGTTATTTAATTAGTATATATGTTTTAGTATAACTGAATTATGAAATATATTAATTTATATATTTATAGTGGTATTTTTTTACAAATTTATTTAATTCAATGATTTGTTTAATTTTTTTATTTTGACTCATTTTACATTTTAATAATAAAAACTATGTATATTTTTTTATAATTATTTTAATAAAATATAATAATTATTGATTTATTATAACATTATTAGTTTTTACATAAACAATGAACAAGAAAAACTTGTAATCTAAAAAAGTTATTTTCTAATTAATATAGTTTTTTCATTATATTTTATGATTTTAATTAAATGTTATAATAGAATGTTTTATCAATTGTCCATGGAATGATATGCTACATTTGTAGGATTCCTAATTTCAATATTACATTAAAATTAATTTTCTATTTTCTCTAAAACAATTTATTTTTAGGTAAATAATGAAAATTTCATATTTTTCTAATACTATATCTTTTATGAAATTATTATAAAATAATTCCATGATTGTTTTTGAAACCCTTTTTTAAACTAAAAAATATATTTTATAAATTTTCATAAATTATATTGAAATAATATTTTGATATATAAAACCCATGCTAAACATTTTTAAATATTTATGTAATATATTAATGAAAACTATTTTCTATAAATTTCTTTTAAAAATATCTCATATTGTTGATTTAGTATTTAAAAATATTTTAAAATTCGCAAAAAAAGCATATAATTATAATAATAATTTATAATTTAATTTTAAAAATAACATTGATAATTTTATATTCAAGAATAATATTATTCATAAGATACATTATTTATCAAAAAATCAGTTTTTTTTTGCATTATATGCTATAATACTAAAATTGATTTCTATAAAATCATGGGAATTTTATTTTATAAAATGAAATAAAATTTTACAATCATTATGTTCATATATTTTAATAATTTAAATTTTATATTTGGATATTAAAATTAGTTAATGAAGTAAAAAGTCGTATTTCCATGATAAGGGTAAAATAGGGGGAAAAGGATCTAACCCTGTGCATGGGGTTATAAAATGTGAAAAAATATATAATATTTAATAGCGGAAGGAGTAGAGACATTATTTTTATGCCCACACATTTTTTTTCAATTTTATAGCCTTTTTTAATAATGGGGTGATATCACTGAGAAATAATGAGTTATTTACAAAATAACCCCTTTATTCGATTATAAATGTTGACCATATCCTCCCCACTTTATTTACCAAATAAAAATCCTTATATCAACAAAAAAATATAGCTATTTTTCTATTGGATACCCTCCCTAAACGTTTTATGCCTTTATATCACCCAAATACCAAGAAAAATAGTCTTATGGAGTTACCCATGAGAGAAAATCCAAGGGAAAAGGATGTCAAGTGAAAGTGTAGAGCACTTTCAGACACAAGTCTTCCATATCAACCCCCCTTCATTGAGGCATTCATTTATATTATTCAGAAATATTTATTTTCATAGTATATATACTTAGAACATGAATTATAATATCAGAAATTATTTTTTGTTTTTTGAAAATTCACCTATATTTATTCTCTTTCTTTTGGTGGGAAATAATTGATGTCTTCTCTATAATATAAGGGACATTTATACACACTCAACTTTCTTGAGTTATAAATTTTCTCCAAGAATTTTCCTTTTTAATTCATATGTTATACCATATTTATATATAGGGAGATAAATTTTTATTAAATTAACTTTACAGGTGATCCCTATGTCCTTTTGAAAATTTAAGTATGTTAAGAATAATTCTCATCCATTTAAATTTTGGGTTCGTATCCTTGTCCATAATTCCACTTCCCTCCAATATTTTTCATTTACTATAAAACCACATCAAGTGTTAAATCATTTTGGCATATTATTTTGTTCATATCATTCTAAAATAATGCTTTATAGTAATATTTGTTTATGTGGGATTTCAAAAAATGTGTTTTAAAAACATAAAGGGATCTTTTATACCTTATTCAGGACTTTTCTATTACACAACCCATTTATTTCTTCCCATTTAATTCCATATTACGTTTATAAAATTATTTTTTTCTATATTTTTACCTTACATATATACCTAGTAAAATATCAGTTTCAATTTTAAGGTTAGATAATCTTTTAGTTCCCATTAAAATTCCCATTTTAATTAAATTCTATTTAAAGGAAAATTACCATTTTTATACCATGTAAATAATAAAGCCATAAATTTTTTAAAACATGATTATATTTTAACAACCATTAATAATTTATAGATAACCCTCTTGAAATAATAATATTTTTACTGACTTTGATATGATCTTTCCTTCTATAAAATGATCCTTCACTTAGTTCATAATGTTTTTACCATGGGGTTCACATTCATTATTTATTCAATGGATCATTCCCCTAAATTTTATACTATATAAATTCATGTTTAATACTTATGTTCATTTTTAAATTACATATTTTTAAAATTATTTAATTGAAACATTTATTGGGAATCTATATGACATACATTAAGACTAGTCCTTCAGAAAATATTTCTAGTCTCACATTCATCTTACATGTTTTATAATTATTATAATTTATGAATTTTTTTTTATTTCCATTTATGGGACCCCTAGTCATGTAAATATTATGATGATGGTTATCCTACGCTATAATGTGTTGGACATTTATATCCCTCCGATGCATTTGGAAATGATAAATTCTTATGATATTCCATATTTAGTGCACGAGTGGTTTGACTAATCACATAATGTTATAATGTAATTTATATTATATTTGATGTTTAGGTCCATTATAGTCATCCAATGCATTGGGTAATGTTAATGTCCCATGATATTCCATGCATGATTCCCATGTGGTAAGACCAAGAAGACTATATATATTTCACTAGTAAATAGCTTAAGAGAAATATGTTATTGTAGATTTTAGCCAATTAATATGATGATTATGAAGGATATTATCCTACATTTTGTTTTCATAGAGATTTTCATTAAAATATGTTTATGATTTATTACTTTTTTATGTATACACATTCTGATTATTCCATTATATTATTCATTAATTTCATTATGCCATGATTCAATTATTATGATCATTATCTTTATGAAATATTTTTATTCATCTTGAATATTATGTATTGATTTATCGTTATGTCTATTACCTTGATGGTATTTCTATCTCACCATTATGAATTTTACGTATGGTATACTATTATTTTTTATATGTTTAATTGATGTTAAGATCACTATGTGTAGATTTAAATAAAGATGTTGTTATAATTTTTAATAAGATCAATTTTTGAATATAATATTATAAATAAACTAGACATATAGATCTTTATATTTAATTATTGATAATGTATGTGATAAATAATTAAATAATTTTTTTAATTATTGGGTATCTATATACGTGAAGATTATACGATTCATATACATATCAAACTTCTCCCCATATGGACAATATCACCAAATATTCAATGAGAGGATATATATATATATATATATCCAATTATATGTCATTCATAGGGATGTTTTTCCTATTTATCCTTGAATCTTGATTGGAATATAATATCACTTTTTAATGTTTATAGAGTAAACAACCCTATAATTGATTTGGATGAATCAATATTGATAAAAAATCCTTCCCTAAAAGTGTGTAATGTGAGAACATGTGTAGTGATTAGTCTCTTATTTATCTTCGTAAATCATTACTCGCCTTCGTTAATAAAAAACATCAATACCTTATGAGTTATCATGGATTTGGGGTTTAAAAATGATGAAAATTTTCTCAATAGTTTCTGGTAGTGCCTAGATTATCCGATGAAACTATAGATCTCCTTTACATGTGTTGGTTTATTCGATCCTTGAATTTATGATTTCTTCAAAGGATCAATTAATATCACTTTTATGGTGATAAAATTTCAAATGAATGTTACTTTATCCATTAAAATAAAAAAAAATATGCTAAAAAAATCAATTTTAGTGTCTTTATCACAATATCCATATTCTCTTTATGCTTCACCTTGTCATTTGAAAATATAAGAATTTATTTTATAAATATTGTCACAAATTTATAAAGGCAATCCATTAATACAATTTTAATTATTTCTATTAAGATAGTTGGAGAAATACTATGTTAAAAATGTAATCAAGTTCAACTTAGTGTTTCCATACCATTTATTAAAATTATTACAGGGGATATCCTCCCTTTTCAAATTTAATTGATAATATCCTAGCCAAAGATACACTATAAAGAAGTAATGGGATCTATGTAGATAATATAACTAGTCATAAATCTATGGTAGTGGATAATATTTATTTATAATTAATTTTTTGAGCATATAGTAATCAATATAGATGTTTTGTGACCAACCCTTCTTGTTTTCAAAAAGGATACTCAGAGGTGAAAAAATTTGATGTAGAAACCCTTTATCATAATAATTTTTCAGTTTACTCTTCATGTTGAAGTTCATCAGTTTCCATTATATATTGATTCTAGGATATTGGAAAATCACAGGGTAGAAGTTTGATCAAGAACTCAACCACTCGACTAGAAAGAATACATGAAATTCTATAAGGAACACATCAAAATATTTTCATACAATGTGAATGTCACCATGGATGATCTTTGTTTTCCCAATCAACTGAGATAGATTCTATTTATTATAAGAAAACTATATCCATCCAAGAGTGTATGATTTCAATGGATATTAATCCTCATTTACAAAAATATATAGAATTTTTTTGTGGTTCATGATATGTGGGGTGATTTATTTCTCTTTAAAATTTATTTTATATCTATACAAGGAAATCCAATCCATAAAATAATTTAATAAATTCATGATAATAGGAGTATCAAAAGGTTCAAAAAAATCAAGAGGAAAATATTGATATGGGAGAATTTATATTCTAGGGATTATATAATTGACCCATTTTCGTTTTATTCTAATAACTCTACGTTCATGTATTGTGGTTGGTTTTTAGTATTTTTTCTAAACATGAACTATACAAAAGAATGAATAGAACTATAAAATAATATAACATTCACTACTATTGATAGAATAACTAGAATACATTTTAACACATTATTTTAAATATCCACATTTGTCATTTTTTGGCATATTCTTATCATTACTCTTTATGGAATTGAGTTATTTTCACTAGTTTACTTCAATTGTTTAAGTGTATTGGTATTCACAATTCCACTATTTATTATAGTTGAATCATTGATGAATAGGTGTGGCTTTATTTGAGAATTTATTTCTTCCATCATATTTTTGGCTTTCTCTAGTCTACATTTTCTAGATTGGTTCCCCTCCAATCTAAAACTATAATATTTCTTTATACAGGTCAGGAATGTTTTTGGACTCCTTTTCACACACTTTTGATAAGTGAGATGTTTTAAATTCTTAATAATATGATATTTACCCTTTACTACCCAAAAATAAAACCCATTATCTACATCTTATATACATTCTAATGAAACTCTTGAGGTTAACAAATATCTATTCCATCATTGAGGGTATATTTGAAAACGTTTTCATACCATTCAATGTCAAGAATTTCCAAATATTTTTATAGATATGAATTTAACCAACTAAAATGGTAGTCATATTAACCTTCAAGTTCAATTTTAATGATGGAGTTTCATTGTTCCAGACATTTATAATATTCCATCTTACACCCAAGTGGATTATTCAACCTTTTTCAGGACATAAAGGTACATCTATTTCATATTATGTCAGAGGGTTTAAGGAAATTATTTATTAAAAAACAATGCAAAACATACTTACACACCATCCATTCATTTTATTTTTGGGATTTGTATTCTTGATCAACATACACTATTGAATAAATTCTCCTCTATATTATAAATTTCCAACTAGAACTTCTATTTTTCAGAACATTGAATTTGAAAAGTTATTTTTAATTTAGTTGATTCATTTATTTTTGAAAAATGAATTAGAATTACCACTAAACATCTTGGAATATTATCACATAATGATATCAATTTCATCTTTCTTATTCTAAATCAGATATGGTTTTATCCCCCAATTTTATTTTCCAATATAAATTTTTTCATATATGTTTTTTTGATGAAATTCATTAATGTTTCCCCCATTAGATTTGTAATCTAACTTTTCAAGCAATTACATTCCCCATCACATTGGTTTTTGACTCCATTCCTCATATTTGATGCCATTAACTAAAATATAGAAAAACCATGGATAATAATTTTCAATCTATTTTAAAAAAATGTAAACATCTTGGAATGAAATTGATTAACTAGAAAATACATTTATTTATTAAACTATGAATTTTAGGTTTCATTATTAGTTATCCATGGTGATTTCCTAACAATATATTTCATACGAAAAATGTTTCCTATCAAAATAGTATATAAAAAAGATGATTTTTAAAATCATATCCCAAGGGGGTCTCTGAAAATATGTGCGGTCTTGTGACTCTTTATTATTTACTAGGAATAGTTTAGGTTAACATCCAGTGATTCCATTCAGAGGGTTTAACCCTAGGTAAAATGATTCCATTGGTGCATCCACATTCCATTTTCTAGACATGGATTTAGTGTCGCAGAAAATACCGAACTCTAAACTATACCAAAATGTCGGGATGTTTTATTATGTTTATTATTATCCCTATATATTTAAATATGGTTCCATGTTCAAAAAAATTACTAAACCTTAATTTGATATAATATACAAAAAACAAATATTCTCTAAATTTTATTTCATTGTTTGTAATATAAAGATAAAAATAATATAATCATAGAAGATAGAAGGCCTAGTATCATGGTAAATTACATACACAGAAAATATCATAAAACAATGATACAAATAAAATTTTCAAAATCTAAAAAATGACCATCAATTCCATTGACCATCTAATATTGAAAAAGATAACATGGGGATGTACATAAGAAAATGGTGATATATAAGAAAGTAAGGTAATAAACATGGTATCCTATGGTTGTGGAAACAACATAAAACTGAAATAATAAGAAGACATAAAGGGTAACATCAATGAAATTATGACATTGTGTGATTATGATAATAGTCTACACACAATAAATTATATATCATGATAGAAAAAATTTACCCAATATAATGGAGTGACATATATATATTTATTCCCACTTATCAAATTCATAAAAAGTATATAAATTTTTGTTTCATATAGATAATACAACAAAAGAATTTCATTCCTCAAATTAAATCTTTAATTATTGAGTTTCAGTAATAAACATGGAATACCTAAATCAATTTAGGTTAGGTACAGTCAGGAGAATAAACATGAGTGTAAATGTGGAAGGGTGTTCACTAGAAAAATGATTGGAATGGAAAATAAAAGAATAAATTTGAAAGAATAAATAGTCTATATAAATATTCATGGATGTGATCAATGAGAGTTAATGGTGGTCTCTCATTACATATCCATCATAATGATAAAAATTGTATGTGTAAAGAAATAGAATTACATGAAAGTTTTTAAACAAAAAATGATTAACATGAATAATGTACATGAATAAAGTGGAGGAGGAAGAGAATACCTTACATGATTGGTTTTTCTGAATGAAATTAAGAAGCGTCTTAATAGAATGTGATCACTTTATAGTTATTTATAGTGGTATATGGAGAAGAAACTCAGGATTAATGAGTTTTGAGTGTAGACTATATAAAAACCAAATAATTTGTGATATATTATTTTTTCAAATGAATTTACTCCTTTTTATATATTTTGTTACACATAGTACAATTTTTATCTTGTGTTACACACAATGACGTGTGTAACCCGTGATACAAACTACATCGATTTGTAATCAAATGTAACATTTTATTAAAATATTATTATTTGATATGATATGTTTCACCAAGACATTTTAATAGTAGGTATGAAGGGGATTGAGTAAAATATTAAAATATATGATCGAAACATGTATTTAAAGTGAATTCATTTGTTATTGATTAACTATAATTGAAAATAATAATTATTTTCAAATAAAGGAAATATTTTTCTAAAAACTTTTTTTAATGAAAATTAATAAACTAAACAATCCAGATTTGGTTAATGGTTTTAATGAAATTTAAATATTAAAGTGTAAATATAAAATTTTAAAAGTAATAATATGTTTTTTTATAGAAATGAGATAATAATAAATCCAAATTTTTTATTAAAATATATATATATATTTTATAAAAATAATTTTGGTCATATATTTTTACAGTTATTTTAAAAATAATTTTTGAGAATTTGCATAAATTTATTTTAAAAATAATATTTATCTTTTAAAATATGAAAATCATAATAATATTTTGGTTATTTATTTGTATTCTTTGAGAAAGATAATTTTTTTACGAATAGTGAAAAGTACTAAATGTTGATTGAAAACTATCATTCCATTTATATTATTTATAAAGATAAAATATATTCTAAATTGAATTAAAATTCAAATTATTTAGATTATACATATATTAATAAATATTATTTAAATTTAATCAATTTTATAATAAATATTGAAATAAAAAACTGGTAATATTTCGAATATTTTATCTTTGAAAACCCGATTTTCAGCACATCTACTGGATTAGTTATAAATTACTATTTTCATTTATTGAATGGAATATTGACAAATAAATTCCATATTTTTAACTATGATAAATTATAGTATATAATAAGGATAACTTAATTTTTTACCTTAACGAATAGTAAGAACATTAAAAATTTTATACCCAGGTTGAAGAATAAATGAGTTTACCAAGAGTTAAACTAAAATAATGGTTTTGAATGACCAAAAATAAAAATAAAAATATTTAATATATATATTTAGATGCTAAAATGTATATGTATCCATAATAAACCATTTTATATCCTTTTGTAATGATTAAAAGGTGGATACACCTTTTTCATTACACAAATTACTACTGTACCACTCAACTCCATTATAAAGGGACACCTCCTCATCTATACTCTTCAAACCATTGAACCAAATTGGAATAGAAAATAACTACCCAAATACCTTACTAAAGTCACTAATATCATCTTTTAATCCTTATTTTTGGGATAAATATAACCTTGTAATGATTTTGGTGAAAACCTAATGAGGATACCTGAAGAAAAGGTAATGTTCTTCAAAAAAGTTTTAATTTATTTAGTCCACCACCTCCTTAAAATATTATTAAAAAATGAATATAAAACAACATATATATCTTTTATATAATTTTATGTTGGTATTTTATGATCGTAACCTACAACCATCTTTAATTTCATCAAATCGATTAAAAAATCATCAATCGTGTGTATGGTGGACTACCGCCTCACTAACCGATGTAATTTGTATTTCCATTAACACATCTAAATTTTGACTACAAATATGGATAAAATATATATATATGATATTTATAACATATTTATACATATGGAGTAATTATATAATATATAAATTTTTTTACTCACTATTTTTATGGGATGCGATGACGTCTCTCATTTGTATGTTGGATTACTAAATGATGAAGTTATGCGATTCATTTATCACTAACAGATGACATGGAATAAAATAAGGTAAATTTTAATGAATATATATACAATAAGTGAAATAATAATTATATTAATGAAATATTTATAATTCATAAATGAGAATATGTCATTTCATTTCTTACATTTTCACTCACTGAAAGATGACAACATTGTTTGTGTATATGTGGACTACCACCTTCATGAAGTTATGAAACTAAATTTTTTCTTAATCACAACACATAGAGTATATTTATAAGTATATTATAATAAATAATATATTTTTATGATCTTTTTTTAATGATAAAATAGTAATTTACTCTTAACCATAATGATCATTGAAAACTGGAAACATTACACACGCGTATATTCGGCCTTCCCACTCCAAGATCATAACATACTTCATTTATCAAAAATATATTGCATGATTGGTCCGAAAATTATAAAATAATTATAAATATAATAATTATGAAAATATTATTATCTTTTATTTGATTTAACCATCTTTAATATAAGAGGCATAAAAAAAATGAGAACAAATAAAAAAACAAAGCAATTATTACCCAAAATGTGACTTCAACAAGAAATTGGTAATAAATTGGTAATAAATTAGCAGAGGTAAATAAAATACGTTATTATATTTATATATTAATGGTTTTATAATATATTTTTAGTAAATATATATTTATTATACTATACATTCAAACAAGTTTGAAGGAAGTCGAGACTTAAGTTAAGATATTCCACGTGAGTCTTTTATTTCTCAGAGAGATATGAAAACTCATAACTAATTTATATTTTGTGGGGTATACTCATTACCTTTGAAATATTATATCAATGTTATAAAAATTTTAATTATATTTAACCACTAATTTTAATTTATTTATTATTTCTCCTTATAATTTAAAATATTAATAAATTTGAAAGGGAAATTTATCCCACTTTTACTTCTGTAAGGGAAATACCATTTTCACCACCTATTTGTTATATGTGGAATATATACTCCATATTAATGTATTTTATAATTATTCTAACAAATATTATGGGTATTAAATATATTTTTTTACCTTTATTTCATAGGGTTTATTTTTCAAACGATTTCCAATGTAGTAAAGTATTTAGGTTACAATCTCATTATTTATCGATATTGTTAACAATTAAGCCTCCTTTGTTAAAATATTTTTACTGAAATATAAATAAACCCCATTAATTTTCTTATCCATCTGTTATTCATAATATTTTAAATTAATTATACAATTTCCCAATGATTGGAACTAAAAATATTTGATAAATTTTTAAAGAGAAATCATCTTAATTTCTCTCTTCGGCCGAATGAACTTTTTCATACAAAACCAAGTTTTATAGTTTGCTTTTAAATTTTTTTTTAAATTACTAAAATGAATTTTGATGTAATTTTTACAAATTATTTAGGTTTTTCTAATAAATTATGAATTTAATCATTACGTAGTTTTCAATATAGTGCCCATTTAGATTTTCAAAAATGTGAAAAGAATCATTATTTTAAAATTTATGAAATAAACATAATTTTCCAACAACATGAAAATTATTTTATTTTGTGATTTATTTAATTAAGTTTATTCTTATTTCATAAGAAATTTATTTTGAAAATGTTTTATGAATTTTTAGATATAAAAATTGATTTTCTATAAAATATTATTTTCCTCATAAGATGTTTCATGTGATATTTAAAAATAAATATTCGTAAAAGATGAAATCCCTTGACATAACCTATGCCTTTATAGTTATATAAATTAAGGATATCATTGTTACAATATATTTGAATGGTTTACCATGACATATTTATTATTAAAACCATTTATATTCCATGGGTTATACAATTATAAAATTATAATGAAACCAGCTTCTTTTTTCCTATGGGTTTTCTTTGATGAAATGATGATATGATTAGAAAACTAATATATTTTCCATATGTTATGATATAATTAAATTAAAAAAACTATTTAATTGGATATGATATGATTAATGTTTTATATTCTTATGGTAGAAATATATATAAATTTCATTATGTGATGGGTGGGTGCTATATCTCCCTCTAATGAAATGGGTTTTTATGGATAACTCAGGTGTAAATATGTTATGAGGGGACCAAATTACATGTTCAAAATATTATTCATGAATATGATTATTCATTTACAATGATATGAATGAAGTATATTAAATTTTCATAAATTTATTCCCAAACCATATGACATGTTCACAGTGTTATACACAGACTTATCGTTCTTGTTTATAATGTTTTGCATGCACTTGGTTTCATCAAATACGTTTATGTGAGGTGCTGAATTAATTTCAAAAACATAATTACATAACCTATCTCTATTTATTCACATTAGGAATTATATAAGGTGATGTGAATGACATAAATCTATTTCTCATGCAAAAGTTATTCTCTTGTAGATCATGTTGTTTTATTACCTTATAATTCATATCCAATAAACATCATGTATTTCTATCATGACTATATATTACAATCATCGAAATGTATTGTATGGTTTTGAAATTTTATAATCATGTTCTAATACTATTATTTTCATGTTATTCTTATGTAACTCTCTTTCTTACTCAAATATTGTATTTGTGCATACCCATTCTTATATATTCATTTTCTCAGGCTATGAATAATTGTGTTAAGTAGGGTATGTTTATGAAGAGTACTAGTGGGAAATACATATATTGTTGATCATAAAAGTCTTTCACAAAATTAAAATATTGTATACATAATATCTAGTGAAACTAAAATTTTACAGTACACATGTATGTGTTCAATTATTATATTTAATATTTATTTAAAAAGAAGTAATATATATGTATGAAAAGTATGGCTGACTAATGTTTGTATCATAGGGATAAAAAATTAACCATTATAAAATAGGAATAGATTAAATTACTGATATACCAAGGTTTATTTCTATGAATATGTCTAGGGTTGTCTATATTTATAACTCTAAGGATGAGTAAAATTATAGGAAAATGTCCAGGAATTTTGGAGAAGGATAGTGAATGTGGTTTCCAAGAAATTACATCCATGACGAGATAAAAAAGTGGACCTGCATGTGGAACATAGTTATATATGGGTAATAAATATGAAAATGGTGTGTTGAGATAAGCTTGATCATAACCTAGTTCATGCCAATGATCCTGGTTTCACACCTATTTTGACACTCCTAGGGGATATTTTTTGATAATACACAAAACTTTTAAGAACCATAATGGAATATTTAAATTAATGATGATCATGTATGTACTAGGTTAATCCACATATTTTATATATTTAAAATAATGTTTCACTATTTAGACACCATATAACTGAATTTCCATAGTTATGTGGTTTTTAACTATGATTAGTGTTTCTAACACTATGGTTTTTGGTTTTAATAAATGGAGGGAAATAGTAGAAACTAGGATGGCATTAACTGTGACATACAATTTCCTAATGATAAGAAAAATGGGAGGATTACTAGAGTAAAGGATATTGTTATTATTTTTCATTAGTTACCAATAAAATGTGATTAACAATGTGCTCTATAAACAACTCTCAAACTCCCAGAATAAGAGAATTACATTGATAACTTAAAGTTATGGTAGTGGATACAATAGAGGAAGGGAGATTAAGTTTCTTATATGTGGATAATGTTGGAAGAATCACTCAAGGGAATTTCTCAGAGGGATGAGAATATTTTTTGTGTTTGTAAAATACATTAAAAAAGAATGTAACATAAAATAAAAAATGGAATGTTTGGTTAACATAGAAGAATATAATAATGGTCTCTCTATTATACTATCAACTATTAAATGTTTTAAATGTAAAATGTATGGACATTGTGGAAAAATATGTCCAAAAGGGATTTATCTTATTGATAATAAGCATGGTTTTTTGAGTAATGGTTATATTACTAATGATGAAGAGAACCGAAATGAAATAACAATGTTATGTGTTGTTTTAAAAGTGTTGTTTATGTCAAAAATAAGAAGAATGATTAAATTTAGGATTCAAAATGTTATGACAAGATTCATATTCTATATTGTAGGAATGATGTAATAGATAAGTTATTCAGTTGAAATGTGTCATTTTTCTTAAGGGAATATAACCCTAAATATATTCTGAATTTTGAGAAAACATTGTTCTGATAAAGAGATGTTGGATATAGATAAGTAAATTAGATTGTTCGAGTTATCTTAATTTTTTGTTGAAAAAGTGGTTTATGCTATCCTAGAAGGTGTTTATGAAATTTTTTTATTTAAGGAATATATCCAATAATTTCTATTTTAGGTAAGGAATGTGGAAGCTTATATGTTTTTAGTATTGTTTTATTGTGATTTAGGTTATCACCATGATTGAAGAGAATTAAGGATTAAGGTTTGCACATTATTGGTGTTTAAAAATAAATTGACACATTATGAGATATAGGGAATTAATGTTAGGTTTATTTTTAGAAATTTAGTGACCTTCCTTATAAATTTTTTATTTTTTATGTGTTATAAGATTATCCCTTTATAGAATGTTTTATTTTGAACTTTGTATGAGGTTTTAGAGAAGAAAATATGTCTTTACCATATAAAGATTTATCCACACTGTATAAAAAGTGATAAATTTTATTTAAACTTTTTATTGGAGGAATGAATTATAATTTTATTATTGTTCTTATTAGTGATTCAAACATGAAAAAATTCATCCCATAAATTTATATATGAAGTGTAAAATGATCACATTAGAACCAAAGGAAGATTATTTTCTTATAAAATGTAATGAAATCAAGTGAGTATATTTTATCATAAAAATTCCCCAACATTTGGGAAATAATATTGGAAAATATATTATCATATTACCATAATTCATTATTATATGATTGATATTTTTTATATCTATTTGGTTTATGGATTTTTTCTCATTATCATTCTATTAACCATATTCTATATTATTCTCTATATATATTTGGGTCTTATTTTTCTATAAAATTTCCATGTTTTCAGTTCCCACCTATGTTATCCAATTTGGAAAACTTGATTTTATTATTCTAAATGAATTGACACATCCCACACCCTTTTTAAGAGGATGTTTTACTAACCCTTTCTATGATGTAGGTTTCTATGAAGGAATTTACAAATTTTTAAACAATGATGTTTCGGTTGAATTTCAATGGATAAATTCATTTTAATGGTGTAGAATAAAAAACCCCAATATTTTGTGATTTCTTCAAAAAAATAATTTTAAATTTTCTATATTTTTTATTACTCATAATTATGATCTTATCATGTGTCACATGAAAAAATGTGTGTAACCTCCGTTACACACTACAGTGACTATAAACGAAATATAATATATTATTAAATTATTATTATTTAATATGGCAGTTTTCACCGAGATATGGAAATTGTGGGTATGAATATGAATGAATATATTTTTAAGATATATTATATACAATTTTATATAGAAATAATTTTTTGGTGACTATTAAATTATAAATTAAAATTGAATGTATTTTAGAATAATGGAAAAACATTCCCGAAAAATAATTTTTCATGAAATATGATAAGATTAACATCAATAACATAAAAAAACAAATTTTTGGGAATGAATTTAATAAAATATATATATTATATATTCCATAATGTATTTAAATTTAATCTTATTTATTTTTGTATAAGATATATGATAAAAATAAAATTGTATGCAAAAATAGAATTTTCCTTAAAGAAATAGTTTTGTCAAATTTTTATGGATTAAATTTGAATTTTTTAATTGGTTTTTTAATTTATTTTAATAAATAAATTAATTTTTTGAATCATAATTTCAAATATATTTTAGGGTAAATTTTTGAAATATTTTTTAATTGAATTATTTTTTAAATGGATAGTGAAAATACAGAATTTGAATTTAAAAATGGAATTTCATTTAATTTAGTTATAAAGATAAATTATATTTTAAATTTATTTTAAATTAAAATTATATTAAATAAAAAAATTTTATCCAATTTTTGTAATTTTAATAATTTTAATATTTTATTTTGATATAAAAATCGTATAATATTTTTGAACAAATTTTCTTCAAAAAACCCTCTTTCTAATCATGTTTGCAACATTAATTTGAAATTATAATTTTCCATGTATGTGAATAGAATTATGAAAAACTTATTCCATACATTTAGTAATAAAAATATAATATATTTTATAATAATTTCAGCATAATTGTTTACCTTAATGTATAGTAAAAACATAAAAAATTATTTATGATGTTTATGGTTGAAATGAGTTTTCATGGGTTAAAATAAATTGTAAAGGGTTAAAATGACCTAATAAAGTTATATGATAAATTTTATTAACATATAAATACCTTATAATGTATAATTAAATATTATAGTCAATTTTGGAGCCTTTTTTGAAGCAGAAAAATGTAGAAATATCTGTTTTTCTTATAAAAATTGTAAGTGTTCCATTCACCTCACTTGTAAAAGGACACCCCTCTCCTCATATCTACCCACATTAAAACTATTATTTGTGAAATACATTCTCATATTTATTAAAAAAATCCCATATCATCCTATAAGCCTTATTTTTTGTAGAAATATAACATAAGAATTCTTTTGGTGTCATCCTAAGGATTATACCTGAAGAAGAACTAGAAATATTGAATAAGTGTTTTTACAGTATTTATTCCTTTACCACGTTAAATTATTATTAAATTATTAAAATATAAAAAAAAATATTATATTAAATATATTTATATTTTCAGGTTCATTTGATGACCTAATACCGTCTCCACTTACATGAAAAGTGTTACGTAATCGTTATTCATGTGTACGGTCGAATATTGCCTAGCGAACCGATGTCACTAGTTTTTTACATTAACACATCTTTAGATTGCGTATGATGATGAATATAAAATATATATATTATTTTTATAATGTAATTTCTCTAATTGAGTGATTATATAATATATATAACTTTTGTTACATTCCATTTCGTATGGGATATACAAACGTCGGTCATGTGTATCACAGACTGTCGCCTTGTGATGTGATGTGATTCATTTTTAACTAAAACAGTACGTGGAAGAAAAGATGGATGATTTTAATGGATATACAAAATATAAATTATATAATTATGATATTAAGGATATTTTTATCATTATGAAATTATAATATATCATTTTTCTTTTACAACTTCATTCATTGAAAGATGATAACATCATTTATGTACGTGTGGACTACCAGCGTTACAAAGTGATGTTACTCTATTTTGTCATCATAAAACCACATAGATTATATGATTAATTATAATTAATTAAATAATATTATATTATGAATATTATGAAAGGAGAAAATATTACTTACTTAATTTCTATAATGAACATTGAAAAAAGGAAACCCCACTCATGCGTACGTACAACTTATTTTCTCAATAATTGTAACAAAATTTATTTCTCAAAAAAATTAAAAATGACTGGTATTAAAATTATAATTGATTTATACTAATTATATTTATTTAATTATTATACTTATGTTTATCATTGAACTGTTATCAAATCGAAAGGACCAAAAATAACAAATCAAAATATAAACAAAAACAAAGAACTCATAACCAGAATGATGGTTTGAACAAGGAATTGGTAATGAATGAGTAATAAATAGTCCTAAGTAAATCATATATTTAATAATATATATATTATATATTTATAGTAGACTTATATTTATTACATATGAGGTTTTAATGTGTACAATGGAAGTCGAGACATTTGGTAAGAGATTTATAGTCCCTTTTATTTTTGGGAGACATATTCATATTCACCACTTATTTCTTTTATGTGTATTATATAATACCCCTTTTAATGTTATATAATTACTATAATATGTTTAATAATATTTAATTTTTAATTTAATTTAATTATTTATTAAGGATTGCAATTCCAAAGATTACGATATCCATAAGGGATACTTTTGTCACTTTTACTTTTGTGAGACACATGCCATATTAACAACCGATTTATTTTATGTTGTGTATATTATACCAATGATGTTATTTAATGATGATTTTAATGAATATTATGGGGATTTAAAATAAATTTTAGGAATTATCTTTCATGGGGATAATATTTCAAATGATTACCAAAGTGGTAATGGATTTAGGTTACAATCACTTCATGGAATGAGATTGTTTATGACTATGTATCCTGTGATAATACTTTAGGATATAACATTAAATAACTCTCATTAATTTTATTCTATTTTGGTTATTCATGATATTTTTCATGTAATAGTACAATCTTCTCACTCTTTTTAAATAAAATAAATACGATTTTTTAATAAAATCATATTTATTTCTATCATCATTCAAAAACCCTTTTTCTTCCAAAATTATGTTCTTTGAAAATATTTCTATTTTTTAACAAAATTCCAAATATTTCATAATATTTTTACCAATGTATGATTTTATTAATTTTTTAAGGGAAACCTCATGAAATTTTACAAAGTATTAATGGTTGGGTTTTACTAAAAGTGTGAACTAAATATTTATTTTAATATATATAGATTGAATGTAACGCCGCAAGATTTTATGAAAAATATTCTTTTTAATTTCATTAATGTCTTGTGTTGTACGCTACAACAAAAGAAGCTTTCACAATACACATCCTTGACTTGACTTGCATTACACGCAATCGCGACCTTCCTCGATAGCGTGTGTAGTACGCAATACCGAGTTTCACTAAACAACGATATGCTATAAAAATATTATTAAAACTAGCCGTTATGAATACTAATAACCACTTTTTGAAATTTTATAAATTTTATTTTTCAAAATGGACTTCATTTTTGGACTCAGAATATCGAAATTAGCCTAGGGTGAAATTTTGGTATTTTTCTGAAAACTTTCAATTTTTGATGAATAGTGAAACCACTAAGTGGTAGGTTAAAAACTGAATTTTGCATAAAACTTAATTTTACCGCTTCTGTGAATGGAATTTCAAAAATCCGAGAGACACGGTTAATATCAAGGACTAAAATGTGGTTCAATGAGATGAAAATAATTTTTTGGTGAATAGTAACTTTTTACTTTTTTTTACCACGGTTAATAGTAAATAGGGTAACTAAGGGTAAATATGATATTAATATTACCCTAACACATGTCCAAATTCTATTGGACAAGTGTAATTCGACCAAAAACAAACTTAGGAATAAAATATGACCATTTAGGCCCACTTGGATTAGATTAGGACATTTATTATTAATTTATTTAAAGAAGGGTTAAAATAGTTAAAATCAAAGTTTAATAAGTAAATCATTTTTAATATGGGGTTATACATAAGCTAAATTCGACTATAAATATTCATTAGAAAGCTAAAAAGATTTCCTACATGATGGTATTTTATTTGTAATTTTTAGACAGCATATAATATAATTTATTTATGACACAAATATGATGCAGTAATTATCTTATTAATGAAATATTGACATAATTGATAATATAAATACCAAAATAAATGTAATTTAAGACTTTTTATGAATTACACTAATTTTCTAGGTTACTATGATATATTAGTGTTGATTTAATCAACTTGGTTCGAATATATAATTCTGTTATGACTTTCAAAAAAAATCATATATCAAATAGTGTCAAAATTGACACAAAATAATTTTTAAATCAAATATTATATTATTAATTGTTATTTTATTCCTAAAAATCTAAGGTTCGGCCAAATGACTTAGATAAGGATATATGTATTAATAATATACAATTTGGGGTTCGTTTGGCATGTTATAGTAAGTGTATTAACCATATAGTGAAAGAAAACAAAAAGACAAGGTAAAAGTTAAATTATTTAACTTAGAGTTAAATCTAATTGATAAGGTTTAAAATAATATCCAAACATGTCTAAATTTGATTGTCTGATGAGATTACAACCCTATCTCATCTAATCTTCGAATATGAGTCATTTTTGGAGGTTTTTAAGTGGGGTTAGATTTATTATAAATTAATATGTTTAAGAATTCCTAAGGTGCCCCTCTCCTCCCCTATAAAAGGACACCTCCTCCCCTTCCTCCTCACACCAATTTGAGCACTCAAGCTCGGCCAACCCCTGCCAAAATCTCTTCTCCACTTCCCTAGCAACATCCTAGAGGTTCTGGTCTTCCTCAAAGACCAACTCAAGTGCCCTAAGAGGATGTCTCAAAGAGGCACTTCAAAGAAGAGGTAATTACCGTTACCAATTCTTTCATCTTTATTTCTTCTTCCACTTCTTCTTCTTAGGTTGTTTCATTATGAAGTAATAACATCAGTATCACTCATATACTGATATGTTATTATAAGTATGAAACAACCCTATTTCACCATCTATCCATCCTACGGAAAAAGAAATAACCGCGCGTGCGTACGTACGGAATACCGTCTCCACGCCGTGGTGTAATCTATTTTCCACCACCACCTTACATGGATGGGTATAATGGTGTAAAGAATAACTATACATAGTTATTACAACATCATATTGATTCTGATATATTGTATAATCCACTTCAACTCAGTTCAATATTTATGGAAATGATATCATCGCTCGTGCGTACGTACGGACTACCGTCTCCACGACGCGATGAGATTCATTCTCCATGTTAACCATTTAAGAATGATTATAATGTATATATAAGAAATAATAATGAAAAATATGACATTATAAAGATACTGGATTTATGTATATATACATATGTATGTCATCTACTTACTTCCATTTCAAGACAATAAGGAAAGTAAAACAGCGTTCATGCGTACGTACGGACTACCGTCTCAATGAACGGTGTTTTTCATTTATCTACCTATTATATATATATATATACTGAATATATATGATATATAAATCATATTTTATATTCTGGAAGTAAGTAAATCATGATATAAGTAATAATGATGTCAAGAACAACAAGTCAAACCACCTACGATAAATGAAACGATTTTACCCAAAACGCTTCTTTAACATGGAATTTACAAAAGAACGGGTAATATAATGTCATAAGTGAACCATATATGATATCATAACAATGAATATGATTCTGTAATAAGTCAATAACATGATTTAAATCATTATACAGGAGGTTCGGACACTTACAAAGAAAGTCGGACCTAAGGTAAGGGAAATATCACAATCTCATTTTTATCCGAGATTGTTTATTCGTAAGTATTTACTGTGGTGTATTTTATCATCCACATCCATGTTCCCTCAATATGTAATATTGTTTCCATCCACTTTCAATAGTTTAAATCCAATTTTACCCTTAGGTGAGTTTTTAGTAAAGAATATGAAAGGAATCTTTTGTCGTTTTTCCGTACGAGGTACTTTTTGACTTTTCCGACAAAAGTACGAAGAATGTTTTTTTTAACTTATACGGCATGAATGGATTTTTAAAACATTACTTCAAAGAAGCTTCCTTTACAAGTTTTCAATTTTATTTTTAATCAACTTCTTTTATTTTAAAGTTGTTTGACATGTTATGAAAGGAAAAATGTTTTTGAAGAAGAAAGGATATTTTCCTCAAGAATTCAATTCAAGTGTTCTATCAAAATTATTTTCCATATAAGATAATAAAGAGTTCTGTTTCTATCCATATTTTTACATTGATTTGACTATGTTGTGATGGAATTATGTTTATGAATTCCTTTATCTTATATGAATGGTTTTATGATGTCATGTTGTTTAAGAATCCCATTTTTATTACATGGGTTATGAAATGATGTATGATTTATGATTTTGTGGCACACATAAGAAAGGATTCATTAAGAGATGGGTGGGACCTATATCTCCCTCCAATGCATTGGGTAAAGATTTTATATCTCATGAGATAGACATGGCTGGAATGGTAGGTTATACCGGTTCAGTGAAACAGGACTGAAACGAGGATTACTCGATTCAGAAAGGGACTTTGTCCACTAAGATAGTCTTGGCAATGAGTCTTGACTAACAAGAAATGATTCTCTATGATTATGTGTGTATGCCACAATGAGTAATGTTTTAAGTCATGATTTCATTTCACTACTATGATTTATCCCATGTTATGAAATTATGCTCTCTTTTGCAGGTTAAGATTTCAAAAAATGTTATGTTCTTATGAAAATTATGTGATTGATATTTCCTTTGTTTACCCTTACTGAGCATTTGAGCTCACCCTTTTATGTTTTCTTTTCCCCAGGATATAAAGAAAGGTTTTAGGTAGAAAAAAAGGGATGACCTTTATGGGAGATATTGAAGAACTTTCACCACGATTAGAAGATTACGTTCCGAGTTTCCAAAGACACTAAACTATTACGATCCTTGTGTGTGTGTTTTTGTTATGTACTAAGTATTCCGCAAAAGTAATGTAATGTTCATGTACGTCAGGCTTCGGGTCTCTACAGTTGGTATCAGAGGAAAGGTTTAGTCAACCTTTGGAAACTAGGATGCAAAAAAGTTAGTGAGATCCCTAGAGATATTTCTAAGGTATGTCTAGGGATGTCCCTAGGGATAAGTATACGTATAGGTTATAGTAATAGAATTACGCTAACAATCATAGAATTAAACCTAAGATGTTGGATATTGAAGGGACTCCCCCTTTATTATGTTGTTTTCCCTAGCATGATTTTTGCCTCTCACACTATTCTTTTGGGGTTTTAGACGATGGCTGGAACCCGAAGGAACCGTGTTAATGCAGAATGTGATGGGCAATGCAATGATTGTCCCCCTGAGCAACCAAACGATATAGGAGCTGGAATGCAAAATCTTGTAGCCATGCTCACACAACTTTCTCAAGCTATGAATCATGCAGGACTTCCAAACGAGCAAAGGAAGGAGCAACATTCTGTTGAATCCTTCATGAGGCAGCGTCCACCTTCTTTCTGTGGGTCTACTGATCCATTAGTTGCTGAACAATGGATTAGTACTACTGAAAAGATATTTTCAGTTCTTCAATGTTCTGATCATGATAAAGTCATCTTAGCAGTATATCGTTTGGAAGGAGATGCTGATCAATGGTGGAATCTTATTAAGAATACAAGGCAAAGGGATGAAATTGAGTCTATGGAATGGGACGAGTTCAAGAACTTATTTTTCAATAAGTACTTCCCTCGTATTCTTCGAACAAAGATGGAGAAAGAGTTTCTTGAACTGAAGCAAAGGGACGATGAATCTGTTGGTACCTATGAAGCAAATTTTACAAGACTTGCAAGGTATGCTTCTGGAATTATCATCCAACCTGAAAGTAAAGTTGATCGATTTTTCAGTGGCTTAAAACCAAGTCTTCGAAGTGCATTAGCTATAAGAGACTTCAGTAGCTATGAAGAAATTGTGCGTTGTGCTATCAAGGTAGAAATGGAAGTTGGTGTTACATATCCATCTCATGGTTTTGACAAGAAACGAAAGATGGAGTTCAAGGAGAGATCTCAGAATAATGGTGAAAAGAAGATGAATGTTTCCTTATGCACAAAGTGTGGAAAGAAGCATGGTGGAGATTGTCTTAAAGGGACTAGAAAATGTTTTAAGTGTGGAAAAGAAGGTCATCGAGCAGCTGAGTGTCGAAGTAATGGAAAAAGGGTTTCTAATGATGTGAATAAAGCAAACACTGCAGAGAACGCACCGCCAACACTTCAATGCTTCAAGTGCAAGGAAATGGGGCATTATGCTAATAATTGCCCTAATCCAAGGGTTAGTGATGATCGACATGAGCAACCGCTTAAGGCAAAGGACAAAGGGAAGTCACATGCGATCACTATTGGCAATGTTGAATATGACAACGATGTGGTGGAATGATTAAGTTTTTATGTAATGGGATTCCAAAATAATGTTGTATCATAGAATATTGGAATACTTATGTATTGCTCTAATGTGGTATTCAAAGTGATTGAGATATTATGCAAGGAAAACGAGAAAATGAAATGTTTAACAGTATTCATGAGCTCATGATTGATATAAGGACTAAGTGATATCATGGTTTGAGTATAAATAATTTTGAGGATTTTGGTATGTGTAAAGTGTTAACTTTTAACTGCATTCAAGTTTTCACTAAGGTTCAATGGGTATTCAAGAGTATACATGATTAAGGACTTTGAATGTTTGGAATGTGACCAAAAAAAAAACATATCTTATGATATATGGGGATCAACGATGATATTAAATCTCTGGTAATTGTTTTCACTATGTTATGAGAGTGGACTGCAGTATTATGGATAAGCCTAAAGATTGGAATGGATTGTGTTGGACGATATTATTGATGGGATGTTATAGTAGTTTTGGAAAAAGGACAACCTGCAGGACGGGCGACAGCCCATCGCTTCGGACAAGGCTGTGGGAATCGAACCCACAACCGAAGTGCGACTGGCCTTTATCGCCTACCACTGACCTACAGGAAGTCCCTGTTTAGTAGAAACTAGTTTTATTATATTAAGGAGTATGATATATGAAGTATAAGTCCATATATGATTAATCTCACTATAGATCGATTTATGAATATAATTTTTGCTAACCTTTTGTTTGAGACAGATGGAATGACCCGTCATTCTATCACATGATCTGCTAACACTTCACGAATAACAAATTCAACTTCATTTATTTAAGAGATGAAGTAGAAATTGTTCAAGGCACGAACAAAAGTGATATTTTACCAAAATAAAGTAAGTATTTATTCTAAGAAAATTTTTAACTTTAGGGAAATGATCTTGAAAACCAAAAATGTTTTCCTAGTGATCTTATACCTGATGAATCAGATGGTACCTTATATCATCACAAATCTATGGATTTGTGATTACTGGCTTTTCCATAGCCATGTTCTCTACCACTCTCCATCAGAACATGATGGTTAGATTTTTCTTCCATATCCATATTTTCACCTATGTGGAAACCCAGTGATTAGTATATTTGGGTAATCGTTACATTTCATACTTTAGTTTTTAAAGCCATGTTTTGGTATTCCTTTTTACGATGTGGGTTTCTATCAAAGAAAATTTTGAATAGTAAACCATTTATAACCCCGACGAATTTCGAGGGCGAAATTCATTTTAAGGGGGGTAGAATGTAACGCCCCAAGATTTTATGAAAAATATTCTTTTTAATTTCATTAATGTCTTGTGTTGTACGCTACAATAAAAGAAGCTTTCACAATTCACATCCTTTACTTGACTTGCATTACACGCAATCGCGACCTTCCTCGATAGCGTGTGTAGTACGCAATACCGAGTTTCACTAAACAACGATATGCTATAAAAATATTATTAAAACTAGCCGTTATGAATAGTAATAACCACTTTTTGAAATTTTATAAATTTTATTTTTCAAAATGGACTTCATTTTTGGACTCAGAATATCGAAATTAGCCTAGGGTGAAATTTTGGTATTTTTCTGAAAACTTTCAATTTTTGATGAATAGTGAAACCACTAAGTGGTAGGTTAAAAACTGAATTTTGCATAAAACTTAATTTTACCGCTTCTGTGAATGGAATTTCAAAAATCCGAGAGACACGGTTAATATCAAGGACTAAAATGTGGTTCAATGAGATGAAAATAATTTTTTGGTGAATAGTAACTTTTTACTTTTTTTTACCACGGTTAATAGTAAATAGGGTAACTAAGGGTAAATATGATATTAATATTACCCTAACACATGTCCTAATTCTATTGGACAAGTGTAATTCGACCAAAAACAAACTTAGGAATAAAATATGACCATTTAGGCCCACTTGGATTAGATTAGGACATTTATTATTAATTTATTTAAAGAAGGGTTAAAATAGTTAAAATCAAAGTTTAATAAGTAAATCATTTTTAATATGGGGTTATACATAAGCTAAATTCGACTATAAATATTCATTAGAAAGCTAAAAAGATTTCCTACATGATGGTATTTTATTTGTAATTTTTAGACAGCATATAATATAATTTATTTATGACACAAATATGATGCAGTAATTATCTTATTAATGAAATATTGACATAATTGATAATATAAATACCAAAATAAATGTAATTTAAGACTTTTTATGAATTCCACTAATTTTCTAGGTTACTATGATATATTATTGTTGATTTAATCAACTTGGTTCGAATATATAATTCTGTTATGACTTTCAAAAAAAATCATATATCAAATAGTGTCAAAATTGACACAAAATAATTTTTAAATCAAATATTATATTATTAATTGTTATTTTATTCCTAAAAATCTAAGGTTCGTCCAAATGACTTAGATAAGGATATATGTATTAATAATATACAATTTGGGGTTCGTTTGGCATGTTATAGTAAGTGTATTAACCATATAGTGAAAGAAAACAAAAAGACACGGTAAAAGTTAAATTATTTAACTTAGAGTTAAATCTAATTGATAAGGTTTAAAATAATATCCAAACATGTCTAAATTTGATTGGCTGATGAGATTACAACCCTATCTCATCTAATCTTCGAATATGAGTCATTTTTGGAGGTTTTTAAGTGGGGTTAGATTTATTATAAATTAATATGTTTAAGAATTCCTAAGGTGCCCCTCTCCTCCCCTAAAAAAGGACACCTCCTCCCCTTCCTACTCACACCAATTTGAGCACTCAAGCTCGGCCAACCCCTGCCAAAATCTCTTCTCCACTTCCCTAGCAACATCCTAGAGGTTCTGGTCTTCCTCAAAGACCAACTCAAGTGCCCTAAGAGGAGGTCTCAAAGAGGCACTTCAAAGAAGAGGTAATTACCGTTACCAATTCTTTCATCTTTATTTCTTCTTCCACTTCTTCTTCTTAGGTTGTTTCATTATGAAGTAATAACATCAGTATCACTCATATACTGATATGTTATTATAAGTATGAAACAACCCTATTTCACCATCTATCCATCCTACGGAAAAAGAAATAACCGCGCGTGCGTACGTACGGAATACCGTCTCCACGCCGTGGTGTAATCTATTTTCCACCACCACCTTACATGGATGGGTATAATGGTGTAAAGAATAACTATACATAGTTATTACAACATCATATTGATTCTGATATATTGTATAATCCACTTCAACTCAGTTCAATATTTATGGAAATGATATCATCGCTCGTGCGTACGTACGGACTACCGTCTCCACGACGCGATGAGATTCATTCTCCATGTTAACCATTTAAGAATGATTATAATGTATATATAAGAAATAATAATGAAAAATATGACATTATAAAGATACTGGATTTATGTATATATACATATGTATGTCATCTACTTACTTCCATTTCAAGACAATAAGGAAAGTAAAACAGCGTTCATGCGTACGTACGGACTACCGTCTCCATGAACGGTGTTTTTCATTTATCTACCTATTATATATATATATATATATACTGAATATATATGATATATAAATCATATTTTATATTCTGGAAGTAAGTAAATCATGATATAAGTAATAATGATGTCAAGAACAACAAGTCAAACCACCTACGATAAATGAAACGATTTTACCCAAAACGCTTCTTTAACATGGAATTTACAAAAGAACGGGTAATATAATGTCATAAGTGAACCATATATGATATCATAACAATGAATATGATTCTGTAATAAGTCAATAACATGATTTAAATCATTATACAGGAGGTTCGGACACTTACAAAGAAAGTCGGACCTAAGGTAAGGGAAATATCACAATCTCATTTTTATCCGAGATTGTTTATTCGTAAGTATTTACTGGGGTGTATATTATCATCCACATCCATGTTCCCTCAATATGTAATATTGTTTCCATCCACTTGCAATAGTTTAAATCCAATTTTACCCTTAGGTGAGTTTTTAGTAAAGAATATGAAAGGAATCTTTTGTCGTTTTTCCGTACGAGGTACTTTTTGACTTTTCCGACAAAAGTACGAAGAATGTTTTTTTTAACTTATACGGCATGAATGGATTTTTAAAACATTACTTCAAAGAAGCTTCCTTTACAAGTTTTCAAGTTTATTTTTAATCAACTTCTTTTATTTTAAAGTTGTTTGACATGTTATGAAAGGAAAAATGTTTTTGAAGAAGAAAGGATATTTTCCTCAAGAATTCAATTCAAGTGTTCTATCAAAATTATTTTCCATATAAGATAATAAAGAGTTCTGTTTCTATCCATATTTTTACATTGATTTGACTATGTTGTGATGGAATTATGTTTATGAATTCCTTTATCTTATATGAATGGTTTTATGATGTCATGTTGTTTAAGAATCCCATTTTTATTACATGGGTTATGAAATGATGTATGATTTATGATTTTGTGGCACACATAAGAAAGGATTCATTAAGAGATGGGTGGGACCTATATCTCCCTCCAATGCATTGGGTAAAGATTTTATATCTCATGAGATAGACATGGCTGGAATGGTAGGTTATACCGGTTCAGTGAAACAGGACTGAAACGAGGATTACTCGATTCAGAAAGGGACTTTGTCCACTAAGATAGTCTTGGCAATGAGTCTTGACTAACAAGAAATGATTCTCTATGATTATGTGTGTATGCCACAATGAGTAATGTTTTAAGTCATGATTTCATTTCACTACTATGATTTATCCCATGTTATGAAATTATGCTCTCTTTTGCAGGTTAAGATTTCAAAAAATGTTATGTTCTTATGAAAATTATGTGATTGATATTTCCTTTGTTTACCCTTACTGAGCATTTGAGCTCACCCTTTTATGTTTTCTTTTCCCCAGGATATAAAGAAAGGTTTTAGGTAGAAAAAAAAGGGATGACCTTTATGGGAGATATTGAAGAACTTTCACCACGATTAGAAGATTACGTTCCGAGTTTCCAAAGACACTAAACTATTACGATCCTTGTGTGTGTGTTTTTGTTATGTACTAAGTATTCCGCAAAAGTAATGTAATGTTCATGTACGTCAGGCTTCGGGTCTCTACAGTTGGTATCAGAGGAAAGGTTTAGTCAACCTTTGGAAACTAGGATGCAAAAAAGTTAGTGAGATCCCTAGAGATATTTCTAAGGTATGTCTAGGGATGTCCCTAGGGATAAGTATACGTATAGGTTATAGTAATAGAATTACGCTAACAATCATAGAATTAAACCTAAGATGTTGGATATTGAAGGGACTCCCCCTTTATTATGTTGTTTTCCCTAGCATGATTTTTGCCTCTCACACTATTCTTTTGGGGTTTTAGACGATGGCTGGAACCCGAAGGAACCGTGTTAATGCAGAATGTGATGGGCAATGCAATGATTGTCCCCCTGAGCAACCAAACGATATAGGAGCTGGAATGCAAAATCTTGTAGCCATGCTCACACAACTTTCTCAAGCTATGAATCATGCAGGACTTCCAAACGAGCAAAGGAAGGAGCAACATTCTGTTGAATCCTTCATGAGGCAGCGTCCACCTTCTTTCTGTGGGTCTACTGATCCATTAGTTGCTGAACAATGGATTAGTACTACTGAAAAGATATTTTCAGTTCTTCAATGTTCTGATCATGATAAAGTCATCTTAGCAGTATATCGTTTGGAAGGAGATGCTGATCAATGGTGGAATCTTATTAAGAATACAAGGCAAAGGAATGAAATTGAGTCTATGGAATGGGACGAGTTCAAGAACTTATTTTTCAATAAGTACTTCCCTCGTATTCTTCGAACAAAGATGGAGAAAGAGTTTCTTGAACTGAAGAAAAGGGACGATGAATCTGTTGGTACCTATGAAGCAAATTTTACAAGACTTGCAAGGTATGCTTCTGGAATTATCATCCAACCTGAAAGTAAAGTTGATCGATTTTTCAGTGGCTTAAAACCAAGTCTTCGAAGTGCATTAGCTATAAGAGACTTCAGTAGCTATGAAGAAATTGTGCGTTGTGCTATCAAGGTAGAAATGGAAGTTGGTGTTACATATCCATCTCATGGTTTTGACAAGAAACGAAAGATGGAGTTCAAGGAGAGATCTCAGAATAATGGTGAAATGAAGATGAATGTTTCCTTATGCACAAAGTGTGGAAAGAAGCATGGTGGAGATTGTCTTAAAGGGACTAGAAAATGTTTTAAGTGTGGAAAAGAAGGTCATCGAGCAGCTGAGTGTCGAAGTAATGGAAAAAGGGTTTCTAATGATGTGAATAAAGCAAACACTGCAGAGAACGCACCGCCAACACTTCAATGCTTCAAGTGCAAGGAAATGGGGCATTATGCTAATAATTGCCCTAATCCAAGGGTTAGTGATGATCGACATGAGCAACCGCTTAAGGCAAAGGACAAAGGGAAGTCACATGCGATCACTATTGGCAATGTTGAATATGACAACGATGTGGTGGAATGATTAAGTTTTTATGTAATGGGATTCCAAAATAATGTTGTATCATAGAATATTGGAATACTTATGTATTGCTCTAATGTGGTATTCAAAGTGATTGAGATATTATGCAAGGAAAACGAGAAAATGAAATGTTTAACAGTATTCATGAGCTCATGATTGATATAAGGACTAAGTGATATCATGGTTTGAGTATAAATAATTTTGAGGATTTTGGTATGTGTAAAGTGTTAACTTTTAACTGCATTCAAGTTTTCACTAAGGTTCAATGGGTATTCAAGAGTATACATGATTAAGGACTTTGAATGTTTGGAATGTGACCAAAAAAAAACATATCTTATGATATATGGGGATCAACGATGATATTAAATCTCTGGTAATTGTTTTCACTATGTTATGAGAGTGGACTGCAGTATTATGGATAAGCCTAAAGATTGGAATGGATTGTGTTGGACGATATTATTGATGGGATGTTATAGTAGTTTTGGAAAAAGGACAACCTGCAGGACGGGCGACAGCCCATCGCTTCAGAAAAGGCTGTGGGAATCGAACCCACAACCGAAGTGCGACTGGCCTTTATCGCCTACCACTGACCTACAGGAAGTCCCTGTTTAGTAGAAACTAGTTTTATTATATTAAGGAGTATGATATATGAAGTATAAGTCCATATATGATTAATCTCACTATAGATCGATTTATGAATATAATTTTTGCTAACCTTTTGTTTGAGACAGATGGAATGACCCGTCATTCTATCACATGATCTGCTAACACTTCACGAATAACAAATTCAACTTCATTTATTTAAGAGATGAAGTAGAAATTGTTCAAGGCACGAACAAAAGTGATATTTTACCAAAATAAAGTAAGTATTTATTCTAAGCAAATTTTTAACTTTAGGGAAATGATCTTGAAAACCAAAAATGTTTTCCTAGTGATCTTATACCTGATGAATCAGATGGTACCTTATATCATCACAAATCTATGGATTTGTGATTACTGGCTTTTCCATAGCCATGTTCTCTACCACTCTCCATCAGAACATGATGGTTAGATTTTTCTTCCATATCCATATTTTCACCTATGTGGAAACCCAGTGATTAGTATATTTGGGTAATCGTTACATTTCATACTTTAGTTTTTAAAGCCATGTTTTGGTATTCCTTTTTACGATGTGGGTTTCTATCAAAGAAAATTTTGAATAGTAAACCATTTATAACCCCGACGAATTTCGAGGGCGAAATTCATTTTAAGGGGGGTAGAATGTAACGCCCCAAGATTTTATGAAAAATATTCTTTTTAATTTCATTAATGTCTTGTGTTGTACGCTACAATAAAAGAAGCTTTCACAATACACATCCTTGACTTGACTTGCATTACACGCAATCGCGACCTTCCTCGATAGCGTGTGTAGTACGCAATACCGAGTTTCACTAAACAACGATATGCTATAAAAATATTATTAAAACTAGCCGTTATGAATAGTAATGACCACTTTTTGAAATTTTATAAATTTTATTTTTCAAAATGGACTTCATTTTTGGACTCAGAATATCGAAATTAGCCTAGGGTGAAATTTTGGTATTTTTCTGAAAACTTTCAATTTTTGATGAATAGTGAAACCACTAAGTGGTAGGTTAAAAACTGAATTTTGCATAAAACTTAATTTTACCGCTTCTGTGAATGGAATTTCAAAAATCCGAGAGACACGGTTAATATCAAGGACTAAAATGTGGTTCAATGAGATGAAAATAATTTTTTGGTGAATAGTAACTTTTTACTTTTTTTTACCACGGTTAATAGTAAATAGGGTAACTAAGGGTAAATATGATATTAATATTACCCTAACACATGTCCTAATTCTATTGGACAAGTGTAATTCGACCAAAAACAAACTTAGGAATAAAATATGACCATTTAGGCCCACTTGGATTAGATTAGGACATTTATTATTAATTTATTTAAAGAAGGGTTAAAATAGTTAAAATCAAAGTTTAATAAGTAAATCATTTTTAATATGGGGTTATACATAAGCTAAATTCGACTATAAATATTCATTAGAAAGCTAAAAAGATTTCCTACATGATGGTATTTTATTTGTAATTTTTAGACAGCATATAATATAATTTATTTATGACACAAATATGATGCAGTAATTATCTTATTAATGAAATATTGACATAATTGATAATATAAATACCAAAATAAATGTAATTTAAGACTTTTTATGAATTCCACTAATTTTCTAGGTTACTATGATATATTAGTGTTGATTTAATCAACTTGGTTCGAATATATAATTCTGTTATGACTTTCAAAAAAAATCATATATCAAATAGTGTCAAAATTGACACAAAATAATTTTTAAATCAAATATTATATTATTAATTGTTATTTTATTCCTAAAAATCTAAGGTTCGGCCAAATGACTTAGATAAGGATATATGTATTAATAATATACAATTTGGGGTTCGTTTGGCATGTTATAGTAAGTGTATTAACCATATAGTGAAAGAAAACAAAAAGACACGGTAAAAGTTAAATTATTTAACTTAGAGTTAAATCTAATTGATAAGGTTTAAAATAATATCCAAACATGTCTAAATTTGATTGGCTGATGAGATTACAACCCTATCTCATCTAATCTTAGAATATGAGTCATTTTTGGAGGTTTTTAAGTGGGGTTAGATTTATTATAAATTAATATGTTTAAGAATTCCTAAGGTGCCCCTCTCCTCCCCTAAAAAAGGACACCTCCTCCCCTTCCTCCTCACACCAATTTGAGCACTCAAGCTCGGCCAACCCCTGCCAAAATCTCTTCTCCACTTCCCTAGCAACATCCTAGAGGTTCTGGTCTTCCTCAAAGACCAACTCAAGTGCCCTAAGAGGAGGTCTCAAAGAGGCACTTCAAAGAAGAGGTAATTACCGTTACCAATTCTTTCATCTTTATTTCTTCTTCCACTTCTTCTTCTTAGGTTGTTTCATTATGAAGTAATAACATCAGTATCACTCATATACTGATATGTTATTATAAGTATGAAACAACCCTATTTCACCATCTATCCATCCTACGGAAAAAGAAATAACCGCGCGTGCGTACGTACGGAATACCGTCTCCACGCCGTGGTGTAATCTATTTTCCACCACCACCTTACATGGATGGGTATAATGGTGTAAAGAATAACTATACATAGTTATTACAACATCATATTGATTCTGATATATTGTATAATCCACTTCAACTCAGTTCAATATTTATGGAAATGATATCATCGCTCGTGCGTACGTACGGACTACCGTCTCCACGACGCGATGAGATTCATTCTCCATGTTAACCATTTAAGAATGATTATAATGTATATATAAGAAATAATAATGAAAAATATGACATTATAAAGATACTGGATTTATGTATATATACATATGTATGTCATCTACTTACTTCCATTTCAAGACAATAAGGAAAGTAAAACAGCGTTCATGCGTACGTACGGACTACCGTCTCCATGAACGGTGTTTTTCATTTATCTACCTATTATATATATATATATACTGAATATATATGATATATAAATCATATTTTATATTCTGGAAGTAAGTAAATCATGATATAAGTAATAATGATGTCAAGAACAACAAGTCAAACCACCTACGATAAATGAAACGATTTTACCCAAAACGCTTCTTTAACAAGGAATTTACAAAAGAACGGGTAATATAATGTCATAAGTGAACCATATATGATATCATAACAATGAATATGATTCTGTAATAAGTCAATAACATGATTTAAATCATTATACAGGAGGTTCGGACACTTACAAAGAAAGTCGGACCTAAGGTAAGGGAAATATCACAATCTCATTTTTATCCGAGATTGTTTATTCGTAAGTATTTACTGGGGTGTATATTATCATCCACATCCATGTTCCCTCAATATGTAATATTGTTTCCATCCACTTGCAATAGTTTAAATCCAATTTTACCCTTAGGTGAGTTTTTAGTAAAGAATATGAAAGGAATCTTTTGTCGTTTTTCCGTACGAGGTACTTTTTGACTTTTCCGACAAAAGTACGAAGAATGTTTTTTTTAACTTATACGGCATGAATGGATTTTTAAAACATTACTTCAAAGAAGCTTCCTTTACAAGTTTTCAAGTTTATTTTTAATCAACTTCTTTTATTTTAAAGTTGTTTGACATGTTATGAAAGGAAAAATGTTTTTGAAGAAGAAAGGATATTTTCCTCAAGAATTCAATTCAAGTGTTCTATCAAAATTATTTTCCATATAAGATAATAAAGAGTTCTGTTTCTATCCATATTTTTACATTGATTTGACTATGTTGTGATGGAATTATGTTTATGAATTCCTTTATCTTATATGAATGGTTTTATGATGTCATGTTGTTTAAGAATCCCATTTTTATTACATGGGTTATGAAATGATGTATGATTTATGATTTTGTGGCACACATAAGAAAGGATTCATTAAGAGATGGGTGGGACCTATATCTCCCTCCAATGCATTGGGTAAAGATTTTATATCTCATGAGATAGACATGGCTGGAATGGTAGGTTATACCGGTTCAGTGAAACAGGACTGAAACGAGGATTACTCGATTCAGAAAGGGACTTTGTCCACTAAGATAGTCTTGGCAATGAGTCTTGACTAACAAGAAATGATTCTCTATGATTATGTGTGTATGCCACAATGAGTAATGTTTTAAGTCATGATTTCATTTCACTACTATGATTTATCCCATGTTATGAAATTATGCTCTCTTTTGCAGGTTAAGATTTCCAAAAATGTTATGTTCTTATGAAAATTATGTGATTGATATTTCCTTTGTTTACCCTTACTGAGCATTTGAGCTCACCCTTTTATGTTTTCTTTTCCCCAGGATATAAAGAAAGGTTTTAGGTAGAAAAAAAGGGATGACCTTTATGGGAGATATTGAAGAACTTTCACCACGATTAGAAGATTACGTTCCGAGTTTCCAAAGACACTAAACTATTACGATCCTTGTGTGTGTGTTTTTGTTATGTACTAAGTATTCCGCAAAAGTAATGTAATGTTCATGTACGTCAGGCTTCGGGTCTCTACATTGAACATATATTTACACAACCATGACTATTATTTCAATTGAATATAATTTATATGAATTAACACTTATTTTTACTGATTTTTTCACAATAATTTCTATTAATTATTTTTTTAAGAAGTTAATTTCAATGAAAAATTATTTTTCCAAAAAATAATCAAAGTGATCATTCAAAATCATTCTACATCTAAGATGAAATTATTTGATATAACATCTGATTTTATGGGGATATAAACCAAATATACCATTTATATTCGTTTACTAAATCGTTTACCATTGAAAGATGATTATAAAACCCATTTCTCTTCCATTGGTTATATTATGATAAGAAAAATTTAAATAGAAATTCATGTGGATAATGACCAGCAATATGATAATGGTTTTGAGACAATCGATTGGTTTGGAGGAACATCATTCTATTTTAGATCATGGGATAATGTAATTATGGTAGGATGGATATAAAAATTCTTTGGGAAATTATTTTTTGATCTGAATGTTTTTATATATATTGGGAGAAAACATCATCATGCCTCAGGATGTTGGGCTTCGAGCCGACTGTGATTTCTGAACTGAGGTTTGGGGGACTATATACATGACTGGGAGTGACTATTGGAAATCAAATATTATTTAGATTTAATAGGTTCCAGTTATTAAATGTTTCATGTGATTAGTTTATAGAAGCTTCTTGAGTGCTCTCCAACTATGATACACATCAAGGGAATTTTTTGGCTTTGAGCTAGGGGTCCTCACCGCAGCAATTATATATATATAGAGATGATTGATTATTCAATTTATTTATCTAGTGAACATGGTATACTAGTTATGTAAAAAGAAATTAATTTATATGTTATACATTTTTTCAATTTTTCACTTTTAGCATACACTCACATTGTCGGGGATGTAAGATAGACATATGTTAGTGATGAAAAAATATATTTATTCTCTAACCCCACATGTTTCCTTTGGAACGTGTGTATAATTTATATGCCTATGATCAGGAATAAGTTTATGATATATAGACAACCCTTAGCGATCACTGTATTTCTTATTATGAGATGGATGAAAATGGAATATGGGTTATCATATAATCTTGAGTTTACTTTTGAAGTTATTTTGTATCATAATTCCTATATAAGTATGAATCTAGGTTAGCTATGGTGATCCTTACAATTAATTAATTATCATTTATGAAGTGATATGATATTAAATGTTGTTGTTTAGTCTAAAAATGTTATCATGTGATGGTTAACTCATAAAACAATTTTTTTGAGTATTGTTATTATTTTATGATGCTTCTTCTTATGATTTTACTACGATGTTATAATTGTTTGGTGTATTTAGTTATGATGTATTATGTTATATATAAAATTATTATTATCACCAAAATAAGGTATAACTTCCCCACTTTTATCTCTTTTCACCCTAACTACTAGTTAGTAGCCCTTTGCATATAGGGAGGTGGGCTTAAGGCACAGTGGCCCTTTGGCATGTAGCACTGTTCATGTGGAAAAAAATGTTTTGGTGATACTAGTTCTAACTAAATAGTTTATTTATCTTATTTTTGGATTTTTACTTTTGTCATGGTAGACCTAATATTAGTAAGATGTTAGAACTGGGGGTAGAACTCGTTTTTTGGTTCATAGAGCACCAAGTACGAGGGACATACAAAGTTCAAAGAGGTGGGAAATTGATGTTCTACTATGTTCTATTAGATTTTATTTTATCTAAACCATGATTGGAACATTTGGGTTTGATTTTTATCTATTATGATATGTGAACCTCATCCTGGAATGGGGATGGAAGAGATATGGACCCTTGGACCTGTATGGAAAGGAATCATTGTTTGTGTTTTATTGATTGTCACATAGAATGTCTGATATATATTTGTATATATGTTCCATTGATAATTTATTGTTATTTTTATTTGGATCCTATATTGTTTTAAGAGGGGTTTGGTTGTTTAATGTGTCAAAAATTGAAGATAGATACTATTTTCTTTCTTAACCCCTATTTGGTGGAATTATACTCATATATCCTAGGCATGTAGTTCTAATTAAATTTTTGTTTGATGATATGTGATAATTTCCACACACACACACACACACATAAAAACATATATATATTGGTTTAGATTAGATAGAATTAGGAAAGAATGACGATACCGGTAATTTGTGGAAAATTTCATCAATAAATCTAAACTGTTTTTTTAGATTGGCATATTTAGTGACATTCTAATCCAATGTCTTATATATATATATGATGTGTTGATATAATGTGGGTATTAAGGGGTCCATAATACTAGATTTATCTATGATTCATTACTCTGATATAGGTGGGTAAGTGTTGTGATGCCGGATGGCATGTGACGTGGGTTTGATATGGGAGTTTATGGGACGTGAGTTTTCAATACATGTTACAGAGCTCCCTATATGCGTTATATATATTTATATATATTCATTATAATGGAATTATGACCATGGTATTTATATTTAGTATGTTTCCACCTAGGTGGCCTCAGATGGACCATCAAGTGGTTTAAGAAGTAGTTTCAAATGAGCTAGCATTGTATGAGGACCCTGGGGTTCTAGATGAGGCCCTGAAGTGTCAAAATTGATCATGGGACACATGTACGTGCTCTAGTGAAGGTGGGGAATCCACGAGATATGGAAAATTTTGGACCATGTATGGATAATATGCTTAGGATGAGCTTGGGTTGGGTCATATTGGGGGTTGACAAGGGCGCTCATGTAGTTAAAACATATAAAGAATATTGGAATTGAGAGTTACAATCACAATACCCATTTCTATTACATGGTGAGGCTGGAAAGTAGGTGGTAGTGAAATGGATCATGGTAGTGCAGATCATCTTCGACCATTCTAAGACACCGCTATGACGGATGTTGAATTTGGTGACATACATGCTTTGAGGATAAACCATGATCTGGAGTGATGTCTAGGTTGAGGAAGGAATAAATGAGAGAATAATATGAAAAGACATCATGTAATTTTTTGAGAGCTGCATTAAAGATATTATAAGAACAAGTAGATCTCTGTAGTTATTGAACCATAAATTGGGAGAGATGTCTTTCATGGACTATATAGAGACATTCACAGACTTGTCTTGTTTTTCTCCTTGTATGGTGGGGGAATGAAATCTTGAGAGTGTGGTTTAAGTTGAAATTTATCTATAGTTACACCACAATTCTAGTAAACATTTATAGGTTTGAATCATTCTCATTGGTGACAAATCAGGTGCTAGTTGTATAGGAAAATTTGGTGGATTAGTCATATTCAGTCCAGGTGATGGCGTTGGGTGATTTTAGAGGTGATAGATGAGACAGTCAGAAGAATTGCTATTGGGAGTTCAATTAGGGTGTTCAATTTAGGGACATGAGTATACCACCATGGATGGGGTCTTTTATATTGTCCGTCTAGTTTGGAAAATAGGTCTATGTTCAGAATCAATACAAGTAACCTCCAAATGGGTTCCTGGATTGTTGTCAGGCCAAACACCTCAAGAGGTTTTGAAAGAAGCCTTCTTGAACCTTTGGTAGTTAGTGATCGAGGTAGAATCTATGTTAATAAGTTGGAATGGGAACAGTACCAAGAAATGTTTGCTATGATTCTGGTGAATGTGGCCATTATGGGAGATACAGTAGGACCTAGCAGTAGGGTCAGTGTAAAGTGGTCGGTGTAGTAATATAGGGTGGTAAGGCCTTGGGTTTTCCAGCTTCATGTCAGGTGCACACAATGGAGCTACCATATGAAAATCATGTCGGGGTTCCAGTTACAGTTTTTGGTACACCGTGGGGGTGACCATGGTCAGTTTTTGTTGGCATGGACCATATGTAGGATTATCTATTTTTGGGTGCATGACGTGCACATGTTGTTTTTCAAATAACATGAAATTGGTTGGTTAGTTGGAATCATCTAAGATGATATGAATATAAATATATATATGATATGTGGGATAGATGGATATATTATGTGCATCATTGCAATGTAGATTTATTTTGAGGTTCGTTGACATCTATGAATTGATGTGATGGTGGTTACATTAAATTTTAGAGATAGTAGGACTATTTGTGTGCATCTGATCAGATTTTATATTTAAGGGTGGAAAATATAAAACATTTACTTTTGATCAAAAATTGAGATGTGGTCCTTCATAGGTGTCATGTGATCCATGAGCATGAGGCATGCATCTGATGAGATATGAGACATTTTGGGTGTCTGAATAAGTACATGTATAAAATGAGAACCATATAATGTGTAAGAATTATGATGCTTCATGGGAGGACTATTGAGTCTAGAGATAGTCAGTAGACTATCATAATTTATATTTTTGGGTCTGGAAGCAATAGAGGTAGGTAAATCGTACACTAGGGAGTGCTTTAGGAGTTTTTACCTACAAATTTATAAATGAGGTATACTGGAGTGATTTAATTGAGATGGTTATGGATGGTAATATCTACGTTTAATTTAAGATAGCTATGGTATGAAATATTTTAAGGTGTGGAGATTGTAACGTCTTGATTTATTTGGAGCCCATCTAAATCCTTAAAAACTTTTATTTTTTGGTGTTTAATGGTCATAAAAAAACTATTGGGAACATTCGTACTTACTTATGGGAGTTTATTTGACCCAAATCCTTTGTTTGAAATGGATTTTAATACTTGGTATGTGAATTAGGGTATTGAGTGGGTTTTAGGTACATCAAAAGCCGAAAACCCAACTTTTTATAGTATATGGATTGAGGTGAATGGTTTGGTAAAACCATTCAATGTACCCAGAAAAATCATTCCCCCTCTTTCTTCACATGGAATGATTTTTCAAAGTATGAATGTGCGGGCGCACAACTGTATGGATGTTCTCCCGTTCATAGTAGAGTGACACGCATGGTTAGTCTATGGTTTTGAAAACCATGTGGGCCTACCATTCAGGGTGTGTTTCTTAGGTAGTGGGTGTCTCACATTTGTCTCAACATTATCCCAACCACATTACCAAACCACATAGGTCAATTAAAGGATAGAATTTATGATTTTCCCCTTCTTCTTTTTATCATTATACCTCCTTTTTCCCTCTTATACATGTGTAAATCACCTCATGTCTATTGCAATATCTCCATTTTCCTTCTACCTAGTATTTAACCTATCTTCATTGATAAAAATATGATATCTAAAAAATTTGTGGTTGTGAATTCATCCAATTAATAATTTACATATGATATCCAATTTTCCGCTTTGATAATTCCATATGGTGTGCTAAATCTATGTGAGCAGTTTTACCCTATTTTTAGGCATTCATCTAAAAACTTGATTCCTTCAAAATTGACTATAGTTAAGGATAATATTTTATTGTTGTACTTATAAAATTGGAAGGTAGGTGGTTCTCATATTTACTTGTTATTTAGAGGTAGATTTAGTGGTTTTCTCTATAGTTTCCTAGAGGTTTGATTGAGTTATACCACAATAAATTAATTTTTTAAAATTTTTTTATATGGTATCATTGGATGTTGTTGGGAATTCCATTTCCATAATAACATGTAAAAGGATGGGTATGATTATGTAAAGAACTTGGGAATCTTAGTCCATGTGATTTTACATTAAAATTCAGTTTTAAAAATATGAACATTTAATTGATGAGTTCCATGTTAATGTGATGGGATAGGTCTGAGCATCAAGAAGTATATGAAAACACAGATTTATGCGAAGAGGTCATTAGGTTGTGAATGGCCTTGGATACATTGGTGATTTCGATCGGAGGCTTTGTGATGAGGTCTTTGAATTGAATTGACAAAGTCCTTAATTTACAAGAATGGCCCATGTAAAATGATATGGAGATGAACATTAGTTTGAACCACATGGCCTTATGGGAAAGAGGTGTCAATTTGATGTAGGTTAGGTAATATATTTGGTGATTTGTGCTCATCATGATTGGACTAACCAATGTTTGGTGTTGTGTGAACATTAATAGTACATAGATAATGAGGCGGTGTTGACCACTAATGTGGGTAGGGGCCTCCTCTAGTTGTTTCCTAGTATGGTGTTAAAAATTTGGGAGGTTAGGGGTTCTTAATGTAGAAATACACATGGATGGTGAGGAGGAATCAGTTGATGGTGTTGCAACAGTCGATTTGGGGATGTTGTTTAGTGAACTATTTTAGGCCATGGACCGAGATGAGTATGGAAGGAAGGATATCATCATTCCTTGGGACATAGAGTAACACCCTCACTTAAGAATCCTAGAGCCAGTGCATTATTTTGAGACATTGGTAGGATACAATGAATCATGTACCAAAGGACCAATCCGTTTTGGAGTCTTATAAAATATATTACATACATGAACCTTACATTACAATTCAAAAGATAAACTATAAAATATATAATCCTTTAATAATTCCCTTATTCTGCTAGCTTAACCCTATATATAAAACATAGAACACATCTTGGAATCCTGGGAAAATAAAAAACAAGAAAGGTGTGAGCTCAGATCCTCAGTAAGGATAACAATACAATAAAAACTATCATAAATAAGTATAAACTTTTAAGAAAATGTATAAAATCAAAATAGAATCCCTTTAAACATAAAAATTTTCATAATATGGAAACAAATAAATCAAATAAGTCCATTTAATTACTCACATGGACATTCAACTAGTATAATAATCACATGTTACCTTAATAACTAGTCTTATATTGATGGAATGCATAATACTTAACATCTTAACAACATTTTCAAGGCCTTGTGACAACACGAAAAATAGAAATATTGTCTAGGCCTTGTTCCAAGACACTAGTTTTTCTCATGAGACCTACCGATGCATCAAGGGGATAAAGTGGGCCCCTCCGGTCACTTACTAAGTCCAATTCATTCCTCAAATGAAATGTGTGAAACATAACATAGACATTTGAATTAAAACTATCATATAAAATGTTAATACATTAACCATAAACCATGAATGTTATAAAATTAGAACATCAATAGTCAAACATATCACAACACATTCAAAACAATATGGAATATTGTTTTATAATAAATCAACTCCAATTAATAATAATATACAATAAAGGATATTGACATTGATGAAAATAATAAGTAAATCTATCTAAGATAAATATCCCATTTTATTGAAATAATTAATATGTCACAAAATTTATAAATGAATTAATTTAAATGAGATATTTGAATCAAGGTTTCACATATACCTTTTCAACTATTTAAAGGAATTTAAATTTTAAAAAAATCATGTACATGTATGTAAATACATATAATCTTTTTTAAAACATGGCCATTAATTAAAACGATTTAGAAAACTAAATCCTTAAAACATCTAAAATGATGTTCCAGTTAATGATTCCCTTCCATTAAAATGTAAATGATTCCTTTTGATGGTATTTTTATGAAACATGGAATTTGTTGTTAAATATGTCCAAATAAATACGTATACATGAATAATCTTAGATAATAATGAGATTGAGTAATTAACCATTTTATTATATATTCCTTTCCTCGACGGTGCATTTAACCTCCTATATATTGACCATAGTATGTTAATAAATTATCAAAGAACCATATTAATATATAGTATATCCTATATTATTCATTTACTAAATTATAATACCCATTTAATACTAAATTCCTTGGTAATTTAACATTTTTAGTAATAATCCCTTTCTCTATCATGCGTGTTTTAACATGTTATTCTTGACCACATCCCTTAGATCAAGATTTACTTAGTTCTAGAATATAAAACATGATTTAAATATCACACACACATATATATTATATATATATATATACATTATATAGATATATGAAATGGAATACATCGTTCATGGAGACGGTAGGTCATACGTAAAAATAAACACTGATTCCAATTTAATATCATATTGAATGGATGAAATTGAATGAAATATATGTAAATAAACACAAACACAAAAACACACAAACATATATATATATATACTCATAGTAGAATAATTATTCCATATATTTTATACTTATTAATAATATATATTTTTATAATCATCCTTGAATGGAGAACGTGGAAATATAACTCATCACGTCATGGAGACAGTAAGCTGTATGTACGAACGAGCGACAATATCATTTCCTTAATGATTAAATAATGTAGAATTGGATGGTATATTAACTATAAATAATAATTATCATGTTATTATCATTATTTATATACATAATTATCTTCATTATTTCCATCCAAATAACATAGCGTTTAATAAAAAATTACATCACAATGTGGAGACGGTATGCCATATGTACACACACGATGAATTTGTCATTAATATGATCGAAATAATAAGTAATATGCATGTTCCATAATTATAATAACATCTATGAATGTAAAATTTAATATAGTTATTATTTAACAATGTAAACAATAGAGAATGAGTATATAGATGAAAAAATGAACTTTGAAATATGTGGTAAAATAATGACATTTTTTTCATGTTTTTTCTTTGGAATTGAACAACAAGGATCCTTAGGTAGGATTTAATCTCAATTTAAGGCCTATAAGACGTATTAGGGTAGTTTTGAGGATATTAGGATAGTGGTTGGACAAGCCAAATGGCATTTTAGGTGTGAATTAAAAAGAATGTGAGGTTCCCTTCAAAAAGAGAGGTGAGGGGCACTGTTGGACAAATGTAGAAATATTAATTTATTATAAAATTATTTTCGGTTTATAATATCTAAAAATTGATTTATTTCTAGGATAAGGTGATTATGGGTCCCAATCCTCTCAACCAATTGGTTTTATACTTTTCTATGACGTAAAAGTATCCTTATCTTTTCGGACTAACCCTTAGTTAAACATGTTAACTCTTACCATGTCTTACTGTATTTTTATAATATAAGATTAATTAAGTTATTGTAAAATTCCAATGGAACATAAAGTGGATCATTAGAGAAATTAGTATACTTATCTATGTTATGTGACTGAATCATATATTTATAGGTTTTTTAAAATATTTAATGAAATAATATTTGTATTAAGATCTGATTTATGTCAATTTTCACACTATTAAGTAATTGATTTTTGTGAATGTCATAATAACTTGATTACTTGAAAAAAAAGTTATTAAATAATCCCTAATATGTCAATGTAATCCAAAAAATTCTTTTATGGAATCAAATTGTTCAAATTTTATTTATTTCAATATTTATAATATCATTTATCGTAATCTTTCAATAATAAAGTAATTACTGCATCATCATTGTGTCATAAATAAATTTTATTATTTAATTTCTAAAAACTATAAATAAAATACCATTTAGTATGAAATATTTTTATATTTATAATGAAAATTTATAGTATAATTTGTTCTATTTATAACCCTATTTTAAAAATGGTTATGTTATTAAAATTTGAATTTAACACTTTTAACACTTCTTTAAATAAAATATAATTAATGTCCTAATCTAACCCATGTTGATCAAAAAAGGAACACAGTTTTTACCTAAGGTTGATTTTGGTTGAAAAACACTTATCCCATAGAATTAGGACATGTGGTGGGGGTAATTTTATATTTTTATAATATTATTTTTACCTTTAATTACCCTATTTACTTTTAACAGTGTTAAATAAAATTCAAAATATTCTATTTATAAAATAATATTTTCATTCAATTAAACCACGTTTTATATACTGATGAAATTGGGTCTGTCGAATTTTTAAAATTGAATTCACGGAAACAGTAGAATTACGTTTTAGGGAAATTTGTAAATGTGTCTAAAAGGTCGGTAAAATGCGTTAAAAAGTTCTATAAAAATTTATATACATAATATTATTATAAAATGACTCAAATGAATAACATTTGACTAATATTTGTATTGTGTATCTATTTTGATGTTATGATAAATTTTAATAAAAAATAATATTTTAATAGAAAAAGTTTGTTTTTATATACAATGTAGTATTTTTCACTATTCATTAAAAATTTATGGTTTTAGAAAAATATAAAAAATTTACCCTAAGATAATTTTGATATTATAAATTCAATAAAGAAGTATATTTTAACAAATTAAATTGGTAGGAGTGTCTAAAATTATTTTTATTATTCTCCATAAGAGGACATAAAAAGTATTTCTTTTAAGAAAATAGTTTTTCTAAATATATAACTATTTTAACAAAACATATACATTTCCATATAAATATTTTTTTATTTATGTCACAGAATTGAGAATATCATTTAATATTTATTTTTTTCTATTATTATGTCTATATTTAATTGTCATGTTATAAATATATAATTTTATTAATTATAAAAATAATGTTTTGTTTCACATAAACTCAGTCTTTCTAATAATGAAAGCCAAGCCATTGTTGCGTGAAATATATGGTGTTACATTATAGTAAAGATATTACATACCATGAAATCATGCCATATAACATTTTCCCCTCCTTCAATAAATTGCATCCTCACAAATGGAAATTTATCATTGAAAATAAATGGTTGAAAATAGAAATTACCATTGTGGAAAACCCACATAAAAAATATGATTAATAGAATGTAGTCTTAGTAAGAGGGTACGGGAAATGAATAAGTCATAACCAAATTAGAATTTCTAATAGAAGAACATTGGTGAAAATTAGAGACACATAATTGGATATAAAACATAAATATTTATAAGATGTGATTAAGGTAATCAATCACAAAAAAGATAACAATAAATGGAAAATTGAGGGCCTCAAAGCCATAAATTTATGATTATTTAAAATAACATAGGTTCCAAAAAACATAAGGTATTAGGATAATACATTTTGTAGATATTTTTTTATGAGGAGGGATTAATTTACTGTTAATACAAGAAATCAAGAAATCATTCATGATTTCATTAACTTTCGTAATCATAATCTCATCACATGGTTTTGCTTCGATCTATTTTCACTTCATCCCCTATACAAGGAAATGAATGTTCAAAAATGATTTTTTACCCGTGAAACACATTTGATAAATCATATGGTCTAAAAATATTTCATTAATTTTCTATATGTTTACTAAAATACAAAATTTTAAGTCAAAGAATCCAATAAATTATACTTTAACCTCAAAGAAAATATCATGTGCTCAACTTACTCCATTCCAACCTTTATACTTATACAAAATACATGTGTCCAAACTCACAGTCAAAAAATTTAAACGGTAGCTAAAAAAATGATGTTCTATTTTTCCCACATAATAACACATGAATACCTTAATCATGTTTCCTATTAAAACATGGTGACACCAGGAATTACCATGCACCAATATTGAATACATTTAGGCTCTGTTATTCCTTATAACATACAAGATATACTCCTTAAATCTAAAAATATTGTAAACTCCAAAAATGATGGAATAAACAAAATATTAATTAGTTCCTTGGTAGTCAAGAATATCCAATATAATTTATCCAAATCAATCATATCTTATTCCAAACTCACTACCTCAGTATCTGGACTATAATAAGGTTTATATTTCCCTTAAACATGTATTTTTTAAAATGTTTTAATTGCTATTGAGTCACATTTCATAGTACCATAAAATATCAAATCCTCAATGAAATAGTACTGCAGTACAATCCTTATTTACATCCATAATTCATTTATCCAGTCCATCATTGATGCAATACTCAAATGATATAACTCTTTAATCCAGAAACACAAATACATTCATTATTCCACATCGACTTTAGTAACATCTTATGTTGGATCTTGATCCCTTTGATTCTTATGAACTCTATTTCCTTGACTCTTAGGACATTTATTTGTGTAGTTCCCTATTTCACTATATTTGAAACCCTGAATATTAGTCATTTCTTTTGTTCCATTGCATTATTTTTCCTGATGACCAATTTCTCTACACTTATAACAATCACCCAGTCCTTTCGAGCAGTTCTCAAGGGGATTCATTCCATAGTTATCACATGTGGGAAAATCCTTCTACACCTTTTTTGCTTTATCCATGTTTTCAGAGATATATGTTTTTCTCATTCTTCCCTTTGAATTCAAAATACCTTGGATATTCTTTACATATCCTAATATCATGTGATTTTATATCCTCATATGCTAAGAATTATTGGGAGATTATTTACCTTTTAAATATTGGATTAAGACCATAAAATACATAACCCTTCTTAATATTTGGATCATGTGTATAGATTGGTTCATAATTCCTTCTTCCATGATCCATTTCTATAATGTGGCATATACTATATTAAATAATTCATAATCCCAAAACTAGTGAATCACGTTATATAAATTGAAAAATTTATTCATATCTATTCTCATAATCCTAAACATGGTTTCTTTGATGACATAATTAATCATAAATCCTTTATATTGGTTTATATTGAAAATGTCAATTATCATAAGCATATCCCTAGGGAGTTTCAAACGAGGTGTGCTGTAAGGCCCATTGTTGTGTACCCGGCTGCACTGAGTTAGGCTCGAAACACCATATTAATGTTATTGCTCCTAGGTAAATCTGTGCTAGAATGAAATCCACCTGTAGTATCTAGACATGGATATATTTCTTAGAAGAATTAAAAAATATCTAAATTACCAAATTTTGATGTTGTTCTTTTATACTAATCCCTTAATTTTATCTTAGGGTAATGTTCTATAATCAGGGTATATCTTAATATAGTCCCCAAAGTTATATCGAAGCATCCTATGATACCGACCGTATTGCATAGACTCTAATAGCCCAGAGACGGTCCATTGCTTTAATACATTGGCATAATACAAGGAATCATGTCCCGAAGGGCTGATCAGTTTAGCAGTCTAGGAAAATATATTATTATCATAAACCTTGCATTATAATTAAAAACATAAAATATAACATATATAATACATTGAGAACTACATCATTCCCTTAGATTAACCACACATGTTAAGCATAAACCACTTCTTGGTATCCCAAGAAAATAATTCATAAGTAACTGGTTAGCTCAGATGCTCAGAAAGGATAACAATACAATGGAAACTATCATAAATAAGCACAAATTTTTATGTAAAGGTATAAAATTAAAACACAATCCCTCTAAATATAAACATCATAATAATATGGAAAATATAAATCCAGTAATTTCATTTAATTATTCACATGGATTTTCGATTAGTCTAATAATCACATGTAACATCAATAACTAATCTAATAATGATGGAATGCATAATGATCAACATCGTAACCACAGAGTCAACGTATTGTGAAAATACTACAAATAAAAATATTGTCAAGGCCTTGTACCAAGACACTAGTTTGTCTCATGACACCTACTGATTCATCAAGGGGCTATAGCGGGCCCCTCTCGTCACTAACTATGTCTAATTCATTCCTCATTAGAAAAGGGTGAAACATAACATAGGCATTTTTATTAAAACAAGCATACAAAATGTTAATACGTTAACCATAAAGAATTGATGGTACAAAAATAGAACATCCACATTCAAACATATCTTAACTCATTCAAAAAATATGTAATTTTGTTTTATAATAAATAAATCTCAATCAATAATAATATCCAATAATTGATGTGTACATAGAAGAAAATAATCAGTAAAACTCTTTAAAAAAATTCATTTTTTTCTTGAAATCATTTAAAAGTCACAAAATTTATAAATGAATTTTTTAAAATAGACTTTTTAATCAAAGTTTCTCATACCACTTTGAAACATTTTAAAATAATTAATATTTTATAACAATCACATCTATATAAATAATTAATTAAAATCATTTTGAAAACATGAACATTGGTTAAAAAGATGTAGGAAAATAAATCGTTAAAACATTTAAAATGATGAGCTTGTTAAACCGTCCCTTCCATAACCATAAAACATTTCTTTGGAAGATATTTTTATGAAATATGGATAGGTATTATAAATATTTTCTAGTAAACACTTACACATAAACAATCATGGATAATAGTGAGATTGTGGAATTAACACTTACCTAATACTTTCCTTTAGTTGAGGGTATATTTAAACTCCTTATAATGACCACAGTATGTTATTAAATTATACCCAAAAAATATTTATATTTATTATATAATATATGTTTCATTTAAAACATTATACTACCCATTTAATGATAATTTCCTTGTTAAAGTAACATTTTGCGCAATAATATCTTTCTTTATCATACATGTTTTAACATATTATTCTTGATCGTATCACTTAGATTATAATTTACTTAATTAAAGAATATAAATCATTATTTATATATCATATATATTTATAATATAAAAATATATATATAATAGATAGATATATGAAATGGAATACACCGGTCATGGAGATGGTAGGCCGTACGTACACATAAATGTTGTTTCAATTTCTATAATGTATTGAATTGAAGTAAATGAATGAAATATATATAAATACATATATTTATATTTTCCCAGTAGAATTATTATTTCATATATTACATTCATATTAATAATATATATTTTTGTAATTATCATTGAATGTTGAACATGGAAATTAATCTCATCTCATTGTGGAGATGATAAGCTCTACGTATACAGAAGCGACGATATCATTTCCTTAATGATTAAATGGTGTAGAATTGGATGGTATATTAAATATTCATAAACATTATCATGTTTTTTTAATTATTTATAAAAATAATACTCATCATTATATCCATCCAAAAAACACAGTGTTGAATAAAAAATTGCACCACGACGTGGAGACGGTAAGTCGTACGTACACCTGCATAGTGACTTTGTCATTCATATGATGGATAGAATAAAAACTATGGTTGTACTATATTTAAAATAACATATATTAATGTTGAAGATTCTGGATTTATTATTTTATCTTGGAAGCAATAGAGAAATAGGATGTATAAGAAGAAAAAAACATTTAATGAGGTGAGAAATAAATTACCTATTCTTCAGGTGTTTCCTATTGATTTAAAGAAAGGGGATACTTAGGTTGGATTTTTTGCTAAAAAAATGTAATATGATTATGTAATGGTAATACAGTGGATATTTGGATAGGTTTTTTCTTAAAAAAATTGCATTGGAGGTGTGGATTAAAAAAAGGGAGGTTCCCTTTTGTAAGAGAGGTGTGCTGCACTTTAGGAAACATGTTAAAAAATTAATTTACTATAAAATTATTTTTTGTTTATAAATACTAAAAATGAATTTATTAAGAGTATAAGATGATTATGGGTTAAAATAATCTCAGAAAATATGTTTTAAACATGTTTATGTAATAAAACTATCCTTATATTTTTGGATTAACCCTTAGATAAACAGTTTAACTATAACCTCATCATCAAGTATTTGTATACTATAGGGTTAATTAAGTTACTATAAAATTACAAGGGAACATCAAGTGGATATTTAATGAATTTAATATTATTATATATATTATATGGCTGAATAATTGGTTTTTAGTATAATTATATCATTTAATTAAATAACATTTTTTTTAAAACTCATTTATGTCAATTTTCACAAAATTTAGTAATTAATTTTTATTAAATTCATAAAAACTTGATTCCTTGGATACAGTTGTATTAACTCATCCCTAATATTTTTATTGAGTCCATAAAATTAGTGGATGGAATAAAAATGTTCATATTAAATTTATTTTAATATTTACATTATTATTTATGCTAATCATTGACTAATAAGGTAATTACTGCTTCATCGTTGTGTCATAAATAAATTTAGATATTTAATTTCTAAAAATTATAAATAAATCAACATGAGGTAGGAAATATTTTCATCTTTATAATGAATATTTATTGTTGAATTTATCTTATGTATAACCCTATATTAAAAACGGTTTACTTATTAAAATTTTAATTTAACACTTTTAACACTTCTTTAAATAAAATATAACAAATTACTAAATCTACCTCAGGTAGATAAAAAATGGATCATAATTTTCCTCTATGGTTTATTTTGGTAGGAAAACACTTATCTTATAGAATTAGGAAATTTTTTGGCGTAATTTTATATTATTATAATATTATTTTTACCTTTAATTAACGTATTTACTTTTAACCATGGTGGATAAAATTCAAATTTACTATTCACAAAAATTATGTTCATCCTATTGAACCACATTTTAATTACTGATGATAAATTTTCTTGTTGGAGTTTTGAATTTCAATTAAAAAAATCAGTAAATATACTTTTTATGCGAATTTGCAAATGTACCTAGATGGAAGGTAAAAGACGTTAAAAAGTTTAATAAAATTTTATATATCTTATATTATTATAAAATGAATAAAATTACACAAAGTTGACTAATATATGTATATAATATATTTTTTTAATTTAATATAAATTTTAACTAAAAATATTATTTAAATGAAAAAGTCGGTTGTTATATACTATGCCGTATTCTTCAATATTCATAAAAAAATTGATGGTTTTTAGAAAAAAAAATCACCATAATATAATTTTGATATTTTGAATTCATAATTGAAGTCTATTTTACCAAATTAAATTTTTAGGAGTGTCTAAAATTAATTTTATTATTGATCAAAAAAGGACATAAAAATTAGTTCTTTTAAGAAAATTGATATTCGAAATATATAACAATTTAAAAAAAACCTATACATTTCCATAAAAATATCGTTTATTTATGTGAAAAAATTATAATTAACTGTTAAAATTTATTTGTTACTGTTATTATTACTATATTTAATTATTATGTTATAAATATATCATTTTAATAATTGTAATAATTAAGTGTAGTTTAACATAAACTCAATCATGCGTATAATGCAAGCCAAGTCGTTGTTGCATGTAATATGAGCTATTAAATTACATTAAATAGATAACATACAATGAAATTTTGGGGTGTCACTAATTATATATTGATTTAAAAAGGATTATATATATTGGAGGATAGAAAAAAGTGTCCCTCAAGTCATCGGGCTTCGAGCGAACAATGATTTATTTTCTACGGTTCAAGGGATTAGGTGATTACAAGGGTGTGGCTTTAGGATGTCAAATATTATTTGGACATAAGATGTGTTTGTTTTCATGAGGTTCTAGTGATGTATTTAAAGGTGGTTCTTAATGGCTCTCCATCTATGATATTCGTCTAGGTATACCTCTGGATTTTAGTTGTGGATTCTCACCACTGTAGTTATATATATTAAGACATGCCACAACATGCCATATATATGTCCTGGGGAATGTGGTATACTGACAATGTCCATATAGGGTTATTCATATCATATTTATTTTTTTTTTTTTTAATTTTATTATATAACAGCATGAATAAAAATGTATGATAAGAACATGTTGGTGGTGGCCTACTATGATTTATTCTCACACCCTACATGGGAGCTTTGGGAAGAAGGTAGAAATTATGTCTCTATAATCAGGTATAATATTCGGCTTTGTAGATGGACCATAGTGATGATCATATGGATTAGAATGGGATGTATGTAAAGGGTCCATGGGTTCTTAAATCATATTGAGTTTATATTTGTATTTATTTTGTAAGATAATTCTTATATATGTATATACTGATGTCCTCCACGAGAACCTCTTTATTTATTTTCATGTGTGACCTGATATGATATGAAATGTTGTCTATTAATTTTTTAAATGGTATTATGTGATGTTTGAATCAAAAAATGATATTTTTTATTATTTTTATCATTTTCTGTTACTAGTTATTATGTTTCTGCTATAGTAGGCTACTGGTTGTGGGAATTACTTACACTATGTTATATTATATAGACCATTATTATTATCCCCACCTGAGGGTATAGTATCCTCACGATCACATCATTAAGACCTCGATTATTGTTGAAAGCCTTTGGAATATAGGGAGGCTCACTTAAGGCCCAGTATCCCTCTGTCATATAGCACAATTCGATTGAAAAATCGGGTTTGGTGGCTACAATTGTTTATGAAACCCATTTCATTTCATGGGTAATGATATGGTGAATTATTTTTATCTCTTCAAACACAGAAGTTTGATTTTTATTTTTTTATGGATGGGTAATACAGTTCCCTCAAATGCACTAGGAAAATATGGATAACACATAAGTAAATATGATATCTGAGAAACCGATTACATGTTCACAATGCTATGTGTGAAACTTATTACATGTTCAGAATATTATGCATGAACCTTATTAAATGTTCACAATGTTATGATAAACCTGATTATATGTTCACAGTTTCATTCTTGGAGTTATCTTTCATGTCCATAATGTTATTTAAGGACATGGTTTCATGTTCACAAGTTTATGTAAGGGCCTAATTTTACATCCTTATCTTAACTAGTGAACTGGTTTCTATTTATACCTGTTTACCATATCATACCATGTATTATATGACATATATATATGTATTCTAAAAATGTTATGATCTCATGGATCATTCCATTTTATTCTCATATAATTGATGACTTAATAAATTCCAATATTTATGATATGACTCAATATTATGATCTATGATAATTAGGTTATGGTTTTCAAATGTTATGATCATGTTTTGATACTATTATGTTCATGTTATGCTTATGTATCTTCATTTTTACCCCTACAGATCATCTAAGTGGACCACATGTTCTTTTCTAATTCCAATGGTAGTGAAAAAGGGTTTTAATAAGGGTATTTTCGTGAAGAGTACTAAATTGGAAGTTTTTTAGGGAAGATATTGAATATCTTTCAAGAAATTAGAATATTATTTACCTATTATCCAAATACACAAATATATTACGATCCTTGGGAACATATTTGTGTAATGTATTGAATATTCAAATAAAAATATGTAATATTTGTGGATGAAAATCCTAGACCAGTATAGTGGTAAGTTATTTTGTGTTTGTATTTATAGGAAAAAAGGATGAAGATTGTTTATTAATTTCTAAACATAGTTTATGAACTATATGTACTAGAACAATCAAAACCACAAACGTTCTCACGGGGTTTACAATGGTTTCTGCCAAAGATGAGCTATTTCAAAAAAATTAATAGGTCAAAAACCAAAGTCCTTAAAATGACATCATACATGATGTGTAAGTGATTCGTGTTCATAAATTAATATTTTAATTCATTAAAATATATTAACTATTTTGGTATATTCGTATAGGTTTTTATAATTAATATAAAATCATTTAAAACACATAATTTGAAATGGAAAACCTATTTTTTCATGTGTTCCTTTTATATTATTTATTACATTACTTTAGATCAAGAGAGATTCTATAGTACATATTGTACAATTATAATATACTTAATTTTACATGAAAATTAGAATTTATTAGAAAATTGTGAAAAAATTACCATTGTAATGTTTCGGCATGATTATATAAAAAAAGAAAAATTGTTATAATTTTTTCCTAAATATAAGAATTTATACTAATAAAAAAATATCCACTTTTTTTTTAAACATTCAAGTATTTAAGACGCAAAAAAACATTTATACCATCATAAATATTACCCAAGACTTTACAAAATTAGATATCCATTAATATGTAATTAGATATTATCTACTAATAAAATTTTATGAAAAAATAATTTATTTCAAAAACATTTAAATTATAAAATAGAGTGTTTTAATTAAAACTATATATTTCCTAAAAATTATATTTTTCATTCATCATATCAAAATCTTATTTTTATAAAACTCATTACATAATCATATATTTTTAGTAGTTAATAATTTAAATAGAGAAATATAATCGTTATTTTATTGAAATAATATATAAAATTTCATAATATGGTCTAAATAACCCGTTATTATATTTGTATACACCTTAATGGTATGATGTGAGATGGTAGTACTTCATTGGGGTGGTTTAAAAACCATGGTATTAGTGATGATATCTATAATGTTGTAATTATCCCTTGACCAGTTTCACACATGTTGTAGTTGTTGACTCTTGGTTTTGGCTTGGTCAAGTTAAAAACATTGTGATATTTTCTCCTTAAAATCATAAATCAATGCGATTTATTTTCAAAAATCCTAATGGTCAAGGAAATCACTTCTTACTTTCCTGAAAATAATATTTTATCATACATTTTAATATATATTAATCTTAATGGTCATTGTAGAAAAAATATAGTAAAAATTATAAAGATTATTAGGGTTTTAATAATTTAGATAGAAAAATCATGGACATATTTTATAGCATTACGAGAAAAAAAATATTGTTCATGTTTTTCTAATATCTAAATTGAATATTAATATATTAACTCATTTAGATATGAATTTCATATATAAATAAAATTTTTAAAATAGGGAATATATTATTGAATTGAAGGAAAAAATCATTTTTAGTGAATTATAATCCATTTTGATTATATTATGCATACATACCTAACATTTGAAAACAATTATAGTTTAATATGAATACAGTATGCCTGGATTATTGTTTAATATTCTAATTTAAATTAACAAGAATGAATTAGGTTATTGTTATTTGATAGTAATTAATACCGATGAGTCAATCAAAACACAGATTATAATTATAGTGTAATGAATAATACATAAATGACAGTGCTGAAATTTGGAAATTAGTGGATGAAATTATAATGATATTAGATTGATGTGATAAGCAATAGATAAAAAATTAAAATTAAAATGGGATATTTTTTTTTGTTTCTAATTGAAATACATGATATAATGATATAGAAATTAAGTCATTAACAAATATTTTAATGTATTTAGAGGTTTTTATAGATATAACGCTTTATTTGAGTAGATACAAACATTATGACAATATGAGTCCATTATTTCATGATTTATACTATTCTGAAAATGTTTCTAAATATTTAGGTTATTATACAGTGAGGACATAAATTGAATTATAAAGGACTTTGGTTGGATGTCTAGGAAGGTAAAAGCATTTTTTCAAAAATATGAAATAATTAGAAATTTCAGATATTTATAATAATTTAACAAGTGGGTATTTATTATAAAAGGTAACGATGAAGGTGTTTTAATTGAGGTTATAATGATGAACATAAATCAAAATCAGTATATATTAAGGGAAAAACATTTATTCTTTCATCGGAAATAGAATATATGATTTCATAATAAGTGTGGCCATATGCACCAACAAATCATTTTTTAAAAAAATTCAATGAATTTAATGACATGACAAAATTAAAGATACATCAACTGAAAAATTTATTATACCTTAATTGAGGAAAAAAATATTATTAATACTCATTGATGAAAGAATAGAAGAGGTATAATGATATTTTTTTGGGTATACATAGATATTTGTAGTGACATGATATAAAATGAATGTAAATGTAAGTGAAATTACCTATGATTGATTTTTTCTTATAATATAATGAAATTAATCATGGCCTTGAATTCAAATAGGTACTTGACTGGCCATATCATGGGAATCATAAATTTGATTAATATCATTATTTAAAGATTATCTAATTTTATGATTTGATAGAATCATAATGTTGAAAAAAAATTATGTTAGACATTAATTATAAAAAATGTATCAAAGAATAATGTGTGATTACTAATAATAGTAAAAAATAGATATGTTGAATGAATATAACATATTGTGAATAATATTCTAGATATAGTTGTCATTAAATGTGTATTATCATTGTATTTGTTGGTTGGAGTGGTGAAATTGGTCATTTACCATCAAAATAGGACCATAGATAGCCTAAGAGAAATAGTTAAACTATATGTGATATGGTGCAGATTGGTACCCCTCTAAAATTTCATATAGTTTTTAAAAGTAAAAGTTTTATAAATAAAATTAAATGAAATAAATTCACATAATGGTACTAATTATGCAATGTATTTTTTCATGGATATTGTACCACGAGAAATGAATAAAATTATCTTAACAAAAAATTCAAAAAAATATTCCTATATAGTGAAATAAATAATATTGGAGTTTTTTGAATTAGTTAAAAATACTCCATACTTGTAAGGAACTCGTAAAAACATGAATCTTAAATTAAAGAACAACATTTTAATTAACATTAAGGTGATTCAAAAGTTTAATGTGAGGATGAAGAATTATTAAATCATTTACTAAAGTCATCTTTAATAAATATTAGATAAATATTTATATATAAATTTAATATTATATATGTGAAAAATCCCCCCTAACCTATGAATTGATGAGTTTTTAGAATATTGAGTATTTTTCATAATTATATCCTAAAACCTATGAATAAGATTCAAAAGATACGTTGTGGGTCATAACTACATATATGGACCCATGTAATAGTAAAAAATGGATTTTTTTTTAAGAGACCTAATGAGAAACATATTTTTAAATTAAATGGGTGCTGAACATAAATTTTAATGAACACATTAAATTGTAAGAGTTGTGGCTTAACTTTTTTTCAAAGGTTACACCAAAATATAGGGTATTTATGTTAGGGAAACATTCCACTCAATGAAATGGATTGAATATGTTATATTATTGTTTCATGGTGTTAATCTAATTAAATTTCAATAATATATCTACTGTATGTATAGAAAATATTGTTTATTGAGGTAAAAATAAAATAGGTGTCCAGTGAACTAAAATATGGATTTTAATTTGAAAATGATAACAATAATGAGTTTTTCATGAAAATATAGTTATATATATTTATGAAAAAAATATAGTATTTTTATGGGTTTTTAGATATAGACTTTAATAAATTATAATTTTGAAGTGATCAATTGGGTAAAAAATTATATTTCAGGATCATAAAAGAAGATAAATTTAATATTATTATTTATGTTGATGAAATCATCTTTGGTGAAACTTAATCCAAGATATGTGAGTTTTTTATAATCATAATGATGTAAAAATATCATTTTTACACTACCTAAGAACTTTATATTTACTTAGATTAATTTTTAAACAAAATGGTGAGTATAAATTTATCTCTCAATTGATGTATTATAAATTATTTTTAGAAAATTTTTTGTTGAAAGTTAGAAATCATATATCAACCATTATCACTATTAATATATATATGGGATTGAATAAATATATAAACATCATTTAGTCCACACTTCATTATAGAATAATTTTATGTTTACATTACTTTATTCGAAGATTACTAGATATAGTCTTTTCATCTCCTTTGGATACATGGTTTACATGCATGGATAATTTTTTTCTCTAAGGGATAGGTTTCTGATTACCAATAATGTGATTCCCATCTTCCAATCCCTCACCCACCATTGGGGTATGCAGACTCATTGATAATATTTTATATACATATATTCAAGGATTTATACACCTAAAAACCCCATGTTGTTTTATATATTTACTTGTATATTAGTGATCTGAAATGTTGTAGGGTTTTTTCATTCACAATCATCTGTTTAAATATCACCTTTAAAATTCATAGAGCCATTATTGTGGTTAATTTTGTAGTGAATGGGATTATATGCCTTTGTTGCATCGTTCATCACTTTATTGACGAAGGTAATCAAGTTAAATCAGGTTCTAGTGCTTCGTGAATCCTAATATTGTTTCATTACCTGATATTCATATGGTTGTTTAGCTTCCCCATGAAACATAACCCATCAACCAATATTATATATTTGAAGTTCCAAAATTTACCACTTTTTTAAAAAAAAACACTATTATTAATAAATACATGGGTAACTCAATAGGCCAATAACTATAAATTGATCCACAAAAATATACCTTTTTTCATCCAATCACGTCTCACATAAGAATAAAATTTGACATCTTGAAGACACCTAAATTTTTTTTTATATTGAAATTTATGGTGAAACCCAATAAAATAGAAAACATTTCATTAACTCATGGATGAATAATTTATTTTTCTATTACTCTTTATGTCATATTTTATTGTTCTATAGATTAATGATCAACTGGGACCTTATAAATTTATTTTAGATTTAAAGACAATACTAGTGGATGATTTGACATGTTCATTATTTAAAAACATATAAAAAATCTATTAGGTGATTATTATAGGTTTTTATGATGTTTGAAATCCATAAATTATTTGGTTGTTTGATGAGTTTTTCAACTGTTTATAATGTAGAACCAATATAGAAATTAATTTGGTTTTTATCTAGAAGTAGTTTTGTTGGAGTGATCTCTCTAGAAAATTGGAATTCTGTTTTCCATAGTAAGGAACCAATTATTATTGATGTTGAAGGTGTAATAATTAAGGATGAATAAAAGAAAATATATGGCTATCCATAGCTACCACCATCATAGCTTCCAATAGTATGATGATATAGATTGGTTTGATAACATGTATAATAATATTAAGTAACTAAATGGTGATCACCACCATGGGTCAACAATATTATTTTTGAAGGGATGGACATGGTTTTAGATGACATTATCGAGAATCACAACCCGTTTAGGTTGAAATGTGACTCTCGATGACAAGAATAACCCTAATAGAGTTTAAAGGGGGTATATAGAACGAATTGATTCATATAGTCATGGATATTCAGTGGAAAGTATGATGTGAGATTCATGTTTGTGAAGATATATCATAATATTAGTGTCCATTATATTGATTGAAGAAGATATTGTTTATGATGTAATGTCATTGAAACTATTCCATAATTCATGTCACCGTACCATAGATGAGATTGAATGAAGGTAGAGGATGTCTTATAGATATTTCAAATAAAGGTGACCTATGAAAGATTGCTTCTCTACACTTCAGGGTGATAAGAACATTCCATAATGGAACCAGTGTAATGGTAATCATAAAACAGATCTACCTATGTAAGGGAAAAATATGGGCCCATATAAAGGTAAATCTGGGATCATGTGAGGGTGTCTACAATGTAATGGTATGTCTCCATCATCATCTTGATAAAGAGGATAATTCCATGCCATGAAAAATCCTTGTGACATTAGGGTGTCATATTGACAGTTCAATGGAATTATTATTCTAAGGATTATATAACAATTTGTCATAGTTTCAATGGAATAAAAATTATCTTTTTCATTATGTCAATAGAGTTTGAGGAGATTGGTATTTGATTATGAGAGAGTAATGGAGTAGCCGATGAGTCACGATTTATTGGTAAATTTTATATAAGTCTACACCCTGGGGGAAGCAGTCCCCTTCACACTATAATATTTTCTCACTATCCATTATATTTTATATTTTCCTATTTTAGGGTTAAGGAATTATGTGGAAAAATTCTGAATGGAAACATGTACTACATCATAACCATGTAGTTATCTAGACTACTAGATATTCACGTAGACAAAATTGTTACCAAAATTCTTGTTGATTATTCAGATTTAACATAATACCATGATCACATTAAATTATTTTACACATGTACAATATAAATGTAAAGAAATTAAATCCTAATACTCGTACTAAAATAAATGGGATAATATTTTCATAATACTACTATAGTAGTTTTTAAAAATAGATTTAACCATAAAATACAAAAAGATCCATTTTTTAGAGTAGATGATAAAATTGATACTGTGAATCAATGATCAAATATTATATCTTATCACAGATTTAAAAAATATACATTGAAGAAAAATAAGTGATAACTATTTTTCAGTGAAAAAGAGATTTCAAACACTATTATGTAAACTGAAGGAATCTAATCCCATAAACAATAATGGTAATAAGATATTACTAATGGGAATTTTAATATTTCGATGGTAATGAGACATATGCTATAAAGGGAACTAACCCGCACTCATTGCAACCATCAACAGTGGAGAGACTATTATATTATTTTCATATGATCCAATTGTCAGTCATTTATATGATCATTTTGAATGGGAGTAGAGTTGTTTGTGAAGTGATCCAACATATATTTCGTATCAATTTAAAACATTCAAAATGGAAGTGATCATATGTAGGAGTGAAAAATATAAAACCACATACAGTGATGTTTATTGATTTTTTGTATCAACACATTGTCAAACTCATGATCCATAGATTATATAATAGGGCTGAACAAATTAAAAATTAGTTTCCCTCTTATGATTTCATTTTTATGTTCAAGATAATATAATATAAAAAGGTGTAAACCAATCATAAATAATATTTGGATAATGTTTATTCATGTAAAATGTAATTTGATCAATAAGTCAAAAACACAAAATATGTGTAATGTAAGGTTAATATGTCAAGATTATTAGTTAAATGGTAGTTTAAATGAAAAGACATTAAATTGGGAAGTCATTATATATCATAATTTACCCCCCTATGTTTTAATCTATTACCCAATACTCATTTTGGTCATACATTTATAATTAGACGCATATTTATTTTTTAATGGATTTTTTTTACTTTTACATGATATGATTATTTTTGAAGTAGATATATTAGAGTTATATTATACCCTTGATTTCCCAAAAAAATGTAGGGACATCAAATAAGAACCCAAAGTTTTTTAAATTCCATATTGCGGAAATGTTTTTGTTAAATGTGTTATACTATTGAAGGAAACTAGTATCAGAAAACGTTGTTTTATATGATTTTTATTTTGTGTCAATTGATTTCATTGATTATAAAACATTAATTATTGATTTGGATTAAGAGATAATCAATTATGGGACAATAGATGATGATGAGATCCAATGGTGGCTATGATGAGAATATTTCCTCTTATCATAGTAGATATATCAAAAATTTAGTGATGAAATATGAATCTCAAGTAATATGATATGTCTTATTTGATCAAGATAAATGTATCAGATATAATGGTAGAAAATCATAGCAATTTAAAAAATTGACTTATTGATGTGTCAACAGATTTGAGGTGAATGAATTATTCACAAAATTAGGATTTTTAAGTGTTGGAATCCAAAGTTGAAAAACTAAAAATGATGTTAGTGGGAAGAATATAAACTCCAAAGAACATTAAAATTTGAAATATAATAAAGATGATACTTCACACATTTTATCAATGTTTTTGAGGAAAGAAAAATGATGAAATAATAAATGATATTTCATAAACACTATATCTGTCAAATGAACAAGATGATGGAGTAAAATAATATGATTTAAAAAATACCTCATGCATTAATGGATTATTTGTATATTGGGATGGTTCTAAATAAATACATGGATGATCATATTGAGAATAGAATTAAAAATTTCCAGGAATACTTGATCATAACCATGTTGGAAATAGTGAAATTAAATAATAAGTGTATTCCTAAAAACAATGATTCTTTTGATTAATTATTTTACTGTCCTTTGATAGAATATAGTGAATTGAGAGGGAAATATACATCATCTAAGGAATGTAATAATGTGATTTTGATGTTACAAAGGGTATGAAATATTGAAAAAATATGGTATTGGTTAGGATGATACCTATATAAGGTAGATTCCAGATAAATTCATGGAAATTGCTTAGATGATAACTAATTGTATAGGTAATAGAAATATATATATAATAGAGATCCTAAAATAATAATGGTAGCTAGATGAGCCTTAAATAATATATAGAAACATGTTTCATTTCTATGGAATGTATAAATATATATTTATTTTCTATTAAATAGATCTGGAGTACATAAAATTGTTTAAAGAATGTGGAAGATAAAAAAATAATAGAATATAAAAAAATGAAGAGATCTAGTTATCATTCTAATTATTTTAACAATACCAGTCATGTCTAACATGTAATTTATGAATATGTTTAGTAGGTAGTAATTAGATAAATAAGCCTATATTTATAGAATAACATGTTCTTTTGATAAACATATTTTATATGATTAATGTAGAAGATCAAAATTTTAATGCTGATGTTAAGATAATTACTAAAACTTCTATAGAATAAAAAATTCCATGTAAATAGATAAGGAATATTTGTCTAACATAAATTAGTTCACATATTTCTAAATACATTTCTATGTAAACGAAACCCTCCATGGCATGGTTTGTTCTAATAACTATAACAATTCTTACAAGGATTAATTGAGTATCCATAAGGATTGGAAAAATAAATTTTAAACAATAAAAGAGAAAAAAATAATTATTGGTAAATTTATCTATCAAATAAATATTTTAATATTGGGTTGTATATATTATAACAATACAAAATAATTGTTGATGATAAGGGATTCGATCAAATCAGATTCAGATCTGAAAATGTACTCCATGTTGAAAGGGAAATGGAAAATATTGGTTCATAGTGACTTTCCATTATCCTAAACATGAGGATAATGGGTGGTACCCCTATATCTATTTCAATTAACTTTTAATAACTATTTTAATCCTTTACAAATTCTGGGGGAGACACAACTTTAAGTGTAAGTGTTCTAAAAATCACATTAAAAAGAGATGGAAACATGTTTTTTCAAGAGAGAAAATGCATGTAACAAGTGGTGTTTAAAGAATTTAATGTCATTATTGGTATCAAGATAGAACATAAATTATATATAGAATTAATTATTCTAAATTTTCAATTCAAAATTTTTGAATGATTAGCGAAATGATAAAAAAATCTCTTTTAAAATATTCATTCGTTTCTAGAAAAATAAATATACAAAAAGTAATACTCCAATAAGTGATTTTATCAAATTTTGATTTCACCATGATGAAAATAATTTATAATATTTAAATAAATATATGAAGCAAAATTTTCGAGTGAATTAATTATGGATTTTTATGGATTCTAAGACAAGTCTGTGAAATTATGAACCAATAAATTTCTAGAATACCACTTGCATCATTTGACCCTTTTAGTGGAATGTTCTCATATATTGTTATTTCTTGATTAACTACTAATGGATTGTGTGATGATGTGATGATATCATAGGTTATTTTTTCTGAAAATGTGGAAAGATCAAGATTATTATTATCAATGAGTTACATAAACCACTGTTTGGACGTTAACATCAGATCTTATTTTCTACAATTATCTATGACTTACTAGGATTAAGGAAGTTATTCACAACCTAAATTTTATATTATAAATTTATTCAAAAAATGTTTTTTTATTTAATATATAATAATCGATATGTTTCTATAAAATAATGGAATTAGACATTAAAAAACATATTTTGGTAGTTGGTATGAATAAAGGGTGAAACGAACTAATTGAAAAAGGGGGATGACAAAGAAGGAATATCTTTACTATCCTCATATAGGGGTTACGATCACATGATTAAACCCTCTTCTATTCTCAATGGAAAATAGAATGATTTTATTAATAAAGTGGGAGAATTAAAAATAAATGTGCACCCAGATAATGATGGAATTTCTTCCCATGAAACTCATATATTGAGGGACAGAAAATTGAAGTTATATGAGGATTTTTTCCCACCATTTTAATTTCCATAATAATGTTGTATGGTGTAAAATTTAAAATTTTATACCCTCATTTAAAATGGGATTCGGTAGTTTCAATATTTTCAACAAAATCATATTCGGGTGGTCTCTTTGGTAGACACGAATTTTCTATGTCACAATAAAGAACCATGTCGTAGTTATATTTGGTGTTCCATTATGGTGTTTAGATAAAATAAAAAATATTTCCAATCATATATAGTATTATCTAAATAGCCAGCTGCATAAAGAGGTATCCATCCAAGATAAAGGATAGACTTGGCTTATACAGCTATGAAGATGATAAAAATTTGGTGATTGTGATGGGAAATGTATTGTAAAGGGAGACACCATGTATGATAATAGTACCAACGGTGATGAATGAGGCTCACCGAGACTAATAGGATCCGAATAGATTTTATTGGTGATCAATAAGAATTCTTTATTGATATAGTTATGGATATTCAATCGAAACTACAATGTGGTGTTGAGAAATTATATTCTTTGTTATAATAACTTTTCTAATGTCACAAATTTGAAAAGATATTGTTTTTTATGTAATGTTAGTGGAAAAAAATATTTCATGTGATCACATCATAGATGATACTGCATAATGACAGTGGATTATTTGAGAACTAGTCATCACACAACATGTTTACCAATATATGGAAGTTATGAGTTTTCTATGATGTGTTGAAACTAGGATATGCCATAACATGAATCATGATGATGGAAATATAGAAATTTTTCTACCAAAATAATTGAAAACATGTGACCAAGTAAAGTAAAATCCTAGCTCATGTGAGGGTTTTTATTCCATAGGGATAAGGCAACATAATATTCTTGAAGAAGAGGAAAATTACACACTATAAATATTATAAGAAATATGGTTGGTGTGATTTATGTACCTCATACGAATAAATGATTGCAAGCCTATAAAAGGTTATATTTTAGTCTAAAAGGATTAGTCAACAATTAGTTTCTCGAGTCAAGGGAGTTTTAGAAGATCATTCCATGTATGTGGAGGAGAACTGTAGAAGCTAATGATGTTATATTTTGGATCTATTATGCCGAAGTTTATGCCAAAAGGTAAGTCTTTTACTCAACATTATATGATTAACATCACATCCTACACCATAGTGCAGTGTGTTATTCCATTTTAATGGTATGGAGAAGATAAATACACAAGGAAAATATATTCCTTACTGAAAATATGATGTTTTCCAAAAAAATAGATATTCAACAATGGGAAGTTATGATTGAATTTCCTAATGATTATTTGGATTTAATGGTATATTATGATCCCATTAAATACATGGGACACTGGGAAAGATCACCATTGATTGAAATCAAATCATTACTATTGGATAAAATATAAGTAGAATATATTACTATAAAATTATTTCAATTGTTATGGGAGAGTTTTCAAGACAAAAAAAATTGACAGAGATCTGTTTTGAGAGAATAAGAGGGAAATTCCATTGTGAAGCAATAATGAAAGAAGAGAATATCAGAGTCATTGATGATATTAAGAAAGAAGAAGTGGAAGAGATAACTATTGTATAGTGAAGAATATATTTAGAACAATATTTTGGAACTTTTTGAAAGGTGTTTCAATGACCAATCATGGAAAGTAAATTACACTAAAGGTGATGATCATAGTAGGTAATGAATGTGGAATACGATATCAATGTCACCCATAAACATTTTGGGTAATTAAAAATAGTGAGGAAAATACTCTATTTATCGCATGTAAGAAAACATATAATACTAACTAAGAGTACCATTAAAGGTAGATTAATTATTATGAATGTGATCATAGGGATAATTTTCATCTACCTTAATCCTTTTCGAGGGTAGTGAGCCAATGATGTAGTAACCAGGATGAAACCCTATGAAGATAGATTTCGTGATTCAATGCATGAAAGCCTTATTTATTACTTTCTCCTTTTATTATTATATAGTAGTGTACCATGTATAAAAATATTCTTTATCCTTTATTTTTTATATTATTCACAACCAAAACTAATAAAGTGGTAAAAAATCATATGTAATATTCATTAATTTTTTTTTCAAGTGGAATGTTAATTATATCAATTAGTGATCAAGAGAAAAATATTTTACCCTTGTGGATAAAATTTAATATCATTACTGATGTGATAGTTTAAAAGAAATTAATATAAATTCAGAAATTGTTCCAAACCATAATTCACCATACTATTAGTGTATCTATCACTTATGCACCTTATGGGACCTACAAAATCATAATCACTAACTTATTTTGAATAAATAGTTAAAATATCATCTAAATGATAATGTTTCCCCATCGGAAATAACTTATAGGAAATATGGGGGTATTTATAGACTAATTATGTTATTAAGGTTAATTATTTTAATACTGTGGAAATTGAAAATATATTTATTCACTCATAGAATAAGGTGATGTGAACATATCTTTAATGTGGTTCCACTATTTATCCTACCTAAATGAAGGATAAAATATAATTGACATGGTATTGAGTTAAAACTAATGTATATTGAGAAACACAGTTGTTGGAATAATTACAACTCTATATAGATGATACGATAGGTGTATTAATGCTATACCTTTCACTTATAAATTATACCAATATCTTACTTAATATTTTTTGTACTAAAGATGTAAAAGGATATTTATATGTTTCATTAAACAAGTAATATTTTTAAAATATGAACAAATATATTAAAATTGATGAATAAAAAAATGTTATAGATTACACTTATACATGACATATTACCCATAAGTAGATATGTTGAATGAAACATTCTATGTTTTCAATATTAGACTTTCAGTTATGAAGTTGGATTACTTGTTTTCTTGATTATGTAATTTACGATCAATTTCTTAATGTAGTATTTGAAAAAAAAGAGATATTTTTTTAGATCCATGTTTTCTGATTAATTATAAGGAATAACACATCATGGTTGTGAAAATAATAAGGAAATATATGATATATATTCATCATTGTTTCGATTATATATATTATAAAAGATTCAAGAATTTGTAGAATTTAGGGAAGTTAATTAAGTTAAATAATATATAAAAGGGTGGAGTTTTTTATATTGGTAAAAATTTGTTTGTTTAGATATGAAGAAATATTTTATTACTTCTATTTTTATATCTAATTTGATATACATTATAAAAATGAAGGATTATAATAAATTAATTTGGATAAAAAAATATATAGAGAACCTAAATAAAGAATTTAGGATATAAATGGTGATTTTGTATGACAACAAGAGTGAAATTGATCTTAATAATATGTTGGTACATCCTTCACATGCTATTTTTTTGCATTTTATAAAAGATAAGTTATGGAAAAAAAATTCCTGTATACATCACATTGGTATAAATGATCGAGTCATTGTTACATTAATAAAACATTTATACAATCTTGACATTTAGTTGAACTGGTTTAATTATATAGTATAACCACCTATTTGTTTCTAAATATATTTGAAAAAATTCGATGAGCCATATGATTATTTTGTATCACGATCTTTCTATTGTTCAGAGTTTTCTTTTATTGGACTTTAAGAATGTTATAAAAAGGGAAAAATAAATTGATATATGGGGAGTGTGTAATTATAATAAAATAACATGGTTTTTGAAGGGGGATATATAAATAGAAAAAAGACATCAGAAGATATATTCTAAGGATAATATAATATTATTTTTCTCATATTCAAGTGGATTTGAAATATTGAAGAAATGAGAATATTAATAATAGATCTACTAACCCTTTTCCCAATATCTATCATGAATCAAATAGTATTAGAGCTTATATATGTGTTTTATAATGATTTCTGGATCTATGAATCATGTTTTTATGGGGAAAGAGAATTTTAAATAATGGACAACAATGAAGAATTTTTAAAAAACCGAAAGTGGAAAATGGTTCAATTGTTGGTTATTTGAAAAAATTTGGAACTAATATTAGATATTGATGTATATTATTTATGTTCATCAAAAATTGAATTTAGTAATAATTATATTTGGATTTATAGACTGACGACAATGAATTATGGGTGAAAATATCCAAATAGAAAATAATATTCTAGGTTACCATTTATTCATCAGAATTACTTTAGAAGCTTGACAATTTGTGTATGAAATTTAATAGAGAGAGGGTTTTTTATATTTTTATTTTAGTAATTATATGAAATGACAAAAAATTATTGAAAAATAAATATTTTTTTAGAAAAAAATCATGATTATATAGAAAACATATAATATTAATATAACACATTGATAGAGTCACATATCATAATAGTGAAATGGACGAATGTTAAGGAACTATCTCATTAAAATTAATTAAATAGTAGGACATGAAGAACCATATCGTGGGGATGAGGGAAATGATAGAACATAAGAGAGTTAGGTTTTTCTGATGTGGAAATGGAATACAATTAACTTCTTTTCAAAGATTATATTTATTGAATACTTAGATAAAAATTTAAAATCATGAAAATCATGTTGTTTTGCATTTCCATTTCTTATGGGACTTGAAAAATTGGTCTTTTTTCTATTCTTATAAATGTTAAAAAAATAATATTTTTATGAATCTATTTGGTCTGAAAATAACAAGAAATCGTAATTAAGAATGTTTCACTAGAAAAATAATCAAGGATATTAGATATCAATGTTTCTTTAATTTATATAATGAAATTATACATGAAAAATGAGTTATAATATTGATTATGATTTTTAAAGAACAAATGTTCCCCAAATACCTTATCAAGGTGAATATCAATACACAATCATTTAGTGAAGATATTTTTTTTTGAGTTTTTCTATTTTATATGTTTTTGGAAAATCAAATATTTTGATAGCGAATCTAATTAAATATAAATGGAAAATTTTTAATACCCATTAAGGGGTTCCTTATATAGAGTGATAATAAGACATTTAGTTTGGATGACGTAACTCCACATGCCATATCATTGGGTTCAAGATAAAGATCCATGTGACTATATACAAACCACCTCATATACTATATTCTACCGATTATTGATGATGTATACAATCATACAATGGAGATAAAATTTCTACAACATCAAAAAATCTAGAATAAAAAAAATGATAATCAATATTAAAAACAAATAAATAACATTGACTTATAATGAAAGTATGACGAGATAAATACCATCACCTATAATAAGAAAATTAACCAATGACTGTCCTATATCAATAGTCTATAGTGATCCTCGTAGTTAGTAAATCAATACATGTGATATAATAAATATAAAAATAATAATAATGGAATAACTATAGAAATTATTCGATGCTTTATCCTAGTTCCTCGTTTGACATATGTCTATCATTACCTTCATGGAAACTTACTATAATAGAATTACCCTCACATAGATCCCTATGAAAATATATACATGAACACCAAGGTGTATGTGCATGGTTTGTTATAATAACACAATTATAAATAATCAATAGGCAGTTATCATTATATCAACATCTTTGACTACATGTACTAAAAAGTAATAAAACAAAAAAATAAGCATGCAAAAAAGTCATTCCATTTTGTTCTAACCAATCGAACATGAATAGAAATAACATATTCTTTCACAAATTTTATAAGGATAAGTAATCTTGTATCAACGAAATATCCCCACACCATTGAATTTGGATACCAATAAAGGCATAACATAACTGACCTTCTATACAAGAAATTAACATTGAGAAACATATAATATAGAGATCATTTTATATTAGAAATATATTATGTGGAAGGAGTCTCAAAGATGAACACATTTATGTAAAATCAAACATGGGGAAGGTGTAACCAAAATAACCTCAGGTATAAGTTTAACTATCCTAAAACCAAGCCATGGTCCCATAGAACACGTAATGATAAGAATAATATCCATCCAGGGCCACAGTCTTGAACCATACCATAATCCATATAGTAATGTTGCATGCGAATACTTAAATACCCTACTATATAACTTCCAAACATGACCTAATAATACCCATAACAACATACATACTCATGATCTAGCCACTCAAGATAAGACCCACCATCACAAATTATTTTATACTAGGAGGTTATCCCATTGGTTAACATTAATATCAACCACCTTCTCAAAACATCACACAATAGATAATCCATGCCTCATAACCATTACAATTTATGGAGGTAATAACCATTAATATATGATAAGTATATGACCTTAATACTATAGATAATATTAAACAACTCATTTTATATGTAACTCAGCAAGGTGGACATCTGTATAGACAACTCTCCCACACACTATAGTTTTTCAAAATCAAAATGAATCCCTAAAAAATCATATTCAGACATCCAATTATAATATTTATAACTAACATAATATATGTAATAAATTATATAGAAGAATCATATGCATATGAAATCAACCATATACACAACTGTTCATGTAGTATGGCATAAATGATGAATATGTGAAGGACTTCATAACCGGAGACACCAAGAGAAACCATTGCAAGAGACGTTATGTGATTCAAGGAGAATTAATTTGATCATTATAATCTAAATAAAACCCTTAAAATTGTTATTTTAGATAAGGGAAAATAAAAAATTAATATAAATCTACAATTAGGGCTTCTAGGGAAATAGACATCTAAAATGTAATTAATTGAAACAAATATAAATTTAAACTAGAATGTGATAGATATTTGAAGGAATGATGAACCAAGGTGGATAACCAAAGGGTGTTACAATCATGTATCAGTTTGAGAATGTATTAAGTAAGTTATAACATGGATTTTATTGTCAAAGTATAGAAAAATCATTATTGTATAAACCTATGAATAATATTGGGTAATATTTCTTCAGATACTAAGTACCCAGTTCTCTATCATCACCATGTAGAAGACCATTAAAAAAGATGATGGAGTTAACGTGGACTCAACCCCATGGATATTCCACTTGGTACATAGTTCCCTTACACTAGTTACCTGGTGGCTATTTCTACTAAATATAAACAACAAATCCCATGTTAGTGAACTCCATAACAACAAAAACACTAAAAACCACCTGAATATATATAGAATTATACATTATAAATTATTGAAAATATTATTAATGCTCTAAATTTTACATTATAATATAAGGGCTGTTACAAATCTCCTCCTAAAGGATTCCAATACAAGCGAAACACATTTAATTCTCCACTTTAAATTGCTTTAACAACTGGGATCATATTTCTGAATCAAAATCCCATAATTCCACCTTAATAAAACCATTATACAAATACATATATTCATGAAGTGTTATACTTCCTTATATCACTTTATGACATCATTATCTAATACACACTAGTCCCACATGAAATGTTACATCATACACCAATTTAGTATCCTCCCTATCAAGAATGTGGGTTGTGTATGAATCATTCTTTGGAGATATGATATGAGAAATAAATCATGCATATCTTTATTCAAATGACTGAGAGACAATTGATAATCCATGGTACTAAAATTCTCTATTATCTCGAATGGATTGATATATCATGAGAAAAGACTCTACTACTTACTCAACTAGTGAACTCCCAACTAAGTTGATACCCATAATATTACTCAACCACTGATTAAAAAATCTAATAACTATCACATTTCAGTTGGTATATGATAACTTCCTACATTGATAAGTATCTACTTGCTTTGAAATCAACTAAACCCTCTAGGTGGTTTCCTATATTGGGACTAGCCCTGTGATCCCTGGATCTCTTAACATTAATCATGATATTGGTTTTTGGTATGGATAACCATATATATCATCATATTAATCCATTTATATCAAATCATGATATTTATTATTTCATTAAATGAAGAACAATTCCATTTGGTAATATCAATATCTACCATAGTCAATAAAAAATCAATAATCACATCCTCAGGGATTTGGATCATCATATAATTCTCCCCATCTATCTGTGAGTGATACAACATATATTTAATTTACTATGTCCCCATATAATTCTATAACCCTTTAATAAAATTATGTCTACAAGGTGTATTATAATATGATAAGTTACTCAATAGTATTCCAGGAATATACATGATATATATATTGCATATATCATTACCATATAATTTGGGAACACCACAATTACATGGACTTAAAGAACCCCATGATCATGTTGGGTCAAACCAAGAATGTTATCATCGTCCCGAAGCCTATCCCTTATAAAGAAAAAAAGTATGAGTTAGAAGCTAGTATGACTTTCACCCAATCCACGAGGGAGAACTAATAGATAAAGGTGGAAAATTAATATAATCTAACCCCTATATCATATCCATAATCCATCTAGTGAATAAACTCATCAACCTAATTTCCTCACTAGACAACCCATCCTTCTACCATTCAGTATTCATGTTGAGGTAATATTTGAAATATTCCCCATTCATGGGGTATAAAACATCTAAAAATTAAATTTATGGTTGTACTCATACCAATGTCACTACCACAGGATCAAGTCCAATTAATTGAATATTAATCATAATATTTTGTGGCCTATATTTAAAAAGTCTACACGGAAAGAGAGAATTATTAAAAAAAAGAGGGAATATAAAAAAAGAAACTAGCACCAGATCATGCATATAGTAGTTTTATTCACGAGGTCATAGTTAACAAGATTTGTATGTGACCAAAAAGTCCTCACACATCAATAAAACTCTTAATTAAATCATGGAGGCCTCATAATAAACATTATTATCCATTGATTGTTCTAGTAGAATCAATATCAAATAATATGCATACTTTTTCATTAAATTCCTTAAATATGGATTTACACTAAAAATTATACTCTAATATCACCATTTTGTAGTTAAGCCTATCATAGGTTCTACTATACAAGGTAAATTCTAAATTAATCATCATTAATACCAATAAAACATATGGAAACTCATAATATTAATCACATTCATTAGACTATCATAACATGTCATAGAATCCAATTTGTTTGAATCAATATAACTCTACACCTATGATACAACATGCCTGAAAAATCACACCTCCTGAATCCAAAAGAGAAACTTAATTATCTTGTTATATAACTTATCTTATTAAGGGATACTAAATAAATATCTAGATTATCTTTATTTAAATCCTAGTTCTGGGAAAGTACTATAGTATCATCAATAAAAACAATGATAAAAGAGTCCATGTATAGATATGGACTCGAGTTGATGAGGTCTATGGTTTATATTAGTGCATTTCCCAAACTTAAATTCTATTCAAGGAACTCATATAACCCATTATTTTGAATAAAAATATAATGGTGAATAAATACTAATGAATAAATGGCATTGATAGAATACTCCCCTATCAATCTCCGTGAGACCTTATTATTCCCTCAACTGTACAAATATATCATCAACCCAATGAAATGGATATATATTCTTAATAGTTTCTATATTTAGCTTCCAATAATCTATGTAGAATCATAATCTAACATTACAGGTCTTGTAAAAAAAGATCAAATAAACCCTAAGGATAGGTACATATATGGATGAAACCTATCACATCTTGTTCTTGATGTTACACCTCCATCACTCTATTCTTGACCAGTTATATATAGAAAGAGGGTATAAATATTTGATCCACATGAGATATAATGTCAATAATGTAATCAATCTCCATCTAATAAGATAATACAATGAAATTTTCTTTGAATATATATTTTATAATAGTTTAAAACTAGAGAATAAATATGTTGAACTACTATTACATAGATACAAACACAATTTTTGACATTTGTGCAGTAATGATTCCAAACTATTTGAGATCTAGTGCATCTATAAATTTCTATAAGTCCCATTCACTCATTAAGTTTCACAATTCAACTATGTGTGAGGTAAAAGATAAATCAGCACATCTTATAATAACCAATTAGGTCTTAAAACATTGTTAGTAATTTAATACTAATAAAAACATTAAATTTCTTTTTAAAAATGATGAAAACAATTGAAAAATATTTTATATCCTCCAACCATAAGGACACAACTAGGGTATCTTAGAACATAATTAAAACATTTTCCATGATATGTATCTAAATTAAGTATCCCAATAAAATAATCCATAGTGTTTAACAAGTTAGATTTCAAACACATAGGTTTGAAGGTGTGGGAAATTCATGTATCAAGAAGATAATTATATAGATTAGAAGAAAATAAAGTTTTACAACAAAATATCAATGGTCACACACACCCATCATATAAAATCATGTCCAATACAGAAAACATTCTCAAATAAGATCTACAACACTAACACCGTGATCCCTGATTTCCTTATGGAACTAAACATTGTGCTATATTTTTCTTCATTCCCCATGGATCCATAACCAAAATTATTACATGAACTACCAAATGAATCCTTACCATTAGTAAGATGATGTATCCCTAACCATTAATGAGAAGATTTAGTATTTCCAAACTATATTCTGAAAGATTACTCTATAATCCAACTATAACAGAACTATGGGCGCCCCATTCTATTATAAGCATATAATCATTTCCATTTGATTAATCTCTAATTATAGAAGTAACATATCCTCTTTCATTGATAAAATATAGAAAGGATTCCTTCTAATCGAGGAAGTATGATACTTCATATCTATATTGGCCAACACTTAACACCTATAATATATCATCATGTCTTATCTTATAACTATTTAAATATGAACCATCATCCAAACCAAAAATGAAACCACCTATAATAGAAATTTAGGCTTAAAATATTCAATTTTTACCTAAATGTCTAATAAATACTAATCTCGAACCTATGAAACTTTTGGGTATTATTTATTTCTGTAAAAGGGAAAAAATTATCTTAGAGAATGTGGTAGAATAATTCTCCAATGATAATTTTCACCGATGGATCTCTTTAAACAAATATATAATAAAAATATAAAATTAATCCTCAAATAACTCATAAAAAATTGGTCATTGAAGTCCTACCATGATATTCCCACATGCATCTTTTATTATACCATGACACCCCACCATCTTTGGGAAGGTCCCTCAATCATAAATTTTTCCACATTCTCAAACATATCCCCATGTACCATAATGTGATAAAATATACTTTTAATAATTTCAATCATATACTCTCTATATTTAGGGGATTTAGTTCCCTATAATATCATCAAATGTTTCATATATATGTCCAAGGTGATTTTTATAATGGTAGACTCACCCCTTTGTATCCCTCCACCTCTAATGTGCACTAGATGAAAGACCCCATTTTGAGGATGTTTAGTGGCCTGAACCACAAGGTCTTCCTCTAGAGCATATACAATCCCTCCCATTTAATAACAATGAGGAAGAAAAAGGATGTTCATGATCTTAGTAATATCTTAAATATTATCTCTATATGTCTCCATGGGATATCATCAAGAAGTTTTTTTCAAAAATGTCATAACATTAACTTAGAACATTTAAAGACCAACGTAAATCTGGACAACATTTAGGATTTTAAATGAATACTTTAACTAAAAAACTATACAAAAAATCTAACTTACCCTCTCAAAAAAATTACTTTTCCTAAGATACATCCCACCAATGTATCTACTCTATACTACATGAAAATAATAATAAATCACTACTTTTCCAAGGGATAAACCTAGATACATTATACATGTATTGTTTTCCCAACCGTATGAAATAAGACAACAAAAACAAATCAAAATTTATTTTATTAATTATATAACATCTATAATTTAATGGGGGAAATAAAAAACAAAAATTTTAATCTACTTTAATTAATCAACAGAACTTTTTTAAAATATTTTATAGTCTTGGACATGAAAATAATTTTCATGTGATCCTATGTGATTTCATGTTTCATAAAGTAAAAATATCTGACCACCGTAAAAATATGAAAATAAAAAAACTAAAAATTACAAATATCATTCTAATAAAATACAAGAAATCATAAAATCAAAACCATTAACATTAACCCCATGACCTAAGAGACCGATGTGTCCACTATATAAGTGTTATCTAGATACAAGTATTTTTTTCAACTCAATTTCAAACCATAATATTTCTATACATAAATTCCCAAATAATAAATCAAGAACCAAGAGCTCTGATACCATTTTTCACATATATAACCAAATCACTGATCCTAATTCATTGGACCACATTAACATTAATGTACCCACTCATATTCCAACGGATATAAATAGTAGTGAGTGATAAAATTATACAATAGGGATATTATACCCTAAATATAAAACCACCATCCATAAAAAAAATGAAAAAAATAAAAATAGTATATAAAAAGTGTTGAATAAAAATTATATTCATACCATATATATTATCATAGGTAATTACAAGATTAAACCATTTTTTTCATACAAAAATTGTTGAAGGTGGTCCCCACTACATGTAAATGAATATAAAAAATATATAACAATAATAATATAATAATAGAGGTAATGCTAAAAAATTTCCCCATGATATATCCCATTATATCCCATATCGAATAAAAATATCCACTTTATCACCTCCCTAGAATATGGGATTCCTCCTTAACTATATACTTGAAAACCATGTTTTCATATGCACCATGTTTTCGGTGCATGGTATGCATATAGTTTTTTTCAAAATACTGTAATGAGTAATTAAAATAATATATCCATATAAGTGAGTGGATTTACTAGAATGTAACTAAATAAATAAATAATAATGCACCCATATTGGGTGACCTTATAATAACCAAGGTGCTATGAACCATTAAAATACCTATGTCAGACTATTCATAATGGAATATCCATCACACACCATGTAAAACATCACAAAATATATAGAAAATTGATATTGTGTATGGTTATACATTTCCAACCACACTCAAAGGAAACATATCATTCCAAAGTTGTAACATATCCACCTTATATTTTTGAAATATATCCTAATAAAGGTGTAATAATTTTATCCTCCCATATAAGAAAAAAAATACCAAAGACGATGTAACATAGACAACACTATGTGTAGGAAACATATCATGAGGAAAGAGTGATTTGATTATCCTATTTTATACACCAAATAATAATATAACAAAAGGTATTTTGCCATTAAAAATTAAAATATAGGAAATGAAACCAACATATTCCACAAATAAAACTATACCATAAGTCTTATTATATGTCTATTACATAATAGTAATCCAAACATGGATAGAATAATAATATAGATTAAGTATACATAACTCATCATACCTTCCTACAGTTTAACAAATAATGCTGAGAATCACCATCAAAACTTATCATTTGCAGGGTGTTTATCCTATTAATTAATCAAACATTGACATATATTACATACATTCAAATATAAGATAATATATAGTCTCTTTCACGTAAAAATAAATGTATGTTATATACTATACACAAATTTGAAGATATAAAACCCTTAATATAATAATTAGAATGAATATTCCATTCTATTCGTAACTAACCATAGTGGAAAACCCTAACTAAAACCCCTCATACACACTTTTTGTAATCACAACAGAGACTGAGCATTTAGAGCTCATCACTATACATCAATTTGTACTATATAAAAACTAAAATGTATCTTATACCCATTTTTCAAAAGAATCAACTTAATACACATGAAATCTCGAGACCAAATGATTATGTAATACCATATAAATAGTGAATATTCTAGGAAATTCCTACATTTTTCAACTAGGATAATCCTCACCATTAAAATGTTACTAATTTTATATTAGTTAATTAGAATATTAAAACCTATATGAAACCCTTTAAATTATGGATTTGATATTGGAGAAGAGATAAAAATAGGGGAAATCCAGGATCTGGGGATCCATGAAATTAGACATATAAAAAGAGAATGTCTAAAACTAATAACACATCAATCCTAAAACTGATAAATCATTAATGTCTTGAGGAACCATTAAGGAATTATAAAGGATGAGTCATTCAGGGATAGTATGATTATGAGAGTAAATAATTTTTAAAAGGGATTATATGGTGAAAAAACAGAAAATCCATTATTGGTATTCACCAAGGTAAACTACCGGGTACCCAATCAACATATATCTGGAAATCATTACTCTACTGACCACATAGAAGAGTCCCACTAGCTGGTCAGTGGGGTCTTGGATACACTACAATTATACATGGAATTAGGTATCATGTTCCCTTTTACTAGTTACGTATTGGATCTTGCAACTATATTTCAATAACAAGGCTCTCGTTACCCAACTCTTATATAGCCTGAACACCTAACACCACACAAGTAAATCAATAATTAGAAACTATAAATTCATAAGAATATATCAATTATCCTTGAATAATACAATAAAATTATTGTTCATCACATATATGGGTATAATAGTAATTCTTAATACGATTTAAGGATTAATAAATCCTTATATATATATATATTTGGTTAATTGATGCCTAGAAAATGATTACTTGATGAAACACATGTTGTGTGTCTAAAATTGACTATAAATGGAAGAGTTTTAGGAGACAATATCAATAAGTAATATATTGAGGATTTTATTAGATGAGTATTTAATCACTTTAATAATGTATATATTGAGTTCAGGAGATATAAAATAAATTTTTTCATATTGATTCCCACTAATTCTATCATTACAGATATAGTTTCATAAATTTCAATTTTTTAACCTTTCTGTTATGTACAGAGTTGTGAGATAGGAAGATGGGGAAAATTTTACACTCAATTTTAATTGATTCCAAATTTTTATTACAAAATAGATATTTAATGATTCATGTGTATTGACCATTTATCTTTTATGATAATTAGGTTAAATAATTGAAATCATCAATTTTGGTATATATTTATTTTCATGAATTTAATTAGATAATGAGTTATTATTGACTTTTTGAATATTTTATAAATAGTTCAAGGTAAATAAGATCTTATAAATAATGTTGAAAGATGAGGGCGACCTTTGATTTAAAGAAGAAAAACCATACTATAGGATAATCACATTTTGTTGTGTCTATTTTGTGAATATGTATCCTAAAATGACCATAAAATTATAGCATTATTTGAATACATTAAATATTTATTATTATATAATATATTAAAATAATTAAATAGGAATTATTTTAGTTTGGGTTTTGGATGGTAATAAAGTGTGATGAATAAATAAAATCATAACATTATATTGTAGTGTATGGATGAATTCCTGAAGGCTAGTGCGTTATAGGTGGAATAATTGGTTGGAGATACAATTTAATAATATTTATGTGATAAACTAGTGAGAACAAATAAAAATTATAGAGTGACAGTTTTTTTTTGAGATGTGAAATATTTGATAAAAGTATAAGGCACATAAACCATGGTTCATAATTTTGGAGGATTGAAAAGTGATTTTTGGAGATATAGAGTTTTATATAATCTGATGCATGAATTCTATAATAATTATCCCATTTCAGTGAGATTTATTGTTGTTCAAAAAATGTTCATAAAATGATGAGTATTATTCTCGGTGTGGAATGAAATTGACTGAAGTATGACATTGATATGATTCATTATAAGTGAAAGGTTAAGATGTTTTCTATTGTTATACTAGATTATATATTAAAGAGTAATATAATCCACCAATAAGATGCGTTTTATTGTAAAAAGGAAAAATAACGGTGATTTACTAATTGTAAAAGGACCAATGTAAAACTATATCATGTATGTAGTACGAAAAATACATATTTACTCACTATTGATTAATAGAATAATTTATGGCATATTCAAATGGACCATATGCACCAAAAATAATTGAAATATTTTCAAATGGTTATAATGATAATGAAATACATTCATTGAAGTTAATTCAATTTAAAATGGGTGACAATTTCATTAAAGTAAAAATGATTTATAATCCTTTTAAATGAAATAATGAAAAATGTTTTGTACTGGATTTGGATTATTCCGATGTTTGTGGATATATGAAAGAATTGGGAATTAAATGTGGGGGATAATAACAATTATTTACTAGTAATTAATATTGTACTAAATATTTAGTGGTTTGGGATTAAAATAGAAATGTGATAAGATATATCAAAAGATATTGTAGACTATATGAATATCAATGCAGAAAAGTAGTAAAAACATATTATTGGATAATATCTCAATGTAGACAAAAATTTACATTAGAAACTATTTTATATAAAAAGTATAATTAATTAATTATCATTGGTAATAATACCACAATAAATTAATGTTAATAAAAAAATATTTTTTTTATAATATGTCTAATTTATTGGTCATTACAATTGATTTCTCATGTTATTATCGAAATAAGTGAGGATGTGTCCATTTTTATTAGATATAGGACCTCAGTCACTATAGGAGAAACAGTTACACTATTGTTCATAAGTATATATGGAATCCCACTCTAAAATATATTTGAGTGTTTATAAGAAAATAATTTATAAAAGATGAGGGAATATAAGAATTTATGGGTACACAGTGGATAATGGAATATTTTACAGACATTCTAACAAAATCCTGGAATTAATTTATTTACATAAGTGAATAAACAAGGTTTTTTAGAGTAGTTTCATACTAATTATTAAAGAAAGAACTATAATGTTTTAAATCAATTATTATATAGATGATATTAATAAGAACAAGATTCCAAAAATGAAGAATTCCATTTTAATGTCTATAAGGATGATTCAAAAGGTAAATCAAACGATAAATATGGATTTTATTAGTATAAATAACGAAATCAAGATATGAAATATAGAATAATTATAATATTAAATGAATTTGATATTCACAGTGATTAAAAATAACCCATATACACTTGTAGAGTGAATAATAATTATAGGATAAAGTTATTAAACCAAGTGCAACATATCAGATCTAAATAAGATAAAAAAAATTAATGATTTGTGAAGACCATTAATATAGAGTTATAATAAATTAGAAATATTAGATCATGGTAATTTTTAAATGGAATATATGATCACAATTTTATATAAATGAAATGGATGTTCATGAATTTTTTTGATGAATAATAAATATTTTTGAGAAAAAATGATTAAATTATTTTAAAATGTTATACCTAAATGAGGGTAATGATGTTGAAGAAAAAAGCTATCTTATAGAATTTCCTGAATTTCCTATATTTTCTTATGTATGAAATCCATATAAAAATAATTATCTATAATATTGATGTGGGTGAAATGTTTTTTATTGAGGTACTCAAAGAGGAGGCTTCTGTTGAATAAGAAGTTGGATTTCAACTGAAAAAATATATATACAAGGTATGTAACATAAAAGAAATATTTATATAGATTAATGTTAAAACAACATTCTTTTTATGTGTGTTTGGATTAATACTTAAATAATGAATAATTCTTAAGAGTTATATGTGATCCAAACATAAATGTGAGCAATACAAAGAAAGACATGTTTAATAAATTCATTAATGTTAATTATATAATATTTTTTTTGACATATAACCAATATTTGTGAATATTTTTTTATGAATAATTATTTTAAAATTCATTAGATTGATGATTGGAGTTGTAAAATAGATTCTCACACAACATTTTAATAAAAACGTTAGGCATTCATTTGTCTCTTAGGTATATTATGATAATAAATAGTAAGTTGTTTTTGTATGAAATCATAAAAACATATTTCAACACACATAACTATTGTAATAAATATAGGATATAGTTAATTTAAATATTATGTTGATCCAATAATTTAAAAGAGAATGGTTTATTTTTTACTCTACGTGATGATGAAATTACCAAATAAAATAAATTTCTTTTTGACACATTGTTTATAAGTGCACAAAAAATATCCTCTCTTATTCCAAGGTTTTTAATGAACTATATGAGAATAAGTAATTTCTTTGACCCTCCACCATTATAGGTGGATCATTGAATAATCCATTAATCATCTACTACATAAGCTTATCGATTTATCACCTCAAAAACCCTAACAATATTAATAATTTTTCCTGGTATCATGTTAAGACCTAATATTATATTGTTTATAAATGGTATACATTTTGTATCAATTAACTCTTGGAATTTATGAAGTTTTCATCACTATTTTATTTTTCAATAATTTTGTTATATTAGAGTTAGTTAATTTAAATTAAAAAAATAACTAGGCATTTAAATAAATCAGGGGGATGAAAAATCACATGGTGACTAGGCATATAAAATGACTCTTCATTATTTTTTTACATTATATTTGATGCTATTATAATATAATCATGGGTTTTAGGATTCATGTTTATTTAACACATTTTATTTACTAAAATTCAGGTGGTAATTAGGTTCCAACCTAAATCATGACACATATTTCACTATGATTCAGTTGATGCTTTCAGGTTCACCTATTCAATTTATATAAATATGGATATGAATTTTATTTTTCTTTAATTTAAGAATAGTAAAATTACATCAGAAACAAGGGTATTTCATGTGAAGTGTATTATAATGATTAAAAGTATAGATTATAATTTTTATATGTAGTTTAACTTGAGGTACATCACTTATGAGATTTATTTTTTGGTTTTTAAGAAAATTGGATAAAATTGACCATTTATATTTTTGTAGAATATTGGGATCTAGTGCGCCATAGGCTTGTCTATAAACTAGGATTTGATATCAAAACTCTTATCTTTTTTCACCATTAAATTACTGGATAATAAGTTTTATTCCTATTATGAATTGTTTTTATTTTAATATAAATTTTTTGGGGAATAATAATTTTTTATGAGATGATTTCTCATTGGAATTAAATTGGCTGATAAGATATTGGATTAAATATTGCATTAATGAATAATGTTGGTATAATTTATCTCTTTAGAGTGGTGAAGACATATTTTTTTTCCTTAACTACCAAGAAATTATATTTGAATAATTGATTTTATTAATAAGGAATAGTTTTATAAAATTTTATTTCTCTATAAATCTAATGGTTTTAGGTTTGACTAATAGTAAAAAGGACCCCATTAGTTGCTAAATGAGTTTTTTTGTGGTGACCTATTCAAATGAGAGATGGTTTAACATTTTATCAAATACATGGCAGTGTAACCTGCTTCTATAAAAGAAAATTTCAACATATTTTTTAAAATTTACTTATATTAGGCTTTTCAATTACATATAATTTTTTTAGAGAGTTACATTTACCATTAAAATTGTGTTTAAATGATGTCAATTTATATTTTCTTTCTAAATGGAATGTGAAATTTAATGTTGTGGTTCTGAAATGGTATTTGAGGATGAGGGAAAATATTTTCTTATGGTATTTTCATCAGATTTTTTCTAAGGGAATTTATGGATTAAATATGGTATGTGATTCCATGGAAATTGTTTATAAATTTGGGATTTGACATGAATTTTAAATTATGTTATAGAGGGATTGTTTTGATTACTATTTAAGCATTTTTGATATTTTTTAGGGTGATTCCTTGTTTTTAAAATCTAGTATGCTTGTATGATATATCTGGATATATGGTTTCTATATACATTATCACTTTATATGTGATGATTTATGATATTACAAGAAAAATGTACAAGGATTTACCATAGGTGAGAGTATGTTCATACAATACTAAGATGTTTGGAATGATTCATAATGATAGGATATTCATGGGAAAATTTAAGGTGCCCTTTGGTATGGAAAGACAGTCTTGGAATCTAAAGTAACTCTAACTATTAGAGTGAGTCATGGGTATTAGTGTCATACAAAATAAGTCATCATATTTTAGACATTATTAGGTTATGGAATATCCCTGGTATGGTACAAGAAACCTTGATATTGACTAGGTTATAGATGAGACTATTCTCCACAAGCTCTTGGGTTATCATTGTCATTCTTAATGGGCCTAATGAATAATTATTTTTTATATAAGATCAATATCGATTAATCTTTATGGTTGAGGTGGAAGACAATACCTTTACTATTTTTATTTATGGCTAATATTAAATTTATTGGAATTAGTAATAGTGTAATGTTAATCCTCATGTTGGAATGATATTTAGAATTTTGAGTTGAGTGGGTTCCCTCTTGTGTGTCATTGATAGGAGGTAACTGAGTTCCCCCTTAGTGATGTTGGTATAAGACCTTGTATAACGGGTGAATTGGGCATGTATCTAATGAGGTAGTGTTATAGTGTAACTAAATTCATGAATGGGATGTGATCCTAGGATAAGAAACTAATTGGATAAACATGGAGCCTGGAATTTAGTTTAAGAAGCGTTAATAATTTTTTTATGTGAGGTTTTGTTCACTATTTTATTTTCTATGAAGATCTTATACCTATGAAATTTATTCTCTTACCTAGTTGAATCCAGTCATAGGGTAAATATAGGGAAGGATTCACAAGAGATAGTTGCATATAAATGGGAATATATTATTCATTGAATGGGATATATCAAGAATTACTCCTCTAGGATTAATCATACTGTAAACCCTATCCATGATAAAAAAAATTCTTGATTATGATCCTAATACAAGATTTAGTGGATCAATGTGAAAATATGTTTATGATATGATGTGATCGTACAAAAAACCACAGTTTTACTATAATGTAGTGGGATTTATCCCATATACAAGATTAAGATATATGGGTTAGATCTAGAGGTGATATATGGGTATTTATTATGAGATATCTCAAAAGGAATGATAATATGGGAAGTCGAAGATTTCATATAATGATATCATTAATTCATATGGATGGTCCTATTTTTTATTCATCATAGTTTTATATTCTTATTTTGATTTACTTTTAATTTTATTCCTTGGATACAATTTTATTTTCCTTATTTTATTTTTTTGTCATTTGATAGTTTTTAGTGACAGTCATCCCGTCTTTGATTTCCCATCGGTTTTATAACCTCTAACATTATTTTTTATGATATTTTACGTTTTTTTTAAACGGTATATGATATGTATAGTGAGTCACGTTAGACACTGATGAGCGACTCGTCTTGTATATGGTGAGATAGATTTGGGATGATATCTAATAGAATGTGAGTTACCAGGTGGTAGAACTCATTGGGATATGGATATATTTGAGTATATTATTACAAATAGGTGTAACTTTTTCTAGTTTGGGTAGTAATAGTAGTGTTACTCGGGTGCATCTATATTTTTTCCCTGATGGTCCAAAGGTATGAAATTTCATGTGCATGTATGGGATATGTTTTCAGGTAGGATAAGCTAAACTCATATTTGATTTTCACACACCATAGGCATAAACTTATGGATTATTTATCACTAACACTAGGTGTTGTGAGATGAGTGGGGGAATTATTTTTCATTTATTTAGTAAAATACCCTTGGGGGATTTAGGTACTCCATTATAATACCTATTTTTTCAATTTTGTTATATCCTCTTGAAGAACACTTCAATATCTCGCTTTATTTCTCTATAGAAAAAATAATTATTTAATTCATATAGATTATTTAACATTGTTCACCCAAACTATGATACATCAATGTATATTGAAAAAAATTATTCTTGGGAACCAATTATAATAAAATTGAACTACTTTAATGTGTGTTGTCACTGGCCCTCTTGATTCACTAACACTAAATTTGGGAAATAACATGACTCACCGATACTATGAATCCCATTTCTCATACTGATGAAATATTCTTATTCAAACAATGAAGATAAGGAAATTTACCAAATATGATGTTTGTTATTTAAAAATTCTGTTTCCAACCTCTATGGAGAAGTTAGAACACTGTGATGACCATCTTCATTGACTTCTCCTTTTTAATAGAGATAACGATATTATCATCACTCTACCACAGTATTCTATATGATCTTAAACACTAAACAATATAACATTTTTAAATCCTCTATTAAAATTTCATTACCTTTATCCCATTGAAATGAAGAATATTAAGTCCTTTCAAATGAAAAAAACAACTAATCATAAAATGGTTACAACTTCCACAATAGCCCTGAATTTTTTAAAATGTATTTTCTTGAATTTTTTTACTAGAATACCAAAATACACATAAAACATGTAGTGGTTACTGAACCATATCCATTTTACCTCTTCACATTGAGTACCATTCCCGTATTCTTATGATTAGACAATTTTTCATAGTTATACATCCTTTAAATCATGGTCTCTTACATGACCAAACCTTTCTATAATTAGATTCATGAACTTCACAAATGGAAATTTGGTCTACTACACCATACTCCGTATTTGTTGAGTAACTCCACATGTTTTACATTTGACCCCTAATTCATAACACTCAGTGATACAATATGGTTTTTTTAGTTGGCCATTTTCACTCACAATTACAATAAAGATTCCAATAATGGAATTATCGATTTTTGAATTGAATGATTCCTTGATAAAAACAACCACGCTAACTCGAAAGGAAATTATCTCAAAATTTATCCAAATTTATCAAATATTGGATATATTCAACATGGTTTGGTCTAATACTGAAGAATATATACATCACATATTAGAAAAACTCTCATATTCACATTTTCATACATATTAATCTTTTGGGAAAATATATTCCTTTATATTATTTAAAAACATGAAAAAAACATCCTAAGAAAATATTTGCTCTAAAAATCTATCCCTTTAGGTTTATTAACAACTCACAAATATAGAATATTCCAAATACTCCAATAAAGTACATCATCTTTAATAATAATATTTAATATTCATTCATTAATTATTTTTTTATCTTAAAATCTAATTCGACATGAGTAGTTATTTGTGTGAGATGAAATTTTTGAATGGAAATATTCTCATAAACACATTCCATGATTTCAAGATCTCTAAATACTCAATTTGAATACCTTTTATCCCCCTAATTTAACATTAGTTTAGATCTCATCCTTTTGAAGAAACTCTCAAAACATAAAAATATCCTCCTTTTAAACAATTTTGAAAAAAAAATAAATATATTTCTCCCCATTTTTCAATGAAAACAAAAGGTCAATTCTCCAAAAGATACATGTGAGGCATATAAATATAAAAATGAAATGAAATATTGTACTATAAATTTTTCATGAGATAAAATTTAGAAGACGAGTTATTGGTCTTCATGTTCTATTTAGTTTGATGGATTCATTTAGACATCAAGAGCTAACTAATGCAATTCAAATTCTACTTGGATCACGACATTGATCATTATATCCATAGTGTTCTCTTATGATTACCTATAATCTAATTTCAATAAATGTTTCACAACATTTTCCTTAATAAAATTATAATTAATATTTTTTTTAATTGATGTTTCGTATTTTTTTTATGTTTTAAGGAAATTGAGTTTCCACACTTGATTAGAATAAGCGATTCAAAATAAATTTCAATTTCATCAAGATATTTGTTCATCCATTGAAATTGGATGCATGATTTAGTTTCCCTAATATACTTAATCTCCTTGGGGCTCAATGATATAATCTTTATTTATTTCTGAACCATCAAATGAAAAAAATTATATAGGTATAATACACAACTAAAAGTTTATGTTTAGAAATCAACTTTACCTACCCAATCCTCATCGAAATATCCCAACAACTTATACTGTAAATCAATGTAGTAAAATGAGAAATAATCAACCATATGGTTGAAAATGGAATTATCCTTTTAAAAATTTAATATAACTTATTTTTGGTAAGACATTGATATGATGTGTCTTGAAATGTGTTAAACACAATATAAATTTATTGTTATAGTCAAGTAGATAAAACTTCTAATAATTTTATTATAATGTGTTAAATTGATCAACATTCCTTCTTAATCTGTGGGTAAAATTTTTGAGGTCTGAACCATAGTTTCCAATGGTCTCAAATTACCAATTAAAAATATTTTACAAACCACCTTGACATATTTTTTTAGATATTATAATCCCATATATTCATTGAATAACCTTTTAGCTAAAGAATATTTAAATTTAACAAATAATCCAAATATAAAATTCACACCTCAAGAGATTTGTAAATTTATTTCATTTTATTTCATCCAATACTCCCAAGATAAAATCATAAAACAATATAAGAACCGACATCAATTTCTAATTATATTTCTTGATATAGAGGTTGTGATAAACCACCCCAATTGATTTTAATGATTTTTTAAGTATTGGTCCTTATTGGAACTTCCTTTATCCAACGCAAGGCCTTATTACTTCGGCATAACTTTTTTCATTATTAAAAATGTTAAATAATTGTGGTTACTTGGTGTAGACATACTATTCAATGATCCTATCAGGAAAATATTATTTGATATCTACTTGGTTTAACTTGAAACACTTCTTTAGTTCCATTGAAAATAATAATATTTATATTTCAGGTAGTTCTACTATTGTGAATGTTATACCCATATAAAGACATTATATATTATAATATCCAATGTATAAATGTTGTTCTTGGATCCTTTTAACATTACATCTTCACTTAACTTATTTTTAACTCACATTTTATCTCGATGATTTTCTTGTCATGTGGCATCCAAAAAACAATGATGTAAAGTCCATTTATATTTATTAAAGATATCACAAAAAACTTATACCCAATATTCATCATTAGTATCTTTTAGAAAATATTTGGGTTCCATCAAATAAAATAGATAAACCAGTTACTATCCCTCAACCCTTTTTTGATCAATGGATTATTAATCTATAACAATATTATATTGTGCGATTTTATCACACCAAGATAATGTGCCTAAAATTACTACTCATATAATGTTCTATTCATCATTATATTGGTTATTATAGTTATCTAAAAGCCTCCAAACTCCCACATGATGTATACAATTATTCATTTCATTCATCTTCAAAAAACTATATATTTCTTATGTGAAATATTCTCACTATAATATGAACTCTATTCAGGGTTGATTACCACCTTACAATTTTCTACTATAATATCATCATTACTTCCAATCACTTTTCCATGACATTTATTGAATCACAGGTATTCTTTAACCATTGAAAAATACCATATAAATATTAATTTTTCACCAGAGGATGCAAATTATAGATTCTTTTCATTATAGAGAATGAGACACATAATTCCATATAACTAGTAGTATTTATTCTTAGGCTTTTTTCATTAAATTATTTCATTAGTTTGTTTCTATATTGGGACATGATAAGGCTCATTTAGAGATAAATAATTCTTTTTTTCCCTACCTCATTCCAAAATTTCATATATAAGACTTTATCAATAATAATAGTTTTAGCCATGTTGTTAATAATGATATTTCTTCTTTTAACAAATATATTCTTATGAGGTGATCTAATCAGTGAAAAATTGTGTAGAATTTCATGAAAATTATGATATTCTTCCTTCAGTATTCATAAATTTCATTGCATTTATCTTGTGAATCAATTGAATTTTAGAACTAATCATAATTTATCCAAACATTGGTGTCCAATGATACGCATAAAAACATAATATTTGTGTTTTATAAACATAATCCATTCCATTCTACCAAAATCATGAACAAATAATACACAAAAACCAAACTATATGAATGGGGTTTGGAGTAATTGACCCATACACCACTACATGAAAGAGCTTAATAAGTCTCGATGACTTTAAATTATTTATATTATAAGTCTTTTTAGATAATATTCACCTTTTTACAAGAACAAAATGTGTGGGTATGATCTTATATATTCTTTGGGATGTCCCATGTTATATTACACTTCACATTGGCCTCTATAAAGTTTGGGATGAAGTTTCAGTTTGGTTTTCCCACAGTTTATTATCATCTTCCATAGACATTATACACTAATTATCTGCACCAAAATATAAATATTTCATTCTATAGATATTCATTTTATAATAACAGAACCATATATTTTTTTAACTGAAAAAACTTCTTGTTGAAATCTATGGAATATAACGAGTAACATAATTGACTAACACTAGTAATATTAGTAATCAGACATTCAACCATGATGACATCTATTTTTATGATATATTTACAACCAAAACTAACACAACAAAGTATAATGATCTTGAGGACCTCTTAATTACCAAAATAAATAACCATTTATATTATATTTGAATCCAGTGATGATTAATTTGTTTACAGTCACATAGATTGTATATCCATTATAAAAAATCCATAAACATGATTTTTAAATATATCTCATAGAAATTGAAGATTAATTTTCTTTGTCTGACATTATTTTCTTCACGCATGATTTACATTTCACCTTAGTTCTACTTTTATTCAACAAATATTCTTTTCTTTTAAATTTTACGTGTCTTATTCAATTTGGGACATGGAAAATCTATTTGGAAATTCTATATTGTTAAGTAAATATTATAACTACTATTTTAAACCCTTTGGGGTTTACTAGGCACTATCATATTTACTATTTATTGATAATATATTTCTTCTCACCACAAATATTTCCAAAAAACAATTTAAATAATGGAAAAAATTAGAAATCCATACTTCCAATTTTTTATTCTTGTTATATGAGATTTCTTTTTTAGGTAGAACACATATATTGTGTATGTCACAACATTCCACAATATAATAATCTAATTAAAAGAATTGTCATATCATCATTAACTACTCTAAAAAAATATTTGGAATACTATTAAGGTCTACAATAATTTTTCTTGTTGATTCATGAGGTTGGAACTAATAATAGATATCTTATTTAGGATATCATTCTCCCAAAAAAAATTATTTGTCACTAAAATATTATACATGTAAAATGGGAATAAATTTATCCATGAATTCCATTGAAATCCTTAATGCATTGATAGATGAATCATTTTTTGAGCTTCTTAGTTCCATACCAGGTTTGAGAAACTCTTCATAATCGTTACACTTACATCTTCGTTCCATGAATTATTTTTCTTGAACATCATTTTTCTAAACATTTTTCTTTCACTAAATTAGAAAACCCATAAATGATATATAATCTATCCTTATCATTGAGTTTCAACATATCTTCTTTATTTTAACACCATAATTTTCTATATTTCATATTTTTAATTTATTATTTTAATTATGAAACCTCTTCCTCTTTTTTATATTTATTTTTTAGTCACGAACAACATTCGTAGATTTCATTGACATATATATCCAAACATTAATGTATTCAAGGGATACCTCAAGTTCAAGATTAGGATTAACTTTTCTATTCAAATAATTTTTGACATCACTATCATATTCTTGAATAAAATCTATAACATCATCTTCATCAAGACCCATGAAATATTGAACCTCATCAACATCAATTTCATCATAGTTTAAATATTCTTGTTAGATAATGTTATTATTTTCATGAACATATTCCATTACATTCACATATTTTTCAAGATCATTTTAAAAAAAAATTGGGATATTTTTCTACAAGATGTCCCATTTTCCCCATTTGAAACAACCTAGGGTAATGTTACTTTTAAACATTCCCATATCAATTCTATAGTCCTAAGAAAGAAAATATATAATCTCATAAATTTCTTATTCATCTAATAATTCATCAACCTAATGTTTTTTAATATCTTTAAAATTCACTTCATGAGAATTTTCTATCAACCTATACTCACTGTCTTCAATACTCATCTCACATAAGACAAGAGTGGTATGAAAACTATCCAGATAGATTTACATCAGGTCGTTGTCTTATAGAACTATCAAAATTATGTTAAATAATGGAAATAGAATTCATATGACCTTCCTCACAATCTTATCATATTTGAGTTCCTTACCCATATCACACATGTCATCATCAAGATAATTATGTCAATAAAAAGAGGAACCAATCATCTCATTTCGGAACATTTTCCTTTCCTTATATTATCTCCAAATGACATTTTATTTGGAATCATAAACCTTGAAATATCATTCATATATATTCATATTATTTTCCCAAATCACATGATCTAGATTATATAACAATACCTTTATGTAAATGGTATTGACCAGTGCACTTTCTAAGGTATTAATTTCCCTTTTATTATAATCCATGTTTTTATGATCATTCATTGAAGAATTTGTATATCCTATTCTCATACAAATACATCATATATAAGATAAATAAATTTCTAGGCCTAATGAACATAAATAATATTCCATGAAATTATCCAATAATTTAAAATAATTACCATCAATGATAAGAATGCCATTTTGGTTGAACATTTTCTCTATTAATTCGAGGGAAAGAAAATATCACCATAATAACCAACCCTCTAACACAACTTGTTAGTCTTGTGATGAATACCTTAAAATGGAAATGGGGTCAATTTATCATGCTGTAGTGTTGTTCTCATTTTCAAACCTATTATCTCAACATCAGGAGCACATAAATAGACAGCTTTATTTATATCTAGAGATAATAAAGATATAAATAACACATATGATTTTACTTGGTACACCAAAACTAGGCTATATCCATGGACAATGCTTAGTAATTGCACCATTCATTAATCATGATAAATTATCACTAGTTTTAAATTTTCAAGATTGGATTAGTCTCACTGACCCTCCAAGTTCACTACCATGAACGTTTACAAAACTAGCCACCTTCCTATAGTAGGGAAATTTTTACTGGTCTGGATGAAATCATCAAATTTAAAAAAATTATTACAAAAATACTCAATATATTTTTTGATTTTTCTTCAATAAATTTTCATGGAACATCCTTTGTAATATTTTGTGGCCTCGATTGTCACGACCCGCCATTGGGACCTGTGCCGTGACTACCCCAAGCCCGCCTTCCATAGGCCAGGGGCTGGCGACTAGCACCAAAGGCGTAAACCCTGATAACTGGGAAGGCATTGCCTTTATAAAAGTAAACAAAACATCACAGAGTACAAGCAGAAGTAATACACTAAAAACAAAAGGAAGTGCTGAAAAGTAAATGGGCCAGAATACAAACCGAATAGAAAGTACAGCTACAACTGAACAAAAGTACAACAGAGAAGACAAGCAGCTGGAAGAATAGAAGCAGCTCCCAGGTCATCCACCTCAGATCCTACCTGAAGGATAGGTACACATAGCGCAGCTCCTGGATCATCCACCACGGATCCAACCTGAAGGGTAGGAACAAATATCCTCCCCAATGCTCTCACCTTTCAACCTCATCCGAGTGTCGTCTCTTCATTAATTCCACCTCCCTATACTGACTCGTCGAGAGATCCACCCCCGGGTACCATCCAGTCCTTGAACACTCGGCCTCTGTCAGCGCTGCCCGACATCTGCAACCAACACAATGAGGTGCGGGCATAGCCCGTTCAGGGGTGGGTATACGATACTCAGTAGGGACCCTGTGACCCTCAAGGTCTCACTAAATCCAATAAGGATAACCACAGAGTATGATCTCAACATATAACCCTTACTTCGGTATAAGCCCATACTTATACCTAAGTTATCAAGTAACCCATCTCAATGATGAGGAAACACAAAGGTTATGAAATCAACGGATAACCACTACCTAGGAATATGCCCATACATATACCTATGTTATCAAGTGTCCCATCTCAATCATGAGGTAAACACAAGGGTCATAGACTCAGCTCAAACCAGGATTTTCATTATCGAAACTGTAACTACAGAAGAGCCCCATCTCTAGAGTGTACAGTGATCCTGTCACGACTCCGAGGTACTGCTCACTAACCTAAGACTGCTGAGGTACTCCTCCTGTCGAGTACTGCGGGTCAGCCACCCAAATACAGTAGTGCTTCCCGCCGGGGTATACCACCAAAACACAGTAGTGCACAACCCCTAATAGCCTCCAGAGGTACCCTCCGGACGAGTACAGCTGGTTTTCACCCAAAAAAATTAGTGCTCTGTCCGCCATGGGTCTGCACCCAAACAAAGTAGTGCTCCGTCCACTGGGCTAGTCGACTCAGTCCAAGTCGAGTCGGTCAAGCAGTCGTCAGGTCTCAGCCGTCTACACGGTGTCCATACTCCGTCTGCTCGTCTCCAGGAGGGTCCGCTCCATGAGCTACTATTCGATACTCCAGGTATCTCAAACTTCCATGAAGAATTATCTCAAAGGACTGCCTCATCATAGGGGTCTCAACGCAACAGACGGCGCGTCAATCGGACGCCCGGTCTGTGAGTTATTAGCCTTTTCGTCCCAGGGGCCCGGTTGGTTTCGTGTGCGATCCAACCCGGCCATATCTCAATTGTACCCCGAGATCTCAGAGGGTATACTCATTGGGACCGTTTTTCAACGAGATCACCAACTTCGCAGACGGTTCGTCAAACGGACGCCTGATTTTAAAGTTATCAACTTTTCCGTTGTAGGGGCCCGGTTGGATTACGGGTTCAATCCATCCCAGCCACTATCCAATTGCATCCAAATCTCTGGCGAAGTATGCCAAAATTTCCATCTCATCATGAGAAATCCAAAAAAGTCGACGGCACATCAATCGGACATCCGTAGATCAAGTTATAAGCGTCACTGCTCCGAGGGCCCAGTTGGTTTCGGGTTCGAACCAACCCGGTCGTACCCAATGTTCTCCGAAAACATGAGTGTAATATACTGAAACGACCGTCTCGATCCAAGGATAACGTCACAGCTAACGGTGCATTGATCAGAGGTTCGTAGCCCAAGATATGGGCGTTTGAACAAAAACCGCACGAGAATAGGGGTTCGGGCCCGTACCGACCCGGCCCGAGACCCCCTGGGTTAGACCGAACATGGTCGAAACAAACCGGGTCTAGGTCCGGCCCAATAGGGCAAGGCCTGGCCCGGACTGGGTGCAGCCCGGCCTAGCCTGGCGCGCTCGTGCGGCCGCGTGGCCAGGTCAGTGAGCCGAGCTGGGTGGACAGGGTGATTGCGCTGCCCCCCCCCCGCCCGATTTGATGAGCCGCGGCCCCCATGTGGGGGGCTGCTCATTTGGCCAGAGGACGCGACCTGGTGTCGCGTCCCCCCTATGTCACACGCGGCTGCGAGACTGCTGCCTGTTGCCGTGGCTGATGCCGCGGCGGACCCTCATGGCGGCGAGTCGGGCACCGCTGCCTCCTTGCGGCTGGCCAGTGCCGGCGCACTGGCATGCTCTTCCGCAGACCACCGGAGTTGCTCTAGTGGTCTGTTTTCGATTCTGTCTACGCCGGTGGTCCTCCCGTGAGCAGTAGTTTACTACGAAGGATTCAAAACGCCTTTGCAGCCCGCCCCGTCATCGTCCGTCGATCCGCACTTCGACAACAAACTGCGGAGGGTCCGAGCTTTGTTCGTTAGCCCTTTCCCTCCGCGTTAGAGGTTTTAAAAACAATATCAAACTCAACCAATCTCGAAAATTCACCCTGCAACCACCCCGCATGAACGATCGATCCACGGATCAACCAGTAGAGATTGATCCTCGCTCGTCATCCTTTTCTCAAATGATGAAACTGAAAAAAAACAAATAAAATTCCCCTACCTCGAAATTTACATCGCACGCCGTCGAGTCGCGGAAGTCAAACGTCACGGTATTCAGGTGTCGTGGAAGAACGGTATCAATTCCATCAATGTCAGAAGAAGTAGAATAACGTTGTTGTTGGCATCGACCTCCACAGTCGGTGTCTCCTTCCTTGTCGTGGAAGAGGAAGGTTTTCGTTCATTATTAAGGAAGTGTCGTTCTTCGTTGAAGAGGCGTCGTTTTTCAAAGAGGATAATTTCTCTCCTCTTCCTTCTTCTTCTTTTTCTCACAAGGCCCTCTCTCTCCAAGGTCCTCAACACAAAGAGTGTCCCCCCCGCAAATAAAATAAAAGGGATCAACCAATTATTTTATTATCACATGCCATTTTAAATTCAAAACTCAAAACGCTCAATTAATTAATTGAGTAGGTTCAATTAATTAATTAGTGTATATTGGAAAGATTTAAGAAAGGGGGGTTTTCATTGAGTGTTACAAAAATTAAGAGGGAATAAGTTATGAACGATAGGGGATGGTGAGGGGTTGTGCTCGTGTGGGCCCCACCCCACCTTAATCCTCACACAGGTAGTTAAATACAAGTGGTTACCACCCACAACTCCCTTACTTAGGTTATAGCCACATAAAAGAGGGGAAAAGTGTTGTCACACAACACTTAATCCATTTAACAAGAAATGAAAATATAATTGTAAAACAATTATATTTTTAATCCTCATTTTTTTAAAACAACTCCTCCCAAGAAAATGAAACACCAGAAAAGGTATTCATAAGAAATTATCGGCGCTACGAGTTCATCGGTGCCCTCAGATTTCAATTCAGTGCACTAGTTCAACAGTTAGAAAAACCCGCTCGTTCGTTCACTGAACGTACCCGAGCTAAACTTTGGAAATTGATTCCGGGCACACCGGGCCTCAGAATCAGGTACTGTCAGATACCGCATTCATGTAAAATTCCAACGAAATTAAGAAAAAAATTTCCTTGAATTTTTTGGGTCTTTACATTACTCCCACCTCAGGGCTTTACATCCTCGTAAATCTTTAACATAAACTATTGATACAAAGGCGGTACCTAGAACGCATGTGAGGATTCTTCTCCCATGTGCTCACCTAGAGGTTCCCGTGCTGCCTATGAAAGCACACAAGAGGAATCGACCATCCTCATAAGGCCTGCTCCTGTCGATCCTCAACCTCTACTGGAACCCCACAAAATTCACCCCATCACCAACATCCAGATCCTCATGGTTGATGATATGAAAAGGGTAGTGCTCGTATCTCTTCAGTTGAGATACATGGAAGTCGTCGTGCACCTAGTGCAACTGATGTGGATGGGTCAAGTGGTAGAACACCTCGCTTACCCTGTTGAGGACCTAGAAAGGTTCGTTGAACCTCAGAGATAACTTGTCGCGTCAGCCACATCTCCATAAACCTCATCGAGGTGAGACCCGTATAAGGTGGTGATCGTCATCATCGAACTCTAGATGTCTCTAATTCATGTTTATATATGAAACTCAAAACTCCTTCATCCATGAGGGTATGGTTGACCGACTCAAGAGTGATCGGCCAATCCCTCCTATGAATGAGATTATCCTGTTCTTCCTGGGGTTTACTTTTCACCGACCAAGGAAAAATCATCCCGACGTCGTAGTTAAACCACAAAAATTTTGCCTAATACCGTCAATTTGTTTTTAAACTGTGATTGCCCAGTCTATACTCAAACCAACGTCGTAAGGCCTCGATGCTGCCACTAAGAGATTCCAACCGAAACTATCTTCTCGAGGGTCTGACCACACTGTCAGCGTAAGTGTGATCATCAAGTCTTCTCCCATGGTATCTCCAGACATGAGGGTCAAGTCTATGGATTACCGGAAACTCTAGGTATGGAACACGATTCGTGGGAGGAAATAATGATTCATACCAATGTATTTTACTATGGCAGCTAGTAGTTGACACAGACTGTCCCTTGAATCAATTTTAGAGCCATTGGGTCACACTGCTTGACTGCATGCAGCTGCACTCTTCCCCTGCTCTACAGCTCCCTGAGCCTGTCAGAGACAACTACGGTGGGTGATTGTAGTATGTTAGAAATGTACACCACCTCATGATGATCTCCTAGCTCTACCTCCATGTCTGCTACTTCGCAGACTCATCTCTCCTTAAAGCATCCCCTTCTTGAAACATTTAACACGCTCGAGTCTCTAATACTGGCACCAGCTTCCTGTTTCTTACTGCACTGTGCAGTCTTCATCCGCTCCTGGATGATCTGTAGCTTCTTTTCCTATGATCAGTAAGATTTGCTAAGATTTCTCCTTTTCCGAAAAGAGAAACTCGGTCTCATCCCCTGGATGAACCATGCATATTGCCTAATACAGTCAATCCTGACATGAATGATGCATTCATGCCATGGATGACGTCATAAGGCCCTGACGTAACTACGAAGAGATACAATTGTCACTCTCACCTCCAAGGGTCGAGTCACACTGTCGGCATTAGTGTGAGGTCACTGGGTCTACTCCAGTAGAAATATCGAAAGTGAGGGTCAAGTCCACAGTTTTTAACCGAAACCTCTCAGTATCAACCAAACAAAAGGACAGGAAAGGAAACATCACAAAGATAAGTGTATTTTTTTACAGAAGCTCATAGCACAAGGACACAAAATCAACAACAACAACATGGTACTAGAAGTTCCAAGAACAAAAGGTATCCACTAGTTCCTCTCCTGTCCACCTGCATCCAGAGCTCTACTGCCTTGTCCACTGCTCGGCTATTGCTCAAGCACCCGCCGCTTCTTCTGTCTCGGTGGCTCCTCCAACGCCTGCAGATCAACTATACGGGGAGTTGGACAGTCATGTGCCATGTGACCCTTCCTGCCGCAGGAGTAACACTTTCTGTTTCTGGAACGCCTGGATCTGACCCCACCTCGGGTTCCCCGCACCACCGATCCTGAGTCATGCGGTCGACCACCTATAGGTCTGGTCCTCCTGGACCTAAGTATCATCTGTCTACTGCCTACAGATGTCTCTACTAATGATGGAAAATAATGCGGCAAAGGCAGTAGCTCCTGAACATGCTTGGTGTGTGGAGCCACTGGTATAAACTCCACCCTGAAGAAGGTCTCAAAGTCTCCCCATGTGAAGGTCATCTCATCACAAAACTGGAACAAGTGGCTCCACCACCTACCTATTGCTGCCTGAAGGAGGCTGGCAGCAAAGATCAACATGAAGTCTGCTGGAGTCCCTACTAGCATGAAGACTCTCACCACAGCCTCCAGCCAATCCTCAGCCGCCTGTAGGTCCATCTCTCCCCGGATCCTGGGTGGCCTCTGGCACTGGAACTCGTGCAGCGCGCTCAAGCGGCATGCATCGCCTATTTCTAGGGCTGGTTGCATCGGTGGCCCAACATATGGTAGTACCGCTGGTGCCTCCACTGGTGCCTTTACTATAAGTGGGCCCTGCACCGAAGCCTCGTCACTCGGAAAGTTGTCAGTATGCATATCCCTTTGGTCTCTAGATGGTCTTCTGTGTAAAGGCACCCTGAATGAAACAATGTGACACTATGAAACGATTATACCTGGTGAGCTGACCTGGTTTGAGCTGACTTTTAAAAACTTCTGGAAACCCACACGCAATCAGTGTTTTCATGCACAAAGTCGGAAATCAGTTGTTAGGGTCCTGGTGTATGGATACGTCGACCGCCTGCACCAACACTGGACTCCCTGAACTAAAAACCCCACTCAGTACTCTTAACACAGTCGCTTCATAGAAAGCAAATATCTGAGTTATTAGTTCTACGATAGAACCGACTCCTTTGATACCAATTTGTCACGACCCATCCTCGGGACCCGTGTCATGACTACCCCAAGCCCGCCTTCCATTTTCCTGGGGCTAGCGACTACCACCAAAGTCGTAAAACCCAATAACTGGGAAGGAATTTCCTTTATAAAAGTAAACAAAACATCACAGAGTACATGAAGAAGTAATACACTAAAAACAAAAGGAAGTGCTGAAAAGTAAATGGGCCAGAATACAAACCGAATCGAAAGTACAGCTACAACCGAACAAAAGTACAATAGAGAAGACAAGAGGCTGGAAGAATAGAAGCAGCTCCTAGGTCATCCACCTCGGATCCTACCTGAAGGGTAGGTAAAGAGAGCACAACTCCTGGATCTTCCACCATGGATCCTACCTGAAGGGTAGGTACAGATAGCCTCCACAATGCTCTCTCCCTTCAACTACCTCCGACTTTTGCCTCATCGTGAAGTCCACCTCCGGATACCTACTCGTCGAGAGGTCCACCTCCGGGTGTCGTCCAGTCCTCGAACACTCGGCCTCTGTCAGCGCCACCCGAAGGCTGCAACCAACACAACAAGGTGCGGGCATAGCCCGTGCAGGGGTGAGTATAAGATACTTAGTAGGGACCCCTAGACCCTCATGGTCTCACTAAATCCAACAAGGATAACCACAAAGTAGGATCTCAATAGAGAACATTTACTTAGGTATAAGCCCATACTTATACCTAAGTTATCAAGTAACCCATCACAATCATGAGGAAACACAAAGGTTATGAAATCAACGGATAACCACTACCTAGGTATATGCCCATACATATACCTAAGTTATCAAGTGGACCATCTCAATCATGAGGTAAACACAAAGGTCATAGACTCAACCCAAACTAGGATTTTCACTATCGAAACCGTAACTGCTGAAGAGCTCCGTCTCTGGAGTGTACAGTGATCATGTCACGACTCTGAGGTACTACTCACTAACCTAAGACTATTGAGGTACTCCTCCTGTCGAGTACTACACGTCAGCCACCCAAACACACTAGTGCTTCCCGTCGGGGTATCCCACCCAAACACAGTAGTTCACACCCCCTAATAGCCTGTAGAGGTACTCTCCAGATGAGTATTGCGGGTCTGCACCCAGACAAAGTAGTTCTCTGTCCGCCATGGGTCTGCACCCAAACAAGGTAGTTCTCCATCCACTGGGCAAGTCGACTCACTTCAAGTCGAGTTGGTCAAGTAGTCGTCAGGTCTTAGCCGGCTACACGGTCTCCGTACTCCGTATGCTCATCTCCAGGAGGGTCCGCTCCACGATCTACTGTTCGATACTCCAAGTATCTCAAAGTTCCAGGGATAAGTATCTCAATGGAACGTCTCTTCATATGGGTCTCAACGCAACAGACGGCGCGTCAATCGGACGCCCGGTCTGTGAGTTATTAGCCTTTTCGTCCCAGGGGCCCGGTTGGTTTCATGTGCGAACCAACCCGGCCGTATCTCAACTGTACCCCAAACTCTCATAGGGTATACTCATAGGGACCATTTCTCAAGGATATCAACAACGCCGCTGACGGTTCATCAAACGGACGTCCGGTTTGAAAGTTATCAACTTTTCCGTTCCAGGGGCCCTGTGGGATTATGGTTTCAATTCAACCTTGCCACTATCCAACTGCGTCCAAAACTCATGTGAAGTATGCCACAATTTCAGTCTCATCAAGACGAATCAACAGAGTCGATGACACTTCAATCGGATGTTCGGAGCTAAAGTTATAAGCGTTACCGCTCTGAGGGCCCGGTTGGTTTTGGGTTCGAACCAACCCGGCCATACACAAAGTTCCTTGAAAACGTGATTGTCGTATACCAAAATGAACGTCTTAATCCAAGGATTGCATCCCAGCTGATGATACGTCGATCGGAGGTCTGTAGCCCATGATATGGGCGTTTGAACAAAAACTGCCAGAGAATAGGGGGTTCGGGCCCGGACCGACCCGGCCCGAGACCCCCTGGGTCGACCCGAACCAGGTCTGGATCCGGCCAAATAGGGAGCGGCCAGGCCCAGTGGGTGCGGCCCGGCCCATCCTGGCGAGCTCACGCAGCCGCGTGGCCAGCTCGGCGAGCCGAGCTGAGCGGACAGGGGGGAGCGCGATGCCCCCCGATTTGATGAGACGCGGCCCCACGTGGGGGGCCGCTCCTTCGGCCAGCAGACGAGACCTGGTGCCGCGTCCCCCCTCGGTCCCGCGTGGCCGCGAGACCGCTGCCTGCCGCTTCCTGGCGGCCGGCATGCTCTTCCGCGGACCACCGGAGTTGCTCCGGTGGTCCATTTTCAATTCTGTCTATGCCGGTGGTCCTCCCGGGAGCTGTAGTTTAGTACGAAGGATTCAAAACACCTTTCCGGCCTGCCTCATCATTGTCTGTCGATCCTCACTTCGACAAAAAACTGCAGAGGGTCCGGACATTGATCGTTAGCCTGTGCCCTCCGCGTTAGAGGTTTTAAAAACAATATCAAACTCAACCAATCCCTAAAATTCACCCCAAAACCACCCCGCATAAACGAGCGATCCGTGGATCACCCGGTTGATATTTATCCACACTCGTCATCCTTTTCTCAGATGATAAAAGGAAAAAAACAAATAAAATTCCCCTACCTCAAAACTGATGTCGCACGTCGTCGAGTCACGGAAGTCGAACATCGCGGTAGTCGGGTGTCACGGAAGAACCATATCGATTCCGTCGACGTCAGAAGAAGTAGAAGAACATTGTTATTGGTGTCGGCCTCCACAGTCGGCGTCTCCTTCCTTTTCGTGGAAGAGGAAGGTTGTCGTTCTTTGTTAAGGAAGCGTCGTCCATCGTTGAAGATGCGTCGTTCTTCAACGAGGAGAATTTCTTTCCTCTTCCTTCCATCTTCTTCTTCTCACAAGGCCCTCTCTCTCCAAGGTCCTCAACACAAAGTATTCCCCCCCCAAATAAAATAAAAGGGCTCAACCAATTATTTTATTATCACATGCCATTTGAAATTCAAAACTCAAAACGCTCAATTAATTAATTGATTAGGTTCAATTAATTAATTAGTGTTTGTTGGAAAGAGTTAAGAAAGGGGGTTTTCTTTGAGAGGTACAAAAATTAAGAGGGAATAAATTATGAACGTTAGGGGAAGGTGAGGGGTTGGGCTCATGTGGGCCCCACCCCACCATAATCCTCACATAGGTAGTTAACTACAAGTGGGTCCCACCCCCAACTCCCTTACTTAGGTTATAACCACATAAGAGAGGGGAAAAGTGTTGTGACAAAACACTTAATCCATTTAACAAGAAATGAAAATATAATTGTAAAACAATTATATTTTTATTCCTCACTTTTTTTTAAACAACTCCTCCCGGGAAAACGCAACTCTAGAAAGGGTCTTCTTATGAAATTACTGGCTCTACAAGTTCATCGGTGCCCTCAGATTTCAATTCTGAGCACCGGTTCAAATGTTAGAAAACCCCACTTGTTCGTTCACTGAACATACCCGAGAGAAACTTCAGAAATTGATTCCGAGCACACCGGGAAACGGAATCAGGTTCCGTCAAAAACCACATTCATGTAAAATTACAAAGAAATTATGAAACAAATTCCTTGAAATTTATGGGTCTTTACATTGATTGACATTTGTTTTTATTTATGATTTCAAGAAGATGCATGGAATTAATTTTCACTCAACCTCTCTATTCTGTATAATATTCAACCCAAGATTGAATCCCCTTTTATATCCTCCCTACATTGTGAATTCCCTCCATCATATAGAATGAATTAATATTAATGCCTTAAAAATATAACATAACCACCAATAAAATTATAGTTACATATTCTAAAATAACCATAAATATATGATTGTATATTTTTCTGGTTTTCTTACCCACATGCAAAAATGGATTATAATATGGCATTGTACGAAAATATTGTCCTCTTTTATTCAATTCACTGAGAACCATTCATGTATCCTTCTTCTATAGACCATTTTTCATAGTTATTCTTCTCCAAACCATGATCTCCTACTTTCCCAGACATGGAAGTAAAAGATACTCTCCATGATTCATGGATAGTCACCCAATCTGCCAAACCATTCTTTATGGTTGTATCATAACTACTGGAAAGTCACAAAATCCACCACACCCAATGAAACAACCTGGATCATTTTAGATGGACGTTTTTCACTAACGAAAACCACTAATAGACCCCTTGAACTTGACTAGTTTTCATAGAAGGCTTCTCATATCATATATACCTCCACTAGAGGCATGGTAAGCTAATCCATAATTAACTAACATCCAAATGACTAATATGAATTCACTATTTCATGGTTTATTAAATAGGCAGTACCATATTGACCAACTAAAAAAATAAATTATTTTTTGTTCAAGGAAAAGTTCTTTCTGGGAAAACAACCTCACCATAATGGTCCAACAAACACCACTAAAAACTGTCTAAGAGGGAATTTTTTCTAACAGAAAACCTACAGGATCATTATAATCACTCCCTACATAGGTAATGTATTAGAGGATGTGGATTTGGAAAAATAATTCTTTTGATATGGTTTTGAGGCCATTAAATATTTATATTTATTCATATTATATACACATAAGAAAATGCTTTAATTAGTATTTATTATGGATTTATTTTTTTATATTTATTCCAAAAATAATTTTTTTATAGTAATATATCAAATTAAAAATCTATATTTTATAATGGACTGCATGTGCCACTATTAACTCCTGATTATTTGTCAACCAATTTTTGATATATCTCTATAAGATCACTTATTGCTAAATCTTGGTTATATTTTACAATAACCATAAATGTTGTATTTTAGAGAATAGTATCCCTTTGAATTTCTTAAGTTCTTCATTGATTCCTTTCAATCTATGACATATAGGGAGTCATTAAAAATGTTGGTGGTGATCTAATTTGGTTTTCATTTGGTTAAATAAGCCTCTGCTGTTAGAAATTTATATTATAATTTTTTGTTTGGGCCATAGCTATTTATTGGTGAAGATAATATGTCATGAATTGGGAGGTATAATACAAGAATGCCTTACAAGCAGGATTATGCTTATAACCCAATTTAGCAAGATATGAACTATGTCAGATGTAGGAACTCTGTGTGTTAATAAATATTTATTTTAAAATTTTCATGATGTGAAATACTCAATAAATGGAATATGAATCAATCTAGATCCATTGTATTGTTTATGAGTCAAGTTATGAGAATGATGCTCATTAAAAATAGTATTGAAATTTATCATATATCCTCAATGAGGTTCGTGACTAAATATAACAAAATTTTAATATATTCTATGTTTTCTACAATATATGATAAAATATAAATAGGTGTATATGGATTAAAGTGGTAGATTGATTAATGTGAATAATTATTGATTGCAATTGTTGACCACTATATGAAAATGGTTCCCACATTTTTAAAATGGGAATGGGGTTGAATTAAAAAACTTTTGATAATTTTATTAGCTTTCTGAAGACTATTCATGTTCGATGTTTCATTAATTTTATCACTAAATTAAAATTATTATACTTATAAGATTTAAGAAAGTGACATGTTGTCACTTTCTTTGGTTTTAATAATAATTAAATTCTTTTCATAGAAAAAAGTCTATTAAATGAATCTAATCCGACCATTAGGTGATATGGGTCAACTTGTAGTCATCTAATAGAATTTTGATAGGTGTTAGGGTAATTTTATAACTTATATTTACCCTTAATTACCCGATTTACCTTTAACTATGGTAAATAAAATTTACCGTAGTTACTATTCATAATGCCCAAAAATGAAAAGTCGTCTATTAATATAAATTGGACCACTGATTACAAATATGAAATCCATTTTTACAAATTCAATACATATAAGTTGCAGAAATTAAATTAAAATTAATCTTGTTGTCGAAAAAATGGGTTTTTGTTTAAAACATTGCAAAAGATTGAATTGATTTAACCTAAAAATTCAATGTAAAATCAATGTTAATGACATACATAATATTAAATGGTAAAAATATATTCTATTTATATTATAAAACCATTCAATATTATAATTTTACCAAATAAATTATTACGATGAAAAAAGTTGTTTTTAATTAAAATATAGCATCAATAATATGAAAAATTTATCCAAAGTAAATTTTTATATCCTGATTCCAAAGAAAAATTTTATGTTTTCAAATTTAACTTATAAAAATGTCGAAAACTAGATTTAAAGTGGTTGCGCCATCAAAAGGCGGCAAAACTGCATTTTTTTTAAAATACTTATTTTACCAGAAAATTTTATTTTGTTCTTATTCCATGTTCTGGAAAATGTGTAAGATGAATAATAATGTTATAAAATTCAAAATTTAGCTAATACTATTCATAACGGCTAGTTCATGATAATATTATAATAATATATCGTTGTTCAGTAAAACCCGGTATTGCGTACAACACACGCTATCGAGGAAGGTCGCGATTACGTGTAAAGGAATCCAAGTCAGGGTTGCGTGTAGTGCACGACTCCTTTGTTGTTTTTTACAACAGAATCCAACCATATTTCATTAATACATTGAATATATATATATATACACTAAATGTTACATACAATAACTACTATCAAATAAACATGAAATTGTGTGTAACACGATCCAAGATTAGTGTTGCATATACTGCAAGCTAATATGGTGTTGCGTATAACTGAAGATAATATTGGAGTATCATACAACACAATACATCAAAAAATTAAAAAGAATACTTCTCATAAAATCTCGAAGTGTTACACACCATTTTAATAAAGATGATGGGTAGGAAGTAGATTTAAACTTATAAATTAGTACCCAAACATAAATTTTTTATTAAATGTTTTGGTAATCCATTTGAATCCATTACCCTCCATTATGCACAACATTGATCAGGGTGCCTTAGGATCGGTTTGTTACATAGATTGATGGGAATCCATTCCACGGTTTTTACTTCCATTTATCCCAAAGATCCCTCTAATTTAAATTAAGTTTTATTATCTATGTATTTGAATTGAAATTACATTGAAACATGTTTTAATTAGTTAATAAATATGAGGCATTCATCTATAGTGAATAGGGGAGACTCTAAAATCTTATAATATCATAGTTTCATGATATTTGACTTAAAGACGGCACATAACAAATATAAGTATATATTTTTTTATTAATTTAGGTTAAATTTACTATTAATTTTCTTGTACAATTTTGAGATTTGAAAATTCATAGGATTATATGTGTGTTGTGGAATATAACTCTCGTTATCTCTTGATTTTTTCATTTTATCTCCACCTGATTATTTTTATATATATTAAAAAATTTGGGTTTTTTTATAAACATGATTTTGAAATTAATTAAATTAGGTTTATCAATGAGATATGTGCTCATTTTTTTGATGTTTTTTCATGATTGCTTCATAAAAATGGGTGTGCGGATGAAATAGAAGGACTTTACCCACTAATATGTATGATTTCATGGGGTTTTCACTTCAATATTTAATAATTATTTTATTATTATTATTATTTTTATCATAAAATGATTTTATGTAATTGTGTTCCTCTATAATTGGGAAAAACAATGTCCAGCCTCATATGCAAATAGAATTATATATTGTAATAAATGATTCACTAGTTTTAACATGTTATGTGGTACATTATATGAATTAATTGGTAGAGTATGTATGTTTTATAAAATAAATGACTCCTTCTTCTAAAAAATTGATTTAAAATGTGTTTTCGGATAACATTTTGTTTGGGAAGACACTACGTCAAAACCATGGGTTGTCGAAACAGATAATAATCAGTACATAATGATTATATGTTAGTAGAAATACTTCATTTATTTAGTATTAAATTGGGATTTAAAAACCTATCTGTGGGGTATACTATAAGGGAGTTATAATTAGAGTTCTCAATATATTGAAATTGTAATGTTAGGGGAATATTTTCATAATTCTAAAATAGAATATCAGGTCCAAGGTTTTACCTTTGAATATATAAGTGTGATTCAGTTAATTTTATATATCATAAATGATGATCATATTCTTAATATTTTGACTTTCCTTTGATTGAGAATATAAATTGTATCCACCTTAACAATTACTAGGGGATTAAACCCTAGGAATTACTCTGATACCATAATTCACTAATCAATTAATAAACTACAAGTCTACTTGAGAAATTATTAGTGAAGAAAATAAGAATGATCAGTTAAATTAAAATATGTTTCCTACAAAGAAATGTATTATTAACTTATTCGATCAGTTCATGTGATTGATGGATCAATTTATCGCAAAAAAAATTATATTTTGTTCCTCTAAAATAATTATTATAAAATATATCAATCAAGAGTCTAAAACAATATTTTTAGAATAATATACATTTCATTTCACTTAATGACTCATATCATATTTATAAAATTATATTGAAAATAATAAAATCATCTACCCCTAAAAAGGTAACCTCTATCAACTTTTTATTATAAATAATAATTCTTCAGATGGAATTTATGAATAATTTTCTTAAGTATCCTTCAGAAACTAATGTTATTTATGATTAAAAACTCAATGATGGAACACTTACCATTATGTTATACTTTAATGAAATTTTAATCATTTAATTTCCCTTCTAGAATAATTATCCTTAAAATTAGTACATAAAAAAATATGATAATAATATGGTTTCTACAATACTATTTAGAGAGATAAACATGTTTGATAGTTTACTCTCAATCTAGAAACTCATTTCACATACACTACTATTGTAAGAAAACTGTTCATGGTTGTTTTATAATTTTAATAATTAATAATTTATTTGGAAATCATGGTATTTATGATCATTGTAACCTTCTTCTTTATTATAATATTTTCTTTTAACTTATCTATCATGAAACACAAATTCCCTTTCACCAAATTCATTTTCTTCAACATCAACTATTATATTGGTAGAATTTTCACTAATTCTATTTGATGATGTATAAATTGAATGTGTATTACATGATAATTTTAAAAGGGAATTTGAGATGAATTCTTTTCATAATATATATTAAACTTTATATTCGGGATTCTCATACAAACAATAAGAGTATTATAGGAAACAAGTCCCATTAACCCCTTCAGGGATTTATTCTCCTCTTTTCACGTTGTTTTCAATTAATAACAATAATCTTATATTATTCATATTAATACATGATTTTCCAAATTCATCCATATCATCAGCATCTCCATATTTTATGTGAATATTCACTCTTATCCTTTATGGGAATATTCTATTTATAATTTTCATTTTAGACAAATCCTAATGTGAAACCACCACAACTTATTCTATATTTTCTCCTCATATATTATTGTCTTATTTATTTTAAATTTTTTGGTAAGTGAATTGTATGTTTAAACTAGTATTCATTATCAAAAAGACCACCATTATTTAAATTTCCACATAAATCTTCAACCATTGAAATATGTTTGATATAAAAAGATTCCCTCCAACATTCATTGATGTATTATTACTCAACATAAAAATTTCTATTCATTTATGATATTCTCCCATGATATATGTCTTATTTTTCTCAATGAAATTTTATACTACTCAAAAAATCAATATCCTTATTCAGAAATCTATAATAAGAAATAGACAAAATATAATAACATTTTAATTTGAAATAGAATCTGAAAAACATTAATATATTTTTATATCTAATCCAAAAAACACTCTTGTTAACAATATATTAGGGAACTAAATCTTTTATTCTTTCTCTAACCCACATTTTAGGTAGATGTGGTATTGTCTTCAAATTTATCAATCTATCTTCATTATTTATTTATTTTTCAACAATCACTTTTCATGAATAAAATATTAGTCCAAAAAATTTATATTTAAAAAATGTTACTTATCTTTTATTTAATCCTAATGTAAATTTACCTCTACAAAAATTCGAAAACATATTACAAATAGGATGAGTTAGTGTATCATTAATAATTTAATAAATAACCATGATTGAAATTACTAGTTTCGAAATAGTATGTAATTATCAATCATTAAATAGTTTTATATTATTTAATTTCACTTAATTCAAAAGGAAAATTATATTTTGAGTATTATTCTTATTTTCAAATAGTTTAACTCTGTAGTTACATTATAATATAATAAAATCAACTTTTTTATCATGTTTTAATAATTTAACCCTATATTAACATTTAAAATATATATCAAATATATTTTTATTTGTAATAATAAATTTTTCTATTTCCCACAATGAATTGTCAAGATCCTTCATTGTTTTTTTCAAGGATTTCAAATTAAAAAATATTGATAACATCTATTTAATAACATGCGATGAAATTTTAAATGGTCCACTAATTACAATTTTTTGAAAAAAAATTGGGTAACATTTGATTCATTTTGATCGTATTATTATTTAAATAAAACTCATATAAAAGCATATATATATATATTTCAATAAAAAATATAAAATTTATGGAACATTCTAGTACATGATTTTATTATTTTTTCTTTGGTACTATTTTAAATTGGCTGTTACTTAGTATGGTTTATTTGTAACTAGTATTGTTTATAAACATTTGTGTGATATGGAATTCTAAAAATTTAATAATGAGACATTCTTTGATTGCAACTGAAATATAGAATCCACCTTAATTCCACTATTTTAGTTAGAAAATTATTTTTTCATAACTATTATTAAAACTCTTTATGCTTTAGTTAGATCATAATTTTTGAACTTTTGATAAGTTTTATATGGTAAAAATGGTCTATGGTATATGGATTGTCATAAACGCCCCTTATACACTTATGATTACCATAATGGACACATTGAATTATAATTGGTTAAAAATAGCCTATGTTTTCCCTTACAAGAAATTTAAAAAGAAATTTGTTATATGGTTGATATTGAAAATAACTTTTTATTAGAATAGAAAATAAAAAACCTATTATTTAGGTTTTATCAAGATCACAATTACATTAAAAAATTTCAAAAATATATTTTGAAATTTAATAAAAAACATGAATCCTAAAGAAGAATTTAAAAACAATACATGTACGTATACTAATTTAACATCATAATATATTCATTGTAATATTATAAATAAATTGAAGGAGGGTGGGACTCTGATCTTGGAAGGGAAGATAAATTAGTGAAAATCATTGAAATAGAGCACTTTGATGAGGGTAACTATATATATTGGATGTGTATGCTCCAAAAATAAGGTTAAGATAAAATCATTGCTGGGAAGAACTCAATAATAGTTTTAAAATATAAATGATAATAATAGTTAATTTTTAGGTATTTTGAGGTGAAAAATCTATTGTAATAACCTATTTTTAGTCTTTTTTCCTTGAACATTCTTTTAATCAATGTTATTTCTAAGGTCCAATCATGAACGAATGGAGTTACGATTGTCCTAATTTTATCATCGGAGTTCACAAAAGATTTATCGCTCTTCAAGATCACTCTGGTAGCCTAAATTTGTAAGAAAATAACAACTTTGATTCTTTAGATAGGTTTGGAAACACTTCTTAGAATCTGCAGGACCGAGTGACTAATGGTCTTTTAGATGTGAAGCATATTCAAATCTGTTTCTTGATCGAAGATGACCTGGTTTGTGATTTGGATTCAAATATGCAATGTATGAAGGGTTTATGTTTTCCCTCTTCTAGTGGTCCTTCGACTTCCACCTGATATGAGACTCTCTAGTATCTACACTTTGGATTTCCCTCCTCAAACTACCATTACCATTCCAAAATCAGGCAATTTATTGGATACATGGTAGGGTTCTAACTTTACTTCGATTCTCGTACCAATGATGTATTCCATCCAGTATCTCTGAGGATCTATTTGAATATTTTGTCTTGAAGGACCCTATAGACTACATTATCATCGAGATTGAAGGTGGAATCTTCTAGAACCTGAAGGTATTCAATGAAACCTAGAATTATTATTTTGGTCTCTATGGTTTTCTTTGGAATTTGGATTTAGTATTCCGGCAATGGTGTTGTTTAATCCATGATCGGCCCTGGATGGAGGGTATTGGTTTTTATGATGGAAAGGTGGAGTCGTTCCACTCTAAGGAGTAGAATATTATTGCCTTAACGCAAAAGACCATTCCACAATCAAATTGAAACACGATGACCGGTACTACCAAGAACACCCTTTGAGAGGCAGGGAAGAGGGGGGCCAACCCAATGGTTTCAGACATCTTCGGGAACCTGATGAAAGACCAGGGAATCCCAAACGAGATGCAGAATGCTTTAGGGCCTAAGGAATCATGTTTTCCCAGAACCTAGGATGCTTCAGTAGGTGATTCACCTATTGAGATATATAATTTTAGTGTCATTGAGATAACTAGAAATGGAATATCGGAGGGGCCTGTACAAGAGGTGGCAGCTCAGACATGACAAGGTTCAAGAGGGTCTGAAGAGGTGAGTGTATTGGGTCCACTAGACCTAAACACTTTCAATTAAAAAACCCCATCGTACTCAATGGATGGGTAAACCATTATGCAGGATTTCCTTAAGGTAGGTCTCGATGTTATTATCTCCTACAATCAGTATTCAATTTTGGGAAAGGGGGACAGTAATGCACTTAACGATTGGACTTAAGTGGAGGTCGATCAAGATGAGGTCCCTTTTATGGGTCTGGAGTACCATGTAGAGGAAATTGGTTCTACCTCAGAGTCGGTAGTGACCAAGTAAGTGATCCTTGTGAGGTTTATTTGAGTTAATCCTCCATCAAATGAAAGAAAACTATAATAGACTCAGATGGATTTATCCAACACTCCCGGAGGACGTGAAGACGCAAGAACTATTCTTATCTACCTATCCCCCTGTTACAATATATAATTGCAAAGGAGATTTTCCTCTAGAACACAGGGACTACAACTTCAAGACCAAGAATAATGGTACTAACAATCTTGTAGAGTTGGGGACTCACAATGAGAAATAATCTCATGCAGGAAATGCATCAGTTACAGATTAGGTGCATGAAAAGATGAAGATTGCCGGGATAGATGTCTCCCTAAGTATTAATGAACTGGTATAGTGTAATGATTGGTATCTTTTTATAATTTTCAATGAAGAAACCATAGTGTAGGAGTTAGAGGCCAACACGTCAAAGGATGTGATGGGAAACTACAGAAATAAGATCACTTGGATGAGTTTATTTAAACTTATGACAAGGTGTATGACAATATCTATGAACTCCTCTATGATGGTCTGGATGAAATGTCCAATGATATACAATAGAGTCTCTATAACAGCAGGGTTTCTAAAAACCATAAAGTACAATTCAAAGAGTCTAATATTATTTATGAAGTTGGTTGGATTCCTTTTTATGAACCTGGATTTTTTCCCACACTTTTTTTAAAAGTTATTTTATAAAAATATTATTTTGTGGTGTTCTAAAAAAATATGATTTTGTGGTTTTTTTGAAGTAGAAAATTTCATGGAATATTTCATATAAGACGAGGTGTATAAAGCACACAAAAACAATCATTTAGTGGAACCCATTGAGTCAAAAGTGAGAGGTGATAGAGAGATACAATTTATTTAAGAACAACATTCCTGAAACAAAAAATATAATACATCTCCATATATTTGTAGTAAATTCACAATGGTTATCACAATCACTCAAATGGAGGTAAATATATAAGATACATACCTAATTATAACAACTTTAAAAAGTATATTTTTCCATTATACAAGGGATGGAGAGAATAAAATAAAATTTGTGTAAATAAAAGATGAAAGTATGTGTATAATGGAGAAAAATGAATGAGACCTAATGTGGTTGATGCTTGATCAAAATGAAACCCACTAATGGATTAGGGTTGGCACACATGAACTATCAAAATATGGATAAAATAACTAGAACACCCATTTTGGTTGTTAAAACCAAATATTTATTTCTCATACATATGATTTATTTTTTTTAGTATCATTTAATAACCAATTATATTTATTTCTTTTTACGGCATAAGTTGGAAAATATCCAACACACACTTTAGACATCAGAAATATATTTTTTCCCGACATAAATAAAAATCAATATTTTTATTAGTTTTGATTTACTATTTAAATGAAATAATGATATATTATTGGATTTTATTATAATGAAGAAATATAGAAAGTAGTTCTATGTACATCAAGAAACCAGAATCAATCATTGTTCTCCTCCAAAATTAGAATCAATGATTGAATTTATTACTTGGTTTTATTATCAATAATTATTTTAACTGTTTTCTATCTAAGTCAAATATGTGGGAATTTTTAGAGTTCCTAATATATTCCAATTGGATATTTTTTCTACTACATTAAAAAGAACACCGGTATATTTATCATTGATTGTAATATAGCATATAGATTTACTTATAGATAGATAAAGAGGCAATTATCGAATAACAATGAAATACCAATGGAATCCACTATCCATTGCCTTAAAAAATAAACACTATGTGATATCCTTATCAATATACTCTAATATAATAATCAATTTTGAAAAATAGTAATATTGAAATAAAATTTTAAATTCCCATGGGTGGTAACGAATGAATTATTTTTTGGGGAATCATCCTTTGATTTTTAGGATAGTTTTGATATTGTTTTCCAAATTTTTAATTCTTTTATTGAGATGAAATTAAATGTGTTGGAAATTTGTTACACGTTCATAAACTTTGGTGGGTATATTTTATTTTTTTGAAAATCAGTCTATGATAATTTAAATAAGTTATTATCTATGTCTTTAAATTTCAAACACTTTTATGATTTTAAACAATTTTTGAAATCCATATTTGGTAGAAACTAAACCAATTTTTTCACCAAACAGTGAGTTACTCTAAATTTATTTTTATATATTCTTCATTGTAAAACATTTTCTTTGGTAAATACATGTAATGTTTTTCACCATGAAATGAGGTTTGTCTCTATTAGAGATTTTTTAGTATAATGTTTTAATCTAATATGATTGAGGTTTAATTATTTTCGTGGCATTCTTTTCACATTACACTATCTTAAACATCGATCCATATTATTCTTGTAGTTTCTAGGATCACTTTTATAGTTGGAATCCACATTATAAAACACGATTTCATTGAATAGACTTAACTATAATACTTATCTTGGTTGTTTCAGGTACAAGAGTTTGAGAAGGGAAGTCAAGTATTACCTTTGGTTCTCAAAACATGATTGGAGAAAATGCATTAGTGGTGTAAATTATTTTGGTTATTTTAAATAATGAGAATGCTTATATGCTTAATTACATCATAATTACATCCAAAGTCCTAAAAAATAGTTATAAAAAATAAAATTATAAACATAATGCATATATAGAATGGAAAAATTGAAAAAAATGGGTAATATGGACATTAATATTCTTCATTATGGTACAATTTTAGACTCATGACCCAATTGAAGAACAGAAGAGAGGATTGTGATAGGTTATAATTTTTAGACACATTATCCAATATTATTCTTTATCATTCATTCTCTTTCATTTCTATTATATATATTGTATTTAATTAAATAATTTTTTATAAAATTTTATAAACGCAACAATAAATTAAAATGAATCCATGATAGATTTTATTATGAGACAATTACAAGTATTTAAATGTGATCATTATAATACAACCATTGAATTTGTGGTTATAAATAGAAGTATAACAATTTTGAAATATAATTTTAGGTATATAAGATCCCTTATAATACAAATGAATAAATAAATTTAAATTATTATTGGTAAATAATTCGTATGATCATTTTATAATAAAAAATATACACATTTTTTGAAAAATTACTTTTTTAGACACTATTCATTTTATTTTATGGAAACAAATATATTATGGTAAAATAGTGATAAAATTTATTTCTTTTAATATTAATATATTAACACCAATTTAGATATAAATTGGTATGAAATACAAATAATAATTATTATTATTTAAAAAATCATTTTCCAATAATTTTTTTTGTCATTATGTTTTATGTTTCAATTTAAAAGTCAAATTTCTAAATTTTAGAATTTTAACTATGAAGAAATGAATTAATTTTTCGGTTAATTATTACAATATTATATTGTAATGATTTTTTGTATTCTTATGAGATATTTTATTTTAAGGTAATTTGTAAAAAAATTCATTTTAAAAATGACATGAATTTTGAGAAATTATTATGGTGTAATTATATTATAAAAATTTAGAAACCCGATTTACCAAAAATTATATTTTTTTAATAAGTAAACTTATAGATTTTAATATTTTATGATTAAATTATAATATATTTTTTCAAATTTTGTGTAAAAATATTTTTTTTAATTATACATCTTCAATTTTAATACTAAATTTTATCATTTTTAGAAAATTAATATCATTAATTGTTTTCTAATTTATAGTAATATATTTAAATTATCTAAAAAAATTAATTATTCATTATATTTTGTTTTTGTGGTGAAAAAATGAAACTATATGGAAAAAGTTAATAATGGAAAAAAGATAAATTTAGGGATAAATACATAAAATGACACAAATATTATATTTTTTGTGTGTGGATGAGAGACAGATAAGCCAATATTCCTTAAATATCTATTATTTTACACATTTAGAGCCACTTTCCTTTGGACGTGACATGAAATTAATAGAAAGTTATGGGTATTTAAAAAAAGTACCACCCCTCTCAATAATAATGTATCCCTCGAACAACCAACATCTACACGTATCCGAAACCTTGTATCTCAAAAATAATTATTCTAAAATCCTTTAAAAATGATATATTAAATTTTAAAATGGTTTTGGTCTCACCGAAGTACCATTTTAACAAGTCTTAATGATTTTTATTGTGTGTGGTAAAAAATTACAATTACAACATATTCATTTCCATCTAATTCATTATTTCATTAATTTTAAAAAAATATATATTTATAATAAAATTGTACAATTACAATCATAATTATTTTTAAATGTCATTATGTTAATGGAATTATTATTTTTGACCTTCCACATAGCTATTAAAATAATCCTCGCACATGCGTACTTATGAAATACCGCCTCCACAAATGATGTATTTCATTTTTCATTATTGAATAACATGGATGTTTATAAGAAGTTATTTAATGGGAAAATATTATATTAATGAAATAATTAGGATTTTAAAAATATAAATCATTATCTTACATCCTTCTATCCCATTCACTAGAGATGAAAAAATGGCGCCTTTTCGCATGTGTAGACTACCACCTCCATGGATGAAAATTCTTATTTTTCAAACTAGCATAACATGGATAGTTATAATATTGTATTTAACAAATAAAAGTGTAATCTATTAAATAATTATTATTATATAAATAATAATAGTATATACCTTCTTAGTTTTACATCCATGGGAAGCATGAAAATTTTATTTTTGATTACATGCAGACTACACCTCCCGAGACGATTCATTTTGTTTTCCATCATAAAAATATATGGATAATTCAAAAAATAACATTGGTTGAATTTATTTGATATTATGTTGTAATATATTTCTTGAATATTATCCTTATTGGTTAAAAAATCATTAACAACATATATAATTTAATTTGTCGATACGAGTACATTACCTGAAAAAAGAACATCACCAATAACATTTTCATGAATCATAATTAAATATTTCATGTAATGTAAATGGATTGTAATAAAATATTATGGATATTCTATTCTAGTTACTTTTATATTATTTAAATGATTGACATTTATTCAAATAATGATGTTTAATGTCACTATTAGAAAACATGTTTGAAACCGTCGAAATTACTAAAAAATTATAATGAAGATAAACAATATATAAATAATATATATATTTAATGATTAGAATTATGTTTTATAATTTAAAAAATATAAATAAGGTTTTTAAATGAGTTATTAGGATTGTTCTGCCTATTTTACAGGGGGATAATGTATTTTATGGGAATCCATGAGGTATGGTAAGGGTTTCTTACCTCAGATATATTTTGTTGAGACATGTTTCGTATGATACACATATTATTATTTATTGGAAATATAATTTTTCTAGTAATGAATGCAAATTGTGTTCTATTAAAAAGAATTAGCATATGGAAATATAATCACAACACTAAAATGTACATGATTATTGAACGCAAAAAAATAACCAAAATTAATGGATAAATAAGATTTAATGTCGTTCAAAAAAGTCCTATATCCCTGAGAGAACAATGAAAAAATTTTCAATTAATAATATAAAAATGATAATAAAAAACCCACTCAATTTCTCTCCCACGATGAGTTTTAGAAAACCATGTCCCAAACTCACACTATTCATGCACATTTCAGTCACAACATCAGTGCTTGGACACCACTAGTTTATAAATGGTATTTTAGTCAAAAATCATATACCAATTTCATATATTTCTTGTCAAACATCCCTTGATGTGAGAAAATGATGATACCTAATTTTATATTCCATTACAACCATTAATATCCAATCATTAGGGAATAATATATACTAGAATAGGGGTAACCAAATTGTCCAATTAGGTTACCCTTATACAGGTAACCTACTAACATCAAATGAAGAATAAATCCATCCACTCATATATTCATATATTAATCTCTATATGGAATAATATGACTGATGAACCAAAATTATAACATTCAGAAACCAAAAAAATCTCCCATTTTAAATTTATTTTGGATTTAATTCAACATCTTATTTCATTAAATAAGAATCTTACTCTTTCCATGGTTTGTAGTGTTCCACTTTCATTCTAATCATCCAAGTCCTACCAAGTCACAAAGGTTCATTATTCCTTTTGAACAATGACTTCTGAAATCTCATACTCATGATTTTATATCCTAATGGTCATATAATGATTTAAAACATTATACTTCAATAGGCTTTAAATAAAGTGATACATCAGGTTAATGTGTTTCATTCTTACCTGAAATAGTGGGTTTTGATCAAGATGAGTGGAACTCTAAATATTTTAGAATAACATTGATGTATTTGTTCCCTTTTGGAGTTTCTATAGCATAAAAACAACCATATTCATTATAATCACTTCTATAGTAATAAAAATGTACTACAGTTTTATTTTAAAAAAAGTTACCAATATTTTCAATCAATACATCATACTAATAGCTCTACCACCAAAATATGATATAAAATAGTAGTACATTTCTATGAATTGAAATATCCAAGAGAATTGACATCAATAAATAATTTAAAATTATGGTCATCACATAATCCTAAATATTAATCCTCTAACCCTTTTAAATTTCATAGGAGCCATTCCACACATTCTCAATGATTCCTTGAATAATTTTACATAAAAAAGATGGCCACTCCAATTGAAAAAGAAATATATGGTTGCGTACAAACAATTTAATACATAAAAAATCTTTTATCTAAATCATATAATATCTTTAACTTTTCATTATCATATCGATCCATCTATAGTGCCTATGTATTATAGTGTTTGAAGAGTCCGATGAGGTGGGTGGAGACTAGATTACAAATATTAATTATAAATATTTTTATGAATATTCAATTTTAATTTATTTGGGATAAAAAAAACATCATAATTTCATATCACTATAAATTCTCATCTCTATGATCTACTTAACTTTCTCGATAAACATCATCACGAATCTTTTAGATAGATTCATCTTAACACCCTCAAAGTAGTGACCCAACCCCAGAAATCCTAGATCCGGTGTCGTGCTACTAGAAAATTGGAATAAGGTGGATTTAAATCAAATACCAAAGTATTGTATAATTAAATTTTTTTGGGTAATCTATATATGAAAAAGATTCATGTATTTCAAATGAATAGAGAAACTATATTTTTTTTATTTGAGGATAATATAATTATTCCATCTGGTATATCCTTTCATACCACTCATCAAATAGTTCCCCAAATCCTAGAGTATGGAAACAAAATTAGGGAGATAAAAACTGTTTATTAATGGTAATATATAGTAGTTATAATAATGAATCAAATAAATTTATCAATAAGTAAAAATAATAAATGAATACAAGTTCCAAATAATCATTAACTGAGAAAGAAGTGAGTAAATACTATGGCATGGTAAATAACTAAAATCACATTCCATTTAAATAAATAGATAATGAATCATTATTATAGAAATGAATGAAATTGAAATACATTCCATTTAATCAATTAAATGATAATTGAATTCATCCGTATATCTTTTTCATATTGAATATCTATTGGATAATCAGTAATTAATCAAAATAAATGAAACTCATAATTAATGGGCGCCATGTCTGAGGAACATGAAAAATTATACAGTCATGTCCACTCAGATGATGGTTTAAAACTAATGGTAGAGACCTATTAAATTTTTCCAATTTAGTTGTCTCATAAGAACATGATGATTCAATGAGGGGATATTAGTTTTCAGGTAACCACCCATCAATCAATATCAAAAACATTCCTCATATCTAATAATAAATTATATTTAAAAAAATTAATCCTTTAAAATATTGATATTTATTAATGAATATATATTCAAAAATATTTACATAGTTTAGGATATGTAATAAATATTCTTTTTCATGTTGATGAATGGAAATACAATTTAAATATTATTAAAACATCTATAAGGAAAATAATCATTAGACACCCCAATGTTTCTCATAACACATTGAAACATTTGAATCATAATCCCCATGAAATAATCAAATTAAACGAAAATTAGGATATAATGAAAATTATTTTTTTCATGATATAATATTTCAAAGGGCACTATATACACAATATAAAATTTAATTGGTTCACTACAACAAATAAGTCTCAATGGAATGTAAATTGAGACGAAATACCATACTAATTTGTAAATTTTGAATTGTAATCCCCAAAAAATAACATTAAATTATATTATTACTAACATGATTATTTTTTATTCAAGATAATAATTAAAAATTGTAGAGTATATATGAAACAAAAAAGAAATGAGTGGTGAAAATGGTGTATGCCTCATGGAAAAACAGGAGGCAAGAATCACTTACCTTGAATTTAATTTTTTGCGAACGTTCTTTAAACTAATTTATAATGGTTTTGAATAGGACACTACCTTATAAAATAACCATAATTATGTTATTAATTTCATATATTAACATCTTGAAATATATTATTAATTTTTTTTATGAGCAATCATTATTTTTAGTATTTTGGGGGATAATTTCTTAGTTTGTCTAGTATGTTTTACCTTGGAACATATTAGTATTATTAATTAGATACTGATTTAATAATCTAAATATCATAAAACATGATTTATATATCAAATTTATCCATAAAATATGTATTTATAATAATCCATACCATTTAAATTTATGATATAATATACACCATTCCTACAGACAATACGCATAGGTATTCATGAACACTACTCAAATTTATTTTCATTATTAAAATGAATGAAATGTAAATTATATATATATATATATATATATATGTTTGTGTGTTTATTATTTTATATTATCATTTATATGAAACATATGTATCATATTTTTGTTAAAACAATCCTTTATAAATGTCTTGTCTAGCATGAACGAATCATGTCACATTAAGGAGTCGGTAGTCCACAGATCGACAAAAAATGTTATCAAATTAAAAAAATAGAAGGAGTTAATGTATTTGATATATATCAATTGAATAATTACTAGAAAAACAAAAATATAACATATATCATATATAATTAGAGTTTCCATCATAATACCCACATATGAGTTATGTTAAATGAAAAACAAACGATATCATTTTGTGATGTCGCAGTTCCCTATAAACATAAATTGTATGTTTGTTTCACAATAAGATGAAGTGTTAGTTGTTTTATGTAAAAAACATAGAATAAAAAAATTTAGTATTTATAGGATACAATTTTTTTATAATAATTTAATAATAATATTTTACGGGGTAGATAAGTAAAGAAAATGAATCTGATCATTGAAGAATGTTACCACATTTTTAGGCGACTCATTTTTGTTTACACCAAAAGACTACCATTGAGGGATTTACGCTTAGTTTGGGGATTATAGGTTTAGGGTAGGAATGTTTAGAGCTTATTATAATAGTTTTTTGGGAATAAATATGGATTTAGAGTAGTGAAAAAGTGGGAGGGGTGGGTGCCATTTTATAGTGTAAACGGAGTGGCATTATTGTAAATTTTTTAATAGAGATTTTTATGCATGTTGCTCTTTTTGAATGTGGATCCAATAATATTAAAAATTGGAGAGAAGTGACTATAGGGACTAAATATACATATAATATATATTTAGGAAAATATTATAGGTCATTTGGGCCTTTGATATTAACGAATATTCTTTTGTTATGCTATTTTTTCTCTTAATCATTAAAATTAATTTTAATCACTTTCACTAAATTTTTTTTTCATTTTAAAGTAAATATCATAAAAAGAGATGTTATGATTTATATATAATTCCAATGTGAAGTTTTTAATCACTAAATGAATTTGATTAATTGATATATAATTTTTAAAATGTGAATTTTTGAAAAAACTAAATTTAACTTTATTAATAAATTATATGAAAGAGCAATTTTAAATTAAAATTTTGTATTTTTCATTATTCATAAAAAATTTAATAATTTCGAAAATACCAAAAATTTACCCTAACCTTATTATGATGTTTTAATTTAAAAAATTATTCTTATATTGAAATATATAATATATATTAATGTTCCCAATATTTTATTTAAATTGGTTCACCATTAAAAGGTGGTAAAAGTACTTTTATAAAAAATATAGGTTTTTATGTGTAAAATATGTCTTGTTATTATTTTATACAAATAAAATAAATTAGAAGAATGTAAAAATTATTTTATTGAATATATATATATATATAATATTATTCACTTATATTAAATAATTCAATTTATTAAGACAATACTTCTTTGCGAATATAATAAAATATAACATTTATATTCATGTGGTTTATACTTTCATTTCTAACTTGTAACCAATAAATTAGTCCTATATTTTTGTAAACCATATATTTTAATATGTTATTTAATCTTATTCCTGAATACTAATTGAACATCTAGGTTAGATCTTATAACATTTTATTATAATGTTTTTATAATATATTATTGTTTGGTAAAACACGATCGTTTTTGTAACCAAAGTAATCAAAGAAAGTATTTGTTGTGTACTATGCTAGAAAACATAGTTTTGAGTTAATTTCATGATATATAAGTTATTAAATTTCTAAAAATATATAATATAATATAATTTATTGAGAGATAATATTCCTTTCAACATTTGGTGTCACATGTCATATGTTCATTCGAAGGAAAGTTAAGCTTTTATAATTTTTGAGGTGTTACATTCTCACCAACATAAATAAATTTTGTCATCACAATTTACACTCAATATTGATTATAAATTTGTTGATATTTTTTATGTTAAAATAAAACATCAAGGAAAGGGTTTGTAAAACTTCCTCAAGAAAAGAGAGAATGATATGTACAATAGATATATGAACTAACATATAGCTAGATCTCTATGTAGGAGAACTTTATTGGAATTTGGAGATACATATATAAAAGAAATGTGTAAATATTCATATTGAATAATTGAGGACTCCAATAAAAACATTTGAATGATCATCGAAAAATATATGTTCTAAAATCCATAAATATATGATCATTTTAAGACAACTAGTTAAATAAAAAAATAATTTAATAGATCAACATTTCATTAAGATAATTTTCATAATCTTGAGGATTTATTTTACTAACCAATAATATAAGAAAATATACTAAATTTATATATTTATATAAATACTGTTTTATCATTCGGTTGCTCTTTGATCAATTTCAAATCCTTCTATTACATAATTAATTGGAAATGATAAAATTGATTTTGAAACATGAAGCACTAAAATACACATTTAACGGTTTATGAGGAGCATAAAATAGTGATATATCAATCCATTTGTCTCTAACTATTCTGAATATCTAATTTGGTTAATAAAATAATAACTAAAAATAAAATTTAACACTACTGGTACATCAAAAATATAATTCAATTAAATTGATTAAAGAATATTAATAAAATATTAACCAGGATATAGTTTAGGTCAGTGTATTGAATTAAACCATTATCTTCATTCAGTCAAGGGTTCAAGTCATGCGGCATTGCTGGACATGTTGGTTTGTCACTCAGAATATATGTTTACATTTTCTAAAACATATTATTATAATTTAAAATATAAATGTTATAAAAATTATTGAAATTTATTTATTAAATAGTAATTTATATAAGGATTTCAATACAACCCCAATACTCAAATTCATCAACCAGTGATTTTCACATAGGACCTTAATTGGTGAAGAGTTTATCCTTTAGAGGAGGGAATTTTCTAAAACACAAAACCATTATGTGGGATTCAATTATCATATTGAAAAAAAATTAACAGTTCACAAGATATCTAAATATTGTAAAATTATTTTCAATCTAAGACACATCAGTTTTCCTCAAGGCAATTTATTGTGATTATATATTTAATTTATTAAAAAATATTTTATTTAAAATGTTGATTTTCCTAAGTATATCACCCAAGTGATTAAAACTAGGTGCAGCCTAAATCCTCTCTTCATGTACCTGGTTATACTTGATTCGTGCCTAATGCATTTTTTCATAGTTGTTACCCTTACGAATATATGTTCCAGAACTGCGACCACTTGTATTATCTAGATATGGATGTATTTCATAGAATAACCACATAATATCTTCCTTAACTATATTATATAATGTTCTAAAATAACTATCCTCAAATTCTATATTAGGATTCTATTCCATAATCAATGTTCTCTTAAATATAGTTTCAACCGTTACTACAAAACAATCATTGATTCCAACTATAGTGAATTGACCCTATAATTCTCTATGCTAGTACCATATATCCACTACATTGGCATAAGATAAAATTAAGTCACGTCTTAATGGACTGAATAGTTTAGTAGAATTTTAAAACTCGATACATACAGAAGTTGTGTATTTCAAATTAATACGAAAATTTTAACATAATTTTGTCTTCATTTTTGGATAATATATTTATTCCATATATTATATTTGTGCATAACTATTTTAGTTTATAACATTAAATCCTAGGTAATAGAAAAAATAAGGGTGATCTCAAGTGATTAGTAATGGTAATGTACAATGTATGTGATAATGAATTAACTATAATAGACAGTATGGAATGGTAATAACCAAATATAGATGCCATATGAAAAATAAGTGAGAAATAAGTGTGTAAATAATATATAAGGTAAATAACTAAAACATTCCATATGAATATGTTGATAAGGAATAATAAATATGGAAATGTAATAAACTAAATGAAATCATATTTTATTAATGAAAATAGAATTAAATGAATCCATATATTCTGTCATAGTGAAAATATCAAAGATAATCAACACTGAATAAAAATAAAGTCAGTGCTTAATTGACGAATATCATGTCTGAGGCACTTGAAAAAATATACTGTCAATACCATTCACAGGTTGGTTTAAAACTAAAATTATAAACCATTATATTTTTTATAACTACATTTCCTCATGGGAACTTGTCGATGCATCAAGGGACTATATAAAATCTATTCACCACTCGCCACATTCTGTCCAAAGCATTACTCATATCAAATAATAAATTAAATTTTTAAAAAATATTAATTAATTATTTGTATTGAATGAATAAAAATATTTATTAGTATTTCCTCAATGGAGGACAATTAACAACAATGTTTGTTAACATTTATGTACGGAAAATGCATTAAATCACCATTAAATCATTTTGGAGGAAAATAATAATTAAACACTCTAATGTGTCCCACACCACTTTCAATCATTTGAATAAAAATAAAAATGTATGAATGACATTAATTGAAACATATAATGTGGTGATAATAAAATAATTATGATATTACATTACATATGGATGTATACATGCCATATAAAAGATAATTTTTGAATAACAACAAATACATATCAATAGAATGTAAAATGAGACGATATACCTTACTACATGGTAAATATTGTATTAAAATCCTTAAGAAAAAATAAGATCAAATGAAAGAAAAAATAATAGGATTATAATTGTATTCATGAAATAAAATATAGTAGGGGTATTATATAAACCACAAAAATGAAATAAGTGGTGAAAATTGTGTGTGCTTCATGTAGAAAAAGGTGAGACATGAATCCCTTACTTTGGGTTTAATTCTAGATAAAAATACATTAACATCATTTGTAAGGGGATTAAAATGTTAAAATACTTATAACAATACCATAATCATAATTATAATATTATATATTGACTTCTTAAATTATATTTGTACATGTTTGTTAATAATCATTCATTATTCTCACTATTTTGTGTGTTAACATAGATCGCCATCTTTGTTTTAACATCGTAGTTAATGTTATTATTAATTGGATCTTGATTTTATCATATATTGATATTTAAAAATTACATCAATACCATATATATAAATTATATATTTATTTATATAAATCCATAAAATTTTCATATTATAAATGAATAGAACTATTTAAGGTGTCTATTGGCCATATTTACGCATGAACACGACATCCATTTCATTTTCATATTAAAATGAATGATAAGTAAATTATATATATATATATATTATAATTAAAGTATCATATCTATTTTTTATACATTATTAGGTTTATTAAAACAATCCATTATACATTCCATGTATAGCGTGAACAAATCACAATGTTTTGAGGAGGCAGGTAGTCCACACTTTCTTAAACAATATTATCATATTTACAAAAAATGAATGGAATTAAATAATGTTATATATAAAATTAATGAATTAATATGATAAAATACATATCAAATATATCTTATAATAATTGGGTGTCTATCATAATTTCCAATGATGAGATGTGGTATTGGAGAAAAAAATAACAATAATTTATAAGACAGTAGTTATCCTAACTCATAAACGATATGTTTGTTACCCAATAATTGTGTTTGTGTATATGCATTGGTAGAAACTATAGAATAAAAAAAATATCAGCATATTTAGGATAATGGAATTTATAGATAATCATTTAATATGAATATTTTATGTAGTGGAGAAGAAAATAAAATGAAAATGATTGTTAACGATTGTTACCTCATTTTTAGGTAAATCCTTTTTGGTTATACCAAATGACTTCCTTGGATGGATTTCATACCAAGCTGAGGCATCTAGGTTGAGGGTTGGTGTGTGGTGAGATTATTTTATCATATTTTTGGTGAGGAAAATATCTTGTTATTTGAGAATATGTGGGAGGGTCGAGTTCTTTTTTGTAGTGGAGGAGGAGTGAATTTTTTTAAATTTTTTAAAAGGGAATTCCAGACATGTTTTTCCAATGTAAATTGGCCCCAATAATGGTCAAAATTAAATAAAATTGGATATAGGATATAAATATGAACATAAAATTCATATTTTATTTTTTAGTAGGTAATTTTGGCATTTATTTTTAAGGTTTAGTCCATTGTTATAACAATTGTTTTCTTACTCTCTATAATTTATTTTAATCAGATTTAATAATATTTTTTAAATGAAACTTTGTTGAATATATTAGAAAGTATAAATATTTATTATTTAAAAATATTTAATCCATTTTTTACAAATCCCAATCACATAATTTGTTGAAATTAACTAAAATTTAATCCAGTAGATAGGACGACAAGACAATTTTTAAATAAAAAATTATCAAAAGTTTTCTACACTTTTACTTCAAATTTCAAAGTGAAATTGATTCTAATCACACACTTTTTATTAATTTTTATATAATGGATACAATTATAAATTAAAAAAATTAATATATAATTAACCCTTATTAATTAATTATATGAAATAGTATTTTGAATTAAAACAACTATTTTTTAACTATTTATAAAAAATTAAATAGTTTAGAAAAGTACCAAAAAACCATCCTAACTAATTTCAAAATTTTTCATTTAAAATGAAGTATATATTGAAATTAATAATATATAAAAGATCCAGAAAATTTATTTAAAATAGGTTTTCCATTAAAAATTTGTTAAAATTATTATATAAAAATATACGGTTTTATGGGTAAAATTAGTTTCATTCTTATCTCATTCCTATAAAATATATTAGAGGAATGTAAAAAATATTTTATTCAATTTATAATATATATATTTAATAAATATCATTTACTAATAATAATTAATTAACTTTATTATGATAAGAAACCTATGTGAGAATAAAAATAAAATATTTTGTTTATATTCAATTGGTTTATATTTTCACTTATAAATTATTATTAACCAATTAATTAATATAATATCTTTGAAAACAATATAAATTTTTATGTTAGTTAATCATATTCATAACCGCAAATTTAATAGTTAGTCAGTATCATATTTTAGTAAACAGTTATATATTAATACTATATTATTATTTGGTAAAACTCATTCTTTTATGTAAAACAAGCAATTGAAGAAAACCGTTGTTACATGCGAAGTAGGATTACTCCCTATTAGGTGAATTGAATGATATATAATATAAATAGCTTATTTAAAATTTAAAATTTATGATAGAATATCGAGATGTTATATTCCTTTCAATGTTTGGTGTTGTGTTTTATAGACACATTCGAATAAAAGTTACACTTTAAATTTTATTTGGGGTTTTACGTTAATTCGACTAGGACTATGAACCAACCATAAAGATATAATACACACAGAACAATAACATGACATATATTCCAAATTATCATTCATTTCCTCATAAATATACTAAAAGAGTCAAATAGATTGAAATTATCCTCAAACAAGAAATTGTCAGACTTTCTAGTCCACTAGGAGAATCAGAGAGAGGGCCTTGCATATGAAGAACACAATTTACACGCCACCGCAATTTCAAAATATTCATAACATTGTGACCGTCTCAGGCCTCCGGGATGCCTTGTTTCTACCGGGACTCCCTCCTCCACTACCATAATATTCTATTGGGGCATTTCCATATTGTTCCAATGTGGCTGGGTTGTGCCCTCAGTTTGAGAATATAGCACCAATGGAATCTATGATGGATGTTCTACTAATTTTTTCACCATCTCATCGAGATACATCTCCTGTGTTTTTGGTGGTCTTGTTGGATTCCTCCTACCATATATTTTAGGATGAAACTCCCATGTGGACCATTCCAGTGGCAGAGTTCAAGGATACTTCACTCTTCACAGGTGAACACTAGTTTCCTATTTTGGGTGGATAATCCCATATGGGGTTCATCAACAATATCATCCATTCATGGGGCTTGGAGCGGCTAACCGTCATTTTTGAGCTCTGTAGAAAATCATTCTACATTATTCTTTCCTCAAGGGAATATGTCTTCCAAGATTGTGCCAAATCTCCTCGGGTGGTGATCCATTTGAGTTTCTAGCTTTTCTACTAGTCTATGGAAGTACAGAGTGGAAGGGAATCTCTTTTGGGGGTAGTGTGGATCATCCTTCTGAGGTTTCATCTTTCTTTGAAGAATTCTTCATTCTTGAAAACAATTAGGAATCATCTTGGTGAATTCTTATGCGCTGATGATCACACTTTTTACCTCCTTGAATCCTCCACAGTTCAGATCTGCGTGGTCGTGGACCTCTCATCCCCTCCTCCGTCGAAGCTGATCCTTCATGATGAAGTTGGACTGGAATGGGTCCAATTTCTATTTTTTCATTCATCTCTAAGGAACGTACATTCATATTCTCTTCAAGGTCTATTAGTGATGGCATTCACAAAGAATAAGTCTATTCCCTAATCTCAAAATCAAATGGCTACATTAGGTAATATTAGTTTGGGTTTGTTGGTTGTTTCTACTTCTCGCTCATCTGTTTATCCTTCCTACTTGATAGTAGAGAGCAGTAATACACCAGTATGTTCCTCAGGTGGTTCCCCTACAATCTAGTATCACTTATTCTTATACTCGACCCTTACATGGACATAGTTCCTTTTTTTCGAAGGATGGATGAATTACATAGGTTCATGTATCAGGACATCCTACATTGTTCTGCAAGGCTGGCACTCACGGGGAAAGATTGGTTGTGACTTGTGGCTCCCATTCAGTATTTACAGTGTTTGATCTATGGTTCCTCTAGTAGTTATTCGGTGTAGACTGCGTACAGGTTTAAAGTATTGAGGTTTATCCAGGAGGGCTCAGACCCTATTTTCTCCATATCTCATGGAATTTTAGATGTTATTCTTATGGTACTAAATGAATCTTGAAAGGGAACTGTTTCTCCTCCCCAGTTTAAGGGGTGTGATGTGGTTAGTTTGGTGTTAGAAACACAACACTATCATAGATGTTTACCCTAGGGGGAGTGTTTGTGTGATTCTCCATTAGGTGGGGTATGCACAAGATCTCGCACAAAAATCAAATAAGTGTCTTCTCTTCCAGTGATTTCTTAAATCCTATCAGCCAATAAGGATAAAACCAAGTTCCTATAGTTCAAATTATTTTGATTCCCATTTGGAATGCGCATAATATCAGTTCTAGGGTGAAAAGAGATTTTCTCATTCATGAAATAAATCGTTCTAAATTTTTTTATAGGCATTCAGGACCCAAAACATTTATTTGTTAAGATTAAAGGATTCTATTAGTGTATTGGTTTATTAAGTTACAAGCATGATGATCTAGTTAATACCCATATCTAGTTTTTTTGGGATTCCTCATGTTAGGTGATTTTTTTTAATTGGATGAACAGATTTATATTAAGTTTAGCATTGGAAATCAGTCCTTTTATTGTTTTTCCATTTATGGACTCTGTGATGTTATATCTAGGGAGGCCATGTGGTTGGACCTCGATATCTTTAATCCTAGTAGATCTCTTTGGCTTGTTGGGGGGGGGGGTGGATTTCAATGCTATTTGGGATCGATAAGAAAATAAATGTGGTGGTCCGATATCATGGAAAATCCATTAAAATTTTCTTTCTTTACTACAAGAAATTGTATCTTCAATCTATGGTATTCTGGTGATCATTTTACCTGGTGCAATAACTATGAGGGAAGACAAAAAACTTGGTGTCTACTTTATTTTTGTCTTTCCAATCATCAGGTGATTTCTTCTTTTCTTAGATGTGGACTTATTATCTAGATATATCCTTATTAGATCATACCCCCATTCTCATGATTTTGTAATCTAATAAAAATGTGCATGAGATGTTTTTATTATCTAAGAGGTGGATAATGGACCCTACCTTTTAGGCCTTGGTTATGGGGACATGAAGCTAGCCCGAAACAGGAATCTTGTGGGAGGGTTTTTAGAACAAGTTTCATCAGCTAAAATTAGAGCCTTCCACCTAGAGTATGGGTCGACAATTACATTCCTCAAAATTGTAATCTATAAAAAGTGACATTGGCAAGGATGAGACAATACTAATAGGATAATCGGATTATGGTATTTTTGGGGCCGCATTATCATGAATTCCAGGTTCACAGACAAGTTGTTGGATGATGAGAGGGTGGCCTGTGAGCGTTCTTGAGCTTTGTGGATAATAGAGGGTGATTGTAATACCTATTTCATCCATTGCTATATTAGGGGAAATAAGAGATATATTACTCTTAACCTAATAATAGAGGATATAACCTTTGTTAATTATTTGAATACAATTTGAGAGATGGTTGGATCTCGTTTCAAAACCCTTCTTGGTGATATCAATCCGCTCAAGCACAATAGATATCCATTGGGGAAGTATCCCCTCTTTGATAACATTCATGAATTGGTGTATAATACCATTAATTGTGATCTTGGGTGTGTTCCCAATGAAAATAGAATCTAGATGGTCATTAAATCTCTTAACTCAGAGTGTTCTCGACAACCTGATGGGTATCCTGGTTTACTTAATGTGGAAACTTATAATATCATCAAATCAATGTTGATTGAATGTGTTAAATAATTCTTAATTTTTCCTGGTCTTCCAATGGTGGTGTTTGCTACATCCTGTTTTCTTATACTGAAGATCAAGGACACTTCATCCATCAGTTGCTTCAGGACTATTTGCATGTTCTACTCCCCATATAAGTTGTTGGCCAGTATAATTAATATTAGGCTTCCCCTACTCTTAAATGGATTAGTTTCAGAGGAAAAAATGTATTTATTCAAGGGTAATCTATTCATGGTGCTATAGTTCTGGCAAAAGAGATTATCGGGGATCTAAGCATGAAAATTATGTGTCACAATATTTCCCTTAAATTAAATATGGATAAAGTAAATGATAGAATGAAGTGGAACTTCATCACCACAGTAATATGATGAATGAGTTTTTCTGGATGGGTTATTGTTTTTATTTTCAGATGCTATAGCCCTCCAGGGGTTTCTATTTCTACTATTGGGAATAAATTTTTGTTTTCGTAATATGGTGAAGGGTCTACAATAGGGGGATTTGCTTTAAGCCAGCATCTTTATCATTGTTAAAGATTCATTCCGTAGATACATCATGAAGAGCATTGTTGATGGTTCCATTTTATTGTATCATTTTAAATGCTAAAACATTGGTATATCTAACAAACTCTTTTCAAATAGTATTCTTGTCTTTATTAATGGATGAAGAAATATTATCCTATACATTAACAAGAATATGGAAGAGTACATGAAATTGAGTGGGAAATATATCAACAAACACAAGAAAAATTTATTCATCTCTAGAAATTTTCCAGAAAGGAGGGTTAGGTGGATTGATACTTCTCTAGATATCTCACAGAGGAATATTTTTATGGAGTACATGGGTGATCCTATTCCTCCAAAGTAGTTGTCTATTCACCAGTTGTAAGGGCTTCTAGATAGAATTTCCAATATGATAAAAACATGGTAAAATCATTTTCATTCCTTTGGGGCTAGATTACCTTAATAAATAGTGTAATTTCTTCTATTCATAAGCATATTCTATTCTCTAGTCATGTTTGTAAAATCATGATCTGGAGAATGGAGAGGTTGTTTGTGATATTCTTGTGGGATGCTAATGATGATGAGAAATGCAACTAGGATTTGTGGGAGAGGATGGCCAAGTGGGTGGAGGCCGGGGGCATAAATGTGTGGAATGTGGAAGAGGCTATGTGTGGCTTAAAGGAAAAGAATTCTTGGGATATTTTTATAGGATGATCATTATGGGGGATGTTCATTTGGATAAAGTATAAGATTTCTATTGACGTGCCAAATGACTGAGCCAGTAGAATGTAGAAATGGAATCATGGTCAGTCTATGAAGATCCATCACCATTCTCTATGGGTTGTGGGGAGTGGCGATATCATCTTTTGGTACTATAACTAGACATGTGCCTCTACAAGATTAACGGGATGTCCCACTCAAAATATTACATCCAAGGAGGAAAGTAATTACTAATTATTCATCAATGCCTCGATATCCTTACAGCATCGCAATACATATAATTGTATTCTATTAAATGATGGGGATGATAGACTATTGTTCTCATGTTCTCCCTTAGGTTCTTTTTATTCCAAGGCCCATTATTATCTTTTTTGTAATCGGTGGTTCGTGATTTATGAGGGGGGTTCTGTGGAGCCTAGATGTCCCTATTATATTATTTTTTTCTGATCTAGCACATCAGAAAGAAGAAAATTTATACTGATTATAAGGTTATGTGGGGAGCCATCCCTCTCACTTCTAAGTGTATCTTATGCTCAAGGCTTAGTATTGAATTAATGCATCACCTCTCTCTTCACAATGAGTCGGCTATAACTACCTTGAGTAGACTGGGTGTGTTCGTTGGCTTTAGAGTTCACCATCACTCCTTGGTAGACTTCCTGTAGATCGATTTTAGTGATATGGGGTTAAATAAATCTATGCATACAGATGGTTTGATTTTTCTTGCAGTAGGGTGTTGGATGATTTGGAAGGGATAGAAAAAATCTAATTTTATAGAATTCAGTTTTCCCAGCTTGTGTTACATGTAAAATCATGTATTAAAGATGCAGATCATGGCCTTTTGTGAATTACTGGGACCAAGATCCTTCATTGAGTAGGTTGTTTCGTGGTAGTAGTCCTTGATTAATGGCATAGTAGGTACCCCTATAGGATAACTAGGTGAAATATATTCCGCCTCAGGTCGGCATAAATAATAATACTGATTCTTCTTTCTATGAATAGGTATGCTTGAGGTGGCGGTGTGGCCCGTGATAGTAGGGGATCAGTTGTCCTGTATTTTTTTTTCTGACTATGGTCATGGAGACTCTCTGATGCCCGAGGCCAATGTGATGCTCAGTTGCATGGAGGTTTTCATGGTGCGATCTCTGGATCTTGAGTTGGAAGACACAAATTCATTAATCATTATAATTCTCTCCACATGAAGGTTTCAATTCAACGAAGTATCAACTATATCATTTAGAGAATTAATTATCTCATGAGGTTTCAAAGACAAGTTAGTCATAAAAGTTGTGAAGGAAATATGGTTTTGGACATTCTTGACTCTCGGTTTATTCAGAATAGAAATAAAAATATTTTTTTCATATTTGGGTTCACTACCTCTTGATTGTGTAGTTATTAATAGGGGTGACTCTATATACATACATTTTTATCACCCCTAATTGATTTTTCTTGTGCATTTCGTGTTTTTAATAAAACTAATTCTATTTTAGTCCAGTCAACTATCATGTAGGATTCTCAAATCCTTAAATATTTCATTTTCATTAAAAAACCACAATAAAAATTTAACAAATATAATAACCATTAGGATTAATAATGTAAATATCGTCAACTAAATCACCATGGATAGATCTCTTTTTTACTACCATCCTCTTCATGTGTAGGACATTAGAAACTATAATGTTGGAATGGTTATGTGTTTTCGCATTTGTGATAAAATTCAATAAAAATCAATTCCTCCCATTTTCAGAAATCATTTCAATGGACACATTACATTTTCTCTCTTACTTCCATCATCCTAATATTTTAAATGAATTAGTTACTTTTTTAGGTCCTTATTTTCAATTTGATGTTTAGTGAACTGCCATGTATTATTGCAATTTAAGGAACTAGTTTTCTCTTACATGGATGAATCCGAATAATTATATTCTATAAGAGTATCTTTTTACATCGGAGTATCCTGTTACCCTACAAAAATTAAAAGTAATATGTTCATATAAGAAAAATCATGTTTCTTGATATGAGTGGATCTCCTTGACAGAACCATATATTTATCCATCCAAACATCACAGTCTCATTAACTTTTTGTTGTTAAAGTTATTTCTGATCATTCATTATGGTACTTGTATCTCAAATAAATCACCACCTATCAAAGGACTCTATGATAACCTTTATCAGGTACTCTTACTAATAGAGTGAGAGCCTCTAATTTTTCTTGAAAAAATTATTGACTGAATGCTTGTCTGGTAACCACTTACATATTTCTTATAACTTTTATTTCTAATCTACACTAAACATCCATCCATTCTATGTTCAAATATCTAACATAAGTTCATTATTAAAAACAATATATCGAATTTTAGTGTCTTGTTTTTTATCATCCCACAAGGTATCACCAAATTTCACATCACTAAATACGATAGGAAAAAAACCTTTGGTATCACCTTCCACATATCTCTATCATTTCCATAAGTATGAATATATTGGATGCATCCAAAGATCATGACATTTTTTAATTATGTTATCTTAAAGAAAAATTTTCCATATAAAGTACATGTACCACAACTGAATCCATAACTCTATTTAGTATGTATGTTTATATATTAAAGGATTTTTACCATATTACCTTTGTCATTCCTATATGAAGACACATATTCCAAGCTTTAACTATTATAATCAAATTTATTCTCTCAAATATTCTATATTTTTGAATAGTCTTTCCAATATCATATCATTACTGATTCTATTTTTTCTACAGAAGTAATGAATTTTTTTCTCGATGTATTCCCCATATTTTCTATACAAAATCATTTCATCTTACTTTTATTATATTTCTTGTAAATATCATTAAACTAAATAAATTCCAAAAACACATCATATTTAATATTAAAGAAATGAACCTTGACATTATGAGTGGCATCATCAATGAAGAAAAAAAAACAATAATCCTCCATACATGTTAATAGGTGTTGTTCCCCAAGTGTTGTAATGAATAAGAAAAATATTTCTAATCATTGGATTTCTTCCATGCAATTTGAAGTAAAATCTCTTTTTTTCCAACAAAAAATTAAAACATCTTACACTTTCTATGTGATCTTATTTGAGTATTCCCTTCATAAATAGAATATTAATATTTTTCTCATTGATGTGACCAAACATATAGTTCCACTTTTCTAGAATCTCTAATAATGATGTTTTGAGAGTCTAACCTTCACCACTATATCTAGTAAGATACACAGTACCATTTATCTCCTCCATAATAAATCACCATGGAACATTTATTGGTATTCCAAACTCCAATTAAAACTATTTATGGAATGAGTATAATCAATTTGTTCCACTGTTATGAATTTATTCTAGAGATATGGAATCTAGCTAACATATATCCATTCCAATGTAATTCCATGTTTAATTCAAATTTGAAATTACACTTTCTTAACAAATCCAATATATTCATTTTCCACTATATTTAATCCATCAAAGGTTTTTAAAACATAATATACCATTCATGAAATATCACAAAAAGAATGAAATGTTTCACCTAGTATAATAATAGATGAATCTTCTAGAACAATAATTCCATATTTCAATTTGGATACTATTTACATTATATTTACTGAATTTCTCTATCTAGAAGAAATATAATATTCATAATTATTGTATCATTTCTAGTTGTTTACATTATTTGAAAAATCCTTTATGTTAGACCAGAACGTATAAAATTACTTTGAATTCTTCTTTAAGACATATCCTTTGAATAATTATTCTTCTGATAGTCTCTCCGATGGAATATTCATCCCTATATGGTAGAGTTAAGATAGTATTTGGATGAATTGTAAACGTTATTCCACCACAACTCCATATTCTAAATTATTTTATTAATATCTTCAAAGAAAAAAATACATTCCCACAGGAGTTCCCCAATACATTCACAATGTCATCTCAAATCCATATAAGCAAGGAATGTAGATGAAAAAATTTAATATCATTTTTGAATGTAAACTTCAATGATTCTTGGTTCCAGTAGATCATATTTATGTCATTCACTTGATCTCTATTTTTCATTCCATATGATAAGATCATATTGACTAATTTTTTCAACCATCTCTTTATTATGAGTTGTTATATTCCCTTACATTTAATCTAATACGTTCAGAACAACTTTTACATTTGACTTCTCTCAATTCATGAAATTTTCATTCCATGCATGTGATATCATGATTATAGATAGAGACTTCATTACCAACTACCACCATTCAATTTCACACATCATTTAATGAAAATCTATGGATAAATGTGCATCAAGGCATTCATTTATCAAAATATCATCATAATTCATTCTCAAAAAGGAATGTCTCATTCCATGAAACCTATAAATACAAAATATTCATTCCTTTGAATAAAATCTTCTAATAATAGTAAACCTACTAAAATCAAACATCATAAGTTGACACTTTCACCTAAATAATGTGAGTGAATAAAAACCAACCTACATAACAACAGATGAACCACCTTTGACACCACTTTTAAAGAATTAAAAAAACCTTAATATGAATCATCTATCAATTATATCCAATAAATAGACTTTGTGATACATTTTTAACATGACCGAGACATCCATCTAACTGATACATCCAAAAAAGTAAAAGGTATTTAGAAATATTTTTCAGATAGTGAGTTTTTCAAATAATATTCCCATATAAAGTAATGTGCATCAGAAATAGAAAAATTCATCCTCATAAGAACATAAAATAATCGATGATTTATATTCAGAAATAAAATATAAATAAAATATTTTACATGGTTTGTAAAATGTCTTACATCCATGGGAGAACACTAGAAGAATTTTAATTTAATGATATAGAAGTGAATAGAAAGAAGTCAGATAGTTCCTCTCTAATAATGAGTATGAAAGAATTAATTTATAGTGTCAAATAAATCATATAATTTTTATTTATGACATTATAGCAGTTCTGGATCATATTTATTGTAGTGTTTTTTCATCCCTAAGTTTCTACTTATCTCTGATCTTCATGGCCAAACAACCATTGACATCAAAAACTACTAATACCAAGTGTAATCTTCCAATAAAACCATAAACACCAATCCTTAAGAAATGAAATGTTTATTTCCTCTTTATTTTAAGGGGTATTTATGATACTTTTTGTAAAAACATGAGATTTAATGAAATAGATATTTTATAAAATAAATTTATTGTATTTTTGAATAGAAAAAACAATGGGGTTATCTTTCATTAAAGGTGACACTGATTTTATCTTATGTTATATGCAATACGACCCTAAATGAAACTTCATACATTTTTAAAATTTTATTATTTAATAAGATAGTTGTCAAATAGTTTTTTGAATGGTAGGTTTTAATAATATTTACAAAATTATTAAAATATATTATACATAATTGTATATAAATAATTATTTTGGAAAATTATTTATAAAAAAAATAATATATTCTAAAACAATGGAAATCATTTTTCTGAAAAACAATGTTTCTGGTAAAATATATCATAATCTCAATTAATTAACAAAATAAGTTTTTGTGAAGGATTTTAATTAAATTTATATATTATATATCTGATAAATTTGTTAGCATTGATCCTATGTGATTTCTATATAGTATATAAGAACAAATCTAATTTTATGGTTAAAATTGTGTTTTTCTAAAATGTTCTTATGTTCCCTTTTTCACTCTTATATTAAAACAATACTTTTAAACTTTAATAAATTTTAATAAAAAAATAAGCTTAATATTTGAAAAAATAATATCAACAATCATATTAGGCTAAACTAGTGATTATTTGATGAGAAGATAAAATTTTCGATGAATAGTGAAAAATAATGGTGTTGTCAGAAATTTTCAATTATTTTAATGCATTTAAAAAATAAAAATGGTTTATATATGTGTTTAAATGTAAAATTAGTTCAAAAATAAATATATTAATCCAATTTATATATTTTTAATAAATTTCATTTTGAATTTTGATGTAATTAATTTAAAACATTTCAACATTTTCTCTTTGGAAAATCGCATTACTTTCATGACTGTGAGATTAATTTTAAATCATTTTTCACAATTTATTGAATATAGTTTGAAAATATATATTACATACTTTTAATCATAATAATTTACATTATATAATATGGTTAACTAAATTGTACACTATATTTAATATTGAATAAAAATAAAATTGTTTACAAATGTTAAAGTAGGAATGAGTTTACTAGGGGTTTAACTAAAAAGATAATTTTTAAAAATGACTAAAATCATGATAAACACAAAATTTATGGTCCAATTTAGATTTTATATCTTATATATTATATACTTTTTCATTTTGGATCCACCTATCATGTGAAAAAATCGGTACACCTTTTTCTTTTCAGAAATGAGAATTGTGCCACTCACTTCACATATAAAAAGAGACCCCCTCTTCTCTCTTATTCACACATAAAAAACTAATTATTTTTCCCAATAAATTACCTAAATACTTACATACTTCTGTTATATGATAATATAATCCTTAGTTTGGTAAAAAAAATCTTTTTATGAAGCCTTTTAGTACACGACAAATGAAAATGTCTAAAAGAGAGGTAACTTCCCTAACGATTATTTTTAATTTATTTCATTCCCCAAATCATTAAATTATTATTAAACCATGATGATATTGTATCGAAAACACCTAAAATATAATTTATGTTACATTGTCAATGTAATAAAATGAATCATTATTCTCTTCCATCAAATTGGTTACAAAATAATCATTCCTGTGAATGGTGTATTACTTCACCGCGAATATGTGTTATTCAATTTCGGTAACCATCTCTCACATACGCATATAATGATGAATTTATTATTTATAAATAATCTTTATGATATTATTATGCTTATGAAATCATTATATCACTTTATCCATATTATTTTACATTACGTGGGAATACGATTACATTATTTGTGTGTACGATGGGCAATCACCAAATGAAACGAAGTGATTTATTCACACATTAAAAGGAATGAAATAATGATGTGTTTAATGAAAATATATGTGATATATATGAAATGAAAATTTTTCTATAATAGAAATAGATAATTTTCCTTCATTTATTTAATTCATTTAATAAAATTGAATCAATATTCACGAGTATGCCCAACTTACCATATCCAGGAATGTGGTATTTCATTTTCTATGTATCCCTTTAATGTATTATGATTAGTAAATTTATATTGGATATATATGATATTTTTGTCAGGTGTTAATATAATTAAGATTATTTAACCATGATCAATGTAATAGGACAAAAAAAACAACAAATCAAAACATACACGAAAAGATAAGTAATTATCTAAAACATGATTTTGATAAGAAAGTGTTCACAAATGGGTAATAGAAGATCATAATTAAATTGTATATGGTATGATAAATATGATTTAGGTCATCTAATATATGTATAATAATGTTCTATTTATTATATATATGTTTCTAATGTATACTAAGGAATTCATGACTTATGGTAATAGATTTTTATGTCACTTTTATTTTGTGCGAGATACAACTCATATTTACCCCATGTTTATTTTTTCCGGAACATATACATCCCATAAATTTATTTTTTGATAATTCTTCTAAAAATAACTGTAATTTAAAAATCCATTTTAATATTTTCTTTAAGAGTTTTATGGTACACAATTCTAAAAATTTATAAGGGTTTTATGATACAATCTCATCATATTTCGAGATTGCTTACGTTTATACATTCGGTGATAAAATATTATGTTACATATCACAATGAAATCCTGAAATTTTTTATCTTGTGGTTATATTATGATATTACATGTGTTCTCTCAATTTTAATCTTTTTATGTTCTTTAGAGTTCAAAATAATTGTTTCACTAAAAATTGACATTCTTTCTCTCTTCAGTTGATAATACTATTTCATTAAAAATTGATTTTTATAAAACAATTAATATTTTTTTAAATCATCTATGTGATTTATTAAATAATTTTTTATTTTTTTTTAACTTTTATGAATTTCTATTTATAGAAATCTTCAACTATTTTCCTAAATAATCTCATTTTTTTCAAAAAATGTGAAAGGAATATTTTTTAAACATCTTCTATAAGAACAATATTTTTTTTCATCAAAACCAAATAATTAATTTAAATATTCTTTTATTTGTCTCAATGATTGTTATAAACTAAAATGATTTGTTTTTTTATGAATTAGACTTTTTAGAAAGTGATTTTCAAAATGGAATGGATATTTTTCTCAAGAAATGTTTCAAATGATTGTTAAATATTACACTATAACTTTCCAAGGTTATTTCTATGAAAATGATTTTTAAAATGGTTTATGTTATCAAATATTTTTTTTCAATTTGAAAGGATATATTCCTCAATAAATTTTCAAAGTGATATTTCAAAATCTTTTTTCTAAATAATAGGATATTATTTTATGTCACTCATGCTTTACTAAGGATATTATTGATTGGTGAAATCCTTGTTAACTACATGGTGGGTTAATGTTTATGTTGATGAAATGTTTGTGAAACATTATTTCATTAGAAAGATTTTGATGTGATTATATGATGAATGTTTTATGATATCATGTAACTAATATGTTTCTTTTCATTATTATATTAGTGGGTACTATATCTCCCTATAATTTATTGGGGAAATCATTATATCTCATTAGATAATAATTTTAACCAAGTTGATGTGATTGATCCACTATAGGAAATAGGTCCATGAAAATCCACTATAGGAAACTGGTTAATCCTAATCCAAAATAAAAAAATGTGATATACCCAAATACAATATGTTGGAAATATTGGTGGTCAACCTTACAGAATTAAATGGTGTTTGTATATATACAATGATGCCAATAATTTATTAAATGTTCTTGTGGTTAATGATTGGTTTATATTGATTTATCACTCTTTTGGGACATGTTTTCTGAAATGATAATTCTTTAAACCTGAACTCATGTTTTTGATCAATTATAGGTTTGGTGTGAAATTCCCAAGTTTCTTCATGATCCAATACTCGTATTCTTATGTAACTATTTTACATTATTATATATTTATATGTTCTTTTTTTACCAATCCTGAGAATATGAGCACACCCTTTCTTTTGTTTCCTTCCCAATGTTATGAATAATGGTTTAGGTAGGGTAATCCTAAGATTAATACTATGTGAGAAGATCCATGATGAATATATTTAATATTATTAATGAAATAAAATGAATATGTTTCTATTATACACAAACACTAAACTATTATGGTTCTAAGGAATGTGTTTAAAAAATGTATTGAATATTCCTCTATAGAGATGTGATATTTATGTATAAAATCCATGGTCTCCATAGTTGTTATAATATAAATGTTTAGTCAATATTTGGATATTAAATAAGAAAAAACATTAGTGAGATCTTGTGCTATATACCTTAGTATTTATCTACCAATTTATTTACGGATATATATACGGATTATTCTATGGAAAATTCAATATATAGAAAATTCTCCTGGAATTTTAGTGATATATACAGAATGTGTTTACCTGAAACTATATCCCTTTATGGATAATACATGTTGATATGGATTTGGACCAAAGGAACCTAGTGGGAATAACTCTGAAAATGGAACACTGAGCCTGACTTCATCATCACTTAGTGCATGACAACTGGCCATGCCACACAACTGAATTTCACTCCTAGGAGATTTCATTGGAAAATCCAAAAATCATTATTAAAAATCATAAAGGATTCAAATAATTATCATGAATGATATTGGATAATCCTAAGAGGTTATATATTGAAAATGATTTTCAAGATTTAGATATCATATAAATGATTAACAATTTCTTTTTGGATAATTCCATTATTAGTGTTTCTCATATAATAATTTATGGTTTTGTTAAATTGTTGAAACATAATGGAACTATATTAATACAATGGGTGATTTTAAATGAAATGATTTTCCCCTTGAGAAATAAATTTTTTTGGTATCTAAAATAAAAAATCACGTTGTTTTGCTCAAATTTTTTTTTTGAAGCTACGAATCTAGATGAACATTCAAATGAGAAATGTATGGAATAATGTTTTGTTGTGTCCTTAGTGAGGAAAATTCCACATTATTTTATTTAATTCTATATAAAAATATTTTAGGAAACATTAGGTATATATAAATGAAAAGATATTATCCATTTTACGGTGTTTGTATCATGAAATATTTATTTTGGAAATTAATCATTGATGGTTCCTAGATGCTCAAAAAAATCTAATGAGCAACGAATTTAATTTTTTTGCATCATTAAAATGGTGAAAAAGTCCCAACTTTGATGATATGATCCTAGTATGGTCCAAGGATCAAACATGGTTTAATAAGAGTACAAAAATAAAAAATCCATAAAACTACAATCCAATTATATGTGTTCAAACCCATCAAAGGTTGAAAGAATCCATTTCTAAAATGATCCAATATTGAATCCCTCTAGATTTATCCATACACACTTCTTGGATATGTACTTGTGCCATCTGTCAGATTCAGAGTTCTAGAACGCATCTCCGATGATCAATTCGATGCAACGACAATCACCACGATCTTCCTTCTTTGATTTGAGAAGACTAACATGAATCACTTGATCATTCAAGAGATTATCACTACTGGAAAAATTCCCTCTACCAACAAGTTGGAAACGTTGGTATAGGCCACCAAACCGTTTGTATAGCCTATACCAACAGTTTGGAGGACCGTGGAAAAGTATGCTGTGAGGATAGGTCTATAGCAACGGTTTTGGGAAAACCATTGGTATTGACCTATACCAATGGTTTTGAAAACCGTTGGTCTAATTAATATGAAAATCTATTCCAATAGTTCTATAAAATTGTTGGTATATGTATTTCAAACAAAACATTCAGTGGTATTTGATCACAGGACCTCTAGTTTATAATTGAACGACCTAACCACTATCCTAACATGGCTATTTTGAACATAATTTCATAAATTTATATATATACTATCATAATTATTTTAAATTTTGATTTATATAATGTTCTCAGTAAGAAGATTCGATAAAAAATCAAAGAACCTATAACAACGGTTTTGAGAACAGTCGGTATAGGTCCTTTGATTTTGGGAACTATACCAACGGTTTGGCCAAACCGTTGGTATAGGTCCCCCTATAACAACGGTTTGTCCAAAACATTTGGCATATGTCCATATAAGGGACCTATTCCAACGGTTTTGGCCAAACCGTTGGTATTGGTCATAATTAATGAACTATACCAATGGTTTGGCCCAAACCATTGGTATAAGTCATATTTCTAGTATTGTATATATGAATGATTTTAGAGGAGTGATAATCTCTAAATTCCAACTAATGGATAATCATCATGATATAAGATTACCTCCACTTATATATCGGTGTTCTATAATACCTTATTTGGCTTCCTAGCCCCCGTATAATAAACATCACCTAAATATGTATTATAAATAATTATTTATAGAGAACGAAACGGCACCATAAATATTATTTATATTTTATCACATGTCTATAATATATATTTAATAAATATTACATTATAATTATGATCTATTAACTCATATTTCATGTCTCGAAAATATTATACAAACCTAGAATATTATATTAGTATACGTTCATATATTATTAATCCTTGTATTGACATAATCTCATGTAAATATGGGTAACCAAAAAACTCAATAGAATTATTATTTAAATGAATAATAGTGAATTTATTTATTTATTTATGATAGATAAAACTATGATAATACCCAAACCCTATGGTGGGTCCCACCAGGACCTATATTCCTATTAAACCAAATAGGGTAGATTCTTGAATCCACTATTGTGTGTGACCCTCTAGGACCGTATCTCAATTGCAGTGTGTAATATTCCCAAAACAAGAGTAGGGTCTCGCAACCCATCTAGGCCCCTAAATAGATAAAAGAAATTCAAAATAATGACTACCATCCTACGAACACACACAGTCTCATATAATCAATTTTTCATCAATATATCATAAATTTGGATGCACAGTTAGGTCATCATCCTTTTTTTGTTTTATTTATTTGATCTATCTAGATGGACTAAAAATCAACTATGATATAAATGGATTTATGATTTTTCAACTAGAAAGATCATCCAGGCTCGATATATCTCTTCCTAAACATGGAAATAACAAATCATATACTTATAACTCAACTAATGGCATGAAACCAATGAAATAATCAAGGAAAACTACCTAACCATTCCATCATTTTAATGGTTTTCTTCTTGAATCAAAGTACATGATCACATATCATACATTGATAATGATATATTTTCAGGATACCAGTTTACATGTCTGTAGGTAAGAAAATTCAATGGAACACAAAACATGTGGTGTTCATATTGGTGTGTATGTCCTCATGATCTCAATTACTATAGATCACTAAGTGTGAACTTCATGAGAATAATTATGAATGATTATTATCCCCCAACACCGGATAGTCTCACATCATTTGTGTCATGTTAGTATGATGTATTTAGACAATAAGACATGACTTCAATATTACTATCATAATATCACCAGGTTCTCATTATAGACTAGTATATTCTATAACCCTTTGATATAACATATAACCTAAGGACAGTATAGTACATATAGTGTAAGAAGAATTATCTAAACTATTATGGAATGATTAACAAACACATATATAAGAAATTAATACATGTAATAGTAATTAAAGTATATAATAAGTTCGGTCCAGGGATCCCACTTTCAATACTCCCACTTGCACTAGAGCCATCTACTAACAAGTTTCAATAACATATCATCACATGAGAATTAGGCTTCTTATAAGATATGGATATAGTTTGGGTGTCTGTTATGATTTTCTCAATGGTTACATTGCTAACTGCGACTTCACCTCTCTATGTAAAATACCTCAAGAGATGAATCTTCTGAAGTATATGATTTGTCCTCTAGTGTGACCTGGGATCCTTGGAAACCACCAATGTAGCATTATTATCACATGAAATTTTAATAGTTTCTTTACTTATTGTCCCAACATAAATGTCCAAGACAAAGCTACATATCCATACTAATTCATTTGGTGCGTTAAAAGTAGCAATATACTCGGATTTTGTAGAATTGGTGACCGTAGATTGCTTCAAGCTTCTCCTACTCACTACACCACCATTCATGAATAATTTGATGCATGATTACAATTTCATATCATCATGATATTTCTAGAAACAATAATTAGTGTATCATCTCACTACTAGTTTCTCATCTACTTCAAACAAAAGGAACATATCATTTTTACTCATCAAGTACATCAATATATTTTTGATATTTTACCCGTAGAGCTCTCATAGATTATCTTGATATCATCCCACCATGATTAAAGAAAAGGAAACAACAAACCTAGTGCATATCATGACATACATGATAGAACCCACTTACATGGAATAAAATATTCTACTCATTCAGTCAATCTACTCATGTGTTTGGGGACACATATTCTTAGAGATATTGATACCACGTGACATAGTCCACAACCATCTATTGTATTGTTCCATATTGTTAGTTTTGAGTAAACATTCAATATATGTACTTTGACTTAGTCCAAGCATCCTTTTAGATATGTCTCAAATTATCTTTATCCCTAGAATATAGGATACATCACCTTGGTCTTTCAAGGGGAAGAATTAATTTAACCAACTCTTATCTAACATTAGTACTTTTACTTCATTTCAAATAATTAAATGTAATCAACATATAATACTAAGAAAGTTATTGAATTCCCATTAATCATATTATATAAATAAGGATCACATTCCTTTAAAATGAAACCAAATTATCTTATGGAATAATAAATATGAACATTCCATGATCGGGATTCTTTCTTCAACCCACTAATGGATCTCTACATCGTGCACACCTTATTGGAATTATATTACCTCACAATACTTTTGGTCTGATACATATATAAATATTAAACCAAATTAACATTTATAAAATATGTATTGACATTAATTTTCCATATCTCATAATCATCGAAGGCTACTATTTAATGTTATATTCTAATAGATTTATGCATTTCTATTGGTGAGAATGTTTTATCATATTCAATGGCTTCACATAGTCTAAAACCCTTTAAAACTTGAATTTCATTATAGGTAATAATCATACCACCCATGTTGAACATTATATTTTATTCTTATTTGTACTCAATGGGTTTTATTTCAGATCATGGGTCTACTTAAATCCAAAATTTATTTTTGAACATAGAATTCATCACAAAATGCATGGTATCATTCCATTTAACAACATATATTCCTTATACTACTTCCCAATAGGTTAGAGGATATACATCCTCAAGGAGTAATGTGTCACCTCACTCAGTGACAATAAAACCATAACACTCTAGTTCCCTAACCTCATTAGTAGTCCAATATAACACTTTTTTCATGGGAACCTCTGCATCACTCATTGTCTATTGTGGAGATTATTCACATACCAACCCATTGCATCTAGAGAAATAACATCAATATAGACAATCTTTCTACCTCTATTTTAAAAGGAAATGTGTTCACATTCTATAAAATTGGATTGTTTTTTCATAATCAATTTTCTATCTAAAGGGTTATATAGGTAATATCCATTGGTTACTTTAAGAAAAACATAAAATGATGAACATCATTATTCATGATTCTAATTTTTCATTAGGTGTAGAATAAGAAGAAATACTAACATCCCCATAAATTTATGTTTGATAGAATACCATAAATCATATGAAAAATCATTTATATATTTAGATGGTAATCAGTTAAGGAAACAAGCTACTATTTAACAAGCATATCCCCAAAAGGATAATGGATGGGTTCCATGAATCATCATTTATCTGACCTTGTTGTGCAAGGTCCTATTTATATTTTTATTAAAACCATTCCACTATGGTGTATGAAGAAGAATGAGTGGAGATTCTATCCCATACTCCATCAAGTGGTGAATGAATTTTTTGTTAATATTTTTTGTACCAGTATTTGAGAGTGGTTCCTTAATATTCTTACCAATAATGTATTCTACTTAATGTTGTTATTCCATAAAAAACTGAAGGAAATTTGAGTCATACCACATTAATTAGATATAGTGGTACCTATTATAGTCATTGTTAAAAGTAATGAATTAAAAAAACCACACCTTTCCTCTACTAGGGATAGACCACATTAATTGGTATGTATTAATTCCAAAAATTCATGATATCTTTTTTTTCCTGAGAAAGGTTCTTTGATCATTTTACCTTGTAAACAATATTGACATAATCTAAGGGGTTTAATTGAACTTGGTATTAGTACCATCATTGAAAAAATTTCTTTAATCGCTTCTCATTTACATGACCTAGCCTAATGTTCAATATGAGGAAGATATATGAATCATGTTCAATGGGTTTTCATTTATTTTCATTACTAGGTTTTCAATTTCATGTATATATAATCTATTATTATGATTCACCATACAATAACACTTTTTTTTCTTCATAAAAGAGACGAAATTTATTTATGAACATTAAATAAAATATCATAGTGTCCAAATATGACATAAAGATTATGTTTATGGTTAAAGAACGTACATAATAATAGTTATTCAATACTAGAACCAAAACACTAGGCAAAGTTAAGTGATAGTCTTCCACTGATAAGGATACTAGATATGGACCATTTTCATCTCGGAGATCCACTTTTCCTTTTTCAATATTCTGAATCCTACTTATTTTATGTATATGAATACAAATGTGTCATTCACATGTTGTATCAAATTCCCATCTTGTAGATAATGATAGATTTAATTCAATGACAAAAATACCTAAAGTATAAGTACCACCTTGCTTCTTCTTCCCAGCTTAGAAATTTTTCTTCTAGTGTGCTGTCTTTCCAAAAAGAATGAAGAAATCATCGTATTATTTTTTCTCTCATGTATCTTTGGCATCATAGAAGGTTTTTGTATGGGGTTCTTCTTCCTTGACATGGTCTTAGACCCATTTTTCTCACCCTTCATTTTCTTTTTCTCTATAAGGATTGAATAATTGGTTTTATTTATAACCATATCAACATGTAAAACAAAAGAAAAGTTTTTAGGGAGAACCTTTTTTTATTATTAATTTTATAATTGGTAATGAATGTTGAAAAGCATGGAAGTAATGATGGATGAATTAGATTCATTACTAGTTCTTTGTTCAATTTAAACTCAAGGGCTTCAAGCCTCTCAATTTACCCAATCATCATGAGTATATTATGTCCCTCTTGATTTCCTTCTACTAGATTACACATATAATGGAATCTTTAATCTCAAACATTTATTGCCTTTCTCTCTCTGGATATAATTCTTTGAGATGATAAATCTTCTTGTACGCATCATTATCATCCTAAATTTTCTAAAATTTAATGCACATCAATAAGACCATGACAAAATGAACATAGAGTGCACCATGTAAATTATTTTGTTCAATTTATCTTTTTTCACCTTGATTTCTCCCTGAGGAGGCTTATTTGGAACTGAGGACTCTAACACATATTGCTTCCTTTCTTGGTGTAGTAGTATGTTTAAGGGCATTTACCACTCCTGAAATTTATTGTTAGTCAAGATATTTTTTTAATCAAAAATTGATCATAGTGATAATGTACTTGTGGTGTTCGTGATTTTTCATTTTATATATACAATAGATAAAAATTAGTAGTAACCACATTATGTTGGTTACCATTTATAAATTTATGATTAATTAATTTCTATATAATTTAAATGTTCCCACTATTTTATCGAACAACAATATAACTCATGAATAGATTCATAATACTATATTTGATTGAGTATTCTAGTGTCAAGGATCATTAAAACCTCCCTCATAGTCTACAATCTACTGATACGCCAAAACTCATAGGGTCTCATGGTAGGCACTAGGCTGACCAACCACTTAAACGGGTGGTTCCGTGTTATGATGAAGTAAGTCCCAGATTAATAGAATCGTAACTTGATTACATCAAATCATTTCCTCCAATGTGAAAAAAATTTATCTATGGATAATCCTTGACTATCCACATTAGTTATGTCAACCTAATATTAATATTAGAACCCCCTGTTAGTAAGATTCACTCTCAAATATTTCTAACAAACACCTCGAACACCCAGTTCTATTCAAATGTTAGAATTGAAAATATTTTAGACAAAATATTTATTTGAGGAATTTTGATATTTCTTGACAAATATAATTCATTTATATTTACTTTTTCCAGGCCTGTTTATCACTAACACAAGTGGACATGAATTAGAAAAATATTTGTCACAGCTTTATTCATATTATCTTGTTTATTATATTATGTGATCAAACAATAATCAGTCACATGTATAAAATAAGTAACCAATTTGTAATCGAAAACACACACAACAAGATGGTCTTGAGAATATAATTATAATTGATCCACAATGGATAAGTCGTGACAGTGTGATTCCATACCCGAGTCATCTAATGAATCATATTGTAGCATGGCCCTAGTGCAATGTACTCGACTCATATCTGGGTTACATTGTTGACTTCGTGGGGTCTGAATCTTAGAACAAAAATGACAACTTACAAATATATTCACACAAAAGAGAGGGGGTCTAGGTGTGAAATGTACAATTGGTTCATTGGATTTGTAGACCCTTATACATATTTGAATTTAAAAAACATAATGGACATACCAAAATTTAACTACATAATTATTAAAATCATTGAATGAAATAAATGATTAAATAAAAAAATATAGACAAGAATAGGTCAGAAACTAGATAAATATAAATCATTATAGAAATAATAGACAACAAAATTAAACTGTGATAAATATAAATAGCAAAATGGTCTTTAAATTAATTAAATGAATTAAAATGAATTAAAATAATTTATTTTATCCATTCCAAAATTAAATTTATATATATTTAAAATTTAAATCAAACCATTTACTTAATTTAATTCTCAAATTAAATTAATGTTTCAACCTCTTTAAATTTTAAGCAAAAATAAATTTTAATTAATTTAACATAAAAAACTAAAATTAAATTAATCAAATTAATTTATTTAAAAATATAAATGTTAATTGGGCTTGAAAACCCCGCAACAACCCATTACACACTGGGACGTAGTGAGGCTGGCCCATTTGGGCATAGAAATCACTATGCATGTGTATTATAGCCCATGTAGGCCTACCCAGACTTGCTCCAGCTCAGGGAAACCTACCATAACTCTTTTGTAGGGAAAACCCGTTCTACTGGGACCCAAGTAACAAGTGATAGAAATTAAATTTCTCATGTTAGGCATTTGACTGGACTATATTTGGTAGAAGGGCTGGGAACGACGTAGAGATAGGGGCCAGAGGTGGAAATCCTCAGTTGCCTGAGGTCTTCATCGAAGGCAGGTGGAAAACCAGGTAGGACAGAGGTGGGATGACTATGATGGGACATCCCAAGATGTGGGAAGGTGGCATCATGGGGCAGTTCTCACGGGATGATGATGGAGCTCCGTAGAAGGTTAGATCGGGGACAACCGGTTGAGATGAGAGATGACTGAGGTTGTTTGGAATGAGAGAGCCTCACACATCGAGGGATACCAAGTCCTATCATAGTGGATGGTAACCTAGGTCGGTGTTGACCACGGGGATTGAAATGTCCTGATTCTGTTCATCATATGGAAATGGTTCACAATCATGGTGAATGGATACATGTGATGGATGTGGATGGTGGCCTAACCATGTGGCTAGTTGGGTAAGATGCAATAGACAAGGGTCGATAGATCATTCATAAGGGAGGTGGTCTCACAAGAGGTTACCAATTCCTGGTTCATCTAGAGAGGAGGGGTTCCACATTTGGGTTACAACTGAGGGAGAGGGAAAGGGACGCGTCGTAGGGTTCAACAAAGACCATGGATGAGAGGCTAGTTGTAGGTGGTGATGGATTGACCAATGAGGGAGAAAGGTAAGTAGTTCCTCAAGTCGACCAGTTTTGATCAAGAAAAGAGAGGATACATCAGGTCAAGGTATTTTTAATCCTTTTAAAATTTTAAATTCTATCCCCTCCTTTCTAAAATTTCTATTACAAATTTAAATAAGAAAATATTATAATATATTATCAGGTGTAAATGTATCTTTGTCCAATTTATCTCTAGTTTCCATATTTCTATTAGTCTAGGCCAGATTATGACATATGGAAGAACACTACTAAATTATATATTGATATAAAATTTTTTGAAAAAAAAAATTAAAATCCAAAAAAACATAAAATGAAGGAATATGATGATACAAATGTGTTGTCAGATGTCCATCACATAGACATACGAAATCAGATCGTCACAAAGATAGATTCATTGGATCTATTTCAATAACCACAATAAAAAATTTATTGAAATTTAATTTATCTTGAATGAGAAGAACCATTCTTCCCTTTAATACCAATTAAAGGTACTGAGTTACTCATAAAAAGCTAATGTGACATGAATTTAAAATTTTTTATCACCAGATGTGTAAAAACATAATTTACTCTATTGATCTTGCCACAATATGATCAAATGATTTGAAATTGTTTAATCACTATAAGATAAACAAAACCGGATAATACATCATTCATATTTGAATAATTCACACCCGTTGAAGGTTTCCCGCCACTTTTTCTTGAAATATCTGTTGTTGAATCCTTTCAAATTATTCACACATGCTTCTCAAATCTGCACACTTGTCAGCTGTATGATTCAATGTGCTATAGTGGATCTCTGATGATCACTTCGACACAATGACAATCACCATGATCTTTCATATTTGATACCATAGGAAAAAATGATCCATTTGTTGTTTCATATATTCTATCCCTATAAATCAGGAAGATAGAAGAGCACTCAATTCTGAAGAATGAATAATCTTAATGAGACGGTCTTCTATCAATTTATATAGTGTAGATCTACAATATCCAGTTAAGGTTCCCATCCCCAATTTAATAAACATCCACAAAATAAGTACTATAAATAATTAGTTATGAAGAACAAAACTATGAAATAAATATTATTTATAGATTATAAGATACTAATAAAATAAATTAAACAAATGTTACATGATATTTGTAATCCTTTAACATGACTCACTTCCCTCGATAATATTAAACTAATATGGAATATTATATTAATATTAATTCTTATTATATTAATGATTGTGTTTATCTAATTAGTTGTAAATTAATATAATAAATAAACTCAAGAAAAATGTTATTTATTATAATTATAATGAATTTATTTATTCATTAGTGATCGCTTGAACTTGGGTAATACCTAAACCCAAGGGTGGGGCCCACTAAATCTTATTTTCATATTCAAATTAATAAGACATACTCTCGAATGTGCTATTGTGTGTGACCCTCTAGGCCCATATCACAATAGAAGAGAATAATATTCATAGATAAAGAGCTTGGTCTGGAGACCAATCAAGGCCCCTAAAGATATATGTAGAATTCAATGTAATGAATACCATCTTACAAAAAACACTATATAATATGTTCTATTTTTCATCTATATCTCATAAGGAATGATGTACACTTCTGTCATCATCCTTTTTTATTTATTATTTCTTGATCAATTCAAATCCACTATACTTCAACTAGCATGGACATGGATTTATGAAGGTACTACCATCCTAATAATCCTATCCCAAGTTATCTCTTCCACAACAGAGAAGAGTAAAATCAATATCTTGATCATTCAACCAATGCCATGTCACCAATGACGTACTCAACAAAAAATAAATCATCATGAATTCTTTATAATGGTTCCCATCTTGTTTCAAATTACGTGATAATGTGGCACACATTGATAATGATATATAGTTAGGAGAACAATACACATGTCTTTATATAGGTTCATCTAATGTTAAGTAAAACATGTGGTGTTCATATTGGAGGGTCTATGCTCATGATGTGAACTATTAGAGATCATCATGTTCGAACATAATTAGAAGTCTCAATGCATATGAGCGCCCATAACCTATTAATCATACTTCATATATGTTTGGTCAGTATGATTTATATAGGACATATGACATTACTTCATGATTATAGTCATAGTATAACTAGGTTCTCATTATAGCCTGAGATATGCTATAACCCATTGATATAACACATAATCTATGGAAATTGTGATAAATATAGAGGATACGGAAGTATCTACACTATTATCAAAAGGTTAACATATGTATATATAAAAAACTATATTCATGTAATAGTAATCAAAGTATATAATATGTTGGGTATAAAGATCCAATATTCAACCATCATTTCTAAGGGGAAGATGATTAGTGGTGAACCCTTATTGAGAACATGGGTGGAAAAGAAGAAATTGAATCTATGGAAAGATAAGATATTAAGATGATATTTCATATTAAGTAATTATCACATATTTTATGAACAAAGATATAGGATGAATTCAATGAGATTAACAAAACAGATGATGAATATGTTAGTACCTATGAATCTAATTTTAAAATAATTACAAGGTATTCTTCTATTTTAAACACTGTCCCTAAAAGAAATATTGATCAATTCATTATTGACCTAAATAATTGTCTTTGAAAGGTGATGAATATAAGATACTTTACAAATTATGAATATTTCATTTGAATTGAACTAAAGGAGGAAATGGAAATTTTATATTCCCACCATTCAAATTGGTTTGATAATAAATGGATGATCAAATCTCATGAAAACTCAAATGGGGTAATAAAATTCCATCCATATGCACGCCAGAATGGTGGGAAGAATAATCAAGGTAATTTCATGAATGGAAATCAGTGGTTCTTTTAATTTAGAATGAAAGTACATAAAGACTGTGAATAATGGAATGTGATTAATTTTCATGTTAATGAAATGCATAATAAAATAAGTCCATCTACTACACCACCCACTCTCTAATGTTTCATGTGTAAGGAGATTGAGAATTTTCTGAATCAATGCCCCAAAAAATTGCTAATGTGTATGATGAGCCACAAAAACCACTAAGCTCAATGGAAAAAGGAAAAAATAATCCAATTACAAGGGCTAAAGTGAGTAATGATAATTAAAAGACACTTATCCCCCCCCCCCTTATTTGGTAACTTCATGATTTATTTTGAATGAATGAGCCCTTTATAAATTATATTGTTCATCCTATAGGGAAATTTCATTTGAATAATTCCCTAAAAAATATATTGGAACAATTAAATCACACTTGATATTCCATCAGTACAAGGATGAACTCATTCCTCAAATTAATATGAATTTTTATAATATAATAGATTATATAAATATATAGGGTGAATTATCAATATGATGTGTATATGTCTCCATGTAATACTTACATAAGAGTTATTTATACCATAATGGTTTATTGTGTTTATGGATGACCATATGTTCAAATTCAATAAAACTAATTTTGAGCTATTATGTTATGGGATTTTATCATGAATCCTGATATTTATGAGTCATTTGTATAAATAAAACCCCATTATTTTGTATTCAATTTACTAAAAAAGTTTATGGAGTAATTCCATTACATTATGTATAAATATGATTAAAAGTAATTTTACCATGTAAGGTTTATCGTTCTTTTTTTGTTGATGTATTTATGGGTTTTAGTCAATCACCTTACAATGATAGAACACTTTATTTATACTAAAGAATATTTCTCTCTAGGCCCTCATTCTAGAATATACATTAAGGAAGTGGTAAAGAGGCATGTAGTACCAAATTAAATTGTATCAAATCAGGTTCCAAAGATTACCTTTATGTTTTGCAGAAGGATTCAGTATGATTTGACATTATATGTCATGCTCAGAAGGATAGTTAGTATGATAGAACAATTCCAACCCTAGAGGATATGCTAAGATCATATTATATGGGTTTCATTTGTGGTTTGTATCAGAAACATTCTATAGTTCTATTTTCTTACATCAATAGACTTAAATAGAGCCTTCATGTAGATACTCATAAAGACCATTGTTTAATGAAGGTTATAACTCTGAAATTCTGGAATAAAGTTGTAGAAAGAAAGGTTTTGGGACCTGAAAAATCTAATGAGATAAAAGAGAATGTTAGACCCATTCAGAAACATGTAAAGAGAATTTTTTCTACAGAAATGTTAAGCTAATAACTATTGTCACAATATAGAATTTGAAGATAGATAGATTGGTTTATTTTTATTTGTACATGGATGAAATAATGGAAAACCAATATCTATGTATATCAATCCCTTTGAAATGGTTGATTATATCAAGAAGAAAGAATATCATTTTGGGCATCCATTTAACTCTCTCAGGTTCAAGATGTGTTCCACATATATCTCCTGAGGATGTATATACATGATTAGTCACATGTATTGTACATAGATGTCCAAACATTGTATATTTATCATTATTATGAGAAATAATTAGTTGATACTCTAAATCATACATAGAATTTTATCCTAAAAAATACCATTAAATATGGTTAATGTTTTTTTAGTGAAACTCAAATCATGATAAGTCATGTGGGAACCTGAGGATTGTAACACCCCAGATCTGGATTCCACTAATAGGTTCCACATGCACATTTAGCAATTTTGCCTAAATCGTATTTCCAAAAATGCCCGAGGCTACCGACTAGCAGTGAGGTCTTGATGTGCAATAGTGTGGAAAATATTCCCTTATTGAAAGTGTATCACAATGAGTAAATAATATACAATAGAAGAAGTAGTATACAATGTGAAACTAAAGTAAATAGAAGAAGAATGATAAGATAAATAAAAAATAATTATTCCATAAAAAATATAATGCACCATTTTATTTCTAATAAAACAACCAAAACATGATACACTATAGTTAAATTCCATACAAGTATCAAGGAATCGAAATAAAAGAAAACTCATAAGCATTTTAAGCCTCGGCATGGTCATAGGCTCTCTTTCTCTTAACCAAGGTGTGAGACTAAATCCTTGATGGAAACCCCCTAACATATGTTCCAATATATCAGTTAAAATATGTAACATATAATGTACGATAATGGAAGAAGTAAACTAAGATGTTATAAAATGTAAACATTCCTCCATGCACTGGAATTAATTTAAATTTATCTCCTGTTCTTTAACCAATGAAAATTCATTGATTTTTATATGTCCTGGAATCCGGCCTGAGATCATCAATCCCCTATATAAAATGAGAACAAATGATTCCATAGTAGGACATCTTAAAGAAGATGTGAATACCGAATCCAAGATTGTGGTTTGTCTTGGAAAACACATCCTATGTCATTCCACATCAATATGTCCCTAGGACAAGACTAGTGTGTAATAATTTCAACAAGATTTCGTGCTAAGCATGGTATATAAACATTTTAACATATTTCAGGGTAAAACTGGCATATAATCATTTGATTATGTTTTACGACCAAGCCTGTTATATCCACATTTCAACATATTTCATGGTCAAGCTCGGTATATTAGCATTTTAGTATAGTAATCAACACTTTTAAATTACACTATTACATGGTTAAAAAATTTATAGCTCTCGTGTGAAATACATATAATAAACAACACATGTAATCAACATTATTACATGCTTTTCAAAAATCAACACATGTGGAAAGTTTCATTTTTCAAGAAACACATGATAATTTAAGAATAAAATGGATTTAGTATTAAATATATCACGTGGGAGATGTCATATTGAATACTAACAAGAAAATTAAACTATAAAAAAGCTTAAAATTTTATTATCTCAAATGGTAAAACATTTAATTAACCAATTTCATCTTAAAATAACCTGTAATAGGGAAACAAAGGCATGTGCATTGGCATCCTAGGACAAACGGCTAAACAACGATCATCTGAGTGAAACACACCCATGGGGTGGACCTTAATCAAACCAAACAAGCTCAAACATGCCTTAATTAATTTAATCAGTCACCTAAATGCCATTACTTATTAACACAGGTCAACATCTAAACCAAGAGACACCCTAAACATTGGTGAACGAAACTACGAAACATGTAAATAACCCAAAATTTAACGAAATGAACAATACCCCTACCTATTCCTTGTGTGACACTCCTCATCTAGCATCTACCTCAAATTCAAGCTAGAATGATGTATATCTACTAAACAATAACAAAATCTTAACCGTAAATAAATAATTTTTGGGATGAAATATGAGATAACGAATAATGTATAATCGAGATATTAATGATTCGGTTCCAATGCTTCCTATGATGATTTAATCGAAGTCCGGGCGAAGATTTGGGAGGATATTGAAGATTTAATGATATTGTTTGTGAAAATTAGTGAGCCCCTTCGATATAGAATGTTATTGGATGGATACTGCCCATTTAATGAAAAACAAATAAAATACATGGATTGTAAGTACATGTACACATCACCTATATCGTGTTACAATTCATTTAGTGGTTGTTTTCCACCGACGTACATTCAAGGACCTGAAAAGATGACTACACAGTGTGTACTAAGAAGTACACAACATGTAGTTGTTCGTTCCTCTAATTATTTCTAACATGCCCCCAAACCATGTATTCCCCTCATACACAGCCAAACTACATGGCATGTATATAGGATTACACTGTGTGTATCCCTGAGTTAGGCAGCATGATAGTATGATTCTCCAACCTAACATGTTTTCCCTTGTTTTCTCAAAAACAACTCAATGGAAAAAGAATAAAACAAACATGTTCCTAAAAGGTAGAATTAGGTTCTTACAAGGATGTAATGGGGACGAAGTATCCTCAATTTCTGATAAACATGTGTTTCTTTTTTGGGAAAAATTTATTTAATGGGGTGGAGGTACAAGGTAACTCCACAAGATGAGGTGAAATATAGTTTTTCAAATAAATATAATTTTTTCAATTTTTTTCATGACATAAAACAATCGTTTTAACTTTCCTTATATGAAACACTGACTTGATCTTCTCATACAAGAAACACTATGTTTAAACGAAATATGTCGTATTATTAAAATACTATTATTTAATATGAATATTTCAAACTTGTAATAAGAATTGTGAGTATACATAAAATTAAATAAATTATAATATTATATGGTTTATAGATGAATATAAAATTATTTATTTGACGACCAAATATTTTAAAATAAAAATTAAAACTTTTTGAAATGAAAAGAAGTATTTTTATGGAAAACTTTTATTCTGAAGAAAAATCACTTTTACATTAAAAAAGAAGATAAATAATTATTTAATAATTATTTAATACATATATATATATGATATTTTGAATCAAATTTTTAATAACCATCTTATGTGTCCTCAAGAAATGTGATGTGAATAAATCCAATTTTTTAATTAAAACATAATTTTTTTAAAAAGTAGGTTTGTCTCATTTTTCACTATTATTTTAAAATTATTTTCCCTAGTTTTATAAAATTTATTTCAATAAAAAATTAAAAAATTTGAATAATCATTTCAAAATTATCATATAGTTAATGTTATAGAATTTCATATAATGATAAAACTTTTGATTAACAGTGAAGATTCTTGTTTTTGTTAAGAATTTTAACATATTTCAATGTATTTAGAAACATAAAAATTTGTTTTAATAAGATTTTCAAGGAATAATTAGTTCAATTTTATATCAATTAAAATAATTTATTTTATTTCTATCAAATTAATGTTGAATTATATTATTATATTTGTATTTATTGGGACATTTTCTCTTTTGAAAATGACTTTCCCCTCCTGTCTGCATGATGAATACTAAATTAAAATTTTATAATTATGTTAATGTAGTTTGAAAAAACAGAATGAATATTTTGAATCAAAATAATTTATGTTATAAAATAATTTCATATTAATTTTTTAACACAAATAACTGAAAAAGCATTAAAATTTATTTACCAATTTAAGGAAAAAATGGGTTTTTGGGGTGGTGGAGAGGGTTAAAATGAAATGATAAATTTTAAAAACCATAAAAATATGAAAAACACCCATTTTATTGAAATATTAGACCTTATATCTACTAGGGATTAAAATTTTCAATTTCATAGCCTTATGGCATGTGAAAAATACATGTTCAAATTTTTCATTTCAAAATTTTTATATGTGCCACTCACCTCACTTATAAATAGAAACCATTTAATTTATACCCTTTACACTTCCAAAAAAATTTATTATAAAATAAATATCCAAATAACTTCTTTAATTACCTAATACTACTTTATAATCCTAATATTTGTCACAAATTCAATATAAAAAGGCTTTTATTATATACCCAAAGAACATTCTTGAAGAAGATGAAATGTTACTAGCTTAGAGTTTTATATTATTTTTTACTCCATCTATTATAATTATTATTAAAAAAAATTGTATATAATAAATTATATAAATTCAATATAATTAAATTTAATTATATAAATATAATAACCTAAATACTTATCCTCTTCCATTAAATGGGTTAGGAAATTATCATTCATTTGTATGATGGACTACCACCTCACAAAATGATGTTATTTTTTCCATCACAACCTCTCAAAACTAGATATAATGATTTATTTATTACTTATATATAATATTTATCAAATTTTTTTTCTTATTTAAAATTTATATCACTCATTCCATCTTACCTTCTAATCTGTTGGCATATGATAACGTCATTCATGTGTACAGTGAACTACCACCTCACAAAGAGATGTGATTTATTTGTGAATTACATTGATGTTAATAAAGATGTTATTAATAAAAATATGTAATATATATGAAATTGTTTTTTTTCTATATTTTTAATATATCATTTACCCTTTTTTATTTCATTCAATTATGAAATTGGATATAGTGTTTATGCATACCTATAGTCTACCATATCCATGAACCCAATATTTCATTTTCTATCAATAAATATTATGGATTATGATAAATACATATATACTAAATATTTATGATATTTATATCATGATTAAAATACTGGATATGATGTAACCATGATTCAAATAATATGAAAAAATAACCAACAAAAAAAATGAAAAATGTGGATGTTATTGTGATAATCATGATCATAATAAGGAATTGTTGATGAAAGGTTCATAAAATGTCATGAGTAAATTATATATGATTAATAAATATTATTTTTATTTTATAATAGATTTATAATAAACATAACATTATTATACATGATTTTCTATTTTTTTATGAGAGTAGATACTTATGGTTTTGGATTTCTATCTCACTCTTATATTCTATGAGACACATGTAATTTTCAACATGTGTTTCCTTTATATAGTTTATATACTTCCCATTAATTTATATAATATTTTTTCTCCAAAAAATTAGTTTTATTTACCTATCCATTTTATAGTCTCATTTTCATGGGTTTTTTCTTCAAAAGATATAGATTTTGTAATGTTTTAATGAAATGGTCTCTTTATTAATTAGGATTTTTTATGTATATGATTCCAATGATAAAATATTATGATCTGTATCTTCAAAAACTAATGAAATTTATTTTTATATGGTTATGAATTTATAATACATGGTTTACATTTATTTGTTGACTTTATGTACACAAAAGTTAAAATTTATTTCAAGTAAAAAAAACTTTATTTCTCTCTTTGGTAGAAAATAATTTTTCTCTCAAAATCATGTTTTCTATAAATGTTTTGTAAATTTTTTTATGAGAAAATGAATTATTAAAGAAATTATTTATCCTTTTTAACATCTTAAATAAAATTAAAAGGAATTTGCATGTAGTTTTCTAAATAATGGCCATTTCTATTATACCAAAAATGTGAATGGAATATGTCTTTTAATGTGTATGAAATGATTGATATTTTCATCCTTAAGGACCATATCATATTTTAAATAAATTATTTATATGTTTCAATATTTATTTCTAAATAAAATAATTTCTAAAAATGTATTATGTGTTTTTACTTTGAAAAAGTGATTTTCAAATCGTAATTTCTTGAAGAAACTTTTTAAATGATTTCCTAGCGTCCATTATGTTTACAAGGTAATTTTTTTTAGAAAAAGTATTTTGAAAAATTTTCATGTTTTAAAAAGTTTTTTCAAAGTAGAATAGGAATATTCCTCATGAAATGTTCCACGTGATCCTTGAAAATAATTTTATTTCCAAAAATGTATTCCTTTGAAATTTATTTTTTTAGGGATAAGATTAAATTATACCATCCATATTATTTATATAGATGAATAATGTTTTTTTTGACAGATATTTTTTGAAACCAATTTAATTTTCATGGGTTAAGATATGGTTTATTGATGAATTGTTTATGAAACTAATTTTTCTATCATGGGTTATGAGTTGATGATATGATGTATTTTTTATGATATTTGGACACAAATAATAATTTTTTATTAAATAAATGGGTGGGACATATAACTATATCAATTTAATTGGGTAATGATTTATATATCATGAGTTAATAATGTAAAACATGTTTATGCGATTGACGCAATATGTGAAACAAGCTTGTCAGGATCCACTGTGTGAAATAGGTGTGTCTTGATCCATTATGTGAAACACGTGCATCCTAATACACAGTGTGAAACTTATGATAATTAATGATCCACAGGGTTTTTGTTATTTGTAGTTCAATGGGAAATATTAAATAGTATTCATATATTTAATATAGTTGCAAACCACTATTAAATTATATTATATTTAATGATTTATTTATGATGACTTATTAATCTTATGGGTCATGCTTTTTAAAATTATATTAGTTTATGATATGACTCATCTTTGTGATCTATGAAAAGTTGGATATGAAAATTATAATCTATGTTCATGATAAAATACCCATATGATTATATTAGAATTTCATATGATTATATATTAATAACTCTTATGTTTACCATAATAAGCATCTAATATCACCCTTTCATAAGGTTCTTTCCCTAGGATATGAAAAAAGGTTATGTTTGGTATGTACAACAGGAGTAATATTTGAGTATATATATATGGGATATGTCGAAGATCGTTAATGAAATTAGATAACTGTGATTATATTATATAAATGAAGTAAACTATTATTTTAATAGAGTGTGTGTTTATGAAATGCATTCAATATTCATTTTAAAAGACATGATACTTATGTATAAAATACAAGGTATCTAAAATTTTATAAATTTATTATTATATATATTCTCTTACTTTAATAATTAATATCCTTCACTAGAAATATTCTCTAATGGAACAATGAAAATTCTTTCTATTCATGGATTATAATGAGGATACATTTATATGATTTCATGAGACATATTCCTTTCCCTATGTTACATATGTTTTGAAGGAGTGATGGATTATTTCATGTTCTTCCATACACAAAATTATAGTTTTTTGTTATTTTATGGTTGGGTATGTCATAACCATCCTATATATTTGTAACATTTATAACTCAAAATCTCAAAAAAATATTTGTGCATACCCTAATCCTATGTTTAAACTAGAGGTATGTTTAATCCAAAGTGTATTTCTGTGGTAATATCAATCCCAAAAAAAGAATAGTTGGTTAGAAAAAACCTTCTAATTTATGAATATCATGTTGTGTATCATTGAAAGATTATTTTTATTTGTATGTTTTCTCCAAAATTTTATGCCACACATTCATGCCATATTCTTATACTTATGATATCTGGTTATGGATAATGACTTGTTAATGGTTATTCCATACTCTTACAACACACATCTTTTTTTATAACAAATCATTATTCCTTGATTTATTACTTTAAAAAGATCTCTTAAAGGGTATTATTTTAAATTTATTTTAAACAAATTTATAAAGTTTTTATTACTAATACTAATTCATGTATAACATTTCTATGAAATATGAATATGGGATTCTCTATGGCATGTGATTATTATATCATATTTCTGTACTATTATATTATAATATGTGTTTGATCATTAGAGAGTACATATTCATGTATTATGATGTATGGATAATATTTATGGTTATATGATATTTTTAATAATATATTACTCTCGTGCTTGTGTTTATAATATGGTTCTGAACTACCTCTTTAGATGACTCATTGATAATATTTTCCCTTACTAAGCATTGGAGATCATCCATTTCTTATTTCTCCCATTTCCCATGTTACAGAGATGAGTATAAATATAAAGGTCCATACATTACAAGTAGATATTGCTTAAACATACAAGAATACTAATTACATAACATAACAAAACCACATCATCGCCGTATAGGTTTGGAGTCTTTATAAATTGGGAAACATAAACAACTGCTTTATAAAACATCCACATTGTCTCCCAGTCATTAATTTATTACTAGAATTACTTTTGACATATCTTACTCAGTACCCTTCTTGAAGACCTGTGTAAAAAAACATATGAAAGGGGGATCTCAAATGCTTAGTAATGGTAAATAAGGGAAATATCAATCTTATACATATCATTTGAAAATATTATCATGTATATAAAATATTATAATATCATGTCATGGGATAAAACATAAAATTGAAATGTAGTCCCAATATTCATTACATAAGACATAAAATTTGGTTTCATACCCACATAATCATAGAAAATCATTTCATATTAGTCATGAATCATTGTCAAGACCATCATAGAAGAAAATTTTCTTTACGGAACAAAGTTCACTCCTCATTCCAGACCTGTATTACTGAACCAGATTTACTTGTCATCCAGTGATGTCTATATCATGAGATATAAATCTTTTCACAATGAATTTTTGGTAGATTTAGGTAACACCCATCTCATAATGAAACAATTCTTATGTGTGCTTCAAAAACATAAAAACATTCACCACAGTATAACCCATGAAATAAAATGTGTTTCTTAAAAATCATTCCATCATAATAGATATAAAACAAATGGATTTCCAAGATAACATTCCATCATAACCACAATAAAATAATATTTATAATAGAGATAAATTATATCCTTATTAAAACAGTGTCATCTAATATCGAAATTAATTTTTAGAAAATAGTTGAAATTAATTCCTGAGGAAAATATCCTTTCTTCTTCAAAAAAGTTTCCATCTTAAAAATGAAAAACAAGATAAGACGAAATAATGTTATGTAAAATTCACCTTGTAATATTTTAGTGTAATATTAAATGATATAAGAAATTTTGAAAGGGTAAAAATCTGTTCATTCCATTTAAGTTAAAAACATTCTACTCATACTTTTTTTGGAAAATTAATAATGTACCTCATACCAAAAACGAAAAAAGATTCCATTCATACAATTTAGTAAAAATTTAACAATCGGTAAAAATGAATTTAAAAAATTATTTATGGATATTAAGATGATTTCTAAATACTTATTTTGGAAACATGGATGAGTATAATAAATATACCATAGTAAATACTTATTAATAAACAATTTTGAATAAAAAAGAGATTTTAAAAGCTATCCATTACCTTAGGTACAATATTATTTTTATATATCTGAACCCCATATATAATGATTTAGAGAATTTTTATTATTTATTCCATAGTCATAATCATTTTTATTATTACATTTATGATCATATTTTCATTAATTTGTTTGTAACATTTCATTTTTACTCGTTAATTAGTTATTAACTGCAGTATGGTCTTATGCATGTTTTATTGGATAAGTTGTTATTAATATTTTTAGGTTATAGTTATATTATTCAAAAAATGTTATTACTATAATATATATCATAATTATTCATTATATTCAATTATATAATCATTATTTAATGAAGATTATGTGGTATGAATCACATCGCACTATAGAGATAGTAAGTCGTACATAAACACGGGTAGCGATATCATTCCCATAATTGTTGAAGGTATAGATGTGAATGATGTATTGTACCTCGAAATAAAAATAATTCTATATCAATCATGTATATATTTATTAATTCTATTCTTATACCCATACATGTAATGTGATGGGGAATAATGGGTTACACCATAGTGTGAAGATGGTAAGCCGTACGTACACACGCATGGTAATTTCATTTTTCCGAGGATGGGTAGAAGGTGTAATATGGTTATTTCATGTTTATAACAAAATATCATTATATTATAGATACTAATGTTATTAATTTATAATGAAACAACTAATTAAGATAATGTAGAAGATGAAATAAGTTTGAAATAATCGGTAAATGATATTACATATTCTTCGATGTGCCTCCTCTAAATCTCCACTTAGAGCACTAGAGGTGGTAATTGAAGACAATAAGAACCTATATAATGAAAATAGGAAAGTTTATAAGGAAAAAGGGTAGGTTATTTACATGCATGAAGGCTAAAAATAATGTGAAGACGTGGGGGAGGAGGTTCCCTTTTCTAATTGAGGCGAGGGGAACTTTTTCGACACTACATATTTATTAATTTATAATAAAATAAAAACCTACCCAAAAACAGACAAAATGTCCCAATTTAGATGACTAGATGAAATTTAGTTTTAATTAAATCAACCAATAAAATTTGGAAAATTTTTGTTTTCAATTTAACCGATATCTTTTTAATTATTGTAATAACATTATAAATATTCAATGGTTATAAATATTTAATTATATGGTGTTAATTGACCATAAAAGGATATTATATAACAGTTTAAATATTATAATTTTCACATTGTAATTTTTAAATATTTTTACGGTTTTAAAATAATTTAATAAAATGTTATATTTTTAAAATAACAATAGTGTCAACTTTAACATGTTCCATTTATTTGACATTGAAAAATTTCTCAAAAGAGATAAATTAGAAAAAAATATTAAATACAATCCAGACCTGTCATATTCACCTATATAAATTTGTGTATCACATTAATTATTTCATATTATATTTTTTTAAATATTTTTAAAATCATTTATTTGATATTTTTATTAATAAAATAACTTTCACACCACTATTGTGTCATCAAAAATAGTAATTATTTAACATTTAAAATTTATAAATATAATTCCATTATGTAGGTAAAGCTTTTAGATTTATAGAGACTCTATATGGTAGATATTATCTCTTAGTTCACAATATATTAAATTTAATATACTTAAATAAAATGACATTGTGACATTTTGTCGCATTCATTAGGTTTTATTACATTCATGTAATATTCATATGTAATTTATAATAAAGTCATTCAATTTCGAAAAATATATGAAAAGGGTTTATTTTAATCCTTAAATATGACTTTTACAGCTGTTAAAGTAATTTTCTAATACTATTTTTATAAAAAATTAGCTAATTTACCATTAGCTATGGTAATAAAAATAGTTACCGAAGTTACTATTTATTATTCCCAAAAATAGAAGTACCTATTAACATAATTTGGACCATTTAATTCCAAATATGGAATCTATTTTTAAAATTCAAAACACAGATGATGTAGTAAATTTATTTAAATTAGTACCATTATTGAAATGTGAAAACAGGTTTTAAAAGTTAAAATATTGCAAAAGATTGAAATGTTTTTTCCTTGGAATTAAAGGTAAAATTAATGATAATGACATAAATTATATTGAATGAAAAAAATATATTCTATTTATACATTAAAACCATTCAATATTATTATTTAACCATTTAAAATATCTCGATTAAAAAAGTTGTTTTAATTAAATTTTAGCATATTTTTACTATTCATATAGACACGAAAGTTATTAGAAAAATATCAAAAATTTATCCTAAGTAAATTTTTATATCCCTCTTCAAAATAAATTTTTCATGATTTCATATAAAAATTATTAATGTGTCACACTCTTAATTTAAAATGGGTTCTCTATTCAATGGTGTAAAATTATCCTTTAAAACAATATGTTTTTATACATCAAATAGGGCTTTATTCATATCCTTTGACTATAATATTCATTTGAAGAATAAAATAAAATATTTTATTAATTATATAAAGCATATATATTTCATTAATTTCATTACCAAAAGTAATTCACACAAAAATACAAATATCAAATTGATTTATATATTTCATAAATAATTGATAGCAAATGAATTCATAATGGATTTTCATAAGTTAGTTATAATTATTCCCGCTAACCTAACAGTAAGTCTATAATGATAATTTTATAAAAATGGCATCTTAAGGGTCATTTATACTCATTATTGAGTGAAAATAAATCTATGGAAGAACAAAAATTATTTATAGAATATATTGCATAAAAATATAGGTGTTACATTCTACCCCCTAAACTGAATTTCACCCTCAGAATCCATCACATGCAAAAAAATAGATGAGGATACCTCTCCCTCATCATATCCTCAAGTTCCCACGTATCTTCTTAAAATTGGTTGTTCATCTATTAAAATTTAATCATGAATGTGGTCTTATTTCGTACAATTTTTTCTCTACGATCCAGAATCCCAATCTGTTGTTCTTTGTAAGAAAGATCTTATTCCAACAGTATGACTTCTCAGCATAGTACATGTGAAGGATCAGGTTTTTAAATTCTCAAGAGAGATACATATAACACATTATAAACTTGATAGTGATTCATTGGAAGCGCCAATTTTTAATCTACCCTCCGAACACAATCTAGAATTTAAAAAGACTGATATACCTAGGGATCAACAGTCCATTATTTTTAAATATCATTACTCTATTTAAGGAAGATATTGGCAACAACACCTTTTCACCCACTTCAAATTCAAGGTATTTTCATTAGTTTTAAAGATAATGTTTTTTTTTGACTCTAATATAATCTGAAGTGTTGTTGAATTGATTTGAACTTTACTATTATTTCATCAACAAGATCAGGTCCTAATATCTTTCATTCCCCAAATTCAACCCATCATGTTAGATTTATACACATATTTTCATAGAGGGATTCATGGAGAGCCATATAAATAATGGAGTTAAAGTTATTATTGTATAAAAATTCCACCAATGGTAAGTGTTCATCCCAACCACCATTGAAAACTTTAGAGAAAGCTCTCAACATGTCTTCCAGAGTGTGAAATGTCCTCTCATACTGAACATCTATCAGAGGATTATAAGTAGTATAGAAACATAACCCAGTGTCCAGAGCATGCTGACGACTTCAACCTCTCTTTGAGGTAAACCTCAGTTCCTGATCATATATAATGGAAAGTGGAACTCCATGTGATCTTAAGACATCCTTTACAAATATTCTTGAAAGATGATCAAGAGATAAATCCTATATAATAGCAATGAAGTGTTCTGACATCCTAAGGTGATCCACCATACGACAAATAACATTATTGACTTTGGATGTTTTGGGAAGTGCATGGACAAAGACCAAAGTGATGTTTTCCCATTAACATTCTGGTATGAGTAATGGTTGTAACGTCACCTTAGATTTCTGTCTATCAGCATTAACATGCTAACAAACCAAGCATCAAGATACATATTCGGAAAAATCTCTTTTCATTCCATCCCACCAGAAGTACTCGTTCATGTCCCGGTACATCATTGTTCTTCGAGGATTAATAGAGAATGAAGAATTATGATCCTCTCCCAATAGATCAGTTATTAAATCTGGTATAGGAGGAATATAATCTTAGTTACCAAAATTATTATTTCATCACAATCATGGTGGACTTCATGAACATATCTCACTTTCTTTTGTAACTCTTCATCTTCTTTTTGTGTCTCTTTAGTCATCACAGTTATAGATAGTTGAACATTCATTTGAGAAATATAATATTTCTCCCATTATTTTTAAATTTCACTATCCATTCATTAAAAATCCATAAATAATGGATCTTTTGCAGTCCTCATCATGGATAAGCTAGCATGTTCTTCTTTACTCAAAGAATCTACCACCTTGTTCGCTTTCCCACGATGGTAATGCATTGAGTTGTCACAATATTTAATCACCTTTAACTATCTTATTTGTTGCATATTTAGCTCATTTTGTGGGAAAATATACATTAAACATTTATGATTAGTATAAATATCACACCTTTATCTGTAAATATAATTCCTCCATATCATTAATGAAAAGATTACAGTAGCTAACTCGAAAACATGAGTTGGGTAATTTTTCTCATGAATTTTTGACTGCCATGAGGCATCAACTATAAAAATATCATTTTGAATTAGAACACCTCTCATACCCTTCTTGAATGCATCAATACAGATCAAAATTGTTTCTCTATTACAATGCATTGTGACCATAGGTGCAATAGATAACCTTATTTTTAATTCATTGATATTATCTTCATATTCATCCATCCAAATTAACATAACCCCTTTTCGAGCCAACATTCTTAGTGGATTAGATAATCATGATAAATATTTTCGAAAGAAGTTAATAATATACATCCAAACCATGAAAACTTCATACCATAGTTACCATTTTTTGTCTCGAACATCATTCAATAACCACTATTTTTTATGGATCCACAAATATCACCTCTCTTGAGATAATGTGACCCAGAAAGGAAACTTTTTTAATTCAACAACTCACACTTGGTAAATTTGGCATAATTATTCTCCTTTCTAAGGGTGTATAGTAAAATTCTCAAGTGATCACCAAGTTATTTAGTGCTATTTGAATAGACAAAAATATCATCTATAAAGAGTACCACAAACAGATCAATATATTCTCATTGGTCCATGATTCTTCTTAACAAATAGAACAAGTTCCCTCCAAGGTGACGTACTAGGGTTAATGAATACCTTGTCAAGATACTTTTGATGTTTTTTTTGAATTACTACAACTCAGTTGGGGCCATTCTATACGGATTATTTGAAATAGGTATAGCACACAGTATGTGTTCTTTTGAAAACTCAACATCATGATTTGATGGAAATCCTAGAAATTCCTCTAAAAAGACATCATCAAACTCCCATATATTTGGAATATTCTTAATCGCGAGTCTCTCCCCAACCGTTTTAGATAAATAAACTTCATTTTCTGGAATCAAGATCCATAAGACGCATGAAATTTATAATTAAAGGTTATATTTATCCTTGCGTCAATATATGATCATAGATTGATACGGAATAATAAATGTCACTTCCCTTCCTTAGAAATTGGTATGAGCTCCATATAGAGAAATCCTATTCTTTCCATGAATAACATAAATTTCTATTATATGAAGGATCATAGGATTTTCATGAAGCACTTTCCCACAAACATCAATAGGAGAAGAATTATAAACTATTGATGGGACTATTGTACCATTATAAGTTATCACAGCTAACTCAACAACTAATTTTTGATCTAAAAAAGTAACCCTTATAAAAATATTCAGAAATAAAAGAGTGGGTGGATAAAAAATCAAATAAAACATTTTATACATTAGAGTGGATGGTTAGTGTACCTTTCACCATATAATTATCATACTTCAAGTCACAGATAGAGATTTCATGTGACTTTTCTTTGTCTTTGACCTTATGTCTTTGTTGACTTAGATCATCATCAATATCCCTAGGATTAGGGAATTAATAGTTATAATGCTCAATTTCCTTGCACTTGTAACATTGAATTTTAGGAGTTTCATTATTTGTGTCCTTTTCTTTGTTTGTATCATTAGACATCTTTTTTCCATCACTTATGTATTCAACAAACTAATAGCCTTCTATTCCATATATAAAAAATTTACCAGTCCCTTTAATATAATTCCCTCCATGTTTCATTCTAGACATTTTTCATAATGGAAAAATATTTTTCTTTTTAGTGTGGTCTTTAGATTTTCATTAGAATTCAATTTTTCTCTTCTTATCAAACCTATACGACTAATGGGTTACTAGAATATCTATCTCAACCTTGAGAGAACATCGAACGATTTCCTTGTATTAATTGATGTCAATTATGGATAATTCCCTTTAGAGACATTATTTTAAGCCACCAAATAATCAATTAATTTTACTCTTATGTAGGATAATAATTCCAGAAGCGTACCTTGTAATTGTTGTAAAATTTTCTTCGTATGTACCAATAGTTTCATCATCATTTTTATTAATTTCAAGGAACTCATTATCAATATTTGTTTTCCGAATACTAAGAATGTACTTATTGAAAAATAAGTTCTTGAACTCTTAATATTCTTTGGTCTCAATTTCATCTCTTTTCCTCATATTCTTGATATGATACCACCATCAATCAACTCCTCCTTCTAAATGATAGACTTATATGACGAATTTATCATGTTTAGAACATTGTAGAACTGAAAATATCATTTTAGTGGTATCGATCCATTGTTCAGCCACTAACAGATCAGAATACATGCAGAATAAAGGTGGAAGTTGTATCATGGAGGACTCAACAGAATGTTTCTCCCTTTTTTTCTCATTTGGAAGTCCTGCACAATTCATTTCTTGATAAAGTTGTGTCATCATGGATACATGATTTTTCATTCCAGATCCCATTACATTTATGTTCTCAGGGGGACAGTGAATGCATTTCCCATCGCATTCAGCATTATCATGGTTCCTTTGAGTAACATCCACTAACTAAAACCCAGAATCATAGTGTGAGAAATACTAATCATAATAAGAAAACGACATAATCAAGAATAAAATTTAAATTTTGGACACTTTAGGTTTTATCCTAGGTTATTCAAGAACATCAACTAAACACTGAGATATGATTATAAAATATACATAGATATATCCATATTTTTTTACTATGGTTCTAATATCCTAGTTTCCAAAGGATAATTATACGTTTTCTCTTATACAAACTATAACGGCCCCATACATTAAAAATAGACATTAAATCATTATTTATGAATATTTTTTACATAACATAACCAAACCAAACGAGGAACATATATGTTTAGTGTCATTAGAATCTGGGAAACATAAAAAAAACTAGTTCATAAAACATCCACATTATCTCCTAGTTATTTTTTTCCTAACTAGACTCCATTTTCAAATATATTACTTAATAAAATTCTTCGTGAACTGGGGAAAAGAAACATATGAAAGGGTAAGCTCAATTGCTCAGTAAGGGTAAATAATGGAAATATCAATCATAAACATAACATTTCAAAGTCATATCCTGTTTATAAAATATCATAATATCGTGTTATGCGATAAATAATAAATATGGAATGCAATCCAAATATTTATAACATAAGACCTAAAATTTCGTGGCATACACACATAAACAGGGAAAATCATTTCATATTATTCAAGAATCATTTCCAGGACCATCATAGTAGAGAAAGTCCACTACTGAACTGAGTTCACTTCTCGTTCTAGCCCAGTATTACTGAAGTATATTTACATTTCATTCCAGCCATGTATATATCATTAAATATAAATCATTACCCAATTCATTGGAGGGAGATATAGGTCCCAAACATCTCATAATGAAACCATTATTATGTGTGCCATGAAAAAATAAAAAAAATTCACCATAGTATAACCCATAAAATAAAATGGGTTTCTTAAACATCATTCCATCATAATTGAGGAAAAAATAGAATTCCTAAATGAAATTACAGAATAAAAACAATAAAATAGTCTTAAAAATAGGGATATAAATAAAACCTTATTTAAAATGTTTCATATATGGAAAATAATTTTGAGAAAACACTTTAAATTAAATCATGAGGAAAATATTCTTTCTTCTTCAAAAATGTTTTAATTCCTAAAATTAAAACAATATTTTTGAATAAATCATTTTATTTGAGAATAACCATGTAATATTATTGGGGAAAATTCATGGAAATAAAAAATTATTAAATCAAAATAATTCATTCAATCCGTACTAGTTAAAAAAACATTATTCTTGTACATTTGCTGGAAATGTGAAAAAGAACCTCGTACCGAAAACAAAAAAAATATTCTATTCATACAATTTGGTAAACATTTGACCAATTGGAAAAATTGAAATTAAACAATTATAGAATGATATAAGAAATAATTTAATTTATATATTTTGTAAAGATGGATGTGGATGATAAATATAACAATGTAAATACTTATTAATAAACAATCTCAGATAAAAATGTTATTTTCAAAGTTATCCCTTACCTTAGGTTTAATATGCTTCATAGGTATCCGAACCTCATGTATAATTATTTAAATAATGTTACTAATTTTTTTAAGAATCATTATCATTTTACTAATAACATTTTTTATCCTATTTAAACTTGTTTGTTAGTAACAATTAATTGTTACTAATTATTCGTTTATTAACTGCTTTATGTTCTTAAGAAAGTTTTGTCGGATATGTTCTCTTTACACTTTTTAGTTATAGTTATATCATTTAAAACATGGTCTTAGTATAATATATATCATATTTATTAATCTGATTAATTTATATAATCTTGATTTAATTGTGATTATGTTGAATGAATCACATCGCACCATGGATACATTAAGTCGTACGTACGCACAAGCGATGATATCCTCCCCATAATTATTGAATGTTATTGATGTGGATGGTTTGTAGTATCTCAAAATCAAAATAATTTTATATAAATCAAATATATATTTATTTGTTAAATAATTATATCCATCCATTTAAGGTGGTAGTGAAAAATAGGTAACAACACGGTGTGGAGATGGTAAGCCTCACGTACGCACATGTGGTGATTTAATTTTTAATAGGATGGATAGAAGGTGGAATGTAATACCATAGGTAAATAAAGAATATAACTTTTTCATATTAATTAAAATTTGTGAAATAAATATTAATTTTAATTTAATGGATATGCTCTTTTCGGTGGCATACCTGATACCCAATAGCAGGTTTCATTGAAACCTTAAATTGCCCACAACGTTGAATTATACTGAAAAATATTAATATAATATTATTATTTTAAATGTTAGTTAATGCATAGTGGTTTTATTGGTGGGAATGAACAAAACTAACCATATAATGAATAAATATGTTTCTTAAATTTTTTTACATTTAATCATTAAATTTTAGAGTCTTAAAATGAGAATAAATCCAATATTAATCATGAAACACTCAAATATTCTTTAAAAGGTTGTTTTACTTCCTTTTGATGGTGAATCCTTTTTAAATCTAATTGTTTTTCACATTTATATATTGTATTTGAAAAAATAATATTCTTCTTTATATTTGGGAAATAAATATTTAATTTTGATAAAATTTTGGTATTTTTCTAATTATGTTTATTTTTTAATGAATAATGAAAAATACAGTATTTTAATTCCAAACTACCCTTTAATATAATTTATTTATTTGGATAGAATATTTTATTAATTGGTTTTAAAGAGTAATTAGATTTTATTTTTACCATTTAATCCAATTTTGGTCATTGGATATAATTTCACTTTGAAATTTGATATATACAGGTATCAATATTTTGATACTTATTATTTCCTTAAAACATGATTTTTTGTTTTGACAGGAGGAATACATTTTAAATTAATTAATGGAACTTCTATGCTTTGAATTTTATAAAACATAAAACATTATTGTATTTTTAATATCAAAATAGCATGGGATTAATTTTTGGTATTTTTTAGAAACCTTCTATTTTTGATGAATAGTGAAAACAATAAGTAGTAGTTAAAAAACAGACTTTTTCATTTAAATAAAATTTTAACGCTTCTGTGAATTGAATTTCAAAAATAATACATACATGGATTTCATCAATAAGTAAAATGTAGTTCAATATGATGAAAATAATTTTTATTGAATAAGATGTTTTTATTTTTTTCACAGTTAATGGTAAATAGGGTAATTAAATGTAAAAATAATATTTAATAATATAAAATTACCTTAACACTTTTCGTAACGTTATTGTATGAGTAATTTCTAACCAACAAAATCCTTTTACAAGTATTTTGTCCTTCTATATCCATTTGGGTAAGATAATGACATTAATAACTTTTTATTTAATGTAGAAATAAAAATACCACAATTATTTATTATTTTGCTAAAAAAATTAATATTAGGTTAAATAATTAATATATTTGACTATAAATATTCAATTTGAAGGTAAAAATATTTCCTAAGTCATGGAATTTTATTTATAATTTTTATACATCTCATAAAAAAAATTATTTATTACACAATGATGATGTTGTGTCTACCTAATTAATGAATGATTTAAATAAATAAGATTATATAAATTCTAAAACATCCAAAACCTATACAATTTTTATTGGATTATTTTCTTTAAAACATGAGTCATATTATATTTGAAATTAATGGGTTTTGGACCTTTTTAAATTGAATATATGTTTATAATAAAATAATATTTTTAAACATCCCTAAAGAGTCCCTCCTCCGTCTTATAAAAAGACATCCCCTCTAACCCATTACTCACACTTCTCAAGCCCCTTGGATCATCCAAAATCTGCCCAATAAATCTCCATACATACCTATCCTACTCCTAGAAGCCTTACCTTACGTAGAAGGCACTTGAAATAAACCTTTTGGTTCAAACCAAGGGGAGTTACCTAATTTAAAGGTAACATCTTCTCTTAAGTTTTTATCTTTTATATTACTTATCCATCCCCCTATTCTATTTTTATTTATTTTATTTTATAAAAGAAAAAATATCTTAAATATGCAATTTTATTTTTATGAGACATATTTTAACTTCACTTACACACACATCCATCTAATGGGTAAAGTATATATTGTTTCTGTGGACAGCGAACTACTACCTCACGAAACGATGATTGTTCAATATATTACTATCACCTATTATGATGGTCATTAAGATGAAACTATATTTAAAGTTGATATATATTATATTTATATTTTCTATATACTTTTTTCTTTTTCATTTATATCATACCTTTATGGTTTACATAACGGGTAAATATAATAATTTCATTTGAGGAAGTGTGGAATACTACCCCCTCAAAGTGATATGAATTTTTAGTAACATATGTGGAACGTGTAAAGGATGGAGTTACAGAAATAAAATATGATATTATAGTAGAATTATAAAATACCTATGTATCAATAATATTTCATTCCATTAAAATACGAAATAGTAATGAAAGTAGCGTTCATGTGTATGTACGTTTTACCATCTCCGTGAACGGTGTATTTCATTTCTTATCTTCAAAGGTTATGTACAATTTATAAAAACATATATATATTATGGATATCTATATGATATATATGATATCTAAATCATGAATATAATTCTGTAGATAATTATATTTTGACCACATTAACAACTTGTAATTATAAGCAGTTCATTTTTTACTCAAGTACCTAATATCGACCAAATGACCATTATTAAATTAAATGATTTCATAATGTTTATAGCATCATAATAAGTGATATAAAGGGAATAATAAACTTGAAAAAGGTTCTCTAGAATGTATAAATTAACTTTACTTTATGATTTAGGATATTAAATAATGAACTGGTCATGTCAGACACGAGGTAAGGGGTTTCTTATCTCATTTTTAATTCCCCACGAGTTCCATTGTTCACAACTTATTTATTGCATGTGGTGTATTCTGTACTGATATTTGATATATATTATCATTATTCTATTTATATTCATGTTATTGAGTGATTCATTTGGTGGTTATTAACTTTTGTTCTTACAACTCTGTTGAATACAATGTGGTAAGAGGTTTCTTATCTCACCATTAATTCTTTGAGATTTCCACTGCTCAACACTTATTTATTTCATATGGTGTATTATTTATCCCTATTTGTATATATTATAATGATTTCATTTATATTAATCTTATTCTATGATTCATTTGGTGGTTATTATCTTTTGTTCATACGACTCGATTGATTACAATGTGGTAAGGGGTTTTCATATCAGTTTTTATTCGTGTTATATTCATGGTATATTTGCCACTATTTCATTTTAGGTTGTGTATATACTACCCATGATTTTATTATTTGTGTAATATATTTTAATTTATGGGCATTTACATCTTTATTATATGATCCTTCTTTCATGTGGTATATTTTTAATATGTTACCAAATTGTTAAGGGATCATTTTAACTCAATTTCCAATCCATGTGTTAATCTTTTAATTCTAAATTATGTCATGCTATGATTATGTGGGGAATCACTATTAATTTCCTTATGTTATAATTTCCAGTCCCCTTTGTGTGGATATACTTTTGATACACATAATTACTCAATTGATAATTTCTCAAGTCCTCGATATGAACTTGATAAGAGTAATTTTATCTAAATTTACACTCATTGAATTAAACATCCACGTCATCGGTTTTGTCTTAATAAGATCATGTGTGAAGGTCCTCTAATTAATTTAATCTGAATATCCAATCATAATTTTTGTTTTTATATTTGTCACACATTATTATTTAATTGATTTATCCTTAATCTAAGGAAATCATTTTTATAATGGATTTCATCTCAATTTTCATTCCATTGTGTCTTCATTGATGTTATGCACCAATTCACTCTTATATGGTGTGTATGCTATCATTTTTCATATTATATCATGAATCCATTTATTCTCTTGATATTATATGGTTTTTATTAAAAGTTATTCCTTAATTATTTATATTTGAGAGTCTCTCATTTTGTTAAAAACACTTTTACTAAACTATCATTTTAAATGTATTTAATGATTTATTCTTGTAAATATTTCTCATTAATGTCTATGTTTCCAAAATGGTTTTTAAGATATATTTATATGTAAATTAATGTTTTTAAATGAAAATTAATTTAAAATTTTCAAAGTGGTAGGGGACAAATTAATTCAAAAATATATTTATTCAATGTTTTAAATGGTTTTTAAAAATGGTTTGATAAAGAATTCATTATGTCAATATATTGAAATAATATATTGTGATATAAATGTTGATTTTTTTCCTTTATTAGGTTTTATGATTTCGGACTATGTTATGGTTATTCGGCATTGTTTATGTATATGGGTGGTTCTGTGATAAACCTAGGGTGGGTGAGCCCGAGATAGCACTCCAATGCATTGGGTAAGGTGACAGAGGTAAACATTAATGTTTCTCGAAAGCGATTTAGGGAATATACATTAATGGGTATTCCAAATGTAACTCCCTACGTAGCTGTGAAATCTACAATGTATGTTTGACATGGATGCCACAATTTACCTTTATGTTTTTTGATTTCTGTGTGTTATTCATAAATCATAGGATTTCCTGACGTATGTTATGATTGAAAAGTATGGTTTTTTTTTGAGTTGTATTTAATGAAGGGTTATTATTTCCTTTCCTTATTTTATAACCCTTACTGAGCTTTTTATGCTCATCCCATGATTTGAAATGTTTTTCACAAGACTTAAAGATGAATAAGGTCAAGGATGAGATCATGGAAAAGTTATGCTATCTAAAACATGGAACTAGACATGACTATTTTTTTAATGTTTTTTATGAGAAAAATGGAATCTCAGTAGAAGTTTCTACTTTGTAATTTTTTAGATGTAATATAATAATTATGGCATAATTCTGAGAAATACTAATCCTGAAAAGACCCTTAATGTGAATTATTAATTTAATTCATGATTATGTAATGTTTTAAGGCAAGGTCCTTATAGTTGGTATTAGATATTGGTTTAGATAACTTTAGAGGTTAGAGTGTTATTTAAGCATAAATGACATAACGATAATGGTTGGAATATTAGAAAATCCATAGTTATTATAGATAAATTGAATGCGTTTAAGATAACATGAATAAGTATATCTTAGTATTTACCCTCCTCATAAGATATTATATGATGATTTTACTAATTTACTCACACTGATTTTTTGGTTTTAGTAAATGGTTAGATTTAACAGAAACCAAAGTAACAGTGGGTGTAAAGAAAACTATGATGATTTTTTGATTGAGAAATTGAATGAAATGGGAGCAGTAATAAGAACTCTTAAGGTTATTTTCAACCAACAATATGGAGTCATGATTCACCACTCATACATTGGTGATTTTTATAAGGATTCGTATATGTGAGAAAAAAATCCATATGGATGATCATGTAATAATCATAAAGGTACATATGTTTAGAAACCTGTGTGTCAAGGATGGGGAAGGAAACTCATTGGAAAATTCTTAAAAGGGACGAGAAGTTGCTATAGATGTGGGAATGAAGGTCATAAAGAAAAAACCTTCCATGGAAAAAAGAACCATCCCATTGACTCTAAGAGAGGGAAATATGTTCTTTCTGAAGGATCAATTGAATGTTTTAAATGTGGTCTTCATAGTCATTATCAAATTGATGTCATGCGAAGATGTTTTGGGAATGGGATCTCTAGGATCGTACAATATATGTTTACCAATACCTAATGCAATTCTGTATGAGGATGAAGAAACTGACAATGACCAATGAAAGGTATGGATTATTTCATCACACGTGTTTTGATATTATTGAATCTTTGGATATGATTCCTGATTTTGTTTTTAGGAAGGAAGTATTTCAGAGTATGTTGGTAAAGAATGGTTAATGGATCATGAATAATTTTGAATGAGTAAGAAGTCAACATATAAGGGATTCAAGAGTTGTGGTAGATTTTTAGATGGTGAAATGCTTAAAAGTATTAAGGCGCTTTTGGTGATGGGATTACATTGGAAGGCATTTTATTGTATGTGTAACCCCGAAGATTGATATATGAAAATGTTATTCAAGGAAAAATTATCTTTTCTTTTGATGAGTAATGGTGAAATATTATTTTGGAAGAATACATGCTTTTATAATGGACAAATGCTGATTTGGGTTATTTATGGAAATGATAAACTTATTATAGAGAAAATGTGATTTTGTTCATTACACAATAGTATGAGATTTTAAGAGTAGTCGATTTTATTTGGAGATTAATGCTATGATTTACAGTGGAAGACTATGTGATTAAATCCTTCTCAGTTTTGGGTTACAATCTTAGTTTGGGTTACGTTGAATATTTTTAAGGACATTTGTTTATTGAATGGTCTTTGCTAAACATCAGGTATTGTTTGTAGAATTTTGGGAATTAAGACTAGAAATTTTTTTAAAGTATTATCCTTTTTTTAGGATTATCTGATCGTGTACTAAATGTTTTGGTATTGGTTGATGTCTAAAGATAGGGGAAATATACATTTCATCTTTCACTACAGGAATAATAGCTTTTTGTGATGGGCTATTTGCGACGGGTATTAATACCATTGTAAATAGTCTATCCAAGACATTGTTTGTGACGGGTAGAATCCCCTATCCCAAATACATAGTTATTTGCAACGGGATTTGAGGTCTCGTCCTAAAAGGTTTGGCGTGGTTTGCGTGGAAAACCACAGGAAGGTTATTTGTGACGAGGGGTATTCCCTCGTCGCAAATAGTGCATCAGTCCAAGGGTATTTGCGACGAGATGTTCTCCAGTCGCAAATAGTGTGTCTGCAGGTACCTTTTGCGATGGGTCCCATCCCAAATACACTTTTAACCGCTAATCGTAATTAATGTGGGTGACTGTTTCTGCAATGGATAGCCCGTCACAACTAATCCTGTCACAACTAATCTAACCTATATATACCCACATTCGTTATTTCAAATCCACCTCTCATTTATTACTCACTCATTCTCTCTAAACTCTATTTTCAGAGAGAAAATTTTGGTGAGTTAGTTTTTTTTCACAAAAAAGTTGGGAAGCCATCTTCATCACTAATAGACCATGTTTAAAGGTATTCATATTTTCTTTAATTTTGTATTTATTTCATTTTTTTGATATTAATTTTTATTATTTATGATTGGTTATAATTAAATTATATTTAAATTGTTTATTATCATTATTTATTTGTTACAATAAATTGAATTATTAGTACTAATTTTTAAGAATTATTAATAAATATGAATAATTAGTAATAAATTGTAATAAATAGTAACAATTTGTAATAAATAAGAATAACTACTAATAAATAAGAATAATTAGTAATAAATAAGAATAATTAGCAATAAATATAGATAACGAGTAATAAATAGGAATAATTAATAATATATAGTAATACATAGTAATAAATAGGAAACAAAGGAATAAATAGGAAAAGTTAGCACTAAATATTAAGAAATAACAATAAATAGTAATAAATAAAAATACATTGGAAAAGTTAGCAATAAATACTAATAAATAGGAATAAATAGTAATATATAAGAATAATTAGTAATAAATATGAATAATTAGTAATAAATAGGAATAATTAGAAATAAACATGATTAATTATTAATAAATAGAAATAATTAGTAATAATTAGGAATAATTAGTAATAAATAGGAATAATTAGGAATAATTAGTAATATATCGGAATAATTTTGAATAATTAGTAATAAATAGGAATAATTAGACATAAATAGCAATAAAAAGAAATAATTATTAACAAATAGCAATAAATAGCAATAATTAGTAATAAATAGAAATAATTAGTAATAAATAGCAATAATCAGTAATAAATAGCAATAATGAGTAATAATTAGCAATAATTAGTAATAAATATTAATAAATAGAAATAAATAGGAATAAATGGTAATAAATGACAATAATTATAAATAAATAGTAATAAATAGGATTAATTAGTAATAAATAGCAATAAATAGTAATAATTATAAAAAGATAGTTATAAATAGGAATAAATATTAATAAATAAGAATAATTAGTAATAAATATGAATAATTAGTAATAAATAGGAATAATTTGCAATAAATTGTAATAATTAGTAATAAATAAAAATAAATAGTAATAATTAAAAATAATTAGTAATAAATATGAATAATTAGGAATAATTAGTAATAAATATGAATAAATAGGAATAATTTGGAATAAATAGCATTAATTAGCAATAATTGGTAATAAATTGCAATAATTAATAATAATTAGGAATAATTAGTAGTAAATAGCAATAATTAGTAATAAATAGAAATAATTAGTAATAATTAGCAACAATTTTTAATAATTATTAATAATATGTAATAATTTTCAATAATTAGCAATAAATAGAAACACTTAGTATTAAATAGGAATAATTCCTAATAAATGCTAAGAAATAGTAGTAATTAGAAATAAATAGAAATAATTAGCAATAAATAAGAATAAATAGTAATAAATAGGAATAATTAGCAATAAATATAAATAAATATGATTTATTAGAAATAAATATTTATAATTTGAAATAAATAGGAACAATTATAAATAATTAGCAGAAAATTGGAATAATCGAGATTAAATAAGAATAATTAGGAATAATTAAGAATAAATAGCAATAATTAGAAATAAAAAACAATAATTTGAAATAAATAGTAATAATTTTAAAAAATAAGAATAATTAGAAAAATATAGTAATAATTAGAAATAAAAAGGAATAATTAGAAACAATTAGTAGTAATTAGGAATAATTAGTAATAAATAAAAATAATTAATAATAAATAGATTTAACTATGAATAAATATGAACCACTAGTAATAAATAGTAATAATCAGTATTAAATAGGAATAAATTGTAATAATTATTAATAAATAGAAATAATTTTCAATAAATAGTAATAATTAGCAATAAATTGTAATAATTAGCAATAAATAGTAATAAATTGTAATAAATTGTAATAATTCACAACAATTTGTAATAATTAGCAATAAATAGTAATAATTAGTAATAATTAAGAATAAATAGAAATAAATAGAAATAAATAGCAATAAATAGGAATAAATAACAATAATTAGTAATAAATAAAAATAATTAGTAATAAATAACAATAATTACGTATAATTAGACACAATTATGAATAATTAGTAATAATTATGAATAATTAGATATAATTATGAATAATTAGAAATAAATATGAAAAATTAGAATAAATTGGAATAAATATGAATAAATATGAATAATTAATAATAATTAGCAATAACTAGGAATAATTAGGAATAATTGGAAATAATTAGGAATAATTAGCAATAAATAGGAATAAATAGCTTTAAATAAGAATAAATTGCAATAATTTGGAATAATTAGGAATAATTAGAAATAAATAAGAATATTTAGAAATAAATAGAAATAAATATGAATAAATAAGATTAAATAGGATTAAATAGAAATACATAGTAATAAATAGTAACAAATTGGAATAAATAGTATTAATTATTAATAAATAAGAAAAAATAGGAAAAAATAGGAAAAAATAGGGAAAAATAGGAATAAATAAGAATGAATAAGAATAAATAGGAATAAATAAAAATAATTAGTAACAATTAGGAATAATTAGAAATAATTAGGAATAATTGGGAATAATATCAATTGTAATAAATTGTAATAACTTGTAATAACTTGGCACAATAACCAGAGGATTGATGAAACTCCTTTTTCCTGATGAATCTTCTTCTTTCAACTACCGCTGACTCAAAACATTATGAAAATTATGCTTCTACGTATGAATATCCAATCTAATATGCACAAGTTAGAATATAAATTTGTAGAACCACATTTTTCAAAATGTTTTCAGGTGGTGATAGCTGCAAGAAGATATTTCATCAATGAAAATGTGGCTCTATTATCTGACATCACATTTACTTCCATATTTCTCACACTGAAATCACAATGAATAATCTGCTCATAGGTACGCTTATACATTCTCGTATGCAAGAGAATGAATATGCGTACCTCCAAGAATATTATTCATTGTGATTTCAGTGAGAGAAATTTTCAAGTCAATGAGTTGTCAGATAAAAGAGTAATTTTCAATTCACTAGAAATTGTGTCACCCAAAATTAATGTTAATTTTTTAGAAGTAGTAGTAATTATTTATCTACTTTTTTCAGATAGTGTCTTTATAATTTCAATTTTTTCAAAAACAGTGATAATTTTATATTTTGTAGAAAAATATTTTAAAGGCCGTAAATTCCATGTAATTTTTTTAAGTATATGAGAATTTTATGAGTCCGTGAAAATTGACAGCGCATGATTCTGAGGCCCTGTATTCCAGGTATGAATTTATGAACTTTTTTTCAAGTATCTTTAGTAAATGTGAGAGTGTGTTTTTTTTAAATTTTAACTGGTGCTCGAAATTGATATTTGAAGGCACTATTGAACTTGCATTGCCGATATTCGCTTATGGAGACATTCACATCCATCGTAGTGGGTCGAGAGTGAAAGATAATTTTTGTGCTTTTCATGAAAGAATAAAATAAAATAAAAATATCTAACATATTTATTTAGGAAACCCTTCAACATGGGTTATGGTGGTCGGGACCACCCGAGCCAAAAATTCCCGTGTAAATGTTATAAAGGTAGGGACCACCAGATTTAAAACCTCTCAATTTGAAATTAATGGCAGGGACCACCCGAACCCTCTTAATGGGTGAGAAACCACTCAACTCCCCATTGATTATTTTCTTCCATTAATTTTAGCCAATTAATTGATACTATTAAATATTCCAACACCCCATTTAATTATTAGAGACAACCAATAATTAACGGAATGTGTCACCATTTTTAATTGTTCCAAAATTATTAATCTACATAATTTAAATTAATAAGTTGGTTTTACAATTTTTTTGGTGGAATTGGGGTAACTATTGGAAAATGGAGAAGCGTTGGCGATTCGTGGAGAAACACAACCTCTAATGAAGAATTCTCTCACCAATGAGGAACATCATCACCTATGAAGAACCGATGAATGAGCTCGGGATCGGAGGTGTGTGGCGGGCGTGACGAAGGTAAACATCTTCAAATTCTTTATCATGCCAAAATCAACGAAACTTCGAGTTTGGGTGGTTGTTTTAATTTCTTCCCCTACCCGTTCATGATAATTTGTCTTAAAATCATGAAGAGATTATAGTTTATTGCTATCGCTCTAACGGGGATAATGCTGGCCAAACAAACATGGCTTGACCTCTCCAAAAATCTTGTGTTTACTTTTTTTGTTCTTCAAGATGGAGGATGACAGCAACCAACCTTGGTGGGGCATGAGAATGGTAGCCGGCACAAACACTAGCCGCGAAGAAGGCGACGTCACACCGAAGCCGCCCTGAGTACTCAACTGTCAGGCAGCCTCACGGTATTCGCAGCGTCCGCCGCCCGACGAACCCTGCACTGCCTATGACCTCCGCTTCGTCGTGGACCTATGCTGTCCGTGGCCTCCACTACCCCGCTGCCCCTACACCGCCTTTGGCCTCCTATGCCCGTGTCCTCCTCCACGCCACAGCCTCTGCTTCCCCGCTGCCTCGTACCGTCTGTGGCCTCCTCCACCCCACAACTTCGCGCTGCTCGGGGCATCCGCTGCCCCGCGGCCTCCGCCGCCCCACAGCCTCCGCCTCCCCGCGGGCTCGCTCCGCCCACACTTTATTCCATCTCGCGGCCTCCCGCTGTCCGCATCATTTCGCTGCCCAGGCCGGACCGCCCAGCATGGGCCGGGAAGGACCTGGCGGCTGGGCCGCTCAACGAGCCAGACCAGACCCAGCAGGTCAGACCGTGCCAGTTCTTTCTGTTCTGGTCGAACCGGACTGAGACCCACTTCGACCCATTTACGCTCTTTTGGAAATAACTTTGGAACTAGACGTTTATATGACAAACTGGTTGTAGCGCAAGAAACCTTGTAGTGATACAGTCTCTTTGGTATACCCTATTTGAGATTTGGATAATGTTTGGGTACTGTTGGGTTGTATGGAGCATGAATATAATAGGGCCCTTGAGACTAAAAGCCTGATAACTTACAGACCAGGCGTCTGATAGATGCATTGTCTGATGGGTTGAGACCCATATGACGTGGTGGTCCTTCGGGATACATCGTCATGGGACTACTTGGTAGTCAGAGTATCGACCAGTGGCATGAAGAGAGGACCCTCCTAGAGATGAGAAATATTAATGCGGGAACCCAGTAGCTGGCTGTGACGTGAAGAATGAATAGTGATCCTATGTGGGTCAACACCGAGCGATCCTGTGTGGGACAGCGCCGAGCGATCTTGTGTGGGTCAACAACTAGCAATCATGTGTGTGTCAGCACCGATCAATATGTTGTGGGTCAGCACCAAGCGATTCTGTGTGGGTCAGCACTGAGAGATCATATGTGGGTCAACACCAAGAGATCCTTCATGGTTCTTTATTCTAGCAGAGTAAGAGGATTCAGTAGTTACATCTAATCATCCCTACTACTATACCTAGGAAATACCTGTGTGATCTGAGTCTGTACCTTGTGGTACTTTCTTTCATGGTAATACCTTGATGGTATTCTTCTGTGTGGCATACATGTGTGGTACTTACCTTCATGGTATTCTTTCATTTGTGGAATAGTTAAGCTTTGGGCTAATGAGTTTGGCCTTATGAATCCTCATGTTTGAGATGGGTTTACTTGATAAATTAGGTATATGTTTGGGCATATACCTATGTAATGTTTTTAGTTATTTTCATGCTTTTGGTTTATCCTTTATGTATTTATGATACCTTGAGGGTCTCAGGGTCCCTACTGAGTATTGTTATGCTCACCCCTCCATGGGCTATGCCCGCACCTCATTGTGTTTGGTGCAGATGATGGACATTGCTGACTGAGGGCGAGAGTACCAGGACTAGAGGTAGCTTAGAGGATGAACATAGACGTGGCATACCATAGAGACGACCGTTCAAAATCTATACCTACCCTTCAGGTAGGATCCTTGGGGGGTGATCACAGGCGATGTTCCAGTTTACTTGTACTTTCAGTTTCTTATACATTCTAGTTAGGCCTGTATTCTAGCCCTATTTTTGTAACTACACACTCTCTTTTACTAAACAGTTTGCTTGAGTTTGTATCTTGCGGTGTGCTTGTTTGTGCGTGTTTATTGTTTTCAAATTCAATTCCTTCCCAGTTTTAGAGAATATGCCTTCAGTGCTAGTCACCATCCCCTAGACTATGGAAGTCGGGTTTGGGGTAGTCACTGCATGGGCCCTGGGGGATAGGTCATGACAAATTGGTATCATAGGAGTCAGTTATGCTGTAGAACATAGGACTCAGATTATTATTTTTAATGGAAATATTGTTAAGTTTAGTGGTGTGGTTATCAGTTTAGGGAATCTAGTGTTGGTGCGGTGGCCATCATATCCATACACTAGGACCCATACTTATGATTTCGGACTCAGTGCACGAAAACACTGATTGCGTGTGTGTTTTCAAGAGATTTCTTTTTGATAATTTTGAGTCAGCTCACTAGGTATAACATTTAACCGTGGAACACCTGTTTCTCTTCAGGATGCCTCCACGTAGGTAGCCAGCTAGGGTTACAGATATAGTACGCACTGATATCCCACCGAGTGACGAGGCCTAGGTGCTTGTCCCTTTTCCAATGGAGGCACCTGTGGTACCATTTCCAATTGGGAAACCAATGACACTGGACCCATCAATAGAGGGTGCATGCTGTTTGATCTCATTGGACGAGTTCCAACGCCAGAGGCCACCCAGGTTCATGGGAGACACAGATCCACATGCTGCTGAGGATTGGCTGGAGGATTTGGTGAGAGTCTTCCGACTGGTAGGGACACCAGCTGATCTCATGGTGATCTTTACCGCCATACATCTACAGGAAGTTGAAAGAATATGGTGGTTCATGACTCTCCATGTTCACAATGATTTGACGCTTCTATGGGAATACTTTGAGATCCTATTTCATGCAGAGTTTGTTCCGATGACTCTTCATTCGTTGTGCATATAAGAGACTCTTTATTTGCAGTAGGGCAGCATGACAGTGGCTCAGTACTTAGTGAGGTTCACTGACCTCTCAGGATACTCCATAGATATGGTGTGGGACCCATTATTAAAGTCCCTAACCTTTTTTCATGGACTCATGCGGGAGATCCAGGCTTCGATAATTTCTCTTAGCATCCCGATGCAGGAGGGGGTGTTAGAGTGAGCCCTCTTAGTGGATAATTTCATTGATGAGTAGTCACCAGGAGTGAGACACACCACCGAATATCACGTAGCAGATTCTTCTTTAGCTTACAATATATATATGTCACAGCTGTCCAAAAGGACCATACCAACAAGTGGATGACCGCTGGATTTAGGGTCAGTTGTGTGGGGAACCTGATGTAGAGCCAGTCATGCCAGGAGCAGTGAGTGTTACGCATGCGGAAGGCAGGATCACATTGATCGTGAATGTACAACCCTCCACACGGATCATCAGCAGATGTTTGAACGACTACCTATGCAGAGATAATGTTTCAACCAAGGAAACCCGTAGGGAGCAGACGGATGTGGCAGAGGAGCTGGCCGTGCAACTGGCGGTGGGTGATGGTTCGAGATATTCCCACCACCACCACCATGTTGTCCACCCCTACCATATGGATAAGGTGAAAAGGGTAGATCCATGTTACAGGTAGCTGAGGCCTATGATCACGGTGCTCCGGAGATGCTACGAGGTACAATCTATTTCAACTATACCTTAGTTGCAGTACTTATAGACACAGGTGCTAGTCATTATTTTTTTGCCACTACCCTCGTTCGGAGCTCGGAGATTTTGATAGAGCTATTAAATCGATCCTTACAGCTAGAGACTCCTATGGGAGCATATTCGATGATTAGACACTAGTGAAGGATGTGTGAGCTTACTCTAGGAGGAAGAGCTTCGACTGGGATCTCCTAGTAGCGGCGTCGAGGCCTTACAACATCATCGTGGGTATGATCTAGTTATTTAAAGTCCATGATTAGATTGACTGTATTAGGCTCAAAGTGTTGTGTGTCTACACGGATGGGACTTAGCTTTTCTTTACCGGCAAGAAGGGATCCTTTGTAGCACATTATTGACTTACCCGGAAGAGAGTGCATCTGATCACTTAAAAGTTAGCTAGCCTTACGCTCAGAGCAGTTGATGTGGAGAGTCCGAGTTATCCTATTGTGGTCGACCATTACGCGGATGTGTTCCCATATGATGTATTGTGTCTACCTCCTTATAGAGAGGTAGAATTTTAAATTTACTTGTACCCCAAGATGACACCAATATCTACACCGGTGCATCGGATGCCTCTCGTAGATCTTCATGAGCTGTGGGAACAGTTGGAGGATTCAAAGGGGAAAGGGTTCATTCGGCCCTGTGTTTCTCCTTGGGTAGCCCCGATTTTGTTCACCAAGAAGGTGGATGGGTGCTGGATATTTTGTGTGGACTATCAGAACCTGAACCAGGTCAACGTGAAGAAAAATTACCCACTTCTGAGGATTGACGACTTCTTTGATTAGCATAAGGGAGGATGGTGGTTCCCAAAGATAGACCTTATATCAGGTTATCCCCAACTCAGAGTACGAGACGAGGATGTCCATAAGATGGCTTTCAGTTGTCGGTACCACCATTATGAGATCTTGGTTATGCCATTTGGCATGACCAATGCTCTAGTTGTGTTCACGGGACTCATGAACAGGATCATTCATCCATACCTTGATCACTTTGTAGTAGTCTTCATCGATGACATTCTGGTCGACTTGGCTACTGAGGAGGAGCATGCATATCATTTTCCGGTGGTACTATACGCACTCCGAGAGCACCAGCCTAATGTTAATCTATCAAAGTGCCAATATTGGATCCGAGAGGTTCACATTCTTGGACATGTCATCTTAGAAGCTGGAGTTGTAGTGGTTCCAGTGACGATTGATGCGGTACTTGCGTGAGATCCACCCAGGAGTGTGAAAGAGATATGGAGTTTTTTGGGTTTGGCCGGATACTACTAGAGATTTGTTCCAGATTTCTCCAGAGTTACAACACCTTTATCAGTGTTGACGAATAAGGGGAAACCCAGTTTGTGGTCAGGTAGATGCCAGTGGAGTTTTCATGAGCTGAGGTAGAGGATGAATAGTTCCACCATCTTGAGGCTTCCAAAGGAGGGCGTAGGGTACGTAGTTTACTGCGACACATCGTGGACCAGACTCGGATGTGTATTTATGTAGGATTGAGTAGTGATCACATATGGTTCTCGACTTCTAAGACATCATTAGTAGCACTATGATACACATGACCTAGAATTTGCAGCAGTGGGCTTCATCTTGAAGATGTGGTGCCATAACATGATTGGCGAGCATTTTACAATTTACTCTGATCACAAGAGTATCAGGTATATCTTCTCTCAGAAGGAGATGAACCCGAGACAGTGAAGTTGGCTTGAGTTCCTCTAGGACTATGACTTTGATATATTTTATACTCTTGAGAAGGGGAACATTGTAGTAGATTCACTCAGCCAGAGATCTAGTATACAGCTGCTAGGTGAGGAGACAGAGCAGTTGGATTCTTTGCAGATATCCTTCATGAAACATGATGGATAATCTTTCCTTCAGTCATTGACAGTCACTCCCACACTCCTACAGTGATTCAAGGAGGCGTAGCGTAGGGAAACTGACTACGATACTCGAAGTTCTCAGATATCCACAGGACATGCACTTGATGGATTTTATGAAGAAGGGAGCATGCCATCTTCTTTAGAGGATGTACCATGGTACCGATGCCACTTCGGGAGGAATTGTTGAAGGAGATCCACACATCCCCTATAGAGGTACATCTTGGAGTGGAAAAAATGTACCTGGATCTCCGACGACAACAATGGTGGCCAGGAATAAAGAATGATATTATAGAGTTTGTCTCTCGGTGCCTCACTTGTCAGTAATTGGGGGTGATGCATTAGATACCAGCAGGCATGGTTCAGCCTTTATAATTCCCAGAGTGGAAGTGGGATAAATATCTATGGATTTTGTGATAGGACTTCCATGTACATCCAGGGGTCATGACTCGATTTGGGTGATCGTTGACCGACTGACCAAGTCGTCCCACTTACTACCGATCAGAGAGTAGGGTTTTGTAGAGGGCTTGGGACGCCTCTGTGTGCATGAGATTGTGTGGATACATGGAGTACCCTCGATTATTGTCTCTGATCATGATGCATGTTTTACTTCCCGACTATGGAAGGGGTTGTAGAAGGATTTCAAGAAGCAAATTTGTTTGAGAACCGCCTTCCATCCGCAGATATATGGCCAGACTGAGCAGACCATTCAGACCCTCGAGGACATGCTACATGATTGTGTCCTTGACTTTGGCCGTAGTTGGGAGAATCACTTTCCTTTGGTAGAGTTTTAATACAAAAACAGGTATCACTCCACCATTGCGATTTCACCTTTTGAGGCATTGTACAAGCCACCTCACAGATCACCTTTGTGATGGACTATCTCTGGTGAGTCAACACTAGTGGGACCAGAGATGGTACGGGGTAACACATAAAATGTGCAGATCATCCAGGAGCAGATGAAGACTACACAGAGTAGGCAGTAGTCTTATGCCGAACGGAGACTGAGACCTCTAGAGATCAAGGATGGTGACCACTTCTTTCTACGGGTCTCACCCCGATGAGATTTGCAATGATTTGGCCGAGGTGGAATGTTATCTCCAAGGTTCATTGGACCCTTCCAGGTCCTCAACAGAGTAGGAGAGGTGTCTTACCGCTTAGCTCTTCCGCCTCAATTGCATAGGGTAAAAGACGTCTTTCACGTATCCCAGCTGAGAAGATACGCGCACGACCCATCTCATATCATCATCCATAGCGAACTAGACGTCGACGATGGATTGACCTTTTCAGAGGTTCCAGTAGTGATTGAGGATTGATAGGACCAGGTCCTTTGTGAGAAGTCGATACATCTGGTCCACATTCGCTGACAGTATGTGAACCTCTCGGAAAGCACCTAGATGCGGGTGACTTAGATGCATGGTCAGTACCCCCCACTTTTTCCCTTAGATTGAGTTGTGGCTTATGGGGATGCAAATCCCAGAGTTGGGAGAATGTAAAGGCCCAGAAATTCCATGTAACTATTTTAGGTATATGGGAATTTTATGAGTTTGAAAAAATTGACGGCGCATGATTCCGAGAACAGGTGTCCCTAGAATGTATTTTTGAACTTTTTTTTCATATGTTAAGTAAACGTGTGAGAGAGTTTTTGTAACTTTTGAACCGGTGCTCAGAATTGAAATATGATGGCACCGTTGAACTCGCAATGCCAATATTCACTCAAGGAGTCCGTCACCTCAATAACAGTGGATCGAGACTGAAAGATAATTTTTTGTGCTCTTCGTGAAAGAATAAAACAAAATAAATAATGTCTAATATTTTTATTTGTGAAACCCATCAACATGGGTTACGGTGGTGGGGACAACCTGAGCCTAAAACTCCTGTGTAAATGTTCTAATGGTGGGGACAAACATATTTAAAACCTCCCATTTGAAATTAATGGCAGGGACTACCTGAACCCTCTTAATCGGGAAGAAACCACTCAACTCCCTATCAATTATTTTCCTCCAATAATTTGTGTCAATTAAATTTGTAAAATTAAATATGCCAACACCCTGTTTCATTTATTGAGCCAACCAACAATTAATGAAATGTGTCAGCATTTTTAATTGTGCCAACAATATTAATCTACGTAATTTAAATTAATATGTTGGATATTCCTCATTTTTGAGGAATTTGGGAAACTATTGGAAAAGGGAGAAGCTTTGGAGAATCATGGAGAAAATCATCCTCCAAAAAAGAATTCACTCGCCAATGAGGAACATAATCATCTACGATGAACCGTCAAATGAGCCCAGGATCGGAGGTCTGTGGCGGGCACAATGAACGTCGACATCATTGAATTATTTCCCATGCCAACATAAACTAACCTTCAAGGCAGGGTGGTTTTTTGAATGTCATCCACTACCTGTTCTTGATAATTCATCGCAAAATAAAGAAGAGATTATAGCCACTTTCTACTACTCTAACGCGGAGAGTGCATACTAAAAAAACAAGGCCTGACCTCTCCAAAAATATTGTGCTTAATTGTTGTGTTCTTCGCGAACGAGGAGGACGACAACCAACCTCAGTGGGGCCCGTGACCGGTGGCTGGCACCACCATCGGCCGCGCTGAAGGCGATGACGCAGCGGCACTGCCCCACGGCCACCACGCCCCCTGCGACCTCCTTCGTCTGCGGCCTCTGTTGCCTGCCGCCTCTACTGCCCCACTGCCTCTGCCACCGCGCGGCCTCCGTCACCCCGCGGCCTCCGCCACCCCATGTTTTTGCCCTGCCTACAGCCTCCATCTCCCCATGTCCTGGCACAGCCAGCAGCCTCCGCAACCCCATGGCCCTGCCCCTCCCCTGGCCTCCCGCTGCCCAAACCGGGCCGCCCAACGTGGGCTGAGGCGTCCGACGGGCTGGGCCGGACAGAACCCGGACCCACTTCGACTCATCTACGCTCTTTTTTCCATAACATTGGCACATAATGTCCGTTTGACAAACCGTCTATGTCTCTAGAAACATTGGAGTGAGATGATCTCTTTGGTATACCTCATTTTATTTTTAGATAATGTTTGGGTAAGGTTGGGTTGGATCGAGCACGAATCCAACCGGGCCCTCGGGACTAAAAGGCTAAAAACTTATAGATAGAGCGTCTGATTGACGCACCGTATGTTGCGTTGATACCCCTATGACATGGCAGTCCTTTGGGATAATTTTTCATGGGACTACGTGGAATTTGGAGTATTGACTGCTGGCTTGAGGATAAGACCATAACAGAGACGAGCAAGCTTAGTGCGGGAAACCAGTTGCTGGCTGTGATAGGAAGAATGAATAGTGATCTTTTGTGGGTAAACACTGAGCGATCCTATGTGGGTAAGCTCCAAGCGATCCTGTGTGGGTTAGCACCTAGGGATCATGTGTGGGTAAGCACCAAGTGATTCTGTGCTGGTCAGCACCGAGCGATCTTGTGTGGGTCAACACCGAGAGATCCTCTGTGGGACATAACCTAGCGATCATTCGTGGGTATACCTCTTAACAAAGTAATATTATTCTGTAGTTACATCTAATCATCTCTACTGTTGTACCAATGAAATAGCTGGTGTGATCTGAGTTTGTACCTTGCGGTACTTTCCTTCATGGTAATACATTGGTGGTATTCTTCAATTTGGTGTACCTGCGTGGTACTTAACTTCATGGTATTCCTTCCTTTGTGGAAGATTTGATCTTGGGGATAATGAGTTGGTCCTTGTGAATCCTCATGTTTGTGATGAGTTTACTTGATAACATATGTATATGTATGGGAATATACCTTACTAGTGTTGTAAGATGTTTTAATGCTTTTTGGTTTATCCTTTGTGAATTTGTGGGACCTTGAGGGTCTTGAGATCCCTACTGAGTATCATTATACTCACCCCTTGCACGGGCTATGCCCGCTACTCATTGTGTTTGATGTAGAAGGAGGGCAATGAAGACTGAGGATGAGAGTACCAGGACTAAAGGTAGCACCGAGGTGGACCTTAGACGTGGAGTACCGTAGAGACAACCGTTCAAGAGCTGTAACTACCCTTCTGGTAGTATCCTTGGTGGGTGATCACAGGAGTTGTTCCAGTTTACTTGTATATTCATTTTATTGTACATTCCAATTGGGCTAGAATTCTGGACCCTTTTTTTATTTTACTCTCCCTTTTACTATACTGTTTTCTTGAGTTCGTATCTTATTGTGTGATTGGTTGCACGTGTTTACAGTTATTAAAGGCAATTCCTTCCTAGTTTTTGAGAATATGACTTCGGTGCTAATTGCCAACCCCTATCCTATGGAATGCGGGCTTAGGGTAGTCACGACATAGGCCCCGGGGGATGGGTCGTGAAAAATATGGAATAAGGAAATAGACATCAGTCATTATTAGATGATCTCTCTTAGATAAATTAGAGAAACAAAAAAACTGGTTATGGTTTAAATCCCGTATATATTGAGGGTGTTGAAGCTTTCTTACCATTTGCATCATGAAAACCAGAATATGTTTCAGAAGGCACAATTTAGTGTCCCTTTACGAAATGTGATCTGAGAACATTTTACACATTTGACAAGGTTGGGGAATATCACTTACGGTTTGGTTTTCAACAAGATTATGTTTTTTTGTATCAACACTGTGAATGCAGTTCTAGAGAGGATAGTAATAACTTGATTCTGGAACCATCATAGTTTCAAAATTTAGTATGTGATGTTGTAGGTCCATCTTTTCAACAATCTTAAACACAATATGATATTGATTTAACTCCTGAGTTGGAACCATACAAATTTTATGAGTTCTCGAGGTCTGTTGAGGATACATTATATCGTGGTTGCAAGATATGAAAATTAGAAGCGGTTGCAAAATTTATGGCTATTAAATTAGATATTTCAATGTCAAAAAACTATTTTGATCAGATATTTTCTTTGGATAAAACAGTATAACATGAAGGAAATGTGTTTCATGCAAATTACTATGAGAGAATGAGGTTTTTTTGTAATATGTGCCTTAGTAATCGTAATATTCATGCATGTGAAAATAATGTCATCTTATATTCTGGGGGAAATGAGTCATTAGATAGTTGTCCCACATGTGGACAATCGAGGTATAAATAAGCTCAACCAGGGAGGTCTGGATCGATTCCTGTAAAACAGTTGATATATTTCCCCCTTACACCCAGGAAACAATGTTTATTTATGTCTCAGAACACAGCATCAATGATGTCATGGCACAAAACCAATATTTCAACTGATAAAATCTTGAATCATCCATGTGATGGTTATTAATGGAATCACTTTGACCGTCTGCATCCATCTTTTTCTTTAGATCCCCGAAATGTGCGATTTGGTCTTTCTACTTACGGTTTCTTTCCGTTTGGTTCTTATGGTAGTCAATATTCATGTTGGCATGTCTTTATAACTCCGTACAATTAACCTCCATGGATGTTGATGAAGTATCACTATATCTTTTTGACCTTATTAATCCCAAGACATCTGAAAAATAATATTGATATTTATTTGAAACCATTTATTGATGTGTTAAATGCATTGTGGAGTAATGGTGTTAGTACATATGATGTTGCTGCGAAACAAAATTTCATATTAAAATCTTCATTGATGTGGATGATTAGTCACTTTACGGTATACGGAATTATATATTGCTAGAGTACACATGTTCTGAAATCATATCATTATTTTATGAAAGACAACAAAGCCTTTTTCATTGTCAATGGAAAAACGTTGCTATTTTGACTGTAATTGCAGATTTCATCCGACCAATCAACCTTTTCAAAGGAAAAAAATCTCATTTTAGAAAAGGCACAATTGAAAGGGATGAACCTCCAAAAATGATCTCAGGTACAGAGTTAAAAATAGTTGTATTTTCATTACCTCCCGTCACATTTGGCCCCACCATAAACCAATATAAAATTCATGGCATTGGAAAAGAACATAATTGGATAAAACAGAGCAGTTTTGGGGATCTTCTATATTGGTCTGATTTTTTGGTCTAATACATGTTACATATCATGAATTTTAAGAATAACTATTTTGATAATTTATTTCATACAGTTTTGGATACACCATGTAAGACCAAAGAAACTATAAAAGAACGATTAGATCTCGCCCAAATTTGATGGCGACAAGAACCTGAACTGTTTGAAAATATCATATCACAGAGATTAATGAATCCAAAAGTAGCTTAGACAATGTACAAATATAGTTTCTTACTATTTTGTTTGTGGAATGCAGATTTGAAACTTCCCGATGGCTACACTTTCAATTTGGGTAGATGTGTTAAGAATGGTCATATTACCAGATTAAAAATTCATGATTGTCATGTTATAATGGAAAGACTTATGAGGATTGGATTCAGAGGTTTGTTGAATTCTATGATTTGGGATTCTATAATAGAAATATTATATTTTTTTCGAGACATTTTTGTAGAGACAATATACTACGATGTGCTAAGAAAACTGGAAGATGATGTTGCTGTAATTATATGTAAACTGGAAAAAATCTTTCTGCCAGCTTTCTTTGACTCAATGGAACATATGATATTACATTTTCTTCATGAAGGTAGATTTTAAGGTCCATTACAGTTTCGATGGATGTACCCATTCGAGAGATGCATACAGAAATTGATGAAAATGTACGCAAGACAGCCTCTGTTGACGGCTCAATTGTTGAAGCATATTTGCAAGAGGATTTTTTTTCAGTTGTCAATATTTTGAAACTGAATATCACTAAAAACAAAACCACATTAGACAAAATGAGGGAAATGTTTATGACAAAATGGACAATCAGTTATCGGTTTTTAATCATCCAAATCATGGCTTCAGTGGTGTTCAAGAACGATGGATTTCAGACGATTAACATCAAAGAGCTCATACATATGTTCTTCTCAACTGTGAATAAAGGAAATCAATTGTATTATGATTGATTATATCACTTATTCTATAATTTATGTTATAGTATAAAATCAAATTTTATTTGGATGTTATATGATAATCATATCAAGAAAAAACTTCCACAAATTACAGTAGTCGCTCTTAAAGAAGGCAGACAAAAAAAATTCTCAATGGTTTCAAAAACCAGTAACAGAAATTATTTATGGTTTAATATCAATTCAGTTTACTATTTATTATATTGATAATTGTATTACAAATTTTTAGGTGTCTCATCATGCTGATAAAATTGATAAGAGACTGTGTATATTGAGTAACCCACCATCCAAAACGGTTAAATCTTATAATGAATATGTGGTGAATGGTTTTCGATTTTATACACATGCATATGGGGAATAAAAAAATGAACAATGGAGTTTAGTTGAGAGGATCACATCATAGAGAATCTAATGTTGAATTTTATGGAATTCTGGATGAAATTATTAAGATGTGTTATCTAGGACAGAATTACATGAAGATGTTTAAATGATGGTGGTTGGATACTACGTGAGGACTGTCTGTTCATCTGAATCATGAGTGATTGCTGGAGCATAATAAAAATTAAATATAGAGAAAATTAATTTACTCAAACTCAATGTGGTTCCACTGAGGTGGATGGAATTGATAATTTTCAAGAGACTACTCAAAATCCAGTTTTTCACAAAGAGACGTGTATATCAATGATGACACCCCGCAATTAAGGGTCAATGGTGGTGAAGATGTTAATTATGTAACAAATGAATTTGAAATGACAAAAGATGATGAAACTGAAACTCATATGGATATTGATGATGCTGAGGAGGAATATGAAGACATTGACATCATCATATATGATGATGATGATGAAGGTTAACATTGACATAGTTAAATGCTGGTTATAATCATATGTAATATATATCTATATATAATATTTATTTTCAACAATCTTCTAATAATAATCATTTTGTGATTCAGATGGACCCTGATCTATTTCGTGAGTTACATGATGCTGAGCTACCTTTTAATGAGGGGGATTTGGGATCATCTAACCGTCAACCTATTGGTAGTTCGGGGGGTATAGGGAGGGGGAGTGGTCTTGCATGACTGATGAATCTTGACCCTATCCCCGAGTGACGTCCACATATTGGCTTCGATCCATGCACACAGAGGTATGGTAACCTATATATTTTAGTTAGATTTCATTAACTTATTTATATATATACTAATTGTTTTATTATTTATTATTTTTTCACAGTTTTGCACACGTAGTTGTGGGACAGGGGAGTGCTCCCTTGAGCAGTTATTTTTCTTAGCCTTGGATCTCATGGGAATAGATTCTCATTGATTTTCATCTTGGCATGTTCAATAATTTGCTGGTACACAAATAAATAATATTTATTTTTAAATTTATTTTATTAATAACCTGATATTATAAAATATTTATAGGGTTTATGGTATCTCATCAATGATAGAAAGCATGACGTTATCCATGTGGCATGGGAGGCATCTATAAGTAACTGTTTCTGTCAGTTGTTTCACAATATGAGAAGGACCACCACTCATGAAATTATGAGTGGTAGATTTTGATAATTCATGTAGAGCCCACCGGCCAAAGTACATTTTATCCCACATATGGGATGGATTATGTTTACACTAGTTGAGTAGAGGATTTCAGAGGAGGCCTTCAGTGGGTCGGCAGAACCGGGGGAGACAGGAGGTGACACATAGAGCTGTTTGTCATACATTTAGTACGCATAGAGAGAATATGGTAAGTATATTTTTTAAGTATTTTTTTATAACTTTAAGTATAAATAGTTTATTTTATTTTTTATAGGTATTCGAGCATCCTGATATTACGGAGTACAACGTTTATCCAATGATGTCCAATGATCCATCCACTGGAGAGATTAGAGGTGATCGCCAACATCAGATTGTAGTTAGTATTTTTCATAGATTGACAATTATCTACATATAATATTTTCACAATTTCAATTACTAATTTGAATTTAAGGAGTCATATGAGGTTGCGAACTCTCAGACACATGCTATGATTCAGGATGAGGAGCCTGATCATATAAGTGCCCACCATTTCGATGAGGCGGCATGGATGCAAGCAACTCAGTATGGCTTTGATAAGAGCCAAGTAGTTGTTATCGGCTCTCATGTGACTCCTAGTACTTATTATGGTATTGTTGTGATGTCGGAAACCAACTCGAGAGGAGCTCGTGGAAAGGAATCATCTTCTGCCACATAGTATCAGGAGCAGTTGTGAACTCATGCGGAGCTTATAGAGAGTTTGTAGAAGCATCATAAAGGGATGCGTCAGCAGTAGTAGTAGAAACATCATGATGAGGAGATGTGTCGATGGGAACAATAGCATCACGAGTAGATGGTGTACATGCATCGTCTTACTCAATGTCTAGGGATGGAGTTTCCTCCACCATCTCTTACAGCTCGTCCACCTCCTCCAAAAGATGTCCCCCTTTGTGATTTTTTAATGTTAAAAATATTTGAATTCATGATTTACTAAAATATGAACTATTTTCAGTTTCCGTAATTTTTAGTGGTGCGAATATTGCATAAATTAATTTTTTATTTTTAATATTTTATTATTTATTATTACAGTTATATTTTTTAATGTTTCTTTATTTTACTAATATTAATAATAATATTTTATGATATTTTATATATTTTTTAGGAATATTGATAATTTTATCTTTTTTTATTATTTTAATAATATTAATATTATTTTTTCATTAATCATAATTTTATTAAATATATATTTGGTATTATATTTTTTAATTTTTTTTATTTTACAAATAATAACGAAAATAATATTTTAAGAATATTTTATATGTTTTTGAGATTATTGAGAATTGTAATTTTTTGTTATTTTAATAACATTAATATAATTTTTTTATTAATTTTAATTTAGATAATTATAATTTTCTTATTTTGGTTATTATTTGTGACAGGATATTTTGTGACGTGATCCCATTGCAAATAATTTAAAAATATATTTTTAAATATTATTTGCGATGGGCCCTTCGTACCGTGGAAAATAGTATTTGTGACGGGCCTCTCGAAAAAACATTTTTTATATATAATGGATATAATCAGAGAGTTATTTGCAATGGGGAACTTCCCCATAACAAAAAAAGTTTTTGTGACGGGCCCATCGTAAAAAATGTTTTTTACACCGTTTTCTGCAATGGGCTATTTGCGACGGGACCCCGTTGCTAAAGCTTATTTACAATGGGATCCCATCACAAATAGTCTATTGCAAATAGCAAAAAAATTAGTAGTGTTTTGTGGATTGTCTGATACTCTAGAAGTTGATTAGAGCACTTTTAACTTGACCAAGTCAGTTTGAATACTCATTGTTTGAATAAAAGATGAGTTTGTGGTAGAAATTTAGTAATAGATGAAAGTCTACATGACAAGTAAGTGTGTTTCCATATGTTTTTAGTAATGCTCATAAATAAATTCATAGACATTATGAAAATTAACATAAAAAAAACATTGTCTGTTTACTTTCCCTGCTGGGGAATTAGAGACCGTTTAACCCATCCAATGTTTGTGATTATCTGGTGGTTAACTTTCTCCTAATCATGTTTTCTATAACTCTCCATCAAACCATGATATTTTGTTTCTCTTCCATATCCATGTCTTAATATATAGAATCCTAGTATAGGATATCTCGGGTGACCTTTGTATTTCTCTTTCATTGTTAATGTGATATTTTTATTTACTCTTTTTCCAATGTGGGACATTCAATGAAGTTTCTAATCCCAAATTTAAAATTGTGAGGATGCAATTCTCAAAAGGGGGGAAGGATGTAACATCCCATGTAAATAAAGAATATATATTTTTCATATTTATTAAAAAAATTATTAAATATTAATTTTACATTAAATGGGATGCTATGTTCGATGGAATACCTGATACAAAACACCATGTTTCATTGAAATTTTTCGTTGCACACAACGTTGAGTTGTACTGAAAAATATTTATATAATATTTTTATTTTAAATGGTAGTTAACGCATAGCCATTGGATTGGCGGGAATGAACAAAACTAACCATATTATGATTAAAATTTTTCTTAATTTTTATTACATTTACCCAATAAATTATAGAGGCTTAAAACGAGAATGAATCCAATATTAAGTATGAAACACTCTAATACTCTTTGAAATGTCATTTTACTGCCTTTTGATGACTAACCATTTTTAAATATAGTTTTTGTCACTTTTATATGTTATATTTGACAAAATAAATTTTTTATTTAAAAAGACGACATCAATATTTACTTTGGGTGAAATATTGGAATTTTTCAGATAATGTTCATTTTTTAATGAATAGTGAAAAATACTACATTTTAATTCAAAGATACCATTTAAGCTTATTTATTTATATGGATAGATCATCTATTTAATTGGTTTTAAAGTGTAATTATATTATATCTTCACCATTTAATGTAGTGTTGGTAATTGGAATTAATTTCACTTTGAAATTGGACATAAACAAGTGTCAATCTTTTGATAATTATTAATTCTTAAAAAACACATTTTCTTTTGACAGCGGGAATTAATTTTAAATTAACTACCGAAACTTCTATGTTTTGAATATGGTAAAATAGACATCATTTTTGAATTCGTAATATCAAATATATCTTGGGAATAATTTTTTGTATTTTTAGTGAAAACCTTCAATTTTTGATGAATAGTGAAAACACTACGAATTAGTTAAAAAACAAAATTTTTCATTTAATTGAAATTTTAATGCTTCTATGAATTGAATTTTGAAAATCTTACATTCATGGTTTTTATCAGTAAGTAAATTTTGGTTCAATTTGATGAATATAATTTTTTTTGTGAATAGTAACATTTGATTTTTATTTACCACTATTAATGATAAATAGGGGAATTGAAGGTAAAAATAATATTATATTAATATATAATTACCTTAACACTTGTACTAAAATAATTTTAAGATTAATATCCTTCCAATAAAATCCATGGGTATGAATTTTGGCTTTTGAATGCCATTTGGGTATGATAATGAAATTAATAACTTTTTATTTGAAGTAAAGGTAAAAATATCATATACATTTATTGTTTTTCTAAAACAATTTTAATGTGGGGTTATGTAATTAATATATTTGACTATAAATATTCATTATAAATCTAAAAATATTTCATACATCATGTTATTTTATTTATAATTTTTAGACATAAAATAAATAAAATTGATTATGACATAATGATGATGCAGTGTTTACCACATTAATGAATGATTTAAATAAACAATATTATAAAAATTAAAAAATATCCAAAACCATTCCAATTCGTATTTTATGGTTTTATTTAAAAATTACTCATCTTATCTTTGAATTTAATGTGTTTTGGTCATTTTGAAACCAAAGATAAGTTTACAATAAAATTATATTTTTAAACTTTCCAAAAGTGTACCTCCTCCCCCATATGAAAAGCCTTCTCCTCTAACCCAATACTCACACCTATCAAGCCCCTTGGCTCGTCCAACCTCTGAAAAATTAATATCCCTAAATCCATCTCCTCCTCCTAGAACATTTCTTTTGTAAAAGTCACCTCACTTTAACCTTTTGGTTCAAACCAAAGGGAGTAACCTAATTTAATGGTAATGTATTTTATTAAGTTCTTTTCTTTTATTTTACTTATCCAACACCATAAAATGTTTTTACTTATTTTATTTTATAAAAACACATGTATCTTAAATATAATATTATTTTATTATGATAAGGATTTAATCTACACTTACACACACCTCCATATAATGGGTAAAGAACAAACTGTTTCTGTGGAGGACAAACTACTACCTCATGAAACAATGATTGTTCAATCATCTTCTATCACCTTATATGGTTGACATTAAGATGTAACTGTATTTACATGTGATATATATTATATTTAAATTGTCTCTATACTTTTGTATTTTTCATTTATATCAAATATTTATGGTTTCCATAATGGGTAGTACAATAATTTCATTCGAGAATGTGCGGACTACCATCCCCTCAAAGTGATATGACTCGTTCATGCCATATGTGGTACATGTAAAGGATAGATTTACATAAATTATATATGATATTATACTTTAATTATAATATAATTATGTATAATTATTTTTTCATTCCATTAAAATACTAAATAGAAATTAAATTAGCGTTCATGCGTACGTACGGCTTACGGTCTCTATGAACAGTGCATTTCATTTCTTATCTCCAAACCTTATGTACTATTATAAATAAATGTATATACTAGATATATAAGATATATAAGATTTCTATATCATTAATATCATTATAGAGATAATTTAATTTAGACCACACGAACAACTTGTAATTATAAGAAGTTCATTTTTGACTCAAGTACCAAATATCGACCAAACGACCATTATTAACTTAGATCTTTGCATAATGTTTTTAGCATGGTAATAAGAGATATAAAAGTAATTATAAACCATATATATGTTCATAAAAAATTATAAATTATCTTTAGTTTATTATTTAGAAGGCTAAATAATGAATGGGTCAAGTCAAACACGAGGTAAGGGGTTTCATATCTCACTTTTAATTCTGTGAGATTTCCATTGTTCACCACTTATTTGTTTCATGTGGTGTATTATGTACTGCCATTTAATATATTTTATCATTATTAACATTATATTCACTATATTATGTGATTCATTTGGTGGTTAATAACTTCTTTTCATACGACTCGATTGATTGCAACATGGTAAGGTGCTTCTTATCTCACTTTTAATTCCATTAGATTTCCATTGTTCACCACTTATTTATTGCATGTGGTGTATTGTGTACTTCTATTTAATATATATTATAATGATTATATTTATATTCATGGTATTCTATTATTATTTTGTGGGTTATTTACTTGTTTTCATATGAATCGTTTTATTACAACGTGGTAAGGTATTTTCATCTCACCTTTTATTCCCCTAAGATTCAAGCTATATGTTCCACTATTAACTATTATATAGTGTATGTTATGACCATTATTTTATTATTTGGGTAATATAATTTAATCTATGGGTATTTTAATATTCATTTTATGATCATTCTTTCATGTGATTTATGTTTCGTGAGTTACCAGATCGGTAAGGGAACATTTTATCCCAATTTCGATTCCTTTGGTTAATCGTATAATTATTAATTTTTTCATGATATGATTATATGGGGAATCACTGTTTATTTATTTATTTTATAATTTCCACTCCCCTTTTAGTGGATATACTTTTGATACACATAATCACTCAATTGACAAATTCTCAAGTCATTGATATGAACTTGATAAGAGTAATTTAAACTCAATTTCCATTCATTTAGTTAAACATCCAAGTCATTGGTTTTGTCTTAAAAAGAACATGTGTGACTGTCCTATGATAGATTTAAACTGAATATCCAATCATATTGAGTTTATTTATATTTGTCACACATTATAATGTAATTGATTAATCCTTAATCTAAGGATATAGTTTTTTATAATGGATTTCATCTCAATTTACATTCCATTGAGACTTTATTGTTGTTATGCACCAATTCACTATTATATGGTTTATATACTTTCTTATGGAATATTATATCATGAATCCATTTATTCTCAAGATATTATAAATTTCTGATTATATGTTATTCCTCAATTATTTGTATTGGAGAATATCTCATTTTTTTTAAAAACTCTTTAACTAATATATCATTTTTAATGTTTTAATGATATATCCATCTAAATATTTATCATTAATGTCCATGTTTAAAAATTCGTTTTTAGGATTTATTTATATGAACATCAATGTTTTCCCATGATAATTCATTTAAATGTTTCAAAGTGGTAAGGTAAACTTTGATTCCAAAATCCATTAATTAAATATTTTAAAATGTTTTTGAAAATGGATTGATAAAGAATTGAATATGTTAATATCATGAAATAATATATTTAATAGTAATTTGGAATTGTTATCTTTCCTTTATGCATTTTTTATATTTTATGACTACGTTATGGTTCTTTGAACTTCATTAGGTATATGGGTGGTTCCATTATAAACCTACGTCGAGTGAGCCCGAGATAGCTCTCCAATGCATTAGGTAACATGAAGAGGAAAATGTCAATGGTTCTCCTAATATATTTCAGGAATAAAATATGGTGAGTATTCCAAATTTAACTCCCTATGTTTTTGTGAAAGCTACAATGTATGTTAGATTTTGATTCCACAAGTTACCTTTATGATTTATGATTTATGTGTGTTATTCATAAATCATATGATTTCATGAGGTATGTTATGAATGAAAAGTATGGTTTCATAGATTTGAATTTATCGAAGGGTTAATGTTTCCTTTCCTTATTTTGTAACCCTTACTGAGTTTTTTATACACATCCCATGTTTTGAAATGTTTTTCACAGGTCTTAAAGATGAATAGGGTCAAGGATGGGATCACGGAAAATTCCTGCTGTCTAAAACATAGATCTAGACATGACTTGTTTTTAAGAGTTTTTATTTTATAAAAAATGGAAACATAGTAGAAGTGTCTAATTTGTTATTTTTTGAGATGTAATGTAATAGTTATGGCCTAATTGTCAAAAACTCTAAACCTAAAAAGATCCTAAATGTGAGTTATCAATTTAATTCACGATTATGTAATGTTTTAAGGTCGGGTCCTTATAAGGAATATGGTTGTTTTAATTTACAATAAAATATCAGTATATGAGTGATATTGATGTTATTACTGTATAATGAAACAACTAATGAAGACTATGTAGAACAAGAAAGAAGTTAAACATTATTGGTAAATGATATTACCTATTCTTCAATGTGCCTCCTCTAAATCTTCTCTTAGATCACTAGAGTTGGTCATTTAAGATGACCATATAATCTATAATGAAAATATGGAAGTACAGATGAAAAAAGGGCAAGGTATAAATGATCTTGAAGGCACAAAATGAAGTGAAGAGGTGAGGGAGGAGGTTCCCTTTTATAATTGAGATGAGGGGCACTTTTGGAAACTACATAGATAATTATTTATTATAAAATAAAATTGTAACGACACAATCTTTTTGAGTAGTATATTAACTTACTCTTAATGATTTAATAAGATGTTAATGGTTAATGCAGAAAGAGGAGTCGATGGATTCATCCAGTAGACTCGACCCTTATGAAGCCCACTTATCAGAGCTTGGGAAGGAGGTAGCATCTGTGGGCTTCGCTTTGGACCAAGCCCAAGACAAACTCTAGCATGTCACGCTTGAACGGAAACGCCTACTAGAGAAGTTCAAGTTAGTAGAGATTACTACTAGGGCAATGTAATCTGAGCCTCCCTCAGATTCTCTCACCATAGCACACCTTACACTTAGTTCTTATGCCGGTGTTTTAAGGGTCTATGTGACGAGACCCTAGCTTCCTTGTGGAATCCTTTTGGGTGAATAAATTGAGATCTCTTCCTTTAGTGATGTTTGTGGAATTTCTTTTGTCCGGATAATTTTAGGATATATTTTATTGATGAATTTTTGAAAAATGGATATTTTAAAACATTTATATAAACCCTAAATAATTAATGATGTGTAATGATTTTCAAAAAATGGTCTTCTACAAAAGTGTTCAGTAAAGAATTTGGAGTCTAATAAGATCAACTTAATTTTTGATGAATAGTAAATTATGAATAGTGATTTTACGCTTAGGATTAGTAATGTGACCAAAATAGATTAGTAATTTCACTCAAAGAATGTTTTAATATAATTTAGACACCTGGATTAAGTAATATGATTCAATAAAATAGGTAAATAACGGTTTCATAAATTATTAGTCAAGTATTAGTTTTTTTGGATGAATAGTTTTTTTTAATTAAAAATTTAATTAAAAATAATTAGAAAATTTTTTTTATAAAAAGGATATTATTTTTGAACTCAGAGCATCGATATTATGTTAAGGTAATTTTTGGGGATTTTTCTGAAATAAAATGAATTTTCGGTGAATAGTGTTTTTTAATTAAAAATTTAATTAAAAATATTTAGAAAATTATTTTTATAAAATGGATTTCATTTTTGAAATCAGAGCATTGATATTTGGTTAAGGTGAACTTTTGGGATTATTCTGAGAAAGTTGAATTTTCGATGAATAGTGAAAGTATAGTTTTTAAGTTACGGGTGTTTAATGACATCATTAAATGATGTATTAAGTATGTAATAAATATGGTAGACTTATTAATAGTAAGATAAGGTATGAGGTGTCCCAAGTGGCCAATACCATGGGAAAATACCATGGGCAAGCCCATGGTTTTGCCAAAACCACTAGTGAGGTGTCCCTTGGCCATTAATGCCTTGTCCCCTCACTTTCCCTATAAATACCCACACTTTACTCCTTTATTTTTCACTCCCAACACTCTCCCAACGATGTTCTGGTCTCCTTACCTCCCAAGGAGTCCTCCCAAGGTTCCCCCAAGCCCTCAAGGTCCAAAACATTGAGTTTCAAGAGTCACGTTTTAAGGTAAGGGATCCGACCTCTCTCATTCTTTTCATGTAATCTCTTTTATGTCATTCCTTTTATGCTCCATGTTATTATGTTAGAGGATGTTCTTTTATATTCCTCTTACTTCCCTTTTCATGTTTATATGATGAGAGATCCCCTCTTACTCTCATCATTTAGTTTTATGAATGTTTACGTGACGACGTTAGGCTGCTGAATTTTTAAGGGATTCTTTCACCCTTCTCATTTTTCAAGTTCGATTTTCATGTCAAGTCTTTCAAGTTCCTTTTTATTATGTTGGGGTATGATCTCTATATCTATCATACTGATATATTATGATCATATGATGAGGGACCTTATTTGATCATGTCAAATCATTTTTATTGTAGTTTAAGTGACGCCGTTAGGCTGTCGAATTTTCATAAGAGAAATCTTATTTTTGTCTCACTTCAATGTTTTTAATTTCAAATGGTTTGTCCTTAAAATTTAATTACCATGTTCATATATCCTTATTATTCTATCCCTCTACAATTTATGTATCATTTTTGAGTGGGTGACCCATGTCCCCTCTCTTTTCAATGTTTTCTAAAACCCTGTATTGTAGCCGTTATGCTGTAGAATTTTCGTCTCAAAATGCCTCTCTTTTTTCTAAAAATTATTTTATGTTATTAAGTGAATACTCAAAGATCTTATTTCTATAGGGGTATTCACATATATATAAAAAGGTTTTATTTTAAATTCTGGGATTTACATACATGAAACCCGCTTTCCCTTTCGTGGGTTTAAAGTGACATAAAGATCATGTCATTAAAGCAGTTTTTAAAACGTTATGATTATGCAATGAAACCCATTTATTTTATGCTATATGGGTTGTTTATGAAATTATTGATGATGATATATGTGGCTCACATGATAATAAAGGCAAATTTAAGGATTGGACCTGATAGCGCTCGAATTCATTGGGTAAAGACTTAATCTCTAGAGATGACCATTTTTACGACGCCTCGGTGAATAACCTTTGTAATTTTTAACGACACCTTGGGAATGGACCTTGGTGAAACGAAACGATTGTCAATATTAAATGTTGCAGCCACATCATCAAGTAATGGAAAATGTTATTTTTATTATGATGTATCTCATGATTTATTTTTCATGCCTTAAAGTTCTTTTCATTTCCTTATTGAAGTATCTCATGTTCACATGTAAAATGTTTCTCTTGTTTCCCTTACTGGGCCTTCTGCTCACCCTTTCATTTGATGTATGTACCCAGGTTATGAGATGCAGTAATGAACCTAGGATGGACTTAAGGAGAACACTTCAAGTGTTTAAGAAAAATGTTTTATGTTATTTTCATGTATTATGTTCCTTGTTTCCAAGACACTAAACCTTAACGATCCTCAGTTCTGTGTAATGAAATTAAAGTTATGTCATAAAAAGACGGGACGCTATAGTTGGTTTCAAAGGATTGTTTAGTTATTTGTGGAAATTAGGATATAAAAACATTAGGAAGAACCATATAGAAAAGTTTAAATACAGGAAAACTTCCTGGTATTTTGGTAAATATTGCGTAAGTGGTTTATCAAACAAATACATCACTGTCTGGATACAAGAAGGTAGAGGCGGCTCTGGCACAGATGTACATAGGGGTCAATCCCGAAAACACCGCTTTGAGCTAGACTCGAACGAGAACTGGTGCATGATAATGGGCCTTGCTCCACTCTTGGTTACGACACTCCCGGGGTATATGATTGGTTAATCACAAGATTTTTATGAATAATTATGAAGGAATTATAGAAAAGTGTAATTTTCTAAGCATGAAGTCTTAGTTAAAAGATTCATAAATGAAATAAGTTTCTTATTAAGGTTTTATTATTTTAGAAAATGGCGGGAAATAGGAGGAACCGTGCCGATGATGACCGCAATGCACCATGTGCTGACGGCCCTCCGATGGAAGCCGGAATGGAAACATTCATGCGAATGATGAACCAACTGACTCAAGTTATGATTAATAACTTGAATCAAGCTGAGGGGCCGACCTCACCATGAAGGGAACAACAGTCTATAGAGTCCTTCATGCGTCAACGACCGCCAACATTCAGTGGATCCACTGACCCATTGGTTGCGGAACAATAGAAAAGCTCCATTGAAAAGATCTTTTCTGTACTTCATTGTTCGGAACAAGAAAAAGTCACCCTTGCTGTTTACCGCCTAGAGGGAGAAGCTGATCAGTGGTGGTCACTGATCAAAAAAACGAAGCCACGAGGAGAGATGGAAGCTATCGAGTGGGAAGAATTTTGGGGAATTTTCTTTAACAAGTATTTCCCTCGTTCCATGAGAACGAGAATAGAGAAAGAGTTTCTCGAGCTGAAGCAGAAGGAGAACGAATCTGTCGAAAGATATGAGATGAACTTTACAAGGCTTTCCCGTTATACCTCAAGCTTTGTCATGGACCCTAATGGGAAGGTTGATAGATTCTTTGGTGGACTACGACCTCATCTGCAGAATAATCTAGCCAACAGGGACTATGATAGCTATGAAGAAATGGTTCGAAGTGCTATGAAAGTCGAGCTGGAGTTTGGTGAGACACAATGGTCTCATAAACCAAATGAAAAGAAGAGATCATTGGAGCCCTGTTTAGGGAAGTCTTTTGATCAGGGAAGAGGTGGAAAGAAAATGCAACTTACCACATGCAATAAATGTGGGAAGAATCATTTGGGGAACTGCTTGAACGGAAGTGGCAAGTGCTACAAGTGTGGAAGAGGAGTCCATATTGCTCGGAATTGTCATAGTGAGGTAAAGCCTCAGCTTCCCAACACTAATGAAAGAGGAAAGATGGTTCTGGCCCTACCCGAAGTCACATGCTTCAAGTGTGGATAGCTTGGGCACTTTGCTAACCAATGTCCAAATCTGAGGGCGGTGGAGGGGAATCACCATCAACCTTAGCAGAGGCCAAGGGAGCAAGGTCGTGATTTTGCTATCACAACCACTGAAGATGAAGTTCCGAACGATGTGGTAGCAGGTACTCTTGTTGTCCTCTAAAACTAGCAAGTACTTTATTTGATTCTGGTTCTACACATTCCTTTATTTCCTCCAAGTTTGCAAGGAATATAGAATCAATCCCCGAACTGCTAGAGGTAGAGTTGTCAGTCAAAACTCCAAGTGGGATTATCCTTGCATCAACAGTATTTAGAGACTCTAGTGTTTACTTTGGTGAGCACAATATTATTGAAAATCTAGTAGTCATTCCCATGATGGAATTTGACATTATACTAGGGATGGACTGGCTCTCAACGTATAATGCTGAGATCAAATGCAGAAGTAAGGAAATCTCAGTAGACTTGAATGAATGACCTACAGTTATATTCCAAGGAGAGATATCCCGAACTGATCCCTATCTAGAAGCACCTCCTATAGCTTTCTTTATAGAGTTAATCGGGGATGATGAAGAAGGAAAAGGGAGCATACAAATAGAGGATGTTCCGATTGTTCAGGAATACATGGATGTTTTTCTTGAGGAGTTACCTGGACCTCCCCCAGAAAGAAAGGTAGAGTTCTCCATTGAACTCATACCTGGGTCTCAACCGATATCAAAGACTCCGTATAGAATGGAAAATGTGGAGCTAGAAGAGTTAAAGAAACAACTCCAAGACTTTTTGGAGAAGGGGTTTATCCGACCGAGTGTGTCTCCTTGGGGAGCACCAGTTCTCTTTGTGAAGAAGAAGGATGGATCAATGCGGCTATGCATTGATTATAGAGAACTGAACGGGATCACAGTGAAGAACAGATATCCTCTTCCAAGAATTGATGATTTATTTGACCAACTTCGTGGGGCTCAATTCTTCTCTATGATTGACCTTCGATCTGGTTATCATCAACTGAGGGTGAAGAAGGAAGATATTCCAAAGACTGCCTTCCGATCAAGATATAGGCATTATGACTTTACTGTTATGCCCTTTGACTTGACTAATGCTCCTGTTATTTTCATGGATTTGATGAATAGAGTCTTTAAGGACTACCTTGATAACTTTGTGGTAGTTTTTATTGATGATATTTTGATATATTCAAAAATTCGTGAGGAGCATGAAGATCATCTAAGGGTTATATTGAAAACTCTGTAGAAGGAGAGGCAGTTTGGGAAGTTCAGCAAGTGTGAGTTATGGATACAACAAGTGGCTTTCTTAGGGAACATCGTAACCAATGAAGGAATCTTGGTTGACCCTACAAAGACAATGGTTGTGGAGGAGTGGCCTCAACCCACAACAGTAACTGAGATTAGTAGTTTCCTTGGTTTAGCGGGATATTATAGGAGGTATGTGAAAAACTTATCACGGCTTTCTAATCCACTAACCAAGTTGACTCGAAAAGGGGTTAAGTTCATCTGGACAAAGGAATGTGAGGAAAGTTTCCAAGAGCTGAAGAAGAGATTGGTTACTGCACCTGTGTTAACACTACCCTCTATCGGAGAAGGATTCATTATTTTTAGCGATGCATCTCTGAAATGGCTTGGGTGCGTCCTCATGCAAAATGACGAGGTAATTGCTTATGCATCTCGACAGTTAAAGATTCATGAGTAGAATTATCCTACACATGATCTTGAGCTGGCGGCAGTTGTTTTTGCTCTAAAGATATGGATGCACTATCTTTATGGGGAAAAATGTGATATATACAATGACCACCAAAGTCTAATGTATATTTTCACACAGAAAGAATTGAACATGAGACAAAGGAGATGGTTGGAGCTTATTAAAGACTATGATGGTTCAATTCATTATGACCCTGGAAGAGCAAACAAAGTCGCAGATGCTTTAAGCAGGAAATATCATATTGTTCTAGAAATAATGAGGATCCAAGGAGATCCCTTGATTAAAGATCTAGTAAAACTGGACATGGGAATTTTAAGGAAAGGGACATCATCAACCCTATCCCAAATGATTTCTCAACCTTCATTACTAGAGAAGATCAAGAAGGCTCAAAAAGAAGATCCTTTGCTGCAGGAGAAGTTGGAGGCTATAAAAGATGGGAAGTTCCCTGATTTCAATATTGATCAAGAAGGTGTATTGAAATTTTGTACAAGACTATGTGTTCCATCTATTCTGGAGATAAATAAAGAAATGATGGATGAAGCTCATAGCTCTACTTTCTCTATACATCCGGGAAGCACTAAGATGTATAGAGACCTTCGTGATCATTATTGGTGGGATAACATGAAGAGGGAGATTTCTGATTACACTACAAGGTGCCTGGTGTGTCAGCATGTAAAGGCAGAACGACAAATTTCTAAGGGGGTATTACAACCGCTACCCATACCAGTATGGAAGTGGGAGAATATCACTATGGACTTTGTAACTGGTCTCTCAAAAATATCCAAAGGAAACAATGCGATATGGGTTATTGTGGACCATCTCACCAAGAAAACCCATTTTTTCTTTATTCGAGAAGATTTCTCTCTGGATCAGCTTTCCATGATAGACGTGAAGGAAGTGGTAAGGCTGCATGGGGTACCACTATCCATCTTGTCTGATCGTGACCCAATATTCACATCAATATTCTGGAGAAGTCTTCAACATGCTCTGAATACTGAATTGAATTTTAGTACGGCCTATCATCCTCAAACAGATGGCCAATCTGAAAGGACTATTCAGAAACTCGAAGACATGCTGAGATTATGCTCAATGGAATTTAAAGGTGGATGGGATCAACACCTCCCATTAGTTGACTTCTCCTATAACAACAGCTTCCATTCGAGTATTCAGATGGCACCCTATGAAGCTCTGTATGGAAAGCGATGTAGAACTCTCACTTGTTGGGATGAAACTGGTGAGAGAAAGCTTCTTGGGCCTGATCTTATTCAAGAGATGACAGAACAGGTTCATGCCATCCAACAACACATAAAGGCTGCTCAGAGTCGGCAGAAAAGCTATGCTGACAATCGTCGAAGGGACTTGGAGTTTGGTGTTGGTGACAAAGTATTCCTTCGAATTTCTCCTTGGAAGAGAGTCATGCGGTTTGGGAAGAAAGGGAAGCTCAGCCCTAGGTACATTGGCCCCTATGAAATCCTTGATCGCATAGGAGCAGTGGCCTATCGTCTAGCACTTCCACCGAACCTAGCTCAAGTTCATGATGTCTTCCATGTATCTCTCTTGAAGAAGTACATACCTGACCCTTCACATGTACTGAACCCAGAGGTGGTACAACTGGAACATGACCTCTCTTATGAGGAGCAGCCAGTGGAGATCTTGGACCGTAGAGACAAGGTCCTACGAAACAAGACTACCCACCTTGTGAAAGTGTTGTGTAGGAATCATAAATATGAAGAAGCGACTTGGGAGCCTAAGGAAACAATGAAGCAAAAGTACCCTCACCTTTTCGACTAGGCCTCAAGTATAAATTTCGGGGATGAAATTTCTTAAGGGGGGAAGAATGTAACGACCCAATATTTTTGATTAGTATATTAACTTACTCTTAATGATTTAATAAGATGTTAATGGTTAATGAAGAAAGAGGAGTCGATGGCTTCATCTAGTAGACTCCACCCTTATTAAGCCCACTTATCAGAGCTTGCGATGGAGGTAGCATCTGTGGGCTTCGCTTTGGACCAAGCCCAAGCCGAACTCCAGAGTGTCAAGCATGAACGGAAATGCCTACGGGAGAAGTTCAAGTTAGTAGAGATTACTACTAAGGCAATGTTATCTGGGCCTCCCTCAGATTCTCTCACCATAGCACACCTTACACATAGGTCTTATGCCGGTGTTATAAGGGGCTATGTGACGAGACCCTAGCTTCGTTATGTAATCCTTTTGGATGAATAAATTGAGATCTCTTCCTTTAGTGATGTTTGTGGAATTTCTTTTGTTCGGATAATTTTAGAATATATTTTATTGACAAATTTTTGAAAAAGGGATATTTTAAAACATTTATGTAAACCCTAAATAATTAATGATGTGTAATGATTTTCAAAAAGTGGTCTTCTACAAAAGTGTTCAGTAAGGAATTTGGAGTCTCATAAGATCAACATAATTTTTGATGAATAGTAAATTATGAATAGTGATTTTACGCTTAGGATTAGTAATGTGACCAAATGGATTAGTAATTTCGCTCAAAGAAAGTTTTAATATAATTTAGACACCTGGATTAAGTAATGTGATTCAATAAAATGGGTAAATAATGGTTTCATAAATTATTAGTCAAGTATTAGTTTTTTCAGATGAATAGTTTTTTTAATTAAAAATTTAATTAAAAATAATTAGAAAATTATTTTTATAAAAAGGACTTTATTTTTGAACTCAGAGCATCGATATTATGTTAAGGTAATTTTTGGGGATTTTTCTGAAAAAAATGAATTTTCAGTGAATAGTGTTTTTTAATTAAAAATTTAATTAAAAATATTTAGAAAATTATTTTTATAAAATGGATTTCATTTTTGAAATCAGAGCATTGATATTTGGTTATGGTGAAATTTTGGGATTATTATGAGAACATTGAATTTTCGATGAATAGTGAAAGTATAGTTTTTAAGTTACGGGTGTTTAATGAAATCATTAAATGATGTATTAAGTATGTAATCAATATGGCCGACTTATGAATAGTAAGATAAGGTATGAGGTGACCCATGTGGCTAATACCATGGCCAAATAACATGGGAAAGCCCATGGTTTTTTCCAAAACCACTAGTGAGGTATCCCTTGCACTACCACAAAAACAATTTTTCGCAGCGCCCCCCTTTATCAGCGCTAACGAAAAAGCGCTGATAAAGGGGGGTCCCTTTATCAGCGCTCAAAAAAGCACAGATAAAGGGCCCCCCTTTATCAGCCCTTGCTTAGTAGCGCTGATAAAGGGGGGCCTTTATCAGCGCTTTTTTAGCGCTGATAAAGGGGGGCCTTTATCAGCGCTTTTTTAGCGCTGATAAAGGGTCAACTTCAAAAAAAATTAAGAATATATTAATATATAAATATAGTTATATTGTTATATAAATATAATATATAATTTTTAAATATATTTTAGATAAGTATAAATGTACATTTACACTTATTATACTTAATATTTAAGATATTTAGTTAAAATGACTTCTTAAAAAATTAAAAAAAATTTTAATTAATATTTTGTTAATCATTATGGAGTAATAGTCATTTAATAACAATTTGAGGACTAAAAAAACTAATTTTTTTTAAAAAAGATCCAAAATATGTTGAAAACGCAACTCAAACATCAAACGGCCATAACTTTTGATCCGGGTGTCCGTTTGAGCTCTACCACATATCAAATCGAATCCTGCGACGAGCTCTATGTCGTTGTGACTTAGGAGGACCCCAGTCAAGCGTTTTTCGAGGTCAAAAGAGGCCCAGAAGGCCTCCAAAACTGAGTTTTTTTTGTCAGGGTACCCAGATTTTTTAACATTTTGTGGATTTTCAAACTCGTTTAAGGGGGTATTTTTGGCTTTTCTTGGTGGGGACTAAATTTATTCCACGGTATTACATTCATATTGATATTATGTCTTTGAAATTTCATCCTTTTTTATAATGAACTGCTATTTATAATCAAATATATAACTATATGTACATATTTTTTATATATTCACACCTAAAAATTAAATTTTTTAAATAAATAATTAAACATATTTACATATAAAATATGTTATCTTTATCTATATAATAACTAATATCCATTTTATTTAAAATACAAATATATGAATATTTATATACCTATATATTAATCTAACTATATATATATATTAATCTAACTATATATATATTAATCTAATAACTATATATATATTAATATAACTATATATATATATTAATATTACTATAAATATATATATTAATATCACCATAAATATATATATTAATATCACTATATATATATTAATATAACTATATAAATATATATTCATATAACTATATATATGTTAATATAACTATATATATGTTAATATAACTATATATATGTTAATATAACTATATATATGTTAATATAACTATATATATGTTAATATAACTATATATTAATATAAATATATATTACTATACGAATAAATATAACTAAATATATATATATATATATATAAAAATATATTAATACCACTATATATATATTAATATTACCATATATATTATAATATAACTATATATATATATTAATATAAATATATATTACTATACGAATAAATATAACTATATATATATATATATAGATATCATGAATTGGAAAGCAAATCAAAATAGAGTAGTGATAAGGGCTTAGGCGCGCAGGGGGGAGGTCACGAGTTCAAATCCTGGTGGAGGCAGGGGTGCGCGCGCACGGGGAATATTTGAGCAAGCATTGTTAAAGGGTGGAGGGGGGTGCATGGGGTGCGTGGGGTGTTGTATAGGGGCCGAAAAGCACGGTAAAAGGGGGGGGGGGGGTTCAAGCGCTATAAAAGCCCCCCCGATTGGCAGTATTTTTTAAATTTTTTAAATTTATTTTAAATTTTTTTAACTTTTATCAGCACTTTTTTAAAAGCGCTGATAAAAGGGTCCTTTATCAGCGCTAAAACGAGAGCTCTGATAAAGGAAGCGCTGATATATGACCCCTTTATCAACGGTAAAAAAAGCGCTGATATATGAGCCCTTTATCAGTGCTTTTTTTAGCGCTGATAAAAGACCCCTTTTATCAGCGCTTTTTTTTAGCGCTGATAAAAGGGTCCTATATCAGCACTTTTCGGAGCGCTGATAAAGGGGACTCACCCTTTATCTACGCTGGCTTTATCAACGCTTTTCTAGCGCTGATAAAGGCCATTTTTAGCGCTGATAAAGGCCGTGTTTGTAGTAGTGTTGGCCATTAATGCATTGTCCCCTCACTTTCCCTATAAATACACACCCTTTCCTCCTTTAGTTTTCACTCCCAACTCTCCCCCAACGAAGTTCTGGTCTCCATACCTCCCAAGGAGTCCTCCCAAGGTGCCCCAAGCCCTCAAGGTCCAAAACGTTGAGTTTCAAGAGTCACGTTTTAAGGTAAGGGATCCGACCTCTCTCTTTCTTTTCATGTAATCTCTTTTATGTCATTCATTTTATGCTCCATGTTATTATGTGAGAGGATGTTCTTTTATATTCCTCTTACTTCCCTTTTCATGTTTATATGATGAGAGATCCCCTCTTACATTCATCATTTCGTTTTATGAATGTTTATGTGACGCCGTTAGGCTGCCGAATTTTTAAGGGATTCTTTCACCCTTCTCATTTTTCAAGTTCGATTTTCATGTCAAGTATTTCAAGTTCCTTTTTATTATGTTGGGGTATGATATCTAAATCTATCATACTGATATCTTATGATCATATGATGAGGGACCCTATTTGATCTTGTCAATTCATTTTTATTGATGTTTAAGTGACGCCGTTAGGCTGCTGAATTTTCGTAAGAGAAATCTTATTTTTGTCTCACTTCAATGTTTTTCATTTAAAATGGTATGTACTTCAAATTTCATTAACATGTTCATATATCCTTATTATTCTGTCCCTCTACTGTTTATGTTTCATTTTTGAGTGGGTGACCTATGTACCCTCTCTTTTCAATGTTTTCTAAAACCCTGTAACGTAGCCGTTATGCTGCAGAATTTTCATCTCAAAATGCCTCTCTCTTTTTCTCAAAATTATTTTATGTTATTAAGTGAATACTCAAAGATCTTATTACTATAGGGGTAGTCACATATATATCAAAAGGTTTTATTTTAAATTCTGGTATTTACATACATGAAACCCACTTTCCATTTCCGTGGGTTTAAAGTGACATAAAGATCATGTCATTAAAGCAGTTTTTAAAACGTTATGATTATGAAATGAAACCCATTTCTTTTATAGTATATGGGTTGTTTATGAAATGATTTATGATGATATATGTGGCTCACATGGTTATAAAGGAAAATTTAAGGGTGCGCCCTGATAGCGCTCCAATGCATTGGGTAAAGACTTAATCTCTAGAGATGACCATTTTTACGACGCCTTGGTGTATAACCTTGGTAATTTTTAACGACACATTGGGGATGGACCTTGGTGAAACGAAACTATTGTCAATATTAAATGTTGCAGCCACATCTTCAAGTTATGGAAAATGTAATTTTTATTATGATGTATCTCATGATTTCTTTTTCATGCCTTAAAGTTCTTTTCATTTCCTTATTGAAGTATCTCATGTTCACATGTAAAATGTTTCTCTTGTTTCCCTTACTGGGCCATATGCTCACCCTTTCTTTTGATGTATGTACCCAGGTTCTGAGATGCAGTAATGAACCTAGGATGGACTTAAGGAGAAGACTTCAAGTGTTTAAGAAGAATGTTTTATGTTATTTTCATGTATTATGTTCCTTGTTTCCAAGACACTAAACCTTAACGATCCTTAGTTCTGTGTAATGACATGAAAGTTATGTCATAAAAAGATGGGATGCTATCGTTGGTATCAAAGGATGGTTTAGTTATTTGTGGAAATTAGGATATAAAATATTTAGGAAGAACCCTATAGAAAAGTTTAAATACAGGAAAAATTCCTGGTATTTTGGTAAGTATTGAGTAAGTGGTTTATCAAACAAATACATCCCTGTCTGGATACAAGCAGGTAGAGGCGGCTCTGGCACAGATGTACATAGGGGTAAAACCCGAAAACAACACTTTAAGCTAGACTCGAACGGGAACTAGTGCATGATAATGGGCCTTGCTGCACTCTTGGTTACGACACTCCCGGGGGATATGTTTGGTTAATCACAAGATTTTTATAAATCATTATGAAGGACTTGTAAAAAAGTGTAATTGTCTAAGCATGAAGTCTTAGTTAAAATATTCATTAATGAAATAAGTTTCTTACTATGGTTTTATACTTTTAGAAAATGGCGGGAAATAGGAGGAACCGTGCCGATGGTGACTGCAATGCACCATGTGCTGACGGCCCTCCGATGGAATCCGGAATGGAAACATTCATGCGAATGATGAACCAACTGACTCAAGTTATGATTAATAACTTGAATCAAGCTGAGAGGCAGACCTCACCATGAAGGTAAAAACACTCTATTGAGTCCTTCATGCATCAAAGACCGCAAAAATTCAGTGGATCCACTGACCCATTGGTTGCGGAACAATGGATAAGCTCAATTGAAAAGATCTTTTCTGTACTTCATTGTTCGGAACAAGAAAAAGTCACCCTTGCTGTTTACCGCCTAGAGGGAGAAGATGATCAGTGGTGGTCACTGATCAAAAACACGAAGCCACCTGGAGAGGTGGAAGATATGGAGTGGGAATAATTTTGAGGAATTTTCTTTAACAAGTATTTCCCTCGTTCCATGAGAACAAGAATGGAGAAAGAGTTTTTTGAGCTGAAGCAGAAGGAGAACGAATCTGTCGGAAGCTATGAGATGAACTTCACAAGGATTTCCCGTTATACCTCATGCTTTGTCAGGGACCCTAATGGGAAGGTTGATAGATTCTTTGGTGGACTATGACCTCATCTGCGGAAGAATCTAGCCAACAGGGACTATGATAGCTATGAAGAAATAGTTCGAAGTGCTATGAAAGTCGAGCTGGAGTTTGGTGAGACACAATGGTCTCATAAACCAAATGAAAAGAAGAGATCATTGGAGCCCATTTTAGGGAAGTCTTTTGATCAGGGAAGAGGTGGAAAGCAAATGAAACATACCACATGCAATAAATGTGGGATGAATCATCTGGGGAACTTCTTGAATGGAAGTGGAAAGTGCTAAAAGTGTGGAAGAGGAGGCCATATTGCTCTGAATTGTCATAGTGAGGTGAAGCCTCAGCTTCCCAATACTAACGACATAGGAAAGATGGTTTTGGCCCTACCCGAAGTCACATTCTTCAGGTATGGACAGCATGGGCACTTTGCTAACCAATGTCCAAATCTGAGGGCGGTGGAGGGGAATCACCATCAACCTCATCAGAGGCCAAGAGAGCAAGGTCGTGCTTTCTCTATCACAATAACTGAAGTTGATGTTCCGAACGATGTGGTAGCAGGTACTCTTTTTGTCCTCTCAAAACTAGGAAGTACTTTATTTGATTCTGGTTCTACGTATTCCTTTATTTCCTCCAAGTTTGCAAGGAATATAGAATCAATCCCCTCACTTTTCAATGTTTTCTAAAACCCTGTAACGTAGCCGTTATGCTGCAGAATTTTCGTCTCAAAATGCCTCTCTCTTTTTCTAAAAATCATTTTATGTTATTAAGTGAATACTCAAAGATCTTATTTCTATAGGGGTATTCACATATATATCAAAAGGTTCTATTTTATATTCTGTGATTTACATACATGAAACCCGCTTTCCCTTTCCGTGGGTTTAAAGTGACATAAAGATCATGTCATTAAAGCAGTTTTTAAAACGTTATGATTATGAAATGAAACCCATTTCTTTTATGCTATATGGGTTGTTTATGAAATGATTGATGATGATATATGTGTCTCACATGATAATAAAGGAATATTTAAGGGTGCGCCCTGATAGCGCTCCAATGCATTGGGTAAAGACTTAATCTCTAGAGATGACCATTTTGACGACGCCTTGGTGAATAACCTTGGTAATTTTTAATGACACCTTGGGGATGGACCTTGGTGAAATGAAACGATTGTCAATATTAAATGTTGCAGCCACATCCTCAAGTTATGGAAAATGTTATTTTTATTATGATGTATTTCATGATTTCTTTTTCATGCCTTAAAGTTCTTTTCATGTCCTTATTGAAGTATCTCTTGTTCACATGTAAAATGTTCCTCTTGTTTCCCTTACTGGGCCTTCTGCTCACCCTTTCTTTTGATGTATGTCCCCAGGTTATGAGATGCAGTAATGAACCTAGGATGGACTTAAGGAGAAGCCTTCAAGTGTTTAAGAAGAATGTTTTATGTTACTTTCATGTATTATGTTCCTTGTTTCCAAGACACTAAACCATAACGATCCTCAGTTCCGTGTAATGAAATGAAAGTTAGTTCATAAAAAGACGAAATGCTATAAAAACTCTACTAAATAACTCTAAAATGTCCGAATTTTGATGATTAGATGTGATAGGGGAATAATACTAATAACAAATAAATAATGGGCATGTTATTTCGTCAATTTAAACCATATATTTTAAATTGACACTTAGTTATTCTATTTAATTTTAATTATACTAATAATATTATAAATATTTAATGGTTATATATATTTACTTATATGGTTTTTATTGACTATAAATGGATATTTTATGAAATTTTAAACATTATCAATTTTTATTTTTTAAATATTTTATGATTTAATATAATGTAATAATATGTTATCTATTTAAAATACCAATACTGTCAATTTTGACACTATTCATTTATTTGACAATATAAAATACACAGAGGTGGTAAATTTGAAAAATATATATTCAATACACTCTTAACATCTCATATTAACCTAGAAAATTCGTGTATCACATTAATTAGTTTAAATGATATTTTTTTACTATTTCTAAAACCATTTATTAGATATTTCTATTAATAAAATAATTTTTACATCACTATTGTTTCATCATTAATGGTAATTATTTAATCTATAAAATTTTTAAATAAATTCCTATTAAGTAGTTAATTCTCATATTTTTTCAGATACTATCTATATTCAATATTATATCCTAACTATCCATATATAAAAATTAATATAGTTATATAAATTTAGATTGGGATATTTTTTCACTTTCATTAGTTAATATTACATTTAATTCATATTCATTGGTTAGTGTCTGTAAAGTGATTAAATATCGAAAGATAGATGATAAAGGTTGAATTTAGTCTTTCAAAAATATTTTTACAGCTGTTTAGGTAATTTTATAATATTATTTTTAACCATAATTACCGGATTTACATTTAACAATAGTAATATTAATAACTACCAATGTTACTATTCGTAATTCCAAAAAATGATAGTATCATGTTATAAGAATTTTGACCTACTGATTCAAAATATTGAATAAAATTTTTAAAGTTAAAAACACAGAATATTGGGTAATTAATTTTAAATTAATCTCATCCTTGAAATGAGAAAATAAGTTTTAAATGATAAAAATTTACAAAAGAATGAGGTATTTTAACATATGTATTCAATGTAATATTAATACTACTGACATAAATTATACTAAATGATAAAAATATATTGTATTTATACTCTAAAATCCTTCAATATTATAATTTAACAGTATAAATTATCTTGATGAAAAATATTTTTTTAATTAAAATATATCACATTTTTACTATTCATCATCACATGAAAGTAATCAGATAAATATCATAAATTTATACAAAGTAATATTTTATACCCCATATAAAAATAACATGTTTATAAAGTCTTATATAAATTATAAATTTGTAAAAATATTAATTTAAAATGCTTTATCCATCCAAAGGTGTAAAATTGACCTTAAGAAATATGGTTTTATACTTTATATAGGGTTTTATTCGTACCCTATTACTAGAATATACATTGGATGAATATATAAATATTTTAGAAAGTATATAACCCATATATATCTCATTACCAAAAGTAATTCACTCTAAAATAAAAATATCTAATGGATTTATATTTTTTATAAATAATTGAAAGACAAATAATTCATAAGGCATTTTCATTAATTAGTTAAAATTATTTCTGCTAACATAACGGCTAATCCCTAATGATAATTATATTATAATGGAATCTTGAGGTTCTTTTAAAATTTTTATTTTGTGAAAATCATGCTATTGAAGAAGAAAAATTATTTAATGAAAATATTTCATAAAAACGTCTATGTGTTACAATTACCTATGATATATCAATAATGTGACCAGGTATGGTGAAATTATGATGATATATTCACAATTTATTTAAAATAAAACGTTTTAATAGATACTATCCAAATACACAAATCCTATATTTTTTCATGATTTTTTGATAATATTTGGATTTGAAATATTAATGTAAAATATATTGGTGTTTAGCTTGGGTCATTTAACATGGTATCAAAGATTCTTTAAATAGAATGTTTTTAGCACCGATCCTAGGGGTGATGCTTTAGGGAACCTTAGTCAGTTTTAAAATATGGTATAGTTATTTTTTGTTGTTAGTTTCATTTTTTATGGGTTATGACTAGAAAAAATTATTTAAAGCCTTATAGATAGTCCTAACTATGGGAAAACATCCAATAAAGATGGAAAAATATTTATTTTTTGGATTACATGTAATTATATACCTATCCCAATAAAAAAAATTTGTGAAAACAATAGAAAATATGTTCTTAGGGGTAATAACAATGAAAAAGGAAGGGTGAGTATTCAATTGATCTTCACCTAGTGTATAATTAGTGGGAAAAACAATCCACCTAGTTTGAATTTCTTGGGGGATAAGCATTGGTTTATTAACATGATATATATAGAGAATATGAAAGATTTATACTCGATCATTTAATATATAACTAGTTATCTTAGAGAACCTAATTATAATATGACTATTGAAAACCATGTTTATACTAAAGGAGTATCTGGTAGTTATAATTATAACATAGTTGAACATAAATTATCATATTTTTAAATAAAGGTGTCATAAGAGAAGATATATCTATATTTAGTTGACATATTCATATGAAGATTTTAATGCCATGTAACTTTACTATGAGGTATATTTCAAAATTTTCAGTTGGTTTCGTTTACCAGTCAAGGATATGTTGTTGAACTTGAATTGGGAAGATACCTATAATAGTTATGTCATGTTTTTTTTAATTTTCATATTTTCCCATGACTTTTATACTATTTGATTGGTACTTACATGACAAATAATGGGGTTTCACAACTAGTAATGCCAGCCAAATTCATCCCATGAACTGAATACACATCATGTTATTTTACACATAGTGTAATGTGAACATCTAATTTATAGTTAAATAAGTGAATTTTTTTTATCATAACATAAAATAAACGTGACTCATGATGTGTAAAATAATAAACATTGTGTAATTCCATGAGCACCTATTTTTAGGGTGTCATGGGGGTGTTTGAGGGTTCATTCTTTTTTGGAAGCATTCTCCTCTCGGTTAGGGCTATTACCCTTGAATATTTTTAGTGTGTTCCTTCAGTCTAGATCAATTCATTTAGTAAAAATATTTTTTAATGATTTTACATAGGAATTCTTATTATTAGAACATATTTAGATATTTTTGTGTTATCCTACTAGGATTTGTTTCTTTCACCCTAATTATACTTTTGGGTGGATGTGCATCTTCTGTTAAAAGATTCATGTATAGGGATGGGAATTCTGCATCATGAATTCTTCAATTTACATTATTGTTTCAATTTGGGATTGTTTGGAGGTTACCTCTAGTCCTGTTTATAATTTTAATTTATACTTATCTTTTTATTATTCTTGTTTGGCCTATATGGATTATTTTTTTTTCACATTATTTCCACTTCGTACAATGATTATTATCTTTTAATATATAAATTACTAGTTTTTGTTATCTTTTCCCCCACCCCAAGATGTGCTGACATGGGTGAATGGTTTGGATGATTTTGGTTGGTTTGTTAAAATTTTAATTCATAGTTGGGTTACTCAGCCTGATGTGTGGCATCCCTTCCAATGTTTGTTTTTTATTGGTTTGACGTGATATGGATTGTCAAAATTGGAATATTAGGTGCAAAAAAAGGGCATGACTAGCTCAATATAGTTATGGAATTAAATTTTTCATTGGTGGTAAAAAATACTTTCTATGTAAAAGAACATGTATTTTGGTTTATTTGAATAAATATTATGAGATTTTTATTTATATTAATATATTTTCAATGTCTGAGGACATGGTGCGAGTAATATACATTAAATAAACTAAGAGGGGAGTTTATTTAAGTGAACCTATTCAATTAAAAAACTATTTCCTTTTGTAGTGGGATTCATTACTACATTAAATTATTATTATTTTATATCAATGTTTTAGATTATAGTTTTTAGTTCGATGGTTTTGGAATTTCCTCATGGATGATTGGTTATATTATTGCATTTAATAGTCAGTTCATTCTAGAATATATTTTCTAAATACTGGAGGGGAAGTTGCAAGGAAGGTTACCAAGGGGGGTCCTCTAGTAGACCATTATATGGTTGATGTAGTGACCCATACCATTCAGACTCTAGGGACTATTGGCACAGCGAACCCAGGACAAGAATTTGATCATTGTTCAGAAATTACCAAGCATATTCTACATGTATTCCATGGTGACAATGCACCACCTGATATATAAGAGTGGATTCAATGGATTGAGAAGATAATAAATATTTTTATGCCTCTTGTGGATTATCATGTGTATTTTTCACATATATTCTTGGAGGACCAGAATGAAGATGATGGGATAGAGTAGTGGGAACTAAATTTCCCAATGGTATTAATCGAGATTCATTAAAGACGATCATTAATCATATTTTTTATCCTGATTCGTTTTTTGAGGCCAAGACATGGGAGTTTATGATGTGGGAAGAAGGAAAGTGTAATAATTAGGAGTAAAAAAACCACTTTGCTATGTTGCTGTATCTTACACCACATCTTGTGATCAATGATTACTATAAAGATCGAATGTAGAAGATGGGGTTGAGGGAAAATGTACAGTAAATGATTGTTGTTTTTACTTTTTGATAATTTTATAAGAAGTGGATAAACAATCCTCAGATGAAGAAGATAAATATAATTGACTATCTTGAGAAGAGATCTAGTGGCTGCAATAGTTACCCATGGCACTTATTCTGGTCTGAAAAAAAAGTGAAAGAGTGGTATATTTTTAAGAGGACCAGTTTTAGGGGATTATATTGGACAAAACCAGTTATTTACTACCTGTGTGGGAGGTGTGGAAGTACTAGACCTAGGATAATCAATTATTCTAGAACATTTCATCATTGTGGGTGATCTGGCCATTAGAAATGTTTCAGTGGTATGATATCTTAATTAATAAACATGGGATCCACATTCACAAATGGTATATGTTAATGTTGAATCTCTCAAGGTTGGTGGGTCTTATTATTTGGCTTAAGAATATGTCTAGGTAGATATTTCTATATTACTATATGCATTAGTGTTTGTGATAGAGGAATCCAAATCATGGAAAACTATTCTTATAGGTATGGACTTTATTTAATCATTATGGTGCTTATATTTGTGGGATACATGTGATAGAAATTCATTTATATCATCATAGATGGTTGATGTGTTCGACTTCTCTTTAGATATTTTCCCCTTTTTTGGATCTTTCTAGGACTTTAAGAAAGAGGTTCCAAAATGGATTCAAATGTGTTATGTGTAGGGTGATGATAAGATACATTATGTTAGCCTTGAAGTTTAGAGTGCTTGATGTTGACATCGTTGACATGATTATCGACAAGGATTGGATGAATAACATAATGGCATATATAGACTGTTTTCCCATAGATACTATTGGAGACTATCACTAACTATAATGTTTCTAATTATCATAAATCATGTCATATATTAACATATATCGTACTTCTTGTCATATCCTTAATTATGTTAAATCAATATCTAGAATGTCAGATTATTTCAATCATATAACTATTTATGTGTGTTTATGTCTAAATAAACATATAACAAATTATCCATGTGTAATTATAGGTATTAATAGACTATGACTTTGCTAAATTTTATGATAGACAAAACATATAAAATTATCTATGTATGAGTCACTGACATTGACATACAATTGACAATGATAGACATAAAACTCACTGATAGACAATTCAAATAGAAATGTGTTCTAAGTATGTGAAGCTGAAACTATTGGAAGGAAACAACATTGCAGATGACACTGACAGTTAGATGAATCAGTAGTTCACATAATACAATTAGTCCATGTGACCAATCATTGCATGATGCTTCTGATGAAAGGACTCACCATCAGTTGATATTTGTCACCCATAGTTCAATTTCCCCATAGTGATTAGGATGGACTCACTGTTGATAGAGTCTCTGATAATTCAACTATCTCACTAATGGATGGTGACACAAATAGAACGAGAAACTTATAGAAAGAGACACCAATTGAAGGAGACACCAATAGAAGGAGAAAATTAAGGAAGTAAATATGAGAAACTTGTATAAGGAGAAACGGATGGAAGGAGACACTAATAGAATGAGATACCGACAGATGAGTCACTGGTAGTTTGTTTAAATATGCAGTTATTAATTTTATTTATAATGGTCATATTTTTGTTAATTAATGATACTAGAAATTTTAATAGTCTTTTGTAGAAATTTTAGTAGACAATACATGGTACGATGAGCCGATGCATGCAGTATGTACAAGATCTCTGTCAGCCCTTGAAAATAAGAAGTAATTTTAAAAGTGAGAAGATAGTAAAATAAAGGGTGTGGTGGTGCATGCCTGAGAGAGATACTGAAAGTCATTTTCAACTCTCATGAAACTACTATGAACTCAAGAACATAAGAACACGCAAGGATATTTCATTCGAGCTGAACATAGAATTGACAAACTATTTCAGCATATCAAAGATGGAGAAGAATATAACTATAGAACTATACCTGTAGCTAGAAGCTAGAATAAAACACTCTATTTTTGTGTCAACATCCAGAAGAAGGCTCAAAATTCTACTCCATTTCATTTAATGAGTCCATAGATCCACTGCACAACACATATATCTTTCTAAACCTAACTCTACATCTTTAGCAATTTTTGTGTTCACTTAGTTACATTTCTGAGAAGTGTGTGTATCTGTTTGTGACACACATTGAAACCTATGCCTATCTAGAGGATACATAATATCCACAATCTCACACTACATTAATCCATTTGTGTCCCTCTTAGATATATATATGAGTATGTGGGTGAAATATTTGTTGTTTTCCCACGAAGAACTGTGGTATTGGTCAAGGGTGGCCTGGACCGCCCAATGTGCTGTTGTGAACCCCGATCCATGGTGTGGATAAAACTGTTTATTAATATAAATTTCATGGTGGCTGGTGATCATCATGTAGAGAGGATAAAGTCTCTTCTTGGGACTGAACCTATTTTTTATATCCTCTGTGTTTACATTTTAGTTTTACTCTATTTTATCAAATATTTCATAAAAATAAATTGAACTCTGATAGTTAGACAAATAAATAGTTTATAATTGTATGGACTTATTAGGTTAGTTTCAAAAGGTGTATTAATTATCAAATTTATACAAAAAATATCAAATCAATCTTTTGAGAAACTAATTTAATAGTCAATCTATTATAAATTAACGACTGGCGAACTTGGAAATTGAATTTTAAATATTGTGTAACCATCAAGTTATATTTTTTAAATAGAAATTTTTATAAATACTCAATTCACCCAATTATGAGTATTCTACTTCGAAAAACATTTGGTATCATACCTGTTAGGAATTTTATTTTTTAAAAGCTTTTTCAAACATTTTCAAATGATATTTTGGTTGTATTTCAAATACCATTAATATTTAATTCAAAAATAAATATTTCTCTCATTAAAATACCATTCTAAATTTTTTGTTATGGATAATTGACTGGAAGGTGCTAATACCAACATACCTGCATTCATTAACGGAACAAATTATGCATAATGGAAAATTAAAATGAAAATTTACATAGAAAGTATAGTTTTTTGAAATCTAGACTTCAATTTTAGATCATCATATGATTCCTGATACTGTTATAACCACTTGGGAGGACCCAACTATGACTGATTTTAATAATTATTATAGAGCCATGAATTCCCTATATTTCTCTCTTAGGAGATGAGGAATTTAATAGAATTTCTGCATGTAAAACAACCCATGAAATTTGGGATACTTTATTTTTTTCACATGAAGGAACATATAGTGTAAAGGAAATAAGGATTAACACATATACTATTAAATTTGAAAATTTTAAAATGACACTTGATGTGCCCATTTCTGACATATATCTCCGGATTAATGAAACTGTGAACACTATGATCACCTTGGGAAGAGATGTTACCACCAATGAACAAATCATGAGGATTCTTAGATGCAAACATGATAGATGAAGAGTAACTTCTATCTCAATTATAGAATCATGTGACATAAAAAATTACCTATCAAATGACTCATTCGAAAATTGTTGATTTGTGAGGATGAGTTGAAAGTAAACAAATAAGAATATAATAAACCTAAGAGAAAATCTACAATCATCAAGACTAAAAATTATAATAATAAAGGAAAAGGAAAAGGTGCTAGCCTCTGTTAAAATCTTCAGTAATGATAAATCAACATCAGATAGTGATTAAGAGATGTCTCTGCTGGCCAAAATATTCAATACATTCTATAGGAAGAAGAATAATTTCAGGAATCCCAACTACAAAAAGAAATATTATAATAAGATAAATTTGAAAAAGGAATGGAAAAGAAACAAAAAACCAGAGGGGATTTTCTACTATGAATGGAAGATGATAGGACATCTCAGATATGAATATCCTACATTAATGTATAAATGAAACTATGAGAATAATGATAAGAAATATATGAATGCTATGAAGGCCACCTTGAGTGACTCTGAGGATAGATCTAGTAAATCGTCATCATCTCATGATGAGAATGATGACATAGAAAAGATGTTTTTTATGAAAAACACTTCATAGGTAACCTTAAATTCACCTGTACACAATTCATATTATTCATAAAATTAATGTGAGTCTGAAGATAAGACAATTGATGAAATGTTTGAATACTATAAAATGGTGAAAGAGACATATAATGAACAAAAATATAAATATAAATATTTAAAGAAACACCATTCTATTATTGTAACTACTATGTTTGAACATACAACTGAAAAGGAAAATAATGCTCAACATCTAAAAGAAAACAATGAATTAAAAATGACTAATGATAAATTAAAGAAAAATTTTAAAAACATTACCAATGGAAAAGATACTATTACCCAAATTAATGGTAAATAGATAGCTCATATATACACTAATTGTATTGGATATATTTCTAGATAGGAAAACTTATCTAAAACACAATTTTTTACTAAATCTTGAAAATTTCTTCTTCTACATAAAAATCACAAATTTTTTCCAGTATATGTTCTGAAAAATATTTTACTACCACTAGTGTTTCTAGACTAAATAGAGTCTACTTTTCTTATATTTTATATAATTCTTATAGTATACCCCTAAGGAAATGTGGGTAAATAAATCATTAATTACTAATGTCACTGGACCCAAAAAATATGGGTATGAAATTCTTCTTTTGATTGATTATTCTATAGGAAAAATGTTTGAAGAGAACCTACAAGAGTAAATAGTACTTGGATAGTTGATGTTAAAGACAGATAATAGGGTATTACTCATTATTTAGGATCCTAATCAAGATTTATAGTGGATATGTCACCATTAGTGGCAATTTTATAGGAACAATAACTGGCCAAGGCCAGATTGGTTACTCTAACTAGGTTTTAATTTCAAAATTAAATTTTGTTGATGTATTAAATTATAACCTTCTTAGTATTTAAAAATTATTTAATGATGGATTTCATTTTAAATTTGAATATTATTCATGAAATGTTTTCAAATATAAGATGAATTAGTATTTTCTTCTTTTATAAATGAAAATGTATATTCTGTTAACTTGGATTATTTAGCATCTCCAAATGTTTCTTGTCGAACTGCCTTTCAAAGAGAGTCATGGATTTGGAATTGGATATTTGGACACTATAATGTACACTCTCTTAGAAACCATAATAGAAAAGGACTAGTCTAGGATCTACCCAATCATGAGTTTCCAAATTACAATGTCTTTAATCCTTGTCAAAAGGGTAAAAAACTAACGATATCTTTGAAATTAATGAAAGTAGATTCAACTTCTCAACCTTTAGAGTTGGTTCACATGAATATTTTGGACCATCTCGTGTTTCTAGTTTAAATGGGAATAATATTGTTTTTTTCTTGTAGATGACTATTTTAGGTATAAATGGACTTATTTATTAGCGTACAAATGTGAAGCATGTACATACCTCACCAAATATGTTAAAACATTGGGTAATCTAAGTGGACTTAGAATTAAATCTTTAAGAAGTGATCATGGCCATGAATTTGAAAATCAGAACATTGAATCTTTTTTCGCACACAATGGCTATATTCATAACTTATCTACCCCAAAGAAACCTCAATAAAGTGGAGTTGTGGAAAGAAGGAATATAAAATTATAAGAGATATCCCAAACAATGCATAATGAATATGATTTACCAATTTACATTTGGGCTGAGGCTGTGAATGCTGATTATTACATAATTAATGGAGTATTAAGTAGAACTATCCTCAAGAAGACTCTTTATGAGATGTGGAACAATAAATAACCCTAATATAGTTATTTCAATGTTTTTGGATGCAATGTATTTTTCCATTACACTATGTACAGTCTTGAAATATTACCATCCATGGGTGATGAAGGAATAATCTGAAATTTCTCAAACTCTAGTAAAGCCTATAATGTCTTTAATAAAAGAACCAAGTGTGTTGAAGAATCTGTGCATATCAAATTTTATGAAATAGATCCACATGATCATAATATCTCTCTTGATAACCATGAAAATTATTTTTCAAACCTAGAAATAAATGTGAGATCATCTTAACAAACTATCAAGCAATTTGTTAAATTAATAATTTCTAGAAATTATTCAAAATCTAAACATGATGAACCCGAACCTATAGATGAACATGATGTTAATAGTCACTCATTTTCTGGACAATCTAGAACTATTATGAACCATCCTTTATATTTTGTTGTTGGAGACACAGATAAAGGGATACAAACTACAGATTCTCTTAGAAATCTGGTTGAACATCATGCATTTTTGTCACAACTCAAACCTAAAAACATCAATGATAAAATTAAAGACGAATTTTGGGTTATGGAATTTCAATAATAACATAACCAATTTAAATAAATAAAGTTTGGAAAATTTTTGATAGACCCATAGACACCTTGACCACAAGAACTAATTTTGTTCTTAGGAATAATGTATATAAATATAGTAAAATTATTTTAAAAAATGTTATATTTGTTTAACAAGGTTATAGTCAAGAATAAGGAATTGACTAGGAAGAAACATTGGCACATGTTTCTAGACTCGAGTCCATCATAATCCTACCATCTTATACATTCCACCCTAATTTTAATCTTTAGGAAATGGATGTCAAAAGTGCATTCCAAATTCTGTACATAGTTGTGGATGCTTTTGTTGACCAACCCCCCCAGTTTCAAAAACCCTTATTTTCAAAATCAAGATTTCAAATTAACAAAATATTAAAATGGTTTAAAAAAAGATCCTAGATATTGGTATGATAGATTGAGTCGTTTTCAAATTTCAAAAGGTTTTACAAAAGGAATTGCCGATCCTACACTTTTTATAAAACAAATTTCTAAAGATGTTTTATTAGTTTAAATATATTTTAATGATATTGTTTTTTGATCTTCATGAAATTATTTATGTATTAAGTTTTCAATGGTGATGGATAATTAATTTGAAATGAGTTTGATGTGTGAACTCAAATTATTTCTTAGATTTTTGATTTTTTGAAATAAATCTGGTATCATTCTAAATCAAAGTAAATACACCAAAGTTGTTTTTAAAAGGATTTGTATTTTATAGATTTAAATGTAGTGGCACTCTAATTATTACTACATGTAAGATATATCTTGATGAAGATGGTAAATCTATTGATCAAACCACTTACCGAGGAATGATTGGATTTTTTCACTACTTAACATATAGTAGGGCATATATAATTTTTAGTTTGTGTATCTGTTCCCATTTTCAAGCTAATCCTAAAGAATATCACTTGAATTCTATTAAAAGAGTGTTCAAATACCTCACACATACTATAAATTTAGGTTATTTGTACCCAAAAAGAAAAATCATTTGACATAATGAGTTATTATGATGCTGAATTTGGTGGATGAAAGTTATATTGAAAAATAACCTATGGATCATGTAACTTTTTGGGAATGTTTTTGGTCTCACGGTATAGTAATAAACAAAATTATGTTTCTTTGTCTACTATAAATGTTGAATACATACCTATTGGTAGATTTTGGGCACAAAATTTATCGATGAAACACAATCTGCTACACTATGGATATCAATTTAGGCATGTACCAATAAAATGTGACAATACAAGTGGTACTAAAATTTTTAAAAACACATTTTCCCATTCTAGAACAAAACATATTTATGTAATACATCACATTTTGAGATATCATTATCAAATTATAATTTATTGGCACAGAATATTAGCTTGCTGACATATTCACTAAGCCATTTAACTCTGAAAGAATGAATTACATCATACATGAGTTAGGAATGATAAATTAGTAATACCATGTGTTTTCCTTTCCATTGGTCCTTTTATGTGATGTTTTCACATTGATACGATCCTCATACCGACACCGTTAGTGTTTTACAATGTCTGGTATGCCGACACCGATGAGTCATTATTTCTACATGTTCTATGTTGTTTTATCAAAATGATACTATTTCATTAATTCTAAGGAACCAGGTTCACAATTTCTTGATTGTGTAATTTAGAAAGAAAAAAATGAAATAAATTTGAATCAATCCACTCTACTTTACCACTACTCTCTCCCGGCCATTGCTCACTTTCTTTACCCCAACCATTAACCTTCTGACTTCCAGACCAAACTGATCAGAATGGAGCTTGTGAATTGAGATCTGGAAGAGGGTGAGTCTCATGTATCCAAGAAACAAAAATGTGAAGAATGAAAACCATCATTTATTGTAATTCATGGTCTAAAAAACCATTATATAACCATAGAGAAAGAGGTACTAGTGGAATAGATCTTGGAGATGATGTCTTTGTTGCTGATGGTTCTTCAAGATCTGGGATGGCTTGACTAGTTCTTATACAATGAAAGAGTCTTCTAATCGAAGCTGGTATATTAATTTTATATGAATATAGACCTTTTTTTGGATGTAAGTGATGTTTCTTGGGTGAAGTCGATAGTAAAAGGGAATATAATTTCATTCTTGTCATGACATTTGTCTAAATTTATTGTGTTTCCCCACAAAAGAAGGTTTAATGATTATCAAGGAACTTATCCTCCTGAATGTGATTTATTTTGTAATGAGATAGCTCTAAAAGAGGTAACTAAAAATAAGGAACATAAAAGACCTATTTCCTCAGAATTGAATGTTGAGTGCATTATTTTATTTATGTTTATTCAACACCAGATTTTTCCTAGAAAAGCGAACATTAGTTTTCTCTAAGATCAGGATGTATACATAGTGTATTTTCACAAGAAAATAGTTAAATGAAATCTATGTAGATATCTAATGGTACTCATTAATGAGATGACAAAACATAGTTGTAAGTCAAATTATATTTTCTACTATAGAATGATTTCATCAGTGCTAAAGGAGAAATGCCTTTTAAGTGATGTTGATGATGTTATAGTAAGTGAATGCAGCGGTTTTTATATAAGTAATGACATATAAAAGAGAATGAATATTAATTTGAACCAATGGATAATGGAATGAGTTTTCTATGAAGATAGATTTTAAGAGAAGCTCAATCCTATAGATCATCTTGTTAGACCATGGGATCTACTAGATCCTAGCCTCAATCGAGATGAACAAGTAATTTACTCATCCGATGAGGAGGAGGTTCCTGCCACTCCTGTCGGAGATGTGGGATCACCAGTTGATGATAGAAGTGACCCAAACACTAATGGATCAACAAAAATAGTTGATATTGTTCTTTCAAGTTCACCATTAGACATAATTTCTCAAGAACCTATACTCAGATCTATTGAATGTGAAGAAAAAAATATGAAGGTAGTGTAGAATAGGTTACTAAATCTAGTGAAGAAGAAGATAAAGATGAATAAGATGGTAGTAGTGATAGTGGTTCTGAATCAGGTAGGGTAGAAGAATATAACCAAGGTGATGATGAAAATTTAAATAAAAAGAATGAGTATGGGGATAATGTATAACATATTGAAAGTGGCACTGATAGTGAATCTAGTCATCCTGATGAGAATCCAGATGTTATGATTATGAAAGTTTTTGAAACTAATGCTGGTGCATCAGTTGAGGGTGCTATTCAAGATGAAACTATTTCTCATGTTGTATCTACTAGAAATGGAACTCTACATAAGGATAAGGGACCTAGACATGAAGCATTGACTGAGGGGGAGAAATATTCCAAGTAGGCTAACACTGAGGGGGAGTCTCAAGGACCAATTACTCAAGAAGATGAAGATTATAAAACTGAAAGTGTAAGGTTAGATACTCTTACTCATTAAGAAATGATATTTTGTCTAAATGGCTATGAAATCCTTATTATGTAGCCATAATATTGGATTATGAAGATTCTTATGTTTAAGACTTTTCACATGAAGCAAGGTAACTAGTGGATGAGACATATTCTAGTGATGAAGTCACTAATGCTGATTTTTAACAATTCACGAAAGGAATATGTGTCTCCATAAAAAATTAAGTACAATCACAAATGAGTTATGATATTGGTGAATCCATTAGATAGAATACTGACATGACTAAAAATTTGAATTCAATTCGGTATGAGGTTGATGCTGTAAAGCAAGCCAGTGCTTCGAGTTCTACTCCTGCCTCATCTAGTTTGTCTCAAGCTATTGCTAATTTGGTTTCTAAGATGGTGATTAAAGAAATTCAGCCAAAATTAATCACAACTATAGAAACAATTCTGATAAGAAACAAAAATATTCGGAATGAGATGAAGAAGTTAACCACTGGAATCAATAACATGACCACTGATTATATAAATTATATGGAAAGTGTCATGAAAGGGATTCAGAATATTGTTTCTCACAATAATGCTCTTTATTTTTTCTAGATAAGAAAAGAATTGAAGAAAATTTCCTCCTATGCTCTTCCTTCAACCTCTTCTCAACCAGTTCAGTCTTCCAAATATGTAGATCTCAATACTATTAGTTCAGTTTTGAATGAAGAACAACATGCTTTAGTTTCATGTATGGCCAAAGTTGAGGACACTTTGGATAAGGTTCATGACCATGTGAAATACTATACAAGGAGTGTTTCACACAATGAGGAAGAGCTGACCAAAAAGATTAATTATTTTTTATAAAAACTCTTCTCAATGAATTACATGAACAGTCTATTTAAAAATTTTTCATCCAATCAAACTCTTCCTCTAGTAATAAAGGATTTTAAGGATACGATTCAAAATATGAGAGAATTCACTACCTTGTTGGAAAATATTATAGAAAATATATGATTTTGAAAATAAATTGAAATATGATGGATAGATAATTGAAGACTTCATCAAGATGTTAATTCCATATCTCCATATAAAAAGTGAAGCCATTGTGGTCCCTCACGCTGAACCAGTTTGCCCTACTTTTTCAGTGCTTTCTCAACCTCAGATTTCAATTTCATAGGATTTGTCTCACATTAGACCTATCATTACCGAAACAGTTCAACCTCATCTTATTTATCATCACAGACATGCCCTATCATTAATAGTTCCTGATGGAGTTCCTCTACCTCCTCTAAAAATCCATTCAAACCCTCCTTCTTATTAGCCTAACCCTCCCGATGAACCATCCATTGATCCTTCTAGTATAGGGAATGAACCCCTTGACTATATCATGGAGTGTCTAGTGATATTTTTGTTGATAGGTCTGAGTCATTGTATGATTTCTAATTCATTCAACATTTTTAATGAATGATATTTCTTAGTTTCTATTTTTCTATTTTTCGTGTTCTTTTCACCTTCTACTTTTTGGTAATCCCAAAATATGGATAATCCTATTTAGTATTATTATGATTATAAGAATTACTATGTGTTTATGCATTATAGTATATGATACATCATTTTAATATTCTCTCTGATATGTTATTAATTGTTTACATTAATCATTTTCCAATGGTACTTAATTATTCCATGATTTCGGATCATCAAAAATGGGAGATTATTGGCCCATAGATACTATTGGACACTATATATGACTACAATGGTTTAAATTATCACATATCATGTTATATAATAAAATACAACTTACCTCATGTCAGATCCTAAATTAAGTTAAAACATTATCCTAAATATCAGATCAATTCAATCATATAACTATTTATTTTTGTTTATGTCTAAGACAACATATAACTAATTATCTTTGTGTAATTATGGGTATTACTTTTATATGAATTTTCTGAATTTCAAGAAAGACAGAACATCTAAAATTATGTAGGTATGATCCACTAACACTGATAAATAGGTGAACCTGACAACCATATGACTCACTGAATGATAGTTCAAACAAGCATATGTTCTATGTATATGAAGATGACATCGTCAGAAGGACTCACATTTCAATATGAAACCTAAATATAGATGACTCACCATTTCACATAACACTGTCAGTCCAAGTGACCTACCGTTTTGTGATTTTACCGAAACAAGGACTCACTGTTAGTTGATATGATTCAGCGATAATTCAAGTGTCCCATCGATAGAAGGAATGAATCACCATTGATATGAGTCATCAATAAGTCAACTGTCTCTACGGTGGAAGGAGAAACTGATAGGAGACACTGGTAGATGAGGCACTAATAGAAGGAGACATTGGTAAAAGGATACACTGATGGATGGTAACAAGAGACACTAATAGAAGGATACACCTATGGAAGGAGATATAAATATAAGGGGATACTGATAGATGAGTCACCGATAGACTATTTAAATTAGAAGTTATTAATATTATTCATAATAGTCATATTTGTGTCATTTAATAATACTGAAATAATTAACAATATTTTATAGGAAATTTAATAGATAGTACAAGGTACGATGAGAAGATTCATTTTGAATATATAGGCTCTTTGCCGCCTCACGAAAATAAGAAGTACTTTTAATAGAGAGAAGACATACAGATCAAGTGTGCAGTTGTTCATTCCTGAGGGAGATACTGAAGAAAATATGCAAAATTCATGCAACCACTATGTACACAGGAATAGAAGAACACACAAGGAAATCTCAATCTTTTTTATCATCAAATTGAAAAACTATTTATTTATATAAATGAAGGAGAAGAATACACCTGTAGAACCATACTTGTAGCTAGAAGCTAGAATACGACACCCTGTTTTTGTGTCAACTTCTAGAAGAAGATCCAGAGTTCAATGCCACTTCATCAAATGAGTCCAAAGATGCACTACATAACTGACATAGCCCTCTAAACCTCAATCTACATATTTACCTCTGTTGTGTTCATATGGTTACATTTTTTAGTATTGTTTGTATCTATTTGTTACATAGAGTGATTCTAGTGAATAACTAGAGGATACCTGATATACTCAATCTCACACTCCTTTTATACATTTGTATCCCACATAGAATTTTGGAACAAGTTGTGTGTGACCGGTTTGTTGTTTTTTCCACGAAGAACTATGGTAGAGGTCAAGGGTGACCTAGGTGGCCATTTGTTTAGTTGTGAACCTTGATTTAGGGTGTGAATCAAAATGTTTATTAATTTAAAATGCTTTGTGGTAGGTGATCACCACATGGATAGTATTAAGTATCTGATTGATATTGAACCTCTTTTTTTATATACACTGTATTTACCTTTTTAGTTTTACTCTATTTTATCACATATTTCGAAAAACTAAATTTAACACTGATAATTATTCTTTGATTTTTGTTTATAGCAATATTGAATTTTTAGGTTAGTTTCAAAAGCTGTATTAATTATCAAATTGATACATCCAAGAACAAATCAGTATTCTAAGAAATTAATTAAACCATTAAGATCATATAAATTCAATACTCAATAACAGGGTAATTGAATTTTAAATATCAAGGAACATTCAATTTATACTTTTTAAAGATAAATTTTTATAAATACTCAATTAATCCCCCTATTGAGTACTCTACTCCGACCAACACAGACTATTATCTTCATCGAGTACAATTATTATCTACATATGTGGTCACTTATGTTTTCATGGTTAGTGGGATTCTAGATTGGGAAGGGTAGGGCCTATTTTTCCTTAAACAGTTTTAATCTCATGCTAGTTGTTAATAATATTTCTTAATGTAGATGAACTGTTCCTGGGTGGTAATCTACGTGCTATTTTCTGTGTGTTCCCCAAGGTATTTCGATAAGATTGTTCTAGCTCTCCACCCTATTGTTATTTTTGGTTCACTTAGACCTGTTACCTAAAATGATTCCCATTTTATTCCATCCTATCAAGTGGAACATGTTGAGTTATTGTAACATAAAGACCAAATTGAGGACCTGATGGTGAATGTAGTTTTTTGTCCTGTCATATAACCATGGGCTTCGTGTAAACTCTTCTCTATGAAGACATATAAAATTAATAGAATTTTTATTGATTATAAAATGTTTAATTGGGTGATATTTAATAACAAGTATCATTTAACCTAAATTTATGACATATTTTATCAACCTAGAGGGTATCTTTTTTTCCTCCAATCGACATAAAGATAGGGTACCCCCAATTGAGAGTCTGAGAATAGGATATACCCAAGAGATCATTTCAACATTAATAACGAATTTTCTAGTTTCATGTTATTCTATTTAGACTCACTAATGCTGTTATGGTATTCATAGATTTGATGAAATTGATCTTTTATATGTTCTCATAATGTTTTGTTGTTTTTCTCATTTATGAAATGATGGTTTAATAAAAGACAATGGAGGAGAACATAGACCATTTGGATGTCGTTCTTCAAACCCTGATGGATCATCAACACTATAGTGATATTTATAATGGTGATTTTTAGATCTTGGAAGTAAAGTCTCTTGGGAATGTGATACTTGAGAGGGTCATGTGAGTTGATCCTGAAAAGTTATAGGATGTTATGTGTTTGGAGCATCCTAGATAAGTGTTTGAGGTATTTTTTTCCTAGGTTTGGATGGTTAATATGGATGATTTTTTGAGATTTGTCCTTTCTCACCTATTTGATGATAACATTAGTCCTTAAGGCTATAAGGTTTGAATAGAATGAATGCTGTTAGTGATATTTTGGGGATTTAAATATGATGTTGACTTTAGTTCTAGTTATTATTCTTCCAGAACTAGGTTTAGGTTATGATGTTCTCTACGATGCTTCTGGTTTGTGTTTACGATGTGTCTTGACTTAAGGGAAACATATTGTGGATTATGTATCAATTCTACTTATGTCTGAATGAGTAGAAGTTACTTTTCCCTGATCACGAGTTTTCATCTATTATGATTGTGCTCAAAACATGGTGTCACTATATCATTGGAGAATGAGTTATTGTATATTATGATCACAAAATAATATAGTATATTTTCATTTAGAAAATATATAAAAATAATCTAGATTTGTTAGTGAGAGTATCTTTAGAATATTGATTTTGATATCTTATATACCAGAGGAATATGGAATGCAGTGGATGATGTTTTGAGTATAAATTATCAATGCAATCAGTGAGGGAAAAGGTTAAGCAATAGTATCTAATGAGTTATTTTTTCTATATGAGATTTGGACTAAAGTAGGTTTTGGAATGGTGTTATTGGAATTGATAATAGTATAATCTTCCATTTTTTAGTGGGCTCGACCAAAGTAGATAAAAAAACCAAAAAAACAATTCATATAATAAATACTAAGTGTGGGAAGACCTCTTGCATGTAGTTTCGGTTTCCCAATGGAATGTTTTGCTTTTTTAGAAGGTAGTTTATTCTATTTTACTTGAGATTATAGAATCTATACATAAGATAGTTGTCATGTTGGTCTTCGTAACCTCGGTCTAGGAAGATGTACAACAATTTGAGATGTCTATATTGTTTTTCAGGGATGAGGAAATCAGTTGAAGATTTTTCATCATGGTGTCTCAATTGTCAAAGAGTTAATGAGGATCACTAGATATGTATAGGATTATTTGGAAGATAATAAATTTCATTATGGAAGTGGGATGACATTTATATTTACTTAGTAATTGGTCTTCCATGGTCTCCTAGTGAGAATGATGATATTTTGGTGATAGTTGATAAACTCACTAAATATCCACATTTCTTTCTAATAAATGAAATGAAGAAATTATAAAATCCTAGTGAATTTTATGTCTGGTAGATTTTAAAGCCTCATGGGGTTCCCTTTGCAGTTGTTTCTGTAAAGGACTAGAGGTTCATACCGAAATTCGGAAAACATTTTCTGGAGTAAATTAGTTCTCAATTAAAATTATGAATAAATTAACATCAACATATCAATATATATATGGATATCTAGTTTATTGAGGATATGATCCATGAATGATTACATGATTTTGATGGATCATGAGACAAAAAAATTCATATGGTCGAGTTCAACTATAATAATAGTTATCAAGATTACAATAGGATGAATCCATTTGACGATTTCTATGGGTATCCATACAGATCTCGCTTGTTCCAGGCAGAGTTGAGATATTGGCCTTTTGTTTGGTTTAGTGCTTGTCAGATGATGCAAGAGATGGTGCAGTTTACCAAGAGGCATTTGATAATAATATAGAGTGTTCATAAATATTATGTTGACTTTTACTATCCAAAAATGGAAAATGAGGTTGGGGAACATGTATTTCTAGGAGTTTCACCATGAATAGTACAACATTGGTTGGGTCAGCTATGTATGATGATTCTGAGTTTTGTGGTCCCATTTAAGATCATTGAGAGATTAGGTAGAGTGTCCTATTAGTTGAAGTTAACATTTATCTTGACTTATACTAATGATCTGTGTCATTTTTATGTATTTAATGGGTCTATAAGAGATCCCTTCCATGTGATTAGATGGAGGATGTTGTTCTAGGGCCTAATACCACATTGGTGGAGCATCAAGTATATATTTTGGATATCTAGGATATAGTACTACATAGTTATAAAATTCCCCCCATCTGGGTACTATGGTAGTGCAGACATGATCCCCAAAAGACATGGGAGTATGATTCTTTGACGATTCATCAATGGATAACTCTTTTTATGGATCCAAGATCCTGACCTCCTTATAGGGGAGAAATGATTTTATGTGGGTGTGATTAGAATTCCATGTTACCTTTCTACTCAGTATGTTTCAATATTTTTCGATTGTATCATTTTCTTGGGGAGCATGTGTTTTCACCCTAGAATTGGGAGGGTACCTATAATTGTGAAGTCACATAATTTTAGGGTTTTACCTTGGGTTTTATTTTGTTTTTTGGTATGTTACATGACATTTAATTGGGTTTCATGATTTATAGTACTGACCATACTCATCCTATTAACTGAATACTTAGTGTGAGTTTTTATATATCATGAAAGGGATACACATTGTGTAATGTGAAAAATCCAATTGATAATTAGAAAGGGGGAACATCTACTGTTCTAACATAAAATAAAATTGATTAACAAAAGTTATAATCTTACACACCATGTAATTCCCTTAGTTTCAATTTTTAGGGGCTCGTTCAGGTGTTTTAGGGTGCATTACTTTTTGGAATCCCTATCCTCTCAGCTAGAGCTCATATCCTAGGAAATTTATCATGTCTATATTTTACATATATCAATTTGTTCGGTGATTTACATGTAGGGTTTGGATCATCATCTCTCCAGGTAATCCATTCTCATGGTTGAACTCTTGTTTGTGGTTGTATCACCTTTTTTAGTAATTTATAATTGGAATGTGTCTTCTATCAATCAATTTTATTAATTTTTGTGACTTGTTTTCTAATGTAAAATCATGTGGTTTCAAATCCCCATTTTTGATGGACATTAAGTTTAAAACACTTTTGAATAAGGTGGATACATTGATTTTTTCTAATTTTTTTAATTGTTTGTTCTTCATACTGATTTCCTTATAACTTATGTGAAATTTCATGGGTCTGAAACTGAAAAGGGAATAGGATTTAATTAGTAAAAAGGTCGTAAATTTTAAAACAAAATTTACAATTTTTTAAATGGAAAATGGATTTTCAAACCCTATATGAAATTTGATTGTCATTGAAAAATGTTTTATAAAAATGTGAGCATTGTTTCAAAAACAAAAATTGAAAAAAATGATTCCCAGAACCTTAGGTATGTCGAGATTGAGACACAGGTAGTATTAGTGTGTGTGACACCACTATGTGGTATTACATTATATGCCAATAGACTATAGAAGGCCTCAATGTTAGTTCATATCAAAAAATATTCCGTGTTAGTATTGTTAATGACTAGGATATATTTTCCCATATGATAGATCCCAACTTGTAAGTGTATTATTTTTCTGGTTGTTTATTACATGATAGTATATTTGATGAATGTTGGCTAGCATGTATATTTATATTTCAGCATCCTTAACTATTTTTCACTATTTTGGAAAACATGTCATGTATTATGTGAACACTCAATGATATTTAAAAAAATATTTTCCAATTTATTTATTGACATAACGACTTGTAATACATCTTTTTCAAGATTCTCATTGTGATTTATTGTTATTATAAAATTTTTATATCTTTTAGTTATACACTATTAGGATATATTCCTCACATGCTACTTCATCCTATATGAAGATGTAGACATTATTTTGAAGGATTTAGGTAATGTTAAGAGCACTATTTAGCGTAAAATAGTCTCTTTACATTTATGTTTTGTTTTAGGATAGTTTGGATGTGGCGTTTGGTCATGTGGAGACATGTTGTTTAAAAATGTGTATTTGTTTTTGGGTTTATCTTATTTAGACCAGTATGATATCTTAATAACTCAGAATTATAATTTGGTTTCTTTCTTATTTTCTTATATAGGAGACCTTTGTTTGTTGTCTTTGTTTTACCCTACCCCATGATTGGATGACTTGGGTGAATAATCTATTTGGCATGGGTTGGTCTACTATAATTATTTACTAATATATAATTTGATATGATCATGGCCATTTTAATATTAGTATTTTTTGGTAATATGTTTATGAAAATGAATCTATGAATTATATGTTACCATAAATACCTATAAATATCAAAGGAAACATATTTGGAAAAAAAATTCACGATAAAGGAAAATATAATACCTAAATATTTGATGGGAAATTATGTATCTCATTGTATCTCATATCATAATGTCAATATCTTAGTATAACTTATATCTTGAGTTTCCTTTAGATCCCTTTGATTATTCCATTAGTAAACTATAATTAAAATTTTGAAGATGAAATTTATTTTAGGGGTTATAATGTATTTCTCTATGATTTTGTTTATATATTTCGTTTTAATGAAATATTATTTTGCACAGAGTTCTGAATAATCCAATGATAACTAAATCCAAAATATTATACATAGTATTAGTAGAAAATTTCATGTATTAAAATGTGAATTATATAATATAGCTTTTAAATTTGTAGGTAATGTTCTCCAGAGATCATTTAGAAACACTGAGATATGGGAGAATTAATTATTACATATTTTACTGAATTATTTTCATCAAATTTAAACCCATTTGTTTTAATAATATATTACATGTATGGATGAGTGGATATGAAAAACTCTCAATCTCATCGATACCACATGCATTAAAAAGTATATAAAATAAATCAAATTTTATCTTTACTATGATCGATCATGAAAAATACTCCATGATGAAACTGGTTATTCCAACTGGATAAAAATACTATACTATATATTAGAGGTTATATCTAGGGAATGACTCTTTACTATTCTCATGGAGACTCACATTGTTCCCCAATTAGTGTCCCATTAGAGATTATAGGTTCCCATATACATAATATATCCACACTGAGTCCGATTGTGTCCTATCATACTCCAAACTTACACGAAATACAGTCACCTTGGTTGAAATATTATCTGATGATATGAAAGATATTTTCGAGATTTTAATATCTTATAAGGAACCTTGATATAGAATGTTCCTACAAAAATAAACTGGATCACCTAATATGTTCATGTACAACATCAATATCATCATTAACCAATGATCACGTTTTACTACTATTTCTCCTTATACAATGACTATAGACTTGTCTTATCACACTAAATACTATGGCATATAAATATATTTATATTTAGAAATTTGATGAACACCAATATATCTTCCTAATATATATGAATGAATATTTACATCTCAATAAAACATCATATAAACATCATATATATAGGATACATTTCATGGTATCACAAAAATATATTCATTGAATGATTATTTCATGTGCATGAAAATTTTGAAAAATCAAAGAAAACATATTCCACCATCACTTTAGGTTCACAAAACCCTTCTAGTTTCAGAAAAACTACATAACATTAAATAAAATTTTCTTTACATGTATTTATAAAACCTGAGGTGGGTCAATTATTATGCATTCTTCATGTTCATATCTTTAGCATAAATGGTACATGTATAAATGATATCATCATTCGAATAAAAAATAAGGATCACACAATATAGTATTCAATGAACATCCGAAAATTATTCTTATATCACCACCACCTTCATGAATACTTGAAGTACTTCATACGATATTATCTCCATCACATGAAAAAATCGCATATTTATCGCCTTTTCAGGACTAGGTTTGTAACACCCCGACATTTCTTGAGATGTATTCTTTTTAATTTATTTTCATTCTTCTGTTGTATGCAACACCAAGATTATCTTGCGCTATACGAAACACTGTATTAGCTTGCAGTATATACAACACTATTCTTGGATCGTGTTCCACACAATTTTAAGTTCGATTGATAATAGTTATTCTACGCAACATTGAGTGTATATATATATATATATATATATTTAATGTATAAATGTAATATGGTTGGATTATGTTATACGCAACAACAATGAACTCTTGCACTACACGCCACCCTGACATGGCTTGCATTACACACAATCACAACCTTCCATGATAGTGTGTGTTGTACGCAATACCGAGTTTCTCTAAATAGAGATATGTTATTAAAATATTATATAATCTAGCCGTTATGAATAGTAGTACCCACTTTTTGAACTTTTATAAATTTTATCTTTAAAAATGGACTTCATTTTTGGATTCATAATATCAAAATCAGCTTAGGGTGAATTTTTGGTATTTTTTTGAAAACATTCAATTTTTATGAATAGTTAAAACACTAGGTTACTATTTAAAACCCGACTTTTTATTTAAATAAATATTTATTTTATTTAAATTTATTTTTGGTCAAAATTGATACATAGTACCTATATATGTTCAATTTAATTCATTGGAGTCATTTTATAATAAATTTAGATATATAAAACTTTTATTGAACTTTTCACCCTCTTTTACCCACCTCCTATGAGAATTTGAAAATTTACACAAAACACAATTTTACCGCTTCTGTGAGTGGAATTATGAAAATCCGAGAGACATGGTTAACATACAAGAGTGAAATTTGGGTCATTAAGAAAAAAATAATTTTTGGTGAGTAGTAATTTTTACTTTTATTTACCACGGTTAAAAGAAAATAGGGTAATTAAGGGTAAAAATGATATTATTATCACTTTAAAACTTGTCCGAATTCTATTGGATAAGTATAATTTGACCAAAAAAACATTAGGAAAATAATATTATCATTTAGGTCCACTTGTATTAGAATAGGACATTTATTATTATTTAATTAAAAAAAGAGTCAAAAGAGTTAAAATCAATGTTTAATAACTAAAACATTTTTATTATTGGGATATATGTAAGATAAATTTGACTATAAATATTAATTAGAAATAAACAAAGATTTCGTACATAATGGTATTTTATTTATAGTTTTTAGACATTAAATGATTTAATTTATTTATGACACAATGATGATGCAGTAATTAACTTATTAATGAAATATTAACATAATTGATGCTATAAATAACCAAATAAATGTAATTTGAGACTTTTTATGAGTTAAAATAAATTTATAGGTTAATATGACATGGTTTTATTGATTTAATTAAATTTTTTAGAACTAACCATGCTGTTATAATTTCCAAAAAAATCAATTACCAAATAGTGTCAAAATTGAAATAATATAGTTTTTAAAATAAATATTATATTATTAATTGTTACTCTATTCCTAAAAATCTAATGTTTTTCCAAATTACTTATATATGGTTATATATATTAATAATGAACCATTTGGGGTTCTTTTTCCTTGTTATATTAAGTTTATTAACCATATAGGGTAAGAAAACAAGAAGACACAGTAAAAGTTAAATTATTTAACTTAGAGTTAAATCTAAATGATAAGGTTAAAATAGTAACCTAGACTTGTCTAAAACCTATTGGTTGAGATTATTTAAAACCATACCCACTTTATATTCAAAATAAATCAATTTGGAGATATTATAAACCGAATATGACGTTATTATAAAATAATATTTTATGTTTTTTCCAAAGGTGCCCCTCTCCTCCATTATAAAAAGTGCACGCCTTCCCTCTTCTTTTCACACCCTTTTGAGACATGATGCATGGCCAAACCCTGCCAATTTCCATTCCCAACCTCTCTAGTTTTATCATAGAGGTTCTGGTCTTCTCAAAAGACCAACTCTAGTGCCCTAAGAAGATGTTTAAAAGAGGTGCGTCGAGGAAGATGTAATCTCTTCTGCCGACTCTTTCAAGTTTCTTTCTTCTTCTACTTCCTCTTATTTAGTTGTTTCATTATAAAGTAATAACATCAGTAATACTTATATACTGATATGTTATTATAAATCTGAAACAACCCTATTTCACCTTATATCCATCCTACGGAAAATGAAATCACCGCGCATGCGTACTTACAGAATACCGTTTCCACGCCGTGGTGTAATCAGTTTTTCCAACACCACCTTACCTAGATGGGTATATTGGTGTAAAGAATAACTATATATTATTATTATAACATCGTAATGATTCTAATATATTATATCATCCACTCCAATCCCATTCAATAAATATGGAAATGATATCATCGCTCAAGCGTACCTTTGGATTACCGTCTCCACGACGCGATGAGATTCATTCTCTATGTTAACCATTCAAGAATGACTATAAAGTCTATATAATGAATAATAATGAAATATATGAAATAATAAAGACACTGTGTATTTGTATATATATATTTATGTCATCTAATTAATTCCATTCAATTCAATAAGGAAACGAAAACAACGTTCATGCGTACATACGGCCTACCATCTCCATGAACAATGTATTTCATTCTATTAATCGATCTATCACATATATATATGTATATGATGAATATATATTATATATAAATCATGTTTGACATTCTGAAATTATGTAACTCAGGATATAAGTAATAGTATAAGGAACAACAAGTCGAAACATGATAAATGAAATGATTTTACCCAAAACGCTGCTTTAACCTATAATTGACAAAAGAACGGGTAATATAAAGTCATATGTGAAGCATGTGTGATATCATAATAATGAATATGATTCTGTAATAAGTAAATGAAATTATTTAAGTAATTATACAATAGGTTCGGATACACACGAATCGTATCAGACTTATGGTAAGGGATAATTATTCTAATCTCATTCTTATCCGAGATTGTTTATTCGTAAGTATTTACTGGGGTTATGTTTATTATCCCCGTCCATATGTTCTCAAAATGTTTTCATAAAAATTTTAATTTTCTTCCATGTCTGTTTAAATTCACTTTTACCCTTTTTTACTTTTACCACATCGTATGGAAGGAATCTTTCTTTTGTTTACCATATGAGGTACTTTTTGAATTTTCCGGAAAAAGTACGAGAAGAATGTTTTTAACTAACAAGGAATGAACAGATTCTTACGATTTCATAAATCTATATTTTCATGAAGCTTATTCTACATGATTTAATTAATATTTTCAAAAAAATCTTTTTCTTTTAAAATTTCATGGAATTTTGTGAAAAGAAAATGATTTTGAAGAAGAAATGATATTTTCTTCAAGAATTCATTTCAAGTGTTTAATCGAAACCATTTTCTATATAAGATGGCACTATTTTACATGTTTATGTTTCAAGTATAATTTATCTATGATTTACATGGTTTCACTTTTCTTATGAAGAAATGATATCCATTTTTTGTTTGGATTATGTTATAGTGGGATGATGTTTATAAAACCCTTTTTATACTGTGGGTAATGATGAATGATTTATGTTCATGTTGTGAAAAAAGTAAGAATGATTTCATTATGAGATGGGTGGGACCTATATCTCCCTCCAATGCATTGGGAAATGATTTATATCTCATGAGATAGACATGGCTGGAATGGTATGTTAATCTGGTTCAGTGATATAAGACTGGAACGAGGAGTGAACTCGATTCAGAAAGGGACTTTGTCCACTAAGATGGTCTTGGCAGCAATGTCTTGGGTACTATGGAAATCATATCATGTGCTTTATGGTTTTCCACAATTACATGTTTTATTCCCAGTATATTTTATCATGAATGATGTTCCTTCATGAAATATTCCTTACGTACTTCCAAGATTCATGTCTTTGCTCATGATTTTGATGTTTAGATTTTATGTTCAAGTTTTTCAATTCAAATGTTTATGGATTATTTTATGTTCTCTATATTTACCCTTACTGGGAATTTGATCTCACCCTTTTTTATGTTTTCTTTTCCACAGGATTTAAATAAAGGTTTTAGGTAAGAAAATAAAAGGGGAAATTTTTATGGGAGATGTTGAAGATCTTTCACCAAGATTAGAGGATTATATCCCGAGTTTCCAAAGACACTAAACTATTACGATCCTTGAGTGTCTGTTTTTGTTAGGTATTAAGTATTCCACAAAAGTAATGTAATGTCCATGTACGTCAAGCTTTGGGTCTCTACAGTTGGTATGAGAGTAAAGGTTTTGTTAACCTTGGGAAACTAGGATGCGAAAACTTTAGTGAGATCCCTAGAGATATTTCTAAGGTATGTCTAGGGATGTCCCTAAGGTTAAGAATAAGTATAGGTTATAGTCCTAGAATTATGGTAAAAATCTTAGAATTAACCCTAAGATGTTATATATTAATGTTACTCACCCTTGATTATGATTTTTTCCTCTCACGCTATTCTTTTTGGGTTTTAGAATATGGTTGGAAACATGATGATTCACGATAATGGAGGATATGATGGACAATTGAATGATATTATTCATGAGAAAGAAAATAAAATTGGATCTAGAAGTCCAGATATCATTATTATGCCTAATAAGCAATCTCATAATATGACCAATAATATCAAATTTGGTATGTTTCTGGACTCATATAATAAGATAAAGATGGAGTTTCATGATGATCATAGAGGAAAGAATGTTGGACTTCTGTCATGTAAATTATGTGGGAAGAGGAATCAAGGAGAATGTTTCAAAGGAACTGGAAGTTGATTTGGGTGTGGAAAAGATGAACACAAATCCAGTAATTGTAAAGGAAATGGTTTTGTTAACACCATGGACAAGGATAATGGTATTTGTAAGACATCAACAATGGTTAAATGTATTAAATGTGGAATGTACGAGAATTATGAAAACCAATTCCCTAAGGGAAAATCTCATGACGAGAATCAGCATGGTCGTATGGGTAGTATTTATGTGGATGACGATGAAGAGACTAAAAATGATATATGAGATTAATGAAATGATGCAGCTCAGTCTGTGGTTTAAGAAGGTTGTGGAATGATTGTATTTCTACCAAGAGTTATGTTAATGGTACTATGTAATAAAGGCACATCTAAGGATTGTTACACTATTTTTTTCATAATGTATTTGAAAGTATATGTTGAATGGTACTGGTAACCATGAAAGGTTATTCAAATATTTTTGGAAGGCAGATGATATATGCATAAAGAAAGGATAAGGAGATAATGAATTGTTTGATAGTATTAATGAGATCATAAGTGATATAAGGAAAAAGTGATATCATGGTTTGAGTATTTAGAATTTTTCAGATTTTGGTATGTGGAAAGAGTTACCTTTTGACAGCATTCAGGTTTTTAGTATGGTTCTATGATAATTTATGTTTCAAGAGAATACATGATTAAGGTATTCACATGTTTGGAATGTGACCAACAAGATATATCAAATGATATATGGGTGATAAATTATGGTATTCACATGATCGATAGATGACATTTCTAGTAATTGTTTTCTTTATACTCTGAGCTTGGAGGGAAGTATTTTAGATAAGCCTAAAGTTTGGAATGAATTATGTTGGACATAAGTCAGTATAGTTTAAGGCTAGAACATTTTTCGATATTATTTATGGAATGTTATAATAGTGTAATTTATGAAAAGGGACAACATTTAGAATGGGTGAAAACCCATCGTGTCGGACAAGGCTCTGGCAATCGAACCCACAACTGAAGTGCGAGAGGCCTTTATCGCCTACCACTGGCCTACATGAAGTCCTTGGTTAGTAGAAGACAGTTTTATTATATTAACAAGTATGATATATGAAGTATAAGTCCATTTTAGGAACCATATATGATTAATCTCACTATAGATGGAATTATGTATTTTTGATACCTTTTTCTAAACATTTTTTTGAGACAGATGGAATGAACCATCATTCTATCACGTGATCTGCTAACACATCACTAATGACAAATTCAACTTCATTAATTTAAGAGATGAAGTGGAAATTTTCCATGGAATGGCCAACGATGAGATTGTACCAAAATCAAGAAAGTATTTATTCTAATTCCAATTTCTTCAACTTTAGGGAAATGATCTTAGAAACCAAAAATATTGCCCTAGTGCTCTTATATCGGATGAATCAGATGGTACCTTAGATCATCACAAATTTATGGATTTGGAATTGTTGGATTTTTCATAGCCATGTTCTCTACCACTCTCCATCATAATATGATGGTTAGATTTCCCTTCCATATCCATATTTTCACTTATGTTCTCCTATGTGGAAACCCAGTGATTAGTTAATTTGGGTAACCGTTGCATTTCATAATTTAGTTTTTAAAGTTTAGTTTTGGTATTTCTTTTTACGATGTGGGATTCTATGAAAGAAACTCGCAAGTAGAAAACCATTTATAACCCTGAAAAATTTCGAGGGTGAAATTCATTTTAAGGGGGTAAAATGTAACACCCCGAGATTTTATGAGAAGTATTATTTTTAATTTATTCGATCTCTTTTGTTGTATGATACACCAAGATTATATTTCTCTATACGGAACACCGTAATAGCTTGCAGTATATGCAACACTATTCTTGGATCTTGTTACACAAAATTTCAAGTTCATTTGATAGTAGTTATTCTACACAACATTGAGTGTGTATATATATATATATATATTCATTGTATAAATAAAATATGATTGGATTCTGTTATACGCAACAACAATTAATTCTTGCACTACATGCCACCCTGACATGGATTGTATTACACACAATCGCGACCTTCCTTTATAGCGTGTGTTGTACACTATACTGAGTTTCACTAAATAGCGATACATTATTAAAATATTATATAAACTAGCTTTTATGAATAGTTATACCAACTTTTTGAAATTTTATAAATTTTATCATTCAAAATGGACTTTATTTTGGATTCGGAATATCGAAATTAGCATAGGGTGAATTTTTGGTATTTTTCTGAAAACATTCAATTTTTATGAATAGTGAAAACAATGGGTTACTATTTAAAAATCGACTTTTTATTTAAATAATTATTTATTTTATTTAAATTTATTTTAGGTCAAAATTGATACGTAATACCTATATGTGTTCAATGTAATTCATTGGAGTCATTTTATTATAATTTTATATATATAAAAATTTTATTTAACTTTTCACCGTCTTTTACCCACCTCCTATGAGAATTTGAAAATTTACACAAAACAGAATTTTACTGATTTTGTGAGTGGAATTTCAAAAATCCGAGAGACACAATTAACATCCACGAGTAAAATGTTGTTCAATAAAATTAAAATAATTTTTGGTGCATAGTAACTTTTTTACTTTTATTTAGCACGGTTAAAAGTAAATAGGGTAATTAAGGGTAAAAGTGATATTATTATTACCTTAACACATTTCCTAATTCTATTGGATAAGTATAATTCAACCAAAAAAAACCTTAGGAATATAATATTATCATTTAGGCCCACTTGGATTTGATTAGGACATTTATTATTATTTAATTCAAAGAATAGTTAAAAGAGTTAAAATCAATGTTTAATAACTAAATCATTTTTAATATAGGGTGATACATAAGATAAATTCGACTATAAATATTCTTTATAAATATAAAAATATTTCTTACGTAATGGTTTTTTATTTATAATTTTTATACCCTAAATGATTTAATTTATTTATGACACAATGATGATGCAGTAATTGACTTATTAATGAAATATTAACAGAATTGATGCTATAAATACACAAATAAATGTGATTTTGAGACTTTGTATAAATTACACTAATTTTATAGGTTAATATGACATGTTATTATTGATTTAATTAAATTTTCTTGAACTAATCATGCTGTTATTATTTTCACAAAAATCAATTACCAAATAGTGTCGAAATTGACATAAAATAGTTTTAAAAACAAATATTATATTATTAATTGTTATTCTATTCTTAAAAATCTAGGGTTAGGCCAAATGTTTTAGGTAAGGTTATATATATCAATAATTAAACACCTGGGGTTCCTTTCTCTTGTTATAGTATGTTTATTAACCATATAGTGTAAGGAAACAAGATGACACGGAAAAAGTTAAATTATTTAACTTAGAGTTAAATCTAAATAATAAGGTTAAAATAGTAACCTAAACTTCTCTAAACCCTATTGGTTGAGGTTATTTCGACCCATACCCACTTTAGTTTCGAAATTAATCAATTTGGAGCTATTGTAAACCAAATATGACTTTATTATAAAATAATATTTTCAGTTTTTTCAAATGTGCCCCTCTCCTCCCTTATAAAAAGGGCACCCCTTCCCTCTTCTCTTCAAACCCATTTGATCTATGAAGCTCGGCCAAACCCTGCCAATTTCTATTCTCAACCTCTCCAGTTATATCATAGAGGTTCTTGTCTTCTCAAAAAACAAACTCTAGTGCCCTAAGAAGAAGTTTAAAAGTGGTGCGTCGAGGAAGAGTTAATCTTTTCTACCGACTCTTTCAAGTTTCATTCTTCTTCTACTTCCTCTTCGTTAGTTGTTTCATTATAAAGTAATAACATAAGTATTACATATATACTAATATTTTATTATAAATACGAAACAATCCTAGTTCACCTTCTACCCATCCTATGAAAAACGAAATCACCGCGTGTGCGTACGTACGGAATACCGTCTCCACGTCGTGGTATAAACAGTTTTTCAACCACCACCTTACTTGGATGGGTATAATGGTGTAAATAATAATGATATACGATTATTAGAATATCATACTAATTCTAACATATTATATCATCCACTCCAATTCCATTCAATACATATGGGAACAATATCATCGCTCGTGCTTACGTAAGGATTACCGTCTCCACGATTCGATGAGATTCATTCTCCATGTTAACAATTCAAGAATGATTATAAAGTATATATAATAAATAATAATGAAATATATGACATAATAATGACATTGGATTTACGTATATATATATATATATGTTTATGTCATCTACTTAATTCCATTCAATTCAATAAGGAAACAAAAATAGCGCTCATGCGTATGTACGACCTACCGTCTCCATGAACAGTGTATTTCATTATATTTAATGATCTATCATATATATATGTATATGATTAACATATAATATAAATAAATCATGTTTTACATTCTGAAATTAATTAAATCAGGATATAAGTAATAATATCAAGAACAACAAGTCGAAACACGATAAACTAAATGATTTTACTCAAAACGCTGATTTAACATGGAATTTACAAAAGAACGGGTAATATAAAGTCATAAGTGAACCATGTATGATATCATAACAATGAATATGATTCTGTAATAAGTATGTAAAATTATTTACATAATTATACAGGAGGTTTGGATACATACGAAGTATATCAGACATAAGGTAAGGGATAATTATTCAAATCTCATTCTTATCCGAGATTGTTTATTCGTAAGTATTTACTAGGGTTATGTTTATTATCCATGTCCATATGTTCTCAAAATGTTTTCATAAAATGTTTACTTTTATTCCATGTATGTTTAAATTCATATTTACCCTTTTACTTTTACTACATCGTATGGAGGGAATCTTTCTTTTGTTTACCATATGAGGTATTTTTTGACTTTTTCGGCAAAATTACGAGAAGAATGTTTTTTTAACATTTACGACATAAAAATATTCTTACGGTTTCATAATGCCTTTTTTTCAAGAAGCTTACTCTACAATATTTAATTACTATTTTCAAGAAAATCATTTTCTTTTAAAAATGCATGGCATTTTGTTAAATGAAAATCATTTTGAAGAAGAAAGGATATTTTCCTCAAGAATTCATTTCATGTGTTTTTATCAAAACCATTTTCCATACAAGATGGTACTATTTCATATGTGTATGCTTCAAGTATAATTTCTCTGTGATTTACATGGTTTCACTTTTCTTATAATGAAATGATATCCATTTTTTATATATTATGTTCTGATGGGATGATGTTTATGAAACCCATTTTATACTTTGGGTAATGATGAATGATTTATGTTCATGTTGCGGAACAAGTAAGAATGATTTCATTATTAGATTGGTGAGACCTATATCTCCCTCCAATGATTTGGGTAAATATTTATACCTCATCAGATAGACATGGATGGAATGGCAAGTTAATCCGGTTCCGTGATACAGGACTAGAACGAGGAGTGATCTCGATTCAGAAATGGACTTTGTCTACTAGGATGGTCTTGGCAGCAATGCCTTGGATACTATGGAAATCATATCATGTGGATTAATGGTTTTCCACAATTACATGTTTTATTCCCAGGATATTTTATCATTATTGATGTTTCTTTATGATATATGCCTTACGTACTTCCATGATTCATGTCTTTGCTCATGATTTTGATATTTAGATTTTATGTTCATGTTTTTTCATTCAAATGATTATGGATTGTTTTATGTTCTTTATGTTTACCCATAATGGGAATTTGAGCTCCCCCTTTTTTATGTTTTCTTTTCCCATGGATTTAAAGTGAGGTTTTAGGTAAGAAAATAAAATGGGAAGATCATTATGGGAGATGTTGAAGATCTTTCACCAAGATTAGAAGATTATATTCCGAGTTTCCAAAGACACTAAACTATTACGATCCTTGAGTGTCTGTTTTTGTTATGTATTATGTATTCCACAAAAGTAATGTAATGTCCATGTAAGTAAATATTTGAGTCTCTACAAGGTTTAATCGTTAAAGATTTGTTTTCATTGAGAAAAATATGATCTCTAAAATATTGGAATAGTTTCTTCTTTAACCTCTCGTATTTCCCTCAACATAAATAGGCGATTAATGAAAACTCTACTCTAGATTTTATGTCAATTCAAGGGTCCATTAATTCATGATAATATCGGTGTATATTAAATATGTATGTAAATAAAAATTTTAGATTAATATATTTGACTGATTAGATATCTCTATAAAGATATCGGTGTACTATTTATACATGTGAAAAATCTATTACTGATGGTATCTTCTATAAAATGTTGTTCTTCATGTTATTAAATATATATGATCCAGAAAAGTTCACCATGTGTAAATAAAATAATAAATATAAATACACTTAATGTATTACAAGAACGAAACTACTGAAAATGTAAAACTAGATAGTGATAAAAAATAATAAAAAGTAAAGAATTTTTCCCAATAAATCCTTTGAACCAATAATATGAAGCCAGATCACTGAAAATTGACTATTGGCATGGAAGATAGTTTATTTATATATAGAGTGAGAATAAAAGCTATACCCAATAAGATCCTCCCTAAAACCTATGATGAAAAAATTGAATAAACACACTAAATCCTAGTGAATAATCAAATGAGATTAACTCACCACATAAACATGTAATATTATTTTTCTAATCAATACTATGCCTCTCTCAACATGTAATATATATATGTAATCAATTATATATAAATAAATTATATATAAATGTTCATGACCAAATTTAGTTATCCAATGGTTTTCCACTATAACACCCCAATCCCTCACATCATATTCTTATACATTAAATAATTAAGTCATCCATGATTTGAGTCAGGCTTAATCCCTCTCTACATTGGTCCTGCATAAGACAAAACATCCTATGTTGGAATTAGTCCACATATTCATATCATCACCTTCACTATCAAATATAACACAATAAATTCATGTAGAATACACTGCAACTTTTTTAAATATATTATATCTAAATCCATCACAAACCTTTAACAAACACCCATATGAATTTTGAGCAACCCTAACTATAAATATGTATGATCTATACCTCAATCCATTACAACCTCCACATAAATATATTGTAAAATTGAGATACATCACATCCTAGGCTGGATTACATGAAAAATCACTTGATATTACATCTAGGGATACACATAGTGATTTGTACATTGTGAATGAGAGTGGGTTTGAGGAAGAATCCAACCATCTAGTCCCTGTCCATCCTAGATTAGGGGTAAAACACCCTCCAAAACATTTGGGTCTCAGTTCCCCTACTGATGCGATTGGGGATAGATATGAAATCAAAAAATATCAAAAAATATCACATGAAACAACACTAAAGTAAATTCCTATACTCAGAATCATACACCAATATCATTGAAAAGGACCCTCGTATACCAAAAATATGGTATAGATATGAAATAAGAATACAATAATCATTGGAATTTTTAATTAATTAAATAATAAATTAATGGATATTATTCCAAATATAAAATTTTTATATTATTAATAAATGTTTAAAAAAATCTATTACCAATATTTCATAAATTATCTTATATAAAATCATAATTAAACTTTGTTTATCCAATTTTTATAGCCCATATGCATTATCAAGACACTTAAAAAAGATATTATTAAATCGATGCTCCTTGAAGAAACCTATTCAACCATCCCAAAATTTCAGTTAATATGATATAAGTCAATTTATCTAATTTTAATTAACAAACCACAATCTAATGGGTTATTTATTTATTTATTAACTTATCATTTATAAATCAAGTGGTCACTTTAAGAGTCTCCCAAATCTACTAAATCAAATATTCACTCTCAATTTCTAGAGTTAAAATATGTCAAGTAGTTGTAATACAAAAACAAGAAGCATCTATCAAACCAAAAATCTTGGAATCATCAATAATGAAGAAAAAATCAAGAAGAAAGACCCATAATAAACCAATTTTAACTAGCATGTTTTACTATATCCATATTCAGTAAATTAAACTGTATTACCGTAACCAACATCAACCCTCGTGATACACTATTCTCCATGCCCATTTCCCTTCTATTAAAACAATCAATAGTAAAAACATCACTGATCCCCTTGCCCATAGCTTATAATGGAATCAAGCAACACATAGTTATCAAATAGTAACATCAAACCTCTAATTTTTTTTAAGTCACGTATAAATTTTATATGTATTTTAAACAAATAAGAAATGGTAGAAAATACATAGAACTAAGAAATCCATGTATTCCAAAATAATAATGTGTTCAGTCAGCCCCAAATCATTTTTCATTACAAAAAAACCATTTTAATCACAATATTTGATAATTTATTTAAGTATATATAGTTTTTCGACAATATAAAAATCTATAAATTATGAGATTTCAACACCTATAAATAAAAACATTCTTGTTTTTCATTGCTTTCATATTCCATCAAATTAATGGAAAACCATTTATTAAATAAATTCCCCATTATTTAATAAGATCATTATAATTACCGAGTTTTTACATTTTTATTGTATTTCCTTCCAAATTTACCGTGTTTAGAATTATAGAAGCCCATATATATAGATGAAGAATTATTTTACAAAACTATATGAATTAAAAATCATAAAACTAAAAGTGATCACAAACCCAAACCACAACATCATTATTCCTTTAGATTTCATGATTTTATCTTCATGATATTATTTCTTCCGTTACCCAATGGATAAAATCATGATAATTTCAAACATTAACATTATATTTAATGGATGTATCATATACACTTCCTTAATATCAAGGCCACCATGTTATTTTTATAATAATGGAATTCCAAGATTAGAAACCCAATTACCTCTTTTGGGGGGAACCAATGATCCACAAAAAAAATATCCCAAGAAGAAACATCTGCTAGTAATATAAATTCTAATAAATGAGAATTCAACAAAGAAGCATAATATGTCAAAAGAAAAAAATTATAACAAATCCATTAGAGTAAGGATAACATTCCTTAGATAAATACAAAGAAATCACTAGAAGAAGAAGTTTAAATTTGATCTTAGGTCTTTAAAGGAGAATTAAAAATATATCATACACCCTAGGGTTTTATATAGGAGGGGAATAATATGGTAAATCTATGGAGGATCCAAAAATTCTAACACATCTATAAGAATCCTCATTCATGGTGTATAGTCAAGTTCATCTCCTAAATCCCATGAGATAAACATATTATGAAATTTAATTCACCCACTCAGAATTATTTAATGACCTATAGAATCTATGAATTATTTCTTGGTAGAAACTGATAAATAATACATAAAATACCTTTAGTACATGACCTAAAATAGATTTTTTGAATCATAATTAAAAAATTGAACACTGATTTTCCCTTTGAATTCTGTATTTAACTAGTTATCTAGTATCTTACTACACATACTGAACTAAATATTATAAACACAAAGTCCTAGAAATTTCAATCCACTACATTAAATATCTATCAAACAATTCCCAGCCTAGGGAATTAAAAAAACAAAATATATAAAAGAGTTTTGAAGACCACCCCACGAAATACCACTCAAGGTTCAATGTATATCAATAACACAACATGAAAACAAGAAGAAAAAATTACAATAAATGGAAAGCACTAACAACTAATCTAAAAATTCACACCAGAGGGAGATACCACTGAATGGAAATTCCAAAACAAGCACAACACTAGGGAAGAAAAATGACCATATAAAATATCCAAGGGTTTATAATGTACATTAGATGGACCAAAATTTGTGTTCATGAAACATAGGATACTGAGCAAGATTCTTTAAATCCATCTTTCCAATACACTCCTTTAAGCCACTGCTCCACCACAAGAAATGAATCTATGGAATATCACCGATGAGAAGCACCTTCTCTAAATGGTCCTGGAATTCAAAAATTCATTCCTTAATGTTTACACTATCCTCAAAATCATGTTCTCCTCAATGGATGAAATGAATGTCATCCTAAATATGATGGTGATCTACATAGTCCATGACTTTTGATTAGAATATGATCTTTGATGCTATTAGGTTACCTGCATTCACTCATGAATCTCATGTATATTTTATATCAAATTCTCTACCAACTCTCATGAAAGAACATCTGACTCTATAATATATTTATAGATAAAATCAACAAGTTAAATTATATATATGTTCATACATAGTCATTCCAATGGTAGAATAAATTATTTTAATCAAACACTACTAATGGTAGGCATCACACCCATGTTCATCCAAAATCAAGAATACATGCATGAAAATTTATTCTATATTTTTTATTATTTTTTATATCTGACTTATTACTTATGGATGCAAAGAAATGTTAAATATTAAATAAGTCATTCAATCATGATGGATACCTCTAAAAATGATGATGGTAAAATGGGGATTATGAACATAGATAATCATCTTATGTATCATATTAAGCCTCACTATCTAATCCAAATACTAACTCGACAACAGCTCTACTAATCTCGACTCATGAATATTTAGAAAGTGGGATGAATTTGTTATAAGATACATGATAACTCGTATAACATCATAAGTACTCTATGGTTTGTATAAACTAATGAAAAGATCCAACTAAATTTCCTCCCTCATCCACTAGGGAAAATAATGCGGATGAAGGAAAACAATATAAACATGATGCCGAGATTTCATGTTATAGAAGAAAAAAACATATGGAATAAACTATGAAAATGATCACCTCATACCAAACAACTAAAATTGATCTTTAGGATTATGTTACATCTTTTTTACACTAGGATGTATAACTAGCAGAATATTGTGGAACTCATTGACACAACCCAATGTATCGTAGATGGAAGGAAATGATTTCACTTGAATAAAAACTAATGTTATATCTTTTCCTACCATCAATCAAGAGAATAACCTCTAAAAAATCTGGAAAAGAAAACCATTACCTCAAAATTACCCTATCGAGACTCATCCTGTTACTTCAATATTGCAAACTGTACTATCATATGATAAAGATAACCATTCAATAAATTGCTCCCACATTAAGGCGCTTTAATTATAAAACATAAATTACATTCTATGAGTTTCAAGAATCACACACTATACAACAACAAAAAATATTTCTTAAGGCATCTATTAAAAAATTTCCATTACATGGTGTAATGTAAATATCAATTTCATAGTCACATAATAACTCGATCCACTATCACTTCAAAAACTTATAGCCACACTTGGAGAAGACATATTCATTCTATAGTGATATTTGATCACTAAAAATGATCAATGACTAGATAACGTCTCCCAAACATCATAAAAACACTACCAAAACAATCGAAAGATAATATGTGAAATAATTAAATTCACTGGGATGCAGTTTATTAGGACCATAATTGATAAGTTCCCTCTGTACATAAACTCACAACCAAAACTAATACATGAATCATTGTAGTAAACATAAAATGAAACACCCTCATCAACTAATAAATAAGTAGATCATTATAAGGAATCTATTTTAGATACATGAATGAATCTTTTAACTGGTCAGTCCCCATAAATACATGATCCCTTATTTATAATGTTTTCATAAATTTTGACATCCAAAAAATTTAGTTATGTACCTCATATAATATCTATCTGAAATATGGAAACATTTCATTTACATAGAATTTTTTGGGAATACCTATGAAACCATTTCCTAAATAATCAATGGCTAAATTACATACCTACACTGTGAAATTACAAGTTTAACGAAACCGACATCATGAGCCTACAACTTACACTTCAACAAAATCTAGAATAGACGATGAAACCGGTGAACTCTAAAATGGCATGCAGATGATCTAACTATTCATCATTAAATGAAGAAAACTCAAGGATATCATTAATAAAGACCACATTGAACGGACAAAGTAACATAAATAACACTGCACTCATTAAACCATTGAACATATCTAGTGAGTTAATTATACTGAACATCATCACAAAAAACATATAATGATTCTAATGACATTTGAACGTATTATTTAGGATATACTCAAACATTAATTTCATTTGATGATATCCCGCCCATATTTCAGTCATTAAGAACTAGCTATCTCCATTAAATTAATTGAAATAAATAATCAATTATTGGGAGTGGATACTGATTCTTCACAATTACCTGATTCAAATGTCAATAATTGTCACACAACCACAAACTATCATGTAAAATCTTTTTAAAAATAACAGAAGATTCATAAGGTGTCACAATAGGAAAAATGAATTCTCCCTATCAGAAATCATTAGTTGGAAGAAATAGTTATCATAACTCGTAATGGGACATCTATTCTAGGTACATCGATATAGCAGAAACACCTAGATGTAGCTCTATCCCAAAATAAATCTCTCGTAATGGGGGTATCATCACAACCTCTTCGGGGAGAAATTAGTGAACTCTTGAACAATCAATGTAAAATACACCAATATAACCTCTACAAGAACATATAATTAGCCCAACCAATAATTATGATACATAATAAAAATTACTCCAACCCCCATAAGTGTATTATTTACCAACTAACACCACATTGTGTCTTTTAGAATAATAAAATATGATTTCTTTTGTAAATTATTGTAAGGTTTCATGAATGAAATAAATATAATCTATAGTAATTATGATATTTTATCGATAGATATATAGACATAGGATTTTCCTCCAAGGGTCACGATTTCGTAGGAGCCACTCATAGTAGTTGTACACATCAAATAGTATTTCATGAACTCAAATTATGTTAGGGTCACAAACTTCCTCTCTATATTAACTTTTAAATATGGAATATATCTAATGAAAAAAACGACATCATAGACCTATAATAAAAAAAGGAATAAACACCAATAGAAAACCTGTAGATTTTACCTCATAAGGCATATTTCTCTCCAAAAAATGAAGAAGATTATGATTTACACTATCTATGACCTACACCATAACCACTCTAGTGTTGATGGTGGCCAACCCCCTTCCCATACTCATCCCACTATCCCTAAGGAAAAGTTATATCATGGGTCTATACTCTATAGTACCCATTAAATCTCTCGTACTATAATTTTGTAATTCCTAACTACTACTTCAATATTAGAAACTTAATATATTATAATTTATATCCCTAAAATGGGTCACCATACACATGATAACGGCTGATAAAGGATGATCACTTTCTCTTCTAATGGATACAACATTTTCATGAAATAAAAACTATGGTTGGCCCATTATAAAAGGACTGATTACTAATATATATGGTTAGGTAGATTTACGAGGGATGAAACACATTCATACTAACTAATTCTTCTTCTGACCATGAAATTGAGAAACCCAATCACAACTCATCTCTATGAAGTTTCACGGTGACCCTCATCACCTAATGTTCTAGTTTTATACAATGTTCTCACAGTAACCTACCATTACTAGTACATTAGTATATGTATTTTACATAAGTGAAGTTACCTACCTCTTGATATCTATATAAAATGCCCCATTAAATTAATATACATAGCCACATAATCTTAGGGATGTTATGAAAAATATAATCAAAGGATCCTATTGTAGACATTGAACTCTTAAACACTATAACTCTCATAGAGATAACTAACAATATCCTTCTAATAAGATATGTTTATTTTAATAGATAGAAACTTGACATAAGAATCATCCCCAACCATATACTAGGAAATATATGACTCATCATGATCCAAAAACAAAAAATACACTCTTATCGAGATGATCCACATTTCATAATCACATTTGAGAAACCATGTTCTTCTTCTCAGCAACGATCGAACCAAAGGATATCTAGTCCTTGTATGAAAAAAATTGTCTACAAATATGAAATGAATACCTCATTCCTCTAAATATCCTACTAGTTGAACTCTCATTGTGTCCCCTACAATAAATTTCCATCTTTAACCTATACTCTATGATGATCTGTTGTAACATAATGACGAATTCCCTCTCTCTGAACCTGATGGGAAGATTAACCTAGTTCCATATCCAAAAAAGAGTATCCATAAGGGATTCCTAAATATATGAAATAAGAATATTTTATTGATAATTAGTTTTTCAATTAATTAATTTGAATATATTTATCATTGTGTACAAAAATTCAAAAACGTGTTTAAAAAAATCATGATGCATGATCCTTCTCACGGTTTATACACCTCAAAAACATCACATGACTTATAATTTATAGTCCTAATTATGGTCCATGAATTATATTATAGGTGGCTATAAAATATCATATCCAATCTAGTCTACCTTTTCTACATTAGATGTTATGATCGACTGATATGATTTCCAAAACAACCCACATATCATCAATAGTTCCTAACTTCAAACTCTGTTGAATCTCTAAATCATCACCTTCATAAAACACTATCATGACCCCCTCTCCCAAGAGGTATCAATTCATATCCAGTAATGATAAAAGGGAGATAGTTAACCCCCAAATTCATTCCCAAATAGCCATCATTTGGTGACTATCACTGATGGAATATCAATTACATTCAAATATTAATTTCCCTTTATAATGTAAATGGAGTAATAGATATATTGATTTGAATCACAAACCAAAACAACACATGAATATATGAATAAATACAATTAAATGAAATTCCAAACATATATTTAACAACTAAAATACAAAATTGAAATTTACAAATGTAAAACTAGATAGTTACCATAAACCCCAAAAATCCCTAATAACTACACAATAACTCCCCTAATCTATTAACATTTAGCTTGATCACATACCTATTCACAATGGAATTAAAATTATTTTATATTTACATATCTTGAGCATAATATGTATATTTTTTATGTTACTCCCCTAAATCATTGTAAAAATGTTAATTAAGAATAAAAAATCATGGTTATGAAAAAATGAAACTAACTCTCCATGAAAATAGGTAATGCTTGTTTTTACATCCTCTCTATGGACCACTAACCAAGTTACATATATATAAAAAACATTCAGTATCAAATGTATAGATATAAATGAATGTACCCTTCTCCAAATTATCTACTAGTATACAATTCCAAAACCCCAATTACGCACATCTACAATCATCCCTTTCACATGTATATAATCCTTAATGGTTTTTGGGCCACGAATCTACATATTACCATTACACATAGGGACTAAAATATCATCTTTTTATCTGTCCATATATTAATATTTTCATAACAACCATCCAATATATAACCATGTATATGTCGAGAATCCATTATATCATATGTAAATGAATAGTAACTCAATCCATCAGAGCCCATTCATGTACACCCATGGGAATCCAGATCCAACATTACTAGATACAAGTATGAACCATACCTATAGCCATTACATCCAACATAGAAATATATAGTGAAACCAAGAACCATCACAATCAGGGTAGGAACACACCCAATACCATAAACCACTATATATTGGGATATACCTAATCGTATATTTTTGAAGAAGGCCAGTAGGAGAGAGGGATAAGTTATCATTGCATTACTTCCATTACAGGGATTTTGGAGAACCCTCCGAAATAGTAGGGTGTCGATTTCCCTATTAACATATGCACAGTATCATATGAAGTCCAAAAATATAGGATAACATTTTACACAACTACACTAACCTTAATACCTAGACATAGAATCATTTAACATTTGTGTCACATTGGACCTCTGAATACCACTTCAATGGTCTAGATATCAAACTAGAATATATGTATCCTTTTCATTGTTAATTAGTTTTTTCATTAGTTTTTTAATATTATTCATAGATTTTAATTTTAATCAATTTAAAGAATGTGGTGACAAATTATTTTTTATTTTTCTTAGATTCTCAAAGAATTTCATGATTATTTAATATTATTTCAATTTTTTTACATCCATCAAGATATATGAAACCATATTAAAATATACATATTTTAAAACCATTCTTCTTGTAGGATTTCGTTCAACCATCCTAGGGATGCCATTAATATAATATAAGTGATTATAAATCACTTCCATACATAACACTGCATCCCAATGGTTACTCATTTATTAATTTATCATTAATTAATATAGAACTATTAAAATTTTCATAATTTACCACATCCTAAAGGAACATGTAGGGAATAGTGAACGTCTATGTTGAGAACTGGGAACCCATTAATAAGAAGAATTTATCAACTTTTAGAACTAGTAATCATCCTGAAAGAATAATGAATCAATGATAAATCCCTACTCTAGACATCCCCAACCACCACAATTACCACACCATTGTGAATGACATTAATATGTACTTCAATCACCAACATTATCCATCACTACACCCCATTACCCTAAAAAAATTCTCATCCATCAACACAATTATTGTAAAAAATAGAACTGGGCCTCCATCCCATTATTTAACATGGGGTCTGAACACACATTACTATAGAACAATCACATGTAGGTTATAAAGTTTACTAGATCCCATAGATATTTAAAAATATTTTTTCGCATGATGGAAGAGGTACAAAGGACATGAAGAAAAAATTTACAATCCTTCCACAAAAAGAAATGGATCTATCAACCTCTATAAAAATATCATTACAAAAAAAATTTAATTACTATCATATGATAATAGGTTTAATCGTAATAGGATTTTATGAATTGGTATCCTATAACTTGTTAGAAATCAATAATAATGAATCAATGTACCTATTTTCATAAAATTACATTTATATTACATCAAATACAAGGAAGAAATGTTTTTAAATATATGCCTATTTTTTTAATTACATAATCATAATTACAAATAATTTATGTTTTTATCTTATTTATATAATAATTAACCATGTTATACCCAAAAAACATAATATATAGATATAACATAGTATAAGAAAACTAGTGGAATCTATAATAACAATACCAAAAGTGATCACAATCCCAAACCACATCATTACCATACCTTTAAATTTATCATAGTAAATTTTTTTACGGTAGGTTAACAATTACTGAAAATAATACGGATTTATATTCTAACACATCCACTTTAAATTTGATAGAGGTAATAGACACCATAACATAACAGAAAGACGATAATGATCAATGTGATTTAATTGAATAGTAAGCACCAAAACCTGATTATCACTTCCACTGGGAATCGATGAACTCTAATTTAACATTCTAATAAGATATATCTATCATTAATCAATATATTATACAAGAAAATTGAATATAATAAACCACCATAGAATGAGAAATGAAGAAAAAGAAGAAATAAACCCTTGAATAAGGAATAGATAACCTAATATCACCCCAAATAGTTCAATAGAAGATTATGGTCGTTTCCAATTGAAGTGGATTCAAATCTCATGGTAACCTATGTTTTTAGATATAAAAATCAAAATAACTGAAATATAATAAGGATACCCAACTTGTAATATAGCTGGAAAAGCCTCATTAAGGACATGAAAGTATTTTTCATGACATGTATCTCATGGGTTGCAATTAAATCAAAATTTATTTTAATTTATCAATTTTTTTGAAAAATTAATTCAAGATGTGGATGTTAAATTCACATTATAAATTAAATATTGGAAGAACCACTAAAAATACACTTCAAAACCCATTAATTTGTGAACCATAATTCATATCAACAATCAAAAAATAATTATATTAATGATGAGTTCACACTGTGTATTCTTTATATAACTGGGTTTGAAACTTCAAACCACCCACACCTACCTGTTTCTCAAAAAGGAAAGGGCCTTCATAAACTGTAACCTTACATAAAATGTTTGAATATGGTTTTGGAATAAATAATTAAAAAATTAAACCAATATATTAATCATAAAAAATATGACATTAGTTGCTAAGGAAAATTTCAAGACCAAATATTTACCAAGATTAAATATCAATAAAGACATGGGCATTCATCAACTTCATTAGATCCTAATCAAATCACAGTCTATAATTTTTAAATATTATCACACCATTACTATTTATGTTTTTAATTATTTATAATTAAATTTTAATTATACATGTCGTATGTATTGGCTTTCATGTTGAGGATACAACATTAGGATTATATTTCTCTATGGGTTAAACCCTGTAATGAAAATGTCCTATGATTTTGGTTGTATGATTTGGATGAAAATAAAAAGGAAATAATGAAACTATGTGGGAGGTTGAACATTTAAATTTGAGTGTAAACCATTAAATTTCTAAATGATCGGGACTTTTTTTCTTTATCGGGATGATTTTCATTCTTAAATATTTTTAATATATTCATAGTACATTCCATCATGGATAAACATTCACGAATATTATGTTCATTATATAAATTTTTACATCTTCATTCATCTCTTATTAATGATTTTGATACATATTAATGATATTAATTCCATAAAATAAATTTAAAACATTTTCCTTTGACAAGAAAATAAGATAAATTTATTTCCACCAAAAAATATTTTATCTAATATTGTTTATATAAATAATAATAAATCATAACACAATATCAATAGTTGAATCTAAAATATGCATTCATAAAATTTTTATTTCCAAAATAATGATAGATTTATATTATTTTAAAGTATTATATGTTTAGATAATCAATAGTAGTTGTATAAAAATAAAAATATGTATATAGGGAATTTGTTTCAATATTTTTTCGTACAAAATTACGCTGAAAAATGTTTGTGTGTGTGTGTGTTTTTGTAAAACAAATGTCTATAAAAAAGGCACCAAATAAGAGGATTTATATAAAAACATCTAATGTTACTTAATTTAATCAATGTGACTCAATTATTATCAAAATATGAAATAAAATAGTTCCATAATGGGATTACTGAGTACTTACAAAATTTAACCCCTCAATTAATTAAACATATAAATTTTTTTCTTATGTTAGAATAAATTTTATACCCAAAAATAATAAGGATGAAAAATATTGATCTTTACATATGAGTTTCTATAATGTTTTAGGGCCACTATGGGAAATCTTTTATTCCAATCCAGCAATATCTAATATGTGATTGAAGAGTTTAATTCCAAGATCCACTAAATTGAAAATCCTCACAATTTAGTAAAAATTGTTGAACTGAAAAGTAATAAACAGAATATATTTTATTGGTTTCCTTAAAATATGACAATATATTATCCTTAAAACACCACTATGTAAATGTTATGTGTACTTTAAAGACGTAAGAAATGATATTATAATAAAGGTAATGAATTATATCAATAACATATGTTTAAGAATATATATCAGATAAGGTAATAGAAAATAGGTGTTTAAACAACTATGAATATAGATATGAAAATAGATGTTACACAAATTGATCATGAACATTCACAACAGAATCAAAAACAACCATTGATGTTTATAACTTAGTCTCTTAGAATTTTTTTTACAGTCATGAACGTATGTATAAACATAATATAAATTAATTATAATTCAATCAACTCTAATATAGTAATTCAAATTATTTTAAAATCTATACGAATCATTAATGCAGCTAGCTAGAAATTTCTATAAATCATAAATAAAATATAATTCAAAAAAATTCATCAAAATTATCTTGATCTGTGTGATATCAATTCAATTTAATCATTACTATCTTATATAAAAGGTATTTATTTCAGATTTTATACATTCATTATATTACAATAAATTTTTATATTTATAATATTAATCTCATTCCAAAATTACGGGTGTAATATCAACTAAATGTTTCTTTAGAATTATAAATTGAAAATCATTATTTTTAAATTTTTTTGTAACATTTAACAGTAACTTCAACTGGATATGTGATATTAAATTGAACAAATTTTCCTCTACATGATATGAACTCTACATTACTAATGACTCTAAAGTATTAATCTATGAAATAAAAAGCTTATATAAGAGTGATGGAAAAATAATAAATCTTGTAAAAGAGTTGTCATCAATTTTTTAAACATGAATTAGGGTGAAATTGAAAATTATATGACTATATTAAAGTGGAAGACCATATAAAAAAGTAATATAAACATAAAAATTACACCTAAAAATTATTATATGCTTCTAGTAGAGTTAAATTCAATGAAAATCAAATATTACTACATAAAATAATAATTTTTAAAAATATTTCAGTAGACAATTAATATTCCGCATTAAAATTAAATTATTTTTTTAATAAAAAAACAAGTGATCAAATTACATTAATATAAATATATTAATTCAATTAATTGATTATTAAAAATTACTCCCATATTAATTACATATTCCTCATAAAATTTTATGTTTTATGTTAATAAATTAGTAATCAAATTATTGTGAGATAGAGATTATGACATAATTATTTAATGATCATTCTAACGTGGGACTCAAACTTCCAAATAAAATATGGTTTTCACCTCCATCTATATAGATAATAAATATATTTAGTATATCATATCATTTTTTTCAACCTAAAATCAAAACTAAATTTATTTTCTACAAAATTGTAATTTGATACCGTTATTAATTCCCCAATTAAAGAAACATTATTTCTTTCACTTATAAGCCACTTAGCTCTGATGCATTCCTCTAAATATGAGAATATTTCCAACAACTAGATAGGGTTTAGGAAAATTTATAGTGCTGTAATTTCTATCAAAATAACATCATTTTGGGTCATTCCAAATTCAATTAAATATCTATCATATCCTATCCATATATTTGAAATACGAAAAAACCATTATAGGGAAAAACAACATGAGTCCAAAATTAATATCCCATGAATCCTTATATATAATAAAATATACCTATATGTTATTCATATCTAGAATACATGTATACATACACGAATTCTGGATAAATAAAATCACTAATGATAACTAGATAATAAAAACAATTCTGTATATACATCATTCATTAATCTTTTGAATTTGATCACTGGCCACCATACTCCATCCATAGTTTTCCCATTCTAGTTCACCTCTACCATGATCAAACTAAGGAGCCACTAACAATATTTATTGATCTTTATATTAGATAAGATTCTAGTTATATATGATATTCTAAGGTGATAGTGGGGATACTATTCCCACAATATGTTTATCTATGAAAAAAATAAAGTAACATAAATAGACATAAAATCATATAACATTATATATATAATAATAGTGGTAAGAAACTTATGATAAATGATATGTAACACATGATTAACAAATAGACTACTTGTAATATCATACAAGTCATACAAAAGTAATCATGAATTCCTATGTGATTTCTACAAATTGACATGTTCAAAAAAAAATATCTAACAACACAACAATAAATATGTACATGTTACAACTCTATAATCCTTCAATATCCTACCCGATAACCCCTTAAACCTCTGAATAGTTACTCACCAGTTATATGGTTGTTTTCCATTCTTATATCATGAGATGTATTATCTACATGAATCATGGAGGTCTTATGAAGGGTGTGAGTCAAAACTATATAGTATAACACTATAGGTGTCCATAGATAAAATCCACACATTTATAATTTATGAAAAATTTAATTGTACAAAATACTATTTAGTTAACACATCCTTATACAATCTATGATCTTCAATACACGAGTGAAAAACCAACCAACATCAGCTAATACCATAGTGGGGTAGAACACCCACCCATCAAAAATTACTAGAATTATCACAACAAAAATCTATATACAAAACTCTATATACAACATATGGCTCATAGAACCATGATATATCATTTTTATATGATTTTGTATTGAGTTTTCATTGTAAAATCATTTTTATTTTTACTAATTATTTGTCTTTTCAATGAATAATCATTATTTTTAAAAATAGATCTAAATTAGAGATTGTGTGGAGAAATTAAAAAACTTGAAGCCAAACATTCCATAGATCTAGGAAACTATTCATACATATTTACTAATGAAATGAAATGGGGTGATTCATTCCCATGTCAACCCCAATTTATAGGTTTTTCTATGTGCATTATATAGAAACAAATAATAAATGTTATGGATTTGATATGAAGGGTAGGAATGGTATTATGAAGTTCATGTCAAATTATAGAGTTTAGGGATTGTTTTCCATCATAATAAATTTGAAGGAGCCTATATCATGTTAGAATAGATGAATGAAGTGAAACATTGTGTAATATTAACATGTAGATTCATTTACATGTTTCATATTATGTCCCAAGAGAAGAATGTGGGTAATGAAACAACCACAGAAATGTTGATGATGTGAAACATGGAAGGGATACTAATATATTCCATTGAAGATCGAGATTTTGTAGGTATTTTGAAATGTATTCATGAGTAGCTCCATGAAGAGAGTGAGTCCATTTTGGAAGAACTTTTCATGTTGATCAACTGACATTTCAAGGACCCCAAATGGGATTGATCGTATCCTAACACTGAATATAAGTTGGAATATAATATACAATGTTGATCAACCTCATAAAAAATTTTCAAGGATCATTTTAAAAATTTTAATAGTGGTAAGTTTTTTGAATGGATATATTATATCCTAGAAACATGAAATTTAAATTCATCTTTAAGGGAACAGGTCCACCATTCTGATCTTCGTGTCCATTTCAGTGCATAAATAAAATGTTTCGATCATTTTTGAACGTTATGGTCGAATACTTCTTGTAAAAATTTTAATTAATACCTAATAATAACAATTCTAGTGTCCTTCATTCCAAGGTGTATGTTGGGATATAAATTGATGATGTCATCAAATATTAAGTGAATTTCTACTCATTCTAAACTCTATAAGATTCATCAATTCTTTTAAAATTTAATTAATACAGAAACAATAATTTTTATGTTTAAAATAGTAATTCAAATAAATCATTTTTTAAAGGATATATTATTTTTTCACATCCCCCCTTCACATTATTTTTATGATAGATCAATCACACATGATGGAATTTTCCCCTACCATGCATGACTGATTAACATATGGGGTTTGTGATCAATTATAGAGGGATGTGAAAATAAATAATCACTTTGTGGCGCTAATATAATAAAATTACTTCATTTTTTATAAATATATATATATGTTAATATAGGAACCCCATGGTTTTTGAGAAAATTTATATTTTACAATTATATTTTCTTTTAGATCTAAATCTCTGATCAAGTTTAAATAATTTAGTGTAATGAAATTCATTGATCACTATATATTATAAACCTAAAATGAATCAACTATGTTGAAAATATCAATTTGGAAATTATATAATGACTGTGAAACCAATTCATCATACAAATTCGTGAGTGAAAAAGGATACATTCATTAATTATATGCATTTAAATTGATCAAGTTTCCCTGTTTTAAAAATTTTATTTTAATACAAGTAATGTTTTTTTCTATTTTTATTCAATATAATCTATTTTTTAATAAAGATGGTTATAAAAATTATTCCCAAGACCTCGAAAGTCACACATATTAATTTAAGGGTAGACCTTAGAATCTCACTACACTACACTATACTATATTGGAGAAGGATGGAGAAAATGAATAAATTAAAAAATTTAGATTCCCATATAAGGTAGAAATTTTGGTAGGTCTGATCATGTTTTTAGAGCGGTTTATGTGGAGAGCGGTAGACATAAGAGTTATAAAATGGATGAACTAGTCATTCTGTTAATACCACATATCTATTTTTTTATACATGTTACGTGCATGGGGTGTGTGTTTTCTATTTGTTAAAGAAGATTAATGCATGAATATGATACCAATGACGTAGTGTCCAAGTCTCAATTATCAAAACCACCAGTCTAAAACATAGAGATCATGTGGTTCCTCTTACATCATCAAAATTCATCTAGGTTAGAGAATTATAATCTTATTAAACTCAATGGATTTAATGGTGAATTCACCAATTTAAACCCACATGATAGATAATAAAAAGTTCCCAATGCATGAACCATAAGGTATTATATATTACAACACATTTTTTAGTCTAACCTAAGAATTAATTTTCCACCCATTCAGTTAAAAAATTATTCTATAAATCCAAGAATCATCTAAATAATTCATAAGATTAAATGGAATAAAACATGAATGTTCGTGCATAAACTTTTCAATTTTTATATTAATAAATAGTGTCTTTAGACTCATTGTTGTATCTTCAGATTTCATTCAGTTGAGAGTTTTCAAATTGTAACTCAAAGACCGCTCTAAGGACAGGATAAAGAGTAAAATAGTGTGGTTTAGTAGAAATAATGATGATCTGCAGAATCATTTTAATGTAGTTTATTTACACTAATGAAAACATATAGGGTATATATATATATAGAAAATTTTTCCACATGATGGGGAATAAAAATTTAATGCAAGAGATGGATTTAAAAATATTCATAAAAAATTCCCACATCCTGGAAATTGAATTTATCATTAAAATAAATTTTTCTTATTATAGCTTACAGTATTCATCTTGACCTATAGTCTATTTTTGAATCAAAATAAAACTGATAATGAAGTCTTAAAAGCACATAATACACCTTATTAATCAAATCTATCACAATTCATGATGTTGGAAAACAGATCGAGGTCCACTATGATTGAAAGTAAATCAAGTGGATTTGAAAAATCATTTGGCTACATAAGTGGAATCATAGACATTGAGGTTTGAAACCATCAAATTTACAGTTATATATACTCAATCCTAATAATCATCCCTAGTAGAACCAAAAACCAAATATAAATCTTTTGAAATGTGAAAAGGTTATCATGAATATAATGACTTTAAGGATGGATCAAATGAAATTAATCCACTTCATTGTGGCTATAAAATCTATTAATGGGACCCTCAATGGTATATAAATTATTATAAAATTGGGTGGTTTGTGTATCTAATGAAACATCCTAATATGGGGAGGATTCATTAAGAAAGAGTATTTTTTTCCTTAACTGAAACTAATTACCCCCTGAAGTCCAACCTCATTTATAAGAGAAAATTTTATTTATATTTTTCCCACCATTAAACCTTAATTAATTCATCCTCTATAATATATTTATATTTGTATGAAACCATTTCCCAATAACCAAATCAATCATTTGAGGATATGTTTCACGAATTAATTTAAAAAGCTTGTTAGAAGATGAAAACCCAAGTAACATCCATGATGAATAAAAAATAATCTCTCTAAACCATTATTATCTATGTGTGGAAGATAGATACAAATATATATGAGTAGTTACCACGTACTTTACTAGGTAACATAGAGATAAATCAATGTGAGGATGAAAACTCTATCAAATCATGAATTTTGTGAGATCTATAGGGATAGAACAAAAAAAACTAAGAGAGAATTCGGGGAACCCAATAAGAAACAAAGATAGATAAGAGGGAATTTGACACCCAAGAGGATAAGGCCAAGGATAAAAGGAAAAAATTAATTTAATATTAATTTTTAGAGGATGTAAAAAAGTAATCATATAATTGGTTATAACTATATTATCCCATTTAATATTCCAGGATAGGATACAGAGAGAGAGAGATTTGAATCACAATAAACTAAATTCAAAGTAATTTTTAATCATAAACACATTTATATATATTTTTTAGATGTAATTAATAATGTTCTAGTTTTTGATAATTTTTTAAAGGATATATTTTCATCCAAAAATAAATTAGATATTTATAGATTTTTTTTATCTTAGTCATGAGTGTATAGTTGTTTTTTCAGTGAAATATCTAACCAAATATGAGAGATAAAGGTATATTTCTCTTTATATTCACTATTTAATTTAAAAAATTTGGGAAGAAACTTTTTAATTAACTTCTTAGTTTAAATAACATACATGTATATTTGTTAGGAAATTTGGGAATGGATGAGCCAAAACTAATAAGAGGAACACATTAACTTAAACACTGATTAGTGAAGTACACAATATAAATTATCAAATATTCTCAAGTTAAGGATGTGGAATTAATTTTATCTGTGAACATAATAATATTATAAATATAATAGGAAGGTTATTTCCAAAATTTATTGGTAAGAAATTCTTAGAATCTAAGAAGGCAGTGATAAAATTTAACCAACGAAGGATCATTTTTAAATTTCTGAATATCAATTTATCATCAATCTAATGAAAGTTGTGAATGAAATAGGATTATCATAATATAGATATAAAATTTCTACTATTGAATAACACTCATCCATTATTTTCCTATATCAAGAGGAAGAGTATAATATACTACATCCTATTGTTGAGATGGTGGATGATATGAAGGATACACCTAGTTCTTAATAACGATCCAAACCTAAATATTAATATAGGATATTGTCTTTCCATGTGATTACCTTACTATGTTTAGTCCATAAATCTTTAATCCACTGATTCTTGAGTTGAAGATGATTCAAATTACATTATGGTACAAATTTTTAGGATATAAAGTCACATTATGATTTATCATCAAATAAAAATAGAAGGAGTAAAAAGAAGAAAAGTTGAAACATATTTTAAAGTAGAGAAGTTAAGTGTTCACTTTAGGTATAATTGAAATTAGGGACATTACTTCAACTATTTTAATTAAAAATTACTATGTATACTATGTATTCAACCATAGTTATGACCCACACCTCAAATTATGTATGGGTAAATGCAATTTACTAAATATATCATATGCGTGAATAATCTTCTTTAGTTGGAATGTTAAATGAGTATAAAAATTATAATTTTTTCACACATAGGGAGGCCTAACCATGATAATTAATGAAGAGAATGAAATAATTAAAATACAAATATATGTATAGTCCATGGAAAATATATTTAGGTTAATGAAACTACATTAGTGGATAGCTTTCCAGAACCAGTTAGGGGAAAAATTAAGGAAAGTATAGATGACCATATAATTTATTACATCTTTTCAACAAATTTTAGTTACCATAAAATACCAGTGGAACTGGATGATCAATAAAAACAATAATAACATGACCACACAGTAATTTATCTTTTTATATTATGTCATTTTTCATGTAAAATGCACCATAAAAATCTAAAACATGCATGAACCTAATATTCTATTACATGGTAGAATATTTTCTATATATTGTAATTAATAATATTTTATTCTATAAATTATATTCTCATCTTTTCATTAATAGTTTGGAAATAGTTTTCATGTGACCTGATGGATAATTCATACTGATCAATTTAATAAATAAATTACATTAATAAACTATAATTAATTATACATGGGAATAAAATAACCACAAAGGGAGTAGAAGTCTATTCATAAAAATTAGGGTGATACAAGAGCTTCCTGATCCATCTAAAGTGAAGATAATTCAAATATTTCTTCAACATGAAATATTATATATAATTTTTGTCATGGAATTCAGGACTATATCATGAACACTATTATATCTAGTAAGAAAATATACTTTAAATGTTGAATTATCGGGTACGGAATCATTATTTTCATTGAAAATGAATTTAGTGGCCACCCAAATTACAATCACTCCAAATTGGGAATATAATTTCCAGATAATGTGTGATGAAAGGGATTTTATTATAGGATCCATTGAAGTAATTTTTTTTATCACATCTCATGACCCATCTAATGTGAATTTCTCATATTTAATGATGTTCAAATAAAGTATACTACTATGGAGAAGGAACATTAGGCAAACCAATTTTCATTTGATAAGAATATATGCAATTACAACTCTCTAGAGTGGTTTTCTACACTCTTAATGCCCATTTAATATAATTATTAAAAAAATATGTGAATAAATGGTTGATCTAGTTGATATATTTTTTACAATATTTTGGACTATTGTGTTTTAGAGAATGCGATGGGTAATCATATTTAAAGGCTACAGTTGAAGCATGTGGGAGAATGAGTAGAAATGGAAATTTCAAATGTGTTCTTATAAAATAATCCTTTCTAAATTTATATATATACTCACTCATTGGTGATTATATAAAAATATATTTTGTGGGTGGTAAATTGTTTTCCATATTTTCATATAAATAGTATTAATACATTTATCCAACACAAGTAAATATTTTTAGGATGATATCTATATAATCAATAAATGTAGATATTTCCTAATATGATCTTTTTTCCATAAATTAGAGGTGTATGGATTTCCATAATTCTTTCATTTATCACCAACCAGATGAATCCATGGTCTTGTGAAAATAGTGGATAAGGCCCTATACTGTTAATTACATTTTCCCACTATTCAAAAACATGAAAGAGACTTTTTGAGAAGATATAATTAATATCAAAGAATCATAAATATAAGAATGTGTAATGAAATGACATAAAAATCTATTCAATAAATTGAGGTATTTTATTTGTTTTGAATTAACAATACAAGATACTTACTAAATTCATTAAATGACACATACAACATAGTATGTTTACATTATGTTTCCAAATGTGTTGAAGTTGAATCCAATTCACAAAACAAAACTCATTTGGTGTTAAATTATTTAAGATAGAATTTTATTTCTTGTGGTCAAATTAATTTTTTACTCCTATTTGATCATGGAAAACATTTCAATATTTATATATTGGGGGGTTTTGGATTTTAATAAAACACCATCACCTATTATATTTAATAAAAATTTGGGAATGTAGAGCTGTCGAATTAATATATCAACCTGATTTTTAGGAATCCAGTGAGTGAATAAAAATAGGATTGGAGTATAAAGTATGATTATTCATAGTGGGTATACCAAATAACCATAAAAAAATCTATAGGTTTGAATCTATTCAAGATCATCTATGTGAATCCATAACATTTACCAATAGGGTTGGAACATAGATAATATTTTCTATTAAAAAGAAAAACCATGACTTGAAATAAGATAAGAAGATGTGATGCCAGTATATGGATGAATTAGAATACATTTTGAGATAATTATTCAAGAATTCAATGATTAAAAAGGAGGAAATGTGAATTGGTATAAATATTGAATCAATTAATCAATTTTTTCAAATAGAGATAATTAACCATTATTTATATTAGGATTGAAACAATTTCCTAAAATTGAAGACATTATTCTTGGGACATTTCAGGGTTGTGAAATTCTATCCACATGGAGCTATAGATATCCCAATGGAGCACAAATATCCATTCAAACGTACCATAAAATAGTTAAATCCCTATATGGAATCATTATAAGAGGGAAGAAATATCTATTTGAAATTTGAATGAAAAACCTAAAAGGTACATTTGGATATCAGATATAAATTAAGGAAATACTAATAGGCAACCTGGGTATATTCCCAAAACCCAAAATACATTTCCTTTCATTCAGTTTCTATTAGGATTTTTTATTGGTGGTTATAAGTGCACTCAGAAAGAATAATTTGGAGTTCCATGATGAAACAAACCTCTATGAAAGAACATTAAGCCTATGTAATTGATATAAAGTACTATAGATAGATGGTGGATGGTTTTTCCTGAAAATAAAATATCTCATGGATGATGTTTCCCTTATAGTTTCACCATCACTAAGGGTACAACATAAAAATGGTAGGAAATGGGATACCATTTTAATAATCAAGAATCATTCTAACTTCTCAAACTAAAATAATAAATTCTATTTCATATATTCTCAAGGACATTTCCAACATGGATATGATTTTCCCACCATGGAAATCACTAATTCAGGATAATCATTATTAACATTTTTTAGTTCATGTTTTGGGTGGAAAAATACTCTTCAATATGGTTGTTTGAGTATCAAATCAAAATGGAAATCTAATGTTTTCATTAGTGTGCGTTAGGTAAACATTCTCCATTAACATAGGACAATCAAGAAATGGTCCTAGAGCGTAATGTTTTGGTAGATGTGAATTTACTTGGGTGAAAAAACCAACAACTATGTCATGGATAATTTAATGATATGTTCTCCCATTATGATTTAAAAATTATACCATAGAACAAATTATCAATATATCTTTGTCGTGATTTGGTAAGTCTCTATTTAGGACTATTTGAGTAGTCAACCACACCTAATAAGCCATAAGAATATTTATGGTGTCTCATGAATTTAAAAAAAAAATAAATTAAATTAAATAGTAAATGTTAAACACATTTAACCTTAATTATATGAAACACCAATTGATCTCACTCCAAGATTCATTTTCCGACTTCTTAAACATTTCAGGGTTCATCACCTCAAATTAATTACCCTCCATAAATAACACTAATTCAAATACTAAATACTTGAAAACCCCAAATGAATTTCCACAAAAAATTACTTCTTACATCAACATAATGTATTTCGGTACTATAATAATCTCCCCACTAACTTCTTTTTATAAAATGAACCACTTTACTGGAGGATTAAAATAAGATTCTATCAAAAAACATAAATCTGAGTCTATATCAAAGAACCAAGAAAGCATGGATCTGCTCAAATCCATCCCAACTAAATATTTATATCATGTAGATCTAGATGCATATGCCCAACCCTCTACCAAACCATCCCACCAATGACCTCACACCATCGTTCAAAATTTTCTATAAAGGAATTTATATGGAACATATCCCTATTCCCCACCACATCATAAAAAACCATATATGAAACACTATTGGACAAATGGGGGTGGGGGATTTGGTTGAGTACCATCCTTCTCTAGAGTTGGCACTACAAAAGTTCTCCCAGTTTCATACATTCACTAAATAGAATAATATGAAGGAACTAGTAGTGAATAATTTCATAGTAAGGATACATTTTTTTCCAGAATTTTTGGAATCATAGTCTTATTGAAATCATTATAGATTACATGTGAAATATTCAATTTGACGATATTATTCAAGCCAGTGAAGAAAAAAATCAAGATATCATGTTTGAGTGTTTTGTCACATTTATCTCAAATAACAATAGTGGGTACCAAAATAATTTTTTGTTTTTTAGGGTTCATATTCCCACACTAATGTTCGGGAAATTCAATACATCAATATTTATCCATTTCAAAATATGGTCAAGTCTATAGAGGTTAGAAAAAAGGTTTATTAAGGGAAAAAAGAATTTATATCAAGAGAACACGGTAAATAGTCATGCTGTATCTTGAGCTACCCATTAAGTAATACATTCTATATTACCAAGAAGGTTTCCAAAACCACCCTTAAACATTCCCATTAATACCGTTCCTATTATATTTCTATTCAATTCCAATTATGTGGTCGAGATCCAGGACTACAAAATGAAAACCATTATGCTTTTGGTCAGGTCGGTTAGAGTAGAGATGATACCAAGGCCCACCATGGAAAGAAAATAATATCTAATAGTGGCATTTAAGATGTTGTTTTCTGAATAATGAAAACATGTTGATAATTATTTTATAGGGATGAGTTTAGAAAAATACCTCTAACTCCTGATGGTTTATTAAAAACCATTACTAAATATGTTTTTTTATTATAGAGGTAGTTTTCAAAAAAACCAATTTGAAATTAATATGAGGGAAGTATTATTAAAATAAATTCATTATGTTTAATTTTACTTATTATTAAAAAATTTATAATTAATAAGTAATTATTATTTTTTCTATTTCTTATTTTAAATTTTTCAATTATAATTTATTCCTCATTTTGAATTAGTATTAACGGTCTATTAATAATAATTTATTAATTATTAATTACTAATTATTTATATATGTATATATTTACATATAAATAAACCCAAATATATATATATATATATTATTATATTTGAATACAAATATATATATATATATATATATATATATGTGTGTGTTTATATATATTTATGCCAACACACACACACACACATATTTATAAGTAAGTATCTTTTTATAGATTTATATAAATTAATATGTTAATATATATATATTATGTGGGTATATATATATATAGATAACTATATTTCTATATATTTGTATATACCGATGTGTTTATATATATTTAAGTTTATTTATATTTATTTCTAATTAAATTAAACTATATATATTTATAAATATATAGTTATATAAATTTATTTATACTTATATATAAAGATATTTAGATGCATGTTGGATACTTTTTTTATAATTATACATATAATGTTTGTGTGTGTGGGTTTATGTACACATATTTGTCAATTTTTGTGTAGTTGGAAGATTGTTTTAGTGAAAATGTCACATTGTGATCCTCCATCAGGCTGAGGATCAAAATCTGGTAGAGGTGAAATTTAATTATACTATAGCAGTTATTGTAGAAGATTATTATAGAAAATGTACTATTAACATGAATGTTTTATTGAATCCTTGTATCAAGGATTCTATACACTAAGCCTCCAAAACATCTATAGTGGAACTTCATGGTTTGTATTAGATTAGTTTTAACTAATGCAGATCATATAGGTGAAAAGGCGTTATTTGGTGATCACACTAGAGGTATAGGTTCATACAAGGAGCAACCTATACCCATCTATTTAAGACCCTATTCCAGGATGAAGTAATTATGATCAATTGGGGAAACATTGGGACAATCAGATTAATTAGATAGATACCGAAAGGTGAGAGAGGTTGTCTCAGTTTTTCATCTTGGGGAAATAGGCCTCTAGGATAGGTACTAATTATTTTTTCCACAGGGCCTTCAGGCCATGTATTTTAGAAAATTTTTCCTATAGGCCATTGGGTTATCTAAAGATTTTATTTCATCCTAGTAAAAAATGGTGATTATGTGATGGAAAAAATATGGAATTGTCAAAAAAATTGTGTTTGTGTGTAATTATTTCTCATTATATGTGTTTATATATATATATAATTATATTTAATTATATATGTGTGTGTTTTTTATTTAGGTTCTTGAGAAAGTGGTAATGTATCTCTTATAATACTAAATTTCAATGGGATCATACAAGGGAAACCATAATTTGGGTGTATTTTCAAATAGCAACATAGTTTTCTCCTAGGTCCGCAATGCACAAGGGTGGGTACTAAGGTAAAATCATGGGGGTAACAACATAGAAAAATTTTGTAGGTTCGACATTCCTGTCACTAAAATAGGGGAAAAATGACTTGTTATGATTTTTATGTTGAAATGAACTCAACGATGTAGGAGGCACAACTTTTATGGAACTAAGACACATGATGAGGGATAAAATGTTGGTGATGAGTGCTAGATGTTGGGGATTTGGGATATCAATTTCAGGGCCTTTGGGAGGGATTGTTCCACTAATACATTGGGCTATGTAAGGGATCCCTTCCAACCAAGTTAAAATGAAGTTTATTTCATTTTTATTGGGTTTTGACACCATCTTGTTTAGGAATATATGAATTTATAAATATTGATTTATTATTTCATATATTTAAAGATATTTATTTTAATTTATGTAAATATATGGATATTTATATATATTTTTCTGAATTTATATTTATGTGTATATATATATATATTTGTGTGTATTTAAATATTTACGTATATTTATATTAGTTTATATATATATAAGAATATATTCAGTTATATTTAATTATATATATATTTGTGCCTTTATATATATTTATTTGATTTTATTTGTATTTATATATGTTTCTAAATATTAATATTTAATAATGTGCGTGTATATATATTTATATATGTTATATTAATATATATATATATATATATTTATATAAATTTATAAATATTATCAGGGTGAGTACATAAATAATTATATTAAAAAATATAAATATGTATAAATATGTATTTATCTATATTAATAGATTTTTTTATATTTAGAGAAATTAAAATAGAATTATATCTATTTATGAATAGTTTTTTTGCATTAACACGCACAATTATGTATAAATATATATATATTTTTCATGTATTTAACTATATATCTATAATTATTTGATAGTACATTTATCCCCGACATGAAGGGTTTGGTGGAGTGGTGATGGATTTTATGAATAACCTAGTGGTTAAGGTTTCAAATCTCACAGTACTAATATATATTTTTAGTTTTATACAATAGGTCCGGGTGGTCTAGGGGAGAGGTGGGTCTGGTATTATAAATAAAATTCTAATACAAATATAAGTAAACAATAATCCACCACTATGTACAATTCTTATTATACTCTACCCCTAGGGATCAACTGACAATGACAATTTAACAACTAGGAATTCTATCATCATGGTAGCCTTTAAGGGATCTGATTGTTTATGATGCTTGTGATACCACAACACTCCCATCACAAGATATATATCTAGCTACCAGTATGTTTGTGTTTCGGTTTTCATAGGACTATAACCAATTACAATATACTATTTTCATTCATAGGTAACAACCCATAAATGGGGATCCTCCAATCCAATGTTGGTTATTCTCTATCCTGAGGATAAATCATATCAAATAAATGAAACAAAAAAAAGGATAAGTCAATATTGATTTATAATGTAATCCAAATATGTTACATGTCTAAAAATTAATATTATGTCCAATTTGAGAATATTAGGGACTCATCCACATAATGAGGATGCTCCCTCAGTCATGACTATGTAAATACAGAGCCGCCCAACATTGACTGCACCCCAACCCTAGTTATTATGACCATTATCAAACATTTGGCTAATACGCCATAATTAGTTTTGGTTTTCATTCCTCCACCTCCATCTCTAGTCATTTCTTCAGCATATTTTTCATCCCTTATGGTTCCCTTTAAACATGACCCAACCCCATCAGATTTGTGTAAATGATTTTTTCACATGTATTTTTATCTTCAAATTTATTATTATCTTTTTATCCTTATATTATCCATTCCTTACAATCATGATGTAATGAAATTATATATTATATTTTATTAAAATTTAACGCAAATATTAATTTCATTTTTCATTTCAAACATTCTATGACCTAATCTATTTTCAAGTCTTGTTTTCACTTCATTTTAGAAATCATGAACAATCAATGAACCCACCTTAACTCTTATAACATTAGCATAAAATCTAATAGATGTATTTTTCACTTTTCCACTAATTTATTATGTATGATTTCAATAAAAAATCATTATTTCATTTCCCCACATTGACTTTAAATAGTGTTTTATTGTTAGTGTATTGTGTGGGGGAGGTTATGTTGGTAAAAATAGATATTTTTCCTAAAATAAATGTTCTTGTCTGAAATTTTATTAGGAAACAATATTTTATATAGTCTTAGTTTAGGATAACCGTCCATATAAAATTTAAAATTTTAATTATAACTCATTCAAAATCAATAATATTTTTTTAGGTTGATATTTAAAATGACTTTTGAGTTAAATCTTTCATATGATGCAATTTTTTAATTTTTTTATAAATTGGATGAAAACATATTAATAATTTCTATAGTGATTAAAAAAAGAAAAATATCATTCTTGATAAGTATTTTATACTCGATTGTTCATATTATTCATCATACCCACTTTCAAGAGAGAATGTGGGATAAACACTAATACTAGAACATTATCGTTAATATTATTAGAGAATTTGGGTTTCTCAAACCATTCTAGTATAATTGAGATAGTTTTTCTTTTCATGATATTAATTACACTTAGTCATTATCAATATGTAAATATAATTTTGATCTAATAGGATCTACAAAATACCTTGCTTGGAAGACACATTACAAGTGAATTTATCTATCCCACCACATTTTATTACTATAATTTCATTATTTTAATATTGATATTTATGAGGGAGATTACCGATATATGTAACCAACTAATGTGGGTTATCTATAATATTATATATAATTATTCCATTGGAATTTTTGTAAGTGATTCAAAGATAATTTAAAATAAAATTACTTGAATACTATATTACATTGGAAGAAACATCAATGCAGTGTGTTATATCACCGAAATGTCAATGACAACTCTCAAATAACTGACGATCTAGTCATAATTGTTAAAATTACTGTTATGAGGAAGTAAAATAAGGGATTATTGTTGGGGGAGACATATTATCCATCATTAAAATATATAAGAAGCAAAGACAACATGGAAAAAAATTATATCATTATTTTTTCGAGCAAGAGCTAAGAAGAACTGATAAAATATGACTTTGATGATGGATGATGTATTTTACAGGGGATAAATATGTTTATTTTTCATTGATATTTAATATAATATCATGTATTAGGATTAAAGTGTTTGACCCCATTTTTCCAAAATTAAATTTTAATGTCTAGAACATTAACTAATTAATTTAATCATCTAAATCATTTGAAACATTTTGGTAAATACTAATGACTAGTGAGATTTATAAATCATAATTATAAATTGTTATATTTCTCAAGATTATAGAATGAATGTTTTTACTAATAATGTATAAAATAAATTATAGTGAGGCTATAGGACAAAAACAACTTGTAGGTAGTTAAAAAATGGATGTCGATCTCTAAGGAAAAGTTTGAAAATTACTACAATTGAAAAAAATCTATTTATGTATTAAATTCACTGAAGAAACATGATTGGATTCCAAGAGAGAATAATAATATACGTAGTGTATTATCATTATTTCATTATTTGTTCGATTATAACGATTAGGTTGTTTTACTATTGTCTAATGGTTTTTATTACATTAAAATAATTGATGAAATGTACTCCATAAAGAATATTAAGATATTATTTGTGGGGTAATATAATTTATAACTTTTTATTATGTTCTTTTGTTTAGTATTCATGGTTTATAATTTTTTTTGAATTATTTTTGTGGGTTTTCATTTAATGTTTTGAGTATATAAAATTGAATTGATTTAAATCATTTTGGAAGAAATGAAAAAAGAGGAATCCAAGAATTTCAATGACATGATTCAAGATACAAATGGATTTTTTAATGATGCGGAACATGGATATACATGCTAACTTCGTACCATTTTATAGATAATTATATGGGGTCTTGATACATAATATTTTGGTATGTAGTAGCTTGGATACAGATAGTGAGGTGCATGTCTGTGAATCTCATTTCATATTGATGAGTATGAAGCTAGGATAATGTTAGATTAATAAATTGGAGCATGGATCATGTTGGATTATATGAAATTATGGAAGAAATTCATAAGAATAATAATAATATTTAGTTTATTTTATCAGATTAAGTCACATGATGGGAATATGGATAAAAACACTCATGGAGATGTTGATAAAAAAATAGGGAGTGGAAACACACATATATATCACAAAGGATCCAAATAAAATATTATAGTTATATTTTAATATTTCCATGGGGATATTCATTTTTTGAGTGAAGATATTTCTGGAGACCATTACAAGGAGATTAAAAGAACTGATAGGGACTATTTTTGGTACTAAAACAACCCTAGAACAAAAATAGAACCATATAGATTATGATTTGATGATCCCACTCATTCCATTTTAATGGACTATGCATTGCATTTTAAGCTAGTGGTTCAAATTTTTAATTCTTATCTCATCTAGTAGAAAAATCATATTTTTATTCACCATATAGAGAAACGGTGTACCACAAAATGTTTTTTTTTCCAATTTAGATCATATAAAAGGATGGATAATTTTTTTAATTTTATGGATAAAGAATTAATGTGATATATTAATTGAAACTTTACCAAGGATATGTTATAAACCACCTTATCATGGTTGATGTTTGGATATATGGTGTAGAAGTTATTGAATTTTAGGGTAAATATTTTACTGATATGAACTTTTCATCTAACTTTCAATCTCATATATATACATTGAATCCCCGAACCATTAATTCTATTAATAACATTGATTACTAATTTTTAGTTTATTTTTTAACATTATCTAATCACCATATTTTCTTCCAAATATAGGTCATTCTTGTTTAATGTTGTTCTCATCTACCATGATTGACTGATTCTATTATGGGGTGGTGGACCAGAAATGAAATGATGTGAAAATATATTCCTTTTCATTGTATCGCTTACCACTCCCCTTCACACTTTTGAGGAATCATACTAGGTATTTATATACTGACCCCTTCATGGGATATTCCGAAAACGTGTATTTTCTTTTGCATATGGTAGATAGGTTGATCATGATCTCATAGAATCTTAGGTATATAGGCTGTGTGGACTACGTACGATGGTTGGAGTAGGGATACAGGAGCAGGGAAATCTTGGATATTACACTATTTTAGTTTCCTTTAGGTTATGATAGGATTTTGGCTTGGGTGTTGGTTTTTTCCTTTTTTTTAGTTGACACTACCATACTATTGTACAATATAAAGGTTTATTCATGTTCATTTTAATTTATAGTATTTTCACTTTTTTATATTTTTCCTTTGTACCATTTCATTGAGTGGGTTGTGTGCATATGTATAGGTCTGTAAGAAATGGCCACCCAATGTTTGTTGTGCCATAAAAACTTGCGACCAACCCCAGTCCCATGGAGGAGGGCATGAGGAAGTTATGGATCAAGACTTGGATTAGGTCGGATCATGAAATCATGGTATTAGAAGTGGATCGAATCTTTGAGAATATTTCAGAAATTACCCAAAAAATTCCTTGGTCGGGTTTATGTAAACAATATTAATGTTTCTGGAGAGTAGATCTCTGGCCATGAAGTGCAGTGATAGTGGAGGTGGCTGACGTAGCCACTCACTAGGACACTAATGACTACCTTGTTGACTTGGAAACCTAAGACAATGGTTGTAGGGAACAATGGTACATGCATGATTCATTATTGAATCTTGGTCTATCATTATTGAGTAATCTCTCCATTGTCTTTACACACACACACATATATATATACATATTATCATATCACTACAGTACTCCTTGATAATTTTCATGATTCCTCCACTATCATAGTCAACTAGGATAACCGCTTCAGTTCATGATGACCACCCCATAAGTGATGAGGCCTTAGTTCAAGTTCCACTATGTGATACACTAAATCTCTATAGGTAGGTAGTAAAACCCCCACCCATTCTATAATAGATATTCTCTAAAAAGAGTGCTGAGGACGGGCATAGACTAGGCGCCCTCCGCATGTTCCATTTCTAGAAACCACTGAGGATCTATGGAGAGCTAGATCTTCGGGTAGTAGGGGACTGGCTAAAGTTAGTGGTATGCATATTCAAGGGTTTTTCAGATACCAGTACATATGATGGTTGATTTAAGAGATTTTCATTTCCAAGGAGTAGTTGGGCACTGGTGGAGCTTAGTTTCTCAGATTCACGCTGACTTGATACTCTGATGGGGTGAATTGTAGAAGATATTTCGTGGAGATTAATAATCCCTCATTCATAGGATCTATTTGTATCCAAAAGATTCTAGAGATTCAATAGGGAGGGATGATAGTGCTAGAGTATGCATTAAGGATCAAAGACCATACACTCTACTCTATTGACATGATCATAAGTGGATACGTCTAAGAATGGATGTTCATGTAGGGACTCTATAGAGAGATATAGGCTAGCATGGTTCCCTTGTGTATCCCTACCTATGATTGGATGCTATAGAAGGCATTCACTAGAAATATCAGAATAGGAGACCCTTTCATGAAAATTCCCAAGGAAACGGTCTTTTCGTACATGGGTAGCATAGAGCACTGTGGTTGACCAAAGAGGAAAAAAGCTATGCATGCGATATGAAATTTCAAATGGCATGGTACTTCCTAACTAGGTGAGATGAGCGTCCCAGATAGGCAGTGGATGGACAACCATAATAGAGAAAATTTCGTGATCAAGGATCTCCTAGGAGGGGATTGGGTGGTCACCAGTGAGGATGAGCTAGAAGAAGAATAAGAGAAGGGGTAGTTGGGGACAAAAATATCAATTTATTCCACCACCACCACTAGGAAGCCCGCATCCGGCTTATGGGAGATAGTATTTGAAGTCATAGGTAGCTTCAGGCTTTGGACGTCTATGATCCAAAAAACACACTAGATAATTCGAGGTATGATATATGTTTACTCTTCTATTACCTCAGTATTAGTATACATTGGTTCTATCAATTATTGTTTCTATCTACTCTTGGTGTGTGAGCTGAATCTCATGGTAGATATGCTAGAACAACATCTATTCATTGCGATTCATATAGGGAAATATTCTTATATATCTATCATCTTACTGTAGTGTGAGGTATCTCTTGGAGGAGAGAGGTTCACGTGGGTCCTAGTAGTTGTTATGATGGAACAATACGATGTTATCTTCAGAATGTATTGGATTTACATGGGCTGATCCCAGACTGACTGTCACCGAAGACTATTCAGATATCTACATGCTGATTGGATGATGTTCACCTTCTTCAGTGCGAGAGTCCTCCTAGAGAGAGGAACAAGTTCTATGATCAAGATTTTGTAACCTATTATGCATTGGTTAGTGATTTTGACCCTTGGTAAAATAGTATCATTAGACATCTAGATTACTTCAGTTGTGGAGGATTTTATACATGTGTTTTCTGAAGACATTCTAGGACATCCTCTAGGATGGGAGTTGGAGTTTTGTAGTTATTTGAATCTAGTGACTACCCTGATATCTTATGTGGCATATTTGATGGAAGCCACTAAAATGTAGGAGCTATAGTTACGGTCGGAGGACCTATGTGAAAATGGTTTCAACAGACCCAATGTATCCACTTAGGAGGCTCCAGTTTTTTTGGTGAAGAAGGAATATGGGAGATAATGACTTTTCAAGGATTATGGACGCCTAAAAAGGACCATGTTAAAGATCATATACCCCATTCCATATATTGAAGAACTCCTTGATCAGTTTCAAGGTTCGAGATAATTATCCAAGATTGATCTCAGGTTCAGCTACCACCTGCTACTGATTCTTGATATCGATATTCTAATGTTGGAATTTTGATGTCACTATTGGTACTAGGAGATCCTAGTATTTCCTTTTAGTGTGAATAATTACCCTCATGTTTTCATGGATTTCTTGAACTCGATCTTATGTCCTTACATTGACCAAATTGGCATTGTCTTCATCGTTGATATACTAGTATACTATATGAAAACTATAGAGAATGAAGAGAAATTAAGAATGATCCTTGACATAATTCACGATCAACATATTTATGGAAGTATATCAGAATTCCATTTCAAGATACATGAGTATCACATTCCAGGGATTGTTATTTATGAACAATGTCTAGAGATGGATCTCGCCAAGAACAAAGTAGTTCTGTCTTGGGATCCACAAAATAATTGGTAAGAGGTATGGAGTTTTCATGGATTGGAAGTGTACTATAAAAGATTCTTAATAAACCTCTCTTTAATTTCATTCCCTTTGACCACTTTGAAAAGTAAGGGACATTTGATTACAAAGTATGAGAAGTTACAGACAGCCTTTGAGAAGTTGAGGTAAAGGCTAATGAGTGCCCCAATTTTGAGACAGCTAGAGGAAGGAGTTGAGTTTGTTGTGTATTGTAATGCCTTAGGAGTTGGTATTTGTCACAGAATGATTGAATGACATGTGGTCATCACATACATGTCAATTTAGTGGACCCCCAATGACTAGAATTACGTGACTCATCATTTAGGGATCATAGTGGTGGTTTTATCCTAGAAAGTGTGGATGCACTACCATATATGAGTGTGATTTTTGGATTACTGAGACCACCAGAGTCTTAAGTCCATATTCACTCATAGTGAACTGATCATTATGAAGGAACAATGGATAGTGTTCTTGAAGGACTATGACATCAAGATAGTCTATACTCTATAGAAGGTAAATATTGTAACAGATTTCCTTAGTAGGATTTCCTATGATTGTTATGCGTTGGAATCATCGAAGTAGTTTAGATTCCCTATAGCTGAACTTGGTGGTGCAAGAGAATATTGTTTTCTATTATATGATCGTGATGACTCCTTTGATCCTTGAGCGTTCTATAGATTCCCTATAACACCCCAAGATTTCATAATACATTATTTATTCAAAGTAATTCAATAACTTCCACTACACGCAACACCGAGTTCTAGCGCACCATGACTTACCAAACCAGTCGTTCAAAAGCGATTATGAATAGTATTGACTGAATTTTTAACATTATATAATCATTATAATTTTAGAATGCGTATTATGAGTTTCTTAGACATAATGTAAGAACAAATACATTTTTTCAGATAAAAGAAGTATTTTTAGAAAAATGCAATTTTACTGCCTTTTAATGGAGAATCCTTTTTAAATCCAATATTTGAAACTTTTATATATTCAATTTGAAAAAATAAACTTCTTCTTTAGAATCGGGACATAAGAATGTAGTTTCAATAATGTTTTGGTGTTTTTCTGATAACTTTCATTTTGGGTGACTGGTGAAAAATACTATATTTTACCTGAAAACAACTTTTTAAATCAAAATAATTTATATTGCTAAATTATAAATTTTAATGGTTTGTTAGTATAAATAGATTATATTTTTTATCATTTAATCCAATGATGGTCATTTTATGTAATTTCACTTTGAAATTGGACATAAACAAGTGTCAAACTTTTGGTAGTTATTATTTCTTAAAAATACGCCTTTTGGTTTAGACAGCGGGAATTAATTTTTAATTAATAAATGCAACTTCTATGTTTTGAATTTGGTAAAATAGACATCATTATTGAATTTTTAATATCAAAATTATCTGAGGTTATTGGTATTTTTCTGAAAACTTTTAATTTTTGATGAATAGTAAAAAACACAAAGTTATAGTTTAAAACCGAATTTTTATTTAAGAAATTATTTATTTTATTTAAATTTATTTTATGTAAAAACAGATACATAATATCTAAATTTGTTTAATGTAATTTATTGTAGTCAGTTTGTAATATTTCTAGATTTATAAAAATTTTATTGATCTTTTCACCGTCTTTTACCACCTCCTAAGAGAATTTGCAAATTCACATAAAACATAATTTTACCACTTCTGTGAGTGGAATTTCATAAATCTAAGAGACATAGTTAATATCAAGGAGTAATATGTGGTTTAGTAAGATAAAAATAATTTTTGGTCAATAGTAACCTTTTACTTTTATTAACACGGTAAAAAGTAAATATGGTAATTAAGGGTAAAAAAGATATTATTATTACCCTAACACATGTCCTAATTCAATTGGATAAGTAGAATTCGACCAAAAACAACTTTAGGAATATAATTTGAACCTCTTTGGTCCACTTGAATTAGATTATGATATTTATTATTATTTAATTCAAAGAAGAGCTAAAAGAGTTAGAATCAAAGTTTAATAACATAAAAAAATTTAATATAGGGTTATAAATAAGATAAATTCGATTATAAATATTCAATAGAAAGATAAAGATATTTATTACATAATGGTATTTTATTTATAATTTTTAGAGATTTAATAATTTAATTTATTTATGACACGATAATGATGCAGTAATTTCATTATTAGTGAAATATTAAAATAATTGATATTATAAATACACAAATAAATATAATTTGAGACTTTTAATGAATTAAAGTAATTTTATTGGTAAATGTTACATGTTAGGATTGATTGCATGAATTTTTTTCGAATTAATAAAGTTATTTAAACTTTAACAAAAATCAATTATTAAATAGTGTCAAAATTGACATAAAGGAATTTTTAAAACAAATATTATATTATTAATTGATATAATATTCATAAAAATATAAGGTTCAGCCAAAGGAATTATATAATGATAGGTATGTAATTAATGAACCACTTGAGGTTCGCTTTGCAGTTTATTGTATGTTTATTAGCCATATAATATAAAAATACAAAGATACATGGTAAATGTCAAACTATTTAACTAAGTGTTAAATCTAAAAGATAAGGGTAAAATAGTGACCCAAACTTGTCTAAAACTTACTGGATAAGTTTTTTTGACCAATCCCCAATTTAGACTTTAAATAATTTACTTTTTAGCCATTAAAAACCGAATATGATTTTATTATAAAATAATACTTTATGTTTTTCTTAAAGAGCCCCTCCACACCTTATAAAAGGCCACCACTTATAACCAATTCCTCACACCTATCAAGCCTTTTGGATCATCCAAACTCTATCCAATTAAGCTCCCTACATCCCTCTATTCCTCTTATATGCCTTACCATAGGCAGAATTCACTTCAAGAGTCATTTTTGGTTCAAACAAAAGGGAGTTACCCAAATTAATGGTAACAATTTCACTTATCTTCTTTTCTTTAATTTTTCTTCTCCAACCTCTAAACTCTTCTTATTATTTTCTTCTGTAACAACAGTAGTATAATAAATATACTGGGATATTTTTATGAGAATCATTCTAGCTACACTTACACACACCTTCATCTAATTGGGGAAGAACATAATGTTATTGTGGATGGAAACGAAACGCCTCATGAAACGATGATTGTTCAATTATCTCCTACCACCTCTCATGGTGGCCATTATGACGGCACTAAAATTAAATTTGATATTTATGATATTTATATTATATATAATCTTCTGTAATTCCATTTTATATCATACCATTATTTGTTTCATGTTGTATATATATACGATAATTTCATTTGAGGAAGTGTGGACTACCGCCCCCTCAATGTGATATGACTCATTCAAACCATACATGGAACGTATAAAAGATGGTAGTAATGAACTTAAGTAAAAAATATATGATATTATATTATACTGTAATAATAATATACTTATATATCAATTGGTTTTGATTCCTTTTAAAATGAAAAATGAAATGGAAGTAGTGTTCGTGCATACGTACGGACTACCGTCTCCATGAACGCGATGAGATTCATTCCCCATCGTATACATTCAAGTATAATTATCATTTAATGATTAAAAATAATGTTTTAAGACATGAAATCATATTGTATATGAATAATATATTACCTATCCATAACAAACACGTCTTATGAAACAAAACATATATAATAAAATGAGTAAGTTAACACCTGAAACAATGATAATACTAAGATATTATTTACACGGTGACATTAAAAGATCATATATAATATCATATTAACATATATGATTCTTGTATAATTTAATAACAATTATTTTAACATTATAAAGGAGGTTAAACAACCTTCAACAAAGGAAAAGTACAAGCTAAGGGTTTATTTCACAATCTCTTCATTATCCGAGGTTGTTTATACAAAATTATCTACTGGGACCTCTTTATCATCCATATACATGTTTCTTAAAACTTTATTTCAAAAAATTATAACTTTTTTAGAAGATATGGGTTAATTTAATCTATACCCTTTTATGACTTTTTATAAGATATTTATAAAGGAATCTTTCTGTCATTTTCCAAACAAGGTCCTTTTTAACCTTTTCGACAAAATTAAGGTAAGAATGTCTTTTTTTAACTTGTACGGCGGGTGTGGCTATTTTACATAGTCACAAAATCATATAAGTTTCCCTTAAAATATTATAATAATATTTTAAAAGTGAATTTTTTATTTAATAATTATGTGACTTTTAAATTATTTCAAAAAATAGATATTTCTCTCAAATAGTTTTGATTTCATCTTTGTCAACATCCATTGATGGATTTTAAGCTATTTTGAAGTTGATTTATTATGATACAAAACATATATATTGTATTGATGTTTTTGTGATATGTTTGACTATCAATGTGTTATTTTTATACCATTCATGGTTTATGGAGGAAGTATTTACATTTCGAATGAAGGTTTTAATACGAATGTTTATGTTATGTTTGAACATGTTTATATGAGGAATTCATTGGACTTGGTTAGTGATGGGTGGAGCCCTTTATAGATCCTCGATGCATCGGTAGGTCTCATGAGACAAAATAGTGTCTTGTCACAAGGACTTGACAAAATAATATTTGTAGTCTTGGCACAATGCCTTGACTATGTGGTTCTGATAGTATGGCATTATGTATTCCATCATTATGAAAGTGGTTATTAATATTGCATGTGATTATTTGACTAGTAGAATATCCATGTGAATAAGTAAATGCCATTATTTTATTGTATCCTTTCCATATTATTCTTAAGTTCAAGTTTAAAAGGCTTTTATTTTATTTATACATTGCCTTAAATGTTTATGCTTATTTATTAAAGTTTCCGCTATATTGTCATCCTTACTGAGAATCATAGCTCACACCTTTCAATGTTTTATTTTTCCCAGGATATGAAGAAGTATTTTATGAATGACATGCAGGGATAATATTAGGGGATATGATTGTGGAGACAAGATGTTGTTGTATTTTCACTTTATGGTGTAATGTAAACTTTATGAACATATCTAGTGATTCCAAGGCTACAAAACTAATCGGTCTTTCAAGATATGAACTTTTGTGATCATGCCAATGTTATGTAATAATGCACTAACTTTGGGTAACTGGGGTAGGGGCGTTACAATTGGTATCAAATGATGTTTTGACCAAACCTAGGAAGCTAGATTTAGATAAAATCTGATTAGAGCACATAAAACTAAGATGGACTTTGAGGATTAGTATAGAATAACTTCCCAGAATATTGGTATTGTAGAGATTTTGTGAGTTTTTCGAGTAATACATACCTGTTTGGATACGAGCAGGTAGATCCGGCTTTGGCATAGATGTAACTAGGGGTAAAACCCGAAAACACCACTTTAATCTACACTCAAACCGGCACTAGTGCATGACAACGAGCCTTGCTGCACTATTGGTTACGACACTCCCGGGGGATATGCTTAGGATAACTCTCATTTTCATTACAAATCATTATTAAGGGTTTATGAGTATATAATTCCACAATGAAAACATCTTTATGATTATGTATTATATCCATAAACCATTTAATTTACTTTAGGTATGTTACATGTTTGGAATTATTCATTGAAATTCATAAACTGACCTAGTTTATTCTATTGTATTGAAATGGTTCCTAGTAGAATGAATGTGAACAACAACAATATGTATGATTTAAAGAGTAAAAAGGATAGTATATTTCACAGTATTAAGCCAAAGTTTAGAAAGGAAATAGTCTCCCATGTATTCTCAACATATGATGAAATAGTATCATGTGTTAATAAGGTAAGTAATGAATTCTCTGAGTCCTATGGCTTTGAAAGGAAGAAAGAGAAGAAAAGGATGGAAGAGAGAAAGATGGATAAAGGGAAGAGGGAAAAGAAGAATTTTTCCATATGTGATAACTATGGGAAGAAACACCTTGGAATTTTCCTCAAGGGAATGGGAGTTTGTTATAAGTGTGGAGAAAAAGGACACTATGTACATGAATGCAAGGTTAAAAAAGGTTTTAAATGTAAAAATCTTCATCTTCAAGGAGTTGGGACACTATGAGAATCAGTGTCTCATTCATAAGAGTATACCACAAATGATGTTATTGGATAATACTCAAGATATGATACTACCACAAATGAGGAGGAATGATTAGAGTTCTTATGTTTTTATTAGGTAATTATGTCATTTGAGTGTTGTATCAATAATGTACTGGTTATAATAATTATGGTGTATATAAGGATTGTACTACATTACTATTTTATTAAGGACTTGAGATTGTGGGGAACCAAGAAATATGACTCAATAGCAGGTTAAATATTTGGAAAATACATGGTTGAAATAAATATAAACCATAATATGGTTCTGATACCGAGGTAGTGATTTTCGAATAATACATGATTGATTTGGATATTTTATATTGGATATTTTTGATTACCTTGAAACTGATGAATGATTTGTATATTCCATCATTGTTGGAGTTTACAACATTTTTGGATAGAAGGAGTATATCTAGTATTCTATAAAGAATAAGGGATCATGAATGTAATCAATAGGGTTTTATGGTAATTCAAGATGTTTCCGTGTTTTAAAAGAATATACGATGAAGGTGTTCACATGTTATTACATGGAAAAAAGGATCTTCATTGTGTTTACATTCCTTATAAATTTTTCACTGTGAGTTTGGACAGAAGTATTTTGGATAATTCTAGTTTGAGATTATTTTTGGAATTCCATAAAAGGACAACCCGGTGGTCGGGCAGCAACCCATCGCGTCCGGCAAGGCCACAAGACATGAAACCACAACCGAAGGGCGATAATGGTGTATCACCTACCACTGGCCCACGTGATTTCCTGGATTGAATAATGTATTCATTATTAAAAAATTCTTATAAATGAATTATAAATTCATTTTTTTAATCCCATATGAATAGGATAAATCGTATATTGTTTTTAAGTTCTATTATCATTTATAGTGAAAGATGAGTTTGTGGTAGAAATTAGTTACAAGATGGGACTCTACTTGTCAAGTATATATTATTCTTCTTCTCTTATTCTATGAATAAATTAATTATTATACTTTAGTGAAGGGATCAAAAAACAAAAAAAATGTGTTATCCTAATACCATATGTTTTGTTGAACCGATTGTATTTTATATCATCATAGATTAATGAATTTAAGGCCCTTAATTTTACACTTGTTTGGGATTGATGACCTCAATAACTACTTATAAATATTTAAATTTGTCCTCCAATTATATGTCTCCGATTTCCACCAATGTTCTCTTAATAGAGATCAATATTTGGTGGTGACCCTTCCATTCCCCTTTTGCTCTTATTAGGACTAAATTTAATTTCTGATGTAGTTTTTATCAAAGGTATTTTCTATTTTCAACCTTTTATTTTCGAAATATAATTTCAAATTACGAGGACACAATTTATTGAATGAGTGAAGAATGTAACACCCCAAAATTTCATAGTACGTTATTTATTCATAGTAATTCAATAACTTCCACTACACACAACAACGAGTACTAGCGCACCATGAATTACCAAACAAGCCGTTCGAAAGCGGTTATGAATATTATTAACTGAATTTTAAACATTATATAATCCTCATAATTTTATAATCCATATTATGCGTTTCTTAGACATAATGTTAGAACAAATACATTTTTTTCAGATAAAAGAAGTACTTTTCAAAAAATGAAATTTTATTGCCTTTTAATTGAGAAGCCTTTAGAAATCCAATATTTTAACCTTTTATATATAAAATATGACACAAAAAACTTCTTCTTTAGAATTGGGACATAAGAATTTAGTTTCAATAATGATTTGGTGTTTTTCTGATAACTTTCATATTTGGGTGAATAGTGAAAAATACAAAACTTTAACTGAAAACAAATTTTTAAATCAAAATAATTTATATTGATAAATTATACATTTTAATTGTTAGTAAGTATAAATAGATTATATTTTTACCATTTAATCCAATTATGGTCACTTTAAGTAATTTCACATTGAAATTGAACATAAACAAGTGTCAATCTTTTGGTAGTTAATATTTCTTAAAAATACACCTTTTGGTTTTAACAGCGGAATTAATTTTAAATTAATAAATGAAACTTCTATGTTTTGAATTTGGTAAAATATACTTCATTATTGAATTCATAATATCAAAATTATCAAAGGGTAATGTTTTGGTATTTTTCTGAAGACTTGTAATTTTTAATGAATAGTGAAAAACATTGAGTTACAGTTTAAAACCGAATTTTTATTTAAATAATTATTAATTTTATTTAAATGTATTTTATTTCATAATAGATACATAATACATAAATATTTTCAATGTAATTCATTGGAATCCTTTTATAATAATTTTAGATATATAAAAAGTTTATTGAACTTTTCATTGTCTTTTACCCACATCCTAGTAGAATTTGGAAATTCACATAAAACACAATTTTACCACTTCTGTGATTGGAATTTCTAAAATCCGAGAGACATAGTTAATATCAATGAGTAAAATGTGGTTCAGTAAGATAAATATAATTTTGGTTGAATAGTACCTTTTTATTTTTATTTTCCACGGTAAAAAGTAAATTGGGTAATTAAGGGTAAAAATGATATTATTATTACCCTAACACATGTTCTAATTCTATTTTATAAGTTTAATTCGACCAAAAACAACCTTATGAATAAAATATGAACCTCTCTGGTCCACTTGGATTAGATTATGACATTTATTATTATTTAATTCAAAGAAGAGTTAAAAGAGTTAAAATCAAAGTTTAATTACTAAAACATTTTTAATATAGGGTTATACATAAGATAAATTATATTATAAATATTAATTATAAATATAAAATGATATCATAGATAATTGTAATTTATTTATAATTTTTAGACATTATATAATTTAATTTATTTATGACACAATGATGATACATTAATTACCTTATTAGTGAAATATTAAAATAATTGATATTATAAATACCCAAATAAATATAATTTGAGACATTAAATGAATTCCACGAATTTTATTTGTTAATATGACATTCTAGGATTGATTAAATGAATTTTTTTAATTAATAATGTTATTAAGAATTTAACAAAAATAAATTATTAAATAGTGTCAAAATTGACAAAAAGGAGTTTTTAAAACAAATATTATATTTTTAATTGAAATAATATTCCTAAAAATCTAAGTTTTGGCCAAAGGACTTATATGATAATAGGTAGGTCATTAAAGAACCACTTGAGGTTCTCTTGGTAGTTTATAGTATGTTTATTAACCATATAATATAAAAATTAAAAGAGACATGGTAAATGTCAACCTATTTAACTAAGAGTTAAATCTAGAAGATAAGAGTAAAATAGTGACCCAAACATGTCTAAAACTTATTTTTTGTGTTTTTTTAGATCTATCCTCACCTTATAATTTTATTAATTTACTTTTGAGCAATTAGAAACTGAATCTGATTTTATTATAAAATAATACTTTATATTTTTCCTATAGAGCCCCTCCCCCCCCTTATAAAAAGAAACCACTTCTAACCAATTCCTCACACCTCTAAAGCCTCTTTTCTCCCCCATAATCTTCCCAATTAATCTCTATAAATCCCTAACCTCATTTTTGAAGCCTTACCATAGGAATAATGAACTTTAAGAGTCCTTTTTGGTCCAAACCAAATGGAGTTACCCAAATTAAAGGTAACGATTTCCCTTAGCTTTTTTCTTTTATTTTACATCTCCAACCCCTAAACTCTTCTTCTTATAATTTTTTTGTAAAAACACCATTATAATAAATATACTAGGATATTTTTATGAGATTTATTCTAACTAAACTTACATTCACCTCCATATAATGGGTGAAGAACATAATGTTCCTGTGGATGGAAACCAAACGCCTCACGAAACGATGATTGTTCATTTATCTCCTACCACATCTCATGGTGGCCATTATGATGGAACTATAATTAAATATGATATTAATGATATTAATATTATATATAATCTTCTGTAATTCCATTTTATATCATTCCATTATTCGTTTCAGGTTGTATATAAATACGATGATTTCATTTGAGGAAGTGCGGACTATCGCCCCCTCAAAGTGATATGACTCGTTCATACCATACATGGAACGTATAAAGGATGGTATTAATTAACATAAGTAACACATATAATATATTATATTATACTGTAATAATAATATACTTATGTATAATTTGGTTTTTATTCCTTTTAAAATAAATAATGAAATGGAAGTAGCGTTCGTGCGTACGTACAGACTACCGTCTCCACGAACGCGATCAGATTCATTCTCCATCATATCCATTCAAGTCTAATTATCATTTTATGATTAAAAATAATGTTTTAGGACATGATATAGTTCTGAATATGAATAATATATAACATATCTATAACAAACATGTCTTATGTAACAAAACATATAAAATAAAACGAGTAAGTTTACACCCGAAACGACGATAATACTAAGATATTATAAACATGGCAATTTTAAAAGATCATATATGATATCATATTAGCGCATATGATTCTTGTATAATTTAATAGCAATTATTTCACCATTATACAGGAGGTTAAACTACCCTCAAAAATGGAAAATTACAAGGTAAGGGTTTCTTTCACAATCTCTTCATTATCCCAGGTTGTTTATACATAATTATCTACAGGGACCTCTTTATCATCCATATACATGTTTCTAAAAAATGTATTTAAAAACATTATTACTATTTTACAAGATATGGGTTAATGTCATCTATTCCCTTTTTTGACTTATTATAAGATATTTATAAAGGCATATTTCCTTCGTTTTCCCAAAAAGGTCCTTTTTAACCTTTTCGACAAAATTAAGGTAAGAATGTCTTTTTTTAACTTATATGGCAGGTGCAACTATTTTCCACTATCGTAAAGTCGTAGAATCATTCCTTAAAACATTATAAGAATATTTTCAAAGTGAATGTTTAATTTAATAATTATTTTACTTTTAAATGATTTAAAAAAAAAGAGATATTTCTCTCAAATAGTTTTGATTTCTTCTATGTCAACATACTTTGATAGATTTTAATCTTCTTTGAATTTGATTTTTTATGATACAATACATCAATATTGTATTGAAAGTTTTGTGATATGTTTTACTGTTGATTTGTTATTTTTATACCATTCATGGTTTATGGAGAAATTATTTACATTTCGTATTCTAGTTTTAAGATGAATGATTATGTTATGTTTAAACCTGTTCATATGAGAAATGCATTGGACTTAGTAAGTGACGGGTGGAGCCCTCTATATCTCCTAGATGCATCGGTAGGTCTCATGAGAAAAACTAGTTTCATAGAACAAGGCCTTGACAAAATCTTATTTGTATTCCTGGCACAAGGCCTTGACTATATGGTTTTGATAGTCTGGCATTATGCATTCTATCATTATGAGAGTGGTCATTGATATTTCATTTGACTATTCGACTAGTAGAATATCCATGTGAATGAGTAAATTGAATTATTTTATTTTATCCTTGCCATATTATGATGAAGTTAATGTTTAAATGGCTTTTGTTTTAATTATGCATTGCCTTAAATGTTTATGTTTATTTATGAATGTTTATGCTATATTGTTATCATTACCGAGCATCTGAGCTCACCCCTTTCAATGTTTTATTTTTTTCAGGATGTGAAGAAGACATTTATGGATGACCCGCATGGATAGTATAAGGGGATATGACTGTGGAGACAAGATTTTGTTGTATTTTTCACTTTATGATGTATTGTAAACTTTATGAATGTATCTAGTGATTCCAAGGCTACTAAACTAATCGGTCATTCGAGACATGATCTTTTGTGATGATGCCAATGTTATGTAATAATGCACCAACTCTGGGTAACTGGGGTCGGGGAATTACAGTTGGTATCAGAGGAAGTTTAGTACAAACCTTGGAAGCCAGATTTAGATAATCTCTGATAAGATCACATAGTCCTAAGATAGAGATTGAGGATTAGTATAGAAGAACTTCTTAGAATTTTAGTATTGTAGAGATTTTGTGAGTTTTTCGAGAAACCCATCCCTGTCTGGATACGAGCAGGTAGAGGCGGCTCGGGCACAGATTTACCCAGAGGTAAAACCTGAAAACACCTCTTTGAGCTAGACTCGAACGGAAAATGGTGCACGACAACGGGCCTTGCTGCCATCTTGGTTACGACACTCCTGAGGGATATGATTAGGATAATTCTCATTTTCATTACAAATCATTATGAAGGGTTTATGAGTATATAATTCCTCAATGAAAAAATCTTTATGATTATGGATTATATCCACAAACCATTTAATTTAAAATTAGGTATTTTACAGTTTTAGAATTATTCAATGAAAATCACAAACTGACCAAGTTTATGCTATTTTATAGAAATGGTGACCATTAGAAGGAATGTGAACTCCAGCAATACGTATGATCCAAAGAGTTAAAATGATCATATATTTCAGAGTATTAAGCCAACATTTAGAAGGGAAATAGTCTCGCATGTAGTCTCAACATATGAAGAAATAATATCATGTGTTAATAATATAAGTAAAGAATTATCCGAGTCCTATGGATTTGAGGGGAAGCAATAGAATAAAAGGATGGAAGAGAGAAAGATGGATAAAGGGAAGAGGGAAAAGAATAATTTTCCCATATGTGATAACTATTGGAAGAAACACCCTAGAACTTCCCTGAAAGGAATGGGAGTTTGTTATAAGTGTGGAGAAAAAGGACACCATGTACGTGACTGCGAGGGTACGAAAAAGGTATCAACTGTACAATTATTCATATTCCAGGATTTGGGACACTACGCAAATCAATGTTCCATTATTAATAGTATACCGCAAATGATGTTATTAGATAATAATCGAGTTATGATACTACCACAGATGAGGAGGAATGAATAGAGTTCTTATGTTGTTATTAGTGAATTATGTCATTTGAGTGTTGTATCAACAATGTACTGGTTATAATAATTAAGGAGTATATAAGGAATTTACTACAGTACTATTTCATTAAGGACTTGAGATTGTGTGGAACCAAGAAAAGCGACTCAATAGCATGTTAAATTTTTGGAAAATATGTTGTTGAGAGAAAGATAAACCATAATATGGTTCTGATACCGTGGTAGTGATTTTGGAATAATGCATGATTGATTTGGATAAATTATATTGGATATTCTTGATTACCTTGAAACGGATCAATGATTTGTATATTCCATCATTGTTGGAGTTTACAAAATTTTTTGGATAGAAGGAGTATATCCAGTATTCTACAAGGAATAAGGGATCATGAATGTAATCAATAAGGTTTTATGGTAATTCAGGATGTTGCAGTGTTTTAAAAGAATATATGATGAAGGTGTTCACATGTTATTACACAAAAAAAGGATCTTCATTGTGTTTACCTTCCTTATAAATTTTGTACTGTGAGTTTGGATAGAAGTATTTTGGATAATTCTATTTTGAGATTATTTTTGGATTTCCATAAAAGGACAACCGATAGTTTGGGCGGCAACCTGTCGCGTCCGGGAAGGCCACAAGACGTGAACCCACAACCGAAGGGCGACAAGGGTGTATCACCTACCACTGGTCCACGAGATGTCCTTGATTAAATAATGTAGTCATTTTTTGAAATTCTAGCAGATGAATTATAAATTAATTTTTTAACCCTATACGAATAGAATAAATAGAATATTATTTTTATGTTCTATTATATTTTAGAGTGAAAGATGAGTTTTAGGTAGGAATTAATTAAAGGATGGGACTTTTACTGTCAAGTATATATTTTTCTTCTTCTCTTATTCCTTGAAGAAATTAATTCTTATACATTATTGAATGGATATTAAAACAAAAAAATGTGGTATACTAATACCATATGTTTTGTTGAACCGATGGTATTTTTAATCATCATAGATTAATGAATTTAAGGCCCTCAATTTTACACTTGCTTGGGATTGATGACCTCAATCACTAAATATAAATATTTACGCTTTTCCACCAATTTTATTTCTATAATTTCCACCAATGTTCTCTTAATCGAGATCATAATTTGGTGGTGACCCATTCATTTCCCTTTTCCATTTATTAAGACTAAATTTTATTTCCGATGTGGGTTTTCCAAAAGGTATTTTCTATTTTCAAGATTTTATTTTCAAAAAATAATTTCAAAATGCGAGGATGCAATTTATTGATGGAGGGAAGAATGTAACACCCCAAGATTTCACAGTACGTTATTTATTCAATGTAATTTAATAACATCCACTACACGCAACACCGAGTTCAAGCGCACCATTACATACCATACAAGTCGTTAAAAAGCAGTTATGAATAGTATTAACTGAATTTCTAACTTTATATAATCCTTATAATTTTAGAATCCATATTATGACTTTCTTAGACATAATGTAAGAACAAATTCATTTTTTCAGATAAAAGAATTATTTTAAAAAAAATGCAATTTTACTACCTTTTAATGGAGAAGCCTTTTTAAATCCAATATTTTAAACTTTTATATATTCAATTTGAAAAAATAAACTATATCTTTAGAATCGGGACATAATAATTTAGTTTCAAGAATGTTTGGGTGTTTTTCTGATAAGTTTCATGTTTGGGAGAATAGGGAAAAATACTATACTTTAACTGAAAACAACTTTTTAAATCAAAATAATTTATATTGTTAAATTATAAATTTTAATGGGTTTTAAGCATAAATAGATTATATTATTACCATTTAATCCAATTATGGTCATTGTAAGTAATTTTACTTTGAAATTGGACATAAACAAGTGTCATAATTTTGGTAGTTATTATTTCTTAAAAATATGCCTTTTGGTTTTGACAGCGAGAATTAAATTTAAATTAATAAATTCAACTTCTATGTTTTTAATTTGGTAAAATAGACTTCATTATTTAAATCAGAATATCAAAATTATATTAGTGTAAATTTTTGGTATTTTCCTGAAAACTTTTAATATTTGATGAATAGTGAAAAACACTAAGTTATAGTTTCAAACCGAATTTTTATTTATATAATTATTCATTTTATTTAATTTTTTTTCTATAAAAATAGATACATAATACCTATATATTTTCAATGTAATTCATTGGAGTTGGTTTATAATAATTTTAGATATATAAAAATTTTATTGAACTTTTTACCGTCTTTTACCCACATCCTAAGAGAATTTTCAAATTAACATAAAACATAACTTTACTGCTTCTGTAGGTGGAATTTCGAAAATCCGAGAGTCACGGTTAATATCAAGAAGTAAAATGTTGTTCAAAAAGATAAAAATATATTTTCATGAATAGTAACTGTTTTACTTTTATTTTCCACGGTAAAAAGTAAATAGGGTTATTAACGGTAAAAATGATATTATTATTACCTAACACATGTCTTAATTCTATTGGCTAAGTATAATTCGACAAAAAACAACCGTAGGAATTAAATATGAACCTCTTTGGTCCACTTGGATTAGATTAGGACATTTATTATCATTTAATTCAAAGAAGAGTTAAAAGAGTTAAAATCAGTGTTTAATAACTAAATCATTTTTAATATAGGGTTATACATAAGATAAATTCTATTATAAATATTAATTATAAATATAAAAAGATTTACTACATAATGGTATTTTATTTATAATTTTATTACATTAAATAAGTTATTTTATTTATGACACAATGATGGTGTAGTAATTGCATTATTAGTTAAATATTGAAGTAATTGATATTATAAATACCCAAATAAATATAATTTGAGACATCTAATGAATTCGACGAAATTTATTGGTTAATATGACATGATAAGATTGATTAATTAAATTTTTTAGAAATAATAATGTTATTAGGACTTTTAAAAAAATCAATTATTAAATAGTGTCAAAATTGACATAAAGGAGTTTTTAAAACAAATATTATATTATTAATTGATATAACATTCTGTAAAATCTAAGATTCAGCCAAAGGACTTATATTATGAAAGGTATGACATTAATGAACAATTTGAGGTTTTCTTGGTAGTTTATAGTATGTTTATTAACCATATAATATAAAAATAAAAATAGACATGGTAAATGTCAAACTATTTAACTAAGAGTTAAATCTAAATGATAAGGGTAAAATAGTGACCCAAACTTGTTTAAAACTTATTGGTTGAGTTTTTTTCGTCCTATACCCAACTTAGACTTTTAATATTCCACTTTGGATCCATTAGAAACCAAATATAAATTTATTATAAAATAATACTTTAAGTTTTTTCTAAAGATCCCCTCCTCCTCCTTATAAAAGGACACCACTTCTAGCCAATTCCTCACAACTCTCAAGACTTTTAGCTCGTCCAAACTCTATCTAATTAATCTCCTAACAGCCCTCTCCTCATCCTAGAAGCCTTAACTTAGATAGAAGTCACTTCAACAGTCCTTTTTGGTTCAAACCAAAGGGGGTTACCCAAATTAAAGGTTACGATTTCTCTTAGCTTCTTTTCTTTTAGTTTACTTCTCCTTCCCCTAAACTCTTATTATTAGTTTCTTTTGTAACAACACCAGTATAATCAATATACTAGGATATTTTTATGAGAAGTATTCTAACTACACTTACACACCCCTACATCTAAATGGTGAAGAACACAATGTTCCTGTAGATGGAAACCAAACGCCTCACTAAATGATGATTGTTCAATTATCTTCTAACACCTCTCATGGTGGCTATTATGATGGAACTATAATTAAATATGATATTTATGATATTTATTTTATATATAAGGTTCTGTAATCCCATTTTATATCATACCATTATTGTAATTCCCCGACCCCGGTTACCCAGAGTCGGTGCATTATTACATAACATTGGCATGATCACAAAAGACCAAATCTAAAAATACAGATTAGTTTAATAGCTTTGGAAACACTAGATATAATCATAAAGTTTAAATTACATAATAAAGTGAAAACTACAACAAAAGCTTTTCTCTACACTCATATCCTCTTATACTATCCCTTCAGGTCATTCATAAAATACATTTTCACATCCTGGGAAAAATAAAACATATAAAGGGGTGAGCTCAAATGCCTAGTAAGGATAACAATATAGCGGAAACTTTCATAAAAAAGAATAAACATTTAAGGAAATTTATAACTAAAACATAAGGCTTTTAAACTTGAACTTCATCATAATATGGGAAAATAAAATGAAATAATTCCATTTACTTATTCACATGAATATTTTACTAGTCGAATAATCACATGCAATATTAATAACCACTTTCATAATGATAGAATGCATAATGTCAGACTATCATTACAACATAGTCAAGGCCTTGTTCCAAGACTACAAATAAAATTTTGTCTAGGCCTTGTGCCAAAACACTAGTTTGTCTCATGAGACCTACTGATCCATCGAGGAGCTATAGAGGGCTCCACCCATCACTTATTAAGTCCAATGCATTCCTCATATGAACGGGTTTAAACATAACATAATCAATTTTATTAAAAATAGCACATGAAATGTCAATTATTTATCCATAAACCATGAATGGTATAAAAATTACTCATCCCCAGTCAAACTTTTCACAAAACCATCAATAAAATATAGATGTTTTTTATCATAATAAATCACATTCAAATAATCATAAAATCCATCAAAGGATGTTGACATAGATGAAATCAAACTATTTGAGAGAAATATATCTTTTTTTAAATCATTTAAATGTCACATAATTATAAAATAAAACATTTAATTTGAAAATATAATTATAATAATTTAAGGTAAGATTCAATGATTTTATAACGGAGGAAAATAGCTGCACCCACCCTATAAGTTAAAAAGACATTCTTACCTTAATTGCGTCAAAAAGATTAAAAAGGAAATTGTTTGGAAAATAACAGAATAATTACTTTATAAACATCATATAAAAAGTCAACAAGTGTATGAATGAATTTAACACATAGTCTGTATAATAGTAATAATGATTTGAAATACATTTTTAAGAAACATGTATGTGGATGATAAAGAGGTCCCAATAGATAATTGCGTATAAACAACCTTGGAAAATGAAGAGAATGTTATATAACCCATACCTTGTACATTTCCTTGGATGAGGGTAAGTTAACCTCCTGTATAATGGTGAAATAATTGTTATTAAATTATACATGAATCAATTTAATTAATATGATATCATATATGATCTTTTAACATTTCTTGGTTAATAATATCTTTTTATTATCGTTGTTTCAGGTGTTTACTTACTCGTTTTATTTTATATGTTTTGTTACATAAGCCGTGTTTGTCATGGATAAGTTGTATCTTATTCATATCCAGAATTATATCAAGTCCCTAAACATTATTTGTAATCATTAAATGAGAATTAGTCTTGAATGGATACGATGGGGAATGAATCTCATCGTGTTCGTGGAGATGGAAGTCTGTACGTACGCATGAGTGACAATATCATTTTTTTGATATTAAAATAATATATAATTTAATTTTATATCATATATACAGAATCATTATTATGTTATATTTATTATTTACATTAATTACACATCATTATTATACCCATCCAAATAATAATTTATTGAATAACAATTACACCACGACCTGGAGACGGTAAGTCGTACATACACACGTATGGTGACATGTCATTCAAAGGATGGATAGAATACTAAACATGGTTGTACCATATTTATAATAACATCACAATATATAGAATATACTATATTTATTATTTTAGAATGGGAATAACAAAGAAAGAATAAGTTGAAGAAGAAAAGAACTTGAAAGAGGTTGGTGAAAACATTACCTCTACTTCGGGTTCTTCCTTTTGATTTGATCAAAAGGGCTGCATAGGTTGGCTTTATGACTAAAGGAAGGCCTCTAGGATGAAGGTAGAATATTTTAGAGGGTATTTGGGCAGAGGTTCGCCAATACCAAAGGCATTGAAGGTATGAATTTGAGAGAAGGACGGGTGCCCTTTTATAAGAGGGGTGAGGAGTACCTTAGGAAAAGTTAGTAATATTATTTTATAATAAATTCATATTAGGTTGTTGATGGCTCCAAAGTGGATTATTTAAATTTTAAGCTGGGGCTGGGTCTATATCCTTTCAACCAATTAGTTTTAGACAGGTTTTTGTCACTTTATTAACCTAATTATTTAGTTTTAACTCTTAGTTAATTAGTTTGACACTTACCATGTCTCTTTGTATTGTTATATTATATAGTCAATAAACTAACTATAAACATTCAAGAGACCCCCAAGTTTTCCATTATTGATACATATATCATTATATATGACTCTTGGCAGAAACATAGATTTTTAGGAATAGAATATAAATTAATAGTATAATATTGTTTTTAAAAACAAATTTATGTCAATTTTGATGCTATTGGGTATTTTGTTTTTGATAATTTCATAATAGAATTATTACTTAAAAAAAATTTATATAAACAATCCTAATATGTCATATTAACCTATAAATTTAGTGGAAATCATAAAAAGTCTCATGTTACATTTATTTTGATATTTATAATATCAATTATTTTAATATTTCATTAATTAGGTAATTACTGCATCACCATTGTGTCATAAATAAATTAAATTATATAATGTCTAAAAATTATAAATAACAACCATTATATAGGAAATATTTTTATATTTCTAATGAATACTCATTATCTAATTAATATTATGTATAACCCTATATTAAATATGTTTTAGTAATTATACTTTTATTTTAACTCTTTTAACTCTTCTTTGAATTATATAATAATAAATGTCCTAATCTAATCCAAGTGGAACTAAATGATAATATTTTATTCCTAAGGATGTTTTTGGTTGAGATAAACTTGTCCAATAGAATTAGGACATGTGTTAGGGTAATATTAATATCATTTTTACCCTTAATTGCCCTATTTACTTTTAACCGTGGTAAATAAAAGTATAAAGTTATTATTCACCAAAAAATTATTTTTATCTTATTGAACCAAATTTTACTCCTTTATATTAACCGTGTCTCTCAGATTTTCGAAATTACACTCACAAAAGCGGTAAAATAATGTTTTATGTGAATTCCCAAATTCTCCTTGCAGGTGGGTAAAAGATGGCGAAAAGTTCCATAAAATGTTTATATATCAAAAATGATTCTAAACTAACTCATATTAATTAAATTGATCATATATAGGTATTATGTATCCATTTTGACCTTAATTAAATTTAAATAAAATAAATAATTATTTAAATAAAAATTCGGTTTTAAACCATGACTCAGAGGTTTTCACTATTCATCAAAAATTGAAAGTTTTCAGAAAAATACCAAAATTTCACCCTAGGCTAATTTCGATATTCCGAATCCAAAAATGAAGTCCATTTTGAAGGATAAAATTTATAAAATTCCAAAAATCTGGTATTACTATTCATAACGGCTAGTTTGATTGGTTGTGGAGTGTGTTAGAACTCGAAATTGCATACAACACACGCTACTGTATTATTCAAAGAGAATGGTACCATGGAAGCTTGGGGTGTTACAATTATTCATTTCATGCTGTATATATATATGATAATTTCATTTGATGATGTACATACTAACGCCCCCTCAAAGTGATTTGACTCATTCATACCGTACATGGAACGTATAAAGGTTGGTATTAATGAACATAAGTAACACATATAATATATTGTATTATACTGGAATAATAATATACCTATGTATCATTTGGTTTTGATTCCTTTTAAAATTAAAAATGAAATGGAAGTAGTGTTCATGCGTACGTACGGACTACCGTCTCCACGAACGCGATGAGATTAATTCCCCATCGTATCCATTCAAGTCTAATTCTGAATTTATGATTAAAAATAATGTTTAAGGACTTGATATCATTCTGGTTATGAATAAGATATGACATATTCATAATAAACACGGCTTATGTAACAAAACATATAAAATAAAATAAGTAAGTTAACACCTAAAAAGACGATAATACTATGATATTATTAACAATGAAATTTTAAAAGATCATATATGATATCATAATAATGTATATGATTTGTGTATATTTTAATAACAATTATTTCACCATTATACTAGACGTTAAACTACCCTCAATAATGTAAATGTACAATGTAATGGTTTATTTCACAATCTCTTCATTATCCGAGGTTGTTTATACATAATTTTCTACTAGGACCCCTTTATCATAAATATACACGATTCTTAAAAATGTATTTCATAACATTCTTACTATTTTACAAGATATGGGTTAATGTTATTTATACCCTTGTTTGACTTTTTATAGTATATTTACAAAGGAATCTTTCCGTCATTTTCCAAACATGGTCCTTTTTAACCTTTTTGACAAAATTAAGGCAACAATGTCTTTTTATAACTTATACGCCGGGTGCGGCTATTTTCTACCATTGTAAAACCTTAGAAGCTTCCCTTACAAGATTATAAGAATATTTTCAATGTAAATGTTTTATTTAATAAAAATGTGACTTTTAAATGATTTCAACAAAGAGATATTTCTCTCAAATAGTTTTCATTTCATCTATGTCAACATCCTTTCATGGATTTTAAGCTTATTTGAAGTTGATTTATTATGATACAAAACTTCCATATTGTATTAAAGGTTTGGTGATATGTTTTACTGTGGGTGTGTTATTTGTATACCATTAATGTTTTATGGAGAAAGTATTTATATTTCATATGCTAGTTTTAATACAAATGATTATGTTTTGTTTAAACCTGTAAATATGAGGAATGAATTGGACTTAGTAAGTGACGGGTGGAACCCGTTATATCTCCTCGATGCATCGGTAGGTCTCATGAGACAAACTAGTGTCTTGGTACAAGGCCTTGAAAAAATATTATTTGTATTCTTGGCACAAGGACTTGACTATGTGGTTATGATAGTCTGGCATTATGCATTCCATCATTATGAAATGGTTATTGATATTTCATGTGATTATTAGACTAGTATAATATCCATGTGAATAAGTAAATGGGATTATTTCATTTTATCCTTGCCATATTATGTTTAATATCAAGTTTAAAAGGATTTTTTTAGTTATACATTGTCTTAAATGATTATGATTATTTGTGAAATTTTCCGCTATATTGTTATCCTTACTGAGCATCTAAGATCACCCCTTTTAATGTTTTATTTTTCCTAGGATGTGAAGAAGTATTTTATGAATGACCCACAGGGATAGTATAAGGGGATATGACTGTGGAGACAAGATGTTGTTGTAGTTTTCACTTTATGATGTAATGTAAACATTATAAATGTATCTAGTGATTCCAAGGCTACTAAAATAATTGGTGTTTCGAGACTTGATCTTTTTTATCATGCCAATGTTATGTAATAATGCACAGACTCTTGGTAACTGGGGTCGGGGCATTACAATCCATGTTAGGATACATTGATTTTGATGTTCTTTGTGATTAGATATCCGTAGACAATGCACCTGATGGATATTATTATAAAAGAAATAATTAGATCTTGTTCCTTGTGGGAATTGTGGTTCTAGTCATGTTATGAGAAGAGGTGATGCAGGAGTTCTACAATTATCCATTTGCAGTAAATCCTAGCATAAGAAGTTGAAAAAGGGCCATCAACGATAGTTCTTGCGGTCTGACATGAGATGAAGCATAGCTGAAGTCATCTTATAATGCCTTAACTGTTAACTGATGAAGGATAAGAATTAGGTATTAGCGGCTTTTTTCATCCTCTTGATATTTTGGAGTGAAAATAGGATGACATAACCAGGGATTTCATCATAGGACTTCCATATATACTAAAGGGCCGGAAAACTATATGGTTTATAGTAGACCAACTCAAGAATTAATAAAACTTCCTTGACATCAGGGAGTAGTGATTGATGGAGAGTTTGGGGTTGCTATACATATGAGGGACTATGCACCTTCATGGGTTACCCTAGACTATTATCATCGATCATGATGTGTGGTTTATGTCATGATTGATGAGAGGAATGTAAGAGGAATTTAAGACCCATCTATAGATTAAAACATCCATTAACCCCCAGACTAATGTGAAGTCTGAGCACACTCTCCATGTGATAGAGGATATGATGAGCCTCTATGAGTTGGATTTCGCCCGGAGCTACGAGGATCACCTGGCCATAATGGATTTTGTGTACAATAACAACTACCACTCCACCAACCGCATATTTCATTTTGAGGCCTTATATGGGGGACCCTGTAGGCCAACCATGTACTGGTTAGAGATTGGAGAGTCCTCCCTCATGGGCCCAGAGTTGGTGCATGTGATCGTGGAGAATGTAAAGGTCGTCCGGGAATGGATGAAGATGGGCTAGAGCAGACTGGACTCCAATGAAAATTTCCATCACAGGACCTCAAAGATAGAGCAGGGGACCATGTACTCTTGATATTATCCCAATGACCTAGAATACAGACATTTAATTGGGGCAACAATATATCACTGAGGTTCATTGGGCCATTCTATTTCATGTAGAGGGTCAGTGAGGTTTCCTATCACATTGACTTACCTTCATAGCTGGAGTGGGTGCATTACATTTTCCATGTGTCAAAGTATAGGAGATAAATTCATGACCCCACACATGTCATTGAATGGGTTGAGATGGACATCGAGGATGGAGCCTCCTTCATAGAGTACCCTATGGTGATCGAGGATCGATAGGAGAAGAACTTATGAGGAAGATCCATCCTTTTGTTTTGAGAGTTGTGGCAGTTCCAAAATGTGTCAGAGAGTACCTAGGAATGAGAGATCCAAATGAAGGATTAGTATCATGATTTTACTTAGTTTTTCTTTTCAAGAATGATAACCATGATGTATGAAATTATGTAGAGTCTTGATTTTCACCTTGTAGGACATTGAAATATTTCTAAATATTTTTCATGTTCTAGGAGCTTAGATGGCGTTGGATTATGAGGCCCGTTGTGCCTATAATTAAACTGAAAAATATATTTATTATATTTAATTTTTATCACAAATTTTTATTAAAATAAAATGATATAACACTTAAACATATGATCATATCATAAATCGGAGACCATGTTTGGGTCCGTAAGGTAGTGTTTTCAATAGGTGCGACATAAAATGAGTTAGTGAGGGAATCCGACCCCTCTCTCTTTAATGGTGAATTTATGTGGTTAAATATTTAATTTATTTATCTTATAAAATGAATGATTAATTATTTAAGAATCATTAAATATATCGATCTAGATATTTTATAGGGTTTTCATTTCCCCGAGCTCTACCAACAGTTCCTCCCTTCATCTCCTATCCATTGGCGGATGAAGAATTAGTGATGAAGAAGGAAGAACCGTTGATTTAGGGGAGATCGAAGAACACCGAACACAAAGGCTCCCCCGGAACCCGTTTAAAGGTGATTTATTCTCTAATGACCAATAGTAGTAGATGTACGAATCATATTTGGTGTTTATATTCCATGGAATAAATATTTGAGCAAGTTGAATATTAATTCTTCAATATGCTCCCTTTTCATGACCCTAATTACAAAAAACATAAAATTCATTATTTTTTCCTATAGCCTAGATTCTCATTCATGATAATCTTGCATAGAATGCCTGGAAAATGATCCCAATACTTTTTTATGCTGCTTTTCTTCCTCAAATATTCTCATTCTTCACTGGTGGAACACAGTAGTTCGCAACATGAAAATTTCCAGGTGACCCAAACTCGATCGAGTACCATGATTTAGGATAGATTTTCAAAATTGTGATGGAATATTGAATAGTTTTTAGATCCTAAAATAAAATTAAATAATGATGAAGAATCTATAGGTTTCAAGAAAATCACACGAGGATCAAATCTACAGTGGGGTGTGGAATATCCGACCAATCCGTCATTTTTGAATTAGGATGATTCATGATCAATGCCGAAAATATTCCATGTTCTATGGTTTGATCCAATGTTTTCAGAGTTGAATCATGTGACAAAAGATGTCATTGGAGATGATTTAGATGTAGATGCTAAAAATTGGAGATACTTTAGTGTTTATAGTAAACCTAACTCCATTCCATGTAACTCGAAGAAAACACATTGTGTATCCTCCCTTATCGTAAGAGCTAGGGTTTCATGGTAGATATAGATGACAGGTCATGTACAAACCTTCAAAACATCATGCATTTCCCATTCCATTTGAATAAGTCGCATAATGAATGCATAGATAGGGAAATGCCATGTGCCAACTACACTGGGTATCCACATCGATAGTGTCCCATGTGGACCAACACATCATGGGTCAGAGTATACAGACACAACGTCTGAGTAAACGGACCTGAACAACGGACACATATCGGTCCCCAGATAGGTGGGACACTCTATATAGTCCACCTCCACAACATGAAACCCTACCTAGATGGGAACCATGTACTGGAGAAATGAAATGACTAGGCAGTGGAGATGGACCACACATCATGTGGTCCCCATACACACTCTGTTCTTCTTTGTCCCTTACATGAGAGCTTTAAACCCTCATACATCCTTTGTTTGGACTCATATTTTGGCCCATGAGATGCCAATCTTGGGTGATGTTCCAAGTATAATGTGGTGGTTTCATCAATAGGGGATTTCAAGGTACTACATGAGTAATCCAGGTGTGCATGCACAGAAACACCACCTGATGATGGAAGTAGTCAGCCATGCTTACCAATGTATTTCAGAGCTAACACTCTCGGTGGGATTGGTAGTGTAGTCCCCGATGATTCTGGGCGGACTCTCCAGTTGAGATGGGTAGTGAAGTCCCTGTTGATTCTATGTTACCCTCTAGCGGGATTGGGATGTGTAGTCCCTAATGATTCCAAGATACCATTCATGGGAATGGGTAGTGTAGTCCCCAAATATTCTCTGTTACCCACTAGTGGGATCTGGTCAATGGTGTTTCTCAACGCTCTTGGATGACCCTCATACTAGGTTGTGTAATGTATTCACTAATGACCTTTCAGGAATGGTCGTCTAGCTGGGTTGGACAGTGGCTTATGTAACGCCCCAACCCCAGAAGCCAAGAGTCGGTGAAATTTTTTAATATATAACATTAACAAGATCACAAGGAAATCAGGTCTCAAAAGACTGATTAGTTTAGTATTATTAGAAACATGATTCATAAATAATTTTAACTTTACTACTAGAAAAGAAATAAAACACAAATTTATTCCATTAGAAACATCCAATCCTCCTAGATTATGCCTGCAAGTCACTCATAACTAACTTTTTCATATCCTGGGAAAATGAAACTTAAGAAAGGGGTGAGCTCAATCTCTCTGTAAGGGTAAGCAATACAGTGGAAGATAATATAAATATTAATCATGGTAAATAATTGACACCACATGCCTTTACCAATAATAAACATGAATACTTTTATGGAAGGAATATGATTTGAGTAAATAATACCCTAATAAAACATAATCATGGGTATTATACTAGTCTAATGACCCCATGAACCATCAATATTATTTTCATAATGATGGAATGTATAATGCCGGATATTCTGAAAAAAAAATTCAAGGCCTAGTTCAAGAGGTCTAAAAATGATTAAGGCTTCGGCCAAAACGATATATCAAATTGGGAAAATCCTCGACCAATTCTACGTCTAGTTGTCTCATGATACCTATTGATACATCAAAGATCTACAGCAGGCTCTACCCGTCATTTTCTAAGTCCAATACATTCCTCATATGAAAAGGTTTAAATATAACACAAACATTTGTATTAAAACTACCATACAAAATGTTAATACTTTCACCGTAAACCATGAATGGTATAAAAATAACACATCTATAGTGAAACATTTCACAAAACATTCAATACAATATGGAAGTTTTGTATCATAATAAATCATCTTCAAATAAACTTAATATCCATTAAAGGATGTTGACATAGATGAAATAAAATCCTTTTTAGATAAATATCTATTTCAATTTTTAAATCATTAAAGAGTCTCGTAATTATAAAGAAAATATTTATTTTGAAAATATTCTTATAATCTTGTAAGGGAAGCTTCGACGTTGTTATAACGGCGCAACATAGTCTCACAAGCCGTATAAGTGAAAGAAACATTCTATCCATTAATCTGTTGAAAATTTCATAAAGTACCTTGTTTGGAAAACAATAGAAAGAATCCTTTATAAAATTTAAAACAAGTTTATAAATGACATTAACCCATATTCTATGGAATATTAAGAATGTTTTGAAATATAATTTTAAGAAACATGGATGTGGATGATAAAGAGGTCCTAGTAGATAATTACGTATAAACAACCTCGAATAATAAAGAGATTGTGAAACTAACCCTTACCTTGTACTTTTTATTGGTTGAGGGTTGTTTAACATCCTATATAATGGTGAAATAATTGTTATTAAATTATACAATAATCTTATACATTAGTATGATATCATTTATGATCTTTTAATATTTATTTGTTAATAATTTCTTTGTATTATCGTCATTTTGGGTGTTAACTGAATCGTTTTACATTTTATGATTTGTTACATAATTAATGTTTGTTATGGATAGAATGTATCTTATTCATATTCCAAAAGATATTAATTCATTAAAAATTATATTTAATCATCTAAAGAAAATTATTCTTGAGTAGATACAATGGCGAACAAATCTCATTGCGTTCGTGGAGATGGTAATCCGTATCTACGCACGAGCGACAATATCATTATTTTGATTATAAAATAATATATAATTGGATGGTATATCATATTTAATGAATCATTATCCTGTTATATTTGTTATTTAAATCAATTAAACATCATTATTATACCCATCCAAATAATAATGTGTCGAATAACAATTACACCATGACATGGAGACGGAAAGTCGTACGTACGTGCGTATGGTGAGATATCATTGAAAGGATGGATTGAATAATGAATATGGTTATAACATATTTATAATAACATAATAGTATATTGAAGACACTAGAGTTATTATTTTATAATGTAAACAACAAAGAAAGAGGAAGTGGATGAAGAAAGGATCCTAGATGAGGTGATGAAATATTTACCTCTTCTTCGGGTTCATTCTTTTGATTTGATCAAAATGGCCACATATAATGGCTTTATGAATAAATTAAGGACTCTATGATAAAGGTAGGATAGTTGAAAGGGTATTTGGTCATGGTTTGTCTGAGCCAAATGTATTTTAATGTGTGAATTGGAGTGAAGATGGAGGTCCCTTTTATAAGAGGGGTGGGGGCGCCTTAGGAAAAGCTTGAAAGATTATTTTATAATAAAATCATTTTAAGTTTATAATGGCTCCAAAATAGATTAATTAAAATATGAGGTGGGAATGGATCGAAAACCACTCAACCAATATGATTTATACTGGTTTGGGTCACTATATTAACCTTATCTTTTAGATTTAACTCTTAGTTAATTAGTTTGACATTTTCCATGTCTCTTTGTATTTTTATAATATATGGTTAATAAACATAATATATACTTCCAAGAGAACCTCAAGTGGTTCATTAATGATACACCTATCATTATATATGTCTTTTTTACCAAACTTTGGATTTTTATGAATATAATATCAATTAATAATATAATATTTGTTTTAAGAACTCCTTTATGTCAATTTTGGCACTATTTTCTATTTTGTTTTTGATAAATTCTTAACAGCATTATTACATCAAAAAAATTATTTTAATAAATCCTAACAAGTCACATTAACCTATAAAATTCGTGGATAGAATCAAAACTTTCAAATTATATTTATTTTAACATCTATAATACCATTTATTTGATTTGTTCATTAATAAGGAAAATACTGCATCATCATTATGTCATAAATAAATCAATTTATTTTATGTCTAAAAATTATAAATAAAATATCTTGAGGAAGGAAATTATTTTAGAATTATAATTACTATTTATAGTGGAATATATCGATTATATAACCTCATATAAATTTTTTTTACTAAAAGATGTTTTCTTTTGTCATTTTTGTCCCTTCATTAAATTATTTAAAATATAATGCCAATATCACTTTCAGGTGGCTCCATGGGGTCCCAAAATAGACCCAATGATGCCCATGGTTGGAAATGTATTAGAAAATAAGGTTATTTCATGTGCTAGGGTAATTTAATTTTATTATAATACTATTGGTTAACCTTATTTACTAGATGTACCCATTTAACCACTGTAAAATAATATTTACTGAAATAAATATTCCTAATGTAAAAAAAATAAAAGTTACCTACTTAAACTATTTAGACCTCCTAATTCCAAATTTGGAAGCCATTTTTCTAAATTCAAAATATAAAAGTAGAAGAAATTAATTTTAAATTAATTCTCATTGTCAAAATAAAAAACTAGTTTTTAAGAAATAATAACTATCAAAAGATTCACACTTGATTATGTCCAATATAAATGTGAAATTATGTTAAATGTACAAAATTGTATTAAATGGTAAATATATAATCTAATTATACTTAAAAATCACTCAATAGTTTAATTTATCATAATTAATTATTTTGATTAAAAATTTGTTTTTAATTAAAATTTAGTATTTTTCACTATTAATCAAAAAATTAATGTATTCAGAAAAATAGAAAAAATTCACCCTAAGATAATTTAGATATTTCAAACCCAAAAATGATGTCCATTTTGAAAGATAAAATTGATAAAATTTACAAAATTGGGTATCACTATTCATAACAGCTTGTTTGATTGGTCACGATGTGTTAGAATCTCGAAGTTGCGTACAATGCAAGTTATTGCATTTTTCAAAGGGAAGTGTACCGGGGAATCATGGGGTGTTATATTCTCCCGTCCATAAAATAATTTCTTCCTCGAAATTTATAGAATATTACTGCATAAAAAGACTCGGGTGGTTCTTCATCATATGTTCTTCAGGTTCCCACGTTGCCTCTTCCATATTATGGTTTCTCCATAGAACTTTTACCAGATGAGTTTTTAGTTTCTTCAACACTTCTTATCTTGTATCAAGAACATTGATAGGCACTTCACAATAAGATAGACCAGGTTATAGCTCTAATTCTTCATAGGTGAGTACATGCATTGGGTCAGGCATGTATTTTATCCACATTGATACGTGGAACACATTGTGAACTTTGGAGAGACTTGGATGCATTTCCAATCGGTAATCTACAACCCCAATTCATTATAGAATTTCAAAAGGACTGATGTACCTTGGAATTAATTTTCCCTTCTTACCGAAATGTATAACACCCTTCCATTGAGATACCTTCAAGAAAACATAGTCTCCTACATGAAATTTCATATCCTTCCTTCGGTTATCAACATATCTCTTTTGCTTACTTTGAGATTCTTTGATGTGGGTTTGGATTACCTTCATAATCAGGTGCCATTAAAGAAATATTTTCACTTCTTAAAACATTAATAATAAAAATTATCAATTAATTTAATAAATGAGATCATAATACTTTCATAAGTCATATGATTTCAATATAAAAATTATCATTGAAACTAATTTCCTTCATAGTTAAGGATGAATGAAAACTCTATAATACGGGACTGGGTTCCCTCCCAATTCATTTATATTACTAATGATTGAATACCATGACTATATTTTTCAATAGACTCATTAATTGAAATGGATTCACTACCCATTGTAGTCTTAATAATCACATGATATATCAATAATTATGAAATGTACTGTAGGAATATGTAATTCTAAGACAACCCATCACATAATGAAAATAATAAACATTTTTAATAAAATATCTTAAAAATATCAACTTATCTTAAAACACTAAAAGGAAATTTATTTCATTGAATGTTCATTATATCACAAACCATGGAAAAGAATTGAGTTTCATAAACATTTCTCCCTTTCATTGATTAATAACCTATGAAATAGGAACATGCTTCTAAAAATTCATGTCATCATAATCATAAAACATATATAGAATGAATATGTATGGAATTATTGAATTAAATAAATTGTAAAACTTATGTAACATTAAAGGAAATATTCAAAGATGAAAAATTCATTGAAAACATCACATGGAACATTTATTTAGGAATGTTCCCTATTCAATTTGAAATTACTTATATAAATTCTAAAAATTCATAAAATATTCAATGAAACACTATTATTGATAATAAATTAAGAAAAGATTAATGTAATACTGAAATTATTGAGTGGTAATAATGGTGAGAAATTTAATGCATGCCGTATAATTTAAAAGAAATCCTTCTTTTCAATCCTTCGAAAAATAGGAACAAATTCATCATTTTGGAAAAACAAGAGCATTACATTTAAATCAATTTTATATAATTAAATCCTGTGTAAACTAAAATTAAAAAAAACAAAAGTGAATATAAGGAAAAATATTAATTTTTTTATAAATAAATGATTTATATGACAAAGGTTTTTCGACCAAAGAGAGAAATAATATATATTTTCTGAAAAAAAAATATTTCAATATGAGGAGTACATAAAGAGAAAAAATAAAGGTAAAAATATAATATAAAAAATAAAAATAGAATGAGAAAATATATTAATTTATTAATATGAATATTAAGATATTTCTTCATCCTAAATTTTATCATATAAAATCTAGATAAATAGTATATGGTAATCAATATCCCTTATCGGTTTGGTAAATTTTGAATCATAAGACCCAGAAAATAATAACATAAAATGAAACATTAAATTTAATTAATAAAAAAATGATTATATAACATTTGAATATGTTGTAACTACACATCACAAAAAAATAAATATAAATAACATACCTTATGTTTCACATAAATAAATTTGAGAAGACAATACATTAACCTGAATTTGACGAGATTTGACCTCACATTAACCTGCTATATATAAAATTATAATTCATTATATTTATATAATAGAGTAATTTATATACATATAATTTCTTATATTATCAACTTCTAACATTTCAATACCAAATAATTATTTAATCATTATTCCTGAGTGCTCACTGTTTCAATTTTCATGAAAATTGTCATTTGTTAATTCCATTTGTTATAATTTGATCATTTTACCATAATCAATATAATTTTAGTCATTATATAAATATAATATATATTCATTAAATAAATATTTATATCCTTTTATAATATATATATATATATATATGAATTACAACATTTATGAAGATGTTACGATATATGTACATAAGGACATTATTTTCACCTTCTGAGGGATATAATACCAGAAAGTTAAAAAATTATTCAAATTTTTAGAATGATTTTTATGTAAAATATATTCATCAAATATAACCATATTACTATCCATGTAAAAATTAAATTAAAAAAATCACATCGCTTTGTGTAGGTGGTAGTCCATACGTACACACGAGCGACGATACCATTTTCAATAGATTAGAAGGTAAGGTGGTACATATGATATTATAATTATAGATTCATAATTTCACAATATATAAAATATTTAATTATTAAATGTAATTTCTCTAACTCTTTCATTAGGGCGTGCACATACATCACACAGAGGATGCGCTGATGTTACCCCGCATTCCCAATTTCCAAGGCGGGTGGCATTCTCTCCTTATTCATGGACGTCTACTCCATGATCGAAATGGGATAATGGGATGTCGGTCCTTTTTTCCGTGGATTCCTCCTCAGAGCTTGTCACCCAGTTCGGGTCTCCCTCATAGATTTAAGAGGCAGTTCGTGAAACTCTTCCCGGTGTCATATCTTCAAGGACACCAGTTAATCACGCCGCTTCTGTCAAGACCTTCCAAGGGGTCTAGTCAGGGCAAGAACCTTCGGTTAGGAGAGTAGTCATGTTGGGGCATCACTGGCGTATCATGACGTTGGGGAGTTGGCATATCTGTCTTCTGTCCCTTATTATAGGGATTCTCGAGTGTGCGGATGCCTGAGGCATCCCACGTCGAACGCGGGGAATTGTATTCCATGGGCAGGTATCTGAGGTCTCCCTCATCTTCCCAGGTTTACCAAGGGTATGCCACAAATTTAACGTCCAGCGGAGACGGATCAGACTAATCAGAACACAGGTTGGAGTGGATCAGATAGGCGCAACCCCCGGATGGGACACTGAGGTTGGGGCCGACGCGTGGGTGGCTTCGTGAATGATGTTAAATGGAATTCGGTATGAGGTGGCATGATCTCATCGGGATGTGGTGGCATGAGTAAGGATCAGGATGTGTGATGGATTTGGGCTTGAGCCTTGAAGGTACTTCCTACATATCCCTATGGTGGGGAATCAAAGTCTACGTAGTTCAGCGGAACGATGGGAGACCTGAGGAGAAAACCCTCGAGAATGGACATATGGATGGGACCCATAGGAAGTGGAGCCTCCAAGTTAGATCATGAACTTCCCGAGACACATGGGATCGAGGGAGAGATCAGGATGAGACATGGGTGGTGGGCTTGAATCTCATGGAGGTTTCCTACATATCCTCATGAAAGGGAATCAAAGTCCACGTAGTTCAGGATGGATTGGAGCATACACTATGAGGTGGCTCATGGTGTTTGTAAACCGACGTGAAGGTGGACCTAGGGTCTGGATGGACGGTGGGTTGAACCTCATGGAGGCTTCCTACGTATCCCCGTGGCGAGGAATCAAAGACCACATAGTTTTGTGTGGTGGATACTATTTATCATCATGCAATATGGGGGTGAACCTGACATGGAGGAATGACCAATTTGGGGGCTTGAACCTTGTGGAGGCTTCCTACGTACCATGCCTTAACATGGATCAAAGTCCCTGTAGTTCAGGATGGGTTGGGGCTTACACTATGAGGCGGCCCAAGGTGGTAATGTGGCATGGCACACCGACCCGGAGGCGGTCGGGGCCAATGGTGGTAGGGATTCAACCTCGTGGAGGCTTCCTATGTACCATGCCTTGACATGGATCAATGTCCATATAGTTGGGGATGGAATGAGGCTTACACTTTGAGGCGGCACATGGTGTTGGTGAACTGACGTAGAGATCGTCAGAACGACAGGGCGGTGGGATTGAACCTCGTGGAGGCTTTCTACATACCATGTCTTGAAATGGATCAATGTCCCCTTTGTTCAGGTATACAGTTTAAAATCAATTAGGATGAGGGAATTTGGGGCTTATGCTCTGAGGCGGCCCACGATGTTAGTAATGGTCGGTGCATACTCTAAGCTCATGTGAGTCATGCTCAGTGTGATAAACCAAAGCCAGCAGAGACCTGACGATCACGTCGCGAAGGGTGCATCCCTGGGAAATGAAGAGGGGATTACGCGTTGAGCTTCCCAAGAAGTTGGTGCTTACTCCAGGATGGAGGTCCGTAGAAAAAAATCACAGCGAGATAGGATTTGGGACTGAAGAAATGAGGAGCCTTGTTCCCTATCAGGCTCTCTACTTGCCTTGGGGACCAAAGTTGAAAGGAGGAGCCATGTTCCCCATTACGTCCTTGGCTGGCTTTGGCGCCAAGGAAGTGAGGAGGAACAGGGCGCTGCCTCCTTTAATAATGGTTAGGGGCTTACACAAAGGTGTATTCCCTTCCCCACAAACAAGCTCCACTCTAATAAGAAGGATGTCACCCCCTACAAGGAAGGATATCATCCTAGTGGATACAAGTGGGCGTGGAGAATTTCTATGGCGGGGGGACCCTACGTGTGAGGCACGAGTCCAGGTCACAGTTTAACATCATGTGTTGAGGACGAGGTGATTGGCAGCTTAACGTCTTATAGCTCGGATGAGCTGGGTTTTCTCCACAGCCTTAGGACTTACATAACTAGTACCATCTGCCCCTTATTGGAGGGAAGTCATCACAAAGGACGTACTGAGTGGGTGTTGCGGAGCCAACCATCAAGGGGTTCAAATTAGCATGGCTATGCGAAGAAGTAATAGCCGTCAGTGTGCCTATGGTAAGACGAATGAGGCAAAGCAATGCAAAAAAGAAGAGTTGTACAATGGACATTGAAGTTACTTCGTATGAGCCTAAAAGGTCATATGGGAAAACCATGTATGATACAGATGTCCGGGGTGCACAAGACACCTGCGAATGGCACCCAGAAGAAGGGCATCAGGCACTCATACAAGGGGGCACCCGGGGAGCATCGAGGTGAAGGGCCCCAGTCAATTGCACACAACCATTGAGGTTTGTGTGAAATAAAGGGACCTGGTGCGAAAAATCCCTAGGCTGGCACGAAATCAGTGATTCTTGCGCAAAATAGGCAGCTGAGGTTTTGCACCCGGCTATGAGGATTGCACGTGAGGAGTTTGAATTACACGCAGGCGGCAAAGGCTGCACGCAAGGACATGGGTGAACACAAAGGAATGAATTGCACACAATTGGACAGCCTACACGTAATGGAAGTAATTGCGCACAAGGGGGAACCCTGGAGGGATTGAAATTCAGTCTAAGACAAATGGGATCTCTTGAGAAGACGGACCCTGGGGCGACTGGGCATGAAAAGATCCGTACCTAAAGGCCATATTGTGCGAGCACGGAATGCCAATTACGCGCACGAGAACCGGTTCAGATTCATCATCCCCGAAAAGAAAGGGTTTCACATTCTATTTATTGGCGACTCAGGGACAGAAATACCGGGCATCAAAAAATTATTGGGCGATAGAGGTGGCAGTGTGAAATGTCAACTGTGCGGGGCGCGGGCATGAAATTATTTCACGCCTGCACCGGGGACTCTTCCCGAATCCCGGTACTTTCCGCACGGGATATATTTTTTCATGCACTTCAGTAGTCTTTTCGTGCAGCAACTCCGAGCCCCCGGGACCAGGTCTCCAGGTCCGAATATGGTTTCTCTTTGTTGTTTAAATGCTTTCTCCAACACATAAGCACATTCCGGCATCCCCAAATTCCCCCCTCGGAATTGGATCAGTGAGGGATCGCAACGATCAGATTCCGATGGATACACTGAAATTCAGGGCTTCATGGTCCCCCTGTGTAAGAACCCGGTTATTATTTTGTGTTAAGGGTTTCTTCTTTTCCCTTTTCCTTAAGTGTTTTTGAGAAAATAACGAAAATGGGGAAATCCTAAATTTAGTTACTACACGCCGTGTATAATTCAACACACCATGTACTTTGGTCGTGTGGGATGAGTAAACAGGGTGTGTAGCCATGCTAGGGATGAAGGGTGTGCAAACCGACTACACACTGTGTAGTGGGTATGTACATGCCGTGTAATTAGTCGGCAGGGAAACAGTAAGGCGGTGGAATCCACCGCTAGCTGGGCAACAGTACATGCCGTGTAGTCAAGAATACACTGCGTGTACTCATTTCGATGGATGAACAGTTTGGTGGTACTGCTAGAGGAACAGTTAAATGAAAACGTACATGCCATGTACTTGGAAGTACACAGAGTGTGTTTTGTTTTTTTCACTCAAAACGGGAAGTAGCCTCCTCATTTGGCAGAGGAGGCGTTTGGGTTCATTTTGGAGCAAGAGAGGAGGCCAATGCTTTGAAGATCCGTCGAGAACACGTCGGGAATCAGATTCTTCCACTGACGATCTTGTTGGAACCACATAGGTAATCCCTCTGCTCTCCTTAAGTTTCTCTTACCAATTATTTCCCTAGGGAATGTTATTTACGTTTGAACAGGTTTTCTTCAAACCGATATCTATGTCGTCATAGGGAATTTCAGGAATTGATGTTCGTGTATACCGTTCGTGGGTATTTATGGTAGGTAGCTTGGTGTTAAAATCCAAACTGTTGTGCATTTTTGTGTACTATTGTGATATGCTCCCATGAATGGGGTGACATTTGGATGAGGCCTTGTTGAATTAGATACCTAGAATTGTATGGGTAATTAAATGTGATAATAAAATAGATGTTTGGGATCGCTGCTTGGATATATGACTACCCCGTGGGTGTGTTCCTTTATTTAGCCGTTTGGCTAGGATACCCAAGGGTATGCCATGTTTATATTATGCATTAATTTTTTCCTTGGGAGGAATTGTAAATAATTGCATGTTTAAATGTTGGGCATGGCCCGATTACGTTATAGCCTGAGGGTGTGGTTACTTGTTTAGTCTGAGGGAATTTATATATATATGATCCTGAGGGCATTGTTGATTAGCCTGAGAGCGTAGTTCTATTAGCCTGAGGGAAATGCCTAAGAGAATGATTATGATTACCTGAGGTATTTGTTTATGTTTGACCTGAGGGAAAGATTCTATTTCGCTAGAGGGAAATGCCTGAGGGCTGGCTACTGTATAGCCTGAGGGCAATCCTGAGGGCGTGGTTTTACTATATTAGCCTGAGGGAAAAATTCTGGTTGGCCTGAGGGCTTGGTTCTGTTGAGCCTAAAATGTTATTAAATTAAATGGATAAAATGAATAATAAAATGGAAACATAACATGTAAAGATAGTTACTTTTGGGTACTTCTTAGTTTATTGAATTTCACTACTACACACTTTTGTTGAATACTTTTCACACAGTTGGGAAAGGGCCTTTGGTGGGTGCCTACTGGGATTTATTTCTCACACCCTATTTGGGTCATGTCTTCAGCACAAACAGATTACATTTCTACAGGTATGGATAAGGGCAAGGGTCCCTATACAGGTACTTGATTGCTGTAGAGAAGTAGGGGAGCATGGGATCGGGCATAGGCTCGCGATGCTACCAAATTTCTTGTTTTGTTTTGTTGTACACTGTATTGAACTGTACTATATGGTTGTGTAACATGTTCTAGCTGATTTATTAGAACATGAGACATGTTGCATCATTATCAATATAACTGTTAGTTATCTTTTACTGTAGTTGTTTATTTTCTATGTGTATGGTATATTTCTTCCACTATTGTTGAATGTTTTTATTATTCCACTGTGCTACACTTTGAAAAATGAGGGAATAGTTTCCCCACTATCAGACCTAGGCCCTCGCTGCTAGTTAGAAGCCTCTGGCGTTAGGGGTAATGCGCTTGATGTCTTGTGACCAACCGGGTTTGGGGCACCCATTGAGTGACACCTGGGCCTGGGACATTACACCCCGTGTGAAAACATTTGAAGCGGCATGAAAAACTCAGCTAGGCGAGGAATCCGCTTTTCGCTCGGGCGCGGAACCGAGGCTTAGCCTATAGAAGCTGTTGTGGGTCCCATGCTCTGTACGATTTTTTCTCGTGCGATAATCGTTGAGCTCTTGTGCGCAAAATTTCTTCTTATCCCGCGCAAAAACATCCATGACAGCGCGTAATTTCACTGAGATTTGGCAGCATTTTACGTGCAAACCCGGGGTTTTCAAGCCACAACATGATATTTCGCGACATCCGCTGGTTTTCCATGCCAGACTCACAGATTTCACGCCAGCCTCCCAGATATCGCGCAACACCTCCAAAATTCTTGGTCGGAAGAAGATGGCCGCAAACCGGGTTGATGAGGGGGAAGCCGCTTCCCGTAGAGCTGAAATGGCTGTGAACCCGGAGGTTTATGGCAAAAAGGGGGTCGTCTCCAATAACCACCCCCTCTTCAACATGCTCACCCCCGCCCAAAAAGAGTATGCCTTGTCTGACAATCTGCCGCTGTGGGACTTCAACATTCTAAAAGAGGTCTCTCTGCCAGGTTTTGAGGTTGATACACCATGGTCATGGGTGACCTACGAAGATGACCTTCCTCGATACAACATCACCAATAACGGTCATGATGCCGGAGAAACCTAGCATATGGATGTATATTTCTTAAATCCCAGGACCAGGACCATTGCTGAGGGTGACCTTGTTGTGGAGAGCTCCCTGACCCTCTAAGAAAGCATGTTCCGTCAGAGCATCACTAACGAGACCAAAGGATGACTGCAGGACTGGGATCTATTGTCTGGAGAAAATTTCACTAGTTAATGGGCCTGGGCGTACTGGTTTCGCCATACGTGCGACCAATTTGGGGCTGAGATATGGCACATTAGTCTGTTTGAGGGGGTGTGGACATCACAATTCCATTTCTACTGCTAGCGTGAGCTTGTGGCAGAGCTGTTCACCCAGTGGTCCCTCGACACCAACACTTTCCACCTTCACCATGGTAAAGTTATCATCAGTCTCTGGGACATCCACTGCATCGGGGGAATCCTTTTGTAGGGCCAGCAATATGATAAATTCCTCCCACCTATAAACATACTGGGAGACATATCTCAAACCCCCATACTGATGTGGCACCACTGGAGCTGACCAAGGAGAAGCTGGGGGTCAAGGACTTCCTAAAGGACATCGCCTACAAGGAATGCTCAGCCTGTTCCTTGAGAAGGACCCAAAATTCAAGATGCCAGGGTGGGGGAGACGGTGTCCAACCGCGGTTTAGAGGAGCAAGAGTGGATCATACTGGTGGATCCTAGAGGCGGTAAAATTCCAATCATGGGGATTTTGTATAAATGAGACCCGGGACCTGAATGTTTGGTATGCCAGATTCCTCACCACATTCATGAGCGGATGGCTCTTTTCGGTGAGGGAGGCATGGATGGGCATCCATCCAGCAATATTGGTGATGGATGGTATCATGGATGCAAACAAGAGGTTGAGCCTGGGGGTCCCCATGCGGGCTCAGTTGTATGCCATTCTGGGATGCATCTCGAGAGGGGGATCACCTAGGAGAGTCTGTGGCCCCTTCCAGATTTTTCATGGCTGGGTTGCAGCTCACTGCGTCACAAATAATTTCCCAAACGTCATCTGTCCTCCGGGAAATGGCCTATGACCCTCTCTGCTAAATATTGTCGGGGTCATGCCGATGACACTCAAGGAGGTAGGACTACGAATCAGGATTGGTAACCACGCCAAATTCTCTTTCAGCCCATTCCCCACCCCAACTATTCTTCTAATAGCAATGGGCAAGGCTCACTGGAGAAGAAGGAGTACTTCTAGAGCATCAGAGGCAGGGTGCTTGTGGCTCGGATCGATGGGAAGATCTTCTGCGAGCCTTATGTGCTGTCCAAATTTTCTAGGCAGTTTGGGTGCCTCCAGCGAATGCCGATGAGAGTATACACAGACTTCTGGGAGGAGAGGCATCCTTGCATTCTTCATCAGCTGTGGATGATGCACACAACTTACATATCCAGGGACATCATCACTTTTCCTTCTACCAGAGTCGACGTTAGCCTCTCAACCAATTATGATGAGCATTGGGCCATAGCATACCCCGAGGGGATTTTTCGAAAGTTTGTTTGGCAGCTTAATGTCACCAGTGCCGAACCACGGCGGCGAGAGAGTAGGCAAGGTGCCGCTAGAGGAGGAGGATCAGAAGCACCTCAGGCAATGGGGCCCACACAGGCCGGAACGTCAGTAGTGACGATGTCACATGGCGTGGACACATCCTCATTACCTAGAGGAGGACGGTTCCACGAAGAGGCCATAAAACTTCCTAGGAATAAAATAAGATACCTTCTCCAACCGTCCCACGACTCAATATTCCCTGCGCTATGGTTGGCCTGGATAACCCTTCGGTAGTCAGTGAGTACCAAATCCCTCTGGTAGATGATAGTGCGAGACATGATCCAGTTTCCAGAAGTCGGGCTCGTTTAGGTTTCTGACAGAGTGAGCTTCCATAGACTACATTCATATTATATCTCCATGGACACGTACGCACACCAACGGGGTCGGCGTGTGGAGCCACCTCTCTTGGTGAAGGTGATGCTCAGCCATGAGCATGATCCGGAAAGGATTCCCACAGGGGAGGATGATAGCGATGAGTCTGAGGGATGTGAAACAGGAGAGGAGGCAGAAGGAGAAGGGGAAGATGATGTTGAAGGAGAAGAGGAGCCCAAAGGTGAGGTGTCTCAGGGATCGTCCTACCAAGAGAATCTCCAGGAGAGCGGCGAGATCGCCAGATCTGATATGGATGGGACCGAGCTGCTTGACGTATGATTCAATCCTTATCTTATCTTGTATTATCTTTCCTTTGAAATCCTTAACCCACATTCCTCACCTACTTAGAAGCACAAAAACGCTGATCAAGAATCTCCAAAACATTTCATGTAAATAGTTAATGAATCACAATGATGAACGAGGCTGTAGTCTTTCATACTTATGGATGATGTTTTCATTTTCCCAAAACAAGGAAACCATAAATTTATGTGTGATATGAAAATAAAATAATCATATGAAAATAAAAAAAATATCAATTATAAAATATAAATCAATCATTATTCCCCAACAATAAAGTTGGTATTAGAAGAATAAATGTCATCAGATCACAATGCGGTAGTCAATCACACACACAGACAATGATTGTGTATCTCATTTGATGGAAGTTTGGATGAGTTTAGATGGTCAAATTATGAAATTAATATCTCAGTATAATTAAAACACTCATATTATAATATAAACATGAATTAAACATAATTTTGTGCGTTTACGGAATAAATAAAACAAAAATGTTTGTTAATGGACAATTACACAACTTCGTGTATCTTCTTTTGATCATCACAAAAGATCTTCATTGTTTTTGTTTATTCCAAAATTATGGATTCTCAGATGAATTTATGTAAGTGGGGAAGATATTTGGATAGGGATTCGTATAGAAAAATTGGTTTTATCATGTTAGAAATTAGAATAATTAGTGTCTTTTATACGAGAGGGGATGAGAACTCATTGAATTTACCAAAATATTATTTTATAATAAACTAAATATCAATTCAATGTACCAAAAAGGAAAATATTTCAATGATTATATAATAAAATATTTTAATCGAATCATCCAATATATTTTATAAATGTGTTGGTGTTATTTTAAAATTAACATTTTTATTAACCCTTAGTTATCCTATTTAAATTTTAACTATAGTAACAAATGTTTCAATATTAGAAGGTTGTAATATTTAAATACAATATATAAATTGGACCAAAAATAGAACAATTTTGATATTTCATATCATAAATCATCACATTTATCCTTATATAATAATTTAATAATTTATAATCAATTTAATAATTTTTTTCATACAATATCATTAGTGTGAAATTTTAAACTATTCATTACATTTACGTTATAAAATTTAATAAAAAAATATAATATCTAATAAATCATTTAATTCCCCCTTAATATGTCACATTATTATATCAATTTCATGGATAACATTAGTTAATTCATTTTAGATTTATTTTATTATATCAAATATGGTGTGGTTGATTTCTTTATTAATTGAATAATTTGTGTATCAACATTATGTAATTAATTATGATAAATATTTAATCACTGAAAACTTAAAATAAATTTCCATGATGTGTATTAACTACTTATATTTATTAATAATATATATATTCAATTATATATTCAATTTATCCATTTATTAAAAATATTCAATATATTATTTTTAAGATTCTGACATTTTTTCACTCTCTTGATTGTAATATTATCAAAATCATTTTCGTGGACATGATTCCCAAAAAAACTAAATTCATTAAATTATGTGTAAATGGTAAGAATAATATTCATAAAAACATGGAAATTGTTAGGTTAATTTTATAATATTTATCATATTATTTTTACCATTAATTATTAGTTTTACCCTCAACTATGGTAACAGAAATTTACCCAAGTTAAAAATCATATTTTCTAAAAAATAAAAGGGACCCATTTAATATATTTTTAACTAATGATTGAAAATATTAAATCCTTTCATAAAAATAACACACAATTAAATAGATGAAATTAATTTAAAATTATTCCTTCTGATGAAACAAGAAAACAATTTTTATGTAATAAAGATAAAAATTTTGAAATTTTTTTATTTCCAAATACATTGCAAAATTGATTAAAATGAACTAAATTGGATTAAATTACATAAAATTGATGTAATTATAATTTAAAAACAATTTATAATATAATTCAACAATATAAATTATTCAGACAAAATAGCCCTTTCTAAATGAATTTCAATATTTTTCACTATTCATCAAAATATGAAACATATCAAAAAAATTCAAAAAAACATTAAAAGTGCAATTTTTATCCCTATTTTTAATAAGATTTTTTTTTCAAATATAATTTAATTTTTTTTTAAATTATTTTTAAAATATGGTCACCATTAAAAGGTGATAAAACAACTTTTAAAATATTATATTTTTAAGTATAAAACTAGATTAGTTTTTACATAATGTCTAGATTAAACTTATGATGAATGATAAAAATTATATTAAAAATCATATATATATATATATCATTAATATAATCCAAAAAGTCCAATTTTTTTGTGCTATAAAATTCAGTTCTGTGCATTAAAATAATTTTTCTGAAAAATATTTTCTATTTTTTTCAACTGGTTATAAAATTTTCAGTCCATACTTTTATAATTATGTTAATATTTTTCATATCCACCATTCTAGTATATAGGTTATAATTTTAATGATTAACAAATTACTATAATAAAATATTTTTTTCCTGAATATCAATGTTGCATGTAACACATGTTAAGTTGGTGTTGCGTGTAATACTATACATCAATGAAATGTAATAAAAATATATACCATTAAATTTCATGATATTAAATTCTAAGTCTTTAAAATTAAATTTTACCAAAAAATTCATCATGTTCATCAAATTTTAATACATATAAGTGACATCCATTTAAACCCACATAATAAAAATCAATACTAAAACATCCTTTTTGTAGGGACCCATATCTTGACATACATAGAAATTACTTTAATTTTTTGGAATACTAAATACATAACAAAAACAAACACACAAGGACTGTAATAGTTTAGTGTCTTTGAAAAATCGAAAAAATAATCTTCTAATCGTGGTGAAATATCTTCAACATATCCCATAAAGATCTTCCCCTTTTATCTTACCTAAAACATTTCATTATATCCTAGGGAAAAGAAAACATAAAAAGGGTGAGCTGAAATGATCAGTAATGGTAAACATAGAGAACATAAAACAATCCATAAACATTTAAATGAAAAAAACATGAACATAAAATTTAAACATCCAAATCGCGATTAAAGACATAAATCATAGAAGTTCTGAAGGAATATATCATAATGGAAAATAAATCATGATAAAATATCATGGTAATAAAACATTTAATTGTGGAAAGCACATGCTATGATTTCCATAGTAGTCGAGGCATTGCTGCCAAGACAATCTTAGTGGACAAAGTCCCTTTCTGAATTGAGTTCACTCCTCGTTCTAGTCCTGTATCACTGAACAAGATTAACATACTGTTCCAGCGATGTCTATATCATGAGATATAAACCATTACCCAATTCATTGGAGGGAGATATAGGTTCCACCCATCTCATAATTAAATCATTCTTACTTGTGCCATAAAAGAATCATAAATCATTCATCATAACGTAAAGAATAAAATGGGTTTCACAAAAATAATCCCATTATAAAATAATCCATATAAAAAAATGAATATCATTTCATAATAAGGTTAATAAAAACATGTAAATTATAGAGGAATTATAATTAAGACATAATTATACTAAATAATTTCATCTTAGATGGAAAACAGTTTTGAAAAAACACATGAAATGAATTCTTGAGGGAAATATCCTTTCTTCTTCAAAATTATTTTCTTTTCACAAAATGAAATGAAATTTGAGAAGAAAAGGATTTTTTTGACAATAGTAATAAAATCCGGTAGAGGAATATTTTTTTAAATATGGTATTATGAAATCATAAAAAACTGTTCCTGCCGTATAAGCTAAAAAAATCTCCTTGTACTTTTGATGGAAAAGTCCAAAAGTTCCTTGTATGGTAAACAAAAGAAAGATTTCTTCCATAACACAATACAAAAGTCAAGGAGGAATAAAAATGACATTAAACATACATATAAGAATATTTAACACATTATGAAAGCATTATTATGGACATGGATGAAAAATATAACGTAGTAAATACTTACGTATAAGAAATCTCAGATAAAAATGAGATTGAAAAATTATCCCTTACCTTAGGTCCGATATGCTTTGTATGTATCCGAACATCCCAGATAATGATTTAAATAATGTCATTTACTTATTACAGAATCATATTAAATGTTATGATATCATATATGGTTCACTTATGACTTTATATTACCCGTTATTTTGTAAATTTCATGTTAAAGCTGTGTTTTGGGTAAAATCGTTTTATTTATCTTACATTGTTGGACATGTTGTTATTAATATTATTATTAATTATATCATGATTTAATTACTTCCAGAATGTAAGTAATTATTTATATATCATATATATTCAGTACATATATATATATATAATAGATAGATGAATGAAATGAAATACATCGTTCATGGAGACGGTAGACCATACGTACGCATGAACGATGTTTTCCTTTCCATATTGACTTGAATGGAACTAAGTAGATGAAATATATATATATATATATATATATATATATATATAAATAAATGAATTATCTTCATTATGTCATATATTTTATTATTATTCATTATATATACTTTATAATCATTCTTAAATGGTTTACATGGAGAATGAATCTTATCGCGTCATGGAGACGGTAATCCGTACGTATGCACAAGTGATGATATCATTCCCATAATTATTGAATGGAATTGGAGTGGATGATATAATATCTCAATTTCAGTATGATGTTATAGTAACCACATATAGTTATTCTTTACACGATTATACCCATCCAAGTAAGGTGGAGGTGGAAAAACAAATTACACCACAGCATGGAGACAGTATTCTATACGTACGCATGCGTGGTGATTTTGGTTTTCGTAGTATGGATGGGTTTTTTTTCATATTTATAATAAGATATCATTACATTAGTGATACTTCTGTTATTACATTATAATGAAACAACTAATGAAGATGATGTTTAAGAATAAAGAAACTTGAAAAAAAATCTGTAGTATAGATTTTCTCTTCTTCGATGCACCTCTTTTAAGCTTCCACTTAAGGCACTACAGTTGGACTTTTGAGGAGACCATAATATCTATAATGTTTCCAAGGAATTTTATAAGGGAAATGGGATAGGGATGGAGGAGCATGAAGTATCCAAATTTTGTGAAGAGAAGAGGGAGGAGGTTCCCTTTTATAAGGGAGGAGAGGGGCACCTTAGGAAAAAAACTTACAATTTTATTTTCCAATAAAGTCATATTTGGTTTATAATGGCTCCAAAGTGACCTATTTCTAAGATAATGTGTGTATGGGTCGTAATACTCTCATCCAATATGATTTAGACAAGTATAAGTTAATATTTTTACCCTATCATTTAGATTTAACTATAAGTTAGATAATTTAACTTTTACCATGTTTTTTTGTTTTCTAACACTATATGGTTAATAAAAATACTATGACAATCCAAAACAACCCCAAGTGGTTCATTATTAATATATATAACTGTATATATGTCATTTTTTGAAACCTTAGATTTTTAGGAATATAATAACAATTAATAATATAATATTTGTTTTAAAAACTATTTTACGTCAATTTTGCCACTATTTGGTAATTGATTTTTGTGAAAATTATAACAATATGATTAGTTCAAACGATGTTAATTTAATTAATAATAACATGTCATATTAACCTAAAAAATTAGTGGAATTTATAAAAAGTCTAAAATTACATTTATTTTGGTATTTGTAAATCAATTATGTTAATATTTCATTAATAAGGTAATTACTGCATCATCATTTTGTCATAAATAAATTAAATTATTTAATGTGTAAAAATTATAAATAAAATACCATTATGTAGGAAATATTTTTATATTTGTAATAAATATTTATAGTCGATTTTATCTTATTTATAAACCTATATTTAAAAAATTTTAGTTATTAAACTTTGATTTTAACTATTTTAACTCTTCTTTAAATAAAATAATAATAAATGTCCTAATCTAATCCATGTGGACCTAAAGTGTAATATTTTATTCCTAAGGTTGTCTTTAGTCTAATTACACTTATCCAATAGAATTAGGACATTTTTTTAGGGTAATAATAATATCATTTTTACCCTTAATTACCCTATTTACTTTAAACCGTGGTAAATAAAAGTAAAAAGTTACTATTCATCAAACAATATTTTTATCTTATTGAACGACATTATACTCCTTGATATTAAACATGTCTCTTGGATTTTCTAAATTCCACTCACAGAAGTGGTAAATTTATGTTTTATGTATATTTTCAAATTCTCCTAGGAGGTGGGTAAAAGACGGTAAAAAGTTCAATAAAATTTTAATATATCTAAAATTATTATAAAATGACTCCAATGAATTACATGGAACTAATATAGGTATTGGGTATCAATTTTGACCTAAAATAAATTTAAATAAAATAAATTATTATTTAAATAAAACGCCGGTTTTTAAATAGTAACCCAGTGTTATCACTATTCATAAAAAAATTGAAGGTTTTTAGAAAAATATAGAAAATTCACCCTATGCTAATTTTGATTCTCTGAATCCAAAAATAAAGTCCATTTTGAATGATAAAACTTACTAAATTTCAAGAAGTGGGTATTAGTATTCATAACAGCAAGTTCATAATAATATTATAATAATATCTCATATAGTGAAACTAGGTATTGCATACTACAAACGCTATCGAAAAAGGTCTTGATTGCGTGTAATTCAAGCAAAGTCAGGGCTGCATGTAGTGAAATCTCTTTTTGATGTTACGTATAACTTAATCAAAACTTATTTTATTTATAAATTAACAAAATCTATAATTAATGTTGCGTAGAATAATTTCCACAAAATGAACTTGAAATTGTGTGTAACACGAGCAAAGAACAGTGTTGCGTATACAACATGCTAATACGGTGTTGTGTATAGTACAAGCTAATCTTGGTGTATTGAATCAAAGAAATTAAAAATAATATATCTCATAAAATTTCAGGGTGTTATATTCTACCCCCCTTAAAATGAATTTCGCCCTCGAAATTCGTCAGGGTTATAAATAGTTTACTACTGGAATGTTTCATTCATAGAAACCCACATTGTAAAAAGCAATAATAAATCATCATTTTAAAAAGGATCTTAGAAACATAATGGATAATGAAAGTAACTCATCACTGGGATGCCACATAGGATAATATAGGTGAATATATGGATATGGAAGAGAAATCTAACCATCATGTATAGATGATGAGTGGTAGAGAACACGGCTATGAAAAAGCCAACAATCATGAAGCCATAAATTTTTGATGATCTAAGGTACTATCTGATTCATCAGATATGAGGGCACTAGGACAACCTTTTTGGATTTCAAGAATATTTCCCTAATGTTGAATAATTTTTTAATTTAAATAAATACTTACTTGATTTTCGTACAATATTACTGTTGTTTGTGGATTGAACAATTTCCACTTCATCTCTTAAAGAAATGAAGTTGAATTTGTATTTCGTGGAGTATTAGTATATCATGTGATAGAATGATAGGTCATTCCATCTATCTCAATCATAAGGTTAGAAAAAATTATAAGTCCATGTAATTGTGAGATTAATCATATATGGTTCCAAAAATGGACTTATACAACATCTATCATAGAAAATAATAAAATAGAACTAGTTTCTACTAACCAGGGACTTCCTGTAGGACAGTGGTAGGTGATAAAGTCATGTCGCACTTCGGTTGTGGGTTCGATTCCTGCATCCTTGTCCGATGCGACGGGTTGTCACCCATCTTACAGGTTGTACCTTTTCTAAAACAATACTATTATAACATAACAAAAATTTCTAGCCTTAAACAATACTCTCTGATGTCTAACATAATCTGTTCCAATATTTAGGTTTATCCAAAATACTTCTTTCCAATCTCATAGTATAAATAAAATGATTACTAGTATGTCATCTACTAAGCATTGAATACAATCATTTATCGCCCGTATATCATAAGATATATATATCTTGTTGGTCACATTCCAAACATGTAAATTACTTAATAATGTATTCTCTTTAAACATGAGTACCCATTGAACCTTAGTGAGAACATGAATGTTGTCAAATGTTAACTCTTTCCACGTACCAAAATCCCTAAATTCTATATACTCAAACCATGATATCACCTTGTCCTTATACCAGTCATGAGCTCATTAATTCTATCAAACATCTCCTTATCTCCTTATCCATTCATTATGAACATATCATATACCATCCAAAAATATTTGAATAAACATTCATGGTTACCTGTACCATTCATCATATACTTTCAAAAACTCAAGGAACGACAAAAGTGTTACAATCCTTATATTTTTCTTTATTCCATAGTACCATACCTTATTCTTGATAAACATAAAATCATTCCACTAAAATCTAAAACCACTGACTGAGCATCATCATTTCATTCATCTCATATATCATTTGAAGTCTCTTCATCATCATCCACATAAATACTACCCATATGACCATGCTAATTCTATTCATGAGATTTTCCCTTAGGGAATTGGTTTGCATAATGCCCATACATTCCACATTTAAATCATTTAACCGTTGTTGATGTATTAGTAATACAATTATCCTTGTCCATGGTGTTAACTGAACCCTTTCCTTTACTATTATTGGATTTGTGTCCTTTTCCACACCCAAATAATCTTCCAGTTCCTTTGAAACATTCTCCCCAATTCCTCTTCCCACATAATTTACATGAGGGAAATTGAACATTCTTTCCACTATGCTCATCATGAAAATCCATCTTTCACTTATTAGATGATTCAGGAAACTTAAAAATGCTGATATTATTGATCATATTATGAGATTGGTGATTAGGAATAATAATAATATGCGGACTTCCAGATCAAATTTCATTTGGTTGCCCATGAAGAATATCATTCCATTGTCCATCATATCCTCCATTATTGTGAATCTTCATGTTTGTATCCATATTCTAAAACCCAAAAATAATATTGTGAGAGGAAAAAATCATAATCAGAGAGATTAAATTCAATATCTAACATCATAGGTTTAATTATAATATATTTTCCATAATTCTAGGACTATAACCTATACTTATACTTAACCTTAGGGAAATCCCTTGACATACCTTAGAAATATCTCTAGGGTTCTCACTAATGTTTTCACATCCCAGTTTCCCAAAGTTAACTAAACCTTTCCTCTGACACCAAATGTAGAGACCCATAACTTGACGTACATATACATTACATTACTTTTGTGTAATACTTAATACATAACAAAAAACAAACAGACAAGGATTGTAATAGTTTAGTGTCTTTGGAATCTCGGAAAAATAATCTTCTATCAGGGTGAAAGATCTTCAACATCTCCCATAAAAATCTTCCCCTTTTTTTTCTTACCTAAAACCTTCCTTTATATCCCAGGGAAAAGAAAACATAAAAAGGGTGAGCTCAAATGCTCAGTAAGGGTAATCATAGAGAACATAAAACAATCCATAAACACTTGAATGCAAAAAAACATGAACACAAATTCTAATCATAAAAATATTGAGCAAAGATATAAATCCTGGAAGTATGTAAGGCATATATCATAAAAGAACATAAATGATGGTAAAATAGCCTGGGAATAAAACATTAAATTTTATAAATCACATGATATGATTTTTATAGTAGCCAAGGTATTGCTGCTAAGACCATCTTAGTTGACAAAGACCCTTTCTGAATCGAGTTCACTCCATGTTCCAGTCCTGTATCACTGAACCAGATAAACATACCATTCCAGCCATGTATATCTCATGATATATAAATATATACCCAATTCATTGGAGGTAGATATAGGTATCACCGATCTCATAATGAACTCATTCTTACTTGTGACACAAAACAGTCATAAATCATTCATTATAACCAAAATAATAAAATGGGATTCATAAAGATCATCCCATCATAACATAATCCATATAAAAAAATGGATATCATTTCATCATAATTATAATCAAACCATGTAAATAATAGAGACATTATACTTGATACATAATCATAATAAATAATGTCATCTTAGAAGGAAAATAGTTTTGACAAAACACATGAGATGAATTTTTGAAGAAAATATCCTTTCTTTTTTAATATCATTTTGTTTTCAAAAAATGAAATAAAAATTAAAAAAAAGGATTTTGTTGAAAATATTCATGAGATATTCTAGAGGAATATTTATGTAAATAAGGATTTATGAAATCGTAAAAATCCATTCATTCTATATAAGTTAAAAACAAATTTCCTCGTACTTTGGCTGGAAAAGTCAAAAAGCTCCTCGTATGGTAAACAAAAGATAGTTTTCTTCTATAACACAATGTAAAAGTAAAATAGGGGTAAAAATGACTTTAAAAATACATTTAATAATATTAAACATATTATGAAAGCATTTTTATGGACATGTATGAAAAATATAACCCTAGTAAATACTTACATATAAGAAATATCGGATAAAAATGATATTGAAAAAATATCCCTTACCTTAGGTCCGATATGTTTTGTACGTAACCGAACCTCCTGTATAATGATTTAAATAACGGAATTAAAAAATTAAATAATCATATTCATTTTTATGATATCATATATGGGTCACTTATGACATTATATTACCTGTTCTTTTGTAAATTCATTGTTAATGCAACGTTTTTGGTAAAATCGTTTTATTTATCATACGTGTTTGGACTTGTTGTTCTTGATATTATTATTAATTATATCATGATTTACATACTTCTAGAATGTAAATCATTATTTACAAATCATATAAATTCAGTATATATATATAATAGATAGATGAATGAAATGAAATACACCCTTCATGGAGACGGTAGGCCGTACATACGCATGAACGATGTTTCCCTTTCCATATTGACCTGAATGGAAGTAAGTAGATGAAATATATATATATATATATACATAAATCCAGTAGCTTAAATTTGTCATATATTTCATTATTATTCATTAAATATACTTTATAATCATTCTTGAATGGTTAACATAGAGAATGAATCTTATCTTTTCGTGGAGATGGTAATCCATACGTACGCACAAGAGATGATGTCGTTCCAATAATTATTGAATGGAATTGTAATGGATGATATAATATATAAAAATCAGTATGATTTTATAATAACCATGTGTAGTTATCCTTTACACCCTTATACCCATCAAAGTATGGTGGTGGTGGAAAAACATATTACACCACGACATGGAGACAATATTCCGTATGTACGCACGCACAGTGATTTCGTTTTCCATAGGATGGATGGGGTTGTTTCATATTTACAATAAAATATCAGAATATTAATTATACTTATGTTATTATTTTATAATAAAACAACTAAACTATAAAAATTTGAAGAAGAAATAAATATGAAACAAATTGGTTGAAGAGATTACCTCTTCTTCGACGAACCTCTTTTACGCTTCCTCTTAAGACACTATATTTGGTCTTTTGAGGAGACCACAACCTCTATAATGTTTCCAAGGATGTTGAGAAGGGACATGGGCAGGGTTTGGCCGAGTTTGAGGGCTCAAAGTTGTGAGAAGAGAAGAGGGAGGAGGTTCCCTTTTATAAGGGAGAAGGGTGCACTTTAGAAAAAAAAACATAAAATATTATTTTATAATAAAGTCATATTATATTTATAATGGCTAAAAAGTGACTTATTTATATGATAATGTGGGGATGGGTCTAAATCCTCTAATCCAATTGTTTTTAGACAAGTTTAGTTTTCTATTTTATCCTTATCATTTATATTTAACTCTAAGTTAAATAATTTAACTTTTACCATGTCTTCTTGTTTTCTTACACTATATGGTTAATAAACATACTATAACAAGCCAAACTAACTCCAAGTGGTCATTATTAATATATATAACCCTATCTAAGTCATTTTTCTGAACCTTAGATTTTAAGGAATAGAATAACAATTATTAATATAATATTTGTTTTAAAAACTATTTTATGTCAATTTTGACAATATTTGGTAATTGATTTTTGTGAAAATCATAACAACATGATTAGTTCAAAAAAAGATAATTGAATCAATACTAACATGTCATATTAACCTAAAAAATTAGTGTAATTTATAAAAAGTCTCTAATTACATTTATTTGGGTATTTATAACCTCAATAATGTTAATATTTCATTAATAAGGTAATTATTGCATCATCATTGTTTCATAAATAAATTTAATTATTTAATGTATAAAAATTATAAATAAAATACCATTAAGTAAGAAATCTATTTAGATTTCTAATTATTATTTATAGTCTAATTTATCTTATTTATAACCCAATATTATAAATGTTTTAGTTATTAAACATTCATTTTAACTATTTTAACTCTTCTTTAAATAAAATAATAATAAATGTCCTAATATAATGCAAGTGAACCTAAAGGGTAATATTTTATTCCTAAGGTTGGTCTTGGTAGAATTAAACTTATCCAATAGAATTAGTACATGTGTTACTGTAATAATAATATCATTTTTACCCATAATTTCCCTATTTACTTTAAACCGTGGTAAATAAAAGTAAAAAGTTATTATTCACCAAAAATTATTTTTATCTTATTGAACCACATTTTACTACTTGATATTAACTGTGTCTCTCATATTTTCAAAATTTTTCTCACTGGAGCGGTAAAATTATGTTTTATGTAAATATTCAAATTCTCATAGGAGGTGGGTAAAAGATGGTGAAAAGTTCAATAAAATATTTATATATATAAAATTATTATAAATTGATTGAAATGAATTAAATTGAACGTATATAGGTTATATTTATCAATTTTGACAAAAAAATAAATTTAAATAAAATAAATAATTATTTAAATAAAAATTATGTTTTTAAATAGTAACCCAGTGTTTCCACTATTCATAAAAAATTGAATGTTTTCAGAAAACTACCAAAAATTCAACCGTGGTTAATTTTGATATTCCGAATCAAAAAATGAATTCCATTATGAATAATGAAACTTATTAAATTACAACAATTGGGTATTACTATTCATAACGGCTAGTTCATAATAATATTATAATAATATCTGGTTTAGTGAAACTCGGTATTGCGTACACATGCTATCAAAGAAGGTCTTGATTGCATGTAATGAAATCCATGTCAGGGCTGCGTGTAGTTAAAGCTCCATTTGGTGTTCCATATAACATAATCAAAACATATTTCATTTATACATTAAACAAAATCTATACTTAATGTTGCGTAGAAAATTTTTTACAAAATGAACATGAAATTGTGTGTAACACAAGAGAAGAACAGTGATGCATATACTGCAAGCTAATACGGTGTTGTGTATAGTACAAGCTAATCATGGTGTAGTGTATCAAAGAAATTAAAAATATTATATCTCATAAAATCTCAGGGTGTTGCACTTTTAATAAGAGAGAGTTGGGAACTTAATGATTACCCAATTTATCTCACAAATAGGTTTCAAGAGACGAGAATATAACTGGAATTTAAAAACATGGACAGAGAAGAGAAACATATATACCATTATTTCATGGATAGTGATATAGTATATGGTTATTATAAGGTCACTATGACAACCCTGCATTTATTACAAACATAAACATGATTTATTACATAAAAATTCACATGATAAAACATAGAAGATCGAGAGGTTTAGTGTCTTTGGGGCTTAGGAACATTACATAAAAACATAAAACATGAAATACAACATCTTTATTTAAAAATTCTTTTACATGACCACTACATTCCCTCGTACTTAGCATTGCATGGGATAACCTGAGGACATGCATAAGAAAAGGGTGAGCTATAATGCCTAGTAAGGGAGTACACATGGAATAACATGATGATTACAATAAATTTTAGACAATAGGAAAATCAATAGAGCATATAAGAAACATGAACATAAAGGATTGATAAAGCATGATAATCATAACATGGAAATGTGGCAGCAACACTTAACATGGAATTAGCATGATCCAAGGCTCATTGCACATAGAGCATGAGTAAATCCTCATTTAACATAAAGCACGAGTAAACCTTCGTTGCACTTAAATTAGTATGATTCAATACTCATTTCACGTGATGTATCATGATACTATACTTTACCCAATGCATTGGAGCGCTATAAGGGCGCACCCTTCTTAAACATTTCATTTCATGCATAAGTGTCCCACATGGATCATAAAACATGGATTCATAAAACTAAATCATTTATTCCACGATAAATGAATGTAGAATTCATACATGAAACTTTATAATCAATATGTAAATGTGCATAAAGGTTAATACCCTTGATGGAGAAATGGGCATGGTATTCATTACACAATGACATTGGCTTAGAAAATCGGTGCGATTTCGGCAGCATAACGACATGACATAAGAATTCATAAAAATGGTTAATGAGAGAGAAAGGGGTTCCTCATCATATTCACATGTAGTGTGCAGTAAGGAGGTCATATAGATACATGTCCCATCAATTATAATGAAATTTAGATTCATGATACAAAAGTATTGCTTGAATGTAAAAGAGGAAGAGAAGTTCCTTTTGGAATTTCAGCTTATTAACGGTTGTACATATGAGGAATTTAATGAAAGAGAAATGGAATACCATAATTGAAACATAAATAGGACAGTATGAGGGTGGTTTGAAACCATACCCAAACATTTATAATTTAAATTAAAAGGGAAAAACAACTTAAAGAAAATTGGACGAAAATGAGAAAGGAAGAACAAACCCTTACTTGGAAGTGTGCTTCCAAAGGCTAGAGAGAGGCTTGTGAGAGGCTTCTTGTGAGCTTGGGGCACCTTGGGAGGATTCTAGAGAGAGTAGGGAAGAGGTTGGACGAACTAGAAAAGCTTTTAGTGAGGAGGATGTGGGAGCTTGGGTGGGTTTATATAGGAAAGGTGAGGAAATTATTTATTATTTAGGTTTGGGACCCCTTATATTAAAATAATCCAACCCACAAACCATCCCATTGTTTTTTCCCATGGTTTTTGGAAAAGGGAAGAGGGGAAAAATATTTTATAATCCCAAATTCCTAAATTCTTAAAATATTATGGTTGCTTATGTGGAGGTGAGTCACACTCCCATGGAAATTAATTTAAAAAGGCAAGGTGTTGAATAAGTCTTGAGGGGTCCATTAATGCTTTGAAAAGTAAGTTAAACAAACCAAAAAATACAATATTTTAATTTTAAAACATATACTGGCTGAACATAAAGATTATAGTATTTTATTACATCACTATTGCGTCATTATGATGTCATAAAACACATTATATATTTAAACGGTATTCAATTTTTACTCAAAAATTTGAATGTATCAGAAAATTATGAAAAATTCACCATTGCATAATTTCGATGTCTTGATTCAAAAAATAACATTTATTTTATCTAAATAATTTTCTAAATATGTTAATTTTCACTTTTGAAACAAAAACTGACATTTATTGAAAATTCCCAGGTTTGGACAGAAATGGATTTCAAACCTTAATAAAAATTATAATTGCATTCATAAAATTATAAGATCATTCATATTTAATAAAAATTAATTTAATAATAATAATAATATTTTATTAAAATATTATTTAATTGAAAAATCCCTTAATTTAATAAAATAGAATTCTTAGTTAAATAATAACTAAAAACACTATTTGTACTTTAAATACTATTTACATTGTATCAAAAATGAATATAAATTATATTCGTTATTATATACAAAAAAATAATGTACATTAACATAATAATACTTATTCGTTACATAACCCCTTGAAACAACTGCATAAGAATTAAGGGTAAGGTGTGCGATGGTGACAAAATCTTTGGGTGGCTCAGATAGCATCGCTCGAGTGGTAATTTCAATCAACTTACACTTTTCCCGTAGATGGTCATGTTCAAGCTTGAGAAGATGAAGCTCAGCTTGGGCTTGGTCAAGGTCGAAGTCCAAAGATTCCACCTCTTTTCCGAGCTCTGACAAATGGGCTTCGTATGGTGCAATTCTACTAGATGAGGCCATCGCTTCATTTGTCTATGTAAAATTGGATGTGTTAAAGACATATATTTATACTAATCATGTGATCACTATTCAACAGCTATATTAGCAATGGTCAAAATTCTTAACATAAAACCAATGAAGTTGAGATTTTATATAAACATAAATGGACATTTAATTAGATCAAGAGGGATTTCCATTAATGAAACATTGGGTCGTTACAATATTCCCCCCTTAAGAAAATTTTCCCTCAAAATTTTCCTTTTCCCACACTAAAAAATGTGGGTAACTCAGCTTCATCATATCCTCCGATTCCCAAGTTGCTTCATCAAACTTGTTGTTTTTCCACAATACCTTGATGAGGGGCATTGTCTTATTTTATATAAATTTTTCTCTACGATCTAAGATCTTCACTGGTTTCTCCTTATAAGAAAGATTGTATTCCATTTGTACCACCTTAGAAGAGAGTACATATGAAGGGTCCAATATGTACTTTTTTAAAAGGGATACATGAAAGACATCATGTACTTTGGCCATAGTAGGTGGAAGTTCTAGTCTATAGGCCACAACCCCGACATGATCAAGAATATCGAAAAGACCGATGTACCTTGGACTTAACTTCCATTTATTTTCAAACCTCATGACCTTCTTCCATGGAGATATGCGTAGAAAAACCATGTCTCCAACTTTAAACTCAAGTTCTCATCGACGGTTATCTGCATAACTCTTCTGCCGACTCTGAGGTGCCTTGATATGCGGCTGAACGGTTTTCACCTTCTCCACCACTTCCTCGACCATTTCTAGTCCAAGCAATCTATGTTCACTGACCACATCCCAACATGTCGGTGTTCTACACCTTTTCCCATATAGGGCTTCATATGGTGCCATTTGGATGCTCGAGTGGAAACTATTGTTATAAGAGAACTCAACCCGAGGAAGATGTTGATCCCATCCTCCTTTACATTCCATTGAGGACGCTCTCAACATATCCTCAAGTGTTTGGATAGTCCGATCGGATTGGCCATCAATTTGAGGATGATAGGTCGTACTGAAGTTCAGTTCAGTATTCAGAGCATGTTGAAGACTCTTCCGAAACGTAGAGGTGAATCTTGGATCTTGGTCAGACAGAATAGAAAGTGGTACTCAATGAAACCTTACAAATTCCCGGATATATATCCATTCTAGTTGATCTAATGAGAAATCCTCCCAAATAGAAATGAAGTGTGCAGTCTTTGTAAGACGATCCACAACAACCCAGATTGAATTGTTGCCTTTGGATATCCTTGGAAGTCTGGTGAAAAAGTCCATGGTGATGTTCTCCCATTTCCATTCGGGTATGGGCAATGGGTGCATCATCCCCTTAGACTTCTGCCTCTCTGTCTTTACTTGCTGACCGAACATGAACCTTGATGTATATTCAGAAATCTCCTTCTTCATATTATCCCACCAAAAGATTTCTTGGAGATCTCGATACATCTTTTTTCTCCCTTGGTGAATAGAGAAATTTGAACTATGTGCATCATCCAAAAGTTCCTTCTGCAGCTCCAGACTTGATGGAACACATAGTATTTTCCCAAACCGCACAATTCCTTTTTCATTAACATTAAACTCTAAGGATTTCCCGTTTTTGATAGTTTCCACTTTTTCCTTAATTCCCAGATCATCCTTTTGAGCATCATTTAACCTTTCCAAAAGAGATGGTTGAGCAATCATTTGTGAAAGTATTGATGATGTTCCCTTCTCTATGATTCCCCTGTCTATCTTCATCAAGTCTAAGAAGATTGGATCCTTCTCAATCCTCATTATTGATAGAATCGCTGTATCCGTTCTACTTAGGGCATCTTCTGCGTTGTTCGCTTTCCCAGGGTGGTAATGTATTGAACAGTCATAATCCTTGATGAGCTCTATCCATCTTCTCTGGCACATATTATGCACTTTCTGCGTGAATATATATATAAGACTCTTGTGGTTAGTATATATCTCACATTTCTCTCCATAGAGATAATGCCACCATATTTTCAAGGCAAAGATCACAGCCGCCAACTCCAGATCATGTGTTGGATTGTTTCACTCAAGTATTTTCAACTACCTTGAGTCATATGATATCACTTTATCATTCTTCATCAACACACAACCTAAGCCCTTCTTTGAATCATCACTGAATACCACAAAAAGTTCCCCACTTGTGGGTAAAGTGAGCACAGGTGCTGTGATAAGCCTCCTTTTCAACTACTTGAATCATTCTTCGCATTCATCACTCCAAGAAAACTTTACTTCTTTCCTAGTTAGCTTGGTAAGAGGGTTGGACAATCGTGAGAAATTTCTTACAAATCGTAGATAATATCCAGCTAACCTCAAGAAGCTACGGATATATATTTCCGATGTTGGCCTCGACCATCCCTCAATTGCATCTGTTTTGGAGGGATCCACATATATCCCATTGCTTTTGATGATATGGCCAAAGAATGAGACTTACTTCAACCAGAACTCACATTGTTGTACTTTGCATAGAGCTTCTCCTTGCGCAAAGTCTCTAGTACAGTTCTTAAATGCTCCTCATAATCCTCATTGGTTTTGGAGTATATTAGAATATCATCTATAAAGACTACCATAAATTTGTATAGGTAATCTCTAAAGTCTCTATTCATTGATTCCGTGATGATTTCTGGAGCATTGGTGAGTCCAAAAGGCATTACTATAAATTCATAGTGCCCGCATCTTGTACGAAAAGAAGTCTTGGGGACATCTTCCTACTTCACCCTTACTTGATAATATCCCGACCGCAAGTCCACCTTGGAGAAGTATTGTGCTCCATGCAGCTGATCAAACAACTCATCGATTCTTGGGATAGGATACTTGTTCTTTATTGTGAATTTTTTATGTTCACGATAATCGATGCAGAGCTTCATTGACCCATCCTTCTTCTTGACAAAGAGGACTGGTGCACCCCATGGTGAAGCACTTGGGTGTATAAACCCTTTATCTAGATTCTCCTGTAGTTTTTTCTTCAGCTCATCAAGCTCAACAACAACCATTCTATATGGAGTCTTGGATATTGGTAGCGCCCCATGTATAAGTTCAATTGAGAACACAACATCTCTTTTAGGAGGAAGACCATGAAGATCCTCGGGAAACACTTCAACGAATTCCCTCACAATAGGTATTTCTTCAAGGATAGTTTCTTCCTTGGACTCAATCATCTGAGCCAGATACGCGTGCTTATACGGCCGTAATATCCATGCTTGATATGAATGAGCTAAAAGAGATTCATCTCCCTCCTAACACTTGTAAAGAATCGGGGGATGATTCTCCATATAGAGTGTGATTTCCATCTCCCGACAATTTATATTGGCTCTAAATAAGGAAAGCCAATCCATGCCAATAATTGCATCAAATTCTAGCAGAGGGAGTGTAACGAGGTTCTCCGGGAAATTCAATCCACAGATTATAACCAGGGAGGACTTATATTCATGAGATTCAATGATTTCCCCATTTTCCATACTCACCGACATCATTACATCCATGATTTGTGGTGGTGCTGGGATTGTTCTACTAAACATGCATGATATAAAATAATGCATAGAACCTAAATCAAAAAGTACTTTTGCTATTCTTGAATGAATAACTAGTGTACCTGTCACCACTTCATTGTCGGGGTTGACTTCGGAAGAAGTGATGGAAAAAGCTCTTCCTTGCTGCCTTGGAGGTTTTTGGTCGCCTCCAAAAACCCTTGGATTAGGGCACTGATTTGGAAAATGACTTGGTTCTTTGCATTTGTAGCACTGAACAATGCGTTTTCGGTTCAAACAGAGTGTTCCTCTCCTCTGTCACAACCGTGGGTTTTTCATTCCGATAGTTAACAGCTAGGTGCCCTTCTCTTCCACACCTGAAGCATTTTCTCATCCCCTTAAGGAAATTTACAGGGTGCTTCTTTCCGCACTTTTGTAAAGTGGGGTGCTGGATCTTCTTAGCACCATTGGATTTAACCATCAGACCACTAGAATTGAAGTCCACCTTACGCTTCTTGTCCCCGTGATACCCCTGTGATTCCTCGATCTCCATTTCGACCTTGAGGGCACATCGGACAATTTCCTCATAGCTGTCGAAGTTACGGATCGCTAATGCTTTCCGCAAGCTAGGCTTCAGACCACCAAAGAAGCATTCAACCTTGCATTCGGGGGTAACGACAAAGTCGGAAGCATATCGTGCAAGCCTTGTGAAGTTTGCCTCGTATGCTCCAATATATTCTTCATATTTTTTTGAGGGAAAAAAGTCCCTTTCCATCTTATGTAAGAGGGTGTGCGGAAAAATATTTATCGAAAAACATATTCTGAAAATCCTTTCATTCCAACTCCTTGATCTCTTCCTCAGGCTTCATATTTTTGATCAACGTACACCATTGATTAGATTCACCCTCCATACGATAGGCAGCCAGGAAAATATTCTCTTGTTCAGAACATTTAAGGATGGAAAATATCTTTTCAATGGAGTTGATCCATTGTTCAGCGATCATGGGATCAGATGATCCACATAAAGTAGGAGGCCTTTGTCTCATGAAGCTCACGATAGCGACTTGTTCTTTCATAGGGGTGGGGGTTAACGTTCCTATTGACCCTTGTTTCTATTCAAAACTTGAGTTAGGTGAGAGAGAAACGTCAAAAACTTCGCGATTCCCGCTCCCATTGGATTGGTCACCTCATTAGTACAGTCATCACACTAATCTTCACAACGATTATTAGCCCGAGTCCTCCTATTACCGGCCATTGGCTGGAATAAAAGGAATGTTAGGGGTAACACATAAAGAGTAATCCAAAGACCAAAGATGATTACTTATAAATAAACTTTCGTTTCCTTAACTTGTGAGTCTATAGGCTTCAATCTAGGCTTTTCATGATCTACTTTCTAACATATATTCTTAGGGGAATTTTTTTTAATTCCCTTAATAAGGGTTCATACTAAGATTTTGAATTTATCAAAAACTATCTCTCGGGAGTGTCGTAACCAAGAGTGCAGCAAGGCCCATTGTCGTGCACCTGTTCCCATTCGAGTCACGCTCAAAGCGGTGTTTTTGGGTTTTACCCCTAGGATAAATCTGTGCCAGAGCTGCCTCTACCTGCTCGTATCCAGAGAGGGATGTATTTGTCTGATAAACCACTTATTTAGTACTTACCAAAACATAGTGATGTTTTTATTATACCTAGTCTTGTCTCTAAATCTTTATAAGGCTTTCTTAATCCCAAAAATAACTAAACCTATCCTCTGATACCAACTATGACTACCCTGGTTTTATTACAAACTTAAACATGATTTATTACATAAAACTTCACTTGATACAACAAATAATATCGAGAGGATTAGTGTCTTTGGGGTATAGTACCATTACATAAAAACTTAAAACATTAAATACAACATCTTTATTGAAAACATCCTTTACATGACCACTACATTCGCTCGTACTTAGCATTGCATCAGATAACCTGAGGACATGCATAAGAAAAGGGTGAGTTATAAAGCCCAGAAAGGGAGTACACATGGAATAACATGAGGAGTAAAATACATGTTAGACAATAGGGATATAAATAAATAATATAAGAAACTTGAACATTAAGGCTTGATAAAGCATGATAATCATAACATGGAAATGTGGCAACAACACTTAACATGGAATTAGCATGAGCCAAGGCTCATTGCACATAGAGCATGTGTAAATCCCCATTACACAAAAATCACGAGTAAACCCACATTGAAATTGAATTAGCATGAGTCAAAACTAATTGCACAAGACATATAATAATACTATACTTTACCCAATGCATTGGAGCGCTATAAGGGGACACCCTTCTTAAACATTTCATTTCATGCATATGTGTGCCACATGAATCATAAAACATGGATTCATAAAACATTATCATTTATTCCACGGTAAAGGAATGTGGAATTCATACATGAAACTTTATAATTAATAAGTAAATGTGAATAATGGTGAATACCCTTGATGGACAAATTGGCATGGTATTCACTACCGAATGACATTAGCTTTGAAAATCGGTGCGATTTCGGCAGCATAACGGCATGACATAAGAATTCATAAAAATGGTTGATGAGAGAGAAAGGGGTTCCTCATAATATTCACATGTAGTGGAAGGTAAGGAGGTCATAGAGATACATGTCCCAACAAATTTAATGGAATTTAGATTCATGATTCAAAAGTATTTCTTGAATGTAAAAGAGGAGAGAGAAGTTCCTTTCAGAATTTCGGCATACTAACAGGTGTACATGGGAGGCATTTAATGAGAGAGAAAGGGAATCCCATAATTCAAAAATAAAGAGGGAAGTATGAGGGAGGTGTGAAACCATACCCCAACATTTATAATTGAAATTAAAAGGGAAAAACAACTTAAAGAAAATTGGAAAAAAATGAGAAAGGAAGAAAAAACCCTTACATGGAAGTGCGCTTCCAAAGGCTAGAGAGAGGCTTGTGAGAGGATTTTTGGGAGCTTGAGGAACCTTGGGAGGATTCTAGAGAGAGTAGGTCAGAGGTTGGACGAACTCCAAAGGCTTGGAGTGAGTAGGAAGTGGGAGCTTTGGTGGGTTTATAAAGGAAAGGTGAGGGAATTCTTTATTATTTAGGTTTGGGACTCCTTATATTAAATTAATCCAAACCACAAACCATAACATCGGTTTTGTGCATAGTTTTTGGAAAAGGGAAGAGGAAAACAATATTTTATAAGGGAAAAGTCCGAAATTCTTAATATATTAGGGTTGCGTATGTGGAGGTGAGTCACAGTCCCATGGAAATTAATTTAAAAAGGCAAGGTATTGAATAAGTCTTGAGGGGTCCATTAATGATTTGAAAAGTAAGTTAAACAAACCCAAAATCACATTATTTTAATGTTAAAACATATATTGGCCTAACATAAAGATTATATTGTTTTATTACATCACTATTGGGTCATTATGATATCATAAAACACATTATATATTTAAACAGTATTTAATTTTTACTCAAAAATTTGACTGTCTCAGAAAATTATGAAAAATTCACCATTGGATAATTTCGACGTCCTGATTCCAAAAATAGCATTTATTTTATATAAATAATTTTATAAATATGTTAATTTTCACTTTTAAAATAAAAACCGACATTGATCGAAAATTCACAGGTTTGGATACAAATGGATTTCAAACCTTAATAAAAATTATAATTGCATTCATAAAATTATAAGAACATTTATATTTAATAAAAATTAATTTAATAATAATAATAAAATTTTGTTAAAATATTATTTAATTCAAAAATACCTTAATTTAATAAAATATAATTCTTAGTTAAATAATAACTAAAAACACTATTTGTACTTTAAAAACTATTTATAATGTATAAAAAATGACTAGAATTTATATTCATTATTATATACAAAAAATAATGTACATGAACATAATACTACTTATTTGTTACATAACCCCATAAAACAGTTTCATAAGACTTAAGGGTAAGGTGTGTGATGGTGATAAACTCTTGGGTGGCTCAGATAGCATCACTCGAGTGGTAATTTCAATCAACTTCCACTTTTCCCATAGACGGTCATGTTTGAGCTTGAAAAGATGAAGCACAGCATGGGATTGGTCAAGGGAGAAGCCCAAAGACGCCACCTCTTTTCCGAGCTCCAACAAATGGGCTTCATATGGTGCAATTCTACTGGATGAGGCCATCACTTCTTTTGTCTAAGTAAAATTGGATGTGTTAAAGCCCTATATTTATACTAATCTTGTGACCACTATTCAACGGCTATATTAGCAACAGTCAAAATTTTTAACATAAAACCAATGAAGTTGACATTTTATATAAACATGAAGAGACATTTAATTAGATCAAGAGGGATTTACATTAATGAAACTTTGGGTCGTTACAGTCAGAGACCACAAAACCATTGAAAAAATATTTCTAAAAAGGCCATTACTATCATCATAAATGATAATAATTGGATAAAATTTTATTTCCAAATCAATCAAGAAGAACCACATATTTATTTTCATCTTATATGTACAATCACACTCTTTGGTTGTTTCATGATCTATATCTACTTAATTTATTACACCATGAAATAATTTTGAAATTATAATACCTACATTTATGGTGGATCATAATATCTATAATAAGATGAAAATTCATTCCATCTATTTCAAGATATCATCATAACAAAAATAGGATTCATGGGATAATCTGTAATCATAAATTTTCATGCAGTTATTTAATACTTCAGTCCCTAAAACCTCCTCAAAATATCATTTTCAACAATTTCATTATCGTTACCCATACGAACCATCCAAAATGATAAAAAACCCAAGCATTTGAATGATGTTATTTAAATTTTCCAAATATAATTGTCATTTATCCACGAAACTTATTTTGATAGCTCATAATTGTGACAAACTAAACATGGGATTCCCATTGTCATTTATTCTCTTATAATATGGTTATAACATTAGTCACTCTATACTATAGAAAAAACATCTGTGCTTCTATAAATTAACCCATTCCTCATACTATGAATCAAAAACTAAATCCATAAAACTCTTTTTAATCTTATAACTAATATTATCTATGGTCATTAAAAATATCAATTTTATTTTACAATAATCATAAATAATTTTTTTTAAAATTGTCAGGATTATTTTTTCATTAATCATGTGTTCTATAAAGATATCACCTTACAAACTCAATTATTTTTCATAGTTAACAGTATGGTTAAAAATATACATTAAAATAATTTTCATGCAATGTGTAGTAGTATTGATGGATCATTTACTTTCACCATGTGTAGGCTATCACTTTATCATTAGGAATGAGTACACAACATAGTCCTTTCTTCGAACTAGGATACTATACCACAAAGAAATATCTTCTTATTAGTAGTGTGAGTATAGGTGCAGTGATTTGCCTCTTCATTATATCCATAGATATATGTCCTTAAATTATTACATCCAAACATAATTTACCCTTTTATATGTTAACATATATTGTGGGTCATAAAATATAGACAATTTCCCAAAAAAAAACATCAGGTGTACCCATCTAAACCAAGAAAACAACATATTTCCATGACACTAGTTAGTTTGGTCAATTCCTCAATTACCTTTTTTTGATGGATCGATATAAATCCCCACAATTGTGAACACGGTCCACATTAATGTGACATTATTCTTCCAAAATTCAAACATTATGAACAAGGAATAAAATTTAACCACTATTAATGTCACCAGAACAAAATTTAGGTGTTCTTTATGTTCATTCATACTCTTGGAGTATATGAGAATATCATCGACAAACCCATCCAAAAAAATCAAGTTAGTTTCTAAATAATATACTCATTTAATACATGAATATTGTAGGGGAACCAGTAAGTATAATGAAAATCACTAGAAACTTGCAGTGGCCATACTGTGTACAGAAAGAAGTCTCCTGAATATATTCATTCTTCAATTTTATTTGATGTTATGAACAAAAAATATCCCCCTATGAAAATTATTGGGGTACTTATAATCGATCAAAGAAGTCATAAATCCTTGGAAGATGATACTTAATCATTATGGTGATAATATTGGGTACCCGATAATCGATACACAACAAAATGTATCCATCCTTATTCTCAATGAAGAGCACCAGTTCATCCTAAGGAAATTAACTAAGGTATATAAACCCTTTGTAAAAATTCTATTATAGCCAGTTATTTAACTCTATCAATTCGATAGGGGCCATCTAATAATGGAATTTTTAGATCGGATTGTCAATAGTTATGATCTATATTGGGAAATCTACCTCACGATAATAGACAAGTATAGGAACTATATTGGGAAATACAACAATTTTTTCCCTAACAATGGGTTCGTTCAAATTCATGATGCTTTCCTTTGAAAACCCATTTTGGCTAGGTAGGCCTCTTCATAAGCTATTAACACCTAAATCATTGAGTGTTTTCAAAGGATATTCATGGTAGTCCTTACATTTCTAGAGGATCACAGGATGATTCAGAATATGAAATCACATTTCCTTTTACAATAGATTATGTATGATCTATATAATGGGATCTAATCTATCCCTACTATAACATAATCTTCCACCTTGAGTTATATAATAAGATTCACTAGAAGAATATATTACCACATATTCCTATAGGAGAAGAGTCTAACACTTTTTTTGTATTGATTGCATAACTAGGTGTTTTTATGGTTGTCTCTACTTCAAGGAATCGGGTCTGAGAATCGATAGTCATAGAAAACATGTAATATATAAATAATTTCATAGAACCAAAATAATATAGATTTCTTTCATTTTTGAGTGAATATGATTTGTACCTTGTATGATTTTTTTCTTACTCCCCATAATAAGTATTTATGAGATAATATTCCCCATTCACCATTGTATTCTGTGGCTACTAAGGATGGTTACCATCAAGGAGTCGAGAATTAATGCAGTATATTTCACAGTACCCTTTCTCCATATAATTTATGTATTGAAACATGGGCGGTTCCATCATTTCCTCCATAATATTGGAATGATTCATCATGTATCTATGACATTTATTTTATTAGTGAACATATTTCATGAACTTAATTCATTTCACCATCCCATTGATTAAATTCAAATGACGATTCTTCACAAAATTTTGATACATGGGTATTTGGATCCTCTTTCATCATTTTTTATTTGACCCACATGCATGAAAATCAATTCATCTATTCATTTCTAAATAATCATGGAACCATTATCTAAAATATATCAAAACACTAAAAGCATGTTGGACCACTTCTCTATAACTCCAAATGTATAAGATATTTAGAGAATTTTGATATCTATGTTTTAAAAAACTATGTATTATATCTATTTTCTATCATTTTTTTAAAACAAAACCCTAGGAATACCATGTATGTATAATGGTGTTTCCATGGTATGCTATGAAATATTCACCTTCCTTTTTCATTAGATCTATTAATTCTCTATAAATATTTGTTTCAATAGTTTTATGGAAGTAATTTTAATGAAAGGTTTTATTAATGTATTCCCACTAAATATCATCCATTTTTAATTAATCATATTTTTCTTAGAAAATTTTCACCATTGATCTACCTCTTTATCTAATGGAAATATGGTTAGCATCACCTTCACCATATTTGAACATTGGAGAATAGAAATTATATCATTCATTGAGATAACCCATTGTTCCACAGTGAGTGGATCAAAAGATGCAAATAATTTTGGTGGAAATTTCTACATAATGTAATCAATGGATAATTTATCTGTCATGGGGGAATTTGTAAGTTCAATGTGGTTAAGTTTTTTTTCAATCCTTGATACATCATTTTAATAATATCCATAATGTTTTATATCTTCACCACCCATGGAATTGCGGATTTCATTTGGAAAATTATTTCATTATTCCTCTTATGGTATGTTGGCCTAGTTTCTCCAGGATCCCACTATTTTCTACAATAGAAAATGTATTATCAAAAAATTAAGTAAACAATGAATGGAAAGCTTATCCTTGTATATAATTAATACTATAGAAATCAGATGGGTTCACTATGTTATGAATTTATCAAAACAAATACACATATAAATATTCTAATCATAAGGGTTTTCACAAACATTCTATAATACTAATTCCGAAATTAACTGAACCACTCTTTAATACCTACTATAGTTAACTTATTTTTCATACATATCTATTACATCACTTAAATGAAAAATGAAATTAGGTATATACAAATATAGGATAAAAAATTTAGTGTCTTGATGAAATTAATCTCATATCAAACATTTAATAAATAAAAAATAATATTTATTTAACTCATCCTTCTTTATCTTATTAGTGGCCCTTGTGTCCTCTTTAGTACAAGTAATCCCTTAAGGATATACATCAATGATAGGGATGAACGAAATTCAATGTCAGAGGATAAATAAGGACATCAATCAATATAACATGGGTGAAAATAGTCATCATTATCAATAACATAAACCTAATATCATCATCATAATTATGAGATGGATAATTAGATAAATTTTTGGAATGTGGCATCGAATAATAATGAAATGACATTTTTAGTGAGAAATTATGAAAAATAGTTGTGAAAAAAATATAACATGATGTTCATATCTAACATACGTGAATAATCATTATTTCATCATTATAAATAAATATATAACCATGTTACCTCATATTACATATCATATCATCATAGACATCACATTACACAATGCGTTGAAGGAATATATAATTTTGGGACCACCCATCAAATCATAACATTTATATAATAATGCACGCCACATAGAATATATATAAATTTATGTTATGATGTAAACCATTTAATGGAATGATTTAAATTTCATCAACCATGAATAAATTTTGGGATCCCAAATGGAAAGGGAGAACATATTTTGAATAATATTCATTATTATTGAGCATAGAGTAAATAACTGAAGAGGAGCCAAAATCCAATTTGGAAAGGAGTGATCATTAAAAAAAGTGTATTTTCCATAAAATAAAATTTTAAACATGAATATCCTTGAAAATATATTGTAATAATAATGATATTATATTTGGAAATATTAAATGAATAGATAAACTAAAATATGACATTAGATAAAAACAATATAAATGAAGGGAATTAGGTCTGAGATTTACCTTACCTTATGTATGGATGGGTTATGAAATTTAATGTAAAATCAAGAATAATAACATTATATTAATTAATTATTAAATCAAGAAACTATTATAAATTTACTTGATTTATTAAATTTTTATTAAGTAAATTTGATTTAAATTTGACAAGTTATGGTGTTCAATTTCATTATTCTGAGAGAGTTAATTTCAAAGGTTTATGGTCAGTATTCTTGAGTATAATTAAAGGAGTTATTTTAAAATGAAAAAAAATAGAAGTGTAATGAAATTTTATTAATAAACATACATAATTTTAAATGATCTAATATATCATTCAGTTTTTTTTGACATGAGGGTGATTAATTCGATGTAAAATTATGGTTAACTGTTTGGATTAATTTTTGAGATTTTACCTTCCATCACAATATAGTTTCACAGTTGGTAATATTATGTATACAAATTAGTTATAGTAATTTAAAAAGGTTATAATTTCACTATTAAAAATTTAACAAAAATTATAATGGGTTTATTACCTACCTTGAGGTAAAGACATGTATTTTCCCACGTAATTTTTTTAAAATTTTATGGAATTATTACGAGTCTGTGAAAATTGACGGCACGTGATTCTGAGGCCTGGTGTGCCCAGAATGAATTTCTAAACATTTTTCAGGTATGTTTGGTAAATGCACGAGTTGCATTTTGTAACATTTGAACCGGTGCTCAGAATTGAAATTTGAGGACACCATTGAACTCATAACACTGATATTCACTTAAGGAGATCTTCACCTTGACCACAGTAGGTCGAGGGTGAATGCTAGTTTTCAGACTTTTGTGGGAGAAAATAAAATAAAAATGCTTTATTTTATTTTTTAATTTGAAATGAACCATTTGAAACATGAAGGTGAGGACCACACGACGGTGGTCAAGCATTTATTTCTGCAAATAAATTGCTCAGTTACACAAAATGTGTTACTAAATTCCTCTTTAATTAATTGGATTCATTAATTCGGAATTAATGAATCAACTTTAACCCTTGGAATTCCCCAATTAATGTGACAATAAATTAATTGATTAATTAATAAACATTACCTTATTATTTTGGATCCTCATATCCCGTAGGGGAAAGGATTGGAAAGGGGGGGAGATTTGGGAGAACATTCATCAATGAAGAGTACCGTCTCCAATGAAGATAATCATTCAGAATCGATGAACGAGGACGACGCCTGAGCCTGGATCAGAAACATCATGCGAGAGGGACGATCACTGACATAACCATCTTCATTGACTTCTTCATCATTCTCATGACAACTCCTACAGATGTTCAACATGGTATGGGTTTTATTTTATATATATATATGACAAAATTTATTTATTAATTCTTCACATTTTTGTTCCACAACGACGATGGCCATATTAAAATGGCCATCATCACACACATATATCTCGCCTCATCCCTTTTTATTCTCCGCGCGTTATTCGTTCGCTCTTCAACACCAAATATTTAATGATGTTGAAAATGAAATATTTTTTTTGAGAACAACATATGGACCTGGAGATCTCGACCCGAGGATCAGAAATATGCGATAGTTTTATTTTTTGGGCTAAGAACAGAGATGTAGTGATCCAAGGAAGATTAGGAGGTCTGACACACTGGGCGACCACATGAAGGTAGGATGGAATGCTTTTCACCACTAGAAGAGTAGGAGACCATGGTTGCTTGGCCATGGCAGAGGCCGAAGAGAAACCGACACCCGGCCGGATGCGGTGAAGCAGCGGCGCGCGACCGCACGGCTTAGAGTAGGACTGGCTAGAACACAGGTCAGCCGTTGTGGGACTGCCGGACCCACTTGGGTCCCACAAGTGTCATGGAATCACCAATGGAATTGTAATTTGGTAATAAGAATGGAAGGGGGTATTCTCCCCCATCAGCGCCAACTCAGGTGGACCGTGCCACCGGGCCGCACCAATGGGCCTCGCTACCTGGCAACGTCAACTAGTCATGCCCCCTGGTCGTGCCCCCTGACCGCACCAAGGGGTTGGGCCCTGCGGTCTAGGACAGGCCGCCGTCAACATAGAACGAGCTATACTACAACCCAGTGGGTCGGGCCCGCCATGGCCCAGGCCATCCGGGCTAGACCCGGGCCCAACTGGACCGAGTTTTGTTGTTTGACCGTAACATGAAAAATGAGAATTCATTTAACGAACCATCTAGGGCACCAGAATACATGGATTGATATGACCCATTTTTTATACTCCACATGAGGTTTGGATATTGTTGGATTATGGACGGGTTGGATTGGACCCCGAATCCAATCGAGCCCTTGGAGAGAAAACACTAATAACTTACAGACCGAGCACCCGATTGACGCGCAATCTATTGCGTTGGGTCCCTTATGATGTGACAGCCCATTGAGATACTAATTCGTGGTATTTCAGGGTGGTTGAGTTATGATCGATTACTTGGGGAGTGGTTCTCCGAAGCTCACTACATACAGAACCCTACAACTGGCTGAGACTTGACGACTGTTGACCATTTTGACTCGGAGTGACTCGACATGCCCAGTGAAGAGAGCCGTTGTGTGACGCGGCTAAGACATGGTGGGGAGTGCCTATGTGTGATGTAGAAGACCCATGATACTCGATAGGAGGTGTACCTCAGGTGGACACGAGGGGGAGCGCCTATGTGTGAGACTGCAGACCCACAATGGGGAGTGCCTCTGTGTGAGCGGAAGAACCATGGTACTCGGCAAAAGTAGTACCTTATAAGTACAAGGATTGTGCGATGTGCCTCTATGTGACATGATAGGACCATTGTATTCCATAGAGGAGGAGTAATCTAGTAGCCTAGGAGTTTGACTTTGTGACAAGGGATGTTACTTGTTATTATCCATAGAGAGTCCTATGGCTGGCTATCTGCTTTCATAGAGATCATGTGTGGGTAAATATCATAATATTATTTCTCAAAGTTGTATTCTTGGTTTGAGCTAAGTCATATATCTTTATGGTGTACATTTGTGGTACTTTATCTTTGTGGTGATACCTGTGTGGTACTCCTACCTTCGTGGTATTACCTCTGTGGTATTCTTCCTTCTTGTGCGAGGAGGGTATATTCTGATAACATAGGTATATGTATGGGAATATACCTAAGTAGGGTTGAATATTGTTTTTATATTATTTGGATTATAACTTGGGGATTTGAGCAACGATCAGGGGTATTTGGGTCCATACATAGGACTGTTATACTCCCCCTTGCACAGGTTACACATGTACCTTGTTGTGTCAGGTGCAGACAACGGATAGTGCTAACTGAGGATGAGGGTACCTGGACTGGAGACTTCTCAGAGGCGGACCTTTGAGGAGGTGATCTGCAATGTTGATCATTCGAGATTTGTACCTACCCATCAGGTAGGATCCCTGCCGGGTGTTCATAGGAGCTGTACTCAGTTTTACTTGTACTATCCATTTATTCTTGTACATTCTAGTTGGGTTTGTATTCTGGCCCCTTTACTTTCTGTACACACCCTACTTACTATATATTTTACGTTGTTCTTGTATCCGGTTATGTGCTTAGTTTGTGTGAGTTTGTAGTATATAAAGGATATGCCTTCCAATTTTAGTGAATACACCTTTCTGTGCTTGTCACCAGCCCTTGGCCTATGGATGGCTGGCATGGGGTAGTCACAACACAGGCCCCGGAGGACGGGTCATGACAAATTGGCTTCATATGAGTTCATTTCTACCGAAGAACTAGGACTTTGATATTATCTATGAAGCAACAGTGCTATGTGTTATGAGTGTGGTTTCAGTTTGGTTAGTCCGGTGTTGGTGTGGCTGCTGACATATCAATACACCAGGACCCTAACTTCGGATTTCCATCTCAGTGAATGAAAAAACTGATTGCATATGTGTTTTAGAAATGTTTTCATCATGATCTCTTTGAGTCACCTATGTAGGTAAAAACATAATGATTGTGAAACACCTTTTTCTTGTCATGATGCCTCCACGTTCCCAGCCAGCTAGGATTACAGTTAGAGTATGTGATGACAGCCCACCGAGCGACGAGGATTTGGTGCAGGGCCCCCTTATTAATGTTTTACCATCGGGTGGTGTACCGGTAGCACCACTACCCATTAGGAAACCGATACCTCCTGCCCCAGTAGTAGATGTTGCAACCCACTAGAGCACGTTGCATACGTTTCATCACCAGAGGCCACTGATGATACGGGGCGAGACAGATCCATAGGTGGTTGATGACTTGCTGGAGGCCATGGTTTGAGTTTTTCGACTGGTAGGGACACCCGCTAATTTCAGGGTGATCCTTGCCACCAACCTTCTTCAGGCAGAAGCTGGCAGATGATGGAGCTTGATTCTCTTGGTTCACGATGAGGGGGAACTCATCTAGGTTGAGTTCGAGATCCTTTTTAGGGAATATTTCGTCCTAGAGATGTTACACTTAGTGTGTATACATGAGATTATCCACTTACAACAGTGTAGCATGACTGTGGCCCAGTATTCCGCAGGGTTCACCGACCACTCGTGCTACTCCAATGATATGGTGTGGAACCCTTTATTCAGGACCCAGACTATCGAGAAGAGGCTCAGACGAGAGATTAGAGTTTCGACGGATTGTCTCAGCTTTCTGATTTAGGTATGGTTGTTAGAGAGAGCAATCTTAGTGGAGAGTTTACTTGTTGAGCAGTCACCGACAGTGATACCCACCACCAGATGACACATAACAGAGTCATCCGCAACTGGTAGTAGACAGATGATGTAGAGGTCAAAGAGGACCAATCCTACAGGTTGATGACCTTGGATACATGGTTAGTGTTGCGGGTCTCTCAAGGTATAATAGGATAGGTGAGGGTATTGCAGTGTTACCTGTGTGGTGGGTAGGGTCACATGGCTCGTGACTACTCGACCCACCATACAGACGACCAACAGATGGTCAAAAGACCACTTGGGCAGAGTCCAAGATTCGATCGAGGAGGTCTGCAGGCAGGAGGCAGACGTGGAAGATGAGCAGGGTGTGCAGCAGGCAGTGGGAAGCGATTTGGGGTTCTACCGCCACCACCACCAGGACGTCCACCCTGACCACATGGAGATGGTGGACAAGGACAAGATCTTCTCCAGGAAGCTGAGGCCTACAACTATGAAACTCTGAAGATGATACGAGGAACTATCTGTGTCTACTCTAGCCGAGTTTTAGTACTTATAGACACAAGTACCAGTCACTATTTTATTTCCTTGGCCATCATTTGGAGCTTAGAGATTCTGGTTGAGATTTTGGCTCAAACCTTATGGCTAGAGACTCATACGAGTGCAAATTCTATGATTACACACTGCTGCCGACAGTGGGAGCTAACTCTAGGAGGAGAGAGCTTCGGATGAAATCTTCTAGTAGTGACGTCGAGTCCTTACGACGTCATCTTGGTAATGGAGATGTTATCCATAGTCCATTACTTAGATTGACTGTATTAGGTTAAAATTATTATGTGTCCCCACGGATGGGACTAGGTTCTTGTTCACCAGTGAAAAGGGAACTGTTGCTGTGCCTGATGGATTTACCTGGAGGAGGGTACAACCGATCACACATCAGTTGGATAGCCTTACCCTCAGATCGGTTGATGTTGAGATTCTGAGCTATCCTGTATTGGCAGACCAGTATGCTGATGTTTTTCCTGATGATGTTCTGGGTCTAAATCCTCACAGATAGGTAGACTTTTACATCGACTTGTACCATGGGACAATACCGATATCTACAACAACATATTGTATGGCTCTCACAGATCTTTGAGAGCTTCAAGTACAGCTAGAGGACTTAGAGAGAAAGGGGTTCATTAGGCCCAGTGTATCCCATTGGTTAGCCCTGATTTAGTTCGCTAAGAAGGTGGATGGGAGTTTGAGACAATGTGTGGAATATTTTTCCTTGAACCAGGTGACCGTGAAGAACATGTACCCACTACTGAGGATTGATGATCTCTTTGATCACCTAAAGGGAGAACCATGGTTTTAAAAGATTGACCTCCGATTAGGATATCACCATATCAGGGTACGAGACGAGGATGTGGGGAATATGGCCCTCAAATGTCGGTATGGTCACTACGAGTTATTGGTTATTCTATTATGTGTGAGAAACACCATATTAGTGTTCATGGGACTCGTGAACATGATCATCTAGCCATACCTCGATCGCTTTATGGTAGTCTTCATTGATGACATCATAATATTCTCAGCAACGGAGAAGGAGCATGCCTATCATATGTAGATATTTTTAAACACACTCGGAGAGCACCAGCTTTATGGTAAGCACTCTAACTGCCAGTTCTAGATATGAGTTGTCCACTTTCTAGGACACGTTATCTCGGAGGCTGGAGTTGCAGTGGATCCAGCGAAGATTGAGGCTCTGCTTTCTTGGGAGCCACCCTGGAGTGTGATAGAGGATCAATGTTTTTTGTGTTTGGACGGTTACTACTGAGGGTTTGTTCATGAATTTTCCAGAGTTGCAGCACCCTTAATAGCATTGAAAAAGAAGGGGAAACCCTTCGTGTGGTCAGAGAGATTCTAGCAGAGTTTCTAGGAGCTGAGGCAGAGACTGACGAGTTCCCCCATATTTAGGCTTTCAGTGGTGGGTATTGGGTACGTAATTTACTGCGGCGCATCAGGTATCAAGCTTGGATGTGTCCTGATGTAGGAGCGAGAAATGATCGCGTATGGTTCTCGATAGTTGAGGAAGCATGAGAATAACTATGTTACCCATGACCTAGAGTTAGAAGATGTGGCCTTAACCTTGAAGATGCGATGACATTACATAATTGGAGAACATTTTATAGTATACTATGACCACAAGAGTCTCTGGTATATCTTATCAAAGAAGGAACTAAACTTGAGACAATAGTGTTGGATGGAGTTACTCCAGGACAATGACTTCGGGATAGTCTATACTCATGGGAAGGGGAACATAATAGTAGAGGGAGTATGCAAGAGATCTGGTATATAGTTTCAGAGTGAGGCGATGATGTAGCTAGCCACATTGTAGATATCCTATGTGGATCGAGATGAATCAGCTTATCTTCAGTCTCTGATAGTTACTCCCCCACTACTTCAACGAGTTTGGGAGGTGCTGCTTGGGGATGGTGACTTCATGGCTTAATGTGCTCAGATATACATAGGACATGAACCTAATAGATTTTATAAATGTGTGGAGAACATCATCCTCTTCATAGGGCGTACTATAGTACTGATGGTGCTATTGGAGGAAGTGTTAAGGGAGTTCCATACATCCCCTCTAGCGGTACATCCAAGAGTGGAGAAGATATACCAGGACCTTTGGCATCAGTAATAGTGGCAAAGAATAAAGAAACTTGTAGCATATTTTGTCTCTCAGTGCCCCACTTGTCCACAAGTGAAGGAAAGGAATCAGGTTCCAGCAGCCATAGTTTAGCCATTAGAGTTTCCAGAGTGAAAGTGGGATGGAATTTACATGAACTATGACTTCCACACACATCTATGAGTCATGATTCTATCTCAGGGATCATTGACAGACTCACCAAGTCGGCCCACTTCCTACCTATAAAAAATAAGGGATTATTAGTGAGATTGGGATGCCTCTAGGTATAAGAGATTATACGGAATCACGGAGTTCCATCAACGATTGTGTCCAATCGTGATGCATGTTTTACTTCTTGGATAAGGAAGGGGTTGTGAGGAGACGTTCGGGACACAATTTCGGTTGAGAACCACCTTTAATCTTTATATGGATGGAAAAACAGTGCGGACCATTCAGACCCCAGGGGATATGTCATGTGCTTGCGACCTTGATTTTTGGCGCATCTAAGAGGATCAATTTCCTTTGGTGGAGTTCACATACCACAACAGTTATCACTCCACTATCGGTATGGAACCATTTGAGGGGTTTTATGGGAGACCGTTCAGATCACCACTATGCTGGACAGTCCCAGGGGAGTCAGCACTCGTGGCTATAGGGATGGTACGGGCTACCAAGGAGAAGGTGCAAACCATCTAGGGGAGGAATAAGACCACATAGAACATGCAGATGTCCAATTCTATCAAGAGATGGAGACCTCTTTAGTTCAATAATGGTGACCATGTCTTTCTACGGGTCTCATGTTGATGAGATTTGTGGAGTTTTGGCTGGGACGAAAAGTTGTCTCTAAGGTGCATCGGACCCTATCAGGTCCCCAATAGAGTTTTTGAGGTGTCTAACCACTTAGCTCTTCCACATCAATTACACCGGGTGTGCGACGTTTTCTACGTATCCCATATGAGGATATATGTACATGATCCTTAGCACATCATTTACTAGGTTGAGTTGCACATCGATGATGGGGTGACGTTTTTGGAGGTTCCCGTAAAGAATGAGGATAGACTATAGTGGGTCTTTCATGGGCGATTGATACTTTTAGAGAGCATTGAGTGGCAGCACAAGAACCTCAAAGAGATCGCATGGGAGTGGGAGGCTCAGATTTGTGCTCAGTACCCCCACATGTTTCCCTAGTTTGTTTTATGGCATTCGAGGATGAAAAATCATGAGGTGGGGAGAATGTGAAGACGCAGATTTTTCCATGTAATTTTTTTTAATTAAATGGAATTTTTACATGTCTGAGAAAATTGACGGTGCATTGTTCCGATTACTTGTGTGCCTGGAATAAATTTCGGAACATCTTTTTTAGTACGTTTAGTAAACGCACGAGCGAAGTTTTTTAATGTTTGAACCGGTGCATGGAATTAAAATCTGAGGACATCGTTGAACATTCAATGCCAATATTCTCTTAATGATACATTCACCTAGACCATAGTAGGTCGAGAGTGAAAGTTAGTATTCAGACTTTTCGTGGGAGAAAATTAAATAAACGTGCTTTATTTTATTTTTGAATTTGAAACCCCCCATTTGAAACATTAATGTGGGGACCACCTGAGGGTGGTCCGACATTTAATAGTGGGCATTAAATGTCGGGTTACAGAAAATGTGTACCAAATTCTTCTTTAATTAATAGGATTCAATAATTTGGAATTAATGAATCAACAAAACCCTAGGAATTCCCCAATTAATGTGCTAAAAAATTAATTGATTAATTAATAAACTTAACCATATTAATTTGGCACCTCATCTCACATGGGGGAAAGGATTGGAAAAGTGGAGGAGATTTGGGGGAACTTTATTCATCAAAGAACACCCTCTCCAACAAAGAATATCCTCCTCAATCGATGAACGAGGATGCCACTTGAGCCCAGAGCGGAAACATCTTGCAAGAACTATGAACGCCAACACCACTATCTTCATCGACTTCATCTTCTTTCTCGCGACAACTCTTATAGGAGAACCTAAAGGTAGAAGTTTTATTTTATTTATATATGATTGTATTTATTTATCGATTATTCATATTCTACTTCCGCAATGGCGATGACCAAACTAACATGGCCATCATCACACACATATACCTTTCCTCGTTAAATTTTATTCTCCATACGTTCTTTGTGCGTTCCTCAACGCCAAAAATATAATGACACTAAAAATTAAATATTTTGTTGGGCATGACATATGGATATGGAGCCCTCGACTCGAGGATCGTGAATATGTGATCTTTTTATTTCTTAGGCTAATAACAGAGTTATAGAGATCCGTGGAAGAGGTAGAGTGTCGGCACACCAACCGACCACTTGAAGGTAGATTGGCGCACATCCGCGCCGCTAGATGAGTAAGATACCACTGCTGCTTGGCCGCGACGGATGCCGAAGAGTGGCTAGTACCCGGACGGCCATAGTGGAGCAGCGATGCATGACCATGCCGCTATTGGGAGGTCATGCCTGAAGACTGGCCGGCCTTTATGGTGTGTTGGGACATGCTCGCGTCCCGCGAGTGTCAAGGAAGAACCTAAGGTGTTGCACTTTTGTAATCTCAATGGAAGGGGTGTCCAATCCCCCTTCGGCACCAGCATGGGCGGACCGTGCCACCGGGCCGCGCTAGTGGGAATCAGCCAGTGATGGTCGGGCCCACCAAGGCCCAGGCCACCCGGGCCAGATCTAGGATGGGCCGGGGTGACCCGAACTGGGTGGGGTTAGCCCTGGCCAGGTTGGGCTGGGTTGGTCCGACTGGGTGGGACCGGACCCAGGCCCAGCTGGAGCCTGTTTTTCCTTTTTGGATGTAACTTGATAAACAAGTGTCTGTTTGAAAAACTATATCTGGTACCTGAGTCCTTTAATAGAGATGGTTCTTTTGGAATACATCACTTGAGTTTTGGATAATGATGGCGTATGACCAGGTTGGATTTGACCCCGAATCCAACCGAGCCCTTGGAGCAGAAACATTAATAACATACAGTCTGGGCATCCCATGGATGTGTTGTCTATTGCGTTGGTTCCATTATGATGTGATAGACCATTGGGATCCTCATTCGTGGAAAATTATGGCAGTTGAGGTATGATCAATGGCATGGCGAGCGGTTCTCCCAAGCGCACTGCGTATGGAACCCTACGGATGGATGAGACTTGACGACTGCTAAACATTTCGACTCAGAGTGACTCGACAGGCCCAGTGGGGAGTGCCTCTATGTGATGAGGAAAAACCATGATGAGGAGCACCTCTGTGTGATGTGGAAGACCCATGGTAATCAACAAGAGGAGTATCTCAGCAGGCCATGAGGGGGAGCGCCTCTGTGTGACGTGGCAGACCCATGGTGGGGATCACCACTGTGTGTTGCGGTAGACCCACGATACTCAACAGGAGGAGTACCTTAACAATCCCAGATTAGTTGGAAGTGCCTCTATGTGACATGGAAGGCCAAATGTACTCCATATAGGAGGATTTATCTATTAGATGTGGAGTTTAATGTAGCGAAAAGAGATGTTACTTGTTTTTAACCTTAGATAATCCTATGGCTAGATATCAGCTTTCATAGAGATCCTGTGTGGGTCCACATCATAATTTTGTTTCTCAGAGTTGTATACCTGGATGGAGCTAAGTCTTATATCTTTATGGTGTACATGTTTGGTACTTTATATTCTAGGTTATACATGTTTGGTACTCTTACCATCATGGTATAACATGTATGGTATTCTCCCCCCCAATGTGAGGTGGGTATATTATGATAACTTAGGTTTATGTATGGGAATATACCTATGTAGGGTTGACTAATGTTTCTATGTTTTGTGGTTTTTTATTTTTTGGATTTGAAAGACCATAGGGTGTGTCGGGGTCCCTTCTGATTATTGTTATACTTACCCCTGCATGGGCTACGCCTACACCTTATTGTGTATGGGGATGACATTGGATAGCACTGCCTGAGGACGAGGGTACCAAGACTGGAGACTTCTCAGAGGTGGACCTATGACGAGGTGATGCGCAGAGACAATCGTCCGAGAGTTGTACCTACCCTTCGGGTAGGATCCTTTGCGTGTGTTCACAGGAGATGTACTCTGTTTTACTTTTACTTTCCACTTTTTCTTGTACTTTCGAGTTGGGCTTGTATTTCGGCCTCTTAACATTCGGTACACACCCTTTTTACTATATAGTTTACATTGTTCCTGTATCTAGCTGGGTGCTTGGATTGTGTGAGTTTACAGTTTATAAAGGCAATGCCTTCCCATTTTAAGGAATACACCATTTTGTTCTTATCGCCGCCCCTAGCCTATGGAAGCTGGGATTGGGGTAGTCATAGCATGGGCCCCAGGGGACGGTTTGTGACACTGGATGAAGGTAATGGAAATTGAAAACACATTTCCATGATGTTCGGGAAGAGACACATCATAGATGAGGATTTTATTTTTATTATAGAATAAATGGAGAGGTGAGAACATATATGGATAATATTACATTACATAAATTATTTTATAGATAGGATACTTGATTTTTCATTTTTCCTTGGATCATAGAGGTTAGGATTGGGTTTTAAATTAAATTAAATTAAAAGAGAAAAAATGATGATTTTACCTCTTGAATGTTGTCTCATTGAGAATATGATTAAGGAACAAGGGTTTAGTATTATGTTGGGACCACCAGCCCATGGACTTGTGGAAGAAGCTTGGTCAGTTAATTTGTAACAATTAAATAAAAAATAAAGCATCATACAATGTTTGGAAATGTGGTAGTGAGGGGTGAGATTTATAAGGGAGGAGAGGGGCATTTTTTGGTTATTATATCCATTGGTTTATGATTTTTTCTCAAGACTATAAATAATGTTGATTTCCATGACTAAAAATAGTTTGTGGTTTAATATTGTTCAAACCAATGGGTTATTACACCATCAATGATTCAAAAATTCTTGTATTTAATAATTACATTTAAATACCATAAAATATAGTATTTCAATATTAACCAATGATTCCAATATTTTAGAAAAATAAAAAAAAAATAACCCTAAAGAATTCTTGATGTGTAGATTTAAAAAATGGACTCCATTTTATGAAAACAATTTTATAAATATGAGAAATTAAATTTTTAAATAAAATAATCATTTAATAAAAAAATGAAAATCTTAATATTATACTCAATTTTATTACACATTGATAAATTTTTTAGGTTTCATAAATTTTCCTTAAGATTAAAAAAAAATATTTATTTATGAGTATATTTTATGAAAATATTTTTTAAAAACCATTAAATTAATTTAAAATTTAAAATTAACATTTATATTTTAAAAAAACATACACAATTAATTTAATATTCAAAAAAATTATTCAGTAAAACTTCTATATAATTATATAATATATCCATTTACAGTATTGAACAATTTTATTTTTACATTCATAGGTTACGATACTATTGTATTGTCTGGATACCTATTCCTAATTGTCATATTACTATTCTAATTATCATATTCCAATTCCATAAGTATAGGTTATTTAATCTCTATGAATGAAACTTATTTAGTTATCCATTTATTAGAAAAATGAATTTATTAGGTTATAAATGTGATGTATGTTTTTTTCACAATATAACATAATTATATAATGTAAAATTTCATTGATAAAATTCTAGGTGGTTACAATTAATCTTTAAAAAATGATACTCTTACATGAAAAATTACATAAATTACCAATGGAGAATAAAATATAATTATTTATTAAAAATTGATCATAGAATTTTACTTACTGTAAATTCATGTGTAAAAAATACCAATTTCAATTCAATTTTTTGCAAACACCCCAAAGGATCATACTATTGAAGTAAATATTAATCATTGAATATATTGTGTGTATGAACTATAAATCAAAAAGAAGGAAGTTAATAAAAAATATAATTACAATTAATTATACATATAATATTATAATATTAACAAAAAACAATGATGTATTATATCACATAAAAATAAATTTAGTTATGAAATTCTTTACCACGTAGTAATTCTTAAGTAAAATATAATTAGATGATATAATTAAAATTAAAAAAATTAAATACCCCAAAAAATGACATATTATGGATATCAAAAGTCAAAGTGGTTGTGTATACACCATATGAAATGAATTAGGAATATAATGTTAAAATACTCCTCAATGAAATGAAATTCAGTCAAAATCAATTATATTATGCTTACATTATTACAACGTGATTTAAACACATGTATAATGGTTTTATGAATTTTATTAACTTATAAAAGAGCCATATTAATCATTATAATATTATATATGATCCTATTTTAATAACTCATTACATGTTCATTAATAATCATTCATTATTTTCATCATTTCCAATGTTAATGTCCATGTTTTCTCATTCTCCTTTATTCATGAATGTTCTAGTTCTTACCCATATTATATAGTTATAAAATATCTAGAAAAATAATTATTATTATTTCACATATATATAACATAAATTAATTATTTAGTCATTAATAAATTCCATATTTCTTTAGTATAATATGAATCATATCGATCCATGATGCGGAAGTTCATCATACACATGAGTGACGTTAACACATCTACGATGAAATTGAAAGTAAAAAGAGGGAGATATATATACACATATATATGACATAATGTATCAATTGTAATAGTTATATTATACATAAAATATAGAATCTTTAAATTCATCCATATAACCAATCTTGAAATGTGGTTTTGGAAGAATGAATGTCATCAATTGGCGAGACAGTAGTCTGCCATATGCACAAAAATTGATTTCTTAACCCATTTGTTGGAATTGAAAATTATTTTAGGTCAATTTATCATTAAAAAATATCATCATATGAAATATAAATAGTTTCTTATAAAATATTTGTATAATTATTTTTAATGTCAGTGTAGATGTAAATAAAAAAGAGACACACGTTGAAGATCACTACCAATTCTTCATGTATTCACCATAGGTTTTCACTAAATAGTTAAAGGATTTAAATTTTCCAGAAATAAAGATTCAATGATGAGGGTATTTATGTTTGGTAGTGATTTGGAAAGGGATTGTCTAAACCAATTATGTTTGAACATATAACAAAGTGAGGGGAGTGAGTTCCCTTTTATTGGAAATGAGGAGTGGCATTATTATAACTACTCAAAATTATTCATTATTGGGAGGTAAATATTACCTTATGTGGTTAAAAAATTTATATTTAATTGTTTATAGGTTTTATATGATCGATTCACACCTCACCCACACAGTATAACACATGTTTTCAAAATTTTGATCCTTAACAACAATGTTTTTGTTGTTTTTACATTTTTATTTTTCATTAATGTAACTAGTTTTTAACGATGGTAATTTTTCCTTAAAAAAAATTAAGTTAGGCTTCATAGATAATTTCAAAAAATTATTATAAAAAACATATGTAATTTATAATATATAAAACCTATGTTTGAGGGAAATTTTGTTAAAAATATTCGCAAGTAACGTCAAACATCACTTATTTAACTGTAAATGCACTAATAAAGTTTTTATTATTAAAGGGTAAACATATTCAATATAAAGTGGAAATTGTTCAATTAATGGAAAATTTTACATATTTATTAACATTTGAAAATAATTTTAAATAATATATATTTATTTATTAATTTTAAAGAAACTTATAAAATATAATTTCTTATAAAATTAAATTCATGTTAATTTTGACATTGTTCATTTAGTTTGAATTTAAAAATATCATGACAATGATGGAATTATAATATATTATGTTAAAAAATTTGTAACATGATATATTTATCTAATAAATAAGGGATATTAAAAATTAATTCAATTTAAATCACATATAATGTTTTTAGTATCATATAATTTATATAATTATTACCTTATTAATTAATGTGTTAGCATTTCCTAAGAACATAAAGTAATTAATTCATTTCTGAAAATCACTGAAAAATTATTATTATAAATAAAATTATTTATATTTCAATATAAATATATATATATATAACTGAACTATTTTGTCTTTCACCCAATCTAAAATCATTAATGAATTTAAAAATAAGAAAAGTATCTTTCTATTATTTTTCATTACAGAACTTATTATATTGGTCATATTTAAATGAATGTTTCCCTATAACAAAAAAATATAGATCCTAAGTTCATTAGGGTAGAAAATTTTCCCACCAATGGTTTTCATAAAAATTTAATGTTATTTTATCCCTTATCTTCTTAGTTTCACCCCATGTTAAATTCATTTTTACTTTCACTGTTGTTGTTAATTTATATTATTATCACTATTCTTGTAGGTAAAAAATTATGTTTACCTTATTACACATTGTGAATTTTTTGATTCCATATATGGAATCCAATTTTCCAAATTATATTCAAATAAGTTGACAATTTTAATTTAAATATAATCATGTTGATGTTATGACAAAGACAGTTTTTAATGTGAAAGAGTTAAAAAGTTTTTAAATATTTATAACCCAATTAAATATGAAAATGATTAAAAAGAACTAAATTATATTAATTGATATAAAATTTAACTAATTTTACTTTAAAACCAATTATAAATTTTATTTATCATTACTAATAAATTAAATGAAAAGTCATTTTGCAATTGAAATTCAGTATTTTTCACTATTAATCTAAAAATTAAACTTCATAGGAAAATACCCAAAATTCATCCAAAGATCATTTTGATTTTATCATTTAGAAAATTATTTTTTTCATATAAATACTCTAATAGGTGAAAAAGTAATTTTGAATTATCTTCATAAACCACACCTAATCCTCTATTAAAAAAATTATATTTTTTTAGAAAGCATTTCTTCGGAGATAAAATGATTATAATTTTATTACTAATCAATAAAGAAAAAAATCATATATAAACTAAATTTATATAAGTTATTTAACAATATTCATTAACTATAATTTAACATATCATTTAAAACAATTATGTTAAATAATAAAATTTTAATAATATATAGTTGACCAGTAAAACACAAGCTGTCGAAGAATCTCATTGTTGAGTGTAAGGAAAGGTAAACTCCGAATTTCCTAAAATTATTTTACCTCATATGTTTTGGGTTTCATTTCATTCTGGATATCAAATTCAATGAACTTATTTTATAATGTTTGTGTTTCATATTCTCCCCAACATAAATATATTTCATCATTAATATTGAAAAATGATCTAGGTAATAATTAAATTGATATTTGAAATTACATTTATTGAAATCCTACATAATGAGAAGGGTGGTTAATGAATTATTTTTATGATCATTAAATGGAAGTATAATGGTCATATGGAATTAAATATATCAATGATTCTACATATGAGAATAATGGATTCCACTGAAGAGTTTGAAATTGAAGAAAAAATTAATAATTATAGAGATTGATTGAGTGTATTGATCAATATAAAGTGATTTTTTCAAGATAATATTAACAATTACAAAAAGAAGTGAGATTTGTTAATAAATTTACGACTGAAACATAAACATTCCATCAATTTTTCCAAAATGTCCTTAATCTATGTATGAACCCTTCATGTAATATATAAAAATATGTTTTTTTATTTTTATCTTACTATAAATATTATACTCATACAACATGATGATATCCATCTCTCTTAAATTAATGAAAAGACAAATGATTATAAAACTTTAAACAATCCTTATATGGTTTATAATTCTTATAATATGAAAAACATTATAAAAAATACTTATATAATATAATTATGAAATCTGATGAAATACATCAACCATTTTAATTTAACATAGGTACTTATTTTTCAATATGTTAATGTAGGTCCTTCATTACCATTATGTATTAAAACCATTCATAATGGTTTGTAATGAAAATGTGGGTTATCGTAAGAATATCCTCTGGGATTTTAAAACTAGGTGCGTATAAAGGATGATTATCCTGAACCAAGTGATGCTCCAGTCAAGCCCAATGTTCCATAATTTTAGTTTTTACTCCAAGGTAGATCTATTCCAGAACCATATCAATTTTTATTATCCCAACATGGATTTTTTTCATTGAAATAAATAATCCCTATATTATCAAAACATTATTATGTTCTTATATAATTATCTTAAATTTATATCATAATGTTATGTTTCATAATATATTTTTTTCATATCTAATTTCTACGGCTTTTTTCTAAACTTCCTTTAATACCCAATTTAAAGACCATGGCTCCAATAGAACAAAGATGGTGTAGTTATTCATGAAATATGTTTTAGATATAAATAATAACATCTCAAATGACCAAATAGTTTAGTAGTATTTGTACACTAAATACAGAGATGACTATATTATTACATTTTATTTAAAAAATTACAAACAAAATTCGTTGATTCAGGAAAACCATTATTCCCTATACAATATCATAGAATATTAATCTAGGAAAACATCATTAAATCCTACATAAAGGAAATAAATAAAGTGTCACAAAAATTATAATTAAGGGTTATGTACAATAGAATAAATCTTGAATCTAAAAGGATATCCGATAAATAATTGTAAATAACTGACAACACATGTCATTAAAATAATTTTACGGCATAATAAATGGAATTGTTAATAACAAGAAACACATACAACTTAATCAATATGTGGACTATCATTAGTATAAAAGTAATAATAAATATTTCAATGGAAAATAATCATGAAAAAATTCTTTTAAAAGAATTCACTAGAATAATAAATGGACGGTTTATAACTAGAAACAAATTTCATTTAATAAATAGGCTAATAATGAAATTTATCCATAGATAATATCATAGGAAACATCTCTTGTATATTAATACCTGACTAACTAATAAAGGAAATAATTAGTTACATGAATCCATATTTCTTAGGCACATGATAGTTTTACCCTCAAAACAGTTTACAAATCGTTTAATGTACTACTATTAATATATTTCATAAGAGAATTTAAAACTATATGGTTACAAATGTGATGGGTTTGTGTCAAAAAACATTTATCCCGTTAGAATATAGACATAATGATGGGATTAATTTATACATTACCCAACCCATGTCATACATGTATATTTCATTCCTCTTCTATCAAAAAAATTATTTAATTACTAAGAAATGTACCTTATCAAAAAAATATTTTTATTGTGTAAAGGATATATATTTATCAATATTTCACAAGTTAATTAAAGAAATTTCAAATTTAACACCATATGTAAAAATGATAAATTGTTTACGAAATAAATATGGTTAATTATAGGAAATTTACTTTTCAAATATCACATGAAAGTTAATATTTCAAGGTGAAGATAATGAAGAGAAAAATGAACAAAGGAAGATAATTTCATAAATATCATGGGTCAATGTAATCATAAACCATATAAAGGATGAATAAGGAAAGTATCATTACATCATATTCCATATAGCGTAATAATAAAGGTTTTCTTCCAATTTATGATGTGATATACCAAAAAATATATTTAGAACATTCTTGAGGAAAATATCATTTTCATTTTTGAAAAAATTAAGAAACTCATATTCTTTGAAAAACACATCTTAAATCAATTCCATTTTAAATTTAACTCATGAAAAAGATAAGGAAGTTTAATAAATGAATATGGGTAAATCATTACACACTATAAAATATGAAAAAAAATTAATTTTTTCACTATAATAATGTTAAAAACGTTCCTTATTAATAAAATATTAATAATTTTCTTTTCCTATATTCTGTAAAATCTAAATGACAACTATTTGGAAAAATAAAAATCTATTCTTTGGAATTTTTTATTAAAAATTTATTTAATTATTGTTTTAATCGGTTAAAAAACTAATGAATACCTTTTTTGAAATGTTTATTATTGAAGAAAATTTTTTGACCGAAGAGAGAAATGAAGTTTAATTTTCTTTAAAATATTTAGTAAAATATTTTATGTATGAAATTGGAAAAAATTGTACCCTTACTAGAAAAAGGTCATTAAATTACCATAAAACAATAATTTTTATTTAAAATAAATTTCAATAATTTTCCTCAAAGGAGAATCATTTGTAATAAATCCAGATTAAATTGAGATTATAAATAAAACACTTGTAATGATCATAAAATTGAGGGGGGGGGATTAATTTGTTAATAGATTATTTTTATCAACTATAAATACACCTAAAAAATCTGTGAATATAGAAAAATAAAATAAAAATAAATTATACACAAATCTTACTATATTAATGGCAGTGAGGATGTTTTATAACCTTGTTATAAGAAATAAAGTTATATAATTAATTACCACATGGAAATTCTTAATTAAAATCCACTTAGTAGAAATAATTAATAATGAATCATAAAATAAAATGAATAATTATTTATTAATGATATTATTTATTAAAAGTGATTGGTGTACAACATATAATAAAAATTATTTGAATTACACTACAGTATGATTCAAGTAAATGAAATTGACACTATATATCTTTCCTTACACTTCCTTTATTTTAACATGCGTTATATAATTTAATAATATATTTTAGAATGTTATTAACAAATACTAGAATAATATTAATAAATAAAATACCTTATATGATTCTCACATAATATATTATCACTTGTTCATTACTCATATTTAATTATTTTAATAGTTATGTGTGTTAATTTCTTTGTTTGGTAATTCATTTGTTTCATGGAATACTCAAAAATTGGGCTATAGCAACATACCTATAGACAAAATTTATCAAAACTAGGGCTATATGTATTTATACCAAGTCTATAACTATAGTTTTCAAGGTTTATATCTAATGTTTTCCAATATGGAAATATACCTTATAGCCATAGTGGAAAATCATGTCAGTTATTTCCATGGTTTCCAAAACCATTGAAATAGCCCCCATATCCATGGTTTAAATTGTGGATATAAATATATATACACAAAGGAAAATCGTTTGAGATATTTTCATAGTTTCCAAAACCCTGGAAATAGACCCTATAACAACAGTTTAAACCATGGTTATTGCCTCTTAATACTATGGTTATTGGGTTTTTTCTGGGGAAATAAGAACAATTAACTAAAACTGTGGCTATATTGGATTTTTTATCTTATATAGCCACAGTACATCAAAACTATGGCTATAGGTCTCCCTCCCTTACATGGGGAAAACATTAACCAATGAAAAATGAAGGTAATGTCTATATCCAATGTTTGTCTACTATTTCCTTGGTTTATAATAATATATATTACGAAGTATAAATTTATATACCCAATAGAGTCTGCGGTGTAGTGGTAATGTGACATGTTCATATATTAGTGGTTTGAAAATCTAATTTGTATGGGTTCTATTTATTTCAAATAGATCTCCACGGTTTACATGGGCTATAGCCATTGTTTTCCACATAAACTATAGACCATATAGCCATAGTGGACAACCATGTGCGCTATTGCCCTTGTTTTTAAAACTATGGCTATAGCCTCTTAAAACTATGCCTATAGAATTTTTAATATATCCACCCTAATACGTTCCATGACCAGTAAAACCATGGATACATCTCATTTCCACGATTTCAACCCCTAAAGCCTCATTTTTGAACCATGGCTAGAGCCTAAATTTCTACTAGTGATGAATATTCCAGTTCATGTGCATATTATATTGTAATATCATATCTAGAATAATATTTATTATTATTTCATTTTTATCACACACACACACATATATATGTGTATATATATATATATATATTAAATTTTACCATTTTACATTTTATATACAATGTTACTAAAATAAGAATCACATCCCTTCTTGTGGTTGTAGTCAGTCGTACACTAGAGAGACATTATGAAATACCCTATGATATTGAATAAAAATTGATATATATATATATATATATGAAATAATTAATAAATTAGAATAATTATATTTTGAATAAAATATAAATTTTTTCACCCGTCATCATTCCCAATGATTAAAGGTGGAAATCAAAGAATGAATGGCATTGGTTTTTGAGAAGGTAGTCTGCCGTACACATGAATGATGATTTCGCATCCCATTTTTTTGGAAGTGTGTCTATTTTTATTCCTAATTTTAATGTAGAAATTTCTTTGTAAATTAAATATAACGAGTTTATTATATAATAATGAAAATATAATAATTTAAGTATGTGGAGAAGAAATGAAAAAAAATCACATTGATAATCATTACCTACTATTCGACTATTTTCATTTTGATTTCACTAAAGACGTCAAAAGACATTTTTATTACAAAAATAATTCTTACAATATGAGTTTATATAAGTTTTTATGTAATTTGGTTAGGTATTTTTTGATTTAATGAGGTTCTACAGTGAAACTAAGTGTGGGGAGGGAGTGTCCTTTTGTAATTGAGGAGGTGTTACATTCTAGTAAACACTCAATAAAACTCAATATTGGAAGGTCAATATTACCTAATGTAGCTAAAATATGTAAAATTAATATGGTGGAATTATTAAATGGTCAATCCATACCACTAACACCCAATATAACACATTTTTCAAAAAAATTATTCCGTTAATCCAAATATTCATTAGTTTTCCATTTTGGGTATTCTTTAAGTTAAACAGTTTTCCAACCTATGTAATTTGTCCATTATGTCCAAATTAATGTGATATTTAATATTTAATTTTCACAAATTGATTATTAATATTATATAAAATTTAAAAAAATATAAATCATATACGAGTTGGAAATTAATTTTAATATAAGAAAAGTAACATGGAGTATCATTACATTAAAACTGCTATCAATGTTTTTACAATTTAAGTGTAATATATTCATTATAAAGATACATTTACTCAATAATGGAACATAAATTCGTTTTTTTATCTTTTAAAAAAACTTTCTAGATGATATGATTTTTTAGTATAAATCAATTTAAAAAATATCATTTATTTTAAAATAACATTAATGTCAATTTTGAAATTATTCATTAAATTTCTTTTTAAATGTTTAAGGAAAATAAAATATTTAAAATGCTTTATGTTCACAAATGTGTAAATTTATATATTATTATAAAAATGAATGTTACAAAATAATCCATTCAACATAATTCAATTCTAATGGTTTTAGTATAATTATATCAATTTATTTATTAGTTAAATGTTTCTTGCATTTTCATTTCCTAAGAACATTAAGTAAATATTCCATTTCTAAAAATTATATGAAAATTATTATCATATAAAGAAATATTTTATCTTTAAAAGGGATATATATGACCAAACCAATGTTTATTTTGTCCCTATCCCAAAAAAAATATATTAAAAGGTAGAGAAGTATATTTTTTATATTTTTCTTTACTAAACTTGTTATATTAGTCATATTCAAAGGAAAGTTTCAAAATAACTCATAAATTTACATCCTAAGGTTATAAGTGTCCAAATATTTCCATAAAAACGTTTTTTATGAATTGGTAGTTTTTTTAACCCTTATATTCATAGTTTAACCCTGTAGAAAATCTATTCTTACTTTTACAATGATAATTTATTTTTACTAGTTTCAATATTCATTTTGTTCAAAAATGAAGTTTCACATATTATAAAATATAAATTAATATAATTCAGAATATGGAATCTATTTTTCCAAATTCAATTCCCAAAAGTGGAATATTTTAATGTAAAATTAACCTCATAGATTTGATTGAGAAAATAGGTTTTTGAAGTAAGAATGACCAAAAGATTACAATTTTTTTATTTCTAAATTTAATAATAAAATTGTTAAAATAACATAAATTGAAATATATTTTAAATATATGAACTAATTTTTATTATAAACTAATAAAAATATTAATTTATCATTATAATTTACTTAAACGAAATTACAACCTTTAATTATAATTCAGTATTTTATCAAAATTCATTAAAAAATAAAACACCTTAAGAAAATCCAAAATTCTCACCCAAAGTTAATTTTGATATTATTTTTTTAAAAAATGATGTTTTTAAAATAAAATATCTATATGTTTTAAAAGATAATTTTAAATTATGTGTGGAAATCATTACTAATCCACTTTTTTGAAAAAATAGCATATCATTAAATATTTCTTTTTATTTCAATGGATTTTAATATTATTACTAATATATAGTTAAATTATAAACACATGTTAAAATGTATTTTTAATGTTATTTAATCTCTTTATTACACTCATATTCAACAGCAGGGTCATAAATATTACATTAAATAATTATATTTTAATAATATAATGTTTTTCGATAAAATTATCACTATACAAGACTCTAATTATTGAATTTACCATAAGATAAAATGAATGTTGCATGTAATCTAAGATATTAAATTTATTTATTTATTTAAAAGATATTTTTTTTATTGTTTCTGCATGTTATGATCCCTTAAATATTTTTTGTTACCTGTCACACACATAGAATAATATAAAGTCCTTATATTATAATTTTGTGGTAAAAGGAATTGTCTAATAATATTTTTTTTACAATTTATGTGAACAATGAGTTCATGGTGATTCCATTTGGACTCCCTAATTCTCCATTAATCATCATAAACTTAATTAATACAGTATTTTTACATTATTTAATTATATTTATGATATTATATTTATATATATTACATTCTTATCTACTCAAATATAGGTAGAACATTTGAATAATTTGAATGCCTTACTGAAGATATTCTTATAAGAGAAGTTTTTTTTAAATGTATAGTAAAAGTGTGATTTATATGGAGAAAGATACCTTCTTGGGGTACATTATCACAAAGAAATAGATATTTATGGATCAATAAAAATAGATTTAGTTAAATATTTACAATACTAGCATGTGTTACAAAGATTCATTGTTCCATGGATTTGATGGGGACTACTATTTATTTTTGAGAAATATATCTTGATTTTAAATTACAATAACCTCGATAACTCAGATGGGTATCAATTTCTTTTGGAATGAATAATGTGAAGAAATCATTTAAGAGATGAAAAAGTGGACAATTAATACATCGTTTCTCCCAATAACTATTAGTGGGGAAGGATTTTTGATATAAAATGATGAATTGAAAATGTTATTGGGATGTGTAATAATGAAGGATTACGAATTGATAGACTATGCCTCAAATAAATTAATGATCAATGAGTATTACTACCCACCACATGTTGTATATTTTCCCACATTTATCATCACACTATGGATTTGGTGAAATTAACAATTCTAGGAGAGGTGTGACATATATATGGATCATAAAACATTCATTTATATATTCTCATAAAAGGATTTCAATACACAACAATGTAGGTGGTTAAATCAAATCAAGGATTATAACGTTTCAATCCATTAACATATTTTAAATCAAACAAAGTAGATGATGCTCTGAGTAGAAACGATCGCACAACCTTATCCATGATGATGATTTCAATGGATTCAATATTCATTGACATGATATAGATCAAAATTGTAATAATGAAAGGATATTCATCAAATCTTTCTCAAATAACTATCCATAAATAAATTCTTGATAGGATCAAGGATTCCTAGTTTGGTGATGAGGTACAATTGAAAACGTTATGATATATTAATGATTTAAACTTTGTTGAATATGGATTTATATAGTATGAAACTTTGATATGTGTCCCATTAAAACCAGAATAGAATTTTAAATTTACTTATGATGCATATAAATCATCCCTATTTTTTTAATAATGAATATCTAGGATTTATAGATATTTGATGTAAAACATCTTGTGGGATAACATTAAAATAGATATTGTAGAATCTGTATCATGATGAATAGATTACAATAATGACAATGATGAATAGATTACAATAATGACAATGATGAATGATAGAAATCCATGGTTACTATAAAACCATTTCCAATATTAGTAAGTAAATGGGGAAATAGAACTTTTTATTTCATCATAGGATATCATAAGAATCATAAATGAAATAAAAACATCTGGGTGGTTTTATATCGCCTAATGAAGATAGTGCATTTACATTCAGTGAGGAAATATACATATCATCACAATCTCACCACGATTTAGATAAGGAAAGTGGTAATCCATCATTGAATTCCACTATATAATGTATAAAATCAATAACAATGATTTACGTCATGGTTTTGGATAAGCCTTCATCAATGTCAGATGTAGAAATGAGCATTAGTAATACTTATCACCATCATATATATGGTCAGTTTGAGGAAAAAAATTCAAAATTTAGTGTATATATTGAGATCATGTTCAATAGATTTCAAAGGATATTGGGATGAAAAAATTCCCCTAGTAGTTCTCTCATATAATAGCAGTCTATTTTCTAAAATTCATATCGAACATTAAGAATCATTGAATTGGATGTGGTTCTAGACTACAAAAATATTTGATGATATTGGAGAGTTTAAGATTACACGACCAGATTATTTCCAAGTTCTAAAAAAATGGTTTAAGTTATTCATCACCATAGAAAATCATCAAAAAGTTAATTGAAAATATATGAAAAAAATCACTGACCAGATCTTGAGTATGAGGTCATAGTTAAAGTGTTCCTATATATGTCGTAGTGGATGAAATTCATGAGTTTTGGGAAGAAGAGGTAACTTATTTCTAGATATATCATCCATTTTAGATCATATATCCCATTAGATTTGTGGTCTATAGACTAGAACAACATCCTAACATATCTGTAGTACATGATGTATAATATATATATCTCTTAAGGAAGTACATAAACAACCCATCACATAAACTGAACCAATATGTTGTACCATTAGAGAATAAAATTCCATCCATGGATAAGCTAATGAAATTCATATATCATAGAATAAATACTCTACAACACAAGACAACTAAGTAGGTCAATGTGATGGGGTGTAACCATAAGATTCAAAAGGAATCATATGACTTCGAATAGGCAATGACACATAAATACCTCAACTATATTAATTTAGTAAAAAATAATTTTATCTTGATAATTTATTATGGGGGAAAATGGAATAATCTAATGTTTTATAAATGAAACCCCCTTTTCATTGAACAAATTATTTATGTTGTTATATTTTTATAGAAAACATAGTAAGTTGAATTTGTTAATTTAGGCTATAATATTTTATATCCTATGTAATTTAAAATAATGTTAAACATACATTCCACTGATAATAAAACATTATATACTAATTTTATTTTTAAATTATATTAAGGGTTATAAAAAACCCAATTGACAAAGATAATGGATGTTATGGCCTTAACCTATAGAATTATTCACTATATATACGATTTTTTAGAGCTTTCAAGGGATATATAGTCACTATGATTTTACATTAACTGAGACCACAATAAGAATCAAAAAATAAACCATGAGAAAAACCATTTTAAGAGAAGATCAAGGTCATCGAGATCACGTCCCAAAATATATTAGCTGAACCCCCTAATGAAAATCTCAACATCACACACCTTACACTTAGTTAATTTTCTAGTTTTATAATAGAGTATATATATTTAAATATTTTTGTAAATATTTATTTTTACATTATAATTATTAAATAATATGTTCGAAAAAATTAGTATTTTAATATGATGAATCCAAATAGTATTTTTAAGAAATATATTTTTTCAAATCTAGATTCCCATGTGATGTATTCAAGAATTTTTCTGAAAATTGATATTTTGTAAAATAACTTTATTTATTAATAATTAATAAATATATATAATAATATAATTTTATTAGTTCAAATTTACTTCTTACAGTGGTCAAAAAAATAATATTGTAAAATATGTTTTTTTTCAATATTTAAGGATTTTGGATAAAATAGTTCAAATTATAATAATAGGGACTTATTTTGATAAAATAAATATTATTTTTGAAATCATAACATCAATGTTATCAAATTATTAAATTATCATAATTTTATAAGACATTCGATTTTTTGGGTAAAAATGAAATATGATTTAAATATAATTTTTATATTTTGAAGTCATAATGAATCAAAAGTGATTTAATATGTATATGATTTGTATCCCAGAAAAAATATATATTTATCCCTTATATTAATATGTTTTAAGTTATCTTATTGGTTTTATAAATCCTTAGTGAATCCTCCTAAATAATTATTAATGTTTTTCATTTGTAAAATCATTATTTATGAACATGTCTCACATCTACATCCCCAAGGGTATTATTTTAAGGCTATATTTTCTAAGAAATATAAAATAATTAATAATATCCAATTTATTAGAATTCATGGTAAAATGCATTATTGTTCTTGTATTGGATTAATTTATCACATTGAGTTTAAACCCAAAGTTTAGAAATTAATATTGCATTCCCCCTCTCTTGTTATATTAACCAAACTAACATCAAATTACCCATCACTAAAATATACTGGAACATTAATTTAATCTTCCATTACCCGAGTAGAGTAATCCCAAGATGTCACAAAGCTCTTAAGAAGCTTCTCCAAATCTTTATAAATAACCCGCTCCAAGTACATGATCCTACCCTTCTCTTTTTTATTGATCCTTCTCTATATTATTCCCTTAAATTTATAATTTCTCAAATTTGTTTATGTTAACAAATATCCCACTTGATGTGATTATTATTTCCATTTCATTATTTTCAATTTCATTTTCATTATATCATATTCGAGTCTTTATGTATCACTTTTTTGTAACTTAAATTAGCCTCTGAATTTTCAGGCCAAACCATTTTGTAGAGAATACCCATCTCCATTTCCACCATAGGTTATTCCCCATGATATAACCATACCGTTTATTGGGATCGTCCTTGATTCAATCATAAACTCAGTAGTTATGGGATTTAAAGTGAATAAATACATCATTATTATGTATGATCCATGTGGGACACATATGAATATACATGATATTAATGTGACTGGTGGGATATAAATTATATAGTATTTCAATGAATTAGGTAATGTTTTCCCCATGAGACATTATTTGTGGGATTATAGAGTTAACCTAATCAATAATGTATATTTTTTCTATAATGTGATATTGAATTTGATGTTATCCATTAATTATTATTATTACATGTTTTATGTTGTTGGAACATTAATGTATATTTTTTTAATCATATATATTAATTTCTTCATGTTATTATTCAATTATTCCCTTATTTGTATTGATAATAACCCCATTCAAAGGTACACCATCAGGTTATTCAGTGATATTTTATATAATACATGTAATGTAACAACATGTTAGTGAGTTTTTTTAATCAAATTGTATATATTTTTCATGTTTTTATATTATGTTCGAAATTAACAAAATATTGTTTTCCTTAGGATCTTTTCAGGGTTTATTATGTGCATAATTATGTAATAAATCATAAATAAATTATATTAATGATATGGGGTTCTATAGGCCACCACTAACAAATTAAAGTAGAAAACCTCAATCAATAATTAATAGTAACTCAAGGTTGTGGTTACCAATTGATGGTTAAAATAATCGAGATTATTATTGATGACTATCAATCCACCTCACCAATACAAAAAACATGAAATAAAAATTTATAATATTATTATTTAATATATATTATACAATTTATATGCATTGATTAAAAATTAAAAAAATTCATTGAAGTGTATAAAAAATATTACATTAACGGGGGAAACCATCCCCCCTTAAGTATTCATAGGATATTGTTTTCTCCATGTAATATGTTTTAAAATGTGTTTAAATGGGACAAATTTATATATTTAAATAATAAAATGACAACTAGAGGACCAAAACCCTAAAATTATAAACTTTATCACTAAGTGAGATATATTAGTTGAATCATTACTATATTGTTGAAGTTCAAATCAATGACCTAGTTTTCGTGATATTTTAGTTTTTTCATTAAGGTCACTTATTATAGAAATAAATAGGTTCCCAAATTCGTATCCTTAAAAGTTCTTGGTATTTCATTCATTATTATAAATCTCTATTTAGTATATATAGATCCAATTAAATAATTTATAAAAAATATACAATCAAATTATAAATCTGAGTGTAGTGACTTATATGAGGAATCATTATAATTAAAAATATTTAAATAAAAGAAATTTATTAGATAAAATAATAAACCTTATCAACAAATAATTTTATTAAATTGAATAATATTATTATTTATAATTATGATTTTCAAAATAATTTGTTACATAATAATGTAAAAATAAATATATCTATATGTACTCACCCAAAAGATCATTACATCACCCCAACCTCTAAAATAATTATTGAAACAATATATTTTGATAGAAATATCCTGATATAATATTGGTGTTAAGGTTTTATCCTATATTAATCACAAATAGGTTTAAATAATAAAATTTTAAAAATTAATTTAATTTAAAAAATCTGTATTTATAATATATTTTTTGGATAATGCATTGATTGTGAGTAACTACTTGACCCCATTATTTTACTTTTTATGAAAATAATAATACCATTATATTATCATTATTCGTTAATTTTACTCAATAAATTTATTTCTTCATTACCTAAATTTCACAACATTTATTATTGTAAATAGTTTAAGAATACTGTTAACAGTTATCAAGTGATTTATAATTAAATTTTATTAGTATCTGATTCAATATTAAATTGATTTCATAAATCCTTAGAAATTTTGTATTCATAATGTTTTCATCCAAAATCTCTTTACTAAATTTACAATGCATGATAAATTTCTTACCATGTTTTCTATTACTTCTATTACAATGTATATATTTATATATAAGTGAAATAAATCTAATTCATAAATTCTATAGGGGAATATTTAGCTTATTTCACTTCTAATAAGTATTTTCTTTCCAATTATTTTCAAAAAAATATATCTATATAATTATTATTGTTCAGGTAATTAAATTCTATATCATGAAAATTTCATAGAATAATTAACATTATAAGATAATCCTCATATCACAAAAAATTATTTGTAGTACTCTTATGAATGTAGTAAATTTGATAACTATAGGGTCATCTCATAATGAATGATAAATTATATAGCCATTATCATGTCACATAATTATAATATTGATGTTTTTTAAAAGGATATTAATGAAATAAGTTAGTTTTCTTGGATCAACATAAATTGAAGACAATTAATGAAATAAATATAAATTAGGTTTGACATTGTGTTAGTTTATTTGTTGGTTTATTTATCAGGTCATTTGATCATATACATGTAAATAATATTATGTTAAACCTATTTCCTCTATGTTTCCCACTATCAAATTTTCTATATCCATCATTCTTCTTAGAAAAGTTAGAACATTTCTCCCATAGATTAAAAAGGTAATTGTTACTTAGTAATATAGGATATACATATAAGGTGTTTATTTGTTCCACAAGTCCCACTTAATCAAAACCACTTGAATGGTATAAATCATGAATAGAGAGAAGTAATTCACATTCCATATAACATGGTTTATATGAGAAAAAATATTTCCATTACTAAAAAAGTCCCTTATTGGACAAGATAAGAATGGAAGAAATGTACGTTTAGTTTTAATATTATAGATAAGGAATACTAAAAATTGAAACATTGAAACAAATCTCTTTACCTCCCACATACTTTTTACACTAAACCTCAAAGGGATAACGTTGAATTAGAACAAAATTTTAAATATTATAAAAATATTTAGGAATTTACATGGATCATATCCTATAGAGTAACCACTTTATGATAGATGTACATGAGAGTGGAGTTAAAAATAGAGGGGGTGAACAATAAAAATAGAATGAAATTTTAACAAAATAAAATGTAAAAAGGGAAATAATCTATAGAATATATAGAAACATTATAATCCTTTAATATATATTTCAAATGGATTTATCGAAATCCACTCTTTCTCAATAATATGTGTAAATAATATGTGAAATTAAAATACTTTACTTATGTAAGATATTTAAATCTACTATTTCATATACCTTAACATGGATATCTCAAATTCATCTATATCCCCCAACTCTAAAAAATATTTCAAAATATACATATTGTTATTTTTTGTTAATCAGCCAATCTCATTCTATTCCATATAAGCTTTTGGAGGAAATACATTTCATAGTTTCATTAAATCATCGAATAATGGATCAAACATTATCCCACCTATTAATTTTTAACCATTATAAATTTCATAATAGATAGAATATGAATGTTTAGATAACTATTTGGACAAGATATCTAATAATGGGATGATATAATCATTGGAATCAATTTTTTGGATGTTCTATAATCTTGTTTGATGCAAAAAGTGGGAAGGAATGATCTTGTACATTCCTATATGGATAAAAATTATATTTTAGTATGTCAAAATAAGTGTACTAGTGATTAAGTGATGTTGTATGATTTTTTTAAAAAATATAGGTAAAAGAAGAGAGTGTAATAAATGAATTCAAATTGAGTATAATGTTGTAAGAGCATGGATTAGTGTTGGTGTGGTAGAAAATCTTGTCCTTTGTTGGAGGTTTGTTCAATAAGGAATCTCCATAAAATTAATTGTATAAAAAAGAATATTTTAGATATGGTTAAATACATAGTATATTTGTAAATATTGGTATTATATACTTCCAAAAGTATGAACTTATAGTGTTTTAAGAACATATTGAAATGTTATAAAATTAAAATCAATGAATGAAACTATATCACCAATCATAAAACAAATAATTTCTTAATCAAAGCATCCAATTCAGAAAAAACATAAGGTCGTAAATTAATGTTAAGTCTCCAATATAACACAAAATGTGATTGAATAATAGACAATAAATAGAAAAAACCATTGTATGAAATTATAAAATATATGGATTATATTTTAATACAATTTATATAATAACTTTGATAAATGTATAAAATATAAAACTAAAAAAATGAATAATGAAGTGAAGCATTCATTTAAAATCCACATGTATTTTATACTTTATACTCAATCACACCTAAAGAATATCATGTTGATTTCATGAAAAATTTAATAAGAGAACAAAAAAAATAAATTTAAGGAGATAAACTGATTATTTTATGTTATAAATCCATGGAATGTTGTGATATCATCTATTATTTTTATATAAATGTTTTCAAGAGGTTTTATAAGATACTATTCATCTATTTTCCTATATAGAATAATAATAATAATAATATTTAAAAATATATTAAATATACACTAGAATACCATAATAAAAATTAATAAATGATAAAAAAGGAAAAAACTTTTTTAAAACACTATTGAGGTGTTGTATTTAGTTTTTCTATAGCAAAAATGTAAAGGTATTATTCAAAATTTAATAGTTGATGTGGGGTTTGAAATGTAAAACCAAATATATTTTCTTTACCATAACATCAAATCAAGTATTAATTTTTAGGGGTACGATATAAAAGTTTGTTTTTATCCACCTTCTAACGAGTAATGAGGTCATCATCCAAAAATAATGTAAGGATGAGATTTGGGACCCTTACTCCTTAAATTTGGTGAATAAATTTCCCATTGAGGTTTTCTCATGAATCACAAGAATTAAATCATCAATTTATTCATAAGAAAATAATTAATGTTAATATTACTTATGTTTTCTATATTCCACTTTACCTTAAGGTTTAATACCATTGGATCATCAATATGTACATTACTAATCTCAATTTTAACCAATCATTCTATGGTATGTTCTTCTATAATAACTTTCAGTACATGAAAAATGAAAAAAATTATATAACATTGAAATAAGAGAGATTTTTTTTTCATTTTATTGTTAAAATATATATATTTTATTTCATTAGATTATTATTTTCCCCTCCATGTGTATTATTTGGAAGCTATTATTCATTATCAAGATCCTATGAAAACCCCAAATAATTTGAATGTGGATCATCCATCTTCTATTACAAAAATACCATTAATGTAATATCTTATTTAACATCTAAATTATGATATAATGGTGTTGATTATATAGTCTAAAAGTAATAAAGAATTATTTTATGTTCAAAATATGTAAAATTAAACCAACTGTCCTTCAAATTTAACCACTCCCACTGAATTTTTTAGTAATAACTCATTATTATTTTATAAAGCACCAAGGCAGAATTTTATGGTGTGTCAATGAAAATGATGTTCATAAAAATCCCTATTGATCTATTTTAGTTTTTCAAAAAACTAGTGGGAATCTACTTGAACAAATTTTTATACAATATTGAATCTTTCTGTTTCCATAAGGAATGTTGATCCACTTTAATATTTGTCCTTTAAGGGTTACATTTAATTTTCCTTAACTATTCTAAAATCAAATTTGAATAATTACCATTATAGGAATTATTATTTACATTTCCAATGTATATGTAATACCATTGGTCATTATAACCACATTACCAATGTTAAATATAATGTTAACTAATAAATGAACGCTTTTTTTTTTTGAAAATTCCCACTTTATGATGTTCTATTTAAAATAGTAGGATTGAGTTGTATTGAAAAAATATAAAATAATAATATAATGAATAAATTTGATGGAATTACCCAATAATATATATTACAACCTCATGAAATGATTTTAAGAATGTATTGAGTAATGAACCTTTTTGCAGGCTCTCACTTTACCTTAAATGTGTATTTCTCCTATGAATGTATAATAATAAATTCACATGGGATCATCTCATAAAAAAAATAAAATCACATTAACATTAATCTAAATTCAAATTTCTATATTTTTTTATGTTTTCATAGTATAATAACAAAACAATGGGTTTTATTTGATCAATATAAAATGTACAAATCTATCTAAAAGAAGTGAATGATGTTATAAAGAATTTTCTTTTATTATATCATTGATTACAAATATCATTAATTAGTAATATTAAAAAGAATGATATCCAAAATTCATGTTACCTTATTATATCACTATCAAATTTAGTAACCAAAACTATTATTCTTACTAGTGTTATATCATATCTCTCTCTAATAGAAAAGTCATTTTCTACAATATAATTTTTTCCATTATCCTATGGTGCATAATGTTACCCCCTTTCTCACTCAATCACATCCAGCCTCAATGAATTTTTCAAATATGAAGTGAAATACTGTACACACGATCTCATGTGGAATATTTCACTTTCCATTCTACCCATTACCAACAATCTCATACATTTTACTAGATTGATGTGCTTAGGACCATCCAACTCCCCCACAAAGAGGAATAAATCTATGGAGACCAGAATTTTATAAATAACATCCACTTTTAAATGACCATTGAATCCCATTAATGTATGATTAAATAAAATGTAAATTCTCATCCTCACTCATTTGTATAGAATAAAAATGATCAATGGAAACATATTTTTTCAAGGATCAAACCCTTCATAGGAAACTGACTTCTTGATGTGGTTGGTTAGTCTCCATAACCATATATTTTTCACTATAAGATGAATATTTTACATGCATGTAAAATAGGAATCAGTTTCACTATTCTTGTTTAGAGTAACATTTTATAGAGTAGTTTCACACAAATTTAAATAAATAATTGCAACCATTATGAATATGATCAATTTTAGATTATAGTTTCTTTTGAAACAGTTGATGAATATCTTAATCCATGTACCTCTAGAATAATAAATAAAAATGTTCATAGTTATATTTAAATCTGTTTTTGATCTACTTTATAATATCATACTCTGTAGAACTCATCGAATCCTAAATGTGAAATAGATATTGATGATTTCTTTTTATATTTGTGAACTAGGTACTCATATTAAATTTTTAATATTCAACTATGTATTTTTTATGTTATCATTTTTACTATAAAAAATGACCTTTTATTTTTCCAACTCTCAAAATATTAAAATATTTAACTTTCCCAAAATAATATAATTTATTATCATTATATTTGTTCCATATGAACTAGGATCCCCAAATGTAAAGTGAAGAATAAATATATCCAATAAGATGAAAAAGCGACTATCAAATAACTAATTTTATATTATCTTCCTTACAAAAAACCTTTTCCCAAAGTACTCCAACATTTATAGTGTATCCAAATATGTTAAAAACAATTTTTTAACATCATATGTAAAAAAAATTGTTTTATTCTTCTTAGACGATCTTAACACTTTATGAATTCATAAGAAAACATAAAAATTGAATGCTTCAAGAAGCAATTTCTCATGGTACAATTAATTCCAAATCAATGTTTCATGAAAACAAAGACATAAAAAAGATTAGTTTGAATAGGGAAGTTGAGATCACTGTTTGGTCTTGTTCACTTATAATGTACTGAGAAAAATTTGGGAATCTATGTTTTTTTAGCTTTAATATAGTTCAATAGACCTCCTAACGAGGATTGATCATGTGAATTCCAACATGGATTAATATCGTTTTATTTTTTGTTAAATGTTATGAAATGGTTATGATGTTATGATTTATGATTTTGGGAATATTTCTAGAATAACAATATAGTGATTTAAATGAACTCCAAATGAGTCAAGTGATGTTATATTGTGGATTAAAGTTGTATTGGATGTAATATTTGTCATATGGTGGATGTTAGTTCAACCGAGAATCACTAAATAATGAATGTTATATATAAAAATAATTTTAATATGTTTAGATACCTTATTAGTTATAAAATATTGATATTATATGGTGGTAAAAGTATAAAATTATATAATTTTCGCAACATATGGAAATGATTTAAAATAAAAAATGGAATAAGACAATATCATCAATTTTATAACTTTGAATATCTAAATCGAAATATCCCATTCATACAAAACACATAGTCAAAAATTATTGTCAAATCCTCATGTTAACTCAAAGTGTTTTTAAAAAACACATAACAAGTCGAACAAAGTCATTGTACACAATTATAATGGAGTTTTTATTTTTTATGTAAATTAAATTAAACTATAAACATTGAAAAAAGAATAAAATATAGGAAATAATTAATGGAAAATGGGAGTTGAAAAAATTCATTCAAAACAAATATTTATTTTAATCCCTGTCAATAACAATACTCAACAAATATCATGTCGATATCATGAAACAATTAATATAATGACAAACGAATGATTAATAGAAGGATATAACATTATTATTTTATCTTTTAAAACCATATATGGTTGTGATCACATATTTTAGTTTCATATATATGTAATCATAGTGATGCATAATCTATAGTTCCTTTTTTTCTATTGGGTGTAATAATAATAATAATTTATAATTTATTAAAAAATAATAAAATAAAACTAAATGAAAAAATGAATTAAAAGGAATGAGATGATGAATAAAATCTAATGGGGTGTATTTTAGAATCTATATAGCTATAAATTCGAGGGACAATACCAAATATGATATAAGATGGTGGTATGGAAATGTAAACCACTATATATTTTCATTACTAAAATTATAAATCACCATTTATTTATAACGCTTACTATGTATAAGTCGGTTCTTATTCCACTTCTTACTAGTAATGAGATCAACATCCAATGACAAAGAATGGATGTGATATGGTGCTTCTTCATCTTCAACATAAGTAAATACATTTTCCATTGAGTATGGCTCGTGAATCACATGAATTAGATATTTTTTTCTTCTTATAATAAAATATTTGTTGGAATTATTTCTCTTTTCCATCATCCAGTTTTCCTCATCTGTTAGTACCATTTAATCATCAATATCTACTTTACTATTAAAAAAGTTAACCCCTTCTTCCATGGTAATGTCTCCTATAATAACATCTATGACATGCCCCAATGGAACAAAGTCCATAATATTGAAATAATAGATATATATTTTCCTTTTATTTATTAACAAATCTAAAATAAATTTGACTAAATTAAATCTTATCCCCTCTAATATTTTAAATATAATCTATTATTTTTTAAGAGAATCCTAAAATACAAAAATAGGGAAAGTGGACCATGAAACTTCTATCTAGAACACACTATAATTAATTTAATTTAATCATCAACCACAAAATTATGATATAATGGGGTTAATTATATAATCACAAAGTAATATAGAACTATTTGGAATTAAATGATAGCATAATTAAACCAAATTTCATTCAATGTAAAATTACATCCATTATTTTTTTCATTATAACTTTTTCACCTTGTATAAATGATAGTGAAACATCATTTCGGTGTAATAATGTAATGAAAGTTATTGTTACTACATATTGATCTATTTATATCAATTAAAAAACTAATGGAAAGCACCCTACATACTATGTTTAGGAACTATCTATTATTTAAGTTTCTGTTAGAAATCCTGATCTACCATTTCATTGATCATTTAATTGTTCTATTTAATTTCAACTAATTATTACAAAATAAAATTAGTATAATTATCATTCTAGAAATTTTTATTCAATTAATAAATGTTTATAGTCTACCTATGATCATTATAATTCTTTATAGTTATTAATCATCATAACAAAAAATGAATAAATTTTTTTTAAACATTCCCACCCCAAGATATTCCTTTTTAAATGGTAGAATGAAGTTGAGTAATCAATAAAAAAAATTAAAATATGATGAATAAGTATTACGTAATTAGTCTATAATTTATATTAGATTTTCTTGAAATGGTGTTAAAAAGTGATAAAATATTAAATCTTTTGATGGGTTATCATTTGTTATAAAATTAATAATGCTCAAATAATTATAGCATTATTGGAGAAAACAGGGTCATCACACAATGAATTTAAAATCAAATTACCATTATTCTAATTTATTATTTTTATATATTTATTATTTTCATGGATAATAATAAAACGTTGAGTTCTATTTGATCAATATTAAAGGGAAAAAATTATGTAATGAAAATGAATTATTTTATAAAGAATTAAAATTTTGATGTTCATTGATTCTGCATATCATTCATTCATATTTTTTCGAAGAATGACATCGTAATCCCATTTCAACTTAGAGTATCACAATAACATTTAGTTAACTCTACTTTTATTCTTATATGAGTTAGTTCATATGTCACTCAAATAGAATAGTTCGTTATTCCAAATAATAATGTATATACTTCTAAGGTGTATAGTGGCACCCTACATTCACTCAATCAAATCCACTCTCATGCAATTTATAAAATAAGAAGAGAAAAAGTGTAAACTATATCTATTGTGGCCTTTTTTACTTACTATTCAATCGATTACCACCCAGATCCTTAATTGAACTATATTGAAGTTCAAAGTGTTAGTTAACTACACAAAGAAGGGGGGATAAACATTTGGTGACTAGTATTTAATATATTACATCATCTTTAAAATAACAACTCCATACAGTTAAAGTTTTATTCACTGATATTGAAATTCCCAATCTCACTTATGCATATACATTATGAAACTACAATGAAGAAAATTATTTTTACAAGGATCATCCCCTTTATTAGAATAAAACTTCATTCTATTAATGGTTAGTCTTAAAGACCCTAGATTCTTTATTATAAGGAAAAAACATTTACAAGATTGTAGAACATGAATATATTTTCACAATTCTATATATATTGACAATGGATTGAGTATTTTTTCACAACCTTCTTACAACGAATATAATTATGATGATCAATATTTCATTGAATGTATAGTTTCTTTAAAAACTATTAATGAAGATTTTCCCTGTTGAGCCTCAATGAAATTGATGAATAACATTGTCACTCAATTGAAAATAATTTAGTTATCTACAACATGATATAATACATAAATTATCTCAATGAATCATCAATATCAATATTTTTTTGTCGATATTTTTCAAACTATTTTAATTAGGCGGTCTTCATCAGTTCTTTTTGTTTTTACAACTCAGTATTGTATATTTTTTTGATTTAGTATAAAAAGTACCCATTTATTTTTCTAACTCTCTCTATAAAACATTCATTTATTTTTCCAAAAGTATATCATTTAAAATGATTAAATTATTTCAATCATAACAAGGATCCTCAAATATAAAAAAATGAATCATTTTGAATTTGGAGCTGAAAGTCTGATTTTCAAATAAATCCATTATGAAAAACATTTCTACAACACATATTTTTTCCAAAACCTTTCTGTCATTGTAAGTGTATCCACATAAAATTATAATTTTTCACTTCCTCTTTTAAAGATAACCTTTTAAATATTATTGTAAGATCATAAAAATTATAAATTTCACATGAAAATAGAATAATGGATTTCATAATGATGTAATTTATTACGATGTAGTGCATATCACAACCTAGCTTCATAAAAAACCCAGTATTTATAAATGATTAGTTTGAAGAAGTAATATACATTTTAGAGACTTTTTAATATGAATACAAGAAAAATATTATCTAATCATCATTCCTTTAAAACTATCAGGCGATTTTTAGGGACAAAACACATATTTTATTATCTAATTTTTTTTCATTTGAATAGAATTTGAAAATTCTAATAGATATGCACATTGGTCACGATTTGTTAATTATCTCATTAATTATGGTGAATAATATTTTAAATATTATCTTCAATAAAATGAAAATTTGTTTGGGAATATCAATGTTTAGTTTCTTTAGAATGTATATGTTATGGGCGCCATAATTTTTTTACCCTATAGAGCCCTATGAATTATGAATGACAAGAATGAATTATATGAAACTCCAAATGGAATATACAAATAATTGGTAGTATAGTTTTGCAAAAACCCTTTCCACTTTATGAATCTTATGAGGAATGAAAAATAATGTGTAAAAATATACAAATAAACATATATAGAGAATGATCACAGTTACAAATACTTAAATTCATATAAACACCCACTAAATGACAAAATCATGTGTGTAAAAAACACACATTTTGATACAAAAGGACACATACATTGGCATTTTTTCAAAATTCAATATGATTAATAATTCTGAATTTTTTCAATTAAACATCGAGTCACTTCACAATCCATTCAACCAGCCTAGAATATTCTCAAAAATATACCTCATAGTTTTAGAAACAAAAATATAATCTCGAATTGTATTCAAGATCAATTGAAATTAAATTCATTCAAAGATTAAGTCTAAAAGAGCATAAATCTCCCCCATTTGTTATGTTTTTAAATACATTCAACACTTCCCAAAAATAACATATCTATTTCATGTCTATTAGAAAATCATGGGAATCATAAAATAAAATTTTAGTCCAATGGAATGTTTCTTTCACCACAAAAAATGATAATGTTATGTTTTTGAGAGAATTCCATCCCTTGAGGATAATAAATTATGTTTAAGAGACTTATATGATATCCCCACTAAAAGAATCCATCCTTATCTATAATCAAGTACTCACTCTCTATTTTAGTGCTCATCCATAATCACATCATCAATTAACTTCTATCACCTATACAAATTTTTTCAATACAAAACATGATAGTGTTTTTTTTTAGAGAAACACATCCCTCAGTGTTATGAATTTGTTCCCATGTGTGTTAAATGAACTCCCCCATGATTCACACATACCTTTGTTACATTTATATTCCTTTCCCATATAAAATATATAAAACATTATATTGTCTGGTCATGACCATACTCTATTAACAGAAATTATCTCCCCCTCATCTCAATAGTCATGTAATTATTTATCCCATATTCCCATACAATCCAAATCCAAATGGGAGTACTTTCAACACTTTTTCAAGTGAGAGGAGTGGGATAGAAAATAAATTTCATCAACAGTATTCAAACCCCACCCTTGTCATTTATTTATTGATTACACCTATAATCGAATAATGGGTGGAAATGAATTCCATCATTATATCTCCATTGTACAACATTTCAATTTTTAATGAAACCTGATGTTTAAATTTTTTTTGGAATGATAAAAACCCATTTTTGATAGATTTATTACACTCTAAATTTCCTAAAAAACTCAATGGATTTTATGTTTCAAGAATTAAATCTATTAACTTCACCACCATATATAAAGATTTTGTACATGGATGAGTAACATCCAAAAACTTTTCCCATGCTATTCTATATTATAATAAATTCTATTTCATATTGAACCACTAAACACAACCCCCAACAATGAGGAAATTCCCACATGAAATGGATTTTATTTTAGTACTATCACATGTTCACTATAAATAATTGAGGATAAGAATGTTTATATCATTACATCATCTATATAGATGTCTTTAATTTACTATGTAATTCACGTATCTCAAAATCTCTTTATTGAGTGAATGTGATACTCCCCTTGGGTCAGTTGAAAAGAAATAATAATTTTTTACTTCATAGGATATGTTAGGTTTGGATGTAGAAAATTTCAAAAATATTCCAATGACTCTTCTAAAAACTTTTTATCAATCATATTATCATTTTCATCCTTATATAGTTTTGTTCCAGCAAATATTAGATCTAATTTCATTCTAGAATAATTAATGAAAATTATTCAGAAACACTCTATCATACTTTTCTTGACATAAAAATATAACATAATATGTTTTTTATAAAATTATAAGCATATATAATAGCTTATATCATCAATCATTGACATTTAAAACTATTTCATCATCTATTCAAAGAATAACTCACATAGGTACACATTGTGACTAGATAAAAGTATATCTTCTACATTCAAAAATAATAATAATAGATCATATGAAAAAACAATGAAATATAAATATATATCAAATTATTTATCTTAAATCTTTTTTTTCCTCAGGGAGCCATCGATTTTTGGGTACCAATATCTAGGATCTTTTATTGACACATAAAAAATCCTTTATAAGTTTCCCAATCTCCATTATTTTTTTTTATTTCACATCCATTTAATACAGTCGTTAGTTATTGTGTGCATCAATTACTAAAAATATTAGTTTTTATCAATATTTGATAATGGATAAATTATATCTTCAATTAATTTTCTTTCATTTCTGTGGTTCCTTGGCTTATAATCCATTTCTGGTTCGATGTCATCTCACCCTTCTCATTCATTTTATTATAGACACCCTCATTATACCAACCAATTTTTTTAATAATTTATACATGTATAATAATTTAATTGATGTTTTTATAATTTTTAATTAGTTAATTATTTTTTTATTTTACCCACTTTCCATGCTCAATAGCTTGAACCACTATTCTTAGTCCCATACTAGATATGAGAGCTATTTGTTTTCTATTCATAAAAATTATGTAGTCTAAAATGGTGGAAACTAATTACCCATTAATTTATGTATAAATATTCAATTTAATCCATTAATTTATTACACCTTTATTAAACTTGTCAGACCATAAAAGGGATGATCAATGTTAATATCGATAATATTCAGTTTAAACTATTATTGTTCTAGAATCTACTTCCTGAAAAATATTTTTATGGCTAGAATTTTTTAACTCATCATCTTAATTAATAATAACAACTTACATATGATGAAATTCAATGGCTTTAAAGTTATTACATTCAAAAATAAATTTTTTCCTTTTTCCACAACTATTACCCTCTACTGTAAGATAAAGAAACTACAATGTCAACTTCACCATAATTATTTTCAAAATTATCCATCATACACTCATTGATCATTATAAAACCTATATTTCAAAAAAGGATGAAGTACCCAAATATTTACTTTTTGTTTTAACAATAATCATAAGGTTAAGAACATGTAATATGTTTAAGAATATATATGTTGTTAATGTGTACTATAGTACACAAATCTTCTCTCTAAAAAACTTTTGAACCCTAGTTTTTAGCTTGGATTTCTCTACCTATATGAACAATGATCATGTTATTTATATTTACAAACATATTATATTGATTGAAATATGGCTTGATGAATTGATTGAGGAATATATATTTAGAATTTTAATGACAAGGTGAATCTGTAATATATTTATTTCTTACATTTTAAATTAAATTATTGATGTAGATTCCAAAATAATTTTGAAATTGTTTTGAGAATATTATAAATATCTAAATTAATTATAAATTATTCTTGCTGGAAATCACAATTTTAATTTGTGTCTCATCATACATGAATTTTATTAAATATAAATGAACTATTTTACATCATCTGTATCATGGGGCCATATAAAAAATATTGTATAAGTTTCCTTGGATTTTTAAAACGAATGTCCACCAACGTGTGTGATATATAATCAATCTTCCATTTCATATTTTTTCACAAAAATATTGAATTTTATATTGACGAGGTGGATATATAACAACATCATGTTTCTAAATATTTCTTAGGATACTTTAACCAAGATAACCAATCCTCATGCTCGACATAATTGTCTTCTCTATTCACCCACATAATAGAAATTAGTAGGATCACCAATTAAAAAAATATTTCCATTTTTTATTTTTACCTCATGTAATGATCCTTTCACATATTAGTTGTGTAATGATACATAAATTATCTTTTAAATCAAATTAATGTGAATAAACATAGAGATTAATAACACTAAAAAATTATTTATCCCTTAGACATAAAACAAATCATTCAAATTTTATATTTTGGGATTCAAATTTGGAACATTAAACCCCGTGATTTTTATGTAATAATAATTTCAAATTTATTATAGTATAACTATATGTTTCTCAAATTATTATATAATATTATAATAACCTATTTTGTTTTATGAACACCCATTATAAAGAATCCAAATCATAGATTTTATTCAATTCTTTAATGAAATTTCAAGTAGAAATTATATTTAATCCTTGATATTTTGAATACCCATTAATTTATCTATGTAAGAATCCTATAATGAAATGATTTTAAAAATATTATAGACACTATAAACCTAATACTCAAATATTACACAGACTTACCCAATATAAATTTTTTTTATAGGAAGATTTTTATTATTTTTATTTTTGACCCGACTTCAACAAGAATAGAAGTTCATCTCTTTTGAATGACTCTCAATGAAATGAAGACTCATTCATGTAGTTAAATCTTATACCATAATGTGTTGTAATTATTCTAAAACACTCCAAATCACTATTAGTATCCCTATAATCTATATATTCAATGATTATAAAAAATTTTATGGGAATAGTGTCTAGATATTGGTTCTTTATATACACTATGTGTCTAAATTTGCTTCAATGTGGGACTCACTATAACTTCTGTATCCAATATCAATGAATAAATACATGATTCATAATAATGGAATGATTTTATATATCTATATAATATTTTCAAATTAACTTTTTAGGTTAATAGAAAATACCCATACATAAAAGTACTCATGTATTCACATGGACACTTTTTCCACTACACTCTGCCCATTATTTTCCATATTAAATAAACATAATTGTTCCAAATCCTCCTCAACCCTATTAAAATTTGAAAATTTATAATGGACACATAAATTTTTCAATGTTACATGTAAAAAGTAATAAATTAACTAATAATATATCATTAAAACAATGAAATCATAAAATATAGTTATCCGTTATCAAAATAATCATTGAGCCCAATTGATCATTTAGTTTGACATGAAATAATCTTTAAAACCTAATGTTTTTTAAGAAAATATATAAGAAAATATTATGGAAAAATCATAATGTTGATTTTTTATTAGAAAATATGAGACCCCAGTGGAATAACTTTTCCTTAACACATTCTATTTACCCTTTATAGGAATAATCATTCCTTTAAAACCAAATATCACTAACATATCCTATGAAATAAAAAGGTATCCATGATAACTCTTTGGAAAACTAAATAATTCACCTATGTTACATGGGAAATAATATTAATATAAATCATAAAACAATTCAAACAAGAATCATTAAATATTTAATAACATACTTGATTAATTCCCACAAGATTACATAGAGAACATAATAATATTCCAATGTATTGGGGTGCTATACCAGACTCACCCAATAAAATAAAATTCCACATATCCTAAATTTTTTAAAAATAAAATATATCATCTTAATTATCAACATCATAAAAATATTCTTGTCAATCAAAAAGTAAAACACATTCAATTTTATTATTAACATCGGTAGAAATATCCCATTCTTTTGAAAACACATTAATATGAAAATTTAATTAAAATTTAAGAAAATTATTTTATTTTTTTGAAAAAACTAAAAATATTAATGTATTACTCAAATTATAATAAATTCATGAATATGGGGAATTCAAATCTAGATTTATATGTTCATAATGAAATATTACTTTACACATTGATAAAAAAGTGAAAAGTGACCTACATGTAAAATTTCAAAAAGAATCACATTGGAAGCATTTTAAAGAAATTTAAATATTTTATAAATTTCTTTTTAAAACTTAATAATCATAAAAATGTTTTTATGGAAAAATATATAGGAATATAGATATGAAATAACATTAGTATGATATAAAACATTATATGTTTATTTTAAAAATAATGTCCCTTACCGTGAGTCTGAATAGTCACCTAGGTTTTTAAATAATATATACTATACATATATTTATGAAATAATTTTTTAACTATGTTCAATCCTTTACCCATGAAATATTTATTAAATTAATTTTAATGGTATATTTTTTCAAATATTCATTTACGTCCATGATGTGTGTTTTAAAAATGTTCGAATAATAACTTCACAATGACTTTTGTATGTTGACCACATAAAAAGGTCATTATTATATCATATATTTAAAATTAATAATAAAATTACTGTATTTTTATACTTTTGTAATATTATTAAATACTTAAAAGAATGATGGTTATGAAAAAGAAATTACATTACAATCATAAAGATGATTGGTCATACGCATGACTGAGTAAATTTTTATTTTCAATAAACATGAGGGAATGAAGTTATGTATTATTTTATCATTATAAAAAGATGATTATATATTAAATATTATATTATATCTTTAAATAAAGATATTTATACCATCCAAATGATGTGTTGAAGAAAAATATCACATCTATTTGTAGAGGTTGTAATGTACACGTGTGAAAAAATAATGTTATCTTTTTAAATGGATTGAAATGTATGAAAATATATGATATATTTTCTTACAAAAAATATAATTATTTATTTAATATCATATATATATATATAATACCTCATTAAACCTTATCATTATACATGGTTATGGAAAATGATTTATGTCGGTTCATGACACATTAGTTAACCATTCAAACAAACGATGGTTTAATTTCTTATTTCATTGAAGAAGGATAATTATTAAGGATAATAACCGATATAATAACATTTTAGCCTATGTTAAATCATAATATTATTAAATTATAATGGTTTGAAGAGTTTTTTTGGAACCATAAGATGGGACAAAATTAATAACATTTAGACTAAAAGATACACCGCTTCTCGAAAAAACTCATTCTAATTACTCCTTAATCCTTTTATTTTTGGTACACTCCCAAAACAAATTCCTATAGAACTAAAGGATTGATGTTAGTATCTTATTTTTTAATTTATTGGGTGAACTAGAGTATAAAAATGATTTAAGGGAGAGATGATATAGGGGTCCCTTTTATAAGTGTGGGGAAGGAGACACTTGGAAATACATGGAATATTATATAATATATATATATATGATAATCACGTTATGTGGAACAATGAAGTTATAAAATAAAATATATGATGTGATATGCTATATATAAAAACAAAAAATTATATTTATATATGTAGGAAATTCATTATAATTCTTATCTCATAGTTAAACACCCAAAAAATAATTTTATCCATAATTGTGATAACATAACATTATACAATGATAAAATAATTATTTGAAACAATAAAATGGACTATCTAAACCAATATGGATGGTATGAATAAAAAAATTGAATCCATTTTATTACGTATAATTTCTATAGTTTTTTTGAAATTATATTTAATATAAGAACAAAATATATATAGAGAAGTGTTTTGAAGAAAATACTTTATTCATGCATAAAAAATAACATTGAAATCTAATAATAAATAAGATTACATGAATTGGATTAGTTAAATATAAAAACAATTTTTATCTCTATAAATGTCAATAAATCCAAAACAAAATGAAAACATTGAACCACACTACTAAATATAAAGACAGAAAAAGATTTTTTAATTTGAATAAAATATAACGTAACCTCTCAAATATCAATCATCGGTTCCTAAATTAGAAAATAATGTTTTCAAAAATAATATAACTCGAATACTATTTATTTTCTCAAAATGAAATAATCAGATAGAAAATAAGTGGAATTTTTAGAGAGATTTTGAATGATTTCCCCATTGTTTTAATACAATTTTACCTCATATATCCATACACATATGGAAAATATTTTATATTGTTACTATTCACAACAAACAAAAATCAATTATAATACTTTAAATTATAATAATTATTATAATGTTTAAATTTAAATAAATTTTATCAAATTCAACTCAATGATGTGATTTGAATTAATTTAATGTTGTACCTGCAAAATGAGGAAAGAAGCAATTATCTAGAAATATGTCTTCTTTTGTATGAAAATTTAATATACCAAAATCAAGAATAAAATTGATTCAAATGAATAATTTGATTATTAATAATATAAATGTACTAATTATACTTTAATAAAATTTAACAATAATTTATCTTTATAAGTTATTAAAATAAAAAGGTAGTTTTTAGTAAAAATCATTATTGTTTACTATTCACTAATGATTTTATCTTTATAAAAAATTTACAATATTTTACCCTAATATAAATTTGAAATTATTATTTAAAAAATAATATTATTTTTATCATATATAAGAAGTTAAATTTTAATAAATTAATTATAATATTCACTTAATGAATGCAATAAAATATTTTTTTTAGAAAACATATTTTTGAAGAATAGAATAACTTTACCAAATATTGATTGCCTATTTTATATAAATTCATCAATAAATTTTCATTGAGTGGAACCTATTTATATATTTCATAATTTGGTAAATTCTATTAATATGTATCAATTCAATGGTTTGATTACATATATAAAATTTAAATAATAATATATAGTCATTCATCTTTGTGTATTATTACATGTTGTATATGCTATTGAACACAATGTTCATTCAAATTATACCGGCAATTCATTCTACCCCATTAATAAATATCATTTACAATATATGAACTTAATCATTAAACATAATATTTTAACAATTGTAAATACCTTTATTAGAAACCCAAATCGTAAAAAGGGGGTAATAAAAATTCATTTTTGTAAGATGGAAAGGTAAATATTATTGTCATCTAGAATGACAGAAAAAAAGTTTTCTGACTAAGATAAAATTAATAGAATGTGAAAATATATATATGGTGGGAAAACTAATTCCCAAATACTAATGAAGAATGAGAGATAACATTGATCATGTCAATTGATTGATCATGATAATGTTAATGACCATAAAACCATAAACCAATGATGTATTAGAAACGCCAAAAAATTATTATAAACAATGTAAATAGAGTAATATGTTTTTGACTAGGTGCATTTAATTAATTTTAGTAATTTATTTACCATTTATTCTAATAAAATAATTATATACACTTAACTTTTGTATTATAATTTCTTCATTTATGAAATTTCTACAAAAATGTCATATTTTACTCTAAACTATGGGTATTATTTATGAATTTTTAATCTTTGAATCACTAAAATAATCATCTAATGAATTCCACAATAATTTGGTTATAAGTTATTCAACATATATTAATAAATTTTAAAAAATAAAAATACTTTTCATAAGAAAATGTAATATATAATACGATAAAATAATATAAGAATCTCTATATACTGATTAATTTACACCCATAGTTCAATATAAATCATTATATTAATTACAGACACGAAATATATTTTATAAAATTCAAGTACACGATTGAAACTAAAATAATAGAATTATTTGATCTCATGATCTTCCTTGAAGAACATAACTATTATCTCCAAATAATAAAAATCATTCATAAATGAATATACCAAAAAATTTCATGCTCAAATCATATTAATGTCGAAAATATGATTATAGTTTCCATAAATATCCTGAATCAACCAAAGTCCACAATAAAATCAGCTATTATTCCAAAATATAACTCCATATTTTTTCCATAAACAACTGACCATATTATCCAAAAATATTATAATTATATAATTATATAATTTTCCCAAAAATATATTGAAATTATTAAAAAATAAAAATAATTCAATTGTAGCATAATCAATTATCAGTCCTATGAATATCTATGTGATAAAAAATATAGTCCCAAATTGTAATAACACATAATTACATTATTAGAAAATAATGTATTAATCCTAACTGTTATCAATAAATTTATATGTCTATAATCAAAATATAAAATCATTATTCATTAAATAACATATTCAGTAAAACAGATGCCAAACAGCAGGGTTGTATATAATGACCGAGAACAAAGTACCAAGAGATAATGGATACCTGACTACATTGGAAAAAGAAACATATTTTCACACCTAGATTAAATGAATAGTTTTTCAATCTTGAAAAAAAGGAAACATACTTGAGTATTTAATTACCTTTTAAAATATAAAATATAAGAAAATTATAATCTATCACAATTACATCTAGTACATCCTTACATATCATTCATTGCACACCTTATAGATTCATGGGATATGAAATAAAATAAGGGTGAGCTAAAATGATCAGTAAGAGTCATTTAAATTGAAATATATCCTTAATTAATAAGAATAATTAATATATAATGATAAATAAAAAAATTCCAATTATATAATTTTACATTGATGAATAGGTAAAGGATAATCAATATGAAAAGGTAAATATTTGAACAAACATTCCAATTAATCAATAAGAGAATTATCATGATTAGATAATAAATAATCAATATGGTATGTTTAATATATAAACATACCATTGATTTAATAAATAACATTAATATTTTTATAAGATAAGTTATAATCAATATGGAAAGGTAAATATCTTGCCACAAATTCCATTTAATCAAGAACAAGAGAATGAAATTCATCCAATGATAATATTATTTAAAAAATAAACGAGAAGAATAAATGAATTCTTAATGAATGAAATTATTAATTATTGGATGTAATTATAATAGTAATCACATCAAAAAATTATATATATTTATATACTCAACAATAAAATACAACCATAATCATATAATATCTAATACAATGATGATGTAAAATAACCCATTGAAAAGAAATTGAGTAATAATATTATTTACCACATAGTAATTTGGAATTCAAATAACATTGGATGAAATAATTAAAATTGAAACAATAAATAAGAATAAGAAGTATGTAATAATTATATTACATTTTAATTTGTTAGTATATACTCCTAATAAAAAAATAGGTTGCAGAACATTACAAATTGCCTTAATGAAGGGATATTGAGAAAAATCCCATACCTCACACCTACTTCAATGTGAAATTAATTTAAACTATATTATAATAGTTTTAAGAATATTATTAATTTATAAAAGAACCATATTCTTATTTATAATATCACATTTGATTCTCCTATAACATTTTTCCCCATGTTCATTAATATTATTTCATTACATTCATTGATTTTGGTTTTAATTTCCTTCTTTTTTATGCATGGGTTTTCATAAATGTTGTGGTATTTTGGAATATGATATATTTCTATAATAATAATAATTTTAATAATGCTCTAAATATAAAATTTACTCATTAGATAAATTTTTAAATCCATTCTAGAAAACCAAACATAGAAAATGATTCATATTACTTCATAGAGATGGTTAGTCGTACGTACACACTTATGATGATATAATTATTAATCGGTGAAAGGGAAACGAACTAGTTGATATATTAATTTTATATAATATATATCATTTCATATATATCATATATATATATATATATTTAAATTTTTTTATTACCTATCAGGTAATTAATATGTGTAACGAAAATCACATTGCTTTAGGAGGCGGTAGTTCACCATACACACGAGAAAATTTTAATACTTTAAATGGAATGTAAAGTATAATGGTATTTGTGATATTATAATAAAATAAGTATAATAATATCATAAATATAATAAATATACATTAAATACATTATTATCAAAAATCATGATATGTGTTGATTGAAAACAAGTTACATCGGTTTACAAGGTTGTTGTCCACCGAACACACGAGGTACTATTTCATTGAAAATTTCATGGAGGAGAAATACCTAAATATTATTCCATAATAATAATAATATATAATTATATGATATATTATTGTATTATTATGTTTTAACATATAATTTATGGTGGTAAAATATGAAAAGAATTAAAGATCTTCATTAAGACAATTAAATTATCTTGGAGAAACCTTTTTGGATCTCCTATAAATGAACATAGTATAATTCCCTATTTAATACCATAAGCACTAAAATGTTTCTAAAAATGATGGTGAGATATTTTTAAGGGTTTGGTAAATAAAAATGTCTTTCATGTTGTGAAAAAGTTAGGGGAGGGAGTGAAATTTCTATGTAGGGAGAGGGAAGTCATGGAATTAATGAAACGAATAAAGTGTAACCATATTTTCCTGTTGAAAAATGGATAAAAATTGGACATTATCAAACCATTGATATTATAAGGTATAAATATTTCTAGATAATTGCACCCTTATCTTAATAGTTTAACAGAATGGTAATCCTCATTTTTCCATAATATGGTAATTATGTTTTACAATTATTACTATTAATTATGGTGAAAAATTATGTTAAAATTATTAGATTATATAAATCATGATTTTTCCAAATATGGAACACAATTTACTGAATTATGTTTATATAAGAGTATGAATTAAGTTTTAAATTAAACCTATAGAGGTGACGAAAAGGCATTTCCAATGTAAAAAGTTTCAAAAGATCACAAAGTTTTTATATCAAAATATAGAATAAGATTTATTCCAATTACCTAAATTTTTCAAATTGATATATAATTGAAATTAATTAATAGTAAAAACATTTTAAAATACAATTTACCCTGGTAATTTAATAAAATAAATATACATTTTTCAAAAAAAAACATTATTTTTCTCTATTCCATAAAAAATCATTATTTTCATAAATTTTTCAAGAAAATCACCCAATTATAATATATACATTTATATTTTAAAAATAATTTTTATCTTGTCAAATATTTTTTATAAAGTGAAAAATATTAATTTTAAATGATATGTGAAAAGTGTGATTATACCATCTTTTAGAAAAATTAATCTTTTTAGGAAACAGTTCTTTTATTTCAAATGAATCATATTTTATTTATAATATGTATATATCCATTTAATTTATTTTATAAATTTGTGAAACATTTAATATTCTGAATTTATTTATTACTATTGAAACCCACTAACATAATTGTTGAGTTAAATAGGTCACATGTTATATAATAACATTGTAATTGAGTATTGTGTTTCTTTAAAATCAGTATTACTTGTATTGAAGAATATTGATGCAATTATTTATTTGAAAACAATATCATAAATAATTTTTGTGTTTTATTCTCATCAATGAAAATTTTCACATGTCATGTATAGTATCAAATGAAATTAGCTTATTTTAAATTCTTTAGGTGTTATATTTTACCCCCTTATAAAATTTAAATCATCACAATTTAATATTTTTCTTACTAATTAATTATTTTAAATTTCATAATACCTTTCTTGTAAACCCACTTTTTAAAAATGGTTAATGAAAAATCTTATTTATGGGAGATTAATTGATGTACAATGGTCATTTGGAATAACATGTAGTAAGTCTCCAAATAGAAAAAACAATTTTGGAAAGAGAAGATACAGAAATAGAAGAAATGCATAAATAATTACAGAGACTGACATAGAAAACTTATCAGAAAAATTTAATTGTAAATATAATATTAAATAAATAACCAAAAACTATGATTATTTAAATTAACATTTCTTCAACCGATTTTTAAAAAATATGATTTTTTTATTTATTAAGGATTCCTTTCCTAAAGTTGTGAAATTTATTTACTATCTATGAATATAAGGAAATATATAAGGCCCCAGCCTTAAACCTTACTTAATCTTGAGTTATTACAAGATTACACATTGAGGATCTTTTCGGGTTTAGAGTTTTAGAGAATTAGATCATAAAACTTGCATTACATTCCACATATAAACAAAGTGGTTACATAAAGATAGTATTCTTCATTCCCATCAATGGAATCACATTTAAAATAAAACATGGATTATTTCTTGACACATCCTTGACTCTATCATCTTATCATGTACCCTTCCCTTGACCTGTGAAAAACATTTCAAAAACTTGGGATGAGCATAAAAACTCAGTATGGGTTATAAAAAAAACATGTAAAGGAAACATGAGTTCATATATACATAAGAATGAAATCATACTTTACCCATAAAACATAGGCACTTTGACATACCTCATAAAATCATGAATAAATCATAGAAATCACAAGACATAAAGGTAACTTGAGGCATTCATAACATTCTTACGTAGGGAGTAACCCTCTTGGTTACGTTTGGAATACCCATCACAATATATTCCCAAAAATCTCTTCGGAGAAACCTTCACGTTTCACTCCTTCGCGTTACCCAATGCATTGGAGAGCTATAACGGGCTCACCCGCCCTTAGTTTTTCACGGAACCACCCGTCTTCATAATAATGCCCAAGAACCATAACATAATCATATCATATAAAACATGCATAAAGGAAACATAACATTTCCACATTTCAATCACGAGATATCAATACAACACATTGATATAATAAAAACATTATGAAAACCATTTACAATACCAAAGTAAAACATGGTATTTATTTTTCTTTTAAAAAAAGAAGGTATGACTTGTAGATGAAGCTGAAACTCAAATAACGGTTACGACGGCGGAGAAGTCGTTGTCACCCCATACGTATGACAAAAACATTCCCTTTTGTCGTTTAGTAAACGCTTCGTATAAAAAAGATTCCTTTTGAATAAACGTAAAAGTCAAAGGGGTTTATACACCGTATAAAAGAAAGTTGTGTATAAAATAAAATATGCCTCAATGAAAGGAGATTGAGACGAAGTCCCATACCTCGTATCCGACTTGACCCGACCATTCTTTAATCTCTTGAATAATAAACTTGAGTTAATCTCTACTTGCTTAATAACCTTTTTCAAGTTCATTATTCCTTTTATACCATGTTATGAACATCATGTAATCTGTTAAGTTAACAATGTTCATTTTGTCGGTATTTGGTTCTTAAGTCAAAAATAGACTTCTTACACTTACATGTTGTTAATTGGGTCAAAGGTTCATTATATCCAGAATGGTATTCATGATTTAGATATCATATATGTCATATATATCCAGTACATACATGCATTTATAATATTACATCACATTTAGAGGTAAGAAATGAAGTGCACCGTTCATGGAGACGGTAAGCCGTACGTACGCATGAACGCTACTTCCATTTCTATTTCATATTTTTTGGAATGGAATCATAATGATATAAGAGTATATTATAATTCCAGTATAATAACATATATAATATCATTCACTTTATCCTTTACACATCCCACATATGGTATTAACGAATCAAATCACTTTTAGGGGGCGGTAGTCCGCACTTCCTAAAATGAAGATATCGTGTTTTACCCACAATGGAATCCATAAAGGTATGTCCAAAATAAAAAAACAGAAGATTAAGGAAAACATAAACATATTATATATCATATATAAAAATAGTGAAATCATAATGGCCACATTTGAAGGTGTTAAATGAGTGTTGAACAATCATCGTTTCGGGAGGCAGAATTTCGCCATCCACGGAAACCGTATGTTCTTTAACTATTTTATGTAGTTGTGTGAGAGTGTAGCTCAAATAAATCTTATAACAACATCCTAGTATATTTATGATACTGGTGTTGTTACAAAAGAAGTAAATAAAAAGAGTTTAGGGGGTTGGAGAAGCAAAATAAAACAAATGAACATGAGAGAATGAATTACCTTTAAAAGTGTAACGTTTTTTGAGTTGAGCCTAAAGGCTTCCATTGAAAGGATTCTGCCCATAGGGAATCCTCTAGGATGAGGAGAGACATGTGGAGAGAGAAAATGGGCAGGGGTTGGCCGAGCCAAAGGCTTGAAGAGTGTGTGAAATGAGGTAGAGGTGGGGGCCTTTTATAAGAGGAGAGGAGGGGCACTTTTGGAAAGTAAAGAAACATTACTTTATTTGAAAATGTGTTTCGGTTTTAATAGGTCCCACATTGATATAATTCGTGGATAAGGTGATAAGGGTTCGAACTCCACTCATCCAATTGGTTTTGGCCATGTGTAGATCATAGATATTACATTATCTTTCCATTTTATTTAAATCGTCAAATAATGATGTCATCGCTGCATCATTATTATGTCATAAATAATTAAATTTATTTAATGTCTAAAAATTTTAAAAAAATACTATGATGTAGTAAATCTTTTTATATTTCCAATGACTATTTATAATCAAAATTTGGACTTGTATAACCCCACTTAAAAATTGTTTTCGTAAAACATCTCTTGTTTGTGTCATTTTTACTTTAACATTTAATAAAAAGTTATTTATGTCATTTCCAAACCAAAGTTTCTCCATGGGGTCCCCAAGTTGACCCATGGCTTGTCTTGGTCGGCCATTACACAACCAATAATTTTGGGACATGTGTCTAGGTCATTTCCTATTATTAAAGCATTATTTATACCTTAAACTACCCTAATTACCACTAATCGCGATTAAGAACTTAATATGTTACTATTCACCAAAAAATTATTATAATCTCATTGAACCAAATTTTACTTCTTAATGACAACCATGTATGTCGGATTTTCAAAATTCAATACACATTAGTGGTAAAATTTCATTTAACTGAAAAATCAGTTTGCTTGATTACCACTTAGTGGTTTCACTATTCATCAAAAATTGAAGTTTTTCAGAAAATTACCAAAAAATCACCCTAAGCTATATTTGATATTCCGAATTCAAAAATAAAGTCCATTTTACAAAATTCAAATCATATAAGTCACATTAATTAATTTAATAATTAATTCCCGCTGCCAGAGCAAATAGCGTGTTTTTACAAAACAATAAGTATTAAAAGATTGACACCAGTTTAAGTCGAATTTCAAAGTGAAATTGATTCAAATTACCACCATTGGATAAAATGGTAAAAATATATTCTAATTTCACTTCAAAATCAATTCAAAAAATAATCTAATCATATAAATAAATTAGATTAAAAAGCAGTTTTGATGTAAAATGCAGTATTTTTCACTATTCATTAAAAAATGAACATTGTCAGAAAAATACCAAAAATTAACACAACGTAAATTTTGATGTCCCAATCATAAAGAATAAGTTTATTTTGACAAACATAGTTTATAAAATTGTCAAAATATAGATTCAAAAATGGTTTTCCATCAAAAGGCAGTAAAACAATCTTTTAAGAATATTAGTGTATTCCATGCATAAGATTGTATTTATTTTCATTTTAAGCCGCTATAACACTATCTTAATCATTAATAGACATAGGTAAAAATATATATTATTCATTACTTACTTGGGATGTTACATCCTTCCCCCATTTAGAAAATTGGGTCCCCGCAATTTATTTACTTATCGAATAAATGGGGGTACTTATCCCTCATTGCATTTTCAGATTCCCATGTTGCCTCTTCAATCATGTGGTTTTTCCACAAGACCTTTACCTGCTTAATCACCTTATTCCGTAACACTTGCTCCCTGTGGTCAAGAATCTGGACCGATTGATCCACATAAGATACGTTCTCTTCCAGGTGAACTACCTCTGGACTCAAAACATGAGATGGATCTGGCATATACTTTCTCAACATCAAAATGTGAAAAACATTGTGTACCTGAGATAAACTTGGAGGTAAAGCCACTCGGTATGCAACTGATCCAACTCTTTCCAGAATTTCGTATGGTCCAATAAAACTTGGACTCAACATTCCTTTCTTACCAAATCTCATCACACTTTTCCAAGGAGAAACCTTGAGAAAAACATGATCACCTACCTCGAAATATAGATCCTTCCTCCGGTTATCCGCATAACTCTTCTGCCTGCTCTGAGTTGTTCTCATGTATTTCTGAATCAGCTGAACTTTTTCTGCCATCTCTTCTACCAATTCTGGTTCCATCAACTTCCTTTCACCCACTTCATCCCAGAAAGCTGGAGTTCGACACTGCTTCCCATATAATTCCTGAAATGGTGCCATCTGTATACTGGAATGAAAACTGTTATTATAAGAAAACTCAACCAAAGAAAGATGTTGTTCCCAACTTCCCTGATAATCCATCGAACAAGCTCGTAGCATATCCTCCAAGGTCTGAATTGTTCGTTCTGACTGCCCATCTGTTTGAGGATGAAAAGATGTACTAAAATTTAATTCAGTACCCAACGACTTCTGAAGGCCTTTCCAAAATTTAAAAGTAAACCTGGGATCACGATCCGATACAATGGAGAGAGGAACTCCATGTAACCTGACTATCTCTTTAAGATACAAACGGGAAAGTTGATCAAGAGAGAAAGTATCTCGTATAGAAAGGAAATGAGCAGATTTGGTCAAGCGATCAATAATAACCCAGATTGCATTATTACCTCGAGATGTCCTCGGTAATCCCACAACAAAGTCCATGGATATGTTTTCTCATTTCCACTCTGGCACTGGTAAAAGCTGAAGCATCCCTTTCGGTAACTGCTACTCTGCTTTAACCTGTTGACATGTCAAACACTTCACAGTAAAATCAGCAATGTCTCTTTTCATTCCATCCCACCAGTAATACTCCCGCAGACCTCTATACATCTTAGTACTGCCAGGATGAAAAAAAACAACTCATTCTTCAACTGTGAATCACAAGGCACACATAACCTCTTTACAAACCTCAAAACACAAACACAAACTTATCCAAGAACTCATGGAAAATTTTATTCATAAGGTCCATGAATACAGCAGGTGCATTGGTTAACCCAAAAGGCATAACTAAAAATTCATAATGGCCATATCTAGTACGGAACGCAGTCTTCGGAACGTCTGCTTCTTTTACTTTCAACTGATGGTACCCCGACCTCAAGTCAATCTTCGAAAAATACTAAGCTCCCTGGAGCTGATACCACATCATTCGATGGCCCAACATCTGCTGAAGTTGTTACAAAGGATTTCACCACCCCTTTCTGCTTGTAGTCTGGCTGCATTCCCCCAGTTGAGTTCTTCGTTGGACACTCGTTTGCATAATGACCCATTTCATTACACTTAAAACATCTTACCGTAGGCTTTTCATTTCCTGCTTGATCATATTCCTTACAGTTACGAGCAATGTGACCAGACTTACCACACCGAAAGCACTTACCAGACTTAGATAAACATTCTCCAGGATGCATTTTACCACACTTCTCACAGGATGGATATTTGGTTTTCTTACCTCCTTGCTTCTTTGATGAATTCATCCCCTTTTCCTGCCAACTAGACCTCTTATTCTGTTGTTTTTCATAGAACACCTGATCATCGGCAAACTCCATTTCTACCTTCTCAGCACATTGAACAAGTTTTTCATAACTTTTAAACTCACGAGTAGCTAATTCCCTTCGATATTTTGGATTTAATCCTGAGTAAAAACGGTTTATTTTACTATGAAGATCTCGTATGAAGTTTAGAGCATACCTTGCCAATCGAGTGAACTTTGCTTCATAAGCAGCCACTGAATCATCCTCCTGCCTCAATTCTAGGAACTGTTTTTCCACCCTATGACGAACCACCTTAGGAAAATATTTCTCAAGAAACATACCTTTGAAATCGTCCCAGTGAAGATCCTCAATCTCATCACTATCCCTTATATTTTTCACCATTGACCACCACTGATCAGCTTCACCTTCAAAACGGTAAACAACAAGACTAACCTTTTGATGTTCTGAACACCCCATGACATCAAAAATCTTCTCCAGTGCATTAATACACCCTTCATCTTGCGTAGTGTCATATGATCCTCTGAATGATGGGGGATGTTGCCTCATGAAATGTTCCACCACTGACATGTTCCTCTGCGGTTGATCTGGCTGATCTCGTGCATGGATACCACCACCATTTATAGCTTGAGTCAACTGTTCCATCACTGCAACAAACTGTTCAGTTTCGATTCAGACCATCTCAGGTTGCTGATTTGGAAGGTTATCTTCCTCCTGATGTCGTCCCAACATATCTGCTTTGTCTCCTCTACGGAAAACCATTCTGAACACAGAAATATCTTAGGCGAAGCAACATGGTAATCCGTAAATGCTATATCATTTCAATCATATTATAATTTAACACTTTTCTAACTCCTAAAGTTGTCTAAACCGACCTCTGATACCAACTATAAGGCCCCAGCCTTAAACCTTACTTAATCATGAGTTATTACAAGATTACACATTGAGGATCTTTTCGGGTTTAGTGTTTTAGAGAATTAGATCATAAAACTTGCATTACATTCCACATATAAACAAAGTGGTTACATAAAGATAGTATTCTTCATTCCTATCAATTGAAACGCATTTAAAATAAAACATGGATTATTTCTTGACACATCCTTGACTCTATCATCTTATCAGGTACCCTTCCCTTGACCTGTGAAAAACATTTCAAAAACTTGGGATGAGCATAAAAACTCAGTATGGGTTATAAAAAAAACATGGAAAGGAAACATGAGTTCATATATACATAAGAATGAAATCATACTTTACCCATAAAACATAGGCACTTTGACATACCTCATAAAATCATGAATAAATCATAGAAATCATAAGACACAAAGGTAACTTGAGGCATTCATAACATTCTTACGTAGGGAGTAACCCTCTCGGTTACGTTTGGAATACCCATCACAGTATATTCCCTAAAATCTCTTCGGAGAACCCTTAACGTTTCACTCCTTCGCGTTACCCAATGCATTGGAGAGCTATAACGGGCTCACCCGCCCTTAGTTTATCACGGAACCACCCGTCTTCATAATAATGCCAAAGAACCATAACATAATCATATCACATAAAACATGCATAAAGGAAACATAACATTTCCACATTTCAATCACGAGATATCAATACAACACATTGATATAATAAAAACATTATGAAAACCATTTTCAATACCAAAGTAAAACATGGTATTTATTTTTCTTTTAAAAAAAGAAGGTATGGCTTGTAGAGGAAGCCGAAACTCAAATAACGGTTACGACGGCGGAGAAGTCGTTGTCGCCGCATACGTACGACAAAAACATTCCCTTTTGTCGTTTAGTAAACGCTTCGTATAAAAAAGATTCCTTTTGAATAAACGTAAAAGTCAATGGGGTTTATACACCGTATAAAAGAAAGTTGTGTATAAAATAAAATATGCCTCAATGAAAGGAGATTGAGACGAAGTCCCATACCTCGTATCCGACTTGACCCGACCGTTCTTTAATCTCCTGAATAATAAACTTGAGTTAATCTCTACTTGCTTAAGAACCTTTTTCAAGTTCATTATTCCTTTTATACCATGTTATGAACATCATGTAATCTGTTAAGTTAACAATGTTCATTTTGTCGGTATTTGGTTCTTAAGTCAAAAATAGACTTCTTACACTTACATGTTGTTAATTTGGTCAAAGGTTCATTATATCCAGAATGGTATTCATGATTTAGATATCATATATGTCATATATATCCAGTACATACATGCATTTATAATATTACATCACATTTAGAGGTAAGAAATGAAGTGCACCGTTCATGGAGACGGTAAGCCGTACGTACGCATGAACGCTACTTCCATTTCTATTTCATATTTTTTGGAATGGAATCATAATGATATAAGAGTATATTATAATTCCAGTATAATAACATATATAATATCATTCACTTTATCCTTTACACATCCCACATATGGTATTAACGAATCAAATCACTTTTAGGGGGCGGTAGTCCGCACTTCCTAAAATGAAGATATCGTGTTTTACCCACAATGGAATCCATAAAGGTATGTCCAAAATAAAAAAACAGAAGCTTAAGGAAAACATAAACATATTATATATCATATATAAAAATAGTGAAATCATAATGGCCACATTTGAAGGTGTTAAATGAGTGTTGAACAATCATCGTTTCGGGAGGCAGAATTTCGCCATCCACGGAAACCGTATGTTCTTTAACTATTTTATGTAGTTGTGTGAGAGTGTAGCTCAAATAAATCTTATAACAACATCCTAGTATATTTATGATACTGGTGTTGTTACAAAAGAAGTAAATAAAAAGAGTTTAGGGGGTTGGAGAAGCAAAATAAAACAAATGAACATGAGAGAATGAATTACCTTTAAAAGTGTAACTTTTTTTGAGTTGAGCCTAAAGGCTTCCATTGAAAGGATTCTGCCCAAAGGGAATCCTCTAGGATGAGGAGAGACATGTGGAGAGAGAAAATGGGCAGGGGTTGGCCGAGCCAAAGGCTTGAAGAGTGTGTGAAATGAGGTAGAGGTGGGGGCCTTTTATAAGAGGAGAGGAGGGGCACTTTTGGAAAGTAAAGAAACATTACTTTATTTGAAAATGTGTTTCTGTTTTAATAGGTCCCACATTGATATAATTCGTGGATAAGGTGATAAGGGTTCGAACTCCACTCATCCAATTGGTTTTGGCCATGTGTAGATCATAGATATTACATTATCTTTCCATTTTATTTAAATCGTCAAATAATGATGTCATCGCTGCATCATTATTATGTCATAAATAATTAAATTTATTTAATGTCTAAAATTTTTAAAAAAATACTATGATGTAGTAAATCTTTTTATATTTCCAATGACTATTTATAATCAAAATTTGGACTTGTATAACCCCACTTAAAAATTGTTTTCGTAAAACATCTCTTGTTTGTGTCATTTTTACTTTAACATTTAATAAAAAGTTATTTATGTCATTTCCAAACCAAAGTTTCTCCATGGGGTCCCCAAGTTGACCCATGGCTTGTCTTGGTCGGCCATTACACAACCAATAATTTTGGGACATGTTTCTAGGTCATTTCCTATTATTAAAGCATTATTTATACCTTAAACTACCCTAATTACCACTAATCGCGATTAAGAACTTAATATGTTACTATTCACCAAAAAATTATTATAATCTCATTGAACCAAATTTTACTTCTTAATGACAACCATGTATGTCGGATTTTCAAAATTCAAGACACATTAGTGGTAAAATTTCATTTAACTGAAAAATCAGTTTGCTTGATTACCACTTAGTGGTTTCACTATTCATCAAAAATTGAAGTTTTTCAGAAAATTACCAAAAAATCACCCTAAGCTATATTTGATATTCCGAATTCAAAAATAAAGTCCATTTTACAAAATTCAAATCATATAAGTCACATTAATTAATTTAATAATTAATTCCCGCTGCCAGAGCAAATAGCGTGTTTTTACAAAACAATAAGTATTAAAAGATTGACACCAGTTTAAGTCGAATTTCAAAGTGAAATTGATTCAAATTACCACCATTGGATAAAATGGTAAAAATATATTCTAATTTCACTTCAAAATCAATTCAAAAAATAATCTAATCATATAAATAAATTAGATTAAAAAGCAGTTTTGATGTAAAATGCAGTATTTTTCACTATTCATTAAAAAATGAACATTGTCAGAAAAATACCAAAAATTAACACAACGTAAATTTTGATGTCCCAATCATAAAGAATAAGTTTATTTTGACAAACATAGTTTATAAAATTGTCAAAATATAGATTCAAAAATGGTTTTCCATCAAAAGGCAGTAAAACAATCTTTTAAGAATATTAGTGTATTCCATGCATAAGATTGTATTTATTTTCATTTTAAGCCGCTATAACACTATCTTAATCATTAATAGACATAGGTAAAAATATATATTATTCATTACTTACTTGGGATGTTACATCCTTCCCCCATTTAGAAAATTGCGTCCCCGCAATTTATTTACTTATCGAATAAATGGGGGTACTTATCCCTCATTGCATTTTCAGATTCCCATGTTGCCTCTTCAATCATGTGGTTTTTCCACAAGACCTTTACCTGCTTAATCACCTTATTCCGTAACACTTGCTCCCTGTGGTCAATAATCTGGACCGATTGATCCACATAAGATAGGTTCTCTTCCAGCTGAACTACCTCTGGACTCAAAACATGAGATGGATCTGGCATATACTTTCTCAACATCAAAATGTGAAAAACATTGTGTACCTGAGATAAACTTGGAGGTAAAGCCACTCGGTATGCAACTGATCCAACTCTTTCCAGAATTTCGTATGGTCCAATAAAACTTGGACTCAACATTCCTTTCTTACCAAATCTCATCACACTTTTCCAAGGAGAAACCTTGAGAAAAACATGATCACCTACCTCGAAATATAGATCCTTCCTCCGGTTATCCGCATAACTCTTCTGCCTGCTCTGAGTTGTTCTCATGTGTTTCTGAATCAGCTGAACTTTTTCTGCCATCTCTTCTACCAATTCTGGTTCCATCAACTTCCTTTCACCCACTTCATCCCAGAAAGCTGGAGTTCGACACTGCTTCCCATATAATTCCTGAAATGGTGCCATCTGTATACTGGAATGAAAACTGTTATTATAAGAAAACTCAACCAAAGAAAGATGTTGTTCCCAACTTCCCTGATAATCCATCGAACAAGCTCGTAGCATATCCTCCAAGGTCTGAATTGTTCGTTCTGACTGCCCATCTGATTGAGGATGAAAAGATGTACTAAAATTTAATTCAGTACCCAACGACTTCTGAAGGCCTTTCCAAAATTTAAAAGTAAACCTGGGATCACGATCCGATACAATGGAGAGAGGAACTCCATGTAACCTGACTATCTCTTTAAGATACAAACGGGAAAGTTGATCAAGAGAGAAAGTATCTCGTATAGAAAGGAAATGAGCAGATTTGGTCAAGCGATCAATAATAACCCAGATTGCATTATTACCTCGAGATGTCCTCGGTAATCCCACAACAAAGTCCATGGATATGTTTTCTCATTTCCACTCTGGCACTGGTAAAAGCTGAAGCATCCCTTTCGGTAACTGCTACTCTGCTTTAACCTGTTGACATGTCAAACACTTCACAGTAAAATCAGCAATGTCTCTTTTCATTCCATCCCACCAGTAATACTCCCGCAGACCTCTATACATCTTAGTACTGCCAGGATGAAAAAAAACAACTCATTCTTCAACTGTGAATCACAAGGCACACATAACCTCTTTACAAACCTCAAAACACAAACACAAACTTATCCAAGAACTCATGGAAAATTTTATTCATAAGGTCCATGAATACAGCAGGTGCATTGGTTAACCCAAAAGGCATAACTAAAAATTCATAATGGCCATATCTAGTACGGAACGCAGTCTTCGGAACGTCTGCTTCTTTTACTTTCAACTGATGGTACCCCGACCTCAAGTCAATCTTCGAAAAATACTAAGCTCCCTGGAGCTGATACCACATCATTCGATGGCCCAACATCTGCTGAAGTTGTTACAAAGGATTTCACCACCCCTTTCTGCTTGTAGTCTGGCTGCATTCCCCCAGTTGAGTTCTTCGTTGGACACTCGTTTGCATAATGACCCATTTCATTACACTTAAAACATCTTACCGTAGGCTTTTCATTTCCTGCTTGATCATATTCCTTACAGTTACGAGCAATGTGACCAGACTTACCACACCGAAAGCACTTACCAGACTTAGATAAACATTCTCCAGGATGCATTTTACCACACTTCTCACAGGATGGATATTTGGTTTTCTTACCTCCTTGCTTCTTTGATGAATTCATCCCCTTTTCCTGCCAACTAGACCTCTTATTCTGTTGTTTTTCATAGAACACCTGATCATCGGCAAACTCCATTTCTACCTTCTCAGCACATTGAACAAGTTTTTCATAACTTTTAAACTCACGAGTAGCTAATTCCCTTCGATATTTTGGATTTAATCCTGAGTAAAAACGGTTTATTTTACTATGAAGATCTCGTATGAAGTTTAGAGCATACCTTGCCAATCGAGTGAACTTTGCTTCATAAGCAGCCACTGAATCATCCTCCTGCCTCAATTCTAGGAACTGTTTTTCCACCCTATGACGAACCACCTTAGGAAAATATTTCTCAAGAAACATACCTTTGAAATCGTCCCAGTGAAGATCCTCAATCTCATCACTATCCCTTATATTTTTCACCATTGACCACCACTGATCAGCTTCACCTTCAAAACGGTAAACAACAAGACTAACCTTTTGATGTTCTGAACACCCCATGACATCAAAAATCTTCTCCAGTGCATTAATACACCCTTCATCTTGCATAGTGTCATATGATCCTCTGAATGATGGGGGATGTTGCCTCATGAAATGTTCCACCACTGACATGTTCCTCTGCGGTTGATCTGGCTGATCTCGTGCATGGATACCACCACCATTTATAGCTTGAGTCAACTGTTCCATCACTGCAACAAACTGTTCAGTTTCGATTCAGACCATCTCAGGTTGCTGATTTGGAAGGTTATCTTCCTCCTGATGTCGTCCCAACATATCTGCTTTGTCTCCTCTACGGAAAACCATTCTGAACACAGAAATATCTTAGGCGAAGCAACATGGTAATCCGTAAATGCTATATCATTTCAATCATATTATAATTTAACACTTTTCTAACTCCTAAAGTTGTCTAAACCGACCTCTGATACCAACTATAAGGCCCCAGCCTTAAACCTTACTTAATCATGAGTTATTACAAGATTACACATTGAGGATCTTTTCGGGTTTAGTGTTTTAGAGAATTAGATCATAAAACTTGCATTACATTCCACATATAAACAAAGTGGTTACATAAAGATAGTATTCTTCATTCCTATCAATGGAAACGCATTTAAAATAAAACATGGATTATTTCTTGAGATATCCTTGACTCTATCATCTTATCATGTACCCTTCCCTTGACCTGTGAAAAACATTTCAAAAACTTGGGATGAGCATAAAAACTCAGTATGGGTTATAAAAAAAACATGGAAAGGAAACATGAGTTCATATATACATAAGAATGAAATCATACTTTACCCATAAAACATAGGCACTTTGACATACCTCATAAAATCATGAATAAATCATAGAAATCATAAGACATAAAGGTAACTTGAGGCATTCATAACATTCTTACGTAGGGAGTAACCCTCTCGGTTACGTTTGGAATACCCATCACAGTATATTCCCTAAAATCTCTTCGGAGAACCCTTAACGTTTCACTCCTTCGCGTTACCCAATGCATTGGAGAGCTATAACGGGCTCACCCGCCCTTAGTTTATCACGGAACCACCCGTCTTCATAATAATGCCAAAGAACCATAACATAATCATATCACATAAAACATGCATAAAGGAAACATAACATTTCCACATTTCAATCACGAGATATCAATACAACACATTGATATAATAAAAACATTATGAAAACCATTTTCAATACCAAAGTAAAACATGGTATTTATTTTTCTTTTAAAAAAAGAAGGTATGGCTTGTAGAGGAAGCCGAAACTCAAATAACGGTTACGACGGCGGAGAAGTCGTTGTCGCCGCATACGTACGACAAAAACATTCCCTTTTGTCGTTTAGTAAACGCTTCGTATAAAAAAGATTCCTTTTGAATAAACGTAAAAGTCAATGGGGTTTATACACCGTATAAAAGAAAGTTGTGTATAAAATAAAATATGCCTCAATGAAAGGAGATTGAGACGAAGTCCCATACCTCGTATCCGACTTGACCCGACCGTTCTTTAATCTCCTGAATAATAAACTTGAGTTAATCTCTACTTGCTTAAGAACCTTTTTCAAGTTCATTATTCCTTTTATACCATGTTATGAACATCATGTAATCTGTTAAGTTAACAATGTTCATTTTGTCGGTATTTGGTTCTTAAGTCAAAAATAGACTTCTTACACTTACATGTTGTTAATTTGGTCAAAGGTTCATTATATCCAGAATGTTATTCATGATGTAGATATCATATATGTCATATATATCCAGTACATACATGCATTTATAATATTACATCACATTTAGAGGTAAGAAATGAAATGCACCGTTCATGGAGACGGTAAGCCGTACGTACGCATGAACGCTACTTCCATTTCTATTTCATATTTTCTGGAATGGAATCATAATGATATAAGAGTATATTATAATTCCAGTATAATAACATATATAATATCATTAACTTTATCCTTTACACATCCCACATATGGTATTAACGAATCAAATCACTTTTAGGGGGCGGTAGTCCGCACTTCCTAAAATGAAGATATCAAGTTTTACCCATAATGGAAACCATAAAGGTATGTCCAAAATAAAAAAAAAACAGAAGCTTAAGGAAAACATAAACATATTATATATCATATATAAAAATAGTGAAATCATAATGGCCACCTTTGAAGGTGTTAAATGAGTGTTGAACAATCATCGTTTCGGGAGGCAGAATTTCGCCATCCACGGAAACCGTATGTTTTTTAACCATTTGATGTAGTTGTGTGAGAGTGTAGCTCAAATAAATCTTATAACAACATCCTAGTATATTTATGATACTGGTGTTGTTACAAAAGAAGTAAATAAAAAGATTTTAGGGGGTTGGAGAAGCAAAATAAAACAAATGAACATGAGAGAATGAATTACCTTTAAAAGTGTAACTCCTTTTGAGTTGAGCCTAAAGGCTTCCGTTGAAAGGATTATGCCCAAAGGGAATCCTCTAGGATGAGGAGAGGGATGTGGAGAGATCAAATGGGCAGGGGTTGGCCGAGCAAAAGGCTTGAAGAGTGTGTGAAATGAGGTAGAGGTGGGGGCCTTTTATAAGAGGAGAGGAGGGGCACTTTTGGAAAGTAAAGAAACATTACTTTATTTGAAAATGTGTTTCGGTTTTAAAAGGTCCCACATTGATATAATTCGTGGATAAGGTGATAAGGGTTCTAAATCCACTCATCCAATTGGTTTTGTCCATGTGTAGATCATAGATATTACATTATCATTCCATTTTATTTAAATCGTCAAATAATGATGTCATCGCTGCATCATTATTATGACATAAATAATTAAATTTATTTAATGTCTAAAAATTATAAAACAAATACTATGATGTAGTAAATCTTTTTAGCTTTCCAATTACTTTTTATAATCAAAATTTGGACTTGTATAACCCCACTTAAAAATTGTTTTCGTAAAACATCTCTTGTTTGTGTCATTTTTTACTTTAACATTTAATAAAAAGTTATTTATGTCATTTCCAAACCAAAGTGTCTCCATGGGGTCCCCAAGTTGACCCATGGCTTTTCTTGGTCGGCCATGACAAAACCAATAAGGTTGGGACATGTGTCTAGGTCATTTCCTATTATTAAAGCATTATTTATACCTTAAACTACCCTAATTACCACTAATCGCGATTAAGAACTTAATAAGTTACTATTCACCAAAAAATTATTATAATCTCATTGAACCACATTTTACTTCTTAATGACAACCATGTATGTCGGATTTTCAAAATTCAATACACATTAGTGGTAAAATTTCATTTAACTGAAAAATCAGTTTGCTTGATTACCACTTAGTGGTTTCACTATTCATCAAAAATTGAAGTTTTTCAGAAAATTACCAAAAATTCACCTTAAGATATATTTGATATTACGAATTCAAAAATGAAGTCCATTTTAAAAAATTCAAATCATATAAGTCACATTAATTAATTTAATAATTAATTCCCGCTGCCAGAGCAAATAGCGTGTTTTTACAAAACAATAAGTATTAAAAGATTGACACCAATTTAAGTCTAATTTCAAAGTGAAATTGATTCCAATTACCACCATTGGATAAAATGGTAAAAATATATTCTAATTTCACTTCAAAAGCAATTCAAAACATAATCTAATCATATAAATAAATTAGATTAAAAAGCAGTTTTGATGTAAAATGCAGTATTTTTCACTATTCATTAAAAAATGAACATTGTCAGAAAAATACCACAAATTCACACAAGGTAAATTTTGATGTCCCAATCATAAAGAATAAGTTTATTTTGACAAACATAGTTTATAAAATTGTCAAAATATAGATTCAAAAATGGTTTGTCATCAAAAGACAGTAAAACAATCTTTTAAGAATATTAGTGTATTCCATGCATAAGATTGTATTTATTTTCATTTTAAGCCGCTATAACACTATCTTAATCATTAATAAACATAGGTAAAAATATCTATTATTACTTACTTACTTGGGATGTTACAAAATATACTAACATGATATATTTTATGTACAGTTTCATCCATTTATTATGCTTGGATCAATTTACACTTCATATATTATTCAATGAAATCAATATCGAATGTGATTTTTTTATTCCAAAAAAAGTAATATTAAATGGATCATATATCTATAAAATAATAATAAGTTAGAACTAATTACTTTAAATTTTAATGAAAAATGAAATGGTTAACATAACGTAAGACTATAAAAAATTTTCTACATCTTCAGATGATGAATTAATATATTTTTCCTAATATTTTCACTAATGGTTCAACGTAGAATATTTGAAAAATTAATAACCCGACATTCCAATAATAATCAATATTATCAACATTAGAGAATTATTTTAATTAAAATGTTATCTCATACTATTTAAAATACATACCCAAAAATTTCATTACATTATTATTAAATAATACTTTTTGTCAATATTAACTTTTCTATATACCTCAAACAAATAAAAACTCTCCCTAGTTATCATTAATTATCTCAATATCAAAATGATTGGATATGATAAATTTTTTTCCGAAAAAATAATAATTAATGGTTAATTTATTTTTTTAATAACATGTTATAGTAACCAATACATAACATATGACAGTGGTAGACACAACACCCTTTTTTCCCTTAATCCATGGGTTCAATCCCCATGGTCATAAAAATACGATGGGATGACACCCAACATATGGTTTTTCCTTTTCCGAAAAATATATAAATATAATTCCTATAATGTTACCTAATTATAATGTCCGATAATTAGAAAAAAATTAAATATTAGATATAATATAAAGGTCACCAAAACCCTTAATCTAGTTTCCACATAATTTAATGAAATATTTCCTTAAATAACTTTTAATATTCATAACTAATGGGTTATATTACTGTAAATTATCTCTAAAAATATCCTTAACCATCATAAACATGCATCACATAAAACCTCAAATGGTTATTTATTCGATGAATCATATTATAAAACATATATTTATCATCCAAATAATCATTATTTTTAACCACGATCATTCATGATCATCATCTATTCAAATCCCCCATAATTGATTGAAAGTAAAATGTGAATTCTGAAAAGAATATAGCCCAAGAGTCTAAAACCACGTGAAAATAAATTCCCATTATCATATACCAATTGGAACTGAAGATATGCCCAACACACCTTCTATAAGGTTATTACCGATAGGTACATCTATTCCAGAACAATATCCACTTTAAGTATCCAAGTTGTGACATATTTCTAGAAATGATCACATAATCTCTTCTTTGAAATCACATTATGTTTTTTTCTATAATTATCCAGAAAGTACATCATATGGTTATGTTTTATAATCCTTTTACCAAATAATTTTTCCATTGTTTATATTAAAATTCTATTGGTTCCAAAAGCAGGGAACTTGAGCCTAGTAACCCAGATCCATGGGTTACATTACTTTTTTTTTCAAAAGATACAGGTGATCACACCCCTTGTTAAATGAATTGTTCAGTTGAATTGGTAAAATAGCTACCTACTTGAGTCTTGAATTATATTTTAAAAAATTATAACATAATTTTATTTCAACTATATAATTATTCCATATAGAATATCATTTTATATAATTCTATACACTTTATGGAATTGTCAGAAAAGAAAAAAAATTGGTGATATTGGTTACTCGGTAAGAGTTACATAAACAATTAGTAATCATGAATCAATAATCATAATAAACATGAAATAAAATTTAACACATATTCTATTAAAAAAACTTGTCAATCAGGATTAGATACGAAATAATTAATTTGGAAAGGGGAATATCATAACAAAAAATCCATTTTATCAATAATTTTACTCTCATGAGGAAAGAAGGCATAATCAGCATGGAAAAGTAAATATCTAAAACCAAATTCCTCTTAATAAATGACTTGACACTCATGAATATATAAGAAATATTAAATATGGTAAGATTAATACTTGAATTCACATTCCATTTAATCAATAATTAGATAATGAAATTAATCGAGGTATAACATTATTTCAAAAACATATGGATAATAATAATTGTATTCTAAATGAAATAAATGACTAATTATGAGATTTTATGATCTATTGAATCATGATGCCTATACTTTGATGACCTATTACATTGATATATATAACTGAATTTTAGTTATACATCCGAACCCCATTAAATAATGCTATCCCACAAATGAATCTTATGAAACTACTATTACATCAAGGGGCTATCTGTAAATAGGCACAACACATATCATCAAGTCCTATGACTTCTTCATATATCTAATAATTTATTTATTTCATGAAAAATATTCCTTATCAATAAATTTCCATATCGGGTAAGTAAAATATATTATAATAATCTCACAATCCAATAAAATTAATATCAATGAAATTTAATTTATTTAAAAAAGATATAAGATTTATCTAATAAATATATCCTTGATAAAAGATATGAATATTTTGGAGAAATATAATGTAAAAATATGACAAGAATGTGAGTACATCAATGGAAGGTATATGATTAAAAGAATTAATAAAGAATGGGAATGTCAATACATTACCTCGTGTAGTTTGTGTGCGCATGACTGGTAGAGGTGCCCTGTGATTCTGCATCAGACCCGAGTTTGAATACGAGTGGGAGTGAATTAACATGGGCACACATTAAATCTTGAATGACAAAGTTTGGCAATGACGTAGATGTGATATAGGGAAGGAGGTGACATAGACATCATGTAGGAATGTTGCTACACTGGGAATTTGGGCTCGATTGTTGGCCATTGTGTCATGTAATAAGATTCATGACCAATATGAATTTGGGACATATAATAAGTAAATAAGGATTTATTGGTGGGAATTCCCCTGATGGGAATATGGAATTTTTTCCAGCCTATATGTGCGGTGTGTGTGTGTGTGTTTAATTAAAATTTACCCCCATGCACCTAATAAAAAAATAAATTTCCTAGAAAAATTCATCTTATACCATCAATAGAAATAAAAAATATGGAATAAATAATATATATATATATAGTGGATCATATTTTCAACAATGTATTAATGATTTTGATGAATATATACACAAAAAATGACTTTAAAATTATAATTTAGGAAAGTAAGATTTTACCGTTGTAGTTTTAAAAAAAAACTAAAAGTAGGAATTTTATTGAAAATAATTTTATTTGAAAATAATCTATAAAAAATATAAAAAAAATATTAAAACACTGATCGGTCATGATGATTGGAAATTACATAAATTCCACTCCTTTATAATAATTAATTATATGTTTTCTGTAAAAAGAAAATTTCCCTTGTTTGGAAAACAGGAGGAATATTTCATTAAAAAAATTTAACTGAAAAAATGGGTAAACTTTATTTCATAGAAAATTTGGACAAATTTAATAAAAAATTTCAAAACATATTTAAAAACATTTTTTTCAAGAAAATAGAATTTCATCTGAAGAAAGAAATAATGTCATATTTTAAAGAATTAGTAATGTCATTTTTTTGCACTGAGTAGTTGTTTTATATTTCTTGAAAAAATCATGAATAACCATAGTATATTAAAATTAATGGTATCTCAGATATAATGATAAAAATAATTCCTTCAATAAATTTTAAAGGATATACAAATCCGATTAATTTGAGATTGTGAAATAAACCACTATAATGATCATAATGTTGAAGTTAAAATTAACCAACTAATTTATAATGTGTATCAAATATAAATAAACATAAATAGTAATATATATATAACATAATTTATTCATATTTAAATAAAAAATCATTATAAAATTTCAAAGAACAAAATGATGTAATAGAATCCAATAAAAATAAATTAAGCACTAAAATTATTTATCAGATAGAAATTTTCATGTCATGTCCCCCTAGATGGGATAATTCAAATTAAGACATAAGATATAATGAATTACTATTAAATCATGTTATAAAATTCTGAAGGGAAATACATAAACTATATAAAATAAAATAGATCCATAATATTAAAATATTCTTCTTGGAATGTAAACTAAGACGAAGTCCCTCACCTCACACTGCCTTTTTTATGAATGTACATTAAACTAGAATATAATGGTATTAAGAATGTTATAAAATTATAGAATCATAATATTAAAATTTATAATTTTCTATATGATCCTCATATAACATTGTACCCCAATTTTGTATATATTATTTCATTATTTCACTATTTTTAAGTTATTTTCCTTATTTTCTCAAGCGTGTTTTATCATGTACGAGGTTGATAATTTTAAAAGGGTATAGATATAATTATTCGGAAATGAAATGATTTTATAAATATAATATTTATTCATTAGTTACATTTCTAATGCCATCCTTGAAAATTGGGCAAAGAGAATGAATCACTTTGCTTCATTGAGACGATAAGGGTCTGTATGCCTGAGGGACAATATCATTTCATATTTTGTGAAAGTGCATGGAAGTGAGTGACATAATAATTTTATAGCATAAATAAAATTTCTTATATATCACTTATATTTGATAAATTTATCCTCATTACCATCTGTGTAACAAGTAATTTAAAAAAAATTCACCTCACTTCATGAGGCAATATTCCACCGTATAGAGGAGCAACAATATTTATTTTATACATCATATAGACTAAAAATTTATATGTGATATTATATTTAAAAAGGTATAATAATATAATAATTAATATATATATATATATATATATTAAATCCCTCATTATATATAATTATTATAAAATCTTAATGGAAAATGAGTTATATTAGTTTATGAGGTGGTAGTCTGTCTTAAACACGATATATGATTTTGAATCCCATTTTATAGAGGATGATAAGAATAAAAATTATTCCATTAACATAATAAATTCTTAGTATGTAGGATATATTTATGTTATTATATTGGTTTTTTAATAAATAATTGAAGATGCAACAATAAGAAGGAAAATAATAGTTCTTCATTAAGATAACTATCTTCTCTAAGAGGAACCCCCTTTGGATCTCAACTTAATGACCATAGGTGTTGTATTTATTGAATAAAATAATCTATATTCTGTGAATAATGATATTTTGGATAGATTTTTTAAGTTTTTCTAGACAAAATTATTCATAGGTGTGATGAAATGATGGGAGGGTGTAGACTTTTATAACTGGGGGACAAGACACACATGGAATATTTAAAAAAAATTAAAAGACACCCACACTTTTCAAATATACAAGTAATAAAAATGGTACATTATTAAACCATAGATTCCATAAGTCATTAAATGTACATAAAATTGGATTCAGATAAGTTTTTTTCATTTTAATTCAATTATACACAGTTAATCATTCGATAGACTTGTTTTTACCATAACCCCTATAATTAATTTTTACATATTTTACTTTTAATAATGGTGAATAACTAATTCAACCATATTATATTTTATATATTATTATTATTTTAAATATTATATCAATTTTTATACATTATATTTATAGATATTAGAGAATTAGACCCAAAGACGGGAAAAATAAGGTGGAATCATAATAAAAGAACTAAAAAGGAAAAGAAGCTATTATTTTGATATACAAAATAAATTTTATTTTTAATGAACAATATAATTTATATTTGAATTTAATTAATTAATTTATACTTTAAAACCAATTTAAATTATTTTTCATCCATTCAAATTTTTGAAATGAAAAAACCAATTTTCAATAGATATCATTATTTATCACCATTCATCATGTTAATGATTCATAAAAATATCAAGAAAAACACAAATGGATATTTTTTATATAGAATAAAAATGAACTTAATTTTTTCATAAATATTTTAAATATTTTGTAACAAATAATTTTTAATAATGACCACAATGCCCGACTAAACCATCTTTTAGAAAAATATAGTTTTCCAAAAAAACATTTCTTTTTATATAAAATTATTCTTAATTTATTTTTAATTAATTTATACCCATCTAATTTATTTCCTTAAATTATAAAACTTATAATATTCATAACATTGTTATTATTATTCATACCCTAAAACATAATGTCTGGGTTTAAATAATACTGTCTAAAATAATAATATTTTAATAGAGTATTTTGATTCATATAAACCTGGTGTTTCATGCATCATATGTTATCAACTAGTTTTAATATATTTAAAAAAGAAATATTTAATAAATAATGAAGGTGTTATATTCATTTCTATGATCTATACTGTGGGTCTTATACATGATCCAACCTAATATTCTTCTTCTAAAATATCAGAGCATTACACCATATCATAATAAATAATTCCAAAATACACAAAATCATGTGAAAATTTAATCAATTAAAACATAAAAATGTGTTTATATTACATTAAAATTATGAAAATATATATATTATAAACTATTATCGTATTTATTACTCTTAATTAAACCTCATATTAAAACATCCTCAAATACAATTTATATATTCATTTCATATGTTACCTACTATAACAGCAAAATACATTATATAAAAATAACTACCACATTTATCAGTAGGGTATCAATTTTTCACCTTTCAATATTAATTTATGTTTATAGTTTTATATAATTAGGGAAAACTCTTACATGAAAATACCCATGTCATTAAGTAAGAATAGTTCCCACTATACCAATCATCCTATTTTTCATGTTAATTCTTTATCATTTTTATGTCATCATTAAACCCTATTTAAAACATTTCAAAACATGGGATGTGAATAATTATTTTAGTAAGGTTCACGAAAAAATGGAGAAATTAACTCGTTAGTACTTCTGAAAACCATGATATCATAAAATAGTTTTTTACTTTGACAAAAAAACCCCGAGATGAAATAAATATTTAATTAGACAAGAAATTAAAAATTACAACCAAAATTTTTTCATAAAAAACATTACATGAAATCATAATGGTAAAACAGAAATAATGATTATTTTCTTCGAAAACTTGAGTGATCAATAATAAATCATTTCTCAAAAAACAATACATTCACCAATAAAGGGAAAATCATTAATTTAAAACAACAAATTACCACATTACAGATTTAAGTCTAAACCATTTTTGGGAAATATTATAATGAATATATAATTAATATATTCTTAATAGGGAACCATATTCATATCACAATTACATTGAATCTTAACTAAACTCTTAAAAATGTAATAACCAACACAATTAATTCCAATATAATTTTTTAGAGAACATAAAAATTACCTAATGCACCGGAAATATATTATGGGTTCACCAAATCATAAATTCAACTTACAAAATAATTTTCTATTTTTAAATTCATTATGTTAAACTTATCATTGGATTATGTTTATTTGATTTTATAAAAATTTATATTTTTCAAGAAATAATGAAAAAAATAAATATTTTTATTGTAAAATGTATTTTTTATTAAATAATTCACAATAAAAAAAATTTAGGCTTATTTTTAAATTTTTATTCATTATATATCTTTTAAAATAATACAATAATGTTTTTTCAAATTGATTTCATAGTTGAATTTAATATAAAAACATATTATATTTTTTAAGGGAATTTTAACGAAATAATATTTTTCAATTGAGATTTCCGATTTAATTTTATATTAAATTCTGAAAAAAATTTGTTTTGGATTTTTTATAATTTAATTAACATTTAGATTAAATTATTCAAAATTTTTAAAAAATATAATTTTTGTAAATTATTTATATTATTAATAATTATTTTTATCTTCACCATAAACATTAAATCTGGTAATTTAGATTAGATAATAAGATGATAAGAACTGTTAAATGATTGGAAAACATAAATAGATGTAATATTTTGAGAATATATTGACATTTATCATCATTGGTTATAATTTATGATCGTTTTGGCCACTATTATAAGAATAATAATTTTATAGTATTTTATTTAATAAAAAGCCAAACATGTTACACTATTGTTTATTATAAATGTAATAGTATTTATAATGTGTTATCTAGAGGATATGTTGAATTATAGATATTTTTTAGAAGTTAAAAAATATTAATATTCACTATATTGTTAATTTAATCTTTATATGAAATAATTATCTTAAATGGATTCACAACACTTATTTAATACTTATTTTATTAATGAGAAATTCAATTAAGTGATATTAAATATATTATAATATATCTAATTGGAGATATATAGTGTGATAAAATGATTTAAATGTTTCATCAAACAATTGGAGATATAATAAAATATTTATTTCAAATTAAAAATGTTATCTTCATATTATTAATATCATTGTAACAAATAGTTTTTAAAATCGACATTATGGATATTTTATAGTAAAAAATATATTATTAAAGGTTATAAAATTAATAAATATATTGAATTCAACCAAATAATTATGAAAAGTTTAAAAAATATTCCATGGTCAATTTTTGGGTCTTTTTCATTTTATTGTAATTATAAAAACCCATAAAGTGTAAAAACTCATGTCACCAAGGTAAAAGATAAATAGATTAAATATTGTTTTAAAATAATAGAAGGATACAAATATTATCAAAACAAATATAATGTTTATTGTTGAAGTGGATTTAGACCCATAATAATAGTATCTTATAAAATATCATGTATTAATCCATTTAATAGAAAATATTATTTTATATTAATTTATTAATTTAAGAAATTTCAAGAGTGGCCCCCTTATATTATAAAAGGGAACATCTTATTCTAAATTATTCACACTTAATAATCCTTTTGATTCTCTATTAACTGTGTTAATAAATTCTTAAAATAACTCCAAACATAATTTTGTAAATTATTTTGGTATAATAACAGTTATATAGGTCATAATATATTATAGAATGGTGATTTTTTAATGTAAAATTTTTAATTGAGATTTTCTATTTTTGTTTATTCATCAAAATCAATAAAATAGTATTCAGAACTAATAAAATAATAAATATAATATAAACCATAAAATTATATTTTATCATATTATTTTAATGACATATATACATATTCAATTCAATCATATAGGAAAAAAATTCATTATTTATGTGTACAACAGACTACAACCTAGTGGACTGATGTAATTCATTTTCTATTATCATCTCTCAACAATGGTAAAAATGATATAAATAATGTTTATATATGATATTTATTATATATTTATCATTATTAAATCATTATATATCATTTTTATGTTACCTTTATATGTATATAAAAATGATAATGTCGATCATGCGTGCATGTGAATTTCCACCACCACGAAGCTATGCCACTTATTTTTCATCATCACATGACATGAATAATATATATAAGAATAATGAAATAAATAATATTATAAACATATATATATATAAATAAATAATTTTATGAAAATTATGGGATGTTACAATAATATTCAACATCTTTCTATATTGATAGTATAAAATCATAAATGATATTCACGTGTATGTATACCTAACATCTTTATGTTTATTACATAGTTAATTTTAATAAATATATTGAATAATTGTATTTAAAGTTATAGTTTATTTATAAATATTATAATTATTTCTATGTTATTATTGAATAAATGATGGAATAGTGACATTATATATTATATTAAAATTACCAAAGTAATTTTTGACATAATTACTGAATATCATCAAAATTTTTTATGGGAAATTACATGATACTATAATTGTACATTACATTATTTCAAAAAATATAAATTGATTTGTTATAACGAAAAGGGTTACTAAGGAATTTTAAAATTAAAAAATAATTATTATATAGGATGATTAAGGATATATATGATGAATAGTACCTGAGTTAAGGGAGGTTATTTTAAAAATCATCATTCAATGTCTCTGTAAAAAATAACTTATTTATTCTATAATCTATTTTTTATAAAAAATATTTAAATCAGTTTCTATTAATATTTCTGGATATTTTAAAATAATTTTTTCAATTTATATTTTTTCATAAAATGGTTTTAATGGATAATTTTTGTCATTTTCCAAATGAGGCGCTTTACAAATTTTCTGAAAAAAGGAAGGAATATTTTTAACATAATCACCATGATCACATTTCCCCACTTCCAGGAATAATAATTTATTAAAAAATTAAATTACATGATTAAATTTTTATGTTCAAAAAAATTTTATATTTTATATGGTCATTTCTCCTTTTAAATAAGAGATTTTACACAAGGGCTATTATTATGAAGTATAAATTCATGTTTTATGATTATGATATGTTTCTTGGGTGTCGTTATTATAATGGGTGATTACATTTTAAACCATCTATGGGTGGTACCATTATATACCTTGTATGGGTGGTTAAATTTTATCCTTTAATGGAATAGGTACTCCAGATATGAAAGTTGACCATATGATAATTCCATATATTAGATAGAGTTAACAAATAACTTTTATCCTAAAAGATAATAAGAATATACTATAATTTTCATTCCAAGATTAACAATGTTCGTTAATAATTATTAGATATGATGCTTACTGTGTGGTAATTATTGGATATTAACTATAATGTACCTTCACGAGTAGTTGTGCTGGTTACCCTAATGACTCCCCATGTTTTAAACATGTTTTATCTTTGTTTTATATGGGTTGTAATGGTTTGGATGTAAAAATGCTATATGATTTTCATATAGATTTGATTCAATCCTTAATATGAAACAGTAATGTGAGGAAGGTAACTATGTTATGGATTTCATGATTTTCACTAGACTAATGGATTTCATTATTTTCTTTTTTGTTAATATGCTTTTTTTACTCATTATACATTTTCAAAATGTTTTCTCACAGGGATTAAGGATCGGTAGGTATAATGATGAGTTTATTATTAATAATGATAATATTTATCATCAAGAGAAATAGTGATTTTTAAATCATTTTTTTGTTTGGAAAATGGATATAGAGTATAACTGCCCGTATGTAATGAATGGATTGACGTTGTATGAGTTTTTTATAATTATATAAGACTCCAAAACAAAAAAGTCATTATAAATTTTATAACGTGAATTCCAGTACAAAACAAGTATAATATGTAATTATTAAGGGTAGGTACTTGTATTTGTTATTAAATAGGGGTTTAATCAACATTGGAGATTAGGATTTTTTCTTACCATATTTTTTAAGAGTTTGGATATCACGACAAATATACATGTATATGGTTTATTATAACATCAATGTCTTAGAACCGTTATATTGTATATAAATTGTGAAATTTTTAAGTAATTAATGATGTTTTTGGAATTATTTTATTTTTTTATGTATATAAAAACATTAGGTACAACATGATGTATTATTTTTGGAGAAGACATTAACATTGATTGGATATAATTTTAATGGTATGAATAATATTGACGGTTTATTTGATCATTTTTTTATAAGAAATTATGGTGTATTAATTTTTTTGGATGAGAAACGAAATTTATGAGATAACCATCGAGGGAAAACTATTTTTATAATATATTAATATATTAAGGTTGTTTTTAAGTAAATTAAAAACATTTATGTAACTTTATAATGAATATATTTGAATACTTTTAGAAAAATTATGCCCCTCAGGGTTGGTTACAGGTCCAGCAAGGTTGTTGGGATTGAAGTCACAATAGAATAGTGATAAGGGTGAATTGCCTACCATTGGCCTACATGATGTATTGGTATTTATGAAAATATTTTTATATATGTAAACTATTTGTTGGATTAAATGTAAAATAATATTTCGAATATATGGGATTGGAATATGATTTTTTGATTAAGTAATTGCTGTTATTTTAATATGAGGTCATACTTTTGGAAATCATATATGATTAAAGGAAAAAATATATTATGAGATTTTATTTGAGGAATAATATCAAAGTTTATTTTAGAATTATATATAATTATATTTTGGATTTATGATGATTGCAGTTTTTTTTATTGAAATAGTTATCATATCTTTAAGATTATTTGATTTAGGAAATTACATTTTTGTTATGAAAAATTATGAGTCATTGATGGTATTTGAAGATATAGGGTATAATTTATCTTGTAAGACTATGTGATATACTAATTTTAATCTTTATTGAATATTCATGTGGAATATTTTATATAAGTTTTAAGGATACATAATTATTGATGGATCGAAGTAAAATTTTGGGTATTATAGTTGAATTTTGGGTGATTAACGTATTTTTTTCTTATAAAGGATTATTATTTTTGGCTAATTATACTATCTTATCTTAACAATTTTTTCGGTTAATTCCAAAATATATTAATAATTTATAAATCTAATTTTTTTTTATTTTTGGATCCATATTAGTTTACTATAATAGTTCAAGATTGAAATATTCTTCTTGATTACATATAATTTGGAGAAAAAATGATGAGGTTGTAGTGGAAGATAAATGTAGGATGAAACTATATCTGTCAAGTATGTATATTTCATCATGTTATCTAAGAAAAACTTTTTTAATCAAAAACATCATTTGTTTACTCTTCTAATCTAAAAATAAACATATTTTTAACCCATCAAAAATTTATTGTTTTTTAATGCTCAATATTCTCATGACCATGTTCAATATCACTCTCCATCAGTACCAAAGAGTAGATTTCTCTATCATATTCTTGTTTTCAATTCCAACATAAGTTCTCCTACCTTGGAACTTAATATGTTTTATTCTACCTTATTTTCCAAATTTTCAAAATGAATTATTATTACTCATTTTAACAGTATATGATTTCAAAAATATGTATTTTCAAATTCATTCCCTTGGTTTCAATACTGATTTGAAATTTAGATGATGAAATTTATTTAATAGGGCTAGGGAATTTAATATAATTATGTAAAAAATTAAATAGTATTTTCCATAGTATAAAATATAAGTAATATTGATCATAAATGAACAAATAAATATTATTATTTAAATTGTAATTGTATATTATGGACCTAAAATAGGAGATCATGAATAATATTAATAGAATAATGGAATATATTATTGTAATACTCATTATTCATGGCCCAATTGTTTTATATATTCACTCAATATTTAGGTAGTAATTTTATTCTTCAAAAAACATGTTTTCTTCAAAAATGATTTTATAACCTATATGGAAGATTATTAAAAATAATATATGTAAATTTTGGAATGATTATTTGAAAAAATTATCTTATTTTTAAAATTAATCATGAAAAATTTATCTTATAACGAATTTATGATATTTTTTTAAAATATTTATTTTTTATGGAATTGTGAATTTTTTTGATATTTATTAAAAATGATATTTTTTATTATTTTATTTAAAATATAAAAATATATTTTATGTTAATTTTAAAATTTTATTTGGTAATTATTATTTATAATAATATATATTTATTAATTGGACCTGATACATGAATTTAACATAATGTTATTTTATATTTTGAAAGGAAATTTTATAGAAAAACTGATCTTCATTGCATTTTACTAGTTTTATTTTGAAATAAAAATTTCAACTTTTGTTTTTTGATTTTTTTCAAATAGATTAAATATTTGGAATCATTGAGGAAAATTTATAAAATAGAGCCCTATTATTTTTGGAAAAAATTAATAGTAACCTCATAATTTTTTATTACCCGGATAAATGGTTAACCAGGTAATTGATGATACAAATAAAATGATAAGAACTATTTAACTTCCAAAAAAACATACCTAAATTTTATTTTATGATATTATATCTACCGTAATCATCCATGTATCTATTTTTTTGTGCCACTATTATATGATTATGAAATTTGTAGTATTTTAATTACAAAAATTCAGACATGTCAGGCTATGGTTTTTAATATGTTTAATATTTTTAATGTGATGTTATCTAAAGTATATGCTCAGATATAAATTCTATTTACAATTTTAAATGGTTATCTTCATTATATTAATTTTTTTTCTAATTTCTAGTCATGAAATAATTATTGTTAATTCATTCACAACATTGATGTAGTAATCATTTAATTAATGGAAAAATGAAAAATAATATTATTAAAATTATAATAAATTTAAATTTAGATTAATAATTAGAAAAACCAAATTTATAGAAAACCCTGACATGTTACAAATATAAAAAATATATTTTATTAATTATATGTTCTATCCTGATATTATTAATCTCAATGTAATTAATATTTCTAAAAAATGGTGTTATTGGTATTTGAGACTATAAAATATTTTATTAAATGATTTAAAATTACTAAAAATCATTAATTAGAAAAATTTATTATTATAAGGTTTTAAATATCACATATGGTTCTTTTATGAGTATTTTTTCATTTTATTTTAATTATCTTAATCATTATTGTGTAAATATTCATGTTTTCATGGGTATTTACGAAGAGGTTAAATAAGGGTTAAAACAAAAATATATGTGTATAAATATTTGAAATTTTAATTTATTTTATTTTATGATTATTTTTAAACCATAATAATATTATATTAAAAATCTATATATTCACAGGCATATGGTGTAAAATATTAAATTATATTGATTTATTAATTTGAAAAATTCAAAGACTGCCCCTCCCCACTATTATAAAATGTCATATATTCTTCAAATTTTTTCCACTCATAGTGAAAATTTATGATAAAAACATATATAAAAATTAATTAATTAATAATAACCCTACCAACATTATAGATTTTTTGGTTTAGGAATGAAACAATTAATATAATTATTGTTGTGTTAGGAAAAAGAGTATTTTTCATAAAGTGGTATAGTTTTTACTCACATGTTTCTACTTTGACTATTCTTCCACATCCCAAATAACATCATCAAACATGATAAAATTGTATGGTAATTATAATTTTTATAATTATATTTTATTCGATCAGTGTAATGATCTATACACATCTACACTTTTATAAAATGGGAAAAGAATCAATCATTCGTGCGTATGACAGACTACCACCTTGCAAACCAATGTAATTCATTTCCATCAACATTACTAAAAAATTCTTATAATTATTGAATGAATGTTTATATATTATATTTATGACATTATTAACTTTTTAAAAAGAAAATATTTCATTTATGTTTTTTCCTTTTGATATAGAAAACTGATAATGTTGTTCGTGCGTATGAGTGGATTTTTACATCGACTAAGGGATGTGGTTCATTTTTCATCACTAAATCACATGAATGATATATATTGTATATATAAGTAGATAATATATATATATATATATATATATGATATTATTATAATTATTTTATATTGAATATTTCTTTCAATCTTTCCATAAAGGTGGTTGAAACATGGAAACGTTACCCATGCGTACATATAACTTACCAACTCTATTATTGTAATGTAGTTAATTAATCATAACAATTTGTAGTAGATCAATTTAAATGTATAATATATGTATAAGAAAGAAAAATAACTAATTACTACATTTATTTTTGATATTATTGAATAATGACCATTTTAAATATAGTCAAATTACCGATTTTTTTTGGATTTAGGTATAAAATATCGTCAAAATATACAATGTGATGTTACATGATTATGTAAAATTTTTTAACATTTTAGTAATTGATATAAATTGAATAATAAAATTTACAAATGTTCGTAAGGATATATAAAATTAAAATATTTTAATTTATTAGGATGATAAAGGGCATATGTGACGAATCATACTCGATGTAAGATACTATCTTTTAAAAATAATATTTTAATGTTTCCGATAAAAATTATGTTTCCAATCCTTATTAAAATAATTATTTTCGAAAAATTATTTAAAGTGTGTATTTTTTATTCTTCTATTATTTTTAATGTAATTTTGTAAATTTTTTACTTTTTTAGAAAACTGTTTTAGAGGAATTACTTTCTGATTTTCCAAATATGAGACATTGGGACATTTATAAAAGATTTAGAGGATTTTTTGAAAACTTATATGGAATCAGTGGATTTTTCTGACTTCATGAAAATTAGTTTTATAAATATTCCATTAAATTATTAATTAGATATTTTAAAAAATATTATATATTCAGATCATATTTCTATTAGGTAACTTATTTTTTTCAAGGAATGTTTTTATGATGCATGAATTTAGGTTTTATGATTATGATATGGTTAATGGAAATTGTAATGATAATGTTGGGTTATGTTTTATACTAATAATATGTGGTTCCATTATATACAATGGATCAGTGGTACACAAAATATTTAATTCTAGCATATGGTTATTCCATATATGAGATGTAGTTATCTGATTAGGCTTCTATTAAAGTGTTAATGAGAATATACTATGATGGCTATTAAAATATTAAATATGATTGTTAATCGTGGGTATCTATGATGGTTACTCTTATTTAATCCTAAGATGTTAACCACAAGATTCTTTTATGAGTATTTATGGTGGATTGTCCAATGAATCCCTAAATTTTTAACAAGTTTTATCTATTTTTTCTACAGGTTGTAAATGTTTTATTTGTAAAAAATGTGTATGTTTTTAATATGAAAATAATAAATACATAAGATAAATGATTGATGTAATAATGTGAGTATATTATGTATTTAATTTTTTTCAATGGACTATTGGTTTTTTACTTTTAATTTCCCATACTAAGATTTGGGTTCTCCTCCCTCGTTTTGAAAATGATTTTTAAAGGGTTTTAGGATGAGTGGGGATAATGATGAGTTCAAGATGAAAAATGTAATGTTTTTATGAAAATGAACCATGAGTTATTTTATTTTTTTTAGTGATAAAATTAATACAACTTATATCATTACATGTTAAATTTATTAGTTTAATTTTTAAGATTTTTTACTAATTATCATAATCTATATTGCAAAAAGAGATTGAAATTTTTTATTGAAGTGAATTTCAATACAAAAACAATAGAATATTTAATTATTATGTTGTGATCCGTATATTAACTATATAAAATAATTAATTTATCTATAAATAAATGAGAATTAATTAAAATGGTAAATTAAATTCCAATGTAATATGTTAAAGAAAAAATATTTTATTACACTTTAGTAAAAAAAATCAAAACATTCCCCTAATAAATATTACAAAGTATCCCTTTTAAAATATTATTATGATAATAAAATAATATCAAAATTTTAATTTTGAATCTATTTATGCATAATGAATAATTAAATTTAATCATTTAAAATAACATGGATATGGAAGAATATTAATTAAAAGGAAAAAAATTCAGAGAATTTTAAAAACAATGTCCCTCATATAATGTTTGAATCATCACTTACATTATTTAACATGGATAAAATGAACTGAAATTAATTATTTAATTTCTTAATAATGTTTTAATTGTTTAATACATTATCCTTAAAAAATTTATATCATTTATTTTAATGAAACATTTACTTACATAATCAATTATTCCCATACCAGGTCTATCGAGGATGTTTAGTTAACTACTTCCAAATTACTTCGGTAGAATGAAAATTGTCACAGATGTATTAAAAACATAATCTATTGAATATTAATCATGAAGGGATTATAATTTTTACATAATATTTATTATTTTAAAACTAATAATCAAATATGTTTATGGAAAATTAATTTTGTTACAAGCATAGAGATTATAGGCCACACCTACGCATGAGTAATACTTTATTCTTCAACGAACATGAGAGAAAAAGGTAAGTATTATTTTATTTTTCTAGAATAATTATTATATCATAAATTTTTTATTATATCCTTAAATAAACATATATTTTCCTTCTATAGTATGTGTGGATGAAAAACTAATCCCATCAGATTTTGGTGGTGGTAATCCACATGTATGCACAAACAACGTTTTCACTCTATAAAGAATTTAAATTTCAGAAAATATATTATATATTATCGTCAAGTAATTATAATTATATAATTAATAACATAATTATAATTAAAATTCATAATTAGAACAATCCATGAGATGCGATGGTGGAAAACTTATTAATTTTTTTTAATTCGATTGTCCATATTAAACATTAATGACGGTTTACTATCCCATTTGATGAAATCCGGTTTGGAATTAATCATAATAAATTAACGAAATTAAATTTAATAAAATGGGATACATTTATATTGTTACATTATAATAGTCAGATTATTTTATGAATATGTGTAATAAAAAATACAACTGAAACTATTGGTAAAATGTTATATCTCAATTTTAGACAAACTATTTTTCATTACCCCTTTTGTCTAATATGTTTATTATTATACCAAATAAAAGATGTCTATTATGTGGTGAGGTGTGACTCTATGTTTCTTGGTTAGGTATTGGAGAAACTAGAGAACTCAAAATATGTGAGGAAGATATTATATGAGGTATTCCATTTATAAGTGAGGAAAATGTTGCACTTAGAATTACTTAAAAGTCTTAATAATATATTTATGTTAAAATATTTTCAAGTAGGACCATGGAACTCCAAATTATAATAAAATATGTGGTATGGGAAAAATAAACTAAAACAATACATTTTGAAATTCGAGGAAAATATTTTAATCCTTCTCTCAAAGATAAACCACTTCAAACTCATTTAAAACATAACCATGATAACTTAATGTTTTTCCGAGATAACATATTTATATAACCACAAATAAAAAGGCACATTTAATGAAATTTATACATTTTGATTCCAAAATATTATCCCATTTTATATTTTTCAATTTTTTAAGTTCTATAAAACATTTTTTAATATAATAACATAAAACACATGAGAAGTAGTTTTAGAAAAATACATTAATTATGCTTTGAAATCATTTTACCATGAAAACAAGTAATAAATTAATTTCCTTGATTTTATTGTTTTTAAAATAAAAATATGAATGTTTTTATAATTTCAATGAAATCCAAAATTGAATATTAAAATTCAACCATTCCATTAAATACAATGATTGAAAAAAGGTTTTAAACTGGAATAAATATGAAGTATCATCTTATAAGACAGGAATGGGTTAATACCTAACAAAATTATTAATTACAATATTTTATCAATTTAAATTTAATTTTTGGAAAAAAATAAAAATAGGATTTAGGAATATATTAGAGAGATTTTAAAACATCCACCCATTATTTTAACATGGTTTTACCTAATTTATCCTTACCGAGCAAAAAATTAATAACTATGGATACTATTCATGATGAAAAATAATAATACAACCCTATTAAATTATATTAATTATTATAAAAAATTATGGAAACCATTAAATTAAATTAAATTAATATAATTGGAGCTATTTATTGTAAACTTAAACCTGCAAACCATCATGAAATATGGGTTTCTCAAATAAATCTCATCTAAGTGTAAATAATTATTCTAAAATAAAGCATATAATTGTTTAAAATGATCATAATAGTATTAATGATAATATAAGTAAAGTAACAGTAACTATAATTAATTATTAAATAAAATGGAACTTTTTGAAATCTTGAAACGAAAAGCCAGTTTTCAATAAAAATCTTGTCTTCTCTCACAATTCACTAGAAAATCAATCGTTTTATACAATTTGAAATTGTGTACACTAATAAAATTGGGATATTTTTATTTTAAAATTGCTAATATTTTTATCAATTACAATATATAATTGTTCAACATGTTCATTATAAAATTACCTAGTAAAAATGAATAAAAATGTTCAAAGAAAACATATTTTCGATGATGAAAAAGATATTATTGAAAATTGAGTTCTTACTTCCAAATAATTAATGAATAATATTTATTAAATTTTACTTTTATTCATATTTCATAATGTTTTTAATCATATAAATACATTCCAATTAAAAATTATTTTACACCTATAACATTTAATTAATAATATTTTTTATCATTTAAGAATGGTTTGGTGTGTTATATAAAATATTGAACATAATGATCTATTAAATTATCATCGTGTTATAGTCAAAATATTTATAATTGTATTTATAAATTCAGTTAATGAAGGTAAAATATTCACTACATTTTTCATGGTATAAAATTCATCATATTTTTTAGTCTGAACATGAATAATTAGTGAAATATAATTACATTATGGCTTATCATGTATTGAATCAAACTGATATTTCATTAAAGTTCTCTTAGCTAACATAGAGCATATATCCACAAAAATGATTTCATTTCTTCAAATTATCATTCAATTTTTTATGAAAATTTCAAAAAACTCATTATGTGAGTGAAATTATGTAGTACCCCTAGTTTTGGGTAAATAACCCCATTCTGTATGTTTTTTTAATTTGTGTGATTTTAAATGGGTTTCCATAAAATAGAGAGTTTCCAAAAAACAGAGAGTTTCCATAAAATAGAGAGATTCAATAAAATATATAGATTCTATAAATTAGAGAGTTTCCATAATATAGAGAGTTTCTATAAACATGGTTTTTTCCATAAAGATGGATGATCCCATTAAGATGCGTGTTTCCATAAAGTAGGTTGTTTGCATAATGTGGGGTGTTTCCGTAATGTGGGATGTTTCAATAAAGAAATGTGTTTCCATAAAAAGGGTAAAAGAGAAGGATTGGATATTTTAGGTTTTTAATAAGTAGTATTGGAACCAAAAGGAAGGATGTATGATCCATACACAGTTATCCCAAACCGTGTGGTCAAATCTTGGGTAGAGGTTAAATCTAGATCATATTTTCTAGGAGCTTACTCGTTTTTTCTCTTTATATTTCTTTTTGGCTTCAAAACGCCCCTAAATAGAGATTACTCTCTCTATATGGATGGAGAACTCTCCCCACATAAGCTGTAGCCAAACTAGATCCCTTCATTGGTGATTTTGAGTCCGATTCTAGAGGTATGTCACCATTCTTTCCCGATTGGTCACGTTTTCGTTGATCTTCAATGATCTACTTCTCTGGTCGCCATTCATTCTCAGATCTGAACATATAGTGGTTAGTTATGAATTTTTGGATGCCAAATAATTCAATTCTGAGTTGTGATCTTGCTTGGATAAGAGATTTAAGGCCGCTCATAGAGTATCGACCCTCTTTCTTGTGCATTATTCATCTGTTTTCAATGTTTTGTCAAAACCATCGAGTTATGTGGCTTCACTCTCATCTCATTTTGCTTGAATTTAATGTTTTAGATTCAAATTGAATTATTTATTGTGAAATTCCTGGAAAAATTATTCCTTTGTGATGATTTATGGTTTTTATGAAATTGTATGATCTTGGATATTAGTTGTGGAAACGGGGGTTTTATTTAAAATGATGTTTTTAAATTATGGATTTTCAGGAATTTCTAAATGGTTCATGAGAATGTGGTTTTAAATATAAATGGGTTTCAATAAAAATGGATTTTTATTGAAATGGTTTGGAGTTGAAATGTTTTGGCAATGATATGGTTTTGATGGAAATAATTTTTAATAAAATGGTGTTTTTATTGAATGGATTATTTTGGCTTGATCGTTGTCCATATGTGTTGTGTGTTCATATTGAATACAAGGGGCTTGGCTGAAATATGACTTTGTTCTCAATTCCAAAGGATTAATGGCACATAGAAATTGCCTATACAGGGCTTGGTTGAAATATGACCTTGTGCTCGGTGCCGAAGGATTAATGGAATAAGGGGAAAAATTATTTTTTGACAACTTTGTATCTCGACGAGAAACCGCTCATGAGTATAGAACTGTCATAATGTAGCACGCATGGTTGGTTGCATGGGTTTGAGGAATGGTTGGGCATGCCGATATAGGGATATTGGGGAATGTTTGTAATGATGTTGTAGTTATTTTACCAAAAAAATATCTGGCCGGAAAAATTGGTTTCAATTCCACTTGTATGATTGTTGTAATGAATGGTTATTGGAAATTGTTTATATTTAGTTATAAACTTGTTTTGTGAAATCGTTTAATATAAATCATTTTATATAACTGTTGTAAACTCTTCTATCCTTCTGGTCTGAGTATGGAAGTCATTGGGGAAAACCTACTGTGTTTTATACTCACCCTTACTTTGACACTTTGGTGCTTTTGCAGATGTTATCATCTAGGACAAGGTAAACGGTTATTTTTCACACATGTTTAGCACTACCTCATGGTTTTTGGGATGTTCAGAGATTTTGGAGCACAGAGCTTGTCAAGAACAGAGTCTTGAGTTATTTGGGGAGTCTTGTGTAGTATATCTGTTGGGTACTTTGATACTTGGTTATTCTTTCGTTGTTTCTTATTTTGAAGTGGTTTTGAGATACAAGATTTTGTTGATTTGTGTTTCAACCGTTCATGAATCATATAGTGAAAGTTCGTTTATGGTTAGTCTTTAATTTGGATTATTTCTTATAGGGTAAATTGTCCCCCCTTGTATTTGAAACCCTTCTCCATTTATTGCCCGCCTTAGGCATCTTGGGAATGTCACTTAAGGCCAAGTAATGACTCGTTTTACTCTCAAGACAATGAGAACTGGAAGGTGATTAAAAATGGTATCATCTTGTTCGGTCCTTGCCTAAAAAGTAGTCATCGATGTTCCTAGTTTTGGAGATGAAATATCTTCTTGTCTATTCCTTGGGTGGGAATCTTAGAAAGGATTAGTATTTTCAGAACATGAAATATATAGCATAAAACTACATAGCTAACCCTTTTATGCTGAACATAATATTTCTAGGGATTTGGGTAAATAAGTGTTTGGAGACACCTCTAGGATTTTGTAATCTCATTGTAATGGGTTTAGCCAATGAGACTAGCATGAAATGCATTATATATGAATTACTTCTCACTAGGAGTGCATACATCATTTTGAGAAATGATCATTTTTGAAAAGTAAGGAATTTGTTTTCAAATGAATTATTTTGAATAAGTGAATGATTATCGTATTTTGAAAATGGATTAATTTTTAAAAGCATGTGACGTGGTTTCAAAAATAGTTGGACATGTAAAAAAGGATGTCTTGGAAAACAATGGTATGCTAGTTGATGTGATAGAATTTGAAATGCTTAGCAAAAAGTTTCTAGAGAGTTAGCTTAAAGGAGTTTTTTGTTAGTTTAAAAATGGCACTTGGTAGGCGTCATCAAAACAAACCAAAAGAAGCTTCGGAGAATGTGGTTTTACCTGATCCACATGTGAACCAAGAGATGGTTTAGAGTATTTTCCATGCTTTTCAAGCTGTGGACATAGGGAACCAGAGGAATAAGCCATCACATGGGGATTATAGATTCTAGTTCAAGAAGCAGAATCCACCAAATTTTAGAAGTCTTTCCGATCCTGAGAAGATTGAGGTGTGTCTATGTTGGATGAATTGTTTATTCGACTTCATCAGCACACAAGTAGAGCTAAAGGTCAAACTGGTGACATATTTTCTGCAGGATCTTGCACGTCAGTGGTGGGATTCAACAGTGTAGGCTAAATTATATGAAGGACTTACATGGGAGGATTTTGAGTAATTTCTCAACAAAGATTTCTACCCTCACAGTTTCATGATCCTTAAAACAATGGGATTCTTCATCCTAAAACAAGAGAGTCTCTCTATAATAGAGTATGTATCTATGTTCATGAACTTAGTATGAATTACACTAGAAGTTGCGGCAAGTGCCTCTTTGAATGCACGCATCTTGGAATCAATGATACGATAGGATATTTGATCAATGAATGGAGTAATTTTTACTACAGACTATAAAAGGAATGTGAATAGAGTGACTGTGGATGAAAGTGATATCTCAGGATCTATGGGGGGAGGCATGATGATGCCTATTGGAAATGGTGGGAACTCAACTTCTAGGAACTAGAGGAAAAGGGACACCTATTTCTACGGTGTGTGTGGAAATCAGAACCAGACGGTTCGATTCGTAAACCTTCCTCTATGACCCCAGAGAAAAGATGGTTGTTTTTCATGTGGTTCACTTGACCACATAAAGTGATATTTTAGGACAAAAAATATATCTTGTCATAATTCTAAAATGATGGGACATCTTTAACGCTATTGTCACAGTGCTCCAAGGTCTGGTGTTCGAGACACTTCTCCGCTGTCGCGAGCATAATATACATCGACTGGATGAGGACAGCAAAATCAGTCTCGTAAATAGAGTAGATCTAGCCATGGTTATCCTAGAAATACCATGACTCCTCAACCTAGGTACACTTTAGTACGGAAAGAAGTAGAACAATATAGTGAAGAAGAAATTGTATGGAGCTGAGTAGATGATTGCCGATGATCAGGTTGGACCATCTACAGTGAGAGGTATGATACTTTTGAATTATACCTTTGTGAATGTGTTGTTTGATACTAGTGAATCACATTCTTTCATTTCTTCTTTTTTATTTTGACTTTGTTTGTTTAAAACATGATATGATGCATTCTGTTTTGAAACTAGAAACTTCCATTGGTGAATGAGAATGTCAAGCCTTTGTGTGTAGAGAATGTGCTATATCTGTTGATGAAGCTGGGATAAAATGGGACTTATCAATGTTGGATATGGATTTCTATGATGTAATCAAGGGTAGGTATTGGCTGATAATGTTCAAGGCTCAAATTGACCATTATAGAAGAACATTTAGTTTCATAACTAAAGACGACATCGAGAATCTCTTTCAAGGATAGAGGATTATAAAGAAAGGTGGAAAGAGATTGTTGGAACCAATGGTGTGAATGATATCTTTCCATTTTGTAGCGTTGGCTTCGGCATCAATGGAAGAGATCGAGGAAAATAGTTTTCCAGCTGTTGTGGATCAATTTCCAGATGTCTTTCCTAAGATCTTGTCAAGGTTACCACCTCTAAGGGAAGTGGAGTTTATGATTGATCTCCTTCCACGGACCAGTCCTATTTCCCTTCAATATTATAGGATGGAACCAATAGAGTTACAGGAATTGAAAGTGCAGTTATAGGAGCTAGAAATGAAGGGTTTTATTCGAACAAGTACGTCTCCATGGGCAGCACTAGTTTTTTTCGTGAAGAAGGCATATAGAACACTTCAGCAGTGTGTTTATTATCGTAAGCTAAACCAAGTAACGATAAAGAACATATATCCACTTACACGCATTAATGATATTTCTAATCAATTGAAGAGAGCTCAATAGTTCTCAACAATTGAATTTTGATCAGGATATCACCAACTGAGAGTTTGGAAAGAAGATATTCCAAAGATAGCTTTCAGAAGTAGATATGACCACTACAAATATGCAGTCTTGCCTTTCGGTTCCAACGAATGCACCAACAGTCTTCTGGGCATTGATGAATCAAATATTTCAACAATATCTATATTCTTTTGTTGTGGAGTTTGTGGATTAAATTTTTGTCTATTCAAAGGTAATGGATGATCATGAGGTGCACCTCGAAACAATGTTACAAATATTGAGAGATCATCATTTGTATTCCAAATTACAAAAGTGTGATTTTTGGATACATGAAGTATATTTCCTTCTCCATGTCATTTATAACAAAGGAATTTTTATTTATCCTGAAATTATAGAAGCCATTATCTCATGGAAACCACAGAAGATGTTTTTTGAGATATGAAGTTTTCTTGGTCAAGCTGGTTACTACCGACAATTTGTGCTTGATTTCTCATGACTATCTTCACCAATGAAAGCTCTGACAAAAAAGAATGTTTCATTCCAATGAATGGAGGAATGTCAGTATTATTTCCAGAAACTGAAATTTAGGCTTATATCAGCACCTATATTGACCATTCCGGAATTTAGACAGTGGTATGTGGTGTATTTTGATTCTTCGTGATCAGGGTTAGGCTGTGTTCTCATGAAAATAGATCACATGGTAGCTTATGGTTCAAGGAAGTTGAGGGTGCATGAGAATAATTACCATACACATGATTTTAAGTTAGCTACAGTCGTCCATTATTTGAAAACATGGATACATTATCCCTTGGTGATAAATTTTTTGTGTTTACGGATCAAAAAAGATTAAAACACATTTTCACACAATGATATTTGAATCTGAGGAAAAGGAGATGAATGGAGTATCTCCAAATATAAGACTTTGACTTGTTTACACCCATGGGAAAAGAAATTCGGTAGAATACGCATTGAGTAGAGAGTCATATTCTCAGTCGGAAAAAGAAGCTTCAGATGAATGGAAGTTGATGCAAGTCTTAGCCAACATTAATGTGGAATGTGAAGATCAAGGTGATGTTGTTGTTATCATTTATTCTATGCTTGTTCTTGATTTAGTAAAAATTATCCAAGAGGCATAACCATCTGATGTAGAATGTCTGGATATAAGATCAAAACTCAATAGTGGGGAGACCATTGTGTGCCGGAAACTTAGAGAGGGATTAGTTTTGTGTTTCAGAGATCGGATGGTTGTAGATATGGTTTTTTCAGGAAGAACTCCTTCAATTTGACCACCATTCAAGATGGGTTGGACATCCAGTTATATAGAAGATGTATAACTTTTTGAAGGCACAATATTGGTGTAGTGGCATGAAAAGCAAGGTTTTCTAATTTGTCTGGTGGTGCTTAACTTGTCAATTGGTTAAAGCAGAGCATCAAAGACCAGCTGGTATGTTACAATCATTCCCCATCCCAGTGTAAAAATCGGATCAAATAGCAATGGATTTTGTTACAGGTCTTCCATGAACAATCCTAAAACATGATGTCATTTGGGCGATAGTGGATCATATAACCAAGTAGGCCCATTTCATCCCTATTCGAGAAATTCATGTGGTGGGGGACCTTTCTAAAATCTATATCTGAGAAGTGTTAAATGGGCATGGAGTAGCAGTGTCAGTAGTCTCAGATAGAGATCCAAGGTTCACATCTCATTTCTGAAAATCATTATTGCAAGCCCATAGAACTTAGTTGACAATGAAAATGGCGTATCATCCTCAAGTGGATGGGAAATCCAATTAGATGATAGAAATAGTGGAATAAATGTTGCGAGATTGTGTAATGGATTTTGGTGGCTCAAGGGAGGAGAATATACCTTTAGTGAAGTTATCATACAGTAACAGCTATCAAGCCTCAGTACGCATGGCTCTATTTGAAGCATTGTATGGGCGTCCTTGTCATTCTATAATATGCTTGGTGGAAACGGGTGAAACATCACTAGTCAGGCCAAGCCTTGTCTATGAAACAACAGAGAAGATCCAGTTGATTAGAAATAGGATGGAGACATCTCAGAATTTTCAAAGATCTTATACAAATCATCGTAGAATACCGTTTTCATTCGTTGTGGGTGATCATGTCTTCTTAAAAATCTCTCCATGGCTCGGAAATCGTCGTTTTGGGAAGTAGAGAAAGATATATCATAGATAAATTAGCCCTTTTGAGATTCTAGAATGGGTCATACAGGTGGAATATCGGTTGGCATTACCACCATAGTTTAGTTTGGTGCATAATTTGTTCTATGTATCCTAGTTGAAAAAGTATCATCTCAATACTGACCATATGATCAGATGGGATCATGCTGAGCTAGAACTAGATGCATGACGGGTACATATCCCATTGTGGATCATGGATAGACATGAGAAAGTATTGTGTGGGAAAAGCATCAGACTAGTGCATGTTTTACGGAAACATGGTCGGATTAAGGATGAGAGTTGTAAATGTGAGTAGGAAATAAAAGAGCAGTGGCCAGAACCCTTTTGGCCAGTAAGGGTATCCTACTATCCAAGGACAAAAATACCAATGGTGGGGAGAATGTATTACCCCTGGTTTTTGGTACATAACCCTTTCCACATGTTTTTTTAAATTGGTGTGTTTTTAATTAGGTTTCCATAAGATAAAGAGTTTCCATAAAATAGAGAGTGTCCATAAAATAGAGTGTTTCTATTAAATAGAGTGTTTCCATAAAGAAGATAGTTTCCATAATATAAGGAGTTTCCATAAAGATGGTTGTTTCCATAAAGTGGGGTGTTTTCATAAAGTGGGGTGTTTCTATAAAGTTTGATGTTTCCATAATGTGGGGTGTTTTCATAATGTTGGATGTTTCAATAAAATAATGTGTTTCCATAAAAAGGGTAAAAGAGAAGTATGAGAGATTTGGGGGGTTTAATATGGATTATTGAGAACAAAAGGATGGTCGCATGATCCATACACGGTTGGCCCCAACCATGTGGTCAAATCATGCGCAGAGGTCAAATCTAGATCCTATTTTCTAAGAGCCTATTCGTTTTTGAACATAATATTTCGTTTTGTCTTAAAGATTACCCTATTTCAAGATTACTATCCCTATAAGGCTGGAGAACCCTCCACACACGAGTTGAAGCGAAACTAGAGCCTTCCCTTGGTGATTTCGATTCTGATTCTTGTGGTATATCACCCTTCTTTCCTGATTTGTCACGTTTTCATAGATCTTCTTAGATCTACTTATACGAACTCCATTCTTTCTCAAATATAAACCTATATTTGGTAGATATACGTTTTTTATGCCAAATAATTCAATGTTGAGTCATGATCTTTCTAGGATAATATATCTAAGGCCACTCTTGGAGAATCAACCATCTTTCTTGAGCGTTCTTCGGCTTTTGTAAAAGTTTCATCAAAACTATAGAGGTAGGTTGCTTCACTCTCATCTCCTCTTTCTCTAATGGATTGTATTAGATTTAAATTGGTTAATTTATTGTGAAATTCATGTAAAAATATTCATTTGTGATATTTTAAGGTTTTTTTGAAATTGCATGATCTTAGTGTGTAGTTGTGAGAAAGGGGGTTTTGTTTAAAAGGATGATTTTAAATTTTATATTTTCTAGAATTGCTAAATGGTTGATGAAAAGGGGGTTTTCAATAGAAATGGTTTTCAAAAAAAATGGAGTTTTTTTTGAAATGGTTTGGAGTTGAAATGGTTTTGACAAAAATAGTTTTCAATAAATATGTGTTTTTATTTAAAGGTATATTTTGGCTTGATCGTTGGGAATATGTGTTGTGTCTTCGTATTTCATATATGGTGCTTGGTTGAAATATGTCATTTTTCTAAGTGACATTGGTTTAATGGAACATGGGAATTTCATATACAAGGCTTGGTTGAAATATGACCTTGTGCTCAGTGCCAAAGTATAAATGGAACAAGGAAAACAAATACCATGTGATGACTTGGTATATCAACAAGAACCTGCTCATTAGTATGGAAGAGTCATAATCTAGCATGCATGGTTGGTTTCATGGGTTTGAGGAATGGTTGGGTATGCTGATATAAGGATATTGGGGAATTGTTGTTCAGATTGTTGAGTTATTTTTCTGGAAAAATATCATATTGGGAAAATTGGTTTCAATTACACTTGTATGATTTCCGCAATGAATGGTATTAGAAACATGTTTATATTTAGTCATAAACTGCTTTTGAGAAAAAAAATTATATAAACCATTTTATATAACTGTTTCTATAACTTCTATCCTAGTGGCGTGAGTGGGTAAGTCATTGAGGAAAACCTACTGAGATTTATACTCACTCTTTCTTTGTCACTTTGGTGCATTTGCAGATTCTATCATCTAGGACAAAGGAAAATTTAATCTTTCACACATGTTTAGAAGTACATCATGATTTTTGGGGTATTAAGGGATTGTGGAGCATGGATCTAGTAGAGCATAGAGTCTTGAGGTCTCGGGTGAGACATTTTTAGTATGTCTGATGTGTACATTGATACATGGATATTCTTCGATAGTCACTTATTTTTTTGTGGTTTTGAGATATATGAAGTAGTTGAGTATTTTTTCAACCGTTCATGCATCATATAGTGAATGTTTGGTTATGGTTGATATTTTATTTGATTTATTTCATAAAGGGTAAATAGTCCCCCACTTGTATTTGAAAACCTTCAGCATTTATTTCCTGCCTTTGGTGTCTTGGGGATGTCACTTAAGGCCTAGTAATGACTCGTTGTACTCTCAAGCCAATGAGAGTTGGCAGGTCATTACACATTTCTTATATTAAAGAACTGATATATTTGGATAGAACTATTCCAAAAAATATATTCTTGAGATCCTTAATAATTTTATAATCTTTATGTTTTGTCTTGAACCACTAGATATGGAAAACACATTCATCTTCTTACATAATATAGATATAAATCATCCCTTTCTAATCCTTCATAATGTCCATAAAAGTTCTTATTAAAATATCTAATTTGTTACTTTTGAATTTCCCATTTCCTACATTGCTACATTATGATATTCTAGGATTTATCTTTTTGATTGATGTCCCATGAAATATGTATATAAATTTTTAGAAAATTTAATTATAATAGCATTTTATGTGCTACCATAATCCCCCATATTTCTATTGTCTGTAAACATCATTTGGTAAATCTCTTAAATGGGAAATAACTTGAGACAACATTGTCTCTAACTTGGACACAAAGGTATATGATATATATAAACATTATAGTTTATTAAAATGATATTTTTTCCACGATATATAAGAACTCCACAACTATTCATAGAAATAAGTTATTTTATTCATAACACCAATCTAAAATGAAAATAGGAACCATTCTTTGATACCAGTTGAAGATTATTGGATCAATTAAATCCATTGATAAGTGGGATTAAACAGTGGATGTAGGCCATTAATTAATTAATTCAATGTAAAATATTTAATTATACTTGTTAATGTTAAATTAAATTATATTTTAATTCACATACTCACTAGTATATGGCTTAAATAAAATATGAATGAACAGTATGTTTTTTACAATGTTATACCCCATCAAAAGAAATATACACAATTTTGTTTTTGTTTAGTCTCCATAACAATGGATTCATCAATATAATATTAAAACATTACATGATTAAAACATTGTCATAGATTCAAAATATTACTATCTAGAGTAACATTCTATCAAGTATCCACCCATTGTTTTCATACATAAATTTAAAAAATAATGATAAAAATCACAATGATAGTTTGGTTGATTCACCAGTGGTTGATGGAGATCATCTTTAATGAACATCCAGGATGATCATGAATAATTATGTGACTCAATACAATATCATCTAATTTTATGATTCATGAACATAGGTTCATATTAAAAAATTAATTTGTCACTGCAAATAGTGTTCGATTATTGGTTATGATATTCGAGAACTAGGAACTCTTATTCCATTCACAATTTTTCTATTTATTTTAATTTAAGTCATATATTTTTACAAGTGTCTTATTTTTTTCATCAGGAAGTTTTTATAGATTCAATTTTTCAAAATATATATCATCTAATAGTGGTAAATTGGTTCCATCATAATCATTATCATTTTTTGAAAATATTAGAATATTTTTTCTTTCCAGTTGAATGATTTATTGACATAAAAATACATTTTGAAACTACACTTTACTGTGAGCCCTTTTCCAAAACCTCTCTATCATGGTGAGTGTATCAATGTGAGTTATCAATTTACAATTACACATATGAACTTCTCATTCCATCAGTTTTAAAATCTCCAAATATCTAACCCATTATAGATTTCACAATAAAACATCAATTTTATTGTTCTAATTAAGTAGTTTGTGGTAGTGAATTCTATTTCAAAACCCTAATTCAAATGAAATCCTACATTAACACTATCCTAATGATTCGCTATAAAGTATATCAGGGAATTTTGGAATGGAATACCAAAAAAATTATCCCGTTATAATTAACTAAATAATGTTATGATATTATTTATGAACAAAATCACCTTTTATACACTTCTCATTTTTTATTTTAAAATAATATGAATCTTCACACAGATATGCACAATTGTCACCATTTAACAATTCTCTTGTAAATTAAGATGAATTATATTTTAAATTGGTTTTTTATATAAATTGATATAATTATATAAATAAATATTTTCTGTTTAATCATAATTTATCTATTGTACATTATCTAATTATTTAATAAAAGTAGAGTCCTAAAAATTTTTAAGGTGTGGAATAACATATACACATAAAAATATTTATTAATATATATATATATATATATATATATATTTCTTTCACTATAAATGACTCATGGTCTATGTAAAAATTCAATTTTGTGGATATAAAAAGATAGATATACAGAGCTCAATCACACATACTAAACCTCATACAGACATATAAATTAAAAATAAATAATACAATGTTTCCCAAACACAAATTTGGATAAAAAACCCATATGCATGTCCTTTTAAAAATTTCAGGATGAAGGAGATTTCTATATTTTACCAAATAAATGTAGAATTACTTCTTAAAGATTTGAATCTACTGAGAAGAATCCCAAAAATAGTCTACGTAGTTTCCTCCACAACTCAAAAACCTCCAATGATATTCTAGATTAATTAAAAAAACCCACCACAATTTATAATCATAAACCATATATGGTCACATTAGGGATATATTAATTTTCCATATATTAAATAGAATTGATACCAAAAATTGGAATTGAAGAGAAATTGGCACCTAGTCCCCTTCCACTTAATAGTAAAACTCAGTAGAAAAACATCTAATATTAAAATAATAGAAAATATAATTAACAAACATATCATCTTAGAATAGTCATCTTCATTGGACAAGATAAATATTACTTGAAAAAAAAGAGGAAGGTGTATATAGATAGTGGTAAATAATGGTTAATATAAAAATATAATGAAAAAATATAAATGATAAGGAAAATAAAATATAGGAAATATGCTTGATTTTAAATCATAAAAATCTTGTTTACCCAATTATTTATAAAAATAAAACACACTAAAAAATAAATAAATATTTATTCTATCAATTTATATAAATAAATTTTATTAATGAATAAACAACAACCATTAATAATGTTCAATATGGAAATTTCAATTCCAACTACATTATCTAATCCAACAATATTAATAAACATATCTCCTTGTGAGCACTTCCCATAATAACTTATGATTATTCTATTCTATATAACCATCAAGAAGACAAACATTATTTTCATTAATATATTATAGTATATTAAATCAAACATAATCTTCAATATATACTGGTTTTCCATGATGAATTACTTTATTTTGGGAAAAGGGGTCATGGGATCACTATCTATTCAAGGTAACTAAACGTAGGTATATAAAATGGTTTCATGGAATAGTGATCGTTGAATATCATATAACCAACAATGGAATTTCACTTGATTAATTATGATTCACCTCATAATATAACTATTAGATACCCACAATCCATGAGAAATTATGTTTCACATATAATATAAAATTAATTTTGGAATAAAAATTACAACTTTTGAAGGAAGTAGTTCTTTTTTGGTGAATCAGATGTGAAATACTATGACACCATTTCTATGATGAAGGATTCTTGGGTAGAATAATTTTAATAGTTTTCCACACATATGTGAAGAACATTGAATCATATTATTTGTGTATTTTCATTGTACTGTTAAAGAAAACCCCCTTGCATCATTCCCATTGATTCCAAAAATAATCCATTTTGATCAGGAAGGGTTATATCGAGTTATCTTGTACAAATTAGAGGGAGGACGATGCTGATTTATTTCTTTTCTAGAGATAATTAAAGGTAAAAAATACACTCAATTTTGATATTTATTTAGGATCCTATCCAATATGATAGTACTTAATGAACCCCACCATGAATAATAATAGCAAAAATATTATTATTTATCTGATATGCACCTTACTTATGTATACATTAAACAGAATTCATTTAAATGGTATATAAAACATCATTCCAACTAGAAATTCAACGTACTCTACCATTACCCCTAGATAGTTCCTTATTATTATTTAATAATTATTTATTTAAATAAATAAATATCATACAATTATCCACTGAATACATATTTATGAAACTCAAATGTTGTGAATAATGTTTATTGATATATTAAATTCATATTTATTTTAAATAATGCTATGTGTATACATAGTGGGTCACCATTGAGGCCTATTTGTCAATTAAATTGGGATTAGTAGCCTAAATTCAATTAAAAACATTCATAAACACTCCAGGTATCCTAGTTTTAATGATGTCATTATTATGATAAAAATAACTTCCTACAATGTTCACTAATTTAAATAAACCCTTTTTCTCAATATCTAATCACGTTAGATGCATATAAGTCTCATGGACATATAATCTTGATATATTATTCAATGAATTTCCTAAAATAATCATTTTGATAAAACTCTCACGGTTATGGACACAATTGAAAAGATTCATTCCAATTAAACCGGTTGTGATATTTACTTATATTATGTCAATAGGGATGAATCCTTGTATTTTTTATTAATTCCATATCACATGTGACACAACCATCATATCATACCTCATAGAGATCATATTATGTTTCATATTTCATAAATATATATTAGTGTGTGATTGATGATATAAATTAACAACAATATCATGTCTATAGGCTAATACATATATAATTTTATAGGAATATCTGAAGACATATAGAACATGTGGAATTCATATAGTCTTACATATTATATTAGTCTCCCATATTAGAGTTTACTAAAGATAAACTTCTTGAGAATATGTTTCAATGTATTATGAGCCTACAACCCCTAATGGTCTGGTCATATTATGTCATCTTGACATAAGATGTGAATTTGAGAATATTGTCCTAACACATTGTGGTCTTCTTTATCACATGGATCTATTATGGTCTTGGTTTTTGATAGGTAGGCTATACACATTATGACAGTAATGTAATGAAAAAAAAATAAACAACATAATATATGATGTATTTTTATATTAAAAAACCTTATAAAATAGATAATTAAAATTAATTATTAGTTATGTTTTTGGAACCAACTTGATTAGACTCCCACTTGGACAATATCAAACTATTACTGACATTGTACTTATTACTTCTCAAATGATATTAATTTTTTAGGATATAAAACAATAGTCAATAAATTCATAACAATATCCTTTTGGAAAATTATATTTCGATAACATCACCCATTATAAATTAACTATTCATATATGACATGATATGTTATTGTATCTTCATCATAAATGAAAAAAATATCCACCCATGAAACCATACAACATATCATTATCCTGAAAGAACATCATCATTTCTTATAATACTATTATGTATCAAATGAAAAAAAAAATATTCAAAGTCCTATTTTTTGGAATCTAATATAAAGTGAAATGAAAACCCCACTACAATAGTTATTTCTATACATGTTCAAATAATTACATACATCATTCTTCATAAAGATGGTGTATAAGGTACATTCACCATTTACCAAATGATATATTTTGATGTTGGTGTTTGTTCCATTAATAATAAAAACTATAGAGAAAATAAGAGTCGAGGTAGGATTACATCTATTCACATTAATTTGATAAAAAATATTCAATATATATTCATTATGTAGTAACACAAACTTGCTAGAAATTATATCCCAAAATTTCAATCCCTATGATTTTCATAGTGATGAAAATATCTTTTATTTTGAAACCTTTTGAAATCATAATCCTCATATGCAGAATATGTGAACCCTATTAACCCTCTATAACCATATCATTTATATATTAAATGAGTTTTATATAATTCCAAATTTTTAATGAATTTTAATAAAAAATGATCCAATTTTCATTTGTTTGAAACATTTTAAATTCGTGAAGGAATCAAACTTATACATCCAATGTCAAGGATCCAACATAAATCCATTAAAGATTCTATTCAAAATTAACATATATCCCTCATTATGATTTTATTTACAACATTTTTCTTTATCATATAGAAATCCAACTATGTATCACCGTTAATAATATTATCCTCGACATCTATTTTATCCAAGTGTAGATCATGGGAATAAATTAAATTCAACAATATTTATATGGTATTATTTTTTTATACAAGTAATATTTTTGCATGAAATATCTTCTTTCTTTTTGTAATCCACGGATGACCTGTTATTCATTGAATCTTCAACATCAGAAAAATTATTCTTTAAAAGGGATATTTTTTTAGTGCTCACATTCCACATGGTATTTCAGTCATCTCCCATGTTCTTTTGAAAAATAATGAATTAATTTGACCCTTCATGGATAACTCCTAATATTTTTTTCCACCTAGTTTCTCAATATATTCTGGGAATTTGGGTCCCTAACAATTTTTAAAACAAACAAACAGAAATTAGATCTATATCTCTAGATTGGTTTTCTAACTCTATTATATCTTCTCATATCATCACATATTCACATATGTATCTCATTTCCATCCCTAGTTCTTTACTTCTAGCGCATTGACATTAAATTTCTATACATTTTTATATTAATCCCATTCTATAATATAACTTTATAATTCTATTACATTTATTTATGGTCGAACTTCTCTTAAATACGCTCAAATATATATTTTCATAGAAACATATGATCCTCCAACAAATTCATCAATATTTACATGATTATTATTGGATACAATATTAATTTCCCTATATGATGCATTCAAGTTAGAGTCCATTTCATGTATATTCTCTTTTTGTAGAATGTTTTCTGTAATGAACTGAAATCTAAAGAAGGATAATTATATTCGATAGTTTTTATAACATGGAACACCAAGTGCATAATGGAATATAAAATCCCAAAAAGTTATAATATATTTCCTATTTTAATTAATTTCTATATATTTTATACATTATAATGCTTGAGTGTCACACCCCAACTTTGAATTTTATGATTATTTTACTAATTATTTGATACGGGTTCCGGGTCAAGGTCTGAACTGTGTCCTAGTTTAAAAATGTTGTCATTTAATAATTCTAGAGGGTTTAGGACCCATGTGAGGTCATCAAATAGTGGGCGGTAGCTGTGTGGCCAGCCCGGTTGCCCGTGCAAATTTCCAACGATTAAAATAAATAATTTCTTAGTAAATAAAGAGAGTTAAATGTATAAATTGTCACAATGTTAACATTATTAGGTAATTAATTATATTATTTATAATAAGGTGTGATTATTTTAATTTTTCTTAGGTTTTTTTTGGAATTAATTTTTTATTATTTTTATTATTATTACTTTTATGGTTATTATTTTAATTATTATTATTATTAGTTGTTGTAATTTTTTATAAGCATTTTGGTGTTATTATTATTATTATTATCTTTGGCTTCATTAATATTATTATCAATATAATAAAATTATAATTACTATAAAAAAGAAGGAGAACCAAACACCATTCTACCCTCAACGCGACACCCATCCCTTTCCCTACATGTCCCCTACACGAGCCGCCACCCTGTGCTCACCCCCTCCACGTTTTCCTCTCCCCTAACCCTAACAGGTCCCCACTAAACTCACCTCGTGCTACTCAGAATCTCCCTTCTCCCTCATTCCCCTTACCTCACTACGCTATCTAGGACTCACCTCACCCTCATGCTCCCACCACCCAATGCCTCTCACACCCCGTTCAGGTCATAACCAGCCATCCCCCCCACTAACCCCTGGTTCCCGACAGTCACCCAGGCCTCTTTCCCCTCCCGCTCTAGGACACTACCCCCAACTCCCTAGGATAGTACTGACAAGTCTCACTAAGCCTTCCCTTTATCCTTCAACCCCTACAGCAAAGCCCCTCTACATCACCGGCCAAGTCGTGCCCCATCCCTTCAGCATCCGACCTCTACCCTCCGCACAACCAGCAAGGCCACCTCTTACCACCCTAAGCTCTAGATAGATCCCATATGTAGTTAAAGTCCCCTTACAAATTTTTCTCAGGTCAGCGGCACACCGTTCATCCTCCCACTTTCGACAATCCACTACAGAACATGTCAACCTCACCGCACTAGCATCACTGCACCATCACACCCCCTCGTTCACCCTCTATCTCCGGCCATCTGTGTGATGAAACCTCTTTCTCTAGTTTTTTCTTATTCCATATTTAGTGTTTTATTTTTTTGGGTAATTAATAATATCGTGATTTGTGTTTCACATGTTCATATCGTTGTCTAGGGTGTGTAATTGGTCCGTTGGGTGTTGGTTGACTTTTTACGGATGCATCATTGTATCAACTCTTTGATTGAGGTAGGGGGTCCTATGTTTCTCATTCCTAATTTATTCCTTCGATGCATGGAATATTAAAAAAATTCTCATGCGTATTGAAACCTCTATAATTTCACTATTAGATTATTATGGGTTTTTAAAATCTATTTAATTTTTTAAAAATATATTTTAAATGTTTTTTACTGTAAATTAACTAGTTTTATGATATCTATGAATATTGTTTAAATTACCTAGTATCATTAAGGAGGAAATGGGCCTCCATGAAATGTATCACCATTATTATACTGTAATTAAATTGTTTAATAATTAATATGGCTAGGTTTTTTTGTTAAATTTTTTTTGCAAGGGTTTAATGCATTCAAAAAATTTAGTTGGTGTTTCTTTAGAATAAAGCAGGGATGTTGATATTTTAGGGGAAAGGCATTAAATTTATTTCTTACTGTTCATTTTATTTCAAAAGTGTATTTTAGGTGTGTATTATTTGATGTTGTTATATAATGTTAAATGAGTTAAATTTCATTGGAATGTTTTTATGATCTTAATGCAATGATTTTCTGGTTTTGAAATAATGAGTATTGTTATATAATTAAATTATGTGTGGTTGAATTTGATTTAATGGAAGTGGTGGATTTTATAACTGGATTAAAATATCCTTTCTTTGAGCCTTGGAATTCCATTGGATGTTGGCACACCCATGGGTTCACGATGTTCCCACATGGATGTTACCTCAAGTAAAAAATGGTGCTTGGAAATGATGTTTTCTTTAAAACTTTGTTTTTTATGTGTTTCGTTTCCAAAAAATATTGGTTTTCTTGTGGAATTTTAAAAGAATGGTTTAGATCAGTTTTATAAAGAGCTTCTTCTTCCATTTTAAAAATCTTGGTTTTTAATGGTGTTCCTCAAGGTTTGTCTATTTGGATTGAATATGTTAAAGTGGTATTTTTTTAATAGGTTGATGGTGTATTTTTGGGCATGTGAACTCAAAGGCCAATTTGGAACTATCAATTCAAATGGGATGATTGTTTGAGATTTTATAAAAGATTGAACCTTGACAAGTGAGTGTTCCCTGTTGTCAAAACAAAAGGTTTTTTGAATTATTTGAATGATTACACGGTATTGAGGCATGGTTGGTACCTTTTATAATATTATGTATATAAGTATAGGGAACCACTATAGGGGTTATATCACTTTATGTGTTATCATAAAAAAGTGATCATGTTGGGGGTAGGCAAGTGAGGTGAGATGAGTCACACGTGCGGGGGCCTCCCACTTACAGAGTATTTTTAACACCACCATTGGATCCTGGGTGTCTTTTATTTATTTAGTGATGGTTTGTTATCATCACCAATTAGTTGGATTGGTACCTACTAGTAGGTACAAAGGCTAGACGGGGAGTGTCGCCGGTTACTTTTTCAATGAGGGTGGCTAGTTGTTTATAGTCTTAAGAGTTTCACCATACACTGACATGTGGTTACGAACCGAGTAAGTCCATGGTTCTTTTGTAGATGTTTATGATCACCAATAGTTACTTAATTATTTACATTTTTGGTTTACTTTCTGTCGTACGATTTTATTTCCATCTTTCCCTGTTAACCTATATTATTTTAGCCCATCCTTGGTATCATATGATTCCGATTTTGTTTATAAAATGAAAAAATGTTTTTTTTGAAATATCAGGTAGCGTTTGCTAAAATTTTTAATGGGAAAATTATGTTTCTTATTTTAAAATGTGAAAACTCCACATTAATAATTCTATTTCAAGTGTATGTTATTGTATTTTTTGGGTAGTGAAATTCTTGGAATATGTGTCTTATCTTAACAACCCTACTGAGCATTTTTAATGCTCTTGCCTATTTTATCATTTCAGTTCCATGTTTCCAATATTCAGGTTTTCATGGCTATGTTGCTCATTATTGGAGCAAGGTCGGCCTTTGGGGTAGGAGGTGACCTGGGAGGTCACATGGAGGTATGTTGAGATGTTCTGTTTATTTCTTTTTTCCACCGACCGAGTTCATATTTTTTTTATTTTTTTTATTCTTTTTATCTATTTATCTTTTACTGTAAAATCATTCCCAGTGATTAAATTTTGATGCACGTCACCTGTTTCCATCCCAAGGGGATTAGGAACGCCCCTCAGGACAAGATGTAGACTGTCTCGGGTGACCAGTTCTCGGTCGACCCAGGCAGGTTCATGACAGAATGGTATAAGTGGTGGACCATATTATTTGGGGTGCCTGGTAGATGGAGATTACAATTTTTTGGGCTCGAGAGGTAGGTACAGGAAGGACACTATGAACCCTCGCTCATTCTAAACAACTAGTCAGCAGGGGTAGTTTGGGAAATGAGTTCTTGTATCATCTTGTTTTTGTAAATTGAGGGTTGTCAAAAGTAGAAATTTGATGATTCATCGTGATTTCACATGGTGTAGTGACCAATGTGAAATTTGAGTACATGGTTTATGTTCCTCGTAGATGTTGACACTTCCTTGGGACATGGCTTAATACCATGTCTCCATGTTACGATTTACTACTAGTCCCTCACTGTGCTAATTTGATCATGTTGAGTGTCGCCTTGGGTCTGGTTAGAGTAAGTATGCTTTTGAAAGTGGAAAATGGTTTTTGAACATAGAATTAATTCATTTAAATGGATTTTGATTCGTGAAATGGGTTTTAAATCAAAATATTGTGTGCTAAAAATCTGGTGTTTGCATGGAATTAGAAGGGAAATGTCATGGGTGTAGACTTGGGTACTCTTTATTAGTTTTCTCATATGTGAGGGAATTCTTGAGAAGTTCATTTTGGTGTATATGGATGAATGAAAATGAAGACATGTGAAATATTTCATAGGAATCATGGGGTGTGTACATGGAATTAAAGTCTTGACAATTTTTCTAATGTGATTTTAATAGGAAAAATATTTTGGAAATTGAATATAGATTGAAATGGTGGTTAGGTATTTGGAAAGATTCCATGAAAGAAGGTGGTTTTGAGATTTAAATAGAAAATTTGATTTTTGAAACGGATTCATTTCGGTGGTGTTTTTATTTTATTAGTTTTCCAAGATAGTTGTTTCCGGATGATGGTTCTTTCAATGATGTTTGTTAGACATTATATTAATTTTTTCTTTGTTTATTTATGTTGTTTAGAAAATTCCACCAAGAATGGTACCCAATTTTTCTGATAAGTCATCCCTAGTTTTTATTCCTTCTCAAGTGTTTCCCATCCATCATGGTGATCATGGTTCATTAGAGGCAGTATAGTGTTTTGAAGAGGTTGAGTAAATTTTTAGGATATTAATAACTACTTAAGCTGTGACGGTGTGTGCCATTTTGGGTTTTTTCGAAAGTCCGGCTCATGATGAAAGGGATATTTTCTCCCTGCCATCAATTCATGTTGGGATGACGCGATATGCCTTCAAATTCATCTTCGTTTGATGGATTATATATAAAGAGGTGAATATGTAGAAAATGAAAGAGATCACATGGATTCAACAGGGACAATTGATGTTGAAGATTTATGTTGACCATTTCAAGGAGATTATTTCCTTTTCTTCAGAGGTATCATCTCAGGATTTGATGGAGACATCTCTCTTCATCAGGGGTCATTTCCCAGATATCAAGGAGAAGGTCCTTGCTTTTAGGGAACATTGTTTCGAGAATCTAGTGGATGAGTTATTCCTAGTTGAGTTTGTCTCTGTAGTAGAGATTATTTGAAATTCATCGTATCCAGTTGCTCATGAAGGTTCCCCATTCGAGGAGTAGGATGAACTAGAGAGGCATATTCTTAAAGAGCTCTCTAATGTGGTTCTGGATTCTAGTTTTTTGGACTGTTTAGTGGCGTGCTTCCACTGTTGTTGGTTTGGTCATGTGAAGCCATCATGCCACATCCCTCCAAAGGTGTGTCATCATTGTGGCTGTCTGGGTCATCTGGAAAAGTATTTTAAGAAGAAACTCCTGAAGAAGACGTTGTGACTAGAGGATTATAGTTCTTAATTGTGAGTTAGGATATTATTCATCCATCAGAGCCCCAACCATAGGTCATTGGGTGAATCTCGCACACATTCGGTAGTTTTCAGGGGTTTGAAGACTCAGTTCATGTTTTGTGTTCCCTATTGGATGTAGAACATTTAATGACTTTCCATTATTATTTTATGCTATTAACATTTTGACAATGAGATAATTTTGTTGTTTTTTCATGAATTTAAAATATACATGTTCTATTGTAATTCAACAGTTTTTTTGTCTGATTATGGTTTTTTAAATCATGCATTTTTTTTCTTCATAAAAGTGTGTTTAGAACTTGTCTGGGTTTTTCGTGGTTTAGCTGGGTTCATTTGGAGATGAAAGAGTATATGGGAGAATCGATGATCGTAGGTATTCTCAGTTTCAATACTTGGATTATGCTATGTTTGGAGGATTTTCTATAGTGTTCAACATTTTTGGTATGGGTTGAGAGCCACATGTTTCAGCATAGGTGTTGTTTGATAGTGTTATAGAAGTTAGTTTTGATTAGTTGGGAGTTCCCACACCATCCCCCGTTTTGGGGTGGTGTGTTTCAGTTTTATTTTTCCGCACTACTTGTGTTCTTTTTATGTGGAAAACCCTCTCGTGTTATCCCATTCTCTTATGTTGTGGCTTCATTTAATTTCAACCAGGCAGGGATTGTTGTTTTTTCTATGGTTTTTATTGGGGAATTTATGGGGGAAGAAAGTGTATGTGGTGGAGAAAATTGTCACACCCCAACTTTTATGTTTATTTTTATTTTACTATTTATTGGATTTGGGTTATCATTTTATTGTCCAGGATTGGTTCAATTTAAATTTATTTTTGTTTAATAATTATTGTGGGTTTTAGAACTATGCTTGTTCATACCATTGTGGGTGGTAGGCGCGTGGTTAGACAGGGTGCCCGCACAAATGTATAATGATTAAAATAAATAATGATTTATTTAAATAAAGTTAGTTAAATGATTAAATTTCCAAAATAAAAATATTATTATGTAATTAATAATAATATTAATAATAAGGTGTGATTATTTTTATTGTTGTTTAGGTTGTTTTTAGAATCAATTTGTTATTATTTTTATTATTATTACATTAATGGTTAATAACAATACTATTATTATTATGTATTTTTGTTGTTTTTATTATAACAATTTTTGAGTTATTATTATTGTTAATTTTATTATTATTATCATAATAATTTTATTATTATAAAAAAAGAGAAGCAAACCATAGTCTACCATCAGCATGACCTCCATCCCCTTCCTTGCCTCTCCCATATGTGTGCCGCCACCCTGCACTCACCCCCTCCGTGTTCACCTCACCCCTCATCCTAGAAGGTCCCCTCCATCCCCACCTTGTGATAATCATCATCATCCACTGTCCTCATTACCCTTGCATCACTCCACCATCGAGGACTCGCCTCAACCTCACGCTCCCACCGCTAGATACATTTGGTTCCTCATTCAGGTCATATTCGGCCATCACCCCTTGGTCCTTGGTTCCAGACTGTGGCCCATGCCTGTCACCCCTCTTGATCTAGGCCTCTACCTCTGCCTCCCCTAGTTCATCCCGACTTCCCACAACATTCCTCACCCTTCTACATTCACCCTTGCAATCGATCACCTCCACATCACCAGCCAGGTCGTGCCCCAACCCTTTGTATTACGGCCTCCACCCTCCACTCCACCGGTAAGGCTGCCTCCGGCCACCCTTAGATTTGGATAGATCCCATCCTCCCATAGGGTCCCCTTACCTCCTCTTTTAGTCCTGTAGCAAACCAATTGGCCATACCCTTCTGACCATCCACTCAGGACTCTTTCGGTTAAACCACACTAGCTTCTCCACAAGAACACAGCCCCCCTCCCCCACCATTTTTCTCTTTATAGAATCACGTTGAACCCCCTTACCCTAATGTTTTTTATTCCATATTTGGTGTTTTATATGTTTTGGATAAATCCTAATACCGTGAGTTTTGTTTTATACATTCTTCTCATTGTCTAGGGCCTGCAACTTCTACGTTGAGTGTTGTTCGTCTTTCTGAAGATGCGTAGTAGTATCCACAATTAGTTTGAGTTATGGACATCCAATTTTCTCATTACAAATGCTTACCTTTGATTCTTGGCATTTAAAATAAATTTATCAAGTTGATTCTCACATCTATAACACACTTGTGTATTATATTATCGAATTTTCAATTTGATTTAATTTGTTTAAAATATATTTCAAATGAGTTTTAGTGTAAATTGACTAGTTTCATGATATCTTGGAATCTTTTTTAAATTGAGTTGATTCATTAAGGAGGACTTGCACCTTCATGAAATGTATAACCATTATTATGTTCAATTTATTTTTTTTAATAAACATGGCTTGGTTAATTTGCTAAAATATTTTTGTAAGGGTCTAATGGATTCAATGTTTTTAGTTGGTATTCCATTAAAATAATGCGGGGAAGTTGTGATTTTAGGGGCAAGGCATTAAAATGATTTCTTGTTGTTTATTTTATATCAAAAGAGGATATTGGGTGTGTATGGTTTTATGTGTGTATAACATGTTAATAACGTTATATTTCTTTGGAACGGTTTTATGATCTTAAGGAAATAGTTTTGTGGTTTTGAAGTAATATGTTTTTTTCTAAAAAATATGTGTGTGATTGGATTTGATTGAAAGGAAGTTGTGAATTTTATAAATGGTTTCAAATATATTTTTTTGAGAATTGGTGTTCCATTGTATGTTGGAACACCCATGGGTGCACGAGGTGCATATAAGGATGTTCCCTCAAGTGATGATGGGGTTTGAAATGATGAATAATTTAAAAACAATTTACTGGGTTTAACTTCTAAAAAAAATGGGTTTTATTATGAGATTTTGAATGAATCTTTTAGATGTGTTTTATAATGTATTGCTTCATGCATTTTAAAAATATTGGGTTGTAAATGTGTTCCTCGTGGTTGGTCAGTCTAGCCTGCATATGTAAAAGTGGGTTTTTTTAAATAGTTTTTTAGTTTTTTTGGACATGTTGACTCAAATGTGAGTTTTGCATGATCAATTCGAAAGGGATGTTTGTATGAGCATTTATAATATATTGTACATTGTCATGTGAGTGTCCTTGGTTAGAAAATAGAAATGTTTTCTGAAATATTTGAATTATTATATTGTATAGTGGCCCAGTTGGCACCATTAATGATATGATTTATATAAATATGGAGAACCTCTATAGGGGGATATCCATTTATGTGTTATCATATAGAGTGTACATGTTTGTGGTAGGAATGTGTAGTGATCTGAATCACGTGTGTGAGGTCCTCCTACATACACATTATTATTATAACCACTATGGGTTCCTGGGTGTCTTTTAGTTAATCAGGTGATGGTTTCTTATCAACCCTAATCGGATGGGTTGGTACCCATTAGTAGTTATAGAGGCCAGATGGGAAGGTCAACTGGTCTCTTTTTCCATGAGTGGGGCTAGTAGGTTATAGACTTAAGAGCTTCACGATACTCCGACAGGTGGTTTCAAAACGATTGTGTCTAGGGATTTATTAGGGATTTTTCAGATCACCCATGGATATTTGATTATTTACATTGTTTATTTACATTCTATTTTACTAGTTTATTTCCACCATTCATTTTTTACCTATTTTAATTTATCCCAGCTTTGGTGTCTTTTGTTTCTGGTTTTATTTATATAATGAAAAAAATGGTTTTATTGAAACAACATCTAGTGTTTCCATTATTTTTTAATGGTAAAATCATGTTTCTTATTTTAAAATGTGAAAACCTTTCTTTTATAATTTCATTTCACAATTGTGTCATTGGATTGTTTTTGGAAGTGAGATTCTTCGATTTTGTGGATTATCATGTCAACCCTACAAAGCATTTTTAATGCTCACACCTATTTTATCATTTCAGTTACAGGCTTCCTTTTCTTAGGTTTTCTTGTATGATTTGATTATTATTGGAGAAAGGATGAGCTTTGTGTTGGGACGTGACCCGGAAGGTCACGTGGGTGTATGTTGAGCTGTTCTGTTTATTTCTTTTTCAACTGTTCTTCTTCAAATTTTTTTATTATGTTTATTCTAGTTTATTTATTTATCTTTTATGGTCCAAATCATTCTCAGTGATTAAATTTAGATGCCTGACACTGGTTTCCATTCTGAGGGGGATCGGGAACGCCCCTAGGGACCTATCGCAGACCATATTGGGTGACTGTTTTAGGGTCGACCTAAGCTAGTTTGTGAAAATGTGTCACTGAGTTAGCATACATCACACACAGTAATGAATTTCATCAATTAGTATTGTTACACACTAGGCCATGTTTTGTAGAACAATAATATATTATTAAAATATTATTATTTAATATAATTATGTATATTCAAGATGGTTAATTTGTAGTTATGATCAATATTAATATACGGATGAAAATATTTTGGTTACACAATATTAAATGAATTAATAGGTTTCTAATTATCTATAAATGAAAATATAAATGAATTGAATATAAAGGAAATATTAATGTGATCACAAAGGAAGTTTTTCTTAATAATTTAAATTATTTGAAATTAGTGGATGATATTAATGAAATATATATTTTATACATTCAATAAAAAATTATTTATATTTTTCCAATATAAATGAAAAATATATGATAATTTGAAAACCCATATTTTTATTACGATTCTATTACCGCCACTTAATGGAGGTCTTATTTTATATCCAATTTTTGGCCATTTTATATGTATTATACGTCAATATGATCTTAATCTTTGAATATGGAACATAAAATTTGACAAAGGTGAACTGTGGGTATTTTTTATGTGATGTTTAATTTATTTATGAATATTGATAAATAAATAATTTTACCTACTAAATTATTTTATTCCAATTTAGTTTTGAGGATAAATTATATTTCTTTTTAACTTTCATGTAAAATTAGATCATATTCTTATTAGTTAATCCAGTTTAGTTCATTTTAATTAATTTCACTTTCAACATGAATATAAAAACTTAGAAAACTTGGAAATATTTTTATAAAAAAACCCACATTGTCATCCCATATGTGGGATTAAATTTAAATTAATATCATCCACTTAGGTTATTGGAATTGAGATTAAATGATTCAATATCTAAAATTTGAATTTTTCTTATACATATAATGTAGTTAACATGGTTTTCAATCAAAAACATTATTAAAAATTAATTAAATATAATTACAATGATTATGCTGAAATTTAGAATAAAAGGGGACTAAAACCAAAACATATTTCCTAATACTAAGTATAAACTTTTCCAAAATATATTTTCTCATAATATTTCTACCTTATGTTCCCTTTTCATGAATTTAGAACATTATATATCGACATGCAATAAACAACTTTGTTGGGGGTTCCCTTTTTCCAAAATATTAAAAGAGTTCAACTCCTATTACAATATAAAAGGTATCCTCTCCTCCCATATCCTCACACCTCATAGGCTACATTGGTTCTTCCCTGATCTTCCCAATTAACTCCAAACATCCCTACCTTCCTCCTTGATTTCACCTTTTTGTCAAAAATAATTCCATTGGATCCCTTTGGTGCAAACTAGAAGGGTTACCTAATTAAGAAGTAAAATATTTCCATAATCTTTCGAATTTTATTTCCTTTATTTACTAATTAAACTTATGAATATTAAATTATTATATAACTGAACCAGTATACAAAATATTCTATTATTTTATTATGTACAGGGGTATAAACTAACTTACTTAGACTTCTATCTAACGAATAATAATAATAATTTTTTACTGTATAGCGAACTATCACATCACGAAACAATGATTATTCATTTTTTTACATTACCACCTTCCATGGTAGACATTATGGTGGAAACACTATTTATATAATATATATTTTTTATTTTTTATATCTTAAATCTCAGGTAACTGTTTTAAAATGCTTATCTTTATACATTACATTTTGTGAAAAAACGATAACATTGTTTAAGGATATGTGAACTGAAGCCCCCTCAAAGATATGTAATTCATTAACAATATTCATTAAATGTATAATATTTGGGTTCAAATAAACAAATTTAACACAAAGGGAATTTATATTATATTCATAAAATAAGATAACTATCTTGAAATATTATATATATATATATCATTTTCTTTATTACCCTTTCACACACTAAAAATGTGATAATGCCACTCTTGGACGTTTAGACTATCATATAATCAACATGATGTGATTCTTTTTATAAGAATTATACCTATAACTATACATGAATAAATAATATTTTATTATTATAAAATAATAATTATGGAATTATATATTGTTAGTTTCCTTAAATCTATAAAAATCATTGAAAAATGGGAGTGTTACTCATGCTTACACATGACCTACCATCACCATGATTGTAACGTTAGTTCATTTTTATAACCAAACTAAATTATTGGTTTTAAAAATATGGTTGATGTATAAATATGATAACTAACCAGGATTATTAAGTTTCAAATACTATATAATGCCCCATTTCACCATAGATGACTTACCAAAGTTGTTTTTGACACATAAATTGAATTTGGTCAAAACACTCAATGTAAATTTAATTGTTTAAGTAGTTGTACATAAATAAGTAATAAGTAAAATAAGAGTTTTGATAAAAATAAATCTTTTTTCAAAAAAATAATTAATAATAATATGCTTTTTATTCACGAATATAAAGAAATATTAGACATGTCAATCGCAAGGTTACAATTTATTGTCTCACTTTTATCATCTATGAGATAAATCTCATGTTCGCCATTTAATTATTTTGATTGACGTGCCAATTACCCATTTTGTTACATTATATCATGAAATATATTTATCTTCATATAATTTTAAACATTCATTGGATGTTATTACTTCATGATACTTATTTCTTAATGGCCACCAATTAACATTTACATGGTGCACATACCACCTTTTAACATGTTTTATAATGAATATTTATACTGTCAAGATATTGTATATTTCATTTTACGTTATTCTTTATAGGAAATTATGATTCAATTTTTTCAATGTTGAATGGGATGATTTAGTATTTTTTGTGATTATTTTCCTCATTAATGTTCTAATTATATTCATGTGGTATGTTTATTCATCACCATCAATAATCCATATTATTAATTATCCTCCAATGAGGAATTATTTAGAAGTATTTAATATTTATTCCGTATAGATTTTTGATAAAGAGTTTTATTTAGATTTATTACTCAATATGAGGTATTTTTTGGATCGACAGGGGTTGGTGGGCCCTAGACATTATACATCCCCTCGATTCAACAATAAGTTCTCATGAGGCAACATAGTTACCAAATAAAACATAGTTGATTCTGTGGTTTTAACCTATCATGTGAATCATATTGATGGTATATGTTTTCGTGTTCCTTATAAATGACATCTAATAGTTATGCAATTACCACATTTAATTTTAGTTAATAGAAATATAAGGGATTTTGGGTTGACATATTTTTTGAAATATTTCATTTATATTCAACGATTTAATAAAATGTGTCTCAACTTCAAACATTTCGATATTGATTTCTACTTATCTAGTTATTTTAATGGAATGTGTTTTAGTTAAAACATTGACATTTTTTCAATTCACTTCTACTATGTCTATTGATTATATGGTATGTGTGATCAGGTGATTTTCATTCCATAATTATAATTTACATTGATCTATTATTGATTCTACTATAATATTCCCATACGGAACATTTGATCTCACTTTAATTTTGATTCCTTTCTATTGTAATTCCGTAAAGTTTACTATGATATATATATATATATATATATTATATTTATTAGAGTTTTAATCAATGTTATTTATTTAAATAAAAAATTCATTGTTGTAATTAGTGTATTAATTTATAATGCAAGAGTCATTTATGTAACTAGTCATCCAAGACTACAAAAATTATCGGTCAATTTGTATTTGATTCCATGTAATCATTCAAATGTAATATTTGTAGACATCGAATCAGGTGTATCTAGGGTCTGGTCACTAAAGTTTGTATCGAAGTAACTTTTGTAGAAACCGTGGTAAATTGATTTAGTAAAACATAGATTAGATAACATAACCATATGTTATAATTTGATGATAATAATATAACAGAAAACAAGAATTTGGTTAATGTATAGATAATGTGGGTCTTCCTAGTAATAAATCTTTATCTGGATACAACCGGTGGATGTGGTTCTGGAATAGATATACTTAGGGGTAACAACTCCAACAAGGTATTCCAGGCCGGATATTTGGTAACCCGGTACATGAAATTGGGACTTACTACACACCAATTATGATAACCCTAGGGGATATTCTTACAATAATTCACAATTCTTTTAAAAACCATTTATAATGGAGGATGAAAATGCTAAACTAGGTTAAACAAACGGTGTTAAATATTTAAGATATGGTTTCATGATTTAGATATCCAATAAAATATTATACATTTTTATATGACTATGGTTACCCACATTATTCTTTCTATATTTAGTGAATGGATGGTACTCTAAAGATTCATGTTGATATTTAAAGTGAAGGACACGTTGGTGAAAAATAGAAACCCATTGTAGTGTTGATTGGAATGAAAGATATCATGTTTATATGTAATCAATTTTCCGAAAATATGATGAACATAATATAACTAAATCAACTCCCATACATACCAAATAATTGAAGGATATATGTTGATAAGAGACCGAGTTATGGAGTCCATAAGGAAAAAATGCCTTAATTTCCATCATGAATGAAATTTTGAATGAAACACCTAGGAAAGTGTCTCAAGGGAATGTAGAAATACATTATATGAGTAAAATATGGACATAATGAAAATAATTTCCATGATAAATGAAGAGTGTGATTGATGGAAATGAAACTCATAATATGGTGTTCTTTATAGTTATTTTCCATAAATTTGGGGAACCTAAACATTACCTGAGTAAATTATCTTTTCTTGAGGATAAACTATATAACATGGAAGGGATTATGTGGAAATAATATGACAAGGTATTTATGTATTGTGTCATTATTTAAAATTGTAGTTAAAAGGGTATTAATTGATTTATCTTATTTAAAGGATTTCAATCACATAAATATATTGGAAATTATATTAACATAATTTTAGAAAATGAAACCGTGTTTGTTCGGTGGAAACCCATCAAGTTCATTAAGGCTGTAGGGCTTGAACCCATGACTAAATGAGGAAAATGTTTTCCCCTATGATTAGTCTACGTAATGTCATATTTAATGTGTAATTATTTAATCAATTTGGGGAACATATATTAATTATGAACCAAAAATGATAAATTTTAGATTTATAGATTTATATATTAACCATAATTAATTTAGAGTATAATTAGAGAAAAACAGGTAGGCGCGTTACTCTTTTATGGGCCTTATGATCTATAAAATGTTTTTGTACTTCGTGGACTAAAGATGATTTTTGGAAAACCATTTTTTGAGGAAACAAATGAATTAAGAATTTATTTATTAACAAAAAAAAGTTAAAAATGATCATATTAAATTGAAATGTATCATGAAATTATATTTTCTTTTATGCTTAAGAAGTAAAATAATTATAAAACATTATTAAAATGATTAAAAAAATATGTTTTCATAACTCCTTAATTTTTGATGAACAGATTGTAGAAAAAAACATAAACCATTTGTGGATTTAAGGCCATCATCATTATATTGATAATTAACATAGTTTTGTTATATAACCTCAATAACTCTCTATAAATATTTTCACTTTTCTTCCATGTACATAGATCTAATTGAACCAATGTTCTCCTACTTATAGACCAAGTTATATATTAGTCCATGTGACCTTTGTACTTTATATTCACTCTTTTATTGAGGATTTATTACAAATACTTCAAATGATGTGGGATTTAAAAATAGGAAATATAAAAGAAATATATTACCAAAATATAATTTGATCACCAAGGATTGAATTAAATTAATGTGGTGAGAATGTAAAACCATAGATATTTAATTTAGAAACATTATATGTGGTATACGGTGTGAAAAAACACCAAGCACTCAAGAGAATATAATATACCAATAATATATAATATATATAGTATTTAAGAAAAATCATTGAATTTAATATATGTTAATGAATGAAATACTTGGTTTTCGTACATCTCACGCAACAATTAGTTCTTCAAGAGACTACATACATGCAAGATAGATTTATACCGAATAATAATATATTATCAAACTATCTCTATTTAATATAATTATACAATACCTTGTAATTAAATTAATGTATATAAATAGAATTAAATATCAATTTAAAATATATTTTTTGCACAAATATACAATTTATTAATAGGTTACCAATTAATTAGAAATGAAAACATCAACCAATAAAATATAAAAAAATATTATTATCCTCAAAAGGAATTTTCTCAAAATAAATTAAATTAATTAACATTAGTGAATTATATTGATGAAGTTCACATGTTATATAATGAATAAAATATTCTTTATATTTATCTAGAAGATTTGATAATTATATGATAAAAAGATTCCAAATATTTTCGTTAAGACACATCTACCGCCTTTTAATAGAAAAAATAGTTTAAATCCAATTTATTATTATTTTATTAATATTATATGTAAAAATAAAATTAATATTTTAAATAGGAACATAAAAATCATATTATGGTAAATTTCAGGTATTTTTCTATAAAATTTCATATTTTCATATAATATAAAAACAATTAATTTTAATTGAAAACATCCATTTATTCTAATTTATTTCTAATGATAAATTATATATTTGATTGATATTAAATTTAAATTATATCATAGTTTTATCCATTAATTCAATTTATGCTATTGGAATCAATTTCACATTGAAATTAAAGATAAATACTTACCAATATTTTGAATGTTTTTACTTTACAAACCTGTATTGTCTTCCTGTCAATGGGAATAAATTTAAATTAATCTATGACACATTAGTGACTACAATTCAGAAATATGGATTCCATATTCATAATAAAATAATTTATAATGTTTAATAAGGAAAATATTGTTTTTTAATAATAATAATATAGGAATTAATTAAAATTAATTACAGTGATTAAGGTAAAATTAAGCTTAACAAGGGACTAAACACTAATATTAAGGCCTAATATGGCCTAGGAAATGATCAAAAATCGATTTAATTGACATATTTAGAGCCTATTAACCCTTTGTTATTTTTTTATTGTTCATCAACTTTAAATAAAAAATCATTTGTCAGATTCCTTCTCTCAAAAATATTACAAGAGTGCCACTCCTCCTCCACTATAAAAGTCCTCATATCCCCCCACTTCATGACACATATCAATCCACATAGGATCTTCAAATATCATACCAATATACTTCCACACATCCATAAATTATTCCTTGAAGCCTTCCTTTTTAGAAAAATAAATCATTGGGATTGTTTTAATTTAATCCCAAAGAAGTTACCTGATTAAGAGGTAGCATCTTTCCATAATATCTCTAATATGATTTCCTTTATCCACTTATTAAAATTCTCCTTTTCCATGATTATATAATAGAATATTTATCCTAAATATTCTATTATTTTATTATGTTAGTGGATCTAACTTCATTTACACACTCATCCATATAAATCTTAAATAACAAACAATTTACGTATATTCTGAACTACCACCTCACGAAACAGTGATTGAAAATTTTTCATTTACATCAACTTATAATAGCCATTAAGATGAAAAATATATTTATATATTATATATATGATATTTATTATGTCACTTGTATATTTTTACTCTTTTACAAAAAATATCTCTATACTTTCTATTTTGTGAAAAAACATTTAACATTGTTTGTGGAAGTGTGAACTACTTCCCCCTCAACGAGTTGTGAATCATACACACTATTCATATAATTTATAAATGATGGTTTTAATTAAAAAAATTAACATAAATATAATATTTATTATATTCAAGTCATAATTAACATTATATATATATATATATTACCCTTTCATACACTTAAAAAGTGATAACATCATTCGTGGACGTAGATACAATCACCTCCTTTACACGATGTGATTTATTTTAAAAGAATTATGAACATAATGATATATTATTAAATAAAATGGTATTTATGATATAATTATCATTAATTAATGATATACATTAACTTACCTTCTTCCCATGATGATAATTGAAAAATTAGAATGTTTCTTATGTCTACTAAAGACCAACCGCCTCCAGGATTGTAACATTTGTTCATATTCATAAACATAACTAATTATTGGTTTTTAATGTATATTTTCAATATAAATATGATAATTTGGAAGTGATTATTATTTGGGATTTGTTATATAATCCCCCCTTTGACCATAATTGACCTAATAATGACTTTTTGACATATAAATCTAATTTGGTGAAAACACACCATGTACGATTATATTTTTATGTTTTTGTTTACTACATGGTGATAATTGAAATAAGAGTTATGATAAAAATGATTTCAGTTTTCAAAGAAGTAAAAAACTAACATAATTTTTTTATTCCGGAATATAATGACATACAAGACAAGTCAAACTCAGGGTAAGCAGTTTTCATCTCACTTTTTACATATATGATATAAATTTCATGTTCACCATTTAATTCTTTTGTGTGGTAAATCTACTACCGATTATGATATATTATATCAAGAATTATTTTGTCTTAGGGGTCATTAAAATTTGAATCTATTATTATTCATTCATGAGATTTAATTTTTATTATGATCAAATTAACTTTCATATGGTGATAGACCACCGTTTAAAATTTAAAAACATGAATCATATTTCTCACATGATATTATCTGTTTCATTTTATGTTATTCCATCATAAGAAATCATGATTCCAAATTTATAATGTTTTATGGGAATATTTTGAATTTCTAATGTCTATATTCTTAAAAAATGGTCTAATGATCTTCAAGTGGTATTTCCTTCCACCAACATTAATAACACTTGTTGTTAGTTTTTCTCCACCAAGGAATCAATTATATGATTTTTTTCTTTATTCAATACACATATTTATTGAGGTATATTATATATTATGATTTTTTTAATAGAAGAGATTTTTATATGAAATGATGGGTGGGGAAATGATTTTATATATCCCCTTGATGCAATGATTGGATCTTATGAGACAAAGTAGTTTCACAGATTATACGAGTTTGTATCCATGGTTTTCAACATTATTGTTAATGGCCTTGACAGTATAGGATTTCAAATTACTTACACATGAAGTCCAATAAGTATGTATTTCCCTCATTTAGTTTCAATTATTATACCTCGATGGGACTTTGAGTCGACATTTATTCAGATATATTTCAATTAATTCAACTATTTAATGCCATGGGTTTCAGTATCTGACCTTACCATATTTTTTTTCTTATATTTTCTTAATGTAGTGTGTTTCTAGTTATTACATTGAACTATTGTTTATGAACATCCAATCAGTGTATTGATTTTGTGTTATGTGTGTTTAGTTATCTACCATGGCATAAATATTATTCTCATTGATTCATTATTGCTTTTACAGTACATTTTTGTTACTGACCATTTCAGACTGCCTATATATTGTTTTCATTCCCACAAGAATTCCAGGAATAATACTATGAATGCTATAAAGGGATTTTTTTTTGATGGATTAGAGTTACCCACAATGTTATTTATTTAAATAAGAAAAACAATGTTGTAATTGGTGTAATAATATTTAATAAAAGACTCCTTTATGTATCTGGTTTACCAAGTCCACAAAACACTTAAGTAATTTCGGAATTTATTCCTTGTAATCATGAAAATTTAATAGTTGAAGATACATGATCAATGATATATGGGTTCAGGATGCTACATTTTGAATCTCAATGACATGGTGCATGACTTCATTTCATTGACTATAACTGATGTCTTCATTCCCAAAACCAATATGGAACCATAAACTAAAATATGATTAATTTTTCCCTATCATTGGAATCAATATGAATGTATTTTAAACATCAATATATTAAAATAAAAAAACATTTGGAAGCATATTGGACTATAAATCTTATAGTAGAGACTATCCCATTATATATGATAGACCTTAGTTTTCTATGAATAGTGCTATTTTTAATTATTCTAACAAATGGATGTGGGATTTAAAGAGTGAACACACATGAATATTACCTTATTATTTAAAATCATTTTCGTCCTCTTTGCAACACCATTTTTCTATGGTGTTCCATGTATAATTCCTTTAAGCCAAATCATATAATTTTGGAAAAAGATATGGTATTTTTACCACAGTACTCTCTACCATTCTATAACATGATCCAATTAAAATAAAAATCCCATTCAATTTACAAAATATATTTCCACTATATAAACTCAACAAATACAATAAATTCATGCCTATGAAAATAAACAAATACATTTCTCATACCATCATTAATGAATTAGAAAATTTAGAGGGATTGTTCATGAAAGTATATTGGGTTTGTACCCCATGATTCATAGTAAATTAAATATTTAATTGAGGAAATTATTTTCTAGAAGTCAAATTAAATGATAACTACTTTTTTTCCCCAACACAACAATCAAAAAATTAAAATTCTTCCATGATCATGATTTAGTATGGATTTCATTTTTAAAACCTTCATCTTTTTCTCACATAGAAGACTGAGTCGAAAATAACAAACTTCTATAACTTTCAAGGTTTCAATTCCATAAATTTCACTCTTTAAAGAGTTTCTAGTCATGTTGTGTGTGCCATCCTTTAATATACACAAAAAAACCACAAACACTAGTGTTACGATATTGAATCCAATATCAATGTGTTTTACAAAAAAATAATCAAAATATCAAATGGAAATGAATTTTTTTAGAGGCATGAAATTAGTCTCACACCCTTAAATTATTGGGAACATCCTTTATGAAAATCGATGTTAACAACTCCATTTCCATAATCATTAAAGGCCACATCATTCACTGAATGAACATTGAAAAGTGTCCAAATACATAGTTGGTCATACATCCATGTTCATTCATAGATGGAAAATATATTTTTGACTCAACCACCAATTAATTTTATATAAATATGAAATCTAATTATAAGGTTAATTGATCCCTAAATAATATTTACAGAATTTGATCTTCTATTAGTTTTCATACTAGTTATTTCATTGAGATTTTCACAATTCCTATGTAGATGTCAACACATTCAATAAATTTATCACATGACATCTGGACTAATTGAATTTTTTAGACTCCTCTCACAAATATACCTTCCCTTCTTCAATGATTCCTTTTCATAGTAAGCTGTCCCCTTACATTAGTATTTAGTATGTTAACAAGTTGAACATGGACCTCTATTTTCTAGAATTCATTACTAAGGATAACATTTTAGACACACTGAAGCCACAAATTTTCCTTCAAATTATAATTAATGACATTATTAACCATTTCATCACACAATTAGTGAATATATTAGAGAAGACAAATATATTGTGAATAATCTATAAAATTAAATTTTTCTATGTTAATTTGACTTTTTGTTATGTTAAAATATTTCACAAGATATCCATTTGTATTCCCATACAGTATATTCATGAAATATTTTCATTTTATCAAAAACATGTTTTTTGTTGTTCTTTATTATATGTGTCATCTAGGTCTACCATAAATATATTATTCATCTTATTTTCCTAGATAATGACAGCTATATTTCATTCAAACTTCACACTCACCTATATAATTGAATATATGTCCAAATGATTACTTTTAAACTCCTTTAATTTTTTAATATTTATAACACAGAATAAAATTTAAAATTTCTTTTATATGAAATAATATTTTATCTGTATCCTCTAGAAGAAGATGTCACATCCATAGACTGTGTTGATTTGGACTATTCCTTCTTCTGATTTCATATTATATGATGATATTTGTTGAAAATGAAATCTATATAAATCCAAGAAATGTTTAATGTTTCCTATGAGGTTGATCACGAAAAAATAGTATATGATGCCACATAATAGAATGGGACATTATGAAAGCCTAATAATATGGAATGTTAATTCTTTAAAAGATCACACATACCAATAGTCTTAGTCTATAATAAACAAACCCCCAAAACATTCTACACCAAAGGGAATGAAAATTTAGAATTTTGATCCACCCAATTAACATTCAATAAAATGATCCTCTCACAATATATATTGATCAACACACAAACACACATTCATGCAATTGAATAACAGGAAAAAAAATGATAGAAAAATAAAATATGTCATGGTGTTGTTTTCTATATCAATGGGATAACATTTCCAAAACCTTATTTCACTAGAACTAAAAAGGATTAAAAACACTTCCAAAAAATACATAGTGAATAACTATGCCACAATTGAGAATTCATTAATGTTCACACAATTTGTAAATAACCATATTTTCTCATCATTATTTTATATACTTCATTAATCAGTTTAGTTATGTAGAAATAAGATATGTGAATCATCGTAGATATTTCATTATATTGTTCATTATCATATAGATTGAATCACCACAACATCCAGAAGCAGTAGACTATTCAGAATTCCCCATAATATAAAATCACTATAGATAAATCAATCTTACAATGGAGTTATACTATCATACACACCCCATAAAATGATCACCATTTTCAAGTAAATATACCTCTATATTGAGTTAATCCATGTACCTTCCCATTAATACACTTAAGGGTTGTCTAGAGTTCCTCCTTCTGCCAAAATAAATCAAAAAACATAATAAAAATGCATAATAATATCTTAAAATCCTTCATTAATGTGACATTGGATCCATGGTGAGAGGCACTGATATAATATTATTATAATAAAATACACATGGTTATTTATTGTTAGACAGCACATCAATTCATTTTCCAAATTTTATAATCCACTGTCCTTGTTTGATTACATTAGAAACCACAATATACTATGAATCTATTTTGGAATATAAAAACATCTTATTTTGAGATCTTTTACAATAAAACTCTTCAACTAAGAGTTACCACATATCATTTTTACGATTTTAGATCATACTAATCTAATGAGTATCTATCATATGTATATCCAATAAATACTACATCATAATATCCCCCATGTACAGTGAATATATCAATAATATACCTTAAATACAATATGGGTACTCTTAAATACCATAAAATTGTTGTCTCGTATGAGTTCTTCATATATTTTTTACTGTGAAAAAGTCATATGAAACATAATTTTTATAATATGACATAGATAACATGATTGATATTTTTTTACAAAACTAATTTAATCAATATTAGTGATTATTTTTATGTATGTGAACAAATTTTCCTACAGTGATATATACCATGTGATATAGCTAATAATCCACACATAGATTGATACATATTGAATATATTTGGTTTATTATCAATTATTGTGCCCTAAATTGGTCTAAGAATCAACATTGATCATTAAAAAATGTTCATGATCCAAAATATTTATGTAGCATCACATAATTGTTTCATTCTAAAACAGTTTCTCATCAATATATTATTTGATTAAATGGTTGGTATCTCATTAAACATTAGTAATATTCCATCAAAATAAACAGCAATGGAAATGAACACACATATAATAAATTTATTATAGACACATGGGTCACAATAAATCATTATGAATACAAATTTTCTTACATATTAATCAAATTAAATTCTCTACGATATGCAGACTATAATTAATACATAATTGGATCTCAAAAACATTCATAAATTATTTACATATCATGGATTCAGAAACCCATAAGGTTACTTCATATTAGAAATCTCTAATAATATATCCATTATTTTTTTTAAATCACTCTTTCAAATCACATAATTAAGGTAAAAAGTTATGGAAGGAAACACTCTATTGAATTTTGGGATGAAAAATAATGCAAATGATACTTTTTCAATTATACCATTAGGTTGTTTTAACAAATTATCCATTATTAATTGTATATAGGTACTAGCCTTACAATCAATCTCTATCTTATTCCTACATCACCTTTTGTAACCAAATGTTTTACATATTTTTTTCGGATTTAGTAGACCCCAAAAATAGTTTTGGAACATCGTATCCTTCTCAGAATTCATGTCTTCTTGCATTCCTGAATCTTCTCATCTTTCTATAGCTCACTTATAGGTTATAGTTTCATCATTATCAACTAATAATAAGAATATATCCTCATTTACTAGAAAAATTTAAACATTTTTTGTCTAACAACTTTAGTGTTCTTAAACATTATAATTGTCTATGGACCAACACCATTAATGGAGTATTTTTCAATACATTCCTTTTACAAATCATGTGTATATTGAGCATTAAATTATTAAAATTCAATCATTTAATCACTATCCCAATTTCAGATTTCTACTTTTAATAGAATATGGATTGTCTTTCACCTATTACAATCTTTTATATGGGTTCTTATAGGTAATACCCCTTATTTACTTGGGATTTTTTAAATAGGGTAAAATTCGTTCCATGAGGTGATAGTTTGTTGACATAATTTTCATTTGAAAATGAATCTCAAGCCCATACATGCATATTGAAAAAACAATATCCTCCTACTTATTAACTCATAAAATATTATATTTTCATCTATATTTAAAAGTCATTTCTATATATGTTTTACAACTATTAATTTATGTCCAAAAAAGGATAATGGATGATCTACATGACTCTTCATCATCTTCACAATATGCAAATAAGAATGGTTCCTCCATTCAATAACATCCTTCCACCATGATTTACAAGGATGAATATGTTTATTTTCAATCTGAAAATATTTGAGATAGTCAATAACGAATTTGTAATGATATTCTCTACCTCAATCTGATTGAAGTATCATTTTCTTCTTCCAATCCAATTATCTAATTATTTTTTTGATCTCTCTAAATTTCACAATCGTTTCTGACATGTACCATACTATATAGATATTTCCATATCTACTAAAGTTATTAATACAAGTTATAATTTATACCTATCCACCTATATCATCTATTTAAATAGGTCAATACACTTATTTTTTAACCAATTTTAGAATATCATTGACCCTTTAACTATTTCCACTAAAAAGTTAGTTATTCATATTAAATTTTAAAAAAAGTACCATGTATGCCAAGTGGTTTTAGATCTAAATAATCTAGACAAATATCTCCATACCATTTTTAGGTGTATCTCATTTACATAACTAAGTAGGTGATTCCATAACAAGGTGTGAAATTATTCATGATTGAATAATTAATTATCAATTTTGAATAATTTATTTTCTTATTCTAGTATATAAATTATGGGATTGAGGTGTATTATAACCTAAAATTTATATTATTATAAAACTTGAATTTTTTAAAATATTTGAACAAAAAACCTTCCATTTGAGAATTTTAAATGGGTATATGATTTTAAATTCTTGGAATGTAATAACAGTTAATTTAATATAAAATCAACCTCATCATCAATGTAAGGCTATAGAATCCTATAGCCAAGGAAAAAAGGTTTTATACATTGGTAACTAAGTAATCCACCATGTAAATGTAAACCTTATATAATCTATATATATTTTTATTTGGATACTAATGTTATAACTAAATGATTAATTTGATATCCAAATGGTATATTTGGAATGATTACATACAATAAAAATAGACTTTATCCTTACCCACTTCTCTTTCATGGAGGTGTAGTTATTCATTGAGTGGCTATTAATATCAAATAAAAAAAATACTATATCTATTACCCTCCCTTCTTATGAATTTGAGTCTTATTGGATGGGTTTTTTATAGAATCCTTAGGCATTCCAGTATAATTTCGGACTTTTTTTATTTCTCTTCCTCTTATTAATCATAAAAAATATAGGTTCTTCAGCCATAGTGTACTTGTTATTATAGAGAATCATAATGAGGTGTTTTAGGAGAGGATTCTAAATATTTTCCAAATTAAAATTTTAAAAAATAAAAAACAGTTAAGATGTAGTGAAGAAAGAATAAGATAAATGTGAAAATAATTGTGTACCGTATACCCCATGATTTTTGAAATCTTAATATATCCAATCATCTTGAATACATGTGTTATAGATAGAAACCCTTCTCCAATCATGAATGTGAAAAGTTCCATGGAGTTCTAATAATTCATTAATCATTCCTTCCCCATGAAATATCATTTATATTGGATGACATTTTGTATACATGCATGCCTTATGTATATTCTTTTGATCACTACAATTTGATGGTAACATGAACCATTTTACATCCAATGAATCATATAATTTATTTTTGATAAAAAAATACTCATCCTCACTACCCTCTATATAAGTATCATTTCATGGAACATAGAACTCTAATGCAATGATTATCCACCCATGGAATAGTTCAATGAGAATTATATTGTACTAATATTGGAAATTACACTATGTTTGGGGTTTATATTTATAAAATATAGATATAAATTATAATGTTGAGGTCAAATTACATTCCATTTTATATATCATAATAAAATTAGGATTTAGTACTTCAGTTTGATTACCAAAATGTGAAGCCAGATATTTTAATTAATTAGATTTAAAATATTTTTTAAAATACCAACAACCAATTACATTTTTTTGGAATATAATTTCCAATTGATTTTTATATCTAAAGGATCCATATTTTTTTTATCATTTTCATGATGGATGTCTGAGAATTTATTAAAACATATTTAATTATACAGTCCATTAAATTTCTAGAACTCACAGTTCCATGATTAGTGGGATTCCAAAATCCCAAATCCCTAAACATGGATTTCATCAATAAATTCTTCATAGCTGCATCATGTCTCATATAATTAATTATTCGTTGATGAGAACATTTTTAAGTCAACCAAATTTTTTTAAAACTCTTCATTAATTGAAAGTATCTTAACATATACATATTTGTTGTTTTTACTACAGTTTCATTTCAACAAAATGTAATTTAAGGCTATAATATCTTAGTATTTTAATTTAGTGTTTTAATATTATAGATAAATAATTGTTAATATATACCATTTATGTGTTAATTAATATTATATGGATTTTATATATTTAATATATTATGTTACGATAAAATAAATTATGAGAAATAAATGTATTTTATCTGATATTGTATTTTTATTAATTTATATTTTATATGTGTTTTAGGATAAAAAGGTATCTCATAAAAAAATTACTGGGAATGCACTAGGAGAAAATAAAATAATTAAGTGGCATGATCATAACATTTTCTATTCTTTTTTATCATATGTGTGATGAAGTAAGATTTGAACATAGGGTAAAAAGACTAAGGACAACTCGATGTTCTAGTAGAAGCATTCTAATGGTTCACCTCTGTATCATTTATTTAGGTTTCACCTCATCTTTAAACATGAATCACCTCCACTCATCTAGGGTTTACATCATAACATATGTTTAACACATTAATTGGTGAATGGAACAACTGTTATGGGGTTACATAAATGAAACCAAGGAAACATATACCCATACAATATTAAAGTGGGGGATGATGCGTGTATCATAATTTTAAAATAATAATTACAATTAAAAAACTATGAATTAATAATTATATTAAAATAAATACAACAAATACATAGGTTGGTCATACTCTAGATCAATCATTCATGAAAACAATACGGATCAAAATAAATTGTCATGATTTTATTTCAATCAGTTTTATATTAATAAAATTCATTCAAAATAATTAACTAAAAAATAAATTTACTAATTACGTTATCTTGATTATCCATCAAATGTATCTATAACACTATTATCCAATACTTTTTAAAAAACTAAATAAATCCATTTCAACAAAATTTTCATGGAATATGATTTGTACTCAAAGAAACCCATTTTTAACTACCTGGAATCATATATTATCTCTGGATCTTATTTTTTAATGATGTTGAATGTAACTTACACAATGTGTTGTGATATTTTATAACATGTAGTCAATGTTTCAAACAATGTATTATTTTTTATATTTATAAATCAATAAAAAAATTAATGTAAATTAAACGTAATTCTGGTAATTACCATGAAGTATATGGTGTGTACTTTGGACCAAAAAATTATAACGATACAAATTTTAAAATAATAATTAGTTGTTAAATTTTATATTAAACTATATCACACAAAAAATACACTATCTACATAATATATAGTTTGTTTTATGTATGTAATTATTTTACACTCCATGTAATTAATTTGTATAGTTTATAACATTCCTTGTACTATACTTCTTGAAAATGGGTATAAGTTACATTGTATATAGAACCCTTTACACACCATATTCCTGTTTATGTGGTTATCTTCATCAAAATCTCATGAAATCTATTTCTAGTCTATATATTTTTTGTTTTTGTGGATTTATTTTAAAAAAACATCATATAATCACTATTTTCTTGTGTTTATCATATTAATGCCCTTAGATGACATTTAATATATAAATTTACTATACATAGAGTAGAAGAGATTTTCATTTCATGTGGGTCTAAACTCGATGAGGTTAAACAATTTCTAGAACAACTACATTCCATTTAATGCCAAAACTATATTCCATCTAGCTATAAAACACCATATGTTTAATGAAATGGCATACACTTATCAACCTTATGTGCCTTGATTTATGAAACATATCGTAGATCAGTGAATCTGGGTTCATTCTATGCACTTTTTAGCCAAACAATACACAATTACATGATGACCAACCCAAATATTCTTCACATATTGATCAGATAATTAAGTATCCTTCACCTATTCATAACTTATTTTGGACTTGTTGAACTAAAAATTCATGTTATATTTGATTTCATATTAAATACAAAATAAACTAGAAAAAAACTGGCATCAAATTCTTAATACGTCATTGAATAATAAATAATTATTATTTTAAAAGGTTGCACTTTGATACCACATTAAGTTAATGTTGAATAATGGATATGAATAGGTAAATTCCCATCAAGGGAATTATGTTAATTTTAGTAGATTTTTTCCACGAAACTAATGATTAAAAACCCCAGATCCAATTCAATAGAATCTTTCAAAAATAGTTTAAAATTATTTTATAAATATAAATTAAACCATTAATTATAATTATTTATTTATTATCAAATTAGATGACCAATATTGTCATACCTATATTATGATCATAGTATAAGGGTATTATCCCTCTATTTGACATCCTTATTTGTTCTATGAAACGTATACCATCACTATAATAACATTATATGGTTGTGAAAAATAAAAAACCCCTTTTGTAATTCAAATTAATTTCAATAATAATCCCTCATGAGTGGGGAGGTATCTGTCGAGTTCACATATATTCCTGAGAGGGTGGATGGGGATTCATTATATCCATTCTTGAGGAAATTTTAAATAATTTTTACTCTCTATATGGATAGAAATATCTAGATATATATTTTATATAAAAACAATAACATTTTTATAAATAATATATGAGTATTTAGGTTACTTCGGTAGAGAATGGGTTATTTCACATAAACTATAAATCTATTATCCAAACAATTATTTAAACCACCTATGAATATTATTATTATTATTATTATTATTATTATCTTTTTCACATCAGAAACAATTAGAGATAATAATATATTATTTATTTAAAATATTATTAATTAAATAATCCCACAAGACCCTTAACTATATCCATCAATACTTCTATAAATTTATCAGTAGGTGAATGAAATCCATTTATTTGAATGAATAAATTACACATTATTATTTATTCAAAAAAAATATACAATCAACATAACATGAATAATTATATTTCTTTAGAATGTGACAATAATATAAATTCTAATATTAAAATTATAAATTATTTAACTGAGTTTATCGATAATTTTAGGGAGTATCCCTCAATGCCTCTTTTTTAGATTTATTTACGTAATTTATATAAATCCCAAGAATAAAATATAGAAACTATTATGAAACCCATTATGATGTTTGAAAATTTCCCAATGAAAATAACAACCCATCTACATTCAATTTGTATTATATTTAATTTTTTTCATAAAATCTCATTACAAAGGTTTTATAGTAGTTTCATTAAAAAATATTCTTGATATAACATTGTTTGAAATTCATGATATTAATCAGCCAATAAAACCTCTATTCCAAAAGACATAATCAAAGGGATCAATTCCAACCAAAGGTAGTTATATATATTTTTATACTAACATATAAATGCAAAACCCTCTAATAAATTAATCTTTAATAACATATAACATAAAACAGACACAATGTGTTATATGCATAAAAACTCATTTATTCACTTCAAATTTTGAAGATCAAGAAATAATTTTAATTTATTTATCAATTTTTTTGTTTCATTTTTTTACACAAATAAATAGATAAATTTATAACTAACAATCCCAAATGAGTTAGTATACTCCCAAGATCCTTCTAGGACTAGAAAATTTGATAATAATGAAATTAAATTACAAGTTAAAAGGAAATATAATCCATTAAATAGAAAATAAACCACTTATCCAATTTATACTATACATATAGTCAAGCTATATATTCATCAAAATAGATCATTCTCATCCCAAATCCCTATGAAATATACAATCAACCATTTGGGTTAGATACATTATCTATAATGGGTTTGATTTTTTTTAATGAAAATTAATAACATTAAAAAAAGTTATAAAATCCTTTAAAATATTTCCTTCTGGATAATGATAATATTTATTTACAAAAGAAAATTATGAATAAATATTAAATATCTATATTTTCAAGAAAAATTGAATTTAGGAAACCATTTTATGGACATAAATTCGGAAAAATATATTTTATCATATGATTTACTTGAACAAATTTTTTTAAAAATTTTGTAAAACAAATTTAAATAAATAATGATTAATATTATATAAAATCAGTAAAACTATTTACAATTTCAATTTTTTAATTTTGGAATTGAATATTAAAAATATTTTCCCAGAAAAGAGAGCTCCCGTATTTTTGGGCATATATTTTTGATTTCATGGATGAAATTCACGAGGAGATATAGAATATTAGGAAATATATTGGGCCTACCATCACTTGGTGAAAAAATTCAATTTAGTGTTAGGTTTAATCCCCATTCCATATTATTTTAAAATTTATAAGTTTTCTATTAGCAAAAGACATTTTGTATATTTCCCCTTTAATTTATATATATATATTTTCCAAAAATGATATATCAATAAATTAGAAAATGATATAATTATATGGTAAAATAAACACACACACACACATAGATATATATAACATTATATAATTAGAATCACATTCAATTAATGATATAAAGTAATTAAATTGGGATAATATTTTCAAAACATACATGGAACATAAATTTTTTGTAAATAATACCTAACTAGAATTAATTTTTTTATTATCTATGGAGTTCAAATTAATGTATAGAAAATAAAGGGTAATAGAATTTTGGGGAAAGAAGTTGTTAAGACAAAGAGAATCCCCTTGGATGATGGAGAAGCAACCAAAAGATTTAGAACCTCAGATCAGATAATTTCAATATAAACATCATTAATACAATTCTATTAAATGAAATTTGAAGACTTATTTCACTTCATTTAGGTATGCTAGAAATAAATATCTGATTAATTAGTTATCTGTTAAATCCTTGTGAAATAAATAATTCCCTTGTTGCACATGGTAGACCCAAATTATATTTGACAAGAATAGGTGCGTCAGATTCAATGGAAGATATACTAATGTTGTTTGACCTAAAATAGAAAGGGTGGAAAGCATAAATTCAATGAATAAAAAATTATTTCAAAAGAAATAATAATTATTATAATATATAAGTTGTAGTATGAAATGAAAATCATTTTATACATAAACATACAGTAAATTCTGTATGATATGATATATTACATAAATGCAGAAGGCATTGGCCAAATACCCAACTTATCTCATTTCATGAGGTATACCAATGCATCAAGGGTATATCTATATTATATCCCCACCTATAAAATAATTTTTATATTGAATTAGTTATATAAATAAACAATAAAACTAAATGAACATGAATTTCTAATCAATAATTGTTCATATTTAAAGAGCCCACAATCATAATGTCAATAATAACCCAAGTAAATCTAATCATAAACCATGAAAATATTTAATAATAATGGCTTCATTAAAACATATCCCCACTAGACAATGATTAATTTTTTTTTGTAATTGATGAATAATGTTACACCCCATGTTTAAAAAAAAATTTAAATGCACGAGACATTGTTTTAAGTAGATATTTATAACTATCCTTTAAACATAATTTTTCTGCTATTATGATTTGAATTTTAAAAAATGGTCATCTAAAGTTGTAATCACTGTGACATTAGAGTCTGATAGAACCAACATATATTTTTGGTGAATAGTAACATACCCTTATTAATTGTAATATGAATAGTAATATGACACTTATGAATCGTAAATCATATTATTATTTTATATTCCTAAGGATATAAGATAATGATATGTTGATTCATTTTACATGGTGTTAAAAATATCAGTTATAGATTTAAAATTATTATTTTTTAATAAATTAATATTTTATATATAAAATATATTAAAAAAATTTAGAAAGTTATTTAAAAAAATGGATTTCATTTTTGAATTCTTCTAGTTGGAATATGTTTATATTGAATTTTTGGGATTTTTCTAAAATTCATGAAAGTTTCTTGAATAGTAAAAATATAATTGCGAGTTTTCAATATGTTTGTTGGCATCATAATGATATTATAATTAAAATAAAATGATAGAATACTTTTTCACAATAATATATTACATGAGGTGCCCCAAGTGTCTAATTCCGTGGCCAAGACCATGTTTTATCCAAAAACACTAATGAGGTGTCCTTCGAAATTAATAAAAACCTCCCTCTAATTTACTGTAAGTAATCACTCATTACTCCATTTTCAATCATTCCAAACTCTTTACCCTCAAATATCTAGCAGTATTACCTCCCTATGAGTCCTCTGAATTTGTTCTATAGCCCCCATGGTCCCACCATTAATTTTTTAGATGTTACTCTATAATGTAAGGGAATCCCCAAGCCTTCTCGTTTTCAAGCATTCATTTTATGTTATTGTTTTTAAATTCAATTTGATCTTGTTGGGGTATTTCATTATATATCCCCCTTACTGTCCATATTATGTAATAATTATGAGAGGTCTCTATTCTTTCATCAAAATATTTTACGATATTTTATGTGACAATGTTAGGATCTTGTGTTTTCATAAGGAATTTCACAACTTTTCATTTATTTCGATATTCCATTATTTACTTTCGCTTGACTAAACTATTTTTTATTAAATGTTATGATGACTATATTACCTTACATGATCTGGAATTTTTTTGTTTCTGAATAATTCTCCATCATCTCTCTTTCCCATTATTTTATACTAAAAATGAAAACACCATCTGAGATGTGCTAATTTACAACATTTGGGGATGATGTGTTTATAATTTCTTTTACAATATTCAATTATGGTAATAAAACAATTTTAATGGTTGAACCAGATTATAATTTATATATTATATCTCATTTAAGATACTTTAATCATTTTGAAAACATGTTATTAGTCTATAAAATTAAATGAGTTCATTACGATCAAAGAATCACTAGAATGTCTTAAAAAATTTGATTAATGTTTTAACTTATGAATCATACTCATTTCAAAATTCACATTGATAAATGGTATAATTTATGGTTATATAAATATTTAAATTCCCTTCCATTCTAATTTTGGTACTTTTACTTCAAATCCGCACGAATACCCATCTTGAACCGATCGTGGAAATCATGTAAAGAGTGCACCCAAAACAATTGATTGAACAAAATACTGATAATTAAAGCAAGAAATGTTTTAATAAAATGATCATATAATGTTTTTGAAACATGAATATGTTTACTTAATATATTAATAACACATTTTAACAATTATAAATTTGGATTAATTTAGTTTTTTTAAGGAAAACCTGAAGTAAGCGAATTCATAACCTGGTTTCCATTCCCTGGGTTTACATTCTACATCATTATTTATGTGGTATTAAAATTTTTTGTGAGATAAATTTTGTTTATATTATTTTTTATTTTGTGTACTTATTATTTATATACATATTCAATCTAATCTATTAAGTAACACTTTAATTATATTATATTTATAAGGGACCTTCCTTTTTAAATCCTCTTTTAAAATTCTATTTTACAAAATTCAAAAGAAATATTTTTATGAAATTATTCATGATTTATGATTGTGTTCTAGTTATTCATAATTTTTTATAATTATGGGTGTGGCCTATACCTCCCTACAATGTGTTTTTTATGTGTATATCAGAAGTCGGCCCCATGGTTACTCAAAGTGTAACGTCGATGGTTAGACAAAGTGTGTGGTAGCCGTGAGGGTTATGAATTTTATGTTAATAAAAATGGTTACAATATTTTGAATGTAAATCCCCCAGAAACCTTTATGATTTTATTTATGTTATATATGTTTTGTGGAAATCTCTTGGAAATCATGAATTTCAAAAATTATGTTTATATGGGTACAAGTATGTTTTTAAAAATGGTTTCATATGATACAAGTACTCATGGACTAATGTTTTCATTCCTTATTTTTATATCAATTACTAAAGTTTCAGTTCTCATCCCACTTTTTAAATTATTTTCACAGGTAATTTGGTTTATTAAGACAATAAGGAATACTTATAAATTTTTATGAATATATTTCAAAGAAAATATGTTTTTTTTAAAATGATATATATTATAGATGATATGGATACTTACATTGTGGTATCTACTCTATATGAATTTAGAATGTAATTTATGTAATATATCCAAATTTTCAAGAACTAAAATCATAAAAGGATCCTCAATTTGAAGGAAATTATTTCTAGACAAAAATTAAGGATTATATAATTTTTAAGGCCGAGTCCTTATAGTATCTATTAGAGGATGGATTAGAAAAAATTAGGGGACATGATGATGTTAATATAATTCCTTAAATTATTTTTACTCTATGGTTAATTTGAAATAATATAGAATTTAAAGATTACCATTTTTATTTTGACTAAGATATGTTGGTTGAAAATGTTTTCCTACAGAAGAAATAGGGAAGTTGAAGAGGAGAGGCACCAACTGAACAATAACCTTTTGGATCATTAGCCTTGAATCATAGGGATTGGGACCGAATGTTATTAAATAGTAATGGATCACGTGACATTGGAAATAAATGGTGGTGTAATCCATCCAATAGAAAAACCAGAGGTACTACAAAATAACGTGATGATAGTGGAACATTTTATGAGCAAAAAACGTTTACTAATAATGGATATTCTAACACAGTAGTGGTTTAAGGATGGATTAATGCCCTGGAAAAGATATTCGATGTAATAAGTTTTTCAAATAATAAAAAGGGTTGTCTTTTTATTTATCATTTTGAGCTTAATGTTGATCAATGGTAGTAAATGGTTAATAATATTTGTGATAGAGAAGGGATTGATGCCATAGTGTGGGACGAATTTAAAATTATTTTCCTTGAAAAATATTTTTTCTAATATGGTGTAAATTAAGATGAACAATAAATTCCTTTAATTTAAGAAAAGGAAGTAAAATTTAGTGTCATTGTATGAACAGAACTTCACCATACTGGTGAGGTATGCTTCAAATATTATTCGAGATCTTGATAGAAAAATCAAATTCTATTACTCAGGATTAAAGTCTATTTATCAAAGAGCATCGGCCTCTCATGAATTCAAATGTTATGAGAAACATATATGATGTGTTGAGAGGGTAGAGATGAAATTTCTGATGATAAAATGTACTTTGAAAATAAGGATAATAAGAGTTCAATATGGAAATATATGGAAAAGTATCAGCCAAATAAATCTAATGGTAAGAAATTCAAGTATCCAGTTTGCAAAAAGTGTGGAAAAAAGCACCCTATGTAATGCCATACAAAAACCGGGAAGTGTTTTCGATGGGTTACATTTGAACATATTCTTGAAAATGTAATGAAATGATCCTAAGACTAATCTTGATAAGAAAACTATTATGTGTTTTAAATGTGGAGAGATGCGTCATTCTGAAAATTACCACCCAATGACAGATCCAAATGATGAACAAAACATAGACTATATGAGGAATGGTTTGGTGAGGTACTTTGCGACCATGTCAATAGATCTTGGTCCATCCAATGATGTTTTATCAGGTACCTTGTTTGTTTACTTATATTTTTCTAATTTTTTGTTTGATATAGGGTCTACACGTTACTTTATTTCCAAGGAATTTTCTTTTAGATTGTAAATATCAACTGAACAAATGAAACCATAACTTATTTTTAAAACACCATAGGGAAATGATATAGTAATTAAAAATTATAATAATCATTCTATTGTGATCTTTGGAAAGTATTTAACTAAAAATCTTGTTTTTATGCCCTTTTTTAAGATAGAAGTCATTCTGGGATTGAAGTGTCTCTATTTTTATTATGATAAGATTGACTATAGAGCTAAAGAATATTTTTTTCAAAAATAGTTTCAGGTTTTGTACACTAACAAACCTATACAATTGATAACATATCATGAAGCTGAGAAACTATTGAATGATAGAAATTAAATTTATCATGATCAAAATGTTGAAAATAAGAGAACTGTTCAGATTAATGATGTGTAAGTGGTAAATTAATAACTTGATGATTTTCTTGATGAGTAACCTAGTGGCATACCTGATTGGGAAGTTGAATTCACAATTGACATAGTTCCTGATACTAATCCAATTTCAAAAACCCTTTACTGAGTAGATCAAATAGATCTTATAGAGTTGAAAAATGAGTTACAGGATTTTCGTTATAAAGGATTCATTCATTCTAGAAATTCACCATAGGGTTATCCTATTGTGTTTATTAAAAATAATAATGGTACCATGATACTTTTCATTTATTATAGATCCTTAAATATAATCACTATTATAAACAATTATAATTTGCCTCACATTGATGACTTGTTTGATTAGCTCTAGCGAGCTCACTACTTTTCCAAGACTGACATGAGATCCAGATACCATCAGATGAAGATGAAGGATGTTGACATCTCGAAAATAACATTTCATACTAATGATGATCATTATGAATTTTTTGTTATTCTTTTTGGGTTATCTATTTCCCTAAATGTATTAATGGATCCTATTAATAGAATATTTCATGAGTTCATTGATATGTTTTTGGTTGTGTGAATTGATAACATATTGTTTTTTATAAATGTAAAGAGGATAATTAAAAACATCAAAGGGTTTTTTTGGAAACATTAATGGAAGATAATATGTTTGTAAAATCCAAAAAGTGTGATTTTTTGTTGTTACCAATTACATTTCATGGGTGAATTTTTAAATAAATGTGGAATAATAGTTTATCCTACTAAAACAGAAGTGTTTGATGAATGAACAAGACATAAAAATGATATAGAGACTCATAGTTTTATTGGATTATCATTTTATTACTAACGGTTTGTTAAAAACATTTCCTGATTAATTATCCCTCTAATTAAGTAAACATGAAAAGGGGTCAAATTTATTTGGATATAAGAATGTGATGATTTTTTTTGGAATTGGAGAGGAGATAGGTGAATAAACTAGTTTTGGCATTGCCATTTCATAATGGTGAGTTTTTCATATACAGTGACGTTTTATTGAAGGGAATTGGTTGTGTTTTGATGCCGAATGATTAGTTAATTGCATATGCTTTAATACAACTAAAACTTCACGAGTTATGTAATCCCACACATGATTTGGAATTTGTTGTTATGGATTTTTATTTTAAAATTTGTAGGAATCATTTATATGGGGCCTAATATAAAATATAAAATGACCATAAAATAAAGAAGTATATATTCACACAATGGGTATTAAACATGAGCTAGGGAATATGGATTGAACTGGTAAAGGATTATGATTTCACGATCAATTACAACCCAGGAAAAGAAATCATGGTGATGGATTCTTTCTGTTGATAACAACATGCAACATTAACCATGTTACATTTAGAACATGACCCCTTGATTAATCATTTGATTAATTTTGGATTAGATGTTTGTTGTGCTGGAAATACCTATTTTTTGTTTTCTAGTATCAGTGTAGCCATCGTTGTCAAACAGAGTCAAGAAACAATGGAAATAAGAATATGAGCTTCAGAAAAAGGTATAATTGGTTAAAATCGGTATGTTTCTAGAATTTAACCTTGATAAATATTGTATTTTAAAATTTTGTAAAAGTTTTTGTGTTCCCCTTGATTCCTAGTCAATGAAATAATTGTTGTGTGAAGCTCATAGTTCTACATATTCAGTTCATCCTAACAATATTAAGATGTACAGTGTACGTTGGAAGTATTACCAATGGGATGGAATGAAAAGTTGTATTGATGACTTTAAAATGAAATGATTGAAATTTTAACATGTTAATGTATAATGGATGTTACCAAAGGGGATTCTTTAGCCTTTTTCAGTTCTAGAGTAGAAATTAGAGAATGTATCCATTGTCTTTGTGGTGAGACTACATAAAACTTCTCGAGATAACTATGTGATTTGGGTTATTTTTGATTGAATGACTAAATATTAACATTTAATTTATATTCTAGAAACAAGGTATTTGGATCATATTTCCTAACTTTACCACAATTTGATTGTAATGTTACAGGGAGTTCTTCTTTCCATTGTATCTTACTGGGATCCTTAGATCACATCTATCTTTTGGAAGGGCCCTCATAAGGAATTGGTCTAAAATTAAATTTCACTAAATCTTCTTAACCTCAATCAGATGGGATGTCAGAACGAATGATCTAGAAATTGGAGAATATGATTAGAGCTTGTTAAATATACTACTACTGAAGTTCAGATCATCATCTTTCATTAGTTGAGTTTTGTTATAATATAACTTGTCATTCAAGTGTATAGATACAATCATTCAAGGAATTTTATGGGAAGTGATGTTGAACTCCAGCTTTTTGGGATAAAGTCAAGGAAATGAAGTTGAGGGGACCAAAATTAGAATGGAAAGTGGCTAAGAAAGTAAAGATGATCCAACAACAAATGAGGGCAGTTCAGAGGAGGAAAAAAATTTATGCAGACAACAGGAGGAAATACTTTTATTTTGAGGTAAGAGATCATGTTTTTCATATAATCTCACAATGGAAAAGTTATATTCATTTGGTTAAGAAAGAAAAGATAATTCCATGGTTCATTAGAACTTACGAAATCCTAGAAATTTATGGACAAGTCACCCACCATGTGGCTTTTCCTCCGAGTTTATCATAGGTACACAATGTTTTTCATGATTTTATTTTGAGAAAGTATACGCCAGATTCATCTCATATTTTGAGACCATAAGTAGTTCAACTAGAAGATAGAAATTCTTAATATGTGAATCTTGTTTGGATTCTTGATCGATGATAACATGTATTGAAGACTATGTTAATCCACCCGGTAATGGGTTTATGGAGAAACAACATGGTTGAAGAAGCAACATGGGAATATGAAATTGCTATGAGGGAAAGATACCCTCTCATATTTGATGAGTTAATAAAATTGCGAGGAAACAATTTCCAGAAGGTGGGGATAATGTGAATAACCTTGTTTTTAAAAAAAATAAATTGAAATTCATGAAACATTGATTTATATATATATTTATAACACTCGATTAAATAGAAATTCTCATCTTTTATGATTTGAATTTCAGAAAATAGTCATCTACAATTGTGATCAGTATGTTGTTTGGAGAATGATAGAACCAACATAATTTGGAGAATAGTAATATATCCTTATGAATATTAATTTGAATAGTATTATGACCCTTATGAATAGAAAATAATCTTATTAATTTATCTTCTTACGGATATAAGATAATGAGATGTTGATTGATTTTTCACGGTGTTAAAAATTGAGTTATAGATTTAAAATTATTATTTTTTGAAAAAATATGATTTTATTTAAAAATTAAATTAATAATATTTTGAATATTCTTTTCAAAGAATTAAGTTAATTTTTGAATTCTAGAGGTTTAAATATTGTTAGGGTGAATTTTTGAGATTTTTCTAAAATACTTGAATTTTTTTGGGAATAGTAAAAATACAGTTCTGGCTTTTAGGTATGTTTAATGACATCACAATGATATAATAATTAATATAAAAGGAATGAATAATTTTGTATATTATAATATTACATGATTTTTCTTATGTGGCTAAAACCATGGGTGAGCCCATGGTTTTGCAAAAACCACAAATGAGGTGTCCTTGGAAATTAAAAAAAGACTTCGTCTTATTTACTTTAGATACCCACACATTCTTATGTTTTCATTCATTCCAAACTCCTCAACCACAAATAACTGGAAATTTCACCTCTCTAATATTCCTAATAAGGTGTCCTCAAGCCCCCTAATGTCTCATCCATCATTTTTCTGGAGTTACTCTACGAGGAAAGGGAATCCACCACCCGTCCCTTATTTAAGATTTAATTTTATGTTATTATTTTTTAAATCAATTGGGTTATGTTGGGATATGTTGTTAAATACCCCCTTACTATCCATATTATTTAATAAATATGATAAACCCTTTTCTATAATCAAAATATTTTACTAAATTTAATGTGACACTATTATGCTGCCGAATTTTCAAAAGATATTTCTCAACCATTCTTTTCTTTCTTGATTCCTTTCTTTCTATTATTTCTTCACCTCCCTTCATCCAAATGTTATTATAAGACCATTAAATTACATGTACTATAATTTTGTTGTGATAATGAAGTAATTATTCATCATATCTCATTTCCCATTCGTTTATTCAAAAAATAAAAACACCATCCAAGATATGCTAATTTAACACATTCAAGGATGATGGGATTCCAATTTCTTTTACAGTCATAAATTATGGTCATGAAATAATTTTTATGGTTGAAATAGATTATAATTTATGTATTTTATCTTATATAATATTCAGTAATCCTGATTAGACACTAAATGAGGCTAATATTTATTGGTAATATTTATAATATTCATGTTCTTTATTATTCATAAACACCATTTTAGTGCATTTTACACTTTGAAGATCATTTCACATTATGATTGTAATACCTTCTTAAAATGCACTATTATGTGGTACATTTTTTAACATCATTTAAAGTACAAAATTATTCATCTGATTATACATATTTTAATTTGATAATTGATCTACACTCCAATATGAACATGTTTCATTCAGGGATCAATGGAGAATTCATGGAGGGTGATGGAGATATTTGGCAATGAAAGGAAGCAATTCTAGAGAAGGCATATTGGACACCAGCCCACTGATTAGACTGTTGGCACCAACATACAGGCGCAATTAATCCCATATTTCGTGGTATGATATAAGACATGTATAGGAACAAATCACCCTTCATTATCCAATTCTAATTCGGCTTTTATGTTTGTCATTGAAGCGGCCCAAGTTAGAGATACAATTCTGGGACAGATTCTGTGGCCCAGAACAACAGCCCACGAATTTGATCATATCCCGGAATCCACAACTCCACATGGGCCCAAATTTTACAGGAGGTTATAAGACATCCATGGATCCATTTTCTTATTCTATGTCCCACTCTGATTCGGCCGTCTAGAAGGACTTCCATATGCGTCTGTTCGGTGAAGGAAAGCCGGCTGCCACCTCGGGTCAAATGTGGAAAAGTTCAAATTCCACAAGATTTCCACCACCTATGGCCTACCAAAATTATTTGAGATTATTTTTACTGTTGGAGGATCTACCCAAGAATCCCAAAATGACTATTTAAGGCAGTGGTGGTGAAGGAGATTGAAATCTGGGATGCTTTGTTCAATTGTAATGTTATGCTGAATTTTTGTTGCCTCAAATTTGTCTTTCACATGTAAGTTGTTCAATTCACTTTAGTTTATTAATAAAAGTTCTTCTTATAATCTTATTATGTTTTTATTAATATAACTTTGATACCGTTGGATCACGGTGTGAATTTATTCACACCAACCCTTGTGAAATTATTCACACAACGGTGGAGTGATCATTTTATTTTTGTTGTTTTCTTTACTTCTCCATTTCCTCCTCATGAGTCTACTTTCCGCTTCCATTGAAACCATGGGATCAATGGAGGGCTAAACCACTTATGGGTTGATCCAAGGGAGTAGAAAGGGGTTGTATTGGATGTTATTAATCAACTAATTAATGTATAATCACTTCTTTAATTTGGATTTTTATTGGATGATTTTTAAACTTCATCGTCCTTGTTGAATTTAAGGCCACACATTTCAAGTACTAGTATGATCCTTTACCTTGAATTGATAAATACATTGATCCTTCAAGTGTATAGGTTATTAGTATTAGAGGGATTAAGTATTAAACTAGTAACTGATGATGTTGTTTTATCTCCTTAAATGAACCCATCTCAAATTTAAGAAATTGGAATCATTAAAAAGAAAATACATTCGATCCAACCCGAGCGATAACCTAGGATCAACTCATTCTTTTAAATTGAATTCACATAAATCTATTAGATATCATTAAAACCCATCCAAAATCAATCTAGGTTGGCCACTTCATAGCTGAAAACAGTCCATAGAATGTACGTGTTTATAGGTTTCTACTTAGGTGTCTGTGGATTCGATAACCCAAGCGAAACTGCAAGGACCGTCTTACCTTCTTCTCCTGGGTAAATTTGAGCGAGAATCAAATTTTGGCGCCGTTGCAGGGGACCCAAGTATTTCATCTAAACACCCATTCGATTCTCCCCCATTTCTTCTTTTCTCATCCAAATTCTCTTATCTTGTCCCTTTTTCGTTTTTTTTCTTTTGGCGCATGTATGCCTACACCCACGATCAATCAAACTGTCTAGTTAGGGTGGATTGTCCTGGGGTTGGGGAGTCAAGTACACCAAGGGAAATCATTCCATTAGATCATAATCTTCCAAATACTTTAGAGTCCAAAATTTAGCTAATTTCAATGGAAGGTCTTCAAAGAATCCAACTCATAAACCCAGGTGGGAACCAAAATGGAAACCCAAATGAGGCAGCCCCAAACTTGGGGAATGCAATTGATCAAACCATGAATGACTACCTCACACCATCTTGGACCAATGCCCCCTCTTGCATTAGAAACAATTACCTAGTAGATTCCAACTACATCTTTAAACACCATGTCCTAAACCACCTTCCCACATTCCATGGAATGGAGTCCGAGATGCCATACCTGCACATTAAGGAGTTCAATGACATTGTAGAAACCATTTGTCCTCCACATAAACTAGAATCTTCTAAGATGAGGCTATTTCCTTTTTCTTTAAAGGACCGAGCTAAAAATTGGATAAAAAATTTGATACCATCATCCATAAACTATTCGGACCAACTACAATGAGAATTATACAAAAAATACTTTCCCCACCACAAAACAATTGCACTTACAAAGAGTATCCAAATATTTTTTGAAAAAGAGGGAGAGTCATTCTATGAAACATGGGGGAGGTTCAAAGACACTATAAACATGGTTCCACACCATGGTTTTTCTATTCCTGAACAAGTGAGAATTTTCTATGAAGGGTTGGGTCTGGGGAACAAACAATTCATTGACATGATGTGTAATGGAACCATTAAAAACAAAGCCCCAAATGATGCTTACGAGTATCTAGAAAGTCTTTCTGAACAAAACAAAACATGGGGAACTTCACATTATTCTGAAAAGCCACAATGAACTACAGGAATTCATACACTTTGAGATGAGGAAATCCTTAGGGCTAAAATCATAGCACTCTCTAGGAATGTTGAAGAGATATACCTTAGGAAAGTCCATGAAATCCAAACTGTTGACCATGTTTGCAAAATTTGTGACAAACATGACCATAAGACAGAAAACTTCCCAACCATTCCATCCATCAAGTTTTTTTTTGGAGGACCCCCAGAGTAAGTAAAATCTTTGAACTTTCAAAAGCCTCAATTCCAAAACAACTTCAAACCAAGGTATAAGAACCACCCAGGCTTCTGCTGGAATGATAACCAACAACCTAGCCAACCACAGGGACAAAATCCTTACCCCCATCAGAACTACCAAACCCATAACCAGTTCCAAACCCAACCTATCCAATACCAACATCAACCGGTTCATTTTCAACAATCCATCCCACCTCCAAAATATCCCCCTAGGATAAACCAATCTACTCAAGCACCAACCCAAACTGTTCCAAAAAGCCTACTAGAACAACTATGTAAACAAATGGAGAGGATGAACTCAGAAGTCTCTTCCCTAAAAGAATAACATCAAAACATCAAAACTGGAAAGGCACCCATGCCTACTCAGGCGGTTGCATCCTCAACTTCAAGGGGAGAGTCAAGTTGTGCTCAAAAAACTCATGAAAAACTAAAGGCTGTGACTATTTTAAGAAGTGGGAAATCAATTGAGAAACCTGAACAACTAATTCAGAACCCACATGAAGATTCAAACTTGGATGAAAACTCAAATGAACCACAAGATCAAACTGAGGAAACTGATAACATTTTCAAGGAAACAACTCTTCAACAAACGACCCCACAACCTACACCATTTCCTCAACGCATGAGGGGGAAAACCAAGCCTGAACTGAGTGAAACATTGAGAGAAATCTTCTCACAGGTCAAGTTGAACATTCCTCTTCTCGATACAATCCAAACCATACCTGCCTACTCAATGTACCTTAAGGACATGTGTACTTTTAAAAGAAAATTTTCACATAAAAACCAAGTCCTTTTGGCTACTAATGTGATTAACACCCTTCAAGGGACCATTCCTCCTAAGGTGAAAGACCTGGGTTGCCATTACATCAATGTTGAACTAGGAGAGAGCAAAGTTGTCAAGGCATTGTGTGACCTAGGTGCTAGTTTCAATCTCATACCATATGATGTGTACTGCCAGTTAGGCCTAGAAGAACTCTAACCCACATCTGTCACACTTCAACTTGCTGATCGTAGCATTACGGTTCCAAAGGGGATTTTAAAGGACGTTTTGGTAAAGGTTGAAAACTTCATCTACCCTGCTGACTTCATTGTCCTTGACAACCATCCAAACATAGGAAATAAGGAACAAACCCCAATCATACTTGGTCGTCCTTTTCTTGCAACAATAAACTATGTTATCTGAGTTCGAAATGGGAACATGACCATCACCATTGGGAACATGAGTCTAGACTTGAACATCTATAATGCAAGCTCACAAATAGGGGATGAAAAGGACAGTCATGAAGTAAACATGATAGGAAGAATTGATAATGAATCCGTGGAAAATCAAGGAATATTTGATGGATGTTTAAGTCAGGATGAGATTGATTTCCTTTGTTCATATGAAGGAATTTTATCTCCTTAGATTTAATCATTTTCAAATTTCTCTTATGATAAATTCTTAGGTCTAACAATTAGTGAAACGTTTCAAGAAACCAATTTCATGGAGACCAATCAAACATCCTTCCCTAAATCTGATCAAGCCAATATTGTAGCTTAAACATCTACATGTGGGGAATCAATCATATCTGAAACTCTAAAAAAATGAATTTATCATAATCTAATGTCCCAATCTTCTGCTAAAATTATGAACCAACCTGATCTTGAATTGAAGTAACTTCCAGCTACCCTCATGTATGCTTTCCTAGGGGACAATAAAACACATCATATTGTTATTTCTTCTTCTCTTGAAGCCAATCATGAGAGGATGCTTCTAGATGTCCTTAGGAAGCATAATAAATCCATTGGTTTGAACCTTTCTGATATTCCTGGGATTAGCCTACTTATCAGGACTCGTAGGATTGTTCTGGAATTTGATTCAAAGCCACGTCGTCAACCTCAACGGTGACTCAATCTTAATATCATGGAGGTAGTAAGGAAAGAACTTCTGAAATTGTTGAAAGATGGTATCATATATCTCATAGCTGAGAGTGAATGGGTGAGCCCAAACCAAGTGGTTCCAAAAAAGGCTGGAATCACAGTGATAACCAATGAGGATGGAGAGATTCATCCAACAAGGGTGAGTTGTGGATGGAGGGTCTGCATTGACTATAGGAAACTAAACTCATTCACCAAGAAGGACCATTTCCCCTTACCATTCATTGACCAAGTCCTTGAGAGAGTGGCAGGTCATGCCTTCTACTGTTTCATAGATGGGTACTCTCGGTACAATCAAATTGAGGTCTCCCTAGAGGATCAAGGGAAGACTACATTCACATGTCCTTTTGGTACCTTTTCTTTCAAACGCATGCCCTTCAGGTTATGCAATGCCCCTGGAACCTTCCAACGGTGCATGATGGGAATCTTCTCAGACATGGTAGGGGATTTTCTAGATGTCTTCATGGATGACTTCTCTGTGTTTGGGGATACTTTTGAGGGATGTCTGCAGAATGTGGAGAGAGTCTTGTCAAGATGCGAAGAGAAGAATCTGTTCCTAAACTGGGAAAAATGCCATTTCATGGTTAAAGAGGGACTTGTTCTAGGCCATCTGATCTCGAGTAGGGGGATTGAAGTTGATAAAGCAAAGGTTGACATCATTCGTCACCTTCCATCACCCAAAACCGTCAAGGAAGTGAGGTATTTCTTAGGACATGCTGGTTTCTATAGAAGATTCATCAAGGCCTTTAGTTCAATCTCCCATCCCCTTTGTGCTCTGCTAGTAAAGGATGCTCCATTTGTTTGGACCGAAAGCTGTGAGGGTTCATTCTCAACCCTCAAATCCTCTCTCACCTGTCCCCCCATTGTGAAATCTCCAAATTGGAACCTTCCTTTCGAAATTATCTGTGATGCTAGTGACTTTGCTATAGGAGTTGTATTATGAAAATGTTGTGATAACAATCCTTATGTCATTTCTTATGCAAGAAAATCCTTAAATGATTCCCAAGTCAACTACACCACCACTGAAAAAGCGTTACTTTCTATTGTGTTTGCCTTAGAGAAGTTCAGGTCCTACCTCTTAGGATCCCCCATCACTGTGTTCACTGACTATTCTGCACTAAAATACCTCTTCCGAAAACAAGATTCTAAGGCTAGACTGATTAGGTGGATCCTTCTCATACAAGAATTTGAACTCACAATCAAGGATAAAAAGGGAGTTGAAAATGTTGTAGTTGATCACCTCTCTAGGATGGAATTCCAAGACAACTCAAATAACCTTTCTCTGTCTGATTCGTTTCCTGATGAACACCTATACTCTGTGAGTGACTACCCTTGGTATGCTGACATAGCAAATTTCTTAGTGACATGAGTCATTCCAAAATTATTAGGGACTCAAGATCGAATGAAATTTATTTCTGATCTTAGACATTATGTGTTTGATGATCCTTACCTCTATAAGTTCAGCCCTGACCAAGTCATTATGAGGTGTGTCCCAGAATCTGAACAAGAGTCCATCCTTAAATTCTGTCACAGTGAGGCATGTGGAGGTCACTTTTCCTCTAAGAAAACATCGGCTAAGATTCTTCAAAGTGGTCTTTTCTGGACCACCCTCTCAAGGGACTCTTACACATTTTGTCAAAGCTGTCCTAGGTGTCAACAAGTAGGGTCTATCACAAAAAGGAATCAAATGCCACTCACTCCCATCTTAGTGGTTGAAATATTTGACTGTTGGGGAATTGATTTCATGGGTCCCTTCCCAAACTCTCAGGGATACATCTACATACTCTTATCTTTTGATTATGCCTCAAAATGGGTTGAGGGAATTCTCTATAAGTAAAATGATCATCAAGTTGTGATTATATTTTTAAAAGAGAACATATTTTCAAGATTTGGAATTCCTAGGGCTATAATCAGTGATCGAGGAACCCATTTCTGCAACCACCCATTCACATCACTCATGTCTAAGTATGGTATTTCTCATAAAGTGTCCACTGCATACCATCCCCAAACCAATGGTCAAGCTGAGTTAGCGAATAGGGAGATTAAGCAAATTCTTGAAATAACTGTCAACCCCTCTAGGAAAGATTGGTCTGAGAAACTCTTAGATTCTCTTTGGGCCAATAGAATTGCATATAAAACCATTTTAGGAATGTCCCCATATAGGTTGGTTTATGGTAAATCATTCCATTTTCCAGTGGAGATTGAACATAAGGCCTTTTAGGAAATTAAGAAAATGGATTATGACCTCTCATTGGCTAGAACAAAAATGAAATTAGATCTCAATGAACTAGAGGAACTAAGGATGGAGGCTTATGAAAATTCAAGGATCAATAAATATATAGTTCAAGCCTATCAATCTAGGAATATCAAGGTCAAACATTTTGAACCGGGAAAACTTGTGCTCTTGTATAGTTCAAAACTTCATTTACACCCGGGAAAGTTAAGGTCTAGATGGTCATGACCTTTCATAGTGCGTTATGTGTACCCCCATGGGGCATTAGAAATTCAAGATCCCACAAGTGGTTACATTTTCAAGGTCAATGGTCAAATGTTAAAACAATTCATTGAATCATTCAATAAACAGGAAATAGAGGTTGAGTTAACTGAGCCAACCTATGAACCAGGAATAAATTAATAGATTTAGGGTCCATATTGGGCAAACGACGTTAAACAAAGCGCTGAATGGGAGGCAACCCATGGTTTTCAAGTTTCCAATAATTTTGTTGTTTTAATCAACTTTATATTTTAAATAGGGTTAATGAGACATTTTGATATTTCGAAAAAAATAAATGGTTGACCTGTTCTTCTATAATGAGTATGGATGGGTACAAAAGGGGAGCACCATATTCATCTGTGTCACGTGGTGTGATCCTTGAGTAATACCTTACCGAGAAATTTAAAAAGAAGACAATGTATCATCAGTTCATTTTTTTGATGTGTTTTAGGTTAAAAAAATAAAATATAAAAATAAAAATAAAATATAAAAAAAAGTCCACGCCATAGGCCGTGGGGAAAACCCTGTCACAACCGGCGAAGCCACGGGGACTCGAACCCGGGACCGAAGGGAGACAGGGGCGCGCGCTTACCACTGACCTACAGCTTCTTGTGATTCCTTATTCTATAATTTTTATATATATACTTATATTTTACTTCCTTTATTATATAAATATATATAAATATATATTGTTTTTTTTTTGTTTTGTTTTTACTTTTTCCACTAGGGAACTTTGCAACCGACATGGATCTCAAAGGAATAAATTGGAGCAGCAAGAACTTCAAACTTCAACCACCAGGTGACTTCATTCCATGACCCTCATTTTCAATTTTCTTTTTGAACGTTCATTCTCTACCTCTACCCCCTTCTAAATTTTATTTTTTAAAACACTGGGGACAGTGTTATTTTATGTTGGGGGGGGAGATAAAATAAAAAATGCTTTTGTGTCAAAAAAATGATAAATGATTTGAAAAAAAATTGTGAAAATGGAAGGAAAAAATTCCTTTAACTTTAAAAATGGTAATACACATTGCACACTTTGAAACTGAATATCAAATAATTTAGCATACCCTGATTCTGATTTTAATCCTTGTATAATTTCATGAGCATTGATTTTCGAAAGCGTGGCTGTCCAATGTGATACTTCATCATTTATATTTTCATCCAAATAAAAAAAAGATCACAATGCACGTCCCTTGGATAGTGGGGTATTAGTTTGAGTTCATGGGGTCCCCTAAATTTATAGCATAGGTTTGGTGATCATTTTAGTTTAATATTAGTATTAAAAAAATATTTAAAAAAAATAAAAAAAAATTGTGCGTAGAGCAATGAAATGACATAATGCGTGGCTTGTAGCACTTGGGGATCGTGACTCCATAGTTTTCTGGCCCAGAGTTAGTAATTTTATCTCTATTTTTGGTAAATTTGAATTTTTTTGACAGAGTTAACTCGAGATGATGCCCGAGTATGTGGGCTTCACTTGGTTCCCTAAGGTCTTTGAGCCTGGGAGTCATCGGCAAAGTCTCGCTACAGGGGTTGACTCTTTTGAGTGCAATTTCAATTACCAAGGTAAAATTGAAAAAAAAAACAAAAAAAACAAAAAAAACAAAAAAAATTTATACAAATAAAATGATTAATCATATTAATATTGAAATGTTATTCCACCTAGAGCTTTATTAATTTCCCCCTTGAATAAAGATGAACCCCCATGTCTATTGTGATGCACAACACATCCCCATACTTAATTGATATTGGATGAATTATGGCAATGAATTTGAACAAAGGAATGAGCTTCGGATTGGGATCTTCTTATGAAACTATATTGTATTAAAATATTTTGATGGGTTTCATGATTGTTTGGTATAAGGTATTTTGGTGATCATTGTGTATTAAAATGTTTTTTGGAAAAGGGAATTCGAATTTCATATTGTTGAGATATATTTTGCTCGGGACTAGAAAAACTCAAGTTGGGGGTGTGATTAGCCACTAAATGAGGCTAATATTAATTGGTAATATATATAATATTCATTTTCTTTATTATTAATAAACACCATTTTAGTGCATTTTACACTTTGAACATCATTTCACATTATGATTGTAATACCTTCTTAAAATGCACTATTATGTGGTACATTTTTGAACATCATTTAAAGTACCAAATGATTCATCTGATTATATATATTTTAATTTGATAATTGATATACACTCCAATATGAACATGTTTCATTCAGGGATCAATGGAGAATTCATGGAGGGTGATGGAGATATATGGCAATGAAAGGAATCAATTCTAGAGAAGGTAAATTAGACACCATCCCACTGATGAGACTGTTGGGCCCAACATACAGGCTCAATTAATCCCAACATTAGTGGGATGCTAGAAGACATGTATATTAACAAATCACTCTTCATGATCGAATGCTAATTCGGCCTCTAGGGTGGTTATTGAAGCGGCCCAAGTTAGAGATACAATTCTGGGCCAGATTCTGCGGCCCAGAAAAACAACACACTAATTTGATCATATCTCGGAATCCAAAACTCCAAATGGGACCCAATTTTACTGGAGGTTATAAGATATCCGGAGATCCATTTTCTTCTTCTATGGCCCACTCTGATTCGGCCGTATAGAAGGTATTCTAGACGTGTCTGTTCGGTGAAGAAAAGTTGGCTGCCACCTCGGGTCAAATGTGGAAAAGTTCAAATTCCACAAGCATTCCACCACCTATGGCCAACCAAAATTAATTGAGATTCCTTGTACTATTGAAGGCTCGACCCAAGGCTCCAAAAATGCCTATTTAAGGATGTGGTGGTGACGGAGTTTGAAATCTGGTATGCTTTGTTCAATTGTAATGTTATGCTGCATTTTTGTTGCCTCAAATTTGTCTTTCACATGTAAGTTGTTCAATTCACTTTAGTTTCTTAATAAAAGTTCTTCTTATACTCTTATTATGTTGTTATTAATATCACTTTGATACAGTTGGATCAAGGTGTGAATTTATTCACACCAACCCTTGTGATATTATTCACACAACTGTGCATTGATCATTTTATTTTTGTTGTTTTCTTTACTTCTCCATTTCCTCCCTCATGAGTCTACTTTCCACATCCATGGAAACCATGGGATCAATGGAGGGCTAACCCACTTACGAGTTGATCCAAGGCAGTAGCAAGGGGCTGGATTGGATGTTATTTATCACCTAACTAATGTATAATCACCTCTTTAATTGGGATTTTTTTGATGATTTTTAAACTCCATCGTCCTTGTTGAATTTAAGGCCACACACTTCAAATACTAATACAATCCTTTACCTTGAAGTGCTCAAAACATTGATCCCTAAGTGTATAGGTGAATAGTATTAGAGGGTGTAGGCATTAAACCAGTATGTGATGATGTTCTTTTATCTCCTTAGATGAACCCATCTCAAATTTACGAAATTGAAATCATTAAAAAGAAAATAGGTCTGTTCCACCCCGAGCGATAACCTAGGATCAACTCATTCTATTAAATTTAATTCATTTAAATATATTAGATATCTTTAAAACCCATCCAAAATCAATACAAGTTGGCCACTTCATAGCTGAAAACGGTCCATAGAATGTACGTGTCTATAGGTTTCTTCTTAGGTCTCTGTGGATTCGATAACCCAAGCTAAACTACAAGGACCGTCTTACCTTCTTATCATGGGTAAATTTGAGCGAGAATCAAATCCTTTTGTATGTATGTTATTAATTTGAAAAATAAAATGATTTCATTACGATCGTAGAAGCGCCATCATGACCAAAAGAAATTACAATACTATTTTAACTTATGAATCATAATCATGTAAGAATTAATGATGATAAATGGGGTAATTTATTGTTTTGTAAATATTTATATAAGAATAAATTGAAATCCTAGAGTTTCACTTCTAATAAACAAGAATATCCATCAGGAATCGATCATGGAAATCATGTAAACTGTGCATTAAAAACAATAGAAGGAACAAAATATGAAATATTAATGGGATAAATGATATAATTAAATGGTCATATAAGGTAATATAAACTTGAATATATTTCTATAAGATATTAATAACACTATTTTAACCATTATACAAGATTTATAAATGATTTAGAATAGTGAATACCTCGAAGTAAGGGAATTCATTACCCGATTTCCATTATTTGGGTTAACATTCAACCTCATTATTTATCTGGAATTAAAATAGATTGTGAGATTAATTTAGTTTATATAATGTTTAATTATGTGTATTTATATTGTATATACATATTCTAGCAAATTTATTAAGTCTCACTTTAGTTATAAATTATGTATATGTGACTTTTCTTTTATAAACATATATTAAATTTGTATTTTATGAAATTCAAAAGTAATGTCTTTATAAAATTATTCATGTTGTATAATTGTGTTCTGGTTCTTTGGAATACTTTATGATGAAGTGTGGGACCTATATATTCCTAAAATTCATTGGGTATGTGTATTTTTGAGTTTGGAAAAAATTTTACTCCATGTGTAACTATGATGATTACAAAAATTGTAAGGTAGTCGTGAGGGTTTTGAATTTAAGGTAGCCAAAAGGGTTAAAATATTATGTAAGAAATACCCCATGATATATTTATGGTCTTATTTATGTAATATATGTTATGTAGAAATATCATGAAAATATAATGTTTCCCAAAGTTTATTTATAAGTGTACAAGTTTTTTTTTTTAAAATGATTTCATATGTTACGAGTATTCATGGATGAATGTTTTCTATCATTATTTTTATATCCCTTACTAATATTTTTCTGCTCATCACATGTTTTTAAATGATTCTCATAGGTTATAAGGATTATTAAGACAATTAATAATACATGTAAAATGTTATGATGACTCTTAAAATAAAAAAATGTTTAATTTTAAATGTTTTATATTTTAGAAGATATGGATACAGTTTTTCAGTTGTCTGCTCTATAGGAATGTGGAATATAATGTATGTATTATATCCCAATTATCTAGAACTATAAAATTAAAAGATCCTCAATTTTATGGGAAATTATTTCTTGACAAAAAATCATGATTTTTTAATATAATAAATGTGGGAGCTAATAAATAAATATACCAAAAAAACTAAATTTTTTTCATTCTTGAGGGAAATGCAATTTTCAATTTGACTATTATATATAAAATTAATTAAATACCAGAATATTAGGATAAAAATTTATTTTAAAAAACAATTTAATATTATAAGGAATCATTAAAAATAGTTTTTGGTCATTGTGAAAGGAAGCATGAATCATATCATAATAAAAAAATTATATTCATACATTCAGTAAAATTACATTGTTTTGAAAGTGAACTAAATATTCTTTTAAACCATTTTTTAAAAAGAAAAAAAATTGAAAAATGAATTGGATATATAACCCTTTACACACTATATTCCCATTTATGTGGTTATGTTCATGAAAATCCCATGAATTTTGTTTCTAGTCTATATAATTTTTGTTTCTGTGGATTCTATTTAAAAAACATCATATAATCAATATTGGCTTGTGTATATCATATTAATGCCTTTATATGACATTTAATATATAAATTTACCATACATAGAGTAGAAGACCATTTCAATTCATGTGGCTCTAAACCCGGTGAGGTTAAACAATTTCTAGAACAACTACATTCCATTTAACCCAAAAACTATATTCCATCTAGCTAGAAAACACAATATGTGTAATGAAATGAAATACAATTATCAACCTTATGTGCCTTGATTTATGAAACATATCAAAGTTCAGTGAATCTGGGTTTATTCTATGCACTTTTTAGTCAAACACTACTTAGTTACATGAAGACCAGACACAATATTCTTCACATATTGATCAGATATTTCAGTATACTTCACCTATTCATAACCTATTTTGGACTTATTGAACTAAAAAATCATTTTATCATTGATTTTAGATTAAATACAAAATAAACTAGAAAAAAAGGCATCAAATTCTTAATACCTCATTAAATAATAAATAATTATTGTTTTCCAAGGTTGCACTTTGATACCACACTAAGGTTATGGGGCATAATTGATGTGGATAGGTAAATTCCCATCATTGTAATTTGGTTAGTTTTAGTAGATTTTTACCAAGATACTAATGATTAAAAACTCCAGAATCAATTCAATAGGATCTTTCAGAAATAGTTAAACATTATTTTATAAATATAAATTAAACCATTAATTATAATTATTTATTTACTATCAAATTCGATGACCAATCTTGTCATACCTTCATTATGATCATAGTTTAAGGGTATAATCCCTTTATTTGAAATCCATTTTTGTTCTATGAACCTTATTCCATCAAAAAAATAACATTATATGGTTGTGAAAAATAAGACCCCCCTTTTTTAAATCTCATTCGTTTCAATAATAATCCCTCATGATCATGGAGGTATCTTTCTAGTTCACATATATTCCTGAGAGGGAGGAGGGGGATTCATTATATCCATTATTGAGGAAATATTATATAATTTTTACTCTCTATATAGATAGAAATATCTAGATATATATTTTATATAAAAACAATCACTTTTTTATAAATCATTTATGAGTATTTAGGTTACTTGGGTAGAGAATGGGTTATTACACATAAAATATAAATCAATTATATAGACAATTATTTTACCCACCTATGATGATGATGATGATGATTATTGTTATTATTATTATCTTATTTACATATTAAAAAATCAAAGATAATTATATTTTATTTATTTATATAATTATTAATTAAATACTCCCACAAGACCCTTAACTATATCCATCCATACTACTATAAATTAACCATTAAGTGAATGAAAACCATTTATTTGAATGAATAAATATCACATTATTATTTATTCAAAAAATATATACAATCAACATAACATGAATAATTATCTTTCCTTAGAATGTGATAATAATATATATTCTAATATTAAAATTATAAATTATTTAACTAAGTTTATGGATCATTTTAGTGAGTATCCCTCAATGCCACTTTTTTAGTTTTATTTACATAACTTATATAAATCCCTAGAACAAAACATAGAAACTATTATGAAACCCATTATGAATTTTGAAAATTTCCCAATGAAAATAACAACCGATCTACATTCAATATGTATTATATATCATTTTCTCAATGAATCTCATTATGAAGGTTTTATACTAGTTTCACTAACAAATATTCTTGATATAGCATTTTTTGAAAATCATGAAATTAATCGGCCAATAAAACCTCTATTCCAAAAGACATAATCAAAAGTATCATTTATAACCAAATGTAGTTATATATATTTATATATTAACATATAAATGCAAAATAATCTAAAAAATTAGTCTTTAATGGCATATAACATAAAACAGACACAATGTGTTCTATGCATAAAAACTCATTTCTTCACTTCTAATTTTGAAGATCAAGAAATAATTTTAATTTATTAATCAACTTTTTTAGTTTCATTTTATTACACAAATAAATAGATAAATTTACATCTAACAATCCCAAATGAATTAGTTTACTCCCAAGATCTTTCTAGGTCTAGAAAATATGATAATAATGAAATTAAATTACAAATTAAAAGGAAATATAATCCATTAAATAGAAAATATACCAATTATTCAATTTGAACTATACATTTACTCAAGCTATCTATTCATAAAAATAGATCATTCTCATCCCAAATCCCTTTGAAATATACAATCAATGATTTGGGTGAGATAAATTATCTATAATGGGTTTGAATTTTTTAATGAAAATTACTAACATTAAAAAAACTTATAAAATCCGTTAAAATATTTCCATCCGGATAATGATAATATTTATTTACAAAATAAAATTATGAATAAATATTAAATATATATGTTTTTCATGAAAAATTATTTTTAAGAAACCACTTTATAAACATAAATCTAGGAAAATATATTTTATCATATGATTTACTTGAACGACATTTTCTAAAAATTTTGTAAAACAAATTTAAATAAATAACGATTAATATAATATAAAATCAGTAAAACTTTTTAAAATTTCAATCTTTTAATTTTAGAATTACATATTAAAAATATTTTCTTAGAAAAAATAGCTCCCGTATTTTTTTGCATATATTTTTGATGTCATGGAAGAAATTCACGAAGAGATATAGAATATTAGAAAATATATAGGGCATACCATCACTTGGTGGATAAATTCAATTTAGTATTAGGTTTACTCCCCATTCCATATTATTTTAAAATTTACACGTTTGGTATTATTAAAAATCATTTTTTATATTTCCCCTATAATTTCCATATAAATATTTTCCAAAATGATATATTAATAAATTAGAAAATGGTATAATTATATGGTAAAATATAGGCACACACACACAGATATATATTACATTATATAATTAGAACCACATTCAATTAATGATATAAAGTAATTAAATTGGAATATGATTTTCAAAACATACAAGGAACATAATATTGTTTAAAATAATACATAACTAGAAGTTAATTTTTTTATTATCTATGGAGTTCAAATTAATGTATAGAAAATAAATTGTAATAGAATTTAGGGGCAAGAAGTAGTTAAGACAAAGAAAATCCCCTTGGATGATGGAGATGCAACCAAAATATTTAGAACCTAAGATCAGATAATTTCAATATGAACTTCAGGAATACCATTCGATTAAATGAAATTTGAAGACTTAATTCCCTTCCTTTAGGTATGATAGATCTAAATATTGGATTAATTCATTATATGTTAAATCCTATTTAAATAGATAATTCACTTGTTGCACATGGTTGTCCAAAATTATATTTGACATGAAAAGGTGCGTCCGATTCAATAGAAGATATACTGATGTTGTTGGAATAGAAAGGGTGGAAAGAATAAAATCAATGAGTAACAAAATTATTTCAAAAGAAAGAATTCATATTATGATATATAAGTGGTAGTATGAAATGAAAATCATTTTATACATAAATATATAGTAAATTTATTATGATAAGACATATTACATAAATGCAGAAGGCATTGGCCAAATACCCAACATATCTCATTTCATGAGATATACCAATGCATGAAGAGGATATATATAATATATCCCCACCTGTAACATAATATTTGTATTGCATTAGTCATATAAATAAAAAATACAACTTAATCAACATTACTTTTTAATCAATAATTGTTCATATTTAAAGAGCCTGCAATAATAATGTCAATAATAACCCAAGAAAATCTAATCATAAACCATGAAAATATTTAAAATTGATGGTATAATTAAAACATATCCCCATTGGACAATGATTAAAAAAATGTTTTCTGTAATTGATGAATAATGTCACACTCCATGTTTAAAAAAACAATTTTAAATGCACGAGACATTGTTTTAAGAAGATATTTATAACTATCCTTTAAACATAATTTTTATGCTATTATGATTTGAATTTTAAAAAATGGTTATCCAATCTAGTAATCAGTTTGTTATTAGAGTCTCATAGAACCAACTTATCTTTTTAGTGAATAGTAACATACCCTTATTAATTTTAATATGAATAGTAATATGACTCATATGAATAGTAAATATTATTATTATTTTATATTCATAAGGATATAAGATATTGATATGTTGATTCATTTTACACGGTGTTAAAAATATCAATTATAGATTTAAAATTGTTATTTTTGAATAAATTATTATTTTATATAAAAAATAAATTAATAAAATTTAGAAAGTTATTTTAAAAAAATGGATTTCATTTTTTAATTCTACTGGTTGGAAAATGTTTAGAGTGAATTTTTGGGATTTTTCTAAAATACATGAATTTTTCATGAATAGTAAAAAAAATAATTGTGAGTTTTCATTATGTTTGATGGCATCATAGTGATATAATAATTTAAATAAAATAATAGAAGAATTTTTCACAATAATATATTTTAGGAGGTGCCCCAAGTGGCTAATACCATGGCCCAGCCCATGTTTTATCCAAAAACACTTATGAGGTGTCCTTTGAAATTAATAAAAACCTCCCTCTAATTTAATGTAAACAATCACTCATTCCTTCGTTTTCATTCTTTACAAATTCATCACCCTCAAATATCTACCAGTATTACCTCCCTAAGAGTCCTATGAAGGTGTTCTAAAGCCCTAATTGTCCCAACATTAATGTTTAGATGTTATTCTATAATATAAGGGAATCCCAAAGCCTTCCCATTTTCAAGCATTCATTTTATGTTATTATTTTTAAATTCAATTAGATTTTGTTGGGGTATTTAATTATATATCCCCCTTAATGTCTATATTTTTTAATAATTATGAGTGAACTATGCTCTCTCATAAAAAAAGTTTATGATATTTTATGTGACGTCGTTAGGCTCTTGAGTTTTCATAAGGAATTTCACAATTTTTCATTTAGTTCGATATTCCATTCTTTCCTTTCTCTTTAATAACCTAATTTTTTTTAAATGTTATGATAACTCTAGAACCTTACATGTACTAGAATTTTTTTTGCTATTGAATAATTATTCATCATCTCTCTTTCCCATTATTTTATACTAAAAATGAAAACAACATCCGAGATGTTCTAATTTACAACATTCGAGGATGATGTGTTTTCAATTTCTTTTAAATATTAAATTATGGTAATGAAACAATTTTAATGGTTGAGAGTGATTATAATTTTTGTATTATATCTCATATAAGATACTTTAATCATTTTTTACACATGTTATTAGTTTATAAAATTAAATCACTTCATTACAATCAAAGAATAACTAGAATGTCTTAATCAAATATGAATAATGTTTTAACTTATGAATCATCCTCATTTCAAAATTCACATTGATAAATGGTATAATTAATGGTTATGGAAATACTTAAATTCCCTTGCATTATAATTTTGGTAGTTTTACCTCAAATCAGCAAGAATACCCATCTTGAGCTAATATAGGAAATCATGTAAAGAGCGCACCCAAAACAATTGAATGAACAAAATACTGATAATTAAATGAAGAAATGATTTAATAAAATGATCATATAATGTTTTTAAAACATGAATATGTTTACTTAATATATTAATAACACTTTATAACAATTATACATTTGGTTTAATTTAGTTTTTTACGGAAAACCTGAGGAGAGGGAATTCATAACCTGATTTCTGTTCTTTGGGTTAACATTCTAACTCATTATTTATGTGGTATTAAAATTGTTTGTGAGATAAATTCTGTTTATATTATTTTTTATTTTTTGTACTTATTTTTTATATACATATTCATTCTAATATATTAATTAACACTCCAATAATATTATATTTATAAGGGACCTTCCTTTTTAAAACCTCTTTTAAATATCTATTTTACAAAATTAAAAAGAAATGTTTTTATAAAATTATTCATGTTTTATGATTGTGTTCTAGTTATTCAAAAAAATTTAAAATTAAGTGTGGGACTATACCTCCCTTCAATACATTGTTTATGTATATTTTGTCGATCGGCCATATGGTTACTCCAAGTGTAACGTTGATGGTTAGACAAAGTGTATGGTAGCCGTGAGGGTTACAAATTATATGTTAATAAAAAGGGTTATAATATTATATATGTAAGGCCTCAAGATACCTTTATGGTTTTATGTATGTTATATATGTTTTTTGGAAATCTCTTGGAAATCATGAATTTCAAAAATTATATTTATATGGGTAGAAGTATGTTTTTAAAAATGGATTCATACGTTACAAGTACTCATGGACTGATGTTTTATTTCCTTGTTTTTATATCAATTACTATGGTTTTAGTTATTATCCCAATTTTTAAATTATTTTCACTGGTTATTTAGTTTTTTAAGATATGAAGGAATCCTTATAATTTTTTCTTAATATATTTCAAAGAAAACATGTTTTATTTAAAAATATATATATTATGGATGATATGGCTACTTCCGTTGTGGTTTCTACTATATATAAATTTAGAATGTAATTTATGTATTATATACAAATTCTCAAGAACTAAAAACATAAATGGATCCTCAATTTGAATTAAATTTTTATTAAATAAAAATTCATGATTATATAAAATTTTAAGGTTGAGTCCTTATAGTTTGTATTAGAGGATGGTTTCGATAACATTAGGTGATAGGATGATGTTAATAGAATACCTTAAATTATTTTTACTCTATGGTTAATTTGAAATGATATAGAATATAATGAATGCGAAGTTTATTTCGACTAATATATGATGGTTCAAAATGATTTCCCGCTGAAGAAATAGGGAAGCTGAAGAGGAGAGGCACCAAATGAACAATAACCATCTGAATTATTAGCCTTGAATCATAGGGATTTGGACTTAATGTTATTAAATAATAATGGATCATGTGACATTGGAAATAAATGGAGGTGTAATCCATCCAATATAAAGACCAGAGGTACTACAAAAGAACTTGATGATAGTGGAACATTTTATGAGCAACAACCTTTTACTAATACTGGATATTCTAACCCAGTAGCGGTTTAAGGATGGATTAATTCCCTGGAAATGATATTAGATATAATATGTTTTCCAAATAATCAAAATGTTTGTCTTTTCATTTATCATTTTGAGGTTAATTTGATCAATGGTGGTAAATGGTTAATAATATTTGTGATAGAGAGGTGATTGATTCCATAGTATGGTACGAATTTAAAATTATATTCCTTGAATTTTTTTTCTATTATGTTGTAAATTATGATGAAAAATCATTTCCTTGAATTTTAAAAAAAAGAAGGAAAAAATAGTTTCATTGTATGAACAGAACTTTACCATACTGGTGAGGTATGATTCAAATATTATTCGAGATCTTGATAGAAAAATAAAATGTTATTACTCAAGATTAATGTCTATGTATCAAAGGTAATTCGCCTCTCGTGAATTCAAAAGATATGACAAACTTTTATGATGTGTTGAGAGGGTAGAGATTGAATTTTCTAATGATTAAATGTACATTGAAAATAAGGATAATAAGAGGCCAATATGGAAATAGATGCAAAGGAATCAGCCAGATAAATCTAATGGTAAGAAATTCAAGTATCCAGTTTGTGAAATGTGTATAAAAAAGCACCATATGGAATACCATACAAAAACTAGGAAGTGTTTTCTATGGGTTATGTTTCAACATATTCTTGAAAATGTAATGAGATGATCCTAAGACTAATATTGATAAGAAAAAATATTATGTGATTTAAATGTGGAGAGATGCGTCATTCTGAAAATTACCGCCCAATGAGAGATCTAAATGATGATAAAAACATAGACTATATGAAGAATGGTGTGGTGAGGTACTTTGTGACAACATCAGTAGATGTCGATCCATCCAATGAAGTTTTATCGGTTACCTTGTTTGTTTACTTATATTTTTCTAATTTTTTTTCTTACAAGGTCTACACGTTACTTTATTTCCATGGTATTTTATAGTAGATTGTAAATATGACATGAAAAAATGAAACCAGAACTTATTGCTAAAACACCATAGGGAAATGTTATAGTAATTTAAAATTATAATAATCATTCTATTGTGATTTTTGGAAATTATTTACCTAAAAATCTTGTTGTTATTCCCTTTTTTGATTTAGATGTCATTCTGGGATTGAAGTGTCTTTCTGTTTATCATGATATGATTGACTATAGAGCTTAAAATGTTGTTTTTTCCCAAATAGTTTTTGTTTTTGTACACTAACAAACCTATACAATTGATAACATATCAAGAAGACTAGAAAATATTGAATGATATAAATTAAATTCATCATGATCATATTGTTGAAAATAAGAGAACTATTCGGATTATTGATGTGTCAGTGGTAAATGAATACCTTGATGATTTTCTTGACGAGTTACCTAGTGGCATACCAGATTGGGTAGTTGAATTTACAATTTACATAGTTCCTGATACTAATCCAGTTTCAAAAACCCTTTACTGAGTGGATCATATAGATCTTACAGAGTTGAAAAATGAGTTGCATGATTATCTTGATAAAGGATTCATTCATTCTAGCACTTCACCATAGGGTTATCCTATTTTGTTCATTAAAAATAATAATGGTTCCATGATACTTTTAATTGATTATAGATCCTTATATATAATAACTATTATAGAAAAGTATCATTTGACTCACATTGATGACTTGTTTGATCAACACCAGCGAGCTCACTACTTTTCCAAGATTCACAGGAGATCCGGATACCATCAGATGAAGATGAAGGAGGTTGAAATCTTGAAAACAGCATTTCATACTAAATATGATCATTATGAATTTGTTATTATTATGTTTGGGTAATCTATTTCCCTATATATATTAATGGATCCTATTAATAGAATATTTCATGAGTCCATTGATAAGTTTTTGGTTGTGTTAATTGATGACATTATTGTTTTTTCTAAATGTAAAGAGGAGAATGGAAAACATCAAAGTGTTTTTTTGGAAACATTAATGGAAAATAATATGTTTGGAAAATCCAACAAGTGTGATTTTTTGTTCTAACCAATTACATTTCATGGGTGAATTTTTAATAAATATGGAATAACAGTTGATCATACTAAAACAGAAGTGGTTGATGAATAGACATGACTTAAAAATGATATAGAGATTCATAGATTTATTGGATTATCATATTATTACTAACGGTTTGTTAAAAAAAATGCATGATTTTGTACCCCTCTAATTAAGTAAACATGAAAAGGGGTCAAATTTATTTGGATAGAAGAATGTGATGCTTGTTTTTTGGAATTTGAGAAGAGATAGGCGAATAAACTAGTTTTGGCACTACCATCCCATAATGGTGAGTTTGTCATATATAGTGACTCTTTATTGAAGGGATTTGGTTGTGTTTTGATGTCGAACGATCAGTTAATTTCATATGCTTTAATACAAATAAAACTTCACGAGTTATGTTATACCACACATGATTTGGAATTGGATGTTATGAATTTTTCTTTTAAAATTTGTAGGAATCATTTATATGGGGCCTAATATAAATATATAATGAACATAAAATAATAAAGTATATATTCACACAATGGGTATTAAACATGAGCTAGGGAATATGGATTGAACTGGTAAAGGATTATGATTGCACGATCAATTACAACCCAGGAAAAGCAATCATGGTGATGGATTCTTTCTGTTGATAACATCATGCAACATTAACTATGATACATTTAGAACATGACCCCATGATTAATCATTTGATGAATTTTGGATTAGATGTTCATTGTGCTGGAAATACCTCTTTTTTGTTTTCTAGTATCAGTGTAGCCATCGTCGTCAAATAATGTTAATAAAGAATGGAATGAAGAATATGAGCATTAAAAAAAGGTTTAATTGGTTAAAATGGGTAAGCTTCTAGAATTTAACCTTTATAAATATTGTATTTTAAAATTTGGTAAAAGTTTTTGTGTTCCCCGTGATTCTTAGTCAAAGAAAGAATTGTTGTGTGAAGCTCATAGTTCTCCATATTAAGTTCATCCTAACAATATTAAGATGTACAGTGTACTTTGGAAGTATTACCGGTGGGATGGAATGAAAAGGGGTATTGCTGACATTAATGTATAATGGATGTTATCAAGATTTTGTAATATAATAATTGTGGGACCTAATAAATTAAAATACCACAAAAACTAAATTCTTTTCATTCTAAAGGGAAATGAAATTTTCAATTTGAATATTATATATAACATTAATCAAATTTCAGAATATTAGGAAAAAATTCATTTTCAAAAACAATTTTATATTATAAAGAAATAATAAAATTATTTTCAGGTCATTGTGAAAGGAAACATTAATCATATCATATTTTAAAAAATATATATTCATACATTCAGTAAAAATTAATTGTTCTGGAAGTGAACTGAATAATATTTTCAACCATTTTTTTAAATAGAAAAAAATGGAAAAATGAATTGGATATAGAACCCTTTACCATACATAGAGTAGAAGAACTTTTCATTTCATGTGGGTCTAAAACCGGTGAGGTTAAACAATTTCTAGAACAACTACATTCCATTTAACCCCAAAACTATGTTCCATCTAGCTAGAAAACACAATATGTGTAATGAAATGACATAGAATTATCAACCTTATGTGCCTTGATTTATAAAACATATCGTAGTTCAGTGAATCTGGGTTCATTCTATGAACATTTTAGTCAAACACTATATAGTTACATGATGACCAACCCTAATATTCTTCACATATTGATCAGATATTTAAGTATCCTTCACCTATTCATTACCTATTTTGGACTTATTGAACTAAAAAATCATGTTATCATTGATTTCAGATTAAATACAGAATAAACTAGAAACAAAATGGAAACAAATTCTTAATACCTCATTGAATAATAAATAATTATTATTTTACAAGGTTGCACTTTGATACCACATTATGGTTTTGGGGCATAATGGATGTGGATAGGTAAATTCCCATCATTGGAATTTGGTTAGTTTCAGTATAATTTTCCCAAGAAACTAATGATAAAAAACTTTAGAATCAATTCAATAGGATCTTTAACAAATAGTTAAAAATTATTTTATAAATATAAATTAAACCATAAATTATAATTATGTATTTATTATCAAATTGAATGACCAATCTTGTCATACCTTCATTATGATCATAGTTTAAGGGTATAATCCCTCTATTGGAAATCCATATTTGTTTTATGAACCTTATACCATCACAAAAATAACATTATATGGTTGTGAAAAATAAAAAACCCCTTTTTTAAATCTCATTCATTTCAATAATAATCCCTTATGAGCTGGGAGGTATCTGTCTAGTTCACATCTATTCCTGAGAGGGTGGAGGGGGATTCATTATATCCATTCTTGTGGAAATTTTATATAATTTTCACTCTCTTTATAGAGAAAATATCTAGATATATATTTTATATAAAAAGAATCACTTTTTTATAAATAATATATGAGTATTTATGTTACTTGGGTAGAGAATGGGTTATTTCACATAAACTATAAATCTATTATCTAAAAAATTATTTAACCCACCTACGAATATTATTATTATTATTATTATTATCTTATTCACATCAGAAAATATCACAGATAATTATATATTATTTACTTAAAATATTATTAATTAAATATTCCCACAAGACCATTAACTATACCCATCAATACTCCTATAAATTTATCTGTAAGTGAATGAAAACCATTTTTTTTGAATGAATAAATATCACATTATTATTTAATCAAAAAAATATACAATCAACATAACATGAATAATTATCTTTCATTACAATGTGATAATAATATAAATTCTAATATTAAAATTATAAAATATTTAACTGAGTTTATGGATCATTTTAGTGAGTATCCCTCAATGCCACTTTTTTAGTTCTATTTACATAACTTATATAAATCCCAAGAACAAAATATAGAAACTATTATGAAACCCATTATGACGTTTCAAAATTTTTAAATGAAAATAACAACCCATCTACATTCAATATGTATTATATTTCATTTTTTTCATAGAATCTCATTACGAAGGTTTTATACTAGTTTCATTAAAAAATATTCTTGATATAACATTGTTTGAAATTCATGAAATTAATCAGCCAATAAAACCTCTATTCCAAAAGACATAATCAAAGGGATAAATTCCAACCAAATGTAGTTATATATATTTTTATATTTAGATATAAATGAAAAATCCTATAATAAATTAGCCTTTAATGAAATATATCATAAAACAGACACAATGTCTTCTATACATAAAAACTCATTTCTTCACTTCTAATTTTTATGATCAAGAAATAATTTTAATTCATTTATCAATTTTTTTGTTTTATTTTATTTCACAAATAAATAGATAAATTTATAACTAACAATCCCAAATGAGTTAGTTTACTCCCAAAATCATTCAAATTCTAAAAAATTTGATAATAATGAAATTAAATTACAAATTAAAAAGAAATATAATCGATGAAATAGAAAATATACCAATTATTCATTTTATACTATACATTTACTCAAGCTATCTATTCATCAAAATAGATCATTCTATCCCAAATCCCTATGAAATATACAATCAACGATTTGGGTGAGATAAATTATATATAATGGGTTTCAATTTCTGAAAGAAAAATGACTAAAATTAAAAAAGTTATAAAATAATTTAAAACATTTCCATATGGATAATGGTAATATTTATTTACAAAAACAAATTATGAATAAATATTAAATATTCGTGTTTTTCCTGAAAAATTGAATTTAAGAAACCATTTTATGGACATAAATCTGGAAAAATATATTTTATAATATGATTTACTTGAACGACATTTTTTAATAATTTTGTAAAACAAATTTAAATAAATAACGATTAATATAATATAAAATCAGTAAATCTTTTTAAAATTTCAATCTTTTAATTTTAGAATTAGTTATTAAAAATATTTTCTGAGAAAAAAGAGCTCCTATATTTTTTTGCATATATTTTTGATGTCAGGGAAGAAATTCACGAGGAGATATATAATATTAGAAAATCTATTGGGCCTACCATCACTTGGTTGAAAAATTCCATTTATTATTTGGTTTACTCTCCATTCCATATTATTTTAAATTTTATAAGTTTTTTATTAGCAAAAATCATTCTGTATATTTCTTCTTTAATTTCCATATATATATTTTCCAAAAATGATATATCCATAAATTAGAAAATGATATAATTATATGGTAAAACACACACACACACACACACACATATATATATATATATAAGATTATATAATTAGAACCACATTCAATTAATGATATAAAGTAATTAAATTTGGATATGGTTTTCAAAAAATACATGGAGCATAAAATTGTTTAAAATAATACCTAACTAGAAGTTAATTTTTTTTATTATTTATGGAGTTCAAATTAATGTATATAAAATAAAGGGGAATAGAATTTTGGTGCAAGAATTAGTTAAGATAAAGAGAATCCCCTTGGATGATGGAGAGGCAACCAAAAGATTGAGAACCTCAGATCAGATAATTTCAATATGAACTTCATGAATACCATTCGATTAAATTAAATTTGAAGACTTATTTCTCTTCCATTAGGTATGCCAGATCTCAATATTTGATTAATTCATTATCTGTTAAATCCTAGTTAAATAGATAATTCTCTTGCCTCACATGGTAGGCCAAAATTATTTTTGACTAGAAAAGGCGTGTCAGATTCAATAGAAGATATACTGATGTTGTTAGTACTAAAAATTGAAAGGGTGGAAAGCATAAAATAAATTAATAACAAAATTATTTCAAATGAAATAATTATTATTATGATATATAATTGGTAGTATGAAATTAAAATCATTTTATACATAAAAATATAGTAAATTACTTATGATAAGACATATTACATAAATGCAGAAGGCATTGGACAAATACCCAACTTATCTCATTTGATGAGATATACCAATGAATCAAGGGGATATCTATAATTTATCCCCACCTGTAACATAATTTTTCTATTGAATTAGTCATAAAAATAAACAATACAACTTAATAAACATGACTTTTTAATCAATAATTGTTCATATTTAAAGTGCCCGAAATCATAATGTCAATAATAACCCAAGTAAATCTAATCATAAACCATGAAAAAATTTAAAATTTATGGTATCATTAATACTTATTCCCATTGGACAATGATTAAAAAATGTTTTCTGTAATTGATGAATAATGTTACACCCCATGTTTTAAAAAACAATTTTAAATGCACGAGACATTGTTTTAAGTAGATATTTATAACTATACTTTAAACATAATTTTTCTTCTATTATGATTTGAATTTTAAAAAATAGTTATCTAATCCTGTAATCAGTTTTTTATTTGAGTCTGATAGAACCAACTTATTTTCTTGGTGAATAGTAACATACCCTTATTAATTGTAATATGAATAGTAATATGAATCTTATGAATAGTAAGTCAAATTATTATTTTGTATTCATAAGGATATAAGATAATTATATGTTGATTCATTTTACATGGTGTTAAAAATATCAGTTATAGATTTAAAATTGTAATTTTTGAATAAATTATTATTTTATATAAAAAATATAATAACAAAATTTAGAAATTTATTTTAAAAAAATGGATTTCATGTTTGAATTATACTAGTTGGAAAAGTTTTAAAGTGAATTTTTGAAATTTTTCTAAAATACATGAATTTTTCATGAATAATAAAAAAATAATTGCGAGTTTTCAGTATGTTTTATGGAATCATAGTGATATACTAATTAAAATAAAATATAGAGGACTTTTGCACAATAATATATTACATGATGTGCCCCAAGTGGCTAATACCATGGCCAATCCCATGTTTTATCCAAAAACACTAATGAGGTGTCCTTTGAAATTAATAAAAACCTCCCTATAATTTAATGTAAATAATCACTCATTCCGTCCTTTTCATTCATTCCAAACTCATCACCCTCAAATATTTAGCATTATTACTTCTATAGGAGTCCTATTAAAGTTTTATAAATCCCCAAGGGTCCCAACATTATTGTTTTAGATGTTATTCTATAATGTAAGGGAATCCCAAAACCTTCACGTTTTCATGCATTCATTTTATGTTATTATTTTTTAATTCTATTCGATTTTGTTGGGGTATTTAAATCTATATCCCCCTTACTATCCATAGTATGTAATTATTAAGAGAGACCTATGTTCTCTCATCAAAAAATTTTATGATATTTTATGTGATGTCGTTTGGCTCTGGAGTTTTCATAAGGAATTTCACAACTTTTCATTTAGCTCGATATTCCATTCATTCCTTTCTCTTTACTAACCTAATTTTTAGTAAATGTTATGATAACTCTAGTACCTTACATGTACTAGAATTTTTTTTGTTATTGAATAATTTTTCATCATCTCTCTTTCCAATTATTTTATACTAAAAATGAAAACACCATCCAAGATATGCTAATTTACAACATTTGAAGATGATGTGTTTTCAATTTCTTTTACAGTATGAAATTATGGTAATGAAACAATTTTAATGGTTTAAAGTGATTATAATTTATGTATTATATCTCATATAAGATACTTTAATCATTTTTTACACATGTTATTAGTTTATAAAATTAAATCACTTCATTACGATCAAAGAATAACTATAATGTCTTAAACAAATATAAACAATGTTTTAACTTATGAATCATCCTCATGTCATAATTCACATTGATAAATGGTATAATTAATGTTTATGGAAATATTTAAATTCCCTTGCATTCAAATTTTGGTAGTTTTACCTAAAATCAGCATGAATACCCATCTTGAACCGATCTAGGAAATCATGTAAAGAGCGCACCCAAAACAATTGAATGAACAAAATAATGATAATTAAAGGAAGAAATGTTTTAATAAAATGATCATATAATGTTTTTGAAACATGAATATGTTTACTTAAGATATTAATAACACATTAGAACAATTATACATTTGTTTTAATTTATTTTTTTAGGGAAAACCTGAGGAAAGGGAATTCATAACCTGATTTCCATTCTTTGGGTTAACATTCTACCACATTATTTATGTGGTATTAAAATTTTTTGTGAGATAAATTTTGTATATATTATTTTTCATTTTTTGTACTTATTGTTTATATACATATTCATTCTAATCTATTAAGTAACAATTAAATTATATTATGTTTATAAGGGACCATCCTTTTTAAAACCTCTTTTAAAAATCTATTATACAAAATTCAAAAGAAATGTTTTTATGAAATTATTCATGTTTTATGATTTTGTTTTTGTTATTCGAAATTTTTTATAATTAAGTTTGGGTCCTACAACTCCTTTCAATGCAGTGTTTATGTGTATGTCGGTGATCGACCATATGGTTACTCCAAGTGTAACATCGATGGTTAGACAAAGTGTATGGTAGCCGTGAGGGTTACAAAGTATATGTTAATAAAAATGGTTACAATATTATTTATGCAAGGCCCCATGATACGTTTATGGTTTTATTTATGTTATATATGTTCTGTGGAAATCTCTTGGAAATCAGGAATTTCAAAAATTATGTTTATATGGGTACAAGTATGTTTTTAAAAATGGTTTCATACATTACAAGTACTCATGGACTGATGTTTTATTTCCTTGTTTTTATATTAATTACTAATGTTTTAGTTCTCATCCCACATTTTAAATTAATTTCACAGTTTATTTGGATTTTTAAGACAAGATGGAATCCTTATAAATTTTTTTGAATATATTTAAAAGAAAAAATGTTTTATTTAAAAAGATATATATTATGGATGATATGGATACTTCTATTGCGGTATCTACTATATATGAATTTGGACTGTAATTTATGTATTATATACAAATTCTCAAGAACTATAAACATAAAAGGATCCTCAATTTGAATCAAATTATTTCTAGACAAAAATTCATGATTATATAATTTTGTAAGGCCGAGTCCTTATAGTTTGTATTAGAGGATGGTTTAGATAACATTTGGTTCTAGGATGATGTTAATAGAATACCTTAAATTATTTTTACTCTATGGTTAATTTGAAATGATATAGAATTTAAAGATTACCATGTTTATTTTGATGAAGATATGTTGGTTCAAAATTTTTTCCCGCTGAAGAAATAGGGAAGCTGAAGAGGAGAGGCACCAACAGAACAATATCCTATTGGATCATTAGCCTTGAATCATAGGGATTGGGACCGAATGTTATTAAATTGTAATGGATCATGTGACATTGGAATTAAATGGTGGTGTAATCCATGAAATAAAAAACCAGAGGTACAATAAATGAATTTGATGATAGTGGAACATTTTATAAGAAACAACCTTTTACTAATAATGGATATTGTATCCCATTAGCGGTTTAAGGATAGATTAATGCCCTGGAAAAGATATTAGATGTAATAGAAATTTCTAATAATCAAAAGGTTTGTCTTTTCATTTATCATTTTGAGGTTAATTTTGATCAATGGTGGTAAATGGTTAATAATATTTGTGATAGAGAGGTGATTAATACCATAGTGTGGGACCAATTTAAAATTATTTTCCCTGAAAAATATTTTTTCTAATATGGTGTAAATTATGATGATCAATCAATTACGTGAATTTAAGAAAATGAATGAAAATTTAGTGTCATTGTATGAACAGAACTTCACCATACTGGAGAGTTATGCTTCAAATATTATTCGAGATCTTGATAGAAAAATCAAATGCTATTACTCAGGATTAAAGTCTATATATCAAAGGGAATTGGCCTCTCATGAATTCAAAAGTTATGAGAAACTATTAAGATGTGTTGAGAGGGTAGGGATGGAATTTTCTGATGATTAAATGTACTTTAAAAATAATGATAATAAGAGGTCAATATGGAAATAGATGGAAAAGAATCAGCCAAATAAATCTAATGGTAAAAAATTCAAGTATCCAGTTTGTTAAAAGTGTGGAAAAAACAACCATATGGAATGCCATAAAAAAACTGGGAAGTGTTTTTTATACAGTATGTTTGAAAATATTCATGAATATGTAATGAAATGACCCAAATATTAATCTTGATAAGAAAACTATTATGTGTTTTAAATGTGTAGAGATACTTCATTCTGAAAATTACCACCCAATGAGAGATCTAAATGTTGAACAAAACATAGACTATATGAAGAATGGTGTGGTGAGGTACTTTGCGACCACATCAGCAGATGTCAGGCCATCCAATGAAGTTCTATCAGGTACCTTGTTTGTTTAATTATATTTTTCTAAGATTTTGTTTGATACAAGGTCTACACGTTACTTTATTTCCATGGATTTTTCTAGTATATTGAAAATATCACCTGAACAAATGAAACAAAAAATTATTGTTTAAACACCATAGGGAAATGTTATAGTAATTAAAAATTATAATAATAATTATATTGTGCTATGTGGAAAGGATTTACCTAAAATTCTTGTTGTTATGCCCTTTTTTGAGTTATATGTCATTCTGGGATTGAAGTTTCTTTCTGTTTATCATGATAAGATTGACTATAGAGATAAAGAAGTTTTTCTTCAAAAATAGTTCCAGTTTTTTTACACTAACAAACCTATACACTTGATAACATATCAAGAAGATGAGAAAATATTGAATGATATAAATTAAATCTATCATGATCATATTTTTAAAAATAAGAGAACTTTTCGGAATAATGATGTCTTAGTGGTAAATGAATACATTGATGATTTTCCTGACGAGTTACCAAGTGGCATACCTGATTGGGTAGTTGAATTCACAATTTACATAGTTCCTAATACTAATCAAATTTCAAAAACCTTTTACTGAGTGGATCAAATAGATCTTATAGAGTTGAAAAATGAGTTTCAGGATTTTCTTGATAAAGGAATCATTCATTCTATCACTTCACCATAGGGTTATCCTATTTTGTTCATTAAAAAGAATAATGGTTCCATGATAATTTTCATTGATTATAGATCATTAAATATAATAACTATTATAAACAAGTATCATTTTCCTCACATTGAAGACGTGTTTGATCAGAAACAGCGAGCTCACTACATTTACAAGAATCACATGAGATCTGGATACCATCAGATGAAGATGAAGGAGGTTGAAATCTCAAAAATAGCATTTCATACTAAACAAGATCACTATGAATTTGTTGTTATTCTATTTGGGTTTTCTATTTCCCTAGATTTATTAATGGATCCTATTAATATAATATTTCATGATTTCATTGATAATTTTTTGGTTGTGTTAATTGATGACATTATTTTTTTTCATAAAGTAATGGGGAGAATGAAAAACACCAAAGGTTTGTTTTGGAAACAATAATGGAAAATAATATGTTTGGAAAATCCATCAAGTTTGATTTTTTGTTGTAACCAATTACATTTCATGGGTAAATATTTAATAAATGTGGAAGAATAGTTGATACTACTAAAACAGAAGTGGTTGATGAATGGACATGACATAAAAATGATACAGAGATTCGTAGTTTTATTGAATTATCATTTTATTACTACCGGTTTGTTAAAAACATTACATGATTATCTAGACCTCTAATTATGTAAACACGAAAAGTGGTAAAATTTATTTGGATAGAAGAATGTGATGCTTATTTTTTGGAATTGGAGAGAAGATATGTGAATGAACTAGTTTTTTCCCTGCCATCCCAAAATATTGAGTTTTTCATATAAAGTGATGATTTACTGAAGGGAATTGGTTGTGTTTTGATGTCGAATGATCACTTAATTGCATATTCTTTAATAAAAATAAAAATTCACAATTTATGTTATCCCACACATGATTTGGAATTGGCTGTTATGGATTTTTCTTTTAAAATTTGTAGGAATCATTTATATGGGGCCTAAAGTAAAATATATAATGACCATAAAAAATGAAGTATATATTCACACAAAAGGTATTAAACATGATCCATGGAATATGGATTGAACTGGTAAAGGATTATGATTGAACGATCAATTACAAACCAGGATTAGCAATCATGGTGATGGATTCTTTCAGTTGATAACATCATTCATCATTAACCATGTTACATTTGGAACATGACCCCTTGATTAATCATTTGTTGAATTTTGGATTAGATGTTATTTGTGCGGGAAATACCCCTTTTTTCTGGTATTAGTGTAGTCATCATTGTTATAAAAAATTTAGAAAGAATGGAAGGAATAATATGAGCTTTAGAAAAAGGTATAATTGGTTAAAATGTGTAAATTTATAGAATTTAAACTTGATAAATATTGTTTTTTAATATTTGGTAAATGTTTTTATGTTCCCTGTGATTCCTAGTCAAAGAAATAATTGTTGTGTGAATCTCATAGTTCTCCATATTCAGTTCATCCTGAAAATATTAAGATGTACAGTGTACTTTGGAAGTATTACCGGTGGGATGGATTGAAAAGGGATCTTGTTGACTTAACCACGAAATGTATGAAATTTTAACAGGTTAAAGTATAATGGATGTTACCAATGGGGATTCTTTAGCCTTTTGTAGTGCTAGAGTGGAAATTAGAGAATGTATCCATTTTCTTTGTGGTGAGACTACTTAAAACTTCTCGAGATAACTATACGATTTGGGTTATTTTTGATTGACTGGATAAATATTAACATTTATTATCTATTCGAGAAACAAGGTATTTGGATCATATATCCTGACTTTACCCGAATGTGATTGTTATGTTACATGGAGTTATTCTTTCTATTGTATCTTACTGGGATCCTAAGATCACATCTATCTTTTGGAAGGGCCATCATATGAAATTGGTCCAAAATTAAATTTCAATATAACTTCTCATCCTCAATCAGATGGGATGTTAGAACGAATTATCAAGACATTGGAGACTATGATTTGACGTTGTTAAATGGACTGCTAGTGAGGTTCAGATCATCATCTTTCATTAGTGGATTTTTCTTATAATGTAACTTTTCATTCAAGTGTATAGATAAAACAATTCAGGTAATTGTATGGGAAGTGATGTTAAACTCCAGATTTTTGTGATGATGTAAAGGAATGGAAGTTGAGGGGACCAAAATTAGTATGGGAAGTGGCTGAGAAAGTGAATATAATCCAGAAAAAAATGAGGGCAGTTCATAGAAGCAAAAATATTTATGCAGATAACGGGAGGAAAGAATTTTATTTTGAGGTAGGAGATCATGTTTTTAATAGAATCTCACTGTGGAAAAGTGTTATTCATTTTGGTTAGAAAGAAAAGCTAAGTCCATGGTTCATTAGACCTTATGAAATCATAGATAATTTTGGACAAGTCACCCTACATGTGTCTTTTCCTCCGAGTTTATCTAAGATACACAATGTTTTTCATGATTTTATTTTGAGAAAGTATATGTCAGATTCGTCTCATATTTTGAGATCATAAGTAGTTCAACTAGAATATAACCATTCTTAATATGTTAATCTTGTTTGGATTATTGATCGATGAGAACATGTATTGAGGACTATGTTAATCCACCCAGAAATGGTTTTATGGAGAAACAACATGGTTGAGGAAGCAACATGGGAATATGAAAATGATACGAGGGAAAGATACCCTCACTTGTTTGATGAGTTAATAAAATTATGAGGAAACAATTTCCAGACGGTCAGGATAATGGGACAACCCATGTATTTAAAAAAAAAATTAAATTAATGAAACATTGATTTATGTAGATATTTATAACAATCATTTAAACAGAAATTTGCAGCTTTTATGATTTGAATTTAAAAAATTGGTCATCTACAGTTGTGATCAGTATGTTATTTGGAGTATGATAGAACCAACATAATTTATAGAATAGTAATATATCCTTATGAATATTAATTTTAATATTATTATGACCCTTATGAATAGAAAATCATCTTATTAATTTAATTTCTTTCAGATATAAGATAACGAGATGTTGATTGATTTTTCAAGGTGTTAAAAAATAAGTTATAGATTTAAAATTATTATTTTTTGAAAAAACATGATTTTATTTAAAAACTAAATTAATTATATTTTCAATATCATTTTCAAAAAATTATGTTAATTTTTTAATTCTAGAGGTTTAAATATTTTTAGGGTGAATTTTTTAGATTTTTCTAAAATACTTGAAATTTTTTTGGGAATAGTAAAAATATTGTTTTGGCTTTTAGATATGTTTAATGAAATATCAATGATATAATAATTAATATAAAAGGATGAAATAATTTTGTATATTATAATATTACATGATTATTCATATGTGTCAAAAACCATGGGTGAGCCCATGGTTTTTCAAAAACCACAAATGCGGTGTCCTTTGAAATTAATAAAAGGATCCATCTTATTTACTATAAATACCAACACATTCCTATGTTTTCATCCATTCCAAACTCCTCATCCACAAATAACTGGTAGTTTCACCTCTCTATGAGTCCAAACAAGGTGTCCTCAAGCCCCCAAATGTCCCATCCATCATGTTTTTTGAGTTACTCTACCAGGAAATGGAATCTACCACCCTTCTCTTATTTAGTATTTAATTTTATGTTATTCTTTTTAAATTCAATTCGATAATGTAGGGATATATCATTAATTCCCCCTTACTATCCATATTATTTAATAACACTCTTTTAACCATTATACAAGATTTATAAATGATTTAGAATAATGAATACCTTGAGGTAAGGGAATTCATTACCCGATTTCCATTATTTGGGTTAACGTTGAACCTCATTATTTATGTGAAATTAAAATTGATTGCGAGATTAGTTTTGTTTATATGATTTTTAATTATGTGTATTTATAGTTTATATGCATATTCCACCAAATTTATTAAGTCTCACATTAGTTATAAATTATTTATAAGTGACTTTTCTTTTATAAACATCTATTAAATTTCTATTTTATTAAATTCAAAAGTAATGTCTTTATAAAATTATTCATATTGTATGATTGTGTTTTGGTGCTATGGAATTTTTTATGAAGAATTGTGGGACCTATATATCACTCATATTCATTGGGTATGTGTATATTTGAGTTTGGCCATATTTTTACTCAATGTGTAACTATAATGATTACAAAATTTGTAAGGTAGTCATGATGGTTTTGAATTATATGGTAGCCAAAAGGGTTAGAAGATTATTTAAGAAATACCCCATGATACATTTATGGTTCTATTTATGTAATATATGTTATGTAGAAATCTCATGAAAATCTAATGTTTCCCAAAGTAAGTTTATAATTGTACATGTATGCTTTTTTAAATGATTTCATATGTTATGAGTATTCATGGACAAATGTTTTCTATCCTTATTTGTATATCCATTACCAATATTTTTATGCTCATCACATGTTTTTAACTGATTCTCAAAGGATATAAGGATTATTTAGGCACGTAATAATACATGTTAAATGTTATGATGATTCTAAAAAAAGGTTTTATTTTTTTTTATATTTTAGAAGATATGGATACCGTTTTTCAGTTGTCTACTCTACATGAATATGGAATGTAATTTATGTATTATATCCCTATCATGTAGAACTATAAACTTGAAAATATCCTCAATTTGAATGGAAATTATTTCATGAAAAAAAATCGAGATTTTGTAATTTAATAAATGTTGGACATAATAAATAAATATACCACAAAAACTATACTATTTTTATTCTAGAGGGAAATTCATTTTTCAATTTGAAAATTATATTTAAAATTTATCAAATATCAGAATATTAGGAAAATAAATTAATTTTAAAAAACAATTTAATATTATGAAAAACTATTAATATTATTTTGTGGTCATTGTGAAAGGAAACATTAATCATATCATAATTTTAAAAAAATTATATTCATACATTCAGTAAAAATTCCATGTTCTAAAAGTGAACTGAATATTCTTTTGAACCATTTTTTAAAAAGAAAAAAATAGAAAAATGAATTAATTTAATCATTTAAAAATATTTAAAAAATTCGTCAACATATTTTAGAAAAACTGGATATGGAATAAAAAGTTTTTCTTCACTCAAAGTGGAAAAAATGGATGGATTTTCCCCAAAAAAAAATTATAACCCATTTTGATTACAAAATAGTGACAAATGATACCTAACACCAATTTTTAAAATAATTGTGTATAATAATGATGAATTGGGTATATAAAAAAATTAATCCTAATTTCATTAATTAAAATTCAATCATAAAAACAATCCCGATTAAAAATGGTATTAAATTATAAATTCCACACCGCTTTGGTAACTTTCGAAACATAACAACATTGAAAGAATTATATAAAAATGAAATAAAAAAATACAATAAAAACAAAGATATTAATTATATAAAAGATTAATGGAGAATTTTATAGATCACATGCACTAAGAAATCTTCAAAACATAAACATATGTCACATTCATATAAAACTGGATACAACATACCCTTACCAAGATCATATAATTGAATGGATAATTAATAAAGGGATTCATTCTGGATAAAAAATTAAAATCCACAGAAAAATAGTTGAAATAATTAATTTCACACAACATAATAACATAATATAATCAATGATGGTGTGATATAACCCAATGAATAAATAATATGTTACTAATGAATATTTTTTTTGTGTTTCCACCCTAGTATTGATATTAATGCATTTGTAGGGGAGGTTTATTATCACCCTTGTGGATTGGGTACATGAGAATTTTTGTATATAGATCTATTTGGGTAAAATTATTGATGAAAAACAAATACTGAATTTTTTGAAATTTTATTCATGTAAGTACCTTTTATAGGTAATAATCAAGTTCATTTTCACTATTTGTCAATAATTTAGTGAAATAATGGTACTCATGTAGTATAAAAGTAGAACATATAAGGAATATGAATGATATGATATATAATTTCATGTTTGTATGACTCCAGATAAATTTTTTATATTTTCTTAATTATAATTTTATAAATAAAATAAATACAATCTAAAGATTTGTTTCTTCATTATTCATAATACATGACTTTGAAAATAAAATTAACAATACGAATTGAGAAAATAAGCTCTTATATCACAAATTACACATCCTAAATATCTATAAAAATATTAAGATACCACAAATAATCCTAATAATATGATTTTTAATATTATTAAATTCTTTATTTAACTCTTTTGTAGTTTTCATATACATGGCACCATTCAAAACTAAGTCTCTTAGAAAAATATAACAAATTTAAAAATATAAAAAAAACCTTTTAGCTGAATTTATTTATTATATATAATGTTTTTTAATATACTTTGATTATAGGGAATATAAATTCTTATTGATATCTTAAAAACTTATTTTTTATTATATTTGGTATTTTTGCACCACACACATGGAATGCGCAATAATTTGGGTAATATTATTTTCATATAACCCCATAATTATAAAATATCAACTTTATTCTTAATTTATATATAATTTTTATTAAAAAAGATTTTAATGGCCATTTTAACTATAAATTATTATTATTAGTCCACCAAATTTTACTTTTTCAGTGTCACGGAAGCACTACTTTTGCACTGATAATGAATATCGTATTTATTTAGACAATTTTTCCATGATGTTTTTTATATTATCATTCATGATTCATTCCTTAAGATGCTTAAATTTATATACCATACTTATATTATGATAATTTTATGAACCATAATATATCCCATAAATAATTATATTTATTTATTTTTCATTAATATTTTACTTTAAATATCAATGAATATAGTTGAATTGAAATATAAATTTTAACAAATATTAATTTCCATTTATTTAGAACCGTAAAAATAATTAAATAATCTAACTTACGCATAACAAATGAAAATTAATACTTTGTTTTTTAATAGCTTGTAAATGTGATATATTGACGATGAGTACGAGTTTAAAAAATTATATTATTTAAACAAATTAAAAACAAGTTATGTTAATAAATTCAATACTATAATAATCAATACATCCATTTTATAACACTTATATCGTATTTTATTCTTTATGATAAAAGGATAGTTTTTATTAAATTCAAGAGAGTGAGATTTTATTTCTATAATTCCCTTCAACAGCATTTTAGTTATCATGAAAAAGTGTCACATGATTCCTTTTTTCTGAGAAATATATTGGTATTGATGAACAAAATTAATCCAATAGTATTTGGTAATGTTTTTTTGTGATTATAATGTATTTCCCCAAACTTTTAACAAAGATATACCCATTTTACCCTTACCAAGGGGATAAATTATACCGTGGTTTATATTCATAATGAATAATATAAAACAAAATATTTACTAAAATATAATCCCCTAATTTCAAATATTTATTCCTTTTTTAAGAATAATTTTCTAGAAGTGGATGAAAAAAATTTCATATAAATTCCTAAAATGCTATGAAAAATAGTTTAAATTTTTTTTGTCCAAAAAATGAGATTGTACATCAATAAGATATAATTATAATTCATATGTAAATAATTATATAATATATAATTAAATAATACTTTTACTGATATGGTATAAAATCCAAATCACATAAATATTTTTTAATAAAAATAATTGACAACATTACAAAAAATTATATATTTCACTTTTTATAAAAGAATCATCGATTTTTATAAATACAAAAAATAACCATAAGATAATTTTGATATTTAATTTCAAATGTTATTTCATTTTAATAAAATAAATTTTCTAATAATGGTACCAAATAACAATATTATCCATGCACAAAAATAAATAAATTTACTTTTTGAATAAAATTTACTTTTGATGTATAAAATGCCATTACATAAAATTTGGTTCTTATTAGTTATAAATTGAAAAATACATTTATATTATATAGATCATTTAGAAATAATTTTAATAATATGGTTTCTAGTATTTAAACCTGAAATTTTATGTTCAGGGTTATAATTTTCAAATTGAATTAAAAAAAATTTTCCAGTTTGTTTCATCTTATTATTTCTTGTTGTATACAGTATGAAAAAGGGTTTTATTTTCTTTAAAATAATTTGGTGCTAAATTATAAACTGAATTAAAAAAATTCATCCTTATAAATTTATCATTATCTTGGTTTTCAATGTTTTGAAACATTAAAATACATATATTGATAACACACAACAAAAACACGGTTAATAATTATTTATCACAAAAATTGGATTTGTGAAATACAATCCTCTTATGGAAGAAAACATAACTAATATTGAAAATAGGATAATAATATTGGGAACTTAAATTATGGACAAAAAGTTAAATTAATTTGAAAATAATGATTGGGATTGATATCTGTCATTGATCATAAGAAAGTGAATGATTGTGAGAAACATAATAACCATAAAACCATAATTCAAATAGGTGTTAAAAAGATCATCAACTAATAAAAAATAATCTTAATATGGAGAAAAACTTTTAAGATCATTTTATTAATTTTTTGGAATTCAGTTAACACCTTCTCCTCAAATGTATGAAAATATAATTACTTTTCCTCTTGAATTTCATAATTTAATCAATTTCCATTTTAGTCTCATATTTTAATCAAAATTATAATAATTAAAGATTAATTTATCGTTAATGAAGCAGAAAAATAAACTAATATCAAATCAAAAAAAGAAAAAAACCTGATATTTTATTATTGATGCATTTTTACAATAACCAAAACAAAAATTGATAGAAAATGTTAATAAAACATTAATAAATCATCATTTGAAGAAATAAATCATTAATATCAAAAGCATAAAAAATTATACCCAATAATTATAATGATTTTATCCTATACTCTCCTAGGATAGACAGATCATTTATCTCAAAATAAAATCAATACCTCTTAATGTATCATAATAAAAATATATCTTTTATGCCCCTATATTTACTTAAATATACAATTTATTTCTGAAAATAAAGTCACAAAAAATAATATGTACATCCAATTGATGAAACAAATGTTATTCATCAAATAAAAACTAATCATAGAAAAAATTATTTATTTTTAACTTAATATTATTATTTTCCCAAAGTAGATAACTATTACATAATAATTTCAGTCACATAGTCACCAAATCCATTTTAAATACTAATTAACCATAATTACCATAATATTATAAACAATTTTAACCCTAAATATCGTCAATAGAATTAAAATTATTGCTATAACTTATAGAAGAATTATTTATCAAATAAAATATTATTAAAATTACCTAAAACCGCCAAAAGATATATTATATTATTTATCATGGAAAAAATCATAATTATCTTAAAATCAATGAAAAAAATATCAAAATTTTTATATACTCATTTAATCTTCTGATAAAACTTTTACTTATTAACACATGATGGTATAAATAATTATTAAGGTAAAATCACATGAAAAAATTATAATATCAAAAGATATGTAAACCCTTCCTCTCACAAAAACTATTACAACCCATAACCCAAACTATCGAATCCAGTTAAAAAAATCATCTATACATTTTACGCTTTCATACCAATAAACACGAACCAATTTCATCAATAAAAAGATATAACACCAAAAAATATATTATAAATCTAAAATAACAAATTACATTTTTGGTTTACTGTTTTCTTATATTAGGAAAAAATATTACATAATTACTTCGATAAATTTAAAAAAATCATAATAATCTACATTATTTTCCACTAATTTATTATCATCTAAAAAAATTATTAGGCATAAAATACTTATAAAAATTATTTACGACCATGCGAAATGATTCCCATTAGAACGATGACTTAAAATTATTTGTATGTAGTATATACAATATATGTTTTCGTAGAATAGATAATGAATGAATAATTTGGAGGGGAAAGTTACTAAAATCACATTCCATTTAATAAATAGGCAATTATAAATAATAAGATGAAAAGAATAAATTATGATAAAATAATGTCATATAATGAATCATATGATATTGAAACATTTCCCTGGATATCACAACTATTAAAATAATCACATTGATATCAATTACTAATTTAATAATTATGGATAAAAAATATTATACATTATAAACTTACGATTCATGAAAATGCCAAGACCACATAAATATACCATCTATTAATAATTCTGAGGAATCATACATAATTAGCTAATACATTTTATGAGAACCCAATGCATTTTTTCTAATGATAGTTACCAATGCATTGAAGGTTTTCTATAATTGGGTATAAACCATCAATTAATGTATCAAATAATATCATAATATGAATAAAAACTACAACATAATCGGTATTTCATAACAATCAATTGAATTCTTTTGTTGATCAACTTTAATTAATATTGTAACAAATTTATCCCATTCAAGTGATCATAAACAACCATAAGAATGGATATGGACGGTATCATTACAACATATACATTGTAGAACATAAGTAAAATAAATTTTCCCTTGATGAATAAAATACCATATAATTATCATTAAAATCATTCATGAGGAAAATAAGATATACATATAGAAAATTATTTTGATAAACATAAACCACCAAAAATATTAGGAAAAATGTTTTTGACAAAAATGACCTCTTTTATTAGTAATGGAATCATCTAATTCATGGGTGGTCAGAATGGTTTGAAATTTAGGTAATTACATAATTATTGAAATACATATTTCATTTATATCTATATTAAGAGGTATTTATATGGAAAACAAAAATATAATTATTTTTTCTCCTTTTTTAAAAAATTAAAATATGTTAAAAAATTGATTTAAAATATTATTCTATTTTTTTAACATTTAGGAAATTTACTTTGAAATATATATATGGATGAAATATGGTTTCTAAAAGAAAGAGGAGAAATAATTGTGGGATTTTATAAATACATTGTATTATCAATTTTGTGTAGTTGGGAGGGAATATGGTTTAAATAAAAATAATATATATGACTTTATTCAATTAAAAAAATATATATTACATTTCTATATTTGATAATGATAAACTTGACACATTTTTTATCAAACAATTCAATATAAAAATGATAAATTGTATAACTTACATTCCCAAGGAACTATTTGGTGGAGTGTTTTATAGAATTAGGATGAAATAAAAACAAAATGGGTTCATAAAAATTATTCATAATGTTCAAAATTATCTCCAACTATACATATATTTTTTAATTTCAAAATAGTTCATCAACAAAAACCATGTTATACCCTTATAGAAAACATTCATCTAACATACTTCCAAAAAACTTAAGGAGAAGGAACATAAGAAAAGGGTGAGTTCAGATACCCAGTGGAAGTAAAAAAAAGGTATCAATGATTACATAAGAATGACATGATACTATGTTAATAAGAACATAAGAATAACAATTTAATATTAAACACTCATTTCAAAACTCATGATCTTAATTCCTAGAATAAATCATCGAAATTGATAAGTCATGAATCATAAATCATACAATAAATATAAGGCATAATATAATAAAATTGAATTGTGGGATAGACAGAAACATAGATAATATATGGGAATTAATACCACCCGGGTGGGATAGAAAACTATCCTTAATGGCCTTCCATTACTTATAGTTGAATGAGTTCACTCCCAAAACAATCATTTTAACCAAGGTTCACTCCTAAGACCCTCATGGTGGAAAATATGTCTTAATGTTCTAAGTTATCTTCCCGTTACGATTATATTTTCTTGATCCCTTTTTAATCCTAATTCTAGAACTGCATATCTCATGAGTTATAAATCACTACTCAATTCATTGAACGGAGGTACAAGTACAAATTTCCACAAAGCAGAAACCATAAATATGTGTTACACTTGATTATAAATCATTCATCATAACAAAACCCATAAAATAATAATTTCAAAAGGAATAATAAATATAATTATTACAGGTAATTTGATGAAATAACATTTTTAAGAGAATTATATACACAAAAAAAGTAAATGGGCGATGAATATGGAATTTGTCTCCCAAAAATAAGAGTGAGACTAAAAATCTTGAACCACTTTGTAATCTATCATATAGTATTGACAATAAAAGATTAATATTTAAATGAATTTAATATAATGATAATAAATAAAGTAATTATATATCATTTCAATGGATAATTTTATAAACCTTATAATATAATACATGTGCTTAAGATCTAAATATTCCACTCTAAAATAAGGTTGAGTTTAAGTCCCTTACAATGTTCATATCCTTGAATTGACACTTAATAAAATGAATTGATTGTTTGTATTGACTATAAAAAACATAAATAACTCTAACATAATATATCAATAACACAATTTTCACATTATTTTATAATAACCTAATATATGAATTATATATATTATCTAATTAATGGAAGATGAGTTATGAAATTCCATACATTGAGGCTGGATCACTACGTATGCTATACATATTCCAGAATATCAAAAAGTGGTTATTTAATTAATTTCATTAGAAAAAATTTCATGTAAATTATTATTTTTATTTCACTTAATACCATGTAATGACAATTACTTAATTTTTTACGTTAATTTGGGATGATATGATTTTTTGAATTCATAAGTCTAAAATGTCTTCAGTAATAATATGATGTTAAAATATTTCATCATTTTATCAATATGATAAAAATACTCAAGAGATTATTTCAAAAATTTCACATCAATTATAATTTTAAATCCACCAAATAAATAAATTTATGAAAAATGAACTAAAATAAAATCACAGAGAAGGTAATATGTATTCATGCATGAGTTACATTTACATTTTCCTCTATCATTATAGAAAGAAGTTATGTATTTTTTCATTCCATAATGATAATAATATCAAATATATCAAATATATCATATGTATCATATGTATTCTTTATATATATTTATAAATATCATCAATTTGATGTGTGTATGAAAAAAATCACATTATTTTTTGTAGGTTGTTATCCACCTGTTCACAGAAATAACAATATCATCTTTTCTATTCATGGAAATAAATGAATATAAATGATATATTTTATTTTAATAATGATAAATATTAGACTAATATCACATATAAAAATTAATAGCATAATTTTATGGATTCTAGAGAAACGGTGATGGAAAAATAATAACATCGGTTTGTGAAGGGGTAGACTTCAATACATATAAAAGATGAATTATTTTACTGTATGAAGGAAGTGGAGATGAATATGGATCATTAAACTAAAATAATAACATTTAAATTTTTATGTGATTATCTAATTAATATTTTATCATTGTTAAAGAAGGTTTTATGGATGTGTATGATGATACATAAGAGAACCAAATCATTACAAACATTACCTTTTATTGGGACAATATCTTTTTTAATAACATATGACTTCCCTGGGTGGTCTCATGCAAAAAATATGTCCAATAGAAATTGCAGATGGATTATTGGTCTAGATATTTATTATATTAATTGATCTAAAAAGGTTTTATAGTGCAATGAAATTAAAATAAGAGGTTTTAATATATAGGAGAGGGGTTGGATTCTCTTATAATTTTCTAAAATATTAAATTAATATAAATTGATTTTAGATTATAACTAGGTCAAAATTGAGTTATTTATATTCTAATATGATCCTAGGTCTAAATATCATTATTTTATTATATTTATAAATGTTTTTAATATATTTTTACAATTCTATTATGGGGTTTACCCTTATTTATACCCCTTAACTCTTACCGAAATAACATGGAGTTTTACATTTGAGGGTCAATATCGTTATGATACGTTTATAAAATAAAACTAAATATGAAATTATGGACCTTATAAAACATTTTCTAACCATTTTAAATGATTTATTTTTTTGTGAGTTTTATATAATTTAATATTATATTTTTTTATATAAAATATCAAAAATGTAAATTTTAAGGACTATTCATTACATTTACATTAGTAATATCATAAAAACACATATAATTATAAAAACAATTAATAAATATATTAAGTTCTTGTTAATATATAAAAATTATTTATCACATTTTTTTCTCTACTTAAAATACTATTATATTTCTAATAACATTTATTTTATATTTTCATTAATAAAATTATTAATAAATCAGCATTGAGGAAGAATTTAAGGATATTATTCCTTCAGTAAATATTAAAAAAAATTAACATGATTAATATAATCTCTTTATATTTTAAAGTAAAATTTATAGTCTAATATATATTATAGATATCCCAATACTAAATTGTTGTAGTTACTAAAAATATGAGTGTGACATCTTTGAATGCTCTTTAAATAATATATTATAAAGTATGTAATAACAGAAACATGGATTCTAATGTACATATACTATAACATTGAATGATTATATTCCGAAAAATACCCATCTAATATAATTATTTCAGGTGTAATATTCTTTTTATTTTATTTATCAAACTATTTTTATCCATATTCTTAGATTTACATTTTATTGTGGTAAAAAAAATAGACCAAGGTTACAATTCATACAATACAAATATAAAATGACCATATTTGATAAATTTGAAAATTACTCCTCTAAATAATAAATCTATTATTCCATATTTCAATCATATAATTTTCATTATTTAAATTATAATTTTACTAGAAAAATGAAACGAAAATCAATTTTTTTGGGAAACATGTCTGGTTATAAATTGTATTTATCATAAATTTAAGTATAATAACTATTTAAAAAATAGATATTGTATTATTTTAAATACAATTAAACTATTTTAAATTTAAAACAAATAAAATATTAATTTTTGACCTTTTATGTACATGAATAATATATATTTTTAAAATAAAAATAAGAATTTTCTCTATCCGTTGTTATATCAACATTTCATAAAACTATCAACATTTCACTATTATTTTTTTTTGATATTATAAATACTAAAATGGGTTTAATTTTACAAAATAAATTTTAATAAATATCTAGTAAATAGTTATATTTTATATAAAGAAAAAAAATAAAAAAAATAATTTCGAAGAAAATATAAATTTATAATGAATTAAAAGGAATTTAAAAAAATTGAGTGATTATATTATAATAATTTTTCCCTAAAATCCTATTGATTAGGAATATTATATTTAGTTCATAATATAGTAATTTTTATTCATACATACTAATTTAGCAATTAGGCTATCATAATCACATAATACAATTGTATTCTTCCATTAATCTCAGTGTTGTGTATCTTCTAAATTGTCAAACCTAATATTTCATACCGAAATTTTAGTATATTACATTCTGCCCCATTTAATAAATATATCCCTCAAAATTTTAAATTATTCTTGGTAACTGAGGTTTGACTTTTCAAAATACCTTTCATTAAATTCCACATCGTAAAAAGGGTCAATAAAACATCCACTTTTAAATGAAAAATGAATATTTTAAGGGTAATATAGAGTGCCCCATAATAGTTTTACATTTAAGAAAACATTGATATAGAGGAGGAAACTATGTCCTAAATATTTTATAATAATTATTGAGAACCTGGTCTAGATAATTTTAAACACAAAAAAACCATAGTTCTATGATAACTTAAAATTCTTTTGATTTCTCATTAAGAAATTAAAATAGATAAAAATATTAATCCTGAATAATTATCCTTGTGTTTATGAATTTGTTTACTTCCGCGAGTAGTATCATAAGGGAATATACTTACTTGAAATATCTAGTTTTATATATTTCACCCAAAACCCATCAATTTCTCAAAATATTGATTTTCAAATTTTTATGCATAAACCACTAGAATCGACATCATTATATTATTAATTCTTCAAAATCACAAAAATCTATTCATCATTTCATCATAGATTAACCACAATACAAAGGGATTTCAAAATATATCTTGATTTCCCAAAATGATAAACCTTTATATAAGGAAAACTATCATAATATACAAAATTCCACAGTAGTACACATATTCAAACATAGATCATTCAGTAAATAACTACCCTTAAAATTACATGAAATTTTAATGGCTAAACATGAAACCCAAAAATTTCATAGTCATCCAATATAAATATAATATATAACTCTATATAACATCTATCACAATTAACTTCTTATACCAAAAATGTAATTTCAATAAAAAAATATATCCATGATATGTTAATAATTTTTATAAACAACATAGACCATCATAAATCTGAAATAAAATTTTATTTGATTCAAAAAGATAAATAAAATTTTATTTAAAAAATTATATCATATAAGGTTTCAAAAATTGTGGTCTACTTCCAAAATAACATTCATCATTTAACAACCAAATCATTACCAAATCCTGTGATTTTTTATAAGATAAGACATATGGTCCCCAAAATAAAATATTTCTTCATCTATAAATTAACTAAACTAAAATAAAAATTTCATACTACCAGAACATCAAATTAACCATTTTATGGTTTTTCACCCTCACTGCTCTTTAGTTGTGGGTTCAAACCTCAATGTATTTTTGGATGTGACAGGATGTCACCCATACTATGGGTTTTCATTTTGTTAAAATCATTCTGAAAAATAATAAATAATAAAATTAATATATTAAACACTAAATAAATGTTTCATCCTAAAAGGTTTTCTCAAACATTTCATTTTTCCCCAAAATATAATAACCCATAAATAAATCAAAAAATATTTTCTCCAAAATATCATTAGTCCACTTAAAAATTATTAATGTAAAACCTAAAAATTGGAGTTTAAGAATAGTACTTATGGTATTATATTCCCATGATTCTACGAAAACTTCTTTTGAAAATATGATAATCTACAAATTTATCTATAACCAACTCTGATACCAAAGGTAACAGTCAGGAATATGAACATTCAAACACTATGATAAGAAAATAAATATTATATTTCCTGATTTGATACAGAAAAATATGAACCCATTTTAAACCAAAACATACAATGTCAAAAGAGAAAACTAGATCACTTACATAGCCAAAGTCATTTAGTATATTGTTTAAGATAATTTAGGAAAACCATTAAAAACATGGTTTAAAATTCAAACTGTCTATAAAGACTGAAATTTTCTACCACTATACCCAACATTTCCTATTTCACAATAGATCATAAACGTTATCCATGTGAAATAAATCTAGATAATATTAATTTAATATATTTCTTCAATATCCTAGAAAATGAATGAAAATAAATTAACGATTTGGGATTATTAGTAAGGCTAAATAAATATAATATCACTTATTACAAAAGCATAACATGTGGATAAAAGAAGAAAAACATAAAAGTAAGAGTTGAAAATTTATACGCCATATCAAAATTCATAATCTTGAGTCATGGAATAAATAATAGAAATCCCAATGAAATGAATCATTAAAGAATCAAATAACATATTCCAGAATAGGATAACATTTAATTGTAGAAAACTAGAAACATATAAAATCCATGTCCTCTACAACTCATGGATGGGGAAAAAACTATCCCAAATGGAATCTAATTCTTTATAGTATAATAGGTTTACTCCCCAAAAAATCATAGTAGTCAAGGGTCACTCTCATGACCTTCATAGTGGAATAAGTCCCTTACTAAAGATATTTGGATACCCAGAAAAACAGTATAATTCTAAATCCTCTTCAATCCTTATTATAGTCCTATATATAACATACAATATAAGTGGTTAACCAATTAATTTTTGGGGGATAATAGTCCCGCCGATCAAAAAAACCAAACATATCTGTGCTAGGGGAAAAAATAATTCATCAAATCGGATCTAATATAATGGTAAATTGAAAAGGAATATTATGTATAACTAATATAAGGATCCTCGTGATATATCATTCCATTGAGAATTATATACACCATAAAAAATAAAAAAGTGAAGAATATGGAATAAGTTTGTAAAAAATGAATGTTAGACAGTCTACCTCTCAACACATTGTAATTAGTCAAATTATATTCCCCATGAAATAATAACACTTATAAAAAAAATAAATATCAATAGAATAAATAATTCCACGATATAAAATTTCAAAAAAGGATTTTATAATCCAAATTAAATAGTATAGGTTCATAACATAAAAATATTTCATGGCCAAATAAATTTTTGATGATGTTCCTTACAATAGATCATATCATTCAATTGGGAATCAAAAAAATTAATCATTTGTTTATCTCTTATAAAGAAAAACAATAAAAGTGGAAATAAAATATAATACAATAAGAATTAATTTTAAAAATATTCTTATGATTATATTATCAGTGAAGTAAGCTTTTAACCCGATGAATGGATGTTGAGTAAAGAAATCCCTTAACATGAGTGTGAATTTCATGGTACGTTCATTAAATTCATGAATAAGAAAACTTGGTTTAATATTTACTTGATCGAGGAAATTAAAATTGGTTAGTTTTATTTTTATTTAACTTACTACCATGTTATAAAAATAACCTTAAAATATACATTCACATGAGGTGTTTGAATTATATTCGGCTCATATATCTTAGATGACTTTATAAAATTTTCTGTGGATAAAATATAATAATTACATCATATCTAAAATATTATTCCTGAAATAATTTTATATTTTATGCATTAATTTTACACTAAAACACATACATTAAACATGATTGTTTAAAATTATTGACGTAACAACCAATGAGAGAGTAAGTTGTACGCATGCACGAGTAACATGTCCATTTTCAACGATCATTATAGGAAAAAGTAAGTAATATTTTATCATTAATGAATGAAAATAATTTCATGAATATCATATTTCTTCTTTAAATATATTTATATATATCATCCACATGATGTTGTGATGAGAAATGAATCACATCATTTCATAGAGGTATTAGTCACACGTACGCATTAACGACATTATCATTTTTATATGAATGGAATAGTAACAATTTAAATGAAATATTATGTTTTAATAAGGATAAATATTTCATTAATATCATATAAAACATTAATTCTATCATTATAACCAGTCTCTAGGTATGAAGATGAAAAATAAATTGCATACGATCACGATGTGGTAGTCTTCCATACACACGAATGATGAATTATTTTCCCATTTCAGGGAAGAGAAGAAGAATATTTATAATGACACTAAATAATTACATCAATGTATATATAAGATAATTTATTTTTTATTTAATCATGGCTCAATATGTTTTTATATATTTGTAATAATAATGAATACAATAAAACACGATTAAAACAATACCTCTTCTTTGAACAATCTATATTCTTTAACACCTTTAGACAACAATGCGTGGTGTTATTCATAAAATAATAACTCTATAATGTGGTTAAGGATTCTAGGAAGTTATATTTTTTGGTATTTTTTAGAACCATATTGGATTCATAGTGTAAATAAATAAGAATAAGAGGTTACCTCTTATAAGTGAGGGGAGGGTCATTCTTAAAATATCACAAAATACTAAATTAATATAAAGTAATATTCAATTGAAAATAGTTGAAAATTAGTTTATTTAGAACATTCAATTATGATTGTTATATATACATTTAAGGAATAATATTTTGAAAAGTTTTGAGTTTATTTTGACTCTAATATTTTCGATTTAATCCTTTTTAACCACATTAACTCTTACAATGAAAACATTGATTTTATATTTTGATGGTTAATATAGTTAATAAAAAAATATTAAATGACAAAATATGGATAATTTTTATTATTTTAATCCATTACCTAATCGCATTGGCTAATTTAATTTTTTCTGGTATTTTATATTATTTAGTAAAATATTATTTACTATAAAATATAAAACATTTCAATTTAAAGGAGTATTCATTGTTTTAACTTTTTAAATTTAAATAAATCTCTTATAATTCAAACAAAATATATAATTATATATATATATTTTTTCAATTTAATATATAAAATTATTTTATTATTTTATTTATCTAATTATATATTTATTTTGTTATTTTTAATAACATTTGTTTGATATTTCCTTTTACAATCAAAATTACTCAATCATCATTGTGTATGAATTTAATTTAGTTACATCTTAATAAAAAAGTAGAAAAAAAATTCCCCGATGGATAAAAATATTTTTGAAATATAAGAAAAATTTATAGTCTAATATATCATTGTGATATCCCATCCTACAGTGTTATAGTTGTTAATAACTTGAGTGTAACTTATTTGAAATTTATTTAAATAAAATATTATAAATGTCATAATCACATAAAAATGTAATAAAAAAGAAGTATTTGAACCCTGATATCATATGAACAAAATTGACTAAAATAAATATTGGGTAATATTTTAGGGTAATTTTATCATCCTTATAATATTTTTTTGACAATTAGTTACAAGTTAAACCTATTATTGTGGTAAAAAAAATTTACCAAGGAAACAATTCATATTATCCAAATATATAGTGGACATAATTAATAAAATCATACCCACTAATTCCAAATATTTAATCCATTTTTATAAATTCAAAAAACATAATTTTTAGGATTTAGTTTAAATCTATACCATAAATACTAAATAAAATATAGATTTTCCAAAAAATTCACTTTAATAAACTTTTTATTTTAAAATAAGTTAGAAAATCTATTTAGAAAACCATAATTGGAATATTTTAAATCAAATTGAAATAATTGAATATTTAAAGTAATAAAAAAATAATTTTACACTATAAATACTTGAATTTTTTTATAAAAAAAATTGGTAAATTTCCCTTTTCAATGAAAAATCATACTTTTTAGAAAATTATCAATGTCTCACCATAAGGAATTTATTATTCGTATTTAAAATATTATGTTCATTTAATAAAATAAATTTTACAAAAATAGGAATTAATTATATTATTTCTATATAAAAACAAATAAAAATAATTTTTTATAATATTGTCTTTCTTGATGAATAAAATTACATTTCAAAAAAATTATATGTTTTTTAGTCATTTAAAAATAAATTAATATTGAGAAGGATTATTATGTTTATTTCATTTTTCAATTTTTCTTATTCATACCCACAAACATAATATCTTGGTTATAATAGTCACATATGAATATTTCGTTTCATTTTTATGCTTGCTATTCTGGGTCATGTATATTATCAAAAATATTCATTATTTCATAAATTTCAAGATACTAAAATCATAAATAACAATATTTATTACAAAAAATCCAAATTAAAATCCAAATTAAATGTGATTCTCAATTATTGGACACATAATTTATACTATGGAAATTCAATCATAAACAATCCTAATTAAAATGGGATTAAAATAGATATCTATTACCATATTGGTAACTTTTTGAATCATAAGACCCATGAAAATAATAAAATCAAATGAAAAATAAAATATCATGATCATAATAATGTTCATTATATTAAATTTTTGAATAGTAATATATGAAAATCACGAAATAACATAGGTGTATAACAGCGGTGGTAGGGCACTGTAGCTGCGGCAGAGTAATGTAGCGGTGGCGGGTACTGTGCAGCACTGTAGCAGTGCAGGTACTGTAGTAGTACTATTCAAAGAATGGGCTTTGGGCCAAAAAAATGGGTCTACGGGACATGTAATGGGCTAAATTCCCACTGGGCCTTCGGTCTATGTAATGGGTCTCCCTCTACCAAGTTAAAAGAGGTCTTTGCTTTCCATTAATAATAAATGAGGCTTCGGCCCCGACCATTTAAAAAAAATAGGTGTATAACATATTCTCATTTCCCAAGGAAATGAAATTTGAGACAAATAACCAATTCAATGATCATAAAATTAAATTTAATATTATTCAATGGGGATATCATACTCAACAAAACTAAAATCCAATTTTTTTTAAATAAACATAAATGGGAAAAGTTCTTATAATAGATAATCTATGAATAATACAATCATGGAAGACGTTATATAACCCAAAGAAAAATATTTATTTTAGAAACTATTAAATTTCCCTTTTGTTTCCTCATTCAATTAATTTGAAGTCAATTGAAGTACATAACTAAGATAACCCTAATGGATGGTGAAAATGGAAATTTAATATTATAGTGGATTTTTTTAGTGTTTGGAGAGTAAAAACAAAATTTGATTAAAGTGAGAAATGTATATATGAGTCCATTTTATAAGTGAAATTCAATGTCCATTCCAAAAAATTTAAAACATTAAGGCCCAGGAAGAAAATTATAAAATTGTAAAGTGGTGAAAATGAGGACCAATATTGATGTAATCTTAAATTTATTATCTAAATGACTCATTTAAGAACTATTATTTTGTTATAATTATTTATATACAAATTTTAAAAATTAAATAATATTTAATGTATTTATCATCACAATTTAGAATACATTTCTTCAAAACCATGATGAGAAGTGATAATTTTGAATACAATCTCTTAGATGATAACATATTCTTCCCAAATCTTTGTGAAATTCACAGGATACCAAAAATCAACTAATTATAATAATTTATAATAGTTTCTTAAATATTTATTTAAATGTTTTACTATTTTCATATAAACAATTAAATTTTAGTGTATGTGTTACATATAATAATAAAAATTAACCTAAATTTAAAAAAATTGTTATCATAAATTATTTATTCATAAAACATTTTGATTGTTTAAATAATTTGATAAGGATTATCATTTTATACTCACACCATGATAAAATATTTAATATTTTATTTCTACTTTTGGAACCTTGTAAAAGAATTTCACTAAAATATAGATAATAATTTTGTTATCCAACAAAAATTTTGAAAATATAGAAAGAAATATTTTATAAATAAAACATACAAACCATGTTGGGAAATTGTTTTTTTCTCTCCAATTATTATCATTAGGACAAAAAAATTTAACATTCCAAATACTTCAGTTGAACTACCTCAACAATATAAAAGATTTTCATATATAACAAATAATAAATTCTAATTTATATTCTCTGAATTATTTTTATTTTTTTAATACTATTATATTTTAAAAACTAATCCATTACGTAATTTTAATAATTTTTATATCATATTTATTTTACTATAATATAATAAAATATATTTTATCACATAAATAAATATTTTTCCACCACTAATAGAAGTTTGATTTTAAACACTTAAAGAAAATAAAATAATTAAAATAATATTTTATTAAAAAATAAAATAATATTTATATCCAAAAAAATAATATATGACCCTAACATATATAAATTTTTATTATAATATTTTATTTTCACCAGTTTTACAAGCGATGTGTTGTTGAATTGTAAGCATTCTGGGTAAATATATCATTTCTAAAATTACAAAATAAATTAAACTCATAAATATAATATTTTAATAATAAATTTAATCATTTTCTTGCAATAATAACATATTTTAATCCTATTTATAAAATAGTAATCATTTTTAAAAAAATATAATGACTTTTTATTACTTTAATTAAACAATATTTATGTCATTATTGAAGAAAAATTTTATAATGTTTCTATATTTTCAGGAAATTTATTTTTTTGGATGAACTAAAATCATCAAGTTAGAATAAGTAATTTCAGTTAGTGTACATAAAGTCTTTTTCCTCAGTAATAATTTATTTTTTCTTTTTTATCCATTCTAAGGTGATATAGTTTACTAAGGGAACTACTCATAATGATAAAAATAAAAAAGTACATTATAATAAATTTAAAAAAATTTATTTGATATATATAAACTATTTTTTACAATTGAATATTTACATTTGGATGAATATAAATTGAATATAAATTCATGAACAGATATGAGAATATTTTTTAGAAAAAAATGTTTTTACGCCCCAAATGAAGTTAGAAAAAAATTAGGTAAAACAACTCTTCAAATGAAATTAAAAATATTAGATATAATTAAATAATTTTTATGTTAGTTTGAAATCAAATTAAAATAATAATTTTTCATTTTGATGAAAATAACTGACATTTTTAGAGAAATTCAAAATTTCTATTTTCACTAAAAATTCAATTTTTTTAGAAAATCAAAACATTATACCATATGATAATTATTATGGGTTGATTTGAAAGTTAAATTTCAATTTTATCAAATAAAATTTGTAAATTTGGTTGAAATTATTTTTATTATTTGTACAGAAAAAAATAATTATTGATGAAAAAAAGTTTTTGAGGCATCAAATGACACTACTGAAAATTAATAAGTTATATATCTCGAATTAACAAATATATATGGATTTTATAAATTCTTTACAAATATTTTTAAAATATTTTAAATAAAATTCATACCTTCTCTTTTAATGGAAATGTCATAAAAGTCCCATTCGAATAACCATATTTCATTATTCATTTAATCTCGGTGATTTGGGTAGTATAAGCTATCGACCAAAGGGTTTTTTAAAATAAATGTTGGGTTACATATTAATATTCATGATAAATTTTTCATCATTATCAGATAATTATTAAATTCATAGATATATAAATATATATTAATAAACATCTAGTTTATCTATGAAACAAAAATTTTCAAACAACTATGAATCCCCAATCATGTTTTGCCACATATTAATTAATTTAATTTTAAGTATCCTTAATAATATTAGAAAAAAAATACATTTAGGTAATTGTAATTTCGTATATTAATGTTCAATTATCTATAAATTACAAATAAAAAATTATATAAAAAATAATGTAATTATAATTTATATATCTTTAGACTAGTAATTTATAAATTATTAATTCATCATCTATTTTATAATTTTTTATAATTTTCACTAATTTATTTAATCTCAATTCAATATAATAACTTATAACTCAAATTTTAATATATATATAATATTTTTTTATGCATTCATGAATGAAAATTGAAAATATATTTTTTATCAGCAATATTTTATTAAGAATAATTTCTAAATTATATTCAACACACAATAATACTAATTATTTATTATAATTTATATATATTTTTCAATATGTTTTTATCTGAGTTGGAAATTTATCCTATAAGAATTATTATTATATTAAAAATTATTTTATTTTTAAATTATTCAATTACTATATTTCGATAGAATATAATCATAGTGATTTAATTTTCATTAATAAATTCAAATATAGTTAATTTATAAATTCTATAAAATGATCTCATTAAATAGAATTTTATGTTTAACAAAAATGGTATTTGAATCTTGGGTCGTTATATTCTACAAACAATTAATAAAATTAAACCACGTAATTTTATTTTCTCAATTTTAAAAGAATAAAATTATAATGGAATATTTATTTATTATCCCATGTAAGACTCATTTTTTTACCTTATAATAAATCTATACATTCTTTTCTCCAATCAATTACTAAAAATATAATTCTATAAATATAAAAAGAATGTGTATATAGAAACGGACGCCTAGTAGCTCCATCTTCGTGATCATATTCTAAACCAAATACAATAATGTGTTTATAATGATGAAGAACATTAATATTAATATCAAACAAACATTTCTCAACTAATGATGCATTCATTTCAATTGAAAATATATATGTTCAGTTAAAATTCTAATAATAAAAATATCAAAAGTTATATATAAATAATATATTTTACCCAACCTGTATCATCATATCTCAAAAGGTACATAAACTTTTCATTGATTTCAACTATAGAATCCCATGATCCAAGATTTCAATACTAAAACTAAAAATGGAATTTTTTCATTTTTATTTAACAAATGGATTTTTTAGTAAAACAATTGACCCAAATAAAAATATAACATTACAAATTTTAAAAAAATAATATACTCATGAGAACATTTTTAGTGTAGATATTTAAGCTATTAGGAACTTTTGATACAAAATAAAAAACATTACATCATTTGAAGTGGGAACTAAAAAAATCAACTAATTATTACTACAACTTCACTAGAGCTATCATATAGATATAATAGGTCATACATGTTTATAATAAATGGGAATTTAAAAACAATTAGTCTGAGAAAAATAATTAGCAAAGGTGTTGAAATACATGTTAGGAAACAATATATGTTTTTTAATAAAATGATAAAATCATACCGAAATTCAAATTTATAAAGAAAACATATTCAAACAAAACATTTAATGACTAAAATATATGTTAATCTTATTTTTCATGAAATGAAATGTGATTTAAGAAAATCATTTTATAAATTAAATATAGGAAAATAATTTTCCTCCAAAAAAAATCATTGAAATATTTTTCAAAAATATTTATAACTAATTAAAACAAGGATCCATTAATATTTTAGAATATAAAGAAATAACATTTTTATATCAAACTATTACATTTGAAAATAAATTTTCAAAATATTTGTAAACAAATATATCGTGTGATTTAAGAAACTATAATCAAATGTATGGAAAAAATATCATGAGGCCTCCTAGAACTTTGAAAGTTATATGAGGCCTACTAATCTCATGATGGTAAAAGTAACTTGCAGTTTCGATTCACTCCCAATTCCTCATCTATTTTTAATCTATTAGTGCCAAATTTTAAAAAGGATATTTTAATTTTTCCCATTTTTTATTGAGTTCTTATAAAAACAGTATATTTGGAAATTTTAATGGATACATTTATATAAAATTATATACATATTTATATTTATATAACTATAAGAAATAATGTTAATATAAATAAATATATAGTGTGATATATTCATTTCAAAAACACATATAGAATATTAAACAGATTAAAATTGTGCATGGTCAATGATAACATTAAACATACACGACATCCATGAAATATTTCAATTAAAAATATATAATGATAAAAAACATTGGAAATAAAAGTTTTAAATATAGAAATATTTATACACAAAATATTAATTTAGAAATAAATCCCCCCTTAAATATGAAATGATAAAATAAAAAAATCTTAACAAAAAGATTAAATAAAAATTAATTTTTAATATAATTAAATGTTTCACTATTATTTGTCTTTAAAAATATAATGATGGAAAAATATATAAATGATAAATATATATTTACAAAATATAAAATTAAAAATAAATATGTTACATTTTAAATTTAATTTCTATCACTATGTGGGTTTTGGATGAAAAAATAATAAAAAATAATAAAATTAATATTATATTTTGAATAATTTTATGGTTTATATAAATAATCTCTTAGATAGAAAAAAAATTATATTTAATTAATATTAGGTATTTTTTTAAATAAAATTTTACATTTAAAATTTCAAAATTATTTTTACATTACTTAATCTATAAGGGAAACTTAATAAAGCTTAAAGTCCATAAATTACAATTCATTTATATCCCTTGAAAACATTCTCTACCTACTAAATCTCTCTCTATCCATCCCCCCCTCCATCTCTCTATTTGATAATTGAAATAATCGAACTTCTTTTAAGAAGACGTTCTTGAATTTTCATAGGAAGAGATGACCGGTTTTTATAGCCACCGTACCAGAAAATTAAAAATATTATACTAATATATATATATATATATTCCCAGTTATCGTTTTCGTCAAAAGTTATAAACTACAACCTTCAATTATTCATGAATCAATACAGTTGTGTGGGGTCTATCTATGGTGAAAATTTGTTTAAATATTGGACAAATCATGGTTCCTTATATATTCCTTTATCCAAAATACATTTATATATATAATTAATATTTTCCATATATCTATGTGAATTAGGATGTATGTAATACAATGTCTATTATGAAATTAGTTTTATTATCACATGCATCCTTCAATTGTGGGGAATCCCACTCTTAATGAAAATCACACCATTATCTGACTTGATCCAAATCCACTATAATGTCCCATATTAGGATCTATAGGAACAATATACTAGTCTACTAAAACATTCCACAAACAATACTAGCTCACCGGAAACACCTCTACACCATTGAATACTAAAAAATAGATTTCGATGAGTAGAGGTAATCGAACCATAACTTTTACAGCCTCCCACATTCTTTAGACCTTCATGTCATGTAATAAGTCCTTTCATGGGGCCCAAAACTACCATTCAATTTTTTTTATGATGATGGGGGATGGTATCTTATTTGAAAGGGTTCAGGATAAAAACAATTATATCACATTTATTTTACTTAATTTAAATTATATTCTTATAATAGCATTCATATATATTTACTATTAAATCAAAAATCAATAATTTTTTGTCATAAGAAGAATATATATATATTTATGGTTTTTATAATAAAATAATCATATATATAATGGTAAAAAAATTTAAATTTATATGATATTATAATCATATTTACTTGTTTTATTTACATCTTATTAATTACTTTAATAATTTATTTCTCACTAATATAGATTTTTTATATATCATAATTATTTCATAAAAAAATAAAATTATTATCCATATATTTATTGGCACCACATTTATAATATTACAATTAAAATACGTAATTATAACATCATATATTAATTCCAAACTAAAATTGTTCTCAATTAATTTTAAATATGTTATATATATGTTCATCGAAAATGTATTATATATATATAAATTTATTCATTGATAAAAGTTACGTCAATGTAAAATAATTCAAAAAGTCACAATATATATATATTAATAGTCCTTTTTGTCACATTATTAAACTCTTCTGACCACAATATAGACCGAAACATTATTTCATATAAGTAATATATTTTTATAATGAGTTTCTTTTATAATTTTGGATATTAAAATCAAATCACCACAATGAAATTTGAGATATTAAAAATCTATTATTAATATATTGAAAATAAATTCTAATTTTAATTATTATATAATTATAATTTTATCTAAATATACACCAACAATTTATAAATTATTTATTTATATTCTACTGTTAGTTTTCTAAATTGTTAACAAAATTGTATAATCTCAATCCAATAAATTTATTTATAACTAATATTTCAAATTCCGTCACAATTCTAATTTTATATAATATCATAAATAGAAATTAAAAAAATTACATTCAAATATATTTTGTTAAATATAATTTTTAATTAATATTTCATACACTATAATGGTCATTATATTATAATAATTTATATATAATAAAATATATATCCTTCTAATTTATATAATTATCTTATAAGTAAGATTGTTATATTATCATCCGTATTATATTCGCACTTCATTTTATATTTTATTTTACTATGTTCACTACAAATTCATAGTTCATATATTGTATTATATATTGCACATCCATTTATGGTTTTGTAATTGATAGTTATATTTTTATAAAATTCAAAAATTAAAATATATTTAAAATATATAATCATTCTTATTTTAATTAAATAACAAATTTAAAAAGTGGTCAAAGTATAAATGTTATTACACAAGAATAATAAATATAATTTTATGTTTAATAAACGTCATATTAAAATCTCAAGTCTTTCCACTAAATCACTGCAAGAATTTTTTTTCATGGTTTTCATCAATACATCTATGTGTGTGAAACATGATATAAATTAATATTAATCCCAAGATTAAGAAATAATACAAAAATTCATAGATTGGAATATCCAATGACACATATAACATGTGGAACACATATATGTTCTCATAAAGTCCTCTATACATGATTACAAAGTGGAAAATATGTGAGATGGAGTCTTCATTCTTTATGATCCTCATACCCCAGATAACCTGTATCAACTATGACAATCCAGATTATCTCATCTAGAAATATAACTTTTATTTAATAATATCATATTATGAATCTATTATTATAATCATAGTGGGAACTTCTATGACTGTTCGGTTTAATGGGAACTCTAAGGAAAATATGAAAATAATTTAATATTGATGAATTCACATAATGTGATAAGATATTTATTGAATAATTCATACCATGAATCTATAGGTAATCAATTGTACAAAATACTTGGTTCTAGGGAACAAACAGTAATTAAATATAGAATTTGGATTTATGGTTTGGGCATGACTGCAACTTAATTATTATGATATTATATTTAGTCTTAATCATGATATAGTCTATTTCACGAACCTTCCACAAGGTCATGTGTCATGACTACCCCAAGCTTGCCCCCAAATACCAGGGGTGGCAACAATTACTAAAAGAATTATCCCATGAGTGGGAGGCATTTTCCTAAGTACATGTACATATGCACACACACAACCACAACCCAAATATATAGAAAGGATAAAAGTTGTTCCACTAAAAAACCACTATGTAATGGTAAATTCATTAACTAAAATGGTCCAAAATACAAACCCATCCAAACACAAACCAAAAACAGGAAAGTTCAAAAGATCTTTATAAGACATCCACATAAGTCCCCACATGATTTGTAGACATAGAGTGGATATCAGAAGTAGTGGAAGCACGTCATGCATGTTGTATATCACTGGGAACCACATGGTATCGGGCCACCGAGTTCTCTGTCAAAGAGCATGTCATCTTCACCAAAAAAAATGTCTATGGGTGAAGCTCCTGCAGAGGTGAGTAACAAAATACTCTATATTGAATAATAAATATATATGAGAATCGAAAAAAATTAATGTACACATATGTTACTATCCGCTCACAAACGTATAATCCAAATTATGTAATGGAAAACTATCAATCATACACTGAACACCATTGAATACTGAGGTAATCATCCCTGATTAGTATTGTGGGTCTAATGGTAACCTAGAGCTGCTCCCCACTGTGGGAATGTCTGGTCCCATAGAGCAGCTTCCCACTTAGGACATCATATCTCTCCAGACATGGATGCCTGTAAGTGATCCACACATGGTATCTTGTAGCAGATCCACACATGGTCTCTTGTAGCTAGTTCACATAGGTCTACTTATCATATTGGCATTTATGGTCACTTCAAACTGCTCATCAGGAGTCTTTGGGTCACAGCTTTCCGCATGATTCAAGCATGTAGTGAACTTGATTCCAATAGAATCCACTCCTCAAGAAATTAATCAAATTTCAACCGCCATGAAAGTATCCCTAGGGAACTACAAAAGAACCGTCTCATAACGAGGTTTCCAACCATGCAGCCATCATTCCAATCATAATTCCTAGTCGGAAAGGTATGTGTGTTTTAGTAAATAGGTGATGTTTGGGTCTGGGCCTGGTCTGACATAGTCACTAACCTGGACACCTAGCTCGAGGGGCCCCACATGACATATCCTAGTTGGACTAACCTCGCCCGAACCGGTTTAGGTCCGGGATGATCAAGTCTCCCATAGACACTTCGACATGCTGGACTCGACCTGGTTCGACCCTGAGTCGTGCCCACAAGGTTTCCCAATGGCTCGGTTCCATCCAGCCCATCCCGCAACAAGTGAGCCAGTTCATTCTTAGACTGGGCAGCCCATTGGATTGGTTTTCTCCCATCAGAGAAACCCGCATGCTATGATGGTCTCCTATAGTGCGGAGGCCTAATGGGTGTCTAGTTCGATCGCAATGTGGATGGATGAAGCCGGCTTCCCCTTATCCCACACGTGGTCTGTATTGCACGGGCCACTCCTGTGACACGGCCTGGAGGCCGTATCCTTCTCCCCTAGCCAAAATCCTATGTGCTAGAAGCCCCTGATGCACCACTACGACCCAAGACAGTCGTGACCTCTGCCTCAGCATGCCATTGTGGCAATATGCCACCAGCCTGCAACAGTGATTCACCAGCAGTCCCTTCCATGAACCACTGAGTCTGCTCTTGTGGTCCATTCCTCGAATTCTTTGCACCTTAATCCTATTTGGGGTTTCATATTCCCAATTATGGAATTAATATTTCTTGGTCATCAATTTGAATGTGTGTTCACGAAGAACACATGAACTCTCAATGACGGAAGAATCATGGCCTGGTTTGTGTCAGCTTGATTCATCCACGTTAGAGTTTTTAAAATATTTGAACGGGGCCTTTCAATATTTGTTTAACAATCTTACCCCAAAGAAAAAACCAACAGAAAAAACAATCTCTCTCAAGAAAAAGAGACCCGCGGATCAACTCATTTGTGGGTTGATCCGCATTCGTTGTTTTAGAAAGAAGAATGGGGAAAATAATTTCAAAAATAGACCCTTTCATAGAAAGAAAACTAATAAGAGGGGAAAGATTGTCTCTGATTTATATCTGTCTACGTAGATTCATGATATGTTTGAAGCTGTTGGAATTAATTTTTCATCGGTCCTAGAACTGTTCTGTAAGGTTTCTTCGCCAATTTTATGATTCTCCAGCATTCTTCGTTCGAGAAAATTCTCTCGTCATTCATCAGAATAATTATATATCTCCATCTATTTCTCCAAACCCATCACATCATTTAAAGAGAAACATGTCATAGAATTTCTGTTACTCTTAGTCATTGTGTTGTCACACTGTTTCATTTATGAAACAGCATTTCCATTACACTACAATTTAAGATTCATTACACCTTTTTATTTATGGAATGAAACATTTTCCTCATCAATGCATTGCTGCGAAACAAATTTTTTTGAATAAAATAAACATTTTATTTTTGATATATATATTTTTTAAAACATCCAAAAATTATATTTTTCCCTTGAACCACGCTAGTCGAGGTTAGGATCATTCTTAAGTAATGTCTCCATTTCGGATGCACCAGTTTCCTCACATTCTATATCTAGGCACTCATTTAGAAGATTCTAATACCGCACCTGTGGTCCAATTGAATTTCCGTAAAAAAATTCATGGAATTCCAAGATATTACATTACTTCCCCCTACATGTTACTTATGTCCACATAAGCTAATATGATGCCTATTAAAAAAGAAAGGGGTACTGAGCACAAAAATGAACCTCCCTCCCCCATGTACTCTATTGAAGATTACCATGCTATCGGTGAATGTGCAGCAGAGGAATCGACTGCCCATGAAGTACCCACTCTTATCGATACACTATCTCAACTGAGAACTCCACAAACATCTCCTAATCATCAATGTCATGCTCTTCCTAGTCGACGATGTTTGTCTGGTCATGCAAATACCTCCTTAGTTGTGACATGAGGAAAATTTCATAAACCCAATTCATCTACGGTGTATTATATATATGGTATGCCACCACGTCAACTCTGCTCAGAATCTAGAAAGGGATGATTAATCATGGATATAACATGCCACCCCGACCAATTCTACACATTCCCTATCGGGGGTGAGACCAAAGAAACACATGGTATCCCTCCATGAACTCCAAGGGGCACCGTCTCTTGTCAGCAATAGATTTCAGCCGTCTCTCTATAGTCTTCATCTTCTCTAGGATGATCTACAGCTTCTAAGTGGTAGCCCATACCAAATTTTGACACATCAGTGCTAACTCCCCTAGGCCTACCAAACAAATTGGTGATCTTTAATCCCTCCCACGAAGTTCCTCAAAAGATGCCATGCCAATATTAGGGTGATAGCTATTGTCATACCCAAACTCGGCAAGAGGAAGTTGGTCCTCCCAACAATGACCAAAGTCCATGATACATTATCATAGCTATTCCTACAACATTGTAATAGTCATCACCTTTTGAGCATATGTCTAAGGATGGAAATCCATGCTCATCCCTAGCTGAGTCCCAAACCCTCCACAGATCTATGCACCCAGGTCGGTAGGAAGTGAGCATACTTGGTGGATCAGTCAATGATTACCCAGATATAATCATGGTCCTATGATTTTTCTGGTAATCCCATCATGAAGTCCATTTAGATACAATCCCACTTCAAATCTGGTACCTAATGTGGCTAGGCCAATATTATTGGAAGCATATGCTCGACTATCACTTTCTGTCAAGTGAGGCACTATTAAACAAACTCTACCATCGATTTCTTCATCCCTGGACACAAGTACTAATGTTGGAGATCCTATAATATGATTTCCACTCCCTGATATACCACCAAAGGGGATAAATGGAACTCCAAAAAAATCTCCTCTTGGAACTCCACTGGTACAACTCTGTATCCTCTAAAAAGGATGACATCATCCCCTATTATCAAAAACCCATTTGATGTATATCTTAAAGATAAATGAGCAAGTCTGGCCTTACAGTAAACATCTACCAGTTGTGCCTCTCTGACTCACTATATGATTGGGGGAGTGAATGTCATTGAATGAAGGTAATATGCTCCATCATCATCCACGAAGTATATCTGCATTGCGACTAGCTTTTATGTTTCCTCACTCAGAGGATGAAAACCAGACCTCTTATAGAGAACATCTACCACCACGATACCCTATCTAAGAGTACTGACTATCTCAAAATCACAGTCCCGGAGGAACTCCAACCATCGCCAATTACTCATGTTCAGGTCCTTTTGGTAGAAGATATACCTAAGACTTTTTTATTTAGAGTAGACTATAAACCACTCACCCATCAAGTAGTCTCACAAAAAATAGTAGGGAAAGACCTATACTTCTAGATATAGGTCATGGGATGTGTAGTTATGCTCATGCTACCCCAAATTCTGTGAACCATAGGCAATCAATATTCTCTCCAAAATAATGACACAACCCAGCCTGGTCCCTAATGATTCACAGAAAATGACATACCCGACTCCCTCTTATGGTCGTATCAATATAGGGGAATGCTTCAGTCTCTGCCTCATCTCCTAAAAAATCTAATGGAACATATCCATCCACAATAAGTTCTATCCCTTCTATGCCAAATCAGATAACGGTTCTACAACCAAGGAAAATTTAGGAATGAATCGCTGGTTGTACCCGACTAGAACAAAGAAACTCTGCACCTCATTAATTCTCCTAGTTTTCTCCCAAGAAATCACTTCCACTATCTTTTCAGGATCCACTGAAAATATATCGTTCGATATAACTTGTCTTATAAAGTGGAACTCCCATATCCAGGTTTGGAACTTCAAGAGATTACCATAATGTTGGTGATCTTTGACTGTGTCCAGGACTATCCAAAAATCTATCACGTTCTCCTCCATTGAGGGTGAGTACACAAAGATGTCATCAATGAGGACCATGAAGAACTAGTCAAGATAATGTTGGAAGGTTATGTTTATGAGTACCATGAACAATTCTGGGGATTTTTTCATTATGAAAGGCATCAACAAGAAATCATAGTGGCCGTACCGGAATTTAATGTCTATCTTTAGTAAATCCTTAACCCATTCCTAATGCTGATGATAGCCATACTAGAGGTCTATCTTTGAGAGCCATCTTTCACACTTTTTCTGATTGAAGATGAATTTGATTCTCAGTAGTGGATATCTTTTATTTACAGTCACCTACTTTAGGATCCATAAGTCCATGCACCACATCAAACTATCATCATCCTTTTTGGTAAACAAAATCTGGGATGCCCACAGTGAAACAATGGGTCTCACGTATCCCTTTTTCTATAAGTCATCCAGTTGTACCCTCAATTCTTGAAGCATCGAAGGAGAAATAAGGTATTTTTTTGTTGGTATAAGTGTTTTCCTAGGGTACAGATCGATACAGAAGTCTAAATACCTCTAAGGAGGTTATCGTGGGAAATCCTTAGAAAAGGTATATTCATACTCATACACCCCTACAGAAAAGTGAGGGTTCCCCTTGTCCACCAAAATGATGGAAAGGATAGCCAACTGTTGTGTGATTGGTTGCACCCTCCACTATAAAAGTTTTTATTATGTTGCAAGATATCCCTTCTCAACAGTGAAGGAAAACATTATTTCAGCATTGTAGACACATCACAAACTACTCCTAAAATAGGCAATATAATCATGGATGACAGATAACTAGTCTATACCCAAGATGAAATCATAAGGCCCCGATGCCATTACTAGGATATCCTAGACCAAACAATCACCTCCAAGATTAATCTCACACTACCTACCCCAGTGGCTAATCGTCACCCCCAGGTGTCTCTAACATTAAGGATAAACCTAATGGATCCACCAGAATATCCAAGCCTTGAACGAGGTCAGTGGAAAGGAAATAGTGACCAAAACTAGTGTTTATAAGAATTGAAGCTAAGGTGGAGAAGACATAGATTGTACCATTAATAATATCTAGAGAACCGTGGTCATAATCCTATATCACCTGAATCTATCCTCTCCCATGTCCTCTATCTCCTTCAGTAAAAGGTGTACCACCCGAGGGTGGTGGTGGTTGCACCCCGAACCTTTGTCCAGTGTCGGCTGCTCACCATTCTTATCTTCCACATCTTCTTCCATGCAGACCACCTTGCTGAAAACACTACCTCTACCTAGGTAGTCCCATGACTGCCTTCATATCATCTACACTGAGAGCCGACAGTCATGAGCCATGTGTCCATTCCTGTCGCATGAGAATTATAGCATGACCCGTTACTGTGTCTCACTTATTTGAGAGCCCCACACTACTTACCCTGAGTCCTAGAGTCTTCGTTCAAAATGCCTAACCCACATGGGTCCCTATATCTAGTGCCTAATTTCCACCACTAAAGACTCTACCACCTGGTGTCTACTGGTGGATCCAGCTGTCGTCATCCACTCTTCCCAGAATCTCTCTACATGATTGGATACCTCTAGTACCCCAACCTAATAACGGATGCTAGGGGACACCATGGTGGGCTAGATTTCTTGACGTAGTACCTGATCAAAGAATCAAGTACTGAAGAAAGGGTATCTCCCATTGTCTATTGAGTAGCGAGAAAGTTTAGTGAATCTCACTGAGTATATTGGTATTGTCATGTTACCCTGTTATAGGTGCAGTAGCTATTGTATGAACAATTACCGCATTGTCACCAGAAAAAACTCCTCTCTGAAGATGCACTAAAAGTCTATCCAGGTGAGGCTCACCTCATCATGTGTCTGAATCATCAATCCCTATGATCTCTCTATCGAACCCTGCTTAAGTCTCACTACTTAGAATACAATCTATTTGAGATGCATTTCACAAGAAGTAAGACTCGTGTCACCGCCTCAGGCCAACCCTCATCCATCGGGGGGTCATTATCACCGCTGATCTAAGGAGGACTCTACCTTTGGAACTTGTTCATGGATCTGAGCCTGCATACATCTTATACTGGTAGCGCCAATAGTGACATCTATTCAACAGGTGGTGGTAACACTGGTGCACCACCTGGTGGGGCCATCTCATGCATTTGTCCCTGAACTAATGCCTCAACGCAATGCTGGTTGTCCTCACAGTCACTTATCAGAATCCTGGTCAGCTGTCAACATGGAGATATCCTAAAACTAATCATGATGTACCACAATCAATATATTATACATGGTGAGAAGATTCAAGACGGAAACGAATAAAATAACTCAAAATACTTTATAATGCATGTACCCTTTATTTCCCATAACCTGTGTTTCTGTGTACCATTCCAGAGAGAATTTTTCAAGAGTCCTGGTGAATGGATACGTTAGCCTCCACACCAACCCTGGAGTCCTTTTCCTAAAATCCAAACATGAAACACTTAACAATGTTTCCCGAAATCAAAAACATAGACTCGCGGTCTTTGAGGTATAACTGACTACCTCTGATACTAATTTGTCATGAACTATCCCTGAGGCATGTGTAGTGAATACTCCATGCTCACCCCCCAAAGGCTAGTGGATGAAAACTAGAGCCGAAGTCATTATCCCATGAGTGCGAGGCATTTTCTTAAGTACCAATACACATACACCCACACACACACAACCATGTCCTAAATAGCCGGAAAAGAAACCATGCATTCCACCAAAGAACCATTGATTAATGGTATAATCTATATTTTAAATGGTTTAAAATAAATACCCAATAAAGGGCAACTGAAAATAAGAATATACAAAATATCATTGTAAGACATCCGCAATAGACCCCACTTGAAGGGTTGTCAATGAGTGGAAATTGGAAGTGGTAGAAGTACGTCTTGACTTTCATATATCAATGGTAAATGCATGGTCCCTGGCTACCGAGGTCTCTATCAAAACGCCTACCATATTCACCAGAAAAACAAGCGAGTGAGGCCCATGCAGGGGTGGGTAAGAAAATACCCAGTATGGATCCCTCAATATAAGAGAAATACCACAAAATAAATTATACACAAGGTGATGTCAGCTCACACATGTATAATCTAATGATTTTAAAGAAAACTATCAGTCGTAAAGTAAATATCGTGGACTGCTGGCAAACTCATCCCTGATGAGTAGAATTGGTCTACTGGGTCACATAGATCTTCTCCCCATTGTGGGTCTGCTGGGTCACAGAGATTCGTTTCAGACACATGCCATCATAGCCTTTCCAAAAAGGGATTCTTCTAGATGATCCACATAAGGTCTCTCATAGCTGATCTACATAGGGCCCCACATATCAGGTTTACACATAGCCTATAATGATCTACATCAGGTGGGTCACTAAGACCCGGTCATCCACAGTATTCAAGTCTCATACAACTATAGTATTCTCACATGTTGTGTGCATGATTCTAGGATAATCCATTCCTTAAGAAATTAATCATATTTCAAAATCCATTAAAGTCTTATTAGAGCATGATAAATGAATCGTCTTATCCCGAGGGTTAAAAAGCTACAAATGACTCCCCAATGAGACACTCGGTCTGAATGATATGAGTGTTTTAGTAAATAGCAGCATGTTGTGTCTGGAATGGTAGGACCTGGTCGGACCGACCCCACCAACCCAAGTTAGTTTGACCAACCTAACCTGACCTGGTTTGGGACTAGGCCAGCCTGGTTTGGCCTAGCTGCTGCACTAGCCTATTGGGCCCTGTTGGATTTAGCCCAGTTTGGTCATGCATCCTTCCCGATGGAATGCCCAGAAACCTAGTTCCATCATTCCAAACCTAAAAAAGGTGGTCCGGTTCATTCCGATACTAGGATGCCTTGCGGTTTGTTTTTATCTCACTATCTCAGATCGTAGAAGGGATTCGACATTGATTCTAGCCCGGGCTACCTAGCCACTCGGTTCACACCCCATGGCCTGGCCTGCATGGTCGTTGGGTCTACTCCAATAGGGATGCCTGATGGACATCTGGTTCGACCATAACACAACCATATGAAGAAAATATACCCCTTGTCCCACAAATATTTCATACTAATCCTCATTATATTGAGACGTGACCCACATCGAATAGGCTGCCACTCTGACATGGATGGGTGGCCACGTCCGTCAATGCCAGCCACCATCTTGGGTATTGGTAGTCCTTGCTGCACCGCCATGGCCTGATCTGGAATCGGCCTTTGAGTCGGCCCACCGTCGTGGTGCGCCACCACCAGCCTGTGGAATCCATCGGGGGCCACCGCCAGTAGTCGCCGATAGTGCCTTCCGCAGACCATCGGGTCTACTCCGATGGTCCATTCCTCGAACTGTCTATGCCTCCCACCTCATTGTGGTACATTCTCCCCTGTTACGGCCTCAAGATTTTTTTCTTCAATTAAGAGGAATGGTCACAAAGAAAATATTATCTTCCAAATATGTAGGAATTGGATCCTTGTTCATGTCTTCTCGATTCCCTTACTTTAGATTTTTTAAAATGTGGGAATGGTGAGGTTCATTATTCGATCAAAAATATAACCCCAATGAAAAAATGCCAAGATAAAATACATTTCTGTAAGATCAAGTTCCCCTGGATCAATCGGTTCTTGGGTTGATCTACGTTTGTTGTTTTATAAAAAATAATTGGGCTAAGAAAATCTAAAAGTAAACCCCTACATGGAGAAACTTAAATCGGAGGGAAGGCTTGTTAGATATGGAGATTTTTCCCTAGGGATCCACAATTCATTTAAAGATATTGGTGTTCTTTGTTTGTTGGTACCTGATCCATTCTCAAATGCTTCATCGATGCTATTCTGATTCGCCAGTGTTCTTCATCGAAAAGAATTATCTCGTCCCTCTTCATAAAAAATATAGTTTTCAATATGTTTCACCAACCCTATCATCCCATTAAAAGAGAAACGTGTCGCTGAATTTCTGTTATTCCTTTTCATCACGTTGTTACGTTCATTCATTTATGGAACAACATTTTTATTATGCTTCAGTTAAAGAGTCATTAACATATTTCATTTTTTGGAATGAAACAGTCATCTCATCACAGTGTGGAAACAAATTTATTTTTTTTAATAAATTAACCATTTTATGTTCATTTTATTATTTTCATAAATTATCTGACAATTAACTTCTTCCCTAGTCCCATACCGGTTGAGCTTATATCCATTCGTAAGTAATGTATCCATTTTGGATGCAATATTGCGCTCATATTTTCAATCCATTCACCCGTTTATAAGTTCACATATCCATGCATGCACACCATTTCAATCCCCTTAGAAATAGTTCAAAATAATCGTTTTCCCTCAACGCACACCAGTTGAGGTGAAGCTCCACCAAAGGGAAACATGTCCACTTGAGCTCAAAGGAACTATTTGATTTCCAATCCATGTTACCATTTATGAGTTATAAGGATTTTAAAAAATAATAATTTTCACTTAATTATTTTATTTACGTTCAAAATCTAACTTCCACATTTGGCTCAAGCAGGCCAATATTATGACCTTTCTAGGAGAATCTCAATGATCGATGTTTAATGGTGCCCTAATATTTTTGATCTTGGAACAGGTAAAAAAATTAGCAAAACAATCTTGCACAATTATTTATCAATCTTAAAAAAAGAAAGAAAAATATATTCTTGCCATTATGGGTCTCTAAATTACATGCCTTCTCTATGCCTGGTCTCAATATAATATCATTTAATATAAAAAAATTTATGGAATTCTGGAGTATTTCAATCTATAAGGAAAAAGCCCAATTTTCATTAAATAAAAATAGTGACTCTTGTGTCGATGTGATGAAGAAGTCATAATCATATAATCACAAAAATAAATTTACATAATTGAAAATGAATTCTTATAGAGTATTGTGTTTTATTTCTCTTTTAATTATTTTAGCTTGCTGCAAAAAATTACTATAATTTATGACACTGTTTAACCATGATAAATTATAGTGGAAGTATTTAATAACACAATAAATTTGTGAAACTACTTCATATTGGATTCATATGTTTTAATTTATGATAGTGTTTAATTATATGTGGAATTGTATGGTTTTGTATGATATATAAAAAATAATGAACGTGATGTGGTTTGGGATGTCAAATGTTTTTGCAACATTGAATATAAATATTGACTAACACACTTATGTGAATGGATTTTGTGGACAAGTATATTTATGTATTTTTGGGAGTGTGATTATTTATTAGAGGATGATATTATAGGGGTTGATTATATATTTTCAATGTAGTGTCAATTCATGGGATTACATATAAAATGGTTCTAGTGAATTTTTAGTACAATTTGTGTCATTTGACCAGCTTTTCATGCTTTAATTAAAAATATATGATGTTTCCCACCTGTATTGATGGGGATCAGTGTACTAATATTATTAATTGGGGAATTATATGGGTGCTTCAATATTTAATTATAGTTTTTAATTATCTAATTAGCTGTATTCATGGGATGTGTGATGTAATTATATATGGTCTAAATGTTTGAGTTGTTATTGGTTTATTGTGGGAGAGTAGACAGGGTGTGGGTTATCTCAGACATAAATCAATTTCATAATTTTATAATGATGTTCAAATTATATGGTGAAGTTGTTTCAAACATTTTAATATAATATTATAGTGAAAATTTAATTCTATTGAAGGTCTTGATTGACCACTCTAGGGTTACTATGATTTAGTTGTTTTTTAAATTTTTTTAACATGAAACATGGGATGACTTGAGATATCATGTGTGTTAACTTTATTCAATAAATAAAAATAAAAAACAAAATATTATGTATCTGATTATTTATAAAATATATAATATAATAGTATTTATGTTTTAAAAATTATAATTGATTAATAATTGATTAATTATTCAATTATGTTTTCATTATTTTCGAAATGAAATTTTAAATAAAAAAATTTATAAAAATCATTACTAGTTTTTGGTTTTATAAAATATTGATGGAGTATCTCTTATTGAATATAAATAAATACTTTATAAAATTTTCATGCAATAAGGACCTAAACATTTATAAAACACGATTTATAAATTTTTTTAAAACATTTTACATAACTAACTCATCGTGCATATTTGAGACACTAATAAATTTTTATATTTAGACAATATTTTTTAAAATTTATCATATTGACTTATAAATAGATACACACAATGCCACTGAATGTTCTATTTGTGAAAAAATATCATTTTTCCCATATTGAATTAAAAAAATTATTTATCAAAACATCCACACACACACACACATATTACTATAGGATCATCTATCATATTTATCATATACTTCACAACTTAAATTCATTATATAATAGTCAAAATTTGCTGTTCCTAGAACTTATATTATATAGGGGTTTTTTATTTTTTTGGAATATATTTTAGTGTGAAATAAATAGATTATAGAGAATAACCAATAAATACATATATATTCAATTTATTTTCTATACCCAACATTATACATGGTTGCAAACACAATTATATGGCGCGAGATAAATTATGGTATTTAAATATCTTCATCTTATTTAAATTTATACAAAATTTATGAATCATTCTATAATTTCTTCATTGTCACTGAAATATTTAAAAGATAATAATATTATATTTATAATAAATTACAGACAACCAATAATAGAATCATAAATGGTTTACACAGTCCACCATCTAACGTAGATGAGCTAGTCCATGGAGAAGTAACATGGAATGTCACCAATGTTACTAAATAAAAAAACTCAATATTAAATTTCCATGATTTGGGAATGTTCATCATCCAATTTCAATAATAACACACTCTTCCACTCTCCCCCTCTATATGGTGAGGATATTTTAAAAGATAAGATAGTCACATGTGTTATTGTAATTAATGATGAATGTTTAAATACAAAAAAAATATGTGAAATATTTGGGAACACTGATGACTTTTTCTCCCAAGAGTGACTGAGATAAGGTTTCCTTACATGGAAATGGTGAGCCTTATATATAATCCCATTTATAATATATAGGTATTTATGTTTTATAGAATATTATTATTGTAATAATAATTTTACATAAATTTATATTTTGAAATTACTTTTTCTATATATCCATTTTTATTAGCACCTAATGAATAATCTAAAGGAGTTTTACACCTTTTCTATATTTATCGGTATGTTTAATTGATTAATATTCTCCCAAAATAAATTATATTATTTACCTCATTATAATGCGGTTCTTATTACTCACCCCACAACTGATGGAAATATTTTTGTTAATTTATTACCTTATATCTCTAATGTTCTCTGAATATAGCATTTCCTTCACCCAGACCCTACCTTCTATATTTTACTCTATTATTACTATCCCCTTCAGCTCACTATTTTAACTTTACTATTATATAATATCCCATTTGACTTTAAGATGATTATTTATGATTCTAATGGTTCCATGATTAATGGAATTCCCTCGGTATATCAATTGTTTTGTTGGATTCTTTTGAATGTTTCTTTTATGGGTTGATAAACTCAATGATCTATTACTCCATCATGGTGTACCATTGGTTAAAAAACCTAAGATAATTCATTCCCATGACCCTGCACACACAATATCCTCATTTCATGAGTTGATATATTGTAATTTTAATCCACTATTGTCCTTGTATTTAAAATGTTTTTTTAATTATTTTCTTTAGTATTTTCCCATTTATTATTTTTTACGGGAATATGATATTTTTAAAAAAATAATATAAACATGATGAAATATTTTTTTTCAATTATATATATCGACTACTGTGTTGTATTTTCAATTAAAATATATGTAACATATATATAATTAGTTGTTATTTTCTCTTATTTTTTATACATTGATCTATTATGAATCCCCGCATATCATGTTTTATGAAAATCCACATATAATATTCATTACATATAAGAAAAAAGAGGAAATATGAGGATTAGTCTATATATTCATGTCGTTCAATATTTTACCTCTATTAAAATTTCATGATAAATTAATCAAACTCAACATGTAAATATAAATTAAATCAATTATTTAATCCCTTATATTTTGATAATTCATAAGGGATAAAAAAAATATATTATTCCTATTATTTAAAAATTGAAATTTTTATATACCCTATTATGTGGAAATGTTGGTGGAATATAAAAACAAATATATAATATAAATCAAAGAATAATATTCATAATTTAACAAAAAATATTCTAAAATTCATCCACTAATAATATTATTTAATGGGATTAGTATACCGTGGTATATTTCCATCACCCTAGTGGATCAAATATTCAACATAGTTAAATTCTAAACATAATTATTTGATATCATTTATCTTCTAACAATATCTTGAAATAAATTTAAAATCACATAATCATTTGTTTATTATTTTACATGATAAAAAGGGTGAGTGTTAGAAGTAGTCACCAAGAACCCAATACCATGTTTTTAAGATCATTTTCATTCTTTTTTTAACTAGTTGGCCTCTACCATTATTCACAAAAATTAATTATAGAAGGATGAATTTATATGCGCCTCAAGATTACAACAAGTATGACCTCTAATGTGTTATCTAAAATTAAATTATATTGTTTTGTGAATAATTAAGAATTCCATAATATATTATATCAACAAAATTCCTTAAATAGACATAATATATGAATAATAGAAACTAATATTGTTTTTTATGTTCTAGGCTCATATAGTTATATTATACACATTCTTAAAAAATTCCTATTCACACACACACAATGAAAAAATAACCATGATGTTTGAATAATCAAAATGAGATGGTTTCTTATATACACTATCCATTGAGTAATGTGTTACATATATAAACAAATGTTTGTAGAAATTATTTAATGAATTTATTTGTAAATTATCATTCATTTTAATTTTAGTCATAATATTTTTCACTCAAAATTTTACTAAATAAAGTAATAACTTTTCAATATCATATTTCTCAAAATATAATCCTAAACATAAATTATTAATTGTTGTTTAAAAATTAATCTACTTCTATTTTGATGAAAATTATCATTATAATTTAATTATAAAAATGAATCTTAAATTACTTATAGATAAGGAAACATTACCCCACTAACTCTAAAAATAAGTGATTTTAGATTTATATTAGAAATAAATTTGAGAGAAAATATTCAGAAGAATTATTCATTTCAAAAACGTTATGTTAAAATTTATCATATAACCACTTTTAGAAATGATCCTAGAAAAAATTAATGTTATAAAAAGATACACTTACATCACATACTATATATTTTATATAATCTACTAAAATATCTACCATTTATATATATGTTATGAATAAACCCACGATGACCCATCTTGATCTTATAGTAAACTGATTATCACACAAAAATTGAACCCCGATAATATAGGGGCTAGGGACTAACACCTAGAATACATAAACATACATCGGAGTCCATGTCATATAGAAAAATATAATATAAATATATATGGAATGTATAATAATGTACAAAAATATAGAAAATAAATATAATCAATTGAACTTAATAAAAATTCATGCATGACATATCATAGAAAAAAATCTAATCCAATAGTGGAATAATCTAAAAGGGAAATGGAAATGTTGAAAAAAAATGTATCAATAGAAAATGACTCTAGGGATTTAATGGAACCTTATGATTACATGGCCTCCTAGAATAATCTTCAGTAGAAATTTTATACCTATATATTCCACCATTATCCTACACATATAAAATTCAATATCCAAAATAGCTCCACCTCTAACGCTGACAAGCTGTAACGCCCCGACCCAAGAAGCCTAGAGTCCGTGCATTATTTTAGTACAAAACATTGGAATTATCACAAGGAAATAATGTATTAGAAGACTGATCAGTTTAGTATTATTGGAAACAATATTCATACAAAAGTTCAACTTTACAACGTGAAAATAAATACAACACCAATTTATTCCATTAGAAACATCCCATACTCCTAGATTATGCATGAAAGTCACTAAAAACTAAGTTCTTAATATCAAGGAAAAAGGAAACATAATAAAGGATTGAGCTCAAATTCTCCATTAGGGTAAGAAATACAGTGGAAGATAACATAAATATTAATCATGGTAAATAATTTAAACCACGTGCCTTTACTAATAATAAACATGAATACTTTTATGGCAGGAATATGAACTGAGTAAATAATGCTATAATAAAACATAATCACGTGTATTATACTAGTAGAATGACCACATGAACCATCAATATTATTTTCATAATGAGGGAATGTATAATGCCGGACATTCTGAAACATTTTGTCAAGGCCTCGGCTAAGACATCTAAAAATGATTAAGTCGTTGGCCAAAACCAAAAATCAAATTGGGAAATCACTTGGCAGATTCCACATCTAGTTGTCTCATGAGACCTATCGATGCATCAAGGAGATATAGCGGGCTCCACCCATCATTTACTAAGTCCAACACAATCCTCATATAAAAATGTTGAAATATAACATAAACATACCTATTAAAAGTAGCATACAAAATGTCAATACTTTAACCATAAACCATGAATGGTATAAAAATATCACATCCACAATCAAACATATCACAGATCCTTCAACACAGTATGGATGTTTTGTATTATAATATATCAACTTCAAATAAACATAAAATCCATCAAAGGATGTTGACATAGACGAAATCAAAACCCTTTTTTAAAAAAATATCTCTTTCCATTTTGAAATCATTTAATAGTCACATAGTCATAAAGAAAAAATTTATTTTGAAAATACTATTATAATCTTGTAAGGGAAGCATTGACGTTGTTATAACGGTGTAATAGATTCTCACCTTCCATATAAGTTGAAAAAACATTCTTAGCATTATTTTGTCGAAAAGGTCATAAAGTACATTGTTTGGAAAAAATAGAAATATTCTTTTATAAAAAGTCAAACAAGGGTATAAATTAATTTAACCCATAATATATAAAATAGTAATAATGTTTTGAAATAAATTTTTAAGAAACATGGATGTGGATGATTTATATGTCCCAATTGATAATTACATATAAACAACCTCGGGTAATAAAGAGATTGTGAAACAAACCCATACCTTATACAGTTCCTTGGTTAGGGGTAGGTTAACCTCCTGTATAATGGAATAAAATTGTTATTAAATTATTCAAGTATCATATACATTAATATAATATCATATATCATCTTTTAGTAATTCTTTGACTATAATATTTTAGTATAATCATCATTTCGGGTGTTAACTGATTCGTTTTCCTTTATATGATTTGTTATGAAAGTAATTTTTGTTATGGATAAGATGTATCTTATTCATATTTAGAATTATATTAAGTATTTAAACATTTTTTTAATCATCTAATGAAAATTAGTCTTGAATGAATACGATGGGGAACGAATCTCATCGCGTTCATGGAGACGGTAATCCGTACGTACGTATTATCGACAATATCATTCCTTTTATATTAAAATAATATAAAATTTGTTAGTATATCATATATACAGAATCATTATCTTGTTATTTTTATTATTTCCATCAATTACACATCATTATTATACCCATCCAAATAATAATGTGTTGAATAACAATTACACCACGACGTGGAGACGGTAAGTCGTACGTACACACGTATGGTGACATGTAATTCAAAGGATGGATAGAATAATGAATATAGTTGTAACATATTTTTAATAAAATAATTGTATATATAATATACTAGAGTTATTATTTTAGAATGGAAACAATAAAGAAAGATGATGTGGAATAATAAAGGAACTTGAAAGATGTGATGAAATATTTACCTCTTCTTCTGATGATTCCTTTTGATTTGATAAAAATGGCTCTATAAGATGGGTTTATGACTAAATTAAGGCCTATAGGATTAAGGGAGGATAGTTGATATGGTTTTTGGGCAGAGTTTGGTCGAGCAGAAAGGCTTTAATGGTGTGAATTTGGGAGAAGGGGGAGTTCCCTTTTATAAGAGGGGTGAGGGGCACCTTAGGAATAACAAGAAATATTATTTTATAATAAAATTATTTTCAGTTTCTAATTGCTAGAAAATGGATTATTTAATGTTTATGGTGGGGATGGATCGAAAACCACTCAACCAATAGGTTTTAGATAGGTTTGTGTCACTATAATAACATTATCTTTTATATTTAACTCTTAGTTAATTAGTTTGACATTTACCACGTCTATTTGTATTTTTATGTTATATTGTTAATAAACATACTATATACATATCATAGAACCTCAAGTGGTTCATTAATGATACAAATATAATTATATAAGTCTTTTTTCCAAACCATAATTTTTTAGGAATAGAATATCAATTAATTATATAATATTTGTTTTAAAAACTCTTTTATGTCAATTTTGACACTATTTGTTATTTTGTATTTCTTTTAAATTCCTACATGCATTATTAATTCCAAAAAATCATTTAATAAATATTAACAAGTAAATGTAACTTATAAAATAATTGGATGGCATCAAAACTTTCAAAGTATTTTTATTTTGACATCCATAATACCATTTCTTTCATTCTTTCATTAATAAGGAAAATACTACATCATCATTATGTCATAAATAAATATAATTATTTTATCTGTAAAAATTATAAATATATTATCCTAAGGAATGAAATCTATTTATATTTCTAATGATTATTTATAGTCAAATATATCAATTATATAACATCATATAAAAATTGTTTTACTAAATGATATTTTCTTTTGTCACTTTCGTCATTTTTGTCTATTCTTTAAATTGTTTAATATATAATGTCATTATCACTTCCATGTGGCTCTATGGGGTCCCAAAATCGGCCCATGGAATCCCATGGTCGGACATGTATCATCCAATAGGGTGAAAACATGTGTTAGAGTAATTTTATATTATTATAATATTATTTTTTAACCTTATTTACTTGATTTACCCCTTTAACCATGGTAAATAAATTATTTATTAATGTAAATATTCCTGATGTCCAAAAAATAAAAGTTACCTATTTACAGAATTTGAACTTCCTGATTCCAAATATGGAATCCATTTTTCTAAATTCAAAACACATATGTTGCAGAGATTAACTTAAAATTAATTCATGTTGTTAAAATAAAAAGCCTGTTTTTAAGAAATAATAACTATCAAAAGATTGACAGTTTCTTATGTCCAATTTAAATGTGAAATTATGGCCAATGAACATCATTGGATTAATTGGTAAAAATGTAATATATTTATACTTAAAAACCACTAAATATTATAATTTATCACTATAAATTATTTTGATTAAAAAGTTTCATTTAATTAAAATTTAGTATTATTAAAAATTAATCAATAACTGAATGTTTTCAAAAAAAACCAGAAATTCACCCTATGATAATATCGATATTCCAAACCCAAAAATAAAGTCCATTTTAAAATATAAAAATGATTAAATTTAAAAAAGTGGGTATTACTGTTCATAACTGCTAGTTTGATTGGTCGCGATGTGTTAGAATCTCAAAGTTGCGTACAATGCAAGTTATTGCATTATTCAACGGGAAACGTACTGAAAAATCATGGGGTGTTACATTCTACACTCCAAAAAAAATTCCTTGAAATTTCTAGAATATTACTCCATAAAAAGACTCAGGTGGTTCTTCATCATAAGTTCCTCAGGTTCCCACATTTCCTCTTCCATCTTATGGTTTCTCCAAAGATATATTACCAAACGAGTCATGCAGTTTGTCAGCATTTGTTCTCTTGTATCAAGAACCTTGAAATTCTCTTCACAAAAAGGTAGATCGATTTTCAGCTCTAATTCCTCATAGGTGAGTACATGTATTGGGTTTGGCATGTATTTTCCCAATAGTGATACATGGTACACATCATGAACATTGGTGAGACTTGGTGGCATTACCAACCGGTAACCTATAGCCCCAATTTGTTTTAGAATTTCGAAAGGTTCGATGTACCTTAGACGTAATTTTCCATTCATACAGAAACGTATAACAACCATCCATGGAGATACATTCAAGAAAACATGGTCTCCTACCTGAAATTTCAAATCCTTCCTTTGGTTATCGACATACCTCTTCTGCCTACTTTGAGCTTCTTTGATGTGGGTTTGGATTACCTTCCCCTTTTCGAACATTTTCTCCACAAGTTCTGGGCCTACGAGTTTTCTTTTTCCAATATCATCCCAACAGGTTGGTGTGTGACATATCTTTCCATAAAACGCATCATATGGTGCCATTTGGATACTTGAATGGAAGCTATTGTTATAGGAAAATTATACCATATGTAAATATTGATCCCACATACCTTGAATGTCATGTGAGCATGATCTCAACATGTCTTCTAAGGTTTGAATTTTCCATTTTGATTGTCCTGTAGTTTGGGGTTGGTAGGCAGTGCTCAAACAAAGTTCAGTATCCAGGGCTTTTTGAAGACCTTTCCATAATCTTGATGCAAAATGAGGATCACGATTAGAAATAGTTGATAGTGGTACTCCATGAAGTTCTACAAATTCATTAATATATATTCTTGATAAATGTTCAAGTGGTAAATCATCTCTTATAGCAAGAAAATGTGTTGACTTTGTAAGATGATCAAAAATGACCCATATTGCATCATTCCTTCTATAAGTCTTTGGCAGTCCAATGACAAAGTCCATCGTAATATTATCCCACTTCCCCTCAGGTATGGGAAGAGGGTTCAAGACTCTTCCAGGATGATTCCTTCAAGCTTCCACTTGTTTAAAAACCATACATCTTGACACAATATCAGCAATCTCCCTCTTCATGTTATCCCACCAAAAATGTTCATTCAAATCTCTACACATTTTGGTGCTCCCAGGGTGTATAGTGCAATTGGCGCTATGAATATCATCCAACAATTATCTTTTTAGATCAGGTATATCGAGAACACAATGTATCTTCCCATGTTTCAAAATTCCATCTTCATATATGAAGTCACTCAATCTCCCATTATTCACATCTTTAATCTTCATTTGAAACTCCTCATCATCACCCTCAAAATTTTTTATCGTTTCTAGTAAAGATGTTTTGGATACCATTTGTAAAATAATTGATGTTTCAGCTTCCATGGTTATTCCCGTATCCATATTTACTAGATCCATGTATATAGGGTCCTTTTAAACTCTCATCTTGTTCAAAAATTCATTATATATTCTTCTCAAAACATCTGCCACCTTATTTTCACTCCCCGGGTGGTAGTGTATTGTGCAATCATAATCCTTGAGTAGTTCAAGCCATCTCCTTTTCCTTATGATGAGTAATTTCTATGAGAAAATATACTTCAAACTCTTGTGATCAGAATAAATATCACATTTTTCAACAATGAGACGGTGTCTCTAAATCTTCAAAGAAAATATTAGAGATACTAACACAATATCATGAGTAGGATAGTTTTTATCATGATTTTTCAGCTGTCATGATGAACAGGCAATAACTCAATCATTCTATATAAGCACATAATCAAGTCCTTTCTTCGATGTGTCACTATAAATAACAAACCCATCATTCCTAGATGGTAGAGTCAATATAGGTACTTTGACTAATATTACCTTAAATTATTTAAAATATTCTTCATACTATATTGTCCAAACAAATTTAACCCCTTTTCGTGTGAGCTTTGTTAATAGGTTATCCAACTGGGAAACATTATTGACAAAACGTCGATAATAACCTACTAAACCAATAAAACTGTGTACCTCAGTTATAATCATCGTTGCTGGCCATTCATGGATTTCCTTTGTCTTATAAAGATCAATAGTGATTCTATCCTTGGAGATAATATGGCCGGGAAAATAAATCTCATGAAGCCAGAATTCACACTTGCTAAACTTCGCGTATAATTCATGTCTTCTAAGAGTCTTCATGATAATGCACAAGTTATTTTCATGATCTTCGTAGATTTTGGATTATACCAATATTTCATAAATAAATACCACTAAAAATTCATCAAGATATTCCTTGATATCTATATTAATTAAATCCATGAAGACAGAGGGTGCATTAGTCAATCCAAAAGGCATTACTATAAACTCGTAATGCTCATACCTAGTTCAAAATGTTGTTTTTGGAATGTCTTTATTCTTCAAACACAACTGATGATATCTAGATCGAAGGTAAATCTTTGAAAAGTATTTAGCTCTATGAAGTTGGTTAAATAATTCATCAATGTGAGGTATGGTATACTTGTTCTTTATTCATATGGCATTGATCTCCCCGTAGTCAATGCACAACATCCTAGATCCATCTTTGTTCTTAAAAAAGGACATGAGATCCCCATGGAGAAAAACTAGGGCGAATAATCCCCTTACTACTCAATTCCACTAGATGTTTCATTAGATCCACTAATTCCACTTTGGCTATTCTATAAGGGGCTTTGATATGGGCCTTGAACCAGGAAATAAATCAATGGAAAACTCAAATACTCATTCTGAATGATTTCTAGCTAAAACCTCTAGAAACACATCAATATATTCTTGCACAATAGGTACTTCCTCTATTTGAACATTCATTTCCTCACCCACAGTTATTTCATTCTCTTCCTTTCCAATAATTGAGTTTAGTTGATCTACTGGGGGTGGATCTAGATAAGAATTAGGTGGTGATGTTTCTGCTCTAATGATATGGTACTTCTTATCGTCATAACAAATGGTATCCTCTTTCTTCTTACAATAAATTTTCACATCATGGTCTGATAGGTAATCTATACTGAGGATTATATAAAATTCAATCATGTTTATGATGATGAGATCAGAATATAAGGAACATTTGTATTTCATAATGGGGATAATTCACAAAACATTGTTTCAATGACACTTCCTTAAGGAATTTTGACTGACAACTAACTTGTTAAATCAAATTGGAAACATATAATTTCCCTAGAAAACTGGGAAGATATGAAACAATGTGATGATCCAAAATCAAATAAATCCTTTTCTGAACTTGAGAAAACCATTAAATTAACAGCCACTACATCTTTCAGAGCTTCAACCTCAGGAGTAGTGATAACATAAACTTGGACTTGATCCCTTGGCCTTTTCTAAGGTAATTTTCCCTAACTCTTAGGATATTCATTCTCACAATTACCCCTTTATCTACAATTGTATCATTCAACATCGATAGCCTCTTTATTCCCCTTGAAATGATGAGCTTGGGGGCCATTTTTACCACAATTGTAACAGACGCCCATTCCCTTCAAAAAAGTACCAGGTTGTTTCTTCCCATATTTACTGCAAGATGGATATTAAAATTTTATCTTCTTCCCCTTATTTCTATTTCCATAGTGTTCAATATATCTCTTCTTGTCTTGATTTTCTTTAAAGACTTAAGACATAGAGAATTATTTTTTTGTCTTGATAGCATATGAGACAATATCTTCGTACGATGAGAAGGATTGTGAGACTAATTCTTAATGGATAAATGGGTTTAACCCATCAACTAAAATATCAATATTAATTATTGGGTTATGTATATAATTTTAATCATTTCTTTCTATCCTTGTAATGTTAGCTTTATACTTTGCAACATTCTCATCCTCCTTTTTCCTCAGACTCTGAAATTATCTTTCCATATCTGTTCGACGGTCATGAGGAAAGTATTTTTCTAAAAACGTTTCTTTAAACTCCCTCCATTGCATATTTGATACATCATCATCTTCCTTTTTGTTTTGAAATAATTACCACTATTGATCAGCATCTCCAGTAAGGTGGTAAACTGCCATGACAACTTCTTCCCTTTCGCTGCTCCCCAAGGCATGGAATATTTTCTCTAAGGAATTTATCCATTTCTCATATACTAATGGATTTGTACCCACAATGAATTTTGGTGGTTGTTGCCTCATGAATAATTATAACAATGATCCTCCGCGTTGTGGATCAGGGTGCTCCATATGGGTAAAGATATTATTCATAACCTGTGTGAGTTGTCCCAGTATGGTGATATGATAATTAGAACCAGTATTATCACCATCTCCACTATAATTATCTTGAGCATGAGGAGAATCCCTACATAGAGTTTTTGCATTGACATGGTTTCCATTCCTTCCACTAGGTTACATTTATAAACAATGGAATACACTAGATTTGTTTATAAATCACAATACATAATTCCAAACATTAAAACACATTACATAAATTGAACATTTTATGAATATAATCCATAATCATAAAAAAAATTTCTTTGAGGATGTATATACTTATAAAACCTTCAAAATGGATTGTAATGAAAATGATAATTATCATTAACATTTCCCCCCAGAGTGTCGTAACCAAGAGTGACACAAGGCCCGTTTTCGTGCACCAGTTTCCATTCAAGTCTAGCTCAATGTGGTGTTTTCGATTTTTAACCCTATGTATATCTGTGCCAGAGCCACCTCTAACTTCTTGTATCCAGACAGGGATTCATTGCTTGGAAAACTCAAAAAATCTCTACAATACCAAAATTCTAGGAAGTTCTTCTATACTAATCCTCAAATTATATCTTAGGGTTATGTGCTCTAATCAAAGTATATCTAAATATAGTTTCAAGGTTTGTACTAATCTTCCTCTGATACCAACTATAACGAACCGACTTCAAAATCCAAGAGTTCCTTATTTATTTTAATACATAACATTCGCATGATCGCAAGGAAATCATATTTCGAAAGAAAGATCAATTTAGTATTATTGGAAACATGATTCATATATAAGGTCAAATTTACAACATGAAAAGAAATACGACAAAAATTTATTCTATTAGAATCATCCTAGCCTCAAAGATTATACCAGTAAGTCACTCATAAATAACTTCTTCATATCATGGGAAAATGAAACATAAGATTTGGGTGAGCTCAAACTCTTATTAAGGGTACAAAATATAGTGGAATATAACATAAATATTAAGCATGGTGAATAATTGAAACCACACGCCTTTAACAATAATAAACATGAATACTTTTATGGAATGAGTATGATTTGAGTAAATAATGCCATAAGAAAATATAATCATGGGTATTCTACTAGTCTAATGACCACATGAACCATAAATATTACTTTAATAATGAGGGAATGTATAATGTCGGACATTCTGAAACATTTTGTCAAGGCCTCAACCAAGACGTCTAAAAATGATTAAGACCAAGGCCAAAACCATATATCAAATTAGGAAAGGCCTTGACCAATTTCTGGTCTATATGTCTCAGGAGACCTACTGATTCATCGAGGAGCTATAGCGGGCTCCACTCGTCACTTACTAAGTCCAATACATTCCTCATATGAAAAGGTTGAAATATAACATAATCATTCATATTAAAACTAGCTTACGAAATGAATTTACATAAATGATAAACCATGAATGGAATAAAAATAGTACATCCACAGTCAAACATATTAAATAACCTTCAATACAATATGAATGTTTTTTATCATAATAAATCAACCTCAAATAAACATAAAATTCATCAAAGGATGTTGAAAAAGATGAAATCAAAACTTTTTTTAGAGAAATAGCTCTTCATATTTTGAAATAATTTAAGAGTTACATAATTATAAAATAAATTATTTTGAAAACATTATTATAAGCTTGTAAGGGAAGCTTCGATGTTGTTATACCGGCATAATATAGTCGCACCCACCGTATATGTTAAAAAACATTCTTATCTTAATTTTGTCGAAAAGGTCATAAAGAACCTTGTTTGGAAAATGATGGAAAGATTTCATTTATAAAAAGTCAAACAATGGTATAAATGACTTTAACCCATATTCTATATAATAGTATGAATATTTTGAAATACATATTTACGTAACATGGATGTGGATGATAAAGAGGTCCCAGTAAATAATTACGTATAAACAACCTCGGATAATGAAGATATTGTGAAACTAACTCATACCGTGTACTTTAATTTTGTAGAGGGTACGTTATCCTTTTGTATAATGTTGAAATAATTGTTATCAAATTATACAATAATCATATACATTAATATGATATCGTAAATGATCATTTAATATTTCTTTGTTAATGATACCATAGTATTATCGTCATTTTGGGTGTTAAGTGATTTGTTTTTCATTATATGCTTTGTTACGTAAGTAATGTTTATTTTGGATAAGATGTATATTATTTATATAAATAGTTATATAATGTATTTAAACAATATTTTTAATCATCTAATGGAAATTAGTCTTGAATGGATACAATGGGGAATGAATCTCATCGCGTTCGTGGAGACGGTAATCCGTATGTACACACGTATTGTGACATGTCATTCAAATAATGGATAGAATAATGAATATGGATGTATCATATTTATAATAACATCATAGTATATAGAAGATACTAGATTTATTATTTTTTAATGGAAACAACAAAAAAAATAGGAAATGGAAGAAGAAAGGAACTTCCAAGAGGTGATGACATATTTACCTCTTCTTCGGGTTCTTCAATTTGATTTGATCAAAAGAGATCATTAGGATGGCTTTATGACTAAATTAAGGTCTCTAGGTTGAATTGATTATAGTTTCTATGGTATTTGGGTAGTGTTTGTCAGAGCCAAAAGGCTTTGATGGTGTGAATTGGCATGAAGAGGGAGGGCACTTTTATAAGAGGGGTGAGGGGCATCTTAGGAATAGATAGAAATATTATTTTATAATAAAATAATTTTCGGTTTATAATGACTCCAAAATAGATTATTTAAATATTGAGGTGGGTATGGGTCGAAAACCACTCAAACAATAGATTTTATATAGGTTTGGGTTAGTATATTTACTTTATCATATAGATTTAACTCTTAGTTAATTAGTTTGACATTTACCATGTCTCTTTCTATTTTTATATTATAATGTTAATAAACATACTATATACTTCCAGGAGTACCCAATGTGGTTCAATAATGATACACCTATCATTATATAAGTCTTTTGGCTGAACCATAGATTTTTAGGAATAGAATATCAATTAATAATATAATATTTTTAAAAAAACTATTTTATGTCAATTTTGACAGTATTGGCTATTTTGTTTTTTTTTAATTTCTAACAGCATTATTAATTCAAAAAAATAATTTAATCAATCCTGACATGTCACATTAAACTAAAAAATTCGTTTATGGCATCAAAACTTTCATTTTATATTTATTTTAACATCTATAATACAATTTTTATGATTCTTTAAATAATAAGGAATATATTGCATCATCATTGTGTCATAAATAAATAAATATATATATATATATATATATTATGTCTAAAAATTATAAATAAAATAATACGTGGTAGGAAATATTTTTATATTTCTAATGAATATTTATAGTCTAAAGGACCATTTATAAAACCTTATATAAACATTATTTTTAAAAAATTTATTTGCTTTTCTTATTTTTGTCTCTTCTTTAAATTATTTAATATATAATGTCATTATCACTTCCAAGTGGCTCCATGGGGTCCCAAAATCGACACAAGGATACCCATGGTCGGACAGTATCATCCAATAGGGTTAGGGCACATGTTGGGGTAATTTAATATTATTATAATATTATTTTTTAACTTTATTTACTAGATTTACCCCTTTAACCATGGTAAATAAAATATCTAATGAAGTAAATTTTCCTATTGTCAAAAAAATTAATGTTACCAATTTTGAAAATTTTGACCTTTTGATTCCAAATATGGAATCGATTTTTCTAAATTCAAATCACAGGAGTGGATGAAATGAATTTAAAAATATTTCATCTTGTCAAAACAATTAGCATGTTTTTAAGAAATAATAACTATCAAATGAATGGCACTTTCTTATGTCCAATTTTAATTTGAAATTATGGCCAATGACAAAAATTGGATTAAATGGAAAAATATAATATAATTATACATAAAAACCAGGAAATAGTATAATTTATCACTATAAATTATTTTTTTTAAAAAAATTTAATTAAAATTTAGTATTTTTCACAATTCATTAAAAACTAAATGTTTTCAGAAAAATACCAAAAATTCACCCTAAGCTAATTTTGATATTCCGAACCAAAAAATAAAGTACACTGAAAAATATAAAATTGATAAAATTTCAAAAAGTGTGTATTAATATTCATAACAGCTATTTTGATTTGTCGCGATGTGTTAAAATCTAGAAGTTGCGTACAACACAAGTTATTGCATTATTCAAAGGGAAACATACCGTAGAAGCTTGGGGTGTTACACAAGCCAACACATAAAAAGTATTAATCAATATAACGTGTATGTCCATAAAACCTATATAGTATTTATTATACACATACCCTATAGTATTCCAAAAAAACAAAAAAAATATAGTTAAGAATACAGGGTAGCTCAAAACCTAAGGTTTTGGGTAACGATAATGGGAATATATATAAAACAAATTTTTTCAAATGACAATTATTCCTTAATAAACAAATTAATTGACATATTCTTGTATAAACATCTCAAAGAGTAATATACAAATATTATCTAGAGATACATAATATAGATAACGTCTCAAAAATACTAGCATTGATATCCCAAATAAAGGCCATATAAAAAACTACCATAGCTAATAGATATATTTCAAGACATGTAATATCATATAATCCATCACTACATCTACTCAGAACCTTTAATCGCATGATACCACGCCATAATCATGCTAATGGCCTCAATCCACTCTTAAGAGTTCCCATCATTCAAGGTGTTACAGACCCTAATCAAAGAATGAAATACAATCAATTCATTACTAAAACACTGACCATTAAAGGGAGAGGACCTATACCCTATAACGAGGATGATTATAGCCTATACCTGTATAATGGGAGAACCTACCTCTTTATGGTTAAAGGGTTACTAAACCAATGAATGAATCGAGGTCCATCACCTTGAGGATGTTACAATTTACCATTCTATCCTATAAATGGACTCTTATCAAAAATACATCTAGAGGAAAATTTACCTATCCTGTGAACATCAATAGGGGTGTTACCATCCTCACTCTTGCATCAAATGAGTTACTGATGCACTAAAATAATTTATATAATGATAGGAAACATATTTTATCAAAGACACGTCAATAATAAACAAAAATATCCAAGAAAATTTTCAAATAATTCCATATGTACACATTCACATTTAATAGACTATTATTAAACTTATTTTGATACCAGCGTGAGAATAATTGAGAAATTACCGAACCTATTTAGTAAATAGAATTTAATTCCACGGTACATAAATTATATTTTTATTAATTTTATAACTGATTTCTACAGTTTTGTATTGTTTTTAGAGTTATCTTACTTGGAATCTCCTATATGTTATAAATAATATGATATAACATACTCTATTTGGATGTTTATCTCTATTACTCACATTTTCAAGTTTTAGAACATCAAACTTGTACATTGAATAATCGTTTCATAGGATGATACAAGAAACATGGGATATACTATTGGGAAACACTGAATCCATCCATATGCAATACATGATATATGAGATAGGTAAACATGAAATGTTTATCTAATGCATTGACATAACATGTTTAAAAATAAAATATCAAGGTATGTGTTCCAGGATATATTAAATGTGACCTAACATACATAGAAATTAGGGAAATCCATTTTGATATTATATAAAACTAGTACATAAAAATTATATATTTCCCGAGGCAAATGAAGTGTGACCAAAAATCACACATGTTGTATTATTGATAGAAGACCGAAAAACTAGTTACTCTATCTTTTGACTGGCATGATTTGTTGTCACTAATCTACATGTAATTTAGTCTGAAATTTTTATAGATTCATGTTTTATATCATATCCTTTGGTAGAACTACCATTTCTACCCCATGTATTACATAATTCATTTTCTAACATGTCTCTTATGATTATTTTGTCTATCAATAACAATGATTTTAATATAAATCCACCATTTTCTACATTATACCCAACCAAAACCCTTACCATAAATATCATGGAATGTAATGAGTTATACATAATAATTTACACTTTTCCCCACCACATACCAAATGACATGGGAATTCCCACACCCTTGATCACCAAACATAATCCTATAAAAAATGATTCAATGAATGATAAAAAATTTGGATAATCAATTAATGGTATATAGTGATATGGATCAATGAACAAAAAATTTGGGGTTTCATTTGAGTTTTTCCATAGACATGGGATGATGGAAATAAATATAATTGGGTAAGGATTAACTGTTTCTCTCTTTCTATCATCTATTATCATACATCAAATTTTAATTGATATTCCCATAAATAATATTAGTACTAAAAATAGTTGTGGTGATCATATATTTCAAAATGTGGACGAATATAAATGAAAATTTATTAAATGAACAATCAAGATGAAAATAACATGTCTTCTTAATAATCCAAAAAATACGCAATAGAAAAAAACATGAGGTTAATATATAATACAGAATGGATTGTCTCTTTTTCCATTTCTATATCACTAACTAAATATTTGATAACATAAAATAATGATTCTTTTTTACGTATAATACTTACTCTGAAAATAATCAAATATATATTTAATAATTGAAATGTTTTTAGTTTGTTTATTTATTATTTAAACATTTAGTGGACGTGGAAGATAGATTCCGGGAAATTCAATATAAATAATGATTATATGATAAATAATTAAATTTACAACCTCAAGGGTATGTCTATAGATGCTTCATAATCGACATATTTATTCTCTAAAAGATCATTTCCAATGATACATGGTTCCTCACATTTTTTCCAAGATAATTTCTCCTAGTCACCTATTCTTTTTCTAGATCCCACACCATTGAAAAATATTAACCCTAGGGAAACTCTGTTACATGATATTTATAGTTTAATAAATTTCCAACCAGTCATGTTTTTTAAAATTACTAATAATTCAAGGTCTAGGTCTCATAACGCATACATAATAATTGTATTTCACGTTTGGAATAAAATAATTTTGGAAAGATCCATTATGTTAAAAACTCTACATGGTCTATATTTTGGACATATCATTCACACTTCCATGGTTTTTCTAATAAATATAATTTATCCACTAAAATTAAATATTTTTATAATTTTAACAAATATCTAATCCAAGGGTATTCATAACATTCCATGTCGAATATAACCATTAGATATTAATTGAGGTGAATTACTATGGTATATTTATTATTTTAACCCTTTATGTGACCTAAAACTAAAGAACTCGAAAAAAATTAAGTCTTTCAATGGAATAGTCAATATCACTATATCATTACCACTATTAAATGATATAATCCAAAAAAAATTGAGTTGTAAAAATTGGAAGCTCATAAGAAAATAGATGTTGGAAAATCCTAGTTCTCACATGCATCTGATTCTTCACCAGTGGTATAGGACCTAAGAGAACATGGAATATAATTATAACAACGAAAAATTACTCGTCTACCACTATTTCCATGATTTTCTTCCTTGAACATCAACACCCTTATATGGTTCCATCCATTAAATCATATTCTATTAATAATTAATAGAATAATAAGATCAATAATTTATTTTCTATAATATAAAATGACTTATACCATCCCAAAAACAAACCTCAATACCCCACTGCATAGGTATTTATATCATGTTAAATAAATTAAAATATACAACACTAGAGATAACCACCCTTTTAATTAGATCATTGATTTAAGAATAAATCACCAACTCCAAAATGACTCATGGGTCTCACAAACATAGAAATGAAATTCATTAATTTAAACATTATACATTAAATATAATGTTTTCTAAATTGATCATAGAATTTGTATTCTATCCTATCCTCTATAAAAAAAACATAAAACCATTAATTACTATGGTTAACCTTCATAAACCCCATAAATTATCCTTATAGTTCAAAGAGGTTATAATTATAACAATTAACATGTTTCTACAACCAGTATATAGTCTACAAACCACCTATTTTAACATTTATTGGTTATCCAATAAACAATTGATGATATTACTTTATCCTATGATGTTATATGATATGAAATCTAATCCACTATTGAGGGTAACCGTTTTATACATTACATAATGATCATATTCACATCAATCCCTATAAATAAAATCTAAACCAACATTTTACAAACATTCCTTTCTATAATGATAACCAGGGGATGATAATTTTTATTGTTAAAAATATTATCCTTACCCAAATATACAAATAAATCAAAAATCCTAAAAAATATAACACACACCTAGGATGGAGAAAGGGACTTATCCTAAAACACTATAACCCTAGTAATTGTTTTCCTACATGAGGGAATACAAACACACAAAAACATTGTTTAAAAAGGATATTCATCATTGATTTAATAATTTGACCACAAGGCCTATTTATAACCCTATTTGAATCAAAATACTAGGAACAAAAAAAGAAATAAACATATCTCACTGATGTTATTATAAAAAATTTTACTATTAAACTAACAAGTCATTCATTAAACCTTATTAGTTACAAAGTACTTTGACTCATCCATCACATGTAATTATCCACATAGTGATTTTAAACTCTCTTGGACTAATAGAAATTATCAGAAAGTGATATATATAGATTATGCAAAGAATCATTCATCTCTACATACATTGGAACCACATACTCACCAACCAAAATCATTTCCAAGAAAAATAGAGATAGAAACTACAACAAGAATAGGTATGATAGAAGATGTCTTCTATATAGAGATGTTGCGTGGAACTACTCCAACGAATTAAAAAATATGTTAATCTTGAACCATACCCGAATTTACTTCTAAAATAGAACTCCAAACTACAAATTTTCACCATGGGTCTCTTCAATACATAGAAGAATTTTTAATAGAATGTCCCTTACTTTATTTATCACTATAAACACCTCTATTTGACCTTCACTCTTTTACAAAAATACATCTATGAAGATTACCATGTTATACCTCATTTATAACCTCAATAAACTCTTAGTCATAACCATGGAGTCATGTAGAGGGTCCAATATCATCTAAACATAGTCCATAAACATAATTACTAAATAAAAACCCCATGAACATGAACTTAAAACCCAACCATATTAATGATATTCCACTACATGTAGTCATAAATTCCATTCATTATTTTTTCATAAATGTGGGTAAAATGAAATCTTAGACCCACTCTTTAGTCCGTTAATATCTGAAGATGAATATAAATGTGATTCTTGTAATAAATCCAGTATTATATCACCAAATAATTAGACTCACCTCAAAAACTAAGGGAGAATTTTTGAATAAAAAACATATATAATATTCAATATATAGGTATCCTTGATTGACTTGATGGAAACTACCATTATATATACATGAAAAATATTAACTAAGAATAATAAATGGATGATATTAACATAGAGAGGGGTAAATGATAACCTAGAATTTATTTTTAGGCCAATACCCTAAAATTTAACTAATTTTTCATGACATAATCAATAATTGATAGGGGCCATCATAACTCTACCTCTAATTAGAAACTATATATTTATAGGAAACATGCCATATTTAATGAGAAGAACCATAGACCACTAAAACATATATGGGTGATATGAAATTATAAGTAAATGAAAAATATTATAATTGAGCACTATTTTATGCATATTCTTACTAATATATACCATTAGAAAGATAAATTACTATTCTAAATCAACTAATATGTTATTAGATTCCAAATAAAAACATACATCAACCACCAAACATACAATGTTATCCTTGATTTAAATTTATAACTCGACAACCCTCTATCATCACTTCCCTAAATTTAAAAAACCAACCCTCGAATAAAAATTATATCTATAATCTGTTCTTTACAATAAAACAAAAATGATACCATTTTAATATATGCTAACCAATATGGACCCCTAACAAGATAATAGTAATTCACCACTCCCATTGTAGTCTTGGATAAAATAGGACATGGTCTTGGGACGATAACCAGAATGGTATAAACCTACGTGGGAAGCCTTAACATATAACAACATATAAAAAATTAATAACTTTATTATAAATTAATATCTAATAAAACTAATAATATATATAATCAATTTAACTATATTATAATGTATTAATTCATAATATCATACAACATGTATAATGTAATAGAGGAAAAAATAAAATGGTAAATAGAAATTCACTTGGAAGAAATCACCAATGTAGCTTATTCCAAGAATGTGAAGCCACCATTGTGCTATGTGGACTCATGGAACATACTCTAACAACAAGCATATTAAATGGGACCTAATATTTTCATACATAAATATTACATAATTTTTTATTAATACTAACTCCAAAACATTACAATCCACATCATAATAATAAAGGATACGTGTATTTAGAGAGTGAATGCATGAACATAATATTTAGATATATTCTATTACATCTCTAATAATATTCTTCTCATTTTTTATACTTCTTAACGAAACCTACTTGAAACTATTATGAATAATCCAGGGAAGGTAATCATAATACTGGGTGAGCTTAGATGATTAGTAAGTGTAAACATAAGAGATATCATTCCATGATCGTGATAAAACATTTGATAAACATAAAGGTATGAGTCCGTGATGAAAAAATACATTGTTTATACCCAATAATTAATTTTCGAGATCATGAGTCCGGGAAAAAATAGTATCTTTTAAATATAAATGAATCACAAGGGTGAGAAAACATCATAAATAAATAAAGAAGCATATATTCTTATAGAAATCATGTTAGAAATGTGTGACAACATTATAGGATTAGAATACATTTAATATGACAATGTTAACTATTGATACCATTAAATCATGTAAGATAATGAATCAACACTTATTTCCCATTTCATAACCAATCATAAATCATTACATGTTTCCCATAGTGGATGTGGAATCACAACATGTATCATATTGTGAAACAGGAATCCATACCTATTTCATATAGTAGATCAACTACATGAAATTGTTTCCCATAATTATCCCATGAAATCTAAAACACTACCCAATTAATTGTAGGGATATATAATTTTATGTTCACCCATCACATAATGTAAACTATACATATATTTTCGAGAAGCTCATTATCCATTGAACATATCCTAATAATATTTCTTGAGGAAATTAAAAAAATTCCTAAAATGATAACAAAATAATCATAACTATATAGATGAATAATAAAGATGGTATCATTGGATTATATCCATAGAAAATTACAAAGAACACCACAGGATGATTTCATATATGTAATGTCCATTAAAATATTAGGGTAAAATTTCATGAGAAAAATATCCATTTCACATTGACATTATTTATTTAATATCTACAAATTATCGAATATACTGTGTAAAATATTTAATTTGAATATAAAAATGGACAATTTTTAATTAAGATTATATTCATTGACTGTTCATGATTGTGGGATATTCCATTAATTTTATGAAATTTAATATAATGATATACATTAATTTTTTTGTTAAAAGTAAAAAATACGTCATTTAGAAAACAACATGATAATTATATTAATTTTTATTATACAAAGTGAAACATCAGAATAAAATAGTTTTGAAAATATTTATAGAATAATAAAGAAATTATTGACTTTTTTTAAATAATACACAGACAAAAAATAAAATATTCGTGAAAAAATATAAATCAAAATATATTTTCCAAAAAAATTGTATTTCGATATACATAATAGATAAAGAGTTGGAAATGGTAGGGAAAAAGGATTTTCCCAAAAAAATATCTAATGTATATAAAAACAAAATCTATTTATTAGATAAATATTATATAATATATTTAATGTCAAATCATGTATTAACAATCATGAATATAATGGGATTGAGACATAAATCACAAAGATCATGTCATTTCCTTCTACATATGAATTTGAACATATTGTTTAATTAAAATAGATTTAGTATACATATATTCTAAATTAAAAATCATATATATCATTCAACTTAAAATTTACTTATAACATTATACAACCCATTTAGTAAAAATTCTTCATTAATATCACTAATCCAGGTGAAAAGTATATCATTTTTCTTACATATTTTTGTTCAGTAGTTATAGTATATATACAAAAAAAAATTCAAAATAATCTATAGAATTATAATAATTTGAAAAATATCATATATATTCATCATATATATATATATTGAAAATTAAAATATTTTCGAATAGAAAATGAATTACACCATTCATAGAGATGGTAGGTCATATGTACACATGAACACTATTTTCACTTTTTGACAAATGGAACGAAATGAAGAATAATAATTCACTATAATTGAATCATTAATATATCATATATATTGTTTATAGTAATTATATTTATCGTCATTATCATCCATTTTGAATGGATTTGAAAAAAAACACTTCTTAAAGAAGGTTGTCATCCACATGTACGCATGCACAATATTATTATTTTAAAATGGATGGTAAGAAAGTGGAGAATTGTTTTTCATTAATCATAATAAAACTTTATTACAATTGATAATTTGAACAAAAAAATTTATGATGAATACCATATATTTATTAGAGAGATAACATGACATTAAATTTAAAATGATCAGATAAGAGTTTTACCTTTTCATTAGGAAACCATCATTGGAATACACCAGAAGACTTGAAAGGATGATCCCCTTGAAAGTATAAAAGTTATATGATAAGGTTATTAATAAATGGATATATTAGATTAGGTAATGGATAATATATAGTGCTCAACTATTCCAAATATTAAATGTGATGAGGTTCTATTTTATAATTGAGGGTAGGGTCACTCTTGGGGGTACATAAAGTATTATATTAAAATAGTTGAGCGCTATATATTATCACTATGAAAGGATCTGTTGAGTATATCAATGAGATAAAATCTATGTTTTTGGTAATTATAATGTTGTTTAATAATAAATATGTGATGTTTTTTTCAAAATTAGTAAAAAAAAGTATCTATATAGGAAATATGATGCTTTTTCATGATAATGGTCTTGTTATGTTTATGAAAATGAATAAAAATATGAATTGTCCCATTATTTTTTTCTAAAATAGAATAGGTTCACACCATGGTGATTCACAATGGAATATAAATCCCCTATCAAGATTATCCTTGATTTTCATCATGAATTCATGTTACTCAATAGATACCTTTCTAAAGGGATTCTTTAAATTATGTGTATCTCTAGGTCAGAGTTATATTGAACACCAAAAAACAGTTTTTTTTATAATACTAGGTAATTATTCTATAAATACATTATAAAAATACCCTAAGATAGGCATATCCTAAATTATGTGTTTCTTCACAACCATATCTACAAAATACACCTCATTGATAGAAATTGAGACAGAAATGATAGAGGTAATATTCGTTGGATGTTTTAATTTATCCTCACACTAATGAATGATCATAAATTAATTTAAATTATTAATTGTAAATTTACTTGCTCCAAAAATGATATCGTATCAATAAAAAAATATTTTCCTTGCCTATAATAACATCAAATTTATCTATGGGAATAATCACACGATTTATAAGAAGTACATTCCATGAAACTTATTTTGGAGATGAATTATCAAGATGAAATGTTATCATCATACCATTATTACATTTCACAATTTCCTCAACATATAATCATTGAGTTAGTAATATTATACACTTGGGAAATTACATATGTTTAAAAAAAAGAGTTGATCTAGAATAATAATAGAAGTTTTTTATTATAGAGTGGATTATATGAGTATCATTAACCACATAATTCTTTTAAACAGCTTTGGTAGTCATGATCATATGATATTTTTATTTTTATTTGGTAATAAGTGGCCATTGATTATGATTATTTTCAAAACCCTTTAGATTTTGGCACTAGTTGGTGTAATTCCCTTAATTATAGAATTTAATGAATCTGAGTTTGTGTGGTGAGTAATTTTGTGTATTCTTTTTCCCTATTTCAATAACAAGCCTCTTTACTGCCAGTTTTACAGTTGTGAGATTTAGGAAAATCGACTCCACATTTAAATCACATCACAAATAAATTAGTTAAATTTACATGATGTTTGTTACAACATTTCCCATATGTAGAAGACTGGAATTCCATATCACCATGTAATTTATTTGATTTTTTAAAACACTATATATTTAATTAACATATCAAAACAATAAGAATGATATAAATTTTAATATTCAATTTTTTTCTTTAGAGTACATTAATAAAATTATTTATTGATACAAATATTACTAATAGATAACAACTTTCAGAGATAAGGGTTTAAGACACGATGGAAGAAAAAAAATTATTTCAAGGCTGGTGGATAATCTATAATAATATATTTAATGTAATGTTAAGAATTATCTATTACTAACAATGCATATATCATCCTCTTTCTAAATCCTATGGAATTCCTTCTCCAATTTTTAAAATTTAATATGTGTTATGTTCATACTAAAAAATATTCACTTATAATCATTAAATTCTATGTATTATAATTCTTACTCTTTCCTTATATTCATAATAATATTCCACCATTTATGTACTTCACCTTACAAAAAATAAATGACTCAGACTACATTTTCATATTTTATGCACTGGAGTATAAAACATTATTTTATCAATGGTAATCGGGAATTTCAAAGTATGTAGTGTTTGGTAAGAAAATCTAGAAAAAGTGGATGTTTCCTCAGGAAATAAATAATAGTTTTTGTAACATCTTTTGATAATTTTAAATGCCACCATGATTTATTCCCTAATAACATTTTTTTATCATAATTAGAAGAGTTTTCTTTCTGGATAATGTATCACATGATTTTTTAGGTGAAAATAATGGAATTTTCTATCATATTCGTTGTGATCATCATTGTTTATGGTTATATTCATTGAAATAACAATGTAGAAATATATAATCATAATTTTTTAATAATAATAGGGATCTATTATATGATCATGAAGTATCATTTTTTGGATGTCTAAATTATGACACCTTCATATAAATCCATGGGACCCTTAGTTTAACCTATGATATCCATAATAATTACCAAAACTCTTGGATGTCATTCTATACATAGAACTATCCCAAGGTATTTAATCAAATATATATTTCCCTACAATCAAATGATTAAATAAAACCTACTATGATACCAAATTATGTGAAAATGGCTTATTAAAAATACTAATATATCATTTTTGATAAATATTAATCATATAACAATATGATTCATTATAGAACCATAATGGTTTCATGTATTTTGGGAATATTTTAATGAATATCATATTTAATTATACTCTTTAAAATCTATAAGTAAGTTCTTATCACATTGTATGATTATTTAAATGCTCAATGTAAAACCATTATTCCTAACATGTTGAAAGTAAACATAATAAATTGTGGACTCAAATGATTATAATAGTTAAAAATTGTAAATATCAACTGATGATCATATTTATGCAAAAGATAATCATAAGGGTATGAGTTCATGATTATGAAATACAATGATAACACCCAGTCTATCATGGATCATGATCATGAGACATATAAATTAAAATTATCATTATTATAGATAAAAATAATTAGAGAATGAAAATATTATAATTGAAGCAGTGACTATCTGTAAAAATCATAATAATGTCATAAAAGTGTAGAAATACCATATTATTGAATAAAATTATATCTCAATAATCTCCATAAAGAATAGTATATCATATATGGCCAGACATCAAAACAAATTTCTTATATCATAGTGGATCATGCATCATTTCTTATTACTCATAGTAGATCAATAATTATCACATATTTCCCATATTAGATTCTAAATCCATAAATAATTTCCATATTGGATCAAGAACATTTACTTATTTACCATAATCATTTAATGAGATATAAATCATTTCTAAATGCATTGGAAGGATATATAATTCCCATTTTACCCATCACCTATTGAAAGACATACGTTTATTTTTTATAAGATCATAGACAATTCATAATTTCATCATAATATAAACTATATAATGATAATGGGTTTCATAAAAATTGCATCATTATAATCATAACAATCGTGAGAAGTAAAAAGGATGGTGTATTTGAATCATATCCCAAGTAATGAATAATTAACTTCAAATTAAATTATTAAAAATGAAACTACCATTACAAGATCAGTGGAATATTTCATTGAGAAAATACCCATTTAATATGTTAATGATTATTTAAAATATAATAGTTTCAAAATATATTATATAATAAATTTTATTTTTAAAAAATTACTAAATATTTTAATGTAATATTCAATTGTTTTAGTGACCATGATGGGATGAAATTATGTTCAAGATGATTTTGTTAAATTTATGATTTATTTCATTTTTTATGTAATTAAAAATGATATAATTTAAAAAAAGAGTATTACCCTAAAAAATAGTTATAGAATGTGAAACATGAGTAAAAAAGAATAAGAGAAAAACTTTTATCACAAAAAACAAAAATAATTAAAACTTATTATTGACATAATTGACATGGATGAAAAATACTCATCACCAAGTGATAAACCATATATTCTTTTCTGAATAAACATTCTTCTGGTCTCTTCAGTACATAAATTGTGAAAATTGAAAGAAAAAAATGTATTGTCCCAATATAAAAAAATGTGGTGATAATTTAATTTTAATTACAATTTAATGATATTATAAATTTGTAAATGAAATTTAAAGCATAGACAATCCTGTATAAAATTATACTGAGATGTAATTCCCTTGCCATAATTCTAATCTTTCCTCATATGCATCCAAACAACCTTCATAATAAATATAGATTAATTAAAAATCTATTAAAATATAAATAAAAAATGAATCATATAGTATATTTTTACTTATATAATTTTAGCACAAATGTATTACAAAAAATTTTTTAGTATCATTATTCCTCGTGATAAATATTTAATTTCTCATAAATGTTTTGGTTCAATTGTCCAAGTATTTATACATTTATAATGATCCCAAAAAAAAATTTAAAAATGGTATAAATATCATATCTATTCATCATATATATATATGTATATATGTATATATATATTCATTTATAAATGGTATATACAAAAAATTAATTACAACATTCATGGTGATAGTGGGTCGTACATATTCATTAACATTGTTTTAACTTTTCAATGGATGGAATGAACGAAAGGTAAATACATATTAATTAAATATTAATTATTATATTATACATATTTATAGTGTATGTTAATTAAATTTATCATTATTTCCATCTATTTCAATTAGTTGTGAAAAATGAATCACATCACTTCGTAAAGATAGTAGTCCACACATACGCACCAGTGATGTTATCATTTTCCAACTGATGGGAAGATTATAAATAAGGGTATTTCCATCAAAGTAAACATAATTACATATATTTATGATAAATATGTAAATATTTAATAATGGATAACCAATATTTATTGTAGTATTAATAACCCAATATAATTAAAACTGCTAGATAAAGAGTTGTACCTCTTCATTGAGAAACCATCTTTGGAATGAACCATAATTATTGGTTAGACTATCTTTTGATAAGGATGAAATATCTAAGATACTTTTAGAGTGGATCTTATGATTTTAGAGTAGGTATTTCCAGAGTTAAATTTCTACAAAACGTTTATTAATGAAGGAGAGGAGGTACCCTTTTATATGTGTGGGGAGGGACAATTTGGGTTCTAGTTAAAGTATTTATTTAATATAAATTAATTTTTCCAAAAATATAGAATGAAAATTATCTAATTATAATATATTATAAGGATATTATAAATATATATCATCTTAAAAATTTTGAACATGTTTTGTTTTTGGATTCACTTGAATCTTATAGTTCTATCCCCTTTAACTGTTTTTTTAATTTTCACACTATCATAGTTTTATAATAATTATGGATTCTGAATTTTACCATAAAAGGATATGATTATCATAAATGACCAATAAGTGAAATTTTAGACATTATCATGTTAAAATTTATGATGATAAGTTTTTTGTAATTTTTAATCATTTAATAAAATATTATTTGTTATAAAATATCATTAATGTAATTTGAGGAAATGTAAATATAATTTGACATCAAAATAAACATTATTATAAAATTATTATCATATAAAACATTAAAAATATATAACATGTTTTATTTATCTCTAATATTAATGGAAATCTATAACTCACTCAAAGAATATACTTTTATGAGTTTTTATTTCATTTAATTTATTTTTCAACTACATGGACATGCACTCTATCAATGTTGCAAATGAATTTAATGCACATATTTCATCAATAAAATTTGAAAATAAATTACTATGATAATGAATTAATATATATACACAATAATGAGTAATAACTAAATATAGCATCTTTTTATGCTTATTTATACATTTTATAAAAATTTATGTTAATAGAATGTCAATTTTTTAACATTTAATTAAATAAAATAATATGAAGTACATTATAACAAGGAAATGGAAAAAAATGAAATATATTTATATTTGATAAGACCATGGTAAAATTATATCCATAAAATGATATAAAGGATATTTTTGGGTTGATTTTGATACCATATATCATTATTTTTATGATGCACCTACCCTTAAAACACCCTTCCATGGGGGTATTCTCAGGAAAAAACAATGAACCATGTTAAATTCTTAATAATTGAACCCCTTGGTGGAATAACTCCTTTTCCCACATTGATATTCTTTAATTGTTTCCGGGATATCCTTTATCATTGTTTTTTATATTCAATATGTTTTTTCCTACAATTTTCTATTCACAAACTACATCCCAACCTGTTGTATTATAAAAAATCATTCCATATAATACACAAAACATTTCCATTTGAATACATTGATATGAAAAATTATTATTGGAAAAATATATAAAGGAAAATACCAATCCCACATACATGGAATTTAAAGTGATCGTATCCTTAACATGTCTTAAATTTTTGTAATAGTTCGTTTAGACTATCCGTCATTTTGAGAATTTTAGAAAATGCCCAAATTAATAATTTTTCTTCCATATATTCTTCATAAATTAAAATTTTATGATGTTATACTATTTCCATTCTATATAGAGTGATATAAACGATCTCCACTCCTAGTAAAAAAAGAACTTGACCTCATACTCATTCGACAATCAGAGTACCTCCTCATGATAGACATGACAATATTCGTTTACTAGTTTGGAAAATGATTCTTTTTATAGTACATCATCATCAAAAACAGTTCATAGAAATAGGTTTTGAGAGAATTAAATATTTATTGATTTGGTCTGTATGACTAGCCTAAAGGTCCAAATCACCCTCGTGAGTATAGTTTCCCACTTTATCATTTATAAATATAAATCACTAATAATAATAGTCAATATCATATTATTATAGATCTAACCAATCCATACCATGAAACAAATTAACTCATATAATTCCCCACAACAAGAGATCCCAACGAATTTTGAAACCAACAATTTCTAGAGAACATTCCACAAAATATTTGAAATCATTAGAAAAAACTCCCAGTAATTATTCAATGGTAATAAATCCATCCATGATATAAGAAAAAAACAAAAACATTTGAATATTAATATTAAAATATTTCATATGATTCCCCCATATCATAAAAATTCATGTATGGGTAGATGGAATGAGAATTATTCCTCTTCAGGTAGAAGTACATGTATCCATATTACATGAAGTAGACAATATAACAGGATATATAATCACAACACTTTTCCATGATCTAATAAGACTCCCCTATGTTATTCCATTTATCTGTTACATCCTCTCTTATTCTGGGAAATCATGTCCCCATACTCAACATGAATTTATAATGGAACTCTAGTTACTGGTATTCATAGGGTAGTTATTTCTCTCCCAAACATAAGTGAATGGTATAATCCCCTTTAACTACTCTTTTGTGTAAAATTCCACCAACACCTCTAACTATGACCCAAATTACAATAATCACAACACTAAACAATGGGGTAAGTACACTACATGAAAATGTTTACCTCCAAACAATAATGCAATAAATACACTTATCTATGAGTTGAAGGTATGATCCTACTATCTCGGATTACAAACATGTCACAGTAGTGCAGAAAACATTATTTACGTCACCATTTTTTACGTCGTTTATATATAACCGACATGATAATCTGTGAAAAGTGGTTTTTTACGTCGGTTATTTTATAACCGATGTAACAAATGTGGTGAGTATCTTTTTAACGTCGGTTATTTTAATAACCAATGTTACAAATTGCGTGTGTTCGGTTTTTACGTCGGTTAAAAATTAAACGACGTAAAAAACAAAAGCGCAGGGGTTTTTTATGTCGGTTATTTGATAACCGACGTAAAAAACGGGATATCTAAGCGTTTTGTAGATCAGTTATAAAATAACCGATGTAAAAAACATGGCTTTTGAGGCCTTTTTGACGTTGGTTATTTTATAACCGACATAAAAAAACAACCCACAGAACATTTTTTACGTCAGTTATACAATACCTGACGTAAAAAACTTTGATTTTTGATGTCTTTTTTACGTCGGTTATAAAATATCCCACGTAAATAACCAACACGCGGATTTTTTTACGTTGGTTAAAAAATAACCGACATAAAAGAAGCTTTATCTGATGCATTTATAACATCGGTTATTATAATAACTGACATTATAAATGTAAAAAAACAGTTTATAAGGTCGGTTATTAAATAACCGACGTTATAAAACATTTAAAAAATTAACAAGCCTCGTGGATTTTCATTTCGTTTTATCGATCGACAGTCTGGCGGCTCGTCTCTCTCGCGCGGTAAACCCTAATCAACTCGTCAATCTCGCTGCGTTAAACTCATTTTTCCTTCATCGTTTATCATATTTACTCTCCTCGGATCTATCATCTCAACTCGCATCACTCAGGTAAGCCTTTCATGAATTTATTTCATTAATTTTTTTCCCAGATGGTCTATATTTATGTTTTGAGATTTTTGTGTTTAAACTAGGTAAGTTCTTCGATTTCGAACCCTCTTACCTCTTTCTTCCATATTCGTCTTATTTATCATCCCTAGATCTATTAGATCGACTCTCTATAATCATGTAAGCCTCAAATACTTTTATTTAGTTTGTTTTTGTTTCGCGAATGCCCGACATTGATGGTAATTTTTGTTGTCATTGAAAACTAATGATCTCATTCACCTATATTACTGTATAGAATGGTTATTGATTAAATGTATGAATTTAGAAATGATATTTCATATTTTTTTAATGCTTATGTTTATCCTATTTTATATGAGAATCTATTAGACATATAATATAATGACTATTGACCTCTATGGCCCTTCGATCCATCGCTATGTCTCATGATTACAAAAAAAAATGGGTTCTGCTGAGGGCTTACCCTAGTATTTTTTGAGGCCTTGGCCAAGGCCTCGACAATATGTTTAAGATTTCTAGAATTATCCATTACATCATTATGATATTAGTTATCGAAAAAACATGTGATCATTTGACTAGTTGAATATCAATGGTTATTTTTAATTATAATACGATCATTTCAGTATCCATATTTAATAATATTTAATTCAATCTATTTCATGCTGAATTATATATTAAATTCATGTGTTTTTAGTTGTTCACGATTCCTAGTTTTTATATGTAATCCATTGTTTGGGGGGTTGTTCGGGGGGTGGGGGCTGTTTAGAGGGTTGGGGGGTGTCCAGGGGGGTGTCCAAGGGGGGGGGGGGGTGGGTATGGGGGGCTATCCAAGGGGGTGGAGGCATGTCCAGAGGGTTTTGGGGGTTGTATGGGGGGTGGGGGCTGTCTAGAGGATGGGGGGTGTCCAGGGGGGGTGTCCAAGGGGGTCGGGGTGGTGGTGGTTTCCAGGAGGGGTGGGGGGTGCTGTCAGGAGGGGTGGGGTGTTGTCTAGGGGGTGGGGGGATGCCCACAGGGTTGGGGGGTGTCCAGCGGGGTGTCCAAGGGGGTAGGGGTGGGGATGGTGTCCAGGAGGGGTGGGGGTGTTGTCTAGAGGGGTGGGGGCTATCCAGGGGTTTGGGGGGCTGTCCAGAGGGTTGGGGGGTCCAGGGGGGTGGGAAAGGGGGTGGGTGGGTGTGGGGGGTTGTCCATGGGGGTGGGGCCCTGTCCAGAGGGTTTTCGGGTTTGGACGGGGGTGGGGGCCATCCAAAGGGTTGGGGGTGTCCAGGGGGGTGTCCAAGGTGGTGGGTGTGGGGGGGGGGGGGGGCGCTGTCCAAGGGGGTGGGGGCCTGCCCAGAAGGTTTTGGGGGTCGTCCGGGGGGTGGGGGGTTGCCCAGGGGGTTGGGGATGTCCAGGGGGTGTCCAAATGGGTAGGGGTAGGGGGCTATCTAGAGGGTTGGGGGTGTCCATGGGGGGTGTCCAAGGGGGTCGGGGTGGGGGTGGTGTCCAGGAGGGGTGATTTTCTCCATCTAAAATTTTATTTTAAATATGATTTGATTCTCAGGTTTACCCAATTCTCTCCAATTTTCTATCAACCGTGTAGGCTCCATGGTTTTCTTTTATTCAATGGAATTTAAAACTGTTATATCTAACTATATTTTCTTTTAATAATAATATTAAAGTATATTTTATTAAATACGCATAGATTTGTTTTATATTTCAAAATTGATTTACATTCAAATTATGATTTTTTTCATATAAACATATATTTTCCTTATCTTAAAAATATACATATTTTTGATATTTTTTTTAGGTAATAATGAGTCAATGTTGGATTACGACACATTGAATGAGAAATTAATATGAGGAAGGTGATGATGCCTTTTTGGAATTTTCTAAACGAAATGTTCCAAGTAGTGACATTTTTTTGTCCATGCCTGAAATGATTGAATATGAAGAAGTTGAAAATTAGAGAGATAATAGATCATATGATATGTCGTAGTTTTAATCCGAGTTACAGCCCTTGGATTTGGCATGGTGAAACTGGATGAAATTCCACTGATGATGATGATTCACAAGATGGTAACTTTGATGGAATTGAAGAAATAATTTGCTATATAGTAGTAGAAAAAATTGAGAGTGAACCGACAGTTGCGCATCTATATGGAGATACTGAAAACCATTATATCCTGGTTGTACAGATTTTAGGGTTTTTTCGGCGGTGTTAAGAATGATTAACCTGAAGGCAAAACATGTATGGAGTGACATAAGTTTTTCAGAGCTGCTACAATTTATTAAAGACATTCTTCCAAAAGATAACGATCTTCTAGATTCACATTACAAGGCCAAGAAAATATTATTCCCGATGGGATTGAGATACAAGAAAATACATGCCTGCCCGAATGACTGCATTATATATAGGAAGGAATATGAATTTCTAACAGAGTGTCCCAAATGTGGGACATCACGGTATAAGGTGAATGAGAAATCACATGCTAACGTAGAGATTACAAAGCTCCCTTCAAATGTATTTTGGTATCTTCCTATAATTCATCATTTAAAATGATTATTTTCTAATTCACATGATAAAAAAAGGTTAATATGGCATGCTGATGAGCAGGTATGTGATGGAAAAATACGCCATCCAGCTGATTGTCCACAATAGAAGGAAATTGATGCACAATATTCTACATTTGGAAATGAAATAAAAAATCTCAGATTAGGGTTGTGCACAAATTGAATGAATCCATACCGAACCCTCCGTAGCACACATAGTTCATGGCATGTTTTATTGGTAAATTACAACCTCTCCCCTGAAGTTTGTATAAAGCGCAAATATGTCATGTTGAGTATAATGATCTTTGGTCCAAAGCAACACGTCAATGATATTGATGTTTACTTGTCACCATTGATTGATGATTTAAAACTTTTATGGGCTGATGGTATTAGGGTGTAAGATTCATATAAAATGGAATATTTTCAACTACATGCAGTGCTTCTTTTCACTATAAATGACTTCCCAGTGTATGTAAATTTTTCTGGATACAGTGTTAAAGGGCATAAAGCTTGCCCAATTTTCGAACAATAGACGACATATTGCCAATTGCATCATGGGAGGAAAACAGTGTACATGGGTCATCGAATGTTTTTGCCTATGGATCACCCATATAGAAGACTAAAAAAGGAATTCAATGGCTCACAAGAATTTGATACTGCTCCAAAACCATTATCCCCAGATCTGTATTTTGAGAGGGTGAAAAACCTTGATGTGACATTGGAAAAGACACAGAAATATGGTAATGATAGACATATTTGGACGAAATGGTCAATATTTTTTGAGCTACCATATTGGAGGTATCACGAAGTTAAACATAATTTTGATTCCATGCACATGGAGAAGAATATATGTGATTGTTTGACTGGAACATTTTTAGATATTAAATGAAAGACTAAAGATGGGTTTAATGCAATATTAGACTTTATATCAATAGGAATACATTTGGAGTTAGCTCCCACTCTTAAAGGAAGACGAACAATTCTTCCCACGGCTTGTCATACATTATTGAAGGGGGAGAAAATTATCTTTTGTCAGTGTCGTCATGATATCAAAGTGCCTCAAGGTTATTCTATAAATGTAAAAAAATTTGTCTCATTAAAGGACTTGAAGTATATAGGTATGAAATCACATGATTGTCGCGTCATGATGCAACAAATTCTACCAGTTGCATTGCGTGGAATATTGCCCATTCGTGTAAGAATGACTATGATGATGTTGTGTTATTTTTTCAATTCAATTTGTAACAAGGCAATTGATGTGAATGCTTTGAACATTTTGGAAGAGGATGTCATTTTTCTACTTTGTCAATTGGAAATTTATTTTCTTCAATCTTTTTTTGATATAATAGTGCATTTAATGATTCATCTGGTTCGAGAAATAAAGCTTTGTGGACATGTATATCTTCGTTGGATGTATCTTTTTGAATGGTATATGAAAATATTAAAGGGGTATGTTAAAAATCCATATCGACCTGAAGCCTCCATTATTGAAAAGTATATTTTTGAGGAGGTAACAGAGTTTTGTATGAGCTACTTGGCTGCGGAGCAACACATAGGTTTGCCTACATCTCCCCATGAACGAGTTAATAATGAGGGAATGGGGATTCGTGGATTGAAAGTCAAATCATTGCCAGCTGAACAGATAATGAAGTTAGAATCATACATCTTGAATAACATAGATGATGCTCAACCGTATATCACATTGCATATTAATGAGTTGAAACAATGTCATTCAATGAATAAAGAAATGTGGATTCTGAATGAGAAAAAAAATTCATGGATTAAAAAGACTTTTCTTGGTAGATCAGATGTATCAGAGTCATTAAAATGGATAGTGGGTGGTCCATGTTCAAATGTGATAACATGGTCCGGTTATGACATTAATGGCTATACATTTCACACGAAAGCTCAGGACAAAAGAAGTGCATTTCAGAATAGCAGTGTATATGTGTTTGCAGAAGCAATGCATTTTTCGAGTGCTAAAGACAAAAACCCAATTTCTACATCAAGTGCATATTATGGAGTGATTGAAGACATATGGGAGGTTGATTACACTAAAATTAATGTTCATGTTTTTAACTGTAAATGGTTTATCGGTAACAACAGTGTCAGACACGATGAATTTGGAATTACACTTGTTAATCTGAATATATTGTAAGACACATCTGATTCTTTTATAATGGCAACAAATGAAAAACAAATTTTATATGTAGTAGATCAATAAGATATGCAGTGGAATATTGTTTTACAAGGGAAAATAAAATACGTTGGTGAGGATGATGTTGATGAAGATGCTGATGTATGTGAGATCCCTACTTCCATGGAAAGATTAACAGAACATAATGATGAGCATGTTGAAGACATGGTTTGTGCCATAAGGAATGATCATGATGAAGGAATTTGGGAAAACAATCCATTTGTACATTCCTAAAATTAGAGGTAACATATGTTTATTTCTCGTTAACATTTATTTTTTTCATAAATGTTAGATGTTGTATGTTTTTTATTTATTAAAACATGTTTTCAAACAAAATAAGTATAAGTTTTTGTTTGTTTTATGTTTTTCTAGTTTACTTTATCATGTTTACCATTACATGAATTATATATCTATTATTTTTTTTTCAGTGACAATTACTTTACCATGTTTACTAGGTTTACCATGTTTACCATGTTTACCATCTTGACCATCTTTAACACCTTTACCATATTTACCATTGTTAACATGCTTAACATATTACCAATGTTTACTATTACGTAACATAGTACCCTTTTCTATTTTCTGATTACAGAAGTATTAAAATATTTGAATTTTTATATTTTTGAACTAACGTTTGTTTTTTTTATTTTAAGGATAATGATAGATAACTAAGTTGATCAACCACATGATTCTGGAGATGATCATATTTGTCATAACTATGTGGAGGAACATTCACATTCTTCTATTACAACAAAGAGTTCAATGGTTGGTAAACGTGGGTGCACATGTTTACCAAAATTATCAGTTGCCCATACGCAGGATCAGAGGATAGTCGTTGAGTTTGATGATGATGATATTCCTAGAGGTCCAAATGCAAAAGATTATTAGAGTTTTGTAGAAACTCAGGCTAAGAGAAAATTAACCATTCTGTATAATGACTGGAGAAGTGTGGATAAAGCGATAATCTCTCATTTATTGGAGATGATTTTGGTATGATCTTTTTCTATTGTTTGAATATTCATTAAATGATTCTGTTATATATAATATGTTTAACCTCTTCTTTATCAGATGACATTTGATATTCCTGACACTGGAAGAGTCAGGAAGAAATGATTATCATTGGATTCCAGGAGATGGAGGGATTTAAAATCAACCCTCTCATCTGATTTCATTTATGGTCATAGGAGTCATGACAATCCATGTCGTATATATCCTTTTATAGATGAAGACACATGGAGAAATTTTTTTGAAAGTAGAAAAACGAGTCATTTTTGGTATGGGAAGTGTAAACTTTTATATGATTTCTTATATAAATGATCTTATTAACGTTTTGTTAATGATTTCTTATTCTTAATTTACATCAAACAAGGAAAGCTCATCAGGAGATCCAATCTAACAATGTATACCCTCATAGTTTATCTCGGGAAGGGTATGCATTATTGGAAGAACAAATGATGGCGGAAAAATTTCAACAACTAAGAGCTGATTCTTCAAGCTCTGGAGAGGTGGCCCCTCCATCCCCTCCATCTAAACATGAAAAATGGAAGAGTGCTCGGACGAAAAAAAATGGCAATATCTTTCGGATGAATCGAGAAACGTAGCTGAGAGGATTGTAATACATATATTTTATTTATTTAACTTAACCATTTTCTTCATATAATTTCAATCATTATACAAATGGTCAATTAATTAATACAGGACTCTCTTGAGGAGCATAGTTCACAGGGGACATTTACAGCTACTGGGAGGGAAGATATTTTATCTGTAGCATTGGGAAGGCCCGAACATCCTGGTCGTGTAAGAGGTTATCCGGCAGGTGTATCGGTAAGAAAAGTGTTGTCGCGTTCTTCAACTTCAAACGTTGAGGGGGTTTATAGAAAAAAAAATTTAATCCTTGGAGGTTGTAGTCCATAATATTAATGCGACGATGGAGGAGAAGATTAGAGTGTCGGTGAAGTCTATGTTTGCAGACATGCAAAGACAATTTCATACTACAGCTCCCACTCCTCCACCTCCCCCTATATACCCCATTATTTATCCTCCACCTTTGCTAGTATCTCCCACTCCCCCACCTAAGCCTGCTGACCCCATTTTTTATCATACTCCTCCGCCGCATCTTCCTACTTATTGCGAGTTGTATGTTGATGATTCTCAACAGCATATAGTAGCATATGTGTTGGTATATTGTATAGGAGATACAGTTCATCATCAACAATTAGAGGTAGAGAATCAGAGTGTCATTGTACAGGATATTATAGATAGATCAGCTCGGGAACCATTACCTATAGATGAGGTGGCAACAGTTGGAAATAGTATCAACCATTTTGTAATTTGGCCATCCAGACTTCATCGACTCATTACCATAGAGGTATGAATGTTATATCTTTTTTTTAAAGTTGTTTTATCATTTGAAAATTAATATATTTTTCAATTTATTTTTACAGGAATACTTCAAAGGTAAAGAAATACTATTTATACAACAACAAAGACAAATAGCCATGACATCAGATATAGATTCTAGTAGTCTTGAAAAATTGTCAAGATATTCCAATTTGTTGGCGGGTCATTATGAGTGTCCAATGGAAGCTCATGTTTGTGGACGTGAAATAAATTTGGGGATTATGAAAACTAATATCATGGAGCTTGTTACTGGAGATATGTTGGGCATCAACGTGGTGAATTTTTTTTTCAATGTAAGTCTCAACACCATTCCCCTTCATTATATTTATTAAAAATGTATACTTATGTCTGTTTTGTATTAGGTATCTTTATAAAATTTGTGAGAGGAATGAGTTGACAGATGTATATGGATTCATGGACCCGCAATTGATTTCCCCTGAAGCATGTGCATTGTATGAGGAACAAAGAATGATTTATATTGCTGAAAGACTTGAAAAGAATATAGTCACACAATGTTGGATGATGCCTTTTTGTGAGAGGTATGAAACATATCTCTCTCAAAGAGTTAATTATCTTTTAACATAAAATACCAATAACGTTAAATTTCCTTTTATCAGTGATCATTGGATTTTAGGGTTTTTTTCCCAACGGAGAAAGCACATTATTGGATATGCTCTGTCGATGATGTTGTGCGGCAATGTTTTCAGAATATATTGGAAAAGCAAGTTTGAGTTTCTCAATATTTTTATATATTATAATGAATTTTAAACTTACCCCATTAGTATTATTTTCAAATAGGGAATGGGCCTACTTTCGAAAAAAACACAAAGAAAAGGAATGAAAAGATCAAATATGTAAATGCGAAGGTAAATATCCATTTATAATTTTTGATTTTTGATATATTACATTAAAATAATATATTGAATTTACACTCATTCAAACAGAATTTTCATGAACAACAAGGCGTCATCGAATGCGGATATTATATGTTAAGATTTATTTATGAAATAATAACAACTGGGACAGTTGTGAATTTTGACCTGGTAAGATTTCCTCTTAAACTTTTCCATTATATTTCAATTTGATTTATTAATTATACATGTTAACTACTATCATTTTCATTTGTAGCTTTTTGATGACCCTCATCCCTATAATTATGAAGACAAAATACACTTAACAGTGGAGTGGTCAAATTATTTTACAGGTTTGATTAAATTTTAGTTGTTTGTTATGTAAAATATAATTTTTAATATTGTCGTTGTAATTGTGTATTTGGTTGTCGTTTAGCTAGGATTTAGTTTTTTTATGTTTACATGGTAAATTTTTAATGTTATATATGTGAATGTTTAATTTTTCAATACTTCTTATTTTGGTCTACTTGTGATGGTTTTTCTGGTATGGATTCTGGTCTGGGGGGGAGGGGTTTCAAGGGTGTGGGGGTGTTCAGTGGGGTTGGGGGTGTCCAGGGGTCTGGGAGGGCTGTCCGGTGGGGTAGGGGTATACATGAGGGTGGGGGGGGGGGGGGTTGTCGAGGGGTGTTTGGGGCTATTCAGGGGGTTGCGGGGCAGTCCAGAGGTGTGGTGGGGGATCCAATGGGTGGGTGTTTGGAGCCGTCCAGGGGGTCGGGGGCAGTCCAAGGGTGTGGTGGGGGCTGTCATGTGGGGTGAGGGGGTGCTGTTCAGGAGGGTGGGGGGGGGGGTTGTAGAGGGGTTTTTGGGGCAGTCCAGGGGGTCGGGGGGCAGTCCAGGGGTGTGGTGGGGGCTCTAATGGGGTGGGGGCAATCAAGTGGGGTGAGGGGGTGCTGTTCCGGAGGGGGGAAGTCCAGGGGTGTGGTGGGGGCTCGAATGGGGTGGGGGAGGGCTGTCCAGGGTGTGGGGGTATAAATGAGGGTGGGGGTTGTCCCGGGGTGTTTGGAGATGGCCAGGGTGTCGGGGGCAGTCCAGAGATGTGGTGGGGGCTGTCAAGTGGGGTGAGGGGGTACTGTTCAGGAGGGTGGGGGGAGTTGTTGAGGGGTTTTTCGGGCTGTCCAGGGGGTCGGAGGCCAGTCCAGGGGTGTGGTGGGGAATTTCAAGTGGGGTGAGGGGGTGAGGGGTGTTGTTCAGCAGGGTGGGGGTTGTTGTGGGGTGTTTGGGGCTGTCCAGGGTGTCGGGGGCAGTCTAGGGGTGTGGTGGGAGCTCCAATGGGGTGGGGGAGGGCTGTACAGGGGGTATACATGAGGGTTGGGGCTATAATGTGGGGTATGTTTTATCTATTTTCATTGTAAATGCTTAAATTTTATTTAGTTCATGTTTTGATCTCCTTCTGTTTTTGTGGTACGAATTATTGATTTGGTTTCTGGTTGATTTTGGGGGAGAGCAGAGGACTGTAGTGGAATTTTTTTTAAAAAAGTTTTTTCTTTCACGTCGGTTATTACATAACCGACGTGATAAAGGACCAGGGAAATGCTTTATCACGTCGGTTATTGATTAACTGGAATGATAAACCCCTCCCGGGACCGGTTTAGCACGTAGATTATTTAATAACCGACGTGATAAACCATAGCGCAGGAGTTTATAACGTCGGTTATTAAATATCTGACGTTATAACCCCCCCCCCCCCCCCCCCGGGTTTTTTCACGTTGGTTATTAATTATCCGACGTGATAAAAACCATGATGTTATGTTTGTTACGTCGATTTTTAAATAACTGACGTAAAACACTTTATTTATAACATCACCCATATTAACGTCGGCTAAAACCTGACGTAAAAAACGAAAAATAACAGACGTAAATAACATTTTCTCTACAAGTGTCATTTATTTTTAGAATACATTCAATGAAGATATTTCTTCTTCTAGAAGAATTGTACCCATATTTCCCTACCGAAATTGTCAACCATCTACTCGGGTCCTCTCTCAAATTACCATCCATGATGATAGATTTTTAAATCCCATAAACAATGTTTTATACTTGATATAAAAATACATATGACCATGTAACATATGGTGACCCCATAATCTAAAAAGGAATGAGTAAAATGTTATAGGTTTGTGAAGTATCCACCATATTCAAACAGTGCTACACCCATTAGTGTCATGTGAAATAACTCTTGAGAAAATTATCACTCAATTCATATGTATAAATGTGTCATTGAAAATTTTTCTATATTTTATTTTATGATTTTGCCTCATATTTTCTGTCGTTCTCCTGTTTTCCCATGTACTCCTTGGAGGCCCTTAAATAATATAATAAGAAATATTAACTCTCGTTTCTCCAAGTGTATGAATGTGATAGAAGATAATCCAGACTGGCATAATCAAGAAGTCAGCTTCATTGGGGAATACCTTCTAAATAAATATTATAGTTTGAGAAATCTATTATTCTTATATTTAAAATTTATTGTGTGATCGTTTTCCATCCCTTGACCGAATTCCACTGAAAGGTTCCCTGAGACTGACATGTCACATGGCCTCGAGAAAATCTTCCCAAACACATGAGGTTTCCGACTAATAGTTGGGGACTGGGTGAATATGTTGGGAGATAATTCCCTTATTAGAAGAGTGTATCACATCAGAATGTCTATAATAGATAGTAAAATTAGAAAATGTAAACCATACAGAAGAAGTAAATTGTGGGTGACTAATAGTGTAATCAATCTTGAACTCATATCATTTACATGATGGTGATATATGTAATAAGTTTCTAATAAAACATATCGATTCAGAATACATGGAATTTGTAAAATGCATATGACAAAAGTAAAATAGTCCAAAAGAATCCAAGTAGCATCTGAAGCATTAACATGCTCCCATTCACTACTACATCAAATAATCATAACCATTGCCTTTATGAGGGTTCTTTACTTTCTTATTACCTATATTAATATAATAACTTTGGGTAAATAACATGACCCAAATAGTTTATGAGACTAAATCCCAGTAGGCAACCACCCAAGGTATATTCCAACATGTCAGGGAATATATATAGCATGACGAGTTCAATATGAAAAACATTAGTCATTGATAAATTAAATGGTAATGTCCCACATGCTCTGGTTTTCATTTAATATTCCGTTTACATCAGATCACTCAGAAGTCCATCTAAATAATTAAAATTGAAGAATGAATCCGACATTGTATATTGTCTTGTAAAATGCATCTAAAGTCATCCATTTATAATTAATTTCATAACCTAAGCCCATCTGTCAAATTAATAAGTTCGAATAAAAATATAACTCCATGTGAAATATCAACCAACACTCTACAAGACCTTCCCTTTTGAACTACTTTAGAACCCAGTAACGCTCTAAGGGATGCGTAATTTCTCATCTAATTGAGTATATTGTTGACACTCCTGAATGTAAGCACGAGTATCATCCTTGTAATTATAGTCAAATTACATTAGATTCCTTCCATGTAATTCTCATAAGAGTCCTTGTATCAGTTGGAATATAATTCTATCATCAATGAGTCCATCTATGGAATCTCTCATTTTGATCAATCTATCAGTCATGGCAATATAATTCTAACCATTGAGATGGTTCATGGAATCCTAAAAGGGATCTATGTGTCCCACAAAGTATCTGGGTCAATATTCACATGAATCTGACCATTCAATTATAAACTGAATCTGTTAGTCATCCAATTATATTTATCAATTAAATAATTAAATTTCACCTAGACATTTCATTATACATGACAAGGTCAAATCCTAGAGCATCTATGATCATTCTCACCTCAAAATGTGTATCAAGAATTATCCAACCTCAAAGGGCCTGACCATTCAATTACTCACATGTTCATATTTTGGATGACACGTTTTAAAGGAATAAAAATGTACTACATAGCTTGGTTATCTTATAACTAACATGGAAAAACCAATAAAATATGTAATTCAGTCCAATTAAGGAAATTGAAAAACCATGAAAAACTCAAGGGAATTCCTTCAAGTAATCACATGGAAATTTTTAGCATTACAAGTAAAAAAATAAATTCATGCTATCAAATTAATTAAGAATAATATAAATAACATGGTAAAACTATCATTTGTGGAAATTCAATCAAATTTCATTAATTAAGTCATATACAATAAGTACTCACATGGGAAAGGCAACATGGTTTGAACAAAAAAGGAAACATTGGTCAAGGGGAAATTCATCCATCCCATACCCTTAATTATTTCAATTATAATCTATAAACATTACAACATAATTCATAGGAAGATTCATATTTTGACATCCCATGACATGGGGTAAATGACATGCCACATAAGCATCCCTAGCCAAGATCCATAAATGGTCATTCCAGGAAACTCATCCATGGGGTGGTCATTATTGAAGGTATACAACCTCTGGTATGCATAAAAACTCCTATTCAATTACCTAAACCATGATACAAAATTGTTGGGTTAAGTTTCAATCTAAGGATATTCCCTAAAAATGGGTGTGTGGCACCCCGACATATATAAACAACTCAACATTAAATGAAAGGCATGAGAACACCTACCTTAAGATCATGATTTATATATCATCTAGTATCAATATATGATTCACCTTTTTATGGGAGAAATATGAATAAATGAAAATGAATACGAAAAGATGCATATTAGCCTAAATCCAAATAGCACAGTATTTGTCAAGAAAAATCATGAAAGGTAGAAACATAATTAAGCACAAAAAGTTACATATCCATGGGGATGAAAATTGTTAGAATTGGAAATCAGATAATTAGTATATCCAAAATGAAGGAATATTAAATCTTGAGAGATTTTCTTATGGGGAAGCAACATTAAATTTGATGAAAACCTAAAATATGGTTCAATTATGAATTTTATTTTAATTTTCAATTATTAAAAATTCAATAGAGTAGGGATCACCTGGTTTAACTGCATTGTTTATCAAACCATAATGAAACAGTGCATAAATTCTTGTTGCCTTGGGGCATAGTGCACAATTATGCATCACAAATTATAAACGGTTATCAAATAGTAATAAAATCCTCTATCAAATTATACTAAAAACTGAAAACCAACCCCACAAATCCTCTGGCATAGTTTACCCATACCATACTACCTATAAACCCCCACAGTCGCACAGTTTCATTAAATCGTTAGGACTCCTCATCATGGTTTGTACAAATCATGTACCAGTCAAAAAAACAGCACAATGATGGGATTCATCTAGCAAACCCTCCACATACACCCCTAAAACCATTGTTCCCCCATCATTAATCAATGTTATGCCGCATTTAATCTATTAAATTTAGTATTTATGGAGAACAACATATCCATACATCAAGGAAGAATCAAGTTAATAAATGTTACCCATTAAAGCAATTCCTCAACAAATTTTCCATACATTAGTGATAAAGAAATATGTGAAAACAAATCTTGAAACTATGATCATACATTGGACTCCTTCTCCAAGGTTTCTTCATCTACTCAACCATGATTCCAATTCACATGTACTAAAGGAATGGACCGACCTCAGAGAACCACTATGCTACAATCTACAATTAAAAAAGTATGCTCTTCAAAGGACCCATATTCCAGAAGATCAAACTCTATGGGATGAAAATAATGAGACAGGTCCAAATAATAAATTTTATGTTGAGAAACAAGGAATATATCATGTATATCTTGGTACATATGATGTAGCTACAAATGATAGTCTACCAATCCGACTCCCTTTATAATCTCTAATGGCCTGACGTGTCTCGGTGAAAACTCACCATGTCTCCTGATCCTCCTATGTCCATGCCCTAGTGAAATATATAGAAAATCTATTTCCCTAACTTCAAACTCTTGTTTTCACCTAAAATGATCGACATAAGATTTATGACATGATTTTGTAGTATCAATCTAATTCTGAATCAACTACACATGTTCTGTGGTCTCTTAGACAAGATTAGGAACCAACATAGCTGCCTCACCTTCCTCCGGCCAACATAGGGACAATAGAGAGGGACTACCATGTCATGAACCGTCCTCAGGGCCATGCCATGACTACCCCAAGCCCGCCTTCCATAAGCCAAGGGATGGATACTAGCATCAAATCCGTAAATCCTTATGCTTGGAAGGCATTCCCTATATATATTTTAAAAACACATAATAAGATTACACAACTTGCAGTAAAACACTAAGAAAAACTGTATACAAAATAAGTGATGGAAGGTAAAAACAGGTCAGAAATAGAAGCCCAACAGGAAATTACATGTACAACAGGAAGCAAGTACAATAGAAGAAAAGTAATGCAGCAAATGGATCTTCCTCCTAGTTTCCTACCTGATGGGGAGGTACATATGGCCTCCTCAGCACTATACCTCCATCTGTCTGCTCCATGTACCATCACACTGAGTGGTCCACCTCCAGGTACCGTCCAGTCCTCCTACTCTCTGCCTCAGTTAGCACTATACGTCTTCTGCATCAAATAGAAAGAGGTACGGGCATAGCCCGTGCATGGGTGAGTATAACGATACTCAGTAGGGACCCCGAGACCCTAAAGGTCTCACTATATCCAACAAGGATAAACCAAAAAGTAAAGCATCAATGGATAACCCATACTTAGGTATATGCCCATATATATACCTATGTTATCTACTATCCCATCTTGATCATGAGGAAAGAACAAAAATTAATGACTCAAATAAAACCAAGATTTTATTCAAGGAATAGTAGCAACTAACATCCATAGTAATGCTTTCGGAAAATCAGCTGATGGTGTACTCCTGCTCTGTCGAGTACAGTGGGCCTGCCGTGTCACACAAAGGCATTTCCCACCTTCGTGGACTACTCTGGTACTACTCCTACTAAGTATCGTGGGTCTGCTACATCACATAGAGGCGCTCCCCTATGTGGGTCTACCACACTCACACAGAGGTGCTCCCCACTATGGGTATGTCGCGCTCACACAGAGGTGCTACCCACTGGGCTAGTCCAAACACTCTAAGTCGAAAGGTCCGCAGTCATCTAGTATCAACGGTATACCTCATCATAGGGATCTCAACGCAATAGACGAAACATCAATCAGAAACATGGTCTGTGAGTTATTGGCATTTCAATTCCAGGGGCTCGATTGGTTTTTAGGTTTCAACCAACCCGACCGTACCCCATCTATGTCCAAACCTCATGTGGGGTATTCCAAAACAACCGTCTCACTCCAAGCTATCCATCGATAGAGATGGTTCATCGATCAGACACACGTAGCCCAATATATGGGCAAAAATGTGTATTAAGATCAAATGACCTCGAACTATTGTCCGACACGGTCCACGGGTCTGACCCGGCCCGCGGCTCCGACCAGGCCTGGTGGCGGCCCGACCCGATGTGGGGGACCATCCTGGTGGCGGCCCGGCCCATTGGTGGCCAGCCTGATGGGGAGGCACGGCCCGCACTGGTCGGCCCGACCTGCACTGGGTCCGGCTCGGTGGCTCGGTGGCCCGACGGCTCACGGGGGGTCCGCCTCAGCCATGTATAGGGGGGAACTGTGCACCCGTAGTTCAGGAATGGCAAAGTCATTCGGTTGTGAGCCAAAACCGGTGCATGGTGGAGCCAGTCCAACTCACATGGGACCCGCTGGGTCCCGCTTCTCCTGGCTGGATGTGCGGTTAGCCGCTCCTTCTCCTCCATCATGGCCTGCCCTGACTGCAATACTACTCCTCTGCGTGGCACGATGGCACCATGCCGCTCCGTCCGACCGCCGCGGCCCACCTGGCCGTATCCCTTCCACCCATGAGGCGCGATGGCGCCGCGCCCCTCTGGTAGCCGTCAGGCCCCCTAGCTATGTTAGAGCCAGCACAGGCTGCGGCCTGGTTCTCTATGTGGCGTGAAAGTGCAACGCCCTTCCAGCGACTCGCCGACCTTGGCACCGCTGGTTTCCTTCGTTGCTGTTCTAACACCGGCTGTCGTTGCTCCTCCGCGGTATGTTCCTCTAGCGGTGTCGTTGTGCCGCTGTCATCGCCATCAAGATAAGAAAAATAGCGGGGGGTCATGCCATGTTTGTGTGGCCCGCACCCTCTACATTATGATGATAAAAAAATGAAAAAACAAGGACCAATATCAGGATGATGAAGAATAGAAACAATAATCCACATAAATCCCCTAACTCTTATCGATGGTCATTGACGATGTCGCGGAAAGGCAGCGTCGATTTTTCAATGTCGGAAAAGGAAGAGGGTATCCGTCATTGCCAGATGATCATTCAGAGGTGACGAAGTCGATGATGACGTCGGCATTCTTCGTGGGAGATGCTTCCCTTTCTTGCCTCAGTTGAAGTTCGTTCTTCATTGGAGGAAGATGCATTATTCATGGGCGAATTCCTTCTCTCCCAATCTCCCTCTTTTCCCAAGCTCCACCCAAAACTATTATGCCAACAAAAAAATAATAGATTATCCATTATTGTAATGGTTGGCATGAATTATAATGAGTTCAATTAATTAATTGAAACAGTTAAATTAATTAATTGATGGGGTTGGTACTTAAGGAGGGATGTTCAAGGGATTTATCCAACATATATTGGGGGTTCCAAGGGATACAAGCCCGGGTGGTCCCCACCAACGATATCCTCCCAATGGAGGTTATGTGGAGGTGGGACCCACCACCATAAACTCTCGAGGGAGGTTATGGTGTGGTGGCCTCCACCACTAACCACCCTTGATGGTTTTAACCACCCCAAATAAAAATAAGAAAACAGATTATTTTTATTTTATTTGATTTAAAAACCCCAATATCTAACTTCCATTCTCGACCATCTGCAATCAAAGAGAATGTCTTCTTAAGAAAATAATGGTGTTGCGAGTTCAACGATGCCCCCCTATTTCAATTCCGAGAACTGGTTCAAAAGTTATTAAATCCCGCTCGTATGTTTTCTGAACGTACCTGATCAAAACTTCATAAATTGATTCTGGGCACACTGGGCCTCAGAATCAAGCGATGTAAATTTTTAGGGACTCATAAAATTCCCTTGAATTTATGAAAAAAAAAATCCACAGAAATTTCGGGTCTTTAAATTATCCCTACCTCAGGGCTTTACATCCCTGTAAGCTATAACTCGAACTATGGGATCAAATGGGGGTACTGAGCACGCATCTGAGCCTCTCACTCCTAGGTTCTCTCTTGGAGGTTCCTATGATGCAGCATACGCACACCATTGGTATCGACTTTCCACGAAGGACCCGCTCCTGTTGATCATCAATCTCCAATGGAACCTCCGTAAAAGTCACCATGTCATTGATGTCGAGCTCTCTTGGGACGATGATGGGGGATGAGTCGTGCACGTATCTCCTCAAATGAGATACATGGAAGACATCATGCACCCAGTGCAACTGAGTTGAAAGAGTTAAGCAGTAATCCTCCTCACCTACTCTGCTGAGGACCATCAAAGGTTCAATGAATCGTGGAGACATCATACCACCTCAGCCAAATCTCCACACACCTCGTTGAGGTGAGACCCATTGAAAGATGTGGTCGCCATCCTCTAAATCCATAGGTCTCTGCCTCCTATCAGCATACGACTTATGTCTTCTATGTGCAGTCTTCGCCCTCTCCTAGATGATATTCACCTTCTATGTAGTATCTCGCACCATCTCTAGTCCGACCAGTGCTGACTCACCTGGGTCTGTCTAGCACAGTAGTGATCTTCACGGTCGACCATACAAGGCCCCATAAGGTGTCACACTGATGATGGAGTGATAGTTGTTGTTGTAGGAAAACTATAACAATGGTATGTGATCCTCCCAACTGTGATCGAATTCAAGGACACATGCGCAGAGCATGTCCTCTATGGTATGAATGGTCCGCTCGGTCTGACCATCTATCAAAGGATGGAATGCGGTGCTCAGACGAAGCTGTGTCCCGAGAGCCCCCTACAACCCCTTCCACAGTCGGGAAGTAAACGGTGCATCACAGTTAGATACAATAGAATAAGGTACTCCTTGTAAACGCACAATCTCTTGAACATAGAGGCATCTTAATCTCTCTCCAGAGCCCTGCTCTCTGATCGGTAGGATGTGGGACGACATGGTGAGTCGGTCCACAATCACCCATATCGAGTCATGACCCAGGGATGTATGTGGAAGACCCCTCATGATGTCCATGGATATCCCATCCCACATCCTCTATTGGATCTCTAAGGGATGAACCAAGCCTGCTGGTACCTGGTGCTCTACCTTCACTTACTGACAAGTGAGGCATCATGAGACAAAATCTCCTATTGCCCCCTTCATACATGGCCACCAGTGCTGTCTTCTGAGGTCTTGATACATCTTCGCTACACCTAGTTATACATCAAGAGGGGATGTGTGGAACTCCCTCAACACCTCCTCCTAATGTTCAACCGGTACCAAGGAATTTCCTCTGAAGAGGATGACGTGCTCCCCACCTTCAGAAAATCCATCAGGTGCCCGCCCCATGGATATCTGAGCACGTCATGTCTCACAGTCAGTGTCCCCATGTTTCACCTCCCTTACTCGCTGCAGTAATGGGGGAGTAACTGTAAGAGACTATAGATATGCTACTCCATCTCTATCCACAAAGGATATCATTAATGAATCCAGTTTCTCTCTCACCTCACCTAGCAGCTATATACCAGTCCTCCTGCTGAGAGCATCTGCTACAACGTTCCCCTTTCTAGCGGTATAGACTATCTCAAAGTCACAGTCCTGGAGGAACTGAAGCCATCACAGTTGTCTCAGGTTTATGTCCTTTTGATAGAACATATACCTAAGACTCTTGTGATCAGAGTACATGGTAAAACACTAACCCATTAGATAGTGTCGCCATATCATCAAGGAGAAGACCTATACTGTTAACTCCAGCTCATGGGTAGCATAATTCTACTCATGCTATCTCAACTACTGAGAACCATACGTGATCACTGGTCACTCCTACAATAGGACACACCCGAGCCCAGTCCCTGATGCGTCACAATAGACTATGTACCCTATGCCTTCCTCTAAATGTCTCGAGATAGGGGTACTAGTTAGCCTCTACCTCAGCTCTTGAAAGCTCTGCTGTAATCTCTCCGACCACACAAAAGGGTTTCCCATTATTATTCGAGGCTGATAGTGGTGATGAAACTCTGGATAAGTCTGTAAAGAATCTCTGATAGTATCCATCCATGCCAAAGAAACTCCATACCTCCGTCACACTCTTGAGTGGCTGCCAAGAAAGTACTGCCTCAATATTATCTTGATCTACCGCAACTCCAACCTCTGAGAAGACATGTCCCAAGAAATGAACCTCTTAAATCCAAAAATGGCACTTCTAGAGCTTACCATATAGCTGGTTCTCTAGGAGTGTGTCCAGTACTACCTGTGAATGGTAAGCATGCTCCTTTTTAGTATTCGAGTAGATCAGAATGTCGTCGATAAAGACCAAGACAAAGCGATCGAGGTAAGGCTGGAAAATCATGTTCATGAGACACATGAACACTACTAGATCGTTGGTTATACCGAAGGGAATAACCAAGAACTAGTAGTGGTGGTACCGACACCTGATGGCCATCATCTACACATCATCGTCTCAAACTATGAGCTGGTGATGTCCAGACTTGAGGTCTATCTTCGAGAACCATTGTGCTCCCTTGAGCTAATCAAAGATGTCTACAATCCTCGGGATTGGGTACTTGTTCTTCATGGTCACCTGGTTCAGGTGATGGTAGTCGACACAAATCCTCAAGCATCCATCTTCCTTCTTGGCGAACAGAATCAGGGCTACCCAGGGAGAAACACTGGGCCGGATGAATCCCTTCCCCTACAAGTCCTCCAGTTGTACCCGCATCTCACGAAGCACAACAGGAGCTATCAAATATTTTGGTGTATATATCTGTGTCGTCCCAGGGTGCAGGTATATGTATAAATCCACCTCTCTGCGAGGAGGTCGTCTTGGAACATCATCAGGGAATACATCCGCGTACTTGTCCACCACTACAAGATAAGTCAAACTCTCCACATCAACTACTCCAAGGGTAAGGCAAGGCAACTAGTGAGTGATCGGATGCACCATCCTCCGAGTATGTCTGTCCGGAGATACAATGGTTTCTTTATCACTGGTGAAGTTGAACATTGTCACATCTGTGTGGACACACCACACTTTCCACCTAATACAGTCAATCTGAGCATGGACTGTAGATAACCAGTCCATACCCAAGATGATGTCGTAAGGCTTCGATTCCACTACGAGGAGTTCCCAGCCAAAGCACTCACCTAATATAGTAAGCTCACACTGTCCGAACTAGTGTGTAATCATTAAGTCTGCTCCCGTAGGAGTCTCATGGCATAAGATTCAAGCCAACGTCTCCATCTGAATCTAAATGCTCTGAAAAAAGGTAGTGGAAATGAAAGAGTGACTGGATCATGTGTCTATAAGAACTGTAGCTAATGTGGAGTAGACACAGATCGTACCTCAAATCATCTCAAGAGCTCCATGGGCGTATGCCTCAGCTGCCTGAAGCTGAGTTATCCCCTGTCCGCTAGCTCCCTATGGTCAGGGTGGCCCTCTTGGTGGTGGTGGTGGTAACATCACAAAACGTCATCCACCGCCAGCTGCTCGACCAGCTCCTCAACTACTTCTGTCTGATCCCTGCAGACCGCCTCGACCAAACCACTACCTATTCCTGGGAGGTCCCTCAACTGTTAGATGATCATTTGAATGGAGGGCCAGATAGTCACGATCCATGTGACCCTACACACCGTGTGAGTAACACTGCCTGCTCTTAGAAGGTATGTCACACTCCTAGGTTCACCTCAAAAAAGATCCGGATTCCTGCAGTCTTCCACCTGTGGGTCTAGTTCTCTTTGACCTCTATGTCATCTGTATACTGCCAGCTACAGAAGACTCCTTTGCATGTTGAATAGTAGTGGGTCTTGATGCTGGTGACTACTCAGCCAGAAAAATCTCTACTGGGAGGGCTCTCTCTAAAACCCCAGCCAGCGTTGGGATGCTGAGAGACATCATCGATGCCCTGATATCTCGACTAAGTCCCTACTCGATGTTCCGGTCCCGGAATATTGGGTCCTGCACCATATATATGGAGTAGCGCAAGATACCAGTGAACCTTGATGAGTACTGTGACACTGTTATGCTACCCTACTCCAGATTAAGTTTCCCCTATATCTGTACCACTCGTAGGGTCACTGGAACAAACTCCGCCTAAAACAGGCTCTTGAAGTATGCCCAGAGAAGTGTCACCTCATCGTGGACCTGGAGCAACAGGCTCCACCATCTTCCAGCTGCTGCCTGGTGGAGACTCGCGATAAGGATCACCATGAAGTATGATGGTGTCCCTACAAGCCTAAATACTCTCACCACATCCTCCATCTCATCCTCAGCCGCATGTGGGTCCATCGCTCCCCGAAACCCGGGTGGCCTCTAGCGTTGGAACTCATGCAACAGGCTCAAGCGGCCTGCGCTGTCTCCTGCTAGGGTTGGTGGCATTGGTGGCCCAATGGGAAGTGGTACCGATGGTGCCTCCACTGGTAAAGGGCCCTAGAACGAGGCCTCTATGATCGGTGGGCTTAGTACATATGACTCTCGGGGATCTGCGGGGAGGCATCCTAAAAGGAACATATGTGACACGGTAAATAGATTATACCTGGTGAGCTGACCAGGTAGAGATCACATAAAAAAACATATAAATACATGCCCCCAATCAGTGTTTTCCTGCACTAAGTCAAAAATCAGTAGTCAGGGTCTTGGTGTATGGATACGTCGGCCACCTGCACCAATATTGGTCTCCCTGAATTGGAAACCACACATAGTAACCTGAACACTATTTCTTCATAAAAAATAATTGTCACGGTCCTTTTTTGTTTGGTATAACTGAGAACCTCTGATTCTAATTTGTCATGACCCGTCCTTGGGGCCCGTGTCGTGACTACCCCAAGCCCACCTTCCATTTTCCAGAGGCTGGAGACTAGCACTAAAGGCATAAATCCCTAAGATGGGAAGGAATTTCCATTATAAGTTGTAATCACACACAATCGGAGTACACAACTGGAAGTAAAACACTAAGAAAAACTGTATACAAAAGAAGTGTTGGAAGGTAAAAAGGGGCCGGAAATAGAATACCAATAGGAAATTACAAGTACAACTGAAAGAAAGTACAAAATAAGAAAATAAAAGTAGCTACTGAATCGTCCTACGGGGTTCCAAAATGAAGGGTAGGTACATATGGCCTCCTCGACACTCCACATCCATCTGTTTGCTCCTAGTACCATCACACCGAGTGGTCCACCTCCGAGTACCGTCCAGTTCTACTACTCCATGCCTCTGTCAGCACTGTCCGTTGTCTACATCCAACATAATGATGTGTGGGCATAGCCCATGCAGGGTTGAGTATAACGATTCTCAGTAGGGACCCCGAGACCCTCATGGTCTCAGTATATCCAACAAAGATAAACCACAAAGTAAAGAATCAATGGAAAAACCTTACTTAGGTGTATTCCTATAAAAATACCTATGTTATCTAGTATCCCATATTTATCATCATGTAAACACAAATTTCACTGAGTCAGCTCAAACCAGGATTTTATTTTAGAGATAATATAAAGTAACATCCACAGTCAAACTGTCTGAAACTAGGCTGATGGTGTACTCCTCCTCTATCGAGTATAGTGGGCATTCCTCGTCACACAGAGGAACTTCCCACCATCATGGACTACTGTGGTACTCCTCCTGTCGAGTACCATGGGTCTGATGCATCACATAGAGGTGCTCCCCACTCTGGGTCTACCGCGCTCACACGGAGGTGCTCCCCTTCATAGCCTACTGAGGTACTCCTCCTGTCGAGTACCAAGAGTCTGCCGCATCACACAATGGTTCTCCACACTGTGGATTTGCCGCACTCACATAGAGACACTCCCCACTAGTCTAGTATAAACACTCCGAGTCGAATAGTCAGCAGTCGTCAGGTATACTCCTGCTACTAAGTCTTCGTACTCTACTGCATGTCTTCGCGAGGATCCACTCCGCAAGCTACAGGTAAATACTAAAAATATCATGAATACCCATTCAAAATTGTCTCAATGGTCCGCCTCATCATAGGGATCTCAACGCAACATATGGTGCATCAATAGGACGCCAGATCTGTGAGTTATTAGCATTTCTGTTTTAGGGGCCCACTGGGTTTAGAGGTTTAAACCAAACTGACCATACCCCAACTGTGTCCAAACCTCAATTGGGGTATACCAAAAGAACCTTATCACTCCATGAATTCCGTTTCCATAGATGGTTCGTCGATTGGACACCCGTCGACCAAGATATGGGCGAAAATGTGTATTCGAATCAAACAGGTCTGGAATGGGGTCCGACTTCGTCCACGAGTCTGACCCGGCCTGCAGGTCCAACCTGACCTGAGGGTCTGACCTAGTTCGGTGGAGGCCTAGCCCACTGGGGTGGCCCAACCTGGTGGTGCCTGGCCCGGCCTGATTGGGTGGCCTAGTCCTCACTAGGCGGCTCGTCCCGCGCTGGGTCCAGCCCGGTACCCTATCGGCCCAATGGCCCGGTGGCCCACGGGTGGTCTGCCTCAGGTTTTTCTAGGTGGGGAACCTTTACCTCTACTTCCATAATGGCCAATCCTTTTGGGTGTGAGCCAAAACTGGCCCCAGGTGTCTTAGGTCCAGCTAATGTGGGACCCGCTGGGTCACGCTCCTCCTAGCTGGAAAAGCGGCCAGCCGCTCTTTCTCCTTCGCCACGGACCCCCCTGACCACGGTTCTGGTCCTCCGCACAGTGCGAAGGTTCCGCACCGCTCCATCCGACCGCCGCGACCCACCTGGCCGTGACACTTCCGCATGTGCGGCGCAATAACGCCATGCCCCTATGGCGGAAGCCAGACCGCATTGTTCCGCCGCGGCCCGCGCTGGCCATAGCCATGTTCTCTGCATGGCACTATGGAGACGCACCCCTTTGGCGCCCCAGCGGCCTTTTCACCTCCGGTATCCTTCATGACCGGCCTAATGCCGGCCGCCGTTGCTCCACCACGGTCCATTCCTCTAGCAGCACTATTGTTTCGCCGTCGTCGCCATCAATAGAAGAAAAATAGAGGGGTGTCGGGTCGTGTTCTTGCGGCCCGCACCCTCTATGTTATGATGATAAAAAGTTGAAAAATGAGGACCAATATCTGGATGATGAAGAACAGAAATAAGAATCAACTTAAATCCCTTACCTCATATTGATGATCATAGATGAAGTGGTGGAAAGGCATCATTGATTTTTCAATGTCAGAAAAGTAATAGTCTATTCGTCGTTGGTGGATGAGCGTTCGGAGGTGACAAAGTCGATGATGAAGTCGACGTTCTTCATGGGCGACGCTTCCCTTTCTATCCCCAGTTTAAGTACGTTCTTCATTGGTGGAAGAGGCGTTCTTCATGGGTGATTTCTTTCTCTCCCAATCTCCCTCTTTTCCCAAGCTCCACCCAAAATATAGATGCCAACAAAATAAAAATAATATATTATCCATTATTTTAATGGTTGGAATGAATTAAAATTAGTTCAATTAATTAATTGAAAAAGATAAATTAATTAATTGAGGGGTTTTCACTTAAGGAGGAAAGTCAATGAGTTTCATCCCACATAAATGGGGGGTTCCAAGGGAAACAAGCCTAGGCGGTCCCCACCAAAGATATCTTCCCAAGGGAGGTTATGTGCGGGTGGACCCCACAACTATAACCTCTTGTGGTAGGTTATGATGTGGTGGCCTCCACCACTAACCACCTCTTGAATTTTTTAACCACCAAAAATAAAAATATTCAAACACCTTATTTTTTTTATTTGAAATCCCCGAAATATAACTTCTATTCTCGACCATCTTTCGTTGAGGCGAAAGTATTCTTAAGCGAATATCAGCACTGCGAGTTCAACGGTGCCCTCATATTTCAATTCCGAGCAACGGTTCAAAAGTTATAAAATCCCGCTCAAACGTTTACTGAAAATACTTGAACAAAACATTTGAAATTGATTCCAGGCACACAGTCCCTCAGAATCAAGCGCCGTAAATTTTCACAGACTTGTAAAATTCCCTTGTATTTAAAAAAAATCCACAGAAATTTCGGTTCATTAAATACCATAAAAATCCTCATATTGATCCATATAAATAGAATCCTAAATCTATTGTTATAGGTAATATAAAACATTTTTATATTCCAATACCAATATCCCCTAAATTCATGGATGCATTCCTGTAGATTGTACTGAAAAACATGAATCAAGCGCTCAGACAAGCCTTTTTTCTGGGAGTTGTATGCCATGCTTAGAATAACCTATGTACCCAACACCCTCTGTAATCCTTTCCTATAATGATACTTAAATTTGGTGTCTCTATCTGGCAAAATAAAATATGGGACCCTATGTATTCATATAATCTCCGAGATGTGCAAACCCACAAGCTCATTAACACTGAACGTTTCATTGATTAGTAGTAAATGATCTACCATCATGAGAATTATTATCAAAAACAATTAAACATAATTAATTCAAGCTAACATCTACTATCCTATCACTAAATCAATCACGAAATCATTCCATTTCTACAGGATAGTGGGTAGCTGCAGTAAATGTTTAGCAGGTCACTGGGGTCCCTCCTTCACCTGCTGAAAGGGGGAACAGATCATAGAAAAACCCTATACATATATTTTCATTCCCAACCACTAATAATGAAATATTAAATCATGACACATCTTGGATATAGTAGGATTCACTACCCATGAAAATGAATAAAATTCCCAGAACATCTCCTTGTGCATTTCAGATGTGATTGACACAAAAAAATGTACCCGTATGACATCATCCTCGCCTACGATGTATCTAGGAGGAGGGTCCTCATCATACACACGCCCTGTTAGAACTATAAATTCAAAGTAGGTTTGATTTATCCTCCTGAATCAATATATAAGTGTAGAGGTATCAAATAAAGATGATGAGAATTTCTACCCCTCACTATCACGCACCTCCGTGTGTATCTCAGAGAAGAACACCATATGATTCCACTCGCTACTGACCTTCTGCACTTCTTATATATGAGTCCACCTACTATGTGAATTTTACACTACAATGACTTTACCAGGAATGTTAAAATGATTGAAATCAAAATAATGAAGTTTCTCATCGCCACATCACAATCTCATGTTCAGATCATGCAGGGTAAAAATTTACTTGAGGCTTTTTTGGGCCATTTATGCCAAAAAAACTCTATCCCAGTATGAAATGTCTCCAAAATAACTATGCATGATCTTGTGCTGCTAACTCAATATCATGCGTTAGGTAGATCCCCTTGTGTGGCCTCAACCGTCGAGACCCAAATGCAATGAATCAATACCCCCTTTTATGAATTTCTCACTCCTCTATACCCGACGATTCACATTAAAAAGTGTAACACCTCATAGGCTTTAGAAAAGTTAATATCGGTGCAAATTTGGATCTTCTATTCAACATATGAAATTTCATCTCATAAGAATCTGACAACACATATTTCACGCCCTTCTTTATCAAGATCATAAATTATTCCACTATGAATGAGAAGTCTAGTATTAAACACTAGTAGTAAACAACCTAACCTAAAAATCTCCACACTTCAATTATGTTCTTGGGCTACTCCCTGGTCACCATATCTCGCACCATCAATGTTTCCACTGATACTTCTATCTCTTAGGTGTCGTGACCGAGGATGTGAATCTGATCAATCCAAAAGTGGAACTTTGTGAGCATAGAATATTATGGATGATCTCTGAATGTATTCAAACCATAACAAGATGTTTTTAATTAACTTATCAAATATAAGAATACACCATATTATCATCCACGAAAACCAAAAAAAATCAAGATCAGGATGTAACACTAAGTTCATCAGTTTCAGGAAGACCGCTTCTGAGGTTGTGTGACCGAAAACATAACAATATAATCATATAGACTATACGTACTACTAATGGATTTGAGAGAAATATCTAATTGTCTTACTTTAAATTGATTATAATCAGATCTCAAATCAATATTTGAGAAGACCAGAGTTCCGTTTAGATGGTCGAAGTGATCATTTATCACTGGTAGCCGATACCGATTCTTAACCATAAACTGTATTAATTTTAGGTAATCCACAAGTATCCTGAGGGTATAATCTATATTTTTCATAAAAAATGAATTAGGAAACCCCATAGAGAATTATGGTGTCATATGAAATCATTTTTCTCTAAATCCTCTAGTTCTCTCTTGATTGAATGCATCTTCGTTGACGCCATCCTATAAGGATGAGTGCATACGGGTGAAACTCCTTGCATTAGTTTGTTATAGAACTCTATCTATATCAATACTGGTAATTTGTAGAATTCATCTGGGAATACTTCTATTAAATGATCAACCAATAGTGTGAAATTAGGATGATGAGTCCCCTGATCATCGATATATATAAATGCAATCTAGGTTGTCATCCCACCTATCCCACGATGCTTAGGCCCATCTTAGATTTACTTGGAATCCCATTCACCCTTGTGAGTGTAATCCCCACACTCTTCTGAAGTAAAATTCACACTGAGGCGATATAAATCGATGAAAGATGGAAAATGATCCAACCAGTCCATTCTTAGAATGATATCGAAGCCTATCAGCTCGAGGACAAAAGGGTCCCGTACGATTTGACACCCACTAATGTTAATGGGGAACATCATTCATAGACACCCACCATCAATCCTAATCCCAAATATAGTCTCTATATTCATAACACCACCATAATTATAAGAAATTAGGCCAAGTCTCCCCACAATGGAAATAATGTAATGATATGTGACCCCCTTAAATTAGAGGACATAGAATCTAAAACCAAGTCTACTTGAATAGAACCTATGATAGTAGAGGTTTTGGAATCCTTCTCTTACTGGGTTTGTTGCACTACATATTCATGGTTTTTTATTGGGGCCTTGTGACACTTTCTAGCTACACTGATCTAGTTTTCCCTACTGTCGCTGTGAACTTGGGGTCTGGATACCATGGCCACAACCACCACCTCAACCCGAATGGCCTGACATAACACAACTCACTATCTGGTGGGAAGATGCAAACCCTACTCATGAATGCAGAGTCATATTAGACCATCTCTCACTAGCTGATGGAGGAAACGTTCTCTATAAGCACTATATATGGTCCATCTTTCCACAAGATCATCACTCCATTGGGACTTTTCGGACACTACATTATTGTATGTCCTAGACTACCTCACTAGTATCACCACCTATGGCTACCTGAAGGGGTGTTTTGACAAATAATACCACTGCATGAAATCCCCATTTGACACTTCCTAATACTGGTTGATGCACTACACAACCTAGGATTAAAATAACCTTGGATCACAACTCCAAATTCTGATAGGCAATGTTTTGTGATCTGTACCTAATTCACTATCCCAAATACTGTAGTCTATTTGAATAAATTTACCTACGATAAGATGTAGTATCTGAGACCACACTCAAATATCATAGAATTCAATAATGTGCCACCCATTAAAATATGTGTGATGCACTGGATCATAAAAAAATGGTCCCAATAGTCCATGATTGATAGTGCACCCTTCTCCAGTTGTAAGATGTCATGGGTTCTATGGACCCTCAATGTCTCAGGATAGTAGTAATAGCATAAGGATGTATAAAACTCCCCCAAGTCCATATTTCAATGATGATATTTTTTACTAATAGAATCCCACCTACTATTAGTAGAATCACACATCATATACGTACAATTATTTACCCTCATCTCATGAGGAATATTTTTGTTGTCGAAGAGATACAACATGGTCTCAAGCCATGATTCTACATCCTGTGGTCTATGATCCCCCTAAAATGTTGGTGGGTGATGCTACAAAAACTCATGTGTCCGCTATTGTACAGTTGGTAAAGGTTATAGTGCTACCAAATGGCATGAATGGCCCATATAAATCCATCACTAAACATTACCTCATCACATACTTTTGGTATAACAGTCGGTGTCACATCTGGCACAACTGGAGGATCTATATGTTTCCCATGGCCTACCACATACGGGGTATGATCATAGAAACACTCCTATTATACAAATAGAGGTAATCGGGGTGGAATGAATCTACAATTCCAAACACGTTCTGTCGATTATGTTCATTAAAGTTTCCGATGCTCGAAATAATGAAAAACAAAATAGGGTTGTTCAAAACCTTCCTCTCTAAGATCTCTCCCCATGCATGCACCATAGTTCAGGTCTGAGTGTCATAGAAGTGAGAGACACTACCAAAAACCCACCTCAATGGAATGTTCTACTCATGTTGTCTATCATAATCCTTTTTATTTTCAATTAATTTCATATTCATTGAATTTTAAATCATTTTCATATTCACATTCACAGAATTGATACACATTTCAATTTTATCACATCCCTTTAGAAGGGTAAAACAATGGTATGACGAATTCTGATACATTTGTGGAAAATTACTTAGGGAACAAACCATGGAATCAATGTTTTTAACACTATAAAATATTATAATATACCTGACACTATATCAGGAATGTGTATCACAACACCTATCATGATAGCATGAAATAGATAATGCACTATAAATGCTATTGGATAACGCATGACATGTGAAGTATAGTTTTTTCAAATATGATTCATGAGATGGAATACCTTTATTTATTTGGGTTGAAAAAAATATAACACATAATCTTATCAATAAGGACAACAAAAATCAAGATCACCACCCAACGGTTGAATCAAGTCAACTATTATTATCCAAATATAGAAAATAATAAATTAATACAATGCAATTTTTTTCCTATATACAAGCGAGACATATCTTGGTACAACTCATTAAAAAATACTTATTCCTTCTTATCCATTTCTATTATCATAAAAAGTAAATAAAAAAAGAAAAAAATGGTGAAATAAAACGTTTTAATGTCCTAGACTCGAATGACACTGAATGTTGCCCCGACCCGAATGGGTCACATGTCATTAATCACATCATACCAAATTACAACGGCTTTTGACTATCAGAGAGGGCCTAGGAGAGTCCATGGGGAGACTACTCCCTTAGTAGAAAAGTGCATAACATTTGAATATCCTTAATAGACACATATACCAGAACTAGTAAACAATAAAATAGAAGTAAATAGTGGAAGAATAATTATATAATAAATCCAGATCTAATATCATATACAAGATGATGAAAAATGACCCATTATTCTAACAGAACATCCAGATCTGGAATACATGCTAGGTATACAGTCCACATAACAAACGTAAAGAGGTCCAAAAGAATCCCAGTAACATCAAAAGCCTTAGAATCTTCCCATTTCTCATCCTCCTAATCATCATATAATTTACTTTTAAGAGGAAAGGTACCCTTCAAATTTCCTTAATTAATATAATGAATTTGGAAAAAACAAGATCCAAATACGTTGTCAGTCTAAATCATACTAGGAAACCACCCACCTTCTTTGACAATTAGTCGATGAATATATATAGTTGTTAGTGTGCAATATGAAAAAAATAAGAAAGGATGAACTCAATTGTAACATCCCACAAACTCTATTTTTCATTTAATACCCATTTAACATTTAAATTATCATCAAGATTATATGTTCTTAGATCCAGCTCAAGCTCAACATCCCTTGTATAACTGGTAGCACGTTAGATTCCTCATAAGGTCATATAAACAAGTAAATGTGAATACCGAATCCAAGATTGATATTTGTCTAGAAAGCCACATCTGAAGTCATTCAATTTATAATTCAATTTAGAACATCATATCATCCTTTAAAATCATAATATGGAATTAAAGTATCATTATATATTCAATATTAACCAACACCATGCAATCCCATCCCTGAAAGTCCTCTTTGGAATCTAGGATTTCTCTAGTTGATATATAATGTCACATCCAATAGACAATGTCCCCAAAACTCTTCTATGTAAGAGTATCACCCATAGAAAAATAGTAAAATTACCTTTGAGTACATCCATGGTATTCTCATAAGAGTCCATGTATCACTCAACATATAACTCTATCCTCAATGAATCTGTCCATGTAATACCACATTTTGATTCATGTATCATGCTTGACAATAAAATCATAACCATTAAGTATGTTAATGGAATCCTATATTGGATCCATGTGTCACAAAAGATAGATGGGCCAATAGTCCCATGATTCCATCAATGGAATTATAAATTGAATCCATGATTCACCCAAGTCTATTTATCTCATAACTAATTAAAATCAATTTAAACATTTCATTAGGCATGCCATGGTCCAAACTCAGAGCATCTAGTGTCAAGGTCACCTAAAAAGGTCCATCAAGTCATGGCCAACCTCAAAGGGAATTTCCCTTCATTTACTAGAATGGGAATATTTTCTATGATTTGGGTCAAAGGTATAACATGTTGCTACAAGGTTTTTTATCCTATAACTGAAATGGGAAATGTAATAAAAGGGGAAATTACATCCTATTAAGGAAATTGAAAACCCATGCCAATATTAAAGGTATTTCCTTAAAATACTCACATGGGATTCTTATCATAACAATCCAAAAAAGAGTATAAATCTTTCACATAGATTAGTTAAAATATTTATCACATGGGAAAACCAAAATTTAAGGAAATTTGAACCAATTGCATCAATTCTGTCATAGCTTATACGTACTCACGTAGGAATGGAAACAAGATTAAAAAAAAGGAATCCTGGGTCAATGGGTAAGTCATCCATCCCAAAGCCTTAATTAGTTTTATTAAAATCTATCAACATTTCAATTTAATTCAAAGGATAATTCATATTTTTTACATCCCATGACATGGGGTGAAAGGATTTCCTCTTGGGCATCCAGGGTCAAAACCCAAAAATTTTCTTTCATGGAAACTCTCCTTTAGGATGGTCCTTATTCAATGTATAGATCCTATATCATTCATAAAAATTCCAGTTAATTTACCTAAAATCAGTAGGAAATAATAGGGTTCAATTTTAATTTAAGTTGATTTCCCATAAATGTTACTCTGCCACCCCGACATAAATAAATAGCTCAAAATTAAACAAAAGGCAAGAGACCACCTACTTTAGGCCTGATCTCAATTATACATCTAGTATCAATATCTGATTCATTCTTATTTGGTAGAAATATGAAGAATGGATGAAGAATGATAAAATAAGGAAAATGAGCCTAAATCCAAAAAACATAGTCGATATCTCGAAGAATCTAGAAAGGATAGATAGGTGTTATGGCCATACCATTATGGATACAAGGAGATGAACCATGTCTATATTAGGGATCCGAAAGTGAATTTATCTAAAATCTATGAATTTTCAATCTTTATATCTTTTCAAATTGAGATTATACTTTCTGTTTGATGGAAACATAAAATAAGGTTAAAATAATGATTTTATTTTTTATTTAAAATATTAAAAATACAACTTTTAAGGTCTTGCATGGTTTATCTACATGGTTTATCCACATTCTTTATCTAATCAAGTGTAAATCCTGAACAGATTCTTATATCCTTGGGGATAGCGCATGGTTGTCACACACAATTTATAAATTGTTCTCTAATAGTGCTAAAAGCCTATTCCATTGTATGCTAAAAACTATAGAACTTATGCATTAATGTGCAATTCCTCTCTCTTGGATTATAGAAATACTATATCCTTTATTACCCTAGTATCCAATATCACAATGTTTTCTGAATATCTATGGCCTTTCCTACATAGATATTACTAACCATTTTCAAGGGTAAAAACATTATAATGTTTGGTTATCAGATCATAATTAGACCTAGACAACCTCAAAACCTCTACGAACCCAATGGGAATCAACCATATTATATATTTAAGAAATTAAATTTACATTTGATGGAAAATAATTATTTTTACCCCCAATGAAGAATCATGTACTTATAGAATAGTATCCCTTCATATAGATCGCATAACCCTCATGAAGTTGTCATGAACTTGGTTATCCATTGGGTTTTATGAGGAGATACAAATTGTTGGAATATCGATGATTTGATTTTAATTACAACCACTCTCCTGACTCTCCACTAAAAAAAAGGAATAAATGATTTTCCACTAAAATAGTTTAAAACATGCCTTAGTAATTGGTAACTCAACAAGATCAACCTCAACATGTGATAACAATTTAGAACCACCTACTCATCTTTTGTTTGTAATACTCCTCCAAATTTAATTAGAATAACACAAAGGTTCTTTCATTTCACTTTTCAGCTATATCAATGGATTTCACTTCATAGTTCATATGGTGAGATATTTCACACACAATAAATTTTTACCGGGACAGAACAATGCATGTCAAAATATGTACCTATATTTCTATCAAGTTGCATGCTTACTAATATAATTCCATTGGGGCCCATGAGTAAAATTTCATACAGTTATCACATCCAAGAACATGTGAATCATCCATGATGGAATAACATCAAATCTATAGAAAATGAACAACATGAATATTAATTCCATCTCTAAGATCATTGGGTTTCCCAATACATGGGTTACCTACTCCCCTAGATATACTCATTACCAATCATTGACATATCATAATACCCTATCTTCCTTTAAAAAATATTAAATTAAAAATAAAAAAGATAACATCCAACACAACTTTGTAACATCCCCAATATGATAATCCCTCATGTAATTGAACTAGGTTGGATATGTGACCTCATGCTTGCCTTATAATATGTTAGATGATAACTATTATCATTGATGGTATAAGAAATATAGTGGATATACTATACCATATGGAATAGAGTTTCAAAATATCATAAATGACAAGAAATTATGGGAAATAAAATAATTAAATATAATCAATTGGGAATCCATTAAAATAATGCAAATTGACAAACTAAATGGAAAAAATATTACAATGATTCACTAAGTAAAACTAAATGTCGTGATGAATTCAATACAGATAAAAGATAATAAATACTAGAATGAAGACTCAGTGGACCCCAGTCCCAAATCCCATGTTGGTCCAATCTCTATGATTATTGCCATCCATGTTGATAAAAAAATAATTTTTAAATCTATTTTTAAACCTGTATAGATATAATAACTTTTGGTACCAAGCAGTTCCTCATCTAGAGTTTGACTATAACTGAGCAGGTTAATGACACCATGTCTAAAACAATACAGTCTAATATTATAGTGAATGTATTAAATTGATATATAGGGTTTTGAACTAATAGATTAATATTTCTCATGTAATAAACTCACTGACCCTCTAGCATCATGACAAATCATAGGGTCAACTAATTAGGTTTTGGTGCTAGGACAACTTCCTCGGCTTAACAGTGGATCCACCTATAGATATATAGATGAAAAAATTTATTGTAAGAAATTCCAATGAGGATGATTTGAAAATATATTACAAAAAAATATTTCATCCATTAGGAAAATAAGAATCTCACCCTTTGGTATGTAGGAAAATATCACCCTCTTAATTCTAGGGAGTCTCTCAATCAGCCATTCAGTGCATATGCAATTAACCATTTTTAAAATTGTACTAATTCACATTTCCTTCACGAATCACATATGATACATTTCCATAAAACAATAAAACACATTAAATGTAAAAATACTTACCCAATGGTCTTGTAAAATCAATACCACATGAATTATCACAATATTTATCGTTTAAAAATTGATTTCTAGAAAACAGTTCACATGGAAAAACACAAATGAAATGCAATATGAAATCAATCTATTATGTTCAATTCAACCAATTTCTATTCAAAAATTGATTTAATTTTCATAAGTTTTTGATCCCTTATATCATCAAAATTTCATGAATCCCAGTTTTAGTTTTCATTTAACTATATGGTGTTTAACATGCCAATATATCCACAACTCATCAAGTAATCATTCCATGAGGATTATACATCGTTTTTTAAAAATTATTCTACATGACTGTACCTCTAGAAGTCAATAATATTCATATTTTATGATGATTGATTATATTTATTTCAAAATAAATACAATTTCCCAAACGACAAAGGGATCTATGTTCAAACAAATCATGCCTAAATGAGGTCAATAGTTACCACGCCTATATAGTGGTTGAATGTATTTGTCTCAATGATAAGAGATATAATGAGATCTAAAAGAAGTTATATACATGTATCACTCATAAAAAATTCTATTATAAAATTACATATCTCATGAACTCACATATGTTTTCCATGATCTCACAAGTTTGATAGAATAAGATAATTGAATTAAAAATTATGGTAAATTTCTAGATGGTTTACCTCTAAATAAAAGTATATATACACAATTAAATAAGGTTTGGGGAGCAGTTGGGTTCCACCTTCATTTAAATGGAACCATAAAACTCTAAAAACTATGTCCCAAATTCCAATATCTACATATATGGATCAAACAGGGTCCATGGTTTCCATCATTAGAGAGTTAGTAAAATAAGCTAGAGATTCACATTAACATAATGTAAAAGAATGGAAAAAGGTGTATTTTTAAAATGGATGATGTGGAATATTCATAACATAAATATCAAATTTATATCCATAATCACTCTAATAAAATATAGACTAAAAACCCAATTATCTAGAATAAAACATCAGTACGAACTAATTTTTCACTATATATCTATTTTCTGTTGTAAATTTTCTGTTTACAGCATGACCTGAAAAATTTATGGAATGCAAGGATTATGGAGATATCTAGAATAATTTACAATATAAATGAGTTATAAAACCACAGGCATCTTCCTCTTCCTACTAACCCTATGAAATTATTAATCAATTAGATCAAGGCTCAAATTAAGAACTAATATAACCAAAAGTATTACCAAAACCTAAAGAGCGACATACCTAGAAAACATGGGGAATATGGAAAATATTTTTAAATTATTTTATTCATAATTTTAGTGTTTTTAATCCCAAAAATGTGTTATTTTATTGTAAATTGACATGTTCTATGTATTTAATCAATTTTTAGCTTAATTGAAAAAATGGTATATTTTGGATTTTAACAACTTTAATTTAGTTTTGTGTTTCGTCAATAATATTTTATTCACTAATCCAAATTGAAATATTATTCTTTTCAGGGTTTCTATACATGTTGGGAAAATTTTCTTTGTATGGATCCTAATCTCAATCACTCATTTTATATACTACCACCATATCACATGTCTTACATCAAAAAAATTTCAAGTGTGTGGAAAATTTTATTACAGATCATATATCTCATAAAATGAAAAACCAAAAGAGATTTAATTTCACTTGTATACTGTGAATATATGTAGAGAAAAACTATTATTTAGGTAGCCATGCCTGATTATTTCATTATCAATTCCACTAATGAATTTTAATTCGAATGAATTTGAATATGAACCATCTTCCTTTATAGAATAAATTCCCATTGTAATTCACCTATATATCTCTCCAAACGTTTTTAATGAAGCTAATATATTTATGGTAAAATGATAATAAAAATAAAACTACAAAATTTATTTCCAAATTATAAAATAATTTTATTAAATTTGGATAACACATGAATAAATTTGATGGAAAAATTAGATCTAAATTTTTTCCTCTCTTTGCTCATAAATATGTATTTTATCTTCATTACAAAGGGTATGAATATTGGTTGTAGTCTTTGTGGGAAATTGTCAATAATTTTTTATATTAATTTATATTTTAATATTATTATTTTATTTTAGTATATTTTATTCTTCATCTTTATCTCAATCTCTCAACGTTTATCTGTTGTGTTTTCACTCTGATCTTCTCCATTATAAACTCTTATAATCATGATCGTCAGTAGCCGACCCAAGGAAGCTACCAAAATTGTAATATTTTGATGAACCCTTGTATTTGATATATCTTTTTTAATGTTTGATGTTTTTTTAGAGTTATACATTGATGGATCATGGTGGGAATGGAACCATTATGACTCTACATTCCAACCAAGGCTTATCTTTCACTTCTGTAATATTTTCCCTCAATTGAGGAGGTAGATGTACGCTATATAATCAATAATTGAGAGTCCCATATATTCACAACCATATGTAGTGGATGATTTTCACAAAAACTATGGAGTGTTTTTAATATGTAAATTTGAATCTAATTAAGTTAGCATGGTGGTCCAGTCATGGTGATTAACTCATGGGGATCTCTTTTATTTTTAACATAATTATATATGCATTCTTTTTTTAATTTCATATGCATGTCTAAATTATGTTTTTTATTTTAATCTATCAAATATAAATTTATTTTATTTTTTTATAAATAAGAAAATATAAAAAAATGTTATTTATAAGTTGTGATCGATTGACTGTGGTAGTTCTTCAAAAGAATGTCCTAGGTCATCCATTATGTTTCACTAAGTTAAAAATATTTTTTAGAGAATGCATGATAATGCAACCTCAAAACGATGTAATTTATAGGGATACATGTGGCCTTCACTCACTATTTGTATTAAAAAAGTTTAATTAAATTTTCTTTATTTATAATAAAATACAAAAAAATCATCAATTTGAATAATAAACTAAAAAATATCTTTGTTCATTATGTCTTGGAATTCAAATGAATATTCATCGACTATCAAATCATAGGAATAAGTATATATTGTTTAAAACATAGAGAAAAAATTATATTGGATACTTGAATACACGCAATCATGTCATGAGTAACCGAAACCTTAACCTGGGCTTCAACATGAACCAAACAAGTTGTGGAAGAGATTTCATCAATTATTATTAATATCAAAGAACCAAAGTTGGTGACATAGAGTTACTAGGAATTAGTCAAATCATAAAAAAATTAACCATTACAAAAATAGGTCCATAAAAAACAAGATATCAAATATACATATGGGAGATCAACATTTTTTATAAGAATCTCAAAATCGCTTTGTTAAAAATAACCTGAAACGTGATCTTCCTAGCTTTGATAATGAAAAAAAGAACTGCCCGCCTCCATCTTGCATTGGTAGATTTAGATGAATATGATTATTCTGATATTGATTTCCCATTTGTCATGCCATAATATATCAATTTCATAGATGGAATACTTGATAAGTGATACATCATTATTGATTCATCATGTTTTAGACAAAATTGTCTTCTAACTTATATTTTTCATAAATTTAGGATACATAAAAAATTATTCAGGCCTTGCATGTTATGGGAGACAACACCCAACTGGTGGTTATTAAATAAAAATAGTAGTATAAGGATGTGGCTCGACTACCTCCTCTGCAACATCTTTTATTCCATATGTAGAAGGACACCACTGAAGTTAATATGGAGTACCCATATATTCTTTTTTCTTATTATCTGGACCTCAACTTCTCTATTTATTCATTCTTGGGCTTGGTAATTACATTATATTCTATGGGGTTCTCCAATTTCATTTTTTATTCTTGTAAGTTGGGAAGATTCAAATGTGGTGGTTAAACTCAATGATACCTCACCCAATATCAGATTAGGGATAATCCACTACGTCTTCCTAACTATGGGTAGTATAAACTTATCAACTAGTTGGGAGACTAAACTATGAATTATCCCATTTTCATTCCCAATTATCTTTATTTTTCCTTTATTTTTGTTTTATTTTCTTATTTTTTTTCTTGTAGTTTTAATGTGGTAGCAGCTAGGAGCCTAACTCAATGCTTCCACTGAAAAAATAAATTAGGTTGTTCCTTTTTTTATTTTGATTTTACCCATTTTAAATTCATTAAATAAATATTTATGGATCATATTTGATATATAAAAGAGGGTAGTAATTTTAATACGTTTGGGTAAGGTATTTCAATCTATTTGTAGGGGTTTTTTTGTGTTCTGTGAATTTATTTTTCTTTTATTTTTCATAATTTATAATTTGTTGTTCATTTTTTGTTGTGTTTTTTAGAATTATTGAGATAAATACAATAGATTTTAAAAATTCCTAAAATCTTGGAATTTCTATTTACATATATTTATTTTAGTTTTTTATTATTTAAATTAATTTTAAATGAATTATTTATACTTTTTATCGTTTCATATTGAAAAGAGAGATTCATTGTAAAATCCATGTGCATTATTACTCTCAACATTAAAAATCACTCCCTAACTAAAGAGGTTTCTAAACCATTTTTGAAACATCTTAAATTTATATATTTATTGAGATTATCTAGACAAGTAGTTTTATCCAAAACATTCTATTTTTATATTTTTCAAATGTGTTAGAGATCATGGAATATTTCAGGGGAGATTGAGGCACCAATTAGAAATCTCTTTTCAAATTAAACTCTTATTTTGGATTACCTATGAATATGAAATGTTTTAATCCCACAATATCCATGAAATAACATGTTAGTAATCCACATTAGAATCCATTTATCCATTTAAACCCAAATCAGGAACATTAATGCATGATTATTATTGAACTTAAGTGGGGGAGGGTAAATATGAGATTGATTTTTCATTCCTAAAGAATATGTTAGAGAAGACTTTAATGTGTTTTGATATTTATTGATTATTTGGTGTATGAAGTATCTTAATTAAAAGATTTATTGGTAGCCAAAATTTCATTACACTTTTGGGTAGGGTATTCACCAATTTTATATGATCAATATTTTTCTCTCTTTTACACAAAAAAGATTCTAACGAGAAATCCAAATCTAAATTCAAGCTACATAAATACTAAAAATTGGGCAAAAGTGGGGATAAATTCATATATATAGAAATTATAAGTGTGAATACACAGGGAAATAAATAGGTTTTTATAGGTGAATCATTTTTGGGATAATTTAGGTGTATATAATTATTGAGAAAAAACTGTTTTCATGCATTTACTTCACTTAAGATATTAACCCCCCTCATTCTGGTTCAGTTGTTTTTACATTCAAAACCTTCCATCCCACAACCTTCGAAAAAGAAATGAAAAATACCTCATCATTGAGACATTAATTACATTGTGATGTGGATATACTTCGAGTATATCAAACCTATGGAAATCACACATGTTGTTGAGAATGAGAATAACTGCACACACAATAATCCTTGAGTGAAGAGATAAATCTTTTTCTTAGGAGGTAGATAAGACATGCATGTGATGTTTAACATGAAATTGAATGGATTATTATAATTTTTGATATGTTATGAAATATTTATCCTTGTATGATTTAAAAATTTTCCCTTATATGATAATTGAGATGTGTTTTCATTTGTACACTATGATGATTTTTTAACCTGTGTAAAAGAATATTATCCATGACTGAATTGTTTAAGTGTGAGGGAATAGGTAGATAAAATATTTTAAATTATTTTATTATGAATATCAATTTTTTAATCATAAAAATATGTTATATTAATGTAAATTGTATCATTTTATGTTTTTAAAAATATTTCGATTTAATTGAGAAAATGGAATATTTTGGATTTTAACTACATTAATTTATTCTTTTGTATTGGCCATAACATTTTTTCACAATGATTTAAATTAAAAATTTATTATTTTTTTAGGTTTTTATAAATTTTTGGAATCATATTTTTATGGTGGACCCTAATCAAAATCCACTATTTTAGGGCCCGCAACCAGTTCACAAGTCCAATATTGAAAACTCTAGACATATTTGGATAATTTTAATTTTGTGCTGACATATCATATAATTAAAAAATAATGTAACTAATGTTTATCAAGATAAAAGGGGACATAATGTATAAATAAATTCATATTTGTGGCTGAGATGGATTCTTTAATCCTCAAAGATAATAATGAATAGTACTTTGGATGAATTGGAATAAAAATAATCGCCCATCACATAATAAATTCATAAAGTAATTTTTCTATATACATCTACACACATGTAAAAGGAATATTATCATTTTAAGGTAGAAATGGAGGACAAAACTATACAACATTCAAGAATACAACGTCATAAAAAATCAGTAAATAAATTTGTATAACATGCGCATATATTCAGTGGACAAAATTGGATAAGAAAATTTCTTACCATTCCTAATAAAAAATTACTCGCCCTTCTTTATAATGGGTTGGAAACATGAGAGAATCCTTTTTTGTCCATTTTATGTGGTTTTTAGTATCATTTATATTGTAATTTTATAATTCTATATTATTATAGGTTATTATTATTTGTCTTCTCATTCTCTCATATTTTTATATTTTCTGTTTCAACCCTATATTCTCCACTGCAAACTCTTTTACCGAAGATGATCAGTAACTGACCAAAAGATGTTCCTAGGTGAGTAATCTAATGATGAACCCAATTCATTGAGATATCAGTTTTTATGTTTCTTATTTTTTCACATTTATACCTAGAGGTATATTAGTGGTCAATTTTCATTTTTGTATCCACTTGTAACATGCTGTTTCACTTCCCGTTCTGCAATATTTTCCCTCGATCGATGTGGTAGACGTACAATCTCTCAGCGATACTTGACAGTTCCATATATTCAATAACAAATGCAGTTTTTCATTTTCACACATATGATGGAGTGTTTTTATTATGTAAACTTTAGAATAATGAATAGATGAATAAGGTTCATTCGGGGTGATTATCTCAAGAGGACATCCTTTCTGTCTAACTGCATTTTATCTGCATTCATTATATTTTAATTACATATGCATGTTTAATTTTAGAATTTCATTATCATTTATCATGTCTAAATTAATTTTAGTTTTATTTTATAAATAAATTATTTTTAAAATGTGATTTATAAGTACTGATTTATTGAATGTGAAAACTCCTCAAGAGAACGACCTAGGTCATCCACTGTGATACACATAGAAATAAATATTTTCGAGAGCATGCCCAACAATGAATCAACACTAAGATTCTAAAACTTACACCCCATGGGGGTAATATAAAATATCATGGTATTGAATTGGTTTTTATATAACATTTAATTCTCATAACATACGTTGGAATGAAACACAACATGTTAACCATCCGTATTTGATACATTTCATATAAAATCCATGTGGTTTATCCAATCAAGGGGTGCTTAGTTATTTTACAAATAATGTCATTAATTGAGCCATAACCAAGAGAAAATGTACTCTCTTGAATTGAATGTATAAAATATGGTCCCTAGTATTATATAGACTAGGTAAGTATATTGTTATACCTAGATGATTTATATATTTTCTTGTTTATTGATATGATGGGTATGTGATGTGGTCATACTCTTATATTATTTTTTTTATGTATTTATCATTAGGGTTAGAAAATAATTAGATTATTGATAATGTATTATTGGATATACAAGATTTATAAAATCCTTGTTTTTAGACATTAAATGATGTAGATAGTGGGATATACAATTATGCATACTTGTATGCGATACCATTTGCGGGAACATGTATAATGATACATGTGTTTTAAAGGGATCATTTAAGATCCCATTGTATCTTGAGTAACATTAACAAATTAATAAATTCCACAATATACATAAAATTAAGGATTTATGATATTTCAAGGTCATAATTTTCCATGGGGTCACACAATATGGTTTTTTAATGAGGATCATAATTGTAATAAATTTAAATCTACCTAAAATGCATTTTGTGGATATATAGAGTAATTTAAATATATATTTTCTCAATTAGTAACATTTTATATACTATATTGTGAAAATTTATGATATATTTTTAAAAAATTGTGTTTTTAAAAAATCAAAACATAGTATTATATATTTCATGTCATGTTTCAATATATGATCTAACAATGGTGAATGTTTACTAAGTCCTTGAGGGTTTTACTATATGCAAGATATTGAGATATATGTTCATAAGAAGGATGATTGTGAATGGGTTTCTATACCATATCAAGGTAAATAATAATGTAAAATGTTACATGGTGTATGAAAATATGTTGTGGTGTCTTATTTTGGTATTATTTTTTTTACGATGATTCAATGTTCATCAACCATCTTCTATAAAAAATCATACTATCATTTTAATAAGAAAATTTATCATGATCCTATGTTTTTGAATATTTAATATATTCATTTAAATTTTAGATTTATTTATCATGATTAAACAATAATATCTCAATGAGTTAAAATATAAGGAATTTTTATAAAATATTATAATTTATATTGGTTGAACGTTTTAGTTATTAAGTCATGTATAGATGTGGTTCAATCCTAATTTAGTGAATATTTTGTATCAATTCACTCTACAATTCATTCCATTCATTTATAAATTCATTGTTTCTAGTAGACCATTAATAATAGATATATTCCCCATGATATTTAATATATTTTTGTGATCTATTGATACCATAAAGATGATAATCAATCTAATTGGTCCTCTATGATCATTATGAAACACGTTTTTGACACTTGGATTTACAGGTGTAATTAATGTTACATTTATTCATTTCGTATTCAATATATATATATATATATATCATGGTAGATTTTTTGTTTTGTTATTAAGATTCATTGTTTTCATTATGGTACTCATCACACCAAAATCCATCATAAACCACATAGATTAAATATATAGAAAATTTAATTATTGAATTTTCTTTTTCAATACCCTTTGGTATGAAATATATCTTATTTTTTCTTTTGTGAGTTAGAGATCATTACATAGTCTCTATTAGAAAATAACAATACATGTGATATGTTATGAGAGGAAATTAACACTAAATTGCCTAATTTTTTTTTAGAATGTAAATTATCTGGAAAATATTTTGAAATAAACTTAATTAAAGAACTAAAATTTATTTGGACATTTTTATTGAATACTATATAGTGAATAATTCCTATAATAATTTCAAAAACTAAAAATTAATAATATTATTTATATGAGAAAACTTAATATTATATAGTAAAATTAATACAATAATATAGCGAAAATAGAATTATTGTATAATCAGTGTCATGATCAGGTGGATAAATTCTCATATCATAATTGTAATATAAATGAGAATTACCATATGTTGATATTGATGATGAATAATGGGTCAATAAAATATTTATCAACAAATACAAATTGAAAATAAAATAAGAGGTATGAGATTGATGAATCTTACATTCTTGGTGTTAAATTACATAAAATTACATAAATAAAGATGACATGACTTTATTGTAAAACATTTGTATCTTAGTTGGGCCCTAGAGTATTTGAAGGTTTGTAATAGTTGGATCATAGGAAAACATAAAAGAATAATTAGATTATAATTTGAGAAATTATACTTGGGATCATGTGAAGAGACTACAAGGGGACTATATAGTTGGAATTATAAGGTGCTTGATTATTTTTTTTATGAATATATATTAATAAAAAAATTAATGATGAACCTCTAAGGATCATACCCCAACTAGGGATATTGATGTTGAGGAAGAATTTTCCTTCATCGATTGATATAAATATATTTTTTAATTAGATTGGTGTTTTAAAAATACCCAAATATATGGGAATATGACATTTATAAATGGTTTTCTAAAGAATCATGATTATTTTAAATAAATTTAATGTTATAAATAGAAATTTTTTTGTCAAATGATATTTTATTATCTTATATAACTTTTTTATAAATATTAATCATCTCCATTGTATTATTTATATAAATATTTCATAATAAAGATGAAATTTAAAAGATGTGGGGTTATCTAAGAATTATTTATGGAGTGATTTAAGAGAGCATGATCTCATTGTACATATCCATATTGAAAATTAAATATTTTTATTAATCATAAATATATCATATACAAATTTTTAAAGGACTAATTTTTTCCATTATTTATATGATAATTATTTGAGAGCTTAAATAACTTTTCAAATCGAAATAAAATTAAACTACTAAAATATATATTTTTCTATCATGTAAAATATATAAATGTGTGTTTTTTAAATAAATAATAAATAATAGAGGAACAATTTTAATATACACCATTATCAGAATCAAATTGTGAAAGAACAAAACATGAAAATTTGGAAAATAATTGTTCAAATGTAGAATTATTGACTGTTTAATAAAATATAAATTAACCAAAATTAATGTATAAAACATGTTTTCGCTAATTTTTAAACAAGAATGGTGGATTAGATGATGTATGTGATGATTTTAATGACACGTGTAAAAATAAATCTGGATTATATATTTCATATTATTATATGAATGTCTAAATACATGATAGAATTTTCAGATATTATTTACCAAAGATATTTTTTGTATAGAATATCAAATTGTGTTTGTAAAATATATAATATAATAAAGTGTGTTTTAAAGATGATAAATAAACAATAATGTACTAAATACCCAGAAGAAGAATATAATTTAAATACAAAATAATATACCAAACTCATTTTATAAAGTCATAATACAAGGATCTTTGTAAATATTAAATGAATATTTTAGTTTTTTTAAAAAAAATATTAAAAAATATTTAGAAATATATATCTATATAATACTCTTATAAAAAACATATTGAGTTTTTGTACTACTTAATGAAAAATAATGTAGATAAATCAGTTATCAAGTTTAATTTTATTGAATTAAATTGTGTAGTACATGAATAATTTACTAAGGTGTGGTCTAAAAATTTATTCAATAAGTATTTTTCAATCAAAACAGTTCAACAACTATTCTAGTTTGAGGCCACTCAGAACCCCCTCTCTGCATTTTTTTATATAATTAATGTTTAAGGAATACATGTTACATTCAACCATTATGATTAAATCCCTAGGGTGATAATTTATCTTATTAACAAATTTTATATTTATGAAGTTAAAATTTATAGCGAGTTGAATAATTCATTCGTAAGACTTAATTAAATTATGTTTCAAATTGTCATGTTCACCAATTTAGTAAAATGGTAAATTTACCCTATATGTTGACCTTTTTAATATTTCTAGATAGATTGATAGAACTCAGAATTCAACTTTACTCCAAGGAGGAATATCAATTAAGCCCAATGATTCTTTTATTTTTCTTTTATTTAAAATTTATTAAATATGTACATATTTATCTCTTAATAAATAATGTTTATATATCCTAAATGGAAGATCTTACTGAATTTTTTACACTGTAATTATTTCTATAATGGGATGTGTTTTCCCTACATGTGTTATAACTATTAAGTTTGAGCTATAATTCTTGGGTTCATAAATATATTTTCTTTTAATTAAATTACAATTCTACATATTATAACTATTTAAATAATCTATTATAGAGTATCAAAATTATTATCCATATTCAATTACATAAACCCTAGATAATGGAGAAGTGAGCTGGATCAATTTATCAAGAACAATAATGATGAAACATGGATTTTAGGTGATGATGTTTCATATCGACAATAAGTAAATCATAAATCCTCTGTGTTTACACAAAAATGATTTACATTTAATTATTTATATCCTCGTCAATATTAAATTCCTATTTCCATGAATTTATTTTCCATTTTATATTAAAATTAAAAAGACTAAAAATATAACAAAATATTTATATATAAAATTGTAATTGTTTTTAAAATGATTAATTTTTTTTCAAATATCCATATTTATGTGTTATTGTTATTTTGATTAATTTGTTTTACATATAATAAGAGATAATAAATTAATATTTAAACTCACATTATGAATATTTTATCATTGTCTATTTTCATTATGTTGATGGTTTATTTTATCTTGAATATTAAACTACCAAATTGGTTGTCTATTGTGATCAAAATTTTGAATTATAATATTAATAACTATATTATTATTATTATTATAAAAAATAATAATTTATGTAACTACAACTGATATGTGGATGAAGAAAACGGACAGTGGGTATTAGTGGGATAAATTATTCTTGAATACCTTTTTAATTTTTTAAGTATGTATTATTTAAAAAACAAAAAGGGATATAAGATATTTGGTTGTCTCATCATCCAATCAACTAATTCTTTTGGAATAATCACCCAAATTTATCTTTATCACATTAATAATTTATATGAAAATAATGCATGATTGATAGATTGAAGTATCACATGGTAGAAAATTAACTTTTGGGAAGGTGGAGTAGATCGATTGCAACTCTAAACATGAAATGACCGAGATTATTGGTGTTTCAATTAGGTATAAAGCGAAGAATTATAAATATAATATGATGATTCTGGTGACAGGTGGCCCCACATAGTGTGAGAGACATGACAAAAAATGATTCAGGGAAACCCCATGTTCAGAAAAAGTATCAACATTAACGGAAGTATAGGAAAACATAAATTAAAATTATAAAATGACTATAAATTGTATATATCAATGATAAAATACAATTAAAGTGATAATCCATGGATGATATAGTTTTTTCATGTTATATATCTTAAAATGGTAGTAGCTTAGGTTCACACATACTGTATATTGGGACACACTACTTGACAATGTAAGGATATGTATGTTATTATAACACCTATCCTGATATACTGTGATGGTCATGTTATATGTTTTGTATTATATACTATATTCAAAAGAACGAATTTTTTATAAATATAAATATACACATTTTGTGTCTCATCACATAGATTTTATATCATAAATGGGGTGGATTGACATGTGTTTAGTTTTTATACCATGTATTCTACATGGTTCTATGTGTCATGTATTCAAAATACAGGACAATATCATGGTACATTTCATGACATGTACACGTGATTCATTCCCATTTAGAGAAGGGATTCCCAAACTCCATGTACCCTATAAGAAACATAGTGTTGTTTTTTTATAAATTTTATAGATAATTTTAGAACACAAATGGAATATTTGTAGATACTACATGTGATTTACCATTGAAATACATGTTGTATACTATATTGATTAGGGTATTTATCAAATATTCTCACCAGAATATCTGAATTTTTCACATGAGTATTTTTTTCAAATATATTTTCCTTTTGGATCAGGATGGTGAATGTTTTTTTGATAGTTATGGTTATTTATGTGGTTTAAAAGATCCATTATATTCCTTAAATTTTTCCATCTGATGGTTAAGTACATGGAGTAATTCTGAACTAGTAGGGTCTCATTAAAAAAATATTTTTATTCATAGGATATAGCATGGTGCAAAAATATATATTGTGTTGTAGGAAAATACCAATAAAATAAACGACTTAGTATATTCATCTATGAGAAATGAGACCTCCATTTAGTCCTGATATTTATACACCCATAATCTAGGTGAGATGTGGGTCCCACATTCTAAATCAATTGTCAGTACTCCCCCATGTTATGGTGCACGGTTCTTATACTAATAGAGTTCAGTTTATTCCAATATGATAAGTTAAATATATTTATCTTAATATAATCAGTACAACTAGATTGATGAGAAATCTATATTAATTCATAGTTTAGTAATAAAGATTATCCAAATATTGTATGGATGTATGGGGTTTGAATTCCTATGATATATAAAACAATTTTAACTTGAGTAGAGGATGATGGGATTATTCCTTTTATAATAGATGAAATAAAATTATAGAATACTTTATTATATATAATTATCCTTCAGGATTCTCAAAATTCTTGGTTTTGTTCATACATGTTTTTCTATCTTTTCATTGAGTTTTTGGGCCATCCTACATTGTATGTACATACTCACCCTTGTATGATATTTACAACCACACATGCCAGATTGGATTTCCAATTGAATATTTGGGGAAGGTAGAGTTTATGAAGATGATATTTAGTAACTCATAGGGAACCATTGTAGGATATTGTATCATCCGTATATTTTGTTATATAGAACACTATTAATAAATTTGATTTTTTGATAGCTTTCTCTATAAGAAACACCAATTTTAAACAAACTGTGCAATGCTATTAAAATATTTTTTTTAATGTGTCCATGATCATCCAACCATTAAATTGGTATTTATAAAATTTATTAACCATATTTTGAAACTTATATGAAAATACTACTGCATAATAATTTATTAATTAATTATTAGAAAATAATTGCTTAATTTTTTTAAATACATTTTATTCGTCAAAAATGTTTTTTAATGTTTATTGTCAAAAGTTTTTATAATTAATATCAGGTATTTTTGTAATTTTCGTTTATAAAAATGGTATCATTTTAGAAATAATCATATCAAAAATACATTTTGTGTTTTTTGGATTTTCATTAAAATGTTTGAGATTGAAGTGAATTTAAAAAAGTGATTTTTACTGAAAACTATATTTTTATTTCGAATATTTAAAATATTATATTAAAAAAATTAAATTTTAAACATTTTAAAATAATATTATTGATAATAAAATTATATTAATCTGAATAAATACTATGTTTTAATTATTGATAAATACATTTTTAATCATAATAATGTATTTTTCAAAAAACCATTTTTCATTTTTTAAACGTTTTTCATAAATAATTTTTTCTCACTTATTGAAATTCGAGCCTAATATTCTTGGTTAAATAAGACATGTTTGTTATCGATAGGATGTATTTGATTTATATACAGTATCATATTCATGGGGACGGTAATTCGTACGTACGCACGAGCAACAATATCATTCTATTGATGGTGAAATCATTTGTAATTGGATGGTATATCATATATTTAGAATCACTAAAATTTTATATTTATTATTTACATCAGCTATACACATTATTATACCCATCCAAATAATGATGTGTTTGAATAACAAACAACACTACGACGTGGAGACGGTAAGCCTTATGTACAGTTTGTTGGTGAATTGTCATTCACATGATCGAGAGAATAATGAATATTGTTGTACCATACATATAATAACATCACAGTATGTATAATTTACCAGTGTTATTATTTTGGTATGGAAATAAAAATTAAAGGGGTAGTGGAAGAAGAATAGAACTTTGAAAGAGGTGGTGAAATTAAAACCTCTTATTCGGGTGTTTGCTTTTGATTTGACAAAAAGGGATCCTTAAGATGGATTTCCAATCAATATAAGGCCTCTAGGTCAAAGTTAGGGTAGTTGGGTCGATATTTGAGTAAGGGTAGGCCGAGGAAAATGAATATGTAGGTGTGATTTTGAGAGAAGGGGAAGTACCATTTTATTTGAGAGGATAGTGTCACTTTAGGAAATGCATGAAATGTTATTTTATTATACAATCATATTGAGATTATAATGGCGCCAAAAGTATTAATTTCTTGGATAAGTAAGGTATGGGTAAAAAAAATTCAACCAATGTCTTTAATAATTGTTTAGGTCACCATATTAACCTTAACATTTAGATTTAACACATAGTTAAATAGATTAACTTTTTTCATGTATTCTTGTATTATTATAATAAATAGTTAAAACCATACAATAAAAATACAAGAGAACCCCAAGTGGATTATTATTGATATATCGAATCGTAGTTAAGTCGTTTGGCTGAGCCTTATATTTTTATGTATATTATATCAATTAATAATATAGTATTTGTTTCAAAAACTATATATGTCAATTCTGAAAATATAGTCTATTTTGTTTTTCTGAAAGTCATAACATATTTATTACTTCTAAAAAACATTATTTAATCAACCCTAACATTTCATATTAACCTTGAAAATTAGTGGAATTGATCAAAAGTCCCAATTCACATTTATTTTGACATTTATATTTTCAATTATTTTAATCATTCATTAATATGGTAATTACGATATCATCATTACGTCATAAATAAATTTACTTATTTAATGTCTAGAAATTATAAATAATATAGCGTTATGTAGAAATAATTTTAGACTTATAATGAATATTTATAATCTAATTTATCTTATGTATAACCCTATATTAAAAATGGTTTAGTTATTAAACACGTAATTTAACAGTTTTACCTCTTCTTTAAGTAAAATAATAATTAATTTCTTAATCTAATCCAAGTAAAAAAATGATCATAATTTATTTATAAGGTTGATTTTGGTCCAAATACACTTGTCCAATTGAATTAGGATATGTGTTAGTTTAATTATAGTATCATTTTTACCTTTAATTACAATATTCACTTTTAACCGTGCAAAATAAAATCTTAAAGATACTATTCACTAAAAATTACATTCATCCTATTGAACCAAATTTTACTTATTGATGCCAGCTGTTTCTTCCGGATTTTTTAAATTCAATTCATAGAAGCATAAAAATTACATTGTATGCTAATTTGACAACGTTCCTAGATGGTGGGTAAAAGAGGTTAAAATGTTCAATAAAATTTTTTACATCTATTTTTTATAAAATGACTATAATGAATTACATTGAACTTATATATGAATTAATTATTTATTTTGAACTAAAATAAATTTAAATAAAATAAATACTTATTTAAATAAAAATAGGTTTTAAACAATAATGTAGTGATTATTACTATTCATCAAAAATTGAATGTTTTCAGAAAAAAAATCACCCTAAGATAATTTTGATACTCTGAATCCAAAAATGAAGTCCATTTTTAACAATAAAATTTTTAAAATTAAAATAAAGGGTATTAAAATTCATAAAAGCAAGTTTGATTGGTCGTGGTGTGCTACAACTCGTAGTTTCATATAATGCAAGATATTGCATTATTCAAAGAGAAACGTTTTGTGGAAGAATGGGGTGTTACATATAAAACAAGATCCACCGATTAAAATTTTTAGAAAATAAATCATGAATAATGACTCAATATGAAGACGTAACTCACTGAGTGGATTCCAATGCATTTGACGGGGTTTGAATCGGAGTTCGGTTTGACAATTGCGAGCCAAACTATCCCTAATCGTTGCTCTTTTTGAAAACCCGGGTGCGCTACTATCCAGAAATGATAATATGAGGATACTACATGTTTTATAAAAAACACACAAATTACATGTCGTGTAAGTCGGAATACACTCCATGCATATTATTTTTCTATCCATTTTTTATCAAATTCCCTTACACATCATATATAGGTTCTGCTGACATCGAATAAATGGTGTGTACTGGGATTACATGGCATGTAACCCCCAGTGACATTGTGACACAGTATTGAAACCAGAACCCAACATATTTTTACTACTTTTTATTATTTACAAATTTGAAATAAGATAAGTACCTTAACCAAGGAAATTTGTTCTTAAACAATGTCTCCTTTTACACTATGGAAATGCCACCTATTTCTTCAGGATGAGCCCATCTGGATCTCATGGATCTCACATCATGAAAATCCATATATATATATATAACTCCATTAAAATTAAAAAAAATTAATCCAAAAAATTAAACCCACACCATCCCAAATACCAGGTTGTCGAATTCCTCTAACCCATCCTCACACACAATACCATGGTTATGAAATTTCCCATGACATACCTTTTAAATATTTTAACATATTTAAATCGAACCATTAATATAAAGTGTTTTGACCGGTCTACATAATGGAGGGGAAATAATACACCCCTAAAAAATCATTAAATTTCAATGAAAATAATGAAGTACCTACAATGGAGTTGTAGACATAGGCATATTCGATATTAGCCTCTAAGATTGATGGATTATGATGAAATCAATGTTTTTGAAAAACAACATGAATATTTGGGAAATAATTGAGATGGATATAGCAGCCCTTGAGGGGAGACAAAAATGAAATTGAAGAATGAGAGATGATATCCTTACCAAGCTATATCCAACACCAAATCTATCTTCAATAACAGAGGTTGAGTGATGATATAGGATCAACCCATAGAAGGAGGATGAAAATGGAGAAAACTCCCCCCAATGTTCACAACCAAGAGTGGGAAAAGGAGGAAGAATGAAATTGGAGGGATGGATAAAATCATTATTTAACCCCTTTAAGTGGCCACAAGCTTTTCTCACATATTTATCCTCAATGTGTATCAAATGTTTAGATTACAAATTTAAAAAGTCAGAGATTCTCGCATGGTCATCTGACTCACCTAGAATGGTTTCCCAAACCCATCTCAAGGAAAATACATGGTGGAAGGTTTTCACTATGAGGCCCTCACCAATAAAAAATGGGCCTTCATACCTCTGACATACTTGATACCCTTACATACTATAGAGTAACATTGACAAACATTATTCCCATCATAAAATAATGTTTTGGAATTAATTAAATATTAAAAGTAACTTCCTATTAACTAGAAAGAAGATGGATTACAATTCAAAAACACAAAATCAAAAAGAGGAGAATTTTGAGCCTATATAAATATATTATATATTGAAATCTAACCACAATAATATATCTTTCCCCTAAACAAGAAAAACCCATTAGATGGTACTGAGCATACCCATCCCATTAAATTAATTTAGAATACCCCAATATAAAGGGTACATGTCAACAATATTAAGGGGGTCCCCACTATATGTGTGATATACCATGGTCACACCTTGACTAAATTCTCCATCAAAATGAAGTCCATCGACCATAAAGCGACCCAAATATCCACTAATGATGAATCTTCACTCATAAAGATCATTAGATGATCATATTCCATACGGAAAACCCACAATAATATTGCACCGCATTGGGTTATGTGTCATTCCCATGTCATACATGGCACCGATGAGGTCCTACATTTCACCAGATGCTAAAAAGTATTGGTGCCTTATTCCACAATCATGTAATGCATCACCATGATGCCCACATTCCAGTATACCTCTTGAAATCCTGCATCAATTTGATTCCATGATGCCAATGCACCTCATATATGAATATATATAACACATAGGATACTATTCCACCCTACAAAACAACATCTGGGTTGTCCATAAATATCACTTATGAACATCATGGACAAAGAATAGATGTTACTGAAAGGAAATTCCAAAAAAATACAAACTATGAACATAGGATATGCCCATGGGGTACCTATGATTGTCGTCTGCTCACTAGCCATCTCAACATGTGGTTGCTCAATAGTGTGCACCTAGCCCAATGCATTACTACATTAAGCCCGATGTTCGTATGGTTATGAACTATGGGCCCGAAATTAACCACATTTTTGGGTACCACATTCTCTACCATGACCTCCATATTCATATAAAACCCAGCTACCTTCACATTGAACAACTCTCAGTCCAATCTCAGGACCCTAATTCTACCCTATCCTCGACTAATAGTAGTATGAGAAGGCATCCTATTGAACCTATCAAGATAACCAATCTATCCACATGACCATAAATACTTTGGATTCATCTCACACTTTGTTTGTACATTTCATGGATTCCCACACTAGAATCACACCATCAATGACCCTCTCTGTGGTGGTCTACCTGACTCCTTGGCTTGGCCACCTCATTATATATCATCTCCATTTCACTTCCTACCATCTAAAAATGTCACCATTTTTTTCACTAGAAGACAGCACCTGACACAAAAACTGCCAATCATTAATTCTTCCCTTAGATATGATCTCCTCGTTCACCACCTCTGAGAAAGAGACTAACCAAAATATGTTTACCTTCACCCAAATATAACGTCACAATCCATCCTTCAAATTAAACTCCCTTGAGGTGTAATCTCTCACCATGTCAAGTCTGAATAGAGAAAAATATGTGAATTTCACTCCATAGTCCATTATAAAAATGTAACCACATAAAAGTCCTAAGAACTCCTGAGCTCTCCATAACCTCGTCATCTCTAAATAATGTGCTGGAATAACATGGCATAAATGTCCTTATATGAGACTCCATCATATCTTCTTTCCTATTCCTACTTTTCCCAACTGCGCTAAGTCATTCCTCTGAGCGTATAAGTTACCATCATTACCCAGTACCCTAGAAGAATCATAAGATGTTAAAAAATCATCTACATCAATTCTATTTCGATCATATCTGGTTGTTAACATCCTTCACACAAAAACAATGGTGGGTTTTATGATTGAAAATAATGTTTCGGATATTCCATCACAGGAAATTATCCTTGATATCCCTTATAAATCTCGAGGATAACACATAGTGAACCTTACATGAGTTTGTTTTCAATCCATGACCCCAAAGATGTCATATTTGGAGGTCACCCCACCTACACTATAATTTTGGATGTATCATGTTCCTACGGCTCATGATCTTCCTGACCCATATGGGTCTCAACATAATCGTGCTCTAGTGGCATCACAACACCACATTCCTGATGTTACATCTGAGAAGTATAGTTGGAAATCCGATGAATACCATTACAAGTTAAAAAAAATTGATAACACACACACACACACACATATATATATATATATATCAGAAATAGGGAAAGCAGTAATAGGGCATAAAACGTCAATACCATTACCCTTCCTCCACGCACCCATGTCTCATTACATCCTAGCCTCATGTCCCATTACCCTCTTATATCCTAGTAATGGATCTATTATGATTTAGGCCAACCCTTTTGGATGAACCACATCTCCTCAAACTGATGAACATGTCTCCAAACTTGGTGATCAACATCACCCAATGTCTTCATAATCTCACACTCCAATATGATCTAGGCCCATGTATAACAATATTACATATAACATATAACCAAGAAAATTAACATAATAATGTGCATAAATATATCACATCCTACTATGTGCATAATGAAAATAATAAACATGAATAACAATAGCCCACTCCATACCATGAAAACATTCAAAATATATTCTTTACTATGTTGACCCAAGGATAACATGTCATAAAAAATAATTATCATAACCAATAATAACACTCAATGTGGAAAAATTATAGAACGTACAACACACAATATAATAGTAATAATTCATACCCACAACAACATGGTTCATCCATCATGTTTGAGGATTTAGTCACCCAAACAAAAGTTCTAAACCCTGTTCTCACCACATTCTAATACTCAGTAGACCGTAACCCAAATTCTAAGACCAAATGAAAATGAAATTACTTGGTTCCATTAGAATCCAACTGAACTCCACTACTAATTCCATTTAATGGAATTTCTCTAATACAATTTTTAGTTGAATGACCCGATTAGAAAATGAATAGTTCTTTCGTGCTGAGCTTCACATTTTTTAGGAACACTTTCCCATAATATGAATGTGACTGACTAGAACTGAGGGTGAGATCAGAGAGATTTAATGGAGATAATATCCTTAGATGGGGATGATATATTGGAAGAGTTAGATATATAATATTAAGTGGATGAAATGACTAAAAAGATTGGAACCTTAAACCTTCCAATAGTGAAAACACAATCAATATCATACTACAGAAGAAAAAATATCTAAAAATCAATTGAGGACATAAATTATCACAATAAATTGAAATTATATATTCTAAATATATATTTTTGACATATCATATTATGAACCAGTCATAATGTACATATAAATTACTAGAATGTTTTGGAATACCTTAACCATTATGAAAATAGACTCCCAATGTACTTATTAGTTTAGTTCCTTTAGAATCATGGAAACTTATAAAATAATACATAAGTGAGATACATTGTCTCTAACTAGGTTCTTCATGAACATCACCCTTCATATATAGATCATACATAAAAAAATAATCATAACATTGGGTAGGAAACATAAAAATTGGTGAGTTCAGATGAGTAGTAAAGGTAAACAAGTGAGATATGTAAGCACAAACATCCACATTGTTATATGAGAACGTGATAATAACATTAGAATATCTCACCGGTATATAAAATATCATAAACATGAATTGTGGAATAATTATTGGCCATTCATAAATATGAATCATAAAAAATTAAAGAACATAATCCATTAAATCTAAACATATGAATAACAATATAAGTGTGGAGAAAAACATAAGAATATAAAAACCATATCTGATGGTTACATACCAAGACATTATTAAATTGTTAGGCTTGGGATAATCACATGTGTAGATGATTCATAATTGGGATCCCTCCTCTGTATCCTCTTATTTTAGGCATTGGATGTCCACCCGTTTTCCATATTGTTTCATGCATGGGATTTCCTCTCATGTATCCTCTTGTTTAAGACTATGGATTTACTCCTGTGTACCCTCTTGAATCAATATTTGGATTTCCTCCCATTTAACCACTTTTTATGATGGGATTGGTATCCCCTCCTTTTACCCTTTTATCTCACAAATATTTTGTTTTTTACCCAATACATTTGAGGTTGATATAGGTCCCACCCACTTCATAATGAAACCATAAATACATGTTCCACATAATCATAAACCATCATATAAAAAACCACAAAATAAAATGGTTGTCATAATCTTGTAATCACATCATACAATTTTGAAAAGAGAACAGTTTCCTAATCCCTTCATCAATGCATTTCCCATGAAAAGAAGCGGGTTTCATTAGAATAGAACTGATGAAATATTAAAAAACTTTGTAAACTTAATTCCATAACATTTCAAAAATAGATAGAGATAATGGTAATTTAAATAATGAACTATTACCCCAGAATGGAAATAGTTACACTAACATATATTATCATTAATTGTAAATAATTTTCCTATATCTTTTAAAAACACATAATGTTGAAATTATCCATTATATTCTGAAAAAATTTTCAAAAAAAATTAAACCTTTGAAAAACCATTTTCATGAATGTAAAACTGAAAACTTATAACGGAATCATTGGAAATATTTTGAAATCCTTTTTCTATTGAAAACATGTATAAGAGCCTAAAAACATTTTAAAAATCGTTTTCCTTGAATACTTATAAACGAAGGTTGAAAACCATTTCTTATAAAGTCACAATTTAAAAAAACATTATCCTTTTAATCATGAAAAGTAACCATCAATAAAATTATGGTGGGTAAATCCATACTCATCTTACTCGGTTAAAAGAACATCCCTTTTTCAGGGAAAAAAGGGTAGAAAAAATCCTTGTTCAGAAAGTGGTAAGAAGATTAAATTGAAAAAATTGGAAACATATTTAATGGGTAAGAATATAATTTAATGATCATAGGGGATTAGTTGCATATTATTGTAATACCTTTTTTGGAATGCATGGTTCTTTAAGAGAACAAAAATCCAACCAAACATAATGGTAAGTTCTAATTTTCTTAAAAATATATTAATAATTATATTATGTACAAATGATTGGAAGAAATGGTAAAAATACATTAATACATAATTAATAACATGAGGATATTAAAAATAACGATTCTTCTTGAATGATGGATCATAAGATTTAATTAATTAAAAGGATTCCATAATCCGTCCTTCTAAATGGTGAGATTGTTTTAATAAAATCATACCATAAGGATACTATGAATCATAATACCCATTTCGGAAAGTGAAATTACATTTAGCATAAAAACTTTTTGAAAATTGTGTTATTCATGTAATAACATGTCAAATTTATTTTATATATTTCATATAAAAATATATGGGCATAACATAGAATGTTTCTCAAAGAAGGAAATCTGAGACGAAATTGATTTACCGATTTCATAACTATTGAAACATTAACCCCATGATAGAATGATTATAATGAGGACATGTAAATACCTAAATATTTATATAAAATTTTAATTTAATAAATTAATGGGATTTATATACAACACACAAAATTTGACTGGGGAATAAGGCATGTATCACATAGAAATAATGAGTGAGAAAACATTCACATTCCTAGTCTCCTAAGTCTCATCATACTCATTGAAACCTATTGTATATTAAATGTATTTTTATTATAAACATTTTTGAAAACCAAATTGTTTAATTTAATAACATATATGGATCTATCCTAACTTTATATTATCCTATTGTTGAAAATTTCATGTTATGATTACACTTCTGGTAAATTTAACATTGTTTTTCACATGTGTCTTAATTTGTTATATCATAGGTTCTTATACATATATCAAGATTTTTATACTTTAAAACATAATATAGATATAATTTAAATTCTATATATCTATATTATAGTAATCTATATATTATAGAAGTATGAAATTGTATACATTATTCGTGGTGACTGTAGGTCATACGTACAAATGAACGTTGTTTTTTTATTACTGTCATATTGAAAAAAGTGGTTAAATGTAATATATATATGTATTTATATTATTTATTATAGTATAATTTTTTTAATATATAAAATATATTTTAACTAAAAAAATTATTACATTCCATGTAGTGTGTGAATGAATCACATCGCTTTGAGGGGCTAGTAGTCCACATTTCCTCAAATAAAATTTTCATATTAACACATATATGAATTTTATATAAAAGATATATAGAAGAATAATAAAATTATTTATATCATATAAATTATATATTAATAGAGTTTTCATCATAATTTACAATCATAAATTATGTTTAATGAAAAAAATTGTCATCATTTCGTAAGGTGGTAGTTCATTGTGCATGAACATTATGTTCATTACCCATTATATGGTGGTGTGTGTAATTTTAGGTCTAACCATTAATTTAAAAAAAAATATGTATAATGGGGAGAATTTTTTTAAAATAATCGGGATATAATTATATTTTAGGGGGTGTATAATGAAAATAAAATAAACAATCTTGATGACTAATGTTCCCTTTTGTTTAGGTACCTCATTTTGGTTCTCAGCAAAGGGATTCTTTGGATGAAATTCATCTAAAAGTGAGGAATAAATGAAAAAATAAATGGTTTTCAGGATATAATTTGGTATATTTTGGTTAAGAAAGAGTGTATTGAGATTTGTGAGGAAATGTGGGGAAAATATGCATTTTATAGTGGAGGAGGAGTAGCGCTCTTATAATATTTTGGGAAGGGATCCCAAAGCAAAGGTTTTTATTTGAAGTTGATCCAATAGTGGTCCAAAGTAGATAAAATGAAGGATATAGCAAAAATAAGTCATGAAATATCTTCTTTACAATTTTATAAGACATATTAGACCTTAATTTTAGTGTTTATTCACTTGTTTGGCTTAATTTAACAACAATCGTTGTAATTAATTTTAATTAACTTCACTAATACATTTGAAAAAAAAAATATGTTCATCTTACTAGTCAATTTAAATTATGATTATTAAAAATGTTGAATATATTTTTCCATATTCAAATAACATAAGTGACATAAATTAATTTAATTTTAATCCTCCATATGGGACAACAAAACTGGGTTTTAAAGTAAAAACATTCAAACTATTTTCTATGTGTTTATAACAAATTTCATTGTGGAATTTATTCCAATGACATAAATTGTATAAATATATAAAAATCTGACGTAATTAAAAATATAATTTATCCTTATAAATAAATTATATGTAAAATCTGTTTTGAGTTATATTAAAACATTTATCATTATTCATAATAAATGAAACTTCCAAAAAAATAAAATAAATTGAACCTAACATATTATTTATGTTTTAAATTACAAAATTAAAAATATTTTAAAATATTAAATTTATAAATATCCCAAAATTTATATTTAAGAAAGGTTCTTCAGCAAATTGTGGTAAAATATCCTTTATAAAAATATTTCTTTTTTTCTTTGTAAAATTTCAGTTGTTCTAATATTTTTTCTATTTAATATATTAGGTGAATATCAAAAATATTTGAATGATAATATAATATATATATATATATTACCATAATATCACTCATTAATTCTAATAAATTTAGATTTTTGGATAAAACATCTTTTTGAGCATAAAAATAGTTTTCGACAAAAATATTCTCTTTATATTCAATTTGTTCACTATAATAATGAATTCATTTTATATTATTGTAAACCATAAGTTTTCATAAGCTATTTCATACTTTTCATATCCTTTAACATAATGAATATGTTGTGTCTTAATTTATTAAATAATAATATTTTAATAATATATGATTGTTTCATAAAACATGGTGTTGTGTCATACACATGTTGTTGAAGAAATAATTTCTTGAATGTATCCTAATCATTGATCAATGTGATTTAGAGGGAAATATAGAATTTATATTGCATGTACTACACGATTAACATTGAATTTTTTATAAAAAAATTCCAATCATTGTTCTTTAAAAAAATCTATGTCATGTGAAATTAAATATATGAAAAAATATATATTAATTCAAACAACTCAAAAAATAACAGGGTTTAAAATTCCAGCTGATTAAGATGAATTTATCCGTTGAAATGCATCTAAGTTATTAAAGATTCAACCCATGAATGTTCCAGTATTAGAAATCAACAATGAATAAATGAATACTAAAACATCCTTTAATAAAATAAAAGTTACACAAATAACAATTACCTATAGTAAGATATAACCAAGTTTCTAAATGAAAGAACATGCATGGAAAATAAAGACATAAACATGAAATAGTAATCTAACCATCATGTTCTTATGGAGTGTGACTGAGAACAAGGATAAGATAATGTTAACAATCACAAATCCATAAATCAATGATGGAATAAGGTCCTATCTTATTCATCAGAAATTGAGGTATTGTGGTAAAATATTAGGTTTCCAGATAATTTTTCCTAAACGTAATTTTTTTTCTGGAAAATATATACTTTTATGATTTCATGAAAACCTATCCCTCTAATTATCATTTATCCAGATCACATATTTATCCAAAAATAAAGGTAAATTATTAATTCTTGAAACACTAAAATATATTGAAATGATAGATATTCCATCTTATCAGTCATTAGTTATCATCATCACATGGTCCTTATAATATATAATCCCTTACTATGAAATCCTCATGTGGTGTGATTATAAATTATTATCACAAATATCCTCAAAATATTAAATTAATTTTTCCCTAAGTGGTTTTCCTTATAACCACTCTCAAAGATGAAAATCCAAAATTATATAAAAAAATTAACAAAATTAGATTGACATTGATCCAACGTATATAAAAAAGGTATCACTTTTTTCATATTCCAAACATTTGAATACCCTAATCATATATTCTCTTATAAAATTAAAATAACCTGAATTACCATAAATACTTTTGGAAAACATGAATTCCTCTTTATATTGAAGGTTACTAAATAAATTCATAAAAACATGATGTTTTAGAAATTCCCAGGACCCCATATATAAATTATTCAACCAAAATAAATAATCTAATGTAGGGTAATCAAGACCATTCAATTTACTCTATCCAAATAAATCATCCATTTATCGAATAATATTTTTTTTCTCAAAATAATGATCACAGTTAGGGTTACCTAACCTTATTCAAAATATAACTTTTATAAGTATTAATCACCCTTAAACATATCCTTTTCAAAACATAATTAAAACCTACAATAAAAATAATTATATTTCATGATTTATATAAGATAATATTTCAATTTCAAAACATAAGTATATTATTCACCAAACATTATTCATAAATAACAACCTAGGCTTTATCAAATTATTCATGTATACCTCTTTCAGAGAATGTGAAATATAAATATTTTCAAAAGGTTCCTCAACATAAATCTAATCATGCTTCTTATGATTAATGTAAGAAAAACTTGAAAAATAACACAAACATTTCACGTTCCATCTTCAGTCTCTTAATCATCATAAGTATTACTCAAAATCATACCACCTTACTGATTATCTTTATGATATTTCAACATGGGAAGTTGTTTTCTTAATTTACATACATCCCACATCTGAATCAATAAAATTTATCCATGTCCCTTCTAGTTCTCTCCATTAACTAAAATAAGAAATCACATGGTGAGGAACCCATATCATAGAATAAAACCACAAAATATAAAAAATTTCTTATATGATTTTTAATGCATAAAAAATATATTTTAATAGATAAGAACATAGGTTTATCCTACTATATTCATAGTCATATTCAATTTAAATCTATTATATTGGTTCGTGAAGAGTTTTTTAATTTCAAAAGCATATCCACCGGATGTGTCAAACATGGTGTGAAACGTGGCATGTTTACATATACAATATTACCCCATGTAAGGCCCGAGAAATCTTATTAGAGTTTCTACACCAAGGTATATCAATTCCATGGATATATCCATTTTAATAATCTATAAAAGGATGTGTTTCTAGGAATCTGCTAACTCTATCCACTACCAAAATTCCAAGACATTTTTTATAAAATTCATTATACTTATATACACCCATATACATGTCCTTAGAGTTATTACTATGGTTTTATCATCATATTATCCAAATGAAAATGAAAATTTTACATTCATACCAACTATAGAGATCCAGTTGTAACATACATATAAATTTTATCACTTCTACAAAATACATAAAACATTACAAAAACCTATCCCTAAATACTATATTAGTTTAGTATCTCTTGAAACATGGAAACATAAACACTAATATAGAAATAATCTACAATATATACTACACGGTTCTTCATGAACAACACCCTAATTAGAAAAATCATACAAACTAAAAATATTCATAACTTTTGGATGGTGTCCAAAAAATGGGTGAGATCAGATTCTGAAAAAGGGTTAACAAATAAGACATATACGAATAGACATGAAAATATGGGTTTGAGAAAATGATCATAATGTTAGAATATCTCACCCAAAATATCAAAGATCCTAAACATGAATCATGAAATAAATATTGGAAGATAATAATATAGAAATACTAAGGAAATAAATATAATAATCAATGGAAGTAGAATAAATGAATAATAAATGAAATTATAGATGATTCATAATCATATACAGAACCTATGTCAAGGTTGGTTAGGAAGACCTTCATAACAAGTTAGTCCTGGGATAACAACTTGTGTACCTTCATAAAGTATGAGATTCCTTCTTGTGTACCCTCTAGTTTCATTCTTGTGATGTTCTCATATGAACCGTCTTTGTTTGGTCTTGTGATTTCCTTCCATTAGCATCTTGTTTCGAGCTTGGGATGTTCATCCTTGAACCCTCTTGTTTCATTATTAGGATATCCTCCTTTTCACCCTCTGGTTTTAGTCATGAGATTCTCTCATGTTTTCTCTTGGGTCTCATAAAACATTAATAAGTACTAAATGAATTGGAGTGAGAGACCGTCAATATCCATCTCATAAAGAATCCGTATGTACATGAGGAAAAAAATCATAAAAAATAGTATCATAACCCATGAAATGAAATGGATGTCATAAACATGTTATCATATAATAACCTAGGGAAAATGGGATGGTTTCATAATAATATTATCAACAAATAACTCATGAAATTTATAGGGATTCATAAGAATATTACTTGTGAGATAGAAATGTACTTTTTATACTTTGTTCCTCAAAATGTAAATGTCACGACCCGTCCTTGGGGTTCGTGCCGTGACTACCCCAAGGCCGCCTTCCATAGGCCAGGGGCTGGCGACTAGCACCAAGGCATAAATCCTAGTAAAAAGGGAAGACATTACCTTTGAAAAGTAAACAAACACCATAGAGTAAACAAGTAGTAGAAGTAAATACTAAGTAAAAGCTTGTACAAGAGTAAGTGCGGAAATGTAAGTGGGCCAGTATACAAACCCAAACTGAAAGTAAAGTACATCTGGAAAGGGAAAACAGAAATAGAAAAGTAAATCCGCTACGCCGAGATGTCCACTAGAAATACCACCTGAATGGTGGGTACAGAAAGCCTTCACTGCTCCTCAGTCAAGCCTAATGCTCCGAGTACGTCCTGCCCAATGGTCCACCTCCATGTACCATCCTGCTCCGCAAGCCTCCACCACGATCAACGTTGTCCGTCGTCTGCAACCAACACAACGTAGTGCGGGCATATCCCGTGCAGGGGTGAGTATAAGCTACTCGGTAGGGACCCCGAGACCCCCGAAGGTCTCCCAAAATCCACAAAGGATAAACCATAAAGGAAAGATACAATCACAAAGTAACATCTGACACTGCTTAGGTATATGCCCATACATATACCTAAGTCATCAATTCTCATTCGGCTCCAACATCCGAGCCCATGTACAACCCAGTCCACACAGGAAAGCAATGTGTTCCACACAGGAAGCAAAACGTAATCCACACAGGATATCAAAACACAATCCACACAGGAAAGAAAATAGGATTTAGCTCACACAGGTATAATTCATCGAAAGACAATAGAGATGATCACTGATCCATCTAAGTCGTCGGACCCACAAAGGATCGTTAGGTACTAACCCCCGCCATGACCCACATAGGATCAGACCCACACAGGATCTGTAGGCACTGGCTCACACAGAACCGCTGAGCGCTGACCCACACAGGATCAGACCCACACAGGATCGGTAGCACTGATCCTCATAGGATCACTGAGTGTTGTAGTCGTCGTCGTCGAATCCACTGAGGATCTTTGTACAGTCGTCGTCACAGTCACAATAGCAGTCGCAGCCAGCACTAGGGTTCCCGCACACAACAAGATCATTCGGGAGGGTCCGCTCCACGAGCAGAGAGGCTGATACATCAACTGACACATAGTCCATAGTGGATGTATCCAAAAGATCCGTATCGTCAACAGGAACTCAATGTCGCAGACGGTGCGTCAATCGGACGCCCGGTCTGAGAGTTATTGTCTTTTTCGTCCCAGGGGCCCGGTTGGTTTTTAAGGAAAAACCAACCCGACCGTACTTCACCTGCATCCAAACCTTGGGCGGAGTAAGCCAAATGATCTGTCTCACTAAGAGGAAACCAACAAAGTCGACGTCACGTCAATCGTACGTCCGGAGCTTAAGATATGAGCATTTCCTCTCCGAGGGCTCGGTTGGTTTCGTGTACGAACCAACCTGGCCGAACTCAAAGTAATCCGAAACCTTGATTGAGATATACTGAAACGACCGTCTTGATTAAAGGATCTCATCTCAACTGGCGGTGCGGAGATCAGAGGTCTGTAGCCCAAATTATGGGAAAAAGACCAAAGACGGTCCGAAAAAGGGGGTTTCGGGCCCGGACCGACTCGGCCGGAGACCCCCCGGTCGGCCAAAACCGAGTCGACCCGCCCCTGGTCCGGGTCGGCCGGGCCCGGTGCAGCCCGGCCCGGCCCAGCCTGGGCATGGTCCGGCCTAGCGGACCGGCCAGGTGGCCGGCCCGGGCTGGGCACAACGCGCCCAGCGCGCCGGCCAGCTCGGCCTTTGGGTGAGCTGTTTTGGCAAAGGGGGGGCGCCTGCACCCCTGGTGTAACCCCGCCCCACCCCCCCACCCCCCCCCCCCATTTATAGGGGCTATTTGATCTGGCCGGCTGGGGGAATTAATTCCCCCGACTCTCCTTTGTCCGGCCGGCCGGCACCGGCCGGCCGGTTCTGCCGACAAGGACCGGCGACGGCCGGTCCTTCCACCATTGCCAACACCGGCGGCCCGGAACCTGCCGCCGGTCACCCTGCTCTGCCGCGGCCCAGAACCGGCCACGGCCTGATTCGTCTGGCCCGGTGTGATGGCACCGCGCCCCTCCGCTGCGGCCTCACCCCGGCCGCGGCATCTTTTGTTTTCTTCGACACGGCGTGACGGCGTCACGTCCTTGTTCAACTTCACGGCGCGTCGCGACGATGACGCGAATTACTTGTTGTGCGATTCCCGCGTGGTGCGACGGCACCATGCCATTCTGTCCAAACCACAAAGTATTAAACAAATATAAAGAGCAGGGTAGTCCGTGTTTGTGCGGTCTGGCCCCATCTCATTAAACGATAACATTTAGTCGTATATACACGAAGAATGAAAAACTAGAATCATGGACGAAAATAATTAAATAAAATAATCCCCTACCTCGGTTTCAAGAATAGTGCACATCAACGAGCCGTAGAAGACGAGCGTCGTGGAGGTCGGGCGTTGCGGAAAACTAATGTCGATTCCATTGCCATCGAGGTGCATCCGAAAAGGAAACGTCATTTGGAGAAGTTATCCGCGTTCTTCGGCGGAGATGTTCTTCGTTGAATAACGGTGTTCTTCGTCGGAGTCAGAGGTGTTCTTCACGTTCTTCGTCGAAGATATTCTTCATTGGAGATGAAGAAGATCTTCACGCTTCCCAAAACCTCTCAACGTGGCATAAACTCTAACATTAATAAATGAAGCCCAAGTCTTAATTTATTAACACAACTTACCCTTTTGAATTTCAAGAGTTTGAAATTCAATTAACCACACTTAACTCACCTCATTAAAATTACACATGTTTTCAAATTAAATGAAGGATTGTTAATGGGGAGTTGAAGAGTTGAAGAATATGAAGGTGTGCGGTTCGTGTGGGCCCCACCACCCTCATAATCTCCCAAGGGAGGTTGGGTAGTTACCCAACTTCCACCCATAGCCTTAAAACACAAAAGGAAAATAAAAATTGTAGAATAATAATAAATTAACTTCCAAAATTTTTATCATCCACACCCGTGATAACACAACTTCGGGACATGAGTTCCTAAGAAAATATCGGCGATGTGGTTCAATTGGTCCCTACGAAATTCGATTCCGGGAACCCATTCAAAAGTTATAAATTCCCGCTTGTTCATTCACTGAACGTACCCGAGCTAAACTTCGGATAGAAATTCCGGGCACTCCAGGCCTTGGAATCAATTTCTGTCTGAAACCGCGTTCTTGTAAAATTCGAAAGAAAATTAAGAAAAAATTTCCCTTGAATTTTACGGGTCTTTACATTACTCCCACCTCAGGGATTTACGTCCCCATAAAGATACATCATAACTATGGAAAAAAATTAGGTACTGAGCACGCATCTGAGCCTCCCGCACCCAAGTGCTCTCCTGGAGGTTCTCGTGCCGCCTTCTAATGCGCACCAGAGGAATCGACCGTCCACGCAGGACCCGCTCCTGTCGATCCTCAATCTCCACTGGGACCTCCGTAAAAGTCTCCCCATCATCAATGTCTAGCTCCCCATGGTCAATGATGTGCATCAGGTCGTGCACGTATCTCCTCAGCTGAGATACGTGGAAGACGTCGTGCGCCCGATGCAACTCAGGTGGTAGAGCCAGTTGATAAGCCACCTCACCAATCCAGCTGAGGACCTGGAATGGTCTGATGAAGTGTGGGGACAACTTTCCGCCTCGACCAAATCTCTGTAATCCAGTTCGAGGTGAGACACGCAAGAAGATGTGGTCACCATCCTCGAACTCTAGAGGCCTCCCCCTCCTGTTAGCATAAGACTTCTGCCGGCTCTGAGCTGTCCTCATCCGCTCCTGGATGACCTGGACCTTCTCTGTTGTGGCCTGGACCATCTCCGGTCCCACAAGTGTAGACTCTCCAGGGTCTGTCCAGCACAAAGGAGATCTGCAAGGTCTGTCGTACAACGCCTCGTATGGTGTCATCCCGATGGTGGAGTGGTTTATGTTGTTGTACGCGAACTCCACCAAGGGTAGGTGGTCATCCTAGCTGCGACCAAAGTCGAGGAAACATGCACGGAGCATGTCCTTGAGAGTCTGAATGGTCATCTCCATCTGACCATCCGTCTAAGGGTGAAAGGCCGTGCTCAGACGTAGCTGCGTCCTGAACGCCTCCTGCAACCCCTTCCAAAGTAGGGAACTAAAGCGAGCATCTCGATCAGAGACGATAGAATATGGAACACCGTGAGCCGTACAATCTCCTGAACGTAAAGATATCCCAAGCTCTCCACTAAGCCCTTCTCTCTGATGGGTAATAAGTGAGCTGACTTGGTGAGTCGGTCGACAATCACCCATATGGAGTTGTGACCTCTAGAAGTGTGTGGAAGTCCAGTCATGAAGTCTATAGATATCCCTTCCCACTTCCACTCCACGACCTCCAAGGGCTGTACCAAGCATGCTGGTACCTGATGCTCTGCCTTCACCTGCTAGCAGGTGAGGCATCGTGAAACGAACTCTGCCACAACCTTCTTCATGCCCGGCCACCAGTGCTGTCGTCTAAGATCCTGGCACATCTTCGCCACTCCAGGATATACCACCAAAGGTGAAGTGTGAAACTCTCTCATCACCTCCTCCCGTAAAGCAACTGGTACCATGGTACGTCCTCTGAAAAGGATGTCGTGCACTGCCCCATAGGAGAAACCATCAGGTGCCTGTCCTGACGATATCTGTGCACGCCGTGTCTCACAGTCAGTGTCCCCACGCTGTGCCTCTCTGACCCGCTGCAGTAGTGGAGGAGTGACTGTGAGAGACTGAAGGAAGGTTGCTACATCTCTATCCACGATGGATATCTGCAAAGAGGCTAGATGCTCTGTCGCCTCCTCAAGTAGCTGAATGCCCGTCCTCCTTCTAAGAGCATCGGCTACCACGTTCCCCTTCCTAGGAGTATAGACTGTCTCAAAGTCATAGTCCTGGAGGAACTTGAGCCATTGTCGCTATCTCATATTCATATCCTTCTGAGAGAAGATGTACCTCAAACTATGATGGTCAGAAAATACTGTAAAGCGCTCGCCCATTAGGTAGTGTCGCCATGTCATTAGAGTGAAGACCACTGCTGCTAAATCCAGGTCATGGGTAGCGTTGTTCAGCTCATGCGGCCTCAACTGACGTGATCCATAGGCGATCACTGCCCGCTCCTGCATCAGGACACATCCGATTCTGGTCCCTGATGCATCACAGTAGACTACGTACCCTACTCCCTCCTCTGGCAACCTCATGATATGTGCACTGGTCAATATCTGTCTCAGCTCTTGGAAGCTCTGCTAACATCTGTCTGACCGCACGATGGGTTTCCCCTTCATCGTCAAAGTTGAGAGTGGTGCTACAACTCTGGAGAAGTCTGGTACAAATCTTTGGTAGTATCCAGCTAGTCCCAAGAAACTCCGCACCTTCGTCACGCTCTTGGGTGGCTCCCAAGCTAGCACTGCCTCGATCTTCACAGGATCCACTGCAACTCTCGCCTCAGAGATGATGTGTCCCAAGAAGTGGACCTCACGTATCTAGAACTGGCACTTCGAGAGCTTACCATAAAGCTGGATCTCTCGGAGTGTGTCTAGTACAACCCGTAAGTGGTAGGCGTGCTCCTCCTCAGTCGTCGAGTAAATCAAAATGTCTTCGATGAAGACCACGATTAATCGATCGAGGTATGGCTAAAATATCCTGTTCATGAGCTCCATGAACACTGCTGGAGAATTGGTTACTCCGAAAGGCATAACCAAGAACTCATAGTGGCCATACCAACATCTGAAGGTCGTCTTCTTCACGTCCTCATCTCGAACTCTGAGCTGATGATAGCCTGACCAGAGGTCTATCTTTGAGAACCACCGTGCACCCTTGAGCTGATCGAAAAGGTCATCAATCCTCGGTAGCGGAAACTTGTTCCTCACTGTCACCTGGTTTAGGCAACGCTAGTCAACAAAAAGTCGCAAACTCCTGTCCGCCTTTTTGGCGAACAATATTGGGGAAGCCCAGGGTGAAACCCTGGGTCGGATGAACCCATTGCCCTGCATGTCCTCCAACTGTACCCGTAGCTCTCGAAGCTCGGCGGGGCCATCCGATATGCTGGAGTCAATATCGTGGATTTCTCGGGATACAGGTCAATATAAAAGTCTACCTCTCTGTGAGGAGGTAGCCCTAGAACATCGTCGGGAAAGACGTCTGCATACTGATCCACCACTGTAGGAAAACCGGGACTCCGTACATCAACTGCTCCTAGGATGAGGCTAGCCAACTGATGAGTGATGGGTTGTCCTCTCCTCTGCAGAAGTTCATCCTGTGCTGCGAAGGCTCCCTTCTCGGTGGTGAAGGTGAACCTACTCCTGTCAGTGAGTACACATCGCAGCTTGTGCCTAATACAGTCAATCTGTACATGGAATGTAGACAACCAATCCATGCCCAAGATGACGTCGTAAGGCCTCGACACCGCTACAAGAAGATCCCAGCCGAAGCTCTCGCCTCCTAGAGTATGCTCACACTGCCGGCACCAGTGCGTAATCATCGAGTCTTCTCCCGTAGGAGTCTCTAGCTGTAAGGATCGAGCCAACGGCTCTGTCGGAATCTCCGAGCTCCAAACAAGGGAAGCGGCTATGAAAGAATAACTCGCTCTTGTGTCTATAAGAACTCTAGAAAGGGTTGAATAGACACAGATAGTACCTCGAATCATCTTGGGTACGCCGTGGTCATAGTCCTATGCTTCCTGGAGGTGTTCCTGTCTCTACCGGCCAACTCCCTGTGGTCGGGGTGGACCTCCGGGTGGTGGTGGTGGTGGTGGTAGAGCCTCAAAGCGTCGCCCACCACCTGCTGCTCGGCCAGCTCCTCTGCCTTATCCTCCTCCTCCATGCGGACTGCCACGGTCCACCCTCTGCCTCTACCTCGGTGGTCCCTCAACCATCTGCTGCTTCTCGGCACGGTGGGTCGGGAAATCACGAGCCATGTGGCCCTGCCCGCCGCACTAGTGGCACTGTCTGCCTCTCAAAAGACTGGCTCCGCGCTGTGTGCCCCGCACTGCTGAGACAATGTCCTAAGGTCGTCTGCCTGAGGGTCTAGTCTACCTGGACCCAAGAGTCATCCGTCAACTGCCTGCTGTAGAAGACTCTGCTACGTGCCGCCCTATGGTGGGTCTCGGCGTTGGTGTAGACTCAACAAGAAAGATCTCGATGAAAAGGTCTCTCTCCAGTACTCCAGTCTGAGTCGGAATGCTGAGGGAGATCAGCGATGCCCTGATCTCATGTCTCAAACCCTACTCAAAGGTCCGGGCCAGGAAGAATGGGTCCCATACCATGTCTGTCGAGTAGCGCGAGAGATCGGTAAATCTCACCGTGTACTGGGCGACCGTCATGCTACCCTACCGCAGCTGAAGAAACTCACGGATGCGCAGCACAAAGAGGGTGGCTGGGACGAACTCCGAACGGAAGAGGATCTCAAAGTTTGTCCAGAGAAGAGATGCCTCATCGTGCACCTGGAGCATCAAGCTCTACCATCGGCCTGCTGCTGCGTGTAGTAGGCTCGCTGCGAGGATCACCATGAGGTCTGCCGGTGTCCTCACTAGCCTAAAAACTCATACCACTGCCTCCAGCTAGTCCTCGACTGCCTGGGGGTCCGTCTCCCCGCGGAACCTGGGCAGTCACTGGCGCTGGAACTCATGCAGTGCACTGAGGCGACGTGCATCGTCATCGGCTAGTTCTGGAAGCATCGGTGGCTCGACGGGTAGAGCTACCGCTGGAGCCACAGCTGACAAAGGGCCCTGCACCGAGGCCTCGTCGCTCGGTGGGCTGTCATCATGCTCGACTCTCGGAACCCTAGCTGGCTGCCATCATGGGGCCATCCTGAAAAGGAAACAGGTGCGCCACAGTCAAAATAGTATACCTGGTGAGCTAATACAAAGTAATCACAAAGAAAACTTGAAACACTCACACAATCAATATTTTCGTGCATTAAGTCGGAAATTATAAGTCCGGGTCCTAGTGTACCGATACGACGGCCAACTCACCAACACTGGAATCCCTAGACTGATAACCATACCCAATACGCTATACACTATTTCTTCTCATAGAAAAGATCTGAGTCCCATGTTCTGCGGTAGAACCGAACTCCTCTGATACCAATTTTTCACAACCCATCCTCGGGGCTCGTGCCGTGACTACCCCAAGCCCGCCTTCCATAGGCTAGGGGCTGGCGACTAGCACTAAGGCGTAAATCCCGGTAAAAATGGAAGGCATTTCCTTTGAAAAGTAAACAAACAACACAGAGTAAAAAAGCAGTAGAAGTAAACACTAAGTAAAAGATGGTACAAGAGTAAGTGCGGAAAAGTAAGTGGGCCAGTATACAAACCCAAACTTAAATTAAAGTACAACTGGAAAGGGAAAACAACAACAGAAAAGTAAAGCCGCTACGCCGAGCTATCCACTAGAAATCCCACCTGAAGGGTGGGTATAGAAAGCCTCCACTGCTCCACGGTCCAGCCTACCGCTCCGAGTACGTCCTGCCTAGTGGTCCACCTCCAGGTACCATCCTACTCTGCAAGCCTCCACCACGATCAGCGCTGTCCATCGTCTGCAACCAACACAACGTAGTGCGAGCATAGCCCGTGCAGGGGTGAATATAAGCTACTCAGTAGGGACCCCGAGACCCCTGAAGGTCTCCCAGAATCCAAAAAGGATAAACCACAAAGGAAAGACACAATCACGAAGTAACATCCGACACTGCTTAGGTATATGACCATACATATTCCTAATTCATAAATTCCCATTCGGATCCAACATCCGAGCCCATGTACAACCTAGTCCACACAGGAAAGCAACGTGTTCCACATAGGAAGAAAAACGTAATCCACACAGGATAGCAAAACACAATCCACACAGGAAAACAAACAAGATTCAGCTCACACAGGTATACTTCTTTGAAAGACGATAGAGATGATCACTGATCCATCTATGTTGTCGGACCCACAAAGGATCGATAGGTACTAACCCCTGCAATGACCCACACAGGATCGGACCCACACAGGATATGTAGGCACTGGCTCACATTGAACTGTTGAACGCTGACCCACACAGATCGGACCCACACAGGATTGGTAGCACTGATCCACACAGGATCGCTGAGGGTTGTAATCGTTGTCGTCGAATCCACTGAGGATCTCTATATAGTCATTGTCATAGTCACAGTAGCAGTCGTAGCCACCACTAGGGTTCCCTCACACAACAAGCTCGTTCGGGAGGGTCCGCTCCACAAGCCGAGAGGCTGATACATCAACTGACACATAGTTCAGAGTTGATGTTTCCAAAGGTTCTGTATCGTCAACAGGAACCCAACGTCAAGACGGCGCGTCAATCGGACGCCCGGTCTGAGAGTTATTGGCTTTTTCGTCCTAGGGGCCCGGTTGGTTTTTTAGGAAAAACCAACCCAATCGTACTCCACCGGCATCTAAACCTTGGGAGGAGTATGCCAAAAGATCTGTCTCACTAAGAGAAAACCAACAAAGTCGACGGCACATCAATTGGACGTTCGGAGATTAAGATATGAGCATTTCCGCTCCGAGGGCTCGGTTGGTTTCGTGTACGAACCAACCCGGCTGAACTCAAAGTAATGCGAAAACCTGAGTGCGATATACCGAAACGACCGTCTTGATTCAAGGATCGCATCGCAACTGACGGTGAGATGATCATAGGTCCATAGCCCATGTTATGGGAAAAAGACCGAAGATGGTCCGAAAACGGGGGTTTCGGGCCCGAGACCGACCTGGCCCGAGACCCCCCAGTTGGCCCGAACCGCGTCGACCAACCCTAGGAACGGGTCGGCCCGACCTGGCGTGGCTGGGCGTGGCCCAGCCCTGCCTGGGCACAATGCGCCCAGTGCGCTGGCCAGCTCAGCCTTTTGCCAAGCCATTTTGGCAAAGGGGGGGCACCTGCCCCCTGGTGTAACCGCCCCCCCCCCCCATTTATGGGGGCTATTTGATCTGGTCGGCCGAGGGAATTAATTTCCCTGGCTATCCATTAACTGGCCGGCCTACACCGGCCAGCCGGTTATGCCGAAAAGGACCGGCGACGGCCGGTCCTTCCACCAGCGCCGACACTGGCGGCCCGGAACCGGCCGCCGGTCACCCTGCTTCGCCGCAGCCCAGAACTGGCCATGGTTTGATTCGTCCCGTGCGGTGCGATGGCACCGCACCCCTCTGTGGTGGCCCCACCCCGGCCGCGGTGTCTTTGGTTTTCTTCTACGCGGCGCGACAGCGGCGCGTCCTTGTTCAACATCACGGCGCGGCGCGACGGCGCCACGAATTACTTGTCGTGCAATTCCCGCGTGGTGCGACGGCACCACACCATTCCATCCAAACCACAAAGTATTAAACAAAGATAAAGAGGAGGTTCATCCATGTTAGTGTGGTCCGGCCCCCTCTCGTTAACTGATAACATTTAGTCGTATATCCACGAAGAACGACAGACGAGAATCATGGGCAGAAATAATTAAATAAAATAAACCCCTACCTTGGTTTCAAGAACGGTGCACGTCAACGAGCCGCAAAAGACGAGCATCACGGAGGTTGGGTGTCGCGAAAAACGAACGTCGTTTACATTGTCGTCGAGGTGCGTCTGAAGAGGAAATGTAGTTGGAGAAGTTATCTGTGTTCTTCGGTGGAGATGTTCTTCGTTGAAGAACGGTGTTCCTCGTCGGAGTCTGAGGTGTTCTTCATGTTCTTCGTCGAAGATGTTCTTCGTTGGAGATGAAGAAGATATTCACGCTTCCCAAAACCTCTCAACGTGGCATAAACACTAACATTAATAAATTAAGCCCATGTCTTAATTTATTAACACAACTTACCTTTTTGAATTTCAAGATTTTGAAATACAATTAACCACACTTAACTCACCTCATTAAAATTACACAAGTTGTCAAATTAAATGAAGGAAAGTTAATGGGGAGTTGAAGAGTTGAATAATATGAAGGGGTGGGGTTCGTGTGGGCCCCACCACCCTCATACCCTCCCATGGAAGGTTTGGTAGTTACCCAACTTCCACCCATAGCCTTAAAACACAAAAGGAAAATAAATTTTTTTGAATAATAATAAATTAACTTCCACAATTTTTATCATCCACACCTTGATAACGCAACTCTGGAACAGGAGTTCCTAAAAAAATATCGGCGTTGCGGTTCTATCGGTGCCCTCGAAATTCGATTCCGGGCACCGGTTCAAAAGTTAGAAATTCCCGCTCGTTCGTTCACTAGATGTACCCAAGCTAAACTTCGGATAGAAATTCCGGGAACTCCGGGCCTCGGAATCAAGTGCCGTCTCAAACCACATTCTTGTAAAATTCGAAAGAAAATTACGAAAAAATTTCTCTTTAATTTTACGGGTCTTTACAGTATACCACTTTGAAAAAAAATATGATTGGAAAAACTGAATCATTTCCTCATAAATTCATGAGTAATACTAATAGATTTTATCACAGATAAGAAATAACTTTTAAAGATCTTTTAAAAATAAATCATGCGTAAATTATCCTTTCTTATTTGGAAATTGATTCAAACAAATGGGAAAAATTTTAAAACCATTTTCCAGGAAAATAAATATGAATATTTATAAAAGAATCATTGTAATCATTTTGAAATAATTTTTCATTTGATTTTTTTTGATGTTCTTGAAATAAATTAGAAAATTGGTTTTCCTTGAAAATATATATAATAATATAAAAACGTATTGAAAAAAGATATTGTAAAATCCATTTTAGAACACATTTTCGTAAAATTAATACTTTTATACATTATAAGGAAGCTTCAAATAATGTATGATAGGTAAACTATACATGTCATACGAGAAAAAAAGAATATTTATTTTTCCAATGTAAAAATGTTAGAAAAAATACTTGTTTTGAAAGAGAAACAAATATTCCTTTAAAATCATTGGAAAAGGAAAAATATGATAAAAATTTATTTTAATGATCATAGGATATTAGTATAATATTATTTTCATCACATTCTGAAAATCATGGTTTATATGGAAAACATTTTTTTCAACCGAAGAGAGGGTTAAATATAGTTTTTTTAAAACATTTTATTAATTATCTTATGTACCAAAGAGTGGAAATATTATACAAATACATGAATACATTTATAATAAAAATAATAGAATAAAATTCACGAGTTTTCTTTAATAATGGATCATACTATTCCAGTAATGAAAGAATGATCATAATCAATCTAGATAAATTGAGAGATTGATTCAATAAATAATACAATATGGTAACAATGAATCATACTCTTAATATAGAAAAATGAAATTACATGAAGATTTGAAATATAATTAAAATAATTATATTCATTTTATCACATGTCCACAGATATTTATTCATCTCATATAATAATATAGGTGTATAACATGGAATGTGTCTGAAAGAAGGAAAATTAAAACAACATTAACTTGTTGATTTGGTGACAATTGAAACATAAACCCCATAATTGAAATATCATTAATTGGTTATGTAAATACTCATATATTTATTTGTAATAGGCATATAATACATTCATGGGTATTATTATACCACAAAATATAATTGATCAATGAATAAGGCATGTATTATGTGGAAATAATGAGTGAAATGAAACTCCCTTACCATATGTCTTGACTCACGTCACACCCATTTAAACATCGTTTATAATAAATGTGTGTTTATTTTAAATCTTTTTAAAAAAATTAATTTTTATATATAATACCATAAATTGATTTATTATGACTTTATATTACCCTCTTCATTAAAATTTCATTTTATGGTTACACTTTGAGTAATATTATATATTTTATTCTCATGAGTTATAATTTTTTATATATTTTGAATTAATACATATGTCATGATTAGAAAAATATAAAACATTTTATAAGTATTAATTAAATTTATTATATGTGTATTAAAATAATTAATTTAATATAGAAGAATAAAATAAAATACACCATTCAAGGAGAGTGTAGACTGTACATACTCAAGAATGTTGATCCCGTTTTATTGTCCAATTGAATGAAAAATGGTAAATGAAATATATGTATATATTTATATTATATGATTAGCGTAACATTATTTGGTTATATATTTCATATTTCCTCACTAATCATATTCTTAATACTATACATGTAGTGTGTGAATGACTCCCATCGCTTTGAGGGGTTGGTAGTCCACACTTCCTCAATCGAACTTATTGTATTTAAACACAAATAATGTGTAATGAAATTATTAATGAATCATAAAATGATATATATATCATATATATCATATATAAATATATTTTACATTTTAATTCCCAATGTTTAATGGTGGGAAATGAGAAACTAACAATCATTATTTCACGAGTTGGTTGTTTGCCCCACACGAATGGTATGCTCATTACCCATTATATGTTGGTGTGTGTAAGTGTATTTATAACCGTTAATATAAAAAAATATAATTATAATTAGTAAACTGTTGTTTTGTATAATCATTAAATAATAATATTTGAGGTGGTGCTAAATGAAAATTAAAGAACATAGATTGTGGAAGGATGTTACCTCTTCTTTTGGAAAGTCCATTTCGTTTTCACCACAAAGATTTCTTGAATAGATTTCATCACAAATAGGGGATTCATAAAGGAATGAGCTATGGTGAGGTGATATTATGGTATATTTTGTTCATGTAAATGTTTTTTGAGAAGTTTGGTGAAGTGGTAGGAGGGGTGACCCTTTTTACTTGTGGAGGAGTGGAACTCTTGTAATATTATTGAAAGGGAAACCTTGCCCACATTTTTTTAATGATAGTGGATCAAATAAAAGAAAAAAGTATATCCATAGGATTATGGTGTATAAATATTTCAATCCAATTTGTTTTTGACATGTTTCTATGTCATATTTGGCCTTATGTTTATGGGTTTGGTCCCTCAGTATGCTTAATTTCACATTAATCGTTTTAATAAATTTTAATTATATTCTATTATATTTTAGGTCTAAAGCTATTTTCATCTTATTATACATTATAAATACTGATGATTCCAAATATGGAATCAATTTTTAAAAAATCCCAATTGGATAAGTGGGTGAAATTAATTTAAATTTAATAATGTAGATGGGACGAAAAAATAGGGTTTTAAAGTAAAAACTATCAAATATTTTCTAGGTTATTATATCCAATTTCACTGTGAATTTATTTTAATTTAAATTAATTGTTTAAATTAATAAACATTGATCTAATTAAACATTAAATTAAATTAAATATAATATTTAATATAATAAATAAATTATATGAAAATGCATTTTTGAGTTAAATTTTCGTATTTTTCAATATTCATTATAAAATTATACATCACATAAAAATACAAAAATGAAAACTTAACCTAATTTTAATGTTTAAATTATATAAATAATATTATATTTATAAAAAAATTATAATACATCCAAAATTATGATTTATAATAGGTTATCCCTAAAAATGTTGTGAATGTTACTTAATAAAATTATAGGTTCTTATGCAATAAATTTGGTTTGATCGTATCTTATTACTATTGAATAAATTGGATATATATATATACTTTTATTGAATGTAATATATATATATATATTTATATATTTCATTATTATCACTCAATAATTGTAATTAATTTAACTTATTTGGATAAAACTGATTTGTGAGAATTAAACTAGTTTTATATAAAAATAATATATTTATATTCAATCAGTTCAATGTAACTGGTGAATTCATTTTATATTTTGGTAAACCATATATTTTAATATGTTAGATAATACTATTCATAACTACTAAATTAATATCTTGGAAGTTTCTTAATATATTAAATAACAATATTTTAATAATATGTTGTTTTTTTATAAAACTCGGCCTTACATGTTTCACAAGTCATAAATTAAAGTATTCCTTGTGTGTAACATATTTTGACCTCGGTGTTCCATACAGATAATTATAAACATTATATTGTGTGTATCTAATTAATAACTTGTAATTTCATATATCTCAATCAATAAATTTTTCTTTAAAAACTTTTTATGTGTTGTGTGAAATTAAATATAACAAAAAGTATAAATTAATTCGAATGAAATAATAACTAAATCATTGTGTGTTACATAAAATTTCAAACATAAAATAACTAAACGGTTTTACCAATATCTAACCATAGTACACACATGTGTATTATATTCCAAAAAATAGCAAAGACGAAATGAAACTTCAGATAAGCCATGCACTAATTCACCTTTCCCTTCCACTCATGCCAAATCAACCACTAGAAATTGGATCTATATTATGAATCCACAACTATATAAAAAATTTATATTTTATTTATGTCTTGAAGGTCCTGTGTATACTGTGAGAATGAGTGTCATTTGGGTACCACCCACTTGTGTAAACCTTGTGTTATTTAATTAGGATTTGTATACTAAAATAAATAAAAAACTATATATGCATAAAGAAAACAGAATCTTCCTTTGTGATAAAAACCCACCCGGAATATATCACATGCTTCTTCGAATGCCAGGATAATTGAGGAGGATAAGTAATTTATCTTAATTATCAATGATATCATTTTATTCAAAAAAAAGTACAGTGAGAGATAAATCCAATGTGTAGGGGGTCCTGAAATAATGTAGACCATGGGCATCACCTCGAATCAGGTTCACCCCAAATGGTTTGAAATGAGAAACATGAGAAAGACAACTGAACACAGTGCCATGGGTCACCATAGTGGCCATGTGATCCGCCACCTTGTTTCATTCCTTCCACGTGTGAGTAACACTGATTGTACTATAAAGAAGTACATTAAATTTTTTGGTATGTGTAATATAGACCAGGTAATGATACCCTTACCATGCAAGGCATCGTGAATAACTATGGATTTGGTCTCCACTAGGGTGATTTGAAGCACCCTATACCTAAAATGGTAATACTTGTAAGGACTTCTTTTTTCTTCGGCACGCAGAGAATTTCCATTAACATAATACGTCGAGAATACCAAATCCACACCGCCCCTAAGGTCTCAGACCATGCCGCCACCATGTATTTCACCTAGCACACAGGAACCACCAATAATCCATTTGAGTCCATCTTTTGGGGGTATCAACCAAACCTAGTGCCCATGTTTCTGGGTACCAGAATTTTGAGCCGCATTATGGATCACGTACATCTTGGGAAGAGAGGGGGTATTCTTCTAGTCATCATTGATGACACACAAGTCTACCAGAATATATCTTATTCTGAAAAAATGGATATCCCTATTGATTCAATCCCCATGAACCTGTCCTGATTGCTTGCTTTCCAAAAAACACCAGTAATCGAAATTTAAGTTGATGGATGTCGCCATCCTTTCCATTCCCTCTCTGTCCATCCCATGGATCCAGTATCACATGAAGTCTTTGAGGCACAATGTAGCGGGCGAGTACCCTATAAACTCCCTAAAGAACCCCATACCAGGTGGGCCTACTCACCCTCAATGAAGATATGGGATATGATCTCTTCTTGGTAAACTACGCAACAATATCAGTAATAATCCATGATAATTCTGAGTCTATTCATGTTCACATCGGCTGGTAGGGCATGATTCTAGATCCTCCATGTTAGAAAGTTATATTTTGGTGGGATCCTCTTGCACAAATCCAGACTGAACCCACCTTCATGTTGTATCTGTGGGACACTAATATGTCAAAAACACTTCATGTATAACCTTTCCAATGTGTATGGGATGATGACGCACCGATCCATATCTAAGCTTGTGATAACCGATTAAAAAACCTCATACTGCTCCGCATTCAGGATAGTTTTGAAAAATTATGGATACTGATTCACCTCTTCGTATGTTATCATATGACCCAGGCACCTTGGGTAACCAAGAGTCCTTTCCGACTAGTTGTGGTACTAGAACAAGATGTTCCCCTCCCCAATAATCCACCGCGAGCTCTGGAGGATGGTTGGAATAAAACTGCTAACAAAGGACCAGAGCGGATACCCAACAACCGAAGAAGATTCAGTATTGACCCGATTCCAATAATACATTAGCTTACCCCACAAGGTTTTCTCTTCAATTTACTACCGCGTCAACTCTACATGCATGTAGTGTGTAGTTCTCGCAAGGATTTTAACATTGATCCCTCCCTCCAGAATTGGACGAGCCATCTTCCCCCAAGAAACCCAATTTCTTTTCCCCTTTGAAGATTCATCTCACATGAAACAGACTAAAATTATGTCAATGGTTTGAATAAAACCCTTTGGCACATTGGTGGCTGAGAGATCATATACCAGAATAGCCAAGAGCACACTATTAACAAGAGTAATACGCCCACCAAAGGATAAAAATGGTTTTTCTAATTAAGAATTTGGACCATAATCTTACTCCGCAATGGGTCAAAATCACTGACGAGCATCGTTCCTGGAGACACGGTGGTGCCATGATACTCATGGGGAAACGAACTGCACCTCATGCCTAGGCTACATCCCATATATGACACCCTACTCGGGTTACATGCCTGAGCCAGAAATAGACCACTATTCTCCTTATTGATTGGATGAAAACTCCAATGAAAATACCTATAAAGGATTGTGGCAGTCCCCTATATAGACCGCCTTCTCACATTGATGAAGATGAGTGCATCATTTGACAACATAAAATGAGATATAGGAAGGAGGGTTAAACTCATTTTGTAAGAGAGAAAATACCCATTAGAGGCGCCTCTGTTAATTATCCCGCTTAAGGTATCCTTCATATGAATGATAATAATCAGGCATAAGGGGTCACCTTGACGAAGATCTCGATCTGTCTTGAAGAAGCCTGGAATTCTCCCCATAAACAACATTTCCATCTATGCTAAAATGAATCACATGAATATAATATAACAAGACCATCTTGAGAAACCCATCTTGTTTAATAACCTGTTAATAAAGCCACACTCGATATGGTCATATTCCTTACTCACATCGAGCTTGATGGCCGTATTATATCCATGAATCGTGGTATTAATATCTCCCAGAATCTCTTAGGCCATCACTATAGCTCCATAAATGAAGTAGTCTTTCAGAAACAAATGTTTCTCCTTAAAGACACACCGAGAATGATTCCCAAACAACTTCCAATTAATTATGCTCACTAGTATCATATATGTTAAGTTATAAAGACTCACATGCTGATAATGAAGAAGGGAAGAGTGGTGTTTTAGCTTTGGTAAATGGACAAGAGTCGTGGAAGACAAAATCCATAGTAGGATACACCCTCTGAAGTAGTCATAGGTTGAATTTATTATATCCCCCTCCACGACCTGCTAAGTGCTCTTGTAGAATGAAAAAGGGAATCCATCTAGTCCTGTAACTCTCTCATGATTGAGATTCCCCATAGATGCAAGAATCTCCTCCTCCTATGGAATACCCTCCATCAATTCGTTGACCTATGGAGATGCAAGATGTCTAATCTTCACCCAGAACTCATCCCCCCATATGATAATCTTATAGAATGTTCTGATTGGTCCTGAAAGAAGGTCCTTTAAGTATGAAAACGCCATGCCCCCAACCACATCCCTGTCATTTGTGAAATATCCATCTTCTAAATCCAGGTTTGGTTGGACCTCACGTTGCCTGTCACTTGCACATGCATGGAAAATGTTGTTATTCTTATCATACTCTTTTTTCCATTTTATTCTTGAACAATCCCACTCTTGGCTATAATTTTCAAGGACTATAACCAAAAGGGAATTTTTTCTCAATGAGCTCCCCAAATATAGAATCATTCAAGACGTCCTCAATACTAGCCTCAAGCTATTCAATATCATGTTTAAGCACATCCAGCTCCTAGTACAAGGGAAGGATACTACTATCCCATGAAAGGAGGGCCTTCTTGAGACACCTCAACATGCAATGAAATTCTAGCTAGGAGTGACCCTAGATCGGTTCCTCCCAACTTCTCCTGACCGTCTGGTGATAACATGGAATTCTCGACCAGTGGCTCATGTACCTGAAGCCCAACTATGGGTCATCTATTATATTTAGATAAAGCATGAGCATAGAGTGATCAGAGATACTATGGTTCAAGCGCTCAAAAATCACCTCTAGAAACATCTAAATTTCATGAACATTGTCTGAGCACCAGTCGAGACAGATCCATGAACGAATACCGCCCCTCCGATTGTTACACCATGTGAAGGGGTCACCCGAATTCCCCTAACACATTATCCCCTTTCCAAACATAAACTGTCTGAAAACCCTACTATCCCCCCTTGGTAAAACTCATCTCCCCTTATTCTGCTCATGGTCAGCTACAATATTGAAATCACCACCCACCCCGAAGGTTAATTCCCTAGGTCAAAATCAGTCAGGTCAATCCATAACACTTCCCTTTTCTGTGCATCACAGCTTCCATTAATGAATGAAATAAAAAGAGTGGCTCCACCATATGCAACCACAGTCAGTACATGCTGATATCCTACTTGTACTATCTCTACTAAAACATATATGTACTAGATAATCTATATAAATTTATTTATGGGCTCATCAGGCATAGCCGCAAGTATCTTCACCCTCCGAATGCACTCAGTGATTCTTGTAGAGTTCTTCTTATTCTCGAGTATCAAAACCAGTTTGACCTTGTGTTTCCTAGATTCTGAAACAATAAAATGCAGTTTTACTATCACCCCAACACTTCGAGAATTACAGATGACAAAAGGATTCATGGAAACAAATTTTTCCTCTATTTGGTCGTAGAATACATGGCCTTTTCTAAAAGGAACCCAGGACACTCCCTTTACCGTATCTTCTTTTCCAACGACCTTGTGCACACTCCTGAACCTGAGCCAATAGGATGTGAAAGAGAAGATATAATCTTATATTCATGCTTAGAGACCTTCCATTTTACCTCCATAGGTGGTGAACAAGACAAACCGTATGATTTCAAGTGGTCCGGAACACTCAGAAAGGGAGCACCTGTAGTAAGGAAACTACTGACCAACATACCATCCTCAGCAGGGGGAAAATTTCATGAAAATTTGCTACAGTATTACAACTGGCTCTGACCAACAACCATCGTCCAAAATGATGATCTACTCTAGGAATTATGGCTCCATCAAATGTAATCTTCTTGGGCAGCATCTCAACACATGTGAAAGGAACTCGTATAGCTAAGGGATGGACGCTAGACAAGGAATCCAGAAGTCTCAGAATAATCTTCATAAGAGTATCCTAAAAATCACCTTACCAGATCTTCGGACGATTCAAGAATGACCAAGACGAGATCACCAGGGGTAGTTTGATTAACACGCCTCTGAAGGGGAACCAGAGACACACCTGGGGCATCTTTTGGGCTGGGAGAAGAAGGGACGAGCTCTGAAATAACTGGAAATAGAGATATAGAAGAAAATGAGGTCCCTAGATGAGCCAGGGCTAAGATTGACTCACCACCCACAGATAATGATAGGCCTCTATGCATGGGAGCCCTGCTATCATGATTCATCTATTTGTGACATAATTTCATATAGTTATGCACTGAATACCCCTATAGAGGACACTTCAAACAAAACCTGTGAAAACCCTGATAAACAATATCCTGAATCCAGACGATGGAATCCTGCACCATAAGGGAGAATTTATACAGGATTGGTATAGATAGTTCTAATTCAATGAAGACCTGAGAGGCAATCATCTCCTCATCACTATGAGTGTGCGCATCCGTGTAATGAAAAATTACAAACAAATCACTTAGGGCCCTGAGGAATGTACTTTTCTGAAAAGGGAGCGGAAAAACAGTAAGGAAAACACAAACAACAGCTCAAGGGTCTTCCTTCCCCCTATGATCAGCCATCGAGCATTGAGAGAGGATGAAGTTCCATCGGCCCAAAACACATGGAGAATTACACCACGCCTGGAAAAAAATCCTCTTACAAAGCTAGCAATAAAAAAATAGGAAATGGTGATTATCAACCTCCAACAAGATTGTGGTCAAAAGTGGTCAAGCATAATGAGCGTCCACCCCCAAATAAAAGAATCATCATTTTGAACCTATGTATCTTCACTATGCCCCTAGATTTCAATGGAAATTATTCCTATATTTTTAAAAAATCCTCAACTAATGGGGGCCTCTATCCACATGGGTGGAAATAACGCCTCATTATTTTATCAACCAGTGTGAACATTAATTCATGGGCATCTTTCTAGGTCATGTGTTATGTGCATCACCAATTAGCACAAGATCCAAATTAACTAAATTCTTTTGACCCTGAGGCCATGTTTCACAGATCTGTTGGCCTTTCTATTCCAGAATACAACTTTCCATTCCCATTACCTGACAACATCACCACATAAATTTATGATCGAGTCTTCCAAATAGTGATCATTATCACCCAATATATCTGTTTCACACCAAATGTTAGGACCAACATTATCTTATAAAAAATGTTTGTGCCACCTTCATCCTCGATTTAATCCCATAATGTTCTCATGGATCTCACATGATAAAATTCTATAAATATATATATATATATCACTAGAAATTAAATAAACAATTCAATTCAATAAAATAAACCCACCCCAACCAAAAAATACAGCTAGTCAATGACCTGTATCCCATCCTCGTATGATGAAATGCGGTTATTAAATTCCACATGACATCTCATAAGAACAATTTTATTTATTTAATGTAAACAATTAATTTTAAATGGTCTGACTCAGAAAACACAATTGCTTGCTAAGAGCTATACCCTAAAAACAATCATGTAATCATAGTGAAAATAATTAAAAATAAACCTTAAATTTCAATATGTATCCACATCCAATCATAACCCCTAAATCTTGCCAATTTGGTTGTAATCATAGTTTATGGAGAAAAACTCAATTAAAAAATGGAAATATTACTTGAAAAATATTTTTGGTCTCTACGGAGAGAGGAAAAATAAACAGAGCCATAGAATAATAGGGACATATCAATATGGATAAAACATAAAAAATGGATTGAAGAACTGAGGCAAGATGAATATATGGTATCAAACCCTATCGAAAGAAAAGAAGTGGGAATCCCATTGCTATTGTGAATTACAAAGAGGGGGAACATAAGGAGAAAGAATGAAATATAAAGGATGGGTAAAATCTTATTTTCACTCTTAAATAATATGTAGGGTTATCTAACATAGTTTTCCATATCCTAATACAAATGTGTCGCCCTTGATGCTTAATAGGAATGCCTTACATGTTTAGTCAATTTGGTTAGGCATAAATGTGCACTACCAATGCAAGCTACAGTGAAGGGTCACTGCCCAACTAGCACAAATCATGTATCTTCCATGATGTTCAAAAAACCCTATAAAAATCATGTGGATAGCCTCTCGAAGAACTATAAGGATCCATACATGGTCATCTACCTCACCCAACATGGTTACACAAACCATGATCAAGGAAAAAATTTGGTTAACGTTTGGAACTAAGAGGTCACACATTTTGATCTAACCTTGTGTCCTATCCTACACTTCTCCACAACTTTTTATTCAGACCTCCGATTCACCTAAAACCATTACAAACTCCCATGTAATTTTACAAACATATAAAAATATATAGAAATATATTTTTAGAATACATAAATTCTCAAAATTAAGTTCTGCTAATCAAGTATGAAGACGGAATACCCACCAAACAACAAAAACTGAAAATATATAGATGATTTACACCAACTAAAAATATCAATGATGTTACAAAAATAATCCATTTGTTCTAGTGATGAATATAGAGAGTCACATTGCTTCATGAAGGTTGTATTCTATACATACTCGAATGATATTATCATCACTAAATAGTTGAAATGGAAATAATGAAAATTTTATATTATATTTTCATAAAAATAAATAATTAATTAATATCATAATTATTTCATAATATCATGTATATTGATAAAAATTATCTAGATTATCTTCTATATAATTCTTATTTAAAAACAATCACATCGATTCGTGAGGCGGTTGTCCACAGTACTTGTGAACAATGTAATTGCATCACATACTGAGTTGAGTATTAAAGGGTTATATATTATAGAATGACTCAATATGTATAATTATGTTATAAATATTATCTATGTAATTTTTATCCATCATCATATCGAAATTTAAGAGGTGGTAATGGAAAAAATAAATTACATTAGTTAGTGAGGCAGTAGTCACCTTACAGAGGAACGACAATTTCATAAACCACTTAATGAAAGTGGAGATGGCTGTAGATATGATTATATGTATGATACTGGGTTTTTTATGTCATGGTTTTTTAATAATAATTTATGTAAGTATTGCAAATATAAAATATAAATATTCATGTAAGAACATTGACTCTTCTTCGGGTATAAGACTTATGTTTAAACCAAAATTTTTCTTTATCTAGATTTTTGCACAAATTATGTATTATTGAATTATAAGAGGAATCTTTGGACAGAATATAGACATTTATTGGATGATCCAAAAGGGTTTGCATGTTTTATTAAGAGTGGATATGGGGAGGCCTTTTATAATTGAGGTGTTTGGAACACATGTAAATTTAAGGAAATAAATTGGTGTACAAATAATTGAAAAAATAAAATTGGTCCAAAATGATATATTCAAAAGACTTAGTCATGATAGGGTGGAAATATTTATAGCCAATATATTTTATATATGTATTTATGTTATTTTAACACATATAATTTTAGTTTAACCCATGACAAAACCATTTTTCATAACCAAAGTAAATAAATTTAATTGTTCATACTATTAATTATAGTCCAAAGTGATGTTTCCCTTATCATATAAATTACATTTTTTATAATTACATTTATGGAACAATTTTTCCAAATTAAAATTGCAGAAGTGGACAAATATAATTTAAAATTAAATATATAGACCAAGAGAGAAATTTGGTTTTCCAAGAATAATTTTCCAATGTTTAGAAGGTTTTTATATCGAAATTAAATATTAAAATTATGAAAATGAGCTAAATATTATTAATATATAAATATTTTGATCTAATATTATTTTAAATCCTGTTGAAAATTTTATATAACCTCAAAAATAATTTTTTTAAAAATGACATTCGTAATATAATTTAATTATTTTATTAATATTCATCAAAAATTTTTTGATCAAAATAGAATCTCGAATAAACTATATGGTAAATATATATTTTCAAAATTAATTTCAAAAATTTTAAAAAATAATATTTAGAATAACTAATCCCAAAACTAATAAAATCTTATTTAATGTATCTTTTAATTGAAAAATATGTTATAGTCATATCTCTTATATTAAAAACACATAAAATGAATGTTAAATAGATTATTTTAAAAAAAAATATATTTTGAAGTAATTATTTTCCAAAAGTGGTTTTATTTATTAATTGAGGTAAATCATGTTATTTTCGAGAAAATAAATTCTATAAATGATTTATTTTATATTATAATGGATTTATTGTTTTTTAATTAATTTGTAAAAAAATAATTCATTATATATATATATATATATTCCATATACATACATAAGTTATATAATTTTAATCAAACCATCCTTCAAAACACCCATGTGATAACTATCATAATAATATGTTTTTAGTATTTTAAAGTTTCTATAAACATATTGTTTTGTGTAACACAATATAACCACAGTGTTGTTCCAAACCTATGATTAAATGAGTGTTGCATGTAACTCATAATATAAAAAATATTAAAAATATTTGAAAAGTTAATTCAAAAAAACATATATTTTTACATTCAACCTTATTAATATAAATATCTTGCATGAAATTTTCAACTTTCGTACCAACAAGTGATGATAAATCTAAATAATTACATCTATAGGTTACCACATTGCTTTCTCAAGAATGTGGTTTCTCAACAAAATATTTACCATGTTTTTTGTCTTTTTTAATAGACTCTTCAATATTAGATCCATAATTTCATCTAGTTGTTCCCCATACGAAATATAATTCTCTAGCGGTATAACCTATGAGTTCAATAAATGTGATGGTGCATTTATTAACTCAATTTGGAGAGATAGATTGAACATTTTATGATTCTGATTGAGATGTTGTGGAAGAACAAATTGATAATCTACAATCATTAAATGATCTAGTAATTCAATGGGACCAATTTAGCATGGGATTAGATATCCCTTCATTCCTCCACAGATAAATTCAATGAACGACCATCTCACTAACATCAAAGTCCAAATAACATAGATGATTATCATCATAAATATTCATTCAAATTTTTATTGACCACTAATGTTTTATAATGGATCCATAATTATATACTCCCTCATTAGATTTCTCAGATCCCAAGAGATTTCTCTCTAAAACATCATTATTTTAAATTGGAGTTCTAAAATTCTTTCCATAAAGGAATTCATAAGGGGCCATTTGAATGCCCCATTTAAATTTATTATTAAAATAAAACTCATCCTGATTAAGGTTTGGATTATATAATACTTGGAAATCTATTGGAATTGGTCAAAACATATCCTTTATAGTTTGAATTATTATATCAAATTGACTTTCTATATGAGGATGATACACAGTGCTGAAACATAACTCTATATCAAGATCATACTAATTACTTCTCAAAAACATAAAGGTAAATATAGGATCATGATTCAATATAGTTTAATATGGTACCCCATGATTCCTTTCCAATTAGTTAATTTATATTCTAGAAATAGAATTCATATATAAATTATGTTTGATAACAACAAAGTGTTATAACATTTTATGGTTGTAAACTACATCCAAATATTTCCCCCACATCAATGATATATCAATACATAAATGTTAGAACTAAAATTAATCATAATTCCATAAATTGTAAAGTAATTCCACCTTAAACGACATTTCAACTAAATCATATATATATGTATATATATGTATAATGTATTGTACTGACATAAATGAATATTAAAAAATCCTTAGTAATAATAAAATTAAAAAAATTAAATCCTAAAAAGTTATTTCAAATTAATTCTAACATATTAATGTCTTGAAATGTATAAACACATGATAGTATCCATAAAACATAAGTAAATTTAACACGAATACATTTATGCTTCCTAGATTAACACAGTTATTAGAGTATTCATAATTCAGATATATGAAATACAAATACTACATTATTACCACAACATAAATTATGAATCCAAATACTTAAAAAGTACATTCATTTCACATCATTAGTTTGAAGAGAATTTGTTTTTATGTTTTCAAGGTGATAACCGTTAGTTTAGATTGTTTACTTAGATAACACTCAATTACATACATATAAGACATTGAATTCATTGTAATGTTTCCACTATATGACCTTTTTTTCCACACATAAATTATGTTCCTCTATATTTGGGATATTTTTCTATCTTCCTTTAAAACCCTTATTGAAATGTAAAAAGTTGAATATTTTTTAAAATAATTTCATTAACACACAAATTTTTTTAAAATTTCACCTTTATCATATTTTAAAATTTAAAAAAATCATCAAATTACAAGTTGTTAATCATAATATGAGATATCTAGTTCTAATAATTAGAATTTATATATCTCTAGTATTCAACCTATTTATTTTCTCATAGTAACAAAATTTTATCCTTAAAATACATTATTACATAAATTATTCATTTCCATCCATTAACACTAGCCAAAAATAAAAATACTAGAAGTAAAAAACATATCGGGAGAAAACAAAAACATGGAAACTAATGTAAAGGATGTCTACATCATGAATATTACCTTTAAATATATGACAAATATGTCTTAGACAATTATTTTAATGGTTATTATTCATGTCATTAATGTTGGTTCATAAAGATATTGTCAATTTCCAATGAATATCCCTTGGGGAGTGTTAAACCAGGTGTTTACCAAGGACTATATACATGCACCAGGTGATGATCGAGTCCTAATCAATACACCCTTTCTGAGTAATTACACAAAGTTACCTATTTAATGTATCCACATCCACTTCTTGTATCCATGTTGGAATTTAATTTCTACGAAGATGCTCTCTTTTATCCTTTACCATAATTACATGATATTTTCCTATACATTTACTCATCATTATGACAATATTTAGAAGAATTTTTATTGAAATATCCATAGAGATGTCAGTAATGTTTTCTCATCCTATTTACCAAGGGTTAACCAAACCTATCCTATGATTATAACAATAAAAACAAATGTTTTTCTTACATTGAAATTAATATTTATAAATTAATATTCAATACAGTACACAAAACCATGTCTTGGAATCACAATAGTTTATAGTCATTAGATATTAGGTACACAATCGAAAACTTTAGGGAAGGATATTCAAAATAACCTACAAAGATATTCCATTTTCGTACTCCTTACAAATAGAAACTACCATAAAAATTGAATCATAACCTAGGAATACAAAACATAAGAAATTGTTATATACAATGACCAGTAAGTGTAAAAATGGGAGATGTGTAATCCTAACATAAACATAAGGTTATGATAACATGAGATAAGCCTTTTAAAACCATTCATTTCATATAATATATTATAATCATGAGTTATGGAATATTCACTATCATTTTATAAGATAATAATAGTATGGGAATCCATTATCATGAGAATTAAGAGTATTAATTTGTAATATTACATGAAATTGTTGAATATGCGTCACCTTATAACATTGTGAACATGTATAATTAGAAATAGTTTCCCTAATTATGTAGGGGAAATGAAATATGAAACTTGAATAAACATATGGACATGTAACCATGTCTATTCAAAACATCATGGACTTGAATGATATGTAAATGCATAAAACTATTAATTTGTAATCATGTGCACAAAAAACATTGTAAATATATCAACCGGTTCATGCATAGCATTGTAAACATGTAATTTGGTTCACACATATATATATTGTCATTTAATAAGGATCATGTATTACACTATGATCCTATAAATGGGATCACACACTCCACTGTGAACATTTAATCAGATTCAAAAATAAAATATTTAATTATATGTTATCTATAATTACATGGTGATTTGAAGGGAGATATAGGTCCCATGCATCACATAATGAAAATCATATGTAAGTGTTTCACAATATAATAATAAACTCATTATATCATGACTTGTGAAATGAAATGTGTTTCAAGAATATATCATTATACCATAACATGTTTAAAAGATAAATCCTTCATAACCATTTCATCATTTCATCATAACAGAACACATGGGAAAAGAAGAGGGATTCAAAAAAATATTATCATGGTATAACCCGTGGAAGAGAAATTTGTTTTGTAAAAATATATTCCTGATAATATATTAATATAATTAAAAATAATGATATCTTAGTTGTATATCCTCATAAAATAAATGGTTATAAAAAATTATGTCCTCTTAGACGGAAAATTATTCACAAAGAACACATTAAACATTTGTTGAGGAAAAAAATTATCAATTAAAATAAACATACTAAATTATTTATAAATTTAAAATTTTATTTTCATCGAAAAAACATTTAAAAAATGTACATTAATAATTAAATTAATTAAATGAATTAATGGTTGGTCTTTCTGTTCATGGTGCACATATTTAAAAAATATATTCTTTTCATGTTATTGGTCGAATTAAAAAATAAATTCATTGGAAAATTACATGAATATTTCATTCAATTTAAAAAATGGGTAATAATATAATTAATAAATCATAAAATTATTTTGAATAAAATGTAAATATTTTTAAAAAACCTCAATTTTTATTAAAAATTGTTTTCAACAAAAATTAGAAATAAAATCTATTTTTATAGACATAATTATCATTAAATATTAGGCACATTTAGAGAGGAAAATAAATATGAATCATTTATAATTGTGAAATAATAATATTATATGAATCTAATCGATTTTAGTGAGATGTTGATAATTTGATTGCATCCTTGAAAGTATAATTATAATCAATCCCAATCAATGAATATATTTTAACATAAAAATTTACCAAATTGATATGTTTGAATTGTAAGCCCCTTAATGGAATAAGATTAAGTGAAACATGAAATATCTTTAGAATAAAATATTCACAAAATCATCCGTCAATTCTGATTTATATACAGCTTATAAAATAAAATTCTTACATGAAATAACATATGTGTAGTTGAATGAAAAATGTGGGAAATATCACTTACTACTTCATAAATATTATTTAATCAGAACACCCAAAAAATAATCACCTAAAATGAAATTTTAAATATCATAAGAATAAAGAGATTGAAGATATAAGTTGTGAAATGGGTAGTATATACACCATAAAAATAATTTTTTTCTAATTTTTCTTTTATCTCACAATCATTAAAATAAAAGGAAGAAATCACTTAACAGAAGTCTCTAATTCCCTTATACATGTCCAAAACTAATGTATAATAAATATAATTTTTTCTATCAAGATATTGAATAATATATATATATATATATATCATACCATATATTATTTACTTATTACCATTTACTAACCATTTATTATCAAATCGACGTTAATGTCATGTTTCGAGCAATAACTACTTTGTTTTTCATTTTTCTTTTAATTTTTTATTTTAATTCATCCTACATTGATCATGGTTCCTTAAATTATATAATAATAGTCATGATAAAATTAACATATTTAGAGAAAAATTATTCTTTTAATAAAAATAATAAAATATGGTGTAGAAGAATCATGTATGTTTGGATTGTGGAGATAGTAGGTCATATGCACACATGCACAACATTTCCATTTTTAATGTTTATTTTAGAAAAGGGGTAAATGATATTATGCCTTTAAATAGTTGTTATTAAATTATAATTATTATTTAAATATATTTACACATTTCATCCATGTGGTGGGATGATGAAAAGAGAGACTCACAACGCTTCATGATGGTGGTAGTCCACACATATACGAACAATGCTACCATCATTCAGTTAGCGATTATTTAAAAAAGAAATGATATATTATAATTTATTATGATATATTTTTAACTATTATCCCAATTATGAAATTTTTATATTATATTTCCATTAATATTATCCTTATTATCTTCCATGCATGCATAAGTGAAAGTGAATCACATCATTTAGAAATGTGGTAGTGTGTTGAACTCACAATTGAGTTTATAATATCACCAATGGAATATAATGTAAAAATAATATATATGATATCATATATAAATATTTAAAATAATGTTCTATAAATAATATATATATTTGATATCCCTCATCATTACCAACCCTGATAGGTGTTAATGGAAAAATGATTAACATTGGTTCGTGAGTAGGTGGTACTTTGTACATCCATGTGATGTTTTAGTGACCCTTTGATGAAAGTGGTGAGGTTTGTAGGCCATTACCATAAAATAATTTAATATAACTATATGTAATATAGTTGGGATATTAAATTATTGTGGGTAAGAACAATTTATGGATGTGGAAGAAGAAATAAATTAAGTACACCCATTCAAGAATGTTATATCTTATTCTTGTATCCTCCATTAGTTTTCACCAAAAATTTTCATAGGTTAGATTTAGTCCCCAAATAAATCTTCTAATATTAGATAATGGAAATTTTAAGGTAATTTTATAGTAATATTCATATATAAATGGATTTGAATGTCTGAAGAAGAGACAATAGAGGGTGACGATTAATAAATGTGGTGAGTAGAATATTTGTAATGATTTTGAAAAGAGAAAGGGTTTACAAAGATTTTTTAATTCCCCAAGGGTAAAAAATGAATTTTCACATATTAATTGACATAATAGGGTATAAATATGTCAATAAAATATATTTTATAAATTTTATTAGCCTTTATCACATTATCTTTTTTTACTAGTTGAGAACCCCATTTTTACACAATAGTGGTAAATTGATTGTACTATTTTTATCATTATTTATTTAAAAAAATTGTTTAACTTGTTATTAAATATAAATTAATCTCATTTGAAAATAAGAAATCCATTTTTTAGGAATTCTATTCGAATAAGTTTCAAATTTTAATTTAAAATTAATCTCGGGGATGCAATTAGATTTCAAGATTCCAAGAGAAAATGTTATGAACAATTCAAGTTTTTTTATATTAAATTTAATATAAAAACTAATTCTACTGAAATAAGTTTAATTAATTTATATAAAAAATAAAAAATTCTAATTTGAAACAAATTTTCAATGTAATTTTGCATTAAAAATAATTTCAATCAAATTGTTCTTTTAAATTAGATTTTATTATTTATCATTACTCTTCAAAAATTATTATCTATTCATAAAAGGATAAAAATTTAACCCTATGATATATTTAAATGAATGATTAAAATGAGTTTATTTCAAATATAATTTATAATTGTTTCAAAAATTTGTTTTAAAACATTTGTGAAAAAGGTATTAAAAGTAAACTTTTGAAAAAATACAGGTTTTATGCATAAAAAATGATTTAATCTTATCTCTTATATAGAAACCACATAAAATGACTGTTATAATGAAGATTAAATATATAAAACATAAATGTCATTAAAATGTTTCACCAAAAGTAGTTTTTATGTTTTTTTACCTAAATTTTTTTCATTTTGATAATAATATTTTCTTAGAGAAACTTTTATTTTAATTTCAAATTATTTTTATTTTCAATTTCAGTTAATTGGCCAAAAAAATTCAATTTATATAGATTTTTAATCCAAGAATATTATTAATTTAGTTTATATTATACATAACATCCATTAAAATGTCTATGATATAACTATAATAATAATATATTAAAATTATGTAATGTATCGATTATACTAAATGTTTCATGTAGCACTAGATAAACCCAGTTTTCATGTAATGAATGATAAAAAAGATGTAATATGTAATTAAAATTTTAAAATAATTAAATTATATAAAAAAATATATTTGTAAAAAGATCAATGTGATACAGTGCTTTTATGACAACAGTGAAAAGACATTGATTATCATGGATCCCTTTCAGGATTTTTATGGTCTCTAGTGACGATAACTTCTCTTTAGAAATTGGTGGGAAATTCCCCTATTTTTGGTAGATTCTCATTATAAAGATTTCATAACGAATTCCATATATTCAATTGTCACTTTTTTTGTTTATAGTCATTATAAATCATACGTACATCATTGATTTAATTTGCTATATCATTGTCTTAATTATAGAATATTCTCAAAATTTCACCACATTTGGTTCACTATCGGAGCAGGAATCATGTAATGATGGCTTTGAGATATGTCACACCATCTGAGGTCATTGGGAATTTTGGGAAGGTTCAATATATGATTGCATTTCAAAGTCAATTGACAGGTATCCATGATGTATTATCAATTTCTAATCATAGGATGTACTATATTGATTTTTCTCATATTCATAATTTGGGAGAGATTGAGTTGGATATATATAGTTCATTTGTATAGAACCCAGTAGAGATAATTTATTCTAATATCTATAACTTTAGTAGTATTTATGTCATATTTTTTTAGTGTTATAGTGACTGATTAAATTATCATGAGACATGGGAGTACAAAACTATAGGGATGGAGTATTGGCCTCACCTTTATAAAGATAACCATTCTTATACATGAATTATTTTTTATGATATATCTTATAGAGGTGATATAATATAATCATAGATAAATATGAATTCTATTTTTAAATTTTAAGTGTGTTTATTTAGTTTTCAAGTGTTAAGAGATATTTTTTGGGTGTTCTTGCAGAACCTGGGGTGTTGAATGCTTGTTAAAGAATTTTAATCCATATGATCTAGTCTACATCATGAGCCCTACATTGGGTACTAGTCATAAGATGTTTTTAAAAAAGTATCCTTATTTATAGAAAATATTTTTATACATTACAAATTAATTTTATTCTATAAGACCCTTGGTTTTACTATACAATTATCAATCAACATAAACATAACTCCATGTGACATGGTTTTTGATATAAATAAGTAATGGATTATTTATAAAATAAATTAGATGTGTATTATATACAAACTTTACCCCTATATGGTTTATCACATTACATAATAGTACTCACCCGTGCAATAGCGTGAATTTTACGATTAATGATTGTTCTTTTAATAATAATTAATATTTATAATTATTGAGAAGAAACAATAATGTTGAATAAAAAGTGAAGGGATTCATTAATGGTTTTATTTTAAAAATAATTTGTATTTATAAAAGTTGAGAAGAAACAAAAATATTGACTTAAGAGTGAAAGTAAAATCCAACATAAGTCAGTGATTATAAAAATAAAACCTACAACTGTGAAAATGACTGAAATAAATATGGTAAGCTGATAAAACCTATATAACATAAACTAATGAAAATCAGTCTAGAAAAATTAAAATAATAAAAAATGAGAAGAATGAAAACATGGACTTCCCAGCCAGTATTTTGAAGATCAGTTCAATTATAGAGGTTTTTTCATCCTGTTTGGAAAACATAGATTTTATCCAAATCATGATTTGAAGATAGCCACCTAAAAATGGAAATAAAATTATGAAATGTATTAAAAAATTTAATACCAATAATGTTGTGAGTGGGTTACTCATGATGGAATAAAATGGTGTTAAGACTAAAGATAACGAAAATAGAAGATGCTGGAATGGGGGAGGCGAAGTTGAGAAGGTGTGAAATTTAAAAATCTGTTGGAATAAATTGAACTAAAAATTTACTACTTACTATAAATATGACATCCTCTCATAGACCTTCCCCTCCCCTTCCCCTCTTCCCAGCCCCCCCTCCCCCTGCCCAGCCCCCTGCCCCTACCTAAATCCCCCCCTCCCCCTTCCCAGCTCCATCCCTCCCCCTTTCCCCTACCCAGCCCCTCCCACTGCCCACCCCCACTAAAACATACCCTTAGAAAAGCAGTAAAATGCTGTTTAAATTTAAAAAAACAAACCACACGAAGAGATATCCAAATCAGCTACAATGAATTCCAAGGATGGTTATTGATGAATCTTTAAACGGTGAAGGCAGATGCAAGAGAAGGAGTAAATATTTTGTATACCTCAATATTCATACAGGGCCAAAACTAAGAAGAACCTCCACAACCGAGCTGCCAACCCAAGCTGAACAGAAAGATATGTTAGAAAGACAAGATAGTGGTAGGTAATATTTAAACAGATGTAGAAACTTCTAAGAAATCATAATAACAGTAGGAAACATATATGACTAAATGAAAAGAAATAAAATATGACCCCTCCCCTTCCCCCTCCCCTCTTCCCAGCCCCCTCCCCCTGCCCTACCCCCCTTTCAATGCCCAGCCCTCTCCCCGTCCCCCTGCCCAGCGCCCTCCCCCTGCCCAGCTCCCTGCCTCCCCGTGCCCCTGCCCAGCCCCCCTCCCCCTGCCCAGCTCCCCCCTCCCCCTGCCTCTGTCCAGCAACCCCCCTCCCCCTGCCTAGCTCCCCCCTCCCCCTTCCCCACCAGACCCCTCCACCACCAGCCCCCTGCCCAGCCCCGCCCCCTGCCCACCCCCACTTCAGTATTGCACATTGGGAGAACCATCCTTCTCATGGAATGAGTAACAACTATCTAAAATATATTCCTGAATTAGGAATATCCCTCCTAGGTGAAAATAAGTCAAGAATAGTACTGAAATTGACTACATTAATATAAACTTTAAATAGATAACTCATTATTCTTTAAAAAAATTAGTCACCTGCAACTACATGAACATCTTAATGTCACCGTAGAACAAATCAATTAATGTTTCACTTCCAATAAAACAATTCCCATTAATTACATACAAAAAATAGTAATGATGGTATGAAAGGAGAAGTATTTTACAAACCTGTTTATAGACCGGATTATACAAAAAAGGAGTGTAATGTAATGTATACATTTGTATACAGAAGTGTAATGTATACAATACCATATACTGTTGAACTGTATGGGACATTCTATATTTATAACATTTTTATACAGTATTGTATTGTATATTTAAACATTTTATGACACCAAACAATGTGTATGTATTTTTAAACAATGTGCAATACTGAAGTGTAATCTCGCAAATTTTTCTATCACATTTTTGTGTTTCGTTCTACATAAAAGTCTGCATTTTCCTTGGAAGCAACATATTTGTGGATTTTTATCTAAGCTATATTGGGAGGTTTAAAATTATAAAAGATGAAGCCTTTATAATTCATGAACTAACCTTGAATACCCAATCTGTCTTAACCAGTGAGATCCTAGATAGAGTTCCCATGAAAGTCGGTCTTCAAAATTTACCCACATAGAGAGCAGCAAAAACGTTATTCATGGAACCTGATGATTGGATTCAACCAAAAGACATTAGAGAAGATTGTATTTAAGGTACATATTATGATGATATTTACCTACCTAGAAGAAATAACGTATGTACCTTTCTGAGATCTCGTAGGAATGACTACTCAAGGATCATTCTGAATCATCACCTTTGGCTGCACTAGAAGTCACATGACCTGAAATATCAACTGCAGCAAGAACGTATGTACCTTCTTGAGATCTCGTAGGAATGACTACTCAAGGATCATTCCGAATCTTCACCTTTGGCTGCACCAGAAGTCACATGACCTGAAATATCAACTAGAGGGGTAATATTTAAAAAGAAAGAGAAACTTCTATGAAATAATAATAATAGTAGGAAACATATATGACTAAATGAAAAGGAATAAAATATAACCAATTCTCTTCCCCCTCTACCCTACCCAGCCCCCCTACCCCTGCCCATCCCCCCTTCCCATGCCCATCCCCCTCCTCGTCCCCCTGCCCAGCCCCCTCCCCCTCCCCAGCTTCCTCCCTCCTCATGCCACTGCCCAGCCCCCCTCCCCCTGCCCAGCTCCCCCCTCCCCCTGCCTCTGTCCAGTAACCCCCTCCCCTGCCCAGCTCCCCCCTCCCTCTGGCCCTACCAAGCTCTCCCCCCCTCTTCCCAGCTCCCCCAGCTCCTCCATCCCCTGCCCAGCTCCCCCCCAGCCCCTGCTCAGCTCCCCCCTCCCCCTTTCCAGCTCCCCCCTCCCCCAACCCCTTCCCAGCTCCCCCCCCCTCCCCCTACCACTGCCCAGCTCCCCCCCCCTCCACCTGCCCAACTCTCCCCCTCCCCCTGCCCCTACCCAGCCCCCCTCCACCACCCCCACCAGACCCCTCCCCCACCAGCCCCCTGCCCATCCCCGCCCCCTGCCCACCCCCACTTCAATATTGCACATTGGGAGAACCATCCTTCTCATGGAATGAGTAACAACTATCTAAAATAGATTCATGAATTGGGCATATCCCTCCCAGGTGAAAATAAGTCAAGAATAGTACTGAAATTGACTACATTAGTATACACTTTAAATAGATAACTTGTTATGCTCTAAAAAAATTAGTCACCTGCAACTACATGAACATCTTTATGTCACCGTACAACAAATGAATTAATGTGTCACTTCCATTAAATCAATTACCATTCATTACATACAAAAAATACTAATGATCGTATAAAAGGAGAAGTATCTTCCAAACCTATTTACAGACCGAATTATACAAAAAGGAGTGTAATGTAATGTATGCATTTGTATACATCAGTGTAATATATACAGTACCGTATACTGTTGAAGTGAATGGAAAATTATATATTTATAACATTTGTATACAGTAGTGTTTTGTAGGTTTAATCATTTTATGACACAAAACAATGTGAATGTATTTTTAAACAATGTGCAATAATGAAGTGTACATATACATAAGTGTAATCTCTCCACTTTTTCTATCAATTTTTTTGTTTCGTTCTACATTAAAGTCTGCATTTTCCTTGGAAGCAACATCCTTGTTGATTTTGTCCTTACCTAGATAGGGAGGTTGCAAAGAATAACAGATGAAGCCATTATAATTCATGAACTAACCTTGAATACATTATCTGTCTTAACCAGTGAGATCCTAGATAGAGTTCCCAAGCAAGTTGGTCTTCAAAATGTACCCACATAGAGAGTAGAAAACACGTTATTCATGGAACCTGATGATTGGACTGAACCAAAATTCATTAGAGAAGATTGTATTTAAGGTACATATTATGTTGATATTTACCTATATAGAAGAAAGAATGTATCTACCTTGCTGATATCTCATAGGAATGACTACTCAAGGATTATTCTGAATCTTCACCATTGGCCGTACCAGAAGTCACATGACCTGAAATATCACCTGGAGGGGATGAAATTCCCATCATCATATCCTCACCCAATCATTAATGTCATGCAGAAGATCCTATGAATTTATGTCATCCTCAAGCTAATCCATGAATTTTGTTCCATTAGTGTGTAGATCATAGAAGGAAACCATTGAATATCGCATCATGGTGAGACCTATCCCATCTGTAATAAGACATTTCCACAACATTTTAGTGTAGGTGAGATACTCGTGAAGTCTATAGGTCTCCTTGGGTTTGGGTAAGATGGAATTATTATGGAACAAATGATAATATATTATTGTTTGAAATAGTCAAATATTAAATGATTCTTACCATTTTATTTTTTTCTGTTCACTCACATGAATATCCCTTTGACAACACTCAAACTCACATAATTTAGATGTTTGATTATCATAATTCATAAAAAATGATTTAGGTTTTTGAATATGGAATTAATCTCCTACCTGATGTGTGAATCAGATATGTAGGAAGCGAGCAGAGAGTATATGATCACATACCTAAAATTAATCACAGTAGAAGTTTGTTATTTTCAAGCATAACATGATAAATCAGATTACTAAATTTAAACCCAATGTAATATGTGAAATGATATGAGAAATTCAAAATCAAGAGTTAGGTTTTGGAATAGGTAATTAATCAAATACTTTGACTACATAGCTGATATGGGAGGGAATAGGAGATGCAATGCTTAGTCGGACAAAGAAATCTAAGAAGAAATAATCACAAACCGGAACTTCCTCATAATCGTGTGCCAATATCATCAACATTGACACTTAACTAAGAAAATAACGTGTACTTTGATGCAAAACCACCTCCTGAAATTAATTGAATAAAAAAATTGCAAACCATGCAAAGAGAAATACAAATATATGTTTACATGAGATAAAAAACTTGTTTATGTGCATTAACATGAATAATCCTTTTAGACCACTCAAACTCCTCCCATTTATATGTTTGATTATCATAATGAAACGAATGTATTGTAATGTTTTATAATAAATACATGAAAATTGTCTTCAATAATACAGAAAATATGTGTAGAAAAAAAATTAAAAATGACATTGGTAATAGAACTGATCTTTTTAACTATTGCATCAACATTATAATAATAAGGCGACACTCAATTTTCTGCATCAAAATCTTTAACTCCTAAGTATTAATCCCAAATTTTTATACAATTATATGGTGAAACAGTATCACAATGTAGAAACATCTTGGAATACCACCTAATAGGGTACAGAAAAAAAATATAAAACACCCAAAATATCAAACAAATGATTATATAGTATTGTTTGAAATAGTCAAATATTAAATGTTTCTTACCATTTTTTTGCAGTCACATGAATATCCCTTTGAGGACACTCAAAATCATCCCATTTAGATGTTCATTTATCATAATATAGAAGAAATGGATTTAGGGTTTGGAATAGGTAATTAATCTCGTACTTGATGTGTGAATAGGAGATGCCGGAAGCAAGCTAAGAAGATCTGATCACAAACCTAAAATTAAGCATAGTAGAAGTTTTTTATTTTCAAACATAACATGAAAAACCAGAAAACTAATTTTGAACCCAATGTAATATGTGAAATGATATGAGAAATTCAAAATCATGAGTTAGGATTTGGAATAAGTAATTAATCCCATACATGAACTACAAAGCAGATGCATGATAGAATAGGAGATGCAACGCATAATTAGAGTAAGCGAGCTGAGAATAAATAATCACATAACTGATCTGAAAAGATTTCAGATGGAATAACTGTTACAATCCATAGTCGGAGGAAGTGAAAAAATAATACATGACGGTATACCTAATGTTCAAAGTAGATACAGAATGAAAGTGGGGTTGCGATGAATTGCGAAAGCCAGAAATATCTATTTATGACTAATAAGGAAAAAATTACAAATAAAGAAAAAGTCAAAACCCTGAAAAGAAAAAAATAAAAAATAGTGTTAAAATAATGTTAGGTTTTTTATGTTGAACAAAAAAAACAAAACTCAATCCATCTTTCATCCTTTATGCTCAGAATGCATGTGTATATAATGGGAAAACCTGAAAAGAAGAATATAGATTCATGAATGCGTTATACGAACCGCATTTAAAATTATTAAATTCACTAAGATCACATGACATGTGTTCATTTAGGATGCCTTCCCCATGAGCATTGGGTTTTAATAGATGAAACACTTATGGGAACGCTACAGAAACATGAGAAACCACAATATACTATGATCGTTTTGAGCTGAAGGTGTATTTTTGTAAACAAATAATGCATACATAAAAGATGAAATCCACACAGAAGATGCATAGAGATAATTTACTAATTTAAACTGAAAAAATGATAAAATTCAAATATAATTTGATGGTATTTGAAATTGGTGAAGTGATTATGTGATGAGCCAATCATGTATGGTTGTATCAGTAAAAAATTCAAATGGGATTGATGAACTGGTATAGAATACCTGAGTAATTTCACGGAGTGTATTTACATAAGTATACAACAACTGGATAAAGATTTAAATCCACTAAAATTTGAGGTCGCTGTTATAGAATCGAAGGAGGTAGAGGATCCCGACGCCGAGCAGATGGCGGAGGAGGCAGAGAAGCCGGAGGCACTGAGGGTTGTTACCGAGGAAGAGGGGGCAGATGGCGGAGGTGCGAAACCTGGGTTTAGAGTAAGGAACTGCAAGCAGTGGTAGATGGAGGAGAAGACATGTTTGAATATGAAGAAAAAAATTGAGGTGAGGGGAGGAAATGATTTCCAGTGGTAAATATGGAATGGACGAATCACAGTTGGAGAGGAGAATCGGCAATGGGAGGATATGGGTACTGCCAGAGACGGGGAGAAGGTAGAGAAGAAGATGACGATTGAGGAGTGCGAAGCATGGGTAGCCAAAGGAAGGTGACATGGTGACTGGGTTCTGAAGGTCGTACTGGAGAACTAAGATTGGAGAAGTCGGCGAGTCGGAGAACTGAAACCCTAAATAGAAGAAATGAATTATCGAGGGAAGAAAGCACACAGGAAGCTGGGTGGTGGAGGAAATTTTTGCAGAGAGGCCTATTTGAGAGACGTGGAAGGCTGTGGAGGTTACATGCCAGTGTGGAGGAAGCCAAGTTTAGTATAGATAATAGATGTGATGTTTGTATTTTTCATCATCGAACTATTATCTCTCTCTGTCTCAAACAGAGGGTAGTTCTAGTTAAATTTTGGGTATATACACTCATTTTGGATCATTTGGTGTGGAATATTATCTCCTAGGTATTTGGGTCACTTTTTCTTGGTAATAATCCTTTATAATTATTCATCTACATTTTTTAGTTCTAGCATGGGGCTGTGTATTTTATTCATTGAACATGTGGTGACATTTAATGTGATTATTCTCAATCAACTATGTGGTATTCTTCTTGGGGATGACCTTATGTTTGATGTAGTATGAATGGTGTGTATTAATTGATGTATATTCTTAGATACACTATACTTCAACTTTTTTTGGTGTGAATAATTAATATGAGATAGGGTATTGAATTATTGTTCCTCTATTGTTATTTTTTGTTCCTTTTGGTGTTGGTAGATATTTTTGTAGGCACGTGGAACCTATGTTTGAGGTATTTAGATTTAACATAATATAATTTTAAATGAAACATGTAGTTCTCTTTTTATTTATTTTGTTAATAATTAGTGTTAATGATTGTGTTGTGTGTGAAATATGATTTTCTAAAAGATATGGGGTTTATGTTGGTTTTGGGTAATAAAAAATGGGTGTTTTTAAATTCATGAGAAATTATTTTTTAAAGTGTGTTTGTATAAATAAATGTTTTTTTTTAAATTGAATGAGAAAATTACTTTTAAAATTATTTTCATTTTGTAATATATTTGTGGTAATGGTTACTTATGTGTACAGTGTAGATTAGTTTCATTGTCTATTATTTTAGGGTTCACAGATTAGGTTTTCTAATGCTCACTGGTCCTATTATTCTTGGGACATGATGTAGAAATGTTTTTGGGGTTCTTTTATATGGTGTTCCATTGATACATTACCAAGTTGTATAATAACATGGAGGCATGATATTCACTAATTTTTTTATTAGTTTTCTTGGTATATTGACAATTTTTTATCTATAAAATGATTTATATATGATTTGGTATTGAATTTATTTAGATGTTATAGAAATTATTAACTCAGAAAAATTCTTATGGAAATTATTCATTGATACTAATTTTCATATATTATTTTAAGAAAATGGGAAATGAGAAATAATAAACACACTTTTCATATACAATTAATTTACTAATTAGCATTACATGTTTAATTTTAAAGCATTATATTTTGATTTTTTAGAGGTTTGAATTGGAATACCTGGGTGGGATCCGAAAAAGGATTTGGTTCCTAAACCATGACCACCCATTAAGTGGTGTGTAAACCAAGTTAATACTTTTTTATGTAAGAAAAAGAATGTCTACTTTGTGATGCTGTAATATTTTAATCATTTCGTTATAGTATCTGGTGTATATATGGTGTTAAATTTTTCACATTATAACATATAGCTACTATATTTGTTGTAATTATTTTTTGTTGTTGGAATTATACATTATGTCTGTTCTGAATTCCAGAGTTTTATCACTTATATTATTTTATTTATGTTATAGAATATAAATTATAGTTGTTGTTATGATATTTCATCACACTTTTTATACATATATATTATATATAATTTACTTCATGTCTTGAAAAATGATTCCCTAAGTTTTTTTACTAATTTTTGCATAATAATCGTCAGCCCATTAGGATCGGAAAATCTCTTTAGGAATGTGGTGAAATGGTTATTGTTCATGATTATGAGTTTATCTCGGTTTTTTCATTATATTATTTCTCATGGATACACCCCATAGATTGGTTTTTTATGTATTTCATCTACTATTATCTTTATCCCTCATTGATGAAGATTTGAACTTTTTTGTTGTACGATATACATTACAATTTCATCAATTATAATAAATGTATTTTTGTGTATTTTCACATGTTTCATCATTTTTTATGTTTATTAATTAATTCCTCTATATTTAATGAGTTTGTTATTATCCTTTAAAATCTAACAGCAAATATTTTGTTCATAATTTATTTTCCCCTTGAAATAAAAAATCATCCAATTGTCTCCTCACCAAGGTGGGTCCATTCCATTTTTGAATCTATATTGGACGCAAGATTCATATCACTATATGATGTATCAATGGTGTATTTTATAGACAATATTAGTTAATATATAATTACATACTTTTTATGTCTACCTTCATCTCACTCCTTTGGGTTCCCGATCCAGTTTTCATTCCAATGATCTTATAATCAACCCCTTTAGATCATTAAACATATTTAAATATATATTTAGGATTAACTGATTTAGATTGGTAGTGATTATGTTGTATTAATTTTTTCCCTTGTCTTTTAGATTAATTCATTATATCATCTCAAAAAAATTCCTATGCTTTTCTCATGGATTTATGTTCCTTTACCTTTGAAAAACATTTTTCCTATTTTTGAGATGGGATGCCAATGATAGCTTATATATTACCATACATTATTTCAGAATGAAATTAACTCATATTAAAACATTACTACATTTAGTTGAATGAAAATAAATATTTTGTGATATGGTATAAATACAAGGTGCATGGACAACTATTCAACGATGATCATCAATCATGAAGTATCTTAATTTTCATCTTGTTATTTGATATTATTGTTATTCTCGACACAACATGAATAATTTCATGATATTCAATAATGTTAAATTCATCCATAATTATATTCTCCATGATTCACTTATATGATATGAATTAAATTATAATAGTCTACCATATATTTATTGGTATATCATAAATTATATTTTTTTCAATTTTGATATTCTTGATGACCATCTATGAATAAATTATCATGATTATGTCTATATTGGCTTCAATAATTCACACATGGATTTTATATTACATTATTCCATATTTAGTAATAATATATATTTAGTCAATAAATAATAATCCAAAATGAATCATCTATAAAAATCCTCAAAAAACAATATACATAAAAATATTGTAAACAAAATAATTTATATCATGTATGATCAATATGTACATCTTATTCAGAAACTATAGAAATGAATATTTCATTCTAGATTACAATAAATTTATTATAAATTATTATGTAATAGTATAAAAATGCTGTAAAAACATAAATATTTGATCAAATCATATAGCGATAATAACTTTTTCTCAAGTAATTACACTTAATAAAATATTCACAAAAAATTTAATTTAAATAAATTACATGAACCATTCCATTAAATATTAAATGATAATGTATTAGTTAAATCATGATTATGATAAAAAATAACTTTTTTAAATATTCCCTCTCATGATCCTAATTTCACTCTCCAATATCACGAAATAATTATTCAATATTACATCACCAATATGAAACATTATTTTCATCTTCATTTTTTGTGTTCATTATTCCCCATTTTTTCATCTCCATCAATAATAAGGCATAATTTTAACCTATAATAATTTAATTCCTTATTAGTTTCACTTATTAAATCATTATGAATAATTATTAGTGAATTGAAACATTATAATTAGTAGGCATACATACCAATTGAGGATATTAATTATGGAATGAAAGAAATGTTTTACCATTATATCCTAGATTTCACATAACTATTATTCATTAATTGTTTCCATATAGTCATTATTCAAGGATATATCTATTTTATTATAATTTTGTTCACAACAACTATTTTTAATCAAATATAAATTCATTAATCCATTTTTATATTTAATAATAATCATCATTTTATTACCTCTATTTAGTAAAAAAGTTACCAATGGGAGAGTACACTATTTTGGAACAAATTTTATATTATTTTATTCCCATGTGTCCTCTTATATTAAACACCATATATTCAACACTATGATTAATAAATTCCATGTTATTAGAATTATTGTTTCCTCGTATAAAAAAATTAATAATAATTTCTAAATTGGATTCCTCAAAAAATACAATACATTATCACGCTATACAAACACGAAACATATTTTTGTAATATTATGATTTTTTATATTAATATACATATATATAAGATTAATGATATAATAGTGAAATTAATCAATAATAAAATTTAAATATGTGGAAATATAGAGTTACCCTTCCATGATTCTTCCTCAATTATGTGTGATTTTTTCTTATTCAATTTGATAATTTAAATTTTTATCTAAAAATATTAAATAAAAGAATCTTATATACTAAACTATGAGGGTTTACAGTTTTAAAATATATATAATATTAATGAAAAATCTTGTTTCTAGGGTACCTCCCTTTTTTGATTTTATAGTCTTTATACATACATCTTAATCTTTAATATTTTAATGTTATGGTGGGAGATGTTTCTACCTCTATTCCATGAAATTATTTTTATATCCTCATAAAAATAATTAGAACTAATTCTATTTTTTATATGTTATAAATTTATCCTTTAAGGTTGACACTAAATGAGATGAATTGTTCATACCACTATCACTTTTAGTACTAAATGTAATAAGCTAACCCTTGAATTGAAAAAAAACATATTATGATTTCTTGAATTAATTAAATCGAATCTCACTAAATTAAATAGATTATACATACCCTTAGTAATAATATTATTCTAATATGGATATATTCTAATTTACAAAAATTCATTGGAATAAATATTTCTTCCATTAGAAATAAAACAATAATAAAATTTATAAACTTTATATCGCAATAGGTTTTGTGATTAAATTGTAATTATTTGGAGGAACGATTTTCCAATTAACAATGTATTTATATATATATATATATATTCAATTTTCTATTTTAGATTCATTTTTATGCTCATGGTGTACATTCAAGAATCATGGTCCAATAACTATTTTAGTATCAAACTATTTTTTCTAAAATTTTCATCATTTCATTATATAATACCTCTACTTCAATAATATATTTTATAGAAAGGTTTAAAAAAAATTATTCATGTTGTTAAGATCAATAATAATTGGGAATACACTTCTCAATATCTTGCTTATCAAGAAACATTACGCTATATGAAATCTATGATATACTGTCTAGCTATTACAATTTAATGTAACAACATTTTAGGTGAAATTAATAAAAATACTGAATAGAAATAACCACATTTGAAAAAATATATAATGGTTCTATATGATGTTTGTATATTTTTAGTAAATCAATTATAAGTAATAAATATTTATTTTTCTTAGGAAATGATTATTTTTTCTGAATAAATAATATACTAAATTTCTACCACTTTTTTAAAATTTATTTTTTAATGTATTAATATTTTTTAAATCAATACACTATAATTATACTATAGTGAATTTTCAATTATATCCTAAAATATGGATTTTTCGATGAATATGGAAAAATACTGAATTTTTATGTAATATTTTTTCTCATTTCATTAATTTACATAGTTTCGTCCTTTTTTAAATGATTTTCTTTATAAAATTAGTATATTTATATTCTATTTAATCACATTAATTTCCTTTTTAATTATTTTTCTGGTGGATTTTGTAATAAAATAACTTATACATCAGAAAGAAAATCTTTTTCTAGAAAACATTATTTATTCTCATTTTGTTAGATTAATTTTAAATTATATTATACCACTTATATGAATATAATATCTAAAAAATTATTATATATTTTCAATATGGATGATGAATTTTGTTAGATGGATACCTTTTATATTTTTAAAATTTATCAACAACCATTGTATATATTTTTCATTTTAGAAATCAAAAAATTAGAAAACTAGGGTGAAATGTTTTTGTTATTACTTTAAAATATCTAAAATCATGACTTTATTGCATTGGACAATTTTTTTATATATTTTCATAAAAATCTTTATTATATGGACCCATGGATCCAGTTTTCTATGATTATGTAATTTATATAATTTAATAAAAAATTTACACAAAATGTAACTTTGTTGACCTTAACAAATCCTAAATTTTCACAAAACGATGAAAAGAGGATAAGATTTATTTTAAATATTTATACTATTAAAAATTTATTTCTCTAACATTGGAAATACGTTTTAAATTTTTAGTGATTAAATATTTACAATATATATATATATATAACATTGAGAAATTATTTATATAATTAATAAAATAATATATAAAGTCAATTTAAAAATATTTAAATTCAATCCCATTGGATGATCTTTCTGTTCAGTGAACATTTAAGATAAATCTAAAATATGAATCATATTGGATAGGTTATTATTCAAAATTAATTTGTTACTTTATGATTATAATTTTGAAGTAAATTAATTGTTTGAAAAATTATTTTATTGATATTTTAAAATAAAAAATATTTTATTAAATGGTTTGAAAGTCCTAAAAATGATTCATTTTTTCAAGTGAATAGGATATTGTTAAATATATCAAAAACATTCCATATATGGGTATGGATTCTTTTTATTGTATCATTTATTAATCTATAATATTAGAAATCATTGATATTGTTGTAATTTTAGAATGATTAATAGGTGTGAAAACTAAGATACAATGTTTAAACCATCACACAAACATGAATAAGATTATTTTATTAAAGGATTTATATTTATATTCATAATATATTATACATATATCAACTTTTGTAACCTTTAATTAAAATAAATTCATATAATTTTAATAATTTTTATAATTCCAAGAGTTCCCCTCCCTTATGTTATAAATTGGCTCCTCTTCTCATCTCAGCCTAAATCTATTTTATCTGTCTAATTATTAAAATATCTACTAATGTAACTTGTTTTGTTCGACCAATACATCCTAGATATTATAGTATTTTTAAAATATAACCTCTTAATGGATAATGGTGTAATTCAAAGCATATATTGAAATGAATTAGCATAACTCTTAATTGATAATTTTCTATTTTATATGTTCTTATAAGTCCTTTAAATATGTGGAATTAGTTATGAAAATATGATTTTAGTATATTTTGAATAATTAATATTTATTATCATTATGTAAAATCCATTTCCACCTTCTATCTTCCTTATATAAAATTTATACAATTCTTCTTCAAACATATGGATTACCATCTCAAGGTATAACTATTATTAATTTTTCATAATACATTTTACTAAAATGGTGTAATGATGTATTTAAAATTTTATATTTTATTTATGATATTATTTTTATTCAGAAATATAATATCATTATTTATAATTATTTTTTCTATTATCTAATAATGAAAAAAAACACCCTTTCGTACTTATGACCTATCATCTTCATAAATTGTGTAATTAAATTTTTATATCTCAAAATTTAATTGATGATTTAGTATATATATATATATATGAAATATATATGATATTTATATTATAGTTATAATTTTTTAGTTAATGGAATAATGATAAATTTACCAGGATCCAAACTTATGTATAACCCTAGAACACCTTGGGAGTGGAGGGGTGAATCCGAGTATCAAAGTTTTATTTTAGAATGATGTATATTTCTCCTACAATGGTTGGAACCTGTTAAACCTATCTGATGAGAATTTTCAAAAAACAATCACATGCAAAGAGATGACACAACAATTTTACTTGGTTTAGTACTGAGGGCTAGTACAAGGATCATACAATAATACATTATCAGTCATTCCAATACCCACTATTCTTAACAAGTTGTTGAGTATAAGTGTTCAAACAAATTCACTCTGTTCTAGGCACACTACCTTTCAAATTATTTTAGGGATGGCATACTCCATCCCTCAAAACTCTTCTGTTGACTCCCTCTTGCTCATTATTGTGGGTAATGTATTACTCCATTTATCAAAATGATTGTATATTTAATAGATTGAGATTAATGTTTTTTTCTCTATTCACATTGATACACTTCTTCCATCGAAGTCCTGAAATGATGCACTTGAAAGACCTATTCAAACAAGACGTATGTTCAAATCTTACTAGAACCACACAATAACACTTGTGTGATACACCTGCCCTTGCATGAATGATTTGTGATGGTCACGTAAGTTGAATTTTAAACGACCCATATTTTTCATGCACACCTTATCTTTCATAAGGCAACACCACAATTGTAACATCCCAAGTAAGTAATGAATAATAGATATTTTTATCTATGTCTATTAATGATAAAGATAGTGTTTTAGAGGCCTAAAATGAAAATAAATACAATCTTATGCATGGAATACACTAATATTCTTAAAAGATTGTTTTATTGCCTTTTGATGGAAAACCATTTTTGAATCTATATTTTGACAATTTTATAAACTATGTTTGTCAAAATAAACTTATCCTTTATGATTGGGACATAAAAATTAACCTTGTGTGAATTTTTGGTATTTTTCTGACAATGTTCATTTTTTAATGAATAGTGAAAAATACTGCATTTTACATAAAAACTACTTTTAATCTAATTTATTTATATGATTAGATTATGTTTTGAATTGGTTTTGAAGTGAAATTGGAATATATTTTTACCATTTTATCTAATGGTGGTCATTGGAATCAATTTCACTTTGAAATTAGACTTAAACTGGTGTCAATCTTTTGATACTTATTGTTTTGTAAAAACACGCTATTTGCTCTGGCAGCGGGAATTAATTATTAAATTAATTAATGTGACTTATATGATTTGAATTTTTTAAAATAGACTTCATTTTTGAATTCGGAATATCACATATAACTTAGAGTGAATTTTTGGTAATTTTCTGAAAAACTTCAATTTTTGATGAATAGTGAAACCACTAAGTGGTAATCAAGCAAACTGATTTTTCAGTTAAATGAAAGTTTACCACAAATGTGTACTGAATTTTGAAAATCCGACATACATGGTTGTCATTAAGAAGTAAAATGTGGTTCAATGAGATTAAAATAATTTTTTGGTGAATAGTAACTTATTAAGTTTTTAATCGCGATTAGTGGTAATTAGTGTAGTTTAAGGAATAAATAATGCTTTAATAATATAAAATGACCTAGACACATGTCCCAACCTTATTGTTTGTGTCATGGACGACCAAGAAAAGCCATGGGTCAACTTGGGGACCCCATGGATCCACTTGTGTTGGGAAATGACATAAATTACTTTTTATTTAATGTTAAACTGAAAATGACACAAACATAATATGTTTTGCGAAAACAATTTTTATGTGGGGTTATACAAGTCAAAATTTTGATTATAAATAGTCATTGGAAAGCTAAAATGATTTCCTATATCATAGTATTTGTTTTATAAATTTTAGACATTAAATAAATTAAATTATTTACGACATAATAATGATGCAGTGATGACATCATTATTTGACGATTTAAATAAAATGGAAAGATAATATAAAATCTATGAACTACACATGTCCAAAACCAATTGGATGAATGGATTTCGATGCCTTATCACCTTATCCACTAATTATATCAATGTGGGACCTTTCAAAACCGAAACACATTTTCAAATAAAGTAATGTTTCTTTACTTTCCAAAAGTGCCCCTCCTCTCCTCTTATAAAAGGCCCCCACCTCTACCTCATTTCACACACTCTTCAAGCCATTGGCTCGGCCAACCCCTGCCCATTTGCTCTCTCCACATCCCTCTCCTCATCCTAGAGGATTCCCTTTGGGCAGAATCCTTTCAAAGGAAGCCTTTAGGCTAAAATCAAAAGGAGTTACACTTTTTAAAGGTAATTGTTTCTCTCATGTTCATTTGTTTTATTTTGCTTCTCCAACCCCATAAAATCTTTTTATTTCCTTCTTTTATAACATCACCAGTATCTTCAATATACTAGGATGTTGTTATAAGATTTATTTGATCTACACTCTCACACAACTACATCAAATGGTTAAAGAACATACGGTTTCTGTGGATTGCGAAATTCTGCCTTCCGAAACGATGATTGTTCAATACTCATTTAACACCTTCAAAGGTGGCCATTATGATGTCACTATTTTTATATATGATATGTAATATGTTTATGTTTTACTTATGATTCTGTATTTTTCATTTCTTTCTTACCTTTATGGCTTCCATTATGGGTAAACGCGACATCTTCATTTAAGGAAGTGCGGACTACCGCCCCCTCAAAGTGATGTGATTCGTTAATGCCATATGTGGGACGTGTAAAGGATGGATTTAAAGTTATTATATATGATGTTATACTGGAATTATAATATACCTATATATATCATTATCATTTATTTCCATTAAAGTATGAGATAGAAATGAAAGTAGCGTTCATGCGTACGTACGGACTACCGTCTCCATGAACGGTGCATTTCATTTCTTATCCCCAAATGTAATGTACTATTAAAAGTACATGTATATAATGGATATATATAATTAATGATATATCTAAATGATGAATATAATTCTGGAATTAAAATATACATAAGTCTCATTTAGTTTTAATTCCATTAATATGACAAAGAAATGAATGTAGCGTTCATGCGTACGTACGGCTTACCGTCTCCATGAACGGTGCATTTCATTTCTTACCTCTAAATGAATATGTAATATTTTAAATACATGTATGTACTGGATATATATGACATATATGATATCTACATCATGAATACCATTCTGGATATAATGAAACATTGACCAAATTAACAACATGTAAGTGTAAGAAGTCTATTTTTGACTTAAGAACCAAATACCGACAAAATGAACATTATTAACTTAAATAATTACATGATGTTCATAACATGGTATAAAAGGGAATAATGAACTTGAAAAAGGTTCTTAAGCAAGTAGAGATTAACTAATGTTTATTATTCAGGAGTTTAAAGAACGGTCGGGTCAAGTCGGATACGAGGTATGGGAACTTCTTAACCCAATTTCCATTCTTTGGGTTAATCTCGTACTTTCAAAGTATGTCATTATATTATTATGTCATATCTTGTATTTGTACTTTATTTATGTGTACTTATAGAGAATGCACATAATATATCTATTTTATTTTAAATTATCTTTGTATGGGACTTCGTCTCAATCTCCTTTCGTTGAGGCATATTTTATTTTATACACAACTTTCTTTAATATGATGTATAAACCCCTTTGACTTTTACGTTTATTCAAAAGGAATATTTTTTATACGAAGCGTTTACTAAACGACAAAAGGGAATGTTTTTGTCGTACGTATGCGGCGACAACGACTTCTCTGCCGTCGTGACAGTTATTTGAGTTTCGGCTTCCTCTACAAGCCATACCTTCTTTTTTAAAAGAAAAATAAATACCATGTTTTACTTTGGTATTGAAAATGGTTTTCATAATGTTTTTATATCAATGTGTTGTATTGATATCTCGTGATTGAAATGTGGAAATTTTATGTTTCCTTTATGCATGTTTTATGTGATATGATTATGTTATGGTTCTTGGGCATTATTATGAAAACGGGTGGTTCCGTGATAAACTAAGGGCGGGTGAGCCCGTTATAGCTCTCCAATGCATTGGGTAACGTGAAGGAGTGAAACGTTAAGGTTTCTCCGAAGAGATTTTTAGGGAATATACTGTGATGGGTATTCCAAACGTAACCAAGAGGGTTACTCCCTACGTAAGAATGTTATGAATGCCTCAAGTTACCTTTACATATTATGATTTCTATGATTTATTCATGATTTGATGAGGTATGTTAAAGTGATTATGTTTTATGGGTAAAGTATGATTTCACTCTTATGTATGTATGTACCCATGTTTCCTTTCCATGTTTTTATAACCCATACTGGGTTTTTATGCTCATCCCAAGTTTTTGAAATGTTTTTCACAGGTCAAGGGAAAGGTACATGATAAGATGATAGAGTCAAGGATGTGTCAAGAAATAATCCATGTTTTTTTTAATGTGTTTCCATTGATGGGAATGAAGAATACTGTCTTTATGTAACCACTTTGTTTATATGTGGAATGTAATGCAAGTTTTATGATCTAATTCTCTAAAACTCTAAACCCGAAAAGATCCTCAACGTGTAATCTTGTAATAACTCAAGATTAAGTAAGGTTTAAGGCTGGGGCCTTATAGTTGGTATCAGAAGTCGGTTTAGACAACTTTAGGAGTTAGAAAAGTGTTAAATTATAATATGATTTAAATGATATAGCATTTACAGATTACCATGTTGCTTCGCCTAAGATATTTCGGTGTTCAGAATGGTTTTCCGCAGAGGAAACAAAGCATCTATGTTGGGACGACATCAGGAGGAAGACAACCTTCCAAATCAGCAACCTGAGATGGTCGGAATCGGAACTGAACAGTTTGTTGCAGTAATGGAACAGTTGACTCAGGCTATAAATGGTGGTGGTAACCATGAACGAGATCAGCCAGATCAACCGCAGAGGAACATGTCAGTGGTGGAACATTTCATGAGGCAACATCCACCATCATTCAGAGGATCATCTGACCCTGTGCAAGCTGAAGGGTGGATTAAATCACTGGAGAAGATTTTTGATGTCATGGGATGTTCAGACAATCAAAAGGTTAGTCTTGCTATTTATCGTTTGGAGGGTGAGGCAGATCAGTGGTGGTCTATGGTTAAAAATATCAGGGACGCCGATGAGATTGATGCTCTTGACTGGGATGAATTCAAAGGTATGTTTCTTGAGAAGTATTTTCCTAAGGCTGTTCGACTTAGGATGGAAAAGCAATTCTTGGAATTGAGGCAAGAGGAAGACTCAGTGGCTGCCTATGAAGAAAGGTTCACTCGATTGGCAAGGTATGCTCCAAATTTTATCCGAGACCTTGATAGTAAAATCAATCGTTTTTACTCAGGATTAAAGCCAAAATATCGAAGGGCATTAGCTTCTCGTGAGTTTAAAAGTTATGAAAAGCTTGTTCAATGTGCTGAGAAGGTGGAAATGGAGTTTGCCGATGACCAAGTTTTCTATAACAACCAGAAGAAGAAGAGACCGAGGTGGCAGGAGAAAGGTAAGAATTCTTCAAAAAAGTCTGATGGTAAGAAAACTAAGTTTCCAGTTTGTGATAAATGTGGAAAAAGGCATGCTGGGGAATGTCTTCTGAATTCTGGAAAGTGCTACCGATGTGGTAAGATGGGACATAAGGCTCGTGATTGCACTGAAAAGGATCAAGGTGAAGGTAAGAATAAATTTGATTTACAGTTAGTGAAATGTTATAAGTGCAATGAGATGGGTCACTATGCAAACGAGTGTCCGACAAGGAGCTTGAGTGATGGGAAGCAGCTAGACTACAAGTAGAAAGGGGTGGTAAAATCATTTGCAACAACTTCAGCAGATGTTGGGCCATCGAATGAAGTGGTATCAGCTCCAGGGAGCTCAGTATTTTTCGAAGATTGACTAGAGGTCAGGGTACCATCAGTTGAAAGTAAAAGAAGCAGACGACTGCGTTCCGTACTAGATATGGCCATTATGAATTTGTAGTTATGCCTTTTGGGTTAACCAATGCACCTGCTGTAATCATGGACCTTATGAATAAAATTTTCCATGAGTTCTTGGATAAGTTTGTGTTTGTGTTTTGAGGTTTGTGAAGAGGTTATGTGTGCCTTGTGATTCACAGTTGAAGAGAGAGTTGTTATGTGAAGCTCATAGTTCTCCGTTTTCAGTTCATTCGGGAAGTACTAAGATGTATAGAGATCTGCGGGAGTATTACTGGTGGGATGGAATGAAAAGAGATATTGCTGATTTTACTGTGAAGTGTTTGACTTGTCAACAGGTTAAAGCAGAGCGGCAGTTACCCAAAGGGATGCTTCAGCCTTTACCAGTTCCAGAGTGGGAATGGGAGAATATATCCATGGACTTTGTTGTTGGATTACCGAAGACATCTCGAGGTAATAATGCAATCTGGGTTATTGTTGATCGCTTGACTAAATCTGCTCATTTCCTTTCTATACGAGATACTTTCTATCTAGATCAACTTTCCCGTTTGTATCTTAAAGAGATAGTCAGGTTACATGGAGTTCCTCTCTCCATTGTATCGGATCGTGATCCCAGGTTTACTTCTAACTTTTGGAAAGGCCTTCAGAAGTCTTTGGGTACTGAATTAAATTTTAGTACAGCTTTTCATCCTCAATCAGATGGGCAGTCAGAACGAACAATTCAGACATTGGAGGATATGCTACAAGCTTGTTCTATGGATTATCCGGGAAGTTGGGACCAACATCTTTCATTGGTTGAGTTTTCATATAATAACAGTTTTCATTCCAGTATACAGATGGCACCATTTCAGGCATTATATGGGAAGCGGTGTCGAACTCCAACTTTCTGGGATGAAGTGGGTGAAAGAAAGTTGATGAGACCAGAATTGGTAGAAGAGATGGCAGAAAAAGTTCAGCTGATTCAGAAACACATGAGAACAGCTCAGAGCAGGCAGAAGAGTTATGCGGATAACCGGAGGAAGGATCTATCTTTCGAGGTAGGTGACCATGTTTTTCTCAAGGTTTCTCCTTGGAAAAGTGTGATGAGATTTGGTAAGAAAGGAAAGCTGAGTCCAAGGTTCATTGGACCATACGAAATTCTAGAGAGAGTTGGATCAGTTGCATACCGAGTGGCTTTACCTCCGAGTTTATCTCAGGTACACAATGTTTTTCACGTTTCGATGTTGAGAAAGTATATGCCAGATCCATCTCATGTTTTGAGTCCAGAGGTAGTTCAGCTGGAAGAGAACCTATCTTATGAGGAACAACCGGTCCAGATTCTTGACCACAGGGAGCAAGTGTTACGGAATAAGGTGATTAAGCAGGTAAAGGTTTTGTGGAAAAACCACATGATTGAAGAGGCAACATGGGAATCAGAAAATGCAATGAGGGATAAGTACCCCCATTTATTTGATAAGTAAATAAATTGCGGGGACGCAATTTTCTAAAGGGGGGAAGGATGTAACATCCCAAGTAAGTAATGAATGATAGATATTTTTATCTATGTCTATTAATGATAAAGATAGTGTTTTACAGGCCTAAAATGAAAATAAATACAATCTTATGCATGGAATACACTAATATTCTTAAAAGATTGTTTTAGTGCCTTTTGATGGAAAACCATTTTTGAATCTATATTTTGACAATTTTATAAACTATGTTTGTCAAAATAAACTTATCCTTTATGATTGGGACATCAAAATTTACCTTGTGTGAATTTTTGGTATTTTTCTGACAATGTTCATTTTTTAATGAATAGTGAAAAATACTGCATTTTACATAAAAACTACTTTTAATCTAATTTATTTATATGATTAGATTATGTTTTGAATTGGTTTTGAAGTGAAATTGGAATATATTTTTACCATTTTATCTAATGGTGGTCATTGGAATCAATTTCACTTTGAAATTAGACTTAAACTGGTGTCAATCTTTTGATACTTATTGTTTTGTAAAAACACGCTATTTGCTCTGGCAGCGGGAATTAATTATTAAATTAATTAATGTGACTTATATGATTTGAATTTTGTAAAATAGACTTCATTTTTGAATTCGGAATATCACATATAGCTTAGAGTGAATTTTTGGTAATTTTCTAAAAAACTTCAATTTTTGATGAATAGTGAAACCACTAAGTGGTAATCAAGCAAACTGATTTTTCAGTTAAATGAAAGTTTACCACTAATGTGTACTGAATTTTGAAAATCCGACATACATGGTTGTCATTAAGAAGTAAAATGTGGTTCAATGAGATTAAAATAATTTTTTGGTGAATAGTAACTTATTAAGTTTTTAATCGCGATTAGTGGTAATTAGTGTAGTTTAAGGAATAAATAATGCTTTAATAATATAAAATGACCTAGACACATGTCCCAACCTTATTGGTTGTGTCATGGCCGACCAAGAAAAGCCATGGGTCAACTTGGGGACCCCATGGATCCACTTTTGTTGGGAAATGACATAAATTACTTTTTATTTAATGTTAAAGTGAAAATGACACAAACATAATATGTTTTGCGAAAACAATTTTTATGTGGGGTTATACAAGTCCACATTTTGATTATAAATAGTCATTGGAAATCTAAAATGATTTCCTATATCATAGTATTTGTTTTATAATTTTTGGACATTAAATAAATTAAATTATTTACGACATAATAATGATGCAGTGATGACATTATTATTTGACGATTTAAATAAAATGGAAAGATAATATAAAATCTATGAACTACACATGTCCAAAACCAATTGGATGAATGTATTTAGATGCCTTATCACCTTATCCACGAATTATATCAATGTGGGACCTTTTAAAACCGAAACACATTTTCAAATAAAGTAATGTTTCTTTACTTTCCAAAAGTGCCCCTCCTCTCCTCTTATAAAAGGCCCCCACCTCTACCTCATTTCACACACTCTTCAAGCCATTGGCTCGGCCAACCCCTGCCCATTTGCTCTCTCCACATCCCTCTCCTCATCCTAGAGGATTCCCTTTGGGCATAATCCTTTCAAAGGAAGCCTTTAGGCTCAAATCAAAAGGAGTTACACTTTTTAAAGGTAATTGTTTCTCTCATGTTCATTTGTTTTATTTTGCTTCTCCAACCCCCTAAAATCTTTTTATTTCCTTATTTTATAACATCACCAGTATCTTCAATATACTAGAATGTTGTTATAAGATTTTTTTGATCTACACTCTCACACAACTACATCAAATGGTTAAAGAACATACGGTTTCTGTGGATGGCGAAATTCTGCCTCCCGAAACGATGATTGTTCAATACTCATTTAACACCTTCAAAGGTGGCCATTATGATGTCACTATTTTTATATATGATATGTAATATGTTTATGTTTTACTTATGCTTCTGTATTTTTCATTTGTGTCTTACCTTTATGGCTTCCATTATGGGTATACGCGACATCTTCATTTAAGGAAGTGCGGACTACCGCCCCCTCAAAGTGATGTGATTCGTTAATGCCATATGTGGGACGTGTAAAGGATGGATTTAAAGTTATTATATATGATGTTATACTGGAATTATAATATACCTATATATATCATTATCATTTATTTTCCATTAAAGTATGAGATAGAAATGAAAGTAGCGTTCATGTGTACGTACGGACTACCGTCTCCATGAACGGTGCATTTCATTTCTTATCCCCAAATGTAATGTACTATTAAAAGTACATGTATATAATGGATATTTATAATTAATGATATATCTAAATGATGAATATAATTCTGGAATTAAAATATACATAAGTCTCATTTAGTTTTAATTCCATTAATATGACAAAGAAATGAATGTAGCGTTCATGCGTACGTACGGCTTACCGTCTCCATGAACGGTGCATTTCATTTATTACCTCTAAATGATTATGTAATATTTTAAATACATGTATTTACTGGATATATATGACATATATGATATCTACATCATGAATACCATTCTGGATATAATGAAACATTGACCAAATTAACAACATGTAAGTGTAAGAAGTCTATTTTTGACTTAAGAACCAAATACCGACAAAATGAACATTATTAACTTAAATAATTACATGATGTTCATAACATGGTATAAAAGGGAATAATGAACTTGAAAAAGGTTCTTAAGCAAGTAGAGATTAACTAAAGTTTATTATTCAGGAGTTTAAAGAACGGTCGGGTCAAGTCGGATACGAGGTATGGGAACTTCTTAACCCAATTTCCATTCTTTGGGTTAATCTCGTACTTTCAAAGTATGTCATTATATTATTATGTCATATCTTGTATTTGTACTTTATTTATGTGTACTTATAGAGAATGCACATAATATATCTATTTTATTTTAAAAATTATCTTTGTATGGGACTTCGTCTCAATCTCCTTTCGTTGAGGCATATTTTATTTTATACACAACTTTCTTTTATATGGTGTATAAACCCATTCGACTTTTATGTTTATTCAAAAGGAATCTTTTTTATACGAAACGTTTACTAAACGACAAAAGGGAATGTTTTTGTCGTACGTATGCGGCGACAACGACTTCTCTGCCGTCGTGACCGTTATTTGAGTTTCGGCTTCCTCTACAAGCCATACCTTCTTTTTTAAAAGAAAAATAAATACCATGTTTTACTTTGGTATTGAAAATGGTTTTCATAATGTTTTTATATCAATGTGTTGTATTGATATCTCGTGATTGAAATGTGGAAATTTTATGTTTCCTTTATGCATGTTTTATGTGATATGATTATGTTATGGTTCTTGGGCATTATTATGAAAACGGGTGGTTCCGTGATAAACTAAGGGCGGGTGAGCCCGTTATAGCTCTCAAATGCATTGGGTAACGTGAAGGAGTGAAACGTTAAGGTTTCTCCGAAGAGATTTTTAGGGAATATACTGTGATGGGTATTCCAAACGTAACCAAGAGGGTTACTCCCTACGTAAGAATGTTATGAATGCCTCAAGTTACCTTTACATATTATGATTTCTATGATTTATTCATGATTTGATGAGGTATGTTAAAGTGATTATGTTTTATGGGTAAAGTATGATTTCACTCTTATGTATGTATGTACCCATGTTTCCTTTCCATGTTTTTATAACCCATACTGAGTTTTTATGCTCATCCCAAGTTTTTGAAATGTTTTTCACAGGTCAAGGGAAAGGTACATGATAAGATGATAGAGTCAAGGATGTGTCAAGAAATAATCCATGTTTTTTTAATGTGTTTCCATTGATGGGAATGAAGAATACTATCTTTATGTAACCACTTTGTTTATATGTGGAATGTAATGAAAGTTTTATGATCTAATTCTCTAAAACTCTAAACCCGAAAAGATCCTCAACGTGTAATCTTGTAATAACTCAAGATTAAGTAAGGTTTAAGGCTGGGGCCTTATAACAATGCTCAGTTTCTATTTTAAGATTAAAGAAACACATTTTTCAAAATATTCTCCTTGTACTTCTCTTCCAAGATCATGTATTTCAGGTGGAAAAGGAACCTAACAATCATTGAAAGGGATAAAATAATGGAGTTGGGGTAGCTGACTATTTTTAGGCCTTGGTGACCCATCTTAAAAGGATATGGATTGTTATGCTTGGTTCTCACATTGCATGAAGAACTCCTTTTGATATCGGATTGGTCATACAATACTCTTCCCCACAACCTTGTCTTCCATGCACATTATTCAATGTTGAGAACACTTTTTTCTTTATCCATATTTTTATGAATTGGTCACTAAAAATTCCATGTACGTAATATTAAAAACCACCATCAATCTTGCATGTAACACTCTTTTCCAAATTCATTTTTCTACATTGTCCAATTTGTTGACCCAAATTTGGAAAACACTGAGAAACGATGCCACCTTCAATACCATTTCCTGCTTGGACATTAATATCATTATCAATGAAAATTACAATAAATTCTATATAAGGATTGAAAAAAATCTAATCATTGATCCACAATGTGTGTATGGAATATAAACACAAAAAAACTCCATTTTCAGCAATGAACATCTTTGGTTCCCATAATCCCCCCCTATGGGTTTGTTTTAATAATCTAAATAAATTCAACAGAGAACCATCCATAATAAAAAATTAGATACAAAAGAATCCACTCATCTAACACTATATGTCTATGTGTGCAATGATCATGGTAAAAAACAAGAGGGGAATCATGAAATGGGTTTTTTTGTTTTGGAAATCTTACATATTTCCTAATAACAATAAATTGTTATCTAAACTAACATTTTCCCCATTCATTTCCCCATTTTTGTAACTTTACATTCTCACCAACTTTAATTTTTTTTGAATTTATCTATTCTCCATCATTCTTATAACCATAAAATATTTAATTCTACTCATATGTATCCTTCAGTACCATTGAATTTTAATACTCTACCCCATTTTCAATAATCCAAAAGTACTTAATTTTAACATGTATTTCCAAAATCATACTCACATGGATCATATCTCCCCTATAAACCCATATCAATTCATCCTAGAGATTAAAATAGTTAATTAAACATGGGATATGGGAACTCTTGTAACCTCCTCATGCACTAGGAATTTCTTTGACACTGAGGTTCAACTGATGTTTCTCAAAAATAGCCACTAAATGTAGCTTGATATGAATACATGTACCTTTATCTTCAATTACCACATGATCCATTTTAAACATGTCTTGTTCAACCTTTTAGTTGGTTATGGGATATCTTATTTCTATATGTTTTGTATGAGAATGAGAAACATGAATCCTTGTAAGAAAATTTTTTCTCTTTTTTCCATAGGGAATCACCATTGGATGTTTCAATTCATCAAAAATATTGATTAGTTGTTTCATCATCTAAAAATATAGTGTGAAAGCCTTTTTACCTGATATATAGTATCCTTCAGTGGTACTAATAGAAATAAATGTCTATTTATCACTCAACCAATCCAAACATTTCATTCCAATAATGAACGGTCCACCACTTGAGGACTTTCTATCAACCATATCATCATCCCAATCAGCATCATCATCAGAAGAGATAGACTAGATCGATGAATATACATTGTGATTCGTTCCACTATTTCCATAGGTTCTTCTATCATAGTACATTGAAAGCGGTTGACTAAGCATATTGAAAAAGTGATATCTGGCCATGTAGAAGTCAAGCATAATATGATTATAATGATTCTTCTATATTGGTGGGAACCATAGAATTACCCTCCAATTACATTCTATGTTTTTTTACAACCACAATTGGAGTTCCAAATGGCTTAGATTTTTGAATATTAAATTTATTCAATAGATCTCTTTCATATTTTTCTAGAGAAATGAATGTTTAATTATTATTTTGAATCACATACAGCCTTACGAAGTATACAAGTTCACCAATCATGGACATTTTAAATTCCAATATCATGTGATGGTAAAATTGACCCACTGATCTATTCCTTCTTCCACTGAAAATGACATCATCAATTTACATCAGTACCGAGAGCTGATATTTTTGAGAAGTCTTAACATAGATATTGTGACCCACTCCACTTATTTTGAATTAATGTTTTTAGATAATAATCTTTTCAAGGGAAACACGACATTGGTTCCTTATTCAATCCATATAAAGAATTATTTAGTCTTCATTCACACATATAATCATTTCTAATATAAAAAAACAAGTTGTTCTTTATAAAATTCAACTTCAAGAATGCCATTTAAGAAAGAATTTTTTCACATCAATTTGATAAAATTTGTATCCTCGTTGAATTTACGGGGAAAGTAATAGTCTAATTGACTATTGTCTACCCATTGGGGAAAATTTCTCTACAACATCCACACCATAAATCTATGATTATTCTTTACACACCAACCGCACCTTATTTAAGATCAAATTTCCATGAGAATCATATTTGTTCTTAAGAATTTACTTTGTAATAATCACATTGTGACATTCAGGTCTCTTGGTTATATCCCATGTTTGGTTATCATCAATCTGGTATAACTCTTCATTTATGGATATAATCCATGATTTTCCCTTTAATGATTCTTGAAATGAGGATAGTTCTATAGATGAAGGGAATTTAAATTGTTCATTACTGCTCATTCTTCATATTTTTATGGGTGCAATCCAATTTCTGAGATGATGGATTGAGCAATATCTGCTCATCGTTATCTCATACGAGGTTCAGTAGAATTATCTATGACCATGATTTCTTCTTATGATTCTTCTACAAAGTAAACATCATGATTTGACTCATGATTTTTTGGAACACATTACTCTACTTCTATATTTGGATTAATTCCATGATCACATTCCTCCCCATATTCTATCACATCATCATAAATTTTCCTTGGGGAATCTGTGGGTTTATATTCTATGATCATCACATCCCTGATGTCCACAATTTTTCTAATGTTCTGATCAAATAATTTTAAAGATTTTATATTTATTGAATATTTGAATAATATTCCTTCATTTATCAAATCACTATTATTGGCTTGATTTCCTCATTGGTTTCTAAAAAAACATTTACATCGAAAAACACTGAAATACATCATTGTGGGATTCTTTCCATTCCACAACTCAATTGGTGTCTTAGTTTAACCGATATAAATCAATATTCAATTTTGAATATACATTGTATCTTTAGTGCACATAATCCATAGCCCAGTTGGTGAGGACTCAACAAGTGCATACAAGAGACCCGAGATCAAGTCAAGGTGGAGATATATTTCTGGGTTACTATAATAGTATTGTATTGGGAAATTTAGAATAACTCTAGTAGGTAGTGTTCGGTAATGTTGGTGACAGCTATATTAATCCATCTAGGCCATTGGGCCATCTGTTTGGTCCTCGGTTCCTGAAAGACATTTGGGCCACCCAAGGCTTTCGAGCCAGTAGTCTCTCAAAGCCTTCATGTCTCCTTAAGGACTTAAATCCACCCTATCTCCTTCAGACCACATGAATTGGCAGTGTACTATTCATACTACAAGGGACAAGGCTCCAGATGAGGATCAGAGTAGGCATAATTACTATAGAATACCTAACCGGAACTATAAGAATGAGAGGGTATAGAAATTCCATCGATACAAGTCATGTCACAACTACACATGACAACTAGCTAACCATCCTTGCAAAGGGGGAGTGCTGATATCATGACATGTGACGGGGATGCGCAGTTCCATGTTGTATTGTCAAGGTGATTTCAACTAAGACCTACGAGTCATGTAATTGTGCTTAAGACTTTGGGCCTTTTAAGGGTTCCAAATCACCCCTTGAAAGGTGGATTATCTATAAATAATAAAAAATATCTTTGTTCCATTCATCCACTATAGCTTAAATAGCCTATTTCAAGAAATGAAAAGGGATATGACTCTCAATCAGCATTGTTCTGGCCATATTATACACTAGTGGATTCTTGCACTCAACAATTCTATTTTTCTAGGGGGGTTCCACATTCATGTCCTTATGTTTTTTTTAATTCTTCTCTAGTTAATTTTCAAACATAATGGCTGTGTATTCTCCTTTATTTTCTAACATATGACCTTTGATTGTTCATCCAGTATCATTTTTGATGATTTGGAAATATGATTTCATGAAATAACAGACTTTTTGATTCACATGTATAACCAAAACACAATCCATTATACTATATTCATCAATGAAAAGAACAAGGTAAATTTTTCCATGAATTCCAAGAACATTTTTCAAGACACATACATATGTATAGATTAGAAAAAGTAGACTTGATGCCTTTATTCTTTGACCGATATGAACTACAAACTAATATTCATCATATGTAGGAGTCACAAGTATTTTCTCATTCATGATTCATATTGAGGATATCAATGGATACATATTGCTTATATATCATTTCAATATCCTATTAAATAATGTTCCCCAAACTCTGATGCCACAAGTAATTTTCTCATTCAACATCTAGGTAGAAAAATATTTTCTATACTTTCAACCTTGAATAAGTTGACATCTGTTATACAACCATTTGTGACAGAGTTACATTTATTCCAATTTATATTTTTCCCCTTTTGATTGAAAATAATAATAAGCCATGAGTCATATAGTTGAATCACACTAAGGAGATTATAATGCAGAACTCCCACATAAAATACATTAGTTTTCTTTTTTATCTCTGTTATCTTGATCAATTTTCCACTACATTTTATCGTCGAAGAACCATCATTACCGAACCATATTGTTCCGTAAACAATTATCATAACATTATTTAATATGTCTTCACTTAAAATCAAATGGGATGAGCACCCAGTATCAAGAATCCATGTGTTTTTCATTGTTTATTTGAGAGAATATTCTCTAATGTTTTATTTTTCATTTTTCTAATTTTACTTCCATGAAATATTAGATTGATTAGAGATTTGGGATGGAATGTCAGATATCTTTTCCCCATACAATGTTTATTAAAATTCATATTCTTAATCCAAATGAGAAAAACCTATTTTTAATTATATCACCATCTAGTTGGAGAATGTTGAATTTTATCTACATTAAGTATGTATTTATCTAGTCGTTCCTCTACTTGAAATACACATCTTTATCAAAAATGTTAGAAAAATTAAAACTATATGCATATAAATTATTTCTTCTATAAGAAGTTGGATATGAATTTTTTCTCTTTTTTTGAAATCAAATTTATTCCTCATTTACATAGCTCTATTACCCTTTTCAATATAACATGGTATGCCCAAAATATCCATATAATTGAAACTTCATATGTGTAAATGTATTCATATTTATATTCCTCCTAATGTATCCTTCCATGGGAAGATCTATTTGCATCCTATAATTTTTGGATACATAAGGACAATTTTTCATTCTCTTTTCATTTTGAATTGAGGTTTTATTTTTCCGAAAATCATGTGACATATAAACATGTCCAAAAATATTCATTCCATTATTTTAGACTCATTTTATTTGATGTATTTTATGTTTCAATATGAAAAATGATTCTGCTCTATCTAATGCATACACATCTTTGATCATTCAAAATCTTTTTATCTCCATCCGAACCATTATTATCTATCTCTAGAAACTCTTCATCTTTTAGTTTTCCACATATTATTTTATTATTTTCTTCTATTTAATTTGACTCAAATTCGATTTTATTTATAATACTTAAAAATTCTTTATTGTGTCCCTCAATAGTCATGGTATTATCCGCCTATTTGAAGGTATGATCATTTATGACTGTTACGTATTCTGTAATATTGATCTTTTGATAAAATATATCATCTGTGTATTCAATGTTTCTGTATTTTACATTCAATACTTTTTTAATCATTCAATTCAAGATACATATTGATCAATATATTCAGATTATTCTTAGAGAACAATTCTCCAAATTTTTCATATTTTTTTGAATCTCATGATTACCCAGATAATCATAAAGATGTAACTTTATAGAAGTATCATCGCTGAACTGATGATATCTATCTTTATCATTTAATGGGTTTAACTTATCAACAGTAGATATAATTTACTCTTGGTGTCCATAATTAGACTCTAGTTCTTCTTACTCAACAAATTCATTATCATCATCTTCTTCTTCACTGAGAAAACTCATTTTATTTAGTTTCTTTCCCGATTTGATGTTTTCCTTTTGAGGATACATTTTCTGAGGTAAATGTGACTTTAGAGCTTCACCTTAATCATTATCAATCATCCTTGAGAATAAATATACAATGTTTCCAACTATTTCACAAAAAAATCCAATGGCCTCATTCCTCCAGAATATAAGTTTTACTCTCCAAGACTTCATTGAAAAGAGTGAATGAAAATTTTCTTCCACATTTTCTTCTTTAACACAGTCTCTTGAAATATCTTATTTCTTATTTATTCGAATACCATTTCATTGCCGACACTTGTTATCGCATAATCTAGCTTGACTCTAATTTAATTGGTGACCATACTATATAGAAGAACATCAAGAGATTGTTTAGAAAAGGCCCTTTCCTCAAGGGATGAAAATATTGGATTATAGAGAGTCGGAATCCTTCTCAAAATCATCTTCATATTGTCAATGTATTTTTTCTCTTATCCATGCCCCCATATTGATCGTACAACTTCAGTAATTTTATTGAAGAAGGAATCCGAATTTTTATTAGGATAAATCATCAAATCATTAAACCTATTGTGAAGAAATTGTGTTTCACACCTATCACATTACTATCTCCTTCGTAAATATTTTATTGTTTTTTCCACATAAAATTTTATAATTTCAAACCCATAATTTTCAAATATATATGATCCGAAAGATCAGTAGGGAGGGAATTCTATGCCTTATCATCTACATCACGATTTTTTCTATCAAAATGAGTCATAGACATTATAATAGGATCAATAGCCAGTATTCCATATGTATTAGAAAAAATGACATCAATTAGAAGAGATCTTAGATGAGATCTCATCCTATTCTTCCAGATCTTAATGTTTCTCCCATCAAATAGGTGTACTCCCCATACTTTCAAAATATTCTCTACGATTGAAAATGATATATTAAACACCAACAACCTTTCCACTATGATTCCACTTCTAAAACCATATAACTCCCTAGTCAAAGAGGGGTGAATAAGGGTATTAACATTATCTTTTAAAAAAATGGATCTTATTCCCATGTTGGTAGAAACCTATTAAACATTTTTTATGAGAATGTGTAGAAAACAAATAATCACAAAAAAAGAGTTGACACAAAAATTTTACATGGTTCACCACTAGGGGTTAGTCCAATGGGAATATGCCGACATGTTATTGGTCATACCAAATCCAACTAATATTTACTAGTTATTTAGTACAATAGTTTGGACACAATTACATTGTTCCAGGAACACTATATTTATAATGGTTAAAGGGATACCAAAATTCATCCATTAGAACACTTCCACTGACTCCCCCTGGTCCCTATTATGGGTGAGTTTATACTAATTTTATCAACATAAAGTTCTATTCAATTAATTTTAATTTATTTCTTTGTATCTATCTATATAATCCCTCTTTTTATTACATAACTTTTCATTACATTTTATAAACAGAGGACCTTTAATGTCTAGAGTCTAGGAAATCCGGAATAGAATACATGGAAACATAAAAAACTCATTTAAATATCCTTGAAAAGCCTCTTGAAAAGTTAATCCTATGTACAACTACTACATCTCATAACCTAGAGACATACATCAATGGAATGTGATAACAAAAGGCCCAGTCTGGAAAGAAATAGAATTCGTTTACTTTTGATATCAATAAAAACTTGATAAAAACATAAAGACATGAGAAATGGAAGAAAAGGAATATCATAATAAAAATAACATGAAATATAACATGAATATTTTTCTATAATATGAAATTTAGACATTCATGAACATATCACTATGGTTCATCCCCAAGGTGTCACAAAAATTACCAAGGTTATTCACCAAGGTATCATGAAACTTGTCATCTCAAGAGATTATATTATTTTCGCAATGCATTTGAGAACAATCAGGGCGTACCATTGGTATGTATTTATTTTCATGTGAGATGCATAGATCATATTCATACATTTCATAAATAACCTAAAGAGAAAAAAATGTGATTCACTTCATAATCATGACCTTTTAAAAGTTCTTAAAATAAGATCATTAAGTCATTTAAACCCATGGAAAGGGAGTGAGGGTTATATGTATGTCAATTACAGAATCATATAGATCAATTTTATGTCTTCAGTAATACCCCTATAAATGAAAATAGATTATGTTATTCACATTAATAATACTAGTGAATTTCTTGATAAAAACATAGAGATTTTGAGATGAAAATTCAACAGCATAATGACTACATAACATGTTTTTATAAAATAGAAAAATAGTGGGCATAAGGATCTACCACTAAAAAATAACTCATAATAAAGTATGGGGGAAGAATAAATTAGTAATAATAACATGTTGTGGATATTTTAATAAATAGCACATGAAAAAGAAACTTGAAAGAAAAGTGAAGATGGAATTTTTTTGTACAAAAATTCTGCAGCCTAATAGAGTCAGTTAAAAATCTAGAAAATTAGTTGATGAGAGAGGAAAGGGTCTATAATCATTTGGAAATAAAATGAACAATAATAATTATATAGAAGAATATACCCCCAGAAAATAAAATGGATACTAGAAGACATAACATAATGGAAGTCATGACATAAAAGTAGAGGGTGAAAGGTTCCCTTATATATATGAGTAAATTAGAAAGCATGAAGGTTAAGACCATGGGGGCCCTGAATTCACCTGGGCGGACTTCATGGGAGGTAAAAATACCAGTGCTTCATTGATGAAAAATTTTGATTAAATAAAATAAAAGAATGTGTTGGTATTTATATCAAAAGTGAGGGAATATTTTCTTTATTTCCAAGGGACACCTAATTAGTGGTATTTGAAAAACCATGGGCTTGACCATGGTATTCCCATGGTATTGGCCACTTGGGACACCACATAGAATATATTACAATTCACACGTTGAATAGAATGATTACATCAATAATGACGTCATTAAACACACCAAAACTCAAAACTGTATTTTTACTAATCACTAAAAAAATTCATAAATATCTCTTTACTTAACACTAACCTAATACTGATGCTCTAGATTCAAAAATGAACTCCATTTTATAAAAATAATTTTCTAATTAAGTGACATTTATATTTTAAGAAAAAGCAAAATTTACCCCATAAAATACTAATACTTAACTAATAATTTCTAAAATAGTTATATACTTAGGTTATTATATCACATTACCATTCAAGATACATAAATTATATTTATAATTTCTTACATGAGGTTACTATTCCATTGGTCACATTACAATTCATAATGGTGAAATTACTATTTATAATTACTATTCACAACAAATTATCTTGATCATGATATACGCTAAATTTCTTAATGATCTTAATTGTAGAAGACCATTTTTTGAAAATCATTTCACATTATTAATTATTTAAATTATACAAAATTATTTTAAAAAACCTTTTTTCCAAAATTCATCAATAAAATGGAACTTCTATAAATTCATCTTTTATTTATATGAAATCCCAAAATTTAACATATTAAGAAATAACAATTTTATTTATAGAAAAGTATTACGCAATATAATTAAGGTCTTGTTACATAGCCCCTTTTTACACCTATATAATACTTATTTTTATGATGTGTTATGGGGAAAGATTCTTGGGGCGACTTGGAAATCATTCCCCAAGTGGTGATTTCTATCAACTTGAAATTATCCCGTATGCGATTCTGTTCATGCTTTATATGTTAAAGCTCATCTTGGGCTTGGCTTAGTGAAAAAAAAGTGATTCAACCTCATTCCAAAGCTCTAACAGGTGGGACTCGTAAGGCCTGAGTCTACTAGATGAGGCCATCCACTCATCTTTCTATATTAATTAACCATGATCACATGAATTTATAAACAATAATCATAACGTTAAGAATTTAGTTTCCAAGAGTCGTATTGACCATAAGTCATATAAAATTCCGAACCTACTGGTTTTATTTAAATTATTCTCAATTAATTAATTAAAGGATATTGTTTTTTAGTATAAAATAAAATAATACTCAAATTCTAGAAACAAATATTATTCAAAAGTTTGGGTTGTTGCACTGTATCGTATGAGACACTTCTTGCATCGAAGTCCTAAACTGACACTCTTGAAATCGATGTTCAAAAAATCCGGATGTTCAAAGTTAACTAAATTCACATAATAACACTAGCATGAAACACCATACCTTAAGTGAAATATTTTTTATTGTCACACATTTTTTATTTCATGAAACCCTTATTTTTCATGCACCCCTTATTTTATTTTATAGCCACAACACATGGTTCCCTCGGTATTTTTAGACTAAAGGATCACTTTTCACCCATGTTTCTCTTTGTACTTATCTTCCACGTGAAAGGCTTTTGAGAAATATTGGAACCTAGCCATTGATGAAAATGATCATAATCCTTACTGGGGGTAGCCACCTATTTAAAAACATGATTTACCCCATCAGTGTGATACTGTTTTCTCATGAAAGACTATCTTCTTGTGTGAAAATCCACTTTTGACATCACATTGGTTGTGCAATACTCTTCTACGCAACCTTGTATTTCCCAGACATTTTTCAATCTTTCACGCATTTTCACCATTTCAATATTTTGATGAATTAATCCCTAATCATTAAATTCAGGATATATTCCAATGCACAATCAATCCTATACACAACAACCTTTTTCAAACACTAGGAATGGATTGCACATTCATTATTGTCGCTTACTAGAACTGTAAGATCCCATTCTATGAAAGATCTCTAATATTCCATGTATGGATTGAAAAAAATGAAAATCATGATCAACATATTCAGCTTCTCAATAAAAAAATGGAACTCCATTTTTATCAATGAACATCTTTGTGTCCAAAAACATCAAAACAGAAACATCAATGAATATATAAATTGTTAAGACAATGAATTTGTGATTTTAATTATAAATAATTAACAAATGAGTTCTAAAATATTTTATGTGGATAATATATGATATTAATAGTATGATAATTTATGATTTATTTATGTATAAAACTTTTAAAATTATTATACATGATGTTTGAGAGATTTTAATGAATGATGAGCTTAATGTAGGTTATACTTAAAAATCTTATCATTATTCGAAATTTATTTATTTAAGTATCAATTTCATAAATTATTTATTATTTATATATGATAGCATATTTTTTCATATCCAATCGGTATTTAATAAAATTATATGTTTTACATTCATTTTCCTTTATATAAATCCAATTATACCGAAATAATGTTTTTTAGAAAAACAATCCCATTTTTCTTTCAGTCATAGAATAATTTTCTTCCATGCTTGTTTTTTCATCAATATCAAATGATGAATTATTATAATATTATTCCATTATTTATTAAATTAATTTTTTCGAATGATTTAGTTTTTCTTAAAAACAATTTAAAATCAGTATTTCATTTTTTAAAGGAGGTACTATTTACTGATTGTGAAAATGATTTATATGTTTTAACAAACTCTACATGAAATAATTTTACCACTACAAAGAATAATAATATTATTAAATATACATTTACATGTCTCCAAATATATATTATAAATTTTTTTCCAACATTATTCTGAAAATTATGATATTTTATAAAAGTGATATATAAAAAAATATAATTTCCTTATGAAATATTCAATTGAACCTTAAAATGTATTTTCATTTATGTAAACATATTTCAATTACATTTTTTTACTGGGGTAAAAATAAATTTATTCCATAAAAAATATTTATCTTTATGGTTTATGATCATTTATTATGGGGATCATTTTGACATTCCACATTCAGTTTTCCCAATAACAAATGATCGTGACTAAAAGGAATGTTGATTATGTTGTATTGATTATTCAAATAATTAATTCATTGGACATATTGTGTTATGTGTAGGGGCTAATATTATATACTCCCTTGTTTCCTCGATATGTCCCGAGAGGGAAAATACTTTGTGTATTTTCTTATGTCCTTATCCATTTACGTAATTTGTATTGCAATGAGGCCATGACGAAACAGTTGTGATGTATTTTAATAAGGACATGATGGTAAGATGTTAATTTTTTTTAATACATTGTTATTAATTTCGATATTAAGGATAATGTGATTATTTTAGAGGTAATTATTTTGATCAATAATTTTCAAGCTGAAGGGAATATTTATTTTTCATAATTTGATAGTCATTTTATCCTTCCATATTATGATTTTTAATCATACTATTCCTTAAATATTGTTTATGGTGACAAACATTTCCATATTAATTATGACTTATTTAATCACAACATCTTCCAATATACGTTAAAATTACTAAATATTTGAGGATTCTCCTTTCATATAATTCCTTTCCCCTGAATGACGCGAAGTTTATTAAGATTCAGATATGAGGATATTATAGAGGGAAGAATGATGTCATCTTTGAATATATTGAGTTGTGTTTTCTTTTTTAAAATTTATATGGAATTCATTTATGTATATAGTATTACAAGACTACAAAAATATTTAGTGCTTAACCATAAATTCACATCTATATAGTCATATTGTAATTAAGTATCCACCTTCTATGGTTATAGGATTCATTCTCATTAATGTAGGTATTCAAGAATGTTTAGTAGAATATTTGGGAACTATATTAGGGGGAAAATAATATTTAACCTAACTATTTTTTGAACATTAAGAATATGTAATATTTTAAAATAATATAATTTTTTGTTAAGGTAGAGTTATGGTGATTTTTTTATAAACATATACATGTCGGATATTACAAGAATACATTGTTTTAGAACATATACAACTTGCGGTAATTACTCCAAAAAATTTAGTAAAATATATCTCAACTATAATTATAGAGAATTATGATGGTAATATTATTAAAAACATGTTTATAAAATATTATGGTATATTAATAAGTTAATTCATAATTTATGTATAATCCATTAAGACATATTTGAAAATATTTTCATTATTTTAGAAATTTTTATAATGAAACCAATGTTATTATTATGAGATTTTTTATACAAAAATTTTGGAAATTTTGTTATGTGTTTCTCTTGTATTTAAAGTTTACATTATATTTCAAAATATTATGATCTAATATAATGTATTCCATTATTAGAAATGAAACAAAATTGATGGATTAGAAGAAATACCCGCATCTGTAATAAATGAAGGGATTTTCCTTAGGAAAAAAATTAACCTATGTTTTGTTAGAGATGTATATATTATTACAGTACTATGAAAATTAACTCATTTTATGACCTATAAACCAGCTTACATGGAATGATATATTTCTTAAAACTTGATTAATTTAGGTTATAATACTTCATTCAACCAAATGATCCATCCATTTCATGAACTACAAATTCATTGATCACATAATAGTGGTTCATGATCCTAGACATGATATTTACTTCATTGAGATGTAATGAAACAGATTAAGTCATTAAATATGTGTTTTATTAATAACATAAGTCTAGTTAAAATTGGAATAGACTCAATATAAAAATTAGGTTGATGATACATTGATAAAGGAAATGATTGTTTTTAAATACATATTATTTTAAAAACAAATTCCTCAATAGGAATGAGATAAAAGTAAATTATAATTTTAAATCTCTGGTTCAAGGAATATGAATGTATGGATTAGTATGGGAAAAAATTACAAGATTTCAAGGAATTCTATTTACAACCATCACAATCTATAATGTTAGATTGGATATATATTTCTTGGGCATAAAAAATTCTTCTAAAGGGAACTAGTCACTGAAATAGTTTCATCAAATGATGATATCATATCATGTTACATCTAGTAGTAGAATTAAGTCTAAAAGAGAAAAATTTTCAAGGAAAATAAATAAAATAATAATAATAATAATGAGAAAAACGAAAAATAAATAAAATGAAATAAGGGAAGGATAGAACATCACACATGTGAATATTGTTAAATGAAACCTCGTGGTTCGTTCGTTAAGGGTTAAAGAGATTGTTTTATGTGTGAGGAGAACGATCATTAGTAAAGAAAGTATAAATGAAATAATAATGAAACAAATTTATTGTGTTTCAAATGAATAGTTATGGATATCTATAAAAAATAATACCGAAGTTCTGAGGATAAATTTCTATAGAATATGATAAGAGGGAAATGTCACACTTATGATATTACAACAGCTAATGTTATAATTAATTATGTGATGATTATAAAAAATTTTATCATAAAATCATGGTTTATTTAATTATTTATATATGCTCTCTTTTTTATTATTCATGTAGATACTATCTTCCACTGAAACTATGTGAAATGAATTGTCAATTAAGACCCATAGAAGGAAAAGGGTTTTCGATCAATTTCTAAAAAGATGAAAAGTCATTCCCTTTATGTATTTATATATTTAATAATTTTGTTCAGCCTTGATATAATACATATTTTTAGGGTTTATTTTATTATTTTTAATTATTTTTTTATTCAACAAATTATATTGAAAAAGGATCATGAAATAACAAAATTATTATTTTATCTTTATTCTATAATATTTAAGGATATTTCATCGAAAAACTAATTTATTGTTTTTTGGTACCTAACATTATCATAAGCAGGTTATATATCCACATATATAATCCCATGGGTGATATATTTCTCCAAAAAGTTAGTATTTTAACATACCACTAATTTTATGCTAATTTGAGAACCAGTATATGTGTTATTTCTCTTAGTTTTTATGTCTTCAACTAATCCTTCTCAAAGGTTGTTATTTACCCTTCTAATTGATGCAGACATGAAAAAAAGTTATTTTAGAAAATTAATCCTCTTATTTCCTTTATAATCATATTTGGGAGAAGTTACATATGGGTGTTGAATGTAATATCCCAAAAAGTTAGATAACAAAGCTCATTACCTTTATTAACACACAACACAATGATTTATGCGAACCATGAAAAAGAATTAAAATATTTTTATTCAATATAACTATTATCACCAAGAATCTTTATTTAAGGAAATAATATAAATAGACACATTTTTATAATATGTATAAAAGGTTTTATAGGATGCAAGATAGTTATAGTAAATCCTTTATATTCCAAAAAATTGTATTTAATGTATTCATTGAAGAAAACAATTAATTATTTATTATAATAATTCAATATATATTTGAAAATTTGAACCTTATTTTTCAAAAATAACGAATTTATAATTATATTAGGTTTAGCTATTTATATTTTAATAAAAATATTGATTTTTTGCTGAATAATGAAAAATTCTAATTTTTTTAAATTTTTTCTTTATTTATATCATTTAAGAAGATAATAATATTTATAAATATTATAAATTTATAATTATTTTTTTATATTTTATATAATATATATAATTTCATTAGGAAATAATTTTATATTAAACTTGGGTAAAAAAACATTTATACTTTAGAAAAAGTTTATTACTGGAAAACTGCTTTTCATCAAATTATATTGGTTTATGTAAGATTAAATTCTACCACTTCTTTGATTATAACATTGAAAAATTTTATTACGTATTTGGAATTAAAATATTAATACATGGAAAAATATCAAATTTTAAATTTGGAAATTATCAAGAATAGCCGCAGTAAATATGCATCGCTTAGGTGAGTGTTAAACTGATAACATATGGATTGAAACATAGAGGGTAATTGTTTAATGTCTTATAAGACATTACACGATCATATTGGATGAGTGAATAATATACATTTCTATAAAATTAATAAATATATGGGCACATGGTTTTTTATTAGTTGATATTTAGCATTATATAATATTAAAGGGAAATAATTAAAAATTACACTCTATTGACTATAATATTTGTAAATTTATTAGATAAGGATAAAAAGAGTATAAGTTCAGTTATAAATTATTATTTTAGAGATAAATTTGTATTTTAATCTTACAAATTTAATTAAAATTTTTATTAATTGAATAATATCCTTAAATTCTTATGTTTCTCTGACTTTATATTTATTCAACTAATAAAAAATAAATTAAATTATTACCAAAATAGAAAAACTAAAATAATTTTGTTGAATTATTATGTTACAAGAAATTTTTATATAAATATAATGTATAATGAAATTTTTAGTGGATTGGATTCGAATTATATTCCAATCTTGATGACTTTAATGTCAACGAAAATGAATCATTACAAAATTGTGGTTAATGATATTTTATATCAATAAATATTATAATAAATGATTTAAAATTCATAAAATTCATTAATTAGTACAATTTAATGATATATGGTTTGAAATATAAATATTTTCCCATTTATGGGTCACTTGTTCTTTTTATAGTAAAATTATTGATTCCAAAATATTATAAAATATTTATATTGTTGTAAGTATCAAAAGGGCTGAAAATGGTCAAAACAAAGTTACAAGGGTTAACAAAAATATTTATAGGACTATTTATAATTTTTTTAGATTATTTAATCTTATCATCATCATCTGTTACATATTAGTAAATTTAGAGTCACATAATAAATAATAATAATGTATAATTCTTTAATACAACATTTAATTACAAGAGAGCCCCACACCTCACTTATAAAAGGGTAAATATAATCCACAAATTTTTAGACATTTGGATCCATTATTCTCAAATAATCCCTTAAAAAATACATAATTCATATTTTTAACACATCATAGATATCCTATTTTTAAAATTATAGACTCCCTTTGAGGCTTAGGGTGCAATCCAAATGTTGTTTCTCAACAATGATGTATAACTATTAACTTAGTGTCTTCAATTAACTTATTCATAAAAATAATTTAATTCCAATGTATGTATTTTAAAGTAATTAATTTTTTATATTAAATATTTTTACTTTTTATTATTGTGATTAAAGTCAAATTATCCACCTTCTATCTATGCAATATAAAATTAAAACACAGATCATGTGTCTTTATGACTGACCATTTCCATGTAGTAGTATAATTCATATTCAACACAAATTTGTTATATTGTTATAATTAAAGATTTTTTAAAATATATGTTATAAATTATATTATTGTGATTATTTAATAGTTAATTATCATTCACTTTTCATTCATTCCATTTATAAAAAATGTATCAACATTGATGCATACATATAACCTACTATCTCTATGAACAATTTAATAGATTTTCCTATATGAAAAATAAATGGAAAATTGTAAACATTTATATAATGAATATATGTTATATTTATAAAGCTAGTAAGAATCGGGATTTTTTGGAATAATGATCATTGTTAAAGTATCAAAACTATAAACTAATACATCTTTGAAAATTTAAATACTTGATAAGGGGGAATGATAATTTTAATTAATAATTTTCAGTAAATATGTGTCAGAATGTTTTATATGGATAATATATGATAATAATATCATTTAAATTATTATGTTAAAGAAATATAATAAATTTAAAATATTATACCATTTTTTATAATTAATTCATAGCAAGTCATCCTGTAGGTACATGTTTACTTTACAATCATACCATTATTCAGGATTTTTTTGTCTAAGTCTTTTTTGGAGGAATTATATTATAATTTAATATAAAACTATATATGTTTTACTATAATATAGAAAAAATTTTAAATGAACATTTTCTGTTAATTTTTATCACTTTTGTATGGATGTTATTGAAATTAAGTCATAAGGAAAACCATCATTGTTTTTTCATCCTTGGATATTATATTTCCATGTGTGTATTTTTTAATGACTATTAAAATTTAATTTTATAAATTCCAAAATCAATTTATCGATCATATGTTTTACAGTGTTTGTAATCAAATGATATCAACCCACATGTTTCTCGGGATAATTTATTATTAGATTGACTGGGAAAATTATTGTAATTCTGTTTTAATTTTTAACAATAATGATAGTTAATGATTTTAAGGCATGTTAATTAAGTTTTATAGTTTATTGATATCATTGAATAATTATTAATATTATGTGATGTATATAAAATGGAAATATATTTTCCCTTGATTCATTGATATGTATCATTAGACAAAATAAGTGAGGAATTTTTCATGAGGTCTAACCCATTTATATATGATGTAATTGCAGGAGGTATTGGTCTTATTTTCAAGAAGGCTTCGCATGATTCATCAAGGGTATGTTGTCTAAAATTTTTCATTCCATAATTATAAATTTTTTATTGATTTCCATATGATTTTCTATAGTTATTATATCCATGTCATGATTTAATATCATAAAATTATTTATTCAGATTTTTTTGATAATTACTTATTAATTAAATATTTTTACTCCTTCTTAGGTTTTTTATTTAATAGACCATGAAATAAAAATTATTAATAATTTACTCATAATAGATTAATTTTTATGTTTTATTCTATATTTCCAAAATTATTTTTTATTCGTTTATTTACCTATTTTAATAAGACTACAAAATTAGTCCATATTTTTGGATTTTATTTCTTATTTCCAGTAAATGTGTAATAATGAAACTAATTGCTTATAGCCTCTATAGTGGGGTTATTTACAAGAAAAAATATTTTTCTACATGTGAAATGAATTAAAAACTCAAAAATAGGATTTTATTATACCTGATAACAAAATTTGGAACCCTATTCCTATAGAAGATATTTTTCATAAAAATTTCACAATTAAAGATCTCAAGTTTTTTGATAAATATTCCACATTGACACATCATGATTATGAATAATTTGGAACTATTATACATTAAAACATAGTAGAATTTAAAATGTTCCAATAAAATCATGTTTCCAAACATCCAAACATGTTAACATAAATAATCCCATATTGAGAAATTCTATAATCTGTATAATGTTCCTATCCACATAGATTTATCACAATATTTAACACACCTAACCACATCTATGAGAGTTTTTTTTCTATTATAGATCAAATTTATATAAAACAATTTAAGGCTTCAAAAATAATTATTTTAATCAAAATGGGATTGATTTTTAATGATTCATTATCAGGAGAACCTATTCATCTGGCACACAAGTTCACAAAATACTGTCTTCTCTTTTTATATATGTATATTATTAACTAAAACCATATCGGCTTAGCTAGAAGGTAACATGAAATCTTGCGTGAATCCCCATATGAATGTGGCTACCAAATAGTAGTGTGGGTTTTTGTCTATCCATGGGTAGAATATAGCCATGATATAACATCACATGATTAATAATAAATCAATTACAACACAATAAATATCCAGAGTGAACATTGAAAAACTAAAGAATGAAATGTACGTACATTAAATTCATACAATATACATATCCCATTTAGGAAATCCAAAATGATGTAATAAATGAACATAAATTAATGAAAAATTAGAGTTCTTCCAGAGTTCACCTCGGTCAATAAGCAGAACCATGCTTCTCAGCTTCTCCTTCCACCACATGGGCCATTTTTCTTCACTAGGACTCTAGTAATGAAATTTTATAAGAAAACCAAAATTCCATAGTACGGTGTGATAATGAAACTCAATAATACACCCCCTGATTAATCCTTAACCATTTGTTTTAATGTCCCATAAGAGTATTCCATCGATATATTAAATTCATAATAATGATAAATCATACTATCAAAAACCATATAGAAATTTTCAAACAATGAAATCACATGTCTAATGACATACATGAATTTTATCAACATAATAATGATGTTAAATAATCCTCAATAAAATTATAGTATTATATCCACAATTATATTGGCATTCAATTAGTAATACGGAAGTGATCGGCCTATCATGTTACTCAGAATTGAAAATTCATTGTGTTGACATGATTAATCATATCCACATGTAATCTATTAAATGGGATACTTACAATCAATATGGAATTGAGTATTGTCATATTTTCTATGAATTATTAAGGAATCATATTACATATTGACCAAAAAGAAATTAGGCTTTGCCATTATCATCTATTTGCATCAAGAACACTCCCCATCAATGGGATACCTATATAACAATGTTCATTAAGAATTCGTACCAAGTAATAATCCTATAATGAAAATATGAAACAAAACATGGAATAAAATGACAAGATACAACTATATACATAATGAGAAATGAAATATCATTATATAATTAAAAAATAAATCAACATAAACCATGATCAAACCTACTCTATAAATTATCTTGAAAAAATATCTTGAATGGTTTCATGGACTAAAAACACACCCACACATGATTAAAAGTCTTTATAATTTATGTATTATTGAAAAACATATATTTTAAGATGTAAATGTATTTAAAAATACCAATTTGTTATGTAAAATCCCACCTAAATAATAGTCAATGTAAACATACATGACAAACCACCTTATTTGGTTGAAATGAGTGAGTGAATATGTCAACAGTGAAAAACACATATTTTTGGGACATAGTATCATATATTTTTAATTTTTAAACACTTTAGGTTAATCTAATATTCCTATTAAAAAACCAAAAATTATATTTAAAAATCAAAACAATATTACATGTGATGACACATTCTTTCTCCCAGATAATTTCATAATTAATGTTTTATAAAAACACTTTTTCTTGGGGTCTTATTCATAATAATAATTATTAAACTATATTTGGTATTAAAAATAAATACATTTATCAATGAAGACATGTTCTATTAATATATAATTATTATTTTATAAAAACAAAGGATTATCTGGATAATTTACCTAAAAATCCTTCAATAATTTATATTCAATATACCGATGATAATCGAATGTAATTATCATTTGATAATTCTCATAATTTTCCATAGATAATCTCAAAAAAATTATCCATTAATGTTTTTTGTAAATATCCTTCTATAAGTCAAAGAATTATAAATTTTCAGTTTTTTATCTGTATCCATTGACAAATTTTCAAAACTATATTTAGATTATTTTTGAGAATTTTTCCTACAATTCAATGTGATTATCTAATGATAATTCATCACATTTTTTCTTTGATAATTTGATGCAATTATATTTTTTAATTATTATTGGATAATTTTTTGAAATTATAATTTTATAATTATTATAAATATTTATTGAAATTTCTCACTAATTAATTTTTAGAAATTTATATTGATTATCACATGAATTTTTTTTGGAATTTTATATCCATAAATCAATGTTTTATTATTTATTATATCAAAACATCAATTTTTCATTAATTATAGAATAGTGAATATAGGGAATAACATTAATGGTTACACAACCAATCTTCAACCTTATATGTGCAATTACGATGGAGGAATAAAGGTGGATGATGCTACACCATGAACTAGGTAAGGTTATTAATTGAGGATTCTCTATCCACATGAATGTAATATTCAAGAGAAATATGGACTCAAAAGGATTAAAAAAATCCAGAATTATATTTTTTTGGAAATGTTAGAACAAAAATCATGAAATTCTAATCCTCCAAATTAAAAACCACATTTAATCAATGATTTAATAGAAAACTAATATAAGTGTAATTATATTGAACTCATTATGGAATTAAAATCTAGAATGGGTTCAAAATATGATTATTATGGGGAATATGAATCAAACCAAGGGTAAACACGTGTGAAAAGAGTTCAATGTTGAATGAATATGAAAAGGATATAATTTAATATATAATTATAATATTACAAAAAAGTGTAAAATAAATTAATATCATGTGTGGTTAAATTAAACACCCAAAATAGAAAAATTTTATATTTCACATATGGTAAATCCCTTTTTCCATATTTAATTAATTCCGCATATTTCACAACTGAGACATGGTTTCAGAGATATTATATTTTATAAAAAAATCATGCATTTTTTATATATTAATTTATATATTAGGTGATAATTAACCAATATTTGTACATGGAAAATGGTTATATCATATCTTGGGTAGGACCTACATTTTGGATTTAATGGTATTACTAGATTTCCAATCCATGAACTTTTTTAGGATATCATGAATTCTTATGGAAAAACCAAAAGAAATATAATATATTTAATATTTTAAATATAAAAATATTGAATCCCTACAACCCCTAAAACCTTACAATTACTCTTTACCTAACTCAAAAAATTTTGCACAGAATGTTCATATGTTTTATAAGGACTTTTCCCTCATGAGAACCCAAATAAAAATAATTTCTATGTTTATTTGTTTCTTCATGGAAAACCAAAAAACAATACACATATAATTTTTTCAAAATTAGGCATTAATAAGAATTTAATAGTTAATGATATTTCAATTATCTCCCTCTAATTAATTTTTATCCCTAATATGTATCTTTATCATTACATGAACATCTCAAGAAACTCAGGTTGACTATCAGATTGTTTCACTCATTTCTCTTTTGGGATCTGTCAATACTTCAATTGAATCTAGAAAATATCTATCATCTTCCCATGAATTAAATTCTCTATTTTGTCTAAAATCAACACTATACACTACTTGTATGATTCATCTAGCTCCAACTAAACATCCTTAATGTATGTAATATGTGTTCACTTTTTCATGTTCCTCCAAGGATGATAAATTTTGAACATATCATGCATGACTAGATAATGTGGATGTTCATGTAGGAAAAATTCCATTATCCCAATGTGTTCAGTGATATTAAATGGCCCCAAAAAACATAGAGTTAGATTTATATAAATTAATGGACATCGGTCTCCAAACGAAGTAGTCACCCTCATGAAAAAAAATCTCCTACATGGAGTGCCAATTATTTCTTCATATGGTCTCCATATGATATATTTATATTATTAGTAGTGATCAACCTTCCCTATATTAATTACACCCTCTCTGATGTTCCCTAGAGTAAACTAGTCCCCATAACATCTTCATGCCTACATAATTCGAACAGAGTATTAAATGAAATAACCTCCATTACAGAGCCTCATAAGGTGTCATCTAAATTTCTTCATGTAACCTATTCATTATGTGAACTAATACAATGTGATATGGTCATCCCAATCTCCAACAATGTAAATAATTTACAATCAATTCATATCCTCCTGTATGTGTATTATCGAATAAGATTTTCCATCCATATAAGGATGGTTTTCTATGCTCAACCTTTATAGAGTTCCTAGTTATTTATCGAACTACTTTTAGATTCATGATGTGAAATGTCTTTATATTTTTTGATACAATGATCAAGGTAACTCCATGATAGCATGTGATCTTATATTCATAAGTATTTCATATCTCATACACTTACCTAGTATCATAATGTATAGTAAAATGTTGGAATCATTCATAAAGAGATCTACAATAACTTAGAAAGAAACACTACTTCCAAGGGTATTGGGTAACCCCATAAATATGTATATATTATTGACCTCCCATATATATATTTGAAATAAATGTATATGTATAAACCAACTATGACACTGGTTGTAAAACACCTCGACCCAATATCCACTAAATTGGTACTCCAATCCAGAGTTCGACAAGATATCAAGCATGCATATGCGTATTCCAGAGGATGTCGACTAGCAGTGAAGGTCTACAGATTGAATTTTGAGGAGATTATTTCCCTGTATTATATTTCACAACAAGAAGTAAATCACCAAATATTTACACAACATGGAAAGAATAAGAATACATCAACTGAGACTAAACATGATTTAATAAAAGAAAATTTCAATAATTGTATGAACATATATTTCATACTTATAATCATGATCTCCCACAGGGATAATCCCATGTACAATAATAAATAACTAAAAATAAACATGACCGACCCTACTTCCATGTTTAGTCCATAACTAATGACATATCTAAAATATCCTATCATGATTATCTATCCCAACTAGTCGTCTCCACATGAGCATACCACAAAACCATGTAATCTAGGGCATCCTCCTCTAAATCAAACATATTTGCTAAACCTAATCATATACATAAGGAATTTATGAACACTGAGGTTCATGTACATGCGATGAGAAGTAAATCTAAGTAGTCCACCCCAATATCAAACTTATAATCTGTATCCATAAGTGTATGGTCCAAAAATATGCTTAGTCTATCCGTTATGAAATAATAAGGAATATATAAATATACAACCATAAATATTTAGTTCCATGACCACTATGAACTATACCAATATCAAAATTTGTAGTAATGTCTCTTAGCACATCTTAATGTCAATGAATCCCAAACAACATGTGGTCTCCATGCCCATAGTATCCAAAACCAACATGATAATACCATGAGACCATTCTATAATTGTTCTGTAACCTGGGATACTAATCTATGTCATCTCATACCAAGACCTCTTTTCTATACATTTTCTCAAACCTGGATCCTGGACACATTTGTTTCCATTTCCACACAAAAGTACTACCAATATCATAATGTCAGTCTAATATCTATCTCATGTATCATAACCAAAGTTCCTGAAGCATTAGTCTTTTCGATACTCCATATATATCCAATAAATTGTTCGTGGAATATCAGTCTGACATATTAACCATGGATGGAAAGCATAAATCCACCATTCATCACAACTGTTAAACTATCAATGCTCAGAAGCTCAGTTTAGAGAACTAACCCTAATGTATACTGTCATTGTTTAGAGAAACAATCTTATACCATATCGGTAGTATAATTTCTATTAATGAATCCATAGTCCTTTAATCATAAAATTAGTGGTACCCATAGCATATGTCTAAACCCTAACCAAGGAGAAGGAGATTCATTCCAACATCCTTTACCACATGGCATTCCATTAATGGCGATAGACTTTTTCTCGCACACTATCCATGAAGTATAGTATTAATTTCTAAAGCATCAATCTCACATTTTCATAGTAGAGTAATTTACATTCCTAGGACCTCAGTCCCTCACCAAACCAGATACACAATATGTCACATTCACTACACTAAATAATATAAATCAAATTTCACATATCCTTTGGCTCACATTAAAACAATTAATCAACTATCTGTATCACTATGTATCCATAGTCCAACAATCATAATAACTGATATATGTAACCATTACAAGGGATCATTTGTCCATATCTCTCTACCATCACATCCCTTACCATGTATCAAATTTAGAATATATGGTAACTGATCCATATCAAATGTCTTCATGGGGTAAATCTAGGTCTCAACCACAACGAACTAAAACATGAAAATGGATGGATATACATCATTATCATCTAGTAAAATCTAAGACCCATCATCTCGTGCATCATCTTGGGTCCCAAGAAACGCCAATAACTGAAACAAAATTTCATGTACACCCACTCTAGGTTGTCTTTTTAATTTATCATGCACAATGACCCGCTGGATCTACACATAACCTAAAGCATCCCTTCATATATCATTAGAACCATCACCCATGAAATGCAATCATATCTAAACACTAGTAACCACAAAAACCTCAGGCCATGTACTAACACAAATTTTTCATTCATGTTCCCTCCATGGCCTCAAACTGTTCTAATATCCAAAACATTCCACCATGTAATCAAAAATCAATTCTGTGAGACACGAACATTCTCCACCACCAACCAACACATAAAATGATCACATAACCAGAAAAATTCCCATAGGGGGAATCATTAGGAGGTATTCAGAATCATCTCAACATAATTATGGAATTGTACCATATCAATAATCGTATTGTATAAACCAATCCCCAAAGCCTCAATCCACTCCCATCTTCTAGCATTGGGTCAAAACCTCATCATCTCAATACTCATTCCACTAGTATTAATATTTAGAAACCAAACAAGATCTTCTTGGAGATACGTCCCAAATATCATATCATGAGAGTCATCCAAGAAACATCATGAAGAACAACATGGTTTGCTCCGGCTAGATCAAACACTAGGCTCAAAACCCTCACTCAAGTCTCCAACCTAAAAACCCAACCCATTAAAGGATGATGAAACCATACTTCTTGAAAAACCTCATTATGAACCAAATATTTCCAAAATTACATTTATGTGGCATTTATATGTTATGAGGAACCAATAATTGTGATCAATGTAGAAAAACACTCTGAATGAACTACTCACATGCCCAATTATGACATATAGGGCACAAGACATGAAAAAACCCACGATGGAAAAAGTACACAGTGGGTACTTTATAGAACATAGTTTGTACTATTATCTATCCTCCTAGCCATGTAATTTTACACGGATAGAGAGAAATGGGGTTTTCCAGTGTAATAATACATGGTATGTACCAAAATTACTATTGAAATAGTGGGTACCCATGATCCTACTATGCATTACTTTTGATTACCATATCGTGTATACAATTTGATATAAATTATATATACATACCATCGTAGTGTAGATATTTTAGCATCCACTATTGAATTGTAATTTTAATTGATTAATTGTCATGTCAATAGGTCATAACAAAACCCAATCTATAATGAGAACTTTGCGATACTGCAACATTAATCATAAACAAAGGTCCAACAATATATATACATCTTACTTACTGGACAAAATATATGTATGACTATTAGGTGGTGGGGGATCATAAGCTTTGCGACTTCTTCTCGGGATGTTTTTACTTGGTGATTTCTCATTGTATTATCATGAGGATAAACCCACATATAGGAAATAATCCTATTTGGGGTTTCATTGGCTGTATATATATATATATACATGTGTATTGATCTCCTAACTTGAGGTCATTAACTGTGTGTTCCATTTTATTGAATTATATGATACCATTAAAAAACCATGACATTGAAATCATGGTGCGGTATCATGTGTTGGATGCACTGTTGGTGGTATTCCATTGGTGGAATGAAAAAGAATGAATTTGTGACTTTCAGGTAATGGAAGATGTATATCTCATGACTGGTTTCTCGGGATGGTACTAGCTTCATAAGTATTTGGCCAAAGAAATTGAAAGGTAAATCAATCTAGTTAAATCAAAATATAATAAATAATGAAAAGGTTGATGACAAAAGTGTGCATCCTACCTTATGATATAATTTATAAAAAAGTGGTTATAGTACACAGTCCGTGTTCATAGGTTTTTTGTCATTTCTATAAAAATACTTCTCTCTTTGTGGGAAATTATGGGTTGCTAGATTCAACACTTGGTCTGTGGATTTGATTCATTAATATCAAGATGAATGTCTAGAGGGTCACACAATAAAGGTTTCAAGAATCCACCGTATTAAGTTGAATAATTATACTAGACATGGTGGGCCCTACCATGAGGTCTTAGTTTTGTCCAAGGTTTTGATCAGGAAAGAATGAAATAAATTCATTATTATCCATGTTGTGTATAATCTAGTTGATTCTATTTAAATACATTTACATGTTATGTAATTATGATAAATTATTAATCAAACAGATATTATTTTGTATTTATGTTTTATTTAATATTAAGTGGGATTATGAGTCGAGTTTGTGAAATATGATTTTTTCACAGAATTTTTTTTATATTATAGTTATGTGATAAAATAAAAAATACTATTGACCTAATTTAGTTTGTAAAAAATTATTTATTTAGTGGACATTATATTATACAGCGGTTGGGGAATCCATCAATGTTTTTTTATCTTTCACTATAAAAATGTAGAGAGAGGCTCAAGCTCATAACTATTTATCATTGACTGAAAAACAAATCCTCTATCTCCACCCATTTTCTAAAGAGAGAGAGTCTTGATCTACGATCTTGTACCAAGATATTACTCCAGCAACTAAGGCATCTTGATGTTTTGATTGTCCAGACGTCAAAGATATCGTCATATTACTGTTCTAGAACCAAATGTTCAACAATCGATGCTCTTGCAGATTTTTGTAACTTGTGTGGAAGATCTAGTGGGATCCTTTTATGGATCATTAAACAAACTATCACTGATGAAGAGTTCCTATCGACCATGTCTTCATATCTTTAATGATAGGTTTATAGTTTTATTTTTTTGTGATCTTTTAATTTACCCATGATCCATAGAATATATTGGTGCTCAGATCATCGATGATGATAGGTTTCATAGTCCTATGAATATTTTTTTAAATCCCTAGCCCACTGGCTTCCAATGCAGGACCTAGTACCTTAAATCGGTATGAAAGGGAGTGAATAAATTTTTTGATTAATGTGAAATTAAATTTTCATTAAATTAAATAGGGGGATTAATTTTGGTCCCAATGGCTCAAACTGAGCGTTGATCTGATTTTGAATATACAACTTATGGTTATTGGAAATTTTTTGATATCAATCAAATATGATGTTTGATCTTGGGTTTTAAAATTTATTAGATTAATACCTTTCATACTAAATATTAAACTGGTTTTATCTTACTATAAGTAATTCCAATTACATGAATATTCTATTTTTACAATTTTATAATATTCAAACTACTTTTTTTAATATAATTATATTTATTTTATTTTAATAATAATATAATAATATAAATATATATTATTTTATTATATTAATTTTTTTATTAATAAATTAAAAGGATAAATAGTAGCCTTTCAAAAATGAGTGTGGGAGACCATACTAATGGCTAGAGGCTACATGAATCATAATGTCTTTTTTTAAACCAAAAAACGAGGAAACATGGAGAATGGGGAGGATGTCACCCCCTTATCTCCCCTCCTATTTCCTCTAGATTTATGACTTGGACTAACCTTTGGTTTGCTAAAGGACACAATGGAACTCACATCCCAAATCCAAACCTCCCATCCATTGACAGTATCGCCCAAGTCATCCTCTCCATCCATCAGTGACGTCGAATTCTCCAATGTTCCAACTTGAGACCCTTTTTTTGGAGGTACCACCTCTATCCCAGTGATCCCATCATTGCTCTACCTTTATGTGCACACCAGATATCTCACTCTCCTACCATGGTCCATCCGTCCACTAAGATTACGTGTCGAGGCTGAATGTCTTCCTAGTCATCTTCCCCCTGTGGGATGATGCTTTCCAATGATGGCTCAACCACGACATAATTTCCCCAAAATAATCATTCCCTTAGCTGCTCAGTCCTGCAGATGAAGCATGCTCCCTCAAAGAACCAACCTAGAGTGAGCTCACCATATTTGGTTGCAACAAACACCACCCCTAGTCATGCCCTCCTTTCAGCTGAGCCACCTATGGGCCACCACTACTCCATTGGATCTGTGACTACCAAATCCTCAATTAGTATGTGTGAAACAGATCATAAAAAATCTCGTTACCCCATTAACGGCTTGGGTGAGTCATCCAAATCCAAAACTATCTTGGGCGGACCTTCATGTCCGAAAACATGCCGAGCATAGGCATTGTACAAACCATAATGGGTTTTTGAGGGTTTAGCGTGACTCGGAATGCTTGGTATTGTTGGGCTTGGTTTGAAAATAACTAATAAAAATAATTAAATTTAATTTTACTTAATATATACATATAAAATTTTAATTTTTTGGTTACCGAATAATAATATTAATGTCCGAGTCAAATTACATTAATACAAATATTAAATTAAATTAACTAAGGGATAAAAATAATTAATTTTTTAACTTTTTTAATTCATTTTAATTTAATTTATACCCCCGAACTTATTTAATGAAATTTAATTTTATCGTGCTTTATTTTTACATACATTTTAATCTTGTGTACTGGCCAATGTATGACTGAATTTTATTATTTATTTTTACTAATTATATGAACTACGTGAAATAACTATAATTTATTAAATATTGATAAGTGTAGCATATTTATTTTTTGTCAATTTTTGTAAGGGCCTATGTGCCGAATTTTATCTGTTGTAATTCACACCCTTAACCCCCCAACCAATGTGTGAGTATTATTGTACTTTGGATGATGATGGTGTTGGATGTGAACACATCCACGATGAAGTGGTGTATGTATACCGAGAATATGAATGATTTAACGTGGACGTAGCCAAGTTAAGGTAGTACTCCAAGACATTACGTGGTCTCCGCCTAGATAAGGTGATACACCATATGAGAGGATGACCTGCAGGATGGGGGTGTGATGCATCACGACTCATGTTACGACTTAGGTATGATTTCCAAGGTATTTTAGATGCTCAAGACCATTCTAGTTTCACTTTACCATTAGGAATTTATTTAATATTTTATTCAATATATAATAGTTGAAAAAGACATAAAAAAATAAATCATTAAATGCATGATAAGAGACATGTGTTTTTCTATTAAAGATTTGTTTTTAAAATGACAAAATATGTGAACATGATTAATATAAATTTATTGCATTAATCCTGATAAAACCACAAAAACCATCTAATAAATATTAATTCTTTACCACATTACATCATATAAATTTTAACAATACTTTTTGTTTGGGGTGCTGGTCATGCCATAAAAGAATGTGACTCTTAATACTGAGGAGTTATTATGATTTTATTGGGATTAAATAACTAAATATTTACGGGTAATTATTTATATATAAATTTATATCATTGTAGAGGCAAGCATTGAATAAATCAATTATAGATCATTGAAGTTGGGACTCCACGCAATAGATCACGGAACTGTCATTTAATGTCGTTGGCCATCAAAAATCATACCTTGAACCCTCCAAGAAGTGGTGTGGCAATAAATTCTAGACTATGATAGAAATTTCATCGATACATTCAACAAGAACACTCAATAAATAGATAGTTTTGATAATTGTATAGAGGGTTCCTATAATTTTGATAAATAGTGGAATACATTTAATGATTAAATTAATCAATAATGTCTAATTTGGTAACCAACATTAAAGTATTAATTTGTTAATGTTTTATTTTTTAAATAATTATAATTAAATAAAAAAATATAAAAACTAGGATAATAATTGGAAAATTTAAATGAAAAAACTACCATGGAATTGAAAATGTAGTATGTGTGCTTGTACATATTACAACTACATCAGAAATTCAAGGTCCTTATGTCCCTACCTATTATGACTCCTTAAGAAGTGTGGGTGAAATCATTCATATAAGAGAATCATGAATTTAGAAAATGATTGTACTGTCATAAATATATCAATTACACCTGATGTTCGTTATAGTCTCAATTTGTCGGAAACAGATGATATCACATGTAGTATCATATGCATGAATTTAATGAGTCGAATGTTATACTAGATATGTGGATGATAAATTACACTAGCCTATTTGTAATTATGAAGGATAGATCCAGATCATTCAACACATCCCTTTCTTACATGTGATTACTCCGGTTTTGGTTAACGATACTGGTGAAAAATATGGTGTAAGCGCATCATTACCTTTTTGGTAAAATTATTCATGTAATAAAAATATTAATGAATGTGCCATATTTTTTTCTTATGGAAGAAAAATTAAATAATAGGCAAATAGATCAATGGAATGGTACACCAAATGCACTTTTTCTAATTTCCTTCAGTGAATAGAGGTTTGTTATTAATAATAAGTTTATTTTCATCCCATATTATGAAATAAATTTATGATTTATTAAAACACATGGAACATTATTGAATAAAAAATAACATTCTTTTTCCTCTGTTTTTATTCATAAAACAAATTATTCTTTCTGGCATAATTCTGTGGTATTAAAATAATATGATTTTCTCATATATGTGTATTGAAATAAAGTAACAATGTAATTATATAAACAAAACGAGAAGTAATGTGGATTTTCCAAGAAATTGATAAAGGGTGATTCCTAGGTTATAGGTGAGAAACACATAACTTCTTATTTCCAATAGAATGATTCTAGTCGAATAAGATGGTCAGTATAACAAAAAAATATCTCATAATCTTGATGGACATAATGAGACATTGTTCCACATTTAGGAATGAATGTTTTTATTGGTATCTCATACTCATAAAATAGTTCAGTGGTACTTGAATCATAAGTAAAAAGTGATGAATATAAAAATGTAACACTTTTTTACACATATGTGGCTACATAATTATTTTTCATGAAAAACTAAAAAGAAGTAAAGGATATAACAATTTTGGTATTTAGGATCAGCACAGCTAAACACCTTTGGTATTATAAATGTCATTAGTTTTGATATATAAAGCTTTAGAAAAATAAGTACGTCAAAAAGCTTTTAGAATTAGTTCAACAAGTGAGCATGAACTATTTGAAGGGAAATCTAGTGTTAATGATACATCATATTATTCATTTATGTTGTTAAGGAATTTTATTAAGAAGTATGTACATGGTCAGAACATATGATTGTCCTCTAATTGGCAGGTTTATGAATATCTTGACAAAGCATTCATCGATCAGAATAATATAGCATGGAGTAATTCCAATACTCACATTACCTTATATACATCACGACATTGATGTTCATAAAGAGGATCAATGAGTATTCTTACATGTTAACATTAATCAAAAAAATTTATCATGGATCAATTTCAAGATGCACATTTTATATATTAATATTATGATGTAAGTAGTATCATTGTAAAACCTATAGTAACATACATCTTATTTTAACATGTTATTTGAAAATAACATTTAAATCCCATAACTATATGCCAAATTCAATTAAAAATGGATATCATATGATTTCTAGAATGATGGAAATCCATTATTTAATATGAAATGTTTTTAGATGAAAAGAGTATTTTAGGACATAGAAAACATGAATCATGTTATACACACGGTCCAGTCAAGTAATTATCTTAATGGTTTCTTAAAAATAAATAGAAATCCCTATGATAGAAAAATGGTAGCATGGTTATAGACTAAAAATATATAAAATGGTGAACATTTCTATCTAAGGTAGTGGGATATAGGATGACTTGAATAAATTTAATACTAAATATTCACAAATATTTTTCATTGAAACAAGTTCTACAAGTACATGTGGAAGAGGAATGATCTAGAGACACATACTACGTAAGAATGTTAAAAACCATAGTGATGGTTTTGAGTTCACCATGAGCGTTGATAAATTAGTCATTGTGAATAATAATACCTATAAGTAAGTAGTACATTTCAATTTGGTAATATTTAAGATACCAGTAAAAAATCAATAATTGATTCCATGTATCAAATTGAAAGGGGGATTATAAAATTTAATACTGTTGTGGGTATTAAATTTAGCTGATACGTGGATGGTACAACCTTGGTACCTATAACGATCATTTGATTATAGTAAGAATGTATGTCTAAATCCATTCGAATTTTATATTCCATAGCTAATGTTATAATATCATCTTATTGGACATTGGATGTCAAGATCAACTTTAATGGAAGTTGTCTATACGACATAAATTGGAAAGAGATCGTGACACCATTAGATTCCAACAATGGTTACAAGTTACTTTTATCAAGATTACGATTAAATTAAGAAACAAAATATTATAACATTCATTTGGAATGATGTATTTCCATTTGTCTACTAAAGGATTGTCGGAGCGTAATAGTTTTCTAAGAGAAGTATGATTGGAAACATATGTAAAATATATATTTGTTATAAATTTAGTTAAGATATGGATAAAAGTTATTATCCAAGGATTGAAATAAATTAGGAACCTATGTTCTAGGTAAAAAGATATACCAAGGAGGATATAAGGGTTTCTTGAACATAGTCAGTCATATAAATGGTGACGTGGTATTGAAAAGTTAAAGTGGAACAATTCAGGATAAGAATTTTTTTCCATTGTCACATGGAATAATATATGTAGGTTGACATGTTCGGATCATGGGAGGAGATTCAATTTTTTTAGTTGAATTCCATTCGCTTCAATGATGGATCAATAGTTTATGCCATCATATGTATTGGAATTGATATTTTTGTAATATAAATTATAGATGGGTGGAACAAAATATATCCAGGAGAACTATAGGGGAAGCAGTTGGAATAATCTGATTCTACTTTTACAAGTAGAAAATATATTTACATTGAAAGTGTAGAAGAATGGATACAAGTTATAGTGTGACAAAATCTAGTACCCCTTTGATCATTTTGATCTAGATCACAATATTGATGAAGGTATTGAGTGAGACATGATCATATGAGTTTCTATTATACATACCTAAAAATAAAATGTGTTTTTATGCTTCTAGGGTAGCTAAGAATTAGTTATTAAATGCAATGATTTGTTTGAGTTCATTGAATCAAAAATATTCAACAAAGTATTATCATATTTAAATTAGGATACTCCTACTAGCCCTGATATCTTATTATGATAGAGTAAAAAATGAATATAATCGGGGATTCCATCTCTTGAGATGTTCTACTAAAGAAGATATGGTCACTAATAAAATAATTCCCACTTAGAGGAAACATGGAATACCCAGTAGCTAAAGAGGTTACTCAGAAGAAAAATGATCTTTATGATGTGAGTAACTAATATTTATGGTCAGAATGATAAATCTAGTGAATCTGGGTGTGTTGAAATAGTGGGTTCCCTAGACCCAATTATGAAGTAGTTTTGATTACAATATCATTTATATAGATAGATATACATGATCTATACTTAACATTTTAGTGGAGATATTTCTTCATCCATTATTTAATGGTAATTTTCATTGAAAAATTTCCATATCAAAATATTATAGCCAATCCTATGCAATAATGAGAACATCGAGATACTAAAAAAATATTCATAAACAAAGGTACTATGGTATAGAGTCTCATTAATAATTGGACACAATGGATGTTAGATTAGGAGGTGTTAGGGGATCATAATCATTGAGACTTATTCACATGAAATTATCACTTAGGGATCTCTAGTAGTGAGATCCTGAGGACAAAATTTCCAATAGGAACACAACATGTTTTGGGTGATATTGTTTCTTACTATCTACAGAAAAGTGTATTGGTCTCCCAATATGATATCATTACTATTGTGTACAATTGGATTGTGTACTTCGATACAAGAAAAAAACCGTGATAATGAAATAGTGTGGAGGTAGCTTGTGTTGGGTGCATCATTGGTGGAATGACAGTGGTTGAATGGTCAACAAATATTTTTTTCATTTGGGTTTTGGAAGTTGTATATCTTATGAATGGTTGATCTGTATGGTTTTATATTCATAAGGATTTATCTGATGCAGTCAAAAGATAAATCAATCTAGTTAGATAAATAAATAATAAAGCAAGATATGTGTGATCACAAAAGTGTGCATCTAGCATTGTGAGATATTTAATTACAATGATGTTATATTTTATATTTAGTATTTGTAGGATGGATGTTGTTGTTGTGTCAATAATTATGTCATTAAAGACCTTGATGGGTTGATAGAACCCTCTTTTGGTCTGTGGATTTTATTCACTACAATCGAGATAAGGACATAGAGGGTCACACACAATAGTGTATTCAATAATATTCCCTATTCAATTTAATATAAAGATTGGACATGGAGGGTCCCACAATAGGGTTCGAGCATTTCCCAATGTATAATTCACTAATGTGATAAAAAATATTATTATTATTATTATTTTTAATATTTTTGTTATATTTATTCAAATGTATTTACATGTTAAGTAATTATGATAAAATATTAATCGAACAAATATTATTTTAATATTCAAGGGTTGTTTAATATTAAGAGAGATTAGGAATCGAGTTAATGAATCATGTATTTATTTAAAAATGTATTTTACGTTGATGTTATTTGATAATATAATAAATAATATTGACATAATTTTGTGCGCCATAATTATTTATTTAGTGGATTTTATATTACATGGGGGTCTGAGAACCCATCCGAATATTTTTATCATCTTCTATAATTAAGTGAAGAGAGGCTGCAGGTCACAAATGTTTTTCATTTCATGAAAACTAGATACTATCTCTCCTACCTCTTTCTATATTGAGGGACTCTGGGTCCCGTAGATCAGATCAAGATCCTCCTCAAGCATCGATGGTATCTTGACACTATGATTTTCATGACATCAAATATATCATCAGATCACAGCTCTAGCACCATAAATTCACTGATCAGTGAGCTTTTGGAGTTTTGATGCATGCGTGGATGTTGTTGAAGAATCCTACTATGTATACTTCATTAAACGATCGTCAACAATGAATTATGTCGACCGCATCTTCAGATCAATAGAGTAATGTTTAGAGTTTTAATTTTTTTTCTTATTTGTTATACACGAGATCCTTGGACCATTAGGCTCTGATCTTTTGTGAAGATGAGTTCTATAAGCCCAATAATGATTATTTTTAAAAATACATGATCTAGTTTCATTCATTTTGGGCCCTTATATAATCATGTAAAAGCCTTGTAATACCAAAAACCATCTTCCCATGTACTTTTTCACATGTCTAGGCACATGCCCATGTACAACCACACAATATTTTTTTAAAGTACATGTAGTGTACTTATAATTTTTCCTCATTCCCCAATCAGTTAGAACACATGTCACTTGTTCGTATAACCATATTCCATATAGACATTATTTAAAAAGGTAAACTCCTCCAACCCCTCCAAAAATCTATTTTTTCCAAAATAAGCTTAGATTGACCCTGATAGTGTCCATAACAGACATAAAAAAAATTAAAACATGAAAAATAACTAATATATGAGGTTCATGGCATGAAACACATAAATCAGCCCACCTAATGGAGTAAACTCTAATGCTTTTGGGTTCAAATTCGCTCCCAAAAGGTAAATCACCTCACTCAAGTCCTAATATACACCTTGGAAAAAGTCTGATGGCATCTCCATATTCTCCACCACGTGATCTGACCATCGTGAATAAGTAGGATCCATCCAATATCTTATTGTACGTAGACACCCAAAATTTGGGGGGGGGGGAGGCGAGACTCAATTAATTAACTAAATAATATTTTATTTGAAAATCTTCTCATGTCACGAAACCTGGTGCTAGTTTATACCCCACCTAAGAAAAACTCCACATTCTGTAATAAAAAATGGTGTCAAAATCTCAATCACATTAATAGTTCAAAATATATTGCCACCAGATACTGTATATCTAATTTAATATATAATTAATTATATATTAAATATTTGTAAAAACTCTAACATCTAAAGAAATGACCATTTTACCTTTTGTGATCTCTCGAGGAGAATAAAATTAAATTTCATCTCAAATTTCTAAAAAAACTCGAATCTATACAACCACCCCACCATATACATTATAATCTTTGAGAAGCCTCTATTTTATTCAAACCACTCCACTTGACCCACATTGTTCATCAACCCATGATTAACTCCATGCATTATACATAAATATGATAGTTGAGTTTCCCTATATATCAACTAAGAGAGCAAGTAAAACTCATGCAAAGGCCAATTAATCGCTTTCCACAATTCAAAAACCACTACGAAAGTGCTTAACCACACCCTCCCATCTTGATATGCCAAAAAATCATTTGAAACTCTTTATAAAACATATGATGCTCCCCACTGTATACCTCAATCCACATCTACTAATTCTGATCCATGATTATTATTATCATATAGTTCTCCCTTCAAATACATTATCAGTAGGCCACCAACACATTCAACATGGCCCTCACTACATCCTCAACCATACCCACACAAGGGTAATATTAGCATGCATGATAAGGTAATCCATACCATATAAATATCCTTGTCGTCACCTTATAATTAAATCTTCTTTTCCCCACCCCATTCCCAAATCATTGACAAACCTGTAGTTGGATATGGACCCCTTAATAAAACCATATAAACAATATAAAACAACCACTATTTCTCAATTCGGTCATTTGAGAATAGAACCCATGTTTTGTGTTGATATTTATCCCATCATAGGGAAATCACTCACAAAAATTAGACGGTGTGCTCCCCACCATATATTTTCACACACATAACTCCCTAATAACAACCTCATAAGAGTACCCTTATCAAACAATTGAAACGCTGATATAGCATTGTGTAAATCTGGTTCTCTCATAGCATACTTAAGATTATGTCATGATATTGGGAATGATCGTCAATAAATGGGGAATATACTATGATGACATAGACGATAACCATCGTAATATCATCCATCAAAAAATATCACAGTTTTATTCAAATACCTCATTTCACCATTCCCACACGCCTTTTATTAGACCTTAAATAATTATCTTCTCACTCACAACCATTATTCATATTGTAGAACCTTGTACATACACCCTTGTGTCATCCAATATTCAAAAAATTATACATTACATCCCTAGCACTTGTGTATCCATGTTTCCTCTATCAAATAGTTGTTACACTCCCTTGTGTAATTTAGAAACATAATATTCTTTGACACCATGGATAAACTTATCAAAAAGATCATATCACAAGCCCTAACCCAAAAAAACAAAACCACATTCTGTTCTCTTGGTCCAACACAATTCCATTAGGATTAACTCATATAAAGATCCATTTCCAAGGGAGGGCACTCGAATGAATGTTCCCTCTCAAAACTAAACATTGTGAATATAAACAGGAACACAACCGCACCATCTGAAAACAAATGACATCCATCAATACTAATCATTAAACCTAGAACCACCCTTTGAGCACAAATTTAATGGTTCCAAAACAAAAAAATGTGCCTCTCACACATGATGGCCCTCATAACCTGATAGAACCCTCTCATTGGTCACCCTATTAATAGAAAAAATCCATGAATCCTTTCTCTGGTGTCACATTAGAATGACTACTAGGCTCTCTCACCTAGTGCTCCATGTCAACTATCATGAGAAGACACTAGGTCTAACCACCAATGTTTATGCCAATTCATTAAAAAAACCCAGTGGGAATCAACCTGCATCTATATCATAATCAAACAACATTAGCAAGTCCAAAACCCCATATCAATGGTGTCACACAATAAAGGTGTCACACACCAACCAACTACCCACATGTAGGGACTCTATATTCATTGAGAATTTTCACAACATACCACACCATTGAGGACCCAGACAAAGTACCAAACTAAAAGACCATATTAAGAGGCCAACAACCCAATAATTATACCCTAATGACCCACAATGGTCACCACAGAAACTGTATAGAAAACCACACACGAAACCCCACCATCGATCATCTCGATTTATATATACAATAGGAAACATGAGAAGAAAATATTTAAACCCACGCATTAGATGGAAAACAATATGGGGATCCTATGTGCCAATAATTATGCATGATATTCCTCTTTCCTCCATTTTTAAAGAGCCAAAACTGACTCACATGCTTCTTTACAATGGTTAATGATCCGGAATTCCATTTTAAATCATAAAATCTAAAAAAAAATCTTCATCGCTTGTAGAAAAAATCATATACAACCATAACCTCAATAATCCATAACATCAATCCCAGTCCCAGATGTCCTTGAATTCCTACCACAATAGGTGTTCGAGATGAAATAGCATACTATAAATAAAATTCTCCAAAACATTCATATATCAATTGTCTTCCAACCATAAAATAGTTATATAATACGAAGGTTACATCTCTGATACCACTTGTTAACATCCAAGCCTAGTAACCACTATACTGGTTCTCTGATCTAGTGTGCCAAAATACCTCAACCATTCCTCCTCCTATGCTAGAGACTAGTGAATAGTAGTAGGTGATCTAACCTTGAAACTGTTAAGAGAAAATACCCCCATATAATATTAAACAAATAGATATAAATAACCAAATAAATTTACAATAAATAAAGAAGAATAATAAATAAAATGATACTAAACATGACTTAATAAAATGAAACTACAGTAAAGGCCCAAACAGTCATATCATACATACATCCATAATCACCCACTTGGACAATCCCATATACAATAATAAATAATAGAAAATAATTAAATTAGGACCTTCTTCCAACTTTGGGACATAACAATACCCATTCTCTAATACCCTATCAAGCTACTCCAGCATGACCAGTTGACTCCACATGAGCATCCCACTCATCCATCCAATCTAGGGCATCCTCCCTATCAAACATGAATCTACGATCAACCTGAAAAAAAAATTTACGCACACCGAAGAGACTATAATGTGTGTGAGAAATAAGTCTATGTATGCCACTTTAAAGGTGAACCTATGTACTGCTACCATAAGAGAATTATCATAAAATATTTATTATCCTTACTGATATAAAATATGAAATCAAAAAATAAATAAACATCCCTTGAATTTTAGGTCTAGGACCTCGATCATCCATACCTAGTTCATCCAATTGTATAATATCTCTATGAATTATTCATGTATCGTGCATCACAAAAAACCTACGAGGACCATTCCCTTGGAAAACACAACCAACCTGAAAATACCAGGAACTCAGCCTATTATTTTCATTTTACCTTATGTACTAATCTATTTTATCCCATACTATGTCTTCATAACTAGTTATTTTCCCATACGTGGAACCCTAGCACATATATTCCAATTTCCACAAAAGAGTACTACCAAACTGATACCTTCATCATTAAATCTATATAATGTATTGAAACCAAAGTGAATGAAGCATCAATCAAGACCATAAAACATATATATAAAATCATCCATGCCTAGAGAATCATTCTGACATCATAACCATGGATGTATTGTTTCAGTAAATCATCTACTCTAGTTGTTTTACCATTAACAACTTGAGCATCGGTCTGATGAACTATCTTTGAAGTATACTATAAGTGTCTAGATCCTCAGCCTAACACCATCTATATAGTATAATTTTTATTCCTGGAACCTTAGTCCAGCATCCATAACATAGGTGGGGCTTGTAACCTCATTCTACCCCAATCCTAAGGATAAGGATTCTCATTCCAACAAACATTATCACATAGAATTCAATTAATTCACAGTGCCTTAGTTTAGAGCACTATCTATGAAGAATATTATCATTTTCTAGAGACTTAGTCTATCACCCACTCAGTAGTATAAATCATGTGGCCAGAACCTCCATCCAACACCGAACCAAAAATAGGTGATGTCTCATTCACTATAATGAAGAATATAATTCAACGTGCATAGACCTTTAGTCCATCACTCAAACCGTAAAACATCTATTTTTATTGATATAAAGCATCAATCCATCAATATCAATCACAAATATCTAGTACCATAAATGTGGATCATCTTCCCATCTTTCTGTTCCATTGCAACCCTTACCAAATAAAAAATCTCAAAAACATTTCCACCCAACAAAATAAACTTTCTCTCTAGGGGGTAATCTAGTTCTCAAACATAGCGAAATAAAATTGGAAAATGGATGTATATAGAACTATCTCAGAAATTAGTTCATATCACCATAATCACACACATCATCTATGATCCTAAATAACACTCATAACTATACCACATAATCACACACACCCTCTCAGGGTCATCCTTTCAATAGGTCCCTTAATTGGACCTGTTGATCCACACATATTTTTGAGGCATCCCTTATGGGGTCCTCAGAACTAGAGCTCAAGAAAAAACCTCCCTTATAAACCCGGGTAACCACTAAACCCTTAGTCCAATACCTAACACAAAAAATATCATCAATCAACCTCCAATGTCCTCCAACTCATCTTGATCAATGACATTACATATTGGCCCCCAAAATCAATCCCATGCCACACAGATGCTCTCAAATTCCAACCACAACATAGAATGATCACTTAACTAGAAAAATACACACCTTGGGAATCCTCAATAGCCACTCATAATCAAATTGAAACCACTATAAATCTCATACATAACCACCATCATGTTGTCTCAACCCTTCCACAGTTGCTCAATCCTCCCTGATCCACCAACATAAGGTCCAAACATCAACTGATCTAACATCCATACAAATGTATTAATATGCATGGGGAAAATAATACATTTCAAGAGATACTATTAAAATCCCATATTTTAATATTCATACATGAAACATTATGAAAAAAACAATGGTACCCTCAATCCATTTCAATCATTGGGTTCAAAACCATCATCAATATCTCCAAGATAAAAACCAATCCCACTAACGGATTCTGAAAACAAAAATCAATGAAATAATCCTTCTCAACCTAATTTTTTAAAAACATCATTTATGTGACTGCTATAATTCAAAAGAATCCCACCCTAGAAATCTATGTGAAGAAATGCTCAAAATGAACAAATCACACACCTAAATTTGATATCTAGGTAACAAAACACAATCAACCTCCATGGAGAATGAATTACATTGCACGAAAATTTTAGTAAACAGTGTGCACTATCATATTTCCTAATATACATGTACATTTACACTGGATGATCAATATGGGATCAGCTTGTGTACTAAAACCTGATGTGTCTGCAAAGTACATGGTGTGTACTTTCCAAAACCCATATTTCCATATACTTTTTCACATTGCCAGACACAAGGCCTTGTAAAACCACATTATGTGTACCTAAATTACACATCGTGTACTTCTAATATTTACTTCTTCCATATATTGGGATAACACATGGCATGTGTTCATTGAATCACAATCCGTGTAGACTGTATTTCAGAATAGAAACCCCTCTATACCCTCCAGAAACACAATTTTTTCACAAATAAAAATAAATCAACCCCGTGGGATCTATATAAGTCATATGAAGGAATTAAAACATAAAACAAAAACTATATGGTTATCAAGGCATACAAATAATAACCATCCTACCTCATGGTCTAAATGCTGAAGCATTGGTTCAAATTCACTCTTAGATGTTATTTGACCTTGATCAGGTCCATATCTACGCAAAGGACGATGTCATAAATCACCTCCCTCTTATCCCCCTCTTGATCTTAACATCTCACAAAATGAGGACACATACCATATCATTCCATTCATAGAAACCAAAAAGGGGGAATTATTTAATTAATTTAATTAATTAAATAACTAACAAATTAATCTCTTATTTACCAGTTGTATTGAGTCCTCAAACCCGATGCTCATTTATACCATGCCTTGGAAAAACCTCCCATTATAAACTCAACCTCTTTGTGAGAATACCATTATGATTCTCCTTTCATGAAAATTTATTGACCTGAAACTGCCGGAATAATTTAATATTTAATTCAATAAATATGAAATATTCATCCAAAACTATAACTTCTATGAAATCACACAAAATGAACTCCTTGGATGAACACTCTATCTCAGGGCCAAAGAAGTGTCCATAAAAATTTTCTGAGACCATTAGTTTGGTTAAAATTACGATTTTACCCCTCCTGATCACTCGAGAATAAAATTTTATTTTTTTCAAATTTCAAAATACTGAAAACTAATGTCTCAATAATTTCTCAAATATTTCCATCTAGAAGGTAAGGTGTCGGGACATAAACCAAAAAATGTACCACATCATCCTTAACCACCAGAAGTGTACCCTAAAATCAAGTTATATCATGATTAAACTATGTTGTAACTTCATATGAATGTATGAAATTCTCTAATGTTTGACTCTTTGCTATAATAAGGTAGTACCACACTCCCATACATAAGGATAATATCATCACCAGTCAACCCCCCTCCCAGGTATGAGATCACCTTCAAGTAGGTTTTCTCGCATCATAGTACACATTAGGTCAAAATCATATTCTACCATTACTCGATCTACTGGAGAAAAGTAGAACACCAAGGGGTGAATTGTCATCAATCCTTGATTCAAAAAAAATAAAACAGCCTCCATTCGTGCATAGTGATCATCAAATGCCACTACTCCTTTAAAATCCTCTAACAACGATCCTACTCAAACAGAATCTTATGGATTAGAGAATCCATATTTATGTTACCTATCCATGTTACATAATTCATCCTGAATAATAATGCTTTATGGTACTCATATCTACATCACATTCTCAAATCAGGTCTTACTATATGAATAAATTATATAGTATATTATGTTTAGTGTGTCCATTAAAATTTTACCAAACAGACGTTGTCATAAACAATTTGGTCAATGGACCAAGATATACAATTCAATTTCATGAGTGTGATAATTCCTTTTATGGGGTTGTAGATGAGGTTACCCATGATATACTACCCACTCTCACTACATAAATACTTCAACAAAACCAAATATAGATTCATCATAGTATAATTATCATTTGATCAATTGAATTAGTAGCATTAGCAATGGAGAAATAGTCAACCTATTCACTTATTCATGAAATTCCAATTCAAAGAAGTCAGTCCAATAGAAAAATACATGTTTGGTCAACTGTTCTTTTATGGGTATTGATCATCTAGATAATTCAATGATAAACCAAAATTAATAATATTATATACCCATAATGATCATAGTCCTGAATACAATATGAGGTTGTTTCTAAGTCACTAATGCTTATACATTCATTTTTTCTACTAATATTCCTATCACAAACACTATATTTTATGGTAATGTCACCGTTCAAATTAAAAAGTCACGCATTAATGACATGGAAGAAATCAGGTTTTCATGAAGTATAATCTAGACTATCTTGAGGATTCAAGCATTCAATTATGGTGTTTGTGAGTAGATGCAGATATTTTCAATGAACACCTTGATGAAAAAGTCAAGATATTGATGTAATATGAATTTAATGAGGAAAATGAAATATTATTGTGGGTTCTTTAGAGAAAAATACCTCCCCATGTACTCATATAAAACAGACAAGCTATAAAATTCCATCATTAGAATGTGTTCTGATCTATATAATAAAAGATGATATTATGATCAAGGTTAAATATTAGAGAATCAGTTTGCGCCTTGTAACTGATTAAAAATATCATCGATCATTTTTATGTCACATCGATTCTTCTTTTTCACCTAATTAATATTCTGATAATCATTACATAGTATGATAATTCAATCCAGGTTCGTAGAGAACATCAGGATAACCCCATAAAGAAGATCTCAAGCATATAAATCCCTTCTAATCAAAGGCGTCCAACTAATATTTCACCAACTTCAGCTATGTTTTTCCCATATGGTATAGGGATATTGAAATAGGTGGTGTACTAGGTATGAGCTCAATCTCAAGATAACCTATCACTCCTTTAGATTCTATTAAAGTTTAATTATTACCATAAAGATTTTGACCCATTATTCAAAATAATAAAGTTATATAGTGCCCAAGAAGAATGATTAATGTTGGAGTTGATACTCATGACATATTTACCGTATTGTTGAACTCATATTCATTGAATGATAATTAAGATTATGAAATTTAGATAAAGTTCTATGTCTTCCTAAAACATATAGTGGTTGTGGGGGTTATCTATGCTAATTTTCCTAACACATCTAGTGGAATATTAAAAACATCCTCCCTTATAGGTGAATTCCAACCTATTTATCATGTATTCAAGAATACTATACTGAAGAGTAATATTTCATAAAGTTTAATAAACAATATAAAAAAATTGTTCCATATGGAATAACTATAATCATTTTATATTATCTGACAAGGATCGATGAAAGTCTATACATAATCCATGGTATAGCCACTATAAAACAAACCCTAGACTTTGTCACTAGATATTATTCATGGTCATCATATATAAACTATCAAAACAATATTCCATACTCAATAATTAAATTTAGATAAAGATATATAAAACAAACACGTTTTTTTTGTAAAATATAGAGAAACTACACCAAAAATATATCAAAAATCCATGAATTTAATTAGGAATCCATTATAATGCATAAAAAGAGGTATATATATGGAATATTAACATGAATTCCTATTCATGGTACATGAATAATCCAAAAATGAAATAAATCACATTTCTAAAACATGTTCCTCAAAAAGTGTGAAGTTAATAAATCATACTAGAAAAAAAAGCTCTCCCATAGTTTATGGATTCATGAAGGTCTACTATATACTGATGGAAATGAAGATCCATTAATCGAAAACCCAAGTCTAGACTATCCCAGATCATGTATACCATATACCAAATCATGCAAAATTGATGAAAAAAGTTATTAAATCCAATTCCATTAATAACATTGTGTAATATCACATCTCAAAACATTATGTATTTGCTGAAACTTTAGATAAACTCATGCATTCCTCCCTGTATGTGAGGGGTTGTTGACTAGAAGTGAGGGTTTGAGTCATACAGTGGGGATGTAATACCTCCATTATTGTGTCATAGGATCTAAAAAAATAAAACCCATATTATAAGTAATAATATTCAACCTGAAGTAAATATATAATGAAGGTAATGTAAATGTCAAATAAGACAAAAAATGGACCCTACAGTGGTAAGTGAAAACATATTTACAAATGATAATAAATTAAACAGTAATAATTGGGTACTTTTGAAACCATCCTTGTCTATTAGAATATTTATGATACCCTACTAAGTTGTTCACCCAATGTATTATTCCCTTCTTTAGGTATCTAATATGAAAATTTACAAACCCAAAAAAATTCCCATTAATGGGGTTAGTATAAGACTCCGTATGATATAAGATATGAATCATTAATAATCCATGTTCTTGTATAATAAGATTAATAAATGAATGTAATAAATGGATAAAATGAATAAACCTATACTATCAAATAATGGTGGTTGTGAAATATACAGGACACTACAAATCCTTGACTATACAAACTACGTCTCTATTCAAGATTGGTTATCATGAGTCCTCACGAAAATGATCCTAATATTGAAAAAAAGATATTAGTATAAAACTCATAATCCAAAAGGAACTGAGTGTGAATTATTAATGGAATCCTCAAGTCATCGATTTTACATGGTACGTGAAATCCAAAAGGCATAGAGTCAATAGAACACTTATAATTCAAAAAGATTCAAGTATCAACACATTTACAAGAACTCATAAATGAATTGATTTATAGATGACTGAAAATGCCATCATGATCCACCACTATCATCATGAATCATGAAGTGCACACATCCAATAAGTTATTACCATAATAAAAAAATGGTTACCAATCACATATACAAATCAAAAATCCTCCATGTGAATGATGACACACTATAATGAAATACTTCATAACAAACATATCATTACATCATGAAAAATATTGTAAGATTATATAATTACATGTTAACCAATATGTAACAAGAAAAATCTACTATATTAAATACCTTGGAAATAATATCATAATGAGTCTCATGTGATATAAACATACCCACAAATGATTGAAATTAAATCATGATTATTAATTATGCCAACTCAATAATTATATCAATGGAAGCATGATTAAAAAAACCATTATAGTTAAGGATATTCTTACCTCAAATGGTTTTAATGTTAATATAAAGGAGAAACCACCCTGTGTGGTTTGAATTTTGGAGTGGAATCCTTAACTACCATTAACACCTCCTCATCTACCTTATTATCATAGATATCGAAATGTCGATACTCAAGGATCGTTACAGGTTCCTATAAGAAAAGAAAGATATTTTTATTTAAATGAAATAAAATATCACATGTTCTGATTCATTACATATTAATGATAATCACCAAAATATCATTTTAGAAAAGTGTGTGATCCAGTGGTTTTCTCTTCAAGAATATTTTTAAAACAAAATTTGTAATTATAAATAGCTCAAAATTAATTCAAAAACAAATTTGGAGGTAAATTATTAGTATTTACTAAGAGAAGAAGATAATTATCCTTCACTATATATGTAATTATCCTTTAAAAATTTAACTTAAATTAAATATTAATAAATAAATATATGTTTATTTTGAGAATCCTTTTAAATAACCCTTCATAATATGTCACAATTATCTCTTTTTAATCATTAATAATTATTCATTGTTTATTCAAATTATGTATCATTTGTTAATTATTTATATTTATACTAGTACAATTTATCATATTTATCTTTTGATGGTGTTTATTTAAATTATCTCTTGATAATTCAACGTTATAAAATTTTAATAATTAATTTCAATTATCCTTTGATAATTTCAATTAAATATCCTTTTATGATTACCATAGGATATTTCATTGAAATTAATATTTTTAATTAATATAACTATTTATTGATAATTTTTCAAAATTTTGTGTTGATATTTTTTTTTGTGATTATCCTGAAATATTTTTATGGAATTGTCCTTTGATAATTTTTCATTGTATCATTATGTATACTATAAAAACATTCTTTCTATAATTTTAGAAGTTTAAATAAAGATAATAAAATAAAAAATAAGTTATCTTCATCCTCATTTTCATAGTGCACATGGATGAATAAAGGAGGCTACTAAAACACATATAATAGAATCATGGGATTGATGTTGGAATTACTGGTCAGATGTAAGAGAGCCTAAAGATCTCATAGAATAAAAAGGATAAAAAATAATTAAGCCATATCATTGAACTATTTTAGAACTGAAATTTTGAAATTTGGAAACACCATATTAAAACACAATTTTTAATATGTGATTCAACCAAAATTTGGTTGGGGATTAATTATTTTCACCCTATGGTGGAATTACTATATCTAATGGGTAAATAATGTGATGATTTGTTGGTATTTTAATCAAAGTGTGTGATAAAATAGGGTAGTGAAAAGATGTGGGAAGAAACTGAAAATAAGAAAAATAAATAAATAAATAAATAGTATAAAAACCATAAAAGAAAATTCCCTCACATGTGATATTAAATATCCCCTGAAACATAGAAAAGATATTTCATGACTAGGGTAAATCCCACATTCCATATTTTTGAGATGTCTCGAATTTTCCATATGTGACGCCTTTTTGGAGATATTCCATTATTTAAGGAAATATTAGTAGCATGTAATATAATATGTTTTTTCATTACATGCGATCTGACCAAAAACTCAACCATAATAGTGGTTATATCATGCCTCGGGTAAAACCTACATTCAAAATTTAATTAAGATATGATATTTCCCCATTAAATATACAATTCATGAGATATTACTTTTTTTGAACACTAAATGAAAATGATATAATATATTAAATTTGGTTTATTATATCAATTCCTAGGCTCTACCAACACCATATTCCTACACTGAATCCAAGTAAAACTCTAAAATTATAGCATAAAATATACATAATCATTAATAGAGATTATACATTTATATGAATACACATCATGGAAATAATTTTAATATTGATTTTTTGATACATATATTTCCACACAAAAATACTTATAATTCATAAAAAAAATATGGGATTTATTATCATTTAACAACTAAGGGTATTATAATCACTACCACTAATGAATTATCATAACTCAGAATTAACCCTAGCGGTTTATGCCAAATAATTAATTCCACTATGATTGAACATTTGATACATTCTCCCACTTATCCTTTAATATTCGTCCATGCATCCACCGAGTCTCGAAAATTAGAACCATCATCCGTTGATGGAATTTGTGGAAAAAAATATAACCCCGCCTGATGATCCTCATGTGATTCATGAAGATCCAAATCAATATCTACCATATCTATAACATTTTCTACATCACGCGTGTACCTATAAGGTTAAAAAACATGGAACATATCTTTCATGTCATGATAACATGGATGATGTAATAGATGGATCCCCACTATAAAAAATGTTGACAAATCATTACGGGTCTGACAAAACGGGGTTCTAATTTACATTATATTTCCAATCATTAGGGGCCTAACAATGAAGTAATTCAAAAAATAATAATCAACCAAAGATAAATATAATGTCTTCCTCTTATGATTTATATATGAACTATTTTTGCTTTGTTATGTGATCAAACTCTTCTAAATTAGTTTCTCTCTCTCAAAGTTATCTTTTACCATGATGGGGCCCAGAACCACTACCTCACTAGTCTAATTCTGACATTGTAGTGACTGAAATGGTATTTTTAAAGAGCCTCATATGGTTAAATATAAATCAAAACATAGAAATTGTTGTCTGATACAAATTGATAAAGGATACCTGAGAATAAAATTATCCAAAAATGTCTAGAATTGAATCATTAATCATATCCTATAATATGAAAATCATCCACAAGAACATTATGTTTTTATAATGATGGTACATTATGCTCATCCTAATCTGAGTTCCTAGGTATTTCGTCAAACCTTTATTAAAAATTGATCTGAAACAAAAATCTATATATAATAAAATCCTCAATGAAATTCTATATAATCATATTAAATCATATACATATATCATTCCTGACTTATCCAATGATTTATTTTCTTGAATCGGTAAAAAGTTATAAACATTCATCATGTGATCGAAAAGGAACCCAAACAACATCGCAAAACCTTATGGAATTGGGTTGACAATTATAGTTCTAATTGCTACATCCTAATACTTACTGATGTTTATAGTAATTTGTGGATATGAAAACTATGATACTGGTTCTCATCTTGTCCGCACTCAGTTTTAATCCATCGAGATATAAATTGAGAGTTTTCCCTTCTTATTTTTAACTACATGAATGGCTAAAAGAAGGTAGGGTATGTCTTCATCACAGAAAGATGTACCACCGATATTGATATATGAATGTTTCTCATCATATAATATTTAATATAAATAGGGATAACCACACTACCATGCACTAGGATCACATTTTCATCACCCAATGTCTACCCAGGTATCAGATCCCCTAAAAATAATTGTTCTGGGATCATAGTAACATTAAATCTAAATATTTTCCAACATTATCAATGCCTTATAGGGAGTTTGTGATCACCAAAGGAGCACAATTCCTTTTTCATTTATCCTCAAATGCATTCATAATCATATTAGCCAACAACATCATCAAGCATAAATTCCCCTCCAAAGGCCACCCATAAAGCTCCTCATCTACCAACATTTATGGACATGATAATATGTAACAAAATTACCTTTTCATAGTGAATTAACCATCTTGAACTCAAATATAATCATGAAATCAACCTAGAACCAATGTATTAGATTAATGTAGAACTCTGTGAAGATATTTTAATGGAAAAATTTTCCCATGTTAATAAAAAACCTCTGGTTGAAGAGATAGTGTCACCCACACATTAGACCATGGACCATGGATTCCAGCTCCAAGTATAAAGTAGGGTAGTTAAAACCAAGGATTCACAACTATTGTGACCAATAATAAATTTCCTAATCCCTCTAAATCAGTACATCTCCAAAAAAAAAACCTAATGCATCATATTATATAGTGTATCAGATCAATTGCTCAGGATGTATTTTCACGAGATCTATTGTAAACCTCTTATTGAGTTCATGAAATTTATATTCTTCTTTTTTCATATTCCAGAAACAAAATAATTTTTTTCATCACTTTTTTGGTAGAAAATAGTTGGGATAAGTATTCAATAAACCATTGAAAATATTATTGTAACTCATAAAGGCCATGATCTTATAAATGTTTTAGGGATGTCTCTAGGACCTGATATCCTCAACCTTATGAAGGTAAATATATAAAATAGTTTCATGAATCACTTGTCATAGGAAAAAAACATATGGAATCAAAAAAATCAATTCAACTGAGTGGAATAAATACGATTTACTCGAATCATACACCGAACTCTCATAAAGAGACTAAAAAGTTTATATACTGTCGATGAGTAGGTGAGGATGTCCTTGATGATAACTATTATGAATAGTTCTAGATATGTGTATTTCATCATATCCATGAGGACCATGAACACTGTTGAAATGTTCATCAATGTAAATACCATATCCATTTACTTTTAGAGTCCATGTCTTGTCGAAAACACCATCTATTGAGTTTCCACATTTCTAACTCATATATAGTGATAACCTTACTAATGATTAATCTTGGAGAAGCACTTCCCTCTCTATAGCTGAATGAATATATCATAGATCCACGGAAAGTGACATAAATTCTTCACTATAACCTGGATTATCATCCTATTATCAATTAAACTATATTTATACCATTAAAATTCCTATATAACAACAAAAGTTCATCCGAAAATAAATTAAACTTATGGATTAATCCTATCCACACCATATTTACCAAATTGTCACTAATTTTAATCATATTGGTCATCAAAATTAGATAATGGGAAATCAAAATGGGTTATACACCTAGTATAATCCATGTCTCATCATAGCATGGAAATCCCTCATAGCCTATAGTAGGTTAATGATTCCCATAAATATTTCAACCACTTCTTCAACATCCAAATGTATTTTGATGTCCTGGAATGCAAAGATTACTAGAGTTGAATGTGATGACATACTCAACATAGTTATTACCTCCTAATTCTAATCCATTCAATATGAAATATAATTATTAATGAAGCGGTCATGCTACAGATGCTATTTAGCATCTACATGAGTATATTAAGCTAAAATCTACCACAATTTTTGTGGATGAGTGGAATTATACTCTCTTATGGGAGTATTCTGATATTCTTCCAAAATAGCACCAATAGACCAAGTCAAGGAGAAAGGACTTCTATAGAAAAAGGAACACTTCGTAAAAATATATTTCTTAGGATAAACCCTAACTAGCCTATGGTATCACAAAATTGTATCCTACAAGTCTACCTTTAACCCAAGGTATAATTTTCATTACAGTAACCTCAGTCTCCATCATTGCACATTAGTCACAATCACTATATATACACTATCACAACTTTTTCCTTATTTCAACTATTTTTTTTCAATAAGGATATATCATCAGAGCATGGAAATAATGATATATTGTATAGAGAGTAACTTCTCAAAATGTATATAAAATAATCAAGGAACATAATTAAATAGATATTACATTGAATAATGACATGCATTTTAATTGAATATGGATATATGTTCCTTTACATGATTTTTGAATGAATCTAAAATGACAAAAATAACATATAAACACAATATTCATCACCCAAGGAGAATGTAATCAATTATAATAGAAAATCATAATTTCCCATAGTTTTTCGCTACTAAGAGGTTTACTATACTGTGTTGGGGAGACACTACCACAGTTACCCTACCCAAGTCCCAACCATATCCAAAATAATATATCACAAATCAGGGAAAATAGAAAAAAATGTCATCAATTAATTTTCTACAAATACCATCACACAACACCACTACATGAACTACTATGTCTGAGCTATAATGTCACATGTCATCGTGCATGCCTCTCATATTACACGATACATATGATATGAAGTGAGTGACTGGGTCTATTAGTGGGGAAACTATACCCTTCATTTAATTTCATTCAAATAAATAATTAATCAATTAAATTACAATAAATATGTTCAGTCAACATGAATAAATAATTCAATGAAATTGATATATATGTAACTTAATCAGGAAACGAATCCAAGAATATCAAGCCAATACAAAAAAAATAAGTGCAGAAAAATTAGATAATAATTAGCTGGAATTACATAGTCAAAATAAGTCCACTTAAATATCCATGCATTTCTACAGAGCCATCCACCATAGGCCCCTTACTATTCACATTATCTTTAGTAATAAAACCCACATGTACACTAAAATTCATATGTATGGTGTGGGTACAATACACATTAAGACACACCCAATGCAACTTCAACCTAGTATTATTAAGTATAATAAGTGTATTATAAGAATATAATACATTGAAACCAATCATAAGATCATACTATAAAAATTTGAATTCCCTTCCACTAATGAATCTGCAAGAGATCCCTAAAAATACTTTCATTATCACTTTGATAAATTTATGGTCATGAGTCATTGAGAAATTGTCAATGTCTATCCAATTAAATATTATATTTACACATTTATTAAACATGGAATCAAGATTTCATGATAAATAGAATCCAAAAAGCATAGAATTAACTGGATACACAATGTCCACAAGGAATCAAGTCAATGGGATACCCAAATTAAAAAATGAATCGATTATCTGAACTTTTTTGATGAATCACAAAAGCCTAATGATATATATTGTGCATAAGTACATCATTCCCCATTTGCATCATCATTGAACATCAAGAACACTCCACTTATAAGAGATAAAAATATTATGATGATCCCCTTTCACATGTACCATGAAGAAATCCTCCAATGTCTTAATGAAATAGAATAATTTATAACAATATAACAAACATAGGATAAAATAATGAGAAATATAGTTTCATTGTAAGAGGACAAGAGAATCAATGTCAAACATCATAAAATATACCATATAAAATCTATTAGAAATATCATCATAATGATTACCATGGACTACACACACCAACATGTAATCACAAGTAATGCACATTTATCAATCATTCCAACAAAAAAAATAAAATGGTTAGTCAAGTGTAACAAAATCCACAAAATGTTAAAAAAAATACCAAATAATTCCTTGATGTTAACAACATTGATAAAACACCCTATATGGTTCAAATGTTCGACTGGAAAACACAACATATATGAACACCATGTTAGAGGACTTTTAATCATTGTTTTTGACACATTATTTATCCTGGTTTATAAAGGGTTACTAGAACTAACCCCATATATTGTATTAAATATAAAAATAAAATATCAAATGTGGTGATTCATTATCTATCATAGATGATTTATGAATTATAATTTTATTACAATTCTTTTTTTATTCCTCTTATCCATATGTAAAATTATAAAACAACATATAACAATATAAATAAATTAAAATAAATCAAAAACACATTTTTTCTGTACGTTTTATGTATTTGTTGATATAACAAAATTATTATCATTAAAAAATTTCATAGATATCCATCACTAATTTTTTATAATTTCTTCATTATTAATTTGATATAGTTTTCAATTGAAAATATTTATAATTATACAGATATAATTGCATAAAATTATTTATTATAAATTGAAAATAATTATCATTTTGTAATTAATTGTAATTATTATTTTGGAATTTCATTATATTTATCTATTGATAATGTTTTATAATTAATATTTCTTAATAATTTATTATTTTATGACTCTATAATTCATTATATATAACATTTTATAATTCATTTTAATTATAATTTTATAATTCTATGTGATTATATTATTGTAATTATTTTAATAACACTTCAATACTTTGTGAAATATATATTTCTTCAATTAAATTTAATAATTTTGTTATTTTTGAATAACAATTTTTTTTATTTCTTTTAATTACAAAGAACATAAAGTTAATATTTCATTACATGAAACTAATGAGTTAAGTAATTATACATGAAACACTATGTAAGATTATTCTTCTTGTATCACTTGGTTATATTCCATTACTTATGACACTAATTGTTAACAAAACCATGATATATTATTAATATAATTATTTTAACCCAACTGTTATATCCTTGACCATAAACATAGATATATGAATACCAATAACAATTTTTTAAATTTTATTAATAATTTTATTTTGTTAATAATACATGTTGATAAAATGATACTTAATTTTAAGAAAACTATTTATATGTATCAAAAAGACTATTGTATCAAAAAAAGTTTTTTATTTATTTTTCTGCATAATAAATAAATATATTCATGAAAATCAGAGAATATTATTATGATAAAAAAAAGATGATTTTTAAATAATAATTTAGAAATTATCTTATGCTTATATTTTTTTAATTTTCATGAAGTTTTCAATTTTTGATGGGTACAGAAAAATAATGAAATTTTATTGAATATATAATTTTCATAAAATATTTATAAAAAGATGAAGAATATTTTAAATTGTTTTTAAAATAATATTAGTTTAATTTTAAATCTATTAATTAATTTTTTTACATTGAAATATATTTCATTGTAAATTTTAATATAAACTATTATATACTTTTGGACATTTTCTCTTTAAAACTAGCTTTTCTTCACCTATACAAGTTTAATTTAAAATTAATTTTTTTGTAATTATGAATGTTTCATTTTGTAAAATTTATTTATATTGTGTATTTAATTTAAATATATCATATTATAATTTTATTATAATTTTTTTACCAAAATTAATATTGAAAATAATAAAAAATACTTATTATGGTTAATGTAAAAATGTATTTACCCTTGGGTTAATCTATGATGATAATGGTAAAAATAATATAACATATTTTCCAAAACCCCTTTTATGTTCATATTTCCCCCTTATATATTATTTTTTTATAAATGGTCCATTTTTTTTCATTTTTTACATATGTAAAATGTGGGAGCACATATTTCTCATCAAAATATACCAACTGTGACCTCTCACCAACATATCAAATCCCCCTACATCATCTCAACTAAACACCATAAAATAATTTTGGTTCATCCATACCAGAAATGATAACATTGAAAATTACCTAATATATTTATAGAATCCTTACATTGGGCATAAATCCATCATATCAATTCTTTGGGGGAAAACATAAAGAGGGTATCTGAAAAAGGTGTAACGATCTTCAAAAAAATTATTTTGTTTTTTCATTCACCTCCATCACCTTTAATTATACAATTATGATATGATAAAATATGTATATATCATACTATGTGTTATTTTAATGTTATTTTCATTAAGAACATCCATCTCCACTTACATCAAATGTAATAAAAAATCATCATTCGTGTGTATAGCGGGCTGCCACCTCACGAACCGATCTTATTCATTTCTTTGTTACCTCTTATATATGATGCATATCATAATAAATATGAAGAATATATTTGATATTTATTAAATAATTAATCCTATAGAGTTAATTTATCATATATTATATTTAATTTTCATTTCTATGGGACACACGATAACGCCGCATGTGTGTATGGTGGACTACCGCATGGCAATGTGATGTGATACATTATTTGTAATGAATTTAATTGAATAAAATCATGATTGATATAATTAATATATTTTATATAAATGTTTTAACTATGATAGTAATGTAATATTTTTCCTATGTAAGGATAATATTACATTTTCCACCATTTTCCCTCACTAAAAGAATATAACATCATTTCTGTACGTTGTGACTATTGCCTTCCTGACGGGATGTGGATGTCTCTTCATCATCATACAAAATGGATTATATGTGAATGTTTATATAAGGAAATAAAAAGGTATATATTATATTTTGATGAATATTTATTGACAATTTATTACTTACCACTTTATCATATTGATCATTGAAAAAATGGAAATGTTACCCAGGCATATGTAGAACCTAATGTCTCCATGATCCTAACAAACATCATTTCTTAGAATCATATTCCATTAATGATATTAAGATTAAAATTTAAATATATTTTTTATAATTATTCCATTATTATTATAATTGAGAGACTCTTATGATGATCAATGGAATAAGGCCAAAAAAATAAAAACTTATACAGAAAACAAAATGTTTATTATACAAAATGTGACATTAACATTAAAATTTTATTAAATATGTAAATTGATGGAAAAAATTAAATTTTATGTGGTATGATATATATAACAATGGTTCATTAATTTAGTTATAATAAACATATATTTTTTATAATGAAGTTTTTTAACATGTACAATGTAAGTCAATAGTAAAGTTAAGGGGATTTCTTTTCTCACATTTATAGCAAAGAGACTTCTGCATCATTAAAAACCCATTTCATCTATGTGATTTATATACATATTTTTTATGTAACACCATAAGCATCCATGGTACGTTTCACTTTGAATAATGCAATATCTTGCGATGTATGCAACTTCGAGATCCAACATACCACGACCAATCATACAAGCCGCTATGAATAGTAATACCCACTTTTTGACATTTTATAATTTTTTTTTCAAAATGTAATTAATATATGCATTTGGAATATCAATTTTAGATTAGGGTGAATTTTTAGTATTATTCTGAAAACATACAATTTTTGATGAATAGCGAAAAACATTGCATTATTGTCAAAAACCGAATTTTTATTTAAATAATTATTAATTTTTTTAATTTTATTTTAAGTTAAAATATATACATACATTCTATTTAAATAATTATAGTCATTTTATAATAAAATTATATTATAAAATTTTACTGAACAATTTAACGTCTTTTTCCACCTTCTAAGTATGTTATCAAATTTGTATAAAACACGATTTTATCGCTTTTGGGAAATGAATTAAAAAATTCCGAGAGACCTGGTTTACATCAGTAAGTAATATGTTGTTCAATATAATGAAAATAATATTTGGTGAATAGTAGCTTTTGGATTTTATTTACCATGGTTACAAGTAAATAGGGAAAATAAAGATAAAAATGATATTATAATTACACTAACACATGTCCTAATTCTATTGGATAAGTTTTTTTCGACCAAAACTGACCATAGGAATAAAATATTATCATTTTGGTTCACTTGGATTAGATTACGGTATTTATTTTTAATTTATTTGAAGAAGAGTTAAAAGTGTTAAATTCAGAGTTTAATAACTGACACATTTTTAATATTGATTTATAAATAAGATAAATTCCAATATAAATATTCATTATAAATTTAACAATATTTCCTACATAATAGTATTTTATTTATAATTTTTATACATTAAATAATAAATTTATTTATGAAATAATAAAGATGTAGTAATTACATTATTAATGAAAGATTAAAATAATAGATATTATAAATGTCCAAATAAATGTAAATATAGACTTTTGATGAATTACACTAATTTTATAAGTTAATATGACATGTTAGGGTTGATTAAATGAATTATTTGTGGTGTGATAATGTTTTTATGACTTTTACAAAAACCAAAAACCAAATAGTGTCAAAATGTACATAAATGCGTTTTTAGAACAAATATTGTATTATAAATTGATATGCTATTCCAAAAAATCTATGTTTCTGAAAAAGGACATATATAAGGTTTTATATATCAATAATTAACCACTTGAGGTTTTCTTTTCTTTTTATTGTTTGTTTTTTAACCATTTATTATAATAATACAATAATACAGGGTAAAAGTAAAACTATTTAACTAAGAGTTAAATCTAAAATATAAGGTTAATATGGTGACCTAAATCTATATAAAACATATTCATTGAGAGTGGTTAGAACCATACAAACCATATCTTCGAAATAAATCCTTTTTTAGCCATTATAAACCGAATATGATTTCACATCAAAATAATATTTCAAGTTTTTCCTAAAGTGACCATCACCTCTCTTATAAAAGGTTAATTCACAGTCTCTCAAAACTAGACATCAAAAGCCATTTGTATCATCCAAACACTATCAAATATACTCAAATATACCCTCACATAAACCAATATTCCTTACTATGATATGAAATCCATCCTAAGGATCCTTTTTGATCCAATCAAAAGGAAATACTTGTAGAAAAGGTAATAATTTCACCACCTCTTTCAAAGTTATTTTCTTCTTCAACATCCTATTTCTTTGTTGTTTCTATTCCAAAATAACAAATCTAGTACCTTATAAATAATGTGATGTTATTATGAATATATTATAACCATATTCATTATTTTATGTGTCCAATAAATGAGAAGTCACCATACGTCCGTACGTACAGATTACCGTCTCCACGTCCTAGTGTGGTTTTTTATTCCAAAAATTCATTATTTGGATGGGTATAATAATAAGTATAAATAATTTAAATAATAAATATATAATGTTAAGGATTCTATATTTATGATATATCATCCTATTACATATGATCTCACCATCCATATAATGATATTATCCCTCATGCGTACGTACAGATTACCATCTCCCCAAACACGATTAAATTCATTCCCCATCACAACCATTCAAGAATAATTTTCATTTTATGATTAAAAATAATGTTTAAGAACTCAATATAGATATCTATATGAATAAAATACGTCCTATCAATAACAAAAAAGTCTTACGTAACTATTCATATAAAGGAAAATGAATCACTTATGACATATAACAATGATACTACTGAAATATTATTAACAAAACAATATTAGAAGTTCATATTTGATATCATATTTATGTATGTTATTCTTTTATAATTTAATAAAAATGATTTAACTATTATACCAGAGTTTAAAAAAACCTCAACCAAGGAATAGTACAAGGTAATGGTTAATTGGAAAATCTCTTTATTATCTGAGATTGTTTATATGTAAGTATCTACTATGACCTCTTTATCATCCACATATGTGTTTCTTAAAAATGTATTTCAAAAGATTTTTACTATTTCATGGACTATGGGTTAATGTCATGTATACCCTTGTTTTAATTTTTATAAAATGTTTATAAAGGAATCTCTCTATCATCTTCCAAACAAGGTACTTTATGACCTTTTCGACCAAATTAAGAAAATAAAGTTTTTTTAACATATATGGCAGGTGAGGCTATTTTCCTCCATTATAACATATTAGAAGCATCCCTTACATGCTAATAAGAATATTTACAAAATAAATGTTTTATTTTATTATTATGTTACTTTTAAATGATTTCAAAAATATAAAATGATTTTTCTCCCAAATAAATTTTATTTCACATGTGTCAACATTCGTTGATGGATTTTACAGTTTTTTGAAGTTGATTTTTTATGATAAAATCATCCATATTTTATTAAAGGTTTTGTGATATTTTTTCTCATTATTTGTTATTTTTAATCAAATCATGATTTAGGGTTAATGTATTAACATTTCATATACTAGTTTTAATACGAATGTTTATGTTGTATTTCAACCATTTCGTATGAGGAATGAATTTGACTTAGTAAATGATGTGTGTACCCCACTATAGCTCCCCAATGAATCAGTTGGTCTCATGAGAAAAACTAGTTTCTTGGAACCATGCCTCGACAAAATCTTAATTTTAGTCTTGGAACGAGGCCTTGACTATGTGGTAATGATTTTAAACATTATAAATTGCATCATTATGAAATTGGCTAATGATATTACATGTGATTATTCAACTAGTACAATATCAATGTGAATATGTAAATGGAATCATTAGATTTCTCTTTTCCATATTATGCTAAAGTTTATGTTTAAAAGGCTTGCATTTTAGTCTTATATATTGCCGTAAATGATTATGCTTATTTTTTGTAGTTTCTACTATATTGTAATCCTTATTGAGCATCTGAGCTCACCCCTTTCTTATATTTTATTTTTGCAAGGATGTGAATATGTATTTTATAAATAACCTATTGGAATAGTCTAAGTGATATACGAATGTTCCAATGGGACACAACGTTGTATTTTTATTTCATGATGTAATGTAAAACATATGTATATATCTATCACTTCAAAGGCTACTAAATTGATCGGTCTTTTGGGACATGATTTCTGGTATCATGCCAATGTGATGTAATAATGCACCAAATTTGGGTAACTATGGTTATGTAATTATAGTTGGTATAATAAGAAGATTAGTAAAAACCTTTGAAAATAGATTTAGAAAAAACTCTGATTATAGAACAGTACCCTAAGACATACATTGAGTATTAATATAAAATAACTTCCTATAATTTTTGTAATGTATATATTTTTTGAATTTTACAAGAAATAAATCCATGTCTAGATATGAGTAGTTAGTAGTGGATCTGGAATAGATGTAAATAGGTGTGAAAACTCTGACAAGGAGTTTCATGCTTGACCCAGGGTATCCTGGTACAGACAACTGGCCTTGCTTCACTCATGGTTACAACACTCCTAGGGGATATACATAGGATAATTCACATTTTCTTTAAAAACCATTATGAAGGATTTTTGAGTAAATAATTCATAAAAGAAAAAAATTCCATAATTACGGTTAATATTCATAAACTGTTCAATTTAGGTCAGGTATTTTAATAGTTTGGAATTATGTATTGTGATTCATAAACTAATCAAGTGTATGCCATTAATTAGAAATGGATTCTAGTGGAAGGATTGGAAACTGTATTAACAAAAATAATCAATGTAGGGATTTCCCTTATACTCAAGATAATTATAGAGGTGCTAGTGATGCAACCAATGTTGAACAAATTATTACTATACTAGAACAACTCACTCAGGATACGAATAATATCCTTACCCATATGGAGAACCCTAACCCACAATGCGGAGGATCAATGTTAGACTGATTCATGAGGCAACAACTACAATCATTAAATGGGACTAAAAATCCATTTGTAACTGAGCAACATATAAGTTCCATAGATAAAATATTTCATGCTTTGGGGAGTATCGAAAGGTAAAAAGTTGTCATGGATGTTTATCACCTCACGGAAGATTCAGATCAATGGTTGTCAGTAATTAATAATAGAATGTTTGATTAAGATGTTTCAAATATGGGATAAAGGGAGTTTGAATAGATTTTCATAGAAAAATACAATCCACAAGGCCATCAAGTGGATATGGAAAGACAATTTCAGATTCTGAGGAAAAAGGAGGACGAGAATGTCACAAATATGAGGCTAAATTTACAAGGTTATCAAGGAACACATCAGATTATATATGTAACAAAATGATCATGATTGAATGATTCTTAGATGGTTAAAACCATTTCTCCATCAGGAATTAGTCTCCCAATCCTACGCATCGTACTAACATATTGTCTCGTGTGTTATCAAGGAGAAAAAGAATTTTCTAAGTCTTACGAATTTAACGCAATGAAAGAGAAGAATAGATCAATTGAAAAATATGAAAAATTGAAATAAGGGGAATAAGGGAAAATATGAACTTCCATATTTTAGTAAATGTGGGACGAAACATCATAGTACTTTCCTAAATGGGATGGGAGTTTGATACAAGTGTGGAGAAAATAGCCACAAAGCTCGTGATTGCATGGGGAAAAAGAGGCCATCAATGTTGAATGATACAATTGTAGTGACCTAGAGATTTATGAAAATGAATGTGCTAAGAAAAAAGGAAAATGAGATCATAAAATGACAAGGGAGAAAGGCCAGGCTTATGTGATCACTATTGCTGGGGTTGAGGCTCCGAATGATGTGGTGGCAGGTAATTTAATGGTTTCTTCAAATTTTTCCAAATCTTTTTTTTCTGAATCATCTCATTGTTTCATTTCTTCCATGTTTTCTAAGAAGAACAGATATTTCCAATTTTATTTAAAAAGGAATGTTTCATTAAAAACACTTATGGGAAGTATCATAGTAATATAGTTTTTTAAATCATTCCTAAATAGGGCATATAAATGTTTTTTATCTACTGATCTCATCGTCATACACATGATTGAATTTTATATTATATTCAGTATGGATTGGCTTTTGGACCATGATGGAAAAATTTATTATAATGTGAAAGAAGTTACAATTTTCAATAATGATATGGAGTTCCTTATCTGTAGTAAAGAAACATCGCCACCTCTTTCTTGTCTAGATCCACCCCCATTGGCTCATCTAAATTCAATTATTTGAGAGGAAGAGTGTGAAATAACTATGGGTGAGGAGAGGAATGCTCAAAATGAGTATTTACCTATTGTGCAATAATATGATGATGTGCTTCCAGATGATCTACCTAGACATCTGCCCAAACAAGAAATTCAGTTTTCCATTAGCTTATTTATTGGTTCATGGCCCATATCGAAGACCCCATCTAGAATGGTCACTATGGAATTAGTGGAACTAATGAAACAACAAGATGAATTTAGTAATGAGGGATTTATTTTCCCTAGTGTTTCTCCATGGATATCCCCATTTATTTTTGTTTAGAAGAAATTTGGATCTATGAGGTTGTGTATTGACTATAAGGAGATCAATACTATAACAAAAAATAACTAATATCTCTTACCTCGCATTGATGATTTATTTGACCAAGTTCATGGAGCTCAATATTTTTCAAAAATTGACATTTGATCTGGATATCATCAGTTGTGTGTGAAGAAGGAAGAGATTCCAAAGACAACATTTCGTTCCAGTTATGAGCATTATGAGTTTAAAGTAATTCCTTTTGGACTGACTAATGCACCATCTACCTTAATGGATCTAATGAATATATTTTTAAAATAATATCATGATGACATAATAGTGTAATTGATTAATGATGTATTGGAATACTAAAAAATCTATGAAGATCCTGAAAATAAATTCCCCACTATTCTAATAACTCTTAGAAAAAATGAATTTAATGAGAATATTAGAAAGTGTGAATTACGGATTCAAGAGCTTTCTTTTCGTGGATATGTTTTCTCAAAGGATATAATCTATGTTGATCCTTATAAGAGAAGAGAAATACAAGAATGGACAGCACAAACATGTATAACTGAGGTACGCAATTTTATTGTTTTAGTAGGCTATTATCGGCGTTTTTTCTAAGATTTTTCCGGATTGGCTAACCCATTAACCAAGATCATGCGTAAAGAGGTCAAATATGTTTGAAAAAAAGAGTCTGAAGAATGTTTTGAAGTACTAAAGTGAATAGTAGTCAATGATCCTATCTTGACTCTACCATTGGGAAATTATAGGTTTGTTATTTAAAGTGATTCCTAATAAAAGTACATGGTCGTGTCCTTATATAGAATGACAGGGATATTTCTTATGCATAACGACAACTAAAAATTCATCAACAAAATAGTCCCACTCATGATCAAGAGTTAGAAGCTATAATATTGGATGTGAAGATATGGAGACACTATCTCTAAGGTTAAAAATGTGTGATATATACTAATCACAAGCGTATAAAGTATATTTTCATAAAAAAAGAACGCAACATGAGGAAAAGATGATGGCTTGGACTACTCAGGGATTATAATTTCACTATACACTACCACATGGGGATGGAAAATAAGGTGGCTGATACTTTGAGCAGAAAGGATCATGGAATTCTGAACAAGATGAGAGTTGAAAGGGAACCTATGTTCATGGATCTAGTAATGATTGATGTGGGAATAATCATGGACGGTGAAAAATAGATACATTTTCAAATGGATTCCAAACCATCTATACTAGAAAGAACAAAATGTTTTCAGATTGGAGATAAGGAGTTTCAAAAGAAAATTAATGCTGTGAATGATGGGAGATTGATTGACATTGTATATGATGATGGAATTTTGACATTTGTGAAGAGACATTGTGTTCCTGACATACCTGATCTAAAAAGGGAATTTTTTGATGATCCACATAGCTCCAATTTCTCTATACACCTTGGTAGCACAATGATTTATAGATATTTGAAGGAACATTTTTGGTGGGACAAAATGAAGTGGGAGATTGATGATTATGTGTCAAGATTTATTTTTTTTTAATAGGTGAAGGATGGAAGATAACATCCTAGAGGAGTTAGGCAACCTCTTCCCATACCTTAGTGGAAATGGGATGATATTATGATTGAATTTTTCATGGAATTACTGAATACATCTAGAAGGAATTATAAAATATGGGTTATTGTCGATCATCTTACCATGTCATCAAATTTTCATACTATGAGAGAGGATTTACCACTTGAACGTTTAGAAATACAGTATATTAATGAAGTAATAATACTTAATGGTGTACCCCTATCGATTGTTTCGGATTGTGATCCCCATTTTACTTCAAGATTCAAGAAAAGTCTTTAGAAATCCCTAGATACTAAACTTTGTGTAATCACTTCCAAACACCCTCAAACTGGTGGAGAATCAGAATGGAAAATTCAAACTATAGAATAAATTTTGAGATCATTCTCACATAATATTCATGGTATGTGGTATCAATAGTTACCTCTAGTATAATTTCTCTATTAGAATATCATCCATTAAAGTATTCAGATGGCACCAGATGAAGCATTATATAGAAAAAGATGTTCCACACCAACTTGTTGGGATGATGTTGGTGAAAGAAAACTCGTAGGCCCAAAACATTTTGAGGAAACATTGGAAAAGGTAATGATTATCCAAACCCACATCAAAGCACCCCAATGTAGAAAACAGAGCTATTCTGGTAACTAAATGAAGGATTTTTAATTTCATGTTAGAGATCATGTTTTCTAAAAGGTATCTCCATGGAAGGGTGTTATACAATTCGGTAAGAACGTTAAACGGTGTCCCAGTTACATTAGACCTTTCAAAATTCAAGAACGAATTGGAGTAGTAGCTTATGGTTTGGCAATGCATCCAAGTCTCTCCAAAGTCCATGATGTGTTACACATATCACTATTGGGAAAATACATTCCTGACCCAACACATGTACTCACCTGTGAATAAATTGAACTGGAACCCGATCTGTTTTATTGTGAAGAGCCTATCAAGATCATAGATACCAGAAAAAAAGCATTGAGAAACCAGGTGACTCTTCTCATAAAAGTTCTATTGAGAAACCATAAAATAGAAGAGGAAATGTGTGAACCCGAGGAAATTATGATGAAGAACAACTCGAATATTTTTTTTCAGTAGTATTCTAGAAATTTAAGGGGCTAAATTATTTGAAGGAGGGAATAATGAAACATCCAAAGCTTCCACAATACATTTCTCTTTGAATAATGAAATAGCTTGCATTGTACGCAACATCGAGTTCTAGCACAACACGACCAATCAAACTAGCCATTATGAATTGCAATAGCCAGTTTTTACAATTTTAAATTTTTTTTTAAATTGACATCATTTTTGGATTCAGAAAATCAAAATTACCTTAGGGTTTATTATTGTTATTTTTCTCGAAACAATCATTTTTTAATGAATTGAGAAAACAATGCCTTATTTTTTTAAACCTACCTTTTATTTAAATAAATATTTTTTTTATTTAAATTTTTTTTATGAAAATATAGATATATAATACCTATATAAGTTCAAATTAGTTTATTGTAGTCATTTTATACAAAAATTATTCGTATAAAATGTTATTGAACATTTTAACGTCTTTTACCAACGTTCTAGGTACGTTTGAAAATTTCCGTAAAATATAATTTTACTACAATTGTGAATTGAATTTCAAAAATCCAAGAGACACGGTTGACATCAGTATGTAAAATGTTGTTCAATATGATAAAAATATTTTTTTGGTCAATAGTAACTTTTGGATTTTATTTACCACGGTTAAAAATAAATAGGGTAATTAATGGTAAAAATGATATTATAATTACCATAACACATGTCCAAAATCTATTGGATAAGTTTATTTTCACCAAAACCAAACTTATGAACAAAATATGATCATTTTTTTACACTTGGATTAGATTAAGACAATTGTTATTATTTTATTTAAAGAAGAGTTAAAAGTTTTAAATTCGAAGTTTAATAACTAAACCATTTTTAATATAGGGTTATACATAAGATAAATTAATCTATAAATATTCATTAAAAATCAGAAAATATTTCCTACATAAACGTATTTGAGCTCTAATTTTTAGACAATATATAGTTAAATTTATTTATGACACAATGATGGTGCTGTAATTACCTAATTATTCAATGATTAAAATAATAGATATTATAAATATCCAAATAATGATAATAGATCATTTTTTGAATTAAAATAAATTTATAGGTTAATATTACATACTATGGTTTATGAAATAATTTTTTTTCGAAGTGATAATGTATTTATGACTTTCACAAAAACAAATTACAAAATAGTTTCAAAATTGATATAAATGAGTTTTTAAAACATATACTATATTATTAATTGAAATAATATTCCTAAAAATATATGGTTCGGCCAAAAGACAAAGATAAGGTTTTATATATCAATAATTAACCACATGGGGTTCTCTTGGATTTTTATTGTTTTTATATTAACCATTTATTATAATAATACATGAATACATAGTAAAAGTTAAACAATTTAACCAAGAGTAAAGTCTAAATGATAAGGTTAATAGGGTGACCAAAACAAATATAAAACTTATTGGTTGATTGTTTTTTGACCCAAACCCACCTTATCCTCGAAATAAATTCTTTTGGGACCATTATACACTGAATATGATTATATAATAAAATAATATTTCAAGGTTTTCCTAAAGTGACCCTCACCTCCCTTAAAAAAGTGTACATCCACTTATCTCAAAATCAGGCCTCCAAAGCCATTTGGATTAGAAAACCCCTACTCAAATATCCTACCAAATACTGTTAATTCATCCTAGAGGCCTTAATTTGATCATAATTCCAATCTAACGATCCCTTTTGATTAAATCAAAATGAAACACCAGAATAAGAGACAATAATTTCAGCACCTCTTTCAATGTTCATTTCTTCGTCAACTTCCTCATTCATTTTTTTCCATACTAAAATAATAAATCTGTAAACATATAGATAACATGTTGTTATTATAAATATGGTGCAATAATATTAAATATTCTATCCATACTATTAATGAAAAGTCATTATACGTGCATAGGTACAGCTTACCATCTCCCCATCATGGTGTAGTTTGTTATTCAAACCCTAAATTTTTTTGATGGGTATAACAATCAGTATAACTGATGTAAATAATTAAGATAACATATTAATGATTATCTATATATTATATACCATCCAACTACATAATATTTCACCATCAATAAAAAGATATTGTCTCTCATATGTATGTATGGATTACTATCCCCACAAACGTGATGAAATTCATTCTCTATCATAACCATTCAATATTAATTATTATTTTATGATTAAAAATAAAGTTTAAGAACATAATATAATTATAGATATGAATAAAAAACATCCAATCCATAACAACATGGAATAATTATCCAAGCTTATAATAAAAATGGAATCAGTTAACACCTGAAACAATGATACTACTAAATTATTATTAACAAAGAAATATCAGAAGATCATATGTGATATAATATTTATGTTGATGGTTCTTTTATAACTTAGTAACAATGATTTAAATATTATACTGGAGATTAACATACCTTCTACCAAGGAAAAGTACTATGTAGGGGTCAATTTTAAAATCTTTTAGTTATCCGAGGTGGTTTATATATAAGTATCTGCTAGGTCCTCTTTGTCCTCAACATCTGTTTTTCGTAAACCCATATTTCAAAAAAATTACTATTTTCTAGACTATGGGTAAAAGTCATTTATACACATGTTTGGATTTAAAAAAAAATATAAATGAATCATTCAGTGGTTTTCCAAACAAGGTCCTTTATGACCATTTTGAAATAAATAAGGAAAGAATGTTTTTTAACGTATACGGCGGGTGCATCTATTTTCTACCATTTTAACTTATTCTAAGCTTCCCTTATAATATTATAAGAATATTTTAAAAATAAATGTTTTATTTTATAATTATATATCTTTTAAATGATTTGAAAATAGAAAGATATATTTCACTCAAATAGCATTTATTTCATCTATGTAAACATCCTATGATGTATTTTACACCAGTTTGAAGTTGATTTATTATAATACAATCATCCATATTATATTGATGGATTTGTGAAATGTTTGACTGTGTATTTGTTATTTTTATACTATTCGTGGTTTTTGTATAAAGTATTAACATTTCGTATGCTAGTTTTAATAAGAATGATTATGTTATGTTTCAACCATTTCATATGAGGAATGCATTGGTTTTAGTAAGTTACGGGTGGAGCTTGCTATAGCTCTTCATTTCATCGGTAGGTCTCATAAGACAAACTTGTGTCTTGGAACAATTCCTTTCCAAAATCTTATTTGTAGTCTTGGCATGATTCCTTGACTATGTGGTTATAATATTCATCATTATAAAATTTTTATATTGATATTAGATCTGATTATTAAAATTTTAGAATACCCATATGAAAAATTAAATGGAATTATATGTTTTATCATTACCATATTATGTTTTAGTTTGTGTTTAAAAGTCTTGTGTTTTATTTTCATACATTTATATAAATTTCTATACATATTTGTGATAGTTTCCACTATATTGGTATCATTACTCAGCATCTGAGCTCACCCCTTTTTGATGTTTTATTGATTATATGATGCAAAGAAGTATATTATGATTAACCAACAAAAATAGGCTAATGGATATAAGAGTGTTCAAAGGGCACATAATTTTATTTTTTTATTTAATGATGTAATGTAATACTTATGTATGTATCTATAACTTCCATGGCTACTGAATTGATCAGTTTTTTGGGACATGATTTCTTGTATAATTCCAATGTTATGTAATAATGCACCAAATCTAGGTAATTGGGGTCGGGAAATTTCATGTGACATCATATACCATTAGTATACCTAATTCAGTAAAAACTAATTTTTATATTTATGTTATTGTCTCACTATGATTATGATTTAAAAGTTACTCAAGAAGTATGGGATTCCCCCCCCCCCAATTTTCTTTCATTGATATATATGTTATATAATACACCAATATTTATATAAATAACATTATAAATAATATATAAATATTATTAATTTATATTCCTGATATTTTTTGTAACATTTTATGTTACTCATTCATGGGGTTATTGTAACAACTCAAACTTTCATTAATGGAAATTCCTCTTGATCAATTTAAAAATCATATTCTAGTTATATAAAATGTGATATTATTTGGTTTTATGTTTTTGGATTTTAAAACACCTTTATGTATTGTGACCATTTCTAATATAGCTTTTGAACAGTTATCACATGATTAGTATAAATAGAGGAATTTATCAAATCCAATTTACATAGACAATGGAAGTGATGGCCTCATCATGTAAAATTTCCCCACACGAAGTCCATTTTTTAGAGCTCAGAAAGGAGTTGGCAGCATTGGGTTCATCTCTTGTCCAAGACCAAGCAAATCTTGAACCAGTAAAGCTTGAGAGGAACCGACTATGATAGAAGTAGATGTTAATAGATATTACCACCCGAGCGACGTTATCTGAGCCACCCTATGAGTCTGTCACCATCGCAAACCTTACCCTTCAGTCATATGTAGGTGTTATAATGGGTAAGGTAACTATACCCTTGCACTATGACTACGTACATTAATCCTGTATTGAGAATATACATTCTTATTATTGACACCTTGTAATTAGTTTTTAATGCACCAAAAGTATTTTTAGTTAATATTCAACAATGAAATATATTATGATGAATTAATGGATTTTTAAACTAAATAATATTAAATAAAATATTAAATTTTTTAAAAAATAATTATTTTTAAGAAATAAAAATTAGCATATCATTTTACGAATGCAATTGTAATTTTTATTAATGTTTGAAAGATGTTTTTGTCAAAACCCATGAATTTTCGATAAATGTGGGTTTGTATATTAAAAGTAAAAATTCACATATTAAAAAAATTATTTAGATAAAATGAATAATATTTTTTCAATTAGGACGTCGAAATTATCCAATGGTAAATTTTTCATAATTTTCTGAGACAGTCGAATTTTTGGCTGAAAATTATATACTTTTAAATATATAATGTGTTTTATGACAACATAATGACCCAATAACGATGGGATATAAAAATAAAAAAAATTATTTTTGGAAAATAAATGGTTTATCATGAAAATAATGTGACTTTATATTTGTTTAATTTATTTTACAAACCATTAGTGGACACTCCATGACTTATAAAACATTTTGTCCTTTAAAATTGTTTTCGTTGAAAGTGTGACTCACCTCCACATAAACAACCCTATTATATGAAGAAGTTCGGGCATTAGGATCATAAAATATTTTTTCCACTATAATTTAAAAAAACATGGGGAAAAATAGGGGTTGCTTTCCAGATTTGATTAGTTTATTATGAGGTGTCCCAAACATAAATAATAAAGAATCCCCCCTCCTTTTCCATATAATCCCACACAGGCTCCCACATCCTCTTCACTCAAAGAATTCGGAGTTCAACCAACCCCTGTCATCCCCTCTCTAGAATACTCCCAAGGAACCCCAATCTCCCAAGAAGCCTCTCTCAAGCATCTCCTAATCTTTTGGTATCACACTTACAAGAAAGGGATTTCTTCTTTTCTCATTGTTGTCCAATTTTCTTTAATTTTTTATGCTCTTTTTTCAATTACAGAAGTTGGGGGATAATTTTTCACCTCCCCCATACTTCCCTATTTATGTTTTGATGATAGGATAGACCTTTATCTGTCATTAATTATTCCCATGTACACCTGTTACCATGCCGAAATTCCATGAGAGATTTCTCTCTTCTCTTTTACATCCAAGTAATTATTTTGAATTATGCATTTAAATTTCATTATGTTTTTTGGGACATGTATCTATACGAACCCCTTACTATACATTTAATTTACATATTATGAGACACCCTTTTCACTTTCATTGACAATTTTCCTAAATCTTTATGCCATGCCATTATGCTGCCGAGATTGCACTGTGTCTTTTTAATCCAAGATCATTGTGTAGTGAATACCATACCCAGGACTCAATAAAGGGTATTCACCTTTTTGCACATATAAATATTGAATTGTAGTTTCATTTATTTATTTCACATTATGTTATCATGTAATAACTTTTGATGTTGTTTTATTTCATGTTATATGATATATATGGCACACTAATGCATGAAATGAAATGTTTAAGAAAGGTGTTCCCTAATAGCACTCCAATGCAATGGGTAAAGAATTGTATCGTGATACGTCATGTACAATTAGTGTTGAATCATGCTAATTCAAGTGAATCGTGGGCTTACTCATGTTTCAAGTGCAATGAGGGGTTACTCATGCACTAGGTACAATGAGCCTTAGATCATGCTAGTTCCATGTTAAGTGTTGTTACCACATTTCCATGTTATGATTATCATGAATTATCATGAATTTATGTTTACGTTTCTCTTGTTCTCCATTTATATTTCTATTTTCTAACATGTATTGTATTCCTTATGTTATTCCATGTCTATTACCTTACAGGGCTTTATAGATCATCCTTTTTTATGCATGTCCTCTGGTTATCCTATGCAATGCTAAGTACGAGGGAATGTAGTGGTCATGTAAAGGATGTTTTCTATAAGATGTTGTATTTCATGTTTTTAGTTGTAATGTAATGTTCCTAAGCCCCAAATACACTATACCTCTTGATCATACAAGTTGTATCCTGTGAATATTTTATGTAATAAATCATCTTTAAGTGTGTAATAAAGAGCAGGGTTGTCATAGTTGGTATCAGAGGATTGGATTACTTATTTTTTGGATTTAGATTGGAAAACCCTAGTGAAGCCTTTGATACAAGACTAAGTATAATAATAACACCCCTAATTATGTGTTGGTATTTAGTATGAGGTTTATCAATAAAATACATCCCAGACTAGATACAAGAAGGTAGAGACGGCTCTGGAATAGATGTTCCTAGGGGTGGAATCACCGACAAGGACTTTCGGGCTTGACCCCAGGTATCCTGGTACACAACAACATGCCATTCTGCACGCTGGGTTACGACAATCCTGGGGGATATGAATTTCTTAATTTAAAAGGATAGTATGAAACATTATTTAGAAAATAATAAAATCCTCTATGACCATATGTTAGAAAGTAGATCATGTATAACATATATTGATTCTTATAAATTCATATGTTAAGGAAATAAATGTAATTTATATGCCTTCCATTTTTGTCTTTGGATTCCCCTTTATGTGTCTAATATTTTTTAAAAATATCTTCCCCAAGTATTTTTGGATAAATTAAATGAGTATAACTAGAATAAAAATGTTGATAGTGGGGTTATCGTCCATATTTATAGGCATTATATTGAATCTCAAAAGTTTAGTAGAATAATCCCAACACCACCAAAAATCATGGATGTAATGATGTCGGTGAGTTCAAAGAATGGGGAAATCATTGCATACCATGAATATAACACCCCCCAGTCATAATTTGTGGATTGAAATTTCTAGAAAACCTTTTCATACTCCCCCTGGTGGAATTTGATTCAATTATTTCCATGAATTGGATTTCCTTATATAGTGCCAACATAAATTTTCATGAGAGGTAAATCACTCTCCATGTGGAGAATCAAACCCTAATTATATACAAGTGAAATGAGGGAGATGAATCTTCTTTAGCTCCATCTTCTCAAGCATGGATATTACTTCCCTATGAGAACGTGTATCTAGCTCAGATGATTGAGTCTATAGAGACAACAGTCCATGAAGACATGCCTATTGTGAAGGAATTCGCTGAAGAGTTTCCCGAGGAATTTCCCGGTCTTCCCCCTAGAAGAGATATTGAATTATCAATTGATCTTATACCCGGTTCATTGCCAATATCCATGAATCCATATAAAATGGATATTGTGAATCTTGAGGGGCTGAAAAAACAACTACAAGAGAATATGGATAAAGGGTTTGTATGACCAATTGCTTCACCTTGGTGTGCTCAAATCCTATTCATGAATAAGAAATATGGGACAATGTTCCTTTTCATTGATTATTATGAGATTAACAAAATCCCAATAACAAACATGTATCCTATCCCCCGAATCGATTATTTATTTGATCAGTTTCATGGAGCTCAATACTTCTCCAAGGTGGATTTTTAGTGTGAATATTATCAAGTCAAGGTTAAGAAGGAATACATCCCCAAGAGTGCTTTTTGTACAAGATATAGGCACTATGATTTCATAATAATGCCTTTTAGACTCACTAATGCTCCAGAATTCTTCATGGACATGATAAATAGAGTCTTTTTAGATTACCTCGTCAATTTTGATGTAGTTTTTATAGATGATATTATGAGATTCTCCAAAACCAAGGAGGATCATGAGGAGCATCTAACAACTATACTAGAGACCTTGAGAAAGGATAATTTATATGCATAGTATAGAAAGATTGAGTTTTGGTCAAAGTATGTCTCATTTTTGGGCTAAATCATCACAAGTAATTAGATAACTATGGATCCCCCCAAAACATCTGCAATAGATGGATGGTCAAAGACATCATCGGTAACACATATACCTCGCTTCATGGGGTTTGATGGATATTATTAATTATTTTTGAGAAATTTTTCATGATTTCCCAACCCTCTAACCAAGATAACTCGGAAGAGTATAAAGTTTTATTGGATTGATGAATGCAAAGAAATCATTATGGAGTTAAAAATGTGGATTATAATTTCACCTGTTCTCACATTACCCACATGTGGAAAACATTTTGTGGTATTCAGTGATGCTTCAAAGAAGGGAATGGGATGTGTGTTAATGAAAATAATAAAACGGTTTCCTATGATTCAAGGCAATTGAAAGTTCATGAGTAGAATTATCCAACACATGATCTGGATTTGGATTTGGTGATATTCACATTAAAAATTTGCCAGCATTATCTATTTGGGGAGAAGCGTGAAATATATACGGACCAGAAAAGCCTCAACATTATATTCAAAAAGAAACAATTGAACATGTGTCAACGAAGATGGTTAGAGCTGATCAAAGACTATGACTTCTTAATCCATTTCCACCCAAGGAAGGAGACTGACGTGATATATGATCTAAGTAGAAAATAACCAATGATTCAATCTTTTATGAGAATTTAGAAGGATACAATCGTTCTAAACAAGATAATGATGGGCACGAGATTCATAAATAAGGGACCATCATCAATCCTTTCACAAATTATTGCCCAACCATCTCTTTTGGATAGATTAATAGATGATCAAAAGGATGATGTGGGAATTCAAAAAAATGTGGAAGCTATCAAAAAATGGAAATCCTCGGAGTTTACTTTTAATGAAGAAGGAATTGTGAGTTTTGGGAAAAGACTTTGTGTTCCATCAGGTTTAGATACGATGTAGGAACTCTTGGATGATGGACATAGCTCAGATTTATCTATTCATCTAGGAAACACAATGATGTATAGAGATCTATGATAGCATTATTGTTGTGATAATATGATGAAGGATATCACTGAGTATACATCAATGTGTCAAGTGTGTCAGAATGTGAAGGCATAGAGGCATATGTCTAAGGGGATGATGCAACCATTGCCCATACCATCTTTGAAATTGGAGAACATCACCATGGACATTGTCACCGGACATCCGCAGACATCCAAAGTAAACAATGCAATATGTGTTGTTGTGGATCATCTTACAATGGATGCAAGATTTATTTACATTCGGGAGAATTTCTCATTAGATCAACTGGAACAGATATATATCTGGGACGTGGTAAGGCTGCATGGAGTATGACTATATATTATATCTGATCGAGATCCAAGATTCCCCTCTATAATTTGGAATAGTCTTAAACAGTCTTTGGATACTGAAATAAACCTAAGTACGACCTATCATCCTCAAACTGATGGCCAATCTAAGAACACTATTCATACACTAGAGGATATTATAAGATCATGTTTTATGGATATCAAAGGAGGGTAGGACCAACGTCTTCCACTGGTTGAATTCTCCTACATTAACAGTTTCCACTCAAGAATCCAAATTGAACCTTATGAAGCCTTGTAAGAGTAGTGGTGCATAACACATGCATGTTGGGATGATGTCGTTGAGCATAAGCTTGTAGGACAAGAAATGGTCGATGAAATGGTGGAGAACGTGAAAACCATTCAGCAGCATATCAAGGTAGTCCAGATTCAATAGAAGTGATATAAAGATAACCATCGATGAGACAATGAGGTTAAATTTGTATATATGGTATTTCTAAACATATCTCAGTGGAATAATGTTATGATTTTTGGAAAGAAAGGGAAGTTAAGTCCTAGGTACATCGGCCCCTTCAAGATTCTTGATCTTGGTGGGGTTGTGGCCTATTGACTAGCACTTCCACCTACCATGGCCAAATTAATTGATTTCTTTCATGTATCCCACTTATAGAAGTACATACCAGACCCTTCACATGCACTCTCCTCAATGTTATTACAATTAAGGGATGATATTTCATTCGAGCTGTAACGAGTGAAGATCTTAGATCATAGAGAAAAAGTTCTATGAATTATAACAATACCCCTCATCAAGGTGTTGTGGAAAAACCACATGACTGAAGAAGCGATGTGGGAATTGTATAAAGTGATGAAGCAGAGTTAGCCTCATATATATTAGAGAGGTAAAATAAAATTTCGGGGGAGAAATTTATTAAGGGGGGAAGATTTTAACAACCCAAACATTCATTAATGATAATTCATCTTGATCTAATTAAATATCTTATTATGGTTTTATAAAATATGATGTTCTTTGGTTATCTATTTTTGGATTTTGAAATAATGTTATAAATTGTGATTGTTGCTAATATAGCCATTGAATAGTGATAACGTGATTATTATAAAGACACGGCTTTAAAAAATACAATTTACTTATACAAAAGAAGTGAAGGCCTCATCCAGTAGACTTTCCCCATTTGAAGCCCATTTGTTAGAGCTCAGATAGGAGGTGGTGTCATTGGATTTATCTCTTGACCATCCCAAGCTGAGCTTGAACATGCTATGCTTGAGTGGTACTGACTACGGGAGAAGTGAAAGTTAATAGTGATTACCACCCGAGTGATGTTATCCAAGCCAGACCAAAAGTATGCCACCATCGCACACCATACCATTCAGTATTATGTGGGTGTTATAATGGGTTATATAATGAAACCCTAGCACTATGACTATGTACATAATTATTGTATAGATAATATCAATTATTTTTATCGTTACCTCGTAAATAGTTTTCAAAGAAAAATAGTATTTTTAGATAATATTCAACTAAGAAATATATTTAGATGAATTAAAGAATTTTTGAATTAAATAATTTTATAATAAAATATTATTATTATTATTATAAAATTACTTTTTATTAAATTTAAATTATCGTATGATTTTATGAATGCAATTGAATTTTTTATTAAGGATCGAAAGTTGTTTTGGTCAAAACCAATGAATTTTTTATAAATGTTGGTTTTTATCTTAACATTAAAAAATCACATATTAATAAAAAAATACATTAAATGAATATTATTTTTTTACTCAGGATGTTGAAACTATCCAACAGTAAAATGTTCATAATTTTCTGAGCTAGTCAAATTTTTGGGTAAAAATTAAATACCTTTTAAATATATAATCTGTTTTATGACATCATAATGACCCAATAGTGATGTATTAAAATACTATAAAAATTATTTTCATCCAATATATGTTTTAGAATTTAAATAATGTGATTTTAGATTTGTTTGATTTATTTTGAAAAGCATTAGTGGACACTCCAAGACGTATAAAAGATTTTGTATTTTTAAATTGTTTTCTTTGAGAGTGTTACTCACCTCCACATAACCAACCCAATTATTTTAAGAAGTTTGTCCATTGGACTTATAAAATAATATTTCCCACTACCCTTGGGAAAAATCATGGGAAAAATCATGGGATGGTTTGTGGTTTTGATTAGTTTAATGTGAGGTGCCCCAACACTAAATAATAAATAATTCCCTCTCCTTTCCAATATAAACCCACCCATACTCCAACATCCTCTTCCCTAAAATCCTTTATAGTTCCACCAACCCCATAATTCCTCTCTCTATAATCCTTTCAAGGTTCCCCAAGCTCCCACGAAGCATCTCTCAAGCCTATCCCATGCTTATGGGATCACACTTCTAAGTAAGAGGTTTTTTCCTTTCTCTTTTTAGTCTAATTTTCAATATGTAGTTATGCTCTTTTTTCAATTAAAAATGTTGGGGTATGATTTCACACCTCCCTAATACATATCTCTTTATGTTTGGATGATATGAGACACCTTCCTCTCTCATTAATTCCTCCCATGTACTCGCATTACCATACCAAAATTCCGTGAGAAATATCTCCCTTCTATTTTACATCCAAATAATTATTTTCAATTATGCATCTAAATTCCATTACGTTTGTTGGGACATGTATCTTTATGATCCCTTTACTGTACATTTTATGTACATATGATGATACAACCATTTCTATCTCAAAAACCAGTTTCATGAATCTTTATGTCACGCCGTTATGCTGCCTAAATTGCACCAGTTTTTTCCATGCCATGACCATTGTGTAGTGAATACCATACCCATGTCTCTATCAAGGGTATTCACCTTTATGGACATATACATATTTAATGGTACATTTATGTATTTATTCTACATTTCTTAATCATGGAATAAATTATTAAGTTGTTTTATTCCATGTTATGTGATCCATTTGGCACACTCATGCCACAAATGAAATGTTTAATAAGGGTACACCCTGATTTCGCTCTAATGCATTGGGTAAATTATAGTATCATGATACGTCATGTGCCATGAGTTTTTACTCATTCTAATTCAAGTGTAATGAGGGCTTACTCATGCTTCATGTGAAATAATGGATTAATCATTCTCCATGTGCAATAAGAAATGGCTAACTCTAGTCCTATGTAATGGTTTGTTGCCACATTTCCATGTTATGATTATCATGATTTATCATACATTTATGTTCATGTTTCTCTTGTGATGCATTTATATGACTATTTTCTAACATGTATTGTATTCCTCATGTTTTTAAATGTTTATTCCCTTACTAAGAATTATATCTCACCCTTTTTATGCATGTCCTCAGGTTATCCTATTCCATGCTATGTACGAAGGAATGTAGTGGTCATGTAAAGGAAGTTTTAAATAATATGTTTTATTTCATGTTTTAAGTCGTTATGTAATGTTCCCAATCCCCAAAGACACTATACCTCTAGATCTTCCATGATGTATCAAGTGAAGAGTTTCTCTAATAAATCATGTTGAGGTGTGTAATAAAGAGATGGATTGTCATAGTTACGATTCATTATTACCTATGTGGTGTGTGTTTTATGTCACAATCTCAATTTTTATCAAGATTTATTATCATTATTCATAGTGTGATAAAATATTATAATATCTCTTTAAGTAAAAATATTTATTTTATTTTCCTATAGTTATTTGATGAGAATATGTGGTATCTATTCATTTTAATCAATTTGTGCAGTAAATAATTAAAAAATAAATTCTTTGAAAATGTTCTTTTTTCTGGAAAACACATCTTCATCCAAACCCCTATTTTCTTAAATATTTTCTATTTCCCAACAATGTTTTTGAGAAGACATTTTAAAACATGTTTTAATGTTTAAAATTATTTACAGAATATTCATGTAATTTTCTAATAAATTCCCATTTAAATTTTCCAAAGAATGTGAAAGGAATATTAATTTAAATGTACATTGTAAGAATGAGACATCTGGAATTAATTATAATTATTTTATTTAAAGATAAATTTTTTTCATTACATCATTATATTAATGTAAAAATAATTTCAAAATGTTTTACATTAAATTTTATTTCATATTAAAAAGGATATATTCCTCAGGGAATTTTTTTTAAATGACTTTATAAATATTCTTTAATATTTGTGGTATTATTTTAAATGAAATTCTATTTGATTTTTATTTAAATGATATTTTCATATAAGTATTATTTATCATAAGAAGCTATTCAAAGATCAATATAAATAATTTCACATATAACATGTATCTTTTTATGTCACATATTCTTTGTTGTGTTATAAACCATGGATATAATTTATATTCCTATTATGAATTGTTAAAGATGAAAATATATTTCTAAAACCCACCTACTTTCATTTGTCAAACCATGATAGAACTCTCATGATAAACATTTATTTTCATGGTATTATCTTCAATCAGATTGGGAAATAATTATGAAACACATTCCTTTTCAATGGGTTATGGTATGATGAAATTATTATGTAGCCAATTTCATTAAATGGCTTACTATATGATGAATTGTTTATTGAAACCATTTAATTACATGGGTTGTGGTATTATAGAACACATATCTACTATTTTTATTATGTGAATGGTTACAACTATAGATCCCTCCAATTAATTGGATAATGATAAATGTTATATTACATCAAAAGGTACATGAGTGGTTAGCCCATTCCTGAAAAGAAGAGTAAACTAGTGGTTTGACCAATCTAGAAAAATTAGGTATATAGGTTATTAGAATAATCAAAAATCAAGTAAAATTCTAGTGATCCATATAATAATATATTATTATTTTCATTGTGGGTATCCTCATCATAATATTTATTTTATTATGTGAATTCTAAAATTCATTTTCTTATGAAAATATTATTCACTCATGGATCTTGTTCATTGATTACCTTAAGATTCACCTGTTATGACCTACCAATACTTATGCCACTAATAAACATTATGTTATCTGATATGGAGGGTATGGTTTTCAAATGCTATGCTCATTTTTTCATTCAATTATTTTATTGACATTCTTATATATCTCCCTTGTTTATGCTAACTATTCATCACATGTCACACTTTCTTATGATTCCAAACCCCATGGTTATGGAGAATGTTTTTCATGTAGGATTAATAAAAGGGATAATATTTATGGGAAAAATTAATATAATCCTTGATTTAAGAATATAATGTTCAATTATTCCAATGGCACTAAACAATTATGGTCTATGGGAGATTTTTTAAGTAATGGAGTGTATATTTATAAAAAATTATGTATTATCCAAGCATGAGAGTCTAAGGCCTCTATAATTATTATGAGAGAAAATATAAACATTTCCAATAGAATATAGAATGATGTTTATTTAGTAATGTTTCTTCAGATTTTTCTAATTATATGAATAGGTATGTCTCTATGGAAAACTCCATGATTGATTCAATGTTTATGAAAATGTCTTCTAATTTAGAAAAACCATAAAAACTATTATTTCTAATTACATCCTTGTTGGGATAATATTAGTGGATTTTGATCTTGCGTAGTGTAACATGTAAGAAATTACTACTAAAATTGAACAGTGATAGGTTGATGATCATCAACTAGTGCCCAAAAATGGGTCTTGCTACACACACAGTTTGACACTCCGAGGGGATATGATTTTGATATTCATAAACTCATTATAAATCATCGAGAAGGATTTAAAAAGCTAATAACCATTAATAAAATATATTTAAAAAGAATTAACCTCATTTATATACCATGATGATTTTTTCCATGATTTTTTGGTTCCCACAGTGATGATTAGTTGTAAAATTAAGAGTTGGGTTTTGTCAATGGTTTCATCCTGAAAGAACCAAATAAATTTTTAGTATGATAGAAAATGTAATTATGGTCCTCTATAGAAACATGTTTTGTGTTATATGTATTCAAAAATAACATTTTTTATTTCTATCAATACTTTATTAATATAATTATAATGTTGTACCTCCAAACAAGTAACATACTAAACAAAATTAGGTTGATTCATTTATGAGCAAATGACAACCTTATTTTTGTGGGTCTTCTAATTCAATAGTGTTTGACAAATGAATTATTAAAACTGAAAATATATTTTACTTAACACATGTCATGGAACATGAAAATGTCATTTCATATATTTATTTTTAAAAAGTTAAGTGAAACAATGTTGGAAAATTTTTATTAATACGACAAAACATGAGGAAATTGATTATTTTGACTGAGAATGTTTCAAGAAATTATCTGTAAATAAGTAAATTCCAAAAATTAATTAAATGAATATTGATATTATTTCCTTGATACAATGAAAAATTATTATAAATATATCAGTACATATTAGAAAAATCTTATATGACATGTAATATACATTTCTGTTATTTTCATCCAAACTGAAAGTAGGGTCGATTCGTTCATCAATGGATTAAGACCAAGTCACTAAAGGTAGATAACCATAAGAAAAATCAATATCTATGATGTTATTTATTTATGTATCATCGTGGTTGAAATATATTTTTGTGTCACGTATCAATCCCATGGTTTTTATTAGAATAGGAAAATGGAATTAATGAAAAATCTAATAGCTATGGAGAGAAGAAGATAAAATTTCCTTTATGATCAGAATGTTGGAAGAATCATCTTTGAAATTATATTAAGGGGACTAATAATTTTTTTATGGGTATAAAATTGTGTTATTGAGTTACTGAATATCTATGTGTTGGGAAAATATATTTAATGATATGAAAAAAAATGAGAAATCACCATAGAATTCTCCTACCACACTTTAGTGTTTCAATTGTATGAATTTTTGAAATTATGCTATAATGTTCCAAATCTTGAGGGTTAATATGGATGAACAATTCTAACAAACTTTGAAGAAAATGAAAAATAGAAATATTATGCGATCATAATGATTGAAGTGAATCATGAAAAATAGGGCACAAAAATCGGTCCCTCCATAGTTGGAAATTTCATGTATGGTTTTTTTGAATGATCCATAGAGAGATATAATTTTTCATTTATTATATTTGATAATTTATTTCTTCTCTCAACATGGATTATGGATTAAGGATATCAATGTTTATATTTTTAGTACAAGGTAGAACACAAGATTCCACTACAAATTTTTTTATATAAGAGAATATATTATTTGAGGAATAAATTGTTAATTGAATATTTTATGTCTATTATAGTCCATATAATATTTATAGAGGAGTTATGCATAAAAATACTGGTTTATGAAATTATGGTTGATCATAAGTACATATTTAGTAACACTGACTTTGAGGATTCATGTCGTAGGAGATTATGAGGATGAATCTTATTTTAAGAGTCATTTATGGTATTAAAAAACATGTTTATTTTTAGGATTTAGTGAAAAATATATTTATATAATACTTCCATTACACTACATCAAAATAAAATTAATTTTACTAGAAAACATTTTGGTTTACCTTATCATTGATTTTGAGTTTGTTTTGGGCCGTAGTATATCACCTTAAATGGTCAATACACTTCAACTCTATAAACAAAGTTTTCAAATTGTATCTACATTCCATAATATACATTAGGAAAGATGTAATGATAAATAGGGAACTACATTAAATTATATCTCACTCATATTTAGTGTTTAAATAGTTGTTTTATCAATGTATTCAGTAAAATATTCATACCAAGTTGAGTTCTAGGGAAATTTATGCCCCATAGATATAATATCATCCTGAGAGAATAGTTAAAACCCTAGATAATATGATAAGAACTTTTTCAATGCATTTTAATGGTGTTTGGGGTCAAAAAACCTTTTACTTTAGTTTTATAACAAAATATGTTTTTCACGTGATCATTAAAGTGTTTCTATATGAATCCCATTATATAATGAATTTTATAATTCTAATATAGTGGTGTGAATTTACAAAATTAAATATATTGGGACCCAAAAAATTTTATTAGTTTTCAGGGAAGATTATATCCATTTATTAACATGTATGAACACAAAAAATGTGATAGAAAAGTTATATTGATAGTTTTAAATGAAATAATCAATTTAATGTTTGTAAGAAGTGCCATATAAAAATAAATACATGGTTTAATGAAGTTTAAACTATGTCTAATGTATATCGGCCCCATTAAAACACAAGATTATATCGGAACAGTAACATATCATTTGGAACTTCCACCGAACCTCACCCAGGATTACAATATGATTGGTGTATCACACCTATTGATGTAAATTCATCATAGAAAACTTTTAATAAAATCAAACTTCATACAATATGATCATTCCATTTTTTATTTGGAACAATGTATATAGATTCTAGATTGAATATATAATTTACTACAAAATAAGACTACTCACCTATTCAAAGTTTTTTGGTGAAACCACCAGCTTGAGGATGCTATATGTGAACAAGAGGATATAATAAGGGAAATGTATCCCCAAATATTTTAACAATGTCAGTAATTTAATGGTTTAAATTCCTTTTGTGAGTGTTATAATTTAACCCACATATATTTTTGGAAATATATATTATTTCAATTAAATTTATCAAATCTATAATTTTCATTAAACACGTTATACATTATATATTTTGAAACCCAAATAACCATGTTCTCCATGAATTAAATGTAACAAGTATTATATTTATCTACATTATACAATTATTTCTCATGTGCTACATGCAACAGTAGGTAAGCATTCATTACACAAGTCATTGTGTTTTAACAAAAACACGATATATCATTAATATTGTTATTCGAAATAACCAATTATAAAATATCCTTTAAATATAGAGATATGAAGAGTAATAAATAAATTAAAAATACTATGTATAATGTTTTTACATAAATAAAACAAATTGATAAAATGATAAATGATTTTTATAAAAGTAATTATACATTTTGAAAATATTGTCATCTCAAAAAATAATATTTAATTAATTTTTTGTTGTAAAAAATTAGAATTCAAATATATTTAGAAATAAATTTTATAAACTGGAATTGTTTTCATAAATATAAATTCCAAATTTATCTTATGATTAATTGGCGGGATTTTTAGGAAAAAAATTAGTTTTTTGATAAATAGTGATAAATAGAAGATTTTAGTTAAAAACATCATCTTTATTTAATTTATTTACAAAGATAAATTATAAATTTTATTAGGATTAAATTGATTTATATTCAAAATAATACAAAAATTTAATTTTGGAAATTTAAATAAATTTTATATAGATATTTTATATAAAAACATTATGACCTTGTAGAAAAAATTCTTGTTAAACAACCTTCATTGTCGTCGCGTTTTTCGATTATTTTTAATTTAAATTTTCACAATTATGTGTGTTGAATTTTTAAAAATGTATTTCATATATATAATAATCATAAATTATTATTTTTAAAAACTTAAACTTAATTTTAAATGAAAATGTGTAGTGACAACAGTAAAAATCATTTTCTGCATTTGTTTAAAAATGAATTTATCATAATGAGAGAAAAATAAAATAATGGTAAAAATGACATAAATGCATTTACAAAAATAATTAGATCTCCATATTTCTACCATATATCTTATATAATAGATAATTGAAAATTTTTTCCCTAGTGACAGATAAAGATCCTCAGATAATGTTTACATTCCATAAATACCAATTGTTTCCTCTCCCCCACGTATAGATGGCAACCCCCATTCCTCTATTATCCACATATTCAATAAACTTTATCTTAGAAAAGTTCTTCCCAAATTATGTTTAAAAATTCATCCTATAATCCTAGAAGCCTGATTTGACGATGAAATCCATCCTTGGATGGCATTGGTGAAAATTAAAAGAAGATTCTCAATTAAGAGGTAACGTCATTCATGAAACATTATTATTTTATGTCTTCCTCCCCCTCCATGAATTATTATTAAAACATTTATATATAATAGACTTATTATATTCTATATACTGAGATGATTTTATGTTTTTTGTAATGATGTACGACAATCTCCGCGTCTATAAAATGGGTTACAAAGTCATTGTTATTGTGTATATCAGACTGGCGCGATGAAAAATGATGTCATTCATTTTTTAATTACCACATTTTGTGTTGTGTTTAATGAGGGATATAAAGAAAATATAGGATATTTATAATATTATTATAACTCTGATGTCATTATATTGTGTATTTCACTTAGTTTTTATTTCTATAGGAGACACGATAACATGGATCATGGGTACGGTATAAAGTGATGTGATTAGCCCCACTAACTCTTTACGATGAATATAATAAGGATATATTTAGTGAATATATTTTATATAAATGAAATGAAACAGATAATAATTAAATATTTATCATTATCTAAGAATAATATAACATTTTATTTATTATTTTTTCACTCACTGTTTGAGAATAATGGTATTTGTGTATGCATGAAATACCGACTTGTCGTGGTGATGTGAACGTATTTTCATCACTACACCACATTGATTATTTGTATAAGTATATATAAGGATAATATTTTTTTAAATTCTATAATTTTATAATGATAATATATTACTTACCACTATTCCATAATGGTCATCGAAAAAACTAACTGTTACTCATTCATATGTAAAACCAATCATTTTCAAGATGATAACATTATTCATTTACCAAATAAATATTTCATGAATTGTATTAAATGTAAAATTGGTGTACATATATGATTATTATGACATGATTATAATTTTGGATATAATTCTACATTTGAAATGTTAATATGATCAACAATAAAAAAATTAAATCTTTCACTCAAAACAAAGTCATTTATACTCGAAACGTGCCATAAACATGAAATTGTTAATAAATTTGAAACATAAGGGCATATATAACTCATTTTGGTTATTATATAAAAATTTGTGGTTCATTAATTGGATTGTAATAATTTTATGTTTAATATAAATTATTTTTTGAATGTTTCAGAAGGATGTCGAGACTCATGGTAATGTAATTTCTAACCTAAATTATATTCTGTTAGAATCATTACATATTCACCACACATTTTTTGTGTGTGATGTATAAAATACCCAATTAAAAGATATATTATAAATATAAAAAATTTAATGAAAAAAATATATTTATATTTATGTTCTTATTTCATTTGGAATACTATTTAAAAATTACTCATGTAGTAATGCATTTTTTATTTAATTTTACTATTTTGAGAATAAATTATGTTTTAAAGCTATATTTTTTACAAGGGGTATATAATCCAAATATAAAATTTAATACCATTAAATTATTTACCATCATGATATTTTATAATTCATTTTTTTATGTTCCATGGTCTTACTAATTATTGTTTCCAAATATGTAAGAGTGTTATGTCACAATCAAACCTAATATCAAGATTGTTTGTTATTATTAATAAAATAATTCAATAATACAAAATATTTCAAAATAAAATCATTTACATTATTTTCAACTGGTTATTAACTTAGAATACAAGATTCCCTTTAATTTGCATCTCTAAATAGACTCATGAAATAAAAATGAACATTTTTATGAGAAACAATTTTTTAGGTTGAAAATAATTTTGTTTGAAAACCGTTATTCAAAAATTTATTTAAAAAATATATATTATTATCCATTAAATTTAGAAAGAAAATTCTTCCCATGTATGAAGTTATATGAATATTTTTTAATTAAATATTAATTTTGATTTCCAAACAAATCTTGTTTGGATTTTACAAAAGACGTGGAATGATATTTTTTACATGTGGGGCATTAACAGAACGAATCATCATCAAGGACATTATTTTCATTGCATGTTACATTAAATTTTTAAAATTTTATATTCAATAAAATATGATTTAAAATTATTTAATTTACAAAAAATATTTTTATAAACTATAAATTATATTTTACTCAAGAAACATTTTAAATTTTATTTTAAATCTGACATTACGAGTTATAAATCATAGTTAAAAACTTTGTTTGAAACTGATTTATAAATTTATTTTTAAAAAAATTATATTTTAATTAATAAGTGTTCCAAATGATCAAACATCATCAATTTCAATCTAATATGATATCCTTTTATATAACTTATTCCTTTTGGGGATATGAACTGAGGATACAATTCTTGTAATTTCTCTTAATGGATTATCATGATAAGATGTTTATGAAACATTATAATTTTCATGGGATAGACCATCATAGAACAAAGATGCAACCTAATTACCTTCACAACTTGTGCTCTGATGAAATAATGAAATAATTATGACTATCCCTATTTCATATCTTAAGATATGAAAAAAAAATTAACACATTTACATTCATGTTTAATGATATGATTAAATTTTTAGGGAAAACATTTATTTTCATTGGTTATGATATTGTGAAACACTTATTTCTGATATTCATTATGTGTTGGGTATGGCATGTCATGAACAATCCTGAGTCCACCCTCAACCATTCACCCAAGTCAATCCTCAACATGGCATGAATGTCATTCCCGATCCCCATTAGCTGGTAACTTGTGTCGGGCATCGAGTTAAACCAGTTGGTAAAGATTTGGTCAATAACAAAGATAGAAAAAATTCATAAAATGAGTGAACAGATAAATAAATGAAAATAAAATAGAAAAACTAGAATCAGAAAAAAAAAAATTAACAAACCAATGAGACATATGGAAAGTGACCTCGTGGGTAACCACAAAACATAAACTAGAATCACTCCAAGAGAAATCCAAAACTAAAGTAAAATGAAAGAAAAAATGAGAAGTAAGCATGAGCACTAAGATGCTCAGTTAGAATGGCAAGATACAATAACATTCTATGTCGTAGTCTTTTATAATAAATTCAAAACATGCTAGTTTGAAAACAAGACATAATAAAATATTGTTTTCATTCTTTTCAAATTCATGTACCATGTTGTCCTTTTCATGCCTCCCACTAGAATTTGAAAATAGGTTCAAAGCATGAATTAACATTTCAAAATGAAATGAAACCAATTTATATTAAAATATGGTTTTCATGAATTGGAAATCAAGTATGAAATGACTGAAATGGATACCACAACACAAGCACCATAGGTAAAGCCTACGTAGCTAGTGATAGTTGGGGACCTAGGATCATCGTACCTCTGTGAAACATGGCATAAGAGATACAAGGATCTACATTCTCATTTAGAAGCCACTAGTAGGGAACCCACCCATGACCTAGTGGTCTCCAATCATCACAAATGTTTATATAGTGTTCTAGCATCAATCCTACTAGAAAATACCAGGACTCACTACTTACGTATCATTTAGTGTACTATTCCTAGTCTTTCGAACTACATGCCCATGTTTGCCATTGAGCTCCATTTGATGTGGTGGTGAGTTTTTATTAAACAATAATATATATTCTTATAATTTTATTTATTTAAATAAATATCTAACCTCTCACCCCGATCTCCCTCCTTGATCGCATCCCCCCTTTTTCTGCCACAAAATCATGCACAATCTTCGTTACTAGGAATAATTCATAAATATGACATTCAACACATACATAATATTCTTAAACAAGGGTGCATTCCTCAAGAGAGGTTTTGAATTTTTTATAAAACATTCTTAATGTTCCAATCGATATTAATCAAAAATAGGAAATACTATTTATAACTAATTGACCGAAAGGCCAAATGCCTTTTGAAATACTCATTACCATTTCAAAACCACTTGAAAAATCAATTTTAAAGAAATTTAAATTAAGACCAACGGGAATTCGAAATTCATTTGAATTACAAAATAATGGCATAATCAGTTCTAGAAACCGCAACCAGATTTCATAGCATGTGTATATTGAATAAATGTAAAACATATTTTTAAAACAAGAAAGAAATTATAAAATTCAAATTAAAGGCATAAGCATATAGGACCTACCTCACGGTGGAACCAAGCCATCCACTTCGGCTCTTGGGGAATCTCACTAAATTTTTTTTCTCCCCCAATAAGTATATTCCCTTTTACATACACGTAAGGACACCTACCCCTATGAACAAACCTTCATGGACTGAACATGTGCAAGGGGATCCGTACACATATGTTTATATGGATATACTAGTCTCCAATCACATACATTTGAATTTTCATATATATATATATATATATACATGGGAACACCAATCCCCATACTTGTATATTCGCTACAATGGATTGCTATAAACGTAACAATGAACCCCCCCCCACAAATATATATATATATATACATGACTATTCATACGTAGGTGATTCGCCTTAGACCCGACAACACCAAACCATGAAGTAGAGTTCAACACACTAAAAAATATATTAAAAACCCTAAAACAAAAAAATACCCAAATTATGATGGTACCAAACCTTGCAACGACATAAAATCCATACCTCAGACAATGAAAGTGAACCAAAATATCCCAAACCACCTCGCCTTCGGTTGATATTGATGGAGTCCATAAAATCAGTCCCAGGAGACCATTCGCATGACCATAATGCATAAAAAATCACAAGACCAAAATCAATCCCTAACATAGGGTTTCAATTAATAAATAAATAAATCATTTTATAATTTAATAATTCAAAGTCACCCAAAATCACAATAAGAAGTGACCAATAGCACCATCATTAATCAAAAAACCCCAAAAACCTTATATTCAACAAGGGGGTTCAATAAGAGAAAACCAATATCACATCACAAGTGCCAACCGTGCCTTCACTCATATCATAAACATTTGATAATCCATTTCTCAAAAAATATGAAATTTCAAACATAGTTCCAATGGAATGAATAATAATATTCAAGTGTACCCACATAAATCCAGGGAAACTCCATTTTCGTTTTGTAAAACCCAACACCCTTCATAAATTAATGAAACCCATCGAACACAAATACTCAAGTCAATTTCACACTAAAACATTTTTTGTCACTTTTATTAAACATAATGAATGGATAAAACCCCATTTCAAAACCATGTTCAATTTGTAATGAATTCCACCCTTTCAAATAAATGTGAAAACCCCATTTGAAAATATTTTAGGTCGCACCTCAATTCAAAACTAAATTCCCTTTTTAAGACATCATTTTATCTCATTGAAAACCTAGCCGGGCCATGACCCATTTCCCTACATTAAAACCATTAAAAAGACCCAAATAAATTTTATGGGTGGACAATCTAAATTAAATATATGAACTTAAGTCATAAAATGAGGACTCACAAAACAACCATTTACGGAAAATACAATGAATACTAAAAAGGGTTGAAATCAAAATAAGGCTATCAAATATATTTATAAATTCATAAAAGGGAAATAAAGAAAATCATATCATAATTACCAAGGAAACAAAGTGTATATGCACTAACCCAAATGAGGAGAAGACTTAGCCAGAGCACTTCAGCACTTGAAACCCATGATGAAGTCTACCCCACACTTGAAAATATAATTATTGTTATATATGTTCATACCCTTAATCCATTATACATTTTCCCAATTCTATGAGGTAAAATGTGTAAGGGAGGAAAATATATATATACAGACAAGTACCTATACATGCGAGCAAAATACCTCAAGAAGCCATCAACATTCTACAACAATTCTAGAAACCCTAAAAAAACAAATGAAACAAAATTATCAATAATTAATTCCAAATCTAATATCCTACACACTTGAAACCTAATACCCCAATAAAATGAACCAAAACCATTAAAATGAAGAAAAATGGGCTATCTGAGTAGATCGCACCAGTAAGGGGTCACATTAGAGGCTACTTTACTAGTTGTGGTTTGTATAAGGGGAACCGGGTGACATAAGGGGTGGAAGAGTGTTGTGAGAGGGGCGAATGGCACCATCATGGGGATTGGAATTTTGCATGAGGTTCTCTACATGGATAAAGGATGGTTGGCCAACTAGGTTACGCACCATTAAGAAGAAGGATACTGGATATGGGTCGCGTGAGGGGGAAAAAATGATGCGTTGTGGGTTTTTTGAAAGGAGGGGTGATGTATATCGGGTGCCGAAGTAGGGAGGAGGAATCGACCAACCATAGTGGAGGCGGTGTGAACAATAGTGGAAAATTTGTGGGGGGTGATGGTCATGACACAAAAGGGGTAGGGTAGAGGAGTTCGATGCACAATACGATGGGAATCCATAATGAGAGAGAAAACAAAATTAAATAAAAAATTAAAAATGATAAAACAATACAAACTAATAATAACAACAACAATAATAATAATATATTATTATTTCAAACATTCATGTGTGATAATTCTACCTACAATAAAACTTTATATCCCCCAAATGTCACCCAGATAAATAAGGAATCAAACTCATGTTCGAAATTGAATGAGGCCAACAAAATCACATACTCGGTGACACTTTTCACTCCTTTAGTCACACCCAACCGACTCTATGGTAAAATAAAAAGAGCATATCCATGAGAAAACATGGAGGGTTCTCCCCACCACAATAATACGAATATCACGACCAAAATTGAGGGTCTCAATATGAACTAAATCTAGAACATCTAATTTTTTCCAAAGAGGAAACCACCAAAACAAACCAAAACTCCCACGAAAACATACTCTTGAAGAAAGAACAACAATATCCATGTTGGATCATGCCAAAATTTAAGAACCGACTAGCATAGGCCAATGCATAAAACGATATGAGAAACCCAACACAAACCGAATCATGAACTCTCCACAAAAACCAAACCCCCACCACATTGGGACCCCGGTGAAATACCCCTAACCGAATGGTGGACAAAACCATTATTTATTATTTCTGAAGACAGTTGTGTCTCTAAAATGAGAACATCCTAAAACAAGAGAGGTCAACAAATGAGCTTTCCATAAAAGAGAGAAAATCTTATTGAGACTCAAAGCCATAAGGAGAAAATCTTCAATACTCACATTTAAAGATGCACACCTACTGAAATTACAATATACAAGATCATTGTGCCTTACTTCAACCACATTGGGGTATTCAACAAATAAAGACCACAAAGAGGAAATGACACCTCTATGCCTCTTGCAGCAAAACAGAATCTTCCAACACAAGGAATCCTAAAAAGATAAATTTAAACTGTCCCTATTTTTTCACTAGAGACAATAGTAAGACCATGGTTCACCACACCCAACAATTCCTGACTTCATGAAAGGAATCACTGCAAGACCTGTGGCAAGAACTCTTATGTCTTGAATCATTGTTTTCCCCACAGTTAAGAGTTGATATCCTCCGGTCGATACTTCTTCTAAAAATACCACAAGCAGAACCTCTCCAAGTGTCCTACATATCCACACTGACAGCAAGCCTTTAGAGGATGAAAAAAAGGCCACTTAATGTACCCCAAACAACTACACCTGAAACAAACAAGTGAGTGGTCTGAATAATAGAATATTGAATTGACCAGAGGATTCTTCTGAGATCGGTTACATTAGTTTGCTCTCATCATTGGATGGAGAACCTTCATGAACACCAAAAAGAATATTTCCTTGAACACTAGATGAAGACCCCACAAAAGAGAAACATTAACTAATTATATGATGCTACCTCTGGAGAAAAGGGAACCAACCCCTTAAAATTCCCAACAAAAGCCATTACTATTTGGTGGCCCTGCTAGACACTCCCGATATATTCCACATACCTCACCTTCACTTCTTCATGTATAAAATAACAGACAAGACTGGTATTAAACACCTTCAAATACGTCCCATCAAGAAACGACGCTATGATTACCTATTCCACCAATCCAAAGTTAAAACCTCAAATCAACTCGAACCAGCAAGAGCTCTCATAGTATTGGGAGTTCCCAATATCCTGAAAACACTAATTATTTCACCAAGCTAGTCTACTACCTTTAACAGATCACAATCACCATGGAATACAGAAAAACCCAAAAATATTTCAAATCCACCACTACACTATGATTATGGGTTGAATCAACAACTAGAAGAGACATACAATAACCCTCTAGGACTATTCTAGGAAGTGTACTAAAAAACAAGAGGCACAATGCCGAAACAAAACTCATCATAAATATAAATTCATCACTTCAATCTGAAGATAAAACTCATACTCAAATCACTACTCCAACCAAAATTCTGTATGTCAAAACTAAGAACCAAAGAAACTAGATAACAAACATGAAAAAAGAACACTAAAAAATTTCTCACTCAGTTTTCAAAACATTTTAATTGCCTGTATTTATAAACCATTTCTCAGCTGAAAAAACAAAATAAATATTCATCATTGGTATTCCATGAAGTCTCACACATACATATACCCTTTTCCTAGCTCATGCACCTATCCACACATACCACCAATTATCCTTGTGTCACATGAATACCCTTATATATGTGATCTATCCTAAGAATACAAAGGGTTAATTCAAAACATATCTCATTTTAAAAATGGACCATTCAACATGAAGCACAAATTCCTAACCAATTTGAATTTTTCGCTTATCAATAATGAAATACACTTACAAATTCTCAATCATTATTTAATTAATATTCCAAACGGTGTTACCAATATCCCAAAAAAATAACCAAAACACCTCCCATTTTTCCCACTTAAACCACACATTCAATTAAAAGAAAACAATTTCCATTTCAAAACAACTTTCCACACCAAAAACACATTCCTTTTGGAATACCTCTTTTTCTATGAAATATTTTTATTTTTTGAAATCCACACAAGTCATTCATAACTAATCCAAAACATAACTCACATAAAAACTACCAAAAATAAGGGACTAGTGGTGATGCCAACCTGGTAACACGGCTTATAAATCCATGCTCCGAGTGAGAATCCACCACATGATGTATCTTGAACTGTGAAATAGGGTTCTACATGGTTCGCTACTCCATGAAATCTCATTTCGTAACACCAGATCACTTCCATTGTCATCCTTCATCTACACAGACCAAGGAGATGAAATATTCAAATCCCAAACTACCTATGGAACTCAAGTGTTGGGATAAGACAGAGTTCATGACGTCATTACTGAACCTACCTATCGATCCACAACACACCTAATAACCATGTTATCTAACACCTCAAATAATAAGAACCTTCTTTTGATACCATTTTGTCAAGAACAAACCTGGTTCAATCCTGAATTGGCCACTGAAGTCGGTATGTGACATGGCCTGAAGGGAGTTCCCAATCCCCACGGGATAGAAGCTTGTATCAAGCATTGAGATAAACCAGTTGGGAATTATTTGGCTATTAATAATGATATATAAATAATCATAAATTAAAAAAATAGATAAACAAAATAATTTAAACCAAACTAACTGGAAACAGAAAAAATATAACAAATGACACAATAAGAAATATTTAATGTGACCTCGTGGGTCACCATCGAACATAAACTACACTCGCTCCAAGAGATATCCAAATATAAAGGAACCACAAACTGATATGAAATGTATGCATGAGCACCATGATTCTCAGTAGGAATTCCAAGATACCCTAACTCCCTCTGCCCTTTCCTTTTATGAGAAATTCCAAACACTCCAGTTTGAAATTTGGATATAATAAAATAATTTTTTCATTCATTTAAAATTCAACTAACATGTTCTCATTTTAAATTAAAGCATTTATATCACACTAAATTTTCATAAAAGGTTAAAATCATGCATTAACAGTTCAAAATAAAAGGAAACAAGATTAGATTAAAATATGGTTTTCAAAAATAAGACATCAATTATGAAATTACTAAAATTGAAATCACATCACAAGAACAATGGGACATCCCTAAGTAGCTAGTGTTAGTTGGGGACCTAGGATCCTCATGACTCAGTGAAATGTGGCATATGAGCCACAAAAATCTACATTTTTATAAATGAGACACTATTAGGGAACATACCCATAAATTAGTGGCCTCCATTCATAAAATTTTTTAGTTATTGTTATAGCGTCAATCATTCCAGACAAAACCAGGACGAACCACTTATGTATCATCTACTGTACTAGTCCTAGTCTTCCCACCTAGATTCCCAGGATTCCCATTGTGCTCTATTTCATGTGGTGGTGAGTTTTTATTAAGAAGACATATATATACGTATCATTTATTATTTTCAAACAAATCCAACCTCTCATCGACGATCTCACTCCATGATCGCATCCCCCATTTTCCCTTCACATAATAATTCTCAATCCTCTTCACTAGGCACATATCATAAATCAGACATTCAATACACACATCGTTTTCTAAAACAAGAGGTATGCCTCAAGAGAAGTTTTTCTTTTTTATAAAACATTATTAAGGTGAAAAAAGGCTTAATTTCAAATAGGGACACTTTTTATAACTAACCATCCAAAAGTCCAAATGCATATAGAAATACTCATTACCAATTCAAAACCATTTGGGAAATAAATTTTCATGAAATGTAACTTAGGACCAATGGTCATTAAAAATATATTTCAACTTAAAAAACAAAGGCATAATCATTTCTAGTAACCGCAACAAGATTTAATAGTATGTTTATATAGCATAAATTTAAAACATAATTTTTAAACATGCAATAAATTATGAAATTCAAATTACACGAATAGGCATAGGGGACCTACCTCAGGGGGGATCCAAGCCGTCCACTTCGGCTCTTGGTGTTTTCTCACTCAAATATGTTGCTCCCCCACTAATTATATGCACCTTCACATACATGTATGGAAACCTCACCCCAATGCACACACCCTTATGGCCATGAAGATGTGCAAGGGGATCCTTACACATTTTCTTAGATGGATATACTAGTCGCGACTCACCTACGTATGCATTTTAATATATATACATGGGAACAACAAACACCATACATGTATATTCACTTCCAAGGATTATTATACATGTATCAAGGGAACCCATAAATAAATATATATATATATTTTTTCTTACATATGCACACGTAGGTGAGTCACCTTAGACCCGACAACTCCAAACCATGATGTAGAGTTCAACATGCTAAACCACACATATTACAAACCATAAAACAAAACAAAAAGTCCCAAAATTTAGATAGTACCAAACCATGAAATGAAATGAAATCTATACCTCAGATTGCGGCAAAGAACCGATATATCCTGAACCACCTCACATTAAGTGGAGGTTGACGGAGTCGACAAGAATAGGTCACGGGGGACCATTCACATGACCATAAACCATAACAAATAAAAAAACCCCAAATCTATCCCAAACATAGGGTTTAAATGAATTAATTAATTAATAATGTTATCATTTAATAAATCAAAGGCACCCAAAAGCACAATATGATGATATCAATAGCAGAATCATCAATCATATATACAAGAAAAACCTCATATGAAACAAGGGGATTAAATACAAGAAAAACAATATCACATCAGAAGTTCCAACTGGGACTTCACTCATTTAATAAAAATTTGAAAATACATTTCTAAAAAAATATTAAATTTCAAACGTAGTTTCATAGGAAGGCATACACATATTCAAGTGTAAAAATAGAAATCCTAGGAAACTCTATTTCCATTTGTTAAAAGCTAAAACCCTTTTTAAATTGAGGAAAACCATTAATCAATAATACACACATGTATTTAACACTATAATTGTTTTGGAATTTTTATCAAACATAATGAATATATAAAAGGACATTTCAAAGACAAGTTCCATTTTCAAAGCAACCCCATTTTAAGTAATTTGTGGTTTCACCTCAATTTAGAACTAAATTTAAAATTTAAGATATAATTTTCTCCCAATAAAAACTTAGGGGGCCAAGACCCCATGATCCACTAAAAACCATGAAAGGGACCCAAATGAATTTCATGGAAGGCCTAGAACAATTAAATATTCCAAATAAAATTATAAAATGAGGACGCATGAAACCAACCATTTATGCTAAATATAAGGTATACTAAAATGGGTTCGAATCGACACAATGCTATCAAATATATTTATACTTGTATCAAACGGAAATAAAGGCAGAAGCATATCAGAATTCCAAAGGAAAAAAGTTCACAGGCACCTACCCGAATGAGAAGGAGACCAAGCTAGAGCACTTCGTCACATGAAACCCTTGATGAAGACTGCCCTGCACGTTCTCTCACAAGTATTCATATATATATATATATATATATATCTATATATTTGTATAAACTATATTAATTTTATATTTTCCCCATGGAATGAGGGAAACTTTTAATGGAAAGAATATATATATATACACACATACATATAAAAGAAAGTGCAACACCTCAACAAACCATTAACATTTGACAACAATTATAGGAATCCAAAAACAACCAATAGAAACAAAATTATCCTGAAGTAATTCAAAATCTAATATCCTACCCACTATAAACATAAAACCCTAAAAAAATTAACCAAAACCCTAACAAGGAGGAAAATGGGCTACCAGAGTAGATCACACTGCTAAGGGGCCACACTGAAGGCTACTTCACTGGATGGGTGTTGCGAAAGGGGAGCCAGGAGGCACGAGGAGTGCACGAGGGGTGTGAGAGGGGTTCATGGTTCCATTAGGGTGGAGGTAAGCCTGCTCGTGGTTCTCCTAACTGAAAAATGAGGGCTGTCCAGTTGGGCTGCATCTCTAGAAGAAAGATGACACTACATATGAGTCTCATGCGGGAGAAAATTGGTGTTCTTTGGGTTTTTCAGAAGGAAGGGCAATGGAAATTGCATTCCATTGAAGGGAAAAGGCATCATCCAATCATAGGGGAGGCAATGTGTGTAATAGGGGAAAATAGGGGGCCTTTCACTTGCAATGCAATGGGAGTAGGGGGAGAGGAGTTTGACGTATAAGGGGGTGACCTGACAAGAGAGAAAAAGATTAAAAAATAAATTAAAAAGAAAAAAAGAAAAAATCTCATAATAAAGATAACAATAATAATATTATTATTTTTATTTTAAACATCTGGGTGTGACATGAAATATATCTCCCTCCTATGTTGAGAGTAATGATATATGTTCTATGAGATGAATGGGAAAATGGGTGGTTATCCCATTAATATAATGGAGGATCCACATGTCGTTACTCCAATCCTGAAAAATATGTTTCACGAGGTTTTAGAATAATCGAGAAGCATGTACAATAGTGGGTATCCTATCCCTAACATATTAGGAATGTATTCATGGGTAACCTCAGTATAATATTTACAACTCTAATTTGTATGCCACATTTTATTATCTTATGCCTATTTTATTCTCTAATGGATCATTTTCAATGATTAACTTATGATTCAAGTATTCTGAACAAAAAATATTTATTCCATGACTCATTATCTATATCATTGACATGTAGGGTATGGTTTTCATAGGTTATGATCAAGTTATCATTAACTTATATTCAAGTTATGCATATATATCTCCCATTTTTTACAATTACTAAGAATCTGATATCAACTATTACTATGTTTCATTTCCCTACGTTATGAAGGAATTTTTTAAATATATTAAATAAAGGGATGATATTTATGGGAGAAATTGAATATATTCCTTGAATATATAAGATCTCATCCCATGCTTCCAAAGACAAAAAATTATTACGTTACCCACATTGATCTTTGTGAAATGTAGTGAATATTCATAAAAATATATATGTAATATCCATGTATGAGAAGCCAGAGTCACTAGAATATTTGTGTAATTCAATGAGATTATCATTTTATAGTTATTATAATTAATTCACTGAAATTATTGAAATATTTTAACTGATGAATATTTATTGATTATCCATTTATAATTTGATGGAACAACCAAAAGATATTTATTGGTTTTATTATTACATTTATTAAAATCAACAATTTTGTATAATATAAGAATATGTAATATAATGAATGAATTATATAATTCTAGACAGAATTTGTTTTCTAGAAACCTTATATGAATTGTACCCATGGAATAATAAAGAGGATAAAATTATGCATGAACTTAAGTAAGGGGGTCGACAGTGGCTTGCCATATATCATGCAATTCATATTACTAATCCCATTAACTGAGTGGGAATAAAACCACCCAAAATAAAATAATCATTTATTTTATAAAAAATCACAACATTAAAAAACCCTAAATTAAAAAATCTTTTTTAATTCATGATTCATTGAATAATTTATGGAAAGGAATTTATTTTCACCATATTAAGTTATTATTATCTTGAACAGGTCAAAAATGATTTGATTTGGTTGCTTCTGAATCAAACTACTTCGTAAAATGGGGGAGCATGTGTGGTATAAGAAGAACAATAAAATTATAAAAATATTTAAATATAATAATAATATAAAAAAGGGTTAATATAAATTACATCATGTATTATTTTACCAGACACTTGATTCCCATAAAAGTTGTGTGGCACCTATGGTAAAAACCACATTCCAAAATTTATGGTGGTTATAGATTTTCCATTAAAGACCTGATTTGGTATATATTTCCATTTTGGGGAAATAATCTTATGATTTTTATATAATATATTGACTCATAAATGCTCTCTTACCAGAATTATAAAGTGAATAATGGATATATTTCACCAAGGATGAATCCCACATTCACTATTTAATAGTGGTCTTATATTTTTCAGTATAAGGCATTATTTGGATAATATTTCATTATTTTTTAACAACATTAATGCATGATATAATTTGTTAAATATTTTTATTATATTTTTACTAAGGCTCTATAGGCCTTGAAATCTTGTGTTGACTCCACACCTAAATGTGAAAATAATTTTTGGAATATTTCATAGTTTTAATAGGTATGTGACCCATATTTAAATATATTTGAAAAACTTTCTTAGTGTCTTTTTATTAAAAAGAAAGTTAAACAAGACAATAATTATTCAAAAAAATTATCATTAACATGATTCCAAAAATTATTCATATATTTTGTTTCTATACCAATATATTTCATTAGACAAACCCATATTTTGAACCATTGTTTCACATACTTTGTGAAAAGTTAATATTTTATAGTTACTGACTTATATACCCCATAAACATATACCAATATGGTATTTAAAATATTTTACTATTACATACACATCTAAAAAATATGTTTTTATGTAATATCATTTTTAGAAAATAGAAATTATGTAATATACTACCGTAATATACGGAATACAAAAAACATTCCATCAACAACAAAGGAAAAATTGATTTTTTTAGTTTATTGTTAATGCCACATTATCTCAAAATTAAAACACCTATCTATTGTTATAGTGATTGGATTTGGGAGTAGCTCATTTTTAGAACTATCAAATTCATGTATACATTCTTTCATAATGTTGAATACTATATCCTTCAATGAAACTTCACACAATAGTCTAGAAAATTTCGAGTTCTCCATGATGAATCTTCTACAAAATATTAAATGGCTTATATAGGATCTCACTAATTTCTGTAATTTAAGTTGTGGTTGTGTGTATATCACTAATATAATGGATATTTTCACATCAACAAAATAGATTGGAATTATATATCCCAAAATAATTCCTCATATTTATTCTAAATTTCCTATTTCTTATATCAATATAATGTTGTTCTCATCATTCATCTTATGTAAGTTACAAATTATTTTTATCAATTATTTAATAAAAATTATAGAAAATTATAATCTATCCCTAAATATTTCAATTAGTTTATCCAAAAAATAAAAAACTGGTCATATACACGAAGGATGTATCAAGAGTACTACATAACCTTAAAGGAATAATCCTATAAAAATTTCTCATATGGATGGCTGGTTTTGGTTTTAAAAACCTAAACTAAATTAGTTAATACCTAGTTATATCTATAATGACCATTTGAAAATAAATAATTTATATTTTTAAAAAAAATAAACAAATTCATATAAAATATTTTTATGGAATTAATCAATCTCTATTATAATATTCAAATTATAATATTAAGTTTTAATGAGTTGTATATTTATCATCCATTGATGTAAAGACCCGTAAAATTCAAGGGAAATATTTTCTTAATTTTCTTTGGGATTTTACAAAAATGTGGTTTCTGAGGGCACTTGATTCCGAGGCCCGGTTTGCCCGGAATTTTTATCTAAATTTTAGCTCGGGTACGTTTAGTGGATGAACAAGCAGGTTTTCCTAACTTTTTAACCAGTGCTCGGAATCGAATTCGAAGGGCACCGATGAATTCGCAGCACCTGTATTTTCTTAGGAACACCTTTTCCGGAGTTGCGTTTTCATGGGAGGAGTTGTCAAAATTTGTGGTAGTTAAAATAAAAATTGAGTTACAATTTTTATTTCTTTCTAAGTGGTTTAACCTTTGAGTGTAAGTCGGGGTAACCACCCAACTTCCCATGGGAGATTATGAGAGTCGTGTGGCCCACACGAACCCCACCCCTTCATATTCCCTAACTCCTTCAACTCTCCATTTAATTTGATAACTTATGTTATGTAAATAGGTGAGTTTAATTTGAACTTTTGAATTTCAAATTCTTAAGTCATGTTAAGAAAATAAGTGAAGTACTTATTTTATTTTTCTGGATCTTGTTGTGTGAGTCATTGGGAGAAAAGGAAAAGCTCTTGAAATTATTCTTCCTTGATGAAGAACACGAAGAACACGAAGAACTCCGACCTCCGACGAAGGTCGACAAGAACACCAGATCCTCGGAGATCGACGACGCGATGCCGACGAATCATTTCTCCACGACGCAAATCTCTCATTCCGCGACGTCTTCTTCCGCGGCGGTTATTTCCGCGACAAATCTTCGCTCAACGAATTCGATGAGGTACGGGTTTATTTTATTTGTTTGTTCATGATTACTTCCGTCGCTTTCTTCCTTCAAATTTTAACCTCATGTTATCACAATAACAGGTGGAGGTCGGACCGTACAAACACAGCCGACCCTCAACCCCCTTGCTGCTTGATTTTGTTTGCGGCTCGTGTAAGGAAGCGGGGTGCCGAAGCACCACGCCAGAAATGTTAAAGGAAGGGAGGAGAAGCGCAGCGCCGTCGCACCGCGCCGTAGGATACAATCTAATCCGCGGCGCCATCGCGCCGTGATGGACGGACCAGCCCGCGGCTAAGGCCATGGCAGAGCAAGGACCGGCGGCCGGGTCTGGGCCACCGGCGTCGGAGCAGGGGGACCGGCCCGTGCAGGTCCCGTGGCGGCAGCAGCCGGCCGGTCGGAGGGGGCCGGCCTATCTGGGGGAAATACGGGGGTCCGTAACCCCCGGTTATCCAGCAAAACGGCCCCCACATGGGGCCGTGGTTACAAAAAACGGAGGCAGGGCCCCCCCATGCCTCAACGCTCGGCCGTTTCTGCCGAGCCTCCTGGCCAGCGCGCCAGCACGCCGGGTCTCCAGGCCGTGTCACGCCTAGGCTGGGCCGCGCCAGCCAGGCCGGGCGGCGCCCAAGCGGGTTCGACCCAGACCCGGGTTGGGTTAACCTGGTTCGGGCCGACCCAGAGGGTTTCGGGTCGGATCAGACCAGGCCCGAACCCCCTAATACCGGACACCTCACGGTCTTTTTACCATAACTAGGGCTGCATACCTCTAATCGACGCATAGTTAGTGGAGATGCGATAATTGGAAAGAGGCGTTCGTTTCGATATATTACACTCAAGGTTTCGGAGTATGTTTGGTTCAGCCGGGTTGGTTCGTACACGAAACCAATCGGGCCCTCGGAGCGGAAACACTTATAACTTGAGCTCCGGACGTCTGATTGACGTGCCCTCGACTTTGATGGATTCCTTTAAGTGAGATGGACCTTTAGGCTTACTCCGATCAAGGTTTGGATGCAGTTGGAGTATAGTCGAGTTGGTTTTGACTTAAAAACCAACCGGGCCCCTAGGACGAAAAAGCCAATAACTCTCAGACCGGGCGTCCGATTGACGCGCCGTCTGTGACGTTGAGTTCATGTTGACGATATGGAACTTTTGGATACATCAACTTCGGACTATGTGTCAGTTGATGTATCAGCCCTTCGGCTCATGGAGCGGACCCTCCCGAACGAGCTTTCTGTGTGTGGGAACCCTAGAGGTGGCTGCGACTGCGACGACAATGACGACTATCCCGAAATCCTCCGTGGATTCGACGGTGACGAATACAACACTCGCTGATCGTATGTGGATCAGTGCTACCAATCCTGTGTGGGTCAGATCTTGTGTGGTTCATCACTCAGCGGTCCTGTACGGACTAGCGCCAACAGATCTTGTGTGGGTCTGATCTTGTGTGGGTCATTTCGGGGGTTAGTTACCTATCGATCCTTTGTGGGTCATTGCGGGGGTTAGTACCTTTCGATCCCGTGTGGGTCCGACGACATAGATGAATCAGTGACTACATCTGATCATCTCTATCATCTTACGAAGAAGTATACCTGTGTGAGCTGAATCTTGACTTTCAATCCTTATCTTCAATATTATTGACTTGGTATCCTATGTGGTATACGTTATGCTTTCCTGTATGGATTGGGTTGTGATTTACTGTGTGGACTGAGTTGTACTTGAGCTCGGATGTTGGAGCCGATCGGGAATTGATGACTTAGGTATATGTATGGGCATATACCTAAGTAGTGTCGGATGTTACTTCGTGATTGTATCTTTCCTTTGTGGATTATCCTTTTTGGATTCTGAGAGACCTACAGGGTCTCAGGATCCCTACTGAGTAGCTTATACTCACCCTTGCACTGGCTTTGCCCGTAGTACCTTGTGTTGTTTGCAGATGACAGACAACACTGATCGTGGTAGAGGAACGAGGAGCAGGTCGGTACTGGAGGTGGACCATTGGGCGGGGCATAATCAGAGCGGACAACTGGACCCGAGGAGCTTTGGAGGCTATCTATACCCACCCTTTAGTTGGGACAACCAGTGGACGGCTAGACGCTATGGCTTTACTTTTCTGTTGTTGAACTCTCTGTTCAGTTGTACTTTACTTTCAGTTTGCGTTTTTATTCTGGCCCACATACTATACCACACTTTCTATTGTACCGAGTTTTTACATAGCGTTTACTTATACTGCTTGCTTTATCTGTGTTGTTTGTTTACTTTACAAAGGCAATGCCTTCCCTTTTTATCGGGAAATACGCCTTGGTGCTAGTCGCCAGCCCCTAGCCTATGGAAGGTGGGCTTGGGGTAGTCATGACACGGGCCCCAAGGACGAGTCGTGACATATTGGTATCAGATGAGTTCAGTTGTATCGCAGAACTCAGGAATCTGATCTTTTCATATCTGAAGCAATAGTGTTAAGAGTATTGAGTGTGGTTATCAGTCCAGGGAGTCCAGTGTTGGTGCGGCGGCCGACGTATCCGTACACCAGGACCCTGACTTCTGATTTCCGACTTAATACACGAAAACATTGATTGCATGTCTGTTTCATGTTTTCTTTGTGATTAATTTATGTCATCCCACCAGTTATACTGTTTGATCGTGGCGCAATTGTTTCTTTTTAGGATGGCCCCATGACGGCAGCCAGCTAGGGTTCCGAGCGTTTTGCGTGACGACAGCCCACCGAGCGACGAGGCCTCAGTACATGGCCCTTTGACAGTAGAGGCATCGTCGGTACCTCTACCCGCCGAGCCATCGATGCTACCAGCCCCAGCCGCTGATGATACACATCACCTTAGTGCACTGCACGGGTTTCAGCATCAGTGACCGCCCAGGTTCCATGGGGAGACGGACCCTCAGGCAGCCAAGGATTGGTTGGAGGAAGTTGTACGGTTTTTCAGGTTAGTGAGGACACCAGCGGACCTCATGGTGATCCTCGCAGCGAGCCTACTGCAGGCGGCATCAGGCAGATGGTGGAGCTTGAAGCTCCAGGTGCACAACGATGCATCTCTCCTCTGGACGGACTTTGAGAGCCTCTTCCGCTCGGAGTTCTTCCTAGCCACCCTTCGTGCGGTGCGCATCCAAGAGATTCTTCAGCTGCGGCAGGGCATCTTGACGATCACCCAGTACTCGACGAGATTTACAGATCTCTCGCGCAATTTGACGAACATGGTACGTGACCCGTTCTTCTAGGACCGGACCTTTGAGCAAGGATTGGGGCAGGAGATTAGGGCATCGATGATCTCCCTCTGCATTCCGACGTAGGAAGGGGTACGGGAGTGATCTCTTCTAATCGAGAGCTTCCTTGCTAAGCCTACATCAGTAGTGAGGCCTACCGCAGGGTGGCACGTAGCAGAGTATTCTGCAGTAGGCAGTTGACGGATGAATCATGGGTCCAGGCAGACCAGACCCTCTGGGAAACAACCTTAGGACACTGCCTCAGTGGTGCGGGGTACACAGCGCAGAGCCAGTCTTTCGAGTGGCAGAGAGTGATACGCATGTGGCGGGCAGGGCCACCTGTCTCGTGACTGCCCGACCCGCCGTGCAGAGGAGCATCAGACGGTTGAGGGACCAACCAGGCATAGGCAGAGGGTCGACCGTGGTGGTCCACAAGGAGCAGACGGACGAGGCGGAGGAGATGGCCGAGAAACAGGTTGTGAGCGACGTTTTGAGGCTCTACCACCTCCACCACTAGGAGGTCCACCCCGACCACAGGGAGCTGGCGGGCAGAGATAGTCACAGCTCCAGGCAGCGGAGGCCTACGACCACGGCGTGCCCCAGATGATTCAAGGTACTATTTGTGTCTATTCCACCCTTGCTGCAATTCTTATATACACAAGATCGAGTCATTATTTCATAGCTGATTCCCTTGTTCGGAGCTCGGAGATTCCGACAGAGCCATTGGCTCAATCCTGATGGCTAGAGACTCCTACGGGATTAGAGTCAATGATTACGCACTGGTGCTGGTAGTGTGAGATTACTCTAGGAGATGAGAGCTTCGGCTGGGATCTTCTTGTAGTGGTGTCGAGGCCTTACGACGTCATCTTGGGCATGGATTGGTTATCTACAGTCCATGATCATATTTACTGTATTAGGCGCAAGGTGCGATGTGTACGCACCGAAGGGAGCAGGTACACCATCACCGGCGAGAAGGGAGCCTTCATATCATAGGATGAACTCTCGCAGAGGAGAGGACATCCCATCACTCATCTGTTGGCTAGCCTCATCCTAGGAGCGGTTGACATGCGGAGTCCTGGTTTTCCTGCAGTAGTGGATCAGTATGCGGGCGTTTTTCCCGACGACGTTCCGGGACTACCTCCTCGCAGAGAGGTAGACTTTTATATTGAACTGTACCCCGGGACGACCCCGATATCCACTCCATCATATCGGATGGCCCCCGCTGATCTTCGAGAGCTATGGGTATAGTTGGAGGACTTTCAGGGCAAGGGATTCATCCGACCCAGTGTTTTACCCTGGGCTTCCCCGATATTGTTTGCCAAGAAGGCGGACGGGAGCTTGCGACTTTGTGTCGACTATCGTCGCCTGGACCAGGTGACCATGAGGAACAAGTATCCGCAACTGAAGATTGATGACCTCTTCGATCAGCTCAATGGAGCACGGTGGTTTTCGAAGATAGACCTCAGGTCAAGCTATCACCAACTCAGAGTTCGGGACGAGGACGTGCAGAAGACTGCCTTCAGGTGTCGGTATGGCCACTATGAGTTCTTGGTTATGGCGTTCGGCATAACCAATGCTCCAGAAGTGTTCATGGACCTCATGAACAGGATCTTTTAGCCATACCTCGATCGATTTGTCATGGACTTCATCGATGACATTTTGATATACTCAACCACTGAGGAGGAGCACGCCTACCACTTGAGGGTTGTACTAGACACACTCCGAGAAAACAAGATTTATGGAAATCTCTCGAAGTGTTAGTTTTGGATACGTGAGGTCCACTTCTTGGGACATTTCCTCTCTGAGATTGGAATTGTGGTGGATCCTGCGAAGATCGAGGTAGTACTATCTTGGGAGCCACCCAGGAGCGTGACGGAGGTGCGGAGTTTCTTGGGACTAGCTGGGTACTACCGGAGATTTGTGCCAGACTTCTCCAGGGTTATGACACCACTCTCAGCCTTGACAAAGAAGAGGAAACCCTTTGTGTGGTCAGATAGATGTCAGCTGAGCTTCCAGGAGCTGAGACAGAGATTGTCCAGTGCGCCTATCTTGAGGCTACCGGTGGAGGGAGTTGGATACGTAGTTTACTGTGATGCATCAGGGACCAGACATGGTTGTGTCCTGATGTAGGAGCGGTCCTTGATCTCATTTGGATCACTTCAGTTGTGGCAGCATGAGCAGAACTACGCTACCCATGACCTAGAGTTTGCAGTAGTGGTCTTCGCTCCGAGGATGTGGCGACACTATCTGATGGGTGAGTTCTTTATAGTCTATTCTGACCACCAGAGTCTCAGGTACATCTTCTCGCAGAAGGAAATGAACATGAGACAAAGGAGATGGCTAGAGTTCTTCCAGGACTATGACTGTGAGATAGTCTATACTACTTGAAAGGGGAACGTGGTAGCCAATGCTCTCAGTAGGAGTATGGGCATTCATCTACTTGTCGAGGCGACAGAGCGGCTAGCCGCTTTGCAGATATCCTTCGTGGATAGAGATGGACCAGCCTTCCTTCAGTCACTCACAGTCACTCCTAGACTACTATAATGGGTCAAAGAGGCACAGCATGGGGACGTAGACTGTGAGATGCAGTGTGCGCAGATATCCTCAGGCCAGGCACCTGATGGATTCTCTGTGGGAGGAGAGCACGATGTCCTGTTTAGAAGAGGTACCTTGGCACCAGTTGATTTACGAGAGGAGGTACTAAGATAGTTTCAAACATCCCCTTTGGAGGTACATCCTGGAGTGGCGATGATGTACCAGGATCTCAAATGACAGCACCGGTGGCCGGGCATGATGAAGGTTATGGCAGAGTTTGTTTCTCGATGCCTCATCTGCCAGCAGGTGAAGGCATAACATCGGGTACCAGCAGGCTTGGTGCAGCCCTTGGAGGTCCTGGAGAGGAAGTGGGATGAAATATATATGGACTTCGTGTTTGGACTTCCATGCACTTCCGGAGGTCACGACTCCATTTGGGTGATTGTCGACTAACTCACCAAGTCGGATCACTTGTTACCCATCAGAGAGTAGGGCTCAGTGGAGAGCTTGGGACGTCTCTACATTGATGAGATTGTACGGCTTCATGGTGTTCCATAGTCTATCGTCTCTGATCGAGATGATCGCTTTACTTCCCGGCTTTGGAAGGGGTTGCAGGAGGCATTCGGGATGCAGCTACGTCTGAGCACCACCTTTCACCCTCAGAAAGATGGTCAGATGGAGAGGACCATTAAAACACTCAAGGACATGCTCCGCGCATGTGTCCTCGACTTTGGTCGCAGTTGGGAGGACCACCTACCCTTGGTGGAGTTCGCGTACAACAACAGCTAGCACTCCACCATCGGGATGGCACCATACGAGGCATTGTACGACCGACCTTGCAGATCTCCTATGTACTAGATTGACCCTGGGGAGTCAGCACTTGTGGGACTTGAGATGGTCCAGGCCACGACAGAGAAGGTCCAGGTCATCCAGGAGCAGCTGAGGGCAGCTGAGAGCCGGATGAAGTCTTATGCGGACAGGAGGCGGAGGCCACTAGAGTTCGAGGATGGCGACCATGTCTACTTGCGGGACTCACCTCGACGCGGATTACAGAGATTTGGTCGAGGGGGGAAATTGTCTCCACGCTTCATCAAACCATTCCAGGTCCTCAGCAGGATTGGTGAGGTGGCTTATCGCCTAGCTCTACCACCTCAGTTGCCCCGAGTGCACGACGTCTTCCACGTATCTCAGCTGAGGAGATACGTGCATGACCAGACACATATCATTGACAATGGGGAGCTATACCTAGATGATGGGGAAACATTTGCCGAGGTCCCAGTGGAGATCGAGGATCAAAAGAAGTGGTTCCTACGTGGATGGTCGATTCTTCTAGTGTGCATCAGATGGCAGCAGGGGAACCTCCAGGTGAGCACTTGGGAGCGGGAGGCTTAGATGCGTGCATAGTACCTAAATTTGTTCCCCAAGTTTTTGATGTATATTTACGGGGACGTAATGCCCTGAGGTGGGAGTAATGTAAAGACCCGTAAAATTCAAGGGAAATTTTTTCTTAATTTTTTTTGGGATTTTACAAGAACATGGTTTCTGACGTCACTTGATTCTGAGGCCTGATGTGCCCAGAATTTCTATCGAAAGTTTAGCTCAGGTACGTTCAGCGAACGAATGAGCGGGTTTTCCTAACTTTTGAACCGGTGCTCGAAATCGAATTCTAAGGGCACTAATAAATTTGCAGTGCCGGTATTTGCTTAGGAACACCTTTTTCGGAGTTGCTTTTTCACGGGAGGAGTTGTTAAAATTTGTGGAAGGCAAAATAAAAATTGAGTTACAATTTTTATTTCTTTCTAAGTGGTTTAACCGTTGAGTGGAAGTTGGGGTAACCACCCAATATCCCATGGGAGGTTATGATAGTGGTGGGGCCCAAACGAACCCCACCCCTTCATATTCCCTAACTCCTTCAAGTCACCATTTAATTTGATAAATTATGTTAATGAAATAGGTGAGTTTAATTTGAACTTTTGAATTTAAAATGCTTAAGTCATGTTAATAAAATAAGTGAAGTAATTATTTTATTTTGTTGGATCTTGTTGTGTGAGTATTTGGGAGAAAAGGAAAATCTCTTGAAATTCTTCTTCCTCGACTAAGACCGTGAAAAACACAAAGAACGCCGACCTCCGACGAAGGTCGACAAGAACGTTGGATCCTCAGAGATCGACGACGCGATGCCGACGAATCATTTCTCCATGACGCGACTCTCTCCTTCTGTGACGTCTTCTTCCACAATGGTTATTTCCGCGACGAACCCTCAATAAATGCATTCTACGAGGTAGGAGTTTATTTTATTTTTTTGTTCGTGATTACTTCCATCGCTTTCTTTCGTCCAATTTGAACCGCCTGTTATCGCAATAACGGTAGGAGTTCAGACCGCACAAACACGGCCGACCCTCCTCCCCCTTATCAGTTGTTTTTTGTTGCGGCTCGTGTAAGGTGGCGCGGTGCCGAAGCACTGAGCGGGAAATGTTAAAGGAAGGGCGGAGAAGCGCGGTGCCGTCGCGCCGTGCCGGACGGACCAGGCCGTGGCTGAGGCCGCGGCGGAGTAAGGACCGGCAGCTGGGTCTGGGCCGTCGGCGTCGGAGCAGGGGGACCGGCACGTGCCGGTGCCGTGGCGGTAGCAGCCTACCGGCCGGAGCAGGCTGGCTGGTCAGGGGGAAATCTGGGGGTCTGTAACCACCGGTTGGCCAGCAATGCAGCCCCCACAGGGGTCCGCGGTTACAACAACCGGGGGGGGAGCCCCCCCCCCTCGCGCCTCAACGCTCGACCATTTCGGCCGAGCCTCCTGGCCAGTGCGCCGGGCCGCTTGGTCGGGCCGCGCCCAGTCTGGGCCGCCAGGGCGGGCTGGGCTGCGCCAGCTGGGCCGGGCTGACCCAGAGGGTTTCGGGCCAGATCGGACCGGGCCCGAACCCCCTAATACCGGACCCCTCACGATTTTTGGCTTATAACATGGGATGTGGACCTCCGATCAACACACCGTCAGTGGAGATGTGATCCTTGGAATGAGACAGTCGTTTTGATATATTACACTCAAGGATTCAAAGTACATTAGGTTCAGCCGGGTTGGTTCGTACACGAAACCAACCGGGCCCTCAGAGCGGAAACGCTTATAACTTGAGCTCTGGACGTCTGATTGACATGCCATCAACTTTGATGCATTCCTCTAAGTAAGACGGACCTTTTCGCTTACTCCGCTCGAGGTTTGGATGCAGTTGGAGTACAGTCGGGTTGATGTTTACTTAAAAACCAACCAGGCACCTGGGACAAAAAAGCCAATAACTCTTAGACCGGACGTCCGATTGACGCGCCATCTGTGACGTTGAGTTCATGTTGACGATACCGAACTATTGGATACATAAGCTCCAAACTATGTGTCAGTTGATATATCAGCCCTTCGTCTTATGGAGCAGACCCACCTCAATGATCTTGCTGTGTGCGGGAACCCTAGAGCTAGCTGCGACTGCGACGATGATGACGACTGTACAGAAATCTTCCGTGGATTCGGCGGCGACGACTACAGCACTCAGTGATCCTACGTGGATCAGTGCTACTGGTCCTGTGTGGGTCAGATCATGTGTGGGTCAGAGCTTAGCGGTCCTTTGTGGGCCAGCGCCTACAGATCCTGTGTGGGTCTGATCCTGTGTGGGTCATTGCGGGGGTTAGTTACCTATCGATCCTGTCACGACCCGTCCTCGGGGCCTGTGCCGTGACTACCCCAAACCCGCCTTCCATAGGCCAGGGCCTGGCGACTAGCACCAAGGTGTAAATCCCGGTAAAGGGAAGGCGTTGCTTTTGTAAATTAAACAAGAACCACAGAGTAAGAAATCTGAAAAAGTAATCACTAAGTAAAAATTGGTACAACAGTAAGTGAGAAAAAGTAAGTGGGCCAGTATATAAACCCAAACTGAATGTAGAGTACAACTCGAAAGGGAAAATAGCAACTGAAAAGTAAAAGCCGCTACGCCAAGCTGTCCACCGGAAATCCCACCTGAAGGGTGGGTATAGATAGCTCCACTGCACCTCGGGTCCCATTGTCCGCTCCGAGTATGTCCCGCTCAGTGGTCCACCTCCAGGTACCGTCCTGCTCTACAAGCCTCAACCACGATCAACGCTATCCATCCTCTGTAACCAACACAACGTAGTGCGGGCATATCCCATGCAGGTGTGAGTATAAGCTACTCAGTAGGGACCCTGAGACCCCCGAAGGTCTCCCAAAATCCACAAAGATTAAACAACAAAGGAAAATTACAATCACGAAGTAACAACCGACAATACATAGGTATATGCCCATACATATACCTAAGTCATCAATTCTAGTACGCTCCAACCTCCGAGCCCAAGTACAACCCAGTCCACACAGGAAAGTAAAACGTAATCCACACAGGATAGCACAACACAATCCACACATGAAAGCAAACAGGATTCAGCTCACACTGGTATACTTATTCGAAAGACGATAGAGATGATCATTGATCCATCTAAGTCGTCGGACCCACAAAGGATCGATAGGTACTATCCCCTACAATGACCCACACAGGATCGGTAGGAAACTAACCCCCGAAAAGACCCACATATGATCGGACCTACACAGGATATGTAGGCGCTGGCTCACACAGAACCGCTGAGCGCTAACCCACACAGGATCAGACCCACACAGGATCGGTAGCACTGATCCACATAGGATCGCTGAGTGCTGTAGTTGTCGTCGTCGAATCCACTGAGGATCTCCATACAGTCGTCGTCACAGTCACAGTAGTAGTCGCAGCCAGCACTAGGGTTCCTGCACACAGCAAGCTCGTTCGGGAGGGTCTGCTCCACTATCCGAGAGTCTGATACATCAACTGACACATAGTCCAGAGTTGAGGTATCCAAAAGTTCCGTATCGCCAATAGGAACTCATTGTCGCAGACGGCGCGTCAATCGGACGCTCGGTCTGAGAGTTATTGGCTTTTTCGTTCCAGGGACCCGGTTGGTATTTAAGGAAAAACCAACCCGACCGTACTCCACCTACATCCAAACCTCTGGCGGAGTAAGCCAAAATATCTGTCTCACTAAGAGGAAACCAACAAAGTCGATGGCACATCAATCGGATGTCCGTAACTCAAGAGATGAGCGTTTCCGCTCCGTGGGCCCGGTTGGTTTCGTGTACGAACCAACCCGGCCAAACTCAAAGTATTCCAAAACCTTGAGTACGATATACTGAAATGACCATCTCGTTCGAAGGATCGCGTCACCGCTGACGGTGCGTCGAGCGGAGGTCCGTATCCTGAGTTATGGGCAATTGAACCCAAAAGGTCCGAAAATGGTGGTTTCGGGCCTGAGACTGACCCGGACCGAGACACCCTGGGTCGGCCCGAACTGGGTCGACCCGCCCCGGGTCCGGGTCGGCCCGGCATGGCCCGGTCCGGTGACCCGCGCGCTGGGCGCGCGGGTCGGTGCTTGGCCAAAACGGCCGAGCCGTTTTGTCGGCTCGCACGGGGGGGGGGGGGGGGGGGCGCTGCCCCTCCCGTTTCATGTAATCGCGACCCCTTAATTAGGGCCTCTTGAAGTTCGGATGGGGGAATTAATTCCCCCGGCTCCTCCCTGTCCGGCCGGCCCGACCTGGCCGGCCGGTACCTCCTCAACGGGACCGGTGATGGCCGGTCCCCTTCCAGATCTGACGCCGTCGGCCCGGTCCGGCCGACGGTCACCTTGCTCTGCCACGGCCCGGAACCAACCGCGGACCTTGTTGTCCGGCGCGGCGCGACGGCACCGCGCCCCTCCGCCGCATCCCCGGTACCGGCCGCGGTATTTTCGGGTGTCTCCGACGCGGCGCGACGGCGTCGCGTCCTTGATCTTCTTTCCACGGCGCTGCGCGACGGCACAACACATTTCTTTTCGCATGATTTCGCGTGGTGCGCCGGCACCACGCCTTCCCATACCAAACCACAAATGAACCAACATGAAATAAGGAGGAGGGTCAGCCGTGTTTGTGCGGTCCGTCCCCCTCGCATTATTCAATAACAATTGGTTTTAATCCACGAAGATCGTCAAGTTGGTATTCACGAACAAAATAAATAAATAAAACCCCTACCTCGGTTTCAAGAACGGTGTACGTCAACGAGCCGCGGAAGATGAGCGTCGCGGAATTCGGGCGTCGCGGAAAACGAACGTCTATTCCGTTGTCGTTGAGGTGCATCCGAAGAGGAAACGTCATTGGAGAAGTTCTTCGCGTTCTTCGGCGGAGATGTTCTTTGTTGAAGAACGGTGTTCTTCGTCGGAGTCCGAGGTGTTCTTCACGTTCTTCGTCGAAGTTGAAGAAGAAGAAGACTTCCTCAAACCCTTATCCCTATCTCTCCCAACTCTCCACCACAAGAAAAACTAACCCCAAAATAAAATAAGTCTCCCTCTTATTTTATTAACCCAACATAGGTTTTTGAATTTAAGAGTTTGAAAATCAAAACCCACATTTAACTCACATATGTTATTAACATGAGTTGTTATAAAATAAAGAGGTGATAAGTTGGAAAAAATTAAATGGGGGTTTAAAGAGTTAAAAAGGGGGGAAGGTGAAAGGTAGGGGCTCGTGTGGGAACCACCTTTCAATTATCCACACATGGGATGTTTGGTGGATGTGGGCCCCACCACCAACTTACCATGGGAGAAATTAACCACCTTGATAAAAAAAAATTGATCCAACAATTTTATTTACTTCATAATTAAACCCCATTAATTAACTTGTTCTCCCGCACAAACGCAACTACAGGAAAGGTTCCCTTAAGCGATTACCGGCGTTTCGAGTTCGTCTGTGCCATCATATTTCAATTCTGAGCACCGGTTCAAAAGATAGGAATTGCCGCTCGTTCGTTCACTGAACGTACCCGAGCTAAACTTCGGATAGAAATTCCAGGCACTCCGGGCCTCAGAATCAAGTTCCGTCTGAAACCGCGATTTTGTAAAATTCCAAAGAAAATTAAGAAAAAAATTCCCTTGAATTTTACGGGTCTTTAAATTACTCCCATCTCAGGGCTTTACGTCCCCGTAAAGATACATCAAAAAACAGGGAAACAAATTAGGGTACTGAGCACGCATCTGAGACTCCCGCTCCTAAGTGCTCTCCTGGAGGTTCCCGTGCTGCCATCTGATGCGCACTAGAGGAATCAACCATCCACATAGGACCCTCTCCTGTCGATCCTCGATCTACACCGGGACCTCCACAAAATTCGCCCCATCATCAACATCTAGCTCCCCATGGTCAATGATGTGTGTCGGGTCATGCACGTATCTCCTCAGCTGAGATACATGGAAGACGTCGTGCACCCGGTGCAACTGAGGTGGTAGAGCCAGGCGATAAGCCACCTCGCCAATCCCACTGAGGACCTGGAATGGTCCGATGAAGGGTGGAGACAAATTTCCGCCTCGGCCAAATCTCTGTAATCCACATCGAGGTAAGACCGGCAAAAAGATGTGGTCGCCATCCTCGAACTCTAGTGGCCTCTGCCTCCTATCAGCATAAGACTTATGCCGGCTCTGAGCTGTCCTCATCCACTCCTGGATGACCAGGACCTTCTCTATCGTGGCCTGGACCATCTCTGGTCCCACAAGTGCTGACTCCCCAGGGTCTGTCCACCACAAAAGAAGATCTACATGGTCGGTCGTACAATGCCTCGTATGGTGCCATCCCGATGGTGGAGTGGTAGTTGTTGTTGTACGTGAACTCCACCAAGGGTAGGTGGGCCTCCCAGCTGCGACCAAAGTCGAGGATGCATGCGCGGAGCATGTCCTCGAGAGTCTGAATAGTCCTCTCTGTCTAACCATCCATCGGAGGGTGAAAGGTTGTGCTCAGACGTAGCTGTGTCCCAAAAACCTCTTGTAATCCCTTCCATAGCCGGGAAGTAAAACGAGCATCTCGATCGGAGATGATAGATGATGGCACACCGTGAAGCCGAACAATCTCCTGAATGTAAATACGTCCCAAGCTCTCCACTGAGCCCTACTCTCTGATGGGTAAGAAGTGAGCCGACTTGGTGAGTCAGTCGACAATCACCCAGATGGAGTCGTGACCTCTAGAAGTGCGTGGAAGTCCAGTCACGAAGTCCATAGATATCCCATCCCATTCCCACTCCGGGACCTCCAAGGGCTATACCAGGCCTGCTGTTACCTAATGCTCTGCCTTCACCTGCTGGCAGGTGAGGCATTGAGAAACGAACTCCGCCACAGCCTTCTTCATGCCTGGCCACCAGTGCTGTCATTTGAGATCTTGGTACATCTTCGCCACTCTGGGATGTACCGCCAAGGGAGAAGTGTGAAACTCTCTCAGCACCTCCTCCCATAAAGAAAATGGTACCAAGGTACGTCCTATAAAAAGGATGTCGTTCTCTGCCCCAAAGGAGAAACCATCGGGTGTCTATCTTGAGGATATCTGTGCACGCCGCGTCTCACAGTCAGCATCCCCACACTGTGCCTCTCTAACCTGTTGTAGTAGAGGAGGAGTGACTGTGAGAGACTGAAGGAAGGCTACTCCATCTCTATCCACAAAGGATATCTGCAAAGAGGCTAGCTACTATGTCGCCTCCTCAAGTAGCTGAATGATCGTCCTCCTGCTGAGGGCATCAGCAACCACGTTCCCCTTTCCAGGAGTATAGACTATCTCAAAGTCATAGTCCTGGAGGAACTCGAGCCATCGCCGCTGTCTCATATTTAGATCCTTCTGAGAGAAGATGTATCTGAGAGTCTGATGGTCAGAAAAGAATGTAAATTCCTCGCCCATCATATAGTGTCGCCACGTCTTCAGGGTGAATTCCACTGCTGCTAACTCCAGGTCATGGGTAGCGTAGTTCTGCTCATGCGATGTAACACCCCAAGATTTCATAAGTGTGTTAGTTCTTCAAAATAATTCAATAACTTTCACTACATGCAACACCAAGTTCAAGCACACCATGACTTACCAAACAAGCCGTTCAAAAGAGGTTATGAATAGTATTAGATAAATTTTAATGTTTATATAATCCTTATAATTTTAGAATCTATATTATGAGTTTCTTAGATATAATGCACGAACAAATTCATTTTCAGTATTGCACTTTTATCAACTTTAATAGTGAACCCTTTTTAAATACTATATTTTAAACTTTTTGACTAAATGGGGACATCAAAAATTTAAAATGAAACATCTCAAGCTTCTACGGTACGCTTCTCTTTGAATAATGTGATAGCGTGTGTTGTACGCAACACCAAGTTCTAACAACCAATTAAACTAGCCGTTATGAATAGTAATAACTACTTTTTGAAATTATATATATTTTATATTTCAAAATGGGCTTCATTTTTGGATTCAGAATATCAAAATTAGCCTAGGGTGAAATTTTGGTACTTTTCGGATAACTTTTATATTTTGATGAATAGTGAAAATTACTAAATTTTAATTAAAAACAACTTTTTTAATCAAAATAATTAATATTGATAAATTATGAATTTGAGTGGTTTTAAAGTATATTTAGAATATATTTTTACCATTTAATATAATGTTGGTCATTGGACATAATTTTACAATTAAACCAAACATAAACAAGTGTCAATCTTTTGATAGTTATTATCTCTTAAAACACGCTTTTTGTTTTGACAGCGGGAATTAATTTTAAATTAATTTCTGCCACTTCTGTGTTTAGAATTTAGGAAAATGGATTCCATATTTGGAATCAGGATGTTCAAATTGTGTAAATAGGTAACTTTTATTTTTAGACATTTTGAATAATTACTGTGGTAAATATTTTATTTACCATGGTTAAGGGTAAATCCGGTAAATAAGGGTTAAAAAAATAATATTATAATAATACTAAATTACCCTAAAACGTGTCTTAACCCTATTGGTTGATACATGGTCGACCATGGGCATCTTTGTGTCAATTTTGGGACCCCATGGATCCACTTGTAAGTGATAATGACACTTTATTTTAATTAAGTTAAAATGAATACAAAAATGACACAAGCATATATCTTTTAGCAAAACAATTGTTACATAGAGTTATATAAGTTGGATTTTAGATTATAAATATTCATTAGAAAGATAAAAAGATTTCCTACATAATGATAATTTATTTATAATTTTTAGACATTAAATAATTTATTTTATTTATGACACAATGATGATGCAGTAATTACTATAATAGTGAAAAATTAAAATAATTGATATTATAAATACCCAAAAAAATATAATATGAAACTTTTAATGAATTAAACTAATTTTATAGGATAATATGATATATTAGGATTGATTTAATTTACTTTGATCGAAGTAATCAATCTGTTATGAGTTTCAAAAAAATCAACTATTGAATAGTGTCAAAATTGACATAAAAGAGTTCTTAAAACAAATATTATATTATTAATTGATATTAAATTCCTAAAAATCTAAGGTTCGTCCAAGAGACTTATATAATGATAGGTTCATCATTAATGGACCTCTTGGGGGTCGCTTGGATTTATATAGTAAGTTTATTAACCATATTATATAAAAATACAAAGAGACATTGTAAAAGTGAAACTAATTAACTTAGAGTTAATACTTAATGATAAGGTTAATATAAGTACCCAAACCTGTCTAAATTCTATTGGTTGAGTGGTTTTCGACATATCCCCACCTTAGCCTTTGAATAGTCAACTTTGGAGCCATTGGAAACCGAATATGAATTTATTATAAATTAATATTTCTAGCTTTTCCAAAGGTGCCCCTCACCCCTCTTATAAAAGGGCACTCCTCCTTCCCATTTCTTCACACATTCAAAGCCTTTTGGTTCGGCCAAACTCTGCCCAAATACTCTCCCAACATCCCTCACTACAACCTAGAGGCCTTAGTTAGATCAGAAAGACAACCTAAGGAGCCCTTTTGATCAAATCAAAAGGAAGAACCCGAAGAAGAGGTAATGATTTCACCACCCTTTTCTAAGTTCCTTTCTTCTTCCACTTCCCCTTTCTTTGTTCTTACCATTCTAAAATAATAACTCCAGTATCTTACATATACTGTGATGTTATTATAAATATGGTACATCCATATTCAGTATTCTATCCACCCTTTGAATAACATGTCACCATACGTGTGTACGTACGGCTTACCGTCTCCACGTCGTGGTGTAATTGTTATTCAATATATTATTATTTGGATGGGTATAATAATGATGTGTAACTCATATAAATAATAAATATAACATGTTAATGATTCTGTATATATGATATACCATCCATTTATATATTATTTTAATATCAAAATAATGATATTGTCGCTCGTGCGTACATACGGACTACCGTCTCCACGAACGCGATGAGATTCATTCTCCATCGTATCCATTCAATTATAATTATCATTTGATGATTTAAAAATGATGTTTAAGGACTTCATATCATTCTGGATATGAATAATATACATCCTATCCTTTACAAACATGTCTTACGTAACAAAACATATAAAAGACAACAAGTAAGTTAACACCCGATATAATGATAATACTAAGATATTATTATCAAATCAATATTAAAAGATCATATATGATATCATATTAATGTATATGATTCTTGTATAATTTAATAAAAATTATTTCACCATTATACAGGAGGTTAACCTACCCCAACCAAGGAAAAGTACAAGGTAAGGGTTATTTCACAATCTCTTCATTATCCGAGGTTGTTTATACGTAATAATCTACTGGGATTTCTTTATCATCCACATCCATGTTTCTTCGAAATGTATTTCAAAACATATTTATTATTTACAAGAATATGGGTTAAATTCAATTATACCCTTGTTTGACTTTTTGTAAGAGGTTTATGAAGGAATCTTTCCGTCGTTTTCAAAACAAGGTCCTTTTTAACCTTTTCGAAAGAATTAAGATAAGAATCTTTTTTTTTACTTATACGGCGGGTGCGGTTATTTTCCGCCATTATAAAATCGTCAAAGATTTCCTTACAAGATTACAAGAATATTTTCAAGAAAATGTTTTATTTTATATGGCTCTTAAATGATTTCAAAAATAGAAAGAGATATTTCTCTAAAAAGTGTTTTGATTTCATCTATGTCAACATCCTTTAATGGATTTTACGCTTATTTGAAGTTGATTTATTATAATACAAAACTTCTATATTGTATTGAAGGTTTTGTGATATGTTTGACTGTGGATGTGCTATTTTATACCATTCATAGTTTAGGATGAAACTATTGACATTTCGTATGCTAGTTTTAATCCGAATGTTTATGTTATATTTCAAACTTTTCTTCAGATGAATGTGCTAAACAAGTATGTTCCGGGTTGGGGACCGGTAAATGTAAGCCCTCCAGGTTGGGGACTGGTTAAAGTAAGCCCTCCAGGTTAGGGACTGGTAAAAGTATGCCCTCCGGGTTGGTGTCCGGTTATTAGAGGCACTCCGGGTTGGTGTCCGGTTATTAGAGGCACTCTGGGTTGGTGTCCGGTTATTAGAGGCACTCCGGGTTGGGTTCCGGTTAGAAGTAACCCCTAGGTCTTGGGATGAGGCCTAGACAACGAAATTAACGTTTAGCATTATGCATTCCAACATTATGAAAGTGGTTTTTGATTTTTGCATGTGATTATTCGATTAGTAGAATATCCATGTGAATAAGTAAATGGCATTATTTCATTTTACTTTTTCCATACTATGTTGAAGTTCAAGTTTAAAAGGCTTTTGTTTTAGTAATGCATTGCCTTAAATGTTTATGCTTATTTTGAATGTTCCGCTATATTGTCATCCTTACTGGGCATTTGAGCTCACCCCTTTTCTATGTTTTATTTTTCCCAGGATGTGAAGATGTAAGTTATGAATGACCTTCAGGGATATTATGAGGGGTAATAGTGTGGATTGTGGAAACATTATGTTGTTGTATTAGTTTTTCATTTTATGATGTAATGTAAAACTTATGAATATATCTAGTGTTTCCAAGGCTACTAAACCAATAGGTCTTTCGAGATTTGATCTTTCTTGTGATCATGCCAATGTTATGTAATAATGCACCGACTCTGGGTAACTAGGGTCGGGGCGTTACCGTTGGTATCAGAGGAAGTTTAGTACAAACCTTGGAAGCTAGATTTAGATAAACTCTGATTAGAGCACGTAGACCTAAGATGAACTTTGAGGATTAGTATAGAAGAACTTCCTAGAATTTTGGTATTGTAGAGATTTTGTGAGTTTTCCGAGCAATACATCCCTGTCTGGATACGAGCAGGTAGAGGCGGCTCTGGCACAGATGTACCTAGGGGTAAAACCCGAAAACACCGCTTTGAGCTAGACTCGAACGGGAACTGGTGCACGACAACGGTCCTTTCTGCACTCTTGGTTACGACACTCCCGGGGGATATTCTTAGGATAACTATAATTTTCTTTAAAAATCATTATGAAGGGTTTATGAGTATATACATCCTCAAAGAAGACATTTTTATGATTATGGATTATATACATAAATATTTCAATTTATGTTAAGTGTTTTATAAGTATGGGATTATGTATTTTGATTCATAAACTGATCTAGTGTATGCCATTGTTTAGAAATGGCGCCCAGTAGAAGGAATGAGAACTCCAGAAATGCACATGATCCAAAGAGAAGGAAGGATCATATCTTTCATGGTCTTAAGCTAGAATTTATAAGAGAAATAGTCTCCCATGTATTATCATCATATGAAGAAATAATATCATGTGTTGATAAGATAAGTAAAGAGTTTACTAAGTCCTATGGCTTTGAAGGGAAGCAAGAGAAGAAAAGGATAGAAGAGAGAAAGATGGATAAAGGGAAGAGGGAAAAGAAGAATTTTCCCATATGTGGTAACTGTGGAAAGAAACACCCTGGAACTTGCCTGAAAGGAATGGGAGTTTGTTATAAGTGTGGAGGAAAAAGGCACAAAGTACATGACTGCATGGGTAAGAAAATGGTTTCAACTGTACAATGCTTAATTTGCAAGGAGTTTGGACACTACGCGAACCTATGTCCCAGTCATCAGACTATGCCGCAAATGATGCTATTGGATAATAATCATGTTATGATACTACCACAGATTAAGAGGAATGATTAGAGTTATTATGTTGATTATATCAATTGAGTGTTGTATCAACAATGTACTTGTTATAATAATTATGGAGTATATAAGGATTGTACTGCAGTACTATTTCATTAAGAACTTGAGATGGTGTGGAACAAAGAAAAGTGACTCAGTAGCAGGTTAAATGTCTGGAAAATATATGGTTGAGAGAAAGATAAACCATAATATGGTTCTGATACCGAGGTAGTGATTTTAGAATAATACATGATTGATTTGGATAAATTATATTGGATATTCTTGACTACCTTGAAGCTGGTTAATGATTTGTCTATTCCATCATTGTTGGGGTTTAAAACATTTTTGGATTGATGAAGTATATCCAGCATTCTATATGGAATAAGGGAGCATTAATGTAATCAATAAAGATTATGGTAAATCATGATGTTTCAGTGTATTAAAAAATACATGATGAAGGTATTCATATGCTATTACGGGGTAAAAAGGATCTACATTATGTTTACCTTCCTTATAAATGTTGGACTGTGAGTTTGGACAGAAATATTTTGGATAGTTCTAAGTCTAGATTAATTTTGGATTTCCATAAAAGGACAACCCGGAGGTCGGGCGGCAACCCGTCGCGTCCGGCAAGGCTGCGAGACTTGGACCTGAAACCGAAGGGCGACAAGGGTGTATCACCTACCACTGGCCCATGAGATGTCCTGGATTAAATAATGTAGTTTTTATTAAAAGATCATGTAGATGAAATATAAATTCGTTTATTTTGGAACCCTATACGAATAGTGTAAATAGAATTTTTTTTACATTCTATTATCTTTTAGAGTGAAAGATGAGTTTGTGGTAGAAATTTATTAATGGATAAAACTCTAATTATAAAGTAAGTATATCTCTATATGATCTTAGCCAATCTCATAAAAAAATTCCTCAATATTAAGGAAAGAAAATTAGAACAAAAATGTTTTCCTAGATGGTACCTTAAATCATCACTAATTTATGGCTTTGGGATTGTTGGCCTTTTCATAGCCATGTTCTCTACCACTCTCAATCAGGTAATTGATGGTTAGATTTTTCTTCCATATCCATATTTTACTACATGGAACCCTAGTATGTGTTATTTTTGGTAATCTTCATACTTTCGACTCTTTATTTTAAATAGAGGCCTCATTAATTCATTTTTTGTGGGATTTCAACTAAGATATTTTGAAACGTCAAAAATTTGTTATCCTAATACCCTATGTTTTGTTGAACCGATGGTATTTCAAATCATCATAGATTGATGGATTTAAGGACCTCAATTTTATACTTGTTTGTGATTGATGACCTCAATCACTACCTATAAATATTTACGTTTTTCCTCCAATTATATGTCTCAAATTGCAACCAATGTTCTCCTAATCGAGATCATAATTTGGTGGTGACCCTTTCATTTCTCTTTTCCTCATATTAATACTAAATTTTAGTAACCCAATTTCTGATGTGGGGTTTCCCACAAATATATTATCTATTTTCAACCTTTTATTTTCGAAGAACAATTTCAAATTGCGAGGACGCAATTTATTGAAGGAGGGGAGAATGTAACACCCCAAGATTTCATAAGTGTGTTAGTTCTTCAAAATAATTCAATAACATTCACTACATGCAACACCAAGTTCAAGCACACCATGACTTACCAAACAAGCCGTTCAAAAGAGGTTATGAATAGTATTAGATAAATTTTAATGTTTATATAATCCTTATAATTTTAGAATCCATATTATGAGTTTCTTAGATATAATGCAAGAACAAATTCATTTTCAGTATTGCACTTTTATCAACTTTAATAGTGAACCCTTTTTAAATACTATATTTTAAACTTTTTGACTAAATGGGGACATCAAAAATTTAAAATGAAACATCCCAAGCTTCTACGGTACGCTTCTCTTTGAATAATGTGATAGCGTGTGTTGTACGCAACACCAAGTTCTAACAACCAATTAAACTAGCCGTTATGAATAGTAATAACTACTTTTCGAAATTATATATATTTTATATTTCAAAATGGGCTTCATTTTTGGATTCAGAATATCAAAATTAGCCTAGGGTGAAATTTTGGTACTTTTCGGATAACTTTTATATTTTGATGAATAGTGAAAATTACTAAATTTTAATTAAAAACAACTTTTTTAATCAAAATAATTAATATTGATAAATTATGAATTTGAGTGGTTTTAAAGTATATTTAGAATATATTTTTACCATTTAATATAATGTTGGTCATTGGACATAATTTTACAATTAAACCAAACATAAACAAGTGTCAATCTTTTGATAGTTATTATCTCTTAAAACACGCTTTTTGTTTTGACAGCGGGAATTAATTTTAAATTAATTTCTGCCACTTCTGTGTTTAGAATTTAGGAAAATGGATTCCATATTTGGAATCAGGATGTTCAAATTGTGTAAATAGGTAACTTTTATTTTTAGACATTTTGAATAATTACTGCGGTAAATATTTTATTTACCATGGTTAAGGGTAAATCCGGTAAATAAGGGTTAAAAAAATAATATTATAATAATACTAAATTACCCTAAAACGTGTCTTAACCCTATTGGTTGATACATGGTCGACCATGGGCATCTTTGTGTCAATTTTGGGACCCCATGGATCCACTTTTAAGTGATAATGACACTTTATTTTAATTAAGTTAAAATGAATACAAAAATGACACAAGCATATATCTTTTAGCAAAACAATTGTTACATAGAGTTATATAAGTTGGATTTTAGATTATAAATATTCATTAGAAAGATAATAAGCTTTCCTACATAATGATATTTTATTTATAATTTTTAGACATTAAATAATTTATTTTATTTATGACACAATGATGATGCAGTAATTACTATAATAGTGAAAAATTAAAATAATTGATATTATAAATACCCAAAAAAATATAATATGAAACTTTTAATGAATTAAACTAATTTTCTAGGATACTATGATATATTAGGATTGATTTAATTTACTTTGATCGAAGTAATCAATCTGTTATGAGTTTCAAAAAAATCAACTATTGAATAGTGTCAAAATTGACATAAAAGAGTTCTTAAAACAAATATTATATTATTAATTGATATTAAATTCCTAAAAATCTAAGGTTCGTCCAAGAGACTTATATCATGATAGGTTCATCATTAATGGACCACTTGGGGGTCGCTTGGATGTATATAGTATGTTTATTAACCATATTATATAAAAATACAAAGAGACATTGTAAAAGTGAAACTAATTAACTTAGAGTTAATACTTAAAGATAAGGTTAATATAAGTACCCAAACCTGTCTAAATTCTATTGGTTGAGTGGTTTTCGACCTATCCCCACCTTAGCCTTTGAATAGTCAACTTTGGAGCCATTGGAAACCGAATATGAATTTATTATAAATTAATATTTCTAGCTTTTCCAAAGGTGCCCCTCACCCCTCTTATAAAAGGGCACTCCTCCTTCCCATTTCATCACACATTCAAAGCCTTTTGGTTCGGCCAAACTCTGCCCAAATACTCTCCCAACATCCCTCACTACAACCTAGAGGCCTTAGTTTGATCAGAAAGCCAACCTAAGGAGCCCTTTTGATCAAATCAAAAGGAAGAACCCGAAGAAGAGGTAATGATTTCACCACCCTTTTCTAAGTTCCTTTCTTCTTCCACTTCCTCTTTCTTTGTTCTTACCATTCTAAAATAATAACTCCAGTATCTTACATATACTGTGATGTTATTATAAATATGGTACAACCATATTCAGTATTCTATCCACCCTTTGAATAACATGTCACCATACGTGTGTACGTACGGCTTACCGTCTCCACGTCGTGGTGTAATTATTATTCAATATATTATTATTTGAATGGGTATAATAATGATGTGTAACTCATATAAATAATAAATATAACATGTTAATGATTCTGTATATATGATATACCATCCATTTATATATTATTTTAATATCAAAAGAATGATATTGTCGCTCGTGCGTACGTACGGACTACCGTCTCCACGAACGCGATGAGATTCATTTTCCATCGTATCCATTCAATTATAATTATCATTTGATGATTTAAAAATGATGTTTAAGGACATCATATCATTATGGATATGAATAATATACAACCTATCCTTTACAAACATGTCTTACGTAACAAAACATATAAAAGACAACAAGTAAGTTAACACCCGATATAATGATAATACTAAGATATTATTATCAAATCAATATTAAAAGATCATATATGATATCATATTAATGTATATGATTCTTGTATAATTTAATAACAATTATTTCACCATTATACAGGAGGTTAACCTACCCCAACCAAGGAAAAGTACAAGGTAAGGGTTATTTCACAATCTCTTCATTATCCGAGGTTGTTTATACGTAATAATCTACTGGGATTTCTTTATCATCCACATCCATGTTTCTTCGAAATGTATTTCAAAACATATTTATTATTTACAAGAATATGGGTTAAATTCATTTATACCCTTGTTTGACTTTTTGTAAGAGGTTTATGAAGGAATCTTTCCGTCGTTTTCAAAACAAGTTCCTTTTTAACCTTTTCGACAGAATTAAGATAAGAATCTTTTTTTTACTTATACGGCGGGTGCGGTTATTTTCCGCCATTATAAAATCGTCAAAGATTTCCTTACAAGATTACAAGAATATTTTCAAGAAAATGTTTTATTTTATATGGCTCTTAAATGATTTCAAAAATAGAAAGAGATATTTCTCTAAAAAGTGTTTTGATTTCATCTATGTCAACATCCTTTAATGGATTTTACGCTTATTTGAAGTTGATTTATTATAATACAAAACTTCTATATTGTATTGAAGGTTTTGTGATATGTTTGACTGTGGATGTGCTATTTTATACCATTCATAGTTTATGATGAAACTATTGACATTTCGTATGCTAGTTTTAATCCGAATGTTTATGTTATATTTCAAACTTTTCTTCAGATGAATGTGCTAAACAAGTATGTTCCGGGTTGGGGACCGGTAAAAGTAAGCCCTCCAGGTTGGGGACTGGTTAAAGTAAGCCCTCTAGGTTAGGGACTGGTAAAAGTATGCCCTCCGGGTTGGTGTCCGGTTATTAGAGGCACTCCGGGTTGGTGTCCGGTTATTAGAGGCACTCCGGGTTGGTGTCCGGTTATTAGAGGCACTCCGGGTTGGGTTCCGGTTAGAAGTAACCCCTAGGTCTTGGGATGAGGCCTAGACAAAGAAATTAACGTTTAGCATTATGCATTCCAACATTATGAAAGTGGTTTTTGATTTTTGCATGTGATTATTCGATTAGTAGAATATCTATGTGAATAAGTAAATGGCATTATTTCATTTTACTTTTGCCATACTATGTTGAAGTTCAAGTTTAAAAGGCTTTTGTTTTAGTAATGCATTGCCTTAAATGTTTATGCTTATTTTGAATGTTCCGCTATATTTTCATCCTTACTGGGCATTTGAGCTCACCCCTTTTCTATGTTTTATTTTTCCCAGGATGTGAAGATGTAAGTTATGAATGACCTTCAGGGATATTATGAGGGGATAATAGTGTGGATTGTGGAATCATTATGTTGTTGTATTAGTTTTTCATTTTATGATGTAATGTAAAACTTATGAATATATCTAGTGTTTCCAAGGCTACTAAACCAATCGGTCTTTCGAGATTTGATCTTTCTTGTGATCATTCCAATGTTATGTAATAATGCACCGACTCTGGGTAACTAGGGTCGGGGCGTTACATGCGACCTCAACTGACGTGATCCATAGGCAATCACTGCCTGCTCCTGCATCAGGACACATCCGAGTCCGGTCCCTGATGGATCGCAGTAGACTACGTACCCTACTCTCTTCTCAATCAACCTCAAGATAGGTGCGCTGGTCAATCTCTGTCTCAGCTCCTGAAAGCTCTGATGACATCTGTCTGACCACACGAAGGGTTTCCCCTTCTTCATCAAAGTTGATAGTGGTGCTGCAACTCTGGAGAAGTTGGTCACAAATCTCCAATAGTATCCAGCTAGTCCCAAGAAACTCCGCACCTCCGTCACGCTCTTGGGTGGCTCCCAAGCTAACACTGCCTCGATCTTCGCAGGATCCGCTGCAACTCCCGCCTTAGAGATGACGTGCCCCAAGAAGTGGACCTAACATATCCATAACTGACACTTCGAGAGCATTCCATAAAGCTGGTGCTCTCGTAGTGTGTCTAGTACAACCCGTAAGTGGTAGGCGTGCTCCTCCTCAGTCATCGAGTAAATCAAAATGTCGTCGATGAAGACCATGACTAATCGATCGAGGTATGACTGAAAGATCTTGTTCATGAGGGCCATGAACACTGCTGCAGCATTGGTTACACCGAAGGGAATAACCAAGAACTCATAGTGGCCATACCGACACCTGAAGGCCGTCTTCGGCACGTCCTCGTCTCGATCTCTGAGCTGGTGATCGCCTGACCTGAGGTCTATCTTCGAGAACCACTGTGCTCCCTTGAGATGATCAAAGAGGTCATCAATCCTCGGTAGTGGATACTTGTTCCTCACTGTCACCTGGTTCAGGCGACGATAGTCAACACAAAGTCGCAAACTCCCGTATGCCTTCTTGGCGAACAATATCGGGGAAGCCCAGGGTGAAACACTGGGTCGGATAAACCCCTTGCCCTGCAAGTCCTCCAACTATACTCGTAGCTCTTTAAGCTCAGTGGGGGCCATCCGATACGCTGGAGTTGATATTGGGGCTGTCTCGGGGTACAGGTCAATATAAAATTCTACCTCTCTACGAGGAGGTAACCCTGGAACATCGTCGGGAAAAACATCCGCAAACTGATCCACCACTGCAGGAAAACAAGGACTCTGCACGTCAAGTGCTCCTAGGATGAGGTTAGCCAACTGATGTGTGATGGGCTGTCCTCTCCTCTTCGAGAGTCCATCCTGTGCTGCAAAGGCTCCCTTCTCTCCAGTGAAGGTGAACCTGCTTCCGTTGGTGCGTACACATCGCACCTTGCACCTAATACAGTCAATCTGTGCATGGACCGTAGACAACCAATCCATGCCCAAGATGACGTCGTAAGGCCTCGACGCCGCTACAAGAAGATCCCAGCCGATGCTCTCACCTCCTAGAGTAATCTCACACTTCCGGAACCAGTGTGTAATCGTCGAGTCTGCTTCCGTAGGAGTCTCTAGCCTTAAGGATCGAGCCAACGGCTCTGTCGGAATCTCCGAGCTCCGAACATGGGCAGCGGCTATGAAAGAGTGACTCGCCCATGTGTCTATAAGTACTGCAGCAAGGGTGGAATAGACACAGATAGTACCTCGAATCATCTCGGGCGTGCCGTGGTCGTAGGCCTCTGTTGCCTGGAGTTGTGCATGTCTCTACCCGCCAGCTCCATGTGGTCGGGGTGGACCTCCTGGTGGTGGTGGTGGTAGAGCCTCAAAGCGTTGCCCACCACCTACTGCTCGACCATCTCCCCTGACTCATCCGGCTCCTCCCTGCGGACTACCCCGATAGACCCTCTGCCTCTTCCTCGGTGGTCCCTCAATCGTCTGCTACTCCTCAGCACGGTGGGTCGAGCAGTCACGATCCATGTGGCCCTGCCTGCCGCACGAGTAGCACTGTCTGCCTCTCGAAAGACTGGCTCTGCGATGTGTGCCCCGCACTACTGAGCCAGTGTCCTGAGGTCGTCTGCCTGAGGGTCTAGTCTTCCTGGAGCTAAGAGTCATTCGTCGACTGCCTGCTGCAGAAGACTCTGCTACGTGCCGCCCTGCGGTGGGTCTCCGTGCTGGTATAGAATCAGCAAAAAAGCTTTCGATCAAAAGGGCCCACTCCAGTACTCCTGTCTGAGTCGGAATGCTAAGGGAGATCAGCGATGCCCTGATCTCGTGTCTCAATCCCTGGTCAAAGGTCCGGACCCTGAAGAATGGGTCTTGTACCATGTCGGTCGAGTAGCGTGAGAGATCGGTAAATTTCACCGAGTACTAGGCGACCGTCATGCTGCCCTGCCGGAGCTGAAGGAGCTCCTGAATGCGCACCACACTGAGGGTGGATGGGACGATCTCCGAGCGGAAGAGCCTCTCAAAGTCCATACAAAGTAGATATTCCTCATCGTGCACATGGAGCATCAAGCTCCACCATTGGCCCGCTGCTGCGTGCAGTTGGCTCGCAGTGAGGATCACTATGAGGTCTGCTGGTGTCCTCAGTAGCCTGAAAACTCGTACGACTGCCTCCATCCAGTCCTCAGATGCCTGGGGGTCCATCTCCCCGCAGAACATGGGCGGTCGCTGGCACTGGAACTCATGCAGTGCACTGAGGCGACGTGCATCGTCAGCGGCTGGTGCTGGAAGCATCGGTGGATCGGCGGGTAGAGCTATCGCCGATGCCACAACTGACACAGGGCCCTGCACCGAGGCCTCGTCGCTCGGTGGGCTGTCGTCACGCTCGACACTCGGAACCCTAGCTGGCTGCCGTCGTGGGGCCATCCTGAAAAGGAAACAGGTGTGCCATGGTCAGAATAGTATACCTGGTGAGCTGATACATGTAATCCCAAAGAAAAGTTGAATAACACTTGCAATCAATATTTTCATGCATTATGTGGGAAATCAGAAGTCAGGGTCATGGTGTACGGATACGTCGGCCGCCGCACCAACACTGGATTCCCTGGACTGATAACCACACCCAATACTCTTAACACTATTGCTTCACATAGAATAAAGATCAGAGTCTGCGGAAGAACTGAACTCCTCTGATAACAATTTGTCATTACCCGTTCTCAGGGCCCATGCCGTGACTACCCCAAGCCCGACTTCCATAGGCCAGGGGCTGGTGACTAGCACCAAGGCGTAAATCCCGGTAAAGCGAAGGCATTTCCATTGTAAAGTAAACAAGAACCACAGAGTAAGCAAGCGGAAAACGTAATCACTAAGTAAAAACTGGTACAACAGTAAGTGTGGAAAAGTAAGTGGGCCAGTATACAAACCCAAACAGAAAGTAAAGTACAACTCGAAAGGGAAAACAACAACTGAAAAGTAAAAGCCGCTACGCCGAGCTGTCCACTAGAAATCCCACCTGAAGGGTGGGTACAAATAGCTCCCCTGCACCTCGGGTCCCGCCGTCCGCTCCGAGTATGTCCCACCCAGTGGTCCACCTCCAGGTACCGTCCTGCACTGCAAGCCTCAACCACGATCAACGTTTTCCGTCCTTTGCAACCAACACAACGTAGTGCGGGCATAGCCCATGCAGGGGTGAGTAAAAGCTACTCAGTAGGGACCCCGAGACCCCCGAAGGTCTCCCAAAATCCACAAAGGATAAACTACAAAGGAAAGATACAATCACAAAGTAACAACCGACACTACTTAGGTATATGCCCATACATATACCTAAGTCATCAATTCCAGTACGCTCCAACATCCAACCTCCGAGCCCAAGTACAACCCAGTCCACAAAGGAAAGTAAAACGTAATCCACACAAGATGGCACATCACATTCCACACAGGAAAGCAAACAGGATTCAGCTCACACAGGTATACTTATTCGAAAGAAGATAGAGATGATCAATGATCCATCTAAGTCGTCAGACCCACAAAAGATCAATAGGTACTAACCCCCACAATGACCCACACAGGATCAGTAGAAAACTAACCCCCGCAAAGACCCACACAGGATCGGACCCACACAGGATCTGTAGGCGCTGGCTCACACAAAACCGCTAAGCGCTGACCCACACAGGATCGGACCCACACAAGATCGGTAGCACTGATCCAATAGGATCGCTGAGTGTTGTAGTCATCGCTGTCGAATCCACTGAGGATCTCTGTACAGTCGTCGTCGCAGTCACAGCAGCATTCGCAGCCAGCACTAGCGTTCCTGCACACATCAAGCTCGTTCAGGAGGGCCCGCTCCATTAGCCTAGAGGCTGATACATCAACTGACACATAGTCCAGAGTTTATGTATCCAAAAGTTCTGTATCGCCAACAGGAACTCAACGTCGCAGACGGCGCGTCAATCGGACGCCAGGTCTGAGAGTTATTGGCTTTTTTGCCCCAGGGGCCCGGTTGGTTTTTAAGGAAAAACCAACCCGACTGTACTCCAGCTGTGTCAAAACCTCGGGCAGAATAATCCAAAAGATCTTTCTCTCTAAGAGGAAACAAACAAAGTTGACAACACGTCAATCGGACATCCGTAGCTCAAGATATGGGTGTTTCCGCTCCGTGGGCCCGGTTGGTTTTGTGTACGAACCAACCTGACCGAACACAAAGTATTCCGAAACCTTGAGTGTGATATAACGAAATGACCATCTCGTTCTATGGATCGTGTCGCCACTGATGGCGCATCGATCAGAGCTCCGTAGCTCGAGTTATGGGAAATTGAACCCAAACGGTCCGAAAATGGGGGTTTCGGGCCCGGCCCGGCCCGGTCCGGCGACCAGCGCGCTGGGCGCGCCGGTCGGTGCTTGGCCAAAACGGCCGAGCCGTTTTTTCGTCTCGCACGGGGGGGGGGGGGGGGGGCGCTTCCCCTCCCGTTTCATGTAACTGTGGCCCCTTAATTGGGGCCGCTTGAAGTCCGACTGGGGGAATTAATTCCCTGGGCTCCTCCCTGTGCGGCCAACCTGACCTGGTCGGCCGGTTCCTCCTCAACAGGACCGGCGATGGTCGGTCCCTTTCCAGTTCCGACGTCGGCGGCCCAGTCCGGCCGCCGGTCACCTTGCTCTGCCGCGCCCCTCCGTCGCGGCCCCGGTACTGGCCGCGGTATTTTCGGGTGTCTCCGACGTGGTGCGACGGCGTCACGTCCTTGATCTTCTTTCCACGGCACGGCGCGACGGCACCACGCATTTCCTTTCGCATGATTCTGCATGGTGCGCTGACACCACCCCTTCCCGTACCAAACCACAAGGAACCAACATGAAATAAGGATGAGGGGCGGCCGTGTTTGTGAGGTCCGGCCCCCTCGCGTTATTCGATAACAATTGGTTTTAATCCACGAGGATCGTCAAGTTGGTATTCACAAACAAAATAAATAAATAAAACCCCTACCTCAGTTTCAAGAACGGTGTACGTCAACGAGCCGTGGAAGACGAGCATCGCGGAAGTCGGGCGTCGCCGAAAACGAACGTCTATTCCGTTGTCGTCGAGGTGCGTCAGAAGAGGAAACATCGTTGGAGAAGTTCTTCGCGTTCTTCGGCGGAAATGTTCTTCGTTGAAGAACAGTGTTCTTCGTTGGAGTCTGAGGTGTTCTTCACGTTCTTCGTCGAAGTTGAAGAAGAAGAAGACTTCCTCAAACCCTTAGCCCTTTCTCTCCCAAGTCTCCACCACATGAAAAACTAACCCCAAAATAAAATAAGTCTCCCACTTATTTTATTAACCCAACATAGGTTTTTGAATTTAAGAGTTTGAAAATAAAAACACATATTTAACTCACATAAGTTATTAACATGAGTTGTTATAAAATAAAGAGGTGATAAGTTGGGAAAACATAAATGGGGGGTTAAAGAGTTAAAAAGGGGGAAGGTGAAAGGTTGGGGCTCGTGTGGGCCCCACCTTTCAATTATCCACACATGGGAAGTTGGGTGGATGTGGGCCCCACCACCAACTTCCCATGCGAGAAATTAACCACCTTGATAAAAAAAGAAAATTGATCCAACAATTTTATTTACTTCTTAATTAAACCCCATTAATTAATTTCTTCTCCCGCACAAACGCAACTACGGTAAAGGTTCCATTAAGTGATTACCGGTGTTGCGAGTTCATTGGTGCCATCGAATTTCAATTCCGAGAACCGGTTCAAAAGATAGGAATTCACGCTCGTTCGTTTACCAAACGTGCCCGAGCTAAACTTCGGATATAAATTCTGGGCACTCCGGGCCTCGGAATCATGTTCCGTATGAAACCACGATCTTGTAAAATTCCAAAGAAAATTAAGACAAAATTCCCTTGAATTTTACAGGTCTTTAAAGATCCTTTGTGGGTCATTACGGGGGTTAGAACCTTTCGATCTTGTGTGTGTCCGATGGCTTAGATGAATCAGTGACTACATCTTATCATCTCTATCGTCTTATGATGAAGTATACCTATGTGATCTGAATCTTGACTTTCAATCCTTAACTTATATAATATTCACTTGATATCCTGTGTGGATTACGTTATGTTTTCCTTTGTGGATTGGGTGGTGATTTACAGTGTGGACTGAGTTGTACTTGAGCTTGGGTGTTAGTGTCGATCGAGAATTGATGACTTAGGTATATGTATGGGAATAAACCAAAGTAGTGTCGGATGTTACTTCGTTATTGTATCTTTCCTTTTTGGATTATCCTTTGTGGATTCTGGGAGACCTACATGGTCTCGGGGTCCCTACTGAGTAGCTTATCCTCACCCATGCACGGGCTTTGCCCCCACTACTTTGTGACGGTTGCAGAAGATGGACAACGCTGATTGTGATAGAGGCACGAGGAGCAGGTCGGTACCGAAGGTGGACCACTGGGAAGAGCGTACTCAGAGCAGACGGTTGGACCCGAGGAGCTATGGAGGCTATCTGTACCCACCCTTAAGGTGGGACTACTAGTGGACGGCTCGACTTTGCAGCTTTACTTTTCAGTTTCTGTACTCTTTTTTCAGTTGTACATTACTTTCAGTTTGGGTTTTTATTCTAGCCCATATACTTTACCACACTTTCTATTGTTTCAAGTTTTTACTTAGTGTTTACATCTACTGCTTTCTTACTCTGTGGTGTTTGTTTACTTTACAAAGGCAATGCCATCCCTTTTTATTGGGAATTACGCCTTGGTGCTAGCCGCCATCCCCTGGCCTATGGAAGCCGGGCTTGGGGTAGTAACAGCACAGGCCCCGAGGATGGGTCGTGAAAATTGATTATATTAGAAATTAATATTTCTTGTCAAATACCATGGGATTTTTTGGGAAATATTTTATATATCATAATTCTAGGAGTTTAGATACCACTAGGATATGTTTTTTATGGGTTTTGTTGTTTTATAAGAGTTTAGGGGCATCATGTAGATGTTTTATGGGTTTTTGATAGTGTATTACAAATAATCCTATTATATATGGCACCATGAAATGCCACAACACATTTAATACAATTTTGGATAGGGATACACCTTCATAGAGGAGGATAATCAATAATACCACCATATAGGATTAAATATTTTTCATTGGGGAAGAGTTTCATCACAATGAGGGATATTTATAAATAATTTGATTTGTATGATTTAATTTTATTGAATTAATCATGTTTATGATTTAGTTAGAAAGATTATATATTGATTTTTACCCAAGGGGGGAATCTATAAAAACAAATTATGGGTGGTTGAACTATGAAGCAATATTTCAGGTTTCCATTGTTCTTTCTTGGGGAGTTGTATTTGACCATTGATCATATGGAAATGATTAAACATATCACTCTGAATTGGGAGTTTTTCTATGTCCATATTTGGTCATTCCATAGCTTATCCCAATTTCGGGGCCTTAGCTCAGGATACTAAGGTTCATACAATCATAATAATTTTTTTATAAAAGGTTTATAGCTATTAGAATTATTTAATCCCCAATAATTATTTAAAAGGGATAACTGTGTTGGTGGTTCCATTCATCCAAATATTCTTGCATTTCTTCAATACTATGATCCGTCTTGATGATGGGCGATTTTGTTGGATTTTTGGGGAACTTTGTAGGTATGTTATCTTTCTCCTCCTTATTTATAATATTTTTTGGTTTTAAAATAATTTATTAATATTTTTAGTTTGGTTTTTCATGATAATTAAACTAGAGTATGGTTTAATGATGATGAACGATTGGAATTTTGTGTGTGGTGGAAAGAGGTTGTTGAAGAAAGATTAATACACATTTCATATAATATTTAAACTGAGGAATATAATATATTAATTTAAATTTGGGATTTTTCATTAATTTTTTTTATTAAATTGGTTGATTATTGACTACATGTGGATAATTAATTTTATTCATTATGGTTTCGATTGTGTGCCATGGTAATTCCATGTGTGAGTAACAAATATTATAGAGTCTCCACATTTTATAGTGTGTTATTGGGATACAATTTGCAACTTGGATGAGATTATTTAAATGATTATACATTTATATAATTAATTTTTTGGAGGTATTATATTTAGAAATTCTATTTATATATTGTCTTTGATTTTTTGGGATTGGTTATGGTATGTAAAGTCCGTCTTGAGGATGATAAATCTATTCTAGAGGAAATTAGTCCTAATAAAAATTAACTAAAATCCAATTCATACATGACTGTCTTTTAATATATGAGGTTATGGGTTTGGATAAATTATAAAGGGATCAAGAATTACATAGTAGATAATTAAATGGATTATTTACTCCAAGGATTGTAGATCTTCCCCTTTTTTATTTAGTAATTTGGAATCAATCAGTTACTTGATGACATTGGAACATGGTGTAAAATTTAGTTTATAATCAGCTAGGGATATTCCATAGGGATTGGTACGGCTTAAAAATATCCTAGTTTAGTTCTTCATAATGTTAGATAGTCAGCATGAGGGGATTGGGCCAACGGGAAATGGGTGTGATTTTCACATATCTCACATATGCTATAGGGAAACCCCTGTTTTTGGCTTGTTACATTAGTGTATAATTTGAGTGGAAAAATTAATTTAGGGATGAGTATAAAATAATGAGGATCATTTTATATTGATGATAAATTGATTTATTCTATATGGGATTTGTGTGATGGAATCTTGTAATAAAACATGATAATGATCAGAAATTCAATGAAATTTGTTTCCAATGGACCATGAGGGAGTGTGCTCTTGCTGGTCCATTGTTGTTTAGACTAGGATGTTTATGTGAAAATATGAAGAATATTCGACCTATACTCTTGCAAATATTTTCATATAGAATATCCTGGATGTGGGTTCATCATGGAATTATTGTGCAGGTTTGTGTAAATTATCAGACCTGGATTCTACAGAAAGGTTCCTGGAGCCTATTTGGACACATTTCTTAAAGAACTTCTTCCCAAATTCTAGAGGCTGCTGACATGCAGTGAGGGACAATTTTTATTGGTGTGGAGGCTATACCCTCATCACCAGAGTGTATAATATTTTAAATTCAATATCATGCATGTATAGGAATTATATAATTAACCATATAATACAATGCTTCCACGAAAAGATAAATGAATAATTACTTAAGTAATATCATATATAGATTATTATTTTATAATTAAGGTCTCTAAAAATAGCCCCAAAATGTTTACATTGAAGGTGTACAATTCTTGTACCAAAATGGTTAAAAGAAAAAAAATTATCAAACATGAATCTTAAGCCTCATCTCGATACATTTATCCCCTTCCACTAAGATACAATCAACAACCAGCAGAAGGGAGACGACACTTGTCCATACATATATTCATATTGTCCTTCCAGGTACAAGTCGGTGGCCTAAATAGGGTGTGAGATACAATCCCAATAGGAATCCTACCAAATTAAAGTGACATATAGTAATATAATATATAAAAATAACAATGTGGTGTTAGTTGTAGAGTATGTGATGGATGTACTAGATGTAAACAAATAGTAAATTTCCTAGTTCCCTTGGACACCCATCTGGTGCTACCTACTTCTAACTAGCCGTAATATATATGAATAAATAGTAATTCTTGTCTAATTTAATAATAAATTTTATTTAATTAATATGTTTTTATTTAACATGTAATTATCAACACCCGAAAATGGATCTAAATCCCATATTTAATAAGTTATCAAGAGAGGAAAAACCATGCAATCTATAAGGTGTATGTCACTGACTGATTCTGAGCATGTGAATTATCTTGGAAGACATGTCATATAATTAACTTTATTAATTAATCTGTTTGTTTACATGAACTAAGCCATAGAGATACATATTTGTAATATAGGCAACAATCTAGGAATAACATGAACCAAGAACCACACAAGACCATTCTAGGAATTCCACATTAAAAATCCTATATCGTTGTTGGTGCGTTATAACCTCATTTCCTTTTGATTCCATACATGGCATCCCACTCTAGGTCGCCAAGTTCAACCCATTCCATATATAATCATATTAATCTTCAAGTCCATCCTTTTAAATCCTTAATGAGTCCATAAGTAAATATATTATATAATAGTCATCCCCCATGTGTCTATCCTTGGTAATCCAATATGGAGTTCAATTCTTATAGATGAATGAGAATTTTAGAAGACAAATGATTCCATCCATGGAATTAGTGTTTGACCAAATGAGTCACCCAAGTAATTTATCAAAAAATCAATCATTCAATATCATTTAGTTTTATAAATTGTTGTCACCCTATTAAATTCAATTAAATGTCACCTCATAAGGTGGATCAATGCATGGTAGAACATAGAAAGCTCCCCACTTAATTACTCACATGGAAATTTCATAATATCGGGGTCACACTATATTAAAAAATCCATTACATGGAAATAGGAAAAGGTTATTTTAATTTCATTTCCTCCACTAAATCACCTCAATTTAATACTTACATAATAATTCATATTAAATTCAATAATTCATTATTAAACATCCCATGAAAAGAGGTAAAAGTAATATCAAAATTTTAATTCATGTTAATGCCAGCTATGGTGTGCCAATAAATTATAAACACTTTTAAGGGGGTCCAATTCAAGGTTCATGACCATTAATCAATATTTAATGATCTCATTAATTACATTGATCACACCAATTCATATTAAACAAGGATTGAAATCTATTTCAAGGGAAATTCTCTATGAATTGGGTTCATGAGACACTCAAATATATATATATATGAATATACATATATATATATATAAACACGTCACAATTGAAAGAAATTTATGATATGGAATATGATTGGTATGTAGTTGATAGATTGTCCAGTAACATATCTAGATTAAACTCAGATCATGTGAAAAAAAGAACAGAAGAAGGCCCTAAATATAGGAAAAATAATCATTGTAGCTTAATAGTGAAGATGATACCAGACCAAATTATGATTAACACTATATGAATTGTTATCTTACTAAGATTGATGTAAAGAGACAAATGGTTCTTGATTCTGATCTTAGATGAATAATTTTTCTCAATTTCTTATTTAGTATTCAATTGCAGAGCTCCCAAGATACATGATTTTCTAATATGAGAAATGAAGAAGATTTAGGATTGAAATAACTATTAATTATTTGTAAATTCATAAATTCAACAAGAATATGGATTCTCATTGTTTGGCCACATGGTTGTTGAAACTATATGACAACAGTGTGGACACTTCCGTATGAGAGGAACTTCGCAATGTTTCTTTGCAAGGATTGACTAGCCAGGACAAACCATGCCTCATTCAACTGTCAAAACCCATAGCCGGTGTGGTATGGAAATGAAACAAAAACTGAAATGTTTTTATAACTATTCACGGTCCACCTTCTGACTATCAATCCTAACACTATTACTAGTGATCGTGCAGATTTCCACACAGATTTTCATATAACCATGTGATATGGAATTTATTCCAAAAGGTTGGTTTCTGGGATCTGAACAAGACCCAAAAAACCCCTAATACTCCCATGAAATCTATGGGAATTTATATTTTAGAAAACTTTATCACTAAACTTAAAAATTTATTGATTACAGAAATTATTTACTTCTAGGAAGAACCAAGTCCTTAAAAACACCCCATCCCCCAAAAATTAATTCATCCCTAACTTTTCCTCTCAATGTTAGACATGAATCTTTCGAGAATAACTATAGAAATTTTGATAATACATCAGACTCCTTATATATTCACTCAACATGTACATGGTAATGATTCCATAAAATCCATACTGGATGAACAGATTTGATTTGAGAGAGCATTTGTTCCATAATCCACAATCTGTATAGGATGATCCACAAAGGATGCATCCACCTATAACTGAACCTCCTCAGGCTGAAAGGGATGAGATGGTTAATAATGATAGTGTCATAATATAGGCACATGTATGATGTTGTTCATGGAACAATTACTCATAGTAAACTCCAACTGAAAATCTAGTATCCTAACTATCTCGATAATATCAAATGTCCAGAAATATCATGGTGAGACATTACAATGACTTATAATATTGTTATGTCCCATCCTCAATGAGACTTGCAAAAGGACCACACACTTCACCTCAAAATCTAGATGTCATCCTCCATGATTTATATTTAATTTTTGTATATACTGCATAGAATAAATACACATATAAATGAACTATACCTACTTTATGGTCTCCTAAACAAGATGAGGTTCAAAAATAACTACATCTCCTACCTCAACCAGTATAGGGGTGATCAAAATGTTCTACTGTATCAATCATCTATTGGAAACATATAAATGTTATCTTTAAACCTATAGACTTATGTGAATTCATCAAGTTGTATGTTTCACTCCCATGACCCCCAAAATCCATTACACATTCTCATTAAATGTACATTAGAACATGTATTGTGTGCTCTGAGTGGGAATTAGTCCAAGGCCGGTATATTGTGCTTAGATGAACCTATCTAACTAACTCCCACAACTTCCCTTTCTAGAACCATGATGTAAACATGGTACCCTAGCCTAAAATAATAGTATGTGGTGCATCCTAATGGTATACTATGTCATGGATATACAACCACCAAATATCATCTACTGTAGATTTATCAGAGACATGTAGGAAATAAGAATCTTTCATGGTCTACTTAAAACCATGTATGACATAATTGGCTCATGATTTCCACGGTAACCCAATCAGAAGTCCCAATATAACATCAAACCACATCCAATCATGAATGGGTAAGTGATATAAATAAATAGGTGGCTGCTTATATTTTCATTCCCATACCTATGTACTAGAGAGTTAAATCCCATTAACTCCTAGAGACATTGGGGTGTGCTTCCCATGATGAGCCATGGAATTCCCACACTATCTCCTATTTCATGTCTACTTGAACTTATGGGTGACCATATACACTCATGATCTCATCCTTGCATATGGTCTAACAAAGAGGATATTCCCCCACTATTAACACTCTCATATAGAAAATGTACAACATAGTCCAACACATTCATCATCCTCACGATATCCATAATGGTTAAGTAAGTATCCAAGGGTGAAATTAATTTCTTCCACTAATTTTCCATCACCTCAATGTGTTTATTAGAGAATAAATCGATGATCATATGCTCACTATTGTCCTGATGAATTAGTTGTATCTAATTTATCATTCTCAGTGCATCGATGAATATATTTCCCTCATCAGGCATCTAGGCAATCTCAATGTGTATATTCTATGGGTATTCAACCAACCATCGATGTCTCACATTTATAGTTGGGTGTGTAAATATTTACCTCATCCATTTTTGGTTCATTAATACTAAAAAACACTCTCCAAGTATTTAGTGTCTCCTATAACACAATTTGTGGTCAACTATATCTAACTTGAGATCATTAGTCCGGAAATTACTCTATTGTGGAATCAGCTATTTAGATCTGTATTCTATGAATCTCCACCATCCATAGGAAATGATTCCATCCTGATACATGATTCATCACATTAATGAGTGTAATGCATGGATGAGTCTAGAAAAATTATTATCTATCCTGAATTAAACATTCATTACTGGTCTTGAATGGATGAATTTCATGCACCTGACCATAAAAAAAACATAAACATCTTAGTCAAGACCATCATGAGAACCTCAATGAATGATATGTTTTGTATGAGGCTCCTATAATAACAATCCAACCCAAAAAATCTTTGCATCTCAAATATTTTATCGGGATACTCCTAGGAAAGTATAGCTCTCACCATCTCTAGAACATGTCATACTCTTGTCTTTGAGATAATGCGACCAATGATGAGAATTTGATCCATCCAAAAGTGTCACTTTTTGAGTATAGCTTATAAATTATTATCTCTTCTTTTATTGATTTTGATCTCAATATAAATGGAATGGTCAGGATTATTGTGAGAATCGACCAAGATATATACCACACATACATAAAAAAACATATCTACATAGGGATGTAAAGAACAGTTTATAAGTTACATGAAGATTACTATCACATTCATGAGTCCAATATTAATTATAAAATACTCATATATACCATACTTAATATGAAAATATGTGGGAGGTATGTATGATGATATAACACAAACCTAATAATAACTGAATATCAAATCTATTTTGGAGAAAACCTTAGATCCTAGGAGATAATAAAAAATTCATCTATCCATAGAAGATATTAATAGTTCACAACTATAATCATGGTAATTTTACTATAATATACACATATCCTAAGGGTATAATCAAACCATTTATGAAAAAAATGGAGAATGTCACATATAAGTTTTGGGTCAGACAAAACCTTTTTACACTAAATCCTATAGCTATGTCTTGAGAACCTGTATGTGACTGGTGTCTATCATGTAAGAATGAATGAATACCATTCTAGAATATGGGACATTCTGGATAGAAAAATATACCTATAAAATTAGATATAATCCAAAAATGACATTAAAAAAATTCCATAAAATAATTACCCACTAAAGGTAAATGTGGCCGATCATTGCCTTGATCTTGAATTTATAATGGAACAATATGGATTTCTTACTTCCTAGCCCATGATGCATGATTCTAGCTGAACTCACCAGGATATCCCATTCAACCTTTTCAACAAACTCCCAACCCTTTGGAGATGTGAATTTCATCCTATGATTATAGAATTCAATGAAAGAATCAAAGTGATCCAACCATTCCATCCTAGGAATGATGTAGAAATTTATCTTATCGAGGAAACGTGGACCCATAAAAAGTGGAACACACTGATTTATAGGGGTAAAACCCTAAAATCCTGTAAATTCTCCAGTTAAATTCCCAACATGGTATCTATCATCATAAAATCATTAAAAAACACCGAAAACTGAACCCAAGGCTCTATATAATAGGGATAAATATAATGATATGATAGGACCCTAGGTTAAAAATTGAATATGTTAATGTAAAATAGTTTATATCATAGATTAAGTTACCATATTATTATCTATAGGTTTTGGTTGCACAGCACATATTCGGCCCGATCCAGAGCCCTGTGAAATTTCTTGGCCACCTAATGTAGATCTATCATATTGTCGTTGCATCCCCAGACACAAACTACGATGGACAAGCCCACCACATTGCATTGATTGTCCAATTTTAGTTCATATACCTGTATGAAGAGAAGTTTTTAAACCTTCTTCTAAAAAACTATTTGGTTTCAAAACTATCTTACTAGATTCCAAAGGATCTTTTATAAAACACTGTTGTACAAGGTCCCTTTTCACATGTTTGGAACTCGACTAGGTCTGTCATGCATTGATGTATCAAATGTCTCGATGCATCCTAGTGGTAGAACCTCACATAGATACCTGAGTATGTGGTCTAGCTACTAATATCACTACATGGAAGATGCAGATGACACATCCTACTACAGGTTGATATAGTACCATATATTGTTGTTCAAACTACCAGGGCTTGACCCCATGTTTCTCATAGATTACACATTGTGATATTTGATTTATTAATTATTCTATAAATTTTAATTATCTTAAATACATTAACATATGATAACATTTTATACCTTATGCCATCCATGGATTTTATGATTTAAATAACTCATCACAAATCAAAACAGGTGTGATGTGATGGGGATCTATACAACGGGCTGAATAATCCATCACATATATCATCCCCTACTCCATGTATAGGAAATATTAGGACCAATTTAACATAACCATCTCTAGATTTATGTAGTCATATAAGACATTGAGAAAATACCTCAAATCCTTCTTGGGATAAAGATATGTTAGAGTAATACCATCAAACCATCATTTGGGGGAATTTCGTAGTATATATGTAGTGAGTTGTACCGTCATCTTGGGAGGAATATTGATATTCTCAATCATAGATTACTTAACTATAGACATGAAATATTAACTCGAGGTATACTATCCCTAGAAATTTGGGTGGATTCTATGACTAAAACTCATGCGTCCACATTTACATAGTAGGGTCTACTCTCGGTGCTCCCTAAACGGCCTACATGAGTCACATTATTCATTCATAGAAAAATGACTTAGAACCTATTTTTGGTATATCTAATATAGAAATATAAAGAATGAATTGATTATCCAATGATTTCCCATGGACTACCGCCTCTAGAGCATGATCTCATCCACCCTCCTTGCATGTGATTGGAGGATGCCGTGGTATCATACCTCTACAAATACAAAGCACATGCCTCAAATCAGTAATGATGTCAATGTTCAAATCTAAAATTTTGTTTCATTTAAATATTATTGATAAAGGCCTTATTATATATTAATGCACCAATATTCATGCTCTTATGAAGAAATCATAAACCTATTACATGGTACTTACCCATTCCCACAACTGCGATCACAAATTCTATCAGGGTACCCTGCAGCTACCCGAATAGTGTATAAGATTCAATCCTAATTGGAAACCACTCAATGGTATATTTCCCTCTTTTAGATTAATATATAAAGAATACCATGTAGTAAGTTTAATATTCGAATTAAGTGCAGAATGTAAATAAATTGTAAAGGTCTAGGCTTCAATGGACACCATTCCTCTACAACCTTCATTTTTGTGAAAACAATATCTCTAAATAAATAACCATTCATGTATAATTCTGTAATCAAGTTAATTTAATAAATCAGTTAAACATAATAAGATTTTATTGAGACATGTTCATGGCATAAAATCCAAGATATAATAAGTGGTCAAAAGATTCCGAACTGGGGAATTTTTAAGGTTTAGGCCACTATCCAAAGTCAAGATTTTTCTTTTTCTTAGAAGAACTGATATATAATTCACTACAATAATTAATAAATATAAAACCCTATAATTTCCTTATAATTATTTATTATCAATATATGTATCAATCCAACCATAACATAGACCAAAATCCGTACATGACCATCACATTTATTCTTAATTAGAATCCTCGTATCGATCTAGTTATGGTTGAATCACATTCCATTTGATTCCATCCATGGAGGTACACTATGAAAGAACAAGTTTATCCGATGGAAAATAAAATAAACCTCATTTTTTAGTCCATAATTATAAATACATAATAATTACTTGTATAAATCATTCATATAATTTTCATCCATCACGAGTACATCCATGGAAGTCCAATAGGGATTCCATGTGTCATGCACACATAATAAATATAGAATCAAAATGATTATGTCCATCAAATTCATATATTAATGAATGTGTCACCTAAGGAATTTATCAAACATGTATAATATCAATATCATTTTTAATATAATGTTCCATCAACATATAATGTTTAATTCAAACTCACATCAGAAGGTGTCTTAAGGCATGGTTAATCCTAGAATACCTAGCTCATAACTATGAACATGTGAATTTAATAATATAAGGGTAAATATAGCTTAAACTATACATTTCATGGTATGTACCAAGGTTCATGGTCATTCCATTCCGTCACTTCATTTAATTCAATTTACAAGTCACTTTAATAATCAAATTATAATTAAAAATTACTTAATATAAATTCCATGGAAAGGGGTATTAGGAACACCAAAAGGTTAATTCAAGTTCAAAAAACCAATGGTGTTCCAATTAATTAATAACGTACCCATGTTGGTGTTCTAATTCAAATTTCATGGTCTTTAATTAACTAGAAAATGACACATTAATTTCATTAGTCCCAACTATTTATTTTAAGAAGTGATTTAAATCCATTTCAAGGGGATCACTCGGAGAATTGGGATCAAGGAACACCAAAATATATATATATATACACATCTACATTGAAGTAAAATAATAAGACCAACAATTGCAGTATCATAGTGGATATGTTTTCTCATATAACTTCCTCATTTTACACAGATCATTATAAAAATTAGGAACGAACGATGAACAGGAAATAAAAGGAAAACCAGCATGAAACTAAATAGAAAATATGATACTAAAAAATGACGATCGACAGAAAAGTTATGGATATCTTGTTCAGACAGATCTATGGAGAAATTTTTTTTCTTGATTATGATATCAGAAGAATAATGTATCTTCACAATTATTTTATTCATAAAAGGGAGATATCTCAATAGACAAAGAAATACAAGGTGGGGAATGAGGAAGATTTATGTTTGAAATAAGAATTTATTAATTATATTTTTTTAAATTCAACCAAAATATAGGGCCACAGAATTTGACCACATGGTTAGCCAATTGGTAATCCAATTGTTCTCCATTTTCTAAAGGAATGATACATAATATGATTATTACTAACTATTTTACTAACCATGATGAAATCATGTCCCAATCCACATTCATAAGAATTATAGTGTTTTAAATGGTCATGAACCTCAAATCGAATGGGTTTTCTAAACATGTGAGCTCCTCCTATAAATTATCAACCTCCACACAGTATTTAGTCATTAAGTGGCCAACCAACATGGTTCCTACTAATCGTGTAACATGAATTTTATCCCCATCAGTTGAGTTTGAGGCTCTAAACTATCCCCAAACTCCTTGACACCTTAGTGACCTAATATTTCATTCATATTAGGCCACATTTAATCATATAAACTAATACTTTATGGAAGTAAATTATTTTATACCTCAAGAACGAACTGGTTTCTTAATGTTGGAATAAATTAGTATACTAGTTTGTGTTTAAGAACCAAATCCATTCTCTTATATATGATATGTTGACATTTTTGGGTAAAAATAATCATGCATGTGCATATGAAACGAGATATAATAAATAATCCTACAAAGATTGTTGGTGATTTGATTTTAGTTGAGATGATATACTAAGTCATGAGTGAATTACACCATGTGTTGTAATTATTATATAGAATACTACTAGAATAAAAAGATTATTGATGGATTTGTCCAATGTAAATCAGCACAAGTGTTCATATGGTGGAGATATGTTATAGGGGATTATACAATAAGAGGGGTAAATGTTTGGAAATTTTATATTTATATCCCTTGAGTGAGCCGGAGAAAGTCATTACATGATTTTTAATTCTTACTATATATGAGTTGATAATGTTATTGGTTTATTTTGATACATTTAATTAAGTTAAAAGGTAAAATTATGAGATGTGAATTGAGATAGCATATAAGGAGTCACCATATGTGAGAGGGTGATGGGATGTGATGTGATATGTGATTTGGTTTGATGACTCATCCATAGTGAGATGGAAGTTGTAGAATACATTATATGAGACTACGTATTGGGCCTCATATTGTGTGGGTGTGTGATTCTAAGAGATGGGTTTCAGGATCATAATTCATTGTATGCACCTAGAACGAGTGAGAGGTTATGGGTATGGACTTGGTAAAATGTTGTTCAAATTTTGTGTGGGAACTGAAATTATTTACCATGTTGATGTTGAAAGATGGTATGAGAACCTACACATTTTAATAGGTTATGGACCATGTACGTTATATAAGGAAGATATATATCCGACATTTGTTTGAGCTTGGTACGAAACATTGTTGTAATGTTTTTGTTAGTATATAATAACCAAGAAACCTGATTTAAAATCACATTATCTAATTATTTATATTCCTATGAATTATTTATATATATGATTTCATATTCTTAGAGAACAATGTTATACACAATTGAAATACGATTCTTATATTCTACATAGGAATTGTGGTGTTTATGAAAACCATATGATTAGTGTAAAGTGGGAGAATATAAATGTGTATTAGCGATAAGTTGTGCTGAATCATATGGTCATAGTGGTTTTTTATATTACAATATTTATTCTTATTTACATTTTTTGTGATAAACATAGATTTATAAATATATTCAAGTAATTTTTAATTGTTAAAACAAACTTTCCTATTTTTTATAGAATATTTTGACTCACTGTGAATCTATTAATAAATTCTAAAATATTTGTTAGCGATTATTTTTTTTGTTATTTCTTTATTATAGTTTGTTACGCTGTTGAGGGAATAGTTTCCACAAAAAAATTATTTAGAACCTCGCCACTAGACATAAGCCCCTTGCATTTAGAAAGGAACAAATGTTTTTATATGTTACTATTGATAGAACAGAATAGATGATATTTTTAAATAGGTATTAAAAAACCATATCAAATCCTTCTTTTTTTAATAGCTTAGTACTGGATGATGGTGGTAGGAATTCCTTAGAGTCTGCAATGGACCTTAGGTAGTTAAATAATTGCTAGTAAATTGATGTGAATTCAAGGGTTCTGGGATGATGAAACATCAGTTATTATTTATAACTATAATTGAAGGGATGTTTTTCCAAGTACGGCTTATTGATTTGAAGTGTCATTTTTTGTTTTTCATGGCTTATACTTGCATGATGATTATGTACATGGATCAAATATAGAAAATGGGATTCAGAATACATTCTTGTGATAGTGTATGGATTAATTTTATAACAATAGAGACCCTAATTGACTAAATTTATATAAAAACACATATAGGGTTTCCCTATATAATATTTTAGTGGAATTATACAAAATTGGGAAAAGTTTTGTAGATGATTACTCATGTTATTATCTCCAAGGAACACTATCATCTTATGATATAAAAAACACAAATATAATGGAAGTCAACATACTTTCATATTCATGAAATGGACAGTGAAAATATGTATGTGATGTATGTAGATGATACACAAACTTGTAAATTTTATAAGTCACTTATGTCCCATAATATGGATTTTAATGGTTGTAATATATTCATTTATTGAAGTTGTTCAATTATTGAAAACCAACATACTACCGAATCTGGGTTCCATGATATAACACCTGACATACTATGGTTATATATGATGCTCTTCACTCCAAGAATATAACTGAGAGAGTATGTATATAATAATTTTGGATCATTTCGTGTTGGGAGTGTGATACTTGTGACCCTTTTTTAGACATCACATATTCATGAAATTTTCATCATAAAAATTAATGAAAATGATAAAAATATTCCACTTATATCTATAATATTGTTTTTATAAATGGTTTCTCAACTGGTGTATTTTCATAGATGCAGTTGTCTTTAGTTTACTACTCCTTTTGATCTCCTTCAATCAATATCAATCAATGGGATAAATATGGATAAAACTAATGAGGATTTATTGGAATGTTCTTTACATTATTTAATGTACATGAGTTATTGAAGAGTTAATGTTTTTTGTTTTGGGTTGTATATATCTTCTTGTTTTAATTTTCTGAGTATAAAAAACCCATTAATATTGTAATTTCAGTTTCTTCTATAAACTAATGTGTTTTACTAACATGTTCTTTATAAAATGTTAAATAAAAATGATCAATATATAGATTTTGTAATATTGTTGCAGATTAAAGATAATTACATGAGTTGGATGACATTAAATATGCAATACCCTTTTATATTTTTTATATTTATAGGTTATATCCTTAAATTTTTAGGATTACATAAACCTGACACCCTTACGTACAAGGTCTACATAAGGATATCATCATGGTCACATTTACAAAAAAAGGGTCATAATGGAAATTTTCCTAAATATGGTGTTTTATGAAATGATCAATGTACCTTTTCCTTTATCTTTAAATGCATTAAAGATACAAATTAAAGGTCATTGCGGTTTACCATTATGCATAGTCTGAAAAAAAACTTTTACCTATACATAAGGGGTATGAGTAAATGTATTAATTATCAGTGAGAGGATCAATAATGGTATTTTCATCCCAACATTAATGTAATTTAAGACTTGTAAGGGTCTTACACTTCCATAAAGCATTTTTATGAATGTATCGGGATTTTACCATTACACAGTTTCATTGTAAGAGTACAGGGAGGATAACCATCTGCATAATATTGATTCAATGTAATGATAAATAGAAAAATATTGTTATGTTTAATATTAATTTATTTTTATAGTTTATAAAATGAAAATAAGTCATAATAAAAGGTATTTTGGTATATTTTAATTAATAAATATTTATTTAATTCTAATATTTATATAATTAATTAAATAATTATATATGAGGCATTTTTCCTAAATATTAATTATTATTATTATAAAATACCAATTCAATAAAATATATGGTATGATTTATAGTCTAGATATAATATGTTTATTAATAATTAATACATGTATTTTATAATGTCTATATATATATATATATTTCAAAATATATGTTATTTATTTTATAATATGTTTTTATATAATATAAATATAAATATTAGATGAATATGACTCATGATATGTGACATAAATTCAATAAAATGTAAAATATAAAACAGTTCATATTGAAATGAATTAATTGTTTTTTATCCATGGTAAATTATAATATATTTCTTATTAATATTTATTTTTAAATTGTTCATAAATTAATCATGTAATCGAAAAGATATAAATAATTTATTTGATTATTTAATTTAATTGAAATTCAGGTTCCTAAAAATAATTATGAAATATGAATATTAAATATTCATATTTAAATTATAAAATTATTATATTATATAAGCTCAAATGCCTTGATAGTTTTAATATAATAAAATCTAGTTTTTTGTAGACATGACTTAAGTTTGTAATTATAATTATGAGAATGAAAATAGTTGTTTCAATTTGTTTGTGATTATTAGGTTTTACAGTTTCTATCATTCGAATTATATCTTGGGTAATGTATCCCTTCGTAGTGGTCCTAGAGGATTATGCCTCTACTAGGAATGTGAATGGGGTTATCTATCTACTATATTGGGATTTATCATGTGATGTTTTCAATATCATATAACTCTACACTTCCAAGCAAATTATTAATGTTCCACAATCCTATAATGGTATTTTATACAATGATTTTCAAATCTAAATCATTTGATCCATTCATACGCATAAATAAATTTCATGAAAATGAAAAGATTATATATGACGTAATATTGGAATTTAATCTCCATAAGATTTATATTTAATTACTGAAACTTCAAAAAAATCTTTTAAAAACAATGTGTTTCAATACTTCCAAAGAAACCCATGTCAAAAACTTGATCATTTAACCACGTGTTTTTATCCCTATCAAGGTTCCCATGAATTATATTCTCTTTGGAAAACAAGTGATAGATAACACTAGATCGTCATTTGGTAGGTTATTCACAAGAAAGGTTCCTATAGATTTTATTTTTTCCTTTTATTGGAGATTTCATTGGGTTACACTTAATTATAAAACCCTAAAAAAGGATGTAATAGAAATAAATGTGAGTGAATCTATATGATTCAATTCAATAACTAGATATTCTTTAAAAATTCTGATATAGATTATTTTTGTGATATGTATAATTTCATACATAAATAAATATTTAATTTGTATAACATAATAATGGTCTTATATTTCATTGAAATGTAGATCTATGATCTCTCAAGGGGTATAGTGTACATAGTAATCATTTTTAGTTGCATTGTTTTCTGTTAATACCCAAAATGAATATATATAATACAAGAGAGTCACCAGTTGATATCAATTGTTTTGTTTAATGAAATACACCAATCTACTTATATTGATATCATTAGAATGTTTGTTCTATAAAAAAGATAATTATTTGAATTTTGGTTTCATACGTTTTTTGATGGATAAACATTCAGATTACCCATATGTGAATGTTATAGAAATAAATTTCTATAATTTAGACTCATCGTTCTCAGATACTAGGTCTGAGTAACTCATATTTTATGAAAAAATTAAACTCAGATATATAAGAAAAATTAGGAAGATGTGAAATAGATCATTTTCTAGAAATTGAGAAATAGTTACTCTATTAGAGGCAGACACATGTTATTTCATTTCATCAAGTGTGATGATTCTTTAATTTATAAATTATTTTTATATTGTTTCAATAATTTTTTTTTCCTTTATCCATTTTGGACAAGATTGGATTTTTATTAATTTTAATGAACATGTGTTTATATATATATATATAATAATTAATTTTTTAGGGAATTATATATTTGAAGAAGGAATTAAATACTATATATATGCATAATTTTATATATCCCATTTAGAATATTAAGATTATAGTTGATTATAATCCCACCTACCTATTGCATTATAAATATGGATATATAATTGAGAAATGCATTCTAGGATACCATAAAGATTTATTATTGGAGTCATTTTATTGTGAACAACTTCATATATATGAATATTATTTGTTGGTATGTTTAAAAAATTCACCATTATATAAAAAAATATGATAGTGATAGTGGACTGTTGGATCATATACATAATGATGTATGTGGACAAATGAGTACATATGAAAATGGGGGTTTTATACATTTATAATTTTTCCAATGACTCTAGTCGATAGGAATATGATTTTATGATTAAATAATAGTATGAATCATTTAAAATGATTTAATAGGTTTGAAATGAATTGCATAATTAATTCAGAAAAAGTATTAATGTTTTCTAATCAGATTAGTTATTTTATACTTCATCTAGAAATTCATAGAAAATATAAGATATTGTGAAATTGGTTTAAAACCGAATCCTCCCAAAACCTTAATAAGTAATGTTTTATCTAAAAAGAGGAATATTACATTGTTAGACATGGTTTTGTTGATGATAAATCTATGTGACCTTGCAATATTAGTCTAGTGTTATACTATATAGGGTGATGATATATTAATTAACTAAGTTCCATGTATTCACTAAGAAACCATGACTGTTAAGGGATATGAAAATATATTTATGTTTTAATCATTTATTTTATTTGTATAGAAGATATATGGTGATTAGATACTGATAATATGTGACTCAAGTGAGATAAACTATTTTTATTTTTCATACTAATGACAGTAATATTTATTATTATAACCATGTTATATGATAGAATTTTTTTGTGGCATGAGAAACTCATTCCATAAAATTAATATACATGGATATATGTGTTAATAAGTGGTACAATGAACTTGGAGAAGGTGGGGACAATAAATCTTTATGTATTCCTAATATAAAGGTTGATTGAGTTCAGAAAAGTGTCATAGAATATGAATCCACTCAAGTTACAAAAGACACTATATTGTATTGTAGGATTCATTATGGACCCATGATATATCGATTTATTAGATTCAATGATGTTCAATTATTGGTTATAGGAGAGTATCCATCTTCATATAGTGAATACATTATGTGTTATGATTCTAAGAAATGGTTAAAATCCAAGGAGTCTGAGATGGAATCCATATTAAATAACTGAGTTTACATTCTAGAATATTTACTTGAATGGGTATTACCTCTACAGTGTATGTGGAGTTTTGATAAGTAATTATTCATGGATATAGAATGCTTAATGATAAGTAATATCTGTGGAAGAGGGTTAAAAAAACATCATAGAATAGATTATAATGAATTAGTTTCACATATTGTGATGATAAAATCCATTCATATTTTTTATTCCGTAACATGTCATTATTATTTTGAGATATATAATATGAATATCAAAACCAAATTCCTTTTTAGGAATTTAGTAAAATATATATATGATACAACATATGAATTTAAAAGATTCAAATGATAATGCATTGTTTTTCAAAATTCAATGTTATATTTTTTAATAATGTAAGCTTATCTAAGATGGAATATCTTGACTGATGATGTAATAGAACCATTTAATTTCATCAAAAAAATGAATGATTTCAGTGTATAATGGTTACTTAGTTTGAGTTTTATAGTGTTTCAGATAATATATTTAGATGAAATATTGTATATAATAAATTGTCCCACCAAAATTCATTTTGAGAATTTGGGGATAAGAAAATATTTATCAATAAATTATATTGGTGAAGTAGCCTACATAATCAGGATGAAAATAAAATGAAATAGAACTTTTTAAATCTTTATATTGAATAATAACAAAGTTATTGATACAGGGGTAATGTCGTTTAGAATGATGAGCATTCATATGGGGTATTTATCAAATTTGTGTTGAATAAATAATAGGAAGATTCATGATAATTTGATCGATTCTTAATGGATACCTAGAATTCCTTATGTTCCAATGATAATATATTTCATATAACCCATATTGTTAAATTTTCTTGATTTATCATATGAATCAATAATTACCATTTGATGACAATACTATCCTTACAAGGGTCACCATATTTATATACAGTAAATATTCATTTACTTGATAAGGGAAAATGGTATGGAAATGATCATTAGTGGATATTATGAGGCTTATCTAAATGGTAACACATATACTTATATCTAGTATGAAAAAGATGATATGGAATATAAATCTAGATTTGGGTTTAGAATAAATTGAAATGAAACTAGATGGAATAGTTCCAAAAAAGACAACATAGATAACACTACAAATTATGAATAATTTATCATTGCAACAGATTCTATAAATGATGTTGTTTCGACAATAATGATCATTTCAAAACATGTGTAGTTTCATAGAATTATTTGATAAATTAATATGTATTGTGAAAAAATGGTGTCTTTCATAGGCTAAGGTACCGGATCATATAAAAATGAAAAAAATTAATCCAAAACACCAACAAATATAGATGACCATTGAGAAGTTTGATGTAAAGAATGTTTAGTTGATAATTATAATAAGTTAGGAAATCCATCAATGAAACCATTACCACATAGTCAACATTGGGGTTATATAGAATTCTTGGGCATTAAACACATGAAATATTTGTTTAAATGGTTGTAAATGTATTATTTCACTATAGTAATAGTAATTTGTAGTTATAATTCATTTATTTTTTCTGTTATTAATATTACATGAATTATCAATATATAATTTCCCTGAAATATAAGACACTGAGATTTCCCTAAAAATGATAATTATAGTGTATTGTGTGTGATAACTCTATGATATGGTTTATAGTAATATAATCATATATTGATTAAAAGGTGTTTCCTATAATATACGAAGAATATATATAGGAGGTAATACCTATTTATTTATTTATTTATTATAATGATCCAGTAATGTATATATCAGGCACTAACATATATTCATCCATAACATTAAGGTTTTGTACTGATTACAAATCATTCTTATGAAATTATACATATATAATTCACTAATGCATGGTTATTTCGGCATATTTTTCACCATTTCATTAGATAGAGAAAAACCATGATGGTCTTTTCTCATGTATATAATGTGAATTAAAATATAAACTGTGATTAAATTAGGTTGAAGAAATTCATGTATAGTCTTAGTTTTTTCATTTATGATGTGTTTATCTACTTTGTTTAGTGATATATGATGTACATAGAAGATAAATGGCTTACATGTGAAATATTCCCCAATTTCATTAGTCTTTTTAGATAATCAATGAATAAATGATAGGTTAATAGTAGATTTTTATGTTCCATGTCTATTAGTCACTCGATGGCAGTGAAAAAAGTTATTATATCGGTATATATTTGATGTTTATGATATTTGATATGTATTTATAGACATATTAATATGTTTGATGATGATATCTTCAGACCCCTTAGTCGCTTATGTGGCATTGATGCATTTCTAGTGGTCATACATTTCATATATTTCTTACACCTAAAAAATTCAATTCTTTGTTTTTGTGTATTTTGTTATGTCGGGTAGTGTCACAAAATTTTTCCCTTGTATAAGGATAAAAATCTAGACAGTATTTTGGTTCAAAATAAATAGATTTGGAATATAAAAAATCAAAATTGTTCAGATAGATTATAAAAGATGTGTGAAATTAATATAAAGTCCATTTTGTATTTTAGTGATAGTGCGAGGTTGTTAGATGTTCACATAAGATATTATCATTGTGATGTTTTCTTGAATAATTAATTTTTGTAAGAGAGTGAAAACTCCACTCACGTTTGGGTTTCCTCTATTTTTGATCCAAAAGATACATCATTATTTTTGGAAGATATTCATTCATTAAATGAGTTCAATAAAATAATATTAAAAGAATGTAATGTTCTCTTTCAGGGATATGGAAGCTAAAAGTTTATATTGATATATGGAACTCTTCATTCACTAATGTTTCCTAAAAATGATACCTAAAAGGATGTGATCCTCTATTACTAGGTGTGTAATACATGTGAGATTCCAATAGAACTTCATTCTCACCGAAATGTTTTTATCATTTTCAATGAAGGTATTATAGCTCCTTTTAAATTTTATGTATCCTCTTGAAATGATCAAGGATTCCCTTTTCAATATATTTTCATGTAGGTAGTGTAGTTTTTTTCACCGATCCGCATGATATCATTCTTGTATTATCTTATGAAGAGGAAATGATGTCTATGTTTACTACAGACTTCATAGTACTCCATTTAATGGAAATTTGTATGAATTTTAATTATTAAATATTTTTATCATGTGTTTTATATTATATGATAATTAAAATTAAAATTATATTATCATATTGTATCCATCAATATCTGAATGTGATGTATAGGTATCCTTGAGGTGTATTTTTTGGTTTGGTTCCCATAATTATGGTTTTGAAAATGTAGTGTATTCCTGAGATATTTCTCATGGTGGGGACTAATTGACATGGAGAGCTAGATAAACTTGATTGGTTAGATAAATTCATGTGAGTGCCTATGTGTTTTCATGTAAATCACCTTCAATAAATTTTTATGATTATGTTTTGGAATAACTATTGGGTGTCTGTACTACTAAATTGGGATTATTAATGAATTGTAATTTTATGTTGATAGCTTATCCAATATGGTTTGGCCTTGGATTGTAAGTACATGGGTTAATTACTATTGTTCATGAATTATTCCCAAGTGGATGGTGGTTGTGTGTTTGACATTTTCATTTGTTAGATTCATTTGGCTTATTGGATTGGAGCATCGACTGGGATTATATATTGTGTGTTTACATGAAAGGGTTGTATGGAATGTTGAATATGAACATTATACAAGGTTTGGAGATATGTGACTACTAATAGAATGAGGTTGGTTATATGAACGATTACATTGGGAGTGTATACCTATTTTTAATCAATGATATTATAATTGGAATAGTGTCCTCATATTTGGTTGAGAATGGGAGGTGACTCATTGTTCTTAAAAGGGGCCATCAGGGATAGATCATAGCATCTTAGTATGATAGATCTCAACATCATTCTTAATAGGGAAAATTAGGAACATTATAAACATATCATATGAGTGACACCAGTGTGTTATTAGATCATAACTATTTTTGTGATCTTGATGTAGTTTTAGGGGACGTAATATTGTGTGGAATGAACCATTGCATATAACTAGGTTTAACCCTCATTTCATGAGGTAATTTTTTAATATCAAGGGTTTTATTCTTTTTATGATTGAGAATTGTTGTGATGATAGATATTTTCATTGGTGATTGAGTATGAGAGTGTTAGTCACATCCAATCATTGAGAAAATTATGAGATGGTTAATATGAATTTGAGATCATGTATATTACTTCACCAGAAAGATGGTGAGTATAATCCTATGATGGGAATTATCTAATTATCCCCTTTTTTGCAACCATTATTTCAAAATCATTGAAGTGGTTTGAAATTTTTTGTATGATAGTGATGGTTTTAATATAAGTTTGGTATATAGGTAGTTTTAATTTTATGCGGTTCCATAGTGAATACCATATTTTTTTTATTTGTATGTCGTGACAAATATAGTCCATTTTAGTATTGAATATTCATGTTGGTATTTGGTCGGATTGGTATTTGATTTAGTTGAAAATTGAATCACTTCTTCTGGAGAAAGTTCACTGATAGATTTGGGTGGATGAGAACCCAACAATGTAAAATACAGATTGTATTTTTCAAACCTCATTTTGGATGTTTCGATAATTAAGTGATGTCTCAAGGGGTAGGAATTGTGATCAGGTGATGCGATAGTCTAGAAATGAGAGGGGCTATGTGATTTTCTGAAATGGAATGACAATAGAGATATACCCATTTTATACATGTCTATTTCATCCAAAATAAGGGAATCACATCTCATAAATTTTTTAAAATGAGATAATCATCTTTAAAGATCAAAATGTGGATATATAATGATAAGATAATATATTTTTATTTTTTTCATGATTTGTGAAGAAAAACCTGATTTACATCAGAAATAGTAAAAAGGAAGTGTATCATGATCCTATCATCGGATTAAAGATATTGAGTCAAAATTAAGAGCATATAGGGGATGATAAGTGTTATGGTACATGTTCTATAGTATCCTATGACTTTATGGGACTATAATTATAGGAATAATATGAATATGGGTCACTAATAATGGGATTTAAAAAACATTATGACATGAATTAGATGTTTAAGATTGAAGACACATATAAGAGGAATTGTTTCATGTTTTCATGTGTTTTTTTGATTTTCACATTCATCAACTAAAATATATAGGGTTTTATGCTAGTAAAATATAGGTAAATATAATATATATATATATATATATATATATATTACTTCATGAAACATCATGGGAGGTTACATCATGAGAGAAAAGGCGGTGTCCGGAATGTGTTGGTGAAAACCACAAGCCCAATGTTTATGATTATTCATTATTATTAGTAGAAGTATTTTATAAATATTTAGGGAGGATTGTATCATCACATGATTTATAATATTAATGTCTATAGAATCAATCAATATCATGATATATTAAATCATATTTCTTTATGAAGTGTGATTTTTTATTGAAGAACCATATTCGGTATCCTTAGTTACTCCCTTGGAAGTTGTTTTATGTCATCGAAAAAATGGTTACAGAATAATGTGTCTCTATGAATTCATAATTGATCAATGACCTCAATTGGTCATGATGTAACCAGATCAAAGTCTGGGTAAGATCATATTAATTCCAAGAGTTATTTTGGATAATTTCTTATTTTTGATTTATATTAATATATTGGTCAACAAGTCTTTTCTAGAATGGTCCCACTAATGATTTGGAAGTTAAATGGGGCATGAGAATAAAGTTTTCAATAGATCATCCCCTTATTCTTCCTCCCATTAATCTCTTATAACATGGGCTATTTGGGATTGATGTTACATATAATTTTGATGGAATTTTCACTTACCACACCCTTACTACATATTTTCCATGATTAATCCATTCCATGGTTTTATTTCATGTTTTTGTTTCAATAATGATTCCACTAGAGTGTGGTGAAAGCAACCCACAAAATGGGAGATTCCAGTATTTCAATGGAGGATGATGAAGAATTGTGAATTCATTCTATATTTCACCCTTTTGGTTGTGGTATGATGTTCTTAAAATTTCATTAGGGAATTTAGTTTAATTTTATTTAACTAGTGGATCAATAAGTGGTTTTGGAATGGTTTTTGATCATAGTGGGGTTTATAATACACTAGGGGCCACCTAAACATGATTATTAATTGTTCTAATGTCATGGGAATCCATAATGAGTTTCTAGGGGTTATACCTCTGTGGTTGGGAATGTTAAATTAATTATAAAATTTAATAATTAATTTTTTGTATGTCTTCAGATGAAATTGGGGCTTCGGATATTATCATGGATATGTTCTGTATTGAGGTTTGATTATAGTTTGTGGATTAATTAATATTAATCCAATATTAAGATATGTATTCCCCATAATACATAACATTATACATAATATCTCATGATCTTCAATGAGTTTATGGAGATTAATGTATAGGTAAATTGGAATGGGATTTGGAGTGAATGATTGGAAATGTTTGGTGACAATGTACCTCCTAGTATTATATTGATTTTCCCAATTCGGATTGAAATTTTTAATTTCCATTCAATTTTACTTAAGAGAAAATTTTGGAAAATTAGGTTCATTAGAGGTTCATGATTTGTGAAAAGGATTAGAATGGGTTTTGAATATCCTAGGTTACATATTACCGGTGATTTTCAATAATCATGAGTGGTTTTGGCCTATTAGTGAGGGGTATAAATCCCACATATATATATTCTATGGTTTAGAATACCGACTTGATGAAATATAGTATCCTTGGTGTATGTGTTGTATGAATTTATTATTCTTGGTTTTAGTATGATTTTATGAAATTGTTTTCATCATGGTGATTGATTAAATGATATTTTATGTGTGCTACGAGATTGGATAAATTATGGTTTATTGAACATTTTTAATGTCTTAGAAATGAGTTGCCAATAGACGATCAGGGTTTGATATTGATATATCTTACTGGAATGATATTATGAATTCAATGTGGAAAATTTAAGGGGTAATTTTACATTGATTCCTCGGTTCAGGGTTAGGTAGTTCTTTTAAGTCATGTAGTCAACATACTATAATGGGTTTGGATTTGTATTGATGAGAAGAGGCAAGGTTGGGTCTCCAGAACATATTGGATGGAAATAAAAGTAAGACATGGATACTGAATGGTATGATTTTTCATTTCTACTTATATAATCCTAAAATACATTTTTATCATACAATTAATAGTGGGGGAAGATTTTTTATTTGACAAATGACTCTAGTTTATGAGGGGTTAGAAACATGATGTAACATAGGTATGTGGATTGTGGACATAATTAGATTGATGTTTTGGTCTCGGTCTTCACCAGGTGGGATAGGTTTGACATAAGTGTCTAGATAAATAATGATTAGAATACACATTGTGAGATGGTATATGTAAAAGTTTATTATCATTACCCACACCTGGGAAGAGGATTGAGGAAATTTATTAACATTATAGGCCTTCCTAGTATGAGAGGGATCATAAGATGGTTTTTTTCGAGTCCTCACACAAAGTGAGATGGTGAAGGTACGAAATGTTATATGAGAAAGTGTGTGAGGATGTTCCCCAATTGAGATGACTATGATGAGAAATTTTTTCTTATATTAATCACAGGGATTTACCTTGATTATTTGTATCGAGGTGGGTTATTTTTTAAGAAAAAGTTTTTGGAAACATATTTAGATATACATTGATGATAAGACACAACTTATGATATTTATAATTTCTTGGGGACCATACACTGACTGAGAAGTTGGAGATTGAGAGTTTGTATTACATTGTGGAGGGTTTTCATAGACCCTACCCTGAGTGAAAGGGAATAAGATGAGTGGTGGTATGACACTCTACATAATAATCCGGTTATGAATTAGAGTAGTTGTATATAGAGACATGTTTTCAATAATATTCTATGCATGATATTTTCAAGTGTCATGGATAACTAGTAAATAAATGAGTAATCAAAAAGATGTCTAGTATTCCATATGTTTCATAAATTTTACCATATAAAAATATTAATGAGATGGAATATATTAGGTTCACATTATGATAACATAATGACATTTTTTCCTCACTCTATGCATGGGTAGACTAGTTCATTTGATAACCTTATGTCAATTATTTATATTATGATTATGTTGAGTAGTGGATCTTGTAGGAGATTCATTAAATATGCTGGATATTGGATAATGTGTGAATGTGTATTTATTGTCGAATCCTTGTGAAATTTTTAGTTTCATTTACAATAATCTCATGGTAATCTAAGTGGGGGACCAGATAAGATGTATAACCTTATGAATTTATTGAAAATTTATAACAAAATGGGTACCTGTATAGATTATTATGTCTTACATATGGATATAATCCATTTATCTATACTATGATATGTGTTTATGATGTTTTTTTGGTAATTTATTTTTAATTCATGGTGAGTAAATCATGTGAATCATCTCCTCAATATATTATTGCAGTCACAAAAACTATTGGTATACTTTTATATTAGAGGTTGTGTTCTTATAGTCTTGTTGAACACCATGTATAACTAAATTTGGTTGATTTTTCTTAATGGGTTACATCAGCGGACATTATAAAAACTATTACAATACTTATGAATATCTATACCCTATTTTCATTTTATCAATTTCTTCCCACACATTATAACACAACATGAATTATAAATATCTATGTATAATTTTATATTCCATAAATATCCCAATATTCAGTAGGCTCAAAACATTATTCATAATAACCTCATCCAAATTAATATTTTCTATTCTTTGAAAAAATATAATAGGATTTTCTTCATCTTTCATTGTCATTTTTAGAATGAAAATTGAAGGAATTATCCATATAATGTTTGAAATTGATAACAAAATCGATGTATTATGTTTCATCATACCTTCTTGTATTCAATCTTCTAGATAATTATATATATACCAAAATAGGAATTGTTAATGTTTTTATGCCACTATGATAATAATATATGAGTTTAATTAGAAGTGTCCTTAGGGAATGTGTTAGTGGTTCTTTTAAAAATAGTCGAATCTATTGTATATTTTATTCATTCCCATTTTTGGTATTTTATACGTGTTTATATGAAAATATCAATTATACATGACACTCTTGCCTTCCATTTACACTTTATATATTCCCGTATCATAAATTGTTTCAACTTCTTGAGATATATCAATTGTAAACTAATTCTATATTTCATACCCAACATCCTTATAAAAACTATTACAGAAAATCATTTATCCTTTAAGTTTAGATGTTTTTTAATATATAATAAATTATGTATCAATTATTATTACCACAATGGAATATATATCTTCTGTATGTAATATCTATGAGATCCCAACTTGTTTCCAATAATAGTCTACAAAGTATGGAATATAACACATTCGTTGTCTCCACATCATGTACTAAGACATCTATAGGTAATACCACTTTCCTCTTCTTAATAAAATTAACATGAAAAAACATAGTGAATATTTAATGTATTTTTCTATATGTTATATATAATATATAGTTTTTAGTACACCCATTTCAAATTCATAATACATTTTAAAATAATTATGTTGATAATAGAACTCAAATATATCAAAAATGTAAATTTGTTTCTCAAACTCAAATAGAATTTTGAGGATCATAGGGTCTTTTATTTTTAATGTTATGTTATTATAAATAAAATCAGAAACCCTAAGTAATTTAGGTCATTTTCTTCTAAAAAAATTATTTCATTCCTAGATTTTATTAGGTGATACACCGATTAAAAATGCACCATGAAAAACAATTAAAATATTGTTATTTGATGTTATAGTTATAGTTTACCCATTAGATTATTTTGTATGAATAGGTTTAACTAAATATTTTAATAAATATATTTTTCACATCTATGAAATAGTATCTAATGTTACAAATTAAAAATAAAATAAAATAAATCTCATTTGGAATTAATGGATATGTTTTTATGAAATTCTATTTTTCAAATAATTTGTTTTTATCATAATATATCAATAGATCATTATTGTTGAATTAATTTGAAAAATTATATATTGTATATTAATTAATATATTTTTATTATTAAGTAATATTTTATCATTCCCGTGACAAAATAAATCATGTTTTATTCGTAAAAGTGTTGATTTTCTAAAAAGTTATTTGATTAAAATTTTGTGTACTTATTTTAAAATTAATTTTTTCAACTATTAGAAATATATTCATCCATAATACATTATATAATTGAATCATTGATGAAAATTGTTGTTAAATATGTCACTTTTATATTTTTCCAATATGATTAGTAAACCTAGAAAAAATTTATTACCATGATATTGGTTGAACGGGTAAAATATGGTAAAAACATAGGGATACGGAATTATATTTTTTATATATTATTTTTTTCTTATCTTTTTATTTCATCCATTCAGATAAACTTCCTAAATATTTTGTCAATTTGGGCCATATTTCATTGAATATTACATTTATTTTTTTTATGAATTTAATCAGTAAAAAAGATCACTCTTTTGAATTGAATGTCTCTAAAATATAGATATATGGATAAAATAGTTTTAATTTTGGATATAAATATATATTTAGAAGATAAAAAAATTATCAAAGTTCTTTTTTACTGATTCTATAATTATATAAAACACTTATGCATAGCTGACACAATAACTGTCCAATTAGAAGAAAAATATTGTAAGTTATTTAAAAATATAAAATGTAATGATAATTTTTGTAAAATATTATATTCAAAAAATTTATTAGAGAAACATAAAATATTATCTATTATTGAGAATATTTTAATTTATCAACTTTTTCAACATAGCGTCTCTAAAATAAATTTATTGAATAGTTCCAAAATTTATAGTAATGATATTTTATGGTAAATAATAAATAAATTAATTAATTAATTATCATTAAAATATTATCCTTAAACATTTTAATGTAATATGGTATTAAAATTCTACAACATTCCATTTAATATTCTCTTTTCTATTTATGGTGTCATCACTAACCCATTAATATTGTAATTTTTTATATCGTGGTTAATGTAAATAATGGTTAATGATTTAGTAGAAATATAATTATAAGGTCTAAAATGAAATTAAAACCTCTCAAAATTTCAGTTTAAGGTTTTATTTTTATCAATAATATTTTTTTGTCAATTCATAACCATTTGGAAGAATTTATATTAGGAATGAATTTATTAAATTTTATTCTTTTACAAAATTCCTTGTTTCTCCACTTCATTCCTCGTAGAAGGACCCCCCATATTTTTCATTGTTAAACTAAATTAATCCTTATAGTTGAACACAAATCTATCCAATTATATTATAAATATCCATGTTCTAGTTTTTTTTCAATCCCCTAATGTCAGGACCTATTATACAAAAGAGGTGATCCAATGAGGTACATTATAAGAAGAAAAAATCTCCTTAACTGATCACTTTAAGATTATTTATTTTACCTTCTATTAACATATATATTTATTCATGAAATAAAAAGTTTATAAAAATAAATATATATAAATTTTATGCTGATAATGAAATGAAATTTATTAACTATATTTTAAATCAAATAGAAAGTGAAATTATTGTTTGTGTATACATACGACTTACCATCTCCACATTGCTGTATATTTCATTTTCCATAACAAAAATTCTTTATTGAATACTATTATATTTTAAATTATAGTTTATTAAATCTAATACATATTTATACTTTTATAATGATAATATCACATACTATTTATTATTTTAAAGTCTCTTGTAACATGTAATGTCTCTAATTCGTACAGGTGAACTAATTGATCCACGAATCAAAATTATTTATTCATCATTTTTTACAACGATGATAATAAGGACACATCAAATAAATTAATAAGATATATATGAAATAATAATCATTATCTGAGGATTATTTTTTTAACATTCATTCCTTCCCTCATTAAAATAATCAAAACATCCTTCTTGTGTTTGTTGGACCTACTATCTCCCCGAACTGTACCATTAATTTTTATTTATCTACATTTTTATTATTATATATATTTATTTATTTATATTAAAGTTGTAATATATTTATATCCTAATTAAAATATTGAAATTATGGAACCATGGTCAATGTTTAATTTTCTAGACTGCCAAACCAAATCATGTATGAAAATATAAGCATGAATCACCTAGAATTTTTTTTATATTTGTTTTATGAATGTATGATAAAATATAATAAGTAATTGATACATCATATCATAGATATGACTATGGTCATATAATAATTTTAAATTATATTTATTTATTATTTTGATGGATAAAATGTGTATGAATCAAACTAAAAATTTAGTTAAGATATTTAAATTTTAATCACATTTTATTTGGATTTATTATGATTTATATTCTATTGAATGAATTATATGATCCTTATATGATAAAAAATTACTTTTCATTTATACCATTATTTTCAAGACAATATTGATCCCTATAATTCCATCACTTTATTCTCTCGATAGTTGTATATTATTGGTTTACATAAAACATAATATGTATGATTTATTGTTTGAAAATACTTTTTCTTCCTTGTCTATGTTTTATCTATTTTTTTAAAAAAAATTTAAAACTAAATAATGATTTTTTAATGTAATTTTTTCCATTCTCTAATTACTATAAAATTTTTTCAAAGGAATCTCCATCTTGTTTGATGAATGAGGTAATTTTTAACAATTTTCTACACATGCATGAATGGAATATTTTAGTCTTCCTTATACAGTTTAATGGGATTTTCCTATCATCATAAATTCTTAATGAATTCAAACATCCTTTTATGGTATGATTGGTTCTTTTATCATATATTTTTTCCATAATTTATTTTATTGTTTATATTTTAAATAATTTATTTATAAATGTAATATTTATTTTCCTCTTGAAATATTTTAGTGAATCTTTTTAATGAATTTTATTCAGTGTTAAAATTATTTTGCTGTTAAATAAGATTTAATATGATGAAATTAAAATGATATCATCATTATTCATTCTATATATTGATTATGATTATGATTATGAGATGATTTTGTGGTAAGTTTTTCTCCATGGTTAATTATACAATTAATATATGCAATATTTATGAAAATCATTTTCATTACATGAGTTATGATTTCATGATATGATGAATGTTATATGATACTAAATGATATATATATATATGGATTTAATTATGTGATGGGTTATCACATAACTTTAAAAGACTCTATTGAATTGGTTAGTATAGTACGTCTCATGAGACAACTATAGGAAATAAGTTAGTGTGATTAATCCACTGTAGAAAAAAAATTCAATGTTCTTGATCAACTATTTGAAGTTAGTCGATATTCTTGATCTACTGTGGGAAATATTTTATTATTAATGATTTGTTATAATATGGGAAAAATTATATTGTTGCATGATCTATTATGTTTTTATAATCACTATAATTAACTATGTAAATGAAATGGTTTATATATATATGATGACCCTAGAATCTAATGACATTAATTTATAGTCCATGATTGATTTTTGATGATTTCCCATTTTTATGATTATTTTTTATTAAAATGATATAGATTTATTCAATGAATCATGTACAAAATAATGGATATATTTTGTATGAACTATATATGTTATGTTCATGATATCAAACCATTATTATTATCTTATTAATTGTTATGATCAAAAATTAATATCACAATTTTTTATTATTATTGAGTATGTAAGATCATCAATTATTTTATTTCCTTTTGCTAGGTTTTGTATAAATATTTATGTATGAATAATTATGAAGATCACTATGTTGAAATATTTTTATCGGAAATATTGTTGGTCATTCATCAAATAATATGATTGTTTAACTATCTCTAAATACAGTTTTTTCACACCAGTCATGTATTTACTAAATATAGTGAATATTCCAATTAAAATATGTTATATTTACACATGAAATGGTTGGTTTGGGATAGTTTCTATCAGTGGAAATGTTTTTTTGGTCATTACATATTGGGATTAGATTTTATTTCTGAAACCCATAGTGATATGACATATTATAGAATAAGAATGTAATTTTTTGGTAATGGCCATGGATAACCTAGTTTATACAGAAATTCCTATAGATTCAGAAGAAGGTGTAATGATTTAGACATCCAATGAGTGATATTTAGAGATTATTTAATAGTTAAATTTGATTATTATTCCTTGATACATATACATTTATTTTTCATTTTAATCAATCATTAAAACTAGAAGACAATGTTCTCGTAATGAATGTGAAAGAAAACAAAATGATTTTCAACCTGGGTGACCAAATGATATGGATGATCGAATGAATGATTTTTTTTCTATGACCACAAAACATTATCTAGTATTGAATGTAGATGAGAATTACTAACATTATAAGGATCGAACAATGTGTTATTGATTTACTCATGATGCATTATCCACAATCTATTAATACATCATCTGATCCACTGGTTTCTCGGTGATGAGCCAACACCACCGAGAATTTATTTTTTCATTATCCATTTCATATAGGATGAATATTTTTCCCTAGAACATTATTATTTCTAAGGAGAATTAGATCAATTGTGTAACCTGATTAGGAATAAAAGACAAGAGGTAGAAATTTACTCTATTTATTTGGATGAGTTTAATATGATATTTCTAATTTAGTAATTCATTTATAATCTAAAAAATGATAGTGACAGAATTAAATTATCACATGAAAAAGGATGATTAAACAATTTTTATATATGAGGAAAATTTTATCAAACATTAACATAATTCATCTGGTTTAATCATTAATCATAAAAGAAAATTTTTTCATGTTTTTGTGTATTAAATTCATGTATTTTAATGGTTTTACTTATATAATAATTCAGTTCATAAAAATAAATCATCTGATGTGTAATAATGGTAGAAATTGATATTATAGAACCTCACCATTTCCATGGATTAGATAGGAAATGGAATATCAAGTCTTATGAAAATTTAATTAAACTATATGATGGACTGAAATTATATCCATATACATACAAAAAATGTTGAAGGGAATGATTATGGGAAAATCATTGATGAAACTAGAAGGAATAATAAATTTTAAATTTTTGGTTATAAGGAACATGAATGTCAAAAGTTAATGAAAATGATTGTTATTTCAGTGTAAGAAATGAATAATCCAACTCATACATCACCCACACTCTAGTTTTTTAAATATAAAGTGTATGGGTATTATGATAACCTGTGCAGAAATATGACATTTCAGTATGATGATCAACATATAAATCAAATATGGTCATAAAAAAGAGGAAACATCTTGTGATCACAATACCCAAAGCAGGATACAAGAAATATGTAAGAACCCAGTTTTTGCTGAGAAAGACTTTGAAATATTCTTGATAATATTCCAGAGAAGTGCCTTTAGACGGCGTGCGATTCCGAGCCCCAGAGTGGCCGGAATTAAATTTTCAGTGCGTTCACACTAGAAACGCTAAATAAATGAGATAACTCCTAAACGGGGATCCGGATCAGGCATCCGAGTGTATGTATGGGTCCAAAATGGGGTTTTTACCCTATTAGCGACATAAAACTTGTCAGCGCGGGATGTTTGGACCCCTCGCCCGCTCCCGGAACGTTAAGCGGATAAATAAATTAAATTAATTCGTTTAATGTTGAAACGCAGGTATCTCTTAAACTGTGGCTCGGATTGGGAAACTGAGGGCACTGTTGTGTTCGAAATGTGCCGTTTACCCTAGGAGGGGTATAAGTTTCGCGGGCGCGGGCCGTTTGTGAAAAATGGCCCCAGGGGCGTTTTCGTAATTTAAAGGCTTCCGACGTTAAATTTTATAAATTTTGAACGGGGCCTCAGATTAAACATCCAAGACCACTGTTTTGCTCGGGAGGTGGTGTTTACCCTAAGGGAGGCTTAACCGCGACCCCGTCTGTAACACCCCAAGATTTCATAAGTGTGTTAGTTCTTCAAAATAATTCAATAACTTTCACTACATGCAACACCAAGTTCATGCACACCATGACTTACCAAACAAGCCGTTCAAAAGAGGTTATGAATAGTATTAGATAAATTTTAATGTTTATATAATCCTTATAATTTTAGAATCCATATTATGAGTTTCTTAGATATAATGCAAGAACAAATTCATTTTCAGTATTGCACTTTTATCAACTTTAATAGTGAACCCTTTTTAAATACTATATTTTAAACTTTTTGACTAAATGGGGACATCAAAAATTTAAAATGAAACATCCCAAGCTTCTACGGTACGCTTCTCTTTGAATAATGTGATAGCGTGTGTTGTACGCAACACCGAGTTCTAACAACCAATTAAACTAGCCGTTATGAATAGTAATAACTACTTTTTGAAATTATATATATTTTATATTTCAAAATGGTCTTCATTTTTGGATTCAGAATATCAAAATTAGCCTAGGGTGAAATTTTGGTACTTTTCGGATAACTTTTATATTTTGATGAATAGTGAAAATTACTAAATTTTAATTAAAAACAACTTTTTTAATCAAAATAATTAATATTGATAAATTATGAATTTGAGTGGTTTTAAAGTATATTTAGAATATATTTTTACCATTTAATATAATGTTGGTCATTGGACATAATTTTACAATTAAACCAAACATAAACAAGTGTAAATCTTTTGATAGTTATTATCTCTTAAAACACGCTTTTTGTTTTGACAGCGGGAATTAATTTTAAATTAATTTCTGCCACTTCTGTGTTTAGAATTTAGGAAAATGGATTCCATATTTGGAATCAGGATGTTCAAATTGTGTAAATAGGTAACTTTTATTTTTAGACATTTTGAATAATTACTGCGGTAAATATTTTATTTACCATGGTTAAGGGTAAATCCGGTAAATAAGGGTTAAAAAAATAATATTATAATAATACTAAATTACCCTAAAACGTGTCATAACCCTATTGGTTGATACATGGTCGACCATGGGAATCTTTGTGTCAATTTTGGGACCCCATGGATCCACTTGTAAGTGATAATGACACTTTATTTTAATTAAGTTAAAATGAATACAAAAATGACACAAGCATATATCTTTTAGCAAAACAATTGTTACATAGGGTTATATAAGTTGGATTTTAGATTATAAATATTCATTAGAAAGATAAACAGATTTCCTACATAATTATATTTTATTTATAATTTTTAGACATTAAATAATTTATTTTATTTATGACACAATGATGATGCAGTAATTACTATAATAGTGAAAAATTAAAATAATTGATATTATAAATACCCAAAAAAATATAATATGAAACTTTTAATGAATTAAACTAATTTTATAGGATAATATGATATATTAGGATTGATTTAATTTACTTTGTTTGAAGTAATAAATCTCTTATGAGTTTCAAAAAAATCAACTATTGAATAGTGTCAAAATTGACATAAAAGAGTTCTTAAAACAAATACTATATTATTAATTGATATTAAATTCCTAAAAATCTAAGGTTCGGCCAAGAGACTTATATCATGATAGGTGCATCATTAATGGACCACCTGGGGGTCGCTTGGATGTATATAGTAAGTTTATTAAACATATTATATAAAAATACAAAGAGACATTGTAAAAGTGAAACTAATTAACTTAGAGTTAATACTTAATGATAATGTTAATATAAGTACCCAAACCTGTCTAAATTCTATTGGTTGAGTGGTTTTCGACCTATCCCCACCTTAGCCTTTGAATAGTCAACTTTGGAGCCATTGGAAACCGAATATTAATTTATTTTAAATTAATATTTCTAGCTTTTCCAAAGGTGCCCCTCACCCCTCTTATAAAAGGGCACTCCTCCTTCCCATTTCTTCACACCTTCAAAGCCTTTTGGTTCGGCCAAAATCTGCCCAAATACTCTCCTAACATCCCTCACTACAACCTAGAGGCCTTAGTTTGATCAGAAAGCCAACCTATGGAGCCCTTTTGATCAAATCAAAAGGAAGAACCCGAAGAAGAGGTAATGATTTCACCACCCTTTTCTAAGTTCCTTTCTTCTTCCACTTCCTCTTTATTTGTTCTTACCATTATAAAATAATAACTCCAGTATCTTACATATACTGTGATGTTATTATAAATATGGTACAACCATATTCAGTATTTTATCCACCCTTTGAATAACATGTCACCATACGTGTGTACGTACGGCTTACCGTCTCCACGTCGTGGTGTTATTGTTATTCAATATATTATTATTTGGATGGGTATAATAATGATGTGTAACTCATATAAATAATAAATATAACATGTTAATGATTCTGTATATATGATATACCATCCATTTATATATTATTTTAATATCAAAAGAATGATATTGTCGCTCGTGCGTACGTACGGACTACCGTCTCCACGAACGCGATGAGATTCATTCTCCATCGTATCCATTCAAGTATAATTATCATTTGATGATTTAAAAATGATGTTTAAGGACTTCATATCATTCTGGATATGAATAATATACAACCTATCCTTTACAAACATGTCTTACGTAACAAAACATATAAAAGACAACAAGTAAGTTAACACCCGATATAATGATAATACTAAGATATTATTATCAAATCAATATTAAAAGATCATATATGATATCATATTAATGTATATGATTCTTGTATAATTTAATAACAATTATTTCACCATTATACAGGATGTTAACCTAACCCAACCAAGGAAAAGTACAAGGTAAGGGTTATTTCACAATCTCTTCATTATCCGAGGTTGTTTATATGTAATAATCTACTGGGATCTCTTTATCATCCACATCCATGTTTCTTAAAAATGTATTTCAAAACATTTTTACTATTTACTAGAATATGAGTTAAAGTAATTTATACCCTTTTTGACTTTAATAAGTGGTTTATAAAGGAATCTTTCCGTCATTTTCAAAACAAGGTCCCTTTTTAACCTTTTCGACAGAATTAAGGTAAGAATGTTTTTTTTAACTTATACGGCGGGTGCGGCTAATTTACGCCATTATAAAATCTTCAAAACTTCCCTTACAAGCTTATAAGGATATTTTCAAAGTAAATTTTTTATTTTATAATTATGTGACTTTTAAATGATTTCAAAATGAATAATTTAAGAATTTCAGAAAGGTACTCTTTATCAAAATCAGAATTTTAAATGTTTTAAAGATTTATCTTTATAAATCTTTTTAATTAATGTCTTCAAAATGGTTTTTAAGGATTTATTTATATGGACATGAATGTTTTTAAAAATGTTAATTCCTTTCAAAAGTTTCAAAGTGGTATGGGACACTTTGATTCAAAAATCTCTTTTTAATTACTTCCTTTATAAATGTGTGACTTTTAAATGATTTCAAAAAAGGAGATATTTCTCTCAAATAGTTTTGATTTCATCTATGTCAACATCCTTAGATGGATTTAACGCTTATTTGAAGTTGATTTATTGTCATACAAAGCTTCTATATTGTATTGAAGGTTTTGTGATATGTTTGACTGTGGATGTGCTATTTTTATACCATTCATAGTTTATGGTGAAATTATTGACATTTCGTATGCTAGTTTTAATAAGAATGTTTATGTTATGTTTAAACCTTTTCATATGGGAATGCATTGGACTTAGTAAGTGACGGGTGGAGCCCGCTATAGCTCCTCGATGCCTCGGTAGGTCTCTTGAGACAAACTAGTGTCTTGGCACAAGGCCTTGACAAAATCTTATTTGTAGTATTGGCACGAGGCCTTGACTATGTGGTTATGATAGTCTGGCATTATGCATTCCAACATTATGAAAGTGGTTATTGATTTTTGCATGCGATTATTCTATTAGTAGAATATCCATGTGAATAAGTAAATGGAATTATTTCATTTTATTTATGCCATACCATGTTGAAAGTTCATGTTTGAAAGGCTTTTGTTTTAGTTATACATTGCCTGAAAAGTTTATTCTTATTTATGAAAGTTTCCGCTATATTGTCATCCTTACTGGGCATTTGAGCTCACCCCTTTTCTATGTTTTATTTTTCCCAGGAAGTGAAGAAGTAAGTTATGAATGACCTGCAGGGATATTATTTGGAGATATGAGTGTGGATTATGGATACAATATGTTGTTGTAGTAGTTTTTCGTTTTATGATGTAATGTAAAACTTATGAATATATCTAGTGTTTCCAAGGCTACTAAACCAATCGGTCTTTCGAGATTTGATCTTTCTTATGATCATGCCAATGTTATGTGATAATGCACCGACTCTGGGTAACTAGGGTCGGGGCGTTACAGTTGGTATCAGAGGAAGTTTAGTACAATCCTTGGAAGCTAGATTTAGATAAACTCTGATTAGAGCACGTAGACCTAAGATGAACTTTGAGGATTAGTATAGAAGAACTTCCTAGAATTTTGGTATTGTAGAGATTTTGTGAGTTTTCCGAGCAATACATCCCTGTCTGGATACGACCAGGTAGAGGCGGCTCTGGCACAGATGTACCTAGGGGTAAAACCCGAAAACACCGCTTTGAGCTAGACTCGAACGGGAACTGGTGCACGACAACGGGCCTTGCTGCACTCTTGGTTACGACACTCCCGGGGGATATGCTTAGGATAACTCTAATTTTCTTTAAAAATCATTATGAAGGGTTTATGAGTATATACATCCTCAAAGAAGACATTTTTATGATTATGGATTATATCCATAAATATTTCAATTTATGTTAAGTGTTTTATAAGTATGGGATTATGTATTTTGATTCATAAACGGATCTAGTGTATGCCATTGTTTAGAAATGGCGCCCAGTAGAAGGAATGAGAACTCCAGAAATGCACATGATCCAAAGAGAAGGAAGGATCATATATTTCATGGTCTTAAGCTAGAATTTATAAGAGAAATAGTCTCCCATGTATTATCATCATATGAAGAAATAATATCATGTGTTGATAAGATAAGTAAAGAGTTTACTAAGTCCTATGGCTTTGAAGGGAAGCAAGAGGAGAAAAGGATAGAAGAGAGAAAGATGGATAAAGGGAAGAGGGAAAAGAAGAATTTTCCCATATGTGGTAACTGTGGAAAGAAACACCCTGGAACTTGCCTGAAAGGAATGGGAGTTTGTTATAAGTGTGGAGGAAAAAGGCACAAAGTACATGACTGCATGGGTAAGAAAATGGTTTCAAATGTACAATGCTTCATTTGCAAGGAGTTTGGACACTACGCGAACCTATGTCCCAGTCATCAGACTAATGCCGCAAATGATGCTATTGGATAATAATCATGTTATGATACTACCACAGATTAAGAGGAATGATTAGAGTTATTATGTTGATTATATCAATTGAGTGTTGTATCAACAATGTACTTGTTATAATAATTATGGAGTATATAAGGATTGTACTGCAGTACTATTTCATTAAGGACTTGAGATGGTGTGGAACAAAGAAAAGTGACTCAGTAGCAGGTTAAATGCCTAGAAAATATATGGTTGAGAGGAAGATAAACCATAATATGGTTCTGATACCGAGGTAGTGATTTTAGAATAATACATGATTGATTTGGATAAATTATATTGGATATTCTTGATTACCTTGAAGCTGGTTATTGATTTGTCTATTCCATCATTGTTTGGGTTTAAAACATTTTTGGATTGATGAAGTATATCCAGCATTCTATATGGAATAAGGGAGCATGAATGTAATCAATAAAGATTATTGTAAATCAGGATGTTTCAGTGTATTAAAAGAATACATGATGAAGGTATTCATATGCTATTACGGGGTAAAAAGGATCTACATTATGTTTACCTTCCTTATAAATGTTGGACTGTGAGTTTGGACAGAAGTATTTTGGATAGTTCTAGTATAGATTAATTTTGGATTTCCATAAAAGGACAACCCGGAGGTCGGGCGGCAACCCGTCGCGTCCGGCAAGGCTGCGAGACTTGGACCCGAAACCGAAGGGCGACAAGGGTGTATCACCTACCACTGGCCCATGAGATGTCCTGGATTAAATAATGTAGTTTTTATTAAAAGATCATGTAGATGAATTATAAATTTGTTTATTTTGGAACCCTATACGAATAGTGTAAATAGAATTTTTTTTACATTCTATTATCTTTTAGAGTGAAAGATGAGTTTGTGGTAGAAATTTATTAATGGATAAAACTCTAATTATAAAGTAAGTATATCTCTATATGATCTTAGCCAATCTCATAAAAAAAATTACTCAATAATAAGAAAAGAAAATTAGAACAAAAATGTTTTCCTAGATGGTACCTTAAATCATCACTAATTTATGGCTTTGGGATTGTTGGCCTTTTCATAGCCCTGTTCTCTACCACTCTCAATCAGGTAATTGATGGTTATATTTTTCTTCCATATCCATATTTTACTACATGGAACCCCAGTATGTGTTATTTTTGGTAATCTTCATACTTTCGACTCTTTATTTTAAATAGAGGCCTCATTAATTCATTTTTTGTGGGATTTCAACTAAGATATTTTGAAACGTCAAAAATGTGTTATCCTAATACCCTATGTTTTGTTGAACCGATGGTATTTCAAATCATCATAGATTGATGGATTTAAGGACCTCAATTTTATACTTGTTTGTTATTGATGACCTCAATCACTACCTATAAATATTTACGTTTTTCCTCCAATTATATGTCTCAAATTGCCACCAATGTTCTCCTAATCGAGATCATAATTTGGTGGTGACCCTTTCATTTCTCTTTTCCTCATATTAAGACTAAATTTTAGTAACCCAATTTCTGATGTGGGGTTTCCCACAAATATATTATCTATTTTCAACCTTTTATTTTCGAAGAACAATTTCAAATTGCGAGGACGCAATTTATTGAAGGAGGGGAGAATGTAACACCCCAAGATTTCATAAGTGTGTTAGTTCTTCAAAATAATTCAATAACTTTCACTACATGCAACACCAAGTTCAAGCACACCATGACTTACCAAACAAGCCGTTCAAAAGAGGTTATGAATAGTATTAGATAAATTTTAATGTTTATATAATCCTTATAATTTTAGAATCCATATTATGAGTTTCTTAGATATAATGCAAGAACAAATTCATTTTCAGTATTGCACTTTTATCAACTTTAATAGTGAACCCTTTTTAAATACTATATTTTAAACTTTTTGACTAAATGGGGACATCAAAAATTTAAAATGAAACATCCCAAGCTTCTACGGTACGCTTCTCTTTGAATAATGTGATAGCGTGTGTTGTACGCAACACCGAGTTCTAACAACCAATTAAACTAGCCGTTATGAATAGTAATAACTACTTTTTGAAATTATATATATTTTATATTTCAAAATGGGCTTCATTTTTGGATTCAGAATATCAAAATTAGCCTAGGGTGAAATTTTGGTACTTTTCGGATAACTTTTATATTTTGATGAATAGTGAAAATTACTAAATTTTAATTAAAAACAACTTTTTTAATCAAAATAATTAATATTGATAAATTATGAATTTGAGTGGTTTTAAAGTATATTTAGAATATATTTTTACCATTTAATATAATGTTGGTCATTGGACATAATTTTACAATTAAACCAAACATAAACAAGTGTAAATCTTTTGATAGTTATTATCTCTTAAAACACGCTTTTTGTTTTGACAGCGGGAATTAATTTTAAATTAATTTCTTCCACTAATGTGTTTAGAATTTAGGAAAATGGATTCCATATTTGGAATCAGGATGTTCAAATTGTGTAAATAGGTAACTTTTATTTTTAGACATTTTGAATAATTACTGCGGTAAATATTTTATTTACCATGGTTAAGGGTAAATCCGGTAAATAATGGTTAAAATAATAATATTATAATAATACTAAATTACCCTAAAACGTGTCTTAGCCCTATTGGTTGATACATGGTCGACCATGGGCATCTTTGTGTCAATTTTGGGACCCCATGGATCCACTTGTAAGTGATAATGACACTTTATTTTAATTAAGTTAAAATGAATACAAAATTGACACAAGCATATATCTTTTAGAAAAACAATTGTTACATAGGGTTATATAAGTTGGATTTTAGATTATAAATATTAATTAAAAAGATAAACAGATTTCCTACATAATGATATTTTATTTATAATTTTTAGACATTAAATAATTTATTTTATTTATGACACAATGATGATGCAGTAATTACTATAATAGTAAAAAATTAAAATAATTGATATTATAAATACCCAAAAAAATATAATATGAAACTTTTAATGAATTAAACTAATTTTCTAGGATAATATGATATATTAGGATTGATTTAATTTACTTTTTTTGAAGTAATCAATCTGTTATGAGTTTCAAAAAAATCAACTATTGAATAGTGTCAAAATTGACATAAAAGAGTTCTTAAAAAAAATATTATATTATTAATTGATATTAAATTCCTAAAAATCTAAGGTTCGGCCAAGAGACTTATATCATGATAGGTTCATCATTAATGGACCACCTGGGGGTCGCTTGGATGTATATAGTATGTTTATTAACCATATTATATAAAAATACAAAGAGACATTGTAAAAGTGAAACTAATTAACTTAGAGTTAATACTTAAAGATAAGGTTAATATAAGTACCCAAACCTATCTAAATTCTATTGGTTGAGTGGTTTTCGACCTATCCCCACCTTAGCCTTTTAATAGTCAACTTTGGAGCCATTGGAAACCGAATATGAAATTATTATAAATTAATATTTCTAGCTTTTCCAAAGGTACCCCTCACCCCTCTTATAAAAGGGCACTCCTCCTTCCCATTTCTTCACACCTTAAAAGCCTTTTGGTTCGGCCAAACTCTGCCCAAATACTCTCCTAACATCCCTCACTACAACCTAGAGGCCTTAGTTTGATCAGAAAGCCAACCTAAGGAGCCCTTTTGATCAAATCAAAAGGAAGAACCCGAAGAAGAGGTAATGATTTCACCACCCTTTTCTAAGTTCCTTTCTTCTTCCACTTCCTCTTTCTTTGTTCTTACCATTCTAAAATAATAACTCCAGTATCTTACATATACTGTGATGTTATTATAAATATGGTACAACCATATTCAGTATTCTATCCACCCTTTGAATAACATGTCACCATACGTGTGTACGTACGGCTTACCGTCTCCACGTCGTGGTGTAATTGTTATTCAATATATTATTATTTGGATGGGTATAATAATGATGTGTAACTCATATAAATAACAAATATAACATGTTAATGATTTTGTATATATAATATACCATCCATTTATATGTTATTTTAATATCAAAAGAATGATATTGTCGCTCGTGCGTACGTACGGACTACCGTCTCCACGAACGCGATGAGATTCATTCTCCATCGTATCCATTCAAGTATAATTATCATTTGATGATTTAAAAATGATGTTTAAGGACTTCATATCATTCTGGATATGAATAATATACAACCTATCCTTTACAAACATGTCTTACGTAACAAAACATATAAAAGACAACAAGTAAGTTAACACCCGATATAATGATAATACTAAGATATTATTATCAAATCAATATTAAAAGATCATATATGATATCATATTAATGTATATGATTCTTGTATAATTTAATAACAATTATTTCACCATTATACAGGAGGTTAACCTACCCCAACCAAGGAAAAGTACAAGGTAAGGGTTATTTCACAATCTCTTCATTATCCGAGGTTGTTTATATGTAATAATCTACTGGGATCTCTTTATCATCCACATCCATGTTTCTTAAAAATGTATTTCAAAACATTTTTACTATTTACTAGAATATTAGTTAAAGTAATTTATACCCTTTTTGACTTTTATAAGTGGTTTATAAAGGAATCTTTCCGTCATTTTCAAAACAAGGTCCCTTTTTAACCTTTTCGACAGAATTAAGGTAAGAATGTTTTTTTTTAACTTATACGGCGGGTGCGGCTAATTTACGCCATTATAAAATCTTCAAAACTTCCCTTACAAGCTTATAAGGATATTTTCAAAGTAAATTTTTTATTTTATAATTATGTGACTTTTAAATGATTTCAAAATGAATAATTTAAGAATTTCAGAAAGGTACTCTTTATCAAAATAAGAATTTTAAATGTTTTAAAGATTTATCTTTATAAATCTTTTTAATTAATGTCTTCAAAATGGTTTTTAAGGATTTATTTATATGGACATGAATGTTTTTAAAAATGTTAATTCCTTTCAAAAGTTTCAAAGTGGTATGGGACACTTTGATTCAAAAATCTCTTTTTAATTACTTCCTTTATAAATGTGTGACTTTTAAATGATTTCAAAAAAGGAGATATTTCTCTCAAATAGTTTTGATTTCATCTATGTCAACATCCTTTGATGGATTTAACGCTTATTTGAAGTTGATTTATTGTCATACAAAGCTTCTATATTGTATTTAAGGTTTTGTGATATGTTTGACTGTGGATGTGCTATTTTTATACCATTCATAGTTTATGGTGAAATTATTGACATTTCGTATGCTAGTTTTAATACGAATTTTTATGTTATGTTTAAACCTTTTCATATGGGAATGCATTGGACTTAGTAAGTGACGGGTGTAGCCCGCTATAGCTCCTCGATGCAGCGGTAGGTCTCATGAGACAAACTAGTGTCTTGGAACAAGGCCTTGACAAAATCTTATTTGTAGTCTTGGCACGAGGCCTTGACTATGTGGTTATGATAGTCTGGCATTATGCATTCCAACATTATGAAAGTGGTTATTGATTTTTGCATGCGATTATTCTATTAGTAGAATATCCATGTGAATAAGTAAATGGAATTATTTCATTTTATTTATGCCATACCATGTTGAAAGTTCATGTTTTAAAGGCTTTTGTTTTAGTTATACATTGCCTGAAAAGTTTATTCTTATTTATGAAAGTTTCCGCTATATTGTCATCCTTACTGGGCATTTGAGCTCACCCCTTTTCTATGTTTTATTTTTCCCAGGAAGTGAAGAAGTAAGTTATGAATGACCAGCAGGGATATTATGTGGGGATATGAGTGTGGATTATGGATACAATATGTTGTTGTAGTAGTTTTTCATTTTATGATGTAATGTAAAACTTATGAATATATCTAGTGTTTCCAAGGCTACTAAACCAATCGGTCTTTCGTGATTTGATCTTTCTTGTGATCATGCCAATGTTATGTAATAATGCACCGACTCTGGGTAACTAGGGTCAGGGCGTTACACCGTCGGGAGTTCGGGTTCGGGCTGACGGGCGGGTGGTTAAGCGTTTTCTATTTAAACGCTTAACACACCCACTCCCTCTTCTCCTACCCCTTCCCCCTGGCAGCCCTCCTCTCCCTCACCTCCTCCACCTCTGGTGAGACACTCCGGCGAGATAGCTCTGGTGAGACATGGTGGCCGGGGGATCTTCACGAAGCTTCGGGCGAAGCCCCGCGAGGTAGGATGTTGCGTTGCATTTTCTATTCCCGTACCTAATTTGAGATCGTTTTGCACTGTCGATTCCTAGTAAAAAATTTGATCAAAGCACATGAATGTGTAGTAGAGTAAATTCTCTTTCCGACACATCTTTTGGATTTCAATTCTGAGTCACGAGCTGCTCACTGATGATCGCTGAAGTTTGCGGGAAATGGGGGGATCGGCCGGACGGTGCGGCGTCGGCGCGGGTGTCCGGTGGAGGCGCTGGGCGCTGCAGGGGTGTCTGGCGGGGTGTCCGTGGGCGGCCGCGGGTGTCCGGTGGAGCGCCTGGACGAGGCCGGGGCGCGGCGTGCCTTCAGCCGCGGGCGAGGGGAGGGGGGGCATCCAGAGGAGGCCAGCGCTAGGGGGAGCGCCTCGGCGCGCCGGCGGGTCGCCAGGGAGCGGCGACCCCGGGGACGCGTCGCACAACCCCTGTGCGGCGACAAAGACCCGCGCCGCGCGGGTCTTCACACGGCGGCCGCGAGAGGCCCTCGTGGCCTGTCTGCGCGGGGGACCGAGTGTCCACGGCCGGCCCACGGGGCTAAGCCGCGGGCCGGCCCAGGCCTGGCGAACCGGCTGGTCCAGGCCTGTCCAGCCCCAGGAGTTTTGCCCCCTCGGTGTTCGGACACCCGTACATTCCGCTACGGGTGTCCGTTTTGAGTGTCATCTACGGAGGTGGGACCGTATTGATGAGATGACCTTTTTGAGATAGTTTCGGGAATTTTTAATTCCCGAAACAAGGGGTCGTGGAGGCGCGACGTGTCCTTAAGTGGGTGAGCGTAATCCCCGAGATTCTTGTTTTGACAGCGCGGACGCGTCCGACGTCCGTTTTGAGCGCCGTCGGTGGCGTTGGGACCCTGGCATCGTGGAGGAGGTTTCCAGGGTGGTTTCAGGCATTGAGGCCAAAGATGAGGCATGGGCCCCGCGACCCTCTTTTGAGCTGCGTGCAGCTAGTAGCGACTTTTTCCTCAGACGTCCGTTCGGGGCGTGCGAGCAGTCGATGTTGGGTGTTTTTATGAGGGCAACGCATTGGTGCAGTCTGCCCATTGTAATTCCACACGATGGTGCGAGGCCCATGATGGTCGTTTGGGTGTCGACGATGCTTTTCCAGCTTTATCACCAGGCAACCGTTTTGGACAAGTGAATAGTCCATCTCATGTGCTTTTTCAGGAGGATCGCAATGGTGCGATCCGTTCGTTGAGTTTCGGGACCGGGATTCGGGTCCCACGTGGCACCGCTCATGTGCGGTGCGCCGGGATGCACCTTTTTCTCCGGATATCCGTTTCACTCAAGTGAGTGGTGCTTTTGACATGTTTTTCCGAGGGGATCGCAATGGAGTGATGCGCCCGACTGTTTTCGGGGCCGAGGCTCAGGATCACGGGACGCCGTTCGGGCGTGAGGCGGTGTTGGTGACTTTTTTGTCGGATATCTGTTTGAGACGAGCAAGTAGTCGATCTCGCATGTTTTTCCGTGAGGATTACACCGGTGAATCCGTTTGGTTGTGCGGAGCCTCTTGCGCAATCTTGTTAAATGTGGAGCATGGAATGTGCTCCAGTGATGGTTCGCCCTACCTTGTTGTAGCGAACCCTTGGCGTGTGATCGCGCACTCTTGTGAGAGTGATACAAATGGTTCACGAGATGTTGTTGGCCGTGCCTGGGCATTTGAGTGGATTTGTTATGACACGTATTCGCGTTGATTCTAGGTGTCGTGTGCACAATAGCCTTTGGGCTGGAATGAGGTATACCCCGGGAGTATACGGGAGTGCTTGGAGGTATGTGTGGTTGATTGTACCTGAGGATGTTTATGCGCTCAGTTGGGGTTGACTTGGGGCCACACGTCGTGTGGGCCCCATGTGCGTGTCGTGATCTGCTTTGCGTACATGACCTCTCGCGACGTAGAGGGTCCCTCTGCGCTCGTTTGTTTGACCAGCAGGGTGGAGTTTTCCCTTGGCTGTGTGGTCGTTTGTTTGGACAGCAGGGAGGAGTTTTCCCCTGGCTCTGCGCTCGATTGTTTGACCAGCAGGGTGGAGTTTCCCCTGGCCTGGTGCTCTTTTGTCAGACCCGCAGGGTTGAGCGGTCTCCCCCTAGTCTTGTGCTCGATGGTTTGGCTGGTAGAGATGGTTTGGTTCCTCTGCTTCTTTGGCTGTGAGAGGTTTCAATACTGTGCCCTTTCACCGGACTGTGACACCGTCTGCGACTACGGGTGTCCGTGCAGCGTGGGTGTTTTCCCAACTTTCTAGGATGAGGTGTCTCGGTCCTCTTCGACAGTGACTCAGCGGATTGGAGTGGGATCTCCTTGTGAGGCCTGGGGAGTTTCTCCTATTGGGCCGTGTTCCCTGGTAGATCTTGTGGTTTCGGTGTGACCAAAACTTGATGCGGGCACCGATCCTCTACTCAAGAGGTTGTTCCAGCAGGGCTGAGGTTGTTCCATCAAGGCTGAGGTTGTTCCAGCAGGGCTGAGGTTGTTCCAGCAGAGATGAGGTTGTTTCGAGCGGGGCTCTCCAGTGGGTTACCATCCAACAGGGATGGCCAGTACAGTGGTGTTTACCGAGAAGTACCATCCAGCAGGGATGGCCAGAGTAGTTCCGGGATTACCTCCAGTGGGGCTGGGCAGTGGTCCCTGATGCCGGGCTTACCTCTAGTTGGGCAAGGCAGTGGTCCACGATGTCGGGCTTACCTCCAGCTGGGCTGGGAAGTGGTCCCCGATGCCGGGCTTACCTCCAGCTGGGCTGGGCAGTGGTCCCCGATGCCGGGTTACCTCCAGCTGGGTTGGGCAGTGGTCTCGTCGCCGACTTTAGCTGGGTCGCCCTCCAGTGGACTACCCTTTACGAGACTGGGCAGTGAGGCACCTGTCGAATTTCTGGGTCTCCCTGTAGTGGGAATCCATTGACTTCCAGGGATCCTCCATCGGGGCTGGGCAGAGGGTCGCCTGTCGACTTTGAGCAGATCTCTCGACTACGGGGCAGTTGCGAGTTGTGGTTGACGTTCCCCCAGAACTCTCAAGTACGAGGAGCACTTTCCCCCACCAAGATGCGTCCTTGTGATGCGACCTAAAACTGTGCCGGCGAGTTAGTTCCGCCCAAAGAGGATAGTGTCGAGGTGTGGTGATTGAGCCCCTTGGCTTGTGGTTCGGGGCAGACGTACGGGATGCTGGGCATCGATGGTGTTACTTCTGGGACTGTTGGATACTATTTCTTGTGCTGAGATATGGGACGGAGATCCCCTTACGAGTTTGTTCGGGATTCTTGATAGAGAATACATATGTATATACCTTGTTTCCGGCACCCACTTCTTGGGTTTGGCTACTCTCCTTCCAAGAGAGGCGAAGACGCGCGAGGTATGCCATGTGCTTTCCGTGTCTAGATTCTCATGGTTGGACGAGTCTACTCTCCTACTATAGGTAGTGAAGACTCGACAAGAAGTTCATCTTCTCACCGTTTCCAGCTCCTTGTGTCTGGATGAGTCTACCTTCTTTCCTCTTGTTGGGTTGAGCTGGACTATTTACTGCACTCCTTATTGTACTCCTTTACTTTTCTGTTCTCTCTACTTCTCACCCTTTGGTACCTCCTTTTGTTGCTCTCTCGAGCCTTCGGGGTATCCTACTGAGTATTTTTATACTCAACCCGACATGGGCTTTGCCCGCACTTGGTGTGCCCTTGCAGACGACGGACATGTGGAGCGTGACTTCAGTGGAGCGTAGGAGCATGGGAGCTTGGACCGCGTGTGGTGGTCGTGGCCGAGTTTCAGGTGGGAGACCCGTCAGTAGTTTAATTTTTTTACCTGTTGCCGGGTTGTGGCACTTTTTGGTTGGGAGCCTATTTTTCCCCTTTTCTTTTCAGTTTGTACTTTTTACTTATAGAGGTCGATGCACTTTGTGGTATTTATATAGAAGTTTCCCTTTACTTTTCTTTGCTTGTATTTACTTTTACTCTGCACTGTTGCATTGAGTTAGCTGCATGTGTGTGTACAGGTGCTTAGGCAAAGGCCTCCCTGAGTTATTGTGCCTTCGGCGCTGGTCGCCAGCCCCTGGCCTATGGAGGCGGGCTTGGGGTAGTTGCGGCTCGAGCCCGGGTAGGGTCGGGTCGTGACAAATTAAATGGTGAATGATGAACTTATCATCCCCAGAAGAACAAATACTATCTTATTATATCATATCTTTACTGAATCATTTATATCTATGTAATTTACTAAGGGAAACAAATTTCATGATAAATTATTTTATATTTAGTTAGAAGTGAAAATATTAATTTTATGAAGGCTTCATCTCAAGTATACAGTTCTTAAAAAACCTATTTTTTAATTTTTCTTCATTAAAAGCATATAAATCTGCATTTAGTTTATGTTGATGATATTCTATGAATTGATTATTATTATTTAGATGGAAACGATTTCAATTTTTAAATAATTTTGGTCACATTTTTTATTCCAAATGATCATATGATCATTTATTGGTGCATTGGTAAATATAGACATCCAATGATTACTATGTCTATATTTTGGGTCTTAATTACAATTTTTAAGTCTATTTATCTATGATGTTTTTTGGGAATCTCATGATATCTGATATGAATATTATTTTAGAGTTTACTATTTTATTTCTAAAAGAATTATATAGACTTCCACAAAATTTTGATTTTCTGTTTTCAATACCACTAATAGCTGGTTTTCAATAATTTTGATGCATATATATAAATTTTTGACAATTTGGTTGTAGGAATTCATGAAGAAAATATTTGATAATATTAAAAATGGATTTACATGGCCCTGTTACTAACCATGTGGTGAGAAATTCATTTTTTTAATAATTTTTTATCAATGATACTCTTCATTGGTTAAAGTAAGCCGAATAAGATCACTATGGAAAATAATAACCATATACCTTGTATTTATGATTTCTTACATCTAAAATGATGATATAAATACTTTAAAAATATTGATCATAATTTTGGGTAATATCACATGAGGGTAAAAAGTGAATAAAACCCATTTCAACATTTCTTATCTGTTATGTACACTATATACTAATAATAATTACATTTTTTTGTACTAATTAACACACTATATTCATTTACATGATGAATAACATATTTATAAATTTCCTGGATCAGCTTGTACATGACTTCATAGATGGTATTCTAATATATTCAATGATGACGTAAGATAATGACGAACAATTTATGATTGTTATGAATACCAAATGGAAATATATTTTATATGATAAATTTAACCACTCTAAATTTTGAATACATAATGATTCATTTATAAATAATATAGTCTCATGTGTGGGTATATTAGTTTATCCATCGGTGATATAGAATATTTAATATTTTTCTAGACCAACCAATATGATATATATATATATATAATGTTTTTTATGGATCTTTGTAGATAATTTTTCATGATTGTTTAACCAACATACTCAGTTAAATAAGAAGGGAGTCTTGTTCCTGTTGATAGATTAATGTGATGTAGATTTCAAGGAGCAAACAAGAAGGTTTGTGATAACACTTTTTCATACAAAATCACGTTGTTGATAAAAGTTTTTAAATTAATAGTGATGAGTTGATGAATGGAAAATATTTAGAGTTAATAATGAATTATATGTATATAGATTTTTCCTTAAGATAATTGACGATTCATGCAATAATAACCCTATAAATGATTTGGTGTTAGCCATTGTAATGTTTTATTTAATGATATTGAATAATTATATTTATTGATAATGGTTTGATATATATATAGATAATAAATGTTTTAATTATAAATTCTGATAGAAAGGTATTAATATATTACATACATATTTTTTAGTAGATTAAAGATCATTAATACATGATACATAACCACCTTGGTAAGGTGGACAAGGTGGATAGTCCTCTGAGTCATAAGTTATTTGTTAGTTTGTCCACTAAGAATATTGAAAAAGATCAAATACCTATAGAATTTTTAGAATACGGAACCCTAAATCTTCTGTAAAAGAGAATGATACAATGTGTCTGAAATATATTTTCATCCATCTATGAATGTGAGGATTCAAAAGGGGGAGAAAAAACCTATATAGGCTAAAAAAATGTTGATAAATGATTGTATGTTCAAAATTGATTATTATGAAATGATACGGTCTAATAACTATTTATGTGTTACTACAATACCAGACTAAAAAATGAGTTTTTGGATGAAGATCATAGTTCCCCAATACTGATTAAATATATAAGTATAATGATATAAAGAGATATGAAAGAGTATTTTAGGTGGAACAAAATGAAAATGGACATTGATTTTTTTATCTCGATGGTTGTAGTTTCACTATGTCAAGGATGAGTGATATAGGTCCACGGTGATATTAAAACCATTTCCTACACCATAATAGAAATTTTAAAAAATCAATATAGATTTTATATTGGAATAAAAAAACATTTAATTGTTAATACATTGTATGGGTTTTAGCTAATCACCTTATGAAGTCTTTACAATTTATTTTCATCATATATGATTTCTATTTGGTTTTTAAATCTTATTTATACATTAATGAAGAGTTCAGATATGATGGTGTGTAACATTATATTTCATCTAATAAAATTCATGGGTTACCTTAATGCTTTGGTGAAGACATCAGTTGGAATCATATATGGAGTTAGTTTTCAAAAATGATTTTCATCTCCAGAATGATGGTCTGTATAATGAAAACCATTCAAATAATGCATGATATTTTGAGATATTGATCTTCGAAATAAAAATGATGTTTGGATACATGCCTTCCTCTAGTAATTTTTTATTATAAAAATATTTTTCACATGATCATTTAGAAGTAACCTTTGTTAGGCCCTATTAGTTTTTATGTAAATGTAACAACATGGCCCAGGTGATAGCAAAGACACTCAACCCTAAAGTGGTCTTTGGGTCCTAGACCACATTTAGAGAACAGTGACCTTGTTGTGGGACATATATCTAAACCAATGAAATGAACCTCACATAATGGTGGATTCCTCATCTCATACCGAATGTAGTATCTTGGCCCCGACAAACAACAAATACACCTCGCACTAACATGGTCATCGGGTACTAAACCTCTAGGTACCACTAGTTTCCCCCACAAACTTGTGGTCCCCAACATGGGTCCCACACATGTGCCAGAACGAGCCCTATGACTAATGAGTATCCCCACAATCCAAAAATATTTTTTTCGAATGTTCTTTTTCCTCAGTCACACACACACTAGACAAATTCCCAAAAGGTCACACATCTTGATCGCTACTCCAGGCTAGGTACACCTAACTATTGAGTTGTAACCTGATAGGCTCTTGAAAAGGAAGGTTCACCTTGTTGAAATGATTAATATCATATATTCATGTAACCCCATATCAATCAGTGGTGTCACAATAAATAAATCAAACATCTTGTGATGTATTTATAGAAAAAATTCTATTGGGAAAAATGCTAGCCTTGGATATGGTAGAGAATGTGAGAGATATTCAGTTGAAAATAAGAGAAACTCACAGTTGAAAATATTGTTTAACTGATAATCATGATAGAGATATGGAGGTAAATGTTAATGAAATTTTATTTCTATAACATTCACAATGTATGAATGTTATGATATTAAGGGAAATATAAAACATAATACCATGGTTGATAGACCCAATGAAGTTTCTTGATCAAGTAGTGATGATGGCCTATTGCATGGCTCTTCCACTAAACCACTCTTATGTTTTGGATGTGTTCCATGCATCCCTTTTAAAAAATACATATATGATCCATCACATGTACATAAAACAGATATGATCCCACTAGATAATGATATTTCTTTTTGAGGAAACAATATTACATATCATTGATAATAGTGATATATTCTGATTGAATAAGTCTACTCAAATATATAATGATCTCTATGTGAATGATAATTTATATGAAGCTACTTCGGTTCCCACAATGTGTTATAAAAAATATATTATCATTTCCTTGTACAATATATACAATGTTTTTAGGGTGAAATTAAATTAAATTTGGGTATTATGTAACATGACAAAATAAAAGGATGTATCACTCTATGAAAATAATTTATTTTTTATAGATTTCATTGTTAACAACACTGAAATTAAAAAAACACATTATACCATTAAAATATTATAATTTCATGGTGATGTTATAACTTTAATGTTTGATTGAAGGATATGTCAAGATATAAATAAATTATGAGAAAATTTATTTTATAACATTTATAAAATGAAATAATTTGTAATAATTACATTATAAATGAACGAAATCCATTGAAATTAAAGGATAGGTTATTTAAGAAAAAACTATTTAGATTCATGAATGTTGTTTTTATAACAATAAATTAAACTTATCACTATAACTAAATTATTTTAATTAAATTTATATTTTCTATATTGATTAAGAAATTTTAATTTTAATATAATTTTTTAAATTAATTGTATTAGAATAAATATATTTTTATACAATTTTTTTTTTTATAAAAAGTGATCTTCCTATCATATTTCACACATATTTTAAAAAACAATTATGAAACATATAGAATTTCAATCTCGAAAAATGGATTACCTATTTGGAAATAGGGGGATCAAATTTTATATATATGTCCATTTTATTTTTTGAAAATATTAATATTAACCAATGTAAGTTTTTTTCACCTTAGTAAAGGCAAAACATGTGAGAAATGTTTAAATGTTGCGATATGGTTTTAAAATTTATCTTACACATAAATTTATCCAAATGGATGATTATTTTTAGGATATTTATATCCATTTTCAAAATATATGTCATCATGGTTTTATATATGTTTGAAAATTAAATTAATATTAATTGACAAAAAGTGTGAATATACAATTTTATACTGTTGAATTTAATATCTATAATGAATTATTATATGGATTAAAAAGGTTAATTTCCACTCTAAATATAAAATTTAATGATATTTTTTTTAAATTTTTATTTATTTATATTTTTTAGTTATTGAATAATTACTTTAAACCCTTACGCAACACCAACAATATATTTATTCAATTTGTGGAAAAAAAAAGATTTAATTATAATAAATTAATGTTTATATATTTTAATAGAATTATTTTGTTACAAAAAATTTCTAAAAAGAAAATCATTTATTGAGACTCATTTAAATTGTTATATTCGAATTGAATATTTTTCCTCGTCTATTTAATGTTATAATAAATTAACAGTACCAAAATTTGCATTAATGATATTTGGAAAGAAATAATAATTTAATAAATGTTTTAAAAGTCATAAAAATATATTGTTTGGATATGTGAATAGAATATGGTTACACATTTCAATATATACCATGATACATTTATGGGCCAGTTTTCTATTAATGCTCACACTCTTAACCCATTATGATTATAATAATTTTTATTATTGTTAAATGGAAAATGATAAATAAATTTAAAATAAAAACAAAAGGATTTAAAAGACACCAGAAACTGTGAATTGGATCATTTTATTTCGACACTAAACACATTTTATTCAAATTAATGGAAATTTAATGAATTTTTGTTTAGAATTTCGATATTATATTTTAACATTATATTAAATTTCAGGTCAATCCTTTCACTCCCATATAAAAGGACATCCATCCTTACTCTTCCTCACTCAACTTTATCACTTCTATCTCAACCAAACCGTTGATAATTATATTCACAATATCTCTATCCAAATCCTCAAATGACTAATCGTACTGTCCTTATGTAGATATCAAATTGAGTACCTCTAAATATGTTTTATGCATCTTAATAGATCATGTTTTTTACTTCTTCCTTTAAATTTTATTAATTGGTATTATTTAGCATAATCTAATATTTTATTTATCATAAATATAGTGAAACCATATTTTTATAAATTAAAAAATTATTTCTCTTCCTTTCCTTTAAATGTAATGTAAAATTAAATCATTTTCATACGTACAAATTACTATCTCCAAAAAGCCATAAAAATAATTTTCCATCACCACCATTCACTGATGGTTATTATAAAAAGTATAATATAAATATATAATATGTGGGAAAATGTTCATGTCACTTGTATGTGCATGTGGACAACGACCTCCCTAGTGTGATGAAATATGTTCTTAATTTAAATTATATTTGGATGGTAAGATGGATATATTTAATGATTTTATATTATAAAAGATATATAATAATTATTCTATATGGTTTATTTATTATTTAACATTCTTTTATTCCCTCTATCGAAAAATAGAAATAGTTTTCATGCGAACACAAAGCCTAATGTCTGTAAAAATTGTGAAAATAATTTATTACATCTATATATTTTATGAATGAATCTAAATATATATAAATATATGTATGTATTTATTGAATATAAATTATATTTATATGAAATTTCATATGCGAGTTTTCTATAATCTATGTACAATGATTTGTAATGCCGAACCAAAACATGTAAAAAATAATAAGCATCACCATGATAAGTTATTTTAGTGAAAATTTGATAATAAAATGGAGATACCTTTTCGAAAGTAAATCCTATATGGTATGATAGATATGAGAAAAATTATGAACTTCATGTATAATAAATATATATTTATTATATTGGAGGATAATGTTTGTATATAGAAAGACAATAGTTTAGGTAATGAAGTTATATTTCTATCCAATTTTAAAAGAGATAGTTTATTATTGAGTTTTTTTTATAAAATTATTTGATCACTATATGAAACAATTATATGTGTTCTTTTCCCATAATTATTCATCGAGAATATATTTTTTTCTTATAAATTTCCTCACATTATGTGCTGAATATATTAAAATATGTCTTTTTAAGGAAAATGATATTTTTTATTTGGTTAAAAATCCTTTTTTATTTAATATCAATATTCTCAAAAAAAAATTCAACAATGTTTTACTATTATCCCATGACTTTATGTAATGTTTATTTTTTATAAATTTAATACGCCTTTCATTTTCAAAGAATATACTTTTTATCTTTTTATACAGATTAGTGAAAGTAAATTTTCTGAGTTACCTTATACGACTTGGACTGAATGTCAGCCAATCTTGATCATTCAATTTAATTAGGATTAAATTTAATTTTTACATGGATTAATTCAATTAATATTTTATTTCAAAAATATTTTCTAAATTTTTATAGTTTAAAATTGAAATGTTAAAATTAAGATTGTAAAATTTTTCAATATATATTATAGTTATTCTATAATGAAATTTTCATCTATGATAAAATCCTTTAATGATAGTTATTTTTTTACTAGGGATATCAACCAATGATACCATCATTATTACTTCATTATATGGTTTATGATTTTTTTGAATAATTGATTATAAAAATAATTTATTTTTTAGGGTTATACAATGTTGAATTTATAAAAATTTTATAAATCCTTTTTTATTTTCATTGTTACAGATATTATGATGTGATGGATTATTTATGATCATGTGGAACCCACATGTATGGTTTACTTTAAGTGACACATGGGCTTTGAAATTAATTCTCTCTAATGAATTGGGTAAATTTTCATATATCATTATACACAAATGGAATAAATAAAAATATTTTTAATCTACTATGTGTAAAATAATTATATTCTTGATCAATGAAGGAAAAGAAGTTGATGTTCTTTATCCAACTTGGGATACATGTAAATGTTCCTGATTCACTGTGGGATATATGTGATGATACATGATTAATTTTAAATGATAAATAGGTGTTTATGCCTGATAATTTATGATTTAATTGTCTCAATAGTTTACCAGAAAATATGAAATGGTTTCAATACGTATGTTGGATCCACTCACTTATGAAATGAACCTATGGTTCATGATTTATTTATGATGATTTCTAACCATTATTATTCTTGTCCTTTTAATGAATAATTTCTAATGCTATGAATCAATTTTAATATTTATGATTGATATGGTACAACATTTTTATGCTATTTTACTGTAATAAACCCTAAATGCATATCTTATGACATCAAATTATCATTGATTTTAAAATCCCTTTTTACACATGTTCATAATATATTATTACACTTTTATATGATTCCTTTCCCCAAGTTGTAAGTTAATTTTTTTGTATGGTTCTCTATAAAGGTTAATAAAATTGGGGATTTTTATGAATGACAAGGAATAAAAATCATTAAATAAGATGATTGTGTATCTAGTCTCCACATACACAATACATTTGTAGTCTCAAATCGTGTATTTGGGAAATTTATAGAATATTAAAAAATATATGGGTTATATTTATGTGTGATAAGAATAGGTCCTTATAATATCCCCACATCCTTCATTAAATAATTTTGTGACAAATTTTCATATCTTCTTGATATTTGGATTTTCAAAAATAATAATAAGGAATTATAGATATAGCCTTTGAAAATTTAATATCTAATATAATACATTACAACAACTAAATTGATATCTTTAAATGTTTTAATCTAACATAAACTTACCTTTATCTATTATTAAAACTCTACCTAAATTTTTTATAGAAATTCATAGTCTTTTATATTCCCATTACCTTTTCCACTTACTATTTTTCCTCCATATGATGACATTTTCCATGCTTCCCTCAATGTGATATGTTTACATATTACTTGGAAACATAACCTTATCATTCATACTATATTTTAATGATAATTAAATTAAATTATTTTCTAAATTTTTAGTTCTTTCTTGAGTTCATTATATTTTATGACCAGTATGATCATAATCAAATTCAGTATCATTAAAAAATCCACTTTCCATCCAATAGTTATTGTTAATTCTATATAATTTATAAAAAACATATTTTATTGATATAGTTGTCTTAATGTTGAATCTTTTTTGAATAAATTGGTTTTTTGTTAATTAAATAATATAAATAATGAAATAAAACATGAAATTAATATTATATACACACATATATTCATTATGTTTTATAAATTCAAAGATATATTGGGATGATTTTTTTATCTTGGATTATATTATATATATAAGGTCATTTTTCACACCTTATCTATATTCTGGAGTAAAATTTATTGGGCGAGGGTGAATTTTATTTAAAAATTAATACATCTAATTAAATGATAAGTTATAGTAAATTTTGTTATTAAATATCAATTCAGTATAACAAATATTATTTAATTTAATTATGGTATATCTTGATTTTATTCAGTATGATTAGAGGAATAATATTGATGGTATCATTATTATAGTCAATACATGAATAGAATGTAATAATAGATTGATAAAATCAATCGATATCTCTTATTCATTGAGGACATTTATATAATAAAGGAGTGCTGAGGTAATTTTATATATGAATTATGAATATAAAAAGTTATATGAAAAGTAAACTGATAGAGAGAGAGATATTTAATATAGGATTTCATCAATAGCTTGATGTAAGCCCCTACATATGTTATATAGGCATTGAGAGTATTTTCTTATCACTCGATGAATTATCAAATAGATTATGTAAGCATGATCCTCTATTTATTTTTCATGTAATTTTAACAAATATTATTATATCATACTTCATTAGTTCTAAGAGCCCATCCCTAACATTATTATTGTAAGATCATGTTGATTTGGGGTAGTGAGAAGATGTATTTTATAGGTGAAAATATATTACAAATCCCTATATAAATCTCTTAGGATGTATAGAACATGTGACATGAGAGATAGAGAGGAAAATTATGGTGGATGCATAAGATACTAAAAAATAAAATTGGATAATAAATAGATTCATTGAAATCACTGGAATTTATTCACGGATGAAAAAAAATTGGTCCAGTGAATTTTACAATTATGTTTTAATATTTAAGGCTTGAAATACTCTTATTTATCAACATCATAGTTATTTGTGGTCCCTTAGGTCAATATTTATCATTAATGATCCGAGATAGGATTAGAAATCCATAATTAAATTTCTTTTAATTTTTCTATGTTTTATGACAACGAGGGAAACATGGAATGGTGATAAATTAATTCATATTTTAACAAGAAAACAGTAATAAATTATACCATATACTAATAAAATAGTATTTTTTCACAAAAAATATCCTAATGTACCACGATCACAACATCCTATGTTTTCTCTATCCATGTGTTGTATAGGTGGTCATTAATGGCACCAAGATCAAAGAATCAACATTGTGAATTTTAAATGGAGGTCGATCATGGATAAATTTGAACATAAAAAAGAATTTTACTTTTTTATTGTCCTCTAACTATATTTATAACCATTATTAACTAAAACAAGTTGAATTCACCATTATGTGGTCCTTTATTTCCATTAGTTTCAACAAAACATGTTAATATCGTATTCAATATGAATACATAATATCATATAAATAAAATCATTACAAATAAATGAAGGTTTTTGTGGTATTCATAAAATAATTAGATATATAAGTACAATAGTCTTACCCATTTTAATGATCCCAAACACTCTATGTAAATAGGTATATCATTTAAAAATAAATAGTGCATCAGATAGCATTATATTCATGATATTTAAAATATAATATCCTAGATTATAAAGATTAAAACACTAAACAACCAATCCATCAATATATAACAGTTTGATAAAAAATGATAATTTTTATCCACAAACATGATATATGATATAGTTGTCCTTGTTGAAATGATACGTCCAATAATTTTATCACCATTCAAACATGTTTCACTTCTCCCAAAATCATATTTTTATCTATAATTATACAAAATATATAAATGGAGGGATAAAAATTAAAATATAATATTTTAAATAAGTATTTCTATTGAATATAAAATATTTAATAAATCTAAATAAGGTTAAATTTTTATTACTAATAATATATTAAAATAAAATCAAGGGAAAAAAATTAATAAGATATGAAACAATCATTGAATGAAAAAAATAATCCCATTAAAAAACATGAAACCCAATATGAAAGGGAAATAGGTGTATATATATAGAAATATGAATGATTTAAAACGTAGTTCAATATAGGAAAAAAATTGAAAACCTCTATAAACATCATCATAAGAAGATAATTCCTAGTCCCCTCAATTTGTGTATTGTAACAATTAAAAAACATTAATGTATATATTTTTAAATCTCATGTGTAATATATAAATGAATTTGAAAATAACATCAATAGGTATGAAAAGTATATTAATAATTTTATGATATTATATTAGAGAATAATCCTTAATCAAAAAATAGTAATAGGAAAAATAAATATATATCAAAATGATACTCATTAATGCATAGTGGAATGAGCAATTTAGGTTAGATTTTTAATTTTATGGAGAGATAACCATATAATATTTCAATAAGTTATAAAATTGTATCCATTAATGATATTAATCAATAGTACATTATTGACACCCAAATTTTTCGTATGAAAGTTTTTTCTAAAATTTACATTTGTACCCAAATAATTTTTGTAATTAATTATATATTAGAAATATTTGAATTAAGAAGATTAGATTTTGGCCTCTGATTTAAATAATTTTTTCAATTAAACTAATAATATTATACTTATTTTTCTAGAAAAGTTTTTGAATTTTTTTTGAGTATATCCACTAAAAAGAAGTGGTTTTTACAAAAAAACATGTAAATTTTTAAAACCATTTTTTATTTATATTTAAAAATGTATTGGGAGCCCAAATTCATATCTTCATATTGATCACCATGGTAGAACTGATAAACATTATTTTTATGATCTTTTATATTAGTTTATAAATTCTTCAGAATTTGGATATTTTGGTAATTTGAAAACAATGGCATCATTTTCGTTAAAATGATTATCTATCTCATTTAAATGTTAATTCTTTCATTAATAGCATTTTTTATTTCAATTTGTGTTCCATATATTTAGAAATGTATTTCTTGAAAAAAAAATTTAAAATCATCTTGTGTTAGTTGACTGTAATAATGGAAGGATTATGAAGAACTAGATGATGGTTGAGACGTTGAGTGATAATATGTGGGTGGAATATCCTGATCATATATCTTGTGATGATTTATAAGGAATTTAGAATTTTTGTTTCTTGAGGGGTTTGAGGAAGTTCATTTGGGAGATTCATCACTAGAACCCCAATTAAAAATATTAAGATCATTCAAACATTATTTAATATTTTCAATCAGCTTTTTTAAAAAAGTCATTACATCATCATGTGGCCATTCATGTAAAACCCCTATATCGATAAGGGTATTTAAATTTCAATTGAATTTGAATTTTGAAATAATGTGATGGTGATGTTTTGAATAGGGATTAAATATTGAATTATAAATTTTGGGATACATAAAGTGAGTTATTTTGTAATGGGAAGGAGGTACAATTGATTATAGGATGGTCTAGTAGATTCCAGAGGGAGACCATGGTGGTTGGGAATTTGTAGTGAAATATGAAGCACCCACCCACTGGACGGTTCTAGTACACCAAGTAGTTTAATGGGGATAAGGTTCCCAAGGATGAACGACATATTATATAGACTTGACGATGACTGAATACTGAAATTCAATTGAAGTTAATGGTGTGAAAATTACCATCCCCTTGGTATTTTAGATGGGGTGTCCCCCTTCATTCATTCTTTTTCTCTCACATAATTAGAGCACCATATCCCATCTTCATTGTCCATGCCCATGGATTGGGGTGGCCTTATTGGGGTATTTTCTGATGAAATAATGTATGATCTATACTCCCACATGTAATATACTTTTCATATTTTTCTCATTGATTTTCAATTTCTTCACTTTTGGATGGGAATGCCGATTTCAATGGGGAATGATGAAATATCATAATCTCTAAGGGGTTTTTGGAAAAATATGAGAAGGAAGTCCCAACTGTATATCCTTCATCCAATTACATTTAATTATTAAAAGATAATTCACTCTTATATATTTATGAATTATTTTTGTAAATAAAAATATTTATTTATAAAAATTGTTATGGTGCTTAGGGCCTCTCTAGAGAATATTGTATATAGTCTAATACAGGCCTCCAATGAGAATTTATAGTCAGCATCAAAGGATTAATAAATCTTAATGAATAATATGGTATGAAATTTAATATGAATTGAATTAATTATTATAATTATTTTTTATATTAATTTCAAATATTTTCTTATTGGGGATAATTTATTTAGAATGGATGAGGTTGGATACCCATGGGTGGGAAGTGGCTGTAGTTGTCACACAATGGAGATAAAATTGGAATACTCCTAAGTAGGTACTTTGTATTTTGTACATTCATTAGGTAATTATGTGAGTTTTCATTTGTGAATTTGATTTGTTTTCTGACCCATAAATTAAGATACAGGTTTAATAAATTAAACAATCTTCTAAATAAATATTATAATAACCATGTAAAATGAAAGAGTGTTAAGTGTCATGAAAAACCATTTTGTTTTAGATTTTTTCCTCAACCATTGTATGTTGATGCTATGACTATTGTGGCACTAGTTGGTCTCTAGATCTCGTGGGTGGTGGAAATTGACCAAATTAGACTCATTATTCAATGTTTAGTTCCTCGTGACCAATCAAAATTGATAGAGTGGATGGGTGAAAATATCAAATATCATGTATACCTTAAATTCCCATCCCTTATATGATTTTGAGATGTTCGAGCTCAAAGAGATGGTTGTGGGATGGGTTATACTATCCAGTCCAATGTGTTAGTCCTTGACATATCATATTTAATAATATTGGTATTTGGTTTTGTGAGTGAAAAAAGAGTGAAAGTAAGGATTTTAATTTTTCCTTCACAATTTAATGATTTTTTTCTAATAAAATGAATCTATTTATATCTAGTGAGGTTGGGATATTCTCAAGAAGAAATTGGGGGTCTCAGCATTGATATTTTCTTAGGTTTGATAATTAATTTTGGATCATCTAGAAATTATAAAAATTAAGAAATTAAATTTTTTTGGTCATATTCACAATATTGCACAGCTTCACACAATAGAGAGTATAGCCTTAACATCCTCAGACTATATCATTATTCTGATGGGATATCAATGTTATAAATATATAATTACTCAACATACAATATATACATCTATGTAGAATAATTATTGTGCAGGTTTGGTCCCATTAGAAAAAAAGGTTATTACATTCAATATTGGTAACTTTCCCCCACTTATTTAAATTGAAATAATATGAACTATCATATGATGTGGGATGGACTAACTAAAAAATAAAATATTAATGAATAGAAGAGAGTTTAGAATTATTGATGGATTTTCTTTATTATTAAAAATTCATCATTACATTAGAGATTAAATAATATTAATTTTCAAAAAATGTTTAGGACCATATTTGATATACATAAAAAATAAATATGAATAACCAAATACAGTCAACTCATCTCTCAACATATGTTCGTAACTAGATTAAGTGTATTATTATTAATATTTTAGGTAATGGAGATGTTATTTTGGAACTTCTCATTTACTCTAATTTATACGATTTTGTTGCCACTAAAAATTACTATAAATCATTCTTTATAATTAGGGTTATGATTAAAATTATTCTCAATGAAATAAAAATTGATTATAATATATCAAAAAATATAATGAATTAAATCATTTTGGTACACATCCTCATTTATAAACTCTACCCTCCCCAAAATATATAGAAAACCTTTATTTACATATAAATAATCAATGAAATAATAAAAATATTTATAAGTGGGAGTAAAATGTAAATGTATTAAAAATTATAAATATGAAAATTCATGATACGAAAATTCAATATGTCATATTATATGGAATAATGAACCAATATTACTTTATGAGTTGATATTAGATGTTGAAATTCCATCTCTAAAATCTATTTTTTCAGCTGCCGAACCCCCAATAGACCATATAAACCATGAAAAATGTATTTCATTGTGAATCCCATGTAGAATATCTATTTATAGATAATTTTTTTTTCAAATATATATTTATTTAAATTTCTTCTATGTTCTAGTCAATCTTATCCACATGAATTTATATTATATCTATAGTAATATTATTTCTTTATCCCTCACCACCATATATATATTTTTAAAATTTTATTATCTAGGTGGAAGATCACTCTTAAAATTTGATATGAACATCTAGAAGAGAGGGTGTGATGGTTCATCTAGTATGATTTATCCAAAATAAAATCATATCCATTTCTAAAACTACAAATATTATATTTTATCATATTGGATTATAAAAAAAATTAGAAATCCGTACATGAATCGCTCTATGATATTACGATTTTGAATTTTCAATATATAACCATATATATCGCCTGGATAAATATCTTGTGGTGTAGGAATTCAATTTATTCAGACTCGGCCATGCATTGAATGCATTGATATCTCATAACAATTTGACAGAAAAGAAATCCTCTTTTACCACACATTCATTTCCTCTATAATTTGTGTACCAATCCACGACAGAATCAGGACCCCATGACAATATCAATTACTTTATATACCACTTTATACCGACTGAATGGGTATCCATTATTCTACATCACAACCTCCATCATCAAGAAACATTATCCACCTCACAATGGACAAATATCATGGAAGAGCATCATTATTTTCATCCATAGACTATAATATTGTGCATGAGTGATGTTTTATTTTGCCAACATCATTTAGAGTATCAAGAGTCCCAAACATGAATGTCCATGTTTAAAACATGGTTTTGATATGATTGAAAATGGAACAGAAGCATCCCACGTGATTCCACGAGATATTCTACAGAGTGATAGAGATTTATATGGTGAAAGATATGTAATAGGATCATGCTACATGACGATGGTCCAAATGAAAAATAATTATGGTTACAATGTACCCACGGAAAACACCACATCATATATTAAGAAAATCAATAGAGGGATCATGCGTAATATGTTATCCCACTATTTATTCATGCATTGAATCTGGACTCAATTCAGAGGGCTCATATTGTTGTTTTGTGTCATCCCACTCAAATGAAATTGTCCTCCACCTGACTCATAGAATCTTATAAAATTTTCTAGCATAGATTTTAAACGTGGGCATAATCGATGAATGGAATATTCTACTCTACCACCTAGTTATGATCTCTGAATAAGATATCATGGATTGTTGACCCTTATGGGTTTTCCATGTGGTTTTCTCCCCTCAGGTTGACTCAAATCTAAGGATATCATTTTTATCAAATTCATCAATTTTATCCATTTAAATTTCAACTGATATATTAATAAATAATCCATTACACCAATTAAATGAAACTAATTCCTTTTGATAAATAAATATATTTTTTAACTAATAATTTTTTTCTAATTATGAAATAAATAATAAATTTGAAGAATCAATTATTCAATTATTTATTACACTGAATGAAATTAGATTATAATTTTTTCATTAAATAGGTAATAATATCCCCCACAAGGAAACCATGATTTCCCTCAATAATATATCTAATGTTAAAATAAATACTATACCCCAGTGATAATATTATATAAAAAAAATCAATATAAAAAATAATTATAAAATGGGTTAGTTATATTTCATGCTTCCAAAATTAAAAACGAATCACACTCTTCACTATTCAAAAATTCATTTTATATTCCTCATGAAAATTTATAGATACATTCCTTTATCCATTTTGTGCCTATAAATTTATAATAATTAAACACTCCATGTTGTGATTTACCTCACCGCTATTTGTCATGTCTCATAATTCAAAGTAAAAAATATATATATATTGTTTTTATTATACATTAATTATATATACCTTTATCTTATACTTGGATTGGTCCTACATTAAAAACATTTTGGAGAAAACAATAACTATAAATTGAGGCCTTTAAAATCATGATCATTTGACATAAAGGATTATGTATGGTGGGAAATTAATTTCAAGTAAAAAATGTGGCTAAAAATGGTGTATGAATATTGATAATAGTTAATGTTAATCAAAGGTGAAGTGAAATGTTATTCTATAGTCTCAAAAGTGAGTACAAACACTAACCCAATCTGAAAGAAAATCACATTAAATAATGAATGGATAAATAATTAATTACCCCTCTTTATTTTTTCAATTTTTATTTATTATTTTGTAATCTATTATTGTATAAGTCTCAAATCCACTTCAGAACCCCAAATAATAAACATCCTTAGTGAAGTGATGATCTTACATGACTCTCTAAAACTCAACATAATATTTTATATTATCATTGTGGTATAGAAATTAATTGTAACATGAAATATATCATGAACCCTTCCAAAAACGTATATAATTAGATACCAATTTATTTCCACAATATGGAACAAACCCTTCTACCATGGAAAAACTCCTCACCCACACTTGAACATTGACATTCATTATAAAAGTTATGTTTTGTGTTGAAATTAGTAAAATTAGATTGTAATGGGTCCCATTCCATTAAATGACCATTCATGGACCTGAAGGCCTTAATTATGAATAATTAAATGTTTTGTATCAATAATAATTGATACAAAAATAAAATGAATCCTTCATTTTCAAATTTATTTTATATAATCATAGCCTCTACAACATGGAATACATGTCCCAATAGGTAACATGATTATGGTTATCAGAAAAAAAAATCCAAATGATAGTTATGAAAAATTTGGTAAAGAAACCTATTAGTAATGTGAACGTGACTCTATGATTGAATTAATCATGTAATTTTTAATAAAAAAAATTAATCCATAGGAATATATGAAATCATATGAGTGAAATAATATATATTAATATTATACCTATATGTAAAGTAAAAAAATAATTATTCATTTAATCTAGAAAAAATAGTTATCCTTAATAATTCAATCACTCCATCTTACTGATTCATTCCACCATCATGAAAATTATAACATGTAATCATGGGTTTCATTAAATTTATATTTATTAGTGAAAATTATTAAGGAAATAATCTATGTGTGATGGTTCAAATTTTTCATTAGAAACCAAAATTGATTTGAATAGTATGAGAGAACAAGTAATAAATTATTTAAATATCATACCATCCATAAAATGATAGGATCATTATACTTTTCTATTATTATTCATGATAAAACAAAATAAAAAAATTAGTGAATGTGGAATTACCAAAAAAATAAAGGTAAAAAATAAATGGTGTGGGCTATTTCACTTCCTGATAAATTAAAATTCTAAAAAACCAAGTCTTAAATAAAATATTGGTTCATAAAAATTAGGTTTCAAATAAAAAGAGGCATTATAATTAATTTTATTCTATATATTACATATTTCTATCACATAATAATAGTATGGTATAGATCCATCCATCTCATAGAGATATAATTCTTCTATTTATTTGTTTCTAGTGTATCAATTCGTATTTTCATCTTGAATGAATGGTCATTGTGTTTTTTTGATGTGGGATTTATGAAGTATTGTACAACCCCATGACTTGTAAATAATGATATAAGGTTATTAAAACCTTGTACCATTCATCATTTTCTACCAATATTGGTTGCACTCATTTACATAATGTAATTAGCAATTCTATCACTAAAATAAGGAATTCTTATTTTTTATTCTAGGAAACCATGTCAAGGTAACTAAAATATTTATAATTGTGAAAATGTAAGAAAAAAGTTATATATCATTTTACAATGGAATCTCTCTTACCCTTATTCTTTTTATTACTGTTCTACTATTTTATATTCTTCATTATTTATTTTTCAGCCTCTTTACAGATTGTGCTATTGTTGTTGTCAAAAATACCTTCAATGTGATGCATCATTTCATTAAAAACTCTATATGTTAGTATCCATTACTTATATTTATGTTAGTTAAAATGGAGAGATACTATTACTCTTCTTATTAATTAGCTTTACCCATTGTGTAGGCATCCGATATTAATAATATAGAATCATATTTATAAAAAAATATTATAATCCTCGACAAGATCATTTTTATTCCAAATAGATCTTTATGTTCCTATTATTGGTGGGATTCATTCATGGTTTCTTATTTAATTCCTCAATATAAATATTCTATTTATATGGGAGTCTCTTACCTTACTTCAACTGAGATCTCATCACTTTTATTAACTCAATCAGTCTTAGTTGAAATTGGGGTACCCTTGGGTTTTCAAGATTCCCTAATTCACATCTTTTGACATCCCCCTTAATTTAATCACTTTATTTTCAGAGGATTGATAATTAAATCTCCAAATACATGTATGAGTTCATTCTTTATTATTTACAGGATTAAAAATACAGAACCCCAATTTTATAAAAGAAAACAAACATGAAAAATAATCTAATATAAAATAAAAAACATTTCCAAAGTAATCTTTTTTTATAAATATTATATTAATACAAAAATTTTCCCTAGATAATGTTCAAAAAACAAGGAAAACTAGAAATGTGTCCTTAATTTAACGTGTTTTCATAGATTAATGTTTCTAGTTACCTAGCCTACAATAAATACAAATTTATTGAAAAATGGAATTTGCAGTTTTGATCGTTATAGATAATATATTATGATATTGGATAGCTTTGACTAGTCACAATAAATAATATTAGAAATATGTAAGTTATATTATGTATTGGATTAGACTAAATAAATGAAAAAGTGATAATGAGATGAGTTTTGATATAAAATTATGGTTTTCATAAATTAAAATAATGGATATTGCATCAAATTTGTAGTTGATGGGATTTTCAGAGTATCTGTCCAAGACTCTCAATATCAAAAAAGATAAACCTATTTCAACCAAACCCTATATCACATTATATATATAAAAATTGATGGTGTGTTTAGATTAATCTCTAAATAAGTTGATATTAAGTTATTACACTCTCTATATATCTATTAATCACATTAGTTTTCCTCTTATAATTACCATAACTCTCCCATGGAAATTAGATATATTATTAAAATTATTATTAATGCAATAACTTTTTTTTATTCAATTACATGAAATAATAAATTAAAAATGTTTGTTAAACATACTTGTCTATATACTCCACCATCCCAAAAAACAATAGCCACCCATAGTCAATCTATAAATATTTAATTAATATATACAGATTTTTAGATTTGGGAATACCTATTAAATATAAATAACAATAGAAAATTGAAAATTATTAATATGAAAATTTGGTAGATATAATTCCAAACTACAGTGATAAAGATAGAAAATCATTGACTACCCCAAGATTTGATAATTTATGTCACCCACTCACTCTAATCTCAATTATTTATTAGATTCCAATATGCCAATAGAGTTAGAGAACCTCCCTAGAAAATAGATCCCATCTAAACAACAGACTACTCCTCTATGATATATAGTGTTTAACCTCAACCATCTTGAATAAACACAAATATATTCAATTAAATTTATATATATCTCTAATTAAATTTCATACCTAAGACATATTTCATTGTTTTTATAGTGAATATGGACTCATCATTTTAAATTGAGGCCCTAAAAAACATGGTCTCCTTCAAATACACCTATACATGATCTGTAGAAGATGAATTTCTAAATGAAATATGGATTTTTAATTTGTAAATGGTAAAATTATACATTATTTAGATAGGGAAATTATGGTGGAGGTATTTATATTTATTATACTCCCATATAAATTTAATTAATAAAAATGACATAGTAGGTGAAATAAATATATATTCCCTTTCATTACACTCTATGGAGCTATTCCATTTCGAACTATTATTTGATGTTACCATGCCCCTACAACACAAATAATTACTACATGTATATCATTATCCAAACTAAAAATGATGCCATTATTCTAAACTATACATATATCCCCATGAATATTGGTCTATTAAAAATATAATAGGCCACAGTGAAACTTCATTATTTTTAACCATAGGCTACAAAATGGTGCATGGGTTATGAGAAAACTTCTGGCTATCATTTTCACTTTCAATAGTCATTTTGTTACATACCCATGAATTAATCCTAGATTTTCATATATTTTTAGAGGGGTTGGATCTTCCCATATGTATTTCAGGGAGTTTTTTTTTAAAAAATATAAGTGGTGTATATGGTGTAATATAATATTATATGATGACGATGTGAAATCAATGGATTTAAAACCTCTCTTTAGATGGTTCAAATTACACCAACTGAAAATGCATCCCACATACAAATAAATCTTTGGTGGACAATAATTAATAATATATGTTTCTCATTATTTGGGAATAGAAGAAAAATGGAATTCAAAGTACTCCCACTTATGGCACATCTCACCCTATACTGGTGAAGATCTCCTCAAACCACCGCAATGAATCCCTTCCCATGGGCTGGAATATCATTCCCCCTTTGTATTCATGACATGATAGACTGATTATCATTTCCCACCCAAGAAGGTTATCCCTATGAATAATTTTTCCTCGTAGAACATCATGGGTTTACCATGTGGATTTCATCACATGTACTAAGTCATAACCACGTTTGGCTATTTATGTTTGGATAATACCACGATCTTTTAATTTTTCATTTAACTTTTCACAGAAAACACAAAAAATTAGAAAAATTAAATGAACAGAAATTCATTCATTTAATTTTTTTCAAACAAAATATAAATTTTTTTATTACAAAGTAAGTATTAATATAATAAAAATTGGGGGAATATAATTCGATTAAATTTTTATGTAAATGAAATTATTTTCCAAAAAGTATATAAAAAGTGAGCTATAATAGAATTTATACAAATTAGATTATGAATAGATCCAATCTAAAATAATTTAATATTTTTTGGAGTAAAATATACTTATTTTAAATAGGGGGATCAAGATAAATATTTATTTATATGAAATGTTGTAGTTTTTCATAGTTATTCAAACAATGGTAATGCCTATAGATGTAAAATAGGATTATTTAAATGCTTTTTGATTGAATTTGTGTGTATTTGACGATCAAAATAATTTTAGTTATAGAATATTGTTACATAGTAGATATGGAGAGAATTAACTAGATAATAATTTTGTATAAATTTAAATGGATTGTTTATGAAAATAAGAATATTTAAATGATGATGATAAAATTATGAAGCTTAAATACCAAGTAAAAATTGAAAATGAGTACAAGGACTCAAAATAATGATGGAAGAAATGTTAAAGACATGAATGTTATCATTAAGACAAGATGGATCATTGAACTATAGAGTAAAAATATTATTCCCATTTTGATAAAAAAAATATTATAGAGTTAAAATTTATTAATTCTTGGATAAATGTGTAAATTCTGTTTTCAAAAAATTATGAATAATATAACAAATTAATAAGTTAGAAGACACAAATACAATAATATTATTAAAAATAAATTCATTTATCATAATAATGTCAACAAAAAAGATTATGAATTTATGGCAAAAATGAAGATCTATTGTAAAATTTTAATTAATAATTTTATGGTATTAATATAGACGAAACCTTAGTTGTAGTGGAACAAATTGTAGTGAAATAAATATTTAATTCTATATCAATATAAGGAAAAATACAAAAATTTAAAATGGATGATAAATAATTATTATTAAATAATGTTTTATTGTATGAAGCATATATTTATAATTGGAACAAATTTAATATTACCAATTATAAAAATATAGTTTCTATGATGAGGATGTCTAACAATCAGATTAAATATACATAATAAATATGGTGCTAAAGACTATATTCATCTCTAAAGTATATAGAATTTAAAATGGGTTGTTCTAATCAATATATATATTTATATTTACAAATGATTTTATTTTTTAAAATATGTGACATTTTATATATGTTATATCATATTTAGAGGCTATAGGGTTGTTGTTTGTTAATATTTTTCCAATATGGTGAAAATAGATTGAAAATACACATGATTATTAAATATTAATTAATTTTGCAATTTTATATATTATAAATATTTAACAGATCAATGATATCTTAGTATTAGTATTCTAAGGTTGTTATGATGTTGTTTCAAATATTGGTATAAAGGATAAATAACAACCATTGTTTCCAATAGTACTAATTTAAAAAAAGACTAGTGTTGAAAATCAATGAATATAACAAAATATAGATTTATATTTATGTTTTTCTTAATATTATATGGAATATACCATGTATTTTGTCTACAACATATCTAGTTAAGGTATAATAAAGTGATCCCAATGAGAGCCACCCGACATCAGTGAAAAGGATACAAATGTATTATGATGGAAATGTAGTCATTAGGATTTATTATTCTAAAAATGTAGAGTATAATTTAATGTCTTTAATAGATACATGTTTTATTGAACTAGAAAATTGAATAAAATAAACCAATGGAGAATCATTATATTTTCATTGTCAATTTTTTGTTCATTTATGAACGATATATGAAAGTATATATCTTACTGAAATAAATGATTAATTTTTATTGACATTCTTACAGGCACATAGTTATGAAAAATAGTACTTAACATTCAAATTTTTGAGAGAATGTAAATAATTTAATATCAAATTTTATGATAATGGTATATTTTTAATAATATTTAAAATGTCATAATAATAGAATAAAGATTATTTCTATTGATTCTCTACCATATTTTGGATAAAAATGATATTTATATATATAGGTTGAACTTTTATTATTTTTAATTATTTAGACAATGAAATTTATTATATATATCCCAAAAATGTAACAAATAACTTATTTTAAATTTCATAAGAATAATGTGTATATCATCACCCTCTAACAACACTATTATATTTTATGTAATGATATTTAAACCATTGGCACATTTATTTCCTCCTAATCATGATTTATGGTCATAAAATATAAAAAAAATTATTAACATTTTGTTCATATTCACTTTTAAAAAATAAATATCTTTTCAATATATTTATAAATACATTGAACATGAATTATTATAAAAATTAAAAAATTAGAAATTAGTTTTTTAATTTATTATCTTCCACAGTCATAAAAATACCAACCCAAAAACATTGGATGCACATCATCTAAAAATAAAAATCATCTCAATCAGTGGAACATATTGATGTACTTTATGTGTGACCTTGTAATGACTTCTCATAATTATTGGGAGTCCAACAGAAAAACCAATAATAGTACATTGAAATAGAACTTTGACCCTAAAAACACAATTATAATTCATATAAATGAGTAAAATTAGTATTACAAAACAATATATACAATAATATATTAATCCATAAATATCTCAAAAATATGATGCATACATTATGTCACCATTTTCCCAGAATTTATATATATAACACTGATTTATTTTTTTGAACATTCAAATATCTACCAGGTATATGGTTTTAATTGAGGATCATATATCCCATTCACATGGACAAATGTATGTACTATTAATGCTAAAAAGTCCAATATTTATCATTCAATCAATGACATTCCAATATTGATGAATTTCATTATTGAAATGTCCACATAAACATTAAATAATATATTTTTAATCATTAATCAATAAATATGATTAATAAATCATATTTACAGGTATATCATGTTGATATATAAACACATATGTTCATAGAATGTTACATACAATGATGCTTAAATCATGGAGTTTCTTTTTACATATTAGTCCCCAATATATACAATATCTTTGATAAAGATGTAAAAACATAATAAAAAGATGTTACACTATCTATGATAGTATAAAATGTGATATTAAAAATTATCAATGGCTTATCAAGTAAATGTGTCAAGATTTAAGTCATTCATTAAGAAAATTCCCTAATAGTGTGATGATCTCATTATCATTTTAAATTTATGAATCCTATTTATATGTTATATTCTCATGTGCATTACCATTCATTTTTAATTTATAAATAACACTACTATAAATATATGTTTTATATATGTATGTACTAAAATTTTAGTAATAAAAAATTACAGGCTCATATTGGGTCTAGGGAACCCACTCAAAATACTCTCTTTCCCTAGAGATGGATTATAATATCATTAAACACACCATATCTCTCAAAATAAAAATTATTATTTAATCGAGATATAGTAAGTGGTATTTCAATTTTGTATATTTTTACCACTGGTAATTATAACATCACCTATTTTGGAAAAATTTATCTTGGGATGCAACTTTTTATATTAAAAAAATTTCCATTAATTTAACCATTATTCCATGTCAACTACTAATATATTAGTATTATAAAAAATATATTATAAAATGTATTCACTATATGTTACAATTATAATATCTGATACATAGATTTGTATACATACAATTTCTATAGTATCAACAAAATCTATAATATTTTCAGACTCTTCTATAAAATAAGAATCCATGGGATACATCTATCTAAAGTAAATAAATACACTATTATCCTAAAATACTTATTCTAAATTTGATATAATATATTCGTGTTTAATTTTTAAAATCTTGCATTACTGTAGTAACTGATAACTAAGACATCATCAAATCCAAAAACTAGGACCATATCCTTTGTACATGTCAAATATATCATGATTGTTATTACTAACTACCCATTGATTCTACTGTAAATTTTAATTATATCAACATAAGACTCTTAAGGTATAGGACAAATCAATCCTAGTCCCTACATCATGTGCATGTTAGATCCAATAATCTAAGACTAAGGATTTCCTCTCATTCATTCCAATTGAAATCAAATTTTCTTTATACGATTTCATTTTTATGGTTAATTTTAGGTGACATTGGTAACATTCATCTCATGCATTGATTCAACTGATAAAATATGAATACAACATCAATATTTATACTTTAAATGTTAATAAGTATCCTATAATGTCTATGTCAATATTTATTGTCCTCCATAATTTAAGCAAATTCACCAAATACCTTCAGGAAGAAACATGATTTTATCCATGTCTATAATTAATGTACATCTCTATTTTTTGGAATTAATAATATATAATCAATGGGTATATCTAGTAATATTAAGGAACCCCCACATACATTTTTAGATAAAAGTGATTCACTTACAATTCTAAAGAAACTAGAATCCCTTATGGATTCATCGAAGAGAAAATTCTATATTCATTGATTCTTATTTAATCAAAAAATTTATATTTATATCACTTATAAAATATTGGGGCTTTTTTCAAAAAAAACATATATTTTTGAAACATATACTTCTTTCAAAAAAAATTTAATTAGATATTTTGTTTTTTTAATATATTATCAGTATCATATAATTAGAAAAAACTCTATTGATAGTAAAATTCAAATAGATATTAGCATAGTTATTACTAAAAAGGTTTTATCATTGTTAATGCCTGGATATTTCTTTATACTCTTAGAAACATAATTTTATTTAATTATATTTATGTTAACACCAATATCAGTCTTGTTCTTGTGCATTCGTTTTCAACATGTGGGAACAACATCATATTAAGGTTTACTATGTAAAAAATGATTTCAGAAAATATAAACAATTTTTAATTCCAGGATTACATGCTGCATTACATTATATTTTCAATATATGACATAATTGTGGGTATAATGGTCATTATCTTTATGGAATAATATCATACCTAATTCTATATTAGATATATATATATATATATAAGGTTCGCCAATATTTGAATTCTACCAACTCATTAATTGTTTTTAAAAATAAAATACTAATGGTTCTAACATAGTTTTTTCTCTTACAAACACTTATGAATCATTATTTTTGACATCATTGAATTTCATCTTACCTTGTCAAATTTCATGAGAAATATTCTTCATTTCTATAAATAAATATTATATAACCATAATTTTTCCATTATGAAGTGTTATAAAACTAATTTAATATAGTTTCTTTTGGATATCATAAAATGAATATTTTTATACTTCTTAATATTAATTTTCCATTGGGAATAGGCACAAATTATTAATCACATCTAATAATAATTTGTACAACTAACTAAATCAACTTCCAAAAAATTACCCATATGGAACCACATTTTTCACTTAAATTGGAACACAAACGAGGGTATATTTTATATTTTTCAATGTATATCCCCAGATGTATACATGAAGAGTTTCATGAATGTTCATTTATCTCAACATATAAACCAATATCTGATTCCATATTCAACAAACACTATTTTAGGCCCGGTGTTCCCATAATGAATTTCTAAACTTTTTTTCAGGTACGTTCAAGAAAACATTCGAATGATTTTTCGTACCTTATGAACTGGTGCTCAGAATTTAATTTTGAGGGCACCATTTTACTCACAGTGCCGGTATTCTCTTAAGGATAGCATCACCTCGAACGCAGTAGGTTGAGGGTTGAAGATAGTTTTTCATGTTGTCATGGAAAAAGAAAATGAAAAAATGTTTGACGTTTTTATTTTTATTTGAAACTCCCATGTGAAGGTTATAAAGGTGGGGACCACCAGAACTAAACCCCCCCCCCCCCACAATGGGTTATGGTGGTAGCGACCACCCGATCCTAAAACCTCCAAATTGTGAATTCCTAATGGTGAAGCCAACTGAACCCTTATAAGGGGAGAAAATCTTAAATTCCCTCTTTAATGTAAAGAAGTATCTTGATCTTCCTCCACGTTAATTATGTCAACACCTTTTGATTAAGGGTGCTAATTGAAATTAAATTAATAAAACCCAATTTAATTTTTATTTGTTATTATTTTGTGGGAGGAAGTTTTGGAAAATCAATTGGAGAAACATTTACCCTCTCTAATGAAGAACACCTCCCAATGAATTAGACCATTGGATATTTAAGAATGAGGAAACCATCCTCGAGAAATATCGGAAGAAACTTGTAGAGGCAACCAACGTATGATGTCTTCGATGACAACGAACCAACGATCGTGGAAACACCGATGTCACCGACTTCAACCCTTCCAATTTAAATGAGAAATCAAGGTAGAGGTGTGTTTTAAATTGATCGATGCTAATTTTTCCTCTCACACTGAATCATTCCCCTTGAGCCACTTGATACCGTCCTAAGGCGGAGGGTACGTGCCAAACAAACATGGCCCGACCCATCTGCAAACCTGATAGTTCTTTTGTGTGTTATTCACGATGGTGATGGAGACTGGTGCCTGTATTTGGAACCGGTGGAACTTGAGAAACGCGGCCAGTACCATGGTCGGCCATGACGAACGTGACAAATGGAGGGTTTCTGGTCAAACTGGCCGATGGCGAAAGCACAGTGCGTAAACGAGCTGCATGGCCAGCCACGGCGGACCTCCGCACCATGGGCTCGGGTTCCCCATGGCCCCCATGAGCTCTGTGTCTTGCAGAACCCATGTCCTCATTGTCCTGTGGCCTCACGCCCCTCGCCGCCTCACCGTCCCGCAGCTCCGCAACACCCACGCCCTCGCCGCCCAGCGGCCGCTGCGGCCTCACCATCCAGTGGCCACGCTGCCACTGCGGCCTCGCCCCCCTGCGGCCACATCATCCCATTGCCTCACAGCACTAGTGGCCTCGCCACCCCATGGCCCTTTGTGGACCCCACGACCTCACCGCCCTCTCAGCCTCGGTGCAGCCCTTGCAGCCTCTATGCCGCCCTAGCAGCGTTGGGCCACTTTGCGGCCCCCGCGCTGCCCCGCGCGGGCCAGTCAGGACCCAGCGGGTCAGGCCAGACCCAATGGTCTGGAACAACCCAAACCGAGTCGGGTAGGACTAGGTCGGTTTTCCCTAAAACTGGTCGGGTCGTTCTAGTAGGGGTTCGGCTGGGTTGGGCCGGACCCGAACCATCTACGGGCTTTTCGCTCTATCGGCCATAATGTTTTCACCATGCGTCTGTTTGAAAACCCGTAAATAGTGTTGTAAGCCTTTGAGTGATATTGTCTCGTTGGTATATCCCACATTAGATTTTGGTAATTTTGGGATACGGTCAAGTTGGATCAAGAAAGAATCCAACTGCGCCCTCGGGACTAAAAAGCTAATAACATAGAGACCGTGCGTCCAATTGATGCACTGTCTGTTGTGTTGAGACCCCTATGACGTGGAGTTCCATTGGGATGCTTCTACATGGGACATTAAGGCATTTGGAGTATCGACCAGTGGCTTAAGGAGCCTACCATCCCAGAGACGAGAAAGTATAGTGCGAGAACCCAGTAGCTGGCTGTGACGTGAAGAATGAATAGTGGTCATGTGTGGGTCAACACAAAGATATACTGTGTGGGTCAGCACTGAGTGATGTTGTGTGATTCAGCACCCAGCGATCATGTGTGGGTCAGAACCGAGCGATCTTGTGTAGGTCAGCACCGAGCGATCTTGTGTGGGTCAGCATCGAGCGATCCAGTATGGGACATACCCTAGAGATCCTATGTGGGTGTGACGATGTACTGAAGAGGTACTAGGATCCTATGTGGGTCTGACGATGTACTATGATCCTCTTTGGGTCTAATGACGACTACGATCCTTTGTGGTTCTTCCTCTTAACAGAGTAATATGATTCATTAGTTATATCTAATCATCTCTACTATTGTACCTAAGATATTCTTGGTGTGAGATGAGTTTGTACATATATGGTACTTCCCTTCATGGTAATACCTTGGTGGTATTCTTCTGTGTGAAGTACCTATACAGTACTTACCTTCATGGTATTCATTCTTTTGTGGAACAGTGGAGCTTTGGACATTTGGGTTGGACTGTATTTCCTCATGACTGAGATGGGTGTACTTGGTAACTTAGGTATATGTATGGGATTATACCTAAGTAGGGTTGTCAGTTGAATTCATACATTGTGGTTTATCCTTTGCTGATTTTATGAGACCTTAAGGGTCTGAGGTTCCCTAATGAGAGTCATTCTACTCGCCCCTACACGGGCTATGCCCGCACCTTGTTGTGTTTGGTGCATACAATAAACATCGCTACTGGAGGATGAGGGTACCAGGGATAGATGGGGCACGAAGGTGGACCATAAGGTGTGATGGTACGTAGAGGAGGCAGGTGGATGTAGAGTGCTCAGGAGGAAATATGTACCAACCCTTCAGGTAGGACCCTCGGTGGACAACCCAGTATCATCCTTTCTTTTTCTTCAGTTTTATTGTATTTCAGTTGTACTTGTACTATTACTGTTGGGATTTTATTCTGAACCATGTTTTTCATTCAGTACTCTTTTTTATATATAGTTGACTTGTATTCATATCTTGTTGTGTTCTTGGTTCCATTTGTTTATATGTTATAAAGGCAATGCCATCCTGGTTATAGGGAATATTCCTTTTGGTGCTAGTCTCCAGCCCATGGCCTATGGAAGGCGTGCTTGGGGTAGTAACAGTACAGGCCTAGGGGGATGGGTCATGGAAAATTGGTTTTAGTGGAGTAGGTTCTTCCATTGAACATATGACTCAGATATTTTTAACGATAAAATTTTTTATTGTAGTGGGTGTGGTTATCAGTTTAGGGAATCCAATGTTCGTGTGGCGGCCAACGTATCCATACACCAGGTCCCTGACTTCTGATTTCTGACTCAGTGTAGGAAAACAGTAATTTTGTGTGTGTTTTGAAGAGTTTTCATTGTGATCACTTTCAGTCATCTCACTAGGTATAACTTATTGACTGTGGCACAACTCTTTCTTTTTAGGATGCTTCCACGCAGACTGCCAGCTAGGGATCTAGATATAGTATGCACTAACAGCACACCGAGCGATGTGGCCTCGATGCAGGGCCCTCATCTAGAGAATGCACCAGCGATACCATTACCTATTGGGCCCCCGATGCCACCAGCCCCAGCAGCCGAGGGTGCATGCCACTTGAGCGCATTGCTGGAGTTCCAGCGCTAGAGGCTAACCATGTTCATGGGAGAGATGGAACCATAGGCAATTGACGATTAGCTGGAGACTGTGGTGAGATTCTTCTGACTGGTAGGGAGAATGGCCAATCTCATGGTGATCCTTACAACAGATATTCTATAGGGATCATCAGAAAGATGGTGGAGCTTGATGCTCTAGAATCACAATGAGGAGATGGTTCTCTAGGAAGACTTCGAGAGCTGGTTTCGGGCAGAGTTTGTTCCAGTGACTCATTGCATAGTGCACATAAAAGAGCTTCTTAATCTGCATCATGGCAGTATGACTATGGCTCAAAACTCAGCAAGGTTCGCTAACCTCTCACACTACTCTATAGATATGGTGCGGGACCCATTATTCAGGGCCCAAACCTTTGATCAGGGACTCAGGTAGGAGATCACGACTTCAATGATTTATCTTAGCATCCCGACACAGGCAGGGGTGTTTGAGAGAGCCCTCTTAGTCAAGAGTTTCCTTGGTTGGTAGTCACCATTAACAAGACCCACCACCAGATGTCACGCAGCGGGGTCTTCTGAAGCGGGCAGCAGAAAGATGTCACATAGGTCCAAAAGGGCCAAACCCACCATTGGACGACTGTATGATTTAGGGTCAGTTGTGCAGGGCACCCGAGGTAGAGCTAGTCATGCTAGGAGAGGTTAGTGTTATGCATGCGGCAGTCAGGGTCACATTCCATACAGATGATCAGCCCACGGTCGAAGGACCGCTTAGGCAAAGATATAGGTTTGATTGAGGAAGTCAGCAGGGAGCAGGAGGACGTGGCAGAGGAGCTAGACGTGGAGCTAGTGGTGGGAGATGATTTGAGATGTTATTTCCACCACCACCAGGTAGTCCACCATGACCATAGGGAATAGGAGGATAGGGGAAAGCTCCACTCCCGGCAGATGAGGCCTATGACCATGGAACTCTAGAGATGATACGAGGAACGATTTGTGTCTACTCCACCTTAGTTGCACAACTTATTAACACAACTTCCATTCATCCATTTATTGAATGTTCCGTCCTTGGAATCTAGGAGATTCCAATGGAGTTTTTGGCTCAATATTTATGGCATAGACTCTTATGGGAGTGGATTCGAAAATTATGCACCGATTCCGATAGTGCGAACATACTCTAGGAGGTGAGAGCTTCGGCTGGGATCGCCTAGTAGCAGAGTCAAGGACTTATGACGTCATCTTGGGTATGGACTGGTTATCTATAGTCTATGATTATATTGACTGTATTATGTGCAAAGTGTGATGTGTCCGCATGGATGGGACCAAGTTTACCTTCACCCGGAAGAAAAGAGACTTTGTAGTACATGATGGACTTACCCAGATAAGAGTGCAACAAATCACTCTTTAGTTGGCTAGCCTTACCCTCATAGGAGTTGATGTAGAGTGTCTGAGTTATCCTATAGTGGTGGACCAGTACGCAGATGTCTTCCCTGATGATGTTTCGTTTCTACCTCCTCACAGAGAGGTGAACTTTTAAAATGACTTGTACCTAGGACGACACTGATATCTACACCAATGCATCGGATGGCTCCTGCAGAGTTTCCTGATCTATGGGTATAGCTGGAAGACATATAAGGGAAGGGGTTTATTCGGCCCAGTGTTTCTCCTTGAAAATCCCCAATTTTGTTTTCCAAGAAGTCATATGTGAGCTTGAGACTTTTTGATGACTATCGGTGCCTAAACCAGGTGACCATGAAGAATAAGTACCCACTCCTGAGGATTGACGATCTCTTTGATCGACTGAAGGGAGCACGGTGGTTATAGAAGATTGACCTCAGATCAAGCTATCACCATCTTAGAGTACGAGACGAAGATGTGCAAAATACAGATTTTATATGTCGGTATGACCATTTTGAGTTCTTGGTTATGCCATTTGGTGTGACCAACGCTCCAGCAGTGTTCATGGGACTCATGAACATGATCTTTCTGCAATAACTTGATCGCTTTGTAGATTCCTTCATCGAAGAAATTTTGATCTAGTCAACTACTTAGGAGGAGCATACCTTTCATTTATAGGTAGTACTAGACACACTCTGAGAGTACTATCATTATGGTAATCTCGTGAAGTTACAGTTCCAGATCTATGATGTTCACTTTCTGGGACATGTCATATTGGAGGCTGGAGTTGCAGTATATCAAGAAAAGATTGAGGTGGTACTTGCTTGGGAGCCACCCAGGAGTGTGACGGAGGTACCTAGTTTCCGAGGTTTGGCTGGATACTATTGATGATTTGTGCCATATTTCTCCAGAGGTGCATCACCACTATCAGCATTGACGAAGAAGGGGAAACCCTCCGTGTGGTTAGAGAGATGCCAGTAGATTTTTTAGGTAATATGGCAGAGGCTGACTAGTTCCCCCATCTTGAGGTGACCGGAGGAGGGTGTAGGGTACGAAGATTACTGTGATGCATCAGGGACCGGGCTTGGATGTTTCCTGATGTAGGAGCGATAAGTGATCACATATGGTTCTCAATAGCTGAGACAAAGTGAGAAGAACTATGATACCCATGACCTAGAGTTAGAAGCAGTGGTTTTCGCCTTGAAGATGTTGCGACATTACTTGATGGTGAGCATTTTACTTTCTACTCGGATCACAAGAGTCTCAGGTATATCTTCTCTCAGAAGGACCTGAACATGAGACAACAACAATGGCTTGAGTTCTTCCAAGATTATGACTTCGAGATATTCTATACTCTTGGGAAGAGGAACGTTGTAGCAGATGCACTCTGCAGGTGGTCTGGTATACAGCTACTAGGCGAGGCGATGGAGTAGTTGGCGAATTTGTAGATATTCATTGTTTATCGGGATGGAGCAGCTTTCTATCAGTCTCTTACAGTCACTCTCCCACTTCTTTAGCGAGTCTGGGAGGTGCAGCATTGGGACACTAACTGCCAGATTCGACATGCTCAGATATCCATGGGTCCTTCAGCTGATGGATACTCTAAAGGTGGGCAGCATGTCATCCTCTTTAGAGATTATGTACCATGGTACCAGTGTCACTTTGGGAGAAAGTGTTGATGGAGTTCCACAAATCCCCTACAACGGTACATTCAAGAGCAGCGAAGATGTACCAAGATCTCCGATGATAGCACTGGTGGCCTTGAATAAAGAAAGAAGTAGCAGATTTTGTCTCCCCGTGCTTACCTTGTCAGGAATTGAAGGTGGAGCATCAGGTACCAGATGGCTTGGTTAAGCCTTTAGAGGTTCCAGAGTGGAAGTGGGACAATATATCCATGGAATTCATGACATGAATTCAACGTACACACAGAGGTCATGATTCTATATGGGCGATCATCGAATGAATCACCATGTTGGCCCACTTCCTACCGATCAGAGATAAGGGTTCATTAAAGATATTGGGATTCCTTTATGTGTCAAAGATTGTGCGGCTACATGGATTACCCTCGACGAGTGTCTCTGATCGTGATGCACATTTTACTTCCCAGCTATGGAAGGGGTTGCAGGAGACTTTATTGACGCAGCTTCACTTGAGCATCACCTTCCATCATTAGATGGATGGTCAGACTTAGTGGACCATTCAAACCGTTGAAGACATGATACATGCATGTGTCTTCGACTTCGGTCGCAACTGGGTGGATCACTTGCCTTTGGTGGAGTCTGCATACAACAACAACTATCACTCCACCATTGGGATGTCACCTTTTGAGGCATTGTACGGGCGACCTTGCAGATCACTTTTGTGCTGGACTAACCCAGGGGAGTTAGCACTAGTGAGACCAGAGATGGTATGAACTTCCATATGGAAAGTGCAGATCATCCAGTAGCGGATGAAGACTTCACAAAGCAGGCAGAATTCTTATGCCGACAGGAGATGGAGGCCTCTCGAGTTCGAAGATGGCAACGACGTATTTCTGTAGATCTCACACATATGAGGTTTATATAGATTTTGCTGATATGTAATGTTATCTCATAGGTTCATTGGGTATTTTCAAGTCCTCAGTTGAGTGGGTGAGGTGGCCTACCGATCATCTCTTCCCCCTCAGTTGCACCTGTTTCATGAAGTCTTCCATGAATCCTAGATGAAGAGATATGTGCATGACCCATCCCACGTCATCAACCATATAGAGATGGACATCAACGATGGGGCGATGTTTTCGGGGGTTGTAGTTGAGATTGAGGATCAACAGGAGCAGGTCTTTCGTGGGAAGTCGATACCTCTGGTGTGCAATCGCTGGCAGCACGAGAACCTCCAGAGGAGCACATGGGAGCAGGAGGTTCATATTCATTTTCGGTACGCCAACTTGTTTTCCTAGTTTTGTGATGTGGCTTTTAGCGATGAAAATCCCTAAGGTGGAAGAATGTAAAGACATAGAATTTACATGTAATTTTTTTAAATATATGGAAATTTTACGAGTCTTCAAAAATTGATGATGTGTCATCCGGAGGCCTGGTGTGCCCGGAATGAATTTCTGATCTTTTTTTGGGTACATTAAGTAAAAGTGTGAGCGGGTTTTGGTAAAATTTGAACATGTACTAGAAATTGAAATCTGAGGGCACCGTTGAACTCGCAGTGACGATATTCTCGTAAGGAGACCTTCACCTCGACCATAGTAGGTCATGGGTAGAAGAAATATTTTCAATTTTTCGTGAAATAATTAAAATAAAAATTGATTAACATTTTTATTTTTATTTTATACACCCATGTGAAGGTTATAAAAGTGGGGAACACCTGAACTAAAATCTCCCACGTGGGTTATGGTGGTGGGGACCACTCGAGCCTAAAACCCTCCAATTTTGAATTCTCAAAGGTAGGGCCACCCGAACCCCCATAATTGGAGAAACTCTAAAACTCCCTCATTGATGTGGAGACGTCTCATGAAATTCCTCCAAATTAATTATGCCAACTCCCCTTTATTAATGGTTCCAAATCAAAGTAAATTAATAAAACCAAATTTAATTTATAATGGCAATTCTTTTGTTGGGAGAAGTGTTGGAAAATCACTAGGAGAAACTTTTACCCTATCCAATGAAGAACACCTCCCAACGAAGAACAACCACTGGAGATCGAATAATGAGGAAACTGAACCTAATCCAGATCGGAAGCACCATGCAGAGGTGTACTGATCCGTGTTTTTAACCGGACTAAAATCCGAAGGATTTTGAACTTTTCGGTTGCTGAACCGGTCGTTTGGAAGAACGGGCACCAGAACAAGGTTCCAAATGTTGGAACCCTTCATTTTATGTTTTTTTGACATGGGATAAGGCTCGATAAGTTTCTTAGGTGACCCAAGAGGTTTATGAAGCACCAAACCCATGTTTTTAAAGAGATGCAGGGGGCGCACGGTTGGTGCACGGTTTCCCTAACCGTGCGGCCAAAACCGTGCGGCCTTACTTAAAGTGGGATGTGGCCTGCGCACAGGATACACACAGTTTCCCAAACTGTGCACCTATCCCACGCGAGGGACCTCTCTTAGGTAGAGAGTGTCATACGGTTTGTGCACGGTTTGGAAAACTGTGCGAATCAAACCGTAAAAGCCGGTCTATTTAAAGGAATTGTTTAATTTTATAATAATATAAAAGAAAAAATTAAAACCAAAAATAACTCTCCCTCACCCTCACTCAACCCACACGACATAGGGATGGTCTCCCCTTGAGCCGCATGAGACACCCCCCTGGTTCCCTCCTTGCGCTTCGATCTCCGACCGATTTCTTGAGGTTTCTTCACTCAATCTTTATGGTAAGCTCCCCTCTTCCTTCTCCTCCTTTCCTCTAGTTTCTTTTCGAACTAATCAGTGCCCATATAGGTGAGGCCGAAACCTAGTACTTTGGGGTGATTTCTATTTTTAGTTTTCTTTTGGTTCTAGGTCATGAAGAAGGTCCGTTGGGACTCTTTGCAGTGCGTTCCAGCAACCGCCGCCGAAGGCGAAGCAGTTCCTGTGGTTTCGGATCACCGAATTGGTTTTGGGGTAAGGGTTTCACCACATTCATGGTTTTTCACTTGTTGAATTTGAGGATTTTTATGTTTATGAGTTCCAATCATGATTTTTATAGTGCATTCAAGGTTTTGTCTTGGTTTCGAGTCGCCAAATATTAGGCGAATCACTTCTGACTCTTAGTTGGAAAGCGCTAAGAGCCAGAGCAGACGGATGGATCGACCATGAGGTAGGGTCCCTCTCCTTGCCCTTTTAATTTATGTATAGTAATAGTAAATATTTATTTCTGCATTGCCTTAGAATTTTATTTATGCTAGTTCGGTTCCGATTGAATGCTTCGGTACAAATTGTGTGAATTGCAGGAATAATATAATAGAGGTTTATTGGTAACTAAACTCACAATTTAAAAATAAAACCCCTAAATTAGAGGTGAACTATGTTCAATATAAAAATTAGTGATAGACATTCTATGCTTTCCTGCTGGATTGTTGTGGTGCCTCTATGATGATTTGTATGTGAACATAACTTTTTGAGAAAAGTAGAATGATATGGCTATGATATGTGTGTTTGAGTCAAATTTCCATGTTAGGAAAATTGAGTAAGATGGTAACCTTCGTTGGATGACCTAAGAATATGTGACATGTTTCCCTCAATAAGGATTTCATGGGTTAAAGAATGATAAAAATATCCTCTAGGATGAAATGGTTAATCTTGAAATGAATGGATTAGGGTGGTAGGACCACTCCCTGGGATAATTTAATAAGCACAGCTTATGTTACTAAACTAACTATGTTAATTACTTGATATAGATACTTAATATGAGTTTCCTTAAGTATAAATGTGATGAATATAATGTTGATATTATTATAAATACTTGAGAGGAGGTGTATTATGTATACTTGTGATGAACATATGTATGGGAACTTATATAGAAATGAGATATATGATTGAATGTAAATGTGGAATGTTTTCTTGAAATTCATAAGAGGTACTGCCTTATACATTGTATTATAATGCTGATAATGAATGTGTGTGGTTATGGATGGGAGGAATTCATACCCCATGCCATTTACAATGAATAATTTCGTGTCTCGATGGGAGACAGTTATACCCCATTCCAGAGTGATGAGTGTGACAGATACGTGGTTGGATGGGAGGCACTTTTTCCCCATGCCAGTATGACAGTACATGTCTTGAAGGGATGAATTCTTAACCCTTTCCGGTTGACTTCAGTTGATTATTACATGTTTGTAAGGAGGCATTCTTACCCCTATCCATTTGACATCTAGTGATGTGTTAAGTGTTGGGATGGGAGGTAGTTATACCCCATGCTCTTATTATGAATGTGATAGAAGTGAGGCATTCTTACCCCATTCCAGTTAGTTTAGGGACGAGATGCATTCTTACCTCGTGCACACTATTCTCTAAATGTGTATGGAAGAGAGGCATTCTTACCCCCTTCCAGTTGACTTAGAAAGACGAGTGGCATTCTTACCTCATGACCGCAAATCTCGTTTTATGGGTGGGAGGCATTCCTAACCCACACCATCTATCATCTAAATGATTATATATATATATATATATATAGTTACATGATAAGGTTACTTTACCGGCGGCAAACCGAAGATGGTACAGTCATCAGGTGTCCATTGGGAACCTGGATGGGTGTTATTTGCTTACATACTTTTGTTTACTATATCTCTATACCTTCTCACTATTTAATTATGATACACTATCTGGATTGGGTTTGATAGTGGTGGTGCCGACCTACTGAGATTTATATCTCACACCTTACTCAGGTCGCCATTGCACTGGGGTACCCGATTAGACCTTCTTGGCTGCTGGACCTAGGTTGATTTATGTGCTGTTTGTACCTGAGGAGGTCGAAGCAATGGAACAAGTAGGAACATGGGATGATCATGGGATCTCCATTGGGCTTTTATATCTTTTCCTTTTTCATTTTTTGTAAATAAAGTTGTATTGTTTACTACTTTCATAACTGTATCATCATCTATACATGCATGCATTGTAAACTGGAATTTGTCACCTTGTATATATGGTTAGTAGCTGTCTTTTCCTTCTGTATTTCAATTTTTTACAGCTTCCACCATTGAATGTTATTTACTCTGATAATACCACTTTTTTACTCTGGTATGAGGGTATAGTCTCCCCACTATCACCTCCCAAGACCCTCACTGCTAGTCGGTTGCCTCTAGCATATGTGGAGATGCACTTGAGGCCATGTGACCCACCGGTCCGGCCACCAGTTAGAGAGTATGTCGGGCCAGGACATTACAAAGTGGTATCATAGAGTTTATTTTCATTTTGACTTACTATTTTGGTTCGGTAGACAAGAGATTTGGAAAGTGTCAGTTCTTGGTTAATAGTCAATCTTGGGATTGATCATCATACGTACGGGAAATGACCAAGTGGCCAGGGTTGGAAATGTTTTTCATGTTGTTTTCTATTACTGTTGATATGATTTCACCTTGAGTGACTGTTTTATTTTTTGATGCTTATCGGTTATGAAATTCCTTCAATTTTACCCTTGGCCTGATATAGCAAAGAAACTAAATTTCATGCATCATTATAGGAACATAGGGATTAACATGCCATGCATATTTCCATGGCATATAGTTGCATATTATATTTCCTGTATAATATGCTTAAGTGATTATATTCCATGCTTATGTGTTATAACATGCTTATGTGATATAGCATGTTGTTGTGTTTACTGCTTATGAGAACTTTCTAGTTATGTTTTAATATGTACATATTTGCAGGGGCTAAAATATATTGGTTGCGATTATGATGGGAGCCACTTTTCAGTTGTAAGGTGTATGGGCACCCTATAATTGGAAAAAGTAACCCATGTATTCGAACTACTATAAAAGTCTAGTATGTTTAAAATGATAATGTAAATTTGATTTGATTAAAAAGGGGTGAAAATGCTGATTTAAAAACTGTATGGGCGCTTTAGAGGTTGGTAGATGGTCAACAATATACATGGTCCGTTGCATGTGAGCATGTTAAATTCTGGGTTCGAATCTAGTTTTGATAAAAAGGGGAGTCAATTTTCAATCCATGAAGTTTATGGGAACTTCATGAATTGGGAAATGACAACATGTATTTAATGTGATGTCTTGTTGTTTTGTGAAATGATAAAATGAAAAATGTTTCATGTTTTTGAAATTTAATGGTTTTGGCTAACTATTAAATGTGAAACTAGACCTGAGTAGGTCAGTTGGAATGTGTTGTATAAGAGAACCCAGTTTGGGTGTTTAAAAGTTTAAAAAAACTGAATAACTGCTTTGGGGTTGCTTTTTGAAGAGCCCAGGATGGATAAAATGGGACCCTCGTAGTTCGCCCTTTTGCTTAGATTGTTTTGTTTTTATCTTTTGACTGATAAAGACAAGATGTATTTGGATGTGGCTTTTTTTAGAAGGAAGTTTTTGTGAAACATGCTTGTTTACCTTGTTGTGCAGTTGAAACATTTAAATGGTTAAAGATTAAGTGAGATGAAATGTTAAGGGATTGGCAATGGAACCCATAGTGGTGTGTTAAAACCATAGTGTAAGGGGTAGTTTTTTGTTTCTCGTTGAGTTTCCTTGGAATGGAACCCTAGGTGTTTTCCCATGGGCATTTTTTTGCTTAGCGTTGGCTTGAATGAATGGCTTTTGAGCCTAGAGACTTTGTTTCTGGTGACCAGGCATTAGGGTCGATGCTTGATCTTCGTAAGGGGCAAGCCCGGTGTTGGTAGCACCCTTATATTTTTAATGAATTGCTTGTACAATTAGTTTTTTGACATGAGATGTCGTTCAGGTGTCATTTTCCCTTGTTGCACTCTTTTTTTTCTAATAACACCCTTGTTCGGATGGGTGGTCTTTGGGTTTTGACTTTCGTGGAGGCTTTGGGTCATCTCCTCATTAAAGTGGTCCGACATTAAAGAATTATTTTGTCCCAATGTTCAAAAAGGATTTTCAATGAATCGTGTGTTTTGACACGCTAGTTTCCTTATTTTAGATCTTCTTCATTTGGTTGGTGATGTGATTGTGGCGGAAGAGCGTCACACGATCGGTTATGGTGTTTGTGTGCTAGCGCTCTTGTGTTCAGCGAGGTTATCACCTTTTCCTTCGGCGACTAGGACACTCCTAAAGTAGAAAGCGCATCGCGTCGAATCTTGTAAATGCGGCCTTCCACGTAGAAGATATAGTACCTATAATGCCTTTGGAAATGGGATGGTTGTGCCTGAATTCTTGTGAGACATACAATATTAAAACGTGTGGATGTGTCGGCAGGTGAAGCCGAGTTCCTTCCTTGAAGTCGACCGGTTGATGTTTGACTGTTCTTCCTTCCAGTACTCTAGTATGATTACCTGGAATCTATTCAAACCTCTTAGTGTATTCTGTTTAGCGACGAGCATTTCCCCTATCTTTCCCTCATCTTGATGCACTAAGAGGGAGTTGGTCTTATCCGTACTAATGCTTAAAATCCACTGGGCTTGTTCGGGTAGTTCTCCTTTGGCATTGAACATGGGATACGTGGTTTCTAGTATGGTTTGATCTCGGAAACTTCATTGGATGTCGGGTGTAGGCTTCGGTGGACGTATTTGTTCTAAACGTATGGTGCCTTGGAAAAAGGAATTGTGGATCTATTTGAAATACGTCAGCCGTTTAGGCCGAGCGTTCTTGAAAATAGTTAGTCGGAGATGGCTTGACTCAGGGTTCTCATTCAATGTCTGAGGTCGGTGACATATCATCCTCTGACACGTCGTCAGGTAGAGGCAAGTGCGGTTTGTTTCAGCCTATGCCTCATATGAACAACCAGCTCGACTTGGGCCTTGAGGTTAATGGGGAATCAACAATTTGATATGTTTCAAATAATCCTAGGAGCGTTGTGGGAATTCTTGGTGCGTGCTTTGAAAGTTAATTCCAACGGTGGTCCAAACCATAGTTTGGAGTTATTTCCTTAATGTTATAAATATAAGGTGGGAAGTACCTGTGGCTGGATTCTTGGAGAGACGACGTCGGGTTTGTGTCTCTGGATAGATGGGCATGGGAAGAGTTGTCTTGGTGTTTCATTTGGGAAACCAGCGTTGGCTCGAGTTATGGTTTCTTAAGCGTCGTAGGGTTTGATGAATTCTTAAGGGTGTGTTGGAAATTTGTAAATGCAACGTGATCGTTTGAATGAATATTCACGACCCTGTTGGTTGGGTGATGTGTACTTTGTTCCCAAAGGCTTCTCGGGGATGAGAAGTTCAATGGTGGGAAGGTTGTAATGACCTGCGTTTTTAACCGGTCTAAAATCTGAAGGATTTTGAACTTTTCAGTTGCTGAACAGGTATTTTTGAAGGCTGGGCATCATAACAAGTTTCTAAAGGTTGGGAACCTTCCTTTTAATGTTTTTGGATGTGGGTGAAGGCCCGTTATGTTTCTCGGGTGGTCCGAGAGGTTTCAGAAGCGCCTGACCCATGTTTTTAAAGAGTTGCAGGGGGTGCACGGTTGGCACACGGTTTCCCTAACCTTGAGGCCCAAACCATGCGGCCTTACATAAAAGGAGAAATTTCTTGCACACAGACTGCACACGGTTTCCCAAACCGTGTTCCTAGCTCATGCGAGGGACCTCTCTTAGGTAGTGGGTGTCGTATGGTTTGCACACAGTTTAGCAAACCATGCAGATCAAACCGTGTGATCTGGTCTATTTAAAGGAATCTTCAATTTGAAAATAAAATAAAAGAAAACCTTAAAACCTAAACTAACTCTCCCTCACCCTCACTCAACCTGCACGACACTGGGAGGGTCTCCCCTTTAGCCGCGTGTGACCCCCCTCGTGGTTCCCTCCTTGCGCTTCGATCTCCAACCGTTTTCTTGAGGTTTCTTCCCTGAATCATCATGGTAAGCTCCCCTTTTGCTTCTTCACCCTTCCTCTGGTTTGCTTTCGACCTAATCTGTGTCGGGTGAGGTTCTGCCGAACCCTAGGGAATTGGGGTGATTCCATATTTCAGTTTTATTTTGCTTCTAGGTCATGCAGAAGGTCCATTGGGACTCCTTGGTGCACATTCCGGCAACCACCGCCGAAGGAGAAGCGGTTCAGGTTGTTTCGGATCGTCTTCTTGGTTTCTGGGTAAAGCCTTCACCACTTTCTTGGTTTCTCAATTTTTTAATTTTTAAATTTTGATGTTTATGAGTTCCTAGAATGTTTTTCGTAGTGCGTTTGAGGTTTTGGCGTGTTTTCGAGTCGCCAAAGACTAGGCGACTCGCCTACAACTCTCAGATAGAAAGCACCAAGATCCGGAGTGGACGGATGGATCCATCTTGAGGTAGGGTCCCTCTCCTTTCCCTTTTAATTTATGTAAAGTAATAGTAAAGAGTTATTTCTTCACTGCCTTAGAATTTTAAATATGCAAGTTCAGTTCCGATTGAATGCTTCTGTTCAAATCGTGTGAATTTCAGGAATAAGATATAAGAGGTTTCATGGTAAATAAAATCATGATTTAATAATAAAACCCTTAATTCAGAGGTGCAATGTATTCCAGACAAAAAGTAGTGATAGACTTTTTATGCTTGCGTGATGGATTTTTGTGGATCCTCTTTGATGCTTAGTATGTGAACATGCCTTGTTCAGACAAGTAGAATGATATGGATATGATACGTGTGTTTGAGTTAATTTTCCATGTTAGGAAAATTGAGTACGACGGTAACCGTAGTAGGATGACCTAATACAATTTTACATGTTTTCCTCTAGAAGGTTTCAAGGGGTTAGAGAATGATAAACATATCCTCACAGATGAAATGGTTAAACTAGAAATGAACGGATTAGGGTGGTAAGACCACTCCTTGGGATAATGTAATAAGCACAACTTATGTTAGTAAACTGAATATGTTAATTACATGATATATATACATAACAAGAGTTTCCTTAAGTATAAATGTGATGAATATTATGTTGATATTATTATAAATACATGAGAGGAGATGCATTAAGTATACTTGTGATGAACATGTGTATGGGATCTTATATAGAAATGAGATATGTGATTGAATGTGAATGTGGAATGTTTACTTGAAATGAATAAGAGGTACTGCCTTATGCATTGTATTATAATTATGATAATGAATGTAAATGGTTATGGATGGGAGGCATTCATACCCCATGCCATATACTCGGAATGATTGCGTGTCTGGATGGGAGGCAGTTATACCCCATTCCAGAGTGATGAGTGTGACAGATACTTGGTTGGATGGGAGGCCGTTATACCCCATGCCCATGTGGCAGTACATGTATGGAATTGAGTCATTATTACCCCTTGACAGTTGACTTCAGTTGATGATTAAATGTATGGAAGGGATCCATTCTTACCTCTTTCCATTTGACTTCAGTTGATGATTAAATGTATGGAAGGGAAGCATCCTTACCCCTTTCTAGTTGACTTCTACTGATGTGTTATGTGTTTGGATGAGAGGAAGTTATACCCCATGCTCGTATTATGAATGTGATGGAAGGGAGTCATTCTTACCCTTTTCTAGTTAGTTTAGGTATGAGAGGCATTCTTACCTCGTTCTCTCTATTCTCTATACGTGTCAGGTTGGGTGGAATTCTTACCCCATTCTAGTTGACTTATAGGGACAAGAGGGATTCTTACCTCATTCCCGCAAATCCCGATTTATGGGTTGGAGGCATTATTACCCCATGCTATCTATCATCTAAATGATTATATATATATATATATTGTGATGTGATCTTGTTACTTTACAGGCAGCAAGCCGAAGCTGGTATAGCCATCAGGTGTCCCTTGGGAACCTGGACAGTTGTTATTTACTTACGTACTTCTGTTTACTATATCTCTATACCTTCTCACTGCTTAATTATGATACACTATCTGGATTGGGTTTGACACCTGTGTTGCCGGCCTGCTGAGATTTATATCTCACACCTTGCTCAGGTTTCCATTGCACTGTGGTACCCTAGTAGACCTTCTTGGTTGCAGGACCTAGGTTGTTTGTTGTGCTGGTTGTACCTGAGGAGGTAGTAGCAATGGACCAGGAGGGTTCTTGGGATGCTCAGGGGATCGTCGTTGGGATTTTTTGTATTTCCCTTTTTCATTGTTTGTAAAGAATGCTATATTGTTTACTGCTTTCATAACTGTATCATCATCTATACATGCATGCATTTTAAACTGGAGTTTTCCGCCACTTATAAATGGTTATTACCAGTCTTTTTCCTTTGTCTTTAAATTTTTTACTACTTCCGCCATTGAATGATATTTACTCTGATAATACCGTTGTGTTACTCTGGTATAAGGGTATAGTCTCCCCACAATCACCTCTCGAGATCCTCGCTACTAGTCGTCAGCCTCTGGCATACGGGGAGACGCGCTTGAGGCAATGTGAACCACTGGTTTGGCCACTAGTTAGAGGGTAAGCCAGGCTGGGATGTTACAGGAGGTAACCAATGTAGGACAACTTTGATGACAACGAACCGACAGTCATGGAAAAACTGACGTCATTGAATTCACCCCTTCCAACATCAACGAGCATTCAAGGTTGGGGTGTGTTTTAAATTGATCAATGTTAATAATTTATCTCACATTGAATCATTCCCCTTGAGCCACTTTCTACTACCCTAATGCGGAGGGTACATGGAAAACAAACATGACCCGACCCCTCCGCAAAACTTATGGTTCTTTTTTGTGTTCTTCATGATCGTGATGGTGACCATTTCCAGCATTTGGCACTGGTGTAACTAGAGAATCGTGACCGGCACCACGGTCGGCTGCGACGAAGACAACAACTAGAGGGCATCCGGTTAAGCTAGCTGCCAGAGTCTGTACGATGCACAACCGCACTACACGACCAACCACGGTGGACCGATGCCCAGCGGCCTCCACTGCCACGCGTCCTTGCCATCCAGTGAACCCCATGGCCTCGCCATTTTTCTACCTCGCAGCCCTTGCCGCCTTGCTGTCCCCCCAGGCCTCACGGCCCCCGTGGCCTTGTCATCCCACGGTTCCGCAGTCCCCATACCCTCGCCGTCCAGCGGCCCTATGTCACCCTTGAAGCCTAACCATCATGTGGCCATGCAGCCCACACTGCCTTGCTACCCATGGCCCCCGCAAAATCACCATCTGGTGGCCTCACGGCCCCCACATCTCTTTGAGGCCCTCGCCCACACTGCCCTCGCGACCCCTGTGCCGCCCACACAGCCTACGAGCTTCCCTCACAACCTCGTGCTGCTCCGCGGCCCCCACGCCACCCAGCGAAGGTCGTGCGGGACCCATCGGGCCGGGGAGGCCCAAACCGGGTCAGGTCGGCCCAGTACGGGTCGGGCTGGGTTGGACTGGACCCTAACCAACTACGAGATTTTCGCACTATAAGCCATAACATTGGCACTAGGAATTAGTTTCCAAAATCATCAACGAAACTTTTGTCCTTGGAGTGAGATGGTCCCATTGGTATACCTCACTTTATATCTGGATAATGATGGTATACTGTTGGGTTAGATTGAGAACGAATCTAACCCGCCCCTCTGGACTAAAAGGCTAATAACTTATAGAGTCGACATCTGATTGACGCACCGTCTGTTGCATTGATACTCCTAAGACGTGGAGGTCCTTTTGGTTACTGCTTCATGAGACTTCTTGGAAGTTGGAGTGTCGACCAGTGGCTTGAGGAGCAGAACCCTCGTAGAGATGTTGAAGCTTAGTGTGGGAACCCAGTAGCTCAGTGTGACGTCAAGAATGAATAGCAATCTTGTGTGGGTTAACACCGAGCAATCCTATGTGGGTCAGCACTAAGTAATATTGTGTAGGTCATTACCTAGAGATCTTGTGTGGGTTAGAACCGAGTGATCCTATGTGGGTTAGCCTTGAGCAACCATTTGTGGGTCCGCACAGAGCATTCCTACCTAGGTCAGCACCTGGAGAACATATGTGGGTTTGATGACATACTAATGAGGTACTTGGATCCTGTGTGGGTCTGACGATGTACTACTATCCTCCATGGGTCTTATGATGATTACAACCCTTCGTGGGTCTACCTCTTAATATAGTGAGATGATTAATTAGTTGCATCTAAGCATCTTTACTATTGTACCAATGAAATACCTAGTGAGAGCCGAGTGCGTACCTCTGTGGTAAATCCCTTTGTGGTAATACCTTGGTCGTATTCTTTTGTGTGAGGTACCTATGTGGTACTTAGCTTCGTGGTATTCCATCCTTTATGGAACAATTGAGCTTTGGACTTTTGGGTTGTACCTAGAGTTTCATCATGATTTTGATGGGTATACATGGTAACTTAGGTATATATATGGGCATATACCTAAGTAGGGTTGCCAATTGACTTCATACTTTGTGGTTTCTCCTTTGTTGGTTTTTTGAGACCTTGAGGGTCTTGGGGTCCCTACTGAGTATCGTTATACTCACCCCTGCACAGGATATGCCTACACCATGTTATGTTTGGTGCAGACAGTAGACAGTGTTGATCGAGGTTGAGGTTAATATGGCTAGACAGGGCCCGGAGGTGGACCATATGGCGTGACAGTACGTAGAGGATACGGGCGGACGTGGAGTGTTGTGGAGGCAATCTATACCTACCCTTTAGATAAGAACATCAGAGGATGACCCAATAGCTGCATTTGGTTTCTTTAGTTGTATTGTATTTCAGTTGTACTTGTGCTATTACTGTTAGGCTTGTATTCCGGCCCCTTTTTACTTTCAGCACTCTTTTTTTTATACAGTTAAATTGTGTTTGTATCTTGGTGTGTGCTTGGTTGTGTGTGTTTACAGGTTATAATGGCAATGACTTCCCAACTATAGGGAATATGACTTTCGGTGCTAGTATCCAGCCTCTGGCCTATGGATGGTAGGCTTGGGGTAGTCACGGCATGGGCCCCGGGGGACCGGTCGTGACATGAGTCATTATAACACTCTTAAAAACATATACCAAAATAAGTATACATAAATATATCTATTATTTTCATCTTTAAATGTGATTAATTAAAATTATAAAATTATTTATTGTACTAAAAATACATCATGTACTTGTTTATGGCTTAATTTAAATTTTTTATAGCTCATTCTTTTTTACCACTAAATTGTCCTCGAGTCATTTTATGTTGTAGTCACTTGTAGCATATATACACAATATTTTTCTCAATGGAGACCAAATACCCCTCTCTGTGTACCTTATTTATTATAATTTAAATTTCTGTGACCAGTCTTAATGGTCCCCCAATGTTTGGGATATAATCCAATAACATTTTATTTTTCGTTAATTAAAAAAACCATAATTTCATGTTCAAGTATGTATAAAACTATTTTTATATATCTAATATAATAACACATGTCATTCAGATAAATGATAAAAACAATTTTTCATACTTAAAACCTAATCCTTTGGTTTCTAATATTGATAAATAAATATTATTTCAGGTTATATATGATTAATAATAAAAATTATTAATTATAAAAATAATCCACTATGTAATTTATGGTGATTTTGTACATTTTATCATGTTTCTTATATTAAACCATTAATTTTTTGATGATATACATTCCCCATTTTTATCATCCTAAATCTACATGGTTTCTTAATTGAATACATATTTTTTTAGAAAAAATGAATATTAGATAGCCAAATTTCATATGTTGAAATATAAAAACTGATGAAAACATTTCCATAGATAAGCCCTCTACCAAATTTTCATTATAATTTATCAATTAATATAGTTACTATTTGTTCCATGTGAAAGGAAATAATCCTCAAGTGATTTTTCCCCCACAATACGTATGGATTCTATATATGAAAGAACATTGGAGACATGGGATTTATTCTTCCCAACAAATCCCAACCTCCCTACGATGGTCAAAATTATGGTGATAAAATTTATTTTCATAATAAATATATTATAATGTTAAAAATAATATGGATATATATAATGGTAGTAAAATAATTATAAACATAAAAATTATGTAATTATAGTTATTTTACATTAGTATATTACTGTTTAACCTAAATGTCACTCACTGTAATTGAATAATACAATGATGTGATGATATACCATGAATGTACAGACTCACTAATATGTGGTTACACAGTTTAGGAATGTATTAATATTGAATCCAATTTTCACACCCTCTTTAAGTCTCTATACACTATGCTTCATTATAAGAACATAATGAAAATTACTTGATGTTCAATCAAAAGAATAATTCAAAATAAATCTATATGAAAAACTGTGAAATTATTCTCTTTTGTTTTATGACAAAAAATTTTACAACTCTTCAATTTATTTAAAATATCCAACCCCGGTCCAAAGAACTATCCAAAATTATATTTTGAAATTGTACCTTCACATTTTTTATATAATAACCCTGATTTTTATTCCTCCACTACATTAAAATACTAAAAGGCATCTATTTCATATCTTTATAAATAATATTAATCACATTACTATGCATGTTTCCCACAAGATAGTTTTATAAAAATCCAATATTTGTTAATATAAACATCCCATTTAATTAATAAATAAATTATAATTTAAAAAATATTTAAATTTTTAGAACATATAAATATTAATGAAAACCATGTGTAAAACTCCTTATTATTTTTTATTCAATTACAATTACAATATCTCTATGCGTTTTCAAAGAATGAGTTTATGGAAATATATATGATGTGGTCATTCATGACCCATGACTACTGTGATCCAATGGTGGATGAAAACATGCATTGTGTGGTTCATTCTTTCTTATGGAATAACACCTTGTAACCCTTGAGTCTACGTATCTCTTATTTTATAAAATTTTTTGGACCAACATTGATTGGATCCTAATATATTTTTTCTATAATATTTTATTGAAACATAAAATTTATAACATAACACAAATCATTAAACAATTATAATGAAAAATATCATTAGTTACTTCACACAAGTTTAAATTTGGTCATGGTTTATAAGTCTCTAAATAATAAACTTAAATTACGGTGTAACATACAATTTGTAACCAATAAACTAAACAATAATTTTCTTATGATAGGAAATTTTTGGTTAAATACATAATCCATAACCCATGATACTTTAATAATTTTGAATACTTCAACCTTATAATTAATGAATTGTGAATTTTTTTACATTGGTTTAATATCTATTTCCCAAATTGTAAAAAATTATTCAAAAACTGAAAATAAAATCAATATTTAACGAAAATATTACATCATTTTTTCTTTTTCAATTGAATCGATATAAAATATTTGAAAAAAATATGTAAAATTATTATAAACATCACAAATAAAATGAAAAATTAGATAATATCAATAAATAATTAATCAATAATGTTTATAACACTCAACAACATGAAACACTTATGATGAATCAAGGGTACCACATTCACCCTTCCTAATTTTTTGGGTATTCACAATATATATCCTACTATTCACAATATTTTAAACGGCCTATAGGCAGTTTCAAAAACATTTTCTTCTCTAAATAGAAGTATATTATATCTTCTATCACTCAATTTATAAATGATCCATACTTAAAATAAAAACAAGAGTTCTTGAAAGACTTATATTAAAACCTTGTACATTACAATCTATAATAATTAATCTGATTAGATTCTATATAATTTCACAAATATTCTCTTTATTAAATTTATATATAGATTTTTAATATACCAAAATATCCCCTCTAAAAAGGATATCCCCTCCCCATATGATACTATTGTTAATAATATAATTAATTACATATAAAATACAACAACATGTTCAAAAAATCATTTCATTCAACTAATATATTTTTTCACCCTCTATAAAAATACTAAAGGGTTCAAAAACTATAAATGATAATAACATGTCTTATGATTTAAATAGTTATGGGGAGATGGGATTTACGATACCTCATTAAGCCTTAGAAACTAGTTTAATAAATTTATTCTACAAATTCATCTATAATGATATGGGACATTAGTTTAATGAAATGTTATTCACATTTTGATATTTTAAATAGACACCCCAGAACATAAATCCATGTTAGGCTTACTGAAACATATGCTTTAAATAATTTTCTTGAAACCAATCGATTTGACCCAAAATTAACCTTTTATAATTACAATATAGACAATAATCATTGAGTCACTTTAAATTCAAATATCATTCAAAAATATATTCTTAGATTCATAGGAATATCATTTTTCTAAAAAGCACCAAAATTTACCCATGAAATATTCATTTTACCCTAATTCACGGACTTATTAGTTAATAATAGGAAATAAACATGTCCCAAAAAATTTCCCAAAATCACACCCTTCTATAAACATTATATGAATTACTGTTATTCATTACCTTGTTAAATGGAAACATAATAATGGAGTGGTCAAACTATAACACCCCATGTTTTAATGATTTATTTTAAAAAAATAAATTTCATTGTTAGCATTCATTACTTGAAATACCAAATTTATTTTGTATCACACGGGATATCGAGTTTTAAAAAACTGTGAAATGTTATTAATATTGTTATCTAGGCATGATCATTATAACGTAGCTATCAAATATAGAAATATGAAAAGAGAATTTTTTTTGAAAAAGATTAACTTTAATTAATTTATTAAATTAAATTCATTTGATAAAAATTTAATTATTTAATATAAAACCCATTATATGCTTCGAATAAAATATTATCTCAAAAAATTGTCTTATATAACATTTTTTAAAAATTCATAATTTTTTTTTTCTAAATTTTTAAAAAATTGAACAAATGATTGTTAACATTTAGCATACATTTCAAAATTATCTCAGGTTGAATTTTATAAACTATATGAAAAATTAAATTTTTCTATGAATTGTCAAAAATATATATTTTTATTAAGAATATTCATTTCTATTGATGCATTTTAAAACATCCAAAAATATAGAAATTTTTTTTAAAAATAAACTTATATCAATTATATATAATTAATATAATTTATTTCTATATAATTAATTTCATGTTAAATTTTGTTACTAATACTTTCTCCACTTAAGAGATTTCTCTCTTTGAAAACCTACATTCTCATCAAATCTGCTGATTTATTTTTAAATTAAAATTTTGAACTTATATAGGTATAATTTAGAAAACAAAATTCCACAGTATAAAGATGAATAATTTAAATTATGTAATTTTCTTAAATTATTTGTTCCTATAATAAATATTTAAAATATAATAAATTATTAACCATGGTTAATGATAAAATGGGTTTAATGAGGGACATTATAATGAAGAATAAGGGTAAAAATTGATACAAATAATTTAAAACAAAAATTAGTGAGACATATTTTTACCCTTTATCGTAGGGGATCAATGTTAATCCATTTAAGATCCTTGGGGAATTTTATGAATATTCGTACACCATCTTAAAAAAATCATTTTTTCAACTCACCTCACTTATAAAAGGCCACCACATATCTACTCATACTCACACTTCCAAAACCCATTGGATTTTCATAGTCCATCCCAAATAATATCACTTTTTTCCATCATGTCATCCTAGAATCCAATTATTTTACATTAAGGCATCCAAACAAGTCTTTTGTTGAAATTGAAAAGATGTATTTTGATGAATATTTAATATCCCTAATTGAGTATTTCATTTTATTTATTCCCCATGTAATTAAATAATTTTTAATAATTTATGATATAATAACCTCATATTCATCCATTTAATAATATATTATTATATAAATGTTAAAAAAATAATTCTCCTATTCTACTGAATGGTTCTCGTAATCATTATTCATATATATGGAAAACCACCACCTTACAAACCGAGGTTACTCATTTTCATTCATCACCTCTCATAGGTATATATAATGATGTATTAACAGTTCATAAATTATATTAATGATATTATTATACTTCTTAAATTATCATATCTCATATACCCTCTTTCATTCAATTCAGTAGGAATTTGATTAATTCGCTCATGTGTAAGGAGGAATACTTCCTCCTGAAGTAATGTGATTAGTTCATGATTTAACTGGAAATTTATGGGGATTGGCTTAAATAATATAAGATATAATTATGAAAGAAAACTATTCTTGAATTTCAATGTATTATTTACCATTATTTTATTCCATATATTGTGAAAATGGATAGAGAGTTCATGTGTATGTATGACCAATGGTCTCCATGAATGGTCTAATTCATTTTCAATATCTATATTGTTTTTGATAACTATAATTGAAAATATAATTTAAAAATAATATATTCATATATTTATTATCATTCTATAATTATTAAACCATTACAAAAATAATAGCCATAAAATTTTAAAAAACAAAATATACATGGAAAACAAAGTGGTTATTACCCCAAACATGATTTTTAATAAGGAATTAATGATAAATATGTAATAAAAGGTTATATTTAAATATAATATGTAATATATATATATATATATATATATATGTTTGTGTGTGTGTGTGGTTTAAAATAGATGTATAGTATTTTTATATTTATTATACCTATGTTTTGAATATGTATGAAAAAATTTGAGAAATATTATTATTGATTTCTATCTCACTTTTTACATTTGTGAGACACATCCCATATTCACGATATAATTCCTTTATGTGGTATATATAATACCCATTAATGAATTTTTGGAATACTTTAATAATAATTATGGGGATTTATATATCTATTTGATGAGATATCTTTTAGGGGTCTTACGCTTCAATGTTACAGATGTCGGAAGTGTATCATGACACAATTTCATCATCTATCCTGATTGTTTATGTCAATGTATCCATTGATGATATATTATGATATATTTCACCTAAAACTCATGGATTTTATTCTCTATTTATTATTTGTTGAGAATAAATGTTTTCCCCCCATTTTACTCTATTTATATTTTTTAAAAGGAAACCCGCCATTATTTATGTCTCTTGACAAAAAAAAATCCTTCCGTATAAATACTGTCAAAAATTGTTTTAAAAAATGTATGAAAGTTTAAAAAATAGAGTTATTTATGACTTTTTAACCATTTTTAAAATTTTTTAATTAGATATAAATTTAATTTCCATATTTTTTTCAAAAAAAGTTTTATTTTCCTTTTACCAAAAATTTGAATGGGGTCTTTATTTTACAGTGAATGAAATGTTTTATACTTATTATAAATACATGTTTTCTATATTAATTTATTAATTTCAATATAAATTTAAAAAGGAGATTATTTTAAAATGTTCTCTATTTTAAAATATTTTTTCAAAGAGAAATGGTAATATCCTCGTTAAATTTTTTTTCATCTCATTCTCCAAAACTAACATCAATCTAATAAGAAATATTTTGAGTATACATAAATATTTATTAGAATATGATCCAATGAGGCCATATAAATAAATTATCTGAATGGATTATGATAATGATTTCATATTGATTTTATAACCAGTTTTTTCCACAAGCTATACTATGATGACATTTTTATTGAACAAGACCCATATTCACGGTATGTGATATTATTACTATTTTTGGATCCTTTGGTGGACATATTAACTGATAATGGGATCAATATTACCTATATATTTGTATAAAAAATTTTCTAAATATATATAAATCATGATTAAATATAATATGATTAAACATAAATACATTTTGACAATGTTATATTTGAACCTGATTACATGCACACAATATAATGAATAACCCTTTATTTCAGGTCCAGTAGGTTATGTATGGAATTAGTATCATGTTCCTAAGAATATACTAGAGATAAATTTCATGTCTTTAATATAATGAGTGGATGTTTTTCCTATTATACATGATCACAATGTTATAATTTTATTCTTATTCGAAAAACATATTCCTTATACCATTCTGGTTTTATCATGTTACATGTTCTTTGATTCTATTAAGATTCATGTTTTATGAACTGCCCCGATTTATTACATGACTCAATAGTTTGATTAGTGATATGGATTGTATGATTTTAAAATTTTATTATCATGTTTTCACACACTTATGCTATTGAAATATTGATATCTCCCCTATTTAAACATAGTGGTCACATGAGCTCAAACATTATTATATTTATTTTACATAGGTTATGATGAATTTTGTTATCTGTAATATTTTTAATAATGTTGTGTGTTATAATGAACATAGTAGGACATGTAAAAGATAACTTATGGACTTATTGCTTACATGTATATGTTTCCAAACACACTAAACCTAAATAATTATGCTATGGATCTTTATGTTTGGTATGGAATATTCATATAATAAGATGTAATATCATATATGATAAGACTTTGTATTTATAGTTTTTATTGGTCAAGGATTAGTTAAAATTTAAAAATGATGTTGAGAAAACTTTAGATAGATACATTGTCACAAAATAAGTTGGGACTCTATTTTACAAACACCCGACCAGGCCCGTGACATGACTCGAGGTGCAATCTTGATCCCCATAGGCTAGAAATGTGTTCACAGGTATCAAAAAACACATTTGGGAATGATTTCACCTAAGATAAAAATCCCTGAAAGATTATCAAAAAAATAAAACATCCCACCAAGTTCAATATTCATAGCCAAATGAGATACAATAATTTCACGTTAAATTTTTTCTAAATTTCACAAAATAAAAAAAATATCAAAACTAGAGGGGAACCAACAAGAACCCAAACAAAAATATACACATAACAAGAGTGAAAATTCCCCCAAGAACCCACCACTAACTCCTATAGTGATTGAAAAACTAGAAACTAGATGCACCGTCACCACTATAGAACATGTTTAATTTACCCTAGTCAACCAAAAAAATATATACATATAATTGAGGGTGTATGTAGAGTGTGATCCAGCGAACAATAAGATGATACCTAAATTAATGATTCCATTTCATAATATTATAATGATATTTAATTATCGTGTATTAAAAAAATAAACTAAAAACAATTTTAAGAAAATGGTTTAGGGAAAACATTTTCAAAAGAATCGTGATTTGATAAGAAAAAAAAACAAATTCCACAATATGTCGATGGTTATAACCACATCACAAGAGACCACCAACTGAAATCCTTGAAGGATTTAGAACTAGTTAGGCACTAGAAACCTTGAACCTATGTGAAACATTGTATATAAACCAAAACAATGATCTTCATAAGTTAAAGACACTAGAGAGGAACACATCACAATGTCTAGTTTACTACAATCATAGTTATAGTTTTTTAAAAATGTAGCATCAATACTACTAGAAGAAACTGGTCTTCTTCCCCACCCATCTAACTATAATACTAGTCTGAGTCATCCCATATAGTTTCCAAGGATTCCCATTGTTCTCAATCATTTATTTAACAATCCACGTAGATCACCAATTCGACAAATATAGAAAGACATCAGAATAAACATGAAAACCCATCATTTTTATATGGATTAACCTCTTCCAAATCCATACACACACAAAATTAATATTAATAAACATATATCACCACATAAAAAATTAACAAATAATTAATAAGAAACAAATCATGAAATTAGGTAAGAAAAAACCCAATTTCTTTTAGAGAACTAGCTGTTAACCCATACACACATTGGAACATCTCAAAATCACAGTTCTCCCAACACAATTATTAATAGAACACATTTAATATTTCATGAAAGAATATAAAAGTCATCTAGTAATGGTAAATCATGGAACCACCAACCTCACACATATATTATTTGGGAATTTGGTGAAAACCCACAACGACACCAAAATTGGATAAAATAATTGCATGATAGAATGATAAAAAACAATATTAATCCCAAAGAACCATGGTTCAACTAACATTGTTACAACCAAACCACTAGAGAAAGGGTAAATCTTTATTTATGGATCAGAATTTGAAAGCTAATCTAAAACATGGGATAAGGGGATTACATGACGATTCTTTAAGTTTCAATGAAAAAACCAACACAAATTTTGATGTATATTGGAGAAAGAAGGGGAGGGAGAGGCTCATCGGGCAGAAAATTACAAATGGGGGGAAAGTTGGTGGAATTGGGGTTAAATAAGAGCAGGGTAGAAAGGTAGTTTTTTTTAAAATTTACTGACATGAACATCCCTTGTGAATTGACAACATGGTTTCCCAAACCTTGAGGAAACCATGTGGTCTCCTATATACTAGAATAATCAAACCATAACATTTTCCTAGGGAGGGTTCACAACCATCCATCCGTCTATGGGGTCTCGATTATGCTACTCTCTAGGGAACCAAATTTATTATAATGCAGAGAACAGTTTCCCCTAAATGTTCACTAATCAGGTGTCTCCTCCTATTATGTACAAAAACACTCTTTATCTCCAATAAATCTATGGAATACCAATTTCTAAATTCATTAAATTTTTTAAAAAGTAAATAAGTCAATATAAAATCATGGATGTGAAAATTATCCACTCCATAATAAAATTGCAACCATAGAAAATAAACATGAAATATTATTATAGAACCAATATAGTTATTAATCCTCATCACTAATAATTTACTCCCTTGACTCATGTTCAGAATATCAATGTATCCCTAGTACCCAGACCAAAGTTATAGACATCCCATTGAGAACATTATCATCCAAATCCAAAATAGAAACTGTTTGCTAAAACATAGAAAAATTAGATTCCATATCCAATTTCTCACAATAGAAACACGATAAGGGTCTGGATAATATTTCTTTAATTGAGCGACAAGGAAAACATATTGAATTTTAGTCAACTAAGAAGGAAAAGATAAATAGTTTTCAAACCTACCTCTTGTCTTCGTAATTTCATAATGTTATAAATATATCATATTAAGCTTCCCACATTACCAAGGTGACCTGAACAATAGGACAATATCAAAAACATATGTTCCCCAACATATAATTCCAAATCAGGATGCCTCTGATTTGACTATGAATTTTGTAGAATCAGTGCTTACAAAAAATAGTGCCCTATCCTGTTTACTTTGTTATATTTACCATAAGAAAGGATTGATCCAAAATACAAGTTATATCCTCCATTAGTCCAAAAGAGAGGATACTAACAAAATTAACATATAGATTTCCAAAAAGGTAACCATCATTATCGGGGATTGGAAAATATTATTATCCGAAAACATGGCCATCCAAAAATGGTGTTGCATTGAGCCTGAAAAATGCATCACACATAACTAGATCTTAACGTCAAATATCTGACTCTCTTTCTTGATCTGATCATAGTTTTTATGAAGTTATCAAATAGAAAACATATTCAATTACCCCATATTCTTATGAAGGCCTCCCCAAAACATAGAGTTAAAATTTTGGTCCCTGTCTGTCATGAACCATCCCAGTTACCCTAGTAAGCAGATAAATGAGCTGGTCCTGACATAACCCAAAGGGTGTTTCTAATACCCATGGGTATGCCACTATCAGCTATCATATTACAAAATACTAGTGGATACTATTTCTCCTACAAGAATGTGTAAGAAAACGAAATACAAAGAAGTATGCATGTCAAAAAAAACTCCAGTTAGAGTAATGTACCAGAATACAATGAGGCATAAAGCAAAATTACTAAAACCCAAGTACTAGAATAGGAAAACAACCACAAAGTACCTAAGGAAAAAACGCACCATGTCCAAATATCAACAGCTAAATCCACCTTTATGAAATCATTTCCCATTGCTCAAGTTTGAAAAGAGAATGTCTATAAACCCCCGAAGGAAAAATTTGCATGTTATCCTATGCCCAGTATTATATCACAAATATTCCATAATAGATTCCAAATATAGAATATCCAAATAAAAGATTTCAGTTTTTTATAATAAATAGGTTTGAATATTTAAAACTATATTCTTAAAAAACATTATATACATTATCAAAATGATGTAAAATACATTAAAACAAAAAAAATTTACATTCCAAAAGATGGAATATTTCTAAAACAATGGATTTTGTAAAAAAAAATTATATATCACAGTTTAAATAAATTCAACAGCCATGTAATGGTGTTCATACAAACATTGGTATACATTTATATCTCAAATATAAATAAATAATAGAGAAACATGGTCATCTACCAAAATGTTTGATAGTATTTAACACCTATAGTATTCCGAACTATCTATGTGAACATAGAGAAATGTTTATACAAACGTCTCTATGACATTGTCCAAGTGAGACTCGTCACTAACCTGTTAGAGATGTAACCCACCAAATGTATGTTTCAAAACGTTATCATACCGAAGGGTGTATCCAAATAAATCACCTTCTACATAAGTCATTCCTGAAATCTTAGATTATGGGATATCAATTTTAATACTACTTAAAAATAAGAACAATCCCATTACTCCATTTAAAAAATGTCAATTTCATTCCATTTTCAACCAAAAATGTTTTATTAAAAAACATGCATTTTCACAAGATGAAACCACTGGGTTTGAAAAAGATGATTTTAATCCATTTAAACATTCTAAATTCATTTAAAACCAATCCCATTCTTTTTCACTATTCATTTTTCATTATTAAACTCAACAATTTAATTGAAAAAAAATTCCATCAAATCAAAAAATTAAATTCAACAATTTAAATTATACAATATCCATAAATTAATTTCCATTCAATTAAATTGGGGGTCTTCAAAATTTTAATTCCAAAAACATTTCTATCTCAGAATTCACTAAAATTGGGTATTATAAAAAAAATTGAATTAATGATCGAGCATTTTAATTTAAATCTGTAATTGAAAGAAATCATGCAATATAATGGTAATAAATTTGGAAAATCGAGACAGAACCACCTACATATTCCCTCTAGAATGAAACTCACTATGAAACCCATTAATAATAACCAAGGTTAAGGAATCCTTGAAAAACAACCTTTAAGAATTATTCAACACTGCGAGACACAAATCCCTCAATTGTTAGTTGATCCATCAAATACAAAATAGAGGACAAAGATAGGAACTAGGAAAACAAGAGAGAACACCTACACATAAATCACTCCACAAGAGAAACGATGATAACAATATGTTTGGTCCAATATGGAAGTATGTTAGCATCTTAAAATAAACTGGGTTGTGTTTAGGGTTGAGAGAAATGAAGAGAAAGTGGAACGAATGGATAAAAACATTCAATTGTGCATTTTTAAACTGGATGTGCACCGGGTCAAGATGTGTACCTCTAAGTCACGATGTGTAGTCCATGGTGAATATGTTATGAAAAAAAACCTATTTCCTCCGGTTAAAAAAATTATTTTAGCCCTTAAATGATGTGTAAATTAGGTACACAACGTGTATCGGCACATGGTTTTACCTCCCTATTCACAACCAGAAACCAGAAACATGTACACGACGTGTACCTATTCAGTAGTCTATAGTAAACACTGAATAATAACATAAATGTATTTTTTTTAAAAAGTGGACATATAAAAGGTCAAAAAATTATTACTCAGGGTAATGGGATGTTATAACCCCCCCCCCCATAAACATGTTTATCCCCCAAAAAGCATATAAAGATGCTTCCATACAAAAGGGATTAGGCCTCTACTCTCTTATCAGTGTCTCGTGTTCCCTCATATTGCTACTATTATAACCATGCTTCCATATCACATGAACCAAAGGAATCATCCTCCCATGTAGTACCTTGGTCCTAGAATCAACTATCCAGATTGGTTTCTCATTCCATGATAAATTAGACTCAATCTCAATATCACAGCTGATCAAAATGTGAAATAGATCATATAGATACTTTCTCATCTATGATTCATGGAACACATTATTTATTGACATCATAGGTTGTGGTAGTGATGAATGGTACATAAATTTACCAACATGCTCATCTACCTTGAATGGATCCACAATGTTAGGAGAAAGTTTCCATAGCCTCCAAATCCATCGAGGACCCAACCTGGGTGTAACATTCAAGAACACATGGTCACCATCTAAGAACTCCAAAGGTCTATGAGGTCGATCAACATAATAATTATATCGGCTTTGTTATATCAATATCCTCTGATAAATTAGCTAAAACGTTGTTATCATCCCCTACACCATGCTTAGTCCAACCAAAGAACATTCACCAACCGTTGACAAACACAATAGAGATTTACAAGGTCAGCCATACATTTCCTTGAATGGTGAAATTATTATAGAAGATTGATAAATGTTTTTGTAAGAAAAATCAACCATCCCTAAGTGATCATCCCAAGCCTCGTCAAAGCTGAGGACATATGTGAAAAGCATATCCTCAAGAATCTATATAGCTCTTTCTGTCTGGCCATCTAACTTAGGAAGGTAGGTCATGATAAAAAAATGAGATCCTAGTACCTCCTAAAGGCCTCTCCAAAATTGAGAAGTAAACTGAGGATCCATAGAGGAGACTATAGATGATGGAACTTCGTGAAAGTGAACAATCTCTTTGATATAGAGATTTTCCAACCCTTCAATTTTGTCTGTATCTCGAATGTGTATAAAGCGATCTGACTGGGTCAGCATGTCAATCACAGCCCATATTGAATTATTCCTCCTTGGGGTATGATTCATCCAAAACAAAACGTTCATAGAGATCTCATCCCACATCCAAGTAGGAACTAGAAGTGGCTAAAGTAAACTTCATATTTTTTGGTTCTTGGATTTCACCTGTTGGAACGTATAGCAATGAGTGACAATATCAACAATGTTTGGCATCATTCATGGCCCCCAAAACTATCACAACATTTCATAGATAAATTTTGTGGTTCTTGGGTGCATAGACCACATGGAATTATGAAAATCCCCTATCACATACATTCTTACTAATAATGGAATAATTAATTGAATTCACTATCATAAAACATACTCTTTGGATAATGACCACTGGGAAACTATCTCCCCCCCACAAAGTGATTCTCTAATTCTGCGCAACTCATCATCAAGCTATTGATCCTAGAGAATCATTTTGAGAAGGGTATATATCAAGTGCACATAAGTTAAAGAAAAATCTACCCCTTACTCATGAACTCTAACATGAAACTGTGAAAAGAGATCAATCAAGTTCCACTATTTCAATGATTCTTTCACTACCTGGGTCGGAAATTATCTTTTCAAAGCATTAGAAATAACATTCCCTGTATTAAGGGTATATGTGAAGTCAATGTCAAAAAACTATAGGTAGTCCACCCAACGCCTCTATAAAAAATTTAAATCCTTTTGAGAGAAAAAATATCACTGGCTTTTATTGTATGAATAAACCATAAAACTATCAAAAAAAAGTTGTTTACTCCAACTTTTAAGAACCTACATCACAACAGAATGTACCAGGTCAGGAGTAGGATAATTTTTCTCATGTCTCCTAAGATGATTAGATTTATATGCTAATACATGATCACCCTGCAAGAACATAGGTAGAACCTGAACCTGTTGCACCACAAAAGACAACATAGACCTGGTCGCCTTCAAGAAGAGTTAACACCGATGTTGTATTCAATAGAAGTTTAACTTCAATAAAATAACACTAAAATTTATCAACCCACACAAATTTCAATCCTTTCAGAGTAAGAGAAGTCATCAGTGTATCCAACATCGATAATTCCTTCTTGAACCTATGGTAATATCCAACTATGTCCTAGAAGCTCTGGATCTCAAAGACATTTCCTGGTTGCTACCACATCATAATAGAATTCACCATCTCAGGCTCAACAGATACACCCTGTTCATACACCATGTGTCCCATGAACTTCACTCCATGAACTCACACTTGAAGCATGGTACAAAGACACTTATTTCATGGAAGATTCATACATATTCTCAGATGTTTCACATGATCATCCTTGGACATGGATTAAACAAGAAATGCATCTCCAAATACTACCACAAGGGTCTCCAGATTATTTTGGAATATCTTGTTCATTAAATCCTTGAATACTACAAGAGAATTTGTTAGGCCAAAGCACATAATAAGGTACTCAATGTGACCTTACGTAAATTTAATGGAGATCTTCGAAATGTCATATTATTTTATCCTCAACAAATGAAAACCATGTCAATTGTCGAACTTTTAAATCAACTTTTCCCCTTTCATATGATCAAAAATATCATCAAAATATGGAAATAGATATTTTTTATTTATTGTAACCCGGTTGGGATTTCGATAATCAACACATAGGTGAAGAGAAAAATCAGCCTTCATAGTAAAGAGAAATAATGTAGACCATGGGGACACATATTAATTAATAATGACTTTCTCAAGAAGATCAAACAATTTATACATTATCTCTTTAATCTCAGTAGGTTCCATGAAGTAATAGAGGATTTAGACTTGTTGAGTCCTAGGAATTTAGTCAATAGAAAACTCAACCTCTCTCTTATGTGGAAGACTATATAAATCCCAAGGGAACACGGTAGATAACATGGAAACAAATGGAATAAGGGAACCATGCATTAAATCTCACTTCAGGTCAATTGGAAACACTAATATCTCTTTCCCTGACTCTGGATAAGAAGGTTCAGCTCTACTGGAACATGGGTCCCATTCCCCTTGAAAAATTAGAGGCAGACCACTGGGTATTTTAATATAGACCCATAATAGATAATAATAAATTCATTATTTTTTTTGCTAATGATAAAATTCATACCGAATATGACATCAATATATTTCATATCAAGAACCAAAAAATCCCATGTTAGCTCGACTTCTGATAGTGAGAAGACATATGAATGACAATGGATACACTTATCTCTAGTTGTACCAATGATTGTAGTAATATCCATTTCATAAGATAGTTTCTCCCTATGAATATTAATTAGATTAACAATACCGATTGAAATAAAATATTGAAACCCACCATTACCAAAAAGAGAAGTCACTAATGACAAAGAAATGGTAATGGTACGTCTCATAGTTGGCGGACCCTTGTCTTCTTCCTCTGGAGACTCAAACACTACGGGAAGAACCTTCATTTCAAATGCTTCTGGGGGAACCATTATGAATGTGATGAATTTGATTTTCCTATACAGTTAAGAGGAGTTGATGATCCTATCCCACTATGTAGAGAAGACAAGTTATATTAGAACATTAGTAACTGTCATGAAAATCCGCAGGAGCTATAACTTTGGAGCGTCTCAGTGCGAACCCTCCTAGAATGTCATGGCTTCCCAAACTAGTAGGAAGTCAATGAACTTGCACTTGGAGTTGTATGAGATATATAATAAATATTTTTTCGAGAACATCAATGACGATCAACATGCATCCATTTTCTATTGAAGAATCTAATGCTTCCACTAGGAGAAAAAGAAAATCCCTTCAGCCCTGACATTCCAGCCAAGACACTATCAATAATCATATACCAATCTATCACCTCAGTATAAGTTGGTAGAATCAGTAATAAAACAAGAGAATATAAATATGATCTAAGTCCCAACACAAAACATTTTTCATTTCACCCTCTTATTTGATACTATCTCAGGTGAAAACTGCACCAGCTCAGTAATGTGATTTGAATACTCTGTCATGGTTTTTTTTATCATTCTCATGTATGAAAAACTCCATAGTCATGGCCAACACTATTGAATCCAGATATAAATGGTTGGTGATGATAACCTTGAAGTCTTTAAACTATAAGCCTTCCTGCTTCCCTGACATTACAATCATGTCCCACCATCTCCTACCTAGTCCCTCCAGCATATGGTGGCAGACCTCACCCTGATAACATCCCGTGACTGCAAGAACTCAAACATATGTTCTATCGTGCCCAACCATTCATTAGCATGTTCAGGATCAGTAGAGCCATTATATATGGTGGTTTCTAGAGAAGGTACTATTTATAATGACTCTGAATTACATCCCCTAATGATCCACAGTAAGAGATTGAGTGGGAACTAGAGGTGGAACATGTCAAATAGCTTGGACAGTGTTCATAATCACCTCAACTAGATTCAGATCAACAATAAGATTTTCTTATTCGGGTTCAGCTGCATCCCTTTCCAATATCTGATTCAAAAATCTTCTAAGAGGAATGATGCTACAACACATATTCGGATAAAAAGAGAATATTAGACGAACACTCAAACTGACTAACAGGACAATATATTCTCCCTAGAAGAGAAAAAAAATTTGGATTTCAAAATATTCAAATATCTATATGGAAAAGACTAGAACAAATCTGAAAGACATATTTCCCTCAGCTCCCTAGCAGAATAACGGTTCATTGTGGTGAGTTTTGTCTAGGAACAAAAAAAATTAAACACTAAGTAAAAAAATATTTCAATAATGTATATTGACTTCATGACAGAGGATTAACAACCTCATATGATACCAATTTGTCACGAACTAGCCCAGGTACCCTGGTAAACCAATAAAAGAGCTGATCCTAACTTATCCCGAAGGGAATTCCTAATCCCTACAGGTCGGTGAATAGAACATACCATCATTAAATATACAAGTGGGAATGATTTTCTCCACATGAATGCAGATTCAAAATAGAAACAAATCAGTATTTATATCAATAGAAAACTCTATTGTGAGTAAGGTACTATAATATATAGATGCATGATGTTAATGTACTGAATCCCAAGTAATAAAATATAAAAACATCCCTAAATTTCCTATGAAAATAACTCACCATTTCAAAATCTCAACAGCTAGATCCACCTTGAAGAGATCTATTCCCTTTGCTCAGGCCTGGAAGGAGAAGGTCTACAAACACATGAAGGAAAAATTAGGTTGTGAGTCTAATCCCATTACGATATCACCAATGATTCTAGAACCGATTCCAAATATAGATTATCCAATTAAAATCATTAAATTTATCATAATAAATATGTTTGAAAATTAAAAAGTATATTTATTCAAAACATGTTATACATGTTCACAATAATGGAAAATAAATTCAAATCAATGTCTTTACTTTACCTGATATGGAATATTTCGAAAACAATGTCATATGTAAAACATTTATATAGAAAAATTTGCACAAATTCAGAAGGCATGTAATGAAGTTAAATCAATCATTAGATAAATTTATATCTCAAATATAAGTAAACAAAAGAGTAACATGGTCGTATTCCAAAAGGTATGATATTATTAACCAGTTATAGGATTCTACAATCTCTACATGAACTCAGCAATATGTGTATACACACGTCCCTATAAAACTGGCCAAATAAGACTTTTCACCAACCTGTCAGGGATGTGACCCTCTGCATGTATGTTTTAGAACGTTGTCTTTGCATAGAATGTATCAAAATAACTCACTATCTATTTAATGATTTCATGATCTCATACATTATGGGAGAACAATTTTAAGACTACATAAAAATACAATCAAACCCATTCATCGAAATCAAAAATTCCAATTTCCTTCAATTTAAATAAAAAATAGACGTTATTCAATAGCGTGCCTATTTCAGAAGAGAAACCCACTAGGTTTATATCAAATCATTTTATTCCATTCACAAGATTGAAATTCATTCAAAACCAACTATATAATTATTTGAAATTCATTTTTCCAAAAGTAAATTTATAAATTTAATTAAAAAAAATTCCATAAAATCAACAATTTAAATCAAAAAAATTCAATAATCCCACCCCAAATCAATGGAAGTAGGGGTTTTCCAAATTTCCAAGCTGAAATAATTGCAAATATCTAAATTAAAAAAGGGTTTTATCAAAGAAATTAAGATAATGAATGAGTATTTTAATTTAAATCAGAAATTGAAATAAATCAAGATATATAATGTCAACCAATTTTGAAACTCAGGATGAAACAATCAACCTATTCCCTAAATAATGAAACTAGAAAAATCACCCGTCAACAAGAATGGTGGTGAACGAGTCCTTGAAACACAACCTAAAAGCAATATCCAACACTGTGAGACATAGATCCATCAATCCATAGATGATATATTAAAATCCCATGAGATGATAAATAGGGGAACTTGGAGAATGAGAGAGAACACCTACATGGTAATAGTGATGCAAGAGAAACAACAATACCAAGATGTTTGATTTGGTCCAGAATGAGGGGAACCTATGAAAATTAAAAATAATTGAATTTGGTTGAATGAAATTAATATCCGATGACAGGAATGAAGAAATGTCGATGATCATGAATTTTTAAACTGGACAAGGACCGGGTCACGATATGTAGTCCATGTTGGATACGTTATGATGAAAAAAACCATCGCCATGGGGTTTAAAAATACAATATTTACCACCTACCTAATATGTAATTCATGTACAGGGAATGTACCAGATGACGGTATGACCACCACATTCACAACCTGAATGTTGCACTAAGTACATGACGTGTACTTCAAGTACACGACATTTACCTCTTCAGCAATCTTCAATAATACCATAAAAATTACATAAAAGGATTTTCAACAAAAATGGGACTTATATAAGGTGGAAACATTTACGGTAAGGGTAATATGATGATACAATTTCAAGAACAAAAGTTGATAGAACACCATGAACTGTCACTATCTCTTAAACATAGATTTATCATAATTCATCATCATTGGATAAATCCCTCAATGGAATTAAATGGGATGATTTGGTCATATAATCATTACATACCAATATGGTATTCCTTCCCTATGGTGTATGAGGTAAAACTTGAATAAAATACATGGAGACCTCATCCCACTTCTACGTACGAATGGGCAGGGTATATTGAGCTCTATATGGTCTATGGTGATTTGTATTATCCTACTAACATGTATAAAACCTGGATAAAAATTCATTTATTTATCGCCTCATAAATTTCCCCCAATGTAGATAATTTAAACATAAAATATATTGGTGGCTCTAGTATGGATGTCCCACTAAGACCGGTGTCTATATTGTTTCACTGTCCATTATATTGAAAAAATCAACACCAAGGGACCCTATAAAATGAGAACTCCATTAGGAGACAGTGGCCATTCATAGGACACCTAAACAGTATTTAAGAACTACCTAAAACTTTATAATATATCATCGCAACATAGATTATATGAAATAAACTCTAAAAGGAAAGTTTTTACATACACAATTTCTAATAATGATCCTCCATTTCTATCCGTGGTCTCCAAATGCATTTGAGAAACAAGACCCATCAATGTCCACAAATCACTCGCATATTTCAATCCTTACATTTTATCTTTCATTATTAAATGATATTCTACAACAGTTTCATTTGTTTTATATATACAATGACAAAATTGAAACCATGAATGTATGGAATCCAATGGAACTTTTGGAAATTCAGATCCTTCTATGTGAAAATAGAATAAAAGTTCATGTAATCTGAGTTGACCGATATCTTCTCCCTGAATAGGCAATGAAGCCACATATTCAAATTATGTGTAATTCATTCTAGTTCTAAATAGTGTCTTGCGTAGTTTATTCATATGGTTTGGGATTGAAATTATATACACCACCTCATGGTTATGCATCAATAGTACTCACCCAAGAAAAATACCAAAAGCATTAAAATAAACCGGGTATCCCATTCTGAATTCTAGAGATTCAAAAATAGAGGTTGTTTTCAACCAGGGAAAAAACACTTCAAAATATTATTAACATTCTGTGATACACTCAAAGTTCACCCCTTTTATGGTAAGCTCAATGAAGGGTGATGTAATATAAGAGAAATCACTAACCAAACTCCTATAATACCATTCTAGGCCCAGAAATCTCTTGATCTAAAAAAACAACAGTTGGTATAATAAAGTCACTACACTAATCATATAGAGGTCCCCCAAAACACATCATTCATAGATCACATGACCCAAAAATCATCTTTATAAGAAAAAATGTACACTTGGAAATGTTAACATAAAGATGATGATCTAAAAGTGTTCAAAACATGATCCTGTAATACTACTCATGTTTCTCTTCAGTCTCGGAATAGACCAGGATGTCATCCAAAAACATGAGGAAAAAAGAGTCAAGAAAATGTAGGAACAATCAGATAATATGATCTATAAAGAATTCTAGATATTTCATTAAACTGAATGGTGTAAAAAAATACTCAAAATGGTAATAGCTTCTTTGAAATGATATTTTCCAAAAACATGAATCTTTGTATTTGAACTATTGATACTCTTAATGCACATCGATCATGGAGGACCACCTAGCCCCTTAATGTAATCAAATATTTAATAAATATAGGGAAAAGTGTGTTTATTAACTAGGATTTCTATATTCAATTACCCATAATGAATAAATTACTAGAGAGATCAACCATCCTTCCATTCAAATAAAATTTGGGAAACCCAAGGTGAGATGCTTGGGTAAATTAATACTTTGGAATATAGATCTTTCAATTATATATTTAATTCCCACTTCTAGTTGGGTTCCATATGGTATTAGGGAAGAGATATAAATTTTTTTCCTAAAACAAAATCAATTGTGAAAACCTCATCCCACTCTGATGATAACCTATATACGTAATCTAGAAGTAACTCTACAAAATTATCCCCCAAATGAGGCAATAAACTCTCAAAACCACTACCACCATCATCGTACATCATGAAAAATGTGTTTTGGAGAGAAAGACAACCCAACTCGGTGAGTGGAGATCCAACATACCAAGAATGAAGATCTCATTCCCATTAAGAAACATATTTTCCACCAACAGTTTGTACATAACTCACTCTCTAAAGATAACAATGGATGTAAATGTGGAAATGAACCATCCAATAAATATTGAGGATACTGTAAAATAGTTCCATTTCTAGAAAAGGGAAATATCATTCCATCAATACCCATTATAGAGTTACTATTCCAAAAGGCCTCCTAATTTCATTATCTTTGTCTTTTACCTTTTTTTAATCACTAAATCAATATCATATGAATTAAGCTCAGACAAAAATCTCAAAAAAACAACATTACAAGAAGAAATGAATGAAATAGAGGTACCAATATCAAAATAAGAAACAATTAAATAGGATGGAATAAGATCAATACATTGAAATGTGGAAACTCCAGCATCCCATTTCATTGGCAGTTGATCTATTGTATGATGATTCCTCATCTTTCACTGATCCATATATCAACCACTGAGATATGACTATTATTTGAATTAAAATTTCATTAAGTGGATCTGACCCTATCCCCACGACCTCTAAATCATCATCTTGTATGCTGGATGGTTCTGACTATGAATAAATCATTATGGGGGCCATATACCACACATCATTCTTGAAATGGAAATGACACATTTAAAAAAACATATTGTTTCACACATATCTACATTGATGTCAAGGTCTTGGTAATGCTACACACAATGACCACATATATACTTTCTTCACAAACTGATAGCATATAACAAATACCATATCTGAAGCCTCAAATGAATATGGTCTTGTATGATTTATTGAGCTACCACAACCCCCCTTTTCCTACCCATACCCTTTCTCTTCATTTCAGAAGATCCACCACAACTATATATCACAACTGGATCTACCATATAAAAATTGAAATTTATAGATTAGTGAATATCCACCATAATTTCATGGTCAACCAACTATTCATATGTATGTAGCGCGGATAAAAATACATGGGATCCTATATCCATTCACAAACCCATCTCAAACGGTTGAGCCTTCGTCTTCTCTTTGGATACAACCACTACTGAGAACACATCCAATTATAAAATGCGATGGGCATACTCCATCACGGAATGATATCTTCATATAGATCAAAAAACACTTAGGTCTTGGTGAGGAAAAATAATTTAAGGTAATATTTCTTATTAAATATTCCCTTGAAGTCCTTCTATCCAATTTACTCATGCTTCCTATCTTGAACCATGGAGTCCCACCACCTTCGACTATGTACTTCTAATAAGAAAAAAGAAAACATAAATTTTATCACCTTAGGAGTTTTTAGAAACCAAAACATGATTTCAATTATTGAAATACAATCCTCATCTTCCTGGGGGGTCTATGCTACCCAGAATGGATGGAGGAATTTTCTTGAGAAACTCCTAAGATTCGTGCATTGAAAACAATCTTTCCACCCATACTCAACTTGATAAGTTCTTAAACACATTGATTCCATAAAAATAATATATACGGAACATTTAATCATGAAATTAAGTATACCAATTTCATTTAGTATTGGTAAAGAATGGAACCACCTATATTAATTACATAAAATTTTACAATCTGGTAGAAAAAGAATATTTCACCATAAGGGGACCCTATGATTTAATTATTAGACAATAATAACAATGATTAAACCAATTAAAACATGATTCAACCTATTTTTTTGAAGAAAAACCTCTAGGGTTAATATAACTACGGTGGTAGGGTTTATAACCCATGAAGATGAATGAAACCATGGGATAAGGTGCTAACAAAATGATTTTTGATGATCCAAAACAACCAAAATGTTTGAGGTCCAAGGGAGTTTGGAGGGGAGGGAGGGTGTCCAGGGATAAAACATCCAAATGGGGGAAGAAATGGGTGGAATAAACGTTAAATTAGTGGATTTTCCATGGTAATTGTCAAAAAAATTTGATGACATAGAGGTGCTTCATGGAGAGAGCACACTTTTTTACAAAACATGCAAAAATCGTGTCATTTACTCTATCAATGTAGAAATTTGTTGTGTAGTTTTACTTGGGAGGGTAGGCACCCATGTATCTAGATGTGTCTCCTAGAGAGTTCCACTATCTAGGGTGTATGGTCTCTTATGGTATAGTGCAATGTTTCTTCTAACCGTGTTCCAACCATTCAACACTTGATTTCAACTGAAAAAATAGATCTTTTCTCAAAAAACACCATTGAAAACCAAGGGATAAATACAAGACAAAATATAAACAATGAAATACCTAAAAATAAAATCCTAGATATGAAATCACATGGTATATTCAAATGAAAATTTCTTGTTATATGTATAATGTTACATATAATGATGATTTAAATTATTTGTAAATGTCTTTGAATAAATGTTATGTATAAATTGAGAGTTTTCCAAGAAATTAAATTCATGTATGTATGCATAATGTGGATGTGGTACTAGATATGTGGTGAATATGGATAATAACTCTTAAATTGTTTAATTAACATAAAATCATTTATCACCTGGTGAATTATAATTGTAATTTTTGCACAGCTGGGTTGAAAATCCTAGGGAAAAACATCTGAAAATTCAAAAACTCATTATGAACCAGTAATAAATATTTAAATATATGATGAAAATTAATTACCTTGTATAAATAAATGTGGTCATAAAAAAAATTCAATTATTTTTATATCTTATATGTTATTTATCGTGATTATTTGTTTCCCCACTATGATTGTTATTATTTCTTAAAAATGATTTTTTAGTCAGTGAATGGAACCCGAATTATTTGTGTCAATACTGAGTATGATGGAAAATAAAATGATTTTCCTCAGAAGCTCTAAAATATTATTGGATACATAAATAGAAAATCACATTTCTAAACTAAAATAACACTCTAAATCAATGAACCATACTGAAAATTCAAATGACCAAAGTAGGGAACAACATTCGTTCGTATCATTCCGGAAGAAATTTCCACCTTAATTCAGTGTATTTTTGGATCCACTATATTTTAATTAGTAGACCAACCATACTAAGAAGATATATTCAATTATCTAGTGTTTGTAACTATTAATATTCTATTAGATAGTATATTGTTTGATAGATAAGTTGATTAATAGAGGATTATCATAATGAATAAAAGGAAACTAATGATATTAAATCCACATAGTTATATTAGTTAATGAGTTTATTTTTCAATAATTATATTCATGTTAGTTTTCTCATATAATTGGAAATTTAATTACATTACTTAATAAAGATTTATTATTGATCCATCGTTACCTATGAGGAATATTTTACATGTATATTGATGAATGCTTCTGGTATTATTATCCAATCATAATGTAAGGTTGATCGATTCTTAATTTCCACTAACAATGGTCATTTAAGTTTAGTTTCATTTGATAATATATTGGATATGATTAAAATTATAATATGGATATCATAGAAGTAATCGATATCTGAGTGACCAGTTATCTAACAGTTTTCAAAAGAAATGGATGATGGTTTTCTATGGATGGTCCAATGATATATAACATAGAAGGAATAAAAATTTTCAAACTATTCTATAATTAATCTCTCATAAGGAAAACATAGGTGGCTTCCAAAAATTAATAAAAAGATGTCTCATGTGTTTGAATTCTATAAATTGAGAAAAAGAATATATCTATAGTGTGAAGAATATTGTTAATGAAATGAATATAGAGAAAGCTAAAAAAATTCTCCATCCACACCCCAATGCATCAAATTTAGTGAGTATGGGAGTTATTCTATCCAATTGTTAAATGGAATGGTTAATGATATTTGTCAATTAAAAAACATCTTAAGATAAGTTAAAAATGTAATATCATTTGATCAACATTTATGATTAATGTTATGATAAAAATATGATGAAGGACACACTTACCATCAACACTGGAACATATAATGTATTATTTGACTCGGTTTCTACCCATTCCATTATATATGTATATATTTTAATGGGTATAAAGATTCCAACCAATTTATTGGATGTAAAAATAGAATATAAAACTCCTCACAGTATAATGGACACATTAAATGCATAGGAATCTTCTATAGTTGATGTTTGTTGGAATTCTGTTCATGCAAATACATTCATTCTAACATTTTTGAATTTTATTTTATCTTAGGAATTGATTGTATTTATATATATAAAACCCATATTAATTTTTTACTAAGGTAATTAAAATTTTGTATTTTTAATAAAAAAAGGAATTTCTATGAATAAGACAATATATATGAAATTGTACTGAAAATCACATCCACTGTAAGAGTTTTTTATCTGATTTTAAAATCAGTTCTTAACTCATATGGTATTGGTGAACCTCAACATCGATGATATATTGATTTTTCTAGAGTTTGTTTATTAATTTCACTAATAGATTTATTGTATTCTACCAAATGATAAAAATGTTCTTAAATATATGTACCACATAAATTGTTAGGACTCCAAATAGAATTGATCCAATTGACTTGTAGGAATTGATGAAGAAACTCAACTAGAACCTTGACCATGGATTCATTCATCCATGTGGTTCAACTTCGGTTATCCTTTTATTTATTTATAATAACTATTAATTGAATTAAAATTAAATATATTTTAAGGATCATAACAAAATCACCATCATGAAAAAGTAGCATTTACATAGTATTAATGACATATTTGATCAACTACATTTAAGTAAATTATTTTCCTTAATTTAACTAATTTATGGATATCAATAACCGAGGATCAAAAAGGAGAATACCACCATGATAGGATTATATAAATTTTTTGGAAATAATTAATATATAGTGATTCAATTTTATCTTACTAATTCACCATTATATTTATGTATTTAATGAATAAATGTATTTGATAATACATTGATTAGTTATTTTTTAGTCTTTATAGACCATATTATCATATTTTCAAAATGAATGTAATATATTGAATGTAACTTTATAATAGTACTAAATAACCTACGGGAAGAGATACTATATGAATAAAATTAAAAGGTTGGGATTTATGCTGAAAAAAGATTCATTTTTTGGAACAAATAATCTAAAGAGAGTGTATATTTACAAATCCAGCAATCAATGAATCAGATGAGTTTTTGGAAAAGAGTTACCATATCAAGTAAGATAAATATTTTGATAGGTTAACATGGATATTATAAAGGGTTTGTGAATAATCTATCATGAATATCCAATTAAGTCAAATTTTTTATCTTCTTATGGATTAAAGTTCCTATGGATATATTTATGTGAGGAAAATTTCATGGAATTGAAGATAATATTAGTTACAGAACATGTTCATACATTATCATATAGAAGAAAAAGGTTTGTAAAATATATTGATACATAGAAAAAAGGGATTAGTATTTTTTATATATAATTAAATGGTTATAACTTATTCCTCCTAAAAATTTATTGTTCATGAAAACAATTACCCATTTCATAATCTGGAGCTATCTGTAATGATTTGTACTTTAATGATATGGAGGCATTATTTTTACACAAAAATATTGATATATATCCTGATGAAAATAATTTAAATTATATATTCCCACAAATGAAGTTAATTATGTGCTATGGAATATATTTATATAATAATGATGATTATTAATTCTCAATGAATTATCACCATGGGATAGTGAACAGGGTGGTGGGTGCATTGAGTTGAAAGTTTATTTCTAAATTATCCTTGATGATTATCACAAAAGATACAGTGTTTATGGATCTAATAAGGACCTATCAAGAACTATTGTTTTAAATGGAGAAATTTTCCATATGATAACATTGATCATGATAGAAAAATTAGGATAAATAACAATTAATATTATCCATTAATTATATATTTGAAAAGGGAGTTTTTCATGTAATATCATAAATCAACATTTCTATTTTATCATGTAAGTAGGATGCTGATTATATATTTGAATGATTATTTAATGTTGGTTGAAAAGAAGAGATATATCACAATTGTTTATATTGGTTCATGGTAAGTCAAAAAGTTAAGGATAAGAGAAAAAATTTATAGGGATGTTGAATCCATATATCATACATAAATGGTAATGAAAAAACATCAAAATTTATTTTTTCATTGGACTACCCAAAATTCCTAAAGTGAATAATTCTATATGGGTTGTAGTCGAACAACATACAATGTCAACAAACTTTATCACCATAAGAAATTTTTTCTCCCTAGATCATAATTCAAAGATATACATTACAGAAGTGGTGAGGTTTCATTGAGTACAAAATTCCATCCTGTGTGATAAGAATTTTTAGTTTACAATAAAATTATTGTGAAATATTATATAATTACTTGATGTAGTATAAGGCCCTAGCCTTAAAAATCACTTAATATTGTGTTATTACAAGATTACACATTGAGGATCTTTTCAGGTTTAGAGTTTTAGAGAATTAGATCTTAAAACGTGCATTACATTCCTCATTTAAAAAAATTGGTTACGTAAAAGATAGTATTAATTTTTCCCATCAATGAAAAAATATTTAAAATAAAACATGGATTCTTTCTGGAAACTTCCTTGACACTGTCATCATATCATGTACCATTCCCTTGACCTGTGAAAAACATTTCAAAAACTTGGGATGAGCATAAAAAGCTAAGTAAGGGATATAAAAATATGGCAAGGAAACATGAGTAAATGTATACACAAGAATCAATGAAATCATACTCTACTCATAAAACATAATAACTTTAAAATACCTCATCAAATCATGAATAAATCATAGAAATCATAAGACAAAAAGGTAACTTGAGGCATTCATAACATTCTTACGTAGGGATTAACCCTCTTGGTTACGTTTGGAATAACCATCACAGTATATTCCCTAAATCTCTTCGGAGAAACCTAAATGTTTCACTCCTTCGCATTACCCAATGCATTGGATAGCTATATCGGGCTCACCCGCCCTTAGTTTATCATGGAACCACCTGTCTTCATAATAATTCCCAAGAACCATAACAAACTCATATCACATAAAACACGCATAAAAGAAACATAACATTTCCACCTTTAAATCAGAAGATATAAATACAACACATTGATATAAAAACATTATGAAAACCATTTTCCATACCAAAATAAAAGAAAAGTAAAACATGGTATTATTTTCTTTTAAAAAAAATATGGCGTTTAGAGGAATCCGAAACTCAAATAATGGTCATGGCGGCGGAGAAGTCATTGTCGCCGCATACGTACAACAAAAACATTCCCTTTTGTAATTTTGTAAAACTCTTCGTATAAAAAATATTCCTTTTGAATAAACATAAAAGTACATGGGGTTTATACACCATATAAAAGAAGGTTGTGTATAAAACAAAATATGCCTCAATGAAAGGAGATTGAGACGAAGTCCCATACCTTGGGTCCGACTTGACTCGATCGTTCTTTAATGTCCTGAATAATAAACTTGAGTTAATTTCTAATTTCTTAAGAACTTTTTTCAATTTCATTATTCCTTTTATATCACTTATTACCATGTCATGAACACTGTGTAATTATTTTAGTTAATAATGATCGTTTTAACAGTCATTGGTACTTGAGTCAAAATATGCTCTTTATAATTACAAGTTTTTCATGTATCCATTATATCCAGAGTTATAATGATGATGTATATATCATATATATCCAGTATATACATGCATTTATAATATTACATAATCATTTAGAGGTACGAAATGAAATGCACCATTCATGGAGACGGTAAGCCGTACGTACGCATGAAGGCTACTTGCATTTCTATTTCGTATTTTATAGAATAGAATCATAATGATATAATGGAATATTATAATCCCAGTATAATATCATATATAAAATCATTAATTAAATCCTTTATATGTCCCACATATGGTATTAACGAATCAAATCACTTTGAGGGGGCGGTTGTCTGCACTTCCTAAAATGAAGATATCGCGTTTACTCATAATGGTAACCATAAAGGATATGCCAAAAATTAAAGATACAGAAGCTTAATTAGGACATAAACATATTATATATAACATATAAATATAGTGAATCTTAATGGCCACCTTTGAAGGTGATATATGAGTGTTCAACAATCATCATTTCGTGAGGCAGAAATTCGCCATCCACGGAAACAGTATGTTCTTTAACCATTATATGTAGGTGTGCGTAAGTGTAGCTTGAATACATATTATAACAACATCCTAGCATATTGAAGATACTGGATTTGTTACAAATAAATGAATAAAAGAGTTTAGGGGGTTGGAGAAGCAAAATAAATCAAAAGGACTCAAGTGAAGACATTACCTTAAAATCGGGTAACTCACTTTGGTTTGAGCTCAAAGGCTTCCTTGGGAAGACTTCTGCCCAATGTTAGGCTTCTAAGAGTTAGAGAGGTATGTGGAGAGACAAAATAGGCAGGGTTTGACTGATACAAATGCTTTGGAAGAGTGGGTAAAGAGGAAGAGGTGGGGGCCTTTTTTAAGAAGAGAGGAGGGGAACTCTTGGAATGTAAAGAAAAGTTAATTTATTTTAAAATGAGATTCAGATTTAAGAGGTCCCACATTGATATAATTCTAGGATAAGGTGGTAAGGGTTCGAACGATACCCACCCAATACGTTTTGGACACGTGTAGGTCATATATTTTACATTATCTATTCGTTTTATTTAAATACTTTATTAATGAGGTAATCGCCGCATCATCATGATGTCATAAATAATTTAATTTATTTAATGTCTAAAAATTATCAAACAGATATCATTCTATAGAAAAACTTTTTAGCTTTCTAAATAATATTTATAGTCAAAAAGCAGACTTGTATAACCCCGTGTAAAGTTTTTTTAGTAAAACATCTCATGTTTGTGTCATTTTTACTTTAACATTAAATATAAAGTTATTTATGTCATTTCCCAACCAAAGTGGCTCCATGGGGTCCCCAAGTTGACCCATGGATTTTCATGGTCGGCCATGACACATCCAATGAGGGTAATACATGTTTCAAGCTCATCTCATATTATTAAAACATTATTTTTACCTTCAACTACACTAATTACCTTTAATCGTGATTAAAATCATAAAAGTAACTATTCACCCAAAAATTATTTTAATCCCATTGAACCACATTTTACTTCTTAATGAAAACCATGTAAGTCGGATTTTTGAAAATAAAATCACCGAAGTGGAAAAGTTTCATTTAAACGAAAAATCAGTTTCTTTAACTACCACTTAGTGGTTTCACTATTCATCAAAAATTGAAGTTTTTCAGAAAAATACCAAAACTTCACCCTAAGATATATTTGATATTATGAATTAAAAAATGATGTATATTTTACAAAATTCAAAACATATAAGTTACATTAATTAATTTAATAATTAATTCCCGATGTCATGACAAATAGCGTGTTTTTATGAAACAATAAGTATCAAATGATTAACACCAGTTTAAGTCCAATTTCAAAGTGAAATTGATTTCAATGACCACCATTGGATTAAATGGTAAAAATATATTCTAATTTAACTTAAAAAACAATTCAAAAGATAATATAATCATATAAATAATTTTGATTAAAAAGGGGTTTTGAATTGAAATACAACATTTTTCACAATTCATTAAAAAACGAACTTTATCAGAAAAATACCAAAAATTCACACAAAGTAAATTTTGATGTCCCAATCATAAAGAATAAGTTTAGTTTGACAAACATAGCTTATAAAATTTTCAAAAGATAGATTTAAAAATGTTTTTCCATCAAAAGGCAGTAAAACAATCTTTTAAAAATATTAGTGTATTCCATGCTTAAGATTGGATTTATTCTCATTTGAAGCCTCTAAAACACTATCTAATTCACTAATAGACATAGATAAAAATATCTATTATTTATTACTTACCTGGGTTGTTACATCCTCCCCCCCTTTCGAAAATTTCGTCCCTGTAATTTATTTACTTATCAAATAAATTGGGGTACTTATCCCTCATTGCATTTTCAGATTCCCATATTTCCTCTTCCATCATGTGGTTTTTCCACAAAACCATTACCTGATTAATCACCTTATTCGGTAACACTTGCTGCCTATGGTCAAGAATCCGGACTGGTTGTTCCTCATAAGATAGGTTGTCTTCCAGCTGAACTACCTTTAGACTCAAAACATGATATAGATCTGGCATGTACTTTCTCAGCATCGTAACATGAAAAACATTGTGTACCTGAGATAAAATCGGAGGTAAAGCCACCCGGTATGCAACCGATCCAACTCTCTCCAAAATTTCATATGGTCCAATGAACCTTGGACTCAGCTTTCCTTTTTTACCAAATCACATCACACTTTTCCATGGTGACATTTTGAGAAAAACATGATCACCTACCTCAAAAGAGAGATCCTTCCTCCTATTGTCCGCATAACTCTTATGCCTGCTCTGAGCTGTTCTCATGTGATTCTGTATCAGTTGAACTTTTTCTGCCATCTCATCTACCAATTCTGGTCCCATCATCTTCCTTTCACCAACATCATCCCAGAAAGCTGGTGTTTGACACCTCTTCCCATATAATGCTTCAAATGGTGCCATCTGTATACTGGAATGAAAACTGTTATTATAAGAAAACTCAACCAAATAAAGATGTCGGTCCCAACATCCCTGATAATACATCGAACAAGCACGTAGCATATCTTCCAAAGTCTGAATTGTTCATTCTGACTGCCCATCTGATTGAGGATGAAAAGATGTAGTAAAATTTAATTCAATAACCAACAACTTCTGAAGGCCTTTCCAAAAGTTAGAAGTGAACCTAGGATCACGGTTAGATACAATGGAGTGAGGAACTCCATGTAACCTGACTATCTCTTTAAGATACAAACGGGAAAGTTGATCTAGGGAAAAATTATCTCCTATTGTAAGGAAATGAGCAGATTTAGTCAAGCGATCAACAATAACCCAGATTTCATTATTACCTCGAGATGTCCTCAGTAATCCCACAACAAAGTCCATGGATATGTTTTCCCATTTCCACTCTGGCACTGGTAGAGGCTGAAGCATCCCTTTCGATAACTGCCGCTCTGCTTTATCCTGCTGAAAAGTCAAACACTTCACAGTAAAATCAGCAATATCTCTTTTCATTCCATCCCACTAGTAATACTCCTGCAGATCTCTGTACATCATAGTACTGCCAGGATGAACTGAAAACGGAGAACTATGAGCTTCACATAACAACTCTCTCTTCAACTGTGAATCACAAGGCACACACAATCTCCTCCGAAATCTCAAAACACAATCACTATCAATGTTGAATTCATGAAACATAACTTTCTGAACCAGCTCTACCTTTTTCTGCAACTCACTATCTTGCTTATGTTCTTGCTTGATTCTGTCTGATAAAGAAGATTTCAGTGATACCTGAAATAAAATAGAAGGACATCCTGCACCAACAACTTCTATGCCAACGTTCATCAAATCCTTAACCAAAGGATCACGTTCCAAATGCAACATCATTAATGAACCATTACTATTTCGACTCAAAGCATCATCCACTTTATTTTATTTTCCCGGATGGTAATGAATTGTACAATCATTATCGTTGATTAATTCTAGACATCTCCTCTGTCTCATGTTCAATTCTTTCTTAGTGAATATATACATTAAAATTTTGTGATCAGTATATATTTCACACTTTACTCCATACAAATGATGCCTCGATATTTTTAGAGCAAAAACAACAGCAGCTAATTCCAAATCATGTGTAGGGTAATTTACCTCATGAGTTTTCAACTGTCGTGAAGCATAGCAATTACCTAATCATTCTACTTTAGGACGCAACCAAGTCCTTTCAATGAAGCATCACTGTAGATAACAAACTCACCATTCTTGGAAGGTAGTTCCAAAACTGGAGCATTCACCAATCTTCTTTTCAGTTCCTGAAAACTATCATCACATTCTTTTTTCCAGATAAACGTAACACCCTTCCGAGATAGCTTAGTCATTGGACTAGATAACCGTGAAAAATTTCTAACAAACCTTCGGTAATAGCCTGCCAAACCAAGGAATCTACGAATCTCAGTTACATTTGTGGGTCTTGGTCAGTCATCAATAACCTTTGTTTTTGCAGGATCAACAGTTATCCCATATTTAGAAACAATATAACCAAGGAATGAAATTTGTTGCAACCAAAACTTACACTTTTTGAATTTCCCATACAATTTCTTTTCTTTCAAGGTTTTCAAAATAACCCTTAAATGTCTTTCATGCTCTTATTTACTATTAGAAAACACCAAAATATCATCAATGAAAACAACCACAAACTTATCCATGAACTCATGGAAAATTCTATTCATTAAGTCCATGAATACAGTAGGTTCATTGGTTAGCCCAAAAGGCATTATTACAAATTCATAATGGCCATATCTTTTATGAAACGTAGTCTTCGGAACATCTGCTTCCTTTACCTTAAACTGATGGTACCCCAATCTCAGGACAATCTTTGAAAAATACTGAGCTCCCTGGAGCTGATCAAACAAATCATTGATGTAAGGAAAAGGATATTTGTTCTTAACAGTGATGTTATTCAAGGCTCTATAATCAATAAAAAGTCTCATTGAACCATATTTATTTTTAACAAATAAAAAAGGAGCACCCCATGGTGATGTGCTAGGTCGAATGAAACCTTTCTCAAATAAATCTTTTAATTTCTCCATCAACTCTAAAAGTTCAATTTGAGCCATTTGATAAGGGGGTTTTGAAATTGCCTTAGCATCAAGAATTAAGTCAATAGTAAATTGAACTTCCCGATCTGTTATTATTCCAGGCAACTCATCTCGAAAAACATCAGGTTACTCTTTTACCACTGGCACATCATTAATATGAACAGTTCCCTTGTTTTCAACAATGTGTGCAAGGTAACATTCATTTCCATCTTTTACAAGTTTTTCGGCCTCTTGATAAGTTACCAACAGTAAGGGTTCATTCTTGTACACAAACTGAAAGTCATTCTGAAAAGAAACTTCATTAACTCTACAGTCAATCATAGCATGGTAAATAGAGAGCCGATCCATACCCATGATAACATCAAACTCTACTAGAGGTAGAACAATAAGGTTTGCAAGTAGGTTCTTTCCACGGATAAGGATATGAAGATTCTTATAAATTCTTTTTTCCTCAACACTTCCCCCATGTGTTTTTACCAGAAGTTCAGGAGTCATTTCTAGATATGGTATTCCCATTTTACTAGAAAAGGTTTCACAGATGAAAAAATGTGTGGACACCGAATCAAACAACACACTGTCATAATCTGAAAAAAAGTACCTGATACAGCTTCATTTGATGGCCCGACATTTGCTGAAGTAGTTGGAAAGGATTTCACCACCCCTTTCTACTTGTAGTCTAACTGCTTCCCATCACTCAAGCTCTTTGTCGGACACTCATTTGCATAGTGACCCATCTCATTGCACTTAAAAAATTTCACTAACTGAAAATAAAATTTGTACTTACCATCACCTTGATCTTTTTCAGTGTAATCACGAGCCTTATGTCCCATCTTACCACATCGGTGGAACTTTCCAGAATTCAGAAGACATTCCCCAGCACGCCTTTTACCACATTTATCACAAACTGGAAACATAGTTTTCTTACCATCAGTCTTTTTTGAAGAATTCTTTAATTTCTCCTGCCACCTCAGTCTCTTCTTCTGTTGGTTGTTATAGAACACTTGATCATCTGCAAACTCCATTTCCACCATCTTAGCACACCGAACAAGCTTTTCATAACATTCAAACTCACGAGAAGCTAATGCCCTTCGATATTTTTGCTTTAATCCTGAGTAAAAATGATTTATTTTACAATCAAGGTATCTGATAAAATTTGGAGCATACCTTGCCAATCGAGTGAAACATTCTTCATAGGAAGCCACTGAGTCTTCCTCTTGGCTCAATTCCAGGAATTGCTTTTCCATCCTAAGTCGAACAGCCTTAGGAAAATACTTCTCAAGAAACATACCTTTAAATTCATCTCAGTCGAGAGCATCAATCTCATCAGCGTCCCTGCTATTTTTAACCATCGACCACCACTGATCTGCTTCACCCTCCAAACGGTAAATATCAAGACTATCCTTTTGATTTTTTGAACACCCCATGACATCGAAAATCTTTTCCAGTGCGTTAATCCACCCTTCAGCTAGAACTGGGTCAGATGACCCTCTGAATGATGGGGGATGTTGCCTCAAGAAATGTTCCACCACTGACATGTTCCTCTATGGTTGATCTGGCTGATCTCGTGCATGGATACCACCACCATTTATCGCTTGAGTCAACTACGCCATTACTGCAACAAACCTTTCAGTTCCAATTCTGACCATCTCAGGATGCTGATTCGGAAGGTTATTTCCTTCTGTATGCCTTCCTAGTACTGCTTCCCTGTTTCCTTGGTGGAAAACCATTCTGAACAAACATGTCTTAGATGAAGCAACATGGTAATCTTCAAATGCATTATCATTTCAATTTGACCAAAAAAAATATTGTTGGATAATCCTTTAATAGATTTATAACTCCTAAAGTTATCTAAACCGACCTCTGATACCAACTATAAGGCCCCATACTTAAACATCACTTAATCCTGAGTTATTAAATGATTACACATTGAGGATCTTTTCAAGTTTAGAGTTTTAGATAATTAGATCATAAAACTTGCATTAAATTTCACATTTAAACAAAGTGGTTACATAAAATATAGTATTCATTTTTCCCATCAATGGAAACATATTTAAAATAAAACATGGATTCTTTTTTAAAACATCCTTGACACTATCATCATATCATGTACCTTTCCCTTGACCTGTGAAAAACATTTCAAAAACATGGGATGAGCATAAAAGGCTCAGTAAGGGATATAAAAATATGTCAAGGAAACATGAGTACATGTATACACAAGAATAAATGAAATCATACTATACTCATAAAACATAATCCCTTTAAAATACCTCATCAAATAATGAATAAATCATATAAATCATAATACATAAAGGTAACTTGAGGCATTCATACCATTCTTACATAGGGAGTAACCCTCTTCGTTACGTTTGGAATACCCATCACAGTATATTCCCTAAATGTCTTTGTAGAAACCTTAACGTTTCACTTCTTCGCGTTACCCAATGCATTGGAGAGCTATATCGGGCCCACCCTCCCTTAGTTTATCACGGAACCACCCATCTTCATAACAATGCCCAAGAACCATAACATAATCGTATCACATAAAACATGCATAATGGAAACATAACATTTCCACCATTCAATCACAAGATATCAATACCACACATTGATATAAAAAGATTATGAAAACCATTTTCAATACCAATTAAAAGAAAAGTAAAACATGGTATATATTTTTCTTTTTAAAAAAAGTATGGCGTGTAGAGGAAGCCGAAACTCAAATAATGGTCACGGCTGCGGAGAATTTGTTGTCGCCACATACGTCGACAAAAAAATTCCCTTTTGTCATTTTGTAAAATGCTGTGTATAAAAAAGATTCCTTTTCAATAAACATAAAAGTCAAAGGGTTTTATACACCGTATAAAAGAAGGTTGTGTATAAAACAAAATATGCCTCAATGAAAGGAGATTGAGATGAAGTCCCATACCTCGGGTCCGACTTGACTCGATTGTTCTTTAATATCCTGAATAGTACACTTGAGTTAATTTCTACTTTCTTAAGAACCTTTTTCAAGTTCATTATTCCTTTTATATCACTTATTACCATGTCATGAACACTATGTAATTATTTTAGTTAATAACTGTCGTTTTAACGATCATTGGTACTTGAGTAAAAATATGCTCTTTATAATTACAAGTTGTTCATGTATCCATTATATCCAGAGTTATAATAATGATGTATATATAATATATATCCAGTATATACATGAATTTATAATATTACATAATCATTTAGAGGTATGAAATGAAATGCACCGTTCATGGAGACGGTAAGCCGTACGTACGCATGAACGCTACTTCCATTTCTATTTCGTATTTTATAGAATAGAATCATAATGATATAATGGAATATTATAATCCCAGTATAATATCATATATAAAATCATTAATTAAATCCTTTATATGTCCCACATATGGTATTAACGAATCAAATCACTTTGAGGGGGCGGTTGTCTGCACTTCCTAAAATGAAGATATCGCGTTTACTCATAATGGTAACCATAAAGGATATGCCAAAAATTAAAGATACAGAAGCTTAATTAGGACATAAACATATTATATATAACATATAAATATAGTGAATCTTAATGGCCACCATTGAAGGTGATATATGTGTGTTCAACAATCATCATTTCGTGAGGCAGAAATTCCCCATCAACGGAAATAGTATGTTCTTTAACCATTAGATGTAGGTGTGTGTAATTATAGCTCGAATACTTCTTATAACAACATCCTAGTATATTGAAGATACTGGATTTTATTCAAAAAAATGAATAAAATAGTTTAGGGGGTTGGAGAAGCAAAATAAATCAAAAGGACTCAAGTGAAGTCATTTCCATAAAATCGGGTAACTCACTTTGGTTTGAGCTCAAAGGCTTCCTTGGGAAGACTTCTGCCCAAAGTTAGGCTTCTAAGAGTAAGAGAGGGATATGGAGAGACAAAATGGGAAGGGTTTGGCCGAGCCAAAGGCTTTGGAAGAGTGGGTAAAAAGGTAGAGGTGGGGGACTTTTATAAGAGAAGAGGAGGGGCACTCTTTGAAAGTAAAGAAAAGGTACTTTATTTTAAAATGTGATTAGAATTTAAGAGGTACCACATTGATATAATTCTAGGATAAGGTGGTAAGGGTTCGAACAATACCCATCCAATAGGTTTTGGATATGTGTAGGTCATATATTTTACATTATCTTTTCGTTTTATTTAAATCCTTTATTAATGTGGTAATCGCTGCATCATCATGATGTCATAAATAATTTAATATATTTAATGTCTAAAAATTATAAAACAAATATCATGATGTAGGAAATCATTTTATCTTTATAAAGAATATTTATAGTAAAAAATATGACTTGTATAACCCCGTGTAAGTTTTTTTTGTAAAACATTTCATGTTTGTGTCATTTTTACTTTAACATTAAATAAAAAGTTATTTATGTCATTTCCCAACCAAAGTGGCTCGATGGGGTCCCCAAGTTGACCCATGGATTTTCTTGGTCGTCCACGACATATCCAATGAGGGTAGGACATGTGTTAAGCTCATCTAATATTATTAAAACATTATTTTTACCTTAAACTACACTAATTACCTCTAATCGTGATTAAAATCACAAAAGTTACTATTCAACCAAAAATTATTTTAATCCCATTGAACCACATTTTACTTCTTAATGACAACCATGTATGTAGGATTTTTGAAAATAAAATCACAGAAGTGGAAAAGTTTCATTTAAATGAAAAATCAGTTTCTTTAACTACCACTTAGTGGTTTCACTATTCATCAAAAATTGAAGTTTTTTAGAAAAATAGAAAAACTTCACCCTAAGATATATTTGATATTCTGAATTCAAAAATTATGTCTATTTTACAAAATTCAAAACATATAAGTTACATTAATTAATTTAATAATTAATTCCCACTGTCATGAAAAATAGCGTGTTTTTATGAAACAATAAGTATCAAAAGATTAACACCAGTTTAAGTCCAATTTCAAAATGAAATTGATTTCAATGACCACCATTGGATTAAATGGTAAAAATACATTCTAATTTCACTTCAAAAACAATTCAAAAGTTAATCTAATCATATAAATAATTCAGATTAAAAATAGATTTTTAATTAAAATACAACATTTTTCACTATTCATTAAAAAAATGAACTTTATCGGAAAATACCAAAAATTCACACAAAGTAAATTTTGATGTCCCAATCATAAAGAATAAGTTTATTTTTACAAACATAGCTTATAAAATTTTCAAAAGATAGATTTAAAAATGTTTTTCTATTAAAAGGAAGTAAAACAATCTTTTAAAAATATTAGTGTATTCCATGCTTCAGATTGGATTTATTCTCATTTTAAGCCTCTAAAACACTATCTAATTCACTAATAGACATAGATAAAAATATCTATTATTCATTAATTACTTGGGATGTTACATCCTTCCCCCCTTTAGAAAATTGTGTCCCCGTAATTTATTTACTTATCGAATAAATGGGGGTACTTATCCCTCATTGCATTTTCAGATTCCAATGTTGCATCTTCCATCACAGGGTTTTTCCACAAAACATTTACCTGATTAATCACCTTATTCCGTAACACTTGCTCCCTGTGGTCAAGAATCTGGTCCGGTTGTTCCTCATAAGATAGGTTCTCTTCCAGCTGAACTACCTCTGGACTCAAAACATGAGATGGATCTGGCATGTACTTTCTCCGCATTGAAACATGAAAAACATTGTGTACCTGAGATAAACTCGGAGGTAAAGCCACCCGGTATGCAACTGATCCAACTCTCTCCAGAATTTCATATGGTCCAATGAACCTTGGACTCAGCTTTCCTTTCTTACCAAATCACATCACACTTTTCCATGGTGAGACTTTGAGAAAAACATGATCACCTACCTCAAAGGAGAGATCCTTTCTCCTATTGTCCGCATAAGTCTTCTGCCTGTTCTGAGCTATTCTCATATGTTTATATATCAGCTGAAGTTTTTCTGCCATCTCATCTACCAATTCTGGTCCCATCAGCTTCCTTTCACCCACTTCATCCCGGAAAGCTGGAGTTCGACACCGCTTCCCATATAACGCCTCAAATGGTTCCATCTGTTTACTGGAATGAAAACTATTATTATAAGAAAACTCAACCAAAGAATGATGTTGGTCCCAAATTTCTTGATAATTCATCGAACAAGCACATAAATTATCTTCCAACGTCTGAATTTTTCCTTCTGACTGCCCATCTGATTGAGGATGAAAAGCTGTACTAAAATTTAATTCAATACCCAACAACTTCTGAAGGCCTTTCCAAAAGTTAGAAGTCAACCTAGGATCACGGTCAGATACAATAGAGAGAGGAACTCCATGTAACCTGACTATCTCTTTAAGATACAAATGGGAAAGTTGATCTAGGGAAAAAGTATCTCCTATAGCAAGGAAATAATCATATTTAGTCAAGCGATCAACAATAACCCATATTGCATTATTACCTCGAGATGTCCTCAGTAATCCAACAACAAAGTCCATGGATATGTTTTCCCATTTCCACTCTGGCACTAGTAGAGGCTGAATCATCCCTTTCGATAACTGCCGCTCTACTTTAACCTACTGAAAAGTCAAACACTTCACAGTAAAATCAGCAATATCTCTTTTCATTCCATCCCACCAGTAATACTCCCGCAGATCTCTGTACATCATAGTACTGCCAGGATGAACTGAAAACAGAGAACTATGAGCTTCACATAACAACTCTCTCTTCAACTGTGAATCAAAAGTCACACACAATCTCTTCCCAAATCTCAAAACACAATCAATATCAATGTTGAATTCATGAAACTTACCTTTCAGAACGAGCTCTACCTTTTTCTGCAACTCACTGTCTTGCTTATGTGCTTTCTTGATTCTGTCTGATAGAGAAGATTTAACTGATACGTGAAATAAAATAGAAGGAAATATTTCACCAACAACTTCTATGCCAAATTTCATCAAATCATTAACCAAAGGATCACGTATCAAACACAACATCGTTAATGAATCATTACTTTTTTGACTCAAAGCATCATCCCCTTTATTTTCTTTTCCAGGATGGTAATGAATTGTACAATCATAATCTTTGATTAATTTCATCCATCTCCTCTGTCTCATGTTAAATTATTTCTGAGTGAATATATACTTTAACCTTTTGTGATCAGTATATATTTTACACTTTACTCCATACAAATTATGCCTCCAAAATTTTAGAGCAAAAACAAAAGCAGCTAATTCGAAATCATGTGTAGGGTAATTTACCTCATGAGTTTTCAACTGTCGTGAAGCATAGCAATTACCTGATCATTCTGCATTAGGACGCAACCAAATCCTTTCAATGAAGCATCACTTTAGATAACAAACTCACCATTCTTGGAAGGTAGTTCCAAAACTAGAGCATTCACCAATCTTCTTTTCAGTTCTTCAAAACAATCATCACATTCTTTTGTCCAGATAAACTTAACACCCTTCCGAGTTAGCTTAGTCATTGGACTAGATAACCGTGAAAAATTTCTAACAAACCTTCGGTAATAGCATGCCAAACCCAGGAATCTAAGAATGTCAGTTACATTTGTGGGTCTTGGACATTATTCAACAAACTTTGTTTTTGCAGGATCAACAGTTATCCAATCTTTAGAAACAATATGACCAAGGAAAGAAATTTGTTGCAACCAAAACTCACACTTGCTTAATTTCCCATACAATTTCTTTTCATTAAAGGTTTGAAAAATAACCCTTAAATGTCTTTCATGATCTTCTTTACTTTTAGAAAACACCAAAATATCATCAATGGAAACAACCACAAACTTATGGAAAATTCTATGCATTATGTCCATGAATATAGCAGGTGCATTGGTTAGCCCAAAAGGAATTACTAAAAATTCATATTGGCCATATCTTGTTCGAAACGCAGTCTTCGGAACATCTGCTTCCTTTACCTTCAACTAATGGTACCCCGATCTCAGGTCAATCTTTGAAAAATACTGAGCTCCCTGGAGCTGATCAAACAAATCATCGATATGAGGAAAAGGATATTTGTTCATAACAATGATGCTATTCAAGGCTCTATAATCAATGAAAATTCTCATTGAACTATCTTTCTTTTTAACAAATAAAATAGGAGCACCCCATGGTGATGTGCTAGGTCGAATGAATCCTTTATCTAATAAATCTTGCAATTTCTCCTTCAACTCTAAAAGTTCAATTTGAGGCATTCGATAAGGTGGTTTTGAAAATGGCTTAGAATCAAGAACTATGTCAAGAGTAAATTCAACTTCCCGATCTGTTATTATTCCAGGCAACTCATCAGGAAAAACATCAGGATACTATTTTACCAATGGCACATCATTAATCTGAACAGTTCCCTTGTTTTCAACAATGTGTGCAAGGTAACATTCATTTCCATCTTTTACAAGTTTCTCGGCCTCTTGATAAGTTATCAACAGCAAGGGTTCATTATTGTACACAAAATGAAATTCATTATGAAAAGAAACTTCATTAGCTCTACATTCAATCTTAGCATGGTAAATAGAGAGCCAATCCATACACATGTTGACATTAACTCTACTAGAGGTAGAACAATAAGGTTTGCAAGTAGGTTCTTTCCACAGATAAGGATAGGAAGATTCTTATAAATTCTTTTTGCCTCACCATTTCCCCTAGGTGTTTTTACCACAAGTTCAGGAGTCATTTCATGAGATTGTATTCCCATTTTTCTAGAAAAGCTTTTAGAGATGAAAGAATGTGTGGACCCCGAATCAAAAAACACACTGGCATAATCTGAAAAAAAACAAACAATGTACCTGATACAACTTCATTTGATGGCCCGACATCTACTGAAGTATTTGGAAAGGATTTCACCACCCCTTTCTACTTGTAGTCTAACTTCTTCCCATCACTCAAGCTCTTTGTCGGACACTCGTTTGCATAGTGACCCAACTCATTGCACTTAAAACATTTCACTAACTGCAAATCAAATTTGGACTTACCATCACCTTGATCTTTTTCAGTGCAATAACGAGCCTTATGTCCCATCTTACCACATCGGTAGCTCTTTCCATAAATCAGAATACATTCCCCAGCATGCCTTTTACCACATTTATCACAAACTGGAAACTTAGTTTTCTTACCATCAGACTTTTTTGAAGAATTCTTTCCTTTCTCCTGCCACCTCGGTCTCTTCTTCTGTTGGTTGTTACAGAACACTTGATCATCTGCAAACTCCATTTCCACCATCTCAGCACATCGAACAAGCTTTTCATAACTTTTAAACTCACGAGAATCTAATGCCCTTCGATATTTTGGCTTTAATCCTGAGTAAAAATGATTGATTTTACTATCAAGGTCTCTGATAAAATTTGGAGCATACCTTTCCAATCGAGTGAAACATTCTTCATAGGCAGCCACTGAGTCTTCCTCTTGCCTCAATTCCAGGAATTTTTTTCCATCATAATTCGAACAGCCTTAGTAAAATAATTCTCAAGAAACATACCTTTAAATTCATCCCAGTCGAGAGCATCAATCTCATCAGCGTCCCTGATATTTTTAACCATCAACCACCACTGATCTGCTTCACCCTCCAAATGGTAAATAGCAAGACTAACCTTTTGATTGTCTGAACACCCCATGACATCGAAAATCTTCTCCACTACTTTAATCCACCCTTCAGCTAGAACTGGGTCAGATGACCCTCTGAATGATGGGGGATGTTGCCTCATGAAATGTTCCACCACTAACATGTTCCTCTGTGGTTGATCTGGCTGATCTCGTGGATGGATACCACCACCATTTATCGCTTGATTCAACTGTTCCATTACTGCAACAAACTATTCAGTTCCAATTCTGACCATCTCAGGATGCTGATTCGGAAGGTTATCTCCTTCTGTATGCCTTCCTAGCACTGCTTCCATGTTTCCTCTTTGGAAAACCATTCTGAATAAACATGTCTTCGATGAAGCAACATAGTAATCTTAAAATGATTTATCATTTCAATTTGACCATAAAAAAATATTTTTGGATAATCATTTAATAGAATTCTAACTCCTAAAGTTATCTAAACCGACCTCTAATACCAACTATAAGGCCCCAGCCTTAAACATCACTTAATCTTGTGCTATTAAAAGATTACTCATTGAGGATCATTTCAGGTTTAGAGTTTTAGAGAATTAGATCATAAAACTTGCATTACATTTCACATTTAAACAAAGTGGTTACATAAAATATAGTACTCATTTTTCCCATCAATGGAATCATATTTAAAATAAAACATGGATTCTTTTTTGAAACTTCCTTGACACTATCATCATATCATGTACTTTTCCCTTGACTTGTGAAAAATATTTCAAAAACATGGGATGAGCATAAAAAGCTGAGTAAGGGATATAAAAATATGGCAAGGAAACATGAGTACATGTATACACAAGAATCAATGAAATCATACTATACTCATAAAACATAAGCACTTTAACATACCTCATCAAATCATGAATAAATCATATAAATTATAAGACATAAAGGTAACTTGAGGCATTCATAACATTCTTACGTAGGGAGTAACCCTCTTGGTTACATTTGGAATACCCATCACAATATATTCCCTAAATCTCTTCAGAGAAACCTTAACATTTCACTCCTTTGCGTTACCCAATGCATTAGAGAGCTATATCGGGCTCACCCGCCCTTAGTTTATCATGGAACCACCCGTCTATATAACAATGCCCAGGAACCATAACATAATCGTATCACATAAAACATGCATAAAGGAAATATAACATTTCCACCTTTCAATCACAAGATATCAATACAACACATTGATATAAAAACATTATGAAAACCATTTTCAATACCAAAATAAAAGAAAAGTAAAACATGGTATATATTTTTCATTTAAAAAAAGAATGTCTTGTAGAGGAAGCCGAAACTCAAATAATGGTCACGGCGGCGGAGAACTCGTTGTCGCCGCATACGTACGACAAAAACATTCCCTTTTGTCATTTTGTAAAATGATTCGTATAAAAAATATTCCTTTTGAATAAGCATAAAAGTTATAGGGTTTTATACACCGTATAAAAGAAGGCTGTGTATAAAACAAAATATGCCTAAATGACAGGAGATTGAGACGAAGTCCCATACCTCGGGTCTGACTTGACTCAATCGTTCATTAATGTCCTGAATAATACACTTGAGTTAATTTCTAATTTCTTAAGAACCTTTTTCAATTTCATTATTCCTTTTATATCACGTATTACCATGTCATGAACACTATGTAATTATTTTAGTTAATAACGGTCGTTTTAATGATCATTGGTACTTGAGTCAAAATATGCTCTTTATAATTACAAGTTGTTCATGTATCCATTATATCCATAGTTATAATCATGATGAATATATCATATATATCTAGTATATACATGCATTTATAATATTACATAATCATTTAGAGGTAAGAAATGAAATGCACCGTTCATGGAGACGGTAAGCCGTACGTACGCATAACGCTACTTCCATTTCTATTTCGTATTTTATATAATGGAATCATAATGATATAATGGTATATTATAATCCCAGTATAATATATTACATAAAATCATTAATTACATCCTTTATACATCCCACATATGGCATTAACTAATTAAATCACTTTGAGGGGTCGGTAGTCCGCACTTCCTAAAATGAAGATATCACGTTTACTCATAACGGTAACCATAAAGGATACTACAAAAATGAAAAATACAGAATCTTAAGTAAAAAATAAACATATTATATATAATATATAAATATAGTGTCATCAAAATGGCCACCTTTGAAGGTGATTTATGAGTGTTGAACAATCATCGTTTCATGAGGCAGAAATTCAGCATCCACGGAAACAATATGTTCTTTAACCATTATATGTAGGTGTGTGTAAGTGTAGCTCGAATAAATCTTATAACAATATCCTAGTATATTGAAGATACTGGATTTGTTACAAAATAAATTAATAAAAGAGTTTAGGGGGTTGGAGATGAAAAATAAAACAAAATGACTCAAGTGAAGACATTAACTTATAATCGGGTAACTCCCTTTGGTTTGAGTTCAATGGCTTACTTGGGAAGAATTCTGCACAAAGTGAGGATTCTAAGAGTTAGATAGGGATTTGTATAGACAAAATGGGTAGGGGTTGGCTGAGACAAAGGCTTTGTAAGTGTGGGTAAAGAGGTAGTGGTGGGGGCCTTTTATAAGAGGAGAGGAGCGACACTCATGGAATGTAAAGAAAAGTTACTTTATTTTAAAATGAGATTCGAATTTAAGAGGTCCCAAAGTGATATAATGCGAGGATAAGGAGATAAGGGTTCTAAATATACCCATCTAATAGGTTTTGGACATGTGTAGGTCATAGATTTTACATTATCTTTTCGTTTTATTTAAATCCTTTATTAATGAGGTAATCGCTGCATCATCATGATGTCATAAATACATTAATATATTTAATGTATAAAAATTATAAAAAACATATAATGATGTAGGAAATCTTTTTATCATTCTAATTAATATTTATAGTAAAAAATTTGACTTTTATAACCCCATGTAAAAATTGTTTTAGTAAAACATCTCATGTTTGTGTCATTTTTACTTTAACATTAATTAAAAAGTTCTTTATGTCATTTCCCAACCAAAGTGGCTCCAAGGGGTCCCCAAGTTGACCCATGGATTTTATTGGTCTGCCATGATACATACAATGAGGGTAGGACCTGTGTCAAGCTAATATCATATTATTAAAACATTATTTTTACCTTAAACTACAATAATTACCTCTAATCGTGATTAAAATCATAAAAGTTACTATTCACCAAAAAATTATTTTAATACCATTGAACAACATTTTACTTCTTAATGACAACCATGTATGTCGGATTTTTAAAAATAAAATCATATAAGTGGAAAAGTTTCATTTATACGAAAAATCAGTTTCCTTAACTACCACTTAGTGGTTTCACTATTCATCAAAAATTGAAGTTTTTCAGAAAAATACCAAAACTTCACCCTAAGATATATTTGATATTCTGAATTAAAAAATAATGTATATTTTACAAAATTCAAAAAATATAAGTTACATTAATTAATTTAATAATTAATTCCCGCTGTCATGACAAATAGCGTGTTTTTATGAAACAATAAGTATCAAAAGATTGACACCAGTTTATGTCCAATATCAAAGTGAAATTGATTCCAATGACCACGATTGGATTAAATGGTAAAAATATATTCTAATATCACTTAAAAACATAATCAAAAGATAATCTAATCATATAAAAAATTTAGATTAAAAACAGGTTATGAATTAAAATGCAACATTTTTCACTATTCATTAAAAAATGAACTTTATCGGAAAAATACCAAAAATTCACACAAAGTAAATTTTGATGTCCCAATCATAAAAAATAAGTTTATTTTGAAAAATAGCTTATAAAATTGTAAAAAGATATATTTATAAATGTTTTACATCAAAAGACAGTAAAAAAATCTTTTAAAAATATTAGTGTATTACATGCTTAAGATTGGATTTATTCTCATTTTAAGCCTCTAAAACACTATCTAATTCACTAATAGGCATAGATAAAAAAATCTATTATTCATTACTTACTTGGGATATTACATCCTTCCCCCATTATAAAATTGTGTCCCCGCAATTTATTTACTTATCGAATAAATGAGGGTACGTATCCCACATTGCATTTTCAGATTCCCATGTTGCCTCTTCCATCATGTGGTTTCTCCACAAAACCATTACCTGATTAATCACCTTATTCCATAAAACTTGCTCTCTGTGGTCAATAATCTGGACCGGTTGTTCCACATAAGATAGGTTCTCTTCCAACTGAACTACCTCTGGACTCAAAAAATGAGATGGATCTGGAATGTACTTTCTCAGCATCGAAACATGAAAAACATTGTGTACCTGAGATAAACTCGGAGGTAAAGCCACCAGGTATGCAACTAATCCAACTCTCTCCAGAATTTCATATGGTCCAATGAACCTTGGACTCAGATTTCCTTTCTTACCAAATCACATCACACTTTTCCATGGTGAGACTTTGAGAAAAACATGATCACCTACCTCAAAAGAGAGATCCTTCCTCCTATTGTCCGCATAACTCTTCTGCCTTCTCTGAGCTGTTCTCATGTGTTTCTGTATCAGATGAACTTTTTCTGCCATCTCTTCTACTAATTCTGGTCCCATCAGCATCCTTTCACCCACTTCATCCCAAAAAGCTGGAGTTCGACACCGCTTCCCATATAACGCCTCAAATGGTTCCATCTGTATACTGGAATGAAAGCTGTTATTATAAGAAAACTCAACCAAAGAAAGATGTTGGTCCCAACTTCCCTGATAATCCATCGAACAAGCACGTATCATATCTTCCAAAGTCTGAATTGTTCATTCTCACTTCCCATCTGATTGAGAATGAAAAGCTGTTCTAAAATTTAATTCAGTACCCAACGACTACTGAAGGCCTTTACAAAAGTTAAAAGTGAGCCTGGGATCACGGCCTGATACAATGGAGAGAGGAACTCCATGTAACCTGACTATCTCTTTAATATACAAACGGGAAAGTTGATCTAGGGAAAAAGTATCTCGTATAGCAAGGTAATGGGAAGATTTAGTCAAGCGATCAATAATAACCAAGATTGCATTATTACCTCGAGATGTCCTCGGTAATTCCACAACAAAGTCCATGGATATGTTTTCTCATTTCCACTCTGGAACTAGTAGATGCTGAAGCATCCCTTTCGATAACTGCCACTCTGCTTTAACCTGATGACAAGTCAAACACATCACATAAAAATCAGCAATATCACATTTCATTCCATCCCACCAGTAATACTCCCGCAGATCTATGTATATCTTAGTACTGCCAGGATGAACTTAAAACGGAGAACTACGAGCTTCACATAACAACTCTCTCTTCAACTGTGAATCACAAGGCACACACAATCTCTTCCCAAATCTCAAAACACAATCACTGTCAATGTTGAATTCATGCAACATACCCTTATGAACCAGCTCTACCTTTTTCTACAACTCACTATCTTGCTTCTGTGCTTGCTTGATTCTGTCTGATAGAGAAGATTTCACTGATACCTGAAATAAAACAGAAGGACATCCTACACAAACAACTTCTATGCCAACGTTCATAAAATCCTTAACCAACGGATCACGTTCGAAATGCAACATCATTAATGAAGCATTACTTTTTCGACTCAATGCATCAGCCACATTATTTTCTTTTCCCGGATGGTAATGAATTGTACAATCATAATCCTTGATTATTTCCAGCCATCTCCTCTGTCTCGTGTTCAATTATTTCTGAGTGAATATATAATTTAATATTTTCTGGTCATTATATATTTCACACTTTACTCCATACAAATGATGCCTCCAAAATTTTAGAGCAAAAACAACAGTAGCTAATTCAAAAACATGTGTAGTGTAATTTATCTCATGAGTTTTCAACTGTCGTGAAGAATAGCAATTACCTGATCATTCTTCATTAGGATTCAACCAAGTCCTTTCAATGAAGCATCATTGTAGATAAAAAACTCACCATTCCTGGAAGGTAGTTTCGAAACTGGAGCATTCTCCAATCTTCTTTTCAGTTCCTAAAAACAATCATCACATTCTATTGTCCAGATAAACATAACACCCTTATGAGTTAGCTTAGTCATTGGAATAGATAACCGTGAAAAATTTCTTACAAACCTTCGGTAATAGCCTGCTAAACAAAGGAAGCTACGAATCTCAGTTACATTTTTGGGTCTTGGCCATTCTTCAAAAACCATTGTGTTTGGAGGATCAATAGTTATCCCATCTTTAGAAACAATATGACCAAGGAAAGAAATTTGTTGCAACCAAAACTCACAAATGCTGAATTTCCCATAAAATTTATTTTCATTCAAGGTTTGGAAAATAACCCTTAAATGTCTTTCATTATCTTCTTTAATTTTATAAAACACCAAAATATCATCAATGAAAACAACCACAAACTTATCAAAGAAATCATGGAAAATTATATTCATTACGTACATGAATGCAGCAGGTGCATTGGTTATCCCAAAAGGCATTACTACAAATTCATAATGGCCATATCTTGTACGGAACACAGTCTTTGGAACATCTTCTTCCTTTACCTTCAACTGATGGTACCCCGATCTCAGGTCAATCTTTGAAAAATACTGAGCTCCCTAGAGCTGATCAAACAAATCATCGATATGAGGCAAAGGATATTTGTTCTTAACAGTGATCTTATTCAAGGCTCCATAATCAATGAAATGTCTCATTGAACCATCTTACTTCTTAACAAATAAAACAGGAGCACCACATGGTGATGTGCTAGGTCGAATGAAACCTTTCTTTAGTAAATCATGCAATTTCTCCTTCAACTCTAAAAGATCAATTTGAGCCATTCGATAAGGGGGTTTTGAAATTGTCTTAGCATCAGGAACTAAGTCAACAATGAATTCAACATCCCGATCTGTTATTATTCCAAGAAACTCATCAGGAAAAACATCAGGATACTCATTTACCACTAGCGCATCATTAATCTGAACAGTTCCCTTGTTTTCAACAATGTGTGCAAGGTAACATTCATTTCCATCTTTTACAAGTTTCTCGGCCTCTTGATATGTTATCAACAGTAAGGGTTCATTTTTGTACACAAGTTCAGGAGTCATTTCTTGAGATGGTATTCCCATTTTACTAGAAAAGGTTTCAGAGATGAAAGAATGTGTGGACCCCGAATCAAACAACACACTGGCATAATCTGAAAAAACAACCAAAGTACCTGATACAGCTTAATTTGATGGCCCGACATCTGCTGAAGTAGTTGGAAAGGATTTCACCACCCCTTTCTGCGTTTATTCTAACTACTTCCCATCACTCAAGATCTTTGTCGGACACTCGTTTGCATAGTGACCCATCTCGTTGCACTTAAAACATTTCACTAACTGTAAATCAAATTTGGATTTACCATAACCTTTTCCTTTTTCAGTGCAATCACGAGCCTTATGTCCCATCTAACCACATCGGTAGCACTTTCTAGAATTCAGAAGACATTCCCCAGCATGCCTTTTACCACATTTATCACAAACTGGAAACTTAGTTTTCTTACCATCAGACTTTTTTGAAGAATTCTTTCCTTTCTCCTCTACCTCGGTCTCTTCTTCTGTTGGTTTTTATAGAACACTTGATCATCTGCAAACTCCATTTCCAACTTCTCATCACATCAAACACGCTTTTATAACATTTAAACTCACGAGTATCTAATGCCCTTCAATATTTTGGATTTAATCCTGAGTAAAAATGATTGATTTTACTATCAAGGTCTCGGATAAAATTTGGAGCATACCTTGCCAATCGAGTGAACCTTTCTTCATAGGCAGCCACTGAGTCTTCCTCTTGCCTCAATTCCAGGAATTACTTTTCCATCATAAGTCGAACAACCTTAGGAAAATACTTCTCATGAAACATACCATTAAATTCATCCTAGTTGAGAGCATCAATCTCATCAGCGTCCCTGATATTTTTATCCATCGACCACCACTGATCTGCTTCACCCTCCAAACGGTAAATAGCAAGACTAGCCTTCTTATTGTCTGAACACCCGATGACATCGAAAATCTTCTCCAGTGCTTTAATCCACCCTTCAGCTAGCACATGGTCAGATGATCCTCTGAATGATGGGGGATGCTGCCTCATGAAATGTTCCACCACTGACATGTTCCTCTATGGTTGATCTGGATGATCTCGTGCATGGATACCACCACCATTTATCGCTTGAGTCAACTGCGCCATTACTGCAACAAACTATTCAGTTCCAATTCTGACCATCTCAGGATGCTGATTCGGAAGGTTATTTCCTTATGTATGCCTTCCTACCACTGTTTCTCTGTTTCCTCTGCGGAAAACCATTCTGAATAAACATGTCTTAGATGAAGCAACATGGTAATCTTCAAATTCATTATCATTTCAATTTGACCATAAAAAAATATTTTTGGATAATCATTTAATAGAATTCTAACTCCTAAAGTTATCTGAACCGACCTCTGATACCAACTATAAGGCCCCAGCCTTAAACATCACTTAATGTTGAGTTTTTATAGGATTACCCATTGAGGATCTTTCCAGGTTTAGAGTTTTAGAGAATTATATCATAAAACTTTCATTACATTCAACATTTAAACAAAGTGGTTACATAAAATATAGTATTCATTTTTCCCATCAATGGAATCATATTTAAAATAAAACATGGATTCTTTTTTGAAACTTCTTTGACACTATAATCATATCATGTACCTTTCCCTTGACCTGTGAAAAACATTTCAAAAACATGGGATGAGCATAAAAAGCTCAGTAAGGGATATAAAAATATGGAAAGGAAACATGAGTACATGTATACACAAGAATCAATGAAATCATACTCTACTCATAAAACATAAGCATGTTAACATACCTCATTAAATCATAAATAAATCATAGAAATCATAAGACATAAAGGTAACTTGAGGCATTCATAACATTCTTACATAGGGAGTAACCCTCTTGGTTACGTTTGGAATACCCATCACGGTATATTCCCAAACTCTCTTCGGAGAAACCTTAACGTTTCACTCCTTCGCATTACCCAATGAATTTGAGAGTTATATCGGGCACACCCGCCCTTAGTTTATCACGGAACCACCCGTCTTCATAACAATGCCCAAGAACCATAACATAATCGCATCACATAAAACATGAATAAAGGAAACATAACATTTACACATTTCAATCACAAGATATCAATAAAAAACATTGATATAAAAACATTATTAAAACCTTTTCAATAACAATATAAAAGAAAAGCAAAACATGGTATTTTTTTAAAGTATGGTTTGTAGAGGAATCCGAAACTCAAATAGTGGTCACGGCGGCGGAGAAGTCATTGTCGCCACATACGTACTATAAAAACATTCCCTTTTGTCGTTTTGTAAAATGCTTCGTATAAAAAAGATTCCTTTTGAATAAACATAAAAGTCAAAGGTGTTTATACACCGTATAAAAGAATGTTGTGTATAAAACAAAATATTCCTCAATGAAAGGAGATTGAGACGAAGTCCCATAGCTCGAGTCCGACTTGACTCGATCGTTCTTTAATGTCATGAATAATACACTTGAGTTAATTTCTACATTCTTAATAACCTTTTTCAAGTTCATTATTCCATTTATATCACTTATTACCATATCATGAACACTATCTAATTATTTTAGTTAATAACGGTCATTTTAATGATCATTGGTACTTGAGTCAAAATATGCTCTTTATAATTACAAGTTGTTCATGTATCCATTATATCCAGAGTTATAATCATGATGTAAATATCATATATATCCATTATATACATGCATTTATAATATTACATAATCATTTAGAGGTATGAAATGAAATGTACTGTTCATGGAGACGGTAATCCATACTTACGCATGAACACTACTTCCATTTCTATTTCGTATTTTATAGAATGGATTCATAATGATATAATGGTATATTATAATCCCAGTATAATATCATATATAGAATCATTAATTACATCCTTTATACGTCCCACATATGTCATTATAGAATCAAATCATTTTGAGGGGGCGGTAGTCCGCACTTTCTAAAATGAATATATCGCGTTTACTCATAATGGTAATCATAAAGGATATTACAAAAATGAAAAATACAGAAGCATAAGTAAAACATAATCATATTATATATAATATATAAATATAGTGACATCTTAATGGCCACCTTTGATGGTGATATATGAGTGTTGAACAATAATCGTTTCGAGAGGCAGAAATTCGCCATCCACGGAAACAGTATGTTCTTTAACCATTAGATGTAGGTGTGTGTAAGTGTAGCTCGAATACATCTTATAACAACATCCTAGTATATTTAAGATACTATAGTTGTTACAAAAGAAATTAATAAAAGAGTTTAGGGGGTTGGAGAAGCAAAATTAATCAAAAGGACTCAAGTGAAGACATTACCATAAAATCGGGTAACTCCCTTTGGTTTGAGCTCAAAGGATTCCTTGGGAAGTCTTCTGCCAAAATTGAGGCTTCTAAGAGTTATAGTGGGATGTGGAGAGACAAAATGGGCTGGGGTTGGCCGAGCCATAGTCTTTGGAAGTGTGGGTAGAGAGGTAGAGGTGGGGGCCTTTTATAAGAGGAGAGGAGGGGCACTGTTGGAAAGTAAAGAAAAGTTACTTTATTTTAAAATGAGATTCGGATTTAAGAGGTCCCACATTGACATAATTCGAGGATGAGGTTATAAAAGATCTAAATATACCCATCCAATAGGTTGTGGACATGTGTAGGTCATAGATTTTACATTATCTATTCGTTTTATTTAAATCCTTTATTAATGAGTTAATCGTTGCGTCATCATGATGTCAGAAATAATTTAATATATTTAATATCTAAAAATTATAAAAAACTTATCATGATGTAGGAATTTTTTTTATATTTCTAATGAATATTTATAGTCAATAATATGACTTCTATAACCCCATGTAATTTTTTTTAGTAAAACATCTCATGTTTGTGTAATTTTTACTTTATCATTAAATAAAAAGTTATTTATGTCATTTCCCAACCAAAGTGGCTCCATGGGGTCCCCATGTTGACCCATGGATTTTATTGGTCGGCCATGACACATCCAATGAGGGTAGGAGATGTGTGAAGCTCATCTCATATTATTAAAACTTTATTTTTACCTTAAACTACACTAATTACCTCTAATCGCGATTAAAATCATAAAAGGTACTATTCACCAAAAAATTATTTTAATCCCATTGAACCACATTTTACTTCTTAAAGACAGACATTTTGGTCAGATTTTTGAAAATCAAATCACAGAAGTGACAAAGATTCATTTAAACGAAAAATCAGTTTCTTTAACTACCACTTAGTGGTTTCACTATTCATAAAAAATTTATGTTTTTCAGAAAAATACCAAAACTTCACCCTAAGATATATTTGATATTATGAATTCAAAAATGATTTATATTTTAAAAAATTCAAAACATATAAGTTAAATTAATTAATTTAATAATTAATTCCCGATGTCATGACAAATAGAGTGTTTTTATGAAACAATAAGTATCAAAAGATTGACACTAGTTTAAGTCCAATTTCAAAGTGAAATTGATTCCAATGACCACCATTGGATTAAATGGTAAAAATATATTCTAATTTCACTTGAAAACCAATTCAAAATATAATATAATCATATAAATAATTTATATTAAAAAGAGGTTTTGAATTAAAATACAACATTTTTAACTATTCATTAAAAAATCAACTTTATCAGAAAAATACCAAAAATTCACACAAAGTAAATTTTGATGACCCAGTCATAAAGAATAATTTTATTTTGACAAAAATAGCTTATAAAATTGTCAAAAGATAGATTTAAAAATGTTTTTCCATCAAAAGGCCGTAAAACAATCTTTTAAAAATATTAGTGTATTCCATTCTTAAGATTGGATTTATTCTCATTTTATGCCTCTAAAACACAATCTAATTCACAAATAGACATAGATAAAAATATCTATTATTAATTACTTACTTGGGATGTTACATGTACAGTTTAGTTTCAACACCATGTATTATCGTCAGACAGGTTTTTATTATAAGAGAAGAATTAAATCCTTATAGTATATATTGTGATATGGTTCTCTAGATATTATTGGGAGATAGAATAAACACCTTTTATATCTTCTTTTTCGTACAAAATATATTTCACTCTTGCATTTTTATGGATCCTTATAAATACCTCAATGAAATGTGGCATATAAATATAATATAATATAATTAATTTGAAGAAATAAATTCATTGGGAATGTAATAAATGGAAAATTGGACTATAAGGTCGGATTCATTGAACAATAGATAAGGGAATAAAAAGTTATTAAAAATGTAATGTTGATAATCATAAATGGGATTGGGAATTTTGGGTTTTGGGAATTGTAATCCTATGGGTTTTATAGCAGAAGAATATTTAGATATTTGTGGAGAAATGGAAATAAATACATAGATATATCAGTTCCTTTTAACTTGTTGATGCTTCTAGGAATTCAACATATCAATTAGGACATACACCAATCCAAAATCATGACCAAGATGTGTTCTTTATATCTCAACTAGGAGAATGAATACAAGATACATCCGATGTAATAAACTCAAAGGTCGTACCACTTAACAATATACATTTTTATATGGAATATTGGTGTATATGTTTCTATTACAAAAAGAAATTATTACCAATCAATACCACCCTCGTATTTGATGTTTTTGGCCACCCAAAAAGTTTAATGAATCAACATATGAGACCTAGTAAATAATGAAGTTGCAGTATCCTCATTTTTTGTATATGAGTGATTTTTTTCAAAGGTGAAATTCAATTTATATGTGATATAAGGTTGCATGATTATTTTTTAAGGAATTATTCATATGAAATCCTTTTATTTATTACACAATAATTTATGAATTAGTAAATAAAAGTGATTATAATATAAAATTTAATATTAATATGTATACTATATTGGATAATGATGTACATTATATAATAACATAAAATAACAAATACATTTTCTTTAATGGAAAGCACTATAGTATGTTCATAATATTTCTTCATACCTAAAACTACATGGGACAACATGGGACATATATTAGAATTATGTGAACTATAAATACCTGGAAGGAAATAAACATGACATAATATGAAAAATTTGATACATTTTATATAATAGCAATAAAATTTTACATAAACGGATTGATAATAACAAACATAAACAATGATTCATTGTATTTGACGATAATCATAATGGCTACAAGGGAAATGTGGAAAAACATAATGTATTGAAATATAAACATTGTTCAATGATAAATTAAAATACATCATGAGGTAAAATGACTCATAAATGAATGAGTTTTACACATATACAAACATTATTCCTCATGGGACTATGCAATACACAACGGAATGGAGTGCTATGTAATTTTCAGTCCATTAGTAACATTCAATTCATTATCATGCGTAAGTGTGACACATAGATCATAAAACATGGAATAAGTTATCATAAATTGTTATTCCATTAAAATAGACTATGAAATAAATCCATTTATGTCACTAATAAATAAATAAAATTTCATTACTATGAATACCATTGAAAGGAAATTGGTATTTGTATTCATTCCATGACTGTTTTTCATGGTAAATCGTGATGGAATTTCAGCAGTAAAACAATGTCACGTAAAAATTAATAAAATGTTTTGATTAGAGAGAAATTGGACTATAAAAATATGGGAAAATAATGGATATTAATAATTACTTGGAAAATAATTTTCCAAAAAATAGGAATTATAAATGGATGGCATTAGGTAATTAATAAACATGAACAATGAAAATAAGGAAATGATCCCTTGACTCGAGAGTGTGAATCCAAATGGTTGGGAGGTGATTTTTGTGAGCATGGGGAACATTAAGAAATCTATAGATATGGTAAAATAATGTAAGTATTTTATCCATGGAATTTAAGTGAAGGGAAGTGGGATATTAGGTTGATTTATATAGGTAAAATAATTGTAATTTTTTATTATTTCACAAAAATATGTTTTTTACTCTATATAATAAATTACACATTTCAACAAAAATCACATGGTTTTCACTGAGTTTCTACCAAAGGAGAGTGTTATTAATTAATTTTTAATTATAGGTGATGAACATAAGAAAATAAACCTCTATCTGATGTGTAAGTGAGTAATAATGATAAATAAATAAATTTACAACTATTAAATATGTAAATGGTTTTGGAAGATTCATAATGGCTTTAAGGAATTAATCAAATAAACAAGATATAAAAATATTCTAGATGAATAATATTTATTTTTCAATTAAACGTTTTTTATTATTTATTATATCACTTTTGGATGATTTTGATGTCATAATAGACACTATTTTTATAATGTTTTTTTACCCATAAATTCGACTAACTTAGAAAATGATAAAAAATTCACTAATGGATAATTTTGACATTCTAAATCAAAAAATAATAATACGTTGTATCAATATAAAATTCTAAATATGCTACATGTCCCATTAAAAATAATCATCAGTATTTATTAGAAAATATTGGAATTTCTTAGAATAATAGTTGTCAAACCCATATAAAAATTAAAACTGCCATCATACAAATTATATTATTTTTTATATTTAATAACATATAAATAAAAATATATTTTTAGTAAAATAATTATTATTTCAAAAATACGATAATTCATCAAAATAAATTTTTTCATTGAAATTGAATAATAATTAAATACATATTTTCTGTTTTAATGTGTTAAAATAAGATTAATTTATAAAATAATGTTTTGAAGAAAATATGAACAATATTCTACATAAAATTCAATACACATATTCATATAATTAGGGTCTTGAGAAAAATACCTTCAATACACTAGATAAATCCTTATTGGTATGGTGTTTTTTTGTTGAGACATTCATGGGGTAGATTGACGTACACAGTTTGGGCCCTGATCTGAACAAGATTGCACTTATCATGTAAATGGGTTTTTGTTTAATTTTGTTATTGGATCTTGGCATGGTATTGGTAAAGGGATAATCCTAGTGATGATATCTCGGATGTATGATCTGATAAATTGGATTCATAGGGTATGATCCTACTAGTTGACTCCATTATATCAATTATTAATGTCAACTAGATTTATCAAAACACTATATTTATATATTTCATATGATCACTCATTAATGGATATATTATCAATGATAATTTAGTTAATTGTGTTTTATATAATATTGTATATAATAAAACCAAATAATATCATGTATTATATATATATAAATAATATAATTTATTAAAAATCAAGGGGGTTTATTTATAAAAGTTCGAGTCGTTACTATCATCCCGACTTTAGAAATTTCACGCTTAAAATTTAATTTTCCCCACAAAAATAGATGAGAATAATTATATTTCACCACGTCCTCTAGTTCCCATTTTGGTTTTAATAGACATTTTATTTTTACATAGTACTATGACTGGGTGAATTGTCTTCTTTCATAGAACTGTGTCCATGCGTTCAAACATCAGCACCAGTCACTCCTCCTATAAGAGATCATTCTTCAATGGAACCACCTCTGGATTGAGTACATATGAGGGTTATAGTTATTACTTCATCAATATGGAATCATGGAATACATTATATACTTTGAAAAGTTTATGTGGGAGTGCTAGCTGATAAAGCACCGCTCCAATGAGGCTAAGGATATTAAAGGGACCAGTGTATCAGATACTATTATTTCCTTTCTTCCAAAATCTGATGACATCCCTACATAGATATATGAGAAATAATAACATGAATCCATCGTCAAATTCTTTTTCTCATCAATAATTTTCATTATATATAATCTATATACTATGAGAAGCCTCTATGTCCCATGGAATAGTTTTAAAAATTTCCACCATTTCCTCATCCACTTTTGGCCCTACTAGTTTTCATTTGAGAATATCATCATAACAAGAAGAACTTCATCACCTCATCCCATAATGGTCTTCATAGGGTTTCATTGGGATGATTGAGTGGAAATTATTATTGTATGAGAACATGAGAAAAGGAATATATTGATCTCATCATTCATTAAAGTTAATTCAGAATGCTCTAAAATGTCTTCATGTGTCTAGATAGTTCACTCATATTGTCTATAAGTTTGAGGGTGATAAGTTGGAATAATTTTCAACTCATTATTACAACCATGTTAGAAAAGATTCTATAACATGTAGGTAAATCTTTGATCTTATTCCAATAAAATTGATAGTGGTGTCCCATGAAGCCTCAAAACATATATACTGTATATTTTCTAAAGTTGATCGAGTGTGTAATCATCTTTAATATCAATAATGTAACCAGTCTTTGTAAGAAGATCCACCCCATTTCAAGTACAATTATATTTCTTTGATTCCTTTAGATGACTAGTTACAAATTCCATGGTGATGTTTTCCCATTTACAAATAGATATGTGGAATGGTTGCATCATTCCTTGAGATTTTTTCTCTTCCTCCTTCACTTATTAAATATAATAAAAATATATGTATATTACATTATCTCTTTCTCCATTTTTTAACAAAAAATGTTCTCTTGCATATCTCGATATATCTGTGCACTTCTTGGGTGGATGGGGAAGGTTGATCTATGATTGCCATGAAAAAACACATTATTTAACTCAATATTTTATGTTATATATTATGGAGAATGAAATGTCACAACTCCATTATTATATTTTAGTTATAAGTATTCACCTTTTCATAAAGTTCCCATATTTTTCTGAATTTTTCCATCATCTATTTGATCATCCTTTATCTCTAATATATGTGATAATTGATAAATCATTTGTGAATAAATTTATGATTTTCCTCCATTTGTGATTTCCATGTCCATCCATTCTAAATATATGATGATCAGATTTATCTCTATTATAATCAATTATAGAGCTGTTAGATCAGGACGACATAGAGAGTCTACCACCTTATTTTCATACTGATGATGGTAGTGAATTGAGAATTCATATTCCATTATTCTCACATATCATATTTTTGGGAGCGTATTCTTCTCATTCTGTCTGAATGTATTCTTGATGATGTTTTCGTCTTTATATATTTTACACTTCTCCCCAAAGAGATAATCATACCAAATTATCAATGATAAGATCCCTACATACAAGTCTATATCAACCATTTTGTAGTTATATTTATGAATATTCAAATTCAATGAATCATTCAAGATAACAATTACATTTTTGTACTGAAAAAATCTCAATCGATTTTTGAAGCATCGCTGAATAACATGAAAATTTCCTTAATTGTTTGTAGTGTGAGTAGATTTAGAGGGATAATACTCGTATTAAAATCATATATTATCTCTTATTATTATCAATTCTATGAAAAATTAACTCTTGTCAAAGTTATTTTATTATAGGGATTAACAATAATGAGATATTTCTCACAAATTGACAATAGTACCCAGCTAATGAATGGAAACTATGTATATTTATAAAAGATTATATAGTCATCCGTCATTAAATTTCATCTATTTCTTTTAAGGATCAATAGATATCCCATTGTATGTGATGATATGACCCAAGAATGGGACATCCTTCAATAAAAACATACATTCTTTGTACATAGAATAAAGAGTCTCAGTTTGTAATGTATTTAGAGTTATGTTTAGATTATCCACATAATCCTCATTTTTTATTTAGTATATTATAATATCATCTACAAATCGTACCCCAAGTTTGTTAAGAAAATCAATAAATATATATTCATCATATCCATAATGATTTTTGGATAATTAGTGACTCTGAAAGGAATTACTGTGAAATCATTGTGCCCATATCGTGTTTGAAAACAAGTCATGGGGATTTCCTCCTCCTTCACCTTAACTTGGTAATATCCTAACCAAATATCATAATAGTAGATTTATTGTGTTCCATGAAGTTCATAAAACAAGTCATCTAATCATTGAACATGTTAATTTTTCATTATTGTGATTTTTTTGTGCTCACGGTAACCAATACAAAGGAACATTGTTTGTTCCTTCATCTTGATGAAGAGAAATGGTAAACCATATGATGAAGAACATGAGAATATGATATCGTTATCTATATTATCCTTTATTTCTTTTTTCTTTTTATCTTCTATTTTTAAAACATCCATTCTAAATATGTTCTTGGATAATGGTAACACCCTAGGTATAATTTCAATTTAAAATTCATCCCCTTGTCAATGTAGAAGATGATGATATTCTTCAGAAAACAAATTATCATATTCCATCATAATGTGGATGTCTTCAAGGACGGTTGATTTTATTGAAAAAATAATTTGAGATACAAATTCATTCTTGTGGGGAAATAATATCCATTATTGATATATTAGTGATAAAATCTATTCATCCCCATATTTCTACATATAAAAAATGTGATGTCCATTCATGATACAAAGATTAATTTCCTTATTATGGAATCATAGGTAAGATATATATAGGTAAATAAATCCATTCCAATAATTACATAAAATTTCAATAAGTAGTGTATCAACATTTTTTTTAAAATTAAGCCAATAGATTTTCTCAATGGTGCAATTTTATACTTGGGATGCAATAATCCCCCATTTTCCATTTTTATAACCATATCAACTACCATGATTTGTGGTGGTGTTAGAATAGTTATACTAAACATTATTAATATTAGAGAATTTATAGAACCAAAATAAAATAGCATGATCATTATTCTTGAATGATTATCTATTGGACTTGTCACCACTTCACTATTCGGAGCCACCTCAATTGTTGTGATGTAGAAATGAATCCCTCTTTTCCTTCGTGTTGTGTGGCTATCATTAAAAACCATTTTCATAGTGTATTGGATTCAAAAGTTCTTTAGATCACTATAGTTGAATTAATAAAAAAATAATGACAATTGATAAGAGAAATATTTTCTTCTATCGCTTTTGTGGTTTTACTATTTTTGTAATAACTTGTAAGGTGCACTTCCACCCCCCACTTAAATAATTTCCTCAACCCCCATATTAAATTTTTGGGTTTCTTCTTTCAACACTATTTACAAGTGGGATGCTAAATTTTTTTAGAACTTTTATATTTTTTTACATCAGACATCCAAAATTAAACTACACATTCCACTTTTTATCCCCATGATATTCTTCAGATTTTCTGATCACTATATTGACATTAAGGGCACATAAGACTATTTCCTCGTAGATATCCATGTCTCTGATATATATGGAATTTTGTAGACAAGGTTTTAGCCTAGAAGGTAAGTGCTCAACCATTAATTAAGGGCTAATTAAAAATCTAGATTAAAAACATGCATGTGTTATAATTTTTTCCACATATGAACCGATAGATTCATCATATTTTTGGTTATGGGAATGGAAATTCCTTACCATTAAAATTCGGAGAGTTTGAGAAAATATTTCTTAAATATTATTTTTTGGAATTCCTACCAACCCATTACTTAGTTCACTTCCTTAGGTTTCATATTATTGATCAATTTTTTCATTTTATTACATTATCCCTCAATGTAATAAACATCCATATGAACATTTTCACACAGAGTACATTAAAGTGTGGATACGATATTCTCAATAGATTTGATCCATTTTTCCATGATTAAGTGATCAGATGATAGATATATATTTGGAGTCCATTATGAGACAAACCTATCAATAGAGGCTTCATATTTATTAGGGTAATTTCTATGTTCTGATGGGTCCAGGTTTCTATTCAGATAATGGGTTAGCTAAGAATGTATTATCAAAAAAATTCCCGACATTTTCTCTCATCGGGTCGAGAATCTTGTTAGGGAATTTATTACATTAACTACAACCTTTATTATTTACATAATTTATCCAATTTATTACCATTTACATGTATTAATGGAAAATTAGGGATGATAATTTATGAACTATTAATTTCATATTTTGAAGTCCAATGAAATTGTAGAGATAATATATAAATTATTTGTCTTTTTTATCTAATGAATTTCATTGGAATCAATATATGTTTTCAATGATATATTTCCTAACAAATATTCTTATGGGTATTTATTCACTGTATTAATGGTTGGTAATGATCTTATTAATTTACTAAATATTATCCTTGGAAGTGGAAAACCATGTGTGAATTAAGCCATGTTTTCATGAACCAATATCCTAGGAAGAATAGATCAATAGGGTGTTTTCTAGTTTTACCCCAATGTATGTTTGTTCCATATCCAAATCCATTTATATTAACATTAAAGGGATGTATTTTCTCAATAAACCACATACTCTATAATTACTAATATTTTGGGATGTATAATTATATACAGACTTATAGATTATGTTTTTAATATTGTTTTCTAAACATAACACCAAAAATTAATAAAATTTTCCTTTGATACCAACTATGAAAATAAATCTATTTATTATGAATTAATTCATGATTTATTAGATAAAATTTCACATAATACAACACTGTAGATCAATAAGTCTAGTGTACATATGGATTAGTCACATTATATATAAAGATAAAAAATGGAATATATCATCATGCTGGAATCATCCTTAATATACATATAATATTCCATCTTACAATAATATCAGGGGATGACATGGGGACATACATAAGAATGGGTTGATATTAAAAGACTAATAAGGGAATAAACGTGACATAAAATTAAAAAATTGAAATATTGAAGACAAATGAAATATCAAAGATATATTAATGAATTTATAATTATATACATGATCAATGAATTGTGATATAACATGATTATCACAAAGGAAACAAGTGAAATATTAAAACATATTCAAAAAATACATATTATGCATAAGTTAAAGGAAACTTCTATGGAATCTTGATAGAAAAAGTCCCATTAAGGAATCTGTTTTACTCTCTATCACAACATAATGTCTCATGAGACTAAAATAACCCAATGAATTGTAGTTCTATATAATTCTATGCACACCTCTCACAATTAATTCATTCACCAGCTTTTGTGTGCCATATAAAACATAAAACATGGAATCATTTATCATCTCATTTTATATAAAGATCATGGTTTCCTAGAAGAAATACATGTAAGACCCTAATAAATATGTATAAGTGTATAAATGTTATCATCCTTTATAAAAAATGGGTTTCAGTATTCACTACACGGTTGTTTGGAATGGAAAATCACGTTGAAATATCATCATCACAACAATGTTGCAAAAAAATTACTAAAATGGGTATCCAATCATTTGGAAATAAAATGGGAAGTAATAAGTTCATAGAAAAATGTATCCAATAAATTTTAATTAGAAATGAAAGGAATAAAAATAAAAATAAACCTAATGAAAAAAGTGAAGGAAATGATCCCTTATGTAGAGAGTATGACTTCTAGAAGTTAATATGAGATTCTTGAGAGATTGGTAGAACCTCGAGGCAGATATATAGAGGAGAGGGTAGAGTAATTATATGATAAATGTTTATTGAGTGAATATAAGTGATATATTTTGTTCTTTTATATATGAAAATAGAGGGTAATTATTTAATATTTGTGATTCTTTGTTTTGGATCCTATATTATAAAATAACTGAAACTAGACACCATCCCATGTTTCTCCGGTAGTTTTTGACAAATAGTAGTGGTTTAAATTATTTATTATGTACATGCCCCAAAAATAATAGAAAAATACACTTTTAAAATTGGATGTTAGTAATACTCATAATCAAATGATTTAAAAAAAATTATGCATATTAATGGTTTTGGTCGATTCATAATGGATTTATAAAATTATTGAAATGAGCATAAAGTAACATCATTTGAAATGGATATATAGATTTTGTATTGTAGACCATTTTAGAATTTATTATATAAATTTTAGGTCATTATTTTTTCATAATACATATCATTTAATTAAATGGTATTTAATTTTTACATGAATATTGGATAGTATCATAAAATTTTGAGAAATTAATCATACAACAATTTCAATGTTATGATTCCTAAAATAATAATCATTTTTTCAAAATAATATTCTAAACATATGAATTTTCATATTGAAAATAATAAATTATTTTTATTGAGAAATGTTGGGTTTTTGTGACAATATTTATTTTTGAACCCTTATAAAAATTACATTTGACTTCATGAAAATTATATGAAAATGTAATTTTAATAAGAAATAATTAATATAAATTTTTCATTAAAATAACCCTATAGTTCTACATCTTTTTTGGGGGTTAAAAACCTATGGCATGTAGGTTTTTGTAGCAGTACATTCGTGTTATTGTAGAATAACTATAGCAGCAACAAAACTATATCACCTTAGGCACTACATCTATAACAACCCTGCTTTTTATTACACACGTAAACCTGATTTATAACATAAAATCTTCACTTGTTACATAATAGAATATAGAGAGGTATAGTTTATTTTGGGTTTAGAAACATTACATAACTTCTTAGAACATAAATCACACAACATCATTATTGAAAACTTTCATTACATGACAACTACATTCCCTCATACTTAGCATTGCATGGGATATCCTGAGTACATGCAAAAGAAATGGGTGAGCAATAAAGCCCAGTAAGGGAATAAACATGGAATAAAGTGATTAATACAATACATTTAATACAATATTTATATCAATGGAGGAAAAGATAAACATAAACATAAAGGCATGATTAATCATGATAATCATAACATGGAAATGTGGCAACAACACTTAATAAGGAATTAGCATGACCCAAGGCTCATTGCACATGGAGCATGAGTAAACCCTCATTGCACCTGAAACATGAGTAAAACATCATTTAAAATGAATTATAATTAGTAAACACCCATTGCACATGACGTATCATGATACTATTCATTACCTGATGCATTGGAGCGCTATCAAGGCGCACCCTTCTTAAACATTCAATTTCTTGTATAAGTGTGGCACATGGTTCATATAACATTGAATCAATCAACATAATAAGTAATTACATGATTATAAAATGTGTAATAAATACATGAAATGGCTATTCAATATGTATATGTTCATAAATTTGAATACCCTTGATAGAGACATGGGTATGGTATTCACTACACAATGATCTAGGCTTGGAAAAATGCAGTGCAATTTCGGTGGCATAATAGCGTGACATAAGGACTCATAAAAATCGTTTATGAGATAAAAAATGCTGTCTCATAATACGTAAATGAAATGGAAATTATGGGGGTCATATAGATACACTTCCCAACAAACCTAATGGAATTTAGATGCACAATACAAAATAATTACATGGATGTAAAAGAAGAGAGATAAATTCCTCAAGGAATTTCGGCATGGTAACATGTGTACATGGGAGGAATTAATGAGAGATAAAGGGGTCTCCCATAATCCAAACATAAATAGTAATGTATGGAGGAGGTTCTAAATCCTATCCCAACATATGAAATTGAAAAAGAAAGAGCATAACATCTTAAACAAAATTGTACAAAAATGATTACGGAAAAAATCCTTTACTATGAAGTGTGAACCCAAAGTCTTGGGAGAGGATTGAGAGAGGTTTATTGGGAGGTTGGGGCACCATGGGAGGATTATAGAGAAGGGATTTCTGGGTTTAGTTGAACTCCAAAGGTTTTGAGTGAAGAGGAAGTGGGAGCTTCGGTTGGTTTATATAGGAAAGGAGAGGGAATTATTTATTATTTAGGTTTGGGTCACCACACATTAAACAAATCAATACCACAAACCATCCCATGGTTTTTTCCTATGGGTTTTTCTAAGGGGGAGTGGAATATAATATTTTATATGGCCAATGTCCTATCTTCTTAAAATAATCAGGTTTATTTTGTGGAGATGAGTCACACTCTCAAGGATAACAATTTAAAAATACAAAATGATTATAAGTGTTCGATGGTGCACTATAGCTTTGTAAAATAAATCCAAAAAAACCCAAAATCACATTATTTAAATTCTAAAACATATATTGTCCGAAGATAATGTTTATATTATTTTATTACATAACTAGTGGGTCATGATGATGTCATAAAACACATTATATATTTAAACGGTATTTATTTTTTAACCAAGAATTTGATTGTCTCAGAAAATTATGAAATATTAACCATTAGATAATTTTGATGTCCTAATTCCAAAAATAATATTCATTTTATCTAAATAATTTAATAAATATGTGAATATTTACTTTTAAAATAATAACCGATATTTATCGAAAATTTATGGGGTTTGACCAAAACAGCATTCAAACCATATTAAAAATTACAATTGCATTCGTAAAATTATATGATAATTTATATTTAATAAAATATAATTTTATAATAATATTATTTTTCGAAAATATTATTTAATTCGAAAAACCATTAATTCCTCAAAATAGATTTCTTAGTCAAATATTAACTAAAAATACTATTTGTGATTTAAAAATTACTTATAATGTAATAATAAAAAAATGAATGCACATTATTTATAAAAAATAATGTACATAGTCATAGTGCATGGGTATTATGACATAACCCCTTATAACAACCACATTGGACTGAAGGGTAAGGTGTTCCATGATGGAAAACTCTTGGGTGGCTAGCATAACATCACTTGGTTGGTAATCTCTATTTACTTCCACTTCTCCCATAGTTGGTTCTTCTCAAGATTAACTTGTTCATGCTCGGCTTGGGATTGGTCAAGAGTGAAACCCAATGACGCCACATCCATTCTAAGATCCAACAAATGGGCTTCATATGGAAAAATTCTATTGGATGAGGCCATCTATTCCTTTGTCTGAATAACATGGATTTGTTAAAGCCATGTATTTACACTATACATGTGATCACTGTTCAACAGCTATGTTAGCAATAGTCAAAATTCATAAATGTATTTTAAAATCCAGAAATGTAAAAAAAAATTAATTTCACATTTTATAAAACCATAATAAACATTTAATTAGGTCAATATAAATTTCTATTAATGAATGTTTGGGTCGTTACTATCTTCCCCCCTCAAGAAATTTCACCCTCAAAATTTCCTTTTCCCATAGTAAAAATAGATGCAAGTAACTTTGCTTCATCACTACATTTGATTCCCACGTTGCTTCTTTAGACTTGTGGTTTCTCCACAACACCTTGATGTGGGGCATTGTCTTATTTAGTAGAACTTTTTCTCTATGATATAAGATCTTCAATGGTTGCTACTCGTATGAAAGATCATCATCTAGTTGTACTACCATTGAATAGATTAAATGTAAAGGGTCTGGTATGTACTTCCTTAATAGGGATATATGGAAGACATCATTTACTTTGTCTATAGTATGTGGATGTGCTAGTCAACAGGCCATAGCCCCAACACGATCAAGAATATAAAAGGGGTCATTGTTCCTAGGACTTAGCATCCATTTCATTCCAAACCACATCATCTTCTTCCATGGAGAAATGCATATAAATACCATGTCTCTGACTTTAAACTCAAGGTCTCATCAACGGTTATCTGCATAACTCTTCTATTTACTCTGGGCTGCATAGATATGATACTGAATGGTTTTCACCTTCTCCACCATTTCTTCGACCATTTCTGGTCCTAGTATCTTAAATTCACCAACATTATCCCATCATGTTGGTGTTCTTCACCTCTTCCCATACAGGGCTATATAATGTCCCATTTAGATGCTTGAGTAGAAACTATTATTATAGGAGAATTCAACCAGTGAAAGATGTTAGTCCCTCCATCCTTTGAAGTCTATAGAACTTGATCTTAACATATCCTCTAGTGTCTGAATACTTATCTTATATTGGACATCTGTTTGAGTATTATAGGCCATAGTAAAGTTCATTTTAGTATCCAAATCATGTTTAAGACTCTTCCAAAATCGATAATTGAATCTTGGATCTTGATCGGATACAATAGATAGTGGTACTACATGTAGCCTTACCTCTTCCCTGATGTATATCGTTTCCATTTGATCCAATGATAAATCATCCTGAACTGCAATGAAGTGTGAAGACTTTGTAAGATGATCCACAAAAACCCAAATTGAATTCTTTCCTTTGGATGTCTTCGGATGTTCGATGGCAAAGTCTATGGTGATGTCCTCCCATTTCCATGCTTGTATGGGAAATGGTTTCATCATCCACTTAGACATCTATCTCCCAGCCTTCCCTTGGTGACACACCAGGCACATTTATGTAAATTAAATGATCGTCTTCTTCATATTATCCCAACAATAATTCTCTTGGTGATATCGATCCATATTTGTGTTTCCTGGGTGAATAGTGAAATTTAACTATGTGCATCATCCAGAAGTTCCTTCTTCAGTTATAAACATGATTGAACACATAGTATTTTCCCAAATCCAACAAATCCTTCTTCATTAACATTGATCTCTGAGGATTTCCCTCTTCTGATAGATTCCACTTTCTTCTGAATTCCTACATCATCCTTTGGAGCATCTTTTAATTTTCCAAAAAGAGACAGTAGGGAAATCATTTTTGAAAGGATTGATGATGTTACCTTATTTATGATTCCCATGTTCATCTTCATCATATCTGAGAATATTGGTTCCTTTTAAATTCTCATCAATTATAGAATTATTAGATCATCTCTACTTAGATAATCGTCCACCTTCTTCGCTTTCCCAGGGTGGTAATGGATTGACCATTCATTGTATTTGATCAGCTCTAACCATCTTCATTTCTGTATGTTCAACTATTTTTGTGTGAATATATACTTGAGGATTTTGTGGTCCGCATGTATTTCACACTTCTCCCCAAAGAGATAATGCCACATAATTTTTAAATCGAAGATCACTGCAGCCAACTCCAAATCATGTGTTGGATAATTATGCTCATGAACATTCAATTGCCTTGAAACATATGCAATGACTTTGTAATTTTTGTTCAACACACAACCCTATCCTTTCTTCTATGAATCACTGAATACCGTGAAATGTTTTCCACTTGTGGGTAAAGTGAGCACAGACACAGTGATAAGATTATTTTTTAACTCATTGAGGCTTTATTTGTAATCATCAGTCTTAGAAATCATTACTCCCTTCTGAGTTAGCTTGGTAAGAGGGTTGGAAAATCATGATAAATTAATCACAAATCGTTGATAACATCGAGCTAACCCTAAGAAGCTATGGGTATCTGTTACCAATTCTAGCCTCATCCATCTCTCAATTTCATATTTTTTGGAGGGATCCACAGATATCCCATTACTTTTGATGGTGTGGACAATGAATGAGACCCCCTTCAACCCAAAGTCACACTTTTTATATTTTTCATATAGCTTCTTCATCCACAAGTTCTCTAGTACAGTTCTTAAATACTCTTCATGATCCTGCTTGGTTTTGGAGTATTTTAGAATATCATTTTTAAAGACTACCACAAATTTGTCAAGGTAATCCTTAAATACACTATTCAACATGTTTGTGATGATTTTTGAATCATTAGTGTGTCTGAAAAGAATTACTATAAATTCAGTGGGACCATATCTTGTATGAAAAGAAATCTTAGGGATATCTTCCTTCATCACCTTTACTTGATAATATCCTAACCACAAATCCACCTTGGAGAAGTATTATTCTCTATGCATCTGATCCAAAAAGTCATTGATTCGTCAGAGAGGATACTTGTTCTTTATTGTTATTTTTTTAAGATCATGATAATCGATGCAAAGGCACATTGACCCATATTTCTTCTTAACAAAGAGGACTGGTACACCCCATGATGAAGTACATGGGTGTATAAACCCTTTATATTGTTTATTTTTTAGTTGTTTCTTCAGCTCCTCAAACTCCACAACATCCATTCTATAAGGATTCTTGGATATTGAAAATACCCCAGGTATAAGGTCAATTGAGAATTCAACTTCTCTTTTAAGAGGAAGACCAGACAATTCCTTGGGAAACACTTCAGTGAATTCCCTCAAAATAGGCATATCTTAAATGATGGTTGACTCCTTAGACTCAATCATCTGATCCAGATATGCATGCTCATAGGGAAGTAATATCCATGCTTGAGATGATTGAGCTAAAAAAGATTCATCTTCCTCCTTGCACTTGTATATATAATCAGGGGTTGATTCTCTACATGGAGAGTGATTTCCCTCTCACAGAAATTTATGTTGGATATATATAAGGAAATACAATCCATGCCATGAATTGTATCTACATTCATTAGAGAGAGTATGATTAGTTTCTTTGATAAGTTCAATCCACAGACTATGATAGGTGAGGATTTATATTCATGGAATGCAATGATTTCTCCATTTTCTGTACTCACCAACTTCTTTACTTCCATGATTTGTGGTGGTGTTTGGATTGTTCTACTAATATTTTGGGATATAATAGAATCCTTATAACCTGAATCAAAAAGTATGTTCACTATTCTTGAATGAATAACTAGTGTAATAGTCACCACTTCATTGGCGGGGTTCACTTCGGCAACAGTTATGGAAAAATCTATCCCTTTCTTCCTTGTAGGTTTTCAGTTACCTCTGAAAACCATTGGCTTAGGGCACTGATTTTCAAGATGACTTGGTTTTTTGTAGTTGCAGCAATAAACAGCGCATTGAGGATCGAATGGAGGATTCCTCTCCTCTCATACTGCAGTGGGTTTTTCCTTTCAGTAGTTAACATCTAGGTGACCTTATCTTCCACTCCTAAAGGATTTCATCATCCCCTTCAAAAAATTTCTGGGGTGCTTCTTTCTGCACCTTTGGATAGTTGGATGCTAGATCTTCTTTGAATTGTTGGATTTATCCATCGAACCTCCAGCATTGAATTCCACCTTATTCTTCTTATCCACATGATACCCTTGATATTCTACAATCTCCATTTTGACCTTAATGGAACATCAAACAATTTCCGCATAGCTGTCGAAGACATGGATCACCAGCGCTTTCTGTGGGCTAGGTTTCAGCCCACCATAAAAGCATTCAACCTTGAATTCGGGGGTCACGACAATGCCGAAGGTGTATCGTGAAGTCCTTGTGATGTTTGTCTATTATGCTCCAACAGATTCGTCATCCATTTTCTTCAGGGAAAATATGTCCCTTTCCATCTTAAGTCATAGGGTGGGTGGAAAATATATATAAAAAAACATCTTACATAGATCCTTTCGTTTCAATGACTTGATCTCTTCCTCGGGATTTATATTTTTGATCAACGTCCACAATTGATCAGATTCACCCCCCATATGATAATCAGCCAAGATAACCTTCTCTTGTTCAGAACATTAAAGGATGGTGAAGATATTTTCAATGGAGTTAATCCATTGTTCGGCGATTGAGGGGTCATATGGTCTATTAAAGGTAGGAGGCCTTTTTCTCATGAAGCTCTTGATAACATCTTATTCATTCTTGGTGGGGGGGGGGTGAACATTCTACTTGAACCATGTATCTATTCAAATCATGATTTAGCTGAGAGAGAAGTGTGACAATGTTTGTGATTCCCACTCCCATCAGATTGTGAATCTCATTAGCACAGTCATCACATTGATCTTCACATCAATTGTTAGCCCGAGTCCTCTAATTACCGACCATTGGCTGGAATAAAAGGAAACCTATGGGTAACACATAAAGGGAAATCCTTGGAAAAAAATGATGACTTATAAATTGATTTTATTTCTTTAACTTATGAATCCATATGCATCAATCTATGATATCAATGATATACTATTTAACATATATTTTTAGGGGAATGTTTTGTATTCCCTTAATAAGGGTTCACACTAAGCTTATGAATTGACCAAAGAATATCCCACAGGAGTGTCGTAACCAAGAGTGCAGTAAGGCCCGTTTCCATGAACCAGTTCTCGTTCGAGTAATGATTAAATCAGTGTTTTCAGGTTTTACCCCTAGGATACATATGTGCAAGAGCCGCCTCTACCTGCTCGTATCCAGACCGGGATGTATTTTCTTTATAAACCACTGACTCAAAACTCACCAATACTTAGGGATGTTTTAATAATAATAATTATTGTCTCTACATCCAAACTAGGGTTTTCTAATCCTAATAAAAAATAACTAAACCCCTCTCTAATAACAACTATAAACACCTCTCTTTTTATTATACACATAAACCTGATTTATCACATAAAATCATAACTCGATACAACATAGAAGATTAAATGTTCTAGTGTCCTTGGGGCTTAGAATCATTACATAACAACTTAGAACATAAAACAAACAACATTTCTATTGATAATATCCTTTACATGACCACTACATTCCCTTGTACTTTGCATTGCATGGGATAACCTGAGGACATGCACAAGAAATGGGAGAGATGTAAAGAGCAGTAAAGGAATAAACGTGGAACAACATGGGGAATACAATAAATTTTAGAAAATGGGCATTATAATTGAGCACAAGAGAAACATGAACAAAAGGCGTGATAAAGCATGATAATTATAACATGGAAATATGGCGACAACACTTTACATAGAATTAGCATGAGCCAAGGCTCATTGCACATGGAGCATGAGTAAAACCTCATTACACATGAAGAATGAGTAAAAACTCATTTTAATTGAATTACCATGAGTCAACACAAATTTCACATGATGCATCATTAAACTATACTTTACCCAATGCATTGGAGCACTATCAAGGCACACCCTTCCTAAACAATTCCTTCCATTCATAAGTATGCCACATGGATCATATAACATGGAATAAATCAACATCATAAGTTATTCCACGATTAAGTAATTTAGAATAAATACATGAAAATACCATCTAATATGTATATGTTCATAATGGTGAATACCCTTGATAGAGACCTGGGTATGGGATTCACTACACAATGATCTTGGCTTGAAAAAATGTGGTACAATTTTGGCAGCATAATTGTGTGACATAAGGATTCATAAAAATGGTTGATGAGATAAAAAAATCATGTCTTATCACATTTACATGAAACTGATAGTAAGGGGTTAATATAGATACATGTCCCAACAAATTTAATCGAATTTAGATGCATAATATAAAGCATTACATGGATGTAAAAGAGGATAGGGAAATCCCTCAAGGAATTTTGGCATGGTAACGGGTGTACATGAGATGAATTAATGAAATAGAATTCTATATACCATCATGAAAACATAAATATGAATTTATGGGGGAGTTTTCAAATCATAGCCCAACATTTTTAACTGAAAACAAAAAGGTATAACAACTTAAAGAAAATTGTACAAAAATGGTAAAGGAAGAAATCCCTTGGAAGTGTGATCCCAAAGGCTTGGGAGTGGCTTGATAAAGGCTTCTTCGGAGCTTGGGGAACCTTGGGTCAATTCTATAGAGAGTAGGTCATGGGTTCGTCGATCTCCAAAGGCTATGAGTGAAGAGGAAGTGGGATCTTGGGTGTGTTTATATAGCAAAAGAGAGGGAATTCTTTATTATTTAGGTTTGGGTCACCACACATTAATCTAATCAATACCACAAACCAGACCATTGTTTTTTCCCATGAGTTTTTCCAAATGAGAGTGGAGTAAAATATTTTAGAATTCCAATGTGTGAACTTCTTAAAATAACTGGGTTGCATATGTTGAGGGAAGTCACACTCTCAGGGAAAACAATTTGAAAAGAGAAAATGTTTTATAAGTATTAGAGGGTCCCCTAATGCTTAGTAAAATAATGAAAATATCCCCAAAATCACATTATATTAATAAGAAAACATATATTTGCCGAAAATAATGTTTATATTATTTTATTACATAAATATTGGCCATTATGATGTCATAAAACTGATTATATATTTAAACGGTATTTAATTTTTACCCAAATATTTTATTGTCTCAGAAAATTATGAAAAATTCACCATTGGATAATTTCAACGTCTTAATTCAAAAATAATATTAATTTTATCTAAATAATTTATAAATATGTGAATTTTTAATTTTAAAATAAAAACCAACATTAATAGAAAATTCACGAGTTTTGATAAAAATAACTTTCAAACCTTAATAAAAATTACAATTGCATTTATAAAATTATATGATCATTTATATTTAATAAAAATAAATTTAATTATAATAATATTTTATTAAAATATTATTTAATTTGAAAATCCATAAATTCATTAAAATAGATTTCTTCATTGAATATTAACTATGAATACTATATGTGCTTTAAAAACTATTTAAAAAGTAACAATAATAAAATGAATGCACATTCATTATACAAAAATAATGTACATAGTAATAGTGAGAGGGTCTTATTACATAACCCCTTATAAAACTGGCATATGACCGAAGGGTAATGTGTGCCATGGTGAAAGACTCTTGGGGTGGCTTGGATAACATCGCATGGTGGTAATCTCTATTAACGTCAACTTCTCATGTAGTCGATTCCGCTCAGGATTAATGTGTTCATGCTCGGATTGGGCATGGTTAGATTGAAGCCCAATGATGCCACCTTCTTTCTGAGCTCTGAAAAATGTTCTTTGTATGAGGCGAGTCTACTGGATGAGGCCATTGCATCCTTTTTTTGAGTAAATTAAATTTGTTAAAGCCCTGTATTTATACTAATCATGTGGTCACTGTTCAACAGTTGTATTAGAAACGGTCACAATTCATAACGGTATTTTAAAATCGAGAAATGTAAAAACAATGAAGTTAAAATTATATATAACCATAATAAAAATTTAATTATATCAATATAAATTTCTATTAATGAATGTTTGGGTCATTACAATATCATTGGTTTGAACTGTAGGAGGAAATATAGCGACGACAACTCTATAGAGAGTACTATAAAATTCAACTGACTATAGAAACACTATTCATCATTGGACCTTTGTGTCAATATTAATTTCCTTCAGGGCCTTATTATGGGATTTCATAAAAAATATTTTAATGGGCCATGTAATGGGAATTATTCCCACAAAGACTATGGGCCATGTGTTTAATAAATAAGGCTTCATAGGTGGGAAATCTCATGGGGGATATGGGATTATTTTTGGGATTTTGTGTGAGGTCTGTGTGTGTTTAAATATAATTTTACCCTATATATTCAAGTAAATTTTATATCAAAAATAATTTAATTGATTGAAATAGACTTTATAATTGAAATGGAATACAATTTAAAAATAAAATTTGTGTTTAATTTTATACAAACATAAAATCCTTTATAATTTAATCATAATAAGAATATTTTAACATTATTATACATAATATAAAATAGAAATATCTATTTTACTATTGTCTTGATTCATATCCCTTTAATAATCTAGAAAATGCATGAAGGGCATGGTTCTTGATGGTGAGACGTTCATAGGGTGGTTCAACATACATGGTTTGGGTTGTGATGTTGATGAGCTTGAACTTCCCTCATAAAAAGTTATGATCTTAACTATGTTGGTGGGTCATAACATGTTCTAGGTAAAGGGAAAATCATTGTGATGCTATCTCATTCAGAATCTCTAATAAATGTGCTTCTTAGGGTATGATCCTATAGGTTGAGGCTATCAATTTTTTTTCTATGTAATTATATTGATCAAAATCCTATATTTATACTCATAATATAATCACTGTTTAATATCTATATTATCAATGTTATTTATTTTTAATGGACTTTTTATTCACAAAGGATATTATAAAAACAAATTAGTGCATGTGTTTTCTATATCCATAAGATAGTTGATTAAAATACCAAGGTAATTTTATTTAAAAAATTTCAGTTTATTACAATTATATTTTAATAAATTATATATATTTGTTAAATTTCATTGAATGAATCAAATATTTTATCTTGAGTTACACATGATACAATTTTTTAATACACCATGATATAAAATTATTATTATTATATATCTTGGGTTATATGTGGGACTATTTTTATGTTGATTAATAATTTCTACTGTACAATTTAAAATCTTGTGATGATTTTTAATATGGTTATAAATGTAAAATTAACTTCATTATGTATATATTGATCCATGATATTTCGTTGGAATCATCAACATATTGCATTTCGTTATTAAATATTTCACATCTTATTAAATTTTTCACTTTCAAAACCGACATTAACATCACAACTGCTGGTTTATGTTTAAAAACATTATTCCCATTATTCTAGTAGAATATAAAAAATGGATTACATATTTCGAATCATAATATGTTATATTATCTAATATGTTCACCTTAGTATTTGATCATAATGAATATTAAAAATAGTAATAAATATTTACCCATGCTATGAAAAAAACTAGTTTATATGGTGTTAACCTAAAATGATAAGGGTTGAAAATTACTAAAAACCATTATAATAAAATTTGTGTAAAAATATACATATCATATATCTCCACAGATTGATAATGTTTAATTTTTATCCTTTTATAATGTTATGTTTTTGGGTACAAATTTTTCATTTAAAAATTACAAGTGTGACACTCTCCTCAAATATAAAAGGCCACCCACTCTTCTCCTATCAACACATAAAACCACCTTTATTTGAGTCAATAACATCCCAAATGTCTTTCGTAAGTCCATAATATAATTCAATAATCCATATAGTGGTTAAATATTCATCATAATATTATTTTAGGTGATATAAAAAAGATAATGTCTAAAATAGAATAAACTCCACTAAACAAGTGTTGTATTTTATTTCAACATCCACCTCCAAAAATTATTACAGAAACAATTTAATATAATTGAATAACTATACTAATTATAATGGTATTGTAATATTCAAATTTATATTCATAAATTCATATCTTATTCTATAAAATGGGTATTGAAATTTTCTTTCATGTGTACAACCGACTACTACTTTGTGACCAAAGGTTATTTTGATTCCATCAACAACTCTAATGAATGGATATACCAAATGAATAAATTTATATATATGATAAATATTTTATTATTATACATCTCAAATTATCATATCTCATATACCTTATTACTTTCAATTCTATGTTAATACGACAACATCACACGTGTGTGTGGATGACTATCACCTCATAAGAAATGTGATTCGTTATTTCTTTACATAGAACTTAATAATGATCTGTTAATAAAACAACATGATATATATGAAATAAAAATGATTCTGAAATGGTAATATTTTTTTACCCTTCTTAGATTTCTTCATCTGAAAATATGGGAAAGAGTTATTGTATATGTACGTCTTACCATCTCAATGAACAGTGTTTTTCATTTTCTATATCTAACTTTTATGGATTAGAATAAAATTATATATACTAAATATATATTAAATTTATATAATTGTTATAATTTTAGAAGTTATTAACCCATGATCAATAATGGAGGACAAAAAATTAAAAATCAAAACATACATGAAAAATAAAGTGTTTGTAACCTAAAACATTGTTTTTACCGGGAATACTTAATAAAAGAGTAATAAATGGTTATAATTATATAATATATGAAATGATAGATATAATAATTATTTATAATTAGATTTATAAATAACATATGTTTATTATACATGAGGTTTTAACCTATAAAAAGTGATTAAATACATTAGGTAATGTATTTTTGTCTAAATTTTAACATATTTGAGACAAATTTCATATTCACCACCTATTTTTTTATGTAGTATATATTTTAAACCTTAATTTATTTTGTAATTATTTTCATAAATATTATTTATAGTTTAATATCCAATATTTGATATCAACTTTTTGGGTCTTCTGAATAGATGTTTAAAAAATGATAAGGGTTTCAGGATACAATATCATCATAAATCATAATATTTTCTATTTATCCATATGATGTTAAAATAAAGAAAATATCATTTTCGAAAAATTATGAAATTTATTTTCATCTACTATTTTCATTATGATATATAATTTTATTTATTTTCAAATCATTATGTATTTATAATTTCAATATAATTTTTAAATAAAAATAGATTTATTTTTCTCTTCGATAAAAAGTATGTTCTATTATACATCCATGATTTTTTAAAATGTTTCTAAAGATGTTTTAACGTTAAAAAAGTATTTAATATTTACTTTTACCCCTTTTTAAATTTTTTTAACTTTTTTAATGAATCATCATATTTTTTCAAAACAAGGCACATTTGGATTATTAAAAAAATATGAAAGGAATCATTATTTTAATGACTATAGTATTTTCCTGCATCATGAGCACTCTATTTTTAAAACTCATTTATGAGATTCAATGGTAATTTGGAAAAAAATGGAATATAATTTTTTTTTCTGACCTATTTTTTTCCATTATTAAATGATTTTTTCTCAAAATATGTTCTATGTGATATTTCAAAATCATTTTCAAACTATGATAACATCATTGGATGTTAAATATTATTTACTAGGAACATGATCCAATAAAGGCAACTATATTCTTCATTTGGATGGTTTAGTTTTTTATGATTACCAGATTCATATGAAAACCATTCATTTCAATGGGTTATACTATAATGAAATATTTATTGAACCAGTAACATTTTCATTAGATATGATATAAATAATGTTTTATAATATTTTGAAACACATATTTGTGTATTATATGAAGGGTGGGACCTATATACCCCTCTAATTCATTGGGTAGATATGGATAAATCATTAGAAAATATTATATTTTTAATCTTATTACATGGATGTTATTTAATTTTTGAACTTGATAAAATGTTAAAATTGTAATAAATCGAACTATATTTCTTGTCAATAACATTATATGGGGACCTGGCTATATGTCTATAATTTTATGAGTGGGGGAATATTTCATGTCATTAATTTCATTGGGGAACCCATTTCTATTTATAAATGTAAATAAATTAATAATATTATATATAAGCCATAAATTTATTATATAATTGGATTTTATGTATTCATGGTTTAGGTTCTTTGTATACATTACGATTCACCTCTTATAAAATACCATGATTTAATCTATTCATCGTGTTTATGATCTGAGATAAGTCAGTTATGATTTTCAAATATATATTTTTTTATTTTCTCATACCCTTATTTTAATGATATCTTGATATCGTCCTTTTCAACGCTCAATATAAATATGATCTAACACATTCATATGTTTTCTTCCCATAGGATATAATAAAAGTTATTAGGTAAAATATGTATCTGAAGGGTTATTGTAATCAAGAACATAGTGGTATATGATTGTCCTCCCTTATGGGCTAGTTTTTTTTAGGTCCATGATTGACATGGTAGTAGACCTAAATGATTCTATTATTTATTGTAATTTTATGTATTTAATATTAATACACAAATTTATATCAACAATATATGATAATTTTGGGTCATTAAACAAACATTGATTAAGGGTAAGTCCAAAATAGAATATTTCATTAAATAAATCAGGAATGAATATTATGGTAGGAATAAATAATAATAATAATAATAATAATAATAATAATAATTCCATTTGGTTGATAAACTATTAATAAGATATATCCATGAAAATTATTATAATGAATAAACTCACATGGGAAATAATTACTGATTTCTCATTGACTAAAAACATAATGTTGGAAATCATAAACATACCATCCTGGACTTGTTCCAAAGAATCATATTAAATTAGGATTGTTTCCACCCTGAATCCAAGTTCTTTTATCCCATGAGGCATACTGATGAAAAAAGAAGATATATAATTTTGATCCCTACACATTATTGATTTTTTTTCATCACATTAACCAAATGGTGTACGGAAAAAACAATAAAATATATAACTCTCATTCTAGATTATTTAATATCTCTCTATATAGAAATACCAATTATACATAATATCAATACATTCCCTAGTCAACAAGTATAATTTATTTTTTTCTTATATTCATTAAAAATGAAATTGTATATATTAATGGGTATATAATTTATTCAATACTATAAAATATAATAACGTTTTAGAAGTTATATATATATATTATATCCATGAATTGATTGAATACACACAAGATAAAATAATGTCAATAGTTAAATGATGATTGAATGAGTGTATGACCAATATGATTAATTTGAGGTGTGTTTTATGAATACATATAATCATTTTATAGGTAATACATGAAATATAAAACCATATAGAATTTATCTTATATATTTTTATAGAGAAATTTTTACGAAATTACAATACGAATTTTTATTAAAATTTTGTATCCTACTAGTAATAACCATTTATGACACATTAAAATTCCTTTTTAATGGGATTAAAATAATAAACTGAAACCATAAAAGGTATATAATTTTACATATTTATTCCTTCAGAGATTAAGAAATGATCTTCGCTATGGAAAAAAAAAATTCTAAATGGAATGAAATCCCGTTAATGAATCTTCAAAAATGATAAGCATTATTAATTGAATAAAATATTTTTTAAAAATGGGAATATAAATAACATTGTAAAAACAAGAACATTAACAGCAATCCTTATAAATAATAACTGATATATAATATATAAAAGGAATTCATTTGGAAAAAATTGAATATGATAATTGATTCCCACATTTATAGAGAAAGTAAAAAAGTACTCACGTAATAAATTTAAATCAATTTTATAAAACCCTTTAGCTAAATTGAATGGTATTGTGAAATTAAAATAACTAGAAAAATAAATATAGAAAAATTTATTCATCAGACAATATAATGAATATAGAGAATTATGAGATATATTTCCGACCATAATGAAGAGATAACTCTAAGTATGCATATGAGAAACAATTTTGTTGAATTATGAATGAAATGGATGTTAATTTTTATACTGAATAATATTACAATACTATGACTAATGTATAATAAATTCAGATGTTAGAGGTAAAACATTAATGATGATGTTTGATAAAATATTTTGCAACTTAATGAAAGTAAATTAGGTTATCAACATCATTTATGACATAAGTAATGTATAAATAAAAAGACTAGCAATTATGATATCATAATTGAAAGTAAAAATAACATGAATAACAGACTATTTAGTCTATATTATTTTAATAGGGTAGTATTTATACCATACAAAAGATAATTGTTTTATAATAAGATCCTTGTCTTAATGAATTGAAATAGAGATCAGTAACCATTACCTCAGATTCTGGATTTGTCGGGTACACTGAAAACTCATCTATAATAAAAAATACTCAATAATTATATACTAGAGAACCTTATTCATACATATTTAATTTTTTGTCTATTTAATATGATATATTGTTCATTTTCTATGAATTTATTTCTCGTACCTTCCATAAGGGATTGTTTAGTCAGTTATTGTATAACGTAGTTGGTAAGTTGAACATGGTATTAATTGTTTTTGAAATATTACAAAAATATCCAGAATTATATTGTTAAATATAATTTATCATTCTGATATATTAATTACTATAATCATTTTTATAAATTATAAATTTACTATAATTTTGAACGATGTCTCAGTATCCCCATTGGGGGGGATTAAACTAATTTCATTTATTTTTCAATATGAATAATTTATTTTCCAAATATTAATTTTTATAATTTTTATCATGTATTAAAATTCATATTCATTCATTATTTAATTTTTTGATATTCATCCATTTTATGTTGGTGATGAAAAATGAATATGTCATCCACAGAGCCTATCAACATACCATAAAATCAGTGTTGTTTTTATTTTATTTGTATGGATTCCAGAGAGGATGATATTGATCATTACATCAATATAGTAACATTGATGTATATTAAATAATTTTATTCCATTATATAAGGATAGTAAAAATATAATAGGAGTAGTAGTAAGTATAATGAAATGATTAAAATTGAAATGTTATGATTTTTTGTTTGTACTAAACTTATTAGAATGAAATTTAACAACCCCAAATCAAGTAACCTATGGCCACTATGTACATTATTACATTATTACTAGGGAATATAGATTACACATTGTTTGATTTATCATTTCACCAGTATTTTATTACTAGATACATACATAATTACCATATTACATTGTAAATAAAAATAATAGTGTTGGAATGATTCCTAAATTATTGAAATCATTTAAAACATATTTTCTCATCTCTCAGGGAAGGAAAAATAGATAATTGGTGAACTAAGAAGCTCTATAATGATTATGTACAGTTTAATCTATCGTGAGTTAATATGTTATAATCAATATAGTTGAGTTGATAATCAAAACACTTGTTTTTAGTCAATAACTTCTCTTTAATGTACATACATGGATAATAAGAAAAGGAAATAAAATCATAAACAGAAACTGATCATTTTTTAAAAATATTTTAGTGTATTATAATACCAAAATAAAATCAAATGCATATGAACCCTAGGGTAAATTCCTCACCCCTCTAAACTAGGTCATATATTTAACCCCAGACTAATTACATAATAAATTTTTGGCCTAAGGGACCTATTCTATGAATCATAATATTCTCGACAATAAGAACTCATGAAATGTTTTCTAGAGGGACCAAGGAAAAATTACTTGAATGGAAACTACGTTCCCCTTAGTAATTTCCAAATTTCCCATAAAGGAGGCTACATTGTATATGTGAAAATTCTAACTACACATGGCCCACCCCTACTGGACCATCCCAACAACACCTACCTAATACATACATCTACCATGAATGACAACTATTTTTCTCACATGCAGGTCACTACACATTTACCTGGTACATCAACCACACCCTACCGGTGTCCTTGAACTATTTTGTAGCCTAGACCACCAATTTTTCACCATCACAGCAAAGATACTGATTGTAGTCATGAATATGGAATATACATACACCCTTCTTGCTCTTGATCTAGCGAACTATGTCATGGATGATTTGAAACTAAATTATTAAAAATAGAAATTAAAATATTCTAACAGTAATTATCTTCCCATTGGGACCTTAGATAAGATATTGTGAATCATACCACGAATGATGAAAGAATGATATTATTATTAAATTGATTATCCTAAATCAGATACCCATATAATATGGAATACCAAAAAAAATTTCTCACGATACAAGTCTGTTCATCGAGGGTCTATCTATAAGTACCCCATTATCAATTTAGTGTCAAAAACATTCATGACATATCAAAAAAAGTATTTTATCTTGAGTTACACATGATACAATTTTTTAATACACCATGATATAAAATTATTATTATTATATATCTTGGGTTATATGTGGGACTATTTTTATGTTGATTAATAATTTCTACTGTACAATTTAAAATCTTGTGATGATTTTTAATATGGTTATAAATGTAAAATTAACTTCATTATGTATATATTGATCCATGATATTTCGTTGGAATCATCAACATATTGCATTTCGTTATTAAATATTTCACATCTTATTAAATTTTTCACTTTCAAAACCGACATTAACATCACAACTGCTGGTTTATGTTTAAAAACATTATTCCCATTATTCTAGTAGAATATAAAAAATGGATTACATATTTCGAATCATAATATGTTATATTATCTAATATGTTCACCTTAGTATTTGATCATAATGAATATTAAAAATAGTAATAAATATTTACCCATGCTATGAAAAAAACTAGTTTATATGGTGTTAACCTAAAATGATAAGGGTTGAAAATTACTAAAAACCATTATAATAAAATTTGTGTAAAAATATACATATCATATATCTCCACAGATTGATAATGTTTAATTTTTATCCTTTTATAATGTTATGTTTTTGGGTACAAATTTTTCATTTAAAAATTACAAGTGTGACACTCTCCTCAAATATAAAAGGCCACCCACTCTTCTCCTATCAACACATAAAACCACCTTTATTTGAGTCAATAACATCTCAAATGTCTTTCGTAAGTCCATAATATAATTCAATAATCCATATAGTGGTTAAATATTCATCATAATATTATTTTAGGTGATATAAAAAAGATAATGTCTAAAATAGAATAAACTCCACTAAACAAGTGTTGTATTTTATTTCAACATCCACCTCCAAAAATTATTACAGAAACAATTTATTATAATTGAATAACTATACTAATTATAATGGTATTGTAATATTCAAATTTATATTCATAAATTCATATCTTATTCTATAAAATGGGTATTGAAATTTTCTTTCATGTGTACAACCGACTACTACTTTGTGACCAAAGGTTATTTTGATTCCATCAACAACTCTAATGAATGGATATACCAAATGAATAAATTTATATATATGATAAATATTTTATTATTATACATCTCAAATTATCATATCTCATATACCTTATTACTTTCAATTCTATGTTAATACGACAACATCACACGTGTGTGTGGATGACTATCACCTCATAAGAAATGTGATTCGTTATTTCTTTACATAGAACTTAATAATGATCTGTTAATAAAACAACATGATATATATGAAATAAAAATGATTCTGAAATGGTAATATTTTTTTACCCTTCTTAGATTTCTTCATCTGAAAATATGGGAAAGAGTTATTGTATATGTACGTCTTACCATCTCAATGAACAGTGTTTTTCATTTTCTATATCTAACTTTTATGGATTAGAATAAAATTATATATACTAAATATATATTAAATTTATATAATTGTTATAATTTTAGAAGTTATTAACCCATGATCAATAATGGAGGACAAAAAATTAAAAATCAAAACATACATGAAAAATAAAGTGTTTGTAACCTAAAACATTATTTTTACCGGGAATACTTAATAAAAGAGTAATAAATGGTTATAATTATATAATATATGAAATGATAGATATAATAATTATTTATAATTAGATTTATAAATAACATATGTTTATTATACATGAGGTTTTAACCTATAAAAAGTGATTAAATACATTAGGTAATGTATTTTTGTCTAAATTTTAACATATTTGAGACAAATTTCATATTCACCACCTATTTTTTTATGTAGTATATATTTTAAACCTTAATTTATTTTGTAATTATTTTCATAAATATTATTTATAGTTTAATATCCAATATTTGATATCAACTTTTTGGGTCTTCTGAATAGATGTTTAAAAAATGATAAGGGTTTCAGGATACAATATCATCATAAATCATAATATTTTCTATTTATCCATATGATGTTAAAATAAAGAAAATATCATTTTCGAAAAATTATGAAATTTATTTTCATCTACTATTTTCATTATGATATATAATTTTATTTATTTTCAAATCATTATGTATTTATAATTTCAATATAATTTTTAAATAAAAATAGATTTATTTTTCTCTTCGATAAAAAGTATGTTCTATTATACATCCATGATTTTTTAAAATGTTTCTAAAGATGTTTTAACGTTAAAAAAGTATTTAATATTTACTTTTACCCCTTTTTAAATTTTTTTAACTTTTTTAATGAATCATCATATTTTTTCAAAACAAGGCACATTTGGATTATTAAAAAAATATGAAAGGAATCATTATTTTAATGACTATAGTATTTTCCTGCATCATGAGCACTCTATTTTTAAAACTCATTTATGAGATTCAATGGTAATTTGGAAAAAAATGGAATATAATTTTTTTTTCTGACCTATTTTTTTCCATTATTAAATGATTTTTTCTCAAAATATGTTCTATGTGATATTTCAAAATCATTTTCAAACTATGATAACATCATTGGATGTTAAATATTATTTACTAGGAACATGATCCAATAAAGGCAACTATATTCTTCATTTGGATGGTTTAGTTTTTTATGATTACCAGATTCATATGAAAACCATTCATTTCAATGGGTTATACTATAATGAAATATTTATTGAACCAGTAACATTTTCATTAGATATGATATAAATAATGTTTTATAATATTTTGAAACACATATTTGTGTATTATATGAAGGGTGGGACCTATATACCCCTCTAATTCATTGGGTAGATATGGATAAATCATTAGAAAATATTATATTTTTAATCTTATTACATGGATGTTATTTAATTTTTGAACTTGATAAAATGTTAAAATTGTAATAAATCGAACTATATTTCTTGTCCATAACATTATATGGGGACCTGGCTATATGTCTATAATTTTATGAGTGGGGGAATATTTCATGTCATTAATTTCATTGGGGAACCCATTTCTATTTATAAATGTAAATAAATTAATAATATTATATATAAGCCATAAATTTATTATATAATTGGATTTTATGTATTCATGGTTTAGGTTCTTTGTATACATTACGATTCACCTCTTATAAAATACCATGATTTAATCTATTCATCGTGTTTATGATCTGAGATAAGTCAGTTATGATTTTCAAATATATATTTTTTTATTTTCTCATACCCTTATTTTAATGATATCTTGATATCGTCCTTTTCAACGCTCAATATAAATATGATCTAACACATTCATATGTTTTCTTCCCATAGGATATAATAAAAGTTATTAGGTAAAATATGTATCTGAAGGGTTATTGTAATCAAGAACATAGTGGTATATGATTGTCCTCCCTTATGGGCTAGTTTTTTTTAGGTCCATGATTGACATGGTAGTAGACCTAAATGATTCTATTATTTATTGTAATTTTATGTATTTAATATTAATACACAAATTTATATCAACAATATATGATAATTTTGGGTCATTAAACAAACATTGATTAAGGGTAAGTCCAAAATAGAGTATTTCATTAAATAAATCAGGAATGAATATTATGGTAGGAATAAATAATAATAATAATAATAATAATAATAATAATAATTCCATTTGGTTGATAAACTATTAATAAGATATATCCATGAAAATTATTATAATGAATAAAATCACATGGGAAATAATTACTGATTTCTCATTGACTAAAAACATAATGTTGGAAATCATAAACATACCATCCTGGACTTGTTCCAAAGAATCATATTAAATTAGGATTGTTTCCACCCTGAATCCAAGTTCTTTTATCCCATGAGGCATACTGATGAAAAAAGAAGATATATAATTTTGATCCCTACACATTATTGATTTTTTTCATCACATTAACCAAATGGTGTACGGAAAAAACAATAAAATATATAACTCTCATTCTAGATTATTTAATATCTCTCTATATAGAAATACCAATTATACATAATATCAATACATTCCCTAGTCAACAAGTATAATTTATTTTTTTCTTATATTCATTAAAAATGAAATTGTATATATTAATGGGTATATAATTTATTCAATACTATAAAATATAATAACGTTTTAGAAGTTATATATATATATTATATCCATGAATTGATTGAATACACACAAGATAAAATAATGTCAATAGTTAAATGATGATTGAATGAGTGTATGACCAATATGATTAATTTGAGGTGTGTTTTATGAATACATATAATCATTTTATAGGTAATACATGAAATATAAAACCATATAGAATTTATCTTATATATTTTTATAGAGAAATTTTTACGAAATTACAATACGAATTTTTATTAAAATTTTGTATCCTACTAGTAATAACCATTTATGACACATTAAAATTCCTTTTTAATGGGATTAAAATAATAAACTGAAACCATAAAAGGTATATAATTTTACATATTTATTCCTTCAGAGATTAAGAAATGATCTTCGCTATGGAAAAAAAATTCTAAATGGAATGAAATCCCCTTAATGAATCTTCAAAAATGATAAGCATTATTAATTGAATAAAATATTTTTTAAAAATGGGAATATAAATAACATTGTAAAAACAAGAACATTAACAGCAATCCTTATAAATAATAACTGATATATAATATATAAAAGGAATTCATTTGGAAAAAATTGAATATGATAATTGATTCCCACATTTATAGAGAAAGTAAAAAAGTACTCACGTAATAAATTTAAATCAATTTTATAAAACCCTTTAGCTAAATTGAATGGTATTGTGAAATTAAAATAACTAGAAAAATAAATATAGAAAAATTTATTCATCAGACAATATAATGAATATAGAGAATTATGAGATATATTTCCGACCATAATGAAGAGATAACTCTAAGTATGCATATGAGAAACAATTTTGTTGAATTATGAATGAAATGGATGTTAATTTTTATACTGAATAATATTACAATACTATGACTAATGTATAATAAATTCAGATGTTAGAGGTAAAACATTAATGATGATGTTTGATAAAATATTTTGCAACTTAATGAAAGTAAATTAGGTTATCAACATCATTTATGACATAAGTAATGTATAAATAAAAAGACTAGCAATTATGATATCATAATTGAAAGTAAAAATAACATGAATAACAGACTATTTAGTCTATATTATTTTAATAGGGTAGTATTTATACCATACAAAAGATAATTGTTTTATAATAAGATCCTTGTCTTAATGAATTGAAATAGAGATCAGTAACCATTACCTCAGATTCTGGATTTGTCGGGTACACTGAAAACTCATCTATAATAAAAAATACTCAATAATTATATACTAGAGAACCTTATTCATACATATTTAATTTTTTGTCTATTTAATATGATATATTGTTCATTTTCTATGAATTTATTTCTCGTACCTTCCATAAGGGATTGTTTAGTCAGTTATTGTATAACGTAGTTGGTAAGTTGAACATGGTATTAATTGTTTTTGAAATATTACAAAAATATCCAGAATTATATTGTTAAATATAATTTATCATTCTGATATATTAATTACTATAATCATTTTTATAAATTATAAATTTACTATAATTTTGAACGATGTCTCAGTATCCCCATTGGGGGGGATTAAACTAATTTCATTTATTTTTCAATATGAATAATTTATTTTCCAAATATTAATTTTTATAATTTTTATCATGTATTAAAATTCATATTCATTCATTATTTAATTTTTTGATATTCATCCATTTTATGTTGGTGATGAAAAATGAATATGTCATCCACAGAGCCTATCAACATACCATAAAATCAGTGTTGTTTTTATTTTATTTGTATGGATTCCAGAGAGGATGATATTGATCATTACATCAATATAGTAACATTGATGTATATTAAATAATTTTATTCCATTATATAAGGATAGTAAAAATATAATAGGAGTAGTAGTAAGTATAATGAAATGATTAAAATTGAAATGTTATGATTTTTTGTTTGTACTAAACTTATTAGAATGAAATTTAACAACCCCAAATCAAGTAACCTATGGCCACTATGTACATTATTACATTATTACTAGGGAATATAGATTACACATTGTTTGATTTATCATTTCACCAGTATTTTATTACTAGATACATACATAATTACCATATTACATTGTAAATAAAAATAATAGTGTTGGAATGATTCCTAAATTATTGAAATCATTTAAAACATATTTTCTCATCTCTCAGGGAAGGAAAAATAGATAATTGGTGAACTAAGAAGCTCTATAATGATTATGTACAGTTTAATCTATCGTGAGTTAATATGTTATAATCAATATAGTTGAGTTGATAATCAAAACACTTGTTTTTAGTCAATAACTTCTCTTTAATGTACATACATGGATAATAAGAAAAGGAAATAAAATCATAAACAGAAACTGATCATTTTTTAAAAATATTTTAGTGTATTATAATACCAAAATAAAATCAAATGCATATGAACCCTAGGGTAAATTCCTCACCCCTCTAAACTAGGTCATATATTTAACCCCAGACTAATTACATAATAAATTTTTGGCCTAAGGGACCTATTCTATGAATCATAATATTCTCGACAATAAGAACTCATGAAATGTTTTCTAGAGGGACCAAGGAAAAATTACTTGAATGGAAACTACGTTCCCCTTAGTAATTTCCAAATTTCCCATAAAGGAGGCTACATTGTATATGTGAAAATTCTAACTACACATGGCCCACCCCTACTGGACCATCCCAACAACACCTACCTAATACATACATCTACCATGAATGACAACTATTTTTCTCACATGCAGGTCACTACACATTTACCTGGTACATCAACCACACCCTACCGGTGTCCTTGAACTATTTTGTAGCCTAGACCACCAATTTTTCACCATCACAGCAAAGATACTGATTGTAGTCATGAATATGGAATATACATACACCCTTCTTGCTCTTGATCTAGCGAACTATGTCATGGATGATTTGAAACTAAATTATTAAAAATAGAAATTAAAATATTCTAACAGTAATTATCTTCCCATTGGGACCTTAGATAAGATATTGTGAATCATACCACGAATGATGAAAGAATGATATTATTATTAAATTGATTATCCTAAATCAGATACCCATATAATATGGAATACCAAAAAAAATTTCTCACGATACAAGTCTGTTCATCGAGGGTCTATCTATAAGTACCCCATTATCAATTTAGTGTCAAAAACATTCATGACATATCAAAAAAAGTATTTAATCAATTCCCAACATTACATGTAAATCAATAGTGAGTCTATTTAATAATAATAATGAATACATCTAGAATCAATTAAATAATATTTTAAGTAAACTTTCATTATCTAATATCATTTAATGAAGTGGTATGAAAATGATATAACATAAAATTGAGAAAAATGGTGTTGTATTAATAAAAAATACATTAAATAAGGACATGGAGAATAAAATAATGTCCAATTAAATTATGATGATTGATAGGGAATGTGATCATGAAGAAGCTACTAAACAGAAAACCATACATTAGTAAAGGATTAAAGAGGAAAATAAATTCATTATAAATTATTTTGTAGTATGAAAACCTTGTTTTTGATAAATAAAAAATAAATTATATAAAAAAATATATGTTTTTTAACTATGAAAAATTCTATGAACGCTGATATAAATACCGAATACATTTTTAACACCTTTATATAAATAATAATATTATAATTTAAAAAAAATATACAATATAATTATAAAAATATGATAATATTATTTCATTTCAAAACAATAGTGGAATAATGTTATGAAATAAGTAATATAAAAACATGGATATTCCTTTTTAATCATTGTAAAGTTATCAAAATATAGTTTATAATAAATTAAAAAATATTTGGGGTTTATGAAGAATATTCATGATTCAAATAAAATAACATTCACATTGAATAAAAAGCATTGGAAGGATAATATCATTATATGATTTTTTAAAGGACAGCCCATTACATGTTACTTACTTGTTAACTCATGATAAACAAATAATAAATGAAACAAAAAAGAAGTAATCCCCAAATATAAAGACGTGATAAAAAATTACATATAATTTATGAGAATATGATCATATATGGTTTATAAAGTAAATGTAAATGTAGCCAAACCCAAAATAAAAAGACATTATAATAAAATCTATTACCAGGGGTCTCATAATAGTCATATATGTCTAATCCTATGGTATAATGAATTTATATTATTTAAATATATTATTATGAAGCATTTTTATCTATATTACATTTTAATTTTCTTTTTGGAACATTTAATATCCATTAATTAAATTGATCATTCTTTTATCAATAATTTAATTTTGTTTAGTTAATGTCTCTAAAATTAGTTTGGAATATTTTTATTGGTGAATGGATTTTTGATATAGTTATTCCATATAAATCATGTTAATAAAATCGTGAATATAATTTGTTATTAAAAAATAATATTTTATAATTAATCATACATAGTTTTAATATAAAATTTAATCGTATTTATTTATAGATCTTATATTCAGCATTTTCAAATGAGAAATGATAAAGTTTTCAAAAGATTGTAGTATTGTAAAAATGAGGATTTGATACATTTTATATAGAATTAATATTTCATCAATATCTTTTATATATTAATTAAATCTGTATTTAAAACAATATATGTAAAATGGTGTTGAAAATGGAATTACACTCCTACATGGATAAGGTAGATCACAAGTATGAACGAGTAATGTTTTAATTTTACATATCATTCAAATATAATAAATAATTTATTTACCATTAACATTAATTTTTTCCCACGGAATGGATAAACTATTTATATTATGTGATGTGGTTTACTGATGATTTAGTTGACCAAAAATAATATTGGTACATGAACAATATATGTAATATTATATACCTATTTATTTGGTAACCAACCATTTCTTATACCATGTTATTACGCAAGTTTCCCACAACATATTTGTATAACCATCCATTATTGGTTGAGATAAACATCCAATTAATTTATAAAAAACCTAGTAATTTTAACAATATATAAACTTATACAATTTATGAATATCAATGAAAACCAGGCGTAAAAAACCTTATTAGTTCTTATTAAATTAAAGTTACATTATGTCTCTATGTTGTTAAATAATGTGTTTTTGGAAATGTATATGATGTGGTTAATCATTAACTATGAAAACTATGATCCAATGGTGGTTGTAGAAATGCATTATGTGGCTCATGTTTTCTTATATAATAACCCCTTGTAACACTTGTCTCTACTTATCTCTTTATTATATATATTTTTAGGACCAAAATTGACTATAACCTGATATTTTTTGGTATAATAAATTATTGAAACATAAAATTCATAATACAACACAAATACATACTCATTTATTATGAAAAATATCATTAGTTTCTTATCACAATATTCCATTATGTCATGAATTAGAAATCTATAAATCAGGACCTTAAATTATAGTGCAGCTTACAATTTGTAACCAATAAAGAAAATAATTATTTGAATATTATAGGAATTTTTATTTAAATACATATTCCAAATCCCCAGATAGTTCACTAATTCATCACATTTAATATTTATAAGAATAAATTAATGAAAATTTATTTTTTTTACATTACTGTAAGAACTATTTCACAAATTGTAATAATAACTTCAAAAACTCAAAATAAAATCAACATTTTATCAAAATATTAAAGCATATTGTTTATTTTTCTATTAAATCAACATAAAATATACAAAAGAAAATCAAAAATGTTTCTAAACCTCACCAACAACATTAACTATTATATAAGATCAAAAAAATTATTCAAACATGTTTATAACACTCACCATCATGAAACACTTTTGATGAATCTCTGGTACCAAATTCCCCCATTAAGATTTATTGGGTATTTACAAGATATATCCTAATATTTACAGGAAATTAAATGGTCTAAAGATAGTTTCATAAGATTCATCATCTCCGAATAGAAATATAATATATCATTATCACATAACGTCCACATGAAACATGATTAATATAAAATAAATTGTTCTGTAAATAATTATATGAAAACATTGTACATTATGATCTATAATAACTAATTTTATTACAATATTTATAATTTACTAAATATTCTCTTTTTGAAATTTATATATTTATTTTTAAAATACCAAAACATCCCCACTAAAAAGAATATCCCTGCCCCCTATGATATTATTGTTAATAATATCATTTATCACATATAAAATACAACAACATATTAAAAAATTTCATTACATTCAAATAATATATTTTTTCACCTTATATCATAAAAAACCTAAAGTGTAGAGAAACTATAATAGATTAGAAACTGTATTATTATTTACATAGTTATGGGGAGATGGGACTTACCAAACCTCCTTAGTCCTTAGGAAGTTGTTGATTAAATTGATTCTACAAATTCACTTAAAATGATAGTGGAAATTAGGATTATGAAATTCTATTTGCATTTTGATATTTTGAGGAGACTCCCCCAAAAACACATATTTATGTTTATTGAAACTTATTCTTAACATATTTTCCCTAAAAATAATATATTTGACCCCAAACATAACCTTTTATAATTAAAATATAGACAATAACCATTGCGTTTCGTACAATCCATTTACAATTCAAATATATATTCTTTGATTCATAATAATATCATTTTTCTAAAGAGAACTCTATGTGCCCCATGAAATTATCATTTTCCCCTAATTCAGGGACTCATTATTTAATAATAGGTAATAAAAATCTTTATAAATATTCCCAAAAATCATACACTTTTTTAAATATTATATAATTTACTATTATTCATTACCTTATAAAATGAAAAAATAAGAATGTCGAGGTAAAATTATAAAACCCCATTTTTTTTGGATTTTTTTAAAAAAATTAAATTTCATTCCTATATTTCGTTAACTAAAATACCATATTTATATTACATTATACGAGACATTTATTTTTAACACACATGGATATGATATTAATATAGTTATCTATACATGATCATTATAATATTGTTATCAAATATGGAAATATGAATGTGATAATTTTTTAAAAAAACATTAATTGTAATGGTTTTATGAAATCAAATTAATTTGATTCAAAAATTATTATTTAAAAAAAATTATTTATATTATTCGAATAAAATATTTTCCCAAAAAAATATCTTATATTACATTTTTTGAAAAATTAACAAAATAAATTTTTCTACAATATAAATTTTTTTGAGGATATAAATTTATTTTTTTAGGATTCATTTCAAAATTATCTTAGGTTGAATTTTGTGAATTTAGTGAAAATATTAATTATTTTATGCATAGCTAAAAATACCTATTTCTATTAAAAATATTCATTTCTATTGATGCATTTGAAAGCATCAAAAAATATATGAAAAGGTTTTAAATGTACATTTTTATTAATTAAATATAATTTAATATAAGTTTTTTCTTTATAATAAATTTCATGTTGAATTTTTTAATTAATACTTTCTCCACTTATGAGAATTTTCACTTTAAAAATTCACATTCTCATCGGACCTACTCATTTAAGTTTAATTTAAATTATATAACATATATAGGTATAAATTGGATAAAAATATTCCACATTTTGTAGATCAAAAATTTAAATTATATAATTTTATATTAATAACATTTTTGATAAATAAATATTAAAAATATTAAAAATTATTTATCATGGTTAATGAAAAACAGAGTTTACCGGTTGAGCTCATAATACAAAATAATGGTAACAATTTATCAGAATAATTTACAGCAATAATTAGTGAGACATATTTTTGGTTTTATCATAAAGTATCTATATTCAACCAATTTGTATCCTTACGAAATTTTAAGAATATTTTCTTACCTTTTTAAAACAAAACCATGTGTGTCACTAACCTCATATATAAAAGGCCACCAAATAACTAATACTCCTCACATATCCAAAAACAATTGGATTTTAATAGGACTTCACAAATAATATCACTTGTACATCCTATCAACATAGAATCCTATTTTCTATTATCAGGCCATCCTAAAAAGTCTTTTGGTGTAAACCAATAGAAGTTGTCTGAAGAATGTGTAATGTCTCTAATCAAGTGTGTAATTATATTTCAACCCCATATAATTAAATAATTATTAATAATTTATGATATAATAACCTCATTTTCATCCATATAATAATATATTACTATATTATTGTAATAAAAAATCATTCTCCTATTCTACCAAATGGTGTGAAATAACATTATTCATTTATATGGAAGACCACCACCCCACGAACCTATGTTATTCATTTTCAATCATCATATCTCATAGCTATATATAATTATGTGTTAAAAGTTTTTATATTATATTAATTATATTATTATTCCTCCTAAATTATCATATCTCATATACCATCCAACATTCCATTTGGTGGGAATTTAATATAGTCGCTTACGTGTGAGGATGACTAATACCTCATGAAGTGATGTGATTAGTTCAGGATTTAAATGGAAATTAATAGGTATTGGTTTAAATAATATATGAGATACATATTTAATAATATTATAATGTAATTATAGTGTGTTATTTACCATTATTTTATTCCTTATTTTGTTAAAATGGATCAAGTGTGCATGTGTAATTAGGAATAATGGTCTCCATGAATGGTCTGTTTAATTTTCACTCTATATATATATTTTGGATAACTATAATTGAATATATAATGAATAAATAATATTTTGATATATTTGTTATCATGCTAAAATTAATTAAACCATGATAAAAGTAAATGGCCTAAAATTTTAAAAACAAAATATACATAAAAAAAAGTGGTTATTACCAAAAATAAGTTTTTTAATAATGAATTTTTTATCAAAAGGTAATAATTTTTTATATGTAAATATAAGAGTGTAATACACACAAACACACACAGATATATATATATATATATATATATTATAAATTAGATGTGTAGTATTGTTATATTTATTATACATGAGTTCTGAACATGTATGATGGAAGTTGAGACTTATTATTATTAATTTATGTATCACATTTTTATTTGTTGACAGACATTCTTTGTTCAATATATAATTATTTTATGTTTTCTATATACTACCCCTGAATGAATTTTTTTAATACTTCAATGAAAATTATGGGTATTAACAATTCTATTTGATGGGATAACTTCCAGGGGTCTTACGATAAAATATTACAGATGTGGTAAGTGTTTCTTGATCCAATTTCATCGTCCATCCTGATTGTGTATGTATATGTCTCCATTTATGAAATATTATGACACATTTCTCTTAAAAATCATGAATTTTATTCACTACAGGTCATTTCTGGAGAATAAATATTTTCCCTCCATTTTCATATATTTATATTTTTTAAAAGGAATCCCACCGTTATTTATCTCTTCGTTCGAAAATCCTTTATCTTCCATTTATATGTTGTAAAGAAATTAATTTTTTAATATGAAATATATAGAGTTATTTAATAATTTTTATCCATGTATTATATTTTTTAATGAATTTAAAATTTAATTTCTATGTTGTTTTCAAAACAAGTCTCATTTTTTTACCGAAAATATAAAAGGGTTCATTGATTTAATGTGGAAAAAATTTCTGTACTTATGACCAATAATTGTCTTAAAGAATCATTTATTATTTTCAAAGTAAACTTTGAAAGAATATTATTTAAAAATGGTTTATATTTTAAAATATTTTTTCAATGTTGAATGGTAATATCTGTAATGAAAATTTTCGTGTGATTTTATAAAACCAATTTCCATCTAAGATGACACCCTTTGATGATACATAAATATTTCTATGAATATGATCCAATGATACCATCTCTATTATTTATTTAAATGGTTTATGATAATGATTTCCTCTTGAGTTTGTAACTAGTTATTTCCAAATGTTATACTATATATGAAATTACTATAGTCTATACCCCTATTCATTGTTTGTTATATTATATCTATTTTTTGATCATGTGGTATACATACTTATGGATTATGGGATATTTAGCACATATATCATTCTCTAAATCATTTGGTTAATTAATAAGAAAAAATCTAGAAAAAATATGATATGACTGAACATATATACATTTTGGTAATGTTCTGTTTGAACCTGATTACATGATCACAATGTAAGGAACGAACCTTGATTTCATGTCCATAATATTATGTTTGGACTCGGTTTCATGTTCATATGTTTATGCATGGATAAATTTTTCTTTCCTTAATATAGTGAGAGGATGTGTTTCAAATTATACATGATGATAATTTTGTAATCTTATGTGTATTCCAAAAATATATCACTTATCTGACCATATGTTCTCATGTTTAATGTTTGTTGATTCAATTAAGATTCATGTCTTATGAACTCCCATGATTTATTGCAAGACACAATTTTATGATTAAATATATGGAGTGTATCATTAAAAAATATTCTTATCATGTTTTTATACACTTATATTCTTGATATGTTGATACCTCCCATGTTTAAACATACATGTCATATAAGCTCAACATTTATTATATTTCTTTTACATCAGTTAAGATCAATTGTATCATCAATAATAATTCTATTAATGTTTTGAGATATGATGAACATAGTAGGATATAGAAAAGTTGACTTATGGCTTATTGATTATATGTCCATGTTTCCAACCACACTAGAACTAAATTATTCTTCTATAGATCATTATGTTTGTTAAAGAATAATCGTATATTAAGATGTAATAACTTATATACTAATATTGTTACTTTATAGTTTTTATTGATCAAGGTTTAGTTAACCTTTACAAAATGGGGGGAGAAATTTTTTTAGATACCTTGTCAAAATATAAGCGGGGATGCCATCTGACCGACACCTGACCAAGACCATGATATAGCCTGAGGGGAAATCATAATCCCCATTGGCAAGAAACTACATCATCGGACTTCAAAACACTTTTGGGAATGATTTCACCCAAGATAAAAAACCATAAACAATTTTAAACAAAATAAAACATCCCACCTAGATCAATATCTATAGACAAAGTAGATGAAACAATATCATGATAACAAATTTGTAAATTTAACTAAATACCAACATACATAAAATGTAAGGGGACCAACTAGAACCCAACAAAAATCTCCAAATAAAGATAGTAAAATCTCTCTTAATACCCATCCACTAACACCTATAAGGATTAGAAAACATGGTAATGGATCCACCATCACCATTATTGTACATATTAAAATTACCTTGGTCAATCATAACAAAATCAACGTAAAATTAAGGGTGTATGTAGGGTTTGATCCAAGGAGCATTATGGTGCTGCCAAAAATAATTATTCCATTTCATAATATTATAATGAAAATTCATTATCATGTATTAAAAATAGAATGTAAAAACATTTTAAAGAAAATATTTTAGGGAAAACATTAAAAAAATAACTGTTATTTGATAAGAAAATGAAAAAAAGGTCCACTATTTGGAGAAAGATATAACTATATCACAAGAGAGCACTATGTGTAATTTATTAATTCTTTATTACTAGTGGGGTGTTGGGAACCTTGAACCTATGAGATATATTTTATGGAAACTATAACCCACATATTCCTCATGTACAAGTCCCTATAGAGGAACAAATCACAATGCCTAGTGGTCTCAAATCATAATCGTAGTTTTCTAGCATTGTAGAATCAATACATCTAGAAGTTATTTTTCTTTTGACACGCCCACAGGACTAGAATATTATTCCTAGTCTTCCCACCTTGTTTCCGATGATTCCTTTTGTACTATATTTTTTATTTCACAAGCCACATAGAACACCTTTTTAATAAAAATAGGAAGACATCTAAATAAATATGAAAACACATCATCTTCACTTGGAATAAACTCATGAAAATCCATAAAAACACATGATTCATTTTAAAACACGGTTATCACCACTTATAGAATTTACAGAACATATTTAAAAAGAACTACAATGAATCACACAATAAACACAACTAATTTCTTTTAGATTACCATATCTAAACCCATACCCACATCAATATGTTTTTCAATCAGATTTCTTTCCCCACAATACTTAATATATAACATATAATATTCCATGGATGAAAATAAAATTCATCTAGTAATTCTTATTCATGGAACCACCATCCTCAAACTTGGATTCTTCATGAATTTCGTTAAGACCCACAACCACACCATAATGGAACCAAATAATATCATGAGAGGACCATAGAATACAATATGAAACCCAAAGAACCACGGTTCAACTAATTTTGGTACAACCAACCCACTGGAGAAAGGAGAAATCATTATTTAGGGAGAAGAACCCAAAATCAGAATGAAACCTCGAGAGAAGGGGATTACATGATGATTATTATAGTTTCAATGGAAACACCAACCCATGTTTTGAGGACTAAGGGAGAATGTAGGAGAGAGAAAGGATCTTGGGGATGCAAATCACAAATGGGGGAAGAAATTTGGGGAATTAGGATTAAATAGTAGGAGGGTATAAAATTAGTTTTAAAAATTTTAATGATCTAGATAGGTTATATGGTTTGATCTCAAGGTTTTCCAAACCATGAAGAAAACATGCAGTCTTCTCAATCCAAGTGGAAACTAACCAAAAGAATTTCATATGGAGGTTTCCCAACCCTTCGTCAGGCTATGTGGTCACGATAGTGCTACTATCTAGTGCACAAAATTTATTCTAGGGTAGAGATTGGATTCCCCTAAATGTTCTCTAATATTGTGCCACCTACTATCGGGAAAAAAATCACTTTTTCTCCAGAAAACCCATGGGAACCCAAGGGATAAATTCATTACAAATAATAAAAAACCTAGTACATCAATATAAAATCATGGCTGAGAAAATTATCTTAACCATAAAGAAATTACCACCTCGGAAAGTAAACATGAAATATGATTAAATAAAAAATACATGTATTTCTCTTCGTCCAAAGGCATCTACTCCCATGCCAAATGTTCAGCATTGACATGCATCCATAGACCTCAGACCATAGGTATGAACATCCTATTAATCACTTTCTCTTGTGAATCGATAACCTGCACTGGTCTCTCAAACATACGGAAATTAGATTCCATCTCCAATTTTTTACAATTATAAACACGATAATGGTTAGAATTATATTTCATTATTTGAAAGACATGGAACACATCATGAATTAATTCCAATTAATATGGACAGGATAAATAGATTTAAAAAAATATCATATCCTTTGTTATGCTCACAAATTCATAAATACCTCATACTAAGCTTCCTCGTACTACCAAGATGATGTTGACCCAAATAATAGGACAATATAAAAACACATGACCACCAATATATAATTCCAAGAAATGGGGCCTCTAATCTTCCTTATATTTTCTGAGACTCAGAGCTTCCAAAAAATGGTTCCTTATCATGTTGAATTTATTACATTTATCCTTCACAAATATCGATTCCAACAACAAGTTCTCACCCCCATCATCCCAACATAGAGGAGATCGATGCTGTCAACATATAGAGTGACTAATTGGTATCCATCATTATCGAGGATTGGTAAATATTATTATTGGAAAACATGGAGAACAAAAAATGGTGTTGCAATCATCCTAAAAAATCTAACACACATTCCCAGATTATAACGTAAAAGATCTAACTCTCTCACTCGATCTGATCATCCATTTGATTATTGTGTCAAATAAAAAACATAAACTACTACCCCGTCTCATTATGAAGGAATTCTCAAAATAGAAAGGTAATATGGGGGTCCCTGTTGGTCACGAACTAATTTGGGTACCTTGGTAACCAGATAAATGAGCAACTCCTGACATAACCCAAATGGTATGTTTGATCCCACTGGTTCGGCGACAACCATCTGTCAACATAAAATAAAAAATTGGGAACGATTAAAACCACATGAATGGGGAAAAACAAACCAGTATACATATAAAATGAAAACTCTAGTAGGAATAATATACCAAAATATAATGAGGTATAAAGCCAATGTAATATAACCCATGTACTAAAATATGAAAATATCCATTATGTCCCTAAGGACACAACTCTCCATGTCCAAATCTCAACAACTAGATCCACCTCCATGATTTCACTTCCCTTTTCTCGAGCCTGGAAGGAGAAATTCTAAACACACTGGCAGGAAAAAGTAAGGTGTGATCCCAATCCCACTATAATACCACCAAATATCCCTTAATATATGCAAAATATAGAATTTCCAAATAAAACATTATAGGTTTTTAGAATAAATAAGTTTGAAAATCATTACCATATTTATACTAAAAATTTTATACATTTTCACAATGATGGAAAACACATTCAAACACATGTTTTATATTATAAGACCAAGAATATTTCCACAAAAATGTCTTCAGTAAAAAATTTATATAAAACAGTTTATAAAAATTCAGCAGGAATGTAATATTGTTCAAACAATAATTGGCATAAATTTATATCTCAAATATAATTAAACAAGCAAGAAACATGATCATCTACCAAAATTTATGATAGTTTTAACCAGCTATAAAATTATACACTCTCTATGTGAACTCAAAAAATTGTGTATACACATGTCCCTATGACACTAGCTAAATGAGACTCATCAACAACCTGTCGAGGATGTGACACGCCACATGTATGATTTGGAATGTTTTTATTTCATAGAGTGTATCAAAATAATTTACTAACTACGTATGTATTGAATTTTCTCTTACATGATGGGTGAAAAATTTTAATTCTGCTTAAAAATGTGATCTATCCCATTCTCTAATTTCAAAAATTCAAATTTTATTCTATTTTAAACAAAAACATGTTTTATTCAAAACCGTGCTTTTTACAAGATAAACCCATTGAGTTTCTATCATATAATTTTAAGCCATATCCATGTTTTAAATCAATTCAAAACCAATACCGTCCTTTTTCAATATTCATTTTTTACAATTAAATTCATCAATTTAAATGAAAACATTTACAAAAAATCCAAAATTTAAATTCAACAATTTAACTTAGACAATTTCCATGAACCCACCCCAATTCAATGGAATTGGGAGGTTTCCAAATTTCAATGCTAAAACCATTTAAATCTCCCAATTAACTAGAATTGGTGTTTTTCAATGAAATTGAAATCATGATTTAGCATTTGAATCAAAATCTTCAATTTAACAAAATTAAAAAATATGATGGAAATCAATTTGGAAAATTGGACAGGAACCACCTACCTCTTCCCTAAATAATGACACTCACAACGAAACTCATGAATGAAAATGAAGGAGAAGGAGTCCTTGAATCGCAAATTATAAGAAATTTCCAACCCCATGAGACAAATATTTATAATTCGTTATAAGATAAATAAAAAACCAAAGAGAAGAGAAATAAAAAAACATGGAGAATGATATTGAATACCTACCTAGGAATTGTGTCTCTAGAGGAATGGTGATACCAAGATGTTTGGTTCAATACAGATGGAGGGGGTCTTCTGAAAATCAACTAGGAAGTGTTTAGGGTTGAGAGAAATATAAGAGAAAGTGGAAAGAATGAATAAAAATATAAGATCATTTATTTTTAAACTGGATGAGGACTAGGTCACAATGTGTACCTCTAGGTCAAAATTTCTACCTCTAGGTCACAACGAGTAGTCCAAGATGAATAATATAGAAAAACAATCTCATCACCTCAGGATAAAAATATGATATTTAGCCCCTACACATTGTGTACATCAGGTACATGACATGTTCAAGCTCACGACATGACCTCCCCATTCATGACCTGAAACTATCACCATGTACACGATGTGTGCCTATTCAGAAGCCTATAGTAAACCCAAAAAAATAACATTCAAGGATTTTTGACTAAAAGAGGACATATAAAATGAAGAAAAATACATGTTTAGGGTAAGGGAATGTTAAAACCTCCCCAATATAAAAACATTCTTCCCACAGAAATCTTATGAAGTCACTTCAATTTAAAATAGAACAGGCCACTGCTCTCTCGTCAGTGTCTCCTGGTCCCACGCCCCAGGAATATCAGTACCAAGCTGCCATATCACATGAATCCATGTTATTTTCCTCTCATAAAGTACCTTTGTCTTAGAATCAACTATCCTAACTAGTTTCTTAGACCAATATAATTTATTCCCAATCCCAAGATCACTCCAACTCAAAATGTGAGATAGATCATATTGATACTTTCTCAGCTAGGATACATGGAAGATGTTCTATATTGACATCAACTGCGGTGGTAGTGCTAACCGGTACGCAACCTTCCCCACCTGCTCAACTACCTTGAATGGTTCCATAAATCGAGCATCATGCTTTCATTGCCTCCGAAGCTATAAATGACCCAACAAAGGTGAAACATTCAATAAAAAAGAGTCGCCAACTTAAAACCCTGAAGGTCTTTGATTTTGATTAGCATAAGAATTATATCGACTCTGTGTTATCAAAATCCTAAGATGAATCTACTAAATGATTATTTTCGTCTCCAGAACTAAGCTGAGTCCAACCAAAAAACATTCACCAACCGTCATCCAACACAATGGAGATTTACAAGGTCATCCATACAGGTCCTGGAATGTTTTTTTTCTGATAGAATATTTTGGTAACTATTGTAGTATGAAAGCTCAACGATTCATAAGTGATCATTCCTAGCCATGTCGCAGTTGAGGACATATGCCTGAAGCATATCCTCAAATATCTATATAGCTCTTTCTGTCTGTCCATCTGACTACCAAGGGTAGGCCATGCTCAATTGAACCTATAATCCATATGCCTCTTGAAGACCTCTCCAAAAGAAATAAGTGAACTAAGGACCCCTATTAGAGACTATAGATTATTGAACTCTGTTATAGAGAACAATCTCATTAACATAGATATATACCAACTCATCATCATTGGACATATGAGGAATGGGTATAAAGTGATATGACTTGGTCATGCGGTCGATCACAACACATATTTAACTCATCCTTCTATAGGTATACGAATGACTGACCACAAAGTCCACTGAGAAATCATTGCAATACCAAGTAGCAAGAAGAAGTGGCTGATGTAAATTTAAAGGTTTCTGGTTCTTGGATTTAACCTATTGGAACATATATGTAGGAGTGAAAAACTCAGCAATTTCTTGCCTATAACACCACAAGCATCCATGGTAGGCTTCTCTTTTAATAATACAACAGTTTGAGATGTATGAAATGTCAAGTTGTTACACACCATGACCAATTAAACGAGCCATTATGAATAATAATAACTAATTTATGAAATTTTATAAATTTAATTTTTCAAAATGGACTTCATTTTTGGATTCGGATTATCAAAATTATCTTAGGAGGAATTTTAGGCATTTTTCTGAAAACATTCAATTTTTTATGAATTGTGAAAAAAAACTGCGTTATTGTTTAAAATAAAAATTTTGTTTAAATAATTAGTAATTTTTTTAAATGTATATTAGGTATAAATAGATACATAATTCTTATATATGTTAAATTTAATTCATTGTAGTTATTTTATAATAATATTAGATATATAAAATTTTATTGAATGTTTTCCCATCTTTTACCCACCTTTTAGGCGCTTTTGCAAATTTGCAAAAAACGAAATTTTATCACTTATATATTCTGCCTGAATGGACCTAAGGCCTTCATTTTTATTGATTTTTGATAACCCCCATTTCATGGGTTGAGAGGGAATCCTTACAAGGTCCGTAGGCTCAGATATTACATGGCCCGTAGGCATAGGAGATTACAAGACTCGATGGTCGTACGGAATTAAACCAGACTATCTACTAGGAACTTCCCATCCCTAGAATCCGCATCTTGATAGTAGCTCTCCACATTTTCATGACCATATGTCTAGGCTTCTCGTGCAAACACAGGCTAGTACCGATGGCATATCCATACCCTCTTATTCTGACAATCCATTTTGTTGTACTCTGGTGAGTGCACCTGCTCTGAATCCTCTTCTGGGGCTGCTCCTTTTATTTAGTGTGTCTGGGGCTTTCATTCATGTGGATCAATGGCCTTGGGGTGGACCTAAGGCCTTAAGGTGGCCCGAAGGCCTTTAGAATCAACTGGCCCGAAGGCCTTGGGTGGCCTGAAAGCCTTGCAGGACCCGAGGATCAAACCGGTGGCCCGAAGGCCCAGATGGATGAATAGTTCCGGATGATACAATACCGAACAATGCCTACTATAGTACCTTCTACAGTGCAGCTATAGTTGACATTAGTGAGTAAAATAACAGGAAAATATTTTTTGGTGAATATTAACTTTTGACTTTTATTTACCTCGGTTAAATGTCAATAGGGTAAGTAAAGGTAAAAATGATATTATAATTACCCTACCACATTTCCTAATTCTATAAGAAAAGTTTATTTAGACCAAAATCAAACTTATGAATAATATATGATCTTTTTGGTCAACTTGGATAAGATTAGGACATTTATTATTATTTTATTTAAAGAAGAGTTGAAAGTGTTAAATTCAAATTTTAATAACTAAAATATTTTTAATATAGGGTTATACATAAGATAAATAATACTATAAATATTTATTATAAATTTAAAAATATTTCATACATAATTGAATTTTATTTGTAATTTTTAGACATTAAATAATTAAATTCATTAATGACAGAATGATGATGCAATAATTACATTATTAATGAATGATTAAAATAATTTATATTATAAATATCCAAATATATGTAGATCTAGACTTTTATTGAATTCCAATAATTTTATTGGTTAATATGATATGTTAGGGTTGATTTAAATAATTTGTATCGAACTGATAATGTTTTTATGAATTTCAAAAAAAACAAAATACCAAATATTGTCTAAATTGACATAAATGAGTTTTTAAAACAAATACTATATTATTAATTGATATAATATTCCTAAAATCTAGGATTCATCCAAAGGACTTATATAAGGTTAGATATATGAATTATGAACAACTTGGAGTTCTCTTGGATTTTCAAAGTATGTTTATTGACCATTTATTATAATAATACATGATTGCATGTTAATAGTTAAACTATTTCACTAAGAGTAAAATCTAAAAGATAAGAATAATATGGTGTCCTAAACCGGTCTAAAACCTATTTAAGGATTTCATAATTATTTTATGATGTTTTCATGTATTATGATCCTAATTTATAAGGAACTAGACTTTAAAGATCCTCTATTAGTAAAATGTAATGAAATGTTAAGTATTAAAAAGGCGGGAAGTTATATTTATTACCTTTTCGAAAAACTTAAGGAAAAAATATTTTTTAACTTATACGATTTGTGTAGCTATTTCTGTTGTTGTAACACATTCGAAGCATCCCTTACAAGCTTATAAGAATATTTTCAAAATAATTGTTTTCTTTTAAAATTACATGAATTTTAAAAGATTTCAAAATAGAAAGAGATATTTATCTCAGATAGTTTTGATTTCATCTAAGTCATCATCCTTTGATGGATTTTACTCTTTTTTGAAGTTGGTATATTTTGATATAGTCTTCTATGTTGTATTAATGGTATTTGGATATGTTTGACTATGGATGTGATATTCTTATACCATTCATGGTTTATGGTTAAAGTATTGACATTTTGTATAGTAGTTTTAATAGGAATGTTTATATAATGTTTCAACCTTTTCATATAAGAATTCATTGGACTAAGTAAGTGATGGGTGTAGCCCACTATAGCTCTTCAATGCATCAGTTGGTCTCATGAAACAAACAAGTGTCTTGACATATGGCCTTGACAATATCTTATTTGTAGTTTTGGAACGAGGCCTTGAATATGTGGTTATGATGTACGACATTATAAATTCCATAATTATGAAATTGGATATCAATATTACATGTGATTATTCGTCGAGTAGAATATCCATTTGAATAATTAAATAGAATTATTAGATTTATATTTTCAATATTATTCTAATGTTTACGTTTAAAAAGTTGTTGTTTTAGTCTTATACATTCCTTTAAATGTTATGCCTATTTATGAAAGATTTCGTTATATTTGTATCCTTACTGAGCACATGATCTCACCACTTTCTATGTTTTATTTATTCTAGAATGCGAAGAAGTATATTATAACTGACATTTAGGGATATTCTATGGGGGATGAATGTGCTAAAAGGAGACATATTTTTCTTGTTTTTTACTTCATAATATATTGTTAAACATAAGATTGTATCTAGTACTTCCAAGGATAATAAACGGATAGGTGTTTTGGGATTTGATCCATCGGGATCAAGAAAATGTAATGTAATAATGCACCGAATCTATGTAACTAGGGTTCAGGCACCACAGTTGGTATCAGAGAACGTTTAGTACAAACCTTGGAAGCTATATTTAGAATAAACTTGAATAGATAATATTACCCTAAGATAGACATTAAGGATTAGTATAGAAAAAATCCTAGAATTTTTTCAGTGTAGAGATTTTGTGTATTTTCTGAGAAATACATCCCTATCTAGATACAATCAGGTAGAAATAGCTCTAGAAAAGATATACCTAGGAGTGAAAACTCTAACAAAGAATTTTGGGCTTGACCTCGGGTTTTGAGGTACACGATAATGGGTCTTGTTGCACTCTTGGTTATGACACTCCCTATGGATATGATTAGGATGATTCAAATTTTCATTAAAACCAATATGAATTATTTATGAGTATATACATCCTCAATGAAATCATTTTTACGATTAGGGATTATATCCATAAACTATACAATTTAACTTAGGATTTTTACAAGTTTGTAATTATGTGTTGCGATTCATAAACTTATTTAATGTATCCCATTTTTAAGAAAGTGTGAATAGTTGAAGGAATGGAAACTGTATCAATGCATGTAACCCATGTATGGATTTTCCTCCTACTAAAGATAATTATAATGGAGGTGGTGATACAATTGGTTCTGATCAGGTTATCACCATACTGGATAACTTACTGAGGCTTTGAAAAATAACCTTACATATACGGAGCACCCTGATCCACAATGCGGATGATCAATACTAGACCGTTTTATGAGGAAACAACCACAAACATTTACAAGGACTATATATCCATTTTTATCTAAGAAATGGATACATTTTTTAGAGAAAATATTTATTGATTTTCGGAGTAGCGAAAGGGAAAAAGTTGTAATGGTAGTTCATCACCACACATGAGGTGTAGATCAATGGTGGTCATTAATTCTAAACACAAAGGATGATGAAGATGTATCAAATATGTAATACAGGGATTTTAAAGATATTTCCTTATAAAAATACATTCCATGTGACCATCGAGTGGATATGGAACGATAATTTCTTGAGTCTAAGGAAAAAGGAGGAAGAGAATGTAGGAAATAGCTAGGATAACATTACAAGGTCATTGAGGGATGAAACAAATTATATAATTAACCCATGTAGTAAGTTTTATTGTTTCATTGATAGGATAAAAACATCTCTCCATCAAGCATTAGTCTCTAAATCCTTCTCATCATACGAAGATATTGTCTCATATGCAATCAAGACAGAAAAAAAAATTCTCTCTGTCTTATGGTTTTAAAGAACAGAAAGGGAAGAAGATATCTAGTGAACACTCTGGAAATGGACATAAGGGTAAGAATGTAACAGATGAATTTCCATCATATAGTAAATATGGTAAGAAACACCCTGGTACTTGACTGAAGGGAATGTGAGTATGTTACATGTGTGGTGAAAAAGACCACCAAGAATTTGATATCAAATGAATGAAAGAGGTTGTCATTGTTGAATGCTACAATTTTAGAGAAATGGGGCATTAGGAAAATGAATGGAATATGCGCAAAAGAATTATACCTCAGTAAATTCCTAGGGAGAAATGGAAAGCTTATGTGATCATTGCTATTGAGGATGAAGTCCGAATGATGTGGTGGTAGGAAATTTAATGGTTTCCTCAAATTTGGCCAATGCTTTATTTGATTCCCGATCATAACATTGTTATATGTCTTTAGAGTTTGATAATAAAATTAGATATTTCCAATTTGATTTAATAAGAATGTTGTCAGTAACATTTAATGGAAGTATCATTTCATCAAAGTTTTGTGAATCATACCCAATTAGGGCATATAAATTTTCCTAATCTGCTGATCTTAACATTATACCCATCAGTGAATTCGATATAATCCTCGGTATGGATTGGTATTCGGAACATGATGTAAAAAATTATTATAAGAAGAAGGAGGCTACAATTATCAAAGATGATATGGAGTACCTAATCTTTATAGTTGAAACATCACCACCTGATTATTATCTAGATCCACCCCATTATCCCAAATAAATTAAATTATTGGGGAGGTAGAGAATAAAATAACTATGGATGATTAAAGGAATTTTCAAATAGAGGATGTACCAATTGTGCATGAATATGTTGATGTGGTTACATAGGATTTACCAGGATATCCTACATAACGAGAAATTGAGTTCATTATTGATTTAGTTCCTTTTTCATGGCCCATATCAAAGTCCCCTTATAGAATGGACACTATGGAATTAGTGTAACTCAAAAAACAACTATAAGAATTATGTAATAATGGTTTTATTGTCCCTAGGTTTTCTCCATGGGGAGCCCTTGTTCTTTTTGTTATGAAGAAAGATGGATCTATGAGATTTTTCATTGAATATAGGGAAATCAATGCTATAAAAATAGAACAAGTTTCCCCTACAATGCATTGATGATTTATTCAACCAACTTCACTGAGCTCAATATTTTTCAAATATTGACCTTTAAATTGGATATCATCAGTTGTGTGTGTAGAAGGAAGACATTCCAAAAACATCATTTTAAATCAGGTATGTGCATTATAAGTTTACAGTAAAGCTTTTGGATTGACTAATGAACCCTCTATCTTCATAGATCTAATGAATATAGTTTTCAGGGAATATCTTGATGGATTTTTAGTTCTATTCGTTGATTATATCTTAATATACTCCAAAAGCTACGAAGATCATGAAAATCACTTGCACATTATTCTAATGACTTTTAGAAAAAATGAATTATATGGGATGTTTCGTATTTTTAATTCTGGATTCAGGAGATATATTTTCTTGGCCATTTTTCTCTATGGATGTAATCTCTAATGATTCTTATAATACCAAGTCAATCCATGATTTTCCAGCACCGAAAAGTATAAAAGTGGTGTGCAATTTTATTGTTTTAGTAGGTTATTGTAAGTATTTCATCTAGAATGATTCCCAATTGGCTAATCCATTAACCAAGCTCACAGGTGAAAGGGTTAAAGTTTTTTGAAAAAAATAGTGTGAATAATGTTTTGAGGAACTCATGATAATATTAGTCAATGCTCCTATAATGACACTATCATCGGGAATTGATGGGTTTGTTATTTGTAATGATTATTCAAAGAAATAAATTAGTTGTGTCCTTTTGATGAATGATAGAGTTATTTCCTATGCATCATGAAAGCTAAAAATTGCAGACGAAAACTATCCCACTCATGATCTTGATTTAGAAGCTGTTATATTTTCATTGAATATTTGGAGACACTATCTCTATGGTAAAAAATGTGACATATATACCGATCACAAGAGTTTGAAGAATATATTCTCACAAAAAGAGCTCAAAATGAGGAAAAGATGATGTCTTGATCTACTCAAGGATTATGATTTCACTATACACTACTACCCGGGGAAGGAAAAATAGGTGGAAGACGCTTTAATCTAAAAAGATCCTGGAGTTTTGAACAAGATGAGAGTTGAAAGGGATCCTATGTTCATGGATCTAGTAATGAAGGATATGAGAATAATAAAGGATGGTGAAACATTAATACCTTTTCAAATTGTTGCCAAACTATATTTACTAGAAAGGATAAAACGTTCTTAGACTGATGATGAGGAGTTTCAAAACAAAATCAATTCTATTAATGATGGAAGATTGATCAACTTCATATATAAAGATATAATTTTGAAATTTGGGATGAGACTTTGTTTTCTTGACATACATGATCTAAAAAGTGAATTCTTGGATGACAGTCATAGCTCCAATTTCTCTATACACCCTGGAAGCACTAATATGTATAGAGATTTGAAGGAATATAATTGATGGGACAACATGAAGAGGGTGGTTGTTGATTATGTGTCAAGATGTATGGTTTTTCAATAGGTGAAGGTTGTAAGACAACATCCAATAGGAGTCATGCAACCTCTTCCCATACATGAGTGGAAATGAGTTGATATTACAATTGAAATGATCCTGGGGCTACCAATGACTCATAGAATAAATGATGCAATATAGGTCATTATTGATTGTCTTACCAAGTAAGCACATTTTCTTACCATAAGAAAATGTTTACCACTTGAATGTTTAGTGAGAATATATATTAATGAAGTTGTAAGAATTCATCGAGTACCTATACTAATTATTTCTGATCGTGATCCCTATTTTACATCAAGATTCTGGAAAAGTCTTCACAAGGCCCAAGATACTGAACATCGTCTATGCTCTACATACCACCCTCAAACTGATGGACAATCAGAACAGACTATTAAAAAATTAGAATACATGTTGAGATCTTGCTCAGTTGACTATCAAGGTATGTGGGATCAATATTTACCTATGCTATAATTTCCAATAAATAGAATCATTTCCCATTATGAATTTACATAGGTGTTTCTTTCCATAATTATAACATATTGGAATTTAAATGTTCTATTTATTTTTCATTGAATTTTTACATGTTTATTGTTGCCCAGACAACCTATTCTTTTCATGATTTCCATTTATGATATAAGAACTATAATATTATTTCTATTCCTTGATGTAAAATTACTCTATATAATAAAATGATGAATCTAATTAGGAATATATTATAATTTACGAAATTGTATTAATCATGTCAATGAAACAATAAATCCTTTTTATAGATTATGTATTTAGTTTGCAATATTTATGGATAATATTATATATTTATACTCATTCTCTATAACTTATTCATAATCCTTATGATTTATATTGATTAATCATATATAAATTTATCCCAATTTCTCTCAAGGATTGCATTCCAAAATGAATATAAATTTAAAATTTATCTATTATATAAATTCTATCACATCAACCTCTTTAGTGTGTAATATCCAAGATTTTCATTGATCATAATATCTCTTTTAATAGTACAATAATAGAGTAACATATTCCCATTAATTATATAAAATAGGTAGAAATAACTTTTTGGGTGATTTAATAATTTTTATCATTCCAAGAATATACAATATATTTATTTTAGAATATATATAATTTCATCAATTGTTGCAATGCAGACCAAACCTGGTTTAAAAGGAATATTATAATCTACTAAAATAATATTTAAACAAGACCCTTATAACATATAAATTATATTATATGGTATGAGTAATATATAATTTACACGGGTAGATATGATATATATGGATTATTAATAAAATCAATAATCATTTGGATGAAAACATTTCTTCTTTGAAGAACAATATTTTTCTAAAAGAAGGTTTAATCATCATTCTCGCAAATATTTTAGAGTTAATTTTTACCAAAGTTTGACAATTTATTTGATAAAAAGAAATTAATTTTTTAGATTATATTATAAAAAATGTCATTATGTTTAATTTTTATCTAAAAATTTTCTTTATTTAACGAATTGTGAATAATATTGAATTGTAATAGAAAACTCTATTTTATTTTACATTATTAATATCTATATATAATATATACTATTATTATTATTGTAAAATTATAAAAATTATAAATTTTTTTAATAAATTTAGTTCACATTAGTCTTTTTTATATAGAAATTCTATTAACAAACCATTGTAATATTTTGAGATATATTTTTGAAATCTCGCTTTCATGTCACTTTTGTACAATTAATTTTATGTTTCATTTTTCCTAATTTATGAATTGAATTTCAAAAAAAATTATTAAATATTTTTTATAATTATAATTTGTATAATATAATTTGATCTGTATATTTTTCAAACATAATGAATATATAAAATAGTAGAAATTGTTTTGAACATTTAATGAAAAATGGGATTACCGTGGGCTAAACATTATATATAAGTGTTAAAATGTCATTAAAATTATTATAATATATTAAATGGTAATATATCACCCAGATAATATCTATGGATATATAATGATTAATTTTTGAGCAATTTGTAATGAGAAAATCATGTGTACAACTTTTTTTATCGAAAAATTAAATGTGTTCAACTCACCTCACTTATAAAAGGAAACACAATCTCCTATATTCTTCACAGATATAAACCAGTTTTGTTTAGAAAATAAATAAAATAATACATTAAAAAATTCCATAAACTCATATTATTATCCTTTTTTTCATAAATACATTACAGGAATAATTAAGTCTAATCCTATAGAGTTTTCCCAAGACGGGGTAAAATTTAGAACTATGCATCTTGTTTTATTTTTTATTCCATATACATAAAATCTTTTTAATTTTGGATTATATAATAAAATATTATCTATCATAGACTTATACTTAATAATTATATGTTGATTAACTTCAACCATCCTTTATTCTATCATATTGGATAAAAATCATCATTCATGTGTACGACGGACTACATCCTCATTAACGAATTACATTCAATTTTTTCATAACCACCTATCACAGTTGTGAATGAATATATATATATGTATATATATATATATATATTAAATTTATAACCAAATAATTAAATTGGGTTCTTTATATCATATAAAACATCTTAATATTATATTTTTTAAGAGATATGATAACTTTTCTCATGTGTACAATGAACTACTGCCTCTCCAAGCGATGCGATTAATTTTTAAATAATGATTTTACAAGATGTTAATAAGGATAAATATAATATAATATAATATATATATATATTATACATGTAATTATTATAATATTCAAGAAATATTTATCATTTTGAAAGTTAATATTTCATTTTAATTCATTATTTTTCAAACACATAAACATAATTACCTCATTAGTATATCTGTGGATTATAACCTTTACAACAAGATGCGACATTAATTAGATCAACAAACGATGTGGAAGATATAAATATTAAATTATTTAATCATAATATATGGTAAATATTATATTATTATAATTTTTTAAAGATAAAATATTACATAACTATTTTCCCTATTGATTTTTAAAAAATTGCACCACTACCCATGAATACATACAGTCTACCATCTCCCAGATTATAATGTATTATATTTCTCAAAAAAATATAATATTATTAGACATAAAAGTATAAATTATTTATTAAGTTGATAAATATTTCATGATAATTATTCTGGATATGATGGAACTGTATAATATAATAAAAACCATATCATTAATGTTAAATCACGAATAGAAAATAATTCAATTAACACCCAAAAAATTAAAATAATGAAATATTAGAAACAAGTGGGTGAAAATATGGTAAAAATAGATCATATATGATATTTTAAAAATTAATATGGTTCTATTATTAGTTAATTACATTATTTAAAACACTATATTTACTTTCTAATCATGTATAACCAAAAAGAATCTTGAGGTAAGGGGTGTTTTCTCAATTTTTCTTTATAGACATACATTGTAATGTTATCATCCTAAAATATATCATGTTTCATTCATAATTCATGGAACTCTATGTATTAGTTAAAATTATTCCATGAAATTGGATTTGAATTGAGAAATACGTTGTGGTAAAAGTTATTGTACAATCTCTATTTCATTTGTTATTACTAAAATTCACATAAAACAAACACAATATTGCATTTGTTCTCCATGGAAATTATGTTTATATTAAATTTAAATATTCATGTATGGTGGATATTATTTTTTCAAAAACCATAAATAAATTCATTATGATACATAATTTGAATTTTATTCTATTTACTTGGAAATTTTTATTAAATATGAATCATTTTATCAATATGAATATTTTTCAGTAAGGGAAATTATTAATGAATTAAATTGAATATTTTATGAATGCGGAATGGTTTGGAAATGTAGTAATGGGAAGTGCATGGAATTATATAGCCTCTCAATCCATCAGTAGGACTCATGATAAAAATCAATTTTCCAAATTAGATGGGGTTTTATGTATAGTTATAAACAATATTGTGAAAGGAATTTTTGGTGGAGGTATTATGAGTACTATTATCATGAATACTAAAAATTAATAATTTACATCATTGAGAATTTATTTATTATAAATGTATATTAAATTTTTCCAATGATGTAATATTTGAAAGTGTTTCATTCTTAGTTATTTGTTAAATGGAATGTGTTTTCATTTATTTACCTTACCATATTGATTTTGTTAAATATTATAATAAGTGTAAATTTATTTATATTTAGTTTATGATGAATTATTTAAATTCCCAATTTTAGTATACTTATTTATTCATTATTTCTTCCTTAGATGTATCCCTTACTAAGCATTTGAGCTCACCGTAATTTTGTTTATTTTCCCCATAATATGCCGAAAAATTCATGGAATGTGTTTACTAATATGTACTTAATTTTATTTTGTAATGTATTGTGTTTTGTTTACTACTAATAATGTAAAATGGGTATCATGAATTTATATTTACTCCGAAACATGTAAATTGATCAATAATTCGTGATTTGACCATTTATATATATTCTAAGGTATCGATTCAAAAGAAATTGCCCATGTTACTATGGTTGGGGTCACTATTATGGCTATTAGGGGATGTTTAGTAGAACCATGTGAACTATATTAATGAAAATATATATTACGGAACAAAAAAATATTATTTTCCGTGAGGATAAATATAGTAGAATATAAAAATGATTCCTATATAAGATATTGTGTGGGTTTTTATATTAATATATCTCTATTGGGATACTAAAAGAGCATATGGTACTGGAAGAAATGTACCTATGGGTAATAAATCAAAAAAATTACATTAGGCTTGACTCGATCTTTACATGTACAAGAAAATAGACAAACCTACACACCTATCTTGAAATACCTACAATATAATTTTAGAATAATTCACATTTTAAATACATAGAATTATTATGGATTTTAAAATAAACATATCATTAATGGAACATCAATTACGATTCTGATAACAATGCTTAAATATTATTTTATGCAAATTGTTTAAACATATTTTTAATTTCACCTTATTAATTAATATTAATAATTTTATGATCTAATACAATACATGTAAATGATTAAAAATTAATCCTAGAATGATAAAGGTTACCATTAATTTTGGCCATTGTAGAGATTTTCGTACCAAGGAATCCAAAAGAACTGGTACTAGAAATGAAGAACTTATACCCACAATAAGGAATCTTTATCATGTTAGGAAAAATAACCTTTCTTGGATGGAGTATACTATTATACTATGACATTTTGATATGTTGGATCACATTATGAGATTGAAGCACACATGATTTTGTGGTACTAGTAAGAAAATGGTAGTATAGCACCTAATTATATCATTCGATAAGATATCTATGGTCTTAGTATGGATTGAAAATGAATAAGATACACAAATATAGTATTTCATTAAATGGAATACTGGTCAATGTTGTCCTTTGATACACAATATAAGGTGGGAATTGAAAATAGAACTCATAGAATGAAAAAATTTAAGGAGATATTTTGTGATAAATAATTCACTCATGGCCAAATAAACAAAAATTAATAGAATTTTCAATATATTAAATAAAAATAATGAAAAAAGTGTTTTTAGTATGAGTCTATCATAACAGGGTTATCCGGGTTTATTATTTATCAAATCAACTTCATATATTAAATGAATAACTATTTTTAAATTAACAAATATATGTGTCTAAAGAGTATTTGCCTCTCAATAATTTTTTCATTTGATGAAACATCTATTTGTTATACCAAAATTTAGACTGGATTCTCAAGATCATACATATTAATGGGAAATCAATAGAAAATGCAGTTATCAGAAAATCATGAAAAAGGGTATGCTTTAATGAAGAATAATGAAACACAATGATTTCTATTTTTGAAAACTATGGAAATAATCAAACAGGGAAATTATTGAAGTTATTGTTTAGATGTTATCAGTGTACACAAAATGGTCACTATGATCGTGAATATATGGGAAAAAATTTATCTATAATTTTCCAGTTCATCAGTTGTAATGATATGAAGGACTATTCAAACAAATTCCGCAATATTTAACGGAATCCACCATAGAATATGATATGTATAGAAGGGTTTGATTATGTGATCATTAATGCCGATGTGGATGTTCCCATTGATGAAAGAAGGAATGGATATCAGTTTAGCTATTAGAACACTCATGATATAATAATCTACCTCTCAAATTGAAAGTAATGTTAAAATATCCTCTGGTACAATATCCTGGAAACTATCAACCCCTGAAGGGGAATATGGATGATCTTTTCCTTAATCATCCATTTCTAAAGTCACATATGGGTTTCATCCCTCATAGCCCATGATGCTCGATTCTAGATCAGCTCACCTGGACATCTCATTCACCCTTCTGAACAAAATCAAAGCCCTTTGGTGATGTGAAATTTTTTATTCAACCAGAAAGCAGGGTCACAAGGTTTGGTCACATGGTTGGCCAATGGGTTTACCAATCGTTCTCCCTTTTCAAAATGAATTTAACATCATACGGTTCATTCATATGGTTTTAATAACCATGTGAAAACCATGAATGAGTCTACTATCATAGGAAGTAGTGGGTTCTACATGGTAATGAACCTCAAATAAATGGTTTTTCTAACCATCTGAGCTACTACTACTAATTATCAATCATTACATGGGTTTCAGTAACTTTTCATCCCACCCAGTGGTTTATACTAACCACGTGACATTACATTTTATTTATATATGATGGTTTTGGGGATTTTAAGAGTCCCCAAACACCCCAACACCTCCATGACCTAAAAATCCATTTATATTAGGCAACCGTTAATCATATAAACCCAAATTTCATGGATGTAAATGATTTTGTACCTCATGGAAGAACTATGTTCTTACAGTTTGTATAAATTATTTTGATACTAGTTTCTGCCTAGGGATCCTATTGAATTCTCATATAACTAGTATAAATATTTCATTTTTAATAAACAATCATTCGTGTTTGTATGATTGTAGATTTGGAACATAATACAACAAGGATTGTTGGGGATGATATTTTAGTTGAGATTATAGGACATGTCATGAGTGAAATACACCATGTTGTCAAATTTGTATATGAAATATGAATGGAATGAGAAACTATTTAAAAGATTTGGACTAAATAAATGAGATCAAGTGTTTATGCGGTGATGATAGGTTATATAGGATTAAACTATATGGGGGAAAGTGTTTTGGAGTTTTTTATTTACCTCTCTTGAAAGAGCGTGAGAAGTTATATACTTGTTTATACAAATTCGTTGTTAGAGGATAGTGTTCAATGTTTAGTTTGAGACCACACTCTGAGTGAGTGTGTAAAATCATGATATGTTTTCAAATTTATAGTTTGAGGAATCACTATATGTGAGATGGTGATGTGATGATATATGAAAATTAATTTGGTTTGAGGCATCACCCTGAGTGAGAAGACAATGGTATATGACATGATAAGAGACATGGTATTGGGCCTCATATTGTGTGTGTGTCTGATGGTATGAGATGGGTTTTGAGATGTTGATTTTCTATGTGGACCTACAACGAGTGTGAGGGTAATGGTATGTACTTGGAATAATGTGGTTGATATTTTTAGGGGACCTGATATTATTTACATTGTTGATACTATGATACTATATGAAAACCTACCCTATGAACTAGTTTATAAACCACTAATGAGATATAAGGAAGATACACATTCATCATTTGTGTAAGATAGGTATGGACATGGGTTGTAATGTAGTGTTTAAAATATGATGACCTGAAACACGTGATTTTATTTTATATTATCTAATTATTTAAATTTAAAAGTAATATTCATAAAAATTATTTCATATATTTGGAGAACATTGTGAAACCCTATTGAAATTATATTTTGACATTCCACATACAAATTTTGGTATTTGTGAAAAAAATATGATAACTGTACAATGGGAGAAACTAATAGGGTTTTAGAGATATGTTATGGTGAATCCTATGGTTGTAGTTGTCCCTTCATGTTCTGTTGTTATTCTTATTCACTTTTTTTCTATGTGAATTGTCACAGTAGATGAAAAATTAGGATGTTGAAATATATGAATGAAATTTTTAATTATTAAAACCTAATTTCTAAATTATTTAATCATGTATTTCAAATGACTAGAAACATGTTTATAAATACATAAATATGTGTTTCTGATGATGTTTGGTTTTTTATTTATTATTTTTAGTTATGATATTTATGGGAATAGTTTCCCAACATATGATATAGGGCCCCATTGCTAGATGAAATCATATTGCACTTGGAAAGGAACAAATGTGGTCATATGGTACTCTTTATATATTGGAATTCATGATATTTTTTAAAGGTTATCAAAATAATGAATTAGAACCTTGTTTATTATTAATAGTTCGATATAGGAAGATAGTGGTAGGAATTCATCATAGATTTTGATGGACCTCAGTTAGTAGAATAATGTTTAGTTATCTTATTTGAATTCTTGGGTACATAGATGGAAACAAAGATATTCATAGTTTTAATGATAATTAATGGAATTTTTATTCAATAATTATATAATTATTTAAGGTGAAATTTTATTGTTTTTCTTGGAATATAGTGGCAGGAAACCTGTGTCCATGCACAAAATAAGGAACAAAGGATTCACAATATATTCATGGGATTTTTTGTAGGTAATTTTTTTAACAATAGAGACCTATCATGTCTAATTATCGAAGATAACTTATAGTGTTTCCCTATATAATAGTTTGGTGGAATTATATACAACTAGGAAATATTTATTAGATGATTATTTATTTTTTGTATTCACCAAACAACATCCAGTTCTGATAAAATAGTCCATATATGGTGGAAGATAACATAAAATATTATTCAAGAAATTCATGGTGGCTAAATGCATGTAATTTTAGTCGATTCCACATTAACTCAAATTTTTTTACATCATATATATCATGTAATGTGTATTGTAATGGTTCTAATATATTCATTCATTAAAGGGGTTAAATAAAGGTAAAACGAAAAATTTATAAATTTGGGTTCTATGATATAGAACCAAATATATTATGGTTATATATGATTCCCTTAACTATATGAAGATCGTCAATAGGGCCATAAATAATAATTTTGGATCCTCTCCTATTGGTGGTGTCATACTTGTGATCCTTTTTCAAACATCACTTCTTCCAAAAAATGTTATTCATAAATCAAAATGAAAGAAGATAACAATAATTTCAACTTTTGGGTATAATATTTTTATAATCATGGGTTTCTCTACAACTGTATTTCCATAAAGGAAGACTTATTTTGTTTACTTCTCCTTATGATCTCTTCCACACATTCTCTCTTAATGGGAATAATATGGCTAACAAAAATGTTTATTTATACGTACAATCATTACATTATTTTATGTATCTGAATTCTTGGATATATAATTTTTTTGTTTTGGGTTGTATTTAACTTCAAATGATATTTTGATGAGTATAAAAAATTAATTAATATTATTATTGTGAGTTTCTCTAATAATATAATGTGGTTCGATCACTAGTTTCATAGAAAATATTAAATCAAAATGAAGAATACATATTTAATAAAACCATTTCATATTAAATATAATTTCATGAGTTGGATAATTTTAAATATGATTTACTCTTATATATTTTGGATATGTATAGGTTATTCCCATATATGATTAGTTTTACATAAAATTAATACCCTTTTGAATAAGGTTTATGTAAGGGTAATCTATTAGTCCCATTTACAATACTTGGATTCATAATGGTAATTTCCCTAAATATATTTTTTAATGTAATGTTCAATGGATATTTTCCCTTATGTTTATAGGCATAAAAAAATAAATAAATTGTCATTGATTATTACCATTATGTAGAGTAAAAAAATGACCATTACCTATAAATAAGGGGTATGAGTGAATGGATTAAATTTCGATGAGGTGATATGTATAGTTTTTTTCATACCCTTATATAATTTGAGCCATGTAAGGGTATTACACTTCCAAAAATAATCATTATGAAGGTATATGGAAGTTACATTTGCACATTTTCTTTATAAGGGTGTTGGGAGGACACCCATCTTCATAATATGGATTCTATGTAATGTTAATAATAAAACTAATAATTTTAAAATATCAAAAAAAAATTAATTTCTAAAAAATCATTATAATCCATAATAAAATTTATTTTGGGATATTTTAATTTATATTTAATTATTTATTTAATAAATTATCATATTTTTTTATTTAATTTTTTAATTATATATGAGACATTTTCCCAAATATTGACAATTAATATTTTAAAAAACCTTTTCGAAGAATATAATCCATTATTTATGGTCTAAATATTATATCATTTTTATTAATTCATATAGGATTTTTATTATATCTATATATATTAGGAACTATATGTTATTTATAATATAAAGTGTTTTTTATATAATAGAAATTTAAATGTATGATGTTTATAATTTATGAAATATGACATAAATTCAATATAATATTAAAATAAAACAGTACATATTGGATTGAATGTAAATTTTTTATATTCTTGGTATATAAGAAAATTTATATTATTAATATTTATTTGTGAATAGTTCACAAAAGAATCATGTCTTTGAAAAGTAATAAATAAATAAATTATTTTTTTATATTAATTGAAATTCATGTTAAGTAGACTGATTATGAAATAGGAATATTTAATATTCTCATTTATATTATAAAATTCATCTACTATATAAAATTTTTTGTCATTGTTTTTTCAATATAATAAAATTTAGTTTTTATCTAACACAACCTCAATATGTAATTATTTTTCCAAGCATTAGAATAGTCATTGATAATGGTTTGTGAATATTAGGTGTCATAGATTTCATTATTTTAATTATAACTTTGTTATTGTATCCCCATGAAGAGGGTTTTCATGTTCAGCCTCCAATGTTATCGGAGCCTTATACCTCTACCCCGAAAGTGAATGGGGTTATATATCTAGTGCTCTAGGAATAATCATGTAGAGCTTTCAATCTCATATAACTCTAAAATTTTAACTAAACTATTCAAGTAAAACATTATTATCATGGATTTGTATATGTATGAATATAAATTACTTCTATTTATCAATAATTAACATAATATTATCAGTTGTTTAAATAGTAATAAATCAATGTGGATTAAACAAATATATTTTATAGTGGGAATAATGATTTAAAAAACTAAATCATTTGACGTATTCTTACACATAGTGTAAAACCCAATAATGAAAAAGATTATATATGATTTAATAGATATAAATTTAATTTACCTATGATTTTTAATTAATTAGTTATCATAATAAAGAATAACACTTACATACTATGTGTGTAATTACTTCAAATGAGACAAATGGTAACAACTTGATCATACAACCTGGTAGGTTTATCCCTAGAAAAGTGCACATGTATTATGTTGTCAAAAGAATGAGAGTGATAGATAACACTAGATCAGAAATGGGTATGTTTTTCCCTATAATGGTTCCTAAAGGATTTTATTTTCTGTCTATTCATGGAGGTTTTTTTGTGTTACACATGGTTGTAAAACCCTAAGTAAGGATGAATGTACAATAGAGTCAAGTTAATCTATATGATTGATTTAAATAAGTAGATATTCCTTAGAATGTCTGATATATAAAATTTTTGTGATTTGGTTGATTTCCTACTTATATATATATATATTATTTGTATAACACCATAGTAGAATTATTTGTTAGTGAAATATAGATTGTCGATCACTAAAGGGATAAATTCCCATGGTCATCAGTTTTAGTGGGAGTGTATTTTTTTAATACCCATAATGAATATATATATATAATATAATATAGTAACATGCTAATATAAATTTTCTCATAGATTATGACACACAAAACTCTATTCATATTGACATCATTATAATAATTGATCAATAAAAAAGATAATTATTGTGATTTTTTATTTAGATGTGTCCCAATGGGGAAACATTTAGATTACACATTTTTGAATGTTATAGAGTTCAATTTATCCAGCTCATACTCATCATTGTAAGATATTAGGAGTGAGTAACACATTTTTCTGTCAAACACATTCTCAGAGATATGAGAAAAATGAGGAATGGTGATATATAACATTTTTTTGGGAAAAGGAGAAATAGTTACTACAATAAAGGTCGACACATATGATTTTATTTAACCAAGTGTTTTGATTCATAAATTTAGAAAATATTATTATATAATTTTTAAAAATATAATTTTTATTTATTTATTTTGTAGAAGATGTAATTTTCATTCTTTATTATCAATATGTTTTGGTATATATATAATAATGAAATGTTCTATGGAATTATAAGTATGATGAATGATTTTTATACTTTGGATAATGATAATTTTATTTAAAATATTCCGAAAAAAAAGATTAGTATTGATAATAATCCCACCATTCTCTTGAATTATCTCAATGTTTATATAACTGAAAAAAACATTCAAGGACCCCATAAAGATATATTATTGGAAATATCTGATTGTGGACAAAATGAAATATAGAAATATTATTTGTTGGGATATTTAGGGAATTCACCTTTATAGAGTAACAGTGAGAGATATTGTGAACTTTTGGATCATATACATAGTGATGTATGTTGACTAATTATTTCATATGAAAATGGTTGTTTTGTATACTTGGATAATTTTCCTAGTGACTCTAGTCCATAGGGGTATGTGTTCCTGTTAAAATAAAACGACAAATTTTTTAAAATATTTACGTATTTTAAAAATTAATTACATTATAAATTGAGAAAATTATTGAAGTCCTTTGATAATATTATTTATTAAATAAATGACCCATTAATTCATTTAAAATGTGAGATATTGGGATTTTTTTCAAAAACTAGTCCCCCTAAAACACCACCATGTAATTGTCACACCCATTTTTTCTTATCGTTGTTTTGATCTGGATTATTTGAAATCCCGATATTTTTCATCGGTCATTAGTGAGATTTATTTTGAGTTTATATGTTTTATCTTTGTCTAATCACCATAATTTGGGTTCCCTATTTATTTTTTAAGAGTTGTTGAAGAAAGGGTGGTTACTTCATGATTTGGGCCAACCGTGAGCCCATTTCAAATTTCTAAAACCAAATTTGTTTCTTTTATAAATAATTTGTTTTTCAACCTTTTTCACCCATTAAACTTTACACTTGGCCTATACTGATATTTTAAAAATAAAATATCCTTTTGGATCCCATATAAATTCATAAACATGGTGAAATTGGTTTATTTATTCAGGTATTGTGCCAGCCTGAGGGCCAATTTCATGTTTTAAAAAAATAAATTGATTATTTTATAGATTATTCATTTTTTATAATATTTGGTTATTACACCTCCCACTCAAAGAAAATAAACCTAGTAGAACTACCAATATTCATTTTTCATATTTGGAGCACATATGAGTCAAGGATTAGGGAAAACATTCACAATTTCTCTCAAATCGTCCAGATTTTACAAAGGTGAATTATATCAATCATAAATCATTCAATTAATTATCCTTTTCCCACAAATATTCTGCCCCTGATTATTACATACTATATAATACCCTCCAAGGCGTTTCAATTCATTCCCTTTATTCTATGTGCGCATATCTAATGGAAGACAAAGTGTTTTCTAGTTGTAAATGTGAGATTCATTCTATTTTCTCCTATGTCTTCCTCCCCATCTCATTATTTATTGGTTTTCTATTTTCCCCAATTCGTGATAGGTCTATTTTTATTTTATTCCATGGTTTTTAATGGAAGTTATATTCATTTAGGTCTGGTCTTTATAGTTTTAAGGTTTATAAACCTGCATCGGGTGATTTCTTGTGTGTGTTTCCATTACGCCAAGGATTTGAGGTTGGATATCCCTTTCACTTGCCGCTGTAATTTAAGTTTGATCATTTTCATATTGTTCAGATCTGATATATTTATTTATTATTATTTTCATCCTTGTTATTGTTTTCTTGGTGTGAAAAATGGTTGTTTAATCCTTTTTCTGTGAAAGTTAGTGTTTATTTGTCATGAAAATGCACACCAAGTGCTTGTTTAAATGTCCCATTATCTTTTACACCTGGTTAATGAGGTTGATAACCTAGTTTATGGTATTTTTAACATGTTTCAATATTTTTAATAAAATATTTCATGTAATTGGTGTTTCATTCCTTTTCATGTGCTTAAAATAAATGCTTTTGTTTAAAATTTCATGTCATATGTTCGGTTAATTGCCCGGTTGGCTTTTATGAGTTATGTGTGATATAAAAATTATTTTTCTGGATTTTTAAATGTATTAAAAGAATTAAAAATTCTATTTTTTATTCCTTATATGTCTTTCCAATTTGTATTTGGTTTTACAACCAAATGGGTTTTGGTTTACAACATGTTTTGGCCAGAATTTCCGGAAAATGGCATGTTTTACATCCTTATGAAAATAGTTATGTTTTGAATATGTAACCTGAGTATTATAATGGATTTATGAATGTTTTTTCTACTTTAAATGGTTTGTATACACATACTTAGTAAAATTTAAATTCCAACCTTTGTCATATGTTATTTTTGAGAAAGGATTAAAGGCCCGTTTGGGTTTTTTCTAAATTATTTCCATGTGTTTTTTATGTTATATCATTTGGGGACATTTTATGATCCATGAAATTGATTTATTAATTGGTTTTGGGGATTAAAAATATTTTTTTATATGTTATTTATTGTTTTTGGCCGGAAAATAACATTTTTAATGGATTTTATGTGCAAGGCCTCGTTATACTCCTTGAGATTGTTTTGGAAAACATTTTAGTGGTTTATTGATTCGTGAAAAAAATGTGAAGCATGTTTGAGAGATGTTTTTTATTATGGTTTGGTAATGGAATTTTTAGCTGAAAAGTGTATTTGGTAAAATTTTTAACCTAACTGAGCACTAAAGGGAATCCCTGGTATCTCCATGAGAGGACGTGCACTAGTATGCTAGTGATTTTGTGGGGTCTGACCCCTATTTCACGTAGAAAGTTTGACAATGAAAAAAAACTAAAATAGGATGATGATGATGTTGGGGGACCACTAGGTTTTGGGTATGATCCCTAATAGTGGATCGTGTGCATGAGAACAGTAATTTATTGTGGTAACTTTCACTGAGATACGAGGTATCTGGGGTTCACAACTAACTAGTGCCTAGGGTTGTTTCCGTGAGTTGTGATCATTGGCTATTTTTTACTCAATATCACCGTACGGTATGTTTGTTTGGTAAACTAATTATTGTGTGTTATTAATTTAAAATTTTAGATTCTTTAAAGAATCCCTCTTTAAAAATATTTTCATTCTGAAGTTCCTCCTCTTTGAAAAATTGATACATGAAAGTTTGTTTATAAAACATGCAAGTTTTTGTCTAATAATTAATATAGCATATAACATCATTTGAAAAACATACTTTTATATCTTGTATTTAAAACTTTAAATTGATGTTTCTTTTATTTTAAAATATGTGAATTGGGAATAGAATATCCGGCTAACCTACTGAATTTTAATACTCATGCCTATAGTCTTCTGTTGTTTTTAGCCCTTGTGCATGTTTCAACTTCAGTTAGATCGCCTTGGGTGACGTGTGATCATTGTGTTGGAGAGTGACTAACGGTGTCACATTGAGTTAGTTTGTTATCGGATTTAGTCAGTTGATTTGTCGGTTTAGTTCTACATTCTGTTTCTTGTAAAAATAATGTTCAGTTCAATTTTTATATAAATGTATTTTTGGCTGCCCATTTATTTCCGTTGTTTGTTTGATTGTTTATATATGGGAGAATTCATTCCCTTTTCCACTCTATTGAAGCCCTTTGTGATTGTCGCCATCCTGGGAGGATTGTGAACTCCTCTCGGGACTTGTTGCGGGCTTGCCTGGTTGACCGGTTTAGGGTCGACTGGGGCTGGTTCGTGACAAAATGGTATCATAGGAGGTCAGCTCTTTAAAGGCTTTATTATTAGTTCACCAGTTTTATTTGGGGGATGTCTTAGTATATTGAGTAGTATTGTTGGGACATGAAGGGTAAGTTCGGGAAGAATGCCGTGAACTCTTTCTCAATCTAATCCTCGAGTTTCCAGGGGATGTCCTGTTTTATTAGTGTCTTTTTTTCTTGTTGATTGTTTGGTGATGGGATATGACAAGGGGAGTCTGACTAATGGCCTCTGTGAGCTTTCGGGGCCTGGAAAGCCATGTGGAGTCGGGGCATGGTCCAAATAAGTCTCTCCGTGTTGGTTTTGTGTTTGACATATGGGCACCAACCATTTGGTCAAGTCGCCTACCGACACTAGTTTATTTTTTGGGTTTCTTGGTCCTTTCATGAATTATGAAATTTTTTTAAATACTTTTGAGAGAATTATGGAAATGGGTTATAGAGGAATGATTGTATTTGGAAAAATGGAAGAGGGTTTTTCAAAATTTAAATATAAGAATAGTTTTGGAATGTTTGTGTTTTTTTAAAACAAATTTGGTAAGGAAATGTAAATGATTTAACGGGATTATATTTTTCCCTAATCAAAACTTGTGGTTTGTTTAAATAATATGTATTGAATGTTTGAATCATTTTAAATTATGTATGAATCTTTATTTTAAATGGGGTGTTTTGGGATGTTGAAATGTGTCTGAATCTGACAAATTAGTTTGGAAATTTGTTTCGAGTGGTTGGCATTTTCCTAGAAAGGGTATTGGTCTCAATGGCCATTATATTATGAAAAGACACCTTATTGAATTTTTTAAAATGGAAAGGTGTTGTTTGGAGTAGCTTGGATGTTTTAAAAGTTGTTTAAAATTAAATGTGGTAGGTTTTTAAGAAAATGGTTCTTGATGAGGTGTGGTTTGTTTTGTGAAATCTGAAAATGGGTTTTAATTGGTGGTTAGTGTTCCTTTGGATGGTAAATGATTTTTGGAATGATAAGGTTTTTTAATCCTTTTTTGTTTTTAGGGGTTCTCAAATGCATAGTTTTATTGATATCTGGAAGTTTGGACTATATGGAAAGGTGTATGGGTGCCTGGAGTGGAATGGAAATGTTCATCTGAGTGAGACTTGATGAAACACCTTTGTGGAAGGTGTAAACACACCAAAATTGTTTGGTTTTTCAAAATAGTTTTGAGCTTAAAAATTGTGACCTTTTTTATAAACCAATGGTTTTAAGGATAGATGTTTATATCTCATAGAAGAGTTTTTTTATTCATTAATCTTCCTTTTAATCTAAAAGTCATACAGTTGTTGTGACTTTAGATTAGTTCTTTTTGGTGGCTCGGTTTTGGAGTAATGTTCAGTGGGTTTCTAAAGATGTGTTGGATTTTGTGATGTGGCCAAAGATAGTCCTACGTTTTCAATATTTCCAATTTATAATCCTAAAGATTCTTTCTCATGTTTCACAATCTAGATAAACCTCCTAAAATAATTCCTCATCTCAGTAGTATAAATTGAGAGCTATTTTGGATCGATTTAATGTGCTTCCAGTTCGTGATAATTATTTTGCACATAGGAGTTGTGTTCGTTGATGTTGTCGCATTTCTTCGTATTCCTTGTCCATTCTACTCCTCGTTTGGAATGAGATAGAATTTCGATATGTATCTATGGCTTCCTATTTATATGAAGTTTTTTTGATGAGAATGTGTGTTTTGTTGAGTGGTGTGATCCTTAGCACCTGACTGTAGTGCCACAGATGCTTCATGATTTAGGACTCCAACTATATGCCTTAGAGTGAAGCTTTTCACGCAGTCTGGAAATCTACAGAGGTGTGGGGCGCATGACCAGGCTTGTGCCTCCATCATTGTGGTAAGGTTGTTTCTATGTATATATTGTGGTTCCTCATTAATTTTAATTTTCCTTTTTCACAATAAGTGTTGTTGACTTACCCCTCGCATGGTGATTATGGTTATGCCTTCATGGATGTGGGTTTCTCAACAATGCCCCTTTGTGGACCGCCTCTGTAAATCAAGTTATGTCTTGGTGATAGCTATTCATAGGAGGATAATGTTGTGTAGATCTGTTTTTTATTTTGTTGTTTCAGTGGAATAATTATTAGGTCCTCTTCCCTACCCTCCCTCAGTGGTGGGGGTTTGGATCCATGTAGAAAGTGTTGGCCCAGTTCTTCTCCCCTTCGTTCGAGAGTGGCTGGTTTAGATGTATAGGTTATAACCATCCTAAAATGGGTGGGTAGGTTGTTGTGGGAGTGTTTTTTTGGACTTCTGAAAGTGGGGTAATGTTGAGTTCTTGTTTTTTTCGTTTCTATTTGGGTTCAAATGGTGGGGAGACCACCACATGGCTCGTTGATTTTTCATCCTAATAACTTGACTAGTTCTAGTTGTTTATTAATGGTGTAAATTCAATTTTGTACTCCCATGGTGTCTTTGGTTTTCAACCTAGGTATGTGTGTTATTACACATGTATCTTGTCCTAAATCCTTTTAATCAAGTGGTTCACTATTGGGAATGAAATAGAATTCATAAAATCTATTTTTTATCAATTAATGGGGACTATACCTTCACTAAATGTTTACACCTACAACATTATGATGAATAATTATTGTATGTGACATCAAGGGTAGTGTGAAATTGATATTGAACAAGCTTATCATATTTTGTTTTAAAAGAATTGGAAATCAATGGGATGAAACCTACTATAGTAACATATAGTGTATATATATGAGGGATTTTTAGTGTTGGAATACAAATCATTCATTCGATATAATTATGGATTTGATGTTTAGAGGACTTCATTTCAACTGTTACTACCGTACTGTTGTTATACATAGTTTGTGCCTTAGCGTTGAAATACCCAATGCTCTTATTGTCTTCGAAAAAATTAAAATTTGTGGAATTCTCTAGGATTTTTATAGCTAAAAAATTATTATTGATGGGATATTATAAATATGGGATCTTAAAGAAGGTATGTTCTTAATTTTAGATAATAAGTTAGTGTGTTGGTTCATTTAATTTTGATGCATGTTCTACCGAATTAGATGTTATCCAGGATTTGATCATTGTTTGTACATTGCATGATAATTGTAATGGTTCCCAATGTGCTGAAATTTCTTCCTCAATTTAGGACTCTTTATCCCCATATCGAGTTTTTGAATTAAATGGTTATAGAGATTCATGGTAACTCCCCTGATATCATTTTATATTAATTCAAATTTTAAATTTTTTCACTTATGCTACTACCAAAGGTATGTGAAATGCCATCATTATGTTTTTAAGGAGGTGATATATCGACAATGAGTAAATATTGCAGCTAAATAATATGATGTATTCTCGAAGGTATGGTTGAATAATGTTAAATAGTGTGATTTTAAAACATTCATTATATTTTTCAATTCATTTATTGATTTCTTAGAGAAGGATATGGATGTTTGTGTTTTCATGTATTATTTTTGTTTTTAAAATCCATTTAGAAATGGTTCTGAGTAGGTTTTGAATGATTTTTTAAATAAATTGTGATCTTAATCTCTTTTCATCCACCATTGTATGGTGGAATTTATCCAATGTTTTTGGGTCATTATTTGGCAGCATTAACAATGATGAAAAATTATGGACTGTTATGTTAATGTTTATGTACTGGAGAATGAGGGAGAGAAATGCTATTTGAGTGTTTTATCACTCCAATGTTTAAATATGTTAATTTCAAACACAAAAATTATATTTATGATAAATTTAAGGACTTGACTCTAGTGAAGGTATGTACATTTTCACGTCTTTCTTTTGCATGGTTACATCACCAAGGGTCATAATTGTGGCCTACACCAAGAACATCCAATTTTTTTCAACATGGTTATTTTATTTTTTGTATTATTGTTTGTTTAGTTTCATTGAAATAGAAGGTAATATCCTTGGAATAATTATAGATTCACATAAAGTGTTTAATTTAATATGTTTTGCCTCAAAAAATTCCCCATCCAAGGGATATTTTGAAAAATGCTTTCATTTGATCATATTATATAAGAGATAATCTTTAAAATATAATGTTTTCATGAATCTATCAGACCTTATATTCTAATTGGATTTTTATTTCACTTATTTTAATTTTGTTCCTGATTTCATTGTTATCATATTGTTTCTTTATGATTTCAAAACAGATGATTCTTGAGTACTTCTATTCTGTTCGGGGCACTAATGGTGACAATTGGCAGCAATGGTATTTCTCTCTCTCTCTCTCTGTACACACTTATTTTATTTTTTTCTTTACTATTCATAGGAAATATAAAGATTTCATAAATTTTTTATTATCACATACTGAATATCAGTGGAATAATTTTATATTGGGTTATTAATTAAAAATTAATGATGGGATTGACTTAGGGGAATTATTACTTTTTAAAAATAGGAATGTCATTGTAGTGTTAATTTAAAGCTACCAATAAGTAATCACATACTTCGAAATTATAATGGGAATCATCAATTTTTATATATAAAATATCATTTTTCTGTTGGTTTGTAGATCTATCTTTTTTTATTTTCTTCACAAATATTTACCTTTTCATTTTTATTTTGGTTTCAAATATATTTTCTCTTTTTAACCCTGAAATGGTTATACAATTTATATGGTTTACTTATAAAGTTAAATATATTTTGGGGTCATGATTTTTATTTATTTTGATATTTATTTTATTTTTTCAAAATTATATTTTAATAAATTTATTTCTTCTATTATATTAATCATCTGTATGCCTATTAATGTAATTTATACATGATATTGGACATTATTTATTTCTTTAGAAGCATTTAATCAGAATTATATTTGTTTTCAAACCTGATAATTGATTAAGTTCATTCAGTTGGAAAATATCAAATGGTGTTATGTGATTCTTAATTTGATCCCTCCATTCGCTGTTATTTATATTCTGGATTCCATGAAGAATGATAGATATACCTCTAAGTCATGTTTTGTGATCAAGTAATGTGGACTAACTGGAACAACCCACTCTTGAGTCTCATGTAATCAGATTGATGTACTCTCATATTTCATTAAGAGCCATATCACTATTCTAGACTAATCATTAATTCAATTGGTATATGGGAAGTTATATATATCAACTTTTATTATATATCTATATCTAGTGGTCAGACTATATTTTCCCATGATAATTCATTAAGCGGGTAAAATAGACAACTGATGGGGAGGATATGTTGGGCTTCATCTTTTCCACTTTAAGTAGCTAGAGAAGTGCCCTGATGACTGATTGAGCGATGCGATTGAGAATAGGATCGACACTTTAACCTCTACAAATCCAGTTCCATTTCTTTCTTCATTATATTTATCCATCATGTTTTCAAACATTGATTTATTTTTCAATTCAATTATTGTTCATAATCATTTTTCAATCTACTATGTATGGTCCCCTAACTCTAACACAATAATTATGCCGTCACCATTGACTCCCATAGTAAAATTATGTGAAAAAATTATCCAAATTAATTAGTTTAATGTTTTATATGTATAACAAATTTGTTATGTTATAAATTTTTAATAAAATAATTTAATTTGTTTATTTGAAAATGAATAACAATGAAAAAACAACAAAACAATGATTAAATCAGAATGGTTACAGGAATGGTGTTATTTTTACGAAATGGTATAATTGTCTATATTAAAAAACTAGTGAAACTTATGTTTTAATGTATGTATTATTAATAAATGTTAATGAGGATAATGTTCAATGGGTGACTGAAATTCATATGGTAAATTTTGAAAGTGTATTGTCATGAGTAATGTGAATTAAGAAAATTAGTCACTGCAAATTTTTAGTTATTGAAAATATTCATAGAAGAGATTATTTTATTTTTGACATTGTTTTTATCAGTATAGATTGTGTCAAAATATCATAATCCATGACACCATAATATAGAATCGTGATTATTTATTGAGTAGTGGATCATAAATTTTTAATGAGGAGTGGATCATTTATTAAGGCATTAGATTATATCACCTTGTGAATTTCAATAGAGTCAATTAAAATGAATTAATATACCCATTAACAGCTACCATGGTTTATTTATTAACCCATTTAATGTATAATTAATTAGATTATCCCATTTTTATTTTACAATTTATCATGTATGCAACACTCCTGATTATATCACTCTTAATGGATAGAATCATTCAGATGATCTAAACTGTAAAAATGATATTTATTCATCATTAAATATGGTTTATTAATGTTTTTTTTCATATTCATGGGTTAATTGTTATCATTTTTTTTAATGGAAAATTATCCATTCCCCATATTAGCAGAAAAACTCAACACTTTTAAGTACAAAAGGATTAAAAACTCATCACTTGCTGGGAATCAGGTACGGAATTATAGGGATATTTGCAAGTGTATTCACATGCCATAAGGAATGAATTTTCTTTCTTTTATAAATATCAAACAAAAAAAATCCTTGAAAATCGATAAAATGGTCTATTATGGTGAATACTTTGTCTATGTATCAACTGTTGTATGAAATTTCATTATATGATTGTGATTTTTAATTCGTGTGTTTTTATATCCAAAATGTGATATAAATATACCCATTTTCGCAAATCTATAGAAATCCATGATTCTTATATAGATGGTTTATCGTATAAGAATGAGATAAAAAATATATTTTCCATGGATGCCTTCAAGATTATTTGGAGCTCCGTAAGGATATATTTCCTCTTGAACTGATTAGTTTCTGATTTGAATCTTATATTAATATTGGGTGTTGACATACTTATTTAGATGTTGGACATGTTGTTTGTGGTTTATGAATTTCATTTCCCTAATTCTATAATTATCTGTGATGACGTGGTTTTGAAATTTTAGGGATACTCCAAACACAAAAGGAAAAATGAGTTCAGTGGAATCCTGATTCATGTTTTACATGAATTTTTTAATTATAGTATGCGGAATCAGAATTGTGAATGTCTTGTATACATTACAAATATATGTTTTGGATTGAGTTTGAAAATTGTAGTTTAATTTATTGAATGTAGTTATTTTATTATATATTTTATAATGATTGATATTTTTGAGAAGATGGAATAGAATCTTTCAGAAATATATATTCAAAAACTATGTATTTAGTGACCCATTATATTTATGGAAACATAAATTATATAGGATGTGATGAATTCATTGTTTTTTCACTACCAACCTCTGGATTATATACATCAAGATTAGTGATTCCATATTTTGGTTATGCCTCTAATTATCTAGACTGTAATATAGAATCATAACCCCAATTAGGCGGTTCATACCAATCCGAAAATCCCTCAAATAATGAAATTACTAGCTTTAGATCATCATGAACATTCAGATCTATGAAAATATGATGAAAATAGATTAAGTTCATGGTATCATAAAAATGACAGAGTGTTAAGTTAATGTTGATATCTTGTAGAATTGGGGAAAGACAATAAAGTTTTCATGTTTTATCACTCTGAGGTATATATTTTAGAATCTCAAACACAACAAAAATATATATGATAAATATAATGATTTGACTCTAATGAAGGTATATAATCCATCCCATCATTCTTTGGCATGGTTACATCACCGAGGGGCATACATGTGTTTATTTCAAGGATATAACACTTGTTTTCTCACCTTGGTGGATTTATTTTTACAAGAATGTTTAATCCACTTCATTGAAATAGATGGACTTAACTTTGAAAACTTTATATCTTCACATAAAGCGATTAATTTTATATTTTTTTTCCTTAGAAAATTATCAATCCAAGGGATATATGAAAAAAAATTTCATTTGATCATATTATATAAAAAATAATGGTTAAAATATAATTTTTTTATAAAGATATCAAACACTAATTTTCTCTTTTAATTTTTATTTCACTTATTGTCATATGGTTTCATGATTTCTTTGTTATCACATTATTTAAAAAAGATTTTGTAATCTATGTTTCTTACATACTTCTATTCTATTCGGGGAATTAATGGAAACATTTTGTAGCATTTGAATTTATCTCTCTCTCTCTCTCCCACTCTATGTACACACTTTTTTTATTTAGTGGTTTACTATTAAAAGGAAAGATAATGTTTTGATATAATTTTTATTATCAAATACTGAATATCAATGAAATAATTGTATATGGTGTTATTAAGTATCAATTAATGTTGGGGTTTACATAGGAGAATTTATCCTCCTTAATAAGAGGAATTACATTATGGTGTTAATTTACTTCTTCTAATAAGTAATCCCATACATAAAAATTACAATGGAAATCATCTATTTTGGAACAAAAAATCTCTCTTGTTTGTTCATGTTTTTAGATCATTGTTTTTTTATTTCCACCACTAATATCTAACCATTATTTTTCATTTTTATTTTAATAATATGTTCTCTATTTAACATCGTCATCATTGTAAAATTTATATTGGTTATTTATTGACTTAAATATATTTTCTAGTAATTAATTTTTATTGGTTTTGATATTTATAATTATTGTTTTGTTATTCTTTTTTGAAACATTTATTTATTTTATTATTTTCTCTATATGCCTATTAATGTAATTTTAATATGATATTGTCCATTATAGATTTTTTTGGATGAATTTCAATATTTTTATTATTGTTTTCAAATATTTTAATTGATTATGTTATTTGAGTTAGAAAATAACAAACGGTGATATGTGATTCTTAATTTTTTATCTCATTGTCCTTTATTTATATTATAGTTTCCATGATGTATGAGAGATATACATTTATGTATTGCTTAGTGATCATGGATCATGTACTATCTAGAATAACCTACTCTTGAGTTTGATTTAATTAAATTGTGGTACTACTTTATTTCATTTAGAGTCATATCACTCTATAATACTAAGTGTTAATTCAATAAGAATGGTGGAAATTAAATCTATAAACCATTATTATATCTCTAAATCATGTGGTCTGATTGGATTTTCCCATACTGATGTATGAATTTGAAAAATACAAAATTGATATAGGGAGTCTTTTTTTCATGATCGTTTCCACTCGAATTAGGTAGAGATGTGTCTTTACTTCTTATTGAATTATGTGATTGAGAATAAGGTCAACACTTCATCCACCGCCTATCCAATTCTATTTCATTATTCATTTGGTTTTTCCACCATGTTTTGTGACACTAATTTATATGTTTATTCAATTAATTTTTTAATCATTCGGGAATCTACTATATGTGTCCCCTTAACTCTAAAACAATCCTTCTTCCTTCACCATTATTGCACATATTACAAGTATTTTGTAAACATTATCCAACTAAATATATCTAATTTTTTATATCAATTATCAATTAGATGAGTCATAGTTTTTTTCTATAAAATAAATTAACATTGAAATTTAAAAAAGGATAATATGAGAAAAACTACAAAACAATGAGTACATATGAATGGTTATATGATTTTTTTAATTTTTACATAATGGTATAATTTTCTACAAAAATACAAACAGTGAAATATTAATGATCATGTCAGTATTCTTGAGAAATATTGGCGAGGATAAGGTAAATTGGATGACTAAATTTCATATGGTCAATGTCATTCTGTGTATTATTATGTGTAATGTGATTTAAGGAAATTTATATTTTCAAATTAGTAGTTATTGAAAATTTCCATAGCAGATATTATTTTAGTGTTGAAATGATTGTTATCAGTAAAGAATGTGTTAGAATGGCCTAATCCATTATACCACAATGTTCATCCTGAATTTGTATTGAGTAGTGGATCATGAATTTTTATTGATAAGTGGATAATTTTTTAGATTATTGGAATATATTATGCTATGAATGCTAAGGGAGTCCACTCGGATGAATTCACATACCCATTAAAAACTACCATGGTTTATTTAGTAACCCATTTCATGTTTTATTAATTAGATTATACCCTATTTATTTCGTAACTTATCATGAATACAACACTCTTGATTATATCACTCATGATGGACAGAATCATTCAAATGATATGAACTATAACAAGGTGATTTATTCATCATCCACCGTAATTTATTTAGGTTTATTCCATATTCCAAGGTTAATATTTATTATTTTTTTCATTGGAAAAATATCTTTACCCCAAATCACTAGAAAAACTCATTACATTGATGTAGAAAGGACTTAAAAACTCAACACAAGCTGGGATGTAGGTATGTACTTCCAAGGATCTTTTCAGGAATATTTTCATGCGTGAAGGTATAAATTTTATTAATTTTTTGTACATGAAAAAACAAATTCTTGAAAATTAATAAAATTTTCTATTTGTGGTGGATACTTTGTATACATATCAACAATGGTATAACATTTCCTTTTTTGATTGTTATTTTATTTCAGTTGTTTTTATATTGAAAATTTTCTATAAATATGCCCATATACTTGAATATATAGATGAAAAAGATGATGACATAGAGATTTTCTTGGATAAGAATGAGTTAATGAAAAAGGGTGGCCAAGGATGCATTTGGGTTTTTTGGAGCATCATAAGGATAACATTCCTTGTTAACTGATTAGAAATTGATCTGAAAGTTATATGAATACATGGAGTTGATTGACTGATTTATATGTTCCATATGATGTTTGTGGTTTGTGGATTTTCATTATCTCATTATTCATTGCTCTATCTTGATGTGGTTTTTAAATTTTAGCCAGATTCCAAACAGGAAAGAAAAATATAGTTCAGTAGAATCCTGATTCAGGTTACACTCGATTTTTTTAATTTTTGTATGTGGAAGCAAATATGAGAATGTTTTTGATACATTGAAAATATATTTTGGGATTGAATTTGTAAATTGTCGTTAAAATTATTAACTACAATTATTTTGTTTTAGATATTATAATGGTTGATATTTTTGAGAAGTTCGAACAGAATATTCAAGTATATTATGTTCAAAAACTATGTTTTTAGTCACCCTGTATATTTATGGGGACATAAATTATCTGTTAAGTGATGATGTCATTGTTTTTTCACAACCATTCATTGTATTATATACATTAAGAGAAGTGATTTCATCTTTCAGTTGTGAAATTTATTATCTTAAATGTAATACCAAATTGTAACACCAATCAGTCGTTCATCCTCACCTACTAATCCATAAAATCTATAAATAACTAGCTCTAGATAATCATGACCATTTAAAGATATTAAAAGTATCTCCTCTTCATTTTTCAGGTCATGTATAATCTGATGAAGATTAGACAACAAGTTCCTTCACTTCTCGACCATGCATGTCACCGGTTCATCCTTGATGTTGTTCTAATCTGCTCAATATGTCAATATTCTCAATAGCACATCTATGATATTCCATGTCAACATAAGTTATTCATTATTTTATATAGTGTCTATGCATCCATTAATTATAGGGTACCCTCTAAGAGGATACAGTGGCTGCAAAAATGTTGAATCTAATGAATATTATATAGGCATATAATTAACATCGTCAGTGTTGGTGTGTCCATATGAAATTTTCTTCATCTACGTTCTATAATTCTTCCCCACATCTACCAAATTTATTGGAATGTTTATAATGTGTGGGATATATAGAATCCCCATAGGCACCAAGAGAGTATCAGAAAACTATCATTTCTCCAGATGCTTCTACAAAAGAAATGGAAGCTGTAACAGTGGAACTATGTGTTAGGTCTATTGAAAAGGAAAAATGGATTTAATTTAAAAGAATGTTCCAAGATGTTCAAATTCTGTCCAGGTTTCCTGCAAAGCTAAATCAGGTATCATTGCATCTCTCTTCTAGTCATCCTCTAATTTTTATAATTATACAGTTCGGCTTTTATTTTTTGTTCTAGGTTTATTCCTAGAAGGAAAATAAGAAATATATCAAGGAGCCAGTGAGTTTATGATTAAAAATGTGTTTTAAAAAAATAATTTTAAAAAAATATGAAGTTATTTTTTTTATTCTAATGGGTATGAGACATGATTTTTTTCTTTGAAAACTGAATCATGTACTCTTTCTCAGTTTATGTACCCTCTAAAATGAAGGGACTATATTTTTTGGTTTTCATTCAATAGAAATTATTTTTGAATGTGTTCTTCACCATTCCTTAGTTTTAATAAATTAATTTTTGGAGGATAGATGGACATTGAAATCCATTTTAAACCAATAATTCATGGGACACCCCGCCGCAGGTTTGCTAAACCGATAATCCAAGATTCCAATTTTATGGAGACCAAATCCATCCTATTTTCTCTATTTCCACTTTTATTTCATCAGTTTTGTTTTCTCCAACACAGGTGGGATAATGAGGCGTAATAACTAAGTTTTTTATCCAGTGTCATTCCTAGGTAATAATATTCTTCAATCTCTTCCAGACTATTCATCCAGTTATGGTTCAATTTTGAGAGGACGGTGCTAAAAGTATGAATGCCTGATAGTTTTAATTTTTTGGGATAGGGGGTTTGTGGTGAAATTATTCATGTGTTGTTTTTAGTGATGGATTTTATGTAGCGGAGGATAATTGTGAATGGAAAAAAATCCAAAAATATAAGCTACATGCAATGATGGTAGCTCTAGAGGACTAAGGATCAACTAACTATAGGGGCACCAAATTAGATACTGGAAACAATGATTATTGTGAAGTTATTTTTTTAAAAAAATCCTAATAATCAGGTATTTTTATTATTTCATCGAATATTTTTTTATATCTCACATCATGTATGTTTCTCTTTAAAATTTGAAATCATCATACATTCAACACTATGTGTATCTCATTGAGACATGCCATACATAATGTTTTTTGCTGATTTATGGTTACAAGTTACTATAATTATCTCATGATATATAATCAGGGACCATATAATGTTTATATTAGGACTGAATTCCTTAATGATTATCTAAATTCCAAGATTTCATGTATTTTTCACCACATGTCATGTGTTCTAGGGGACATTTCGTATACAACAAGCGAGATTCCGAAATATGTAACAAAAGTAAACCCTAACCAGCCTGAATAGTATATCATACTATGTACACACCAATAAATGATATTTAGGTAATCCCCATATAGAATATGGTGTTTTTTACAAGACTACCATTTAGATGAGGCATATACCCAATTGAAATCAATGTACAAGATGTGTATAATGATGCCTTTGGTTTTTTCCAAAACATTTATTTTGGCTTTCATATTTTATAAAATTCATATTCAATTCATAGTGTTATACAATATTGAATTCTTAATCACATATCTATTAATAATATGAATATTCAACTCATATGTATTGAAAAATTGTTTTCATTGGATTTATAGAGATCTTTATAGAGAGAGTGGGAAGCAATTGTAGTAGATTAGGGTCAGTAAACCCCTAAAACACACTCTTTATAGAGTGTGTGTATACCTTATACATAGTGAAGTAGGTACAGTCCATAGTGATGGGGAATGTGGCCAAATTCTATGGAATATGTTACTCCATATTTAATGAAAAATATACATTATAATACATTGGTCATCATGGTAATATAGATTCTTCGGCATGGCCATGTAATACAAGTGTATGAAATAATCATTGTTTACATTGAGTCTCTTGATATCCATGACCATATAATAATTTGATTAACCTTAATCCTTGTGATATATTACATATTTTTTTCAAAAAATATATACATGATATACCATATATATATATATATTAAATTAAACATTGATGGGAATCATTAATACTGGGATTGATTGGATATTTGATGTTTGGTGTTGCTAGTTAGTTTATGTTTTTTCCACACTAATGGCTAGAATGAAAGAATAGTATATTAACTCATGGATAATTTGATAAAGGTGAAATGATTATAAAGTGTTAATATTTTTAACGGTAGTTTATTTTGGGTTTTTTGAGTTATATCTCTTTCTAAATATTTTCCTCCTTCCATTAGCATGAAAACTATAACATTGATTAAGGGACTTCCTTTCAATATAATCAATACAAATACATGGTTCATTCATGCATAAAATGTGACAAGATATACTATAAATGAATTTTTGATATATACATCATCATGGAACATATCATAGGGGGATTTCATAACTAATAAATCATTTTCTCTTCTATCAATTATTTGATTCTTCTACATGTACTATATATAACTTCTGATAATTGTTTTTTGAGAATCGGAACATGTACTTCGTTTGAGTAATGGATGAGAATTTAAATTTGACTACTGGGTTTTTTAGTCCATCAGAACACGGATTTTATTTCATCATTAGATCATATTTATTAACTTGGTGAATAATTTTTTATATCATTAGTTGATACCACTGTGAAAATACATGGGTGAGTACTAGTTTATTGAATATGTCTCTTTCATTTTTTTCTAATATGATTAGTAAGAATAAAAAATATTCATTACGTTTATATGGGTAGAATAGATAAATAGGTTAAAAACTTTGGGATAAGGCTATAATATATTCTTATGTCTTTTCTTTATCATATTGGGATGGGTGTTTCAACCACGTAAATATAATAATTAAATATATGGAAAATTTGTGTCATATTTATTTGAATATGTATTTTATATTAAATTATGGAAGTAATTAAAAAATGGTTACACTATTGAATTTATTGTCTCTTAAATATTTATATATGTATAAATTGTGTATAATTTTGGTTATACATATATATTGTCAAGATAAAAAAATTATCAATGTAATTTTTTTTGTGATTCAAGGATTATAATAAATTATTATAGATAGCATACATAATATATGTTAAATTAATAGAACAATAAAATACATGTTTTAAAAATATTAAATGTAATAAAAATATCAGGGTAATATTCTATTCGTAGAATTTATTATATAAATATGAAATATTAGTTTTTATTGAGAATATTATATTTGATTATATTTCTCTTCATGGAGTCATCAAATCCAAATTATTAGATATTTTCAAAATTTACATTAATTATATTTTATGTTAAATAATATATTGTTAAAATATTTAATTATCATTAAAATATTATCATTAACAAATTTCATGGAATATGGTTTTATAATTAATCCATGGTCAATTAAATACACACTTTTCCAATTATGGAAGCATTATGAACTCATTAATATTTAAGTTTCTATTACCATGGTTAAGGTAAAAAATTGGTTAATGAATGATTAAATAAATTGGGACTAAAATGACAAAACCCATCTTTAAATTTCATTTTATGGTGTAATTTCTATATTATAATATTTATTTTCAATTCATGACCATTTGTAATAATTTTTATGAGGAATGGATTTATTATATTTTAATATATTAAAAAGTTCCAGCTATGTCAACTTCATTCCTCATAGAATGACACCCCGCCATTGTCTGGTTTAAACTTAATAAATCTTTATTAATAGACCAAAAATTATCCTATTATATTTTAAACTACCATATTCATCGTATAGATGTTATTCTATCCTCTAAAGATAAACCATATCATTCCAAAATGGTGATCCAATGGTTTACATTCAATGAAGAGGTAATCACCTTAACATGACTGTTTAAGATAACTTCTATTTACCCTGTTAATCCTATGGTATTCACCAATAAATAATAACATTATAATCCTCAACATACATAAATTTTAGTATGATTCAGAAACAATCTTTATTTATCATCTTTTACATAAAATGGGATGTGAATGTTTTCATTGTGCATACATTTGACATAATGTCTCTAGATTACGATATATATCATTTTACATTTCCAATATTATGGGACGAATACTATTATGGTTATAATGATTATATATTAAATTTATGACATATTTAATCATTTATAATTGTACTATAAAATTTATATTCTAACGTTAAAAAATCTTGGAATATGATAATGTTTCTCGTGTGTACGTGTGAACTACTACCTCTATAAAGCAATACGACTTATTGAAAATTAATCTTTTTATTAGAAAAAACATTTAAGGAAATCTGAGAAACCTCATAAATTAAACTAGGAGGATGGTCCTCATAAAAGATCAAAACATTATTGAAACTAAATTTAAATCTATTAGATTATTCCTCCCAAAATATTTTATAGTAGATAGAGTACACTTGTGTACCTAATCATAAATAATGATGTATTCAATGTGATTTTCCAACATTTCCCAAGATTGAGTATACTCCTCTTTAGTTATCTTCCCTTCATTAAAGTCCCTTATCAGATTAAGGAAATGTTTATTGACAGATGGAACCTTATCACAATTGACCACCACTCAATGCAACCTACCCATCATCATGTCATCTTCTTCTTGAGTAGAATTGATATAATGAAACTCCACCACCATTTCATTATCTAAATGGAAAAGTAGTCCTAGGAAATTCCCACAAACTATAATCTCAACACCAGTTTTTTAAGAACTGACCTCACCAAAATTGGCCAACAATTCTGTATGTTTCCCCTACATATTAATAATCGATGAAGGCACGTTTTATAACTCCATTGATTTCATCTTTTACCTAATCAAGTCTATATTATATTTTTAAGGTATAGGTAATATTTGCACCCATTTTTTCTTCCTTTTTATAAAGATACACCCTCCCAAGTCTGGGTATGATTACTGTCCCTTTATCATTTTATATTTTTGTAGGATTTTACACTGATTACCTCTCATATTTTCCTCTAAAATAGCTATGGAGATACTCCTTAGTCACTGACCTACCTGTTATTAGATAATAAATTTAATTCTCTTGATCAAGAGCGAGGTCCTATAAACAAAAAAAAATTATAGGTTTGGATGGCCTCATGGCTCTACCATTGGCCTCCAACGTAATTCCCCACCATCTCAGTAAGGGTTCCCACCACTGAGTCATTCCTAGCCATGTTAAGAATTTCATCCAAGGTTCTATTAAAAACTATCATGTCGGTGTCCAAAATATTTTGTAGATCATTTGAGATCTATTCTTGAACCTAAAACAACCTAGAATCAACAGACTGTTGTCTTTCCAACCCCATTAGAGTACCCTGCATGTCATTATCACCCACATCTCATTCAAAAACATCCAAATGCATTACCTCCTAGACTGGGATAGCCTCTGAGTGTGGTTAGATCATTCTGGAGATTAAGGGATCAATATCATGAAGCCCCGTTATCTTTATAGGTTCTGGTGGTTCCTGCTTGGGAACACCAAGATCCTTCATCATTTGATTAAAAATATCCACAATGTTTGAGTAAGATGAGGGGTTTTCCACATTCTGTAGTGAAATTCCAGTGGTTTCCATATTGTAATCACCATTAGTTTAATCCATCTCTAAATCCATCTTCTTCTTCATGTCCCCTTCCCTTTTACCATGTCTACACCCAGTAACCGGATGCCAAAAATACATACATATGGTGAAAAATCCACCCTTGATTCCAATACCACACCCTTTTTCACTTATATTCATCACCAAAAACAACCAAAACCCTCTAAATAGTTTTTTTGATATATCCAACTCCACCAAAATCCTTGGGATAATCAGGTGGCTTATAGATTGGGTTCAAATATCAATCTAAAGGAAACAACCAACCATATTACCAAAAATTTCAAGGATATAAGGGTTCTAAAATGGAAGTGGTAACTCGAGGAAAATAACCCACAACAAAACAAAAGATAATTCCTTTTTCATGTGAAAATAATAGGTCCAATAGAAGAGGAAGAACTGACAAATGATGCATTTGGGTGGAGCACCGAACATCAAAAGAATCATTTCACCTTCTCGTGTTAACTGATCCATCTAGTGATTCTTATCCAGAAGACTAACAATCACTCATTCATATAGCCCCCATGATTCAAAAAATGAACTAGTCGAACTCATCTACTGAAATCCTATATTATCTAAACTAAGAAAATATATTTTGATTTAATTTTCTAAAGCTTCTTTGAATTACAAAAGCGATAACACAATTTGACGCATGTCATCATGAAAATCTAATAATGTTGTACTAAGGGAAATAAGTGTAAATTTTGTTAGATCGTCCATGTTGGAGAAAATAATTAATAAATATTGTAACAAATCAAGATAATGCTTCCCCCCTTTCCACAATCAAGGTGTGGAGGCCGATACCATCTCCATCCATAGTTAGGGCACCATTGCCGAATGTCGAGAGCCATGAAATATAAGAACATTTAAAATCATGTGAGGAAATATGTTTTGTTCTACATTTTTTATTGATTATAATAAAGAAACATTAAATAAATTTATAATATATATTGGATATTATAATTATTATATGATGCTGAATTTGTATTTTACATTAATTTATTCCCTAATTTGAAAAATGGAATCATTTATCATGTGTATGTATTACATAATATATCCATGAAATTTGCAATTATCATTTATTTCTCTATATTTTATGATGATTATATAAAATATATTTAATTAATTTTTGATATATTTACGGATAGAAATATATAAATTATGGAACCAGGTTCAGTGGTTAATAATCAAGACTTCCAAAATAAATCACGTATGAAAAATGAAGCAGTTATCACCTAAAACATATTATAAAATAAATTATTGTTGAAAAATGGGTGTTAATATTTCATAAATACATGATAAATATTTTAATAAGGATATAAAATTATATTTTTTTATAAAATATTTTTCCCTGAAATTCCATCATTTTATGTTCTAAATAGTTTTAAATAATATTTTTACATACAGCATAATGTGTATTATTTTGTGGTCGGAAATTTTTATTCATCTAGGTCTATGTTTTATCTAATGTGTTTTTAGAATTGTTTTAAAATTATCTAGTTATTTTTTAATATAAATTTTTCTGGTTTTTGAATTTCTATAAAAAAAATCCCTGTAATATTATTGTTGCTTTTTGAATGAGGTAATTTTTTTCCTTTTCTTATAGTTGTGTGAATGGAATATTTTATTCCACCTTATATTGATTTTAGAGGAATTCCTATCACCATGAATTCTAAATGCATTCAATCTTCCTTTTATAGTTTCTTTTATTCATTTCTAATAAATATTTTCTAAATTATTTTATAATTTTTTTGAATATAATTTCATTTTGAAAAAATGTGTATATACCTAATGAAATATTTCTTTGACACTTTTAAAGGGATTTTATTTATTTTTAACATCTATTGATGTTAAATATATTTTAGTTGGGATAAATCCCATTGAAACCATTATTATTCTTTCCCAAGACAGATTATGATTATAATAATGAGATGATTATGGGATAAATTTATTTTCTATTGGTAATGATATGGTGAACTTATGAAATTATTATGATATCCAGTTTCGTTACATTAGTTATGATATAAGGATATGATGAATTTTATATGATAATTTTTTACACATGTGTATGGATTTAATTATGTTATGGGTGACTTCAAAATTATGTATCCCTCCATTAAATTAGGTATTGTTATACATCTAATTAGATATCTATAAGAAATAAGTCTGTGTGATTAATCCACTATAGAAAACATGTAAATGTTCTTGATCAAAAATTGGATGTGAGTTGATGTTCTTGATCCACTGTGGAAGATATGTGATGATTTAAATCCTTAATGGGGAAAATATATTTTCTCATGACATATTATTTTTTATGGTATCTATAGTTGACCATGTAAATATAATGTTATAAATACTCTTGATGATTATTGAATTTAATGACATTGATTTATTTTACATGATTGTTTTTGATGATTTCACGTTATTGTGGCTGTTATATCTTAAAATGATATAGATTTATTCAATGACTGATATGTACAATCCAAGATAGATTGTGTATAAAAAATGTTTGTTTTTTTCATTATATAATACCCTTATTTATATCTTATAATTTTATTTGATCATATATTAATATCTCACATGTTTACCACTACTGAGTATATAAGATCAACGATTATTATTTTTTACTTTCAACAAGTTATAAATAAATGATTATGTATGGAATTATTATTAAGCATACTATGTTGTAATATTATTATGGGATATTTTTTAGATCATTCTTAAAATAAGATTATTTTTTATATAGTCTCAAGAGACACTAAATCCTTTTAGACATAATTCATTTATTTTAAAAATATATTGAATATTCACCTTAAAATATGAAATATTTGTAAATGATACGGTTAGGTTTCTATAGTTTTTATCAATGTAAATGGTTAGTTATACATTATATATTAGTATTATAAAAATTGGTGAAATAATGGCTATATTATTTACTATACGATAATAGTCTAATGTTTCGGTAATGATCATTGATAACCCTAGTTAAAACAAACATTCCATCAATTCAAAAGAAGGTGAAATGATTTAGCCATTTTATGATTGATCATTCATTATTATATTATAGTTAACTACGGTTATTATTTCTTGGTACACACACATTTTTTTCAATTTTAATCCATCTATTGATCTAGAAGACAATTTTCTCACAGTGAATGTTATAGAAAATTCAATGATTTTCAACTTAAGTAACCAAATGTTTTGGAAGATGGAAATAATGATTCTTTTTTATAATTACAACACTTTTTTAGTATTTAATCATGATGAGAATCCTAAAAATATAATTATTTAACAATATACTATTGAGTAATTCATGTTTGAGGATCCACAATATATTAGTACATCTTCCAGTCCACAAGTGGCTGAGAGATGGGCCAACAACACTAAGAATATATTTTATCCATCACCATTTTAATGAGGATGAATAATATTTCCTTTCCCATTATTTATTCGATGGAGAAATAGATCAATAGTGTATCCTAATTAAGAATACATTACAAGAGGATGAAAATTACACCATGTAGTTTTTTTATTTTAATTGGATATTTCTAATTTATTAATTCCTATATAATAATGAAAAAATATGATGAAGGAATTATTTAATCTTAAGATCATGGATGATGAAACCATTTGTTCAAATGATGGATATTTTGAGAGACATTAACAGAATTCTTCTATTTTAATAGTTAAACTTGAAAAATAAAAACTACTTAAATTATTATTCATTAAATTCATGTTGTTTAATGGAGTTAATTATAATATAATTTAGATTATAAAAATAAACCATATGATTTGTAAGAGTGGTATAATTATAAAGTATAGATTATCACCATTTTCATGGCTTAAATTAGAAAAAGAATATAATTCCTCATGAAAAAATAATTAAACCATATGATGGAGTTAAATTATAGCCATCTACATACAGAAAATCTTGAAGGAAACATCATGGGAATGTCATTTAAGAAACTATGAGGTTCATTAAATATGGATAGTTCGGTCACAAAGAACATGAATTTCCAAAGTCGATGAATATGATTGTTAATCCAATAGAGGAAAAAAAAATAAGACAAATAATATCCCACCAATCTCTAGTTTTTTAAAATAAAGGAGTACACGAATTATTAAAACATGTGAAATAATATAAATATTTATGATGATGATCATCATAAAAAATAACATATGATCATAGGAAAAGGTAAATATCTTGTGATCAAAATCGAAAATATTGGTTAAAAGAATGAAATTGTGAAATTTTCACATATCATCTAGTTTAGAAAAATTAATGCCTTATTTAATCTTTCTTTTATTGAGTCTTTTATATATATGTAATTTTGTATGGGTAAAAAATTATAAGCTCAAAAAAATTTATTGATATAGTAGTGAAATGTGTTAATTGTAATAAGGTTTCATCTAAATTATATTACTCCTCTATAATTGAGTTTTTTGGGAATCTAATTCATAACAATATAATAATTTGACATTTAGATAAACATGATGAATTTATTTGTAATGGATCATCATTATTTATATCGAAACCACATAAATTTAAAAACTAGTAAGGTAAATATTTTTGTTCAAAATTAACATATGATCATTTATTTCATCGTGGATAAATATGATGTTACAATGTAAATTATTTCAATATTGTTGGTCTTACTCTCCATGTGTGAAGGCTATTGATTTCATATGATTTGTGGAAAATTCAAAATATATGATATGAATATTGTTTTTATTTTATTTATTTCTTTATAGAATAATTACATAGTCTTCCAAATAATTTTTATGTTGATTTTTCAATATCACTAATACCTAGATTCAATATTTTCAATGAAATTATTTTAATTTGTAAAAATTGTGTTGTATAATTTAAGAAAAAACTATTGTAGAATATTATCAATGGATTTATCCTGCTAAGTTCATAACCATGTAGTGATTTTATTAATTTTTTTATGAATAAATATTTATCAAAATCTTCATTCATTGTAGGAAAATGAATAATATCACTACCAAAAATAATAACCATCTACCTAGTATTGATGATTTATAACATCTAATTTGAGGTTATAACTACTTTTAAAATATTGATTATTGATGTGGTTAATATCAAATGTGGATAAAAATTGAATAGATACCTCTTAAAACCACTCTTTTGAGTTACGTACATAATGAATTTATATTTATTTCATTTTCCATAATAATTCACCCACTATATTCATGTATTTAATGAATAACTTGTTTAAAAAATACATGGATCATACTAAACTAGATATTATAGATGTTATTTTTATATATTCAAAGGTCAAGGGAGATAATGAATATCATTTTATAATTTTTTCGGAATAACATAAAGAATGAGAGGTTTTATGTAATATTTTACATATGTGAATTTTTGATACCTAATATTTTATTCCTAGGTCATATAATCTCCAGTGTTGGTAAATCAATGTATCCATCTGTTATGTAACATAATAAACATTTTCCTAGACCAAACACTATGATAGAGATCTATAATTTTCATTATGAATCATTAATGATAATTTGTCAGGACTATTTAACTCACTTATCATTATAATATAAATGAGATTCATATTCCATTATATTTTTTAATGTTATGAAAATTTCAACGAATAGAAAACAAGGTTGGTCAAAACCCTTTTTCCTAGAATATAATCTAGTAGAGAAGGGTTTTTATCCTATAGTTATGTATTGAAGAATTTAAAATGGTGAGACCTCAAAAATAATTTTATGGATATATTTTTTTCCGTATGATAAAAGACAGTTCATTATAAAAATGACCCAATAAATGATTTGGAGTTAGCCATGGTAAATTTTTATTTAACGATATGGACTAATTATATTTACAGAGAAAGTTGTGATATATATAAATATATTAAAACATTTAAATATTAATTCATAAATAAAGATATGAATATGTTATTTTTATATAATTTTATATTATTAAATATCCTGACTACTCGATACAAAACTACCATGGTAAGGTGAACATGCTGGATAATTATTTAAGTCATAAATTCGATGTTAATTTCTCTACTAAGACGATTGAAATGGATCCAATAATTATGGGTTTTTAGAAGTGGAACATTAAATACTATGGAATGGAGAATGACACAATTCTTTTGAAACATGTGTTCCACCATATTTTAATGTGAAGATTCAATATGTATATAAATTAGTTTTAGAGATCCAAAATAATGTGAAAAATGTTTTTATGTTATTACCTAATTATGATGGAATTATATTTTTTAATAACCATTTCTATATTCCTTAAATACTAGGCTAGAAAAAGGAGTTGTTGGTTGGTTGTCATCGTTATGCAGAACCTATTCATTTTAGAAGAAAAATGATGTATAGAGATATGAAATAGTATTTTGGGAGAAAAACATGACAATTTGATATTGAAAAATATTTATCTTGATGGTTCGTTTGTCAGCATGCTAAGAGTGATTGAAATAGGTCCATGTGGATATTACAACCACTACACACACCAAAATTGAAATGTGAAAAAATCAGTATTGATGTTTCCATCAGTATTACAAAAACATCTAATTGGGAAAATATTATTTGGATATTAAATAATCAATTTATGAAGTCATCACACTTCATTTCCCTCATAGATGATTTCTATTTTGATTTTACTTCCATTATATATGTTAATTTATTGGTCATATTGAATGGTATATAACAATATATTTTTTATAATCATATCCATGGGTTACTTTAATTTTTTGGTGAAGTCATCAGTATGTACCTGATATGGAGTTAGACTTCAGAAATGATTTCCATCACTACAATGATGGTCAGTATAATAATACCATTCAAACCATGGAGTATATTTTGAGATATTGATCTCTAGAATTCAATGGATGTTGGGATATAAACATTCCTATAGTAATGTTTTCATTCAATTATTACTTTCACTAAATCATTCATATGGATACATTTGAGTCCCTTTATGGTAGGATGTAAGTAACTCATACATGTTGGGATGAAGTTATATAAATAATTCCATTAGGACCAGAGATAGCCTTGGAAATGACATATATAGTTAGAGATATTCAGCTACAAATAAGAGAAACTCCCAATTGAGAAAAAATATATATTGACCATCATGATTGAGATATATAGTCAAATGTTGATGAGAAGTTATTTATATAAAAATCTATATGGAATAATGTTATGATATTTAATAAAGAAATAAAACATAATCCAAAGGTTTATCGATCCATTCAAGATTCATGATCATGTATGGAGAGTGGCATATCACATGGATCTTCCACTGAACCACTCTCATGTTGATGATTTATTCCATGTATTTCTTATAAGAAAATACAATCCTGGTCTATCACAGGTACAAAAAATAGTGGTCATATCACTCGATGATTATATATCATATGAGGCAAAAATATTATAAATCATGGATCATAAAAATAAATTGTGATGGAATAATACTACTCACCTAGTTAATGATCTCTATTAGAATTATAAATTCTACAAATCTACTTTGTTACCCAAGGTTTATTATAATAGTGATATTATAAATTTCTTATATAAGAGTGACAGAGTTTTGATGGTGAAATTAAATCTAATGGGGGTATTCTGTAATAAAAAAAAAATTAGTATATAGTTCTCTATATGAATAATTGATTTATCTAATAGATTTCATTGTACAAAACACTATGATTTAAGATACAAAATTATACATTTAAAATTTTATAATTTAAAGATGATGTTATCATATTAAAATTTGATTATAATTTATGAATATAAATAATAATATTAGGGAATAAATTATTCTATAACATTTATAAAATGAAATAATTTGAATTAAATTAGTTATAAATTCATATACAGATTTGGAAAAAATGATTCATTATTTATTGAAAAAACATTTCATATACATGCATCTTGTTTTAAAAATAATAAACTAGACTAATCACTATAACTAAATTAGTTTAATTAAATTTATATTTCATATATTAAATAAAAAATTTAATAGTCATCTAATATTTTTAATTCATTGTATAAGAATAATTCTATTATTACGCATAAAAATTAATTTTTCTAAAAAGTGATTTTCCTTAATTATTGAGCATATATTAGAAAATGATCATATGAAACATATTGAAATTGAATAATGAAAAATGGATTACATATTTGTAATTATATGGGTAAAATATCATATATTGGTCCATTTTATTTTTTAAAAAATTTAAATATTAACCATGGTAACTTTTTTTCACCTATATAATGGTAAAATAGGTAAAATAGGGTAAAAATTGGGATATGGTTTTATAATTTATATTAAACCATAATTTATCCAATTAAATGATTATATTTAGGCCATGTATATCCATTTTAGGAATATATCAAAACATGGTTTCCTATATCTTTGAAATTGACATTTATATTATTTTAAGAAAATAGTAAATATAATATTTAATGTTGTTAAATTTAATATCTATAATCATTTTTTATAATGATTAATTAAGGATAAGTTCCAATATGGTTATTTATTACAGATATTTATAAATAATTATTTGTTCTTGAATAGTAACTTTATTCTCTTATGTAACCCCCGTAAAATATTTATTCAATTAATGTATACAAAAATTAAATGAATTTTAAAATATTAATGGTTATACATTTTAATAGAATTAATTTTTTATAGTAATTTTATAGAAACATATAAATTATTAAGATTATATTATAATATTATATTTGAATTGAATCATTATCCTCATGTCTTTAATGTGTGATAAAATAAATTGTTCCAAAATAAATATAAGTTATAGTTTGTAATAAATAAATTATTTTCAAATGATTTAAAATTCATAAAAATATATATTCTTTTTTTCCAACAGAGTATAATATTGATGAAAATGTCAAAATAATTCACTTTTTATTTATAGATAATTTTTATATTAATTATAGCATTCATAACCGTTTATCAATAAAATAGTTGATATTATGGTTAAAGGAAAAAATTATTAATGAATGTATAAAAAAATAAATAGATTAAAATTAAAACAAAATATATCCATTATAACATTATATTTTTATCGTACACACCTATAATCAAATTCATTGACATTTAATTCATTTTTTTTGGAATTACTATATTATATTTTAATGATTCATAAAATTCAATGTGATTCCTTTTACTCATATATAAAAATAAATCCATCCTTACTCTTCTTCACACCACCTTATGAATTCTATCTCTACCATGTCCTATCTATTTATATTGATAATATCCTGATCCATGTTCATGAGGTTATAAAATCCTAAAAAGACTAATCCTAGTTTCATTAAGAGGATATCAATTTGAGTACCTTCAAATATGTTGTAATCATATTATCAAATTATGTTTTTTACATGTTCCTTTACATTTTTTAATTTTTCTATTTATCATAATATAATAATTTGGATATCCTCAATATACTAAAACCATGTTAAAATAATTAATCCAAATTTATTTTTCTACTTTTCCATCAAATGGGAAATGGTATTAAAGCATGTGTGTACATACAACTTAACATCACCACATAGCCATATAAATCATTTTCCATCAACATAATTCATGGATGGTTATTTGTATTAGTATGATATATTCATATAATAGTTATTTAATGATTATACTTATAGAAATATAATATCACATCACCCTTTTTACCTTTGAACATGAGGGAAAAGATAAAATCGCAAGAATGTACATGTGGAAACTAACTCCCTAATGTGATGTTATTTATTATTATTTAACATTTTAATTAGATGGTAAGGAGGGTAGACGAAATTAATTTATATTAAAGACATGATAAATTAATTATTATATAAGTATGATTTATTTTCTACCTTTATTTCATTCAATCTGTCAAAAAATGGAAAATGTATTCATGTGTACACACATCCTACTATTCGTACAGGTTGTGTAATTCATTTGTTACATCTGTATTTTATGGATGAATCTAAATAAATTAATACATATCTAATGAATATATAATATATTTATATAAAATTTCATATATTACTTATCCATGATGAATGTAAATTTATTTTTAATACAGAATAAAAAAATCATAATAATATGTTTCACCATGATCAATGATATTAAAGAAAATTTGTAAAGAAACGAATGATAAAATTTCAATATTAGTTTATACATAGTATAATATATATGACTGTAATTCCAAAATTCTTGTATAATAATTATATAATAATTATAATAGAGTTTAAACTTTGTATAAATAATGAAAATAGTTTATGTATTGCTGTTATTTTTCTTTATAATTTTAATAAGGACAACATGTGCTTTAATTTATATTGATAGAATTATTTTATCCTTTTTTATTACATAATAAATAATTTCTTTTCATTATTTTTTTTTCAATAATATATGTTTTCCTATCATTTTTCTCAATTTATGTAGTGAATATATTGGAATACGTTTTTAATGGAAAACTGGTTATGTTTTTTATTTGTTTGAAAATCCCATTTTATTCAATATTCATGTTCTCCCTAAAATGATTTCAAAATATTTTAATATTCTCCAATTATTTTTATCCCATTTATAATAATTATTTAAATTATGTAAATAAATTTCAAAGGAATATTCCTATTATTTTTTGAGAGAGGAAGTTTTTGTTTTTGTATAGAATTGTGAAATGAAAATTTTTTGTTGCCTTTTACAATATGGAATGAATATCAATCCATCATGGGAATTAAAAATAATGAATAATTTCTTATAATTTTACAAGGTTCTATTAAAAAACTTTATTCATAAATATTTTCTAAAAAGAGTGTTTAAATATGTGATTTTATAATTAATAGGGTACACTCCTAAATATATATTCTATTGATTCATTTAAAGAATTATTCAATCCATCAAATCATCCATTGATATTAAATATGTTGTACTAGGGATATAAACCAACGATACCAACATTATTAATTCATTATATGTTTCATGATTATGCTAAATACATTTTTATAAAAACCATTTATTTTTATCAGTTATACGTTATCGAATTTAGGAAATGCTTATAAATCATTTTTTATTTTTATTTTTAAGGATATGATTATACTATGATTGTTTTATGATCTTGTGGCACAAATATTATTGGTTTTTATTAAGTGAAATATTCGATTGGAAATTTATATCCCTAAAATAAATTGGGTAAATTTTTATATCTCATTAAATAAATATCGGATACAAGTAATTTTTCATAATCAACTATGTGGAAAATTCTGATGTACTCGATATATTATGAAAAACGTTTTGATGTTATTATTTCTAATATTGGAAATAATTCAATGTTCTTGATTCGTTTTGGGATAATTATGATAATTATTTTTCAATTTTAATATAATAAATAGGTGTTTATGCATGGTCATTTATGACTTTATGGTCACGATATTAAACCATGATATAAGAGTTGGTTTCTATAATTATGTTTGATCCACACATCTATGAAAGGAATATATGGTTCATGATTTATTTATTATGATTTATATCTATTATGATTCATGTCCTTAAAAAGAATAATTTCTAATTCCATGACTCATGTTTGTGATTAATTATAGATTTGTAAGAACATTGGAAGTTATGTTGATAATATTAACAGGGTAATAAAAGGTTTTTGTAAATGGAAGCTACATAGATATAACATTATGTTCTTATATATTATAATTATATGTTCTCCTTACTATTTTTCCACTCTATGTTGAATTTTCCATGTCTCCATCTGAGTGATATGTTTATATGTTACATGTAAACATAACCCTATCACTCATACTGTATTTTAGTGCTAATTTCCCAACATTAATTAATAAATTTTGAATTCGTTCTTGAGTTTTTTGAATTCTATGACCAATATGTATATAATCATATTGAGTATCATGAAACAATCCACCCATTATTAGTTAGTTAATTTTAATGCTTAATAAAAAAAATATATTTTATTTCGTTGATGTAGTTCTATTGATGTTGAATAATTTTTTTCACATATATATTTTTGGTTCAATGCGTTATATAATGATTGAAATTACCATTGAAATTAATATGTCATATATTTAATTACATATGTTTTTTTATTTCCAGGATATATTGGGATGACTTTTCAATCATAGATTATATGTTATATCAAATAGATTATCTATCATAACATATCTATTGTTTAGTGTAGAAAATCTTGGGGGAGGGTGAATTTCCATTTGAATATTATGATAGCTAAATAAATAATAATCTTAAGGAATATTATATTATAATATATTATTTTAAAAACTATTATTTAATTTAATTATGGGATATCCTGATTTGATTGAGTATTCTCAGAGGAATATAGTTTTAGGTATCAAAATTGGAGTAAATAAATGAATAGAATATATTAATTGTATAATAATATTAATCAATATTTTTAATTGGGTGAGAAAATTTATATAATAAAATAGTGGTAATGTATTTTATTGATTAATTGTGAATATAAAAAGTGGCATGAAATATAAAATGATGGAGATAGATAGATTTGATATAGGTGTTCGTCAATTTATTGATGTGAGGCCCTATATATCCTCCACATGGGTGGTGAGGCTTGTCTTATTACTCCCATTCATGTCTATTGGATCATGTAATCATGTTCATCCAACTAATCTTCATGGTTGACTAATGAATATCATCCTCGCATAAATCATTGGTTCTATGATAGAATCCATATCTGTTAGATGTAAGATCCCTTTGGTGAATATATAGTTAAAAGTGGGATTTTGTTTCTGAAAATATGATTCAAATCAAAAAAATTATCTCTCTAGACAAAGGGTAAATTTTAGAGGAGGGATAGAGAGTTAATGGATGTGACATGCTTATGAAATTAAAAAAGTTAATTGAATCACTACTGGATTTGTTGAGATCATTGGACATTTTTCATGAGATAATAATTGATTAGTTAGAAATAATTATACAATTAATCTATAGACATTATGAATCCACATAGGTTTATTTATAACCTTCATAGTTACTAGGGGTCCCACATTCCAATTCGTTTCATTAATGAGCTAATCCAAGGATTTTAAATCCACAATAAAATAACATTGAATTTCATCCATGTTCTCTAACATGCCAGAAAACATGGAATGGTGGGAAATTAATTCATACTTTGACCTAAATATGAAAATAAATATTCCATTAAACATATTATATAGTATTTATTTCACAAGAAATCTCTAAATTTAACCTGACTAATATATCATATGTTTTCTGTATCCATGTGTTATATAGGTGTACATTAAATCCAACATGATCAAGGAAAAAACATAGTGAATTTCAACTACAGGTCTCTCATTATTTAATTTTAATATGAAACCGAAATGTTCCTTCAGAATTTTCATGAACTCAATTTATAACCATTACTAACAAGGGCACGTTGAATTCACAATGGTGGGGTCTTTTGTTTCCATTTATTTCAACCAAAAAACCATAATATTGTATTCATTATAAATAAAAAACACCATATAAATGTAATCAATAAATATAGATAAATGTTTTTTTAATCATAAAAAAATCAAGATATAAATAAGTACAAGAGTCTCTACCTTTTTTATGATCACAAGAACTCAATATAAATAGTTATATCATTTGAAAATAAATAGTGATTGATATAACATTATCATTAATAAATTTTAAATATTATTTACAATATTCTAAATAATTAATCATTAAATAACTAACACATAAGTAAATCAACTTTTGAGAAACAAATAATAATCATTATCAAAAAAAATGATATAGGAAATACTTCTTCAAATTGAAATTATATTCTAAAAAATATATCCCCCACTAAACCATGACACACTTCCCCAAAAATCAAATTGTTATACATAATTATAAAACACATGTAAGGGGAGAGATAAAAATTAAAATACATGAATTTTATTAAATATTTTGTATAAAAATAAATAATTTCTAATTAAAAATGTTTATCAATATTTATTTAAAATAAAATATTAAAATCAGGCTCATTATCGCCTTCGCACTCGCCATTGCAGTGATGCCCTAGATTCATGTTGTCGGGTCCTTCTCCCCCCTCCCGATCGGAGGTGGGAGTCTCGCATTTGCCGTCGTCTGGGAAGTATGACCCATCCTTTGATTTCTCTATGACCTTACCTATGATATCTATTTCTCCAAAAGTCCTAAATCCTATCTGGGAGGCACCCCACTTATCTCTGTTCCCAGCGGAGCTAAATTATGCTGAGGATTTGTGCAAGTATACCTCGGTGGATTTATTTTTTCCACATTGACCCTTGGTAGATGTTTTTACACAGTTTTTGACTGAATCTTCGAAGTTTCATGAGTGTGTAGTGGTCGGGTTACTTGTTCAAAGAAACATAATAGAGCATTTTCGCACGGAGGATGTTTTGGTTTCCGCTTGGTCCAGGGCTTCTCGAAGGTGTGGCGGGTCTTCTTTTTATTTATTCTGGTGGAGCATTGAATTTCATATGCGGCATGATCCTTTGTCGATTGCAATATGGGTAAGTCTCCCTAGTCTTCCTCTTTCGTTTCAAAACCCTTCCATTCTCTATGCCATTGGTAACATGATTGAGTGGTATTTATACTCGGATCAAATAATGGAGTCTGTGTCACACCCGATCTACCTGAGGGTCTGTGTTAAGGTCAATTTTGCAAATCCACTAGTGCATTGAGTCTATATTATTGAAGTAATGGAGTTCTGCTGGATCCCGGAGTTAGTCTTAGAAGTGTGGATGCGGTTCTATGTAGGTTGCAGACAGTTTGGGCACCTGGAGTCTGCCTGCCATAGGGACAAGGTGGGTGTTTCCTCACAGGTGGTCGAGACACTGTATAGTGATGGTCGTGATGATTATATTGATGAGAGGCTGGCTCTGGTGTTGGTAAATGGTGGCCTAGGAGAGGCTCTGTTAGAGTCTGGGAATGTGAATGGGGATTTGAGTTCTACTATGTAACATGTTATGTGTTCCAATTCTTGATATTCTTCTGGGTAGGGAGCCTATTTGGAGTCTTCTTGCAATGTCGTGGCATTAGTCAAGGATAATTCTGATGTGAAGGTGGAGAGTGAGATGAGGCAGGGCCTTATTGCTGTTATTCCGAGTCTTGCTTGTAATATGGAACCTACAGTGTGTACTTTTCATTTATTAAATTAATGGTCAGGGACATTGTCTCTAGCTAGGATATCCTGGTAATATTAAAATCAAATTTGAAGAAGAATAAATCAATACATTTTATGAAAAAAATGATTCCAAAAAAATCAATTTCAGAAAATTAAATAACACACAACCAAAGATAATAGAGAAACAGATAGATATATATGGAGATATAAGAGATCTGAAATGTATTTCAATATATAATGATAATATAAAACATATCCAAACAACAATAGAAGATGAAAATTCATACTCCCCCTCAAATGGTGTATTTTGAATATTAAAATACATTAATGGTAATATTATTAATCTTATGAATAATATATAAATGAATTGAAAAATAAAATAAACAAATAATAAAAATATATTATTCATTTCATGTTATTATATTCATGTCTAATACCTGAGAACAAAATAGTTAGATGAAAATAAATTAATTTTGAAATGATACTCATTTTTGATTAGTGGATCATCCACATAGAGTTGGACTTTTTATTTTCATTGAGTACCCATCATATAATATTTCAAAAAGTTACAGTATTGAATCCATTACTAAACTCCACTCTACACTTTATAAACCTATAATTAAACTCCACTATCCACTTCTAATCCTTATGATACCCTTAATATTCACTGTTCTTTATTTCAACATAGAGGGAACATCACAAAATCTATTCATTGCTATCAAACTCTTATATCTCTATTGATTTTTTTAGACTACTTTTTATCCCAGAAAATAAGTGTTCAACCTCTCATTCAAGGGTACTAAAAAAACAACGGAATATCATGCATGTCTTATGACGTTTTCCTCATAATACTTGATAATTTTATCATAATTTTAATTAAGGGAATGTAAATACATTTCCATTTTTAGTCGGAGTGTGTGATTAAATACGTATAAAATCATGTTTTTTAGAATTATTACCAACCCATTACATCAATATATTCCTCAGGATTCATATTCTTGATCATTTTCCACCACTTATTATCTTATCCCTCGATATAATAAAAACCTAGTATAACCTTTTAACCCACATAACATTGATGTATGGATAATATATTCCCTTTGGAGTTAGTCCATTGTTCCATGATTAAGGGATAAGATGATCTATTTAAATTTATAGGACTTTGTCATATAAACTTGTAAACAGTAGTTTTTCCCTTCTTAAGGGGATTTGGAAGTTCCTCGTGATCCAAGATTTCATTCATAACTTGATTCAGATAAGATGGTATTGTCCTAAAGTTTTTGACTTCATCTATAAATTAGTTCTAGAAACATGTTGGGGCATTCATCACATTTCATGTCACCATTATTATTTATCTATTTTTTCCAATTTCTGAACATTCTAAAAAAGGTAAAATTTGGGATGATTATTTTTAAACAATTAGTTTCCTATTTGGGAATCTAATGATATTGTTGGAATAAAATATAAATTACATGTGTTCTTCTAACTTATAAATTTACGTGTTTCAATCTATGTTATCCATGATCTATTTCCTAACATATATTCTTATGGGTATTTATTACCCTTAAAATGGATGGTAATATGCTTATTAAGTTACCAAATTATATCCCTAGGAGTGGAACACCCGATGTGCTGTAAGGCCCATTTTAATGCACCAATTTACCGTGTAGTCTAGCTCAATGGGGTCTTTCTGGATTTACCCCTATGTATAGTTGTTCAATATCCACATCCACTAATAGTATCCATAAATGGATTTATATCCTTGATAAATTACATACTCTATACTTATAAAAATTTATGGACTTATTATTATGCAATGTATTATAACGATGGTTTTCACTATAGATTTCTATCCAAATTCTTAAAATTACTAAACATTTCCATTGATAATGACTACAATAACTTCTCTCGTTATTATGCATTAATTAATGATTTATTAGATAAAAGTTAACATAATAAAACCCAAAAAATAGAAATTTATAGTGACTTTGGGGATTAGTTACATTACATAAAAACATAAAAAATGGAATACATCATCTTGGTGAAAACATCCTCAAAATATTCATAATATTCCATTGTACATAAAAATTCATTGGATGAAATAGGGATACACATAAGAAATGGGTGAGATATAAATCCCAACAAGGGAATAGACATGAAATAAGTGAATAAATTGATACCTGTAAGGAACAAATTTACAAAGATACATAAAAGGAGTGAGAATTATATACATGATTAATGAGGTATGATATAACATCATAACGATAAAGGCAACATGTGAGATGAGGAAAAATATTCAAACACTGCATTATTAGCATTGGTCAAGCTTAACTTCCAGTACATCAAGATAGAAAAAGTCTTATAATGTAATTTTTTTATTCTTTATCCCAAAATGATGTCCCATGGCACTAAAATTAACAAATTAATTAAAGAACTATATAATTATAAGCACACCCATCACATTCAATTCATTATAATGATTTTTTGTTCCATATAAAACATAGGACATGGAAATATTTATCATCACATTTTAGTTAAAGATCATAGAGAGTATAATACATACAAGTATTTCCCCAATATAAATTAATATGTTCATAAATGTGTACACCCATTATAGGAAATGGTTATGGGTATTCACTACACAATTATATGGGGTGGAAAATAAAAGTGGAATTTCATCAGTATTACTTTCTCATATAAAAATTACTAAAATGGGTTGATGAGAGAGAAAAATGGTAACTAATCCTTTTAAAAAAAATGGATAGTAATAGGGTAATAGAAAAACATATCCAAAAATTATTAATTATAAGTGAAAGAATAAAATTATAAATAAACTTGAATAAGGGAGATTAGGAAATGATCCCTTACCTAGAGAGTGTGACTCATAATGGTTAACAGGACCATCTTGAGATATTGGGGGAACCTTGGGAGAGATATATTGATGGGAGGGAAGAGTAATTACATGATCCAAGTATTTTGATGTGATATATTCGAGATATTGGGTTTTTTATAAATGAAAAGAGAGGGAAATTATTTATTGTTTTTTATTCTTTGTTTTTTGGACTCTATGTAATAAAAACACCAAAACAATTCATCATATCATGGTTTATTCCCATATTTTCTGAAAAAAAGGTGTGGTATTAAATATTTAATAACGAAAAGGTATGAAAATAATAAAATAATACAGTTTCTACTAAGTATGTGAGTAATACTCATAATCAAATGATTTTAAAAACATAAAAAATATTAATAGTTTAGGAGGATTCAAATTGGATTTATAAAATTAATCAAATTAACATAATTTCACATTATTTGAAAGGTAATCATTAATTTGGTATTTTATAACATTAGACTACTTGTTAAATCTATTTTGGATCAATTTGATTTTATAATACACATAGTATATTTATATGGTATTTAATTTTTTAATGAACATTTGATTGTCTTAAAAAATTATAAACTATTCAACATTAAATAATATAGATGTTAAGATTCCAAAAAAAAATCAATTTTTAATAAATTATTTTAAATATATAAATTTTTTCATCCAAGATATGAACTTCAATTTATTGAGAAAGGTTGTATTTTTTGACAAAAACTATTTTCAAGTCCTATAGAAATTATTGAAGACATTATAAAAATTATATGATAATTGAATTTTAGTAAGAATTAATTTATAATATTTTTTATTAAAAGATTCCTAAAATAATATATTTCGTTTGGGGGGTCAAAACCAATGGGAAAAAGGCTGTTGTAGAAATTATGTAGTAGTAATGTAGTAGAACTATAGAAGAAACTGAATTGTTGCACTTGTAGCACTATTGTACTGGTTGGCAATATAATAAGAACTATAGTACTGGAAGCATTATAGAGTGTACTATAACATCCTAGGTACTATATATGAACAACTAATCAGACGTCACATTGGTCAAAAATATTGTCATTTAGGTCAATATAATGGGATTCCAGGCCCATTAGGCCTAAGATCCATGTAATGGGATTTACAACCACCAGGACAACTGGCCTTATACAAAATAAATAAGTCTTGATTAGTAGAAAATACCCTTAGGGGGAAATGGGATTCCTTTTTAGTATATGTGTGATGGGTGTGTTTTTGTCTTCTTAAATATAAATTTACCCTAAATGAACTAATACAAATTTATTTCAAGAATACATTAATTCATCAAAATAGGTTCATTAAAAGGGGCATCTTTTAAAATAATAATAATAATAATCTAAGGCCTTTAGTCCATTAGAAGAAATACATATAAAAAATTCAATTAGTGCATTATGTTATAAGAATAAAAATCACTTATAAAGTAATGATACGAATATAATTTGAAAAATATTGTACTTAATATACAGTATACATATTCATCATACTATGGTGTTGATACATATCTCCTTAATGATCTAGAAAATTCCTAAAGGGTAATGTTCACGATGGTGAGACCTTTATTGTGTGGTTCGGCATATGTGGGATGGGTCATGATATTGATGAGCTCGAACTTCCCAATTAAATGATTTAGCTTCCATTTATGTTTTTAGATCTTATCTTTTGCTAAGTCAAGGTAAAATCTCGGGGACACTATCTTCTTTAGATTCAATGATAAATGGGCTTCATAAGGTATGATCCTATATGTTAAGGCCATCATTTCATCAGTCTCTTTCAATGGTATTTATAAAAACCCTATATTTATAATAACAATATGATAACAGTTCAATGTAAATATTATCAATAGTAATGATTTTTAATGGTCATTCATGTCAGAAAGGATATAATAAAACCCAAAAAGTGCATTTGTTTTCTGTATCCATAATAAAATTGATTAAAATTAAAGTGTAATTTTATTTATCAAATTTTGGGACATTAAAATTCAATTTAAATAAATTTTATATCATTTGTAGCTTTCATTACAACCATGAAATATTTTATCTTGTGTTACATTTCAGATAATGTTTTAACACATAATGATATATAATATAAATTATTATTTAAATAGGATTATTATATCATATATGTTAAATATACAAATTGTAATAGTATTAATTAATTTTCACATTTTTTTAAAAATAATTTTATATAATGAAAAAAATTATAAAAAGAAGGATTTTAATATTTGAAATTTTAGTATGTTTCAAAAATACTATTATATGAAAAAATATTCTTTATTACTTATTTAATAATATATATATATATTAAATTTTTGAAACAATTATAAAATTTTTTCCAATAAATAAAAAAAATTATTTAAATCAATTTGTCCAAATTTTCATAGGAATATTTTATAATTTTTTCTAAAATGATAAGTATTTTGATGAGTAGATAAAAATTATGGTTTTTATTATGAATTATCATTTATATTAGATCATTTAAATAAATATGTATTTTAAGATAGGTTTAAATTTATAATTAGATTAATTGTATTTATATTGATAAAATATATATCATTGGAATCTACTTCATATTTAATTTCATTTTTAAATTTCTCTCTAATTATAAAATGTTTCTCTCTATAAACCCACATTCTCTTTTCAACCACTGATTAATGATTAAATTAAATTCTATCGATTATGTTATTAAAATGTTGACAAATGGATTATATATTTTGATTCATAATAATAATAATTATTTAATATGTTCACCTCAATATTTGAACATAATAAATATTAAAAATAGTAAATAAATATTTACCATTATAATGACATAAATTTGTTTACAAAGGGGTAAACTAAAATAATAATGGTATAAATTTACCAAATACTTTTCCAAAAACAATTTTCTGGAACTATACTTATCTTTAATCTTCCCATATTGATAATATACCATTTTTCTCTATTTTCATGTTGATATTGTGTGTACACCTTTCACATTTACGAATTACATGTGCGAAACTCACCTAACTTATAAAAGGCCACCCCACTCTTCTCTTATCCAAATATCCAAACCCATTTTTACAGTAAATACCCTCCCAAATAACATCCTCAATTATATTATACAATCTTATAACCATTTTTTTCATATATGCATCCTAATATTATTTTTATTGTGATCCAAATGATACTGTTTAAAAAAGAGTAAATTTCCCTGAACAACTGTTTTGTTTTATTTCATCATCGACCTCAATCAATTGTTACAACACCAATATGATATAATAACATAATTATGTTCCTTATAGTGAGATATTATTATTATTATTTATTTACATAAATCCATATATTATTTCATACAATGGGAATTGAAATTTTCATTCATGTGTACAATAAACTATAGCCTCACAAGCCAATAATATTATTTCTATTAACATAGCTAATGAATGTATATAATGAAAGATTAAAAGATTATATATGAATTTTTTTTTATTATTTTAATTTTCAATATTATCTTATCTATTACTCCTTAGTAGTTTCCATTCTACGTGAATATGATAACATGACATATTTGTATGGAAGACTATCACCTCACAAGCGATATGATTCGTTCTGGATTTAAATTGAACATAAATATGGTGGGTTATTAAATGTAGGTCAAGTATATGAGAAACATTATTCCTAAATGGTTATATATTTTTTATCCTTATTTTAATTAATCCATCAAGAATATGTAAATGTGTTAATGCGTATATACATGTCGTCATCTCTATGAATAGTGTCTTTCATTTTCTATTTCTAACTTTTGTGGATTAAATTAAATTTATATATAATGAATATATATTATATTAATATGATTTTTATAATTCTATAGGTTACGAATATATGATCAATGTAAGAGGAATAAAAATAATAAATCAAAACATACATGAAAAATAAAACGTATTTTTACCCAAAACGTGATGTTTATAGGCAATTGTTAATAAAACGGTAATTAAAGGTAATAGGTAAATCACACATCAAATTATATATATAATAATAGTTCTTAATTAGATGTATAAATTTCATATATTTAACATAAATGAGGTTTTAACATGTTCAATGTTATTATATATATAATGTAAGGGATTTTTGTCTTAGTTTTTTCTTATGTGAGACAAATTCAATATTCACCATATATTTTGTTTATGTTGTGTAAATATTAAACATCAATTTATTTTATAATTATTTTACTAAATTGTACTGTGAGGTACAAAACCAATTTTGGTTAACAATTTTTTGGGGCTTGTGACTCAATATTACCAAATTGATATGGGTTTGAGGATATAATCTCATCTTTATAAGGATTGTTTCTATTTATTCTTAGGATATTAAAATATATGAAATATATCTCCACAAAAATAGTAAATTTTATTATAATCTCGTAGTTTCATAGTAATATTTTTTTCCCTTCATATTTGAATCATTATGTATTTATTAGTTGAATATATATGTTTTTAATAAAAAATTCAGTTATTTATCTCTTTGATCGAAAATCATTTATGCTCCAGATCTATTTTTTTTAAAAAAATTTGAAAATAATTTAACATTCCACAAATTATTTATTAATTAATTTTTACCCATTTTTAATTTTTTAATATTTTTTTAATAATTATCATATATTTATCAAAACAATGCACATTTGGATTTTACGAAAAATATAAAAGGAATCGTTATTTTAATGTGTAATGTATTTTCCTCAGTCATGACCACTTAATTTTTCAATAATTCATTTATATGTTTCAATGGTTATTTTGAAATAAATGAAACTTAATAGTTTTGTTTTTCTTTTAATGAATAAAAATATTTTTTTCTAAAAATTTTCTATTTTATTTTTAAGAATTTTATCCATCTATGATCACATCATTTGATATTATATTTGATTTTCTAGAAATATCATCCAATTTTGACATATCTATTCTTTATTTGGATGGTTTTTTATTGTTATTACCATATACATATTAAAAATGCTACTTTATATGGGTTATTCAATAATTAAATATTCATAGAACAAATCCCATTTTCATTTGATATGATGTAATGAAGGATTTATGATGTTTTGAAACAAATATGTGTGGATTATATGAATTATGGGACCTATATCTAAATCTAATGCATTGGGTAAAGATGGTTAAATCATTATAAAATAATATATCTGTTAACCTTATTATATTTTCAAAAATTCATGTGTGAACCAAATAACATGTTCATGATGTAATTCATATACCTATCTTCCATTTTCATAACATTATGTGTTGACCTGGTTTCCTATCAATTTTTTTAGAAGGACGTATTTTATTTACCTGGTTTAATGAGTGAACTCATTTCATATTGGTTCACACAATATTATTTAACTATTTATGAAATAATAAAACTAGAACAATCTCATTTCAATTCAAATTTATGCAACAGTTTCATTGATCTCTCAAAAAATAATAGAAAAAAATATCATTATTCATATTATCTTATGATTTATATTTTATGGTTTATCAATTTATTGTAATGGGTTTTATGATCACATTAATGTTCCACATATTATTTCATGTATTTCATAAAATATTTCATGTATAGTTTATATCATTCAACACATAAATGTTACTTGGAATCCTAATATTAATCAATAACACAACATTTATAAATTGAAATGTTACATTTCATCTTCATGTATTCCTTAAAAATACTTTGAATAGTCTTCAAAAATAAAATAATTTAGTAATTCTTGGTCAATATTGTGTTATCAATGTATTCAATCTAGTTATGATGATTATGAATGATAATATTTGGGTCTCCCAAATTGAATTATAAAATAATTTCATAGTGAAGAACATTAACATTGAAAACCAAAGAAAAAGGCTAGAAGAATATCTTCTCTCATGAACAAGAAAAATTTTATTTGAACTCATCATGAATTAGTTCTTTTGGATGGTCATTTTTTCCTCCAAAAAACCGTGAGATCACATTCACTCAAAGGAAAACACTTAAACTCATCTTCATTCTATGATATTTATATGAAAAATATCATTTCCATACACCACCAATATTTTAATTTTTATTCCACAAACAATATCGTAGTTATAATATATTTAAAAAAATTAACCTCCCAAATATAACATAATTACTCAAAATAAATGCTCTAAAAATTGAAATATTTCTTATGCAAGTTCCCAATGTATTTATCTTGGTGAGTAACACAAATTATCATTCATATCATGATCTCATCCATTTTTATGAATGACCTTTGAAACATATATTATAGTGGAATGAAGCTCATATATTTATTTAATGACATGAATGCAAAACATATATTTAATTTTGATAATTGAACAACTCATCACATCATAATCATGGACTAAGAAAAATATAGAGACATTAGGTTTCATTGATGTTCGTCTGAATAATCTACTATGTGGTCAAGATATAATATGAGGTTTTTAGGAATTATTTGATCCTAATTAATAATATAAATTCAACGATTAATATCATATGATGGTGAGAATTATCATCAAATATATCAAGGTGGGGAAATAATAATCCTATTCTCTAAAATCATACATCAAAATTGTGGATTTTTTTTCATATATTAGAGCGCATTCCTCGTATAGCTTGTTCCTTGGTAAAATGGGATGGGAATAAGCCTACATATTCACACACCTGGAATGTAGCACATCTAGCCTTCTTTTCCCACCCACATCTACACTTGGTCACAGGATTCGGTCACACCTGGTTCAATGGACAATATCCCCAACACCGAAGACCATTACTCCCAACTAGTGTAGTATTTGGGATGTCCCTTTTAGGCTTCTAATGGACGGACTATATTTTTTAATAAGTGAAAATTCATAAAATAATTTGAATTTCTATGTTTAAAATATAATTCCACCCATTTAAAAATTCATTCATCCACATGATTTCAATAATAATAATTTTCAAATCCATTGTAATATAATAATACACATGTAATATATAGGAGTATATTTTTTGGGTCAAACTAAAATTAATCATCTCAAATTCATGAAAATAATAATTTTTGTGTTCATTTATTTTTTGAATTCATTGTGAACTTCATCAAAATTACATGTTCACATGTTTCTATAATTATGATTAGTTCAATAAATATTAACAATTACAACAAAAGATAATTTTCCATTATGAAATGATATACCATTAAATGAATCCATAGAAAAATTCTAGGAAACACAATTTATTTCAATAAATTTGCCAAAAACAAATCGAGTTATCATTTTAAAAACATGCATGATTGGACCCAAAATATACAATTGAATGATGTACACCATGAATCGTCACAACATCATTAATATAGATATACACAGTGTGAATAAAAGGTATATCTTCTATTATATCAAGGTATTGTGAGGATTATGTATATTAATAAACAATAACCGATATATAATCATCCTTTATAGGAGTCTTTAGAAAACATGTGAAAATATTCATAGTAATATCGTCCAATTTTCAGATATAAGTATGTGGAGATTCCATGAAATAGTTATGTTGTTTCCAATCATGATTTAACAATTAAAAATAAAAATATATTTAGATATTTTATGTTATTTACTATGTCAAATTGTCACAAAACATGTTCCCTCATAACCTAAAAAATTTACTTCTTACAAGTTGTAAAAATAAATTCACGCTATGATAATCATCTAATAATTACATTTCTCTCTCTAAAATAGATGAAAATAAGGGTATCTTTCCAAATTTCAATATATAATAATCATTGATAAGTCCTACCAACCTTCCATCATTCACATATTTAATTTCCAACTTCATATTCATTGAAAAATCATAAAACATTTTATTTTTTCTAATAAGTATGGTTTGAAAATCATTTATATGATTTATGAAATTTATACTTATTTAAATATTATCATATCTAATTTAACTAACATCATGAATCTATGATTTTAATAATAATAATTTTAATAATAATCAGTTTTATTTCCTATTCAATGAATCATTTTAATTATATTACTTACTAATGTGGTAGAGTGTTGATTAATCAAAATCCTAGATTATTTTTACCCCTTAACATTACATTATATTGATTAATGTATGTGCAATAATGTGTTGAAATCATTATTAACAATATAAATTTAATATTTTACAAAATAAATATAATTTATCCATATCATCAATGAAAATATTATAGATTCTAACTCATGATCATTGGTTTTATTATTATATTAAATAACCCTTATCTGGCCTGATTCAAAGGTAACAACTCTATATATTTGTATAAGGACACATCTAGGTATCTTTTCTAATGCATCAATATATATCATAAATCCATCCCTTACTGATTTTAAATTAAATATCTCTTATTCAATAAATCTAAAAACTATTTATTCATAAAAGTTTATATATTATTCAGAATATTTGAAGATAAACAATTTTTTTTTAAAATGGAGAATTTTTTTATAATTGACAAAAAATTTAAACAAATCGTCGATCATGACCTAATAATCGATGTAATAGAGAATCATCATTTATCTTTTTTTGTTATGGGAAATTATATAAATTATTTTATATTTGATGGATTAATATATATTATACCCTTAAAGGTTATATAAAAAACAAACAATGTTCATGAATCCATAATTATCATTGTCACAAGTTTATATATAACACATTTAATTTAAGATTCTTATGATGGAATATCAAATGTATATTATTCTCTTCAGAAAATTTATATCGTATCAATATATCATTAACAAAAAAATTATCATTCTAATCTAGTAATATTGTGTGAATAAGATATATAAAAATAGAGTGTGTGTTAGTTAATAAAAAGGAACTTTTTTTAAATTCATATCATTCTTACCTCGCATGAAATTCCATCTTCATAACATCTTTAGTTTCACACACATTCAATGAAATCATAAGGAAATATCAATATTTGAAAAATGTTTTTCACTGTGTAGTCCAAAGAAAATTTCATCAATATTTTGATTTAAATACATTTTATTAATAATAATATCACTAATTTCAATGTAATCAACACCTAAAATCATAGACACATATTTTATCTAAAAAATAAATAGGTCCCCCAAGGTGAAACACCAGGTCCTGTAAATACCTTATTACAAAACTCAATAATTTTTTTCTTTATTTAAATTAATTAATCTTATTCCATCATATAGGGAGTCATAGATTTATGTTTTCCATTAGTAATATGTTCAATTGAAAACAAAACGTCAGAATCCTGTGGATTTATATGACGTTTATTGAAAAATAGATTATTGTATTCTTGTATAATAAGTTTAACCACTATTTTGAAGATAAAATTTCCATTAATATGATCAATATAACATTTTATCTACAAATATAATTATTTAGAGTGATTATAGGTGGATCCATACATGATTAAGATTATTTAGTCTCCCTTATGAGGATAACGATTCAAAATATCAATCAAGAATAATAATATCCTTCTCCTATAACTGAATTTTTAAAGTATAGTTAGAAATAAAATCCATACCAAGTATTATATTAGATAAAACCATAGGTATAATAATCATGATTGAAAATAAGGTAAGTATTTCTGTCATAGTGGTAATTGAAATAATTTTTATTGTTATAATAAAACATCCACATAGATCCTTGATTGTAAACTCCTTTATTATGACCATGAAGGAATATATTATTTTCATGCAAAACATTGAAGTTATAAAATATTGTAATTGTCTCTAATAAAAAAATTCATTACATAAATTTAATATTTCAATCAAGGAACCTAAAAGAATATATTTATTGATATATGCATCCTCTGTATTAATTTTGTAACATAGGATGTCTCTCATTAAACTCTTCTATGGAAGGATCCCTTGATGCTTTGTACATTACTTTAAATAATTCTTTCTCTTTCTATCTATAGAACTAGACAAAAATGATTTCATTATCTTTGATATATTTGTGATCATTATGACCCCATTCTCTCTATAATATATAGAATCAAGTTCCCATTAAAAATTTAATTTGGTGTTTATTTTCAAGATTATCACAGATTAGAAATTCAATGATCCCTTTCATTTTATTTTGGACATTTTTTGTTATTTATTGATTAGTCAACCTATTCATTTCATTATATCCATTTATGATATAATTCCTACAATCATAGTTACCATTCATGATGGAATATTATACTATATCATAAAATGATGAAAATAATTGAGAAAATTTTTTCATTTACGGTATGGGATTAATCATGTCAATGAAAGAGCAATAGTTTTCTCTAGAATATGTATTTTGTCTGCCAAATTTCTAGAAAATCATGTATTGTTAAACTCATGCTCTAAAATATATTCGTCGTCTTTATGATTCATATTGATTAAATAATATAATTTTCATCCAATTTCGATCAATTAATGTTTTTACTAAATAATATAATTATAAATGTTATCTATTATATACGTTGTATTACACCAACCTCTTTAGAGTAAAATATCCCTTACCATCATTTATCATATTCTCCCTTTTGATAATACACTATCAGAGTGATAATTTTCCATTTATTAAATAAAATAGAGAAAATTATCATTTTGGTTGACTTAATCAATTGTAACACCCAATGAATATAAAATATATTTATTTTAGAATATATTTAATTTCATCAACAGCTTGACATGCACACAATAATTGGTTTAAATGATATAAAGTTACTCTATTAAAATGATATCTAAACATGACACTTATAACCTAGCCATTAAAATAATAGGTTTGAATTGAAATAACTAAATTATAAAAAATATATAATTTGCACATTTATATAGGTTGTATATATATTATTAATAAAAACAATATTCATTTGCATGAAAATTAATTTTTTTAAGAAATTTATTTTTCTAAAAGATGGTTTATTTGTGTTTTGTGCACATAATTTAAATTAAATTTTAAAAAAAATATTTCAAAAAATATGATCAAACTAAATTAGTCAATGAAATTGTAATATAAAAATTATCATAGGTTTAATTTTTTTCAGAAAAGATTATTTTTTCAATGAATAGTTAAAAATATGGAATTTTAAAAGAATGCCCTCTTATAGTTTAATATATTCATAAAGTAAAAAATGACATTAAAAATTTTTTAACATAAAATAAGATTAATTTTATAACAATTAATCATAATTTTTCATTTTAATATTTTTAATAATAATTTTGTTTAAAAACCCACATTCTAATATTTCGATTTTTTTCTATAATTTTTCTTTCTCAAAACGTCTGTACAACTAATTTAGAATTATTATTTTATAAATATATGAATAGAATTTTTAAAAAATGATTAAATAATTTTAATGATAATATTATATAATATTCAATAAAGTAAACATATTTTTTAACTTAATGAAATGTAGAAAGAGTAGAAATTATATCCACAAATAATAAAATAATGGGTTTAAAAGGGGATAAACTAAAAAGACAAGGGTTAAACTCACATAAAAAATATCTACAATTGGTTGAAAATTCCGATTACAAGGGGATAAACTAATTTTTTATCATTTTGAAATGTAAAAATTCTAATTACAACTATTTCTATCCACGATTATATTTGTTCCATTCACCTAACATATAATGGAAACCATGCCTCTTATATTCATCACACATTTAACCAGTTTTGGTTCAGAAAATAACTTACCAAATAAATTAAAAAAATCCAAAAAACTAATATTATACTCCTATTTTCATAAATATATTATAGGAATACTTAGGTCTAATCTTACATAGGTGGCCCGAGAAGTGGTAAAATTACAAATTATGTATTTCACTTTTATTTCTTCTTCAAACTACATAAAATCATCATAATCTATGATTATATAATAAAAATGTGTCAATTTTAAATTTAGATTAGATTTTGATAAGGTCATGAACAACAACTACCCTGCTTTTATCAAATTGGTTACAAAATCTTCAATCATGTGTACAGAAGACTACCTCCTCATGAAATGATGCCATTCATATTTTCCATTACCCCCACTAATAGTTTTCCATGAAGAAGTATATAACATTAATATATTTAATTTATGACATAATTATTCATTTGGTTTCATTATATCATATAATAGTTTTTTTACCTTCCATTCTGTATGAAGTATGATAATTTTTCTCTTGTGTACAGAGAACTACTTCCTCGCTAAGTGATGTTATTCGTTTTTAAATAGTGTTTTTATTAGAACATAATAAGATTAAATGAAATGCATATATGTTATATACATGAAATTATTATTATATACGTGAAATATTTATCATTCAGGTAATTTTATATACCATTTTATTTCATTCCATTTTAGTAACTGAAATATGCTTACATCATAGTATTCGTGTAGACTACATCCTTCAAAAAGAGATGTGAATCTATTTTGACCACCAGGACATGTAGATGATGTGTATAAGTTTATTTAATGAAAATAATATTGTAAATATGATTTTATGAATAAATTTAAAAAAAATTATACATAACTTCTTAATATAAGGATTTCTAAAAATTGGAATCATTACCTATAAAGACCACAAAATTTAAAGGAATTTTCTTTTTAATTTTGTTGGAATTTTATGAGTCTGTAGCTTCGGACATCACTCGATTCTGAGGCCCGGTGTGCCCGGAATAATTTTCTGAAGATTAGCTTGGGTACGTTCAGTAAACGAACGAGCGAGTTTTTCTATCTTTTGAACCGGTGCATGAAATTGAAATCCAAGGGAACTGATGAACTTGTAGCTTTGGTAATTGCTTAAGGGGACCTTTATCGCAGTTGTGTTTTAAGTGGGTTGAGAATTATTATTTGGGGAATTATTATTAAATAAATAAAATTGTTGAACAATTTTATTTTGTATCCTTGAAAGTTAAACTCTTCCATGGGAAGTTGTTGGTGGATCCCAAAACCTCCCAACATCTCATGTGTGGTTATATGAGAGGTGGGGCCCAAACGAGCCCCAATATTTCATTATCCCCAAACTCCCTTAAACCCCCTTGATTAATTTGTTAACAACTCTTTAATTGTGTAACTCTTCCTTTCCTCTCTCTCCCTATATAACTTTTCCCAACACACCTTAATTAATAATTTGAACCTATTCAAATAATTAATTAAGTGATTTAAATTTTGATATTTAAATTGCTAGTGTTAATAAAAAAATAGGAGTTTCATATTATTTTTATTTGGAACTTGTTGTGTGTAACACCCTGAGATTTTATGAAAAATATACTTTAAATTTCATTAATGTCTTGTGTTTTATGCTACACCAAGACTACCTTGCGCTATACGCAACACCGTATTAGCTTGCAGTATACGCAACACTTTTCTTAGCTCTTGTTACACACAATTTCAAGTTCGTTTGATAGAAGTTATTATACACAACATTGAGTGTATATATATATATATATTCAATGTATAAATAAAATATGGTTGGATTCTGTTATACACAACAACAAAGGAGTTGTGCACTACACCCATCCCTGACTTGGCTTGCATTATACACAATCGCGACCTTCCTCGATAGCGTGTGTTGTACGCAATACCGGGTTTTACTAAACAATGATATATTAATTTTAATATTGTTATGAACTAGCCATTATGAACAGTGTTAACTAAATTTTTAATTTTATAACATTATTAGTCATCTTACACATTTATAGAACATGGTATAAGAACAAAATAAAATTTTCGGGTAAAATAAGTATTTAAAAAAATGCAGTTTTGCCGCCTTTTGATGGTGAACCCACATTAAATCTAATTTTTGACATGTTTATAAGTTCAATTTGACAAAATAAACTTCTTCTTTTGAATCAGGATATAAAAATTTACATTAGATAAAGTTTTGATATTTTTCCGATAACTTTCATATTTTAATGAACAGTAAAACACGCTACATTTTAATTAAAAACAACTTTTTTCATCGTAATATATTATGTGGTTAAATTATAATATTGAATGGTTTTAAAGTATAAATAGAATATATTTTTACCATTTAATATAATGTATGTCATTATCATTGATTTTACATTGTATTCGTAGGTTAAATCAATTCAGTCTTTTGCAATGTTTTAAAGAAAAAACCCATTTTCTTTCGACAACGGGATTAATTTTAATTTAATTTCTGCATCTTTTCTGTATTGATTTTGAAAAATGGATTCCATATTTGGAATCATTGGGTCCAAATTATGTTAATAAGCTAATTTTTATTTTTGGGCATTCTGAATAGTAACTACGGTAAATTTTATTTACTATAGTTAAAGGTAAATCGGATAATTAAGGGTAAATATAAGATTATAAAATTACCCTAACACTTGGAAAAATCTTATTGGATGGCTAAAAGTAGACCCATATACCCTAAGGGTCACATTAGATAATTTTATGGACTTTTTTCAATGAAAATAATTCAATTATTATTAAAACCAAAGAATGTGACAACATGTCACTTTCTTAAATCTTATAAGTATAATAATTTTAATTTAGTGGTAAAAATCATGAAACTTCGAAAATTAATAGTGTCCAGAAAGATAATACAATTATCTACATCATAGGAATTTATTTAGAATTTTTAGGTATTAAATAATTATAATTTATTATGACACAAAGATGATGCAGTAATGGTCTTATTAATGAAATATTGACATAATTGATGTTATAAATGCCCAAATAAATGTAATTTGAGACTTTTTATTACTTAAATTAATTTTATAGTTTAATTTGACATTTTATTGTTGATATAAGTAACTTGCTTTGAACTTATCATTCTGTTATGAATTTCATAAAAATCATGTACCAAATAGTGTCAAAATTGACATAAAATAGTTTTTAAAACAAATATTATATTATTAATTGTTATTTAATTTTTAAAAATCTATGGTTCGGCAAAATGACTTAGATAAGGATATATATATTAATAATAAACAACTTGGTGTTCTTTTTTCTTGTTATGGCATGTTTATTTACCATATAGTGTAAGAAAACAAAAAGACACGGTAAAAGTTAAATTATTTAACTTAGAGTTAAATCTAATTGATAAGGTTAAAATAAGAACCTAAACTTGTCTAAATCTTATTGGATGAGATTATTTCGACCCATCCCCACCTTAGCATCGAAATAAATCAATTTGGAGCTATTTAAAACCGAATTTGTCTTTTTAATAAAATAATAGTTTTCGTTATTCCAAAGGTACCCCTCTCCTCCCTTATAAAAGGGCACCTCCTACCCCTCTTCATCACACCACATTGAGCCTTCAAGATCGTCCAACCCCTTCCAAATTCACTTATACACTTCCATAGCAACATCCTAGAGGTTCTGGTCTTCCTCAAAGACCAATTTTAGTGCCCTAAAATAAGATCTCAAATAGACGCTTCAAAGAAGAGGTAATGTCCGTTACCGATTCTTTCAACTTTATTTCTTCTTCCACTTCTTATTATTAGGTTGATTCATTATGAAGTAATAACATCAGCATAAATAATATACTGACATGTTATTATAAGTATGAAACAACCCTATTTCACCATCTATCCATCTTACGGAAAACGAAATCACCGCGCGTGCGTACGTACGGAATACCGTCTCCACACCGTGGTGTAATCTATTTTCCGCCACCACCTTAATTGGATGGGTATAATGGTGTAATTAGTAACTATATATGATTATTATATAGTGATATTGATACTGAAATAGTATACATACACTTCAACACAATTCCATGACAATGGGAACGATATCATTGCTCGTGCGTACGTACGGACTACTGTCTCCACGACGCGATGAGATTCATTATCCATGTTAACCATTCCAGAATGATTATAAAGTAATTATAATGAATAATAATGAAATATATGACATGGTAAATCTACTGGATTTATGTATATATAAATGTCATCTACTTACTTCCATTCATGACAATAAGGAAAGAAAAACAGCGTTCATGCGTACGTACGGACTACCGTCTCCAGGAACGGTGTGTTTCATTTAATTTATCTATCTATTATATATATATACTGAATATATATGATATATAAATCATATTTTATATTTTGGAAGTAAGTAAATCATGATATAAGTAATAATAATGTCAATAACAACTAGTCCAAACACCTACGATAAATGAAATGATTCTACCCAAAACGCTTTTTTAACATGAAATTTATAAAAGAGCGGATAATATAAAGTCATAAGTGAACCATATATGATATCGTAACAATGAATATGATTCTTTAATAAGTTACTGACATTATTTAAATCATTATACAGGAGGTTCGGATATGTACAAAGCATATCAGACATAAGGTAAGGGAAATATCACAATCTCATTTTTATCTGAGATTTTTTATACTTTGGTATTTACTGGGGTTATTTCTATCATCCATGTCAATGTTTTTTAAAAAGTGTTTTCATGTATTTTTAAAGTCCTTTTTACCCATTTTTACTTTTACCACATGGTATGTAAGGAATCTTTCTTTTGTTTATGTTATGAGGTACTTTTTTACTTTTCTGACAAAAGTACGAGAAGAATGTTTTCTTTTAACTTATACGACATGAATGGATTTTTAAAACATTATTTCCAAGAAGCATCCTTTACATGTTTTCATTTTTATTTTTAATAAACTTATTTTAGTTTATAATTGTATGACATGTTAAGAAAGGAAAAGTATTTTTGAAGTAGAAAGGATATTTTCCTCAAGAATGGAGTTCAAGTGTTTTATCAAAATTATTTTCCATCTAAGATAATAAAGGGTTTTGTTTCTATCCCTATTATTACATTAATTTGATTATGTTTTGATGGAATTATAATTTTATGAATTCCTTTATCTTATATGAATTGTTTTATGATGTCATGATATTTAAGATTCCCATTTTTATTATATCGGTTATGATATGATGTATGGTTTATGATTTTATGGCACACATAAGAATGGTATCATTATAAGATGGGTGGGACCTATATATCCATACAATGCATTGGGTAAAGATTTTATATCTCATTATATAGAGATGGTTGGAATGGTAGGTTATACCGGTTCAGTGAAACAAGACTGAAATGAGGGTGACTCGGTTCAGAAATGGATTGTGTCCACTAAGATAGTCTTGGCAATGAGTCTTGACTAATAAGATATGATTCTCTATGATTATGTGTGTATGCCACAAAGTTTCATGTTTTAAGTTATGATTATTGGGATTTCATTTCACTACTATGATTTATCCCGTGTTATGAAATTATGCTCTCTTTTGCAGTTTATGATTTCCAAAATGTTATGTTCTTATGAAAATGTTGTGATTGATATTTCTTTTGTATACACTTACTGATCATTTGAGCTCACCCTTTTATGTTTTCTTTTCCCCAGGATATAATGAAAGGTTTTAGGTAAAAAAAGGAAGATCTTTATGGGAGATGTTGAAGATATTTCACCACGATTAGAAGATTATATTCCGTGTTTCCAAAGACACTAAACTATTACGATCCTTGTGTGTGTGTTTTTGTTATGTACTAAGTATTCCGCAAACGTAATGTAATGTCCATGTACGTCAAGCTTCAGGTCTCTACAGTTGGTATCAGTGGAATGGTTTAGTCAACCTTTGGAAACTAGGATGCATGAACGTTAGTGATATCCCTAGAGATATTTATAAGGTATGACTAGGGATGTCCCTAAGGATAAGTATACGTATAGGATATAGTCCTAGAACTATGGTAACGATATTAGATTAAACCAAAGATGTTAGATATTGAAGTCACATCCCCTTTATTATGATTTTTTCCTCTCACACTATTCTTTTTGGGTTTTAGAAATTGGCTTGAAACAAAATGATTCATGATAATGGAGGATATGATGGACAATGGAATGATGAGAAACCAAATGAAATGGGATTTGGAAGTCCAAAAATCATTATTATGCCGAATCATCAATCTCATAATATGATCAATAATGTAAAATTTGGTAAGTTTCCTGACTCGGCTAATAAGAGAAAGATGGAGTTTCATGATGATCATAGAGGAAAGAAAGTTCAATTTTCCCTATGCAAATCATGTGGGAAGTGGAATCAAGGAGAATGTTTCAAAGGAACTGGAAGATGCTTTGGGTGTGTAAAAGAAGGACACAAAGCCAGTAAGTGCAAAAGAAAAGGTGCAGTTAACACCAGGGATGAGGATAATGGTATTGCTACGACATCAACAATGGTTAAATGTTTTAAATGTGGAATGTACGGGCATTATCCAAACCAATTCCCTAAGGGAAAGTCTCCTGAAGAGAATCAATATGGTCATATGGGTAGTATTTATGTTGATGATGATGAAGAGAATACAAATGATATGTGAGATGAAAGAATTTTTGAAGCTCGGTTAATGGTTTAAGAGTGTAGTGGAATGATTACATGTTTATCATGTGTAATGTTGTATAAGTAATCTCAAGGTACTATGGAATAAAGAGACATCTAAGGATTGTTACACTGTTTCCTTTCCTTGAGTTTTGAAAGTGTATGATTAATGGTACCAATGTCCATGAAAGGTTATTCAAATATTTTTGGAATTTAGATGATATGCGCATAATAAAGGGAAAAGGAGAAAAGTAAATGTTTGATAGTATTCATGAGTTCATGACTAATATAAGGAGAAGGTTATGTAATGGATTGAGTATATAAATTTTTTGGATTTTGGTATGTGGAAAGAGTTAACTTTTGACAGCATTCATGTTTTCACTAAGGATTAATGGGTATTCAGTTTTCAAGAGAATACATGATTAAGGTATTCACATGATTGGAATGTTATCAATAAGATATATGGGGGATAAATGATGGTATTCACATGCTTAGTTGATGACATTTCAAGTAATCATTTTCTTTATATTATGAGCGTGGACCGAAGTATTTCCTAAATATTGGAATGGATTATTTTGTACATAAGTTAGTATTGTTTAATGATAGAACTTTTGATATTATATAGTTTTAGAAAAAGGACAACCTGTAGGATGGGCAACAGCCCATCGCGTTGGAAAAGGCCGTGGGAATCGAACCCACAACCCAAGTGCGACTGTCCTTTATCGCCTACCACTGGCCTACAGGAAGTCCTTGTTTAGTAGAAACTAGTTTTATTATATTAAGTAGTATGATATATGAAGTATAAGTCCATTTTAGGAACCATATATCATTAATCTCACTATAGATGGACTTATGTATTTTTTTGACAACTTTTCTAACCATTTGTTTAAGACAGATGGAATGAACCATCATTCTATCACATGATCTGCTAACACATCACAAATGACAAATTCAACTTCATTTGTTTAAGAGATGAAGTGTAAATTGTCCAATGAATGATCAACGGTGAGACTATACCGAAATCACAAAAGTATTTCTTCTAATTCCAATTTCATCAACTTTAGGGAAATGATCTTGAAAACCAAAAATGTTTTCCTAGTGCTCTTGTATCTGATGAATCAGATGGTACCTTATATCGTCACAAATTTATGGCTTTGTGATTGCTGGCTTTTCCATAGCCATGTTCTCTAACACTCTCCATCAGAACATGATGGTTATATTTCTCTTCCAAATCCATATTTTCACCTATGTGGAAACCCAATGATTAGTTTATTTGGGTTACTGTTACGTTTCATACTTTTGTTTTTAAAGAATTGTTTTGGTATTCCTTTTTACGATGTGGGTTTCTATTAAAGAAACTTTCGAATAGTAAACCATTTATAACCCCGACGAATTTCGAGGGCGAAATTCATTTTAAGGGGGGTAGAATGTAACACCTCGAGATTTTATGAAAAATATTCTTTTAATTTCATTAATGTCTTGTGTTTTATGCTACACCAAGATTACCTTGCGCTATATGCAACACCGTATTAACTTGCAGTATATGAAACACTTTTCTTGGCTCTTGTTACACACAATTTCAAGATCATTTGATAGAAGTTATTCTACGCAACATTGAGTGTGTGTATATATATATATTCAATTTATAAATAAAATATAATTGGATTCTGTTATACGCAACAAAAAAAGAGTTGTTCACTACACGCAACCCTGACTTGGCTTGCATTACACGCAATCGCGACCTTCCTCGATAGCGTGTGTTGTACGCAATACCGGGTTTTACTAAACAATGATATATTATTATAATATTGTTATCAACTAGCCGTTATGAATAGTGTTAACTAAATTTTGAATTTTCTAACATTATTATTCATCTTACACATTTCTAGAACATGGTATAATAACAAAATAAATTTTTCGGGTAAAATAAGTATTTTTCAAAAAATGCAGTTTTGCCGCCTTTTGATGGCGCACCCACATTAAATATTGTTTTTGACATGTTTATAAGTTCATTTTGATAAAATAAAATTCTTATTTTGAATCAAGATATAAAAATTTACATTAGATAATGTTTTGATATTTTTCTGATAACTTTCATATTTTAATGAATAGTAAAAACACGCTACATTTTAATTAAAAACAACTTTTTTCAACGTAATATATTATGTGGTTAAATTATAATATTGAATGGTTTTAATGTATAAATAGAATATATTTTTACCATTTAATATAATTTATGTCATTAGCATTGATTTTACCTTGAATTCGTTGGTTAAATCAATTCAATCTTTTGCAATGTTTTAAAGAAAAACCTGTTTTCTTTCGACAATGGGATTAATTTTAATTTAATTTCTGAATCTTTTCTGTATTGAATTTGGAAAAATGGATTCCATATTTGGAATCAGTGGGTCCAAATTATGTTAGTAAGCTACTTTTTATTTTTGGGCATTGTGAATAGTAACTACGGTAAATTTTATTAACTATAGTTAAAGGTAAATCAGGTAATTAAGGGTAAATATAAGATTATAAAATTACCTTAACACTTGGAAAAATCCTATTGGATGGTTAAAATTAGACCCATATAACCTAAGGGTCGGATTAGAATCATTTTATGGACTTTTTTCCATGAAAATAATTTAATTATTATTAAAACCAAAGAATGTGACAACATGTCACGTTCTTAAATCTTATAAGTATAATAATTTTACTTTAGTGATACAAATCATGAAACATCGAACACGAATAGTCTGTAGAAAGCTAACACAATTATCTACATAATAGGAATTTATTTATAATTTTTAGGGATTAAATAATTATCATTTATTATGACACAATGATGATGCAGTAATTGTTTTATTAATGAAATATTGATATAATTGATGTTATAAATGCCCAAATAAATGAAATTTGAGACTTTTTATAACTTACATTAATTTTCTAGGTTAATATGACATGTTATTGGTGATATAAGTAACTTGTTTAGAACTTATCATTCTGTTATGAATTTCATAAAAATCATGTACCAAATAGTGTCAAAATTGACATAAAATAGTTTTTAAAACAAATATTATATTATTAAATGTTATTTAATTCATAAAAATCTAAGGTTCGGCCAAATGACTTAGATAATGATAGATATATTAATAATAAACAACTTGGGGTTCTTTTGTCTTGTTATGGCAAGTTTATTAACCATATAGTGTAAGAAAACAAAAAGACACGGTAAAAGTTAAATTATTTAACTTATAGTTAAATCTAATTGATAAGGTTAAAATAATAACATAAAATTGTCTAAATCCTATTGGATGAGAGTATTTCGACCCATCTCCACCTTATCTTTTAAATAAATCAAATTGGAGCTATTTAAAACCGAATTTGACTTTATAATAAAATAATAGTTTTAGTTATTCCAAAGGTACCCCTCTCCTCCCTTATAAAAGGGCACCTCCTCCCCCTCTTCCTCACACCACATTGAGCCTTCAAGATCGGCCAACCCCTGACAAATTATCTTCTCCACTTCCATAGAAACATCCTAGAGGTTCTAGGCTTCCTCAAAGTCCAATTTTACTTCCCTAAAAGGAGATCTCAAAGAGGTGCTTCAAAGAAGAGGTAATGTCTGTTACCGATTCTTTCAACTTTATTTCTTCTTCCACTTATTCTTCTTAGGTTGTTTCATTATGAAGTAATGACATCAGTATCAATAATATACTGATATGTTATTATAAGTATGAAACAATCCTATTTCACCATCTATCCATCCTACGGAAAACGAAATCACCGCGCGTGCGTACGTACGGAATACCATCTCCACGCCGTGGTGTAATATATTGTCCGCCACCACCTTAATTGGATGGGTATAATGGTGTAATGAGTAACGATATATGATTATTATAAAGTGATATTGATACTGAAATAGTATACATACACTTCAACCCAATTCCACGACCATGGGAACGATATCATCGCTCGTGCGTACGTACGGACTACCGTCTCCACGACGCGATGAGATTCATTATCCATGTTAACCATTCCAGAATGATTATAAAGTATATATAATGAATAATAATGAAATATATTACATGGTAAATCTACTGGATTTATGTATATATATATGTCATCTACTTACTTCCATTAAAGTCAATAAGGAAAGGAAAACAGCGTTCATGCGTACGTACGGACTACCATCTCCATGAACGGTGTTTTTCATTTCATTTATCTATCTATTATATATATATACTTATTATATATGATATATAAATCATATTTTATATTCTAGAAGTAATTAAATCATGATATAAGTAATAATAATGTCAAGAACAACTAGTCCAAACACCTACGATAAATGAAACGATTTTACCCAAAACACTTCTTTAACATAGAATTTACAAAAGAACGGGTAATATAAAGTCATAAGTGAACAATATATGATATCATAACAATGAATATTATTCTATAATAAGTTAATGACATTATTTATATCATTATACAGGAGGTTCGGATACGTACAAAGAATATCGGACATAAGGTGAGGGAAATATCAGAATCTCATTTTTATCCGAGATTGTTTATACTTTGGTATTTACTGGGGTTATTTCTATCATCCATGTCCATGTTTTATAAAAGTGTTTTCATGTATTTTTAAAGTCCTTTTTACCCATTCTGACTTTTACCACATGGTATGTAAGGAATCTTTCTTTTGTTTATGTTACGAGGTACTTTTTGACTTTTCTGACAAAAGTACGAGAAGAATGTTTTCTTTTAACATATACGGCATGAATGGATTTTTGAAAAATTATTTCCAAGAATCTTCCTTTACATGTTTTAAATTTTATTTTTAATCAAATTCTTTTAGTTTAGAATTGTATGACATGTTAAAAAAGGAAAAGTATTTTTGAAGTAGAAAGGATATTTTCCTCAAGAATGGAGTTCAAGTGTTTTATCAAAATTATTTTCCATCTAACATAATAAAGGTTTTTGTTTCTATCCCTATTATGACATTTGTTTGATTATGTTGTGATGGAATTATATTTTTATGAATTCCTTTATCTTATATGAATTGTTTTATGATGTCATGATATTTAAGATTCCCATTTTTATTATATGGGTTATGCTATGATGTATGGTTTATGATTTTGTGGCACACATAATAATGGTATAATTATGAGATGGGTGGGACCTATATCTCCCTCCAATGCATTGGGTAAATATTTTATATCTCATGAGATAGACATGGCTGGAATGGTAGGTTATACCGGTTTAGTGAAACAGGACTGAAACGAGGGTGACTCGGTTTAGAAAAGGACTTTGTCCACTAAGATAGTCTTGGCAATGAGTCTTGACTAATAAGATATGATTCTCTATGATTATGTTTGTATGCCACAATGTTTCATGTTTTAAGTTATGATTATTGGGATTTTATTTCACTATATGATTTATCCCATGTTATAAAATTATGCCCTCTTTTGCAGGTTAAGATTTCCACAATGTTATGTTCTTATGAAAATGTTGTGATTGATATTTCTTTTGTTTACCCTTACTGAGCATTTGAGCTCACCCTTTTATGTTTTCTTTTCCCCAGGATATAACGAAAGGTTTTAGATAAAAAAAGGAAGATCATTATGAGAGATGTTGAAGATCTTTCACAACGATTAGAAGATTATATTCCGAGTTTCCAAAGACACTAAACTATTACGATCCTTGTGTGTGCTTTTTTGTTATGTACTAAGTATTCCGCAAAATTAATGTAATGTCCATGTCCGTCAAGCTTCGGGTCTCTACATTGTGTAAGCGGATTTTGAGAGAGCTCTTGTGAAGAAGAGGAAGAAGAAGAGAATTCCACTTTCGATGAAGAACGACAGCTCTTCAATGAAGAACGTTGGTTCCACGAAGATCAACGACGCGCTTCCATTTCATCCCTCGTATCAAGGGAGGAAATATAATCATGGGGAACTTGCCAATGATGACAGTTCATTCAAAACGTTGATGGAGCGACAATGATTTCTGCATCTACGATGAGCGAACCATATTTGAGGTTGGGGTTATGTTTAATTTTAATGGATTAAAATTGTGCCTCAGATTGTTTTTGTATACTCTTTTTTGTCCGACCAATTGTTATCGCTTAATGAGGAGGGAACGGGCCGAACAAACATGGCCCGAAGACCCTCCGTTTGATCCTTTTTATTGATGGAATTAGCGATCAGAGGCGGAACACGGAAGAGGCTGGCGCCACAAGGGCCTTCGTCACCCACGCTAAGAAAAGTCGCGGCCAAGTGAGCTGTGGCAGAAGAAAAACTACGCGGTTGCGCCATGCTGGGGATGTGGAACCGCGGCCAGAGTAGGCCGTGTTGGAGGAATCTGGCTTCGTCATGCTGGATGTGCAGCGGAAACCGCGACCCGCTTTGTGGGATTCTTCAATGGAAGGACTGACCGGCACGACGGTCGGCCAGGCGAAGGAGAGCTACGGTGCTAGGACGGCGCCGCACTGGAAAACCATCCGGCCCGTCGGCCGACCTGGCAGAGAAGATCCACGACGCCAGGAGGGAGCCGCTCTAGAAGAGTCACAGCTCGTCGTACGGGATGCTTTCACCAGAAGGCCGCCCGGCCTAGCCAGCCGATTTGGGAAGGGATGCGCTGCGTGGAGCCGACAGTTCAGACAGCCGAGGGGCTGTGCCGCTCGGACAACTTGGCCGACAGGACAAGCCAGCCAGGCCGTGTGCTCGCCAGGCCCTGCCCCGCTAGGCTGGGCCGCTCCACTACGGGCCGGGCTGCGCCCCTACGGGCTGGGCCGCACCATTTGAGGTCGGGCCACACCCATCGGGCCAGGCTTCGTGACTCACAGGGCTTGTCCGACCACTTTTTCTGGGTCGGACCCGCAAAAACCGAGTCAACCCGAGCCATCAGCCCATCATGTCTAACAGACCAGGCCTGTTTTCATTTAAACGTGAATAACATGAAGACCGCACGTCCGATCGACGCGTCGTCTGCGGAATTAGGACCCTCACGACGAGGCGGTCCTTTGGCGATAAACTAAGAGAGTTTTGGACGACTTTGGAAAACGGCCGGGTTTGGAACGAATGTAATTTCAAGCAGGCCCTCAGAGAAAATAACGCTTATAACTTAAGGACCAGACATTCGATTGACATGTATTTGACTATGTTGGATTCCTCTCGATGTGCCGGTTCTTTTGGCATACATCACCTGAGGTTTGGACGCAGTTGGAGTATGGATGGGATGGATTGTACCTGAAATCCAACCGGGCCCCTGGAACGGAAATGGTAATAACTAATTGACCGGTTGTCCGATTGATGCGTCGTCTATTGCGTTGAGACGCCTCTGATGAGGCGGCCCTTTGAGATACTCCAATGTGAGTTTTCCTAACACCTGGAAGTATAGAACAGTGGATTATGGAGCGGATCCTCCCAGAGATTAGCATACGGAGTACGGTGACCTTGTAGCTGGCTGAGACCTGGTGACTGCTTGTTTAATTCGATACAGAGTGACTTGAATAGCCCAGTAGGGAGCACTACTTTGTGAGATGATAGACCCATGGCAGAGGAGCACTACTTTGTGAGGTGGAAGACCCGCGATACTCGACAGGAGGAGTACCTCTGTAGGCTAGGAGGGTGGATCACTACTGTGTGAGGTTGGAAGACCCATGGAAGGGGAGCACTACTTTGAGAGGTGGTCGACCCGCGATACTCGACAGGGGAAGTATCTCAGAAATATAAGGTTAGTGAGTAGCACCTCAAAGTTGTGACAGGACTATTGTGCTCGACACAGGAGGAATTACTAGAAGCTGTGTTTCGTCATCGTGAATAAAAATCCTGGTTTGAGCTGAGTCAATGACCATTGTGTTTTCCTCATAATTGAGATGGGTTATTTGATTACTTAGGTATATGTATGGACATATACCTAAGTAATGGTTATGTGTTGTGATATTTCATTGTGGTTTACCCTTGCGCGATTTAGTGAGACATTGAGGGTCTCGGGATCCCTACTGAGTATCGTTATACTCACCCCTACATGGGCTATGCCCACACATCGTTGTGTTGGATGCAGATGAAGGATAGCGCTGACGGAGGCCGAGTGTATGAGGACTGGACAACACCAAGAGGTGGACTTCATGACGAGTCGATACTCGGATGTGGACCTCACGACAAGTCGGTACCCAAAGGATGTTGATGAGAGAGGGCGCTGATGAGGCTATCTATACCTACCCTTTAGGTAGGATCCGTGGTGGACAATCCATGAGCATCTTGTCACCTTCCAGTTGTTTTTTCTTTTACCTTGAACTTTACAGTTGGGATTGTATTTCAAGCCCCTTACTTTTGGCACTACTTTTTTATTTAGTTTTACTTATTGTATGCTTCTGCTTGTACTCTGGTTGAATGTGTTTATGTTTTATAAAAGAAATTCCTTCCCAGTTATAGGGAATTACGCTTTTTGGTTCTAGTCGCTAGCCCCTGGCCTATGGAAGGCGGGATTGGGGTAGCCACAGCACGGACCCTGAGGACGGGTCGTGACAATTTAGTATCATATGAGTTGGTTCTATCGTAGAACATAGGACTCTGATATTTATTTCTGGTGAAGCAATAGTGTTAAGTATACTAAGTTTGGTTTTTAGTTCAGGGAGACCAGTGTCGGTGCTGGTGGCCAATGTATCCATACACCAAGACCCTGACTTCTGATTTATGACTCAGTGCATGAAAACCGTGATTGCGTGTGTGTTTCCAAATATTTTCTTTAAGTTATCTCAAACCAGGTCATCTCACCATTTTTAAATAGTTTTACTCTGTCGCATCTGTTTCTTTCAGGATGCCTCACCGCAGATGACCACCTAGAGCCCCGATAGTTGTACATACTGACAGCCCGGCGAGCGACGAGGCCTCAGTATAGGGCCCTCTTCCGTTGGAGGCACCAGTGGTGGCACCAGCGGTACTTCCACCCGTTGGGCCACCGGTGCCCCCATCCACAACAGCAGAGAGTGCCCACCTCTTGAGCGCGTTGCACGAGTTCCAACCCTAGAGGCCACCTAGGTTCTAGGGAGAGACGGATCCACATGCGGCTGAGGATTGGCTGGAGGTTTTGGCGGGAGCTTTTAGACTGGAAGGCACACCAACTGACTTCATGGTGATCTTTGCTACCAGCCTCCTACAGGAAGAAACATGAAGATGGTGGAGCCTGATGCTCCAGATGCATGACGAGGCGACACTCCTATGGGAAGACTTCGAGTTCCTGTTCTGGGCAGAGTTTGCACCAGCCACCCTTCGAACGGTGCGGATACAGGAGCTACTGTATATGCAATAGGGAAACATGACAGTAGCATAGTACTCAGTGAGGATCATAGACCTCTCGCACTACTCTACAGACATGGTACGAGACCCGTTCTACAGGGCTTGGACCTTCACGTAGGGGCTCAAGCGAGAGATTAAAGCTTCAGTTCTCTCCCATAGCATCCCGACGTAGATGTGGGTTTTGAAGCGAGCCCTCTTAGTGGAGAGTTTCCTTGCTGAGCAGTCTCCAACAGCGGGACCCACCACTAGCCTGCAAGCAGCAAAGTCCTCTACAGCTGGCAGTAGACAGATGATGAATGGGTCTAAGAGGTACTAACCTATAGGTGGATGACTGCACGACTCAGGATCGGTAGTGTGAGGCACCAAGGGTAGAGACAGTTCCAGACCTGCCATGTTGTGTTACACATGCGGCAGACAGGGTCACATGGCTCGTGACTGTCCGACCCACCTCTCGGATGATCAGAAGATAGATGAAGGACCTCCCAGGCAGAGGAAGTGGCTTGATCGAGGCGGACCGCAAGGAGTAGGAGACCGTGGAAGGGGCGTTGGTTTTGCCGCGGGAGGTGGACGATGCTTCGAGGTGTTGCCAGCACCACCACCAAGAGGTCCACCCCGACCGTAGGGAACATGTGGATATGGGAGAGCACAGCTTCAGGAAGCTGAAGCATACGACTATGGAGCTCCGAAAGCAGGTGGACATGAGCAAGACTAGTTCCAGGCATGGAGGCCTTTGTTCATAGTGCTTCTACTTCCATGTCGTTGTTTTTGTTTTGTTTTGTGTCTTTGTACTTGATTTGTCGTAATAAAAGACAATTCTCCTTGTGACATTTTCATTCCTTCCTTTTGTGTGGTTGATACTAAGAGGATCTGGTTAAAACTATTGATTTACCCTCACTAGTGTGATTCCTACTAGAGGAGACCCGGTAACCACACACTGATGCTGACAGTGTGACTCATCCCTTGGAGGCGAGAGTAACAGTTGGATCACTTAGTAGTAGCGTCGAGGCCTTACGATGTCATTCAAGACATGAATTTTACCGTTCATGTAAGGATTTCCTGTATTATGCCAATAATGTGGTTCATCTAGGGGATGAGACCCGATTTATCTTTTCGTTAGAGGAGAAATCATAGTATCTCTTATATAACGTAGATGAATAAGGGTAGAGATGAGTTCATACAATTGGCTAGTCTCACCTATTATTCGTTGAGCGAACGGCTTACAGTTCTCTCAAACTCCATAGTCTCAGGTGTATTTTCTCTCAAAAGGAAATGAACCTAAGACAACGTTGATGGCATGAATTCATCCAGGACTATGACTTCAAGATTTTTTATACCTCTGGGGAGGAGAACGTTGTAGCAAATTCTATTAGTAGGAGTTCAGGCATTCAGATGTTAGGAGTGGCAAGACAGCAGCTGGACGCGTTTCAGATATATTTTGTGGATAGTGATGGAGTCATCACTTGTAAAACCAGAGATGGTTCAGGCTACGATAGAGAAGGTGTAGATAATCTAGGAGAAGATGAAGACTGCACAGAGCAGACAGAAGTCCTATGCTGATAAGAGATGAGACCACTGGAGTTCGAGGGTGACGACCACGTCTTATTACGGGTCTCACCTCAACATGGTCTACGGAGTTTTGGCCAGGGTGGCAAGTTATCTCCACATTTCCTCGGACCTTTCCATGTCCTTAGAAGGGTAGGAAAGTTGGCTTTACACCTGGCCTTTCCACCTCAATTGCATCGGGTGCACTACTACATGCACGTATCTCAGCTAGGAGATGTGTGCATGACCTATCTATCATCATCGACCACTGAGAGATAGACATTGATGATGGGGAGACTTTCACGGGGTTCCAATAGAGGTTGAGGATTGACATGAGCGGGTGATACATGGATGGTCGATTCCTCTTATTCTCTTTCACAGGCATCACAGGAAACCTCTAGGAGAGAACATGGGAGCGGGAGGCTCAGATGCGTGCTCAGTACCTTCTTTTGTTTCCCTAGTTTATGTTGTATCTTTTTGGGGACATAAATCCCTAAGGTTGGAGTAATTTAATGACCCAGAAATTTCGAAGAAAATTATATCGTAATTTATTTGGAATTTTAGGAGACTGTAGCTTCTGACGGAACTCGATTCCATAGAACGATGTGTCCGGAATCATTTTCCGATGTTTAGCTCGGGTACGTTCAGTAAAAGAATGAGTGGGATTTTCTATCTTTCAAACCGGTGCTCGAAATTGAAATCTAAGGGCACCGATTAACTCGCGGCTCCTGTAATTTATTAAGGTGACCTTTAACATAGTTGTGTTTTAATTGTGTTGAAAATTATTATTTGGGGAATTAGTTTTAAATAAATAAAATTGTTGACCAATTTTATTTTGTAACCTTGGAAGTTAAAACCTTCCATGGGAAGTTGTTGGTGGAGCCCACAACCACCCAACATCACATGTGTGGATATATTAGAGGTGGGGCCCCCACGAGGCCCAACCATTCATTTTACCGAAACTCCGTTAAACTCCCTTCATTAATTTGTTAACTCCTATTTAATTGTGTAACTCTTCCTTTCCTCTCTCTACCTCTTTAACTCTTTCCAACACACCTTAATTAATAATTTTAACTTATTAAAATAACTAATTAAGTGATTTAAATTTTGAAATTTATATTGGTAGTGTTAATAAATTAATAGGATTGGCATATTATTTGACTTTGGAACTTGTTGGGTAGGGGGATTTTGAGAGGGATCTTGTGAAGAAGAAGAAGAAGAAGAAGAAGATAATTCAACTTTCATTGAAGAACGATGCCACTTCGACGAAGAACGCCAGTTCCACGGAGATCGAAGACGCGATTCATTTTCTTCCTCCACACCATGGGAGGAAATATAGTCATGGGGTACTATCCAACGATGACGGTTCTTTCCCGAAGTTGATGGAGTGACAACGCTTTCCTCATCTACGACGAACGAACCATATCAGTGGTAGGGGTTATGTTAAATTTTAATGGATTAAAATTTTTCCTCGGTTCATTGTTGTATAATATTTTTTGTCTGACCAATTGCTATCGCTTAACGCGGAGGTCATGGGGCGAACAAACATGGATCGACGACCCTCCGTTTGATCATGTTTATTGACGGAAATGACGATCGTAGGTGGAACACGAAAGAGGCTGGCGGCGCAAGGGCCGCAGTCGCACATGATAATAAAAGCCGCGGCTAAGCAAGCCGTGGAGGAGGAAGCTGGAGCCGTCATGCCAGATGTGCATCAAAAAAATCAGCCCGCATTTCGGGCTGCTTTGGCAGAAGGACTGGCCGACGGGTGAAGGGGAGCCGCTGTGCCAGCAGGTCATTGCGCAGGAAAACTGGTTGACCCGTCGGCCAGCTGGGTGGAGCATATCTACGGCGCTAGGAGGGCGCCACACCTGAATAGATGTGGCCCACAGTGTGGGCCGCCTATGCCAGAAGGCCAGCTGGCCTAGATGACCGGTTTGGGAAGGGTGGCACAGTCGGTTCAGATATCAGAGGGGTTGGGCCCCACGGACCGCGCGGCCGGCTGGCCGAGACGTGCCGCTCCCCGACGGGTGGGCCGCACCACGCACTTCGGGCCGGATCATGCCGCGTCAGGCAGGGCCGCACCACTCAGGCCAGTCCAAACGACTCTTCGGGCCAGTTCGACCCCTTTTCCGGGTCGGACCCGCCAAAACCGAGTCGACACGACCCGTCAGCCCATCGGGTCTAATGGACCGGGCCCATTTTCACTTAAATGTGAATTACATGAAGACAGCGCGTCCGATCGATGTGCCGTCTGCAGAACTGGGACCATCACGACGAGGCGGTCTGTTTGAGACACTCTAAGTCAGTTTTGGACAACTTTGGAAAACGATCGGGTTTGGAACGAACATAATTTCAATCGGGCCTTCGGAGCAGTAACACTTATAACTTAAGGACCAGACATTCGATTGACGTTTCATCGACTATATTGGATTCCTCTCGATGAGACGATTCTTTTGGAATACTTAATCTGAGGTTTGGATGTAGTTGGAGTATGGATGGGTTGGATTGTACCCGAAACCCAACCCGGTCCCTGGAACGGAAATGCTAATAACTCATAGAAAGGGAATCCGATTGACGTTGTCTTTTGCGTTGAGGCCCCTATGACGAGGCGGTCCTTCGAGATTCTCCCATTTGAGTTGATGTAACACATGGAAATATCGACTAGTGGTTCGTGGAGCGGGTCCTCCCGGAGACTAGCATATAGAGTACGGTGACCTTGTAGCTGACTGAGACCTGATGACTGATTGTCTGATTTGATTCAGAGTGACATGAATAGCCCAGTGGGGAGCACTACTTTCTGAGGTGGTAGACCCATGGCAGAGGATCACTACTTTGTGAGGTGGCAGACTCGTGGTACTCGATTGGAGGTGTACGTCTATAGGCTATGAGGGGGGTGAACTATTGTGGGAGGTGGCAGACCCATGGAAGGGGAGCACTACTTTGTGAGGTGGCCGACCAACGGTACTCGATTGGAGGACTAGCTCAACAGTCTAACGATAGTCAGTAGCATCTCAGAGTCGGGACATGACTACTGCGCTCGACAGAGGAGGAGTTCTCCAGCAGCTGTGTTTCGTCATTGTGAATGAAAATCCTGGTTTGAGGTGAGTCAATGACCTTTCTATTTTCCTCATGATAGATATGGGTTACATGATAACATAGGTATATGTATGGGAATATACCTAAGTAAAGGTTATCTGTTGAGATATTTCATTTTGTTTTATCCTTGTTGGATTTAGTGAGAGCTTGAGGGTCTCGGGGTCCCTACTGAGTATCATTACACTCACTCCTGCACAGGCTATGCCCGCACCTCGTTGTGTTGGATGAAGATGATGGGAAGAACTGACGGAGGCCAAATGTAAGAGGACTGGATGGAACCTGGAGGTGGACCTCACGACGATTCAGTACCTGGAGGTGGACCTCACGACAAGTCGGTACCCAGAGGAGGTTGACGGATGAGGGCGCTGAGGAGGCTATCTGTACATACCCTTCAGGTAGGATCTATGGTGGAAAATCTAGGAGCTGCTTGTCACCTTCCAGCTATTTTGTCTTTTACTTTGTACTTTACAGTTGGGCTTGTATTTTTGGCCCCTTACATTCAGCACTACTTTTGTTTTGCAGTTTTACTTTGTGTTTGCTTCTTCTTGTACTCTAGTTGAATGTGTTTACATTTTATTACGGCAATTCCTTCTCAGTTATAGGGAATTACACCTTTTGGTTCTAGTCTCCAGCCCCTGGCCTACAGAAGGCCAGCTTGGGGTAGTCACGACACGGGCCGCGAGGATGGGTCGTGACATTACCAATGCATATGTATGGTCTACCGTCTCCCTGATAGCAACATACTGCATTTATCAAAAAAAATATTTAATAATTAGAGATAAAAGTATAATTCATGTATAAATATGATAAATATTTCATGATAATTATTCTTTAGATGATGGAAACATATAATATGATCATTTACTAGAGTTTTAATGAAAAATAAAAAATTAGAAAATAATAAAATAAAAACTAAAAAATTTACAATATTGATATATTATTAAAAATTGGGTGATAATATGGTATAAAATGATCATATATGATTTTATAAATATTAATATGGTTATCTTTTTAGTAAATAGCCTTACTAAACCCACTATAGAAAATCATAAATCATGTCCACCCTAAACGAAGAATGAGGTAAGGGACTTCATTTTATTTTTTATTTATTGAGCCATGTTGTAATGATATTCATCTAAATTATATCAAGATTCATTCATACGTTATTGAATTCTCTATTTATGGTTTAATTATTTCATACAAGGGGATTAGACTAAAATTTTACCTAATGTTAAAAGTTATTGTAAAATCTCAATTTTATTTGTCATTACAAACATTTATAAAAAAACAAACACATTATTATGATCATTTTCAATGAAAATTGAATTTTTATGAAATTTCCATATTCATGTACGCCAAATTTGATTATTTCCAAAACAATATATCATTTTTTTCATATGGTGTATTATTTCAGTGTTATATTGTAAATTAGAGAATTTTTTATAAATATGAATAATTTTCCAAATATGAATATTATTTGATATGACATATTAATAATCAATTAAATTGATTATTTGATATATGAAAAATGGTTTAGACGTGTATTTGTTGGTGGTATGTTGAATTATATGGCCTCTAAATCCATTAATAAGTCTCATGAGAAAACTTAGTTGGCCAAATTAAATGGGTTTCTACCTATTGTTTTAAAAAATCATGTGGAAATAATTGATGATAAAGGGGTCATGATTACTAATATCATGATGACTAATAATTAATAATTTACTTCATTGATAAGTCAGTAATTGTTATTTTACATGATAATTTTCTTATGATATTAACTATGAATGATTTTCATTCATAATAATTGATTAAATGGCATCTATTTCAAATTATTTAACTTAATATGTAGATTATACCACAAGTTATTATGAGATTCAAGTAATTTAAATGTAATTTATAATCAATTATTTACCTTCCCAGTATGATTATTCTTATGGATTCATTATTTTATCCCTACAAAAAACCATTACTAATCATTTTATCTCACCCTTATTTAGTTTCCCTTCCCCAGTACATGATGAATAATTCTTATAATATATTATCAATGATGTAGTTAATTTTTTATGTATTTTTCTTTATTTACAATTCCTAATGTAAAATGGGTATCAAATATATATATTTACTGCACAACATATAAATTGACCAATAATTTGTTATTTTACACCTATTATATATGATAATGTAACAAATTGAAATTTTGATCCATGTTATTAAAATTGGGGTCATTAAAGATGATATTAGAGAAATATTAGTAAAATCACAATAACTAGATTAAAGAAAATATAGTTTAGGGAAAAAAAATTGAGTTTCTTAGAGGATAAATGTTGTAGACCAAAAAAAATTTCCTAAAGAATATATTATGGGGGTTTTCTTATTAATATATCCCTATCGGGATACTACATATGTATACGGTTATAGAAGCAATGTACATATGGGTAATAGCTCTAAAAATAGTTCATTGGATTTTGATCAATCGTTAACAGGTACTAGAAAATAGACCCATCTTCACACCTATAATGTCATTCCTACATTATATTCATAGGACAATTCACATTTTATTTAATAACCATTAATATGGATTTAAAAATAAAAATATCCCAGAAGAAACCCAGTTTATGATTCTGATAAAAGTGCATAAATTTTATTTTATGATAAGTGTTTAAGCACATTTGGAAATTTACATTATTAATTAAAATTCATAATTTTATTCCCCAATGATGTATATTTCCTTGTTTAGAAATGTATCATACAATGATAAAGGATCCAATTACATATTTACAATATAGATATTTCCTTATGGTGGAATCATATACTAATGGTATCATAAAAGAGAAAATTATATTCACATATGGGCATCAAAATCATGATAGGACACATAACCATTCCTAGATGGATTATCCTATTCCATTATGATATTCTCCTATGTTTGCTCACATGATGAGATAGAAGAACCCATACTTTTGTGGGACTACTGATGAAATGGTAGCTCAAAATAAGATTATATCATTAGAAAATATATTTTTGGTCTTTGGATAGAATGAATGGGAAAAGGATACTATAATGGTGGCCTTTGATCTATAATATTAGGTATTAATAAAAAATAGAACTCATAGAATGAATATTTTTATGGAGATGTTACTTGAAAAATATTTCACTCGTTTCCAAAAAACTAAAATTAAGATAATGATCCATAACATAAATAAAAAGGAAGAATAATGTTTTTTGAGAATGATTCTTACTTAATAAGGTTATACATGTATTTTTAAAATTAAATATGTATCACAGATTACAATACTGAAATTTTTTTCAATTGATAAATCCATTTCTCTGAAGGGTATTGGCCTCTCAATCAGATTTGGAATATAATGAAAATGTTTTTATTGTACCCAAATTGAGACGATTTCTGAAGATCATACATATTCATGTGATATCATGTGGAAAATAGGTTATCTAAACTCCATGAAAAAGCGTATTCTTAAATGAATAATAACAAAACACATCGATTTCTATTTTTAAAAACAAGTGGAATGAATCTCCCAGGGAAATTCATGAATGTATTGTTAAAACTTTATCAGTGTGGGGAAGATGTTAACTACAATCATGATTATAAGTGGAAAAAATATAACAATTATATCATGTGTTTCAGTAGTACAATTATGATGCACTACACGAATGAATTCACAAATCATTTAGCGAATCCACCATAGAAATAGATTTGTGGAGAAGCGCATGATTATGTGAACATTAAAGATAAGGTGGAAGTTTCCTATGATGCGATGGTATGTAATTTGTTCCTATATTATAAATTATCTGTTGATTAATTTTTTTTTAAATCCTCAAAAACATTTATATCAAACATGCATTAGAGGAAAATTATACATCTCCCTTTTCATTTATGAAGGGAGTTATCCAAAATATCATAGGGAGGGTCTCGCTTAAATAAGTATGTGTTAGTTAATACATATTATGACCATTAAAAATACTCTATTATCATACCATATTATCATACAATTGTTTTAATTTTATATAATTATTTATATGGACTGTATTTCAAAATATCATGCAAAAAAATTATATAAAAAATGAGTAAATTATAATTTATGACGAATAAAAATAATTTCTCATCGTTATAGAAGATACAACATTATTTGAGCCATATCGAGATCCAACTATTTTTTCTACACTAAATAATATTCTTAGTGAATTAGAGAGAACCAAATATTGAGATATACATGGGAATCATAAAATTTAGGATGTACCGATGGAATATGAATACAAGGATTTATTTGTAGAGGAATTTTATTGATATGCCCAAAATAATGGATTTGATTATTCCATTAATTTTATAGCTGATGTAAGACCAATATAAAATAATCACTATATAATTCCCACTATAGAATTAGTTGATATTAAGAATAAACTAGATGAGTTGTGTGATAAGGTATTAATTCTCCCTGGTTTTCTTCTATAGGGTGCCACTTTTCTCTTTGTTAAGAAGAATGATGGAAAAATGAGTACATGCATTGATTATTCAGAAATAAATTTTATTAAAATAATATACAAGTATCATTTTCCTCACACTGATAAAAAATTCATTAAAATTGATGGAGAAAAATATTTTTCAATGATTGATCATCATTCTTGGTAATTGTTTTTGAGAAAATAAGAAATAAATTCATTACCTCTGGAATGAGGTGTGAATATTTTTAGTGAATGAAAATTCCATTTGGATTTACTAATTCCCCCTCTTATTTATGGATTTGATGAATACAGTTTTAAATGAATGTTATTATTAATTTTTTTAGTATTCATTAATGACATTTTATTGTAAACTAAAATATATAAGTACCATTAAAATAAATGTGAGATCAATATTAAGACTCTTAGAATAAATTCATTATGTTTAAAATTTTGTTATTACATATTTTTTCTTTTTAAAGTCTCTTTTAATTGGAATAATATATATATGGAATAAATCACAGTTGGTCCTATGAATAAAAAGGTAGTAAGATAATTGTGTTTTCCAAAAAAAAAAATACATTAGTAGGTAGTTTCATTGGTTTGGGAAACTACTATTAGATATTTGTTCAGAATTTCACCTAATTAGTTATCCCACTACCAAGACATACACATAACGGGGTTGTTTGTTTTCATGATAAATGAATGTGAATAATTTTTTGAAAAACTAATGAATTGATTGGTAAATGATATGGTTTTTAATGCACAATCTCTAAAATATTGGTTTTTGACATATAGTGAACCATCAAATAAGGGAAATGGATGTTTCATAAGGAAAAATGATAATTTTATTGAATATGCATTAAGAAAATTGTATCCTCACAAATTGAACTATTTGACTCATGATCATGAGTTATAATTTTAATCTTTTCATTTAAGATGCATTTAAATTATCTATTTGGTTATTAATTTGAGTTATAATTGGATAAAAAAATCCTATGATACGTATTTTCCTAATAGAGATCAACATTACACAAATATGATATCTTGAGATCCTCATGGATTTTAATTTCTCAATAAACTACCACGTAGGGAATGAAAATAACGTATTTCATGAATTGTGTAGGAAATTTAATGAATTTTATTTTCCATGTATTATTTCTGTATGTTATATGGATTATTGTCAATAATAGGTGCTAAGACAGTGTGTGACTTGGAGGCCCAGTTTTCCTAGATAAAATTCAAGGAATATATTATATTTATTAAATATCATGGCTACTCAATTTTCTAGAAAAAGAGGAATAACTCCAAAATAGTAGCCTGAGTTAGAAATTATTGGGCACAACTATGTTTATAATGTGGGTTTTACCCAAGTCACAATGAACCCTTTATCAACGTGGGATGTTTGTAAAAATGTTATTGTATGTGTAAATGATTAAAATAAATAAATTATTTATTTATTTATTTTGATGTAGAGAACTCTTTTTTTATTATGTACAATGTTATTGATGTTCTAAAGGGTTGTAAAGTCAAACATGGATATTTTTTACAACTATAAGCGAGCATTTTTAGCGAATGAGAACAGATCAAGACTGAATTATAAATTATCATGACAATAAATTATGTGAATCTTCAACAACTGCTACAAAACCATTCATCATAAGAAATTGACCCAAACACTATTTATTATATTTTATATTTTAAATTTTTATGTAATTTAAAAATATAAGAAGAACACAAATCAGTTTCATGAATATAATGCTTTTTCACATCGTCGATAGAATTGTAAATATATAATTGTTTTTTTTCAACCTGATTTAATTCATCTACGTTCAACATGTTTTATAGAAATAGATCAAGGTAAAATAAAACAAATAAGGATTATTTCTAAAATTTGATTGCTTACGGATTTAGTTGTTATTTTTTGGTTCAACCATAATTGGTATTTTTTTATTCAATGGATTGGAAAATTCCCAATTAATGATCACTACATGAGCATTCTTCAACACAATGGATCAAAATTAGGGGTACGGTGTGTGATGGAAAGTTATATCATCTTTTAATATGACATTCGTCAAAGTTATTGGCTATGGAGGTGTAATTTTCAGCAATCCTGTGAATTTAGAACATGTGTTTAGAAAATCTCGAGTAGCACATCACATAAATCCAGGTTACACACTATTGGGGCCTATCCAGTGGTGGATATGGTTTTAGGATAATGATAAGGATCACGTGTTATGTGAACCCTATAACATGAAATGTGACCCTCTATATGGTGATTAACATGCACTTTATTAATTATATGGACATGGTAAAATTTCAACAGTCAGGTGGAATGCTATGTACTGGGAAAAAAACATGACTTGGTGTATAAGTCTAGTATTCAAACATGAACATCATACATGGAATGCCTTTATTACATGGGAAGGAAAACATGTGTCTCTACATGATATAAACCTATTCTACATTCCATTTATATTAATACTAACATGCTTCATGAGTATTTTACACACTAGTAGACTTTTGGATAGATGGACACTCTGTGTACCCTTAATAAACACCATTTACCCCTTTCAAAAGTGTTTGTATATCTTAGTTTATTTGGATTAAAATAGTATAGATTGATTTGGTTGCCTTGGTACATTCCATCAAATTTATAATGAATAATTAGATACACATCATATGATTTTGATCCCCTATAGAGTCCAAGTCATAGATAGAGTTTGGGTGTCCCTCTATGATAATGGAGTGTGTCACAATATCATCTGTTGTTCCCTTTGTGAGGTTTGTGGAATTAATGTGACCTCTCTGAGAAGGTTATTGATCATCCATCTAGCAGGTCATATCGGTAGAGTATGCAGTATCATTGACATATGATCCACTTCATAGAGATTAATCTATTTTAGGTTTGTGGTGTCCCGCAGTGGATTTGGGCGTGACCCCTATCTATGTACCAGGGTCATTGTAAAATAGTGATTTTTTATTGGGCGGGGCTCAATGACCTATACCTATTTATCAACTCTCCATGATTATAGCATGGTGCATGGATTGAATTATATTGGATAGATTTTTTTAATGATCCTAATCCTATGGATGGAAGAAAAATATGACCACATGGTTTTACGGTGTCATTCATGAGTATGTTTGGGTATTTCTATCAAACATTGGTTGTCATATCTTTTTTGAGCAGACCATTCTTGATGAATTAAGATTGTTGTCTTCAAAGTATCATACAGAGTACTAGTATACTCACCTCAAGATGGGATTTGAACACACATATCATTCCTTATTCAGATGATGAACCTTTTTACCGTGTTCTAGGAGGACATCGAGTGTGTGGAGCGTAGATAATCATATCACACATAGGTGTTTTATAGGGAGATTAAAGTGGACTTTAGCCCTCTCCCTTGGAGTAGGTTATACACATAACAGTTTTCATTACAGTTTTTATTAAGCCTTTTTTCCACTTTTAGAAAATTAAGGTCATTCTATATTTTGGGATATTATTTGTATGGATGAATTGTTCTATTGATTTTAATTTCTATCATTGTGTGTGCATGTAAATGTGTGCATCGATACATGTAAAATAGTTTAATGCCTCTCATTTGTTGGAAATGCCTACACGAAGATGGTTACCAGCCCCTAACCTATAAAAGTTTATCTTAGGGTATTAATAAGTCAAACCATGTTGAGTTTGATTATGATAGAGTATTATCAGATTAGTCAGTTATACTAGAGGATCATACTGAATGATTTTTTTGGGAAAGAGTGTGTAACGACCCGAATCTGGAGCCCTTCTACTGGCGCCCCGTACCCAGTTCGCCACATGACGTCAAGCACATCTCCCCAAATTCCAGAGGCTACCGACTAGCAGTGAGGGCCTTGGTGAGTTAGTGGGGAAACTATGCCCTCATTTGGTAAAGTATGCATCAGAAGAATAAACATACACAATAGTAGAAGCCATAAATAGCATGCAACAACTGAACATAAAGTAAAAGAAAGGTATGATATAACAATGATGCAGGATGGTACATGTGTTTATGGAAAGCAGTAAGAAAAAAATCATGCTAAAATACAACTGAAACCAAATTAGAAAAAGAAAATAACAACTCCAATAGCATCGCGGGCCAGGACTCAGTCCCATGCTCTACAACTCCGACCAGCAATCAAGTACCTGAGGTGGAAGGGACACAATCTCTACAAAAACCTACAACCATATAATCTGTTTGGACCGAAAAGCAGGACCCAGACACGGTGTGAGACTAATCCCAGTAGGCAACCATCACATGATTTGTGCCCTACTGTCAGTGAGTGATATAGCAAAAGTAATGGTAAATAATGCAGTAAACAATTCTACCAATTACCATTCACATTCATTTAATTACACAATAAGGGAAAACCAGCAATATTTCTTAATCCAAGATAAGCAAGTAACACAGTAGGTATCTGAAAAGACTACCAAACACAAGCAGTACAAAACCCAAGCTTGTTCTTTGGCATGGTGGACTCGTCATAACCAACCATCAAAATTCACACTGACTCTCTAGGTGGCTTAAACTAGCATACCCCTATAGTCCAGTAATCAAACAAGGCACATACAATTTGGGAAGCTCTAACGTCAATTCCCCTATGGTCTTTCAATAATAGCTACAGACTCTCTGAGGAAGCACTTACGTCTAATTCCTCATGTGGTCTCGATGCGTGGGTAAACTAAGAACACTCTTGGGAAGCACAAAATCTGATCCCCGTAGGTCCCGCGTATGAAACTAAAACCAGCAGCCCCTCTAGGAAAGAACATAATCGTCTATTCCATCTTTGATCTCCTGCACCAGGTTCTCATGGCCCTGAACAGTCCAGTCATGCTTAATCTACTGTTAACAGCCCTAAGTAAGTTAAACAACTACTTAGGTAATAGCTACAAAATGCATCTGCAAGCATATAAACAGTAGGGAATACATGCAATCAAGTCAACAGGCATACTAGAAATCCAATATGGGTTTCCTCATAGGAAAACCATTCCAAACGGAAAACAACAACCAAAACAAGGGAAAACACCCATGGGGTGATCCTCAAATATTATAACAAGCAATTATTAATCATCTAATAACCTCAAGCATACAAGAAATCTAAGGCAGATAAATAAATAAGATCAAAACCCTAACCCGGGATACCCGATACATGGGTCTCCGGCACTTTTTCAACCAAAACTCAGAGAACTTCAATGTAGGGAATCAAAACACCTACCTCGATCCATAGAGATCGATATACATGAAAATCGGCCCGTGAATCAGCCTAGAACGGAGTAGATCTGAAAAAACGTCTAAATTGCTCAACCTCAGATAACTCACGCGAGAGGAAGAATCTGGAAATGAGGCTAAAGAAGAACCAAGAACTCACTACTGCAATTCTTCTGCAATCGATGGAGTTCGATTCGGACAACTGGTGATAGATCGGTGGCTCGAAGATGAATCGGTCTCCATGGACACTCTGGATGGAATTAGGTGAAGAAGAAGGTGTTTACGAGCATTAGGCACGACCCCAGTCCGATTAATGAAATAAAAAGAAAGTACAAGGAATGTACTTCTTGAGTACATGACGTGTACATAAATTTTTTTTACCCTGAAATAACTATCCTCCACCTCATCCTTACACACGGTGTGTGTGGTCCGGACACGGCCAATCATACGGCTTCGAGTGGAAGAGGAGTACATGGCATGTACTCATAAAGTACACAATGTGTGCTCTATAAATATTCAGATATACACTGTGTGTGTGGCCCGGTCTCGGCCAACACACGGCTTAGAGTGGTTGAGGAGTACACGGTGTGTGCTCATAAAGTACACGACGTGTACTATGAAAATTTCCAAATTCTCCATTTTTCTTTAAAAATCTAGTAAATGATATTCGAACCTGAAACCGAAGCTCCGGGTTCATACAAACTTTCCCCCGTAATGAAATTCGTCCCCGAATTTCCCTACCAAGGTGTAAAAGAAGAAACCACGAACAAATTTGGCCACTGTGATCGCATATCAGCCTCCCTCTCCCAAGTCTCGTCCTATATACGGCTGTTCTGCCATAGCACCTGTACTAGAGGAACAGACCGGCCACATAGAACTTTTGTACTGCGATCAACAATCTTGAAAGGATGCTTCTCGAAAGATGCATCCTGCTCCAACTCAACCTCCTCGGGTTTCAAAATATGATGTGGGTCTGAGAAATAATGTCGAAGCTGAGAAACATGAAAGACGTCATGCATAGCCTGGTATCTCTCATATAACTGAAACCTGTAAGAAACCATCCCGACTCTCTCCAGAACCTCAAACGGGCCGACGTATCTCAGTGAAAGCATACCATGTCTCTGAACCCTCTTGTGTCCCAACCTCGGTGCGACACGCAGGTAATCCAGATCCCCGACCTCGAACTCTAGAGGTCATCTCCGCTGATCAGTATAAGACATCTGTTGAGACTGCGTTGTAGCCATCCTCTTCTGAATCAGCTCTATGTACTCTGAAGTCTCCTGAACAAGACGAGGCCCCAACAAATCCGCCTCTACTGCCTCAATCCAGCATAATGGTGATCGGTATGGCGTACCGTACAAAGCCTCGTAAGGTTCCATCTGAATAGTCGACTGAAAAATATTGTTGTAGGAGAACTCCACCAGAGGAATATGCTTCTCCCAAGAACCGCCAAATTCTAGAATGCAAGCTCGGTGCATATCCTCAAGCACCTGGATTTTACGCTCGGACTAGCCATCAGTCTGGGGATGGTATGTTGTTCTCAAAAGTAACTGTGTACCCAACGACCTCTGTAGCCCCTGCCAGAAGTGAGAAGTAAAACATGCATCCCTTTCGGAAACAATGGAGTGTGGAACTCCATGCAGACGTACAATCTCTCGAATGTACAACCGTCCGAGCTCATCAACACTGAAGGTCTCCAAGATCGGAAAGTAGTGTTCAACCTTCATGAGACTGTCCACTAAAACCCAAACCACATCATTTCCTCGAGGTGATCTCGGTAACCCCATCATGAAGTCCATCATGACATCATTCCATTTCCACTAAAGAATGGGTAACTTATACAAAAGCCCTGCTAGTTTTCGATGCTCTGCCTTCACCTGCTGACAGGTGGAACACCGCATAACAAAACCAACCACATCCTTCTTCATACCTGGCAACCAATACTAGCGGGGGAAGTCTCGGTACATTTAGGTGACACCAGGATGAACTGCCCAAGCTGAGGCATTAGACTCCCACATCAGCACCTCACGTTTGTCTTCTAAAACCCATACGCGGCCATGAAAACATATCACCTCATCATCCCCCATTGTCCACCCCAAATTAGGGTCTCCATATGACACACCCTCCCGTAGGACTAGGCCTTCAGGGTCTGATAGTTGCCTCATTCGAACTCGATCAAAAAGGGTAGAGGTAACAGCTACGGAAGAATGAACCGTCTGATCTTGTCTTTCATGTACCTTTAGATGCATCTCATAGAACAGATCCATGAGCTCCCACTCACTATTGGCTTCTTGAACTGCCTGCAACTGAGTCCTCCTGCTCAGTGCGTCCGCCATAGCATTGCCCTTCCTAGGCGGATAAGCAAGCTCGAAGTCGAAAGACTGTAGGTACTCAACCCACCTCTGCTGTCTCAGATTCAAGTCACACTGCATGATGATATACATGAGGATCTTGTGGTCAGTATATACAATGAAATACTCTCCCATGAGATAGTTCCTCCAACAATGCAAAGCATGAACAACAGTAGACATATCCTAATCGTGCGTAGGATAGTTCTTCTAATTTGGCCACAACTACCGAGATCTTTATACGACAACATGATCTTCCTACATAAGCACTTCCCCAAGACTGATGGAAGATGCATCACAGAAAACTATATAAAACTTTCCCAGATCTGGAAGAACTAGAATCGTTGCTGAAGTCAATCTCCCATTCAGCTTCTACAAGACTAAGTCATAAGCTTCTGACCAAAAAAACTTCACCCCCTTCTTAGTAAAGACCGTCAACGGTGCTTCTAGGTGTGAGAAGTCCTATGTAAACCGCCTATAGTAACCAGACATCCCCAAGAAACTACGTACCTCGAAGATGTTCTTCAGCTTCTCCCAAGTGACTATGGCTCTCACCTTCTCTAGGTCTACTGATACTCCTGTCTCTGAGATGACATGACCCGGGAAGTAAATCTCATCCATCCGAAAGTGGCACTTTGGCAGTTTAGCATAAAGTCGATGCTCCCTCAGTGTATTCAAAATGATATCAAGATAGGATGCATGGTCGTGTTGAGTGTGAGAGTACACCAAGATATCATCCACGAAGACCACGAGGAAGGAATCTAATTAAGTATGGAACACTCGGTTCATCAGTGCCATGAAAATTACTGGAATGTTGGTAAGGCCGAAGGGCATAACCGTATAGTCGTAGAGGCCATACCTTCTCCTGAAGGCTGTCAGGGGTATATCTGAAGGTCTAACGTGCATCTGATGATAGTCGGATCTCACGTTGATCTTCGAGAACACACGAGCTCCTAGAAGCTGATCAAAGAGATCATTAATACTCGGTAAGGGAAATCCGTTCTTGACCGTCAACTGGTTCAACTTCGGATAATCCACCCAAAGTCATATGGTACCATCCGCCTTCTTCACAAACAACACAGGTGAATCCCAAGGGGAAGTACTGGGTCGGATGAAACCTGTAGCCTGCAACTCCTCCAACTACTTCTTGAGCTCTTGAAACTCAAGCGTAGCCATCCTATAAGGAGCGACTCCTGGAACAAGCTCAATCGAGAGGTCTACCTCACGCTCTAGAGGAAAATCTATGATGTCTTCCGGAAAGAAATTTGGAAAGCGATCAACCACTAGAGTAAAATCCATCTGAGAGGTCCCCTGATCATCCAGGTATAAACTGGAAATCTGGGCTATAACTCTACCCAACCCATGATTCTCTAGTCCAGCTCTTCTTGCATGGACATCCCATTCACACTTGTGAAGAAAAGACCCGCCCTTTGGTGACGTGAAACTGACCCTATGACGATAAAAGTCGACAAAGGCCTGAAAAGGAACTAGCCAGTCCATTCTGAGAATGACATCATAACCTGTCATCTCCAGGATATAATGATCCCACACGAAGTGACACCCTCCATTCTCGAGGGGGCACTCCATGAACTAACGCACATTAATATTTCTATGTCCCAATGTTGTGTTTAGTGCCAACGTATCCTCAGAAGTAAGGATAATGAGTCTAAGGATCTCCACAATGTGAATAGAAATAAATCTATGAGAGGCTCTGGTATTGAAAAGTGCAGAAGATAAAAATAAGGCCTCTAGGATCGTACCTTGAACTTTGGAAGGTCCAGGATCCTGCTCTCGATGAATCTCCTCTACTGCAAACATCTGGCCAGTACCACAGCCCTGTTTAGCAGCCTGATATCCCTGAGTTGATCCCCCTTGAGCCAAACCACCGCGTCCTCCACCTCTACCCTAGCCTGAAAAACCTGAAGGACTCCAGCCACCATTCTACAATGGGACTGGTAATCCTGCTCCAGAATGAGGAGTAGAAACAGATCCTCCTTCACTAGCCAATTGAAGAAGAACCCTGCAAAAACGCTACAGATGACCCATATTGTCGAAAGCTCAGCACTCCACTGGATCTCTTGGGAACTAAGTCTTATTATGCCCGCTATTTCCACAAAGAGATAATACCACCAGGTTTCCCGAAGGAAGATCCCGTCCTCCGGAAGATATACCCCTCTTCCTCGAGTCACCTCGAGTAGACCCTCAGTGGCGCTTCCTACTGTCTGTATGAAATGACTCAGCCTTGGGTGCTGAACCGCCCTGGTCAACAACTCCAATCTCACTCAGATTTCTTTTAGTTATTAGCGCCTTGTTGACTATTAGAGTAAAAGTCAACTGGAAAATGTTTAACAGTGATCCGATCTCTGGTTTGAGGCCTTCCTCAAACTTCCTTGCCAAAAACAGCTCATCATTTCCCAGAACGGGAGAAAAACGCTGTAACTTAGTGAAGTGGGAGGAATACTCCATAACCGAAAGAGTACCTTGCTACAGGTTCGTGAACTCGCTGGCCCTGTCGGCACTCAACTTCGCTGGATAGAAGTATTCATAGAACGTACGCTAGAATTTGTCCCAAGCCATAGTCTGTTGGCGCCCTGCCTGTGAGACTACATCCCAGCATCTCTTGGCAGAATCTCGTAGCATGTAAGTTGTGAGCTTCACCCGTCTATCTGGGGGTTTCTCCAGATGCTCGATGATGGAAAGAATGGTTTCTAGCCATGACTCTTCAACATGAGGACCTCCATCCCTTGTGAAATTGGGAGGATGTTGTTGCTGGAAGACTCCTGTTAGCTCTTCCATAGATGGGGCAGGATGCTAAGCTCCCTGGAAGGTCTGCATGAACCTCATGAAACCCTCTCTGAACGGAGCATCTTAACTAGTGTCCGGAATCACTTCAAGTTCCATATCCAGAACAATCAGTGGAACTACAGGTAGTCCCTGGTCTACCGTATAAGGCATACTGCCACTGCCAGGTTCCTGGCATGCAACGGGAGGATGTCATGGTTCCATAACCCTAAAAGGTCAAAAGAGCACTCCATATTTAGAATCAACAAGGAAAAAATACACAATAGCACAAAACTGGAACAGGAGAGAGAAACACTTAAACATGAAAAACTGAACTACACAGTGTGTATTTAAACTTTAAGACGTGGTTATTAAATCCATTTACATGGGCCTGCAATTCTGCCACCATCGGTCGTGTAACATTCCAGACTACATGGCATGTTGTCCAAAAACACGGCGTGTACCTGGAATCCACTCCCCTACCCGAGTCTCCTTGCACAGCTAACCTACACGGTCCTCCAAAAACTAGACTACACGGCATGTGCACTGAGGACCCGGCGTGTACAATCCAGGATTTGGCGGTCCGTGTAACAGGTTACACAACCGGCCACATGGCTAACCCCTTACACTGCGTGTTCCAAACAAACATCAGGTGTATCAGAGGAGATAACACTGACCCGTGTTGTTCGTGACATGGCCGGGTACCTAGAAGAAAAATACACTGCGTGTTCTTCTAACACACGGAGTGTACCAGACAGGCTCGGTGACCAGTGTAGCAGGATACATGGCTGGCTACACGGATGGTCCCCTACAAGGCGTTTTCTGAACAAACACGGCATGTATAATGATGGATAACACCGACCCGTGTTGTTCGTGACACGGCCGGGTACCCAGAAGAAACTTACAATGCGTTTATTTATAACACACATTGTGCACTACGCGAGCTTCCCTGGCCCGTGTTGTTGGCGACACGGCCAGGTACATGGTTTACTACCACACGACATGTACATAAGGTACACGGTGTGTCCCCAAATATTTTCCAACACCCCGAGTTTTTGTTTACACAGATAGTAACACGGTTTAAAAACTACACGCCGTGTATGAAGGAATTACACGCCGTGTATTATGGGTTTCTCTGGGCAGTAGCTCTGAAACTACTCCAAACGCCAGAAACACGGAAAACAACCAACTATGTGCCAAATTCCGATCCGTGAGGCCCATACTCCCTGAGAATCAATGCTTAGCATCTTCACAATGCTTAAAACAAGTAAACAGAATAACAAACAATGATCCACAAAATTCTAATCCTCGAGGGCCCATAACACCTCCAAGACCAGAGCTTGGCACCCATGCTAAACGGGTTGTAAAAGAAGTAATACTCTATCAACGCAATAAGTATTTCTATCACAGAAACTACCACAAAGACATGCATAATCAATCACGGCATCTATCACAACAACATGCAATTATAATGCACCCTAGATGGCATGGTATTATTCATGACCAGTGATTTCCTACCCGATGCCTATATGATGCATGAGATGGCACACCCTCATCTCATCAGGTTGCAACCAAATAGAACCATAATCATATAAACTGTAACAACAAAAAACATGTGCATCACCCAACGGTGAAATATAATAAACTGTAACACATGCAAAAACTGAAAATTGAAATTAAGAGGTAATATAGATTTTCCCTTTACACGAGTTAATTACTCCCGGGCACAGCTAAGTACTAACAACCCAGTTCTTCCTATTCCTAGATATGGTCCCAAAATAGTAAGGCAATAGAAATAAAGAAAACCCCTCTAATACCACTTTGTAATGACCCGAATCCAGAACCCTTCCACTGCTGCCCCATACCATGTTCGCCACATGACCACAAGCGTGTTTCCCCAAATGCTAGAGGCTACCTACTAGAAGCGAGGGCCTTGGTGAGTCAGTGGAGATACTATGCCCTCATTTGCTAAAGTATACAGCAGAAGAATAAACATACACAATAGCAGAAGAAGTAAACAAAATGCAACAACTGAACGTAAAGTAAAAGCAAGGTATGATATAACAATGGTGTAGGATGGTACATGTGTCTATGGAAATCATTAAGCAAAACAACATGCTGAAATACAAGTGAAACCAAAGTACTAAAATTAGACAGAAACTCCAGCAGGATTGCGGGCCAAGACCCGGTCCCATGCTCTCCAGCTCCGACCAGCAATAATGTACCTGAGGTGGAAGGGCCACAATCCCTACCTAAACCTGTAACCATATAATCTTTTTGGGCCAAAAAGCAGGACCCAAACAGGGTGTAAGACTAATCCTAGTAGGCAACCATCACAAGATTTGCGCCCTACTGTCAGTGACTGATATAGAAAAACTAAAGGTAAACAATAAAGTAAACAATTCTACCAATTACCATTCCCATTCATTTAATTAAACAACCAGGGAAAACCAGAAAAGTTTCTTATTCCAAGATAAGCAAGTAACACAATAGGTATCTAAAAAGACTACCTAACACAAGCAGTAAAAAACTCAATCTTGTGATTTGGCTTGGTGCACTCGTCAAAACCATCCATCAAAATTCACACTGACTCTCTGGGTGGATTAAACTAGAAGACCCCTATAGTCCAGTAATTAAACAAGGCATAGACACTCTATAAATATCTTACGTCAATTCCCATATTGTCTTGCAGTAATTGCTACAGAATCTCTGAGAAATCACTTACGTCTAATTCCTCATGTGGTATCGATGCGTGGGTACACTAAGAACACTCTCAGGAAGCAAAAAATCCATTCCTATGAGGTCCCGCATACGAAAATAAAACCAACAGACCCTCTAGGGAAGCACTTAATTGTTTATTCCCTCTTTGATCTCCCGCACCAGTTTCTCACGGCCCAGAGCAGTCCAGTCGTGCGTAATCGACTGTTATCATCCCTATGTAAGTTAAACAACTACTTGGATAATAGCTACAAAATGAATCCACAAGTATATAAATAGTAGGGAATACATGCAATCAAGTCAACAAGCATACTAGCAATGCAATAAGGGTTGCCTCATAGCCAAACTATGCCAAACAGAAAACAACATCCAAAACAAAAGAAAAACACCCATGGGGTGATCTTATAACATGATAACAAGATATTATTAACCATATAATAAACTCAAGAATACACGAAATCTAAGGCAGATAAATAAACAAGGTCAAAACCCTAACCCCAGATACATGATACATGGGTATCCAGCACTTTTGTAACCAAAACTCAGAGAACATCAACTTAGGGGAACAAACCACCTACATAGATACTTGGAGATCGATATACTTGAACCTCGGCCCGTGAATCATCCTATAATGGACTAGACCTGCAAGAATGTCTCAAACGCTCAACCTCAGATAACTCACACGAGTGGAAGAATTGGGAAACGAGGCTAAATAAGAACAAAGAACTCACCGCTGCGATTCTTCTGCAATCGACGGAGTTTGATTCAGACAACCGGTGACAGATCGGTGGCTTAGAGAAGAATCGGCCTCCTTGGATTCTCTGGATGGAATTAGGTAGAGAAGAAGGTGTTTATGATCATTAGGCACAACCCCGGTCCGATTAATGAAATAAAAAGAAAGTACACGGCGTGTTCTTCTTGAGAACACGACGTGTACTTCAATTTTCTATACCCTGAAATAACCGGCCTCCACCTCAGCCTTACACACCGTGTGTGTGTCCCGGACACGGCCAATCACACGACTTCGAGTGGCAGAGGAGTACACGGTGTGTAATAATAAAGTACACGGCGTGTACTCTGAAAATTTCCAAATACACACCGTGTGTGTGGCCCGGTCTCAACCAACACATGGATTAGAGTGGCCGGGGAGTACACGACGTGTTCTCATAAAGTACACGACTTGTACTCTTAAAATTTCCAGATTCTCCATTTTTCCTTAAAAAGCCCGTAAAAGAGATCTGTACCTGAAACCAAAGCTCTGGGTTCTTACACAATGTTTACAAATTTGAGTTCTTCTTGGAAGCCAGGGACAGTAGTTTTTTAATTAGGGGCTAATGTATCTATACAATAGGACATCGTGCACTTGAATTTATACTGGATACATATAAAAATTTATTTCAAGTAAATTGGTTTTACATGAATCATATATTAATAGTAGTGTTTTCAATAACCATATAATGTAGGGTAACCATATATACTATAATTACTATGGTACATCTTGATTTGTTTTAGGATGCCTCTATTTAGATAGCCTATTTTCATGCCACTATAACACGACCAATTAAGAAGCAAATATCCCTCGAAGTACCAACTAAGGATAAATGTAAAATAGGTTTGATTCATAAGTCTCAGATCATGTAACCTCCTAGGAACTGGGAGATCCATGCACATGGGTGTATATGGTATAGATAGACGCATTCACTCTTGTTTTTAGCCTTGTGAGGATGCTTTCATAATATATTGAGGACCTTATGGATATTTTTCTCATGTATGTTAGAGGAAATAATGTAGCTTAGTGACTCATTCACATGATGAGAAACCTCTCTCCCATGTATACATTTGGAGTATCATTAGAGATTAGTTATATATGACCATGTTGAGATCAGTACGCAAACATGAGATTATACCTCTATAGAAGGGTAGTATTGTTGTAGCAATGAAATTAGTGAGGTTTAAGGATCACCCATGTTACTCCCTGGATAGGTTGTGGGATCCGTTTCCCAGACCTCACAGCATTGGTCAGGGACTATTCCAAGACATCATTGATTTAATGGTATCCCATAATATTCACACCTACATTAGGTTACATAAGAGAGCCTTGGGGTTAGAGAGTTTTTTTAAAGAGAATAGAATGAAAATGGGAGATTTTAATGAACTCTATATAGAAAATTCATTTGTAGTAAGATGATTATGACTATCATATGGATCCCAGAATATCAGAATCTTTAGAAGATCATTCCATGAATCGATGATAGGGGTTGTTGGGATCTAAAGGTGACTCAATTAATCTATGCGACAGTAACTGTTTCGATTGAAATGATTAATAAAACATGGTTGGAGATTTTTGGAATCGTAATATAGATTACTATGAGATAGTTGATGGACTACCTATAAAGACAAAAAAGAAGAAGAATTTTGGTGTTCTATCATGTGGAATATGTGGAAGAGGTACTACTAGTTTTGAAGGATGTTATAATAGGTTTTCTTTATTACCACCACAAACACTTGGTGGACCATTCCAGGAATAGTGAACTATTGGATCAGGATGAGGAATGATGAAAGCCATGGGGGACTATAACCTTGAGGCTCTATAGATGATATGTGGTATGATCTATGTATTATATACTTTTCCTGTTGTATTGATAGACACAAGTGCGAGTTTCTCATCCCTTTGCTCTTCTCTAGTATGAAACATAGTGATTCTAGTGGAGGAATAAGATCAACCATTATTGTTAGAGAATCTAATAACTGGTGACATTATTATTTTTAAAATCATTAGATAGTCATATTTTATTTATGGTGGTTATAGTTTTCTACATGATCAATTTCTACCAGCATTAAATCCTTACTGTGTCATCTAAGGTATGAATTAGATATCCATAGTTCATTCCCAAATTTGTTGTTTTAGGTGGAGGGTGTGGTGTGTCTACAATAATGGGATGTGGATTCCAATTGATATTAAAAGGATAACATGGTATAGAATAGTGAGAAAATTAAAAGTATAGTACATTCAATTACTCAACAAATTGGAAAAAATGTCTCTTGGAATAGTGGATGCTTTGGGATATTAGTTTCCAACGGTTGTGGTAGAGTATGTGGATATCTTTCTTAAATATTTACCTATTTTACATGAACCCTAAGAGATATAATTTTTCATTAATATTAATCCAAATATGACACTTATATCTTCAATAACCTATCAGATTTCTCCCATAGAACATCGAGAGATTAAGGACCAGTTGGATGAAATACAGGGAAAGGGCTTCGTAAGACCCAATGTGTCCACTTGTGGTAGCCCTAGTGTTATTCTTGAAGAGGAAGAACTAGATATCGAGGATATTTGTGTATTAAAATAGCTTTAATCTAGTGAACGTGAAAAAAAGTATCCAATATTAATGATCAATGAAATATTTTGTCAGTTTATATGGGTGTTATGGTTTTCAAAGATTGACCTCAGAATATATTGTCACCAGTTATGAGTATGGGATGAGAATATACTGACTAGGAAATTAAAATGTCATTACAATCACTATGTGTACATGGGGATACTTTTGGGTAGTACAATCACTGCAGTTTTGTTAATGGGACTCATGAATTAGATCTTCCAAAACTTCTTATACAAGTTTTTCATAGTTTTCATTAACAAAATCATATCGTATTTGGAGTACAAGTATGAACATGTGAGACACATGAAGATGGGTTAAGACACACTCTTAAGGAATTATATTTTCAGGATTCCCTCTATGTTTTAGTTATGGATTCAAGTGCTCCACAATCGTGGTAACATCCTCTCTGATTTTGGACTAGGTATGGCCCTCAAAAAAGGTGAGGCAGTTCTTTCATGGGAACCACCCAAGAGAGTTTCTATGGTATTAACTTCCTTGTTTTCATAGGGGTACTATCAGAGGTTTTATCCAAATTCACAAGAGTTTAATCACCCTTGACAACATTGAATCAGAATGGAAAATCATTCATGTGGATGGAACGGTGTCATCAGTTCTTTTGGGCGCTAATGGTGAAGTTGTAGAGCACCCCCAACATGATATTTCTGGACAAGGGTGTCGAGTACGGAGTTTTTTTGATTCATTAGGGGAAAAAATTTGTTTTATTATGATACATATGTAAGGATCATTGAATATGGTTCATGATAGTAGTGACCACATGGGAAGAACTACATGACCTGAGATATTGAGTTTGTAGTGGTAGTATATTCATTGATTATTTAGTGACACTATGTGATAGTATAGTGGTTTATAGTTTATTCATAAAATTAGAGCCTATATTATATATTCTTATTTATGGATCATGTCTCATGATATATATAATGGATATATTTTTTATAGGACTATGACATTGATAATTTATAGACTCATAAGAGGTGATAAACTGTGGTAGCTGCTCTCAGCAATAGATCATGTTCTTAATCATTGGTCGAGTCATCAAAATAGTTAGCTTCATTACACTTGTCCTTCGTAGACTAGTACAGTGATTTTTGCATCTATTCAATGGTTGTTACCCCACCACATTTAAATTTATTCTAGGATGATAAAAAAGAAATATTGAATGTGAGACCTTACATACTTATTCATCCACTAGAAAGTCCCTTGATATATATTATAATCCTGGTGATACGGATATCCATTGGAGAGGATGTATTATGGTAAATTTGATGTTTCATCATGAGGTTATGTAGTAGAATCATGCATCCCATTTTGAGGTACATCCTGGTGTGGAAAATATGTTCGAGAGATTTCATCATAAGTTATAATGGATAGTTAAGAAATGTGATGTTGTTGAGTTTGTCTCTTGATGCCTAAAATGTCATCAGGTGGTGGTAGAGTATAGGGTTTCAGTGTTTTAGTTCAACCCCATGAGGTTCTATAGTGTTTGTGAGATGGAATATGTATAGTCATTATGGCAAGATTACCATGTTCATCTTGGGTACATGATGCTATCTGGGTCACTGTAGACAGACCCACTAAGTAATCCAACTTCTTATCCATTTAAGAGAAAATTTTATTATAGATAATAGGGTTCCTATATGTGTAATATACAGTATGGCATCATGGATTTCCATCGATGAAGGAATTTTACCGTGACGATCACTTCACATCACATTTATTGAAGCAATTGTCGGAACCTTTCAGGAATTAGTTGTTCTTAAGAACATTTTTTCTGCCCTAGAGTGATGTTGTGAAATTGAGGGCCATATTAGTATTGGGGGAACTATTGAAATCTTACATGTTGGACATTGGCTGTAGTTTTTAGGATCAACTAACATTGGTGGTGTTTTTATAAAACAATATCTACTATTCTACTCTTTGTGTTGAACCATTTGAGACTCTATACCAAAACCCTTGTGGTCTCCCAATGCTGGATTGGTCTAGTAGAGTCAACACTCACGGGGCCATAGTAGGTAGTTGATACAATAAATAAGGTGTAGATCATGAAGAGTAGACTAAAAATGAAAATAGATAGAGGTACCTACATGACCCATCACATGTTATCGACTAGGGTGAGATAGAAATTGAAGATGTAGAATGATTTTATTAGTACCTAATAGGTTGTGGGAATTGTTATTAGAGGATCCTTTTTGGGATATTTATTTATTTAGTGCATGTCTTATGGAATCACAAGGATCATAATCAATGAATATGGGAGTGGGAGGATTCAATTAGTGCTCTCTACCCATATCCAATTTTGTTTCCCATGTTTTTGATTATCGAGACGTAAATCCCCATGGTTTGGAGAATGTATTGATAAGGATTTTCACTTTATTATTTCTGATTATAATATGAAATATTTTCAAGATGAGGCACTAAGAAGGTTTGTGCCCCCAATGTGTGATGTAACTAGAATAAATGATTAAAATATATTAAATATATTAAATAACATGCACTCATAGTTTTCTGGAAAATATGAAATAAATTAAAAACATTATCTTGAATTATTAATATGATGGAACCTTTGAGTTCAGTTCATGGGTTTTACCCGATGAGGGACATAAACCAAGAGATCATTGACGATTTTTAAAATAGTAATAGATGACACCATTGAATGAAATAAATAATTTAATTTATTTATTTATTTCTATTTTGATAATATTTAAGGTTATTCCCTTTACATACAAGGTTTTAGAGCATCATCAACATTGGATACTCAAACCCTAGATATTTCAAACAAATATTTGAGACCTTTCTTGATGAATGAGAATAGATTGAGACTATATCATGGATCTTCGTGCCAATTTAGTCAGTGGATCTCATCAATTGCAACAAAAGAATCATTCTCCATCAAAAATCTATCCAAAATCCATGTAGGATGTTCATTTTTTATTTCCATATAGTTTCTTAATCCCGAATGAATATATATCAATTCTACGAACTTAATTGATATGTGTATCATTAGTATAATTAAATTTATGTAACTTTTTGTTCATTTTTACTTAATTACTTGTTGTTCAAATCATTCTAGAATAACAATTCAAGGACAAACAAAACCTAAACAATTGTTGTTCTTCAAATATAATGGCTCATGGATTTTACCCCCATTTAATTTTTATTCCATCATTGATATGTCGTTTAACCAATATTTGGGGGAAAACACCAATTTTTTATCATTTCATGACCATTATTTGGTGAAAAAAATTAATTCTGATGGTACAACATTACATGGCAGTTGAAGATTGAGGATTTATGATGACAGCTGGTGGATCATGGAATTGGAAAAGAAATTATGGGGTTTGAAATTTTTCTTGAGTGGTATGTCATGATGAGGATGAAGACACAAAATTTTCTGACCCATTTGGTCGCCAGAATATAGGGACAAACTGATGGCATGGTTGGTCAACCCCAAATACAATGTTATTGGGAAATATAGATGGTATAGGTTGAGAATTAGGGTGATCCATGAACCATGAATGAGATTATGAAAAATTACAAGAAAATATACTCTTAGACAAGGATTAAACACTATGTTGGGCAAATATAGAAATATCATTGGATTTAGGATGAATATAAAAATCACATGGTGTGTGACCCCTATCACACAACATGTGACACCTTCCGCGAGTCTTGGATTGTACTTTAGGAAGTAAATGAGAATAAGAAAAGGAACACTTCAAGGTGTCATGTCATGTACATGGACATGTCCACAACTTGGTGTACACATGCTGATAATAAAACATGGACACCACATACAAACATATTTATAAAATAGGGATAGAAAACCATGTGTCACTACACTGCATGTAATTATTCAACACAATGTGTATAAAGAGAAATTGATGTAGTATTAGGATTTTCCACTGAGATATAATTGGGGATAGATGCACACCATGTAACCCCAAGTACATGTTGTGTATACCCTTCAAGAGTGTTTTTATATCTATGTTTCAATATTTTGTACAAGTATAGGTTGATAATGTTCTAGTGGTCCATTATCTTGAGCGTAAAGTGAGGCATTATATCCACATCACATGATTTTGATCCCCTTATATAAAGCTGTGGTGTCCCTCTATGTGAATGGATTGTGAAATCTATCATCTATTTTTTATAGGTTGGGTTTAGGGAATTGATGTGACCTCCCTAAATAATGTGTGGATCCTTTATCGAGCAGTATATATCAGTAGGCTTTGTGATATCGTTTAGATTTTAACCCCTACATAGTGGGTTCATTTTGACTTTGTTTATAGTTCCCTCAAGTGGTTCAGGGTGTGGTCCCCTGACTAAAAATAAGGTTCATATTATTGTAGAGAGTTATCATTGGTAGGGTCCAATAATCTATACCCCTTCATTGATTATCTCTGAGGATAGAATGGATCATGTTGATAATTCTCTTAGAATGATCATTACTACGATAAAAATCCTAGGGATGATAGTTTGTTATGACTAATTTGTGGTTTTGTGTCTTTCTAGAGTAAATATGGGTATTTATATTATAAATTGATTATTATATAATTTATTTATCTGGATATTATTATTGATTATTGAATACTATAATAAGGTATTCATAATGAGTATTGTTCTACTCACCACTACATGGTATTTTTCTACACTTCTCATGTCTTATGAAGATGAATGATCTTTTAATAGTGTCCTAGGAGGATAGTTTGCAGGTGGATCTTATCTAGAGCTAGTCAAGATGGGTTTTATTATCTAGAGATTTTATTTTAATATTTTATTTTCCCATTGAGCATGTTATACTCCTTATAGTTTTCTCTTAGGGTTTAATTTCTCCCAATTTCCACATTCTGTAATTTTATATTGTACTCCCTTGATGGATCTTAAATGTTTTCATGCATTGTTTTAGTAGTTTTACAATTCAACACTCTATGTTCTTGGATACGTGTGCATGGGTACAATTAATTTAGAAAAATGCCTCCATTTGTGGGATATTCCTTCTATGAAGTGGTCCCCATCCCCTAGAATATTGGATGCGGGATAATGATAGTCACATAATGGACCTCAATGGTTTGAATTGTGACAATAAAAATCATTAAATTCTAACCCAAATTATGATATAGAGAGATTCTATGTGAATGGAACTTGTAAGGATGGAAATGGGAATTATTATGACTGGGGAGACGTCACTCATTTTTGAAATAATTTTGAAAACATATTAATTGTATAATATTGAATGTGCTCAACAAAATGATGATAACATTCAATATAAAATGATTTTTTTAAAGATGGGAAATTATAAGGATTAATTTGTGAAGATTGTGTTCTGAAATCGGGAATGATTCAATCAATTCCACAAATATCTAAGCTAAAAATGGAATTTCAAGTTGATTTCCACATTTCAAATTTCTCAATACACACTAGATAAAAAATATTATTTATCCCTAGATGTCAAATGACTCTAATAATTAATGATGGACTATAGTTTATTTTTTATCGCCTAAAAAAATACACACAATTCCTCCATATAATAGAACATTTACCTATTCGCCACATCATAAGGATCTATATTAATTAATTTAAAATTAATCATGGATAACATATTATAACTAGGACTTGTCATGATATTTATCTTACATTAAAATTATAGAAAAGTATCTTGAACAATTTAAATGATAAGAATCACTTGAGGAAAACCTTCCATCCTCAAACTGGTAGAAAATATAAAAAGGCTATTCAAATAATAGATACATGATGAGGTCATGAAAACATGATTTTAAGTGTATGTTGGATCATTATATTACATAGGAATAGTTTTCATATAACAATATTTTCAATTAAATCATTAAAATGTAACATTATAATTCATTGAATGGAAATATATTTTGTACTCCAATTTTACAGATGATGTTTGTAAAAGGAGAATTATAGTCCCGGAAACAATTGAAGATACAAAAACAGTGGTTAGGATATTTAGTATCACATTAATGTACCAAAAATAATCCAAAAGATCTATAAGGATAATTGGGGGAAGGATTTGGATTTCTATGTGAGATATCATGTTTTCTTGAATATATATCCATGGAAGGGTGATACATGTTTTATAAGAGAAGAAAAATTATACATAGGTACATAAGACCCTTATAAATTAATTAAATAATTATAGTTATTTGAAATAATTCTCTAATGTCTCTAAATCTCTAAAATGTTACTGAATTGGTTCATAAATCATTGTTATGGAAATACATTCCAGACCCAACAGATTTGGTCACCATTGATGAAATAGAATTGGAACCTAATATATATTATTATAAATTCCCCATCTAGATTCTCGATATAAGATATAGTGTTTTGATGAAATAGGCCACTCTTCATCTAAGCATTCATTTCAAAAGTAATTTTTTTGAAAGAAATATCATAATTAGAGGATGATATAAGAATTTATCTAATATATTTTAAATGTAATATCATTTAAATTTTAATTATTATTATTTAAGAAATAATTTCACACCCCAATAATAAGTAAAAAATAGACCATCAAATTTAATTAACATAGATAACCTATGATGCACACAATAGTGTGCTTAAATGAAATATGATACTCAATTATTGTATTATTTAAACATTTACATTATAAACATGATATTAAATTAGTGGGTACAAATAGAAATAATATAATTATTAAAAATATATAATTTATATACATTTATTTTTAATCTTTTGATTTAAAATAAAAATAAAAATCATTTGGAAGAAAGATACTTGTTTTCTGAAAAATTGTACTTTTCTAAAGGCTATTCTGACATCCTTCTTGAAAATAATATAAAATTAATTTGTAAAATTTTTTTAAAATTTATTTGATGTAATAAATTCCAATTTATTAATTAAAAAATTAAAATTTTCTACGGAATTGCTCTTTGGATTTTTTGAACATGTTTTGTTTTTCGATAAATAGTGAAAATTAATGAATTTAATTTATTTTTTAATTTATTTAAATATGATACAATAAATTTGTAATCTTTTGAACTTGTCCTCATTGAAAACATGCTTTCTCATCATATTTGTGGGATTATTTTAAAATTAATTTTTTTTTATTTTGTTAAAGGAATTCTGAAAAATGGATTCTATATTTGGAATAATAAAAATATCTATTATGAAATAAGTGAATGTTAATTTTGATAAAAAATAATATTATGAAAATAAAAATTATTTTCCACATATAGGATAAAAATGAGGTTATATGGGAATGAACTAGAAATATAAGGCTTAAAATGACCAAAATACCTACTAAAATTGGGTATATGTATTTTTATTTACATTGTAATTTATAATAATAAATATTACTACAATTATGAAATATTTATTATTAAAAAAATATGGATACATCTTTTTATTTCTAAATCATTCAAGTTTTCACTCCCCTCACTTGTTAAAGTCTAGCCACTCTCTTATATTCGTCACAAATTTAATCCCATTCGGCTGTGAGAAGAACTACACCCATAAATTTACATATTTTATACACTCCTCCTAGAATCAATTTCTGGGAAAGAAATACCTTATATAAGTACAATAGTTATAATCCTAAATAGGTGGACTGATAAAACGTAAAATTCATAAATATGTGTTTCTTTATTTCATCAAACACTTCCTTCAAATATTATTCGTATATTAATATATAATAACACCATTACATCCAATTTTATTATATATTATTATGTTTATATAATGAACTATTACCTCCACAACTTCTATCAATTTATTTATTATGTCTTCATTCATATGTTCAGTGGACTGCAACCTCACAAATCAATGTCGTTATTTAATTCCATTAACACAACTAAAATTTGGGAATGATAATAGATATAAAGAATTTATATTATATTTATTCCATATTTATATATCTAGATTCATTATATCATATATATATTTTAATCATTACATTTCTTATGAGATATAATAATGTCACTCATGTGTACGGCAGACAATCGCCTATCAATGCAAAACGATTCATTTTTCAATAATTCATTACATTAAACATTGAAAGGATAATGATAATTAATTAATTTAAAATAAATGAATTAATAATTATAATAATTATATGATTGTTTTTATGGAAATATAATAAATCATTTTCTTTATATGAATTTAAATCCTATATCGATAAAAACATTGTTTGTGTATGTGTAGAAGACCACCTTCATGAGGCGATGTGGCTCTCTTTTTATCATAAACCCACATGGACGATATATATGACTACATATAATGAAATAATATGGTATTTATGGTATTATAATAATTATGTAATGATAAATAAATTATTTACTACCTTTTCATAGTGATCATTCAGAAATAGAAACGTTACATATGTGTACACACTATCTACCATATCGATGATTGTAACATACGTAATTATGTAAAACCATAACTCATGGATCAGAATGAAATTATAATGGCTGTTTAAATATGATAATTATGAAATTATTATTATTCAATAGATTATGGAACAATATATTATGCAAAATAATAAAAACATTCTTCACAAAGAAAGAATGAGAAAACAAGGCAATAAAAACCTAAAACAATAAAAATTCGAATAATTATTAATGAATGGGTGTCAATATATTACAAAAGGATGATATATGATATTATAAATATTAATATTGTTTTATGATATGTTAATTTATTATTTAAAACTACAATTATATAGTTTAATGCAGTTTTAACATAAAAGAAGATTGTAGTAAGAGACTTCATCTCCTTTTCCCTTAAGAAAAGAAACTTGTAATATGACACACCTACTTTGTTTTATATATTGTTTATACTGACCAATTTATATAAAATATCATGATTAATTATTAAATAAGTTTATTTTATGTCTCCATTTTATTTACTTCATCAATGGGGAGTTGAAATGAATATTAACATGTCATTAAAGGTATTGTATAATCTCAATTTCATTTGTGACTATTTATATTCCCTTGAAACAGATCAAAATCTACTATAATTTTCATTGGAATTTAAATCCCAATTAAAAATCATTATTCATTTATAGTGGTAATGATTATTTCATAAGCATTATTCCATTTATAAATATGATGTATAATTTGATTGTTATTTTCTTATCATTAGAAATACTGAAAAATATGTAGCATTTATTCAGTAAAGATATTTTTTGTTAAGAATTATGATTCATGAAAAAATTTTATTTTTTAATATATGATTAATGATTTAGAAATTATGTGATGGGTGGGTCCGGTAATTATATATCACCTTAGTGAATATATAGGTCTCATGAGACAAACTATTTTTCCAAATTAAATAGGTTTCCACCAATATTTTTAAATTGTCTTTTAAAAAGTAATAATCGTTGAAGTATCATGATTCATGAGATCATGATGTCTAATAAATAAGAATATAATTCATCTATAATTAATTTATTTTGAATTTAAATGATATTTTCACTTTGATATTATATCCAGATGAAGTTCATTCTTAGTTAATGATTAAATGGATAGATTTTTTAGTTAGTTCACATTCCATATTGATTATTCATCTATGTATCATAAAATTAATGTTATTTAAATAGTATTCATGTTAATTTAATAAAATTACCATGGTTACTATGATTATTTATTCATGAAAACTTATACAATATTTAATCCTTTCTGATCATTTTCCCTCTCACATAATTTGTTTTCATTCCCCGTTATCTGATGTTAATTTTTTTGTATGAGTTTTCAAAGATGTAGTTCATTTGATCATATTTTTTTATGTTTTATTTTATATTCACAATTTCAAATGGTCTTCATGTTTGTATTTCTACCTATAAAGTCTACGACTCCCTATACCTAAAATTTTAGTAAGAAAATTAATTTAAAAAATCCATATTTACAAGGAGTTATTACAAACATGGGACTGTGAAACACAACGCCCATCAACATCAACAAGTGATGAACAAAAAATAATAGAACTAAAATAACACATCGAAAATGTCTCAATAACCATAATATTACATAAATAATATTCAAAATAGCTATATGCCCTATAATCATGTGAAACCCACTAACTGATTTTCTCTATATCATTGAAACATGAAATCCACTGAGGAAAACTACACCATGTAACAAGTATAGTATGTTCCCTTAGCACAACAATAGTCATCTGGGAGTCATATTCAATCCTTAATAATGTATAAATAAGATATATATATATATATATATTCCAATATATTAAAGTAGAAACATGATACTAGTTACTAGGTTCTGGGTCACTAAATCGATTCTTACACTATAAATTCATTACTTTTTCCTCTGAAATATAGATTATTTTATACAATTAAGCATTAAAAAATATGTGAATTGTTATGAAAAACAATAGGTTTCTCTATATGAGTATGCTTATTCATCATAACCAGAGTCACATATCCTAATATGGAGAAGATCCCCTAATCTACCACACTAGTTATGATATATTTCTATTTAGGGAAATCCCATTATTTTCTATAAGAGCATACTCTCATCCATATGATTATTTCTATTTCAAGAACTATATAAAATATAGGTATATCATAATTATCATTAATATGGATTTATTATCTAATAGTCAATATGATGGAAAAAGTTATCAATAATCATAAGGTAATATCATAACTCACAAGTTATTTATTTCCCATAAAAATATAGTTTCCAATAATTTTACAAGACATCATATGAAATGAATAGAAATGACCCCAACCCTATTAATGAAGAGGTTTTTTGTTTTTTTTACTATGGTAAAATATAAATTGGATTTCCTCATAAAGAATGAATTTGTTTAGTAGTCTTAAAAATATGTAGTGCATGTTTCCCATATAACCTTAGATATATAAAAAATGGTCTATGAAACATTATTGTATACTTAAAAATATATTATATATAATTATACATATCATATGTAAAGTAAAACATATTGGGTGCCATCAATTTCACATAAATGATTACATAAATTAGAACCCATCATTATCAAAAAAGAAATAATTAATATGGAAGAGTGGATAATCAAAATGTACTCTTTTTAATTAACAACATGAGTTATATTTAATCAATGGATAATATCACCACATAAATCATATGAGTAATTTATAGATAATTAATAATATTGAAATTATATAAAATTTAGGAACTTATAACCATGGCATCAACCATGAAATCATCGATCTCGCCATCAGGCGCTCAACAATGCCAATCTTAAAAAAATACATAAGTTTAAATGACATACACTCTTAATATGAAATTACTAATGTTAATTTTTATGATACAAATAAATGCATGGAGAGGTAATATTTAACATTGCCCCACTTATAACATTAAAATAAATTGACTTTATTATACATTTAATAATCAATATTATATATTATTAAAATTCCTTGTCAATCTATATTTATCCCTATTGAGTACAGAATACTAAATGTTTACATATTTTAAAAAAAAATCTCAACATGCCTACATTACGTGATACGATGTATAGAGAATGGTTATGATTAAGAAAATATCTAATTGGAAGAAATGATGATGTATAAATACAAGATTCATAAAATATAAACATAGAGGAGCCTATAATGTTAAATAAAATGATGAAGAGTGATAAGTAATCTGATTATGAGAATTATAATGAATAAATATGATAAATAGTTAATGGGTGAAAAAATTCCATCAATATAATAGAAATGAATGGTTTCTAGTAAAACCATATAATATGCATATGGATAAAAAATTTCCATTTAACTTTTTGTAGGGATGAACTTATCAATAAAATTCAAAAATTATTCATTAAATTATTAAAATAATTACCATTTACATTGATAAAATTTGAATCAGTAATTTATATATTTGTGAGGAAAAAAATTCATTGAAAATGAACCGGAAAATTTTTAATATTTTCTTCAATGTAGTGAATTATTGTTTTGGGAGGATTTTCTATTTATATACTATATTTTAAGGAAATTATTTGTTTCACAATTAATTGTCCAAGTCACAAAAGAACATGCCACGACCCATCCCCCAGGACATGTGCCATGACTACAACTAGCCCACCTCCGGAAGGCAAGGGGTTGGCGACTAGCACTGATGGTGTCAACCTGTAAGTGGGAGGAATATTCCTGAGTACCTTTATGAAAAAACATGCCCAACCAAGTCCCACATACTAAAAAGGAAAAAAGTATCAATGAAACAAAGATAAGTAAAATACAACTAATATAAGTGGCGCGTAATAAAAACCCTACAAAATAACTAAAAACAGAAAAGTACCAAAAGGAATATCTGATGGCCATCTATGGAAAACCCCACATGATCATGACAGTAGTGTACCTACTAGATGATGAAGAAGAACATCATGTCCACCTAATCCTACTAGGTATTTACTGGTCCTAGGTCACCAAGTCCATCATGGTAGCGTTTATCAGTCCCATCTCCCAGAGAACCTATGGGTATTGGCCCACTAAAGTATCAGTCAAAACGTTGATCATCTGCACAAGATACAATACATGCGGTTGAATCCCATGTAGCGGTGAAAAACTAAATACTCAGTAAGGACCCCCAAAAAATGGAAAAGACTACACAAAAATCAATAATGTAAAGCATGAAGCACGAGACAGCTTAAATAAGGCATGCATATAGGGTAGTGACAGAAGAATCATCAGCCGCATCATCAAACACCTCTGCTTCTAGATAACTTCTCCTCTAACAAGTACAGTGGGACTAAATATTCACCTAAAAGTGCTTCCCACTAACCATATAATACTTAGTTACACCTCCTCATCATGTACTATGGGCCTACAAAGTCACACAAGAAGTGTTTCCCTCTAATTTTGTCCAACTGAGGTACTTATCCTCTCCACGTACTATGGGCTTGAAAAGCAACACAAAAGTGATTACCACAGTGGTCCTACAATTTCATAGAATAGTTCTTCCCGTTGGTCCATAGTCGAGTCACATAGAGTCACAAGTTAGCAGTCTTCAGGACTCATCCAACTACAGGGTTCCGTACAAAGCATGCCTGGGAGAACCTCTCTTCAATCAATTCTTCAATTCTCAACATCCTTGAAAGCCTTCTCAAGTCATTCCAAAATATTATTCTAGTTGAGAGGGCCCAAAAAACATATACATAACATCATTCAGACACCCAGTTTTCACGATGTTAGCGTTTTAGAAAGTATGGGCTGGTTTCCTCTGTGTATAGTCTGACCTAGTCAGCCGAACCTTACCAACACATCATGGGGGTACCACATACCTCGATTTAGTTTCGACTGACTCGAACTAACTTGGTTTAGGTTTTGGTTGGTCTGGTCTAGCCTGGCCAAAGCGCCTGACACAAAGGGCGTCGCTGGTCTCGGCCCGGTTTGGCCGAGGGTCAAGACGTCGGGTCGCCCGGCGACCCGACCTCGTCTGGCCCCACCAAAAGGGCCCGGGTTTAGCCTGCCAGCACAAGTCTAGCCCTCTAGGAATGGGTCCAGCCGATCGAGTGCAGAACATGCTTGGCCCGCTAGCTGGGGGCATGGCCAGCTAGCTCGATTACTGGCCACACGGGCGGTCGGTGGTGCGTGAAAAGGACATGATAGTTGGCTACTTTCCACCCTTACTGGCTCCACAGATGTGGGGGCTTCCACCTACTGTGTTCAAATGGATGCGAATTCCGGCTCGTCCGTGTGGCCAGGACACGACCACCCCTCCACACGGTGCCCGGCTAGCACCACGTCACCCTGCTGCTACTGTGACTAGTATGTCACAGCCTCCTACCACAGCAACACTCGAATGGGTGTGCTGCCATCCTCCCTTTAAGGACGTAGCTACGGGACCCAAACAACCGTGGCCATTGGGCCCTACCTGCTACTGCCACTAGTGCACTAGCGGTTACTTTATCAGGTAACAATACTTTCTCTAGTGGTATATTTTCCATTCTATGAGGGCCTACTGTCTCTTAGGAATGTTCTCTTTACCACGAAGGTCTCCAACCAAACTTGTCATCGATTTAGATGCATGGGCACAAAGAAAAAACGCTACAGAGGGGATCGGACCTTTTTCGTGTTGGCCCATACACTCTGTGTTAGATTTTTATAATCAAGGCAGTTCGTGTTACCTGAGACTAATCAATAAATGATAATTTCAAACCAGGTTAAAGAAATTCCCAGAAAACGTTACTCTCTCGCATAAATAAAGTATTTGTGGATCAACCTATCTTTGGTTTGATCTGCATTCATCATTTCTATAATATAATGGGGAATGACATTCAAAAACTAACCCCCTTATACTTCATTGACATTTTTTTACTACATTGTTATGTCCTTGAGGATTTAAGAAATCGACGTCATTCATCTCTTCCGACTCCATTCTTCAAGGTGTGTCAAATATATTTGACATTTTTTGATTTTTGTCATTCTTTTTTGGAGAGGAAGATCATCATAGGTTTTATATAGAATCCTAATAGTTTAATTCCAACAATCTCCATTGTGTTCATTCAATAAAAGAAAACAGGCCGATGTGTTTCTGTTACAGTGTGATGTTGCATCGTTATGATGTTTCACTTATGAAGCAGCATAGCATTTATTCTGGAACAATGAGACATTAATGGTATTCCTTAATTGTGCCTCATTATTGCCTCGTGGCCACACTGCAGCATCATAGTCCCCTGATAAATTGTGTTAATGAAAGATAAAAAAACATTTTCATGTTATTTAATTATATTTCTGAAAAGTCCCAGATTTTAACTTTTCTGAATGTCCCTAGTCGGTCGAAGGTAAGCTATTTCTAAGAGAATCCTAGAATTCTGAATTCAATGGTGCCAATATATTTTGGATATGAGAACTGGTTCAAATGTTACAAAAACCTGCTCATACATTTAGTTATGTGAACTAAAAAAGATTAATTTTTTTTTCTGACATCAATGGGACTTGCAATCACATGTCGAAAAAGTGCATGGTCTCAAAATAATTCCATATAATTAAAAAAAAGTAAAAAAAATACATGGATTGGTTTTGTAACATTACATTATCCCCACCATAGGCCATTAGTTCACCAAAAACCAGATCTAAAAGTAATAAAATAGATGGGGGTACTGAGCAAGAATTGAAGCCTCCCCCTCCCATGTTCTCTCCTAGATATTCACATGCTACCACTAAACTCTCACTAGAGGAATCGACTATCCACATGGGACCCACTCATGAGATATTATATTTCAACTGCAAACTTTTGTAATGTCACCCCATTGTAAATATCCATCTTGACAGAGTCGATGATGTGAAAAGGATCATGCATGTATTTTTACAGCATTGACATGTGGAAAACATCATGCACCCAGTGAATTTGTGACGGAAGAGCTTGGTGGTACGCCACCTCTCCAACTATACATGGGATCTGAAGTGGTTTGATGAACCTTGGAGATAACATGTCACCCCATCCAAACCATTTTAATCCTTGTCAGGGTGAGACCCAAAAGAATACATGATCACCCTCCTCAAACTCCAAGGGTCTCAATATCATATGGACATAACACTGATACCTACTCTATGTCATCTCCATTCTCTCATGGATGATATTCACCTTCTCTGTGGTATCTCGTAACAGATCTAGAAACATGAGTGTCGACTCCCTAGGGTATGTCCAGCATAGGAGTGATCTTCCATGATATGAGTAAAATACCTCAAATAGTTCCATTCCAATGGTGGGCTGATAGCGATTGTTTTATGAAAAACCCACCAGTAGAAGTTGGTCCTCCCAACTGCGGAAAAAATCTTAGACAAAAACACAAAACATATCCTCAATGTTCAATATGGATCGCTCAGTCGGACCATTTGTTTGGGGATGAAAAGATATGCTAAGGTGCCTCTATGTCCCGGATTCCTCCATTAATCCCCTCGATATCCTGGATGTAAAACAAGTGTCATGATCCAATACAATCATCGATGGCACCCCGTGAAGCCTCACTATCTCCTAGACTTAGAGTCTCCCTAATCCCTCTACTGGTCACTCCTCCGAGAAGGGTAGGAAGTGAGCCGACTTGGTGAGTCGGTCAAAGATCACATACACATATTGTAGGACCCTTGAAGGTATGTTATTACCTTATCACAGTTTCCATTAAGATATCATCCCATTTCCACTATGGCACCTCAGTTGTATGGGACAATCTGGCTGGAACCTGATTCCCAGCCTTCACATCCTTATACCTAATCCATTTTGAAAAAAACTCTACCACCACCTTCTCTATCCCAGAACACCAGTACTGTCTTTGGAGGTCCTGGTACATCATCCATACTACATTATGTACAACCAACTGGGATGTATGGAACTCCCTCTCCTCCTCCTCTTGTAACATCACGTTTACTTTGGTGCACTCTTTGAAAAGAATGATGTGTTCCTCACAAATTGAAAATCCATAAGGATATGGTCATCCGGATAAATCAACATGTCAGGCCTCAATGTCCACAACCACCGGTTTTGCATCCATGAATCACTATATGAGTGGGAGATTTATAATTGTCAAATAATGGTATTCAACTCCACCATCATTCACGAAGTATATCTACATTGCAGCTGACTACTCTGTCACCCAACTCAGCAGCTGCAAACTAGTCCTCCAACTAAGCCCTTCCACCACCACGTTACCCTTTCCAAAATTTTATACAATCTCAAATTAATAGTCCTGCAGAAAATCAAGCCATCACCGAAGTCTCTGGTTCATCTCCTTTTGAGAGATTATATTCCTAAAACAGTCGTGGTTGGAGTAAACCAGGAACCGTTCACCGATCATGTAATGTCGTCATATGTTCAAGTAAAATACTACTATTTCTAACTCAATGTCAAGGGATTCATAGTTCTACTCATGATTACTCAACCAGAATGAGATGTAGGTGATCATTGCTTACTCTCGCATCAAGACGCAACCTCGTTCGGTCCCTGATGTGTCGTAGTAAACTACATACCCAATTCCCTCCTCTAGTAGTCTCATGAGGGTAGCACATGTACATCACCACCTCATCTGTTGGAAACTCTACTGACATATATCCATCCACACTATGGGATTCACCTTCCGTGTCGAAGGAAATAAGGGTTCATCTACTCTAGAAATGTAAGGCATGAACCTCCGATAGTAACCATCCAAACCCAAGTAGCCTTTCACCTCATCCATGCTCCTGGGAGACTCCCAAGAAACCACCACCTCTATCATTGTTGGAACTACTACAACCCCAGCCTCTGAGATGATGTGTCCTAGAAATTGGATCTCTAATATCAAAAATTGTCACTTCGAGAGCTTACTATAAATCTAGTGCTCTCATAGTGTATCAAGGACTATTCAAATGTGTGTAGCATGATCCTCCACTGACACTGATTACACCAAGATGTCATCAATTAATACCACAACAAACTAGTCATGTGAAGGCTGGAAGATCATGTCCATGAGTGCATGAACACTATTGGGATATTTTCCATGCCAAAAGACATCACCAAAAACTCATAGTGGTCGTACTGTCACCTAAAGATTTATTAGTTATGTCCTCATCCCGTAATCGAAGATGGGGATAGCCTTATCCAAGTTCTATCATTGATAATCACATCACCCCTTCAGCTTGTTGCAGAGATCATTGATTCTCGGAAGTGGATAATTGTTCTTCATAGTCACCTGGTTCAGGCACCAGAATTCCCCGCACAACCTCAGAATCCATTATTTTTTCATGAAAAAATGAACTGAGGATTCCCATAGGGAAATGATTGGCCTTATGAACCCCTTATCTTGCAAGTCATGTAATTGTACTCCAAGCTCGTGAAGCTCTATGGGAACCATCCAATACACTGATGTGGATATCAGTGTCATCTCAGAGTACAGGTCTATGCATAAGTATACCTCCCTATGAGGTGGTATTCCTAGATAATCCTTAGTAAAAACATCCACATATTTGACCACCGCTACAGGAACCCTTGGACTCCTATTATCCATTGTAACGAGGGTGAGTCTATCCAACTGTTGAGTGATCAGGTGCACCCTCTTATGAGAAAGTTTGTTCTATTTCGCAAGGGTAACCTTCCCTCTAGTGAAGGAAAACTGGGTCCCATATCGGTGGACACTTCACAATGTACCACTAAAATAGTTTATTTGATCATGGACTATGAATAACCAGTCCATACCTAAGATTACTTCTTAAGGCCACATTTCTTCTACTATGAGATCCTAGCCATAGATCTCACATCCTAGAAAAATCTTACACTACTGTCACAAGGGTGTAATCATCAAATCTCCAAAATTCAGAGTCCCTAGCCATAAGTATCAAGTAAATGGATCTACTAGAATATTGGAACTACGAACGAGAGAAGTGGAGTCGATGGAGTGACTAGAATCTGTGTCTATAAGAACATTAATAGGGGTGGAGAAGAGAAATATTGTACCTTAGATTATATCTGGAGCATCATAGTCATAAGTCTTTGCAGCCTGAATCAATGTTCCTCCATGTCTTCCTGATCCTTGAGTTCGGGGTGGACCACCTCGGGGTGGTCGCGATAAGACCTCAAACTGTATCCCACTACATAATGCTTGGCCTTCTATACTAACATTTCTACCACACTATGGACCTCCATTCATGAACCCCTTTTTATACCTCAGCGGCCCCTTGACTGTCTTATGGTCATCTATACAGCGTGTTGGGAAGTCACATTCCTTGTCTCCATGCCTGATGCACATCGAGGAAATCCTAGTTCCCACCTGACTCCCTCTGGTCTTGGAGCCCCACACTTCCAACCCTGGGTCTTGGGGATGTCCTCTGAATGACCTGGCCTGTGTGGTCCCTTATGTCCTTTGTCTGCTTCCAGCCAAAGACTCTTCCACATTTGGTTTACTAGTGGCTCTAGATGTGGGTGCCTACACTTCCCAGAAGCTCTCTACCAGAAGGGCTCGATCTAGCACTTTCTCTTGAGTATGGACGTTGAGAGACAACACTTACGCCTTGATCTCCTTCATGAGTCGCTTCTCAAATGATTGGGCGCTGAAGAAATGGTCTCACACAACATCTGTTGAGTTGCAGGAAAGATAGGTGAACCTCACTATGTACCGAACTGCTTTGAGGCAACCCGGCTATATGTGAATCATCTTTTTACTGAGCATAGATCTCAATTTCATGTGTAAAACACCTCTAGGAAAATATGCTTGAAGTCTACCCTTGTGAGGGTCACCTCATTGTGCGTCTGGGTGGTCAAGCTCCACTATCTGTCTACCAAGCCCTATAGAAGGATCAAATCCAAGATATCCATTTGGTCAGGTAGTGTTCTCAATATGCATAAGACCCACGTCACTGCCTCTGACTAGTCCTCAACGACCTAAGGATTTGTATCTCTGCTAAACCTGGGAGGTTTGTGTCTCTGAAACTCGTTCAACATAATGATTCTATAAACGTCCTCTACTCGAACCACCGTTAGTGGATGCTGACGATTGGGAGATGGTAGCACTGGTGTGCCAACCGGTGTGTACATCTATAGAACTGGTCCAAGAACGGACGCCTCGCCTCTAAGAGAGCTATCATCAAACCACGTATCAGGATCCTGGTTGGTCATCCACGTAGAGGCATCCTGAAATAGATCAGGATGGACCATGATGAAAAATTTATACCTAGTGAGTTGAATATTATTGAAATGAATATAAGGATACATTTATGAAACTAATGTTTTCATATATAGAGCCGAAAATAATAATAAACGCCCTGGTGTATGGATCCACCGGCCCTTGCACGAACACATGACTCCCCAAATCTAAAAGTCAGAATCGAAAAACATATCATTGTTTCCCAAAAAAAACTACAGAATCTCTGTCATTGTGGAATGACTAACCTCCCTATGATACCAGATTTTCACAACCCTTCCACAGAGGCCTATTTTGTGATAACCCCAGGCCCGCCTCCCGAAGGCCTGGGTGTAGAGACTAGCACTGAAGGTGTCAAACTGCAAGTGGGAAGAATTTTCCTTAGTACCTGTACACACACACACACACCTAACCAAGTACCACACACTGAAATTGAATTAAGAATCTCAAAAGCAAAGCTAATTATAAGTACAACTAATATAAGTGGTCTAGAATACTAAACCATCAATATAAATGAAATCATCAAAGTACAAAAAGGAATATTTTATGGCCACCTATGGAAAACCCCACAAGATTGTGAGAGTACTGTATCTACTAGATGCCAAAAGAGTATGTCCTTTCCCCATTATCCTACTTTTTCCCACCTAGTCCTCGGCCACAAAGTCCACCATCTCAGTGTCTATTAGTCCCATATCCAAAATCACCTCTAAGTCCTGGTCCACCAATGTCTACGTTGAAACGTCAATCATCTGCACCAGAAACAATATGTGTGGGAGAATCCTATGTAAGGGTGAGTAACAAAATACACTGTATGGACCCCAATAAATTATAATTAACACACATAAATCCAAAAAGTAAATAAAAAAGCATGATACAACTCATAGCATGTACACTTTTACAGCAGTTATAGAAGAATCATCTGTCACATCATCGAACACCTCAACTGCCAGAGAAATCCTCCTCCATCAAGTATAGTGGGCTTGTTATGTCACATATAAGTGCTTCCTACTATCCTTGGACTACTTAGGTACAACTCCTAACTGTGTATCATGGGCCTTAAAAGTCACCCAAAAGTGCTTCCCACTAATCATTTCCAACCGAGGTACCTCTCCTCACTACGTACCGTGGGCAAGAAAAGTAAAACATAGGTGATTCCCACCATGGGACTTAATAGTTGAACATAAGCGCTTCCCCCTGGTCCACAGTAGAGTCATATAGAGTTGATAGTTAGCAGTATTTTAGTCATAGCCAATGACAGTGTTCCGAACATAGAATGCCTGAGAGAACCGATACTCCAGCCATTCGTCACCTCTCCAATTACATGAAATCCTCCAAATGTCATGCCAAAATATCTTCATCATGGAGAGTTTTCCAATGCGATAGAGGACATATAAATCAGATTCACGGTTTTCATGTTACAAATTTTTTAGTAAATAGGGGCTGGTTTTGTCTATGTTCGGTCCGACCTGGTTGAACCGACCAGACCAACCTGACTCGAGGGGTCCCACATACCCCGGTTTAGTTTCGACTTACTCAACCTGAGCTGGTTCTAGTTTGGGGTTGTTCGGTCTAGCCTGTCTAGTTCACCATGTTGGAAGGGATTCATTAGGACTGTCCCGATTTGGCTGAGGGTCCATCTCGCAGTGTTGCCCGAAGACCAGATCTCGTCCGACCCAGCAAGAATGGCATAGGTCTAGCCTATCAGCGTTAGTCTAGCCTACTAAGAATGTGTCTAGCCCAGCCAGCTGGCTGGAGGCGTGGCCCTCTAGCCCAAAGACCGGTCGTATGGGATACTGCTGATGCGTTCCAGGGACATGGTAGCCAGCCACGTCCCCTCAAAGTGGGCCCCATGGATGCATGGCCTTACTCTTACTATGGTGAAATGATTGTGGCTTCCATCTCGTCTGGGTGGCCAGGACACGATCCACCCATCCCCACGACACCCCCTGAGGCCAAATCACCCCGCCACCACCTCCTGCAATCTCGGTGTTCTGACGGGCACGATGCCATCCTCCACTTGTGTCTGATGCCTCAGGTCATCACGAGCCACTACTGGTTACTGCCAGGGGTACCTTTAGGGGGCCACCAAAGATGCTCTGGTGGCCCATTTTCCATTCTGTCAGTGCCTACGATCTCTAGGGAACGTTATCTTTACCAAGAATGTCTCAAACCTGTCTTTCCAATTATTCGTATGTTTTGACACAAATAACACACATGTAAGAGGGGCTCGAGCCTTATTCTAGTCAAACATCACCCTCTGTATTATAAGTTTATAATCATGGGATGTATGGAGAATTTAGTATAATCAACAAATGTTAATTTCATATCTAGTTAATGAAAATCCAAATAAATGTTACCCTCCCACATAAACCTACAATTCATGGATAATACTGTTCATGGGTTGACCCACCTTCATCATTTTTAGAATAATAATGGGGAAGCATTTCCCAAAATTATACCCTTACCCCTTTGACATTAGTTTCTACAGTGTTACATCCTTGAGGTTTCAAGTCTTCATCATCATTCGTCGCTTCCAAATCCATTCTTCGAGGTTTGATGAAGATGTTTGATGTTTATTGGTTTTTTTCATTCTTCATTGTCGAGGAAGTTCATAGGAAGATCATTATATAATACTTGCAGTTTAATTCCCCACTCTCCAATGCATTTGTTTAATCAAAAGAATCCTACAAAATTATTTCTGTTCCAATGCTATGTTTCATTGTTACAATGTTTCATTTATGAAACAGTGTGGTAGTTACACTTTCACAGTGAGTCATAAAGGGGATCCTTAATTGTACCTCATCATCACCTCATCGCCACAATGCAATATCTTCTCTATCTGCTCATTGGTGATGAAGAACTAAAAAATAAAATTTCAATATTATTATATTATTTTTTTGAAATATACCAAAAATTATCTTTTCCATCTGACAATTTTCGTTCGAAGTTACGTACTTTCTTGGTGAATCCCGACATTCTGAATTCAACGGTTCCCTCAGATTTTTTATCTCAGAAATGATTCAAAAGATATAAAAACCTGCTTTCACATTTACTGAAGTGAACTATAAGAAGTTCAAAATTATTTTTTGAGCTCATCGGGCCTCAGAATCATATTCCATCAAAGCTTGTGGTCTCATAATAATTCCATATAATTAAAAAAAATTACACATAATTTCCAAGAATTAAAGCACATAATTATAAAATTATAGGAATATATATATTAAAAAATTATATAAAGTAAATCGTGATTAACTATGACTACTAATAGTCAATATAATTTAAATAATAATATTAATGAAACATTTAAGAGAACCTTCACATGGAATAAAAATAAATTGATGAAAACATTAATACATGAATTTTATTTAATGTAAATTCAATTATATATAACTCACATGTATTGTATTAATATAAAAAATATGACATTGAAAATTAAAATATATTTCCAATTAATAAACTATTGGTAAAAATATATATGTTATTTATGATAATGTGATAAAAAAGTTTTTTCATAGGAAACCTAAACATTAAATATCCTGATATGTAATATGATCTTAACTAAAATAAATTTCCTTGGGTATCCACTATGTTATACATGTTTGATAATCATATATAATTAATTTAAATTTAATAAATTAATATTTATGAAAAAATTTCAACTATATTTAAATTTTTAGTGGTATTTGATGAAAATTTGAAAAATATTCATGGAATATTTCTATCCTACATTGACCAATAATGGTTTTCATCTATTTTATCCAATATTAAATATGTATATTATTCATGGTCAAATATGATTAATTTTTGTAAAATAAACTATAAAATGATCATGATTTCATCAAAACAATTTTTTATTTAGAATATAAAATATTATAACTGTCCATTTATGGTGGAAATAGAAAAATGAATTACATTTCGTTATAGAGGTGGTTGACAGGACGTAAAAACTAGAAACATTATCATTTTATAACATATTTAATGGTGACTATTAATATGATATATTTCTTTATAGAATAATAATAATTTAATAATTAAAATATATATTTATTTTCATAAATACAATATTTATATACATCTTAGAAAAGAAATGAATGTAAAATAAATAAACCATGATTTGGATATGATATTTCATAGATACACAAGAGTGTTGTTTTTTGTTTTCCATGTGATGGAGTTATAATAATAGATGGATATACTATTAAAAAACATATATGTGGGAAAAATATACTAATATAATTATTATAATATTGTTATTTATGTTATGGAGGATTTTTAAGAAGAAAGGAATGTAATAAATTTGTAAGATAAGATACATATTATTTTAGTAACCTCCAGCGTATTATATAATAAGCCTTCTTAAATTGGTCTTATGGACATAAAATTACTTCTAGAATATGTATAGGGATATTTTTAAGGTATTTGGGTATTGATGTTTTGATCATCATATTTCATTTAGTGCCTACAAAATATGATATGGGGTTCCCTTTAATAACTGTGTTCGTTGGAAAACATGTATATAATATATATTTTTTATTATAATTTATGGTTTAATCAATTCACGTGGATCAGAATTATAATAGAATAGAAGTTGATATGGTTAATTAAAAATTCCTACCAATCAAATTGTTTTAATAAAAAAATTGTGGTATCATGAAATTTTATTACATTATTTCAACCCTTTTAACTCATCTTACACCTATCTGAGGTGTTATATATTAACCATATTTACTATTTATTATTACCAAATATTAACTTGACCATATTAAATAATATGAATTATTATTATTAGAAACACGGAATCCATTTTATATTTATTATTACATAAAATTACTATAATTTATATTTTATGTGTATGAAAAACACAACCGAATTATTTTTAGAAAAACATTTAGTTAAGAATAAAAATGATTTTATTGAAAAATATAGTCTAATTATTACGCTAATGTAATTAATTTTATTCTGATAGATTTTATGATTGTAATTTTTCTTTTCAAATAATATAAAACTCTAATGGAATGTTATAAATATTTAAAAAAATACCTAAAATCAATTTTCATTTTACCAAAAACATTACAACAATTTCATAAGTGTTGAAAATATATTTCAAAGTTATAATTTATATTTTTATGATATATATATTACTTAATAAATATATTATTTATTTTATTTAAAAGGTTATATGATTTCATTAATTTATTCTTATAGAACTACTATTTCATAAAATTAAAAATAATTTTAATTTTAATATTTTTCACTATTCAACCAAAAATCAACAATTAAAAAATTATAAAAACTTCAAACATGGAGAAGTTTTACATGATATATTAAAAATTGAAATTAATTTCTTCAAATTAAATTAACATAATTTTTTATTTTGGGTTTTAATATCATTCTTGGATTATTCAATCTCGATTTTTTAGGATAAAATTCTAATAAAGTATAATTGAAGCTCTCGTGCTACATGAATCATTTTAAATTATATTAACACATTTATGGGTGGTAATTTAAATTTAATATTTCCTTTATTAATTTTTTATGTGTTTTTGGATAGTTTTATATATATATTGGTTGAACTATGATGCTTTAGGTTGTTGGATATATGGGGTGGTGAAGATGTCATTTTATAAGTGAGTGTAGTGGTATTAATGTAAATATTATTTACCTAATTGTTAAAGGATTATATTATTCAAGTATAGTTGACCTATAATTTATAATTATAGCATAATATTTAATTATTATAAATACCTTATCGACTCATTTTTAGATGTTTTTTTAATAGTTTATGAATTTTACCATTTATATATTATATTTACATCATTTTAGACTTTATCATGGTAACTATTATTTAAATTTATAATTAATATATTCCCAAAAAATTAAATTGTTATGATCAATTAATTTTAAAATTCTAAATCAAAATATAAAATCCAATTTATCATGTTCAATTTTTAAATCGTATATAAATTATAAGTAATGTAATATTCATATTTTGAGAAATACAAATATAAAAATTATTTTTTAATAAAAAAAATAATTCGTTCATTTTTATTCAAATGATGATGAATATAATTGACAGATTATTTAATTTTCAATGAGATCCAGATCCAAATGGGTTCCTTCGAAAAAATAATTATTTTAAAATGGCTAAAAATAGTTTATTTTATTAGAATTGAATATAATATAGGTTACCAATTTCAATAATTGGTGTATAAAGTCAACCAATTATTTTCAATTTCATTATTTCACACCAATAATACATTTTTGGTTGAGAAAATAATTTCATAATTTTTTCTGACATTCTTATACATGATTATTCCATAAAATTAATTTATTTTTTTCCAATTTGATAAATTATAATATAACGATCATCAATAATATTTGAATTTAATTTTAAACATAACAATAAACAATATATAAAATATAAAATTCATCATAATAGATGACCTTTAACAATATTAAAACACATCCACTAACTATTTATATACTAACTATTAGATTTAATAAATTAATTTGTTTTCAAAACAAATAGAATTATTACTAAATATATTATAATAAAAAATTAAGGAATAAAAATATGTCATTATAACAATGTTATATTATAAATTAGGTTCTACACATTTACTTTTTTATAATTATTTTTAGATTTTATTCTAATAATTCATTAATATTTATCATGATTTAAAAAAATTAATCAAATTTCATTTTAGATTAGTTTTTTGAATGATACAAAATATTTAACATTGAATTTATTTGATAAAAAATAAATTCTAATATATCAGGGTTTTATAGTTCCATTATAATCCACATTAAAAAACATATATGTATTAAATCCATTATAAAAAGTTATAAATGTTTTCTAGGAATTATTATTTTTAATGGGTTTCAAAAAGAACATGACGAATGGTGTTATGAATTAGGTTTTCAAAATTCATTCTTCATGAACAAGATCTTATTAAAATATTTGAAATTTATATATAAATCATATTAATTTTAGACACATATCTATTTTAAAAATTCCTAAAAAATTGTGAGATGACATGTATATTTTTTAATCTATTCCACAAATGGATACATTTGAGTAGTATACATATAGATATGTGATGATATACTAAAATTAACTACTCACACTATGTTATTATAATATTATAGTAAGGCTGAGTACCCAAATCTGTACTGTTTCTTTATACACTCAATCAATAAACTAGTAAAAGATATATAATCAAATTATATATGAATCACTGGTCACTCAAAATGAATTCAAAATTTTTATTGAGATAATTTGATTATTGAGTGTGTTTCCTATATTCTCCTACCACATATCAGATCTAATCCTTCTATAGAATTTAATAATTTCACTTCCTCCTCCTCAAGAAATACTCAAATATATAAAGTGATATCTTTATACATGAAAATGGGTTTCATATCCTCAATGCTACATGAATGCCCCAATAGCCTAATTGTTATAATGTTTATAATAATCCATCCATTAATTACAACTAATAACAAAATAATAACAATTTAAAAACATCATCCCCCAAAAAATAATCACCTAATTTAAAATAATATAACATAACTATTTAAAAATAAATTGTTCTCACGAATATATTATTATCATTAAAATCATCGAGTAATGTGATCCAATAGGGTAAAAAATTATTTTATGCTAATTTATTTGAAAATTATGAAATTATTTCAATTTAGGATTCAAAAAACACAACATTTTTATCAAAAAATATTTCTAAATAAAAGAAATTATATTGTGAAAATATATGTCAAGGTGTTACATAAAATTCATTAATATATTGTATCTTACAACTATTGTGTAATACATCATCAATAATTTAATGATCGAATAAATTTTCACAAAATTATCACTCTATAGTGGGATTGTTATAGTAAACTTTCAATCCATGTAATTCATCCACAATAAACTATAAAATAGATATGTGAAGGTAATATATGAGACATAATTAATACTATATCAAACCAAAAACACTATTATGAAATATTATTATAATATAATGTTTCATTCAAAACATCTAACATTGAACCACCTCTATTCATTTAACGAAACAGAAAACTAATTATATCATGAAAATATCTCATGAAGACATATCATTTAATCAATAGTTTATAAAAATATGGGCTAAATACTATATAGTTAATATAAATATTGAAATATGGTTTTTCTATAATAAATGATAGAAATGTCCACCAAACATCACCATCCCACATCTGAGCCATAGAAATGATATGCTGCATCTAAAATGATGTATTTATAATAAAGATATCATCTTTTAATCATGATCCATTTATTAGTTCCTCAAATTTAATATTTAATTGACTTGGATACAACATTATTGTAATTGTAACCTATGTTCCTGCATTCAAAAATTTGGTTTTTAGAATCACTAAATATCATGACTGAAATTTGAGACACTCTATTCTATATTAAAGTAAAAAAATTAATATCATATCTCATATATCACATTAATTCTAGGTGATAAAATATAAATGATGGAATACATAGATCAATAGATAATTCTATTCCTTTTGATTACCTAAACCATTAGATATGATATAAATTTATAGATCCATAATTTCACATAACTAAATCTATATTTTTTCAACGTTATAGAGATCATCCTCATAGAGTTTATCTCCCACATTAAATTGTTCTAACAATAACCCCATTTATGTTTATGTTTATCCTCATTAATATTCAATTTATGTGATAATAACACTTATCAATATTATCAAGCCATGACTCCACATTCATTATGTTAATCATGTAATGATCGGATTTATTCTATTCAACATTCCATTTTATAGAAGGTAATATAAATTTTCAGAGTTTCACTATATAATAACCCATATGTCCTAATCTTATTATTAAAATATTTTATATAATAACATTTTAAAATACATCAAAAAATCTAGAGGACGAGTGACCTTGGGAATTTTTAAATACAATAAAATGAATATTAAAATAACAACATATTTTTTTTCTGGAATTATATATTTCTTTAAAACACAATCATACAACTATCACCGCATCATATATCCATTAGAATGAAATCAAAGAATCAGTGTGCTGAAAATCCCATTTGGGGTTTCAAAGTAGGATAAACATGGGATGCGATATTATAATAGTAAATAATTATAAAATTAAATAAATAAAATGGATGATGAAAATATATGATATAAGAATATAGAATAACCATCAATATAATTTATTTTATGTTAATCATATCATTCATATTAATATTTCTAAAACAAAATACGTATTACAATAAAAAAAATTATGGCTCAATTCCATGATAATATAGTGTATCATTCTAGGATCATTACCCATGAACCATGGATAGTATCCAATGATAAATAACTATTTCCTAATTAATTGGGGGGATATATAATTCTAGACTTATAACCACAATAAAAATACAAAATTCAAATGTGTTCTGTTTATTAAATAATCACACATCGAACTTATAATGAGATAAGCCCATGAGAAATAAATGGGATTCATATTATTATAAAAAGTATTTTCAAATGGATATTTTGGTATATACCCTAAATAAGAGTGGAATATATCATATAGGATTTTCAAATATCAAAATATATTTGTAATAAAATTCTCATTAATTGATGAAAATAATAATATTAGAGGATAGAAAATAAGTTAACTTTTTAAATGTGTAGATAGAAATTATAAATTAATCATTTATAATATTTATTTATTTTAAAATAATGAAATAAAACTAAGGGTGACATAATGTAATGGAAATAATTTGTAAAAAATATAAAAAACACATAAAAGATAAATCTGGAAAAAAATATGAGATAAGTATAAATAATAATAGAGATAGGGAGACCACATTGTTTTTAGAGAACATTACCTCAAGGTTGAAAACGATCAAAAAAAAACTATTAACCATTGTATTTTCATGCTACTATTTCTCCAAAAAACTACTAAATAGACTAGTTCATTTTATAATTTACTTATTTCATAACATTATTCATATGAATTATAATAATTATAATTCATTGATTTCAATGATTTTTTGATGTATCTGATTAATATTATTCACTTTTACATTTTTAATGTTTTCGGTTTAGAGTTCCAAAACACCATCAATGAAATGGTAATAGTTGATGGTCATCATAAAATAATCTCATTATATAACCAATTTCCATGTATTATGGTTCCTATCATTCGATAAGTGATGAGGTCAAATAGGTTTATATATAGTTATAATTTAGACAAACATTCCTTGATAATATTATTTAAGATTTTTTAAAAATATTATAATTTTTTTTCATTTAACATCATCATTTTTTGGAATATTGAATCACTCAACTATTATAAAACAAAAAATATATGATTATTAATGTTATATTAATCCTGTAATACAATTTTTAATAATTTTTTAAATAAATTATAATTCAATGTAAAATATAATTCTTTACTTTGGTTTTGTAAAATCATTATGAGTTAATGATGTTTTTAAGTGTTTTAAAGAATAGGAAAAATTAATAATGATATGGGTTTTTTTAAAAAATAGTTATTCTACATTTTTTAAAATAATTTAAATTATTACAAATATTATGGAATTTTTATGGGGGAATTAATATGAAATATATTTTGTTTTGAAATTCACACCATTCTCTTGAAGTGACCTCCTAGGGTTTAATCCTACAAAATTTTGCATATGAAACTTTGTTTAGAAAATTGATTTTAATCATTAATATGAAATTATATAGATTATGTTTGGTAGATATTCAATAGATAATAGACTTTATTATCTAAGGAGAAGGGGATGAGGAGGATTGTACATATATCCAAGTGGAGAAATATTTCAGAATAATTTTTATATTATGTTTTTACTTACACTCTATATAAGAAAAATTTATCATTCAATGGAATATTTATTATAATATTAAACAATTTTTTATTATTTTACATTTTAATAATCTCATTACTTGAGTTAATCATGGAATTATTTTATAAAATCTAATTAATAAAATATATTTTTTATTCCAAAAAAATAAATATTTCATTTAAAAAATTGATTATTAGGTTTTTAAACTATTTTTATCATTTATAATTGTTTTTTTCATGATTCTATAGTTATTAATTTATAATGAAAATATATATAAAAATTTGAGCCATATTTATATACCAATGATGTCATAGAAAAATGATATATTTGAAAAGTATATTATTACTACTTTTGAAATCTCTAATGATTGGAAAGTATTCATAAGAAAAATATAATAATTTTGAGGAACTATTTATAAAAATTTCACCCATTTTATCCAAATAATAATTTTCAAATTAATAATTCAATATTCAAATTGTATTGTCCCACCCATGACATACACTCACATTACATTACTTTTAAATAATATTTAATACCTCAGAAAAAAAATATTCCCAAAGACCGTGTTAGTTTAGTGCCTTCAAAAAACTAAAACATAATATTATAACTTGATTAAAGATCTTATAAATATCCCATTAAGATATTATCCTTTTGTATCCCTACTTAAAACCATTATTTATATCCTGGGGAAAATTAAACAAAAAATTTGATCTCGAATGCACGGAATGGGAAAACAGGGTTAACATAAAACAAACCATAAACAAAAGAATGTAAAATATTTAACATGAAGTTTAAATATCAAAATCTCGACTCATGAAATAAATCATGGATGTACGTATGGTATAGATCACAAGGGAATATTAACAATGCTAAAATTGCACTGGAATAAAACATGGAATTGTGGAAAACAAACTATAACATAATATGATTTCCATAGTGACCGTGACATTTCTTTGAAGACCATCATAGTGGAAAAGGTCATTTACTGAACATGGTTTAGTTTCAATTCCAACCATGTATCAATGAAAATTTTTTACTTTATGTTCTAGTAATGTATCACTAAACCCGGATTACTTTTTATTCCAACCATGTATTACTGAACCCGATTTTCATGTTATTCTAGCCTTGTATTAAAGAACTGATTTTCCTCCCATTCCAGTCATATTTATCTCCTGAGGTATAAATCATTACCCAATTAATTTGAGGGAGATATGGGTATCTCACATCTTATAATGAAATCATTCTTACAATTTCCAAAAAACCATAATGTATTTATCATATTCTAACCTAATAAATAAAATGAGTTTCATAAACATTAATATTTTATAAAATATACCATATAAAATATCATTCTATAATTAACACAATAAAATCATTGTAATAATATTTATATAAAATTAACCATATTTTAAGATCATCATTGTAGATGGAAACTAATTTAGATAAAACACATGAACTTAATTCTTGAGGAAAATATCCCTTTTTTCATCAAAAACATTTTATTCTCTCAAAATGTTGTGAAATTTTAAAGAAAATAATTTAGTAGAAAATTTAAATGAAACCATGTATAGTAAGATTCATTTAAATAAGGCGTTCTGAAGATGTAAAATTCCATTCAAGTTGTATAAGTTAAAGAACATTCTCCCCAAACTTTTAATAGAGAAGTCAAAAATTACCTCATATCAAAAAACGCGAAAAGATTCTTTTCATAACATTAAATAAAAATTTACCAATGGGTAAAATTGAACATAAAAAATTTCATAATAAGAAAAATAATATTAAAAATTAGAATAAACGTGTATGTGGATGATAAATATACCCTAGTAAGTACATACGTATAAAAAATCTCGGATAATAATGAGATTGCAAAATTATCCCTTACCATATATTCTATTTATTCTATTTGTGTCTGAAACTCCATTATATTGAGTTTAAAACTATTATTAACATTTAATAGAAACATAATAATATTTATTATATCATATATGATCCACTAATGACCTTATATTACCAGTTCATGTGTCAATGACGTGTTAAATTAATGCCTGGGGTGATAATCATTTTATTCATCATATGTGCATTGACTAGTTATTATTGATATTATTACATATATCATGATTTAATTATATTTAGAATGTAAAACATGATTTATATATCATATATATTTTGTATATAAATATATATAATAATTATAGAAATGAAATTTAATACACAGTTCATGGACATGGTAATTCGTACGCATGCATGAACGTTGGTTCTGTTTCCATATTGAATTGAAGAAATGTAATTAAATGGAATATATATATACATTAATACAATTTCCTTATTATCTAATATATGTAATGATTATTTATTAAGTATATTTTATAATAATTCTTGAATTGTTAACATGGAAAACGAATCTAATCGCATCATGAAGAATGTAGGTCGTACTTACACCCGAGTGATGATATCATTAACTTAATGGGTAAATGGTATAGAATTTGATTGTATATTAATTATAAAAAATAATTAAAATTTATTATTAATTTTTTACTTCCTTTATACTCATAATTATACCCATCTAAATTAACTATTGTTGAATAAGGAATTACACCATGGCCTGAAGAGCGCAAGTCGTATGTACGCAGACATAGTGATATTGTTATTCACAGTATGGAAAAAACAAGGTATAATGTTGTCCCATTAAAATTATAACATCTTATAAAGTTTAAGATACTTAATTTATTCATTTATTATGGAAAAAATACTAAGAAGAAGTAGAAGAAGAAATTAATTTTCCAACATGTGATAAAACATTTACCTCTTATTTGAGTATCTCCATATAATTTTCACAAAAGGTCTCACCAAGAGAGATTTATACCCTGTGTGGGGCCTCTACGAGGAATGGAGGAATTTTGGGAGATTATTTGAGCTGATTTTGGATGATTCAAATTTCTTGAATGGTTTGAGTATGTGGGTAGAGGTTGTGGCCTTTTATAAGAGGGAGGAGGGGCATTATAGGAAAGTCTTGAAATATTAATTTATTACAAATTTATTTTACGATTATAATGCTTAAAAAATAATTTATTTCTAAGATAAGATGAGTATGGGTCGATATACTCCCAACCAATAATTTTTTTTATGTTTTGAATTTATTTTTAACCTAATCATTATGATTTATCATTATTTATTTTATTTTATTTCATTTGTGGTAATAAAATTCTAAATATTAAATAGTAAAAAATAATTACATTTGTGTTGAAAATTGACATAATTTGATACATTATTATATTATACACCATATTATTTTCACGTTGTAATTTTTAAATTTTTTATTTTCAAATAATTTAATAATATGATATTTTTATAAAAAATCAATAGTGTGGATTCTGAAACTACTTATTTATTTGACATTAAATAAAATCCATAGAGATGATAAATTTGAAGAAAAATACTTAATATACTTTTATCATTTAATTTTCACCTATAAAAATCGGGTATAACAATAATTAGTTCATATGATATTTAATTTCAAATTTTTAAAACCATTAAATAATATTTTTACAGAAAAAATATTTCATTACATCAATATTGTCTGTTCATTAATGATAACTATTTAGTCTCTAAAAATTTTAAATAAATTCACATGATGTAGATAATTTCATAAATTTTTTATAGACTATTTATTTTAGAAGTGTTATCATATTTATCACTATAATAAAATTATTAAATTTCTATGATATATGATAGTAAAAACTTGTCACCATCTTATGTTTTAATTATAGTTACATAACATTCAGGGAAAAAAGTACATTAAATGAATAAATTGGTACCCTTTGGTGTTATTGGTTTAAATTTATTAATCAAATAGGATTTTGTTAGGTGTTTGGGAAATTTTATTATCTTAATCATATTGTTAGTTACCCTAATTTACAGTATTTACCCTCAACTATGGTAAATAAAAATTACCATAGTCACTATTCCTAATATCCAAAAAATAAAAGTATCATATTAAAATATTTTGGACCAAATTATTCTAAATAAGGAATCCATTTTTGAAATTTCAAAACATATATGTTGAATTTATTAATTTGAAAGTAATTTCTGTTGCCAAAACCAGAAAGATAGTTTTTTTGAAATAATAACTATCAAAAGATTCACATGTGTTTATGTCAAATTTAAATGTGAAATTACTTACAATGATAACAATTGTCGTAAATGATAATAACATAGTCCAATTAAACATTAAAAAAAATTAAAAACATAATCTAACATTATAAAAAAATTAGTTGAAAAGGCAGATTTGAATTAATAGGCTGTATTTCTCACTATTCATTAAAATATGAATTTGATCATAAAAATACCAAAAATTCAACCAATGTAAAATTTGATGTCCCTATTCCAATTAAGTAGTTTATTTTTTCAAATATAATACATAAAAGTTATAAAAATATATTTAAAATTGTATCATCAAAAGGAAGCAAAATTGTATATTTTGAAAAATACTTCTTTTATCATAAAATTTGAATTTGTTCTTATTTCATGTTCTAGAAAATAAATAAGATGAATTTTAATGTTATATAAAATTAAAAAAAATTGGTTTATTATATTCATAAAATCTAGTTTATATCCCCTTAAATAATAATATTTTAATAATATATGATTGTTTAGTGTAACTCAGTATTGCATAAAATGAAATAAATAGAGGGTGGTTTCTCTTATGTGTAACAAAATAAAATTTGGTGTTTCCTATAGTGAATGATTCCTTTTGTGTGGAATATAACATAATCCAAACATATTTATTATAGACATTGAAAAAAATCAATATTTAGTGTTTCATGTATCGTATTCCAACTCAGCGTTGCATGTAACATACAACAAGTATATTTAGTGATAAATGAATGTTTAACCATGTGAATTGCATGAAATAAAAAAATTAATTTATTAAACAAATGGTCCATAAATACTCATGGTGTTAAATTCTACACCCCTTGAAATTAATTTATCCCTCTAAATTCAACAGGGTTATAAAAGCTTCACTACTTGAAGGTTTCATTAATAGAAACTGGCAATGTAAAAAAGGAATAAAAAATTTCATTTTAAACATGAATAATAGAAATATAATGGTTACCCATTTTAACACATCATTGGGGCTATAAAAAGGTGAATATAGGTGGGAAGTGAAAACATGGATATGGAAGAAAAATCTAACCATCATGTTCTAATGGATAGTGAAAGAGGACATGGATTGGATAAAGCTAACAATTAGGAAGCCACAAATATGTAATTATTTAAGGAACCATTTGAAAAATAAGATCAGAAGGTATTAAGATATAATTTTTGGTTTTCAATATCCTTTACCAAATTTTGAAGAACATGAGAATAAATACATACATAATTCATTACAATCTCATAGTTGGTCATGCCATGAAAAAATTCCACTACATATCTTATTCAATGAAATAAATTTTAAATTTTCATTCATTATGTGTTAAATGATCGTGTAATCCATAAATAGAACGATATGTCCTTCAATCAACCTTTATCCATAAACTTCTATAATAAGTTAAAAAATATACGTAACTATATATATAGTGATATTAATCGTATATTGTTCCAAAAATGGACATAATCATCACCTGTAATAACACATAAATAAAATAAATTATTTTCTACTTACTAGGGACATACTATAGGAAAAATTTATGTGATAAAGGTCTATCACACTTTAGTTGATGGTTTGATTCCTTTACCTTTTCAGACATGATGGGTTGTCACCCATCCTGTGGGTTGTCCTTTTTTTAAAACTATACTATTGTAACATTATCGAAATAATCTTAAAAAAAATTTATCCATAAACAATACTATCTGATATCCAAAATAATCCATTCCATCATTTAGGCTTATCCAAAATACTTTTGTCAAAACTAACAGTATAAAAACCATTATAATAATGGTCATATAACATTCATATTAATACTTTCATTTGTCCCCCATATGTCATAAAATATATCTTTTTGGTCACATTCCAAACATTGGAGTAAGTATTACATGGCTCGTAGGCCTTAGAGAAATTCATTGCCCGTAGACATCAAACAATACATACAACCCAGACTAACTACTTGGAACTTATCCTCCCCAGCATCTTCATTGTGAAATCAGCACTCCACCTTCGCTGGGCTGTTCAGCTAGGTATTTCCATGCAGGCACAGGCTTTTCCCAAGGGAAAGTTCAATAACATATCATTCATTCAATCCAATTATCTTCTACTGTGGTGAAAGGTCCTTGTTCATCCTCCTTTAGAGGTTGTTCCTTATAGGTTGTGTGGTTTTCATCTTCACTTAAATGTGGCCCAAAGGCCTTGAGTTGGCCCTAAGACCTTACTAACCCGAAGGCCTAGGTGGCCCGAAGGCCTCAAAGGACTCAAGGACCAAATCGGTGGCCCGAAGGCCCAAACATTGGCATATTCCCAGCTGCTATAGTTCCAAATAGTGACTGCTACAGTTCCTGCTACAGTACCTGCTATAGTTCATCACAGTTTCCGCTATAGTACTGCTACAATACCCTTGGAAATTCTGCCACCTCCTGGATTTGATCCCTGGTCACTTGGATGCACTTACGAAGTCTTTATTAACTGGGAAAAGAATCATGTGCACATTCTAAACATTGGAATGACTTCATCATGCATTATCTTCAGTAATGTTAATATCCATAATTACCATACATCCATATTAAAAACATGCATGTTCCATTATTCCAAAACATATTTGATATATTCCTTAAGTCCAATAATTTTTTTACTTCATCTATTATAGAATAACCCTCTTATCAAAAATCAATAATTAGATCTCAAGAACCTAGAAAAATCAAATTTACATATTCAAATCCAACATATCATTAGCCAAGCATTGTTATATTATCATAAGATACATATTAATGGTTATATTACCCTTAATCATGTGTTGTCCAAGTACATAATCATACCAATAAATAACTTTTCCATCTCCTCAGAACTATTCAAAATATCCTTTCAAATCCTTATTTAAAATATTATACTGAAAACACTTATATATTTCATGATTCCTATAAAATAATCTTTGAAATCTGAAACATATACACCTCAATCATCCAACATTATTCTTAAACCACTACTCGGGATCCATCAACTTAGTCTTTCCTAAAATATGAATCATTTCATAATGTTTCTCAACCCCAAGCTTCATAAGATTACTGTAAAAAAAAACTGGAAGAACATAACATACTATTATAATGTTGTTTATAGTATCTTTATCCTCATTAGTATGACCAATACTCATACCATCATCATGAATCTATTAATGATACTTCAACATAGAAAATAGATATTTATAATTCCCATAATATTCACATCTAAAAATTTTACTGGTTAACTATGATAGATGTAGTTGTGGATATTTACTAAGACTAGAAATAAATATGTAAGAAATACATATCTGAAATTATAAAAACGAAAGTAAGATAAATTAATAATTATATTTGAATCTATGTTATCTTCAGTTTAACACAAGTTTAGTAATGATCATCACATAAACCATAGGATTGTAGCAAATAATTGACTAATTTTTAGGATATCCCTAGAAATGTACATAAAAATATATCTAGGGATATCACTTACATATTCACATCCTCGTTTTCAAAGGCTGACTAAACCTTCCCTATGATACCGACTATAACGACCCAAGCTTGACGCACATGAACATTGCATTACATTTGTGGATTATTAATTAAATGACACAAAACATGCCCAAAGAAAATATTACTTTAGTGACTTTGTAATCATAGAACATAGTCTTCTAACTTGTTTAATGATCTTCAATGTCTTGAATAAATATCTTCCCCTTCATGGGTAAATGAAAACAAAAAAAGGGTGATCTCAAATTCCATGTAAGGGTAAACATGGAGAACATAAAAACCATAAAAATAAGAAATGAAAAACATGAACATAATGTTTAAATATCAAAATATGGATTAATGAAATAAATAATGGATGTACATAAGTCATAAATCATAAAAGAACATTAACCATGATAAAATTACAACGACACAAAACATGGAATTGTGTCAAAAAAATAAGAACATATTATGATTTGCATAGTAGAAATTCATTTCTTCTAATACCATCATAGTGGGAAAAGTCTATTATGGAACCAAGTTTAATTTATATTCCATAAATTGATTACTGAACTAGGTTTACATTCCATTCTAGCCATGTATTACAGAATCAGGTTTAGTTGCCATTCCAACCATGTATTACTGAACCATATTTACTTATCGTTCCAACCCCGTATTACTGAACCAGATTTACATTCCATTCCAGTAATGTCAATATCATTATATATAAATCAATACCCAAATCATTGGAGGGATATATATGTCTCACGAATCTCATAATCAAATCCTTCTTACATGTGCCTCAAACACATAAATTATTCAACATAGGATAACCCAATAAATAAAATGGGTTTATTAAACAACAATCTTTCAAAACATAATTCGTATAAAATATCATTCCATAATTAACATAATCAAATCATATTAATAATGGGGATAGAAAAATAACCCTATTTAAAGAGATTTATCTTATATGGAATCTAATTATTTTAAAACATATGTATTTAATTATTTATGAAAATATCATTTCTTCTTGAAAAATGATTCATTTTCTCAAAATGCCAAATAACATTAAAAGAAAATAATTTAGTGGAAAATAAAAAAGAAACTTTATAGAGTAAGATTCAGGTAAATAAGGTGTTATGAAAATGTAAATATACACTCATTCCATATAATTTAAAAAAATATCCTCATACATTTACCAAAAATGACAAAAAGTGCCTCATATTGAAAAAACACAAAAAGATTCCTTTCATACCATTTAATAAAAATGTAACAATTAAAAAAATTAAACATAAAATTTTTTATAATAATAAATATATTATTATAAATTATAGAATTCATGCATGTGGATGATAAATATACCCCAGTAAATACTTACGTATAATCAAATCTCAGATAATAATGAGATTGAAGAATTATCCCTTATGTTAGGTTCAATTTCTATTATATGTGTCCAAAAACATGTATAGTGGGTTAAAAAATATTATTAAGTTTTACAATATCCATAATAATATTTATTATATCATATATGATTCATTTATGAATTTATATTACTTGTTCCTTTGTCAATTTAAGGATAACGCAACGTTTTTGGAAATAATCTTTTTATTTATTTTACATGTTTTGACTTATTATTAATCATTTTATTAATTAGAACATAATTTATTTACTTACATAATGTAAAAATGATTTATATATCATATAAATTTTGTATATAAATATATATAATAGATAGATAAATGAAATGCAATACACTGTTCATTGAGATAGTAGGAAGTACTTACACTGGAACACTATTTATGTTTCCTTATGGAATTGAATGGAAGCAAGTAAATTCCATATATATACATAAATCCAGTATATTTATTATGAAATATTTGTAATGATTATTTATTATATATAATTTATAATTGTTCTTCAATTGGTAACATGAAGAATTAATCTCATCGCGTTGTTCTAACGCCCCGACCCCAGCTACCCAGAGTCGGTGCATTACTTCGTAACATTGGCATGATCACAAAAGATCAAGTCTCGAAAGACCGATTAGTTTAGTAGCCTTGGAAACACTAGATAGATTCATAAGTCTTTCATTACATCAAAAAGTAAACAAACTAAAATAACATGGTCTTCATAGTCCACAATCATATCCCTTTCTGACTACCCCTGCAGGTCACTCATAAATTACTTCTTCACATCCTGGAAAAATATTAAAACATTGAAAGGGGTGAGCTCAGATGCTCAGTAAGGATAAAAATATTGCAGAAGCTTTCATAAATAAACATAAACATTTAAGGCAATGTATAACTAAACAAAAGCTTTATTAAACTTGAACTTCAGCATAATATGGAAAAAGTAAAATCAAATAATGCCACTTACTTACTCACATGGATATTCTACTAGACGAATAATCACATGAAAGATCAATAACCACTTTCATAATGAGGGAATGTATAATGCCGGACATTCTGAAACATTTTGTCAAGGCCTCGGCCAAGACCTCTAAAATGATTAAGGCCTCGGCCAAAACCATAAATTAAATTGGGAAAGGGCCTCGGCCAATTCCATGTCTATTTGTCTCATGAGACCTACCGATTCATCGAGGAGCTATAGTGGGCTCCAACCGTCACTTATTAAGTCCAATACATTCCTCATATGAATAGGTTTAAACATATCATAAACCATAACATAATTGTATCACATAAAACATGCATAAAGGAAACATAACATTTCTACATTTCAATCACAATATATCAATACAACACATTGATAAAAACGCTTTCAAAACCATTTTCAATACCAAAATAAAAGAATGTTAAAACTTTGTATTTATTTTTTATTAAAAAAAATGATGGCTTGTAGAGGAAGCCGAAACTCAAATAATGGTCACGGAGGCGGAGAAGTCATTGTCGCCGCATAAGTACGGAAAGAAAAACATTCCCTTTTGTCGTTTAGAAAAACGCTTCGTATAAAAAGATTCCTTTTGAATAAACGTAAAAGTCAAAGGGGTTTATACACCGTATAAAAGAAAGTTGTGTATAAAACCAAATATGCCTTAATGAAAGGGGATTGAGACGAAGTCCTTAAAAGATCATTTTTTTATAAAGTAGGTCTATTATGTGTATTCACTATAAGTACACATAAATAATGTAAAAATACAAGATAGGACATAATAATATCATGACATAATTTGAAAGTAGGAGATTAACCCAAAGAATGGAAGTTGGGATAAGAAGTTCCCTTACCTCGTGTCTGACTTGACTCAACCGTTCTTTAACTTCCTGAATAATAAACTAGAGTTAATATATACCTTATAAAGAACCATTTTTAATTTCATTATCCTTTTTATATCACTTATTACAATGTTATGAACGTTATGTAATTATTTAAGTTAATAACGGTCGTTTTGTCGATCTTTGGTACTTGAGTCAACAATAAATTTATTATAATTACAAGTTGTTTATGTGGTAGAATATCCATTATCTCCAGAATTATATTAATGATTTAGATTTCATATATATCATATATATCCAGTATATACATTCATTTATAATATTACATAACATTTAGAGGTAAGAAATGAAATGCACCGTTCATGGAGACGGTAAGCCGTACGTACGCATGAACGCTACTTTCATTTCTATTTCGTATTTAATAGAATGAAATCATAATGATATAAATGTATAATATAATTCCAGAATAATATAGTGTATAATACCATTTACTCCATCCTTTATACATCCCACATATGGCATTAACGATTCAAATCACTTTGAGGGGGCGGTAGTCCGCACTTCCTAAAAAGAAATTATCGCGTTTTACCCATAATGGAAATCATAAAGTATGCCATAAATGAGAAATAAAGAATCATAAGTAAAACATAAACATATTATATATCATATATAAATATATTGACATCTTAATGGACACCTTTGAAGGTGTTATATGAGTGTTGAACAATCATCGTTTCGTGAGGCAGAAATTTTCCATCCACAGAAACCGTATGTTCTTTAAACATTAGATGTAGGTGTGTGTAAGTGTAGCTCTAATCCTTCTTAAAAAAACATCCTAGTATATTGAAGATACTGGTTTTGTTACAAAAAAAATGAATAAAAAGAGTTTAGGGGGTTGGAGAAGAAAAATAAAACAAAACAACATTAGAGAAGACATTACCTCAAAATCGGGTAACTCTTTTTGATTTGAGCCAAAGGCTTCCTTGGGAAGAGTTCTGCCCAAATTGAGGCTTTTATGAGTAAGAGGGGAAAGTTGGGATAGTATTTGGGCAGAGTTTGGCCGAGCCAATTGGCTTGAAAGTGTAAATGAGGTGGGAGAGGTGGGGGCCTTTTATAAGTGGAGAGGAGGGCTCTTTTGGAAAGATTGAAATGTTACATTATTATACAATGATTTTCGGATTATAAAGGTCCCACACTTATATAATTCGTGGCTAAGGTGATAAGGGTTCGAAATATCCTCATCCAATAGGCTTTGGACAAGTGTAAGCCTTGGATTTTTCATTATCTTCTCATTTTATTTAAATCGTTAAATAATGAGGTCATCGATGCATCATAATGATGTCATGAATAATTTAATTTATTTAATGTCTAAAAATCATAAAAAAAATACTATGATGTAGTAAATCTTTTTATCTTTATAATGAATATTTATAGTCAAAATTTGGACTTGTGTAACCCCACTTAAAAACTATTTTAGTAAAACAACTCATGTTTGTGTCAATTTAATTTTAACATTAAATAAATATATATTAATGTCATTTTCCAACTAAAGTGGCTCCATGGGGTCCCCAAGTTGACCCATGGGTTGTATGGGTCGGCCATGACTCATCCAATAATAGTAGGACAAGTTTCATGCTCGTCTCATATTATTAAAACATTATTTGTACATTAAACTACACTAATTACCTCTAATCGCGATTAAGAACTTAAAGGTTACTATTCACCAAAAAATTATTTTAATCTCATTGAACCACATTTTACTTCTTAATGACAACCATGTATGTCGGATTTTTGAAAATCAAATCACAGAAGTGGTAATATTTCATTTAAACGAAAAATCAGTTATTTAACTACCTCTTAGTGGTTTCACTATTCATCAAAAATTGAAGTTTTTCAGAACAAGGCCAAAATTTCACCCTAAGCTATAATTGATATTCCAAATTCAAAAATGATGTCTATTTTACAAAATTACAAACATATAAGTTGCATTAATTAATTTTATAATTAATTCCCGCTGTTACGACAAATAGCGTGTTTTTAAGAAACAATTTATATCAAAAGATTGGCAATTGTTTATGTCCAATTTCAATATTAAATTAATTCTAATGACAACCATTGGATAAAATGGTAAAAATATATTCTAATTATACCTTAAAACCACTAAATAGTATAATTTATCACAATAAATTATTTTGATTAAAAAATTTGTTTTAAAGTATTTTTCACTATTTATAAAAATTAGAAGTTTTCAGAAAAATACCAAAAATTAAACATAGGCTAATTTTGATATTCCGAATCCAAAAATGGAGTCCATTTTGAAATATAAAATTTCTATAATTTTAAAAAGTGGTTATTACTATTCATAACGACTACTTTGAATAGTCACGGTGTTTTAGAACTCGAAGTTGCGTACAATGCAAGCTATTGCATTATTGAATGAGAAGCGTATCGTGGAAGCTCGGGGTGTTACATTCTACCCTCGTTCAATAAATTGCGTCCTCGCAATTTGAAATTTTTCTTTGAAAATAAAAGGTTGAAAAGAAAAAATACCTTTGAGGAAAACCCACATCGGAAATAAGGTTAATAAATATATAACATTAAAAGAAAGCAGGATAAGTACAAAGGTCACCCGATATAGCCCATTCTAGGATTATATGAAAATATGGATATGGAGGAGAAACAAACCATCAAGGTCTGATGGAGTGTTATAGAAAACAGGATTAGGAGAAAGTTTAACCACAAGAAAATCATAAACTTGTGATTGGTTAAACGGTCATTGAATCCCCAGTTGGAAAAGTTAACCGACAACATTTTTGTTTTAAGTTACATTTTAAAATGTTGAGGAATTTATTTAGGAGATTTACTAAGAACATAAGGGAATATACATACTTGTTATGTATACTTTCATTCGTTAATAAATTTTTACCACAAACCCAACTTTTACTCCAAATGGTAACGGAACTCAAAAATATTCTATTTATCCTAATTGTATAAGGTTCAAAATGTTAACACATACCATTTAGATTAGTAAAAAAATTTTGTAATACCCAGGGACTTCCTGTAGGCTAGTGGTAGGAAATAAAGGCTTGTCGTACTATGGTTGTGGGGTCGACTCCTGCAGCTTTGTCCGACGCGACGGGTTATTCCCCACCCTGCAGGTTGTCCTTTTTCCTAAAACTATAGTATTATAATATTCCAAAAATAATCTTCAGAAATTCTTTAACCTTAAACAATACTATCCATGGTTCAACTTAATCCATTCCAACCTTAATAGTTATCCAAAATACCTCCGTCCAGACTTTCTCTAAAAGGTCTCTAAATTCCAAAATCAATTGTAACATCAGATTCCCCAAACAATGGAAAGTTTCTCTTATTGACACATAATAAAAATATGATTACCTTAATCATATTAAAACCTTACTGAAATCAAAAAGTTCTGTAGTACAATCTTTATATATATCACATTATTCTTATAACCAGAATATAATCCTTGAGTCCAAAAGCACCAATACATTAATTATTCCGCTTCAACTGTAGTCACAGCATAAGATTGGCCTTGATCCCTTGGCCTTTTCTAAGGTATGTTTCCTTGACTCTTAAGACATTCATTTTCATAATGCCCCATTTCCCTACAATTGTAGCATTCATCTTTGACAGCCTCTTTCTTTCCCTTGCAATCACGAGTCTGGTGACCCTTTTCTCAAAATTTATAACAGACTCCCATTCCTTTTAGGCACGTACCAGGTTGATTCTTCCCACAATTATCACATAATGGAAAATCCTTCTTTCCCTTTTTCTCTTTATCTGTCTCTTGTTCCACCGTTATCTTCTTCTCTTGCTTTACTTTGTTGTCATAAGACATAGAGAATTCTTTTTCTGTCTTGATAGCACACGAGACAATATCTTCGTATGATGAGAAGGATTTTGATACTAAAGCTCGACGGAGAAATGGTTTTAATCCATCAAAGAAACGATCAATCTTACTCCTTGGGTTACGTATATAATCGGCAGCATGCCTCGCTAACCTTGTAAAGTTAGCCTCATACTTTGGGACATTCTCATCCTCTTTCTGCCTCAAACTCAGAAATTGCCTTTCCATATCTGCTCGATGGTCACGAGGAAAATATTTTTCTAAGAAAAGCTCTTTGAACTCCCTCCATTCCATATTCGATACGTCATCATCTTCCTTTGTGTTTTGAATCAGCGACCACCACTGATCGGCATCTCCAGTGAAGCGGTAAACTGCCATGACAACATTCTCCCTTTCACTACTCCCCAAGGCATGGAATATTTTCTCTAAGGAATTTATCCATTGCTCAGCTACTATAGGATTTGTACTCCCATTGAAGGTTGGTGGTTGTTGCCTCATGAAACGGTCTAGCATTGATCCTCCACATTGCGGATCAGGGTGCTCCATACGAGTAAGGTTATTATTCATAACCTTCGTGAGTTGTCCTAGTACGGTGAGAAGCTGATCAGCACCAGTTTTATCACTAGCTCCACCATAATTATCTTGAGCAGGAGAGAAATCCCTACACGGAGTGCGTGCACTGATACGGTTTCCATTCCTTCCACTATGCGCCATTTCTAAACAATGTCATAAACTAGATTAGTTTATGAAATAAAATACATAATTCCATATTTGTAAAATACTTTACATAAATTGAACTATTTATGGATATAATCCATAATCATAAAATGAAATGTTTCCTTTGAGGAAGTATATACTCATAACCCTTCATAGTGGTTTGTAAAGAAAATGAGAATTATCCTAAGCATATCCCCTGGGAGTGTCGTAACCAAGAGTGCAGCAAGGCCCGTTGTCGTGCACCAGTTCCCGTTCGAGTCTAGCTCAAAGCGGTGTTTTCGGGTTTTACCCCTAGGTACATCTGTGCCAGAGCTGCCTCTACCTGCTCGTATCCAGACAGGGATGTATTGCTCGGAAAACTCACAAAATCTCTACAATACTATAACTCTAGGAAGTTCTTCTATACTAATCCTCAAAGTTCATCTTAGGTCTACGTGCTCTAATCAGAGTTTATCTAAATCTAGCTTCCAAGGTTTGTACTAAATGTCCTCTGATACCAACTGTAACGCCCCAACCCCAGCTACCCAGAGTCGGTGCATTACTTCGTAACATTGGCATGATCACAAAAGATCAAGTCTCTAAAGACCGATTAGTTTAGTAGCCTTGGAAACACAAGATACATTCATAAGTCTTTCATTACATCAAAAAGTAAACAAACTACAATAACATGGTCTTCATAGTCCACAATCATATCCCTTTCTGACTACCCCAGCAGGTCACTCATAAATTACTTCTTCACATCCTGGAAAAATATTAAAACATTGAAAGGGGTGAGCTCAGATGCTCAGTAAGGATAACAATATTGCAGAAGCTTTCATAAATAAACATAAACATTTAAGGCAATGTATAACTAAACAAAAGCCTTATTAAACTTGAACTTCAGCATAATATGTAAAAAGTAAAATCAAATAATGCCACTTACTTACTCACATGGATATTCTACTAGACGAATAATCACATGAAAGATCAATAACCACTTTCATAATGAGGGAATGTATAATGCCGGACATTCTGAAACATTTTTTCAAGGCCTCGGTCAAGACATATAAAATGATTAAGGCCTCGGCCAAAACCATAAATCAAATTGGGAAAGGGCCTCGGCCAATTCCACGTCTTGTTGTCTCATGATACCTATCGATGCATCGAGTAGCTATAGCGGGCTCCACCCGTCACTTATTGAGTCCAATACATTCCTCATATGAATAGGTTTAAACATATCATAAACCATAACATAATCGTATCACATAAAACATGCATAAAGGAAACATAACATTTCCACAATTCAATCACAAGATATCAATACAACACATTGATAAAAACGCTTTCAAAACCATTTTCAATACCAAAATAAAATAAAGTTAAAACTTTGTATTTATTTTTCATTAAAAAAATGATGGCTTGTAGAGGAAGCCGAAACTCAAATAATGGTCACGGCGGCGGAGAAGTCATTGTCGCCGCATAAGTACGGAAAGAAAAACATTCCCCTTTGTCGTTTAGAAAAACGCTTCGTATAAAAAGATTTCTGTTGAATAAACGTAAAAGTGAAAGGGGTTTATACACCGTATAAAAGAAAGTTGTGTATAAAACCAAATATGCCTCAATGAAAGGGGATTGAGACGAAGTCCTTAAAAGATCATTTTTTATAAAGTAGGTATATTATGTGTATTCAATATAAGTACACATAAATAATGTAAAAATACAAGATAAGACATAATAATATCATGACATAATTTGAGAGTAGGAGATTAACCCAAAGAATGGAAGTTGGGTTAAGAAGTTCCCTTACCTCGTGTCTAACTTGACTCAACCGTTCTTTAACCTCCTGCATAATAAACTAGAGTTAATATATACCTTATTAAGAACCATTTTTAATTTCATTATCCTTTTTATATCACTTATTACAATGTTATGAACATTATGTAATTATTTAAGTTAATAACGGTCGTTTTGTCGATCTTTGGTACTTGAGTCAACAATAAACTTCTTATAATTACAAGTTGTTTATGTGGTAGAATATCCATTATCTCCAGAATTATATTCATGATTTATATTTCATATATATCATATATATCCAGTATATACATTCATTTATAATATTACGTAACATTTAGAGGTAAGAAATGAAATGCACCGTTCATGGAGACGGTAAGCCGTACGTACGCATGAACGCTAATTTCATTTCTATTTCGTATTTAATGGAATGAAATCATAATGATATAAATGTATAATATAATTCCAGTATAATATAGTGTATAATACCATTTACTCCATCCTTTATACATCCCACATATGGCATTAACGATTCAAATCACTTTGAGGGGGCGGTAGTCCGCACTTCCTAAAATGAAATTATCGCGTTTTACCCATAATGGAAATCATAAATAATGCCATAAATGAGAAATACAGAAGCATAAGTAAAACATAAACATATTATATATCATATATAAATATATTGACATCTTAATGGCCACCTTTGAAGGTGTTATATGAGTGTTGAACAATCATCGTTTCGTGAGGCAGAAATTCGCCATCCACAGAAACCGTATATTCTTTAACCATTATATGTAGGTGTGTGTAAGTGTAGCTCTAATACTTCTTATAACAAAATCCTATTATATTTAGAATACTGGTGTTGTTACAAAAAAAATTAATAATAAGAGTTTAGGGGGTTGGAGAAGAAAAATAAAACAAAACAACATTAGAGAAGACATTACCTTAAAATCGGGTAACGCTTTTTGATTTGAGCCAAAGGCTTCCTTGGGAAGAGTTCTGCCCAAAGTGAGGCTTCTAGGAGTAAGAGGGGAAATTTGGGATAGTATTTGGGCAGATTTTGGCCGAGCCAAATGGCTTGAAAGTGTAAATGAGGTGGGAGAGGTGGGGGCCTTTTATAAGTGGAGAGGAGGGGCTCTTTTGGAAAGATTGAAATGTTACATTATTATACAATGCTTTTCGGATTATAAAGGTCCCACACTTATATAATTCGTGGATAAGGTGATAAGGGTTCGAAATATCCTCATACAATAGGCTTTGGACAGGTGTAAGCCTTGGATTTTGCATTATCTTCTCATTTTATTTAAATCGTTAAATAATGAGGTCATCGCTGCATCATAATGATGTCATAAATAATTTAATTTATTTAATGTCTAAAAATTATAAAAAAACTACTATGATGTAGGAAATATTTTTAGATTTATAATGAATATTTATAGTCAAAATTTGGACTTGTGTAACCCCACTTAAAAACTGTTTTAGTAAAACAACTCATGTTTGTGTCTATTTAATTTTAACATTAAATAAATATATATTAATGTCATTTTCCAACTAATGTGGCTCCATGGGGTCCCCAAGTTGACCCATGGGTTGTCTTGGTCGGCCATGACTCATCCAATAATAGTAGGACAAGTTTCATGCTCATCTCATATTATTAAAACATTATTTGTACATTAAACTACACTAATTACCTCTAATCGCGATTAAGAACTTAAATGTTACTATTCACCAAAAAATTATTTTAATCTCATTGAACCACATTTTACTTCCTAATGACAACCATGTATGTCAGATTTTTGAAAATCAAATCATAGAAGTTGTAATATTTCATTTAAACGAAAATCAGTTATTTAAATACCACTTAGTGGTTTCACTATTCATCAAAAATTGAAGTTTTTCAGAACAAGGCCAAAATTTCACCCTAAGCTATAATTGATATTCCAAATTCAAAAATGATGTCTATTTTACAAAATTACAAAAATATAAGTTGCATTAATTAATTTTATAATTAATTCCTGCTGTTACGACAAATAGCGTGTTTTTAAGAAACAATTTATATCAAAAGATTGGCAATTGTTTATGTCCAATTTCAATGTTAAATTAATTCTAATGACAACCATTGGATAAAATGGTAAAAATATATTCTAATTATACCTTAAAACCACTAAATAGTATAATTTATCACAATAAATTATTTTGATTAAAAAAGTTGTTTTAAAGTATTTTTCACTATTCATAAAAATTAGAAGTTCTCAGAAAAATACCAAAAATTCAACATAGGCTAATTTCGATATTCCGAATCCAAAAATGGAGTACATTCTGAAATATAAAATTTCTATAATTTTAAAAAGTGGTTATTACTATTCATAACGGCTACTTTGATTAGTCGTGGTGTTTTAGAACTCGAAGTTGCGTACAATGCAAGCTATTGCATTATTGAATGAGAAGCGTATCGTGGAAGCTCGGGGTGTTACAGTTGTGGAGACTATAGGTTGTATGTATGCACAAGCGATGATTTCATTAACTTAATGGTAATTTTGTATGGAATTTGAAGGTATATTAATTACAAAAAAATATTTATCACTTTTTATTCATTATTTGAATCCCTTATACTCCTTATTATACCCATCCAAAGTAGGTATTTTTTAATAACAAATTACACCTCGATGTGGATGTGGTAAGGCATACGTACACACACATTGTGATATTGTATTTCGTTGGATGTATAAAAGGAGGTATGAGTTTATACCATAATTATTATAACATATAATCTTTTATAAGATACTGTATTTTTTAATTTAGTATTAAAAAACACAAGATGTGCATATAGATATAGAAATAAATTCCGAAAGAGGTGATAAAGCAATTACCTTTTTTCTGAATATCTCCTTTTTATTTGCACAGAAGGTATCCCTATGATATATTAATGCCAAAATGTTTTCCGTTATGGGGAATTTAGGGATGTTTTGATATTATTTTAACAGATTTTGGACGATCCAAAGGGCTTGAAATGTTTGAGTTAGTGGGTATTGGTTGTGGCCATTTATATGACAAAGGTGGTCACTTTTGAAAAGTCTTAAAATACTAATTTATTATAAATCGGTTTTCATTTTAAAATGATTCCAAAATAATTTATTTTGAAGATAATTTGATTATGGTTATAAATAATCTCAACCAATAAAATTTAGACATGTTTTTATTTGATAATAAAACTTATGATTTTGATTTATCATTATTTAATCTATTTAATATTATTTTTGTAAATACAATTATATATATTAAATGGTTTTAAATATATAGTTATGTAATGTCAATTTTACAGAAGAAGATACTTTATGACATTTTAGACTATATAAAACCATTTATTAGATATTTCAATTAATAAAATAATTTCTATATTACTATTGTGTTATCATTAATGGTAATTATTTAATCTTTAAAAATTATAAACAAATTAAAATGATGTAGATAATTAAATTATATTTCTAGAGACTAATTATGATTAATGTTTTATCATATTTATCAATAAATTATAATTATTATACTTATAAGCTATCTGAGAGTGACATGTTGTCACCTTCTTTTGTTTTAAATATAATTACATCACTTTCATAAAAATGGCCATTAAATGAAGAAGTTAAGACACTTATGTAATAATGGTCGACTTTAATTCATCCAACAGTATTTTTGATGGTGTCAGAATAATTTTATTACCTTTCTCATATTGTTAGTTATCCTAATTTACCTGGTATTAACGTTATTTGTGGTAAATAAATATTATCGTTGTTACTATTCATAATATCCAAAACAATAAAATTAACTTATTAAAAAACATTGGATCCAATTCTTCCAAATGTGGGATCCATTTTTCAAAATTCAAAACATAAAATTTTGATTTATTATTTTAATATTAAATCATTTTTTCAAAATCCAAAAGCGGGGTTTTAAGAAGAAAAAAGTATCCAAAGATTGACATGAGTTTGTGTCCAATTTAAATATGAAATTATATCCAATGAACAAAAATATATTAAATAATAAAAACATAACCCAAATACACTTTAATAAAATAAAAATATACTCTAACATTACAAATAAATTAGTTAAAAAATAAGTTTTGAATTAAAATGCAGTATTTTTTACTATTTATAAAAATATGAATTTTATCAGAAAAATACCAAAAATTAAACCAATTAAATTTTTGATATCATAATTCCAAATAAAATGTTTATTTTTTTCAAATATAATATTTAAAAGTGCTAAAAATATATTTAAAAATGATGCCCCATCAAAAGGCAGAAAAACTGCATTTTTTTAAAAAAAATCGTTAATCCAAAAAATTGAATATGTTCTAATTTAATGATGTAGAAAATATATAATATGAATTTTAATGTTATATAAAATTTAAAATGTGGTATATAATATTTATAACATCTAGTTTATATCACTTTAAATAATATTATTTTAATAATATACCATGGTTTATTGAAACTCGGTATTGCGTACAATGCAAGATATCGAGGAAGGTTACTCTTGCGTGTAACACAAGCCATTTAATTGTTTCATATAGTGAAGTATTCCTTTGGTGTTTCATATAAAATAATCCAAAAATAGTTTTTTTATACATTGAAAAAAATCAATATTCAGTGTTATGTGTATTGTATGCCAACTCAGTGTTGCGTGTAACATACAACAAGTAAGTTTAGTGAGAAAAAAATGTTAACCTAGTGGATTGTAAGTCATAAATGAAAATTATAATTTATTAAAAAAATTTAATAAATAAACGTGGGGTTACATTATCCCCCCTTGAAATTAATTTTTCCCATGAAATTCATCTTGGTTATAAAAGGGTTTCTACTTGAAAGTTTCATTTAGAAAAACACACATCGTAAAAAAGAATACCAAAACATCATTTTAAAAAGGAGTTTTAGAAATATTAATGTTACCCAATGTAACTAATCAGTTGGATTCCACATAAGAGAATATAGGTGGGATTTAAAAATATGGATATAGATGAAAAATATAACCATCATTTTCTGAGGAATAGTGATTGAGAATAAGGTTTGGAGAATGTTAATAATCCGAAAGAAATAAATCTGCAATAATTTAAGGGACCATTTGATTCATCAAATAAGAATGTATTATGATATAATTTTTTTTTCAAGATCCTTTTTCTAAATCTTAAGAACATGAGAAGAAATACTAACTTGATTTCAGTACAATCTCATCATTAGTCATGCATTGAACAATTTCCACATCATATCTTATTCAATGAAATAAAGTTGATTTTTTCATTCCAAATGTGATATAAGATCATTTGATCCATAAATATAATGATATGTCATTGCATTTTTCTTTTTCAAAAACGTTTAAAATAAGTTAGAAAATATACATAAGTCCATCTATGGTGAGATTAATCGTATATGGTTACGATGAAATTATACTTCATTTATAATACCTCTTAAATAAAATAAACTATTTTATACTAACTGGGGACAACACGTAGGCCAGTGGTTGGTGATAAAGGCTTTTCTAACTTCATTTGTGGGTTCAATTCCATTAGCATTGTTTTCCGCGATGGGTTGTCTCATGTCCTTCGGGTTTTCCATTAATAAAAACACTATTATAACATTATCGATATAATATTATAATAAAATTTATCCTTAAACAATACTATATTTTGGCCATCATAATCCATTCTATCCTTTAGGCTTATCCCAAATACATCAGTCCAAAATAACAGTTAAAAATAATTATAAGAAAGGTCATATAACATGACTATGAATACATTCATTAATCCCCCGTATATCATAAAATATATATTGTTGGTCACATTCCAATCATTTTAATGACTTCATCATGCATTCTCTTGAGTCATGTTAATAACCTTAACTACCATATGTCCTTATTGAAAACATGAATATTTACATATTCCAATACTTATTGGATATATTCCTTACATCCCAAAAAGTTTTATTCTTCATCCATGATAAGATATACCTCTTATCAATAACTCCATAATTAGATATCAATAATCTACAAACATCCAATTTACATATTCAAATCCATCATATCTTTATCCAAGCATCATTATCTTATCACTAGAGAAATATTAAGGGTAATATTCCCATTAATCATGTGTTTTAAAGGAATATCAACTTACCCTTAAATAAATTTAATATCTCCTTATAACTATTCAATATATCATTTCCAATTATTCATTAAAATCTTAAACTAAAAACACTTATATATTTTATGATTCATGTAACATGATCTTTGAAATTCAAAAGATATACACCTCAATCATCCAACATTACACTTGAACAATTACTCCGGATCATTCATCTTCGTCTTTCCTAAAATAGGAATCATTTCATACGTTTTATCAACCTCATGATTCTTAGGTTAAATGTAAAAAATAATTGAATAACATCACACACCATTCACATGTCATTTAGGGAATCTTTATCCTCATTACTATAACCCATACTCATACCATCATCAACAATCTAATCATTATATTTCTTCTTAGTAAATCGATCTATATAATTCCCATAATTTCAACATCTGAAACAGTAAATGGTTAACTATGTTCTACGTAGTTCTAGCTGTTGACTATGACTAGAAAAAATGCTTTAGAAATACATTTTATATATTTAAAAAACAAAGGTATGTTAAATTGATGATAATATTTCAATCAATGATATATTCTGTTTATCCTAGGTTAGCCATGATTATTAAAAAGCCCCTAGGATTGTGGAACATAATTGACTTATCCATAGGACATATGTAGACGTATCCATAAAAATATATCTAGGGACCTCACTAAAATTTTTGCATCATAGTTTCCTAAGTTTTTCTAAATATTCAAACTGATTCTAACTCTAAACACCCCAGAATAACGTACATGGACATTACATTACTTTTGTAAAATATTTAATAAATGACACAAAAAGATTCCCAAGTAATGTATTAGTTTAGTGCCTTTGGTAACATGAAACATAATCTTTTAACTTGGTGAAAGATCTTCAATATTCTTCACAATGATCTTCTACCTTTTCATTCCTACCAAAAACCAATCATTATATCCTCTGGAAATGAAAACATAAGAAAGGTGATCTCAAAAAATCCATGTAAGGGTAAACATGGAGAACATAAAACAAACCATTAAAATAAGAATGTTAAAACAATAACATAGTGTTTAAATATAAAAATATTGAGTCATGAAATAAATCATGGCGGTACGAAATTCATAGATTGTAATTGAAAATTAACCATAATAAAATAGAAGTGGTATAAAACATGGAATTGTTTCAACTAAATAAGCACATAATATGATTTTTATAGTAGAATGGAATTTCATATAAAACCATCATAGTGGGATAAGTCCTTCATAGAACCAAGTTTACTTTATGTTCCATAGAATGATTAAAAAACCAGTTTTACTTCCCGTTCCAATCATGTATTACTGAACGGGGTTTATTTTTCATTCGAGCTATGTATTACTGAACCAGATTTACTTATCGCTCCATCCCTGTGTTACTAAACCAGATTTACTTTCCATTCTGGTCATGTCTATCTCATGAGATATAAATCATTACCCTATCCATTGGAGGGACTTATAGGTCTCACCAATATCATAATGAAATCATTCTTGCATGTGCCGCAAAAACATAATGCATTCATCATAGCATAACCCAAGAAATAAAATGGGTTTCTTAAACATCATTCTTTCATAACATAACCCATAGAAAATATTATTCCATCATTAAAATAATCAAATAATATTAATAATGTGGATCGAAAAATAAACCTATTTATATAGATTCATATTAGGCAGAAACTAATTTGGTTAAAACACATGAACTTAATTAATGAGGAAAATATCAATTTCTATTTAATTTTTTTTTCATTTCTGATAACTCCATACTACTTTAAAAGAAAATAATTTATTAGAAAATAAACATGAAAATTTGTAGATTAAGATTCATGGAAATAATTTGTTATAAAAATTTAAAAATATCTACATTCATTATAAGTTAAAAACCATTCTCCTCATACATTTACTGAAAAATTGAAAAAGTTCCTCATATTGAAAAAATGCAAAAACATTCCTTTCTTACCATTTAAAAAAATTTAACAACGTGTAAAATTAAACATAAAAAATTATAAAGAATAAAAATAATAGTACATATTATAGGATACATGTATGTAGATGATAAATATACACTACTAAATACTTATGTAAAAAAATCTCAAATAATAAAGACAATGCAATATTATCCCTTATTATAGATTCGATTTATTTTATATGTACCCAAAACACATGTATATTGGGTTTCAAAATATTACTAACTGTTAAAAAACATAATAATATTTATGATAAAATATATGATTCACTTATGACAATATATTAGTTTTTCCTTTGTCAATTCAATGTTAAAGAATCCATTTATGTAATATTTGTTTTATTTATCTTACGTGTTTTGAATTGTTATTCGTTATATTAATAATTAGATCACAATTTCATTACATCAATAATTTAAAACGTGATTTATATTTAATATAAATTTAGTATATAAATATATATAATAGATGTATAAATGAAATGGAATACACTGTTCCTGGAGACGGTAGGAAATGTGTATGCATGATCGTTGTTTCAGTTTCCTTATTGAATTGAATGGAAGCAATAATTGTCATATATATATATATACATAAATCTGCTATAATTATTTTGTAATATATTTAATGATTATTTATTATAATTACATTATAATTATTCATGAATTGTTAACATGGAAAATGAATTTTATCGCGTTTTGGAGACGGTAGGTCGTACGTATACACGAGCGATGAATTCATTCACATAGTGGTTAAACGGTATGGAATTGGATGGTATATCAATTACAAAAATTATTTATCATTTTATATTCATTATCTAAATCTATTATACTCATCATTATAACCATCCAAATTATGTATTGATGAATAACAAATTACACCATGATATGGATATGATATGTCATACGTACACACACATGGTGATAACAGATTAACCGGTAGATGATAATGGATTTATTAATTTTCGTATTAGAACAACACAAGAAGTGGAATTAGAATAAGAAATGAATTTTGAAAGATGTTATAGAAAAATTACCTATTTTTGGAGTATCTTCTTTTGATTTTCTCAAAAGGTCTCCTTTGGATGTATTTCGTCCCAACTTGTGGCCTCTTGGAGGAAGGGAGGGATGTTTAGAGATTTTCTTAGAAGAGTTTAGACATCAAAATTACTTGAATGTAGTCAATAATTTGGTATAGGTGGTGGCCTTTTATAAGAGGTAGGTGGTCAATTTAGGAATGTCTTGAAATACTAATTTATTATAAATTTATATTAAGTTTATAATTCTCCCAAAATCATTAATTTGAATAAAAGTTGATTATGTGTCAAAATAATGAAATCCAAATAAATTTAGACAATTTTTTATCTTATATTAAACATTATAAATTTGATTTATCCATATTTAATCTATTTAATTTATTTTGAAATAAAATTCTAAATATGAAATGGTAATAAATAATTAGTAATGAATTGTAAATTGTCCATAATTGGATAATTTATGACATATTAGACCATATAATATTCAATTCATAATTTTTAAATATGCTTGTCATTTTAAATAATTAAATAATATGTTTATTTAATAAAATATAAATAGCATCGATTTTAAAACTATTTATTTATATGACTTTAAATAAAATTTAGACATAAGATAAATTTGAAAAAAATATTTAATACACTCCTAATATGTCATTTTAACCTAAATTTTTTATATCATATTTGTCACGACCTGTCCTCGGGGCCCGTGCCGTGACTACCCCAAGCCCGCCTTCCATAGGCCAGGGGCTGGCAACTAGCACCAAGGCGTAATTCCCATTAAAAAGTGAAGGCATTGACTTTTTAAAGTAAAAAACACCATAGAGCAAACAAGGAGTCGAAGTAAACACTAAGTAAAAACTGGGTACAACAGTAAGTGTAGAAAAGTAAGTGGGCCAGTATATAAAACCAAACTGAAAGTAAAGTATAATTGGAAATGGAAAACATCAACTGAAATTAAAGCCGCAGCATCGAGCCATCCACTGGAAGTCCCACCTGAAGGGTGAGTACAGATAGCCTCCACAGCTCCTCGGGTCCAGCCGTCCGCTCCGAGTACATCTCGTCCAGTGGTCCACCTCCGGGTACCGACCTACTCCGCAAGCCTCAACCGCGATCAAAACTGTCTTTCATCTGTAACCAACACAACGTAGTGCGGGCATAGCCCGTGCAGGGGTGAGTATAAGTTACTCAGTAGGGACCCCGAGACCCCTGAAGGTCTCCCATAATCCACAAAGGATAATCCACAATGGAAAGATACAATCACGAAGTAACATCCGACACTACTTAGGTATATGCCCATACAGATACCTAAGTCATCAATTCCAGTTGGATCCAACTCCGAGCCCAAGTACAACCCAGTCCACACATGAAATCATAACATAATCCACACAGGATATCAAGTCATGATTCAGCTTACACTGGTATACTTCTTCGTATGATGATAGAGATGATCAGATATATCCACTGATTCATCTATGTCGTCGGACCCACAATGGATCGATAGGTACTAAACCCCGCAATGACCTAGAAAGGATCTGACCCACACATGATTGATAGGTAACTAACCCCCGCAATGAGCCACAACGGATCTGACCCACACGGGATATATAGGTAACTAACCCCCGCAAAGACCCACACAGGATCGAACACACACAGGATCTGTATGCACTGTCCCACACAGGACCACTGAGCACTGACCCACATAGGATCGGACCCACACAGGATCGGTAGCACTGATCCACGTAGGATCGCTGAGTGCTGTAGTCGTCGCCGTCGAATCCACTGAGGATCTCTGTGCAGTCGTTGTCGTCGCAGTCGCAGTCGCAGCTAGCTCTAGGGATCCAGCACACAACAAGCTCGTTCGGGAGGGTCTGCTCCACGATCCGAGAGGCTGATACATCAACTGACACATAGTCCACAGTTGATGTATCCAAAAGTTCCGTATCCTCAACGGGAACACGACGTCACAGACGGCGCGTCAATCAGACGCCCGGTCTGAGAGTTATTGGCTTTTTCATCCTAGGGGCCCGGTTGGTTTTTAAGTCAAAACCAACCGGACTGTACTCCACCTGCATCCAAACCTCGGGTGGAGTAATCCAAAAGATCTGTCTCACTTATAGGAATCCATCAAAGTCGACGGCATGTCAATCAGACGTCCGGAGCTCAAGTTATAAGCGTTTCCGCTCCGAGGGCCCGGTTCGTTTCGTGTACGAACCAACCCGGCCGAACCCAAAGTTCTCCGAATCCTTGAGTGCAATATACCAGAACGACCGTCTCGATCCAAGGATCGCATCGCAACTGATGGTGCATCGATCGGAGGCCCGTAGCTCAGGTTATGGGCAATATACCGAAAGAGGATTGGTAATAGGGGGTTCGGGCCCGGTCCGACCCGGCCTGATACCCCCAGGGTCGGCCGGAACCGGGTCGACCCGTCCCGGGTCTGGGTCCAGACCGCTTCGGTATGGCGTGCTGGCCAGGGGCTCGGCCGAACGGCCAGGCCGTTTCGAATGCGGGGGGCGCTTCCCCCGCGTGGAGAAACCGTGACCCCTTTTGGGGCCGCTCAGCTGGCCGGCTGGGGGGCTATGACCGCCGGCTCTCTCCTCGAACCAGTCATCCCACACCGGCCATCCGACTTCTTCCGCCACGGCACCGGAAAGGGCCGGTCCCCTTGCTCCGACGCCATCGGCCCGGTCCCGTCCGCCGGTTCCGTCGCTCCACTGAGGCCCCACTCCGGCCGCGGTGCTTTAGTGTTTCTCCGGTGCGGCGCGACGGTGTCGCATCTTTGGTTCACTTTCAATGGCACGGCGTGATGGCGCCACGTCTTGGTTCTTCTTCAACGGCGCGGTCCGATGGCGCCGCGCTTCTCCCACTTTCCTTATTGAAATTCCGCGCAGTGCTTCGGCACCGTGTTGCCCTAATCGCCGCAACAATACCAACAACCAAAAGGGGGAGGAGTGTCAGTCATGTTCATGCGGTCCGACCTCCTCCCGTTATCATGATAACATGCGGCTCAAGAAAAGGAGGAAGCGACGGAAGATTTCACGAACTACCAAATAAAATAAATCCCTAGCTCAGCATTGTCGTCGAATGATTGTTCATCACGGAATTAACCGTCGCGGAAGAAGAGGATCTACGCGGAGGAAGAGGATAACCGCAGAAGAAGAGGACTCCTCTGGTGTTAGGTGATCTCCAAGGGAGGTGTCTCTCGCCGTCGTCCGCCATCGCAAGATGGCGTTCTTTGTTGGCGGTGGTGCATTCTTTTCCTTCTTCGTCGAAGAACGATGAATCCTCTTCTTTCTCCAAAAGTCTTCCACAACCAGAAAACCAACGAAATAAAATATGTTCTACACTTATTTTATTATCATAACCTAAGCTTTTTAAATTCAAAAGGTAAGAAACGAACAATTAATTCAAAGAATTGATTGTAATGATTTAACCGCCCAATTTAATGAGGCATTTCTTAATCAGAAAAAACGTAAGGTTTGACTTTCATTTAAAGGGGGGTTGTGGGTGCGTTACTTAGAAGGGAAGAAACGGTAGGGCTCGTGCAGGCCCCACCTCACAAATATCCTACCATGTGGGTAGGATATTGTGGGTCCAACCTTATCCGCTTAACTTAGGTTAAGCCGCTTTACGTGAAATAAAATAAATTGTCGCACCACTTATATTTTATTTCATAACTTAACCACAGAAATTAAAAAAACCATACCGGAGCAAATGCAACTCCGAAAAAAGTTGTTTCTAAGCAATTATCGGTGCTGCAATTCCATTGCTGCCCTCGAAATTCGATTCCGAGCACCGGTTCAAAAGTTAGAAAAGCCCGCACATTCGTTCACTGAACGTACCTGAGCTAAACTTCGGAAAAATATTCCGGGCACACCGGGCCTCAGAATTAGGTTCCGTTAAAAACGGTGTTCTAGAAAAATTTCCAATAAAATTAAGAAAAAAATATCCTTGAATTTTACAAGTATTTACATCACTCCCAACTTAGGTATTTACATCCCCGTAAAGATACATCAAAAACTGGGGAAACAAATGTGGGTACTGAGCACGCATATGGGCCTCCCGCTCCCAAGTTCTCTCCTGGAGGTTCTCATGCTACCATCTGATGCACACTAGAGGAATTGACTGTCCACATAGGACCCGCTCCTGTCGATCCTAGATCTCCACCGGGACAATCGCAAAAGTAGCCCCATCATCAACGTCCAGCTCCCCATGGTCAATGATATGTGTCGGGTCGTGAACGTATCTCCTCAGCTGAGATACGTGGAAGATGTCGTGTAACCAGTGCAACTGAGGTGGTAGATCAAGGAGATAAGACACCTCTCCAATCCTGCTGTGGACCTGGAATGGTCCGATGAAGCGTGGAGACAACTTGCCGCCCTGGCCAAATCTTTGTAATCCAAGTCGAGGGGAGATCCGCAAGAAGACGTGGTTGCCATCCTTGAACTCCAGTGGCCTCTGCCTCCTATCAGCATAGGACTTCTGCCGGCTCTGAGCTGTCCTCATCTGCTCCTGGATGATCTAGACCTTCTCTGTCGTGGCCTGGCCATCTCCGGTCCCACAAGTGCTGACTCCCCAGGGTCTGTCCAGCACAATGGAGATCTTCATGGTCGGTCGTACAATGCCTCGTATGGTGCCATCCCGATGGTGGAGTGTTATCTGTTGTTGTGCATGAACACCACTAAGGGTAGGTGGTCCTGCCAGCTACGACCAATGTTGAGGACACATATGCAGAGCATGTCCTCGAGAGTCTGAATGGTTCTCTCCGCCTGACCATCTGTCTGAGGGTGAAAGGCAGTGCTCAGACGTAGATGTGTCCCGAACGCCTCCTGCAACCCCTTCCAAAGCCGGGAAGTAAAGAGAGAATCTCGATCAGAGATGATAGATGATGTCACACCGTGAAGTCGTACAATCTCTTGAACATAGAGACGTCCCAAGCTCTCCACTAAGCCCTGCTCTCTTATGGGTAAGAAGTGAGCTGACTTGGTGAGTCGGTCTACAATCACCCAAATGGAGTCGTGACCTCTGTAAGTGCGTGGAAGTCCAGTCACGAAGTCTATAGATATCCCGTCCCACTTCCAATCCGGGACCTCCAAGGTCTGTACCAAGACTGCTGGTACCTGATGCTCTGCCTTCACCTGCTGGCAGGTGAGGCATCGAGAAACGAACTCTGCCACAACCTTCTTCATGCCTGGACACCAGTGTTGTCATCTGAGATCCTGGTACATCTTCGCCACTCCAGGATGTACCGCCAAAGGGGAAGTGTGAAACTCTCTCAGCACCTACATTCGTAAATAAACTGGTAACAAGGTACGTCCCCTGAAAAAGACGTCGTGCTCTGCTCCAAAGGAGAAACCATCAGGTGCATGTCATGAGGATATCTGCGCACACCGCGTCTCACAGTCAGTGTCCCCACGTTGTGCCTCTCTGACCCACTGCAGTAATGGAAGAGTGACTGTGAGAGACTAAAGTAAGGTTGTTCAATCTCTTTCCACAAAGGATATCTGCAAAGCGACTAGTTGCTCTGTCACCTCCCAAAGTAGCTAAATTCTCGTCCTCCTACTAATAGAATCGGCTACCACGTTCCCCTTCCCAGGATTATATACTATCTCAAAGGCATGGTCATGGAGGAACTCGAGCCATCGTTTCTGTCTCAGGTTCAGGTCCTTCTGAGAGAATATGTACATGAGACTCTTATGGTCAGAAGAGACTGTAAAGCGCTCGCCCATCAGATAGTGTCTCCACATCTTCAGATCGAAGACCACTACTGCTAACTCCAGGTCAAGAGTATCATAGTTCTACTGATGTGGCCTCAACTGGCGTGATCCATAGGCAATCAATGCCCGCTACTGCATCGGAACACATCCGAGACCGGTCCATGATGCATCGCAGTAAACTATGTACCCTACTCCTTCCTTCGGCAACATCAAGATAGGTGTGCTTGTCAATCATTGTCTCAGCTCTTAGAAGCTCTACTGACATCTTTCTGACCACACAAAGGGTTTATCCTTCTCCGTACAAGATGAGAGTGGTGCCGAAACTCTAGAAAAGTCTAGCACAAATCTCTGATAGTATCCAGCTAGTCCCAAGAAACTATGCACCTCCGTCACACTCCTGGGTGGCTCCCAAGCTAGCACTGCCTTGATCTTCACATGATCCATTGCAACTCCCGCCTCAGAGATGATGTGTCCCATGAAGTGGACCTCACGTATCCAGAACTGACACATAGAGATCTTTCCATAATGCTGGTGGTCTCGGAGTGTGTCTAGTACAACCCGCAAGTGGTAGGCGTGCACCTCCCCAGTCGTTGAGTATATTAACATGTCGTCGATGAAGACCACGACAAATCGATCGAGGTATGGCTGAAATATCCTGTTCATGAGGCCCATGAACACTATGGGAGCATTGGTTACACCGAAGGGAATAACCAAGAACTCATAGTGGCCATACCGACATCTGAAGGTTGTCTTCTGCACGTCCTCATCCCGAACTCTGAGCTGGTGATAGCCTGACCTGAGGTCTATCTTTGAGAACCACCGTGCTCCCTTGAGCTGATCGAAGAGGTCATCAATCCACGGTAGCGGATACTTGTTCCTCACTGTCACCTAGTTCAGGCGACGATAGTCGACACAAAGTCGCAAGCTCCCATCCGCCTTCTTGGCGAACAATATCGGGGAAGGCCAGGGTGAAATACTGGGTCAGATGAATCCCTTTCCATGTAAGTCCTCCAACTGTACCCGTAGCTCTCGAAGCTCGGCGGGAGCCATCCGATATGCTGGGGTGGATATCGGGGTTGTCCCAGGGTACAAATCAATATAAAATTCTACCTCTCTACGAGGAGTTAGTCCTGGAATTTCATCGGGAAAGACGTATGCATACTGATCCACCACTGCAGGAAAACCAGGACTCTGCACGTCAACTGCTCCTAGGATGAGGCTAGCCAACTGATGAGTGATGGGATGTCCTCTCCTCTGCGGGAGTCCATCCTGTTCTGTGAATGATCCCTTCTCACCGGTGAAGGTGAACCTGCTCTCGTCGGTGCTTACACATCGCACCTTGCGCCTAACACAGTCAATCCGAGCATGGACTGTAGATAACCAATCCATTCCCAAGATGACGTCATAAGGCCTCAACGCCAGTACAACAAGATCCCAGCCAATGCTCTCGCCTCCTAGAGTAAGCTCACACTGCGGGCACCAGTGCATAATCGTCGATTATGCTCCCGTAGGAGTATCTAGCCGTAAGGATCGAGCCAACGACTCAATTGGAATCTCCGAGCTCTGAACAAGGGCAGTGGCTATGAAAGAATCAGTCGCTCCTATGTCTATAAGAACTGCATCAAGGGTGGAATAGACACAGATAGTACCTTTAATCATCTCGGGCACGCCGTGGTCATAGGCCTCCGCTTCCTGGAGTTGTGCCTGTCTCTGCCAGCCAGCTCCCTATGGTCGGGGTGGACCTCCTGGTGGTGGTGGTGGTAGAGCATCAAAGCATCACCAACCACCTGATGCTCGTCCAGCTCCTCTACCTCGTCCTCCTGCTCCCTTCATACCGCCACATTCAACCCTATGCCTCTGCCTCGGTGGCCCCTCAACCGTCTGCTGCTCCTCGACATGACGGGTCAGGCAGTCACGAGCCATATGGCCCTGCCCACCGCATGTGTAGCATTGTCTGCCTCTCGGAAGACTGGCATCGCACTATGTGCCCCGCACTTCTTAGCTTGTGTCCTGAGGTCATCTGCCTAAGGGTCTGGTCTGCCTGGACCCCTGAGTCATCCGTCGACTACCTGCTACAGAAGACTCTGCTACCTACCACCCTGTGGTAGGGCTCACTACTAATGTAGACTTAGCAAGAAAGCTCTCGATCAAAAGGGCTCGCTCCAGTACACTTTCCGGAGTCGGAATGCTGAATGAAATCAGTGATGCCCAAATCTCATGCCTCAACCCTTGCTGAAAGTTCCGGGCCCAGAACAATGGGTCCCGTACCATGTTTGTCGAGTAGCATGAGAGATCCGTAAATCTCATCGAGTACCGGGCGACCGTCAAGCTGCCCTGCCGTAGTTGTAGAAGCTCCTGGATGCGCACCGCACGGAGGGTGGCTGGGATGAACTCCGAGTGGAAGAGGCTCCCAAAGTCCGTCCAGAGGAGATATGCCTCATCGTGCACCTGGAGCATCAAGCACCACCATATACCTGCTACCGCATGCAGTAGGCTCACTGCGAGGATCACCATGTGGTCTGCTGGTGTCCTCACTAACCTGAAAACTAGTACCACTGCCTCCATCCAATCCTCGGTTGCCTGTCAGTCCGTCTCCCCGCGGATCCTGGGCGGTCACTAGCACTGAAACTCGTGCAGTGCACTAAGGAGACATGAATCGTCAGCGGCTGGGGCTGGTAGCATCGGTGGCTCGGTGGGTAAAGGTACCGCCGGTGCCTCACCTGCCAAAGGGCCATGTACTGAGGCCTCGTCGCTCGGTGGGCTATCGTCATGCAAAACTCTCAGAACCCTAGCTGGCTACTGTCGTGGGGCCATCCTGAAAAGAGACAGGTGTGCCACGGTCAGAACAGTATACCTGGTGAGCTGACACAAAGTAATCCCAAAGAAAACTTGAAACACACATGCAATCAATGCTTTCATGAATTATGTCGGAAATCGGAAGTCATGGTCCAGGTGTACGGATACATCGGCTGCCGCACCAACACTGGAATCCCTGGACTGATAAGCACACCCAATATGCTTAACAGTATTGCTTCATTTAGAAAAAGAGATCAGAGTTCAAAGTTCTACGGTATAACCGAACTCCTTTGATACCAATTTATCACGACCCGTCCTTGGGGCCGGTGCCGTGACTACCCCAAGCCTGCCTTCCATAGGCCAGGGGCTGGCGACTAGCACCAAGGCGTAATTCCCGTTAAAAAGGGAAGGCATTGCCTTTGTAAGGTAAACAAACACCACAGAGCAGGCAAGCAGTATAAGTAAACACTAAGTAAAAACTCGGTACAACAGTAAGTGCGGAAAAGTAAGTGGGCCAGTATACAATCCCAAACTGAAAGTAAAGTACAACTGGAAAAGGAAAACAACAACTGAAAGTAAAGCCACAATGTCGAGCCATCCACTGGATGTCCCACCTGAAGGGTGAGTACAGATAGCCTCCACAGCTCCTCGGGTCTAGCCGTCCGCTCAGAGTACGTCCCGTCCAGTGGTCCACCTCCGTGTACCGACCTGCTCTGCAAGCCTCAACCGCGATCAGTACTGTCCATCTTCTGCAACCAACACAATGTAGTGCGGGCATATCCCATGTAGGGGTGATTATAAGTTACTCAGTAGGGACCCCGAGACCCCCGAAGGTCTCCCAGAATCCACAATGGATAATCCACAAAGGAAAGATATAATCACGAAGTAACATCCGACACTACTTAGGTATATGCCCATACATATACCTAAGTCATCAATTCCAGTTTTCTCCAACTCCGAGCCCAAGTACAACCAATTCCACACAGGAAAGCATAACGTAATCCACACAGGATATCAATTCAATATTCAGCTCACACAGGTATACTTCTTCGTATGACGATAGAGATAATCAGATATATCCACAGATTCATCTATTCCATCGGACCCACAAAGATTCGATAAGTACTAACCCCCATAATGACCCACAAAGGATCTGACCCACACAGGATCGATAGGTAACTAACCCCCGCAATGACCCACAAAGGATCTGACCTACACAAGATCGATAGGTAACTAACCCCCGCAAAGACACACACTGGATCAGTCCCACACAGGATCGATAGCACTGATCCACTTAGGATCGCTAAGTGGTACTGTTGTCACCGTCGAATCCACTGAGGATCTCTGTACAGTCGTCGTCGTCGCAGCCGCAATCGCAGCTAGCTCTAGGGTTCCCGCACATAGCAAGTTCGTTCGGGAGGGTCTGCTCAACGAGCCGAGAGGCTGATACATCAACTGACACATAGTCCGGAGATTATGTATCCAAAAGTTCTGTATCATCAATAGGAACTCAAGGCCACAGACGGTGCGTCAATCGGACGCCCGGTCTGAGAGTTGTTGGATTTTTTGTCCCAGGGGCCCTGTTGGTTTTTATGTCAAAACCAACCCGACCGTACTCCACCTGTGGCCAAACCTCGGGCGGAGTTAGCCAAAAGATCCACCTCACTTAGAGAATCCATCAAAGTCGACGGCACATCAATCAGACGCCCAGATCTCAAGTTATATGTGTTTCCGCTCCGAGGGCCCGGTTGGTTTCGTGTACGAACCAACCCGGCCGAACCCAATGTTTTTCGAAACCTTCAGTGCGATATACCTAAATGACCGTCTCGATATAAGGATCGCATCGCAACTGATGGTGCGTCGATTGGAGGCTCGTAGCTCATGTTATAGGCAACAGACCGAAAGAGGTTCGGTATTAGGGGGTTCGGGCCCGGTCCGACCCGGCCCGATACCCCCAGGGTCTGCCCGAACCGGTTCGACCCGTCCTGGGTCTAGGTCCAGGCCGCTTGGGCGTGGCCCGACCCATCCGGCGCGGCTCGGCCGGGCGGCCCGGTGAGCTGACCAGGGGCTCGGCCGAACGGCCGAGTCGTTTCAGATGCGGGGGGCACGCTGCCCCCGCGTGGAGAAACTGCGGCCCCTTTATGGGGCCGCTCAGCTGGTCGTCCGGGAGGTTACGACCCCCGGCGCTCTCCTCGAACCATCCGGCCGCTGCGGCCATGGGACCGGCAAGGCCGATACCCTGGCTCCGCGCCGACAGCCTGGTCCCGGCTCCCGGTTCCGCTGCTCCGCCGCGGCTTGGAACAGGCCGCGGCCTTGGTTCATCCGGCGCGGCGCGACGGCGCCACGCCCCTCCACCGCGGCCCCGCTCCAGCCACGGTGCTTTAGTTGTTCTCCGGTGCGGCGCGACGGTGCCTCAACTTTGGTTCGCATTCAACGACGCGACGCGACGGGGCCACATCTTGGTTCGTCTTCAACGGCGCGGCGTGACGGCGCCATGCTTCTCCCCCTTTCTTTATCAAAATTCCACGCGGTGCTTCGGCACCGCGTTGCCTTGCTCGCCGCAACAATGCCAACAACCAAAAGGGGGAGGAGTGTCGGTCATGTTCGTGCGGTCCGACCTCCCCCATTATCACGATAACATGTCGTTCATGAAAAGGAGAAAGCGACATAATATTTCATGAACTAACAAATAAAATAAATCCCTACCTCAACGTTGTTGTCGAACGAGTGTTTGTCGCAGAATTAAATGTTGCGGAAGAAGAGGATCACCGCGGAGGACGAGGATCGCCACAGAAGAAGAGGATCGCCAGTGGCATTAGGTGATCTCCAAGGAAGGCTTCTCTCACCATCGTCCACCGTTGGAGGTTGGCGTTCTTCGTTGGCGGTGGTGTGTTCGTCGCGTTCTTCGTCGAAGAACGAAGAATCCTCTCCTTTCTCCCAAAGGCTTCCACAACCAGAAAACCAACTAAATAAAATAAGTTCAACACTTATTTTATTATCATAACCTATGCTTTTGAATTTCAAAAGATAAGAAACGAACAACTAATTCAAAGAATTAATTGTAATGATTTAACCACCCAATTTAATGAGGCGTTTCTTAATCAGAAAAAAACGTAAGGTTTGACTTTCATTTAAAGGGGTGTTGCGGGTGCGTTACTTAGAAGGGAAGAAACAGCGGGGCTCGTGCGGGCCCCACCTCACAAATATCCCACCAATTGGGTAGGATAATGTGGGTCCCACCTTATCCGCTTAACATAAGTTAAGCCGCTTTAAGTGAAATAAAATAAATTGTCGCACCACTTTTATTTTATTTCAAAACTTAACCCCAAAAATTAAAAAAACACACCCGAGCAAACAAAACACCAGAAAAGGTGTTTCTAAGCAATTACCGGTTCCGCGATTTCATTGTTGCCCTCGGAATTCGATTCCGAGCACCGATTCAAAAGTTAGAAAAACCCGCTCGTTCGTTCACTAAACGTACTGGAGCTAAGCTACGGAAAAAGATTCCGGGCACACCGGGCCTCAGAATTAGGTGCCGTCAGAAACTACGTTCTTGTAAAATTCCCAAAAAAAATTAAGAAAAATATTTCCTTGATTTTTAGGGGTCTTTACAATATTAATTAGTACATGTGATATTTATTTTAATATATTTAAAACCATTTATTTTATATTTCTATTAATAAAATAATTTATACATCACTATTGTGTCATCGTTAACGGTAATTATTTAATCTCTAAAAATTATAAATAAATTTACATAATGTACATATTTTCATTATATTTCTATATACTATTTATATTTATGTTTTTATCTCTATATTAAAATTATTATACTTATATGATATATGAGAGAGAAATGTTGTCACCTACTTTTGTTATAATTATAATTACATCCCTTTCATAGAAACAATGCCATTAAATAAATAAATTAAAAACCCTAGGTGATATTAGTTGACTTTAATTCAACCATTAAGATTTTGGATGGTGTTATCGTAAATTTATAATCATTATCGTATTTTTAGTTACCCTAATTAACCTCATTTAGCTTTAGCTATAGTAAATAAAACTTAATGTATTAACTATTCATCATATCCAAAAAAGAAAAGTAACCAATTAAAATATTTTGGGCCCACTGATTCGTAATATTAAATCCATTTTTCAAAATTCAAAAATAGATATTTCATTAACTAATTTAATATTAATTCCTATTGTCAATACTAGAAAGCGGGTTTTTAAGAAGAAAAATTTATTAAAATATTGCCATTTGTTAATGTCAAATTTAAATATAAAATTACTTCCAATGACCAAAAATGAATTAAATAATAAAAATATAATCAAATTACACTTTAATACGAATTAAAATGATACTCTATCTATATAAATATATTAGATGAAAAGGGATATTTGAATTGAAATCAAGTATTTTTCACTTTTATTTAAAATATGAATTTTATTGAAAGAATACAAAAAATTAAACAAGTATAATTTTTGATCCCCCTCATCCAAAAAATACATTCATTTTTTCAAATATAATATATAATACTTTTAAAAAATAGAATAAAAATGGTTTACCATTAGAAGGCAGTCAAACTTCATTTGTTGGAAAAAAATACTTTTATAAAAAATGTTTTTTATTATATAACATTAAAAATATAAATAAGATGAATGATAATGTTGTATCTAATTCAAAATATGGTTAATACTATTCATAATATCTAGTTTGTATCCCATTAAATAAAAATATTTAAAGAATATATAATTGTTTAGTGAAACTCGGTGTTGCGTACAATGAAATCTATCGAGGAAGGTCACTCTTACCTATAACGAAATACAAGGTAGTATTTTCTATAATAAAAGCATCTTTTCAAGTTTCATATATCATATTCCAAATATAGTTATTTTATATATTGACAAAAATATATACATAGTTTTTTGTGTATCGTAAGACAACTCTATGTTTGGTGTATCATAGGGAAAGTCAAATTTGCGTGGAAGGAATGTTTAACTTAGTGCATTGAAAGATATAAATGAAAATTTTAATATATTTGATAAAACGTCTACAAAAACATGGGGTGTTACACATATAAAATCAATCAATACGTTGAAAAAATAATTTCATCCGAACTAAATGGTATGTCATTTTATATTTCTCATTAAATTTTAAATATGTATTATTTATTTCATATTATATGATTTATAATGAAATATAACTTATGTTTTAATAAAAATATTATTACAACACATATTCTATAAATCGATATTAATAAACCAAATAAATATTATTTTATGAAATTATTTATAACATGCCCTATTAAAAAATATAATTTTTAATGAATAATTTTAAATATATTGTGATATCATTTTATAGGTTTAAATATTAATATTTAAATATTTTAATGATAATAATTGTTAATAATTATATAACTTATAACAGCTAATTATTATTTCAAAAGTCTTGTTTCTATAATAATTATATGATAATTATTATAATCCTTGTGAATAACACTTATTTACATTATTATTAATCACAATCATTCTATAAAAATTATTTACATTTCATTTAAATAATTATAATGTAATTTTTATTTTTTTTCTATTTATAGTAATTATTGTTTTTATGATAAATATATGATATAGATATGTATCAGAATAACAATTTATATTTACATCATTTGTATGTTTTTATTTCCCATTTTTATTATTTATAATATAATGATACTTTTTTTTGAAACACATTTAATATTTTATATAGGTTTCAAAAAATATAGTTTTTGTTATTCAATGTAATTTATATTTATAATAAATTATTCTATATTATGATGCATATATTTTTGTCTAAGGAAATTTGCTAATTTAAAATTTATGTGTCATTAAATTTCCCCCCATTTAGAAATTTTTACCCTAAAATATCAACTCACACACTAAGAGTAAATTATATTATGATATATATTTTTATGACATCCTCATGTTACAATAATTCCAATTTATAATTTTGGATTCACCATGGTACTTTAGCTAGATGACTTATCCTATTTCATAACACATTATCCCTAAAATCCATGAACTTATCAAGTTTAACAACCCATGATTGTTTTAAATTAATAATTTCATACTTTGAAAATGTGTTTCATATTATATTGTACACAATAAGACCACATATATTTAATAATTAAGTGTAATTTATATCTAATACAATAAGGGGAATTGATCACCTCAACCAGTAGATTCATTCTCATTGGAGCCTAATTTATAGAACATGGGAGGGAGATATTGATATATGGGTTTTACCTTGACCACTCATATGGAAAGATTTTGAATGTAAATCTTGAATGAAATCACCAACAGGAGAAGTTCCGAAAATTGGGGATTACGACTAAGTCGATTTTAGCTAAGAAATAGCTTAAAACTATCAACATCGCACATGTTTCCATTAAGACATATAAGGGTGCAATACGGGGTTTCACATCTATGCCTTAGTTACATAATGTGTACTTCCATTTTACTAGTTATATTTTTATTTCGTAAAATCCATTTTAATAATAGTTTTCCTTAATAAAATAAAAATTTGATTGAGTTAGAAGTTGATAAATTGATTTTTCTCAAAATAAAATTACTATTCAAAAAATATACAGATTTTAATAATAAACAATGTTATTATAAATAATAATTATTTTATTGTATTCTTATTTTTTGAAAAAGTATTTAAATATATAAGATAAAATATTTTAATTATATCTTTAATATTTCTTAGGTGTACAAAATTTTAGTAAGGTTTATTGACCGATTATTTTCAAAATAAATAAGAATTTTAGAATGTAAAAGTTAAAATTTTTATTACTAAAGAATTACAATGTTCGTATTGAAATAATTAATGAAATCATCAAATCAAAATTAGGTTATAGTGAATTTATAATAACTTTCTAAAAGAAATTATTTATTGATTAACAGTAAAAGTAAATTTCATGTTTTTTGTATATTTTATTACTTCATAATTATTTCATAATGACTTAATAATTAATTGACCATGATACATGAACTATCACCTATTATTTAATTAATATTGCGTATTATAACATAACTTTTACAATTTTCAAACCAAAAAATTACTTTAAAATTCTAAAATGGAATCATTGATCTGAAAAAAAATATTGTGGAAATTTAAATTTTCGTACCACAAGATTGATATTAAATTATTCTCTATTGTGTGGGTTAAAAAACCAAAATTATTTTTTAATTTTTGAAATCAAATTCAAAAAACTCTATATAATCTGATGGTTTTTTAACTTCCATAATCAGGCATGTTAAGGAATATATTTAGATATTATTAAAAAACCCCACATTATCTATAAATACCAACCCATTTAACATCTCTCCTTCACTCCAGATACACCCTCATTAAAGTTTTTATTTTTTCTCCCAATTAGTCTTCCCACAGTTTCCCTTATCCGCCATGGTTTTATTCCTCAATATTTTGGAGTAACTCATTAAAGTAAGGGGCTTGTCCTTCTTTTCTACTAAATTCAAGATTCTCTATTTTTGTCTTTTAATACTCATGATTACTCTATTTTATTACCCTTTTAATCATACCCTCTGTATATAATAATTTTTTATCAATTTTTTTACCACTGTAACCTTAAATATTAGTTATTTTTAATAACATATTTTATACCAATTATGCTGTTGAATTTACTTATCAAAATTTCTCACTTCTCCTAAAGAAAATTTAATTTATATTCATTTTGTTGAGACCTATGAAAAATTTTCTCTATGATTATTCTCCAAGATAAAAAAAATATTCATCTTATATTTCTCTTTATATATATTAATCCAACTTCCACTTTTCGTGGGTTAAAAATCACGTAATATTGATGTCTTTATGGCCTTTTAGGACAATATTTTGATAAAACCCCTTTTCAATGTTATACATGGGTTATTAGTTAAATTATTTATTATGATTTATTTCGATCCCGTGAAATTATGAAATATTATGTGCATGCCCAAATAGGTCTCCAATGCATTGGATAAATAATTTAATCTCAATATATGACATGTTTTACAATACTATTATTAATAACCATGGTAAGTTTCATTTATGAAACCTTAATGATTACCCTCAGTGATATTCTTATGAATATCTAAATTAGATGTTGTATCCACACTTCCATTTTATGATGCATGTTATTATTATTATTATCATATGCTTCCTACTCATTCCTTATATTTGTGCTTCATATTCTTATAGTAATGTCTTGAATTCATAATTTGTATCTCTCTCTTTCATATCTCCATATTCGGATTCATTATCACCAGATTTATATATTGTATGTCCCCAAGATATGATATGTCATAAAAATAACCTAGATTAGACCCGTAAAAATATCTTTTGATTGGTTTTAGATTAATGTTTTACGTCTAAAAGTATTTTTTTCCTTATTGAAATGAAACTATACTTTAAAACATCTTATGTATTGTTCCTTGTATTGAAAATATTATTTAATGAGAAATAAGGATTCCATAGTGGGTTCCAATATATGGTTTATTTATTAGAGGAAATTAGTATTTCAAATCATTATCAAGAACATTATTTATAATTTTAAATATAGGAAACATCGTTTGATTTTAGTGTAGTATTACATATGTGATTTGGAGAAAATAAATCAATTTATACATAATAAAATGTGGATGTGACTTTGTAATAGATTTATCTTGGGGAGACAACCAAAACACCACATTGACCAAGATTCTAATAGGAACCAGTTCATGAAGACATTCATTTTTTTAATCATGATTTGGACCTCCCAAGGGATATGTCTAGTTATTCATAATCTGGTTATGAATCATTTTAAATGATGTATAGAAAACATAATTGATGTTATAGAATAAAATATTTTAGATTGAATTTTTATGAAAGAAATATATATTATAATTATAAGATTCATAAAGGAATCATTTTTCTCACTGTGTTTTCCTTCTTTTAGAAAATGGATGAAAGAGGATGAACCATGAAAATGATAAGAGATATATACCATTCACTGAAAAACCTCTAATAGATTCTATAATGGAAAAAATCATGTGAATAGTGAAACAACTAACTCATGTTATGAAATATAACTTGGATGAAGATATGATAATAGATTCACATTGAATGGATAAAAAAAAAATTGAGTCATTTATGCATCAAGAACCACTGTCTTGTAATGGATCTACAAACACATTGACTACTGGAAAATGTATATGGTCTAAAGAAAAGATTTTTTTGGTACTCCACTGCTCAGAACAATAGAAATATGATCCATGTTGCATACCTCTTTGAGGTAGAAAATTATTAATTGTGGACAATGATTTAAAATATAAAGTGAAGAGGAGATATTGATGTTAAATAGTGTGAATATTTCAAGGGAAAATTTTTAAATAAATATTTTCCCCATTATATGTGAAAAAATGGATAAATATTTCCAAGAGCTACAGAAGACGGAAAATGAATCGGTTGGAATCTATGAGATTAAATTTATAATAGATTTAAATTACACAACTTGAATTGTTATGGATCATAAGGGAAATATTGAAAGATTCACTATTGGATTAAGACTCAATATAAACAATAATCTATCCAATTGATACCATGATATCTATGATGAGATAGTACATATTGTTATGAAAGATGATATAGTGTTTAGGGAGAGGTAATGGTAACCAAAATTCACTGAAAAGAATTGATATTTGGACCCCAACGTGGGTAATAAATTTCATCATGAAAGGGGAGGAAATAAAATTAAACATCATAAAAGAATAATATTTGGGAATAATATTTGGGGTACCTAATTTTTTACTAGTTATAAAATGTTACCAGTGTGAAATAGAAGGAATTATATCTTTGAACTATCTCAGTTAGGTGAAACCCAAACCTTTCAATACAAATGAAACAGGGAAGATGGTGTAGGACCATCCTAAAGTCAAATGATTCATGTGTGTAAATCATGGGAACATTTCCAATAACTAAAAAAATCATATGAAAATGGAGGTTAATTACCGTCAAAATTAATAGATTCCAAAAGATGAAGGTTGTAGATTTTCATTCACAATAGCTGATGTATAATATCTAAATTTTTTGGTGGTAGGTACTCACATTCTTCTCTTAGAGTTAAGAGGTTTGTTGTTTGATTCACGTTCTTTGTAATCTTTTATATCCTTTATGTTTTATAATAACATATAATCAAACACTGAGATTATAAAATTATATTTATTATTCAAAACTTTGATATTGATTATCCAAGAATCAACAGTTCATAGAATCTCTAGTACTGACTGTGGTGAGAACAATCCCATCACATATCAAGTAGTCAATCCCATTATGGAATTTGACATTATACTAGGGAATCATTGAATCTCAATGTATAACTATAATATAATCTATTGAATAATGTAAAGATTTGTTGTTTTAAATGGAAATCCTATTGTTTTTTTAAAGGACATATATCCTCACATGAGATTTTTATAGAAGCACCTCATATAGACTTCTTTATGGATATAATTTTTGATGAAGAATGATAAAATGAAAGTATAATAATAGTAAATGTCCACATTTTTCAGGAATACAATGAAATATTAGTTGAGGAGTTACTGAGAACTCCCCTAGAAAGGGAGGTAGATTTCTCTATTTAATTCATAACGAGATCAATGATGATATCAATTACCCTACATAGATTGTAAATTATTAATCTTGATGAATTAATGATAAAAATTCAGGATATTTTGGGGAAGGGGTTTATCCAACCATGTGTGTTTATATGGATATAACCTGAACTATTTGTGATGAATAAGGTTGGATTAATTAGTCTAATCATTTATTATATATTTCTAAATTATATCATTGTATAGAACATGTACCCTCTACTAAGGATTTGTGATTTATTTAACAAACATCATGGGGATTAATTCTACTCAAAGATTGATATTTGATATAGCTATTATCAATTTAGATTGAAGAAATAATATATTATGAAAACTACCTTATGTTCAACATATGGGAAATGTGAGCTCATTTTTCTTCTATTCATCTTGAATAATACTCCTACTGTATTTATAGATATTATCAATAGAGTAATTAAATGAAATATTGAAAAATTTATTTATGTTTATATTGAATATATAATGTTGTATTCAAATATAAATTGGGATAATGAGTATTATATATGTATTATATTAAAAACACTGAGTAAGGATAGTCTGGTTTTAATATTTTGAAAATGAGAATTTTGGATAAGACAAGTTTCTTTCTTAGGGAAAAGTGTACCCAATGATGGAATCACAATTGGCCTTATGAAGGAAATTTTTTTTAGGATTGTACTCATCCTATAACATTAAATATGAATCATAGTTTCCTTATTTTAGAAATATATTATTAGAGGTTTTAAAAAAAAATTATGACATTATTATCCAATAACAATGTAAACTCTAAAAGGGGATAAGTTTATCTTGATGTAGGATTGTGAATATAGTTTTCATGATGTAAATAAGATATTTTTTACTACACATGTGTTAAAACTACAATATATAAATGTGGGATTTTTTATTTATAGTGACACATCTATGAACGTTCTTCAGTGCATCATCATGAAAAATGAAATGATGAATTATTATTTATATCGACAGTTAATTACAAATGATAAAAATTATCCTACTCTTTTCCTAAATAATATGATAGTTATATTAATTATCACCCAAAAATATCAAACAACATCTCTAGTTACTTATATAGGAATGTATTTATTACTATTGAAATGATGAAGATTCAAGGATATCCATTGAACATGGACCTAGTAAGATTGGACATTGTAATCATGTGGGAAGGGCCCTCATTAATCCTAATCCAAGTGATTTATCAACTATCATTTATATATAAAATAAATAAATCTTATAGAGATTATCCTAATTTACAAAATAATATTAGATGATATGAAAAATTGTATTCTTGTAAACATCAATATTGATCAATAAGTTGTTTTGATATTTCATACAAGACTATGTGTTCCATCTATTATGTAGTTAATGAAATTAGTAATTGATGCATCTCAATGATCTACACTCTATATACATCATATAAGAACTAAAATATATATTGACCTTCATTATCATTATCGGTTGGATAACATGAAAAGGGAGATTGGTTACTACACTATAAGGTTCTTGGATTGTTATCGTGTGAAGGAATAGGGAAAAAATCTTAAAGGGTATTGAAACCACCACCCATAGTAATATGGAAGTTTGAAAATATCACTATGGACGTTTTCACTGGTATCCCATGAAAATCCAAATGAAAAACTATTATATAGGTAATATTTTACCAATTTACCTTTTCCTTACATTTAATAGGTATTTAGGATGATTTATCTTTGAAACAATTTTCCATAATTTATGTAGAGGAGAATGTGAGTTTTCTTGGAGTAACACTTTCTATCATTTATTATCATGACCCTAGTTCACAAAAAAATTCTTAATATGTCTTCATCATTCTCAAAGTACAGAATTAAATTTTATTACGACATATAACACCAAAACTGATGTCCAATCTAAAACTACCATTAAGATAATTTAGGAATTTTTTATAATATTATCAATGTAATTTAAATTTTATTTCTTTCAAAACCACCAATTAGTTGAGTTCTCAAACTAAAACATATAACAATTTATTATTAAAATGGAACCCTATAAATCCTTATAAGGGATGTGATGTAGAACTAAAACATGTTGGGATGATTTTTGTGAGAAAAATATTCTTGGACCCAATCATTTTTACGAGATGACAATAATAAATCTTGACATCCAACAACACTTAAAGGAAGCTTATATTCTATATAAGAGTTATTATTACAACAATCAAAGGGGAAATGAGATTAATGATAGTGATTATTTTTGACATTGAATATCACCATGGAAGATTGTCATGTGGATTGTGAATAAATGGAAACTTATCTCGAGGTACATTGGACCAATGAAATCCTTTATTCCATAGAAGAGGTGTCATATCTTCTAAAAATTTTAAAATATTTACCTCCAGTTCATAATGTATTCCATAAATCTCTCTTGAGGAAGTACATATATAATCCCTCACATATACTAAATTGTGAGGTGGTACAATGTGATCATGACTTCTCCCAGGAGGATTATTTAGTAGAGATCTTGAACCATTAATAACTTTTTTTTGAATCAATTCTACCCACCATGTCAATTTTGTATGGAGAATTCATATACTTGAAGTGGAACCAGGGAACCATATGAAAAAATGAAGTGTATGTACCCTCACCTTGTCTCAATTGATAGAATGGGTTGTTATGTTTTGGAAAATAATTCTTAAGGGGAGAAGAATGTAAGGAACTATGTTTATTTTTAAATAATATATTTTTCCTGATAAAATGTTGGATATATTAGATTACACAAAAGAAAACTATATCTCATTAATAATGGAGAGTTATTTATAATTCATACAAGAATGGGAATCAATTTCCTTAACCTGTAGAGTCATTCAGTTAGAATCACATTTTTCAGAACATGGGTGGGATATATCATCATTGGGGTTTTAATTTTTCCAAGAAAAATCCAAGCATCAACAAATTAATATTGAGTGAAACACATGTGTCTGAAGGTGAAGTTGGTAAATATTACCACTTGATTGATGTTAGCTGAGCCACCCCATGAAGCTACCACCATCCCACAACTTACCCATCGAAATTATGTGGGATTAATAATGTGTTAAAATTCAAAGGACAAGTTTCTTAAATGTCAAGTCATTTTTAAAAATAATATTTATATTCAATTGATCTCATTTTATGAATAGTTTATATTTATAAGAAATAAGTCTAATAGAGAAAGAAATTTGTAATTTAATTTTCAATAAAAAATTTACTGTTAAGAAAACATATAGTATTTTAAAAAAAATATTTTATCGTGAATAATATTTATATTAATGAAATAGTATGTTAAAACACCAATTATTTAATTATAGAAGATAAAATAAAATAATTATTTCCTTTCTTTTTTTTGGTGTCACAAATTTTAATATACATTATCAACAAAATATAATTTTAAATAATGTTGATTTTTTTGAAAATTTAACACCCTCATAAATAGATAATTATTATCAAAAAATAAACATCACTTTTTAAATTATAACCTCAAAATTAGTTAAGGGTAGATTTATTATAATTTTATAAAATACATTATTTTTCAATTAATAGTGAATGTATAGATTGAAATTTTTGGTATGTTAAATGAATTCATATTTATGAAATAATGATTAAATAATAAATTAGCCACATTCCAATACCTAAATTATGTTATTTTGTGAATATGAATTATTTTAAAAGATTTTAACAAATTTAAAAACCTATAAATTATTTTCCATAGTCTTAATTGGAAATATTTATTTTAAAAACATTACTTTGAAGAAACATTAATTTTTTAAGAGAAAACAAGTAATATTATGTGATTTTCATTCAAACAAACCACGGGAAAGAATTTGTTTTCCAATAATCTCGGTCTCTAATGCGTATAGTTGGAAATTATTAATCCAATCCTCTAGTTTTTCTATTCATACCCACCCTTTTCACTTATCCACTTTACTCCCAATCCATCTTCCATAAAGATATATTTTTTTCATCCCAATGAGTCCCCTATAGCTTAAATCAATCCCCCATGTATCCATTCAATATGTTTTATGAGTATCTCCTCATCATAAGGGACCTAACTTTATTTTATCTAAAATTCATGAACCTATATTTTATGTGTGTTATAATTTTTATGATTAATATATTTTATTAACCTCATGATCATACCCTTATTGTGAAATTATTTTTTATCAATGGGAGACAGTTTTCTCCCCTCAATTTACCAATTTTTAAATCCACATTTCATACCAATTATGATACTGAATTTAATTCTCCAAATTTGTCACTCCTTTTCAGAAATATCAATTTAATTTTTTATGTGGATTCTAAAACATTTTTTTCCAAGGATATTCACCTATATTTGAATATCAAATATTTTATTTGGCTATATACATATAGTAAACCAATTTTTACTTTTCTTAGGTCAAAAAACATGTAATTATCATGTCTTTAAGATCTTTTTTGATGATTTTGATAAGAAAATTATTCATCATTATCGACTTGTTATTAATGAAATTATTTAGTATTGTCTATCCAAATGACATTAAATAATGACATATGAAGGTTGCACCCTGGAATAACTCCATTGAATTGGGTAATGAATATAATATATAAATATTAAATCTTTTACAAAACATGGGGAATAACCATAGTAAATTTCATTTACAAAAACATGGTGATTAATCTCAATGATGTAATTATTAATGTCTAAATTAAATATTGTATCAGAAATTACATGTTATGAATAAAAATATTATTATTATTCTTATTATTTTATGACTAATACCAATGATTTATTATTGTGTATTTTGTTAATATTTATATGTATCAGGACCCATGGTTGTATGTATCTCTTTTTTATTCCCTTACTAGGATTCATTCTCACCCCTTCTATTATTGTGTATCCCAAGGATATGATTGGAAGTATATGTTTCATAGATAGAACACATGAATATATATTTTACGTGGTTTATGATGAATTTTTTATTTTTAAAATTATTATATTACTTGTTTAGAAGAAAATAATTATTAAAATATTCTCATTTTTTGCATGTAATGAAATTTTTATATAATAATAAAGTATGAAACCATATCTTTTTTCACTTCATAATAGATATCATGCTCCAACTATGGAAAATCCATATTCAGGGCAAGAGTGGGATGTGGTATGAACGTCTTGATGATTAAAATGTGAAACTTATTTTCTAGTTGAGGTAGGTATGGTGGATTCTCATGGTGATTGGTCAAATATCTAGATTAATTTGAATGGTTAATGTGTACAAAATAACTAGGACATATATTCCTCTTCTAACTAAACCTCATAAATCATTTCTATGTATGTGATTAGGGTAAATTGTCATATTCCATCATCAGAATAACATATTAATATAATTATGAAATTGATTCCACTGTATTATAGTGGTTATAAATGATTTGGGGGAGGAAGAGGAAGAGTATAACAAATATAATTGAAAAATGGGTGATTTGGTGTTCTAACCTAATTCATTCGAATGACCCATTATATAATTTTATTATCATTTTAAAAGTTGGTAATTTCTTAATACAAAACCTAAATGAAAATTATAGGAGTTATAGGTAATTATATTGAAAGTTATTAGTAAAATAAGAAGACTTGGTGGGAGGATATGTGTGATACTGGAAAGACCTATTTATAAGTGATATTAGTTTTGTTCATGTAAATATTAATTTCATATCATCGTTTGGATTTTCATGTTCAAGTAATTTGGAACAAAAGTTAAAAAATATAAATTAAATGTTATGTTGTGTCAATGAAATTCCTTATCCACACTCAAATAGATGATATTTTATAATATTCGGTGACATTTGATCTTTGTTTATCAATTTAACATTTACTAGGGTGATTATTTCATACCTAAATGGATTATTTTAATGTTCTAATTGTACATTGAACCTATTATGTTATTTATAAAAACTAATTCTAAATAAAAATTCATTTTTTATGATTCAATATTTAAAAGTGATAAAAGATAAAATGGATATAAAACTCACAAAGAGAGAAATATTTATTTTTTTAAAATCTATTTTCAGTCATAAAAATGAATTTATACTTAGTTTGGAATATGATTATGAATATTACTAATATTATTTTAAATGAATAAATAATTTTTTTAATTTTATATCAATCAAATTCCAATACAGAATGGAACTTTTGAATACTTAATTAATGTAATAGAATAATAAATATTTTTTAAATTATAATAATTTAAGGAATAGTTTCCATAATGTCAATAATAATTGAATGAATACCACAAATTTATTTTAAATTAATTATTTTACTAATTAATTCATATTTTTTTAGAAAAAGGTTTTTAAAAAATTTCATGTCATTCTTATACCAATATAATGTCAACAAAAATATAGTTTTTATAAAAAACAATACATTAATATTAAAAAGAAACTCTTTTAAAATTACTATAAAATATTCATGATAATTTTTTTCATTCCAAAATACAAAAAATTTAGGTTAAAATTATGGTTTCAAATTTCATTCGGGACTAATGGATCATGGTTTCATATTCGATTCAACATTGAAGACCAACTAATTTTAATCACACATTCATAATAAATTTTATTAAAAAAATGTGTGAGTACATTGAAATATAACTTGGTATACCACTAGATGATACATCCATGTTGAATACACAATGATATTTTTCTATATACACAAATCCACTACTCACTCCATGTGATTTTAATATTAGGGAATGGATCAATTCTAAAGAATCGAATTTTTCCTACTTCTATCTATCAATAAGTTCATCTATATATTTTAAAAAATGAATAATTAGAAAAAAAAATTAACACAATGAATATAAAAGGAATATTCTGAGGAATATTATAAGGATGTTGTTTTCATTGAACTCCAACATCATATCGGATCTAAATCATCGATAGAATTAAATAATTTTAAAAAATAATCGTTAATATATATCAATATATTAAAAATAAATCCATATCCCAAAAAAATGCGTTATGTGTCCTAAAATTCCCTTTTATTTCTTCCTTACCATCTTAATATTACTATATATGTTTCCATTAATAAATGAAAACATTTAAAAAATAATTTGAAATTAAAAACTTCTTCTATGGAATTAAATAAATCACCAAAAATCTAATCCATATTATAATATTATTAAAATATATAGTTTCCTATATTTTATAGTAATAATAAAAATAATAAAGTAATATCTCACATAATAGAAATGACACTTTATTAGTATTTCTTTTACAAATACATATATTTTATCAACACAATGTTTGAAAATCCTTGCGTTAGAATCACAAACAATTTCCCAATCATATCTAGTAAGATGTGAAAAGGTATGATAAGGTATTAAATGAAATTCTTATATATATTTTGTCTTAAAAAAGTGTAATAATACATTGTCTATGCTAAATTATATGAATCACTTTTCCTCATACAATTCCACTATTGTAGGAGAATCATAGAAAAATAAATATCCATTAAAATCCCTCTTAATTCAATTAAATATCAAATTGTAATGTCCACTAAAGGTAAATTAATTACTAAAAAAATCCAAGTCTATTACAAAATATAATTTTCATGTGATGTATCTGTAAAGACACAAAATTATCATTAATATATATTATAACTTATTATATGAATTAAAATTAAATAACATCACAATCCATGCCAGAATCTTTTAAAACCACTATCTTTGGGAACATTTACATGTACAAAACTGGTTTATATGTGAGGAACATCATCTACCACTATTTTCAATACAACTATTTACCTTCATAGAGAAATTATACATAATGAATTTAATAATAGCATAATAGGGGTGGAAACATAGGAAAGGGTTATCTCCTATGCTCAATAAAGGTAAAAAGGGCAATTTCAATATATAATGGTAATAAGGGGATGATATCTTGATAATAACATTTAAAAACAATATCCTACAAATAGTAGATAATAAACATGAGTCACAAAATTATTAATTTTAGTTATTTAGAAATTAATAATTATCAAATCAAGGTAAATTAACCATTAGAACATATCATTTTCATAACACATATATTTCTGGAACAAACATAAGATTATAACATTGTGAACATGTATAATTAGAATCTTGTTTACTCATTATGTTATGTACATGAAAATAAGAACTCAGATAAACATATAGAAATTCAAAAAGGTCTATATATAACTTTATGGACATGAATTCCATGTATATGCATAAAAATATGACCACACATGCATGTTCATGTATAAAATTGTGAACATGTAATCAGGTTTATGCATAAATATATGACCACATATGCATGTTCAGGCATAAAATATTCCACACAATTATCTATCCAGACGATCATCTATCCCTATTGACTTAACATTATGATTAAATTACTTATTTGTGAGAAATTATTATAAAATCATATATAATATATATCATAACAAATAAAACTAATGATATCATTAACTATGGTTGGTCTTGAACAACATTAAATAGCATATTTCTTAATGGATATATATATACACACCCAATTATGATATTATATGACCCAAAAAATAAATTCTTTTTTATCCAAAAAAACAATCATTGTAAATTTCTGATATTTTATCTCCATCTATAGGTTTCTTATTAAATTATCAATTAATCTTCATGCTGTTAAATAATATTTAAATATATAACAATAACAACTATAAAGACTGCCTATAACTAATCATATTAATCATTGAAGACTTTATTCTTTAAATCAAAGATGATAGTGGGGTGATTAATAAGAGAAAATGGAATAAATGTATAAACATAGTGTCCATACATTGTATATAATTATATAGTGGGTATATCCTCTTTATTTCCCACAAACATATGATATCTAGGGTGAAGGTTAATCTGGGAAACATATTTTTTCCAACATAGTTGATCAAATAAGTTATAAATATAGGGTAGATAATTCTTGTTCATTATTATGATCTTTCTCAGATCTTGATAATAAATTAAATTCCTCATCGATCAACCATTAGTTTTAACAAAAAATAATAAGTGCACTGCAAGGTGAAACACATTATTAATTGAATCCCATTTCAAAATTATCTGATTGTTTTATCTACAAAATCTAAAAATAATTAGGGTTGTTATATTTGGATTCATTTAAATTGTTCTTGTAAAGATATGTGTTCTTTTAAAAAATCAACATATATATTTGGTTATGATTGTGAAATTTTTTTGAAAACACATCACCAAACTCATAAACGGTAACAATAACATGAATTTTGAGTTTCTCCCATAAAATCATGGATAAATAGCAATTTTGAATAGGAATAAAAACCCATACAATGGTAGTGATTCCCATATGAGGTATATATTAACCATCACAAGGATAGATGACCATAAGTTATTTTTGAGTATATTACATGACTTTTTTCCCCTATAATTATGTTTTGATTTATGTTGACAAAACTAATCCGTAATTATGATAACATTAAATACAATAAGGGGGATAATGAAAAGATTTAAAGTAATAGAATTCCCATTAACATAAAATATAGACGAGTCATATATCTGATATTTGATTATCGTACCATTAAGTGGTTTCACATCTAATTCTATATATAATATTTTTGGAGTACTTTTCATAATGTTAAAAAATATTCAAAATTTAAATAAAGGGTTGATTCATAGTTAAATAAGACATTAATAGTTCTAGAGTGGATGATAAGTTTACATTTCACTAATTAATTATTGCACCCCTTTTCAAATATAGTGTTCTCATGATAATCCCTTTGTCTCTTATCTTAATAGGTTGATGGTGTTGATCACCATAATTAGCCTTCAGAATATAAAATTAGCTAGATTAATTACCAAAACCCATGAATTTGTAACACTACTGTGTGGGTGGTGAATTATTCATAGATCTATCTCATGTTTTTAAATTTACTGAATTATTCATTGAACTTATACTTTATATTTCATTATGGACATTCTACCATGCATAAAAACCCTTATCAATACTTTAAATAACTCACTAAAGTTATCCTTACCATGTTTTTTTGGAAGAATGTTTGAAAAATTTTCTTCCTTCATTGTGATAGATCAATGGAACATACATGTAACCTCATATTACATTTCATGAAATAAAAATTAGAATGATTGGTAAATTTGATCTTAATTTCAACCTTCATTCGAAAAAAATGATTTCATTATATCTATTAAAGTTAATTATGAAAATTCCCATTAGAGATAGGTTTTTAATCTACTCCATAATATATCAACATTACATTCATCCTAGATGATAGTAACATATACCTAGAACACAAGTCTTGTAATATTTTCCACATATTCAGCAATTGATTAGTCATCCTTTTAAATTAAATCAATTAATTCATTCTCTATTTTCATGAAATGAATACATGGATTGTTCTTATTGGAAATATCATGTTAAACTAATTTCACTCAAAGGAGTATATTTTATCATTTTCCATTTCATTCTTAATGACAGTCCACCATTTATCTACTTATCCATCTAATTGAGAAAAAAATTAATTTTTCTGAAAATCGGAGAATGGAAAATATCATTTCGGTGGTGTTAATATTTTTCTCAATATCTATAGGGTCAATGGAACAACTGAATTACAGTGCATGTGACCCCATGAAAGGCCTTATAGTACATTATTTTCACCTATTCTCATTAGGAACATTAGCATGATTCATGGACTTGAATGTTGCGTGAGGATAGAAATGATATTTTTTATTACACCTACTATAACATTAATATGCATATTAATACAATCAAAAATTATATATCACACTCATCATTTACATGGTTTCTTAAGATTATAACTATCAGATAAAATAATAGAATCCATAGTGTAAGAAATAATAATAATAGTGTGGCACAACATAATCTAAAAAATCAAAAATAAAATACATACATCATGACACCTTATTTTTAATCTATGATATCATATGTTTATACATTGTAATTAGTAGTAATCATTTATCTAATTACGTAATGATTATTCATAATGAGTTTGAAAACTTAATTTTTTTTCTAATGGACATTTTAAGACATGTGTAAGGAAAAGATCATTTTGTTCACTAAGTGATGATCATGTTAATTTCATTGAATCCGTTTCCTTGTTATTACCACTTGCTACCTCTATATAATATCCAAATCAATTTATTGTATCTATATAGAGATAAAATTTCATGGAAAACAATAAATTTATCCAATAAAAGTATTCCCTGAAATTTTCATATATTTTCACAAATCATTAGACTTATCCTTCGATATTTCACTATATATATCCATAGAAATATCATGAGTGATTTCACTATAATTTTACAATACATGTTTCTTAATGGTAACTAATTCTCATTGTTTTACCAACAATAATGACCCAAACAAGACATTCATATATATTACATCTTAATAGTGGAATATTAATTAGATAAAATGACGGCTCATGGAAGAATAATTTTGTTCATATTGACCTCGTGAACTTGGACTATTAAACGTCTAATCTATAATTAATTATTTCATCTACCACTAGGGTTTTTGTAATTATAACCCTTCTTAGACATATTATAAATAATTAATTTCATCATAACAAGGGGAATGAAATCAAAATAAAGGTTGAGATCAGAATCGCTACAAGGGTAAACAAGGGATATATCAATACATCATGATCATATGGGTATGTGATCCTGAGAAAACATATTAAAAAATACCCAGCATATCATTTATCATAAACACAAGTCATTCCAAAAATAATGGATGTTCATAATAAATGAATCATAAAAGAATCAAAAAATATAAACCATGAGAACACAGAACTAGAATAAGGCCTATATTTGTGGCATAAACATAATATTATTACATTATACATATGTATAATTAGAAATAGGTATACTAATAGTGTTAAGAATATTACATTGGGACCTTGTATATATGTATGTAATTTTTACTAGGCAGAAAAATAAACTTATGGGTATGAAATATAGTTCTTCTCATAATACTGTGAACATGTCATAATTTCCACACATAACATGAAGAACATGTAATCAGGTTCAGACATATAATATTTAGTCATGTTTTATCAATCGTTGACCAATGAATCAGAGTGAGATAATTGTTCCACCCATCACATAATTAATATCATACATATGCATTCCATAAGATCATAAAAAATTAATCACATCAGAAAGATTCAAATTAATTGGAATTATAAAACATACATTAGAATAGAACATGTTGAAATGAAACAGTTTTCAAAAAAAATTCATCAATTAATCAAATCATAGACAATAGAATAAAATTGGGCTTCAAAGGAATAATATAATCATAATAGTAAACCATTAATAGAATAAATAATATTAATATCTTTGGGATATGTCCCTTTTAAATCAAATACATCATAAATAGAATAAAACATATTCTGAAAAGATTTATTTTGGAAAAATTTATGAAACCTTTCTTGAGAATAATATAATTTTAATAAAAATTATCTTTTTAAAAATTTAAATGAGTAAAATATTTTAGAAATAATTTTACGTTTCAATAACCAGGAAAAAATAAAATGTAATTTTCAAAAATAATAATCGTCATGACATTTGGAAATGATGCTCACCATAAAAAAGTTAAAAAATATATTTCTCTAACATTTTATATAAAAGAAAAACTAGAATTATTTCAAAAATGACATAAAGATTAATATCATATTTTATTGTAAAAACATAGAAAATGGTAAAAGTTACATTAATATATAAATAATATAATTTTTTTTAAAAAATTTAAAATAGTTTTAGGGAACATGGATGTGTATAAAAAAATGTTTTAAAAAAAGATAAATAATAAAGAATTTTCTTAAATTAATTATTCAAATATATTGAGTAAAAAAATTGTGGAAACTAAATGGATAAAAAGTATTATCATATATATTCAGTGGAGAATAAAATTCTTGTATTTATTTATTTATGGATCATAATATCTCATCTCATAAACATATCTGCAATCCATCATGATAAATAATGAGATTTTATTATAAATCCACTACTTCATTGGAAACATTGAATCGTAAGAATAAATAGAGTAATATCAATAAATTTATATTTAAATAAAAAAAATTAAATGAATAATCATAAAATACATTCTTTTGAGGTATAATATCCATATAAATGAATTATGTGGTTTTTATGGCACATCTCTCATTGAAATTAAAGTGAGAAAGAAATCTCCTTCCTTAAATCTCGAATTATATCATAAACGTCAAAACAAAATATATATTAAATATTAAATTACTATAAATTTCATTCAGAAACATAATTATATATATCAAACCATATATTATTAACCTATGTCCTTTTTTTATAAACTTACTAATAAAACCATATTCAAATAATTTTTCAGATAATAATCATTTCCTTTTTCGAGTACTTTTTTATTTTTTATTTTTATTCCAATTACTTTAATAATTGTTTAATAATATATATAATTATTACCATCATATAAATATAATATATTTATTTCATGTATTTATTTAAATATGTTAAATTTACATATATAAAGTTAAATGCGTTGTTCATGAAGATGATTAGCCATACATATGCATTAACATTAATTCCATTTTCATGTTTCATTAAATAAAAATTACCACATATAATATATTACAATTAAATAATAATTAGTATATAATATATATGACACGTATTTTCAATAATGAAATCCTCAATACCATCTGTGTAATTAGTGAATGAATTACTTTTCTTTTCAAGGTGGTAATCAGCCGTACAGCCGAGGGATATTATCATATTCACGATGAGAGAAATATAATGTGGTATATAATATATTATAATTTTATAAGTTTAATTATATCATAAATATAACATATAAACATATCATCCATAATTATATCCACTAGTGAGTGGTTGTGATGGAAAAATAATAACATTAGTTTGTGAGGTTGTAGTCCACTATAGACTTGAATGATGATTACATACCCCATTTGATGGATGTGGAGATAATGTAAGGATATTATTTTAACATAATGGCATATCATTATACGGAAGATAAAAAGGATATTATATCAACATGGTTTAATAATAATTTTAATAGTTTGAGAATGAAATAAAATGAAAATTATTAGTTTTGGATATTATCACTTCATCGTACAATTTTTTTTGGTTTTCACCAAAAGGATTATTTGGTTGGGTTTATGGACAGAATGGGGATTCTAGGATGATATGATGGAATTAAGGATGATTTTTTGGTATTTTGTGGCCAAACCAAAGAATTATTTTTGTTGAGTGGATTGGAGTGGGTGGATTTTTTATGTCAGGTGAGTGGACCACTTGTAATTTTTTAAAATAAAATAATTACATATGCTTTAATAATAAAAATGGGTAAGAAATTGTCCATTTGAAACCTAGAATATATAAGGCCAATATATTTCAATAAAATGTGTGTTGGATATGTTCTTAGTAATTTTTTACCATTATCTTTTCATCTTTACCCTTTGCTAAACCCGTTTCTTACTTGAACGATGGTAAATAATTTTTACATTTTTTACTATCCATTATGGTCAAACACGAGTAAAAATATTATATAATAAAAATTATGATAATTTAAAATATTAAATAAATTTTTAAAATTTAAACTCATATAAATTTATGCATTTAATTTAAAATTAAACATACAAATGTGGTGAGATAGATGATTTCCAAGGAGAATGCTTTCATAAGTAGAGGAGGATTTAATATCAAAAATCAATATGAAATTAAATCCAACGAAATAATATAGTTTTTTAGATATATAACTCCACAAATTATACTTTTAGAACCATATATAAAATTTCATAATTTTAAAATGTATCATTATATATTATAATTATTAATAAAAACATTTATTTCCACTATTTCTTTATAAATTTAAATTTTCCGAAAATTTTATAAAATTTACTGTAAGATAATTTTGAATTGTATATTTCAAAAAAATAATTTCTTTATGACATAATTTTTAAAATATGAAAAAAATAATTTTTTATTTGTTCAATAAATGTAATAAAAAATATTTTTAGAGAAAATAGTATTATTGAAATCTATAATGGATTTTCTAAAAGATATGTCGATTTTTAAGAAAAACATATATTTATATAAAACCATTATAAATAATATAAAAAAATTACTATTATTAACATTGATATGTCTAACAACTAGGCGTTTACAGTAGTTTTTATGTAATAATATTAATAATATATCAAAGTATGTTAAATATCATTTTCTTCTTTAGAGTTTCCCAAAATAAGTGTTTTTAAAGAAATTAATTAATGGAATTTAATTTATTCAATAAAATCCTAAAATAACATAGTTTAAAATATCAAAATCAATATTGAAAACCTCATAAAAAATTTATATTTATATAATAAATGACAAAAATTATAGGTTAATAGTATCTCATAATGAAATAACATTTAATCAATATGTTACCAAAATTGACTATTAAATAATAAATTATATCATTACATATTGTTACATTTGTTTCTACCTGTAATAATAAGGCTCCAATACTCCTCTAGAATTTGGAAGCCTTTAATTAAGTCTCAAAATAATTTTTCAAATCCAACATGATGTATTTAGAATAAAAATAACAAGTTGTAGTCATATACCATTAATAAGCTCATAAAATATCATCTTTTGTATCTTTGGTTCGAATATTATTATATTCAAAACTACAGGTTCAATCAACCCCACATTTGGGGTTTTTTGAAATAATAAATATCATAAACATAATTCAATAATATGGATATAATATTAAATCCATATTTAAATATAATAGCACACATATCCCTATAAGTCTATAAGAGAAAATATGGATGTAAAAAGAGAGATCAACAAAAAAAATTTACTTGATACATAAAATAAATTTTATATCAAATCAAGCAATTTTATATTACTAATTTCACACAAAAATCCAATTATTTATCAAACCTTCTTGATCTCATCCTCACATATTGTATCTCTCCCATTTTATTGTTGCAACAGAAGTCCCCCAAAAGACGAAATTTTCACCCTTAAAATGGTAATAATTCATTAAAGTTCACTTGTAAATCTTATCAAGATCAAATTTCATTATCTTTTGGGGAAGTATACAATTATTTGATTTCATTTATCAAAAATTACATGTGTAGATTTCATGTATAAAAATTTATGTATTTATTCATATAATGACACATATCTCATAAAGATATTATTATAATATTATAAATATAAAAAAAATATAGACACAACGAAATATCTAATCAACCAATGTGATTGAGATAATGTTAAATAATACTGCAATTACCAAATAAAATATATTACTTATATTTCCACATCTATATTTTCATTATAAAATTAATTATACTCTTACTATGTCAAGGGATGTCAAGGGAACAAAAATAAAATAATATGAGAAATGTAAATCTCATTAAGGTTATAAAATTTGATAAACATTGGGTGATATATAAAGAGATTGAATAATTATAACATGGAATTAATAATGTAATGGATCATATTTTATAACATAAAATAATGTACTAATATTCAAAAAATAATAGGAAAATGATAATAATGAGAATAAATATAATATATGAAAAGATAATACAATTCACGATAAACATTAGTTAAGTGTCAATGTTTTGAAAACCTCCCGTAATGTACTCGGTTAACTACTCATGCACCTTACATAATGTCTCATGTGATGTAAGTATTTCAGAATTTATTTTCATGATATATAATTTAGACTAACCAATCCCATCATAAAATTTCATTCATATGCTTTACATATATAAAATAAACTGAAATCAATGACAAACATAAAATAATAACATATGAAATAAATTGGATAAATAATGACGTAAAAATGAAAAATTAATTATAAAATAATTATCATACACAAAAAAAATCAAAAAATATTATATTGGATGATTGAGGCTCATACAAATCCTAAATTAAAAAATTATAATCCATTATTTAATGAGTAATGTTATATAATAAACATAAGAAAAAACATGCAAAAAATGAAGTGAAACTATAAACACTTATGTTATGGGCATTATAGAGATTGAATTAATATAAAAATAAAAAACTGAAAAAATGAATGAATTGAAATTTGAAAAATAAGAATAATCAATAATAATGTAATTAATTAAGCATATAAGATTGATATAAATAGTAAAAGGGATAGATTTACAGATAGCTGATGATAGAGAACACAAGCTCTATAATTAAAAAGAATGGGAAATATTTTTACGTCAAGTATGAACATTCATTAGATTCCCACATTAACTCTAAAATTATCTTTTAACCTTTACATGATAAATTTTGGACCACCTTATTAGTGTTTTATTAATTTAAAATTATTCATTAATATCCAATATTTATTCATTTAGTGAATTAATATTGTTTGGGTCGACCGGTTTGAGGTTGGTTAGCTCATAGATTCAAAACTAAATTTATGCATTTAAAATAGTCTATGATCAGTATATCGTGTTCCTATAATATCTTGAAGTTTCAATTTTATGTTTCGTGTCATTATGTAACTTATAATATTCAATACCTTATTGTATAGTTACAATTTAGACAATCATCATTGACATGCCTATTTTAGAGGTTTCAAAATGATTGCAAGTATTGACTATTAATATCAATTATACTTATACCAAGACTATTTAATCACTATAAAAAACATAATATATCTGATTAATAATAATATATTTTATAATGTAATTATTTTTATTAATATCCATAAAAATACAAGTGAAAATAAAATGTTACCCTTTAAATAGGATCTATGAAACCACCATGTGGGTGTAATGTTTTGTATTTCTTTTAATGTTGGAAGAATGATAATAAATATTTTTTTATAAAAATAATAGATTATTATTAAAATAATATTTTATTTTTTATATTATTTGATATATAAATTATAAAAGAGGAAAGAGGATAATAGAAAAAAAAATACATGAGTTTTGAAACACTAACATTTCTCTTTGAATTTCTAAATTTAGATGGATCCTAAATCTATTGGAAAAAATCATTTGAGCTAAAAATGATCTTATAAATATGGATAAGGAATGTTTTTGATGTATTCGGGTAGATATTTCAAAAATAAATTATCTTTTAACGTGTGGTGAAAGGTTTTGGGCGAAGGTGATTATATATCCAAGATAGATTGGTATTCAAGAACAATGAATGGATAATTTTATTATTTATTCTTGAGGATCAGAATATTGTTGATTATATGTAATTTGATATTGCACGAATAAATAAATGAGGATTATTGGACATTATAACAACTCTAAAACAAAATGGTAATTTTGTAATATTTTATTTAATCTAAAGAATCATCAGTATTCTTTATTCAAATATAACGTAACTATTGTTTAAAATTTAATTTATAGGTTTTTCATTAATTGTATTATTTTTTTAGTTATATATATTTCTCATTAAATAACTTTTAGTACATTAATAAAATATTTATAATTTTTTGAGTCATTTTTATATTATTATTATATCATAAAAGATAAAATATACATAACATTCTTATTTATAATTATTCATGAAATAATTCATTCAAATTTATTTTTTAAAATGTCCATAAGAAAATTTTATTTGATGGTATATAAAACATTTTGTCCATTTATACATTTTACTATTATAAAAATTATATATTTAATATTTAAATAACATCAAATAATATGGTAAAAAATTATTTTATATAGATTCAACACAATTTTATTATATATGTGATATTAAATTTTTTATTTTAAATTATTTCTATACAATTGTATGATGGATAATAAAATAATAGGTATTATTAAATCATTTAATTTTTCCAAAATAGGCAATTAAATATATAAATTATAAGATAAAAATTTATATTTAACTAAGTATGCTAAAACATGACTTATTAATATAATGTATACATTTTTATTCTTAAAGGTGGATAATTTGAGAAATTTTTATATATTCTCTCAATATTTATAAATAATAATTCTTATTATTATTTTTTGGAATTTTACCACTTTCAACAATTAGTAATTATTTCTAATTATATAGTACTATTCAAATGAGTAGATAATTTTTATAATTATGATAAGTAACACTATGTAAAATTATTATTCATTCTGTCAATATTATATAAAAATTATTAATGATATATTTATAAAATTATAATTTCATCCACAATAGAATTTTGAAATTTATTGAGTTTTTCATTTTAAAAATAAATCATTGATATAGAATCACAAAATCAATTTACATTTCAGTTATCTATTTTGAAATTTTTTATTACAACTTTATATTATATTTAATTATATCTTGTATTTTTTTCATAACAAGTAATGTGTTATAAAAAAATAATGAAACATATTTTTTATTTTATTTCATTTCATTTTATTTTTATGACACATTGCAGTTATTTATGACGCATATATATTTGTAGAGGGAAATTTATCCTATTTTAAAAGGATAGGTTTTTTAAATTATTTCCTCATTGAGAACAATAATCCTTAAAATTTCAATTCAACCCATGTGGTTTAAATAGATGATGATACATTTTGGTAATTAAATCTTCTGTTTCAAATGTAACCTCAATATAGTTTTTATCTCACATTAGTACATTGACAACATGAGTGGTAATGATTCATAACACTTTGTCTCTATAATTCCTAATCATTAATGGCTTCTCTATTTAAGAGAAATAGTGATCCAACTACACACCATCTATAATGATTACATGTTTGGTGTATTATTTGTAAATCATCAAGAGGGATACATAGAACACATTTTGTACTTGATATTGTATTGGTTGAATGATATGTTGATAGAAAAAATATTAAACATGATCATGAATATCAAATGAATTAACGTACCTAAGACATAGATTTCCCATTCTTTCAAAAAATATTTACTCTCTACCATGGAGAGATTCAAATTAGTAATTTATCCTCAACCCCATAATCCATGTAACACTGGTAATTTTCAATTTAAACCCACCATATGATAGATAATACAATAATGTTTTGTTGAATGGATTGAACCTCCCCTGTTATGTCTTCCAATAGTTCAAGTCCAAATAGATTTATTTATCCAACATCATCTAAACATGTTGTTTTTATACATTTCAATACTAATAGGGATTTATTTTTGAGACATCTAAAAACATATGTCAAAGATATTATTAAATATAGAATCAACTATAGTGTAATGTTAAAGACAACACCCTTTTATTTCCACAATGAAATCATTTATAATTTCCCCTAGATATTGATTTTTTCATCTATATTTCATATCTATCACATAATTATATTTTGTGGTAATGTTCAACTCCATGATTAATTCCTTATGAAGGATATTATATATCATAGAAGTGAAATAGAAATCAAAATTTGATATAATTGATAGTGGCCTTCCTTATAACACCACTACATTTATGATATATATCATTGAAAAAAAATCATGTGAGAAGTATTTCTGAATCGAAACGACATCAGATGTCATGATAATAAAATCCACTATAAACAATGTGTAATTATTTTTATTTTATAACATTGGATAACCCATGAAAAATCTTAGGGTCATATTCATCCATTCCTATATTGGCATGGCTAATTGATGCATCATCTCCTGAAACATTTATTATTCTTAAATTAACTATTTTCATTCTATGAACATTTATATATATAATACATTATCATTTTTATATTGACTTATTAGAAGTTCTCATAGAGATATATATACAACATTTGAATCCCTAATTATATATTTATTGTTTTTATATGAGAATAATATAATAAAAAGTTTTTATATTAATTTCTATTTATAAATATAGTATTTCATTAACTCTATCATTTGAATATTTATAAATGTTAAACTCTTATTTATTACATGAATTATTAATTTGATATTATTTTGTACCACTACATCATCCCTTTGTTTTTACTAAATATTATCCAAGATAGATGGTTGAATAATTATTTTACCATTGAAAAATTTCATACATTCCATTATGGTTGCAATGTATATCATTCGAATGGAAAATAGACTGTATAACTTTTAATCCTCATCATGTATTCGGTTTCAAATAATCATCCAATAAATGTTTTCTTGTAAATTTTTAATGAATTGAGTTCTTATAGTCATTGATCAGTTTTGACAATCTTATTTGGTACATATTGAGATACATATATTTAAATAAAAACTTTTTAATTTTTTATAAGTAAATATTTTAAACTATTACTGATATAGATAATTCCTCAAAATCATCATGGTAATGATTACTTTATATAACTCAATATAATGAGTTGGGTATACTTATTCATGTAAATTTGACTATTATATAAAATATTATATCAATATATAATTTTTATATTTACATAACCAAATCCATTCTTTTGAACCTTTTTTACCTCCAAAATCAATCCCAACATGAGCATAGTGTTAGTATATTCTTTTCCATTATCCTTTTTTAATCTCATTGAATCTCTCTTGACATTCATTTATCTAAAAAATTTACTTCGTTATGAGTAATATTAGTCAGTGGTGTAGTAAATCAAGAATGATTTATAAGTTTTTTATATTATCTCGATAATTATGGGAAACTATATATCTATATCACTGATTTTTCATTGGACTATTCATTTTCCACCATTGATTTTGATAGATCGACATATATAACTTCATATATGGAAACATGCACCATGAATGTGATTTTCTCCATCCATATGTGCCATTAAATGTAAATTGCATTTTCATCTTAGAAATTGTATAAAACATAATTATATATTATTAATATTTAATTCATTTTACTACCTCATAATCAGTATTTAATTGTTTTTTACAATTCCAAGGGATTAATGTGTCATTGAAATAGACTTTCCAAATACTACTTTAAAAGGATAATTTATTAATTATTTATGAAATATTTTTTTAGAAATAAAATTAATAGCTATATTTTAATAATTCATTTACACCATCTATTAATGGTGAATAGTGATACTATAGTAGTTGATCTATATTTGTAATTCCCTAAATAAAAAAAAATTCTTGTAAATATATAAAATTCATTTTGGATATAATATAAATATTATTTAGAAATTATCAACATGTGTAATTCTATCATGGATTATATTAAAATGACATAAGTATTGTAATGAACTAATATATTAAGAAACATTATGTTTCATAGTGTTCCTAACACACAAAAGGTAGAATTACAACTATGAAATAATGTTATATGATCGATATATCCTAAAAATTTAAATTTGAGGTATATATTGGATTAAAATAAATGTTAAATATATTAATCTTTTAATCACATAAAACAAGTATATATGTAAATAAATAATAAATAATTACTAAAATATTAGTAATTTTAATTTATTCTCCCAATATTTTTTAAAAAAATCATGTTATAGAATATTATGAAATTTGATTATAAATAATCTATTTTAAATTTACACAAATCATATATTAATAATTTTAGGTTTTCAAAAATCAACACACCAAAATTGTCATAGGATTCTTTTTCTTTGATTAATTTGAAAAGAATGATTTTTTGTTAATAGTGAGAAAATAATGATTTTTCTTGACAAGTGTCTTTTCATATCAAGAATTTAAAAAGTTATATTTAATAAAAATTAATTAAAAGTTATATTAGTTCATTTATTTTATTAATAATCTAATTAAAATCCTTAAAATAAATTTTTTTCGTAAATTTTTTATTGACAATTTTATCATCAAGAAGACATTTTTTCTAGAAATATTTTTTTAATCCTATTTTACAAGGTTAATTTTATGTTTAATTATCCCACTTCTAGGATTTGAATTTTAAAAAATAGAATATATATATAATATTATAAAAAATAACATTTCTGAAATAATTCCATTTTATTTTTTATTTATAATAAATATACTGAATATTTTTTTCCAATATAAAAATGTCAATCACATAAATTGATTATAAAATTATTGTGAAAAAAATTTAAAATCTTCCTAACAAGTTTCATTAACCGGTATAAGAAGTGTAGTTTTCCCATACCCATATAAATTTATAATTTCGGTACATATTGATTTTTTTCACTGATAATGACCATTAATGTAATTCATGTAAAGAAAAAGGATATATTCTACTCACATACAATCAAATTTCAGTTATATGTACAGAAAAGCATAAAAATAATTTTTGAATGAATATTAAATATTATTTTTAGAAAAAAATAAATTACATTTTTTCATAATTTTTTTTGTTTTTAGTGATTATATATTTACCTTACCTTCCTATAAGGAACTAACATGGTGGTTTTTATTTAGTGAAGAAATCAAAGTAATTAATTTTTAAAAAATTAAATGTAATGTATTTAGCATAAATTACAATGCCTCACATGATTTATAATTATTAATAATTTATAATTGATGTGAAAATTTAATATATTTACATTAAAATGTTATCCAATGTAAAATAATATTAAATGAAATAAATTAAATAAAATTTAAAATAATGTTATTTTGAAAAAAAAATATGTTTTATTAAAAGATAAAAAATTCATAAAAATATAATTTTGTCAATTGAATGGTATATATCCAATTATATGAAGGATTTAAAATTTATTGATCAGTCTTCTATTTAGTGAATCTTTATTGACCTCTGAAAATCAAAAAATCATTATTATCATAGAAATCATCAAAAGGATTAATGAGGGTTAAAACAAAGAGATATGGATGAATACAATTAGTGGAAATGTCCAAATATTATTTTATAAGATTATTTAGAGTCCCACCCATCATATTTTTTAAACATATGATATTTTTTAAACAATTACATGGATGATAATTTATATAATTTTATGTATTTATAAAATTCCACGACCACCCATCCCCTCACTTATAAATGGGAACCTCTTACCCTCTCTTAAACACGTGTTTTGAGCATCATATTTAATGAATAACTACAAAAATACCTTCTTAAAAACCATGACAATGTCTTAGTACTCTTATATAGGTAATAATTCCATCCTCATAGGGAATAGAGTGCATTAAAAAGGATTTTTTATAAAGGAGATGAGGTAATGAATGTACATGAAAAGTGAGATACAAGGGAGGGGAATTATTATAATAAAAATATCATTTTTAATTGATTGAAGTATTTTTTTGAAATAAATTACTACCTTTAAATAATGAAAATAATTTTATGAATGAATTATATGTATATAAATGAAATATAAACAAAACTCTATGTATTTTCTTTTACTTTCCTTTATTTTTTGTCAATGTGAATCATTTTACAAATTTAAGATGTGTTGTTTTGAAAAAAATAAAAAGTTATTGTTCTATATTGACACATATGAAATTAATTTTTTTTATCTCTAATATAAGTACTATTTAATTTTTTTCATCATTATATGCTTCATTGTTTTCTTGAAAGAGAATAAATCCTTCCCATTCCTTCAAGAATTTAAAATATAATAATATTAAATGCAATAAAAATTTTGATATTTGAAAAAATATATTATTAGTACAAGGAATATTTTTATGAGTTTGACGATTGAAATAATTTCTTCCACGTGTTATAATTATGTTATGGTTCATGGGTTTAATTTTTTATGATGATGGAGATTGATATAGTTAATGATGGTAGGTGAGCAAGATATAGTAACCTAATTCATTGTGTAAAGGGATAGAGTAAATGAATAAGAGGTTCCCCCATATGGATTATTGGAATATATTGGGGTTGTTATTTCATTTATAATAGTGAATGAAAAACTGATAGAATAAAGATTTATCAATATACATATTTGACTTTATAATACATTATAATGATTTTTGAATAAAATATTTTGATTTTACAAGGTCATGGAAGGATATTACAACATAAAGTAATGATTATTTAATTTTTAGTAAAATTTTTAAATTTCTAGTAATATGGTCTTAAAGGATTGTCATGATTTATAATAAACTCTCATAATTATGATTTCTCATTAAATTTGTAGGATAATGTGTATTATTTTATGATATTGGTAGAAAACAATATTTCATGGAAGTGAATATTTGAGGTAAAATGTTTTTCTGTTACAATGAAAACTATATTTTAGGGTATTATTTTTTTGAACTTAACTAATTTGTTTTTTTCATCCTATCATATCTACTATATTTAGATAAATCTTTCACATCACAAAAATAACATCCCCCAATCTTGCACTCTATCACGTGGATGAATATGTTTAGATACCTGACTTCAATAAATCCCACCAATATGCTAGAGGCTTCCTAATACTGGTGGAGGGTTATATGTATATTGGGGAGAATATAAACCATAGTAATTAATACATAAATTGAAAAATTAATATTAAAATAATCAATGTATATAAATAATTAAAACCACAATACAGAAAAAACCAAAGAGTAAATGACTACTAAATAATAATGTAATGAATAATGGAATAATGTAATGTCATGTTGAAATTTAACTATATTTCATGAAAGAATAAAAAAATATAAAATATTAGTTTAGAAAAATAAATCCCCAAAAGACTCTAATATTGATCCCAATTTCAGTCCCACCTCCAAACTCATGCCAATACAGTAACAATCAAGCAAATGAAGGTTCCCTTTCCCTTTTCCAGGCATACAACCATGTAATCTAATGTGGAACCACAATTGTAAATCAATTTAGTGTTATTATAAATTAGTAGGTTTTACCCACTATGTATAAATATAACAATACTAATTACTTTTTAATGTAATAATTAAATAAATAGGTGTATTAACTAATTAAGAAATTACTTTAACAACAAATCAACCTAATTCATCACCATTCAAGAATTTCATTGATAATGTCTCACAACCATAACAATGATTACCATATAAACATTCTAAAACATTACTTTCATTTCTGCCATGCTAGAATGTATATGACCATGTCCCATATCCATTCCAACCATAACCATTTAAACATGGTAAAACATAACCTTATAACAATGATATAAATCACAGAAATATGGGTCAAAAACCACTGAATATGCATTTTTGATTTTGTTCAGAGTTAATCCTCATATATAGGCATTTATTCATGTTTATGTAAAATCCTTATGTATAATCATTTGATCTTGTCCTTGGGAATAACATGGTATATAATAATTTGATCATGTCATAGGGTATTTCCCGATATATAACAATTTTCCAATCTAGACTAGGATAATGCCCTATATATGATTAAAAGATGTAAATCAGAATACAAATGATAAAAATAAGGATATTACAATATCACATCATTAGGATTAATTATTAATTCACAAAATTCCATTTATATTTCAATTACACATTTCATTTATCCTTTGTATATAAAACAAAAAAAAATCATTTCAGTAATACAGACAATCCAATGGGAATTTATATTTAGGAAACACCAAAAATCCTATTATAATAAACACATGAAAAGATATTAATATTTTCATTAATGATAAATGGTAAAAAAACCCAAATGGTATCCACATTCCTGTTCAATGATAAAATGGATCCAAATAGATTCCAAAGAATAATTCAATTCATCATCAACTAATTTAGTAACACGATATGTTAGTATAATTGAAATATCTAAGATGATTTTCATTTAAATAGAATATTGAGGTATATATTAGACCTAAAACATTTAACTGATAATTAGATGATCATTACAGTAGAATTCAACAACATGAACAAAGCCGCAGATAATTAAAAAAAAGGCTTGATTAAAATTGACCAAAAGAAAAACCAACAAAGACCGCAGTCTAGATATTACTCCCCAATGGCCAATGATCAAATCCATAGAACTGATAACTAAAGGAAAACACATAATAGTGATCATATACTTGACCTGGACATTCTGAATCAAGATATTCACTATACAATTGGCTTAAAAGTGACCTTTGGGACGATAAGAATAGGATGCCAGAAGGAATGAAAAACATATCATATGCACTTCACCTTTTAAATTTTTTCTAATGAAATAACAAAGATTCGAATATAATTACACATTATATATTTTTTTAGATGGATGCACTAAAAACCTGCCACCTCATGTGAATGATTAATTTTCCCACACATTACACGATGCGTGATTATTTTATGATGTGTAACCACTTCACATCATGAATGTGTTCACAACATGAGTCTGATGGATTTTAGATATCATGTTACCCATTTACGATGTGTCTAAATTCCATGTACATAGTCTTTAGCCTATTTTACTTAAAAAAAATAATCCCACGTTAATGATCCTCAGCATACTAAGAACCCTTTGGAATAATTGACCAAATTATTTCAAGACTCTATTGATTCAAACAGAAAACTCTAAACTACTCCTCATGTGGTTTATATCTTGATTTATCATTTTTCCTCACATCCCTACTCAATTATTATTCAACAATATAGAAAATCTTGATGAAGGAACAACACCAATGTTTGATGATTAGGAAATACTAAATTGAAATAAGTTTAGTGAATAACTCAAAGACAAACATACCATGAAAATGATGAGATCTTACAACCTCACCCACCATATAATAGATACTCCACAAGATACTTTACAAATCCATATGGGGTCATGGAAATATTTTATATAAACTATTTTTTTATATATTCCTCCATATCCTAAGTCTCATAATGAACTCTCCCATTCTACCACTACACTCGAACAAAATGAATCACCCCAACTTGATGATAATTCTCATTGAAATATATAATCCATATTAGATGCTACTCAAAGGATACATCATCAATATGATAAAAATCTACTACATATATCACTTGATAAGGCTATAGTTTTATCTCTCAATTTTTGACACATGAAAAAAAATTTCCAAGGAAAATTATTTATGTAGAAGTGCTAATTGGTACTCCATAGGAAAAACCCTCTACGCTATCTCAAAATACTCGACATCATAGGGAACTACATTTCACTGTTTCATGATACAATATTACCAAAACATAGGTGACAAACAAAGGAAAAAATGATGACCAACCTTGAACTCAATAGGTTATCTACGATGGTCATCATAATATTTCTTATTTCATTTCAGGGTGACCAACTACTCTTAGTTCTAGTAAAATTTCTTATACATATCCTACAAGAAACACAGACCACCAAGTAGTAGCTAACTTACCTCTACCTAGTAAGGAGGATAATTTAATGGTCCTCCATAGAAGGAATTGACCATTTGTATTGATACATGGAATGTTTAATTATTTGACTACTTTAGAAGTGTAATATTCTACTTCAATGAACCATTGAAATCCATAACATAGGCTTGTAAATTATCCATCAGAACCTAAATGGTTTACTCAGGATGACCATCAGTACTTGGAAGATAGGGTATACATTGAATAACCTATGATCCCGAACACTTCTGAATACCTTTCAAAAAATAAATTGTGAAAAGAGGATATTGGTTTTTAATGATACTCCTTTGAAAAACATACTACTTTACTACCCCATTCACTTAAAGACTATGAATATCATCAAAAATGAATATATCCTAAATAGGTAAGAACATGGATACCATCATCATTATATCGAAATCACCCAAACATAATAATTTTTACAGGCATTCGTGGGTAATATAGTCACAAAATCTATAGTGAAATCATCCAGTTTTCACTTAGGAATGGGGAAAGGCTAAAAAATTCCTTATAACCTATATTTCTTATCTTTAACCTACAAACAGGAGAAAATATTTAAAAAAATATTGATACATAAATCACCATCTTGAACTATGAGATCTTTTCAAATATATCACAACACATATTTTTCCAGCTAGGATGTACCCCCCTCTTAGAATCATGAAACTGACACATATGATCCTCATATATGCCTTTAAAAACCTATAGCCCTCTATAAAAAATAATAAAATCAAAACTTTTAAGAGAACATCCCAATGGTGCTCCACAACATATAAGATAAAACCCATCACTAATATCTATAGGTTAGATAACCTCTCATTCATTAAGTTATCCAAAAGTTAATTAATAACATATGTCCAAGTCAGTACCACTCGACCCATAAACTCATAAAAACATATATATCCATATATAAAAATAGGCACATTAGTTTATAATCATCACAAGATTCATGCACTTCATCTATCTGTTTTTTTAATTTCAAGTCATTGACAACAACTTTTCCCTTTACTGGTGTATTAGCTATCTAGATTTTTTAAGACTACAAATACATGACCCGCTCCTCTACCAAAGGATCATTTCCCACTGAGAAAATATGTACTTGGGAATCTTACAGTCCATGTATACAACAAAACACTCACCTATGAGATAGTTCCTCAATAACATCTTCGAATATACAACTCATATAAACACCACATCCAGAGTATGAGAATTACCCCTATCCAGTCTCAGCTGACTAGAGCCAAAAGAAATCACTCGATACCTCTTCTTTAAAATGGCTCCAAGTCCATCTTTGGACGTGTTATAGAAAACCACATATTCATTACCGAATATAAGAAATTTGAGGATATTTAATGAGGTCATCCAATCATTCTACTCTTGAAAATATCCCTCACATGTGTCAGAAGAAACAAAGTTCAACCACGTTCGGGTTAGCCTGCACATCAATTATATATAATGGGGGAATTACTAGATAAATCAAAGATAATAATCTTCTAAACATAAGAATCATTCACTTTTGAATAAAATTTTGGGCTTCTCCTAATATACCATGTCTCCAACTTTATTTGGGTCCACTGAAACACCTTCCAATGAGATGACTTGTCCAATGAAGTTCACATTATAATTCCAAAAAACTATTCTTGGATACTTTGGTATAAATCTGGTTCTCTCATAATGTACATAATCTGGTGTCATGTTAATGAGAATGATCGTTTAATGATTAAGATTATTGTAAGATATCATACACAAAAAAATACCAAAACTGTTCTAGAAAAGGATAAAATATCATTCACATCAAATCAAAGAATAATGTTTGTGCATTATTTAAACGAAACATTATATCAAAGAACTCATAAGATCAATACATGTTTCTTTTATAAGTATTTGGTATTATTGATGGTATTACACTAAAATAATGATATACTTATCTCACATCAGTCACAGTGAAGATCTTAGTCACAAATGATCAAAAATATTTTACGTGCGTGAAAGTGGATACCTATTCTTGATCATATTCTGTTTCATTATCTGATATTCCCAAAACAAGCATAAATTCAAATCAATCTTCTTAAAAAAGAAAACATAAGAACCATAAATGGATATACATGGATTTATAAATCCTTTATCATCCAGTTAATAAAAATAATGATTAATCTCTAGATGTTGTATGTGGACATTTAATATAGAGGTATAGAAACTAGCTCTACTCCAATAACTAACTATATCATTAAATAGATATCATGCTCGTGTATTAAGATATAGATTTCATCACGAATAACAACCAAAAAACTTTTTACCACTAGAGTAATAGAATCATATTTCTCTCCACCATCATAAATACCAATATAGTCTATTTCTTCCATGATACAATACAATCATCAACAAATTGGCCATACATGACCAGCTTAGTGATCCCACTCACCCTGGTAGGAATAGATGTAACGATCCAACACAAGAAGTACCAGAGTCGGTTTTTTCTATCAATTACATTGTCATGATTAAAAGGAATCAAGAGGTGAAGGACTGACCAGTTTAGTAGTCTTGGTAAACCTGATACATGCATGATTCATTTATTGAAAATGAATAATCTAATTACAAATTTTTTTCTTCTAATAACATATCTCTATATAAATTAATTATTTCATGAATAAATATAATCCATATAGTAAATCCCTATATATCCTTCATAGTACTATTATTGGATTCTTGTAGAAGGAAACATAATAAGGGTGATCTTAAAATCTCAATATGCATAAGCTATAGTGTAAGATATAATGAATCAATTAGAATAATAATAATAACATGGTAAATAATAAAACACACATACCATATAATTATAAAACATAGAAGTAAGTGATTTAACAATATGGAAAGGTAATAAATGGAAGCACATGACATTCATATAACTATATAAGGAAAAATAAACATGGAAATGGAAGAAACTGAAAATAATATATTTATTAAATGAACTGAAAATAAAATGTATCCATAGATATGTCGATAAAATATCTTATGGATGAATAATCCATCCAAAATATATTTTATTATTTAAATAGAGGGGATAAGGTAAACAATAACAAAATTGGGGCTTAGGGGTGCATAATTTTGGATGACCGAAGGAATCCCCTCAGATCAATTTAACCCACTCTGGCTTTAATTAATGAATATTAGGAAGGAATGTTATATTTAAACCCAATCCCTCTATGGAGGAAAGCTAATCCATAAACCTATATCCCTTTTACCATGTGTGATCTACCTGAAAATTTTTGATAATGACTGTTCTATATTTCTAGACCATGTAGTACATTGATCTATGGGGATAATGCTTTCCATGAAATGAATCATGAAGGATCAAAGAGTTTATCTACACTTATGTGATATCATGTTTTTCGCAATTATATAAGGATAACCTAGTTATCATTTCCCAGGACTCGTCCAAAAAGGGGTTTCAATTACAATAGGATGCAGCAAATGATAGGATGCCCTTCTATTAAGTTTCGTAGACCACTCACCCTCCTATCGTGATTTTCAAAATACATGACCCATCTATATTTATCTTGTTTTCAGCTATCAGGGGATTCCATCACACCTATTATCCCATGTAATGGGCTATCATATTGATAGATAACTTGACATGTAATGGGCTATCATATAGAAACTTAAAAAAAGAATATTCCCTCTAATCCATGAAGCGGGTGACCATATCCAACAACATGTTATTTGTTTGAACAGTGACATACCATACATTGGGGATGGCTCCCTCAAACCTTGCTTGATTTATAGTCTTCCACAGGAACCAACACAAACTATTGAGGATGATGGACCTCACCATTCTTACTACACCCTCATCATTTGTCACATAGAACAACCTAACCAGAAAAAATTCTCACCATTATCGTGAGAGGAAGACACAATGAGGCCACCAAAGAAGGACCAATGATCATGAGCCACCCCACATTTTATGACTAGATTAACTCTTCTTTTTCCCTAGGGTTACAACAGCAATGACACCGTGATGCACTATTGATACCCACATTCATGATTTTATCATCTATTTCCACATCATGTTTCCTTATTCTCTAGGTAAAAAATTATATTTTGAAGGAATCCTAGTGCACCATGCCGTGTCATTCAATTTTCCTTGATGATCCTGCTCGGACTGGAGGCAACAGAAATCCCTGGTGGTAAAAGTTTTCGATGATGATGGGGTGAAAACACATTTATTTAGATCTAAATATATAACAATTTAATTAATGGTGTCCCACTACTCCTCATGTAGAACTACTTTAATCAATGAGGGATAGGTGATTTCTTCCATGAATGTGGTCATGGGAGTAGGGCATCTAGGAAATCCGATAACAGAGAATTCCCAATTGTGAGACCAGAATAGAATATTACCTTCCACAACAATCCAATGATAGTTCTACTTAAGTGTATCAATGAAGTGATAAATTTAGAACCTAAAGGGAAATTCCTTACATCCAAAATCTTCCACACAACTAGCTAGATTGTGATCTATGGTCTTCCCCCAATGTGTATGTTTATCAATAACTTCATAGAAGAGTTCCACATGAATAAAGTGGATCATTTTTTAAGGATCGTCGCATTGATTCCCCTATCATTAATAGTCTTTTTCATCTTATCCCACTAGACCCACTTCCTCTTACCATTAGATAGATCATCCCAAACAAACCTATCCAAGGTCATATCAATGGTACTAGGGACACCTTTCGGTATATAGGTGGAATCTATATCATGGATGGGAATGGTCATCAGAATTATTTTAACTAATTAAATTGTTCACCTATAAGATAAGTTGAAGTTCTTACTATTAATAATAAGGCTTGTTATGCTCCCCAAAATGTGATGAACGTCGCATATAAGAAGTCTCCCCGATAATATATGAATCCCAAGGTATTACATCTTAAAAAATCCATGCTTCATTTACAAAGTACTTCATAAATAAGATTCATGGTTTGAAACATAGTTTTTTGAAATATAGATGTTGGGTTTCAAATTATTGAGAAGCCAACCACTCCAAAAAAAATACTCCATAGGGACTCTCTTGAGAAAAAAATAGATATCATTCCTCCATTTATGATAACAATGGTATCATCCAGAAACATCATGTTTGATATATTAGGGTGGTTCATTTTCCTTCTACAATATAGAATTCATCCATAGGACAAGGCTCTGTAGATATGGCGGTTAAGAGTATCCTTTACAAGGATAAAAATACTAGGAGAGAAAGGGACACCCTGCTAGAGTCCTAGTTTTTCCATAATGGAGCCATGTGTCCTCCCCATGAAGGAGACCACCATCCAAGAGGATCTGAAACATCTAAATATGAGTTATGCCTCCCCAATAGAGGACCCCATATCTTTGAGCACTTTATTAATTATACACCACTCGATTATGTCTTATTACTTATTCATATCTAATTTAACCACTATGTTAGAACTGCACATCATGATATAGATATACCTCAAAATATCTTGTGATAGGTCTATATCTCCATGGATAGAGTTTCCCCATAGAAATACATGTTGTGCAATAGAGGTCCATTGTGGTAGATCTATAGAAAACCAAGAATTAATGATGATGGCCAAAATCTTATAGGGATGGTTTCACCTTTCACTAGTTTTTAATGCAAAAGGGATGAAGGGTCAGTGATCTATTATATTTCAACCATCATAATAGAAAAATTGACCCATAAATGGGTAATCCCACTATAGAATCTAGAATCACAGTAATGATATCTCCCTTAAACACATCCCAAATAATATTGTAAAATATACCTGAAAAAATGATAGGGTCCAATGCACTCTTCTGGTTGAGGTTCCTCATGGCCAACCGTATTTAATCCTTGTCGAATATCTCCTCCAACATTTTATTTTCCCTTTGAGAGACCAGGGTGGTATGTACATCCCAAATCACCGTAATTCCTCTAGGATATCCGCTGGGAATTATCGAGTTGGGTCTGGCTAGGAGATCCTAGAAGAACTTGTTATCCATTCTCTCTACAAAGTCTCTATAATCCTTGAAATGTCCAACCTTGTGAAATTTGTTTAGATTTATTGGAAGCATTTTTTTGATTCAAGCATGGAAGAAAAAATATTTCTTATCAAACACATGCATAAATTTGATCTTGGATCTCTTTTGTGCCAAATGATCCTATTTGAGGATGATTTTAGCCTATCATTTCTTTGTATCCATGAGTTCTTCAAATATTGTGTCACTCCACTCCACCTCCATAATGGTTTCTAGTATCTACATAATTTTTTAAGGACTTCCATGTTCTGATCAATGGGAGGGATAAATTTGGACCATTCCTAAATCAGATGCTTAAACCATCGAATTTTTATGTGAAAATCCACATAGTTTTGTTTTTGAAATGGACCCCCCTACATCTCCCATACTATCTGTTGATACCACATATGTCAGTTCAAGTGCTGATAAAACAAATCTTTTTCTGAGAATCCTGCTAAGGGGACATCATAACCATCAAGGGTGAGTGGTCAGAAATAACACAGATAAGATGATTTAACTTCGAATTCGGGAACATAGAGATTGTGTTGATATTATTTAAGCATTGATCCAGCCAGCTCTAGCTTCACCTATTTCCATTATAATTGTTACACCATGTGTAATATTCACTAGAATAACTCGGATATAGAGCAAAATTATCCACTATTAATTTAATGAAGTCCAAATTGTCCATCCATGGAAATATCCTCTTTTATTATTCCAATTTTCATCAAAAATTATGTTAAAGTTACCATCAATTTGACATAGAAGGGACCCCACGTTGAATATTTTATGATCATGCCATAATTGTTCACTTCTATGAGAATATATTCTTTCATACATGAAGGATACAAAGAATATTTCCATTCCTTTCAAAAAAATTGTATTGATGAACTGATCATCCTCCTGGATAAAATCAACCGATATATATTTGTTCCATAATATGCATATATTTTGGTTTACTGGATCAGAATTCATGGACTCAAGAAACATTACATTAAGAAAAATTACATTGATATAAATTGGTTCCTTATTATGTTCTAGTACATCCCTAATCAATTCTTTATTATTCTTTAACTTTGAATAAGTGAAATTAGTTTTTACCCGAGCACTAATGAGTTGGGAGTTCCAAATTATCATTGTTTTCATTTAAACGTAAAATGCACCAGATTTGGGCCTAGGATCCTCAGTATCATATTTTTTTTGTAAAATGATCACTCACTAATCTACATTATTTCTGAGTGTGTGCATATTCTAGGACTTGATCTAAGTGGGTTTGTTACTGGGGGCACCACGGGAGGAGTCATCCTGATGGGTTTTCCATGCTCCACTCTGGGAGAGGAGTGAGCTACATGGATTTTCTTGTCTTGAATAATCTTAAAGGCCTTTGATCCACCAATCAAGACCATAATAGTGTCTACCCTCATGGAATAAAAATTCCATGTGGCATTATGAGCTACAGATACTGAATTCCAACCCTTTTGACGAGCTAGGGGAGGATCTATGGATGGGGGAGGATACGTAGGGGAAAAATGAAATGGGTAAGGAGCCTGAGAATTATTTCTAAACGTACCCCCATAACGAATCTATTGAGGGATTATACATCCATTTAAAATAACATATGTCCCTAGGGAATGGTTCGGTAGAGAGCACGAAACTATATTAAAACAAAGGGGGGAAACTTGTATTGGATGAAAATCAAAAACATGCATGGTTACTAAATCTAGACGGATATGCTGGTCAGGACCTGGGGATAGTGTAGAACCCAGGAGAGGGATATGCTCTACACCATCCTCTAGACTACAGACAGACTAGTCAGGAGATGGTTTCGGGGTAGAAAACCTGAGAGGGGTAGTATCAACACCATCTGTTAGAGGAGGATGAGAGAAACTGCTAGAGGAAACCCCAAAATCTTTTCTATAACATCCTTATCATCTTTTCCTACAATCATGCATAGAGTGGCCCTAGAGAATTCCAGAAGAACAATACCTAGGAAACACTCAGAATATAATATCTCAAAACCAAACCACATAATCCTACATCATCAGGGAGAGACATTCCGTGGGAGGGATAGATGTGACAGGATCAACAAAATGTGTGCTACTATAAAATCCTTGCCACAGTGGGTGTGATCTTCTGTACAAAGGAACCCACTGAGGGAATCTCTGATGGCCTTCAGCAGAGAACCATTCTGGAAATGTAGCGGGAGGCTTGGGAGACTACCCTAGGTGGATACTTTGTGGAACTCCTTCCCCTGGTGAGCATCCAATGATCAACGAGCTATGAAAAGTATCCCACCAATGAAAGACCAATGAACATTTCACTATTCTTGGATAAATGCTACCTCCAATGCTTGAACAAGGTAGAAAAAATTATGATACACATCGGAGATACTGGATAGAGCTTGAAAACCCCAAGAATCCAAAAATCTATTGAAGAGTGGTAGGGGTGGATTCTCTACACTGAAATGCGCCACCGGGGTCCACATGATATAGTCTACTCCCTCCTCAAAAGCCATCGAGGTCACATCCAATTAGATGAAGGGGACCTCCCTCGAAATCATTGAAGAGACAATGCAAAATTTAAAAAGAAACCCTGCAATTTACCTAGAGAAGAGCTACATAACAACCCCCCCTGAATGAGAGATATGATTTGAGAAATCTTGGGAGTGATCCTAAATGTTCCAACGGAAGAGAATTCCCCAAAACAACATGATTGAGATAGGGACCTGAATACATAAATGGTTTGGAGATAGGCACTAAAAAAGCAAAATATTCCAAGACATTAGATCTAGAGCCCCCAGAGCTCAGGAAGAGGGAGCCGATGAAGAAGAAGCATGGAGAGATCCTAAATCGACAGTTGTCAGACCTGAGAGGGATGGCGCAAATCAGGTAGAGGACACCACAATGATTGAATTTCTTTAAAAAAATGTATGACACATGAAGAACATCTACCACATGCAGCAAGAGACACATCCTTATTTATAAGAATAATATTTGAATCAAAATTAAGGAAACTTTTATTATTGGATTCAATGTTTCCTAGTTACATGGAACTAGTACTATCACAATATAGAAATTCCATATCAATGTGCACGAAAAATTCATCCCATGAGACTACTGATGCATCATGGGGGTTTCCCTCACTGTCCCCCAACCCATATAGCTTTCATTCACCTGTCTCTAAACCGTAACTCTTTTATTGACTGGTCCCCAACCCATATAGTACATTCCCGAAAAATTTAAATAAATAATGTGCCCTATAAAATATTCTTAGGGAAGAAATGATATTGAAATTTCAATATTTTCCCATATATTCAAATAACATTAAAAGTAAACACCTTATGAAAAATGGTATATGTTTTAAGAAATTATCATATCTATTAAAAATATTTGGATATTTAGTTGAAATTCGATGTCAAATTATCATACAAAATTGAGTATTTCATAGAGATTAAAATCAATCAAGTAACAAAATGTGAATAAAATCCTTTTTCAAATAAATCATGAACCATCCAGAGGAAGTCTTTGAATTTTATTAAATAAATAAAACCCAATTTGAGTAAAATAACATTTTTTTGTAGTTTATGATTGAAAATATTATAAAAAGATATTTTAGAAGAAATTACAGGGAAAATATCATTTTTTATGAAAAATATTTGAAAAAAAAACCTTTTCTTTGGATATCAAATAATAATTTTTTCAGAAAAATTAACCTTTTAAACATGAAAATTAGGCATCAAGGAAATGAAGGAAGGTATTCCCATACAAGTCGTATGAGGTAAAAAGAGCATTTCTTTTTGGGTGGTTAAAGGATAGAAAGATGCATTTTTTTGAAAGTGACAAGAAGATACATTTGAAAATATTTGTAATATAAAGAAGGGTAAAAAATACATTACTACATATTTTGAAAAACATTTTTGAAAACATTTTAATAAAACATAGGTTTTATAAGAAAATTGGTTCTTCGACTAAAGGGAGAAACAATGTAGTGTTTTTTGAAAAACATTTTCAAAAACATTTTGAGTACCAATGAGTGAAAATTTGTACTAATAATAGAAAATGGTAATTAATAACCATATTATAATAATAGTGATTATTGAACCATTTTTATAGAATTCCCATTAATGGAAATACTAGTGAAGGATTGTGAAAGTTATTGCTAAGGAAAATAATCATTAAACATTCTAAATTGTCACATACAACTTTTAAAAATTTAAAATAAATGAACTCAAGATGGAAGAATATTAAATGAAATATATAATATCATTAGAGTAACTAGATATATAATATCTAATATTAATTGGTATTGAATACACCATATAAAAGAAACATGGTTCTTAATAATAAATAAGTGTCCGTGGAATGAAAATTAAGAAGAACTTCATTACCAATGTGGTAAAAATGAATAAAAAACGAAATGTTAATTACCATTTAAACATCATGAATATAATATAATTCATGATATTATATTAAAATGTATAATTATATACACCATATATATGAAATTATGTGCACATCAAAAAAGTAAGCCACATAGAATGAAACATGAGACAAGAGTAACATACCATAAACTTCAATGTGTTATGTGATATTTATACATTTGTATTGTGGGTTTAAACCTGATTCTAACTTATAAAAGAACCATATTAGTATTCATTATATCATATATGATCCTATTATAATATATTATTAGTTTTTTTTAATATCCATTGATTATATTTACTATTTTAGGAGTAATTTTCCTTGTTTTTAGAGTATGTTCCAAGATGGTATTTATCATTATTATTAAATATATTACTGGTTCATAATGTTCTAAATGAAAAACATGATTTTAATATCATATTTATCATGTCTATATATATTTATATTATTATAAAAAATTTGTATATTATAAATTAGGTGCACCGTTCATGGAGATGGTAGGTCGTACATACGCATAAGCGCTACCTTCATTTCATTGCCATATTTAAACAATGAATGATAAATGATACATTTTATATTATGATTATAGTAGAATATATATCATTTATATGATACATATGTTCATTAAAAATATCCATTATATATTCTATGTATGGAATGAATGAGTCATATCCCATTTGGGGGGGGGGGGGGTCCACACTTCCTCAAACAAAATTAGTGTATTTACACATGATCGAAAGCATAAAGGTACGTTCTGAAAAACAAAAATCAGTACCTTAATGAAATTATAAATTTTATATATATTATATGTATAAATATATTGTCCATATTAATGGAAACCCTGAGAGATGGTATGAGAAAAATGATCAATCATCATTTCGTGAGGTAGTAGTTCGCAGTACAGAGAAACAATACGTTCATTGCCCATTATATGGAGGTGCATGTTAGTGTTGGTAAGAAACATAAAATAACAACATAATTGTGTAATTATGATATTTTTTAATAATTAATTATGAAGAGTATAAGTATTGGATAAGGGAAATGAAACTAAATACTTGTGATAATATGTTACCTCTTAATCGGGTAAGTTCTTATAGTTTTAACCAAAAGGATTCCATTGAAAGAATTATGCACACAGAAAGGGTTATAGGTAGAGGGGAAGGATGTTGGGAGACTATATTATAGATATTATTTTAATATAAGTGGTTTTATTTTTGTGAATAAGTTGGATATGTGGTGGCATTTTATATGTACGGGAAAGGACTCACATGAATTTTTTTTTGAAACAAGATAGGTGCACACATTCTCTTACCTATAAAAGTTATTAAAACCAAAAAATAACTCTAGAATTGATGTTTAATGGTGGAAATATGTCCATAAATTGAGTGTTGGAAATTTTCCTGTTAATTTGGGCCATTAAATATAAGGGTTAGACCATTTTAAAGCTAAATACAACTTAATTAGTGTAATTAATTTTAATCACTTTCAGTAATCATTTTTGCCAAAAATTATGTTTATATAATAAGAATAAAAATATAATACTGATTAAAATTGTGTATATCCAATTTTTAGATATTATAATCATTGAAGAAGAAAAATTTAGATTAATGCCAATCTTGTAGACAGACAATTTAACTAGTTTTAGAAGACAAACATTCAAATGATTTAGTTTTTATATTAATTTTATAATTTAAATTGATTATAAAAAATTGATTTGTATTAATAATTTTATAATTTAACTAATATGACTTTAAAATAAAATTAATATATAATTAAATATTTATAATTAGTTAGTTGAAAAAGGTAATTTTAAATAAATGCAGTATTTTTCACTATTGATCAAAAAATGATGTTTCTCAAAAAAATCATAAAAAAGAACCATAGTTTAATTTTTACATTATGAATTCATAATTGATTTCTATTTTAAAAAATTTAATTTATAAATTTTTCATATTTTATATTTAAAATAGGTGCATCATTAATTGACAGTAAAAATGCCTCAATAAAAATAACAGTTTTTTTATTGTGTATTTGGATTTGTTAAATTTTATTCTTATCAAATCAATTGGATGCATATGAAAATTATTTTATTAAATATATATCATATATATTTCATTTTCTAATTTTAATTAATTATTATTTTTAAAACAAAATTCATTTGGAATAATAAAAATAATCAAATTTCCTTTAATTTCCAACTACTTCATATTTTCATTTCAAATTATTTGGTAACCCAAGAATTTATTATATAATTATATAGAAAAAACAAATTTATATGATATTATATAATATTCCTAATAGATATCATAATGGATAGGTTATATTATATTATATTAAATAATAACATTTCAATGATACACTGTTATTTGGTGAAAATTGGTCCTCTGTATAATGCAAGACATTAAAAAAGATTAATCTGGTATATAACACAAGCTATCAAGGAATATATCTCTTATGTTTAATGCATGCTCACTCAGTTCTACATTCATTGAAATATATAAAATAAATAATAAATTTTAAATATATTATAATCTATCTAGATATTATATTACTTTACATGCTTGGTGTCACTTATCATACATACAGTCTAGTAAAAGTTTCATTCATTAGAATTTGGGGTGTCACAATCTCCCCACCTTATTTAAATTATAGCCTTGCAATTTAATCTAGATCACGGTGATAGATTGTCTAATATATCATGTGTTTTAATGACATCATTGTGATAAGGGTTTGTAAGACATCCTCTAGAAATGAGAGAATGGGGAGTACAATGGTCACATAGAATAGTATGTATATAGGTTGGTATATATGAGATCGTTTGTGGAAATTAGAGATATATACTAGTGGAAAAAATATTTAAGGGGAGTTAATGAGGTCCTCAATCAAAAACAAGTTAATGGTAAATTGAAACATTAGGTCCTCATATCTATAAATCATTGATGATTTAGAAGACCATTGGTTTATCATAAATCAAGGTATTGTGAAAAAATTGTATTTTTAAGTCCTCTTAATTTTGGGTAATTATTTTAATAAATGTGAATATAAAAAAATAATCTTACTTGATAGTTTCAATTTCATATGAAAATCATAACTTTTAATTATTCTTTGATAAAATTCTATTTTATTCCTTTAATCCCAAAATTAAATTACTAATAATGAATTTTTTTCCTTAAGAACTAAAAGAAACCTTAAAATGATTACGAGGATTATAAAAGAGATACATGTCTAACTGTTTGTCCATAAACATCGTTCAACTCTGATATAATTAATACATAAATCTCTAATCCAACAAATCCAAACTATTGGTTTATTATTAACATTTTTTCATCAAATTGTTTAACTAAAAGATAAGAAATTAAACAAGAAATTATAGCAGTCAATGGTTGCAGTCAAACCCTTATTGTCCTTCGGTCGTGGGATCAGGACCCATGACCCTGTCAAATTTGATTACATGTCACCCGACTTACAGGTTGTCCTTTTCTATAAAAAAATTAATATAATTTATAAAATAAATCTAATGGACATCCTTACAATTTAATCATCAAATAGACTCATAAAAATTGTTCTCAATACATCGTTAATACATAAATACTTCATCCATCTATTTCCACATAGGTCCTTCCATGTTCTAGGGTTTATTTATAAGAACATTTTTTGGATTTTTGACCTACATATTTTATCTTCAATCTATGAAACCTTAGGTTTAACCATGGTTATTCATTTTCATCATATGTTCAAATCCATATTAATTATTTGTATTGAAAATGCTAATATTCCTAAGTGTATCCCCATGTAGTTTTAAATAATATGCATTGTAAGTCCTGTTTTCATGTACCATATTACCCTGAGTAAGAATTACAACACATTTTCAGAGTTTTTTCACTTATATATATATATATATATATATGTTCTTGAACCACGTCAACTTATAGTATCTTGATAGCGATGTATTTCCAGGAAATCAAACATAATCTCTACCAAAATGAATGTGTAGGATGTACTTTTATACTTATCCCCAAATCATTTATTATATTAATGCTCTCTAACCTATCTTTTACAAAATCTAGTTCAGAATTTTTCTACTAAACCTCATTTGATACCAATTATAGTGAATTCCCACATAAGTCTTAGAATCATTGTCATCTATCAATTAAATTTTCATTATTACAAGGAACCATGCCCCGAAGGATCGAACGGTTTGGTAGTTATAGTCAACCACATATATACTAGAGTATTTTATTATAAAATAATATAGTAAATACACCATTTTATTTTCTTATAATAAATTCATTCCAAATAATTTAATAACATTTAGAACAACTCTAATAAATCCAGTTTATCCATGAATATCATTCATATTTTTATTCTTGGTTTCCTAGGGAAAGACAAATAATATGGGTGAACTCAAATTCTCAGTTAGGGTAAATTATAGAAGAAGTAATAATAATTCAATGAGAATAACATTAATTCCCTGGTATATAATAGAATATACATACAATATAATCATCGAACTGAGAAGGATGTTCCTTAACAACATGGAAATGTAATTAATGGAATCAAATTCCATCCAAATAACTAGATAAGTATAAATAAACATGAAAATGTAATACGATTAAATGAATTCCCTTAAATAAATGACCTAAAAATGAAATTTATCCATAGAACTGTTGACACAATATCTCATGGATGAAAATTAACTAAAAAATGATAGAAATGCTAAATTATTAGATTATTATATACATGATACATTGATCTCATAACAACAATAGATTGTTTATCCATTCCAATATTTGTACCTAATTCTTCTTATGTGACTACTGATGCATATTGGGTCATTCATTAACTGGTCTTAGACCTTTAGATCTTCAATTAATGATTCTCTAACCTTGATGGATTTCATTAACTAGTCCCTAACCCATATACCACATTCCCGTAACATTTAAATAAACTATATTCATTTTAAAATATATGTTTTTAATAAAGGAAACGTGTTTATCAATATTTGACCATATAAAAAATTACACTCAATGTAGATACTGTTTAAAAAAATGTATACAGTTCAGATAATAATCATATCCAGGACAAATGTTATGGATATTTAAGTCAAATTCAATGTAAAATGATCATTAGTTTTTGAATATTTCAAGTGGATTAAATGTTATCAATGATGTTAATGTGAATACTATCTTTGGATAAATCATTCATGAACCATATAGAGTAAAGATACAAGTGATATCAATACAACATAAACAAAGTTGATTATAAAAAAGGGTATCTCTCATTGATGAATGTAAATATTATTAAAGGATATTTTAAAAACATTATTGAGAAAAACATACTTTTGAATTAAAAAATATTTGGAAATAAAAAATTTTATTTCAAAATAACTTTTTAAATCATTTTCATTAAATATTAACCTTTTAAACATGAAAATTATTCTTCAATGAAATGGCGGCCATCAAATATGTATAAAATGAATGAGGTAAAAATTATATATTTTTTGTTGTTAAAGGTGAGAAAGATGCCATGTACATTAAGTTATAAGAATATTCCTTTGAAAACATTAATAAAATAAAAAGCTTAATTTATTTTAGAGAATCATTTTGTAATATAATTTTAGTAAAAAATGGTTTTTAGAAGAAAACCTATTCTCCGACTAAAGAGTGAAATGAAGATTGGTTTTCTGAAAAACATTTCCAAAAACATTTTGAGTAACAAAGAGTGGAAAATGATACCAATACATGAAAATGGTCATGAATAACCATATTATAATATAGTGGTTAATTTAAAATTGGTCATATACTTTCCTTGAGTGGAAATACCATTGAATGACCAGTAAGGTTAATGTTTTGGAAAATAATCTATAATAATTCCAATTTGTCCCATACCACGTTAAGGAATTTAAGATCATAAACCTCATAAATACTAATATAAGATTAATGAAAAAATTTCACTAGAGTAATGAGATTCATGATATATGATGAAAATTTTCAGTATATAAACAATATAAAATAAGATTGGTTCATAAAAAAATTGGTCTCAATAGAATATAAATTGACACGAAATCCCATATGAATGTGGTAAAAATGAATTTGAAAATAAAAATATAATAAAAAATTAAATACCAAGAATATAATATAATTCATTATATTATATTTTAATGTGGAATTACGTACACCATGTATAATAAATTAGGAGTATATCAATTAAGTATGCCTCATTGAAGTAAAAGTTAGACAATATTCTGATACCATAAACTTGTTTGTGTTGTGTAGCCTTTATCATTCCTTATAGTGGTTTTTAACATGTTAATAAAAAATAATTTATTTAAGATTTATGATATTATATATGATCTTCTAATAAATTATTATTACATATTTGTTAATATCATTTTATTAATTTAATTATTTTGGGTATTAATTGCATAGATTGCCGATTATGTTTTAACATGTTATTTTTCATTATTATTTAATATATCATGGTTTCATAATATATAGAATTTAAACCATGAATTTAATAAAATATATATCATGAATATATGTGTTTATAGTCTTCCATAGTATTTATATATTATAAATGATGTGCACCATTAATAGAGATAGTTGGTTGTATGCACGTAAGAATAGTCCATTTAATTTTTTATCATATTAAGATAATGAATGATAAAAGAAAAAAAATATTATAATTATAGTAGAAGATATATTTTATATATTTTAAATAGAATTATTAAATCCATCCTCTATATGTTCCATGTATAGCATGAATGAGTCATATTACTTTGAGGGGGTTTTAGTCAACACTTCCTCAAATGAAATTATCGTATTTACACATAACAAAAAGCATAAAAGTATTTTCTAAATAAAGATTAAATAAGAATAAAAAAATAATAAATATCATATATAATACATATATAAACATAGTTTTCCTCATAATGGCCACTATGAGAGGTGGTAAGGGAAAAATGAACAATTATTATTTCTTGAGGTGGTCGTCCATTGTACACAGAAACACTCTGTTCGTTTCCCATTAGAAGGTGGTGTGTATAAGTGTATGTAAAAATCATAAAATAAAAAAATAATAGTATATTTAAGATAATTATTTTTTATATAAGTATATAATAAGAAGATTATAAGTAGTGGATAATGGAAATCTAACTAAAAAATTGAGAGAAAATGTTACTTCTTAATTGGGTAACTTCTTTTGAATTGAATCAAAATGATTCAATTGGAAAGAATTATTTCAAAAGGTAGGATTCCAATTATAGGGGAGGGATGTATGTATAATTTTTGGGATAATATTGGAAGAAATAAATAGGTTTTTTAGTTTTGAGGAAGTGGGATATGTGGCGGCCTTTTATAGAAAAGGAAAAGGACTCACTGTGAATTTTTAGAAACATGGTTGGTGTACTCATTTTATTTCTTAAATATGTCATACCAAAAAAATTAAAAACACATTTATTTAAGATTAAACTCCGATATATGTCTATAACATGGATTTTGGACTTGTTTTTGGGTCATTTGGGCCCTTAAATATATGCTTTAGTGCATTTGTAATCTTAATTACACCTCAATTGGGGTAATTAGTTTTAATCACATTCATTAAACATTTTGGTCAAAATTAATTTTATATTATGAGACTCAAAATATAATCCCGATTAAAATTTTGTATGTATTTTTTTTTGAAATTCAAATCATAGAATTATCAAAATTAATATTAAGTTTAATCTTCTATACAGACAGTTTAACAGCTTTTAGAAGAAAAAATTTCAACTGATTGGTGTGTTTGTATATTCAATTTCAAATTGAAATTTATAATAATGAAAGAAATTATATTAGTAGATTTATAATTATTTTAATGTGACATTAAAAACTATTTAATAGATATTTTATTGTTAATTATTATTTAGATGAAAATGTAGTTTTAAACTAAAATGCAGTATTTTTCACTATTAATCAATAAATGATGTTTCCATGAAAATCCAAAAAATTCACTATATTATAATTTGGTCATTATGAATTAAACAATGAAGTTGATTTATATAATATTAAATTTATTAAAGTGTCAAATTTTATAATTAAAATAAGTACACTATTAAAAGTTGGAAAAATTCATTAATAAAAAAGGTTTTTTTGGGTGTAAAATTACATTTGTTCTTATCATATTTTTATAAAATCAATAGGATGAAAATAAAAAATATTTTATTGAACATATGACATATATATTTCATTATATTAATATGATTAATTACATTTATTAAGACAATACTCCTTTGGAAGCATAAAAATAATAATATTTGTTTTTTATATCCAATTGGTTCTTATTTTATTTTATAATTAATCGGTAACCAATGAATTAATTTCACATTTATATAAACCATAAATTTTTATAAGTTACTTAATATTATTAATAACTTCTATCATAACATCTAGGTTATATTATATTTTATTATATTATAATATTTCAGTAAGACATTGTTATTGGGTGAAACTATGTCTTGCATGTAATGGAAGCAATCAAATAAGGCTTCTCTTGCATGTAACATAAGATATCAAGGAAGGTATCTCTTTTTTGTAACCCATTATAACATAGTTTTTCATGTATTAATAAATATATAATCCATTTTAAATAGTAAAAATGTTATAAATTATCAAGATATTATATTACCTTATTTTCTTGATGTCGAGTTTTATACACTCATTAGAGTACAAGGTTCATAGTTTAGTTTTTCGGGGTGTCACACTATATTCCTCTTATAAATAAAAATAAAATATTCTATGATAATTCTCAAATGATCCTGATATAGAACTAACCAATCCTTACCAATAATTATATTAAAATCACAACGTTTCTAGTAGAAACTATTCCAATAAGAAATAGTAACCATCATTATATAGGGTAAATGGATGGAATTATTTATTATACTCTCACAAAACACCCATCAATGTATCAACGGTGGAAAAAAAATCAATATTTCCAAACCGAAGACCAAAATTCTCACAAAATGATCAGATAAAAATGAATGTTATGGTTTTGTATCAAACAAAACAAAATAAAGGTTATATGATAAAAGAATAATTAGTGTAATATTATTTGATTTGGTATCCACATATGCTAGAGTAGCCAATATAACTTGTATCTAATACAACCAACATCCATGGGATACAACCTAATTACCTTGATATAAACCCTATTCCCAGTACTTTCATTCCTACACTGGGTACAATGTCCCATGCCTCATCTAGAATTACTTTCAATACATCATATACCTATTTTTTGGGGAGTAACTAAGTCCTTCCTTGACTAAAATACCTATTATTACCCCTACCACTACTTTGAATATACATTACTCTATAAAACCCTTACATGTGTCCCCACCATCCTTATGAATGACACTCCCAAGAGGGGTATGGATTCTGAGTATATTTCTGGCACTCCGTACCACATTGATAACATTGCAATAAGATATGATGTTGAGATGGCTTAAAATTCCCTAACAACTCTAACCATTTACTCTATGGATAAAAAATTAAAAGCATCCCTTATTTCAATTATAATATTAGTTCACAGTTTCCCTATTAAATTTTTCAGACCCTTTCTTGTGACCCCTATCAAATTCTCTTCAATGATGAGTGTCGGATTCTTCGCATCTAAAAAACTTCCAAGATGGAACACATTCACCTGAAACATTCTATCATGATGATGATCATCAAGAAAAAATCTCTCCCTAGATATCTCACCAGCTTCAAAATATAGCTAAATGAGTGGAAGGCGAAGAAAATGTTCAATATTTTCCATCACTATCTTTCTCTCCTAAATTAGGTTCATCAACTCTTGGGCCTTATAATCCTTTAACATCAGTAGAAATAAATGGATCAGATAATTATTCTCACTTTCCTTTGAAATTAAATCCTTTTGGTACCGTACATTCTCCATAATATCCATCCAATGTTGTGTTGGTTCATGTAGAATATATTAAAAAATATTCACCTTCCTATTAGCGGGTGTTGCAATATTAGAAATTTTCACCATGATAGACCTGATTTAATACTCGACTACATGGTGGCCTCCATAAAAAATTAACGCAAATAGATGTTGTAGTTATAACTATACCATTATCTCAATCATCAAAGGAAAATACCAAATATTATATATTTTAGTGAATCATAAGACCATTAGGAATATTCCATGAACCTAGACAACAATATGATCATCAGGAACTATATGAAGCACTAGTTTGATTATATTAGGTGGATACTAATTTAAACTCTCATAACAGTCAACATGATGATGATGAAGACACATTTTCTATAAAATAAAGTCACATTTCTCAGAAAACTATCAATAATAATAGGGTCAACCTCAATAGGTGAAAATAATATAGAACCACTAACTCATGTCCTCTCTAAAAAATGATTACAAGGGTTTTAGAATAACATGTGAGTTCATTTCATATCATTTCCTATATATATAAACATTTATACTATATCACTATTTAATCATTCATTTACATATAAAATATAAGAAAAATTACATATCATTAATAATTCATGATAATATATATATCGATGTTCCTATTAGAATGGATGAATGAGCATATTTTTCTATACTGATCCATGAGAACTTATATAATTAAATCTTAATATTATGGAACAATAATATCGCACTAAATCTATATCACCCAATGTGACATATTATCAATTGTTATAAGAGAACATGAAAAACTACACTCCCATATCTAGGCACATGGTTTCCCCCCATAAATGAGTTAGCTACACACCTAGTAAAGATCCTTAACATATCATAAATCATCATAGTCCCCTTTATAATTATAGAAAATAGTAAAAAAATAATAGGTAAAATCTAATCTAATACAACATCGCAACATCCCCTAACCTGACATAATCTACCATGGCTGAATAAGGATGGTTATGTGACTTGATTTCCATCATCCCTTATGCCCTTGGATTTTGACTTGATGTGAGGGTGTGATATGTATAATGGGAAACTAAAACCCTAGTAAAGATTATATACAATTGATTTTTTAAATAAAAATATATTCATAATTCATAAATAAAGAAAATAACATTAAAAAATATCCATGAGAATAAAATCCATATGAATAATCCCATAAACAATAAAGGAAATTTTTTCATTTTCTATGTATTGTAACTGACATCCATGTCATAATTAATAACAAGTAAAATATTATTAGGAAAAAATAATGATTGAAATTTCCCCATACCCTAACCCCATCTCGATCCCATCTTCAAACATAAACCCATCCATCAAAGAAATATTAATATAAAGGTCTTTTATCCCTATCCAAACATGAATCCATGGAATCATCATAGGAAACAGTTGGAGGCCTAAATAGGGTTCGACTATAAATTAGTTAGTCGACACCACTATGTCTAAATATTATTTGTATTATAACAAGTGCCTGAAAAAAATAAAATAATCGTGAGTATCAATTAATTAAGTAATTAAATTAATACCACAACAACATGATTCAACAACATACTAGAATGTATTTGAGGATCTTTCACAACTATGAATGCCAAAAAAAAATTTAACATGGTTAAACATAAACATCCTTATCACCATTCCAGAATGTAATTAGGCATGACTCACACCCATTTTAACTATTACCATATAATCAGTGTAAACCATAAACTTATAGAATTGGTATAAATCATAAAAATCAAGGTAAAAACCATATATATAATAAATTTAGAACATGATAAGGTTTTATCCTTGTATATGAGAATTTCATCATGTCCAAGGGAAAACCCCGTTATATAATAATTTAATCTTGTCTTAGGGAATAGTCTGGTGTATAAACATTCTATCATGTCTCAGGGAATATCACTCTATATATGCACATATTCAAGTAAAATATTACAATTACCTATAATATCAACCCATCATGTAAGTAAAAAAATTCATAAAAACAAGGATATCACACTATCACTTCATAAAAAACTGGAAAATAATGAAAATTATCATTCAAATTTCAACTGAAAATTTCATTTATACTTTCACCATGAACCAAAAACTACCGAGTTATATTAATAAAAATAACAAGGCAAGGAGAATTTATATAACGAAAACACCCAAATTTCATCTCAAACTAAACACACTTTATTATATTAAACAATTTTTTATAATCAAGGGTGCGATCATCCAAATAGTATCCACAATCTATGTCAATAACAAAATATATAGATTTGGATTATATTAAATAATCCTATTCATCAATAAATTAATATCAAAAAGATATATATTATAGAAATTATAATATTGAACATAGTTTACATTTAAACAGACTATATAGATAAGTCTTAGATCTCATACCTTTAACGGATGTTCAAACAAAGGTTCCAACCGTATTCACGAACTAGAAAAAAAGGTTCATATTATCTCAAGAAGGATCCTATATTAGAATTGATCAATATTCAAACCAACAATGACCATTGTCGTGATATTTTATCATAATGGCCATATAAAAAAGAGATAGAAGTTTAAACTGAAGAAGAAAACATACCAGAGATCAGATACATGATCATGATGTGTGAAATCAAGAGCGGCACTCCATAATATCCTAGAGGGTTCCCTTGAAATGAGAGTATGAGGCTTCATGAAGAATTAAAAAAATCATCCGAATGACACCTCTAAAATTTAATCTCTAGTAATTACAATGCATGTAATGTAGTTACATGTATTGTATTTATATTTAGATGGATATACCAAAAACCCATTCTATTTTTTGAATATTTAATTCTCCTAGACATTAAATTATCAGGGATTGGTTCATGATGTTTTACTACTTCACATCCTGAATTAGTTTATGAATTAATTCTATTGCCTTTTACAATCCATTTGACCCATTTAAACAATATTTAAATGAAATTAAGATAGTTTTCAACCTAGTTTCCTTATAAAAACATGAGTCCCATTTAATGATCCTTATCATTCCTAGAACCCTTTGGAACACTAGAACCCATTTTACCTGAACTTCATTAATTTGAATTGAGAACCAAGAACCACTCCTCATATGTATCCTCTTGTGTTTTCTCATGTTTCCTCACAACCCATTTTTTCATATAATTAAACACTAATAAACCCATGAAAAACCATGACAAATTTTTTTTTATTTTGATGGGAATCTCAATGGAAACAAGTATAATAAAAATATCAGAGAGGATTACCAATAAAAATATAAAATCTTATACCATATATAATAATGATTTTTCAAATGTCTTAATGATAAGTAAAATAGTTAATAATTTAAAAATTCTAGATATATTTGTTACCTTGAATGAAGAAATAATGTCATTATAAAGACCGTTGTTTTTAAGAAAGAAGGATATTTTGATGAAATATCCATCTTGAATAAATTTTACATAATTCTGTCATACAATAGACCTAAAAGGTTATTGGATGTATGTGTGGTAAAATATTAATTTTTATTATCATATATTTTTGTTCGACAAAAATTGGGTCACTTTTAAGGGTATCAATGTCGGAAATGTAATGATTAATTTTTTAGAACTCGAACTAAGTGTATGGATTTAGGGATACTATAGTCAGGGTCAAGGGAGGATTATATATGATTTGAGATTATTATGATTTCAAGTAATTCTATAATAATAGTTTAGGATACCATCGTGGGATTAAAACTATAAGGTTGATAGTATGTTTGAAGGAATAGACTCCCCTTTAATAAATTTAGGTTATTTCATTTTTATGTGAGTAATGGTATTTTTGGAGATGTTTTATTGTGTTAAGGTATATGTATCCCTCAGCCCAAACTGGGATGATTATTTTGGAAGAATACTATTACAATTTTAAGGATATATGATAAAAATTGTGATATAATCCATGTGGTAAAACCTTTATTTTATGTTTAGGTCATTATGGTTAATTGGGTAAAAGGGGTTATTAAAATTTGGAATATATAGTTAATAATATATATTAAAATGGGGTGGAAAATTAATGGGTGTAAAAATGATTAATTTTATATTCGAATAAGTTAACAAATTTTAGAACATTATTTTATTATGGTAATAATTTTTTTGGGAAATATTATATTTTACTCAGGGAATAATGGTTGAATTATCATTTGGTAGTATTTATCATTTAATTTTTTATTAATGGTAATCCATGTAATTTATGAAAATGATTAGTATATTTTGTAGTTTATATGATAGTGGAATATAAATTTTTGTTATGTTTCATTTGGAGTGATTGATTACATTTTTAGATAAAGGTTTTTTATCTAGAAATATTATATAGTCAATTAATTATTATTTTTCATGTTTTGAAGATGGTTATGGAAATTTTGATGAATTTTATGGTTATTTATATATCAAATTATTTTTGTTGACAACTAGGAGTTATTTTTGAGTATTTATTATTGATATTGTATTTCTTCATATGAAAATTTATTTATAATAGATATTATTTTACCATGAGCTAGAAATTCAGGTTTTTGTTAATGAATAATTAAAGGATGAATAACTTATTTTCCATTCATTTATAATGTCATGAATTAATAAATTAATATTTTCTTTCATCATGAAAAATATATTTACAATGTTAATTTGTTAGATTAATTGATGATATAGAATAAAAAAAATTACTAAATCACTACCAAAGGAAGCAATTTTTCTTATGACATGAAAAAATTTTATATAGGTAATTTTTCCCAAATTCCCTATGATTATGGTAAAATTATAAATCAAATCTAGTAAAATTATAATGAAATAAAAATGTTATTTTTTCATTAATTTTTGATTAATTTATTTCCTTGTTTATCCCATTTTGTTTTCTAGATTTATAGTCATCAACCTTCTCAGGATCACATTCCCTATCACCCCCATAATTATTTAGAAATGTCAACTCCCCCCCATGTAAATATATTCACATTACTCTAATTATCTCTTATTTGGGGGATTCAGTTATGAGTTATTCTAGAATTAATTGTTATTTACAATTCATTATTTACCAAATGTTGTTTAATTAACATTTTTTAAAATTTGGGATTGAAAAAAATTATATTAAAAAATTATATTCTTAATTATCAATAACAATATAGATTTTTTGTGAAGTTATTTATTATTGTCTGTTGGGGAAGAATGAGATATCAATAGTTTTAAAAAATAACTATGTTCTATAACGTAGACAACATGTGGTACCGAGCACTAACAATAACTAAATAATATTTCATGATCATTATATCCTAGATGTTGAATTTGTGGGATTGAGTAGCAATAATAAAATTTTTAAATATATATAATATTATCCTACTCAGTTAAAATATATTTAATACTAATTTCTAAATTAAAATAATTAATTTTTTAATGAGGTTTTTTTTAAATAATTTTCTCTAAAAGTGGGTTTTATTGTTTTTTAGGAAATAATATAATTAATTTACTACAATTTTTAGAAATAATATATGGTAATAGGGATATATGTTCTCAAATAATAATATTAATAATATATTAGGATGATATTTTGGGTTGATTCTTAATAAATACAATTTGTAGTGAATGGTGAATGATAATGATTTTTTTTGCCAATTGACTATTGATTTAAAACATTTACAATGTTATATTTTTTAAAAAGGGTTTTAATTTTGAATAAGATAATTTATAATATTATTTATGACATTAAAATCACTGGATTAATGTCATTAATAATTTTATTATCAACAAATTTATAATTAAAATTTATTCTTTATGGAAAACCATTATTCCGTACATTTTTGAGATTAGTAATAAATTAAATTTATATACGTCTATGAATTTAATTCGATAAAATGGGTTTTATAATTTGAATCATAGTAAGTTATATTTGGTAAATAGCAAAATATTATTTTTCAATTATATGGAAAGTATTTGTGGTAAGTAGATGTAACCATAGTGAAAGTTTAAAACAAATTAATTAAGGTTAAAAATAATGTGTAAAGTCCTTAAAATTGTCATAAAAGATGAAAGTGGAAATTTTTTTAATTATAGATCATCGTTCATTATCTTTAGGTCATAATTTTTTCCACAATAATTCATTTTTTCACTGATAATGACCAATATAATATTTTATGTACATAAAAATAAAAATGTCATTATCATTAATTTGTATTTATTTTTTATGTACACATAGTGAGAAGAATAAGTTAATAATGAATAATAAAGAGTATTTTAATAATAATCAAAATATTTTTATTTTTTAATTTCAAGGATAATTATTAGTTATCATATTATTAATTTAATTGTTTATAGAACATTGAAATAGTTCCTGCGTAAGGATTAGAAAAAATCAAGTAAATAATATTAAAACCATTAAATGTAATGTTTTTGGGATGAATTATTGTTCCAAATAAATTATATAGTTATTTAATAATTATTAATGATGGTAACATTTAATATATTGGAATAAAAGTCTTCAAAAAATGAAATTAAGGATATTTTATTAAAAGATTTAAGACACATAAAATTCAAATCATTTGACATGTTGATTGTATATTGTGTATTATATAAACAATTTTCAATGAGTGGGGAAAATAATATTTTATTGTAATTTTAGACACCTATTGTGAAAAAATATTAATATCATTGTAATAATAAAAGGGTTAGATTGGGGTTAAAACAAATAGATAAGGGTGAAATCATCACTAAATTTTTTCAAACTATTATTTAATTATTGGATTTATACTCTTCCTAATACTATCATAATAATTTATCAATTTCCATGTAATACTACGAGAAATTAAATTAATATTAATTTACTAGTTTAGGAAATTTAAAGAGTTCCCCTACCCTCTCATATAAAACTGAACCTTCACTCTTCCCTTCTTCACACGATTAGAGTAGTCTAGTTCAGCCAATACCTTCCAAATTACCTTAAAAATATTCATAACCACATCCTAAAGGTCATAGATTTTGGTAAAATACTAACATTATATTTATTAATCTGTAAGGAAATATATTTTTCCTTAGGAAGAGGACATAAAGAATATGTATGACATGTTAGAATCTAGGTAAGGGGTACATTACATTAAAATACTTGCTTTAAATGTTTTAATGATTTATTTAAATAATATTTTTATTATATATAATTTTTATTAATTATATTTATGTATTTGTTATTATGGACATGAATGAACTATAAATAATAGTTTGTGTTTCTTTTCACTTTCATTCAATTTTTTTAAAGAAATTTTTTTACACTGATCATTTTGACAAAAAAAATTAATCCTCAATATTATTGTGTAAGAGACCAGTGGTTTTTCCACCATGATAAACATTATCATATGACTAGATTACATTATAATATTAAATGTTTTCATAAAATAAAACCCATTATTCTATTTTTTGAATATTTTTTCAAAAATTGGACAAAAATTGAATGGATATATCAACATCAAAAATTATTTTATTTTCATTAAGAAGAATATTTTTAAGAGTAAAATGGTGGAAATGAAATATTTAATTTTTTATTGTTATATTATGAATCTAGAACATTATTTATGATCTAGAGATAGATCGATATAAATTATTATGATATATATATATATATACCTCACTAATGCATTTTCTAAATAGACACAATTAACTGGTTATAGGTGTCTCTTATGTGTTATTTATAATTTACACATATATTATTAATCTTATATGAGTTATATTAAAATTATGTGATATGCAATGAAATTGATGTTCCTGTTATTTCTATTTAGTTTTCATAGAGATTTTTAGATTCAAAACTATAAATTAATAAATTTTATTTATAAAATATTGATTTTTAACTTGTTAGTGAAAAATTTGATATTTTTTGTAAATTATTTTCAATGCCACTCATGAGTTATAAAAAACACACTTGATTATGAATTTACATTTACGATTAATTATAATGAATTTTATATAAAACGTTGTGTCAACATTCTTATTTCATTTATACAATTATTTGATCACAATTGTTATCATGTAAAAGTTAAAAAAATGTATTTTATGGTCATATGGTTTTGAAATGAAGAAATATGTTTCATTCATTTTTATATAACTAACTGATATTTTATTTTCATATCCCATGATTTCAAATTATTTTTCATTCAAATTAAGGATTCTTTGAAATTATATTAATTTCAAAGTTCCAAATATAGAAATGACATTGAATTATGTAAGAGAACCTTTTTATATAAAAAAATTATCAAAAAATGGATACCATTTTGTAATTTCCATTTTGGTAGTGTTTAATTTAATTATATAAAAATATTAACCTAAATGGTCCTTAAATTTTTATTTGAACCAATATTAAAGTTTTATGTTCTATATTTTTTATAGCCGAAATTAGTTCACATTTATTTGTATGAATGATAAAAATTTAATGTCTTTGTTTTTATTATCGGAAATAGGATTAAGAGTTTTGGTCTTTTAAAAGAATCATGTGTAATAGAATTTTACATCATTTTTGATGTCATATTAAAAAAAATCCTTGTATTATATAATATTTATTATAAATCAAAATAATTATATTTTCAATGTATATTTATATTTAAACTTCATTCTACCTAATACATAAGATACATTTTAAAACCCTCAAGTAATATGTAATTAACATCTATACTATACACGGAGATATTTCCAATGTATGTGAATGTGTTGAGTTGATTTCAATGATTACCTATGATGGTTAAAATTAAGGAATTTCCTATAGGGGTGAAACCTCATTATTTCAGTGTCCTTAAATTTTCAAAATCATATGATCCAAATATAACACCTTGAGATTTTAAAGGAAAATTTTGTTTGATATTGTATAAGAAAGATAACATAAAGCATAAATAGACTATAAAATATTGTAATTAAATATCAATATAATAACTTTTCTATTGAATTGAAGTATATTCAAAGGAGTATCCAAACTATGAAAATTGTATATAATTTTTTCACACCAATACTAATGTATTTCATAATTATTATGAAATAATTACATAATTTACATTAGTCATTTTATGATTCAAAAAAAACTTCTTATTCACAAATATATTCAATTAATTATTGATAAAAAATATTAAAATATATCAATACCACTTGTAGATATTTTTGTACATAAAAATAGTTCTTTTTGATAAGATAATATAAAAATTATATTATAGAAAAATGTTTATATATTCCTGAAAATATTAATTGTTCAGTTAATAATGATCAATAATTTTTTTATATGAAATATATCAATTCAAGTTGAAAAATAAAATTATTTATCTAATTTAATAATCAATTTATATAATAATCATTTATATATATATATAATTTTATTAATTATATTTGAAATAACTTAATATTTTAATTTGTTATAAGTTCATTTTTTGGGGTTCAATACAGGTTTCCTAAAAATTAATTTCATCGGATTATATGAATTAATATTATAATTTTATTCACCAACATCAATAAATTTTCACTTAAAATATTGATTATATATTATTAAATATATTTTTAAAATTTTGTTAATTTTTCGACATTATTTTTTATCAGAATGAATATTAACAATAGGAATTATTTCCCACTCAATATGTCTATGTATGATAAATGAGGTTAAATATAAAGCTATAAGCATTTAAAAATATATAACATCGTACTTATTTATATTTGGTGAGGTTATTTTTACCTCTCCCTTCATATATTCATATTTTAGTAAAATTTTTGTTTGATAATGTTCAATAGATTATCTAATGTAATCAAATAATTCAAAATGACAATCTATTAGTTTTAATTTATCTTATATGTTATCATTTGGATGAGAAGTTTTTATGAATATATATTAAATATTAAGTTTAAATTAATTAAATTATTTTTATTATGATCATTTATTTATATTTTTTGGGATGGAATAATTTTCCTTTATTCATACTCAATGTGATAAATTACTTTTTCATGCGAAGAAAAATCAAAGGAAATGGTTTTTAAAATATGTATTGATGAATTATTGCATATGATAAATTATATGAACATAAATAATGTATAATTTATTGTTAAAAAGATTATATTTGAATCATATACCTCTCAATATTTCATTAATTCCAACACTAGTGAATGGTTATTAAAATTATTTTAATGATATTTTAAGATAAATAATACTTTAATAAATTTTTTAAAAATAAAAATAATCTGGATAGATGAAAAGTATGATGGGATAAGTTTTAAAAGATGACAAATTTATCAGGTTTTAGGAAATTTTTTCGTCATAAAATATTTTATAACAATTTAGTATTGAAAATTTTATTACTACGATTAATGATAAAATTTGATAACTAATGGGTTAAATGGAAGGATATGGTTTAAAATTCCATATAAACCAAATAAATTTTCAATTATTTAATTGATTTATACAATAACCTATATTATTTCAATTATTTCTTACAGTAATATACATTAAATGTAAAATAATATATTTATAGATATTTTTAATTATTTCCAGGTGTTTTCATTCCGTCATTGGAAAAGAACACCACCCACTTATTTTCTTCACATAAATTTAAAAAAAATTTATTAGGAATAAAATGAATAATACTCCCCTAAACACATTTATAATATTTGTGGATGTTATGGTATCCTCAATATACCTTCCCTTGTGTCCATAGAAGGAAATCCAAATGGGATATCTCAAGGAGGCAGTAATTATTTTAACTGATCTCTTTAATTTTACATATTCAATTACTAGATTAAATTATATATTTAACATTTTTTATAATAAAATAAATATCTAAAATATGGAATTATTTTTTCATTTTAATGAAAAAATTTCATTTATATCATTTTCCATCTTAGGGTTAATGACATCAGCATTCGTGGGTACATCTAGAGAACCACCACCATGAAGTCATGTGGTTCGTTTTTCATCACTAATTCACATGGATGGTTATTATGATACATTTAATAAAAATAAATTATATAAATTAGAAAAATATTATTATTGAGTAAATTCTATAAATTACAATGTTATCCTTCCACCCTTTAAATGCTATTAACGTTTCTGATGCAAATGTGTGGAATACCACCCCAACGAAGCTATGTCATTCATTTTTCATGTTCAACATTAATAGGTGAATAAAAATATTAATTTTCTGAAAAATGATGCTAATTATTTACTAATTATTGATTTTTATATGATATAATAGTTAACCCTTTTTCCATGATCAACCAACTGAGGTTATTTTTAAATTTTGAACAGAGACTCCTTAAAATACCTGACATGGATTTTATAGATTAATTAATAAAATATGGCATTGAAATAAATAAAATAATATACTGAATGATAAGTTAGTAAACTTGTAAAAGTATAATAATTTATTTAAATATTATAATAATATAGTATATAAGAATGTAATGGTCATACATTACATGTATTCACATAAGGAAAGAGGTTTCTTAACTCAATTTCTATACATTGGGTTACACTTCACATCATTCAATATTTTTTTACTAGATTACATGTGAACTTATGTATGGTTGAAATATGTTGTATATAAAATTTATTTTTTTATTTATAATTTGTCATACATAATCACTCTATTGAAGGAATTCTAACATCAATGATGCGATATTTGTATGAATTTCTTTTAACAATATTTATCTAAGACATGTATTGTATAATGCATGTACTTACTTTTATAAGGTCTACATACTAATTAATGATATATTATATGATTAACTAATAAATTTTTAATGATATTAAATGATACTTTGAACTTCTATACTTTTTATATATTTACTATAATTCTATAAAAATTACAATGTTATTTATGGTTTTAATTTAAATTCGTTGATAAATAATTCATTATATAAACCATGGTTTTACAAATATGGTGTGATTAGTGACCATGAAATGTGTTTTGAAATTTTAATTCATTTATATTTTGGGTTTTTATGGATCATTATATGTTTCTTAAAAATAATGATTTTGGATTCAAGCATTATCTAAGTTTCAAGGCTTTCTTACCTCAAACATATTTCATTAAGACGTAATTCAATTGATAAACAAATATTAATTTTTATAGAGTGTATAAAGAATATTTAAATATTATATCAGGATTTTTTTTATACTCATGTATTTAGTTTTTCATTGAATGTCCTAATATGAAAGGTCTTTGGGTTTAAATTTGGTTACAAATATCTTTTTTAATGTTATTTAATGATTATAAAGACTATTAACCACAATATTACGCTATATTCTATACCTTATTTTAATAATATTATTATCTAAAATAAAATTAGTGGCTAAATTTTTTTCCATGATCATCGAGCATCTATTGGAATGGTTTAAAATGGAATTTCATAATAATTTTCAATTAGGTCAAATTTAGTCATAATTAAAAATTTTTGAATAGAATGTTTATATTGAATATATATAGAATTAAACTACATTACCAAAATTATTACTATTATTTTATTTTAATATTCAATTACCTGTTTCCCTAGATATTTTTAAATTAATTCAATTCTGCAATATTTTATTGATATTTTTTAAGGCTACTAAATGAAAAATGTAATTTCCAATAAATTCCAAGAAAAGTTTTAAATATTATTTTTATGATATTTAAATTTATATAAAAATATAATAATTATTAAAATTCATAAATTTGTGATATGATAATATGGTAAAATTCACATCTGTTCTCTTAGTGTTCAATGAATATATTTTCATATGATTGTTATAGATTATATTTCTTTTTCAAGGGTAAAAAATGTAATTATTTATGAAATACAAGAATCCAATTGTTTTGTTTCATGATATGGTACAATGGAATTGTTAATAAAATAAGGATTCTATTTTTAAGCACACAATTACAGTACTTTTCCTGATATATAATTGGTGGGTTCTTTATATCCCACCAATACATTGGGTGATGGGACAAAGTTATCTAGATAGAAGTTAGTAATATTAGATGACTAAGTAATTTTACTCATAAGAGATCATGAAGTTTACTAATTATAAATTTCTTAAAATATATGGAAGAGTTTACCTAATATAGGTTACTTTTATGAGATGTGGGAAATATTTTATTATGTGATACTGTGAATAATTTGGGACATTCTATGATACCTATATTGTTTTTCAATTCCTGTTATGATTTATAATAGATCATTATCTAAAAAAATATTTTAACATGGATCATTATAGTTGTCTTATATGAATAAAAACATATGATAAATCTTTATAAAATTTCTCCTAAATTATGATTGAGGTTTTATGGGTATTACTGATCTTATGTAATGATCATACACTCTGATTCGTTCATTCATAACATTTCTGTTATCTTATGATCACATATGGAATTCACTTGTTAATGATTTTGTTTACACTTACTGATAATTTTTACTCTACATTTTTATTATTTCCATTTTCACAGGTTATAAAGATTAAATTTAAAATAATATCATCTATTAATTAATAATAATTTTGATTGTCATTACAAGGCATTTAAATTGACGATTCTTTTGTTTTCCATTTCCCTAGGTTATGATGATTGTTTCTAAAATTAACATATCTATAAAGGTATGATGATTGAAGAATATTTGGTGATGTGTTTAGGAAGTAATGTTAGATAATAATAGTATAGAAAAGTGGGAAATATACCCACTTTAAGAGATGAGAATTGATAAGTAATAGTTTTTACTAATTTTATAACTCACAAAACCTAAAAGGATTATGGGGATGTATGTGATTATATATTTATTATGATGTTTTTTGTTCTAAAATAAAAATAATTGGTAATTATTATTTCTAAAAAATATAGATATATATGCATTATATTTTTATTAATAGGTCTAGGAGTTCATGTTTGGGACTAGTATAGTTGTTTTAGGGTAGGGTTTTGAAATTTTTATAGATTAAGATGTTTTCAGGCAGTATTAATAGAATTTTTATGTATACTAATATGGGAATATACGATTATGGATGATAAAATTTTTAAATCACAGAAAACCCTTTTAGGTAATTATTTAATTAAAATTTAATGTTATTAATAACATTTTGGGTTATATATTATTATGATTAATTATAATTGAAACTTATATGTATCATATGATTTTAGATGTAGAATTATTTAAGATGAAGGTTATTGCATTTTGTGGATTTATGATGAATATTTTAATATAAAATTTGATTCTAATATTTATTTGTTGTGGTTATTTATTATATAGGGCTAGTCATTACTAGAATCATTTTATTTAAACATTTTGTATTATTATTGAATTTTTTAGACAACTATAGTATTTATCCATTTGATGGTTTACTCAACTTGGGTATTATTTTACCTTGTGAAACCCATTTTATTTTTAAAATCTATAGGATAAAAATATGTTCATAATTTGATATAATTTTTGGTTAAACCAAATTTTATTATTGTGATTCATGAGTTAAATATGAATACTCATAATTTAGTTTACATGATGAGATAACAGTGAAAATTAACTGAAACAAACACTTTAATGATAACATTGAATTTGTGGATTTGAATAAAATCTGGAAATAATATTTTCCAATTATATTAGAATATATGGTATAGGATTATATCAAATTTATTATAAGGATATTGAAATAAAATGGTTATCATATTAAATTTCTTTCAAATGAATTGATGGAATTCTTAACACCTCATTTGTTTATGGTTTTTAATAAACATTCTCATCATTGTTCAGATAATATTTATTAAGGTTTTATATCCCACATCATCATTATTTGGCCATTAATTTTTATATACATGTTTAATTTCTCATTCCACACTAATGATATCAAATTTCAAAACCTACTTATGTGTTACTCTAAAATAAAATTATATTGTTCTTTTAATCATATCATTATCATGTTTTAATATTGTTTTATAAGATGTGAATTTTAAAAAGGGTATTTGAAAATACTAAACCCTTGATTTCTATGATCATTTTAAAATTTTATGATTCAATTTTTCAAATTTGGGATGATGTTACTCTTTGATATTTTAAAAGAACACTATGTTAGATAGAATATACTATATCCAATACTGATCATAAATGAACAAAGAAACATTATGAATTAAATATGATGTTCACAATCATGATATTGAATTTGTGGATATTAATATGATTAACCAAAGTATGAAATAAATATATATAATTTTTATACTCAACAAATATTTATTGATTAATGCATATCAAATAGGCCCACAATTTTCTATAATTGGTTTTTCTTATTAAGAAATTTGTTTTCTTGACAAAATGTTTTTGTGGGTTTTAATGAATGAATATTATTATGAATTTAAGAAAACATTTAAAATTATATTTTATAAAAAATATATCAATTTTGAAATTATATTATCTAAATTGGTTATGTATTATAGTTTTCATTTTTCTCAGATAAATTGATTATTGAGTGAGTAGTAAAAATTACCATTTTTTGTAATAATATCATTTATATAAATAAAATTATGATTATTCTTTTGATTTTCTAAAAAAATTAAAATATTAACATTTATTTATAATGAAAAAAATAAATACATAGGAATTAACTTTAAATATGTTTTTTATAATAGTTTATTTTTTAGATTATAAGAAAATATATCTAAACATTGTTTATGTGAAGACCCGTAAAATTCAAGGGAAATTTTTTCTTAATTTTCTTTGAGATTTTAAAACAACGTAGTTTCTGACGGCACTTGATTTTGAGGCCCGGTGTGCCCGGAATTTCTATCCAAAGTTTAGCTTGGGTACGTTCAGTGAACGAACGAGCGGGAATTCCTATCATTTGAACCAGTGCTCGGAATTAAATTTTGAGGTCACCGATGGAACCCCAGCGCCAGTAATTGCTTAGGAATGCCTTTTCTGGAGTTGTGTTTGCTCGAAATGAGTTGTTTAATTTTTTGTGGATTAAGTGTGAGTGAAATAAAATTTCGTTAAGAATTTTATTTCTCTTCTCCATGAGTTAGAACCTAAGTGTAGGAGTTAGGGTGGGACCCACTGATTGTTAGATTCTCTTGAGTGGATTAAAGGTGAGGTTGGGCCCACACGATCCCCTGCCTTTTCAATTTCCATAACTCTCTAACTCCTCTTAACCCCCCACTTAAGTTGTGTAACTCTTTTAACTTTAAAACTTCCCTTTATTTGGGTGACTTTTCCTCTCCTCTCATTAAGTATGGAAACACACCAATTCTATTAATTAAATTATGTATTGAATTTTTGAATTGTGGCATGAGTTAATAAAATAAGGATGAGCCTTATTTTATTTTGGTTGGTTGTTGTGTGTGGACATTTGAGGAGAGAGATCTTGGGTGTTTTCATCTTCATCACGAAGAACACCAAGACTTCGACGAAGAACGCCGTCACCGTAAGAAGAGATCGATGTGACGTCTCTTCTCCTCTCTGCAGCCGGTGTGTGACCCCTTTTTCCAAAGATCGACGACGCACCCTCTTTCGATCTTCTTCCTATGTCAAAGAAAAGGAGACGCCACTTCCTCCTCGGGCATTCTCTGTAAACATACGGAGCTTCACCTCGTGACATTGTTTTCTGCGGCGAACCCCTGTTCTAGCTATGCTCAAGGTAAGGGTTTAAATTTATTTATTTATTTTGTTCATGAATCCTACCTTGTCGTTCTTTGTGAAATATGACCTTTTTCTATCGACTAACGAGAGGGGGTCGGACCGCACAAACACGACCGACCATCCTCCTTTATTGTTGATGTTTTTATTGCGGATTGGAACGAAATGGTGTGCTGTCGTCGCACCACGCGGGATCGTGCGGTAAGGAATGTGCGGCGTCATCGTGCCGCACCGTGAAATTAAACCAAGTCGTGGGGCCGTCGCGCCACACCGGAGAATTGTAAAAACATCACGGCCGGAGCAGTGCCACGGTGGAGAGGTGCGGCACCGTCGCACCGCACTGGACGAATCAAGGCTGCGGCCGGTTCCGGGCTGCGGTGGAGCAAGGAGACCGGCGGCCGGTTCCGGGCCACCGGTGTCGGAGCAGGGGGACCGCCCATCGTCGATCCCGTGGTGGCAGAAACCAGCCATCCGAGGTGGGCCGGCCAGACAGGAGGATATCCGGGAGTTCAAACCCCCAACCGCCAGCAAAACAGCACCCATTAAAGGGGGGCTGCGGTTATAACCAGGGGCAGGCGCCCCCCAAGCCAAATGGCTCGGCCGTTTGGCCGAGCGCCTGACCACCGCGCTGGGCGCGCTGTGCCCAGGCCGAGCCTGGCCGTGCCCAAGCAGGCCGAACTCGGACCCGGTACGGGTCGACCCAGTTCTGGTCGACCCCCGGGGGTATCGGGTCGGGTCGGACAGGGCCTGAACCCCTTAATACCGAACCTTTTCCGGTCGGACCCCCGTAACTTGTTCTACGGGCCTCCGATAAATGCACCGTCAGTTGAAATGCAATCCTTGGATCGAGATGGTCGTTTCGGTATATCCCACTCAAGGTTTTGGAATACTTTGGGTTTGGCCGCGTTGGTTCGTACACGAAACCAACTGGGCCCTCGGAGCGAAAACAGTCATATCTTTAGCTACGGACGTACGATTGATGTGTCGTCGACTTTATTGGATTCCTCTTAGTGAGGCAGATGTTTTTTCTTACTCCACCCGAGGTTTGGATGCAGGTGGAGTACAGTTGGGTTAGTTTTTCCTTAAAAACCAACTGGGCCCCTAGGACGAAAAAGCAAATATCTCTCAGACCGGGCGTCTGATTGACGCGTCGTCTACGACGTTGAGTTCCTATTAACGATACGGAACTTTTGGATACATCAAATCTGGTCTATGTGTTAGTTGATGTATCAGCCTCTCGGCTCGTGGAGTGGACCCTCCCGAACGAGCTTTCTGTTTTCAGAAACCCTAGAGCTGGCTGCGATTACTACTACTACGACAACTGTATAGAGATCCTCTGTGGATTCGACGGTGACGAATAAATCACTCAGTGATCCTATGAGGATCAGTGCTACCTATCTTTTGTGGGTTAGATCATGTGTGGGTCAGTGCTCAGCAGTTCTGTGTTAGCCAGCGCCTACAGATCCTCTGTGGGTCCGATCCTGTGTGGGTCATTGCGGGGGTTAGTTACCTATCGATCATGTGTGTGTCCGATCATGTGTGGGTCATTGAGGGGGTTAGTTACTTATCTATCCTTTGTGGGTCATATCCTTTGTGGTTCATTGGAGGGGTTAGTACCTATCGATCCTTTGTGGGTCCGATGACTTAGATGAATCAGTGGAAATATCTGGTCATCTCTATCATCATACGAAGAAGTATACATGTGTGAGATGAATCTTGTTTTACTTTCCTATGTGGATTGTGTTGTGCTATCCTGTGTGGATTTACATTTTTCTTTCTTGTGTGGACTTGGTTGTACATGAGTTCGGATGTTAGAGCCGAATGAGAATTGAAGACTTAGGTATATGTATGGGCATATACCTAAGCAGTGTCGGATGTTACTTCGTGATTGTATCTTTCCTTTGTGGATTATCCTTTGTGGATTCTGGGAGACCATCGGGGGTCTCGGGGTCCCTACTGAGTAGCTTATACTCACCCCTGGATGGGCTATGCCCGCACAACGTTGTGTTGGTTGCAGACGACGGACAACGCTGATCAGGGTGGAGGCTTGCAGAGCAGGACGGTACCTGGAGGTGGATCACTGGGCGGGACGTACTCGGAGCGGTCGGCTGGACCCGAGGAGCAGTGGAGGATTTCTGTACCCACCCTTCAGTTGGGATTTCTAGTGGACAGCTCGAAATTGCGGCTTTACTTTTCAGTTGTTGTTTTCCCTTCCAGTTGTACTTTACTTTCAGTTTGGGCTTGTATACTGGCCCACGTACATTCTGCACTTACTGTTGTACTCAGTTTTACTTAGTGTTTACTTCTTCTATTTGCTTGCTCTGTGGTGTCTATGGATTACTTTACAAAGGCAATGTCTTCCCTTTTACCGGGATTTACACCTTGGTTCTTATTGCCATCTCCTGGCCTATGGAAGGCGGGCTTGGGGTAGTCACGGCACGGGCCCCGAGGAAGGGTCATGACAAATTGTTATCATAGGAGGTTCGATTCTACCATAGAACTTTGGACTCTGATCTTTCTTCTTTGTGAAGCAATAGTGTTAAGCGTATTGAGTGTGGTTATCAGTCCAGGGAGCCTAGTGTTGGTGCGGCGGCCGACGTATCCGTACACCAGGTCTCTGACTACTGATTTCCGACTTAATGCACGAAAACATTGATTGCATGTGTGATTCAAGTTTTATTTTTGATTACTTTGTGTCAGCTCACCAGGTATACTGTTCTGACCGTGGCACACCTGTTTCCTTTTCAGGATGGCCCCACGACGGCAGCCAGCTAGGGTTCCGAGAGTTGAGCGTGACGACAGCCTGACGAGCGACGAGGCCTTGGTGCAGGGCCCTTTGACAGTTGAGGCACTGTCGGTACCTCTATCCGCCGAGCCACCGATGCTTCCAGCCCCAATCACTGACGATGCATGTCGCCTTAGTGCACAGCATGAGTTCCAGCGCCAGTGACCGCCCAGGATCCGCGGGGAGACGGACCCCCAGGTAGCCGAGGACTAGCTAGAGGTAGTGGTGTGAGGTTTCCGGTTAGTGAGGACACCAGTAGACCTCATGGTGATCCTCGCGGAGAGCCTACTGCATGCGGCAGCGGGCCGATGGTGGAGCATGATGCTCCAGGTGCACGATGAGGCATCTATTATCTGGACGGACTTTGAGAGCCTCTTCTACTCGGAGTTCGTCCCAGCCACCCTCCGTGCGGTGCGCATCCAGGAGCTTCTTCAGCTACGGCAGGGAAGCTTGACGGTCGCCCAGTACTCGGCGAGATTTATCGATCTCTCGCACTACTCTACCGACATGGTAAGGGACCCATTCTTCTGGTCCCAGACCTTTGAGAAGGGATTGAGACACGAGATAAAGGCATCACCGATCTCCCTCAGTATTCCGACTCAGACAGGAGTACTGGAGGGAGCCCTTTTGATCGAGAGCTTTCTTGATGAGTCTACACCAGCGCCGAGACCCACTACAGGGCGACATGTAGCAGAGTCTTCTACATTAGGCAGTTGACAGATGACACATGGGTCCAGGCAGACCAGACCCTCAGGCAGACGACCTCAAAACACTGGATCAGCAGTGCGGGGCACACAGTGCGGAGCCATTCTTTCGAGAGGTAGGCAATGCTACTCGTGCGGCGGGCAGGGCCACATGGCTTGTGACTGCCCGACCCGCCGTGCTGAGGATCAGCATATGGTTGAGGGGACACTGAGGCAGAGGCAGAGGGTCGACCGTGGTGGTCTTCAGGGAGCAGGCGGATGAGGAAGAGGAGATGCCCGAGTAGCAGGTGGTGGGCGACGCTTTGAGGCTCTACCACCACCACCACAAGGAGGTCCACCCTGACCATAGGGAGCTGGCGTGCATACACAGGTACAGCTCCAGGCATCGGAGCTCTACGACCACGGCACGCCTGAGATGATTCGAGGTACTATCTGTGTCTATTCCAACCTTGCTTCAGTTCTTATAGACACAAAAGCGAGTCACTCTTTCTTAGCTGCTGCCCTTGTTTGGAGCTCGGAGATTTCGACAGAGCCGTTGGCACGATCCTTTCGGCTAGAGACTCCTACGGGAGCAGACTCGACGATTACGCACTGGTGCCGGCAGTGTGAGCTTACTCTAGGAGGCAAGAGCTTTGGCTGGGATCTTCTTGTAGCAGCGTCGAGGCGTTACGACGTCATCTAGGGCATGGATTGGTTGACTACATTCCATGCCCATATTGACTGTATTAGGCGCAACGTGCGATGTGTACGCACCGACGGGAGAAGGTTCACCTTCAACGGAGAGAAGGGAGCCTTTGCAGCACAGGATAGACTTCCGCGGAGGAGAGGACAACCCATCACTCACCAGTTGGCTAGTCTCATCCTAGGAGCAGTTGACGTGTGGAGTCTTGGTTTTCCTGCTGTGGTGGATCAGTATGCGGACATTTTTCCTGACAACGTTCCAGGGCTACCTCCTCACAGAGAGGTATACTTTTATATCGACATCTACCCCGGGACATCCCCGATATCGAATCTAGCATATCAGATGGCCCCCGCCGAGCTTCGAGAGCTACGAATACAGTTGGAGGACTTGCAGGGAAAGGGATTCATCCGACCCAGTGTTTCACCCTGGGCTTCCCCAATATTGTTCACCAAGAAGGCCGACGGGATCTTGAGACTATTTTTCGACTATCGTCGCCTGAACCAGGTGACAGTGAGGAACAAGTATCCGCTACCGAGGATTGATGACCTCTTCGATCAGCTCAAGGGAGCACGGTGGTTCTCGAAGATATACCTTAGGTCAGGCTATCATCAGCTCAGAGTTCGAGACGAGGACGTGCAGAAGACGGCCTTCAGGTGTCGGTATGGTCACTATGAGTTCTTGGTTATGCCATTCGGCGTAACCAATGCTCCAGTAGTGTTCATGTCCCCTCATGATCAGGATCTTTCAGCCATACCTCGATCGATTTGTCATTGTCTTCATCGATGACATTTTGATCTACTCGACGACTGAGGAGGAGCACGCCTACCACTTACGGGTTGTACTAGACACACTCCGAGAGCACCAGATTTATGGTAAGCTCTCGAAGTGTCAGTTATGGATACGTGAGGTCCACTTCATAGGACATTTCATCTTTGAGGTAGGAGTTGCGGTGGATCCTACGAAGATCGAGGCTGTGCTAGCTTGGGAGCCACCCAGGAGCGTAACGGAGGTGCAGAGTTTCTTGGGACTAGCTGGATACTACCGAAGATTCGTGCCAGACTTCTCCAGAGTTTTGGAACCACTCTCATCATTGACGAAGAAGGGGAAACCCTTCGTGTGGTCAGAAAGATGTCAGTAGAGCTTCCAGGAGCTGAGACAGAGACTGACCAGCGCACCTATCTTGAGGTTTTCCTGATGAGGGAGTAGGGTACGTACTCTACTGCGATGCCATAGGGACCATACTTGGATGTTTCCTAATGCAGGAGCGTGCCGTGATCGCCTATGGATCACGTCAGTTGAGGCCACATGAGCATAACCACGCTACCCACGACCTGGAGTTAGCCGCAGTGGTCTTCGCTCTGAAGACATGGCGACACTACCTAATGGGCGAGCGCTTTACAGTCTTTTCTGACCATCAGAGTCTCAGATACATCTTCTCTCAGAAGGACCTGAATCTGAGACAATGGCGATGGATCGAGTTCTTCCAGGACTATGACTTTGAGATAGTATATACTCCTTGGAAGGGGAACATGGTAGCTGATGCTCTCAGCAGGAGGACGGGCATTCAGCTACTTGAGGAGGTGACAGAGCGGCTAGCCTCTTTGCAGATATCCTTCATGGATAGATATAGAGCATCCTTCCTTAAGTCTCTCACAGTCACCCCTCCACAACTGCAGTGGGTCAGAGAGGCACAACGTGGGGACGCTAACTGTGAGATGCGGCGTGCACATATATCCTCAGGACAGGCACCTGATGGTTTCTCCTTTGGAGCAGAGCACGACGTTTTTTTCAGAGGATGTACCTTGGTACCAGTTTCTTTATAGGAGGAGGTGCTGAGAGAGTTTCACACTTCTCCTTTGGCGGTACATCCTGGAGTGGCGAAGATGTACAAGGATCTCAGACGACAACACTGGTGGCCGGGCATGAAGAACGTTGTGGAAGAGTTCGTTTCTCGATGACTCACCTGCCAGTAGGTGAAGGTAGAGCATCAGGTACTAGCAGGCTTGGTACAACCCTTGGAGGTCTCGGAGTGGAAGTGGGACGGTATATCTATGGACTTCGTGACTGGACATCCACGCACTTCCAGAGATCACGACTCCATTTGGGTGATTGTCCACCAACTCACCAAGTCAGCACACTTATTACCCATCAGAGAGCAGGGCTCAGTGGAGAGCATGGGACATCTCTACGTTCATGAGATTTTTCGGATTCATGGTTTTCCATCATCTATCGTCTCCGATCGAGATGCTCGCTTTACTTCCTAGCTTTGGAAGGGGTTGCAGGTGGCGTTCGGGACACACCTACGTCTGAGTACATCCTTTCACCCTCAGACGGATGATCAGACAGAGTGAACCATTCAGACTCTTGAGGACATGCTCTTCGCATGTAACCTCGACTTTGGTCGCAGCTGGGAGGACCACCTACCCTTGGTGGAGTTCGCGTACAACAACAGCTACCACTCCACCATCAGGATGGAACCATACGAGGCGTTGTACGGCCGACCATGCAGATCTCCTTTTTGCTAGACAGACCATGGGGAGTCAACACTTGTGGGACCAGAGATGGTACAGGTCACGACAGAGAAGGGACAGGTCATCCAGGAGCGGATGAGGACAGCTCAGAGCTGGCAGAAGTCTTATGCTGACAGGAGCCGAAGGCCACTAGAGTTCGAGGATGGTGACCACGTCTTTTTGCATGTATCACCTCGACGTGGATTACATAGATTTGGCCATGGCGACAAGTTGTCTCCATGCTTCATCGGACCATTCTAGGTCCTCAGCAGGATTGGCGAGGTGGCTTATCGCCTGGCTCTACCACCTCAGTTGCACAGGGTGCACGACGTCTTCCACGTATCTCAACTGAGGAGATACGCGCACGACCCGACGCATATGATCGACCATGGGGAGCTAGAAATTGATGATGGGGCGACTTTTACGGATGTCATAGTGGAGATCGAGGATCGACAGGAGCAGGTCCTACGTGGACGGTCAATTCCTCTAGTGCGCATTAGATGGCAGCACGGGATTCTCCAGGAGAGCACTTGGGAGCGAGAGGCTCAGAAGCGTGCTCAGTACCCACATTTGTTTCCCTAGCTTATGATGTATCTTTTCGGGGATGTAAAGCCCTGAGGTGGGAGTAATTTGAAGACCTGTAAAATTCAAGGAAAATATTTTCTTAATTTTCTTTGGAATTTTACAAGAAAGCAGTTTCTGACGGCACTTGATTCTGAGGCCCGGTGTGCCCGTAATTTCTATACGAAGTTTAGCTCGGGTACGTTCAGTGAACGAATGAGCGGGAATTCCTATCTTTTGAACCGGTGCTCGGAATCGAATTCTGAGGTCACCGATGGAACCGCAGCACCGGTAATTGCTGAGGAACGAATTTTCTGGAGTTGCATTTGCTCGATATGAGTTGTTTAATTTTTTGTGGATTAAGGGTGAGTGAAATAAAATTTCATTAAGAATTTTATTTCTCTTCTCCATGAGTTAGAACCTAAGTGTAGGAGTTAGGGTGGGACCCACTGATTGTTAGTTTCTATTGAGTGGATTAAAGGTGAGGTGGGGCCCATACGAGCCCCCACCGTTTCAATTTCCTTAACTCTCTAACTCCTCTTAACCCCCCACTTAAGTTGTGTAACTCTTTTAACTTTTAAACTTCCCTATATTTGGGTGACTTTTTCTCTCCTCTCATTAAGTATGACAACACACAAATTCTATTAATTAAATTTAGTTTTGAATTTTTGAATTGTGGCATGAGTTAATAAAATAAGGATGAGCCTTATTTTAATTTGGTTGGATGTTGTGTGTGGACATTTGAGGAGAGAGCTCGTGGGTGTTTTCATCTTCATCACGAAGAACACCAAGACTTCGACGAAGAACGCTGTCACCGTAAGAAGAGATCGACGTGCCATCTCTTCTCCTATCCGCAGCCGCTGTGTGACCCTTTTTCCGAAGATCGACGACGCACCCTCTTTCAATCTTCTTCCCATGTCAAAGAGAAGGAGACACCACTCCCTCCTAGGGCGTTCTTCGTCAACATACGGAGCTTCACCTCGCGACATCGTTTTTGGCGGCGAACCCCCGTTCTATCTACGCTCAAGGTAGGGGTTTAAATTTATTTATTTATTTTGTTCGTGAATACTACCTTGTCGTTCTTCGTGAAATATGACCTTTTTCTATCGCCTAACGAGAGGGGGCCAAACCGCACAAACACGGCTGACCCTCCTCCTTTATTGTTGATGTTTTTATTGCGGATTGGAAGGAAATGGCATGGTGTCGTCGCACCACGCGGGATCGTGCTACAAGGAATGCGCGGCGCCGTCACGCCACACCATGAAATTGAACCAAGTCGAGGCGCCGTCGCGCCGCGCCGGAGAACTGTAAAACACCGTGGCTGGAGCAGGGCCGCGGCAGAGAGGTGTGGCGCCGTCGCACCTCACCGGACTAATCAAGGCTGCGGCCGGTTCCAGGCCGAGGTGGAACAAGGAGACTGGCGGACGGTTCCGGGCCGCCGGCGTCGGAGCAGGGGGACCGGACGTCACCGGTCCCGTGGTGGCAGAAATCGGTCGGCCGGGGCGGGCCGGCCGGACAGGAGGACAGTCAGGGGTTCAAACCCCCAGTCGGCCATCAAAACGGCCCCTATTAAAGGGGGTCCGTGGTTACAACCAGGGGGGCATGCGCCCCCCACGCCAAACGGCTCGGCCGTTTGGCCGGGCGCCTGGCCAGCGCGTTGGGCGCGCAGCGCCCAGGCCGGGCTGGCTGCCCGGCCAGTCTGCCAGGCCGCGCCACGCCGTTCGGGCCGCGCCACGCCCAAACGGGCCTGACCGGAACCCAGTTCGGGTCGACCCTCGGGGGTATCGGGCCGGGTCGGACCGGGCCCAAATCCCTTAATACCGAACCTTTTCCGGTCAGACGCCCATAACTTGTGGTATGGGTCTCCGATCGACACACCGTCAGTTGTGATGAAATTCTTGGATCGAGACGGTCGTTTCGGTATATCGCACTCAAGGTTTCGAAATACTTTGGGTTTGGCCGGGTTGGTTCGTACACCAAACCAACCGGGCCCTCGTAGCGGAAACGCTCATATCTTGAGCTACGGATGTCCGATTGACGTGCCATCGACTTTGTTAGATTTCTCTTAATGAGGCGGATCTTTTGGCTTACTCCTCCCAAGGTTTGGACGTTGGTGGAGTACGGTCGGGTTATTTTTGCCTTAAAAACCAACCGGGCCCCTGGGACGAAAAAGCTAATATCTCTCAGACCGGGCGTCCGATTGACGTTCCGTCTGCGACGTTGAGTTGCTATTAACGATACGGAACTATTGGATACATCATCTCTGGACTATGTGTTAGTTGATGTATCAGCCTCTCGGATCGTGGAGCGGACCCTCCCGAACGAGCTTGCTGTGTGCGGGAACCCTAGAGGTGGCTGCGACTACTACTACCACGACGGTTGTACAGAGATCCTCAGTGGATTCGACGACGATGACTACAGCACTCAGCGATCCTATGTGGATCAGTGCTACCGATCATGTATGGGTCTGATCCTGTGTGGGTCATCGCTCAGCGGTTCTGTATGAGCCAGCGCCTACAGATCCTCTGTGGGTCTGATTCTGTGTGGGTAATTGCGGGGGTTAGTTCTCTATCGATCCTTTGTGGGTCAGATCCTTTTTGGGTCATTGCGGGGGTTAGTACCTATCGATCCTTTGTGGGTCCGATGGCTTAGATGAATCTGTGGCAATATCTGGTCATCTCTATCGTCATACGAAGAAGTATACCTGTGTGAGCTGAATCCTGTTTTACTTTCCTATGTGGACTGTGTTGTGCTATCCTGTGTGGATTTACATTTTTCTTTCCTGTGTGTACTGGGTTATTCTTGGGTTCAGATGTTGGAGCCGAAGGAGAATTGAAGACTTAGGTATATGTATGGGCATATACCTAAGTAGTGTCGGATGTTACATCGTGATTGTATCTTCCTTTGTGGATTTTCCTTTGTGTATTCTGGGAGACCTTCGGGGGTCTCGAGGTCTCTACTGAGTAGCGAATACTCACCCATTCATGGTCTATTCCCGCACTAGGTTATGTTGGATGCAGACGACGGAAAACGCTGATCGGGGTGGAGGCTTGTGAAGTAGGATGGTACCTGGAGGTGGACCACTGGGCGGGACGTACTCGGAGCGGTCGGCTAGACCCGAGGAGTAGTGGAGGCTTTCTATACCCACCCTTCAGGTGGGATTTCCAGTGGATAGCTCGACGTTGTGGCTTTACTTTTCAGTTGCTGTTTTCCCTTCTAGTTGTACTTTACTTTCAGTTTGGGCATGTATACTGGCCCACATACTTTCCGCACTTATTGTTTTACTCGGTTTTACTTAGTGTTTTCTTCTTCTGTTTTCTTGCTCTGTGGTGTTTGTGGAATACTTTACAAAGGAAATTCCTTCCCTTTTACCGGGATTTACGCCTTGGTGCTAGTCGCTAGCCCCCGGCCTTCGGAAGGCGGGCTTGGGGTAGTCACGACATTGGCCCCGAGGATAGGTCGTGACAGTTTTTTTGTTTTGATTTATTCAATAATTTTAAAACATATTAATTTCAATTATATAAAATGTAACACAGAAAACCAATTCCATTTTTTGAATTGTGAGTTTAAAATTTTTAGAAGAGTTTAATTTTTTTCAATGTCAATAGTAACTGTGGTTAAATTGTTTTTGCCACGATAAGGTAAATCTAGTATTTAAGGTCAAATATAATGTAATAAGGATTTAAAAATAGTACTAACACATTACATACATCTATTGGATGAGTTTAGTGTTTCAAACGCATTAATATATTTGAAAATATCGAATAATGGTTCTAATTTTTTTTATAAATGAGGTAACATTATTTTTAGTTATGGGAAATTACAAAATATCACTCTATTCTATTTAATTTCACATTTATATTCACATATGGATAAACAGTTTCTACAAATGAATCTAAAAAATTATTTTAACTTTTAAAAAAAATTATCTATGATGTTACTGTAATTGTAATTTTTATTATTTCATATTAACCATAAATTCATCAACAACGGTTCAAATCCTAGAAAACCCCTTTACGGGTTTATTATGTAGGTTCTGACACATATGATGACATATAGGCGATGATCTGGGAGTGATTCACGCTGTTAGTCACACATTCATGAAACATGCATGTGGTTAAGAACCATGTACGTGCGAATGTAATCAGAACCATTGGTTCATCATGTTATGGGGACATCATGCCATCCAATGTTAGGCCTACTCAAAATTTAAAAAATAGAAAAGGGATTGAGGGTAGGCTATCTATTGTGTGGGGTCTATGACCTGCCCTTCAGGCATGTGCCTTTGTGTTGTGTGCATATTTGTAATTGTACCTCCAAGATCCATATATATATATACATATATATATATATTAAAAATAACATATTTTTTGTTCTAAGTGTCAATAGTCAATGAAAAATATTTTAAAACCATGAGAAGTAACATAATTACATTAATTATCATCTCATAAGATATTTTTAGAAAATAATAATTTATAATTTATGTTCAAATAGTTTATGTTTGAATCAGATACATGTATTTTTATCTTATAATATAAATATATCTAAACAGTTTCATAAAATTACATGAATTGTATTCTATATTAAATAAAATATCATTTAATAATATAAATTTTTATATTAATTTAAATATGTAATGTGGGATTATATATGTTATAACATGTAAAAAAAAATCAAATTTTGACCCAATTATTACCTTATAAGTAACTTTATAACACTGTAGTATTGAAAAAGTCATTACCACATTTTGGGTCAAAATTGGTTAAAGATTATGTTAACCCTAAAAAAATGTTTTAAAATTCCACTATAAACATTCCAACTTTTATTAGTTGAAGGTATTTTAATATTAGAATATGATATATGAAAGACTTTGCCTACTTCATTCCACTTTCACATGAATAATAATTTATTATATTTTTATCATTTCAGTAATTACTAGTTTGTAAAATACATTTCTATAAAAGGATCTCCCCTTTCCTATATAATTTCTACCATTGAAACCCAAAATGAATTACAAGAAAATACCAAAAATTTATTAAAAATAACAAAATCCTTATTCTATAGGTTTTCTATCTTCATGAGACAACCCCATGGGTCTTTAAGAAGAAACCCAAATGAGGTCTCCCAAAGAGGAGGTAATTGTTTTAACTAATTTCTGACATTTTACAAGTTTTTTTACTCCACTATGTATACCAAATAAATTTAAATATAATTTAATAATCAAAATCCATATAATTAGTTTCTATTATTTCAATGTCATGGACATATTCGTCACCTCTCCCATTATGTGTCATACAAAATCATGATTTTTTTATGTGTGAACAAAAAACATTTTGATGTAATATGTTATCTTAATAACCTCCCTATACAGATGGTTATTTTTATATTTTTAATAAGCATATACAGTTCATGAATTAATTATAATTATATAAAATTAATATTTTTCATGCCTTCAAACACTTCCATCCATTAATAAATTTCAATGTCACTCATCTATACATGCAGAATTAAAACTCTATGAAGCAATGTAATTCAATATTCACATTTTAATTTAATGGATGATTGTAAAGTAGAATTTTGGGAATGGTAGTAAAAAAATTTTAATGGTTAATTTTATATAGATAATAAAAAATGACATGTTTTCCCACAATCATAAATCTAATGAAATTTTTCAGTTTTGAAGAAAACTTCTCCAAAACATCTAACATTGAATTGTCTCATTATAAAATTATATAGTTCATTGAAATAATTTAAATAAATTTTTCATCATTGATAGAATAAATATTTATATTTACCATAATAAATAATGATATAATTTATCTTTTTTATATAGAAATATAATGGTCATATATAGAAATTCTTCACTCAGGGAAAGGGGTTTCTTAACACAATTTATATTCTTTAGGGTATAAAATTACATCATTAACTATACTATTACTTTATTATGTAAAAATATTTCATTGATTTTTTATGTATTATTTTCACTTATTTTGTGAGGTTTTATAATTGTTGCATATAATAACTTCATTTATTAAATTTTTAGTTGATTGATAATTTTTGTATGTATTGTTGCACTCAATATTGTTAACTTGATGAATTTTTTTATTTTTCACCTACACCATTATATGTTTTCTATATTGTATCTATTCAAATTTCATATTACTAATTTTTCTTCATCATGGTAATAAATTTTTCTTTTATTTTCTGTCTTTCATTAAATAATTATTTGAATGTTATAAATAAATTTCTTCTGTTGGTGGACTCAATTTCAATTCATTGAGATATAATTAATATTTTTTGACATTAAAAATTGTATATTTTTTAAATACACCCTCATTAATTTGTATTGATTAATTATTTCATTAAAATTATGATTTTTCACAATCTTGTTATGTCCCTTAAATTAATCGAACATTAATTCAAACATTAACAAAGATGATGGGGTTTTCATCTTAATGATTCATATTTTAGAGATGTTTGTATGGATATACATATATATAATTAAATTATGTATATAGAGAAACATGAAATGGAATATAATCACTAATTTTATAAATGTGAATGTTTCTGTATTTCTAATTTTTATTCTTTCAAATCTGTATTTATTTTATAAGGCCATAAATTATTTTTCATTAAGAAAATACACCTAAATGTTATAATGAATTTAGAAAAAACATTCCCCCCAATATTTTTTATCATATTTTGGGAACATTATTCTCTAGATATTAATTATTTAATTATTTTAATTTCTATGATATATGAAATAATTTTAAATTTTTTAAAATGAAATTTCAAAAGTTTTTCAATGTGGGACACTTTTTACAATCGTTAGATATGTTTAAAAAGAATGTCTGTTTTTAACATATATAGAATAAAAAATCCATCATAATGTCCCTTAATTTCAAATAATAATTTATTACAAATTTTAATTGAAATTTTCAAAGCAAAATAATTTTCACAGTAATTTTTGAAATCTTAGTTTTTAAGTGTACTGATATGAAATGGTATTGTACCCAATTTCATAATAATTTATTTCAATTTTTCTATTAAATGTATTGTATTTTATCAGAAAATCATGTAATGAATCTTATTATCCACATGAAATATTATCTTATGATTCCATTCAATTTCTTTTTGTTAAATTTCTACTTTGAAATTTAGATTATATTATTTGGAAACCCATTAGTTTTTCATGGTTAAATCATGAAACGAATTCTTTGATGAGATAAAAGAATCCATATATTTTATTTCATTTTATGGTACATGAATATTATTTAGGAATGTGGGATTAGGAGTGTGACCCAAAATAAATAATTTATGTTCCTTGATAAATGATCAGTGGTTCTATTGTATCCCTTTAAATAATTAAAAAATTATACATATATAGTTGGATGAAAGCTACTCCTAAAAGACAATAGGGTTATATTAATCCTAAGTAATTAACATGAAAATTTATTATAAGTTACCCAGAATAAAAAATTTGGATTATTAGTAAGTGATTACACTTAAAAGATATGGAATTTATCATGTTGGGTGTTTCCATGATAAATATTTTCTATTAATAGAGTGCTAAATAGTTTTTCAAAGCTTATTATGAGTACTTGTGGATGATTTTTTCAATGATTGTTTTAACAAATATCATGTTTGTTGACCTACATGATTTTATTATAATTTAAAATATATATTAAATGGATCACTATTTTAGAATCATGTTTTATGAATATGAATTCACTTATGGTATGATCATCTGCATTGATTATATCATAAATGACTTGTTCTTAAATTATGACCGTTGTTGATATTCAACAGTAATGATTATGTTTACCTCTATAGGTCATTTGAGATCACCATTATTATATTTTCTATTTTCCTATATTATGATAAAGGATATTAATTGAATTATTTATATAAATGTTTCATGTGTGAATAATGTTATGGGACATGATGAAAAAATAATGTCAAATAAGAAATGTGTGGAATAGTGGACAAAATGATCAGTTCATATCATTGGTTATGTTATGAATGTGTTTATCCTAATTGACTAATACTATAAATGTAAATGATCCATAGGTACATAAGTGATATTATATATATTAATTATGTAATATTTTTTTATTACTAAAATTGTGTAATGATTTTGATATTAGATCCATAATATTAAATATTATTTGTTAAGTCCATATACCGGAGTGTGTGTTCGATGTTGTTATACCCTACACCCATGCACTAATAAATTATTTCATTTCACGAATAATGTTTTGAAAATCCCAATAATCATACATATATTAATAATATCAAATAATGGTTATGATGGTTTGATAATAATTAAGTGGATCAGAACATGGAACATGAAGTTACATCATAGAGAATGAAATGTGTTAAGGAAAGTAAATACGGTAAGAATAACATCATGTTTGTCATATTTCATGGTAAAAACTAAGTAAATTTTATTGGTGAAAAGGTTTCCAAGATATTTGTAAATTCAAATAAAATCCATATATTATATTATCTAAATTTCATAATCATATGTATAATATAATTTAATTAGGGAAGAACTAATCTACTATGTATAAATTTTACCTAAGAACGAGATGAATAAATTCAGACAGGTGGATATGTTTGAAGCCTAAAATATCATAGAGGATATTAAAAACAATATAGTATAGAATATCAATAGAATTATTTTTAATTAATTTGAGATGTATGAAATTAATAAAACATAAGGAATATAACAAGAAAAAAATATTAATAATTTTGACTTGACATACTAATATTCTTCTAGAACTATAATTTTCAGTTTTATTCCATTTACATTTTCATAGAATGCACTAATGAATGGATAGAAACATATTGGGGATTATAATGTATAAGTTAAAGAATGGATAGAAACATATTGGGGATTATAATGTATAAGGAAAATCATTACAGAATGTCTATGTGTATGTAGTAATGAATACAATCGTCATTAGTTAGACATTTTTTATATTATGAGGTATGATATTATTTTTAATGTGATATTTCTTATCATGTAACACCAGTTATTTCTTCACTTGACTGATAATCATATCCCTCTCACTGTTTAATTTAGTATATATAATATTTAAAATTCTTGGCTAAGTGGTTTGATCTATAAATATATGATACATATGTGCAAATAAGTGAATTTTAATGAAACTAATAATGAGATCTATAAAAGAATTTATATTTTCAATAATAATTTTATATAGATACTTATAAATTTATAATTTTATATTTTCCACACATAATAAGGATGGTTGATTTGTAGGTACTATATATGGTTAAACCTCACAATTTTCTTCAATATTATGTGAATGATGTATAGATACTATATTCCATCATTTATTAATATTATCAAATTTAAGTAGGTAATCCATCAAATTAAATAGTCATCAATACTCGATTTGGTATAAATAAAATTACATATTATATATTAAACATATATATCTTAATTATGCAAAAACCATTGCAACCTTACTAACCATGATAAAGATAATTTTTCACCCCTTTCTAGTCCAAACATAATGATTCCAATATACAATATATATATATATAACCTTTGGTTTTATAGGTTTTTTTATATACACAATAGTTATATTAAAATAATAGAATTGTTTTTAGGATGAAGATTTCTATGTTCCTAGAAAATAATTTTATAGATCAGATAATTAAAACCCATATCTTCTCTCTTCAATAATATTATTGAGACAACATTTCTAAAAAAATGATGAAAAATAAATTTATACAAATATTTTTAGGATATTGACCTATAATACACTAGTTATACTAAAATGTTTTATTATGAATGGATAACATTGTAATGAGATAATAAATAACCCCTACGAGACTATACTACACCCATCTTTGTTAATTTTAATACCCAAATTTTCATTCTTACATGGAAGTATGACATAAAATGAAAAATATTTCTGATAAAATTATTTCCATGATATCGTGAATTTTAGGATTATAAACAAATAAGCATATTAAAAAACACATAATGATAAACTCCCAACATAAGAACAAATGAGTATTTAATGAACATGTTAATAGTGGATCCTCTATATTTTATATTGAAAGATAAGTTATAGAATCATTATAATGTCACCAAACATAATTAGTTAGGGATTGGGATAACATAAAAAGGATATTCCCAAAAATTATCTTCCCCATATCAAGGATTTTAGTTATCATAATGGATGATTATTCCATCAGACATTCATCTAAATAGACATTTTATAAATACTAAGAATGATTTATGAATGTGTGTGCAAGATATCCCCACCAATCCATTGAGAAGGAACATTTTATTTTATTATTATATTATGTCTTACATGATAGGAATGGAAACCCACTAAAATAAATATTAGGAGTTGATTTCAAAAAACAACAATGTATGAGTTAGAGGATGAATTAAGAGGACAACCTCGAATTCCTAAAAATTTGTTAAAATGGGTAATCATTACATTGGATGTATGAGTTATGGTCTCCAAAATCAGTCATTCATGAGTAAATACATAAATAATTAAGTACTCTTGTCATAAAAATGGTTCCAAAATATCTATGTGATAAAAAACTTATATGGGTGTGTGGTATATGTTTATTAGTAAACCATTATACTGATCAATGTGTTAAATTGAAAGGAATAAAATGTTTTCTAGCTATAAATTGACAAATACAATTTAGAAGATAATTCATGGATGGAGTGACACTTCACAAGGTTTATATGGAATTTAGAATCTATAAATAAATCTCTTTAAAAATCCCTATACTTGTTCACTACAACATGTGTTGAACCAAATATGTTTAATTTTTGATGTGTTGAAAATCATGGTGAATGTATTATAAAATCAGATAAGATGCCTTGTGGAAGCACTGGAAAAAATTTAGAATAAAAAATTTATCTACAAGTTAAAACACAAAAAGTAAATATAATCATGGTGAAAACATTGACTATAAAATTTATTCGAACCATTTATAAATACAATTACAAAAAAAAGTTATCTTATATTGAAAATAATGAAGAATTTTTTTTTGAAGACAATTAGAGAGAATATAAAAATAAACCTAAAACTAAACCAAAGGATAAATTAATAAAATTAAAAGGTAAATAAACTATGAAATTATAAAAAATGATCAAAATAACATGTATTAAGGAAGATGAGGGGAAATATTATTCTAACAATTTTTCTATCAAGAATTTTTAAATCAAATATAATGGATGAAAAAATTAAGAATGAAATTTAGGAATCCTTGAATATGGAAATAAAAGTACCACTTTTTTATATAATAAAATGTTTTATAAAATATTTTATATTCATTATGGATCTCTGAACAAAAATAGGATAGTTCGAATGAATCATAATGTAATGCAAGGAAGAAGTTTTTTAGCCATGATCACACCATTGATTCCAACCAAATGATAAGACCCTTTAGTATTTTATATATATTATAAAATTTTATTTATTTATATTAATTATATTTTGAGTAATCATGGTTATTTAATTATTTTAAATAGATATTTCATTTTTTACAACCTCTCATATGGGATAACTAAAGCATTCAGTGGTGGTTCTTCAAATTAAAAAATGATATACTATATTCCCAATGGGAATAGTTCATGATGTCCTATTAAGAGTGTATAATTTGATCTTCCTAGTCGATTTTCATATTATGAACATTTAATAATATAAAAAATTATATCAACTATTAATCATCCAGGTAAAAATTGTTGAAACCCATAATAACAGTCATAAATTTCCATGAATGAACTATAATTATAGTGTTTGTTTGGAACAATATTCACATCAATATTATTGATTCTGTAATGTAATATCATTTCTCATTTAAAACTATAACACATTAATGAACCAAATATAATTAAAGAATTTTTTTCTATTTTAATAAATTTTGAATTTTGGCGAACAACAAAAATATAAATAATCTATGTAGAATTTGGAACAAAATTGAAAAATATTGGCAACCATATAAAGAATAGTTGAATTATGATATACTTAATGGTTTTGATTATTTATTCAATAAATAATGATATTAAATATTATAATCTATTAACGAAGGATATATTATTGAGTTATGTAGAAAAAATAATAATTTATCATATGTAAGACTCATAATATTGGAGTTAAAACATTTTTCCAATGATAGGAAATATTTTTTATCGAATGGAATGGAACAAGAGGAAAAGGAAAATATCTAATAACATATATTTTCACTAAGAACAAATAAATATGACACCTATGTTGGAAAATTTGTAATCTAAAGTAAAGAGTTTATGATATATACAACGACTATTTTCCAAAATCTCTACACGTATAATTATAACAAAAGGAGATGAAAATCTTATTGGAGAAACCCTGATAAAACATATCCAAACATTGATGGTGGCAGTTAATAAGGATTCTAAAACATTTTTAGAATACAATATTGTCTATTCAATTTTTTTTCCGAATGGGTTTTCCCTATTTACATGGTTCCCAAAAATACTAGACTTACCATTGCAAGGAATTAAAAAAACAACTTAAAATCAATTTTTTAATTAATAAGACAGTATATATTGGCACAAAATGAATTTTTAATAATTTAATATATAAGATAATATTATAATTTACTTCATTTAATAAATTCATAAATTGGTATCAATAAAATTTCATTACATTTTTCTTGATATATTTTTAGGAAACAAGAGTGTGTCAATTAAATCCAAGGACCGATAATAATAAATTTTCATAAATCATTATATAAAGTATTCCTATAAAATAAAACCATTATGATTGTGAAATAAATAAGTTATATATAAAAGTTGAAATGAAATTATTTCATATGATCATATAGATGACTATAGTTTGTTATTCAGGAAGAATTTTATAAAGATGGTAATTTTTTTATTAATAAATGGGAATATTGACCACATAATAAAAATTGCCTTTGAAAAGAATCTTTTTTTGAATTGTTAGTAGTACATATTTATGATGGGGTGATGAATTTTTTTGGGATCTGTAATTTCAAAAATCTAGATTAAGGTTTACAATTCTAAATTTTTTTTTATAATTTTATATACTGACCCCACGTATTATATGCATGTAATATATTTTATATGGAAAAAGTTCTCTTAAAAAATATTTAAACATTGGATTTTTTATTATTTCCTAACCACTATCCAAATTTCAATTAAAATATACTTATTTAAAACGTTATATTTATATTAGGAAAGAATTTGGTGATATAATATGTAATATTAGACCATAACGAACCATCTAACAACACAATTATTTTCTCACATTCGTGCTACTATCTAATTATATAATCAAATATCATAAATAATATTCTTATTGAAGAAAATAAAGAATACATAATGTTATTGTATATTCATTAGGAACCCTGGATGAAATTGAGAACCATTTTAAATACACTAATAATAGATTTTAGAGTTTTTTTACCTTGGATAAATTTACATCATAACTTCATTATATTAAGGTCTATATATTCTCTTATTAGGTATCTAATAGGTACTCTATGTATAATTAATGGGAAAATAATAGGTTGGTAATATGAACATTTATAATTTGAGAGATTGATTTGGAGATTGAATTAATGATTGAAGATGAATATCATGTCAAAAAATGCATGATTAGGAATTAACTCATAATAGAGATGTAAATACATGAATGAAAACCTTTAAATGATTACATTCTATGTGAAAAAATATATTTTATTGAGGGATAACAACCCTAGTATGCTGATTTGGTTTATTTTCCTATAACCTCTTAACTTCCATCTCATTATAACCAACAACATTCCTTGAATCTCAATTATGAATTCTAATTCTCTACTGTGGATGAACCATATCATTGTAGTATTTATATTGAAAAAATTATCAAGATACAGTTTCCTAAGTTTGAGGTGAATTTTATCATTTAATTCTTTAATAAGTTTTTTAGGCCAATTTGTTACTCAATGTTATTTTATGAAATTTTTGAAATAAGGAATATAATAGACCATATTTATTCAAATGATAATTATTTTGGAATAAAATTCTATAATTTTAATTTCACAAGAAACATATCCATGAAACATGAAATTTCCTAAAATATTGAATTATTATTTGATATCTTACAAGTTTGGAGAATATATATCATTGGAATATAGGAAATTCCCATTTTAAATTCATATATCTTGTTGTTTATGGAGTATGTTTCAAAATTAGTGTAATTGAAAACCAAAAATACTAATGGTTTTTTTATTTTAAGTCTAAAATGTTTTGATGATTTGGAGCCATAAAGTAAATCATTATTGACCAAGAAATTCACTTTTTTAGTAGTAGTATAGAAGAAATAATTAAACGGCGTGGGATAAATTATAGTATTTTTACACCTAACCTTTCAAACATAATTGATAAAATTATTTTAAAAAAATTGAGGGGATCCTGGGAAATGATACCAAAGAAAATAGGGTGTATTGGAGTCAATGGTTTTATATCTCTTTTTCGTATTACATGATAGCATGAAAAAATTCAATTGAAATGATCCCATATATGTTTACTTAATTGGAATGTTTATATTTTCATAGATACCTAGAACAAAAGTATCATTGGTTAGTCAAATTAATGGCTATATTTGTAAAAAATAATAGATTTATTCAGAGACATACTAATTAGGAACTATAAAAAATATAAGTATAATTAATTTTAAAATCAATAGTTTATAATGAAATAACAATATTAGAACATTAACCATTAATTTATAAAAAACAATCACATCCAAGAGATAAAATGATTCATTACAACTCAATATTGAATCTAATGTAATGTAAACTATGATTCATATTGGGTGAATTTTTTTCACTAATAATTATCCATTTAGTGTTGTGTTTATATTTAATGAATAGGTGTAGAACTAATAAACTCTCAATGGAATCAAGATGAAAAGTAATTATAGAAATTTTAATCTAGAAATTGTGGTGAAGATAATAGTCCTCAAAGTTTGTTAAAAATATAACAAAAAATATGTATTGTTCCTTTACACTTGGGATTTCATTAATTTAATCTAATATTATGAAAATTGACCTTCTATTACATTTCTATAAACACGCTACATCATTAATTTTAAAAGTATAGGAACATTGGTAGCAGTAATAAATTCCAATTTATATATATATTTTCACTTTTTTGGCTTTATATTTCAATTTTATTTGATTTTAAAAATATTTTGGTAATGTATAATACCTCTTTTTATTTTTTAACATCTAAGAATTATGGGAATGTAGATCGACCCAAGATAAGAAACTATGATGACATTGAAAACTAATTTTTTCCAAATTCACTGTGAGGGAAATTCAGGAAAATAACACAAAATTTTGAATCCTATGAAATGATGTAGTTCCCTACATAATAATCACTTATCTAAGAGGCTTCTAAGATAGATGTGATTTTTTAGAGTGAACAAAATTATTTGGATAACCATGTGATGATTTCATTACTAGTATCTATTGATAATCCTAGTCAAAACAATTGTGTCATTAATCAGGTTCTGACACATAAGACTTTTGAATATATTAACATAATTTAATGAATCCTACGGCTGATTGTACTTGAGATTTTACCCCCAAAAGATCCTCATCAGGGGGATATTAAAAATATTAAATATATTTTTTTACACATTTCCCTATTCTATTTAAATGTTGAATATAACTTGAGAGGAGTATCAGATCATGTTTATGAAATTGTGTTCAGGTTCATAATTTCTTCTTTACCCTATGTACAACATGAGTAATTTTATGACATTGAGTGTTCGACTATAAGAAATTTGGGGTAAGGGTGTTAAAACAGTGTAAATTGATTTAATAATTTTGAATCAATTAACCCCCTATTCCTGAACCCTTTCATGTTCACAAAACTAGGAGGTCCCAAATGACACCAAGATAGTTTATCTCCTCAATCTGATGATTGTTAATGTAAATAACAAAGATTTTAAACACCTCATCACATTGATTCGAGCTTGGTTTGTTCATCAGCTAATGGGTGAGAGGAGGGTTAACTCCCTATTAATTTTTTTTGACCCCTCTATATCAATCTGTAGGTTTTGGAGGTAACCAGAGTGAATTAGGTGACTCATATTGAAATTCCCATCGATATTCTTATTTAAATTGTGTGTCAAATAGTGAGACACACCATGTGTTGTTCTAGTTTAGGGAAAGTTAATTTTGGAGAATATATATTTTTAACAAGGATTACAATACATGTAGTGACCCATGATACTTGGACATACGAAAGGGCTAGGCTAGTAGTGTAACAGTATGTGGTCATATAAATTTTCATAGACACTGTATTTCAGAATTTGTTCCAGACAGGGGCATGGGAAATGACAAAACCAAGTGGTCGTTTAACCTTGACACACCATGTACCATATGCTACACGATCTGTGTGAGGTAATGATTGTTGAAACATGTGGAGGAAGAACACAGTCGCATGCTTGGTGAGGTAGGACATATCATGTTATGGGTTTTACATGTCATGCAATCATGCATATCCAACCAATCCATTTAAACTAGGGGTATACATAGGTTCTTAGGTGGGTTCACAAGCCATGTGGGAACGCTATGATCATTCATGAGATATTCATAAGTTCTTCCACCATGTGAAGCTATTTTTTTGGATCCCTAATTTAGTATTGAGGGTAGAAATTCCTGATAATAATTCCACAAATAATGGAAAGGGGGACTCTATAGTGGAATGAGATATACGATGTGGCATGAATTGAGCATGAATTTGTAATATCGGAGCCTAATGATGGGTAATGATCAGAGTGGATCACAAGGTTAATTCCAGGGTTTTTAGTACCCCCAGTTTCTAGTACATAATCCTTTCTTTAGTTTTTATGGATACAAAGTAAAATGTCATTTTGGTAGAGTTTGGTGAACATTCACTATTTTTTTGGGGCTAAAGGAGAGGTGTGTGGGTTGTGCACAGTTTATCCAAACCATGCTGAAATCATAGGAGAAACCATTCACAATACAAGGTTTAAATAAGAGAGCTTCAGCACGGTGTGCACATAGTTTTCAATATCATGTGAGAAGGTCATGCAAGGGTGTGTAGAATCTAATGAAAGTTTAGCTCATAGTTTGTTTAACCATGTTAACTAACTGTTAAAATTAATTAAATGAGATCCTAATTAAGGGGATGTCACATGTTTTTGCCTCAATGTTTTTTTTTTCTCTTAAGTAGTCATAAATATTTATTTCTTTTCCTTGAAGGTACTAGAACCACACCCATGCTTTTCGGAGTCCATTTGATGTATTCCCTTCGTGTTTTATTCCTGTAATCTAGGGGTATGTGGTTGTTCTTCACTGTTCTTGATTAGTTACCTATAACTACATAGATGTAAATCTCTCCCTTCATAGTTTCCCAGATCTACAAGATTACGGATAGATCTATATGAGTGTGTATGGCATAGATTTTTAGATTTGGTCTTGATCTATCTAGGAGTATATAACTAAAGAGGTTCCATGAAGAATCGACCCACTTGTGTGAGCGTTCTTCATCCTTGTCGGTTTTTGTAAAAACCTTGAAGGTGGTTTCCTTCACTCTCAACTCCTCTTTCTAGAATTCCTCTTTATAGTTTCAATTTGTGTAAATTGGATGATATTGATGGTGAAATCCTGGTTTGATACATGAAATAAATATCATTTCTTACAATTTATCATTTTCTTTAGATTTGTGAAATTATGATAAATTGTTGTGAAAATTGTTTTAGTTTCTTAATTTAAAATTTTTATTTTAAAAGGAAAAATTTCTGGAATGTTTATATGGTTTTATAGGGACTGGATTTTTAATATAAAGTTGTATTACTCAAATGAGTTTTCATTATAATGGTTTTAATGATAAATAGGTTTAAATAAAAAGGTGATTTAATTGAAAGGGTTGTTTTGGCATGATCTTTGGGAATATGTGGTTTCTATGTTCTTTTTTAATATATGGTGCATTGATGAAATATGACATTTCTCTTAGTGTAAAAGGGTTAATGGAATATAGGATACAATTACCTTATGATGACTTTTTAGATTAATATGAAACCACTCATGAGTATGGAACCGTCATCATATAGCATTCATGGTTGGTTGTGTTAATGTTTAGAATGGATTGGTTATGCCATAGGAATATTTAGAAATGATTGCAATGATTTATTAGTTATTCTATGTAAAAATAACTTGTTGGAAAGATGGTTTTAATTTCACTTGTATTATTTTTGTTATAAATGGTTTTAGAAACATGGATATATTAAGTTATAATTATTTTGATAAATTTTTTCATATAAATTGTATTATGTAAATGTTCCTAACTATTCTCTCCTAGTGGCATGATTAGGGAAGTCATTAGGGAAAACCTTATGAGTTTTATAATAACTTATGCTTTGAAAATTTTGTGCTTTTGCAGATTCTAACTACTCGGATAGGATTATAAGTAACGTTTCACACATTTTAGCAGCACATTGTGATGCTCGGGCGGTCTAGTGATCATGGGGCATGGGACATGTGGACCATAGAGTATCATGGTCTTCGTGGATTATTTAGTTGGTTCTCAATGGTTTCATTGCAATTTGTTGAGTATTCTAATTTTTCAAGCTTCGGAGTGGTTTTGATATGAATAAATTAGATGATATGTCTATCATTTATTCAATCATAATAAAGTTAATTGCATGGTTATGGTTTTATTGGTTAACATTTATATTAATAAAGGATAAATCATCCACCAATTTCATTGAAACCCTTTGGAATTTATTTCCAAAATTTTATGTCTTGGGAATGTCATCTAAGGACAAATAATGACTTGTTGTACTCTCATTCCAATGGGAATTAGAAGGTCATTACAAATGGTATCAACTTGTTCAGTTATTGGCTAACAAGAAGTATTCACATTCTTGGTCTTAGAGTAGAATCAAACTTGTCTATTCCTTGGATCCTGATCTTATAAATGAGTATGACTGTTAATAAATAAAATTCATAGTATAATAGGAAATATATAGGCCATTTATGTAGAACATCACGTTACCATGGCTTTGGGTACAAAATTGTTTTTTAGACACTTATAGGATACCAAAATCTCATTGTCATGGGATTATCCAATAAAAGGATAATGCCATGAATTAGAGGAATGAGTTCCCACTAGGATTTTACATTTCATTTGGAGTAATGATTTATAATTTTGTGAAATGGTGTAATTTTTTAAAAAATGAAGAATTTGTTTTTAAATGAAAGATTTTTAAATTAGAATACATGGTGTATTTTGAAAATGGATTAATTTTCAAAAGAAAGAGTGAATTTCCCAAAAAATGTAGAATGTGAAAAAGGTTTTTTTTGGAAAAGAAATATTGTGATAGATGATGTGATAGAACTTGAAATGCTAATCCATCAGTGTCTAGAGAGTGAGACTTTAATAGAATTTTGTTTTTTTAGAAAATGGCACCTGGTAGATTTTATATAAATAAACTAGAAGGAGTTGTACAGAACGTGGTTGCACTAAAGCCACAGTTGAACCAATAGCTAGTTCATATCATCATCTAGGCCTTTTAAGCTATAGTCAGAGATAAAAAGAGGGATAAAACAAGGTATGTGGACCATTTCATCCAGTTCATGAAGTATAATCCACCCATATTACGGGGTTATTATGAACCTAAGAAGGTGGAGGTGTGGCTCAGTTGGATGAATCGTATATTTGATTTCATTGGAACACTGGTGGAGCTAAAATTCAAGATGGAAATTTATTTTATTGAGGATCATGAATGCTAATGGTGGGAACAATTAGTGACTAAAAAAGTAGTTCAAGGCCTTACTTGGGAAGATTTGGAGGGACTGTTTAGTAAATAATTCTATCCTCACATGTTCAAGATCCATAGGATGAAATAAATTTTCATCCGGAAGTAGAAGAATATCTCTGTCATGGGGTATGAAGCTAAATTCATGAATTTAGTACGATTTTTACTAGAATATGGAGTGAGGGTATCCCAAAATCCATGCGTATTTGAATCAGGATTAAGGTAGGAAATTCGATCCAAGATTGTGATGCTCTGTATTAATGACTATACAGAGATGGTGAACAGTGTAGCGGAGGCTAATAGAGAAATATCAAGAGATATGGGAGGAGTTTGTATGATGATACCTATTATAAATAGTGGAAACTCCAATATTGGGAGGAATCTAAAGAGGGATACCTTTTTCCATGGTGGATTTGGGAAATAGAATCTGATAGCTTGATCAGTAAATCTTCCTGCGTAACTAGAGAGATAAGAGGGATTCCACCAATGTGGTTCTTCTAACCACATAAAATTAGAAGTGTAAAACACCACTAATTTCATTACATAATTGCAATGATATGGGAATCCTTAAGTGATTTTCTACAATTCTCTAAGGTTTGGTGCTGAAGACAGCTCTCAGGCGTCACAAGCATCGTATGCTTCGACAGGAAGAGGCCATCATAATCATCATCATTAGAATAACAATGCTTACAATGGTGATTCTTGTACAACCATAACTTCTCAGTAATGGTAATATCTGCAAGGGAATAAAGAGAAGATTGTAGGTATGATGATACTTTATGGACATGAGAAGATGATTGTGGATGATCAAACTAGACCATCTACGGTGAGAGGTACTATTTTTTTAATTCTACCTTCGTAAATGTATTGTTTGATATCGGTGTATCGCATTCATTCATTTCTTCTCATGTTATTTACCTTCAATGTTTAAATCATTAAATGACGCCCTATGTGATTAATCTTCAAACTCCTCTTGGTGAAAGAATGATGTGAATTCTTTTTGTATAGAGCATGTACTATAACGGCTGATGGAGCTGAGCTGAAATGGGACTTCATGATGTTGGAGATAGATGTTTATTATGTAATCATCGATATGGATTGGCTGAAAATTTTCAAGGTTCGAATTGAATATTATAGGATGTCATATAGTTTCATGATTAAGGATGATAATGAGCATCTATTCAATATAGATAAGGTCATAAAAAATTATGCCGCTAGATTTCTGGAACTAGCAATGGGAATGATATCATACTAGTTGGAGCCATTGAATTTGGCATCGATAGAAGAGTTATAGGATATAAGTTTTGAATTAGTGGGGGATCAATATCCAGACGTCTTTCCTGATAACTTCTCTAGGTTACCACTTATAAGGGAAGTAGATTATACGATTGATCTTCTTCCGAGGACCAGTCTTATTTCAATTATGTCTTATAAGATGGAACCAATAATGTTAAGTGAATTGAAAGTACAGTTGGTGGTTCTATAAACCAAGGGTTTTATTCGACCAAGCACATCTGTGTGGGAAGCCCTTGTATTTTTTATGAAGAAAGATGATTGAACTCTTTGTTTGTGCATCGATTATTGTAAGATGCCCCATGTTATGATATAGAATTGATACCCACATCCACTCATTGATTCTATGTTTGATCAATTTAGTGGAGCTCATTGGTTCTATACAATTCACATGAAATCCTGATATAATCAATTATATGTTCAGAAGGAAGATATTCTAAAGACAACATTCAAAAGCAGATATGGCCACTACGAATATATAGTCATTATTTTTAGTTTCACGAATGCACCAACATCCTTCATGTATTTGAAGAATCAAAAATTTCAATAATATGTGGACTCTTTTGTTGGGGTGTTTATAGATGACTTCTCCATGTATTCAAATACATTGAGTGAGCATTAGGAACACATAGTGATAGTGTTACAAATATTGAGAGATAATTATTTGTATTCCACACTATCTCAATATGATTTTTGGATATAATAGGTATGTTTTCATGGCCATGTGATTTCCAAAAAAAGTATTTTGGTGGATCTTGAAAAAATAGAAGTTGTGATCTTGTGTAAACTGCTAACGAATGTATTTTAGGTAGAATGTTTTATTAGTCTACCTAATTATTACAAATGATTTATGTGTGACATCTCAAGTATAGACTCATCAATGAAAGATTTAAAAAATAATAATACTCTATTCCAATGGATGAACGAATGCCATAATTCATTCCAAGAGCTCATTGTTCTTCTTGTAACAAACTCTATCTTGATTTTTCAAAATCCAGGGTAGGGGTATGTGGTTTATTTTGATGCTTTGGGATCAGGGTTGGGATGCGTTCTTATGAATGGAGACCATGTTGTGGCTTATTGTTTAAAACATTCAAGAGCTAATGATATCAATTATCCAAAGCATTATTTGGAAGTTGTATCAGCCAATCTTGACATGAAGAGTTTGCATCCTTATCTCATTACTGTGAAATTTATTTTGTTCATTAACCACAAAAGCATGAAACCCATTTTCTCATAGTGTTATATGAATCTGAGACAGTGAAGATGGATGGAGTAATATCAAATGTTTAACATTAAATTGATTTATACACATAAGAATGGGAATTCAATGGGAGATTCATTGAAAAAAAAAGTCATTTTCTCAGTTAGCGAAACAATCTTCAGATTAATGGTAGTTAATGTTGTTCCTAGCTGACATTCAGGTAAAATTTGAGGACAAAGGTGATGTTTTGGTTACTTCTTTAACTATGTTTGATCTGGATTTAGTGATGATGCTAAAAAAGGCAACAACATCTGATGCAAATTACTTGGGTATGAGTTCAAAACTCAATGGTGGGGAGACCATTGAGGGTTGGAAGCTTAATGGGAGTTCAATTTTGTATTTTAGATATAGAATAGTTATACCTATGGCTTTTCATGAAAAAATCCTTCATTCTTACGAGCATTTGAGATGGGATGTACATCAAGGAACAAAGAAGATGTATAAGGTGTTTAAGACAAAATTTGGTGGAGAGGAATGAAAAGGAAGGTGGTTGAGTTTGTATCGTAGTTCTTAACTTCTCAATAGGTTAAAGTAGAGAATCCGAGACTAGTTGGTATGTTGTGGTTCTTATAGATTCCCATGTGTAAATGGGAGTAAATAGCTATGGATTTTGATATAGGTCTCCCAATAACGGTCAGTAAACATGATGCCATGTCGGTGATAGTTGATCATCTTACCATGTCATCTCATTTCATTCCAATTCATGAAACTCATACAGTGGAGGATATATCCGAAAACTACATCCATGAAGTGGTAAAAAGGCATATCATACCCTTGTCAATAGTCTCAGATAGAGACTTAAGGTTCACATCTCATTTCTAGAAATCCATACAGAATGTCTTTGGCACTCTGTTGAATATGAGCATGGCGTATCATCCTCAGACTGATGGGAAATCCAATCTGATGATTCAAACATTGGAATCCATGATAAGGGCATGTGTAATGGATTTTCGTGGCTCATGGGAGTAGAACATACCCTTAGCGGGGTTCTCATATAATAAAAGCTATCAGGACATGATACATATGACTCGGTTTGAATAATTGTATGGGTGCCCATGTCATTCTCCACTAAGATAGGTGAAACTAGGTGAAACATCACTAGTTGGGACAAGCCTTGTCCATGAAATAGTGGAGAAGATTTAGTTAATTAGAACATGGTTGGAGACAACTCAGAATCATCAGAAATTATATGGGGATTGTCGTTGAAGGCATATATTGTTTGCCTTGAGTGATCATGTTTTCTTGAGGATCTTTACAAGACATGGACATTGCCATTTCGCAAAGTAGGGAATGAAATATCCTAGATACATTAGCCTTTTAAAGTTATTAGAATAGGTTGTAGATGAGGAATATTGGTTTCCACTATCACCACAGTTCAGTTCGGTGTAAAATTTGTTCCAAGTATCTCAGTTCAAAATGTATCTTCCTAATCATGTCCATGTGATCATATGTGATAAAATTGACCTAGATTCAGATGCTTCATTGGTGCATATCCCTGTGTAGTTTGTGGATAGAGAATAAAAAGTAATGGATAGAAAAATAATTGGTATAGTGTGGGTTTTATGGAAGAATGGTCATATTTATGATGAATCATGGGAACGTGTGAAGGAAATGAATGAGTAATGGTCAGAACTCTTATAGGGAAATGATAGTTTTCACTTTTTAGGGATGGAAGACAGATTGTGGGGAGAGTGTAATACCCCTAATTTCAGGTATGTAACCCATTATTTTTTTCTATGGATATAAATTAAGGGGGATTGATGGAAGAGGTTGGTGAGCTTTCCATATGTTTTGGGGTGGAAAGGAGAGACGCTCGGGATGCACATCATTTATCCAAACCATACAGAAGTCTAAGGAATAACCATGAAAAATAAAATGTTTGAGGTAGAGTGATTCGGCATGGTGTGTTCACTGTTAGATAGACACTGTGAGGAGGCCATGCAAGGGTATTCCTATACGGTAGATATGGAACAATCAGTGTATGATTTGTCTAACTATGTGAACTAACTGTGCATAGGGTTTAAATGAGATCCTTAAACGGTGGATATCACATGTTTTTCGTAAATGTATCTAATTTTTTCTCCAATGCATCCCCAACTCATCATTTATCTTCATTGTATGAGATATAACCTTGCCCATGAATTTTGGAGTCAATAAGAAGGTGTTCCTAGGTGTTTCGAACCCAGATTCTTGAGGTATGTGATCGTTCTTCGTAGTTCTTGATTAGTTTCTTAAATATACTTAGATTTAGTTTCCCCCCCCCCCATATTGGTTTCATATATCTACAACCATTATGGGTATATATATGTGCGTGTATGTCACATAAGTTGATATTTTTTCTTCATCTTGCTTGGAGAAGATATCTAATGAGGTTCCATGAAGAATTGATCAAGTTGTGTGAGTGTTCTTCGTCCTTGTCTATGTTTTTCAAAACCTTTGAGGTATGTGTCTTCACTCTCATCTCCTATTATTAGAATTTATCATCATAGTTACAAATTTACGTAATTGGATGATTTTTTTTGAAATCTTGGTTTGATATATGGAATAAATATTTTTAGTTGTGATTTATCATTTTTGTAGATTTGTGAAATCATGATCAATTGTTGTGAAAATTCTTTTAGTTACTTTAATTTAAAATGGTGAATTGAAATGGAGGATTTTTATGAACATTTAAATGGTTTTATTGGGCATGGTTTTTCAATAAAAAATCTTTTTATTAAAATATGTTGGCATTATTATTGTTTTAATGAAAAATATATATTCAATAAAAAATGATTTTATTAAATGGGTTGTTTTCTCATAATCATTGGTAATATATTGTGTGTGTGTGTGTGTTCACGTCTTAAATATAGAAATTTGTTGAAATATGACCTTCTACTATGTGCCAAATCATTAATGGAACATGGGATACAATTACCTCGTGACTACTTAGTAGATAGACAAGAAAATGCTCATTAGCATGGAACATTCATCATGTAGCATGCATGGTAGGTTGTTTGGATGTGTGGAATGGATTGGGTATGACATAATAATATTTATAAATTGTTGTAATAATTTGTTTAATTATTTAGTGGAAAAACAATTTACCTGAAAATTGGTTTCAATTTCATTTGTATGATTTTGGTTATAAATTTTTTTGGAAACTTGGTTATATATAGTTTTGAAATGTTATAAAAAATTGTTTCATAGAAATTATTTTATGTAAATTTTTCTAAATATTCCATCACAGTGGTGTGAGTAGGGAAGTCATTGGGGAAAGACTACTGATTTTTATACTCACCCCTTCTTTGGATATTTTTTTTGGTTTTGCAGATGATATCTTCCGGGATAGGGGCAAAGTTAATGTTTCACACGTTTTTTTGCACATCCTTGTGATGCTCGGGGAATTGGGTGAACCTAGAGCATGGTACATATGGATATTGGAGTCTCATGGTCATCTTGGATTCTTCGGTTGGATTCTTTTATTTACTTTGGTATTTGTTGAGTCTTCTTTTATAGCATACATTGGAGTGGTTTTGATATGAATAAATAGTTGAGATGTCTTTCATTTATTCATGCATCGTATATTGAATTTTTCAATTATGGTTTTCTTGTTTAATAGAATTATTATGAAACAGTATATTGTTCCCCACATTTATTTAAACCCTTCATCATTTATTTCCAGCCTTTGGCATATTGGGGATGTCACCTTAGACCATGTAATGACTTACAGTACTCTCAATCCAATTGGAATTAGTGGGTCATTACAGGGTTTGTACCCTTATATAAAAAACTATGATGTCGGTCACCTTGGATCTTTAGGTAGGTAGTACAGTTCTCCCATGTTGAATCAAAGTGAAATTATTATTATTAAGGTATTGTTTAAATGCGTGTTATGATAACCATGCCATCCATTCCATTGATGATTCATCGATGTTGTAGATCAATGGTGTTCGTAGAGAGAGACTTTACAACTGATACCCTCTTTGGTATTAGTGAATGAGTTTCTCTTACAATTATGTTTCAGGAGATTTGGGACTTTACACTTCATTTTTTTGAGGTTCTCTACCCATTTGGTAGTTTTCTCAGGGATTTTACTCCCATTTTAGATCATGGTGTTGGTTCCCCATGATATTAATGTAGATAGATAATACACTCCCCTATTGTTCTAGGGTGTGGTCCATCCATACTCATTGAGAATATATATTTTATACTCCCTTTTTTGACCAGGGTGTGGGTCTTATATTCATTGATTAGATAATCCTCAACAGTTTCAGGACATTGGTCCTCCATATGTGACATGTATATAGATTTGGTTCTCACCTATCATGTTATGGAGTTGTTAAATTGTCCTTCAGGCCAATACTATCAAGTTGTTCTTGTGTTTAGGACCTCCGTAAGTGTTTTATGGAGGAGTTATTACCGCCATGTCAAAAAAAGTGTTTTTGTTCTCACCTGGGGATGGTACTTCCCTATATTGTTACGGTGTGTGTCTCCAATAGTGATCATACTGGTAGAGCCATACTCATCGATCATACCGTAGTGTGGGTCGTATATCTACAGAATGATACTATATTGTCAAACTATGGTGTGAGTCCTTTATCATTAGAGTTTCACTCGTACATTCTATAAAAGTATATATAACCAATCCTTGAGTGGTATTCCACTATAGTTCTAGAGTGTAGGTCCCCAAACATGGAGTATTACTCACCCATATTCATGTATTATTGGGAAGAGGGTCCTCCATTGGAGTATTATATCCCTCAGTTGTTGAGTAATGTTATGAGTAGCAGTCACTAACCATAGGTATATACGATAAATGGTTAGAAGATTGTGCACCCTTCATGGAGGGAGGTTTTTCCACTCTCTAAGGGACATTTTTTTCATAGTTTTTTAGGAGTGATTAGCCCATCAACTTTATAGAACAGTTGAGGTGAAGGTCGCAATATTGTCTCTTATTAGAAAGGATTCCAATAGTTCATAGTTTTTAGTAGCTCCCCCACAACATTTTATAATACTAAGGGTAATTCTGCTCTAAATGGGTTTATGTGGCCTTATGAAGAGCACATGTTACCATTGGAAGGACCTCTGTTGTTGGGTACTATACATAGTACAAGTTATTTGTTCTTTATGGAGTGTGTTCTCTTGAATGTAATATCAGGTATGGTAGAGTTGTTTCTGATTGATTGTATCTGTCATAAGGGTTCTATCTTGGGTGTCTAATCTCATGTTGTGTGTTATCCTAGTTGTGTGTTACCATTAGAGTCTAGAGAAAAATCTTATAGCTGACTATGTGGTTGGATCCTAATAATACATGGAGTCTTAGACGAGTATAGAAGGGTTATTCTGGGAGTCCTTATAGTTTTTTCACATGTATCTTTCGAAATACCTTATGGACTAAGATGAAAATTCATGTATAGCTGAAGATGGTTGAAGATTGATTTTATCTATTGTTTGGGGTTCCCTCTAGCTTGATTGGGAAAACTGGTTCCTTTAAATTACTCCATTTTCATTTTTATTTTATGGTCACAACAGAGTGGTGTTTTATTTACCCTTGTAAGGGTGTATCTTATACCTGTTTTTTGTTGTGTAAACTACATCCCATTTGGAGTTTTCCCATGATGACATGTGTTAGGAAGATATTAGTGTGCTAGGATGACCGATGTGTTTACTAGAGTTGGGCCGAGGAGCTTTCCAGGAGTTTCAATTGGAAGTGATCCCCACCTTTTGAGTTGTTTGGAATGTTTTACATTTTTTGGTGGGAATGTGTTTTTTACCATTTATTATTTTAGAAAATATATCTAACACTAGTTTTGGATAGATATATGAATGAATTATAGTTTTTTTATTTATATATATATATTAACTATTTCATCGATGTATTTTTGCGTGTGTTTGTATATGTACTTTGAAAAAAGACCTCCCTCCCTTACGATATGTCTAATCATCACCATTATCCATCCCCTTGACTATTAAATGCTATCTTGGGGTGTTTCATCACATCCCTTGTTGGGTCTGGTAATGACAATGTTATATCAATGAGGGTTCCACAATGGGAATTCAATATCATGAGATTGGTTTGGGTTGTATATCGACTGTGTGAGGATGTTTCATGTTCGGATCTCAGGACAATGGTTATGGTGTTTGTGTGGTGGGTGATTTATCAATTCATTAGGACTATGATAACCTATTTTTTGTGTCATTGTATTAGGAAATCATTTTATTGGAAATAATGGTATATGGATCATGTAGGACTAGTTTGTGGGTTCCTTGTACTTCTTGAGTTCCCTCCTCATATATACTTATTGACATTGAAGAGTATTCTTTCGGTTTCATGTTTCCACAACAAATATATACAATTAGTCTTCCATAATGTGATTGCAATAAAAATCAATCTCATGATGAGGTATTATGCAAGAAGCTTCTTTTGAGGTATTACATCTTGCTGGTCCACTAATTGAGCCAAAACTCATTTAATGGTTGGTTGTGTTATCATTCCATGTCATTAATGTGCTTTATATGGGTACGCTACATGATTTATAGATTTAGGGACCTTAGTTTTATTATGGTTATCCAGACTCCCAAGTAGCATATCGATTGCTCGAGGAAGTCATGTGTGTATTCATCCATTTTAGGGAACCTCTTAATTTAGATGATGGTACAAGTGGAGATCCTTCTGTAGGGATCAGTTATGAGATGGTGAATTCTAGTGATACAGAACCATGATGATGCGACACTGACAGTGGTGTAGTTTGACTACGTCTTCTGTATAAGGACCAGGCCTTTAAATATTACATAATACTGAACTAAATGAATAATTCACATTGAGGATCTATTCAGGTGTAGAGTTTTTGAGAATTAGGCCATAATTATTACATAAGAACTTGAATATTACAAGTAGACACTACTAAACAATATCAATTTTTTCATAAAATAAAAACTCTTAAAAAGAAACATGTCTAGTTACAAGTTTTAGATAGCATGACTTTTCCATTATCCCATCCTTGACCGTATTCCACATTATGTCTTGTGAAAAACATTTCAAAAAGACATGGGATGAGCATAAAAAGATCGGTAATGGATACCGAAAGAAGGAAAACTGTTAGTTTTTCAATACAACAAGTAAACCATGAATACTATAACATAATAATACTTTTCACCTTTATGAAGTAGTAAATACTCCTCACTAAATAAAAGATCACTACTTACCCTTTTCTAACCAAAAGTTTCCCATAAAACCCATATAAAACACATAAAATATAAAGGAAACTTGGGACATAGACATACATAAATGGCATAACCATATTGTCGACTTCCACACATATCACTAAATGGAATAGTCATACAACCGACTTCCAAAGCCAATGCATTGGAGGTTATAACGTAATCACCCGTCCTTGTATTCACGACACCACCCATCATATGGTTTATCACGTAACCACCAGTAAAATGTCTAAGTACCATCATAAAACATAAAATATTGCAAATGTAAACATTTCTCTAATAGTATTTCTTTTTTAATCACAAGATGTAATTTCAAGATATTGAAATAATCAATCCATTTTCATAAACCATTTAAAAATATATTTTTGAATCAAAGTGTCCCATACCACTTTTAATATTTAAAATGAATTATCATTTGCAAATATTATTGTCTATATAAATAAATCATAAAACACATTTTTAATACATGGAAATTAATGTTAAATATTTAGAAGAATAAATATTTAAAACATTTAAAATGATATATTAGTTAAATAGTTTTTTAACAAAAAGGGAGACGATTGAATAAAAATAATTGAGGGATAACATTTAATCAGAACTTAAGAATATATTGAGAATAAAGGGATTCATGATATAATATGTCAAAGGAAAGTATATACACTACATAATAATGAGTTGGTGTATAACAATAATGAAGTCTCATTGGAAATGTTAATTGAGATGAAATCCCTTATAAAGATGGTATTCTTAAATTAAGGATAAATCAATCACATAATAAGTGTGAAAAATATAAATACACACAATATAATCTAATATTAAGTGAAAAACAATCATAGGTTATTCAAACATATTCATAGGATGACATTTTCAATAAGTACAAGTTTAACCCAAAGATTTGAAATTGGGTTAAGAAGTTCCCTTGCAAAAATATTAAAGCCTAACAACGTCACTTTAGAATTCAAAAAATGTTTTGATGAGATAAAAATGGTATCTCATCACTTGGACATAAAATTTACATCAATAAGGATTTATAAGAACATATCATATCATAATAAGATGTAAATTAAAAGACATAATAAAAAGAAGTCTTTTAAAAATAGGAGGGTGAAAGGTTCCCTTACTGATTTGGTAACTTACAAACATACGCCACATGAGAGAAGGACAATAAAATGTTGATTTGAATACCCGTAAATTAAAGTGTATTAAACAAAGAGTTGAATCATGGGAATTACATACACCACATAAATGTAAATTGTGGCAAATATAACATGAATATCATGGGAATAATAGTGAGATGAAACACATTACCTCGTAGTAATCAACTGATTAATTTGATCAAAAGTTTATAACCATAAAATGATTCATAGAATACCCTGAATATAAAGATAATCATGATAATATATATAAAAAGGAAGTACATAATACACCACATGAAATAAATAAGTGGTGAATAATGGAAATCTCACTGAATTAAAAGTGAGATAAGAATTTTCCTTACCTAATGTCTGACATGACTCGATCGTTCTTTAATCTCCTAAATAATAAACTAAAGATAATTTATACTTTCTTAATAACCTTTTTTTAAAGTTTATTATTCATTTTATATTACTTATTACCATGTTATGAACATTATGTAATCATTTAAGTTAACAACGGTCGTTTTGATGATATTTGGTACTTGAGTTAAAAAATAAACACCTTATAATTACAAATTGTTCATGCAGTAAGATATCCATTATCTTCAAAATTATATTAATTATTTATATATCATATATATCATATATATACATTATATACATGTATTTATAATAGTACATAACATTTAGAGGTAAGAAATGCAATACACTGTTCATAGAGACAGTAAGCCGTATGTATGCATGAACGCTACTTCCATTTCTATTTATTATTTTAATGGAATTAAAAACATAATGATACATAGTTATATTATAATTCCATTATATGTTCATATACAATATCATTAACTCCATCCATTATACGTCCCACATAAGGAATTTAACGTGTCATATCACTTTGAGGGGGTGGTAGTCCGCACTTCCTCTAATGAGATTATCATATTTACCCACTTTTGAAACCATAAAGTATTTATATAAATGAAAAAATACTGAAGCATAAAAAAACATAAACATAATATATAAATACAGTTCCATCATAATGGCCCCCATGAGAGGCGGTTGGAGATATTTGAATAGTCATCATTTCGTGAGGCGTTCTTTTTCCATCCACAGAAAAATTATGTTCTTCACCCATTACATATAGTTGTGTGTATGTTTAGTTAGAATACTTCTCATAACAACATCCTAGTATATTTTGGATACTGGTGTTTTTACAAAATAAATGAATAAAAAGAGTTTTAGGGGTTGGGGAAATAAAATAAAAGAAAACAATTTAAGAGAAATTGTTACCATTAATTTGGGTAACTCCCTTTGGTTTGAACCAATGTCTTCTTGAAGTGCCTTCTACCTATGTTAAGGATTCTAAGAGGAGTAGAGGGATGTAGGGAGCTTAATCGGGCAGAGTTTGGATGAGCCAAAAGGCTTGAGGGGTGTGAATAATTGGTTAAAAGTGGTCTCCTTTTATAATAGAGAGGAGGGGATCTTTGGGAAGGTCTGAAAATATTATTTTATTATATAATGATATTCAGTTTCTAAAGGTCCAAAAACCATTTTAGTCGAAGATAAAATGACTCATGGTCGAAATAAAATCATTCAATCAGAATTGGGAATGTTTTGGATAATATTTTAATCATTATAATCTTATTTATTTTAATCATTTATTAATGATGTAAATACTACATCATTATTTGGTCATAAATAATTTAATTTATTTGATGTCTAAAAATTATAAAAAAATATCATGATGTAGGAGATATTTTTATCTTTCCAATTAATATTTATAGTCAAATGGATTACTTATATAACACCATATACAAATTAATTTAATAAAAGATAGTTGTTTGTCCTTTTGCCTTTAGTTTAAGTTAATTAATCTAAATTGTCATTATCACTCCCATGTGCTTCAATGGGGTCCCAAAATCGACTCAAAGATCCTCATGGTCGTAAATTACTCAACCAATATGGTTCAGATCAGTGTTAGGGTAATTTTAAATTATTAAAATATTAGTTCTACCTTGAATTACCCTATTTACCAATAACCGTGGTAAATAAAAGTCAAAAGTTACTATTCACCAAAAATTATTTTCATCATATTGAACCAACTTTTACTTCTTGATTACAACCATGTATGTCGTATTTTCAAAATTCAATTCACAGACGTGGTAAAATATTCTTAAATGAAATAGTCAATTTTTTTAACTGCCACTAAGTGATTTCTCTATTCATCAAAAATTTATGTTTTTCAGAAATATACCAAAAATTCAGCCTAAGATATATTTGATTTTCTGAATTCAAAAATGATATCTATTTTTTCAAATTTAAAACATATATGTGTCATTAATTAATTTTAAAAATAATTCATGTTATCAAAACAAATAGTGTGTTTTTAAGAAACAATAACTATCAAAAGATTGATACTTGTTTATGCCAAATTTCATAGTGAAATTAATCCCAATGACCAAAACTAGATTAAATGGTAAAAATATATTTTAAGTACACTTTAAAACCAATTAAAAATATAACCTAACCACATATTTGGTCAAATATAATATATCTGGGATGTTACATCCTTCCCCCCTTTTGGAAATTGCATCCTCTCAATTTTAAAATTGGTCTCGGGGACTTCATTGAAAGCCCCAAATCGAAAAAAAGACAATAAAAATATTACTTTAAAATAAAGTAAGAGAAGTAAAAAGGTTAACCAAGACAACAGATATTACGATTCCATGAAACCATGGATATGAAGGAGAAAAAAACCATCAAGTTCTGATGGAGAGTGATAGAAAACATGTTTAGGAGAAATTTAACCACCAGAAAATCACAAACTTGTGATGGGTTAAACGGTATTTGATTCCCCAGTAGTAAAGGTGAACGAGCAATGTTTTTTTACTTTCATTTCCATAATTTGAGGAATTAATTTACTATATAGAATTAAAACATAAGGAAATATTCTTACCTTCATGAAGAGTTTCTTCCTTTATTAAGTTTCTACCAAAAACTAATCATTTCTCCAAACAAAGAGCATTAAAAAAAGACTTGGTCACATAAAAGTAAAATAATATTCTTCTAGAGAATCACATAATCCACAAAAGAATGGCTATATATTTCCCTCATCTTTATACATTAACTAAAACTAAAATGGTCAATATAAGATCCGATAATCCTCAAAAAGGATAATTATTTGTAAATAAAATATGATTCCTAATCTCGAAAATTCAACAATGAGTACCCGAACATCAACAACGACCATTCAATGAACAACATTCCATACAATTATTAAATATAATCCCCACTAACAGTGAAAACCAAAACTCCGATGAATTTAATCCCATAGTCTTCCACAGAAAATCGTAACATTTATCTCCAAATAACATCGAATACTTTTAACGTCTCATACTCAAGTGTAATTAACCTAATCACATATTCTCTATGATAGGTTAATCATTTCCATAAATAACCCAAATCACCTTATGTCCACAATAAAAACATATATTCTCCCAAAATAATATTTCAACAATGACTCCACAATTTAAATCCCAAGGTATTTTATTTTCCTTAATCATATAGTGTTTCCTAAAAAGAGAGAACGTCTTCCAAAATAACCATCATCACTTAATCACCAAATCATTTTCTTATAATAAGGATATCCATTCGATAAAACATAACATCCCAAAATCAACTGATTCTTGATTAATATTACCATTTAACTTAAAAGAATAAGTCATACTAACTAGGGACTTCACATAGGCCAGTGGTAGGCGAAGCACCCTTATCATCCTTTGGTAGTGGGTTTGATTTTGGCAGCCTTTCCAGGCGTGACGGGTTGTCACCCATCCTATGGGTTTTCATTTTTTAGAAATCCCAAAAATGACCCTAACATGTTTTAACATCAATGGATTCCTTATACCTCTCAATTTCATCCGAATTCGTTATTATATCAACAACATAATTCTTGAAATCTTATTTCACTACCATATGATAAAATACTACAATCTATAAAATAAAGAACTTCATTCCTTGATCATGGTGTCCATTTGGTTTCATCGTCATCTTGTTCACGTAGGTAGAAGGTCCATGCATCGCAACAATGATTTAGAGATCCTTAAAAATAATTTTCTTCTTCCATCAAAATACACCTTTTACAACATGGGTCATATGGGTGTTCACGTAAAAATAGTTTTTGAAAATAATCATTCATGACATATAATTTCAAAACATCTAATAAAACATGATTTCTATAAAATAGTTTGATAAAATTAGAGTTGAAACATTCAATTAATGGTCCTTTTAAAATACCATAGGTATGTGATGAGGGAAAATATTTTATAAGAAAATATAAATATGTTGTGAAAGGGTCTCCTTCTTCTGCACCTTTTTGCTAAATCATAATAAGATTCAAAATCTTGTGATAAGGTAAAATATTCGAAAATTCCTTGATAATATTTACCTTTCATGAAAATATGAGAATATTGCAAAAAAATGATTTGTCTAAATACAACCCTGGATCCACAATGATAACGAGGTATAGTGGAGGTGTTTGATATCCCAAAAAACTACATTCAAGTGAGTTTTATTCTTGAAAAAGTTTCACAATCATCTGAACATGGCTTTGAAATAATTATTGCAAGCATGTCATCAGAAAGATACAGGAATGTCGTTTGAGGTCCTCCTCCTTCCATTTGCAACTGACTTTCCTTTATCTGAAAAAGTTATAAAAAATGGATTTAACTGAAATAATAGACATAGGGACTAACCATGTGTCTAAAGAAAACTCCCAATCCCTAAATTTTTCTAAACCGACCTCTGATACTAACTATAAGGACCCGGCCTTAAAACAATATATAATATTGAATTAAATGAATAATTCACATTGAGGATATTTTCAGGTTTATATTTTTAGAGAATTTGGTCATAACTATTATATAAGAACTTGAATATTACAAGTAGATACTACTACATAGTATCCATTTTTTTCAAAAAATAAAAACTCTTAAAAATAAACATGTCTAGTTCTATGTTTTAGATAGCATGACTTGTCCATGATCCCATCCATGACCCTATTCCACATTATGTCCTATGAAAAAATTTCAAAAAAACATGGGATGAGCATAAAAAGATCAGCAAGGGATACACAAAGAAAGAAAAATGTTATTTTTTCAAAACAACAAGTAAACCATGAATACTTTAACATAAGTAATAATTTTATCCTTTATGAACTAGTAAATACTCTTCACTGAATAAAAGATCACTACTTACGCTTTTGTAACAAAAATGTTACCATAAACCCATATAAAGAAAACATAACATATAAAGGTAACTTGGTACATATACATACATAAATGGAATAACCATACGGTCTACTTCCACAAATATCACTAAATTGAATAGCCATATGGTCGACTTCCATACCCAATGAATTGGAGGTTATAACTTAACAACCCGTCCTGGTATTCATAGCACCACCTGTAATATGGTTTATCACGTAACCACCCGTCAAATGTCCAAGTACCATCATAAGACATAACCTATTTCAAATGTTAATATTTCTCTAATAATGTTTCTTTTTCAATCACATGACGTAATTTCAAGATATTTAAATAATCAATCCATTTTCATAAACCATTTAAAAAGATATTTTTGAATCAAAGTGTCCCATTCCACTTTGAATCTTATAAATGAATTATCATTTGAAAATATTAATTTCCATAAAAATAAATCCTAAAACCAATTTTTGAAACATGGACATTAATTTGAAATATTTATAAGAATAAATTTTTAAAACCTTTACAATGATATTTTAGTTAAAGAGTTTTTTAACAAAAAGAGAGACGCTTGAATACAAATAATTGAAGAATAAAATTTAATCAAAACCTTATAATATCAATAGAATAAAGGGATTCATGATATAAAATGTAAATGGATAGTATATACACCACATAAGAGTGAGTTGGTGTATAAAAACAATGAAGTCTCAGTGGAAATGTAAATTGAGATGAAATCCCTTATAAATATGTTATCCTTAAATTAAGGATAAATCAATCAAATAATTATGTTTTAAAAATATAAATACACCCAATATAAGTGGATATTAAGTTTAAAACAATCATAGGAAATTCACACATATTTATAGGACGACATATTCATGAACAACATGCTTAACCCAAAGAATTGAAATTGGGTTAAGAAGTTCCCCTGCAAAAATATGAAAGCCTAACGACATCCCTTTAAAATTCAGAAAATGTGTTGATGAGTTGAAAAGGGTATATCATCACTTGGACATATACTTTATATCAATAAGGATTTAAAAGAACATATCATAACATAATAATATGTAAATTAAAAGACATAACAAAAATAAGTCTTTTAAAAAGATGAGGGTGAAAGGTTCCCTTCCCGACTTGGTAACATACAAAACATGCGCCACATGAAAGAAGGACCACACTATGTAGATTTAAATACCAATAAATAAAAGTTTATTACACAAAGAGTATAATCATGGGATGTACATACACCACACAAAAGGAAATAGTTGAAAATATAGCATGAATCTCACGGGAATAAAAGTGAGATGAAACCCTTTACCTCAATGTAATCAACTGAGTCATTTGATAAAAAGTTAATAAACATCAAATGAATCACAGAATACCATGAATATAAATATAATCATGATAATATATATCAAACTATATTACATAATACACCACATGCAATAAATATGTGGCGAACAATGGAAATCTCACCGAATTAAAAGTGAGATAAGAAATCTCTTTACCTCGTGTCCGACTTGACTCGATCGTTCTTTAATCTCCTTATTAATAATGTAATGTTAATTTATACTTTATTAGGAACATTTTATAATGTTTATTACTCATTTTATATTACTTATTACCATTTTATAAAGATTATGTAATCATTTTAGTTAATAACGGTTGTTTTGTCGATATTTGGTACTTGAGTAAAAAAATTGAACACCTAATAATTAAAGGTTGTTCACGTAGTATGAAATCCATTATCTTCAGAATTCTATTAATGATTTAGATATCATATATATCATATATATCCAGTATATACATTTATTTATTATAGTACATAACATTTATAGGTAAGAAATGAAATGCACTGTTCATGAAGACGGTAAGCTGTACGTACGCATAAACACTACTTCTATGTATATTTATTGTTTTAATGGAATTAAAAACATCCAGATTCATAGTTATATTATAATTCTAGTATAAATTCTTATAAAATATTTTTAACTACATCCTTTATACATCCCACATAAGGCATTTAATGAGTCATATCAATTTGAGGGGGCGGTAGTCCGCACTTCCTCTAATGAGATTATCATATTTACCCACTATTGAAACTATAAAGTATTTATAAAAATGGAAAAATACAGATTCATAATGAAAAAATAAACATAATATATAAATATAGTGCCATCATAATTTCCACCATGAGAGGCGGTTGGAGATATTTGACCAATCATCGTTTCGTGAGGTTTTAGTTTTCTATCCACAGAAACATTATGTTCATCACCCATTAAATGGTGGTGTCTATAAGTGTAGTTCAAATAAATCCCCTTAAAACACCCTATTATATTTTTTATACACGATTTATTAAAAAATAAAGGAATAAAAATAGTTTTAGGGGTTGGAGAAGTAAAATAAAAGAAAACAATTTAAGAGAAACTGTTACCTTTAATTTGGGTAACTCCCTTTGGTTTGAAACAAAGGACTTCTGGAAGTGCCTTCTGCATAACTTAAGGCATCTAGGAGGAGTATAGGGATGTAGGTTGCTTAATTGGGCAATGTTTGGATGAGAAAAAAGTCTTGAGAGGTGTGAGGAATTGTTTATAAGTGGTCTCTTTTTATAAGGGAGAGGAGGGGCTCTTTTGGAAAGTGTGAAAATATTATTTTATTATATAATGATATTCTATTTTTAAAGTTCCAAAAAACATTTTAGTGGATTATAAGATGACTCATGGTCAAAATAAAATCATCCAATCATAATTGGACATGTTTTGGATAATATGTTAATCATTATAATCTTATTTATTTAAATAATTTATTAATGATGTAAATACTGCATCATTATTGTGTCATAAATAACTTAATTTATTTGATTTCTTAAAATTATTACAAAAAATATCAGAATATAGGAAATGTTTTTATATTTCCAATTAATATATATAGTCAAAAATATTAATTAACTAAATGATATTTGTTTTTGTCATTTTTTCCTTTACTTTTAGTTAATTAATATAAATTGTCATTATCACTCCCAAGTGATTCAATGGGGCCGTAAAATCGACCCAAATATTCCCATGGTCGTAAATGACTCAAGAAATATGTTTTGGACAAGTGTTAAAGTAATTTTGATTTATTATAACATTTTTTTACCTTGAATTATGCTATTTTCCTTTAACCGCAGTAAATAAAAATCAAAAGTTATATTCACCAAAAATTATTTTTATTTTATTGACTAAATTTTTACTTCTTGATAACTACCATGTATGTTGGATTCTTGAAATACAATTCACAGAAGTGGTAAATTTTCATTTAAATGAAAAAGTTAGTTATTTTTAACTACAACTATGTGATTTCTCTATTCATCAAAAATTGATGTTTTTCAGAAAAATACCAAAAATTCAGGCAAATCTAAATTTGATATTCCAAATTCAAAAATGATGTCTGTTTTTCCAAATTCAAAAAATAGAATTGGCATTAATTAATTTTAAAATTAATTTCTGTTATCAAAACAAATATTTTGTTTTTAAGAAACAATAACTATCAAAAGATTGATACTTGTTTCTGTCAAATTTCAAAGTGAAATTAATTCATATGACCAAAATTAGATTAAATGGTAAAATTATATTCTAATTAAACTTTAAAACCAATTAAAAATATAATCTAACCATATAAATATATTAGATTAAAGCACAATTTTGAACAAAATACATTATTTTCCACTATTCATTAGAAAATGAAATTTATCAAAAAAATTCCAAATATATTACACAAAGTAAATTATGATGTCCCCATTATAGAGAAGAATTTTATTTGGTCAAATAGAATTTATTAATGTGACCAAAATTAGATTTAAAGAGGGTTATCCATTAAAAGGCGATAAATCGACCTTTTAATGTAAATTATGCGTAAAATTATATTTATTCACATTTTAAGCCTCTAAATTTTATTAGATAAATGTAAATACCTTTAACAATCATGTATAATCATATTGTATTTAGTTTTTTTATTCCCACAAATAAAACGGCTAGGAGTTAACTACTATTTTAAATAATAATATTATATTATTAGTGTGCAACATAAGATTTCAAAGAAACCCGTTGTTGAGTATCAAGTACGCTATCGAACATGGCAACCCCTTTTAAATAAAAATAATATTTAATTCACATATATTAATAAATATGAAAAATTCATATTCTTCATTTATCCGGGATGTTAAATTCTGGAAGAGTTTTACCCATCCACATTTAGATCAGTTTGAATCTAGCAGCTTATGTAACATTAATGGGGTATCCTGACCATGCAGAGTACTCAATGATATTAATTGACCTATCATGTTACTCCCTATATATGGTTCCAGCCCCGTTCATCTAAGCTCATACCCTTGATTAGGGAATCTTCCAAGGCATATGAGTATGTGTGGTTTTATTGTGGCTTCCATATTATGCATGGGAAACAGATCAATCTCTTTTAGTATAGACAATCTGGGAAAATGGATAAATGAATGTTGATTGTAGTGGTGGTCATGGGCATGAGGAATCTATAATTTTTGAACAATGGTTGATGATATGAGTACGATATATGAGGAATACAAATCCCTAGAATCATGAGCATGGGATTGAACCACAGGAGTCGTGCCAGGGATTAGGTTAACTATAAGAGAGGTGACATTACCCTTCCGATGGATGGGTAAATATTGTTTAATATTTTCTAACACATAGTGATACTAAAAGAGGTTTTGTTGATGGAACACCTCAGTATAGGTATAATATGGATTATGGAGTTCCCCATGATAGAGAAATAGAAAACAAGCATGAATAGAAGCATGATGTGGAATGTTGTTCGAGGTTTTTCCACCACCACCCCCAATTGGTCCACTCTAAGCTCAGGGAGCTGGAGGATGAGGGTAAGGATAGTTGAGGGTCATAAAGTCCATTAACACAAAGGATCCCAGAATTAATTGATAAATTAATTATATCCATTATACATTGAATTGTTGTAATTGTTATACAATTATGTGAGGTACTCTTTTCATTTATCATTTTTATTGAGGTTTAACCAGGGTGATGGATAGAACTAGTATAAGCTATTGTGGGAGTCTTCAGATAGAGAATATGACTCCTGGTTAATACAATAAATTTCCCCAAATAGGCACATATTTTCTGATGTGATCAAAATCATGTTGTAAATTTAGTTTTTCCCAAATAGGATAGTGTTGATGTGTGCTGGATGGGTTTGTTATATTTTTGTTTTTAGGGTAATGTTGTTATCTAGATTGTTAGAGTAGGTCCTATAATTTATAATAAGGCTTTTCTACCTAACACTTTTAATTAGAATCTAGGGATGATGAATATAATTTCATAAAACCATGTTGTAGTGGATGATCTAGATCATATGATGTTTTGATATCTTGGACTAGTTACCAACCATCCATACTAAGCTGGGATTCAACTAGTGGCTGTGGTGGTGTTTTCAGATAATAGAGTGCTGTTAAAGATGGAGTTTCATAGATGAAGGACCTGGAATGCCCCATTGATTACACATGGAAAAACCTTTTTTGTTCAATCAAACACTTGCATTCATGACATAATCCAATAATACAATATGAATAAGGATGACTTGGTTCAGTTTATAAATGGGTGGATGTGAACTGTGGGGTGATGTTAGTATCTACATTAGGTTAGTGAGGTGGTGTACCAGTAGACCCGTTTAATGTAGATAGATTATGGTGCTTTATATTTTTCACAAGTTATATCTTGGAATATATTTAGCACTTTTTTAATTATATAGACGTGGTTGGGGTTTTATGTGTGTGTGGTTTAGCTAGGGTGGATCCCCTGAGTCTGTTCCTATAAACATCAAGGGAACCATGGGTGAGCTTTCTGTAGTGGGAGTTCTGGTAGAGAGCTCAACATTCAAACCCCAGGTAACTAGGAGTTTCAGTTTTTGGGGATAAAAACTGTAACACCCCAAGTTTTCATAGTACATTATTTTTTCAAAGTAATTCAATATCTTGCACTACAGGAAACAATGAGTTCAAGTGAACCATAACTTACCAAAATATCCATTATGAATAGTAATACCCACTTTTTTAAATTATGTAAATTGTATCTTTAAAAATGGACTTCATTTTTGGATTCGGAATATCAAAATTATCTTAGGGTTAATTTTTGGTATTTTTCTGAAAACTTTCAATTTTTGATGAATAGTGAAAAACACCAAGTTATAGTTTAAAACTGAATTTTTAATTAAATAATTATTTATTTTATTTAAATATATTTTTGGTCAAAATAGATACATAATACCTATATATGTTCAGTGTAATTCATTGGATTCAGTTTATAATAATTTTATATATGTCAAAATTTTATTGAACTTTTCACCGTCTTTTACCAATCTCCTAGGAGAATTTGGAAATTCACATAAAACATAATTTTACTGCTTCTGCGAGTGGAATTTAGAAAATTTGAGAGACAAGGTTATGATCAAGGAGTAAATTTTGTTTCAATAAGATAAAAATAATTTTTTGTGAATAGTAACGTTTTACTTTTATTTACCACAGTTAAAAGTAAATAGGGTAATTAAGTGTAAAATGATATTAATATTACAAAAACACATGTCTAATTCTATATTACAAGTGTATATCGACCAAAAACAACCTTAGGAATAAAATATTATCATTCAGGTCCACTTGGATTAGATTAGGACATTTATTATTATTTAATTCAAAAAAAGAGTTAAAAGAGTTAAAATCAAAGTTTAATAACAAAAATATTTTTAATATAGGGTTATATATATGATAAATTAGATTATAAATATTAATTACAAAGACAAATATATTTCCTATATAATGGTATTTTATTTATAATTTTTAGACATTAAATAATGTAATTTATTTATGAAACAATGATGAAGCAGTAATTATCGTATTAATGAAAGATTAAGATAATAGATATTATAAATACCCAAATAAATGTAATTTGAGACTTTTTATGAAATAAAATAATTTTATAGGTTAATATTACATATTAATATTGGTTATATGAATTTAGTTTTAAGTAATAATGATTTTATGAATTTATCAGATACAAAATACCAAATAGTGTCAAAATTGACATAAAAGAGTTTTTATACCAAATATTATATTATTAAATGATATTATATTACTAAAAATATAAAGTTCAGCCAAAGGACTTATATCAAGATAGGTTTATAAATAATGGACAACTTGGTAGTCTATTGGATGTTTATAGTAAGTTTATCAACCATATAATATAAAAATTAAAAGAGGCATGGTAAATGTCAATCTAATTAACTAAGAGATAAAACTAAAAAATAAGGTTAATAAAGTGACCCAAACCTGTCTAAAACCTATTGGTTGAGTGTATTTCTACCCATAACCACCTTATACTTGAAATATTTCAATTTTGAGCCATTATAAACCGAAAATTTATTTATTATAAAATAATAATTTATTTTTTTCCTAAGGTGCCCCTCAGCCCTATTATAAAAGGGCACTCTTCTTTCACTCTAATTAACACCTTCTAATCCATTTGAATAGTCCAAACCCAGCCCAAATACACTCTCAACTATACTACCTTAATCCTATAGGCCTTATTTTGATCATAAAGACAACTTAAAGATCCCTTTTGATCAAATCTAAAGGAAGAACCCGAAGAAGAGGTAATGATTTCACCACCCTCTTTCAAGTTCTGTTCTTCTTCCACATCATTTTTCATTTCTGTTTCCATTCTAAAATAATAACTCCAGTATCTTATATATAATTTTATGTTATTATAATTATCATACAATGGAATACATTTTTATATCCACCCTTTGAATAAATTTCACTATACGTGCGTACGTACGGCTTACCGTCTCCACGTCGTGGTGTAATTGTTATTCAATACATTATTATTTGGATGGGTATAATAATGATGTGTATTTGATGTAAATAATAAATATATCATGATAAGTATTATTTATATATGATATAAAATCCAATTATATATGATTTTAATGTCAAAACAATGATATTTTCGCTCGTGCGTACGTACGGATTACCGGCTCCACGACACGATAAGATTCATTTGCAAGTTCACCATTCATCGATGATTATAAAAATATATATTACTAAAAGGTATGGAATATATGACATAATAATTCTACTGGATATATATATATATATTTATATATATAAGTATTTATTTACTTACATATATCTTATTCACTTACTTCCGTTCAATACTATATGAAAATGGAAACATCGTTTATGCGTACGTACGGACTACCGTATCCATAAATGGTGTTTTCCATTAAAAATATATGTCTATTATACATATTTATATTATAAATATATAAAATATAAAAGTCATGTTTTATATTATTTAATTATTTAAATCATGATCTATGTGATACAATCAAGAGTAACTAGTTAAAACACGTATGATTAAGAAAGCGATTATTAGACGAAAGATTAATATAACATGAAAATTATTATTAAATGGTTAGTATAAAGTCATAGAGGAATAAATTAGGATATCATAAGTATTAATATGGTTCTTTTATTATTTAATAACATACTATAATCTACATAAAGGAGGTTAAATGTACCCTCTACTAAAGAAAAGTGCAAGGTAAGGGGTTTCTTATCCCACTTTTAATTCTGTGAGATTTCGATTGTTCACCAGTTATTTATTGCTTGTGGTGTGTGTACTGCCAATGAATATATTCATTGTGAAATATACAATAATTTATGGATATTTTATGATCCTTATTTCATGGGTGTATGTTTCGTAAGTTACAAAATCAATAAGGGAATTTAATATTTCAATTTCCACTCATTCGGCTTTACGCATACTTAATTGATTATTTTACTCCAAGATTATGTGGGGAATCAATATTTATTTTCTTATGTAATAAATTCCACTCCCCTTTCTGTGGATATACTTTTGATACACATAATCACTCCATTGATAAATTCTCAAGTCATCGATATGAACTTGATAAGAGTAATATTAACTCAATCTCCATTTTTTGAGTAAAACATCCAATTCATTGGTATTATTTTTACAAGAATATGTGTGAATGTCCTATGATTGATTTACACTGAATATCCAATAATATTGAGTGTATTTATATTTTTCACACGTAAGTATGTCATTGATTTATCCTTAACCTAAGGATACGGTCTTTAGAGATTTCATTGAGACTTCTTTTTTGTTATACACAAGATCACTTTTATATGGTGTATAAAATTTACTTTGACATATTATATCATGAATCCCTTTATTATCATGATATTAAAAAGTTTTTATTACCTCAATTATTTGTATCCATATGTCTCTCTTTTGGTTAGGAACTCTAACTAAAATATCATTTACATGTTTTAATGATTTATTATTCTAAATAATTCTCATTAATGACCATGTTTTAAAAATGGTTTTATGGATTTCTTTATATGGGAATTAATGTTTTAAAATTAAAATTCCTTTTAAAAGTTTCAAAGTGGTATGGGACACTTTGACTCAAAAATCTATTTTTAAATGGCTTCTTGATATATAGTGATACTTTTAAATGTTATCAAGAAAAAGGGTGATATTTCTCTCAAATAGATTTGATGATTATTTTCATCTATGTAAATATCCTTCATTATTCTTGATTGAGGTTAATATGTTACAATAAAATCTTCCATATCGTATTGAATTAGTTATGTTGGACTGTGGATGTGCTATTTTTATACCATTCATGGGTTGTGGTTAAATTATTGACATTTAGTAGGCTTGTTATAATAATAATGTTAATGTTATGTTTCAATCTTTTCATATGAGGAATGCATTAGACTTTGTAAGTGACGGGTGGAGCCTGCTATAGATCCTCGATGCATCAGTAGGTCTCATGAGACAAACTTGTGTCTTGGCACAAGGCCTTGACAAAATCTTATTTGTAGTCTTGGAACAAGGCCTTGACTATGTGGTTATGATAGTCTGGCATTGTGAATTCCATCATTATGAAAGTGGTTAGTGATATTGCAAGTGATTATTTGACTAGTAGAATATCCATGTGAATAAGTAAATGGCATTACTTCATTTTATTTTTCCCATATTATTCTAAAGATAATGTTTAAAAGTCTTTTTTTTAGTAATACATTGCCTTAAATGTTTATACTTATTTATGAATGTTTCCATGGTATTGTTATCCATACTGAGCATTTGATCTCACCCCTTTGAATGTTTTATTTTTCCCTGGATTCCAAGAAGGGTATTATGATAGATATGCAGGGTTAAGCCAAAGGGAATAATGGTGTTCATAAAGGATTATTTATGTGGTTTTGTATGTTATAAAGTGTAATGTAACATTCATGTATGTAATCTATTTTCCAAGACTGAAAAACTAATCGGTCCTTCAGGACTTGATTCCTTATAATCATGCCAATGTACTAAAATAATGGATCGACTCTGGGTAACTGGGGTCGGGGAATTACCGTTGGTATCAGAGAATGTTTAGAAATAACCTTGGAATCTGGATTTAGATAAACTCTGATTAGGGCACATCGACCTATGATAGACTATGAGGATTAGTATAGAAGAACTTCCTAAAATTTTGGTATTGAAGAGATTTTGTATGTTTTCCAAGGAATACATCCCTTTCTGGATACGAGAAAGTAGAGATGGCTCTGGCACAGATGTATCTAGGGGTAAAACCCAAAAACACTTCTTTGAGTTAGCCTCGAACGGGAACTGGTGCACAACAACGGGCCTTACTGCACTCTTGGTTACGACACTCGTAGGGGATATGCTTAGGATAAATAACATTTTCTTTAGAAACAATTATGAAGGGATTGTAAGTATATACTTCCTCAATGAAAAATTTTTTATGATTATGTGTTATATCCATAAGTTGATCAATTTATGTATAGGGTTTTAGAAGTTTGAATTTTTGTATTGTGATTCATAAACTAATCTAGTGTATTCCATTGTATAGAAATGGAGCCCAGTAGAAAGACTGTGAACTCCAGCAATACGTATGATCAAAAGGGTTAGAAGGATCATATATTTCACGATATTATGCCAAACTTTATAAAGGAAATTGTCTCCAATTTATTCTCAACATATGAAGAAATAAAATATTGTGTTAATAAGATAAGTAAAGAATTCTTTGATTCATATGGCTTTGAAGGGAAGCAAGAGAAGAAAAGGATGGACGAGAGAAAGATGGATAAAGGGATATGGGAAAATAAGAATTTTCCCATATGTGATAACTGTGGGAAGAAACACCCTGGTACTTTCCTGAAGGTAATGTGAGTTTGTTATAAGTGTGGAGAAAAAGGACACCAAGTACGTGACAGCAAGTTTTAGAAAAAGGTTTCAAATGTAAAATGATTCTTCTATAAAGAGTTGGTACACTACACGAACCAGTGTCCAAATCATTAGAGTATTCCCCAAATGATTCTATTGGATAATAATCAAGTTATGATACTACCACAGATGATGAGGAAGGATTAGAATTATTATGTTTTTATTAGTGAATTATTTCATTTGAGTGTTTTATCAACAATGTACTGGTCATAATTATTGTAGATTATATAAGGATTGTACTTAAATACTATTTCATTAAGGACTTGAGATTGTGTGGATCCAAGAAAAGTGACTCAATAGTAGGTTAATTTTTTTGAAAATATATGGTTGAGAGAAAGATAAACCATAATATGGTTCTGATACATAGGTAGTGATTTTGGAATAATACATTATTGATTTGGATAAATTATATTGGATATTCTTGAATACCTTGAAAGTGATTAATGATTTTTGTATTACATCATTGTTGGAGTTTACAACATTTTTTTATAGAAGGAGTATATCCAGTACTCTATAAGGAATAATGGATCATGAATTTAATCCATAATTTTTTATGGTAATTCAGGATGTTGTAGAGTTTTAAAAGAATACAAGATGAAGGTCTTCACAAGTTACTATGTTGAAAAAAGGTTCTTCATTGTGTGTACATTCCTTATAAATTTTGGACTGTGAGTTTGGACAGAAGTATTTTGGATAATTCTAGTTTGAGATTATTTTTTTATTTCCATAAAATGACAACCCACAGGTTGGGCAGCAACCCGTCGCATCTCGAAAGGACGAGAGACTTGAACCCACAACCAATGGGAGACAACGGTGTATCACCTAACACTAAACCACGTGATGTCTAGGATTGAATAATGTAGTTTTTTAAAGGGTCTGGTAGATGAATTATAAATTAACTTTATTTTTGGAACTCTTTACGAATAGGATAAATAGAATATTTTTTTGAAATTTTTTATAGTTAAAGACGAGTTTTTGGTAGGAATTAATAGAAGGATGAAACTCTACTTGTAAAGTATATGTATACACACACATACACACACGTATATATATATTCCCTCTTATTTTGTGGATAAATTAATTATTAATCTTTATGGAAGGGACCTTAAAACCAAAAATGTGTTATCTTAATACCTTACTTTTTGTTGAACCGATGATATTTTAAATCATCATAGATTAGTGTTTTTGTGGCCCACAATTCTACAATTGTTTGTTATTGATGACCTCAATCACTCTCAATAAATATTTATGTTTTTCCTCCAATTATTTGTCTCAAATTTCCAACAATGTTCTTCTAATCGATATCATAATTTGGTGGTGACGTTTTCATTCCCCTTTCCCTCTTATTAAGACTAAATTTTATTAACCCAATTTCTGATGTGGGTTTTCCCACAATGGTATTTTTTATTTTAAAACATATATTTTCAAAGAACAATTTCAAATTGCGAGGACACAATTTATTAAAGGAGGTAATAATGTAACACCCCACGATTTCTTAGTACATTATTTTTTCAAATTAATTCAATGACATTCCCTATAGGAAACATCGAGTTCAAGCGCACCATAACATACCAAACTAGCCGTTATGAATAGTAATACCCACTTTTTTTAAATTTTATAAATTTTATCATTCAAAAGGACTTCATATTTGGATTCGGAATATCGAAAATAGATTAGGGTGAATTTTTGGAATTTTTCTGAAAACATTCAATTTTTGATGAATTGTGAGAAACACTAAGTAATAGTTTAAAACCGTATTATATTTAAATAATTATTTATTTTATATAAATAAATATTAGGTCAAAATAGATATATAATACTTATATAAGTTCAATTTAATTCATTAGAGTCATTTTATAATAATTTAATATGTATAAAAATTATATTTCACTTTTTAACATCTTTTACCCACCTCCTACGAGAATTTGCAAATTCACATAAAACTTAATTTTATCTCTTTTGTGAGTGGAATTTAGAAAATCGAAGAGACATGGTTAATATCTAGGAGTAAAATTTGGTTCAATAAGATAAAAATAATTTTTGGGGAATAGTAACTTTTTACATTTATTTACCACGATTAAAAGTAAATATGGTAATCAAGGGTAAAAATGATATTAATATTACCCTAACACATGTAATAATTCTATTGTACAAGTCTATCTCAAAAAAAAACAACCTTAGATATAAAATATTATCATTTAGGACCACTTGGATTAGATTAGGACATTTATTTTTATTTAATTCTATAAAAGAGGTAAAAGAGTTAAAATCAAAGTTTAATAACTAAAACATTTTTAATATAGTGTTATACATAAGATATATTGAATTGTAAATAATAATTATAAATATAAAACGATTTCATATATAATTTTATTTTATTTATAATTTTTAGACATTAAATAATTTAATTTATTTATGACACAATGATGATGATGTAATTACCGTATTAATGAAAGATTAAAATAATTGATATTATAAAAACCCAAATAAATGTAATTTGAGACTTTTTATGAAATACTATAATTTTTTAAGTTAATATGACATATTTGGATTGGTTATATGAATTTTTTTTGAAGTAATAATTCTTTTATTAATTTATCAAAATCAAAATACCCAATAGTATCAAAATTGACATAAACGAGTTTTAAAAAAAATATTATATTATTTATTGATATTATATTCCTAAAAATATGAGGATCATCCAAAGGACTTAAGTCATGATATTTATATAATTAATTGACCACTTGGGGGTCAATTAGATATTTATAGTATGTTTATTAACCATATAATATAAAAATACAAAGAGGCATGGTAATTTTCAAACTAATTAACTAAGAGTTAAAACTAAATGATAAGGTTAATAAAGAGACCCAAACCTATCTAAAACCTATTGTTTGAGTGTATTTCTAGAAATCTCTAACTTAGACATGAAATAAATCGATTTGGAGCCATTATAAACCGAATATGAATTTATTATAAAATAATATTTTATGTTTTTTCTAAGGTGACCCTCACCCCACTTATAAAAGGTCACTCCTCATTCACTCTAATTTACACATTCTAAGCCATTTGGCTATGAAAACCCCTACCTAAATACCCTCTAACTATCCTCCCTTCAACCTAGAGGCCTTATTTTTATCATAAATCGAACTTTTGGTGCCCTTTTGATCAAATCAAAAGGAAGAACCCAAAGAAGAGGTAATGATTTCACCACCCTCTTTCAAGTTCCATTCTTGTTCCACTACCTTTTTCTTTGTTGTCTCCATTATATAATAAAAAATCCAGTATCTTCTATATACTGTGATTTTATTATAATTATGTTACAATAAAATTCATTATTCTATCCACCCTTGGAATGACATGTCACCATACGTGCGTACGTACGGCTTACCGTCTCCATGTCGTGGTGTAATTGTTATTTAATACATTATTATTTGGATGGGTATAAAAATGATGTTTATTTGATCTAAATAATAAATATATCATGATAAGTATTATATATATATGATATAACATCCAATTATGTATTATTTTAATATTAAATGAATGATATTTTCACTCGTCTGTGCGTATGGATCACCGTCTCCACGACGCGATGAGATTCATTTCCATGTTCACCATTCCTCAACGATTATAAAAATATATATTACTAATAAGTATGTAATATATGACATAATAATTCTATTAGATATATATATATTTATATATATAAGTATTTATGTACTTAAATATATCTTATTCACTTACTTCCGTTCAATACTATATGAAAATGTAAACAATGTTTATGCGTACGTACGGACTATCGTCTCCATTAACAGTGTTTTCCATTTCATATATATATGTCTATTATACATATTTATATTCTAAATATATATGATATATAAATGATGTTTTATATTATTTAATTATTTAAATCATGATATATGTGATACAATCTAGAGTAACAAGTTAAAACACGTACGATATAGAAAGAAATTATTACCCGAAAGATTAATATAACATGGAAATTGTTTTTAAATATGTAGTATAAAGTCATAAATGAATAATGTGTGATATCATAAATATTAATATGGTTCTGGTATAAATTAATAACATACTATAGTCTTCATACAGGAGGTTAAACGTACCCTCGATGAAAGAAAAGTGCAAGGTAAGGGGTTTCTTATTTCACTTTTAATTCCATGAGATTTCCGTTGTTCATTACTTATTTATTTTATATGGTGTGTGTACTGCCCATGAATATATTAACTGTGTAATATAAGTTAATTTATGGATATTTAAATCATCATTTTATGATCCTTATTTCATGGTTGAATGATTCATACGTTTCCAAATCACTAAGAGAATTTAAACATTCAATTTCCACTCATTCTGCATTATGCATACTTCATTGATTATTTTACACCATGATTATGTGTAGAATCACTATTTATTTTCTTATGTCAAAATTTAAATCCCCTTTCTATGGATATAATTTTGATACACATAATAACTCCATTGATAAATTCTCAAGTCATCGATATGAACTTGATATGAGTAATTTTAACTCAATCTCCATTTATTGAGTTAAACATCCAATTCATTGGTTTTGTTTTTACAGGAATATGTGTGAATGTCTTTTGAATGATTTACACTGAATATCCAATCATATTTAGTGTATTTATATTTGTCACACATAATAATTTCGTTGATTTATCCTTAACCTAATGATACGGTCTTTATAAGATATTTCATTGAGACTTATTTGTTGTTATACACAAAATCACTATTTTATGATGTATAAAATTTCCTTTGACATAGTATATTACGAATCCCTTTATTCTCATGATATTACAACGTTTTTATTACCTCAATTATTTGTATTCAAGTGTCTCTCTTTTATTTAGGAACTCTAACTAAAATATCATTTAATGGTATTAATGATTTATTATTCTAAATTTTTCTCATTAATGACCATGTTTAAAAAATTATTTTAAGGATTTATTTAAATGGGAATTATAGTTTTAAATTTAAAATTCCTTTTAAATGTTTCAAAGTGGTATGGGACACTTTGACTGAAAAATCTATTCTTAAATGGCTTCTTGATATATAGTGATACTTTTAAATGTTTTCAAGAATATGGGTGATATTTCTCTCAAATAGTTTTGATGATTATTTTCATCTATGTAAATATCCTTAAATATTCTCGATTGAGGTTAATATATTACAATAAAATCTTCCATATCATGTTGAATGAGTTATGTTTGACTGTGGATGTGCTAGTTTTATACAATTCATGTTTTGTGGTTAAATTATTTGTATTTCGTATGCTAGTTATAATACGAATGTTTGTGTTATGTTTCAAACTTTTCATATGAGGGATGCATTAGACTTAGTAAGTTACGGGTGGATCCCGCTATAGCTCCCCGATTCATTGGTAGGTCTCATTAGACAAACTAGTGTCTTGGCACAAGTCCATGAAAAAATCTTATTTGTAGTCTAGGAAGAAGGCCTTGACTATGTGGTTATGATAGTCTTTCATTATGCATTCCATCATTATGAAAGTGGTTAGTGATATTTCCTGTTATTATTCGACTAGTAGAATATCCATGTGAATAAGTAAATGGAATTACTTCATTTTATTTTTTCCATATTATGCTGAAGTTCATGTTTAAAAGGCTTTTGTTTTAGTTATACATTGCCATAAATGTTTATTCTTATTTATGAAAGTTTCGACAGTATTTTTATCCTTATAGATCATTTGAGATCACCCCTTTCTATGTTTTATTTTTCCCAGGATTCCAAGAAGTGTATTATGATTGACATGCAAGGTTACGCCAAGGGAATAATTGTATTTATAAATGGATTATTTATGTTTTTTTGTATGTTATAAAGTGTAATGTATCATTCATGTATGTAATCTATTTTTCAAAACTTCTAAACTGATCGGTCCTTCGAGACTTGATTCTTTGTAATCAAGCCAATGTATTAAAATAATACACCGACTCTGGTTAACTGGGGTCGGGGCGTTACAGTTGGGATCAGAGGAAGTTTAGCAATAAACTTGGAAGCTAGATTTTGATAAACTCTAATTTGGGAACATAGACCTAAGGTAGACTTTGAGGATTAGTATAGAATAACTTCCTAGAATTTTGGTATTTTATATATTTTGTGATTTTTCAATGCAATACATCCCTGTCTGGATACGAGAATGTAGAGGCAACTCTAGCACAGATGTAACTAGGGGTAAAACCCAAAAACACCGCTTTGAGATAGACTCGAACGAGAACTGGTGCATGACAACGAGACTTGTTGCACTCTTGGTTACAACACGCCCAGAGGATATACATATGATGAAAAAATTTCTTTACAAACCCTTATAAAGGGCTTATAAGTGTATACTTCCTCAAAGAAATCAATTTTATGATTACAGATCCTATCTATAAACTGTTAAATTTATGTTAAGTGTTTTAGATGATTGGATTTTTGTATTGCGATTCATAAAATAATCTATTGTATTCCATTGTATAGAAACGGCGCCCAGTAGAATGACTGTGAACTCCAGTAATACGTATGATCCAAAGAGTAAGAAGGATCATATATTTCATGGTATCAAGCCAACATTTAGAAGGTAAGTTGTCTCCCATGTATTCTAAACATATGAAGAATAGCATCATGTGTTAATAAGATAAGTAAATAATTCTGTGAGTCATATGGCTCTGAAGTGAAGCATGAGAAGAAAAGGATGGATGAGAGAAAGATGGATAAAGGGAAGAGGGAAAAGAAGAATTTTCCCATATGTGATAATTGTGGGAAGAAACACCCTAGAACTTTCATGAAGGGAATGGGAGTTTGTTATAAGTTTGGAGAAAAAGGACACCAAGTACGTGACTACAAGGGTCAGAAAAAGGTTTCTAATGTACAATGATTCTTCTGTAAAGAGTTGGGACACTACGGGAACCAATGTCCAAATCATCATAGTATTCCCAAATTATGCTATTGGATAATAATCATGTTTTGATACTACCACAGATGAGGAGGAATGATTATAATTTTTATGTTGTTATTAGAGAATTATGTCATTTGGGTGTTGTATCAACAATGTACTGGTTATAATAATTATGGAGTATATAAGGATTGTACTGCAGTACTATTTCATTAAGGACATGAGATTGTGTGGATCAAAGAAAAGTGACTCAATAACAGGTTAAATTTTTGGAAAATATATAGTTGAGAGAATGATAAACCGTAATATGGTTCTGATACCGAGGTAGTGATTTTGGAATAATACATAATTGATTTGGATAAATTATATTGGATATTGTTGACTACCTTGAAACTGATTAATGATTTGTATATTCCATAATTGTTGGAGTTTACTAAATTTTTGTATAGAAGGAGTATATCCAGTATTTTGTAAGTAATAAGGGTTCATGAATGTAATAAATAATGTTTTATGGTAATTCAGGATGTTGTAGTGTTTTAAATGAATAGATTATGAAGGTGTTCACATGTTATTACGCAGAGAAAAGGATCTTCATTATGTTTACCATCCTTTTAAATTTTGGATGGTGAGGTTGGATATATGTATGTTGGATAATTCTAGTTTGAGATTATTTTTTGATTGCCATAAAAGGACAACCTGGAGGTCAGGCGGCAACCCATCGCGTCTGGCATGGTGACTAGGCTTCACCCCCAACCGAAGGGAGACAACGGTCTATCACTTATCACTAACCCACGTGATGTCTAGGATTGAATAATGTAGTTTTTTTAAAGGGTCTAGTAGATGAATTATAAATTAATTTTATTTTTGGAACTCTATACGATTAGGATAAATCGAATATTTTTTTTGAAATCTTTTTGAGTTAAAGATGAGTTTGTGGTAGGAATTAGTTGAAGGATAAAACTCTACTTGTCATGTAGACACACACACACACCCACACACATATATATATATATATATTCACTCTTATTATATATATAAATTAATTATTAAACTTTAGGGAAGGGATCTTAAAACAAAAAATGTTTCATCCTAATACCTTCAGTTTTATTGAACTGATGGTATTCTAAATCATCATAGATTAGTGTCTTTGAAGCCCAAAATTCTAAAATTGTTTATGATTTATGACCTTAATCACTCACTATAAATATTTAAATTTTTCCTCCAATTATGTGTCCTTAATTTCCACCAATGTTCTTCTAATCGAGATCATATTTTGGTGGTGGCTTTTTAATTCCAATTTTCCTCTTATTAAGACAAAAAAAATTAACCTAATTTTCGATGTGGGTTTTCCCAGAGTGGTATTTTCTATTTTAAACCTTATATTTTCTAAGAACAATTTAAAATTTAATGGAAAAAAATTATTGATTGAGGGAAGAATGTAACACCCCAAGTTTTCATAGTACATTATTTTTTCAAAGTAATTCAAAAACTTTCACTACACGAAACACATAGTTCAAGCACACCATAACTTGCCAAACTAGCCGTTATGAATAGTAATACCCACTTTTTAAAATTTTATGAATTGTATCATTGAAAATGGACATCATTTAAGGATTTGGAATATCTAAATTATCTTAGGGTGATTTTTTTATATTTTTCTCAAAACATTAAATTTTTTATGAATACAGAAAAACACTGAGTTATAGTTTAAACCGACTTTTTTTATAAATAATTATTTATTTTATTTAAATTTATTTTAGGTCAAAATAGATTCATAATACCTATATTAGTTCAATTTAATTAATTAGATTTAGTTTATAATAATTATTGATATATAAAAATTTCATTGAACTTTTAACTGCCTTTTACCCATCTCCTAGGAGAATTTTTAAATTCACATAAAACATAAATTTACCGCTTATATGAGTGGAATTTATAAAATCCAAGAGACAAAATTAATATCAAGGAGTGAAATGTGTTTCAATAAGATAAAAATAATTTTTGGTGAATAGTAACTTTTTAGATTTATTTACCACGGTTAAAAGTAAATAGGGTAACTAAGGATAAAAATGCTATTAATATTACCCTAACACATGTCCTAATTCTATTGGAAAAGTGTATATCAACCAAGAAAAACGTTATGTATAAAATATTATCATTTAGGTCCACATGGATTAGATTTGGGCATTTATTATTATTTAATTATAAAAAGAGATAAAAGAGTTAAAATCAATGTTTAATAACTAAAAATTTTATAATATAAGGTTATACAAAAGATAAATTCGATTATAAATATTCATTATAAATATAAATCAATATCCTATATAATAGTATTTTATTTATAATTTTTAGACACTATATAATTTAATTTATCTATGACACAATGATGATGCTGTAATAACCGTATTAATGAATGATAAATATAATTGATATTATAAATACCCAAATAAATGTAATTTGAGAATTTTTATGAAATAAAATAATTTTATAGGATAATATGACATATTAATATTGGTTATATAAATTTTTTTTTAAGTAATAATGATTTTATGAATTTAGAAAAAATAAAATACCCCATAGTGTCAAAATTGACATAAAAGAGTTTTAAAAATAAATAATATATTATTAATAGATATTATATTCCTAAAAATCTACGGTTCAGTCAATGGACGTATATCATGATAGGTGTATATTTAATGGACCACTAGGGGTTCTATTGAATGTTTATAGTAAGTTTATTAACCATATAATATAAAAATACAAAGAGGCATGGTAAATGTCAAACTAATTAACTAGTAGTTAAAACTAAAAGATAAGGTTAATAAAGTGACCCAAACCTATATAAAACCTATTGGATGAGTGTATTGAGACACATACCCACCTTATCCTCTAAATAAATTAATTTGAAGCCATTATAAACCGAATATGTATTTATCATAAAAAAATATTTTATGTTTTTTCTAAGGTGCCCCTCACCCCTCTTGTAAAAGAGCACTCCTCTTTCAATATAATTCAAACCTTCTAAGCCATTTGGATCGGCCAAAATCTGCCCAAATACCCTAAAAACTATCCTCCCTTAATCCTAGAGGCCTTATTTTGATCATAAATCCATCCTAAGGATCCGTTTTGATCAAATCAAAAGGAAGAACCCAAAGAAAAGGTAATGATTTCACCACCGTCTTTCATGTTTCTTTTTTTTCCACTTCTATTTTCATTGTTATTTCCATTATAAAATAATAACTCAAGTATCTTCTATATACTGTGATGTTATTATAATTATGGTACAACCATATTCACTATTTTATCCACCCTTTTAATGACATTTCTCCATGCATGTGTATGTACGACTTACCGTCTCCACGTCGTTGTGTAATTGTTATTCAATACATTATTATTTGGATGGGAATAATAATGATGTCAATTTGATCTAAATAATAAATATAGCATGATAAGGATTATGTATATATGATATAGAATCAAATTATATTTTATTTTAATATCAAAAGAAGAATATTTTCGCTCGTGCGTACGTACGAATTACCGTATCCACGGCACGATGAGATTCATTTCCATGTTCACCATTCATCGATGATTATAAAAATATATATTACTAATAAGTATGTAATATATTACATAATAATGCTACTGGAGATATATATATTTATATATATAATTATTTATGTACTTACATATATCTTATTCACTTACTTCTGTTCAATACTATATGAAAATGGAAACATCGTTTATGCGTACGTACGGACTACCATCTCCATAAACGGTGTTTTCCATTTCATATATATCTCTATTATAGATATTTATATTCTAAATATATATGATAACTAAATCATGTTTAAAATTCTATTATTATTTATTTCATGATCTATGTGATACAATCAAGAGTAACAACTGAAAACACGTACGATAAAGAAAGAGATTATTACCCGAAATATTAATATAACATGGAAATTTTTATTAAATGGGTAGTATAAAGTCATAAATGAATAATGTATGATATCATAAATATTAATATGGTTCTGTTATAATTAAATAACATACTATAGACTTAATACATGAGGTTAAACGTACCCTCGACTAAAGAAAAGTGAAAGGTAAGGGGTTTCTTAACTCACTTTTAATTCTGTGAGATTTCCATTGTTCACCGCTTATTTATTACATGTGGTGTGCGTATTGACCATGAATATATTCTTTTGTAATGTACTATAATTTATGGATATATAAATCATCATTATATGATCTTTATTTCATGGGTGTTTGTTTCGTAAGTTACCAAATCAATAAGGGAATTTGAAATTTCAATTTCCACTCATTCGGCTTTAGGCATACTTCATTGATTATTTTACTCCATGATTCTGTCTGGAATCACTATTTTTTTTATTATGTCAAAATTTCCACTCCCGTTTCTATTGATATACTTTTGATACACATAATCACACCATTGACAAATTCTCAAGTCATTGATATGAACTTCATAAGAGTAATTTTAACTCAATCTCCATTTATTGAGTTAAACATCCAATTCATTCGTGTTGTTTTTACAAGAATATGTGTGAATGTCCTCTGATTTATTTACACATAATATCCAATCATATTGAGTGTATTTATATTTTTCACACATAATTATGTCGTTTATTTATCCTTAACCTAAGGATACGGTCTTCATAAGATATTTCATTGAGACTTCTTTTTTTTTATACACCGAATCACTTCTATATGGTGTATAAAATTAACTCTAACATAGTATATCACGAGTCCCTTTATTATCATGATATTACAAAGTTTTAATTACCTCAATTATTTGTATTCACGTGTCTTTCTTTTGGTTAGGAACACTAACTAAAATACCATTTAAATGTTTTAAAGATTCATTATTCTAAATCTTTCACATTAATTCCCATGTTTTTAAAATGATTTTAAGGATTTATTTATATTTGAATTAATGTTTTAAAGTTAAAATTCCTTTTATAAGTTTCAATGTTTTATGGGACACTTTGATTTGAAAATATATTTTTAAATTGCTTCATGATATATAGTGACACTTTTAAATGTTTTCAAGAAAAAGTGTGATATTTCTCTCAAATAGATTTGATGATTATTTTCATCTATGTAAATATCCTTCATTATTCTTGATTGAGGTTAATATGTTACAATAAAATATTCCATATCGAATTGAATGAGTTATGTTGGACTGTGGATGTGATATTTTTATACCATTCATGGTTTTTGGTTAAATTATTGACATTTCGTATGCTAGTTATAATACGAATGTTTAGGTTATGATTCAAAATGTTCTTATGAGGAATGAATTGGACTTAGTAAGTGATGGGTGGAGCCCGCTATAGCACCTCACTGCATCTGTTGGTCTCATGAGACAAACTAGTGTCTTAGCACAAGGCCTTGACACAATCTTATTTGTAGTCTTGGCACAATGCCTTTTCTATGTGGTTATGATAGTCTGCAATTATGCATTCCATCATTATAAAAGTTGTTAGTGATATTGAATTTGATTATTCTAATAGTAGAATATCCATGTGAATAAGTAAATGGCATTACTTCATTTTATTATTTCCATATTATGGTGAAGTTCATGTTTAATGGGTTTTTATTTTAGTTATATAGTTCCTTATTTGTTTATGTTTATTTATGAAAGTTTACACGGTATTGTTATCCTTACTGAGCATTTGAGCTCACCCCTTTCTATGTTATATTTTTCCCAGGATTCCAATAAGTGTATTGTGATTGATATGCAGGGTTATGAAAAGGGAATAATGGCGTTAATAAAGGATTATTTTTTTTGTTTTGTATGTTACAATGTGTAATGTAACATTCATGTATGTAATCTATTTTCCAAGACTGCTAAATTGATCGGTCCATCGGGACTTGATTCCTTGTAATCATGACAGTGTATTAAAATAATGCACTAACCCTGGGTAACTGGGGTTAGGGCGTTACAAAAAACAATAAGTCATGGAGAATAAAATGACTTTGGTTTTGACCTATAATATATTGGAATATTTCTATGAATATTTCCAATATCAGACACTGAGTATGTGGGGGATTATAGGTACCTAAGAGCCTTATCATGGTGATATTAAATATATTTTGTCACATGTATGATTTATCTCTTTAAATTATTAATAACTCATGATATGACTCTATGATTATAATTCTTATAATACAATTTATTTTAGTATATCTTCTTATATTAGGAACAACATAAAAAATTTCGGTGGAGGGTGTTCGGCCAGAGGCGTGTGGGTGGCAGGGAGCTAAAAGAGAATTAATTTATTTAATTAAAATAAATGCATTAAAATCCTCTCATCTAAAACATTTTTTGTGAAATAAACAAAGGGGAGGTGAAAACCTCTTCTACCTCTTTGGATTATGGATGAACTGAGGCCGAATCGACGTGATGAGCTGCTACCGATCTATATAGATATGGATGACCTTTTCGGTGAGAGATGAAATGTCTTTCTCTTCTCTATGATGGTGTCTACCTCTGCATTTTTTCTTCTCCCTGTGGCGAGGAAGGGACCTAAGACATCCCGCAAGGGTGAAAGCCCATATCCCCCCTTCTATAACCCTGTTCTTCTTCCCCCTTTTCCTCATGCTTTATTGTGTCCGAAAGTCCCGGATTTGATCGAAGGGTGCCCCAATATCCTTCTCTCTCTCTCTCTCTCGATATATTTAATGAATCCCATTACCTACTAAATCTCTCCTTAATTGATCTATTAAATCAGTGTCACCCCTCGGTTGATTCTTTCAAATGAAATATCTTCGTGTCGTGGGATTTAAAGGAGCAAGCGATGGTGGGTTTGATTGAGAATAAGCATATAATTATTCGATTTGTGTTAGAGGAATATTTAATCAGAGCCTAGTTTGGTGATCCCATTAGCTTCAACAGCTCCCAATTCTACCTATTCTATTGGACTTATGACTTTAGTATGTAGCGTGATTCCCCTACAGTGGCACTTTGGGTGAGTTTACCTATCCTTTAAATTCCATTTCAAAACCCCTCAGTTATTAGAGTGATTTGTAACTTAGTGGGTATATGCCTTTTCATTGAAATCCGCACTGAGTCCCTTTTCCACCCCCTGAACCCACAAGTATGTGTGGAAGTGGATGTGTCTAGGGTGACTTTCGAGTATTTTTAGATTACAGTTGGTGAATATTTTAGGTGGAAGAAACATGTAGTCTATGAAACATGGTATGAGTTCTGTTTAGTTTATAAACATTTGGGCCATTTGATGACAACCTGTCGATGGGGGTCTATGAATCTTTCTAAGGAAATAGATAGAGACAGTGGTAACAGATCAAAGGATCATGCAAAGATACATGTGTCTAGTCAGAAACCGGTGTGTGTGGTTTCTGAGATCAACTCTACAATTAGAGTTTCATGTGGATTGTCGGATGTGAATCCTTTGGTGTCAGATGTGTTAAATAGCTTGAGGAAATATTTTTGTGTACCTCATCCTCCTCCACCTACTTCTTTGGGGAATTAGATTTATTTAGGGGTGGAAGGAGTGGTCTTGTAGTAGCAACAACACGGTGGAACCATAGGTGGTGGATGAGGGAGTTTTCATGTTTCTATTGGCTGCTTTTTATGTCTAGGTAGTGAGATTAGTTGTAGGTAATACTGCCAATGGTCACGGTTTTTCTTCCAATTCCAGTAGGTTTAGGAAGGATAAGGGTGGACCCTAGCTAAATGAGCAGTATTCACTGATGAAAAGGAGTTTGGTAGACGTTTTACCTGCTATGGCTTTGGACCCTCCACTTGAGGGTCTCCAGGGTGATAGAATGCACATTTTGGATGGGGTTTTGAAGAAGGGGATGAGGGGGACCTCAGGACCCCCAAGAATGTCATATTCCCTACAACTGGAAATGTCTCGGAATATTCTAAATAGAGTGAAGATGTATTCAGGAAGAGTTCTAGGGAGTTGGAAGGTATTTTCCTAGGTAACCATTTTAATATTCTATTATATGATAATCTCATTCAAAATTCTAGAAAAGACCATGTCAGAATCTCTACATATTTGGAGAAGACCACTGAGAATCAGTCCAGTTATGAATGTTGATTCCACTCGACAGGTGATACAAAGGACGAGGCACAAGGGAGAAGGTACCCAAGTCTGAGGTGGAGTAAGAACAAGGGGATAATAGGAATGATAATAAAGAATACTCATATTTACATCTATATATAGAGACCATATTAGCAAGTAATTTAAACTCCAATCAGAAGGATTGCGGTCTCCACCTCTCCATGGTGGTCTACCTGCTGTGGGAGATGCCTGATAGCCCTTTAAATTTTTTTTATCTCGGAAGAGGTTATGACAGAAACAATAATGAAAATCAATGCTCTTGATGATGAAGTGGAAATTATGAGGGGAAGGGCTCTTAAGGTGACCCCTAATGAGGAGAAGGGCACCTGTGTCGATAAAAAGGACTTAATTCTTGTTAGGGGCTTCAAAAACAGAAATATCAATTTAGAAGAGTTCATCCAGTGCTGGGACAAGATGGCATTCAGATTCTAAGATCTTCTAATGGAAAAACCAGACACATAGGTAAAAAGCATCTCATGGAAACTTTTAATATTGATTAAAACTGGTAGGCTTCAAATTTCACATTAGTAGCTCGGTAATCTTCTTTAGTTCTTGACATAGTTTCTCACTTTTTACTTAAAAGTTTTTAATAAAAAAAAATTAATTTTGAGTGAGTGAGGTTCTACCAATTTTTGTTCAGGGTGGATATCATTTTTAGATCAAGGAGAAGCATGATTCAGGCACTATATGGGACTTGAGTCTTCAGTGTTTCACCCTATATGTAGTTATATTTTTGTTTAAGAGTTTCACCCCCTTTTTAGGATTTTTATTTAGGTTGTAACTCCCTTTTACAATTGTTAGAGATCCCTTATAGGTCAATGTACTAGTTCTGGGGAAACTAGTATGAATTAAGTGACTCGTAATGAAATTACAATAGAAATTATTACTTTCATGGTTTGTAAACTAGTGATACAAACCATGTGTTATTCTTATTCATGTAAGATGAAGTCTGAGGACTGCATGATATGTATTAGGGTTATACACATCATAGGGACCACATGTAGTTAATATAGAGGAAATATCCATGGTATCCTCATAACGATATGTGGATATTTTAAATTACATAGCTAAACTACATGAGGTAGGGGTGTTAGAAAATGGGAACAAGAGAACGAGATGACCAAGTGGTCTTTTCTCCAAGACACATCATGTATTCTGTGGTACATGGCATCTGTGATTCATGGATAGTCGAGCCATGTGGATGAAGTACACGGTCAGGGGGTAGGTGAGAAAGGAAAAACCATGTACAAACTATAAACTCTATGTAGGCCAATATGGTTATTAAATTCATGTCAATGCAAGAACAACTAGAATCTCATGTGGTTTCAGATGTCATTATTAACATAGTTCATGTCGATTACTTTCATGAAATCTTCAGGATATCATATTCTTAACATGTATCTTTCTCCAAAAATCAGATTTATTATTACAAGTAGCCAATCCTAATCAGTTCTTCCCATAGAACATGATGGTTTCATTCACAATGTCTCAAGAAACGAGGTAGAATGATTTTACAATGACGTTGTAATAGTTGTGTTTAACCTTGGGTAGTTATCATGGTGGATCACATTGTTTCCTTTGACGATGACACACTTCCCTACCACCTTATGATGTGGGACCCCTAGTCAGTTTAGGATAGTAGTGTTTTACACCAATGTTGAATCAGGGTGTGGGTCCCCTACCCATGTAAGTTTTCTGATGTGTGGTATGATAAGTTTGACACATATTCTACCCGCACTTGATCGATTTTGTAGATCATTGTGCTCTATATAGAGAGATAATGGGACTCATGCTCCAATATTGTGGCATGAGCTTCATATACCTATCTATTTTGGTAACGATATGACTCCCCACTTTTTGGATGCATATTCTCTACCCATGTGGTTGTTTTATCGAGGAGGATACTCTACTATCAGAATAAGGGTAAATTTACCCTTAATGTTCGTGTAATTTGAGTCAATTATCCACTTTCATGATAGGTAACTGGCCCTGCATACACATTGGTTACTCTTGGGTTAGACCAGGGTGATGTTATTTTATTCATAGAGTTGACACTCTACTACCATTTCAGGTAACATGTCCTCCATATGTGATTTATAAAAAGACAAGGTACTCCATTATCATATTAATGTGTATTTCATCTATTAGTGGAGTTAGAACACCCATGTAGTTACAGGGTATGGGTCCACCATACATCATTCCCGATTGAGTTAGTAATCCCCAATCATACTAGTGAGAGTGTCATCTAGTATGGGGTCAATACTCCTCTATTCTTTCAGGGTATGGGTCAACAATAGTGATCATATAGGTAGACTAGTACTCCACTATCGTATTGGTGTGGAGGTCCTCCAGCCACAGATTGGTAGTCCCATATCATACCATAAAGAGGGTAATATATAAATGAATTTTCACTCCCATAATGTATCAGAGTTAGAGTCCTCTAACCGTTTAGTAGAAGTCCCTTATCATACCAAGGTGTGGGTCCTCGTCTATAATTTAGTACTCCCCCATCTTCGAGTTGTGTAAGGGAGAGGGTCCACCATTGGAGTTGACATCCCATGGATGTTGAGTAATGTTTTTAAGAGATGGCCCCTATAATAGTCATATGTGATATATCATTAGGATTTTATTCTCCCTCAATGGATAGAGGTTAAGGCCACTCTATATAAGAGTAGAAAATGATTCTTGAGTTCATTAAGAGCTATTAATCCTGAAATTATTAGGAATTTTTTAGTAGGGATTCCATCAATTTTGTCTGATTAGAGAGGATGAAAGTTGTGTATATTAGAGAGAGTTTCATTGTCAGATATGTGTAGTGCTGATGGGTGTTATTCTCTAATTGTCTTCTTATAGACCTAAATAGGGAACTAGTTATTGTTGACATGAACTCTCAAGCTAGGCACTAGAGTTGGACTTATTGAGTTGTGTTGATTGAGAGTGTTCTCTCAGATGTACCATCATGGATTATATAGTTATTCCTGATGAATTATACCACTCAAATGGGATCTATCATGGGTGGTTGTGGCCATTTATTGTTTTCTAATATGTTTCTGTGAGCCACCAGTGCAATCTTGTAGAATTCTATGTGGTCATAACACCATAAGACTTGGATTCTAATATGAGTAAATCTGGGTGATTTCAGGAGTCCAAGTGGTGTTGTCATGTCTTTGGGTTAAAACAACTTGTGGGATGAGCAATATAGCCAAGAATTTCCTAGGATGGCATGATATGGATTATCCCTCTTATTTATTGTTCCCTCCATATAGCTTGTTTGAACTAATATTTTCTAGTTTCTCGCATTTGTTTTGGGATTTTGGTGTGTCTACTGATTATTGTTATACTCACCCCTAGTAGAGATTTTTCCACATATCTCGAGTCTTGATATGATCATATTATATTCTATAGTGTCCATGTAGGACCCAAACATTAATTATAAATTTGATCTATACTAAAAAAGTTTTATATATGATCATGGAAGTGTATTTTTTGGTAGTTTTGTTTGACATCCACCGCCTCCTTCGAGTAAGGGTGAAGTATTTATTTGTTTTTTTCTATGTTTATATTTAAATTTTAATATTTTAGTGAAACTATTTTACTCTAGTTTTTGATAGATGTACACTTGAATTATAGTTTTTATGTCATTATATATCTACACTATTGTATGGAGGTGTTTTGGGGGTGTGTTCATTTATGTACTTTAGTCAATGTCCTCCCATTTACATGATATGCCTACATGACGCTAGCTATCATCCCTTGTCAAACATGAGGTAGGATTGTGGATTTGAATCCGTAGACATAAAATTTGGGGTAGTGAAAATTGGATCCTTGATAACCATCTCTTTAAAATGATTTATTAAACCTTTTTATAGGAGAAGGCCCTTTTTAAAAAAAATTACTATTTATTACTACTGTGACATCTGGACCTTATTATCATATCAAATCCAGGAATGGCTTGTTTAGGTATTCAAATTACAACACCAAATCCATAACTACATATCTATATAAGTATTTTCATGATCATTGATGGAATGAACTATGTGTGAGGATGTTTTTATGACAAATATGATGAAATAAAATATATCTCATTGAGGATATTTTAATGTTATTTGGTTTAAGAGTATTAGTATATGAGTAATAAAAATTTCAAATAAGTGATTTTTGTTTTATTATGGGAGGATTTATAAACAAATTTTCAAAAATAATTTAAATTTTCTAATGTATATTCACCAAAATTTGTGAACATCAATTTTTCCTATCAATATTCAAAATTCAAATCCAATTGGAACTGGATAAAAGAGAAACAAATTAATTATAGGAAATTGAAAGAAGAAATATTTACATACAATGAAGTGTTCTATGTGTAAATATCCTATGAGAATCTAAATGTATTTGGGAGATGAAGCATTAAAATGGAAGTGGAATTTGGATTCAAATTTTATTTTTAAGATGGAAATCATTCATTTTACGTAAAATTAGATCCAAAACACCTCACTACATCTCTAAAAATTTTCATCATAGATTCCAAACTGTAATCTATATAAATAACCTAAAATATATTCATACTAGTAATATGTGCATGACTCATTAGGGGAGATTTATAATCTAATTATGCTAATGGTTATCCATGGTGTATATTTTAATGATAAATTGTTTTAATGATATTTTTTATTTTTAATGAGTAAAATTCATTAAGGTTAGAATGTATAAATGTGTATTGGTGGATGAAAAAACTAAAAATTAATTGAATGCAGTTCATGGAATAAATATTATTATGTTCATTTGAGACTCATGATGAGTTTTAGTTACATGATTTTTGGGAAGAAAATTAAAATTAGAAAGTAGATTACATTAAGTTTGGGTAATAATATTAAGTTTCACTAGTGTGGGCGTCAAAGTTAGTTGTTTGGGGAAATTCACAAAAGAAAATAAATGAATTAAATTATATTAATATTCGAATATTTTTAATTATTATTTATCAATAAATAAATATTCATATGTTTTGTATTAATTTATAAAAATACAAATTTATTAAATTTAACATTAGATGTCAAAAATAATGAATTAATTAATTTTATTTTAATTTTCAAATAAAATGAATTCTGAACTATTTTTAATTATCTAGTTTTTAATTATGACATGAATCAACATTTTGTAAAAGTGTAGATATATTTTGAATGGTCCTATATAAGTATGATTGTTTCTTCTTAATGCACAAAAAATTTCATGATGATATGAAGGAATTTCACAATGTCGTAATATGTATAGAATTCAACAAGTATCATACTTAATTATCAATTTCATCATATATAATCGTTGTTTAAATTATCATTTAATTGTGGTTATTAGAATACATATAGTATATAAGTTATATTCTATCATGAAAATAAGAATTAATATAATTCAAAAAATATGAAAAATTAATTCCTATTGATATATAATATTATTTTTGAATATCCAGACTAATACATAAGAGTTATATGGACATTTCAATTGAAAATTTTATATTTTATGTTCTCATTAGAATAATAATGTATTATATATCATCTTTTAAATAATCATAATTTATTTTATATCATTCTTTACATGAAACAACAACTTCATACAACCCATGTTAAAAATATTAATTATAATTTTTCAAATGCATCAATTATAATCAAGCCATTAAATTGAAGGTATGAATAAGAATAAAGCCACTACGAACATACATGATAAATTTTTATATAATTAAAATGTACATATATATTCATAATAACTATGTAGTAAATATTCAATTAAGACATTTAATTTTAATATATATTTTTCTAGAAAAAATTATTTATTGAATTTTTTAATATGAACTATAATTAATTTATAAAAAGTTTTGAAATTTTATTTTAGGAAAATAATATCATATTCTATGTCAACATTTAAAGCTGACCATTTTGTATATTTTTGGGGATTGTTTAAAAAAATTATTTTGGGTGAATAATAAAATTATTGATTTTTTATGAAGCATTTATATTATTTTAATGTATTTGAAATTTCACATTCTTCATTGGACTAGTGTTAAAATTAAATTAGTTACATTTTAGTAATAATAATAAAATATATTTTTTTGAATCAATATTATACCTTTTTTGTTTATAATTTCATTTTTGTACTTAAAAGGGACTTTTTTCTGGAAAATCATTTTTATCATGTTTTCTGTGTTTTTTGATAATTTATTTTATAGCAAAATTCATATTGAATTTTAAAAAACGGAATCCCTATTTGGAATTATTATTTCCAAATTTGATATTGTTGAAAATTTTATTTTTTTATCTATGAAAAATAACTTTTGTAAATGGTTAGTTACCATGATATGAGTTACAACATGTTAGTATGTTTAAAAGTAAAATGATAAGGGTAAAAATGACCAAAATAATGGCTTATATCCTACATAATAGTCATATTTCTACCCAATAATGTCACCTCATTTAATATTGGTCAATAAAAAACTGTTTTTCTTGAATAAATCAATATTATATTGTAATCCATTGAAATAATCAACTGTGTCCTATACCTTATTAATAAATAACCACATAATTTCCCCCCTTATTCATATTCTGTTATACACATATATTTGAAAATACCTACCCAAATAAACTTAATACATCCAACCCACGTCCAAGAGTTTCTGGTTATATCATAACATTAGCCTATGAATTTTGTGGGTATAAACCTAAACAGGTTGTCTGAAGAAGATGTATTGTTCATAACCGAGATCTTAAAATTTTATTTCTTCCTAAACAATCAAATAATATATTTTGTAACTTATATTATGATGATTACATATTCATAAATATAATTATATGTTGTTAGGTTTATTTTATAACCATTTAATATATCATTTCTATCAAATGTGATATTAATTTATTTTTGGGTTTTACGTCTGGATGACTACCTCTACATATGGATATGATTAATTTTATATAATTTCCTAAAATTTATATTTATAATATTTAATTTAATGAATATATATGAATCAAGTATATATTATTATATTATGATAAAATAATTTTTGTATTTCCTTCTTTTTTTAATTATAAGATCAAAGAAACATCCATGTGAACATATGTATTACCCTCTCCAAGAATGGTGTATATCATTTTATATATATAATATTTATGTATTGTTTTAAATAGAAATATATAAAAAATATATGATATTTATAACATGATTAATATTTTATAGATGATATAACCATGATCAAGATGAAAATTCTAAAACTAATGAAAAAACATACTATGAACCTAGTTAACACTCAAAAATGGTTATTTTAATAATGTAATATTTATATAACTATTTTAAAATTATATATGTTCGTAATATATGATATAATAAGTATTTATATTTTTATATTATAAAATTATAATCAATTTATATTTTTTATATCAGATGTTAGAGTGAAAACGATGTGTTTCATACCTGAGGTGCGGGGTTTTTTCACAATATAGTTTTGTTGGGAATAGTTTGATTTAATGTACATATTTATGTTTATATGGTTTAAATACTTCCCAATTTACATGTTACGTCATGTATATTTCATAATTTTTTATATTTAAATTTACAATAAAAAATTTCATTTAGGTGGTTTCACTTCAAAAGTCACTATTGGGTAAGTGTTTATTTCACAATAACATAATTATAAAATATTGTTAATGTATATGGATCCATTATGGGAATTATATAATATAACAATATATAAAACCATATAATTTCATCTCCAATTTTCATGTTTATAGATCTCATGTTTTCCATTCATTTTTTTCACTCATTGTGTATAAAATTATGAAAGAATTTTTTTAGAGAAAACCAATTTTTCTATTCGTTCACAAATAATTTTATTACATGTATATATTTTCATTAAATTATTTTCAATATATTTTAAAATATAAAATATTTATTCATTAATGTAATTTTTACACATTTTTTTATTATTTACTAAAAAATCACAAAAATGAATCTCCATATCATTTTCTAAATAAGTCACATTATAGAAGGTGTAATACAAATAATTATTTTAATGATAACTACATGAAATTCATTTACACTATTATGAATAATTTTTGAGTTGAAAATTATTTTACATGTATTTGTGGTACATTTAAAATAAATTTTTTCCACAGTAATATCATTTAATTTTTTAAATAAACAAAAATAAAAAAGAATATGTTTTAATACTCAATAATTGGACAAGTTATTTTTTTAAAGTATTATCATATATGTAAATGTATATTGATGTATATGATGATTTAAGGGGAATATTACTCAATGATACTATATTGAATCTTTTTCTAAAAATATTTATAATATTATTAAGACACAATTATTAAACCCCAATTATTTTCAATGAATGATGTTTTGATAATGTGGTAAATGTTTAATGATCCTGTGGAACTCATATATATGGGTTTATGTATTTCGTGAATGGGAGATGAATTATATGGACCTGACGAAGTTGGGTGAATCCTTATATCTCATGAGATAATTTTAAGAAATGAGTTGCTGATTTTGATCCTTTATAGATTTTAGGTAGTGATGCATGATCCACTATGATATAGGAAACATGTGGTGATCCCATATCCACATTAATATAATGTTCTCAATTTTTAACAATGTTAAAAAATAAAATTTCTATTCTTTCAATGATGAAAAAAACTTATGAAATATTGATATTCATAAAATTGTAAGTCACGCATCATTATATTTTCTAATTATTGCCTAATCTTTTTATATAATATTATCTTATTTTATGACTCATAATTATGATTCATGAGTTATTGTGAATGATTATCTATTCTTAATTACATTTCTTGAATCATTATCCTAATATTATTATATATGATCATTGATTTAGATTTCTCATGTTTACCCTTATACATTATTTTGGTCACTGTTTTTTATGTTTTAAATTTTCCCCATGCTATGTTGAAGGGTACATTGTATAAAAAATAATTATAACTTATGTTAAGAATTAGGATTGATTTGATTAATTTTAATTTTAAATAAGATTTTTATATATCCTGCCTATATGTATAATAAACCATTACAGTATACAGAAATGTTTATTTGAGAGATATATTGAATATTCATTGAAACATTGTAATATATTTTTATTTTCTACTTTGGAAACTATAGATTGTATTATAAGAGAGTTTATATTGTGTTTTTAGATAAATTATGAGGAATATGTTGACATAACCTTTGAAACCTAGTATCTGAATTAAATTAATATATGATTAAACTTATATATCACATGATGATAATACATTTTCATTATTTAAGAAATAGAAGGAATAGTTTTCATGAATAAATGAATTCTCACTAAGTATATTGTAAAATTATTCTTACACTATAACTTTTTACTTTATTTATTTCAAGGAACAATATTGAATAGTATTAATAATTAAGGTGATGGAAAATGATAGAATTTTACTTCTACTAAACAGTATGTTATGGAATATGTAATGTTGAATATGGATTTTATTCTAATAAAACAATCATAGGACATGAATTCATTTGAGATTGTGAATGATCAATTCAGGGAACAATGTTATAATGAGTAATTAATAAGATAATATAAAAAATATTTTAGTCTGTCTTATAATCAAATTTCTGATATGAAATGGATCAATAATAGTGAGAAAGTGTTTTCTATTCTCCATTTCTTTAATCATGAAATAATTTTCTTAGACATTTATAATTTGGATGAATAATTTTACCAACAGTGGAATCTTATTAAAAATACAAGGGAAGAGGCATAAATCGAATCCATTTAATGGGGTTACATAAAAATGAAAATTTTAGTATGTGAATCCCTCATTTATATTTACAATAATAGGACGGCCTTTTCAGACCATAATTAAGTGGATGATGATTTTATTTCTACCTATGATTCAAATTTTTTAGTACATGAAGGTTATGATTCATTTTTAATCATCAAATCTAATAGAAATATTGAATGATTATTTTGGAGGAAAAATTTAGTATCTCATAAGGGTGTTAGATATTAGTGATTTTATTATCTGTAATGAAATCATTTAATATACACTTAATGTAGAAATACAAATTAGATATTCCCATCATTCTAATTATTTTAATAAAAAGAATAATAGAGTATCAAGGGAATACAAATAAATCACATTGATGAATTAAATTTTATCCATTTACATAGTAGAACCATGGGATGAAACACAAATGAAATTTCGATAATTGAACTCACATGTAATTTAATTATAATGGTCTTTTCATAAATGTCGTAAATATAGAAAGATGTTAAAGTGGTTTATTGATAAAATGGATTAATTGAATACATAGTCTAATGCCCCACCCACATTCCAATTATTGAAATGAGATTATAATGGTCATTATGGTAACATTTTATTAATGTGAAGTATAATTATGTTGATCCATTTCAATAACCTCTAATACAAATGGTGACGTGGAATCTAATATGATGTTGGCTACTGAAGTAGGTTATGATACAGACATTGTAAAATGTAAATTTATCATCCACCCTAGAATGTTAAAAATCTTATTTGATTATAGATCTACCCACTATACTATTTATAAGGAAGTTTTAATGAATATCATATTACCACCTCAATGATAAAGTGTTTTGGTAGTATTGAAATTTCCTAAAGGAATGACAATAACACCTCATGTTTATAGACCCATTACTGTATAATTCCATGGGAAAATTCTGCCTATGAATCTTTTGGATCTCCCTATAGGTGAATTATCTGTGAGTTTGGGAATGGATTAGATCTACCTTGAAAAATATTGTATAAATTACAAGTAAAGCGATTCATGTTTTATATTCTAAATCACTCAATAATTATCATTCGTTGCGATGATTAATACTAAATTATATAGGGTGTTACTTATTTTATGGGGGTATTAATTCATATTCCTGAGAAATATATATCACAAATGGCTAGGGGAAAAATTACCATCATATATAAGACTAGTATCTTGAATTATGATGAATTATTTCAAAAATAAAAACCTTTTTATCCTCCAAATTGCGATGTTGAGTTTTTGATTGAACTCTTTCAGGGTGTTACAACATTTTCCAGAATCCATATATATAGACTATAGTTGAGTTATAATAATTGATGAAGAAAAAAAGAATCACATTAATGTATTCATCTTCCCTAGTATATGAATATTTATTGTAGGGGTTCTTTTTGTTAATAAAATTATGTGTCAATCACTATTTTTAATGAATATCAAAATCATAAATGGAACACATTCAAGAACATGTATTGTCTACCCTATATTAATGAATTGTTTTATCAATTATATTGATCTCAATACATTTCAATGATTGATATTCTTTATAAATATAATCATTTTATGGTCAAAAATATTATATAAAAATAAATCATTATGTATAAGGTATGGTCTTTAAAAATATATATGTATCCCATTGGGACAGACTAATTACTGTGTTATCATCATTGATTTATTTAATAGGGCCATTATAGATTTCGTTAATCTATTTTGTATCATATTTATAAATTATGATCTTATATATTAAAATAGTATTGATTTTCATGAAATCGTTTGAAAATTTGGATGAATAATCTAATGATGGAGATTTTCTATGCTAGATTTACCAAGTGTAAATTTTTGTTTTAGGATAATTTTTTGTTGGTCTTTTATTCTCATGTATGGGTATATCATTGTATTCAATGAACATGAATGTTATTGATATATGGAATAGAATAACCAATGTAATTTTGATCTATAGTTTTCATGGGTTGGATAGATACTAGATACTCTCTATGAGAAATTTATCATAACTATATAATCCTCTAAAAATGATCAGCTAGGAGGTAGTTATGTTCTTATAGATAGTTTATTGTGAAGAGTATTTCAGGTGGATAAATAGAAGGTTGTCCAATGAAACTATGATCGCACTACCCATGATATGATATGTGTATTTGTATATATTGATGAATTATGGATGTAATTTACATATTTATTTATTCATAATGGCATGGGGATCATATGATACTCACCAATTGAAATCACATGTGAAAATGTAACTGACTCATGATATTTGGAATTTAGGAGTATTTTCATCATTAAATTTACAGGGGAAAATATTTATGTGGAATTGTGTTAGGTAAATGTGAATTAGAAATGCTTGAGGATTAAATTTACATATAAATAGTTGAATCTAGGCGAAATAAGTTTTTTTGGAGTTGATTCAATATTATGACTTCACAATATAGTACCACCCTAGGAATTTGAATAATGTTTTTGATTTTATGAGTCTAGAAGACATTGTTAGTTTTTCAAAAGATGTGGATTTATTTTGATACACATTATATGGTTATATATAATATGGATCATAAAATATTGATGACCTGTGAAAGATTATAAATTTATCATGTGAATGTTCAATCAACTATCCATGTGTGAATTATAGAGGCATTCAAGGAGGATGTGGAATTATATAAGAAGATGAGAACTGTACATGAATTTTACTATTATTCTGATGGAATAATACTTTTTAGGAACCACGAATTTGTCCCATAAATATGAGGCTTGTATGAGGAGCTCTTGTATGAATCATAAATTTCAAATATTCAATGCAATGACTAAAACTATTATCTCAAGATCATGAGTTTGATAGTTCTGTTCATGATTATTTTACATCCTTCTTACTTGGGTAATATCACTATAATTCTACATAAGGACACAACCTTGACCTTTATTATATTAATCACTATAAATCCCAAATTCACTATTTCTATATGGTGGAGTCAATATTATATGATTCACTAATATCCTATTAAATTATATGAAAACTTCTACAAAATAGATTTTTTATACAATCATAACCATTTTACAAGTAAGATTTATCAACAGGGTATATTATTGGGGAAATTATGAAAAAAACACCAATAGTAACCTGCTAGAACAATGAAACAATGTAGCTCTATTAAGTTCATTAGTGTATATTATTATTCGAATAACTTCTTTTAACATGATAAACTATGATTCCATCCGTGAATATAATATATCCATGAAAATAAATTTTACGAATCCACACTTGACACCTACTGAACATCCCATATAACTCTTCTCTTATAAGATACTCTAGAAAAATCCATAATTTGTTATTATGGTCCTCAAAGCTTTTGGTGTACACCATGATTTCATAAATAAAATCCAAAAATAAATTATCAAGATATTACTTGAATACATAGTTCATTTTATCCACAAAAATATAGACTGTATATGTTAAACCAAATGGAATTATTTTAAACTAATAATGTTCATACCTTGTTTGAAATGTTTTCTTTAGAATATCTTAATTCATTATATAGAAATAATGATATCTAGACCAAATTTCAATCGTCGAAAAATATTTTCCTTTTTAATGTTCATCAAATAAATCATTAATGTGATGTAGAGAATAAATTTTCTATATTTTAATTATATTGTTTTCTCTATAGTTGATGCATAACTTCATGGATCCATATTTCCTCTTAATAATGTAAGCATGGGCTTCGTATGGTAAAACACTTGAGTGTATAAATATTTTATCACTCAATTACTATACATATTCATTTAACTATATTAACTCCAATGTGGAATTTATTTAAGGAGGCTTTGATATATATAATAAATTAGGGATCAATTCAATTTAAAACTCAAGTACCCTCTCTAGAGGTTATCCTGGTAAATCCTAAAAAAGTACAACAATTTATTCCCACAAAATATGTACAAGTTCAATTTTAATATTTAATTCCTCATCCAACGATATTTTTTTCTCTTCCTCCCGGTGAATTTAAATTATAAGCGTCGATGTAGGTTGAAACAATTATGACTCAGATGATGAGGACTCCACTCTATTGATATTAAATTTAATATCTTCATCACGAATCATATTTTCTATATCTTTGAAAAAATAATAATTATATTTTGAATAATAATACATAACAATGAATATATCAAAATAAACCATTGTTATGATGATAAAATAATATATTTGAGCATGTTTACATGTTATAATAGAAAATTAATAACACATATTTTATCAATAAGGATTTCCTTAGGAGTCTTTACAGACAAATCCCTTATTAAAGTGAAATCGAAATATAAAATAATTAATGCTAACTAAGAAGATATTATGGAATGATATGGTCCAAAATTCAATATAGATTTAGCTAAATTTGAGTATATGATTCATGTACATACCACAAAAATCATAATGAAATTCAAACTCAGCTAATGTGCCTAGATAAATTGAGCATTTATCCCTTGTCTTATTTTAGAAAATATTACATTGATGTTTTAGAAAATAACTTTCATACTGTCAACTCTCGCAACAATTTTACTATTGAGCTTTCATAGCTTCTTTTCTTCCCTTAAAATTGTGATCAATATTTTTTTCACAATACACTTAAAAAAGTCATTTCCTTTTAACAAGTAACTAGGCTTTTTTCTTCCACATGTTTCATATATTTAAAAATTCTATTTTTTATTCTTCCCTTTAAACATTCCTTTATCTTCCACCCTCTTATTATTATTTTTACCTTAAAGTCATATGGAAAATATAATTAACTCATTTCCGTGATATAACATGAGACTATAAAATCATATAATTAGAAATATTAGGAGACTAGTGAACCTTGGAGGAATGGTTTTAAACCATCATAGAATCGATAATTCTAGATATATAGATTACGTATGTAATACAGAGTATGAAATGAATACCTTGTAATGTTGGATTCATACATGTAAACCTTTTCATCTTAATTTGATCTCAGACTTAAGAATTTTCTCTCTATAACTTCTCATTGTTAATAAGGAAAATATTTTACCAAGAATGTTCCTTTAAAATCATTCCATTCCATATATATAATCCCCCTTGTGATTTGAATCAATGACCACCATTGTTCTACATCTCATAAAAGATGATAAGCTTCTATTATATCTTTATCCCTTCCATTATATCTTAAGGTGAACAATATCTTCTCTATTTAATTAATCAGTTGATCAATAAAGTTTTATTAGTATGGTTTTTCTTTAGGTGTCTTTAGCTCCCGCTCAAAAATTATTATATTTCATATAGGGAAATACCTACATGGAATACATGCATTGATACATTTTTTATTCCATACAGTAGATACCATTTATAAATAATGAAATGCCCTAAATTATATAATAGACTATAAAGTATAATTTTGAACCAGAAAAATATTTCATATGAATTGGATATTTATGCATAGTTAATCTCAAAATAATAAATTTGGTTTCTTTGAGAACTTGTTTACATTTAAATACAATATAATGGTTTGAAAAAAAAATTAAACTATCCTATCAATATCCTTTATGAGTTTAAATCTAGCTGTGTAGTGGGGGATGTAGTCTTGTACTAGGTTACATTGAATCAGGACTGATTAACCTTGTTAGAGTTGATACCCCTAGGTACATCTGTTCCATTACTTGGTCCACATAAATGGTTCCTCAAATTATTAAATTGGTATAATAAATTAACAATCCATATCCCAACGAAATGAATCATTTAATAGAATTGAAAAAATAGATACAGACACATGTTTTCCATTACAACATTAAAGGGCAAAAATGTAGAAACTCTATTGGAAACATTCCTATGCTCTTACATTATCTCTAAAAGTCATTAATAATATACACATTAGTATCTTGGGGGAAAATAAAACATAAGAAAGGGATTATATCATATTATAAATAAGGGTAACAAATATATTGAAAGCTGTCATTAACATAAACAATAATAAAAGGATAATTTTCCGAAAGACATGTCATTACAATAAAAACTCAAAAATATTATGGGCGGACGAAAAGATGATAAAAAATATTTCTATATTAATAATAACATGAGAATATAACCTACCATTTGATATTAAAATATTCAAATAAAAATCTATATTTTCAATTACTAATATCATAATTATGTAATGTATAATACTGTATATCCAACCATATCATCAGAGCCTCAGCCAAGACAATTTGAAAATAAACTAGTAAGGCCTCATCTAAATCAAAATCATGTTTTTCTCGTTAGACATACAAATGAATTGATGGGATATAGAGGGACCCACCCATCAAATAATAATTTAATTTAATTATTTACATAAATTTGGTGAAACATAAACAACAAATTAATATTGAATAGATTTCACCCATTATTAAACATAATCACTAACCATTCTGAGTAATATGGTGTGTTGTATCAAGAAACAACATCCACAATAAAAACGATCATAAACCAGTAAATAAAATATTGAATATGATATAACGAAATATCAATACAAATTATTCATAATATTGAATAGTTTTTGTTTAAATATAATAATATATACTAATAAAATCTATGAGTAATTCTTGAGAGAAATGCAAATTTTACGTTGAAAAGAAGATTTATTTTGGAAAATTAATTTTTATTGGTCATAAAATCATATTTTTAAAATTTATATCACAAAAATAAAAATTATTGGACAAATAAATTATTTTTGAATCGTATATTATATCCAACATTTAAAACTAATTCTTATGAACTATTAGAATTAAAACACTTCAGGGTGGTTTAAGAGAAATTATAATAGATCCTTTAAGGTGTTAAAAGTAATTATTTTTTTATAAAATTATAAATAAAAAAGATATTATTTCATGGAATGTTTTATTTTATTAAAAATAAGGTCCTGAAATATATTTTGTATGGTACTTAAAAATTGGTATGAAATGGGATATTCCCTTTAGTTGGGCTCGTTTAACTCGACGAGTTGAAAAGGGAACTTTATAAAACACATATTTCCATATCGAAGAAATATCAAATGATCTATATACATGATTATAAAATAGATAAATAAAATTTAGAACAATTATAAAAAATGTGAAGAATTACATTATGGTAAAGAGAGAGAATGTGTAACCCTAATGAAAAATAGTGGTTCATGTAGGAACAATTAACTTATGCCGAAAGTATCCTGCAATTGAAAATAATGTCTTGGATAATGAAATTATAATAATTAATAATTTAATTAAGAACTCTTAAACTTTTATTTTAATTTTTTATAATTTAATTATGTTCATTTATTGTCTTTGTAATGATTTATAAGATTTAATTTCATCATTCAAGAGTGTTTGTTTCCTTACATTTCACGAGTCGTTATACTATATACAGCGAAATATAATATAAATATAAATAGTTTTATAGAATTTAAATTATATGTTATTAATTAACTTCTAGGATATCTAATTGGCTTATATATCATTTTTTCCTAATATGAGGATGATTAATTAGATAAAATGTTAAAGATCACTGTTTAGATTATATTAACATTTTTCAATCTTCAAGAAATAGTTTTTACATATAAATAAAAATTATGAATATATATTGGTTAAAGATAATTAAAAAAGTTTTATTTCATATATTAATTTCCGGTTTAACCAAGAAAGTCATTTTATGATGATTCTGGATGGACTAATCGAAAAAGAAAAACTCATGGACCATAGAAGTGGAAAATAGTCACCTCAGGGTTGATGTTTTAATTTTTTTAAAATAATAGAGAATAAGGGGTTTGATTATGGGTATCAAAATAACATAATAAAATACTAGTATATATATGATACTGGAATTATTTTTAATGTTTCAATATAGGGGGTACATAAATAAAAAAAATTGAATGAAAATTAAAATAACATAAGGGGATTTTACCTCTTTAATTATTCTCTTTAATAACCTCCTTAGGGAATATGTAAGTGGTCTTCTTGGGATACCATAAAAACATGTATATTTATATTAATAAAGGGATGTTAATGGGAATAATATAATAAAGATTAAATTATTTTGAGGTTTCAGGAGAAGAAGTGGTGTTGGGTTATATTTATAGTGGACGAGAGGGATGTTTTTTAGATTATTTTAATCATTAATTTATTATTTTCACTCAAGTCTTTGAAAATTTATAATTCCCAAGAATTAATATAGTAAAATGAGAAGGACAATTCTGGATTATAGTCTATGCATCAGACATGACTCAATAATGAGTGTATTTATCTGATAATGTATATACACCATAAATTTCCATACAAAACTATTTACAAAAAATTCAACTACCTTAGAAAATACCAAAAAATCAAAAAGAAAATTTTTCAACAAGCAGATTTATAAAATGGAGCCCATTTAATGAAAAATATTTTCCAAATAAGATATTTTCTTATTTTTAGTAAAATTATCATTTATTTGAAAAATACCAATTTTAAAATGATAACATTTTCTATAAAACAATGAGAATATAATTATCATCCCACTAAATTACCTTATAATAATAGAAAAAATATAGTAATTTATCAATAAATTTTTTGAATTGAAATTATATTTTAAATAATTATATTTAATATACCATTTTAAATAAAACAATTTCTTCCCTAAAAATTCCAACAATTTTTTTATCCATTTTAAAACATTTATATACTTATTCCATTTCTAAATATCTTATATTTTCATTTATAAGATACATAGATTTTATGTATACATTTATAGTGGATATTACTATTCTATTGGAAATATTCTTTTTCTTACTGGTCACATTACTATTATAGTGGTCATATTTAATAGTATATTATGGTTTGAATGTATGTTTTCAGGATGCTTAAAATATTGACGATTATAAATTATAATAAAGATATACAGTAAAATCATGGTTTGTTACAAACCTCCATCGTCTCTTTTAAATAGGATTCATTAATAAGAATAGCATATAAAACCTAATTATAAGAAATTTGTCGTTCAAATTGGGGATGTGGATATTATACAAATATACATTGATTTATTTCCAGTTTATTTAACTAGATGTTCCTCATAGAAGAATGATGAGTTTTCCATTGATTTAATCCCGAATAGAAGACCTATATCAAATACTCCCAATATAATGGACAAATTGGAATTAATAGCGTTAAAAAAATAGTGTAATTTATTATTATGGGATTAGATCTCCATAGTGATTCACCTTTAGGTTTCCATATTAATTTAAAAAATGATGGATCTATGAGGAAGTGCATAGACTATAGGGTGATTAACGGTATTATCATAATGTACAAGTATCTTCTACAACGCATTGATTACATATTTCAAAAAACATCACAAAGCTCAATATTTTTCAAAAAGAGATCATCATTATTGATATCATCAATTTCCTATTAATAAAGAAGATCTTACAAAGAGAACATCTCAAAAAAAAAGTTATGGATATTATGAAATTAAAATAATTCAATTTGGAATAACTAAATCCCCCTATTATTTTTGGATATAATGAATAGAGTATTCAAGGAATATCTTGATAATCATTTTATGGTCTTTATTGATAATATCTTGGTTTACTTCAAAAGCTACAAGGTCCCTGAGTACTGCTTGAAGATTGTTCTTGAGAATCTTCAATGAAATGATTTATTTGAGATGTTCAGAAAATTTTAGTTCCTTCTTCAAATATATTCTATTATTTTCCATATTATATCCATGTATAGAATATCATTTTATCATGTGAAGATAAATTCAATAGAAGAATGGCCTAGACCAATGAACATAATATAGGTATGTATTTTCATTTGTTTAGCAGGTTACTATCAGTATTTATTTAATAATTTATCCCAATTATCGGACATATTAATCAAGAATAAGAATAAATAGTTTAAGATTATTTGTACAATGGAATGTAAAAAATGACATGATGAATTTAAGGGGAGATTTGTGGATACTATAATATTTACTCTATTATCAAGGAATAGTAGATTTTCTATCTATAGTGATTTATAGAAGAGATTACATGGATGTGTCCCTATATAGAATGATATGATCATTGGATTTGAGTTAAGGAAGTAAAAAAATCATGCACATAATTATTGAAATCATGATCTTGTGTTTGTTGCGCTAATAGTCTCTCTGATTATATGGAGATACAATATCTATGGTGAAATATGTGAGATATATACAGAACATAAGGGTTTTAGATATATCTTCTCACAAAAAAGAACCCAACATGAGGAAAAGGTGATGGATCGTGCTACTCAAGGATTCTGATGATTCAATATACTACCATCATTGGAATGAAAATGAGTTAGTAGATGTATCGTGATTAAAAGATCATTGAGTTTGGAAAATAAATGAGGATCATTAGGGATAATATGTAAATATATTTATTAATGATGGAAAGGGGAATTATCAGTGAAGGTGAATCATCACTATTGTTATGATTTTATTCTAAACCATTATTATGGGAATGGATAACCCGTTTTATGTATTATGATGATGATAGTCAAATTTTCATTAAATATGCGAATGATGGGAAATTGGTATAATTTTTATTTAAAGACAATGTTTTTTATTTGGAAAGATGATTAGTGGTCACCCTATACACCAACAAAAATGGTGTTATGGGATGATGAACATATCCGAAATTTCTATATACATCATAGTATCAGTATGATTTATATATATTTAAAGGGATATTTATTATGGGGTTATATTATTTATGAAATTTTTGATAATTTATCAAGATGTTTAGTATTTCAACAAGTGAAGGCATAATGAAATCATCCATGATGATTCATGAAACCTATATCAATTCCAATATTAAAATTGGATGAAATTGTTATTTATTTTGTAATTGGATTACCGAAGACTTTATAAAATATTGATACTATATTGGAAATAATTTATCTTATTTCCAAATCAGACAATTTTATCACTATATGATAAAATTTTACGCTAGAAAACCTTGAAAGACTATATATTAATAATTTTTTAAGAAATCACGGTGTACCACTATTGACTATGTCACATAAAGATATATGTTTTACATAAAAATTCTGGAAAACTATTTTTAATGTTTTGGATTCTGACCTTCATTTGAGTATTTATTATCACCCTAAAACTAATAGGAAATTAGAAAAGACTGTTTATACATTAGAAGATATTTTGACATCAATATAAGTTAACATTCAAGGTATGTGGGATATGTACTTCTCTATAGGGGAATTTCCCTATAATTTTTTTTCATTCATGTCTTAAAATTTCCCCATATAAGGCATTATATGGATTGAGATTTATTTTACCAATTTTTTTATGATATTGGTGAAAAGAAGATTGTGGGCTTGGAAAGTAGTGGAGGTAACAACAGAAAAGGTAAATAATTTTCAAACACATATCAAAGAACCTCAAAAGGAAACAAGAGTTATGTTGATCCTTGGGGAAATTTCTTGGAGTTTCATGTGGGAGATAATTCTTTTAGGGATTTATCTCCAAGGGGGTGTCATAAGGTTTGGATAGAAAATAAAACTGAGTCCCATGTGCATCTAACTTTTTAAACCATTGAGATAATTGGAGTTGTGGATTATCATTTGATAATTCCTCATTGAATTTACAAAAATCATGTTGTCTTAGAAATCTATTTATTAAGTATGTACCATGATAGACCCAACACAGGTTCAAACTAATTAGGAAATAGATTTGGAACCCGATTTATCTTATTATAAAAAGATAATCTAGTTTCAGGACATTGTAGAACTATTATTGAGAAATAATATGACTTGACTACAATAGATACTTGGTAAAAATATAAAAAAATAGATGAGTCGATGTGGGGAATATATAAATAACGATGAAGAACAACCCAAAAATTTTTATGATTTGAAATTCATGGAATTTTCAGGACAATATTTTTGAAGGATGTGAGAATGTAACACCCTATGATTTTATGGTAAGTCCCTTTTAAATTTTTCATACTTTATATCTTATTTTGTACACAATTCCAAGTTTAAAACCATGATATACTATAAAATATAAACATGACTTTTGGAATAGTAATTTGACCATAAGGAATAATAATCCAATCAGTAGAATCGTATCCTCAGCCAAGAGTGTATAAATAAATTTTAGGTATATAATGAAAGAAAATATTATATATTTATCTCATGGAATAAGTAGAAAAATGTCATCAAAATGATAAATTCAGAGCTACTATTTATTTGATGAGTAAATGTTTACTTACAATACTATAATTAATATAAAAATTTATTATTTTTTTCTTATGATAGATTCATAAATTAATTTTTTGTTGAATTATAATTACTGCAAACTTTTATGATACCAAAATTAATTCATCAATGTTTCATAAAATCATTCATAATAATAAAAATATTATTTTTCAAACAAAAGATTATTTTTCAAACAAAAGATTATTTTATAAAAAAATAATCTTATTTGGATAATTATTTTTGAAATATGGAGTAATTATTTTTAAACTACCCATTAAAAAATATTTTTGATGAAAGTTTTGGGATTTCTCTAATACAGTTTAATTTGTAATGAATAATTATATATGATAATTTACAGTATTTATCATTTTATGTAAATAAAAGAATAATAAATCATAGATGTTGTAGAGATGAGGTAGGAACTCGTTATTTTTATCTAACGTACTCTATTTACTATTTTATGTACAAATTTAATAATGTTGATATTCTTGAGCCAAAATAATTACATAATGACTAAAATAATAAAAAAAGACCCATCTCTTCCACACAAAAAACAAATCCTCACCACCACTTCTCCTCACTCCCTATAACAATTTTATATTAATTACATTCTTCCAATTTACTCTCCCAAGCTACTTCCCCATGTTATGGTCTTATTTGTCTCCCCAAAACCCCATTTCTATGTCCCTTAAGGAGGTTCTCAAGGAGAAAAAACTAAAGACGTAAAACCTCTTCTCAATCTATCCCTTTCAATTTATTTTCTTTTCAAATCCAATTTTAACATACCATATCCAATATAAACAAATAAATCTAGAATCAAATATATCTATATCATAATTTTATTATTTTAAGTTTATATTCACCAAATATGTTTTCTTCCCATTTTTTTCCAAAAATGATAACATCATTTGTGACGTGTTGATTCGCCGTAATTGTAGATGATGATTTCTTTTTTCGAAATACCACCTTCAAGAAATTACATGAATTGTTTTTTATGGTTATGATAGATTATTTTTTTTAAATCATATTTAGTGTTCTGAAACAAGTATATATGCATAATATTGGTTAATAAAACAAAAGTAGGGCGTGATGACCAGAAAAAATGCCAAAATAATCCAAATAGTTATAAATGTCATATTATTTAATGAAAAATACTTATATATGAAAAACATAAATATTATAACATTTAATCAAATATATGTTTAGAAATATAATCAAATTTTACTTTTGGTGTTTAGAGGATCTCCCATAATTAAACTTAATGGAACTAATCATAAAATCCTAAAATGAATGCTATTAGAACACCACAATTGAATCATAAAGCACATAAAAAATTTCATAAATGAACTTAATAGATTTATAATAATATTTATAAATGTAAAATAATTTCATATTTAAATTTCTAATGATTCTAATTTAATTATCAATTACATTATGTATAGGTGCAGAATGGTTTCATACATAAGGTTAGGGTTTGCGGATCTCACTTTTATTTCTATAATATATGTTTTATTCTCATCATATATATTTTTTATTATATATATATACATACCCTTGATATATCATATAATGACTCTATTTGCAATCATGATATTCAATGTTTCATTTTATGATCCTTAATTTTACGGGGCATAAGGTTCGACTGTTTACACAGTGGTAACAAAATTAATAACCCCATTATTATTATTTATGTTTAAATTCTTATTAATTGATTATTAGATGGTATTATTATTTGTAAAAATAATTTATCTAATCATATGATTTATTTTTAATATTTTAAATAGATCTACATCTGATAAAAAATATATTAATTTGGTAACAGTCACACATTCTTTTGAAAATACACTTTTCAATGTTTTTAAACATTTAATGGAAATACTTCCTAAAACTTATATGACATGAGTGGAATTTCTAAATTTTATTATTAAATGACGTTTTATTTTATTTATTTTTTGATTTTTCTAAGGTTATTTACAAATTAAATTATTTCTTTTATATTTCCATTAATTTTTAAATAAATGACTGTAATGTAAAATAAGGTATTTCGATCAAGAAATTTTGAATGATGTTGTTCAATTGTTTCATCTATGTCAACACCCACTAATGAATATTATGATTAATTGAGGTTGATATATTATGATACAATATACAATATTTTATTGAACTGTTTATAATCATTCTTATTGTGGTTATGCTATCTTGATTACAATCACTTTATTAATATGGATAAGAGATGATTACGATTACTAATTGGGGAATTTTTTTTCATTTAAAATGATAATTTTAGTATTATTGTATATGTTTATAATGTTTCAGACCATTAATATGAGTAATGAGATGAACATAGTTACTGTCAAGGGGGAATCATTAGCTGCTTGATTCATCACTTGGTCTAATGGGACAAACAAGTTTGGGTTTTAGATGATATCTTACTCGATTATGTATAGTGTCTTTTTCTGAATCCTTAATGGCATGTTTATGACGTTGCACTGTATGAATTAACCAATAAAGATTTTACTCATTATAATTCATGAGGTTATTCAAAATTTTCAACATCAATGGATAAGAATAATTCTTATTTGATTATTTATTTTTTGTTATTTAATCATTTTCAATTCATGAATTATTATAATAAAAATAATGATTTAATGAAATGTGTATTTAGATATTCAGATTAACATATAGTTTATGTATATTTATGATAGATATTGTTGTATTTATTACCCATAATGGGAATCTAAGAAAACCCCACACTTCTGTTTCATTTTTTTCCCAAGATACCAATATGTATATTCTATTTGACATGGATGGATAATATATAAGGATATGGATATTTCCAAAGGAGTTTCTATGTTTTTTCCTATCACGTCGTAATGTAAAAATTACGTTTTTATAAAGTTTTCAAAAGAAACTAATGTTCTTTATTATATCAGGATGAGATATCTTATCCATAGTACCAATGTAATAAAGCACAACATTGGATTTTGGATACTGTGGTTGGGATCTTTACAAGTAAACATTATTTTAAAATAAATTTTCAATTTACAAGGATTTTTTTGTGGGGAAAAAACTAATCATGATTTATTATTTTTATAATTAATATTTATAAATTATATAAAATTATTTTGATAAAATATTCTCCAGATTCGAATCATGATGTCTGAATTTTCTAATTATTCTCTTTTAATTTTTTTAATTACGAATAGTGACTTGTATAAAAAGATATTTACCATTTTTTAAGTTAAAATGGTTAAAATGGGTTAAAACTAATATTTAATTTGTTAAAATGGCATAAATGTTTTCTAAATTCAGTAATATTATCATATTTATACACAATATCATCTCTACTTTGATAATTATTCATTTTTGGTCTATTTTAATTAAATTGGGTGTTAATATAAATTTATATTTTAAAAGAATAAATGATTCCATCTCCCTCAAATAAAATATTACTCCCAATATCCTATAATCTTAAAACATAATGAGACTCCTAGAACATCCAATCCCATCCCAAATCAATTTTAAAAATCTAGATCCATGTCATAGAGTACTTATATTGTTTATAATACCTTTCTATAAAGTCATTAGTTATAAACCATAGGGAGTATCTAAAGAAGTGGTATAATTATTATCCAATATTTCCCAATTTAATTTTTTCATCCACCTCCTCTAAAAATATTGTATCAAGGATAAAATTATGAATAATTTATTTTAAATATTTTTTTGATGATATTATGATGATTGAGAAACTATTTAATAAAACATTTCCATTAAAATGAAAGAATTTATCACCCATGAATACGGGTGGATCACCTCTTCAACATAACATTATTATTAATTTTACATCATTACAACACTTTATATGATTTATTTAATGAGTTACTGGGCAGTTTTTATATAATTATGATTCAATAATATAATATTATTTTTTATCTTTCTTTACTTCCTTCATTATATGATGGAAAAATTGTTCAAGAGTACATACTGACGGCACTACACATGAATGGTTTCATTCATTTACAAAAATATACATTTTATGGAATATTAAAAAAATTAAATAGTTTATAAATATTATAATTAAATATAGATTAAAATCTTATATATTATGAAACTGTGGTCAATGTGCACATACAAGAACTACAAAACCATATCATACATGAAAAATTATATCGGAAACACAATTTTTTTTTATTTTAATAAATAATTATTTATAAATAAGTGTTTAAATTTTCTATGACGATAATATATAGAAATTTATAGAAATGGTTCTTGTATATAATTATTATAAATTAAAAGTTATTATATAGGATGTTATATAACAAATAAAGAAATTCAGACTTGTGGTAAGGGTTCTTCAACACAATATTGTTTTGATAATTAATTTTTTATTTCATGATTATATTTATGTATATGTGGTATATATTATACCCCATTGACATTTTATATCATGATGATTTCTAAATACATGGGGTTCAATGTTATAATTCAAATCATTTAAAATTGTACTGACTTAGTAAGGGTGTATTTACCAATATTATCAAAATCATATATTGTTTATATAAATATTTCTGTTGGATAATTATAGGATATTACTATCACAACCCTAATATATTTAATCCTCATATGATTATTTATATTAATCTATAATTTTCATATAATTTTCCAATATCTACATATTCAATTGTATAAAAGAATATTTTAGATGAAAATCATAATTATTTTTTTCCTCAATCCTGAATATATTTCTTCCATGATAATATTTTCAATTAAATTTTTTCCTGAATTTTTTTAATTTAATGAAATGATTCTTAATTTATTTTTATCCCAATTTTAATCTTAATAAAAATGTTTTAAATTGTAATTATTATTATTTACTAAATGGTAAATTTTTTAACAAATGTGTGAATGTAATTTTTTTAACTCTTATCGCATGAATCACTTTCCCACGACTATGAATATTCCATTAATCAAAGATTAATCTACAGGATTCCATGTCCCTATTTCAATGATATTTTTTCCCTATTAATAAAAAGTTTTATTTATTTAAATTCAATTTTTTAAAATGAATACAGTGTTTTCCTCACGAAATGTTCTAGTGATTGTTTGAAATTATTTTCAAATATTTCAAAATCCATTTATTCATATTATAAATTAATGGGAATATTATCCAATTATAACATCAAAATTATTTCAACTGATGTTTTATTATTATGATGATTAGAAGTTTATAAAGTCATTTTATATTCAAAGTTTTATGTTTTGATGATATGAATAATTTTTTGTGACCATGAGGTAGACATATATAAGGTTTTCATTAAGTGATAGGTGTTCCAAATATTATAAATCCTTCTAATGAATTTCTCAAAGCCTTAATTAAAATGATATAATTGTAGGAAATTTTTGGATCTTCTTGGTCCACTATGCGAGACCAATTGGGATTCTAGAACTATTATGATATAGAATATATGCGCTCATACCTGATCTTATATGATATTATGGTATCTTTCTTTAACCGTGACAATAGATATAGTCTCTATGTATATGATAGTGACTATCTATAATGAATTTTTTGATATTATTGTGATTTTCAGTCATTAGTAATGATTATTTTTTCAATGATTCCCCAATGGTATGACATAGTAAATCATTATGAAATGAATCTTGAATATGTTTTTGAAATTGGTTGATATGTTTTTTTATTGACAATCAAGTGTTCTCATATAATTATATTGTTATTATTGTGTATGATATTTAATTAAAACCCCCATCTCTACCCTTAATGGTCATATAATATCACTCATTCTTATGTTATAATTTTCTTCTGAAGCTAAGATAATTGTTACTATGAATTTTGACACTAAAGGGAAAATTATTTAAATAAACATGTTTCAAATGATGGTGATTATGCATAAATAATAATTTTTAAGTATATGTTTTATAATCATACAAAACCATTATGATTCTATGGGGTGTTTATTTGGGAGATATATTGAATACTGATAAAAAATGGTAATTGAAGTTTATATTATGCTTTGGTTTCTATAATAGGAATACATTAGGGTGATTTTTACTTCCATAATCTCGGTATGGGTTAAATGATTATTTTATGATTGTGAAGAAGAGATGAATAAGGGTATTATAGTTTTCAATATCTAGGGAATAAAATACCCATTCTGTGAGTAATGAATCCATACAATGATATGAGTTTAGAGAAGACCAATATTTCTTATAATCTTATTGGAAAATATATTGTTGGATGTATTAAATATAATATTATGTAAATCATATCGTGGTAAATTATGTCATAAAAAGGGAATAAAATGATAAATAGACACAAAATTTCTCAAGAAACACATTATATCTAGTTTTTATTCATCGAATGACAACAAAAAATGTTCTATGTGACAAGATTATAGGATATTAGAGAAGTTAATATATATTTATATATTTTTTTCACACAAATTAATTCATGGGATATGATCATTAAATCATTGAATAATTGATCCCATATGTTCATACTTTGGAAAATAATGTTTAATTCCTCTATATTTAAATATATATTTCTCAATTAAAACAAAATATGATTAATAGATTGAAGAAAATGGAACATATAACTAAAAAACATGATATATTTTACTGAATAAAATGATAGTTAGTTTTTTTATGAAATAGAAATAAATAGTGTTTTTAAAAGGAATGTTATTTTATAATTATAATTTATTATTAAATATTAAAAATTAGCTATAAATATATTTTTATTGGAAAATTAAATTATCACCTATCACCTATTATCATTATGATTTCATATAATATAAAATTTAAATTTTTTAAATCTAAAATATCAAATATAACTAACCATCATAATTCATATGTTTCTGAAATTGAAGTGCATGTTTCATTAAAAGAGAATTTTTAGAAAGAACCTCTCAGATATAGAACAAGATATTATTATTAAATATATGTAGCATAGTTGTATTTTATTCATATTAAAATTATATATTTAATTTCATTATACATTTGATTCATAATTTGGATACTCGTATATATTGCTTCAAATTCAACACCTTTGTTCTAACAGTCACACAAAATATTTATATTTTTTTCTATATATATAATGGGTTCATTTTAGAATAATGGTACATGTAGAGGAAGATATCAAACACATTTGGATAATTTTAGGGGAGTAATATACCAAATATTTAGTAATTTCAATGGACCAGAACACTAAAACCAAAACCTGCTTGAATAATAGTGTACCTTTCTGTGGAATAATGATTTTATTGATGAACTGTTAAAAATTGTAATTAAATAGTATAAATGAATTATATATTGTATGTTATGTATGAATATGGTTTCAGAATAATTTTATTAAAAATTTATATTAATTATAATTTAGATTTGAATTAATATAAAGATTGATGGGAGTGGAGGTAATGGTTTTATGTATCGATATTGTTTCATTGGGACAAGGTTCATGTTATGCACCCAATTATGTTTATATGGTGTTTATAAAAAAAGTTTGAAATTTTTTATCTTGAATATCTTTTCAGTTATTGTATTTAATGATTCATAAAAAGTTATTGCATTGATGGGGGATATAATTCAATTGTTAGGAATGTCATTATGTTATATGTTACCATATCATTTTTTTGTATTTATTATGCTAAATTTTAATTGATATAAATTATATTACTATAATTAATCAAATACAATATATTTACTTATAAATTGCTTATTTCAGTAATATTAATGATGCTGTAAATTTATCCTCACTTTGATACATTACATTAAAGAGAATTGTTTTCAATAAAATCCACAAATATATAAAATTTTTGGGTCATGAATCATTCTCCTGATTTTCCATGATCTCAAAAAAGATTTACTGAGGAACATATTTATAACTAAATTTTTGAAAAAGTATATCTCAAAATTTCTACTATCATTAGAATATATTATATATGATAAAAAAGAATACATAAAATTATATATATATTACTCACTTTCCACTTTCGAGAATAGTTTGAAAGAGGTGTTCTCTTTCAATTTAGTTCAAATTAACTAATTTCATTAAGTCCTAAACATATTTTTAAGATTCATTTACATTTTATAGGGATAAATTCAATGAAATTTTTATTCTCAATATTTGAAAAAAAAATTATGGATTTTAAACATACTTAAATAGTTTTAAATTTTCCCTGTAATATAAGAAAATTTAATATTCACAATTTAATGAATAATACATCTTTTAAAACATCCTTTAATAATTTCTATGATTCACTATAGATGTTATCTTTTGACACCTTTATCATTTTTTATTCAGATATTAGGATAATTAGTTTTTATGCATAATTCTAAGAAACATGTTGCATTTCAATAGGATTATTGTGTTTTGGAATCCATTATAGATCCCATTTCATTTCTGTGGTATATTATGTGATAATTGTTTTATGATATTTTATAAAAATTATGTCAGTTTTTCATTATTTAAAGGGAGCTAATGAAATTATATATCTCAATAATTCATTGGGTAATGATTTACATTTCGTGAGGTAATATTGTAATGAACCAACATTATAAATAACATATTATTATAGTTTAGTCAATAATTCCATTTTTAAACTTCTTGGATCATTTCTAGTTTATATTTTATTATAATTAGTTCATAATTGATACATAACAAAAATAATACAGTATGGAGTACACACTTCTTGATCAGTATCAATTTTTCTTTAAATATAAAACTATTATATAAAAAATTATTTTTTCAGGAAAAAAACTTCACAATATTAATTTTTAATTCTTCACTTCACTTAAACATCCTTATATCCATTGAATAACATTTTGAAATGTGGGATGAGCACAAAATTCTCACTACATGACATAAAAAAGTAGAGAGCCATTAGTCTAGTAAAAACATGAAAATATACAGAACCCCTTTATAATAAAATTTATTAAAGTGTATTTAATACAAATTTCTCACATGAATAACACACACAAAAATATTCTCAATGAATTCCTTTATAAAACATAGGAATAACAAAAATAAAAAATTTAGAAAAAAAAGAGCATCATATTCATAAAACACTTTGAAAACAATTTTAATTGGAATTACAAAACGAACAACATCTAATGTAATTCTATAGAAAACGTATACCTTACCCAATGTAATGGTGATAAATACATGGGAAAACCTTCATATAATCGTTTTATGTCTCACCAGTTTTTCATAATATATAATGGGGTGAAACAATTTTTATACGCTAAATCATGCCCACTCTCGATCCATAATAGGGATAATAAAATTATAAATGTGATACAATTTTTAATAATTTTTCATATAATTATCATGTACCATATAATACATTATAATTTTTTTATTTGAATTTTTCATCATTAAAAAATATAGTTTTTTAATTCATAAGTAAATCATATTTGGATATTTGAGCACCTTTTTATTTTAAAAAACCAATTTTCAAAACCAAAATACCATTTTCATTTAAAAATAAATATTCCATACCCAAATACCCAGAACATAGGAAATATGATTTTTTTTATAAATAAATAATGAAATATTGTAATGTAATACAATCTTCAAATAATGGTTTCATTAGAAGAAAAGTCATTCTAATCGTATACATTAACATAGAACATTTCTCTTGTCAATTACAAAAATCTAAAAAATTCAGTAAATAATTACAATTAAATATTTTAAGTAAATGCTTGTATTTCCATTATAGATAACTCATTTACCAAAATAAATCATTTTGAACACATTTCCTTTAATTAAAATATATTTTTATAGATAAAATTACAAGATTTTATTTTAGATAAAAATCCACATATCATATTGGAAACATTTGAATCATAATACCAATGAATGAATAACGTTAAAGAAAAATAAATATAATTATAATGGAGAAATTTATAATATAAAATGTCAAATAGGATGTATATAATTTCAATAAAATAAAATATATCCATAAAAACAAAATATTAATCAATGTAAGGAGATTTAGAGGAATTCCCTTACATCGATTCTGATTCCCTAAGATTGTATTTTATTCCAGAATAATAAAAATATGTTAATAATTTTCTTTCTAGAGAACATTATTTATGTTTATTAATTTTTTTATTTTAAATTTTACCATGATACAAATAATTACATAGTTAGTTATATTCATGTCATATGGTTTTACTATATTCTATTTATATTGCCAAACAACATTGGATGGATGGCTATTTCTCAAAATAGTCATTATTTAACATTTCTAGAAGAATTATCATGAGATAGTTTTCATATTTATATATTAATTAAACTTTTATAATCAATCAAGAATAATGGTTAAGAAAAATGAACTCAAATATTATAATTGTGATGATAGGTTATACGTACATATGAATAATGTTTCAATTTTTAAATAATAATTATGGAAAAAAGACATGTATCATTTTATATTTGCTGAAATATTTAATACTATAAAATTTATATGAATTATTTAAATATAATTATTTTTATCACATATGTTTTGTGATGGAAAAGGTGTCACATCACTTTATGGAGGTGGTTGTCCACACGTATGCATGAACGATATCAACGATTTTATGTGTTAGAAATAAAATGATATAATATATTTATATAGTGATAAATATATAAATTATATAATAATTATTTATTTTTTACCATATATATTCAATAACATTATCTTTATTTCCTTCCATGTAATTAGTAAGTGTAAAATTAATCACATCACATCACGGGGAGGTAGTCTGTTGTACGCTTGACAAACGTTATCATATCACCCACGCGAGGAAATATAACAAGGTATTTGTGAACTAATAACCAAATCAGTATAAATATTATAAAACATTATATATATATATATACATTAAATAAATAATTTTAATAACACATGAGTTGATGTGGTAGAAAACAACTAACATCGGTTCGTAGGGTGGTAGTGTATCGTAAACGTGACTGATGATTTTGTATCCCAATTGATTGAAGAGGAAATTGAATTAGGATATACCATTAAAATAATAAAATATAATTATATGTTAGATATTTTTTTATTTTATAATAATATTAAAATTATAATCTCTGGAAGTTGATTAAAAATAATATTAAAACACATAGTTAGAGACAACACATATTCTTTATATAACCTCTTTAGGTAAGAAAAATAATCCATATTAGGATGGATGTATGATCATACTATGGAATCTACATCATGATTCGGTAATTATTTAATATATATTGGAATGTATTTGGTGATATAAATATATTTTAAGTTGTGAATTTGAGAAGATATGGGGTGGAAATTTATAAATGATTTGAGTGTAACACTTCTAATATTTGAAAATATGAAGGTTTAAAAAAATATCACATGAAACACAACATGAAAATATATCATTTTCAATAATTATAAATAAAAATTTCTAAAAATAGCCATAAAATATAATTTATAAAAGTTTTTATGTCATATTATAACTTGTTGTTTTAGTTTAACCCCTTGTAAACTCGTTTTCACGATAACCTCAGTAATTAATTTTTTCTATTTTCAAGGGTCAATAAGGTCAAAAATGAATTTGAACCTATAAGATAATGTATATTATTCTTATTACAAATATTTATTCTATTTTTCTAAATTCAATTAACCAAAGATGAATTTTTTTTTGAAAACATAACCAACATGTGAGAAGAAAAAAAGGGTCTTCATATAGCATACATACCAAGAAATATATGATTTTACATTAACTATATTAACATAATAATAATTATATAAATAAATTATTATATATATATATATTTTATAGATTTCAGATAATAATTTCCCCATTCAATGTTATTTTAATTAATTAAAAAATTTAAATATTAATAAATTTAAAACAAATTTCCGAAAAAACATAATTTTTAATTGAAAAATATAAAATAAGATATACTATTGTTTACAATGTTTTCATTGATAAATAATTTTATGTATTTAATATTTATATATATTTCATAATGTATTTAATTTTATTCATAGACACCAATTTAATAGATAGTTAGTAACAATTGTATCTTTCCTTTGATGTTTAGGCTCAGTGTTGCATAATGAATATACTATCGAATACAGTTTCCTCTTTGAAAATTACTTTATGTTACACCCTCCCATACATTAATAAAATAGATTCCATAATTAATATATTTGTCTCAATAATAAATGGTTGGATATTTTAAAATACCTTTTTTGGAATCCCGTATTATAAAATGGGGTAATAAAATAGCATATTGATAAGAGATAAAAGGAATACCAAGGTCATCTGAAGAAACACAAACTATGTTTCCAAATAGAAGAACATAGGGGGTAGTGAATATTGGACCCAGAGTAAAATAATATTGTCCAAATATTTTTGGAGGGTTAGAGGGATCATTGATAATAATAATGTGAATGAAAAATAGAGATTTGTGTACATCAATAACAAAGACTAATGAGGTTTGAAAAGGATAATTTATTTCCTCATAAATAATTATAACAATGAAAAAAAATCGCAATCCTTTTTCTAAGGTTTAGTAATTCCTTTTACTTCTCGAATAAAATATATTGAAATATACTTATTTATATAGTATAACTTTTTTGATCAACCAATTTCCAACACACTTTCATCTTTTCTCCAATGAAGAGTAACCAAGATCAATCATTGTTATCTGAAGTACTAAAATCAAATTATTGTTGATAAAGTAATCCAAAAATTGATTACTATATATTTTTCCTATAATTAGGAATAAACAACATAAAAATGGTGGGCATAAGATGATTTATTTTCTAAATATATATTTACCCACTTCTGAAATAACATTTATCACCTAATTACCAAATAATTTTCCCATACCATGGTTATCATTATCAAAAAACATATTCTCCATAAATCATATTTATAATTATATTTCTAAAAAACCATTAATAATAATGACATAATACTCAATATAGATAATAATAGTCTAGTGGTAGCTATTTCAACCTTTTAATCCTTCTATTTTTTGTTCATGGTTTGTAGAATTGTTGGACGTGATGGGTTATCACATGGCCATTGAGCTATCCTTTTTAATAAAATTTTACCCTTATAATGTTCCTGAAATATGATTAAAATCCATAAAAATAACCTTAAACCTCAATGCTCGTGTATATGTTAAAGGTTATCAATACATTATTACTTATATCACAAAAATTAAATTCGTTCTTCAAATTAATCCAACACATTATATATCTATATAAACTAGTCACATCATCTGTTAAAATATATTCATGTCTTTATGATATCATCACATAAAATATGAATAAGGTTTCAAAAACATTGTACTCATTTTCATCTTTCAAAAAATAATTAGATACTAGAAGAAGTCACCACTTAAAACGAGTTATACCAACATCAATTATAGAATTATAATATAATTTCCCACACCTTTATATATCTGATAATGATGATTTACAACCTACGTAGGAATCATTGGAAGAATATTATCAAAATTCCCAAATTAGCTACATCTTAAACATCTCACCATTAATTTTATATGTATGATCCAAATTTTTTTATTTTTCTGGAATCATTTCTTTTTATTTAGGGACCATGTTCCAAAATATACGACACTAGAAACACATTGAATATCCAAAAATATGTAAAAAAATTGAATTTTTTCACCCATAAAGCATGTTCACATCTTTCCTTATTTTGATTATTTTGCATGTCCTATGAACAAGATAGTTTTTTACTCATATAATCTCATTATATATTTGAATCATAAACACCATATCAACATTTTTATCACATTGAGAAACCCACTCATATATTTTAAATTTGGTTGAGCTCAATTGAATTTATAATAACTATTTTATCCCTATATAATATCTATTTGTATTATAATATGTTTCTTGAATAAAATAATACACATATTTAGAAAATCATATGAATTTTTCTTTATATTAAACTCAATAATATTCATCATTTTTTTTACAATTCTATGAGTTATTTTTCTATCTGGATCATAAAATACATTGGGAAATGTTTCATATGGATGAGAGTATTTTATGTGTCCCATTCCATGGAATCAATTTAATCTCTATATATTGTATTTATACCAGACAATTCTATCCCCATGAAAATATTTTGACCATTTATTAAAAGAAAAGAAAACATACAAGAAAGAAGGGGGTATGGACTAATGTAATTCTCTAATATCATCATTTTCATCTATTTTGTACCCAGATACACCATATAATGCATAACACAACCGTTTATATATTGTTTGAACTAAACATCATGGGTAAAAAATTATTACAATTACAATCACTTCAAGATTATTAAATATAAGGATATTTCCCACTAAACACCATCCCATAACAGATTCCCCACTTCCACTCTGAAAAAATATTCTGAACAAATATAGTATAGACAAATCTATATAGAAATAAAAAAATGTTATATAATTTTAAATTAAATATAACATAAAATAATTAAAGTGCTTGATATTAAGATTTTCATAACCTCGAAATTTATCTAAATAGACCTATGATACCAATTTTAATGACCTATCCTTATACATAAAATAATTTAGTGTTTTTTTAAATAATTGACTATATTTCACATTGAGTATCATTTTAGGATTATAATTTTATGTAATTATGTCAAAACTCTAATATTAAAAAAACATAGAATACAATTTGGAAACATTAGATGTGTATCCATTCATTCAAATATATTAAAATTTTAAAATAACAGAAGAAATTTTTTGATGAAAATTATTCATGACACTGTGCATGAATTATTCTTTCCCATACCCATCCATATATTCATTGAATTTGTTTTCTAAAACCAAGGAAGAGCGTAAAAATACTATAATGAGAACAAATAGAAGGAAAAAACATGTTCATTGAAGAACATAAAAACTCTTGGAAAACATTTATCTTCAATTTTATATGGATGTACGTGATAGACAATTTTCCGATGAAAAACACAGACATATATTTCTTAATCAAATCCTTTAAACCCCATATAAAAATGAAAATCATTTAAAAAAACTTAGAGTATCATATTCCCAAATTAATTTGAAAATAATTTAAATTATAAACAAAAATGGTTGACATCCAATATTATTCTTCGTAGATCAAAATCATTACCATATATATTGGTGATCTTTAATTGTATTGAATCATCGTGTAATATATATCAGGTTCAAACATTTTTATTGAAGTATAATGGGTCTCAACCATTTTAATAATTTAAATCCAGTTTTCATGTGTTCTATAATGGGGATTAATCTATCGCATAAGCTGTATTGAGGTCACCCATTTTTGATAAAATACTAATGTATCACATATTCAATAAAACGTTTTAAATTTAATTTTTTTCAAAATAAAACATCAGAAAAAAAATTTAAAATTTTTTTTAAATCATTATCAGATATCAAAATAATAATTTACTTTAAAACCCCATTTTCAATACAAAAATACCCTTTTCAATTAAATACTATTTTTCAATAAAAAAATACAAAAAAGGAATATAGGTATTTTCTATAAATGAAAATTGAAATAATATAATTGAATTAAATCATCAAATAATAGACATAGAAAAAAAATTGTGATTGTATACAATAAAACAGAACATCCAATATGTTGTTAGTAATGAAAGTCAAACATTCCATTTAAAGATTCCCTTTTCAAGAAAAAATTAAACAAAGAAAAAATATACATTTTAATATTTTACCCCCGGTTTCTGGTATGTAACTCTTACTTGATGATTTTCATGGTTTTAAAAGTTATGAGCAATGTATGGGAGAATTGGGAGATCTTGGAGTGATGTTTGAAGAAAATGGGAACGTGCATGGGAGGCACACGGTTTTTCAAACCGTGCATCCAACCCGTGCATGTCTGACTCGAGAGGCAGTGGCCTCCACATGGTCGGGGCATGGTTAAGGTAAACTGTGCGATGAGGTCGTGCATGAAGGATGGTCAAGGCAGAAGGTAACGCACATTTAGGGCATGGTTTTTCAAACCGTGCGGACTAACCGTGCGGTAACATAATGTTAGATCCTAAAATTGTGGATCTAACTCGTTTTGCATTTAATTGCCTTTTTTAAACATCCGAAGTGACCCTAACTCTGGATTACTCTCCCTTGAATGTTGGAGGACTTCTCCCAAGCGTTCTGGGGGCAATGCGAAGGCTTATCTTGGTGAATAGAAGCTGGATTCTTAAGTTATGTGACTATTCTTGATTGGTTTCATAGATCTAATTAGATCTACTTCTCCTCTTCTCTCGTTTTCTTAGATCTACGCCTGTTATGGGTAGATATAATGGTGTGGATGCCATATATGACAAGATTTGGTCTTGGGTGTGTTAGTAGAAGAGGTCTAAGGAGGGTTCTTGGAGTTTTGACTCAATGTTCTTGAGCATTCTTCGTCTGTTGCTTGGTTTCGCCTTTTTGTTGAGGTAGGTGGCTTCAATATCAATTCCTCTTTCTTAGAACTTGAAGGCTTAGTTAAAATTGATTTAAATTTCTTGGTTTTGATTCTGAAATTTTGGTGAAAATCATGTTATAAATCTTCTTTAGAGAATATTTAAGGGTTTTGATGAAATTGTGGAAATTGAAAGAATGGTTTGTGAAAAGTGTTTTGGTTTCTTGATTTTAATATAGTGATTTCAAAATATGGATTTGTGGGATTTGGAAATTGGTTTTTGGGGAAATGGTTTAAAAAGGTGTTTTGTTGAAATGGTTTTGGCATGGTTGAAATGGTGTGGTTTTTGGGAATTCTTGGTGTGTGTGTTCATATTCCATTTACGAGGCTTGGTTGAAATATGACCTTGTGCTTGGTGCCAAAAGTGTAATGGAACATGAGGAATAATTACCTTGTGACAACTTGGTAGATCGATGAGAGACTAATCATGTGTATGGAACAATCATAATGATGCCTACAGAGTGGATTTCACGGGTTGTGAAATGGTATGTTGTGTGGATTTGTGAAATGGAATGAAAGTTCCAAAACGGAAATGTGAGTTTGATTGGGAAACGTTTCTAGGTTTCTTTGTTGGAAAATGGTTTTTTTGGAAAATTGTCTTTGACATGGAATTTTCTATATTGTGAAATGTTTTGGAATTATTTTATATAAATTGTTTTATATAAATGTGCTAACATATTTTATCTTAGAGGCCTGGGTTGGGAAGTCATCGAGGAAAACCTACTGAGTTTCGTTACTCACCCCCTGCTTTGGTACGTTGGTGCTCTTATAGATGTCATATATCAGGACGTTGGTAAAGGTAAAGTGTCACTTGTTTAGAGTGCTACATCATGATACTTGGGCTCGTTCGTGATGTTGGATCTTGGAGCTTGTGAGCAAGGAGTTGGTTTGATATCTTGTCGTCTTTGAGGTTTCTTTCCACAATTTACTATGATGTTTAGTGTTGGTTTTCACTCTGGTACTTTTGGTTGGTTTTTGATAAAATAAATGGTTGAGCTTTTTTTTGTTATAAATCATGCATCATATAGTGGTTTCTTGGAGATGGTTATCTAGTTTCTCTGTTTGTTAGTTGTTTTCAGTTAAAGGGTAAATAACCCCGCATGTATTTTGAAACCCTTAGGCATTTATTGCCAGCATTTGGCACATTGGGGATGTCTCTTAAAACCTAGTAATGAGTTGTTGAGCTCTCAATACAATGATAATTGGCCGGTCAATACATGTAAAACATTCATCTAAATAATAAAATCATTTAAAATTTCAAATGAATGAAAAATGTATATGAAATTAAAACATTAAAAGTGAATTCTAACAGAGGAACATTCATCATCATGTTGGAAATATTTGAATAATAATCTCCATGAGCGAATAACATTAAATATCATTAAATATCATTATAACCAAGAATTTAATTATACAATATGAAAAGGGGCATTTTTATACACTTTGTAATGTAATATAGGTGTATACCATCAAAATATTTTTCAATAAAAGTAAATTTAGATGAGATCCCTTACCTCATGTTTTAATCTTCAAATTCGTTTTTTATATTATAGAATAATAAAATTATTGTTTATTATTAAATTTATTATGAACCATTTTTATGTTTATTTTTCTTTCAAGTTAAATTATAACCTTGTTTAATTTTAATATGCAATTAAATATGTTCATGTATAATGATTCGATGATTTTTGTTTTATATGTCTAAACTATCTTTGGTATGATAAATATTAGTGAATAATTTAATTATTCTAGGGTTGTAGAATAACAATCATTAAATAATAATCATTTTATAATATTTATAATAATTTAAGACAATAAGATAATATTGTAATAAAAAATAAAGTACATTACAATCATTGAGATGGAATGTCATACCCAGACATCATTAATGTCTGTATGTTTTAATGATAATTTTGGAAAGAATTTATGTATTTTTTATCATTTTAAAATGATAATAAAATTACATGTGACATATTATATCATTAAATATTATTTTTTATTTAATCTATGTGATTTACTCATGAAAAATGTGTCACCTCTCTTTGGGATGTCGGTGGTCCACACATATGCATGTACTACATTATTAATTATCACTATAATAAAGAAATTGATATATTATATTTTCAAACTGATAAATATTTCCATAATATCATATATTTTTCATTTAATTATCATATATAGATTTATTTTATTTTTAGTACCTTCCATATAAGTCATAAATGTAAAATGAGTCACATCAGTTTTTGAGGTGATAATTAACTGTATACACGAGCGGCATTATATTTTCACCCATAGATTGGAATGTAAGAAGATATATGTGATAAAATAACTAAATAATTATAAATATGATATATATATATATATATTATATAAATTATTAAATCATTATAACCATCAATGATAGGTGATGATGGAAAACTAATGACATTGGTTTGCGAGGCGAAATTCTACAGTATACACAATTGAGGATTACATATATCATTTGATTGAATAAGGGATTGTTTTAGGTAATTAAATTAGTATAATAACTTGTCAAAATATGGATGATAATTTTATTATTATATAATCATGTTTTGAAAATATTATATTGATCTGTAAGTGGATATAATACAAAAAAACATGGTTAAACATGATACCTCTTATTCAGAAAACCCCCTTTACTAAGAACTAAAAGTATTCTTAAGATGTATTTTTAATCAATATATGGACATAACGTTGAGGATATGTATATAAAGAAATTATTTTTTAAAGTATTGGATAATAAAAAGGGTTGTATAGTGTGAATATGATAAAAGATGAGGTTTCCTTTTAGAAGTGACCCCAATTTACCATCAAGAAACCATTTTATAATGCACATAAAACATAAATGTCCAATATGAACTAATTAATAATTATATATATATATCCCACTAACCAATTTACATTCCCATTTTATTTTGAGAAATATACCCCACATCCCCATCATTAACACAATTAGTCTTGTTACATTTACTTCTCTAGACTATAATGATCATACAATACAAAGAATATATACTTCACTAGAAATCATGATCATACTAAATAGTTCTTATAGTCACCAATGAAACAAAATAAATTATTGAACATACTTATAAACAATAATTTAATTCCAATTCTAAGAAAATCATATAATAATGGTAGCCCACTATCTCTATTTAATAATGCATTATTCAAAAAAGTCACATCACCCAAAGAGTAGCTTCAATTGTAGAGGAGAAACAAATAACTTCCCATCTCAAAATTCTTAATTAATCCCACTGAATAATTACCCCATTAAAATGAAATATGTATGAATGAATCATTAGGGATATATATTCATTAGTTTCCAAAAATTTAGTGTGACATTGGAAATGTGATCATCTATATCCATGTGGAACATAATATTACCCTATTTAGTGTCACATTACCAAATAATTTATTCTTAGTTACCTATTAGGGGTTATAAATATTTTAAACTGGTTGTTAGAGGAATAACATGATATATGAATAGATACGTAAATTTTAACCTAACATATATTATGTGAAAATATTCCAGTAAATGAAACTAAAAAATCATCATTATACAAACATTTTTTATAAAGACCCCCCCCCCCCCACCCCACACATATATACAATGATATACCACTAATATTTGTAATAAACAAACAGAAAATGGTAATGATGCCAAAAACTACTCTCTAAAAACCCACTAACACTATTTTATCATGACTATCCTAGATAATATGAATCCATGTCTGAATCAAATCCAAGGGAATGTAGTGAATAAGGGGTGATATATCAAATATTTTAGAACTGATAGGCCACCACTAATAAATATTTATTATAACTTTCATAAAAAATATAGATATTGGCCTCGTTTAAGTTAGGTTGGAGATACACCACTAAAACCCTGAGGTCCCACAATGTATTTATTGTGTTAAATTAACTTCTTCATTACATATATCATGTTATTTTTGGTTACTGTAGTATGTATCATTTTGACATTATAACACATACAGACTCTAATATTTTTTCCTTTTTTAATTTTTAATTATCAACCATAACCCAATTTTCACTAATTTACTCTTATTTATAATCTCATTCTCTTGATAGTCATTAATTTTTAAATATTAAACATAATATAACATGTAATTAGAAACATTGAATCAATTCACTCTCCCTTGGTCCATGAAACCTTGCAGTATTCATGAAGGACCACAATCCAATATTCCCATTATCCTCCTCATATATGATCTATAAATTATTTTTTCCACATATAATATTAATTTTATATTAACCATAATTATTATAAAAACATCATTTTTCGTTTATACTCTATTATATACTTCAATATCAATTAAAAAATAAATATATAATGATTGGAGATAGATAAAACGTTATTTCATCCAACATTATACCGATGATGTATTCATATCATTGCTTGTGAAATATAAGATTGAAATATTTCTCAACCAATATTTTCATCATTATAACGATTTTACAAAATGTGATATCCTATAACCTAATCATTGGTATTACACCTATATCTTGGATTATGTTAATCCTTATTTAATTGATAATAAGACACCATTCTTCAAATTCATATCATATGATATCTCTTCCACATTCTAAGTACACTATTCAAAAAATAGGGGGTCGTAACATGTTCTACGATATCCCCCAATCCCCATATCTTAAATATATTATGATAATTGATTCTACATAATTAAATATTAAATTGAGAAATATAAATATATATAATTGATTATAGTATTAAAATAAATTGTAATTTCATCGCATCATTATATACGGTTTTCATTACCACATTTTTTGAACTAAACAATTTGTTAAATTATCATTAAATCATTATTAATGATATTTTCTGGGCCTATGAATCCGAATTGCGACTATTTGTTCTTCAATGAAGTGTATATTTTTTCTATAATTATATATATAATATGAAAATAATAGTATGCTTCTCCTATATTGTAAGGCCATTTTTTAAATATCATACCATTATTTGTAGTATCTCCTTTGATAATCAATTATCTTCATTTGATCATTATTATAATGTTTTTCCTAGAATACCATTTATCCGAAAGACTCCATAAATTTATCTGTAATTTCACAGTGAATCCTTATACAAAAATCATTGTACATATTCCATGAATCCTTCTAATATAAAATGACTAAAAATAGTTCCTTATACCTGAAATTATATATAATCCAATTTCAATGTGGTATATAGTTTAAATTCTAAAAATATATTTATTCTTTAGTTAGATCACATATTGGGATTTCTTCCAATAATACAAATCACATCCCATTATTCGGATAGTTGTTTCATGAAATTGGAATGATTGATTTCAGCAAATTTTCAATCGGGCTTTATGATTCCTCTCAATGAGAAATTAGAGTTCAAATATAGTGAATTATTAGGATATATTAGAGCCAATGATACATCCATATATGGAGTTGTTAACCTTACCATTTGTAGAGATGTCTACTATCTCAAAAATGAAGTATTTAACAACATAGTTTTTTCTATAGTCAAATTAATCACCTCGATCAATACTCATTAATCTATTTTTATGATACTACTCCAATTCATGACCTCTAAAATCAATACACATCATCTAATTTTTTAATGCATATCATTTTTATCCTAACAAATACACATAAATAACCAATCTAAACCAATATAATTGAAATGCCCTCCCTAAAACTATATTGTGTGATTCAGCAACTCATGTGTCATATGTATAGAAAATTTATAATAATACATCATCTATTTTTTAAAATACAATTTTTATATGGAATATTATTTATTAATAATGAAAAATAAAATTAATAAATTCTTATTTATCCCATACTCAATCTATGGGACTGTTATATATTTATTTTAACTATTTTAATTGTTACATATTAATATCCAATGTTTTATCAATTATTTTATTAATTAAATATAACCAATATAACTAGTACAAAATGAACCTGAACTATATATAAATATATCAATCATTTATCTATTATAAGGATAATCCTTGTAACCAACTAATTCAATATAAAATAGTAATCCTTCTAAGTGCGTCCATAAGGTCTCCAGCACAATACAATAAACCATTAATACTATTGAATCATAATGTTAGTAAATATATGATTGAAATATAATACAACTATAAAAACAATTAAAATATAAAAATAATAGTCATTAAATTTGGTTATAAACTAGTTTTACACATCCCCCTTTGATAGTGAAATAAAAAAAATTACATATATATAAATAATTATATATATATCTCATATTTTATTATTATAATCACAACATCATTGAAATAAAGTATTACAATTTATAAATAGTGAATAGTCATTGAGAAATAAATCACATAGAAATATGTTTCAGAATAATTTATTGATTGATTGATTTAAAAAACAAGATACCTAACTGGTAATCTAAAAGTGTATATTCACAATAGTCTTATTATATTTACTTTTTAAAAATATTTATAGTGATATCAGACTTATAATACATTTTCATTTACTATATTATCAATCCATTCAATCTCTTTAACATAAATTAAAGAAAAAACTAGTTAGTTGACATTAATAAAAATGGTATGTAAAACAATATAAAATATTACACAAAAACTCCATACACAGGAAAATACATGGGCTGAAAAAGAGGGGGCTACATCCAAACCACCTTATTCAAGTGAGGTTGTTGTACCCCAAAACTCAATTATATCATTTAAGTAAATATAATTCTTTCATGTCTATATTTATTTCCAATATGTTATAATATATAACTTTTTCTTTTCTATTTCCTGTGTAATAATTTATATGGAACACTTTTTAGTCGGATTCAACAAATATACCTCATTATTTATAACATCTATATAAATTTTATATAATTTTTTATTAATTTTCAATTTCTATATTCATTTAGATATTGTATATAGTTAAATCCATTGACCAGTAGTCTTATTTTATTCAATAGTGGATGCATCATATTTAAATAAATATATTTTATCTCGTAAAATAATCCTCTAAAATTATGTCACGACCCGTTCCAGTGGGGCCCCCGTTGTGACTCCCAAAGCCCGTCTCCAATAGGCCAGAGACTGGTGACTAGCACTGAGAAGGCATATTACTAACATGGGAGGCATTGACTAGGTACTTGTACACACGCACACATCTTTTAGCCCACAAATGATGAAATGTAAAAAACCCTAAGGAAAAATGAATTCATGCATACAACTAAACCCAACCACCAGAGTACGACGAACAGTTGAGTACTGTAAAAGTAAAATGGTAGAAAATAAAAGCCCACCAAAAACAAACAAACAAGAGTCTTAAAACTGCAAAGTCCAACCTGTAAGCACAAAAGGTATTGGGAGTGCTGCTCGTAGCCGTAAGAACTCCTCAGCCTGTAGGGAACTCAGAATGGTCGGTCCTATCCTGGTCCGCCCCGGACTCTGTCAAAAGGCTGCTCCTCTGCACAAGACACCAAACGTGCGGGGAAAGCCCTTGCAGGGGTGAGTATAACAATACTCAGTAGAGGAACCCAAAAACCACAAAGCAATAAAAAGTAAACGTACAGTCAGCTATTCACAGTATATGTCTGCGGAACATATAGATTAAACAATATATACTCAAAAACCTAGACTTGTGGTCTAGAGACAAGTCACACAACTACATACCCCCGTAAAGGATTCTGTTCGAAGATTTTGTGATGCACTCATTCCAGGAGAACACACTCCATGAGTCTTATAGCTCTTATGACGTCCGTCCGATAAGTGCGGTTCATCGTGAACCATCACGAGAGATAACTACACTCATTACGGGAGACACACTCTTGAGTGGAAAGATTACGATAGATATAAGCACTCATTACGGGAGACACACTTCTGAGTGGTAAAGATCACGATACACAGATGAGGATCCCTGCCAGGGACTGGTGGATACCGCGACACATCCGGAATCACAAGTTTGGTGATACACCAGCCAGTTAGAGGATCAACGCCTGGTAATGTTGGTCAGATCAATGCATGACTCTACCTAGGGTCAATAATGGATAGAGGATTTCGATCTGGGCCTCTTGGATGGATGGCTGACTCTATCATAGAATGTCCTGGTGAAGGGATCATACTCTTAAGTGGGAAATGATGCCTGACCATTAGGGGAATGGGAAGAAGGGGCACTAACCGAAAGTAAATATGTCCAATGTATGGTGAACGAAAGGACCATGTCATTTTCCAAAAAGTACACTACGTGTAGAAAAGATACACGTTGTGTTGTATAACCTTGGGTACTGCCCGTGAACAATGGACTGTGTCATAGGCTGGTCATTTAGGAAAAACTAAGTATAGGGCGTGTAGTACGATGTAAATTCCATGACTGGGAAACTGGGGTTGGCTCCATGTACTCTGGCCATGTGCCCGTACACGGTCATCAAACTTTGTACTCCAACCCGTGTAATCCGCACATGGGGTAAAACATGCTGCTGGCCTCGCCTGGCCATGTGATGGAGTAAACGGTCGTGTACTCCATCCTGTGTCCGCGTATCCCCGAGATGCTTGTCGAGTCTCGTGTAGCCGCTTCTGCCAAGTTGTACACGTCGTGTCGACTGAAGCCGTGTAGATCATCTCGTGTTCTTGTACTACCCAAAGTACGCGCCGAGCTTCTGGGAAGGTCCAACACGCCGTGTGACCAGGGTCATACGCCGTGTGATTCTTCTCTGACCCTGAAACCCTAGCCGCCACCGCCAGTACTACACGGCGTGTTCTTCGGAAGTACACGCCATGTATTCTGGAAATTTCCAAAAATGGTTCTCTTCACCGGCGCGCCCCCCATGCTGCTCCGATCACTGATCCACCATCTGATCGCCATGAAACCTTCAGGTTTTGGTCGCTCTGATGCCACCAAGCCTCTCCCAAAGTTTTCACACCTCCGATCGGCTCAGAAAACGTGTTTTGATCTTCCCGCACGAAGAACCCTCAAAGAACTCTCTTTCTGATCGGGTCCGATTCGTCGTCCTCCATCGTCTCCGCAGCTCCACAAGGTCATTGAAGTGTCGAACCTTTGATTTGGGATCGTTGCATCGCAGAACGGATGTGCAAAGATCCATTGTTCGTCGCCCGATGAAGAACTTGAAGAAAGATGGGGGAAGAAATCCAAATAAACAAATTGAGGAACGAACCTCCGACATCATTCGTCGCAGCGTTGATCCACTCCCTTTAATAGGAAACAGAGAAAGAATCAATATAAGGCCCCAGACATAAACCTTAATTAATCTTGAGTTATTACAAGATTACACATTGAGGATCTTTTCAGGTTTAGAGTTTTAGAGAATTTGATCATGAAACTTGCATTACATTCCACATTTAAACAAAGTGGTTAAATAAAAGACAGTATTCATTCTTCCCATCAATGGTAACATATTGAAAATAAAACATGGATTCTTTCTTGACATATCCTTGACACATTCATCACATCCTGTACCTTACCCTTGACCTGTGAAAAACATTTCAAAAACATGGGATGAGCATAAAAAGCTCAGTAAGGGTTATAAAAATATGGAAAGGAAACATGAGTTCATATATACATAATAATGAAATCATACTTTACCCATAAAACATAGGCACTTTAACATACCTCATCAAACCATGAATAAATCATAGAAATCATAAGAACTAAAGGTAACTTGAGGGATTCATAACATTCTTACGTAGGGAGTAACCCTCTTGGTTACGTTTTAGAATACCAATCACAGTATATTCCCTAAATCTCTTCGGAGAAACCTTAACGTTTTACTCCTTCGCGTTACCCAATGAATTGGAGAGCTATATCGGGCTCACATGCCCTTAGTTTATCACGAAACCACCCATATTCATAATAATGCCCAAGAACCTCAACACAATCATATCACATAAAACATGCATAAAGGAAACATAACATTTCCACCTTTCAATCACAAGATATCAATAAAACACATTGATATAAAAACATTATGAAAACCATTTTCAATACCAAAATAAAAGAAAATTAAAACATGGTATTTATTTTTCTTTTAAAAAGAAGGTATGGCTTGTAGTGGAAGCTGAAACTCAAATAATGGTCACAGCGGCAGAGAAGTCGTTGTCGCCGCATACGTACGACAAAAACATTCCTTTTTTGTCGTTTAGTAAACGCTTCCTATAAAAAAGATTCCTTTTGAATAAACGTAAAAGTCAAAGGGGTTTATACACCGTATAAAAGAAGGTTGTGTATAGAACAAAATATGCATCAATGAAAGGAGATTGAGACGAAGTCCCATACAAAGACGATATCCTTGGTTTAAGGATAAATCAATTACATAATTATGTGTGACAAACGAATACACCAAATATAAGTGGATATTAAGTTTAAAATAATCAAAGGTCATTCACACATATTCAAAGGATGACATATTCAATAACTACATGTTGAACCTAAAGAAATCGAAATTGGGTTAAGATGTTCCCCTGACAGCCTAACGACGTCACATCAACAAAAAGGGTATCTCATCACTTGGAAATAAAATTTACATCAAAAAGGATATATGAGAACATATCCCAACATAACAATATGCAAATTAAAAGACCCAACAAAATAAGTCGTTTAAAAAGAGGAGGGTGAAAGGTTCCCTTACCGGCCTGGGTATCTTTCTAAACATACACCCCATGAAAGAAGGTCAATACATAATTGACGTAAATACTCATAAACGAAAGTATATTACACAAATAGTAGAATAATGGTAATTACATACACCACTCAAAGGAAATCGTGGGAAATGTAGCTTAAATATCACGGGAATAAAAGTTATATGAATAATCCCTAATGAAAACTCAGCAGCCTAACGACACCACTTAAAACTTCCAAAATGGATTGATGAGAGGAAATAGGGTCTCTCATCATATCAACATAAAGTTTACAGAAAGAGGAATACAGAATAACATCCCCCAACATAACAAATATGAGCTTAAAAGAAGTGACATAAAGGAGTGTACTTAAAAAGAAAGAGAGAGGTTAGATCTCTTACAAAAATTTGGCAGCCTAACGGCGCCACATAAAACTTACAAAATGGATTGATGAGAGAGAATAGGGTCTCTCATCATATGAACATAAAACATACAGTAAATGTAATATAAAATATCATCCCAATAACAAAAAAGATGAGCTTTATATGGAATGACATAAAAGAGCGTACTTAAAAAGAAAGAGAGGAGTAGGATCCCTTACCTCGGGTCCAACTTGACTCGATCGTTCTTTAACGTCCTGAATAATAAATTGAGTTAATTTCTACTTGATTAAGAACTTTTTTAAAGTTCATTATTCCTTTTATATCACTTATTGCCATGTTATAAACATTATGTAACCATTTAAGTTAATAATGATTGTTTTGTCGATATTTGGTTCTTAAGTCGAAAGTGGTCTTCTTACAATTACATGTTGTTCGTGCGGTCAAAGGTTCTTTATATCCAGAATGAAATTCCTGATTTGGATATAATATATATCATATATATCCATCATATACATGTATTTATAATATTACATAATCATTTAGAGGTAAGAAATGAAATGCACCGTTCATGGAGACGGTAAGCCGTACGTACGCATGAACGCTACTTTCATTTCATTGTCATATATATGGAATTAAAACTAAATGAGCGGCATGTATATTTTAATTCCAGAATTATATTCATCATTTAGATATATCATTAATTATATATATCCATTATATAAATGTACTTTTAATAGTACATTACATTTGGGGGTAAGAAATTAAATGCACCGTTCATGGAGATGGTAAGCCGTACATACGGATGAACGCTACTTTCATTTCTATCTCAGACATTAATGGAAAGAAATAATAATTATATAGAGATATATTATAATTACAGTATAATATCATATATAATAACTTTAAATCCATCCTTTACACGTCCCACATATGGCATTAACGAATCACATCACTTTGAGGGGGCGGTAGTCCGCACTTCCTTAAATGAAGATATCGTGTTTACCCATAATGGAAACCATAAAGGTATGCCCAAAATGAAAAATACAGAAGCTTAAGGAAAACATAAACATATTATATATCATATACAAATATAGTGTCATCTTAATGGCCACCTTTTAAGGTGTTAGAAGAATGTTGAACAATCATAGTTTCGGGAGGCAGAAATTCGCCATCCACAGAAGCATTATGTTCTTTAACCATTAGATGTAGGTGTGTGTAAGCGTAGCTAGAATCCTTTTTATAAAAAAATACTAGTATATTTAAGATACTGTATTTGTTACAAAATAAATGAATAAAAAGATTTTAGGGGGTTGGAGAAGCAAAATAAAACAACAGGACACAAGTGAAGACATTACCTTAAATCGGGTAACTCCCTTTGGTTTGAGCTCAAAGGCTTCCTTGGGAAAACTTCTGCCCAATGTGAGGCTTCAAGGAGTAAGATAGGGATGTGGAGAGCCAAAATGGGAAGGGGTTGGCCGAGCCAAAGGCTTTGGGAGTGTGGGTAAGGAGGTAGAGGTGGGGGTCTTTTATAAGAGGAGAGGAGGGGCACTCTTGGAAAGTAAAGAAAAGTCACTTTGTTTTAAAATGGTATTCGGATTTAAGAGGTCCCACATTGGTGTATTTCGAGGATAAGGTGATAAGGGTTCGAAATCCACTCATCCAATAGGTTTTGGACATGTTTAGGTTTTATATATTACATTATCTTTCCATTTTATTTAAATCGTTAAATAATGAGGTCATCACTGCATCATCATGATGTCATAAATAATTTAATTTATTTAATGACTAAAAATTATAAAACAAATACTATGATGTAGGAAATCGTTTTAGTTTTCCAATGACTATTTATAGTCAAAAATATGACTTGTATAACCCCATGTAAAAATTGTTTTAGTAAAACATCTCATGTTTATGTCATTTTTACGTTAACAATAAATAAAAAGATATTTATGTCATTTCCCAACCAAAGTGTCTCCATGGGGTCCCCAAGTTGACCCATGGATTGTCTTGGTCGGCCAAGACACATCCAATGATGGTAGGACATGTTTATAGGTCATTTAATTTTATTAAAACATTATTTTTACCTTAAACTACACTAATTACCTCTAATCGCGATTAAAAACTTAATAAGTTACTATTCACCAAAAAATTATTTTTATCCCATTGAACCACATTTTACTTCTTAATGACAACCATGTATGTCGGATTTTTGAAATTAAAAACACAGAGATGGAAAATTTTCATTTAAACGGAAAAATCAGTTTTTATAAGTACCACTTAGTCGTTTCTCTATTCATCAAAAATTGAAGTTTTTCAGAAAAATCCCAAAAATTCACCCTAAGCTATATTTGATATTATGAATTCAAAAATGAAGTCTATTTTACAAAATTCAAATCATATAAGTCACATTAATTAATTTAATAATTAATTCCCGCTGTCAGAGCAAATAGCGTGTTTTTATGAAATAATATGTATCAAATGATTGACACTAGTTTAATTCTGATTTCAAAGTAAAATTAATTCCAACGAGCACTATTGGATTTAAAGGTAAAAATATATTCTAATTTCTCTTTAAAAACAATTAAAAAGATAATCTAATCATATAAGTAAATTAGATTAAAAAGAGGTTTTGAATTAAAATACAACATTTTGCACAATTCATTAAAAAAAAGAACTTTATCAGAAAGGTACCAAAAATTTACATAAAGTAAATTTTGATGTCCTAATTCTTAAGAAGAGTTTTATTTGGTCCAAAAGGATGTATAAGAGTGAACAAAACTATATTTAATGAAGGTTCTCCATCAAAAGGCGATAAGTGAACCTTTAGTGAAAACTAGGGAATATACGCCTAAAATTGAATTCTTTCTGTATTTTAAGCCTTTATATTTGATTGGATAAATGTAAAAACATTTAAAAACATATATAATCATATTTTAGTTATTTCTATCCATTCCCACCAATACAACGACTTCATGTTAACTACCATTTAAAATAATATTATTTTATTATAAGAGTACAACGTAAGATTCCCAAGAAACTCTTTGTTGCTTGTTGGGTATGCCATCGAGCATAGCATCCCCTTTAAAGTCATATTAATATTTTATTCACAAATATGTATAAATATAATAATGTCATATTCTTTATTTACCTGGGGTGTTACATCCTTCCCCCATTTTGGGAATTGCGTCCTCACAATTTTTAAAATTGAGCTTGGAAACATCCTTGAAAGTCCTAAATCAGAACAAGAGTCGGTAAAACAATCACTTTAAAATAAAGAAAGATAAGTAAAGAGATCAGCCGAGTTAACCCATACTAGGATTCCATGTAGGAAAACATGGGCATGGAGGAGAAAACATAGGGTCATGTTCTGATGGAGAGTGATAGAAAACATGTTGAGGAGAAAGTTAACCACAAGAAAATCACAAACTTGTGATGGTTTAAACGGTATTCGATTCCCCAATAGGAAAAGTTAATAGAAAACATTTTTGTTTTAAGTTACTTTTTATTGAGGAATTTATTCATAAGGAAACATAATCACTTATCATGTTGACTTTCAACTTTTATTAGATTCCTTACACAAACTCATATTTTCTCCAAAAGATGAGTATTTAGGAAGACTGGTCCACATTAAGAGTACAATAATAAACTTCTAGAAAATAACCTAATCCACAAAAGAGAACTATATACATTCCATGTCTTTAGACTTTAACCAAAACCAAAACCTAAAAGGTTAATAGAAGATCAGATAATCCATAAAAGGATAACCCATTAAAAAGAAAATCTATGCTTAATCTCCAAAATTTGTCCTACAAAACCCAAAGTTCAACGAGGACCATCCGATAAACAATTTGTCCATAAAATTATTCAAATAAACCAAACTAATATTGAAACCCAAATATTTGAAGGATTTAGTCACATAGTCTTCCAAGTTAAATTGTAACATTTATCTCCAAAAACATCAGTTTCTCTTAATGTCTCGTATTGAAAAGTAATTAACCTAATCACATATCCTCCATGATAGGTTAATAAATTTCCATAGATAACCCAAAATAAACATACTCTTAATTCATAAAATCATATAACTAAAAAGAATCAGTTAAACTAACCAGAGACTTCACGTAGTCCAGTGGTAGGCGATAAATACCAGTCGCACTTTGGTTGTGGGTTCGATTCCCGCAGCTTTGTCCGATGCGACGGGTAGTCACACGATATGCATGTTGTCCTTTTTCCAAAACTATATAATTCTCAAATCATACCCCAAAAGGGATAAAATCATCAAAAATAACCATAACATAATTTAACCTTAATTTTATCTCATGCCTTTCACTTCAATCATAACATATAGTAACCCATAATGACCTCAAAAGTAAAGGTCATATAAACCCAAATGGTTCTTTATAACTATGTCCACAAAAGAAAGATAAATATTCCTTGAATAAAATTTGCCTATATTAAACATCAGGGTTACACATAATATAAAAAGTCTTCTAATGTAACCCCATCATCAAAAGAGACTTAATACTCTTAAGAATTTCACCATAACTCTTGAAGCCCTTATATGTTGACATCTTACTCATTCAACATTCTTCATGATCCATTAACCATTCCTTTCCAACTTATTCCAAAATACCTCTTTCCTGCAAACAAAATCATGAATCATATCCTAAGATTCCAAAATAGGAAAACAATAGTCATGAAATAATACAAACCTTTGATTGGTCATTGTCAGTTTCTTCATCCTCAATCGAAATGGCATTAGGTATTGGTAAAAGAACATTTGTACGCTCTTGGTGATCCCATTCACGAAACTTCTTCATAGGACATGTTTTTTCATAATGACCATGCACACCACATTTAAAACATTCAATTGATCCCTCAGATAGAACTTATTTCCCTTTCCTCGAGTCAACTGGATGCTTCCTTTTTCCATGGCAGGTTCTTGCTTTATAACCTTCATTTCCACATCTATAGCATATTTCTGTCCCTTTAAAACATTTTCCTAGGTGTTTCTTTCCACATCTCTGACACATAGGTTTTTGAACACACTTACCTTTATGATTATTACCTGTACTTCCATAGGTATTTGTTTCTCGCATATATGATTCCTTAAAGAAATCACCAAGGTTTAGGTGGTCAATCATGACTCCAGATAGTTGATTGAGAATAATCACAAGAGTTCTCATTGAAGCTCCCATATCATTCAGTTGCTTGCTCAAAAAACTATCATAGTTTCCTTCACATCCACTGTTATTTTGGTGCCTGCTAGATCCAGCCATTTACTAAAACCAAAAAGGTCAGTGTGAGTATATCAACTAAACCATCATGTACTAATGAGGAAGGTAAACACTAAGATATAATTACTCATTCACTTTATCTAAAACTAGGACTCTTTCTGAAATCCTAACCATTATGGTAATGCCACTTATGCTTAAAGAATACCCTAACATCTAAAGTTATCTAAACCGACCTTTGATACAAACTATAAGGCCCCAGCCTTAAACCTTACTTAATCTTGAGTTATTACAATATTACACATTGAGGATCTTTTCAAGTTTAGAGTTTTAGAGATTTAGATCATGAAACTTGCATTACATTCCACATTTAAACAAAGTGGTTACATAAAAGATAGTATTCATTCTTCCCATCAATGGTAACATATTGAAAATAAAACATTGATTCTTTCTTGACACATCCTTGACACTATCATCACATCATGTACCTTTCCCTTGACCTGTGAAAAACATTTCAAAAACTTGGGATGAGTATAAAAAGCTCAGTAAGGGTTATAAAAATATGGAAAGAAAAATGAGTTCAAATATACATAAGAATAAAATCATACATTACCCATAAAACATAGGCACTTTAACATACCTCATCAAACCATGAATAAATCATAGAAATCATAAGACATAAAGGTAACTTGAGGCATTCATAACATTCTTACGTAGGGAGTAACCCTCTTGGTTACGTTTTGGAATACCCATCACAGTATATTCCCTAAATCTCTTCGGAGAAACCTTAACGTTTCACTCCTTCGCATTACCCAATGCATTGGAGAGCTATATCGGGCTCACCCGCCCTTAGTTTATCACGAAACCACCCGTCTTCATAATAATGCCCAAGAACCTCAACATAATCGTATCACATAAAACATGCATAAAGGAAACATAACATTTCCACCTTTCAATCACAAGATATCAATAAAACACATTGATATGAAAACATTATGAAAACCATTTTCAATACCAAAATAAAAGAAAATTAAAACATGGTATTTATTTTTCTTTTAAAAATAAGGTATGGCTTGTAGAGGAAGCCGAAACTCAAATAATGGTCACGGCGGCGGAGAAGTCATTGTCGCCGCATACGTATGACAAAAACATTCCCTTTTGTTATTTAGTAAACGCTTCATATAAAAATGATTCCTTTTGAATAAACGTAAAAGTCAAAGGGATTTATACACCGTATAAAAGAAGGTTGTGTATAAAACAAAATATGCCTCAATGAAAGGAGATTGAGATGAAGTCCCATACAAGACGATATCCTTGGTTTAAGGATAAATCAATTACATAATTATGTGTGACAAACGAATACACCAAATATAAGTGGATATTAAGTGTAAAATATTCAAAGGCCATTCACACATATTCAAAGGATGACATATTCAATAACTACATGTTGAACCCAATGAAATCGAAATTGGGTTAAGAAGTTCCATTGACAGCCTAACGGCGTCATATCAACAAAAAGGGTATCTCATCACTTGGACATAAAATTTACATCAATAAGGATATATGAGAACATATCCCAGCATAACAATCTGTAAATTAAAAGACACAACAAAATATGTCTTTTAAAAAGAGGAGGGTGAAAGGTTCCCTTACCGACTTTGGTATCTTTCGAAACATACACCCCATGAAAGAAAGTCAATACATCATTGACATAAATACTCATAAACGAAAGTATATTACACAAAGAGTATAATAATGGGAAGTACATACACCACTCAAAGGGAATTGTGGGAAATGTAGCTTAAATATCACGGGAATAAAAGTGAGATGAAAAAATCCCTTACGAAAACTCGGTAGCCTAACGGCGCCACTTAAAACTTCCAAAATGGATTGATGAGAGGAAATATGGTCTCTAATAATATCAACATAAAGTTTAAAGAAAGAGGAATACAAAATAACATCCCCCAACATAAAAAAGAGGAGCATAAAAGAAGTGACATAAAAAAGAGTACTTAACAAGAAAGAGAGAGGTTAGATCTCTTACGAATATTTGGCAGCCAAACGACGCCACATAAAACTTCCAAAATGGATTGATGAGAGAGAACAGGGTCTCTCATCATATGAACATAAAAATTACAGTATGAGTAATATAAAATATCATCCCAATAACAAAAAAGATGAGATTTATAAGGAATGACATAAAAGAGCGTACTTAAAAAAGAAAGAGATGAGTAGGATCCCTTACCTCGGGTCCAACTTGACTCGATCGTTCTTTAACGTCCTGAATAATAAACATGAGTTAATTTATACTTGATTAAGAACCTTTTTAAAGTTCATTATTCCTTTTATATAACTTATTGCCATTTTATAAACATTATGTAACCATTTAAGTTAATAATGTTTGTTTTTTCGATATTTGGTTCTTAAGTCGAAAGTGGACTTCTTACAATTACATGTTGTTCGTGTGGTCAATGATTCTTTATATCCAGAATGACATTCCTGATTTGGATATCATATATATCATATATATCCAGCATATAAATGTATTTATAATATTACATAATCATTTAGAGGTAAGAAATGAAATGCACCGTTCATGGAGACGGTAAGCCGTACGTACGCATGAACCCTACTTTCATTTCATTGTCATATTTATGGAATTAAAACTAAATGAGAGGTATGCATATTTTAATTCCAGATTAATATTCATCATTTAGATATATAATTAATTATATATATCCATTAGATAAATTTACTTTTAATAGTACATTACATTTGGGGGTAAGAAATGAAATGCACCGTTCATGGAGACGGTAAGCCGTACGTACGCATGAACGCTACTTTCATTTCTATCTCATACTTTAATGGAAAGAAATAATAATGATATAGAGGTATATTATAATTCCAGTATAACATCATATATAATAACTTTATATCCATATTTTACACGTCCCACATATGGCATTAACGAATCACATCACTTTGAGGGGGCGGTAGTCCGCACTTCCTTAAATGAAGATATCGTGTTTGTCCATAATGGAAACCATAAAGGTATGCCCAAAATGAAAAATACAGAAGCTTAAGGAAAACATAAACATATTATATATCATATTTAAATATAGTTTCATCTTAATGGCCACCTTTTAAGGTGTTAGAAGAATGTTGAACAATCATCGTTTCGGGAGGCAGAAATTCGCCATCCACAGAAACATTATATTCTTTAACCATTAGATGTAGGTGTGTGTAAGTGTAGCTAGAATACTTATTATAACAAAATACTAGTATGTTTAAGATACTGAATTTGTTAAAAAATAAATGAATAAAAAGAGTTTAGGGTGTTGGAGAAGCAAAATAAAACAAAAGGACACAAGTGAAGACATTACCTTAAATCGGGTAACTCCCTTTGGTTTGAGCTCAAAGGCTTCCTTGGGAAGACTTCTGGCCAATGTGAGGCTTCAAAGAGTAAGAGAGGGATGTGGTGAGCCAAAATGGGCATGGGTTGGCCGAGCCAAAGTCTTTGGGAGTGTGGGTAAGGAGGTAGAGCTGGGGGCCTTTTATAAGAGGAGAGGAGAGGCACTCTTGGAAAGTAAAGAAAAGTCACTTTGTTTTAAAATGGTATTCGGTTTTAAGAGGTCCCACATTGATGTATTTCGAGGGTAAGGTGATACAGGTTCTAAATCCACTCATCCAATAGGTTTTGGACATGTGTAGGTCTTATATATTACATTATCTTTCCATTTTATTTAAATCGTTAAATAATGAGGTCATCGCTGCATCATCATGATGTCATAAATAATTTAATTTATTTATTGCCTAAAAATTATAAAACAAATACTATGATGTTGGAAATCATTTTATATTTCCAATGACTATTTATAGTCAAAAATATGACTTGTATAACCCCATGTAAAAATTTTTTTAGTAAAAATCTCATGTTTATGTAATTTTTACTTTAACATTAAATAAAAAGATATTTATGTCATTTCCCAACCAAAGTGGCTCCATGGGGTCCCCAAGTTGACCCATGGATTGTCTTGGTCGGCCATGACACATCCAATGAGGGTAGGACATGTTTATAGGTCATTTAATTTTATTAAAACATTATTTTTACCATAAACTACACTAATTACCTCTAATCGCGATTAAAAACTTAATAAGTTACTATTCACCAAAAAATTATTTTTATCTCATTGAACCACATTTTACTTATTAATGAAAACCATGTATGTCAGATTTTTTAAATTCAAAACACAAAGATGACAAAATTTCATTTAAACGGAAAAATCAGTTTTTATAAGCACCACTTAGTGGTTTCACTATTCATCAAAAATTGATGTTTTTCAGAAAAATCCCAAAAATTCACCCTAAGCTATATTTGATCATAAAAATTCAAAAATGAAGCCTATTTTACAAAATTCAAATCATATAAGTCACATTAATTAATTTAATAATTAATTCCCGCTGTCAGAGCAAATAGCGTGTTTTTATGAAACAATATGTATCAAAATATTGACACTAGTTTAATTCTGATTTCAAAGTGAAATTAATTCCAACGACCACTATTGGATTTAAATTTAAAAATATATTATAATTTCTCTTTAAAACCAATTCAAAATATAATCTAATCATATAAATAAATTAGATTAAAAATAGGTTTTGAATTAAAATACAACATTTTGCACTATTCATTAAAAAAAGAACTTTATCAGAAAGATACCAAAAATTTACATAAAGTAAATTTTGATGTCCCAATTCTTAATAAGAGTTTTATTTGGTCCAAAAGGATATATAAGAGTGCACAAAACTATATTTATTGACTGTTCTCCATCAAAAGGCGATAAGTGAACCTTTAGTGAAAACTAGGGCATATAAGCCTAAAATTGAATTCTTTCTGTATTTTAAGCCTTTATATTTTATTGGATAAATGTGAAAACATTTAAAAACATATATAATCATATTTTAGTTATTTATATCCATTCCCACTAATACAACGGCTTCATGTTAACTACCATTTAAAATAATATTATTTTATTATTAGAGTGCAACGTAAGATTCCCAAGAAACTCATTGTTGCGTGTTGGGTATGCCATCGAGAATAGCATCACCTTTAAAGTCATATTAATATTTTATTCAAAAATATGTATAAATATGAAAATGTCATATTCTTTATTTACCTGGGGTGTTACAATCAACAACTACATAAAGAATGCATCAAATCCCCAAAATCATCCCAAAGAAATCCCTCCCGCAAGAATGCACGAATTCGCGAATCAAATTGTTCGTGGTTGATCCGCTTTCGTGGTTTAAACTCAAAAACGGGGAAAGGGAACAGAAATAAGAAACCGATACCTTTTAAAAGGATCGATCGTTGACGAAGGCACCGTGCTTTCGTTGTCATCGAGATCCTTCAACATTGTTGGCATAACGATTCTCAACTTCGATCAGTCATCGTCTGTCACTGAGAGATTGCACAAACGCGCCGCGGATTCGGCAGAGGTTCCTCTCAAACGTCGCCAACGATCTACAATTGTTCACCCCATTAAAAAGGGAAACAATATTGGAACTTAATTATAGGGTTATATTAATGACTCCTAATTTCCTAATCTTGAGTCTTATGACACGCCATTAGTTAAGGAAACAGACGTCCCATCGCGGCGTATTAAAGAGTCCAACATTCAATTTATTTTTCATTATGACACAACATATAATTATGGAATCAACTGCCCTTTTTCTGTGCTGCATTGGTTGTTTCCATAAAATAAAATAAACATTTAGATTTTTTTTATTAAAACGTCGGAAAATCAACTTTTTCTCCCAACCCGCGCAGGTCATGGTTAGTCTCATTCATAGGTAAAGTCTTTGTCTTGGATGCAACCGTGTGCTCAGATTTTTAATCCGGGCATCCGTTTGGAAACATCCACAACCGCACACATGTGCCGACTCACTTTACTTAAAAAGTTCAAACCACCATTCCGAGCTCACTGGACCTCAGAATTATGTGTCGTCTTCACGCCCAGTCTCGAAATAATTCCATATAATATTTAAAAATAATAAATGGAAAATCTGAGACAATATATTCTCGCCACCTTGTGGCTTTACGTCCCCAAAAATCCAAAAAAAGGGTTACTCAAAAAGATGTGGGCACTAAGAACGAATCTGAGCCTCCCACTCCCACGTGCTCTCATGAAGATTCCCACGGTGCCACCAGACGTGCACCAAAGGAATCGATCATGCACGAAGGATCCTCTCTTGCAGATCCTCGATCTCCACTGTGTACTCAGCAAAGGTAACTTCATCATCGATGTCCAGCGCACCCAAATTGATGACGTGCGATGGGTCATGCACGTACCTCCTCTGCTCCGACACGTGGAAGACATCATGTACCAGATGCAACTGTGGCGGTAGAGTTATGTGGTATGCCACCTCGCCAATGCCACACAGAATATGGAAATGTCCGGTGAACCTCGGAGACATATTGATGACTCGGCCAAATATATGCAACCCTCGTCGAGGTGAGACTCGAAGAAACACATGGTCTCCCTCTTCGAACTCCAGAGGTCTCCGCTGCCTGTATTCATAATACATCTTCCGGCTCTGTAAATTCTTCATCCACTCTCGGATGACCTGTACCTTCTCTGTTGTAGCTCACACTAACTCTGGACCCATGAGTGATGGCTCTCCAGGGTCGGTCCATCAAAGCGGTGACTGGTAGGGTCTCCCATACAATGCCTCGAACGGTGCCATACCGATGGTGGAGTGGGAGCTGTTGTTGTACGCAAACTACACCAGTAGTAGGTGGTCCTCCCAACTGTGACCAAATTCCAAGATACAAGCTCTCAACATATCCTCCAGAACCTGAATGGTCCACTCCATCTGACCATCTATCTGGGGATGAAACGTTGTGCTCAAGCGTAGCTGAATCCCAAAAACCTCCTGCAATACCTTCCACATCCGGGATGTGAAGCGGGTGTCTCGTTCTGAGACTATATTTGAGGGAACCCCATGAAGTCGAACTATCTCCTGCACGTAGAGGCGCCCCATGCTCTCTATGGAACTCTTCTCCCTGATATCTAATAAGTGGGCCGACTTGGTGAGTTGGTCAATGATCACTGAGATGGAATCATAACCCTTGGACGTCCTTGGTATGCTCATCACGAAGCCCATCGATATTCCATACCACTTCCACTCTAGGACTTCCAGGGGTGAGCTAATCCCGCTGGAACCTGGTGCTCAACCTTCACTTGCTGGCATGTGAGGCATCGAGAAACAAACTCTGCTACTGCCTTTTTCCTGCATTACCACCAGAACTGCCGTCATAGGTTCTGGTTCATCTTTGCCACTCCAGGATGTACCGCCCAAGGGGATATATAAAACTCTCTCAAGACCTTCTCCTGCAACGCCACTGGTACAATAGTGCATCCACTGAAAAGAATTATGTGCCCCCCACCTTTTGAATATCCACCAGGATCATGTCAGGTGGATAACTGAGCATGCAAAGCCACACAGTCGACATCCACAAGCTATGCCTCCCTAACTCACTGTAAGAGTGGAGGGGTGACAACTATCTACTGTAGGTAAGCTGTAACCTCTCCATCCACGAAGGATAACTGTAACGCGGCTAACTTCTTTGTCACATCACTCAACAGTTGTGAGCTCTATCTTCTGCTAAGGGAATATTCCACCTTGTTCCCCTTTCCAGGAGTATAGATAATCTCAAAATCATAGTCCGGGAGGAACTCTATCCAACGCCTCTGCCTCAAATTTAGATCCTTCTATGAGAAGACATACGTGAGGCTCTTGTGGTCAGAGTAGACTATAAACCGCTCGCCCATAAGGTTGTGTCACCACATCTTCAATGCGAAGCCTAATGCTGCCAACTTGAGATCATGGGTCACATAGTTCTGCTCATTTTGCCTAAGCCGGAGTGAACCATAAGCAATGTCTTCATGCCATTGTATGAGGACGTAGCCGAGCCTGGTCCCTAATGCATTGTAGAAAACTACGTACTCGACAACCTCCTCAAGAAATCTAAATACTGAAGCGCTCTTCAAACTCTATCTCAACACTTAGAAGGCCTGTCGGCACTTCTCCTTTCATACTAAGTGTTTCCCCTTACTGTTCAAGGCTGTCATCAGTGCTGATATCTGAGAGAAGTCGGGAATGAACCTTCGGTAATACCCTGGCAACCCAAGGAAGCTCTGCACCTCCGTCACACTCCGATGTGGCTCCCATGCTAATACAGTCTCCACCTTGGCTGGGTCCACAGCCACTCCATCTGCTGAGATGAAATTTCCCAGAAAGTGGACCTCCTAAATCCATAACTGAAACTTCGAGAGTTTTCCATAAAGTTGGTGCTCCCGGAGTACATCCAGAACCATATGCATGTGTCTCGTGTGCTCCTCCTCTGACGCCGAGTACACAACGATGTCGTCGATGAAGACCACCCTGATACGGTCCATCTACAACTATAAGATCCAGTAATCAGCCCCATGAACACTGTGGGGGCGTTCGTCATGCCAAAAGGCATCACCAAGTACTCATAGTGACCGTACCGGCATCTGAAAACCGTCTTCGGTATATCCTCATCCCGCACTCATAGTTGTTGATATCCTGATCGAAGTTCACCCTTAGAGAACCACTGTGCCCCTCTTAGCTAGTCGAAGAGGTCATCAATTCTTGGCAGTGGATACCTGTTCTTCACCGTCATTTGGTTCAGGTGCCGGTAATCCACACACAGTCTCAAACTCCCGTTGTCCTTCTTGGCGCACAAGACCAGGGCCGTCCAGGGTGAAATGCTGGGTCTCACGAAACCCTTGCGCTGATAATCCTCCAACTGTACACTTAGCTCGCGAAGCTATGCGGGAGCCCTCCGATATGCTGACAAGGAAATCAGTGTCGTCTCGCAGTGTAAGTCGATGTAGAAGCCAATTTCCCAGTTGGGAGATAATCCTGGAACATCTTCGGGAAAGACGTCCTCATACTCCGCCACCACTGCAGGAAACTGAGAGCTCGCAACATCTACTGCTCCGAGGGTAAGGCTAGAAAACTCATGAGTGATCGGCTAAACCCTCCTATGCATGAGCCCATTTTATACTACATGAGTTTCCCTTTCTCCGACAAAGGAAAACCTCGTTCCATCACGGCGGACACACCGCACCCATCTCCTAAAACAGTCAATCTGGGCATGGACCGAAGATAACCAATCCATACTAAGAATGACGTCGTAAGGCCTCAACGCTACCACCAAGAGGTTCCAACTGAAACTGTCGCCTCCAAAGGTAAGATCACACTGTCTGCAAAGGTGTGTTATCATCGAGTTTCCTCTCGTAGGTGTCTCCAAGAATAAGGATTGAGTCAACGGTTCTACCAGAATCTCAAGGTTTTGTACAAGACATGTGGCTATAAGGGAATGATTGGAACCTGTGTCTATGTACAGAATCTATGGTAGAAAATACACAGATCATACCTAGTATCATCCCTGGATCCCCTGGGTCGTATTCCTCGACCGCATTCAGCTGTCCTCACCTCAATCCCCTAGCTCTCTGAGCCTGGTGTGGACCTCCTTGGGGTGGTGGTGGAAGTAAGTCGAAGCGTCTTCCACCACTTGAAACTCTCTCTTCTCCTCTTCCACATCCACCGCTTGGCGGGTCTGCCTGCGCTGTTCTCTGCCTCTGCCTCAGTGGTCCATCCACCGCTTCCCTGTCAGCAGCTCGACGGGTCGGGAAATCTCTAGCGAGATTTCCCCTACCATCGCATGCATAGCATCGCTTCTCCCTAGGATGACTGGACCCAGACTAGGAGCCATGTTTTGTCGATCCCCTGTCCTGGGTCCTCCTATGATGTTTCCCTCATCTAGATCCCTGTGCCTGACGTTGGCTCCTGCTACCGGTGTTTCTGCACCTGTCCGCCTGCTGCTGACTGTCGGCGGCTGTCTCTGCTCCACCTTGAATCTCTCAATCGTCAAGGCCCTCTCGAGAACTCCAGCATAAGAAGAAATTCATAGAGGACCGGCACTAGCTCGGATGTCATGCCGTAGACCTCGTTCAAAGGTCTGAGCTCTGAATTATTGATCCCTGACCATATCCATCGAGTACCTGGCGAGGTTGGTGAACCTCGATGAATAGTCATCTATTGTCATACTGCCTTACTAGAGTTGAAGAAGCTCTTGGATGCGTACAGATCTTAGCGTAACCAGAGAGAACTCTTCCCGGAAGAGTCTCTCATACTCCGTACATGAAAGAGTCTCCTTGTCATGAGTCTGTGTGGTCAGACTTCACCATCGTCCGGCCGAACCCTGAAGAAGGCTCAATCCTAGTATCACTATCTGGTCTGTTTGTGTCCTCACTAGTCGAAAACCCCTAGTTACCACCTCAATCCAGTCCTCCGCCACATAAGGGTCGGGCTCGCCTCGGAACCTGAGGGGTCTTTTTCTCTGGAACTCAGGGAGTGTGCTAATCTTGCGCTCCTCGTCAGTCAGTACCGCAGGTACCACTGGCTGCTCCACTGGTGTTGGTATTGCAGGTGAACCACTTTTTGTCAATGCCTGGGGAGGTGGTCCCTATATCAAAGCCACGTCACTGAGCAGGTCATCCTCATCATCGTGTTTCTGACCCAAACGGATATACATCATGGAGGAATCCTATAAAGAAACAAGATCTATCATGGTCAATGAGTATATCTGGATAGCTAACACAATGGACATGGAAAACACAACCCTTTATTATATGATGCATGTACCTTTTATTTCCCCGCAACCTGTGTTTTAGTGTACGGAGTCGAAAATCAGTTTATCAGAGTCCTGGTGTATGGATATATCGGCCTCCGCACCAACATTGGGGTCTCTGGCCTGGAAGCCGAACCTGGAACACTCATCACTGTTTCCCCAAACAAAACTCACAGACTCTTGGTCCTAAGGTAGAACTGACCACCCTGATTCCACTCTGTCATGACCCGTCCCAGTGGGGCCCGCACTGTGGCTCCCCAAGACCACCTCCAATAGGCCAGGGGCTGGTGACTAGCACCGAGTAGGTATATAAATAGCATGGGAGGCATTGCCTATGTACCTGTACACATGCACACTTCTTTAAGCCCACAAATGCTGAAATGTAAAAAAACACTAAGGAAAATGAATTCATGCGTAAAACTAATCCCAACCACCAGAGTACGATGAAATGTTGAGTACTGTAAAAGTAAACTGGGCCAAAATACAAGCCCACCAAAAACAAACAAACAAGAATATGAAAACTGAAAAGTACAACCTGTATGCACAAAAAGTACTGGGACTGCTGCTCGTAGCCGTAGGAATGCCTCAGCCTGTAGGGAACACAGAAAGCTCGGTCCTGTCTTGGTCCGCCCTGGACTCCGTCAAAAGGTTGTTCGTCTGCACAAGACACCATACGTGTGGGAAATGCCCGTGCAGAGGTGAGTATAACAATACTCAGTAAAGGACCCCGAAAACCCCAATGAAATACAAAGTAAAGGTACAATAACTTATTCAAAGTATATGTCTGCAGAACATATAGAACAAACCAGATATACTGAAAAACCCAGACCCGTGGTCTACAGACAAGTCACACAACCATATACCCCCGTAACAGATTCCGTTCGATGATTCAGTGATGCACTCATTCCGGGAGAACGCACTCCACGAGTCTTATAGCTCTGATGACATCCATCAGAGAAGTGCTATTTGTCAGGAACCATCATGAGAGATATCTACACTCATTACGCAAGAAAAAATCTTGAGTGTAAAGCTTATGATAGATAGAAGCACTCATTACGGGAGACACACTCCTGAGTGGGAAAGATCACGATACATAGATGAGGATCACCGCTAGGGCCATGGAGGATACCGTGACTCATTAGGATTCACCAGTTAGGTGATACACCAACTAGGTAGAGGATCAACGCCCGTTAAGGTTGGCCACATCGATGCCTGACACTACCTAGGGTCAAAAATGGAGAGAGGATCTCGATACGGGCCTCTCGGATGGAAGCCCGGCTCTATCACAGGAAGTCATGCTGAAGAGATCATACTCTAGAGTGGGAAATGATACCTGACCTTCAGGGGAATGAGAGGAAGGGGAACTAACCCAAAAAAAATATGTCCAAGGTACGGTGAACAAAAGGACCATTACTTTTTCCAAGAAGTACACAACTTGTAGAAAAGATACACATGGTGTTGTCTGACCCCGGGTACTACCCGTGTACAACGGCCCGTGTCATAGGCTGGTCTTGTAGGAAAGACTAAGTACACGGCATGTAGTACGGTGTACACGTCGTGTGTGGGTAACTGGGGTTGGCTCAGTGTACTCTGGTCATATCCTCGTACACGGTCATCAAACCGTGTACTCCAACCCGTGTAATCCACACACGGGGTGACCCATGTCGCGTATCCCTGAGATGCACGTCGAGTCTCATGTAGCGGCTTCTGCCAAGTTGTACACGCCATGTCACCTGAAGTCATGTAGATCCTCCTGTGTCCGTGTACTACCCAAAGTACATGTCGAGTTTCGGGGAAGGTCCAATACGCAGTGTGACCAGGGTCACACAACGTGTGATTCTTCTCTGACCCTAGAGCCCTAGCGGCCGCCACCTGTACTACATGGCATGTTCTTCGGAAGTACATGCCATGTATTCTGAAAATTTACAGAAATGGCGCTCTTTGCCGGCGCACCTCCCGTGTTTCTTTGATCATTGATACAGCCGTCCAATCACCAGGAATCCTTCAGGGTTTGGTCGCCCTAACGCCACGAAGCCGCTCCCAGTGTTTTCGGACCTCCGATCGGCTCTGAAAAAGTTCTTTGATCTTCCTGCACGAAGAACGCTTGAAGAACGCTCTTTCCGATCCGGTCCGATTCATCTTCCGCCATCATCACCACACCTCCACAAGGTCGTTGCGGTGTCGAACCTTCAATTTGGGATCGTTGTGTCACAGAACAGATGTGCAAAGATCCGTTGTTCGTCACCCCTCGAAGAATATGAAGAATGATGGGGGAAGAAATCCAAATAAAAAAATTGAGGAATGAACCTCCACCATCGTTCTTCACGGCGTTGATCCACTCCAGTTAATATTCAATGGAGAAAGAATAAACAACAACATAAAGCTTGGATCAAATACCCAAAATCATCCCAATGAAATCCCTCCCATAAGAATGCATGAATCTGCGGATCAACTTGTTCGTGGTTGATCAGCGTTCGTCGTTTAAACTCAAAAAATGGGAATGGGAATTAAAATAACAAACACCTATCTTTTTAAAGGATCAATCATTGATGAAGGCTTCGCGTTGTCGTTGTCCTCGAGATCATTCAACGTTGTTGGCATAGCGATTCTCAACTTTGATCCTTCGTCGTCCGTCGCCGAGATTTTTCTCCAATGCGCCATGGATTTGGCAGAGGTTCCTCTCAAACGTCGCCAATGATCAACATTTGTTCACCCCTATAAAAAGGGAAAAAATAATGGCACTTAATCATGCGGTGATATTACTGACTCCTACTTTCCTAAACATGAGTAATTATGACGCGCCATTAGTTAAGGAAATAGAAGTCACATCGCTGCGCATTAAAGAGTCCAACATTCCATTTATTTTTCATTATCACATAGCATTTAATTAAGGAAACAAATTCCCTTTTTCCGAACTACATCGGTTGTTTCCATAAAATAAAATAAACATTTAGATTTTTGTTTTATTTTATTTATTTATTAAAATGTCTGAAAATTAACTTTTTCCCTCTACCCGTGCCGGTCGAGATTAGCCTCATTCTTAGATATAGTCATTGTCTCGGACGCAACGGTGTGCTCGGATTTTTAATCCAGACATCCGTTTGGAAACTACCTCAACCACACACATGTTCCGACTCACTTAACTAAAAAATTTCAAACCACAATTCTGGGCTCACTGGACCTCAGAATGATGTGCCGTCTTAACGCCCGGTTTCAAAATAATTTCATATAATATTTAAAAATAATAAACAGAAAATAAGAGACATTACAAATTATTCAAAATAATAAAGTATTATTGATCTCTAATTGTTGTAACAATAGTTGAACTCTTCATAAAATGTATATTGAGTGTTTTTCACCTATTATTTAAAAAATTCCATCAATAATTATTCTAATTATACTAGTCTTTCATTCATTTACTATACAGTTTTGATTTATAGTCTATTTTTAATGTTTTATTTTTAAATCATAATTAAATGAAAATGGTATTTGTATCATAAAGAATATGTTTGATTGAAAAAGAACAAAAATAAAAATACAATGTTTAAAAATTTACTAAAATGAACCAAGTCATCAATAGGAATTGGTATTGGTAATTATTTATGTAAAAAATATATGAGGGGATGGATGAATCATTGTGGCCAACATTTTTTACATATGACACATTTTATGGTTCACATAGTTGATTTAAATATAATTCCACTAACTTTAACATTTAATCCATCAATAATATAATTTCTACTCAAATTTTATCACCCCTGTCATTTTAAATATCCATTCACATATTATGCACTCAATTCTAAACATACACACTATATTTTATTTTAAATCATGAAAACACGGAAACATAATTTACTTATATCACATAGTATGTGGTTCCCCCAAGGCACATAGAAAACATATTCTCAACATATACTGACTGAATGAAAATTGTTTTTTATTATTATGCAAACACTTTTGAGGAAAATGTGAGAAACCATATGTGACTTCACCAATTCCCCACTACACAACTTCCACACTTCCCCACTTAAAACAAAACAATCTTTCACAACAAACGACATTCTATAACAATGGATGGAAAATCCATTCAAGCATTAAAACTAACAAACCATCAAAGATGGAGCTGAAATCGTCAAGAGAAGGCCAAGGTACCACGAACCAGGAAACATGAACATCAGGAGAGATAGATAAACCACAGAACTGATCTCCTCATGCGCCCACCGGTGCGACCGTCGACACCAGCCCAAATACACAAACCCACTAGCGGACTCTAGTCGGATTTCGCCCAACCCTCCAACGAAGTGAGATGACCCAAAGGACATCCAAAAATGGCGATGAAGAAACCATAATGAGGAAGGCCAAGCCATCCGAATGCCATAACCTACTCCGCATATACAAGTTACTGTTGATCTATTAGGTTAGAAACCATAAAAAAATTAAATTAAATTATTTTCAATGTTAATAAATTCCATATTATGTAACATAGTAATATAAATCAAATGCACTATATCTAATTTTCTATTTTATAAAATTATAAAATATTTCCATAATATTATTTCTAGTATTAAATTTCCATTTATAATATAGAAATTTTTAATAGATCCATCAAAAAGTTTGTATTTTGATTAATATATAATTGAGTTTATAACAAAATCTAATTAACATAGGAGGAATAAGAGATGACCTCGACTACTAGGAGTATGCACTATGAATCACTTGTATAGGATCTTACATGGAATATATAGTGACTATTATTTTACATAGACCAATTGCAAGATGAGATTCAACAACTGAAATAAGAGACCTAATTTTAATTGGAGAAATTAAATATTACATTGATTACTACCCAAACTGCGTTCATGAATTTAAGACAGTAATATACTATGATCAAAAACCATACCCTTAGGGTTTACATTGGTTTAATAACAATATTTTTAAATAGATCATTTTAGTATGTATTTTCTTATATTAATTTTAATAAAATATTTATTATATTTATCCCTTCTCATCATTACCTTATATATATACATGGTGATATAATTATATTCGAAAAAATAATATTTGGATACAAAGAAACTAATGTTGCCTTTTCTTCAAATTGTTTGTATAAAATAAATCATTATCATTGATAAATTATAATGTATTAAAATAAATGTCATATTCTTGAAAAGTTCATATTAAGTGATATTTTTTAATATTTTAATTATATTATACATTAAATAAGTACGATGTAATTTTAATAAGGATTTAAATGTAGTTAGTTTCTTCAAAAAAGGTATTTATCAATAAATAATGATTTTAATTTAAAAGTGATAATTTTGTATATTTACGATACTATTTTGGTAATATAAATATGATTTCAAACATCATATTGTTGAAATTTTTCATTGGCGAATTTTTCATAATTCCCCACATCTTCTATATTTTATGGAAAAATTTAATATCAAATAATTATATGACATTTATTATGACATGATAGTATAATAAAAAATATGTAATAAATACTATAAAATAAATTCAACAATGAAAATCAGTTTTAGAATTAAATTAATATGTTTTCATTTATATTTTTAATTTTATAACCCTAAAATGAATCCTCTAAAACCTATATTATATTTTTTTTGTTTTAAAAGAAAATCATTATGAAAATGAATCACATACACATCAAAAATGATATTATTTTAATTACTTTTGGTTATTAACAAAATAAAATATTAGATAGAATGCTTCTTTGTTAAACCCATTGATATAATACATGGTATGGTTATTGGTTTTTATAAGTTTCATTAATAGATTCCAAAACCATTGTTGTTCAATTAATATATAATATTCATCACTTATATGAAAGATACCCACTTAACCCTCAATTTCCCACTAATAAAACCCTATTGAAAATAAATTTCTTATCTTTATCAATCAGTAAATCCCCATAAGGTGTTCCCATACTATTAAGTAGCTCCCCAAATCTATTAGAAGCAACTTCTACAGTAATGAACTCTCTCCAAACCTATTATTAAATTGATTTCTTTATATTGAAAATGTTTTTAAAATTGTACATATTGACATATAATTTTAAAAAACAATTAAATGAATATTTTATTTCCATGTTTTGGGATACAACATTTCTCTCTTATTGATCCCTTCTATGAATGTAATGAGCACCTAATATGTCCCCAAAATTATTTTGTGATTTCCCCTTGAAATAATTAGCACTACGAATTTCCATCCCCATTTCTAGTAAAAAATATTCACCTTGATTTAAATTTCCTTCACTGATTCGTTACTTAAATTTATGTAACGAATATTCCTTAGAAAATTATTTTGGAAATATTAAATTTATTTTTAAGTTGTATGATCTATGTGTAACATAAATGCATGTAAACAAAATAGTAATGATGGGAGGGAAAGGAATTATATAACCCTCTATTAAAATTTTTATGGATTTTATCTCATGAGACATCATTAATGGTTCTTGTAAGGTTAGTCTAAGAACACTTTTCTCTTATGCATTGGTGGTTATCCTTGATTTATTTTTATGATGTCATGTTCAATGTGGTTTTAATATACTTTGAATTCCTTGATGTTGTCATTATATTTCATACATAAATATTAATGTTTATGGTTGAAAAATTGTTATATCACCATGATAATCCTCTTGAATCAAATTTCTTACATTCATCATGTTATTATTTTGTTATTCCCTTAAAATTAATTGTATATCACTACTTTTTATGAAATTTCCAAGGTTATTTCGTCAATAATTAATAGTTAGATGGAATATATGAGAACTTTATGGTGTTTAATGTATATATTGTATATCTAATTATCATGGTAATGTATTTTATATCAAAATTTCCCATGAAATGAGGTCTCTCAATCTTTTAGGATTATATTATTTATAATTAATCCTGAAATAAATTATATAAAAGGAATTTAAGGATATAGTTGTTATGAGAGGAATAATATAGTAATTTTCTTAGATTAGGATTATATAAATTGTATGAAAACCAAACCTCAAATAATTATAGGAAAATATGAATAAATAATTTTCAATTTTATAGTGATGGGTTTTCTGAGAAAATACATCACTTTTTATATACATGAATGAATATGAGAATATGAAAAAATATATATCGTAGTGTAATAACCATGAAAGGGGGCAATGGTTATTAACGTGTCCTATATATACTGCACAAAATATAGGCAACATATTAACCACATGACCAAAAACACCCAATGTATATTCATTGGTTAATCAATATTAGTTCACAACCCATAGTGAAGGGAACCAAAAATCTTATGAAATTTAATGTTATGAAATAGGTTTTGGAGAATTTAGATTAAAACAAAAAGTCATAGCTTAATGAATTCATGTTATTTATGTGTTTTCACATCAACATTCATTCTTTATAATTTATATGATTAATCGTCAAAAAATTCAAATTCAAATTTTTTCCATTATTTAATTTTTTGAAATTTATGGAATATCTTAAAAACCCATTATGATGGGAAATTTTTTGACTATGAAACTGATATTCCTAACATAATATGAGATAATTTGAACCATCATTTGACTATGAAAACCCATAATTAACAAAATATTATTAATAAATGGTGAAAATATTATTTTAATATAATTTAAAATATGTGTGTGATTGTGTATATAGGATATTAATGTTATAAATGTGATAAATTAAATAACATTAAACATCATACATATCAAATATTTGAGAAAATCCTCTAATGAAAATATCCAAATTGAACCAGGTGATATATTATGTGTGGGATAATATGGAAAATTAACAAATTTTGATAATAAATGAAGAGTTTAGTTAACATGATAGATGGAAATAATTTTAAACCTACAGAATCACTCAGATTTATATGTCTTAAATATAGATAGATATGAAATTATTCAAGACAAAACACTATTTTAATAGATAATAAAGATGATTAGATCCAACATTCTTATGAATGAAGGGAAATTAGTATGGATTAAAATATAAAAATACAATGAGATAGATTTTGTAAAATGAGATGAATTTACAAACCACCCCATATTTTTCTATGCATTTTTAAATTTAAATTGATGACAAACAATTATTTTAAGTATGTATTATACAAAATTCAAGTGACCACTCCAAATTATTTTGTATTATATGGGAAAACATCAATGATTATTGTATCACAAGTTAAAGTTTTCTTATTTTCTATTTTAATATATAATAATTATACTTTTAGGGGAAATTGTGTGTATCCTATGTATGGATCATATTCCCTTGTATAAATCCTGTATAAATTTTATTGGAGAAGGAAATAACCCACCATAATAGGAATTTCCCATTACTATAAATATGTTAATAGAGGGGGATGAATCCTGTTTAGAAACATCATCTCAATTATAGATATTATTTAACTCTTAGTTTGATTATATAGATAAATTAATTAGAGTAATTAATATATATTACCATTTTTCATTCCCATCAAATGCAAATATTTTGTTGTGTACCCTAATGAATTTGGTTGTTTTCCTTCTATAAATAATAGTTAGAAATCATTATTATCCCTAGCACCTGAAATATTCCTTAAAAATTTATCAAATGTAAATGGATATATATAGATCCATTGAAGATAGTGGAACTTAATGGATTTCCATGCATGTCATCTATAATGGAGATCTGTATATTCCTTATTTTAGTTGGGTATTATCATTGATTATTGAGTTATTTCTCATTGTTTTCTAAGACACTATCAAAATTTAATCATATGGGAGTAATGATTTTTTGGATCAATTGATGTGAAGAGAGAACTTATGAGTTGAAGAATATGATAATCATATTAAATGTTCTCACATCACCCAGAATTGTTGACGGGTTTTTGATATATAGTGATGTTTCTAGAAATAGAATGTTTGGTGTACTCATTAAAAATAAAAATATGATAGACTATGCCGCCAACCAATAAATGATCTTTGAAAATAACTACCAAATAGGTATTCTTGAATATTTTGTAGTGATATTTCCATATAATATTTCATAATATTTTATCTATGGGGAGAAATATGAAATATATATGTATTAGAAGATTCTAATGTATATATCCACACAAATGTATATCAATATGTTCCAATGATGGAGGTAAGACATAATTAATGATAATTAATATTCCATTCATCACCTTCCTATTAAGAATATTAAAGTGGTTGATGATATTAGATGAAAATATCATGAAACCTTATCCATGATTTTTATTGATATTGGTCTAATATTCCGAGATACAGAAATGATTGAAAAAGGAATCATAAAAGAAATGTTTCTTATATCCTTATAAAACTTCACAACAATCAATTATTGAGGTTATCACGGAGGAAAAAGAAATGAAATGAGGTTTTATAGATAAATTTACCCACTATTCTATAGTTCAAAATTCATATAGGCAGACAACAAAGATTTAAACCTTCTTACGTGACTCATGAAAGCCAAAATAGAAGAGGGAAATTCTAGATGTTGTGCATATCTCATCATTATATATTAAACTAGTTAGTACAAATATAGATAAATATCAAAAGAATACCATGCAGTGGGATAACATGAAGAGTGAGTATACAAAATTATAATGTTAATTCATAGTATACCAAAAATTCATGGATGAATGATATACATTTAACAATTTTTTATAACCATTTCCTAGATTATAATGGAAATTGGAATATGTTAAAAAAATTGTAGGACTCCCCTGGACATATATAGTTCACAATTCCATTTGTGTGGTATTAGATATCCTAAAAAATTCATCTCATGTCATTTCTATCATTCAATATTTATGTCTTGACCAACTCACAATGATATTCATAATAAAACTTTTAAGACTACATACATTACCACTCTTTATTGTATTTGATCAACCTATTAGGTTTACCTTGAGGTTCCAGATTATACTTCTGTTGGAATTGGATAAAGAGTAGAGTATCATAAATACTAATAATCCTCATATTCCTTGTAAGTTTGAGAGAACCATTAAAAATATATATGATATTTTTATGACATATTAAATAAATATAAAAGGATTTTTGGATCCATGAATTCCTTTAATTGAGATCTCCAATAATAAATTTTTTTCCTATCATTTAGATCACTTCAAAAGAGGAACTATATTGGAAAATCATTTACACTCCCTCGTTCAAGAATCATGTTGGAGATTGGATGTTGATGAATCCTGATAGTATTCATGGTATGACATTTATGGATCAAAACATTCAATGTTATATGGAATCAATATAATGTTTATGAAAAAAAATTTCATAGAATCATTGACGAGACCTGGTTTTTGAGGTTAGATATAATAATCACCTTCCAATATAACCATGTACGAAATTAATTAGGTTTTGGAATAAGGTAAATATAAGTCCTAAAAACACCATCCTGTTTGATATCTCAGATAAAATTATACATTTAGATTATTTACTAGTTCTTTAAAATAACTAATCTCAAGTTCACAATGTCTTCTATGTATCCATCATATGGATGTATATAACAAAAACATTAAATTAAATTAATATAATGGTGATAATTTTATTTATTGGTACCATAATTTGAAATAATCTAATGATTATCATATTAAATTTAAAATTATATAATAAATAAGAAAACTCACTTTCTCAATGAATTGTGGTTAAACAGTAGGTTTAAGGAAACGACAAGGAAACCTGAACAGTAAATGAAATAGAAGTATCGTAATCTATTTTAGTGTATGAAATGAAATATAGTGGAATAAAATTACAAGGGGGGAATAATTTAATGAACCAAAACATTATAAATGAAATTATATTCTAAATGGTAAAAATTATTTTTATGTATAGTAGTTAAGGATAATAATTTTCTATATTTGATTTGTTATTCATGACTATAGTAATGTAAAGATATATTAATTAATTTTGGAATGAAACGTATAGTATGAACCATAACTGTTTTTAATGTGGCTATTGTATAGTGATTATTATCATTATTATATATTAATTATTATAATATAATATAATTAACTTTGATTAATGAAGTGGTGGCCTCAACCATTTAAGTCGTACTCGATAGATCCCATTTTTTTATGCACTTGGGGGGGAGGGTGGAATAACTGGGATTTGAATATTACTGAACAAAATTTGGGATTTGATAACTAAATCATGAGTGAAAGCATTTATTTTATAACTTGAAACGTAGTAATAACACTATACATCCAAGATTCATTGATCCACTCACAGAATATACTACCATCAAATACCTTAACCTTAGTGAACACATGTCGTCAATAATGGGTTATGTATCTTGAATTTTGTACAAAAAATTATATATTTTATATTGAATAATATTATTATTATATTGATCCCTTTTAATTAATACTTTATATATATATATGATTATATGAAGAGTTTGGTAAAAATTAGATATTTATATAATGAAATTAAAATTTTATTTATGGGTAAAATATATATTAATCAAAAATATTATTTTAAATAATTCTATAAGTTTTAATAAATGATATTTTCAAGATATAGTCTTATTAAATTGTATTTATTTAAATATATGTGGTAACATAATTTAATGAAGTCTGCACAATTTTTATTATGGCCAAAATGTTGTTATTTTTTGTAAAATATTGTACTTAAAAAAATGATTCGTAGTTAAAATTAAAAATTCATATTTAAAGGAAATTATTCTTTAAATTAAATATTATTTTTAAAGTCATCTGTCATGTTAAAATTATCCAATGTAAATTATTATTCATAATTATCAATGACTGTGAAATGTTTTTATAAATATTATAATTTTTATAAATATAATGTATGTATCATCACACAATAAAATCCCAAAATTGTTTTCATAAAGACAATAAAATGAACCCTTGAACAATAATATCTTTTAACATTAAATTAATGTGTTTTTAAGATAATTTATTAACTTCAAAAAAATAATGAAGCATCTAAAACCAGTATTACATTTGATGCTTTATTTTTATTTTTTCTGAACATGACTCACATAAACATCATTAATAATATTATATTTACAAGTAATGTTCATAAAGTAATAATATAATTTAAACTACAACAATTTAGCTACAACTATGGGGAAAATAAATGAGTTTATTTTTAGTTTAAATTATATTATTACATTAATTTTAAAATGAACGTTAAGAAATTTAAAACCAAATCCCTTTTCTTTCTATATAAATACCCACTCTTCCATTCATTTCCCATCAATAAAAACCCATATAGAATGAACTTTTTCCTCTACATACTCACATATAACCTACCAAAATATTACACATATCTTATGAATCTCAACCCAAACATTCAACAGAGACCTCTCATGTATGTTATTCTCTTCTTTTTCCTCTTTATTAATGTAATTTCATTGTTTTAATCAATTTTATTTCCAATTTTTTGATATGAAATGTTATTATACAAAACCCATTATAGTACTGTTGACGCTCCTTTCGTCACAGAATCTAGAGATCGGAAAAGGGGAATATATGAGCACAAAGTGATTCAACCTTTGAAGAAAACATCAAAAATAGACAAAGGGATGAACAAAGAAAACTTTTCCCATAGGCCGCGCAAGTTTCATAATGGTAGCGCAAGTGGACTTGCGCGACGCACTTTGGCGCGCAAGTGACTTGCGCGACCTAATTGATAACTGCCCGGTAACCGCCTGGGGTCTACTCCTGCCTATAAATAGACCCTGTGGGCCCCCCATTTGAAGGATCTTTTTCCAGAAACTCGGATTGAAACTCCTGATGCCCAAGTCTCTTCTCAACGCTTCTGGAACACTTATAATGTAATTTCTTACCTAGAACGGAAGATCTAAAGAGAGGGAGGAAGGCCTATGTGTTGAAACTCATCAACACTTGTGTGCCTGATTGGCCAACTCTTAAGGGAAGTGACCACACTTGTGCGCCGCCTTACCCCTTTGATAGAAGTTGCGCGTCCCTTTTTTGGAAGAACCTCAAGAGGATTATAAAGGGTTTAATAAAGAGCCGCTCAAGTATTTCAATGCTGGTTGAAAATCGCACAAGTACCCACCATGTCGTGCAGGTATACCTGTGTGACCAATACTTGCGCGCCCCCGCAATACTTGCGCGCCTTCCAAGACTTGTGCGCCCCTTCCTTTTAGGATTCCTTTCTTTCCCATTTAATCCCTCTTAAGCCATTACACCTTTCCTTTTCAAGATTCAGTCTTCAAGACACTCTTCAAAACCATTTATGGCATGATTTCTTGATTTTACTTCCTTATCTAAAATGAATTCGGAGGAATATCTCTCAAAACCTATTGATTTAAATATCTTTATGTCACTAAATATGGAGAGTTCATTCATTCAACATCATCCTTTAAGATGAGAGAATCCTTAACCTGGGTCTCCTTTTCAGGAATAAATCTGTGTCATAATATGGGCATCCTCCTCAGGAGTAAGCCCCAAATTCTTAAAATTCCCAATTCTGGGCATCCTCCTTAGGAGTAAGCCCAAAACCTTAATCCCTTAACCGGGGTGTCCTTTTCAGGAATATGTCCCAGTCATAATTTTTGGCTTCCTTTTCAGGAGTAAGTCCCAATTCCCCTAACATGGGCCTCCTTTTCAGGAATAAGTCCCAGTCATAAATCCCTTGACCTGGGTCTCCTTTTTAATAGTAAGTCCTAGTCATAATCTTGTGCTTCTTTTTCAGGAATAATCCCCATGTCCCTTAAATTCTCTTTAACCAGTCCTAATTTACGTTTAATCTGGGATTCCTTCTCAGGAGTAAAACCCAATTATCAATCCCCTCCTAATTTGGGTTTCCTTTTCAGGAATAATTCCCAAGTTAGAGTATTCAAATCTCCATGAAGCACATATACCTTTATGGACCCTGTTACTGGATTTTCTCCCTAAAGTAAATCCTAAACCTTCATCTATCAGGGCAGTCATACATACATAAGCCCCAAACCATTTCGTATGATTACATATTTCATGGCCCAATTGTCCATTTTATTACCAATACCTCTTGTTTCTCACACCGAGCATGACTCACGTGAGCTTAGAGGATAAAAGTAATTATGACATCCTTCATTGAGCCATCAATCATAAACATCATACTCCCTCATTCGAACTATGTGGGTTCTGATTCCTTTTCCAAAACAAAGGATACGTAGGTAGCCCATCTATGGGTTCGATCCCAACTTTGAAATAATTCATGTCCTTCTGAATGACAATAAACTTCAAGTGCCCCACTGAGTGGCTTTAAAACCAGCCTAGTCATCATAATGACCAAGAGACTTTTATATAAATATTTTGAAGGATACCATTGACCAAGAATCTCTTAATAGATATAGATGATTCTCTATAGATGAAGAACCTCGAATACATATAAAAGAATCTCTAAATTTCTTACATATTTAATCATTGATCGTTAAACTGAAGGAAAGCTCATTTTATACTTGGTAATATAATAAGGATTCACGAACATAACTTAAATCTATAAAGAGAGTCCCGGAATAGACAATAATTCCCCTCAAAAAGGTGTGATGAGTCCGACCTCCCATCCTCTCGACCAATGCAAATTCCTATGCCTTATCAGTCCACAATCTAATGAGCACCTACCTTTGGAAAGTAGGTCCAAATGGATGTGGAATCATTGGATGTTTCCATTTCTACAAACAAACCCGTTAGAAACTGATCGGAACATTTGAATCTCCCATCCATGAGTTCATCCCCGAATTCCGAGGGAAATAAATAATGGTGAACCCGACGTGAATCCTTAACCAATGTTAAAATGATGTTTTACCTATTTTGTTAAGACCCTATTTAAAACTCAATAAGAGGGATAAAAAAATCATTGACATGTGTGCTCATCCAAAGGATGAAGTGGCTGAATTTTATCTTGATTACGTCTGTTATATCAAACAGGCACTCTTTTCCAAGATCTTCTGTATTTCCATAATGGCTGCTCTCAAATTCACATCTGTGAATACTGCTGCTGCAAATACCAAAGCTGCTATTCCTACTGGATTGTCATCCGCTCTGAGGATGACATCACCTACTCAGCGTCTTCAATGCTGGGTATCAAATGCGCTGGTTAAGGAGTACTGTCAACACGGTACCATCCCAACTCTGGAGGCTGCTCGACAGGCCCTCCAAGTGAACAACTCACACAGGTCGTCTGGACAATGACGACCAGTGATCAAGAGGCAGGTGGTGCTGACTGCCGTCTCCAACCATTTCGGGTCGTTATACCCGGAATGCAATTTCCATTAGCTCCCTTACTCTGAGGAAGTGAATGAGCAGTTCCCTCAGGGCCTTAATTCAAAAAGATAGGAGTCCTTCCCGAGGGCTCCCATCAATAATCGCCGCCCGACTCGTGCGGCAGTGCGCCCTCAACATGATGAGGGTACCGACTCCAGGCATTCACCTCAGGTTCCTCGAACCCGAGCAGGCAAGTTGAACCGCCAGAGACGGAATCCGGGTAATAGTGGGTAGGTTTTCATCCCTTCCATCTCCGGAGAAGTCCACCAACCTAACTTGGTGGCGAACAATGAACAGGCACACACACCTGTCCATTTTAATTTCGTTGTCCAGCAGACTCGTCTGGCAGCATCAAGCCAATCCCGCCAGGCAATTCCGGCGGAGTACTATAGGCAGGAACATACACCTGCTTATACATCATCAGTTAGTCAGCAGGCTTTCCTGACTACATATAATGGATCTCGTCAACCGCATTTGGCGAAATGTAATCAGCAGGCACATACACCTGCTAGTACTAATCAATCCTACCAAATGTCTCGCTTGGTAGCACATGGAGAAGTCAGTCGGAAAGCTCTGACGACAAACAAGAGGCAGACTCAACTCTCTACTTCCACACTTGAGTACTGTCAGGATTCACTGACAAGAAAAGGAGGACAGGATCAGGCACATACACCTACTCCAAGCCCGAGATGGACGTATATCCCTGTTCCGGTAGCTGAAGTCACCAAAAATATTTTTTCAATTGTGAAAGAGCAGGAGAAAATTCCTGCTCATATTCTGGATGCTTGCCAGGATATCATAACAACTTTAGCATCATCTCAGGGACAGACACATAAATCTATCCCTAGCAGTGGAGTGACGCATCAACGATTCACTCCGGAACAGACACACACATATGTTCCAGTCCAAGAGGTTTATGTGGCATACTCCCCCAGATCATACGGACAACCAAGTCAGTCACATACACCTGATTTGGGTGAAGATCGTCAGCCTATCCTGACTATCTTTCCTGATCAGGCACATACACCTGCTCAGAGTAACCACTTTCGTCAACAAGTGGTTTCCAAAGCGAGTAAGAAGGCATCTAAGAAAAAGATCCGCCCAACACAGTCAAGAGATCAAAGGCCAATCTGTAACAAGGCCTTGCTCGATGCTGGAGTTCTTGAAACCCTCAGACATTTATCTGTCGGAATTCAAGGTTCTACTCCCTCAGTTCCCAATAACGGGAAAATTAATTCCGAAAGTCTTCAACAGATACTTACTCAAGAAGGATTGCTTCATGAAAATTCTGTCAATCTTGAAGTTTCTTTTTCAGATGAGAGCCACAGGAACCCTCTGTGTGGTCAGAAGACCAAGGAGCAAGAGATCTCATCTTTTGCTGTAACCCATTATGGTGGTCCTCCCCATGATGATTAATTTCTCTGCGAAATTCCTCTCCGCGGTAGTGATTCACATTGCCTGGAAAATACTCCATTGGACAATGTAGTGCCGAGAAAGCCCTCTTATCTTGAGGCACTTGAAAATGTGAAACCAGTCATGTCTGATGCTTTATCTCTAGAAAGTGAAATACTTTCTCAATTAGAATATAGAACAGGGTGTAGGTCATTCTCCAAACCACCCCCAAGTCATGCATCTTCTAGTTTGATCAATGATCTCTCTACCAATCTTGTTGAATCCGATGAAGAAACAAGGAAACACCAACTCTAGTCAAAATAGGTAGAAGAATCTTCATTTAATGATAAATATGAAATGCTAAACATGAGGAAAAACTAGCCAAAAGTGAGGTACCAGTCATGTTTTGGCCTTTGGCTGACTCCCAGTATGACATTCCAAAGATGTTGACGGAAGATGGAGTCCATGATATTCGTCTCAACATATGGAAAACTCTTTTTCAATTGAATAAGAAGGTATTATCTAATGATGAATATGAAAATAATCTTAAGATAATATAAGGGCTACAACGTCAGGTTGATTTGGCATCCTTATCAGTCTCTCGGTATCGGAAGGCTGAAAAGCAACAGAGAACCCTTCAACGTTTATGCCTTGGCGCAGAAAGAAAATTGTGTCAGTTAATTGCGAATGATCTATCTGGTGTTCATATCAGAGGATGGGGTGTTCACGGAGTAATGCATTTCACAGTGCTTTCCAGTCCGCAAAGCCCACCGAAATTGGTCTCATGCAATGTTATTGCCCATGGCCGTCCACAGTCAATAGGCTTTGTTCATAATCGAAAGCTTTCTCAAGAACAGGCTTCAACTAATTCCTCTCAAAATCAAGCATATAGAAAACAAGTTGTTGAATTGCTCCTACATCAAGCAGGCAAGAATATTTCACAAGCCTCTCGTATGGAGCAAACACATCATCAAATGACAGAAGTTTCGGAAATCATCCAACGGTCTATTAAACCAGGGGATAAAAGTGGATACAGGCTAATGCAACCAGCTAATTTCCGAACTAAGATTTGCAAGATCAAGAGTGCTTTTAAGAAGGTCTCAGACATAGCATTTCAAGAACCACCCCAGCTTGTCAGACTGGGGACTCCTTTAACCCAACCCTCAGAGTCAACAAATGGGATTCAAGGAGTTGAGCGGAAGCAGCAGGAACATCCCCAGTTCTCGAGACTTGGGACTCTTTCAAATCATCAATCCCCTTCTCATAGAATATTGGTCTTTTCTCTATTGGGGAAGAATCCCCAAGAGGAATGAAGAGCCAAATTATCAGGAGATTCCCTCCAAGTTATAGCTCGTCAAGAAGTTCCTAACAGATTAAATCAACAAAAGGCAATGTCTCATCAAAGACATGAAAGAAGACAATATCACAGATTTGTTGATAGAAGGGATGCAATGCATTATACATCAATCAATGTCATCAATGCCGTTGAAGCTAGTCCACCAGAGGAGACTCACTCAAGGGACTCTGATGAAGAGCGTCTTGCTCAAGAAAATGTACGCGCTGATACAAATGAAGAAGGTGTGCATACATGAAGTCAAAGGATTACTCAGAACCTAGGTAATCCACTTCCTTCTCTCCAAAAAGTATCCAACAAAGGGAGGGGAAAGAATCAGGTTTCATATCCTTCCTATAGAGAAGGTCAATCGATCTCGTTAGAGCAATGGTTTTCACAATAAGAGGAAGAAATGAAAGAATTAAGAAGGTTGAATGCATAACATCTTCAGAATAGTCTTCTTCTTAAGAATGCTGAAGTATGACAGCCAAAGGAATTTGTGGTAACTACTGAGATGGATCAAGAATATCCTCCTTTATCAGTACACCATCAGAGGTCTAATCATACGGGTCAAACGCAACAACGGTTTGCAGTGCTACCATCAGTTGTAGCACCAATCACCACGTCTTTCCAAGCTCCATTCATTGCACCTACCCAAGACCAAATTCAACCTGATGTTTCTCAAAAGTTAATAACTACTATTGAGTCATTAACAGCTCGGTTAGAAACTATGGAAGGTAAATGGGTGCAAGTTCAACTAGAAATGAAAGTTTACCCTGAATGGGTAGATTCAATTTCTCCTCCACCTAGTTTTGGAAACCATGTTTTCCCTACTTTCAATGGATCAGGAGACCCTGAACAAAATTTGACGCATTACGTGTCTTGTTGTGATCCTATGATGGGAACTTCAGAGCAGCAAGAAGCAGTGAAACTCAGATGCTTTGTGCGAACCTTGCAAGGACCAGCTTTTGTTTGGTATACAAGCATGCAATCCCGGTCAATCGTCGGATGGGAGGATCTTCGTCATAAATTCCTTCTTCAGTTCAACTCAAGTTTTCTAAAAACAACAGTTTTCGATCTTACAAACTGCAAGAAAAGGGAGAATGAAAGAGTCTCTGATTTCATTGCTTGCTGGATGGGATTAACATATTCACTGATTTTAGAACTCCCTCAGGAAGAGATATTGCCAATCTGTGTGGAAAATTTGTGTGACGAATTACGCACGCCATTGATCCCTGTGAAATTCACAGGAGGGTTTCGAGACCTTACTTCAATCGCTCAGCAGATTGAAGATTCCCTTATACAGGCTAAGGTTAAATCTCGTGTAATTCCATCAGCTTCAGGAAGGAGAATGGGTAAAGTAGATACTGCTACAGTTATGCTTTATCAAGAACCTATACCTATTTCTACTTCAAAACCTTCATCTTCTCGAATGGCTCCACCTCCTAAAGGCCAACAACAAAGGTCGTTTCGTCCAATTGATCAAAAAGATCAATGACGAAAACAATTTGAGGATTTGAAGAGTAAAACATACTCTTTCCGAAATGAGCAAGCTCCTGGTTACTTCATTTCAGCTCTGGAAAATAATTTGGTTCAATTACCAGTGCCCAAGAGGCCAAACAAGGAAGGAGATGAAGACCGTCCCAATTATTGTCCCTTTCATCAAATGTTGGGGCATCCTATCCCGGAGTGTTTTTTCATTAAAGACCTCCTGCAAAAGATGGTCGACTTGGGACAAGTCATGTTGAAAGGTTCTTCGACTCAGGTAGCATGTGTTACTGCTACAGTTCCAAAGGAGGAAGGTGAATGGCGAGAAATAAAAAGCAGAAATGCACAGAAGTATGATGATTAGATGGTCAGAAAGACAATCAACCGGACTCATGCCATTTTGCGAACACAATTAAAGAAACCAATTGTGTCTTCTTCCATGAATATTGCGGTAAAACCCTCTTTGTCAGAGGGAAAATCCTCAAAGAAACTGTTTGATTCAAAGAAGAAAAAGGAATCAGAAGAAGATGAGTATGTGTCAAAGCCTAAATTGTCTTTGACTCTGGAAGACTTTATGCCATCTACTTCAAAACCACGGGCACCACCCCATCAAATGGCATAGCCTAAATAGGCTATTCAGGAAGAGTCTTTATTATAAGAAGAGTTAATCTTCGGTTCTGTTAATATGATTCAATTAACAGATCTGTATTCCAATGATAATTTCAGTTTTGATGAGCCTGAATTCCTTGTATAGAATAAGGGAATCCGAGGAAATTCCCGAGGTACAGGATACAGGGGAAGACCTGGATCTTTCCGAATCCACTACTCCAATTCTACCCCTGCTAGCACTGTGTATGCAGCAGAAACTCATGGTAGAGCCTTTCAGCAAGCTCAAAAAGAGAAAGCAGGTTTTTCTGCTAATAGCCAACTCAGTCTTGGCACAATTATTTTAGAAGACCGATTGAAGGTTCCATATTCTTTATCTCAGCAAGTAAATGGATATAATTGGTCTAATCTTCCAAAACCAAGGATGTTGCCAACTTCTATCCCAATACAAGATGCATCAGCTTCCAAAGCAACTGCTTCCAAGGTACCTGCTAAACCGCATATTCCTGTTGGGAAACACAGACCTTTAGATCAAAAGTATGATATATTGAAACACTTGGACCAAGTACCATCCAAGTTATCAATTTTGGATGCTTTGAATCTGTCAAAAGATCTTCGGGAATCACTCATCAAAGCTTTGTCAAGTCCTCATGAGTTTGAAGCTGGAATTGCTGCAGCTGAAGTCTATCACATAGAGAATAATCCTGCAGAATCCCATGCAGTGATATCTTTTACTGATAAAGATGAAGATGATGTTGTGCATGGGCACATAAAACCTTTGTACTTATCTGTCAAATTCAATGGTGTAGATATCTGAAGAGCTTTCATTGACAATGGTTCAGGAGTCAACCTCGTGCCCATTCGTAAACGTCGTCGATTAGGCCTCACGGAATCTGATTTATCTCCTTCTACCATGATGTTACAAGGATATGATAAAAATGAACAAGAACCACTGGGCAATGTTACACTCAGAACTCAGTTTGGAAATCTTGTATCCAAGTCGGATTTCATGATTGTTGACCAACACTCAGCTTTCAACGTCTTTCTTGGAAGACCCTGGCTACATCAGCATGCAGCTATCCCTTCATCATTCCATCAATGTCTCAAATACTATTTCAATGGTCAAGTTGGAACATTGTATGGTGATAAGACCTCGTTCAAGACATGTGAATCTCAGTACATTGAGGTGGAATTTTATCACATGAAGGGAAGAGAGAAATCTACAATGAAGGAAATTACCAAAGATAATGCTCCATACGGTTTGGAGAAAATTCCAATAAATCCATTTACACATGTGAGTACAGATTATGTGTTACCTATCAGTCAAATTGACAAAATAGGCCAAAATAAAAATACTCTTATGGAAAGATCCATAATGTCAATTATGGAAATTGAGCCAGACAACATGGGAGAAGTTAGTAACCTGCCAAATAGTGATGAAAGCACAAGTGGTGACGTCTTCATTTCATCTGCTGAAATCCAACTGGTCTATACTTCACCAATCAGGCCAGAAGAAGTTATAGCAACATCGGAGGTGAATAATGATGTCAATTCTCAATCCATCATCTCCACTTTATTTCCCAATGAAGGCCCTTTATCATCAATAGGGTCGGAAATGGAAGCTTCTTCTTCAAAATGTGCAAATTTTGACATCTCTTCTGATCATGAAAATTTCGTTTTGTCATCTACTATGCAAGTAGAAATGGAAGAAATAGCACATGATGAAGAGGAAGAGGAAGATCTTAGAGATTCTCCTCCAGCATTTGAAGAAGGTATCTCTACCACTATGGATGAGCTCAGAGAAATAAATCTGGGTACAGAGAAAGATCCACACCCAACTTTAATTAGTGCGGCCATGACCCTTGAAGAGCAAGAAATGTATACTTCTTTTCTAAAGAAAAATAAAGATATTTTTTCTTGGAACTATACAGAAATGCCTGGGCATGATCCTGATATTGCTACACATCATTTGGGTTTACCAAAAGAACATCGAGGATTTAAGCAAGCCGCGAGAAGAACACACCCAACTTATACTTCCAAAATTGAAGCTGAAGTGGATAAGCTGATCAAATCTAACTTCGTCAGAGATGTTCAGTATCCCAAGTGGTTGGCTAATATTGTCCCTGTAAAGAATAAAAACAGACAAATTAGGGTTTTCATCAATTTCAGAGATCTTAATAGGTATTGTCCTAATGATGATTTCCCAGTTCCGATTACAGAACACTTAATTGATGCAACCGCGGGCTATGAAGTACTTTCCTTCATGGATGGATATTCCAGATATAATTAGATATGAATGTCCCCAGAAGATGAGGAATCTATATCCTTCAGAGCCCCTCAAGGTGTGTTTTGTTACCGGGTGATGCCCTTTGGTTTAAAGAATGCAGGTGCAACATATCAACGCGCCATGCATTGTATCTTCAAACTTTTCTTAGGGAAGTTTTTTGAATGCTATGTAGACGATTTGGTGGTTAAATCCAAACAACATTCTAATCACTTGGTTGATTTGGAAGTCATATTCAACAAGCTTCGACAACATAATTTGAAGATGAACCCCTTAAAATGTGCTTATGGGGTAACCTCGGTAAAATTCCTCGTCTTTGTTGTACGCCATCGTGGTATTGAAGTCGATCCTGAGAAAACCAAATCAATCCTTGGTATGTCACCTCCTCAGAATTTGAAAGAATTAAGAGGAATTCAAGGACACTTAGCCTATATTCGGCGTTTCATCTCCAAATTTGGCAGGCAAAAGTTTACCCTTTACCAAATTATTGAAAAAAGGAGTCACTTACTAGTGGACTGAAGAATGTAAAGAAGAATTTGATGTTCTCAAGAAATACCTCTTGAGTCCACCAGTGCTCATGCCACCTGTTGATGGTAGACCACATATCCTCTATGTGACATCTCTAGAGAGATCATTGGGTGCCTTTCTTGCTCAAAAGAATGATGCTGGGAATGAAAATAGCCTCTACTATCTCAGTAGAACTATGATTGAAGCAGAAACCCGGTATTCAAGTATTGAGAAGTGCTTCCTAGCATTAATCTTTTCAGTTCAAAAACTGAGACACTACCTGCAGCATCATGAGGTCCAATTGATATCTTGCAATAATCCGCTCAAATTCATCCTTAGTCGTCCAATGCTTACAGTACATCTAGCAAGGTGGGCAGTTATTTTGCAGCAGTTCGACATTCAGTATGTATCTCAAAAGGCATTAAAGGGCCAAGCTCTAGCTGATTTCCTGGCTGAACATCCTTCAGTAGAAGACACGTCTTCAAATATTGAACTCCCTGATGAGGAAGTTTGTTCTATTCAAGAGTGTCCTCAAACATGGGAAATGTATTTTGATGGTGCTTCCATAATTCCAATAGGGAAGAAAATGGAAAATCCTAAATTCAACAAAGTTGGTTTAGGAATTTTACTCATTTATCCAGATAAGGCATTGTTACCTTATTCCTTTTTATTATGTGAAGGTGGTACCAATAATGAAGCTGAATACCAAGCTCTTATCACAGGATTGGAGTTAGCGCTTCAAGCACAAGTGAATCACTTAAAGGTGAAAGGTGATTCAGACTTGGTAATCAAACAAGTCAATGGGGATTATGCCATCAGAAAAGAATAGTTAATCCCTTTGTATGATTACGTCAGAAAGTTAATGGCGGAATTCCCTTCAGAACCGACATTTTCTTATGTCCCAATATCACAAAATGCTCAAGCTGGTGCACTGTCTAATATAGCCACAGCTCTAGCAGATCCAAATCGGGATGCGACAACCATCAGTATTGCCCACCGTCGTGCAATTTCACCTTATGTTCAATCGAGAATAGAGGAAATTTATGAAATTAGTCCCATTCCTGAACTGTATGGTCATACTATAGGATGTATGTCACCTATCAGGGAATACCTTCAAAATGGAACACTTCCACCTAATAGAGCTGAGAAAGAACAAATCTGGCGACGTGTGGTCAATTTTACTCTTTATGATGGACCAAACCACCTAGAGAAAATTCTCTACAAACGTGGTTTTTATGGAGTTCTCTTCAGATGCATTGATGGTGAAGAGACAATGGCTTTCATGAAAGAAGTGCATGCAGGAGTCTGTGGTGCCCACCAGTCTGGACATAGATTATCTGATCAAATTCCAAGGCTTGGACACTTTTGGCCTTCAATGATACAAGATTGTGTTGATTTCACAATGAAATGTCATTCATGTAAAGTACATGCCAACTTCATTCATCAACCTCCAGAGTTTCTTCATATACCTAAATACTCATGGCCATTTTACACGTGGGGAATGGATGTGGTGGGACCTTACCCTTCAGCTACAGACCAGCAGTTTAAGTACATTCTTACTGCTACTGATTTCTTTTCCAAATGGGCAGAGGTAGTACCTCTCAAAGAAGTTAGTTCTAAATTCACTGTTAGCTTCATCAAGTCTAACATCATTACTAGATTTGGTGTCCCTCATACCATATTGACGGACAACGACACCAACTTCTGTTCTTCTAAGGTAAAGAAATTGTATCAAGAATACAACATTAAATCCAACCATTCATCTCGGTATCATGCGGCATCCAATGGCCAAATAGAATCCTTTAACAAGACTCTTTCAAATATACTTTAAAAGATGGTGGATAAAGATAAGAGGTCATGGCCTGATAAACACTTTCATGCTTTATGGGCTTATCGGACTACCCCCTGCAATGCAACGCGGTCAACTCCATATTCGTTGGTATATGGAACAGAAGTAGTCTTGCCAATTGATGTTCAATTTCCCTCACTCAGAGTAGCCATTTGTGATCAGTTATCTAAAGATGAGCAATCCCAAAAGCGATTGAATGAATTGGAACGGTTAGATGAGAAAAGACTGTGCACTTTGCACCACTTGGAAATCTATCAGAATCGAATAGCACGAGCTTTTAACAAAAAAGTTCATCTTTGTTCATTCATTCAGGGAGAATTGGTATAATCTCTCAGAACTCCAATGATACCAGGAAAGAAACCTCCCAAGAATGAACCAAAATGGGAAGGACCTTATTCAATACATAGGGTCTACTCCAATGGAGCTTATTCATTAATCTCAATGGATGGAGAACTCATTACTACTCCAACTAATGCCATATTTTTGAAGAAATATTTTGTATAAAATACAAAGTATTCACAAGATGTCCCCACAACATGACACTAAACTGTGCAGCACCAGTTCGTCCTTGCTATATGACGTTAAACTATACAGCAATGGTCCAGTATGACCTTAAAGTGAAACTTCGTCCCACATGACGTTAAACTGTGAAAAAGTTCCCTAAATGGTCCAGTATGACCTTAGACTACAAATAGGTCATGTATGACCTTAAACTGCATCATCAACGGTCCATGCATATGACCCTAAACTATTTGCATGTCCCAAACGTCCAGCAAGACGTTAAACTGTGACGTCCTAACTACATGATGCTAAACTGTATAAAAGTCCCTTACGTCTGGAAAGATGTTAAACTACATAAACTGTAGAACGAAAAAAAAAATCCCCAATGCCTTCAACATGACGTTAAAATGGTGCACTCTTTTGTCCTCACTGGATGACATTAAACTACACAGTTCCCCCCTTTCATCCAACATGATGTTAAACTCTATTATTCCCATCGTCCTAACTACGTGACGCTAAACTGTACAGAAAGTTCATAATACATCATACAAGACATTAAACTGTATTTTGTCCCTACTACATGAGACTAAACTGCACAGCACCAATAGTCCTAACTTCAAGACTTTAAACTACATAGTCCCTTTATATGTCCTACATGACATTAATCTACGCATCATTAAGGTTGTTGTTACCTCTTGTTTCTCACACCGAGTATGACTCGCGTGAGATTAGAGAAAACCTTGACCGTAACACTCTCTTTGGGCCGCAAACCATGTATAAGTCCCAACAACTTTTTTTTAGATCATTGTCCCCAAGAACAACTTGATCATTAATTCATTCTTAAATTGAACTACAAGGACTTTGATCCTTGCCTTCCAGGATGGGTACATAGGAAACCTCCCAAGGTTCAATCCCAAAAACAATCTCTTCACATCGGTTCACCACCATATGATGTTGATTCGTGAAACCGCCCCTAGAATCAATATCATTACATTGATTCACTTTCGTCCTTGTTATATGACGTTAAACTATGCAACACTTTTGTCCGGTATGACAATAAACTACAATACTCTTTGATTTCCTCATTTGAGAGAGAACTATTATTGACATTGATTCTTCAATCATGTTTCATTTCAAATGACTACGTGCATACCTGGTAATGCCTATACTTTTTATCTCAGGTTAAACCATCATTGCACTAAAGTCCCCTTTCACCCTTCACATGTATGAACCAAATTTGTACAAAGGGTAGTTATAGAACTACATGGGCTTGATTCCCATCCTTATGGGATATGTAGGAACGTTCGAGTATCCCTCGAATCCAGCCCCAAGTCTTGTGGGACTAAATCCAAATTTCACTTTCAGTCCCTTGGCTGAAAAGTCCTTATGAAAACACACACTGTGTATTCATTATTATGGTCCGAACTCTGTGACCCTAAACTAAGATCTCTCATACTTTCGTCCTACACGACGGTAAACAACATTTCAAGAACTACGTATGGCTTGATTCTCATTCTAATGATATACGTAGTGAAGTCCAAAATTTCAATTCAGGACCCAGCCACAACATGATTATTGTTATCATTGACCTATGTATCTCTATATACATTGGACAGTACCCATATTTTTGTGTTATAATCCTAACCTTAAATATTTTCATATCTTCATAACCCTTTTCGTGACTTTTAGTCACAAAAATGTCAAACTTCTGAGAATTATTTTTCCTGACTATGCAGTACGTGCCCATAGGTGGCCTTGCATAAACAGTCCACATAACAGATTTCTTATCCAAAAGATACTATTTTATTTAACTATACAGCCAATGCCCTTAGGTGGCCATGCATAATTCAACCCCCTAACGGGTTTGTTAAATAATGGTAACTTCATTCTTGGAAACTACTTCTTCTAATTCCTTTTAGCTCTTTTTCATATCATTCTTCAGATTCAAATATTCTTAAGCCATTGTTTACATATTTTCTCTCATACTTGACTATGGTATTTTGTTTTCAGATAAATTGTCAAGGAATTGAATCAATTTTAATCCATTTTGGTCAAAGCTATTTTGACCTTAAACATTAGCCCCTTTATGTCCGACATGCATGACTTTAAACTGCCCACAAAAGACAAAGGAACTCTGAATAAAAGTCAAGTTCCAGCTCACTAAATATACATTTTCGTATGATTTAGGTAATATTGAGAAATTAAAAGGTTCAATGTTTGTAGGGTTATTTGTAATAATCCTAGTAAAAATCAAACTATGCTTACTAAGACCATTGGCTTAAGTAAATTTGATGCAGGTAGTGAAAGAATGCAGGTACAAATGATTGAAGATGAAAGTGTTTTTCATTGATACACAAGAGTTAGAAGAACATCCACAAACTAGAGTCTCTTTTTTTTTCAAGAACTACAAGAGGCTTTCAATATAACTCTTCATTTTATTTACGACATCCTGAGATTTATCAGCAGTTACTTGAAGCTTGTGCACTTGACTAGCTTCACTCTTTTCAGCTTGATGAAGTGCCTCCTTAGCATCTGCGATGGCTTTCATGCCATTCATATGAGTTTCATCCAATGATTTATTAAGCTGATCAAGTTCCCCAATAAAAGCACCTAACTGTTGCTGGAGTTTCACCTGCTGGACAACTTTTCTTTGATTTTATGCTTCAGCTCCTTCATCTTGGCAGCATAATCAGCTTCAGCTTGGGATACCGCAGCCTCAAATTCGCCTATGTTGACTGACAGTTTCACTCTGATCAAATCATTGCGACTTTTTTGAGCCTTCTCCCTCCTAAAAATGATTTGTTTCACCGTGGCGTGGATCTTTTCATTTCCAAAACCACCAAGTACTAGTATAACAAATTGGGATGACAATCGAGGAATTTTCGATGGTAGCTCTTCTAAAGGAACCCCAAATATGATGTTCCATATGTTTTTCCATGCCTTACGTTGTGAAAAGCTGAACGCTTCAAGCATCTCTGGATCTGATTCAACATCATCGTCAGAGGGGGGAATGCAATCTGGAATTAATGCACTTAAAGAAGTTCCCTGTCCTGCTTTTCCCCCCCTGATTTGTGCTTCTTCACTTTTAATTCATGTTGGGGCAGAGGCTGAGGTCTCACCTCCGGGTCTAGTCATTGCAGTTGATGGTCCTGCATGATTAATTGAAAGATTTAGTTATCTTCAAAGGATAACAAAAGAATAGATTGTTTTGCGAATAAAGTATAATCACAAATATTGTTATCCCTTACACAAGGATGGTTCGGCAACCTGAGAAGACTTCTCCCCATCTTTCCCGGTCTCAACAGGATTTTCAGGATGGGTCTCAGGAGGGTTTATTGGGTTTATATCTATTTGAGCTAATGTTTTGCAATGGTAGGGTTGACATCAATGTCCACACCCTCTTCAGGCATTGGCAGTTCAGCAGCTTCTACGGAAGAAACTGCATATTGTTTTCAGTCATGGTTAGAAGTGTAAATTTTAAAATAAATTTGGTCCAAGGGTAGCACACACACCCAAGGTCTTCTAAATCACATGAAAACATAGCATGATCATAAAATTCTTCAAAAGTCATTCCTTGATTCATCATTTCATCCAATGATACTTCAGAATTCTGGTTAGTCTCACCAGTGGGAGCATTTGCGACATCTTCTTTCCGACTTATGTCCTACAACCCCCGACCCTGGACAACATCTTCAGCAGTAGGAGGGATACTGGGAATGGATGCTAGCTCTTCTCCAGGAGCAACCAAGTCAGCTTGGGTCTGTGATCGTTCTACAGCACCCTCCATAGCCTTTGAAGGAGGGTCAGTCCCTTCCCTCAAGGGGGAAATTGAAGAAGCCCCTGCAATCCTCAGAAATATGAGTAACCATGTGATTATGAGTATAAACTCATGATTATTCGAAGGACTTACCACTACTAATGAAGCATTTAGCTGTGGATTTCCTCCTTCGTTGCCTTTTCTTATTTTGTTTTTTCAGAGTATCAGTAGTCTCCCTTATTGGCACTTGGATTGGCGAATGGAAGGCTATGTCCAGTGCCTCATTCATGGCCTGCTAGCCTGGAGATATCTCGCCTGGTTCGCGAGGAGAATCAGCAGCAGCCCCGATAGCAGTACCACCAGGGCTATACTGTGGCAAAGGAACCCCTGTTCCATTCTTTGCAAGCTGCGAGATGAAGAAAATAACATCCTTAAGTAACAAAGCTTCAACTGAAATCAAGTTGCAAAGAAAATAACTAAAGAAAACTTACATCTTCAGGAGCCACATACTCTTGTCATTCTTCATCTCCAGAACCACCAGCCCCCTCAGTGGCGCCACGATCAATCATTTCTTTCACCCGCCTGGTGATAGGAACAGAGTCATCAGTGGAATATATGAGCATTTCCAGACCTCTGATGTAAGCTCGCACTTCATTGGGTTTATCTTCGTATTGAATATTTTTAGAAGCTATAAGATTTCCTATTCCAGGAAGTTGTAGGCCCTCACTGAAATCCATCCAGGCGGTCTCAGTACCACAGTATAAGCCCTGCCATAGCTGAACAACCTCTAGTCTTAGATATGAAGGCTGTGAGGAAGGTCCTACAATTTTTTATTTTAGTTTCTTCCCATCTCCTGCAGCTACATATAGAGAGTAAGAAAGTAAGACTTATTACTTTATAAAGTAGCAGTGATTGAAATTACTACAATGAAACAACTCACCAGGAGTTGATGGAGTGGGTCTTTTAATTCTGGCTGGAGGATTATATCGGGCACGAAACCGCTTTGCTGCCGGTTGTGCCTCATCATCCCCATCATGATAATCTGATGAATCAGTTCTAGAAGAGGAGTCTGTTGAACCTATTTCAGGTGGGGAAGCGTCACCTTTATGAGGAAGGGTTTCTTTCTCTACAGTCCTCTTCCTCTTTACCACTTGAGATACTGGGTGATTCAATATCCCTTTGGGGTATGATGCTATCCAGTGTTCGGCATAATATGTAGTCAAATTATGTGGCGCTTTTTCAACTGGTAGATCAAATACTACCCCAGTCTTCTCTCTTGATGTCAGCAGCCATAGTTGTCGAGAAACCATCGGATGTTTCTCTAACCTGACATGTACCGGAGGGGATACAACAATTTGTTGCAGACATTTGAATTGGCGTGCAAATCTATATAGAGAATAGGCCTCACATATGATCTCTCCATCAATCCTGGCTACTAACACACCATCCCTGCAAGCTAGCATGTATGCCCTGAAATCCAAATGCGTTGTCCCATCATCAACAAACCGCCCGGATGGTGGACTTCCATAGGGAAAGAAGTTGAATTCCTTAAACATGCTCAGCCTCACTTTCATATCATAACCATTAACATCTAATGGAGCAATTCCATAGAATGCTTGCACTGACGGTCTGAAAGAGCTTCCAAGAATTTGTAATCCATTCTGTACATTGTAAGTCCTGAAGTTAGTGGCGATCCATCGCCACAAAACCTAGAATGGTCCCACTATTCTTAAAGGAGATTTACCCAGGAAGACATGAAGTAAACTCCTGTGAATCTTTGCTAAAATGGGGGTATCTAACCCAACCGTTTTTCCGTCAGCCAACTTTGCCGCAATGATGAAGGTCCCTGGCCAAACGCCTCCCTTCGAATCCCTGACCGGCAAGAGATAAACACATAGCCACATTGCCAAGAAAACCTCCAGATGATTTTTCTTTGGAATTCTTTGATTCACTTCATATCCCCACTTTTCAAACTCTCCTACTTCTAGAGTTGGCCAGAATGTGCCAGGAGCTCCTCTCTTCTCAGGTTTTGGATAGGTGGTAGGACGTTTGGGCCTGGTATCCTTGGATTTCTTTTTCTTGGATCCTTTTTTGTTTGGCTCCATCCCTTTCTTCTCAATAAGAAACACATTCATCCATTATTCCGGATGAATATCTTTTCTAAAATGAGTTAATGAGGTCTCTGAACTCTTGAGCCTGTGGACAATCTTAAATAATTCTCGAGCTAAAGCAGGAGTCTTCTCTGAATCATTCCAAGTCACCTTGGGAGGAATGAATTCATCATACATATCGCCCAAAATTGGAGCCCCTGAGATCTTGTGGACATCCCACAAACTGATACCTACTTCTCCATGAGTCAAATGGAAAGAATTAGTTACTGGGCTCCAGTGGATGAGTATCTCTGGCACGAAGTTATCATGTCTATAAACATATGTTTTCCCAACCCAGACAGCCTCATATATTACAGCTCTCTTCAGATCCTCGATAAACTCTGTGCAGGTCTATCGCACCCAGTATGCCCACATCCAAGTTGGCTTCACACCTCCCCTAGGACAGAAATCCCAACTTTTCTTCCAGACTTTGGATTGATCCATCTGATCATTTCGGAAGATCGAAGGATGACATTGTGGTTGAAGCTCAGGTGTATGTTTTTTCAGATCTGGTGTGCAAGGGCTATGATGCATCATATATGCCTTCCCCATTGTTCCAGTAGTTAGAAATACTCCTCCACCTGAGATATTTGCTGATGCAAAGTTGGTATAATTCTGAAACCACGAAAATGGAAGATAATTCTTCACTTATGGAATAATGAATTCTTGTAGATGACCATAGCCATACAAAGGTAGATAAGTGCTTTGCGGAAAGTTGAGATGATATTTCTTCAGATACTTAGCCAAATTTGGATGAGTACTATCTTTGACAGTATAATAGTCATGGCCAATGATGTTCATCATATCATCTATCCACTTGCTAGAAAGTTCATCAATTAATCCGGGTCTAAGAGCCATTTATTCTACACAAAGAGTTGAATAAGTTAATTTATAAATGAATTAATTTTTCACAATCGTTGTGAAAGAAATCAAATGAAATGGCCAAGGCATTAAGTCACGCAAGTATGGATATGCCGCGCAAGTTTTACATGTGCCGCACAAGTTTTTGTCGCGCATGTATCACCGCGCATGTCCTATTACCTTGAGAGTAGCGCGGTTGAGAGGAAATAGTGGAAAAAGAGACTTGTGCGGCGAAGATGGCTTGCGTGGCAAGAGATCGAGAAATTCGGGATCAGATGCTATACACGGCCAAAAGATGTGTATTTATAGGCCAGGAAGCCTATCTGCGCACCATACCCAGTGCACTTATGGCCTTCACGGAGAGAACTTGCGCGCCACCCTTTGCGCCATCAAGACATGCGCACCATCTTTCCTTTGGATGTCTGAAATTTCCTCAGAGTCAAATCCTCATTTCTTTCGAATCCAACTCTGAGGGGGGACTTTTGTTGATGCTCCTTTCATCCCAGAATCTAATGATCGGAAAAGGGGAATATATGAGCACAAAGTGATTCAAACGTTGAAGAAAACATCAAAAATCGACAAAGGGATGAACAAAGAAAACTTTGCCCATAGGCCGCGCAAGTTTCTTAATGGTCACGCAAGTGGACTTGCTAGGCGCACCTTGGCGCACAAGTGACTTCCGCGACCTAATTGATAACTGCCCGGTAACCACCTGGGGTCTTCTCGTGCCTATAAATAGACCCTGTGGGACCCCCATTCGAAGGATCTTTTTCCAGAAGCTCGGATTGAAGCTCTCGATGCCCAAGTCTCTTCTCAAAGCTTCCAGAACACTTCTAAGGTAATTTCTTACCTAGAATGGAAGATCTAAAGAGAGGGAGGAAGGCCTAAGTGTTGAAACTCATCAACGCTTGTGCGCCTGATTGGCCAACTCTTAAGGGAAGTGACCACACTTGCGCGCCGCCATACCCCTTTGATAGAACTTGCGCGTCCCTTTTTGGGAAGAACCTCAAGAGGATTCTAAAGGGTTTAATAAAGAGCTGCTCAAGTATTTCAATGATGGTTGAAAATCGCGCAAGTACCCACCATGTCGCGCAGGTATACCTGTGCGACCAATACTTGCGCGCCCCCGCAATACTTGTGCGCCTTCCAAGACTTGCGTGCCCCTTCCTTTTTGGATGCCTTTCTTTCCAATTTCATCCCTCTTAAGCCATTATACCTTTCCTTTACAAGATTCAGTCTTCAAGACACTCTTCAACGCCATTTATGGCATGATTTATTGATTTTACTTCCTTATCTGAAATGAATTCAGTGGAATATCTCTCAAAACCTAGTGATTTAAATATATTTATGTCACTAAATATGGAGAGTTCATTCATTCAACCTCATCCTTTAAGATGAGAGAATCCTTAACCTGGGTCTCCTTTTCATGAATAAATCCCAGTCATAATATGGGCATCCTCCTCCGGAGAAAGCCCCAAATTCTTAAAATTCCCAATTCTGGGCATCCTCCTCAGGAGTAAGCCCCAAACCTTAATCCCTTAACCTGGGTCTCCTTTTCAGGAATAAGTCCCAGTCATATTTTTTGGCTTCCTTTTCAGGAGTAAGTCCCATGTCCCCTAACCTAGGCCTCCTTTTCAGGAATAAGTCCCAGTCATAAATCCCTTGACCAGGGCCTCCTTTTTTAGAGTAAGTCGCAGTCATAATCTTGGGCTTCCTTTTCTGGAATAAGCCCCAAGTCCCTTAAATTATCTTTAACCAGTCCTAATTTACGGTTAATCTGGGATTCCTTCTCAGGAGTAAAACCCAATTATCAATCCTCTACTAATTTGGGTTTCCTTTTCAGGAATAAGTCCCAAGTTAGAGAATTCAAATCTCAAGGAAGCACATATACCTTTATGGACCATGTTCCTAGATTTTCTCTCAAAAGTAAATCCTAAACCTTCGTCTATCTGGGCAGTCATACATACATAAGCCACAAACCATTTCTTATGATTACATCTTTCATGGCCCAATTGTCCATTTTATTACCAATACATCTTGTTTCTCACACCGAGCATGAATCACATGAGCTTAGAGGGTAAAAGTAATTATGACATCCTTCTTTGAGCCATCAATCATAAACATCATACTCCCTCATTCGAACTATGTGGGTTCTGATTCCTTTTCCAAAACAAAGGATACGTAGGTATCCCATCTATGGGTTTGATCCCAACATTGAAATAATTAATGTCCTTCTGAATGACAATAAACATCAAGTGCCCCACTGAGTGGCTTTAAAACCAGCCTAGTCATCATAATGACCAAGAGACTTTTATATAAATATTTTGAAGGATACCATTGACCAAGAATCTCTAAATAGATATAGATTATTCTCTATCAATGAAGAACCTCGAATACATATAAAAGAATCTCTAAATTTCTTACATATTTAATCATTGATCGTTAAACTGAAGGAAAGCTCATTTTATACATGGTAATATAATAAGGATTCACAAACATAACTTAAATCTATAAAGAGAGTCCTGGAATAGACAATAATACCCCTCAAAAAGGTGTGATAGTCCGACCTCCAATCCTCTCGACCAATGAAAATTTCTAAGCCTCATCAGTCCACAAGCTAATGAGGCCTACCTTTGGAAAGTAGGTCCAAATGGATGTGGAATCATTGGATGTTTATGTTTCTACGAACCAACCCGTTAGAAACCGATCGGAATGTTTGAATCTCCCATCCAAGAGTTCATCCCCGAATTCCGAGGGAAACAAGTACTAATGAATATCATGTTATGATATACTACCAATAACTCCCATTAAATTCTTATAAGACCATTAATGTTCACCTAGTAGAAATAAAAATTATATTATCATCTTCCATTCAAAACAATTTTTAGAATACTAATCTCTATATCCCCTCAATTATATTCACCTCTTTTTACCTATTCTTCATTGATTGACGAATTTCATTTATGAAACCCATTTTGATATATAATGGATAATAATTTATTTAATAGGTTCTTAGGTTTTATGATCTATGAGTCATAAAAATGCATCTACAATATATTAATGGGTTGGGGGGGCAGAAATTACATATCCTTCCAATGCATTGGGTAATGTTTTTAGTATCATTATATACAATGTATTTTGTATTGGTAGTCATCCTAAAAACATTATGCCATGATGTATTGGTCGCAATCATATAATTATTCTAATGATGTCATGTTTTTTATTGTTACTATATTATTATGATGCCTTGATGTTATCTACAGATTTTGTGATTCAATGATCAGGTTTATTATTATCATTTATTTGTGTCACCATGAAATTATTCATGACTCGCTTTTATTTCTCCCCATAATTTATAATCAACAATTACCTTACTAGAAAGTATAGCTTTTCCCAGTCTTATGAATATCCCAAAGTCATTCCTCGAAGTATTAAGTGTTCAATAGAGATTATAATTACATTTTGTTGTTCTAAATAAATTTTTTGTGTCTTATTATCATGTTAAATTCGTATGTAACTATTTTAGAAAGGATATTAGTCATCTCAATCATCTCTGATTATATTATATGTAATAAATCATGAAATAAAGTGTAAAAAATTATTCGTTTTGAAATTAGTGATACATTTATGGGATACCTCAAATTGGTTACATTATATGAATGTTTCTTACTAAAAATATATAGGAATGACATATATAATGAATGGGAAAATAAACATTTACAAGAAATTATATAAACATGTTTGAGGAAGATTTAATCATCTCACATGGGGGCATTATTGATTCTCCATTGGCTACCTCTATTTCAATTAAATTAGGCTTTTAGTTTTTAGAACTTTGTGTGGGTTACTCTAATCACTAATATAGATCCATTATCTGTATAAATTTTATAGATATTCATATATGGTAAATTTATATTAATATATTGGAATTTATCATTATAGTTATCAATGTTTTATTCATTTTAATTTCAAATATGAAATGTTCAACTAAATAAATTTTTTTTAAATATGATTGTCTATGTGTGTTCATTGATATCACCCATAGAAAGCTCGTTGCTTCCAGTTTGCATTAAAATTTATTCTTTTAAACAATTAATAAATATTTGGACTTTATTATAGTCCATAATATGATTAAATATATTTGTTATTCATGAAATATCATTACACTCCATGTGTTTAGAGAGTTTTCTAATATAAGTTTTATTTAGATAATAATGGATCCTTAATATTATGATAAATAAACTAGTTCCAATATTTTAATTAAATAAAGTATAATGAATATATTCCATCATGGTTGAATTTTTTTTAAAAAATCACTATACTCTATATATATAATTCAACTTCCCCTCATACTCTATATAATCATTATTATCATCATAACATTTCATTTCATTTCCATACAACCTTGTTTTTCGCACAACAAATAATATGTTTATATATCTCATGGATCCATAATAATCAATTCAATTGATCCATAATAAATGAAAAAATTTGTAACATTTTTAGATCTATAAACTTATAGAAATATATACCTGAATTACACTAAAAAATACATTACATTTTTGTTAAATAAAAAATTCATATAACATGGTATTATGTAGTCATTCCTAATAATATATATCAATTTAAAAAATAAAATAATTCCATCTCACTATCCTTATTATTTTTTATTTTATTTATCATGGATTTCCATTCTTTAATATCAAACTATGTGACACATTTATAATAAACTATGTCACTTGTCGAAAAAAATACTTATAACGTATACAATGATATCCTTTACTCATTTTCTATGATAAATCCACTAATTTCAAGATTCATAATTAGTTTTTATTATACATGATGATATTTCGATAATATATTTATTAGTATAACCCCAATAAAGGAGATTACTTTTTAATTTCATGTGGTATAGTAGAACCATGTATTTTTCACTAAACCATGGGCTATGAAATCTTCATATCTCAATCCATGGGATTTTCATAATGCATGAATCCTAATAATTACATGTAACTTTCAAAATAATGTGTGTTTATTATCTAAATCATTGTTATTGTATGAATTAACTTTTGTAACTTGCTCATCAGGATCAAATGTCTCACTATATATTAATTTCTTCATCAGTAGAAATTTTTTACAATACATATAATGTGTCAAACAACTCAATGTACATTTCCAGTTTTTTAACAGGAATCTTTCTATGAAAATCATGGTTGGTAGTATCGTAAACCATGTAAAAAATGATGAAAACATAGAGCCTTGTTACTTCATTTTATTATATGTAATCACAATGTTAGATATTTTATGACTGAAAATAGATTATCTGCTCATTATGTTAATGAGATGATATAATAAAATTTTATCACTTTTAATTATATAAATGTAACAATTTTGGTAAAATATAAAATATACGTTTTTCTGTTTTATATAGTTATATAAATTACAAATGTATAATTTAATTTTATGGAATATTTTCTGACATAATATTAACATGACGTGAGGAATAGTAATATGGTCTTTATGAATAGTAATTTTGAAAATAGAATAGTTACCACACTTAAGAATATATAATCAAAATTTATGTATCTTATATGTGAAAATAATATATATTTATAACTTGGAATGAGTAAATAAATGTTTCAAAAATTATAGATTAAGTGATGGGTCTTTTATAAAACATAAATATTTATTTAAAAATAAATTATTTATATAATTATATAAAATAATGTACTATTTCATATATAAATGTATTAATAGTTTATTATCATATGATTATAAGTTAACATTATGAGACCTTAATAAATTTTTCAAAGTGTTATGAAATCAGTTATTGTTTTCAAAAAAAATTATTTATTGAATAAATTAGGATTTTATTAAAAAATTAAGTTTCACATATTTATAAAATTATTTTCAAAAATTGGAGATCAACTTTGTATTATACTCATCATTAAATATTTACGGTGAATAATTTTTTTTTAAATGAAATACTTGCCTTTTTAGTGAATATTAAAATATGATAATTTACGAAATAACCAAAATACATGAATTATTGTGTCATGGATGATTTTATTCATATATAAGAACCATTTTTAGAACTCACTTTCACTACTTACTATTTTTATTCATATTAACTAAAACTATTGATAGTCTTGAACAAAATAATAAATTAATTTTAAAAATAATGGACCCCCCCCCCTCTCTTCCACTATAAACACCACCCCTCCCCCCCTCCTCTCCTCATAACTATTTATTGTTAATAATTATAAAAATTATACCCAGTATTATTTCCAAGACTCTTACCTAAGTCCAAGACATACCCCTCTCATCAAATGTCCAAAAAAAGGCATAAGGAGGTTCTCAAGGAGGATAGTTTATGTGGTAAAAATCCTCTTTAATTTTTGTCCCTTTTCAATTATTTTCCATTTACTATAATATCTTCAACATATATTTCCCAAGAAGCATGAAATTTTCAGTATATTATATATATACTTGAATTATATAATTTATATGTAAAAATTCATCATCATACTTTTTCTCCACTCCTTCTTATTCGAAAAATAAAAACATTTTCGTTGATGTGTTGATTTACCGACATAAAGGGAGAAGTGTTTTAAATTTCAATTACTACCATCATGGATGATCATAAAACCATTTCAATTATTGAAACATATTTTGATTTTTATTATATAACCTCATTTATGTTCTAGAATCAACATATAAACATAATATTAAATTATATAATGAAAATATTTTGTTTTTATCAAAGGACCACCAAAATGATCTAAATGAATAACATTGATGTTTTATCTATTGATTAATTTTCATATCTATAACACCCCATGCTTCCACAATACACTTCTCTTTGAATAATACAATAGCATTCTCTATACGCAACATCGAGTTATAACACACCATGACCAATCAAACTAGACATATGAATACTAATACCAACTTTTTTAAATTTTTGAAATTTTATTTTTCTAAATGGAATTAATTTTTGGATTCGGAATACCAAAAATTTCTTAGGGTGAATTTTTTGTTTTTTCTGAAAGCTTTCAATTTTTGATGAACATAGAAAAACACTGAATTATTGTTAAACACCGATATTTTATTTAAATAATCAGTTATTTTATTTAAATTTATATTATGTAAAAATAGATACATAATACCTATATATGTTAAATTTAATTCATTGGAGTCATTTTATAATAATATTAGATATAAAAAAATTGGTGATCTTTTTACCGTCTTTTACCCACCTTCTCGGCGCATTTGAAAATTTTCATAAAACATCATTTTACCGCTTCTGGGAATTGAATTAAAAAAATATTAGAGAAATGGTTAACATAATTAAGTTAAATTTTGTTCAATAAGGTGAAAATAATTTTTGGTGAATAGTTACCTTTGACTATTATTTACCACGGTAAAAAGTAAATAGGGTAATTAAATGTAGAAATGATGTTATAATTACCCTAAAACATGTCCTAATTATAATTTATAAGTGTATTTTGACCAAAATAAACATTATTAATAAAATATGATCCTTTTGTTCCACTTGGATTAGATTAAGACATTTATTTTTATTTTATTTAAAGAAGAGTTAAATATGTTAAATTTAATGTTTAATAACAAAACCATTTTTAATATAGGGTTATATAAAAGATAAATTTGACTATAAATATTCATGAGAAATATAACAAGATTTAATAAATAAGGGTTTTTATTAATAAATTTTATCAATTAAATAATTAAATTTATTTATGACATAATGATGATGCAGTAATTGCCTTATTATTGACATATTTAACAAATTGATAATGTAAATTGAGACATTTTATGAATTCCACTAATTTTATATGTTAAAATGATATGTTAAGGTTTATTAAATTAATTTTTTTCGAAGTGATAATGTTTTTATGACTTTCAAAAAAACAAAATAGCTAATAGTGTCAAAATTGACAAAATTGTGTTTTTAAAACAAATACTATATTATCAATTGATATAATATTCATAAAAATATAAGGTTCAGCCAAAGGAATTAGATAAGAATATATATATTAATAGTTAACCACTTGGGGTTTTTTTGGCCTTTTATTGTAATTTTATTAACAATTAATTATAATAATACAAGAATACATGGTAAAAGGTAAACTATTTAACTAAGAGTTAAATCTAAATGATAAGTTTAATATGTTGACCTAAACCAGTTTAAAACCAATTGGTTGAGATATTTTCAACACATACCCCCTTATCCTTTAAATAAATTATTTTGGATCCATTATAAACTGAATATGAAAATATAAGAAAATAATATTTCATGTTTTTTCTAAAGTGACCGTCACCTCTCTTATAAAAAGGTACTTCCCCTTCTCTCAAAATCACACCTCCACCATTTGACTCGGACAAACCCTGCTCAAATATACTCCCAAATACCCTCAAATATACCTATAGGCCTTACTATGATCATAAATCCAAGCTAAGGATCCCTTTTGATCAACTGAAAAGAAAACACCCAAAGAAGAGGTAATAATTTCTGCACCTCTTTAAAAAAATTCTTCTTCCAATTCTTATTTATTTGTTGTTTCTATAAAAAATAATAAATCTAGTACCTTATACATACTGTGATGTTATTATAAATATGTTACAACAATATTAATTATTTTATCCATCCTATGAATGAAAAGTCACCATACGTGCGTACGTATGGCTTACCGTCTCCACATCGTGGTGTAGTCTGTTATTCAAACACTTCATTATTATAATGGGTATAATAATGAGTATAAAAGATGTAAATAATAAATATAACATGGTAATTATTCTGTATATATTATATATAATCCAATCACATATTATATCACCATCAATAGAATGATATTATAGCTCGTGCATACGTACAGATTACCGTCTCCATGAACGTGATGAAATTCATTCCCCATCATAACCATTCCAGAATAATTTAAATTTTATGATTAAAAATAAAATTTAAGAACATAATATCATTGTGAATATGAATAAAATACATCCTATCCATAATAAAAATGTATTACGTAATCAAACATATAATGGAAAATGAATCGGTTAACACCTGAAATGATGAAACTACTGAAAAATTATTAAACAAACTAATAATAAATATCATATATGATATCATATTTATGTATGTGGTACTTGTATAATTTATAAAAAGTGATTTAAATTTTATAAAAGAGGTTAACATACCCTCGATCAAGGAAAATTAAAAGGTAAGGTGTAATTATATAATCTCTTAATTATTTGTTGTTGTTTATACGTGAGTATCTACTGGGAACTCTTTATCATCCACATCGGTGTTTCTTAAAAATGTATTTCAAAACATTTTTACTATTTCCTATACTATGGGTTAACGTCATTGATACCATTTTTGAATATTTATGACATTTTTATAAAGGAATCATTACTTTATTTTCCAAACAAGGTCTTTTAAGACCTTTTCAACAAAATTATGGAAATAATATTTTTTAACTTATACAGTGGGTGCAGCTATTTTCTGCCATTGTAGCTCCTTTGAAGCATCCCTTACAATCTTATAAGAATATTTTCAAAATAAATGTTTTCTTTTAAAATTACATGACTTTTAAATGATTTCAAAATATAAATATATATTTATCTCATACAGTTTTTATTACATATATGTCAATATCCATTGTTAGATTTTACGCTTGTTTGAAGTTGATTTACTTATGATACAATCTTCCATATTGAATTAAATGTTTTGTGATATGTCTGACTTTGGATGAGATATTTTTATACCATTCATGGCTTATTGTTAATGTATTGAAATTTCTTATTCTAGTTTTAATATGAATTTTTATGTTATGTTTCAACCTTTTCATATGGGGAATGAATTGGACTTAGTAATTGATGGGTGGAACCCGCTATAGCTTCTCGATGCATCGATAGGTCTCATGAGATAAACTAGTGTCTTGGAACAAGTCCTTGAAAAAATCTTATCTGTATTCTGGGTACGAGGCCTTGAATATGTGGTTATAATGTCCGACATTATGCATTCCACCATTATGAAATTGGCTATTGATATTACATGTGACTATTCGTCTAGAATAATATCCATGTGAATTAGTAAATGGAATTGTTTGATTTATCTTTTCCATATTAATCTGAAGGTTAAGTTTAACAGGCTTTTGTTTTAGTCTTATACATTGCCTTTAATGTTTAAGCTTATTTATAAAATTTTCTGCTATATTGTTATCCTTACTGAGCACCTGATCTCACCCCATTCTATGTTTTATTTTTTCCCATGATGCGAATAAGTATATTATGACTGAATTTGAAGGATAGTCTAAGGGTGATGAATTTATTCAAAGGATACACAATGTAGTTTGTTTATTTCATAATGTAATGTAAAACTTAAGTATGTATCTAGTACTTCCATGGACACTAAATTGATCAATCATTCATGATTTAATCCCTTTTGATCATGCCAATGTTAGGTAATATTACATAGACTTTGGGTAACGAGGGTCAGGGCATTACAGTTAGTATCAAAGGAATTTTAGTACAAACCATGGATGATAGATTTCAAAAAAATCTAATTATATAACATTACCCTATGATATACGTTGAGGATTAGTATAGAATAACTTCCTAGAATTTTGGTAATGTAGATATTTTGTTAATTTTCCAATAAATACATCCATCCTTGGATACGAGCAGGTATAGGCATCTCTAGCACAGATGTACCTAGGAGTGAATACTCTGACAAGGAGTTTCAGGCTTGACTTGGGGTATCCTAGTAAATGACAACATGCCTTACTAAACTCATGGGTTCGACACTCCTTGGGGATATGCTTAGGATAATTCACATTTTCTTTACAAACCATTATGAATGATTTATGAGTATATACTTCCTCAAATAAAACTTTTTTCTGATTATGTATTATATCCATAGAAATCTCAATTAATTTTAAGTGTTTTACAAGTTTAGAATTATGTATTGCGATTCAAAAACTAATATACTGTATGCCATTGTTTAGAAATGGTGCCTAATGGAAGGAATGGAAACCGTATTAATGAACGTAATCCATGTAAGGATTTTCCTTCATCTTAAGATAATTATAGTGGAGATGGTGATACAACTGGTGCTGATCAGATTATCACCATACTGGGACAACTCACTTAGGTTATGAATAATAACCTTACCCATGTGAAGCACCCTGATCCACAACGTGGAGGATAAATGTTATACTGCTTCATGAGGCAACAACCACAAATATTCAATGGGACTAAAAATCCTTTTTTAGATTAGAAATGGATATGTTCCTTAGAGAAAATATTTCATTCTTTAGGGAGTAGCGAAAGGTAAAAAGTTTTCATGGCAGTTTATCACCTCACGGGAGATACAGATCAATGGTGGTCATTAATTCATAACACATAAAAGGATGAAGGAGTATAATATATGGAATGATGGGAGTTTAATGAACATTTAATAGAAAAATATTTTCCTCATGACCATCGAGCGGATATAAAAAGAAAATTTATGATTCTGAGGCAAAAGGAGGATGAGAATGTCATAAAGTATGAGGATAATTTTACAAGGTTAGAAATGCGTGAAAAAGAGTATATATGTAACTCAATGAGTAGGATTGATAATTTCTTTGATGGGTTAAAACCATTATTTTACCAAGCATCGTCTCACAATACTTATAATCATACAAAGATATTGTCTCATGTGCTATCTAGAGAGAAAATAAATTCTATAAGTTATACGATTTTTAAGAAAATCAAGATAAGAAGAGATTTTCTGAACATGTTGGAAATGGAAATAAGGGGAAGAAGGGAAACATTGAATTTCTATCCTGCAGTGAATGTGGGAAGAAACACCCTGGACATGCCGGAAGGGAATGTGAGTCTGTTAAAAGTGTGGTGAAAAAGTCCACCAAAGTCATGATTGCTAGGGAAAGAAATAGTTTGTCCACGTTGAATGCTACAATTTTAGAGAAATGGGGAATTATGAAAATGAGTGTCCAAAGCAACAAGGAAACATACCTTAGAAAAGTCCAAGGGAGCAATTCCAAGCTTCTGTGGTCTGTACTACTGAGGTTGAAGATCTGAATGACATGGTGGAAGGTAATTTAATGGTTTCCTCAAATTTATCCAATGATTTATTTGATTCTGGATTATCATATTGTTTCATATCTTCCCATTTTGCTAAGAATATTAGGTATTTCCAATTTGATTTAACAAGGGAGTTGTCGGTAAAACATCCTAAAGGAAGTATCATTGCAACCAGGTTTTGTGAATCAGTTCTCATTAGGGAATATAAATATTCTTTATCTGCTGATCTCATCATCATACCCATGATTTAATTTGATATAATCCTTAGTATATATTGGATTTTGGACCATGATGCGAAAATATATTATATGATGAAGGAGGGTACAATTTTCGATGATGATAAGGAGTACCTAATCTTTATAGTAGAAATGTCATCACCTGATTCTTATCTAGATCCACCCCCAGTTGCTCTACTAAATTCAATTAGTTGGGAGGAAGATAGTGAAATACCTATGGGTGGGGAATGTAATGTTTGAATAGAGGACTGAACTATTGTACAAGAATTTTTTGATGTGTTTCCAAAGGATTTACCTAGACATTCCAGAACGAGAAATTGAGTTTTCCATTGATTTAATTCATGAATCAACTTCCATATTCAAAACCCTGTATAGAATGGCCACTGTGTAATTAGAGAAACTAAGGAAACGACTATAGGAATTGAGTAATAAAGGATTTATGCACCCAAGTGTTTCTCCATGGGGAGCCCTTATTTTTTTTGTTAAGAAGAATGATGTATCTATGAGGTTGTGCATTGACTATGGGGAGATCAATTCTATAACAATAAAGAACAAATATCCCCTACCTTGTATTGATAATTTATTCAACCAACATCATGGAACTCAATATTTTTCAAATATTGACCTTCTATTTGGATATCATATGTTGTGTGTGAAGAAGGGAGGCATTCTAAAAACAACATTTCAAACTAGGTATGGGTATTACTAGTTTAAATTAATACCTTTTGGACTTACTAATTCACCCTTTGTCTTAATGGATCTAATGAATAGTGTTTTCAAGAAATATCTTCATTACTTCTTAGTAGTATTGAAATATGATATCTTGGTATACTCCAAAAGCTATGAAGATCATGAAAATAACTTGCACACTACTCTAAAGACTCTTGGAATAAATTTATTATATGGGAAGTTTAGAAAGTGTGAATTATGGCTTCATGAAATTTCTTTTCTTGTCCATATTTTCTTTAAGGATAGAATCTTTTTAGATCCTTAAAGACCAAGGAAATCAATGAATGGACAACAATGACAATTATAACTGAGGTACATAGTTTTATTAGTTCAGCAGGTTATTATCGGGGTTTCATCCAGAAGTTTTCCCGATTGGATAACCCATTAACAAAGTTCACATGTAAAGGGATTAATTTTTTTTGGAAAAAAGAGTGTGAAGAATGTTTTGAAGAACTGAAGAGAAGATTAGTCAATGATTCTTTCTGGACTATACCATCGGTGAATGATGTGATTGTTATTTATTGTGATGCTTCAAATAATGGACATGGTTGTTCCCTTATGTAGAATGGTAGAGTTATTTCCTATGCATCACGACAGCTAAAAATTCATGAACATAACTATCCCACTCATAATCTTGAGTTAGCAGCTGTAATATTTGCTTTTAAGATATGGAGACACTATAACTATGGTTAAAATTGTGAGATATATACGGACCATAAGAGATTGATATATATTTTCACATAAAAAGATCTCATCATGTGGCAAAGATGATGGATTGAAATACACAAAGATTATAATTACACTATACACTACCACCTGGGGAAGAAAAATAAGGTGGAAAATGCTTTGAGAATAAAGGATCATGGTGTTTTGAACAATATGAGAGTTGAAAGGCACTCAATGTTCATGGATATAGTAAATATGGATATTAGAATAATCATGGAAGGTGAAACATAAATACTTTTTCAAATGGTTTCCAAACCATCTTTACTAGAAAGGATAAAATTTTATTAGATGGATGATGAGGAGTTTCAAAAGAAAATTAAAGCTATGAATGATGGCAGATTGATTGAATTTGTATATGAAGATGGAATTTTGAAATTTGGGAAGATACATTGTGTTCCTGATAAACCTTATCTAAAAAGGGAATAATTGGATGATGATCATATCTCAAATTTCTCTACACACCCTGGTAGCTCTCAAGTGTATTTTGATTTGAAGGAATAGTTTTTGTGGGACAACATGAAGAGGGAGATTGTTGACTATGTGTCAAGATGTAAGGTTTTTCAAAAGGTGAAGGCTATAAGACAATATCTTGGAAGATTAATGCAACCTATTCCCATACCTGAGTAGATATGGGATGACATTACAATGGAATTTATCATGGGGCTACCAAAGACTCCTAGAAGGAATGATGAAACATGGTCATTATTGATCGTCTTAACAAGTCAACACATTTTCTTACTATAAGTAACGATTTAAAACTTGAATATTTAGAAATACTATATATTAATGAAGTTGTAGGACTTAATTGAGTAACAATATCATTTGTTTCTGATTGTGATACCCATTTTACATCATGATTCTGCAAAAGTCTTCAGAAGGCACTAGATACTAAACATAGTTTTAACACTGCCTACCACCCTCAAACTGATGGAAAATAAAAACAGAAAAATCAATACTTAGAAGACATTTTGAGATCTTGCTCACTTGACATTAAAATTATGTGGGATCAATATTTACCTCTGGTAGAATTTTCATATATCAATAGATTCCATTCAAGTATTCATATGGTACCATATAACAAGTTATATGGAAAGAGATGTCTCACACCAACTAGATGGGATGATGTTAGTGAAAGAAAACTTGTAGGCTCATAACATGATGAGGAAACAATGGAAGTGGTGAAGATTATACAACCCCACAACAAAGTAGCTCAAAATAGGAAAAAGAGCTATGCGGATAACTGAAAAAAGGATTTGTAATTTCAAGTAGGAGATCATGTTTCCTTGAAGTTATCTCCATGGAAGGGAGTCATAATTTTCAATAAGAAGGGTAAATTATGTCTCAGGTACATCAGACCTTTCAAAATTCTAGAACGAATTGGAGTTTTAGCATACCTTTTGGCAATGCCTCCATGTCTCTCCAATGTTCATGATGTGTTCCATGTATCACTGTTGAGAAAATACATGCATGACCAAACACAAGTACTCAACTATGAAGAAATAGAACTATAACCTAATCGGTCTTATTATGAAGATCATGTCACGATTCGTGATACTAGACAACATGTTCTGAGAAACCGGATGACACGTCTGGTAAAAGTTCTATGGAGAAACCATAAAATGGAAGAGGCAATGTGGGAACCCAAGGAACTTATGTTGAAGAACCACCCAAAACATTTTATGCAGTAATATTATAGAAATTTATAGGATTAAATTATTTAGAGGGAATAATGTAACACCCCAAGATTCCACGGTATGCTTCTCTTTGAATAATACAATAGCTTGCATTGTTCACAACTTCGAGTTTTAACACACCACAACCATTCAAACTAGTTGTTATGAATTATAATACCCACTTTTTGAAATTTTAAAAATGTTATTTTTCCAAATGGACTTTATTTTTGGATTGTGAATATCAAAATATGTTTCGGGTGAATTTTTGGTCCTTTTTTGAAACCATTCATTTTTTGATGAATAGTGAAAAACACTACATTATTGTTTAAAACCTTCTTTTTATTTAAATAATTAGTAATTTTATTTAAATTTATATAAGGGAAAAATAGATACATAATACCTATATATGTTCAATGTAATTAAATGGAGTCATTTTATAATAATATTATATATATATATATATATATATAATTTTATTGAACTCTTTGCCGTATTTTACCAACCTTCTAGGCGCATTTGAAAATTTGAATAAAACGTAATTTCACCGCTTCTGTGAATTGAATTTAAAAAATCTGAGAGACACAGTTGACATAATAATGTAAGATTTGGTTCAATAAGATGAAAATATTTTTTGGTGAATAGTAAATTTTGACTTTAATTTACCACGATTAAAAGTAAATAAGGTAGTTAAATGTAACAATAATATTATAATTACCCTGAAACATGCCCTAATTATATTTGATAAGTGTATTTCAACCAAAATCAACCTTACGAATAAAATATGATCATTTTGGACCACTTGGATTAGATTAGGACACTTACTATTATTTTATTGAATGAAGAGTTAAAAGTGTTAAATTCAATGTTTAATAACTAAACCACATTTAATATAGGGTTATACATAAGATCAATTCGGCTATAAATATTTAGTAGAAATATAAAAAAAATTCCCTATGTAATGGTATTTCATCTATAATTTTTTCACAATAAAAAATTAAATTTATTTATGACACAATGAAGATACAGTAAATACATTATTATTGAAAGTTTAAAAAATTGATTTTATAAATATCCAAATAAATTTAAATTGAGACTATTGATGAATTGAAAAAAAAGTATACGTTAATATTAAATGTTTGGGTTTATTAAAAAAAAATTTCGAAATGATAATGTTTTTATAACTTTCACATAAACAAAATACAAAATAGTGTCAAAATTGACATAATTGAGTTTTTTAAACAAATACTATATTATTAATTGATATAATAATCAAAAAAATATAAGGTTTGGACAATGTAATTATATAAGGTTATATATATTAATAATGAACCACTTGGAGTTCTCAAGAATTTTTATAGTAAGCTAATTAACCATTTATTATAATAATACAAGAATACAAGGTAAAAGTTAAACTATTTCATTAAGAGTTAAATCTAAAAGAAAAGATTCATATTGTGACATAAACCTATCTAAAAACTATTGGTTGAGAATTTTTCGACCCATACCCATCTTATCCTCCAAATAAATCATTATTAATCCGTTAGAAAATGAATATTTTTGTATAATAAAATAATATTTCAAACTTTTCATAAAGAGACCCTCACCTCTCTTATAAAAGTGTACTTCCCCTTCTCTCAAAATCACACCTCCAAATCCATTTGACTTGGCCAAAACCTACTCATATATCATCCCAACTACACTCACTTAGACCTAGAGACCTAACATTGATGATAAATACAACTTAAGGAGCCCTTTTGATCAACTCAAAAGAAAACACCCGAAGATGAGGTAATAATTTCACCACCTCTATCAAAATTCTTTTCTTCTTCCACTTACTCATTCGTTGTCTTTTCCATACCAAAATAATATATCCAGTACCTTATACATACTGTGATTTTATTATAAATATTGTACAACCATATTCATTATTCATTTCATCCTATGAAATAAAAGTCACCATATATCCGTACATACGGCTTACGGTCTCCACGTCGTGGGGTAGTTTGTTATTCAAAGACATCATTATTTGGATGGGTATAATAATGATTATAACTAATGTAAATAATAAATATAAAATCATAATGATTCTGTATATATGATATCCCATCCAATTACACACTATTTCAATATCTATAGAATGATATTGTCACTCATGCGTACGTATGAATTACCGTCTCCACGAACGTGATGAAATTTATTCCCCATAAAACAAATTCAAGAATAATTTTTGTTTATTATTAAAAACAATGTTTAAGAACTTAAAATCATTATAAATATAAATCAAATACATCTTATCCATAAAAAACCTGGCTTACGTAACCAATCATTTAAAAGAAAATGAATCGGTTTACACCCAAAACGATGATACTACTGAAATATTATTAAGAAAAAAAATTATAGAAGATTAAATATGATATTATATTTATGTTTTTAATTATTGTATAATTTAATAAAAATAATTTAACTATTATACATGAGGTTAACGTACCCTCAATCAAGGAAAAGTAAAATGTATGAGTTAATTCTGAAATCTCTTTATTGTCTGAGGTTGTTTACACGTGAGTATCAACTGGGACCTCTTTATCATCCACATCTGTATTTCATAAAAATGTATTTCAAAACATTTTTACTATTTCCTCGACTATGGGTTAATGTAATTTATAAGATATTTTATTTTTTATGAGATTTTTATAAAGTAATATTTATGTATTTTTCCAAACAAGGTCTTTTACGACATTTTCGATAAAATAATGGAAATAATGTTTATTTAACTTATACGGTGGGTGAAGCTATTTTCCTCCACTGTAACACCTTCGACGCTTTCCTTAAAAGCTTATAATAATATTTTCAAAATAAAAGATTTATAATAAAATTACATATCTTTTAAATGATTTCAAAATTGAAAGAGATATTTCTCTCAAATAGTTTTGATTTCATCTATGTCATCATCCTTTGTGGGATTTGACGCTTGTTTGAAGTTGATTTATTATGATAAAATCATACATATTGTATTGAAGGTTTTTTGATATGTTTGACATTGGATGTGATATTTTTATACAATTACTGTTTTATGGTTAAAGTATTTACATTCCGTATGCATGTTTTAATACGAATGTTTCTGTTATGCTTCATCCTTTTCACATGTGGAATGCATTAGACTTAATATGTGATGGGTGGAGCCCGCGATAGATCATCGATCAATTGGAAGGTATCATTAGACAAACTACTATCTTGGAAAAAGGCTTTAACAAAATCTTATTTGTAGTCTTGGTACGAGCCCTTGGCTATGTTGTTATGATGTCCGGCATTATGCATTCCAATATTATGAAATTGGCTATTTATATTATATGTTATTATTCGATTAGTAGAATATCCATGTGAATAATTAAATTAATTTATTTGATGTATCTTTTCCATATTATTTTTATTTTTTAGTTTAAAAGTCTTGTGTTTTAGTCTTATACATTTCAGTAAATGTTTATGCTTATTTATGAATGTTTTGACTATATTGTTATCCTTACTGAGCACCTCAGCTCACCCCTTTCTATGTTTTATTTTTTCCTTGGATATGAAGAAGTATATTATGACTGACCTATAGGGATATTCTATGGGAGATTAATGTTTTCAAATGAGACACAATGTGTTTTTTTACATTTTATAAGGTAATGTAATAATTGCGTATGAATCTAGTACTTTCAAGGCTACTAAGCAGATCAGTTTTTCAGGATTTGATCCTTTGTGATCATGCCAATGTTATGTAATATTTCACTGACTCTTGGTTACTAGGGTTGGGGTGTTACAATATCATAAAAATGATTTATGTTTTAATTTAATATTATTTAAACATGTTTTTACCATTTTATTTTACTTCTAAAGATTCATTTCTATACGTTATGAAAATACAATGCAAACTAACTGTGGAAACCATGTAGAGAACGCACATGAAATTTTAAAATAACAAAATCTAATTAATAATTTCGTGGAAGGATGTTATAAAACTATCATATAAAGTGTTATAAAAATAAATATTTCAATTATAATATTAATAACACTCTTTTAACCATAAAAAAGGAGGTTTAAACACATTTTAAGTAGGACAAAATCCAATGTAAGGGAATTCTTATCCCAACATATATTCTTTGGGTTAACCTTATTCTTCATTAATTATGTGTTAATAATATTGTTTGTGTAATGAATAGTTTCTATATGATGTTTCATTATCTATATTTACAATTTATAAACATATTCCATAATTTTTATCAAGTTGAACATCAAATATATGATATTTTATAAGGAATTTTTCATTAAAGTTAACTTTTAATTAATTTAAATTTTGTAAGGAGAATGAATTATATATTTTATGATTTTTTATTTTATGATTTTTTTTGGTTCTTGGTAATTGTTTATGATAAAGGGTGGGATCTATAAGAACCCATCCCCAGTTGCCCAGAGTCGGTGCCTTATTTTATAACACTGGCATGATTACAAGAAATCAAATCCCGATATTATGAGTAGTTTCGTCATTTTGTAAATCTTGATACATACATAAGTTCAACATTACAACTTGAAAAAAACAACATATAATTTTAATTAGAAACATCCAACACTCTATGTTTATCCTTATAGGTCAATCATAAAAAACATATTCATGTCAAGAAAAATTGAAATATAATAAAGGGGTGAGCTAAAACACTCAGTAATCATAATCAATAGAGTGGATGATATATAAACATTAGGCAAGTTTAATAACTAAAAACAAATTCCTTTAACAAATAAAAAACATGAACACATTACGGCTGAAATAAGAGCAGTGTATGTAATGCCATAATAAAACATAATAATCGGTATTCTACTAGTCATATAACCACATGAACCATCAAAAATATTTACATAATTAGGTAATTCATAATGCGGGATATAATCACTATACCATTAAGGCCTAATGCTAAGACCATAAATAAACATGTTATCAAGGCCTTGTGCAACGACTGTAGTTTGTCTAATGAGACCTACTGATGCACAAAGGGGCTATAACTGGCCCCACCCGACACTTACTATGTCTAATGTATTCCACATATTAATTTGGTGAACATAAACAACATACACATTCATAATGAAAATAACATATTAAATGTAAATAACTTCCCCGTTTATTATGCATAAACACTAACCATTCGAAGTAAATTGGTAAATGGCTTTAAGATTGCACAATAATAGTGAAATTAATAATAAACCATTAAGTAAAATATTTTAGATGATATAATATTAGATAAATCTCAATTAAGTACAATATTCAACAATGTATTTTGACATTTATAAAGATACATTTAAATGAGACCATTGAAAAATCCTTGGAGAAAAAATTCTTATAAATTACAAAGTGTCCCATACCACCTTCGAACATTGAAATCATAATATCTTAGAATATTATAAGAATAATGATACTCTTGATATGATATACCAAAGGGTTGTGTATACACCACTTGTAAGAAGTAGATGGTGAACAAGGAATATATCTCATTAAAGATAATGTGAGATGTGAAAAATCCTTTTTACATTAGAAAGAAGAGTTATTTTGGAAAATCCTTTAAAAATGCCATGAAATCAGTTTTTAAAAATGAATATCCTAGAAAATAAAATAAATGTACATTGAAATTATATTTTAGGCATAAATTGTGTCCCATTTAAGTGAAATCATATAAAATTAGTTCTTAAGATTCTTTAGAACTAAATAATTTTAGAGAATTTTAAGGAATGTATTAAAGAGAATTTTAATGTGGAAAGAAAATATTATTATATTAAATAAAAAAATAATCCAATATTATTTTTCATGATATATTTAGAGTTTTTATAAATATAATAGTGGATTAAAATATATTCTGGTGTATACTTGAAAACTGGTAACAATTTGAAAAGATCCCTTGAATCGGATTTGTATTTTAGAAATAATTTTGAAAGATCCTTTTAAAATGTCTAACTCCTAATAAAATAAGGAAGTATTCTAGTTGGTGAAAATATATAAAATAGTCACACAGAATTTGTGAGGAGTACATAATAATACATAAGATTTTCATGGAGGTAATTATACATTTAATGTAACCCGAATGAAAATGGATGTTCGGGTGGATAACCCTTAAAACATTGTAATCAAACAATTCATATGCCGAAAAATTAATAATTTTAAAATGATAAATTTAATACCATGAAAATAAATATATTAATGATATTTTACAACAATGGGTAGTATACATACACCATACACAAGTATTACTAGTGAATATGAACAATAATACAAAAATGGAAGTGAGATGATGAAAATCATACCTTAAGTCTGAATGTATTCCACAATTGAACATAAAGTCTAGGAATGTGAAATTAGAATTATTAATAACTTATTTCAGAACATAATATAAATGTATTTAGCTTATCATAATTATATTTAGTTCATTTATGTTCTTATTGAGAAGTTATTATATTGAATTATGTCGTTCCAGAGTGTTTGTTTTCATGATTTTTATATTCGGTTCACTTTTTTTTAAGTAATGGAGTTCATTTGGAATGATTTTATATACCCAAAATTGAAATAACATATTATTTATGAAAATTAATAATTTTTAATGTTCATTTCTGTCATTTTTTTACGTGGAATGAGGATGAATCATTAGATGAGAACCACTTCGATTATTTGGCAGGATTTGGATTATTATAAACTAGTTTTTGTCATATAAATTAACAGTATGTACATATACTGGTTACTTAATAAAAATTAGGTTATAATACAGTTTTTATCATGTTCATTTTGAATGTGTAGGTGAGTATAGAGAAACATAATAGATGAACATTAAAATAAAAAACGTTGAGAGATCCTTTATGAAAATTCAGTTGCATAAAAGTGTCACTTAAAATTTTGTAAAATGAATTGATGAGATAAAAATGGTATATCATCATATGGAAATAAAAATGACACTAATAGGAAAAAATAATATCAATCCCCAATATATGATGACAGAAAATCAAATAGATAACATAAAAGAAGTGTTGACTAAAAGAGGAGGGTGAAAGGTTGTCTTACCTTGTAAGGAATCTTCTAGAACACGAATGATGGAAACATTGTGGATTAAGGTAACCTTCAGAGGACTCCTAGAAAGGTAAAACCACTAGTGATTCGAGTATAAGGGATTTGGAATGAAATAAAACAAATGGGTGAGTGGTTATTTATAGTAAAAGAGATAGAATTTTTATTAATTTAAAAAGACACCTCATTAGAGGTTTTTTTTAAAACCATGGGCTCGCCCATGGTATTTTCCCATGGAATTAGCCACTTGGGACACCTAATATATTATATTACTATTTATAAGTCTACTAGAATTTTATTTTAATTATTACATAATTATGATGTCATTAAATATACTAAAAACTCAAAACTGTATTGTACTATTCACGGAAAATTCCGGTATTTTAGAAAAATCAAAAAAATCACCACAACCATTTTTAGAAGGGTATAATTTAAAAAGTAAATCTATTTTTGGAAATTAATTCTCTAAATATTTTTAATTTCATTTTTATATAAAATCATAATTTATTCTAAAAAAACAAAATTAAAACAATAACTCATTTAATAACACCTTGAGAAATTAATCAAGGTCCCATAAAATTATCTTATTACCATAAGACAATAAAGTAACAATTTAAGATTAAATTTTATAAAAATACATTTTCATTTTAAATTACTAAATTAATCAGTAAATTGTAATTAAAATATTTATGAAAAACAAAAATACCAATACTTATACTTTGATCATTTTTTCACCTTTAAGATGTCTAAATTGTATTTATACATTCATGGGTGATGTTTATTTTTTTATATGATTTACTACTCATTACTATTAATTATTATTCATAAGGGTATGTCACTATTCATAAGGGTATGTTACTATTTGAAAAAAATAAGCTTTTCTTATCATACTCAAAATATCTTACTGAATGAAACTATGTATTTTAGTTTTTCAAAATTCAAATCATAGAGTTAGAAAAAATGTGTTTACTTGAATGGGGTTATAAAAAAGTGGTGTTTATAGTGACTAATTGTTTCATTCATTCCATAATAAATCAATTTGTAAATTCTTGGGGTGTTACATTATTCCCTCCTTACAAAAATTCCACCCTCAAAATTTGATATTGAAATTCAAATGTTAATGGTTGATACTTAAAAATTCCCTTAAGGGGAAAACCACATCAAGAATATAGTTACAAAATTTTATTAATAAGAGAAAAACATCAGTTACTTAAAAACAATGCATTCTAATAGGAAAATATTGTCAATGAAGAATAACCAAACCATCATGTAGTGAAATTAAACTCTATAAAAAATACAATGATCAACTTAAACCATTTTTTAAATGATTAAAAATTCAAAAATAATTTTATTCCACACATTATAATGAAGACCTCTAAATTTACAAGATCAACTTATCATTAACCCGTAAGCAATAAAAAGCAGCTCTAAAATTTAAATTTCCAAAATTTTAATTGCATCAATATGTATCCTCTTGAAATATGGTTATAACTTTAATTACCATAAAAACAATAGCATAAACATGCATTCCTTTATATTCCTTAAGTAAAATACATGTTATTGGATATATTAATTAAATCCAAAAGTATTTTAAACTCCATCTATGATAGGATATACGACTTCTCGAAAAGTCAATAATCAGTTCCAAGGTATTCAGTACTTATCTGAATCAATCAATTCTTCTTAATTATCTCACCATGATATATATATATTAAGGGTGTTATTCCACTAAATCATTTGTTTTCTAAAAAGTTTAACTTTCTACTGAATCAATTATTTTGTATCATTAACCATATGACCTCAAATCCTTCATGAAATAGTACTACAATACAATCCTTATAATTCTCATAATTCTTAAAACCAGATCAATACTCACAAAATATTCCAATGACATGATTCATCACAAGGAAAATTATTCATTATACTTCATCTATGGTGGAATCATATATTGATCATTATTAAAAATCAATATTTTGGGGTATAATCCATTGTTGCTTTGGACACTGATTCTCGTAGTGTCAAATCTCTTTATACATGAATCATTGAATATAGTGAAATTCGTTCCTTTCCTTGCAATTATGAGCATGGTGTCATTTTTCTCCACACATGAAGCAAACTCCTTTTCCACTCAAGAATACACCAAGGTGTTTCCATTCCCAATTATCACATGTGGTAAAATACATCTTTCTTGTCATCCCTTTATCCATGTTTTTTCTTACCATCCTCTTCTTCTTTTGCATCCCATCAAATCCATAGGACTCAGATAATTAATTACATACCTTTTAATCACATGATACTGTTTCCTTATATGATGAGGATACTTGGGAGATAATATTCCTTTGATGTTACGGCTTAAGACAATAATATATATGATCCTTCATACTCTTTGCATCTTGTGCATTGGTGAAGTTCTCATTTATTCTACTATGAACCATTTCTAATCAATTCCATATTATATATTAGATGGTAACATTATAAACTGTCTATTACTCTAAACATGTTATAGAACATAACATAAACTTATTCATTGTAAATACTAGAAATATATACTTTGGTTACTTTGGGGGCATACATCCTTCATAATGGTGGGTAAATAAAATGTGAATTATCTTAAGCATATCCCCCGGGAGTGTCAAACCAATAGTGCCTCAAGGCCCGCTGTCACGTACTCGGATACCCCGAGTAAAGCCCAAAACACCTTGTCTTAGTTTTCAATCCTAGGTACATCTATGCCAGAGCCACCTATAATTTTTTGTATTCAGACACGGATGTATTTTCTAGAAAGATACACATAATCTTTTCCTCACCAAAATTCTAGGATTTTATTTTTTGTTTATCCTCAAATACAATCTGAGGGCTTTGTTCCCTATCCCGCATTTTCTAAATCTTATTCCCAAGGTTTCTACTAAACTTAAATTGATACAAACTATAAGGTCATGTCCACAGTTTCCAAGATGTAGTACCTTATTTTATTACATTGGAATTATTACAAGTAATTAAATCCAAAAGGACTGAGTAGTTTATTAGTTTTGGAAAGCCTGACACAAATATAATTTCAACATTACATCATGAAAAGAAAAACAACATATAAGTTTTATTGGGAACATCCCCCATACTATGTTTATCCTTGTAGGTCAATCATAGAAAACATTTTCATGTATTTAGAAAATAAAACATATGAAAGGGGTGATCTGAAACACTCAATAAGGGTAATCAATATAGCAGAAGATATATAAACATTAGGTAAGTTGAATAACTAAAAACATATGCCTTTAAAAAATAATAAATTTGAACACATTATGGATAGATTGGTAGATGAGTAAGTAATGCCATAATAAAGTATAATCATGGGTATTATACTAGTCAAATAACCTAATACACAATAAATACTATTTCTATAATTTGGGAATGCATAATGTGGGACATCATCATTATACTGTCAAGGCATCATGCCAAGACCATAAATATTCATTTTCTCAAGGCCTTGTGTGAAGACCATAGATTGTCTAATGAGACCTACCGATGCACCGAGGGGCTATAACAGGACCCACCCGACACTTACTATGACCAATTCATTCTTCATATTAATGGGGTGAACATAAACAACATACACATTTTTATTGAAACTAACATATGAAATCTAAATAACATACACCAGTCATTAAACATAAACACTATCCATTTTGAGTAATTTGGTGAATGGTTTCAAGATCACACATCCATAGTCTAACTAATCATAAACCATTAAATTAAATATGTTATACAATATAATAGGATATAAACCTCAGTGAAGTACAAGATTCTACAAAGGACGTTGACATTTACGAAGAATCTTTTTAATGTGACCTTTGAAAAATCCTTGAGGAAATAATCCATAAACATTCCAATGTGTCCCATACCACCTTGAAACATTCAAAACATAAATCCTTCGAATATTATGTGAATAGGGATACTATTTATATGATATACCAAACAGAAGTAAATACACCACATGTAAAAATTAGGTTGTGAACAGAGAATATATCTCATAAAAGATAAAGTGAGATGAGAAAAAAAATTACTTTGGAAAGAAGAGTCCTTTTGGAAAATACTTTGTTTTTGGAAAGAAATCAGTTTGTAATAATTAATACCAAGAAAATAAAATAATAGGACATTGAAATTATATTTTAGACATAAATTATGTCCCACTTAAGTATAATCAAATAAAAATAGTACTTAAGATTCTTTAGTTTTAAATCATTTTACAGAATTTTAAGGAAAGTATTAAAGTTAATTGTAATATAGAAATACACCTTTGTTATATTAAACCAGAAATGATCTAGGATAATTTTTCATGATAAAATGAGAGTTTTTATAAAAATAATGGTGTCTTAAAATAGATTCTGGTGTATACTATGAAATGGGTAACAATTCAAAAAGATCCCTTAAATCAGGTTTGTATTTCAGAAATAATTTTGAATGTTCCTTTTAAAACATGTAACTACCAATAAAATAAGGAAGTAGTATGCTTGGTGGAAATATATAAAACACTCACATAGAATTTATTAGGAGTACATAATAATAAAAAATAATTTCATAGAGGTAATTATACAATTAATATAACCCGAATGAAAATGGAAGTTCGGGAGAAAACCCTTACCAATTTGTAATCAAATGATTTGTATACCCCAATATTAATAATATTAAAATGATAAGTAGAATAACATAAAAATGAATATATTCATGATATTTTACATCAATGGGAATTATACATACATCACACATGAGAATTAGTAGTGAATTTGGAATATCTCACAAAAATAGATGTGAGATGAAGAAACCCTTACCTTAAGACTGAATGTGTTCCACTCATGAAAATATGGTCATTGAATATGAAATTAGACTTAATAATAACTTATTTTTTAATCTAATATTTTTTTTTATTTTATCACAATTCTGTTTAATTCAATTATGTTCTTATTTATAAGTTATTATATTGAATTCTGACGTTCCGATGTGTTTGTTTTCTTGATTTTCATAATCGGTTCCCTTGTTTTTGAGTAATGGAGTTCATGTGGAATGGTTTTAAATCTATAGAACTGAAAATAAATATTATTCATGAACATGCATAATTTTTAATGTTCATTTTTATCATTTGGTTACATGGAATTTGGATGAATCATTAGATGACATCCACTTCCATTATTTTGAGGTATTTGGATTATTATAAACTATTTTTATCATATAAATTAATAATATGTACATATACTAGTTAATGAATATTAATTAGGTTATAATACATATATTATAGTCTATTTTACCCATCTAAATTGTTTCATGATTGGTAATGATGGAGAAATTGAAGAACGGATCTTCATCGTCCAAGAAGGTTATAAATTGGAACCTCATGGACATTAATTTCATTTATAAAAATATAAGGTAGGGAGTATGAATATTGAGGATGGTTGTTCCATTCACATGATATAATTAAATTATATAGATTATACTGGGGTTATCATGTTCACTTGGACAGATTAGGTGATGATAGAAAATAATATAGATGAACTTTAATATAAAATAAAAGTTGATAGATCACATTGGAAAATTCGGAAGCCTAACGACGTCGCTTTAAATTTTGTAAAATGAAATGATAAGAGAAAAAGGGTATCACATCATATGGAAATAAAAATTAATGTAAGTGGATAACATAATATAAAACTCAAACATATGATAATGTAAAATCCAAGAGATAACATAAAATAAGTTTTGACTTAAAGAGGAGGGTGAAAGGTTCCCTTACATTGTAGAGTAACATCTATAACATGATGGTTAGGACCATGGGGGATTAAGGGAACCTTGGGAGGGATCCTAGGGAGGTATAACCATCAGGGATTCTAGGATGAGGGATTTGGAATGAAATAAAACGATGGGATTAGTGGGTATTTATAGTAAAATATAGAGAATTGTTTATTTATTTAAATAGACACCTCATTAGTGGTTTTTGTAAAACCATGGTCTTTCCCATGGTATTTTCCCATGGTCATAGCCACATGGGACACATAATATATTAATTTACTGTACACAAATCTACCATCATTTTATTTTAATTATTTCATCATTTTGATCTCGTTAAATATAATGAAAACTCAAACATATATTTATACTATTCACGAAAAATTCACGTATTTTAGAAAAATCCTAAAAACTAACCATAACCATTTTTTGATGGTTAGAATTTAAAAATGAAATCTATTTTTGGAAAATAAATATCTAAATACTTTTAAAATAATTTCAAAATAAACCAATAATTTATTCCAAAAAAATAACATTAAAACCATAACTCATTTTATAACACCTTGAGAAATTAATCAAGGTCCCATAAATTTAGCTTATGACCATAAGTTAATAAAGTAAAAATTTATGATTAAATTTTATAAAAATAAATTTCCCCTTTATATTATTAAATTAATCATAATATTTTAATTAAAATATTCATGAAATACAATAATACCAACACTTATACTATGATCATTTTTTCCACTTTTAAGATTTCGAAATTGTATTTATACATTCATGGGTGATGTTTATGTACTTTTTTATAAGATTTAATATTCATTGATATTCATTAATATTCATAAGTATATGTCATGTCATGACCCATCCTAGTGGGGTTGGTGCCGTGACTCCCCATGCTTGCATCTAATACGCCAGGGACCGGTGACTAGCACTGAGAAGGAACATTACTAACAGGGGAGGCATTGAATAGTGACCTGTACAAACACACACACATCTCCAAGCCCACAAATACTGAAATGTAAAAAAACCACTAAGGAATAAAATGCATGCATATGGCTAAACCCAACCAACAGTGTACAATGGAATGTAAAGTACTGAATGTTAACTGGGCCAGAATAAAAGCCCACCAAAAAAACACCTAGAGTCTAAAAACTACAAATTCAAACCTAAAAACATAAAGAGGTAATAGGAATGATTATCATAGCTGTAGTAACACCTCATCTTGTAGGGAACATAGAAAGATCAGTCTTGTCTAGGTCTGCCCTGGACTCTGTCAAAAGGCTGCTCATCTTCACAAGATACGACGCGTACGGGAAATTCCCATTCAGGGGTGAGTATAAAAATAATTACTAGAGGACCCCCAAAAACCAAAAATAAATAAAAAAGGAAAATGTACAATCAGCTCTACAAAATATATGACTACTGAATATATAGCGATAGTAACAAAATTCAGATATACCTAAAACCGTGACCTATAGACTAGAGACCAGTCACACAACCGCATACCCCCGCTATGGATTTAGTTCAAATTTTCCACGAAGCACTCGTCTGGGAGAACTCACTCCATGAGTCTGATAGCTCTGGTGACATATATTAAATAATTACTATCATTCGGGAAAGGTCGCAAGGGATAGATGCACTCATTCTTGGAGAACACACTCCTAAGTGGGGAAAGATCATGATACACAGATGAGGATCACTTCTAGGGCCTTGGTGGATATCGCGACTCATCTGGATTCACCTCTTAAGTAGAGGATATACACCATATGGGGATAGTCATGTCGATACCTGACTCCAACTAGGGTTAAGAATGGGTAAAGGATCTCGCTTCGTGCCTCTCTAAGGGATACCTGACTCTATCACGGAAAGACTTGCTGAAGGGATCATACTCATGTGGATGGAAATAATACCTGAACATCATGGGAACTAGAAAAAACATCACTAACCTAAATGAAACATTTCTGAGATATGGTGGATAATAAGATCAAGCCATGTACTGAAATTTACACAGCGTGTAGAAGTATCACACGCCGTGTATTCTGACCCTGGGTACTGCCCATGTACAACGGCCCGTGTCGCACGACTTGTGGTGTAGAAAGGTTAGTACACAGCATGTAGTACATATCACACGCCCTGTCCATGTAACTGGGTTTGGCTTCGTGTACGAGGTCGTGTGCCCATACTTGTATTTATCCCATGTGCACCATCACTTGTAACCGGTACATGGGGTAACCCGTGCAACCGGGCTGGTCTGGTCGTGTGGTGGAGTACACGACTCTGTACTCCATCTCGTGTCTGCGTATCACCCAAGATACACGCCGAGTACACATAAGGACCCACATGTCATGTTATTCAGGTAACACTTTGTTTCAACACATTGTGCATTATAGTACTATAGCTGCCACTGAGCCGGTACCACACGATGTTTTCTTAGGGAAACAATCCAAGTTCTTCAGGAATTTCCAAAAATGAAGTCTGACGCCACCGCTCCCCAATTTCTTCTTCAAACCATGATCTGGCCACCCATTCCCCTCGAAAATCAATATTTCAGGTATTCCTACCATCACAATGTCGATTCGGTCAGTTTCGGGCCTCTAATTGGCCACAAAAATGGGTTCCTATCCACCTGCGCGATGAACGCTCGAAGAACGAGAACTCCTGAATCGTGTCGATTCTTCTCCCATCATCATCGTTGCACCTCTTCTAGGACTTCATGATGACAGATCTCCAATTTATGATCATTTTGTTGTGGAATGGATGAATCATGATCCATAGTTCATAACCCCACAAATAAAGTAAAGAACATGGGGTTAAAAAGGGAGGAAGAAAACAATAAACAAAGGAGGAATGCACCTCTGCCGTCGTTCGTCACTGCATCTATCCATCCCCATTAATCAGTTTAATGGGAAAAATAAAAATGACAATCCAAGATTTATTATATAATCAATTCATGAATCAAGAAACCCAAAAGAAAATGAAATTGATGCCATCCCTCAAGAACCCTCGATCTATGGATCACCCTGTTGGTGTGTCGATCAACGTTCGTTGTTTAATCCAATAATGAAGAAACAAAAGAATCAAAAAAAAAACAAACCCCTACCTCACTCGTCGATGAATAGGGATATCGATCATCTGTTGGGATTCGATCTCACGGAGAAATGATCCACATGTCACCGTTCATCATCATTCATAAAAAATTCTCCATGTTTGGATCCTCTCTAAAGATCTAGAGGAATCTAGGGGAAAACTCCAGGGTTATGAGTCTGACACTATTCTCCAACTCATTTAAATAAAATAAGAATCATTACATTATGAAAACATTTTAAAATGTAATAAATTATTAATTTATTACATTTCATTTAAAATTTATCTTCTAAAACTCCCAAAAACTAAATTTTGTAGCGGACTCGCGCTGTTTGATGTTTGGCCCCACCTAAGGTAAAGTCACCACTCTGAACACAAAGGTGCCTTCATATTTCTGATCTAAGTACCCTTTCAAAAGATATTTCACTTTTTCAGGAAAACTGCTCGTGCATGCTATTTAATGTTCAAATTAATTCAAACATTTATTTCGGGCACTGCAGGCCTCTAAATCGCATGTCGTCGAAAGGTATGTTCTCGAACTAATTCTATATAATATTTAAAATTAGTTCATGGTAAATCTGAGACATTAAATTCTTTCCACCTTAGGGTGTTATGTCCTAAAAAGCTAAAACAAAAGGCTTCTCCAAAATATTAGGGTATTGGGCACTGATATGAGCCTCCTACTCCCACATGCTCTCTTAAAATTTCTCATGCCGCAACCGAATGAACACCAAGGGAATTGATCACCAATGAAGGATCCTCTCCTGGTGATCCTCAATCTCCACCGATTACTCAGCGATGGTCACTCCATCCTCGATGTCCAACTCACCCCAGTCAATGAAGTGCGACGGGTCATGCACGTACATACTCAACTGCGACATGAGGAAGACATCACGTACCCATGCAATTGTGGTAGGTGATCTAGGTGGTTCTCCGCCTCTCCAACTATGCGCATTATCAAGAATAGTCTGATGAACCTCAAAGATAGCTTGTCGCCTTGGCCAAATCTCTGTAACCCTCATCAACATGAGACCCAAAGAAAGACGTGGTCTCCCTCCTCGAACTCCAGAGGTCTTCGTCGTCTGTCATCATAAGACATATGTTGGCTCTGTGTAGTCATCATCCACTCCCAGATTATCTACACCTTCTCGGTGGTAGCTTTCACCAACTCTGGACCCATGAGTGCTGACTCTCCGGGGTCGTTCCAGCAAAGCGGTGACTGGTAGGGTCTCCCATATAAATCCTCGAACAGTACCAAACCAATGCTGGAGTGGTAGTTGTAATTGTATGAAAACATTAATAGTGGTAGTTGGTCCTCCCAACTGTGAACAAAATCCAAGATATAGGCCTATAACATATCCTCTTGAACCCGAATGGTCCTCTCCATCTGAACATCTGTCTCAGGATGGAACATCGTTCTCAAGTGTTTCAGAGACCCAAAAGCATCATTCAATCCCTTCCATAACTGGGATATGAAGCGGGTGTCTCGATCCAAGACTATTTTCGATGGGACGCCATGAAACAGAACTATCTCAAGCTCATAGAGGCATCCCAAGATCTCTATGGAACTCTAATCCCTAATAGCTAGGTAGTGGACCAACTTGATGAGTCTGTCAATGATCACCCAGATGGAATCATGACCTTAGACGTCTGTGGTAGTCTCATCACGATGTCCATCAATATTCCATCCCAATTCCACTCTGGAACATCCATTGGGTGAGCAAATCCTGCAGGAAACTAGTGCTCAGCCTTCACCTGTTGGAACGTAAGTCATCGAGAAACGAACTCTACTACTACATTCCTCATGCCTGACCACCATAATTTTCTTTTTATATCCTGGTACATCATCGCAACTCCAGGATGAACCACCAAGTGGGGTGTATGAAACACCGTCATGAAATCCTCCTACAACGCCACTGGTACAATAGTGCATCCTCTGAAAATAATTATGTGCTCCCTACCTTATGAATATCTATCAGGATTATATCCTGTGGATAACTGAGCATGTAAATCCTCGCAATCAACATCCCCACGATGTGCCTCCCTAAATCAATGTAAGAGTGGAGGGCAGACAACCGTAGACTGTACGTAAGCTGTATCCTCTCTGTCCACGAAGGATAACTACAATGTGGCTAACTACTATGTCACCTCACTCAACAACTGCGAGCTCGAACTTCTTATAAAATAATATGCCACCTTTTCCCCCTTCCTAAAAGTGTTGATGATCTCGAAATAATATTCCTAGAGTTAATCAATCTAATGCCTCTATCTCATATTCATATCCTTCAATGAAAAGATGTACTTGAGGCTACTGTGGTCAAAGTGTACGATAAACCACTCTCCCATAAGGTAGTGTTGCCAGATCTTCAACACAAAGACTACAACTACCAACTCGAGATCATGGGTCATATAGTTCTACTCACTTGGCCTAAGATAGCACAAACCAAAAGTAATCACTTCCTATCTCTGTATCAGGATACATCCAAGACCGGTCCCTGATGCGTCGTAGAAAACTACGTACTCAACACCCTCCTCTAGCAATCTCGAAATCGGGGCGCTCATCAAACTCCTTCTCATCTGCTTAAATGCTTGCTGTCACTTTTCATTCGACATAGAGGGTTGAACTTTCTTTGTCAAGACCGTCATCGGTGCTGATATTCGGTAGAAATCAGGAATTAATATCCGGTAATATCCTACCAACCCAAGGAATCTTCGCACCTCTTCCATGCTCCGAGGTGGCTCCCATGCAAACACTACCTCCATCATGGCTGGGTCCACAGCTACTCCATCTGCTCAGATGACATGTACCAGATAGTGGACCTCCTAAATTCTGAACTGGCACATCAAGAGCTTCTCATAAATTTGGTGCTCTCGGAATATGTCTAGAACCATCCGTAGGTGTCTCGCATGCTCCTCCTCTAATGCTGAATATACAAAAATATCGTTGATGGAGACCACTACGAACCGGTCTATGTTCTGCTAGAAGATTTAGTTCATCAGTCCCATGAACATTTTAGGGGTGTTTGTCACGTTGAAAGGAATCACCATGTACTCATAGTGACTATAGCAGCATCTGAATGTCGTCTTCAGTATATCATCATCCCGTACTCGTTACTGGTGATAACCTGATCGATGGCCAACCTTCAGGAACCATTTTCCCCCTCTTATCTCGTCAAATAAGTCATCAATCCAAGGTAGGGGATACATATTGTTCACTGTCACCTGGTTCATGTGTCGGTAATCCATGCAGAACCTCAAACTCTCGTCTTCATTTTTTGAAAACAAAACTGGGGCAACCCAGGGTCAAATGATGGGTCTTACAAAACCCTTTCTCTACAAATCCTCCAACTGCACCCTCATCTCGTGAAGCACTGCAGTGGCCATCCGATATACTGGTGATAAAATTGGTGCCATCTCAGGGTGTAAGTCGATGCAGAATTCAATTTCTTAGTGGGGTGGTAGTCCCAGAACATCTTCAGGAAATACATCCCCGTACTCCGCCATTACTACTAGGAACTGGAAGTTCACAACATCTACTGCTCCGAGGGTAAGGATAGCCAAATCATGAGTGGTCGGATGCACCCTCTTATGAATGAGACCATTTTGTGTGGCTTGGGTCTCCTTTTTTTCAATAATGGAAACCATTCCTATCACTGCGGACACACTGTACCCTTTACATATTGAATTCAATTTGGGAATGGAACGAAGATAAGCAATCCATACTGAGAATAATATCGTAAGGCCTCGATGCTACCGCCAAGAGGTTCCAACCGAAACTCTCACCTCCAGAGGTAATATCAAATTGTCAACAAAGGTTTATGATCATCAAGTCTCCTCTCGCATGATTCTCTAAGCGTAAGGATCGAGTCAACAGCTCTACTGAAATCTCATGGTTTCACACAATAAATGTGGCAAGGAATTAATTAACGGTACATGTGTCTATAAGTGTATCAGCTATGGTAGAAAAGACAAAACTCATAGCTCAGATCATCCCTGGAGTACCTAGGTCATACGACTTGACTGCATGAAGTTGTCCCCACCCATATCCCCCCGCTCCCTGAGCCTGTTGTGGACCTCCTGGGTGTGGTGGTGGAAGTAGAACAAAGTGTATGCCACCAACTCTATCTCTCCTTGTTTTTCTGCCACATTCGACACCTTGTGGGTCTGTCTGCTCCACTCTCTACCACTTCCATAAAGCTCTTGATAACAATGGCCCACTAGATCACTCAAGAATATGTCAAAATTCATAGAGGCACGACACTAGCTCGGATGTCTCTTAGTTGACTTCTCTCGAAGTTTCATGCTCTGAAGTACTGATCCCTGACCATATCCCTTGGGTACCTGGTGATGTTGGAGAACCTCGATGAATAGTAAGCAACCGTCAAACTACCCTCCTAGAGCTGAAGAAGCTCCTGGATGTAAACTTTTCTCAGTGTAACCAGATATAACTCATCACTAAAGTGTCGCTCAAACTCTGTCCAGGAAAGAGTCTCCTCGTCATGAGTCTGTGTGGTCAGAATCCACCATCGTCCTACTGAACATTGAAGAAGGCTTGCTCCTAGGATCTCCATCTAGTCAGCTGTTGTCCTCACTTAATTAAAAAATATAGCCATTGCCTCAAGCCATTCCTCATCCTACTGAGGGTAGAGCTCTCCTCAGAACCTAAGGGGTCTCTGTCTCTGGAACTCATGGAGCGCGCTCAGCCTGCGCCCCTCATCTGTTAGTACTGCATATACAAAATCCTTCTTTAATGGTGGTTGTATAATAGGTGAACCACCTGGAAGCAACACATGGGTAACTACTCACTGTATCGAATCCTCGTCACTGATGGGGACATCCTCGTGATCGTGCCACCGAATCCTAGAGGGTATGCATAGTGGATGCATCCTATAAGGAAACAAGATGTACCAAGGACAAAATGTATATCTGGATAGCTGGCCCAAAGGACATGGAAAACAAAAACTATTATTATATGATACATGTGCCATTATATTAAATCCCTGCAACAATTGTTTCCATATACCGAGTAGAAAAAAATGTTATTAGAGTCTTGGTGTATGGAAACGTTGGCCACTCACACTAACACTGGAGTCTCTGGCATAAAATCAGAGCTCGAAACAGGTAACATTGTTGTCCCAAACCAATCTCACAGACTCTTGGTCTCAATGTAGAACCGAACACCTATGATACCACTCTTTCACGACCCGTCTCAGTGGGGCCCGCACCGTGACTCCCCATGTTCGCATCCAATAGGTCAGGGGCTGGTGACTAGCACATAGTTAGAATATTACTAACATGGGTGAAATTGTCTAGGAACCTGTAGTCACGCACACATCTCCAAGACCACATATTCTAAAATGTTAAAAACCACTAAGGGAAAAAATGCATGCCTAAGACTAAACCCAACCAACAGAGTATGGTGGAATGTAAAGTACAGAATGTAAACTAGGCCAGAATACAAGCCCACCAAAAAAACAACAAGAGTCTGAAAACTACCAAGTCCAACCTGTAAACACAAAGTGGTACTAGGACTATTGCTCGTAGTCATAGGAACACCTTCGCCTATAGGGAACTTAGAATTCTTGGCCCTATCCAATTCTACCTTGGACTTCATCAAAAGGATTCTCGTATGTACAATACACGACGCGTGTGGGGAATGCCCGTGTAGGGGTGAGTATAATAATACTCAATAGAGGACCCTAAAAATCACAATGTAATACAAAAAGGAAAGGGTACAGTCATCTCTACAAAATATATTTCTACTAAACATATAGTGAGTGTGTCAAAATCCAGATATACCCAAAACCCAGACGCACAGTCTAGAGACCAGTTGCACAACCGCAGACCCCCACTAGGGATTCAATTCGAAGAATCCACGATGCACTCGTTTGGGAGAAATAACTCCACGAGTCTGATACCTCTGGTTACCTCCATCCAAGATGTACTGTCTATTGAGAATTTTAGCAAGTGATAGATGTACCCATTATAGTAGAACACACTCTTAAGTGGTGAAAGATCAAAATACACAGATGAAGATCATTGTCAGGCCCTTGGCGGATAATGTGACTTATCCGGATTCAATTGTTAAGTATAGGATCGGTGCCCTATGGGGATAGTCACATCGATACCTGACTCTTCCAAGGGTCAAGAATGAATAGATAATCTCACTCCAGGCCTCTCAGAGGGATACCCGTCTCTATCACAGAAATTCATGCTGAAGGGATCATACTCCTGTGAATGGAAACCATACTTGGCCTTCAAGGGAATGAGAAAAAGGGGCACTAACCCAAATGAAAAAATTATGAGATATGGTGGACAAGAATATCAAGCCATGTACTAAATAGTAAACGATGTGTAGAAGTGTCACATATCATGACTTATACCCTGGGTATTTCCTCTGACAACAGCCAGTGTCGCAAGGCATGTTGTGATAAAAGGTTAGTACATGGAATGTAGTACAGTTCACAGGTTTTGTCTGATTAACTGGGGTTGGATCCATGTATGCGGTCATGTGCTCGTACATGTATTTATACTGTGTGCACCATCCCATGTAACCAATACATATGGTAACCCGTGTAGTTAGCCTGGTCTGGTCATGTGGTGGAGTACTCGGCTGTGTACTCCATCCTATGTCCGTGTATTGTCTGGATACACATTGAGTCCGTGTAAGGACCAAAACACAGTGTTCTTTGGGGAACATGTAGTGTCACTGCTCTGTGCATCGCATAACCCTAGATTCCGCTGATCCAGTCCCACATGGCGTGTTCTTAGGGATACCTAATGTGTTCTTTGGGGATTTCCATAAATGACACAAGACACTACATCACCCCAGTTTCTCCTCCAATCCTCGATTCGGCCACCTGGTCACCTCGAAACTCAATATTTGAGGATGTCCTACCATCACGAAGCTGATTCCGTATGTTTTAGGCCTCCGATCGACACTAAAAATGCATTCCAATCCACCCGTGTGAAGAACAGTCAAATAAATAGAACTCCCAAACTGTGTCAATTCATCTGCTTCCATCACTGTCATACCTCCGCTAGGTCGTCACATTGTCAGATCTCCAAATTTTTTATTTTATCATTGTGAAAAAGATGTGCAATGATCTATTTTTTATAACCTAGTGATGAATGCGATGAACATAGTGTTAAAAAGGGAGGAAGAAAACAATAAAAAAAGGAGGAATGCACCTCTGCCGTCATTCATCCGGAAGACGGTCCATTATTGTTTATAGGTTTAATGGGAAAATTGAAATGACAATCCATGAATAAATATATAATCAATTCCTGAATCAAAAAACCCTAAAGAAAAGACAATTGATGGCCTCCTACAGGAACACCTGATTCACAGATCACCCTATTAGTGGGTTGATCCACATTTGTCATTTAATCCAAGAATGCGGAAACAAAAGAATTGAAAATAACAAACCTCTAACACAGTCGTTGATGAAGAGGGAGATCATTAATCAGTCAGGATTTGAATTTTCTATGCAATGATCCACCCTTCATCATTCATCCGCATTTGTCAAAAATCCTCCAAGGTTGGATCGTCTCCAATGCTCTAGAGGAATCTAGGAGAAACTCCAGGGTTATAAGTCTAAACCTGGGATCTTGCTCATTTAAATTAAATAAGTGTCCTTGAATTGTGGAAATTTTTCTTAAAAATATAAATTATTATTTAATTTTATTTATTTCAAATTGTTTCTTCTAAAATGCCCAAACACTAACTTTTGCAGCCAACCCGCAGCGGTCGATGTTAGGCCCCACCTAAGTTAAATTCCCTTATTTGAACGCAATGGTACCCTCAGATTTCTGATACGAGCATCCATTCAAAAGCTATATCACATTTTCAGAAAAAACTGCATGAGCACACCCTTTAATTATTAAATTAATTCAAAAATTTATTTCGGGCACTCCGGGCCTCGGAATCGAACACCGTCAAAAGTTACGGTCTCTAAATAATTCCATATCATATTTAAAAATAATACACGGAAAATATGAAACATTACATGTCAATATTCATTAGGGTATGTTACTATTCACCAAAAATTATGATTGTCTTATCAGACTCACAATATCATACTACACCTAACTGTTTATTTCAGTTTTTCAAAATTCAAATCATAGAGGTGGAAAAATTATGTTAACTTGACTAGGTTATAACAAAGTGGTGTTTTTTAGAGACTTAGTGTTTTATGCATTCTATAATAAATATATTTTTAAATTATTTTGGTTTAACATGACCTATATCTCCCTCTAATGTATTAGGATCGTTAATGTTGAATGTTTTCCCTATGGTTATTCCATGGGTAACTGTGATGGTTACACCATAACATATTAGTGAGGTTATCATTGTAAGGTATATGTGAGGGTTAAGAGTCATAATTTAGCCACAAGGGTTACAATATTAATTATGTAATTCCCCATGTTACTTATATGGATTTATTTATGTTTTGTTTGTTTCATAGAATTCTAATGTTTTCATAAAGTAACCATATTATTCATCTTCCATTAGAATTTTTTCATTGTGAAAATGATTTCATATTATTATAAGTATTCATTTACTAACCATTTCCCCCATTTTTATATCCCTTACTGGGATTTTTTTCTCATCCCGTGTTTAAAAAAATCAATAGGTTTAAGGACGGGAAAGAGAAAAGGAGAATCCATGATGATATTTGTGAATAATTTTCATGAAAGGATTTCATTTTTTATTAAATGATTTTGTATTATGAATAAAATGTGTATAGTTTTAGTCGTATCATTTTTTTTAATCTTATGGGTTGATATGTATGAATTATTTAAATACTCTCTAAAAATATAAATTTAAAAGATCATTGGGAATCTAAAGAAGTGAATTATAAGAGAATTAGTAGATTATGTAATTTTTAGGGATCTGGTCATTATAGTAAATCATCTCCAATATTATGACATATTTTAAATAATGATATTCTAGATTCAATTTTAGTTCACCATAATATTATTTTGGATTCATCATATATTAACATTAAAGATAAATAATGATTTATTATAGCATTATGTTGTAACTAAATCACATCCCACAAGACTTTTATATTTCATAATTTAATATAAGACAAAATAATTATATACACCATCACCACATAACATATAATATTTTCAAAAATCTCAGTCACCATCCCATAACTAAAACAAAACATTCCATAGAAAAATTTCCATGAAACTCTATAAAACCTCTAGTAAATGACTCATCGTATCAAGTGTCATTACAATATAATAAACATGATAAACATCGACTATTGTTTCCATAAATAATCTATTATATTATATATTGTAATTATAAAATTTAAAATAGAAGTCAAGACCTCGTATCCACCTTGTAACATCCTAGCTCGGCTCATGATGTGATTGGTAGGAGGATTGGTTCTCCACATGACATTATGTACACCTCCTCGTATTCTAGAGGATAGTGAAAAGTAGTTGTTGTCTAACATGGTATTTAGAGATGATAATACAAATTGAATAAGAGTTTACTATAACTATTACAAAAACAAAAATTTCATTAACATACATTACATGATAGTACACGAAGAAAATAAAATAAATAATGATTTGAAAAAAATGAAGGGTTTTCATATTTCATATAAAAAAACTTCCTCTAGGGATAGAGACATATCCATTTATTAATATAAATATATAAACTTATTTACTCCATGAAATAGTGAATCCATATCATATATAATACCCTCATTACTATCCAAGTTATCTAATAAAACATGAAACATCTATGCTATTGTGCCCATCCAAACCTATACTTATTCCAAGTGAACATGAACTCAGGTACATCATGTACGGTGCGAGTAAAGAATAAGTAGGTAATCACCCATGAAGTCTCAAACTATCAATTATATGTTATTATATGTGTAGAAGACACGATAAATAGAATAAATAAACATAATAAAAAAAATAAACAACCACCATTTTTCATTTGTTCTATGAGCCCGATTGACCCTTCCATCATTGACCAATGTCGAGGTGTCTCTGTGAACTATGTGATAATCATGTCTACCTAGTAACATGTTGGATATACATATAATGTATCTCCAATAATATATTCCTTATTTTGGGGACCCATCTCTATGATGTCTAAATAACTATGCTTCAAATCCAGGTAATCTTCTATATGGTCCCATGCCTTTTACACATATTATTATGAGATTTACGTATAATTAACATCCATTAATTACAACCCAAATATTATGATGTATACATTATTTGGAATAGTAGGTTTATAATCCATGAAATCTAGAATAAAATATAATTTATTTATTTTAGACTCAATAATGATATTATATATCCTTTTAGGTTAAAAAAATTCATGGCATAAAATGGGGAATACATAGAGAAATTGGGTGACCTAAAAAGCTCATTAAGGGGATAAATATTATATGGAAACCAAATGTGTGATTCAAAGGTAAAAAATTAAATCATTAAAAAGGCACAAGATTAGTCACATTGGGGAATAACATAAAGAACATGGTATCATAAAATCATGAAAAAATATGTTTTGTTGTAGAAATATATATGATGACATAATCATGAGATAATAATATCTTCCATAACAATATCAAATAGTGGTATAATTCCCAAAATGGATTAACTATACTCCCTATTCTTGTAAATGACATGTCGTGATATTACAACTTCATCCAATGAATTGGATTGATATATATGTGAACTGCTCATAACATGTTCTAGATTTTGTGTTTCATAAATAGAAATTGATCAAATGAATAAACATAATAATTTTTCAAGAAAAGAAAATAGATTTTATAATCCTATCTGATGTCACAATCTTTGGAATATACATAATTAAAGAATTTGAGAGAGAAATATAAGGAATCGATTACCCCAATACTGTAAGGAAGAATAAGAGTGTTATTTATGTGAAATATATATACACACATATATATATATATTATTAAGAATAAATCCATAACATTAAAGGTCGCCATTTTTGTTGAAAATATAATTTGATGATTATATTGAATATGTCATGAGGAGAATACCATTATCATTTTAAAATTTCAATTTTTTTAAAAACTTATACAATACATGCAAAATAATTTTCACATGAATGAATCATGAAAACATGTAAAGTATAATTCAAAATAAATAATTATTATGATGGTGTGAAATTAAATTCATATCTTGTACATTAAAAAATTACTGAATTCAAATTTTTACTAAATATTAATTAGTAAAATTTTAAATAACAACAATAAGATTAATTTAAATACTTTTTTTAAAAAATAATTTTTTTACAAAATATTAATCTTTAAATTAAAATGAATATTCTAAATTCATTTAATAATTAATTATTAGAAAACATGGAGATGATATAAAAATTAATTTTGACTAATAAATAGGAATACATTTCAATTTTATTAAATAAATTTGCTCATACATTTTAATCTCAAAATATAGGAAAATGAGAATATTTCATGAAATATTCATAAATTACCAAGGGATAATAAAATTGAATTATTTTAATAAAAACATATAAAATAATTTCATTCAATTAAAAATCAAGCATTTTCAACCCCAAATAATGCTGAGATTGTGAAATATACACTTACTACTTTGGTAAATTTTGATTTGGAAAGACCATGAATGAAATAACATAAAATACTTATTTAGATACAATAATGATAAATATAATCATTATAGATGATATAAAATGGTATGTATATAGACCATAGAAAATTAAATAAGTGTTTAATATTTTATATCTCTCACTATAGTAAAATAAGGATTTAAATCCCTTACATAGATCTTGTCATTGAAGGGAGAATTAATAAATATTGTAACTATCTATGTCCAATATTAGTCAAAATAAAACTTGTGGAAATAAATCATAAAATATTAAATTGTAATTACAAACATAATATTAGTATATTGATGATAATGAATATATATTTTATACAAGTGAATTTAATTGAATTATAAAATAACTTTCGTACATTTTTTACTCGTCAAATATATACTTGATCATCATAAATAATAAAAATATGTTATTTATTAAATTTATTAAAAAATCATTTTCATGTTTTTATACCTTTTATTATAATTTTTTACAATTATAAATATATTTAGTTATTGAATTATGATAATGCCGTTCATTTTTTATGGTCATCACTTTATGTGTCTAAAATTAAATATATATGATTACTTAGATAATATATTCCATTGTACCATCATCTCAAGAATATTAATCATAAAATAATGTTAATTTTTATTCATCAATTATATATATAACCAGCCATTAAGGAAGATTATAATAAATAAACTATATTACAATCATGATGATAATAGGTCATACCCAAGCATGAGTAATGTCTCAATTTTTAATGATCATTATGGAATGAAGGTAACTTTTAATTTACCTTTTCATTTTTATAATTATATCCTAAATAAAATATTACTTATATAAATTTTCTTAAATTTACTATATATATAAACCAGTAAAAAATTTATTTACATCTATTTGTAAGGGGGTAGTCCCCCACACACACATACAACATTATATTTTTTCAATGGATGGTAAGGTAACATGTTGGATGTTACATTAATTAATTATAATGAATAATAATTTAAGAATACCATATATAAACATAAATTCCTTCATAATAAATATCTATGATAGGTGATGGCCAAAAATTAATTACATCTGTTCGTAAGGTGGTAGTACGCCATACAGACGAATAATGTTTTTATTTCCCATTTTATAGAAGAGGAGATGAATTCATTTTATGTAATTGACATAACAAATTTCATTATATGGTATATAATAATCTTATTATATTAGAATTATTGATTCTATTTTTATGACATTTTATAAGAAATAACAGAAATAATCTAGTTTAATAATGATACCACTTTTTAGAACCACCTCATTTTGATTATAACTGGACCCTACATAGAGTGACTTTGTGACAAAAACATGGCCCCTATAATGTGGGGATGTATGTATAGAAGTGATTTTCTCACATATATTATAAACCAAAATGGTATTATTCTTTGAAATGGAAGGGATAAGATGTTTCATTTTATATGTTAGAGGGAGTGGATTTTTTGTCAAAACCCCAAACTATTCAACAATTGGAAGCCACCATCAAGAAATTTTGCTGAAAAACTCATAAATTGTTGATGTTAGTGGTGATAATTTTTGAGAAAACACTAAATGATTAAATAATTTATTTTAATCATTAAATTAAATTTTCCTCTATGGTTACAAATTCTTTCAATTTTAATTTTCCCCACTGTAACTAGTTATATCTATTATTTTATTATTAATTATTGAAAAAATTAGTCGACATTATTTACTAATATCAATTATTCCAATTGAAATTGTGGAATAAAATTTATAAAATTAAAATATCATAAGTGGTGTATTTCAAATTAAAAAATAATCCACAAAACATCTTGAAAAAATGTTTTTCAAGGATTAAATTTGTCAATAAATAGATGATCTTTTATTAAATCTATCACTAATAGTCATCAATATTTAAATTTTAATTCATAAAAAATATGTATAATATATTAATTTAATTTTAATAATTACATTCCATTGGGAATGTTATTTAAATAAAATAGATAAACTTTATACACTGAAAACAATTTGCAGAGAAAAATTATTTTAATCCGAAAAAAACTTATAACATAATCATCAAAACTAATCACCAAAATGATTTAAATTATATTATTAAAAATAAAATATATCAAATTTAAGATTAATAATTACTCCAATGAATAATTATATTTTTATAATACATTATTTATGGGAAATAATTGAAATTATTTCAAAAATTAGTAATTATCATTAATCATTTAAAAATACAAAATTTAAAATAAATCCAAAAATTTAATCAAATATAAATTTTAATATGATCATTAAAAAAATATGTTCATTACTAAAAAATTAAAATTTATAATATTTTCATTGATTAATTACATTAGTTTTTTACAAAATAAATAAGAAGATTTTTGATGGACATATTATTTTATCAAATAATATAAATATATTAAAACTTATGTCATTATTTAATATGGATTAATACAATATTTTTAGTAGTGTCAGAATATATATTACATAATTTCATCGAACAATTCATATCCTCTAATTTAATGCCTATATTATAATAGTCATATTTATATAATATTTGCTCATATAGGCTCAAAGTTGTTTGTCGTATAAATTATCAAACTTTGTTCTATGTGTAAAAATACTTGTGGGTTAAATTATTAACTCTAAAATAAATTCAATCTTTTCAAATTGAGTATGTTCTTGAAAATTATTTGTTTTAAATTTAATTATTATTTTTTTAAACCACCATCAACATATTTTTCAATAAAACTTCCCATTAAAAAGAGGGAAATAAGAGTATGAATAAATATAAAATAACACAACAATAGGTTTTCACATAAGAATAATGTTGTAATGGAGTCAAAACATGCATTTAGAATGAATTTTATTTTTTGGAGAAAATGTAATATTTTGTGTAAGTGTGATGAGACAACTAACATATCAAAAATGAATTAATGTTTTATTTCAATATAATTTTCCTAATTATGAAGGACCCATTTACCATCATGAATATAAAAATAAGGAAATTTCATACTTTAAAATATTTATATATTTAATAAACAATAATAATCTTTTGATTTCATTTCTCAATTTTATCTATAACTCTTACTCATAGGCATGAATATCCAATATAATTTTTTATTCTTAAAGAACTAAAATAATCACATATCATATCAAATAATTGTCAAAACATTAATAAAATATTATAAACTATTTAAACATTGAAAAAAACCAAACGTTTTCCTATAGTGTATGATAACATCCAAATCCATCATTGTTATATTCAAATCCATAGTACAATATAAATCATTCAAAAAATAAATAACCTTAAATCAAAAAATAGACCCACCATTAAAATAATTAATTACATTCCTCCCAACTGACATTTGGTGTTAAATATCATTTTATGAAAATGGTATACATATACCTCTACATAATGAAACATTTAACAAAATATCATTAACCATATATATTTTATAAAAACTCAAAATAACATCATCCGGAAATAAGATTCCAAAAATCAAATTAATTTTTGTCTATCAAATCATTAATTTTCCTGTAATTTCACACTAACAGTTACATTACATTGTCTAGTGTTAGTCACAAAACCCTTATACTCATTTGGTTGTGTGTTAAAGCCTCATATTCATTCCATACATGAAGAGTTTTTTTCATCATTTGGGTTTTCCTTTTTCTAAAACTATATTAATATAATTCCATTAATATTCCAAAAAATATGATTACCATCCTTAATATACATTAATCGTCAAATAATTTATGAACCACTATGGTCTTCTATACAACATATTTTCCAGAATAAATAAAATAATCATAGTTTAATGTTATTATCTCATGATTAATTATAGGATACGATGTAATGGTTACCAATACCATTAAAAATATGTCCATAGAATATAAATTAATTATTTCAAAAATAAATGTTTATAAAAAAATCTATACTAATCCCAAGGGTTATATTACTATAAATGACTCCCAAAATGCACTTACTCATATTTGAAATCAATAACATAAAACTAAATAAGTTGTATTTTTGACATTAAATATATGATAAAACATTTATTTGTCAACTCAGAACACGTTGAGTTTAACCTAGTCTATTAATTATTATAATCTCATGTTTTCATTCATAATATTTAATAACGTGTAATTAAATTTCCAAAATACATCACCTAAGTGTGTGAAACTATGTGTGCAGTAAGGAAAATAATCGTAGATAATGTTATGATAGTGTCAATGCCCAATAAACCCCTTTTAGAGTTATTTCACTAATAAAATTTTTTACTAGAACCACATCCACTTGTAGTATAATGGAAAGAATTTAATTTCATAAAACCCAATTTCTATATACATTAAAAAAATTATAGTATATTTTTTTGAATATATAACATAATCAAATTACATATCCATATGGTTCTCACTAAATTATAAAATTAATAATACCAAAAAATAACTAGAACTTACTCAATTACCATCTATAGTATCCCATGATTTATACTCACATCACCACACGATTTTTTTTGACATAAACATACATTAATTTACACTAAATGATCTTGATTCCATGTGTATTAGGAATATTACGTTCACAATAAATCAAAATGAGGCTACAATAGAAAATAATTATTTTATTTTTCAATGAGATCTCCGAAATAATTTCAATAACCTATAACTATATGGGTTAAACTGGAAAAACTAGATAAAAGGGGTGAGCTTAAAATATAATTAATCCAATAGAGTTGGTTAAGAAATATAATGTGTGATTCCAAGTTATAAAATGAAAAGGGAAGGCATATGTGTTTTCATGGTGGATAATTTTATAAATAACATGTTATAAAACATAATAGAAACAAATGAATTAGGGAAGTAACATATTACATGACATCATCCAAATTCAAGTCTAACTACATAGAAAATATGACATAAAGGATACAGTCCCATAACAGATTAGGATTACTAACTAATCCAATAAATGACATCTCATGAGAATAAACAATTACACAATACATTAGAGTGCTATCTGGGAACACCCATCATAACATATTAATGACTATCTATTCCACATAAGGAAATAGGTCATAAGGTTTAAACAAAATAATTACACCTTGAATGAAACATGGTTTTATAATATTGTCTCATATAATAATAAATTGAAATTTCATATTGCATATATTCAAGAGATAAACATAAGGAATGTATTAGAACATGATATTAGGTGGTAATAAAGTTTATATTTATGTGAGATACATATATGCATAAATTATGAATAAACCATAACATAAACTATTGATATCTTTGATGAAAATGTATCTAAAATATTATGATGAATATTTCATAAATAAAATTCACAATTAACATTGGAATACTATTTTTAAAAAATAAATGTATAATATTAAGACAAATATTCTTTGAAAACAGTAATATAAAATTATAAATGATGTTTTAAAAAACTAGTGGTAATTTTAGTGGATTTTTTTCATTCTGGGGATGTTAAAATAATAATTCCTATCACATTTTTGGTAAATATAAAAAAATTCCAAGTTTTGAAAATACTCATAGGGCTAATGGTATTCAAAAAATTGATAAAATTAACATCAATAAAAATGAAATTAAAAATTTACTGGATAATAGTAAAAAACATTCTAAATAAATTTTAAAATTCAATGATATTAACCAAAAATCATTTCTAACTGAAGAGTGGATAGATGATATATTTTCATAAACAGAATTTTCAAACCCATTCTAATTTATAGAGAGAGTAAATTATTACTATTAAAGGAAAAATATTTAGATAAAAATTGTAGGATAAAATTAATGGGTTTATTTATAAATAATAAAATAATTTTTATGGAAGGACAATCAAGAATGAACAATCCAGAATAATGTTGAGATTGTGAAATAATATTTTAAAAAATTTCTAAATTTTAAATAATATCCTCGATGAAAGAAATAACATCACGTGAAACTCTAAATACCCAAAATATAATTAGACTCATGATATTACAAATAAATGGGGACTTGTAGACACCACACAAAAGGTATATGCGCTCAATATGAAATATGTATTAGGTAAATAGATATAAAAAGAAAATCACTTTGAAATATCATATAATTGGGTTGATAATTATTCCAGGAAGTTATTATTTATATAAAATTAATTTATAAATAAAAAAATTAATATATAAAATAAAATAATCAATTTTAATTTCACATATAATATTAACATATAACAGAAAATGAATAAGTAATTTAAACCAATGAGATAAATTGAGTTATAAAATATGGTACCATGATTTTAGATCAAATTTTACATACATTTTATTCCCATATAATAAAAATGTGTTTATTTTTTACATTATTATAAACCTTTTAATTTTATTACTTATTTTATTTTATTTCTACCATGTTACATATATTTACTGAATATATTATACTGGCCACATATATTTTGATGATATTCAGTCCATGTGTCTAAAATGAAATAAATATGATCACTATGGTAAAATAATTCATTATTACATAATATATTGAATAATAATAATGAAAATTTATTATCCTGTTACATCAAATATTTTTTAAACCATTCATGGTTGGTGATTATGGATAATAAACAAAATTGCAACATATGAGATAGTATCATGTATACATGCATGAGTAATTTTCCTATTTTTCTTGAGATCGTGATAGATATAAGGTAATTGTAATTTTATCCATAAATGATGTGAATTATGTAATAAATATTTTACTATTTAGTTAAATACAAATAATTATACCATCCATGTTATGAGATAATAAATCAAATGAATCATGTCGCTTCACTAGGTGGTAGTCTACTGTACATGTGGATGAAGTTATAAATTACCAATGGATGGTTAGGTAATATGGTATATGATATATTATTTATATAGAATGATTAATATTTCATCAATTTAATATATAAAAATTAACTCTATTATCACTAACATCCATGAGATGTGATGAATGAAAATGGCTTGCATCAGTTATCAAGGCACTAGTCTACTATACACATAAATGATTAAGTCATTTCCCATTTGGTGGAAGAGGAGATGGATGAAGGTTACTCTAATAATTGAATAAAATTATATTATTTCTCATATAATAAAGTTATTATATCATTAATATTGAGAAATATTCATTGGAGGTGGAAGAAAAAATAAAACAAATATGCACAGTAAAGAATAAAATCATGTTAATTGATTATTCCAATGGAAATAATTAGATTATATTAATTCATAATGATATTATTACACATTAATAAAAAATATAAAATTTAATATAAAATTCATTGATATTGATTTAATGAATATAAATGAATGTATTCGAACTAATGGTAATTATCTCTATATAATGAAAAATTAAAAAATTTATAAAATTGTATATATAATCTGCCATATTTTAATATTGATATGTTTCATTTAAATTATTATAATTTTATAATATAAAATGTAAAAAAATTAATAACTTAATTAAAATAATATCTCAAAAATGAAACTGAAATTTTTTTTATGTAAATTAATTTTTTATAAATAAAAATTATTATTAATGGTTGAGTGACTATTTATTACGAATTTATTGAAAATGATTTTTTATTTATAAATTTTAATATGTTTAATAAATTATTTAATATTATTCTTGTACCTTAATTTTTTAGATTGGTTATAATGAAAATATTAAAATGATCATAGTTATTTTATGCTTCAATTTTTGTGTCACATAAAATATCAAACATCTTCTCTCTTTTAATAATCCCATTGTGTTACAGATCTAACACCAAGATCTATACCTATGGAGGCTCCACAATAGTACACCAAGTCCATGGATGCTATAATCATCGTGATCCAAAATCATGGAATCAAACATTTATATCCTCATATCCATAATGAAACTTCCAAAAATATTATAATCATCTGATCTATAAATCCATGGTCGATCCAACTGTAGGACACAATTCCCTAACAGCTCTGATGATGTATATGACTCAAAATCATTGCATCAAAACTATGTGTCTAATAATAATTCATTATCATATTTTTTTTAAAACAAGGAACATGGACATGAAAAAATCATATTCCATTCATCCATACCTTAGCCCCATTGGGGTTTGGAATCGATAGGGATTTTATTGTGACACCTCTAACCATCTCTGCTCATTTCCATACATACTTTCCCTGGGTTGGTCTATCATTGAGGAACCCATATCGGTCACCTAGTTCATTATAAATCCTAGTAACTCTCCTCATGCTCATAAATTCTAAATGGATGTCTATCCACATCTATTAACCTTAATATGTCTATATTTAATCACAATCCAACCAAGTCGCAAAATAAACCACTAAACACATACCAAATGAACAACATATAATGCATTGTTCCTTTGACATTTAACCACTAGAAAATTCTTATAACCATTACCAAAACATAATGAAATTATTTCCTTATCATATCCATCCCAAATTATATCATGGAAATATATTCAATATCCTTAGGCCTAAGGTTATCCCCATTGAATGAAATTGATGAAAATATCCAATTCCAATTCAACTGTTCATCCACTAGTGGAATTTCTTATAAAAAATAACAGTCACATACTATTGACATATCAGGAATTATTTACAACCCACCACACCCGAACCTTCACGTTAAAACTAATACAGTTTTGATGGTTTCAATTATGTTATAATATGGACATACAACCACCATCCATCTGTAATAGGAGAACTTGGGATTTTCTATGACAAGCACCATCAAATTATCAAAACACACCCATCAAATTTAAAATGACACACATAATGTAGTTTAATTAACACTAAATATAACTAGAAATTAAAATGTTAGGAAAACACCCTATGGATGACACAATTTAAAATAACTAATTCTTAATACTAATGAAATATAAAAACACTCAACCATAGGTCTTTTTACTAAAGAGATATCCTATGGTGGTTCAGTCATGCACAACAATGTTCCCACCAAACCACTAGTGAAATATCATAGCCAAGTAATCAATTGTTCAAGAACAATGTAATTGTCAAGACCCATCCCCAGGGGCCTATGCCGTAACTACACCAAGCCCACCTTCCATAGGCCAGGGGATGGAGACTATCACCAAAATGGTATATCCCTTAATAGAAATTAATTGTCTTTAATCCTATATAAACACACAATCCAAGAACACAACAATAAGAACCCATGAAGTAAACTACTATAGTAAAAAGTGTGCTGGAAGAATAAAGGGTCAGAATACAAGCCCAACTGAAAGTATAAGTACTACTGGAAAAGGAAAAACAACTCATGGAACATCAAATGAGGATTCTACCTGAAGGGTAGGTACTTCTCATGATCAGTAGTCATGAATCACATCAAGTAAAATGATCCACCTCTGAGCACTATCCAGTCATGGCTCCCTCAGCCTCGATCAACGTTGTCCTTCATCTGCACAAGACACAACAAGGTGCGTGCGAAGCCCGTGCAAGGGTGAGTATAAAAATACTCAGTAGGGACCACCATACCCCCTATGGTCCCTCATATTTCCACATATGATGAACCATAAAGTAAGGCCTCAATCACAAGGCACAAAGAAGTCATCAACTCTACTAAGGTATATGCCCATACATATACGTAGGTTATCAAGATACACTCGTCTCATACATGAAGAAATAATACCACAAAGGTAACACCACTAAGGTAAATGTATCACAAAGGTAACTCCATGAAAGAAAATGTTCCACAGATGTAACATCACAAAGATAACACCATGAAGGCAAAAGTATCACATAGGTAACACCACAAATATAACACCACGAAGGTGAAGGTGCAACACATGTGGCACCGTGAAGATAAAAGTATTTGATCACACCCGGTATATAAGTAAGGTACAGATATACTGATGATTAGTTGAGAGGCTAGATCATATTATTCTGTCAAGATGCACTGCTGCTAACTATACAGAGTCTGACCAACACATGAACGATAAGTACTGACCCCCGCTGACCCACACAGAATCTGACCCACATAGGATCGATAGGTACTAACCTCTACTGACCCACACAGGATCTTACCCACACATGATCGGTATCCACTGACCCATACATGATTGTTGAGTTCTTACCCACACATGATAAGTGCTGGCCCACAATGGATCGCTCTGTACTAACCTCCGTATAATCTGTCTTTAACATCCGACTCACTCCCAGCTACTGGATTCCCGCTCATATCACGCTTGATTCTCGGAGAACTGCTCCTCATGTCATAGATCATATTTCAACTAGCACGAAGCTCCAATAATATGTATCCCAATACTTACTCATGATGTAATGGTTCCAACGCAATATAAAATGCATCATTCAGATGCCATGTCTGTGATTTGTAAGTGTTTTGGTTTTGAAGGCCCGGTTGGATTCAGGTTTAATCCAACCTAGTTGTACTCCAACATTTCTCTAAACTTGAGTGGAGTATACCAAAAAACTGACTCGACCTAAGGGTTCTGGCACCATAGACGGTATGTCCACCAGATAGCTGGTGTGTGAGTTTTACCCCTTTCCGTGAAATGAGGGTGATCTTACCTCGGTCCGACCAGGCTCGGTCGGGCCCGACGGAATATACCGAAGGGGCCGCTTCCAAAAAGGGATCCCAACACCACTAAAGACATGTCTAATGGACACCTAGTTCTTCATTTATGGTTGTTTCTTTATTTGGGGACCGTTTGGGTCTGAGGTCAGTCCAACTCGATCAGGTCGGCCCGACGCAGCGTTTCCAGGGGTCTACTTTATCCCGCTCGGGTTTGTCCCATTAAGGGTCGGCCTGGTTTACTAGGTTAGGCTTATCAGGGTTGGCCCGGTTCGGTTCATGGGCCTAGTTCATGGTTGGATCGACTCATCATAAGTGTCTTGGTCCCCCTTCCTTGGCCCACTAGGCTGCTAGTTCGGCCCGGCCTGCCGGCGGGTCCGGTGTGCCCGGCCGGCCCATGTCTAGCCGGGTCCGCTAGAAAGCGGACCGGTCTTCCCAGTTGGCCCCGTGGGTGTGGGGTTATTTTGACCAACTAGTGGGTTGCTACCCCACCACATAAAGGTCGGTCATTTTGGATGATCGTGGTTCCACTAACCCGACATGAAGTGGGGCCGCACCGCTCTCCACCTACCATGGCCAACTGTTTCGTGGCTATAGTCGCCGCTGGCACCTGCGGGTTCCACAAACTTTTCCTCACATTGCTAGATCGGGCAGGCCACCTCTAGCCTTTGCGGTGCACCTTCGTGCACCACCCATCACCACCCATGGTCGGTTGCTGTGGGTCTCCTCCGGACACTCCCGACTTGGAACTTCAGCAGTTCGGCGGTTTCTTCTGCGCTGTCACTATCTTCTCACTACCATCACCATGAGGAAAACATCTATGAAGAATGCAATTAAAACGAATAAAAGGGGGATCCAGGCGTTGTTCGTTTGTCCCACACACTCTGCGTTAATATGATAATGAATTAAATAATGGAAAATATCAAATATATTCATTAATTAAACCCCCTACCTCAAGATCGTTGGAGAACACCGATGATTGAGGAAGAGTCGGCATTCGTCGTCCCCGCAACAAGCCGCCAACGTTGCCACTCAAACATCATCCTTTGGTTTGTGATTTAGTGTCTCTAATCATTACCTACTGAACCATCTCCATCCTCGAAGTGATTGGTGTTTCGGCACATTATCATAACTTCATCTCTTGGTGAAGTTGTGCCAATACCGCTCCCTAAGAACCATATAAATAGGACAGGGGGAGGGTGAGTGATGCCTGTGGTATTAATGGGGGTTCATTTAATAAGAACCTTCCTAATTCCAATGGCACTATTACAAAGGATTTGAGGTGTAAAAAAATTTAATTTCTTGACACGCCTTTGCTCCCGCCACTGCCGCTTGTCCATTGGTGGAAAATAAAGAAATAAATAAAATAACAATGTTATTTTATTATTATTTTAAAAAGTAAAATATCTCAATTTTTCTATCGACCTATTTTGATCAAAGTGAAGCCTCCCATAAGAATATCTTGGTGATGTGGGTTCAATGGTGCCCTCAGATTTTTAATCTAAGCACAGGTTAAAGAGATAGAAAATTTCATTCACGCATTTATAGAACATTCCTTAAAAAAGTTCAGAAATTCAATCCAGGCCCACCGGGCATCGGAATCATGTTCCATTAATATTCAATGAATCAAAATAAATCCATATAATTACAAAAATTACATGGAAAATTAGGGTCTTAACATTCTCCCCGCCATAAATTTTTTCATCCCTGAAAGCCACACCATAGACTAAGGAAACAAATGGGGGTACAAAGCACGAATCTGAGCCTCCCCTCCCATGTGATCTTTTGGAGGTTCTCGTGCATCCAGAAAATGCATAATAGAGGTATCGATCGTCCATGAAGGACTCACTCTTGTAAATTATCAGTATCTACTGAAAACTATAAAAATGTCACCCCATAATCAAAGTCTAGTTCGCCATGGTCGATGACATGATATAGGTCATGAATGTATCTCCTCAGCTGGGATACATAGAATATGTCATGAACCCTCTCCAACTGTGGTGGTAGTGCAAAGTGGTATTCCATCTTAACAATCCACCGATGTATTAGAAATAGTCTGATAGACCTTGGTGATAACTTTTTTCCCCATCTAAATCTTCATAACCCTCATCGAGGTGAGACCAATAGAAAGACATGGCCTCCCTCCTCGAAATCTAATGTTCTCAGTCTTATGTCAGTATAAGACTTCTGTCTGCTCCGTGCAGTCTTCATATACTCTTGGATGATCTTCACCTTCTCTTTGGTAGCTCATACCAACTCTAAACCCATAATTTATGAATCCCTTTGGTCTGTCTAGCATAGAGGTAATCTGCATGGTCGACCATATAAGGGCTCGAATGGTGCCATAACGATGGTGGAGTGATAGGTGTTGTTGTATGAGAACTCCACTAAAGGCCAGTGATCCTCCCAACTGTGGCCAAAATCTTGGATGCAGGCATGTAGCATGTCCTCAAGTGTCTTAACTGTCTGCTCCATCTAACCATTCGTTTGAGGATGAAAGGTGGTTCTCAAATTTAGGTAATTCCTAAATGAATCATGTAATACCTTCCATAACCATGGTGTAAAATTTGTGTCATGGTCATAGAAGATTGTAGATGGATCCCTATGAAGTCATACACTCTTCTGTAAGTAGATTCATGCTAAGCCCTCTTGGATCCTTGGTCTCAGATAGGTATGTATTGGGCTGACTTGGTGAGTCGGTTAATGATCACCCAGATCTAATCAAGTCCCCTGGATGTTCGTGGTAGCCCTATCACAATGTCAATTGAGATACCATACCACTTCTAATTTGGTACCTCTATTGGTTGTGATAAACCTACTATAACCTGATGCTCGGCCTTCACTTGCTGACCAGTGAGACATCGTGAAACAAACCCTCCCACTAACTTCTTCATCCCTGGACACCAGTACTGACGCTATAGGTCCTAGTTCATCTTCGCCACACCAGGATGTATCGCCATAAGAGACATATGGAACTCTCTCAACACCTCCTCGTTTAGTTCCACTAGTACCATGGTGCGTCCTCTAAAGAGGATGACATGCTCCCCACCTTCAGAAAATTCATCAGGTGCATGTCATGTGGATATCTAAGCACATCTTACCTCACATTGAATGTCCCCAACTTGTTACTCCCAAAATCGCTAAAAAGTGGGGAATGAATGTCATAGACTAGAGGCAAGCTACTCCTCTCTATCCACAAAAGATTTTAGTAGTGTGGCTAGCTACTCTATCACCTCACTCAGCAACTGTAGACCAGAACTTCTGCTGAGTGTGACTAACACTATGTTCCCCTGACCAAGATTATAGAATATCTCAAATTCATAGTCCTAAAAGAACTATAGCCATTGTTGTTATCTCGGGATTAGGTCCTTCTATGAAGAGATATACCTGAGACACTTGTGATCATAGTAGAGTGTAAAATGTTCTCCCATCATGTAATGTCACCACATCTTCATGTCGAAGGCCACTAATGCTAACTCTATATCATGGGTAGCATTGTTCTGCTAAGGTTGTCTCTGCTATCGAGATCCACACGCAATCACTGCTCACTCTTACATCATAACACATCCAATTCTGGTCCCTGATACGTCGCAGTAGACTACATACCCAACACCCTCTCCTGGTAGCCTCAAGATGGGGGAACATGTTAGTCCCTGCCTCACCTCCTTATAACTCTGTTGTCATCTCTCCATCCACATGAATGGTTGTCCTTTATTCTTCAATGGTGAAAAGGGTGAAGCAACTCTGGAATAAATAGGTATAAATATCTGGTAGTACCCATCTATCCCTAAGAAACTCCGCACCTCGGTCACACTCCAGGGTGGCTCCCAAGCTAGAATATCCTCTATCTTCGCTAGATATAATGCAACTCCAACCATTTAGATAACATGTCCTAGAATGGGAATCTATCATATATAAAACTATCATGTAGAGAGCTTACCATAAGTCTGGTTATCTCAGAGTGTATCTAAAACTACTTGCAGATTATAGGAATGCTCCTCCCCCATTTCTTAGTACACCAAGATGTCGTTGATGAAGACCACCACAATGCAATTGAGGTATGGATGGAAGATCTCTTTCATGAGTTCCATGAACACTGCAAGGCCATTGGTCATGCCAAAAGTCATAACCAAGAACTCATAGTGGCTATACCGACATCTAAAGGTCATCTTTTTCACATCCTCATCTTGTACCCTCAGCAGATTATTTCCTGATCTGATTCCTATCTTTTAAAACCAACTAACTCCCATTAACTGATCAAATAGATCATCAATACATAAAAGTGGATACTTTTTCTTCATGTTCACCGAGTTCAGGCACCGATAGTCCTCACTGATTATCAAAATCCCATCTATCTTCTTGGCGAACAATATTGGGGCTTCCCATGGAGAAACACTAAGACTTATGAACCCCTTCCTCTATAAGCCCTGTAGTTGAACCCTTAACTCGCAATGATCTACGGGAGCCATCCGATATGATGGTGTAGATATCAGTGTCCTACCAGGTTACATGATGATGTAAAATTCTACCTCTCTACATGGAGGTAGTCCGAAAACATCATCAAAAAAGACATCGATATACTGGTCGACCAATACAGGATAGCTTGGACTCTCAACATCAACTGGCATGAGGGTAAGTCTAGCCAACTGATGTGTGATCGACGACACCCTCCTCCATGTAATTTCATCCTATGCTTAAAAGGTTTCCTTTCATTCTAGTGAATAATAATACAGTCCTATCCACATAGACGCACAACTATTTATACCTAAAATAGTCAATATGAGCAAGGACTATGGATAACCAGTCCATACCCAAGAAAATGTTGTAAGGCCTCGAAGTTGCTACTAGAGGATCCCAGTCGAAGATCTCTCCTCCTAGAGTAAGCTCATATTATAGGATCCAATGTGTAATCATCGAATCCCCTCATGTAGAAGTCTCTAGCCATAAGAATTGAGTGAACAACTCTATCGGAATCTCCAAGCTCCGAACGAGGGCTATGGAAATTAAATAGTGACTAGAACCTGTGTCTATAAGTACTTTATCTAGGGTGTTATAGACACAGATTGTAACTCTAATAATCTTTGGAGCATTATGGTCATAGGCCTTAGCTTCCTGGATCTGAGCTCGTCCCTGTCCTCCTACTCACTGTGGTTGGGGTGGACAACCTGGAGGTGGTGGCGGTAGAACCTCAAATCTCCACCCACCGCCTACTGAATGACCAACTCTTTTCCCATATCCACCACCATTCAGACCTCATCTTTCAAACCTCATCCTCTCTCTTAGCAGTCCCTCAACCATTATCTTTTACTCTGAATGGTGGGTCGGGCAGTCGTGAGCCATGTAACCCTGCCCGCTGTATGTGTATCACGGCCTGATCCATAACTTTCCTCCACTATCCTGTGAGCCACTCACCACCGACCATATATCTTAAGGTCATCCACTAAGAGTTCTGGCCCTCATGGTCCCCTGCATCATATGTCTACTAGCTATTGTTGATGACTCTACTAACTGACATCTGGTGCTGGATCTCACTGTCGGGGCCTGCTCAGCTAGGAAGCTCTCCACCAAAAGTTCTCTCCTCAGCACCCCATCCTTCATCGGAGTGTTGATTGATATCATCAATGCTCTAATCTCTTGTCGAAGACCGTTCTCAAAGGTATGGGCCCTGAAGAAAGGGTCTTGTACCTTGTCAGTGGAGTGACGGGAGAGATCAATGAACTTTGCAGAGTACTGGGCCACTATCATGATGCCATGTTGTATATAACACCCCGAGATTTTATGAGATGTATTATTTTTAATTTATTTGATGTCCAGTGTTGTATTCTGCTCCATGATTATCTTACTCTATACGCAACACCGTATTCACTTGAAGTATATGAAACACTATTCTTGGTTCGTGTTACACACAATTTCAAGTTCGTTTGATAGTAGTCATTCTACGCAACATTGAGTGTATATATATATTCAATATATAAATGAAATATGGTTGGAATCTGTTATATGCAACAACAAAGAATTCTTGCACTACATGCCACCCTAAATTTTCTTGCATTACACGCAATTGCGGAATTCCATGATAGCGTGTCTTGTACGTTATACCGAGTTTCCCTAAATAGCGATATCTTATTAAAATATTATATCAACTAGACGTTACGATTAGTAATACCCACTGTTCAGAATTTTATAAATTTTATATTTCAAAATGGACTTCATTTTTGGATTCAGATTATCGAAATTAGCCTAGGGTGATTTTTTGGTATTTTTCTGAAAACTTTTAATTTTTGATGAATAGTGAAAACACTATGTTACTATTTTAAAACCGAATTTTTATTTAAATAATTATTTATTTTATTTAAATTTATTTTATGTCGAAATTGATACATAATACCTATATAAGTTCAATGTAATTCATTGGAGTCCTTTTATAATAATTTTATATATATAAAAATTTTATTGAACTTTTCACCATCTTTTACCCACCTCCTAGGAGAATTTGAAAATTTACACAAAACATAATTTTACCACTTCTGTGAGTGGAATTTATAAAATCCGAGAGATATGGTTAAAATCCAGGAGTAAAATTTGAATCAATAAGATAAAAATAATATTTTATTAATGGTAACTTTTTACTTTTATTTACCATGGTTAAAAGTAAATAGGGTAATTAAGGGTAAAAATGATATTTTTATTACCTTAACACATGTCCCAATTCTATTGTATTAGAATAATTCGACCAAAAACAACCTTATAAATATAATATTATCAATTTGGTCCACCTGGATTAGATTTGGACATTTATTATTATTTAATTCAACGAAGAGTTAAAAGAGTTAAAATCAAAGTTTAATAACTAAAACATATTTAATATAGGGTTATAAATAAGATAAATTAGACTATAAATATTAATTAGAAATATAAAATTATTTCCTACAAAATGGTTTTTTATTTATAATTTTTAGACATTAAATGATTTAATTTATTTATGACACAATGATGAGGCAGTAATTACATTATTAATAAAATATTAACATAATTGATTCTATAAATACTCAAATAAATGTAATTTTAGACTTTTTATGAATTAAAATATTTTTATAGGTTAATATGACATGTTAGTATTAATTTAATTAAATGTTTTCGAACTAATCATGTTGTTATGATTTTCAAAAAAATCAATTACCAAATAGTGTCAAAATTGACATAAAATAGTTTTTAAAACAAATATTATATTATTAATTGTATTTCAATTCCTAAAAATCTAATGTTCGTCCAAATGACTTATATGGGGTTATATATTTTAATAATGAATCCCTTGGGGTTCGTTTGTCTTGTTATAGTATGTTTATTAACCATATAGTGTAAGAAAACAAGAAGACACGAAAAAGTTATATTATTTAACATAGAGTTAAATCTAAATGATAATGTTAAAAGTGTCACCTAAACTTGTATAAAACCTATTGGTTGAGATTTTTTAGACCCATACCCACTTTAGTTTTAAAATACATCAAATTTTAACTATTATAAAAAGAATATGACTTTATTATAAAATAATATTTTAATTTATTCCAAAGGAGCCCCTCTCCTCCCTTATAAAATGGGCACCCCTTCCCTCTTATCTTCACACCCTTTTAAGCCTTGAAGCTCGGCCAAACGATGAAAATTTCACATATAAATATCTATATTTATATCCTAGAGGTTCTGATCCTCTCAAAAGACCAACTCTAGTGCCCCAAGAAGAAGTTTAAAAGAGGTGCGTCGAGGAAGAGGTAATCTCTTCTACCGACTCTTTCAAGTTTCTTTCTTCTTATAATTCCTCTTATTTAGTTGTTTCAATACAAATTAATAACATAAGTATTAATTATATACTGATATGTTATTATAAATACGAAAAAACCCTATTTCACAATCTATCCATCCTACGGAAAATGAAATCATTGCGCGTGCGTACGTACGGAATACCATCTCCACGCCGTGGTGTAATCAGTTTTTCCACCACCACCTTAATTTGATGGGTATAATGGTGTAAAGTATAACTATATATGATTATTATAACATCATACTGATTCTATTATATTATATCATCCACTCCAATTCCATTCAATAAATATGGGAACGATATCATCCCTCGTGCGTACGTACGGATTACCGTCTCCACGACATGTTGAGATCCATTATCCATGTTAACCATTCAAGAATGATTATAAAGTATATATAATTATTAATAATAAAATATATGACATAATAATGACATTTTATTTATGTATATATATATGTATTTCATCTACTTAATTCCATTCAATTCAATAAGGAAACAAAAACAGCGTTCATGCGTACGTACGACCTACCGTCTCCAAGAACAGTGTATATCATTTCATTTATCGGTCTATCATATATATATGTATATGATTAATATATAATATATATAAATCATGTTTTACATTCATAAATTAATTAATTCAGGATATAAGTCGTAATATCAAGAACAACAAGTCGAAACAAAATAAATGAAATTATTTTACCCAAAACGCTGCATTAACATGGAATTTACAAAATAACGGGTAATATAAAGTCATAAGTGAACAATGTATGATATCATAACAAAGAATATGATTCTATAATAAGCCAATGACATTATTTAAATCATTATACAGGAGGTCTGGAAACATACGAAGCATATTGGACATAAGGTAAGGGATAATTATTCCAATCACATTTTTATCCGAGATTGTTTATTTGTAACTATTTACTGTGGTTTTATTAATTATCCATGTCCATATGTTATCAAAAAAATTTCATAAAATGTTTAATTTTCTTCCATGTATTTTTAAATTCATTTTTACCCTTTTTACTTTTACCACATCATATGGAAGGAGTCTTTCTTTTGATTACCATACGAGGTACTTTTTGACTTTTCCGGCAAAAGTACGAGAAGAATGTTTTTTTAACTTATACAGCATGAACAGATTATTAGGGTTTCATAACTCCTTATTTTCATGATTATTACTCTAAAATATATAATTATTATTTTCAACAAATTTTTTTTTTTTAAATTTCATGGCATTTTGTTTAAAGAAAATGATTTTGAAGAAAAAATGATATTTTCTTCAAGAATTCATTTCTAGTGTTTTATCAAAACCATTTTCCATTTAAGATGGAATTATTTCATATGTGTATGTTTCAAGTATAATTTCTCTATTATTTAAATGGTTTCACCTTTCATATGATTAAATGATATCAATTTTTTTGTATGGATTATGTTATGATGGGATGATGTTTATGAAACCCATTTTATACTTTGGGTAATGATGAGTGATTTATGTTCATGTTGTGGGACAGGTAAGAATGATTTCATTATGAGATGGGTGAGACCTATATATCCCTCCAATAAATTGGGTAAAGATTTATATCTCATGATATAGACATTGCTAGAATGGTAAGTTAATCCGATTCAGTGATACATGACTGGAACGAAGAGTGAACTCGATTCAGAAGGGGACATTGTCCACTAAGATGGTCTTGGAAGCAATGCCTTGGCTAATATAGAAATCATATCATGTGCTTATTGGTTTTCCGCAATTACATGTTTTATTCCCAGGCTATTTTATCATGATTGATGTTCCTTTATGATATATGCCTTATTTACTTCCAAGATGCATGTCTTTGCTCAAGATTTTGATGTTTAGATTTTATGTTCAAGTTCTTGCATTAAAATGGTTATGGATTGTTTTATGTTCACTATGTTTTCCCTTACTGGGAAATTGAGCTCACCCTTTTTTATGTTTTCTTTTCCCCATGATTTAAATAAAGTGTTTAGGTATGTAAATAAAAGGGGAAGATCTTTATGGGAGATGTTGAGGATCTTTCACCAAGATTAGAACATTATATTCCGAGTTTCCAAAGACATTAAACAATTAAGATCCTTGAGTGTCTATTTTTGTTATGTTTTATGTATTCCTCAAAATTAATGTAATGTCCATGTACGTCAAACATTGGGTCTCTATAGTTGGTATCAGAGCAAAGGTTTAGTTAACCTTTGGAAACTTGGATGCGAAAACTTTAGTGAGATCCCTAGAGATATTTCAACGGTATGTCTAGGGATGTCCCTAAGGTTAAGTATAAGAATAGGTTAATGTCCTATAATTATGTTAACAATCTTATAATTAACCCTCAGTTGTTATATATTGAAATTACTCCCCCTTCAATATGATTTTTCACTCTAACACTATTCTTTTAGGGTTTTAGAATATTGCTGGAAATAGGAAGATTCACAATAATTGAGGATATGATGGACAATGGAATGATATTATTCATGACTAACCAAATGAAATTGGATCTAGAAGTCCACATATCATTTTTATGACTAATCATAAATATCATAATATGATCAATAATCTCAACATTGGTATGTTTCCCGACTCAGCTAATAAGAGAAAGATGGAGTTTCATGATGATCATAGAGGAAACAATGTTCGATTTCCCTCATGTAAATTATGTGGTAAGAGGCATCAGGGAGAATGTTTCAAAGGAACTGGAAGATGCTTTGGGTGTGGAAAAGAAGGACACCAAGCCAGTAATTGTAAAGGAAAAGGATTAGTTAACACCATGGACAAGGATAATTGTATTGCTAAGACATCAACAACGGTTAGATGTTTTAAATGTGGAATGTACAGGCATTATGAAAACCAATGCCCTAAGGGAAAATCTCATGAAGAGAATCAGCATGGTCATATGGGTAGTATTTATGTGGATGATGATGAAGAGACTACAAATGATATATGAGATGAAAAAAATGATGAATCTCATTCAGTGGTTTAGGAAGGCAGTGGAATGATTGTACATTTACCAAGAGTTATGTTAATGGTACTATAGAATAAAGACACATCTAAGTATTGTTACACTATTGTTATTCCTAAAGTATTTGAAGGTATATGTTGAATGGTACTAGTAACCATGAAAGTTTATTCAAATATTTTTGTAAGGTAGATGATATATGCATAAAGAAGGGATAAGGAGATAATGAAATGTTTGATAGTATTAATGAGCTCATAACCTATATAAAGACGAAGTGATATCATGGTTTGAGTATTTAGAATTTTTGGTATTTTGGTATGTTTAAAGAGTTACCTTTTGATAGCATTTATGTTTTCAATATGGTTCTATGATAATTTATGTTTCAAGAGAATACTTGATTAAGGTATTCACATGTTTGTAATGTGACCAACAAGATATATCATTTGATATATGGGGGATAAATGATGGTATTACATGATCGGTAGATGACATTTCTAGTAATTGTTTTCTTTATACTATGAGCTTGGACATAGGTATTTTAGATAAGCCTAAAGTTTGGAATGAATTATGTTGGACATAAGTTAGTATTTTTTAAGGCTAGAAATTTTTTCGATATTATTGATGGAATGTTATAATAGTGTATATTATGAAAAGGGACAACATGTAGAATGGGCGACAACCCATCGCGTCGGACAGGGCTGTGGGAGTCGAACCCACAACCAAAGTGCGACAGTCCTTTATCGCCTACCACTGGCCTATAGAAAGACCCTGGTTAGTAGAAGCTAGTTTTATTATATTATGCGGTACAATATATGAAGTATAAGTCCATTTTAGGAACTATATATGATTAATCTCACTATATATGGATTATGTATTTTTGATACCTTTTTTTACCCTTTTGTTTGAGTGAGATGGAATGACCCATCATTCTACCACATGATCATCTAACACATCATGAATAACAAATTCAACTTCATTTATTTAAGAGATGAAGTGGAAATTTTCCATGGAACAACCAACGGTGAGATTGTACCAAAAGTAAGAATGTATTTCTTCTATATCCAATTTCTTCAACTTTAGGAAAATGATCTTGGAAACAAAAAATATTGTTCTAGTGCTCTTCTTTCTGATGAATCATATGGTACCTTAGTTCATAAAAAATTTATGGCTTTGAGATTGTTCGCTTTTTCATAGCCATGTTCTCTACCACTATGCATCAGAACTTGATGGTTAGATTTCTCTTCCATATTTTCACTTATGTTCTCCTATGTGGATACCCTGTGATTAGTTAATTTGGGTAACCGTTACATTTTATAATTTATTTTTCAAAGTTATGTTTTGGTATTCCTTTTTATGATGTTGGTTTCTATGAAAGAAACATTCAAGTAGTAAACCATTTATAACTCCGATGAATGTCGAGGGCGAAATTCATTTTAAGGGGGGTAGAATGTAACACCCCGAGATTTTATGAGAATTATTCTTTTTAATTTATTTTATGTCTTGTGTTGTATGCCACACCAAGATTTTCTTGCGGTATACGCAACACTGTATTAGCTTGCAGTATACGCAACACTATTCTTGGATCGTGTTACACACAATTTCAAGTTCGTTTGATAGTAGTTATTCTATGCAACATTGAGTGTATATATATATATATTCAATGTATAAATGAAATATGGTTGGATTCTGTTATACTCAACACCAAATAAGTATTTCACTACACGCCACCCTAACATGGCTTGCATTACACGCAATCACGACCTTCCATGAAAGCGTGTGTTGTACGTTATACCGTGTTTCACTAAATAACGATATGTTATTAAAATATTATATAAACTTGCCATTATAAAAATTCATACCCACTTGTTGAAATTTTATATATTTTATCTTTCAAAATGGACTTCAATTTTGGATTCAGAATATCGAAATTAGCCTAGGGTGAATTTTTGGTATTTTTCTGAAAACTTTCAATTTTTGAGGAATAGTGAAAACACTAGGTTACTATTTAATAATCGACTTTTTTATTTAAACAATTATTTATTTTATTTTAATTTATTTGAGGTCAAAATTGAAACATAATACCAATATATGTTCAATTTAATTCATCAGAGTCATTTTATAATAATTTTAGATATATAAAAATTTTATTGAACTTTTCACCGTCTTTTACCCACCTCCTAGGAGAATTTGAAAATTTACACAAAACATAATTTTACAGCTTCTGTGAGAGGAATTTCAAAAATCCGAGAGACACGGTTAACATCCAGGAGAAATATGTGGTTCAATAAGATAAACATAATTTTTTTGGTGAATAGTAACTTTTTACTTTTATTTACCACGGTTAAAAGTAAATTTGGCAATTAGGGGTAAAAATGATATTATTATTACCCTAACACATGTCCTATTTCTATTGGATAAGTATAATTAGACCAATAACAACCATAGGATTATAATATTATCATTTAGGTCCACTTGGATTAGATTAGGACATTTAGTATTATTTAATTCAAAGAATAGTTAAAAGAGTTAAAATCAATGCTTAATAACTAAAAATTTTAATATAGGGTTATAAATAAGATAAATTCGACTATAAATATTAATTAGAGAGATAAAAATATTTCCTACATAATGGTATTTTATTTATAATTTCTAGACATTAAATGATTTAATTTATTTATGACACAATGATGATGCAGAAATTATCTTATTTATGAAATATTAACATAAGTGATGCTATAAATACCCCAATAAATGTAACTTGAGACTTTTTATAAATTCAACTAATTTTATTGGTTAATATGACATGTTAGTATTGATTTAATTAAATATTTTCGAACTAATCATGCTGTTATTATTTTCACATAAATCAATTACCTAATAGTGTCAAAATTGACATAAAATAGTTTTTAAAACAAATATTATATTATTAATTTTTATTATATTCCTAAAAATCTAAGGATCATCCAAATGTCTTTGATAAGGTTATATATATTAATAATCAACCACTTGGGGTTCGTTTTGCTTGTTATTGTATGTTTATTAACCATATAGTATAAGAAAACAAGAAGAAACAGTAAAAGTTAAATTATTTAACTTAGAGTTAAATCTAAAAGATAAGGTTAAAATAGTAACCTTAACTTGTCTAAAACCTATTGGTTGAGTGTATTTCGACACATCCCCACTTTAGTGTCGAAATAAATCAAATTGGAGCTATTAATAACCAAATATGACATTATTATAAAATAATATTTTTTGTTATTCCAAAGCTGCCCCTCTCCTCCCTTATAAAAAGGGCACCCCTTCCCTCTTATCTTCACACCCTTTTGAGCCATGAAGCTCATCCAAAACATGAGAATTTACCTTCCTAAACCTCTATAGTTATATCATAGTGGTTCTTCTCTTCTCAATAGACCAACTCTGGTGCCCTAAGAAGAAGTTTAAAAGAGGTGCATCGAGGAAGAGGTAATCTCTTCTACCGAATCTTTCAAGTTTCTTTCTTCTTCTACTTCCTCTTATGTGGTTGTTTATTTATAATGTAATAACATATGTATTAGTTATATAATGGTATGTTATTATAAATACGAAACAACCCTATTTCACCTTCTATCCATCCTACAGAAAACGAAATCATCACGCGTGTGTACGTACCGAATATCGTCTCCATGTCGTGGTGTAATCAGTTTTTCCACCACAACCTTACTTGGATGGGTATAATGGTGTAAAAAATAAATAAATATGATTATTTTAACATCATACGGATTCTAAGATATTATATCATCCACTCCAATACCATTCAATAAATATCGGAATGATATCATCACTCGTGCATACATACGGATTACCGTCTCCACGACGCGATGAGATTCATTCTCCATGTTAACCATTCGAGAATGATTATAAATTATATATATTGAATAATAATGAAATATATGACATAATAATGACACTGGATTTATGTATATATATATATGTATTTCATCTACTTAATTCCATTCAATTCAACAAGGAAACGAAAACAACGTTCATGCATACGTACGACCTACCGTCTCCATGAACAGTGTATATCATTCCATTTGTCGATATATCATATATATATATATGTATATGATGAATATATATTATATATAAATCATTTTTTACATTCTTAAATTAATTAATTCAGGATATAAGTAATAATATCAAGAACAACAAGTTGAAACATGATAAATGAAACGATTTTACCCAAAACGCTGCTTTAACATTGAATTTACAAAAGAACTGGTAATATAAAGTCATAAGTGAAACATGTATGATATCATAAGAATCAATATGATTCTGTAATAAGTCAATGACATTATTTAAATCATTATACAATAGGTTCGGATACATACGAAGCATATCAAACATAAGGTAAGGGATAATTATTCCAATCTCATTCTTATCCGAGATTGTTTATTCGTAAGTATTTTCTGGAGTTATGTTCCTTATCCATGTCCAAAAGTTCTCAAAATGTTTTCATAAAATGTTTACTTTTTTTCCGTGCATTTTTAAATTCATTTTTACCCTTTTTACATTTACCACGTCATATGGAAGGAATCTTTCTTTTGTTTACCATACGAGGTACTTTTTGACTTTTCTGGAAAAAGTATGAGAAGAATGTTTTTTAACTTATACGGCATGAATAGAGTCTTACGGTTTCATAACGCCTTATTTTCATGAATCTTACTCTACAATAATTAATTACTATTTTCAACAAAATCCTTTTCTTTTAAAATTTCCTGTCATTTTGTGAAAAGAAAATGATTTTGAAGAAGAAAGGATATTTTCCTCAAGAATTAATTTCAAGTGTTTTATCAAAACCATTTTCCATATAAGATGGAATTATTTAATATGTGTATGTTTCATGTATAATTTATCTATGATTTACATGGTTTCACGTTTCATATGATGAAATGATATCCATTTTTTTGTATGGATTATGTTATGATGGGATGATGTTTATGAAACCCATTTTATACATTGGTTAATGATGAATGATTTATGTTCATGTTGTGGGACAAGTAAGAATCATTTCATTCTGAGATGGGTGGGACCTATATCTCCCTCCAATGCATTGGGTAAAGATTTATATCTCATGAGATAGACATGGCTGGAATGGTAAGTTAATCTGGTTCAGTGATACTGTAACACCCCGGGTAAATAAAGAATACGACATTTTCATATTTATCAATATTTGTGAATAAAATATTAATATTACTTTAAAGGGGACGCTATGCTCGATGGCGTACCCAACACGCAACAACGAGTTTCTTGGGAATCTTATGTTGCACTCTAATAATAAAATATTATTATTTTAAATGGTAGTTAACATGTAGTCGTTGTATTGGCAGGAATGGATAGAAATAACTAAAATATGATTATATATGTTTTTTAATGTTTTTACATGTATCCAATAAAAGATAATGTCTCAAAATACGGAAAGAATTCAATTTTAGGCGTATATGCCCTAGTTTTCACTAAAGGTTCACTTATCTCCTTTTGATGAAAAACCGTCATTAAATATAGTTTTGTTCACTCTTATACATCCTTTTGGACCAAATAATACTCTTCTTAAGAATTGGGACATCAAAATTTACTTTGTGTAAATTTTTGGTATCTTTCCGATAAAGTTCTTTTTTTAAATGAATAGTGTAAAATGTTGTATTTTAATTCAAAAAAACTTTTTAATCTAATTTATTTATATTATTAGGTTATCTTTTGAATTGGTTTTAAAGTGAAATTAGAATATATTTTTACCATTAAATCCAATAGTGGTCGTTGGAATTAATTTCACTTTGAAATCAGACTTAAACCAGTGTCAATCTTTTGATACTTATTGTTTCATAAAAACACGCTATTTTCTTTGAAAGCATGAATTAATTATTAAATTAATTAATGTGACTTATATGTTTTTAATTTTGTAAAATAGACTTCATTTTTGAATTCGGAATATCAAATATATCTTCGGGTGAATTTTTGGGATTTTTTCTGAAAAACATTAATTTTTGATGAATAGTGAAACCACTAAGTAGTACTTATAAAAACTGATTTTTTCCGTATAAATGAAATTTTGTTTTGAATTTCAAAAATCCGACATACATGGTTGTTATTAAGAAGTAAAATGTGGTTCAATGGGATAAAAATAATTTTTTGTTGAATAGTAACTTATTAAGTTTTTAATCGCGATTAGAGGTAATTAGTGTAGTTTAAGGTAAAAATAATGTTTTAATAATATGAAATGAACTTCACACATGTCACAACCTCATTGGATGTGTCATGGCCGACCAAGACAACCCATGGGTCAACTTGGGGACCCCATGAAGCCACTTTGGTTGGAAAATGAAATTAATATCTTTTTATTTAAAGTTAAAGTAAAAATGAGACAAACATGAAATGTTTTACTAAAACAATTTTTACACGGGGATATAAAAATAATATTTTTGACTATAAATATTAATTGGAAAGATAAAAATATTTCATACATCATAGTAGTTTTTTTATCATTTTCAGACATTAAATAAATTAAATTATTTCTGACATCATGATGATGCAGCGATGACCTCATTATTTAACGATTTAAATAAAATGGAAAGATAATGTAATATCTAAGACCTACACATTTCAAAAACCTATTGGATGAGTGGATTTCGAACCCTTATCATCTTATCCTCGAAAGACATAAATGTGGGTCCTTTAAAATCCGAAACTCTTTTGAAAATAAATTAACATTTTGTAACTTTACAGGAGTGCCCCTGCTCTCCTCTTATAAAAGTCTCCCACCTCTACCTCCATACCCACACTCCCAAAGCCTTTGGCTCGGCCAACCTCTTCCCATTTTGTCTCTCCACTTCCCTCTCTTACTATTTTAAGCCTCACTTTGGGCATAAGTCTTCCCAAGGAAGCCTTTGAGCTCAAACCAAAGGGAGTAACCCAATTTTAAGGTAAAGTCTTCACTTGAGTACTTTTGTTTTATTTTGCTTCTCCAACCCCCTAAACTCTTTTTATTTATTTCTTTTGTAAAAAATACAGTATTATAAATATACTAGGATTTTTTTATAATAAGGATTCGAGCTACACTTTCACACACCTACATCTAATGGTTAAAAAACATAATATTTCCGTGGATGGCGAATTTCGGCCTCCCGAAATGATGATTGTTCAACATTCTTTTAACACCTTCAAAGGTGGCCATTAAGATGTCACTATATTTATATATGATATGTAATATGTTTATGTTTTACTTAAGCTTCAGTATTTTTCATTTGTGGCTTATCTTTATGGCTTCCATTATGGGTATACGCGATATCTTCATTTTAGGAAGTGCGGACTACCGCCCCCTCAAAGTGATGTGATTCGTTAATGCCATACGTGGGACGTATAAAGGATGGATTTAATGTTATTATATATGATGTTATACTGGAATTATTATATACCTATATATCATTATTATTACTTTCCATTAAAGTATGAGATAGAAATGAAAGTAGCGTTCATGCGTACGTACGGCTTACCGTCTCCATGAACGGTGCATTTCATTTCTTATCCCCAAATGTAATGTACTATTATAAGTACATGTATCTAATGGATATATATGATTAATGATACATATTAATTATGAATATAATTCTGGAATTAAAATATAAATACCTCTCATTTAGTTTTAATTCCATTAATATGACAAAGAAATGTAAGTAGCGTTCATGCGTACGTACGGCTTACCGTCTCCATGAACAGTGCATTTCATTTCTTACCTCTAAATGATTATGTAATATTATAAATACATGTATATTCTGGATATATATGATATATATGATATCCAAATCATGAATATAATTCTGGATATAATGAACATTTGACCACATGAACAACATGTAATTGTAAGAAGTCCACTTTCGACTTAAGAACCAAATATCGACAAAACAAACATTATTAACTTAAATGATTAAATAATGTTTATAACATTGAAATAAGTGATCTAAAAGGAATAATGAACTAGAAAAAGGTTCTTAATAAAGTTTAAATTAACTCAAGTTTATTATTGAGGACGTTAAAGAACAATCGAGTCAAGTCGGACCCGAGGTAAGGGATCCTACTCCTCTCATTCTTTTTAAGTACAATATTTTATGTCATTCCTTTTAAATATCATCTTTCTTGTTATTGGGATGTTATTTTATATTAATCTTACTGTAATTTTTATGTTCAAATGATGATAGACCATATTCTCTCTCATCAATCCATTTTGGATGTTTTGGGTGGCGCCGTTAGGCTGCCGAATTTTCGTAAGAGATATAACCTCTCTTTCTTTTTAAGTACTCTACTTTATGTCACTTCATTTAATCTCCTCTTTGTTATGTTGGGGGATGTTCTTTTATATTCCTATTTCTATAAACTTCGTGTTAATATTATGAGATACCCTATTTGATCTCATCAATCCATTTTTGTAAGTTTTATGTGGCGCTGTTAGGCTGCCGAGTTTTCGTAAGGGATTTTTCATCTCACTTTTATTCCCTTGAGATTTATGCTACATTTTCCACAATTTCCTTTGTGTGGTGTATTTAATGCCCATTATTCTACACTTTGTGTAATAAACTTTCGTTTATGAGTATTTACATCAATGATGTATTGTCCTTATTTCATGGGATGTATGTTTTGAAAGTTACCCAAGTCGGTAAGGGAACCTTTCACCCTCCTCTTTTTAAAAGACTTCTTTTGTTGGGTCTTTTAATTTAAATATTGTTATGTTGGGATATGTTCTCATATATCCTTATTGATGTAAATTTTATGTCCAAGTGATGAGATACCCTTTTTTATCTCTCATCAACTCATTTTGATGTGACGCTGTTAGGCTGTCAAGGGAACTTCTTAACCCAATTTCGATTTCTTTGGGTTCAACATGTAGTTATTGAATATGTCATCCTTTGAATATGTGTGAATGACCTTTTATTTTTTTACACTTAATATCCACTTATATTGGGTGTATTTATATTTTTCACACATAATTTTGAGATTGAATTATCCTTAATTTAAGGATACATTCTTTATAAGAAAATTCATCACATTTGACATTTCTACTGAGACTTCATTGTTGTTATGAACCAATTCACTCTTATATGGTGTATATACTGTCCTTTGGAATATTATATCATGAATCCATTTATTCTCATGATATTATAAAGTTCTGACTAAATGTTATTCCTCATTTATTGTATTCAAGTGTCTTTAATTTTGGTAGAACCCCGTAACCAAAATATCGCTTTAACTGTTTTAATTATTTGGTCTTATTAATATCCATGTTTTCAAAGTGGTTTTAAGGATTTATTTATATAGATATTAATGGATTAAAATTTTAAAAGCTTCAAGGTGGTATGGGACTTCGTCTCAATCTCCTTTCATTGAGGAATATTTTTTTTATACACAACCTTCTTTTATACGGTGTATAAACCCCTTTGACTTTTACGTTTATTAAAAATGAATCTTTTTATACGATGAGTTTACTAAATGACAAAAGGGAATGTTTTTATCGTACGTATGCGGCGACACCGACTTCTCCACCGCCGTGACCATTATTTGAGTTTCGGCTTCCTCAACAAGCCGTACCTTTTTTTAAAAGAAAAATAAATACCAAGTTTTACTTTTCTTTTATTTTGGTATTGAAAATGGTTTTCATAATATTTTTATATCAATGTGTTGTATTGATATCTTGTGATTGAAAGGTGTAAATGTTTTGTTTTCTTTATGCATGTTTTATGTGATACGATTATGTTGAGGTTCTTGGGAATTATTATGAATATGGTTGGTTCAGTGACTAACTAAGGGTGGGTGAGCCCGATATAGCTCTCCAATTCATTGGGTAACACGAAGGAGTGAAACGTTAAGGATTCTCTGAAGAGATTTAGGGAATATACTGTGATGGGTATTCAAAACGTAACCAAGAGGGTTACTCCCTATGTAAGAATTTTATGAAAGCCTCGAGTTACCTTTTATGTCTTATGATTTCTATGATTTATTCATGGTTTGATGAGGTATGTTAAAGTGCCTATGTTTTATGGGTAAAGTATGATTTCATTCCTTTGTATATATGAACTCATGTTTCCTTTCCATATTTTTTATAACCCTTACTGAGCTTTTTATGCTCATCCCACATTTTTGAAATGTTTTTCACAGGTCAAGGGAAAGGTACATGATGTGATGATAGTGTCAAGGATGTGTCAAGAAAGAATCCATGTTTTATTTTCAATATGTTTCCGTTGATGGGAAGAATGAATACTGCCTTTTATGTAACCACTTTGTTTAAATGTGGAATGTAATGCATGTTTCATGATCTAATTCTCTATAACTCTAAACCTGAAAAGATCCTCAATGTGTAATCTTGTAATAACTCAATATTAAGTAAGGATTAAGGCTGGGGCCTTATAGATACAGGACTGGAACGAGGAGTGAACTCGATCCAGAAAGGGTCTTTGTCCTCTAAGATGCTCTTGGCAGCAATGCCTTGGCTACTATGGAAATAATATCATGTGCTTATTGGTTTTCCACAATTACATGTTTTTCCCATGCTATTTTATCATGATTGATGTTCCTTTATGATATAATCCTTACATACTTCCCAGATGTATGTCTTTGCTCAAGATTTTGATGTTTAGATTTTATGTTCAAGTTTTTGCATTAAAATGGTTATGGATTGTTTAATGTTCTCTATGTTTACCCTTACTGGGCATTTTCGCTCACCCTTTATTATTTTATCTTTTCCCTAGGATTTAAAGAACTGTTTTAGGTAAGAAAATAAAAGGGTAAGATCTTTATGGGAGATGTTGAAGATCATTCACCCGGATTAGAAGATTATATTCCGAGTTTCCAAAGACACTAAACTATTACGATCTGTGAGTGTCTGTTTTTGTTATCATTTATGTATTATACAAAAGTAATTTAATGTCCATTTACTTCAATCGTTGGGTCACTACAGTTGGTATCAGGGAAAAGGTTTAGTTAACCTTTGGAAACTAGGATGCGAAAACTTTACTGAGATCCCTAGAGATATTTCAAAGGTATGTCTAGGGATGTTTCTAAGCTTAAGTATAAGTATAGGTTATAGTCCTAGAATTATGGTAACAATCTTAGAATTAACCCTATGTTGTTATATATTGAAGGTACTCCCCAATGATTATGATTTTTTCCTTTCACACTATTCTTTTTGGGTTTTAGAATATGGCTCGAAACAAGAAGATTCTCGATAATGGAAGATATGATGGACAATGGAATGATATTCTTCAGGAGAAACCAAATGAAATTGGATCTAGAAGTCCACATATCATTATTATGACTAACCATAAATCTCATAATATGATCAATAATCTCAACATTGGTAAGTTTCCCGACTCAGCTAATAAGAGAAAGATGGAGTTTCATGATGATCATAGAGGAAACAATGTTCGATTTCCCTCATGTAAATTATGTGGTAAGAGGCATCAGGGAGAATGTTTCAATGGAACTGGAAGATGCTTTGGGTGTGGAAAATAAAGACACAAATCCAGTAATTGTGAAGGAAAAGGTTCAGTTAACACCATGGACAAGGATAATGGTATTTCTAAGAAATCAACAACGGTTAAATGTTTTAAATATGCAATGTACGAGCATTATGAAAACCAATGACCTAAGGGAAAATCTCTTGAAGAGAATCACCATGGTAATATGGGTAGTATTTATGTGGATAATGATGAAGAGACTAAAAATGATATATGAGAATAAAGAAATGATGATCTCAGTCAGTGGTTTATGAAGGTAGTGGAATGATTGTATGTTTAACAAGAGTTATGTTAATGGTACTATGGAATAAAGACACATCTAAGGATTGTTACACTATTTCTATTCCTAAAGTATTTGAAAGTATATGTTGAATGGTACCGGTGACAATGAAAGGTTATTCAAATATTTTTGGAAGGTAGATGATATTTGCATAAAGAAGGGATAAGGAGATAATGAAATGTTTGATAGAATTAATGAGCTCATAACTGATATAAGGACAAAGTGATATCATGGTTTGAGTATTCAGAATTTTTGGGATTTTGGTATGTGGAAAGAGTTACCTTTTGAAAGCATTCATGTTTTCACTATGGTTCTATGATAATTTATGTTTCAAGAGAATACATGATTAAGGTATGGACATATTTGGAATGTGACCAACAATATATATCGTTTGATATATGGGGGATAAATGATGGTATTCACATGATCTGTAGATGACATTTCTAGTAATTGTTTTCTTTATACTATGATCTTGGACTGAAGTATTTTAGATAAGCCTAAAAATTGGAATGAATTATGTTGGACATAATTTAGTATTGTTTAAGGCTATAACTTTTTTTGATATTATTGATGGAATGTTACAATAGTATAGTTTATGAAAAGGGACAACATGTAGAACGGGCGACAACCTGTCACGTCGGACAAGGCTGTGGGAATCGAACCCACAACTAAAGTGTCGTAGGCCTTTATCACTGACCACTGGCCTATAGGAAGACCCTAGTTAGTAGAAGCTAGTTTTATTATATTAAGTGGTATGATATATGAATTATAAGTTCATTTTAGTAACCATATACAATTAATCTCACTATAGATGGAATGATGTATTTTTTATACCTTTTTCTACCATTTTGTTTGAGACGGATGGAATGACCCATCATTCTATCACATGATCTGCTAACACTACACGAATGACAAATTCAACTTCATTTATTTAATAGATGGAATGTAATTTGTCCATGGAACGAACAGTGGTCAGATTGTACCAAAATCAAGAAAGTATTTCTTCTAATTCCAATTTCATCAACTTTAGGGAAATGAACTTGAAAACCAAAAATATTTTCCTAGTGCTCTTATATATGATGAATCAGATAGCACCTTAGATCATCAAAAATTTATGGCTTTTTGATTATTGGCTTTTTCATAGTCATGTTTTCTACCACTCTGTATCAGAACGTGATGGTTCGATTTCTCTTCTATATCCATATTTTCACTTATGTTCTCTTATGTGGAAAACCAGTGATTAGTTAATTTGGGTAACCGTTACATTTCATAATTTAGTTTTTATAGTTCAGTTTTGGTATTCATTTTTACAATGTGGGTTTCTATGAAATAATCTTTCAAGTAGAAAACCATTTATAACCCCGATGAATTTCGAGGGTGAAATTTATTTTAAGGGGGTAGAATTTAACAGCCCAAGACTTTATGAGAAGTATTATTTTTAATTTATTTGATGTCTTGTGTTGTATTATACACCAAGATTGTCTTGAACTATAGGCAACACTGTATTAGCTTACAATATTTGCAACACTATTCTTGGATCGTGTTACACACAATTTCATGTTCGTCTGATAGTAGTTATTCTATGAAACATTGATTGTATATATATATATATATATTCAATATATAAATGAAATATGGTGGGATTCGATTATACACAACAACAAATAATTCTTTCACTACACACCACCCTGACTTGGCTTGCATTACACTCAATTGCAACCTTCCATGATAGCGTCTATTGTACGCTATACAGTGTTTCACAAAATAGCGATCTGTTAATAAAATATTATATAAACTTACCGTTATAAATAGTATGATCCACTTTTTAAAATTTTATAAATGTTATCTTTCAAAATGGACTTCATTTTTTGATAGAAAATATAGAAATTAGCCTTGGGTGAATATTTGGTATTTTTCTGAAAACATTCAATTTTTTATGAATAGTTAAAACACTGGGTTACTATTTAAAAATAGACTTTTTATTTAAATAATAATTTATTTTATTTAAATTTATTTGAGATCAAAATTTATACCTAATACTTATATAAGTTCAATGTAATTCATTGGAGTCATTTTACAATAATTTTAGATTTATAAAAATTTTATTGAACTTTTCACCGTCTTTTACCCACCTCCTGGAGAATTTGAAAATTTACACAAAACAAAATTTTACCACTTCTGTGAGTGGAATTTTGAAAATTCGATAGATACGGTTAACATCCATGAGTAATATGTGGTTCAATTAAATAAAAATAATTTTTGTTGAATAGTAACGTTTTACTATTATTTACAACGGTTAAAAGTAAATATGGAAATTAAGTGAAAAAATTATATTATTATTACACTAACACATGTCTTAATTCTATTGGATAAGTATAATTATACCAAAAAAACCTTAGGAATATAATATTATCATTTAGGTCCACTTGGGTTAGATTAGGACATTTATTATTATTTAATTCAAAGAAGAGTTAAAAGAGTTAAAATCAAAGTTTAATAACTAAAACATTTTTAAATAGGGTTATACATAAGATAAATTTGACTATAAAGATTAATTAGAAATATAAAAATATTTCCTACATAAGGGTATTTTATTTATAATTTGTACACATTAAATGAATTAATTTATTTATGACACAATGATGATGCAGTAATTACCTTATTAATGAAATATTAACATAAGTGATGCTATAAATACCCAAATAAATCTAATTTGAGACATTATAGGAATTACAAAAATTTTATAGTTTAATATGACATGTTAGTATTGATTTAATTAAATGTTTTTGAACTAATCATGCTGTTATGATTTTCACAAAAATCAATTACCAAATAGTGTCAAAATTGACCTAAAAGAGTTTTTAAAACAAATATTATATTATTAATTGTTATTCTATTACTAAAAATCTAAGGATCAGAAAAATTACTTAGATAAGGTTATTTATATTAATAATGAAGCACTTGGGGATCGTTTGTCTTGTTATAATAAGTTTATTAACCATATAGTGTAAGAAAACAAGAAGGCACTGTAAAAGTTAAATTATTTAACATAGAGTTAAATCTAAATGATAAGGTTAAAATAGTAACCTAAACTTGTCTAAAACCTATTGGTAGAGATTATTTCGACCCATCCCCACATTAGATTAGAAATAAATCAATTTGGAGATATTATAAACCAAATATGAATTTATTATAAAATAATATTTTAAGTTTTTCCAAAGGTGCCCCTCTCCTCCCATATAAAAAGGGCACCCCTTCCCTCTTCTCTTCACACCCTTTTGTGCCGTGAAGCTCGGAAAAACCCTACCAATTTCACTTCTCAACCTCTATAGTTATATCATAGTGGTTCTGGTCTTCTCAAAAGATCAACTCTAGTTCCCAAAGAAGAAGATTAAAAGAGGTGCGTCGAGGAAGAGGTAATCTCTTCTATCGGCTCTTTCAAATTTATTTCTTCTTATACTTCCTCTTATTTAGTTTTTTAATTATAAATTAATAACATAATTATTACTTATATACTGATATGTTATTATAAATATGAAACAACAATATTTTAGCTTCTATCCATCCGACGGAAAACGAAATCACCGTGCGTGCGTACATACGGAATACCGTCTCCACGCCCTGGTGTAATCCGTTTTTCCACCACCAACTTACTTGGATGGGTATAATGGAGTAATGAATAACTATATATTATTATTATAACATCATAATTATTTTTATATATTATATCATCCACTCCAATTCCCTTAAACAAATATGGGGACGATATCATCACTCGTGCGTACGTACGGATTACCGTCTCCACGACGCGATGAGATTCATTTTCCATGTTATCCTTTCAAGAATGATTCTAAAGTATAAATAATGAATAATAATGACACTATATTTATGTATATATATATTTATGTCATCTACTTAATTCCATTCAATTCAATAAGGAAATGAATACAGTGTTCATGCATACGTACGACCTACCGTCTCCATGAATAGTGTATTTCATTCCATTTATCGATCTCTAATATATATATGTATATGATGAATATATAATATATATAAACCATGTTTTAAATTATTAAATTATTTCAATCAGGATATAAGTAATAATATCAAGAACAACAAGTCGAAACACGATAAATGAAATGATTTTACCCAAAACGCTGCTTTAACATGGAATTTACAAAAGAACGGGTAATATAAAGTCATAAGTGAACCATGTATGATATCATAACAATGAATATGATACTGTAATAAGTCAATGACATTATTTCAATCATTATACATAAGGTTCATATACATACGAAGCATATCGGACATAAGGTAAGGGATAATTATTCCAATCTCATTCATATCCGAGATTGTTTATTCGTACGTATTTACTGGGGTTATGTTTATTATCCATGTCCATATGTTCTCAAAATGTTTTCATAAAATGTTAACATTTCTTAAATTTATTTTTAAATTCATTTTTACCCTTTTTACTTTTACCACATCATATGGAAGGAATCTTTCTTTTGTTTACCGTACGAGGTACTTTTTGGCTTTTCCAGAAAAAGTATGAGAAGAATGTTTTTTAACTTATATGGCATGAATAGATTCTTATGGTTTCATAATTACTTATTTTCATGAAGAATACTCTACAATATTTAATTTATATTTTCAACACAATCCTTTTATTTTAAAATTTCATGGCATTTTGTGAAAAGAAAATTATTTTGAAGAAGAAAGGATAATTTCCTCAAGAATTCATTTCAAGTGTTTTAACAAAACCATTTTCCATATAAGATGGAATTATATCATATGTGTATGTTTAAAGTATAATTTTTATATGGTTTACATGGTTTCACTTTTCTTATGATGAAATGATATCCATTTTTTTGTATGGATTACGTTATGATGGGATGATGTTTATGAAACCCATTTTATACTTTGGGTAATGATGAATGATTTATGTTCATGTTGTGGCACAAGTAAGAATGATCCCATTATGAGATGGGTGGGACCTATATCTCCCTATAATGAATTGGGTAAAGATTTAAATCTCATGAGATATACATGGTTGGAATGTTAAGTTAATCCAGTTCAGTGATAGAGGATTGGGATGAGGAGTGAACTCGATTTAGAAAGGAACGTTGTCCACTATGATGGTCTTGGAAACAATGCCTTGGCTACTGTGGAAATCATTTCATGTGCTTAATGGTTTTCCATAATTACATGTCTTATTCCCAAGCTATTTTATCATTATTTATTTTCCTTTATGGTATATGCCTTATGTACTTCCAAGATTCATGTCTTTGCTCAAGATTTTGATGTTTAGATTTTATGTTCATGTTTTTTCATTAAAATGTTTATGGATTGTTTTATGTTCTCTATGTTTACCCTTACTGGGCATTTGATCTCACCCTTTTTTATGTTTTCATTTCACCGGGATTTATAGAAAGGTTTTAGGTAAGAGAATAAAAGGGGAGGATCTTTATTGGATATGTTGAAGATATTTCACCAGGATTAGAATATTATATTACGAGATTCCAAAGACACTAAACTATTAAGATCCTTGTGTGTTTGTTTTAGTTATGTATTATGTATTCTACCAAAGTAATGTAATTTCCATGTACTTCATGCTTTGGGTATCTAAATTGTAAGTGAAATATATCATTTATACACACTGAAAGTGTAGTTTCTAGGATGAACTATACCCTAAAATGGCCATTGAAGACCACCCAGGTGAGGGTCGCCTCTTTGTGTAACTAGAGTGTCAGACTCCACAATCTCCCAGTTGCTCCCTGAAAGAGACTGGTTGCTGGGATCACCATCAGACCAGCCAGTGTCCCAACAAACTTAAAAACTCTGGCCACAACCTCCAGCCAGTCCTCAGACGCCTGTAGTTCCGTCTCACCTCAGAACCTCAGAGGCCTCTGCCACTAGAACTCGTGAAATGTGATCAGTCGGTGCACACCCTCTACTGGTGCGGATGGTGGAATATGCTTCCCAATGTGTGGTGGTGCTAATGGTGCACCACCTGAAGGTTCTATCACTCTAAGAGGGCCCTGCACCGAAGCTACATTGCTCAATGGTCCATTATCGTCTTCTCTCTCATGAATCCTAGATGGCTATCTATGTTGTGGCATCGTGAAGAAAATAGGTGCGCCAATGAAAAATGGTATACCTGGTGAGATGAATCAAGAGATCAAAAGAAAAAAAATCAAAACACACACAATTAGTGTTTTCATGCACTGAATCAGAAATAATAATTCGAGGTCATGGTTTAAGGATACATCGGCCACCACATAAACACTAGATTCCCAAAACTGAAAACCACACTCATAACACTTAACGCTATTATTAGATATAAAATATCAGAGTCCTAGTTCTTCGGTAGAACCGACTCCTCTGATACCACTTTGTCACGACCCGTCCCCTATGGCCCATGACGTGACTACCCCAAACCCGCCCTATGGCTCATAACACTTAACGCTATTATTAGATATAAAATATCAGAGTCCTAGTTCTTCGGTAGAACCGACTCCTCTGATACCACTTTGTCACGACCCGTCCCCTATGGCCCATGACGTGACTACCCCAAACCCGCCTTCCATAGGCCAGGGGCTAGAGACTAGAACCAGAATGGTGTATCCATTAATGGGAAGGCATTGCCTTTAAACATGTACAATCACACAAACCTAGAACACAACAAGAATCAACCACGAAGTAAACAGTTGTGGTAAAAAGTGTGATAAAATAAAATGGGGTTGTATTACAAGCCCAACTAGAAAGTACAAGTACAAATGGAAAAGGAAAAATAGCTCCTGGGACATCCACCATGGATCCTATATAAAGGGTAGGTATAAATCATGATAAGTAGTAATGTGTCACATCATGCCAAATGATCCCTCTTTGAGCATCGTCTAGTCCTGGATCCCTCGGCCTTGATCAACATTATCTGTCATCTTCACAAGACACAACAAGTTGTGGGCAAAGCCCATGCAGGGGTGAGTATAACAATACTTAGTAGGGACCCCGAGACACCCGAAGGACTCCCAACGTTCCAAAAAGGAAAAACCAAAAAGTAAGACATCAATCAAAAACCCTGAAGCAGTCATCAAATAGACTTAAGTATATTCCCATACATATATACTTAAGTTATGAAGATACACTCGTCTCATAAATGATTAATTAATACCACAAAGGTAACACCACGAAGGTAAAAGTACCAAAAAGGTAACACCATGAAGGTAACACCACAAAGGTTAAAGTACCACATAGGTAACACCACAAAGATAAAACCACGAAGGTAAAAGCATCACACACGCAGCACCATGAAGATAACACCACGAAAGTGAAGGTACCATATAGGTAACACCATGAAGAAAAAAGACTCAGCTCATGCCTAGTATATAAGTAAGGAATAGAAGTATAGATGATTAGTCAAAAAGTTAGATCATCTAATTCTATCGAGAGGAACTGCTATTGACTATACAGAGTCTGACCCACATAGGATCAATATGTATTACCCCTTGCAGAACCACATTGGATCTGACCAACATAGGATCGATAGGTACTAACCCATGCTGACTCACACATGATCTTACCCACAGAGGATTGGTATGCACTTATCCACACAGGATCGATGAGTGCAGAATCACACAAGATCTGACCCACACAAGATCGGTGTTGACCCACACAGGATCGCTCGGTACTAACTTCCATATGATCTCTCTCCAACCTCCACCTCACTACCAGCCACTAATTTCCTGATCATAGATTTCTTGATTATAGAATAACCACACCTCAAGCCATAAATCATATTTCAACTAGAATTAAGCTCCATGAATAAGTACCACAAATCACCACCATGTCATAAGGGTACCAACGCAATAGATGGCTCATCATTCGGATGCCCGATCAGTGATTTATAAGAATTTTTTAGGGTCTGGTTAGATTCAGATTTTATCCAACCAACCTATACTCCAAAATTTCACAAAACTCAAGTGGATTATACAAAAGAACCAACTTGTCCTAACGGTTTCGTCGCCATAGAAGGTTCGTTAAATAGATGCTAGGTCTTTTAGTTACACCCCTTTTTGTGAAATGGGGGTGATCACACCTCGGTCTGTCCCAGCTCGTTTAGGCCTGTCAGAATATGCCAAAAAGACCGCTTCCCAAAAGGAATCCCAACTCAACTAACAGTGTGTCAAACGGACACCCAATTTCTTCAGTTACATGCATTTCTTGATTCGGGGACCAGTTGGTTCGGGGCCCAGTCCGACTCGGTCTGGTCGACCAGACGCAGCAGGTCCCAGGGTCTACCTGACCCCGTTCGTGTCTGTACTACTGAGGGTCAGCTTGGTTTACTGGGTCCAAACCATCAGGGTCGGCTCAGTTCGGTTCGTGGTCCCTTCAGTGTTTGGCCCAGCCAATTGGGTGGGGCTCGGCCCACCCGCATTGGCCCCCTAGGCGTCGGGTTAGGCCCGACCGGCTCGGCCACGGTTCCGGCCCGACCCGCTTAGCCAGCCCGCGTCTGACCCGGTCCGCCAGAAGGCAGACCCATCTTCCCAGCTTTCCACACAGGTGCGGGGCTGTTTCAGCCAGCCGGTGGGGTGATTCCCCACCATGTAAGGGTCGGACATTTTGGCTGACTGGGGGTCCTCCAACCCAGAGCAGTGCGGGGCCACGCTGCTCTCCACCTGCCACAGCCCACCGGCGGCCCCTGCAGGCGCCACCCCCTTGTCCCGCACTGCAGACTCGGGTCGGCCACCTCCATCCTCTGCAGCGCACCATCTCACTCCACCTACACCACCCATAGCCAATTGTTATGGGTTTCCTCAGGCCGCTGCCGGCCACCGCTAACTTGGTGCACCGGCAGTTCGGCGGTTTCTTCTGCGCTACCATCATCTTCTCGCTATCGTCACCCTAAGGAAAACATCCCCAAAGAACATAACTTAAATGGATCCGTGTGGGGTCTAGGCCTTGTTCATTTTTCACGCACCCTCCATGTTAATATGAAAACGAACTGAATAAAGGAAAATATCAAAGCTGAATAGTAAACAAACTCCCTACCTCAATATCTTTAGAAACACCCACAATTGAATAAGAGTCGGCGTTCTTTTTCCCCGCAACAAGCCGCCAATGTTTTGGCTCAAAGTTTTTCCATTAGTTCGTGATTCGGTGTGTCTTGTCACCGCCTGCTGGAACCAGCTCCATCCTCTAAGTGATTCGTGTTGCAGCACATTATCAAAACTTCATCACTTAGTGAAGTTGTACCAATACCTATCTCCAAGTAGTATATAAATAGGAGATGGGGAGGGTGATTAACGCCTGTGGAATTAAAGGTGTTTTATTTAATAGAAACCTTTCGAATTCCAATGGTGAGGTTATAAAGGATTTGAGGAGTGAGGCCATTTAATAGCTTGACACACCGTTGGTCCCAAAACTACAGCTTGTCTGCTGGAAGAAATAAAAGAAAAAAATAATGAACTTAATTTAATATTCTTTTAAAAAGTCCAAAATCTATCTTTTTCTCCCGACCTACTGTTGTCAAAGTGAATCTTCCCATTAGTGAATCTTGTCACTAAAGATTCAATAGTGCCCTCATATTTTTAATATAAGCACCGATTCAAGAGATAAAAATTGTTTCACGCACATTTACTGAATGTACCTTTAAAAAGAGTACAGAAATACCATATGTGAACACCGGGCCATGGAAACACACGTCTTCAAGTTTCACAGACTCATAATAATTCCATATAATTAAAAAAATACATTGAAAATCTAGGTCCTTACAATAATGTCCTTATATAAGCACAAATTTACACCTGATCAAATACAATAATATCTTTACAGACTAACCCAATCCTAAATTCTATTTTTCATGTCCACCAAACAACATATCTATTTTTTTACTAGAAATCCTATATGAAATCTTGATAAATTATGGTCTCTTTTATCAATAGTACCAAATTTACATAGGAATATTTTAATAAATAGTCTAATACACCAATAATCCTTATCACATATGGTTTATAGACTCGTGAACAACATCTTACAACCCATTATATGAGTTTCCATGTATATTTTCACTTGAATATAACAAGAACACTATGTTCCATGTACTATCCATCCCTGAATTCAATAACATAATGTGGCCAATTTGAATTATTTAAAAGAATCATCACATCATAAAAAACAACTATTTCCATTTTCTAGGGAAGAATAGCCACAAAATATATCTTGATCTGGTCTATAATGAGGTCTTATTCTTCTAAGGTACATTGGTGTAATATATCCATAATGATTCTCTTACACTACACCTACAATGTTACTCAATTATACCCATCCTCCATATATGTGTCAATCTCATCATGAGACATATCATCTTCTGTCTATGTTCTAGCTCACCAAAAAAATCATTTAATTACAATTTCTATCAATTTTCGGCCTACTCTCGATAGTTCTCTGATTTAAAAAATAATCAACTTCCATGCATAAATGTTGTGTAAAATTTATATATCATTCTTTTTAGTGGGTGTATAATTCCAAATTTCCTAGTCAGTATCCTGACTCATGATTCTTCCAGTCAAATTATATAGAATATGTTGACTTTTCCCAATTACATGTAAATTCATCATGAAAAGGGAGTCAATGATGCTCTTATCCAATATATTAACATCCCACCCATTCCAAGTCCCACCATATACACAGCCTAAATATGGCACAATTCTTGATCACATTCAACAACCCATGATCCCATAATGATCAAAAATGAATTTTTGTCACATAAGGAATGACACCCGACCAATCCATCCTTGTTCTCCAATTTTGGAATTAAACTCTATCAATCATGTTTCATTATTTATCAATAACCATGAAAGTACCATTATGCCTACATGGTATATTGAGTTGAATATTAGTGAATTAATCAAATTAATTAAATAACCTAACCAATCCTATTTCCCCATGTAACTAACAAATATGAACCAACCAATATATTATGATTCCCTAGTATGAAAACTTGGTACCATAAAATTATGTTTGTATTATGTTTATAGTCCCTAGGTATCCCACCTAGTCCAAATTTTGCGAATCATATAAGGTCTCAACCAATGATGTGTCACCTTTTCAAACATCTATGTATCCAATTACAAAAAACATGATAACTAACACAATAATTAGTGTAATATAATTTAATCAAACATAACATTCCTAATCCACTATATTACAAGAGTACTAATTATCATTAGCATCAAAACATTAGACTACCCCTCGAAGATTTAAAACACATATCTCGTGAGTTTAAAAAATTTACATGGTAGAAAATGTCACATACTAAAGAAATAACTAGCATCAAATAATTTAATAAATTTATCATTTGAATATGTATCATAAAATATCATTTATGTTGTTATTGAAACATTAAAAAACTAAGGTTGAAAGACAACATCATAAAATGGGTATAATTCTTTGTCACCTTATGTCTATCTTGGCCCAATAGGATATCTAGATTCATCCCACTATAGGGATTAGTCAATATTATTTAAAATAAATGATAATTTATATATAGATTCCTCATGAATTTACTTTAGAAGGTGATACATATACTCTTTGGTCCAGATGAGTTGAAATTTACTTAGTAATTTATAGTATCCCATGATTTTCATATATGAATATTCCATCTTTTTAGATTATTATTTAATAAATAAAATTACGATCCAATTAAAAACATTAATGATTATATAATTTTAATAATAGATGCATTAATATCATATTTGGGTACATTCTTCATTAACTCTTATAATATCATTCCCAGAATGTATCATTTTTTACATACCCTATCTAATGAATTTATTTATTACCTCGGAAAGGAGTCAAAACAATGGGAAATATCAGATGATTACTTAGGGTAAAAAATTGAAGATATCGATTGATGATCTTATAAAATAATTATATAATAATAATGTTATATGTTAATTGATATAAAAAACATATTTCATAATAAATATATTATAGATTTTAAACATGATCTATGGGCTGAAATATTATTACTTCAAAAGACATGAATAATAAGACAGAGAAGTCATCTTAATTTAGTCATGAAAATTAGGTTTAAATCATATTTATAAATACATATCATTATAGTGCGTAATGATTATATGTAAAAAAACCAGTTTATTTTCATAGGTGAACTACCAAGACCATCAAATTTGAGTGTATTAGGCCCGAAAATCAATTTTTTATATCATAATGGACCATGAATCATCACATATTTCCCATAGTGGATCTAAATTCCTGACATATTTACCACAGTGGATCATGATCATAGAATTCATTCTAATAATTATGTTTCAAGATATAAAACTCTACCAAATGCATCACATGGTTATATAATTTCAGGCTCACCAGTCACATAATGAAAATCATACATATATATTCCATAAGATAATAATGCATTCATCATATCATCATAATAAAACCCATGAGAAGATAATAGGTCTCATAAATGTTCCATAATTTCATCAAAGCATAAACCATTGTAAATAATATAGATTTATAATTATATCATTATAAATATCATGATAATAAAAACAAAGAATAATGGTGGAATCATTGGATCTTATCCATAATAAATCATAATTAATCCCAAAGTATTGTATCATATCGGAAAATTCCATTAATGTATCATGATGACATTTATTTAGGAAAATACACTTTTAATTTTTAAATCGAATCTTTAAAATGAAAAAAGTTAAAAAATATTATGGAATAAATTTTCATCATATTTTATTAAGGAAAATTTTCATGTAATATTAAAAACATTAAGTGGTCATGATGGAAGGAAATTATTATCATGATGAGTAAATTGAATTTAATATTCCATTAATATTTCAGGTAAAAATATTTATGTTCGTCATTAAAAAATGTAAAATATATTGTTTGGAATCATATTAATAAAAATGATAATATGGTAAAAACATTATTTAAACATTCAAATGATAAAAATGTTCCACTTATAAAAACAATTTAATGAGAACATTTACAAGGATTAAAATTATTTCTGATCACATTATAAAACATATATAGTTTTCTAAAAAAGACATTGAGTATCATACTGATTTAATGTGAATAATATTAAAGGAAAAAATATATTCCATAAAAAAATTGGATATTAAAAAATAATTTGATTTATCAAATATGGATTATATAAAATCTTCAATGGAAATTTATGTATAAATAATCGTGATTAATATCTCAATTTCTTCAAAAGTGGTCAAAATAACTGTATAATAAATATATTTATTAGAAATATATTTCATACCCATAATATTATCTAGAATACAATATGTTTTAGTTATAAAATTTTATCACATGGTTTTTAAATATTCATTATGAAAATCATTGAAACAAGTGATAACTGATTTTTTTTTCATTCATGTTTCGCTTAAATGGTCACAATATTTATAATTTAATTATTTTTCCATAATAAAAATAATGATAATTATTGTATAAATATATTATATATTAATCATATAAAATTAGTTTTAGTAATGAATTATAGAGATAGATTACGAATTACGCCATTCATGGAGATGGAACATTTTATATACGCATGAATGTTGTATTCACTTTTTGATGGGTGTAATGAATGTAAGATAATTAATAATAACAAAACTCATAAATAATTATTATAAAATATAAATATAATATATATTCACAGTAAATTCGTTATTACCATCCTTGTACAGTGGAAACCAAAAATGAATAACATCATTTCATAGAGGTGCTAGTCCACACATACACAAAAATGACATTATTATTTTCTAAGGGATGAGAGGAAAATAGATAATACATATTATAAAATCATAAAAAAAAGAATTTTTATGATTCTAAATTAATTTTTTTTATAATTGAATAAATTGATTTATAGGAGTCATAATAAGAATTAAAATTTATAATGTTCAGTTCATAGTTATACTTCATTCTTGATAAATATTATTGGGAATAAACTTTAACCCTTGAAAGGATTATATTTTTAAAATATCATAAGAACATAATCATTAAAATATAATATATGATTGTATTAATATTGCTTTTGGATGAGATATATGGATCAATTATTTTCATTAATGATGGAGAGAAGGTTCCCATTTACAATTGAGGGGAGGGACACTCTAGTAATTTCATAAAGTATTAAATTAATGTAAATTAATTATAATTGAAAAACAAATTATCCAAATTTCATTAATAAGAAGATGTTATGTGCATAAAACCAAATATTATCATAAAATAATGTTCAATCATTTTTTCCATGGGTTTTTACTATTATTTCATAGTTTTATCCTCCTATTTTAACTTCTCACAATTACCACAATAATAGTTCATTGTACAAATAAAGGGTTAAGAATTTTATCAAAATAGAAAATGTGACTCAAAAATTATACTTGGTTTATATTTTCATTCATGTACTATTTTATTGCTTAAATATATTATTTTCATAGATTCTAAATAATTTAATAATATATTATTAATCATAAATTTGCAGTAATGTCATTCTTTGAACAATTCATTTTACTTTCCATTGAATCAAATATGGTTAAATGAGGATTTGAATATAAACCATTACCAAATATTGAATATGTTATATCTATCATAAAATTTATCAGAGATTAATAATTATTTCATATTGTATGAATTTTAAAATTTTAAATATATTTATTTTATTTTCATATTAATTAAATAAATATTTCTTAGTGTTGCATAAGAGTTTATAGTTTTATTATGAGAAATTAAAATTAAAATTAGATATTCATGATAACAAAACTAATTAATATTACAAATAATCATTTTTAACCAAACATATCCACCTTTCCCCTTATGAAAAAATTTTAGAGACACTATGGTCAAGCAATTGACAATTTTTTATTTTATTCATAAATTTATTGAAAGGTAATAATCGATGGAAATTTTTACAATTTCGTGATATATTAGATAAATTTGTTTAAATGGACAATATATAAACATATAACAGGATACATGAATGTTTAATATGAATTTTAAGGCATTATACAATGATTTTAATCAGGTAATATATGTTTTACCGTAACTGTGTTGAAAAATATTAACCAAAGTTAGTATTCATATTTGAAAAAACAAAATTGATCTAGTTACAAAATGTGGTGTTCTTTACTTTTAATAAAGAAAAAAATGTTCAATATGAAAATTAAATATGTGTCAAAAATTAATTTAAGCTAAAAATGGAAAACTCAATTAAAATCAATTGTTAAAAAATGTCTTTTATGTATAAAAATATTTTTATTCCATATTCAAACCTAAAATTTCTTCCAATGAACATAATTGAAATATTCATAATATTATAGAAATAATATTACCTTTAAATCATTTTAAAACTTAATAAAAATTATAATATGATTGAAAAAATACAGTTTTAAATAAATAAACAATATTTCTTCAATATTAACTAGAAAATATATCTTTAAATAAATAGATTCACTCTAAGATAATTTTGAAATTTATATTCCAAATATGATATCATTTATATAAAATATAGTTTATAAAATTTTCATAATTTTATTATATTACTCTCTCACAATAAACAATAAAACAAATTTTTTAAGAAATAGTTTTTTGAATAATGAAATGAATTTAATAGAAAATGAGTTTTTATTTATTAAGAATTAAATAATAAATTTATTTTGATAATGATATTTAAATATATTTATTAATATTGATAATATTAATAATACCCACAAATTTAATTTATAGATGATAACTACCATAATATATAATATATTAATAATTTAGTGTGGATAGTTTAGATTTGCTGTTACATGTACATAATAATATCTAAGAAATATGATTTATTTATATTGAGCTATATTATAAAATATACTTTTTTGTAATATACCCAATTTAAAAGAAATTATTTACATGAAATTACACAAACCAAATAATAAATTAGGAGTTAATTTTCTAATCACATACTCAGGTTCACAAGTGGAATCTACTAATTTCATGTTTCACCAACAAACCATTTCTAGGTGAGTTATAATATTTCATTATGCATTCACTCTAATATAAAAATATCCACTATTTGTTCCTAAAAGGTGTGATCATGCTCCTGTAGTATGGACATTTATTTTAGTATATGATAATGTATGGGTATGTACATCATCGTGAAATATACATAGAAATCATCTTGAGTATGTGAGAGAATTTAGGACTGTGATTTAAGATAACCTACCATCACAAACTAATACAATAACATGTATATATAGGGTTCAGTGTTTCCCTCATTCCAAATATCATAACCATATTACATGTATATAACTATAGGATTATATTTTCAATAACATATATCTATAGATGTTACTAAAAATTATTGAAATAAATTTTCTGTTGACATTTTGATTTTGAATGTGATATAGAATGGATCTAATTTTATATTTCATTTCATTATCATAATAAGATCCCAATATCTCTATTTATCTAAAATCAACCCAACAAAAGAGATTTCAATAACTATATCAATGCGTGAATTTATAGAAGGAAAATTGAATCATTTAGTGGAACCTATTTATTCAAAAATTACACAAATGGAAAGTGTTTATCAAAACCCCCATTAAAATATATATGTCAAGATATTAATATATATTATGGAATTTTAATTGTCATCTCAGACTACCCATTTTTATAATAATAATATGAGTACTGAAAGTCAACTCTATATACATTTCCAGCTAAATGATTATGTATAACATTAATGTATTCCTCTAATCCTAATAAGATATAAGATAATGTTGTACTCCATGGAGTCTGACCATATCCATAATGTATATCCAATATTTGGATCAAGTGATTAATCTTCAATGATGGAAATGATGTTTGTTGACTTTATAATGCATTTTATGAAAACCCAAATTGCAACGTTCCCTATAAATGTTTTGGGAGTATGAATGTGAGATCTTTTTTATTTCGTTCCAAATTACATTTTTTTATGGTAAATGGTTGTAACATTCATTTATACTAATATCTCTTGGGATTAATTTTTAAAATTCCATGCATCAATATAAAAAATCTAAAATATCATTTTCCATGATTTAAATAAAAAATATTCTTTAAGATCTATATAAATATTTGTATATCCATGATTAATATAGAATCATGAATTATGAGTTTCTTCTAACAATTAACTATTCCAAAATTGTTTTGATGGGACACATACTTAGTTCTTGTATATAGACATGACCATTAACATAAAATATTCTGGTTTTTTTGAAATATAATTCACATTTTAGGATATATTTAGTTTATTTTTTTAAATAATTATAAAATATATAGACTCATACATTACATGTGTAAACTTGTACTTAGTATACATTTTTTCACTAGAGGAAACCATTTAAAAAATATGACTTCTCTTCCAGAGAAAACTTCAATTATATCATCATAAAATATTCATTTCCATTTCAAATCGTAAGATCTAGGAAAAATGTTTGAAAACTATGGATTATCATAAAAAAGACCAGTAAAAGGCATAAATAATGTAAATCATTAGTCTAGTGAAAATATAAAAACCCATTAAAATCCATTTCCTAAAAAATCAATAGAAAGTATAGAAACATTTTGGAGGTTCCTTGGCATATCATTACCATGCCACTCTTACATTAACCATTTTAAATAGAGTAACCGTACTGTTGAATTCAATCTCTATATTACCGAATTCATTTCATAACAAAAATGGGGATGACATTTCGTATAAGATATATCAGGCTCACCCATTTATCATTAGTTATAATGGGGATCAACCCTTTGTATAAGATATATTTAGATCAATCATCAGATTTAATAGGGACTAAACACTAATTGATAATCTCCAAGGACCATATCATTAATAAAATATGGATGAAACTCTTTTAATCCTACATGTATATAATTTCAAGATATCAATATATAAATTTCATTTAAAAATCACATTGAAATATAAAAAATTACACATAATGAATAATATAAATTATTTATAAAGAAATATGAGATATAATAAATGAATATATAAAATCTAAATATAAAATTTCATTCATGACATAGATGATAAAAATATTAAATGTTTTTTAAATAATCAATCCATTTTTAAAAACCATTTTAAAAATTTAAAAAGTTATCTTCCAATCAATGAACTCCTTACCATATTGGAATTTTTTTAAGAAATTTACATTTTAAAACATTAATACCAATATAAATAAATCATTAACACTATTTTTAAAATAAGGTCATAAAAGAAAAATATTTAGAGGTATAAATCATTATAAAATTAAATATGATGTTTAAGTTAAACAATCCATTTCCGTGGGTGTGACTCATAATATAGAATCATTATCTTCATGAATGAAAAACATGTGATAATTATATTCTTTTTTGGATAGTTTTTAATGATTTTTAATCATTTTATATCACTTATAATCATATTTTAATAATTACTTAATTATTTATGTTCATTCCAAACATTTTAATGATATTAAGTACTTGATTCCCAAATGAATTTGTTTTTTCCTATATTGTCAACATATTCTTAATTACATCATATAAATAATAATATTAATTTCATAATAATCAAATTTAGATATCCATTTTACTTTTAAATCCATTTTTTACATATGTATATTAAAAAATAATTATGTTTCAATCACTGAGATTGTATGTCATACCTACACATGAGTAATGTTTTCTTTTTTCAAAGATCAATATGGAAATAAGGTAACTATTATTTTATCTTTAAATAATATTAATAATATAATTATTATCTTGTTAATAATTTAAAAAAACTTAAATATATCATTCATATGATGTGGTAATGAAAAAAGAATCACATCACTTCATATAGGTGATTGGTTACACAAACAGATGAATGGAATCATCATTTTTATATGCAGGGAACCATTAAAAAAATGATATATTATCATTCAATAATGATAAATATTTCATAATTACAATATATAAACATTATTTACAAAATTATAACCAGTAAATGGGGACGGTAATGGAAGAATAAATATATATGTTCTTGAGGCAGTAGTTCATCGTACACACTAACAATAATTATTTTCCCATTACATAGATGTGGATAAATATTTAAGTGATTATATTAACATAATAACAACTCATTATATTCCTGATATTGGTTTTATTATTTAAAAAATTTTAATGAATATTTTAAGGATGTGGAATATGTAATAATATAGGACTACACAATTAAAAAGGGTGTATCTTATCCAGACCATCTCCTTTGATTTACACCTTAACACCTCTAAGAAGGGTTTTATTCCTAAAATAATTCCTCTAGAATCTAGGGAGTGATTTTAGGAATCTTATTTTAAAGATATTGTCTTATCTAAATATTTTCTCAAATATTATTTAAATAATAAGAATGGGTTCTATTTTAAAGTCTAGTGGTGGGGCACTATCGAATTCCTGATAATATTAAATTAATATAAATTAATTTTCAGTATAATATTATTAAAAAGTGATTCATTTATAATATGAGATGATTTTGTGTCTAATACATTTAATCTAATTAAAATGATACAAATTTTAACTATTTTATAATCCTTATAGTTTTATTATGACCCTTACTTTACTCTTTTATGTCTTACCATGATATCATTTAATTTACTCTTTAATGGTTAATATATTTCCTATAAAATTCTGAAGGAAAAAAGTACATTATTGGTGAAAATATTAGAATGACCAATTAATTTTTCTCAATGATTGGTTTTTATGATTATCAAATCATTTAATAAATTATTATTTATTCTAAAATATCATTAAGTTCAATTTTAACACTATTCATTATTTGACTTTCTAAAAAAACATAAAAACTTGTTATCTTTGCAGAGCACTATCACGACCCATCCCCTGGGGCCCATGTCGTGACTACCCCAAGCCTGCCTCTCATAGGCCAGGGGATGGCTACAAGCACCAGAATGGTGTATCCCTTAATGAGAAGGAATTTCCATTAAACCCGTATAAACACAAAATCCAAGATCACAACAAGAGGAAACCACGAAGTAAATTGGTGTGGTAAAAAGTTTGCTGAAAGTAAAGGGGCTAGAATACAAGCCCAACTGGAAAGTACAAGTACCACTGAGAAGTGAAAAACATCTCCTGGATCTCCACTAGGGATCCTACCTGAATGGTAACTACAGCTCACGATCAATAGTCCTGCGTCACTCCACATCAAATGGTCCACCTCTGAGCACCGTCCAGTCCTAGCTACCTTAACCTAGATCAACATTGTCCGTCGTTTTCACAGTACACAACAATGTGTGGGAAAATCTCGTGTAGGGGTTGGTATAACAATACTCAGTAGGGATCCCAAGACCCCCCTAAGGTCTCCCAGAGTTTCACAAAAGAAAAACCACAAATCAAGATCACAATAACAAAGAACGAAGCAGTCATCAACTCTACGTAGGTATACTCCCATACATATACATAAGTTATCATGATATAATCATCTCATACATGAGGGACAAATATCAAAAATTGAACACCACAAAGGTAACACCACGAATGTAAAAGTACCAAATAGGTAACACCACGAATCTAACACAACTAAGGTAAAAGTACCACACATGTAACACCATGAAGATATCACTAAGAAGGTAAAATCAGAAAAAAGATATCACCATGAAGGTAAAAGTACCATACAGGTAACACCATGAAGATATTGGACTCATCTCACACCATGTATATAAGTAAGGCACAGAAATACAAATGATTGGTCAAGAAGCTAGACCATCTTATTTGATCGAGAGTCACTACTGATGACCGTATAGATTCTGACACACATATGATCAACAAGTACTATCCCCTAAAATGGTCAAAAAAATATATGACCCTCCCAGAGTCAATAGTTACTAACCCCCGCAATGACCCACATAGGATCTGACCCACACAGGATCCGTAAGAACTGACCCACACATGATCATGGAGCACAGAACCACACAGGATCTGTATGTGCTGACCCACATAGGATCACTGAGAACTTACCTACACAGAATCTAACCCACATAGGATCAGTGCTAACCCACATAAGATCGCTCAGTAGTAACCTCCACATGATTTGTCTCCAACCTCCACCTCACATCCATCCACTAGATTCCCGCTAATAACATTATTGATTATGGGAGAACCACTCATGAAGCCATAGGTCATACCTCAATTTCCACGAAGCTCCCCAACGAAGAATCCCAAAGGACTAACATGTCGTAAGTGTTCTAACGTGACTGACAGAACAACAATCGGTCATCCGGTCTGTGACTAATAAGAGTTTTAGTTTTGAGCACCCAGTTGGATTCAAATTCGATCAAACCTGTATGTACTCCAATTTTTTCCAAAAATCAAGCGGAGTATACCAAAAGGACATTTCTTTACTAAGTTTTTTGGCACTGTAGATGGTTCATGAAATGGACGCCCGGTTTGTTAGTTACACCCCTTTCCGTGATACGGGGGTGATCGCACCTCGGCCCAGCCATGCTCGGTCGATCCTGTAGGAATATTCCAAATGGATTTCTTCCCAAAAGGGATATCAACACCTCTAATGATGTTTCGTATGACACCTAGTTAGTCAGTTATGAGATTTTCTTTATTCAGGGACTGGTTGGATCTGGGTGCAGTCTAACTCGGTGAGGCTGGCCCGACGCAATGGATCACAAGGTATACCTGACCCTTCTTGGGTCTGGCCTGCTAAGGGTTAGACTGATTTACTGGGTTTGGCATGTTGAGGTCAGCCAGGTTCGGTTCGCGGGCCCATGCAGCAATTGTCCTGGCCCGTCCTCTAGGGCTCTGCCCACCTGCATTGGCCCACGGGTCCACGAGTTCGGCCTGATCCACTGGGCGGGTCCAACCCGGTCTACTAGAAGGTGGACCGATCTTCCCAGCTGGCCTCGCGGGTGAGGGGTTGTTTCAGCAGGCCGGTAAGGCACTGCCCCACTGTGTAACAATATTCTGTTTTGGTTGACCGGGGGTCCTCCAACTCCACGCGGCATGAGGCCATGCCGCTCTCCACCTACTGTGACTTCAAGCGGTGGCCTCCTCAAGCAGTGTGCGATGGCACGCTGCTCCACCTCCGCCTTCCGCGGATGGCTCGATCCAGCCTCTTTCTTCACCCACCATTCCCCTTTCCCACCAGCGGCACGCCATGGCACACCGCACGACATCCACGGTTGGCCAGTGTCGACCGCACTTCTTACCACTGATATATAGTGTCACAGCCTCCTCCTACGGCGTGCAGCAGTGCACCACCTCTATCTTGTCTAGCCGGTGCCACCACACCGGCTATCATTCATGGAGAAGAAAGGGTAAACAAGGTATCAGATGTTTCGGGCCATGTTCGTTTGGCTCTCTCCCTCCACATTAGCTTGAAAACATGAAGGAGGAATAGGATTCAACAATCACTTGAAATTATAAAAAAAAAATTCTTTACATCAACCTGCAATATTTATTCCCAGTACTGTAAGAATATATCATCTGCGGATCAACTAGTTAGTGATTTGATCCACGTTCTTCGTTTAAAAGAGAACAACATGGGAAAAAATAATAACACAAATTTAAACCCCTACCTCAAGTTCATTGGAGAACCTCTGCACCTGAGGAAGAGTTGGTTTTTGTCATTTTGTGGTTCTTGTCACCACCTGCTAGAACCGGCTCCATCTTCCATGGGGTTGGCATCACAACATCTTATCAGAACATCGTCGCTTGAATATTATGTTCCAACACCTCTCCCCAACATCCATAAAAATATGAGAGGGGGAGGGCGAGTAACTCTCATTGAATTAATGGGGGTTCATTTAATAAGAACCTTCCCAATTTTAATGTCACTATTATAAAGTTTTTAAGGAGTCAATCCATTTAATGTCTTGACACATCATTGGTCCTACCATTCCCACATTTCCATTGGAAGAAGAGAAAGAAAGAAATAAAATAATAATGTTATTTTGTTATTCTTTTTAAAATTCCAAAATCTAACTTCTTATCCTGATAAATTGCGGTCAAAGTGAAGCCTCCCTTAAGAGAATCCCGGTGTTTCAAATTCAACCGTGCTCTGGGATTATCAATTCGAGCAATGAGTCAAAAGATATAAAACACCGACCGCGTGTTTATTGAACATACCCAGAAAAAAGTTTAGAAATTTATTAGTAGTCAACCCCGCCCTATGCCTATCAATGTTAGGCTCTGCCTAGGGTAAACACATCCCAAAGAACTCAATGGTACTCTCAGATTTTAAATCTGAGTTACCATTTAGATGTTATGGAGTTTAATAATAAAGTAATTGTTACTTCATTATTTTATTTATGGCCAAAAACTAAATTTCAAAGTTGGCCCACGTCAGCCATTGTTAGTATCTGCCTAAAGAAATCATATGCTTCATAGCTTAGTGGTTGTCTCAAATTTTTAATCTGAGTCACCATTTATTAGTTATAATAATTAGAAAAAATAAAATAACATTATTTTATTATTTTATTTATGGTTATGTCATTTTGGGTTTTCTCACCTGAGGCCTACACCGACAAAACTTAAGTCGCACCTAGGGTAAACACACTATCCTAAATACAATGGTGCCCTTGGATTTCGGATGAGGACACCTATTTAAGAGTTATTCCACTTTTTCAGAAAAACTACTCATGTGGGCTAATTAAGGCTTAACAAAATTCTGATGGATCATTTCGGGCACTCCGGGCCTCAGAATCGCATGCTATCTGATTTCGCGACATTGAAATAATATCAAATAATTTAAAAAATTATATATGGAATTTTCCGGTCCTTAAATTCTCCCCACCATAGGTTCTTTCATCCTCAAAATCCAAAACAAAGGCAAATCAAACAAATTATGGTACTGAGGATGACTATTAGCCTCTCCCTCCCTTGTGCTCTCTTGGAGGTTCCTGTACTACACCGAACTTACACCAGAGGGATCATTTGTCCATAAAGTACTCACTCATGTGGATTATCTATCTCCACCGAAAACTCTGTAAAATTCCCCCATCGTCGATCCCCATCTCTACCGAGTCGATAACGAGTGATGGATGATGTACATACCTACTCATTTATGATTCATGGAAAATATTATGCACCAGGTGCATTTGTGGGGGAATAACTAGACGATACGTCACCTCGCCTACACTATTGAGGATTTGGAAAGGTCTGGTGAACCTCAGAGATAGCTTTCCACCCCAGCCGATTCTCCACAATCCTCATCGGGGTGACAACCATATAAATATATGGCCTCCTTACTCGAACTCATAGTACCTCTGTCTCCTATTGAAATAAGACTCATACCTAATCTGAGCAGTCTTCACTTTATAACAAGTGAGGCATCGTGATACACACTCTACCACATCCTTCTTAATATCTGGCCACCAATACTGACGCCAGAGGTCCTGGTACATCTTCTCCACTCCAGGATGTACCGCTAAATGGGATGTATGGAACTCCCTCAACAACTCCTCTTGTAGAGTTACGGGTACCATGGTTCATTCTCTGAAGAGAACGTCATGCTCCCCACCATCAGAATATCCTTCCGGTGACCGTCTTGAGGATAACTTATCATGTCAGGCCTCACAGTCAATGTTCCGAAGTTGTGCCTCTTGAACTCACTAAATAATTTGAGGAGTGATTGTCAAAGACTATAGGTAAGATTCTCCATATTTATCCACAAAGGATATCTGTAATGTGACTGGATTCTTTGACACCTCACTTAGCAATTGTAGACCATAACTCTTATTGAGTGCGTCTGCTACCACGTTACCTTTCCCATGAGTATAGAATATCTCCAAGTCATAGTCTTGGAGGAAATCTAGCCATCATTGTTGTCTCATGTTCAGGTCCTTTTATGAGAAGATACACTTGAGTCTCTTATGATCAGAGTAAACTATAAATGTTTCACCCATAAAGTAGTGGCGCCACATCTTCAGCACAAAGACCACTATTGCTAACTCCAGGTCATGAGTAGCATTGTTCTAATCATGTTGTCTCAACTGCCATGAGCTGTAGGAAAAAAACGCCCAATCATGTATAAGGAAACAACCTAGTCTGGTCCATGATGTGTTGCAATATACTACACACCCAATGCCCTCTCATGGGAGCCTCAAGATGGGGGAACTCATCAGTCTCTGTCTCTGCTCCTGAAAGCTCTGCAGACACTTCTCCATCCATAAGAAAGTACCCCCTCCTTCATCAATTCTAACAAGGTTTCCGCCACCCTAGAGAATTTTGGTACAAATCTATTGTAGTACCCATCCAAAGATGAATCCCCCCTCCCTTTTGGGAGGTAATCCTGGAAATATCTTTTGAAAACATGTCCCTACAATCTGCCACTACTGTTGGGAACTAAAAACTCAAATCTCCTACAGCCATGAGGGTAAGGATGGCCGACTCAAGAGTGATCGTATGCACCTTCATATGCATGAGTTATCCTATGCTGCATGGGTTTCCATTTTCTCCGACCCAGGAAAACCGCATTCCAATGATTTAGATATACTACATCATTTTTGCCCAAATCATTCAATATGAGTATGAAATATGGATGTCTAGTCCATACCCAAACTAATGCCGTAAGGCCTCGACGCTGCCACCAAGAGTTTCCAACTTAAAATCTCACCTTAAGGGTCATATCACACTATCGGAATAAATATTATTATTGAGTCTCCTTCCAATTGTATCTCCAGACATAAGGATTAAGTTATTGGTGTAACTGGAAACCCTAGGTGTTGAACAAGATTCGTGGCAAGAAGGAATGATTGGTACCTATGTATATCAATACAGAAGCTAGAATTAGACATATACCACACCTCAAATAATTATTGGATCCCTTGGGTCACACTCCTTGACCCCTTTTAGCTACTCTCTTACCCTGTCCTCCAGCTCCCTGAGCCTGGTGGGGACCACATTGGGGGGTGGATGTAACATGTCGAAATGTGTACCATGTCATGCTAATCTCTTAGTACTCCTTCCACATATAATTCCATGCAGATTCATTTGTCCCTATCACTTACTCTTCTCGAAATATTTAACACACCCAAGCCTCTGAGACTGACATCAGTTTCCTACTTTCCCACTGCTAACATTCACTTGTTGTATCCACTCAGCATAATAACTTTCAACCACAAAGGTTCTCTCTTTCACCCTAACATAAGTAGGAATGAATATAGGAATAGATCTGGCTTGGATGTCCTTAAAAAAACCTATCTTGACGGTCTAAGCCATGAAGATCTTACCATACTATATTCATCGATTACATGGGAAGGTCGGTGTGCCTCAATGAATACTCATCTACCAACATGTCATCCTGCCTAAGCTCAAGAAGCTCTTGGAAACCCTCACCCATTAGATTTGTATGGTAAGAGACCCCCTTCTCTGAGGAAGGTTCTCAAACTTGTTCATATAAAATTCACCTCTTCGCAAGGTCAGAGTAATCTTAACACTATCATCTTTCTGCTGAGCCACATAAAATGGCTCTCAACCTGGACCGCCATATGATCGTATGGTGCCCTGGCTAGATGGAAACTTGGACACCTCTTCAAGACATTACTTTGCTTCATGTAAGTCTTGCTCCCCTCGTAACATGAGGGTTATCTGATGATGAAGTACATGTAAGGCACTATGCCTACATGTGTCCTCTATCGGTACCGCTAGTTGAACTGCTGACCAACAGGCAGTGATGTAGCTGGAACACTACACGAAGGTACCTTCATAAGAAATAGTCTGTGTACTGAAGCCTGATCACCATGTGGACCATCCACATGGTTATGTATAGATAAATACTAGCATCTAAGAACACCATCCGGTCTTTTTGTGTCCCAACTAGGTGGGAAACTCTAGCCACAACCCCGAGCCAGTCCTCAGCTGCCTGGGAAATTGTATCTCCTCCAAACCTCGGAGGCCTCTACTGCTGGAAATCATGCAACGCGCTCAATCGGTTTGCACTGTCCCCTAGTGTTGCTGGTTCTAACTTCTTCCTAATGGGTGGTGTTGAAGCTGGTACACCACCCAAAGGTACAATCATAGTAAGAGATCCCTTCACTAAAGTCTCATCACTTGGTGGGTCGTCATCATCTACTCTCTTATGAATCTTAGCTGTCTGTCTACACAGTGGCTTCGTGATAAGGAACAGGTCCACCACAGTCAATAATTTATACCTGGTGAGCTGACCCAAAAGATATCAAAATAAAAAAAATCCCCTAACACATTCAATCAGTGTTTCTGTGCACCGAGTTAGAAATCAGAATTCTGGGTCCTGGTGTATGGATACGTTGGCCACCGCACTAACACTGGACTCCCTGAACTAAAAATCCTACTCAATAATAGGTAACACTATTGCTCCATTAAAAAGATCTGAGTCCTAGTTTTTTGGTAGAACGGACTCCTCTGATACCACTTTGTCACGACCCGTCCCCTGGGGCCCATGCCGTGACTACCCCAAGCCTACCTCCCATAAGCCAGGGGATGGCGAGTAGCACCGGAAAGGTGTATCCCTTAACAGGAAGTCATTGCCTTTAAACTTGTACAAAAAAATCGAAGATCAAAAAATGAGACAACCATGATGTAAACTGGTGTAGTTAAAAGTGGGCTAAAAGTAAGGGGTTCAAAATACAAGCCTAACTAGAAAGTACATGTACAACTGGAAAGATTAAAATATCTCATGAATTTTCTACCAGGGATCCTACCTAGTGGGTAGGTACAACTCACGATCAGTTGTCCTGTATTAAAGCCACCCCAAATTGTCCACCTATAATCACAATCTAGTCCTGGCTCCCTCAATCTCGATCTATGTTGTCTGTCGTCTACATAAGAAACAACAAGGTGCGGGAGAATCCCGTGTAGGGCTGAGTATTACAATACTCAGTAGGGACCCTGAGACCCCCCCCCCGAAGGTCTCCTTGAGTTTCAGAAATGAAACCCCACAAAGCACGACCTCAATCACAAAGCACATAGTAGTCATCAATTATACTAAGTTATAAGCCAATACATAAACCTAATTAATCAATATATAATCATCTCATACATGAGAGAATAATATCGCAAAGTTAACACCAAGAAGGTAACACCAAGAAGTTAAAAGTACCACAAAGGTAACACCAAGAAGTTAAAAGTACCACAAAGGTAACACCATGAAGATAACACCATGAAGATAAATGTACCACATAGGTAACACCACGAAGATACCACCATGAAGGTAAAAGTACCACATAGGTATCACCACGATGTTATCACCATGAAGACGATAGTATAACATAGGAAACACCATGAAGATATCAGACTTATCTCACACTAGGTATAAAAGTAAGGCACAGATGTACAGATGATTGGTGGAGAAGAAAAATCATCTTATTATATAGAGAGGCACTGATGCTGACCATACGGAGTCTGAACCACACAGGATTGATAGGTACTAACCCCCTCAATGATATACATAGGATCCGATATGCCTAGAGTCGATAGGTACTAACCCCCATAATGACCCACACTGGATCTGACCCGCACAGGATCGGTAAGAGCTAACCCACATATGATCCCTGAGCACTGGCCCACACAAGATCAGTATGTGATGACCCACATACGATCACTGAGCACTGACCCACATAGAATAATACCCACATAGGATTGTTGTCAACCCACACAAGATCGCTAGGCAGTAACCTCCACATGAATTGTATCCGACCTCCGCATCATTTCTAGCCACTAGATTCCTAGTCATAACATTTCTGACTCTGGAAGAACTGCTCCTAATGCCATTGTTCATACCTCAATCTCCACAATGCTCCATGAATAAGAATCCAAAAGTACTTTTTTGTCATATGGGTACCAATACGATAGACATCACATCAATCAGAAGCCATGTCTATGAATTATGATCATTTTAGTTCTGAGGGCCTATTTGGATTCAGATTTGATCCAACCCAGCCATACTCCAACATTATACAAAACACATGTAGAGTATACCAAAATGATTGCCTTGTCCTAAGTGTTCTGGTGCTGTAGACGGTTCGTCAAATTGACGCTCGGTCTGCTAGTTACACCCATTTCCGTGAAATGGGGGTGATCACACCTTGGTACGACCTATCTTGGTTAGGTCCTCCGGAAAATGCCAAAGGGACCGCTTCTCCAAAGGGATCTCAACACCACTGAAGGCATGTCGAACAGACACCTGGTTCGTCAGTTACAGGCGTTTCATTGTTTAGGGACCGATTGGGTCTGGGCCCGATCTGACACAATCATACCGGCCCGACGCAATGGATCCCAGGGTCTACATGACACCGCTTGGGTCCGTGATGCTAAGGGTCAGTCCAATTTACTGGGTCTGGCCCTTCGGGGAGGGCCCGGTTCGGTTCGCGGACCCGGGATGCGGTTTGCCCGACCCGGCGGCTAGGGCTCAGCCCACCTGCGTTGGCCCACTGGGCCGCATGTTTGGCCCGGCCTGCTGGGTGGGTCCGGCCTATGTCTGGCCTAGTTCGCTAGAAAGCAGACCAGTCTTCTCAGTTGGCCCGATGAGTGAGGGGCCGTTTTGACCAGCCGGTGGGGCGATGCCCCACTATGTAACGGTCAGTTCTTTTGGCCCACTAGGGGTCCTCCAACCCGACGCGGTGTGGGGCCACACTGTTCTCCACCTACCGCAGCTTCAAGTCACGGCCTCCTCCAGCGGTGCGTGATGGCATGCCGCTCCACCTCCACCTTCCACGACCTACTCCAGTTGGTTGCCTTCTTCACCCGCTGCGGCCCATGCCAACGGGCCGCGCACGACGGCGCGCCGCACCACCTCCACAGCTAGCCAATGCCGACCTCTTAGCTAACCACCACTATATAGTGTCACAGCCTCCTCATGCGGCATGCAATGACGTGACGCCTTTATCTTTTCCAACCAGTACCACCACGTCAGTAGTCTTTCATGGAGATGTTAGGGTAAACAAGGTAGCAGAGGGTCTGGGCCATTTTTGTTTGGCTCGCACCCTCCGTGTTAGCTTGAAATCATGAGGGAGGAATAGGATTAAACAATCACTTGAAATTATAACAAAATAAATCCTTATATCAAGCTAGAATATTTATTCCCAATCCTGCATGATGAAATCATCCATGGAATAACTAGTTAGTGAGTTCATCTGCATTCTTCATTTAGAAGAGAAGAATATGGAAAACAATAATAACACATATTTAAACCCCCACCTCATGTTCGTTGGAGATCCTCCATGCCCGTGGAAGAGTTGGTGTTCGTCATTAAGTGGTGCTCATCACCACCTACAGGAAATAGATCTATCCTCCAAGGGGTTGGCGTCATGACACTTTGTCAGAACATCATCGCTTGGTGAATCTATGCCAACACCACTCTCCATGATCAATAAAAATGGGAGAGGGGGAGGGTGTGTAATGCCTGTGGAAATAATGGGGGTTTATTTAAACGGAACCTTCCTAATTCCATCAGTGATGTTACAAAATTTTGGAGGAATCAATCCATTTAATGACTTGACACGTTGTTGGTCACGCCACTACCATTTGTACTTTGGAGGAAGAGAAAGAATGAAATAAAATAACATTGTTATTTTATTATTCTTTTAAAAATTTCAAAATCTAACTTCTTTTTCCGATAAACTATGGTCAAAGTGAAGCCTCCGTTAAGATAATCTCAGTGTTGGGGATTCAATAGTGCTCTCAAATTTTTGATCTGAGAAATAAGCCAAAAGATGGAAAATGTTGGCCGCACATTTATTGACCGTACCCGAAAAAACATCGAAAAAATTATTAATAGTCACCCTCGACCTGTGCTGGTCGAGGTTAGGTTCTACCAAGGGGAAACATGTCCTAATGAAATGAACGGTACTCTCAGATTTTCAATCTGAGTTACCCTTTAGAAGGTATGTATTTTATCAATAAAATAATTGTTAATTAATTATTTTATATACAGCTGAAAACTAATATTCGTAGTTGGCACATGTCGGTCAATGTTTGTATCTTTCTACAGAAATAATACCCTCATGAGCTCAGTCATGATCTCATATTTTTAATCTGATTCATTTTTTGTGAGTTATAATCATTTGAAAAATAAAATAACTTTATTTAATTATTTTATTTATGGTTATCCCATTTTCGGGTTATTTCACCGGAGGCCTATGCCGACTAAACATAAGACACACCTAGGGTAATCCCACAATCCTAAATGCTATAGTGCCCTAAAATTTCTCATTTGGGAACCCTTTTATGAGTTATTCCACATTTTTTAGGAAACCTACTCACACATGCTAATTAAATCATAACAAAATTCCGAGGGATCATTTCGTGCACTCCGGGCCTCAGAATCGTGTGCCGTCTAATTTTGCAAACTCGAAATAATCCCAAATAATTTAAAAAAATTTATATGGAATTTACAGGTCTTTACAACTATAGTTAATAATTTTGAAAATGTACGAAATTCCATAATATTCTTGGATGATTTTAATTATATAAAATAAAATTTATTTTAATAATTCTAATATCATTTATTTCAATCTTTCATTTATTATAAAATTGCAACATCATCAATGTGTCAAAATTTAATGTAATATTTCATTCCCAAAAATTATATACAAAATACCATGAGGTATGCAAATATTTTATTTTTTGTAAGACTATATATATTTGAACATATCCCTTATATAACCCCATAGCAATAAAAAATATTTTGTTAAAAAACAGTGTGACAACCATTACTTTTAATTGAATTAAATACTATAAATATCTTAATGTCCTAAAAGTGGAGACATGTGCTCACAAAATCATTGAAATGATGATTTAGAAAGAAAATATCACATCCAATTTAAATTTTACAGGTTTTAGGTTATTTTTTTATTTTTTTATAAAATTATTTTTACCCATATTTACATGATTTACCAAGTACCATGGTAATAAAAATATATCTAAATATACAATTCATATTTTTCCAAAAAAATTAATAGGGACAAATTTAATAAATATAGGATATATAATTCCATATTTTTAGTCCAGTTTTTTTATATTGAAAAAATAATAATTTCATAAAATAAAAAAAACAATCTATTTAACAAAATGAAAAACCGAGTTCTTAAAGTGAAAACATTCAAAATATCGCATATTTTTTATATCGTATTTCAATTTGAAACTGATTTTGAAGAACTAAATTTGATAAAATGATAAAATAAAGATATAGTTATAATTTAATAACATTAAAAATGTTAATTTAGCACTATAAATAAGTTTCATGAAAAAGTTGTTTTCAATTAAAATGTATTAATTTTTTCACTAATATTCAAAACATAAAACTTATCAAAAAAACAGAAGTTAATTTTCATACTCCAATTTAAATATTATTTTATATTTTAAAATATAAATTAAAAAATTTTCAAAAACAATATTTCATAACAAGTGCTCCAACAAAAGGTGCCAGAACTGGCTTTTTTATAAAATATTTATTTTATTTATAAAATTTTATTCATTTTTATATAAATTATAGAAACCATATTTGATGATAGAAATTAAATTATATATATATATATCATTAATATCATAAAAAATGTTTGATTTATTATTATTTTGGTATAGAACACATATTGGAAAAAGGAAATATTTTTTCAAAAAATCATTTAATTTTATTTTATATAGGGTTTTACATTTATTTATAATTAATTTTTTACCAAATAACTATATATATACATTTATAAAACATATGTTCATAAATTATTTAATATTATTATTCCCTCCTTTATAATGACTAGGTACAAATGGTTTCATCTAAATAATATTTAGTTATTCATTTACACTCAATGTAGAATATCATGTATGCTACAAAACATAGTGTTTCTATTTAGAAACATGTGATGTAAAATTCTCCCCCAAACTTTTATAACTTTTTTCCCTCACAATTATAAATTTGGATAAAAAACTAGGGGTTTGAATATTCAAAATTCTTATTTGTAAATACCAAATCAGAAAAACAATTCATGAAACTGCCACATTAAAATAATTAAATTTATGTATAAATGTCACGTTAGACAACACATAGTGTTAAATGTAGAAAAACATATATATGGAAGAAATATTAACAATATTGTTTTGATGGAGAGTGATATAGATTGATGTATTGAATATGTTTACAATTATAGACCCAAAAATATGTGATGGGATAAAGGGTCAATGATTTCCTTATAAGAAAAGTTAACATATAATGTTTATGTTTTAAGATCCCTTACATCGTGTTAAGGGATTATTTTACTACCTGGACTAAGAACATAAGTAATCATACTTATATGAAATGTTGAGTTTAGCCCATTAATCAATTTTCACTACACGCACATATTTCCCTCCAAATTATGAGTATTCAAGTTGAATTTTTAATGCTAGAAGAACTAGAATCAACTACTAGATAATAAAATAACAAAAAGATTATTAATTATTAATTTCTCATGTCTTTAGAAATTAAATAAAACCAAAATAGTTAGGTTTAAATAAAAATCTCTCTAAAATTAATACAACTTTTTCGGTTGAAAAGATACTTTTAAACTCAAAAATTTATCATTAATACTCAATGTTCAAAATAGATAATTCAACTGTTCATAAATTTTCAAAAAAATTCCCAAGATTAAAATATGAACCCAAAAGTTATATAATCCCATAATCTTCCAAGATGAATGTATCTTTTTTCTCAAAATAACATAAATTACCCTTTATCCCTCATTCAAAACAACTAATTTCCCAAATCCCATAATATATATGATATGATAATTTTTTTAATAAATAACTCGTACTTAATTTCACTATAAAAAAATTGATTCTTCATAATATAATTCATCTTTTACTAATCAAATAAAATAACATAGTTTTATAAATACATTAATGAAACCGGATTCCCAAAATATTGAACATTTTCAAGGGAAAAAAATTGTTCAATTAATCCCCAAATCATATTCAGATCTCCTGGTTTTCTTTTTGATACAACATATGTATCCAATATCAAATTATTTTTAAACATAAAATAAATTTACTACATGAATAATTGTTACTAACCTGGACTTCTCGTAGGATAATTTTAGGCGATTCACAATTGTCTGCATTCATTTTTTAGTGTTATTCACATGACCTTGTTAGATGCAATTTTTTTTCACCCATACAATGGGTTTTCTTTTTAATAAATCTACATAATTATTGCAACGCTCCAAAAAAATTTTAATTACTAAAAAATAATCATAAGATGTTTTATACTCAATGTTTATTTCATAACAATCAATTTTCATCCCAAATGTAGTAACACTCAAATCCTCTATAAATAAATGTCTCAACATAACCGTTAGTAACCATAAAACTTTATAACTGAAAGGATGAAATGGGTTTCCAAGGTTTTAGATGTGTGATAAACATTAAAATTATAAACTCATTAGGATATCCCTAACTCTTAAGAAAAAATCATAATATCTAATGTCTTATTAATAATAATTTGATATTAAATATTTATTAAACCATGTTATAATTATTTAAAAACATTTTATAATCACATAAACCATAGTATGGGAAATAAATAAAGTAAATAATTAGTCCAGTGAAAAAACAAAAACCCATTAAAAACTATTTCTTAAAAACTCAATTATAAGAATAGAAATGTCATGTATTTTCCTTGGGAGAATGTTACCATATAACTCTTTCATTCACTCTTATAAATAGAGTAACCATACATTTTACTTCAATAATTAGATTCCATAATTCATTGGATTTATATAATGGGACTCACCCTTCTTATAAGCTATCTTAAGATAAAAAGTTTGTCATGGCCTATAATGGGGATCAAACTTTGTATAAAATATATTAGTCTCATCGATGATCTATAATGGGGTCAAAACCATAATTTATAATGTACAAGCATAAAATAATGACTAAATTCTTAAAAAATCTATTAAACCCTTGTGTAAAACACTTTCATATATCAAAATATCTTTTTCACATCAAAATTTTTTTAAAATTTAAAATCCACCTAAATAATAAAGAAACTACTTATTTGGAAGGAATAATGAATACATATAGATGAGTCCATAAATAATTGAAAACAAATTATTTCCATATATGTTAAAAAACCTTCCATTTTATTAAAATAATCAATCCATTTTTAAAACACATTTTACATCTTTTTAAAAAAAAATTGAATTAGTATGTCTAATACATCATTGAATGTTTTGAAGAAAAAAATTATTATTTTAAAACATTCATGTAAATATAAAAAATTCCATCAAACCATTTTTAAAACATTGTCATTATTTATAATAATTTAGAATAAAAATCATCAAAACATTAAAAAGGTTGTCTTAGTTAATGTGTCCCTCACCTTAAGTCTGACTAATAAAATACAATCCTTATATTCATGAATAATAAAAATGCGTTAATTATTTAATTTTTTTTTGATATCATTTTTAAAGTTAATTATTCATTTATTATCACTAATTATCATTTTATAACAATTACTTAATTATTTATGTACATGTTGGATGTTTTGTCGATATTCACTTCATGGGCCCAGAATGACATTGGTTTGGTGTCTATAGTCAAAATGGTAATAAGTCCATCATCTTTGAAATAATATTCATGAAATAAAAAAAATTATACATCAATTTTATTTTTAAATCCATCCATTACATATGGATATTAAAAATAAACTGTGTAACAATCATAGATACAGTATGTCGTATGTACACATGAGTAACATTTTCAATTTTTTAATGTTTATTATGGAAATAAAGTAATTACCGTATTTTACATACATAATAATAATAAGAATATAATTAATATAATATTAATAATTTAAAAATATGTATATATAACATTAATGTGATGTGGTGATGAAAAATAAATTACATCGCTACATGGAGGTGATAGTTCACACGTATAAATGAATGAAATTATAATTTTCATGTGTATAGAAAGGTAAGAACATAAATGGTATGTTATATTATAATAAGGATAATTATTTGATGAATATAATATATAAATATTAATAAAATAATTATAAACATTATTGATATACAATGATGGAAATTGAATTATATCGGTTTGGGAGGATGTAGTTCACCGTACAAATGAACGATAATTCTTTTCACATTTGATGCAAGTGGATATGTATTTATGTGATTATATTAGAATAAAAAAATACCATTATATTTGTGACAATGTACTTGTTTTTTTCATCATGAGTGACTAATATCTGAAGGATGTGGAATAAGAAATAAAATGGAAATACATAATTAAAAACGATACATCTTTTTTGAACTATCTCCATTGATTAACAGATGAAAAACTCTATGGTGGTTTTATGACTAAAATAAGTTCTCCAGAATGTGGGTAGGGATTATAGGAATGGATTTGGGTCTATAATGGATGATCAAAAAAGTTTTTAAGACTATTTAAATGAGACGAACAGGTTCCATTTAATAGGATATGGGAGGGGTGCTGATGGAATTCATGAAAATATTCAATTAATATAAATTAATTTTTTATTTTTAATTGGTCAAAAGTGATTTATTGTAATGATATGATGATTATGGGACGAAAAAAATTCATCCAATAAAATTCCATAAATTGTGACAATTTTTTAATCCTTATCTTTTTTAAATGTAATTTGATAATTTTAACACTTACCATGATATCATGTAATTTACTCATTGATTTTTTATATAGTTACTATAAAATTCCCCGTGATAATAAAAGATTAATTTAATAAAATTTAGGCTGACCCCAATTTTTTTTTAATGATTGATTTTTTTATTTCATATCATATAATAAAATATTATTATTTTAAGAATATAAATATTCTCCATTTTTAGACTAAGCATTATTTGAATTTTTATAAATAACATAAAAACATGATATATTTTAAAAAATATATTATGTCTTCAATAAAATGTCAATTTCCTCAAAAAATTTCTTGGATGTCATAAATTTTATCATATTATTTTTATTTAAATATTTATAGTTTCATTTATAAGAATCATTATTTTATTAAGAAATTATTACATTATCAGTGTGTCAAAATTTAATTGAATTATTTATTTCCTAAACATATTAAATAAAATACAATGATGTTGGTAAAAATTGTATATTTCATTATACTATTTATAGTTGAACATATATTTTATATTACCACATATCTAAAGTATTTTTTCTGTTAAAGACAAAAGTGAGAAAAATTGACTTTTTATTCCATAAAATATTATATATGACATAAATTCATCCAAGTGGATCCAAGAGATCAAAAAATTGACCAATGATTTTTTTGCTCTAAAATATCACATTAAATAAAATTTGGGAAAAGTTTATGGCAGTTGTATTATATGTTAAAATATTATTTTTACACTTTATTACCTGATTTAAAATTAAGTGTGTTATTTAAAATGTTACTAAATTTACTATTCATATATTGTAGAAAAAATAAAAAAAAATGCTATTAAATAAATATGAAATTTATTATTCAAAATTTGTAATTCATTTTTTAAAATTCGTAACAAAAAATTGGTTATTATTTATTAACAAATAACCTGATTGGGGAAATGAAAATAAAAATGAGTTTTTAATGTAAATTCATTCAAAAGGTCACAATGTATTTATATCCAATTTCAATACAAAATGGATTAAATGAACCTGAAATTGTATTCAATGATGAAAACATGATCTTATCATAAATTAAAAACATTGAACAATTAATATTACCCATCAATTAGTTTTATGAAAAATTAGATTTCGATTAAAAATCATAATTTTTGAAATTCTCCCTCAAAAAAATTACCAACAAAATAAGAAAAATCTAACCAATTTAAATTTTTATAGTAAAATATCATATAATAATACTTTTTTGTCAAATTTAACTTCTAAAATGTTTAAAAATTTGATTTTATACAAGTGCTCCATCAAAAGGCGGCAAAACTTCCTTTTTTGGAATATACTACTTTTATTTGTAAAATTGGATTTATTCCAATATCAAGTATATTATACATAGAATATTTATATTAAAAATTAAATTAAAAATAATATATATATTTATTATTAATATAATACATGAAGGTAGAATTATTAATTTATTATTATAAAACACAATAGTGCACATTTTAATAGTTTTTAGAACAAATTTCCATTTATTTTATAAAGGGTTTTATGTTCATTAATAAATATTTTTTTAACAATTAATTAATTATATATACATTTGTAATCAATATTTTCATAATAAATCCAGTTATCATCATGTTACACCTATAAAATCTAATATAAGAACATTATATTCAATAGAATGTAGACCCACCACACCAAGATCGTAAGGGAATATTATCTCCCAAGAATTGATAAAATAAAATATATTTTAACTAAATTCAATTTAATTTATATCTTTAGTTTCATGCGAAAATTATTTTGTGTACATAACATGAAATAGTGAGTTTCTTCAATGGATGCATTACATGCATGATAGAGTATTAATGAACAACAATATATTATTAAAATATTATTATTTTATATAATAATACATAACATAGTCATTAAATTATTAATAATGAATACAATTAACTAACATCTAATAATATATTATTTTCAAAATTATATAATATCTTATTAAGTTTCAAATTATGTCATGACCCATCCCCCGGGGCCCGTATCGTGACTACCCCAAGCCCACCTCCCATAGGTCATGCACTGGCGACTAGCACCAAAAGTGTAATTCCATAAAAATAAGAAGGCATTTCCTTTATGAATCGTAAACACACACAACCAGGGTTGAAGTGGAAGAAAAAACTATGTAAAAGTTGTATAAAAAGTGTAATGAAATTAAAATGTGTCATAAATACAAGCCCAAAAGTAAAGTAAAAGGAAAGGACAAACAAGTAACTACTAAAAAGAAAAACAGGAGGAAGGTGTCTAGAAGCTACTGGATCATCGACAAAGGGTCCTACCTAAAGGGTAGGTATAAATAGCCTCTTTTGTGCTCCACGTCTGTCCATATCCTCCGGGTACTGACTCGTCCTGAGATCCACCTCTAGGTACCGTCCAGTCCTTGTACACTCTACCTCAGTCAGCGTTGTCCGTCATCTGCATCCAACACAATGAGGTGCGGGCATAGCCCATGCAGGGGTGAATATAACGATACTCAGTAGGGACCCCGATACCCTCAATGTCTCAAAAAATCCAACAAGGATAAACCACAAATGATTATTTCAATGGATAGATGATACTTAGGTATATGCCCATACATATACATAAGTTATCAAGTACCCATCTCAATCATGAGGTAAACACAAAAGTCAATGACCCAGCTCAAACTATGATTTTCATTATCAAAACCATGACTGTTAGAGAACTCATCCTCTGTTGAGTACAGTGGGACTGTTGCTACACTGAGGCACTTCTCACTAATCGTGAACTACTGAGGTACTTCTCTTGTCGAGTACCGTAGGTCTGCTGCCAAATACCGGGTGCTCCGTCTGTTGTGGGTCTACCGCCAAATATCAGTTGCTCCACCTAACACGCTACAAGGGTACTCCTCCTATTCAGTCTCGTGGGTCTGATGTCAAATTCCAGGTGCTCTGTCCACCATGGGTCTGCCGCCAAATACCGAGCACTCCCCACATGGCTATTCGAATCACTCCAAGTCGAATCGGTCATGCAATCGTTAGTTCTATGAGCTACTAGGTCTCTGCACTCTATCTACTCATCCTCGAGAGGATCCTCTCAATGAGCTACTGGTAGATACTCAATGTGTCATTATGTCTCATGTGGAAGTATCTCAAAGGACCACCACATCATACGGGTCTCAACGCAACAAACGGCGCGTCAATCAGACGCCCGGTATATGAGTTATTAGCCTTTTAGTCCCAGGGCCTGGTTGGTTTCGTGTACGAACCAACCTGACCATTTATCAACTATACCCTGAACTCCCATGGGGTATTCTCAAAAGGATGTATTCGTTCAGTTAATGTCGGTGCCGCTGACGGTTCGTCTAACGGACGCCCGTAGCCCATGATATGGGCGAAAAGGGGTAAACCGGCCATAGTGGTTCGCTGTTCGGTCTGATCCAGTTGGACCGACCCAGTCCGCTGGTCTGACCCGCTCTAAGGAAGATGCCGGGCCCGAGTGGTCGCCTCAGCCCTAGTGGGTGGCCCGAACCAAGGTGGGCGGCCCAGACTGAGGCGGCCCGGTCGAGGGCGGCCCGGCCTGGCCCGAGGAGGCCCAACCCATGGCGGTCTGGCGGCCCAGTTGGCCCGGCGGCCCGGTCGGCCTGGCGACCCAGCGCCCCGGCGTGGATCCGCCCTAGCCACAACTAGGAGAGAATCACATTCCACCCTTTCACCCGAACGACTTCTCCATTCGGGTAGAACCGAACCGCCGCCTGGTGGCGCGGGTCCCGCTCACGCAGTACCCAACGGTGTTCCGCACCTCCCGGCTGGCCCGAGGGGCCAGCCGCTCCCCACCTCGGTGCAGCGCGACAACGCTGCACCCCTCCGCTAAGACCATGCCTAATAGGGACCTCCTGTTGGTCTCTGTGTGGCGCAATGGTTCCGCGCTCCTCGTCCGACTGTCGCAGACCTTCTTTCCGGCGTGGTGCAATGACACCGCGCGCCTCTGGCACCGTCGTGGCCCACCTACCCACGCCAGGGTTCTTTGCATGGCACAACGGTGCCACACCCTTGTGGAGACCCTGTGGGCATGTGCTTCCGCCTTCTTCATGGTCGGCTCATTGCCGGTCACCACGTGTACCGCCTTCATCATCAACGAACAAGAACAAAAAAAAAGGGGAGGTTCAGGACATGGTCATGCGGTCCAAACCCTCCTCGTTATGGTGATATCATTAGGTTCTCATACCAGAAATTTGTATGACCAAGAACACGTAAAAAACAATTCAAACCCCCCTACCTCACTTTTTTGTTCGTAGAAAAATTCAGGGGGAAAAGGCAGCATCGATTTGTTGACATCGGGAGGCATCTGAGGTAGGAGACCGAGGAAGATGCGTCGTTGGAATTCTTCGCGGTCAGCTCCTTCTCTTTTGGCTCAGTCGAAGATCGAAGAAAGGTGTTCTCCATTATTGGTTGGAAGGGGATTGTTCTTTGATGAGAGAGAATTCTCCAAGGGTTTTCCAAAGCTCTACCCAAAGCTCCAACAAATGGATTTGCCAACAAAATAATAGATTGAGAATCCTGTTAATTTTGTTGGCACAAATTTTGAATTGAATTAATTAATAACCCAGCTCCACCAAATTTAATACACGAGCATTGGCATATTAATTGGGGATTTGGAAAAAATCATATCATTTCAAAAGGTTCCAAATAATTAAAGGAATAGAGAGTTCAATTAATTAAATGCATGGGTTTCCAGAATTAATTAATGGGGGAAGCTAGAGAGTTTAACAACTTAATTGGGTGTTCCAAGGGGTTTAAATCCCGGGTGGTCCCACCAATAAAAATCCTCTAATGGGATGTTATGTGTGGGTGGGACCCACCACCATAACCTCTCATGGGAGGTTATGGTGTGGTGGTCCCCACCTCCAACCTCCCCTTGTAGATTTTAACCACCATGAAATAAAAATAATTTTTCACCTTATTTTTATTTAACTTAATTTATGAACCCAAAAATTTATCTTCCCATCGTGATAAAATGCAACTGCAGTGAATGTTTTACTAAGCAACCACTGACACTACGAGTTCAACGATGACCTCGGATGTCAATTCTGAGCACTGGTTTAATATTTATAAAATCCTGATTGTACGTTAATTGACCGTATTTAAACAAAATAATATAAATTGATTTTGGGCACACCGGGCCTCAGAATCAAGTGCCGTCAAAAACTGCGGACTCGTAAAATTACCATGTATTTAAGAAAAAAAATTCCACAGAATTTCATGGTCTTTAAATTCTCCCCCCCCCCCTCAGGGATTTATGTCCTGGTAAGCTACAACTCACACTAAGGAACAAATGGGGGTACTGAGCATGCATTTGAGCCTCCCCCTCCCATGTGGTCTCCTAAAAGTTTCTGTGCTGCCAATGAATGCGCACCGTAGGTATCGACCTTCCACATAGTACCCACTCCTGTCAATCCCTTATCTCTACTGGAGCCACTGTGAAAGTCTCCCCATCTTCGTTGTCCAGCTTCTCGTGGTCGATGATGTGGGATGGGTCGTGCACGTATATCCACAGCTGAGATACGTGGAAGATGTCGTGCACCCTGTGAAACTGAGGTGAAAGATCCAAATGGTATGCCACCTCACCTACTCTACTGAGGACCTTGAAAGGTCCGATGAATCACAGAGATAACATGCCACCTTGTCCAAATCTCTATAGATCTCATCAAGGTGAGACCCGTAGGAAGACGTGGTTGCCATCCTCAAACTCCAAAGTCCTCCATATCCTGTTAGCATATGACTTCTGCCTACTCTGTGTAGTCTTCATCTGCTCCTGGATGATCTGCCCTTCTCAGTGGTAGCACGCTCGATCTCTTGTCTCACTAGTGGTGACTCCCCATGGTCTGTCTAGCATAGTAGTGATCTACAAGGCCACCCATACAATGCCTCAAAAGGTGTCATAGCTATGGTGGAGTGATAGCTGTTGTTGTATGAAAACTCCACTAAAGGTAAGTGATCCTCCTAATTGTGACCAAAGTTGATGGCACATGCATGGAGCATTTCCTCGAGCGTCTGAATGGTCCTCTCGGTCTGACCATCTATATGAGGATGGAAGGTGGTGATCAAGCGAAGATGTGTCCCGAAATCTTCCTGCAACCCCTTCCATAGTCGAGAAGTAAACCATGCCTCATGGTCGGAGACAAAAGAAGACGTTACTCCATGTAAATGCACTATCTTCTGCACATAGAGGTGTCCTAAGCCCTCTACTGAGCCATGTTCTCTTATTGGTAGGAAGTGGGCCGACTTGATGAGTCAGCCAATGATCACCCATACTGAGTCGTGACTCCTAGATGTACGTGGAAAACCCATCATGAAGTCCAAGGATATCCCATCCCACTTCCACTATCGGTCTTCTAAAGACTGAACCAAGACTTCTAGTACCCGGTGCACGACCTTCACTTGCTGACAAGTGAGGCATCGTGAGACAAACTCAGCTATCGCCTTCTTCATACCTGGCCACCAGTGCTGTCGTCGATGGTTCTAGTACATCTTCACCACTCCTGGGAGTAATTCTAGAGGGGATGTGTAGAACTACCTAACCACCTCAACCTAAAGTGAAACTTGTTCCAAGGTACGTTCTTTGAAGATGATGGCGTGCTCCCCACATTCAGAAAATCTTTTAGGTGCCTGCCCTGTGGATATTTGAGCACATCATGTCTCAAAGTTAGTGTCTCCCCGCTGTGCCTCCCTAACTCACTGAAGAAGTGGGGGATGGACTATTAGAGGTTGTAGATAGTATGCTCCATCCCTATCCACAAAGGATATCTTTAAGGCAGCCAACTGATCTGTCCCTTCTCATAGTATCTTAATACCAGATCTTCTACTGAGAGAATCTGCAACAATGTTTCTCTTACCAAGAGTATAGAATATCTCAAATCCACAGTCCTGGAGAATCTCAATCCAACGCCATTGTCTCAGGTTCAGGTCCTTCTGAGAGAAGATTTACTTGAGACTATTGTGATCAGAGTACACGATAAAACATTCTCCTATCAGATAGTGTCGCCACATCTTCATGGCTAAGACCACTACTACTAACTCCAGGTCATGGGTAGCATAGTTCTATAATTTTATATCAACTGCCAAGAACCATACATGATCACATCCCACTCATGCATCAAAACACACCCGAGTTCAGTCCTTGATGTGTCGCAGTAGACTATGTACCCTACACCTTCCTATGGAAACCTCAAGATGGGGGCACTAGTCTGCCTGTGCCTCAGCTCCAGAAAACTATGCTGGCATCTCTTCGACCACATTAAGGGTTTCCCATTCTTTGTCAAGGATGATAGTGGTGTTGCATGCCTGGAAAATTCTAGAACGAATCTCCGATATTATCCCGCAAAAGCAGACATCCCTCCCCCTTTGGGGGGTAATCCTAGAAACAACTATCGAAAAGATGTACCCAAGTTCTATCACTAGTACTTGTAACTAAAAACTCCAAACTCCTGCTACCACGAGGGTAAGGCTATCCGATTCAAGAGTGATCAGTTGCACCCTCCTATACAAGAGTTTAACATGTGCTGCATGGGTTTCCTTTTTCGCCGACTAAGGAAAACCTCATCCCAACATTGTAGATAACCACAAACATTTTTCCTAATACAGTAAATCTATGTGTGAACCGTGGTTACCCTGTCATATGTTGTGTGCTTTGAGAACAGAATATTGTAACAACTGGGTCCCGGTGACCACACAGACTCCCTTACTTAACAAAGTCTTCAGGTCCCGAACTGCCAGGTACCCCAGTTGCCCCGCAGACACGTGGTCCACCCCCTGGGGTGCACCCACGTTCCCAAAAAGCCGATATGACTAATGAAAGTCCCCACAGGACATGAATTATCCTTTCTAATGTGCTTTTTCCTCACTCTCACACACCCTGGGAAACATCCTAGAAGGTCACCCATCATGATCACACTCCATGCCAAGCACGCTTAACTGGGGAGTTCTAATCTGGTAGGCTCCCTAAAATGAAGGTTCACCTTGTTTACATGAGTCATATAATTTAGTCATTTAACCCTTTATCATTTGGGCGGTTACAAATTATATATAAATTAAAATATAAACCAACTGAATATAAAATAAATATTGTTATGCTGAAAAAAAATTTCTTAACAAATTTAATTAATTATATTAATATATTTATATTAATGAACTATAAACGGTATGTGTTCAATTAAATATTATTTATATTAATCCAATATATTTGACAATAATAAGATAATAAAAAGCCCAATATTTCTATTATGAATCTTTAACAAGTCTTAATGAAAAACCTATTTTAAATACAATTTTTAGATCTTTTATAAATATTATATTTAAAATTAAAAATAAAATTTTTAAGAGGGAAATAAAAATTATTTTATGGTTAATTTTCAGTATCTTTCAATGATGTTTCTTTTTTTAAGGAATAATGAAAAATAGTGAATTTTTATTCAAAACAATTTTTTGTCTAATTTATTTATATGGATTAAATATATTTTCCATTTATATTGAAGTTTAAATAGATTTTATTTTTATAAATTAGTCCAGTTTGTTCCATTTTAATCAATTTCACTCTGAATTTTAATATGAAAACATAGCAATCTTTTGAATGTTTTTACATTAAAAACTTGTATTATCTTCCTGTCTGCAGGGTTAAATTTAAATTAATTTATATGAATTATATGATTATAATTTGTACAAGTGGGATCCATATTTTTAATCAACATAATTTATAATTTTTAATAAGGTAAACAACTTTTTTGAACAAAAATATAAGTTAAATTAATTTAAATTAATTATGATAATTACTATAAAATTAAGGAGAACAAGGGACCAAACCCTAATATTAATGCCTAATATGGACTAATAACTTGTCCTAAATACATTTTATTGTAATATTTATACTATATACTCTATTATCATGTTTAGTACATTATGGATCCACATAAAATAATTTAATCTGGGTGGGGTTGCTTTTTTCAAAAATATTACCGAAGTGTTACTCCACCACTATAAATGGCTTCCTAACCACCAACATCATCACAAATCTAATGAAAATGGGTCACTAAGAAAATATTCCCAATTAAATCCCAAAAATACTTACCTTATTCCTTGAATCTACACTTTTGTAAAAAAACAAATCCAAGGAATCTCGTTGCTGCAAAACAAAATGATTAACCCAATTAAGAGGTAACATATTTCATTAAGCTGTCAAATTTTATTTCCTTTATCCACTTATTAAATTATAATTATTAAATTCTTACATAACAACACCAATATCCTATGATAGAGATTTTTTTTGGGAAGCCTCTGAGCGACGGATTCTCCCTCACGTCGCATGCTCCTAGGGTTTCTCTTCCAAGCCGTTTCTTCCCCGCCTCCAGCTTTGTGCGGCCTCGACGGCAAATTTCTCATCCCGTATCATCGTCGATGGGTGGAGGTCCCGTGTTTTTGGATTCGTTCAAGGCTCATAGGTGGCTTCGTTGCAACCTTCAGCTTCGGGATCTCATCTCGTATATGTGAACGGAATCGGGTTTAGTACCCTCTATGAAGGCATTGTCATTTTTGGCATTAGATATGCTCGGCCTCGGCATGTGTTGATGCCGAGTGGTCTACATTCGGGTTCTTGTGGTGGCTATTCTCCTTTCGGATCCTAGCAACTCTGGGTGTTGGGTTTCAAATATGGTGTGCTTGGTGATGGCCTCAATGTTTCGGGATCTTTTCATAGTTTTCGTCTGCTCGTCTTCAACTCGGCTGTCCTTATTGCCGACTGCTCGAGATTCTGTTGCGGCTGTGATGTTATCAGCGTGGGGTCCACGGTGTGCTCAATCGGCCATGGGATGCCTTCCATCTTCACAACCTTAGTGCAGCCTCATCCCTTCTCGACATCAGCTCTGGTATACATTGGTGTGCTTGGGGTCGGATCCTATGCTTTGGAGGGGGGGGGGTCTTTCATTTTGGTGCTCCTGTTAGTTTTTTCCAGGTTTTGATTTGGTTAAGGTGAGATGTTGTTTAATTGGATGTGATATTGGTGGTGGTGATTTTGATGTGGTTTTTTGTGAATCTGCTAGTTTCCTGCCACATAATTGTTGATAGGGGAATATACGTTTTGTTTGGGAATCCAGACATTCTACAAGGATTTTCTTCAGAGGATGATAGAGCTGGTTATCTTCATCATGTGTGGCTCTTCGGATTTGGAAGATTGAAAGGGTATAGTGTAGCCATCGGTACCGGGACCATGCATCCTTGCACGGGACAACTTGTTGATCAAACATACTTTTGTGGAGATAGGAATTATTGATATTGAAGCTCGGTAGAGGAACTTCCAAGTAGTCTTGTTCTGGGTTACAACCCTTTTATTTTTCGGATCTTGTTAATGTCCTGATGTCTCTGATGTCTTGGTTTTCCCCCTTTACCCTTAAAATGGGCCTATCCAAAATCAATAAAATTATTGGCCTTCACGTCAGTGAACACCAATATCCAAAATTTACCACATGATTTTATGTTTAAGGGTTATAAATTCACTTATAAACATTCCCATCAAATGGGTAACAAATATACTACTTATGTGTACGGAAAACTATAACCTCACGAAATAATGATTATTCAGTTTTTCCTTTACCACCTCCCATAGTGGTCATTATGATGGAAAAAATATTAATATATTATATATATGATATTAATAATATCTATAATCTTCATTAATTCTTTTATAACACATATATTTATTTATTTCATTTTGTGTAAAAATTATTACATCATTTGTGGAAGTGTAAACTACCTCCCCCTCAAGAAGATGTGATACATTCAAAAAATTCATGGAATATATAAAGGATGGTTTTCATTAAAAAATAGATAACATAAAAAAATCTCTATATTAAATTAAGTAAATAATTACATTTATGGAAATATTATATATATATCATTTTCTTTATTACACTTTAACATAGTAAAAATGTGATAACATCACTTGTTGACATGTGGAATACCACCTCCTCAACATGAAGTTATTACTATTACAAGAATTATTTATAAAACTATATATTATTAAACAAAATTATATTTACTATATAATTTTTTATTATTCAATTATATAATTTTAGTTATCGTGTTTCCATAATGATCATTGAAAAACAACAACGTTAGTCATGCGTACGTATAGTCTACCGTCACAATGATTTCAAAGTTGGTCAATTTTATAACCTTATTTAATTATTGTTTTTAAAGGTATAATTTATGTATATGTATAATAATTATTTCAGTATTATAATTCAAGATATCATATATAATGCCCTAATTGACCATAGTTGATATAAAAGTGTTGTTTTTTACATATAAATCAACTTTTTTCAAAACAGTTGATGTAATTTCAATTATCGAATTATTTTTATATGACATGGTAATAAGTAAAATAGGTGTTATTATAAACATAAAAATTGTGTTCAGTAATTTTTGTAATTAACATATGTTTTTTTGTATATAAAGACACATGAAACAAGTCTAACTCAAGGTATAATATTTTCATCTCAATTTTTTCATATATGAGATTAATTTTATTTTCAACATTTACTTATTTGTGTGGTGTATATACTACCCATATTGATATATTACATGATTAATTATTTTATCTCCATGGTATTTAAATCCTTCATTCAATATTATTTATTCATGGCATTTAATTGTTATTGTTCATCAATTCCCTTTTACTTGGTGTATATTCCACCCATTATAATTTTATGTCATGAATATCCTTACTCTCTTGACATTATAAGTTTAATTTGAAGTTATTAATTCATAGGAAATTATGATTCAAATTTATTAATGTGATATGGTATAATATGTATTGTTTAATGACTTTTTTCTTCAATAATGTTTTAATTATATTCGAGTGGTATTTCTATTCATCAATATAAGCTATCCTTGTTGTTAGTTATAATCAAATGAGTAAATATAGATAATTATATATTATTTATTCAATACTAATATTTTATATGGAATATTATTTTTTTTATTCGATATGAGAAATTATTTGTGCATGAAACGATTGGTTGGGACCATACATTATGCATCCCCTCGATGTATCCATAGATTCTCATGAGACAAACTACTTTCCCTAATTAAATGGGGTACTGTTTATTTCTTTAAAATATTTTTTGATATGTCTTAATGATATATGTTTTAATGTTCCATATTAATGAAGTATAATAATTAATTAGTTCCTTCGTTTAATTTTAGTTATTATTCATCCAATAGATTCTACATTGAACAATTTATAGACTCATTTCATTTCAATTCAATGATTAAACAGAATGTGTTTTAGTTTCTTAAATTGTCATATTGATTTTTCATTATCTAGTTTTTTTAATGGAATTTATTTATACTTATTACCATTCATTATTTTTTATGAATTTCCAATCTATTTATTGATTACATGGTATGTTTTTTTAGTTATATACCATGTCATAATTAGTATTCCTAGTGATTCATTAATGATTCCACTATAATTTTCCCTTACTGAGGATTTGAGGCCACCCTTATTTTTTTAAGACTTACAAGAAGTATAAAATGAATGATATATAGGGATTTATTAGATGTATTACAGTTTTCCTAGAGATTATTTATTTAAAAAAATTATTGTGATATTAGTGCATTCATTTGTAATAAAAGAATCAATTATGTATCTATTTTACCAAGATGACTAAACATTGTGGTCTATTTTGTTTTGATTCATTGTAATCATGACAATGTAATAGTAACAGACACCATATCCATACTATTTGGGTTCGTGTCACAATAGTTGGTATAAAAAGATGTTTAGTAGTAACCATGTGAACTAGATTTATGAGAACATAGATTATATAACCCAACCCTAATGTATAAATTTAGGATATGTATAGAATAAATACAAATAATTTATCTAGTTTATAGATTATGTGTGTCTTCCTAGAAATAAATAATTGTTTGTATAATAAAATTTTATGTGGATCTGGAACAAATGAACCTAGGGGTAATAACTCCAAAAAGGTGTCCTGGGGCTGACTCAAGGTAATCCGGAAAACTAAAACACGCCTTATTGTTCCCCTAGTTTGACAGTCCCGATGGAGATGCTTTTCATAATTCAATTTTTTTTACAACATCCATTATGAATTAATTTTACAATGAATAAACTCTATTAAACCTATGGTTTCATATATTTAATATAAGGTGTCTTGATTTAGATATCCAAAAAACTAATATTCATTTTCATATTACAAAGGTTATACAAACATTGCTTTCAGGTTTTAGGCAGTGGATGGTACCCTGAGGAGTCAAGTTAATGTTGAACATGAATTACAAGGTGGTGATAATGATAAACCAAATGAGGTGTTCATAGGAGTAAAATATATCGTGTTTTATAGTAATCTGTTTTCCTAAAATATGATTGAAATCATATACCTGTACCATATCTTGATCTCAAAAAAGAAGAGAAGTATGGAGGTTTATAAAATCTAGATTGGTGGATACCCTAGAGAAATGTTGGATCAATTTCCATAATGTAATAAATGTGGAAGCAGAAACCCTAGGAAGTGTCACAAGGGGATGGGGAAATGATTTATTTTTTCAAAACAAAGACATAAAGATAATAATTTTTGAGAAAAATAAAGATTGTGATTGAAGAAAATGAAACTCATCCTAAAGAATTATTTATAGTTTGTTACCATAAATGCGGGGAACCTAAAAATTACCAGATTCAATGCGCTATTATATAAGATAAACTCTATAATAAGTAATTGTATATGTGGATATAACTATTTTAAGTATTTATTATTGATGTTTTAATGAAAACCTTAGTTAAATGGCTATTTAGTGATTTATCTTATATCAATGAAAACCATCATATTTATTACTAAATTATATAAAAATGGTTTTCTAAATAGACAACCATCATATTTTATGTTTATATATTGATGTATTATCAATATTGTCTTTGGATTATAGTTATAGATAAATAGTTAGACTTGTCACTCTTTTAGAGTCCTTACAATCCATTAATATTTTTAGTTATTCAAGGATCAATATTATATTTTGAGTACCCATTTAATTAGGTAAGGTATCAATTAAAAATTGATCAAAGAAAAAAAAATATGAAATAGTTCTTATGAAATTGAAATATATCATGAAATTATATTTCATTTTATTCTAAGAGATTAAAATAATCACTCAACATTATGATAATAATTATTTAAATATTATATCCTAATTACTTAATTTTTTTAACTAATGGTCTACTAAATCATCACAAATTTATATCCTTGAGGCCCCCAAATTTTCAGTGATAATTCACTTGTTTTTTATTGATGACGTCATTAACTCCCTATAAATATTTTATCATTTTCTATATGTTTGTATCACTACATTCCAAAGATGTTCTCCAACATTGATATCTCATTATATGTTAGTCATTGTAACCTTTTTAATTTCAATTAACTATTTTATATAGGATTTTATATGAATAGTTATCACAATGGGGTATTTATACATAGAAAATAAAAAATTTACCAAAATCATATTTAAATTTTGAGGATTAAATTAAATTATGCTGGAGAGAATGTAATACCAAAATATAATATAGGTGCATTGTATTTGATAGTGTGTGTGACATGCATCCGCAAGTGTGTAAGGGAATAAAAAATCCCAAATTTTTTAAATATCTATACTATATTAAATAAATTATATTCATTTAATTGATTTAAATTCACATGAAAATGTTTTAGAAAATGTTTAATGCAAAAATGAGTTTCTTCAATGGATTCCATAACATGCAAGATCAAGTTTTACTGAACAAAAATATATTATTTAATAATAGTTTTTGGTAAATAATACATAACCCAACTATTAAAATATTGGAAATAAATATTATTTAATTACTTATTAAAATATATGGTTTAGCCAAATATAAAATGAATTAATAGGTTACCAATTAATTAGAAATAAAAATGTAAACCAATTTAATATAAAAGAAATATTATTATTATTACTAGGTAATTTTGTCTTAATAAATTATACTAACTAAAATTGGTGAATGATATTAATGAAATATATATCTTACATATTAAATAAAATATTTTTGATATTCATCCAATAGATTTGATAATTATAAGATAATAATAAATCAAATATTTTTTTGAAGACACTTTTACCACCTTTTAATGAAGAACCTATTTTAAATCCATTTTTTGGAAGTTTTATAAATATTATTTGTCAAAATAATCAAAATATTATATTTAGGAACATAAAAATTATGTTAGGGTAAATGTTTTTATGTTTCTAGGATTATTTAGTTTTTGATTAATAATGAAAAATATTGAATTCTAACTCAAAATGATTTTTTCATCTAATTTATTTATTATCATAAATTATATTTTAGATTTATTTTAAAGTTTAATAAAGTCATAATGTTATCAATTAATACAATTTATGGTTTTGTATTCAATTTAGCATTTAAATTGAATATAAAGGCATTGAAAACATTTGAATGGTTTTACTTTAATGACATGCATTATCATCCTTTCTACATGATTAATTTTCAATTAATTTATTACACTTAGGTCATAGGAATTTGGAAAAATGGATTTCATATATGAAATTAGCGTAATCTATATTTTCTGACAAGTTCAACTTATATTTTTTAAAAAATATTTCGTTAAATTAAATATAATTAATTATAATGATTATGAGGAAATTAATCATAACAAGGGACTAAACATTAAACAGAATGACTAATATGGTTTAAAAGATTTTCAAAACAACATTTTTTAACATATTTCGACCCTATTTTCCATTATAAATTTTTTTTCATATTATATATCATCTTTTAATATACACAAGTATAGGTGGTTTTCCTTTTTCCTAAAATATTACAAGAGTGCCACTCTTCCTCCATTATAAAAGGAATCCTATCATCACAATTTTTCACACCTCTCATGCAACCTAGCTGCATCCATGCTATCAAAAATTAATTCCTCAAATCACTACATTCTTCCTTGAAGTCTCTATTTTTTAAAATGTAAAAAATGATATCCCATTGATGAAAATGATAAGGAGTTATCCGATTAAGAGGTAACATCTTTCATTAGGCTCTCTAATTTTATTTTATTTCTAAAATCCATCAATTATCCTTAGTATATTATTATATTAAAAAATTTTCCAAAATATACTAATATTATGTTTAGGGAGATAAATTCACTTACACACACTTCCATCTAATGGGTAACGCACATACTATTTATGTGTACAACACACAACCACATCAAGAAATGGTAAGTGTTCATTTTTACCTTTACCACATCCCATGGTGGAATTTATGATATTTTATATATTTATGTGTTATATATATTTGGAATTTATTATTTATTTAAAAATATTTTACTCATTTACAACACTTATTTTTATGCTTATATTGTTTCGTAAAATAAAAACATAATTTTGGAATGTGTGAACTACCATCTTCTTAAATCAAAGTGATTCATTGCCATGATACATGGAATGTATAATGGGTGGTTTAATTTAAAAATATTTAACATACAAAAAATCAATATTATATGCATGAAATAATTAAATTTATTGAAATAATATATATATATATATATATATATATATATCATTCCATTTGTTACCCTTTAACACACTTAAAAAGTGATAACATCATTCGTGGATGTGTAGAATACCACCTCCTAAACATGATGTGATTACTTTTACAATAATTCTATAAAACAATATATTATTAAATAAAATAATATTTATCACATATTTGTATTTTTAGAATTATATTTTTTACTTATCTTATTTCTATAATTTTCATGGAAATATGGGAACATTATACAATCGTACTTATGGCCTACCATCTCAATTATTGGAACATTGGTTCATTTTCATAACCATGTTAAATTATTTGTTTTAAAAGTAACATTGATGTATAAATATGATAATTATTTCATGATTAATATTCTTCAAATATTATATAATTCCCCCTTTTGACCATAGTTTACCTACCGATGTAGTTTTTGACACATAAATCAAATCTGTTAGAATCACACGATGTAAAATTATGTATTTATGTAGTTTTATATGAAATGGTAATATGAGAAATAATAATTATAAAAAACATATAAAAGGTTATTATTAAATTAAATAATTATCATAAGTATGTTATTCATGAAAACATTGACACACAATACTTGTTAGACTAAGGGTTTGGGATTTTCATCTCACATTTTACATCTGTGAGATAAATGACAAGTTTTCCATTTACTTATTTTTTGTGGTGTTTCTATTACATATTTTGATATATTATATCATAAATTAATTTATATTCAATTTATTTAAAACGTTCATTCAATATTATTCCTTCATTTTTATTATTTGTTATTATAAACCAAATCACATATATTTGGTGTATATACCACCATTTTACATGTTATATAATGAATCTATTTACCCTAATTATATTCTATGTTTAATTTGACATTATTAATTTATTAAAAATTATTATTAAAATTTTTTATTGTGAAATGGGACACTTTTGAATATTTAATGATTATTTTCCCCGAGAATGTGTTAATGATATTAGAGTTGTATTTCAATTCATCAACATCAAAAACCCTTGTTGTTAAGTATCCTCCGTTGAGGAATTATAGATCATCCTACATTCTTAATTAAATATCGATATTTATAAATAATATTATTTATTTTTATTGTGAGAGCTGAGTAATTATTTATACATGCAATTATGGGTGGGTCCTAGACTTTATACATCCCCTTGATTTGTTGATATCATTTTATGAGTCAAACTAGTTGAGTAAATTAAACAAATTTGTACCCATGGGTTTAAACCGTCTTATGAAATGTCTAGAAAATGTAGTCTTTCATTCTCATTAGTCTTTAAATCCTATAATTAATCATTTACCTCATTTATTTTTAGTTATTATTCATCTAGTAGATGTTGTGTTGACATATCATTGGATAAATTTCATATCAATTAAATGAATAAATGGAATGTATTTTAGTTTCATACCTTTACATATTAATTTTTTTCTTTATCTAGTTACATTAATGGAATATTTTTTAAGTTATTACATTGACATACTATTTATTCTCTTCTAATCATATTATTGATTACATGGAATGTCTATTCTGTTATTTTCCATGAAATTATTATTATTATAATTGATCAATTTTTTCATCAACTATACATTTCATTTCCAGAGAATATGATATCAAAAATTTATTGATTCAATTCCATGGTAATTATAAGAATCATAGTATTATTGAAATATAGGGATTTACCATAAATATTAGAGTTATCATATAATTTATTTATTTTAAGAAGAAATTATGTCGTAATTAGTGTATTCATTTTTAATACAATACTCATTTATATATCTTGTTTACCAAAACAACTAAAATTGTTGGTCTATTGAGATTTTATTCCTCATAATCATGCTAATTTAATAGTTGTAGAAAACAGCTCTAGGCTATCTGTGGTCTGGTCACTAATATTCATTACTACCATTCTAATGGATAAGATTTAATGGTAACAGTTAAATATTATTTTGTTGTTCACTCAATCTAGATGAGTCGTATCATGTACGCTATTGAACATATTTTTTTGTTTTAAAAACCCAAGATGTTACATATAAATCCTAATTATTCAATTATAATCATTATCTAAATATAGATCCTTTCGGTCCATATAAATCATTTCCAAACACACATACTAAAAATCAATAATCCTCGCATAGAGAGATGGTTGAACATTAATATATGAAATAGAATAAGTTTTCCCATTCCTCAAAATAACAGGATCCAATTTATTCGAATACATATGTATATGATCACTTTAAATCCCCATCATGGAAGCTTTTGAATGAAACTTTCATATTAGATCATAAACCACCTTGTTCTCTGTCCTTGGGTTGTAATTTATAGGGTTCTCATAATATTTATTCAACTCCAACCATATTATCTTTCATATATTTATAACTTCCAATGTAAATATACACTTTTTGATTTTATGATACTTATATATGTCACACTTTTCTCCATAATTATAATGCCTCGACATCTTCAATTCCATAATTACCACCTCCAAATACCAATGATTTTTTAGAATGTTTTTCTTATCAATTTTCAATTTGTGTAAGGAATATTCTAGTATAAAAATATTAGTCATGATGATTGATCATAGTTTATTAATTAATACATTATTATAGATCAAAAAGCACTCTTATTTTCCTTAATGGTGGAAAATGCAACATCACTAATCTCAAATCTTCCTTATCTCACTGTGAAGAGTTCTCAGGCCAATCCATTAGTTGGAAAAAATCATTCATCTTATTTGGAAAAAGATTCCCCATTTCTAGAAAAATTTATTACATTGAGAGTCTTGGTATCAAGGAAGGGTCCCTTCCTTTTACTTACCTGGGTGTTCTTGTCTTTTGGGGTAGGCCTAGATCATCGTATTTTAATGATATCTCTGATCAAATCATTAATCAAATTTCTTCCTAGAAATGAAAATATCTTTCTATGGCTGGTAGGATATTCCAGGTGAAAGCTTCTATTGTCTCGAAAATAGTTTATTCGTTGATGATTTACAGATGACTTATCATTCTCCTTAATAAAATCAATACCTACGTTAAGAAATTTTTATAGACTGGGAGTATCCTTGATAAGATTCTTGTCATTGTTTCTTGGTCTACCTGCTGCAAACCTCTCGACAAAGGAGGGCTTGAAATAAAAAACCTCAATCTCTTTTACAGATCCCTCCAAGACAGAATCACTTGGAATTTAATAAACAACCATGATGACTCGATTTATTTTCTTAAAAATGTTTTCCTGGAAAATACCAAAACCCATAATTTGTGTTATGTTAATTCTTTCCGCTGGTCGTCCATTAGAATCTCTTTTTTCAATATCATGAAAAACTCTAGATGGATGGTTAAATCTGATTGTACCCTGAAATTCTGGCGTGACAGATGGGTTGGTGTTCCCCTAAATTTGTTTCTTCCTTCAAATAACGTTCCAGATTCTATAAAATACACCATAATGGAAGTAATGCATTCCCCTAACATAGACCTCCATGATCATATCAAGCATGTTGTTGAGGACTCCAACTATTCGAATGATAAAGACTGACTTATTTGGGAACTAGGCCACAATGGGATCCTTGATTCAAAAACATATTACAATAATTATTTCTCTTCATCTGAATCTAATTTCATTTGGTTGAAGCCTTTTGATAAAACATGGATCAAACCTACCAGTCTTAATCGTGTATGGCGTATTTCTCACAATTGTTTCTCTATAGAGGTTTGTATTCAATCCTTTGGTGTCCATATTAGCTCAACATGTCACCTATTTTATCAACACAGGGAGGACCTTAATCACCTATTTTTGTCATGTTCCACAACCACTGCTCTTTGGAAAATTGTTACTCACATTTTTTACTCCATATGGTTACTTGCTGAAATAATATTCTCTTTTCTCCAATGTTGTGTGGAGTTGGATTTTTCACCTCAAATAAAAAATCTCATTCTATCCGTCGTTGCAGAGCTCCTCAATATTATCTGGTATGATATAAATGCAATTTTCCACAATAATTCCTCTCTCAATCTTAACACAGGTCGAGAGAGAATTCTTATTGCTATTAGGGATGCGTCCACCCTTTATAAAGACTCCTACTCTTACTCGGTTGGTGACTTTGTCATCTTTCTTCGGCTTAGAATCAATAGGATATACAATCAACCAAGCAATTCCTTGAAGTTTTTTGGAATGCTCTGATTTCTGGCTGGATAAAAATCAACGTTTATGGTGCTTCTAAAGGAAATAAAGGTCACGCGGGTTGTGGGGTCATCTTTATGGATTCACTTGGGCATTTTCATGGAAGCTAATTTGGTGGCTGTGGATCTGCCTCCACCCTGGAGGCTGAGATGATGGAGGTGATTCATGTGGTCAACATTGTTAGTCTAAAATTATGGAATAATATTTGGATTGAAAGTGATTCCACCACCATTATTCAAGATATTTGGAATAGAGTGGTTCACCTTGCTTGGTCTCTTACAGCGCGTTAGAAGAACTGTCTTAACTCACACCATGAGAGAAGAAACATTGCCACACATACCTACTGGGAAGCAAACATGGTGGCTAATGGTCTTTCTAATAAAGGTTTCTACTATGAAAATACGTGGAGTGGTGACTTACTAGTTGAGTTCTTTCCTTATTATGAGAAAGATTGTAATAAAATTTCCTCCTTCAGACTCTTATAATCTTTCTTTCCTTTTTCATAATAATTTGATTCTTGGTCATTTACCAAGACATTTCCTTTAAAGAAATGTATTATATTAACACACAATTCATTAAATACATGATCATAATAAAGAAATTATTATGTAAAAATAGAATCAAAAAAATCAAAATGGTCATACGTTATAAGTATACATATATTGTGTATATCGACTTAATTAACACTCAGTGGATTATATCTATACTATAGGGGAATCATTGGAAAGTATTTAACCCCTCAAAATTTGGAAATAAATAATCTATTTGGATTCTATGATATATTTTATTGACAATGATCTATTTGTGTTTGTGAATACCAACTCAATGACTAATTGAACCAAATTTCCTTTTAATAAAAGAAACATGGGAACCCTTTGGTGACACACAATAGAGTAGGAATACCTTATCCTAATTTTCCTAGAGATACATCTTCGATAATTTTAAATAAACTAGGAACATTTCATAAAGATTCTTTGAAATAGTTTTGGTATAATGTATGAGTTATATTGAAAACTCAACTTCATTATCTGTACCAAAATTGGGAAATTATTATTGAAATACATTAGAAACCAGTATAAATTAGAAATACCCTAAATGTTGTGTTTCTCCCAAAATACTATTATTTATCATATTTAATATTTTCATAATTATTTTATTTTGGATTAAAATTAAGATAGTGGAAAAACATTCTAACAATGTCTAGAAGTAAAATACCATCTACAAGAGAGGAATAAATAATTATAGAATATATTAAAACATCATGATCTTATATGAAAATATGAAATAAAAGGAACATTTAGGAAACTCCATGCGGGATAAGTTCATCTGTAAAATCAATCTGACTTTTCCTAATTTTTGGTTTGAGGGATCATTAAAATCTGCCATCTAGAGAGGCAAGTACAGCACCATCAATGTTATTCTTGATAAATCATGATAGATTTTTGGATGATGTGACATGTATTTTTGGATGGATGATTTGGCTATCTAGTCTATTTTTTCCATGGAAACCCTGTTTATGAAATCAGCTTATGTTCGACCTCTCTACTCCCTCATTTATTAGTAACAACACTAAATGAAAACCAAAAATGCTTTTTTTAGATTTATTATTATGGATAATAAATTCAACTGCTATATGTTCAATAATTCTTCTGTGTGAGTCTTCTCTGATGGATATTTTTGGGATCTGATTCATGAACTAAATATAGCCAAACCCCTATGTAGTAAAATCTGGTGGAATCAAATTTCTTTTAAATTCAATTTCCCTCTATTTTGCTTTAATACTTTACTTCTTCTAGTGAACAATAATTTTCAAACGAAATTCATTCATCATGAACCGAAATGCGTTTTTTGCTTCTAGGGTAGATTCAAATATTACTTTTATCCATTTGTGGAAGGTTTTTGTTCCCATTTCCTTTACAAAATCATATTGGGGATTGAATATCGATTCAATATTTTAATATGTTATACGAGAAATTTCACAGTAATTTTTTATGGTATATCATTAATGACCAGGTTTTGTGTATTATTTTTTAGTGAAATTATCATTGATTTGGGAAAACTGAAATGATTCTCTTCATCAAAACCACTAAACCTAAAGAAAGTACCTTATATCCATGATTCATGACAATGTTTTTCCATAATTATGATTTTTCATGATATATGATTTCCAAGTGCGGTTTTCCTATATATTTATAGTGAAATAGAATATTGTAACTCAATAATTACAATAGGAAGTGGAGCGCGGGTTTTTATAAATCCTACAAATCATAGGATCCAACAGAACATTGGAAAATCATGCATCTATGTAATATAAAAAGAGGTGTACTGGTTGAGTATGGTCTCAAATTTGTTTCCAGGAACTTCTTGTAATTATTCAGTTAATGGTAATGTATCTAAGTATAATCTCCATCCATGCTCACATACATTAGTATTTTCATGTCTAACTATTATCATCTTTCCATTATTAATTCTGAATCAACCTTTCTCATTAACTCTCTCTTGGTATCCATCCCAATTCATTAGAGAACTTCTTATTTAATAAATATGTCCCATAGAATTTTTTTTCATATTATGAAATCCTCCATATCTTGTGAGATTAGATATTAGTGGAGTAACTATTAGCAATAAAAGGCAAGGATGATATGTGGTTGAACAATGTTTTGGTTTAAAAAACATTACCATGTGATTATATAAATATAATCAAATGGGTTGGAATTTACCTCCACAAAATTAGGCCTATAGTTCTCTTTTTCCTCATCCTTTCCCCTTTCATTCCCCTCCCTTGACATTATTTTAATAAGTAATATTTAATTTTTATTTCATCATAACATAACATGTGGAATGAAAATGGTTTTTTCAATATTTTATAATTTCATAATAACATTAACCATGGAATAAATACATGTTTCAATAAAATTTAATTGTCATAATCATAGCCTAATATAGAAGGAAGAAGGATGGTTTCATTGGATCATGTCCCCACTAATCTGTAATTAACATCAACAGATGTTCTTATAAATGATAATTTCATTAAAATATCTCTTTATTATTTATAGAGGAAAATAAAATTCCTCTTTTGAATTTAATATATTAAAATATCTAAAATTATAAATTAATATCCGAAATATTTTCTTTGAAAATAAGTATGGAAATATTTATTGGAAGCATCAAATCATTGTGGGATCATGATAATAAGAACTTCCTTTCTAGATAAGTATATAAAATAAATATTCTATTAAAAATTTGGTAAAAATTATGAAGATACTCATTGAAAAAATTAAAAAAAATATTATAAAAAAATGTTCCTTATAAATATGTATTCTTTTTACAAAATGAAATTAAATATTTATAGGAAAATTGTAAAATATTACAAATTTTTTTTAAATAAAACATGTAAATATAATAAGAAGATTACCTACTTGATAAAAATTATAATTAGTATTTATTAATGAAATTATTTCATTATATATTGTACATTGAGTGGAAAAAGTAGTGGAAACATATCAATATTGTATAAAATCCTCAATAGAAATTCAATCATAAGTAATACTCATTAAAATGTGATTAAGAGGTAAATCCCTTACTTAATTATCATCCTTATTCATAATAATTATATTCTATTTTATAATAAATACAAATTTATTACAAATGTATTATAGAATCATTATCATATATATCATAAAATATATGATTTTATTATCACATCTTGTCACCCACTATTTACAAATTCATAATTAAAAACACTCTTCCATGTGATAACTACTTCTAATTTCAAACATTTTTCGGTGTGGTAGACCATATCGTTATCCTATTATAATAGTCACATTATATCCCAAATGTGAATAGTGGTATAAATTAAATATATATTCCACATATATTTATTTATTTTCATCCAATACAAGTAGATGTATAAATTTATTTACATCATTCATTGATAAGGTTCTTCGTTTTTACGTGTGAATGTTGTATTCACTTTTAGATGGATGGAAGAAAAGAAACATAAATAATGAAAAACACAAGGAAATAATTATTATATCAAATTTTTTATAAATTCAAAAAAAAAATATCTTTATTACTATCCTTTTAAAATGGAATATGAAATGAATCACAATTCTTCATGGAGGTGTTACTCTCCACATTTAAATGAGCGGTGCTATTATTTTCTAACAGATGTGGATAAGATGAAGAATAGTTATTACACAATCAGAATAATAATAAAAAAATAAAAAATAATGAATTTTTAATTTTATATTGTATACCATATATTTATATTTGGTATTATGATGAATAAAATCGAATATACTTGGTTAAGTGTTATTCCACTTTATTGAGAATTCTTTTTTGGAATGTACCTTATTCCCTTAAAGGATGGACTTTTGAAATCTTCAAAATCTATAGGACGTGGGTAAGGAAACTAGAAAGGAATAAGAGTAGTAATTGGGAAATATATAATGTTAAAAACTATCAATATTGTAGAATAATAGATTGCAAATATATGAGAGGGTAGGGTCACTCATTGAATTAATGAATCTTTTTTACAAATATAAATTAATATTAATTTAATTTTTACAAAAAAAATTATATTTAAAAATTATTATTATAAGTTATATTATACTACTAAAATAATCTTTGAACCTACTTTTTAAGTATTTTCTTTTATTAATTAGTTTTAAACCCCAATAATCCTTTTGACATTAACCGTAATATAATTGTTCTGAAAATATTATTGGTTATAAATGTTAACATAAAATGAAAAGAGACATGTAAATGGTCCTTGAATATTATTTTCATGTGTATCCCTTTCACATGGATGAATTTAGTATTTTATATAATTATAAATAATTTAATGAAATATTATTTATTATAGAATAACATTAAAGTCATTTCTTGAACAATTCATTTAATTTGACATTGAAAATAATGTTACCGAAAAGTAATAGTACAAAAAATTTAAAATATTCTATTATATTAAATTTATCTAATGAAAATTAGGGACACTGATATTCATAAAAATTGAATTACATTTAATAATAGTAAAATCATATTTTTTTATTAAATCAATAAATATAGTGTTATCGATGATAATGTATTTATGGTAATTATTTAATTAATATAAATTTTAAAAAACATACCTTGATAAAAATAATTAATTATTCATACAAATTAAAATTTACAACCAATCCTAACTTATTTGTATCATTATGGGTAAATTTTATAGATATTAATGACAAGATTGTGAAATTTTTTATAATTGTTTTCATAAATTAATATATGGTTAGTAATCAATGAAAAAATTCCCCAAGTGGCCATATATTTCACAAAATTATATAAAAGGCGGAATATTTTCCATACGATATGATAAATAATATTTTTATATAAATTTTAAGGAATATCTAAAATGTATAACCGTGTTTTAAATGTTTGGCCCTTACCAAGGAGAGAAATATTTTCCAAGTTTACTATTCATGTTTTTCCAAATATAATTGGAACTCCATAAAAAATTTTAAAATATTTATTCATTATATCTAGAAAATATATAGTATAAATTATTTAGAATTTCCAAAATTTAATTTGAGACAAAAATTAAAAACAAAATAAAAAACAATTTCACTTAGAATAGTATGTTTAAGTTTAAACAAGTTCGCATACAAAGTATTGCAATAAAATTGATTCTAAATAGATTATTTGGAATATTACTAATATAATAGAATATTTTTTTACTCTTCAATTATTTAAAAACAAATAGGAACATTTTAAATTATTGAAAAAAATATTTTCAATAATAATCAGTCATTCAAATTTTTATTATAAAAATAAGTATATACAAAAAAAGTAAAACAAATTCTAAAATAATTTTAAAATTTTGATTTTAAATTTGATTTATTTTTATATAATAAGATTTCAAAAAATCCTAAATATTAGTTATTATAATTTCCCATAAAATAAATCAAAACCATATTGAATAAAAAGTATTCATGAAGTACAAAATGACTTTACAAAAATTTAACTATTCCTTATTAAGAACCAAATAATAGAATTTTATTGATAAATACCCTTATGTAAATATATTTATATAATAACATTTTTCATCCTATTTATATACATTTATTCAAGGGCTATGAAATAAATGTCACATAATAATATTTCAATAAAAAAATTTCATTTTATAAACTCAACGTTGTATATAATTAAGGATATTAATGAAATAATATTTACATATAGAGAAATGTAACATAAAATATTTTGGTGTTATGTAAATATAACATAAAACACATTATGATTTGTTTCGGATACATTAAAAAATCAAGGATCCGTTTTTAGTGATATAAATCACAATCTACTGTGTCTCTGCAAGTCAATTGAGTCCTTGTGTGATGAGAATGATGCATGAGACCCCCATTTTTACTACGTTCATAGATTCACATCCATAATGAGTCTTTTTCCAAGGTTAAAATATCCGAAATCCAAAAAAACACAATTATAATTATATATATTTAACTACATTCATGTCATGCTTAATGAAAATCACAATAAATATAACAATAAAATCCAAATAAATCATTTCCCAGGACCCTAGTAATGTAGACATACACCAGGAATTTTTTTCATGGTGCTCCAGTCCAGGTTCCATAAAAATTAACAAAACATTTCTACTATCCCTTTATACTAACTCTCTAAATAAAAGAAAAAACCACCAATACAAATTTTTATTGTATAGAACAAGATAACTCTATGAACAATAACTGGAATTCTTATCGAAGTGATGTCAGGTGTCAATCCTTGTACACCTTGGTTTGTGAAATAACTGGGGGTCAAGGATGGTATAATGGGGAGATTATACAACTTATATCAAATTATAATATAATTGGAAAACAAATAACCAAATATGATACACATAAATGAAAATATAAAATATAGGATAATGTAAATAACTTATTGTTCATTACAAAATGATGTGTTTTTATAAGGAAAAAAATACAATAGACTAGGATTGATACATGTATAGACCATATTAAATTGAAATAATGAATTTTTATTCTAAAATCGCTATGTCATATCCCATCCTATCCTCCTGACTCAATCAATGAAATCTAGTCATTCATCCAAAAACTAGTCCATGGGACCCAACCCAAACGAAACCTTCACCATGTGAACATATTCTCAGCTAACCACATGAATTGAATTCCTTTTTAAGGTTATGAGTACATGAAAAGTTTCTAAAAACCATTTTCATCTTATAAAAATCATTATAAATTGCTATATGTTATTGTGATATTCGAAATATAAATTTAAAATTATCTTCTATAAATTAATAAATAAGCAACCAGCATTAATCCTTGGGTGTATTACCCTGATCAACAATACATAATTTTGCTAATGTGGTTGTGCCTCCCAACATGCCATCAATATTTTTCCTACCCATTAAAATGTGTGATCCACACTCATAGAATCTCTATCCATATCAACCTGAATCTAGGGAACCTTACCATGATAGTGCAAACCTCATAGCACCAATTCCATGGAATCTGTGACAATCAAATCCTTACCCATGGAATCTTTAATACCCTGATTTACAACACCAATAGAGAAACACAAAATTTTATCCAGATCCATAGATTCTCTAATAAATATCAACTTGAATACTATGACATATCCCATTATTTTCAAAACATATGATCTTCAAATCCATTATATCACTAACATCATCCTTCAACTCTATGAAAACTCCAAACATAAGTCTTTCTCCATATAAGGGTATCTAACCCATGTGTTCAATATCAAATCACATACCCTTGTATGTTTTTCAAAAAATTATAAATAAATAATCATGGACAAGATTTAAACCCCTTATTTTCACCACTATCCTAGCCCAAATGGGGTTCCACATCATTTTGGGTTCCAAAGTGATACATGAAACCATATTTACACATTAATATATATACCTGATCAGTTCTTTCCTTTCGATAGGGTACCCATTTAGGTCATTGGGAAACATTAAATCAAAGGAACCCATACAAGGGTTCTCAGCCTCAACAATGGTCATGGATTAATACCCACTAATGTAAGGACATCTCATTTAATGACATCATCCTTAGGGTATCATGGTGGAAATAGGTACACTATGACTCACCATAAGTTTCACAGTCATGGGATTTCTCATAGCCTTCAAAAATCCTCACGGATAATCTTGGTGGTTCCTCTCCCCCAAACTGACACTAGTCTGTAGATATAAAATCTACTTGGTCTTAGTCACAATGAATGGGAAAGTATCAAATACCCTAAAATCATATTGATAACAATTAATAACTTGAATGGATATGGTGTCCCCTTGTTCATAAATAGCCTATATTCTCAATGTCCACCTTAACCAATATCATTGATGTCTCTCAAACACTATGTAATGGATTATGAGACTAATTTGGTCTAGAGCCTCCTCTTTAGAGGATCATGGGCCACCAACTATATCAATACATATAAATTCATCCATGGAACGGGGATGATCACACCTTGGTCTGGCCCAGCTTGGTTGGGCCTGCAAAAATATTCCAAATGGACAACTTCCCTAAAGGGATCTCAACACCAATAATAGTGTGTCGAATGGACACCCGGTTCGTCCGTTATAGGCATTTCATTATTCCAAAACCGGTTGGGTCTGGACCTAGTCCAACTCGGTCAGGCTGGCCCGACACAATGGATCTCGAGCTCTACTTGGCCTTGCTCAGGTCTGACCCGCTAAGGGTGGTCCCGGTTTACTGGGTCCGGCCCATCGGGGTTGGCCGAGTTCGGTTTGCGGGCCCAGGATGTGGATGGCCCAGCCCGTTGGCTTGGGCTTCGCCCACCCGCATTGTCCCACTAGGCCGCGGGTTCAGCCCGACCCACTGGGTGCATCTGTCCCGCATTCGGCCCAGTCCCCTAGAACGCGAACTAGTGTTCCCAACTGGCCCCGCGGGTGAGGGTCCATTACAGTCATTCGGCGGGGCGTTTCCCCACCATGTAACGGTCGGCTATTTTGGCCGACTGGGGGTCTGCCAACCCGGTGTGGCACGGGATTGAGCCGCTCTCCAACTGTCGTGGCATCGAGCTACGGCCTCCTCTAGTGGCGCGTGATGGCATTCCACTCCACCTCTGCCTTCGATGGCTGGCTCGATCCGGAAACCTTCTTCAGCCGCCTCGACCCTTGCCCACAAGCAGTTCGCAATGGCACACCACACCACCTCCATGGCTGGTTGGTGCTGACTACTCTGCTAACTGACGTGGTATAGTGTCATGGCCTCCTCCTGTGATGCACGATGGTGTGCCACCTCCATCTTTGCTGGCCGGTGCCGCCGCACCGATAGTCTTTCATGGAGAAGCAAGGGTAAACAAGGTAGTGTAGGGTTCGGTCCATGTTTGTTTGGCTCGCTCCCTTCGCCTTAGCTAGAAAACATGAGGGGGGAATAGGATTACACAATCACTTGAAATTATAAAAAAATAAACCCCTACATCAACCTATGATATTTATTCCCCATAACACAACAGGAAATCATCTCCGGATCAATTAGTTAGTGACTATATCTACGTTCTTCATTTAGAATATAATAAATGGGAAACAATAATCACACATATTTAAACCCATGCCTCAATTTCGTTAGAGATCCTCTGCGGATGAGGAAGAGTCAGTGTTCGTCATTCGGTGGTACTCACCACAGCCTACTAGAAGTAGCTCCATCCTCTAAGGGGTTGGCGTCAAAACACATTATTAGAACTTCGTCGCTTGGTGAATCCATGCCAATGCCTCTCCCCAAGATCTATAAAAATAGGAGAGGGGAGGGTGAGTAATTCCCATGGAATTAATGAGGGTTAATTTAAAAGGAACCATCCTAGTTCCAATGGCGCTATTACAAAGGTTTTTAGAAGTCACGACATTTAATGGCATGACACATCATTGGTCCCGCCATTTCCGATTGTCCGTTGGAGGAAGAGAAAGAATGAAATAAAATAACAAAGTTATTTTATTACTATTTTAAAATTTATGAAATCTAACTGCTTCTCCTGATAAACTGCTTTCAAAGTGAAACCACTCTTAAGTGAATCTCGACATTAAGGATTCAACGGTGCTCTCGAATTTTTGATCTGAGTAACGAGTCAAAAGATAGAAGACGTCGCCCTCTTTATTATTGAACGTACCTGAAAAAAAAAGTTCAGAAAATTATTAACAATCACCCTCGTCTTTTACCAGTCAAGTTTAGGCTTTTCCTAATAGAAACACGTCCCAACGAAATCAACGGTACTCTCGGATTTTCAATCTGTGTTACCTTTTAGATGTTATGGATTATAAGAATAAAATAGTTGTTACTTAATTATTGTATATACGGCCAAAAACTAACTTTCATAGTTGGCCCAAGCCGACCAATGTTTGTATCTGCATAAATAAATCATACCCTCATGATCTCAGTGGTGGTCTCATATTTTTAATCTGAGTCATCATTCATGAGTTAAAAATATTTAAAAAATAAAATAACTTTTTTTAATTATTTTATTTACGGTTATTCTATTTTTGGTTTTTCTCACTGGAGGTCTGTGTTGACTATAATTAAGTCGCACCTAGGATAAACCCACTATCCTAAATAAAATGGCTCCCTCAGATTTCTGATCTATGAATACATTTATGAGTTATTCCACTTTTCAGGGAAACTTCTCATGCATGCTAATGAAAACTTAATAAAATTATGAGGGATTATTCCGGGCACTCCGGACCTTGGAATCATGTGCTATCTAATATCATGACCTCTAAATACTTCCAAATAATTTAAAAATATATATATGTAATTTTTAGGTCATTACAATAACAGTTAATCATCCTAAAAATTTTAAAAAATACATAATAATATTTTATGATTTCACTTATATAAAATGAAATTTATTTTCATATTTCTAATATCATTTATTTGATTATTTAATTTATTATGAAATTAAAACATCATCATTGTTTCACCATTTATTGTAATAATTTATTCATAAAAACTATAAAAAAAATATCATGAGGTATGTAAATATTTTATTTTTTATAAGACTATATATATTTTAACCTATCCTTTATATAACCCCATAACAACAAAAAATCTCCTGTTAAAAAACAGTGTGACAAACATTACTTTTAATCGAATTAAATACTATAAATATTTTTAATGTCCTCTAAGTGGATACAAGAGATCTTAAAATCATTGAAATGATGATTTAGGAAGAAAAATATCTCATCTAATTAAATTTTTACAGACTTTACGTTAATTTTATAATATTTTAAAATATTATTTTTATCCTTAATTACATGATTTACCATGTATTGTGGATATAAAAATATTAATAAATATAAAATTCATATTTTTACAAAAACTAAAAGGGACCTATTTAATAAATTTAGGACATATAATTCAAAATTGGCAGTCCAGTTTTTTTATGTTGAAAAAAAATAGTTTCCTAAAATTAAAAGAAACAATTTGTTTAACAAAATGAAAAAATGAGTTCTTAGAGTAAAACCATTCAAAATATCACATTGTTTTTATATCATATTTTAATTTGAAATTCATTACGATGAACTAAATTTGATAAAATGATAAAATAAAGATATAATTATAAATTAATAACATTAAAAAATTTAATTTAGCACTATAAATATGTTTCATGAAAAAGTTGTTTTTAATTAAAATGAAATAATTTTTTCACTAATCATCAAAACATAAAACTTATCAACAAAATTATAAAATTAAACAAAATTAAATTTTGATACTCCAATTTAAATGATAATTTATATTTTAAAATGAAAATTAATTTTTTTTAAACAATATTTCATAACAGGTGCTCCAACAAAAGGCTCCAAGAATACCTTTTTTTGAAAAATATTTATTCTTTCCAAAAAATTTGATTCATTCTTATATAAATTATAGAAGACACATTTGAGGATTAAAATTAAATTATATATATATATATATATCATTAATATCATAAAAATATGCGATTAATTATTTTTTTGCTATAGAACACATATGGGCATAAGGAAATAGTTATTTAGAAAATCATTTACTTTTATGTTATAATGGTTTTTACATTCATTTATAATTAATTTTTCACCAAATAAATATATATATATATATATATATATATATATATTTATAAAACATATGTTCATAACCTTTTTAATATTATTATTCACTCCTTTTAACTACTAGGTTAAGATGATATCATCCAAATAATATTTAGTTGTTCGTTTATGCTCACTGTGGAATATCATGTATGCTACCAAACATTGTGTTTCTGTTTAGAAACATGTGATGCCAATTTCTCCCCCAAAATTTCACAACTTTTTTCCATCAAAATTATAAATTTGTAAGAAATACTATGGTTTTGAATATTCAAAATTCTTATTTGGAAATCCCACATCAGAAAAATGATTAATGAAACAGCAACATTAAAAAAATTAAATGGATGTATAAAGTTCACCTTAGACAACACATAGTGTTCAGTATAGAAAAACATGGATCTGGAAGAAATATTAATAATCATGTTTTGATGGAGAGTGATAGATATCGATATAATGAAGAATTTAATAATTATAGAATAAAAAATATTTGATGGGATAAAGGTTTATTGATTTAATAGAAAGAAAAGATAATATATAATGTTTCTGTTCTAAGATCCTTTACATATTTTTTAGGGATTATTTAACTACGTAGAAAGAGAATATAAGTAATTATACTTATATGAAATGTTGAGTTTAACCCATTAAAAAATTTCCACCACACACACATATTTCAATCCAAATTATGAGTATTCAAGTTGAATTTTTAATGCTATAATCACAAGAATCAACTTCTAGAGAATCAAATAATCAAAATAAGATTAATTAATAATTTTTCTTGTCTTTAGTAATTAACCATAACCAAAATGGTTAGGTTAATATAAAAAAATCTCTAAAAATAATTAAACTTTTTATGTTCAAAATATACTATTAAACTCAAAATTTTAACATTAATACTCAATGTTCAAAATAAATAATTTAACTATCCAAAAAATTTCTCAAAAGTACCCTAGATTAAAATATGAACCCAAAAATTATATTATCACATAATCTTCCAAGGTGAATTTAATATTTTTTTTAAATAACATAAATTACCCATTAACCATCATTCTAAAAAATTAATTTCCAAGATCCCATTATCACTATGATATGATAATTTTTTCAAAAAAATAACCCGAACATAATTTCTCAATAAAATAATATATTCCTCAAAATATAATTCTTGCTTTACTAATAAAATAAAATACCTTTTTTTAAATAAATTAATAAAATACGATTCCCAAAATATTAAGCATCATCAGAAAGAAAAAATATTCACTTAATCTCCAAATAATATTCAGATCTCGTGGTTTTCTATTCGATACAAAATATGTAACCAATATCACAGTATTTTTTGAACATCAAATAATTTTACTACATGAATTAGTCTTAATAACCAGGACTTCACGTAGAACAATTTTAGGTGATTCACAATTGTCTACATTAATTTTTTGGTTTTCATCCCATGACCTTGTCAGATGCAATGTTTTTTCACCCATTGAATGGGTTTTCTTTTTTATAAATCAAAATAATTATTTTAACGCTCCCAAAATTTGTGAATTACTAATAAATGACCTAAGAAGATTTAAACTCTATGTTTATCTTATAACAGTAAATTTTCTTCCCAAACATAATAACACACAAATCCCCCAAAAATAAATGTCTCAACAGATATATTAAGAACCATAAACTTTTATAACTGAATGGCTGAAAAAGGTTTCTATGGAATTTGATGTGGGGTCAACTTTAAAATCATAAAATCATTATGATATCTCTAACTCTTAAGAAAAATTCATAATATACAATGTTTTATTAAAAATATTTTGATATTAAATATTTCATAAACCATTAGATTATCATTTAAAAACATTTTATAATCAAATAATCCTCAGTACAGAAAATAAATAAATTAAATCATTAGTCTAGTGAAAACAAGGAAAACCATTAAAATTTTTTTCTTAAAAACTCAATTACAAGAATATAAATGTATTGTATGTTCCTTGAGACAATGTTAAAATATAAATCTTACATTCACTCTTAAAAATAGAATAACCATACATTTTACTTCCCTCATTGGATTACCGAATTCATTGCATATCTATAATGGGACTCACCATTCTTATAAGCTATATTAGGATTAAAATTTTATCAGGACCTATAATGGGAATAAACCCTTTGTATAAATTTTATCAGTCTCAGCGGTGATCTATAATGGGGACCAAACCTTAATTTATAATTTATAATTACTAAATCGTGACAAAACACTTGAAGAATCATTTAAACCCTTGTGTAAAACACTTATAGATATTAAAATATAATTTTCACATAAAAATATTTTTAAAATATTAAAATCACCTAAATAATAAAGAAACTACTTATTTGGAAGGAACAATTAATACATATAAATGGGACCATAAATACATAAAAACCAATTCTTTCCAAATATGTTAAAAACCCTTCCATTTTATTAAAATAATCAATCCATTTTTAAAACCCATTTTACAACTTTTTAAAAAATACTTTTTGAATTAGTATGTACAATACATAATTTAATGTTTTAAAAAATTATCATTTTAAAACATTCAAATAAATATAAACAGGTCCATCAAAAAAATTTTAAAACATGTTCGTGAATTAGAATGATTTAGAAGAAAAATCATCAAAACATTAAAAAGGTTTCCTTAGTTAAAGTGTCCCTCACCTTAATTCTGACAAATCAAATACAATCCTTATATTCATGAATAATAAATTTAAGTTAATTATTTAATTTTTTTGATTTCATTTTTAAAGATAATTATGCTTTTTTATCACTAATTATCATTTTATAATAATTACATAATTATTTATGTACATGTTTGATGTTTCGTCGATATTCACTACATGAGTCCAAAATGACTTTGGTTTGATGTCTATAGTCAACATGTTCACAAGTCCATAATATCTAGAATAATATTCATGAAATAATAAAAATTATACATCAATTATATTTTTAAATCCATCCTTTACATATGGATATTAGAATTAAATTGTGTTACAATAATGGAGACTGTAAGTCGTACGTATGCATGAGTAAAATTTTCATTTTTTTAATTTTCATTATGGAAAGAAGCTAAGTACTATTTTTTAGTTAAATAATTAAAATAAAAAATATATAATTAATATAATTTCAATAATTTTGAAACATTTATATATAACATTCATTTGATGTGGTTATGAAAAATGAATCACATCGCTGCTTGGAGGTGATAGTTCACACGTAAAAATGAACGAAGTTATCATTTTCATGTGTATGGAAATTTATAAACATAAATGATTTATTATATTATAATAATGATAATTATTTGATGAATATAATATATTAAAATTATTTAAATTATTATAAATAGTCTTGATATAAAATGATGTTAAATTAATTATATCAGTTTGAGATGATGTAGTTCACTATGCACACGAACGATAATTCTTTTCCCATTTGATGCATGTGGATATGGATTTAAGTGATTATATTAGAATAAAAAACCATTATATATGTGACAATGTATTTATTATTTCATCATGTGTGACTAATATATGAAGGTTTTAGAATAAGAAATAAAATGGAAATACTTAATTAAAAACGATACATCCTTTTCGAATAGTCTCCATTGATTAATAGATGAACAACTCTAAGGTGGTTTTATGCCTAAAATAAGTTCACTAGAATGTGGGTAGGGACTATAAGAATGGATTTTGGTCAATAATAGATGATCTAAGTATTTTTAAGAGTATTTCAATGAGATGAATAGGTTCCATTTAATTGGATATGGGAGGGGTGCTGATGGAATTCCTGAAAATATTCAATTGTTATAAATTAATTTTTTATTTTAAATTGTTCGAAAGTGATTTATTTTAATGATATGATGATTATGGGATGAAAAAAATCCATCCAATAAAATTTTATAAAATGTGAAAAAAAATTAATGCTTATCTTTTTAAGCATATTTTGATCATTTTATCATTTACCATGATATCATGCAATTTTCACATTAAGTTTTTATATAGTTACTATAAAATTCCCAATGATCATAAATGAATAATTTTTGAAATTTTAGGCTGACCAAAAATAATTTTTCGAATGATATATTTTTTTAATTTCATATCATATAAAGAAATATTATTATTTTAAAATTATAAATATTTTCAATTTTTAGACTATACATTATTCGAATTTTTATAAATAACCTAAAAACATGATATATTTTAAAATATATATTAAGTCATCAATAAAATGTCAATTTATTCAAAATATTTCTTGGATGTGACAAATTTTGTCATATTGTCTTTATTTAATTATTTATAGTATCATTTATAGGAATCATTCATTTATTAAGAAATTATTAAATTATCAGTGTGTCAAAATATAATTGAGATATTTATTTCCTAAAAATATTAAATAAAATACTATGATGTTGGTAAAAAGTTTATATTTCATTATACTATTTATTGATTTATATATATTTTATATTACCACATAACAAAAGTATTTCTTCTGTAAAAGTCAAAAGTGAGAAAAAAATTGACTTTTCATTCCATAAAATATTATATATGACATAAATTTATCTTAGTGGCTACAAGAGATCAAAAATTGACTAAATATGTTTTTGGTATAAAATAATAAATTAAATAAAATTTGGAAAAGTTTTAATGGGAATACTATTATATTTTATAATAATATATTTACTCTTTATTACATGATTTAAAAGTAAATGTGGTATTTAAAATGTTACTAAATTTACTATTCATATATTGTAGAAAAAATAAAAATAAAGCTATTTAATAAATATGGAACTTATTATTTGAAATGTGTACTCCATTTTTTAAAATTAAAAACACATAATAGGTTAGTATTTATTAACAAATAACCTGATTGAGGACATAAAAATAAAAATGAGTTTTTAAAGTAAAATCATTCAAAAGGTCACAATGTATTTATATACAATGTTAATATAAAATTGATTAAAACTGCCTAAAATTGGTTTAAATGATAAAAACATGATCTTATTATAATTTATAAAAAAATAATAATATTATTATTACACAATTAATATGTTTGATGAAAAACTAGTTTTCGATTGAAAATCATTATTTTTGACATTATTCCTCAAGAAAAATTATCAAAAAAATAAGAAAAATTTATCCAATGAAAATTTTGATACTCAAATTTCATATAATAAGTCTTTTTGTCAAATTAAACTTATAAAATGATTAAAAAATTGATTTTATACAAGTGCTCCATCAAAAGGCGGCAAAACAGACTTTTTTGGAATATATTACTTTTATTTGTCCAATTGGATTTATTCTCATTTCAAGTATTAAAAACACATAATATGTATTTTAAAAATTAAATTTAAAATAATACATATATATATATAATTAATATAATACATGAAGGTAGATTTATTATATTATTATTATAAAATACACTTGTGCACATTTAAATAGTTTTTAGAAAAAATTTCCTTTAATTTTACAATGGGTTTTACATTCATTAATAAATAATTTTGTACCGATTAATTAAATATATATACATGTGTAATGAATATTACCATAATAAAGCATATTTTCTTCATTTTATGCCCCTAAAATCTAATATAATATCATTATATTCAATAGATTATAGACATGAAACACCAAGATCGTGAAGAGAATATTATCTACCATGAATTGATAAAATAAATAATATTTTAAGTAAATTCAATATAATTTATATCTTTAGTTTCATGGGAAACTGAGTTTGTATACATCACATGAAAAAGTGAGTTTCTTCAATTTAGACGTTACACACATGATAGAGTGTCACCAAACAATAATATATTATTAAAATATTATTATTTTATATAATAATACATAACATAGTCATTAAATTATTGATAATGAATACTATTACCTAACATCTAAAATTATATTATTTTAAAAATTATAGAATGACTTAATAGGTTACAAATTATTTATAAATTAAAATATGAACCAATTAAATATAAAAGAAATATTGCTATGCTGACAAAGAAATTTTGTCTTAATAAATAAAATTAATTAAAATAAGTTATTTATATTAATGAACTATATATGTTATATATTCAATAAAATATTATTTATATTCATACAATATATTTAATAATTATAAGATAATAAAAAGCCCAATATTTCTATTATGACACTTTAACACCTTTCAATGGAAATCTTATTTTAAATACCATTTTTAGAAATTTTATAAACATCATATTTAAAATTAAAAATAATATTTTTAATAGGGGAATAAAAATTAATTCATGATTAATTTTCAGTATCTTTCGATGATATTTGTATTTTTAAGGAATAATGAAAATAGTGATTTTTTATTCAAAACTATTTTTTGTCTAATTTATTTATAAGCATTAAATATATTTTTCATTGATTTTGAAGTTTAAATAAATGTTATTTTTATAAATTTTTCCCATTTTTTCCATTTTCATAAATTTCATTATGAAATTTAATATAAAAACATAGAAATCTATTGAACATTTTTACATTAAAAACCTACATTATGTCCCATATGTAAGATTAAATTTAAATTAATTTATACAAATTCAATGATTATAATTTGTAAAAATGGGCTCCATTTGTTTAATAAACATAATTTATAATGTATAATAAGGTTAACAACGTTTATTAACAAAAAAAAAAGTTAAATTAAATAAAATTAATGATGGCAATTATTGTGAAATTAAGGAGAACAAGGGACCAAACACTAATATTAAAGCCTAATCTGGCATAATAACTTGTCCAAAATACATTTTATTATAATATTTCTACCATATACTCCATTATCATTTTTAGGATATTTTTGATCCACTTAAAATAATGAAATGTGTGTGGGGTTCCTTTTTTCAAAAATATTACCGGAGTGTTACTCCACCACTATAAAAGGATTCTAATCCTCCAACTTCCTCACACTTATAATGAAAATAGGTCACTAAGAAGATATTTCCAATTAAATCTAAATAATAACTAACTTCTCCCTTGAATATCCACTTTTGTGAAAAACAAATCCAAGGAATCCCTTTGGTGAAATAAACTAATTTACTCCATTAAGAGGTTACATCTTTCCTTAAGATGTCATTTTTTTCCTTTATCCACTCCTTAAATTATCATAATTAAATTCTAATATAACAACAAAAATATCCTAAATTTACCATAATATTTTATGTCTATGGTTTATAACTTCACTCACACACATTCACATCTAATGGTTTACAAATATACTATTTATGTGCACGACAATCTATAACGTCACGGAATAATGATTGTTCATTTTTTTCTTTACCACCTCCAATGGTGGTCATTATGATGGAAAAACTATTTATATATTATATATATGATATTAATAACATTTTTAAACTTCATTAATTATTTTATAACACATATCATTATTTATTTTATTTTGGGTAAAAATGGTAACATCATTTGTGGAAGTGTAAACTACCTCCCCCTCAACGAGATGTGATTCGTTCACACAATTCATGAATGTATAAAGGATGGTTTTTATTAACAACCATTAACATAAAAAATATCTATATTAAATTAAGTAAATAATTACCTTTATGGAAATATTATATATATATATATATCATTTTCATTATTACGCTTTTACATAGTTAATATGTGATAACATCACTTGTTGAAATGTGGAATACCGCCTCCTCAACATGATGTTATTACTGTTAAAATAATTATTTATAAAACTATATATTATTAAATAAAATTATATTTATGATGTAATATTTTATTACTGAATTATATAATGTTAGTTACCATCTTTCTATACTGATCATTGAAAAACAACAATGTTAGTCATGCGTACATATGGACTACCGTCACTATGAATGCATAGTTGGTCAATTTTTATTACCTTATTAAATTATTGTTTTTAAAAGGTATAATTTATGTAAGAATATAATAATTATTTCAGTATTATAATTCAGGATATCATATATAATGCCCTCATTGAACATAGTTGATATAACAAAGTTGTTTTTGACATATAAATCGACTTTTTTCAGAACAGTTAACGTAAATTTAATTTTCTAATTATTTTTATATGAAATGTTAATAAGTGAAATATGTATTATTATAAAAATTAAAATGGTTTTCAGTAATGTATATAATTAACATAAGTTTTTTATTTTAGAATATAAAGAACCACAAATAAGTCAAACTCAAGGTATGGGATTTAAATCTCACTTTTTCATCTATGAACTTAATGTTATGTTCACCATTTATTTATTTTGGGTGGTGTATATACAACCCATTTTGATAGATTATAACATTAAATATTTTATCTTGATGTTATTTAAAACTTTCATTCGATATTATTCATTCAAGACATTTATTTGTTATTGTTCACTAATTCACTTTTACTTGATGTATATACCACCCATTATAATGTTATGTCATGAGTATCCTTACTCTCAGGACATTATAAGATTAATTTGAAGTTATTAATTCATAGGAAATTATGATTAAAATTTACAAAAGTTATATGGTGTAATTGTTAATGTTTAGTTACTTTTTTACTCAATAATGTTTGAATTATATTCAAGTGGAATTTCCATTCATCAATATAAACAAAAAAATTTTATTAGTTATACTCCAATGAGTTTTTATATATAATTATATATTATTTATTCAATATAGATATTTTATAAGGAATATTATTTATTTTTATTATTAGATATGAGAAATTAATTGGACATGAAACGATTGGTTGGGACCATACATTATACATCTCCTCGATGTATCTAGAGGTTCTAATGAGACAAACTAGTTGCCCAAATTAAATGATGTATTTTTTCTTGTTTTAAACCATCTTTTTATATGTATTAATAGTATATGATTTAATACTCCATATTAATGAAGTGTAATAATTAATCAGTTCCTTCGTTTAATTTTAGTTATTATTCATCAATGAGATTCTACATCGAAAAATTTATAGACTCATTTCATTTCAATTTAATGATTAAATGGAATGTGTTTTAGTTTCTTAAATTGTCATATTTATTTTTTCATTATCTAGTTATTTTAATGGAATGTGTTTTTACTTATTACCATTCGTTATTTTTTATGAATTTCCAATATATTTATTGATTACATGGTATGTTTGTTGGGTTACACACCATGTCATAATTAATATTCTTAGTGATTCATTAATTATTCTGATATACATTTCCCTTACTGAGCATTAGGTCATCATTATTTTTTTCCTGGACTTACAAGAAGCATAAAATTAATGATATATAGAGAATTACTATATTTATTAGATTTTTACTAGAAATTATTTATTTAAAAAAATTATTTTGATTTTAGTGTATTCATTCTTAATAAAAGACTCAATTATGTATCTGTTTTACCAAGATGATTAAACTTTTTTGTCTATTTTGTTTTGATTCATTATAATCATGACAATTTAATAGTAGCACACACCATATCTAGACTATCTAGGGTTGGGTCTCAATAGTTGGTATAAAAGGATGTTTAGTTGAAACCACGTGAACTAGATTTAAAAGAGCATGGATTAGAGAACCCATCCCTAATGTATACATTAAGGATATGTATAGAATAAATACAAATAATTTTTCTAATTTATATGTTATGTGTGTCTTCCTAGAAATAAATAATTTTTTGGACACTAAAATTTAATGTGGTCTGGAAGAGATCTAACTAGTGGTAATAACTCCAACATGGTGTCCTGTGACTGACTCAAGGTAACCAAGTACACAAAAACAAGCCTTACTGTACCCCTTGTTTGACACTTGCAAGGGATATTATTTTCACAATTAAATCATTTTTAAAACCATTATGAAGTATTTTTAAAATTAATAACTTCTATTAAACCTATGGTGTCATAGATTTAATCAAATGTTGCATGATTTATATATTCAAAAAACTAATATTTGTTTTTATATTAAAATGGTTACACAAACTTTTCTTTCTGGTTTTAATCAGTGGATAGTACCCTGAGGAGTCAAGTTGATGTTGAACATGAAATATAAGGTGGTGATAATGATAAACCAAATGAGGTGTTCATCAGAGTGAAATATATTTTGTTTTATAGTAATCTGTTTACCTAAAATATGATTAAAATCATCTACCTGAACCATCTTCTGAACTCAACAAAGAAGATAAGTATGGTGTTTTATTAAACCTTGAGTGGTGGATACCCTAGAGAAATGATGAATCAATTTCTAATATGTAATACATGTGCAAGGATAAACCTTGTAAAGTGTCACAATGGGATGATGAAATGATTTATTTTTGAGAAAGTAAGTCATAAATAAAATAAATTTGTAGAAAAATTAATTGTGTGATTGAAGAAAATGAAACTCATCCTAAGGAATTATTTATAGTTTGTAACCATAAATGTGTGGACCCTAGAAATTTCAAGATTCAATGCACTATTCTATAGGATAAACTCTATAATAAGGTAGGTTCTATGTGGATATAACTAGATTATGTATTTATGTATTGACGTTTTAATGAAAAGCTTAGTTAAATGGTTATTTATTGATTTACCTTATATCAATGATGACCATCATATTTATTACTAAATTATATACACATTATTTTATAAATGTAAAATCTATATTTTGGGTAAAAACCCATCCGGTTTGAAAAGTTTGTGGGGCTTAAACCCATGACCGAAAGACGATAATGTTTTTTCGCCTACTAGTAGCCTATACGATGTTCTGGTTAATGTGAAATTATTTAAAAAAATTGATGAATAAATATTAATTAAAAACAAATATTTACTTTTTAGGTTTATATACTAATGTATAATCTATATTGTCTTTGGATTATAGTTAGAGATAAATAGTTAGACTTGTCACTCATTTATAGGCCTTACAATCCATTAAATGTGTTAGTTCTTCAAGGATCAATGTTATATTTTTAGTACCCATTTATTTAGGAATGGTACCAATTATAAATTGATTGAAGAAGGAAAAAATATGAAAAAGATCTTATGAAATTAAATTATATCAGGAAATTATATTTTATTGTATTCAAATATAGTAAAATAATAACTCACCGTTATGATAATAATTAAAAATATATATTGTCCTAATATATTAATTTTTTAACAAATGGTATACTAAATTATCACAAACTTATAACCTTGATAACCTCAAATTTCCATTAATAATTCACTTATTTGTGTTTGATGAACTCATTAACTCCTTATAAATATTTAATATTTTCTTATATTTATGTATCACTATATTCCCAAAATGATCTCCTATATTGATATCTCGTTATATGTTAGTCAGTGTTACCTTTGTAATTTCAATTATCTATTTTATAGAGGATTTAATAGGAACAATTGTAACAACGTGGTATTTAAACATAGAAAATAAAAAATTACCAAAATCAATTTTAAATTTTAAGGATGAAATTTTATTATGTGGGAGAGAATGTAATCCCAAAAATATAATGTAGGTACATTATATTTGATTGTGTGTGTGATATGCATCCCCAAGTGTGTAAGGGAATATAAAATCCCAAATTTTTCTAATATTTATACTTTTTTAAATAAATTTTGTTCATTTCATTGATTTCAATTCACATGAAACTGATTTAGCATATTTCACCTGCAAAAATGAGTTTCTTCAATGGATTCCATTGCATGCAAGAATGAGTTTTACTAATCAACAATATATGATTTAATAATAGTTTTTTGGAAATAATATATAACCCAAGTGTTAAAAAAGTGGAAATGAATAACATTTAATTATGTTTTAAAATATATGGTTTATCAAAATATAAACTGAATTAATAGGTTACCAATGAATTATAAATGAAAATATAAACCAATTCAATATAAAAGAAATATTATTATTATTATTACAACGTAATTTTGCCTTAATAAATTAAATTAACTGAAATTGGTGAATGATATTAATGAAATATATATATTATATGTTAAATAAAATATTACTGATTTTCATCCAACAGATTTGATAATTATAAGATAATAATAAAGAAAATATTTTTATAAAGACACATTTACCGCCTTTTGATGATGACCCTATATTAAATCTAATTTTTGGAAAAAAATTAAATATTATTTGTCAAAATAAAAAAAATATTATATATATATAAACCTAAAAATTATGTTATGATGAATTTGTTTTATGTTTCTGTATTTTTACATTTTTGATTAATAATGAAAAATATTGAATTCTAATTCAAAATGATTTTTTCATCTAATTTATTTATAATCATAAATTATATTTTAGATTTATTTTAAAGTTTAATAATGTCTTAAAGTTATAAATTAATACAATTTATGTTGTTTTAATCAATTTAACATTTTAATTGAATATAATGACATGGAAAATAATTAAATGGTTTTACTTTGAAGCCATGCATTATCGTCACATCTACAGGATTAAATTTCAACTTATTTATTACCCTTATAATATAGGAATTTGGAAAAATGGATTTTATATATGTAATTATCATAATTTATAATTTCTAACAAGTTAAATATATATTTTGAAAAAAAAATCATGAAACTAATTATAATTAATTATAACGATTATGGGGAAATTAAGCTTATCAAGGGACTAAACCCTAAATAGAAGAACTAATATGGTTTTGAAGCTTTTCGAAATGACATTTTTAACCATATTTTAGCCTTATATTCCATTATATAAAATTTGGAGCATTATTTATCAACTTTTTATAAACACAAGCATTTGTGGTGTTCTTTTTTTTCAAAAAATTATAAGAGTGCCACTCTTCCTCCATTATAAATTGAATCCTTTCCTCACACTTACTCACACCTCTCATGCAATGTAGTTATATCCATACTATAATAAATTCATTCCCCAAATCACTACATTCTTCCTATTGGCCCTTATTTTTAAAAATGTAAAAATTTATATCCCATTGATGAAAATGATAAGGAGTTATCCGATTATGTGGTAACATCTTTCTTTATGCTCTCTAATTTTATTTAATTTCTAAAATCCTTTAATTATCCTTAGTAGATTATTATATTTAAAAATTTTCCTAAATATAATAGTATTTACTTATGTTTAGGGAGATAAATTCACTTACCCACACTTACATATAATTAGTAACACATATAATATTTATGTCTATGACGAAAAACCAAATCCAGAAATGATGATTGTTCAATTTTCCGTTTACCACGTCCCATTGTTGAATTTATGATATAAAATATATTTATTATATATATATATATGATATTTATTATTTATTAAAATTTAATTTATTCATTTAAAACACATATTTTTATACTAATCTTTTTTCGTAAAATGAAAACATCATTTTGGGATGTGTGAACTACTATCTTTTTAAAACGATGTAATTCATTGACACGATATATTGAATGTATAAAGGGTGGTTTTATTTACAAGTATTTAACATAAAAAAAATTTATATTATATGCATGAAATAATTAAATTTATTTAAATAATTTATATATATATATCATTCTCTTTATTACCCTTTCACACACTGAACAAGTGATAACATCGTTCGTGGATGTGTGGACTACCTCCTCCTCAACATGATGTGATTCCTTTTAAAATAATTCTACATAAACCAATATATTATTAAATAAAATCATATTTATCATATATTGATATTTTTGGAATTATATATTGTTACTTAACTTCATTCTATAATTATCATGAAAAAATGGTAACGTTATACAAGCATACTTACAGCCTACCATCTCAATTATTGTAACGATGGTTCATTTTCATAACCATATTAAATTATTTGTTTTAAAAGTAACATTGATGTATATGTATGATAATTATGTCATGATTATTAATCTTTAGATATTATATAATTCTCCCTTTTGACCATAGTTTATATACCAATATATTTTTTGACCCATGAATCAAATTTGTTGGAATCACACGATGTAAAATTATTTGATTATGTAGTTGTCCACGACATGGCAATAGGAAAAATAAGAGTTATGAAAATCATATAAAAGGTTATCAATAAATTTAACAATTAACATAAGTATGTTATTCATGAATAAAATGATCCAAAAAACATGTTAGACTGAAGCTTAGGTATTTTCATCTCACTTTTTACATCAGTGAGATAAATGGATTGTTTTCCATTTACTTATTTTTTGTGGTGTATCTATTACCTATTTTTATATATTATATCATAAATTATTTTATATTCAAGGTATTTAAAACTTTAATTCAATATTATTCCTTCATTTTATTTATTTGTTATTATAAACCTAATCACATATATTTGGTGTATATACCACCATTTGACAAGTTATATAATAAATCTCCTTACCCTAATGATATTCTATGTTTCATTTGACATTATTAATTTATTCAAAATTATTATAAAAAAAATTCATAGTGATATGGGACACATTTGAATATTTAATGATTATTTTCACTAAGAATGTGTTAATTATATTCAAGTGGTATTTCAGTTCATCCACATCAACAACCCTTGTTGTTACGTATCCTCTACTGAGGAATTATAGATAATCCTATTTCTTAATTAAATATGGATATTTTATAAATAATATTATTTATTTTTGTTCTGAGAGATGATGAATTATTTTGAAATGCAATTATGTGTGGGTCCTTGACTTTATACATCCCCTCGATGTGTTGATAGCATCTTATGAGACAAACTAGTTAAGAAAATTAAACAGACTTATACCCATGGGTTTAAACTGTCTTATGAATTGACTTGAAAATGTAGTCTTTCATGTTCCTTAATCTTTATGTAAAATAACTAATCATTTATCTCATTTAATTTTTGTTATTATTCATCCAGAAGATGTTGAGTTGACATATCCTTGGATAAATTTCATATCAATTCAATGAATAAATGGAATCTATTTTAGTTTCATACCTTTTCATATAGACTTTATTTATTTATCTAGTTACATTAATGGAATGTTTTTCAAGTTATTACATTGGCAGTCTATTTATTCACTTCTAATCATATTATTGATTACATGGCATGTATGTTCTGTTACATTCCATGAAATAATTATTATTATAATTGATCAATTTTTTCATCTGCTATACTTTTGCCCAATAAAGAATATGAGATCAAAATTTTATTAATTAAATTCCCCGATAATTCCAAGAATCATAGTATGAATGAAATATAGGGATTTTCTTAAGGATTAGAGATATCGTATAATTTATTTATTTTAATAAAAAATTATGTTGTAATTAATGTATTCATTTTTAATAAAATACTCATTTATATGTATAGTTTGACAAAAAAACTAAACTCGTTGGTCCAACGAGATTTTATTCCATGAAATCATGCTAATTTAATAGTTGTAGACACCAACTCTAGGAAATCAGTGGTAAGGTCGCTACAATCCATTCCTACCATTTTAAGGGCTCGGTTTTAATGGTAACATTTAAATATTATTTAGTTATTCACACATTCTATATGAGTCATATCATGTATTCTATTGAACATAGTGTTTCCATTAAAAAAAATAATATGTTACGTATAGATCCTAATTATTAAATTATAATCATTATGTAAATATAGATCATTTTAGATCATATTCATCAGTTCTAAACACACATACTAAAAAACAATAATCCTCACATAGATAGATGTTTGAACATTAATTTAAGAAATATAATTTGTTTTCCCATTCCTCAAGATATCAGGATCCAATTTATTCAAATACATATTTATTGGATCACTATAAATCCCCATTAGGGAAAATTATGAATGAAACATTCATATTAGAGCATCAACAACCTAGTTATCCGTCCTTGGGTATTAATTTATAGGGTTGTCATAATATTTATTCAACTCCAACCATCTTATCTTTCATATATTTATAACTTCCTATGTAAATATACACTTCTAGATTTTATGATAATTATATATGTCACACCATTCACTATAATGATAATGCCTCCACATCTTCAATTCCGTAATTACCACCTCCAACTCCAAATCATTTTTAAAATGTTTTTCTTATCAATTTTCAATATGTGCAAGGAATAGTCTGGTATAAAATCCTTAGTCATAAATAATGATTGTTGTTTCTTAATTAATACATTATTATAGATCAGAAATAATTCTATTTTATATGGTAAAATCTTCACATTTTCACAGACCATCCGTCTATTTAGATCCCTGATATTTAATTTAAAAACATTTAAACAGAATAACATAAAACTTTTCCAAGTAAACAGGGAAATTGCATTAGATATTGATGAGAAATTATTCGAAAAACAATGGTATTAACAATAAATACATGAAAAATATGGAGGATAGTCATTGTGGTAGGTCGGGACTAATATTAAACTATTTCTTTATATTATGGATCAACCGATATATCATCATTATAGATTATATAATGCATAAGTAAATCATTCTTAAAAAATCAAAAAAAAAACATAAGTTTATCATTAAACTAATCCTTCCATAGGTTCTTTAAAAAAATTATAAAATTATCTTTATACTCTTCCATAATCATTGAATATATAACAATATCACCAATAAAGACTACCAAAAACTAATAAATGTATTATGTTAACACCCAATTCATTAAATACATGATTATAACAAGGTAATTAGTATGTATAAATAGAATCAAAAAAATCATAATGGTCATATGTTAAAGGTATACATATATTGGGTATATCGACTTAATTAACACTCAATTGATGATATCTATATTGGAGGGGAATCATTGAAAAGTATTTAACCCCTCATAATTTGTAAATTAATAATCTATTTGGATTGAATGACAGATTTTATTGATAGTTATTTGTGTTGGTGAATAAGAATGCAATGACTCGTTGACCCAACATTCATTTTAATAAGAAGAACATGTGAACCCTATGGTGACACAAAATAGTGTAGGTTTACCTTATCCTAATTTTCCTAGAGATACCTCTACAATTATTTTAAATCAAATAGGAACATTCTATAAAGAGCCCATGAAATAGATTTGGTATAATTTATGATTTATATTGGAAAATCAACTTCATTATTTGTAGAAAAATTAGACAATTAATACTGAAAGACATTAAAAACCTCTATAAAATAGAAATACACTAAATATTGAGTTTCTCCCAAAATTTTATTATTTATCATATTTACTATTTTAATAATTATTTTCTTTTGGATTCAAATTAAGATGGTGGAAAAAAATTTATAGCTTTGTCTAGAGGTCAAATACTATCTATGAGTGTGGAATAAATAATTATAGAATATCTTCAAACATCATTTTCCTATAGAAAAATATAAAATAATATGAACATTTAGGAAACTCTATGTGGGCTAAGTTCACCAGTAAAAACAATGGTCATTTGCCTAATTTTTGGTTTGAGGGATCATTAAAATCCCCCCTATAGAGAAGAAAGTAAATCACTATCAATGATATTCTTGAAAAATAATAATATATTTTTGGATGAGGTGACATCTATTTTTGGATGGATGATTGGGCTATCCAGTCTATTTTTTCCATGGAAACCCTATTTATGACATCAGCTTAAGTTCGACCTCTCAACTCCCTCATTTTTTAGTAATAGCCCTCAATGATAACCAAATTTTTTTAGTTTTATTATTATGGATAATAAATTCTACCACTATACGTTCAATAATTCGTCTATGTGAGTCTTCTTTGAAGTATTTCTTTGGGATCTGATTCATGAACAAAATATACCTAAACCCTCGGGTAGTAAATTCTGGCGAAATCAAATTTATTTTATATTCATTTTCTCTAAATTTCGCATTTATAATTTATTTCTTCTAATGATCAATAATGTTTAAAGGAAATATAATCATCCTGAACAAAAATGTATTTTCTGCTTCTAGTGTAGATTTAAAAATTAATTTTATCCATTTTTTAAAGATTTTTGTTCCCATTTCCTTTGGAAAATCATTTTGGGGATGGAAGATGGATTCCGTTTTCTTATATATTATACATGAAATGTCTCCGTAATTTTTTAGTATCTATCATTAATGACAAGTTCTTTGTATAATTTTTTTAGCGAAATTATCATTGATTTGGGAAAACTAAATTGAATCCCTTCATCAAAACCACTAACCCAAAAAAATACCTTATATTCATGCTTCATGATCATGTTTTTCCATAATTATGATTTTTCTAGATATATGATTTCCAAGTGTGGTTTTCTGATATTTTTGTAGTGAAATAGAATTTCGTAACTCAAATGTTACAATAGGATGTGGAGTGTGGGTTATGTTAGATCCAACAAATCATGGGATCAAACAGAACATTGTAAAATTATGCATCTATATTATATTCCAAGAGGTGTACTGGTTGACTATAGACTTAAATATGATTCCATGGACTTCTTGTAATTCTTAAATTAAAGGAAAAATATCTAAGAATAATCCCCATCCATGATCACTTTCCTTAGTATGTTCTTGTCTAACTATTTTCATCTTTCAATTATTAAGTCTAAATCAACCTTTCATGTTAACCCTCTCTTGGTATCCATCCCAATTCATTAGAGAACTTCTTATTTAATAAATATGACCCATAGAATTTTCTTTTCATATGATGAAATCCTCCATACCATGTGAGATTAGAAATTAGTGGAGTAACTCTTAGCCACAAAAGGCGAGGATGATATGACGTTAAACATTTTTTTGTTTTTAAAAACATTACCATGTGATGTTATAAATATAATCCAATTGGATAGCCTTTACCTCCAATAAATTAGGCATATATAGCTCTTTTTCTTCATCATTTCCCCTTTTATTCAACTCACTTGCTATTATATTAATAAGTAATATTTAATTTTTAGTTCATAAAAACAAAACTGGTTGAATGAAAAATGGTTTTATAAGTTTTTCTTAATTAAAAAATAACATTAACCATAGAATATATACATGTTTCAAGAAAATTTCTTTGTCATAATCATATCTTAATATAGAAAGAAGAAGGATGGTTTCATTGGATCATGTCCCCACTAAAGTGTAATTATCTTCAAAGGATGTTCTTATAAATGATAATTCCCTTAAAAGATCTCTTTATTATTTAATGAGAGAAATAAAATTTTCCTTTTTAAATAAATATATTAAAATATCAAAAATTATAAAATATTTTCAAAAATATTTTCATTGAAAATAACTATGGAAACATTTATTGGAATCATCAAATAATTTTGGTATCAAGATGATAAGATCTTCTTTTCATGCTAAGTATATAAAATAAAGATTCTATTAAAAATTTTGTTAAAATTTTTGATGATACTCATTCAGAAAATAAAAAAATATATATTCAAAAAATATTCATTATAAAAAAATGATTCCTTTGAAACAATTTAATTAAAAATTTATATGTAAATAGTAAAATATACTACAATCATTATAAATTAAACATGTAGATATAATAATAAGATTACCTATATGATAATAAAATATAATTAGTATACACTGAAAAAAATAAATTCTGTATATATTGTACTTTGAGTGGTGAAAAGTAGTTGAAAACAAATATTTATTATATAACATCCTCAATAGTAATTCATACATAAGTAATACTAATTCCAATGTTATTAATAGGTAAATCCCTTACATAAATTAGCATCATTATTCTTAATAATTATAAAATCTTTTATAATAAATAAAAAATTACTACACATGTATTATAGAACCATTATCATATATATCATAAAATATATGATTTTATTATATTATCTTATCACCTACTATTTATAAATTCATAATTAAAACCACTATTTTAGGTGATAAATACATCTAATTTCAATCATTTTTCAGTATCATAATCCACATCCTTATACTATTATAATAGTTATATTGTCTACTTAATGTTAATAATGGTATAAATTAAATATATATTCCACATTTATTTATTTATTTTCATCCAAATACTGGTAGATGTATAAATTTATTTACATCATTCATTGATAAGGTTCTTCATTTGTATGTGTGAATGTTCTATTCACTTTTAGATGGATGGAAAAAAAAGAAACATAAATAATATTAAAATTGGAAATAATTATTATATCATATTTTTTATAAATTTTAAAAAAATTATCTTTATTACTCTCCTTGTAAAATAGAATAAAAAATGAATCACAATTCTTCATGGATGTGGTAGTATCCACATTTGAATAAGTGATGCTATTATTTTCTAACAGATGTAGAGAAAATGGAGAATAATTATTACATTATAAATATAATAATGTAAAAAATTAAAAATAATGAGTTATTTTTTTTATAATGTATACCATATATTTATATGAGGAATGGTGATAAATAAAATTGAATATACTTGGTTAAGTGTTATTCCTCATTGTTGAGAATCCTTTTTTGGAATATACCTTGTTCCCTGAAAGGATAGACTTTTGGAAACTACGTAATATATAGGATGTGTGTAAGGAAACTAGGAAGGAATTAGAGTAGTTATTGGACAATATACAATGTTCAGAAACTGTCAATAATGTATAAGAAGAGATTAAAAATATATGTAAGGGTAGGGTCACTCATTGAATTAATGATGTAGTAAAATTAATATAAATTAATATTAATAAAAAATTTTAAAAAAAATTTTATAATTAAAAATTATTATTATTATCTGTTAAATTAGTCTACTAAAATAATTTTTAAAACTAATTTTTATCTATTTTCCCTTATAAATAAGTTTTAAACCCCAATAATCTTGTTTAAATTAACCTTAATATAATTCTAAAAAAATTATTGGTTATGAATGTTAACATAAAATGAAAAGAGACATATAAATGGTCTTTTAATATAATTTTCATTTATATCCCTTTCACATGGATGAATTTAGGATTTTAATTAATTTTAAATAATTTAATGAAATGTTATTTATTGTAGAATATCATTAAAGTCATTTCTTGAACAATTAATTTAGGTTGACTTTGAAAATATTTTTACTAAAAAGTAATAAGAATAAAAAAATTTAAAATATTTGATTATATTAAATTTATCTAAAGAAAATTTGGGACGCTAATATTCATCCAAATTTAATTACATTTAATAACTTTAAAATTATATTTTTTATTAAATGAATAAATATAGTGTAATAGTTTATAGTGTATTTATGGTTATTATTTAATTAATATAAATTTCGATAAAAAATGCCTTGATAAAAATAATTAATTATTCATACAAATAAAAATTTACAGCCAATTATATGCTATTTGTATCATTATGGATAACTTTTAGAGATATTAATGACAAGAATGTGAAATTTTGTATAATTGTTTTCATAAATTAATATATGGTTAGAAATCATTGAAAAAATCCCCAAGTGGCCATATATTTCATAAAATTATAGAAAAGGCTGAAAATTTTCCATACAATAGGATAAATAATATTTTTATATAAATATTAAGGCTTATCCAAATTTTATAATCGTGTTTTACATGTTTGGTCCTTACCAAGGTGAAAAATATTTTCCAAGGTTATTATTCATGTTTTCCAAATATAAATGGACCTACATAAAAAATTTTAAAATATTTATTCAATATATGGGAAAAAATATAGTATAATTTTTTTAGAATTTCTATAAATTATTTTGAGACAAAAATGAAAAACAAAATAAAAAACAATTTCTCATTGAATAGTCTTTTATGTTTAAAAAAGTTCTCATACAAAGTATTACCATTAAATTGATTCTAAATAAATTATTTGGAATATTCATAGTATAACAGAATTATTTTTACTCTTCAACCATTTAAAAAAAAGGGACTATTGTAAATAATTAAAAAAAATATTTTCAATATGAATCAGTTGTTGTGATTTTTATTATAAAAATAAATATTTACAAAAAAAATAAAAACAATCTAAAATAATTTTAAAATTATGATTTAAAATATGATTTCTTTTTATATAATAATATTTCAAAAAATTGTAAATATTAGTTATATTAATTTCCCATAAAAACAAATTGAAACCATTTTGATGAAAAAGTATTCATGAAGAACAAAATTTCTTTACTAAAATTTTACTATTCATTTATTAAAAACCAGATAAGAAATTTTTATTGATAAATAAACTTAAGTAAATATATTTATATAATAACATTTGTAATCTTATTTATATACATTAATTCAAGGGGTATGAAATAATTGTCAGAGAATAATACTTCAATAAAAAAAATTCTTTTTATAGACTCAATGTTGTATATAATTAATGATATCAATGAAATCATATTTACATATAGAGAACTGTAATATAAAATATATAATTGTTATAGAAATATAACATAAAACACATTATGATTCATTTCTGATACTTTAAAAAACTAGGATCTGTTTTTAGTGATATAAATCACAAACTACTGTGTCCCTACATGTCATGTGAGTCCTTGTGTGATGAGAATGATGCATGAGACGCCCATTTTGTCTAAATTCCAAGATTCACATCCATAATGAGTCTTTTTCCAATGTGAAAATATCTAAAATCCAAAAAAACAAAATTATATATATATAACCCCATGAATGTAATGCTTAATGAAAATCATAATAAATATAACAATGAAATCCAAATAAATCAATCACATGACCCTAGTAATGTAGACATGCACTTGGAATGTTTTTCACAGTGCAATAGTCCAGCTTCCATAAAAATAAATAAAACATTCATATTACCCCTTTATACCAACTCTCCAAATAAAAAAACCACTAATAATAATTTTTAATGTATATAAAAAGAAAACTCTATGAAAAATAACTGGATTTCTTATCCAAGTGACCGCAGGTGTGAATCCTTGTACACCTTAGGTTGTGAAATAACTGGGGGTCAAGGATGGTACAATGGGGAGATTGTTCAACCTATATCAAATTATGAAATAATTGAAAAAAAATAACCAAATACTATATACATAAATCACAATATAATATAAAAAAATAATTAAATAACTGATGGTTCAATACAAAATGATGTGTTTCCATAAGGGAAAAATATACAATAGACTAGGTTGGACACATATTTAGAGCATATTGAATGGAAATAAAGAATTTGTATTCTAAAATCTCCAAGCCATGTCACATCCCATTCTTCTTACCTAATCCATGAAATGTAGTCATTCATCCAACAACTAGTCCATGAGCCCCATCCCAATTGGAACCTTCAACATGTGAACATCTTCTCAGTTAACCATGGGAAATGGATTCCATTATAAGGTTATGAGTACATGAAAAGTTTCCAAAATCCATTTTATTCCATAAATATAATTATATATTGCTATATGTTCTTCTGACATAAAAAATATAAATTAAAAATTATTTACTCGAAATTAATAAATAAGAAACCAACATCTATCCTTAGGTGTATTACCCTGATCAACCATACATAATTTTTACAATGTGTTTTTTCCTCTCAACATTCCGTGAATATTTTTCCTACCCATTAACATGTGTGATACTCAATCATAGAATCTCTATCCATATCAACCTGAATCTAGGTAACTATACCACGATAGTCAAAACATCATAGTACAAAATCCATGGAATCTGTAACAATGAACTCCTAGAACATGGAAGCATTAATACCTTCAGTTACAACACCAAGAGAGCAACAGCCAATTTTATCAAGATCTGTAGATAATCCAATAAATATCATCCTGAATACTATGATTTGTCCCATTACTTTCAAAACATATGAGCTTCAAATCTATTATATCACCAACAGAGGCCTCCATCTCTATGAAAACTCTAACCACAAGTCTTTCTCCAAATCATGGTATCTAATCCATGTGTTCAATATCAAATCTCATAACCTTGGGAGTTTTCCAAAAAAATTATAAATAAATAAACATGGACTAGATTTAAAACCATTATTATCACCAACATCCTAGCCCAAATGGGGTTCCACATCGTTTTGGGTTCCAAAGTGAAACATGAAACCAACATAAACCATGCATGTATGTACCTGATCTGTTTATTCCATTCCATAGGGAACTCTTTTAGGTCATCCAGACACACTACATCAAAGGAACCCATACAAGGGTTCACAGCCTCAACAATGGTCATGGATCAATACCTAAAAATGTAAGGACATATCCTTTTATGACATCGTCATTAGGGTAGCATGGTAGTAACACATACACTATGAATCACCATAAGTGTAACAGTCAAGGGATTTCTCATAGCCATCCAAAATCTTCAAGGACAATCTGGGTGGTTCCTCTCCCCCAAACTGACACCAGTCTACCGATATACTATCTACTTGGTCTTAGCCACAAAGAATGGGTGGGGATTAGTTACCCTAAACTCATCATGATAACAGTGAATAACATGAATGGATTTGGTGTCCCCTAGTTCATAAACAAACTATATCCTCAATTTCCACCATAGCTAATATCATTGATGTCTCTCAAACCCTATGTATTGGATTATGAGTATCATTTGGTCTGGAGCCTCCTATTTGGAGGAACATGGGCCACCATGTATATCTATACATATATACTCATCTATCATATATAGAGGAACAAGCAAGAACACATGATTTGATTGTGACCCCATGTGATATCTTACTAGATGTGGAGAATTTTATTTAATTAATTATGATCCCTTAACTAGATAAATAATATTATTAATTTTTAATTTAATGATTTATTTAATTTAGAGGTCGATCAGAGTATGATGGAGAATCGAATTTTGACCATTAATATATTAAAATAATAAAACCATAGGGTGTATACATGAGACCACTAACCTTATTCATAATGAATTACAATTTATTTTCCTTGGATGAAAGGTCCTATATGGCCCATTAAGTTCCAAAAAAAATGAATCCAAATCGATCTCATCACTGTGACATGATCCACTGAAATATACCAAGTAGCTTATACCAATTAATCTTATTGAATATATTTAAGTTGACAACATAATTAATTATGGAAATATATAGTGAAAATCACCATGTCACTATATCACACTGAAACCAAGTGATATCATCCATAAATAGACTACATTGAACCCTTTACCCCATTCCTGAATAATTCCCTAAGAACTAGTGACATTTCCATAATTAATTCAAATTAATTAAAATGAAGACTGTAAAATAATTTCCTCTTGTATTATACCATTGAAGAATATTTTAGTTTCATTAGGTGGATATCATTACATAATTAAATATTTTATAGGATATATGAAATTCCCCTAAAATTTGAACTTTCTTTCCTTTGTCTAGATTAATATGAATTTCTAACCTTATCGAAAGAAATGTTTAATCTACACAAATGAAAAAAGATATATAAAAATGAAAGAAGAGGATAATGTACGTTGTATCTTTACAAAAACCAAACAAAATTATTATAGGAAACCAGGAGAGAAGAAGTGATGTGTAACACATCAATAATTTATTGAAAAATACCTATAAATTTTAATGGATTAATAAACCCACAACACCTAGATTTAAGTGAACTTTTTCATATAATAAAAAGATTATAATTCGAATATAATCATTAAAACCTAGCCATATAATTTGTGGGTATAAATAGGAGTAAAAATATTATATAATATATGTATAATTTTCCTACACAATACATGTTTAGTGATTTATTTATAGGAAGCACACACTCAATTTTTAGTAAGGACTATTGACATAATAGATGAATCAAAGGCAGAATAATAGATGTTCCCTCAACCAAAACCAAATTAAAGAGAACCAGATCAAAACCAATATTGAGGATGAAGAGTCGATGGGATCAGAACCAACCATGATGATGAATAAGAGATGTTCCCTCAAGCTTGTGCCCGAAAATTGTATGCCACTCCTATGAAGCATCGGTCATGAGACCCTCCATGTTACATCACGAATTCTTAAAAACATCCCTGATATGAATGAACTCCAAATCAACAGTATCCTTCAACAGAGACTCCAGAACATCTGGCTTCACCCCCATCTTCTGACACCTAATCTCCTCCCACACTGTTACTAAAGGAAGAAAGCTGAGAACCCATCACCACCTTCGCTGCAAAATAAAAGTCGATCCGTGACACCCCCATGGCCACTGAGTTACAACTTCTCCTGAAGGCCCTATCCCAGTCTAGAAACAAAGCCTCCATGCATAAAACAAAACCCTATCTGAAGACTTAAGCCATCTAAGCAAGACCCTGAAGATGTCGCTGACTTGGACCTACCACGAATGGAAGAAGAGATAACCTTTCATGAATACAGGACCACCAAATCTAACCACTGTGTGATGAAGCTGCCTCGCCGAGACCCTACGCCGTCCCCACCTATCGTCCGTGCCGGAGGCAAAACCCTATGGCTCTCCCAATAGAAAAGCTCTTGAGAGCGCCCCCACCTATAACCACATTAGCAATGACTAGTTATTCAAAATAAGTTTTAAAACATATTTATTATTTTTTAGTGATTTTAATAAAAATTACATAAAAATTCTAAATATTATATTTCATTAAAAAGTACTACATTTTTTAATTTATCATTTTAATTCAATCATTTGTTGAAATTTTAGAATTTTTTGAAAAAATTTACCTCTTCGCGAGTAGTAAAGAATTCCAAAAACTACCCTTTCATTTTCATTTATTTAATAATTCCATTTTTTAATAATTTTGGATAAAATGAAATTATTTAATTTTTATTGTAAATTATAAAATTAATTTTATTATAATTGATATTAAGGTTATTTTGATATGAAATCATTTTTATACTTAAACATTCATTTTTCTTGAAAACAGTTTTCGTCGTGTTATTCAATTTTATTTATTATTTTTAAAATTCAAAATATAGGGGGAAAATTTATAAAAATTAATTTCATATTAGGAATGGTAAAATTTATATTTCATAAATTGGAGCACATCATTTTTTTAATAAATAATTGCAACCGTTATATATATGTGCCACCTCATTATTGGTAAATATGGTATTTAATGTTGAAAATAATGTGGTATGTCCCCAAAAAAATTTCACACACATTCCATATTCCTATTGGATGTCCCTAGTTTTACCATTCCCATAAAATTTAGTAATATATGGAATCATAGTTACATTTTTTTGATAAAGAAAAAAATTGATTTTTAATTAAAGAATACGTACTATATATTATTATAATTTTTCTAATATCTCTATTATTTTTTCATATGGATAAAAGAATGATATTTTCAAGTATAAAAGGTAATTTTAAATATGAACAAATTTCATTATAAAACCAATTTTTTTAATTCTTATATAATCACTTAAAATGCATATATAACCCTAATACTATTATTGGGAGAATAGTAGAAAAATAGTGTAATTGGTTTTAAAAACATATAATGAAATATGTTTCTAGAGTTATATTTTGATAGATGAATTAAGGGTATTTATATATTTTATTAGTTATTTATTAATTTTTTTAATTTAAATTATATTAATTTCAAGATTTTCATTAAAATTTATTTATGTGAATATCCTTGAATGGATCTTTAATTCTATATTATATTAAATTATATATTAATAAATGTATTAAAATTCCTAAAAAATATCTCTATCCAATTTTTTGATATATGGTCTATTATATCTACCATTTTTCACATATAGAACAAAATATCCTTTTATATTGACATTATTGACACCAAAATATTTGAAAACATTAATATTGTTGTAATAGTAAACTAGATTAACTCCCAAGAGATATGGTTTAAAAATAACATTTGTATATCTAAACAATATTAGATGATATTATTTTAAATTATATTCATCGCATATTCAAAAAAAATCAGTTCGGATAAACCGTAAAATGAAAATGAAAAATAATTTATATTAATTTAATAATTTATGGCCCCCTCTATTATCATATAAAATAGAAATAATTCCCCACTATTACTTATAGTTCATGAGTTGCATATCTCAAACCATCCATGATAAAACAAATTATTATCAATATATTCCAAATTACAGAGGTTATGGTCTTCTGAAAAGTCAATCCCTATTGTCCATAAAGAGAGACCAAATGGGTGTTCTTCAAAGATGTGGTAATCATCTTAACCAAGAATATTCATTTTACAACTTCTTCTACATTCTTCAATTTCCTACTAAAAATTAAAATTTAATATCATCATTATCTATAATTGAATAATAAAATTTAAGTTAATTAAATAATTAAATTTAACATAATTTTCCCTCATATTTGAAATAAATTAATTGCTCGTTTGTATTATAGTGTTGACTACAACACATATGATGTGATACAATTTGTTTTCCACCACCACCTCACAATTGGTTTTTATAATGATTTATTCTCATGAACCTACCCATGTAGACCCTGAACTAGTCACCCTAGACATTCCAAGGAAAGGATCGAGAGGTGTTCCCAATCCTCTTGGGTTGGGGACAAGCACCATGGGAATAAATAGAGTAAAAACATTGAATTATTTCCCCCAAGAAATAAGTAAAGAAAAATAAACAAATAAAGATGTACAAGTAGTAAAATATATTAAATAATCAATATTTAAAATAATTTATAAATTAGAAAAAATGATAAAACCACTATACAAATCAACAAATGATTACTAGACGACCAAAAAAGCTCTATGTGACCCCACATTCCACTCTCCAGAAAATGATCAACCATCGCCTAAGAAGACCGAAATCAATATGAAACCTGCACGTGGGATAAAAATATAAATGGACTATAGGTGTGATTATAAATATCATTAGGGTAACCCAATAATTTATTCACAATGCACATCCTTTAATATTTATGATACACTAATCACAAGTTTGAACTATAATATATAAAATTATTCTTTTCTACACATTTTACGTCAAAAAAATGTACGAACCATTTATCCTTTTAATTTCCAAAGCCAACATCATATCAGTAGCGATAAATTAGATATTTCAAGGTGAAATTGTGTCTATATATTTAATCTATACCTAAGATGAAAAAAAATTCTTTGAAAACAATTTCTAAAAGCCTTTCAAAAATATACTCATCACTTTCCAATAAAAACACCACACAAGAAAGTACCACACTAATCACACAACATGCGAAACATAAATATTCATTCATGTGTATCAAAATCACTTCAAGTGTCTAAGGCCAATAGACATTGGGGAACCAATGCGATCATGAATAATCCAGATCATACTAATACATGTTACCCCATCCTCATAAGCATGCCACACATGATTAAATAAAAATTCTAAATATGCTCAGCCACCCTAACTCAGGACAGACTGATAAAAAAATCCCATAGCAATAAACCCAAATATATATCCACTTATTATGGTATACTAGTCAATATGAAAACTACTAGTGCAACAATAATTCAAAGAAAATTCTCTCACTATATCAGGTTCCCTTGTCACATGAATATAACGGGGGAGATCCAACTGATCCATCTGAGCTTCTAATCACACACACACACACATTTATAATAATTAATAACAACATGCATAACCCCTTTCCTCTCCAAGGACTGATTAAAATTCCATAGAACAATAAGAACACAATGAGTCCATAACAAGGACCTCCAATAATGGGTCATGTGGATTCCGTAGTGTGGAAGTCCCACTCCATAAATATAACAAGGCATGCGAGTCATCCAAAAATGGTTATTAAAATAAAATTTTTCACTATTTTCACCAGTTGGAAAATATTATATTAAACTTTTCAAAAAACCAACATTTATCAACATACCAAAATACAAATTTTAAAAATAGGTTTAAACAAACTATTTTCCATATCAAAAACATTTACATATTTCCTTTAAAACTTTTAGGTAACATATTCATGGAAGAATCCAATTTATGAAAATGCCAAACAAGCCACTCATTGACAACACATTTAAAAAAATGTAAGAACCAATAATTTTTTTAATATCAACAACACACTAGAAATCCATCCAACAACCTCAAAATATCATTTATCACTCTTCTAATACATTAATAAATCCATACCAAATCATTTTATAACAATGTTAACTCATAAAATCCATCTAGAAACTTATTGAACACTACACATGCAACATATCAGAAAACAATTTATATTCAATGCCCAATAAGGTATGAACCACAAATTTTCATTCCATAAATTTATTAAAAATGTTGAATCATGTCATGAATATCAAATACTACCTGAAAATCTAACATAGAATTTTATTAAAACGTAGTATGTAAATTTTTAACAAAACAACACTATTTATCACAATACTAGGAATAAACATCTACTTTGCACACCAAACAATTTATCAAAGGACTATATAATAGTTTTTGGAATGTAAATAATGAAAAAATAGAATGAAAAAATTAATCATAAATTAAAAAGGCATGTGAAAGGTAGAACTACCTCAAATTTATGGAGAAACCAAAAACGTGTTCTTGATATTGCTCCAAGAGAATTTCAAAACCCTAAATCTATGAAGAAAAAATCTTAATGAGAAAAACATTTCCAATACAATCAAAGTAAAACCCAAAGTGGAAGGACTAATATAAGGGAACCCGCTGTAGGAGGAGAAGGGTTGCACCAGTGAATCAGCGCATAGGTTAGGTCGTGCAGGTAGGGTAGGTCATCAGAGGGTGAGGGGGTGAGGGTGGGTAGCACCATCAAGTGGGGTGGTGCCGGTTAGTGGGGAACACTGGAAAAGAGTGAGTTGGCTAGATTAGAAGCACCTTTAGGTCATACCAATAGAATGAGGTTGTGCCAGAAGGTCTATCTGTCTATGGGTGGGCGGATTGGGAGAGGAGACACAGATGAGAGAGAGGGGGTCAGGCTAGAAAAGGTGTGACCTCAGTAGGGTGAGGATTTTCGGACAAAGGAATCACATGTCGGATGGGGGAAGGGACGCCACCGGGATTGGGAGAGTACACGGGGGGGGGGGTTAGGAAATATATAGGATAGGGTGAGGTAGAGGGATTGGGAGAGGATAATTTGGGAGACTAGGAAAAGAATGGGGAAACCCTTGAATAATATATAAATCAATAAATAAAAATAACAAATAAAAATAAATTAGAAATATGAAAAACCTAATAATAATAATAATAGTTATAATAATAATAAAAATAATAACATAATTTTATTATTAATAATAACATTAATTTATTTTTTTGATAATAAATATATTAATAACAACAATACTAATAACATTGATAATAAAAAATAATAATAAAGAATTATTGTTATTCACAATAATTATAATATTATTATTATGGTTGAATCCTTCACTTTACATTAATTTAAATATTATTTTATCATCTAGTTTTATTATATTTTATTTATTTGAATTCTGGGAAACTGTGTAATCAGTGCATGGCTCAAGAGACCCTGTGTGATCCATGCACAAACTTATGTCCACTCTAGAAGCTCCTACATGGGTACCTGATCTGATTGCACGACCTCCTCTAGCCTTGCGTTTCTCGTACACCGATCAAAACCCCAAAAAAATATTAATAATTGTTATAACAAAAACAACAACAATAATAATAATAATAGAATTATAATGATAATGACATAATATTGATAATAATTTTTAATAGCATTATTCACAATATTAAGAACGATAATAATAATAATAACAATAATGTCATTAATAATATTATCAATGCTTTAAATTATTATTTTATTTCTCAAAGACAGGTATGCAGTATGGTTTTCTAAGAGAAGGCGCATGATTTCCAAACCATTATCAACTGAATCTCAGATTCTTCCAAACCCAAAATAGTTGTTTTTTATGAATTCTCAAAAATTTCAACTATGACTCAACCCAAACCCCGAAAGAACTATCTACATCCAATAAAATAAATTAAATTAAATTGGATTCAAAGATTGGGGTGCGATAATTCACCCATCCAGAACACTTTCATCCCCTTGAATGCCACAACACATCCCAGCCGATTGGTCATCACCTAAGGATTCCACATCAACATGATCAAAACCATTAATTCAAGTACATATCTCCGACCACAAATCTAACTCAAACCCATTACATGAAATAGATCACCAGTATAGGAAAGTCCTAAATTGAATCCCCACCTTTATAATTCAACTATCATGCAATAAAATATTAAGATAAAACATAGTGAGACACATAGTGGGTTTACACTCCATTAAAAAACAACTAAGAATGGACAAATAGAAATTCAACATTAACTAAAAACAGGACTCATCTAAACAGGGAAGAAAATATAACCACACGTGCAAAGAGGGAAGGGACCCAATGATTGGACCACTAAACCACCACCACCAAAAACCCAATAATCGAACCTCATAAAAAATAGAAAATATGATTTCACATGACTCTCATGGGTGGTCCACATGAGGACATTTATCCGGGAATCACATAACAGAAGGCAGATTATAGGAATAGTTTGAGGGGGAAGTCTACCTAACATTTATACTAAAGGGAATTCTCAGCAATAGTTAAACTATAATTAAAACATGGGAACTGCCTCACTACAATGATGAAGGTGCATAATTTACTAGATTCTTGAATGATCCAGGGGTCCTGACTATGCGACATGTTCACTCCGAGTCCTTTGGATGGATACATGATGAATGAATTATCTACTACCTCATAGTCAGGAGATGATAATTCCAACACTAGTACATGCATCACCCGATTATATAAAAAGATAAAGACATGAGTTCTAGGAATGAAACCACACCATCATTATAAAATATGAATTCATAATAAAACTCAGAACAACAATTAAATTTTATCCAAAATACCATCCATGAAACCACCATGAAAAAAGATCCCTTACACTGGAAATAAACTTACATAAATAAATTTCAAACAAAACTCTCATAGTATATAACTTCTGAGTATTTCTTCCGTAACGCTATCTAGAAACGCTTGGAAAAATTATCTACAAGTGACACAGGCATCCATATGACTAGATGTGATTTAGAGTATTTGAACATTAGTACTTTTTGTGGCCCTAATTTCCAGACATATAACATATGATGATCTCACTATCTAAAGAGGTGGTTAAAGATCCTAAGGCCATTTGATTCCACACCTCATTCCATCAGTTTTCAACTAATTCCTTATCACCATACCACAATCTTCACCACTAAACATATGTATTGAAGAGGGGAAGACTAATTTTTGAACTAAATTCATCATGAATTCAATATAAAAAACATGTGTTACCACATCAGAAAATGAAATTATATTTAGCTCTAACACCTTCGAGTGCAGGTCGGACCGAAGCCAAACTTCAAAACGGTATGCCTTCCTGGAATCATTTGTAGCACACCCAGAATCATAGGTGACTAGATATACATTGTGATGTAAATACTCCAACATTGATCCATCACCCTGTTATAATCAACCCATATCCATCCCCTTTCTCAACCTTTCTTTCTTTGAGAAATACCGGTGAATGAAAAAATCCCGAAAATCTCCCAAGTAGGATATTCATGGGGCCTATTTCGAGACACCTAATTCCACCACATCTATGGTAAACCTTAATGTATAAAAATAGAAAAATTATCCTTCAACGATTCGAGTAGACTCAAAAAAGAGAAAGTACATTTAGATCTTTCACATCCACTCTTCCACTATGTAATAGTTTGTTGACCATTAAAGAGGATTGGGTCCCACTTATATAACTCCAGTATGAAATCCTTAGATTGATCAACTGGAAATAACACTAATAAAAAATCACCCATAACATAACTATGATCACCCTTAGAATCACCATGGGAACAACTAAAGGACAAGAAAGGGTCAAGAACCAAATAAAATCCAACTCAATAATAAAAATCTCATTATCAAACACCGCATAGGAGACATGATTTAAACACAAGAAAACAAGACATTATAGTATAAATACATTCCCTTTCAAACATTATTAATTTAAAACAAACATGGTGGTTCGAACACTTACCATTTCTACTCGTTATAATCTCACCCACGTGCATCTTTTCATGCCACCCCAAGCACCCATCCACCATTCTATGCCAGACATCCATTCAAATTCTATTATACCATTATGCTTGCAAGCACCTGTAATAATAGAAAGACTAAAAAAATCATTTTACAAAACAAAACTTTTCATTTTTCATAAATTCATCAATGTATCTTTTCATAATCCTCTATCCATCATGATCAAAACCCATTTCAATTTACACAGTGCCCGTTTTGAAAAACATCGACCATTAAGAACCAATTTCCAAAACCAATTTATCTAAACATGAAACTTTTTAACAAGCCATAAGTTTAGATTAAGGAACCCCAAAACCACTCAAAATGGGAACTAGTGGTGATGGGTGGCGTGACCATATGGTTGCTGGACATATGCCAAACACACCACTAATATGGACATACTTGTAGGACTATGCCCCTAGATCTACATGGCATTCCCCACCCTATGTGATCCTAGGGAGTATTATCCAAACCCCACTTGTGGTATCAAAACTAAAAAACCTTCCCTAATAACCAATAAGGCTAACAAAATCAAGCATCTAATGGAATCATGAGGATGAAAATGAGAAAGATTTCACTATGCTCTTCCCACACCTAGCCCTAGAGTCCAAACAATCGTACTCTATCTATTATGAAATTACCAAATAAAAAAGGAGGCTTTGAAAAGAATGGTCCACTAATAGAAAACCTGGCTCTAATACAGTCTTTCATAAACCAACCCAGTTCCGCCATGAATCGGTCACCGGAAAAGATATGTGGAAAGTTCTGAAAGGCATTCTTGATCCTTCAGGATGGCGACAAGCACAAAGGGCATCAACATAGTAAAAATAGTTAATGATTCTTCCAAATAAATAATCAAATAAAAATAAATAGAAGAATATGTACAAGCAGTTAAATATATAAATTAAACCAAATTGAACATATTTTAAACATTAGAAATAAATTAATATAATACCAATAAAAATAAACAAAAAATAAGTAGTCGACCAAACTAGCTCCCTGTGACCCTGTAGGGCACTTTCCAACACAATATCAACCATCAATTGAGGCGACCAAACTCATGTTGAATCCTTTACACATGACAAAGAATTAAAACAACTATAGGTGTGAGAATAAAACTCAGTAGGCTCACACGATAATATATTACCAATGAGTTCCCTTTAAAATTTATGAAAATCTAATCTCATGATTGATCGATAATATATAAAATTATGGTTTTCTACACATTTTACCTAAAACATTGCATCAAATTTCCCTTTTTTTATTTCAAAAACCAATATCATACCATTAGTAAGATGTTATATTTATCAAGGGGAAAGTGTACCTATATAATAAATCTTCACAAATGATAATAAAAAACATTTATTTGAATATAATTTGAAAATGATTTATTAAAATAAACACATAAAATTTCAATAAAAAAGATATAAAGGAAATTACCATAGTAATCACACAATAGGGGAAATAAAAATAATCATAAAAGTATCTCATCATAATTTTATATGACTAAATCCAATAGATATAGGTGAACCCAAGAGATCATGAATAATCCCAAGGTTACTAATACATGTGACCCCATCCCTTGTAGCATACCACACATGATGAAATCAAAACACTAAATATGCCCGACCACCCTAACATAGGATAGATTGAGGTAAAATCCCATAGTAATAAACTCAAATATATATCCACTGAATATGGGCCACTGGTCAATACATCAACTACCAGTGCAACAATCATTCGTAGAAAAATCTCTCACTATGCCATAGTCCCATGTATCATGTATATAATGGGTGTTAGACAACCGATTCATGTTGAGAATCCAATCCCACACACACACATATATATAATTATTAACAACAACATGCATCACCCCATTCCACTACGTGGAACGATTCATATACCATTGAATAATTAGAATACAAGAAGCCCATACCAAGGACCTCCAATAATGGTTCTTGAGGATTCCACAGCGAGGAAATCGTACCCATTAAACAAAAAAATTCACGTGATTCATCCAATATAAGTTTTTAAAATAATATTTTTTACTATTTTCCCCATCATCCAATCATGCCTTTATAGTTTTCACAGAAACAACATTTATCAACATACCAAAATACACATTTTAAAAAGGTTTGTAAAAACTAAGTTTTCCATATCAAAATCATTTATATATTTCCATTAATGTATATAGGTATCACTATCAAGGTATAAAATATATATTTTTATAAAAATTAAAAATGGTCCCCTCATCGGCAACAAATGCCAAAAAATCCTAAAAAACTGATACAATTTTTTTATAAAATCCAAACCACTTGAAAACCATAAAATGAACTCAAAATATAATTTATCATGCTTCAAATACATTAATAATCTAAACCAGATAATTTTATATCAATGATACGTCATAAAATCTAAATAATAAACATATTATACACTACACATGCAATATTTCAAACAACAATTTATATTCAATGCCCAAAGTCGTATAAAACAAAAAAAATCATTCCATAAATTTATTGAAATTACAGAACCATGTTTTTAATATCATAAACTATGCATGAAGCTGACATGTAATTTTATTATACATTAGAAGTAAAAATTATTAATAAAACTATTCTATTAATCATATAACAAGACATAAACAACTAATTCTCACACCAAAAAATTTATAAAATGATTATAGAGTAATATTACAAAATTATATAAGTTTAAAATATCTTGAAATAATGAATGATAAATTAACAATGCATGATGAAGGGGGTACCTACCTAAAAACTAAGGCGGAATGAAAATGAAGTTCTGAGATCGATCCACTGGAGTTTCAAAACAATAAATCTACAAAGATCAACCATTAATGAAAAAACCATCCCTAATACAATCAAAGTGAAACCAAATTATAAAGAAGATTACAAGAGGGGAATCCACCACTTATGGAGAAATGTTGCACCAATGAAGCAGCGCGCCAAAGAGGGGTTACCTGGAAAGGGGGTGGTTTAGACGGAGGAGCGGCGCTTGAAGGGGGTGTACTGGATTGAGGAGCGGTGATGAAAGGTCACTCCGGTAGGGCATGATGGTTGATAGAGGGCCAGTTGGGTCAAAAGATACTAGAGAGAGAGATAGGATGGAGGAGGTGTTGTTCCTGAAATGGAGTGTTAGTTGGGTGAGGCACACCGATAGGGATGTTAGTCGAAGGAAGGAGCTAACCACCGAAAGGGATATGGGAGGCCGCCGAGACAGGGATATTGCACTGGGGGTGGGGTCAGGTTTCACAACATACACGAATTGTGAGAGGGAGAGGATAATGTTGGAGAGGGTGGATGAGGAAGGGGAAACTCAAGAAGAAAAAAACTAAAAAAAACATAAAAATTAAAAAATCTGAAAACATTATTACCCTTATAATAATAATAATAATAGTTATAATAATAATAACATACTTCTAAAATTATTAATAAAATTTATTCCATTTTTTATATATTAATTATATTAATAAAAACATTAATAATAATGATGATGAAAAAAAATATAATAATAACAAAGAAGAATTGTTATTCACAGTACTTATAATATTATTATTAAGGTTTAATTGTGTGATTTTATTTATTTTTATTTTTATTTTTTCATTTCTCTGTTTAAATTTTTAATTTTAATATGGGACAACTTCATAGTCAACAAACATCTTAAGAGACTATTTGTGAACCGTGTGGTATCTTCTGTCCACTACTGAAGCTACTCCACGGGTACCTGGGCTGACCGCATAATCTCTACTAGCGGTACGGAGCTTGTATACCTGTCAAAAACCTAAAAAAATCTATAAATAATAATAATTATTATTATTATTATAATATTATGATAAAAATGATAATATAATGATAATAATAATTTTTAAAAACATTATTCTTAATATTTAGAACGATAATAATAATAATATTTTTGTAATCATTAATAATATTATCAATGATTTTATTTATTATTTTATTTTTTGAAGATGGGGAGGCCATGTGGTTTCCTTGGAAAAATTACATGGTTTCCAAACCATGTAATGCTCGTGTAGTAGATCCCTTCATACCAAAAACATATGTTTTTCAATAAAAACTCAATAATTTAAACTGGGACTCAACCCAAACCATGATAAAGCTATCCATATCTAGTAAAATAAAATGAAATATAGTGGTTTCAATGGTTAGTGTGTGACATGTATTTAATAAATATATATGAAATTTATATTATTAATATTTTTTGGAATGATGAATAAATATTTATCTTTTTTTCATCCATCGAAAATGGAAATCATGACCCATGCATATTTATAGGCTACCATCACCATAAAGTGTTGTAATTAATTTTTCATCACATATTTATATGAATATTCTCAAAATTTTATATAATTATTTCTTATATTTCACATGAAATGACTGAAATTATTGATATTATAGAACTATGATCAATGAATAAGGATAATAACTTTTTAACTAGAACTTCAATGAAAAAAGAAATTTTTATAACTAGAAAAAAATTAATAATAATTTATTAACAAAAGGGTATTGAAGTATAGTAATTGGATGTTTTAAATTATTATATGTATTTCAATTCCAATGTTATATAATTAATATAATATTAAATATATTATACCCGAGGTAAGAATTATTACAAATATAAATTGGACGTGTGGTTAGGGATATATTCTCACTTTTATTTATATGAGAAGTATCCAATATTCCCAACTTATGTCCTTTATGATGTGTGATGTGTATTTTAAAGTTTCCCTCCAATAAAATGAACCCTTATTAAGAAATAAATGATAAAGGATAGATAATAAAACATGATTCCCTCCACTAATAGACCACGGGTTAGAAACTATCACTGTGGTTACCTCAATTCCAAACATAATAGACAATACCCTCTATTAATTCATAGAACAAGAGATTGGAAGGATAAACCAAAACCTAACACTGAATGAAAAAATTATTATAAATAATAATGTATGAAATGTCAAACATAAAATGATGCTAAAAAATTTAACATTAAATAACAAAAAAAAATCCTTGGAAAACAACCACAAAATCCAGTAACCTTCGGTGGTTTCTAAACAACATCTTCAAGATAGAAACATATAACCATGTAACAAACTTAAATATACTTATTTGAAAAATAGTTCTCAAATTCATACCGTGAAAATGACATGTAATCATACTATGATAATCCAAAAAACCTCTATGAAAAATTTGAAATAAGACAACTAAATCAATGTAAACAAAAAATAAAAATAAAAAGTCACCAAATTAACTAGTACATGTTCCCATCATCACCATGTATTACTCACAATGTATGTCAAAAAAGTAAACCATAATATATAAAACAGTTTGAATAAAAATGGTACCCTCCATCAAGCTCTACATTATTCTGTGAATATCATGTCCCAATGAAATATACCCCATGTTCGTCCCTCCTATTTGAAAGTCGTCCTGATGTGAGTCGATCCTTGATAAAAGCAACTTATGTATTTTATAAGACCTAATATTTACATATCAATATAACCATCATAATCATCCCATATGTAAACATTAATTTTCACAGAATCCATTATATCATGTGTATCTATATTATTCTTCTTATCCATCATAACCCACATATTCATAACCATGAGAGTCTAAAACCACCACTCCATGATATATGAATGTTGTATACCTCATGAAATTTAATCCCACATGTTAATATATATTATTTCATTGAGAAATGAAATATCTATTAATAATGAAACCTATGAACCAACATATTATATCAAAATATATTCCTATTCATATAAGATTGAAAGGAATTTGGGGGAGATGGTGACATCAGGGGTCAATTCCCTCATCATCCTGTATGTTTTAGAAAACAACCCCAAAAACATTTCGGTGTTTGTTTCCCTACAGATGTGGGTGGTGACACATCAGAAATCCAAAGATGTAAATAATATCATGAAATACCACAGAAAGGGTAACTACATTATCATTGACACATTTACTTTTATCACCTCATAATTCCCATATAATCTACTACTATGGACTAGGTAAAATGTAATCATACAAGCATCCAGTTATATATTATTTAATTATTTATAAATAATTAATATTATTCCATATATAATTTCTTTAATTTATACAAATGTATTATGAACCCTTTTCTTGTTATATCATTATGTTTTTTGAAATATTCTAACGTTTATCCTAGTCAAATGATATTATAAGGAACCAAACAAATTAATTTATTGAATATTTTTTAATTTTATAATTATTCCAGAACTCTAGTACTCATAATTTTCTACCATATTAATGGTTGTACTTCAAGAACATAGAATCAACACCATTCTTTATTTAGAACTGATCTTAAATTTTTCATGCAACCATTAATCCATTAGGAAGGAAAAATATGATGATGTGAAAGAAATAATATGTACTCATACTAAATACCTATTACCCTAAAATATTCCACCTAATATAAAATCATAATTTCCCCAATGACATTAACAACAAATACATCCTTGAAATCCCTCTCATAACTCTTCATTAATACCATCCCTAGAATATATGAAATTAAATAATTAACATGTCCCTAAATGAATAAATGAAATGTACTATTAAAAAATTATCATTATTTCATTAGTGAATGATGTAAGGACATGAAATTGATGTTTTTATGGATCTCTCAATAAGGATCATTCTCATTAAACCCCAAACATTAATTCCATATTTAATCAAATCCATGACATGAAAAATATAATTTTTTAGACATCATTTATTTAATTATATATAATATTATATATATTTTTTGTTATCATTTTAAATAATTTGACACATATAGAAAACAATTAATCATATCCAAAACTACCCAACCTAAAATAATATAAAAAATAATGCAAAATGATGTATAATAACATAAAAATTACATTTGATCACAATCCAAACCTTTTGATTAATTTTAATATCGAATTTTAATTATCATGAGCATTGGTAAAATCCTATTTAGACAATCCACAATTAATTATATAATCCCTATCATAACAATTAAAACAGTGATACACCAACAAGAAATTATTCTCCCCTCTCATATAGATAATTATGTAAATATATATGAATAGTTTCTTAATAATTAATAAATTATTTTAAATTTAAATTGATAATATTAAATTAACAATTATTATCATCCATAAGGGAGAACCATATTTATTTCAGGTCATATTTTAATGATAAATTACTACAATTAATATGTCATTCAGATATGAAAAATATTATTTAACATCCCCTGATAATCATTTTATTTTTAAATTATATACTTATTCATATTCAAAACATATTATTTTTAGATAATTATTATAAATATTAAATATATAAAGATAATATCTAAATATATTTTAAAACCATAACCTATTTAGTTTTTTTATAAGATTAATCAATATTTTCCATTTAATTTATATCGTTTGATTACGGTTAATTACAAATATATAAATAAAATAAAATACAATTTCTAATTCCAAAAATTCTACATAGAATAAATGAGATATAATTATATTCACACAAAATTATATTAACATTGCGATACCTACTCCTTTGAAGGGAAGGGAAATGGCGATGCATGAATGTGTGGAAATAAGATGGACGCTAAAATAATTTCTAGAATACTTCAAAAACATGAACAATCATGTCTTATTTTTTTGGACTCGAGAGAGAGAAACTAAAATAAAATGGAAGGATATCATATATTTTTAGAATAAATAGTGAATTATTTTTGTAATCCTAGAAGACTCACTGAACCCCCTCATTAAATTCACATATAAATTACTATGTGTACTTTAATTCCTACATAACTCAAACAAAACAAATATAATTAACTGGAGTAAAAAACAGAAAATCAATAAATGTATAAGTTTAAGAGACACTTAAATCCATCATATATTCATATTAATTTCATTGAAAATAAATTAATTGGCTTGATTGATGTAAAATTATGGATATGTACAGAAAGGGGCTACCCTGACCCATAAACCATGCATGTTGTAAGGGTAATTAGTTCCATCCATACATAACTAGTTACCCTAATGTGTGTTTTAGAAAACATAGTTGGACATTATTATTCTATTTAAGGGCCTTTATATTATATTACGGAACTAACATTCTACAATCAAATAACATAGGGAACCTAAACATACCTTCATACAAGCCCTATAAAACATAAACTGCCTTTATGAGATGCAAGAAATAAACATTATGATAGCTAGTACCATTACATAAATAATTTTCATCCTTTCCATGATCATAGAAAAATTTTGTTTAAATTTATACAGTGGTGAAATACCCTTAATCATGAATAATAAACCCACCCAAACCCTTATTACACAAAATAAATAAGGATCTAACATTTTCCAAGCCATTATAAACTAGTCTAACCCTTATTTAACTATAGGAAAATGGGTTTCCTTATAAAATAGTTTTGGTTGTCACATAATGGTATATATTTATTTTTGAAACTTTTTACAATTTAAATTACCATATATGTTATAATTTAAAATGGTTTTAAGAACCCTTTTTAGACTTACAATCCATAGAAACAAAAATCTACTGATTTATATATCATTTGACCATATATATTTAAATTTCCACTGTATTTATTTTATTATTTTATTAATAAAAATTATAGGGATATGAAAATCCATATATGTTTTACTCATTCATGATGTTATGATTTATAGATTACCAATGTTGTTAGGATTCTTCATCTCAATATTGTTTGGTTGAGACGTAATTGAGGTTATGAAATAATTTTTTATCAATTAGGTGTATATACAACAAATTTTACATGTTTTATCATATATTATACATAAATTATCCTATTTAAAGTTGCAAATGTAATTATTTCAACTAAGATATTTTTATTTAGATGTTAGAAATGCGGAAAAGGTATATTATAAAAAATCATCTTCTATGGGACATTTGGTATGTTATGATTCAATATTTTTATGAGGTTTAAATAATAACCCATTGAAATATTTTATCCCGAATCTCTTTATGCTCTTAATATTTAATTATTCTATTGATTGTATTCTTTCATGAGTATTACGATTCAAAATTTACCAAATTGGTAAGGGTTATTTATATAATATCATTTTTAATTTAGGCCATTTATATTATAATTTTTATTATGGGAAATTATATTCATTAACTCTTCTAAAATATCATGCCATTTAATCTCATATTATTAATAATTTTTTATGTTTTAATCACATTTTACGATCATGGTTTCTCTTGGAGAACCAAAATAATTTTTTCCCAAAAAGCTGGCATTATTTCCCCTATGGTCAAAAATAATTTTCTTCTCAGTCCATATTTTATAAAATTTATTGATGAATGTTATTTTTTATGATATTATTATTGTTAAATGTGATTTTTAACTATGTTATTCATTTTATATAAATTTATTAAAATAAATTTTATTATTTTTTTCTAAATGAGTATCTTTCTTAATTTTTAAAAATGTTTATATTTTTTTCGATATTCATAGTTTATGTGAATTTCCCCTCTGTCATGACCAGTCATTATTTTTAAATATTTTTTTATAAGATTCCATGTTTATTTACCCTGAAAAAAATTCTCTATATATTTTTTTGAATTTTTTAGTTTTAATGATATAGAATGAACTCGATATTCTTCATATTTTAAAATTTTAGTTTTACATGTTATTTATAGGAATTTATCATCTATGTAAAAAACAATTTATGTTTTTTCAAATCCATTGGAGATATCTTCATATAATACCATCTCTATTAATTAGGTAGGAGCATGAAATAAAACATGTTCTCCTCCCATTGTTTGATTATTCTATGATGAATTCTTTTTTTGACTATGATGATGAGTTGTTTAAAACCCATATTCTTTTTCATTAGTTTTGATATGGATATATAATTAATGTTTTCTGATATTATGGAATACATATGAAATGAATATGATAATGTGGTAGTTGTGCCTCTAATTATATATCTCTCAAATGCATTTGGTAATGATAATAGAGTCAACATGGTAGATGTTACTGATAAATGTGTGTTGAAAGTAATTTGGAAGGATTTTTAATAATGATTTTATCTCTACAATGAAATTATGATCATAGGAATGAACCTTGACATATGATTTTCTATATTATGATAATTCAACACTTGATGATACTCTTTTATGAAAATTTCATATTCTTATGATATATTCCAATAGCTCGTTGATTTTTATTCTATTATTATTCTTTTATTATGGACTACCATGATTTATTCAAAGAATCATGATTATGATCTTTGAATTATTATTTATCATTTTCTACCATATTTATCATGGTTTTATACCCTTATGATCATGATATTTTTAAAAATTATTAGTGACTATTGTCTCCCCGGTTTATGCTTACTGAGCTTTTGAGCTCACCATATTGTTTTCTATTCCTCAAGGTACGAAGAAAGGAGTTATTTATGTTACTATATGTATGATTAGTAGACATGATGAACATGATGGAAGATGATGTAGTATTTTTGTACCAATTGTTTATGTACCCATGTTTCTAATGGAATTTAACCTGTACAATTCTGGCATGTATCGTAATGATATAAAATGTATATTAGTTTAATATGATTTAATAATTATGTATGTATTGTTTGGGTTACCTTGGATAGTATCAGTGAACCGTTTCTTTATTTCTATTAACTATGATTAGAACACTATAGTGAAAAAATATCATAAAATTTTATGAATATGAAAAAATAAAAATTTACTGTAAATAATGGATTGTGTTTTTAATAGAAAAACATTTATGAATTTATACCAGCAATTACATGCCGTTTTTCATAGATGTGGTTTGTAGTGAAATGTATGCAATAGAAGTATTGATTATTAACTGAATTGTAACCAGCTCATGATATGTGTACATGAGAATACACACCTTTCTAGTCACTCATTGGTGATATACTTAGTTTAATTCCCACATTCATTATAAACCATTATGCACGATATGAATTAAAAATGGATAGGGATGACCTATGCTAAAACTAATTTTTCATAGATTGAAATGAAGGTGTTCATGAATTGGAAATCCTATATATAATTTTTCATGATAATATAGATACATGTTATGATTATTTTTATTTGTACAATGTTTTTATGTTTTATCATGTGGATTGAACCTAAAGGGACTATGTTAAAACCAATTCTAGGAGACAATCAAATTATTTTAATCAAGGAAATATAAATTAAATGGTAGTTATAATGATGATTCTGTTGATTATTCCATACCAGATATATCAATATATAATTGACCACAACATAATGTATGTGTTTAATGAAAATACTAATAAAAGAAAATTTGTTTTTTTAATGTCAGTTAATGAGATAAATAATATTGTGGAAGGAATAATCAATTTCAATTATGTTTTAAATATTGAATGGAAAAATAAATTAAACACCTCAATAAAATGAGAAGATGAATCCTTTAATAAAGAAAGGAATAATGAAATTAATATACAAGAAAAAAATTAGGAATTTGATGGTGGTAAATAATATACAATATAATGTACAATTTACAGTTCAATATCTAATTTTTGGGGGAACATGTGAACCATCTATGTTAATTACCCAATCCTTCAGATACATCAAGGTCTATATAAGGATCTATGTTATAACACTCATTGATTTGGATGGATTGATTTTTTTGATAATTGGATTCAATATTTTTATCAATGATTTCATTTATCAATGACATGTAATAATATGTAATCATACATTGAATGTACTAAAATCTAATAAATTATATTTGGTGGAAAATTAAATTTTTTTAAAACACAATATTTATTTATTAATAACCACTGATATATTCTGTATGTTGAGATAATAATATTTTTTTAAAAAATGATATTAATTTTGAAATAGAAAATTTAACAGTTCTGATAAAATTTGAATTTATTATTGATATGATCATAAAGTTTTTTTATGTCATGAACAATGAAGTTCAAATTTTTTTATAGTATATATTTGATATTCCATGACCTTATTTATGGAATACTAATATCAGTTATTTTTTAATTTAGTTATCTTATCTTTGATATTATAAGGTTATTCATGTAATTTTGGTAATGTATTTTCATGTTCTTAGAGAATATAATATTTTGGTATTCACATGTTTTGTGTCTAAATTTATAAGATATATAATATTTTTTTTAATAACATTATGATTATTTTGGAAATTTAGTGACATTAATTTCTTAATAAATGTATTTTGAGTTTTTGAAGACATATTTTTGGAGGTATCATGAGCCTAACTAATTATGGAGTTCATTAATTTTAACACTCAGTGTTGTTGTTTTTTTGGTTTTATATATTAATGTATTGTTTTATCATATGATGATTTTAGTATATTTTGAAAACTAATATAACAATTTTGGTAAAATTTAGAGACTTATGGAATGAATTATAATTCTTTTACAGATCATAAGATCTTTTAAATGATATTTTAGTTTATCAATCTAGAATATTTTAGCATGGAAAGTAATTTCTTAGAGTATGGGATGAAGTGGAAATTGATCAAACCACAACCAAAGGTTTAAATTTTTCTTATGAAATAGAAATAAATCAACTAAATATATATTTTTGTGTTCATTGTAATGATATAAAACTAATAACTCACCAAAACGTAATGGGTATTGACATATAAATGATCATATTATATCTATATTCCTGATGAATTGGTTTTCATTTCACCCATTTCTAATTTATTGTTTTGTGATCATGAAATTTATCATCGACATGTTCTCTATTACCCTTCATAATTTTATGAATGTTATTTTTATCATAAATATTAATATTTTAACTTTTTATTAATTTGATTCATATATAGGAAACTAATTATGTGTTTTTTAAGTAACCATTGGGTTTCCCACATACACTTCTCAATGGAACTTTTATTATCCCTTTATAATATATAGGCTTTATCAAAATAATTTTTAAATATTTAACCTTTTATTAAAGTGATAAAATTTAACGTGAGAAATATAATTATAGAGGGTATAATTTAACAGATAAGAAAATAATTTTTTAAGAATAATAAGCTCATCGTCTTCAATTATTAGCAACTCTGTGATATAAGTGAAATATGATATATTGTAAAATTAATATTATATAGGTAATAAATTTTTAAACTAATAATTTAATTTGGTGGATTTAAAAGGATAAACATCATTATTAAATATAAATATATAGAATGGTCAAACCTAATAGTGATTTATTTAAAAATTCTTAGGAAACAAGTGCTCAATAATTTTGTTCAGTTTAATTAAAAAACATTTTCATTAAAACTGGTTCTCATTAATTGTTTTATAGAATATTATAATAAAATTATTTCAAATAAAATTTATTTTATAATATGGGTGATATATTTGATATTATAATATAAAAACAAATTATGGTGACATTTTAGGATTTTATTAAATAGATTTATTTTTCAGTTAATAATGAAAAATATATAAAATTGTCTTTTCATATAATGGATTTAAATAGTGAAAGTTTGTTTTTTTAAATAATTTTTTTCATTAAAAATAACATTTAATTTAATTTATATTTACATTATATATAACTTTGGTATAAAAACACTTGTATACTGAGAAATAATATTTTCTAGAATTTCATTATATATTATTTTGTGGGGTATTTGTAAATTAAATTCTTCCACATATAGGGAATGATATTTTTAAAATGGATTCCAAATTTTGGATACGAATTAAAATGTTTGTGAATAGTTAAAAATTATTTTTCTAATAATGAATAGTAACCATGGAATATATTTCTCACCTCAGTAAATGTTAATCTAGTAATTAATGTTAATCATATTGGTATAGGGTTTGGAAAATACTTCTTACAAAAACCTAATATATATTGGATTAATTTATTTAGACTATAATCATCCCATAATCAATTTTATGGAAACATTGTTCCATTTTGTCTTTGATTATAACCTCAATGCTATTTTATTTAATAAATTAATAGAAAATGTCACTTTAGTTTATGTAATATATTTACTAATATTTTCATAGGGATAAATTCAGTTTATGTTATCTTATAAATTTTTATTTGAATGTTGAATTATTTTTTTCTCATGCTATTTTAATATAAATTATTATTGAATAAATAAGTATCATAAATATAAAAACAAAGATGGAATAGTCCTATATCATGACGTATAAAAATTATGTAAATGACCTTAAAAATTGAAAAAGTGAATTTCTTTTTTGAGGTATCACTTTTGTAATTTTTATGGAAAACAATATATATTAGTGATGTATTAACAATTTATATTCCAATTACATTAAATTCATGGTTTTAATACAGTAAAGTAATTGAATAGTCTTGAAAATGAGATTAATTGAATTTTTTATTAAATAAAATATTATTAAATGAATTAAATATCATAAAAAATTATATCCTAAAATTTATAGAAATATGGTGGAAAATAAAAACTACTGTATAATAATGGGTCACTGGTGATTTTATAGATTCATTCTTGACTATTATATAATAAAAGCATTGATATAAAAGATATCAATAAAAGGGTAAATGTGGTGATAATAGTAAATGATAATTGTTAAAACATAACATAAAGTTGCATAAATATTATTATATTTGTATATTTATAAAAATATTAACACTATATTATAAATACATCAACTTTTATCAACTTGAATTTGAAATTTAATTTAGTTAATTTGTTACATTATGGCTACTCCTCTCTTCTTATATATAAATACACTAGCTCTCCAATCTTTGTAAGACTTCCTGAGAAATATAGCTTGAACGACCATAGAAAAAACATCTTCTTACAATCCATATATAAATTTTATAAGAAATTTTCTTATTAAATAACCATTAATAAGATGAAATGATACATATATTTGTTTGTCACTTTTCCATTATTTTTTATTCACTTATAATACAATGTGCATGGTAGATGTCCAATATTGAAGGAAACAGGGCATCACATGATTCCAAATAAGAAAGTAAGAAAATCAACAAAAATGGCCAAGTACACATCATGATGGTGAAGGTCACATTGTGTACATAATGATCACATCCAGCATCAAGACCTGATAAATGACTAGTTCACAACGTGAATCCCTCCTATACATTGTGACTCAAGTAAAACTAGAAGCCAAGAAAGATATGAGGACTCAATGCCAAAAGCTATCTAGCCATGGGATACACTCCTTGAACTATGTGTACATGACATAAACATGGTCAAAATTCATTAATCTGAGGAAGATTTGCATTCCACCCCAGAGACCCTGGTTGATGTAATGCAGATTAAGGGTTCATGACATAACGATTAAGTACATGTCGTGACCATTTCCGCCTATATATGGAGCATATCAGCAGCACATTGGATCTTTCATGGATTATCTTTCTCGCCCTTTTATACTCCGTTCAGAATTTTCATCTATATTCCCTCTCAAAACACATTAGTTATTCATAATTCCTTATGTTTTCAATCAAATATCTATGGATTAAATTTCTTTTACTCCTTCAATTCCATTTTCGTTTCAATTACATTTCATTCCTTTCATGTATGGTTTTATATATTGTATTCTTTCATGTTTATTTCATATCATTACAAGTTTAGTCAATTCATTTCCATTATTATAGTTGTTATGATTTATGTTATCCCTTTTGTTGCATTAATTTAAATCATGAGTAGCAAAACGCATCAGGGGGGATGAAAATTCAATGTATCTAGACACATAATTAGACCTCTAGTTCTAAACATGGAAAACCTAAATGGATTAGTAATTCAGATATAAAGCAGTGGTCAAATCCCTTCTATGTATCTGTACCGTGACCATCTAACAGCCAATCAAACGACCATATCATAATTGGATGGAACTAAGACTATAATGATAATTTTAGGGAAAATTATTCAATAGAAGCTAAACATAATGCATCTAGGACTGTAAATAGCTTCGAGACCATAGAAGAGTTACATCTTATGTATAAATAGAAGACTGGACCATGGTTAACTAGAAACTACCACTTTCTTTGTAGACTAACCAGTGAGGATCATACCAATATTAGAATTAGGATCACCTTTATGTAGATACATAGACATGATCCCGAACCCTATTTAATAAATTGAACTAAAACCCAAAAATAGTTAGAAAACTCGCAAATATTAGTCAAACTAGTAAGGACTTGTGAAATAGATTTAAGACCTGATTTATTTCATCCACATAACAACATCCTACTCATGGGATAGACCCCACACGTCTACTGTACTACGACCTAGTAGTTAGTAAGGTTTATAACACATAACAATTTCTAATCTAACACGCCCGTGTGGAAAAAAATGACCCGCATGGCTCACACCCATAAAAATTATTCATCTTTACCTCAAAGGCATCACTACTCATTATGTTAGGACTCTAGTCTAGATCTAGGATTACCTTTCTCTCACCCCCTTTCCTTCTTTTTTAGATGATCTTCCATATCTTCTCTTTTCCCAGTGCATGTACCAAGGTCCCGTGACTCGTTCAAGGAATCCTTAAGCACATCCCCCTTTGGCCTTAGATCATGCGATATAAATGCATCTATCTTCTCTTTTCTAGTCAATAATGGCTGAACAATTCCACCATGTGGGACCACGTCCACCAAACCCCAACCATCATGCCATTCTAGGAGAACACCTGATAAGGAACCATGAGAAGATGATCATGGATTATGGCTTTCTGTCAATTCATATTACAATCCAATGTATTTTCTGACCCCCTATCCAAGAAAATATATTCAAAATATAGCATGGATTCATTCATATGATCCAAAACATGGGGAAATTCAATAGTCTTCTAAGTAAAGATCCACATTAACATATTGATAACTTCTTGGAGGTCTGCGATACCTTTCGCAACCATGGAGTTTCTTCTTATGCAATAAGACTCAACGTATTCCCATTTTCATTATGAGATAGAGCCAATTATTGGGTAAATATTCAAACTCCTGAGTCAAATAAGACTTTAAAAAAATTGGCCACGATGTTTCTAGATAAGTACTTCCGACCCATCTGAACCTGGAAGCTCCAAAGGGACATAAAATATTTCAAAAAAACATTATGGTGTATATTCTTGGGAAGCATGGGCCCACATTAAAAAATTTATGAGGAAGTGTTATCATCATCAACTTGATATGTGGATACAAATCCAAACAATACATCAAGGACTACAGCCAATATCATGTAATGTTGTCAATGCAGCAACTGATGGGGGTCTCATGTTCAAGACTCCCGAAGTTGGAAGAGAAATTCTTGATGAAGTCTACAGTAGTTCCAGTCTATGGCAGAGTGATCATAGACCACCATGACATGTAATACACTGGATTGATGAGACCACAAGGCTAGTAGTGTAAGTGGAAGATCTCACTAAAAATATATAAGAATTTAAGACACCAACCACTCAACCCCCTCCTACCGATGTAATGGAATTGAAATCATGAGAGATGTGTGGTGGCCCACATCTTTATCATGACTACAAAGCTATATACAAGGAACCATGAAATGATTATAATTACGTCAATTTGAATCAGTAGAACCCACCATTATAGCAGCAAAAAATTTATTAGCAGAGGCCTTCTCAGCCATAACCTCAGAATAATCAGGGTTATTTTCATCTGAGAAGTGGAAAGAACTAATTCAGAGCTCATGTACCACCAATGTATCTTTAACTGAACCCTGTACATAGGAAACAAGATCAGTAACAACCCTTCCCTCAATGATCACAAAAATTTCAGCCCCTCAACCAAGACCATAGCAAGCACCTATGAAAAGCAATATGGAAAACCACCTGATGTTATTTTTGAAAATATATAATCAAATAATGAAGACCCATTAGACAGATAAGCAAAACTCGATAGCTTCTATGAGTAAAAATGAAGTGAAAATTGGTCAAATATTAAAGACTGTATCTAATATATTAGGAGGTACTCTACCTGGAAACACTAATAAATTCCCAAGAGTGGAAGATAAGGCTATAGTGCTGAAGAAAGAAATTATTTTGGACTTCCAAGAACCCAATTATGTAAGGCCGCAAGAAGAATATACTAGAAAACAACCATAACCTGATGTAAAAGCTGATGAAGTCACTACCACCTTAAATCATGAAGACACACCAACTAAGAAAGAACCTATGTATATTTCCCCACTTCCATACCAGCCACCTCATCCCTATCCAGACAAATCAGGACAAATAAGGAAGGAGGAAAAATAAAATAATTTCATAGATATGTTCAATAAATTACATATCAACATAGATTTTGACAATTGTAATTCCCATATGCCTATTTATGCCATGTTCCTAAATGATTTATTTACAAAAAAAATTGAAGACCTATGTTTTATCTCTTTAAATGAAGATTGAACTGCTCTGGTATAATAAAAAATTCAACCAAATATGAGATACCCTGATAGCTTCTTAATCACTTGTGTTATAGGAACATAAAAATTTTGTAGAGCAATCTGTGTTCTTAGAGAATTCATTAACCTTATGTCAATGAGTACATTTTAAAACTCAAACTCAAAGAAATCATATAAACAAGGGAATCATTTCAATTAGATGATCACCCCATCATGTACCCCCAATGAATTCTGGTAGATGTTTTAGTAAAAGACAACAAGTTCATTTTTTCCAGCTGATTTACTAGTATTGGACATGGAAGAATAAGGTGACGTGCCTGTTATACATATAATACCATTCCAAGATACCAAAAAGGTACTAATTGATGTGAATCAAGGACATATCTTATTCAGAGTGGGAGAAGAAAAATTTTTGTTCAAGCTAAATAGAGTTGTGCAACACTAAGATGAAAAAATGGATTGTCATGACATTTCTCTCACCCAGAATGGAGAATATTACATGGAAATTAAGGAAGAATGTGGAGAATATTTTACAGAAAAATAAGGACACTATGACATTGATAAATTCAGTATTATCAAACCACTTACCAGATATGTTGTTTCATCATTTACCACATCCATCATTAAACCCCCTCGATTAGATGTGAACCTACTTCCCAGTATATTAATGTACTCATTTCTTTGGGAATCTTCCTCCTTGACTATTATCGTCAACTCTGAACTATCCCAAGATCAAGAGAAAATGTGGGTTGATATCCTCAAATTACACAAGTAGTCTATCACCTGGGGAGTGGAAAACATTAAAGGGGTCAATCCCACTGAATGTGCTAACATAATATTACTCAAAGATAATGTAATGCCAAAATGAAAACCTCAGAAGCAGCTCACACCACCCATGAATGAATTTGTCATGAATGATGTACTCAATCTCATGGATGTGGGAATAATCATTCCTATATATGATAGTGAATGGGTGAGCCCATTCTAGGTTGTTCCCAATAAAATAGAAATCACAGTAAGAAGAAAATATGATGATAAAATCATTTGAACATGCAACATCACTAGGTGAAAAGTTATCAGGGATTATATATGTCTGAACTTGACCACAAGAAAAGACCATTTTCCCTTAACCTTTCTGGATCAAATATTAGAATGATTATAAGGGAATTATTTCTACTATTTTTGGATTTCTATTAACGATACAATCAAATTTCATTTAACCCCACTGGCTGGACAAAAACTACCTTAACATACTCCTTTTGTACTTTTACGGATAGATGAATGTCCTTTTGAATGTTTAACGCTCCAGTGACTTTACAAATATGTATGTCACACATTTTTTATTATATGGATGAGGAATTCCTCTATATTTTCATGGTATATTTATTAGTTTATGGGAGTTCATTCGATGTCTATCTCATTAATCTAGAACTAGTTCTTCAACGTAGTGAAGATAAATGTTTGGTGTTGAATTGGGAATAATGTCACTTCATGGTGAAATGAGGAATCATACTCAGCCACAAAATCTCCAAAGAATGCATTAAAGTAGATCCAGAAAAGATCAATGTTATCAATGATCTACTTGACCCATCCACTTTTAATGGCATTAGATGTTTCCTTAGGCATGGTCGATTCCATAAATGCTTCGTAAAATATTTTTCTAAAGTCACATGCCCTTCGACCCACTTCTGGTCAAAAGATATTCCATTCGAATTAAATCAAGACATTGTACAAGCTTTCAATATATTGAAAACTAGTTTGATGACAACTCCAGTTATCATTGCAGCAATCATAGAATAAGATTTTGAGATTATGTGTGATGTCAGTGACCTTTTTGTAGGATCTGTTATAAGAAAATGTATGAATAACATCTTCTTCCAAATTTATTATGCATTTCATACATTAAATGAAGCTCAAATTAGTTATACCACCACATATATGGATTTCATATCCGTCGTGTATGCCATTGAAAAATTACCTTCTTACCTTGTTCTATCAAATGTTACTCTTCATACCGATCATGCTTCCATTAGATACTTAATGACCAAGAAAGATTCAAAACCATGGTTGATATGTTGGATTCTTTTTCTTCAATAATTCGATATAGTAATCAACCATACAAAGGGAACATGATATTTCATTGAAGACCGCCTCTCCAGACTACCTATTACCATCATAAAATACAATATAAAAGATATTGAGGTAGATTTTTCTAACGAGACCTTATTTAATATCAAGATACAACCCTAGTTCTCTGACATATCAAATTTTCTTACAACAGGATTCCTCCATCAAGAGTTATCTTATTAGTAGAAAAAAAAGTTTTTTTCAGATGCCAATCACTAATTTTGGGATAGACCTCTACTTTTCATGCAATATACTAATGACCTCTTAAGACATTTCATTCTAAAATAATAGGTGTAAAATTTAATCGAAATATGCCACACATCGCCAGTTGGTGGACATCATGGACCTGAATACACAATGGAAAAAATCATACAAAGTGGATTTTTATAGACCTCATTTCATCAAGATGATAAAATATTATACCACTACTATGATAGATTCCAAAGGATAGGGAATATCAGTAAAATAAATGATATTCCACCAAACCACTTGTTGGAAGATATAGTTTTTGAGGATTAGGGCATTTAGTTTATGGGACTATTCCCCCTGTCACATGGCATGAAATACATTCTGGTTGCATTGGAATATGTATCAAAATAGGTCAAAGCTGAAGCAATGGATCATGAAATCACTAATGTAGAGTTAAATTTCCATCGGATAAATGCGTTTTCATGTTTTGTATTTTCATGACTACTCATTAGCAATTTCATAACACATTTCTCAAATAAACTAGTGAGAAAAATGATTCAATGATAGGGGATATGATACTATATTGGAACCCCCTATCACCGACAAACGAGCAGTAATGTCGAACTGCCAAATTTTGAGGTAAAGAAGAATGTAGAAAAAATAGTCAAAATAATAAAAAATGATTAGATTTAGAAACTAGATGATGCATTATGGGCCTATATAATAGCTTATAAAACAGCCCTCGACACCACCCCATTTCACTCAGTTTATGGAAGACAATGTCATCATTCGGGGGTTCTAGATTATCTATCATTTTGGGCCATAAAAATAGAATTTTAATTTATAAAATGATAGAGAGGAGAAGTTATTGCAATTAACCGTATTGAAAGAATTATGGAAAGATGTCTACAAGAACACAAGAATTTACAAGGAAAAAAAGAATGGCACAACCGACAGATTGAAAGACACAACTTCATCCTAGGGAATAATGTTATTCTATTCACTTAAATATTGGAACTATTCCTAGGAAATATAAAATAAATATGGCCTGGTCCTTATGATGTTATCCATATTTTTCCATATAGAGAAATTGAAATTAAACTATATGGAGAGACAACATTCAATGTAAATGGTCACAGATTGATGATTTTTGAAGAACCATTCCATGGGGTATTTGTCATCAACATCACATTCAACTAATATCTAATGAATTCATGATATCAACTTTAAAAGAATAATTTTATGGGAGGAAGCCCATAGTTATTTTTGGTTATTGTTTGAGTCTTGAATTTTTTAGTGTTTCATTGAAGTTATTTTTACAAATATTCATTAAATAAATAAAAATGGTTACTATTATTAATTATTTTTACACCGTCTTGTTTTTCATCAATTCAAATGATTAAACCTTTGAATTAATGATTGATCAGTAGGGAATGATTTTTCAACTAACATCTTTTACAGGTTCATAAAACTTCAATTTTAAGATAGTTCAGACACCCCCATGGAATACCACTTCATCCTAGGGAGCTCTCAATTATTTATTTTTAAATTTTTTCATCACTTCCATGAAAACTCAATTATTAAAAATCATAGCCTAACTAGCCCCACCCATTATATCACATCCAGTGTTGACACTATCTCTTTTTATGTGTGTGTGTGGGGGGTGTGGTATAATGATTTCCCTCGGGATATAGTAGATTTTTCACTATTCTCACTGTTCTAAGAGACACTTTTCAAATTGATAAGCATGAGAAAAATTTCAAAACCATTATGCCCATGTAAATTAAATATAAAGATAAAGAGAAAAATACTAAGAACCATGTTTCACCCCAACATAGAATTTTAGAATGATTGATGAGTTAAGAAGACTAATTCAAATCTGAAATCATTTGAATTATGGTTTATTGACTCACTACATGGAATTTATTCTCTTTTTAGTTGACATATTTTATTTTGTTCTCGTTACCTGAGATGTTCCTAATCCTTCAATCTCATTTTCTTTTCTAATACTATTTCTTAAGAGATAACTGCGACATGTAAACCCACTAGAACTTGCACTTATATCTTATCAAAATGATGACTAAAAATTTTTAATTTTAAATTGATTGAGGTAGCCTTTGATATCCATTTTTACCTGAGGCCCTCCTGATATCTATCCTTAGTTTATCCCATAGTTTCCATTAATGACTTTTTTGATGAAAATATATTTCAATCTTATCTCACTTTCTATCCTGCTCCTTGTAAAAAGCTTGAAGATTATTTTTAAACATGAATGATGTAGGAATTTAGATAGAATGGGATGCTTTCACTTTCAATGATGTAAAATTCACCCATCGGAAAACTAGGTTTTGATCCATATTCCATTTTGTTGTAACTCATTCATTTTCACTTCCTTTGAAAAATATAAAAGAAAATAAATAAAAAATTGATATGGGTTGTGTATAGGAGTGTAATAAATCACCATTTTCTAGAACAATTAATCCATCAAAGGATCATATGTTGTTAAGTGATGGGTGTGAGATCAATCATAGGCATAACTTTCAAAAAATAAAAAATCAAAAAAAAGGTAAGGAACAAAATCATTTCTTTATCTACTTACTCACTATACATATGGATCCAACCTGAGCTGATGGAGTATGGATCTGACTCACCAGATTGAGAAATGTTTTCACACTTATCTAGTTATATTTTCATTATACTTTAGATAATACAATCCTTGAGAGCCAAATTTTCACATTTTACCTACCTACCTAAAACCTCAAATTCATCAGGCACTTTTTGCTAAAAGTACTCACGAGTATTTTTATAATTTCCTTTACACAGTGGAAATGATATAACCAATGAAATACTATGGTTAGGAACATGGACTCAGGGTACGAGCATACCATACTTACATTTTACCCTGAGTGATTAGAGAAAAACATGGTGAGGTAAATTAAAACCGGGCATATAGATTAATGAATTGTTAAAATATTATGATTAAAAGATTATAATTTATTTTGAAAATAAGAACTATAAGGCATTACTATTTTACTAGGTGAGATTAAAATTAGAACATGAATACTTTTCTTCTTACACATAATTTAATTTCCTGGACATAATGTACATGTCTTTCTTTACAAATAGCTTATCCATTTTGAAATATTTGTTGAGTTATTTTAATGGAGGACATGAAATGGTTTAATTGTTGGGGGATTTGATAAGCCTGAATGTTATATATAATTTTCTATCGCATATCCATTTTTTCATCCATTTACTTGATAATGCATGTGTTAAATGTCTAATATTACTGGAAATAGGACTTCACAAGATTCCAACAAAGAAGGGAAGAAAATATAAAAAATTCCTAAGTCTTGTCATGATGGCCAAGGTCACCTCATGTACATGATGATCACAACCATCATCAAGACCAATGAAATTTCTATTTCATGGAATGATTTCCTCCTTCACATGGTGACTCATCTCAAACCAGAAGCTGGGATAGCCATGAGAATTCAATGAAAAAATATAGTTGGCCAAGGGTTCACGTCGTGAATGACCTATACACGACGTGACCATGGAAAATCTACATTAATTAGAAGATGATCCTCATTCCACACTAGAGATCGTGGTCAATGTAACATGAATTATGGGTTAATTACATGATGAATAAGTACATGTCATTATCATTTCCACCTATATAAGGAAAATATCAGCACCACATTAGAGCATGCTATTATTTCCTCTCTCTACCTTTTAGACTGCCCTTGGAATTTCCTCATATTTTCCATCTCAAAACACTGTAGTTCTTTGTAACTCATTAGAATTTTAATCAAAGAGTCATGGATCCATTTTCTAAAAAACCTTCAATTCACCTGGCATTTTAATTCAATTTCATTACATTAATGTAAGGTTTTTTATAGTATTATTGCATATCAATTTCATATCGTTGTGGTTTTTTTCAGTTAAATACCATTAGTATAGTTATTTTGATTTCCGTTATCACTTTAATTGCTTTAATTAGCATCATGAGTAGCTAAAAGCATTGGGGGGTAGGGATCAATATTCAATGTATCTATATCCTTAATTAGACCTCTAGTTATAAACTTGGTAAACCTTGTTGGATAAGTAATTAAGATACAAAACCAACGGTCAAATCCAATTTGTGTGATTGTACCGTGACCATCATACAATCAAACAAATGACCATATCCTTATAGGAGGGAACTAAGACTATGGCCATTAGAATATGAATCATTCTTCAAGAGAATCTGAACTTAATGCCTCTAGGATTGTTACTAGCCCCTAACCATGGAATAGTTACATCCTATGTATATTTAGAATACTAGACCAATGTTAACTAGTGACTACCAATTCCTTCACATACTAAGTAGGTAGGACATTTCCATGATTAGAATTAAGATCACCTTTACCTAGATACTCAGACTTGATTTCAACACCTCTTTAATCAATTAATGTAAAACCTAAAAATATTTAGAAAGATCCAAAACATTAGACAATCTCTTAAGGACTCATGAATTAGATTTAATACTATATTTCATTCACCCATATAACAACACCCTCCTCGTGGGATCGACCCCAGACTTCTACTATACTACACCCAAGTAGTTAGTAATATTTGTGACACATAAAAATTTATAATATGACATGCCCGTGTAGAAACAAATTACCCACGCGGATCATGCAAGTCAACCATACATTTTTTCCAATAGTAGAATAATATATAATTTTATTCAAAGTAAGGGTAATCATATTATCTAGGTGTTTTCATTTAAATTATTCTTCAATCTCCTTAAATTATTTTCTATCCATTTTAATATAATAATTAAAATTATCTCATATATAATTAGGAATTATTATTTTAGGTGAATTACCATATTCATCTTGTTTTTACATTAAATGTAATTGATGTTATCACTCATGCATACATGTGGACTACGACCTCCAAAATTTGAAATAATTCATTTTCCATCATTGCCTCAAATGGAGGTTTATAATGATGGATTAAATCAATGTAAATGATATTAATGATATAATTATATTTCTATATAGATGTTTAAATATTTTCTTTTCATTTAGTCTATACACTAAAAAAATAGAAACTTCACTCTTGCACCTGGAGTAGATATTGTCTCCAAAGAGTGATGAAATTGTTTTTTCTGGACTAATTTATATTAATTCTTATAGTACTATATATAATGGTTTATTATAATACTCATGAGATTACAATTATGTGGGAGATTATGGAACCATGATCAATTTTAAATCAACAGAACTAACAAATAGAAAAACATAAATAATTTGAAATAATTAACACCTTGAAAGGATAATTTAATAACGAGTTATTAAATAATTGGCATTAAAATGTTATACACTAACCAAATTTGATATTATAAAAATTTTAAACTTTTTATAAATATATGTATAATAAATTTATATTTTTTATAATATTGTTAGAGTGCAAGAAATAAATATATAACATGATGAATGGGTTTCTAATCTAACAATTATCTTTGTGAGGCATATTCTATATTCCCTAATTGTATCCTTTTTTGGTGTATATATATTGGATGATTTTATTTTCTGTTTTTTTTCTAGAAATTTATTTTTATCTTAAAATACATTAAAATTTTATCTATCTTGATTATTTTATTCATATATTACTACTGTAGTGTGGTTCTTTATCTCAAAATTTTTTCATTGAGATTTTATTGATGTTATGCACCTTTTTTATATAAAGGGTGTATATAAATAACAATTTAAATATTATACTATGTACCATTAATTATATAGGTTTATTAATTTTATAATTTATATTATTTCATCCATGTGGTTTTGATTGAGATGTTACCAATGTGGTGGGGTTTTATCATATCATATCATCTACTATGAGGAATATGTATTTTACAAAACTATATTATTTTGATAAGCTATAAATACATACAAATTTGAATGTTATAATGTGAATATAATTATTTTTAATATACATAAATTTCCATTCGGCATTATTTTTTATGGGGGTTATGATTCTAATGTAACTAAAGTGGGTGTGGTCAACTATTAGATCTCATAGTTAATTGGGATGGTTTATGTTTAAATTATCATTTGGGGGAATTGTATGATTTATATAATCTAAAATAAAATTTATTTTCCTATCCTCTGTATAAATATTTTTTACTTATTTTATTCTCATTTCATTCTCATAGTTATTAAAATATAAATGATATAAGGATTTAATGAAAAAATAAACATTATTTCTCAATTAGTCGAGAATCTTCCTCTTCATTGTCAATATTTTCTAAAAAAATAATGAAATGTATTTTATATTATAAAATTATTTTTTAATGTCAATTTTAAGTGTGATTTAATTTTAACAAAATGGTTTTAAAATAAACCTTATTTATTTATTTTTTGAATGAGGATCTTTTTATACATGTAACCGAAGTGTGAAAATAATTTTTATAACATACATTGTATGAGAAAATGTTCCCTATATATTAATTTTTCCCTATTTAAAGTCATTATATACATGATTTCATTTTTAATTAAATATAAAAAATTTCTAAATGTACTGGGAATGTTTATTTTTTCATATAATGAATGTAAATGATATTTCCCTATTTTCTTGAAAATTTATTCAATGTTCTTATGATGGATATTTCATCTATGTTGAAAAAATTATATATTTTTAATGGTTCACTAATGTTATGTAACAATGATACCATCTATATTCATTATCAAAGTGGATTATAATTTGGTGATAACTTTAAAAAAATATTTTTATACGATTGCTCAATTAATACATGATTAATTGTTTAATGATTATGATGATGTTATGTTTATGAAAATGTTTTATTTTCCATGGGTTAAACAATGAGGATATGATGACTATTTTATGATTTTTTGGAATTAATTTTAATGGATTATGATTTTATGATGTGTGAGACTAGAATTATATATCCATCCAACAAATTAGGTAATGATGACAGACTTAACTGGGTGGATTTTCTCATAATAAAATTTTATAACTGAATGAGTTTGATTTTCCAAAATGAGATTATGTATACTATGAAATTATGGTGTCTAAACTTATTCATGATGTATTATTTCTATGAATAATATCATACCATAGTTTATTCTGCACCATCATGACATGATCATATGCTTATGATATATTCTCATGCCTCATAAAATTTGATTCTTTTATAATTCATTTCTTATGAATTATCATGATTTATTCTAGGCCATATTACTATGATTTTTTAATTATTTGTAAGGGTTTCATTACCCAAGAACGAAATGGGTGGGGTGATCTTTCCACATGCCCCAATTTAGGAGGATAAAGGGTGGACTGACCTTTAAAAACCCAATGGTTTTCTTTTGTTTTTTTAATTTTATCCAATCTACCCAACTGATACAATGCTGCAGAGTTATCCAACGGAACCCATGTGAAAGATGGAGACACTATCCAGCCATATTTCTATTGATATATCACATACATCTAGCATATGTCTACAAACGATTGGTATTTCATAGTCTAGACACTCTGAAAATTCCATTACACTAAACTAAACCTCATTGATCCAAATTTTATCCCATTTATAAGGCCCCAGCCTTAAACCGTACTTAATCTTGAGTTATTACAAGATTACACATTGAGGATCTTTTTGGGTTTAGAGTTTTAGAGAATTAGATCATAAAACTTTCATTACATTCCACATATAAACAATGTGGTTACATAAAGATAGTATTCTTCATTCCCATCAATGGAAACACATTTAAAATAAAACATGGATTATTTCTTGACACTTCCTTGACACTATCATCATATCATTTACCTTTCCCTTGACCTGTGAAAAACATTTCAAAAAAACATGGGATGAGCATAAAAAGAACAGTATGGGTTATAAAAACATGGAAAGGAAACATGAGTTCATATATACATAAGAATGAAATCATACTTTACCCATAAAACATAGGCATTTTAACATACCTCATAAAATCATGAATAAATCATAGAAATCATAATACATAAAGGTAACTTGAGGCATTCATAACATTCTTACGTAGGGAGTAACCCCCTTGGTTACGTTTGGAATACCCATCACAGTATATTCCCTAAATCTCTTCGGAGAAACCATAATGTTTCACTCCTTCGCTTTACCCAATGCATTGGAGAGCTATAACGGGCTCACCCGCCCTTAGTTTATCACGGAACCACCCGTCTTCATAATAATGCCCAAGAACCATAACATAATCATATCACACAAAACATGCATAAAGGAAACATAACATTTCCACATTTCAATCACAAGATATCAATAAAACACATTGATATAATAAAAACATTATGAAAACCATTTTCAATACCAAAGTAAAACATGGTATTTATTTTTCATTTAAAAAAGGTTATGGCTTGTAGAGGAAGCCGAAACTCAAATAATGGTCACGACGGCGGAGAAGTCGTTGTCGCCGCATACGTACGACAAGAAAAACATTCCCTTTTTTCATTTTGTAAAATGATTCGTATAAAAAAGATTCTTTTTGAATAAGCATAAAATTCAAAGGGGTTTATACACCGTATAAAAGAAGGTTGTGTATAAAATAAAATATGCCTCAATGAAAGGAGATTGAGACGAAGTCCCATACCTTGGATCCGACTTGACTCGATCATTCTTTAATGTCCTGAATAATAAACTTGAGTTAATTTATACTTCTTTAAGAACCTTTTTCATGTTAACTATTCCTTTTATATCACTTATTACCATGTCATGAACACTATGTAATTATTTAAGTTAATAACGGTCATTTTAACGATCATTGGTACTTGAGTAAAAAATAAACCCTTTATAATTACAAGTTGTTCATGTATCCACTATATCCATAATGGTATTCATGATGTAGATATCATATATGTCATATATATCCAGTACATTCATTCATTTATAATATTACATAATCATTTAGAGGTAAGAAATGAAATGCACCGTTCATGGAGACGGTAAGCCGTACATACGCATGAATGCTACTTTCATTTCTATTTAGTATTTTATAGAATGGAATCATAATTATATAAAGGTATATTATAATTCCATTATAATATCATATATAATATCATAGTTCCATCCTTTATACGTCCCACATATGGTATTTAACGAATCAAATCACTTTGAGGGGGCGGTAGTCCGCACTTGCTTAAATGAAGATATCGTGTTACCCATAATGGGAACCATAAAGTTATGCCCAAAATGAAAAAAAACAGAAGCTTAAGGAAACATAAACATATTATATATCATATATAAAAATAGTGACATTATAATGGCCACCTTTTAAGGTGTTAAATGAGTATTGAACAATCACTGTTTCGGGAGGCAGAATTTCGCCTTCCATAGAAACCGTATGTTCTTTAACCATTTGATGTAGTTGTGTACGAGTGTAGCTAAAATAAATCTTATAACAACATCCTAGTATATTTAAGATACTGTTGTTGTTACAAAAGAAGTAAATAAAAAGAGTTTAGGGGGTTGGAGAAACAAAATAAAACAAATGAACATGAGAGAATGAATTACCTTTAAAAGTGTAACTCCTTTTGATTTGAGCCTAAAGGCTTCCTTTAAAAGGACTCTGCCCAAAGGGAATCCTCTAGGATTAGGAGAGGGATGTGGAGAGAGTAAATGGGAAGGTTTTGGCCGAGCCAAAGGCTTGAGGAGTGTGTGAAATGAGGTAGAGGTGGGGGCCTTTTATAAGAGGAGAGGAAGGGCACTTTTGGAAAGTAAAGAAATATTACATTATTTGAAAATGTGTTTTGGTTTTAAAAGGTCCCACATTGATATAATTCGTGGATAAGGTGATAAGGGTTCTAAATCCACTCATCCAATTGGTTTTGGACATGTTTAGTTTATAGATTTTACATTATCATTCCATTTTATTTAAATCGTCAAATAATGATGTCATCGCTGTATCATTATTATGTCGTAAATAATTTAATTTATTTAATTTCTAAAAATTATAAACAAAATACTATGATGTAGTAAGTATTTTTAGCTTTCCAATGACTATTTATAATCAAAAATCTGATCTTTATAACCCCATGTAAAAATTGTTTTCGTAAAACATATTATGTTTGTGTCATTTTTACTATTACATTAAATAAAAAGTTATTTATGTCATTTCCCAACCAAAGTAGATCCATGGGGTCCCCAAATTGACCCATGGCTTGTCTAGGTCGGCCATGACACAACCAATGTGGGTACGAAATGTTTCAAGCTCATCTTATTTTATTAAAGCATTATTTTTACCTTAAACTACACTAATTACCACTAATCGCGATTAAAAACTTAATAAGTTACTATTCACCAAAAAATTATTTTAATCTCATTGAACCAAATTTTACTTCTTAATGACAACCATGTATGTCGTATTTTCAAAATTCAATACACATTAGTGGTAAACTTTCATTTAACTGAAAAATCAGTTTGCTTGATTACCACTTAGTGGTTTCACTATTCATAAAAAAATTGGAGTTTTTCAGAAAATTACCAAAAATTCACCCTAAGCTATATTTGATATTATGAATTCAAAAATGAAGTCTATTTTACAAAATTCAAAACATATAAGTCACATTAATTAATTTAATAATTAATTCCCGATGTCAGAGCAAATAGCGTGTTTTTATGAAATAATAAGTATCAAAAGATTGACACTAGTTTAAGTCCAATTTCAAAGTGAAATTGATTCCAATGACCACCATTGGATTAAATGGTAAAAATATATTCATATTACACATTAAGACCAATTCAAAAGATAATCTAATCATATAAATAAATTATATTAAAAATCATTTTTGATGTAAAATGCAGTATTTTTCACTATTCATAAAAAATGAACATTGTCAGAAAAATACCAAAAATTCAAACAAAGTAAATTTTGATGTCCCAATCATAAAGAATAAGTTTATTTTGACAAACATAGTTTATAAAATTGTCAAAAGATAGATTTAAAAATGGTTTTCCATCAAAAGGCAGTAAAACAATCTTTTAAAAAATATTAGTGTATTCCATGCTTAAGATTGGATTTATTTTCATTTTAAGCCTCTAAAACACTATCGTAATCACTAATAGACATAGATAAAAATATCTATTATTCATTACTTACTAGGGATGTTACATCCTTCCCCCCTTTAGAAAATTGCGTCCCCGCAATTTATTTACTTATCGAATAAATGGGGGTACTTATCCCTCATTGCATTTTCATATTCCCATGCTGCCTCTTCAATCATGTGGTTTTTCCACAAAACCTTTACCTGGTGAATCACCTTATTCCGTAAAACTTTCTCCATGTGGTCAAGAATCTGGACCGGTTGTTCCTCATAATATGGGTTCCCTTCCAACTGAACTACCTCTGGACTCAAAACATGAGATGGATCTGGCATATACTTTCTCAACATCAAAACGTGAAAAACATTGTGTACCTGAGATAAACTCGGAGGTAAAGCCACTCGGTATGCAACTAATCCAACTCTCTCCAGAATTTATTATGGTCCAATGAACCTTGGACTCAACTTTCCTTTCTTACCAAATCTCATCACACTTTTCCAAGGAGAAACCTTGAGAAAAACATGATCACCTACCTCAAAAGATAGATCCTTCCTCTGGTTATCCACATAACTCTTCTGCCTGCTCTGAGCTGTTCTCATGTGTTTCTGAATCAGATGAACTTTTTCTGCCATCACTTCTACCAATTCTGGTCCCATCAACTTCCTTTCACCCACTTCATCCCAGAAAGCTGGAGTTCGACACCGCTTCCCATATAATGCCTGAAATGGTGCCATCTGTATACTGGAATGAAAACTGTTATTATATGAAAATTCAACCAAAGAAAGATGTTGGTCCCAACTTCCCTGATAATCCATCAAATAAGCTCGTAGCATATCCTCCAAGGTCTGAATTGTTCGTTCTGACTGCCCATCTGATTGAGGATGAAAAGCTGTACTAAAATTTAATTCAGTACCCAACGACTTCTGAAGGCCTTTCCAAAATTTAGAAGTAAACCTGGGATCACGATCCGATACAATGGAGAGAGGAATTCCATGTAACCTGAATATCCCTTTAAGATACAAATGGGAAAGATGATCTAGGGAAAAAGTATCTCGTATGGCAAGGAAATGAGCAGATTTAGTCAAGCGATCAACAATAACCCATATTTCATTATTACCTCGAGATGACTTCGGTAATCCAACAACAAAGTCCATGGATATATTCTCCCATTTCCACTCTGGCACTGGTAAAGGCTGAAGCATCCCTTTTGGTAACTGCCGCTCTGCTTTAACCTGTTGACATGTCAAACACTTCACAGTAAAATCCGCAATGTCTCTTTTCATTCCATCCCACCAGTAATACTCCCACAGATCTCTATACATCTTAGTACTGCCCGGATGAACTGAAAACAGAGAACTATGAGCTTCACATAAAAACTCTCTCTTCAACTATGAATCACAAGGCACACACAATCTCTTCCCAAATCTCAAAACACAATCATTATCAATGTTGAATTCAGGAAACTTACCTTTCTGAACCAGCTCTACCTTTTTCTGCAACTCACTGTCTTGCTTATGTGCTTTCTTGATTCTATCTGATAGAGAAGATCTCACTGATACCTCAAACAAAACAGAAGGACTTCCTACACCAACAACTTCTATGCCAATGTTCATCAAATCCTTAACCAAAGGATCACATTCCAAACGCAACATTGTTAATGAAGCATTACTTTTTCGACTCAAAGCATCAGCCACTTTATTTGCTTTTCCCGGATGGTAATGAATTGTACAATCATAATCCTTGATTAATTCTAGCCATCTCCTTTGTCTCATGTTTAACTATTTCTGAGTGAATATATACTTTAAACTTTTGTGATCAGTATATATTTCACACTTCACTCCATACAAATGATGCTTCCAAATTTTTAAAGCAAAAACAACAGCAGCTAATTCCAAATCATGTGTAGGGTAATTTACCTCATGAGTTTTCAACTGTCGTGAAGCATAAGCAATTACCTGATCATTCTGCATTAGGACGCAACCAAGTCCTTTCAATGAAGCATCACTGTATATAACAAACTCACCATTCCTGGAAGGTAGTGCCAAAATTGGAGCATTCACCAATCTTATTTTCAATTCCTTCGATAATAGCCTGCCAAACCATGGAAGCTACGAATATCAGTTACATTTTTGGGTCTTGGCCATTCTTCAATAACCATTGTTTTTGCAGGATCAACAGTTATCTCATCTTACCACATCAGTAGCACTTTCTAGAATTCAGAATACATTCCCCAGCATGCCTTTTTCCACATTTATCACAAACTGGAAACTTAGTTTTCTTACCATCAAACTTTTTTAAAGAATTCTTACCTTTCTCCAGCCACCTCGGTCTCTTCTTCTGTTGGTTGTTATAGAACACTTGATCATCGAAAAACTCCATTTCCACCTTCTCAGCACATCGAACAAGCTTTTCAAAACTTTTAAACTCACGAGAAGCTAATGCCCTTCAATATTTTGGATTTAATCCTGAGTAAAAATGATTGATTTTACAATCAAGGTCTCGGATAAAATTTGGAGCATACCTTGCCAATTGAGTGAACCTTTATTCATAGATAGCCACTGAGTCTTCCTCTTGCCTCAATTCCAAGAATTGCTTTTCCATCCTACGTCGAACAGCCTTAGGAAAATACTTCTCAAGAAACATACCTTTGAATTCATCCCAGTCAAGAGCATCAATCTCATCGGCGTCCCTGATATTTTTAACCATAGAACACCACTGATCTGCTTCACCCTCCAAACGGTAAATAGCAAGACTAACCTTTTGATTGTCTGAACACCCCATGACATCAAAAATCTTCTCCAGTGCTTTAATCCACCCTTCATCTAGCACAGGGTCAGATGATCCTCTGAATGATGGTGGATGTTGCCTCATGAAATGTTCCACCACTAACATGTTCCTCTGTGGTTGATCTGGCTGATCTTGTGCATGGATACCACCACCATTTATCGCTTGAGTAAACTGCGCCATCACTGAAGTAAACTGCTCAATTCTGATTCTGACCATCTTAGTATGGTGATTTAGAAGGTCATTTCCCTCTGTATGCTTTCCCAGAAAATCGGTTTTGTTTCCTCTATGAAAAACCATTCTGAACACGGAAATATCTTAGGCGAAGCAACATGGTAATCTTTAAATGCTATATCATTTCAATTTGACCATAAAAAAATATTTTTGGATAATTATTTAATAGAATTCTAACTCCTAAAGTTATCTAAACCGACCTCTGATACCAACTATAAGGCCCCAGCCTTAAACCTTACTTAATCTTGAGTTATTACAAGATTACACATTGAGGATCTTTTTGGGTTTAGAGTTTTAGAGAATTAAATCATAAAACATAAATTACATTCCACATATAAACAAAGTGGTTACATAAAGATAGTATTCTTCATTCCCATCAATGGAAACACATTTAAAATAAAACATGGATAATTTCTTGACACTTCCTTTACACTATCATCATATCATGTACCTTTCCCTTGACCTGTGAAAAACATTTCAAAAAAACTTGGGATGAGCATAAAAAGCTCAGTATGGGTTATAAAAACATGGAAAGGAAACATGAGTTCATATATACATAAGAATGAAATCCTAATTTATCCATAAAAAAGGCACTTTAACATACCTCATAAAATCATGAATAAATCATAGAAATCATAAGAAAGAAAGGTAACTTGAGGCATTCATAACATTCTTACGTAGGGAGTAACCCTCTTGGTTACGTTTGGAATACCCATCACAGTATATTCCCTAAATCTCTTCGGAGAAACCTTAACGTTTCACTCCTTCACGTTACCCAATGCATTGGAGAGCTATAATGGGCTCACCCGCCCTTAGTTTATCACGAAACCACCTGTCTTCATAATAATGCCCAAGAACCATAACATAACCATATCACATAAAACATGCATAAAGGAAACATAACATTTCCACATTTCAATCACAAGATATCAATACAACACATTGATATACTAAAAACATTATGAAAACCATTTTCAATACCAAAGTAAAACATGGTATTTATTTTTCATTTAAAAAAAGGGTATGGCTTGTAGAGGAAGCCAAAACTCAAATAATGGTCATGGCGGCGGAGAAGTCGTTGTCGCCGCATACGTATGACAAGAAAAACATTCCCTTTTGTCGTTTTGTAAAATTCTTTGTATAAAAAATATTCCTTTTGAATAAGCATAAAATTCAAAGGGGTTTATACACCGTATAAAAGAAGGTTGTGTATAAAATAAAATATGCCTCAATGAAAGGAGATTGAGACGAAGTCCCATACCTCGGGTCCGACTTGACTCGATCGTTCTTTAATATCCTGAATAATAAACTTGAGTTAATTTATACTTCTTTAAAAACCTTTTTCAAGTTCATTATTCCTTTTATATCACTTATTACCATGTCATGAACACTATGTAATTATTTAAGTTAATAACGGTCATTTTAACGATCATTGGTACTTGAGTCAAAAATAAACCCCTTATAATTACAAGTTTTCATGAATCCATTATATCCAGTATGGTATTCATGATGTAGATATCATATATGTCATATATATCCAGTACATGCATGCATTTATAATATTACATAATCATTTAGTGGTAAGAAATGAAACGCACCGTTCATGGAGACGGTAAGCCGTACGTACGCATGAACGCTACTTTCATTTCTATTTAGTATTTTATATAATGGAATCATAATTATATAAAGTTATATTATAATTCCAGTATAATATCATATATAATATCATAGTTCTATCCTTTATACGTCCCACATATGGTATTTAACGAATCAAATCACTTTGAGGGGGCGGTAGTCCCATCTTCCTTAAATGAAGATATCGTGTTTACCCATAATGGGAACCATAAAGGTATGCCCAAAATGAAAAAAAACAAAATATTAAGGAAACATAAACATATTATATATCATATATAAAAATATTGACATCATAATGTCCACCTTTGAAGGTGTTAAATGAGTATTGAACAATCATTGTTTCGGGAGGCAGAATTTCGCCTTCCACGGAAACCGTATGTTCTTTAACCATTTGATGTAGTTGTGTGAGAGTGTACCTAAAATAAATCTTATAACAATATACTAGTGTATTGAAGATACTGGTGTTGTTACAAAAGAAGTAAATAAAAAGAGTTTAGGGGGTTGGAGAAACAAAATAAAACAAATGAACATGAGAGAATGAATTACCTTTAAAAGTGTAACTCCTTTTGATTTGAGCCTAAAGGCTTCCTTTGAAAGGATTCTTCCCAATGGGAATCCTCTAGGATGAGGAGAGGGATGTGGAGAGAGTACATGGGCAGCGGTTGGCGAGGCAAAGGCTTGAGGAGTGTGTGAAATGAGGTAGAGGTGGGGGCCTTTTATAAGAGGAGAGGAGGGGCACTTTTGGAAAGTAAAGAAATATTACTTTATTTGAAAATGTGTTTCGGTTTTAAAATGTCCCACATTGATATAATTCGTGGATAAGGTGATAAGGGTTTGAAATCCACTCATCCAATTGGTTTTGGAAATGTGTAGTTCATAGATTTTACATTATCTTTCCATTTTATTTAAATCGTCAAATAATGATGTTATCGCTGCATCATTATTATGTAGTAAATAATTTAATTTATTTAATGTCTAAAAATTATAAAAAAAAATACTACGATGTAGGAAATCTTTTAATCCTTCCAATGACTATTTATAATCAAAAATCTGGTCTTTATACCCCCATGTAAAAATTGTTTTTGTAAAACATATTATGTTTGTGTCATTTTTACTTTTACATTAAATAAAAAGTTATTTCTGTCATTTCCTAACCAAAGTGGATCCATGGGGTCCCCAAGTTGACTCATGGCTTGTCTTGGTCGTCCATGACACAACCAATGAGGGTAGGACATTTTTCAAGCTCATCTTATTTTATTAAAGCATTATTTTTACATTAAACTACACTAATTACCACTAATCGCGATTAAAAACTTAATAAGTTACTATTCACCAAAAATTATTTTAATCTCATTGAACCACATTTTACTTCTTAATGACAACCATGTATGTCGGATTTTCAAAATTCAATACACATTAGTGGTAAAAATTCATTTAACTGAAAAATCAGTTTGCTTGATTACCACTTAGTGGTTTCACTATTCATCAAAAATTGGAGTTTTTCAGAAAATTACCAAAAATTCACCCTAAGCTATTTTTGATATTACGAATTCAAAAATGAAGTCTATTTTAAAAAATTAAAAACATATAATTCACATTAATTAATTTAATAATTAATTCCCGCTTTCAGAGAAAATAGCGTGTTTTTATGAAGTAATAAGTATCAAAAGATTGACACTAGTTTAAGTCCAATTTCAAAGTGAAATTGATTCCAATGACCACCATTGGATTAAATGGTAAAAATATATTCATATTAAACATTAAGACAAATTCAAAATATAATATAATCATATAAATAAATTAGATTAAAAATCATTTTTGATGTAAAATGCAGTATTTTTCACTATTCATAAAAAATGAACATTGTCAGAAAAATACCAAAAATTCACACAAAGTAAAATTTGATGTCCCAATCATAAAGGATAAGTTTAATTTGAAAAAAATAGTTCATAAAATTGTCAAAAGATAGATTTAAAAATGGTTTTCCATCAAAAGGCAGTAAAACAATCTTTTAAAAAATATTAGTGTATTCCATGCTTAAGATTGGATTTATTTTCATTTTAAGCCTCTAAAACACTATCTTAATCATTAATAGACATAGATAAAAATATCTATTATTCATTACTTACTTGGGATGTTACACCATTCCCCATCCATAATTCCACATTTGTGGGGTACCGACACTTGTAGTAAAAAAATTTTATCCTGGAATATGATTTTACCAAATCCCTAATATAAATATAAAATTACTCTTGACATATAAAAAACTTTATAATTGTGAGGTAGTTCACACCAAATATAATCTTATTGAGAAGACTCTAATTTTAATTTATTTATTTAAAGTATTACCTTTTCATGACTAGTATTATTCAACATCATGTAATATTTAATTTTTTTTCAACATACCTTTGGAAATAATTTGAAGCATCATATTCATATATATAGACTGGATTTATTTTATAGATATTTATTACATCCATGTTATCTTATTAAATGTATCAACCATTCCAATTGACTACCAAACAATCCTAACCCTCTTGAACGAATAATAAAAACATTATAATCATATTTTACATCAATTTCCAAATAAAACAATAATAGTAAACTCGAAACCATGTTTTTTAACAACAAAACCATTCTTTATTTAAATTCTCAGAAAATTTATTTTATCCACTAATGGTATTATAATGTTTTCATGAAATTATTTAAATCATGATCATTTTGAATTGAATTTATAAATTAAACAGTTTTATAAATAATAATGAATTTTTTTCCTTTTTTCTCCCTCTCGATCCATTACATTTCTATAGAGCACTAAAATATTCATAATATTTGGCATACAAGATTAAAAGATTCAATATTGATTAGATCGATAAAAATAATAATTTTTTATTATAGAATAACCATTAAATAATATAGGATTTCACTTTTTTTAGTTTTAGAAATTATTATTTTTCAACATCAAATATCCCTAAAAATAATTGTTTTTATTAATATTGTATAAGTAATTACTATTTTTGTTCGGATTGGTCAAAGAATTTATAAATAATAAAAGTTGGAATTATAGATTAATACTAAAAATGTGATCTAGTTTTTCTTCCACTATTGAATTATTATATTCAAAAATATTTTGAGTCATGGAACATTAAAATAATTATTCCATGAACTCTATAAAATTTCTATTTGGTTGAATCCATGGTTTTTGATGGATGAAATTTAGTTTTTACAAAATAAATTTGAATTTCAACGAATTTATTCTATATATTAATTTAGTGTGTTTTTAATAGAGTTATATATATTATTAAGATAATGATATTAATTTTTCAATTCATTAAATATGTTTCTATTTTTGAAATAATTTATATATAATTTTATTCAAAAATTAATCCTAAATGTATGTTGTTGAATAAAGGTACCTTAGAAAAATGTCATTGAAATATTTTAAGAGTGATCTAAATTAAAATTGGAAAAGGCTAATCATATGTACATAATATAAAGAGAAAAAACTTTATAGATCATTATTAAATTCATGAATAATATTTTATTAAAAACATGATCAATATATTGAAAATAATTAACCAATAGTTTTATATATAGAAATTTAAAGAGAGTAAAAATAAATTCTCATGTAATATACCATTTAATTTATTATAATGTTGAAAATGTTATATATTTTTATAATATTTCCTAAAATAGACACATATTATGAAAATAGTGAAATTATTTCAAAGAAAAAATTCAAATAGAAAATTCATTTGGAATTAATTAACAATATGAAGAAATTTTATAGAATAAATGTAATATAAAAATAATTTGGTAGTGAAGAGTTCAATAAAAATGATAATATTCTACAAGTATTTGTAAATATTAAGTAATTTTATCATTATGCATTCATAAATACCTATGGATATATTGATGCTAATATAGATGATAAAGAAAATTTAAAATGATTTATTTATTTTCATGATAAATTAAATTTTTTCTCTTTTGGAACATGATATTAATTAAGAGATATATATATATAGAGAAAAAACTGATTTATTAGAAAACAATTATATAATAATTTTTTTTGTTAATGGAGTTAAAAATGAGTATATATATATATAATGAATTATAATCATTGATTGATGGTAAAAAAAATAATTTTTTACAATATTTTACATTCAAATCTAATGAGATATATATGAAAAAAATTGATATGAATACACATTATAAAACAAATTTAGTGGTTTTAGATGAATTAATTTGAGGAATCAATAGTCCAAATAATGCCATGAAATTTTAACAAATATAACTAAATGATTTTTTTTTTAATTTCAAATTTTCGCTGATGAGAAGGTTTGAAATTTTGTTTGTAGAATATTGAAATATAAAAAATTTAATTAAATGTAAAAAATACTCTATATAGAAATGAGTCTCCTACGAAAATAAAAAAAATATTCATAAAAAAATATGACATAATTTTTTAAAAAAAAATTCACAAAATGTGTCTTTGATGGGAAGTACTGAAATATCAGATTTATTCTATAAAAATTAAATCTGATGATTGAAAGAATAAATTATCTTCTAGAAATTATTTTTATTATCGTATAATCAAAGGTATATTAACTTGTAAAAACCATATAAAGGTAACAATATAATTCATAGAACAACATAAATATACATTTTTTTCTTAAATGATGAGAAAATACAAAAAATGAAAATATAAAGATATGTATTCCATATTGGTATAATAAAATTTGTATAATTTTACACCAAACATATATTTTTTAAACATGTGTCTAAAAATTCCAATTTAAATTTATATTAATGGAAATTAAAGTGGAATACATTGATGTACCAATTAATATTCTTGTAATTTTTTCTAATACATGTAGATGCCATAATAATAATGATTACAATATATGTGTTGTGTTTTAATGGTTGATAGATATGATTATGGGAATGCATATATAAAAGAAAAAATAAAGGAGATAGATATTCTTAATATAAAGGGAGATTGAATATTAGATGATAATATATATTATATGAATAATTAAACATCCATATAGTTCCATACAAGAAAAAAAATTCATCATAAGATGGAATTCTTTTTGATAATTTTCAGTCAATATTTAATGTGTCTTAAGAATACCGTAGTTGACCTGAGAGGGATATAATTTCCCTTGATTATAGTTCACAATATCCATTTTTTATCAAAAAAATCACAATGGCCATAAAATGTATTTGTCATTTTAACCTAGTATAATAGTTAATGAGGACCATCATATATGTTGTTCGACAATATATATATTTAAGATAATCATTGTATATGTGTTTTGACTCAATATTTTTGTTTTTAAACTAACTATATTTTTCATATAACTAGTTGTATGTTCCATTTATCACAATATAGGTTTTAATAAATAGGTAAAACTGACATCTTTTACCTGAATATGTTCCAAGAAATAGTTACGAAAAGTATGAGATAATTCTGGATAAAAAAATAATGTTACTAAATATATTTATGTAATAAAGTAGGTGTATTGGGTTAATGATTATGTTTCTCGATCAGTGTTATAACATTGTGTTTATTTAAAAATCCATTATCAAATAATGATTTGATATTAATTAGATGATTGGAAAAAAAATTAGAATATGATATTCTTCATAAAGGTACTATTGGGTTAATCATTTATATATAAATCTAGTTCACTCACTACGTATATATATTATATAAAATCAGTGAGATGTGTAATGGTAATTCATGAATTTATCAAACTATGATAGGGTAATGAAGAATGATTTCAAAATATATTATATATTAAATAATTAAAACGTAGATTATTATTTCTGATGATATTCTTTGATTAAACATAACTACAATTAATTTCATCATAATTCATTATTAAAATCATGGATGGCCTTCCAAGGAGGAATGTTGGTAAATTGTGATGATTTTTTATATATCATAAACCAGTTCCACAAAAAATGCTTAATTTAAAGAAAACATGGATAAATATTTAAGTTTATTTAAATGTCAAGGATTCTATAGAAGATAATTATAACTAAACGTGATGATCTGGACTATGTTTCAAATGTTGTAAATCATGGTGACCACGATCTTGATATTAGTTGAGAATAACTATTTGGATTATGTTCCTATTAAATCATTGTGTAAATAACAAGTAATTTGACTTGAATTAAAATTGATGATTATTGGAGTTTTTTTCTATTTATATTATTTCAAAAATATCAAAACATTAGTTTGATTTATGATCACATATTCGAAGATGACTTGTGCTACTGTAAAATATTTTCACATCGAAAAGGGAGATCTCTTAATTTTAAATACGGTAAAGAGTAAATTATTATAAATTAAAATAATATTAAATAATTTTTATATCAATGTATAATTATAGAACTCAATTATTATATAGAGATTTACCCAGATACTACTAATTTAGAGAATAATAAATGAGTATAGAATTATAAATCCTGATGTATCCATGAGAGTTGTTATATTGAAAGTAGAATAATGAATAAAGAGGAGAGGTGGAGTCAAAATGATTCATTTTAATAGTTAATATTATCATGGATGAGAGATAAAATTCTGAAATATTGCACAAGGATATGAACTAGAACAACGATGATTCGTAATTCACTAGGATATGTCATGATCAAGAACTTGTTCATGGTGGTGTTTGAGTGAAACCCAGTACAAGTGTATAATGATAGTATCAAGATCTCATTGGGAGGACATATTAGGATATTTAGGAGATGAATTCATCTAGAAGGATACCATTATAAAGAAAAATTTAGAGGTAAACAATTTTAAACCCTATAATACCACGTATTTTCACGATATTGTCTTTGTAATAACCTAAACTACTATTCCCCTTTTATTTATTTAAATGACTTATTTTGTGTTATAGTTATAGAAAAATCATGAATTTGTTTATTTTTTATTATATACAATTATATTTAAATCATCATTAATCATCATTACAATTGATACAAGATATTTTGAACAATGATCATATGGTAAGTATCAATATAGGGTTCTAACAGATTCAATTGACAAATATAATGGATGTGATAGCCTTATCCTATAAGATATTTCCCTATCAAACCCATTTATCAGAGATTATTAAGGACATAACATCACTGTTATTTTCCATTGGAAAAACCTATTCTGATATCTAATTACTAAATCCTGATAGAAACTATTTATGGTAGATGTTTGGGCTCATCAAGATCACGACCAAAACCATGCACGTCGAACTACCCCATAAATGTCTAACCATAATAAACCTTTGTCATAGGGAGTTTTCTATTGTATTAAAGTGTATGTATCAATACTCTAACAATATGAGTATGTAAATTATATAATAATGAATATATATTCACCCTATTATTATTACCTTATATTTTATTTAAATAATAAATAAAAATGGATATCTTATTTATTATTGAATTAAAAAAAATTATTATGAAGAATTAATTAATTATTGAATTAAATAATTTTTTATAATAATATTACAATTAAATAATTTTAATTATATATAAATTATAATATACTTTTTATGAAGTCAAATGTGATTTTTTATAAAGGATTGAAAAGTGTTATTGTAAGAAACCAAAATTTTCTAGAAAAATGTGGAATCTAATTTAAAAATTGGAAATAAACATATATATATATAATTAAATCAATAAAATGATTATTATTATTTTAATCATTATATCAATATTATCCAATAGTGATTTTTTCAAAAAGAAAATAATATAGTAGAGTTTTCGGTTTAAAAATAAATATTGTATAAACATTCAAAGTATAGTTTGACTTCATAAAAACCCAAAAGTAATGTAAAAAATACTAGGTTTCCCAATGTTATCATACTGTATAAACATTCAATGTATAGTTTGACTTCCTAATTTACCATGTTACCAGACTAATTCATGCCTCATGTCCATATTTATAGTTCCTACTCATTTTATGATTCATTGATATGTCGATTGTCTAACATTGATTATTACCTTCATGTTATAACATGTTAACTTCATACTTAGAATTATATCCCTCTCCTTTCTTATGTATATCCCCAGGTTATCCACTGTAGGTTTAAAAGCCATGAAATTTTAAAATAATGTTATGGAAGTTTTCGATGATGTTTTTGTATCCCATGATCAAGATGTTATTCTATGAATCTAATTATAAAAACTATAGAAATATTTATCTTACATATTTTATAATGTGTAATTTTATGTAATAAATAACATATTTATTATTAATAAAAACTAGGGTCATTGTTGTTGGTATCTTTGTAGAAGCTTTGTTATTTTGTGGTTAGGATTAGAAAAATATTGGGAAATCCTTAGGAATAAAACTATGTATAGGAACACATTTATATATTTGTTATGTATAGAGTAATTGGTTTATCAAGAAAATAATTATCTATCTGGATACTATACTTGGAAGGGGGTATGGAATATATGTACATATGGATAAAAACGAAATCAAAATGTTATACTATAATTGATTTGGAAATGGTGAACAAAAATGGATCTTACTACACACCTAGTTTGACACTCCCATTTTATATCCATTGGTAAATTCATAAGCTCCTTAAAAATCATTATTAAGGTGATATAAAATACCCTATAAGAAAACATATTTGAAAATATATCATGGAAAACATAGATTGATGAATAAAATTCATACGTCAAGGAAATAATTTAAATTTAGAAGTTATCCCTTTAATTTCGTTGGATTCCATTTTATTAGTTTAATAGTTTGAAAATAATCATCTATAAAATTCCCCTTATAATATACAATGGATATTAATAAGAAGAATCTGGTAAATAATCATTTTCAATGGCAATTGATGAATTCCACAAATGAGATTCCCTACCTGATGGTCTTGAGACTCACAACCTGTCATGACCTATCCCCCGGGGCCCATGTCGTGACTACCCCAAGCCAACCTTCTGAAGGCCAAGGTATGGAGACTATCATAGAAGGTGTCATCCTTTAATTGGGAGAAATTATCATGGATACATGTATGCACACATAGGCCCAACCAAGTCCCAACTCACAAAAGGTCAACAACTTACAACAGAAAAACTACATTCAAGTATAGTTAAAAGTAAAGGGTCCAAAATAGAAGCCCCAATGAAATGGAAAAACAAAAAACAAGGAAAAACATCTGAGGTTATCTTCTAAGGATAGTAATTAAAATGTTGGTACATCTCTTCACTGTGGCTCTCTACGTCAACCATCACCACAGTCAACTCTAATGTCCTTTCTCCCAAAGTCTCTGTCAAAGATTCCCGTCGTCTGCACAAGGCACAACATGTGCAGGCGAAGCCCATTCATGGAAGAGTATAATAATAAAACCAGGAACCCCAAGACCATCGAAGTACTTCTATAATTCCACAATGGAAAAACCACATAGCATAATCTGAAACACAAGCACAATGTAAATACAGCTCACGCAAGGTATACTCTCAGCTTGTAATAGTAGAATCACTAGTCACATTGAAGAAAACCTCAGCTAGTGGAGAACTCCTCCTCTATCGAGTACAGTGAGCCTGTTAGGTAACACAGAGCCACTTCCCATTAACCTTGAACTACTTATGTATCTCTTCCCCATTGCATACCGTGTGACTTCCGAGTTACACAGAGTCGCTCCCCACTATGGCATGCTTAGGTACTCCACTAGTTGAGTTCCATTGGTCTACCATGTCAAATAGAGGTTCTCCCCACCATGGTCCTTCCAAGTCACATAGAGGTGCCTTCCACTGGGTTTTCGAGTCACATAGAGCTAAAATTCATCTGTATTTAGGTCTCACCGAGTCGCATGGTTTCGTACGTAACGTGCTTGGGAGATCTGATTCTCAATCCATCAGTCATATTTCAACTAGTATGAAGTGTCACAAAGAAGTAACCCAATGATCATTCATGTCTTATGGGTTTCAACGCAATAGACGTCGTGTCAACCAAACACCTTTTCTATGAGTAATAGGAATTTTAGTGTCGAGGGCCCAATTGGATTCGTGTATAACCCAACCCATCCACACACCAACATTCTCCAAAATACAATTAGGGTATCTCAAAAGTACCACCTCTTCCTAGGGGTTCTGGTGCCATAGACGGTTCATCAAACAAATGTCTGGTTTAGAAGATACTCAAATTTAAGCATAATAGGGTTAAAAAGGGGTCTGGGTCTGGTCCAACCCGCTCGGACGAAGCCGACATGGTCCACTGGGACCGAACCGAATTGTCTGGGATTGACCTAGTCTAGCCTGTAGGGCCGTGGTATCACCCTGCTGGGCCTCGGGTGTGACCCAGCCCACCCAACAAGACGCGGCCCGCTAGGCCACCAAATCGCTCTGCCTGCTTGTTGAGAACATGGGGTCCGCTCCCATCCCGAATGGTTGAACATGTTCAGGCCTTCAAAGTAGTTGCGCTGGCTGGCTCCACCTCTCTTGGCCAGTCCCATTGGACTGGTCATGTGAGAGACCCACGGACCACCGATCCTTCCTCCGTCGTGGCTTGATGTCGTGACCTTCCTCCGCCGCACAATACCTAGCTCAATAATAGCGCCAGGTGGCGCCACACTCCCCTGTCTGATCCCCATGGACTGGCCAACAACGGAACTGTGGGTGCTAGTCTGACCTGCATCAACACAGCCAAAAAATGCCGACCTCCCCCTTATCCGCCATGGTTCCTTTGGGAGTCATCATTCCTTAGGGGTCGGCGGGTGCCGGCCACCGCCAAATCTTCTATTTGACCACGAAGAACATCCCCACAATCGAGTACGGCAGAGGGTATAGTCCTTGTTTCTTTGTCCCACACCCTCTGCATTATTATAACAACATGTGAAGGATATTTTAATTATTAAAATTCCCAAAAAGAAAACCCCGCAATATCCTCCCACATTAAAGAACGAAACACAGATCAACCTGTTGGACAGTTCATCCATGTTCTTCATAATATTTATGAATGGGGTAAATGGGAGAAATCAAGCATATTACCCCTCCCTTGAATTCGTTGGAAGGTGCTGCATATGAAGTGGGAGTGTACACGTCTGAAGGTGTTCATCGACACTTTCCATTTCCCATCAATTCCCCCTATGTCTGTCACTTTATAATGTTCTTTGTCAGAGTGGAAAGTCATTAGCGCTTCGTCAGAGCTTCCTCTCAGAGCTCTCCCAAAATCCAACCCCGCTTTTAGATTAAATAGAGGTGAGGATAGTATCATATCACCACACAATTAGTTAGGTTCATTAATGAGTATAATTAATGAACCTCTTTAATTCATTCAATAGTGTAGTTACATATTAATTTAATTTCCTCCAACAGTGTGGTTACACAAAAGGAGTGCCAATCATTTAAATGGATTGACATTGCACCGTTGTCCCACCACTATTTTTCCTATGGTTGAAAAAAATAAAAATAAAACAATCTTCAGTTATTTTATTATTTTTTTTGTAAAGTCCAAAAAATTAACTTTTTCATCCAACCCTTTCCGGTTGAAGTTACGCTTCCCTTAAGAGAATCACGGTGCTTTAGATTAAATGGTTCCCTCGTATTTTCTTCTGAGCACCAGTTCAAAATATAGATAATTCCACCCACAAGTTTACTAAACATACTGTGAAAAAAGTTCAAAATTCCATTCTTGGCTCTCTGAGCCTCGGAAAACCATGCCGTCAATTTTTGAAGAATCATATTAATCACTAATTATTTAATAAAATATATATGGAATTTCTGGGTCTTTACATTCTCCCCTCCATATGGATTTTCATTCTCAAAATATGTAAAAATACTATGGGAAAAATTGTTGGTAATGAGCACATATCTTAGCCTCCTTCTCCCATGTGCTCTTCTGATGATTTCTGTGCCGACAATAGACTCACACAAGAGGAATCAGTGACCCATGGAGGACCCAGTCCTATCGATCCTCTTTCACCACTGGTAATTCCACAAACATCACCCCATCATCGATGTCCAGCTTACCCCAGTCGATAACGTGTGATTGATCATACACATAACACCTTAGATACGACACATAGAGAACATTATGCACCTGGTTCATCTGAGGGGAAAGAGATAGATGGTATGCCAACATGCCAACTCTTCTTTTGTCGGCTCTGTGCAGTCTTCATCCACTCATAGATGATTTTCACCTTCTATGTGGTAGCATAGACCAACATTGGGCCCACAAGTGCTAACTCCCCTGGGTTTGTCTGGAAAAGAGGTGATCTGCAGGGTCACCCATACAGATCCCCAAAAGGATCCATGATGATGGTGGAGTGATATCTATTGTTTATACGGACTCTACTAGTGGCAGGTTCTCCTCCAAAATTTTTCCAAAATCAAGGACATAAGACCAAAGTATGTCCTTGAGGGTCTGTATGGTCTACTCCATCTGACTATCTGTTTGAGGATGAAAGCTATTTCTCAAGCATAACTGAGTATTGAATGCATCTTGAAATCCCTTCCACAAGAAGGATGTAAAACGTGTTTTGTGATCTGAGATGATTGTCGATGGAACCCTGTGAATTCATACAATCTCCTGTATGTAGAGGCATCATGGGCTCTCTACTATTCCCTACTCTTAGATGGGTAGGAAGTGGGCCAATTGGTTAAGTAGATCAATGATCACCTAGATAGAATCTTGGCCCTTGTACGTATGTGGTATCCCTATTACTATGTCCATGGATGTACAATCCCACATCCATTCTAGCACCTCATGTGGATGAGCTAAGCATGCTGGTGCCTGATGCTTAGCCTTCACTTCCTGACAAATGAGGCATCATGATATGAACTCTTCCAATGCTTTCTTAATCTCTGACCCCTATTACTGATGCTCGAGTTACAGTACATCTTCGCCACTCTAGGATGTACATCCAAAGGGGATGTGTGGAACTCCCTCAACACCTCCTCTCATAGAATCATTAGTTCCATGGTGCATCCTCTGAGGAGGACGAAATTCTCCCCACCTTTATAAAATCATTCATGAAACTCTCCTGAGGATATATGTGCATGTCGGTCCTCACAGTCAATGTCATCATGTTGAGCCTCATAAACTCATTAAAGGTGTGTGGGGTGTGATAGTAATATATTAATGGTCGGCCTCTCCATCTCTATTCATGAAGGATATCTGCAACGCAGCAAGCTTCTCTATTGCCTCACTCTGCAACAGTACAACAGACCTCCTGCTGAGTGTTTCTATAACTATGTTCCCCTTCCCATGATTATAGACTATCTCAAATTAATAGTCATGGAAGAACTCCATCCATCAAAACTATCTTAGGTTTATTTCTTTATATGAGAAGATATACTTGAGACACTTCTAATCAGAGTAAATTGTAAATTGTTCACCCACCGAGCAGTGCTGCCAGATATTCAGCGCAAAGACCATAATTGCTAACTCCAAGTCATGGGTAGTGTATTCATACTTAAGTGGTATTAAATTCCCCAATCCATATATGATCACCGCTCACTCCTACATTAGGACACTACCTAGTCCGACCCCTAATGCGTTGAAGTAGACTACATACCAAATGCCCTCTTCTAGCAGACTCAATATGGGAACTTGTCAGTCTTTACCTCAGCTTCTGGAAACTCTACTGGCACTTCTCTATCCACAGGAAATGCTACACCTTCTTCATCAAAACTGAAAAGGGTTCCACTACCATGGAAATGTCAAGTACAAATCACTTGTAGTACCCAGTCAATCCCAAAGAACTCTGCACCTAGGTCACACTCATGGATGGATCACAAGCAATCAACGCCTCTATCTTTTTTAGATCCACTACAAATCTATCCTCTGAGATAATTTTCCCCATGAAGTGGACTTCCCATATCTATGAATTGTCACTTCGAGAGATTATCATAAATCTGGTTCTTTTAGATTTTATTCAGAACTATCTTCAGGTGCATGTTATGCTCCCCCTTCAACGCTGAGTACACTAAGATTTCATCAATGAAAACTACCATGAATAGATCAAGGTAAGGATAAAAAATCTTGTTCATGAGCTCCATGAACACTGATGGAGTGTTTTTCTTGCCAAAGGGAATCACCATGAACACATAATGTTCATACTGACATCTGAAGGTTGTATTTGGTATGTCTTTATCAAGTAGCTTGAGCTGATGATAGTCTGATCTGAGGTCTATCTTTGAAAACCAACGTGCTCTCTTCAGCCAGTCAACGAGGTCATTGATCCTCAGAAGAGTATACAGGTTCCTCATGGTCACCAGTTTCAGGAACCGATAGTCCACACAAATCCTCAGACTTTCATCTTCCATCCTGGTGAACAAAATCAGGTCTGCCCATAGAGAAACACTAAGCCTTATGAACCCCTTACCCAATAAGTCCTCTAGCTGTATCCTCAACTCTCGAATCTCTATGAGTTCCATCTGATATTCTGGTTTATATATCGGTGTTTTCATAGGGGATAGTTCGATGTAAAAGTGAACCTCTATAAGAGGAGTTAGTCCATGAAAATCATCCTAGAAGATATCCGCAAACTAGTCCACCACTATAGGATAGTTCAGACTCCTCTTGTCTACTACACTGAGGGTGAGGCTATCCAACTTATGAGTGATCAATTTCACCCTCATTAGAGAGATCCCATCATGTTCTGTGAAGGTTTCTCCTCACCGATGAAAGAAAACGTGATCCCATCCTCGTAGACACACTACACATTTTGCCTAAAACAGTCATTCTGAGTATGGACTGTGGATAGCTAGTCCATACCCAAGATGACGTTGTATGGCCTCAATGCTGCTACTAGTAGATCCCAGCTGAAGCTGTCACCTCTAAAAGTGAGCTCACACTAACTGAACCCGTGTATGATCATTGAATACTCTCCTGTAGAAGTATCTGAATGTAAATATTAATCCAACAGATCCATCAGAATCTTAGAGCTCCGAACGAGTGTCGTGTAAATGAAAGAGTGGCTGAAACATGTGCCTGTAAGAATTGTATCTGTGGTGGAAAAGATACATATCATACCTCTAATAATCTATGGAGTCATGTGGTCATATGACTCTAGCACATGGGGCACTACTTTCCCATGTCCACTTGCTCTATGTGGTCGGGGTGGGCCACCTGGCGGTGGTGGGGGAATAACCTAAAATCATCATTTTCCACCTATTGCATGACCTTCTCTTCTTCCACATCTTTCTCCATGTATATCTCCATGCTTGATCCATGTAAGCTACATCGTAGGTACCTCGTCCATCTTCTATTCATATGTATGTTGGGTTGGGTTGTCACATTCTTTGTGTTCCTGTCGACCGCATGTAAAGCAAATACTAGCCCCTTCTGACTCCCTATAGCATGAGAGCCTCACACACCCGACCCTGAGTCCTAGGGTCAGCCTCTAAAAGAGTTGTCCCACTTAGGCCCACATGTCTGCTGTATACCGAAGACTTCTCCTACTAGGGAATACTGGAAGCTCTATTTGTGGGCACCTTCTCTGCCAAGAATCTCTCCATCAAAAGGTCACTCCCCAACACCCCGACCTGGGTAGTGATGCTGAGAGACACTACTGAAGACCTGATTTCTTGTCTGAGTCCCTACTCGAAGGCTTGATCCCAAAAGAACGTGTATCACACCATGTTTGTGGAGTAGTGAGAGCGGTCAATAAATCTCTTCTAGTGCTGGGCCACTGTCATGCTACCCTTCTGTAGGTGATGCTGCTCCCAAATGTGCATAGAGAGAAATGTCGTGGGGGAAAACTCATTCTTGAAAAAGCCTCATGAATTCAACATCAGTGAGGGCCACCTCATCATGAGTCTGGATGGTCAAACTCCACTATCTCCCTGTCGATCCATGTAGAAGGCTTGCCTTTATGATTCTAATCTGGACAGTCAGTGTCCTCACTAAGTGGAAGACATGTATCATAGCCTCTATCCAGTCCTTAGAGACCTGAGGAACTAAATCTCCCTGGAATCATGGAGGTATCTATATTTAAAACTCATGTAGGGCACTAAGCCTACAAAATTCCTCTTCTAGAACCAATGGCAGTAAATGCTGACCATCGGGTGCTGGTAGCACTAGTGCACCACCTAGTGGGGGAATCTCAAACACTAGTATATGAATGAACTCCTTGTCTCTGGGTGGGAAGTCTTCGCAACCTTGTATCAGGATCCTAGATAGTCGTCTGTGTGGATGCATCCTGTAATAGATCAATATGTACCATGGTTAGAACATTATACCGGGTGAGCTAACTCTTATTCAAAATCACAAGACACTTATGGAACCATCATATTCATGTACTGATCCAAAAAAGAAGAATTCAAGGTCGTAGTGTTTGGATTCATCAGCCACCGCACCAACACTGGACTCCCTAGATCTAAAAGTCAGACTCGCAACATTTAGCACTGTTACTCCAAGGAAAAACATAGACTCCCTGTCTTTGAGGGGGAACTGAGCACCCTTTGATACCACTTTATCACGACCCGTCCCCTAGGGCCCATGTCTTGAATACCACATTACCGGTTCTCGAAGGCCAGGGGCTGGCACCTAGCACTGAAGGCATAAACCTACAAGTGGGATGCATTTTCCCGGATAATTGTATGCACACACATTCCCAAACATGTCCCAACTCACAAAAGGGATACAACATACCACTGAAAACCTAAGTTCAAGTACAACTAAAGGTAAAGGGGCCAGAATACAAGCCCATCTAAAATGGACAAACTAAAAAAAGAGATATAAATTCCTGAGGACATCTTCCAAGTATCCTAATTGAAGGGTTGGTATAGCTCGTAATTAAGGCTTTCCATGTCAACTGTCACCGCCGTCCACCGTCAGGTCCTAGATACCTAAGTCTCAGTCAAAGCTACCCGTCTTCTGCACAAGACACAATAAGGTGCGGGTGAAGGCCATCCATGGGTGAGTATAAAAATATCCATTAAGGACCTCAATACCCCTAAAGGTATCCTTGAATTCCACAAAGGAAAAACAGAAATCATAATCTCAAACACAAGAGGAAAGAAATGATAGCTCACACCAGGTATATTCTTTGGTAGTAATAGAAGCATCACCTAGTCACATTGTCAAACACCTCAGCTGCTAGAGAACTCCTCCTCTATTGAGTCCAAGGGGCCTGCTAGGTCACACAGAGCTGATTCCCACTAACCATGAACTACTTAGGTACTCCTCCCAATCATGTACCATGGGTCTGTCGGGTCACACAGAGCTGCTCCCCACCGTTTCCTGTAGAGATACTCATCCTTTCGAGTATCACGGGTCTTCCAAGTCACACAAGGGTTCTCCCCACATTGGGCCTACCAAGTCATACAGAGGTGCTTCCAACTAGGTATTCGAGTAACACCAAGTTGAAATTCAGTAGTCTTCAGGTCTCAGCCAGTCATAGGGTTTCGTACGTAGCGTGCATGGGAGAACCACTCATCAAGCCATTAGTCATATTTCAACCAGAACGAAGTATCACAATGAATTATCTCGATGATATGATATTTCATAAGGGTTCCAACACAATAGATGATGCATCAACCGGATGCCCAGTCTATGAGTTATATACATTTTAGTACTGAGGGCCCAGTTGGATTTGGGTACGATCCAACCCGGTTAAACTACAATGTTATAAGAAATTCATGTGATGTATCTCAAAAGGACCACATCATCCTAATGGATCTGACACTAGAGATGGTTTTTCAAAAGGATGTCTGATTTAGGGGATACACCCATTTAAGCGTAACAGGGCTAAAAACGGTTTGAGGTCTAGTCCTGCCCCACCAGACCAACCCAACATGGCCTGCTGGGTCTGGCATGAAGGGTCTGGGATCCTTATAGTTTGGCTAGGCCTAGTCTAGCCCGTTGGGCTATAGGCTCAGCTCGTCCCACCCGGTGGGATGTGGCCCACCAGGCCACAGAGTCGCTCAGCCCGTTGGCCAAGCACTGGGGGTCCGGTCCCTTCCCGAACGACTGATTCCATTCAGGCATTCAAGGCACCTGCTCTTGTAGGTGCCACCTATCTTGGCCCATCCAACTGGACTGGTCACATGTGGGACACATGGACCGCACGTACACCCTCTTTCACAGCTAGAAGTCACTGCCTTCCACCCCAACGTGTCGTCATAGCATGAATCATGGCTCAACAATGGTACTGGATTGCACCACACTACTCTAGTCGATCTGCATGGACCATACCACAATGGACTCGCGGGTGCAGGTCCACCCATTGTCACGGCTAGGATCCGTAGCCTTCTTCCACAATGTTCCACCCTCCATCAATGTATCCTTCAAAGGTTAGTCACCCCCTTGTTTGTTGTGGTGCCTTTGGGTGCCACCATTCCTCTGCGGTCTGCAGGTGTCGGACACCGCCTAATCATCCGGTTGACCATGAAGAAAGCCCCCACATACGGGTTCAATGGAGGGTCTGAGCCTTGTTCATTTGTCCCACACCCTTCATGTTAATATAACAACATGTGGAGGATATTTTAATTATAAAAACTCCTATAAAGAAAACCCCACAAAATCCTCCTGCATTAAAGAACGAAACATGGATCAACCCATTGAACGGTTGATCCGTGTTTTTCATAATATTAAAGAATGGGGTAATGGGGAGAAATCAATCATATAACCCCTACCTTATATTCGTTGTATGATGCTTCAGAAGATGAGGGTGTGTACATGTCTGAAGGTGTTTGTCAGTGCGTGTCGTTGCTCATAGAATCCCCCAACATCTGTCACTCAATCACATTATTTGTTAGAGAGGAATGTCGTCAGCGCTTCATCAGTGATTCCTCTATCAACTCTCCCAAAACACATGCTTCATATAAAATTAAATAGAGGATATGAGAGGATCAATGCACCACATAATTAATGAGGTTCATTAATGAGTATAATTAATGAACCTCTTTAATTATCTCAATTGTGCGGTTACACATTCTTTTAATTTTCTCCAATGGTGCAGTTACACAAAAAAAGAGTCAAGACAATAAATGTCTTGATGTTTTGGAACGGTCCCACCACCTTTTGTCCAACGGTTTAAAAAAAATAAAATCTTTAGTAATTTTACTATTTTTTTGTAAAGTCCATGAAATTAGCATTTTTATCTGACCATTTTCGATCGAAGATACAGTTCTCTTATATGATTTATGGTGTTGTGGATTCAATGGATCCATAATATTTTTTTCTGAGCACCGGTTCAATAGATAGAAAATTGCACCCACATGTTTACTGAACGTACTGTAAAAAAAGTTCAAAATTTCATTTTGGGCTCTCTAGGCCTTAGAAAAAAATTTCTTTCAATTTTTGTAGAATCATATTAATAAAAAATAATTAAAAAAATTTAGTTGAAATTTCTGGGTCTTTAAATTCTCTCCACCTTAAGGATTTTAATCCTATAAATCTAAAAAACTATTGGAACAAATGGGGATATTGAGCACCTATCATAGCCTCCTACTCCCATGTGCTCTCCTAGAGATTCCCATGCTACAAACAGGCCTACACTAGATGAATCAACCACCCATAGAGGACCCACTCCTATCGATCCGATATCTCCACCGATAATTCCACAAACATCACCCCATCGTCGATGTACAGCTTTCCCCAGTCGATAATGTGTGATTGATCATGTACGTAACTCCTCATCTACGACACATGGAAAGCATTATGCACCTAGTCCTTATGAGGCAAAAGAGTTAGATGGTATGCCACCTTGCCTACTCTACTGAGATTCTGGAAAGGTCTGATTAACCTCGGAGATAGCTTTCTGCCCCAGCCAAACCTTCGTAATCCTTATCGGGGTGAGACCCGTATGAAGACATGGAATCCCTCGTCAAACCTTGAGGGTCTCTATATCCTATCGGAATAAGACTTATGTCAGCTTTGTGTATTCATCATCCACTCCTATATGATTTTCACCTTCTATGTGGTAGCCTGTACCAGCTTTGGGCCTGTAAGTGTTGGCTCCCCTGGGCCTTTCTGGAAAAGAGGTGATCTGTAGGGTCACCCATACAGATCCTCAAATTGATCCATTTCGATGGTGGAGTGATAAATATGGTTTATGAGAACTCCACCTCTGGGAGGTGCTCCTCCCAACTATGGACAAAATCAAGGACATAAGAACAAAGCATGTCCTCGGGTGTTTGTATGGTCTACTCCATCTGACCATCTGTCGGTGGGTGAAAGGTGGCGCTTAAGCATAGTTGAGTCCCGAATGCATCTTGAAATCCCTTCCAAAAGAGGGATGTGAAACATGTATCTCGATCTAAGAAAATTGCCTATGGAAGCCCATGAATTCATACAATCTCCTATATGTAGAGGAATTCCATGCTCCTTATTGACCCCAACTCTCATATGGGTAGAAAGTGGGACTACTTGTTGAGTCGATCAACGATCACCTAGATGGAATCATGGCCTCTGTAGGTACGTGGTAGCTAGTTAACAAAGTCCATGGATATACCATCCCACTTCCATTATGGCACCTCAAGAGGTTTAACTAAGCCTATTGGTACATGATACTCATCCTTCACTTGATACCAAGTGAGACATCCTGATACGAACTCCACCACTGCTTTCTTCATACCTGACCACCAGTACTGACTTTGGAGTTCATAGTACAACTTCGCCACTCTATGATGTATAGCCAAAGGGGATGTGTGTAACTCCCTCAAAACATCCCCGTGTAGCGTCACAGGTACCATAGTGAATCCTCTAAATAGGATGACATTCTCCCCACCTTCATAGAATCATTCATGAAACATTCACCAGGATATCGGTGCATGTATTTCCTTGAAGTCAATGTTCTCATGTTGAGCCTCCTGAACTCATTGAAGGATTGGGGGATTGACATTCATACACTAAAGGGAGGCATCTCCTTCTCTATCCAGGAAGCATCTTTGCAACACAGCTAGCTACTCTATCACCACACTCAGTAACTATAGAAAAGACCTCTTGTTGAGTGTGTCTATTACTATGTTCTACATCTCAAGATTGTATACTATCTCAAAGTAATAATCCTGGAAGAACTCCATCCATCACCAATGTCTCAGGTTTAGGTATATTTTTGAGAAGATATACATGAGACTCTTAAGATCATAGAAAATAATAAATTGTTCACCCATCAAGTAGTCCGGCCACATCTTAAGTGAAAAGACCACAACTGCTAAATCCAATTCATGGTTAGCGTTGTTCTGCTTGAGTGGTATCAACTTCCATGAGCCATAAGAGATAACCGCTCACTCCTGCATCAAGACACAACCTAGTCTGGTGCCTGATGCATCAAAGTAGACTACATACCCAATTATCTCTTATTGTATCCTCAAGATGGGGCACTCTTCAGTCTCTGCCTCAGCTCCTAGAAACTCTATCAGCACTTCTCCGTCCAAAAGAAAGGTTTCCCCTTCTTCGTCAAAATAGAAAAAGGGTTCCACTACCCTAGAAATTCTAGGTACAAAAATCTGATAGTACCCAACTAATACTAGGAAACTTCACACATAGGTCACACTTATGAATGGATCCACATCAATCAGTGCTCTATCTTTTTCAGATCCACTGTAAATCCAGCCTCTGAGATAACGTACACGATAAAGTGGAATTCTCATACCCATTAATTTTAACATTGGGAGAATAACATAAATCTGGTTCTCTCGGAGTGTATTCAGAACTATATCCAAGTGCGTGGTGTTCTCCTCCTCAGACATTGAGTACACCAAGATGTCGTCATTTTAGACTACCACAAATCAATTAAGATAAGTTTGGAAGATCCTGTTCATGAGCCCCATGAACAATTCCGGAGTGTTGTTCACACCAAAGGGTATCACCATGAACACATAATGTTCATACTGATATTTGAAGGTGGGATTTGGTATGTCCTCATCCCATACCCTGAGCTGATGATAGCCTGATCTAAGGTCTATCTTCAGAAACCATCGTGCTCCCTTTTTCCTATCAAAGAAGTCATTGATACTCGGTAGAGGATACCTTTTCTTCATGGTCACCTGGTTTTGTCACCGGTAGTCCACACAATTCTTCATACTCCCATCTTCTTTCTTGGAGAACGAAATCAGGGCTTCCCATGGAGAGAAACTGAGCCTTATAAACCCCTTACCCTACAATTTCGCCTGCTATACCCTCAATTCTCAACACTTTGTGAGTTCCATCTGATATGCTAGTTTAGATATAAGATTTATCTTGGGGTACAAGATGATGTATAATTATACCTCTATAAGAAGTGTTATTCTTGGAACATCATCTTTGAAGAAATCAGCATACTGGTCTACCATTATAGGATACCTCAGACTCCTATTTCTACTACACCGAGGGTGAGGCTACCCAATTGATGAGTGATTGGCTACACCCTCCTTTGAGAGATCCCATTCAGTGATGTGAAGGTTTCCTCCTCACTAGAGAAGGATGACCTGATCCCGTCCTTGTAGACACACTACAAATTTCTCCAAAAATAGTTGACATGAGAATAGAGTGTGGATAGCCAGTCAATACCCATGATGACATTGTAAAGCCTCAACGATGCTATTAGGAGATCATAGACAAAGCTCTCGCCTCATTAAGTGAGATCACACTTCCTAAATCAGTGTGTAATCGTCGAATCCTCTCTCGTAAGTGTGTCTAAACGTAATGATCGAGCCAACAGCTCTATCAGAATCTCAGAGCTCCGAATGACTGTTGTGGAAATGAAAGAGTTATCAGAACCTATTCCTATAAGAATTGTATCTAGGGTTGAATAGATACATATCGTAACTATAATCATCTCTGGAGAACCATTATCTAAGGCCTCAGCCACCTAGGGAACTACTCTCCCCTGTCCACCTGCTCCTTGTGGTCGGGGTAGACTACCTGGGGGTGGTTGTGGTATAACCTCAAATCATCATCTGCCACCTGATGCCTGACCTGCTCCTCTTTCACGTCCGTCTCCCTATGGATATCCATGCTCAAACCTTGTCTACTTCCTTAGCGGTCCCTCAACCATATTATTTTCATCTATATGGCGGGTTGGTCCATCACATTCCATGTGTTCCCCCTGAATTCATGTAAAGAAATGACTAGCCCCCTATCTGACTCCCTCTAGTTTGGGAGCCTTGAACTGCCAGCCATGAGTCCTAAGGTCATCCTCCAAAAGAATTGGCCCACTTGGGACCATGTGTATGTTGTCTGCTGCCTGTCAAAGAATCTTCCTCCTATGGTATACTGGCAGCTCTACTTTTGGGTGCCTTCTCCTCCAAGAATCTCTCCATAAAAAGGGCTTGTTCTAGTACCTCATCCTGGGTAGTGATGTTGAGTGACACTACTGAATCCCTGACTCCTACCTGAATCCCAGCTCAAAGTCTCAATCCCTAAAGAAAGGGTCTCTCAACATGTCAGTTGAGTAGAGATAGAGGTTAGTAAATCTCACCTTTTACTGGGCCACTATCATGATTCCTTTCTGTAGGTGAAGCAACTCTCGAATGTGCACAAATCATAATGTCACGGGAAAAAAATCATCTCGAAAAAAGCCTCACGAAGTCAACCAAAGTGAGGGTCGCATCATCATGAGTCAGGATGGTCATGCTCCTCCATCTCCCTACTGAGACATGCAGAAGGATTGCCGCCAAGATCATGATCTGGTCAGACGGTGTCCTCACTAAGCATAAGACTCGTGTCATATCCTCTACCAGTCTAATGACATAAGGATCCATATGTCCCCTAATACAGGGAGGGATTGGTCTTTAAAACTCATGTAGGGAATTGATCCTAAAAAATTCCCCTGCCAAAACCAATGGTAGTAAATGTTAACCATCATGTGTTGGTAACACTAGTGCACCACCTGGTGAGGGCATCTCAAACACTAGTCCATGAACGGATGCCTCGTCAATAGGCGGGCAGTCCTCACGACCTCGTATCGGGATCCTAGATGGTCGTCCACATGGAGGCATCTTGAAATAAATCAAGATGTACCATGGTTAGAAAATTATAATCAGTGAGGTGACTCTTATTCAAAATCACAAGACACTTATGCAACCAGCATTTTCATGTACTAATCCATAAAGGTATAATTCAATGTCCTAGTGTATGGATACATCGGCCACCACAAAAAAACTAGACTCCAAAAATCTAAAAGTTAGACTCGTGACAATTAACATTATTACTCCAAGGAAAAACATAGACTCTTAGTCTTTGTGGGGGAACCGACCACTCTTTAATACCACTGTATCACAACTCGTCCCTTGGGGCCCGTGTCGTGAATACCCCATGATCGGCTCCTGAAGGCCAGGGGCTAGTGCCTAGCACTGAAGGCGTCAACCTAAAAGTGGGAGGAATTTTCCATGATACTTGTACATACACACATGCCCAACCATGTCCCAACTCACAAAAGGGAAACAACATACCACTGAAAACCTGATTTCAAGTACAACTAAACGTAAAGTTTCAAGAATACAAGCCCAACTAAAATGGAAAAACATGAAAAAGGGATAACAATGCCTCAGGTCGTCTACCAGGGATCCAACCGGAAGGGAAGGTATAGCTCATAATTAAAGCTCTCCATGTCAACCATCCCCAACATCAACTGTCAGGTCTTGGATCCCTAAGCCTTAGTCAAAGATTCATGTCGTCTGCACAAGACACAATAAGGTGCGGGCGACGTCAGTGTAGGGGTGAGTATAACAATATCCAATAAGGACCCCAAGACCCTTTAAGGTATCCTAGAATTCCACTAAGGTAAATTAAAAGCATAATCTCAAACACAAGGAAAAATAAAAGATAGCTCACACCAGGTATATTCTAGGGTTGTAATAGTAGAACCACCAGTCACATTGTCAAACACCTCGGCTGTTGGAGAACTCCTCCTCTATCGAGTACAAGGGGCTTGTATAGTCACACAGAGCTGCTTCCTACTAACCATAAAATACTTAAGTACTCCTCCCAATCATGTACCATGGGTCTGCAGGGTCACACAGTGCTTATCCCCACTATGGCCTATTGAGGTACTCCTATTATCGAGTACCATGGGTCTTCCAAGTCATACAGAGGTTCTCCCCACTGTGGTCCTGCCAAGTCATACAAAGGTTCTTCCACAAGGGTCGTCGAGTCACATAGAGTCAAAAATCAGCAATGTTCTGGTCTCTGCCAGTCGTAGGGTTCCTTACGTAGAGTGCATGGAAGAACCACTCCTCCATCCATCAGTCATATTACAACTAGCATGAAGTCTCATAAAGAAGTAAACTGATGATATGTTATGTACAAAGGGTTCCAACGTAATAGACAGTGCATCAACTGGATGCCCGGTCTGTGAGTTATAGTCATTTCAGTGCTGATGGCCTGGTTGGATTTGGGTGTGATCCAACCCTACCAAACTACAATGTTTTCTGAAGGTCACATGATGTATCTCAATAAGAAAACCTCATCCAAATGGTTTCATTACCGCATACGGTTTGTCGAATGGACTTTTTGTTTAGGAGATACACCCATTTAAGCATAACTAGGCTAAAAAGGGGTCCAGGTCTTGTCCTACCCGGTCAGACAGAGTCGACCCGACTCGTTGGGTCCTGCCTGAAGGGCTAGGCTTGGCCTAGTTCAGTTGGGCCTAGTCTAGCCAACTGGATTGCGAGCTCAGCCCGACCCACATGGCAGGACGCGGCCCACCGGACTGTGGAGTTTCTCGGCTCGCTGGCCCAGGGCGGAAGGTCTGATTCCCTCCAAAAAGACTGATGCCATTCGGGCCTTCAACGCAGCAAAAATGGTTGGCACCACCTATGCTGGACGGTTCCACTGGATCGGTCACTTTTGGGACAGGCGGACCGTGGGTCCACCCTCCGCCGTGGATAGAAGCTGATGCCTTCCTCCACGGCATTTTGCTGAAGAACACTGTCCAACTAAACAACAGCACTGTATAGATCCAAACTCCTCTCGTCTATCTATGTGGACCATCTGGAAATGGACCTACGGGCATGGGTCTACCCTACATTGTGGCTAGGAGCCACAACCTTCTATTGCAACGCGCTGCCCTGCATCAACACAGTTGTCAAAGGCCGGCCGCCCCATTTTCTGCCAAGGAACCATTAGGCACCACCATTACTTTGCAGTCTCCAGGTGTCGGACACCGCAAAATCTTTTAGTTGACCATGAAGAACATCCACAACCAAGTTTGGTGGAGGGTACGAGCCATGTTTGTTTAGACCATTCCCTTCGTGTTAGTTTAACAACATGGGAAGGATTTTTTAATTATATAAACTCCCATAATGAAAACCCTGCAAAATCCTCCCACATTAAAGAATGAAACATGGATCAACCCATGGGATGTTGGATCTATGTTTTTCATAATATTCATGAATTTGGTAAAGGGGTGAAATCAAGCATATAACCCCTACCTTGTATTCGTTGGACGGTGCTACACAAGAAGAGAGAGTGTAAATTTCCGAAGGTGTTTGTAGGTGCTTTTCGTTGCCCATCAATTCGTCCAACATTCGTCACTCGATCACGTTCTTCGTTAGAGAGTAAATTCATCACCGCTTCATCAGTGCTTTTTTTGTAGCTCTCCCAAATCCCAAGCCTGAGATAAGATTAAATAGAGGGGATGAGAGAATCAATGCACCACTTAATTAACGAGGTTCCTTAATGAGTATAATTAATAAACCTCTTTAATTCTCTCAATAGTGTGGTTACACATTCTTTTAATTTTTCCCAAGGGTTTCGTTACACACAAAAAGATTCATGCGATTAAATGCCTTGAAGTTGTGGCAAGGTCCCACCACCTTTTGTCCAATGGTTCAAAAAAAAGAAAAATAAAACAATATTCTATTATATTATTATTTTTTTTATAGTCCACATATTTAACTTTTTCAACCGACCCATTGTGGTCGAAGTTAATCTTCCCTTAAGAAAATATCGACACTGCATATTCAACAGTTCACTCAGATTTGTTTTCCGAGCATCGGTTCAAAAGATAGAAAACGCCACTCTCTCGTTTACTGAACATACCTTAAAAAAAGATAAAAATTATTTTCTAGCATCTCCAAGTCTCATAAACATGGGCCTTCAATTTTCATAGACTCTTAATAATCCCAAATAATTTATAATAACTTTATATGCAATTTCAGGATCTTTACACTAATATTATAATGATTCTCTCTCAACTCACTTATATTTTGATGTAATCAAAGGTAATGAGGTGAACCCAAATACCCATTATAATGTAGAAGTTTTAATTGAATCCATCATGTGACTAAGGCCTCTAACAATATATAGATCATACGATCCATAAATCATGGATCAATGGACCAAATACAATGAAACGATCTTCTCCATTATTCAATCTTCTGAACAAGACATGGTTCTACTGGGTGTTTACCATATGGAGGGTGAAGATTATCATTCATGGAAATTGATTAAGATTAAAACTCAGGACAAATAGTTCATATTTTTTTGGAAGTAATTATAGAAGATGTTTTTCAATAAATATTATCCTCATAATATCTTACCTAAACATTAAAGGTATTTACTTGACCTAAATAAAAAAAAGGCTGAAACTGTTGGAGAATACATGGAAAACATAATAAGACTTTCACAATACACATATTATTTCTTCATTTCCCTTAAATGAATGTTTCACTTCTTCTTTGGTGGGATAAAACCTATTCAATGAAAATCCCTAGTGATTTTTGACTTTAATAGCATCCAGGAAATAGTCTGATGTGCACTCAAAGACAGAATCATGATTAGAAAATCTAAAAAGTATCATGAGGATAAAAATAAGAAAGTGGAGGTTATTTATGATTGTTTGATACAGAAATATAATGGTGACAATAAATTTAAACATCTTAATTTTCAATGTTGTGTAAAAAATAAACAAATAAATATCATAAGGAAGAAGAGGAACTATTTTAGGTGAGAGACGAAAGGACTCCTCTGTAGAAATTTACAATAGGAGAATCTGATAAATATGATGGAAGAAAGGAATGATCCATTAAACCCTCAGAATATTGTATATTTCTTAAAATTCCAAAAACCATGGAACATTACAAATCAATTCACTAAGCCAAGGGTTTTCACAGACAACAAACAACCTCCAAGGAAGCGCGGCTGAGATTTTTCTATCACAACCTATATGGTGGATCCCAACAACAATGTGGTCACAATTATACACATTTTTCATTCTTGGATATGGATAAATTTTTTTGATTTTGGTTCTACGCATTCCTTTATATCTCAAATTTTAGTGGAACTATAAAAAAATGACCACATAGAATGTAAGTAGAGTTGTATATGAAAATGGAAAATTGGGAAATTTTTGCTTACTAAGTATATAACGCATCCTCTTGCAATGTGTTTGTGTTGAATATCCCTGTAAACCTTTTCAAACTCCAATTAGTGTAATATTATGCAACTCTAGGTATATATTTCCTTTCTTTATATAGAGATGACATAAATTACTATGATAAGGAACTACTTATATGTATGGAGAATTGACTCCCGATTCACAATAAGTGAAATCAGGAGGTTGAATCTTATATAGATCCAACATCACATGAATGCATGTTATTTCCCTCTGTGAAAGTGTATCTATCTCACATGATTGTGTATATGGATAGAATCATCCTCAAATACATTCCTATTATGAGGGTATACATTAATGTGTTTAGCATGTAATAATTTTCTCTTCAATCTATATGATAGGTTTGATTTTATATTGATATTATACATGGGGAGTTACCCTTATCAGATAGTGTATATTGAATGGATGTTGTAGAACATGAGGAGATGAAGAATAAAATAGAGGATAATTTTCATAAATGGTTCAAACTCCCATGTTCTTCACTAGGGGGTTCCATAGTCCTCTTCATCTAGAATATGGATAGGTAAATGAACCTTTGTATTTATTATAATAATATTAACATGATGACAATAAAGAAAAAGTACCCACTATTTCAGATTTATTTTTTGTTTGATCAGCTTCGTGGACCAAAATACTACTCCAAGGTAGATCTGTTATTGGTATAATAACGATTTAGGGTGAAAACATAAGTTATTATAAAGACTTGTTCTTGTATGAGTTATGGGAAATATTAGTTCCTAATTATTCCATTAAATATCATTAATTCTCCATCAATATTCATTAACATGATGGATAGATTATTTAGAGATTACGTAGATATTTTTGTACTATTTATATATGTTATTATATTATACTCCAAAACCAAGGAGGAGTGTGAGGATCAACTAATCACTATGATAAAGACAATGTGAAAGGTGAAACATTATGAAAATTAATGAAATCATGAGTTCTAGTTGACGGAAGTCTCATTCATGGACATATCATCACATGTAATGGGATATCTAGGGACTGTTTCAAAATAAAATCAAATTTGTGACGGTCAAGACGAACATTTACGATAAATATATATTGTTTCATTGTATTAGCTACATAATATCATTGATTTGTGAGAAATATATTGTGATTTTAAAACACTATAACCAAGATTACATGGATGTTAGTCATTATTTCATGGAAATATTAATGTGAAGGGAACATCAAAGGGATAAAAATAATTCTTATCACTACCCATGTGCTCACACTAACCAGAAGTGGATAAATTTTTATAGTTGTCAACGATGATTCAAATAAGGGATTGGGATATGTGTAAATGAAGAATAAAATTCGTATCATATGCTTCAATGAAGCTTAATGTTCATGAATAGAAATAAATATGCATGATTTGGCGTTAGCTACAATAATCTTGCGTTTGAAAATTTGGATAGATTATCCCTCTTAGGAAAATTGTAAAATATATATGAATCACAAAATAATCCAATATATATTCATATAGAAATAGATAAATATGTGACAAGGATGATGGTTAGACATGATCAAGGACTATGAATGTTTAATATCCAACCATCATGGAAATGAAAAGAAAGTGGAACATTTTCTAATTAGAATGGATTGATAAAATCTATCATTGATGGGAATAGAGAGGGAACTAAACTTTTTAGATTTTAAAATTATTGATATGTGAATCATAATGGAAGGAAATTCCTAAATACATTACCAAATTATTGGTCAATTATTCCTTATAGAAAATTTAAATGATTATTAGAGTGGTGATGTGGGAATTTATAAGAATGTGGGAACTATAATAAATTATAAATCCTCAGAGTTCAATGTTAATGGAGAAAGAGATGTAAAATTTGGTTCAAGACTATTTTTACAATCAAATTATGAGATAAAGAAGTATTTTTGTGATGATTCACATAGTTCATCTTCTTCATCCACTGAGGAAGAAAAAAGATTGAACGAGATATCTGCAAACACTATTGGTGGGACAATACGTATAAATACATCACATAATGTAAATAAATATGTCTTGTAAGTTAGAAAGTGAAATCCAAAATGAAAAAATCATAAAAAATGATGCATCCTTTATGAGTACATACATAGAAATTTTAAAACACCACTATGTACATTATCTATAGTATTCCAATGAAATCAAGAGGTAATAAAGATATATGGGTCTTAGTGGATTATATTACAATTACTGTGAACTTCCTTATGATTCAATATGATTTCTCACTCAATAAAATGTAAATGATATACATTAGAGAAGTGGTGAAGCAACATGGAACACCTCTACCGATCTTATCTGGTCGAGATCCATTATTCACATCAACGATTTGGAAGAGTCTCAAACATGCTCGGAATACTATGTTGAACAACACCATGGATTATCACCCTAATAAAGCTAAAAAAATTTAGTGGACTATCCATTCAATTGAGGACATGATAAGAGCTTGGTAAATTTATATCAAAGGAGGATGGGACCAACATCTTATTCTTTTCAAGATCTCTTATAATAATAGTTTCCAATAAATCATCCAAATGGATCCCTATAATGTTATATATGGGAAGAGTGGTAGAACACATGTATGATGGGATAAATTTGTGGGATGAAAATTAATAGGTCTTAAAATAGCCAAGGAACTGGTGGAAAATATTAATCCCATTCAGCGAAACATCAAGCCTACTAAGATTTCGCTAAAGGGATATGTTGAAAATCATCAATGAAAACTATAGTTTGATTTTTTTGACATGGTATTGCAATTCATTTCTCAATGAATGAAAGTGATGAGATTTAGTAATAAGGTAAAACAATGTCAAAGATACATCATCCCCTCTGAAATCATTGATCTAATTAGAGCGGTGACCTAATTACTAGCACTCCCACCTTTATTATATAAACTACATGATGTATTCCATGTATCAAAATTGAGGAAGTACATACTATATCCATCCATTGTAATAAATCTTGGTGTGGTACCACTATAGAATTATAAATACTATGAAGAGAATCTAGTGAAGATCCTAGATCATGGAGATAAATTTATACAAAATAAAACAATACACCTTGTCATAGTACTATGCATAAATCGCATGTTTGAAGAATATATGTGGGAATTATAGGAGGTGATGAAACCAAGTTACCATCGTCATCATTAATGTGGGATATGAAAATTATGAGGTTTACATTTCATTATAAGGGAAGAATATAATGACCATCTCTACCATTCCACATTTTATTTACTTAGATAACTTATTATGTATTACAGTTATATAAAACAAATAAACTTATTTTGTTCTATTATATCATGCCAAATTTAAATGATTGTTAAACCTATTTAACATTGATAAAAAATTATTTAATATTGATCACATGATTAGTATAAATATATAGTTTAAAAAATCCAGTGGATACATAAAAAGGATGTGGTGGCCTAAGCTAGTGGGATTATTTCATTGGAAGCCCATTTATTTAAGCTTCCATGGGATATATAATCTCTAATATTTTACCTTGACAAATAACAATAAAACATCTAACAACATAATCATGATAGAAACAATTTATAGGATATGTTAAATATCATCTAGATCATAACCAAAACCACTTATGTCGAACCACACCATGAATGTCTCACCATCACAAACATTACCCGTCGGGTGTTTTCTGGATTACGAATGCGATATTTACAAAGAACCTAGAAAAAAATTATATACATTATACAATACTGAATATATTTTCTTCCTATTATTATTACATTATAAATTCTTTCTATTTCAATATAATAAAAACAAATTGTATTTCTTAAATTATAATTCAATTTCAATTAAGAAACTTATTTTGATGAATTAATTGAATTTTGAAATATATTTTGTTTTTGTAAAAAATTATTATTAAATAATATATATTATGTATAAATGATCATATAATGTTATATGAAATTAAAATATGATATTTATAATGGTTCAAAATCTATTATTGTCAAAAATCCCTAGAATTTCTAAATAAATGTATATTATTATTTTAAAATAGAAAATAAACATATTTTAAAAATTATTTTAATAAAATGAATATTATTTTTGGAATATGAACTTCAAAATTATCCAAAGTTGAATTTTTTATAATTTTCTAAAAGAGACAAATTTTTATGTAAAAATTAAACAGTGTATAAATATACTTTGTATATTATGACACCATAATGACCCAAATGATATCTAATAAATACTATAAATGGGATCAATGACCATTAATGTTTTTCTATTTAAAATAATTTGGTGTTATGATTAATTTATTTAATTTAATTGAATTATATAAATCCCCGAAAAATATTTATATATTTTATTGTTTAAAAATAATTTCTTTAATAGAATAACTCTCTACCACATAATCAATGGTATTATTTTATTATGTTATACCCTTGTCTTATAAAATAATGAACACCACTCTAATTTAGATGAAACGATGGGAGAAACCATGATTAGATATTTTGTTATGGTTATTTTCTAATAAAGAGTCAAAAACCTATGAATTAGAGTTAATAATTGAATCCCCACTCTTTTCTTATACATACCCACCAATTTTCCTAGTAATCATCACTAAAAATCATTCTAACACTTCCTTACACTTACCTCCCCTCTATTGATTCCTCCCAATGTTATCTTAATGTAGTACCACCAATTTATTTTATGAAGCCTTTATTTTGTTTTTATGCATATAAATTATAAGGGAGAAGGTTGGGATAGTCTGGGGGAACATTCATGGAGTTTCCAAAGCTAAAGGGGAAGTGTGTGGGTTAGGCATAGTTTGTATAAACATTGTGGAAATTATATGAGAAACCTATCACTTTGGAAGATGTTAGAAAATAGATTCAGCATGGTATGAGCATGATTAGGGATACATGGAAAGGAATTCATGAAAGGGTCTACCCAAACAGAATCTAACACATAGTTAATGCATGATTTGTCTAACCGTGTGAACCAACCATGCAAGGGATCAATGTTTGATCCTAAAAAAATGGATCTGACACATTTTTGCCTCTAAATCCCTCATTTTTTCTCCATTATAGCACTAAATCAGGATTATTCTCCTTCTATGGTTGGAGAACCTCTCGTATGTGATTTGGAATCGATCTAGAGCCTTCCATTAGTATTTAAAATCCTGATTCTTACAGTATGTCATTGTTCTACATATTTAGTTTCATGTTTCCTTATATCAACTTTGTCCTCTTCTTGGATTCTATGATCTACACCTGATGTGGTTGGATCTATGTTTTTGGATTCCAAATAGTTTGAAATTTGGTCTTGATCATGTTTGGGGAAGAGATAAATAGTGGTTTTGTGGATAATCTACCCAATTTCATTAGCATTCATCATCTGTTTTTTGTTATCCCCAAAACGGTCAAGGTATGTGTCTTCACTATTGAATACTTCTATCAGAATTAATTGGCATGATGAAAAATTGAATGATTCATTTTGAATTTTTGGTGAATTGTTTTTTAGTAATACTTGGAATCCCTCTTTAGTGATGGTATGACGAATTTTTAAAATCTAGAGAATTAGTGTTCCTAAAAATTTTCTTTTGATCTTGATTATAAAATATGGATTTTAAAATTGGGATTTTTAAGATTGGGTTCACATGGTTCAGATTATGTTGATTTCAATAATAGGAAAGTTTTTTTGAAATGAAAAGGTTGATTGTAATTTTTTGGTTAATGGTTTTCAATAGAAAATAGTTTTATTTAAATGGTTTGAACTGGTTATTTGAAAAGTTTTTTGATTACATTGGGTTTTGGGTTTGTTCATGTTGATGGTCCCTGCGTAAGGGATGTATAAAAATGGGGTAAAAGGTATGTGACCATAGATTAGTGTGTGTGTCAGTGTGAGACAAGGTGATTTGGATAAGAGACCAGTCATGATTATGGAACTGTCAAACAATAATGCATGTTTCGGTGTCTGGAGAACAATGGAATGGTTATGACCAAAAAATATTGATAAGTGGTTTTCGGACATTAATTTTTTTCTATAAATGTGACTTGCTAAACAAATAGATCAAATATTACTAGTGTAATTTTGGTTATAAATGGTTTTTGGAACCTGTTTATATTTGGTTGAAAATAGTTTTTTAAAATTATTTTATGTATATTGGATTATATAAATGTTTCTCACCTTTCTATTCTAGTGTCTTGAGTCAAGAAGACATTGGGGAACATCTATAGAGTTTTATACTCACCCCTAATTTGGAACATTTTTTCTTTTCTAGATGTTATCTTCCTGGATCTCGGGATAGGTAAGGTATCACACATTTAAAGCCCCACCCATTAATACAATGGCTATTTGGTGATGTTGGAGAATAAAGCCTATGGAGCATGGAGTCTCATTCATCTTAGTTTATTTAGTTGTTTTTAAACTATTTTCTTTGATAGTTTTGTTTTTGGCCATTATAGTACACATTATTTTGGTTTTCATATAAATTAAGTGGTTGAGTTTCCTTTAATTTTATCATTCATAATATAGTGAGTTTTTTTTGTTATGGTTTGTTGGGATAATGGTTTTATTTCATGAAGGTAAAATCATCACCCCACTTGTGTTTGAAACCCTCCAACTTTTATTTCCATCCTTTTATGTTTTGGGAATATCTCAAAAGTCCATGTATCATCTCACCGACTAAAATCCAATGATAATAAGTGGGGTGTTACAGATGGTATTAGTTTCTTTTGTCTATTCCTAGAAAACAGTCTTTAGTTTCATTGTTTTAGAGTTGAATTCATTTTTATCTATTCCTTTGGTTACAATCATAGAAAAGAGTAGGGTTTTGGGAATTGAAATGCAGGGCATAAAAATATATATCTATCCTTTATATGAAGAACTTCATGTTACAAGGGAGTTGGGTACATAAGTGTTTTGGATACACATATTGAATTATGTAAATTTTATTGTTATTGGTTTAAATAATGAGACAAGAATAACATGCATATTTGTAATGTATTTCCACTAGGATTGTATATTTCATTTTTCAAAAATGATATATGATGTGATGAATTTGTTCATTTTTCTAAAATTTTTTTTTTCAAATGAATGATTTTGAAAAGGGAATGGGTGGTTAATTTTGAAAATGGGTTGATTTTCAAATGCATGAATGGATTTTTCAAAAATATTGAATCCTAGAAAAGCATGATTTTGGAATTCAATGTCATGATAGTTGATGTTATAGGATATAAAATGATAATACTTATGTTTCAAGATATCAGGCCTTATATATGTTGTTATTTGTTTAGAAAATGTCACTCGGTAGGGGTCGTAGAATCCAATTGGAAGAAGATGTGGAGAATGTGGTTGGACCTGAACCACCGTTGGACTTACAGTAGGTTTAGAGTATGGTCCAAGCATTCCAAGCTTTGAAAATGGGTACCCTAAGGGATTATCCAAGTTATTTGGATCATTCCATCCATTTAATGAAGAATAATCTACCCATTTTCTGGGGTGATTCAAATCCTGAAAAGGTCGAGGTGTGGCTGAATAGGATGAATCATATTTTTGATTTCATCGGCACACTATTTGTGTTGGAAGTAAAAATTAAAATTTATTTTCTATAAGGTCTTGCATGCTAGTGCTAGGGCCTAATGGTCTGGGATAAACATGATCCATGAATTAGATTGGTGGATTTTTAAGAATTTCTCAATAAGAAATTATATCCTAACATGTTCATGATCTAGAGAATGATAGACCTATTCAGCATGAACTAGGGAAATCCATTTGTCAAAATTTATGCAACTAAAATCATAAATTTAGTGCACTTTTCACCCAATGTTGCAGCAAGTGTGTCTTTAAAGGAAATCATCTTTGAACCTGGGATAAGAGAGGATATTCAATCAATGATTTTAGTTCTTAGTAATAAAAATTATATAGAGATGGTGAACATAGAAACAAAAGTTCATTATGTTATCTCATGAAAAATGGTAGGAGGATGTATGATGATACATATGGGAAATGGTGGGAACATAAGTGGTGGAAGTAATAGTAATAGGGACACCTATATCCAAAGGGGTTGAAAGACTCAAAATAATATGGATGGATTAGTAAACCTTTCTCCAAGACTCAAGAGAAGAGTGGAATACTTCCAATGTGGTTCTCTTTACCACACAAAGAGAGTGTGTACGGTATAACCTAGGGCATGAGATACATTCAAGAAGATGGAAATTCTTTTGTGCTATTATCACAGTTCTCTATGTTCAGGTGCTCAAGACAATTCTCAGGTGTCACAAGCATCATATGCTTCGACGGGGCGAAGATAGCCGAATCAAACTCATCAATAGAGAAGATTTAACCATGGTGATTCTATGAAAACCATGAATCCTCAATAAGGGAAAAATTAACATTTAAATAATGAGTAGAGTGTAGAAACCAAGAAATTTTATGGAGCTAAGTCGATGACTATGGATGATCATGTTGGACTATCTATGGTGAGAGGTATGATTTTATTGAATTTTACCCATATGTAAGTGTTGTTTGGATACTAGGGAATTAGATTCCTACATTTCTTCTTGTGTTATTGATTTCCAATTTTTGAAACTTGAGATAATTCCCTCCATGTTAAAACATCAATTACCTCTCGGTAAAAGAGAATGATGGGCCTTTGTGTGTAGATAATGTTATATAACTGTTGATGGAGATGAGATATAGTGGGACTTCTCAGTGTTATATATAGATATTTTGCTGTAATCTCAGGTTTCGATTGGTTGATAAAATTCAAGGCTCACATCGACTGTTGTATTATAATTATTAGTTTTACAACAAAGGATAGTGTCAAAAAATCTCTTCCGGGGACAAAGGGTGGTAAAAATAGTTAAAAAGGTCTTATTGGCACCAGCAATGGGATCAATATTATTCCAACTAGTGGATTTCACCTTATCATCGATATAATAGATTTCAGATATTGGATTTCTAGAAGTTGTGGATCATTTTCCAAATTTATTTCCAAAGACCTTCTCAAGGTTTCTACCTATAAGGGAAAAGGATTTTATGATTGATCTCCTCCTATGGACCATTCGTATTTTTCTTTAGTCTTATATTATTCCACCAATAGATTTAATGGAATTGGAAGTGCAGTAGGAATAACTATAATATAAAGGTTTTATTTTTCATAGCATGTCTCCATGGGGAACACATGTTTTGTTCATGAACAAAGAATATGGAACCCTAAGGCTGTGTGTGGATTCTAGTAAGCTTAACCAAGTGATGATAATGATTAGATATCAACTTCCATGAATTGATTACATTTTCAACCAATTTATTGGAGCTGATTGGTTATCTAAAATTTACTTGAGATTAGGATATGATAATTTGAGGGTTCTAAATAAATATATTCAAAGATAGATTTTAAAAAGAGATATTTCCATTAAGAATACATTGTCATTCCTTTTGGTCTTATGAATGCATCAGCAGTCTTTATGGAATTGATGAATCATATATTTCAATGATATTTAGAGTCTTTTTTGGTGGTTTTTATAGATGAAAAACTAGTTTATTCATGGGCAAGGGCTGAGCATGAGCAGTACATAAAGATAATGTTGGTATTCAGGAGAGATCATTGGTCGTCTGGAAATCTATCTATGTGTTATTTTTTGATATAAGATATATGATTTCATGGCTATGTAATTTCTGAAAAACGTTTTTCAGTAGATCCTAAAAAGATAGAAGTAGTTATCTATTAGAAACTGTAGGAAAAATACCTTTGAGATACGACGATTTCTTGGTCTCACTAGTTATTACCAGGAATTTTTTCATGACATATCACAACTAAAATCACCTATGAAAACTTTCACAAAGAATAATGATTTTTTTATGAGTAGAGTAAGTCTAGAAGTCATTTCAAGACATAACAATTCACCTTATATCAGAAACTCTCTTGATTTTTCTAGAATCATGATAGGGGTATATACTATATTGTGATGCTCTGGGATCTAGGTTGGGATGTGTTTTCATATAAGTAGACCACAAGGTTTCTTATGGTCCAAATTAGTTTATATTTCATGAGAAGTATTACTTAAGGCACGATTTTGATTTAGTTGTAGTCGTCCATGCCTTGAAGACTTGGTTTCCTTGTCTCTTTAGTGGGAAATTTACTGTGTTTATAGAACAGAAGATATTGATTCATATTTTCTCAAAAAAATATTTGAATATGAGAAATGTATATGGATGTAATATATCAATAGGTTTTACTTTGACTTTATCTGTACATTGGGGAAATTTAATTTGGTGACTGGTGTGTTAAGAAGAGATTCTTATACACAGATGGAAAAAGATGCTTCATATGAGTGGAAGTTGATTTATGTCCTAACTGACATGCATGTTGACTATGGAGACCGAGGTGATGTTCTGTTTTTTTGGATTATGTGATTCTTGATTTTGAAAAGATGGTTAGAGAGGCTCAAAAATCCTATGCAGAATCCCTGGTTATGAGTTCAAAACTAAATGGTGGGGAGAACATTGAGGGATGGAAGCTCAATGGGAGTTCAGTTTCATGGTTCAATGATCACAGAGCTATGCCTATGAATATTCATGAAAAAGTTATTAATTATTTAACCAATTTGAGATGGGTTGTACATTGGGGAATATAAAAGATTTATAAGTCATTAATGGTGCTGTTTTGGTGTATTTCTATGAAATGTAAGGTGGCAGATATTGTTGCAAAGTTATTAACTTATCGACTGGCTAAGGCATAATATCAAGAAATTGTGGGTATGTCTCATTCATTAGTTATTCTAGTGTGGAAATGGGAGTATATAACCACGTATTTTGTTACAAGTCTCCCATTAATAGTTCGGAAACATGATTCTATATGGCTGATAGTGGATCATCTCAAAATGTTGGCTCATTTCATCACTATTTTTGAAACACATACTGTGGAGGATCATTCAAAAATCCATATGCAAGATGTAGTAATGATATATGTAATACCAGTTTGGATAGTCTCTAAGAATGTTCTAAGGTTCTAGTCTCATTTATAGACATATTTATATAAGGACTATGGGACACATTTGACTATGTATAATACATATCATCCTTAGATTGATGGGAAATTCAAAAGATGATATAGATGTTGGAAATCATGTTGTCGCCTTCTGTAAGAAATTTTGGTGGCTAATAGGAGGATTATACATCCTTTGTGGACTCCTTGTATAAAAATAACTATCATGCATCGATACAAATGTCTCCTTTGATGAATTTTAGGGGCTTCTATGTTGTTCTCCACTTTATTTGGTGGAAATGTTGAGAATTCATTAATTTGGGCCGACCCATAGGTGAAATGAGATGGCTCATAGTTTCCAAAAATCATGTGTGCATCATTTTCGAAGACTTATTTCACTAGCAATGAGTGATCATGTGTTGTTAATGATATCTCCATGGATTGGACATCATTGTTTTGGGAAGCTAGGAATGTTATATCCTCAATTATTTATCCCTTTATATATACTGGAAATAGTTGGAGATGTGGTGTATCGGTTAGTATTACTTCCATAGTTTAGTTCAGTTCATATTGTGTTCCAAGTATCTCAATTGAAAAACTATTTGCATGATCCTTACCACGTGATCAGATAGGATCATGTTGAGCTAAATCCTAATTATTCATTGGTACATATCCTAATGCAGACCATGGATGGGTAGGATAACGTCTTTCATGGAACACGAATTATTCTATTATGGGTTTATTGGAAACATGGTTAGATTCAAGAAGATCCTTAGGAACACGAGAAGGAAATGAAAGATTAATGGATGGGACTATTTCATGGAAAGGATGGTTCTCTACATTTTGAGGACAGATAGACCAAATGGTGGGGAAACATTAGTACACCATTTTCTATTATGTATCCCGTTATTTAGTTTTTTATGTATATAATATATATGGATGATGGTTGGGTGAGTATTTGGGACCATTCAAGTGGGTTTTCGGGCTAAAGGGGAAGAACACGGGCTGCGTATGGTTAATATAAACATTAGGGAAATACTTGTAGAAACTGTGCATTTTGAAAGATATTATACAATAGATTTCACATTGTGGGTGCACTATTTGGGAGACTGTGTGGGAATTCCATGCGAGGGTTTTCCCAGATAGTACCTAACACACTGTTAGTGCACAGTCTTCCAAATTTTGTGAACTAACCATGCGCAGTTTAAATGTGAGATCCTAAACAAGTTGATCTCACAAATTTTTACTCTAACTGCCTCTTTTCCCCTCCTTTAAATCCATATATCTGAATTATTCTACATTTAATGTTGGTTAACCTCTCCCTAGTAAATTTTAATCTATCTGGATCCTTCCTTTGGCATTGAGAAGCTCAATTTATGTGATATCTCATCATTCTATATCTTCCTTGTAATGTTTCACTAGATCTACCTCACCCTTCATCTTGTATTCATATATCTTCACCCAATGTGGTTTTATCTTTGATTTTTGTTCCAAATAATTTATATTTTGTCTTGATCATGTTAGTGGAAGAGATCTAAGGTAGTTTAATAAGGAATCAACTCAGTTTCTTGAGCGATCTTTATCTGGTTTCTATTTTCACCAAAACTATAGAGGAAGGTGGATTCACTCTCAAATACTTTTAGTATAAATTATTTTCATGATTTTTATTTAATATTATCTGTTTAATTGATTGAAAAATTCCCCGTTAATTTTTTTGGAAACACTCTTTAGTGATAGTTTCATGAATTCTTTCAATCTAGAATTGTGGTGTACTTGAAAATGTGATTTTGATATTGAATTTAAATTATGAATTTTGAAATGGTGATTTTTAGGATTGGTGTAACATTGATTTGATTAATATTCATTCATTAAAAATTGGTTTATTGAAATTAACTGGTTGATTTTAATTTTTTGGTTTATAATTTTCAATAAAAGAATATTTTTACTGAAATATTTTAAATTTGTTATTTAAAATGGTTGTTGGCATACATTTAGTTATGTCTGATTTCGTGTTGATAGACCCTGAATAAATAAATTAAACTAGTGGGGTACAAGGTATGTGACCCTATATTAGGGGTGTGTGTCTGTGAGACCCAAGGTTATTTATAAGAGAGACCAATCCTTAGTATGGAATGATAAAACACTCATGATGTGTGGGTGTGTGGTGAAGAATAGAATGTTTTTCCAAAATAATATTGAGATATTCATTTAAGACATTGATTTTTTGTTTTCTTGAAATGTGACCTACTAGAAAATTGGCTTAAATAGAACTTGTTTACTTTTGGTAAAAAATGGTTTTTGGAGATTGTTTATATTTAATGGTCAACTATTTTGGAATTTTTTATATAAAATTTTTTATATAAATATTGCTAACTTTTCTATCCTAGTGGAATGAGAAGGGTAGTCATTTCGGAAAAACTACCATGTTTTATACTCTCCCATTCTTTGTAACTTTGGGGATTTTGGAAATGTTGTCTTTTAGGACATGGGAAAAGTTAAAGTATCACACATTTTTAGTCCTAACTCATGATATATGTATGTTTGGTGATGTTGTAGAATTGAGGTTGTAGAGCATGGAGACTCATTCATCTTGGTGTATTTAGTTGTTTTTCACTCATTTACTTTGATAGTTACATTGTTTTCTACTTTATTACACTTTTTTGTGGTTTTTATATAAATGAATATGTTTAGTTGTCTTTCATTTATTCATGCTTCATATAGTTAGTTGTTTGTCAGTGGTTTTTAGGGTTAATGGTTCTATTTTTTAAGGGTAAATCATCCCCTTTCTTGGGTTTGAAACCCTTCAACATTTAGTTACAACATTTTTTATCTTGGGTATGTATCTTAAGTACAACTATCATCTCACCATCCACAAACCAATGATAATAAGTATTAATTTACACACAATCACTCAATAAACTCCTTAAATAAATTTTTAGTCACACAATAAAGTAAGGGATCCTCACTATCTCATCTTTATCCAATATTCTTTATTATATTATGCCTCTTATTTTGAATTCATAGCATTGGGACATGTAGTTCATTTTAAATATAATTTCAAATTTTATTTATAAATAAATATAGACACATTTCTCTCTCAAATGAACCCATTTTATGATTTTTAAGGAACCCCATTATGTGGTTGAAATTTCCCCATGTTTTCCTTGCCAAAATAAATCTATAGTAAATACCATAGACATTTGTTGTCATTTATTTTCACAATTATACACATATAATTATTTTACATGGTTCATACATTTATTTATTAAATTATATTTGATCTTATAATACAATATGATGATGAGTAAATCCTTGTTTTATGATATATATGGAACACATTAGTAGTATAATGAAATGAATGTGATGGATGCTCCTGGAATTATATAGTGATTTAATGAATTGGGTAATGTTTAAACTCATGAGACATCATGTTGGGATAGGGTGTGAAATTGTTTCAATTATGGGAATTTTTTGAAAATGAAGTCCTAGAATTTATCTTCGACATATGTTTATGATGTAGTGTTTTATGATGTAGTCATATTTCTGATGTTATCGTCCTATATCATCTCTCATATTAATATTTATAACTCACTCTCCATTTATCTCCCATTGATATGAATATTTTATAATATGTATTTTCCCTTCATTTTATACCAGGATTAATACCTTACTAGGATTTATTGTTGTACATCTCGTTCCCCTCGTTGTTTGATTTTCATGATCACAATCACCTTTCTTATTTATCTAACATTGTTTTTAAGTATTGTGGATGATAGGCACAAGGTTGCCAAGAAGTTGGCCCAAGTAAGCTGGCAAATGGACTGAAATCCAGACCACCGGCCAGCCGGTGGAACACCAGCGGCCAGCCGGTGGCACCTGCACTCAAGAGGGAGCCACTGCCTCCCCACCGGCCAGCCGGTGGCCTCAGCACCGGCCAGCCGGTGGTACCCTCTCCCAATAGTGCCAGCTACTGCCTCACCACCGGCCAGCCGGTGGCTCTGGCACCGGTCAGCCGGTGGAGCCTGGACCAAATCTCTCCTCCTCTGTCAAGGCACCAGCCAGCCGGTGGCCCTGCACCGGCCAGCCGGTAGCCCAGTCAAACTAGCCGTTGGGTTTGACCAGTCAACCATCTTTTGGCCTCCAACGGCTCCGAGGACTTCTCCAATGGCTCCGAAGGCCCCCAATGGGTTCCATGCCTATAAATAAAGGCCAAAGAAGCCCCGGAACCTAACCGGATAATATACCAAGCACCCGGACACATTGTTGCACATTTGGCGAACCTCCGGTGCTCCACCTTCAAGGATCCTCAATTGCTCCAACCAATTTCCAATCCAAGGAGCACCTCAAGAAGCTTGGGAGAGCACGCTACATCAACTCCATCATCCAATTGGCGCCCAAGTCTTCCTCCAATACGGTTTTTCTTGTTTATTTATTTTGAGCTTAATTTTGGGTTTGTGCCTACAAACCCCAACACCTTTTCTCTTCCCCCTTTCTTTTGGGTTATCACACCACCATTAAGGTGTGTAGAGGTTAGTCAAGCCTTTCCTTTTAAAAGGCTTGAGTTTTCGGTGATCTAGCATTCACCCGTTAAAAAGGCTAGTGGGTTCTTGCTAAACCATTAAAAGCAAGTGGGTTCTTGCTCAACCATCTAAAAGCAAGCTGTAATAGGTCCTAGTGCTACCTCAAAGCCTAGTGGGTTTCTTGCTAAAACCATTGAAAAGCAAGCGGTAGGAATCTCTCAACGGTTGAGTTGGGAGCGGAGACGTAGGCCGGGTTTTGGCCGAACTCCGTTATCAATTTTGTGTGTCTTGCCTCTTTATTTCCGATGCACACTTTACTTTGATTTTAATTTGTTAATCTTTTTTTTAAAGGCAATTCACCCCCCCCCCTCTTGCCATCATTCCTTCCCGTTTTGTTCCAACCCAACAATTGGTATCAAAGGGCGTATTTGAATAATTCCCTAACCGGTTTCAAATTAAAGATCCTATTTTTTATTTGATGGCTTCTACCGCTTCTTCCTCTCAATCCCCCAAAGGCTTTCCTTTGGATCGTGCTCCATTCTTTGATGGAACCGATTATTCTTTTTGGAAAACCCGCATGACTACTTTTTTAAAAAGCATTAGCTATCCAATTTATAAAATTGTTATGCAAGGATTTTCTCTCTCCTCTCCCGATGAATCTCAATGGACCCCCAATGACATTGCAAATTTCGAGCTTGATGGCAAAGCCATGAATGCTCTTCATTGCGGGTTAGATAGAAATGTTTTTGATCATATTTATTCTTGCACATCTTCACATGATATTTGGAAATGTTTAGAGCTAACCCATGAAGGTACTAGCATGGCTCAAAAGAAAGAACCCGCTCGAAAGCAAGAACCCGAGGCAAAATCCGTACCCGCTTGCCCACTTCACAAGAAAAGGGCCAACAAGAAGAAGAAGAAGGCTTTATAGAAAACTTGGAGTGATAGCTCCTCCTTCTCTTCTTTCTCCTCGAGCGACAATGGTAATAATTGCCTAATGGCATTCCATGAGGTAACTTCTTCCGATTCTTCTTCCTCATGTTCTTCAAATTCAAATTCATTAAATCATCTTTCTTATGAAGAACTCTCACATGCTAGAGACCAACTTGAAAATGGTTTTCATGAACTCTCTTCCAAATTTGTTTCTTTGAAAAAGAATTTCAAAAAACTCTCTTCCGAAAAAGAACATCTTCTCAAAGAGAAGGAAGAGTTGTCCCTTAAAATCCAAAATTTTTCTAAATGTTGATTCCATGGAATCAACCATCAAAGACCTAAGGGAGACCCTAGCCAAATTCACCCAAGGTGAACAAAATTTGAACAATCTCCTTGGTTCTCAACGTGTTTCTAGAACCACACATGGACTTGGCTACACCAACCAAGCTTCCTCCTCCCATGCTCCAACTGTTTTTGTAAGGGGGAGCTCTAGTTTTAAATTTTGTAATTATTGTAAAAAACCCGGGCACATGATATATGAATGTAATTGCAAAAATGCCCGGTATGGTAGGCCCAAATCGATTTTTTATTCCGATGAATTTTATAGGAGAAGACCCGCTATGAGACAAGTTTGGATTGAAAAATCCATTCTTGCGAGTCTCTCCGGGCCAAAATTTATTTCCTCTCCCCGGTGATTAGTTCTTTCTATTTAGGGGGAGTTAGGTTTGTTTAAGAATTTTCAAACTTTCAATTTCAACACTTGGTTTCAAATTTTCATTCAAAATTTTCATTTCAATTTTGATTCAAAACTTTCAATTCAAACTGTTATTCATTTTTTTTTGATTCAAATCTTTCAATTTCCAAACATTTCAATTGATTTTCAAATCCCATCTCTTGTTTTTCAAATTCCCTCAATCAAGTTTTATGCCCCATTCTATTTTGATAATCACAAAGGGGGACAAATTTCTTGATTGATTGGGGGAGAATCCTTTTCATCATTCCTTGCATTTCCTTTCAATTTCAGTTCTTTACTTTAATTGTTTTGGTGATTGTGATCATCAAAATAGGGGGAGATTATTGTACATCTCGTTCCCCTCGTTGTTTGATTTTCATGATCACAATCACCTTTCTTATTTATCTGACATTGTTTTTAAGTATTGTGGATGATAGGCACAAGGTTGCCAAGAAGTTGGCCCATGTAAGCTGGCAAATGGACTGAAATCCAGACCACCGGCCAGCCGGTGGAACACCAGCGGCCAGCCGGTGGCACCTGCACTCAAGAGGGAGCCACTGCCTCCCCACCGGCCAGCCGGTGGCCTCAGCACCGGCCAGCCGGTGGTACCCTCTCCCAATAGTGCCAGCTACTGCCTCACCACCGGCCAGCCGGTGGCTCTGGCACCGGTCAGCCGGTGGAGCCTGGACCAAATCTCTCCTCCTCTGTCAAGGCACCGGCCAGCCGGTGGCCCTGCACCGGCCAGCCGGTAGCCCAGTCAAACTAGCCGTTGGGTTTGACCAGTCAACCATCTTTTGGCCTCCAACGGCTCCGAGGACTTCTCCAACGGCTCCGAAGGCCCCCAATGGGTTCCATGCCTATAAATAAAGGCCAAGGAAGCCCCGGAACCTAACCGGATAATATACCAAGCGCCCGGACACATTGTTGCACATTTGGCGAACCTCCGGCGCTCCACCTTCAAGGATCCTCAAGTGCTCCAACCAATTTCCAATCCAAGGAGCACCTCAAGAAGCTTGGGAGAGCACGCTACATCAACTCCATCATGCAATTGGCGCCCAAGTCTTCCTCCAATATGGTTTTTCTTGTTTATTTATTTTGAGCTTAATTTTGGGTTTGTGCCTACAAACCCCAACACCTTTTCTCTTCCCCCTTTCTTTTGGGTTCTCACACAACCATTAAGGTGTGAAGAGGTTAGTCAAGCCTTTCCTTTTAAAAGGCTTGAGTTTTCGGTGAGCTAGCCTTCACCCGTTAAAAAGGCTAGTGGGTTCTTGCTAAACCATTAAAAGCAAGTGGGTTCTTGCTCAACCATCTAAAAGCAAGCTGTAATAGGTCCTAGTGCTACCTCAAATCCTAGTGGGTTTCTTGCTAAAACCATTGAAAAGCAAGCGGTAGGAATCTCTCAACGGTTGAGTTGGGAGCGGAGACGTAGGCCGGGTTTTGGCCGAACTCCGTTATCAATTTTGTTTGTCTTGCCTCTTTATTTCCGCTGCACACTTTACTTTGATTTTAATTTGTTAATCTTTTTTTTAAAAGGAAATTCACCCCCCCCCCCTCTTTCCATCATTCCTCGCTTTTCCCAATGGGTTCCATGCCTATAAATAAAGGCCAAGGAAGCCCCGGAACTTAACCGGATAATATACCAAGCGCCTGGACACATTGTTGCACATTTGGCGAACCTCCGGCGCTCCACCTTCAAGGATCCTCAAGTGCTCCAACCAATTTCCAATCCAAGGAGCACCTCAAGAAGCTTGGGAGAGCACGCTACATCAACTCCATCATCCAATTGGCACCCAAGTCTTCCTCCAATACGGTTTTTCTTGTTTATTTATTTTGAGCTTAATTTTGGGTTTGTGCCTACAAACCCCAACACCTTTTCTCTTCCCCCTTTCTTTTGGGTTCTCACACCACCATTAAGGTGTGAAGAGGTTAGTCAAGCCTTTCCTTTTAAAAGGCTTGAGTTTTCGGTGATCTAGCCTTCACCCGTTAAAAAGGCTAGTGGGTTCTTGCTAAACCATTAAAAGCAAGTGGGTTCTTGCTCAACCATCTAAAAGCAAGCTGTAATAGGTCCTAGTGCTACCTCAAAGCCTAGTGGGTTTCTTGCTAAAACCATTGAAAAGCAAGCGGTAGGAATCTCTCAACGGTTGAGTTGGGAGCGGAGACGTAGGCCGGGTTTTGGCCGAACTCCGTTATCAATTTTGTGTGTCTTGCCTCTTTATTTTCGCTGCACACTTTACTTTGATTTTAATTTGTTAATCTTTTTTTAAAAGGAAATTCACCCCCCCCCCCTCTTGCCATCATTCCTCGCTTTTCTTCCGCCCAACATTTATATCTCATCCATTTCTTATGTATGCCCCCATATAATCCTATTCTATTTTAAATGACATTGAATTTTAGATAAATATTAATGAATCTTTCAGTATTGTTGTTGTATCCCATGTTAATGATGTTATTAAATGTACATAATTTCCAAATAAACAACATTTATTGATCTTCTAGGTTTTATTGTTTTTACATTTATGTAATAAACTATGAATTTATATTTAATGAAGAGCACTGTTCTTAAATGAAATTTTTTATTAGAGGAGATTGCAACCCTATATTTCTGGGGGATAGGGTGTGTATTATAATCAAGTGATTCATAATACTCCGATGAGGTCCCATAATATATCCTCAATATAGAAAAACGTAATATTTAATGTACATAGAAATTATATCCTTGTGTTTTTTTATTTTATATTTGACCTAAAAATTTTAGGCTGAGTGAAAACATGAATAGTGGATTAACTAATTAATGAGCTACAGAGGTTTAATATAGAAAGAGTATTGATAAAAATAAAAGGTATATTTTATTCAATCCTTTCATATATTAATGATATCATGGTCTTCTTAAATATATATATAAATTTATAATTTAGTTAAATTGGTATTTACATTAAAAATATATAATTTAATTAAAATATTGATATTTGGTTCCCATCACACATGATGGGTAATTTAGTATTTTTGAGATTTCTAAATTTCAATGTTTATTTAATTATGAGGTATATAAATGATGGTTTTCCATCGATTAAATGTAGTGGAAAATCTTGAATTTGTGGGAATTATATATCAATGGATATTATTATTTTTATGAATGGACTAATGTATAAACTTCTGAATGTGTATTAAAATTAAGAATTATATAATTTTATAAAAATTAAATTGATGATATATATAATAAATGAAAAAATGGATGTATTGTTTTATTATGAGAAATTATAGATATATGTTTTTAAAATATTTTCACAAATATAGTGGTTTTAAATTTTTAATATGAATATTAAAATATTTCTTCTATAAATAATTTTTTAAATATTTGATTATTGTATTTGTGCAGTGTGAATTAAGAAAATACTCTTATAAGTGCACATGGTTACTAAACAATAATTACTAGATATTCATGTACATATTTAGAAGGATAAATAGAACAATGTAGAAACTCAATCACTCTTGTAATATCATATTTTTTTAAAGAGTATTAAGAGTGATTTTTGTTGTATCATGTTTATCAAACAGACCTGGAAACGGTGGAATCCAACCCTAAGAAAATTAAATAAAAATAGGAAGATATTCATGCATACAAGGGGTTACTACATAAACAAGTGTGCATCACACCACTTCTATCTACCTCCACCAGTGGGGTGAAGTAATTATGAGCCATGAAAGACCACATCCCACCAAGATCAATTAGTTCCGCATTTTCCAATGCATCTGCCACCATATTGGACTCCCGATAGACATGCGAAACCATTAAATGCATTTGAGAAATCTTACTAAGACAATCCACCCACTCAGGTAGCACACAACAAGGCACATGGCACATCACGGTTCTCAAATCAAGAAACACAGTCTGAGAATCAGATTCAACCCATATATAGTTCCAATTAAATTGGACAGTGTACCGGACATCATTAATCATGGCCCAGAGATCAACTTCAAATGCAGTGTCAATTCCAATGGCATGGAAGAATCATCCCTTTACTATCCCACGATAGGTTCAGAACACTCCCCCATAGCCCGACAGACCTTGTCCACCCGCCGAAGCCCTGTCAACATTTACCATGAGACAATTAACAATGGGTGGAATCTATCGAATATGTTTCAGTATCCAAGGCTTGCGTGTCCGACCTGAAACACCAATAATTATATGAATATGAAGATCAGAAATTGTGTTAGACATGGCACCATCTTGGGCATGTGAAGAAGCATATACATCCCTGTGTACAGCCATCATACCTTGCCATACTGTTTCGTTTGCACCACCGAACAACACTGTATTTCAGTCTTCCCAGATGGCTGTAATTACTGTATCAACAATAGCTAATAATAGGTTATGAATTTGCTCGCTATAGTGAGAATGTGATAGATCTGACAATAGGTCAAGGACCAGCCTGCAGGTGTCAAAATCAATCCCAAACAATGAGCTGGTATTGGCCTAGATATGTTTGATTCCATTAATACATGATGTATATAATCCTTACCTACCATGTTAAGGGAGAAAATATAGTCCATTTTAATACCATCCATCTTGAGATGATCACTTATGGACATTCAGTTTTTCCAGATTCTCCAAATTAATAATAATCTTCATGGTCTATTGAAGGGAACTCTGAAATGCATGAAGTAAACAGGTGGAAGAGTTAGGGCCCCACAATGAATCCAAAAAAATTCTTGCAATTAAACTACCCAGTTCTGCTATTGGACCAAATCAATTTTTCAAAATCCATAAAATCATATCCATTGATTTGAGTATCCACCTGCACAAGAATTATATAGATAGAAGAGTGCATCTATGAAAGGAAGTCTGAGATGGACAAATTGGTTGCTTGATATGAGACACTTAGACCACCAAGGGGCTGTGTGAGCCACTTTGTGTTCCAACAGTTCATGGTGGAGTCCCTACAAACCAAACATTTAATATCTTTCATGATCCTCACATAGGTGTGCTTGATAGATGCTCAAACCAATGAGGTAAGATAATAATTGTAACCATTGAGAAGCCGATTTTTGATTCGATTCATGAGGACGTCACCATCAGCATCATGTGAAATCAGGTTCCAGGTGAATTTCTAAATCAATCCATCATGAAGGCACAATGATCCTTGATTCCAAGGACCCCCATATCCATAGGCTTTACTCATTCCTTACAAACAACTATAATCAACTTCCATTCATGTGGTGACCCCTTCCATATTAAGTTACCTATATTAATCTGCAGCTCCTAGAGAAGTCCTCTCGACCATCTATATATGGAGAAGGAATAGACAAACTTTGATGTGATCACTGAGATCACATGGTAGACCCTCCCAACCAAATACATAGCCTTCCCTTTTTAGAAGAATTGGTGATGTATTGTACAAGCATAAATACCCTCCCAATACTGCCTTTTCACATTTCCACAAAACAGTGGGACTCCAAGATATTGGAATAGAAGGGATCCCCTCCTCACCCCAAGATACCTTATTATCCTATTCCTTTTCCCAATTGAAATTTCATTCCCAAAAACAATGGAAGACTTGTCCAAACTAATGTCCTGGCTAGCCACCTCCTCATAAGAACTGAAAAGGGCCTTAATGGAGGATATTGTTATTCTTGAAACTTAAAAAAGAAATAAGATGTCATTTGCATACAAGAGATGATATGGGGCATTCTCACTCACACCATCCCTAATATGATTGTAATGTCTCATTTGAGAATGTTTTTTAATACACCTATAGAGGTAATCCAATGCAATGGAAAAAAGAATCCCAAAAATTGGATCACCTTGTTGTACCCTCCTGGTGCAAGGAAAAAATACCCTTGGGGCACTGTTGACAATAATTAACAGCATTTAAGGCCCATGAATAGTACAAATAGTATTCACAAAACCATTTGAGAAACCATATCTTCTAAGGACATCCAGAAGAAAAAATCATTTAAGAGTAGAAAAATCCTTAGAAATATCAATTATAATGGAAAAATTCCCTTCCTTTGACTTCTTTCTAATTAGGTTGACACTCTAAGAGGCCATGAAGAGGAACTTTTGGATGTTCATCCTAGGGACAAATCAAAATTGGTTTGTGGTGATCATGCCATCATCTATCCCACCCGTCCTACTCATTAAATTTTTCTAAAATGTTTGGGTATTGTGTTCCCAAGTGCATGTGGACTGAATTCTTTGATTTCAAGAGAATTCTATTTCTTGGGGATGAGAGAAATGAAATAGGAATTCATTCCATGGGGCATGTATAAGTGAGAGAAGAAGTCCTTAATGGCCTTCTCAATATCATTCTACAAAATGTCCCAGTAAAACATGAAAAATTTGTTAGTATCAAGGAATAGAGAACTCTCAAGATTATGTGAGAGGATAGCATATCTGAACTGTTCTTTGCACAGAGGAGCAATTAAGATCTGATTAGAGTGGTCATCAATGTAGGGGATGATGTTGTCCACCATGAATTGAATACTAGATTGTGAATTATCAGAGTATCTTCCATTTAAGTTATAAATAATAGAAAGATAAATATCATTTTCTTCAGTGTAGAGATGACCACCAATTCTAATCACCTTGTTCCCAGCACACTCCCTCTTTTCCTTGTGAAATCTGTTTCAGAACATGGAGTTTCTGTCCCCATCCTTTACCCATATCACATTCATTTGATTTTTGACCAATATTTCTGTCACCATTAAAAGATCATCAAGCTTATTATGGCTTGTCATTTCCTATCTAGATAGGATAGATTGTTGCTCATGAAATATCTGAATAATGTCCAGCTCCTCCTCTAACTGCTTGATATCCTTCTCAATTTTTGAAAAGTATTTTCAGCTCCAATCCATTAGCAACCCTTTAGGATGATTAAGCTTCACAACAAGTCTCTGAAGTGGGTTCCCAGTAGCATAAAACTTTTATTCCTCCAATACAATTTCTCTGCATCCTGGAATCACAAGACATCTATTTTTTTATCGAAAGGGGATAGGGACTAACCTTTCCAACTATGTTTTAACATCGACAAAAATTGGATTGTGGTCAGAGTTGTGATTGGTAAGTGTGAATACAGATACTCTATGAGCTATAGCATGATCATCAATATGGACAGAGCTTATATCTAGCATTCTAGAATATTTTCCCTCCCATGTGAATCTACACCATGTGAAATCAGAACCGACAATGGGAACTTGATCCATCTTATAGAAATCAATACACTCAAGAAAAATCAAAGGCAACTGTCCTATTAAAGTTGGTTCTAATTTTTTCCTCAAGCATCAAAATTATATTGAAATCACTAATAAGAATCCATTATTTGATCCATCCTTCTAGATATGACTTTTATCTCATCCCATAAATCCCTCCTCTTGATATATGAGGTGTAATCATAAAACAATTATATTGAAATACCTTGTCCATCAATGCTACAATTTACCAAAATGCTTTGAGGCCCACTATCACAGGAAGTAATCTAAATGGGATCATCCCTTAAAACACATAGGTGAACAATGGAAGATGCATGTTTATTGTTGGAGATAGAACTGTATCCTAAAGATCCCCCTATGAATCCCTTCCAGTTTTAAAAGAGGAATTTGGGTTTAGCAACACTGATAAACATCGGCTTATAGGCCATACTATAACGTTGAAAGGTCCTGACCGTGATGGAGTTTCCCAGCCATTGAATGTTCCAATAGAGAATCCCCATTTTTTATTGGCCATTATTCTTGTCATAGGCCCCCTTTTTATCTCAAATGAAGCTAGTATTTTCTTGTTCTTACCTTATCCTCCCTACCCCTTCTTCAGCCCATGCCCTGGGACAATGATGATATTGTGTTCCTTGATCACATGTTTTTCCCTGATGACTCCATTATCATTACCAGTGAACTGGTTATGTGTATTAGTGGTAGAATGAAACTCTTTCAATCCACCACTAGGATCCACAATAGCCTCCCCTGGGCTATCTTTGACTGAATATGTGGGTTGTTTTTTCTCCACGTGATTTTCTTTAATGGAGTAAACCAAAAGCTCAATCTATCCACCACTGACATCATCACCCAATTTAACACTTGCTATAATAGCAGTCCCACATGGGCTGGTTGTGTCTGCTTCTGTGTGTCGGTTTTCCTCCACCTGCTTTGCTTTACTGGCTTCAAGTAGCATCTGATTCATTCCACCACTGGTATTAATAGGAAACCTATTCGGTCTACCACTGTGGGTAGTAGTAGCACCCCCTGTACTGATTGTACCTGCAACAGTATGTTGAGCCTCCTCCACCTCATCTGACCAGAGTCTTCCACTTAGGGGCATGGAGGTGTTCCTAGATTTAAGAGGTGGGTCACTTCACACCGAGAGCCTCCGTAGGGTAGCCTTGGAGGGGGAGATATATGTGAATTTTCCTCCTAGATCAGAATATGGATGGAGATCTCTGCAAACATCATTTCCAATTTCATTAAAAGCTGTCTCAGGTAAACCAACCCAAGTGATATCATGATCAGCCCCCGACTGGTTCGATGTGCTCTTCTGCACATGAGAAGTTTCATCACACTATTGTAGGACAACCTTCCTATCCACCACATAAATAATATCACTACATTTAGCAGAGGGTATCACCTGAATTTCATCAACTAGGCCCTCCGCAGCGAAGATAGGCCCATGAGGTTCCCCATTGTGAATCATATCCTTCACCATTTCCACAGAGGAATATCCCACCATGTTCAAATTATCATTATTCTTAGTCCCAAACCCTTCACCAGCTTCATTGCTCTCCAGGGGTTTCAGAGGGAATATGTCCTTCCCCTTCCCTCTTCTACACACGCTCTCATCATGGCCCTTTATCTTAAAAAAGTGGCATTCTTTTTCCTACATACACACAATAGTAATATGTCAAAATAATAGGTATCTCAAGAAATTTTTTGACTTCCTCACATATAAGATATCAAGATTAATGATGTCATCCCTCATTATAACAACGACCTCTTTAACAAGAGTACTTGACATGTCAACTTCCACCAAGACTCTGGCATAATGCCCTAGCCTTGTATTTTCTGTCTGTCAGTCCATTTGAATGGAATTGCCTATAGAGAAAGCTATGTTCCATAGAATCATTAGGTGACAATAAAACCAATTAAGTTTATAAATTTTTATCCATAATGGGGTGTGAGTATTGCAAACATTCATAGGATCAAAATTATGATCCCTTTTAAGAAAATTCATAAAGTCAGGGCTCAAGGAGACAATTCCTTTTCTCCATGTTTCCTTTTACCTTCATCCAAGGGGAAGACCATCTGATAGTATCCCCTTCCCATCTCAATCATTCTCCAAATGTCAAATCCCCAAACCTCTTCAATCCTTTTAGTCAGATCTTAAAATTACCATAACTGCTCTCCCTTAGGGATAATGACTCTCGTGATAATTTAGTACCTACATAGGTTGAACCACTCCTCAAACGATTCCTGGTTAGCTGACACATGAGAAATCCTACCCTTCCTTATCACTCTCCCAGGTGGAGGAGCATCAAAATCTGACAAGTATGGTCCCACTGTATTCTTCACCACATCCGAAAAATTTCTCCTTGCCACAATAGCTTCATTCAGAGGGACTACCTTGATAACATCACTCTTTCTTAAGGAAAAGAATATCTCTGTGTGACTAATAGGATGAAAAATTAGCCTCTCATTATAGAAATCATCTACACGCTTCCCCATGATGTGATATGAGGGATCATCTGTGTCACCCAGCTTAGGGTTCTCACCTGGTTCCACTTGAGCCATCCAATAGTGAAAAACATGTATCGTGTTTAAATCTAAGATAAATATCAAGTAATATAGAAAAAAAATATGTATGAAAAGAGATAAAAATATAACAACATTATGAAAAATGTTCAAGTAGTTATATTTTAGAGTTAGTTTTATTTATTCATATAAATTTTCATTAAAATCATTGTACCATTACAAGAATAATCTCTTTATACATTGAATGATCCATCAATAGACTCTGAGGATATTTAGTATAATTTAATTTCCTTATATGGTTTCTTGTTAAATCTTCTCTAATGGAGTTCTAGTTCTATAGTCTATCAATTAATTTGTTCATTGATCTCATATGTGACTATCCATCTTTGAATCATGATCTTTTTATTTTTTCATAATATGATTGATTGAATTTATTATTAATTCTTTGATGATTAATATTTAGGTAAATAGATTATCAACTCTATGAAAAATTAAATTAAAATAAATTTAATAACATGTATTAAATATGATCAATGATATCTAGGATTAAATTAAAATCACCTCATCCAAATTAATTATCTAGTAAATCAATCTTGTGATACAGAATAAATGGAATTACAATGAGAAAGATGTTTTCATTATAGAGTCTGATCAAGATCCTTCTGCAAGATATATTACTTTAATACCATGCAAATTTTGATAATCACTAAATCATTTAAAATTTTATGATGGGAGAAATTCATGTTGTACGTATAGTAATAAATTATTGAATATCATGTGACTTAATGTTTGAAATTCCATAATTATTGTATGAAAATCCTATCAAATCCTTGTTAGATTAGTCCCAATGAGACAACATTTAATAAAAAGTTTCATATGTTGAAATATACAAAGTTAATAATTGGATGAGAAATTATAAAGGTTTCATTATTATAAGTATTTAACGGTGTATTTTTGACACACATGAGTAAATTCATTCAAGAGATATAGAGTTTTATAAAGCCTTATATATAAGAAACATAAATTTCTTATTGTTAGATATTGTTTCTAGGATCATTTAATGAATATATCCAAGACAATTGATCCTTCCCACCATCCTTAATTTCATTTTAGACTCAATAATTTCATTAGGAAATGGATAGTTACACCTAAACAATTCAGTTCATTTTTTTAGCGAATGGATGCACCATAGAGGAGGTGTGTCTTTTGACTATCTTTATTTTCAATTTTTTCAAGAATGGATGATGTTTTTTACTAAAATAAATAATTATGTAAGGTAGAAATCATAGTTTCGTCATTTTTATTACACATAATATCATGTATTACCCTTTGGTAAAAAAGATTAGGTTGATTTTTTATTTTTCCAATTTAACTATTGATGTTAAATACAATGAAACCCAATAGTGGTATTAAAGCTTCCCCATTCCACTTTTATTGTCAGTTTTATTATTGAGAAATATTTTAAATTTCTTCTACTAGGAACAATGTATCAGGAAATCATTAAATTATATCTTATATCATAAGGTAATAGGTGAACTAATCCTAAATTGGTCCCAATTTTCAACCTACATAGAGACCATTTATGTTCACATATAGTATAAAAATGTGAAGTTAATACAATGTTGGTGTTAGAATCAACTTATGTGGTGTTGAGGATTTAATATTATGTCATGATATTTGTAATCATATATGGATTAATCCTATTTTAAATATGGGTTATTATTGTAGGAAATAAAACTTAATCATACATGTACTACTCTGTGTCGTATCAAATATAATATGAGGATGGTGAAAAGCTAATCAAACATGAGTTAATAGTACACATAGAATTTTTTTTAGATTAATCATACATGAGATCATTATCCTTAATATATGAAAAATGGTATCATGGATTTATTTGGTATCCATGTTTTGTTAATCCTACACATCCATTATGTTTATTTAAATCAATGATCCTAATAATTTTATCAATATTTTTTTTGAATCGAAAGTAATCATCAATAGTGTTGTCCGATTATTATGCACCTCAACTTACATAAGTTGTACTAATGTGAGATTTTTTATTATTATGTTTCTTGGATGGGATTTAATCCTTTGAATTGACCCTGAGAAATCATTATTTAGGATTTATAAGTGAATAAAATGGTAAAATAATCTATAAAATTCCACGATGAATAATTTTTTATCATTTATAAAATATTATAAATAATGTAAAATAGTAAAATAGAGAATTATTTATATATAAATATGATAATAAAATAAATAACAACATAGTGTTATTAATTAATTATTAATTTCTTTTGAAATACATATTAATTATCATATAATATCATAGGTTTTCAATATTGAAATATATTTTGGTAAATTACATCGATTGACTTATAATTTGGATACAAATTATAAACATTGAATTTGTATTGGAAAATTTTAAATGATTACAAAATTTAAAAAAATAAGGATTAATGAAAATGTTTTTACATTTAAATTATGAATAATTCATAAATTATAATTTTACTTTTTTAAATTAAAACATTATTTGAAAAATAATTTAAACCACATAAAAATGTGACTTGATGGCTGATTTGATAATTTTTAATCAATTATTGATATATAATATTTTTATTTTGAAAATAAATTATAGTATATAATTGTAATATATAATGTTTAAATTTAATTTAATATAATATAATTAAAATTAAATGATATATAATGAAATAAATTAATATAGATTTTATTGGTTATTAAAAAAAGTGTTTATATTTTTAATTAGTAAATGACCATAATGATATTAAATATCTTAATGATTATATGATATTATCTTAAATTATAAATATTCATAAATATTAATCTCTTCTTTATGTATTTGAATTGTTGATTTTCTTAAAATACATTCCCAATTTTATTTAAATATGTTATATTGATATTATGAATTTTTCTTTTTCATTTTGATTAAATTGTTAAACTTCCTCTACATATTATCATATATGGATATAAGGTATTATATTATTGGTATGATAGTGAATTTATTTTTCCTTAAACCATTACTTTTAGTTTAATTTTTCTTATATGTTTAATTAAGAAGTTATTTTTGATTTTTATATCCCTATAATTATTTATGCTTAAGTATATGGACTTTTGTCAAAATTCACACATAATAAGATATTAAATCCTTGTCAAGAAAATTTAGGGTTGACTATTTATTTCTCAAGGTATAAAAATTATTGGTTTTTAAATTTCACATAATTCTAAACATTCATATGAAACTATTTTCACTACCTTATACCTTGGATTCATTTAAATGTACACAAAAATAACTAATTTTAAATTTATGATATTATAAAAAGTTATGAGTTATGTATGGAGTTACCCATAATTACATATTGAAAAAATTGTTCTATTTAATTGAATAATATTCAACGATAAATTACTTTATCCATGAATCCATGTGAATGTAATATCGTGAGATAAGATGGTGAGACTGAATTTCTTTTTGAAATAAAATTATCTTTATATTCATTAAAAAAAATATGTGATATTTTTATTTTATGATAATACATAGATATTTTCCAATTGAAATATTCTTATTTTAAAGAAAAACTATGTGATATATAAAAAATTAAAAAATAAAACAATTATTAAACTTTTTCATCATATGAATATAGATGATTTTGAGGGGAACATAATAATTCACATGAGGTTTAAAAGTAATTTAATGAAAATTGTCTTTTGAAAATTTATTATATGCTCAAATACTGAATATAATGGACTGTGATAATGACTATGTGAGAATAAATATGACCGTTAAGGGATGTTAATATATTGGGTTAATTATACCTTGATATATATAAATGATATTTAATATATGAATTAGTTTGAAAATTTTACATTATGTTATCATGCCATTGATAATAGATGAAATAAGGAGGTTGATTTCTTGGTAATCATCTTGTACTGACATTATACAATGAAAAAATGATCAAAATAAAAGTAAATTGAAAAGGAAAGTCCAAATTGTATTATTCAAATCTTCACTAGAGGCTATTGACCCCTAATGATGTTAATAAGAATGTGTTTTAATGATTCTATATGATAGAGTTATTCATAATATTTAAAGAAGTTATGTAATCTCCATGGAATTTCCATAGCAAGAATCAGTGTTATAAAATTAAATTCATTAGTTTTTAATTATATATGATACCAAATGAAAATATTAAAAAAAATTTAAGTTTAAATTATTTCAAATTCAACTTAAAAATAGATAAATATTTTATTTTTAATTCAATTGGTGAGGCAAAGGCTTACTCAATAATTTTTATTATTGAAATGTAATATATTTTTCTCAAATGGATCTAATTAAGGGTTGTATATATTCATCTAATATCACTTATATGATAAGATAATTTTTTAGTTAGAAAAATATTGTTTACATAAAAATGATATAATGGATTCATCACATTGGTTTTATGATTCCTAAAATTCTATAAAATGATTTAAGATGAAGATAAGGATAAAAAAATTGAAACATTTTTCCTATATGTTTGGTAAAATATTATGAATTGTGATCTACAATCATAAGTTAAATATTTTAAATAATAAAATATTAATTTTAAAAATAATCCAAACACATATAATGTCGTATATTACTTGTAAATAATAGTATAATTTTTAAATATAACTAATAAATTATGGAAATGTAATTTTTTAAACACAAAATATTTTATTTACTATAATAAGGTATTTATAAAAGAAAATGTTATCATAGAGACAATTGATAGAATGTTTTGACATTAATATGATCAATGTTAACAAACAAAAATTTATTCCAATCAAAAAATAATGTGATTTTCTACATAACCTGAAAGAGTTTAGGATACGATGGTGCGGTAATAATGTAAATAGTTTAAATTGATATGAATGAAATTGTGTTATCAGAAATAATTAATAAATGATCAAGGACTGTAAATAATTGTTATAAATAGACAAAAAATTTCCTTAAAATCATAAAAGTGATTTTATTTTTTATGAGTATTATTAGATTAGTTTGTTAGTTGGACATTAGGAATATGATAGCAATGTTTCGCCATTATTTAAAATCGATTGTATCATCGATTTTACTCAATATTTTTTTAAGTGGTAGGGTTTTATCTTATGGTCATATAGACATTTTATATGAATTACAAATAGATTTAATGAGTTTAAAACACCCAAAATGTGTTTCTAAAAATGAATGATCAAGTAGACTGTCTTATATGAATTGTTAGACATGTGATTATATATGTTTTGTATAAGTATTATAAATTATTTTTAAGAATATTAAAATTTTCATTTTATACTAAAATAAATTATCCATTTATCATTCCATAAAATTGAAAAATATATATATATTTAAATGTATCACGTTATATAAAATGATAATTTATATCTTAAATTATCATTGTTAGTAAACAATAAATGATTTTATTTTTTGATTATTATAGGTTGTAAACATATTGTATAGTAATAATTAGTTTTTTTCTGATATAAGGATATAGAATGTTCTCATGAGGTACAACGCTTGACCATGGAGGGCCATATGTTTTTCTTTATTTGTTACATTGGTATGATTACAAGGAATAAAATCATGAAATGATAGATTATTTAGCAGTTTTTATAAAAAATATTACACCCAAGGGACCCATTTTACTTTTGGAATAAAAAATATAACACATTAAGAAAAATATGATCACCATCATTTGAAGCTCATTCTATGAATTCATATTCATATCCTAGGTAATGGAAATAAAATAATGGTGATATCATATTCTCATTATGTGAAAAGTTAGCAAAATAATATTATTAATTAATAATGAAAAATAAAAATATAAATCATATAAATTATTGAATAATAACATTTAAATAATCACATTAACTCAAAAATTGGAAATGGTTATTCTAATTATTCAAATAATGACAATGAATATTAATAATGAGAAAATTTAAAATGATAGATGTTTATACTATCAAGACCAATTGTTTCTGACGCTTTCATTGGGATGCGCACATCCATATGTTTGAGGATGATGAGGATGTGCTAACTATTTCCCCACATTCCTGCATTCCAAAGGTGGGTGGCATCTGTCACTTATTCATGGAAATTTTCTCCATGATTGAAATGGGATGATGGGATTTTGGTTCTTCATTTCGTGGATTCCTCCTCGGAAATCGTCACCTAGTCCGGGTCTCCCTTATATATTAAGATGTTGTTCGTGAAACTCTTCCCAGTGCCATATATTTATGGACGCCAGTTAATTACACTGCTTCTGTTGGAACATTCCAAAGGTGTCCATCCTAGGAAACAACCTTCGGTCAGGGAGTAGTCACATTGGACATCACTGGTGTCTCTGGACACTAGAAAACTTGTGCGTCTGGGTTTCTTCACCTTATTATAGGCCTTCTCAAGGGCGTGAAAGCCCAAGGTATCCCACGTCGAATGTGGAGAATTATACTACATAGGCATGTCTCTGAGGTTTTCCTCATCTTATCATGTTTAACATAGGGTATGTCGCAGGTTTAACGTCTAGCGGGGACTGATCGAACTAATCGGAACAATGACTAGAGTGGATCATATGGGTGTAACCCCTAGAGGGAACACTGATTCATGGAGGTGGATTGATGTGATATCACCGGGATGTGGTGGCCTGGGTAAGAATCATGATGGATAATGGATGGTTATGTTATGTGGATATAGAATAAGATGGAATCGACTTGAGGGCAACAGTGATGTTGGGCTTCAGCCTCGAAGAGACCTCCAACATATCCCCGTGTCAGAGGATCAAAGTCCAAATAGTTCAGGATGGGGTATAGGATCTGGGTGTACATAGAGGACAGTGACTCGATGATATAATAAGTCATATGCGTGGTTAGCAGCCAGAGGTTGGTGTAACGCCACTAGGACGGACCATAGATATGGGTCCCAATGGAAGGTACAACAATGGCATACCACTGGGATTGGGTTGATATTGGCTTACCCCTTAATGGGGATCACAACGTCTTACTGCAATGTGTGGTTCCCAATAGATTTCAATTGGTTAGTGATCACAACATCTTATTGAGGCCTGAGGTTTACAACGTCTTACCGCTTGATGAGGGGGGCACAACGGCTTACCACTAGATGGGGTTGAACTTCATGGTGGCTTCCTATGTACCCTGTCTGGGAGACAGGGATCAAAGGCCATGTAGTTCAAAAAGATATCGTTTAATGTTGTGTGTGATGAAAAGGGGGATACTGTTTAACATGATGTAGGATGAAGGTGAACTGACATATATGGGGTTAGTTTAACTTGGTGTTGGGCTTGAAGCATAGGGAGGGGTTCTGCGTACCTTACCTTAGCAAGGATCAAAGTCTATGTAGTTCAGGAAATTGGATTGGGTGAGCAGATATGAAGTGGTCACGACTAAAGGTCCTTGGTATTGAACCTCTAGGAGGCTTCCTACATACCTTTCCTTAGAAAGGATCAAAGTCCACATAGTTCGGGAAAAAATATTGGGTGAGTCGACATGAAGTGGTCGGGAACAATGGTTGGTGGGCTTGAACCTCTGGGAGGCTTCCTATGTATATAGCCTTGGTAAGGATCAATATCCGTATAGTTCAATAAAATGGATTGGGTGAGCCGATGTGAAGTGGTCTGGACCAACTGTTATTTGGATTGAACCTCTAGGAGGCTTCCTACATACTTTTCCCTGGCAAGGATCAAATTCCACGTAGTTTGGGATAGTGTTGTTGAACAGATGTGAAGGGAGTCGGGACCAATGGTTGTTGGGATTAAACCTATGGGAGTATTCAAACCCTCTTTTCCATGGAAAAGATCAAAGTCCACGTTGTTTGGGAAGGTGTTGCTGAACTGGCATGAAGGGAGTCAGGAGCAATGGTTTTTGGTCTAGATCCTCTGGGAGGCATCCTACGTTCCATGCCTTGGCAAGGATCAAAGTCCATGTAGTTCATGATAATGGATTGGGTGAGCCTACGTGAAGTGGTTGGGACCAATGGTTGTTGGGATTGAACCTCTGTGAGACTTCATATGTACCTTTCCTAGGAAAGGATCAAATTCCATGTAGTTCAAGAAAATGGATTGGGTGAGCTGACATGAAGTTTTCAGGACACATATTTGTTCGAATTGAATCTCTAGGATGCTTCCTACGTACCTTGCCTTTTCAAGAACAATTTCCACATTATTTGGGATGGTGTTGGGGAACTGACGTGAAGGGAGTCTGGACCAATGGAAGTTGGGCTTGAACCTCTGGGAGGCTTCCAACATACCTTTCCTTGACATGGATCAAATTCCATGTAGTTTGGGTGGGTGAGGGGATTGAATTATATGGAGGCCCAGAGAGGATGTCATGGTAAATTATTACTCTAACCCCATGTGATTCATGATCGGTGAGTAAAAAAAGAGGCTACAAAGACCTGCCGATCACATCATGAAATCTTCATCCATGGGAAGTGGTGTAGGGATGACAGGTAGTTAGTGACCCAAAATGGAAATAAGGTCTTACACACGATCCACAACCCAAATAGGAAATAGGGGCTTACACGTGGTTAGTTGCCCAAGGAAATGGAGATTGCGACTTACTCTAGGGTTGGGGCCCGATGGCGACAAAGTCCAAAGGGAGAAGGATTTGGCACGGAAGAGAGGAGGGGTCTAGTGCCTACCCCCTGTTGATTCAATAAGGTTTTCCTTATGAACTTTCCATTCATTCGTGTTTGGGGAGATTGTTGATTCAATAATGTTTCCTTATGAATTTACCATTCTGTCTTGTTTTGAAAATCACAAACACCTTATCTAAAAAAAATTCATTTTACCCTATGCTTTGCTTTCATAAATAAAATTTCCTTCCCCATGGAAATTCATCCTTATCATATTTTTCATTATTCATTATTCTATCTAAATATAAAATTCAGTCTCATATCTAAAAACCTCCGAATCATATAATAATTGGATATAGAGCATTCTATTTTCAGGTTCCAAATTCTACCTCCAAGTTCTCGGAATTCAGACTCTAAACTCTTCTGAGTTCTAACTCCGTGTTCTCTGAATTCAAACTCCAAAATCTTTTGAGTTCTAACTCCGAATTCAAATGAATTCAGACTCCAAAATTTGAATGTTTAGACTCCGGATTCTAATGAATTCAGACTCCAAATTTGAATGTTAAGACTCCGAATTCGAATGAATTCAGACTCCAAACTTTATAAGTTCAAACTACGAATTCTCATGAATTATTACTCCAAGATTTGTAAGTTCAGGTTCCAAATTCCTGTGAATCTAGATTCCGAATTTCCTTGAAATTCTGACTTCATAATTCTATAGAGTTTAGGTTATGAATTCCTTAAAAAATTATTCCGAATATCCTTGTATTATAGATACTGAATGTGTTTTTGGTTAGACTTCGAACTATTATTTTCTTACATTACAAATATTTGATTTTTGTTATGTAACCATATTATTTCTTACACTTGTTTTTTTAATAAAACTATTTTGTTCTTTTAGTTACTAACTAACCATTGTTTGAGTGAAACGTGTACAGTTCCCTCCGAAATTCAAGGAAAAATATGACCATTGGATGAGGGAGCCAACCGTTGGTGTTGTGCCTATAAACTAGATCTCATTTGAAAGAGTTAAAAACAAGTTGATAAATCTAGAGATTGCATGCTGCTGAAGTGTTTTCTAGAGAGAGAAACTTTATTACATTATGCGTACTGAACACCTTGTCCAGATTTTCTTTGTACGACTCTAAATGTTGCTGAGTACATTCGAGGGCTTTTAAGGATATGATGACATAGGTGCGGACTACCTTAAAGTTCGAGGACTTCCTTACTGAGGAAGACATAGGTGCCGACTACCTTGAAGTTGAGGGCTTGCTGGGATAGAATAACATACTCAAATCTTTATATCGATCGCTTACCCTGGTGTGGGTAAGACAGAATTTCTTGAAATTACAAATCAATGGACCTTTATCCACAGTTGATGGATACCCTTCTCTTTGGGTTAGAAGATTTACTACTTGTTACTTGTTTTGTTACAAGTTTTCTGCTGCATTTTATTTGTTGAGGAAAGTATAACTATCTTATACTTCCTTATACTTGTATATTTTGATTTAGTAAGATTATATACGTTTTAAGGAAGAATATTTATCTTTGTAAAATTTCATTAAGTTTCATTTTTTGGAACCATCTTTCCCAGAATATCTTTCTCAGAATCATATTTCCAGAATCTAGCAAGTGTGTAGAACTAGAGGTTTTTTGAATTATCGTGTTTAACCTTATTAAACATAATCATCATTAAATGTTCCCAAAAAAAATTTAAAGTATAAAATCCACCCCCTATTGTATTTTGAGCATTACTAGATACTTCATTCAGTATTTATGTTATTTCGATCCTACATTTGGTATTATAGAGTATATCATACTCCACATACCATATCAACAATTGGTATTAGAGTATTATTTCAATCGGAATTAATCTCATGATTAGATTTAGAAAAGAATTCATCTTATTCTTATTTTTGGAATCAGATTTTTGGACTTATAAAGTTTGGATTCCTTTTTTTCCTAGAGATACACTTGTTCTATATTTTTATTTTTGGGGAATATTTTCCTTGTTTAGAATCATTTAGTACTAAAAAAGTTTGTGTGAAAAGTTTTTTTTGATTATGGAAGAAATCAATGTTGGTTCCATTGAAAACCTAAATCCAACTAGACCGCCTAATTTTTATGGGAATTATTACAAGTATTGGAGAGATCGTATGAAGACATTTATTATCCATACTGTAGTAGACAAATTTTTTATGCTTAATGGAGGATATTAAATCCCTTACAAGGAAGTTAGTACTTTCACCAATCAAGAAAAGAATGAATATCAACTGAATTATAAGGAACATAGTACATTGCTTTATTCCATGACTAGAAATATACATCACCAAATTTCATCTTGTGAAGCAGAAAATTCCATATGGAAAAAACTAGAAGTTACAAACTTTGGAAATTAAAAAGTGATAGAAACAAGAAGAGCCATGCTCAGAGCCAAATATCATGGTTTTTTCATTCCTTATGGAGAACCCATATGTAAGGTGCAACAGAGATTCATGACTACTGTTAGTAGTTTACAATCTATGGGTGTGAAAGGATCAGATGATGAATCCCTTGTTGATAAAATCATAGACAACATGCCCAATGAATTGGAGTCCAAGAGGATGGCTATTGATGATAATAGAAAGGTTACTCAAATTTCTCTTGATGAAATTTTTGGAACTATTATTCAACATGAGACTAAAATGAAGAGAGATCCTGAAAACATTAAGAAGAAGAATGGGAATGGTAGTGTTTCTTTTACTACAACTTCAAACCATATGAAATCCAAGACTCCTAAGTGAGTTACTAGATCCAAATCTATGAACATTGTTATAAAATCCAAATCTAGTGGAAGTGAATCTTCATAAAATGGTATTTCCGATCTTGCATTATGAATGAAAAAGATTATTGGTCAGAAGAAATTTCAATATAGATATAAGAAAAAACAAAGGAAAGATAAGAAAGATTCATAAGTCACATGTTATAAATGAAAGAGAGCTGGATATATAAGAGCATATTTTCCTATGCTTAAAATAAATGAAAGAATTGAAAAGAATTCTGAGGATAATAGAAAGAAGTACTAAAAATGTAAATCTAATAAATTTTTGATATCTAATGACTCCTAGAGTTCCAGTGGTGGAGACTCGTCTGATGAATCATCAGATTACGAATCTTCTGGATAGAATAGTCATTGTCTAATAGCTAGAATTCCTATTGAAAATCCGTGTATGATGGCTAAGGTACACAATGCAGAATCAATGACCATTGTTTCATTGAATGAAAACTATAGTGATGATAAATACTATGAAACTTCAGATGAAGAATATTCTTCTGATGATGATAGTAGTTTACCTACCTATGAATAAGATTATAGGTTTTCTAAGCTTCTTGAGAATAAAATTTCTAAAGTCAACAAAAATCTAGATAAAGAAAATTCTAGGATATCTATACATAATGAATAAATATAAAATCATTCTAAAGATCTTGACAATAAAACTTTTTACTTTGAAAATATTTCAAAAAATCATGAGGAAGTAAATTTTGAGAAATATAAACATTCTAAAGAACTATAAAATGTAATTTCTATGAAAAATGATTTCAAGCCAATCTCTAGTTCTAAAGCTAATGTTTTGGAAGATAAGAACATACTTATTAGACTTAAGTACAACATTTTTTCCTTGAGGAAATTCTTTTCAAACATTACCATAGGAGAATAAAATTTTTATAAAATGTATTCTCAAATCCGAACTCTAAGGAATAGTTCGGGTTTTGGTTATACTAGTTCTAAACTGATTTTTAGCAACAATTATTTTTTTCCTCAATGTGATCCATTCTGCACTAAGTGTTAGTGTGGTGGACACTGGGAAAAATTTTGTTCTTATACAAAACACAGTCATTAGGATTTCATAAGGCCTATTTTTCTAAGATAATGTGGGTGCCTAAAATTTGGATTTCTAAAACTTCTCGATCCAAGAAAGTTTTGGTTCCGAAAGTCACTCTTTTGTTTTCAGGAATGTAAAGAATTTACCAACATCAATAAATGGTACATAGATAGTGGATGTTCCCGACATATGACTGGTAAAAAACTACTTTGATGAGATTATCAAGTCGAAAGGAGGAAAAGTAACTTTATGATATAATGCTAAGGGAGAAATTATTGGTATATGTAACATTGTTCTTCTGGTAAAAAAATTGATTTCAAGTGTTTTGTTTTTTAAGGTTCTTAAGAAAAACCGCATCAGCATAAGTAAATTATGTGATGAAGGTTACCTTGGGAATTTTAAGAATGACAAGTGCTTAGTACACAATTCCAAGTAAGAGTTTATTCTTTCTTCCCATAGGCATGATAATGTATACAAACTAAACTTAGAAGACCTTAGGAGCCAAGACATACCTTGACTTAGTGTAATGGAAGATCATTCTTGGTTGTGGCATAGAAGGTTAAGATACTGTAACCTTAGGAAGCTATGTAGACTCTCAAAAAAAAGATTATTTAAGGATCTACTAGAGCTTAGATTTGATGCTTCAAAAGTTTGTGATCCTTGTCAATATAGAAAGAAACATAAATCAAGTTTTAAATCAGTTGATGATGTCTCAACAAATGATGCATTACAGTTAGTGTATATGGATCTTTTTGGACCAACACAAACTGGAAGCATTGAAGGAAAATATTATGTATTTGTGTTAGTTGATGATTACACTACATTTATTTGGGTCAATTTCCTAGAAAATAAATCTAAATCATTATCTTATTTCAAATGATTTAGAGCCCAAGTCAAAAATGAGAAAAAAAACTTCCTTTGATTACTATTCATATTGATCATGGAGGAGAATTTAAAAATTCTTATTTTAAAACATTTTTTAGTAGAAAATGCATTAATCATAACTTCTCTGCACCTAAAACACCTCAACAAAATGGTGTTTTTGAAAGAAGGAATAGATTTTTTCAAGAGATAACAAGAACCATGTTGATTGAGTATTCTGTAGCCAAACATTTTTGGGCTAAAGCAGTAAGTACTTCTTGTTTTACTATAAATCATGTTTTGATTAGACATTTTCTCAATAAAACTTATTATGAGTTATAGAATTGTAGAAAACCTAGACTTTCCCACTTTATGGTTTTTGGTTGCAAAGTATTCATCATAAATACTGAAGACAATCTTCACAAATTTTCACCAAAACCTGATGAAGGAATTTTCGTAGGCTACACCACAACTTATAAGGCTTATAAAGTTTTTAATAAAAACACTTGTACTATTGAAGAAATAGTACATGTCAAATTTGATGAAACTGGTCATTTTTTCATTAAAAAACCTCAACCTACATCTTCAGATGTGTTTTCAAAAACTGATTATCAACCCATGATAGAAGATCCTTCTGACAATGAAAATGTCTAAGAAGATAATTCTAAAACATTTACCCCAGAAGATTTCCTACCCTATGTTGATGAATAGTTATTAAAAAACCCAAATCAGGTGTTTCTAAAGAATCATCATAGTGGCAGTATCATTGGTGATGTGAATCAACCTATAAGGACTAGATGTTCCTTATGAAATGAAGTGGAACATATAGAATTAATTTCCCAATTATAACCAAAAAACACTGATTAAGAAATAAGTTATGATGATTAGATAAAATCCATGCAAGATGAACTAAATGAATTCGAATGGAATAAAGTCTAGACCTCAGTTGAAAGACCTAAGGAAACTTCTGTTGTTGGAGTAAAATGGGTTTTCAGAAATAAGTGTTCTTAAAATGGATTCATGGTAATAAATAACACTAGATTGGTTTCTAAAGGCTATAATCAACAAGAAGTAATATACTATGAAGAAACTTATGCTTCAGTAGCTAGACTTTAATCTACTTGTATTTTACTTGGAATTGCAGTATTCATCAATTAAAAAAAAATTCAAATGGATGTGAAATGTGCTTTCCTTAATGGTTATGTTCAAGAAGAAGTTTTTTTTTTGAACAACCACCTAGTTTTAAAGACACAAAACATCCTGAACATGTTTTTAGACTTACCAAAGCTTTGTATGGATTTATGCAGTCCCCTCGATCCTGGTATGATATACTTACAATATTTTTGATTCAAAATAATTATGTTAAGGGAAATGTAGATCCAACCCTTTTTATAAAGAAATATAAGAAAAAGGTTTTGATTGTTAAAACTTATGTTGATGATATTATATTTGGTTCAACTCAAGATTCTCTAACTGATTACTTTTTCGGATCTAATGAAATTTGAGTTTGAAATGAGTATGATGGGTGAGTTAACATTTTTCCTTAGTTTTCAAATTTCTTAAAAACCAAAAGGAATTTATATATCCCAACATAAGTATGTTAAATATCTTCTTAAAATGTATGGATTTGACAACACTAAGAGTATTAGTACTCTCCTTGGTACCTCAAACACTCTTGATCGTGATGAATCTAGGAAACCAGTAGATCAGAAATCTTTTAGAGGTATGATATGAAGTTTACTTTACTTGACAGCTAGTCTTACAGACTTAATGTTTTTAGTATTCTTATTCGAAAGATATCAATCCAATCATAAGGAATCTCATTTAATGGAAGTGAAAATAATTTTTTGCAACTTAAAGTGAACAATGGATTTAAGACACTTTTATACGTCTGGAAATGATTTTATTTTAAAAAGTTTTTCAGATGTTGACTTTAGTTGATGTAGAATGGATAGAAAGAGTACATTCGGAACTTGTCATTTCTTAGAAGATTCATTAGATTATTGGTCATGCAAGAAGCCACACTCAGTAGCACTTTCCACTGTTGAAGCTGAATATGTAGTAGATGAAAGTTGTTGTGCTCAAGTATTGTGGATGCAAAACACACTCATAGACTATGGTATGAGTTTTACCAAAACACAACTTTAGTGTGATAATATTAGTGCCATTTCTTTAATAAAAAACCATGCACATCACTCTCCTGCAAAACACATATATATTAGGCATCACTTTCTTAAGGATCACACACAAAAAGGAGATATCATTCTTTAATTTATCGGAACACAAGATCAACATGCTGGTATTTTCACAAAATCGTTACCCTCCGATAGATGAGAATACATTAAACATAAGTTAGGAATGATAACCATAAGGTAATATTTCTTGTTAAAATTATGTTGAAATCAATCTATTTACAACAATAAACTCATTTATTTAGGGGGGGTACATTTTTTTGATAGTTAAATGAAAATTTTCTTACTCTGTTTTTTTTAAATGAAAATTTCCGTAGTCACATTTATTTTCAATATTTTTTGTAATTAAAATTTTTGTATTCAATTTGAATTTTAAAATTTGTCAAAACGAAAGTTTTCGTAGTCAGTTTTCTTTTCAAAATTTTTGAAATGATGATTTTCATACTCAAAATTTTTGTAATGAATTTTTTTGTACTCAAAATTTTCATAATAAAATTTTTTGTACTCATTTTTTTCATGGAGATTTTTGTAGTCAAAATTTTTAAGTAAAGAAGAAATATCCCTAAGTAAAGGGGAGTTTATCTAAGGGGGAGTTTTCATTAAAGATATTTATGTACCCAAGAAAATGAAAAATATCATTTTGGAAGTCTAGAATATGATCATTAGTGTTCCAAATCCTAAGGTGGAGTTAGTCGTATTCATCTTTTCCCATATTATAAGGGAGATAAGTTTCATTTTCATAGTCGAGAAAAGTATTTTCAAAGTCCTTATTATATTTTTTCATAAGGACGTTTGTGCTTTCCAAAAAGGGGAAGATTGTTGAGTCAACAAGTTTTTCCTTATGACATTTCCATTCCTTCATGTTTGGGGAGATTGTTGAGTCAATATGGTTTTATTATGAATTTAAAATTCCTTCTCATTTTGAAAATCACAAAAACCTTATCTTAAGGAAAATTTCATTTAACCCTATTCTTTGTTTTCATAAGGAAAATTTCCTCCCACACGAAAATTCATCCTTACCATGTTTTTCATTGTTCATTATTTTGTCTAAATATAACATTCATTTTCATATCTAAAAACCTCAGAATCATATAATACATAGATATAGATCTTTCTTTTTTCAGGTTCCGAATTCTGACTCTCAGTTCTCTAAATTCAGACTCTGAACTCTTCTGAGTTCTGAATCCGAGTTCTCTCAATTCTGACTCTGAACTCTTCTGAAATATGACTCTGAATTCAAATGAATTTAGACTCCGAACATTTCATGTTCAGAATCCAAATTATAATGAATTTAGACTTCGAACATTGTATGTTCAGACTCCGAATTCTAATGAATTCAAACTCCGAACATTGTATGTTCAGAATCCTAATTGTCATGAATTCTGACTCTGTACATTGTATGTTCTGGTTCTGAATTATTGTCAATCCAGATTTCGAATTTCCTTGAAATTCAGACTATAGAATTCTATTGAGATCAGGTCTTGAATTCCTTAAAAAAAATCCTAATTTCCTTGTATTATAGACACCAAATGTGTTTTTGGTAGACTACGAACTTTTATTTTCTTACATTCCAAATATTTTTTTTTATGTAACCATATTTTTGCTTACACTTGTTTTTGATATAAAACAATTTCGTGCTTTCAGTTACTAACTAACCATTGTTTGAGTGACACATGTACAGGTCCCACCGAAATTCAAGGAAAAATATGACCGTTGGAGGAGGGAGCAGACTATTGGTGTTGTGCCTATAAATAAAAGCTCATTTGAAAGAGCTCACAATAAGTTGATCAATCTAGAGATTATATGCTGGTGAAGTGAATTCTAGAGAGAGACACATAATTTCTTTGTGCGTACTCAACACATTGTTCAAATTTTCTTTGTGCAACTCTGAATTTTGTTGAGTACATTCGAGTTCTTCTAAGGATAAGAAGACAGAGGTTGTGACTAACTTAAAGTTTGAGGACTTCTTTTCTTAGGAAGATAGAGGTTCCAACAACCTTGAAGTTGAGGTCTTTCAGGGATAGCACGACAAACTACAATCTTCATATCAATGGATTACCCTATTGTGGGTAAGACAGACAATCTTGAAAGTATATATCAAGTGACCTTTATCCAAGGTTGTGGGATACCCTTGTCTTTGGGTTAAAAGATTTACTACTTGTTACTTGTTTTGTTACACGTTTTCCAATGAATTTTATTTTTTGAGGAAAGTATAATTATCTTATACTTTCTTATACTTGTATAGTATGATTTATTAAGATACTATACACTTTAAGGTAGAGTATTTATCTTTGTAAACATTCATTATGTTTCATTTTCCCGAACCATCTTTCCCCGAATCACTTTCGGAGAATCATATTTCCGGAATCTAGAATGTGTGTAGAACTAAAGGTTTTGTGAATTGCTTTGTTTAACCTTGTTAAACATAAGAATCTTTTAAAATTTCCAATGTAATTTTTTAAATAATAAAATTAACCCACCTCTTGTATTTTGAGCATTATTAGATACTTCATTCAGTATCTATATTATTTCGATCTTGCATTTGATATTATAAAGTATATCATACTCCACATACCATCTCAACACCCCCCCCCCTCTGGTCATTGGCTAGGAATAAAATTGGAGGAGCAGGGATGTTTCCTCCTATAAGAAAGGCTAGGGGCTTACACCAAGGTGGTTTCCCTTTCCCCACAGATAGACGCTACTCCAGTAAAAAGGATCTCATTATATGTGAAGAAGATCCCATTCTCATGGAGAACAGTGGGCATAGATAATGTCTGAGATGGGGCACCCCACCTACAATGCATAGGGAGGGGACATAGTTTAATGTAATTTTTTGAGGGCGATGATTCTTTGAAGTTTAACATACTATATCATGGATGATGTGGGTTCTCTCCGCACCCCTAGTACTTACATAACTTGCATGCTTTAACCCTTGGTGAAGGGAAGGCACCAGCAATGATGTGGTGAGGGGGTATCATGGACTGATCTAATGAAGGGTCCACATCGGCATGGCTGTGTGAAGAAGAAATATCCATTAGCTTGCCTATGAGAATAACCAGGAGGTGAAGCAATGCAATGGGGAGCGCCACCCAAGGGATCTTGAAATTACTTTGTGAAAACCTAAAGGGTCGCACAGGAGAATGGCACACTACATAGATTTTTTTGCGCATAATAGGGGATTAGATAAGGTTACATAAGGTATGTATGACACATGGTTCACACAATTATGGTGGTGTGCGATATTATAAGATGCACAGAAGATAGAAGGCGCACACAGAAGCCTGAAGGGTTTGCGCAATATGAGAGGCTACGTGCAAGATTGAATGGCTGCATGAAAAAAGCTGTCTGATATAGGGGTAACATGCGTGTTAGAAGGATCTGTTGAGTGGAAATGAATTGGGGAAAAAGTAAATTTATGAGGATCACTCCCAAGAGGTACCACCTGAAGAAGGACCTTATTGGGTCTGTCGCACTAGATCCAATACCTTGAGGCCATAGTGTTTTTCACGCGATCACAGAAGAGATATATTTTGTGCAGCAGAGCATTGAATTTTCTTCTTTCACCATCCCCAAAGGCCTGGGTAATGATTTGTCTTATAGACGATGTCCTATTAGGCTGCATGAAAAACGACCACTTGATTTCACATTGGGCACACAAGTGTTTGCACGCCGTAAGAAAGTTGACGCGCCTTCCAGACTTTTGTGTGTTGACTCCATTGGTGGTTTCTGGGGGGGGGGGGGGGTCGCAGGGTAATCATTCTTTTGGTGGCTCATGGGGCATGCATTCTCCCCTTTGACGTCGCATTGGTATCATGAGATTTTGTGCGCTACTAGGTGCCTTCATGCTTGGGCCTTTGCTGATTCTCAAGCACACCGGCACACAAGGGCCCCTTTGATGTTGCATTTGGCATGAAAGATTTTTCATGCCACAAGGTGCCTCTACGCTCAGGCCTTAAATGATTCTCAAGTTCACAAATTTTCAAGGGCCCCTTTGACGTCACATTGTTCGTGCAAGATTTTTGGTGCCACCGAGTACCTTCATGCTAGGGCCTTAACTGATTCTAGATCACACTAGCGCACAAGGGCCCAATTGACGTTGTGTTGAGCCCGTAAGATTTTTCATATCACTAGGTGTTGTGCGCAATCCCATGTCATTTATTTCCATTGTCATTGGCGGTTTTAGAGGGGTGTCCACAGAATCCCCCTATGACGTTGCATTGGGCATGCATGATTTTGCCCGCCGAAGGGACTTTTACGCACATCTCTTGAATCTTGCACACACCTACCTCTTTGGTAATAGATTCTTCTCCTTCTCTTACAAATATTTTTTTTCTCTTTATCATCCCAATTCTAGCCATATCCAAAATTCCGTGTCAACAAATTCCCCCCTCAAAATCGGAGTAGAAGGGGGACGCAAAGGTCGGATTCAGAGGGTCACGTCAAAAAGCATAGAAGTGCCCGTTCAGTGCGTGCAAGAACGAAATTTGGGCATGAAAACCTCTTTTTCATGTGAGTAAGATGTCTTACCACCTATAAATAGGTTTAGGGCCCCCACATAGGCCCCTAATTTTACATTTTCTACACGAGAGGCACTTTTCTATCGTGCACGAAAATGGTCCCGATCTGCTCGTATGTTTTTGCGGTCGATTCCCTGTTTTGCGCATTATTAGACATTTTTCGAAAAGATCGACACTTTTGTGCCACAATATATTTTATGCATTGAATCTTCATTCTTTCTCACCTATCCCTTAGGATTTAAATAAAATGGCCACCTAACATGCTGATTTTGAGAGGGAGGCCGCTGTAGCTACAAGGAGGAATCATATGATCACAAAAAATCAAATTCTTCATGAAAGGTGGGTTGTGTCTGATAACTAGATTCTTTTTTTCATGCTTACAAAAACTCAAAAATATTATTTCCTAAGTCATAGACTTCAATTGTGGATCATAATCCATCTAGAGGAGGTGTTGATGCCTAGTTTTGAGACGGATACACCATGGTCATGGGTGACATGATAGGATAGTCTTCTGTAGTTCTATATTACAAACAATAGCCACCCTGCTAGGGAACACAGAATACAACCATCTATGTTCTAAATATGAAGACCCAGATGGTTATGGGAAGTGATCCAGTTCTCTAAGAATATCCCGCTCTTTATGCAAGTAATTTCAGATGTATTGTTATTGACAAGATGATGGGTTGGCATGAATATGATTTCAGAACTTGGGGAAACATCACCAATGAATGGGCATGGGAATATTGGGTATTCCATACAAGCTGGGAATTTGGGATGGAGCTATGGTCTATTAGGCTCTTGAAGTAGTTTGGACGTCCCAATTCCACTTCTACCGATAGTAGGATCGGGTAGCTGAGTTATTCAGTCATTGGTCCCCAGCTACTAACACCTTCCACAACCACCATGGGGAGGTGGGCATCAGTCTGTGGGATGTCTAATGAATTAGGGGAATCCCCTTGGATGGGTACTAATATGACAAGTTCCTCCTAACTGGGAATTTCTGGGGGGATAAGACACACACCCCAATCCTATCATGGCACCTACTTGAGATGGCTAAAGAGGAGCTGAAAATAAAATACATCTTGAAGGACATATACAATTTATGGTGTTTTAGTATTTTCTTAACATATAAAATGATAGTAAAAATTCCTCGCTAAGGGAAGAAATGCCCAAAAACATCTCAAAGGGGAAGGGTAGGATCATACTGATGGGTTCAAGAAGCAGGAGAGTATCGATCGTAGGGATTAGATATAGATGAATGTTGGGAACCAAATGTATAATATGTTAGGTTTCTTTCTGCATTTTTGAGCAGATGGTTGTTTCCAGTGGGGGACACAAGGATGGGGGTCTGTCTAAGGATGCTAGGGATGACCACAATTATGGCGGTGAAGAACAAGGTTAAACTGGGTGTGCCAGTGCTGGACAGGATGTAAATAATTTTGGGCATATCACAAGGAGAAGTACACCCAGAAGAATATGCAGACCATTCTAGATTATCCATGGCTGGGTCACATCCCAGTGAGGCGGATATGACTTCATGAAAGCTATTGGCCCCTGGTAACAGTATGTGTCCATCCCTCTTGATCATTTCCAGAATACACCCACTAACACTCAGAGAAGTGGGTATCGAGATTTTGATAGCCAACCCCATGCACTATGACTTCCACCCATTCTGATCCATGTTCAGTCAGATGGTAAATTATGGACAGGGACAATGAAACACTACACCCAACATTTGGTACATATGGGGATGGTGACAATGACCAATGATATTAGTTTACCAGATTTTAACCATGTGACAACTGGGCCCCGGTGAGAGCACATACACCCCGACTTAACATGGTCGTCGGGTCCTGACCCACCAGGTACCACAAGTTCCCCCGCAGACATGTGGGGCCCACCCGAGGTTCCACCCACATTCCTGAACGGGTCATCTGACTAATGACAGTCTCCACAGGCCAACACTTGTCCTTTCCAGTGTGCTTTGTCCTCACTCACTCACACCCTGGAAAACATCCCAGGAGGTCACCCATCCTAATCACTACTCCAGGCCAATCACGCTTAACTGTGGAGTTCTAATCAGGTAGGCTCTTGAAAAGGAAGGTGCACCTTGTTGACATGAGTCATATCATTTAGTAATTTAACCCTTTATCATTTGGGGATGTTACAATCACCCCCCTTTAGAGCACAACACCATCATTGTGGGCCCTACATCTCAACACCGGCAGTGCACCGCAATTAAGGCTGGGTTCCTCCTCTGATACCAAATGTGACAACCGGGTCCCAGTCATAGCATAGACACCCCGCCTTAACATGGTCGTCGGGTCCTCGCCTACCAGGTACCCCCAGTTTCCCCACAGACACTTGGGGGTACCTGGTAGGCCAGGACCCGACAGCCATGTTAAGGCGGGGTGTCTGTGCTATCACCGGGACCCGGTTATCACATTTGGTATCAGAGGAGGAACCCATCCTTAAGTGCGGTGCACTACCTGGGTTGAGATGTAGGGCCCACAACGATGGTGTTGTGCTCTAAAGGGGGGTGATTGTAACATCCCCAAATGATAAAGGGATAAATGACTAAATGATATGACTCATGTCAATAAGGTGCACCTTCCTTTTCGGGAGCCTACCTGATTAGAACTCCACAGTTAAGCGTGCTTGCCCTGGAGTAGTGATCAGGATGGGTGACCTCCTGGGTAGTTTTCCAGGGTGTGTGTGAGTGAGGAAAAAGGACACTGGAAAGGACAAGTGTTGGCCTGTGGAGACTGTCATTAGTCAGATGACCCGTTCAGGCATGTGGGTGGACCCTCGGGTGGACCCCACGTGTATGTGGGGCAACTGGTGGTACTTAGTGGGTCAGGACCTGACGACCATGTTAAGGCGGGGTGTCTGTGCTGTCACCGGGGCCCAGTTGTCACATTTGGTATCAGAGGAGGAACTCGGCCTTAAGTGTGTGGTGCACTGCCTGGGTTGAGATGTAGGTCCCACAACGAGGGTGTTGTGCTCTAAACGGGGGGAGATTGTAACATCCCCAAATGATAAAGGGTTAAACGAATAAATGATATGACAATTTTCAACAAGGTGCACCTTCTTTTTCGGGATCCTGTCTGATTAGAACTCCACAGTTAAGCATGCTTGGCCTAGAGTACTGATCAGGATGGGTGACTTTCTGGGAAGTTTCTCAGGGTGTGTGTGAGTGAGGACAAAACACACTGGAAAGGACATGTGTTGGCCTTTGGGGACTTTCATTAGTCAGATGACCCGTTCAGGCACGTGGGTGGACCCTGGGGTGGGCCCCATGTGTCTGCGGGGCAACTGGTGGTACTTGGTGGGCTAGGACCCGACGACCATGTTAAGGCGGGGTGTTTGTGCTGTCACCGGGACCCGGTTTTCACAAACCACAACATCCATATTGTGTGACATGAAATGGGTACAAAAAATGAGTGTCAAACACTAACCATATTCATAACGTGGGACTTGTTTCCATTTTTTGTTTGAAACCCTCGAGGAAATTGGCCCGTAATCGTAGGACACCCCTTGGGCCAAGCATCCATGCCATTAGGGGGAAACATCAGATGGGAAATATAATGGAGTCCCAAGTACTGGGAGTGTGTAAAGCATAAATGTTCCCATGCAATTTCAGGAAAAGTTGTATAGAATAAAAGGTGTTGATCTTTAGGGAGGAGGGATACATGGTACAGTCATGATGAGGTTGACGTGAATGAAGGAAAATCTTGCACCACCACATTTGTTTCAATCCAATGGGAGGTCCCAATGTTTGGGGATGGGCCTATGAATGAAATGTATGGGCATTCCATCATATCCCATAAGGATGTGAATCAAGCCATACATAGTTCTGAAGGCCATGTAGTTTAGTGTCGTGTGGTGAGGACGTGGTAGGAGAGAAGAATGATGGAGGTCACATGGTGTAGTAATCATAATCCTTACACCAGTGGGGCCAAAGAAGCCTACATGACATCATGTGGGATCCTCCAAGAGAACTACACCTAGGGGGGATAGTCAAAGAGGAAACATGGGGATTGACTCAAGGAAAAGTATCGAAGCAATCTTACATATCCCATGAGGATTAATATCAAGCCACACGTAGCTCTTGCGGTTTAACGTCTTATAGGATGACACACTGTTTAACTTCTTTTAGGACGAAATACAGTTTAATTTCATGTGGGATACTATAGAGTTTAACGTCATACAGAACAACACACAGTTTAACGCCATGCGGGACGACATACAGTTTAACATCATATGGGAATAAATAATGTTTAACGTCATGGAGGAAAACATACAATTTAACATCATGTGGGACAACATACAGTTTAATTTCATGGAGGGAATTTCATAGTTTAAGGTCATGTGGGACCCGAAAAATTAAGGTCATGTAGTACCAGATATTTTAAGGTCATGTAGGACTGAATAGTTTAAGATCATGTAGGAACCATATTTATAAGGAGAATTTTTGATTGAGGAACTTGTAATTGGTGGGAGGAGTTATACTCTCACCATGTATGGTAACCAGAGAGTATTCACCATTGGAGTAAACATTGTGAATGATGTAAGGCCCTTCCCATTTGGGCTCCAACTTGGGTGGTTTCCTACCAAGTATCATTATTGTCTTGAGGGACAATACAAAGTAACCTTGCAAGAAGGAGAGGAGGTGAAATTTCTTAATGAAAGCTCTAACTATCTTGTTCTAATTCCTTTCTAGATTGTGCAGTCAATGAATCCTATTATCGTCGATCAATTCAAACTCAGCCAGACTGATTTCAGCAACATTAACTAGCACTTTCTGATCACAGACAGTTGTGCGCGATGAGGGAAACTGAATCTCGATGGGCAGGGCGACCTCTATTATGTACACCAGGGAATATGGGGTCACCTGGGTGGAATTATGAGTCATCGTCCGATAATCCCAGAGGGTGTTGTGGATCTTTTTCGACAAAATCTTCTTCTTCTGATCAACCATTTCCTTTGGAATTTTAGAGAGCATTTTGTTAAACACCCTGATCTGTCAATTTTCTTGAGCATGATAACAGGATGTATGGTTAGAATAGATGTTTTACTTAGCGTATAGTTTTTTCCGCCCCACTGCAAGACCTTTTGTGCTGTTATCGGTGAGGACATCGTAAGGGACTCCAAATCGGTAGATGATGTTGGTGCTCCCAAAGTCAACGATGAAACAAGCCTTGACCTCCTTGAGAAAATTTTCCTCTACCCACACGGAGAAGAAATCTGTAGCGGTAAGCATGAACCAGAACTAACGAGCCATCACCAGTGGATATGGTCTGATGAAATCGAGTTCCCATACCGCAAATGGACCAGAGTAATTGGTAGTGTAGAGAGGCTTTGTTGGTCAGTGCATATATTTGGCATGAATTTAGCCTGCATGGAAACTTTTGGAGAACTCAATGCAGTCATGGATCATGGAGGGCCAAAAATACCCTAGTCTCTAAATCTGGTGAGATAGTATTGGCTTTGTCTGATGATCCCCATAGGAAATGGCATGAACCTCTTGCATGACTTGGTAAATATCAACTCCTTAAATGCAATAGAGGAGAATCCCATGAAACCCATTCTCATAGAGGATCTTCTCATGATCAGGACCATCTTGGAGGGTAATCTGTAACGAGCGACATCGAATTCGCTCGTGCTCGACCCAATCAACCTATAGATTACCAATATGGAGGTACTCGACAAAGTAGGTTCTCTAGTCATGCTTCACTTCAATCACTTCATCCAGGGGACCCTGGGGTCTGAACATGGAGGCACCGATAGTGAATTGGATTACCCGAGGGTTGTCATCATCATCTAGAGTGATGGGAGCAATGAATTTCTGGTGTGCCACATGGATAATCCGGTCATCCTATTCGGGCTCTGTAAGAGAGGTAGCTAGGCTGGATAGGGTTTTAGCTTGACCGTTCTAAGACGGAGGGACATGAGTAACTTCTGGTCGAGAAGGGAACTAGTCCATTAGCTGGAGAGTGGATTCCAACAATGGTATGAGATCTGGATTTCTAAAAAAATAGTCACTTTTGATTTTCTTGATGACTATTTCAGAGTGCCTTATTACAAGAAAATGGGGAATGTCAATCTCGAGGGCCACTTCAAGGCTAGTAATGCGAGCTTGATACTCTGCCTCACTGTTAGTGCAGCCTTCTGACAACAACATTTAATATGGAAGATTGTCTTGTGCTAGGGAAATGAAGGCAATACCCAGACCTACACTGTTGAGCTTGGGGTAATTGACAGTTATACCGGTGAGGCTTCGGGAATCACCATAAAAATAAAATTTCCAACATGGAATGACATGTTCTACCGAGAGAATCACTTCATCGGGGAAATAGAGATCCAGGGACTGGTCTGCAAAATCTGGATGGGTAGCAAGGAAGACTATCAACACATTCCCCATAATATCATTATAATGGACAACCCTGACTTCGAAATTATGAAGGATTACCACCCACCGATCTAGACATCCTGTCAACATGGGGCGGTTCAAGATGTACTTCAGTGGATCCACTCAAGATACTAGTTGTACGTCATGGTGCTGCAAGTAATGTTGAGTTTTCTATACTATGAATACAAGTGCAATGCAGATCTTCTTGATAGGGTAGTATCTGGTCTCTGTATCGAGGAGCATGCGACTGAGATAGTAGAGACTATTCTCCATCCCCACATTGTTCTTCTGGGTGAGAAGGGTGCCAAGAGACCATTCCAGGGTGGTCACGTTATGGACCAGTGGATTTCCAAATATGGGTGGCATTAAGACTTGAGGATTGAGAAGGTACTACTTTATTTCCTCTAAAGTAGTCTGATATTATTCATCCCACTCGTAGACAACTCTTTTCTTTAAGAGCCAAGAAAATTTCATACACTTACCGGACAGATTCACGATGAATTGAAGTATGTAGGCCAAGTGGCCTTGGAAACCTTGACACTACTAGAGGATTCTTGGGGGAGACATCTGTCTAATGGCTTTGATCTTCTCCGAGTCAATCTCGATGCCCCTGTATCTGACAAAGAATCCGAGAAAATTTCCATAGGTGACCCCAAAGGCACAATTCAATGGATTCATCTTTATGTGGTAGGAACTGAGGAAGTTGAACACATTATAAAGGTCTTTAATATGGTCCTGACGCTGGAAATATTTGACCACCAGATCATCCACATAAAATACCCCCAAAATTATAATGATTGGCTTAAATATACGATGCATAGCCGTTGATAGGTGGCACCAGCATTCTTTAAACCCAAGGGAATAACTTGGTAACATAAATTACCTTGTGGTGCCGTAAAGGATATAGAATACTCATCCTCGAGGTACATTCACATCTGGTTATACATGGAGTACCCATCCATGAAATATAGGGCTTAGAACCTATCTGTATTATCGATCAACAATTCTGTCACAGGAAGGGGAAAATCATCATTCAGACACCGATTTTTGAGATCTTGGAAGTCAATGTAGACTCTGATCGGTTTGTTCATCTTCCTGACTAGCACAATGTTGTATATCCATTTGGGGTACTGGACCACCTTAACAAAATTATCTTTGATGAGCTTATCAACTTCTGCCTCGATAATAGAACCATGATAGGGGTGCATCTTTCTGGGAGGTTGCGTGAACCCGCAATGATTTTCCAGGAAACTGAGGCTGTGGATGGCTACCTGAGGATCTAGTATTGGAATCATGTCATAAAAATAGGATAATACATAAAAATTATGTTTAAGTAATTCTATTTACTATTTTTTCTCCTCGAGGGGTAGGACCGCACTGATCAATATGGGTTTCGGGTCCGCCTTGCTACCGAGGTTCACCTACACCAATTCAATGACCATGGTGGAGACACCCTCTTCAAAGGCAAGGGGATAATCCTATAAATCATCATATTCACTTATGGAGGAGGGATAACTGGGGAGAGGAGTTTCCTCTGAGTCGACAGATCCGGATGGGAGGCTGGTACCTGCCTGAGAGGTAGTGAACAGGGCATCGGGGAACTCATGTGCTGTCAAAACCATAGAGATGAAGGTTGTTGATCCGATCCCATCTGGTCTTCGGCCCAAGGTGAAAACCTGATGATATAGAAGAAATAATGGAGCTTCATCTTGAGTTGGTTAATTCCATCCTAAATACACAAGCATGTATGATGTATTGTCGTTTCCATGGGGCGGACATCCTAATACCTTATGGGAGTAGGAGTATCTGGGATCACTTGAGCATGATTTGTGTAGGAATATGAGGTGATATTACAGAATTTATTAGACTTGTAAATGTGTTCCCCCCTCATTCTAGAAATAACAAAGCATTGTCCAATGTCCGAGGTTGTAGCCACGAATCAGTGGATTGGAATGATATGGGCATCTTCCGGAATTTTCCATAGGTCGGTCATAGCCGCGGCATGCTCAAACTCATTATCCTAGATCTGCTTGTCTTTTCTCTAATAATAGTTGGCATCTAGATAGGGGGTTCAAAAGTGGAAAAGGGTAAAATGTCACCTTGAAACATGCCCACATGACCATTAATGGAGTACCTGAGGCAGTAGTGATACGATGAAGGAACCTCCATATTCAGGTGATGCCAAGGCCTGCCCCTCAACGCATTATAGGCAGTATTCTAAGAGAAAACCATAAATTTGGTGCTAGGAACAATCCCACCAAACTGGGTCTTTAAGAAGATCTTGCTGACCGGTTTTTGTTCCATCCTGTCATAGCATTGGATTCTTTGGTTAGAGGGACTTAGACTATCCTCATACAACCCATGTTTTTGGAACATTTGAGTCAGGATTAATTTGATTCTGAATCCTGTGTCGACCTGACAACAGCGAACCTCCACACCATTAAAATATCTAATGTTGTATAGTGGGAAAATGTTCCCCTGTGTGGGAGAGCCTTCATCTTTTCCAAATAATGAGATGATGGCTTGGCATTCAGCATGCTCGACCACCTCAGCATGGAAGGCTTCTATGAATTCTACCTCCATATCAAACTGGTGGGGGATTCTTAAAGCCTCAGCGAGGGCCTCACACATATCTGGTGAAAGGATAAGGGCCAAAATAGCAGAGATATTTGGTGGAATTCTAGAAATATACTTGAGGAAATTGTACTTTTGTGCCAGGAAAAAAATTCTGTTTACATAAGTTCTCTCTATGATAGGAGGTATGGTGGGTCATGCCGACTGGACCGACGGTTGACTGGTGATAGGTATATTCTGTTGCTCACTGGTCAAAGCCTGCAGAGTGACTACTAGATGAGGTCCCAATGGCTGAGACTGGTCTGTAATAGAGCGTGGTTGGTCAAGCTGCGGTCGAGGTGGCTCTACCTGATCCAACTACACGAATGGCGGGGAAGGAGGACATGATGACCCCTGATGATATGGTTGTGCATGTTGAGATCTGTGATGGCCTACATTCTGGTTTCAGTAGCATGGACAACCTGACTAGAAGTACTGACCAGGACACTCTGATGACTCATGTTGTTGCGGCTCCACCGACACTAGTGATGGCTAGGGACATTGGGATGATCTGCCTGGTGCTCCCCATTTCTAGGAATTGTGTAAGGGTTTACTATCTCTATAATATTAACTGATGCATACCATTGACTATCACTTGAAGATTTATCAACTACTGGAAAAGTTCTATAAGGAATCTCCATCTCTGAGGGCATTCAATCACTGAGAGTATGGGATAAATACTGCATTGGAGAGGGACTTTGTCTTCCCTTCCGCCTCCTATGCTTTCTCTTCTAATAAGGGGATGGATGAGATGACGATTTAGAAGTTGTAGTTGCAGCTTTTGAATTCTTTGACCAATTCAGGCAGGCACATATAACACCATGGGCACGAGCGAATTTTTTATCAGCCATCCAGTCATCATACTTCTGGGACTCGTAGTTAGAAACTTGATGCCACTCACCTTCACTGTCACTACAACTGTTTGGACTCAGGAATACACATGCCACAACTATTGGTGGTAGTCCCAACTAGACTATGTTGATATCCACCGGGTCTTGAATCCAGTCTTTAAACACATATCATTATTTGAGGGTGTTCCCCAGGATCCGGTGATAGGGGAAGTAGTTATGGTGGTTAGTTATGTTTTCCTTTTCATGCCTCATGTATTCATGAAAACTTACAATCCCCTACTCCAAGGAACTTTGTAAAAAACCGGAGACTTGAGCCTCAGTGAACACGTTTTCCTGGTTCCTATTGTCCGGAAAGGGGACCCTTGGAGACTGACCCTGACGAGGGGCGGGGGGAGCCTGTCAATCAGGTGGAGCCTGGTTATCTCACCTTGGTGGTGGCAGCGCATTGCGTGGGGGCACTTACTGATTCTGAGGTGGGCGCTGCTTGGCCAGAGGATACTCTTGATGTGAAGGGCCTCTGTGAGGCTATGGAGGAGACTCCACTGGTAACAACTCTAATTGAATGGGGTGCCACTATTTGAGCCACTGTAGCGGGATCGGCCATAACAGCCCTTATCGCGGGGATTTCAGGAGGCAATGGATGCGCATGGATGGCCTATTGCAAGGATTATCTTTGTCATAGGCCTTATTAAGGAATTCTAAGAATCCCACAAGTTAGTTTTGGGTGATCAGAGAGCGGACCCGTTCTGTATTGACATTCCCTATGCACATGGTTAGTAGTTGCTCCTAAGTCAGTGGAATATCAAGGGAGTATGTGATCTGTTTCCACCAGGTGACAAAGTTTGCAAAGCACTCATCTGGAATCTACTTTCACTTGAAGAGGTCCACAATGCTCATCTTCTGAGTGGTGGAACTAAACTGGTAGAGAAATTTCTTATAGAGGTCTTCCTAGCCAGTTACTGATCAAATGGGTAGCTCGATGTACTAGAAAAATGTAGTCCCTTCCATTGTTTGAACAAAACACCAGAGTTTCGAAGCTTCCTACTGCGTTGGAGTTCCCAACATGGGCCCACACCTTATGTTAAACTGGGACAGGTGCTGCGGTGGGTCCCCTGTCCCTTTGAAGGGGGAAAAATGGGATTTTTAAAACCCAAGAGTGCTAACATATCATCCACCAACACTGGATATGGCTTTCCATCAGGGGGATTTCCACCTGTCGCATCTCCAGTGCCTCGAGACTGGTAGTATCTTCCGCCACTAGATAATTTGGGTGGGGGTTCCTATCTTGATAGGGATCCCTGACCACCAGCTTGTTGGTAGGTTCTTCAACAAGATAAGCAGACCCAATGACTCTTGAAGCTATAGGAAGAATGACCAACAGAGTAGTTAGGGGAACTTGAGATGGGTATTGAGGATTGTCATTCCATTTATACCTCTCCCTCTTTCTGTATGTTCTAGCCTCAACCATTTTTGTGTGGGAAGGATGGTCAGGGTCCCCTGGAGGTAGTTCGCCGAGGGGATGTTGTGCCTGCCCCTGCTACCCCAGCTGTGGATCACCGTAGTCTGGCCGTTGCTCTGCAGCGCATTCAACAAGGAGGTCTTAGACCATATTCTTGTGCTATAAAATTTGCTGATGCAATGCATCTTTTTTGGGATCATCTTCCAGCTTCTGCACTATGTTAGACGGGTGGGAGTGTTTGATGGCTCTGAGGTGTTCCCTACCCTAGATGGGATTTCGGTTGAGGACCAACACCTAGGTGTGAACAATAAGACCCGGTAGATTCCTATGTTGATGATCAATCCTTCCCAACAGATCCAATAAGTGTAATACACCCTTAGGGGGAGGTCCTCCAAGAAGCTCTAGCTTATTCTCACCAACTGGAAGGACATCCATGTTAACTGCGACCCTTCCTAGAGGCATATCCTTTATGTCACCCATAAAATCGAGGTGGAGATGTATGTAACTAAAATGGAGCGCCGCATACTTCCCCTAAACATGAATTTTCACATGGTAAGAATCTGTGTGATTATACTATGGAGAAATTTAAAGCTCTGGATGCATCGTTGTTGGAGGGTCCAATGGCCACCTGGTGACTCAGGGCGCTTGGCCACGTGGAGTAAGATGAAATAATATAAAATAATTTGGTGTTCGATGTCTTAAAAGTGAACCTAACTCTTGGGGTAGCCCATCGTCAATGAAGAATACAGAAATGAGTCTCCCAGAGGGTCTAGAAAAATCATCCAACAACCTCCTGGGTGAGTGCTTCTGGTGCCCTAAAATCTGGCGTTGCAACTGGCCAAAACATCTTTGGTAAATGTTCTAATGCGAGAATATCCCACATACTCCTTGGAAGAGATTCATTGTCTGACCCTTCATTTCCCCACTCGCCAACCGGATGAAACTGGGGAACCAGTAGAGGTACTGAAGTAGACCGATGAGATGGCAAACTGGCTAAAAGAGAATAAGGTGAGCGAGCTAAAAAACCGGCACATCTCGGGCTATCCTCTGAAGAGTGTAGTGACTTAGCCACTACATGGTAGTAAGATGGGCTGGTGATCGCTGTCTCTAGTGCGGGGACTATGGCTGCTAGTGATGGGCTACACTTCTACTCATCCACCATTGATCCCCAGAATAGCTCTTCGTGATCTCTAGTCAAGGTAGAGAGTTCCTCTAGTGATGATGGTTGTGATTGTGTGGTTGTACATTGAGGAAACTCTAGATTTTCATCTTCCTGGATGTACCTGTAAAGGGATGAGATAATCCGATAGACCTCACATTCTGTAAGTATGAGGCTAATATTCCTTTTTCCTGCCCCGAACCATGACACATATGATCTAGGCGAGGGTTCCATCACTAAGTCATATTCAGCCTCAGAATAAGAGAATTAGACTAGTTTAATCTCAATTTGAATCTTATCGGTATTCGTTTTATAGAATCAATGACATGACCTCGTTTCCTGGGGAGGTTGTTTACAACATGGTAGATTTATGGTGTGAGGAGGACCTTTAGTCATACTGTTGTTCGGGTGGAGATGATTTCAGCCTGAGTGATATGGGGAACGAGGAGCACCAAGACAAATATCAAAGGGAATATAGGGAGGAACTCCATTTCCACTAATTGATGTGTGGAGGTAATATTCGTGGAATGTGTTGGAGCAGGTAGGACTTCGGTTGGAGCTTATAGGAGCATGAGTAGGACCTCCGTGCTGGGTGATGGTGAATCCAAGATGACCATCACCCATCTAATTGCTGAGGTGAGGAGGTACCTATCCTGATTTTGTATAGACATGGGGAGGGCCCCCACACAAAATACTGACGGGATGTGTAACGTCCCCACACTGACGGCCTGCAGTAGGAGGAACAACTCCATAACCGATGTAATGTGTGCAAGAGAGGATTTCGTAATGAGTGTCGCTGCCCAGGGGAGGAACATCATTCGGATTTAAGGAGGCATGATAAATACCTTCATTCCGAGCATGGAAGTGGGTATGACCCACGTTCTCTATGGTGGTGGTAAGGCGACGACCTCTGTATTGGGTGTCGTTACTGCGGGATAGTCCATGATGAACATTGCCTGCGCTGATGACCAAGAGAGATGACACAGCCTGCCTATGGGCTGGTTGGGGCCTCAATCTAGGTTGGGTATATAATTTCCCTATGGGTCTGGTGATATACGTCAGCGGTGGCACGAGCCACGACGGTTATTGCTGTTGATGCCACTTGGCTGGCGTCCTTCTTGGCCTACGCCCAACGCCGTCGTCGAGTCAGTCAGACTGGGGGCGGCGGTGTAGGTGCGTAGCTTACCTACTCCTCGAACTGTGGGGATGGGTGGTGGCACTGGCATGGACTAGTGGGGGCCCTCCTCAGAAACCCCATAAATGGGGTTCCGGGCCAGGATGGTCTGAACATCCCCAGACTCATCGGTGTAGGGGAGGGAGTCATTGAAATGCTTCGGCGAGATGCTCTCTAAATGGTTTTAAGTCGTTATGGGGAGCAATGGATCCCTGCATGACCCTTGGGGGCAGCGGGGGAGATGAGGTGAAGACACCTCTAAATCTTGGCAATCCATATCCCGAGTCGGGATAATCCCCTCCTCGTATCGGTAGATGAGGTCGTTTATCACCCTTCATGGAACAAATTCATAAGGGGAGATGGGGCATGAGAACCCAGTAGCTGTGGGTGTGGATGCTGTTTCAGAATCGGTGGAGCCATGTGGAAATGATGCATTGGCATTTCCCGTGCACCTGCGTCAGTGGAAGGGTGATGATCGGTCTGTTGTTGCGGCAGCTTGGGTCCTGGAAAGTAGGGTGATTAAACCATTAGTGCTTAAAGAAATAAATCAATGTCTAGTTTCCTAGAACCATTCCTTCAACCATGGATCGTAAGAAGGATCCACCCTAACAATGTTGCATATGAGGATTCCCTAATTTTTAACTGCCACGACTTCTGGTGACTTCCACACAGAGCCAACTATTTTCTTGGAAGGACCCGGTGTCGGATAACTGGAGGCAATCTAGTCTACCGATACATCAAATGCTACTAGTATTCACATTGAGGACAATAACTTCATATCGGGATCACCATTTCTATTTCTGACGCTTTCATTGGGGCATGCACATCCATCGGTTTGAGGACGATGAGGACGTGATGACTTTTTTCCCTCATTTACGCTTTCCAATGGCGGGTGGCATCTGTCACTTATTTAGTGATGTTTTCTCCTTGATCTAAACGGGATGATGGGATGTCGGTTCCTCCTTCGGTGGATCCCTCCTCAGAAATCATCACTTTGTCTGAGTCTCCCATATAGATTAAGAATTTGTTCATGAAACTCTTCCCAGTGTCATATCTTCATGGATGCCATTTAATTACACTACTTCTAGAAACCTTTAGTCGGTGGAGTAGTCACATTGGACATCACTGGCGTGTCTGGACACTGGTAGACTAGTGTGTCTGGGTTTCTTCCCCTTATTATAGGGCTTTACAATAGCATGGATTCCTGAGGTATCCCACATTTAATGTGGTGAATTATATGTCATAAGCATGTCTCCGAGGTTTTCCTCAACATCCCATGTTTAACATAGGGTTTGCCACAGGTTTGAGGTCTAGCAAAGATAGATCATACAGATCCGAACACTGACTAGAGTGGATCAGATGGGTGAAACCTCTGGAGGGAACACTGATTCAAGGATGTTAATTGACACGAACTCGCTGAGATGTGGTGTAATGGGTAAGAATCAAGAAGGATATTAGATGGTTAAGTGAAGTGGATGGAGAATGAGATGGAATCAACTTGAGGGCGATGGTGATTTTGGGATTGAGCCACGAAGAGACCTACTACATATCCCCGTGTCAGGGAATCAAAGTCCACATAGATAAGTATGGGGTATAGGATCAGGGTGTACACATAGGATAGAGACATGATGATATACTGGGGCTTACACATGGTTAGAAACCCTAGGTTGGTCTGACACCACTAGGACAAACCAGAGATATGGGTCCCAACGTAAGGGACGATAATGGCTTACTATTGGTATTGGGTTGACAATGTCTTATAGTTGAATGGGGATCACAACGGAATACCACTACATGAGGTTCACAACAACATAACATTTTGTAGGGGATCACAATGTCTTACCACTGTGTAAGGTTCACAACGGCTAACCGTTGGGTAGGGGATCACAATGTCTTACCACTGAATGGGGGCACAACGACTTACTACTAAATGGGAGGGGGGCACAACAACTTACCACTGGATGGGGATGAACATCGTGGAGTCTTCCTACGTACCTTTTCTAGGAGAGAGGGATCAAACCCCATTTCGTTCAAGTGGGCATCGTTTAACATCACGTGGGACGAAAAGGGGGATGAATTTTAACGTCTTGCGGGATGAAGGTGAACCGACATGAAGGGGTCCGAATAACTGTGTTTCGGGCATGAACCTTAGGGAGGAGTCTTATGTAACTTAACATGGAAAGGGTTAATGTCTATGTAGTTTGGGAAAATGGATCAGGTGAGACAATGTGAAGTGTTCCTGACCAATGGTTGTTGGGATTCAACCTCTAGAAGACGTCCTATGTACCTTTCCTTGGAAGGGATCAAAGTCCTTGTAGTTCGGGAAATTTTTTTGGGTGAGCCGATGTGAAGTGGTTGAGACTAATGGTTGTTAGGCTTGAACCTCTATGAGGCTTCCTATGTACCTTTCCTTGGCAAGGATCAATGTCCAAAGAGTTTGTGAAATTGGATTGGGTGAGCCGACTTGAAGTGGTCGGGACCAATGGTTGTTGGGATTGACCCTCTGGGAGGCTTCCATGTACCTTGCCTTGGAAAGAAATCAAAGTCCATGTGGGTTGGTATTGTGTTAGTGAACCGACGTGAAGGGATTCAAGACCAATGGTAGTTTGGATTGAACCTCTAAGAGGCTTCCTACGCACCTTGCCTTGGCTAGGATCAAAGTCCATGTAGTTCATGATGGTGTTGGTGAACCGACATGAACGGAGTCGGGACCAATGGTTGTTGGGATTGAACCTCTAGAAGTCACTATTCTTACCTTTCCTTGGCCAGGATCAAAGTCCATGTAGTTCAAGATAATGGATTAGGTGATTCAACGTGAAGTGGTCAAGATCAATGTTTGTTGGGATTAATCCTCTGGGAGGCTTCCTACGTACTTTTCCTTGGAAAGGATCAACGTCCATGTAGTTCATGAAAATGGATTGGGTGAGCTGACATGACGTGGTAAGGTCTAATGGTTGATGGGCACGAACCTCTGGGAGGCTACCTACGTACCTTTTTTTGCAAGGATCAATGACCACATAGTTTAGGATAGTGTTGGTCAACTAACGTGAAGAGAGTAGGGACCAGTGATTATTAAGCCCGAACATCTAGGAGGCGTCCAACATACCTTGCCTTGGAAAAGATCAAAGTCAACATATTTTGGGATGGTGTGGGGCTTACACGCTGAGGCGGCCCAGAGAGGATGTCCTGGTCGATGCTTACTCTAAGCCCACGAGAGTCATTCTCGATGTGAGAAACAAGAGGCAGCAAAGACATGAACATCACACCGTGAAAGGTGTGTCTCTGGGAAGTCGAGTGGGAATGACACGTAGTTAGAAGCCCAAAATAGAAAAACGGTCTTACACATGGTCTAAATCCCAAAGAGGAAAGAGGGGAATATGTGTGGTTTGCAGCCCAGGGAAAATGGAGATTGGGACTTACTCAAGGGTGGAGGCTCGGAGGTGACAAATCCCAAAGGGAGGGGGATTTGGCAAAGAAGAGAGGAGGGCTCTGGTGCCCATCCCCCCTCGCTGGTCTTTGGCTATGAAGAAGATAAGAGTAGTAGGGAGGCTTCCTCCCACAAGAAAGGCTAGGTTCTTTAACCAAGGTTGTTTCCCTTTCCCCATAGACAGACGCTGCTCCAGCAAACATGATCTCATTCCATTTGAGTAAGATCTCTCTCCTGTGAAGACTAGTGGGCATAGAGAACGTCTGAGATGGGTAACCCTGAGTAGGATGCATGGGGAATGGTCATAGTTTAACGTCATGTGAAGAGGATGAAAATGCATGGAATTTTAACATCCTACAGCTTAGACGATGTAAGTTCTCTCCGTACCCCTAATATATACATAACCGACAGGCTTTAACCCTTGGTGAAGGGAAGGCACCAGCAATGACGTGGTGAGGGGGGTCATGGAGTGATCCAATGAGGGATCCATGTTAGTGTGGCTATGCAAAGAAGAAATAGCCATTATTGTGCCTATGGGAACAAGCATGAGGTGAAGCAACATAGCGGGGAGCACCACCGATGGGATCTTGAAATTACTTCATGCACACCTGGATGGTAGAAAGGGAAAATGGAGATAGAAACCGATGTGTTGCACATAAGATGGGATCAAACATTGTTCCTTTAGATAAGGGTGAAAAATGGAGTGCACCAGGATGGTGGCACGCAAGATTATAGGCTGCGTTCATGATGGAAGGTGCGTGCTCAAGATAGAAGGGAGCACGCAAAATGAGAGGCTTCACGTAGGATGGAATGGATGCACACAAAAGTGATCAGATGCTGGGGGGAACTTTCATGCAAAAGGGTCTTTTTCATGAAAATGACTTGGGATAAAAGTAAATGGACAAGGATCACCCTTAAGAGGACCCACCCAAAGGACGACCCATGGGGGATCTATCACACAAGATCCAATACTTTGAGTCCATAGTGTTTTTTTTGTGGTCGCAGAAGAGATATATTTCACGCAGTAGAGTGTCACTTCATATTTTTTCACCATCCACTAAGGGTGGGGGACACTTAATTTTATAGCTCAAGTCCTCGAGGGATGCGTGCATGGGGTGTTTCACAAAAATGACCGCTTGGTGCCGCATTGGCCGCGCAAGCATTTGAGGGAAGGAGAAAAGTTTGTGTTCCTTATGTACTTTTGCGCACTGACCCCTTTGGCATTTTCATGGGGGGGGGGGTCACCGCTGAACCCTACAATTGGTAGCACATGGGGTGCACATGGCCCCCTTTGACATCACATTGGGTGTGTAAGATTTTTCACGCCACCAGATGCCTTCGCGCACGGGGCATAACTGCTTCTCAAGCTCGCCGGCCCACAAGGGCCCCTTTGACGTCGCATTGGGTGTACAAGATTTTTTAGACCGTCGGATTCCTTTACGCTCAGGCCTTAACTGATTCTCAAGAATTCTAGCGTGCAAGTTCCCCTTTGACTCTAGATTGGATGTGCAAGGGCCCCTTTGACATCTCATTTGGTACACAATTATTTTTACGTCGTCGGGTGTTGTACGCAACCCCGCTTCCTTGCATACCATTTCCTTTGGCGGTTTTGGAAGGGTTGTCGTGGAAGCCTAATCATGAGGTCACATTGGGAGTGCAATGTTTTTCTCGTTGGATGTAATTTTTCATGAATCCCTTGAATCTAGTGTGCACCTTCCTCATGGGTCATGAAGTCTTCTCTTTATCTTCCAAATACATTTGTTTCTCATTATCATCCGAATAATGCACCTTTACAGAATTTGGCGTCAACACCTATCCTCAAGATAGTTAATATAAAGATATACCCTCAATATAATTTAATTCTATGTGTAGAAAAACATTTTATTTGTGTCCAGATATATCATCCGGAAAAATTAAAACATATTGGGAAAAATGAGAAGGGTTTTTACGCAAACTTATTTCATCCCCTGAGTCTATTGATGCTTTGTCGGGCTTCCATTGACCGATCCCCAACATGATTAATTTATGTTTAATACATTCCTAATATAATTAGAAATCACTTCAAATCATAAATGGTAGGCCATATAAAATAACAGTATTGATTAAATGATATAGATTAATAAATACTTCCCCAATAAATCATATACTATTAAAAATAACAAACATATGAAAAATATGTTATAGGGTTTATTAAATAATATTATCCACCATACAATAATATGGATATGAAAATAAATATAATTTATAATGGAAAATTATTACAAGAAAGTTATTTTTTTAATAGAAAATATAAAATTAGAAAAGATAATAAGATTTCAAATATAACTGTTACTAGAATGAAATATTTGAATCAAACACATTGGATGAGATAATAAAATTTAAAACATTTAATACCAATTAAAATTATCAAATCCTGATATAAAATTATAATGGTGAATAATATACACTACAAAAATTAAATAAGTTCTGAATATGGTGCATCCTTCATGGAAGAAAAAGTGAAATAATATCCCCTTACCTTGAGTCTGACATGTCACGTGTGTCTTTATATTCCTGGAAAATAAAATTATCTTAATTATTTAATAGATTGATAATATTTTTTAATTTTTAATTTTAATTTTTCTTCAAATATAAAAATGTTGTGAGAAACTACATAAACAATTAATATTATGTCATGTGTTTTGACCAAATCTGGTCCATGTGTTAAAAAACTACATTTGTATATCAATTATGATCATAGTGTTAATTATATAAAAAAATATAGAATAACATACATGAAATAATTATAAAATTTATACATAAATTATACATTTTATACAAATCTTGAATGGTGGTTAATGAAAAATGAAATAACATTACAATCATGGTGATGGTAGGTTATACGTATGCATGAGAAATGTTCTCATTTTTCAATGATCATTATTGAAAGAAGTTGAGTAAAATATTATTTTTATAAAAAAATAATTATTTCATAAATACATTTTTATTTTTTAATATAAAATTATATATATAATTTTTTTATGTAAAATGAATCACATGAGATCGAGGAGGTGGTAGTCCACAAGTCCAACATAGTTATAACTATTTTTAGTGTTAATTGAAATAATATATTATATTTACAAAATGTTAATTATTTCATGAATACCATATATATTTCTTTTATGTCATAGATGTTAAATTAAACCCATCTTTAACACATTCCTTGTAATGTGTGAATGTATCATCTCTCTTTGAGTAAGTGGTAGTCCACATGTCCCCAAATGATGTAATCGTTTTTACCAAAAATGGAAAGCATGAAGATATGTGTATTTTTACAATAATGTTTTTAAGACAAAAAAAATATCACATATATCATATAAATATATATTTAAAAATGATAATTTTTTCCTTGAGAGTAAGTAAATAAAAAAATGAATGACATCATTTCTGGAGTTGGTTATCCCCCACACACACATAGGGTAGATTCATTACCCATTTAATGGAAGTGTGTGTCAATTAATCTAAAAAACATAACATTAAAACATCTAAATTTGTTTAGGTTAGTGATATAATTATGTAATAATGTAATAATAAGAATTTAATTGTTTGAGAATGAAATTAATAAAAATATATCACTGAATAATGTTTCCTCTTTTTCAGGTAACTCATATTGGGTTTCCCTAAAGTAACTCCTCAGATTGATAAGTTCACAAAGGTTGGCATGAAGGTATAACAGAGGTGTTTTTAGATAATATTTTTTCATTTTTTTATAATCAAATGGTTTGAGAGGTGTGATGAAGTCAGTGGGATGACTTCTTTTTTGTAGATATGGGGAGTGGTATTCCTGTATATATAAAAAATTAAACATTATTGGGAGGTCTCCCTTACCTCATGGGCCAATAAAATTTAAAAATATTCCTTTAATGTAAAATTATCATCAATAAAATTTCCAACATAGAAAAATATGTTAATTTTCATAATGTGGTTCCATGACATATAAGTTTCACTACTTTTATGATTTTATTTTTTATTAAAGTAATGAGTTCAATGTCATTAGTAAATCAAAAATAAAAAATAATTAATTTTAAATATATTATAAAATATAAAACCACATAATTATATATTTGAATTGTGATTTACAAAAAAAAACTAGGTGTGTTTGAATGTAATTCAAAAAAAGGGCATCTAATGTCACGAACCAACCCGGGTCGACCCTGAACCAGTCACCTGAGCCGGTCCGCAATATGTCCCGAGATATGTTCCCGATCCTCCCGGGCTGGTGACAAGTGCCAGTGCATCAACAGAGGTGATGGGAACGATTTTGCCCTGTATAAATAAATAAATAAAGCAACTGAAATAAAACAGAGCATCGCAATATAGATAAACAGAGTAAAGTAACTAAACAAGAAAAAAAGAAAAATAAAACTAACCGAAAGAGACAAACCACTATCTCCACGTGACCTCGCAGGTCACTCTCCAACTCCCGACCAAACATCTCCCAAGGCGAATGCACAAAAGTTATAGCCTGCACAAACACTTAAAAAAGAAAAGAACTATAGCCTTGAGTTTTAAAACTCAGTAGGCTAGCCCGATATCTATTCCCAAAACACTACCTTTAAATAAAAAAAATCTACTAATTCTAGGTTTTAACTAAATTATAAAAAAATATTATTTTCCACACACAATTTCATTTCTAAAACAAGTTATAGCCCATTGATCTTTATAATATAAAAACAAGTATAGTTATTGAAAGAAACAGGTGCATTGAAATTTAAAACATTTTTTCGAATCAATTTAGAAATCCAAATTTTTGTTGTTAGTAAAAAGAAAAACTACCCACAACACACAACACACACTAAGGGAAATATAAAAAGTGGCACACATGGGCCAGAAACTGAACTAGACCACTCTACCATCCGCCATATACAAATAAACACTCAAAAAACATGGTTTGAACCTAAGTGATCGTGAAAAATAAATAATATACTATACATGTGACTCATCCTGAAGGCATTCCCTAACTCGATGACTTCATAATGCCCTAATGCTTAGAATAGCTCTACATGGCCAAACTGAGGGGCCCAATCCCCATAGAAATAATAACTTATTATTCCCCTACTAGGGGGCCACTAGCCAGTGTGTAATCTAAACTAGTCTAACAATCATTCTCAGAAGATTCACTCACTATAACAGGTTCCCATGTCAACACTTTCTATAAATGGGGTGCATCCACAATGTAAATCAAACAGTCACGATGCAAAAACATCACATACAACTCATGAAATAAACGCACACCGAAGATCCCCTCTGAGTAGGTTTTCCAAAATAATTTATTTTATTAAAGTGAAAAACGGACCTTCACCAATTTTAAAGAAAACCATCTTTTCTCGAGAAAACCCAAAATAATTGTTCAAAACAAAACATTTCTCTTTAAAAATAGAACTACATTTGAAATTCCATGAATAATTTTTAAAGGGAAAATAATCATTCTTTCAATACTGGGTGTCCGGTCGTAAAGAAAATGTACCTAGTGTACTGTATAAAAGAAACAGCTCTTTTTTAGACAAAATAATCATTTAAAACTTAATTATCATATATTATTTATCATTTATTAAAATTAATATAATATAAATCAGTTAATAAATTCTAAATTTAAAGGTGAGTGCTGTGGGGGACCTACCTCGGCTCACAGTCCAAACACAGTGGCACGTCATTACTCATACAGACGCACTAACACGTACAAGCCAACGACCGCAATATCGCGGGTCTTCCTCACCGACATGCTGCAACAATTGAAAAACTAAAATTCATAAACACAGACTCAAAACAATTCAAACGAACAAACATCACAAACACCAAAGGTATTATATACAAGGCCTAAACAAAGATTCATGTAAACCCTATCATTAACAACACCAAATAATTTTTAAACACCACAAGAAGCTTTAAAGAGGTTCCATGAAGATCCATAGAAAGATAATAATATAACAAAAACCACAAGAATTAAGGACAAGAAATAGAAAGTAAAATCATTGATTTTCCTACCTCAATGATGTCCAGTTGAAACTGTCTAACTCAAGAAACACCTCACTTGAACGCGCACACGCACTTCCATATATATATATATACACACACGTCATTAAACTGATGCACGTGTTCCCCGCACCATGAGGGAACACGCGCTTAAAAGGAGTATATATATATATATATTCATATATATATATATATACATATAAATTTATATATATATATATACCTGGGAAAATTCATGTGCGCACTTAGAAATGATCTCAACTCCCTGCAACAAGTCCCGACACCTAACATTAGTGTGGTGAAGACCATCGCACATCCAAAAAGACACCAAGGACTCACATAAACCAATTGCACGGGTCATAAAACACAACCAAGAAATACACGAAAGGATTTATATCTAAAACACACCCTGATCTAACTAACAATATCATTTTAAAAGAAGATTACAATTATTCAAGACCAAAAGGTGAGGCATTTACATGCGCGTAAAAGAACGACATAAAAAAGACCATTTGCGATCAATTCAACCAATAAGAAATTTGTACTACAAATTAACTTAGTATTTAATAAAAGTGTGAAAAATATTTTAAAAATCACATAAAAAAATACAAGAACCACATGACTTGAAATTGGGTGAAAAGGGGCATGAAACGCCTACCTCAACACGTGTGAGAGCGACAGAACCACAACAGAGGAAAAAAAATCGCTCTGCGGGTCAATAGAAAACCCTAGACACCGAACAAGATGCATGAACACAACCAAAATATTTTATAATAGGTTAAAATGAAGAGAAGAAACACAAAATTAATGAAAATAGGTTATACCAAATGAAACGATAGTTGCCGGTAAGAGGAACTGTGGTCGCAGTGGAGTAGGGAAAAGGTGTTGCACAAGATGGTTTCCGGTTTACCGGAAAATGTTGTCGGAGGGGGGGGGGGGGTTCGCGCCAGAATGAGGGGAGTGGGTTGCTGCTTGTGGTCGTGCAAAGAAAAAGGGGGCAAGAAGATCTTATGTTGGATGGAAAAGGACGGGAGGCACATAATCATGCTGGCTGGATGGGGAAGGTAGGTGGAGCGAGAGAGGAAAATCACCTTGTAAGAGGAGGAGGTCATCGGGTTATTACAGGTTGGCGGAAGTAGGTCCTAGCCGCAGAAGGAGGGAGGCGTCGTGGGAGGCAGGCACTGCTAGAGCACAACGTGGTGGGAGTCCAGGGAGGGGGAGACATCACCATGTGGAGACCTTTCTAGACGACGGAGCGGCGAGAGGACAGGGAACTGAGGGCGAGCACTAGGCAATGGGGATCCTGGGTGGCCGGCGTACGGGCTCGATTATGAGCAGGGAGGCAATAACCTGAGTAGGAGGGGGCGTTCGGAGACTAATTTTTCCGGATGGGTTTTTTTTAATGGGTCAAACGTTGAATTAATTAGGGAATTGGGTCTCTTGAGCGCCAGACCAAGTGGCGCTCAAGGGTTTCGGAATTGGAGCGCCACTTCAAGTGGCGCTCCACCCATTTGGCGGAAATAGAGTGCAGCACCACTTGAAGTGGCACTGAAAAAATAAATCCAAACCGTGCAGCGCCACTTCAAGTGGCGCTGCACCCTTCTTCCGAATCAATTCGGCGCCACTTGAAGTGGCGCCGAAACACTCCCCCATCCTATAAATAGGACCTCTCCCCCCACCCCATTCCTCACTTCACTTCCTACCTCACCCACCCCCATTCCTCCCTCCCTATCCCTTCCTCTCTTTCTCTCTCAAACTTTTTTCTTGCGTTCTTCGGTTGCGGTGAAGCCCTGCCTCTTCGGTTGCTCTGCCTGTGTACCTACGTCGTCACAAATTTGAGGTAAATCTTTCTTTAAATTTATTTAATAGTTTTATTTAATAATTTAGTTGTTTAATTTATAGAATTAGTATATAATGTTTGTATTTTTTAAATAGTATGGTTTTTTTAAATGTAATTAGATAATGAAATGATTAGTTAGTTAAATAATTAATCATAATTAGTTGATTAATCAATGATAATTAAGTTATTAATTAATCATAATTAGGTAAATAGTTAAATGTAATAAGATTATTAATTAATGATTATTAGCTAATTAATTAATCATAATTAGCAAATTAGTTAATCATAATTATTTAATTAATGAATCATAATTAGTTAATTAATTCATTATAATTAGGTTATTAATTAATGGTAAGTAGGTAATAAATAATCATAATTAGTTAATTAAATAATCATAATTAGTTAATATCATAACTAATTAATTAATTAATCATAACTAGTTAATTAATTAATCATAAATAGTTAATTAATTAATCATAATTAGTGAAGTAATTAATCGTAATTAGTTAATTAATTAATCATCGTAATTAATTAATTAATTAATCATAATTAGTTAAGTAATTAATCATTATTAGTAAATTAATTAATCATAATTAGTTAAGTAATTAATCATAATTAGTTAAGTAATTAATCATAATTAGTAAATTAATTAATCATAATTAGGTTATTAATTAATCATAATTAGGTTATTAATTAATCATAATTAGTTAATTAATTATTCATTAGTAGTTAATTAATTAATCATAATTAGGTTATTAATTAACCTTAATTAGGTTATTAATTAATCCTAATTAGTTAATTAATTAATCATAATTAGGTAATTAATTAATCATAATTAGGTAATTAATTAATCCTAATTAGGCTATTAATTAATCCTAATTAGGTTATTAATTAATCATAATTAGGTTATTAATTAGTCATAATTAGGTAATTAATTAATCCTAATTAGGTTATTAATTAATCATAATTAGGTTATTAATTAATCATAATTAGGTAATTAATTAATCCTAATTAGGTAATTAATGAAACATAATAGGTTATTAATTAATCATAATTCACTAATTAATTAATCATCATTAGGTAATTAATGAAACATAATTAGTTAATTAATCAATCATAATTAGGTAATTAATTAATCATAATTAGGTAATTAAATAATTGTAATTAGGTAATTAATTAAGCATAATTAGTTAATTAAGTAATCATAATTAGGTAATTAAGTAATCATAATTAGTTAATTAATTAATCATAATTAGTTAATTAATTAATCATTAGTAGTTAATTAATTAATCATAATTAGGTTATTAATTAATCCTATTTAGGTTATTAATTAATCATAATTAGTTAATTAATTAATCATAATTAGGTTATTAATTAATCATAATTAGGTTATTAATTAATCATAATTAGGTTATTAATTAATCATAATTAGGTTATTAATTAATCATAATTAGGTTATTAATATATCATAATTAGTTTATTAATTAATCATAATTAGGTTATTAATTAATCCTAATTAGGTTATTAATTAATCCTAATTAGGTTATTAATTAATCCTAATTAGGTTATTAATTAATCCTAATTAGGTAATTAATAAATCATAATTAGGTTATTAATGAAAGATAATAGGTTATTAATTAATCATAATTAGTTAGTTAATTAATAATAATTAAGTAATTAATTAATCATAATTAGGTAATTAAATAATTGTAATTAGGTTATTAATCAATCATTACTTGCTAATTAATCAATCATCACTTGCTAATTAGTTAATCATAATTAGTTAATTAATCAATCATAATTAGTTAATTAAGTAATCATAATTAGCTAATTAAGTAATCATAATTAGCTAATTAATTAATCATAATTAGTTAATTAATTAAGCATAATTAGATAATTAATTAATCATAATTAGTTAATTAATTACTCATAATTAGTTAATTAAGTAATCATAATTAGGTAATTACTTAACCATAATTAGGTAATTAGTTAACCATAATTAGGTAATTAGTTAACCATAATTAGGTAATTAGTTAACCATAATTAGGTAATTAGTTAACCATAATTATATAATTAGTTAACCATAATTAGGTAATTAGTTAATCATAATTAGGTAATTAGTTAACCATAATTAGGTAATTAGTTAAGCATAATTAGGTAATTAGTTATCCATAATTAGGTAATTAGTTAACCATAATTAGGTTATTAGTTAACCATAATTAGGTAATTAGTTAACCATAATTAGGTAATTAATTTATCATAATTATGTTATTAGCGAAGTAGTTATATTATTCAGCGAAGTAGTTATATTAATCAGCGAAGTAGTTATATTAATTAGCGAAGTAGTTATATTAATTAGCCAAGTAGTAGTAAATTGCCTATAGAATATACCTTTGCATTACATTCTAGGAATGATAATGAATTTAGTTTTCAACCTACCTTGACCTCGGTTTGTAATTGAAGTTATGAACTTGAATTTAGTAGTTCAATATATTTTTTGCATATTAAGTGTTAGAGTTATCATGAAATGATTGCTCTCTTGAGTAAAGTATCCCCGGGTAGAGGGGCTTTGGGTCGGACCACCTACTTTCTTGGAGGCTTGCCTTGTCTAGGAAAGTGAATGGGGTTGGCTATCCGTCGCTCCGGGCTTACTCATGTGGAGACTTTCAATTTCATATAACTCTATGCTTTTACATGACATGTTCGTGTACCTCATGCATATAATGCATGTGGATATGTATAAATATATTTGACTTCTATTTTTGGGTAAGTAACACAAACTTGTGGGTTGTGTAAATAGTTACACATCAATATGGTTTGAACATATTGATTTGGTGGAGGGATTAGGATTCCAACCTAAATTACTAGAAGCATGAATACATAAATTGATTCTTTAATCAGATTTAATTAATAACAGTGGTTTCTTTTAGATAAAAAAGATGGTCGCCGCTTATATTTATTGCAACGGTCAAATAATTGAGACAGAACAAGGATGCAGTTATAGTATACATCCAGAAGCTGTTGTGATGCTTGGAGGATGTACTACTTTGGAAGCTGTGCAAAGGAAAATTCATCGGAGGTTAAAACTCGTGAGGAATCAAGCAATAGAGTCCATTACATTCAGACATCTTCAATTTATAGATAGGTTTTGGCATGTGCCCTATCCGGTAAATGATGATGATGATTGGGAATATATAATTTCATTGGTTAAGTATATACCTGAGAATCAAATGATGGAGTTGTATGTCACTATAGCTACAATGGAGGTTCCATCGACATTGGAAGTTGACCCATCTCAAATTCGTGAAACTATGTCATATGCTCCTTCACATCAAGACGTTCCATCAGCATCAGTAGTTATTCCATCATTTCCATCAGCCACAGTTTCAATGGATAGTCCTCCACTTACTTTAGATGCATTGGTTGATGAATTTGAGGATGATGACAATTTTGAACAAGATGAAGAGGAAGTTGAAGAAGAAGAAGAGCATGCGGAAGATCAGTCTGTACCAACTCATGCGAGGTTCAACCGACCATTGAACCATCCTCCACTATTGGCTTCCTGGTCGACTGAAGGCATGAATCGCTTGCCAGAATTTGATTATTCAGTTATCACTCCCAGTTCATAATTTCCAGGAATCATTGGTGGCATAAATCGAGTGTCAGATAACGATGTTCTGTATATTGGCAGAGAGTTTGAGAGCAATGAAGCAATGAAAAATGTGATAAAACAATATCACATTGAAAGACATTACTCATATGTTGTAGAAGAGTCAAAGAGATCTTATTATTTGATCCGTTGTGACAAATCTGAATCGAACTGTCAAATGCGTCTGTGAGCTATTATTGATAACACTTTTCACAGCTGGCGCATCACTAGATTTACTCCACACACATGTGTGAACCCAAGCTTGGCACAGGAACACTCTTCATTAGATGTTGAGTTTGTTTCAACTATTATTGTTGAAATGATTAGAGCATGTCAAGATGTCCCCGTGGTTCTGGTCATTGAGCGAATCAAACAACTTTTTGGGTATCGAATCTCTTACTGGAAGGCATGGGCAGCACGACAAAAGGCTATTGTGAAAGTGTATGGTGATTGGGATGACTCTTATCGAGTTCTACCACAACTGTTGGAGCTTCTACGCCACAATAATCTAATAGTCTATCGGTTACATACAGTTGAATATGTTAACCAACAGAACCAACTTGACCGCTCAATGGTTGTGTTTGATAGATTATTTTGGACATTTTTACCATGTGTGGCGGCTTTTAGACATTGCAAGCAGTTCATACAAATTGATGGCACATTTCTGTATGGAAAGTATACCGGAACTTTATTGATTGCCGCCACACAAGATAGAAATCGAGCCCCTCTGCCTATAGCATTTTCAATTGTGGAGAAAGAGAACTTCTCATCATGGAGCTGGTTTCTGGCATGTCTCCGAGAGTTTGTTACGGATGCAGAAGGGATTTGTCTTATTTCTGATCGCCACCGTGAAATCAAGGAGGCTATACAGTCTGAGGGTCTTTCGTGGAGACCACCATATGCCCATCATCGATACTGTATTCGACACATTGCCAGAAATTTGCGAAAGAAGTTCAAGAATGAGTCGATGAAAAAGGCAATCTTAAAAATTGGTATGAACATCCTTTTCTGTTTAAAATGTTTTTGTCATAGTTATTTTCATAACTGTTCAGATGACTGTTTGTATGATAGCATATGAGCCTCAACAACAAAGGATGGAGGAGCGTCTTCAAGATATCCACATAGTGAATCCAGAAGTGTATGATTACATGATGCAAATTCCAAAGCAGAAATGGTCGTTGGCATATGATGATGGGAGGAGATATGGTCATATGACGACCAACATCGTAGAATGTATAAATGGAGTTTTCAAGGGTGTTCGAAAACTACCTATCACAGGTAAATACGAATATTTTAATATATGTTTCTCAGAAGAGTTACTATTATAATATAATATTTGTATAATGTCGTAAATCTAAATTTCAGGGTTGGTACAAGAGACCTTCTATCGTAGTGTAAAGTACTTTCTGGAACGAGGAAAGCAAGCTGAAGAGGGCTTGAATAGAGGGATGCGCTATGGACACCATTTCCAACGCGAGCTAGATACAGTTCCTCAGGAGGGCGCAACTTACTGTGTAACTGCATTTAATCGTCCAGAGCAACGATTTGAGGTCGCTGAGCCCGGTGATGCTATGGCATGTAGCAATGGTCGTGTGCGAGTTGTTTTATTGGAGAAGCGTTACTGTGATTGTGGCAACTTTCAGGCACTGAGATATCCCTGCGGCCATGTGATTGCTTCATGTGCTTACGTACACGTATCTTGGGAGCAGTTCGTTGATCCAGCTTATCGACTTGAGAGCATCAACTCCTGCTACAATACTTCGTGGATTCCAATCGGGGAATATCAGAATTTTCAGCTACCTGATTGTGCACCCACGCTTCTACCGAACATCAACAGACTTCGACCTAAAGGGAGGCCAAAGTCGACTCGTATTCGGAATGAGATGGATTGGCCTAGTGAACATCCAGCTGGACGGCGGTGCAGCATATGCCGCCAGGAAGGTCATACGAAGACACGTTGCCCTAGACACATAGGGCAATCATCTAATGGTTAAAATGAATCATGTACTCTATCAGTTACTGTAAAACTTTGTACATGTAATTATTTTTATCATTTCACCATTTTTAATCATATTTGTCTTACTTGTAAATAGGGTAATTTTTTGAAAATGTACCACGATTTCACGTGACATTTTTTGTCAAACGATCAACATTACATGAGTAGCTTTAAACAAACAACACCAACTCAAAAAAAAAGGAATGTACCTGTATAAGAAAACAAAACCATTTCAAGGGAGGTATGATACCATCAGGAAGAGAGATTCTAGAAATGTGCAATGTTATGACAAACCTTTAGATGAAATGTGTCAGTTCCCCACTAGATGTGCATGTTTCTTCAAAATTTTCAGCCTGGAGATAATCCACCATAAGTTTCACATAGCCTTATGTCTTCCATGGATTAATGTCAAACACTTCAACCAATTTGTTTACTTTATGGGGAAGTAAAACCTCATTCCTTTGAATATGCACATTACCATGAACATATAAAATCATCATTTTGCAAGAAAAACTACTAATCTCATGTTCACTGAAATACCCCTTAACGTAAGAATGATACAAATAGTGTAAGTGCCCAATAGCAAGATTACAATACATTTTGATGGATAATGGGGATGACAAGGAAACATCAACCCCCAGGCCCACCCCTTCCACCCATTCAACTAACTTCGGTAACTCCTATAGAAGTAGTTTTTCAAAAAAAGGAAATGTCACACCACCACAGCTTCCTACATCCATATTAACCCCCCAATTCAGTTTCATTAAATGTGGACAACCCTCTTTTTTACCAATGTTAATGATGCACGATTAAACCACCACTTTTAACCCCCGCCTCAAATATACAAAATGCTTTGAGGGATGAGAAATGATTCGACACATTTCAATGTTCTAAAATGCACCGAATCATTTCTCATCCCTCAAAGCATTTTGTATTTTTGAGGCGGGGGTTGAAAAGTGATGGTTTAATAGTGCATCATTGACTTTGGTAAAAATGGGGACTGTCCACATTTAATGAAACTGAATTGGGGGGTTAATATGGATGTAGGAAGCTGTGGTGGTGTGACATTTCCTTTTTTTGAAAAACTACTTCTATATGAGTTACCGAAGTTGGTTGAATGGGTGGAAGGGGTGGGCCTGGGGGTTGATGTTTCCTTGTCATCCCCATTATCCTTCAAAATGGATTGTAATCTTGCTATTGGGTACTTACACTATTTGTATCATTCTTACGTTAAGGGGTATTTCAGTGAACATGATATTAGTAGTTTTTCTTGCAAAATGATGATTTTATATGTTCATGGTAATGTGCATATTCAAAGGAATGAGGTTTTACTTCCCCATAAAGTAAACAAATTGGTTTAAGTGTTTGACATTAATCCATGGAAGACATAAGGCTATGTGACACTTATGGTGGATTATCTCCAGCCTGATAATTTTGAAGAAACATCCACATCTAGTGGGGAACTGACACATTTCATCTAAAGGTATGTCATAACATTGCACATTTCTAGAATCTCTCTTCCTGATGGTATAATACCTCCCTTCTCATCTCACCTTACCAAGAAAAATTATCTAGAGCTTTTGAGGTTGATTTATACTCAGGGGCATGACAAAATTGCAAAGATGTTTCTATTGTTACTAGACACATAGGGCAATCATCTAATGGTTAAAATGAATCACGTACTCTATCAGTTACTGTAAAACTTTTTACATGTAATTATTTTTATCATTTCACCATTTTTAATCATATTTGTTGTACTTGTAAATAGGGTAATTTTTGAAAAATGTACCACGATTTCACGTGACATTTTTTGTCGAACGATCAACATTACATGAGTAACTTTAAACAAACAACACCAACTCAAAAAAAGGAATATACCTGTATAAGAAAACAAAACCATTTGAACTATTAAATGAAAATGTCATCAGTTATTTATAATGATAGATGAACTTACAGTGACTACAAAACAAAAACGAGGAAACTCTGAACGTCTTCACCCCAACACCCCAACACGAGAGACAACAACTAACCCAATGTGTTTATGATTCTTTCAAAATTATATGCTAAATTACATATCTTACATGATAAAAGTCATAACTTACACGAAATTAATGTTTTATTGTTTGCACATTCAGATGGAGCATCCACTTTTATCTTGCCAGGAGACGCACGTGCCGCGCGATGTGTTGGCGCGACGACCTGTTAGACATCTTCATGTTCGGAGAGCGCACCGTTTTCATCATGAGGCACCGCCGTCAGCTATTTGTCCATACCTTAGACGTGCATGCTTTTATGGAGTCGCTATGTGTGACTTCAAGACCATCGACCATCATTTGATAGCTGCATTGGTTGAGAGATGGCGGCCAGAGACACACACATTTCATCTCCCAGAGGGGGAGATGACTATTACATTAGAGGACGTTGCCTACATGTTGGGGTTACCTATCCATGGAGATGCAGTTACGGGGGCCAGTACCGGCGATTGGGTTGCAGTCATACAGAGGCTGCTAGGCATTGACGTCATCGGCGCACGGGGTGTCCTTCAGGGTTCGCGCTTGCGAATGAGGTGGCTCGATCAGCATTTCGACGTCATTCCAGATGATGCAGACGAGGAGATGCTTCTTCAGCACACACGTGCATACATTTTGCGGCTTCTCGGAGGCATGTTGTGCGTCGACTACTCCACCTCTTTGGTACACATGATGTACCTCCCATTACTTGAGGATCTGGATCAGACTGCGACATACAGTTGGGGATCCGCTGTATTAGCACATCTGTACAGATCTCTCTGCACCAGTTGTCAGGCCGATTCACATCAGATTGCAGGTTGCATGGTGTTAGTACAGATGTGGGCCTGGGAGCGTTTTCCACGCATCGCTCCTCGAGTTGTCGCACCGCTTGCACCGGAGCTACTTCAGGACTGTCCTCGGGGACGATGGTATGTCTACGTCATTACTTTCGGTTATTTAGTACTTTTGTTATTGTTTTTTATAATCTTACCGTAGGTTACTCTTTTTTCACCAGGTGGAGTCAGTCTCAGAAGTTTGCACATACTCTGAGACATAGTGTGCACAGCTTCAGACAGATATTCGATGCTATAGTGCCGGCTGATGTAAGTTAAACAATACTTTTTTGTAGGAAAATTTGTTTTGTTATCACTATTTTAAGTTATTTCAATATAATCTCAGTAAAATTATCATGCTACTATATGACTTATTTTTTGAGTTTACATTTCAGGTTTCATGGACTCCTTATACAGGTTATGACTACGCATCACTTCCACTATACTGCACATCTTTGGCTGGAGATCGTGCTGCAGTAGTACCACTCATTCACTTCCACATTGTTGAGTGGCACCATCCAGACCGGGTCATGCGCCAGTTCGGTTTTATACAACATATCCCCTTGGCACCGCGACAGTCTATCGAGTTACATTCGATTGTGCTTATAGGTAGACAGACGACAGACTGGCGGCGACATCATGCATCTTATATCCAGCTTTGGGACAGGCGTGCCCGATTCAGTATCTTTCCACAGGGATATATCACATCACACTCTCATTTATCTGATCAGGGGGATTATGCACACTGGTATCGACGACATACCATCATGTACCTTACACGTCAGGGGATTGGCATTCAGCGATTGGTATGTTTACTAAGATTTATTAATTTTGTTTAACTCATTTTTGATATTAATTTGATTGTCATTTCATTTGCAGGCAGACGCCATTGGTCAGCTTGCACATTCCACGCAGCCTCAGGAGCATGCATATATTCTGCGGGAGGTAGTTCATCGGGATGTGGTGGCTCTATTGGATCATCTCCGGTTGATACGTGACAGTTTTTTTGATGAGGAGCCACAGATATAACCTGATCCATATCTTCAGGAAGAGGCACCTGAGGATGACGATGTCCCTGCTATGCCTGCTGAGGAGGATGCACCGCCACCACCACTGCCAGCTGGACGACAGAGACGAGCACATCCGGGGGGGCAGAGGCGACCACATCGACATCCGAGAGCGGCTCCTGCAGATGTCGTCGCACCACAGACAGACGATCTCGCCCAGCCGACTGATGATTTTGCACAGCAGGGAGACATTTATATACCGCATATGGCGTCTCCGCAGACTACTATGGACTTCGATCTGGGTGCAGTCACACAGCTTATGGCGGCCCCCTCTCCTCCCGACGAGGCCTTCTTCAGTACCCCATTTCTACCATTTATAGGAGCTTTAGAGCCATATGTCACCCCATATGGTTTTGGGGCATCCTCACATGATTTTGGGGCGTCCTCACATGATTTTGGTCAGTCCTCTACACAGCATCATGAGGAGGCACCAGAAGCACCGGAAGAGGAGGAACCTGCAGAGAGGACACCGGAGCGACATGGACGTCGGACGCAGAGAGGACGTGACATTCAGACACCGCGTTGTGGTACCGGGGGGCATCGTCGTTGATGTTTTTGGATATAATGTTGTATATATTAAAAAACTTATTCACTATGATAAGTAACTGTTGTTTAAGTCAAATAACAAGAAAATAAAAAATCTATTAAATACAAACTTATTTCAATTAACTATTAAATTATAAAGTACAGGTACAATATAAATAAAATTTGTCACAGCGAGTTAACCATTAATAATTAATAATTATAATGACAAATAATAATTAATAATTATATTACTAACTAATTAATTATTGTATATAAAATAATAATATTTTATAGACGTTTAAAGTCACATAGTTGAAACTTTTTTAAGTTACAACTAGGTGGTTTTGAAAGCCTATAAAATATTTTCTATCGACATTTTTTACGTAATTTTTTTATTTTCATCTATTCAGTATATGTTTAATCCAAGTTTCAAGTTTCATTCATATTGGTCATATGGATTATGTTTTATAGACGTTTAAAGTCACATAGTTGAAACATTTTTAAGTTACAACTAGGTGGTTTTGAAAGCCTATAAAATATTTTCTATCGACATTTTTTACGTAATTTTTTTATTTTCATCTATTCAGTATATGTTTAATCCAAGTTTCAAATTTCATTCATATTGGTCATATGGATTATGTTTTATAGACGTTTAAAGTCACATAGTTGAAACATTTTTAAGTTACAACTAGGTGGTTTTGAAAGCCTATAAAATATTTTCTATCGACATTTTTTACGTAATTTTTTTATTTTCATCTATTCAGTATATGTTTAATCCAAGTTTTATGTTTCATTCATATTGGTCATATGAATTATGTTTTATAGACGTTCAAAGTCACATAGTTGAAACATTTTTAAGTTACAACTAGGTGGTTTTAAAAGCCTATAAAATATTTTCTATCGACTTTTTTTACGTAATTTTTTTATTTTTATCTATTTAGTATATTTTTAATACATGTTTTAAGTTTCATTCATATTGGTCATTTAGATTATATTTTATAGGCTTTCAAAGTCACATACTTGAAACATTTTTAAGTTTCAAGTAGGTGGTATTGAAAGACTATATGTTTAACAATATATCAATTTTTTTTATAAATAGTTACTTATAACTATGTAAATATATACATGTATAAATATATAATTATACATATACAAGTATAACTATAATTACAATATAATTCTAAATATAATTATAAATATAATTCTACACACACACATACACACACACACACACATATATATTTATATATGAATATTAAATATATTTATAAATAAATTTTAAATATATATGTAACAATATTTTCATAATTATATATTTTAAATATATTCATATTCATATAATTATAAATATTTATATTTAAAGATTAGTTTATAATTATATAATTACAAATATATTTTTTATTTAAAAAATATATATAAATAGATTTATATTTATAAATATTTATTTTTAATTATATATATACATAATTATATTTATACACACACATATAATTATATATATACATAAATATAATGTCATAATTATATAATTATAAATATAATAATAATTAATTTAGCATTTTTAAATACATATTTATAAGATTATTTTTAAAATTTTATTTATTTATTTTGAAATTATTTATTAAAAAGAGATGAGGTGGAAAAAAACTAAAACAAAAAAAAAGAAAACAAAATTTTATTTATTTATTTTGAAATTATTTATTAAAAAGAGATGAGGTGAAAAACAATTAAAAAAAAGAAATAAAACAAAACCAGAAAGAAAAATAAAAGGGTGGCAAAGCGCCACTTGAAGTGGCGCTAGCCACTCGAGTTGTTGAGCGCCACTTGAAGTGGTGCTCAACAAACCCTTTTCCCTAATTATTCTAAACCTAGACCCATTAAAATAAAAAAAAACCCATCCAACAAAAATTGTCGGCGTTCGGCACTACCCACAAGAGCCAGGGGAGCGATGAGCCGGAGGCCGGGGCCGTGAGGCCTGGGTGGTGTGGCGAAGTAGGAGGGAGGAGTTCTAGATGTGGGGTCCTGGTGCGCAAAAGGAAGGACAAACAGGGTGGAAAGGGGGCCGCTGCTGGGTAGAATAGGTTTGGGTTTATATTTTTTCCATTTTATCCTATAATAAAAATAGAATTAAAAAAAAGGATAATAATAATAATAATAATAATAATTGTAATAACAAAAGGAAAATTAATACTAATAATATAATAATGATAATTCTAATAATAATTAATAATAATAATTATTATTATTATAGAAACTCAATAAAAAAATCACAATAATAAATTGTTCCATTTCATTTTAAATAATAATAGTAAAATTTATATCATTTTAGTAATAATGGTAAAGTTATTTTCTACACAAGATATTATTATTTTAAACATCATGCAATCGCACCGTCACCCGAGTGGAAAGTGCGATCACCGATAATGGTCTTGTGTCTGCGCACCGGACTGAAGCCCATCAAAAGTATCAAACATCAAAAATTCAAACCGAGACCCAAATAAACCTTTGTACAAATGGCAGGGGACCTAAAAAAAATACATAAAAAATAAAATTAACAGGCCTCCAAGATCGGGTTGTGACAATTCTCCCCAACACAGACACTTTTTCCCCCAGGAAGTCACCAATGCAACAATTGACACAACTAGAGTCCATGACCAAACCAAACCAGAAGAAACTGAGAGGCTCGGGGTGACCATTACTAACACATGTCACACCCGACCAACTCATGAACAATCACTGCCCGAGGATGAGTGGATAACACAAGAGGGTTCTCTCCACCACAAGAATTCACTAATACAGAAACCCTTGAAACCCGAACACACCACCCCCTGGGGCGGGGGACGCGGGAACTCCCAAACCAAACTCATTCATTTTCCCCACATGGAGCAAACAACACACCTGAGTATTTCATGGAAAAGTTGTTACAAAACAACCCAGAAACTTAAGGATGAAGAATTAACTCAACACCTCCAATCAATTTCACGAAACGAACTTACCCATAACAAACACAGTTGAGACAAATTCAAAATCAGAACACGTCCATCCATTCACAGCCCACAACCTTCAAGGAGACCGAACAATTTAAAAACCACACTGAGAGTATATAAGACCACTTGGATCGTGGGGGAACGAGCTCACCACTCCCCCACAACAAGGATAGGCTTACGACAGTGACAAGAATAGAACAAGTAAATTTTGGATATTTCTATTCCAAAGGTGAAAAACATTATCGGGACCGAGGTTCCATGCACCCTTGGCAACTCCTGACTGTGCGTGAGCATTACCCTGAGACCTGTGGCTGGGGCCCTGATGGCTGAAGCATCTCCTACCTCACAGTCGGGCATTTTCATCTTCTGGTCTCTAACTTCTTCTTCTATTCGATGATTGAAACAACCATGATGGTCGTAAATTTTCAAAGGGATGTAACATGATGACTCAAAATATCCGGATAGGCCATACCAGTGGTGCACAAGAGAGCGGTCCGATGAACTAGGAGCCGGTACCAACAAGGAGGGTTTCTTGGAGACAGGTTCCACCTTCCCACACTCCTTGCCCGATGGGGAACCTTCGTGGAAGTCGATCACCATTAATCACACCGAAAACTCTAACGGATATGAGACATTTCATCTTTACTATTCCAGAACTGAACCCTCAAATAACTCTAGGGCGGTACAAACCTTAACTATCCTGGGAGTTCCCAAAAACCCGAAGACACACTATCTCTCATAACAATAGAACTACCTATAATAGGCTTCCATTATCTCGAAAAACAAGCAACACACAAAAAGGAACTGAGAACTAATTATAACTCATTGACAACTTTTGGAGGCTTTTTGGGTAGCATACTTATGACCACATGAGAAACACAATCGAAATCGGCATCAATCCAAAACTCAATCAAAGAAACAACACAAGCCAATGACAATAATCCCATAATCCAAACATATACAACACAAGGAGAAATCAATTTTCCAAAACCATTATCTCTTTTCAATTTTTAAAACTCACCTATGTCACCTTATGAACCGTCACGTGTGCGTTTATTCAATCCCGCTCACATATTCTACAAACAAGTGCCCCATGCACTTTCCATACATACCCACGCACGTGGGACCCTCCATAAGGAGTTCTATGGTTCAAAAACTTCTTTTACTTACCAAATCCATAATCATACCATGTTTTTCAAAACCAATATACATTCTCTTTTCAAAAAACCAACTTTAGTAATATCGAAAATAATTTGGAAGAAAAACTTTTCCATTTCAGAACCAATTTCACTTTTAACGCACACTCAAATCAACCGTGATTAAAACAAAACACAATAAATAATAACCCACTGGAATGAAGAACTAGTGCATATGTCTGAATCCGCAACATGGTTGTGATCCATGCCCCAAGTAAACCATGTTGTACTCACCTGTTTTGATAATCCCAAATCATGTTTAAATACTGATCATGATATATTAAGTCATTTGGTAACTCTTTTTAATCTGTATTTATAATTATTTTATCCTGAACAATGTATACTCTTAGTCTCATGACTTTTCTGCATTAGCTTATAGTTTACATTTATCTAAATATATGTTCACTATTAAAAGATACTGGTAAGAGCCTTCTATTCAAGGTAACCATTATAGCTCACTGTTACTCTAGGTCACTGATCCTAGAAGGTTACTATTGAAGATCTACTATCACTGATATACTGGTACGAGGTTACTATCACAAGTCTACCGTTGATCTTCTTATCAAAGCTCAAAGACAAAGAGTCACTGTCACAAGGTCATTGCTATGGAAAGGCTTCTGTTAGAAGTTCACTGTCAGACTCTTTCTCAAGTCTTCTGTTGAGAACCTCACTATTCAAGTCTATAGTTGGACATGTCTACCGTTAGTAGAAGGCTACTGCTAGACAACTCCTACTGTCGAGATAGTCGACTGTTTTTCAATGTCTACTGATGGACATAATCCACCATTAATGAAATTACCTGTTGAGATAAGTCTACCATTGGAAAGGTCACTGTTGAAGTAGTCTAATGTTACAAAGTTTCGTTAGAATCTTACTGTTGGAGTCTACCGTTGATCAAGCCTACTGATGAAGCCCACAGTTGAATAGCCTATCGATGAATTCCATTGATGAGGAGCTACTGTTACATAGAGTAACAGCTACTGTTATAAGGCATCCACTGACACAAAGACCACCGTTACAAGCCTACAGACAAAGAGCCTACCCATGATGTCCATAGTTGTAGAGACTACCGTTGAAGTCTACTGTGTGACATGCATCTGCTACCAGTCTAATAATATTCTATTATTTTCTTTACCAATTTTATTATTATTATTATAACGGTCATGTCTAGACAAATTAACGCACCTGAAATTATTTAATGTTATTTGAAGGCATATCAAGAGACAGTACGAGGTTCGAGGGAGACCACACATGGTTGAAACATTTCCTGTCGTCCACTACTGAACCAAATAAGAAAAAGATCAGCTGGAAAAGTGTACATATATATATGTGTAGAGACAGAAAATAAAAGTGTAGACATATTGAATATACACATAACACTCATAAGATAGAAACATACACAATCTGAAGAAGAACACTCAAGCACTCATTCTGAAGAACAGAGAGCTTCACGAAGAACTATTGAAAGAACCTTTTTCAAGCTGTAGTGGTGTGCTGCAAAGAGCTTCAAACCCATGAAGCTGATCATCTCTACATCTGGATGTCAGAACCTGGAATTTGTGACACTCTATTTTGGAGGAAACTTGCATAGAAGGACCAAAACATCATTTCCTTCATACCAACGAGTCGAGAGAAGATCTTCCAACACAACAGAGCATTCTAAACTTATCACTACTTTCATTAGCTCTATTGTGTTTATGAATTTTACATTTGTGAGAAGTGTGACTATGTTACACACACTGACTCTTGTACTTAACTGAGGGATACTGAAAATCCCCATACCAAAATCTCTTTACATTTGTTTCCCACATATAACTGTGGTATGGGTTGCAAAACCTGGACAATTTGTGTAAACTGTAGTGAAGCCTGATACAGGATGTGTATCACTCTTTAATATAATTTCTTGGTGTCAAGTGATCACCAAGTGGAGAGGACAAAGTCTTGAATTAAGACTGAACCACTTGTTTAAATTTTTGTGTTCATCTTTCCATTATACTATTTTACATTTATCCGCTGCTTATATTTTCAAAGACATAAATCTGTTTTTACATTCACTCTGATAGTTAGTTCTGGTTAGTGTGTATATCTGATTCGTTTTGTAAACTTGTTTCAAAAGTTGAATTAGTTCTCATACTGATTCAACTGAGGAGTAACCAAACTTTGAGAAACCTGTTGAATGATAAGTCACTTATATCTCTACTGCCATAATTGACTGGGCTATTTTAATTTGGGGGATTTTAATCCTAAAAGTTTTAACAGAAATTTTAATTGGAACACAATTCACCCCCCTCTTGAGTATCCACACCGACCAACATTTGGTATCTGAGGTAACATTTTTATTTATAAAAATTCATCAAACCCTCTATTTTTTAAACTGTTATTTTAGTTTTATCATAAAGATCTCAAATTTCTGTTAGTTTTAAATTTTATCTCTTTAATATATTTTGTAATATCTAGTTATGGACAATAGACTTGAAGGTGCTGCTACTAATAGTGTAACACCCGAGATTTTTATGAGAAATGTATTGTTTTTATGTTATATACATCATCAGAGGAATGTTTCAATACACACAACACTATCTCGGATTACTTTGCACGCCATATTGACCCTCCATGATAGCTTGCATTGTACGCAATACTGAGTTTCACTAAACAACGACATACTATTAAAATATTATTAAAACTAGCCGTTATGGATAGTAATACCAAGTTTTTTAAATTTTATAAATTTTATCTTTCAAAATGTACTTCATTTTTGGATTCAGAATATCAAAATTCGCCTAGGGTGAATTTTTGGTATTTTTCTGAAAACTTTCAATTTTTGATGAATAGTGAAAACACTAGGTTACTATTTAAAAACCAACTTTTTATTTAAATAATTAAATATTTTATTCAAATTTATTTTATGTCAAAATTTATACATAATACCTATATAATTTCAATGTAATTCATTAGAGTCATTTTATAATAATTTTAGATATATAAAAATTTTATTGAACTTTTCAACGTCTTTTACCCACCTCCTAGGAAAATTTGCAAATTCACCTAAAACAAAATTTTTCCACTTCTGTAAGTGGAATTTTGAAAATCTGAGAGACACAGTTAATATCAAAGACTGAAATGTGGTTCAATAGATGAAAATAATTATTTGTGAATAGTAACTTTTTACTTTTTTTACCACGGTTAAAAGTAAATAGGATAATTAAGGGTAAAAGTAATATTATTATTATCCTAAAACATGTCCTAATTCTATTGGATAAGTGTAATTAGAAAAAAAACAACCTTAGGATTAAAATATGACCATTTATGCCCACTTGGATTAGATTAGGACATTTACTATTAATTTATTTAAAGAATGGTTAAAATAGTTAAAATCAAAGTTTAATAACTAATTCATTTTTCATATAGGTTTATACATAAGATAAATTCTACTATAAATATTCATTAGAAAGGTAAAAAAATTGTCTACATAATGGTATTTTATTTATAATTTTTAGACATTAAATAATTTAATTTATTTATGACACAATGATGATGCAGTAATTATCTTATTAATGAAATATTGACATAATTGATGTTATAAATACCCAAATAAATGTAATTTGAGACTTTTTATGAATTCCACTAAATAGTGTCAAAATTGACATATAGTAGTTTTTAAAACAAATATTATATTATTAATTGTTATTTTATTCCTAAAAATTTACGGTTCGACCAAATGACTTAGATATGGTTATATATATTAACAATGAACAACTTGGGGTTCGTTTGGCTTGTTATAGTATGTTTATTAACCTTATAGTGTGAGAAAACAAGAAGACATGGTAAAAGTAAAATTATTTAACTTAAAGTTAAATCTAAATTATATGGTTAAAATAGAAACCAAAACTTGTCTAAACTCTATTAGATGAGAGGATTTAGACCCATCCCCACCATAGCTTCGAAATAAATCAATTTGGATCTATTAAAAACAGAATATGACTTTATAATAAAATAATATTTTTAGTTTTTCCAAAGGTGCCCCTCTCCTCCCTTATAAAAGGGCACCTCCTCCCTCTCTTCCTCACACCACTTTGAACCTTCATGCTCGGACAACCCCTACCAATTTCTCTTCTTCACTTCCCTAGAAACATCCTAGAGGTCCTAGTCTTCTTCAATGACCATCTTTAGTGCCCTAAGAGGAGGTTAAGAAGAGGTGCTTCAAAGAAGAGGTCATGTCCATTACCAATTCTTTCCACTTTATTTATTCTTCTACTTATTCATCTTTAGTTGTTTCATTATGAATTAATAATATAAGTATCACTCATATACTGATATGTTATTATAAACATTAAACAACCCTATTTCACCTTCTATCCATCCTACGGAAAACGAAATCACCGCGCGTGCGTACGTACGGAATACCGTCTCCACGTCGTGGTGTAATATGTTTTCCACCACCACCATACTTTCATGGGTATAATGGTGTAAATAATATCTATATATGAATATTTTAAAGTAATATTGATTATGAAATAGTATAAATACACTTCAATAAAATTCCATGATCATGGGAACGATGTCATCGCTCGTGCGTACGTACAGAATATCGTCTCCAAGATGTGATGCGACTCATTCTACATTGCATAATGATTATATAAATGAATTTAATGAATAAATATGATATATATAACACTAATACAATTCTGGAAATGAGGTATCTATATCCTAAAAATTAGAATATGAATTTATTCTACAAAACACACATAAGAACAAAAAAGCAATAAACACCCGAATAACAAGTAGCAATGAAATATTACTAATAAGAAGCTAAGAATATGACCATATATGATATCATAACAATGGGTAAGATTTTTGAATAAGTAAATAAAATTATTTAAATCATTATACAGGATTTTCGGACACGTACGAAGAAAATCAGACCTAAGGTAAGGGAAAATCTCGCAATCTCAATTTTTATCCGAGATTGTTTATAATTTAGAATTTAATGGGGAATATATATCATCCACATCCATGTTTCCTCAATATATAATATTATTTATATCCTCCTACAATTTTATTAATACAATTTTACCCTTCGGTGAGTTTTTAGTAAAATATATGAAAGGAATCTTTTGTCATTTTTTGTAAATGGTACTTTTTGACTTTTCCGGCCAAAGTACGAGAAGAATGTTTTTTTAACTTACACATCATGAATGGATTTTTAGAACATTATTTCCATGAATCTTCCTTTACAATTTTTCATGTTTATTTTTAATCAACTTCTTATAGTATAAAATTATATGACATTTTATGAAAGGCAATTTCTTTTCAAGTAGAAAAGATATTTTCCTCAAGAATGGAGTTCGAGTGTTTTATCAAAATTATTTTCCATCTAAGATAATATAGGGTTCTGTTTCTATCCCTATTTTTTTTACATTATTTTGATTATGTTATGATGGAATTATTTTTATGATGTCCTTTTATCTTATATGGATTATGTTGTGATTGAATGATGATTAAGAATCCCATTTTTATTACATGGGTTATGCTATGATGTATGATTTATGATTTTGTGTCACACATAAGAATGGTTTTATTATGAGATGGGTGGAACCTATATCTCCCTCCAATTCATTGGGTAAAGATTTATATCTCATGAGATAGACATGGCTGCAATGGAAGGTTAATCCGGTTCAGTGAAACAGGACTGAAACGAGGAGTGAACTCGGTTCAGAAATGGACTTTGTCCGCTAAGATAGTCTTGGATATGAGTCTTGACTACTATGAAATGATTCTGTATAATTATGTGTGTATTCCAAAATGTTTCATTTTTTATGTTATGATAATTGGGATTACATTTCACTACTATGATTTATACCATGTTATGAAATTATGATCTCTTTTGCAGGTTAAGATTTCCAAAATGTTATGTTCTTATGAATATGATGTAATTGATATTTATTTTGTTTACCCTTACTGAGCATTTGAGATCACCCTTTTTTATGTTTTCATTCCCCAGTTCAGGAAGAAGGTTATTAAGTAGGATATGCCAAAATGGACTCTAGATATGATGAAATAAATGGGAGACAACATAGATGATTTATGAACCAGTTGTTTATGTTTCCCGGTTTCTAAAGACACTATAACTATACGGTCCTTTCATGGTTTTGTTATATGTTTTACTAAGTGTAATGGAATTTTGATGTATTAACAACCTATGTAATTTATGGGTCGTTATATTTGGTATCAGAGGCAATGGAGGTAGGAATGTATCCGATCCTTGGGAACTCTAACATGAAAGCATTGGTCGAAGCATGGCTCTCCGCCCAAGGGCTTCATGAGGAAATGGATGCCACAGGGGATGGTGGTGTGTCCCACCCAGGGGGTGTATCCTCCCATTGATTGCCCTGATAGGTATCAATTATAGTCCACTAGAAGTAATTTCAGGGCGTTATAGTTGGTATCAGAGGAAAGGTATAGTCAACCTTTGAAATTAGGATGTGAAAGCATTAGTAAGAACCCTAAGGATAAGTCTAAGAATAGAACACGGTCTTAGTGTTTTAAAAATGGCCATGAACAACCTATGATAATACCTTAAGTGTGAAATTTTATTCTTGATTGTGTGGTTTTTCTATTATAATTAGTGTTGATCACACTATTCTTCTTGGTTTTAGTCACTGGATGGAACCCGAAGGAACTGTGTTAGCACGGAATGTGACGGGCAATGCAATGATTGTCCCCCTGAGAAACCAAATGTTATGGGAGCTGGAATGCAAAATCTTGTAGCCATGCTCACACAACTTTCTAAAGCTATGAATCATGCAGGACATCCAAACGAGCAAAGGAAGGAGCATCATTCTGTTGAATCCTTCATGAGGCAGCGTCCACCCTAATTCAGCAGGTCTACTGATCCATTAGTGGATGAAGAATGGATCAGTACCACTGAAAGGATATTTTCAGTATTTAATTTTCTGAACATGACAAAGTCATCTTAGCAGTGTATCATTTGGACGGTGATGATGATCAATGGTGGAATCTTATCAAGAATACGAGGCAAAAAGATGAAATTGAGTCCATGGAATAGGATGAGTTCAAGGACTTATTTTTCAATAAGTACTTCCTTGAATTCTTCGAACAAAGATTGAGAAGGAGTTTCTTAAACTAAAGAAAAAGGATGATGAATCTTTTGGTACCTATGAAGAAAATTTTACAAGACTTTCAAGGTACGCTTCTGGTATTATTATCCAACCTGAGAGTAAGATCGATTGATTCTTTAGTGGCTTAAAACCAAGTCTTCGAAGGGCATTAGCCAGAAGGGACATCAATAGCTACGATCAAATCGTTCGATATGATCTCAAATTTGATATGGAGATTGGAGTAACCCATCAGTCATATGCATTTGATAAGAAGAGGAAAATGGAATTCAAAGGAAAATCTATAGACCACACTGAAAAGAAGATGAGTTTTCCCTTATGCTCAATGTGTGGAAGGAAACATGAAGGGAGTTTTCTTAAAGGGACACGTAAATGTTTCAAATGTGGAATGGAAGGTCATCAGGAATTTGAATGTTGAAATGATGGGAAGAATATGTCTAGTGATGCAAACAAAGAAAAGGCTACACATAGTGCACCTCCTACACTTCAATGTTACAGGTGCAAGGAAATGGGGAATTATGATAATTAATGCCCTAATCTAAGGGTTGTTGATGATGACTGACGTCAACAAAATCTTAAGGCTAAAGAAAAAGGAAAGTCACATGCAATTTCTATCAGCGATGTAGAGTATGAGAACGAAGTGGTGAAAGGTACACTTACCATCCACTCTAAAGTTGAAATTTTTTTATTTGATTATATATCCATACACTCTTTTATTTTTGAAGAATTTTATAAGGGTATCATTGTATTACCTCAACAATTAGATGTTGAGTTAGCTATTACAACCACTAATGGAACAACAGTCACATCAAAAGTTTATAATTCTTCTCCGATTGAAGTTTGTGGGAAAGTGCTTCCTGCAAATCTTGTGATCCTTCTTATAGTGGAATTTGATGTGATTCTTGGCATGGATTGGATTTCATTATATGGATCTCATATCAATTTCAAAAGAGGGGAAGTCACATTTCATATTTCAGATCAAACTATGATCGTCTATCGATGCAAGGATGAACATAACCTTCCAATGAAAATTTCTTCAAACTTATGGGGCTTGATTCCACTAAATGAAGGTTATTTATCTCAAATGGTTGGAGAGAAACTCAAGATTAAGAATACACCCATTGTACGGGAGTTTGATGATGTCTTTCCAGAGGAATTTTCGGGTCTTCCACCAAATCGTGAAGTTGAGTTTTCAATAGAACTCGTACTGTGTGCTTTACCTATTTCAAAGACACCTTATAGAATGACCCCAATTGAGTTAGAGGAATTGAAGAAGAAACACCAAGAGAATCTTGATAAGGGATGCATACGCCCTAGTGTATCACCTTGGGGAGCACCTGTTCTATTTGTTAAGATGAAATATGGATCAATGAGACCCTGCATTAATTATCGAGAACATAACAAGATCACTATCAAGAAAAAATATCATCTCCCATTCATTGATGACTTATTTGACCAACTACGCGGAGCCCAATACTTTTCCAAGATTGATCTTAGTTCAGGGTATCATCAATTAAGGGTCAAAAGGGAGGATATACCAAAGACAGATTTTCGTACAAGGTATGGACACTATGAACTTATAGTGATGCCATTTGGTCTTACTAATGCCCATGTTATTTTCATGGATCTGATGAATAGAGTCTTTATAGACTATCTTGATCCGTTTGTGGTAGTCTTTATAGACAATATTCTTGTCTATTCAAAGAGAAAGTAAGATCGTGAAGATCACTTGAGAATTATATTGAAGACTCTGAGAAAGAAGAATCTTTATTCCAAATGTTCCAAGTGTGAATTTTGGCTTCAAAAATTTTCATTTTTTGGTCACATAATCTCAAAAGAGGGGATATCTGTGGATCCAGAAAAAATAGAGGTTATCGAAAGATGGTTGAGACCAGAAACAGTAACTGAGATCCGAAGTTTTCATGGTTGGCTGGATATTATCGATGCTTTGTGAAATATTTTTCATGATTATCTAATCCACTCACCAGGTTGACTCGAAAAGGAGTAAAGTTCATTTGGATGGAGGAATGTGAAGAGAATTTCAAGGAGATGAAAAGAAGGTTATCCAGTGCACCTGTACTCACACTGCCTTGTAGTGGAGAATGTTTTGTGACCTACAGTGAAGCATCCAAGAAGGGATTGGGGTGTGTTCTCATGAAAAAAGATATGGTGATAGCTTATGCCTCATGACAGTTGAAAATCCATGAACAAAATTACCCAACTCATGATTTTGAGTTAGCTATGGTAATCATTGCATTAAATATTTGGAGGCATTATGTTTATGGTGAAAGGTGTGATATTTATATTGATCATAAATGTTTAAAGTATATTTTCACACAAAAGGAGCTGAATATGCACCAATGAAGATGCTTGGATCTGATTAAGGATTACGACTACTCAATTCATTACCACCCTAGTAATGCAAACAAGGTGGAAGATGCATTAAGTCGATGAGACCATGCTAGCTTATCCATGATGAGGATAATAAAAGATCCAATATTTAATGATTTACAAAGGATAGATCATGGAATAATAATGGAAGGAAAAAAGCGTATCTTTCTCAAATGAATGTTCAACCATCTATACATGTGAAGATTAAAAAGGCATAAAAAGAAGATGTAGAGTTACAAAAGAAGGTGTGAAATGTTCCTGAATTCAACCGTGATTGTGATGGGATAATAATGTTCAGGAATCAGGTTTGTGATCCTCCCATCCCAGAATTAAAGAAGGATCTGTTGTATGAGGCTTATAGTTCTTCATTCTCTATTCATCCTGGAAGCATGAAGATGTATAGGGAACTGAAAGAGTACTTCTGGTGGGATGGCATGAAAATAGATGTTGGTGAATATGTCTCTCGATGCTTGGTTCGTCAGCAAGTTAAAGCTGAGAGACAGAAGTCTAAGGGGATGTTACAACCATTACCCATACCTGAATGGAAATGAAAAAACATCACTATGGTCTTTGTCACTAGACTTCCTAAAACATACAAAGGCAATATTGTTATCTCGGTCATAGTTGATCGTCTTACAAAATCTGCACACTTCATTGCTATTAGAGAGGATTTCTCTCTGGATCATCTTGCCATGATATATGTAAAGGAAGTTGTAAGATTTCATGGAGTACCACTTTCCATTATATCTGATAAGGATCCGAGGATTACCTCAAAGTTTTGGCGAAGTCTTCAGCATACTTTGGATACAGAGTTGAGTTTCATCACTGCTTATCATCCTCAGATAGACGGTCAGTCTGAGAGAACAATTCAAACTCTAGAAGATATGTTGAGAGCTTTCTCTACAGATTTCAAAGGTGGTTGGGATCAACACCTACCTTTGGTTGAATTTTCTTATAATAATAGCTTTCACTCCATTATTCTGATGGCTCCTTATGAAGCTCTCTATGGAATGAAATGCAGGACTCCAACTTGATGGGATAAAGTTGGGGAAAGAAAGGTATTAGGACATGATCTTGTTGATGAGATGGCAGAAAAGGTCAGATCTATTCAACAACAGATAAGAGCAGCTCAGAGTCAACAAAAAAATTATGCCGACAACCGAATAAAAGACCTAGATTTTGAATTGTGTGATAATGTGTTCTTACGAATATCTCCTTAGAATAGAGTAATGAGATTTGGAAAGAAGGGAAAGTTGAGCCCTAGGTATATCGGTCTTATCGAAATACTGGATCGTGTTGAGAAGGTAGCATACCGATTGGCTCTTCCACCAAATCTCTCTCATGTTCATGATGTGTTCCATGTATCTCTCCTAAGAAAGTACATTCCCGATCCTTAACATGTACTCAAATCAGAAGTTGTACCACTAGAGCAAGATATTTCTTATGAAGAACAACCGATAGGGATTTTGGATCGTAGCGAAAAAGTCCTATGGAACAAGACCACTCTCTTAATGAAAGTTTTATGGAGGAACCACCATTTATAAGAAGCTACATGTGATCTTGAGGATATGATGAGGGAGAGGTATCCTCATCTGTTTGTTACAAAGTGACGAATTTCGAGGGCGAAATTCATTTTAAGGGGGGTAGAATGTAACACCCGAGATTTTTATGAGAAATGTTTTGTTCTTATTTTATATACATAATCAAAGGAATATTTCACTACCCACAACACAAGCTTGGCTTTCTTTACACGCCATTACGACCCTCCTCGATAGCTTGCGTTGTACACAATATCGAGTTTCACTAAACAATGATATGCTATTAAAATATTATTAAAACTAGCCGTTATGGATAGTAATACCCACTTTTTGAAATTTTATAAATTTTATCATTCAAAATAGACTCATTTTTGGATTCGGAATATCAAAATTAGCCTAGGATGAATTTTTGGTATTTTTTAAAAACATTCAATTTTTGATGAATAGTGAAAACACTAGGTTACTATATAAAAACCTACTTTTTATTTAAATAATTATTTATTTTATTTAAATTTATTTTAGGTAAAAATTGATACATAATACCTATATAAGTTCAATGTAATTCATTGGAGTCATTTTATAATAATTTTAGATATATAAATGTTTTATTAAACTTTTCACCGTCTTTTACCCACCTCCTAGGAGAATTTGCAAATTCACATAAAACTTAATTTTACCGCTTCTGAGAGTTGAATTTCGAAAATCCAAGAGGCACAGTTAATGTCAAGGACTAAAATTTGGTTCAATGAGATGAAAATATTTTTTTGTGAATAGTAACTTTTTACTTTTTTACCAAGGTTAAAAGTAAATAGGGTAATTAAGGGTAAAAATGATATTATTATTACCCTAAAACATGTAATAATTCTATTGTATAAGTGTAATTAGACCAAAAACAACCTTAGGAATAAAATATGACCATTTAGGCCCACTTTTATTAGATTAGGTCATTTATTATTAATTTATTTAAAGAAGGGTTAAAATAGTTAAAATCAAAGTTTTATAACTAAATTATTTTTAATATAGGGTCATACATAAGATAAATTCGACTATAAATATTCATTAGAAATATAAAGATATTTCCTACATAATATGATTTTATTTATAATTTTTAGACATTAAATAATTTACTTTATTTATGACCCAATGATGATGCAGTAATTATCTAATTAATGAAATATTAACATAATTGATGTTATAAATGCCCAAATAAATTTAATTTCAGACTTTTTATGAATTAAACTAATTTTCTAGGTTATCATGACATGTTATTATTTATTTAAGTAGATTTTATCGAACTAAAAATTCTGTTATGATTTTATCAAAAATCAATTACCAAATAGTATCAAAATTGACTTAAAATAGTTTAAAAACAAATATTTTATTATTAATTGTTATTTTATTACTAAAAATATAAGGTTTGGGAAAATGAATTAGATAAGGTTATATATATTATTAATTAACAACTTGGGCTTCGTTTGTCTTGTTATAATAAGTTTATTAACCATATAGTTTAAGAAAACAAGAAGACACAGTAAAAGTAAAATTATTTAACTTAAAGTTAAATCTAAATGATAATGTTAAAATAGAAACCTAAACTTGTCTAAATTCTATTGGATGAGAGGATATATACCCATACCCAACTTATAATTGAAATAAATCAATTTGGAGCTATTAAAAACTGATTATGACTTTATAATAAAATAATATTTTTTGTTTTTCCAAAGGTGCCCCTCTCCTCCCTTATAAAAGGGCACCTCCTCCCTCTCTTCCTCACACCACGTTGAGCCTTCATGCTCGGCCAAAACCTACCAATTTCTCTTCTACACTACCCTAGAAATATCCTAGAGGTCCTGGGATTCTTCAAAGACCATCTTTAGTGACCTAAGAGGAGGTTAAGAAGATGCGCTTCAAAGAAGAGGTAATATATGGTACCGATTCTTTCAACATTATTTCTTCTTCTACATATTTTTCTTTAGTTGTTTCATTATGAAGTAATAAAATCAGTATCACTCATATACTGATATGATATTATAAATATGAAACAACCCTATTCACCTTTTATCCATCATACGGAAAATGAAATCACCGCGCGTGCGTACATACGGAATACCGCCTCCATGTCGTGATGTAATCTATTTTCCACCACCACCATACATTGATGGGTATAATGGTGTCAAGAATAACTATATATGATTACTGTAAAGTGATATTGATTATCAAATAGTATACATACACTTCAATAAAATTCCATGATCATGGGAACGATATCATCGCTCGTGCATATGTACGGAATACCGTCTCCACGATGTGATGCGACTCGTTCTACATTGAATAATGTTTATATAAATGAATTGAATGAATAAATATGATATATATTGCACTAATACCATTCCTTAAATGAGGTATCTATAACCTAAAGAGAATAATAATAATTTATTCTACAAAACACGCATAAGAAGAAAAAAGCAATAAACACCCGAATAACAAGTAGCAATGAAATATTACTAATACGACACTAAGAATATGACCATATATGATATCATAACAATGAGTAAGATTCTATAATAAGTCAATAACATTATTTAAATCCTTATATAGGATTTTCGTACACGTACGAAGCAAATCAGACCTAAGGTAAGGGAAAATCTCACAATCTCAATTTTTATCTGAGATTGTTTATACTTCAGAATTTACTGGGAATGTTTATCATCCACATCCATATATCCTGAATATTTAATATTATTTATATCCTCCTAAAATTTTTTAAATCAAATTTTACCCTTCGGTGAGTTTTTAGTAAAAGATATGAAAGGAATCTTTTGTCGTTTTTCGTACGAGGTACTTTTTGGCTTTTCCGGCCAAAGTACGAGAAGAATGTTTTTTTTCACTTACACTGCATGAATGGATTTTTAGAAAATTATTTAAATGAAGCTTACTTTACAAGTTTTCATGTTTATTTATAATCAATATCTCTTAGTTTAATATTATATGAAATTTTAAGAAAGGAAAGTTCTTTTGAAGTAGAAAGGATATTTTCCTCAAGAATGGAGTTCAAGTGTTTTATCAAAATTATTTTCCATCTAAGATAATATAGGGTTCTATTTCTATCCCTATTTTTTTACATTTTTTTGATTATGTTATGATGGAATTATTTTTATGATGTCCTTTTATCTGATATGGATTATGTTATGATGGCATGATGATTAAGAATCCCATTTTTATTACATGGGTTATGCTCTATTGTATGATTTATGATTTTTTGGAACACATAAGAATAGTTTCATTATGAGATAGATGGGACCTATATCTCCCTCCAATTCATTGGCTAAAGATATATATCTCATGATATAGACATGGCTGGGATGGGAGGTTAATCCAGTTCAGTGAAACAGGACTGAAACGAGGAGTGAACTCAGTTCAGAAATGGACATTGTCCGCTAAGATAGTCTTGCCTATGAGTCTTGACTACTAAGAAATGATTATACATGATTATGTGTATATGCCACAAAGTTTCATGTTTTATGTTATGATTATTGGGATTACATTTCACTACTATGATTTATCCCATGTTATGAAATTATGATCTCTTTTGCAGGTTAAGATTTCCAAAATGTTATGTTCTTATGAATATGATATGATTGATATTTCTTTGGATTACCCTTACTGAGCATTTGAGCTCACCATTTTGTATGTTTTCTTTCCCCAGGTCAGGAAGAAGGTTATTAAGTATGATATTCCAAAATACACTCTAGATATGATGAGATAAATGGGAGACAAATTAGATGATTTATGAACCAGTTGTTTATGTTTCCCAGTTTCTAAATAAAGTATACCTATACAGTCCTTTCATGGTATTATTATATGTTGTAATAAGTGTACTTAAATTTTGAAGTATTAACAAAGTATGTAAAGTTTGGTTTTTTATAAATAGGTCACCTTTCATTAATGGTTTGAATTATGCTCAATGGAAAATTAAAATGAAAATTCATTTAGAAAGTATTGGTTTTGATATTTGGTCTCCTATAGAATCAGAATATGAGATCCCCAAAACTGCTAGATCTACTTGGGATGATGCTACATAGTCTGACTATAACAATAAGTGTAAATCTATGAATTCCCTTTACTTCTCTTTAGGAGATGAGGAATTTAACCGAATTTCTGCATGTAAAACAGCTCATGAAATCTGGGACACCTTGGCTGTTTCTCTTGAAGGAGCAACCAATGTTAGGGAAATGAGATTAAATAATTATACTATTAAATATGATAATTTTAAGATGAGACCTGATGAACCCATTTCTGACATATACCTCATGTTTGATGAGATTGTCAACACTATGTGTTCACTGTGAAAAGCTGTTCCAAATAAGGAGTAGATCATGAGAATATTGATATGTTTTCCAGACAGATGGAGAGGAACTTTTGTGACTATCCGAGAGTCTTGTGACATCATCAATCTACCTATTAAAGATTTTATTGGTAAAATAATGATGTATGAAGAGGAAATGACGGTGAAAATGGAAGAAGATGATAAACCCAAGAGAAAATCCATGGCATTCAAGTCTACTGCTTCAAAGAGAAAAGATAAGAAGAAAATACATGTACCTACTAAAAGATCAACTAGTGAAGATTTAGATTCAGACAGTGATGAAGAAATGGCTCAAATATCCAATAGATTTAATAAGTTATATAGGAAGAAGAAGTTTTTCATAAAAACAAACAATAAGGGTAAGTATGATCAACAACGTAAGTGGAAGAAGGATTGGAAGAAATCTGATAAGGAAGATGATATAGTATGCTATGACTACAAGAGGAAAGGACACATCAAGGATGACTGTCTGAAGTTAAATTTCAAAAAGGAATATGATTATAAAGGAAAAATTTATACAAAGTCTATGAAGGAAACCTGGAGTGCTTTGGAAGACAGTTCTAGTGAATCTGATCCTTCAGACTCAGAACAAAACAAACATGCCAATCTATGTTTTATGATAGAGACATCCGAGGTATCAATTAATTCCCATGTGCATAACACTTATTATTCTGTGAATGAAAGTGACTCTCATAATAATGAAGATTTGTCTAAGGAATAATTATTTTAATATTTCAAAATTCTTTATGACACTTTTAATGAACTCAAGTAAAAATATAATTCATTAAAAGACAGCATGCTATAAATGATAATTACATGTCAAATCTGGACATAATAAGAATGAAATTTGCTACACTGCTAAAGGAAAATAAAGAGTAAAAATTATCTAATGAACAATTAATAAAGGATATTGGGAAGTTCACTGCTCGTAGGGATACCTTGACATAGTTTCTAGGAAAACATATTGCTCCAAAATATGCAACTGGTCTACAATATCAACCTGAACTGAGAAAAATTAGCAAAACCAAATTTGTTCCAAAATCAGGACAGTTCACTTCTAGTTCTAGACCATATTTTGAGAAATAAATTTCTAAAGGACCAAAAAAAGTATTTATTTCTCAAAATATGTTTTTTAATTTTAGAAAACCGAAAAATAAAATATGTTTTCCCAAAGTTTTGTTGTCTAACCTTTCTGGACCCAAGAAGATCTGGGTACCAAAATTACCCCATGTTTAATCTGTTTTGCAGGGAAGTCGTTTCAAGAGTTCCTGTAATACTCTATGGTACATGGACATTAGATGTTCAAGACATATGACAGGATACTATTCTTGCTTCCTGATTTTAATTAATGTTGATGGTAGGCATGTCACCTTTGGTGACAATGAAAAATCAAAAATCATCAGCTTAGGCCAGATTGGTAACCCTGATACAATATTAATTTCTAAAGTAATTTTTGTTGATGGATTAAAGTATAATTTACTTAGGATATCTTAGTTATGTGATGATGGCCTTAATGGTAAATTTGAAAATGTTTCATGCAATGTTTTTAATTCAAAAAATGATTTAGTTTTCACTACATTTAGAAATGAGAATGTATATGCTGTTGATTTAAATTCCTTATCCAAAAAAAATGTTTCCTACTTAAATGATTTTCATAAAGAGTCTTGGTTTTGGAATAGAAGATTAGGACACTGTAATGTGCACTCACTTAGGATGCTATCTAAGAAATTTTTAGTTAGAGACTTACCTAAATTAGAATTCCCTATTGATAAAGTGTTTAATCCTTATCAAAAAGGAAAACAACACAAAGTTTCTTTCAAACCAAAGGAAGAAGTTTCAACTTCTCAACCACTTGAGTTGGTTCACATGGATTTCTTTGGACCATCAAGAGTTTCAAGTCTAAATGGGAAGAACTATGTTTATGTTCTTGTGGATGAATTCTCAAGGTATACTTGGGTATACTTTGTAGATTACAAATGTAAATCTTGTTCCTATTTTGTCAAATATTCCAAGTCTATTGAACACCTTAGTGAAATTAGAATTAAGACCCTGAGAAGTGATCATGGCCGTGAGTTTAAGAATCATGAGTTTGAATCCTACTGCTCAAATAATGGCTATATTCAAAATTTCTCTGCCCCTAGGAATCCTAAAAAAATAGAGGTGTAGAAAAAAGAAATAGGACCCTTCAAGAAATTTCTAGAACTATACATAATGAGTATGACTTACCTGTTCATTTTTGGGCCGAAGCTATAAATACAGCTTGATATGTTATCAATAGAGTTTGAATTAGACCTATTGTAAAAAGGACCCCTTATGAACTTTGTAATAATAGGAATCCTAAGGTTAATTACTTCAGAGTTTTTGGTTGCAAAGTCTTTATTATTAATACTTAAGATAATCTTGAATAATTTGCTTCCAAAAGTGATGAAGGAATTTTCCTGGGTTATTCTATCTCATGTAAAGCCTATAGAGTGTTCAATAAGAAAACCAAATGTGGGGAAATATCAGTTCATGTAAAATTCGATGAGACTGATCCACATGATCCTAAAACCTCTCTTGAAAATCTTGAGGAAGATTTGTCAAATCTTAACTTTATTGATAAGAATAGTGATTCCCTTGTAAAAGTACGCAGTTCTGGAAAGTTTCTAGAATCTGCTCCTGCTGATGCAGAACCAACAGAAAACAATGAAAAATATAGTTAAATACTTCCTAAAGGTATTATGACTCTCAAGAATCATCCTCTAGATGCTGTTGTAGGCGATTTAAATAGAGGAACACAAACTAGAGCGTCTCTAAGAAACCAGGTTGAATATCAAGCTTTTCTTTCACAGCATGAAACCAAAAATATTAATGATGATATCAATGATGAATTTTGGGTAATGTCTATGCAATAAGAACTAAATCAGTTTGAAAGAAACAAAGTTTGGGAATTAGTGGAATGACCTAAGGAGACCTTGACCATAGGCATTAAATGGGTGTTTAGGAACAAAGTAGATGAGTCTGGGAATATTGTTAGAAACAAAACTAGGAGAGTTGCACAAGGATATAGTCAAGAGGAAGTAATAGACTATGAGGAGTCCTTTTCACTTGTAGCTATATTAGAAGCCATTAGGATACTACTTGCCTATGCAGCTCATCTGAATTTCAAACTTTATCAAATGGATGTTAAAGGTGATTTTCTAAATTGGTATATAGTTGAGGATGTATTTTTTTTGAACAACCTCCTAGTTTTACAAATCCAAAATTTATCAATCATGTTTTTAAACTATCTAAAGCATTATATGGCTTAACACAAGATCCAAGAGCATGGTATGATAGGCTCAACTCTTTTCTTATTTCAAAAGATTTTACCAAATGGATAGTCGATCCTAATCATTTGATTAAATGGATTTATAAAAGATGTTTTGATAGTACAAATTTATGTGGATGATATTATTTTCGGATCTTCTAAAAATTCATTATGTACTGATTTTTCAAAAATGATGCAAAATGAGTTTGAAATGAGTTTTATGGGAGAACTCAAATTTTTCCTTGGATTTCAGATCTTTCAAAATAAAAATGGTATTGTTTTGAATAAAAGTAAATATATTAAGGATCTTTTAAAACATTTTTGTTTGGATAGTAGTAAAGGTAGTGACACACCTATGAGTACCACTTGTAAGTTGGATACTGATGAAGCTAGAGAACCAGTGGATAAAACCAACTACAAAGGTATGATAGGGAGTCTACTCTATCTTATAGCTAGAAGACCTAACATTATGTTTAGTGTATTCATGTGTCCTCACTTTCAATCCAATCCAAAATAGTCTCATTTAATTGCTATTAAAAGGATTTTTAAATATCTCAAACATACTCCCAACTTAGTACTATTTTATCCAAAAGGACAATCATTTGATTTGTTGAGTTATTCTGATGCTGATTTTACCGGTTGCAAGCTATATAGAAAAATATCCTCAGGGACATGTCACATTTTAGGCATTTCACTAGTATCTTGGTGTAGTAAGAAGCATAACTCTATTGCATTATCTACTTCTGAAGTTGAGTACATAGCTGCTGGTAGTTGTTATGCTCAAATTCTGTGGATGAAACACACTTTACTAGACAATGGATATCAGTTCAAACATGTATCTATAAGTTGTCACAATACAATTGCTATTATCATTTCCAAAAATCTAGTATCTCATGCTAGGAAAAATCATATTGATGTGGGACATCACTTTTGGGGGGATCATTATCAAAAGGGTGATATCACTCTCGAATTCATTGGCACTGAACATCAATTGGATGATATATTCACAAAGACTTTGAATTCTGAGAGGTTAAATTACATCAATCATGAGTTAGGTATGATTAAATTTAGCATAGGAGACCTCAATGTTAGCCCTCACAGTTAGACCTCACAGTTAGACCTCACAGTTAGACCTCACAGTTAGACCTCACTATTAAACCTCATAGTCGGACCTCATAGTTAGACCACACAGTCGGACCTCACTATCGGACCTCACTATTAGAACTCATTGTTGGACCTCACAGCTATACCTCACCGTGGCACCTCACTAGTGTACCTCACTGGTACATCTCACTGTTGGATACCTCATTGTTTGTCATTATTTTTGTGGGAATTGAAACCGTTTTTACTCCTATTTATTATTTCTATATTATTTTGTTTTAATCCCAAAATGATAAAAACAAAGGTGAAGAACATATCTCAAATCCACCTTCCTCTCTCAGTCTCGAACCTTTATCTCGAAATTCCTAAACCCTAACCCTTCACATGAACCCTCAAACCTCCTTCAATCTCCAAGGCTAGAACCAAGAGACCCCCGACTGTCAATGAGGATGCTCCAAGGCCAAAGAGAACTTGAGATGAATCCAGTGGGACCAGTAATACCCCGACGGGACCTGTCAACCCGCATCTGACCAAGAGATAAATCTTTTCTGAGAAGGAGTTATGTGAAGAATGGTTGCTATTGAGAAAGTCATTAGTGCTGAAAGAACCAGATGACCAAGGATGGACCGAATGGTTTGCCAATAAAAATGGACCGTATGACCCAAAGCTTGTGAAATAATAATATGAATATCTGATTTTCGAAGAGGAAGATGATGTGAAAAAGCTAATATCTAGAGTCAATGGCAATGAATTCAGCTTCTCTTCTGCTGAGTGGGATGCCTATTTGAGAGTTCCTCATGAAAGAGTATATGATTACTACTATGGAGTGGCTCCTCTAGACAATGATGTTTTTGAATATGAAAAATATCTGGAAGAACTGACAGGAAATAGAAAATCAAGGAATATCATTGCAGCTGAGATGAATGGAGAAGACATGCTTCTATTTAAATTCATTCAGCGTGTAATTAGTCCCAAGAGATGATATTTTGCAGTTCTAAGGTACCATGACATATTCCTGATGTACTTAATGAAGCATGGAAAGAAGATTAACCTATGTAGTTCACTGATGGGACAATTGGAGGAGATGACTAAGAAAAGATCAAAATCCAATGCTCTATTACATGCCAAGATTATTTCAGTAATGCTAAAGGTAAAGGGTGTGGCTCGAAATCAAGAAGAGATGATAGTGGCCAATAATGGTGTTTGTATCTCCAAGGTTATTTGAAAATTCATGAAAATTAGCTGGAATCCCTGGAAGATGGCATGGGTGAATGATGAGGGAAAGGTATATGAAAAGTTTGACCCTACTACACACCAATCTAGGCCAAAAGACAAGAGAGATATAGGTCTGAAGCCTGATGATCTAGAACCAGCTTATTAAAATGAGGAGGAGGAAGTTGATGGTGTTGTGGACCTTGAAAGAGAGAACACCCCCATTGATGATTGGAGTGATCCTGATTTACCTAACAGTCCTGTAAAGACAGTATCTTTTGGATAAGCTATCCCTCCAAAAGAACTGCCAAGAAGAGAGACTTTTCTGATGGATAGTGATACTGATACCACTGAATAAGAAGAATCATATTAGAATATTGTCAAGGACACCTCTAAAGAGGATGAGGCAGATGAATCTTGTGATAAGGATGAAGTAAAGGAGGCTGTTGCTGATGCTGATGATGAGGACAATGAAGAAGAAGAGCTCAGTTTTATCCCTCTGATAGATAATATAGACAAGATAGTCTCTGGTCTGGAAGCAGGAGTGGTATCTACAGCCATTGATATGGAAGTCATTGATGACTCAGTGATGGTTGTGACTCACCCCACTGGTGAACTAACAGAGAAAAATGTTGTTGAATTTGCTGGAGTTGCAGAGGAGGATGTGGAGTTAACTAGAGAAGAACAAGTAGAGAAGAATACTCAGGAGAGAGCTCTATGTGTGGGGGAGCATCTTGGTTCATTTTCTATGTTGTATGACATAGAAGGTTGGTAATCAGTTCTAGGTTACATGGTACATGGACTCAATTATGGAGATTCTGGTGAGGAAGACTAGCCTCAAAGGGATTCTGTTATCCTACATGAAAGTATTCCAGTAGTTGTGGCGGACAATTTACCAACCAAGGAGGACCTTGAGTCCTTGAAAGTTGAAATAAAAAAGGCAGTGAGAGAATCAGTGGTAGATTTGAAGAATAGCCTTGTTGAAGATGTGAGGAATGTAGAGAATTCCTTGGATCTATCTCTAGGATTTGATGTGTCTAGTCTAGTGAATGAAATGCTGGATGAGGTTAAAGTGATCTATACTCAAATTGAAAGCTGGACATGAGCTGTGGTCTCTCTGAGACAATCAGTTGCTTCATTGACTGCCATGAGCAGTTCTCAAAACCAAGTAAATGCTGAGATTCAATATATCAAAGATGTATTGAAGAAGTTTTTGGATGTTTTTGAGGCTTTTATGACATCAGTTAAAGAACATATGAATAGTTAGGATGCACTTGTTCAGAAGGTGATTGGTAACTTGACTCAGTCTTTTAAAGAGACAGTAGCCTTCTCGGTCAAACCCCTTCCCTCATGTAGCTCCTCTCTGAACATTGACTAGATCAGAAATGTGATCCAGAAAGATCTTGCTAAGGCCAGTACCAGTGGAACATCTGATTATCAGGTACTTGTCACCACTAAGGATGTCAACAATTACGTTTGTGAACACTTGTGAGAAGCTATTTCTACTCAGGAATCCATTAAGAATAAAGTAGATTCTTACTTTGAGAAGATCTATACCAAGAACCAAATAACCAACCACTTCAAGATTTTGATAGAGAATATGAAGCTGCCTCCAGTGAATCAGGAATTCAGGGAGAAGGTCAGCAAACTGAGAGAATTGACCCCTGCTTTGGATAAATTTTTGGAGAAGAAATATGATTTTTTATCTGCTATGGAAAGAGGAGGAATCATTATTATGGATTTCAGAAACCTTCTTTTACCCTTTCTCCATGGGGGTTGTACCCCTGTCATCATACCTCCTGCCTTAACTGCATCTCAACCCAGTGGTTCTTTCACGATGTCTCCTCATGAAGCTATCAGAAGCCTTACTCCACTGATCCCTTAGTGAGCTACCCACTACAGACCCACAGGTGCTTCTGTTGCTTCCCCTCTAGTCATTCCTGTAGCAATTCCTAAACCTGCCGATCCACCAGCTCAACCTCCATCTTCTTCTTCCAAAGGTAAAGATCACTTGCTTGAGGCTGATGTGAATTGAGTATGTTTATGTCTTTCGATAGGGACTCTGTATTCTTTTTGGGTAATGTAATGTTCTTTCATTAATACAAGCTTTCTCCGTTCTCTCTATTTCTGTTTCTTTTTGCTAATCATAAAGGGGGAGAAATACAGTGCTAATTACAGACTAATAATTTGATTGAGGAGAAATATGCTAATATGCTAATATGATCCTATGATGAATCATTTCTTCCTTTCTCTCTGATACCATGTACCAATATTTTCATGTTTTTCACTCTTATTAATCTCTGAGACTTGAGACATTTTTGATCTATGTTTAGTAACTGTATTATATATGATATCTATCATTAATACATACAGGCATAATTTGTGGTTATCAAAAAGGGGGAGATTGTTGGACTCACCTTTTTTGGTAATCCCAAATCATGTTTAAATATTGATCATGATATATTAATTCATTTGATAACTCTTTTTAATCTATATTTATAATTATTTTATCCTGAACAATGTATACTCTTAGTCTCATGACTTTGATGAATAAGATTACATTTTACATTTATCTAAATATATGTTCACTATTAAAGGCTACTGGTAAGATCCTTCTGTTCAAGGTCACCATTATAGATCACTTTTACTCTATGTCACTGATCTTAGAAGGTTACTATTGAAGATCTACTGTCACTGATATACGGGTACGAGGTTACTATCATAAGTCTACCGTTGATCTGCTTATCAAAGCTCATAGACAAAGAGTCACCGACACAAGGTCACTATTGTGGCAAGGCTTCTGTTAGAAGTTCACTGTCATACTCTTTCTCAAGTCATCTATTGATAACCTCACTATTCAAGTCTACAGTTGGACATTTCTACCGTTAGTAGAAGGATGCCGCTAGACAACTCCTACTGTCGAGATAGTCGACTGTTGTTGAAAGTCTACTGATGGACATACTCCACCATTAATGAAATTTCCTATTGAGATAAGTCTAGCGTTGGAAAGGTCAATGTTGAAGTAGTCTGATGTTACAAAGATTATATTAGAAGTGTACTATTGGAGTCTACCGCTGATCAAGCCTACTGATGAATCCCACAGTTGAATAGCCTACAGATGAAGTCCACTAATGAGGAGCTACTGTTACATAGAGTAACAACTACCGTTACAAGACATCCACTGACACAAAGTCCACCATTAAATGCCTATAGACAAAGAGCCTACCAATGAAGTCCACAATTGTAGAGATTACCGTTGAAGTCTACCAAGTGACATGCATCTGCTACCAATCTAATAATATTCTATTATTTTCTTTACCAATTTTATTATTATTATTATAATGGTCATGTTTGGAAAACTTAATGCACCTAACATTATTTAATGTTATTTTCAGGCATATCAAGAGATAGTACAAGGTACGAGGGAGACCACACGTGGTTGAAACATTTCCTGTCAACCTCTGCTGAACCAAACGAGAAAAAGCTCAGCTGGAAAAGTGTACATATATATATGTGTAGAGATAGACAAAAAAAAGCATGGACATATTGAATATACACAGAAAACTCATAATAGAGAAACATACACAATCCGAAGAAGAACACTTAAGCACTCATTCTGAAGAAAAGAGAGCTCCACAAAGATTTATTAAAAGAACCTTTTTCATGCTGTAGTGGTGTGCTGTAGAGAGCTTCAAACCCAAGAAGCTAATCATCTCTACATCTGGAAGTCAGAACATGGAAGTTGAGACACTGTTTTGGAGGAAACTTGCAGAGAAGGACCAAAACTTCATTTCCTTCATACCAACGAGTCTAGAGCCGATCTTCCAACACAACCGAGCATTCTAAACTTATCACTACTATCTTTAGCTCTATTGTGTTTAAGAATTTTACATTTGTGAGTAGTGTGTCTGTGTTACACACACTGACTCTTGTGCTTGAACTGAGGGATACTAAAAATCCCCATACCAAACTCTCTTTACATTTTTTCCCACGTATAACTGTGGAAGAAGCCTGGTGTGGCTTAGTAGTTAAATTTTTCCCACGTATAACTGTGGTAGAGGTTGCAAAACCTGGAAAGTTTGTAAAAACTTTTGTAAAGACCGATACAGGCTCTGTAAAACTCTTTAATATAATTTATTGGTGGTAGGTGATCACCAAGTGGAGAGGACTAAGTCTTGACTTAAGAATAAACCTTTTTTTAATTTGTTGTGTTCATATTTCCATTACACTATTTTACATTTATTCGTTGCTTATTTTTTCAAATAAAGTCCTTTGTTTTGACATTCACTCTGATAGTTAGTTCTGGTTAGTGTGTATATCTGATTCGTTTAGTAATATTTTTTCAAAAGTCAAAATAGTTCTCATACTGATTCAACTGAGGAGTAATCAAACATTGAGAAACCTTTTGAATGATAAGTCACTAATATCTCTACTGCCTTAATTGATTGGGCTGTTTTAATTTGAGGGATTTTAATCCTAAAAGTTTTAACAGAAATTTTAATTGGAACTCAATTCGCACCCCTCTTGAGTATCCACGCTGACCAACAAAGCATAACACCGAGAAGACCTTAAACCAGACACTTCGACTCTACATGGGTCACTACCCCATGTGAGGCTGCAAAGTGAACAGTTTAACCTCTATTGTAATCCCTCAATCCGAAACAACCAAGGACAAGTGACTCAAATACCGGACTAACCTTGGTAACTCAGGTCTCATCACGAGCAGTGGTGATCATGTAACGACCTGTAACTAACCTCCTGAGCCCAGACTGTCCTAATATCCTTCTACCAAACATCCCAAATAACAAAGGGCACTATGAAAAGATAGGTCCGCTAAGAGCCGACCTCCTCTGATACCATTCTGTCACGAACAAACCCAGGTCGACCTTGAACTAGTCACACGAGTCGTTCCGCGACATGGCCTGAGAGGTGTTCCCGATTATCCAGGGCTAGCGACAAGTGCCAGGGCATCAACAGAGGCTATGGGAACAATTTCATCCAATATAAATAAATAAATATAGTAGCTGAAATAAAACAGAGCAGGGAAAAATAAATAAGCAGTGTAATGTAACTAAACAAAAACAAAATAAAAATAAAACTAACCGAAGGAGACAAACCACTATCTCGACGTGACCTCGCGGGTCACTCTCCAAATCACGACCAAACTTCACCCAAGGAAAATGCACCCATGTTGTAGCCTGCACAAACATTAAATTGAAAATAACTATAGGCGTGAGTATTAAAACTCAGTTGGCTAGCCTGATATATATTCCCAAAGAACATCCTTTAAATAAATAAATTTAATAATTCTAGGTTTGAACTAATTTATATAAAAATATTAGTTTCCACATGAAATTTAATTTCTAAAACAAGTAAGATCCCATTTCACTTTATAATATAAAAACAAGTCTAGTTATTGAAAGAAATAGGTGCATTGCATTTTAAAACATTTTTGAGAATCAATTTATAAATCCAAATTTTTGTTGTTAGTAAAAAAGAAAAACTACACACAACACACAACACACACTAAGGGAAATGGAAAAAGTGGAAAACATGGGCAAGAAACCGAACTAGACCTCTCAACTATCTGCCACATACAAATAAACAATCAATAAAAACATGGGTCGAGCCTAAGAGATCGTGAACAATCCAGAACATACTATACATGTGGCTCATCTTGAAGGAATTCCCTAACTCGAGGATGTAATAATGCCCTAACACTCAGCATATCCCTACATGGCCTAACCTAGGTTCCCAATCCCCATAGCATCAATTACTCAGTATTCACCTACTATAGGGCCACTAGGTAGTGCGTACTCTGAACTAGTTTAGCAATCATTCTCAGAAGATTCACTCACTATTCTATGTTCCCATGTCAACACATGAAATAAAAAGGGGTGTGTCCACAATGTAAATCAATCATTCACGATGCACAAACATCACATACAGCTCATGAAATCAATGCACGTTGAGGATCACCCCTGAGTGGGTTTTCCAAAATAATTTATTTTAATAAAGTGCCAAACGGGCCTTCACCAATTTTAAAGAAAAAACTATTTTATCGAGAAAACCCAAAACACATGATTAGAATAAATCATTTTTCATTAAAACTAGAACTAAATTAGATATTACATGAATTATATTTAAAGGACAAACTGGCATTCTTTCAATACTGGGTGTCCGCTCATCAAGAAAATTCTCTAACAGTCATGTATAAAATAAACGGCTCTTTTTTACACCAAATAATCATTTAAAAAGTAATTATCTTATATTATTTATCATTTATTTAAATTAATAAAACATCAAGGAATTAATAAATTATAAATTTAATGGTGAGTGCAGTGGGGGACCTACCTCGGCTCGCAGTCCAAACAAAGTGGCAAGTCACGCCTTCCACAGATGCACAAACATGTGCAAGCCGACGAACACAGTATCATGGGTCTTCCTCGCCAATACGCTACAACAACCGCACAACTAAAACACATAAACACGGAATCAAAAAAATTCAAACGAAAAAACGTATAAAACACCAAAGGCATCATATACAAGGCCTACACAAAGATTCATGTAAACCCTATCATTAACAACACCAAATAATTTTAGAACACCACAAAAAGCTTTAAAGAGGTACCATGAAGATGGATAGAAAGATAATAATATAACGACAAACTCAAGCATTAAGGACAAGAAATGGAAAGTAAAAGCATGGATTTACCTACCTCATAGAAGTCTAGTTGAAACTTTTTAACTCAAGCAACACCTCAATTGCACGTGCGCATGAACTTCCATATATATATATAGACATATTTAAACTGATGCATGTGTTCCCCACGCCATGAGGGAACACGCGCTCAGAAGGCGTATATATATACATACATACATACATATATATATATATATATATATTTATCCATACCTGGGAAAATGCATGTGCACACATAGAAATGATCTCAACTCCTTGCAACAAGTCCTGACCCCTAACATTAGTGGAGTGAAGACCATCACACATCCAACAACACACCAGGAACCCACATAAACCAATTGTACAGGTCATAAAACACAACCAAGCACTACCAGAAAGGATTTATATCTCAAAACACTCCCTGATATAACCAAAAATATCATTTTAAAAGAAAATGACAATTATTCAAGACCAAAAGGTAAGGTATTTACATGTGCATAAAAGAAAGACATAAAAAAGACCAATTGCAATCAATTCAACAAATATGAAATCCATACTAAAAATTAACAAAGTATTTAATAAAAGTGAGAAAAATATTTTAAAAATCACATAAGAACACAAATGCACCACATGACTTGAAATTGGGAGAAAAGGGCATGGAACACCTACCTCAACACGTACGAGAGCGACAGAACCACAACCGAGGAAAGCGCATCACTCCGCGGATCAATTGCAAACCCCAGACACCAAACAAGATGCGTGAACACAACCTGAATCTTTTATAATTGGTTAAAATGAAGAGAAGAAACTCCAAAATAATGAAAAAAGGTTATACTAAAAGAGGCAATAGTTGCCGGTAAGAGGAACCGTGGTCCCATCAGAGCAGGGAAAAGCCGTTTCACAAGATGGTTTCTGGTTCACCGTAAAAGGTTGTCAGAGGGGGTGTTTTCGCACTAGGAAGAGGGGATTGGGTCACTACCGGTGGGTCATGCAAAGAAAAAGAGGGTAAGGGGCTCTTAAGTCGGATAGACAAGGACAGGAGGTCCGGCCTCACGCCGGTTGGATGAGGAAGGCAGGTGGTGCCGGAGAGGAAAATCGCCAGGTAAGAGGAGGATGTTGTCGGGTTACAGCAGGTGGGAAGAAGTAGGTACATGCCATGGAATAAGGGAGGCGTCACAGGAGGCAGGCACTCATGGAGCGCGGCGTGGAGGGAGGTGAGGGAGGGGGAGACCGCACAGGGCGGGGGCCTTGCCAGACGATGGAGTGGCAGGAGGATAGGGAGCTGAGGGCGAGCACTGGGCGATGGGGTTCTTGGGCGGCCAGTGCAGGGCCTCGATGGCGAGCAGGGAGGAAAGAGACTGAGCAAGAGGGTGCATTCGACGCTATGCACAGGAGACATGGGAGCGAAGAGGCGGAGGCTGGGGGTGTGATGCATGGGTGGTGCAGCGAATCAAGAGGGAGGAGTTCTGGAGGCGGGGTCTTGGTGCGCAAAAGGAAGGACGAACAAGGGGGAAAGAAGGCTGACACTGTGTAGAATAGGTTAGGGTTTATATTTATTTTCATTTTATCCTATAATAAAAATAGTATCAAAACCAAGGATAATAATAATAATAATAATAATAATAACAACAACAACAACAACAATAACTATAATCATAAAAGGAAAAATAATACTAATAATATAGTATTGATAATTCTAATAATAATTAATAATAATAATAATAATAGTTATAGAAACTCAATAATAAAAATCACAATAATAAATTGTTCCATTTCATTTTATATAATAATAGTAATATTTATAACAATTTAGTAATAATGGTAATTTTATTGTATACACAAGATATTATTATTTTAAGCATCACGCAACCTCACAGTCACCCGAGCGGAATGCTCAGTCACCGCTAATGGTCGGGTGTCTACGCACCGGCCTGAAGCCCATCAAAAGCATCAAACGTCAAAAATTCAAATCGGGACCCCACTAATATTCATCCAAATGGTGCGGGACCGAGAAAGGATTAAAAAAAATAGTCATCCAAGATTGGGGTGAGACATCTAATGCGAAAAACACTACTGTAACCCGAACAATTATAACAATGTTTTCACATTAGGGGAAATTTGTTCGTTGTAAAAGATAAAGTGAACCATTTATATATCATATATTTAGATTTACTAAACATCTAAAAATAAACTAGAATATGATATTATTTTTTAAAAAATTTAAATTTTTAAATAAAATATCATTTATTATAAAATAATACTAATGTCAATTATCTGTTATGTTACATAATTTAAATTTAAAATTTTCTAAAAAATATATTGAATTCAAATATATTATGTTTAAAATTATGTAAAATTATAAAAACATGTAAAAAAATAAGGGAACATAAAAATTTATTAAATTTTCTACACATTTAATATTTTTGGAATCATTTTTTTATTTAATAATTAACTAAATTTTCAATTTTTTTTGTTTTTCTTAATAATTTTAATTAGTTAATTCATCTCTAAAAAATAATGAAAAATAATTATTTTAAAAATAAATATTTTTTTTCCAAATAATATGTGCCATAGGAAAACTAATTTTTTCATATCTCAAGGCTTTATAAATGTTAAATGTAAAGAAGTTTTCTCTTTGTCATTCATTCCTACATAACTTATCTTATAGTATACATTCATGAAATATAATTCCACTAACTCATTCAATTTGAACCCAAAGTGGATTTTGTCAAAATTTGGTCATCAAATGGTTTTTTGATAAATGAAAATGTCATTTTCCCTTTAAGATTAATGATTAACTAATCTGTAAATTGATTATTACCTTAATAGATTGGAATAATTTTAATTAAACTCTCTAATATTATAGATAAAAAATTATTTTGTTATTATTAGACTAAAAATATTATACGGATTCTAATTATTTAAATCCATTTTTTTCATAATTTAATTGATAGAAGTGTCAAAATTATGTTAAATGTTAATCCAGTAGATGTGGCCAGAAAATTATGTTTTATGTAAAAATGTCCAAAAGTTCATTATGTTTTTAAATCTAACTTTAGTAAAAAAATTATCCCAAATTACCTAAATAGGATAAATATATTTTTAGTTTATATATTTTGACTATAACACCAATTAAAAATTTATTTTATGGATATTAATTATTAAAAAAATTGCATTTTTCAACAAATATGGAATATATTTCACCATTCCTAAATAAACATCTCACAAAAATACCAAAATATATCCTAATATAATTTTTAGATCTTGAATTAAAAAAGGATTTTTATTTTGATAAATAGAATTTTTAAAATTGTCAAATGTTAGTTTTAAAATAGGTTTGATATTAAAAAGATATAAAACAACATTTTATGTGTAACTCACGGTGACTCAGTGTTCATTGTAGCATATGATTATCATGGTTTTGTGTATAAATCAATCTATAAATTGTTTTTTTATTCTAAAAGTAAAATATTGTAATTTATTTGTGTTTTATATTCTCCACACCTTAATTAAATTTCACCCATGAAATTTACACATGATATCAGTAATCAACGGTTGTTATATGAAAATAATATTGTTGAAAACCCATATAATAAATTGGGATAATAACACATCTTCATTAAAAGAGAATAAATGTAAATTTCATAAAAAAGCTAGGCTTTAGAATAAGATATTATTTGTGAAAGCATTGACATGGAGGTAAAATCCATATATAATGTTTTGAGGTAGGGTGATAGATAACATTTTAATGAGGAAATTATTGACAACAATGAAATAAATAATTTTTTTCTAAATTTTCATTAATATCATAAAAAAATATGATAATAGGATAAAATATTGTTTCATTAGCTTTTTCATAGTATTGAAAAATTTGTTCACACTATATTAATATAAGTAAATATAATTACATGATACATTTGAATTTCATAAACACAATATAATAAATTAGTGGTTCCTTAAACTATTAATACTTCATCTCTTATAAAAGGCTTTATCATATGGTGAAGTAATAAAACAACTAGTAAAACATTATCCAAAGGTCAACATAAACCATTTCAAAGATGGTTATTCTTAAGAAACTTCATGTATTAATATCAACAACACTAGAATCAGATCCAAGTTTATTAGTAGTATCAAATTTACTTCATTCATTCCAATCATGTCTTTATCCAAAAATAATTTTCTTAAAATTAAAAAATTATTAAAGTTTATCTTTTTTCTCGACCATGTGTTTTTGCAAAAGGATAACTTCATGTTGAATCAATTTTTCTAGTACCATTAAACATATAATCTAAATTCCTTACTAAAATATTATTATAATATAGTCCCCATATATTACATAATTCATCTGTAAAATACCTTACTTTCTAAAATTCTCCAATTACATAATTATTGAATCCTAACTCTATAATATTAATCACTTGTATTTGTTTATGATAGTAGTAAAAGCATTCCCATTCAAGTAGCCTCATTTAGGGTGTTTTACTTAGACACATGAGAAATTTATTTTTGTAGTATGAAATATAATTTCATGTCAATAAATGTACATTGAAATCATTTTTATTATCCTTTCAATGGAATAAATAGTGTCCTTTCACTCCATACATGTTACAAACAACCATTAATTTTAAGAAAGGAGGATTATTATTTCTAAAATTATTACATCTGTGAAAATAGTTAATTTCATTATCACATTTATCCATAATTTTCCTAGATTAGACATTTTTCATGTGATTCCCTCTGAATCCATAATAAATATATGATTCATTATCTTTTTAATTAGGTAATGATATTGTGTCATAATTAGATGATAAATCGTCATCGAATAGTTCCCATTGAATTATTGTCTTATGACAATAAAAGTTATGATTATTATGAATCTTTAGATCAGGTGTATTGGTGAGGTACCCATTCCTTCTACTATGTAAATTTAAAATGATTATGTATAGTATATTTGGAAATATCATTGTGTAAAGTTATTGATAACCTATGAAATAGTTAAATACATTAAAAAATTTAAAAAATTTATTCCTATTGAATCACGTAATCATATGGATGGTTATTTTGTTATTTTCTTCTATAGATGACATAAAATTGCACCATAAGATTATGTTTTATATTCTACGTTTTCCTAAATATAGTTCCCATTATTTATCCAAAACATCCTTTATTAGCAATTGTATCACCTCAGCTATAGATTCATAGAGATAGTGCCTGAAATTATTACATCACCATGATTATCTAGATTCAAATCATGAAAGACTGATCAGTTTAGAATTTCTAAAAAACAATATTTCATACATGGGACCCATTTGAAATTAGTAATAAAAAATAATATATAAAAAAATAAAATACTCAGCATCCTTGTAACACATCACTATAATTCACATTCTTGTGTATTGTAGAAGAATCAAAATAAGGGTGAGTAAAAATTCTCTGAAAAGGGTAAAGTATAGAAGAGGCTATCATGAATTAATAATGAATAATAAAATATGTAAATGAATGAAATTATTGAATAATTCCATATAAATAATCACATTATTTGAAACACTGACCATCAATGTTATAACTAAGAAAATAATCACATTGGATAATAATAATAATAGAATGAAAAATGATGGACATATACACCATCATAATTTATCATCAATATATTTAATGCCAAGATATATCCTAATGATATATTAAATCTATTGGTAGAAACCCCTCTGATTTGGGTAAATATACACCTCCTGGATATTTAAATCTTCTTGAAAACAAATGTGAAGTGTTTGTCACAAAATAATTTCATCCCTTGAGAGTATTGATGCATTGAGGGTCTGGTATTAACTGGTTCTCAACCATTGTAAATAATTTCCGAAACATTCTTTACAAATTGAAAAATCAATTAAAATCATAGACAATGTGCCTTATGAAATAAGAACATTGATTAAAGGATACTGATTTATCCATATTTCCCCAGTAAATCATATAAAATTCAAATTCAAAACCATATGTAAAAATGTTATATGGTTTTTGAAATAATCATATCCATCATAATATTATAAAAATATAAAAATAAATATAATTTCTGATGAAAAAATATTACATGATGTTGATCATTTGAAGAGAATGTTATCAATCACAAAAGAATGTAATTTCTCAAAGATACATTTTACCACATGGATATATTAAAATCCATCCCCATGGATGAGATAACTCGAATTTAAAATTTTAATATCAAAAAATATTATTCAATAATTTTTTAATGAAATTTGGGAAGAATATAATTATAAAATGTAATATCTCAGACTTTCTGGAGGTCTATCTTGCATTAAATTATGGTCTTAGTCTCTAGTTTTGAAAAAATGACATGTTTCTAAGGATTATTAGGAACAATTGTGGTGTTTATAGGGGCTCTAGACTTGAAAGGAAGGAATAAACTGGGAGAACATGTGTAAGGTGAATAGTTTTTTCACTGTTATGTAAACCATGTGGCCTATCTAGGAAACTGTGAAACCTTATACATATGGATATCACGTGGATGATGCATGTTTTTTCAAAGCTTAGAACCTACCCAAGTAACCGTACAACTTCACAATCCTTAAATAGAATCTTACACATGGTTTTTAAATATTTTCGAATACATTGTGGGTAAACCGTGTATCATAGTAATGATGGAAAAATTCCAAAATTTCTATTGTCGTATTTTTATCTTTTAAAAAATATTCTATCCAATTTATTCCCTTGAAACCATATGGACCGAATAAGGATCTCAAATCATCCAGGATATTGATCTCCCTCGTTTTAAGGTCATTTTTAGAGCCTTTAGTTGCAGATCAATGCTCAGGGTAAGTATATTCCTCTCTTTTCTTCTGTATTTGGGATTACAGGTTATATTCTTGGAGATCTTCTTTCAAAACCCTAAGAACGACTTATTACTATGGAATATAGGATAAGGATTCAATGGGTGGTTTAATTGTGATCTAAGGCTTTGATTATGTGTTTGTTCTCTAATGTGTTCTAGGTAGGTAGTCTAAAAATGAAATCACAAAGAATTTAAGTGGATTTGTGCATATGAGTATGTGTTCTTGTTTTTCTCTTGTTGTGATTTGAATTAATTTTGATGTATTTGGTAAAATGGGCATCTAAATAATGATATAAAACCCTCATGATCCTCATGGATTTCGTTGAGGATGGTTAGACTAATTTGGGACACCCATGTGTTCCTATGACATTCCCAAACCTAGGAATTGACAATGTCAGGTGTAGAATTGATGCATTATAACATAAACCCCTTATCTAAAATGACAATATGGGTAGTTTGTTTGAGGATATAATATTGTTATTATTGCCTATAGTGTATGAAGGAAAACAGGGTTGTTTGGCTTGACATAAAAATTGAATAATTTCATTAATTAAGCTTGTGTCTAATGGGTTAGAAATTCTGTCGGAATTCCTAAAGGGTCAATATATGTGAAATTATGACCCTTGAAAACTGACAATAACCTAAGAATTGACGAACATGTAATTGGGGCCTCTTAAGGGAATTTAAAAATATATTAAATGAGTTAATACATGGGAATGGTGTGATATTCCTAATGGGTTTCATGTAATAATGTGGTTTTGCTATGTGATATAAGAAATGTACTTGGGAAATGATAAATGGGATAATTTGATAAAGTTTGGTGATTGATGAATATTGGATAATATATGGGAATTGTTGAATATACTTAATGGTTTAATGCATGTGGAATGGAATTGGGATGAATGGTTATGTAATGTATTGAAAAATATATTAAGGTGTTATGACATAGTATCGATTCTCATGTTGATGGTGGTGGAATATGATTGTTATTTTTATTGGTTTTGTTTGATTCTGATTTTACATGTATGTGGTGGAAGGATAAATAAGCATGTTCACAGGGCTTGGTATTGTTGGGTACTAACTTGAGGTTCTACGCCCACAGGTCGAGTTAGACTGAGGCTCTAAACTCCACACCAAAATGCAATAGTTAAACAAGGGGAAAAAGGATCTATTACCCTAACAGTTTCATTCCACTTGGACTAAGTCATCAAGTAAAGGATAATGTGTTTTTGTGATGTGATTATCCCTAGTGAGATAAAATAATTTCTTTATTCCTTTATAAATAATATTTAATTTCCCGAGACCCATTCATAGATGATGTATATGCCAAACCCATGGAACACATGATGAAAATAGATTATGTAAAAAAGTTGGCATACAATAAAAAATTGGAAATAATGATAAAAGGGTTTAATGTAATGATTTTTAACTAATGGTACCTTGGTGGACCTTGTTTACAGATTATTTTTTTATTAATTTCATGCACTATTTTCTAAACAAGATATTTTGTAGATATCATTCATGGTGTCCAACTAAGTTGTATTCACACCATGCTCGGGATGCTATGGGGTACCCATGTAAACATCATTATTATAGGTTTTTACAAGGGTATGTGCCCAATAGTAGGGAGTTGAGTCAGGCTTGGGATATTCGTGGGTGAGGATCCACACATAGAGTCCGGAAATTCTTTATGATTCTATTTTTTGTTTTTATTTTTTGGATTTTCTCTAATTGTCACTACATCATGAGATGACATATTACTATTTGTTGTGGTTTCTAACTTGTTTTTAGAGATGGTTATTTATTCATTTTAATTTATAATTGTATATTTTTTCTACAATTATAATTATTTTCTATTTTTTATTCTTCTAGTAAATAGGGTTATGTATCCTCATATGACATGTAGACCCTCACTAGTTGATAGAAACCACTAGAATATAGGGAGGCACTCATGAGGCTATGTAGCGACCCATATCTGTGTACTAGTTTAGTGGATTCTGGGTTAGGATGTTACAATGTGATATCAAGTGATGTCCTTTATGTGAAATACTATTTTGTGGTGGTAGAAAGGAGGTTATTAAGGTTTCAACCCTTAGTAATGAGCACATGCTTGGGAGTAGCTAGCCCATATACGGGGGAAGCCCAAGTTACCCATGGTGGGAATTTTTTTCTCAAGGTGTATTATTATAGTCGAATGATATTTAACAATTGGGTAAAACACATCTTCAGTGATGTGAAAATTTTATGATATTTTTCTCATGGATGGAATGGAATGAGTTTATGCATTGAGGAATAATTTTGGGCACCGAAGGATATAGGTGGCATGCATCATGATCAACACACCTAGGATGATTCTGAGGGTCATAGAGTGTGTAATAGATTATATATCCTTTAAAAAAATGAAAGAAAATGGTCTCTAATAATGGTAATACATAAGGGTAAATGCAAATAAAGTAAATGAATATTTGAGGAATAGTGTGTATATTGAAAAGTTATTATCGGGTTAAATTTTGTTTTTGATAAATTATAAATGATAATTATTTTCTAAAAGAGAATCCATTAATTGTGATAGTGAAATGGATAATCAATACTTCCAAATTAAAAGTGAAAATGAGTTAAAATGATGATAGAGACAAGTTGTGAATAAGGAAATGTGTTTAAGAAACAATATGTTTCTTTTGAATAAAGAAATGGTTTAAAAGGGTGTCTCGTAAAAGATTTGGGATTAAGTAATTTAGTTTACCCATGGTGACCATAACACGTGGTAGGTATGGTAGAGGGTATTATTATAGGCATGGTGATAACTGTGGAGATAATTTATGAAGATGTGTCTTTTTAAGGATGAAAGTTTAAGATCTTTTCCATATGTAATTTTTTCATATCGATCATTATTTGAAGATTTTTTTGAGGAATGTATTTTGGATTATGTTCATGAATAATGTAGACACATTCTAATTTTGGGAGAGTGAAGAGATTAAACAATGAATGGTTTAGTTCATGAATAATTTATTTAAAAAGGATTTTTAATGATAGAATTATGGGAAAAATGGGTTGTGTGTATTCTCTGTGTTGTTGATTTGACACATATATGGGTGGTTTTGGGAATTGAGGGTTCCCTAGTATGAGACATTGAATTTGGAGTGCAGGAACTTTCTAGTTATGAAATGTAATAGGATATTCGTTTAGAGAACCTCTAGCTGGGCTCTGAAATTTGAGTCATGAGGTATGGTCCGGTAATGTGAGTGTGGAAATTCTCATGGGTTGTGATCTAATGGGGTCTACACTAGACCTTAAGGATGGTTCTTGGGGTTTGGATCCCATTTGAGTAGGATACTTGGAATGTAGTGTTTTGGATCCTAGAGGGGGTGTTTGGCCTGTAGTGCTGATTTATGTGTAAAGGTACCTTTGGTGTGTAACATGGAGTGAATAGTCACATGGTGTGCTAGTCACAGTTTGTGTCACACTGGTTGATGTCTTGGACCTTGCCAGTGGGACACATAGAGTGTTACCTATTGTGGTTTTTCATATATGTCTATGTGGATGATTAATAGTGGATGATGCAACTCGGGTAGTGGTTATGCATTAAATTTATAGGGAAGATCAAGGTAGACCTCGTGATAGGATAGTCCAATAATACAGGACCCTTGGTATAAGAAACATGCGAGATTATTTGGAGGTGCTACTTATGCATAATGAATTCTATCAGGTGTCTGTATATTGTATGGTTGTACCCTAGTCACTATATAAAGGGACCATAATGCATATAGCAGGATGTCAGGATTTTTTTTGAAGGGTTGTATGTTTTTGATGCCTAACCTTTCTATTTGGATGAATAAAAATTATGTTCTGAATATGTTTTCATGTGGAAGAGACAATGCTGAAAAAATAATGGTTAGATATTTTTTTGAACGTGACATGTGATGTGAAGAGGGTCACAAGGATGGGCATGTTTTAATGAAAAGTTGGGTAAGTAAGTGGGCACAAATAAATGGTGGTTAAGTGTTGATGAGATGTGTGCCGAAGGTGACATCAGAAATGGATAAGTTGGAGGTGGTGTTCTTAGGAAATATCATAGTGTACCTAATCTAGTGATGATCATGTCCATGATCTTGATATTTCCCAATGTGTGTTGAGATGATCTGGATTTATGCCAAAAAAAATGATGGTATTTTGGTTGGATGAGGGACATAATGGAGTTTAAACTCATGGTGGATGTATATGTGGAGCTGGATAATGAGATATGCACCATAACAGTTTTTGGGTTTGGTCTTTAGGATGAAGCAGGTGATGATTAATTTTGAATGTTATGTCCATGGAATCCAAGAATGGGCACTGGGTGATGTTTGTTTTCTCATTATGGAAAAAATCCCGATAACAATTTCTATGTTTTGGGGATTGGTTTTAATCTACTATAATCTGTTGGGTTGGAATATCGCATGGAGAACAACGGTATCAATACTTATAGGGTGGTGAATCCTAAATTAGTCCTTTATGTGTAGAGGATAAAATTGAGTTGATGTAGTGACACTAATATTCCAATGCAGACCATGTATGGTTTATGATGGGTCACATAGGGAGGCCAGGTGGGTCATGATTATGGTGGTTGATTTAGCCAAGCAGTGGCCTTGGGATATGGTTAGTTCCAAAAGAATTTGAAATCTATATGTTAATCTGTAGAAGGGGTTGGAAATTGTGACCTCGATTTGTGGAAAGATGACTTGGGTTTATAACTCCCATGGAGATCTGGATTATACATGGGTAAGAATCTTGGGTTGGTATTAGAGTTTATTTATTTTTACGGATACTTCTCCGCGAAATGTAGTGTCAACCCAATGGTGAGGATAAACATTGTAGGATGAGTTAGGCTAGGATACCTCAACATGGATTTGAGTGGGGTACATATGTGGAAATTGTAAATGTCCGTTAGTAAAAGTTTTAGTTTGATACATACATTTAAATTTCGGCATTGGTTTAAGTGAGAGCCTATAATTATTTATTTCATGTATTAATGGATGGAGTGCTTGTGTTTGGAATGTTAATGGGGGTAGTGGATATGATTATGGTTTAGATGGTATTGATACCGTTATTGATTAATTCTACAAGAGGTAATGGATGACCTTAGTGTGCATGTTTGATGGTAGTGATAGGATTTAAGTTAGCAGGTTCCTGGTGTGGTGAGAGTGACCCATCTGTAGATTGATGTTGTAGTGGAAAGTGATACTTTTTAATGAAGGAATTATTGAGTGAGGTCGTTATGATCTTATTCCTTAGATGGATTGTGTGGGAATTTCCTCCCAAATGGTTTCAATGGCATGGATAGATTCCATTGTAGGTTGATTTCCCTATGGATTTTTGTGAATGATGAGTAGGGAAAGCGTCATGTATATTGTGAAATTTGATTTGATATTTTATTTTTTCTTATTGGATAGTGGGGTTTCCAAAAAATTTAATATGGTGGGATGAACCATAATGGGAAAGTGGTTGTTTGATGAAGTGATTGGAGTTTCAGGTTGGATGAACTATGAGTTTTCCTTTGGGTGATATCGACTTTCAGTCACCATTAGATTTCTAGTGATAATGAAAAATGGGGTAATGAAATTTGAATCATGAGTTACAAAGAGGATCATACCTATATAGTGTTGATTTATTCCTCCACGATGGTTTGATGCATTTTATGAAGATTCCATGTGTTGTGAATTATGAAATGTTTCCTATGTTTACCCTGTGATGTTCTAGTGGTTGATGTATGTTTTCAAATGATGTGTTCATTGGGAAGTATCTGGTTCATGTTGTGGGTTGTATTAAGAATGTATTCTAGTGAAATAGTGTGACTTTGGTTGAGTATTTACGGAATAATGGTAATTCTCAAGAGGTAACATGGAAAATATGAATGGATAAGTGGGCCTAATGGATTGATTTCTTTTTTAGGAATCCCAGTAATGATTTGAAATGTGGTTTGAGGATAAACCATTATATTGGGGGAGATTGTAAGATCTCAGACATCATGGAGGTATGTTATTGTTTAAATTTTGGTTTTAATATTTTACTTTTAGCAAATTATATGTATTCTAAGACTATAGGGAACCCTGGGGGAGTTCCTAGGGTTAAGGACACAAATGGAAGGAAAAAATTGGTCCACCCTGTTCAAGGATAATAGTTAGCACATGGTAAAGTAAATCGTGCTGCCTATACAAGAAAACTATGCAACCTTAGCTAGTTGCATATAGAATGGCTGGTGCACAGTCTTTCAAATCGTGTGACTATCCCAGTTAACCATGAAACCTCACCTTCCATTAATAATGGCTTGTGCATGGATTGTAAAAACATGTGGGTAAACCGTGTGGCCAATAACGTTGAAAAAATTAAAAAATTCTCAATGTAGTATTTTTATGTTCTACCTGAGATTCTCTGCAATTTCATCTTTTTTAACCCTGCGGATGAACCAAGGCTTTTGAATATTTCAAGAGATCGATCTCCCTCATTTATCGAACATTTTGAGCACTATCAGTTGTAGATCGAAGCATCGGGTTAGTATAATCCTCTATTTTCTTCACTTTACTAGATTTGGATTTTATTTTGGGTGATCTCCTCCAAAATCCCTGAAACCCTACTTTTTTGGTGGATTACTAGTTAAATCATCAATGGGTGGTTGAATCAGGTTCTAATGCTTTTATTGGGAGTGTGTACGACAATGGGTTTGAGTTAGGTGACCCACAAATCATATCCCATAGTTTATAAGTGTATTTTTGCGTATGATTATGTGTTCATGTTTCCATATTGTTTTCCCTTGAATTAAATTATTTTTATTTGTTAAATGAGAATATAAATAATGATATAAAACCCTCATGATCATTGTGGGATTTGTCGACGATGTTTTGACTGATTTGGGCAACCCATGTCTTGCACTGACATTCCCAAACATATGAATTGAGAATGACAAGTGTTGAATTTAATATGTGGGAATTTTTTAATATACTTAATGGTTTACAGAATGGGGAGTGGAATTGGGTTATAGGATAGTATAAAATCTAATGTTGTTGTTCATGGAGTGTTATTTTTATATGGTTAGTTTTTTTTGGTTGAGATATGACATGTATGTAGTGGAAGGATAAATAAGAATTTGCACATATATTGGTAGTGTGGGGTATTGACTTGAGGTTCTATGCACACAGGTCGAGTTACAATGACTCTCTAAACTCCACACCAAAGTGCATGAGTTATGGATTGGGACATATGATTTATTCACCTAATGATTTCATTCCACCAAGAATGAGGATTCACAGTGAGGATAATGTTTTGTTGTGATTTTATTACCCCTAGTGATATAGAGAAATGTTTTATTCTATTATGCATAGTGTTTAATTTCTGTAGACCCATGCACATATGATATTGTGCCAAACCCATGGAACACTTGATAAAAATTGATTAGGTAAAGATGATGTAATTTTAGATGAAAATGGTATTAATGATAGAAGGGGTTAAATAATGATTGTTAACTAATACTAACTAGGTTGACCTTTTTTGTTGTAATTTATTTATTACTTTCATGCACTATTTGTTAGACTGGATATTTTATTCAGATCATTAGTGGTAGCCTACGATGTTGTAATCACACCCTACACAAGCCACCATTGGGTACCCTAGCAGACTTTATTATTGCTAGTTTAGATAAGGTCAAAGGGTTCGGTGCTGGGGAGTTTATTAGGGCTTGGGATATGCATGGATGATGATTTGGAATTTGAGTCAAGAAATGTTTTGGAATTCCGTTATTTGATTTTTTGGGGTTTTCTCCACATGTAATTGCATCATGAAATGACATATTTACTATGGGATGTGGTTTATACCAAGTTTTGGGATATGGTTATTGTCTCTTATTCACTGGTTATTTTATATATTTTTCATTTTTCTAATAAATTTTTTCTTACGCCTTACTATGGTAATGGGTGTATAGTCTCCCCACATGACATTAATACCCCCATTGCTTGTCCAAAACCTATGTCGTATAGGTATGGGTTCATTAGGAAATTTGGAATCCCAAATTGGGGCACCAGTTTTTGGGATTCTGAGTTAGGGAATATACTAACAAAGTATTTATTAAAAATGTTGTATTCCTCACATAAATAAAAGTGAGAGAAGAATCACTTACATTGAGTCCAACATTTCACGTATGTCGTTATCATCATAATTAATAAACATATGTTAATTATTTAATTTATTGAGAATATTTTTCATGTTTATTATTACTTTTACTTAAATTATTACAATTATGTATACAAGTACAAAAACAATAATGTTTATTTCATGTGTTTGTACCAAATTCGGTTCATGTGTTAAAAATGATTTTTGTATTTTTACTATGGTCTAATGTGTAAATATATAAAAATATCTAGAATAATAATATATAAATATTTACCATATTAATATATAAATTAGAATTTTAATGAAAATTATGAAATATGGTTATTAAAAAATGAACCAATGTTATAATCATGCAGATGGTAGGTCATATGTAAAAATGAGAAATGTTCCAATTTTTTAATGATCGTGATGATAAACTATAATTCCAAAATGGTCATTATATATTAAATACATTGATATTTAATCAGATATAATTATATAATCTATTCTCATGATGTAAAAGTAATCACGTCATTTTAAAGAGGGAGTAATCCACACATCTGCAAACGACTTTATCAATATTTTTAGTATGTGAAAAAGGTAATAGATAAAATGATCCATTATATTCTCAGAATGGTAGTTATTCAATTAATATAATATAGATATCATGCATATCAAATCATTTTAATTAAATCCATCCTTAATAAATTTCATGTAATGTGTGAATGTATCACATCATTTTGACAAGGCATAAGTCTGCACGTCCACAAACAATGTCATCAAATTTACACAAAATGGAAGGAAAAAATAAATGTGTTACATAAGAATTTCATAAAAATAAAAAAACAAAAATATTAATTATATCATATAAAATTATTTTTTTCATCATAATTCCAAACCATGGGAGGTTGTAAAGGAAAAACAAACACTGTCATTTCATGAGGTGATAGTCTTCCAGAAACACGAACTATAGATTCATTAACCATTTGATGGAAGTGTTTGTAGGGGTAGGAAAAACCACTAAAAAATATATATGAAACATTTGTTATTATATATGTATATAATAAAAGTAATAATTGAGTTTTTTGATAATTAGATAAATAAAAAGTGATCATTGATGAATTTCAAATTTTTTTGGGTTACTCATTTTGGTATTCACCAAAGGACATTCATGGATGGTATTCTTCTCTAATTGTGGCTTCATTTTGATGTGTGGGTGTTTTGGATCATATAGAGGACAGGTTTAAATGATCCAAGTGGAAATATTTGTTTGATTAAGTGGTAGGGGTGAGTGACTTTTTGTAGTGAATGGGAGTGGAAATATTGTAAATATAAATAATTAAACATTATTGGGAGGTATCCCTTAACTCTTTCACCACTAAAATTGAATAATAATGGATTAATGTTATATTCTGGGCGAGAAACACCACCATAACACAAAATTGTGTTCATTTTTATAATTTTATTCCTTAACTTATATGATCCCCCACATTTAACATTTTGGTTTCTTTTAATGTAACTAGTATTCTATCTTATGTAATACAACCATTAAGAAAAAATTAATGTGAGATTTATTGAAAAGTATTAACCCGATCCATGCTAAAAATGTATTTACTATTTATGGGTCGATATGTTCGTTATAAAATATAATTTCGTCTGTGAATAGACCATATTTCGTATTTATTGACAATTAAAAAACAATATGAAGAAGATATGATCTTATTTAAAATTTAAATCCTTTAATAAAATATCATTTATTATAAAACAACATCAATTTAAATTTTGAAATGATTTTTTAATTTAAAATTATCTAAATAGTGATGGAATTGAAATATATTAATTTAACATATATGTGTCCTGAAATGTTCACATATAAAAAGTGAAATCCATAAATAATTAAATTTTTTTCGCATTTAACATTTGTAGTATCAATAATTTTATATAATTATTTACTAGATAATAATTTTAATGGGGTTTCCTAAGAATTTTATATAACTAATTAATCTATGACATTTAATTGCAATTAATTATGATAAAATCAACTCATTTATATTTCCAACGGATATATATAATCTAAAATAATTTTTTTCCACATATCAATGCTAAAGATATGGAAAGTTCCTTTTTTTATCTATTTTCATAGATTATAATATATTCCATAATCATTTAAGATTATCCCACTAACTCATATGATTTAAAAAAAGATATTTTTTAGAAACACGGGAAAATATTATTTTGGATCAGTGTGTAAGTCATTTTTTATTTTATGATTAAAGTATAAACACAATGAATATAGATTTTTAACATAATTTCTATGATTAAGTTTAATTACATTCCATAATTTTGGGTAAAAAATTGTGTTGACCTGATTATAATATAATTATTATAACAATTCCATCAATTTATATCCATTTTTTCAAATTTAATTCATATACATGTAAAAATTAAATTTTGAACTAATCCTACATATATGGTGAGAAATTGGAGGCATGAGTGAAAATTTCCAATGTTTATTATGTTTATATATCTAAATTCATTAAAAACTGACCAGAATGACCAAAATTATATAAATAGATGTATAATTGATATATTTTTAATTTAAAACCAATTTAAAATATAATTAATATTAATAATTAATCAAAGAAACTTTCATTTTTCAACTGAAATGAAGTATTCTTCAATATTAATCAAAATATAAAAAAACTCCGAATAATACAAAATATTTAACCTATGATAATTTTGAAATCCAAAAACCAAAAAAGAAGACTATTTTGACAGATAAATTTATAAAAATTTAATTATTTATTTTTAAAATAGGCGTTCTATTAAATGGTTGTAAAAGTAGTTGATGCATGTAACATAAGATAATCCAATGTTATGTGTAGTATAAACTTATAATGGTGTTACATATAATTAATTATCGAATGAAAAATTAATCTTATTCTAAAATGAAAACAATTTAGTGAATTGGGGTGTTTTATAGAGAACATAATGGGTTTTTTCACTTAATGAATCATGATGTATTAAACAGGGATTTTCAGATACTATGTCTTTGGTATAATAAGTTTAGATGGTTATATATAGTGTCACTAATATCCTAGGATTATCAGATACCATTTATATAATACATAATTCATTGAAACCTATATTATACTGTCCTTTTTTGGATTGTTATTCAATGGGTGGTAGGGTATGTTTCTAATCACATAATCAGTTAGTGCATAACCAAGATTTGATTTCTTCTCTTGCTGTATGACTATTAGAAATTGGTATATGATTTATAAAAACTATGGATGGGTAGTTTTATAAATTTATAGTATATATGATGTTCATATATATTCATGTTAGGGGAATGTATTGTTCTAATCTATAAATTTGAAATATGTGTGTTGTGTTCATCACCTAGGTTAGGATATAAATAAAGAATGATGATCATATGAGTATTATATATGTGATGGAGATACTTTTGTTACCCACTATTAATCTATTTATTATTAAAATAGATCCAAGGTTATTACACAATGATATGTAACATATATACTGAACAAAATTATAGATATACATGTTTTTGTTGGAGATCACACCAGATCCATTTACATCTTGGGTATCATTGATGATTTGAAAGAGACCTATTTGATCACATATTAATAGATAATATGATTTATATTTTTTATTAATTAAAATGGTTTATAGTGTCAAACCTTATGAATTACCAAATATGGATTTAGTTTAACTTAGTGAAAACTATTTTGGGTTTTTATATTTTTCTCTAAAAATGTGTTTTTTATGGGAATTCACAATGTATTTCATATAATGTAAAGCACAATTAAGTTAGCGAGATGTTTTCAAAAATAACTTCAAAAAATATAAAGAATCTTAATTTTATATTCTTTTATGTTTTATTTTATAAGAAACAAATGGAAATGTAAATTATTTTATGAGGAATTATTTCAATTGAGAGATTAATGGTGACATACCCTAAATACCAGGGATATTATAATTAGAATTATAACTTATCATATTTTATGGTATGTGGAATATATGTGTGATTATATGAATATAACCTCATTATCTCATATTACATGGAATTTAGAATTTCTCATAGGTTTTTATGCGGTTTTATGATACACCAATGATTGGTATTTCTCGATGTGATGACATTTAATTAACCATTTTATATGATAAAATTGTTGGTGTTAATCTCTGGAAAAGAAGTTACGAGGAAATTATAACTATATACATTTACCCCATAATATATTAAATCTATGAGTAATTTCATAAAATATATTTGGAATTATCTCAGGTATTGTATTTGGAGGAACTACCAATTTGATTATTGTGTGAGACTCTTCCATACATCTTTGGTTAATTCTCTATCTGACAATATATCTCTCCATCATTCCTACATTTCAAATGAAATAATAGAATATCATGATTTATTGAGGAATATACACAAATAATTTGGGTGATTTATTTATCACATGGATACACCATAGATAATGGTATTCATTTTGTTACCCCAAAGTTGATCTTAATAAAGAAATGATAATGATTTTTTTTGAAAATCAATATTGTAATGTAATCATAATAGCATCTTCATATATTATACACATGCTTTTGAAAAATCTCATGTTTATAATATTGGTTTGGGTTTATTTATTTATTTCATTATCTATAATGGGAAGAAATAAATCCTATGAAAACAAAAAACTTCTCCTTTGTTTGAAACATATTCTTATCGAATATTGAATAAAAAACAAATATTATCAACTCTATGATCTATCAAACCCATTATTTACATTATTATTTATCTCATATCATTGTTACAGTGTGAATTATCCATATAAAAGTATATAATAGAAATATTTCTATATTTAATTCCATATCATTTCTCTCCAATATAATCTCCCACCATTTATTACGTTATCCACATCACTTTCATATATAACTTACTTTATTAAATTTCACACCATATGCCATTTGTATATCTGGTAAAAGGATTTCCATATTTGGTGAGGTAGTGAATTTTGAGAATCCTTTTTGGTAGGTTCAAAATTTTTATGTAGTCAAAATATTGGAAAAATATAATGAATTATTATTTATTACTCATGGATTTATCCTACATTCATTTGAGAATAAATATATTCAATATGATTAGGGATTTCATGAATGGGTTAAATAGTAAAATAAATTTAGATAATTCCACATTATATCATATTACATTATTAATAACTACTCACCAATATTGAGGTATATAAAATATTTTTAAATTGTGTTGTTCTACATTGGACGTGGTCCACATTGAAATAATGATCATCAGAAAAGAATCCATGCTTGGTTTACTGTGTATTATAAGGTTTTTTTGTCTCTTGGTCTACCATGAAGAATTTCATGATCTATCACGAAGTTAAAATCATTCATTTTAGAATTAATCTTGATCCAACAAGATATTATGAAATAAGTAACCACATTGGTTTTTTTAGGGTATATCATAATGATTATTTTATACATTGTGATAATATTCGTGGACTTCAATGAATTAATTTTTCTAATACTATTTATTTTGGTTTGGTGTATTCACACATGTATTTATGATGTATTTATTTTATAATAATTACTATTATCCCCATCATATAAAAAAAAATCATTGATGAATTATACCTAAAAAATAATATTGAATTTTATATTGTTGGATAAAAAGAATGGACTTATATCATGTATGATCAATATAGAATTATTATTAAAAAAATATCCAAATAAATAATTCATAATTTATTACAATAAATTTATTAGAGAAACACATTGAGTGGTATAAGAAAATAAAAAAATATGGAATATTTAAGCTATTCACAGCCCCCCATCGTAGAGATATTACATTTTACATGTAAATTTACTCTCAAAATAATGCTCACAAAATAATGTACATAATCTACAATCATAAAAAAGGGTTAGAAATTATTAAATTTTATGAGATTAGGTAAATCAAGATTTTGAAAAGAAATAACTTTTCAAATCCCTCTCACTCTCATGTTAATTATTCCACTATAAAATTTAAATATATATTGATTCATTTTTATTGATCTCATATATACATAATTTACCATTACTTTATTTGAATTAAGAATTAAAAATTAAATCCACCTCCATTTGTAATAAGGTTTATTATTCTATTATTTGTTTTAGAAAAATTGTATGAACTATTGAAATTTTATCATTATATAATAATGATAAAAAACAGAACCATTTTAATTAGTCGGAATACACATAGGTAAATTTTAATAAGCAATGAATGGATGAAAAATTGTATAGCCAACTCTAGTATATTTGTTTACTATTATTCATTGATATATTTTTTAACATTATCACAGACTTTCCTATGTAATAAAAAACTAGATTAGTTCCTAACAAGTAATTTTTATGTAATTAAAATTAATATATCTAATATGTTATTTTCGATGAATCAATAACGTTTTACTCATAAAAATGTAAAACAGTCACCCAGGGTGGCTACATTTGTATGGAATTAATATTCCAATATATAATTCTAAAAAATCAATTTTAATGAATCATCATTTCATTAATAATATAAATATGAGATTCAATCTTCCCAAAAGAATATTTTTTCACATAATTTTTGATTAATACATTTCTATTTAATTGTATATACAGAAAACATAATAAATTCCACATATCCTATCCCAAAAACATGATTTTATAAATTGTGAATATTTATATTAATATGAAATAAGATGAAACTATATATAACATAATAAAATTAAACATGTATAAAATTTAAATACAAGGAATGGAAGAATACACAACTTCCATGAATTTACATCCAAGAAATTTTTAATTTTCATATAGATTTTATCTATTTTCATTTATTATCAAACCATTATGAAAAAATATATTTTATTTACTATACAGAGAGGATATATATTTAAAAATATTCATCTAATGTTGACAAAGTTTCTTATTATTTTGTTTCCCCCTAAGAGAGTTTTTATTGTCTTTTACCTGACTTATACATCATTAATGTTTTAGACTTGTTATGGTGGAGTCATCTAAAACATCACTTATAATAATTCCATCTAATACATAATATTTTAATAATGGAACCATCAAAAACTAAAATTTCACATAATCCATTCTCTAGTTCAATTAATTACAAGACAACCCAATTTTTATCATAACAGAAATTATAAACTTTCCAAACATTTAGTAAAAAAAATACCATTGGTTTCGATTGAAATAAGTTTTTCATTATGGAATTAACCATAAATATGATCAGATTGATCATCCTTTAAATATCCAAAAATAGAAAATTTACATGTAGGTTGATTCCTATATCCCATATTATCTTTGAATTCTAGATCAAACATCTTTAAAAGGAATAAAAAATCTTATTCCCCTTGGATTGTATCCCTTCCTTGAGAGTTAATATTTTATAGATGAATGATATATATATTCTATCACCATGGTACCAATATTTTATTTCATAAATTTCTACATTTATTACACTATTACCCAAATTTTCTTTTTTAGTATTTAATAATTCAATTGAGCTATATTAAATAAAGGATTGTTTGAATACGAAATAAAACTTATTTTTTTATCTTTCATAAAAACACAAATTTTAGTGTCACTATAATACCATATAAATTTAAAAATAAAACATTAGTTTACTATTACAATGATAGGACAAATGACTAATTCATTATTGAATCTATAAAATTCTTCTAAATAATATTCATTATAGTTTACTTTTTTATAATTCACTGAAAATTCACACTAAATTGCTACAATTTTAGAGATGTCCTTTATTCATATTCTATACATTATTTGATGGACCAAGATACATTTAAAATAATTTACTAATATTAGTTGTGGTATTAATGATATAAATTACATCATGTATTTTATATACTAATTTGAATAAATTTAAATTCTATATCCTAAAATAATGATATCTATCACCATGAAATGGATTTTTTATTAGTTAAATACTATGTTCTTATCCTTATTACTCTCATGTATTATAAATATATCGTGTATTCATTCGTTAAGCTATGTTAAAATTGACAAATATTGTATATAAATATTTAAAATTCCCTCATCACCATATTAGAAAGTATTTGTAGGAGGCAATTCAAGAATTACTCGTGAAAAAAATATTATAGAAAATTAATTCTTCTATAACAAAATTTATCATATGGATAAGTGATTATGGATATCATTTTATCCTATGATTTAATTATTTCTTGGTTATATCCTAACAAATTATAATAAAACATAAAATATTAATTTAAAACCAATAGTTGAAGAATATAATAAAAAAATTACAATGGAAACATGCTTGGCATATTATTTTACTGAATTTAACATATTTAATTATAGATACCAATGAATTTATGGGTTTCTAAAACCATGGGGAACCATGATTTCTTGTGTCAAAGTAGAAGAATTTTTACAATTATTCCAAAAATAAGATTTTCTGGATTTGGGATACATATAGGCTATGAATTTACCTTTTGGTGATTTTGGGGACTATGGTGTCATCTGTTGCATATTAGAGGAATTTATATATGTAATATATAAATTTTTCTATTTATGTGGTACCTCACATCGTAGTACGGTAGGTTACACTATGAGAGATTGTTTTTCATGATGAAGGTACTAGAATACACTAAGATCCTCATATATATATCATTAAATTTTTTATAATGGGATGATCTTTCATTATAGTGAGGGAAGATTTTATTATGTCATGATAGAGAAGATCAAATTTTATATAATTTTTAGGATCAAACCATATTGAGAGATGGCTCACATTGAAGGGTTCTCAAATTTGAAGTATTTAACTAGAAATTATGTGGGGGTGCACCATTTAGGAAAATATCAAGTTTCCATGGGTCTTTTTTATGGAGGTGTATTACATTGTGGACTATATTGGAATATTTATATGTGTCATTATTAGTGCCTAGATTCAAAATGTCCACCCCTAGTCATGCACAAACCTAACTCAGGTCTTGGGTGTTTCAATATCCTGTTAAGGAAAATGATATAATATAATATTTATCTTTATTTCTTTAAATTTGGTATTACATCCAAAATTATTTATTAGTATAAATAATGATATAGATTGAAAATGGGATGTGAGTATAGACTATTATGATAAATTCTTTATCCCTTCTCTAACAATTTATTCCCCTTGACAATTACTGACTTTGATAGATTGTTTTTTGCATCCTACCAAATGATGGGGTTTTTATGAAATGATTAGGGGATGATGACGATTAATCAACACACATCTTCTTTTTCTTGTATTGTTTAGGCATATTGTCAACTAAATGAAAATTTGTATTTTCCATTATTTGTATTAAATTTTTTGATGATTAGTTGTTGGATGATATTGAATTTTTTAAAAATGGTTCCATGAATTCACTAAGGACTATAAATTCTTGTTTGGTCATAGTTTTGTAAACATAATTCTTCTGAATGTGTTTCCATATATTTTTTCTCACAGTATTTGGGATTTATTAATTAATTATAAATTATTATTATTATTTTTTATTTATAATATTGAAATATGGGTTCATTATATTTTCATTCCCTTATTTCAATTTTTTAGGATTATTATGAATGGATTAAGGATGTAATCACCTATATAAAGGTATTTGATCCATGTAATTAATACTAATATTTAATTTTATGCTGTAATGTGCTTGTATTCTTGTGAGTGTGGGTATATTTACATTATATGTGGAATAAAATAGTCTAGGGTGACCACAATATTGTATTCATTCCTCTATGTCTTAGAGTGTGTTCTACCTTTCATGATTAATAATTTTGAATAACCAAGTAGTTTACCTCCAAGGGGGATTTTAAAAATGTTTAGTCATGAGAGGATACTAATATATGATGATCCTTACAATGGATTATTATAGACTATTATAGTTATTCATAATAATATATAGTTTAAATGGTTGTATTTGGACTATAGGAAATGGGTGGGATAATCACATATATTACAGATGGTTGAGAGTACCCCCTTAAAGGTTGGTAGTTTGATTGGTTCTTGAGGTTAGTTAGTAAATACATTGGAGTATTAGTTTAATGAAATGATGTTTTCTTCTTATAGATAATGGATTTTCTATCTTCCATATGTGAGATATAACATAAAACCCCATTTATGGGTTTTTGGAATAATCATAATGGATTTGAAATGTATTTCCAAGGGACCCTGAGGACATGGGATTGGGATTTTCCATGAGGGCCAACTCATGGGGATGGGGACTGAGATATTTATGTCATTATTAGAATAGTAATTATAGTTGAAATATTTATCCCATTATCATTTAGGGAATGAAAGTTTCGTGTTCATCGCATGGTGATGTGTGCATGTTGGTAATCAAGAGTGGAATGTAGACTAGCTCTGAGGAACACAGTGGAATCCCTTATAGGGATGATTATGAAAACAATGGGTATAAAATTTCATGCTTTTTTATGAGGGTAACATAGTTGTTTAAAATGAATGCATTTTTTGACAATGATAATTTTGTTAATATACATGTATATGTTATATTTTAATAGAACTAGGTTGTTGCTAATTATATGTATTATTGAGGGAATGATTTTTCATCAAAGGGATTTGTGATAACATTGTGGAAGAGGGTTTGGATATGATCTATATATGATATGAGGTGTTTAAATAATGTAATATGGTCTATGATGAGGATTGGTATGTGAAACCATCTTATGTGAGAGGAAAAGGGCAATTTCATGATGCGAGAGGCCTACTCTAAATGAAAAGGAAAACACCATGGGAAAATATATTTCCTCACCAAGAGGTATAGGGAATAGTTATTACATGTGATATAAGATAGAGTATATGGATTCACCATGAGTGATATGGAGGTAGTATGATATGTGATATGTGACATGGTATAAGGCCTCTACCTGAGTGAGAAGTTGGTTCTACGAGTCATTTTAAGAGATGTGGCATTGTGAACTATTTTAAATGAGTGGGTGATTGAATGAGATGGGTTATGAGATAAATATTTTGTGTGGATCCATGTCCTTAGTGCATGGGAGGAGTTAGGTACATTGTAAGATATGGTATTGGTTCAGTATGGGACATGTCCTATGTGATAGGGTAATGGTTGAGATATTGTATGACACCCTACAATTACTACCAATGGATGGGTATATATTTTGACCAATTGAGATATGATTTTATACATTGGTTGATCAATGTTTTGTTAAGTGTTATGTTTTTCTTGTTATAACATTATGGATTCACATTAATGGTTGTATATAATAGATTCTATATATTTATTTTCTACATTCATAGTAACTTTTATTACTGACAATATAATGGGATGTTTGACTGAACCCTATTGAAAATATATTTCTCAAAACCTAAATATGATCCTTTGATTACCTGGATACCATATATCTAATATGCAGGTTGGGAATATATGGCATAGCATTTTAAACCAGAGTTTTTCAACCAGTTTTGAAGATGGATTATGTTGAGGCCAACATTCACCCTTAAACCTTCCTTCACCATTTTTGTAAAATTTATATTCTTTTATCACAATGATGGTCCATTATATGTAATATAAGAATGTATGCCTACATTATTCATTTACTAAATTTTAGGATACTATTTATTTTTATATGGATTTCTCATATATTTATTTCCATTTATATACTCTATGATATGTAGTGGTGATTTTATTTTTATTTTTATCTATTATAATAATTATAAAGTTATAATAACAAGGTCATAGTCTCTACAACATTCGATACATGTCCTTATTAATATTCCAAAACATCTAGAATATATTAATAATATTAGAAGTTCAAATGAAATTCTATTAAGTACTCTTTTAAGGAAATTTAATATTGTGTGTTACACTATAATATTAGATCCTTATTTTCGTTAATACATTGAGGACTAGTTGAATTCCATATAAATGTTCTGTAAATATTACATGGACATCAATATTGTGATACATGGACACTTATTAGGAGAGAGTCCCATTCTACATGTCTCAAGAGATTGTTTTTTAAATATTAATATTATATAAAGAATGTTATTTAATATTGATGATTTTATTTTAATTTGATATATATTTTATCTTAGATAGTGGTAGAAAGAGTCATCTGTACATGAATCATACATGTTACATTTAATTCACATTACATTAAAGACATTGTGTGTGGTTGATTTTCTTATAATTAAAAAACTATTTTCTTCTAGAGTATTAAAACAATATATTGTTTTCTATATATATCTTTTTTGTAGAATTATAATCAAATAATCCAAAACTATTTAAGTGAATTGTTATGTGGATATTATCTTTGGATGTTATCTATATATTTTTTCATATTACCTACAAGTTAGTGTCATAAGAATTCCATAGATGGATCCTTTAAGGCATTATTTGTTGATAATGGTTTGTATTGGCATGGTTGTTCTTAGATATGGTACATGATGGATAAAATATTCCTAATGAGATAGATTCCCTTAATATTGTAGTTAATGTAACATGTGAAACAATTGAAAATTTAACTGTAAATCACTTAAACTGATTTTTGTATCATGTCAATCTTTGAAAGAAATTATTGGTAGGAAACCATATCAATTTTTGTTATAGTAAGAAAATATATGGGATACTAAGATGTGATTCAATTTGGTAATATCTATTATTTTTATATGTTTCTAGTTTGGAAATAATGCCTAATTTTTGGGTGAAAATTTGTTGAGAATTAACATAATGAGATATGTTGTGTTCATTGTATTGAGAGTGTTGAGTGTGCTTTTGGATTACGGGTTTACATGAAAGTGTTGAACATCCATATTATTAGTCGTGTGAGCCTAATATTGCCGATATGTTACTCTTGGGATCATGTGTTTAGTTATATGACTAGGAATTGTGAGATTGTATGGAATGATTTCATTTTATATATTCCTACTATCATGGAAGTTTGAGGATTATTTGTGTATATGAATTTAACCTATATGGTATGAATAAATTTAAATGATAGATTAGAGTGAAAGGGTGATATTGATCCAGAAATCAGAATTAATTTGGATTTCTTGAATTACAAAAATATGGATCTATAGGAGAGACACATGAATAATTCTGGATCTTATAATGTGTTCTGGTCAGATTTTGTTGGAATGGAACCCATATTATAGGGAGTGAATCAATTTATTTTTGTGTTTTGAATCCTCTTTTTCAGGGAGATATATTGAAACATTGATGATGAAATTTTGGGAGTACATTGAAAGTTGTTTGTGATTGTATTTTATAATATTCAATTGTGTTTGAGTAGGATGGTCAATCAAAACATTATGTGAAATAATGGAAGGGGAAGGGGATTAATGTTCATGTATTTTGGTTTAGTGGGGTGATGATGACTATGCCATTATGGCGGGTAGTCTCTAGTTGCTTTTTTCTAAATTAACATTATGTTGTATGGGTCATGAAAATGTTTGAAAAACATAGAAGATGGTCAAGGTTTCATCATAATATTTATGTGAAACAAATACAATTTTGATTTGTTACATGGTGAATACTATATTTTGGACTTGGATGTATTGATTAATATACATTTAATTGATTGAGGTTTCATGGGTAAAATGAAAGTGGTTCAAATCAAGCCCAATAATGGATTTTCATCAAAATATTTGGGTTTTTCCACAGACCAAGATAAAATAAAAACCCCATAATCCATTAAATAAGAACATCAAATATATTTTATAATTAAATTTAGTAAATATATATAATTACATAACATTAAAAATATTTATTGAATGATTTCCCAGAAACACCTCCTTCCATAATGTCACCACATTATAGTAATAAATGTTTTATTCTCTATACTAGTTATCCAATTGAATTTAAAATACTTTGGATAATAAAAGAATAATTCATTGGTATAAAAAATGTACAATTCTATAACTTTCACTGATCATCATTGGTAATAATAGAATCCTTTTAAGTGAGTAGAATTTACTATAGTTCTATATAGACTTGGGATGGTATGAGTAGAGGCACAATCTATATTCTTGAGAGATGTTGAGATGATGGTATCTCTAGGAATTTACTATATTTTATCTTGAGATCGTCACATCAAATTTTTGGTAGGTTTTTTAGATTTATGGAGAGATACAAATAAGTATTTATAGCCATATAGTTAGAGAATAACTAATTAGCATGATCCCTTATTATTATTTTGATCCTCGATGACCACCATGTCTAAAAAATAATTGTATTATTATTATTTACATGACATTCAAAAACTTAATAGATAAATAAATATTTTTTATGTGAATAAATAAATTAATATTTTCACAAATAATATTTAATATTTAATTTCGTACTAGACCATTAATATCGATATACTAGTCCTTCTTAATATTTATTATATACTGATTAATGCCAATTTATTTAAATAAATAAATTTAGTTTCATTATTTTTTGGTAAATAATTAAATTTTATACTCATTTATCTGGTGAATGAATATTTTTTGAATGTTCATGTAACCATATAGAAAAATAAATTTCTCCTTAAAAATATACCAATCATAAATAAATATTAAATATTCATGTAATTAGATAAATGTTTATATTGAATATATATATATCATATTTAACTCATATAATAATCTCTTTAATGACTGGTGACTTGAAATATACAATCAAACAAACAAGAATAATAATGAAACAATGTTTGAGAATGATATTTATTCAATATGTTAAATTCATATTTACTTTAAATTTGTTTCCCAATAAACATAGTGTGTGACCCTCTTGGGATATTTCTTAGTGGAATTATTATAGAAAACCTAATGTCCATTTTCACCCTCTCGAAACACCCAAAATCTCCAATAAATAATGATGTTAGTTTCATAATGACTTAAAACATGATAAAATCAAATACTTGGTGATAAAATTAGTTTTCAATGATTTCTCTAAATATGAATGTTCAATTCTGATTTGATCAACCTATATAATTTATGTATATTTGAATTACATTCCATAAAAGATCATTATCATCGAACACCATGGACATATAATTAATTAAGATATTTTTCTATTATAGGATTAGAGATATCGTCTTCTATTAACGAATATAAGTGAAAAGATAATTTCACAAACTATTAATTAATTTAATTTTACTTGTGATGCACCAAAAATATTATACCTCACTATGAGGATATGTAATCATGGGTTTGTTCCATAAATCATAATACACAACCTATAATATGAATTAATAATAATATTAATGTTTACAGAATATTAAAGACATATGTATATAGAAAAATCCCATTACACAAGTGATGTTAGATTACCATCATGTGGTTCATATTATCCAAATAACATACTCTAAAAATTATAGAGTGAATAGTCTCTGAGACGATATCTTAATGTGTTATCAGTCTCCACCCTTGATAACACATTTCATTTATATATCATCAAATGATATCATCAGCTATAGAAACTATATTAATGTTTATTTTTATATATCTTTAACATTTGCATCATATAGTTTAATGGATATGATATTTTTGTGGGATAAGTAACCAAGGGAAATTATCATATTGATGTCACATAGATGGATAATTATTATCTGAGATGAGATATATTAATATTAAATAATATGAATTTTCAAAAAAATATATTAATAGTTAGTTTTATACTATCATCTAAATCAGTATCGATCTAAATCTAAATTAAAAATCATAAAATATAACTACTTAAATTCACATGAAAAGCATGCATCTAATAAGATACGTCTATAGCTAATGAGCACACTATGCTACCTGTTGTTATCCTATTTTCTAAGACCTCATATCATTATAAAAATAACTAATGAGATGACATCACTATTTTTATATCTTTTCTATCTTAATGTGGGAAATAATATATAATACCTTAGTAATAATTCAAAATTTTATGAATGAAATTTATATAGATAAATAGATGAAAAATATGGAACAATTAATTGATGAAAATTATTATAAAGATTTATCAGAAGCCACATCATATTAACTATAATGTATTTATTAAAACTATTTATTATAATTTGATTTGATAATTTCGAATTTTCTTATCACGAATACGATACTAAATCATACTAATCTAAAGAATAATTTTTTTATATAAAAATTTGAATTCTTATTTCTCTAAAAAATATGAACCCTTTTAGTTTCCTAACACATGATATGTTGGATTTCTCTTACTACTATATATTTTTATTCTACTAGTTTCATTTGATATTCCTATTATAGTTTTTAATAATCATGATTAAACATGTGTAATGGTCAAAGAATTTGATATATATTTCTAATGTACACAAATACATATTTAGTCTGTAAATAACAATAATACCATGTGGCCATGGAAATATTTTGTGTGTGTTGTTTTATATCATAATTTTCCATATCATTTCAAATCTTTAATAATAAATGGATTATGAAACCAACTGATTTAAGAATTAAGGTAATGTTCCTTAAAACATGTGTTTCTATATAAGTTGTTTTATGAGAAATTATTTACATATATATTACCATTATTCTATTATATTTTTTTATCGTTCCATACATACTTTTTTTAAAACTATTTTCTCCCATTAAATTATTGTAGAAACCATGAATCATATCATTATAACATCATTATATTATGAAAATTACACATTTTTTACCATAAATTTATCTCTGAATAATGTATGAAATAGTAAATTTATTTGATGTTTATTTACATTATTATGAAATGACATTGGTAGTTGTCATAAATTTACCTCTATGGGAGGTGGCCCTAATAGTTGATTACTGATATAATGTTCATAATTTCAATGATAATAAGAATTAATATATATTTTATTATGATCATGGTGTCACTAGTCAAGAATTATTGGTACCTTTCTTGTACTATAAATTTATTTTCATTAAATGAACCAATGTATTTAAATCAACAAATAAAAAACAGATTGTTTTTTAGTACATGGAATCCAATAGTTAATTCTTACTAAATTTTCAATCATATTGGGTTGTGTCTTACATCATAGGATGGTATTTTTTTTATTCTAATGAAATAATATATCACCCACCCTAATGGATATAAACACACCACAATGGTCTGACCCATTCAACTCATTATATGTTAATGGAGTAATTACTCCAACTAACACTTTTGGAATTTATTATTTTTATGGAAAATTATATAACTGATTTGGGATTTTACTAATATATTTTTACTATAATTATATGAATATTCTTACACATCCCTTATAGAAATAAAAAATAATACTTTTTATATAATTTTTATCTAAATATCCTTATAGGTTATAGGGTTTTTAATATGAGTGAACCTTATTTTTATGAAGTACATTCGAAGCATTCATAAACATGAAAAATCAATCCAAAAAAACAAATACATATATGATGTAATGGATTTCAATCAGATCATTAATTTTTAATATATCCATTATTCAATATAGTTTTATATGAATAATTTTTACACTGTTATTTTTGAAACATATGTGAAAAAAAACATGAATTTCATTCAACATTTATTAGACTCTTCATCTAAACACATTGTACTCTCACCAACTCTATAACGTGAATAAAGTAATGTGTGTTTAGGTAAAACATTACTATATATATAATTATTGATGAATAAATGGTTAAGATGTACATATATTTACCATCCCTAAGTATATTACAACATTTACTAGGTGGAATAATTGCATCTCAAATCATTCCTAGGAATTCTTAATGAGTCTTAGAGAGGATAAGAATTTATTTACAAATTATTATAATATTACACAATATCTATGTAATCTAACCCCACATATTTTTTCCATTTATTGAAAATAAATATTTTATAATTATATAAAATAAATATTGTATACAAATAAGTGTTTTGGATCATATATTCTAAATGACATACTGGGTTTTTTAATCATTACATGTAATTTAATTTAACTACAAAAAATAATTTCAAAACTAGGTATCAGTCATATAATTATATTCATATATTATTGTATATGTTGGATATTTATTATCATAATTTTACAAAACATTTGATTAATTGTATTATATAATAATAAAATTAAATTAAAATTAAATGGTATATCATTGTGTTCAATAGTGAACTAATATATATTTTTGTTAACACATAAACAAAATTCAACAAATGTTGATTATATTGTAAATAAAAATTCTTTTTTTATCAATGTTGAAAAAGAAATCAACCTTTCTCAACAAATATAAAAGCAATGTACGTATGAAATTATTTTCATTTCATGTATGAAATTGGAAGCAATGTTTATAATACAATTGGAAAACATAAATTACATCTTGTATGTGTAGTTGTTTTTTCTCATTACTGATATAGAAATACTTATTTCTAAGAAAATATGAGAACAAACTATAATAACATGGTTTCTTAGGTAAATTAATCATGTATTAAATACCCATGAAGTGATTTGGAAACATTATAAAATATGATGAGTATATTATAAAAGTATATGAAATAAATAGCTTCATAAATTCATATAAATTTCTTTTCAAATGTTTCATTGTCTAGAATAGACAAAAATATTATTCAATTCACCTCACTAACTATAAACCTTTTTCCTCATTGAAATAAATTATTAATTAATAATTAAATATAAAATATTCATTTTATATTCATTTTTTCAATCTAGATATTCATCACGAGGGTTATGGAACAATGTACCCACAATTGTTATTTACATGGGGTGATTCATCTAATGAGTCCTAAGCTATTAATCCATACTGTTCATATTATATGGAGAATATATATGACATAGAAGTTAATGATGATTTTATGATATTAATAGATAATTTTTTATCAAAATGGAATCTTATATGTTAATGAGAGATGAAATAAATTCTATATATTTAAGGATAAGGTAAATATTTTTCTATAATCTACTTATTTACACTAATAAATTTAAGTGTGAGTTTCATTTACCTCTAACAACTACATTTCTTTCTCATGGGACATGAGATGATATTTCATGTTATATATATCCATTAACATATGTTTTATTATCAGGTCTATAGAAAAAGAAATTATCCTGATACAATGGGAAATTATATAATCCCCATTTAAATTTTGTAGGCATCCCTACAGCCTTTATCTGTGGTATAAGGTGGCTAAACGTTTATAAATAATTCCACCACAAAATTTAAATTTTCCTATTGTTGTTTAGAGTATAAAAAACTATACCACCCTTATAATTATACCCTTTTATTAATGTTATCTCTATCATGGATTACCAGAGTGTTATGATGAATTTTGTTTCCATAATCTATAATAATTTAAAATGGAATTTTATTTTTCTCATCATTACCAAAAATATATGACAAAAAATTATATATTATTCTCAAAATATTTTATTAAAATCCATTACCCTCATCATTAGTTTTATAAAATCGTATTGAATGGATATTTTATAGTAAATGATCCTTTGGTACTTTCACATAAACAATAAGTGGGCCTGAATAGCTACTAAAACCTATTTTTGTAATCATAAAATCACAACTGCATGATCTAATAGTTACATTATCCAATAAGTGGGACATTCAATCCTAATGTACTAGATATGTATTTTATCACCATTTTTATATTAATTAAATTATTTCTCACACAATCAATCAATCATTAATGAAAACTCACCCTTGTCGACCCAATTTTCAAGGGAATATCCCATGATAATTACAATCACCCAAACAGAGGTTAGTATAACACATTAAATTATAGTAAAATTTATACACACGTAGTTGAATAATAAAAAGAGATAATATTTTTAGTGATGAATTTTAATAATATGCATGAATTGACTGTTTTATCTTATTAATTTATAATTATTTTCATATGTAGTTTTATTAAGATATTAAACACAAATAGATAATATAAAAGTATAATTCAATTTAGTTTAATTAAATCTTCCATTCTTGTTGATTAATTTATCCCATGAATCTTATAGTTAACCATAAATAATTAACCATAAAATAGATTTAAATAAAGTAATAAATATGATATGACCATGATATAATCTAATTTTTAGATTATATAACGTGTGATAAACTAACACATGACCAAGGGAAAACACGTCAATCATAACTTGGATCAAGAATATATATGTGACATGTACTCCAGTCTATATCCTATTTTGGATTTACCTCAGCTCCATCCATGAACCTCATCAATTATCTTCATAGATCCATTAATATTATAATAATTATCTCTTATCTAGCTAAGTGATAACAATTTATTGGATATGGGGTTTTCTATAAAATATACAGTAGGAAATAATTCACTTAAAGAATAGAGGATGGGGTGACTCACATGTAATCATTTAAATTTAGTAAAATAATTATTATAAGATTAATTATATAATATTAAAATAAAAATATTAAAATCACATTTATTGGAAGTCTATTATCATGATCATCCTTATACGCAACAAATCCATATTTTTACAGAAGCTTAAATTCAAATAAATTTCTTCTTTTATTTTGATAAAATTACCTTGAATTATTTAAAGTAATTGTATTATTCATTCATACTTTCTTTAATTTTAATTTTAATAATTTTAATAATTTAATTTAATTTTATATAAAATACATAAAAAGTGGGTATTTGGTGGAAACAAAACATATAATGATATTCACTATTTTTGGTCATGTTTAAATAATCACAGTTCATGTTAGTGAACATGATGATTTATGTGGTTATCTATTGTAAAATTATATATGTCATAACATTACATTATAAATAAGGAATTTATAAAAATATTACATGTGAAAACCCACATGATATGTACCACTTAAAATTACCATGGTAAATACATTTCCCTTTATTGTGATTAAATTATGGAAAATTAATTTATCATTTATATACTCTTAAAACAATGATATATAGTAGTGTGAAAATTGAAAGCTATGGAGTTTGGTTTTAATGAAGAAATTAATTATTTCATCATAATATGAATTTATGTTTATTATTGATTGATTACATAGAATGTATTAGAGATATTCACACCTTTTAAATCACATTATGTGTCTCTATGATACAGGCTCGACTAGAGTGGAATGTACACCATGTGGGAATTAATTAGTCACATTGTTAGTATATGGGATACCTTGAGTGTAATATAGTGACCCAATGCTTTTAATACATTGAAATTAAATATTTTTTGATGAATATTCATTACATTTTGTAAAAACACTCTTTAGGATCATAAAATTATAATGAATTTGGGAACATAGAAACATAGTCTTATAACATCATGAAAGATATTCAATATCACCCATACATATCTTCAACTTTCTTACTCCAAATCAAAATCCTTATTCATAACATGGGGATATGAAACGTATGGAATGGTGAGATCTGATGCTCATTAATGTCAATGAAAACAGATACATATTTATAACATGAGTATAAGTGTATTAAAACATGGGTATAAAATTTGAAGATCATACTATGAATCTCAAAGATCATAATCCTTAGTCCTAGAATAAGTATTTTTTTTAAATAATACATGAATCAAAATGAAATAAAAGTGAATAATCCACGAGATCATAATATAGGCATGAGGTAGGGAATTTTTTCCAGAAACATAGGCATTGAAAATCATATTTCGTGGCTACCTATCATGAAAATGATAGGATTTTAGGGTTTGGATAACAACTTTTACATCAATTTATGGATTGGGCTAAGAAAACATGTATCATATTTTTTTGAATCTTGGGATAAAAGCCCATGTACCCTATTTTTTTGGGATTGGGTTATCAACTAGTGTGTCCTCTTATTTACATAATTGGGCTACCACAACATGTATCCTCTTGTTTTCGGGCTTGTGATAAACAATCATGTAACTTATTATTTTAATTATTTGGATGACAACCCATGCACCTTCTTGTTTCCTGTCTTGGTCTAACAACTAGTTTACCCTATGAGATTATATTACCATTATCACTACCCAATACATTAAAGGGTGATATAGGTCACACCAGTCACATAATGAAATCATACATATGTGTTCCACAATATCATAAGAATTAATCATATCATAACACATGAAATTAAATTGGTATCATAAACATTTAATCATATCATACCTTTAATTAAATATACTGGTTATATAATCATTTCATCATATAATAACCCATGTAAATAATTTTTCATCATAATAATTTTGTCATGGAATAACATATGGATGATAAATGGCCTTCATAAACATAAAACCATAAAAACATAAATCATTACTGGAATTGATTGGAACAGTTTCCTTGGATCTTATCCATATTAAATAATAAACTATAATAAAGGACGTCATCATATATGGAGAAGTATTTTGAATGATTATTTGGAATGTTTCATAATGAAAATAAGCTTCCTTTGAAAGTAACATGTTAAAAATTAATTACTTTAATAAAACTATTAAATTAAAGAAAATTGTAAAAATTTAAATGAATCCATTAAAAATTTTAAAAAACTTATTGAGGAAAACACCCTATCATATTTGAGATAAATTATTATAACAAAAAAAATTTGAAAACAATTTACTTTGAAAACCAAATAAAAAAAATATATTTTATACAATATTAATAAAAGAATATTATTTAAAATAATCTTTTCAACCATCAAAGAAAAATTCAACACAAGTTGTGTCATTATGGTGAAAAAATATATACATGCCAAAAAAAATCACTATAACTATTAGGAATAGTTCATTCATCAAATAAAGAAAAGAATATTCATTTTAAAATTATATTTTTTTTAAAATTAAAACATTTTTAAAATTACTTATAAAAATAGTAGGATATTATTATAACAATTTTAGAAACATTTCGAGGAAACATAGTTTTGAAATTAAAATTAGTTATGACCAAACAGAAAAATAATGTAATAATTTTGATAAAACATTTTATTAATTAACATATCTAACAAATAGGTGAAAAATGGTAACAATTCTTGAAGTTACCATGAATAAATTCTATATAAGAAAATCCATATGAATTATTTACATATAGATCAAAGTATTTTATTATTATAAGAATGGTTACAAACACGCTCGATAATGATTAGATTATAACATCAATTCATTACCTATTTGATAAAAAGAATCATAAGCCCCCATGAAAGAATAACAGAAATTGAAATCTTATTTAAAATTAAATGAGGTATATTATTTATATAAAATTTCATAGGGTAGTACATACAAATAAAGATGTTGGTGAATATGGAATGCATCTCATGAAAGAAAAAAGTGAGATAAAAATTCCTTACTAATTCATTTACTTCTGACCCGTAAATAGAACAGTAAAGAGACACTCACATGGTTATGTAAAATAAATAATTTTAGCTATATGGATCATAAAATATATTAATGGTAATTATATAAACCAAACCAAAAAATGTTGAACTTTACATATATCTCATGAAAAAAAAGTTTGGTGAAGAAACCCTTACCTTAAGTAATGGACCTCATCACACTCATTCATTTATAATAAATATAATTCTATTAGAAATTTAATAATGAACCATAATCATATATATCACTCCATGTATGAATTTATTAAAAATTTATATTATTTATTTATTAAAAATCCAATGTTGAATTTTAATTTGAGTTAATAATTTCATTGTTTTTCATACATGTTTGGATTTGTTATATGTTTGGTTATATTACATTGGTGATTATTCAATCAGTCACAAAATGATACATAAAAATAAATATTAAACATCTTAAGTATATATTTAATTATTGTAACCCATAATATTTAATGAAGGAAACAAAATACAATGTTCAGGGAGACAGTATGCCATATGTATGTGTGAACGATATTTTCATTTTTTATCATATTGAAATATGGGGAAGTAAAATATGTATATATATTATAATTCTAGAAAAATTAATATATCATAAAATAATCATATATTTAATATTACCATAATTTATAAAATCCTTGTAAAACATGAATGAATTCCGTCACTTTAGGCTAGTGATAGTCTACACGTCCACAAAGGATGTTATCACATTCCCAAAAATGGAAAGTGTAATGGTGTTTATTATTAAAGAATTTATGAAAAATAAATACATCATAAATATAATAAATATCCTAAAAATGAATTATATACCTCATATTACCCACCCAAGAGATGTGGAAAAAGAAAAACTAATGATATCATTTGATTAGGTCGTAATTCATCGTACTTATAAAGAATGATATCATTACACATTTGAAGGAAGTGTTTGTAGGTGTTGGTATAACCCTTAAAATAAAAATATCTAATTATACATGGGATACTAAGGTCTATATATATAATTTAATAACAATATTGATGGGGTTCTAGAAATAATGAAAAAAGTGATCATTGATGAACGCTATAAATTTTTTGGGTAACTCCATTTTGTTTATGGGAAATGACTTCCACGGTTTTATTTCATCCAAAATTGAGTCTGAAAGTATGAGATAATGGATTCCTTTTTAGTAAAATGTAGGATTTTTTGGATGATTCAAAAATTAAAGAGACGTGTAAACTGAGGCGGATAGTCGGTACCTATTATAAGTGAGGGAGATTACTAACTTATCATCTTCAAAATGAAGATAGGTGATCAGAAGTTTATACATAATAAGATAGTAAACAAAATAAATTTGATAAAAAAAGGGTTAATGTAGTTATAGGATAATATAATTAGTATTTAAATCGTTTATTTTCATTTTATACTTTATATTATATGTTTATCTTTTTAAGTAAACATGTATTTAACCTAATAATTATAATTAATTTTAAATGATTTCACTCATATTTCATTCCAAAAAAAATTTGAATATATTAGAGATTATTAATTATTCTCACTAAAAATTTGGAATCTGTTTTTACAAATACAAATAACATATGTTAGAGAAATTACTGGTAAATTAATCTCATGGACAAGATGATACCACAAGTTTCTGAAGTGAAAATGTTCAAAAGTTTGAAATGTTTTTATATCAAATTTCAGTATAAAATAGGTTACAACAACCTACTTTGGATTAATATATTTAAAATTAAAAAAATTATCCTTTAAAACTAATTAAAAGTAAAATTTAAATTTTTTTAAAAACATGACAAAAAGATCATTTTTAAATAAATTTTTTTCTTAATTAATATTCATCCAAAAAATGATGCATCTTAGAAAAATTCCAAAAATCCCCCATAAGATAATGTTGATATTACTATTAATTTATTAACATTATTTCAAAATATAATATTTATTAAAGTTTGAAAAATTTTATTTAAAATGAACCCCCATCAAAAGGCGATAAAATTTCTTTTTAAGAAACTAACTAAAACAAATATTGGATTATTTCTTTTTTTTAAACACAGGACTAATTTTAAATAGTTGTTTGAGTATATTATATATATATATTTAATTAATAAAATAAAAAATGGTTTAATTTATTTATTTATTTATATTTTTTATTACATAAATATTGTCTTCTATAAATTGATTTACTATATTTTCAAAAAGGATTTTATTTTATTTTCTAGATAATATATCCCTAAAAAATTCATATTTTAATAATTTGTAAAAAAATAAAAATTTAGTAATTATTAGTTGAACCCACTTTCCAAAGGATAGGTGAAAATTATCATATTAAATTATAATATTTTAATAATATGTCATGTTTTATTTAAAATCATTTTTCTATATAACCCAATCAGAACTTTTCCTTGCCTGTTAAAAAGGATTAGATGGTTTTTTCTATCATTCAATGTAACTGATCACTTCATGTAGTGAAATAAATACAAGGGTGACATGTAACTAATGATTCTCTTGGTTACTAATATAAGGAATGCTAATCTAGTGTAGTGTATAATGTAATCAAATCAAATAATAGAAGATATATTTAGTGTTATATGAAATAGAAAATATTAAAAAGAATCATTAAATTTGAAATGAATATTATAAAAATTCTTGGGTATTTACAATCTACCCGATTAAAAAAATTCACCCTCAAAATTTTTCTGGACTATTAATGGATTAATTCTTATAAGTTATTTTCATAGAAACCCATATCATAAAAATGAGTATGGAAACATAATTTAAAAAGTTATTATTTAAACATAATGGTTTCCCAATGTGACTCATAAATATTTTTAATAATATAAGAACAAATATTTATAGGGGGAAATAAGGATCGGTGATGACAAGAAATTCGGCTATCCACGTAATGATAAAAATATCAAAGGTATAAATATATGATAACATAAGGGATCATTTTATTCATCCAAAATGTTGGTAGTATGATCTTTTTTAAGATAATTCTCCTAATGTTGAATAACTTTTAAGAGGATATACATACTTGATTTTATTCTGCTTAAGGAGAACAATCTCATTAATTATTTTCCCCTTGATCAATTTTCAACTCATATCTTAATCTATGAAATAAAAGTGAATTGTTTATACATATAGATCTAATTGATAATATGATCCATAATATAATAATAAGTAATACCATATTAATCTAATGATTAAACTGTTTTTCCAATTTGGATAAATCATCATATAGTGATATAATCTCTTAAACTACTTCAATTTATTTAATTTAACAAATTACATAACTGGTTAACTTTATAACCCTTCCAAAATATTAAAATTGGAAAATTTATAAATAATTTAACATAAATAAATATGAAATTAATCCCCTATATATCATAAAGTTTCTCTTGATTATCACACATCAAAAATGTGAATACCTTCTTAATGTATTATCCTAAAACATGGTAAGTACATGGTTTATAATAAATAATTTTTGATAACATACTTTATTCCAAAATATTATTCACACATTATTACTTAAGTAGGCTATTATCTTATTAAGAAAAAATATTGTAATCGTGGGATAATATTTTCCTAAAATAATATCAATATGATTTCATTATTACATAGATTTTAAAAAGTGAGAGAAATCTGATGCTTAGAATCATATCCAGTTCAACAAAAGGATGAAAAATATTATTTTCAAAGAGCTTATTTTCATAAAATCCCACAAAAAATGACACATAGTGGAGTTCCCTAATTATCCAGATTTTCAACATCTATTATATTTGAATATTCTTTCCCATTTTCCTTTATCATAAAATGATTGGCTGTTGATAACCATTTAAACCCTTGTATTTGGTAATCCATTAGAGAAATTCCTAAACTCTTTTCAATTGAAACATTTATGTATGGGAGGTTCATTAAATATTGAATTATCATTATTTTCATCATTAGATAAAAAAATTTACCCACTTCATCATTCACCCAATTGATGATAATAATTTTCACACAATAAACATTTCTCAGTCTCATTAATACAATTACCTCTATGTCTCTTACCACACATGGATCATAAATGAGTTCTCATATCCTTCAGTCCATTGTAGTTATATTTTACATAGAATTCCATTTTTATCTTATTATCAAAACAATGATATGGATACATTACTTCTACCTCCATTTACACTATAATAGCACATTGAAAAATCTCTTCATAGAATGAATATTACATTATTGAAAATTCCCTTTCGAGGTTTTTTAATCCATTGAATTATTGGTCAACATTACATTCATGATGAATGTAATTTTAAAAATAGTACCTCATGAGTCTTTTAAAATTTTCTTCACATACACCAAAATAACAATCATCTTTGTTCAGAAATAGGAATTTATTACCCATAATTTCGCCTATAATATGAGTCTTGTAATTACAGATACATATCCACCAAAACACTTACCATTATACAGATTCAATTTCAACTCATTACATCTTGTTCATAACATGTTTCCACCAATTATTCTCTTACCCTGCAATATTCAAAATATCCAAAATTAATTTTACATTCTCTTATCACTAAAGAATGGAAAGCATAATTTTGGTGGTATGAATACATTTATCAGTAAATAGTGGATGAGTATAACTACTAAGATAATTTGGATGTTTCTTAATCAAGGAATAATTAAACCATTGTTCCATATTTGTAACATTTGCAACATAAAAAGTATTCAAAAAATAGTAGTATTTTGTAATCATATATGCATTTTTGAGCATTAAATCTCATATAAAAGTCAGTTTCTCTATAAGATAATCATTCAAATTTACATTTTATTCATCATTATCATAGTTCCTTCATATTATTTCCATGAACAAAAATAAAAAATTATAAAATTAGAAACACTAATCATAGTAAAAAACAACATGAGCTTAAAATATCACTTATATAGTGTATAAATAGTGGAACAATACTTAATTTATGAATCCTTAAGATTATCCATGGTCATTCATAATGATTTTCTCATTAAATACTTCATGATGATTTGAATGGATTATGTTAATTTACAAATAGTATCCCAAAGTAGTGTAAAAAATGAACTTCATCGATCCTCATTGTCCTTATCCAGTTCTGGATCATGTATAGCTCAATAAATTTTTTTCATGGCCATAACCCTTATGGGAAGTTATTCCATAGAAAAATAGAATTTTATTATATTGAACATGATTTAATTTTATAGAATCCCCTCTCTAAATTCTATTCCAAAATCAAAGGACATTTTCCAAATCACTGACTCTTCCTCAGACTTATCCTTAGTTATGTATCGAGAAATATTCTTAGATATATCACTAGGAATCTCACTAGATCATTATCATCCAATATTACAAAGGTTATCTAAACCCTTCCTTTGATACGAACTATAGTGACCCATGTGTTTTCATACATGGATATTAAATCTTTCTAGATAAATATTTACCCCATTATGAAAAAACATGCATGAGGACTAGAATAGTATATATTTTTTGGAAACATGGAAATAGAGTCTTCTAACTTGGTAAAATTTTGACATTGTGTCATATAAGGATATTTCCCTTTATTAATCACACTTAATATAATTATTCTTAACCTAGGGAGGGGAAAAAATAAAGGTTGATCTCAAATGCTCAGTAAGGGTAAATAAAAGAGGTTGGTAATCATAGCATGATTTTACAGGTACAAGAAAATGAGCATAAAATTTTAAGATCATATTGTGCATATAACATATCACAATATTATTTCATGTCATAAGGATTTACTATTCATATGAATTGAATCATAAATAAACCATATTTCACAAAGAATAAGATCATATAATTGGCATGATACATTGAATTTGTGGAATGCACACAATCATAAAAAATATTATATTGAGGATACTAACCAATAAAATCATATAATGATAGGTCTGGGCTAATAACCCATGTATCCGCTTCATGCCTAGTCTAACAGCCCATGTAACATCTTGTTTTTATACTTCAGCAAGCAACCCATGTACCCACATGTTTTTTTCTTCATCTACAAACTCATGTACCCTATTATTTTCAAGGGTAGTCAGAAAGACTTTGTACCCTCTTGTTTTTTGAGCAGATGATAACAACCCATTTACCCTATTGTTTTCTTGAATGGGATAAAAACCAATGTACCGTATTATTTTTTATCACGGGCTAGTAACCCATATTCGCCCTGATTTTGTATAATATTTATCAAAACTTAATTCATTGGTGGGTGATATAGGTACCACTCTTATTTATTGAAATAAAACATATATGTGCCACAAGTTAATATACTTTGATCCTATCATAATGCATGGAATAAAATGGGAATCATAAACATTTAAACATTATATAATTTGTTAAAAAGTTTCAGGTTTCATAATCATTTGATTATATAATAACTCAGGAAAAGAAACATGTTTCATTATCATTTTATTGTGGTATAAGTTGTGTAATAGAAACGGATTTCATAAACACAAAACCATAAAAACATTAACCGTGTATATAAATAATATGAATTCTGCCATTAGATCATACCTTATTAATGAATAAACTACAAAAATAGATTCCATATTAAATGGATATGTATTTAGAAACATCACATGTAAAATTCATTTAGGAAAATATAATTTCATTGAAATTCACCTCATAAAACATAAAAAAGATTAAAAATCATTTTATTTTAAAATAACATAAAAATATAAAACACCAAATATCATTCAAATCATTTAAAAATGGATGATATCTTTTCCATTTTGAAAATTTATTGTTCATTCATAGTACACATTAATAATAATTTATATTTTAAACCACATAAAAACAATAATTTTTTCTTATTATTAGGCAAATAAATTCTTTAAAAAATTTATTGTAAACATGGAATTTATTCTTAAATGAAATAATGGTCATAATAGTGGATAAATTCATACATTTGAAACATTAAATTTTCCATATAAAATATTTAAAATGAGACATGATAAGGGAATAAAAAGAATATTGCATTTAATAAATTTTAAAATTTAAAAAATTGGTAAAACCGTATTTGAAAATTTCATGATAATATTGAATCATTATTTTAAACATATTTAGAAAACATGGTTTTAAAATATAACAGATTTCCGACCAAAGAGAAAAATGAATAATAATTTTGTTAAAACATTTTAATAATTAACATAATTCACAAAGAGTGTAAAAAGTGTTATCATTTCATGAATATATCATGAATAAAAAGTGGGTAATAAGAGAGATATTAAATCTTGATAAATATATGATAATATTTTCACATTGGTAACATTTTCATAAATAGTCCCAATAATGATGAGATTATATCATCAAGTCATTAACTCTATGATAACATTTAATTATATGACCCCCTTAATGATTAAAAGAAATGGAAAAATTAATTAAAATAAAATTAAATATCTTAACGATATAAAATTTTATAGGTATATATATACACATCAAAATAGAAATTTGGTTTTAATGTGGCATGTTTCACATGAAAGCCAACAGTGAGATAAAAATCCCTTACCGATGCGTTTATAATTGAACAATTGTCCCCATGAAAGAGAAATTTTCACATGGATATTTATATACCCATGAATTTAAAGACATAAATAATCATATATATTAATGTAAATTATATACACCACAAAAAATAATCTGTGAATATGATATACATCTCAACAAAAAATGTGAGATGAAAAAACACTTAACATATATTTGGCTCTAATCGTACGTGTCAAAAAAATTTATGTAATAAATATATTCTTATTACACATATAATATAGAACCATATTAATATAATACATAACATATATTATTTCTTTAGAAATTTATATTATCCATTTGTTAATAGTCTTATGTTAAAGTTGTGTTTCATGTAATAACCTGATTTTATTTCATACATTATTTGATTTGTTACATTTTATGATCTCAAAAGCTGATCATGATTTAATCATAACTGGAACTATTATAATGAAATAAAAATAATTTATATTCATTATATATGTAATTATAGTATCCCTAAAAAATTAATGATGGAAACTAAATACACCCTTCATAGAGACGACATTCCAATGTACACATGAAATATATTTTCATTTTCATATCATACTGAAAATAAAATATGTAAATGATGTACACACATATATATATATAATTTAATTATATTATAATTTTTATTTCATACATAAAAATTATTTTTAATAATCTCATTTCCAATAAATTATATGCAACGTATGAACAAATATCATCAATTTGATAATATGATAGTGCACACATCCACAAACAATGTTATCGTATTCTTACAGAATGGCATGAATTAAGTTTCAATTTATTTAAAAATAAATAAATAATAATGATATCCTAAATATCATATATAAAATATAAAAATATATTCCCACTATAATTCCCAAGCATAAGATGTTGTAAATGTTAAACTAACGTCATCTTTTCATGATGTGGTAGTTCACCACAAACAGGAATCTTGATCTCATTACCCATTTGATGGATGAGTGTGTAGGTTTATGTATAACCAAAAAATATATAATTATATTTAATATAATGAATTTAGTTTATATGTATGGAATTTTAATAATTGAATGGGGTTTTAAAAAAATCAAAAAAAGATATCATTGATGAACATTACCTCTTATACGGGTAACTCTTTTTGGATTATTCCAAAATATTTTTATTGATTTAATTCTGATAAATCTGTGTCTTATAGGATGAGTGGAGGGATTTATTGTGTTTATTTGGTTAATTTTTATGTTACAAATGAGTTGGGTTGTGTGAAGTGAGGGGGAATGTTGAGGCCTTTTATATGTGAGGGAATGAACTCACATGGACTTTTTTAGAGGAAGTTAGTTTAACTCATTTCGTCTAAACCAAATGTATTTTGAAACATAAAAAACTAAATCCATGAATTTTTATGATTGAAATATATCCCTAAAATTGGTAATGAAATGTTTTATGGACATTTATACAGATTATATTATATGTTTATCGATTAAGTAAACATGTTATTAACATAATCGTTGTAATTAATTTTTATTCCATCCACTAATATTGTTTTTTGTAAAGAACTAATTTAACATTATTTAAAATAATAAAATATTTTGATTTAAAATATGAATATCATATTTTTAAATTCAACTCATATAAATGGTATAAATTAATTAAAACTTCATCCTTTGGATGCGATGTGACAATGGATTTTAAAAATAAATGGTTTGAAATATTGAAATGGGTTTATATCAACTTTTTTTTGAAATTTCTTCCAATGACATATATTGGGTTAATATATTTATAAGTAAATAATTATAGTTAAAAATAAAATAAAATATATTTTTTATATATAAAAATTTTCATAGAAATACGGGTTTCAATTAAAATTTATTATTTTTTATACTAAAAAAATCAACTGTTTCAAAGAAAATAACATTTCACCAGAAGATAATTTTGATATTAAGAATTTAAAAATGAAGTTAATTTTTTCATATATAATTTATAAATGTCTCCAAAATAAATTTTGATATGATTATTCCATCGAAAGGGAAAAACCTCCTTATAAGAAAATTTTAAGATAAAATTAAGATTTATTTTTTTATCCTGTTTCAGAAACACATTAGATGAATTTTTAACAGATTATTTAATATATCATATATTTATTTCATTAAAAAATTAAAAATAATTAATTAATTAATTGATTGATGTAATCCATGATTGATTTCATAAAAATAGTTTTACATGCACTGATTTATTATATTTTAAAAAATGGTTATATTTTTATTTCTAGTTAATTTTTCACCAAGGAATTAGTCTAATATACATGTTTAAACCATATTTTCATAATTTTTTCAATAATTGTCATAACCACTATTCCAGTGGTCATGGGGATATTATAATATTAATTAAGAATATTTTAAAAATATTTCAAGTTTTATTTAAACATAGTTTGGTGACTATCTCAAGATGAACATAGTATTTCGTGTAACATACACTAAGACAGTGTTGTTTTTAATAAAAAAAATTGACAATTAAATGTAGTGTAAGAAAACCCAGTGTTTCTTGTAACTAAATATTGAATTTTTGTTGCATATAATTCAATCTATACTTGTGTATTATATAACACAATCCAGATTTGTAACTGAAGATATATTTAGTGTTATGTGAAATTTAAAATTCTTAAAAAATTTAATTGGTTATTAAAAAAATATTGCAAAATATTGGGGGCTTACCTACAATGGAACTAATTATGGGTTAAAACACATTATTTATTTATGTGTTGTCTCACACATACATTGAACAATATGTTTCTATGATATTAATTTGAAAATAGGTTGAACTACATAGAACGTATCCCTTTAAGTCGAATCTCAGTCTGACGAGTCAATATTATTTTTAATAATTACTATATGTGGTTTTTTCATTGTGGTGAGCCAAATATTCAGGGACTCATCAAAATTAGTTTTACATCATTACATTATGTTCAATTTTTATTTACATTTCCTATAAACGTGTCATGCTTCCAAAACCATTATTCTTATGATCGTCAAGTGTTTTGGATCACATTAAGGTGAATGAATGCCTAATATTGACTATTAGATAAAAATTCAATTTACTGATTTTAAAAAACAACATCAAACATGCATATCAATCATCAAAAAACATATAATTATAAATCATTATTTTATTTGTCTAATAATATTTTATAAATATGGGATTTAGGGGAAATTTTTAGGGATATTCTAAAATTGGTTTTTGAGAAACTCTTTCAGATTTTACCTCAGATGTAGATGAAATATCAATGCAAGAATGCATATGATAAGATATATATATATATATATATAATTAATTTTAGGTATGATAAATGATTAATAAGCATTGTGTATATTTCTAACTTGACGATTCAGTTGAGAAATTTTATAGAAATTCCATTTCATCAACTGAATTATTGATAGATTCATTATAGAGGTTATCCTAATGTGTAAAAAGGTCCTTTAATAATAACCAAAAAATTATCTATTTTCTAACAACGATGTATCTATCTTTTTCATTAATTTTTAATAAATGTAATAAATACTTTGTCTAAGGAATGAATTGCTTCGGTTCTCTCTTAACTGGAGGGGATAATTGTTTATAATATCTCTTTATTCATGAGATAATTTTAGTAGGAGGGATCTATAGGGATTCATAGGATTCTATCTATAAATCATTGAAAACAACATTGGATTGTATTGCCTATGGTTAGAAATGTATATAATATGAAATTTATAGACATATGAATAGAAAATAAATAATTACATATGAGGTCTTATTATTCATTTAATACCCAGTGTAACCAATATCTAAATAGTAATCATATAATTATTATTTACAATAATTACCTAATACACTAGGAAAAATAAATATTAAATCCTCCAATAAATAAATTAGTCTTTTCTAAATTTATATTTAAAATATAATTTTTTATGGATTATTAATTTTGGTCCTCTAGTACTTCTTAATAAGTTTGGACTCTGAATATTGTACATTTCTTAGATAAATAATGGTCACCAAATTTTATGAAAATAATAAATAAAAATAATATTCTCTAAAAAATGAATATATTTTAATTATATTTTTTTAACTACATTATTGATTTTTTACCTTTAAAATATGATAGTGAAAACTAAATATTTATATTCTTGTATTTTAATAAATTATTAAATTGTGAGTAAATATCCATTTATTATTCATATAAATATATATTCTGTCAAATTACAAGTGAATGATTATATTTTTTATAGTAAATATGAATAATTATTTTATATCATAAGAGAATAATATATATTTAATATATTAAATTAATATTTAATTTAAATATGTTTGTAAATACACTTACTTTTTCACCATCTATGAAACTTTCTTAGTGTTATTGGGTTACAATACCTAAATTATGATGATATCATGTGGAAAACAAAAGAATTCTCACATAGATAAAAAAGGTAATATTAAAATAACAAAACACTGTAAGAAAATCCACACTATGTAAATTAATCTATTTGAGAAGATATATCTTATCAACCAAGGTTGAATACTTCTATTTACAACATATATTCATGATTTTCCATTCATTAAATTTTTTAAAATTAGCATTCTAATTGAACACCATGAACATTTATTTAACTATGAAGTTAAACTCTTATAAAATGACATGATATATCTACTTCCAAAAATTAAAAGTAGGGAAAATAATTTCTTATGTTATTATTTGATTCAATATCGGTAGTTACACCCCTCATATATCATACATTATAGTGAGCATATTTAACCATTGTTTTTATCAATTCATCAGTGTGTGTGACCCATAATATTTCAAAATAATTATATTAATGTATGTAAACCATTACACATTTCTGTTATAATTAATACAAAATAACAAATATATATATATATATATTATTCCTATAGTAAATGTTCAAAAATTACCATTCTCTAAAAATTACCGAGCCTCTACACTATGGTAACGTATCTCAAAGTCTTATGTGTCCCAAATTTTATATCCTATATAATTGGGTCTCATCAAGTCATATCATCTAGGTAGTAAAATTTTATTTAATTATACAATCATTACAATCCATTTTTATCATCATAGTAATTTACTTCTATGATAATCTTATGAACCAAGAACAGATGGTAAATTATCATATATATGTCACATAGATAAAAAATAATCATTTGATAAGAAATATTTAAATATTAAAATTGTATGTATAATCCATTATTCCAATATTAATTATTTATATGTCAAAAACACTAATATTGAAAAAAAAACTCATAGTTTAATTTAGGGATACAAGAATTTGATTTGGATCAATGGTAAATTAGTGATTATGGATTAAGAGATATGATAGATATTGTTGGATGATAACTCAACAATGTAATTATAGTAATTAAAAAATTTTCATTTTATTGTTCGTATCTGAGAAATGATATGATTCTTTAAAGGGTGATAGTATAGTGATTGTCTTATGTTATCATGGGCTGATATGAGGGGTTGAGTTCATTGGGATGTAAATAAAAAATAAAGGACCACATATTTTTTTCAATTTTAATTACATGAATTGATATATAAAAAAATGAGTTTCATATTAAGGGAATTAAAATATATATTAGTGGATTATAAAAATATATCGATAAAAAAATTGGTGAATCTAGATGTAGTATGTAAAAGCCCATAAATTTCAAGGAATTTTTTTTTCATAAATTCTTCGGGATTTTTCGAGTACGCAGTTTCTGACGGCACCTGATTCTGAGGCCCGGTGTACCCAGAATCAATTTCTGAAGTTTAGCTCAGGTATGTTTAGTGAACGAACAAGTAGAATTTTCTATCTTTTGTACCGGTGCTCGGAATTGAAATATGAGGGCACCGATGAACTCACAGCGCTGGTATTTGCTTAAGATGACTTTTACCATTGATGTGTTTCCTCGGGAGATGAAATTAAATTTTGTGTTTTAAGTGATAAGTAAATAAAATTGTGTACAATTTTATTTTATTATCCTTGGAAGTTATACTCTCTCATGGGAAGTTGTTGGTGGGGCTCATAACCACCCAACTTCCCATGTGTGGTTATGAGGGAGGTGGGGCCCACATGATCCCCCATCTTTTCACATTTCATAACCCTTAACCCCTTTGAACTCCCATGATAAATACATGGCATCTCCCCAATAATTTTCGGTATCCTTTATTTGTGTAACTCTCCCCTATCTCCTCTTTAATCTTGCCAACAAACCTCCTCAATTAATTGATCTAGTGTTTTGAATTTTGAATTTTTTTAAATGCTTGGAAAAGTAAAATAATTTAAGGGGAACCTTATTTTATTTTGCCGGTTATCTTGTTGTGTTGGGGATTGGAGGAGAGAGAGCTCTAGTTTTTGAAGAACTTCATCTTCCCACGAAGAACGTCTCCACCTCAACGAAGAACACTAACTCTCCGACAAAGAACGTTGATTCAGAGGCCCTGGTTTCATTACCCTCTTATTTCTCTGCATCAAGGGAGGAGACACCAATGACGAAGGAATTGACGCCATCGTTCGCGGCACTAGACAACCGCGAACTTCCCATGAGGTAGGGGTGTGTTTATGAATGAGAAACGCTGTTTTTCCTTCCATGTTATTGGTTCTCTATAAACCATTTGCAATCGAACTAATGTGGAAGGAACTGGACCAAACATATACAGTCTGATTCCTCCGCTGTTCTTGTTGTATGGTGTTCTCCTACCGTTCTTGAGTGGTGAATCAAGGCAAGATTTCGGAGCTGATCTGATGCACGAAAACATCGGAAACGGCCTCAAAAAATCGGGACGACCTAGGAGCAGAAGTTTTGTAGCAATCGGATCATCGGAACGATGGACGTACTCCATGGGAGGCGTGCTGGCCAGAGGCATTGTTTCTGGAAATTTCTAGAATACACGGCGTGTGCTTCCAAAGCACACATTGTGTAGTGCAAGCGTTCAGCGGAAGAAGTAACATACATTAGAAGAAGTGACACACGGTGTGTGACACCAGTCACACGGTGTGTACTGTCCACACAGTTTGACAAAGGAGACTTCGATGGACATGATGTGTATTCAAGGGAAATACATGGACACGAACAAAAATACACAGCCACGAGGCACGACATGTATTATCTTCTTTGAAAGGCAGAAGTGGCTTTGCAAAACTCGGCGTGTAATCCGGGAGATACACGGACACGTGCCAAACCACACGGCCATGAGGCACAACGTGTACTACCACCACCATGGAAGAAGCAGCTTCGCGAGGCTCAGTGTGTATTCTGGGTGATACATGGACACAGGAAGAACCACACGACCAAGAGGCATGGCGTGTATTCCGGAAATACATGGACACATGGTAGAGTATACGGGCATGTACTCCACCACACGACCAGGCATGGCCAGCACACTTGGAACCAACCCTAGAGGTTTCGACATGGCATGTAACCACACTACATGACGTTTATTTACTTATGTACTTCACCAACCCAGAGACATGGGCCGTATCACACGGGCAATACCCAGTGTCTGATGACACGGCGTGTATCGCTTACCTACATGCCGTGTACTTTGGGGAAATGTCTTGGTCGTCTTTTTCTCCGTGACTTGGGCACTTTTTTCTTGGTTTTCCCCCTATGACGTGGGATGGAACTACGGATATATCAAATCTGGTCTTCAAGATAGTTGATGTATCGATCTTTGACTCGTGGGGCGGACCCTCCCAGAATTGAGCGTGTTGTGTGCAGGAACCCTAGAGCTGGTTGCGACTACAACGATGATGAAGACTGTACTTGGATCCTAAGTGGGTTCGACAGTGAGGACGAATGTACTTGGATCCTACGTGCGTCCTGCAGCGAGGACGAATGTACTTGGATCCTACGTGGGTTCGGCAATAATGGTTACTGTACTAGGATCCTATGTGGGTTCGGCAGCGACGACTTCTGTACTTGGATCCTACGTGGGTTCAGTAGGGGAGATGATTCAGAGGCTACATCAATCATCTCCACCCCTCTTAATGAGTAGTATACCTGTGTGAGCTGAGTATTGACTTTCAATCAGTATCATTGATATGATTGACCTGCTTTCCTGTGTGGATTAGGTTGTGCTTTTCTGTGTGGATTGGATTGTGCTATCCTGTGTGGAATGGGTTGTACATGGGATCGTGTGTTGGAGCTGAGCTGGAATTAATGACTTAGGAATATGTATGGGAATATACCTAAGTAGAGTTGGTTGATACTTCATGTTTGTATATTTCTTTTTTGGTTTATCCTTTGTGCATTCTGGGGGACCTTTGGGGGTCTCAGGGTCCCTACTGAGTATCGTATACTCACCCCTACATGGGCTATTCCCGCACTACATTGTGTTGGTTGCAGATGATGGACAACGCTGATCGTGGTTGAGGCTTCTAGAGCGGGACGGTACCCAGAGGTGGACTATTATGCGCGACGTACACAGAGCGGTCGGCCTGACCCGAGGAGCTGTGGAGAACATATGTACCCACCATTCAGGTGGGATAGCCGGAGGATGACTCAGTGGTTGCTGATTTACTTTACTCCTGCTGTAATTTCTTTTCAGTTGTACTGTACTTTCTGTTTGGTTTGTATTCTGGAAAATTTACTTTTCAGCACTTACTTTTGTACTCAGTTTACTTAGTGTTTACTTCGGCTTGCATACTCTGTGGTGTTTTTTATCTTATATAAAGGCAATGCCTTCCCTTTTTATTGGGAATTACACCTTTGATGCTAGTCTGCAGCCTCCAGCCTATGGAATGCGGGCTTGGTGTAGTCATGGCATGGGCCCCCTGGACGGGTCGTGACAAATTGGTATCAGAGGAGTCAGTTCTACCACAGAACTCAGGACTCTGATAATTTACTCTATGTGAAGAAATAGTGTTAAGGGTATTGAGTTTGGTTATTAGTTCAGGGAGTCATGTGTTGGTGCGGTGGCTGACATATCCATACACCCAAACCCTGACTTCTGATTTCCGACTCAATGCATGAAAACATTGATTGCATTTGTGTTCAAATGTTTTCTTTGTGATTACCTTGTGTTAGCTCACCAGGTATACTGTATTAACCATGGAACACCTGTTTCATTTCAGGATGGCCCCATGACGGCTGCCAGCTAGGGTTTCGATCTTTGTGTGAGATGGCAACCCACCGAGCAATCAGGCCTTGGTGCAGAGCCCCCATTACAGCGGAGGCACCGGCGGTACCTCTACCCGCCGAGCCACTGATACCACCAGCCCCAGCAGTTGAGACTAAACGTCGCCTGAGTGCACTGCACGAGTTTTAGCGTTAGAGACCACCCAGGTTCCATGGGGAGATGGACCCTCAGGCAGCTGAGGACTGTCTGGAGGATATTGTTTGAGTCTTCAGATTAGTAGGGACACCAACTGACCTCATGGTGATCCTTGCGGCGAGTCTCCTGCATGCAGCAGCAGGTAGATAGTGGAGCCTGATGCTCTAGGTGCACGACGAGGAATCTCTACTTTGGTCGGACTTCGAGAGACTCTTCCGCTCGGAGTTTGTTCCAGCCAGCCTTCGTGCGGTGTGCATCCATGAGTTACTACAGCTGCGGCAGGCAGTATGACAGTAGCCCAGTACTCGGTGAGATTTATTGATCTATCGCACTACTTTACGAACATGGTACATGACCCATTCTTTCAGACCCGGACCTTCGAGCAGGGACTAAGGCATGAGATCATGGCATCGGTGATCTCCCTCAGTATTCCGACGCAGGTAGGAGTACTGAAGCGAGCCCTTCTTGTGGAGAGATTTCTTGGTGATCCTACACCAGCAGCGAGGCCTACCATAGGGAGACACATAGCGGAGTCTTCTGCAGCCGACAGTAGACAGATGTTTCAAACGTCCAAGTAGACCAGACCATCAGGTGGACGACCTTAGGATTCTGGTTCGGAGGTGCGGGGCACACTCAGCAGAGCCAATTATTCGAGAGGCAGGCAGTGCTATGCATGTGGCGGGCAGGTCCACATGGCTCGTGACTACCCGACTCTCCATGCATAGGAGCAGCAGATGGTTGAGGGACCACCCAGGCAGAGGCATAGGTTTGACCGTGGCGGTCCGCAGGGAGCAGGAAGACGATGCAGAGGAGCTGGCCGAGCAGCGGGTGGTGGGTGACGCTTTGAGGCTCTACTACCACCACCACTACCAAGAGGTCCACCCCGACCACATGGAGTTGGCGCGCAGAGGCATGCTCAGCTTTAGGCAGTGGGGACCTATGACCACAGCACACCTGAGATGATTCAAGGTACTATCTGTATCTACTCCACCCTTGCTGCAGTTCTTATAGACACTGGTTCAAGTCATTATTTCATTGCTGCTGCCCTTGTTCGTAGCTCAGAGATTCTGATAGAGCCGTTGGCTCGATCCTTACAGCAAGAGACTCCTATGGGGGAAGACTCAATGATTACGAACTGGTGCCGGCAATGTGAGCTTACTCTAACTGGAGTGAGCATCAGCTGTGATCTTCTTTTAGCGAAATCGAGGAATTATGACGTCATCTTGGTCATTGATTGGTTATCTATGGTCCATGCTCAGATCGACTGTATTAGGTGCAAGGTGTGATGTTTCCGCACCAATGGGAGCAGGTTCACCTTCACCGGCGAGAAGGGAGCCTTTACAGTGCAGGATGGACTCACATGGAGGAGAGGACAACCGATCACCCATCAGCTGGCTAGTCTCATCCTAGGAGAAGTTGATGTGTGGAGTCCAAGTTTTCTTTGTGTGGTGGCTCAGTAGGCAGATGTTTTTCCTGACGACGTTCCAGGACTACCTCCTCGCAGAGAGATAGACTTCTATATTGACTTGTACCCCAGGACAACCCCAATATCTACTCCAGCATATGGGATTGCTCCCTATGATCTTCGAGAGCTACGGGTACAGCTGGAGGACATTCAGGGAAAGGGATTCATTCAACCTACTGTTTCACCCTGGGCTTCCCCGATTTTGTTCGCCAGGAAGGTGGATGTGAGCTTGCGACTGTGTGTCGACTATCTTCACCTGAATCAGGTGACTATAAAGAATAATTATCCACTTATGAGGATTGATTACCTCTTCGATAAACTTATGGGAGCATGGTTGTTCTCGAAGATAGACCTCAAGTCGGGCTATCATCATCTTAGAGTTCGAGATGAAGATGTGCATAAGACGACCATCAATTGTCTGTATGGCCACTATGAGTTCTTGGTTATTCATTTTGGCATAACCAATTCTCCAGCAGTGTTCATGAGTCTCATGAACAGGATCTTCCAGCCTTACCTTGATCGATTTGTTGTAGTCTTCATCGACGACATATTGTTTTACTTGACTACTAAGGAGGAACCCACCTACGACTTGCGGGTCGTACTGGATACATTCCGAAAGAACCATCATTATAGTAAGATCTCAAAGTGTCAGTTCTGGATTCGAGAGGTCCACTTCTTAGGACACATCATCTCTGATGCGGGAGTTGCGGTGGATCCTGCGAAGATCGAGACAGTGCTAGAATGGGAGCCACCCAAGAGCATGGCGGAGCTGCGGAGTTTCCTAGGTATCGCTGGGTACTATTGGAGATTTTTGCGAGACTTCTCTAGAGTTTCATCACCACTTTCAGCTTTAATGAAGAAGGGGAAACCCTTCGTGTGGTCAGATAGATGTCAGCAGAGCTTGCATGAGCTGGGAAAGAGATTGACCAGTGCACCCATCTTGAGGATACTAGAAGAGAGTGTAGGGTATGTGGTTTACTACGATGCATCAGGGACCGGACTTGGGTGTGTCTTGATGCAGAAGCGGGTATTGATTGCATATGTATCATGACAGTTGAGGCAACATGAGCAGAACTACGCTACCCATGACCTGTAGTTAGCAGCAGTGGTCTTCACCCTAAAGATGTGGAGGTACTATCTGATGGGCGAGCGCTTTACAGTCTAATCTGACCACCAGAGTCTCATGTACATCTTTTCACAGAAGGAACCGAACCTAAGACAACGGCGATGGATCGAGTTCTTCCAGGACTATGCCTTTGAGATAGTCTATACTCCTTGGAAGGGGAATGTAGTAGCTGATGCTCTCAGCAGGAGGTCGGGCATTCAACTACATGGAGAGGCAACTGAGCAGCTAGCCGCGTTTTAGATATCCTTCATGGATAGTGATGGGGAAGCCATTATACAGTCACTCACATTCACTCCTCCACTACATCATCAGGTCAGAGAGGCACAACGTGGGGACGTTGACTGTGAGACGCGAAATTCTCATATTTCCACAGGGCAGGCACCTGATGGATTTTCTATAGGAGGAGAGCATGTCATCCTTTTCAGGGGACGTACCATGGTACCAACTTCATTACAATAGGTGGTGCTGAGAGAGTTTCACACATCCCCTCTAGCGGTACATACTGGATTAGCGAAGATGGACCAAGAACTCAGACGACAGCACTAGTGGCCGGGTATGAAGAAGGTTGTGGCAGAGTTCATTTCACGATGCCTCACCTGCCAACAGGTGAAGGAGGAGCACTAGGTACCAGAAGGCTTGGTACAACCCTTATAGGTCCCAGTGTAGAAGTGGGATGGGATATACATGGATTTCCTGATGGGACATCCACGTACTTCCAGAGGAAACAACTCCATTTGGGTGATTGTTGACCGACTCACCATGTCGGCCCACTTCTTACCTATCAGAGAGTAGGGCTCAGTTAAGAACATGTGACGCATCTACATTCAAGAGATCGTACAAATTCATGTTGTTTCATCGTCTATCATCTCTGATCGAGATGCTCACTTTACATCCAGGCTTTGGAAGGGGTTGTAGGAGGCATTTGGGACGCAACTACACCTGAGCACCGCCATTCACCCTCAGACGGATGGTCAGATAGAGAGGACCATTTAGACTCTATAGGACATGCTCCGTTCATGTGTCCTTGACTTTGGTTGCAGCTAGGAGGATCACCTACCCTTGATGGAGTTTGCGTACAAAAACTGCTACCACTCCACCATCGGGATGGAACCATACGAGGCATTGTACGACCAACCTTTCAGATCACCTATGTGTTGGACTGGCCCTGGGGAGTTAGCACCTGTAGGACCAGAGATGGTGTAGGCCATGACGGAGATGGTAAAGATAATCCAGGAGCAGATGCTAACTACTCAGAGGTGATAGAAGTCCTATGCTAAAAGGAGACAGAGACCACTAGAGTTCGAGGATGGCGACCACGTTTTCTTACGGTTCTCACCTCGATGTGGATTACAGAGATTTGGTCAGGGCGGAAAGTTATCTCTGTGATTCATCAGACCATTCCAGGTTCTCATCAGGATAGTTGAGGTGGCTTATCACCTGGATCTTCCACCTCAGTTACACCGGGTGCACGGCGTTTTCCATGTATCTCAAGTGAGGTGATACATGAATGAACCGATACATATTATTGATCACGGGGAGATGTACATTGATGACGGGGAAAATTTTGCGAAGGACTCAGTGGGGATCGATGATCGATAGGATTGGGTCCTACGTGGATGGTCGATTCCTCTAGTGCTCATCAGGTGGCATCACGGGAGCCTCCAGGAGAGCACATGGGAGTAGGAGGCAGAAATGCATGATCAGTACCCTCATTTGTTCCCCTAGTTTGTGATATATCTTTATGGGGACGTAAATCCCTGAGGTGGGAGTAATGTAAAGTCTAGTAAATTTCAAGGCAATTGTTTTTCTTAAATTCTTGGAGATTTTACGAATACGCAGTTTCGGACGACACCTGATTCTGATGCTCGGTGTGCCCAGAATCAATTTACAAAGTTTAGCTCGGGTACGTTCATTGAACGAACAAGAGGGGTTTTCTATCTATTGAACTGGTGCTCGGAATTGAAATCCAAGGGAACCGATGAACTCGCAGCGCCGGTATTTTCTTAAGATTTCTTTTACCGTTGATGTGTTTTCTCAGGAGAAGAAATTAAATTTTGCGGTTTAAGTGAGAAGTAAATAAAATTGTGTACAATTTTATTTTATTATTCTTTGAAGTTAAACTCTCTCATGGGAAGTTGTTGGTGGGTCTCATAACCACCCAACTTCCCATGTGTGGTTATGAGGGAGGTGGGGCCCAAACGATCCCCCGTCTTTTTTGCATTCCATAACCCTTAACCCCTTTGAACTCCCATGATAAATACATGGAATCTCCCCATTAATTTTGGGTATCCTTTAATTGTGTTACTCTCCCCTCTCTCCTCCTTAATCTTGCTAACACACCTCCTCAATTAATTGATCTAGTTTTTTGAATTTTTAATTTTTGAAATGCTTGGAAAAGTAAAATAAAATAAGGGGAACCTTATTTTATTTTGGGGGTTAGATTGTTGTGTTGGGGATTGGAGGAGACACATCTCTAGTTTTTAATGAACTTCATCTTCCCACGAAGAACGTCTCCACTTCAACGAAGAATGCTAACTCTCCGATGACTAACGTTGATTCGGCGACCCCGGTTTCTTTACCTTCTTCTTCCTCCGCAATATGGGAGGAGACACCGGCGACAACAGAATCAACGCCGTCGTCTACGGCGCTAGACAACCGCGAACTTCCTACGAGGTAGGGGTGTGTTTATGAATGCGCAACGCTGTTTTTCCTTCCATGTTATTGGTTCTCTAAAAACCATTTTCTATCGAACTAATACGGAAGGAACCAGACCAAACTAACAGGGTCCGATTCCTTCGACATTCTTGTTGTATGGTGTTCTCCTACCTTTCTTGAACGGTGAATCAAGGAAAGATTTCGGAGCCGATCGGAGGCCCGAAAACATTGGAAACGGCCTCGGAACATCGGGAAGACCTAGGAACAGAAGTTTTGTAGCAATCAGATCATCAGAACGAAGGACGAACGCCTTGGGAGGTGTGTTGGCCAGAGGCGTCGTTTCTGGAAAATTCCAGAATACACGGCGTGTACTTCCAAAGAACACGCCGTGTAGTGAAAGAGTTCAGTGGCAGAAGTAACGGACATCAGAGGAAGTGACACACAGCGTGTGAAAATGGTCACATGGCGTGAAATTTTTACACAGTTTGACAGAGGAGAATTTGATGGGCATGTCATGTATTCAAGGGAAATATAAGGACACAGACATAAATACACAACCACAAGGCACGGCGTGTATTATCTTCTCTAAAAGGTAGAAGCGGCTTCACAAAACTCAGCGTGTAATCTAGGAGATACATGGACATCGTCAGAACCACACGGACACGAGGCATGGCGTGTAATACCACCACCATGGTATAAGTGGCTTAGCGAGGCTCGGCGTGTAATTTGGGTGATACACGGACATGGGCAGAACCACACGGCCAAGAGGCACGGTGTGTATTCCAGAAATACATGGACATAGGGTGGAGTATACGAGCATGTACTCCACCACACGGCCAGGCATGGCCAACGCACTTGGAACCAACCCTAGAGGTTTGGATACGGCGTGTATCCATACTACACTCTGTGTATTTACTTATTTACTTGACCAACCCTGCGACACGGGCCATATCACACGGGCAGTACCCAGTGTCTGAGGAAACGACATGTATCGCTTACCTACATGCCATGTACTTTGGGGAAATGGCTTGGTAATCTTGTTCTCCGTGACTTGGGAAATTTTTTCTTAGTTTTACCCCTATGACATGGGACAGAACTATGGATACATCAACTCTGGTCTTCGTGATAACTGATGTAACGATATTTGACTCGAGCTGTGGACCCTCCCGTAATCGAGCGTGCTGTGTGTGGGAACCCTAGAGCTGGCTGCGACTGCAATGATGATGATGACTGTACATGGATCCTACATGGGTTCAGCAGCAAGGATGACTGTACTTGGATCCTATGTGGGTCCGGCAGTGAGGACGACTGTACTTGGATCCTATGTGGGTTCGGAAGCAATGGTTACTGTACTAGGATCATACGTGGGTTCGGAAGCAACGACTTCTGTACTTGGATCCTACGTGGGTTCGACAGGGGAGATGATTCAGTGGCTACATCTATCATCTCGACCCCTCTTCGTGAGTAGTATACCTGTGTAATCTGATTCTAGGATTTCAATCAATATCATTGATATGATTGACCTGCTTTCTTGTTTGGATTGGGTTGTGCTTTCCTGTTTGGATTGGGTAATGCTTTCCTGTGTGGACTGGGTTGTACTTGGGCTCATGTGTTGGAGCCGAGCAAGAATTAAAGACTTAGATATATGTATGGGCATATACCTAAGTAGAGTTGGTTGATACTTCGTGTTTATATCTTTCCTTTTTGGTTTATCCTTTGTGGATTCTAGGAGACCTTTGGGGGTCTTGGGGTCCCTACTAAGTATCGTATACTCACCCCTGCACGGGCTATGCCCCCACTACATTGTGTTGGTTGCAGATGACAGATAGTGCTGATCGTGGTTGAGGCTTGTGGAGCGGGACGATTCCTGGAGGTGGACTATCAGGCGGGACGTACACGGAGTCGTCGGCCGGACCTGAGGAGCTGTGGAGACCATTTGTACCCACCCTTCAGGTGGGATAGCCAGAGGACGACTCAGTGGTTGCTTATTTATTTTACTGCTAATGAACTTTCTTTTCAATTGTATTATACTTTCAGTTGGGTTTGTATTCTGGCCCATTTACTTTCCAGCACTTACTTTTTTACTCATTTTACTTAGTTTTTACTTCGTCTTGCGTACTCTGTGGTGTTTGTTTTCTTATATAAAGGCAATGAATTACCTTTTTATCAGGAATTATGCATTTGTTGCTAGTCTCTAGCCCTTGGCCTATGGAAGGCGGGCTTGGGGTAGTCGTGGCACGGGCTCCGAGGATGGGTCATGACATAGTATTTGGGTAGCGATATTTTATCTAATTCATTATGGAATGGGGATTTCGAAATTATATTAGTATTTGGATAATGGATTAATGGTTATGTTTAGGGGTTCATTTTAGACATGATATTTGTTATGTTGGTATTCTTTTAATGACTCATGAATTTATGGGCCATTAAATACAATGGGAATTTAATTTTTGACACCAAGATTAGAGGATATTTGGAGAACTATAATAGAGGTTAGAATTATTAGAGTTAAGACACCACTATGAGGACCATTAAAAAAATAGTATTTCAATTGAGTAAAGGGGAAAAATTAAGATGTTGGATGGGTTTATATTAGTTATGAACTATAGATTCTATTTATTGGAGGTTCCTCATGCCACATCCTAGGAGGTTATGAAATGATGATTAGGGGTTCACCCGGATAGTGATAGATCACACCAAAAAACCTATATTTATGAATAAAATTACTAGTATATGGATGTATTATGGCACATCATGGTGGGAATACATCATGTCATGATGCATATGATTATATTTTATATAATTGATACAAATCATGCAACTGTGATTGATATTTTCTTGGAAATGATGCTTTCAGAGGAGAAGTGTTTTTCTATAACTTGTGAAGGGTGGTTCAATAATGCACTATTTTGTGTGTCATAAATTATTCCCTAGTGTGGTTGATAATGTTTTTGACCCTATGGTCACACTGAAATGTGTCCACAAGAGTGGAGCATTACACATTGACCACCATCATCACTAAGAAAATTAATATATCCACTTTTAGGTGAATTTTATTATAAATAACTATATTTTATTTACGTTTCTTAATAAAAGAACGTAGATATTTATGTGGGAAAATTCCACACATTTACCCTCACTAATATAAATGTGGGTAAATTTAAATTTGATAACTAATGTTAATGATTTCTTCAAAAACAAAATTCATAACAAAATACTAGTTTGAAATATATGTTTCCTTATCCCCAAGATTCCCAAACTCCACCCCCACTCACCACTCCCACAAAACATTCCCTCAGTAGTGGTGAATTGCACCATGAATTCCCCAGGGTCTTCAAAAAATAGCATTTAGTCTCATTTCTATTTAACATCATTTTCATTTATAAATGTTTTCGATGTATTCTCCCATGGAAAACTCCCTACCTCTATTTCATATGTGTTACAGACCCTCACAGCTCACCAACACTACCCCTGTTTCACCTGTGATGAATGACTCGACCACCCCGATGCTGATTCCACCCTTACCACCTACTCTGATGAATTGCATAATAAAAATTCAGAGGTTATGATAACCAAACCACATGACTATCAAGTCTATAGAATAAATAGTAATTAATGTTTGTGTCTTATATGTTTAATTAATGTTTTATTTTTTATCTATGTAAATGTTAAAAATATTTTTATATAAATAGAACATAAAATATATTTATATAATTATCTATAATAATAATTCATATATAATAATATTTATTTATTTATAAATTATCATAATTATAATCCTAAATATATAAATATATACACATTTATATATAAATCTAAGTTAATTTATATGTGTATATATATATATTTATTAATATATTTAAATGTGTATGATTATACTAAAATATACATAATTATGTTTTAAAATATTTATATAATTATATATATATATTAATATATGCTATAGATCTATTCATAAATTAATATATATATATATAATTTAATTTGTGATATTATATATTTATATATAAATTTTTATATATAAGTTATTATATATTAATATATATGAATATATATGTTTTTATTTATACATTATAGTATAAAATAATATATATATTTATATATATAAATAAATAAACATATTTGTGGTTATATGTTACACATATGTATATATTGTTATATATTAGTATATATGTTATGTATTCATATGTATGTTAATATATTTGTTATTATATATATATATATATTAATATATTAATTAACAACAATATATATATGTATATATATAAATATAATTATATATATTCATTTAATTAGTTATTTTTATTTGTTAACAACTAGTAATTACCGGTTATATTTATATTTTTATATGTATGTTTTTAGGTATGTGTTTATTAAGTTTAATTAAATATATCTCATGTTTTACCTGTTATATTTATATGTTTCATGTGGGTGTATTTTATAATAATGATTATTTATTTAGTTATTATTAATTAATTATTTGTCTCACGCGCATGTTTTTTATGTGTTTATATATGTATGTGGGTTAGTATCTATGATTTCATGTCTTCTTGTGGTTTTGTGTGTAAATTAAATTATTTTTAATTTATTATTTAATTTATCAATTTTTAAATAATGTGGTTAGCTAATGATGATTTAAAACATGATTAATAAACAAAACAAAAAAATTCCTTGATTTAATATAAATTGAAAAATTTAGAAATATTTTATTGAAAATGTTCTAGAATTAAAAATTATACATATTTTAAAGTATGACTCATACAGAAACATATTTAATAAAATGTTGTTAAAAACATCTCTAGTTATTAATTTTTTGTAGTTTGGTTATACCAAAACAAGTCAATTTTTATTGGAATTTCAAAGTGATTCCAAAGCCCGTATTGAATTGTCACTTCATTCCAATAGTTTAAGTAGGATCATATATACTTTTTAGATTTTATCCCCTATAATTATTTTGATGTGATAGGGAACTTGGGGAGGGCCATTTTTCTAGTGTATCATATACCTCTTCCTCCCCTAGATTCCCCTTGTTGAGGGATGCTTTAATTGGATTTTCTATCTAATTTTTCATTTTTGTTAACTTTCACCTCACTCCACTTTTATAGTCTATGGTATTAACTAATTCAGTGGAGTTTGTGGTCTAGGATTTGACCATATTTCCACTAAAGCATATTTTATTCATACCAAACATCATGTGTTTTCGTTAGTGTCTAGGGGATTACATAGAGTGATGAACACACAACATATTTTATTGTTTATATTGAGGTATGTTTTCACTCAAGTTTCATTAGGGATATCATTTTAATTGGATTAGATTAGTGGATGATTGGGTGGTAGTTTCTAATTATTTATCTCATAGTGGTGTTTTTTTGCTCCCTATACCATCAATGTTTGATTGGGAATGGTTCTGATGAGGTGAGATTTATCAGTTCATTATCAAGGATTATGTTGTGTTGGTTGGTAACATGTAAGTAAATTTAATTTAATAAATGTTATTTATTTATTATCCAGATATAAGGGATCAAGATATTGATGTGAAGATGCCCATGGGTGAGGGGTAAGTCATGAAAAAATTATATTTATGGTTTGGGGTACCCCAATTTAAGGGAGTGTATTATCCTTAGGGTTTGAGGTGTGGTGTTTTAGCCCCATGGGACTTATAATGTTGTGAAAAGGATGGTTCCTTATAAATGAAAGATAAAAAGAACTAATCTGGTAGATTTGAAATCAGACCTATGTATAGGTGATGGTATTTTCATTAATGGAATTGATACTTTTTTTCAAGGGACCTTGGGGGTATCAAAACTAATATTTTACTATGTATTTTTCTTAAATAAATTTTATGTCTAACAGATTGTTTTACATTAAACACCAAAACAACTTATTTTATGGAATTATATAAATACAATAAAATCCAGTCATCTAATGAGAGTGTAAATATATGGGTACATAAATTATGAAATATTTGATGAAATAAATTTTTATTATTATTATTTTTACTAATATATTGATAAAATTACATTATTATTTCAAAACTAAAAATATAATCATGTTTTATGTGAAATATAATGTGTAAAAAAGTAACATTTTCTGGATCTAGAAATTTTATTATATTATTGTACAATAATTGTTGAAATGTAATGTATTAATGATAAATAAAATAAAAACATGGTAACAACCATAAATTAGTTTTTACTAGGAATTTATTAAATTTATTTTATTCCTAAATGACAACTATTTAGTTAAATTTTATTTATGCTCTATTATTAATATTTATTTTCACCACTTTTATAAATTGAATTATTTAAAATCATTAAAATATTATTAATAAGAATATTAAAATTATATTTTCATGACACCAACCACCATGGCCCACATGGTTAGTAGTATGATGAGTTTCACACCCCATTCTTTTATTCTATAGTCCATAGTTTGGAAACATTAAACAAGTTGAAATATCACCCACATGGGAGACTATGGTCAAATATATCTTTATAAACACACACACAAAATGTATTTCACTAGTATAATGTGGAAGGATAATCATCTAATTTGTTGAAATTCATATCTTTCAAAAATTATACATAAGAGTAGAAAAATTATAACAATAGAATCTAATAGGATAAAATATATTCCCACCATGAATAAGTCAATCGTACGCAACATGTTAACAACATCTGGGATGTTACCCAAAAGAAACACCTATAACCATATGATGAATGTATTAATCATCTAAGATCCAACAATGCTCGACCCACACCTAGTCAATATAGTAATATAATGGGAGGCCAATAATCTTAATAATAAAAGACTTTTTCAGGTGGAGCCATGATGCGTTTTTCATAACCATACACAGTTGGACATCCTGAAATCACTAAACATAAAACATTAAGAGGGAGTTGGTACCTCATTTCCAAAAAGGTATTCTAATAAAAAAATTATTCAGAAATAATAATAGTATCAAATATATACACAATAATAATAAAAATTAATGGTAAAATGTGATATCTCCCTCTATATCCTAACTAAGATTGATGAGTTATACTACAGTTCCAATGTCCAATCACTAATTCCCACCATCATTAAAAATTTTACATGAAACCATGTGGAGAGCCTTCACCTCACCATTATAGTACACTATAGAGGGGGAATAGTCTCTAACCATGATTATTGTGAAATCTATTTGTAATACATGTAACTATCCATCACCCCAATAATAATATATACAATTGATGAATTATTAACTCTATTGAATGACATCCAACTATTGGAACACAATGACTATGAGTTTCGTCTCTATATATATATATAGCGCATGAAACCAATGTATTGTGTGGGATACCAACCTGAAAATTGTGAAAATATGGGGGAATCGTTCCCTATTTAAATAGAGGGGTTTAATACCCCGATAACACTCAAATTATTTAATATAGAATGGGGGACCCATACCTTAGTACAATAGGGTGATCTCCCACTGGTACAATGGTGATGATCATTCCCAATATTGTCACTCGCTAATAATCAATGAGAGAAACATCATAATAAAATATCCATTAAAAATATATGTACTACTGTAATTAGGTGCACCAAAATGTTGTATATGGAAAACTAATTAGGATAGGATACAAAGATGAATTATTTTAATTCTTATTTAAGGAGATATATATGGAGGAAGATCAAGAGCACCAACATTCATTAAAATTTCCTCACACAATGTAACTTTCAGTAAATGGAATTTATTTTTGCCTTTCAAACTACTAGTGTAATTATAAGACATGAAATGCCCTCCTCTAAATATATTTCATGTCTACTAAGGGGTACATAATGTGTAGCGGTAATCCTAGATCTCAACATAATAACTTTTATAGAGAGTGTAATATAACCTATGCCCTTATACCTAGGGAAATACCATGTACAATGGATGTTCCATAGTGATATCCAAACTACATGAGGTGTACTCTAAGTCACATCGCATGTTGGGTATGGGCCGACACTTGTCATGTTTCACCCAACAGAGCACGCATACTCTCCATGTTACAGACAATGGCCCCCACAACAAATGGCATGTTGGGCCACATTATCTATTAGGCATGTACACCCTATACATTTTGATCGATCCTAAAACATGTACATGTTTTGTGATCCAATAAATATGGTGTGTTTTTTCATGTGACTTACAAGGTGTTTAATCCATGTATGTACTGATATATCTAGTTCTAAGGAACACAACATGTGGAATGAACACATAACATTTCGTATTATCTTAACATGGGAAACCTACCAACCAATAGGGGGATACACAACATGTGTTCTCCAAACTATGCACTATTCAGTTAAGATTCACCTTGAACCCTTGTTTACTCATTCATTTTCTGTTGTAGCTTTACCAATTCTTAATCAAACAAAAATTTCACACAGGAATTTAAATCTACATCAAAATATACATGATTCATTTCTAGTGGTGGGATTTTGGAAACAAAAAATATCAGGTGTATCATCCCCATCCTACCCCATCATTGCACCATCTCTAATGTGGATATATTCCATTTAATAATAATTTAATCCATGCCTCAATACCCAAATTTTCCCATCAGTACACAATCATGATGTCGATCTGATACACAATCATGCAGTATAGATAAATTTCTCCATAGAAATGTGGGCAAAATCTTTTATTTGTATTCTATAAACCGAATTCCTAATGGGAATATGTATATGATTAAATGATTAATGGTGGGAGAAAATAAAAAACACCTAAGAGAAATAATCCATGATCACAATTTAGTTTTTCATCCACTCATTTCCATTTGTAAAAAGTATTAAATTTTTTAAACATCCACAATAATCATCAATTCAAAACAATGGAAGATAAAAAAATTTAAAATCCAATTGTTGACCTGCAAATAAAATTGTTAAGAGAATTGATTCACATTAAATATGGGAAAATAAAATGTGGATAAATCCACATTAAACAAACTCCATACCTCTGGTTTGGATTTACCATCAGTGAATAATATTCTCCGGACATAGTTGTTTGTGAGATAAACTATCCTCATTGGTGTATATGATCCTTTAAGTAAGAATCTACGCGGCCACGACCCTTAATTTCCAGGATTTTATCCTACTCTAATCCTCCTTAACATTCAAGGGATATTAGGATAACCTAGGTTTTAATCATAAATAGGTTTAGATATGATGGATCTAGGTAATGGTTGATAGATAAATAAATAAATTAGTTAATTTACAAATACAACCCAACCAACGTTTTTACCAAACAAACAATGTCATTAATGATTATGATTTTCTAAGGGTTAAACATGAATTCTGGGAAAAATGAGGAAAATGATTTATTATCCTAGAATCAATTTTGGAGTTATTCCATTATTAACAATATACAATTCATATATTTTATAGTATAGTTAATATTTTGTTATATTATTATGGAGCCTCCATAGGACCTATAAACTATTTCTCTCATGATTTCAATATTTAAAAATTTCCATTAACATATTCAAATTTTTTATATGGAATCAAAAAATTCATTATATCCTCCCAAACCTCATGCCATTTAATTCAAAAAAGAAAGAACCTATGCACAAGTGAGGTTAATAATCACTCATATGGGTCTCCCAAACCCTATAACTCTCCAAAAGTATTACGGGTGGCCAACAACCATTAAAAAAGTGAAAAACCTTCCAATGAAGGATATTATCTTGGATTTTCTCAAATAATATAGAAAATGTAAAAACTTTTTCTCTAAAATTGAAATAAATCTCACTAAAGTTGAAATTATGAAGGGAGTTATGTACATATATTTATATTCACAACATGAAAAATATCTTGAACTCTTATTCCAACATTAGTGAGAGGGAAATCTTAGACACCACCTCACTAATATAATATAGTAACCAGAAAAAGTTCCTAAAAAAATATGATAGTCGTTCACCTCAAAAAAATCATTATGATCCTCATCCAGGTGTTATATATTAGAAAAAATGTTGTCCTAATAATACTTGAAAGGGATAATTTGTTGGTCCACATTGGAATCTTGATGGATCAGTTCTATCAACATCCTCCCCTATTTGAACTACACCATTCCCAACAACCACTAGCACAAATATTAGAACAACATGAACTATCTCCCAATATACATGACCCGTAAAATGGTGACCTACAGGGTCTCCCATATATGGCCTCAAAAGGTGAAACACTGATAGTGGAGTGGTCACAATGTTTATATAAAACAATATCACTAATATATGGTCCTCCAAGTTATGGCCTAAATAGAATATGAATTCATGAATCATGTTCACAAAAACATAAATGGTGCACTTTATCTAGAAATCTATTTTGGATCTAAACATAATGATCAACTTTCAATGATTCATAAAAACCATATTTATCCTCTCAAAACATTATATCTGAGGAAAGAATCATAGTATAAAATAAAAAAAAAGGTTATTCTCAGAATTTGAACTACCACCTCCATGCATTGACATCCCAAAATACCAACTAAGATCTTCACTTGTTTGATTTGGATGTATACCAACATGGTATCCATCTACAACCATTCGAGAAGAGTTTTGACCTCTCACTGGTCATGGAATCCCCCATCATGAAAAAAACATTGATACCACCCCATTTCCTCTTTCATATGATCACATCAACATCCCATAATATTCCTATGAAACATTTATATATAATCTCTATATTAAACTACAACATCCAGGGTACACAACATATTTATAAAGGATCCTAGTACATACTCAAATATTTTTGATATATTACCAATAGAAATAAAATATCCATAGAACCCCCTATCATAAGATAAATGGTTTTATAATCCATCATTGAATAGGGTTGAACTTATATCCATAACTATTAAATATATAAAGATAATTTCTTGAAGATATCATATCATGAATGATCTAATAGTCTATATCTCCAAGATGAGCTTCTTGAACACACATGGCATGTTGACAAAATAAACAATTGAATTCAGGTTCTCCTCACCATCCTCATCCTGAAGGGGAAGACACAGACAATCTAACTACTCTATCACCACACTAAAAAATTTATGAAAAATTCATCATTGCTATTATCTTATTCCATGACCATTCCTTGAGGTGGATCACAAGCTTGAAATATCTCAACCATTACAAGGCCTATTTTAATTTTGATGATTGTGAGGAAATATCCAATGGCATGGACCTACTGAATCCATTAATAAATATAAAATAGATACCAAAAAATCTAGTTCCTTAAGATCACTTCTCTAACTATCCTTAAGTATATCATGTGTTCCACCTATGATATTGAGTACACAAGGATATCACCAATGTGGACTACCAAAAACTTATCCATGAATGGTTACTGACATGGGATATAAGTATCATGAAATCAGTTTTGGAGACCACCACACTGATGGTTATAAAAGATTACTCAATGAAACCATAGAGGCTCTAAGATATTATTCTTTGTACATCCTCCCCTTAAATGAAGATATATTGATAACATGTCTGCATGTCAACCTCCAATAATCACTTCACCCCTAACCGTTAGTTGAATAATTAAAATATTATTGGTCTTAGATACCAATTCCTGAATTAGATAGCTTTGGTGAATTTATTCCATGCCTAACCTCAAGCTCTCATCATCCTCCTTGGAGAAAACTTTGGGAATCCCTAGAGAATAAACAGGGTCTTACAATCCCCTTTTATAAAAATTCCTCCAACCACACCTCCATCTCTCACAGGTAAACTTGGTAATATGATATAATATTACACATATTGGTCCATCCATGGTGAATATCTAGGTATTAAACAAACTCTTTATAGATATGAAAAACTATCACATCCTCGTAGATTATTTCCTTTTACCTCTATGCCATTACAGGAACCAAATTCTCATAACACCTAAAACTCTAATGGGCCTACTAGACAACTGATTTGAATTATCTTTATCCTAATATAGAAACTATAATTAGTCTCTAAATGGTATTATATCTCAATAATTAAGTTTATGTTCCCTCCTACTATCTTGGTTACTCTTTATCTATCACTGGATTTAGAAAATTGTCCATCGAAGTATAATACCAGTCTATATCGATGAAATAATATTTAGTCCCCACTATCCGCTTTTAAAATATTAAACCTTGGTCTCTATAAATCCTATAGTAAGTTCAAACTATCATTAGAAGTTTTTAATATTCTATTATTCTCTAATTTCCCCTCAAAACATGATTGTCGACCAAAAATGTTGCTCAGATATCCCAAGGACGTGACTAAGGGTATAATCATGGAAATGATTATTGTAACCATGTAATTAATCTATAGTTGGAGAAGATAATATCATTTTTTCACCACAATAAATACATTAATCCTATAGTATGTAATCTTCTACTTCATGATTCTATACATTCCCTTTCAAATACACTCACAAAAACAATAGTTCACTATGAAAACATAGTAAATTAACATGATCTTAAATATACATGTTAAAGGAACTCATCTTCTACATTTTTAAACTATCTATATTGGTAGGTACTGACTCATATTTATGGTTTAATAGTTCATCACAAATGTAGGTATTTGTGGGGGATATTTCCCCCTCATTTTCATGTCATAAAACGTATACACATCACTAAAATGGGATCTTCCAATGCACTAGGTCACCCTAGAGAAGTCTCACAGCTAAGACAACAATTAATATGGTTGATAAAAAATTACGACACTCCCACCACTGGTTCTTCCCAACACTATATGACATAAAATGGGGGATTAGACCACCATTAAGCCTAGGTGTCCTCAAAATATACAAAAAATGAAATGAACACCACAGTGGTGTGTCATTTTCTGGTACCAATGAAAAAAAACTTCCATGATGAAAATAGTATATGAGCACTATCATTTGATCAGTTAGGGTTTTCCAAAATATCATATACTGGTATCAATACCTCAAGCTACTCACTTATTTTCTGAGGCTCTAAACCATTGTGAAACATGAACAATATTTTTAATTAGGTATTTCAGAAAAAAACTAAACATGAATGTACCATCTCCCAATCATGATGGATCCATCGACTACTCAACACGTGGATGGTCAAAAACATGGATAAATGGAGTAAGGTCCTTGCCCTGATCAATTATAATAATCACTACTCTATGGTCCCAATCGAAAATGAATCATGAGTGGGTTCTTAAAGCGAGGATTCATTGCTTAAATTTTCATCTTCATGAGACTATCATGAAAGACAATATGGATAACATCATGGAGGGATCATGAAAAGTATCAAGGAATAAAATGGTTAAAGACTTTTTTATGGGAGCTAACTCTGGGAGGGCATGGAACAAAAAAACATTCTTATATGATGAATGTTATAACTTTTTCCATGAAACCAATGGAAATATACTCTTAATCATAAATATACTGATCAGAGCCTTGGTGAATGATTACATTGGCTATAGCACCAGAAATAGGTTCCCTTACCTCAATGCTGAAACACAATACATTCCCAAGATGTACACATTGTCTCCAAACTAATCCATCTTGCAATAAAATCTTTATATCCAGTCCTAATATGAACATCCTTTGATACCACTGTATTGTTACTAGACCCACGAGGGTAATCATGGATTGGGGTAAACCGATCTTGACAACCCAAGACCACCTATAATGTCCATGGGATAGTGACTAGAAAGATATCGGTATATCACTCAAATGAGAGGATTTAAAAATATGTAGATATATAAATTGATGCATCTCTATTCTCATATATAATATGAAATAATAACGAACTCATACTATATATTCTTGTATATCAACTAACACACATTAATGTACAATATGCAGTAGAGTAGAAGAAAAATAACCAAATGCTAGCCCACTAAGAGACCTATAAAAGAACACAACAAACTCAAAACATGGGTGATAATACCCAAGACCAAATCCTTCATCCATATGGGGAATTTATGGATCACATAAGCTCCAACTATCCCCCAATATCACTTAGTCCACATAAGAATCCATTGAAAGACATGTTGTCTATATAAGATATAACATGTGAAGGTGAATCCAATGTATGGGTTTGTGTAAACATACTAAATAGGACACTCCAAAATCCCCAAACCCAATTAATCAAGAAAGAGAAGTCAACTCATCACCATGAAGGCATTCTAATTAGAATACAATGCAACAATTCTTATAATAATCAATGTATGATCGTCAAAAGGCCCCCAATGAGAGTTAAAAAATATTTCTATATCTAAATCCCTTCTTTGAATGACGATTCATCATGTTTATCAAATGGTCCATCACCTATTCCCAATATCTAGTGAAACTATACAATAAACTATGTGGAGATATTGGATTTCTCCACTATGGTCCACAATATGGGACCTCAATCTTCAGCAACAAATGTCACATAACCACTCAATAATTCATGTGGATATACCATAACTAAACATTTCACTCCATAACTCAGGGAATACTAATTCCCATGGATGACCAATTCCAACCAATGATCATTGATTGGGGTACCTCTCCATAGAAGGAGGTCCCTCACATAGTATAGTATGGGGGGTTACTAACCCATATTTTGAAAATATCATTGTAGGCCAATTCCCTTTTCAGATATGGGTCTTCTAACACTAAAAATACTATGACGATCTAATGTTCTATCAGGGACCCATTTCATGGCATAATAGGGTTTTTTCTAACACTAGTAGCAATCTAATGATGTAACCCAATCACAATCACTCACTAAGCATCCCAATTAGAAATTTCCTAATATAATTTTTTTGATTTATTTAAATAATTTTGAATCCAAGGCCACCACCAATTTTTATAGGTAATATTTATCATAATAGGATACTCACAAGCCCAAATACATTTCTAAAAGAATGAGATATAAAAGGAATAAGCTTATAGGAACCAATATGCCATAAAATAAGTGCAACATGTGTCTAATGAGGTATATAACAAGTCTAAATAGGTACACCACTAATATTATAACCTACTCACATGATTTTTTTTCTTCCAAATACATATTATTTATACTAAGGGATACATAGTGTTTATAGGTTCTCATGCCACTCATAGCGCCTTCATGCCTAGCATGTACACTATGGGTCATAAGAATATACTCTATTCATTCCCATTTATAATAGTTGTGTCATAGTAAATTTCAATGTACCCATGCTGTACACTAGGACAAATGGTGTGTAGGGGAAAGGACAACACTCTGAGGGTGGTTCCCACCAAATCACTTGCACTCTCAAAAGTATGGGGAATGTGACAAACCACACACGATGTATAAGTCTACATTTTCTCTTGATAATTCACTCCCTATAAAAATAGAGCCATCCTATAAGGTGTATATGAAATTTGATCCCATAAATTTGATGTGTAGTTTGACATGGATATCATGGTGTGTAATCTATGTACATGCCTAGCTGGATAGCTGAGGAGGACATATCATGTGGACTCATCACATGGTGCCTGTTATTTATCTCCATGTGGAAGACCTAGATTCGACCTAGGGGTGATACATGATGTGAGTTAATCATACTATTTCTTGTGTAATTAGGATTTCCCCAGATCCATTGGTTTTTCAAGAATCTACCACTATGTTACAACCACCATTGAATCCATCTCATATCTTCCTAGGGAGTTCAGGTCTATTTCAAACTAAGGATTATCCAGTAATGGTTTTATGATAATAGCTTCCCAAACCCTGTTGGGATTTTTCACTTTGTACTACACTGTCATGCCTCCTCTATCGAGGAAAGAATCCCTCAAACTGGCCTTAGATCAATGATTTTCCCATGCATAGTCATCATCACTCTAAATTAATGATGTCAATCAAATTTTTGTACATAAGGTACCAATCCATTAGGCTAAAAAACGATTCTAAATGATCAATTGTCTGGTATATTTTGATCCGCTGACCAAACAAAATGACAAAAATGATAGCATAAAAAAATTAAGAGAAATCAAAAAATACACTAGATGAATGCACTTCCAACATTTTTCCAAATGTACTTGATTTGTTTCTAAAATAATTTTGAACAAGTATCTAAAAATAATAAAAATTATAATCAACACCATACCATGGAAGATAAATCCAAAATAAAAAATAAATGGTCGACCCAATTATCAATATTAGAGGATATCATATATTAATTCTATATGAAATATGAAAAACTAGATAAAACCACAAGAAACAAACACCCTACATCAGGTTTGGATAAAGCAATGGTGAATAGTGGTCTTAAATAATATTCAAATTCTATATCTATAACCCCTGATGGAATGGATGATCCAATCTATATAGATTTCTTAGACCATGATCCATCATCACCATGCATCTCTCCTCCAATATTCCTCCTCAATTATATATGGTTATGTTTCTTTACCTTGGATTTTTTCATAAATGTGTATTAATAGCACGATTATGGGTCATGGCTAATAAATAAAATAGATATTTTATTATTTTATTATTCTATTCATGACCACATTTTAACCCAAAACCCAACACTGACAATATTTCATTCACACCTTGGGTGAAACCCATATTATTTTCTTAAAGGTTGTCTTGAATTTTGGATTTGATAACCCATTTAATTTTAATTGAACTATTACCAAAAAATAATTCATTCACGATGCATTATATTTGATAATTTTATTATATCAATATAGGGCATCTAATGTCCACTAAATATCTTGTTGACTAGAGAAATTACCTTTATTAATTTAATCCATAGTCAAATATTTTTTTCTCATAACTAATCTAATATTATAGGATCATGAGATGTCTACCAACGAGACTATACTTATATAGATTAAGTTTTTATGATTTTATTATTATTAAATAACTAATATAATTTTATAGGAGGAGTTTTAATGACCAAATTGAGCATATTTAATTTTAATAAATAAATAAAACATGGAAACAGTTGAAACATATATGAATAGGTGTAAGAATCAATGAAATGTGAAGAAAATGAGCATTCCATGTGATCTTATCAGTTTAGTATATATTAATATTTTCAAATTTATTAAATAAAAAAACTACATAAATGAAAATATCGATATCTCTAAACTTGAGTCCCATCGAATTAATTAATCTAAGATCATATTCTAAGATCATGAAAGAAGATATACTTTTCATATGTGTGGATCAATGCTACCAAAAATAGAGGAGAACAATTACTTGACCTAATCCCTTTGTACTAAAATTCCTTGATCGACAACTAATGAATTTAAATAAAATGAACGAGATTAATATTCCTACATGGTTGGGAATAGTTGATATCATCTAAATCATATCACATTGAAATAAAAATTTCACATTCGTAAAATAGAAGAAAAATAAATAATGGAATGATAGATTCTTCAATGATCAATATTTTGTTTCTCGATGTCCATATAACTATAGGGAATTAGAATTGTGAAAAGTATAATATGTGAAAAATCATAAAGACATGACCGTTCAAATTTAAATTTTTTTACCACTATCATTCTGTCTAAACTACTTAGAGATGCTAGAATGAACTCTGATATTTTTTTATATTATCATAATTGGTCTCATATAATCTTACAAAAAAACTAACCATTAACATAATATAATATAAAATATTTTTTTAATATCAAATGGATAAAAATTTGAAGCAATACGCATAAAATAATGAACTGATTATTTAATTACTAAAATTAATAAATTGAAAAAATAATTATTGAATAAAAAATTAATTTAGTGAAAGTAATTAATAAATAATTTAATTAAAATAAATATAGTATCATAAAATTATTTTTTTTAAATTATAAAAAAATCTATTTGTTAAAAAAAAATTACAATTATATAATAATAATTTAAAGAAATAATGATGAAAATATGAATCAAAATACACAAAAATCAATTCCCCCATACTAGGATTATTCTTTTCTTAAAGAAAAAAATAATCCAATAATAATTGAATAAAATTAATTTTTAATTTAAAATACTAGATGGCCATGAAAAATTGGTTATCAAAATGATTTCCCAAGATAGATTTCATTAGGATGTGGACATATTTTACCCTTATAAAATTATGTATTTAGAGTTTTAAAGTGATTTTTTTTAAAAATGATATAAATTAAAATTTTAAAAATTTAATTAACTAATTTTGATTTTTATTAAATTAAATTTCAAAACATCTCTTTATATATTAGAGAAAATACTCACTTAATAAGAAAAAAAATAAATTAGACACTATTTGGATGAGGGAACATGAAAAATTAGAATTAGTAAAAATCACTTATCCATTAGCTTAATAAAGAACTAAATTATTTTCACCCATATTAGGATTTTCCGTTCATAATACATATTAATTGGTATTTTATGACATTAAATCCAATTTTCATTATTCAAATAAAATAACAAAGGTATAAAAATCACAAAATATTTTTAACAAAATAGACCTCTTTTTTATAGTTTAATGGGAGATGTATTACTCAAAACTGTATATGGGGTAATATTTTATTAATCTACTTAAAGTGTATACACAATAATCAAACATTACAAAAAATAAATTAAACTGGTAATAAGGAATTAAAATTGGGGAAACAATCAAATTTGAAAAAAATTATGGACATTTGATTGAATAAAATTTTGGTAGAGTTTATCATATTGAAATACCCTCTCCCCCCCTAAGAAATCCAAATATATTCCTCAATGTTGAATCCAACATGGTGAAAAGATGTAAATTCATTTTTTTTGTTGAAAATGGTTTTCAAATTTAGTAGATTAATAATCATGTCAGAAAAAGGTTACAAAATATTTATGAGTATTTTCCACACACCATAAAATATACATCAAAAAATAAAATTCCTAAATATGTCACATGAGTATCTAATTCATTCATTAAGATCAGGAATAAATTATTCATTCTTGGTAATAAACAATGAGTTGGTCAAAATTATTTTTGGAAAACTATAGAATATTCAATATGACATGAAACTAATATACAACTGATGATTGTATATTTATTTGAATCAAACATCATGTACAAGTATAAATTTCATCATAAAGATATTCATTTTAATTTTGTATTTAATCCAATAACATTCAAATCTAAATAACATGCCAACAAAAATTTAATGCATGTAAAAGTGATAATAATTTATCATAGATGATCTCCCTAAATAATAATCAATATTGATCCTTTAATAACTTCTTTTTTTTCAATTATATTCTGTAATGAACATCCTCACATTATATTCAATTCTCTAGAGTTTAATATTAAAAGGTGTTGATCCATAATTATTTATCATCGAGCTCCATTTGATCATGGAAATTAAAACGTATCTACTCAAAATGATTGAGAGTGGATCATAGTGGATACCTCATACATAATCAGAAATGAAAGAATATGGTGGAAGTAATTGGAAAGGTATGTAACAGATTTATTTATACATTATTCTCTTAAAAAATGAAAAGAAAACACTAAAATCGTATTTAAATCTTTAAAAGAAATTTGAAATTAAATGTGATGTAATTAAAAGGGAATATAAATATTATGTTAAAAGCTTAATTTGTGATAATTTTATGCCACTCACAGTAAGAAAACTTATTATTCATCCCCAATATATTAATGAATATAAATTATGTTGTATTAATCACCACAAAATTACATTACAATAGATATTCAAGTTGACTTATTCAAGGGGATACCCTTTAGATGAATATCATACATCTAACCCACTTTTTTATGTTTTAATTTATTATACGGGGGTAGAATAATAAATATTCCCATATGATCTAATTTTATAGGGGAGAGGATTCCCCGTGTCTGTAAATGTATTTTAGGGACACCATAAAAAGATGGAAAATTTTATAATTTGTAAAAAAAATTGTATATCCTAGTCTTCTAATTCAATCTTATAATTTGTTTTTATAGAGATAGTCTCAAAATCCATCTCTATATCTGTTACCTCCTTCACATATTCATAATCTAATTTTACTGTCACAAACATTTGATATCTTCTTGGGATAGTGAAGTTGATTTCATTTCTACATTGTAAAAAAATTGGATTCAGTTAATATTTAAAATTTACAAATATTGAAAAATGAATGGTCAAAATGTAAATACCTTATGATTTGTTAGAATCCATTGTTATTACTCCATGTCCATAGAAAAATAATTTATTCTGGTAAGTGAGTTCACATAAATTTTTGCCTCACCCTCTTTTTTTGGTTCATCAAAAATTTGAATTTTATGATCTCTAACATGAAACAATGAAATAAAATGTGCAAACTCCTGATGTTAATTATCAATGTATTTGAATACATGTCTTCTAAAATCCACTATATTTCATTCAATAACTATTATAATGTTATTTTAATTAATTTAAAAAAAATCTATGTGGTTTTTTTGGAAATATATCTATGAAAACCATCCAATGATGTGTCAAAATCCAATTTTCATGTTATTTTTTTTTATTATTTTTCTAGTTAATATATTTTTTTGAAATTATATATAATCCTCTCAAAAAATCATTCAAATTGATGTAAATATTTTATGAATTATAAAAGTTCTTCAAATAGGTTTATCTCCTTACTACTAAAATATAGAGGAAACTGAGGTCATGTCCAAATTCGGTATCATTTAAGGAGGTTCATAATCAAAATTAGTGCCATTATTAACTACTTAATATATTTCTAAAGGGGGAACGCTGCAAAAAAAATAAACCTACCATATTTTAATAATATAAAAAAAACCCGAAAATAATTATAACATACATGAATAGTTGGAATATTCCACTAAATGTATCATTCAATGTGATCTTCCTTATACTATGTATCTTCATCATGTAGAAATGATTCCATAATGGAAACTCCCACAATGAAAAGACTATGATATCTACTCACATATATCTTTTATTAAATTTAAATTATATCAACATAAACCATATAAACATAAAATCACATTTCAATAGGATTTAACCAATGCTCTCAACAATCCCATTGAGAAATGAAATTAAATACTCCCACTTTATTCATTTTCCTCAGATGAGGAGTGATGAATTAAAGAAGAATGAATAATTTTCTTAATAATACTCAGATAAGATTAAGATATTGGATCCAAATTTTGTCAAATTCTAATAATAAATGTTTCATTCTAAAAATATAGAGAGATGTTATAAAGTAAAGATACATGGTTAAAACAACAATAAACAATCCTTTTCATGAATTTAAAATAACTCGGGATAATTATAATTTTAAAATGTAGAAAATATGAAAACACATAATGATATCACCATTATAATTAACTTGTTTGGACCAATAAAATTCAAATCGAACATGTTTGAGTCAATAGATTTAACTATGATCTCTTTATTTATCATAACAATCAATAATAGATCCTCCATAACTTTTAAAAAGTATCTCCTTGTTTTCCACCCAATTCTCCTCTCCAATTATCAAAAAACTGTATTATCTAATGCTATTATATCTATCTCCTCCACTGGGAATTCATCAAAAATATTTAAAATATTTATATACTCTATGATGACTGGATTTTAATATCATCTTCTTAGGTATATTATAATTTTACCTAAGATTCATTACTAACATCATTTTTGTAAAATACTATAATTAAATTTTTGAATGGCACTCATTCCCAATTGAAATTCTTGGAATTTCTCATTAACAACCCATCTATGTACATGTTCATTAAACTTATATCCTTTGCTAGAAATTATCTGAAATAACAAACACCACTCTTATTGAATAAATATAGTTCTATAAAAGGATTTTTTTTACAATAAATCCCTCAATATAAAGTAACATTTTATTCTCCATAATCGATAACAATAAACACTATTCACCAAAAACAAACATTTTTCTTGGGAGTTCCCATTGTCACTCCAATTTGGTATAAAACAAACTAAGAATAGCGATCAACATACTTCTTATTTACCCAATAATCACTACATCTTTATAAACCTTTTTCCCCAATGACGGATAGAAAATTCCTAATAGAAAATATCAAATATATAATGTAACGTCCCAGTTACAGGAGCCCCCCAGAGGTGCCCCGTACCCGGTTTTGTCACATGGACCCAAGCGTATTTCCCCAAACTCAAGAGGCTGTTGACTAGCAGAAAGGGCCATGGGTTTGATATTGGGTAAACTATGCCCTCATTTGAAGAGTAATTCAGCCGAAATAAACAGGTAAAAATAGAGGAAGAAGTAATAACATGCTATAAGTAAAGAGCGGAAGACTGTAAGTAATAAACAACTATAGGAAATATATATAAATAATGCATGATACATATGTCTAATAAAGAAGTAAAAAAAATTATAATTATGGAATTCAATAATAAAAAAATGTACAAAGAAAAAAGATAAACTTCAATAGCATTGCAGGCCTCAGCTTCGCCCATTCTCTCCAGCTCCACAACGTTCAAGTACCTGAAGTAGAAGGGCATTATCCCTTATATATACCTGCACCAATATAATATGTTTGGGCCAAAATGAATGACCCAAACAGGGTGTGAGATGAATCCTAGTAAGAAACCACCCAATGATCTGTGCCTAACAGTCATCGAATATATATAGTAGGCAATATGAAAAATGAAGCAGTAAAAAAGGAAGTACTCAAAGGTAAACAATCATATAGTTTCAATTGCATTCATTTTCATATAGCAAGTAAACAACAATTCAAAAATATGTAACCCTATGGAATGAACATACAACCTAAACCCTCTGGTTCATCCAAACAAACACAAGCAAGCCTCTGGGAAGTACACCCAGACTAACCCCTCTAGTTAAACATTAGTAAAGGCTCTCTTAGGAAGCAGTCACCATTATTTCCACCTGTGTCCTTTTATCAGAAAACTATTGACACTTTGGGGAATCTATCAAAATCCAAGTCCCCCTGTGTTTCGCAATATAGAACTACAAACACACTGATCGAGCACTCGTGTCCATCCCCCAAGTGGTCTCGCAATATGAAATGTTAATAGTAATTCTGGGGAAGCTCTCATCATCCATTCCACATATGGTATACGACACCGGGTTTCCACAGCCCTGTGTAAGTCATTTAGGAAAAACAATGTCAAATAGCCAAGGTAAATCATAACAACTACTTGGATAACAACTTTCAAGAACAACTTGGCTAAACAGCTACAATCATATAACAACATTAGATAAAATCACTTCATCATAAAAAAACTTGAGATGGAAATCAAGGAAGCCTAATAGGAAAACCAAGAAAAACGGTCAATATGATCACAAACATGGGCAATACAACCATTCCATGGAAACTATCATATTCACAATCAAACAACCTATACTCATGCACACAAGGCATAACATGCATTAACAGGGATGACATCTCTAAACATGAAATAGTACAATATACTTCAGTTTCATCCCTTTAATTGACCTAGAACATGGTATCTCTAAAACACGTTTAAAATTTTCATCTAAGAATATCTCACTAAAGAGGAGATCTCAATAGATGATGTTCTAGAAGAAGAAATAACTCTCCATGGAAATTATAATGCAATCAACGAAAATTGATTCAGAGAATGGATAGAGGGTCATTGTCATGGAGATGAATCATCACTCTCGGTTATTCCTGGACGAGACAAGGTTAGAAGAAGAAGAATCTGGGAATGAGACGCGTCCCCTGCCCATTTGATTAAATAAATGAAAAAGTACATGGCATTTATTTTAAATGCACACGACATCTATATGCCTTTACTAGGCCTAGATTTAGTAGGACTCTAGGTCTCCCCACATGGCCATGTACTCGACTGTTACATGACCAGTACACGATCACCTACGAGAACTGGATACACAGCCTGTACTCTTATGTAAATGGTGTGCAATCCTTGAATTTCCAAAAACACCTCTTTTTTTTTAAAACACCAAAAAAACAAGATCCATACCTTAAAAGGAGATTTGGGTTCTTACAAAATCCCCCCCCCAAATAAATTCATCCCCGAATTTTCCGAGCAAGGTGGCGGAGAAAAGAATCCTCGAACAGCTCTGGAAAATACGATCGTACGTCATCCTCCCTCTCCAATGGCTCAACTTTTACACACCCATTATTCCATAGCACTCAAATGAGAGGAATAGACCAGCCTCGAATAACCTTCACAATATAAAAAAAATCTAGATAAGATGCTCTTTGAATGATGCATCCACCTCTATATCAACCTCCTTGGGTTGGAAAACGTGACAAAAGTCTGAGAAGTAATGTCATAACCGAGAAACGTGGAAGACCTCCTACATACCCCAGTAACACTAAGGTAAATGAAACTGATATGAAACTGGGCCAACTCTCTCCAAAACATTAAACAGTCCAACATATCTCATCACAAGATTAACCTATCTCCTAATCTACTTGTGTTCCATCATCTATGTGACAGAGAGAAAAACATCATCTCTAACAACAAACTATAGAGGTCATGTCTGCCGATCATGATAAGACTTCTGTCGTGATTGTGCAATATCCATCCACTTCTGAATCAACTCTATATGTTATTTGGTCTCCTAAATAATATGAGGTCCTATCATAGCTTCCTCTCCTGCCAATAATGTCATGACACGTCCTCAGGGCCCGTGTCGTGACTACCCCAAGCCCGCCTTCCATAGGCCAGGTGCCAGCAACTAGCACCAAAGGCGAATCCCTGATTAAAAGGGAAGGAATATCCTTTAAACCTGTAACTCACACTGTCTGAACACAAGCAATAGAAGCAGCATGTACTAAAATAGAAATGAAATGTGTCCTGAATGTAAGTGGGCCAGTATACAAACCCAACTAAACAACAAGTACAAGTAAAAATGGAAAACAGCTCATGGATTATCCACCGGGGAATCTTACATGAAGGGTATGTATTGATCTCGAAAAACGCATCCCTGAGGTATGTCCCGTCTATTCCAGCTGTGATAAACTTTCTATCTATCACCCCTCAGCCTCAATCACTGCTGGTCGTCGTCTGCACAGAACACAACAAGGTGCGGGCAAATCCTGTGCAGGGTTGTGTATAACAATCCTCAGTAGGGGACCCCGAGACCCCCAAAGGTCTCCCAGAATCCACTGAGGATAAACCAAAGAAGAAATATACAATAAAAAATTATCAAACAACCCTACTTAGGTATATGCCCATACATATACCTAAGTTACCAGTCACAGTCCATCTCCTACTCTCGATCCCAAGCACAACCCAGTCCACAAAGGAAGTAAAGTCAATAAACTCGATGATAATGATTGAATGTCAAGACTCATCTCACAAAGGTATACAACACATGAAGAGGGGTAGAGATGATTATATGTATCATCTAAATCATCTCCTACGTCGAACCCACATAGGATCCTAAAACAATATTTGTGCGGTCGAACCAACGTAGGATCCCAGTACAGAAGTCACCGCTATCAATCCCAAGGAGGATCCCAGTACAAAAAATCACCTCAATAGAACACACGGAGGATCCCAGTACAGAATTTATCACTGTCGTTCCCACGGAGGATCCTGGTAAAGTATTGTCTCTGTCGAACCCATTGAAGATCATGTCATCTCAGTTGTAGCAACCCATAGGGTTCCCGCACACAACACGCTCGATTCTGGGAGGGTCCGCTACTCGAGCCAAGTTTCAATACATCAAATATCATGAAGTCTCGAGTTTATGTATCCCGTATTTCTGTCTCATCAATAGGATCCCAACGTGACAGATGGCGCATCAATCAGACGCTCGGTCTGATAGTTATTGGCGTTTCTGCTCTACGGGCCTGATTGGTTTTTAGACTCAAACCAACCCGACCATACCCAAACTACGTCCGAACCTCAAGTGGATTATGAAAAAAGAATCGTCTCTCTCCAATAATTCAATCAACGTAGATGGTTCATCATTCGGACACCCTTAGTCCTGCATACGGATGAAAAAGGTGAAATGGGTCAACTGGGTCTGGGTCTGGTCTGGCCCAACTGGACCGACCCGACCCAACCTAGTCTTTACCAGGATCTGACCCAGTCTGAGGGAAAGACCTTTCCTGAGGGGGAAGCCTGGCCTGATGGGGCGGCCCGACTTGAGGGAAGCTCAACAGAAAGCGGCCCGGCCGAGGGCAGCCTGCCCATGGGTGGGCCAGCCGTGGGAGGCCCGGTCGAGGGCGGCCAGGCCGAGGGGGGCCCGGCCGAGGATGGACCAGCCAAGGGTGGCCCGACTGACGGTGGCCCGGACGTGGGCGGCCCGGCCGTGGGTGGCCTGGTTTCCTACCCTAGCCACACCTAGGGGGTAGCACGCACCCCTGGCACCCAAATGGTATAACCATTTGGGTGGACTGAAATGGCGCCAGGTGGCACCGGTCACACACATACGGGACCCAACAGGGTCCCACTCCTCCTGGCTAGCCGAGCGGCCAGCCACTCCAGCTCCACGGTGGCCGGCTCGGCTAGCCGCTACCGTATCCCTGCCGTGGTTCGACGACACCACGGTACTTTTTCCCTCCACGCTGCATGACGACACCACGCCATCACTACCGTAGCCCTGCCTAGTCGTGGCCCCATGGTCCTCCGCGCAGTGCGATGGCACCACGCTTCCTCTACTGCGTCCTAGTTTGTCCATGGCCCTCAGTTCCTCCATGCGGCACGACGGTGGTGCTCCTTTTATTAGCGGCCTTGTGCCTTCGGTTTCCTTGACAGCCAGCTCGACAATGGCTGTCGTCGCTCCGCCTCCGTCGTCATCAATAAGGGTAATCAAAGGGGGGAGGATCGGGCCGTGTTTGTGTGATCTGAGCTCTCCTCGTTTTGATGTTATCATTCGGTTCTCATCCATAAATTTGAACAATGAAGTTCATAAATATAAATAACTAAAAAACCCCCTACCTTGATTTCGGTGATCAACGACGGAGTCATGGAAGGCGGACATCATGGAAGACGGATGTCGTTCCTTCAATGTTGGAGGAGGAAGATCTTGGAGAAGACGAGTTGAGATGACACCATCGGTGTACTTCATGGGAAGCAGTGCTTCACTTCCTTGACCCGGGTGAAAAAGTAATAACATGATGCTCGTTGTTCGTCGGAGATGAGAGGTGTTATTCGTTGGAATAAGTCATTCTCCAAGAACTCCAAAGCCCCACCAAGAGAATCACCATCCAATATAAAATAATAGCATCTCTATTATTTTATTGGTTCTATGTATTCCAAAAAGAATTCAAAAGAATTCAAAAATATTAATTAATTGATTCATTAATTAATTTCTAGCTGTGTTGGTACCATTATGAAGGAACGTAGAATGTTTCAAAAAAGAAGAAGAGTTGGTTTCATTAAACGTAAGGGGACTTTAAGAGATTATCCCCCACATAAATGAGGGGTTAAATGTGTTTCAAATTCGTTTGGGCCCCACCACATAATATCTCCCCAATTGAGGTTATGCGCGGGTGGGCCCGACTTCCATCCTCCCCTTGGAGGATTAAACCGCCACAATAAAAATAAAAGTAATACATTTATTTTTATTAAACGTAATTAAAAATCCCATAAACTAGCTTCCAACCTCATTAAAACACAACTATAGTGAAGGTCTCCTTAAGCAAATACCAGGGCTGAGAGTTCAACGGTGTCCTCAGATTTCAATTTCGAGCAACAGTTAAAAAGATATAAAATCTCTCTCTTTTGTTTACTGTACATACCTGAACAAAATTTCAGAAATTGATTCCGGACACATCGGGCCTCAGAATCAAGCATCGTCAGAAACCGCAGACATCTAAAATTATAATGTATTTAAGAAAAAGAATTCCACGGAATTTATGAGTCTTTACATTCTCGCCACCTTAGGGAATTACATCCTCATAAGCTACAACTCACACTAAGGAAAAAAATGAGGGTACTGAGCACACATCTAAGCCTCTCGCTCCTATGTACCCTCTTGGAGTTTCCTGTGCTGCCAGCTAATGTGCACCAGAGGAATCGACCATCCACGTAGGACCCGCTCCTGTCGATCCTCAATCTCTACTAGAACCTCCGTGAAATTTTCCCCGTCATCGATGTCCAGTTCCCCATGGTCGATGATTTGAGAAAAGTTATGCACATATCTCCTCAGCTGATATACATGGAAGACGATGTTCACAAGGTGCAACTGAGGTGGAAGAGACAAGCGTTAAGCCACATCACCTACTCTGCTAAGGACATGTAATGGTCTGATGATTCGAAGAGATAACTGGATTCCTCGACCAACTCTCTGTAGAACTCGTCGTGGTGAGACCCATAGAAAGACGTGGTCGCCATCCTAGAACTCTAGTGGTCTCTGTATCCTATCATCATAGGACTTCTACATGATCTGTGCAGTCTTCATCCACCCCTGGATGATCTGAACCATCTCTGTCATAGCTCGTACCATCTCTGGTCCCACTAGTGCTGACTTCCCTAGGTCTGTCTTGCATAGTGGTGATATGCAAGGTCGACCATACAAGGCCTCAAAATGATCCATTCCAATGGTGTAGTGATAGATGTTGTTGTAGGATAACTCCACCAATGGAAAGTGATCCTCCTAGCTACGACCGAAGTCGAGGAAACAAGCATGAATCATGTCCTCGAGGGTCTGGATGGTCTGCTTGGTCTGACCATCAGTCTGAGGGTTGAAGGCAGTGCTCAAGCAAAGTTTTGTCTCGAAAGCTTCCTGCAACCCCTTCTATAGCTGGGAAGTAAACCATGCGTCACAGTCGGAGACAATAGAATAAGGTACTCCATGAAAATTCCCTATCTATTACACATAGAGGCATCCCAAGATCTCTACTGAACCAAGCTCTCTGATCGATAGGATGTGAGCCGACATGGTGAGTCGGTCTACGATCACCCTGATAGAGTCGTGTCTCTTGAATGTACGTGGAAGTACCATCACAAAGTCCATGGATAATCTTGTCTCACTTCCACTCTAGGACCTCTAAGGGATAAACTAATCCTGCTGGAACCTGGTGCTCCTCCTTCACTTGCTGACAAGTGAGTTATCGTGGGACAAAATCTGTTATTGCCTTCTTCATATCTATCCACCAGTGCTATTGTCAGAGGTACTTAGCCAGTGACAGGGTTCCGCATGTAAAATGCTTTATTCTGGCAGAGTTCGCTCCTCATGTCAAGTGTCGATACATTAAATACAACTAAACCCCATGAAAAAGTATCTCAAAGGTCCTCCACGTCATAGGGGTCTCAAAACAACAAACAGCGCGTCAATCGGAAGCCCGGTCTATGAGTTATTATCCTTTTAGTCCTGGGGGCCTAGTTTGAATCATGTACGATCCAACCTGACCATATCTCAACTAAACCCCGAACTACAGTGGGGTATACTCAAAGGGATGACTACGCTCCAAGATTTCCAGTGCCACTGACGGGTCATCAAACGAATGTCCGGTGCCAATGATATAGCCAAAGAAAGTAAAGGGTCGGTAGTGGACCCCAGTCCAGTCGGACTCAGTCGGACTGACCCGACCCGACTTAGTCGGGGATGACCCGGTTTGGGTTGACCCTTGCTGACCCGAGGGGTCTGTCCTGGCCCGTTGGGTGGGATGGCCTGGAGGGTTTGGCCCAAATTGCTCGGCCCCACCCAACAGGCCGTGAGAGTGGTCTGGCCCAAGCTTAGGGCGGGTTCGGCCAGGTGCACCTCAAAAGTACGGCCCGATGCTGCTCGGTCCAGAGGGCACGACTGGGGCCGGTTCGGCCACGACACCACAAGGCAGCTGGGACGTCGGCTCGACCGGGAGGCCATAAGAGGGCCAGTTTTCCAGAGGTGCACGGGGCACGTGCGGAGGCCGAAAAACAGCTAGCTTGGGGTGGCACACGTGGAGGCCGGCAGGGCGGCCCTGGAGCGGCTCGCCTAGGTAGGGCACGACCAGGAATGGCGTGGCCAGGTGGGGTGGACCAGGCGGGGTGCGGCCAGGCGAGGTGCGGCCAGGCTGGGTTTGGCCAGGAGGGGCCGACCAGGCAAGGCGCGGCCTGGTGGGGCGAGGCTAGGTAGGACGTGGCCAGGTGGTGCCTGGCCAGGGGGGCGACTAGTTAGGACGGGGCACAAAGGAGGTGTGGGGTTTGGCAGGAAAAACCCACGGCGGTGCGGGCAAGGGTAGCTTGGCCAGTTCACCGGCGGACGACGCGACTAGGGCAGCTCATCTAGAGGGCCACAATTCGGCCCAGAGCACCGGAAGTCCCAGGGGCAGCACGGTTCACAGAGTCCATGGGTAACGTGGTCTTGGTCGTCACCACCTTCATATTTCTGTCACCTCATTCTCTTGCTGGAGAAACATCTCAAAGAGATCGACGGAGGGAGTCGGTCCATGTTAGTTTGGACCACACCCTCTGCATTTAGGGGTGATAGAAATTGGTTCATCAAAGGAGTACGATGAACAACAATTATTTACAATACCTTAAAATGATTACTTTCAAACTAAGGTGAGAAAATGAAATGAACTATGACTCAAAGTAAACCCCCTACCTTTGATTTTCATTTGTCGATCGTTGAAGGAGTCACGGAAAGCAGTAATAGTTATTGTTCATCATTTCCACCACACTCTTCCACTCCCGAATTCACACGACGGTTGATGAAGTGGTTCCAAATTGGTAGGTTTCCGAGGAAGAAGATCGAAGGGGTCCGTTGGCATTCTATGTTCTTCATTGGCGAAAGTTCTTCATTGGGACCTTCTCCCAATAATCCTCTCCTCAAAACACCAAAGGTTTCTACCGTAATGAACATTTAAAACCCAAAAATAATAATAGATCAATTATATTAGTTGTTGGATCATAATTCAAAAATGAATAATTAATTACATGGATCCCCTTAATTAATCAAAGAGAGGTGGTACAAAGAATTAATTAGGGGACGTGAAGAGTCTCTCCCTCATTAATGAGGGAGAGTTGAGAGGTTTTACTCCCCTTAATCAATTGGGGGTTTATCCCTGTGTGGTCCCCACATCATAACCTCTCGCGAGAGGTTATGTTTGGTTGGGCCCCACCACCATAACCTCTCATGGGAGGTTAATGTGTGGTGGTCCCACCTTTAAACCCCGTGAGGAGGTTTTAAATACCAGTCCCCCACATGGCATCTTAAATAAAATAAAGTGTGGATTACTTGATTTTATTATTTTTCCAAGAAAACCCAAAAACTAACTTTTATTCTCGATCATCTTTCGTTAATGTGAAAGTCTTCTTAAGAGAATACCGGTGCTTCATGTTCAACATCTCTCACATATTTCAATTCCGAGCACCGGTTCAAAAGTTATAAAAACCCACTCATATGTTTAATGAACATACCCGAACAAAACATAAAAAATTGATTCCAGGCACACTGGGCCTCGGAATCAAGAACCGTAAATTTTCACGGATTCGTAAAATTCCCATGTATTTATGAAAAAAATTTACAAAAAATTTCTGGGTCATTACATTCTCCCCACCTGAGGTATTTACATCCCCATAAGCTACAACTTGATCCAAGGGAACAAATGGGGGTTCTGAGCACACTTTTGAGCCTCTCGCTCCCATGTTCTCTCTTGGAGGTTCTCGTGCTGTCGAGGATCATGCACCATAGGTATCGACTATCCACGAAAGAACCACTCTTGTAGATCCTCAATCTCCATTAGAACCTCTGTAAATGTTGCCTCATCATCGATGCCAAGATCCCTATGGTGGATGACATGAGAATGGTCGTGCATGTATCTCCTCAGCTGGGATACGTGGAAGACATCATGAACCCGGAGTAATTGAGGTGGAAGAGATATGCAGTATGCCACTTACCCATATTTTCTAAGGACCTAAAATGGTCTGATGAAAAGTGGAGATAACTTTCCACCTCATCCAAATCTCCATAAAACTCTTTGGGGTGAGACCAGTAGAAAAACGTGGTCGCCATCCTTGAACTCCAGAGGTCTTCATCTCCTATCAGCATATGACTTCTGCCTGATCTGTGCAGTCTTCATCTATTCTTGGATGATCTGAAACTTCTCTGTGGTAGCCCATACCGTCTCTGGTCCCACTAGTTCTGACTCCACTAGGTCTGTCCCGCACAAGGGTGATCTGCAAGGTCACTTATATAATGCCTTGAAAGGCACCATCCCAATGGTGGAGTGATAGCTATTGTTGTAGGAAAACTCCACAAAAGGGAAGTGATCCTCCTAGATATTATTGAAGTCGAGGACACAATCATTCATTATGTCCTCAATGTTATGAATAGTCCACTCAGTCTGACCATCCTTCTGAGAATGGAAGGCAGTGCTCAGATGAAGGTGTGTCCCGAATGCCTCATGCAAGCACTTCCATATCCAAGAAGTAAACCATGCGTCATGATCAGAGACAATAGATGAAGGTACTCCATGTAGCTGCACAATCTCCTTCACATTTAGGTGTCCCATGCTCTGTACCGAACCATGATCTCTGATCAGTAGCAAGTGTACTGACATGGTGAGTCGGTCGACGATCACCCAAATCGAGTCATGACCTCTAGATGTACGTGGAAGACACGTCATGAAGTCCATGGATATCCCATCCCACTTCCACTCTAGGACCTCTAATGGCTGAACCAAGCCTGCTAGAACCTGGTGCTCCACCTTCACTTGCTGACAAGTGAGGCATCGAGAGACAAACACAGCTACAACCATCTTCATACCTGGGCACCAGTGCTATCATCGAAGGTCCTGATACATCTCGGCCACTCCTGTATATACCACTAGAGGGGATGTTTGGAACTCCCTAAAAAATTTCTCTTGAAGTGACATTGGCACCACAGTACATCCTATGTAGAGGATGACATGCTCTCCACCTTCAGAAAATTCATCAGGGGCCTGTCCTATGGATATCTGAGCATGTCGTGTCTCGCAGATTTTGTCCCCCTACTGTGCCTCCCAGACTCGCTGAAGAAGTGGCGGAGTGACTGTAAGAGACTGTAGAAATGATGCTCCATCTCTTTCCACAAAAGATATCTGTAAGGAAGTCAGCTGCTATGTCACCTCTCATAGTAGTTGTATACCAGATCTCATGCTGAGTGCATATGCTACAACGTTCCCCTTCCTAAGAGTATAGGCTATCTCAAAGACATAGTTCTATATGAACTCATTCCATAACTGTTGTCTCATGTTCTAGTCCTTATGAGAGAAGATATACCGACTCTTGTGATCAGAGTAGACTGTGAAACACTTTCCCATCAGATGTCCCGCAACATCTTTCAAGGAAAAGACCACTCTTGCTAACTCCAGGTCATGGGTAGTGTAGTTCTGCTCATTATATCTTAGAAAACAAGAACCATATGCGATCACTTCTCACTCCTGCATCAGGACACAGCCGAGTCCAGTCTCTGATGCATCTCAGTAGACTACGTACCCTACTCCCTCCTCTGGAAGACGCAATATGGGGGCATTAGTCAGCCTCTACTTCAGCTCCTAAAAGATCTTCTGGCATCTCTCCGACCACACGAAGGGTTTCCCCTTCTTCTTAAAGGCTGATAGTGGTGCTACAAATCTGGATATGTCTGGTACGATCCTACAATAATATCAAGCCAAACCCATGAATCTCCGTACCTCCGTCACACTCTTGGGTGGATCCCAAGAATGTACCGCCTCAATATTCACTGGATCTACAACAAATCCAGAATTCGAGATGACGTGTACCAAGAAGTGAACCTCTCGGATCCAAAACTGGCACTTTGAGTACTTTACATAAAGCTGGTTCTCTTTGAGTGTTTCCAGTACTTCCCAAAAATGGTAGGCATGCTCCTCCTCAGTAGTTTAGTAGATTATAATTTCGTCGATGATGACTACGACCAAGCGATCGTGGTATGTCTGGAAGATCCTGTTCATGAGTCCCATGAACACTGATGGAGCATTGGTTATGCCAAAAGCCATAACCAATAACTCTTAGTGGATATAACGATATCTGGAGGCCATATTCTGCACATCCTCATCTCGGACTCTGAGCAGGTGATAACCTGATCTGAGATCTATCTTTGAGAACCTCTGTTCTCCCTTCAACTGATCAAAGAGGTCACCAATATTCGGGAGTGGATACTTGTTCTTCACAGACACCTGGTTTAGGTGATGGTAGTCGACACAAAGCCTCATGCTCCCATCCTCCTTCTTGGAGAACAAAATCAGGGCTACCTAGGGAGAAACACTAGGCCAGATGAATCCCTTCCCCTGCAAGTCCTCCAGTTGTACCTGCACCTTACAAAGCTCAGCGTGAGCCATCCGATATGATGGTGTAGATATCGGTTCCTTCCTGGGGTACAGATAAATGTATATGTCTACCTCTCTCCAAGGAGGTATACCTATGACATCATGAAGGAAAACATCCACACACTGATCCACCACTACTTGATAATTCTGAATATCCACATCAACTGCTATGTGGGTAAGGCATGCCAAATGATGAGTGATTGGCTGCACCTTCCTCTGAGTAAGTCTGTCATGTGCGGAGAAGTCTCCCTTCTCACTAGTGAAGGTAAACCTTTTCACATCCATGGAGACACACCGCACTTTGTGCCTAATACAGTCGATCTGAGGATGGACTATAGATAACTAGTCTATACACATGATGATGTCATAAGGCATCGACGCCGCTACGAGGAGATCCCATCCAAAAGATCTTGCCTCCAAGAGTAATATTACACTTCCAGTACCAGTGCGTAATCATTGAGTCTTCTCCCATAAGAGTCTCTATCAGTAAGGATTGAGCCAACAGATCCGTCGGAATCTCTGAGTTCCGAACGAGGGTACTGAAAATGAAAGAGTGACTGGCACCTGTGTCTATAAGAACTACATATAAGGTGGAGTAGACATAGATCGTACCTCGAATCATCTTTTGAGCGCCATGATCATAAGCCTCAGCTTCCTGGAGCTTAGATCTCGCCTTTTCACCTGCTCCATGTGGTCGGGGAGGACCTCTTAGTGGTTGTGGTGGTAACACCTCGTAACGTCGTCCACCACCAGCAACATGACCAACTCCTCTAACTTGTCTGCTTGCTTCTTGTGGATCACCTCGATTAAACCTCTACATATTCCTGGGAGGTCCTTCATCTGTCATTTGATCATCTGTATGGCGGTTCGGACAATCACGATCCATGTGACCCTGCCCACCGCTTGTAAAACACTGCTTGTTCCTCGAATGACTAGCTCTATCTCGTGTGCCTCACACAACTAAACACGTGTCCTGAGGTCGTCCACTGGATGTACTGGTCTTCTTAGACCTCTGCGTCATCTGTATGCTGCCAGTTGCATAAGATTCCTCTACATGATGCCCTGTGGCGGGTCTCGCTGCTGGTGACAGATCAGTAAGGAAACTCTTCACTAAGAGGGCTCACTCCAACACCCCCACCTACATCAGGATGCTGAGGGAGATAATTAAAGTTGTGATCTCTCACCTAAGACCCTTCTCGAAGGTCCGGGCCCTGAAGAATGGGTCCCATACCATATCTGTGGAGTAGCTCGAGAGGTCCGTCAACCTCACTAAGTATTGTGCCACCATCATGCTACCATGCGGTAGATGAAGTAGCTCTTGAATTCACACTACATGTAGGGTGGCTGGGACAAACTCCTCCTGAAACAGGATCTCAATGCCTGCCCAGAGTAGTGTCACCTTGTCATGCACCTAGAGCATCAGGATCCACCTTCTGCCTGCTACTTCCTGAAGGAGACCCGTGTTAAGGATCACTATAAGGTCTGCTGGTGTCCCTACCAGTCTGAAGACTCTCAACACAGCATCCTGCCAACACTCATCTTCCTATGGATCCGTCTCTCTCCTGTACCTGGGTGGCCTTGGGAGCTGGAACTCGTGCAACGTGCTCCGGTAGCGTGCACTCTCTGCTGCTGGGGCTGGTGGTATCTGTGGCCCAATGGGTAGTGGTACCACTAGAGCCTTCGCTGTAATAGGGACCTGCACCGAGGCCTCTTTGCTCGGTGGGTTTCCATCTCATACAACTCTCGGAACCCTGGCTGGCTGTCTACGTGGAGGCATCCTATAAAGAAACAGGTGCACCACGGTCAATAAGTTATACATGGTGAGTTGATTCAAAGAGATCGCTAAGAAAACTCTTGTAACATACACGTAATCATTTTTTTCATGCACTGAGTTAGAAATCAGAAGTCGGAGTAATGGTATATGGATAGGTTGGCCACCGCACCAACACTGTACTCCCTGAACTAAAAACAGAAGTTAGTACCCTTAAAACTATTACTTCACATAAAATATAAGAGTCCTAAATTCAGTGGTAGAACCGACTCATCTGATACCAATGTTTCATGACCTGTCCCCCAAAGCTCATACTGTGACTACCCTAAGCCCACCTTCCATAGGCCAGGGGATGGACACGAGCACCAAAGGCGCAAATCTCTGAAAATGGGAAGGCATTGCCTTTATTAAGTGTAAAAACACACAATAGAGTATGATATGGACGTAAAAAACTACAAAAAACTATACAAAAAGGAGTGATGGAAAGTAAAAGGGGCCGGAAATACAAGCCCAATAGGAAGATACAAGTACAACTGAAAAACAAGCACAACTAAAGAAAATAAAAGAAGCTACTCGGTCGTCCTCCGGGGATTCATACCTAAAGGGTAGGTACAGATAGCCTCCTCATCACTCCACATCTGTCAGTCTCCTCCATGTACCAAATATTCATATGGTCCATCTCTAGGTTCCATCCAGTCCTGCTACTCTGATCCTTAACCAGCACTGTCCGTCATCTTCAACCAACACAACGAGATGCGGGCATAGCCTGTGCAGGGGTGTGTATAACGATACTCATTCGGGAACCCAAGACCCTCAATGTCTCACAAAATACCACAAGGATAAATCACAAAGTATGAAGTCAACAGATAACCCCACTTAGGTATATGCCCTTACATATACCTAAGTTATCAAGTAATCCATCTCAGTCATGAGGTTAACACAAAATTTATTGAATCAGCTCACACAAGCATACAACTTATGTAGAGAGATAGAGATAATCAAATATAGCCACAAAATTATCTATTATATCGAACCCACACAGGATCCAGAAACAGAAATCAGTACTATCAAACACACACGGGATCCAGGAATACTTATTATGTCGAACCCACACAGGATCCAAGAACATAAATCAAAACTGTCGAACCCACACAGGATCCATGAACTGTATTTAAAGCGGTTGAATCCATATGGGATCTATGAACAGTCATCAGTGCTATCGAACCCACACAGGATATACGAACAATCTTCAGTGATGTCGAACCCACACAGGATCCAAGAAAAGTCATCAGTGTATAGCCAGCCATAGGGTTCATTATGTAGCATGCTTGATTCCAGGAGAGTCTGCTCCAAAATCCAAGTGTCAATATGTTAACTGACACTATATCCCACAAAAAAGTATCTCAATGTTCCACCACATCATAGAGGTCTCAACGCAACAGACAACACGTCAATCAGATGCTTGGTCTGTGAGTTAATTGCCTTTTAGTGTCGGGGGTCCGGTTGGATTCGTGTACGATCCAACTTGATTGTATTTCAGCTAAATAGAGAACTCGATCGGGGTATACTCAAAGGGAAGATCACACTCTAATATTTCCAGTGCTGCTGACGGATCATCAAATGAGCATCCGGTCCCAATGATATGTCCAATGAAAGTAAAGTGCCGATAGTGGGCCCGGGTCCGGTCCGACCCAGTCAAACCGACCCGATCCGACATAGTCTCGGCCATCCTGGTTCAGGTCGACCTATGATGACCTGATGGGTCCGGCCTGGCCCATTGGGTGGGCGAGCCCGTTGGGTTTGGCCCGGCCTGCTGGGCATAACCAAGGAGGTTGCGAGAGCGGTTCGGCCCGGGCTCAGGGTCGGTTCTGCCCGGTGCACCGTGAGAGCGCGGCTTGACGCGGCTCGGTCCGTAGGGCGCGGCCAGGGCCAGTTTATCCAAGGCACCAAGAGGGGGCTAGGACACCGGCTCGACTGGGAGGCAGCAACAGGTTCGGTTTGCCAGAGGCGTGCGGGGCACGCGCGGAGGCTGTCAGGCGGCCGACTCGTGGGGGCACGCATAGAGGCTAGTATGGAGGTTGAGTAATGGCTCAGCCAGGATGGGTGCGGCCAGGCATGGCACATCCAGGTAGAGCGTGGCCATGCGGGTGGCCTGATAGGCTAGGTCATGCGTGAGGCATGCAGTTTGGATGGGGAAACCATCATCAGTGCAGGCTGGTGTAGCTCGTCCGGTTTTCCAGTGGACGGCGCAGCCATGGTGGCTCGGCCAGAGGGCTGTGGTTCGGCCCGGAGCACCGGAGCATCGTGTGAGTGGCGCGGTTCATGGAGGTCACAAGTAGTGTAACCTTTGTCGTTTCCACCTTCGTTGTTCTGTCACCTCATCGCCTTTCTGAAGAAACGTCACAAAGAGATTAGCAGAGGGAGACATGCCATTTTAGTTTGGCCTGCACCCTTTGCGTTTTGGGGTGATAGCAATTGGTTCATCAAATGAGTACAATGAACAACAATTATTTACAATACATCACATAGATTCCTTTCAAATGAAGTTGAGAAAAAGAAAAGGAATATTACTCAAAGTAAACCCCTACCTTTGATTGTCGGTCGTCGTTCGTTGATGGAGTCACGGAATGTAGACGAAGTTGTCGTTCGTTGTGTCCGCCACACTATTCCACTCTCGAATTCTCATGACAGTTGTGGAAGTGGTTCCATGTCAGTAGGTGTCCGGGGAAGAAGATCAAAGGGGACCGTTGTCTTTCTACGTTTTTCGTTGGTGAGTGTCCTTCGTTGGGGCCTTCTCCCAATAATCCTTTCCTCAAAACACCCATGGTTTCCTCTGTAATGAACAATTCCAACCCCAAAATAATAATAGCTCTATTATTTTCAGTGTTAGCACAAAATAAAAAAAATAGAGAATTAATTTCATGGCTCCCTTTAATTAAACCACGGGAGTTGGCACAAAGAATTAATTAGGGGAGGTGAAGAGGCTCTCCCTCATTTATGAGGGAGAGTTGTGAGGTTTTAATCTCCTCTATCAATAGGTGGTTTAGCCTCATGTGGTCCCCACGTCGTAACCTCTCGTGGGAGGTTATGTTCGGGTGGGCCCCACCACCATAACCTCCCAAGGGAGGTTAAGGTGTGGTGGTCCCACCTCCAACTCGCATGAGGAGGTTTTAACTACTAGTCACCCACATGGCAGCTTAAATGAAATAATATGTAGCTCACTTTATTTTATTATTTTTTCAAGAAAACCCAAAAACGAACTTTTATTCTCGACCAACTGCCTTTGAGGTGAAATTCTTCTTAAGCGAATAACAGCGCTGTGAGTTCAACTGTGCCCTCATATTTAAATTCCGAGCACCGGTTCAAAATTTATAAAAACCTACTCGTACATTTATTGAATGTACCCGAAAAAAACATCAGAAATTTATTTTGGGCACACTGGGCCTCCGAAATCAAGCGCCATAAATATTATCCGACTTGTAAAATTCCCATGTATTTACGAAAAAAAAAATTCACGGAAGTTATGGATTTTTACACTTCTAGACCTGAGAAGTAAAACATGCATCCCTTAGGAAACAATAATGTGTGGGACCCATGTATATGTACAATATATTAGATATAAAACCTTTCCAACTCACCTACACTAAAGTTCTCCTTGATCGACCAGAAATGAGAAACATTTGTGAGCCTGTCAATGACAACACAAACTGCATCATTACCTTAAGGAGACCTCAGTAAACATGTAATGAAGTCCATAAAAACATCATTCCACTTCCACTCAGGAATGGGTAACTACTACAAAAGTATTTATGGTTTCTGATGCTCTGCCTTCACCTGTTGATATGTGGAACACCTCGTGAAAAAACCAGCAACATCTATCTTCATACCAGGGCCCCAAAACTGACAGTGCAGATCTTGATACATCTTGGTGACACCAGGATGAACTTCCCAAACTAAGGAATGAATTCCCAACATCAAATCCTCATGTATGCCTGTTTAATCCCATACGTGTCCATGAAAGTGCATGAGATCACTCTCACCCATGGTCTATCCTAGAATAGGGTCCTCTCCTGACACACTCTTCCGTAGGGCTAGGCCTTCTGTATCTGATAACTGCCTTATTTGCACTCGATCATGTATAGTATAGGTAACAACTATAGAAGAAAGAATCATCTGCCAATGTCTTTCATGAACCCCTAAATATATCTCATAGAAAATAGCTATAAGCTGCCACTCACTGCTGGCCTCTTGAATCTCCTGTATCTGAGTCCTTCTGCTCGGCGCATCAGCCAATGTGTTGCCTTTTCCAGGCGTGTAGGAAAGATCAATGTCAAAAGACTGAAGGCACTAAACCCACCATTACATTATCAAATTCCAATCGCGTTGTGTGAAGATGTACATGAGACTTTTGGGGTTGGTGAAAACCAAAAAAATTCTATCCCAATAGATAATGTCTCCAACATATTAAATCATGAAAAAATGTAGCAAACTCGAGATTGTGTCTCAGGTAATGCCTCAAATGTGTCCTCAATTGCTACGACCTGTAAACAATGAATCCTTCCACCTTCATAAGCACTGAATCCATCCCGATACCTGATTAATCCTAATATATAGTATTGATCTTTCCTGAATTTAGAAGTACTTGTATCAACGCTGAAGTCAACCTCCCATTCAGCTCCTGAAAGGCATACTCACAAGAATCTGGCCATAAGTACATCTCACCCTTCATAGTTAGGCCCATCAGTGGTGCTTCTATGTGTGAAAAGTTCTATATGAAACATATGTTGTATCAATCTGGACCTTGAAAACTCTGCACCTCAAAGGCATTCATTGGCTGCTCCCAGGAAACTACTACTCTCACATTCTCTAGTTCTACTGATACTCTTGTCTCTGAGATAACATGACCGAATAAGTGAATTGTTTCCATCAAAAAGTAGCATTTTTTAGAGTATATTATATAACTGATTCTCTCTCAGTGTACTCAAAACGATCTCAAAATTACTATCATGGTCATGTAGAGTGTCAGAGTACACCAAGATATCATCCAGAAAAAACACCACAACAGAATCCATATACGAATGGAACACTCATTTAATCAGTGCCATAAATACTACAGGCGCGTTTGTGAAGCCGAATGGCATAACCACATACTCATATAGACCATACCCACTCTAAAATACTGTAAGAGGAATATCTGATGGTCTAACATGAAACCGATGATAACCGAATCGCATGTCAATCATAGAAAACCCCCATTCTCCTCGAAGCAGATCAAAGAGATCAATAATCTTTTCCAAGGGATATCAGTTCATGAATATAAACTGGCTCAACTTATGATAATTGATACAAATTTTTAGGGTATCTTCCACAATTTCCACAAACTAGATTGGTGAAACCCAAGGAGAAGTGTTGGGTCTTCTGAAACCCTTCAACTGTAACTCCTCTAACTACATCATGAGATCTTATAACTATGGTGTATCCATTATATTAAGAGGAATGAACACTAGTGCCTCTAATTGAGGAAGATCAAATAGAAAAGTCAACATCTTTCTCAAGAGAAAACACTGAAAATCCATCTAGAAAGACATCCCTAAAACAATCAACCACTTGAAGAAAGTCCAACTATGAAGTCCCATGGTCATTCAGATACAGATTAGAAATATGGGCTATAATTACTCCCAACCAATGATGCATGGGTCCTATTTTACTCGCATGAACATCCCATTCAACCTTATATAATAAGGATCCACCCATTGATGACGTAAAACTCACCCTATGATGATAGAAATAGAAAATAGCCAGGAAGGGAACTATCTAGTCCATTCTGAGAATGAAATCATACCCCGTCATCTCTATGAAATAATGGTCCCATATGAAGTGACTCCCACCAAACTCAAGAGGTAACTCCTTGAAATGACGTAAACTAGACATTCTAGTCCCCAAGCAAGTGTCTAGAATTATGAAATTTGTAGATGTAAAGATACAGAGCCCAAGGATTTCCACAAAAACAATAAATAAAAAACTATGGGAAGCCCCTGTATCAAAAATTGATGAAGTTAGAACAGAGATAACTAGAATTGTACATCGAAATGTAGAGGGTGTGGGATCCTGCTCCTGGTGGGTCTGCTCCACTAAAAAAGTCTAGCCTGTATCGTGGCCCTATGACCCTACCTGACCACCCAGAGCTAATCCAACCTATAGTCACCAAAATCTTACTGACTGGCTACCACTTTCGGAACCTGCAACTTAGCCAGAATAGACGGAAGAACTCCAGTTCCCAGACCAATGGGAAATTGGTGGCCCTCCTCTGGTATAAAGAGTCAAAATAGAACCTATATCACCAGCTACTAGTGAGAAAAACTGATAGAACCATTGAATATGACCCATCTTTATGTAATATCTGTAATCCACTAGGCCTCTCGGGCAATGTGGCCTCATATGCTTTCTCTTACCACATTGGTAGCACACCACCTAGCCACCAGAGGAATTATTTCGCCTACTTGGATCTCCAAACGTAGACTCCCTATAGAGATTCCTACTGTCAGTCGGGGGAGTTCCAAAACTGGATGCCAAGCCAAACAGGCTCACCACTCCATAATCTATCAGATAGTCCTCCCTGATCTGTGCTTGGTTGACTATATAAGTGATGAAAGTGAAACTGAAGAATTTCACCTGATATCGAATGTCATTCTTGAGACCATCCTCAAACATTCATGCTAGGAATAACTCATATCCCCCTAGAATGGGTGTGATGTGCTACAACTTTATGAAGTGATAATAATATTCCATGAATGAGAGAGTAACATGCTCAAAACAATGAACTCTTAGGCTCGATTGGACCTAAATGTCTCCAGGTAGAAGTAATCGTCGAAGGCATGATGGAACTCGTCCCACTGCATAACCTTGTAGCTTCCCCCCTATGATATCAAATCCCACAATCTCATAGAAGAATCCTGAATAATATAAGTATAAAGAATAAAACTCATCTATGGAAGTGTCTCCAGATGCTCGAAGATCAAAAACATGGAATCTAACCATGATTATGCAGTCTGAGGTCCTCCATCCCCTACGATGGTTGGAGGATGCTACTACAGAATGACCTGTGTCAATTCAACCATAGATGGGGCAGGAGGGGGTACTCACTGTAAGGTTTATATGAACCATATACAAACCTCACAGAACTGTGCATCGGCACCTGCATTTGGGATAACAGCTGGTTCCAAGATGGGAAAGACTAGAAGATTTACTCGCAGTTCCCAATTTGCCATGTCCTATGTCTAGTCACTGCCCTGTAACTGGCATACAACCGGAGGACGTCTCGAGGACATGAATCTACATTATACAACACACAACTTAGATAGAAATTCAAAAGTTATGAAATTTAGAAGTTCAAGAAACTAATAGAAGTATAAAGACATTCATGTTTGTCAAAACAAGGATACACAATGGGTATGTCCCCTACATGCCATGTTAGTTTGTGCCTTTACATGGGAATCTACTCCTGCCAACCATAGTCATGTAACAACCCATACGCATGGCATGTTCTACCAAAACATGGCATATAAGTGAATCATTTTACCATGTCTGAGTTCTTATACACGACTAACCCATATGGTTCTCCTAGAATGAGACTACATGACATGTTTGTGTAAGACACATCATGTACTATAATGAACTTCACCGACCCGTGTTGTTAGTCACACTAATGGTCACATGGCTAACTCTACATGGCATGTTTGTGCCAGAAATAGTGTGAAATAACTACCAAAAAACAACTTATGTCATTGGTCACATGGCAGGACACATGGTCCTTATAACACATTGTGTATGTCTAGTACACGGTGTGTTCCTCCAAGCATTTCCCAACCCTGTTTCCATGCCCATGCAACTAGTGACACTGTTATAAACTACTCAGCATGTACATACATTACATGGTGTGTACTTAATAAAAAATAGTTGCTTCCCAAATAGAAGGATACATGGCATGTATTCAGAAATACACACTATTTATTCATGATTTTTCCAGATAGTAAGCCTCAGAAACTACTGTGGAAATCAGAAAAAGCACTAAAACAAACATTAAATTTCCAAATTCCGATACACGGGGGACCATACTCCCCGTTAATCAAATATTTTCATATTATACATGTCCTATTCAAGGAAAATAAAATAAATGATCCATAAAATTCTAATATATGAGGGCTCATAAGACCTCAAGAACCAAAGCTTGGAGCTCATTAAAACAAAACCTTACATATTAGGAATACCCATTCAAATAGTATGTATTCTATCAAAGAATCTTTCACAAAAGAATTCATATCTTGCACAACATATATCACAACAAAATGGAATCAAAAATTCATCCAAAATAGCATGGAAAGAGTGCATGACATGTGATCTCTATCAAGTGCATATATGATGCATGAAATAGCATACCCTCATCTCATCTGGTTGGAATAGAAATAGAACCTCAATAATATCAACAATTATAGCAGAAAACATGTGATTCATTAAATGGTGATATCAAATCAACTGTAATAATTAAAACCCCATAAAAATTGCAATATATGAGGTAAATTAGCTTTTCCCAGTACACAGGTTAGCTACTCCCGGGAATAGCTTATTACCAAGTGCCTGTTATATCATATCCCTGACTATAGGCTCCAAAGAGTAAGTCAACCAGAAAATAATTCCTCTAAAACCACTTGGTTACATCCAAGTTCTGAGAGACACCCTGAGGTGCTTTGTACCCAGTTGGTCACATGGCCTCAATTACATTTACCCAAATGCAATTGGTTGCCGACAATAGCGATCGCCTTGGTTGTGATAGTGGGGAAACTAAGCCCTCGTTGATAGAGTAGTGCAGTAGAAATAAAAATTAACAATATCGGAAGCAGTAATAACATGCAATAAGTAAACTGTGGAAAACTAGACGTAATAAACAACTTGAGCGCATATATATAAATGTTTCATGATACAGATGTCTAAAAAAGTAGTCAAACAAGTCATAATGCTGGAATACAGAACTAAAACAAAGTACAAAGAAAACAATTAAACTCCAACAGCATCACAAGCATCAACTTAGTATCATACACTCTATCTCCACAACAATCAAGTACCTGATTTTGAGGGGTACTTTCCCTTATCTATATCTGTAGCAATATAATCTGTTTGGGCCCAAAATCAGGACCCAAATGGGGTGTGAGATTAATCCCAGTAGGAAACCACCCAATGATATATTCCTAATTGTCAGTGAATATATATGATAGTAAATAAAAAAAATAAACCAGTAAATAAGGATGTACTCAAACGTAAAAAATACTATAGTTTCAATTGCATTCATTTTCATATATCAAGTACGCATAAATTCAAAAACAGGTAACCCTATAGTAAGTACTCAAAGCCTAACCCCTCTGGTTCAACCAAACAATCATAATAAACCCTCTTGTAAGTACTCTAAGTCTAACCCCTCTGGTTCTACTTTAGCAAAGACTCTCTAAGGAAGAAATCACCATCAATCCCCTCTATGGTCATTTATCGGTAAACTTCAGACACTCTAAAGATGCACTCAACATTCAATTACCCATGTGGTCTGGCAACGTGGAACTACAAACACTCTAAGAGATCACTCACGTACATCCCCCCTATGGTCTAACAATTTGATAAGTAAATAGATACTCTTTGGAATCCCTTAGCCTTGATTCCCCCTATGGTCTACATCACCAGGTTCCCACAAACTTGTGTAAGTCAGTCATGCACAAAAATGATCAACTAACAATGTAAACCTTAAGAACTACTTGGCTAACATCTTTCAAGAACTAATTGGATAAATAGATACAATTATAAAACAACATCAGATAATATCACTCCATCCTAACAATAACAGGCTTAGAGAACAAAAAAGTCTAATAGGAAAATCTCGAAAAAATGGTCCATATCAACACAAACATGGGAAATTCATCCATAGCATGGAAAATACACTATTCACAATCGAACAACCTCTTCTTAGGAACACATGGGATAACCCATATTAAAAGGGATAAAATACCTAAACACAAAATACCTTGTTCTAGCGTATTGGGAACATTTTCACATAATATTCAAAGACTAACTACGTAGAGGAACAAACCACATACCTCGATGTTTTACGATCAATATACTCCATCTTCAGCTCTTGAATTGAACTAGAATGCGGTAGATCTACAAAAAAATCTAAAATGTTCAACAAAGAATATCTCATGAAAGATGATACATCAAGAGATGAAGCTCTATAATTAAGAATAAATCACCATGTTGATTCCAACATAATTGACAATGGTTGATTCAGAACACGGACGATAGGTCAGTGGCTCAGAGAATAATCATATGTCCTAGTCATTTTTGGATGAGATGGGGTTAGAAGAAGACTATTCTGGGAATGAGAAGGGACCCCAATCTATTTGATAAAATAAAAGAACAAGTACACTATGTTTATATGCATTTATTAGGACCCGCTTTAGGTGGCCTCTAGGTCACCCCACACGTCCATGTACTCATCCGTTACACGGACAATACACGGACTCCCATAGAAACCGGGTACATGATGTGTACTGATATGTACATGGCATGTACTACGTGAATTTTCAAATATTTGTTTTTTTCAAAACACCACAAAAACAGGTTCCATAAATGAAAAAGAGATCCAGGTTCTTACATTTATACTAGGAACTAGAATATCGATCCAATTAGTGTCATCATATTATTCATTCTCACCCCTACCAAATCTTTGAACCATCACACGCCTGCTTCTCTGTTGGTATAAAAGTAGATTCCATTATCAATTCTAGGTGTATAAATACAACCCATTAATTTACATATTGTAAATTTTTTTAGATATGGATGTATTAGAAAACTAATAGTAGAAAATCTTAAAATCATCAATCATATCATCAATAGCGATGGTGACTCAACCTATGGTGATTAGTTTATGGTAGATATGTTCTTCATCGACTATCAATTGCAATGGAGTCCTCTTTTCTCTACATTGGTGTCCAATCCCTCGAGTGGCTAGTGTTTTTCTAGCAACCTCAAGAAGAATGGGTCACCCTCCACATGTTAATCCCATTTTTACTTCTTTTTTGTTGTAGAGAATCATGTATGTGATGATTCACTTACAAGAATTATTTAGCTTCATGAATTTTATCTTTTTTGTCCCTATTTGGTTTCTTACAACATAAGATTTTATTTTAAGGTAATTTTTATTCAAGCATGGTATTAAATTCTATTTTAATTCATATATTTTGCCTTGATAAAATATAAATCCCAAAATGTATCTCATTGTTGAGAATAATTCTCATCCTATTTTTTAAATGTTTCCCCACCTTATACCGTATTACATTTCCCACTATTGATTTAAATTATATTTATAAGAATAATTATTTTTCAATTATTTTAAACCATATATTTTATATACCATTTTTTATAAAGGATTATTGTAACTATTTTTATGATGGGGGACTTCAATAATGATACTTCAAAACAATAAACATGTTTCTCATGAATTAATAATAAAATATTCTATCATACACCCCACATTTAATTCATATAAACTTTATATCATTTCAAGTATCTATTTACATTGTTTATATTAAAAAGTTAAATTATTTCAATGGTTTGAACTCAAATTTTAGAAAATAAATCATGAATATAACTTGTAAATTTTTTCTTTGTATGATAATGATAATTTTTTTTACGAAATACTATTTTTATGTTTTTGTTCTATGTGGGAACATTTTTCACACCATCATTGTATTTTTATATGAATCATTCTCACTATATTTTCATGTATTTTAATGAATTTATTTTCTATATGTTTTTTAAAATAGAAAATTATTTCAAAATATCCACGATTTTCATTATTTAAATCATTATTTAAAAAAAAAGAGTTTCTCATATATGTCCTTTTCCATTGAAATATCTTATACTTGGTTGATTATATTCTTTAAATTTTATAACACAATAAAATTATCTTAATGGAATGTTTATGTTATTTTCATTAAATGATATGGCTCATCAGTTTCTTTTTATTTCCTAAAAAACCACTAAAAATACACATAACATTTCATTATTTAACATTATATTATGAATATCATATTTTCAATTTTATTTTATTTATTTATGTTCATCATGATTTTATAGATCATTTGATATGTAAATTTATTTACTAAAACTTATACACTTTATCAATGTGTTGTAAATTATTAATCATTCCTTATCATGACATAATTTTATATTCCTATATAGTTTATGAATATCTTTTTATATTCCATTATTTTATATTGGTATATCTTGACATTATTATGAACTATTTGTTTATTTTATTACATTTTAAAGAGAAAATAATCCAATTTTAATTCCATCTGTCCTGCATACTATTAAATAAGTTAATGATTTTCTATTTTCACTTATATTTTTTGATATCGACAGTTGGGGTCCAAAACATACATCTATTTTATTGGTTAAATGATTAAGTTTCTTAATATATATATATATATATATATATATTAGAAAAATATAGTAGTTCACATGAAAATATTCAAATGTATCACTAATAAATGTGAGTTATATACTGGTACAGTTCTTTTGTTTCATAAGCATTGATTGAAGTGTGTGACCCATGAATGTAATGTTTCAGTATATTAATTTTTGTTCCAGTTTTCAATATATGTCACACATTTATTCTCATTATAATTATTTTGTTATTATTTAATGGGACATATTTTTTGACCCATATATTTACATTCTATGGAATCATTTTTTTAGTTATGAAAGGCCTTATGCATTGATTTATGATCCATGCCTTCTCAGGTATATGTTTTCTATGATTCTTTATAATAAATATATTTTCATCATATGATCACTAACAATGTTCTATTGACATCACTTATGTATATCCTTATCGAGAATAAAAACTCATCAATTTATGAATAATCCATTTACCTCGTATATCTATAAGATTATAACCAGTAAGATGTCTCTTAGTAGAAAATTTTGGATAAATCTTATAAAAACAATCATAAGAATTGAAAAATTAATTTCCTATGTTCTTCGCCCTATGAGAAACAAGGTATTAATCTATTGGGATTGTGATATTATTTTTTAAAATGTAAATTTTAAATTAAATATATAATGTAAAATAAATAGATTTATATCCCTTGTCTCTATATAGTGGGTGTTTGATTGGTCTAATCTATTGGTATTGAGACAAGTTTGTTAATTTTAGTATTATAAGGTTGAATTTTTCATAACATCATGAGGCTAGTATTCTATAGGGCCAACAGAACATCGAGTTAATGTTGATTCTTAGTATCAATTGGTAGAGACATAGATGGGTTATAACCGCTAATTAAATTAATATATTTATGAGATGGGGAAGATTATAGGTATGGATTTTCATGATTCTGTGTATGATCAATGATTTCAGAGTTCATATTCAAAGGATAAATGAGTGATAATATATTATCCAAGATATAGTGATAGGTCACATGTGACTAACATCATTTCCATAATTTGGTATGCTTCATGTTGGGGTCATGAGATTCAAGTCCATAAATAGGGTCTGAGTTAGTGGTATTGGGGGTACATATGGGTTGAGATATATTATTGGGAGAAAATATATAGTAAGATAGTAGAGGATGTGGTTTAGGATGAGTATATACTCAGAGTGATAGGTTTGGGGTAATTTTTTTTGTTATGTTAATCCTAGATTGTGTGATGGGGTATAGGCCATGGTTCAACAAGAGTCCTTACATTGAGTGAGAGGATGGAGGTATGAAATGTAATATTAGAAGAGAATGTGGCCTTACAATGTGTGAGATGGTGTTGGTACAATAAGTGAGCTTGTATTTGGTATGAGGAATTTCATTAATTGAGAGATTAGTTGTTGGAAATGATTATTTAAATGAGGTATTGGTAATCATGTAAAGTAAAAATTTATTTTTATGAGATAAATTAGAAGAAATTAATTAATTTTCGGATCATACATTGAGTGAGGTGGTATAGGTCGATACATGGTATGATGTGGTCGATGTTAGGTATCAGACCAATCATGGGTGAGAGGGTAGAGTATGAGTAGTACTATGAAATCATTCCTTGAGTATCAGGTTATTAATTAGGATTTCGAGATGATGACATGTTTTTTTATGAAACCATTCCTTGAGTATCATGTTAGGTATGGTCAAGTGACATAATGGATCGATCAGTATACACTGACTATAAAAAATGATTGTATACTATATGTTTTTAAAATATTTTCCTCATGTAAAAAATTTTATATGTTGGAATATATTAGGGTAACATGATATGATCCTAAGGATATGTGTTTCTCATACCATGCTTGTGAACAATGATGCACATGCATAGATTATATATGTTATATAGGTTGTTCTATTGTTCCCTTCATCAGTCAGGATGATTTATATATATATGATATTTATATGGATATATGTAAAGCTCTGGGTAGTATACGGGAATCCTTTTACTCCTTTTATTCTTATTTACATTAATTACTAAATATAAAAATCATGTTATCATATGAGATGTATGCCTACCTGGGTGAACATTTATATGTTACAACATGATTCATGTTTATTCATTTTTCATGTTCTATGGGTTATAATATTATTTTTAAATACTCTAATATATGTTTATGATGATTTTTGATAATATATTTGATACTAATTGTTATGATACCATGGTAATAATCTCCCAAAAATATGATTCAATCTACCTCTTAATTCTTTTAGAATCCTCCACAAAGTGAGGTTTAAATGATGTAACATTACAATCCAACTAGAGTGATGTTTAGTAATTTTTTGATAAGTTGATACATAAATGCACAAAATATATCATCTCACACACATTCTAATAATATATTCATTCTTTTAATTTTTAGCATAACAATTGAGTCATCCTAACATTATATGAATTATAATTACCCATGTGGTATCTCAATATATATATATATCCATGTAACATTTATCATGATACTTTTAGTCGTAACAACATCCTTCATATTATGATTTATTATTATTTGATAATACATAGTTGGAATGACCACATCTTTTATCAATATTTTGAGTAAAAAAATTAAAAGGATTATACCATTAATATGTAAAATTATTTAGGAAATGATTTGTTATTAATAAATAATAATTGTAATTTATTTTTATATTCATATCCAATATAAACTAAAATATTAAAAGTTAATGTGTATATGATCCCAATATAATCATATTTTAGTTTAATTAGTAGACTATTCTACTTATGCACAATTGGTTCTCATAAAAATGATCTCAGAAACACTTAATTTCTTCTCTACCCTTTTTGAATAATAATATGAGTTTAGATGAATATCTTATTGTTACATGACACCTTGAACTTCTTATAATTTTTTGTATATTACAATATCTTTAATTGATTCTTATTACTCAAATACCTTAATAATCAACTAATTATTTAATTCATTGTCAACTTCTTTACCAGTTATACCAATTTAAATGTAGTCATATAGATGGTTTAATTTTTTGAAATATATAAATAAATGAATATGTCTTTGTCTTCCCCAATGTGATTTTACGTATTTCAAAATTTCATAATAGTGATTTATCCTCGTATTTCCATAAATTGTTTTCTTATATGGAAGGTAGCTCATTGTCTATATCCATATAAATGAATATGAAGTCCAAAGTTAATAACTATATCCCTATTTCTTCCATACATACCTCAACAAATAATATAGTATATTTTGTGGATTTTTCTATCAGTTGTAGTGAAAATTTGTTCTCTCTTAACACTCCAATTTCTAATTCCATATATACAATTAATGGAGTGAGTTTTATTAATGACTCTAAATATTTAAAAAATGTGATTTAATTTTTCCACACAATATCCTATAGAATTTTGAATATCCCTATGTGTTTTTTTGGTATATTTCACTATATCATATCACTTAATTACTTACACAATAAAATTATGAAATATTAATCTAACTTCTTAATGACGGTGATAAAATTATTTTGGAAACCTTTGTAAAAAGGAATCATAGAAAATGACTTTATAAATGGAATATATAATTTTTACCACAATAAATATTTGATTAAACCTATTTCAAAATTTTCATCTATGTTCATCTAACTCTCTATCACGACATATAAATTAGGTAGCTATTTCATACACATTGATTCCACTTATTCCTTACATTATCTTTACTAAGCTGTAGATTCTTTCATTTATGTTCCTAATATGGACAATGTTTTTGTGGTATCTTTTCATCCTCCTTTACGAATTTCATTTACCATTACTATATTGTGAATCTCCTCCTCATTTTCAATAATAAATTCACCTTCTTTAATATTTTCCCCATATTATCACCTTACTATTTTACCCATAATGTATAAATTTTAATGAAACTATCCCTAATATTTGTTTCATTGTTACATGGAAATACACAATTGACCCTCACACTGTATTTAATTTTTAATTTACATACATGATATTTTAAGTTTTTAATGATAACTTATGCTCCGTTGAATTAATTATCAGTAATAACATAATGTGTTGAATATATTGAAAAAAACCTTCCATTTACATTTTTTATTTTGAATAATCTATATTTTCATTAACAATTACCATATTCATTGATTTGGATATTTTTAAATTAAATATTATTCATTATATACGCATTGTTAGTTCCCTATATAATACCAATATTCACATTACTCATGGGAATCAAACTTCATTTATTTATATAAATTACTAATTTCATTCTAATGATAATTAGTTTTCATTATTCAAGCATGGATTAAAGGTTATATTGAATTGTTCATTTCACAAGTACTTTATTCTAAAATATATAATTTATCATTAATCCTCAAACGTTATAAGGTGTAGATTCTTATTCTAGTATATGTAAATTTATGCAATGTATAGAAATATGCCTATGTATTTCATATTAATTGAATTTACTATTTCCCATAAAGATATTGACATAAGATTATACATATTATTTTGAAAATTTTAATCATAACCTTATCATAATCAATGAGTGAAAATTCATTTATGGTAGCTGTGATTCATCTCACTGTCTTTTTTTATGAATTCATAGTAAGCATGTTGTATATTCTTTTATCTTTCCAACTATCTAATTTATATAATTACCACTACATATAAATTAACAAATGTTTATAATATGATGTTTATATATTTATAAATAATTTTTTTTATCAATGAAGGTGGATGTAGATAATATTTAAATTATTGATATTATTCCATAATCTCTTATCATTCATTATGAAATGGTTCTATTGTAGAAAATTGACCCGAGTCAACAAGGAAATCCATACAAGAAATCCTATCATATATTAAGATACAAAAAATAGTTGAAAAACGTAATTATTATATCAAAATAAGACATACAACAATATCACAAAGTCAGAAAAAATATATACATCAAAATATATACAATCCAAACCAAAACATGGTAACTTATAATGTTTAGAAAGTCTACACATGAACAACAATCACCTCCAAACCACGCCACTATGATTTAAATTATAAAATGGGAAGCTAATATAATACCAAATTCCCTTCCCTATACTTGGATCATGAATTAAAACATCTACAACTACCAAAATCCAAAACAAGTGTTTTCTTTTCAAAAAACAAATTATGAATCCACAACAAAATCTAAAAATGTTCTAATATCAAGAATGAAACATTACTAGTAACTAAAATAATAAAATCGTTAAAAATAATTTTCATAAAATCATAACCCATCTGTAAATAATATTCTAATTTTTTTGTAACAACCCCACCCTTGGAGCCACTAAATAGGTGCCCTAAGCCGAGTCATTTCATGACCTCAAGCACACCTCCTCGTATGCCAATGTTTACCTACTAGTGGAGAGGGTTTAATGAGTCATGTGTGGATACTATACCCACATTACTAGAGCAATCCACTGCAGAACTCAATATAAAAGGTGGAAACAATATGAAATAATCAATAATCACATATATCCAATCATATCCAAAAATTGGGTACAAACCATAATTCAACATTAACCATGTCATGAAATGGTAATAGTGCATGTGAACAAACCCCAAACACAATTAAATTGTCAAAACCTAATAGGTCCTAACTCTAGGTCTGGATCTTTTTCAATGTGTGTCTCATGCCTCCAGCTCAACATCCTAGCAGAGGGCCTATTCTATTGTACCGACCTGTAACTATGAAATCTTCTTGGGAACCCAACGGTAGCCCGAGTAGGCTATAAGTACAAAACACTGTAAGACACCACCAATGGTGTCTATAAAATATCCATTCCAATAGATAGTTCATGAAAGTGTAAAATAAATGGTATGTAAATAAGGGACAATACATGTTCTATTAGATAATGTGGTTCATATAAGTCATTAATAGTATTTTCCAAATTTGAATACTAAAACAATAATCATTACATAATCTATTTTAACACATTTTATATGGCTTAGAAAAATACACATCTACACATGGGTCTAATTAAATCAGTTGCTATGCATAAGGGAGTACGTTAAGTCCCTATCTCTCTAGGGGTAAACATATAATTTTAACACATTATCCTCACATCGAAGCCTTGGTCCTGGTGGAATGAATCTTTTTGGGGAATATATCCTCTATCCCCTTTACTAACCTCTGAATTTTGGGGTGGAGTTTAGAGCCTTTTCTAACTCAACCCATGGGTGTAAAACCTCATTTCAATGCCCCCACTCTACCAATCCAAGTGCACATGGTTCTTTATCCAATCACCACAACCATACCATAACAAAACATACATAACCAATATCAATGGGAATAAAAATACCCAACAATAATCCTGGGAATTTCTACTATGACATAACCCATTAATACATTTATCATTTAATTTCCAAATCCCATTTAACCTAATTATCATCCTCTCTTCTTAAACAATTAGGTACGTTCATCGACTTCCATACCTTAACCAAAATTCAAAAATTACCATGTATTACCCCATTTATCTCATTTATCATTCCACAAGAATTTCCCACTAATGTATTTCAAGAAATTTTTTTATATCCCATAACTCAAACGCTTTATCATGTTCATCCCATTAGGTGTACCCCAATATATTCATATACTAACCTATTCATTGTTAATAAAATCCCTTATTTAGTCCATCTATAAAACATTTGATTCAAAATAAATTCAAAATTTATAACACATACCATTTCATATAAACTAATTCATTTGGTAATATTAATATAACCCATAACCTATTTTTATACAATTACCTTTAATCCACGTGGCCTATTTATAGGCCATTCCAAATGACCCCTTAATCCAGTATCAACATTGGAAAAACTATCAATACATTATAATACACTCTACTAACCATATTAATATGTTTGAAAAGGGTCCTATGTTATTAAGAATCAATTGCACCATTGAATCGGTCCACACATAGGTTCTGGTTCAACCGGTTCACCCCATGTGTGGCCCCAAAATTGACAAATCATCCTCGACACACCCCAAGGGAATTGTGAGGTATTTAGGTCATTATTTAGATGTTAATTTTACCAAATCCCACCAAGGTCATTAAACATATCACATTAGGTAATCAAGGACTCTATACACATGCACACTTCTATAACAATACTATGGGATATAATTTGTAGACCACCTAACCAGAATCCACCAATCAACACAATCTTAATCATGGCCTTGGATCCAGATTCAAACTCCCCTAAAATCCCCAAACTAGGTTCCACCAAAAAAATAGGTTTATAGGGATTCAGAGGAAGATCACCCTAGATACATTCCATAATCCAAAAATTAAGATAAAAGAGGAGATTATAGTCACTGGGATCTTCATTTCATAACTAGAAACGTTCAAAATGGACTATAAATGTGTGAGATTGATCGTTGAATGATCTTGGAGGTAATGGTTTATCACTAGGGTCAAGAGGGGATGAATTGGGGTGAAAATCATAGGGAACATACAAATCCCACAATGGAAATTCTTGTAATTGTTTACAACATTATTTGATTGCATGGTTTAACAAATGGTTTTCCAAACTGTGTGAAGACCATGCACAATCTACTATCCGATGAGAGCTAGGTCAAATAGTTACCTATTAAATAAACAATATTGGATTAATAATATTCCCACTATGTGTAAGACTCTTTCCAAGGATGTACATTTTCCTGGGATGCTCCATATGGTTTTCACTGACTGTTTTAAAATCGTGCATCATTCCCAAAGAGCATTAATTTCATCCACTTTCATGCCCGAACCCCTATAAACACCACTGAGACATCTTATTAAATTTGAAAAAACTTATTTTATCAAAATAAGATAATTTAACCAATGTGTAAACAAAAAAACCTTATATAAGAATCCAAGATCATACAACCTCCCCTCCTAATAACGACTCATCCTCGACGTGTTGTACTCGAGCATCACTGAGCTTCCATAACAAGAGGTAGTTCCACTAGAACTACATATCCATTCCCAATTCCCTAAGTTTCTCATCAAACATTGTAATGGTACCACTATAAGTGAACCATGGAACTATCTTGACCCACAATACTTCCTCACCATAGCCCACAACATGAACCAGATACTCTTCAAGAATGCATCAACTTCGACCATACCCAACTAATAGAACCTTTTAAGGAAAACTTATTCAATAGTGCCTAGATAAAATCAAACAGAAACATCACACACTTCATTATATCATTGTGGAGGAACAAATTTTCACACATTCATCCTGATCCCCTACACAACTCATGAACCGATTCACTTAGAATCATTCTCATATGTTTTCAAAACTCTAACAGTGACCAAACCCGGTATCACCAGGAGGAAAAATCATGATCCTTCCAACCCAATTTACCGATGAATTAATTTCACAACTATACATCCAAATGCAACCAAAATACTTGAGTACTCAACCGATTAAACCTATGACAATGCTTGATACCTGGGCCAACTCACTCGAATGGTGACCACTCATGTCCCTCCAACCTAAAACTACAATCATTTCATCAAGAAACCATTTATTTTCTATGGTTCTATCCACTATCTTTGGTTACATGGAATCCCCACTCTTGATGAGAGTCCACCAGAATATTAGCTCGACGTTCAAAACATACATGATGCTGTCATTGAGGTAATTCCCGGACTTCCAGTAGAATCCTTTTATCATGACACCACCTCCATCCAAACCATCATCTTCTCCACATTCCAAAACATATCACCCTACCATTCAAACGCAAACTAAAAAAGTCAATTTTATCACCCAATCCAATTCGTATATTTGAAATGGAATTCTCCTTATAAATCATCCACCAAAAAATATTTTCCACTATACACAATTGTCCTTTCTCAGAGTTGAATGAATTTTACATGGTTGACTTCTCCTTGAATGCTTATCTTCACTATTTTCATGAGCCTGTATCACATGGACATGGATCCTTAAAACATCAAGGAATTCATAGAACACTGATGGACAGTTTCTTGAGTCTATTTTTTTATCTATTGGAGTTATATAACCCAATCTCTCATGCCTTAATCTAATTGTACATCCCACTACACCTTTTTAGGACTAAACATAAGGATATCTAATTTCTTTTAGATCCTCCATTAGTTCAAAGAAAATTATTGTCTCAATAAACCACCATTGTGATGGACCACTTAGAAATTATGAGAGACCCAATATGCACCCAAATATTCTTTATTGGCACCTCGGTGGTGATACCTTAACTCAATTTTCTCCTCCCCGCATTCAAGACTGAACCATCACTTCACACCTTAGGAGTTTTATTACCATTTCACCCCTCTAGGAACTCCATCCACAATGGTTTTTATCTTAGATGATTAGATGAACCCCAAATACAAAAAATGGTTGTCTATTCTTTACTAGAACAAAAGAGTGATCGTCAATGAGTGCCGACTACCATCATCCTTTGGTAGTAACCCGAATGTTCGTCAACACCCAACCCATCCCAAGGACCTCACCTGACAATATATATGGTGTTCATCCCACCATCCAACATCACGTTTACCACCAACATGACCGTAAACATCATGAAATAACTTATCCTACCTAAACAACATCTAGTTTCTTGGAATAAATATAGAGCTTATCAACGTACCTAGGATGATGTCAATAAGTCAGGCATAATCATCACTATTTATGGTATGATGTGAATTTTTCAAATAACACCACCAAAAACTTTTCAATTTATCATATCACCTCACATGATGGAACACCATGATCTGCATAGGATTTCAGGTACCCTACTGCACACCTATCATCAGAATTTTACCACCACCACTCAAGAGAGATTGATAACTAAGACTTAACACCTACCTATGACCATATATCATGCACTTTTGAACCAACATTTTATTTGGTAAAACATCTACCCTACCCCTCGACTTTTTTTGATACGTTTTATAAAATTGACATTCAAACACAATAGCTTTCTATACCAATAAAACCAACATTTTCTCACATGAGCATGCTTAATGATTTGGCTTCATAAATGATGACATATTCTTATCCCAATTGATATAATGACCTAGTAGTGTGTGTCTACATCTGTATCCCTTAGAGACCTCATGGATTCACACTTTCCTTGGACCACTCTCTTGTTAAAAATATTTTTCACAATCCAACCACAACCTAGGCATATCCCAATGCCCGCTTACTCACATCACCATTCCTAATAGTTAGTCAGCCTCATAAAAACCAAGGAAATATAAACATCTCACCCAAAAAATATTTCATTCATATATACAATCCCAACCTTGAGATCACCCCCACCGTGGGTTTTATCTTACAGCAAGAGAATCTAACCACAGTTCATTCATCCTTGTCCACTTCAACTAAAAACACCGATGTATCCATTAAATGTAATTGAAAATGATGGGCCAAAAATTTATGTAATTTAATTTACTAAAGAATAAAGGCACTCATATGCATTGATTTAACAATTGAAGAATTCCCCATACCTCATATTCAAAAGAACTCGAATCACTAGATTTGCCTCCAATGAGGTGACCCTTTATTTCCATAAAACTATCAACGCATCCCCATAACTCAGGACACATCACCTAATCATCGACCTTCCCACTTATCCCTCTTGTCTAACTATAACTAGATGACATCTTCTATATCCCAAGGTCAATGTCCAACATCCACCTAGTTGACACATACCCAAGAGAACTAGGAACCCTTTATGAACATTATTTGGTCAACTTGAAGATCCGGTGATATAGGTTAAATAAAACAAGAGTTATGATGGAAAAAATCCATTGGTTCACTCACACATCGAGTTACAAATGAATCAATTCTTGTGAATAGTACTCTCACCCCCGTTCTGATACACACTTCACCCATCTCACTAAACAAAAATTTTATCTAGGTTACACACAAAATTTATTCTTGCAAAAACATCAATACCCCAAGCTGAAACTCGTGCTCTAAGGTCTGAGATACAACATGCAAGGGATGAACCCGCATTGGTCACCACACCCACAGTGACACCCATATCTAATAAAAATATATCCAAGACCCTCATTCTTATATTCATTATACAACCCATACAATTACAACCCTCAAGAATCACTAATTTCACATTACTAAAAAACACAATAAGGCATCAAGGAAACTACCTAACTAAAGGCACAATAAGGAACACCCAAAGGTTCATGCTTTAGAAAATTCTACATACCCAAATTTTAAAAAATTCATACTTACTCATATCCATATTCCCCAAAAAATTTAATAAGAAAATATCTCAAATTATGTCCTATCCTTATTTACCACAAGAGAAGAATGTGCTACCCTCATACATAACCCAGTCCATATGAGCTATTCCAAAAAATGTGTTCACATCTCTACCACTACCCTAAACCCTTATTACCACTGGTCATGGAATACATGGGAAAACCAAATTACATATTCACAATTCATTCATCAAACATCTTTTTAAACCACTCCTCTTTTATAACACAAATATTTTATTTTAGGCACATTTTCCAGCTCAAATATTTTTAAAACCATCATTTCAACTCATTTTCTCGTTCCATTAAGAATTTTTTTTAACTATTTCACTTTCACTAAGAAAATATTTCTATCTTAGACACCTTAATTATATACAACTTTCCATAATAAATTTTTTTAACCCTATCACAACATATCAATAAGAAATATCCCTTAACTATCAATTTAAAGACTTTTCATTTTCCCACATGGATAACCATTATTATGCCTCACATTATCCAATTTTTTTGTGGATGTAATTTTCATTATACTCTTTATTCCCTACACACCCATCGCATGTTTGTCTATCATAATTCTTGCCACCTATAACCATAGGTGCCTAAAGTGATTCATTAAGAGGCATCCTCAATAAATTATGGCTACGCGATAAATATAATAATTTATTCAAACCCCACAACATGAGAATCACCCAATGTTGAAATAACATTCAACTATAACAACACAAATCAAGAACAAAAATTCCCAACCTGGGTGACTTGGGTTTTCCCCCAAACATTGGTCAGATACTCCCATCCATGAGCTCTTTACTATGGTATGACACTTCAGAGCCTCCAATCTATCATCCCCAAATAGTAATACAAACGAAATATAAAATACTCCTCTGACAGCACTTTGCAACAACCCTGACCCGGGAGAAACTAAACCAGTTCATAAAGCTAATTCATCGCATGACATCAGGAAAGCATCCCCATATGAAAGAGGTTACCGATTAGCTTCTAGGGTCTTCTAAGTCACATAGAGAGACTATAACCTCTTTAACAGAGTAATCCATAGTAGAAAACAATATAAAAATAGGAAAAAATATGAAACAACCAACAAACACGTATTTCCAAACATCTCTAAAAAATGGGTACCAATATTAATTAATCATTAACCATTTCATGAAATGCTACTAATGAAAGTGAAGAAAACCCCAAATAAAAAAATGGCCCAAAAACCTACATGTCCTGACTACCAGTCTTGATTGTTGTCTATGTATATCCCAATCCCCCATCTCATCATCCATGAAAAGGGCCTCAGCTCTTGTCCCGACCTACAACCATGAAATCTACTCGGGTATCCAACAATTTCCCAGCCAGGGTGTGATTACAATATGTTTTAGGCCACCACAAGCATTTTCTACAAAATATCTGGTCTAATAGATAACGCATGAAAGTAAAAAATAAATGGTATGTAAACAATGGATAGTTTAGGTGACATTAGTTATCACAGTTCATTTAATCCATTTCTAATATTTTCATAATTTTAATACTCAACCCATATAAATAATATAATCCATTATTAATATATTTTATATGTTTTCGGGACATAGACATCTACAAATGGGTATATGGGAATAAAACAATATACTTAAGGGAGTGAGTCAATCCCTACCACTCTAGTGATAAACATATCATTTCAACACATTATCCTTACCTCGAAACCATAGTCTGGTGGAATACAACTATTAGGAGAATTGGTCCTCTGTCACATTCCCTAACATGTGATTATTTTGGTAGTGTTTAGATCCTCAGTATATCTCGAACTGTGGGCATAGAACCTCATATCAATACCCCACTCTAGCAAGAAATGTGCACATTTTTATTTATCTACTAACCACAACCATACCATAACAAAACAAACATAACCAATATTAATGGAATAACAAAACAGAACAATCAACATGGGAGTTAAAATTATTCCATAACCCATTAATAAATTTATAATTTACATTCCAAATCACAATTTACACAATTCTATTTCTTGTGCCTTTACCCATTAAGTATTTTCATTAATTTCCACACCTTAACCAATATTATACAATTACCATGTATTATCCAATTTAACCCATTTATCTTTTCACAAGAATTTCCCACATATGAATTTAAAATACAATTATTCTATATCATCACTAAATTTATTTATGACGTTCAACCCATTAGGTGTACTAAAATATTCCAAAGTACTAACCTATTCAATGTTAATAGAATCCCATATGCAATCTATCTACATACCCTATGATTCACAATCAATTTTGAAATTTATCATTCTTATCATTTCATATACACTAATTCATTTGGGTATCCTTACATAACTCTTATCCCTATTATACACAATCACATTTAACCAACATATCCCATTACTGGGCCCTTCCATATGACCCCTTAAGTCATTATCAACCTAGGATCAACTATCAATAATCAATACTAAACACAAATAACAATATTAAAATGTTCAACATGGTTCCTATGTAATTACTATCAATTCCATCAATAACATTGTTAATTCCCAGTTTTCAAGAATGACAGGGAAACCCATATGTGGCCCATAAATGGTCAAGTCATCCTCAATGCATCTCACGAGAATCATCAGGGCTTAAGTCTGATATGTAGATGATTATTTTACTAAATCCCACAAATTTCCTTAAACACATGATAGGAGGGAAGAATCTTATCAACAGACATGGACAAATCTATAACAACATTATGGGATATATGTTATAGATAACATACCTCAACTCTGAAGATGAACACACTATTAACCGTGGCCTTGGATATATATTAAAACACCAATTGAGGCCCCATCCTAGGTTAAACTAGAAAAAGGGATTTTTAGGGATTTAGAATAAAATCATCCAAGATATAATCCCTAATCTAAAAAGGATATGAAATGATGAGATTATAATCACTTGAATATTTGATTCACAAACAACAACATTAAAAATAGAATAGAAACTCAGTATATCAATCCTTGGAATCTCATGGAGGTCTTGGGTTGTCACTAGGGTTGAGAAGGGACGAATGGGATTGAAAATCAGGTGGAACATAAAAATACTGTAATGGAATATTTTTAAATTTTCCCAACATTATTGGGTCTCACGGTTTACCCTTATGGTTTTCCAAGCCATTCAAAAAATCAGTTTCTTGCTAATATCTAAGGATAACTAGGTCACATGGTTAGCTTGGAAATCCACACAGTTTTCTAAATCAGGAACAAACTATACGTAAACGTCTATCTAATGTTACTTGGTTTCTAGGGACGATTTGGACAATTTTCACTGACAATATGTAACCCATGAAACATACTTAATGTGCTCCTTTTTCCTCATCTTTTGTCCCCAAAAACCTCAGAACACACTTGATATACTTAATTAATAAAAATTAGGGACTTAAACTGAGGCATGAAAAATACCTTAAGGAAGAATATGTGATCTTACATTTTTAAATAAAATAAATTCATATTCACATAGATATGGATATTAAATATAGAATTCATATAACAAAAAGCATGTTAATGCATCATAATCTATGAATTTCAACATGAATCCTTATAATACCATATTCTGAAAAGAAACTCATAAATGTAAAAGAACATGATGATTTGATCTCTAGACATTGATGAAATGAGTAGTACACATAAAAATTGACATAAACATGGCCAATTTTGGATACAACTAATATCATATCCTAACATAGACTATCAATACCTAAAAAACCACTAGTGGTTCCACACACACTAAGGTTTACTATGAATATTTTTTTATTTTCCCAAGGTTCCAAAATATCTAATCTTATGAAAATAAATTTCAAAACCATTCTCACTATATATAGAAAAATTTTGTAGTTTACAGACAAACCACGTTATTGTTTGAGAACACCATTTCCGGATCAAAGCAAAATATATTTTTATTGGAAACCCCTTTAATATAATTTAACTTTCCATTAAATCCCTTGAAACCACAATTCAATTCAATTCAATTAAACACCAAATGGAATGTATTAATAAAAAAGGAATTCATAGAATTTACCCATTGTATTGAAATATCTACAACCAAATGGTATAAACATATTTTCATTCATTGATGGTGGTTTGGAAACCAAATGAGTAGAATTCCATAGACAAGGAACTTTAAATAACTCAATTTTATCGATAAAAACCATTATCCAATAAATAATTTGTAACAAAACTGTAGTTAATGAAATAACCAGATTGACCAGAAAGCATGAAAAAAAGGATTCATACCCTAAGAGACAAACCAAAACCACAACAGTGATCAATCACTGAAATTATGATATGAAATGAGTATATAAATCCAAAATAAATAGAATATCTCTAGTTCATGAGATGTAATACCCTGACCCAAGAACCCCAGAGCCAGTGCAATATTGTGTATCAATGGCATGATCATAGAAGATCATTTCTCGAAAGACCGATTAGTTTAGTAGCCTTGGAAGTACTAGATACATTCATATGGTTTGCATTACATCATAAAATAGAAAACCACAACAACATTTTTTCCATAGACAACACTAAGATATAATAGGATATCCCTTCAAGTAATTAATAATATTCTTCTTCACATCCTGAAAAAAAAAACATAGAAAGGGGTGAGCTTAGATGCTCATTAAGGATACCAATATAGAGGAAACTTTCATAAAGAAGAATAATAATTTAAGGAAATGTATAAAACTAAAACAAAATCCTTTTCAACATAAAATTAATCATAAAATGGTAAATATAAATTGAAATAATTCCATTTAATTAGTCACATGGATATTCTACTAGTCGAATAATAACATGAAATATCAATATCCACTTTCATAATGATGGAATCCATAATGAAAGACTTCATAACCACATAGTCAAGGATTTGTGAGAAGAATAAAAATAATATTTTGTCAATGCCTTGTCCCAATACACTAGTTGGTCTCATGAGACCTACCGATGCATCTATTGGCTATAGTGGTCTCCACCATTCACTTACTAAGTCCAATGCATTCCTCATATGAAAATTTTTAAACATAACATAAACATTTGTATTAAATATAGCATATGAAATGTCAATAATTTATCCATATACCATTAATGGTAGAAAAATAACACATACATACTCAAAAATATCACAAAAACATCAAAAAAATAGAATATTTGTATCATAATAAATAAACTTCAAATGAGATTAAAATATATTAAAGGATGTTGACATAGATGAAATCAAAACTGTTTGAGAGAAATATCTCTTCCTATTTTAAAATAATTTAAAAGTCATGTAATTATAATAGAAAACCATTATTTTGAAAATATTTGTATAACCTTTTAATGGAATATTCGAAGATTTTATAACGGCGGAATATAGCCGCACCCACCTTATAAGTTAAAAAAACATTCTTACCTTAATTTTGTTGAAAAGGTCATAATGTAACTTTTTTGCAAAACGATAGAAAGATTACTTTCAAAATGTATATAGTTAAATAAGGGTACAAATGACTTTTAAACCATTGTCTAGTAAGTAGTGAAAATGTTTTGGAATACATTTTTAGGAAAACATGGATGAGGTAGTTAAAGAGGTCCCAGAAGATAATTACATATAAACAACCTTTAATAATGAAGAGGTTGTAGAATTAACCCTTACACTGTAATTTTCCATGGTCAAGGGCAGTTTAACCTCTGGTATAATGGTGAAATAATTGTAATTAAATTATAAAAAAACATATACATTAATATGATAACATATATGATCTTCCAATATTTATTTGTTAATGATATTTTAGTAGAATCATAATTTGGGTTATAAATTGATTCGTTTTCCTTTATATTCTTAGTTATGTAAGCCATAATTTTTATGGACATAGTTTATTTTATTCATATAAAGAACAATATTAAGTTATTTAAATATTATTTTTAATCATCACATGAAACATATTCTTGAATGATTATGACGGCGAATGAATCTCATCACGTTCGTGGAGACGACAATCCGTATGTACGCACGAGCGACAATATCAATATTTTTTAATGAAAATCATAAGTAAACGGAAGTTATATGATATATAATTAATAATTAACATTATATATATATTATTTACATGAATTAAACATCATTATTATACCCATCCAAATAATAATGTGTTGAATAACAACTACACCACGACGTGGAGACGGTAAGCCGTTCGTACGCACGTATGGTGGCATGTTATTCATAGGATTGATAGAATAATTAATATGGTTGTACCATTTTTATAATAACATCATATTATATAGAATATATTGTGGTTATTATTTTATAATTAAAACAAAAATAAAGAAGTAGTGGAAGAAGAAAATAACTTCGAAGAGGTGGTGAGATATTTACCTCTTCTTCGGGTTCTTCCTTTTGATTTGATCAAAAGGGCTCTTTAAGATGGCTTTATGATCATTATAAGGCCTATAGGATGAAGGAATGAAAGTATAGAGGATATTTTACCAGGTGTTGGATAAGTCAAATGGCTTTGAAAGTGTGAATTTGATGAAGGGAAAGTGCCCTTTTATAAGAGGGTTGAGGGGTACCTTATGAAAGATTGAAATATTATTTTATAATAAAATCATGCTGGGTTTATAATGGATCAAAATTGAATTATTTAAAGGATAATGTGGGTATGGGTCAAAAACAACTCAACCAATAGGTTTTAGATAGGTTTGGGTCACTATATTAACCTTATATTTTAGATTTAACTCTTATTTAAATAGTTAGACATTTACTATGTCTCTTTGTATTTTTATATTATATGGTTAATAAACATAGTATAAACTTACAAAAGAACCCCAAGTGGTTCATTAATGAAATATATAATATTATTTAATCCCTTTTTCTGATCCTTATATTTTTAGGAATATAATACCAATTAATAATATAATATATGTTTTAAAAACTCTTTTATGTCAATTTTTACTCTATTTGGTATTTTGCTTTTCCTAAATTCATAACAATGTTATTACATTGAAAAAAAATTAATTTAATCATCCATAACATGTCATATTAACCAATAAAATTAGTTTAATACATAAAAAGTCTCAAATTACATTCATTTTGTTTACTTATAATATCAATTATTTTAATATTTCATTGATAAGGTAATTACTGCATCATCATTATGACATAAATAAATTACAATATATAATGTCTAAAAATTATAAATAAAATACAATTATGTAGGAAATATTTTTTTATTTCTAATTAATATTTATATTATTATTTATCATATGTATAACCCTATATTAAAAATGTTTTAGTTATTAAACATTGATTTTAACACTTTTAACTTTTCTTTGAATTAAATAATAATAAATGTCCAAATCTAATCCAAGTGGACCTAAAGGATCATATTTTATTTCTAAGGTTGTTTTTGGTCGATTTTAACTTATATAATATAATTAGGACATGTGTTAGGCAATAATAATATCATTTTTACCCTTAATTACCCTATTTACTTTTAACCGTGATAAATAAAAGTAAAAAGATACAATGCACCAAAAAATGTTATCATCTTATTGAACCAAATTTAATTTAATGATATCAAATGTGTCTCTTGGATTTTTGAAATTCAACCCACAGAAGAAATAAAATTATGTTTTATACAAATTGGCAAATGCTCCTTGGAGGTGGGTAAAAGACGGTAAAAAGTTCAATGAAATTTTTATATATCTAAAATTATTATAAACTGACTCCAATGAATTAAATTGAACTTATATTGTTATTATGTATCAATTTTGACATAAAATAAATTTAAATAAAATAAATAATTATTTAAATAAAAATTCATTTTTGAACAATAACTTAGTGTTTTTCACTATTCATCTAAAATTGAAAGTTTCCAGAAAAATACCAAAAAATCACCCTAAGATAATATTGTTATTCCAAACCCAAAAATGAAGTCCATTTTTAAAGTTTAAATTTATAAAACTTCAAAATGTGGGTATTAATATTCATAACATCTAGTTTGATTGGTTGTGGTTTGTTATATCTCGAAGTTGCATACAACACACACTATAGTATTATTAAAATAGATGCGTACCGTGGAATCGTGGGGTGTTACATTCTCCCCTCCATCAAATAATTTTGTCTTAAAAATTTCTAGAATATTAGTACATAAAAAGACTTGGGTGGTTCTTCATCAGAATTTCCTCAGGTTCCCACGTTGCCTCTTCCATATTATGGTTTCCCCATAGAACTTTTACCAGATGAGTCTCCTGGTTTATCAACACTAGTTTTCATGTATCAAGAACCTTGATAGGCTCTTCATAATAAGACATAATTGGTTCTAGTTCTAATTCCTCACAGGTGAGTACATGCGCTGGGTCACATATGTATTTTCTCAACAGTTATATGTGGAACAAATCATGAACATTGGAGAGACTTAGCGGAATTCCCAAATGGTAAGCTATATCCCCAATTCATTCTAGAATTTCGAAATATTCAATGTACCTGGGACTTAATTTTCCCTTCTTACAGAAACGTATAACACCCTTCCATGGAGATACCTTTAAGAAAACATGATATCCTACCTAAAATTATTAATCCTTCCTTCAGTTATCGGCATAGCTCTTCTACCTACATTGAGCTTCTTTGATATGGGTTTGTATAACCTTCATGTTTTCCATCATTTCCCCCACAATTTTTGTGCCTATGAGTTTTCATTCACCAACATCATCCCAACATGTTAGTGTGTGGAATCTCTTTCCGTATAACGCTTCATATGGTGTCATCTGAATACTTTAATGGAAGCTATAGTTATAGAAAAATTATACCAGAGATAAATATTGACCCCACATAACTCGAATGTCATGTGAGCATGATATCAACATGTCTTCTAATGTTTGAATAGTCCGTCCTGATTTTCAATCAGTTTGGCGGTGGTAGGCAGTGCTCAAATTAAGTTTAGTATCCAGGTCTCTCTGATGACTTTTCCAGAATCATGTTGTGAAACATAGATCATGATCAGAAACAATTTATCAGGGTACTCCATGAAGTCTCACAAATTCATTAATAAACAGTTTTTCTAGACGTTCAAGTGGTAAATCTTCTCTTATAGCAATAAAATGTGTTGACTTGGTAAGACGATCAACAATGACCCATATTGCATCATTATTTATAGGAGTATTTGGTAGTTCCATGACAAAGACCATCGTAATATTATCCCATTTCCAATTAGGTATGGGAAGAAGTTGGATGACTCCCTAGTCTATTTCCTTCCAGTAATCACTTGTTGAAAAACCATAGATATTGATACAAAATCAGCAATATCCCTCTTCGTGTTGTCCCACCAATAATTTTCCCTCAAATATCTATACATATTAGTGCTACCAGGGTGTATAGAGAAATTGGAACAATGAGCATCATCCAAAAATTACCTTTTTAGATATGGTATACTGAGAACACAAAGTCGCTTCCCAAATTTAAAAATTCCATCTTGATGCACAAAGACACTCAAACTCCGATCATTCACAACTTTAGACTTCTTTTTAAACTCTTCATCATCAGTCTGAGAAAAATTTATCCATTATATTAAAGATGGTTTGGTAACCATTTAAAAAAGTTTTGATGTTTTACCTTCCATGGTTAACCCCATGTCCAACTTTACAAGATCCTTGTATATATAATCATTTTCAAATCACATCTTATTCCGAACTCCATGATCCTTTCTGCTCAATAAATCTGCCCCCTTATTTGCCTTCCCCGGGTGGTAGTGTATGGTTAAATAATAATCATTGAGTAGTTCAAGCCATCTCCTTTGCCTCATGTTACGTTATTTCTGTGACGAAATATACTTCAAACTCTTCTGATCGGTATATATCTCAGATTTTTCACCATAGAGATAATGTCTCCATATCTTAAACGAAAATATTACAACTGCTAACTCATGATCATGAGTAGTATAGTTTTTCTCATGAATTTTTAGCTGTCGTGGTGCATAGGAAATAACCCTTTCATTCTGCATAAGGAAACCAATTCCTTTCATTGATGCATCACTATAAATAACAAACCCATCATTCCCTGATGGCAGAGTCAAGATAGGAGCATTGAACAATATTCTCTTCAATTATTGACAATATTCTTCAAAATATTTTTTCCCAAATAAATTTACCCCCTTTACACATGAGCTTTGTTAATGGGTGAGCCAATCTGGAAACATTCTGGACGAAACGCCGATAATAATCTGTTAAACCAATAAAACTGTGTACCTCAATTATAGTCGTTGGTGCTGGAAATTCTTGTACTGCCTTGTTCATAGAAGGATCAACATAGATTCCATCCTTAGAGATGATATTTCCAAGAAATTAAATCTCCTAATGCCAAAATTTACACTTTCTATACTTCCCATATAATTCATGACTTCTAAGAGTCTTTAGAATAATGCTCAAGTGATTTTCATGATCTTCATAGATTTTAGAGTATAAAAAATATCATAAATAAATACCACTATAAAGACATCAAGATATTCCTTTAAATCCTAATTCATTAGATCCATGAAGACAGAGGGTGCATTGGTCAATCCAAAAGGCATTACTATAAACTCATAATGCCCGTACCTGGTTCGAAATGTTGTTTTCATAATATCTTCCTTCTTCACACACAACTGATGATATCCATATCGAAGGTCAATCTTTGAAAAGTATTGAGCTCCATGAAGATAGTCGAATAAATCATCAATGCGAGGTAGGGGATACTTGATCTTTATTGTTATTGCGTTGATCTACCTACAGTCAATGCACAACCTCATAGATCCATGTTTCTTTTTAACAAAAAGAATAGGGGATCCCCATGGAGAACCAAAAGGGTGACTAAATACCTTATTACTCAATTAATCTAGTTGTTTCTTTAGTTCCACTAATTCCACAGTGGCCATTCTATAAGGGGTCTTTGATATGGCCTTGAACCATGAATTAAGTCAATGGAAAACTCAATTTCTTGTTCTGCAATATGTCCAGGAAAATCTTCTGGAAACACGTCAACATATTATTTCACAATAGGTACATCATCCATTTGAACATTATTTTCCTCACCCAATGTTATTTCATTCTCTTCCTCCCCAATAATTGAATTTAGTTGAGCTACTGGGGGAGGATCAAGATAAGAATTAGCTGGTGACGTTTCTGCACTAAAGATAAGGTGTTATTTATCACCATCATCAAAAATTGTAATCTCCTTCATATTATAATAAATCATCGAACCATGGTCTGAAATCCAATCCATGCTGAGGATTATATCAAATTCAATCAATGGTATGACGATGAGATCAGCAGATAAATGAAAATTATATACCTTAATGGGGACTGATTCACAAAACTTTGTTGCAATGATACTACCCTTAAAAGTTTTTACTAATAAATCCCTCGTTAAATAAAATTGTAAATATCTTATTATCTTAGATAATTTGTAAGATATGAAACAATTTGATGATCCAAAATCAAATAAATCATTGGATAAACATAATGAAAACATTAAATTACCTTCCACTACGTCTTTCGGAGCTTCAACCTCAGTAGTATTGATAACATAAGTTTATCTTGATGCCTTGGCCTTTTCTGAGGTAAGTTCCCCTAACTCTTAGAAAATTCATTTTAATAATGTGTCCTTTCTCTAAAATTGTCGCATTCAACATTAACAACCTCTTTCTTCACCTTGCACTCATGATCTTGGTGGCCTTTTTCACAACACCTATAACAGACTCCCATTCCCTTCAGACATGTACCAGAGTGTTTCTTCCTAAATTTACTGTAGGATAGATATTCAAGTTTTCCCTTCTTCCCCTTATTTCCATTTCCATAGTGTTCAACAGATCTCTTCTTCTATTTCTTTTTTTTAATGTCATAAGACTTAGAAAATTATTTTTCTGTCATTATTGCACATGAGACAATATCTTCATATGAAGAGAAGGATTGTGAGACTAATTCTCGACGGATAAATGGTTTTAACCCATAAAATAAAAGATCAATCTTACTTATTATGTTACGTATATAATCTTCCACATGCCTTTCTAACCTTTTAATGTTAGCTTCAAACTTTGCAACATTTTCATCCTCCTTTTTTCTTATACTCAGAAATTGTCTTTTCATATCCACTCGATGGTCATGAAGAAAGTATTTTTGACTGAAAATTTCTATAAACTATCTCCATTACACATTTGATACTTCATCATATTACCTTTTGTTTTGAATCAATGACCACCATTGATCAGCATCTCCAGTGATGTGGAAAACTGCCATGAAAACTTTTTACCTTTCGCTACTCCCAAATCCGTGGAATAATTTCTCTAAGGAATTTATCCATTGCTCAGATACTAATTGATTTGTACCGCTATTTAATGTTGCTCGTTGTTGCATCATGAAGTGATCTAACATTGATGCTCCATGTTGCGGATCAGGGCTCTCTATACGGGTAAGATTATTATTCATAACCTAAGTGAGTTGTCCCAGTATAGTGATAAGTTGATCAGCACCAGTTGTATCACTAGCTCCACTATAATTATCTTGAGTAGGAGAGAAATACCTAAATGAGGTGCATGCATTGATACAGTTTCCATTCCTTCCACTAGGCACCATTTCTAAACAATGGAATACACTATATTAGTTTATGAATCACAATACATACTTCCTATCTTATAACATACTTAACAAAAATTGAACATTTTATGGATATAATCCAAAATAAAAAAATATTTTCATTGAGGAGGTATATACTCATAAATCCTTCATAATGGTTTGTAAAGAAAATCTGGACTATCCTAAGAATATCCCATGGGAGTGTTGTAACCAAGAGTGCAACAAGGCTCGTTGTCGTGCACCAGTTCCCGTTCGAGTCTAGCTCAAAGCGGTGTTTTCGGGTTATACGCATAGGTACATCTGTGCCAGAGCCACCTCTACCTGCTCGTATCCAGCCATGGATGTATTTCTTGTAAAACTCACACAATCTATACAGTACCAAAATTCTAGGAAGATCTTCTATACTACTCCTCAAAGTCTATCTTAGGATAACATGCTCTATTTAGAGTTTTTCTAAATATATCTTCCAAGGTTTGTGCTAAAGTTCCTCCGATACCAACTATAATGCCCCGACCCCAGAATCCCAGAGTTGGTGCATTATTATGTATCATTGGCATGATAACAAAATATCAAGTCTCTAAAGATTGATTACATTAGTAGCCTTGGATATACTAGATACATTCAAATGGTTTACATTACATCATAAAATAGAAAACAACAACAACATTGTTTCTATATAAAACATTGAGATCCCATAGACTATCCCTATAGGTAAGTCATAATATACTTTTTTGCAACCTGGGAAAAATAAAACATAGAAAGGGGTGAGCTCATATGCTCAATAAGGATAACAATATAGAGGAAACATTCAAAAATAAGAATAAACATTTAAGGCAATGTATAATACTAAAACAAAAGCCTTTTCAACATAAACTTCATCATAATATGGAAAATATATATCAAAATAATTCCATTTACTTACTCACAATTATGTTATACTAGTCGAATAATCACATGCAATATCAATAGCCACTTTCATAATAAAGGAATGAATAATGCCAGACTTCATAGCCACATAGTCAAGGCCTTGTGTGAAGACAAAAAATAAGATTTTTTCAAGGCCTTATGCCAAGACACTAGTTTGTCTCATGAGACTTACTGATGCATCGAGGAGTTATAGCGGGCTCCACCCGTCACTTACTAAGTCCAATACATTCCTCATATGATAATTTTTAAACATAAAAAAAGCATTCGTATTAAAACTAGTATACTAAATGTCAATAATTTATCCATAAACCATGAATGGTATAAAAATAACACACCCATAGTCAATCATCTAACAAATCCATCAATAAAAAAAGGATTTGTATCATATGAAATCAACTAAAAAAAGATTAAAATCCATTAAATGATGTTGACATAGATGAAATCAAAACGGTTTGAGAGAAATATCTCTTTGTATTTTGAACTCATTTAATAGTAATGTAATTGTAATATAAAACCATTATTTTGATAATATTTCTATAAATTTGTAAGGGAAGATTTGATGATGTTATAATGGAAGAATATTACCGCACCCACTGTGTAAGTTAAAAAAACATTCATTCCTTAATTCTGATGAAAATGTCATAAAGTAACTTGTTTGGAAAAAACGGAAAGATTCCTTTCAAAACGTATAAGGTAAAATAAGGGTATAAATGAATTTAAGACATAATATAGTAATTAGTAAAAAAATTTTGGATTACATTTTTAGTAAAACAAAGATGTGGATGATAAAGAGGTCACGATAGATAATTACATATAAACAACTTTGAATAATGAAGAGGTTGTAGAATTAACCCTTACCTTGTACTTTTCCTTGGTAGAGGGTAGGATAAAATCTTGAATAATAGTGAAATAATTGTTATTAAATTATAAAATAACCATATACATTAAAATTATATCATATAAGATCTTCAAATATTGATTTGTTAATGATATTTTAGTAGTATCATTCTTTCGGTTGTTAACAGATTCATTTTCTTTTATTTGATTAGGTACATAAGCCATGATTGTTATGGATTGAGTGTATTTGATTCATATAAAGAATGATATTATTTTGTTTAAATATTATTTTTAATCATAACATGAAAATTATTCTTGAATTATTACGATGGGGAATGAATCTCATTGCGTTCGTGGAGACAGTAATCCGTACGTACGCACGAGCAACAATATCATTATTTTGTAATTAAAATAATAAGTAGATGGATGGTATGTCATATATACCGAATAAATAACATGTTATGTCTATTATTTTCATCAATTATAAATCATTATTATACCCATCCAAATAATAATGTATTTAATAACAACTACACCACGACATGGAGACGGTAAGTCGTACGTACGCATATATGGTGACTTGTAATTCATTGGATGGATAACATAAAGAATATAATTGTAAAATTTTTATAGAAACATAAAAGTATATATAATATAATGGAGTTATTATTTTATAATTGAAACAACATTGAAAGAGGAAGTGGAAGAATAAAATAACTTGAAAGAGGTGGTGAGATATTTACCTCTTCTTCAGGTACTGCCTATTGATTTGATCAAAAGGGATATTTAAGTTGGATTTAGGATCAAACTAAAGGATCCAGAATTAAGGGAGGATAGTGTAGAGGATATTTGGGTAGGTGTTTGTTGAGGAAAATGTATTTGAAGGTGTTAATTTGAGAGAAGGGGAAGTTCCCTTTTATAAGATTGGTGATGGGCACGTTAGGAAAATATTGAAATATTATTTTAAAATAAAATCATGTTCGGTTTAGAATGGCTTAAAAATAAATCATCTAAATTATAAGGTGTTTATTAGTCTAAAACCACTCAACCAATAGGTTTTATACAGGTTTGGATCACTATATTTACCATATCATTTAGATTTAACTCTTAGTTAAATAGTTTGACGTTTACCATGTCTCCTTGAATTTTTATATTATATGGTTAATAAACATACTATTATCTTCCAAACGAACCCCAAGTGGTTAATTAATGGAATATATAATAGTATTTAATTCCTTTTTCCAAACGATAAATTTTTAGGATTTTAATACCAATTAATAATATAATATTTGTTTTAAAAACTCATTTATGTCAATTTTGACACCATTTGGTGCATTGTTTTTTCTAAATTCATAACAACATTATTACTTATAAAAAATTCATTTAATAAACCCTAACATGTCATATTAACCAATAAAATTTTTTTAATTCATATAAAGTCTCAAATTACATTTATTTTGGTATTTATAATATCGCTTAGTTTAATATTTCATTAATAAGGTAATTACTGCATCCTCATTGTGTCATAAATAAAATAAATTATATAATGACTAAAAATTATAAATAAAATAAAATATATAAGAAATATTTATATATTTATAATGAATATTTATAGTCGAATTTATCCTATGTATAACCCTATATTAAAAATGGTTTAGTTATTAAACATTGATTTTAACACTTTTAACTCTTCTTTTAATTGAATAATAATAAATGTCCTAATCTAATCCATGTGGACCTAAAGGAACATATTTTATTCCTAATATTATTTTTGGTCGAATTACACTCATCTAATAGAATTATGACATGTCTTAGGGTAATAATAATATCATTTCTACCCTTAATTACACTATTTACTTTTAACCTTGGCAAATAAAGGTAAAAAATATATGATTCACCAAAAAATATTTTCATATTACTGAACAGCATTTTACTTATTGATATCAACCGTGTCTCTCTGATTTTTGAAATTCAACTCATAGAAGTGGTAAAATTATGTTTTATTCAAATTGGAAAATGCTCTTAGAAGGTGGGTAAAAGACAGTAAAAAGTTCAATGAAATTTATATATATCTTAAATTATTATAAACTGAATCCAATGAAATAAATTTAACTTATATAGGTATTATGTATGTATTTTGACCTAAAATAAATTTAAATAAATAAATAATTATTTAAATTAAATGTCTTTTTTGAATAATAACTTAGTGTTTTACACTATTAATCAAAAATTGAAAGTTTTCAGAAAAATACAAAAACTTTACCCCAAGCTAATTTTGATATTCCAAACCCAAAAATGAAGTCCATTTTGGAAGATAAAGTTTATAAAATTTCAAAAATTTGGTATTACTATTCATAACGTCTAGTTTGATTGGTTGTGGTGTGTTAGAACTTGATGTTGCATACAACACACGCTATAGTATTATTCAAAGAGAAGAATACCATGGAAGCTTGAGGTTTTACATGAGAGGGGAGGATCCACCAAATATAATTAAATAAATCATCATTTAAATACCTTAATAGTCACCATCCATGAAAATTATTGGGAGTGAAAACCCATTCCACATCATGTAATAAGAGAAACCCAAAACTAATGAAATAAACTTCAACCAAAATTAAAAATTGTTTCAACATCCATTAAATAATGTGAACCAAATTTACATCATTTAATTATACCATAAATTATAGGGTATTCACAATATATTACTAGTGATAGATAAATGGTGTTTAATCACATTACATTCCATTTAAATTCTTAGGCGACAGTGTGTTTTACTAATTCAACTATGAATCCCAAAAATCACATCCCGAGTTTTATGATTTTTGGGAAGACCCATTATAGACCTTTTCATTCGTGAAATCATATTCCATTAAATTAATACAAAACCCAATAACCTATCATTAGTTCATTTTCCCAAAAAAATTATCCTCATTCCCTAGAATCCATTGATTCACTAAAAAAAGGAACAAAAAAACAAAAGATAATGAATACTTGTAGGAAGATAACAAGGTATTAAAATATCCCCATCATAAATGATTTATTTACCCAAAAAGTTCCCATATTACATGAGTCACAAAAATATTTCTTCACCGCTCAATCATCAATAATTCCCACTCCAAAATATTTTGGTTATCCCATCCTGACTACCACAATACCTGGACTATATATATCATTTTACTAAGGAACTCCAAATCCGAGAAATCTATAAAATGAACATGCCGGTCAAAAAAAGGTTTTATCGGGTTCAAGATCGACATCCTACAATTAGATTACATAAGAAGGATCCATTCGATACCTCATCTACTGACATGAATATGTTGTGAATATAACTCAAGAGATATTGTAAATCCACCAAAAGTCCACCTTCACAAATTTTCCAATTTTCTAAATGTAGATCCCAATACAAGATTCCAATATACCATTTTTATCCAATTGATTATGCCCCATAGATGGTGTTACTATAAAAGAGACTCAATGCACACCATCAATCTATGGAAACTGGTGATGATGGTCAACATAAGATTTCACATGACTCTATTTTATGACCAATTTTGTCTATATCAATAGGAATATCTCTTTTATCTCTTGATTAGGACGTATCCCAGCCATGGACCACTATCCAAAATCTACCCAGTATATAGGAAATAGAAATGGATGACCATATAAACCCTCAAATACCACCATAAAGATCAAGGATAGATAAAAAAATTATATTTTGAAATATATAATGGAAAATTATCATCCCACGAACCATAAAAATCAAAAACATGGGCCTCAAGATTAACGCCAAGAACCTAGATAACACTCTACTTCTATAAACATGTTGAACAATTATTTTTTATGCTTAATTTCAAAATATAAATCATAACCACATATATATCATTCAAAAACATGTGTGTTTACCTTGGGTACCTAATACAAATATCCAATGTGGGAACCCCAGGAAGTCCCAAAAAATCTCAATCATAAAATTCCTCAAGTAGTTCCACCTTCATCTTCTCATTGTTATATTGCAAATTCATTGATTTCTGGATTTGATCAATGATAACCCAAATCACATATTTACCACTAATATTCTAGGTAAACCAGCAATGAAATCCATGTAAAATCACCTCATTTACATAAATGAATGTGTAAGGTATGTAATACACCAGTAAACCTATGGTGTTCCACCTTAATTATATTATAACTCAAAAATTGTGATATAATAATCCTAAATAAATCATTTATCCACTGACCAAAATACTGAAATCTCAAATAATGATACATCATGGTAGTACCCTAGTGTATATACCAAAAATATTGTTGTACACTTTACAAAAACTCCTTCCCAAAGGAAAATAAAAAAACCAACCTATTATTGGAGGACAAATCTCCACTAGGAGACTGATTCCACTCAAATTAAATATCACCACCATAACATATTTTACCAAATCATATATAAAAATGGACTCCACTTCAACCATTAATAACATGCCTTACTTGTCGTCACAATTTTCAAATTTTCTAACTGTTGGCCTTCTCTCAACTTATCCACCGGAGTGTTCTCCTACCTTGGAGCCCTTCGAACTAGTTCCCCATGAAGGAGGTTTCCCTACTCCAATGCCCCTTGTAATAGATCATTCAAGGAGTCTCCTTTTGGTTTGTCTAGTGATATGCAACGATCTTGTTTCCTGGATGTCCATATCCCAGATCTGAAGGTTTTTTGTGTTGAAGGTTGTCTCACCCTAGAGTTTACAATGTCTGGTTTTGCGGAGGTGGAGGAGTGATAAAAGTGAAATCTCATGTTTCATTTAGGCTCAGAAAATCCCTCCTTAGTGGTCTTTAGAAGATTCAATCTCTCATCAGTCCTCCTCTCTGGTGTTTAGATCTCATATATTCACAAGAATTATTTCTTCCTTGTTATGTCTTCAGAAGCTAATTTCATACATGAATGGTGTAGGGCCCCACATGTTTTCAGCCGATGCAGTTTTAGTCTACCGTGTTGGTCTTTTGATATTAATAGGGGCAAGGAAAATCCATTGGATGCAGTTTGGATCCATCTCCCAGGACTTCCTATCCCTTTTAATTATGGGGGGTTTCTTAGGGTTATTGGGGATGCTCTCAGTAGCTTTTGGTTCTCAGATGCTAGAACTTCCAGTGGCGAAGACATTTCGGTGGCTCGCATTTGTGTGGAACTATATAACTCTCTCCTTCCGCCAAGCAAGATATCACTTTATGTTCAAGATGCCTTAGATAGAATCAAGAGAACATTTACCTTATGTTTCCTCGTTTTTTCTCTCATTACTTGTTGTAGGGTCATTACCTTCATGTCTGTCATAGACGACAGCAGGGAGAAGAGATAAGACATCGTAAGTCCTCTCCCTTTAGTGCCAATTTTCAAGCTCGGTATCTTCATTCTACTTCAAGGGTTTCGTATAGGGATTCCTTGTATCTAGTGGATAATTGAGTTCCAGATCCTTTCTACCTTGCTTATGGGATATAGTTTCCCTCAAGACCTATCCATGAGGGTGATGTGGTTATGTTCCCTGACATAGTTCCTAGTGTTATGAATGATGGGATATCCTTTTCAGAGGGTAAGTTATCTTTTTTCCCTAACCTCATTTCTTTTTTCCTAAAGAGGATGTTCTTGGAGGAGTGTCTGCATGGGTCAAGAACCTCTACATCAGGTCTTCTGGAATTTTCACCCATGTTCTCTAGTTCACGATTATTCTTCTAGGATGTTCCAGTGGGGGCATCTATTGTGGATCAGTAGGTATATTGTGCTCTCCCTAAGTTTCATCCCCATTTTCTATGTCCGGATTTATAGTTGGAAGCCAAACCAAGTACCCCCCAGCCTTATAGGACCCTAACTTTATTGGTTCCAAGTCAAATTTTGTCTCTAAATCTTTCTATGAAGTCGCTACATACCCAGTTTGTGTGAGGATGTTTACCAATGAGTGAGTTTCTACTCATTCGCAATCAAGGTTACCCAAGAAGAGGTCCTTCTCCCACTTCCAACTGGCTAATAGCTTTGGGGTAAAATCCAAAAGCTTTATCATTCCAATGATTCCAATATTTATATGGTATACCCATGGCCTCAGTGTTCGGGTGAAGATAGATTTCATTGCCTCCGCAATAAGTGAACATATGGCTGCGGTTGTGGCCATTATTGAACACAAGAAAAACCCTATGAGGATCCGGGATTTTTTGTGGAAGATCATGATGCATGGATCCCTACAGGATGATCCAAATAACAGTCACATTTGGATCTTTTGGAACAAGAATACTTCTATGGATATGGTGCAAGATGGGGATCAATTTATTTCTACCAAGGTGACATTATGAGTCAGCTGCTTCTTCATGGCCTGTGTTTATGGGAGTTATCACCCTCTATAAAGGGCAAAAATATGGAGTGATTTAAACAGGTTTCTCCAAGAATTCATACCATGGATTGTTGTAGGGACATTAATATTTTTTCATCCCCATAGGAAATAAAATGTCGGGGTCCTTTTTAGAGGAACACCAGTAGATAGCATAATTAGTTCATGGTTGGGAAAGGATTTTCTGATCTAGGATACTCAAGTGATGATTTTACCTATTACAACAATTGAAGGGGATCTAATCTCTCATGGTGCCATCTGGATAGATGTTTTGACAACATGTATTCTATATACATGTTCTCTACCTTAAAAGAGTGTCAGGTGGTCTTAGTAATTTCTAACCTTTCCCCCACTTGGTTTTGATTTATTATTGGCAGGACCATCAGGAGAGGTTCTTTTTTTGCAGTAGTGGGTGACCAAGCTGGGTTATCAAGAGCTGGTTCATTATATTTGGAATTCTATATGACATGTTAAATCTTGGATATCGCTTCATGATAAACTGAGACACCTTAAGATTTGTCTCCTCTCATAGGCACAAGATATCCATCTAGTGGATAGTGAAATTGATGGAGCACTTTGGGTTGTTTAATTTCATGAATTGAGGTTCAAAGAATATTGGAATGACCAATCTTATGAGGATATTTTTAATAGAGAGGAATCTCTTGATTAATTTCTTCTGTCTTAGGAACAATAGTCCAAGGAAGCCTCAAGATTAAAATGGCTCAAAGAAGGGGATTGAAATAATGCTTTTTTTCATGCCTGCATTATTGAAAAAAGAGACCTTCCAAGCCTAATATTCTATTCAAAGATGGTTCTTACACAGATGACTAGGTTGTTTTGGGAGGTATGGCCCACTCCTATTTCAAGGATCTATTTTCTAGACCTAATGTTCATATGACTAGTGGTTACCCATGAAGAGACAACGGGTTCTTTGATGATATTCCCAAATGTTTCTCTACTCATGAAAATGAGAGGGTGAGTTCATTACTAGATGAAAAGGAAATACTCATATCTGTGATGAACCTCCATCCAGATATTGTGCGAGGACCTAATGGAATCCCGGGTTCCTTATATAGATGAAAATGGGATGTGGGTATGATAGATATCATTACAGGGATTCGTGACTTCTTCAGGGGATGTAACCTACTGAGGTTTTCTTGGGCTACCACCATGGCTCGTATTTCTAAAACTAGAGCCCCACCTCTATAATGTAGTACATACTAGTGATCATGTACAACATCCCATACAAAGTCCTTGAAAGTGTCATTAAATCTAGATTTTCTACATATCTTTCTCGATCGATCTCTATGGAGAAGCATGTTTTTGTGAGGGGTTGATCTATCCAAGGGTCCATTTCCCATGCACATGTACTTATAAGGGATATTAACACTAAAACTCAGGGATCAAATGTAGATCTCATTATGGATATGAACAATGAATATGATCATGTGGAGTGGGTATTCATTAATATGGTTTTGGATTTTATGGGTTTTCTTCCTGGAATATTGACCTTCTTTTTATATGTTTTAGCTCTCCGTGGATGGAAGTATATTTTCTTGGGAATTCGTATGGTTTCATTAAGGCAATATTATGCTTCTTCCATGGAGATCCTTTGTATCCAAGAATCATCATCCTCACCCAGGAGGTCCAGAGTAGGCTCATTCTTAGAAGCATCAATAATGGTGATATTCTTGCATACTGAAAAAGTGTGAGGGAAATGACTGTTTCACATATTATGTTCACTGATAATACTCTTGTGTATATTAATTATGTGAAAAAGTCCATTTGTGGTTTGAATAGGCTTCTGGAGGAGTACTGCAACTAGAGTTGTAAACTTATCAACAAATTGAAAAGTTTCTTTTTCATCTCAATCAAATGATCTTCATGTCGGATTTCTGATATTGAAAAAAACATGCCATGAAAAGAGGATGTTTTTCCATTCACTGCCTTGGGGATCCAATTTCACATGTTATAAATCGGATTCAGGATTTTGATTTCCTTACTAATAAGATAGAGGATCACATCCACAACAGGAAAAATAGTTACTTATCATTTGGGGGATGTATTTATCTCAATAACAGTGTGATTTTTGCAACTTCTGTACATGATCTATCTATATTTTTGGCTCCAAAGGGTGTTATCTCCAGCATTGACAATCTTATGGTTAGTTTCATCTAGTATCCTATTATGAAAGGGGAAAAATACTAGGCCTTTTGGAGTAAATTGGCTAGGCCTTCTACGGAACGTGGAATTAATGTGTGTAGTTTGGCTGACACTCTTAGTAGAATGTAGGATAAACTATCTTTGGAAATTGTGGATTATATTACACTATGGGGGGAAACTATGAATACTCTTTTCCACCTCCAATACTTAGTGGATGGAAGGGGATCTCTGTTATGGCCTAATCTTTAGCAAATCGTCTCTGAGCTTCTCTTCCACTCGCAATGGGTCGTAGGGAGGGGTGGAATTTCTTTCTGGAATCATAACTGGGCTGGGAGATTGTTGGGTTTTCTAGGATTCCACGCTCCTTCCATATCCTTCTAAGAAGCTAGTTTTTACCCAGGCATTATCAATACGGCGCTGGATGAGAAGCAGAAGGCCCTCTTCAATCTCATAGCCTTATCTCAGGACCTTGAATGGTGTGTTTTCACTCTTTCATCCTTTGGGGTTTGTTCTGCTTGAGATTTGCATCACATTAGGTGTATCTTAGAGGCTTTGGATGACTTGAATGATTTTTTATGGACCAATGTGGTTCCCTCAAAATATAACTTCCTTTTATGGAGTATAAGGCATCACACCAATCTAATTGATTAAAATATTAAGCACTGTGATATCCATATTACCTCTCAGTGCTCTTTTTACATATCCTCTAAGGAGGAAATGACCGATCATCTATTCTTCTTGGGTGAATGGGTGGATGCAGTCCAGTGATTTTTTGGGGATTTTATAAGGAATATTGATCCTTCTCTAGGGTAACTACCATTCTTGGAATGATGGTTCCATGGATCAGGAGACAAAGTAACGGAGAATACGGCTCGTTCTTTGATTCTCCATGTTGGTTGCTGGTCGATCTAGAAAGCTTAGAATAAGATCAGATACAAGGGGACTCGCACTCCGGGTATGTCCATCATCATCAGGACGAAATGCATCCTTACTATTTCGGACCATCACCTCAGTAACTGGCAGGGTGCACCTTCCATTAGTTGAATTGTTTCCAGTCTTCATGGATCCCAAATGAGACAGTTTATCAATAGAGGTATCTGGTTTTAGGGTTCTCCCCCCTCATGGGGCCTTAAAATAAATACTAATGGGTCTTATTCAATAGATGTCATGCGTGAGGGTGGGGTTTTTCGGGACTTGTGGGGATCGGTCCACCTGACCCTCTCCTCCCAGATAGGCAATGGATCCTCTCTTCAGGCCGAGGCTGTGGCCATGCTCACGGGGATTACCCTTTTTTCATCAGAAGGTTGTTGATCTTGTTGAGGTTGAAACAGATTAACTAATTCTCCATGATTATCTGAATGATATATTCTCTCCTCCATGGTCCATTTTCTACATTATCAGAATGTGAAAAGGTATTCTCTCTAACATAACCAAAATCAGTCACTCCTGGCATGAGGGTAACCATGTGGTGGATCAACTTGCTTCAATTGATGTTCTTGGTCCTGACCTGATCTATTTGCATGATTTTTCCGCTTTGAATCCCGAAGGGGTCAATTTTACTAGATGGGATGCCCTTGGATATCACTATTTCTATCACGACCCACCTTCACCAAAAGGAAGGAAGGGTCAGCAGATTTCCAGGCCCTTCCTTCTTTATGTTTAAGGAGAGATAATGACCCCCCGAAACCCGCCTTCAATAGGTCCCGGAGTGGAGACCAGCCGCAAGGGTATGTAATCACACACTAAATGGAAGGCATTGCCCTTTTTATTTTAATAGGATTGGGATATAAGATAGTGAATCCCACAACAACAAAATTGAAAGTGAAAGTACGGCTGAAAATAAACCATTCCCATATGCATGTTCAAAGGTAAAAGATACAAGTCACAAAACTCCAAAGGTGAAAAGATACCAAGAAAACGAAAACAGCAACAAAAAATTCCCCAAAGGTCCAAGCTAGTATGGCTCTGCACGATCCCGAATGTCCTCCTGGAAAACTGAAAGCAGTTTTATATACAGAGGTTAAGCATGCAAGTACACTCAGTAGGGAAAACCAAAGACTGTCATGCACAAGTGAGGAGACATTCTAATGCCCTGTGGAAAAAAGAGATAATTGAACACCTAACAAGGAAAACTATCCACCCAAAGCCTCACCAAGGCACACTCCCCAAATAACGCAAGTCAAGTAAAGTAAGGTAACAGAAAATCGATGTTTGGGTACCCTGTGCCGCTTTCCCACTGGTTATTGAAGACATCCTACGCGTCGAACAAATCCTGCCATTCTCACCGCAGTCCCACTACCACACCTGCCCGCACACACCTGGGCCAAAACCACACATCACGCCCGCAAACACCTAGGCACAACCTCTATCCCACCCATAGACACCTGGGACACAACAATATCATGTCACCATTCCTGAAAACACCAAGGCCAGAACAACCACTTCCACGCCCGAAGACACCTGGACCAGAAAGATATCGTCACGCCCGAAGACACCTGGTTCTCACCCCAAAGATACGTGGGAAACAACTTGCCCAGAAACACCTGGGCCAACCTCCGAAACCACCTCGCCCAAAGATTATCTAGCTAATAATGGACCTCAGGCCATCAGAGCCTGCCCAATGATATATGGGATATCCGGGAAAGGGATCAGAAAGGAGCTAATAACCAGCAACTAATAAAAGTGTTTGGAAAAACACCCTCCCCAATGAAATGGGGGTGTTCAGCACTAAGTGCTCAAATTGGGTGGGGCACGAATAAGAAACATAAGAACAAAAAAAATATGTATAAGTAACAAACAGTTAACCCAAAAAATGCTTTCCAAAGACAATCCAAGAATAGGAACACTCGTCCCTATTCAGCGGAAGCACACTACTCACAGCCAAGTCACAACTCACCCCCAGAACCAATTCCCATTTAACCTGTTCTTGCGTCCATTTTCAAATAATCTCACTTAAATAAAGTTCTTAACTACTATGAAACTAACAGCAAAAGAAATAACCAAGTGAAAAAGTTACAGCCAATAGCAATTTAAGCATTCACACCCAGTTCTCTTGCAATGTCACAACAACAAAGGGATTAGAGAGATCCCTCGAAGTAATAGAACCAAAGAAAACCCCAAGATATAGCCCCATGTTCCCAAAATCCTGGATCCAACGGGTTCTCAACAACAGAGGATCCCACCCCAATTCATGATATAAGCAGAGTAATCACACGACCTCAAATTCACAACTAGTTAAATGATAACAACAGGGGATCCCATCCCCACCCGCATCGCCCTAGAAATCGGCCTATGAAAGAAATAACCAAACCTCTACCACCAACACAAGGCAAGCCCATGCATGTATTTTTCAATTTAAAATATTTAACACACTCCATGGTTTCAATTACATTGTGCTTTAACCGGGGTTATCACAGAAAAGTGTTGATCCTGGTGCTCTCAATTTATTTAACCGAGTATACGTAATTAACCAATTCCATGTTACGGTTATTTAAATATCCAAAAACACCGAGGTTAATTAGTTCACAGAGAAAGAACTCCAACGACCAAGATTTTCAGTGAGCATAGGCCCATATAATTCACAACATATATCAACAATAAAAGAGAACAGCAGGTCATCGATCACACTACCCTTTCATTCTTTAAATGTCGGTTTCTTATCAAAATTAAGTTCGGTTTCATCAATTTCCACAGGGGAAAAATCATACCCACCCTGCATGATATACAGAAAGAAGAGGAAAAGGAGAAAATTCCCTACCCGAAGGATCGACGTTAAGTCCTCGCGTGGAAACTGGAAAATAGGAGTGGCAGGAACTCCACGAAACAAGATCAAGGAAAACTTCGCAACATGGGTATGGATCGTCGAGAGGAAGGGTACTCCGATCGTAAGATGATCGATAAAAGAAAACTAGGGATAAACCTTCTGTTATAGAGGATGAGATATAGCATTCCTGGGATGGTTAAAATGTGGAAAAAAATACCCAAAAATGCATAACAAGCAGGATCATGGGTTGACCATGCGGCTGAGACACCCCACACGCTACTTAAAGGTCCCCGCTTTTTGCGGCGGTTTAAACTGATGCACACCTCATGGTTTTTCATTTAAGGGGCTACCTCACTAATCATTTAATTTAAATGGGCATTAATGGGCTTTAAAACAGGCATAAAGTGGTCAAAACATGGTTTAAAAACCAATTTGCAAAAAAAAGGAGGCGCTACTGGAAAACCCTTGGGGTTAGGCGAGAGCTACCATTAGTCGAGAGCCACCAAGTGGTGACAGCTACCGGTAGATGAGAGCTACCAGTTGGCGACAACTATTGGAGTCTGAGAGCTACCGGTAGCCTAGAGGTACCGGTAGCCAAGAGCTACCGGTATCCGAGAGCGACCGGTAGCCGAGAGCCACCTGTAGCCGAGAGCCACTGGTAGCCGGGAGCCACCAGTAGTCGAGAGGCACCGGTAGCTGAGAGCCACTGGTAGCCGAGAACCACCAGTCTCTGAGAGCCACTGGTAGCTGAGAGCCACCGGTGGCCCAGAGCCACCGATAGCTGAGAGGCACCTGTAGCCGAGAGTCACTGGTAGCCGAGAGCCACCGGTAGCCAAGAGCCACTGGTAGCCCAGAGCCACCAGTAGCCGAGGGCCACTGGTAGCTGAGGGATACTGGTACCCAAAGGTCACCGATAGGCTAGGTCTACTAGTAGGCCGAGGCTACTGGTAGGCCAAGGCTACCAGTAGGAGTCACCGAGAAGCTGGGATGGCCTTCCAGGCCACCCAGATCACCTCAAATATCATATTTTTTTCCAAGTAATGGACCCCAAAAACCCGGGCTATTACATCAGATACTTCTAAAACTATTCTCGTCCTCGAGAATATAAGAACAACCCTGAAAGGAGAAAAGTGGGGTCCAAAAAACCACCCTCTAAAGATACTTCTAAGGGGAAAACCGCAGAGTTGTTTGAAATCTGGAACAGAACCCTCCCCCTACATCCAGGAATAATCCCCCAAGATTTATCAACCACAAACATTCACAACAATCACACGGATCACAGGTCCAACACATGAGTTAGGGAGTCCCCTCCTACATGTTAGGATATTATCCACTTTGGGCGGCACTAACTCGCCTGCACGGGTTTAATCGCATCCACATTAATGCTTCCTGATTAGCAGACAGGTTTTCTGCTCATCACACATTCATAGACATACACACAGAGAACAGGGAACAGATCATCTAATAGCTAAGAAAAACAATCATTTCATATATTAAATCACAAGGTACAATATCTCAAGGATCAGAACAAAAACAACAAGGAGGTCAAAACAGCTCTGGGTACTGAACGCATAACTGGGCCTCCCACTCCCATGTTCTGTCTTCCAAGCCACCATGCCTCCACAACACACAAACCAAGGGTATGGTTCATCCACAAATCACTTTCTCCTAACTATCCTTGATCTTGTCTAGTCATTTTATGAAGGTCGTATCATCTTCGACATCTGACTCTCCCAAATTGATGACATGGGAGTCGTTGTGTAGATATCAATGAAGCTGGGACACGTGGAATACATCATGTATCCTCAGTAGAGGTGGTGGTATCCCTAGCTGATAAGCCACGTCACCGACCTGCCGCAACACTTCAAAGGGTCCGATGAACCTGGGAGAAATCTTACTTCCCCTACCGAACCTCCGCTGTCCACGCCGAGGGAAGACCTTCAAGAACACGCGGTCCCCGACCTCGAACTCCAAAGGTCTCCTCCTACCATCGACATATGAATTCTTCCGGTCCTGAGCCACCTTCATCCTTTCTCTTATAAGATGAACCTTCTCTGTCGCGCTCTGCACCACCTCTAGGCCAAGAACACCTGCTTCCCCAACCTCAGTCCACCACACGGGTGAGCGACACAGCCTTCCATATAGGGATTTGAACGGATCCATTCCAGTGGTAGAGTGATGGATATTATTATAGGATTACTCTAACAGAGGCAAGTGTCGCTCCCATGATCCCCCAAAGTCCAGAACGCATGCTCGGAGCATATCTTCCAGGGTCTGGATGGTGCGCTCTGTATTCCCATCTTTCTGGGGGTGGAAAGTAGTGCTAAGGCGTTGCTGGGTGCCAAATGCATGTTGCAAACCCCTCTATACTCGTGAGGTAAAACGTGCATCCCTGTCCATGACTATGGAACTCGGAACTCTATGCAACCGCACTACCTCGTCCACATACTTCCGTGCTAGAGCATCCACTACACTCGGCTCCTTAATCGCCAAAAAGTTAGCCGACTTCATCAAGCAGTCCACTACTACCTAGATGGTGTTGCAGCCCCCTTGCACATTGGGTAGTCCAGTGACGAAATCCATCGATATGTCATCCCACTTCCACTTGAGGACATCTAAATTTTGCAACAACCCACCTAGAACACGGTGTTCAGCGTTTAACTACTGACACACTAGGCACTTGGACACAAAATCTGCCACTGCTCGCTTTACTCTGTGCCACCAAAGATATCTCCTCAGACCCTGGTACATCTTGGAAACTATTCGGTGTACCACTAGGGGTGAGTTGTGGAACTCACTAAGAACCTTTCCATGCATCGCCTCTGGAACAAACATCTTCCCATGAAAGAGCATCCGATTTTGACCATCTTCCATCCACCATTCCGGAGCATCGCCCTAGTCAACTCAGTCGCACATCACTTCGCACTCTGGGTCTCCCCACTGAGAATCCTCCACTTATCGCAACAGAGAAGATTTCACTTTCATATGATACAAGAAACCTCTACCACTATCCATCCTCGCATCCAGGTGTAAGACAACCAACTCCTCCATCACCATCCAAGCGTATGACAACTCTCGTACCGCATCCGTCTGCGACCTCCTGCTCAAGGAATCCGCCACTACATTCCCTTTTCCTGAAGTATATGAAATCTAGAAGTCATAATCTTGGAGGAACTCCATCCACCTTCGCTACTGTAAGTTTAGGTCCTGCAGGGAGAAGATATACCTCAAGCTTGTGTGATCCGTGAAGACCAAAAAGTGTTCTCCGATTAGGTAATGCCTCCACAACTTTAGTGAGAAAATGACTGCTGTAGGCTCCAGATCATGGGTGGAATAATTATGATCATGAGGACATAGCTCCCTAGACCCATAGGAGATCACCCCTTATCGCTGCATCAACGCACATCCGAGGCCTTTCCCTGAAGCATCACAAAACACCTCATACACTGCCACTTCTTCTAGTAGTCTCAGCACTAGGTCACTAACCAACTTATCCTTTAGATAGCTGAAGGCTGCCTCGCACTTCTCACTCCACATGAAAACCTGGTCCTTCTTGGTCAAGGACGTCAATGGTGTCGCAACTCGAGACAAGTTGGGTACGAACCTCTGGTAGTAACCTTCCAGCCCGAGGAAACTATGAACCTCTACCACGTTCTTGGGTGCTTCCCAAGAAACAACTGCCTCAACCTTTGATGGGTCCACCGCTACTCCTTGCTCGGACACTATGTGCCCATGGAATTTCACTTTTTCGTGTCTAGAACTTTCATTTCGACAACTTCCATTAGAGTTGGTGCTGTCAGAGGACCTCCAAAACCATCCTCAGGTGCTCAGCGTGGTCCTCCTCTGATCTTGAGTAGATCAAGATGTCGTCAATGAACAGGACTACGAACCGATCCAGATACTCCCTAAAGATGGAGTTTATAATCCCCATAAACACAGCAGGAGTGTTCGTAACTCCGAAAGGCATGAATACAAACTCGAAGACCCATATCTTCACCTGAAGGCCTTCTTTGTGATGTCTCCCTCCTTTACCCTCAACTGGTGATACGCAAACCGTAGGTCGATCTTCGAGAACCATCCTGCCCCTTTCAGCTAGTCAAATAGATCGTCTATCCTTGGAAGAGGGTAGCGATTCATGATAGTTACCTGATTCAGCCTCTTGTAATCTATGCACAGCCTTAGACCACCATCTGCCTTCTTCGCAAACAACACAAGAGCACCCCACGGTGACGCACTCGGTCGAACAAAACCCTTGTTCATCAGATCTTCAATATGAATCTGCAACTCCAGTAGCTCTGAAGGCACCGTCCAATAGGGAGCCATCGAAATCGAACGAGCACCAGGAAGAAAGTCTATACCAAACTTGATATCACGTCGAAGGGGTAGAGTCGTCACCTCCTCAGGGAAGCTGTCCATAAACTCACTAACGATCCCTGGTACCTCGACCATCTCAGCATCCACTGACTCAACTAGCAGCTCAGCTAATAAAGAGAGGAGGGGTTCCTCTCGCCTGTTTCCCTTCTAGCCACTCCGCTTGCCCGAGAAAGTAACATGTCGGCCACTCAAGTCTGAGAACAAAACCCTTCCTTAGATGTATTCGATAATGGAACACACAGAGAACAACCAGTCGATTCCTAGGATGACATTGTATGGTTGTATATGTAGCAGTAAGAGATCCCTGATTGACTGATTCTGACCTATCATCAGTTTGCATCCTCGACAAACATATAACAAGTCGGTCTGACCTCAGACTGGTGTGCTCAGAACCAGGGGAACAATAAGTCTCTCAGCATCTAGACCCAGAGCACAGGCCAGACCGAGTGAAACAAAGGTGTACGATGCTCCGATATCGAACATGGTGTATGAAAGTGTACTGAACAAACTGATCGTACATCGAACAACCTCCGGTCCCGCTGGAACTGCTGCCTCTGTGGCGTGAAACTGCCCACGCCCAGCTCCTTTAACCCTCAGCTGTCGTCAACCTCCCCGACCATGCCCTGGTCGAGGCACCTGAGGAGAACCCTGAGGTCGGACTCCCCCTACAATGTCTACCCTCAGAGGAGCAGGAGTTCGCTGCCCCTGCTGTTGCTGCTGGAAGGGCCTAGCTGGAAGCTGCTGTTGAGGCGGGTGCTGGGCCTATCTGCCACTGTTGTACTGTACTCAGTCCAGGAACTGATTCTAGAGACGTCCGTGGCTCCAATAGAAGAAGCACCTCGGTCATGGGCACGATGGGAATGGGCGAGGACCGGGGGATAGGAACTGGAACTACTACGGCCAGCTCCCTGCTGGTCAGAACCTAGAGGGTCCTGATGCTGGAGGTCTGGTGCTGATAGCCTTTCCCTTTGATGGGCCTAGCTGAATCCCTTCTCATGACACACTGCCCAGCATGTGAATCCTCTCCGCAACCTCATCCTTCTTCTGGACCTCCATATATGTTAGTAAGGTGAAGGGGGTAACAGTGTACTGGAGGGATGGTCGGAGCGCCTCCTCTAAACGTCTCACCCGAGACTCGTCATCTGGAAGGGGGTCAGGAGAAAAGTAGAGTAGGTCCTTGAACTTGATCCCCAGCTCCCTTACCGACATACTCCCCTACTGGAGGGAGAGTAGTTCCTGCATCTTCTCTTCCTTAATCATAGAAGAGAGGAATTCCTCCCGGAACTCCTTCTCGAAATTAGCCCATGCCACCTCGGCCTCTCTCCTCTCCCCCTGGTAGAGCGTCCACCACGGACGCGCTGCACCCCGCATCTGGCTGACGGCCAGAGGAACCAATTACTCAGTCGGAGCCCGGATCAAGCCGAATTTTATCACCAACTCCTCTAGCCATCCCTCCATCTACATGTCAGAGGTGCTGCCCTCGTACTTCTTGAGGGTATGTCGCTGGAAGGCTTGAGGCGTCTTCTGCCACTAGTCATCCTACTCCTCTCGATCATCCCTCTACTGATCGGCCAAGTCAACCTCTTGGGCCTCGATCGCCCGTACAACTTGTGGTCATCTCTTGGGTGCCATTGCTGCAAGGTAAACAAAGAATACCTAAGCCCAAGTAGTGCCGAATATTGTTCTTAAAACTTCTTAAACATCTTATTTATTTCAATTTCCCAAAACACCCTAGAAACATGAGAACAGAAGTAATTATGATGCATGTACCATTCCCAGGGTCTCTACCCTGAAATCATCATGGCATCACATGGTTGTTCGGTAGGTCCAGAGTCCTTGCATCGGAACACGGGGGGACCGAAAATCCCGTGTCCTAGCCGGTCTTTCCAGGCTTAATTCACGCACCAAGGTCACCCAACACTGTTTACCTACCATACCATAGAATCCTCACTGTGTCTAACTCCAGACTCCATCCTATCTCTCAACCCACCTCTGATACCACTTTTTCACGACCCGCCTTCACCAAAAAGAGGGAAGGGTCAGCAGGTTTCCAGGCCCTTCCTTCTTTAAGTTGAATGAGAGATAATGACCCCCGAAACCCGCCTTCAATAGGTCCCGGAGTGGAGACTAGCACCAAGGGTATGGAATCCCACATTAAATGGAAGTCATTTCCCGTTTTTTAAGTTGGATCGGGAGATAAGATAGTGAATCCCACAACAGCAAAAGTGAAAGTGCAAGTACGGCTGAAAGTAAACCATTCACATATGCATGTTCAAAGGTAAAAGATACAAGTCACAAAACTCAAAAGGTGAAAAGATACCAAGAAAAGGAAAACAACAACAGCAATTGCCCAAAAGGTCCAAGCTAGTACAGCTCCACACGATCCCCGAAGTCCTCCTGGAAACCTGAATGCAGTTTTATATACATAGGGTGAGCATACAAGTACACCCAGCAAGGAAAACCAAAGGCTCTCGTGCACAAGTGAGGATACATTCTATTGCCCCATGGAAAAAAGAGATAACCAAACACCTAACAAGGTAAACTATCCACCCAAAGCCTCACCAAGGCACACTCCCCAAATAACGCAAGTCATGTAAAGTATAGTAATAGAAAATTGATGTTTGGGTACCCTGCGCTACTTTCCCACTAGTTATTGAAGACATCCTATGCATCGAACCAATCTCGCCATTCTCACCGCAGTCCCACTGTCACACCTGCCCGTACACACCTCAGCTACAACCACATATCCCACCATCAAACACCTGGGCCACAACCACTATCCCGCCTATAGACACCTGGGCCACAACAATCTCACGTAACCATTCCCACAAACACCTAGGCCAGAACAACCATTGCCACACCCGAAGACACCTGGGCTAGAAAGCTACCGTCATGGCTGAAGACCCCTTGGCCTCATCCCGAAGATACATGATAAACAACCTGCCCGTAAACACCAGGGCCAACCACCGCAACCACACCGCCCAAAGATTCTTGGGCTAATAATGAACCTCAGGCCATAACAGCTTGCCCGAAGATACTTGGGATATCCGGGAAAGGGAGCAGAAAAGATCTAATAACCAGACACCTATAGAAGTGTAGTGAAAACACCCTCCCCCATGAAATGGGGGTGTTCGGCACTAAGTTCAAAACTTGGGTGTGGTTATAATAAGAACCATAATAACTAAAAAATACATGTATAAGTAACAAACACTCAACCCAACCTAGGGTTTCCAAATCCAATCCAAGCACAAGCACACTAGTCCCTATTCATAGGAAGCACACTGCTCACAGCCGAGTCACAACTCACCCCCCAGAACCAATTCCCATTTAATATATTCTTGCTTCCATGTTCAAGTAATCTCATTTAAATAAAGTTATGATCTAATGGGAAACTAAAAGCATAAGCACAAACAAACAGAAAAAGTTACATCCAACAGCAATTTAAGCATTCACACCCAGTTATTTTGCAAAGTCACAACAACAAAGGGATAAGAGAGATCCCTCGAAGTACTGGAACCAAAGAAAACCTCGAGATATAGCCCCATGTTCCCATAATCCAGGAGCCAATGGTTTGTCAACAATATAGGATCCCACCCCAATTCGTGATATATGCAGAGTAATCACACAGCCTCAAATTCACAACTAGTGAAAGTATAAAAAAAGTGGATCCCATCCCCAGCCGGATCGCCCCAACAATCGACATGTGAAAGAAACAACCAAACCGCTACCACCAACACAAGGCAGGCCCATGTAGGTATTTTCAGATTTAAAAGATTATACACACTCCATGGTTTCAATTCCAATGTGCTTTAACCGGGGTTATCACAGAAAAAGTTTGATCCTGGTGCTTTCAATTTATTTAACCGAGTATACGTAATTAACCAATTCCATGTTATGGTTATTTAAATATCCAAAAACACTGATGTTCATTAGTGCAAAGAGAAATAACACCAATGACCATGATTTTTAATGAGCATAGGCCCATATAATTCACAACATATATCAACAATAAAAGAGCACAGTAGGTCATCGATCACACTACTTTTTCATTTTTTAATGGTTGGTTCATTATATTCGTTAAGCTCGGTTTCATCAATTTCCACAGGTTCAAAAGCATACCCACCTCAAATGATACATATAAAGGAGAGGAAAAGGAGAAAAATCCCTACCTGAAGGATCGACATTATGTCCTCGTGTGGAAACAGGAAAACAGGAGTGGCAGGAACTCCACGAAACGCGATCAAGGAAAACTTCGCAACATGGGTATGGCTCGTCGGGAGGAAGGGTACTCCGAGCATAGGATGATCGAGAAAAGAAACCCAGGGAGAATTGTTTGGTTATAAAGGCTGATATACAACATTCCCGTGACAGTTAAGATACGGAAAAAAACCCGAAACCGCTTAAGAAGCAGGATCGTGGGTTTACCATGTGGTTGAGACACCCCACACGCTACTTAAAGGTCCCCACCTTTTGGGGTGGTTTAAACAGACAAACACCTCATGATTTTTCATTTATGTGGGTACCTCACCAATCATTTAATTTAAACGGGCATTAATGGGCTTTAAAATAGGATTAAAGTGGTCAAAACATAGTTTAAAAACCAATTTTCACAAAAAGAAGGCACTACTAGAAAACCCGTGGGGGTAGGCGAGAGCTACCGGTAGCCGAGAGATATTGGTTGGTGACAGCTACTAGTAGCCAAGAGCTACCAGTTGGAAACAGCTACCGGTAGCTGAGAGCTACCGGTTGGAGATAGCTATCGGTAGCTGAGAGCCACCGGTAGCCTAGAGTTACTGGTAGCCGAGATCCACTAGTATCTGAGAGCCACTGGTAGCCGGGAGCCACCGGTAGCCGGGAGCCACCGGTAGCTAGGAGCCACCGGTAGCCGAGAGCCACTGGTAGTTGAGAGCCACCGGTAGCCGAGAGCCACCTGTATCCGAGAGCTACCGGTACCCCAAGGCCACCGGTAGGCAAGGTCTACCGGTAGGTCGAGGCTACCGGTAGGCCAAGGCTACCGCTATGAGTCACCGAGAAGCTGGGATGGCCTTCCAGGCCACCCAGAACACCTCAAAGATCAGATTTTTACCATGTAATGAACCCCAAAATCTGGGGCCATTACAATTTCAGACCTCCCAAGGCTACTTGTTTCATATGAAATTCTGTTTTGTTTTTGACTCCTCAATATAAAAGTAACTTTGATGATGACCAAAGCATTGCTACTCTATGTCTATCAACAACTCAAGATGAACTGACTCATCAAAAGATGAGTTATGTTTGATCTAATCCTAAAATACATGTCTTTTAGCCTCTTCCACTTCCAATATCATCTCATCAAATGAACTCATTAAAGAATACACTTCTACTGATTCATTAACTTATTTCATTGGTAATTATCTACTCAGTGCATTTAAAACCATATTTAATATAGTGGTAAATTATGAAATATCCAATCAAAAATTATAATGATACTCCACCAAATGTTTTTATTTCAATAATTTATACCTCTAAGTAAAAATATTTTTCAGGCCATTATGTTTAGATAATATGATAAGACAGTACTTAAATAGATAGTGACACCATGTGATGAATATATACATAACATCTTGAAACTCATGATCATAGTTAGGGTAATTCCACTCATGAGGGAATAAGAGGAGAGAGAAATAGAACAATATATATTTTTCAAAAATTAATAAAGATATCAAACCCATACTATAAGTATCATAGAAATCATCATAGCCTATGCCTAATTAAATAGGAATAATGAACGTTACTAAATTCAAGCTGACATTCATCACCTAAAAAGATCTCAGATAATTTTCATTCCCTTAAATCATTAATCCCTTATGAGTTTAAGATTTCAAAAAAATGTGATGTGGAATAATTCTTGAATAAACAACTTATAGTAAATATCTAGAACCATGATGATTCAGATCTCAAACATAATATAGGGACACTCCTAGGGAAAAGCATCTTATACAATATATAGATCCACTCATATAATATTTTTAGATATATCATCCCCCAAAACATTATGTAATGAATCTAAAAATCATAACTGGAAGGCATACCATACAGACCATATTCCCTTAATTTTCTAAAAATTATAAACAAATGGTTCAGGTGATCCTCCAATGACCTGGATTAAATCAAAATAGTATCAATAGAACAACAAAAAATGATCCCACAAACTGATGCAAGATATGTTTCATTAATTCCATAAATAACATAGGTGTGTACGTGAGACAGAATGGAATAACCCAAAAAAAATATTTCCCTTACTATATACAAAATGGTATGTTTGTTATATCATCATATTGGACTGTCAATTGGTGGTACCATGATCAGATGGCCTTTATTTGAAAAGAAACATTCCACTCAAAGGAATTCAAAGATATACTGAATCCTAGGAAAAACCTATTTTCTCAAAACTATCATATGGATTGATTTTTTGATAGTTAATATATTGTATAAGTCTCCCATATGTGTTCTTTTGTAATAGGAAACAAGAAGCACATTGATAGAAAAAATGAAAATAATTCACTTCGTCTCTAAGTCGTGAATATGAAAATTATGTTCCACTGATACTGTTGGTCCCAATTAGAATTATATAATAAAAATTGATATCATACATGTGACAATTTAAAATTTAAAATCAACCACACTTTGCATAGAAAAATAAAAATAATTATCGAGAGACCCTCAGGGTATGTACATGAACTTACCTATAACTAAACTTCGTTCAGGTGTCAACAACATGAAGAAACACCTCTAGAAACTAGCATGAGGTAACTCAAATGTAATTAATAACATCATCCTCCTTTATTGATATAAAGTACGACACCCCATAAGGAAACAAGGGTAACCCCATTAGAAGATAATAACTAAAACTAAAGGTGATAATATTCTATCTTGACCACAACACTAATCATCTATTCCATGCCATCAATCATGAGGATGATGTCAAGAACAAGAACTAAGAATTCTCACTCCACCACAATGTCATCTATGATCACCTGACACATAAAAACAACATAAATTTCTTGGAGCTCTTTCTCAAAGGCATGGAAATTTCTTGAAATAATAGAATAAGATCCCAATGAAAACTCAAATCATAAACTAACCCTTATTAAATTTAATAATGTGTATTGCCTATATCAATCAATGATATATCCCTTGAATTTGAAATAAACAACATACCCTTAATAAGATATGAACCCCTATCAAATTCCACCAGTGTATACTCTCCTATATAATGACCACTGGTCTCATCTCTTTGCTATGATTTCATAACCATATTAACATCACCCGTTTACTAAAGACATGGTCTACTACCATTGGAAGAATTTTTATAGAGCTAAGAGCCCTTGGCGAATGAGTATCATAGCCTACTACCCTAGGACATCCTATATCAAAAATGTTTTAGATGTCAGTATTTTCTATAATAATGAAATGTATTTTAGGCCTCCAAAAATTTCAGATTAATATAAACATACTCCTCACAATATTTTCAAGCAATCACCTATTTTCTATATGGAACCTCAAAACCATCCTTGATGAAATTTTGAAATATTTTTTTCCTTATTTTCTATCTAAAAGATACACCCGGCTCTCAACTGCACCAACTGAATCTCCTCCATGTCTTGTCTTCCCAGAAATGTCAGACTCAAGAAAATATTTTTTCCCCAAAACTACACAATGTTTGGAAGGAACATGAGAATAAAAATATATGGAATATCCAATATCAATCTGAAATAAATCCTATGAGCATTTAGATATCCATTAGTGACATGATCTGGTGAAATATGTACGTGCTCATTAAAAAGGTGGAATTCACTGGAACTGCATTCTCTGCTAACATTAAGGTCATAAAAATACAAGTCATTTCCTCCTGAAATAAATTAGGATGAAAATAATGGTTGAATATATTATTTAATTATTTCAATGTAAGATACCCATTTAATGTAGTTTTTATAATGGAGTCCCCAAATATTCATCCTGGTCCATCATGAATAAACATGGAAAAAAACCAAAGTATATTCCTAAAGAGTCTACAAGGATTTTAAGATCATTTAAATATTCTCAATTCACTCAATATATCACTTTAGTATTTTGTCACAATGGAATTTAGGAGAATTATTCTTAGTAGATTTCGAACTATGATCCACTGCTTGTCCTTTGTTTATAAAACCCACTCAACCCACAATTTGAATATAGTGGATTAATACTTTTACCAACGAATAATAATCTAGGGGATTCACATATGGAACCTATCACATATATTCCACTATCAGATATAGAATATCTCTTCTAGGAGGTACTATCTAATAAATATAGTACAGTAACCATTTAGATCATGAGAAAATTCCAAAAATAATAAGACCATTTTCTAAATTCAAAACAATTCCATAAAATAACAAGAATATAATGAAAATATAAATTGTATTGGAAAACGGAATAATATAAATAAGGCCTGACCATTTTTAAATATACATCCCATACAGTTATTCAAATCAAATTTAACTCCATGTAAAAAACATGGTAAACATCCCAAACCACCAATGGAAACTCTTGTTCAGTCACAAAAGTGAGCAGTCTGGTCTCCTATAAAAGACATAATATCAAAATTATGATGGTGATAACTTATTTCTACCAAGGATATGGAACAAAACTCAGGATGTTTTAAAACATTTTAGGATGAGTATCCCTTGGATATTAAATTATGAAAACCAAACCCAAGTAAATAAGAAAATCCACAATAGAAGGCCCTTTAAATAATAGTTATAATAGGATAATAGAAAAAATTCACGAATAGAACAAAAAAAACATAATACTTGATTACAATGAAGAATAAATGAAATAAAAATCAATATATATAGTTTTATCCAAAAATAACTAAGCTAGAAAGCATAAAAAGTCTTTATGTGACAAATATTCAACTTCACCCCGTCTATAAAGGAAATAATTAAAGTAGTATATAACATGATACAATATAATCTTCCATCTAACCAGATCCTGCAACACAATATCTTCAAAAACACAAAATAAAATTTATTATGTGAGAATAATTCCTAGATGGATACAACCATAGAATCTATAGAATGTCTAATATAAAAAATTCAATAGATGTATCCTTTAAAATAAAAAATAAATTTTATAATGAATTTTCAAAAAATCTCAACCCATTTTCAAATTATATTACCCTTTTTCAAAAAATACATTCAAATTCATAGAGGTAATAATAATATAAGTACATTTTATAAAACAATAATTCATATCCATGAATCATAAGATATGTTGGTAATCTCATTCCCATGTAATACCAAAACATGGTAAAAATAATAAATTAAAAATAAAAAGATAATTTTGGAATACTACAACTAGATAATATGTACTTGACATATATAGATTCCTAAACTAGGCTAAATGTCATATCCAATTCATATCAATTCCTACTATAGTCTTTCAATATCAACAAAACAACCACTAGTTGTACCACACACACTAATGTTTCTTATGTATATTTATTGATTAACCAAAGGTTTACAAAGTGAAAATCATGTCAGCATACTTTTTAAAATAAGGTTCAAAAATTATAAATACTTTTTTACATCTATTCCAAACCTCTATATTGTTTTAGAAACCTATTTTTGATTCAAAACTAATCTGTTATTAAAACAAACTCTTTTAAGACATTTATCATTCCAAGAATTAACTTGAAACCACACATCACTTCAACTACGTAAAAAACCCATTGTAATTTTTACGAATTATAATAAATCCATCCAATTAACCTATTAAATATTATCACAAACCAAAAAATAGAACAAACCAATACTCCTTTAGCAATAGTGATTAGAATCCAAGTGTTCGGCTATAAAAATATAAGGCACAAAATGAAACTAAAAATGGTTGATTGAAAACACTTTCAAATACAAAATATGAATCACACCCGTATCCAATACAATAGATGCATCCAAAAAATATGAAACTATGAAAATTATACAGAGAGATGATCCACAACTATAATGATGATCAATTTTTATAGGAACATTCTAAAGGGATAATAGGACTCCAAAACCACATAGCATAAATTTCATATAATATATTGAATAATGAACCACAAATAATATAATAAATCATTATTCAAGGGCCAAAAAACTATCCTTACAATATAATTACATCGAATGATACCACTTTTAATTTCAAGTAATCCATGAAACCCTAAGCCACCAAAACAGATGTCGCCCTCCAAAAAATATACCGCAATAGATGATAATAGACATGAAACTAATTCACATCATCTAAAGAATTCATTTCATGAATGAGATTTATAGAATATTACCTATAATAAATTTATGGCATGTAATCCCATTACACATCATTTAAATTATCATAAGGAATTGTTTCACATTAATTCAGCTTAAAATCTATTTAACCACCTTCTATTTCCTTCAATCATCAAGGTAACTCCAAAAATACTATTTAATGTTTAACCCTGGAAACCATTATATTCAATAAAACATACCTTTCCAAACAACATGTCATTTTTTACCCCAATGGTTGTCCATTCTCTGTAATTCCATGATGATCCAAACTAAAAAGTGAAACCAAAAACCAAATTGAATGAATTCCTATAAGAAGATAACAATGAGTTATTTATTTCCTTCTCTTTAAGAATTTATATATTATTTTCATACAATTCATGATTCTCTATGAAAAATAAAATAATATGAATAAAGAATTAAAGATATTTAACCATGTTTCGAATAACAATTTTCATAATATAAAATATGTTATGTAGTTTTTGTATTCATGTAATATGAAAAACACCACATCATGATTTAATCCATTGAAATGCTGTATAATGAAATATAATGAATAATTTTTATGAATTTCATGATGTAATAGAGGACATACCTATATTTAATTCCATAGAACATTGGTAGGTAATTTATGTGATGTTGATTTTTTTCATTTTTCCTTGCATTCAACATAACTATGATATGAGATGGATTCCCAAATACTATTGTACATGTAAATATATAAAAATTAATGAAACATGATCATTATTAATTATATATTTATTAAAATTATATTCATAAATCTATTATTTCATCCATATCATATTATTCCCTTATATGTATTTTATTGATTTAAATTATGTTGAAATTTATTACCTCAATGGAAAAAATCCCCACATTTGAATCTTCATGTGCATATATTCTAAAAAATAAAATGCGTGCATTAAAAAATTATATAATATAACTTCTATTATATATATATATATGAATATGTATAATGAATAAAATGAGTCTACTTTTATTTCATATATTTATATTAACTATGATTTGTGAATGGAAATATGTGTTACAAAATTGGTTCTAATTGGGATTAATGATTGTATTTATGTATTTTGAACTAAACAAATCATAAAATTTCATCAAATTATGGAAGAATACTAACTAGTGGTTACAGGACATATCTATATAGATATATTGAACCAATCATTAATCTTTGAACTCATATAATAGCACAATTTTTATGTAATATTGATATATGTGCGTGATGTGTAATTTTGAAATGAAAGAAAAATATTAAAAAATAAGAAGAGTCTATATATAAGAAATGTCTTCTACATATAAGGATTTTATATAACCATGACAAATTATTGGATAGTTTTGTTTTAGTTTTATTATAGCACAAACATTTCACTTGAATATCATGAATAATTACAAATGTAATTACTCAATATCATGAGTGATCTTTTCAAAAATTATAATATCATAAAAAACCCCATTAACATTGAATAGAAAAGATTATCTATGTAATTTTATGTTTAATGATCTATTATCAAGGTGTTTCATGATCTCATAGTTAAATATTATACTCAATGTCATAACATTTATTTATTTAGTTCATTCGATGGATTTGAACACTTGTTACATCACCGGTTATCATAATTCATTAACTATCTGATCAATCATGGATGACATAAACATACAAAGAATGAAGTAGATTTTTTTCAATTTACTTTGATCAATGTGATAATCAACTAAAAATAACCCAATAATAAATAATTATATATAAACATGATCTCATAATAAATAATAAAAAAATAACTTTGATAAAGAATTATTCTCTTTGGTGATAGATCTATATCCTTCTCATTATTTTATAACTAATTTTATCTACTTAATCATTAACTATGTAATATTATCCTCCCCATGATCAATAATCACATTAATAAATAACACCATGTCCCTCAAATTTATTTCTCTTTATGATATCTATTTGTATTATGTATAATAATGACTACTCCATATATAAATCCATATTTATGTAGAACAATTTTCATCCCATCCTTTAGGTATCCCCTCAATATCGATTTTAAGTCATGGCCATATGCTATCTTCTATGCATCCAGTTCCATTAAGAAATATTATTAGTTGATTATTTAATTTAGTTGGTAGTGTCTGTCAGGATCCCTTTTTACAACTACTCCCATAATTTTATCATATATGACACATGTAATCCAAAAAAATTATTGTGGTTCAACCATTTATTAATATTACATTTACTTTCAAATGAATTAACATGAATAAAGGTTAAGAATACAAGGATGGCTCATATATTTCTATGGATATGAGAAAAATATAAAGTGATTATATTTCGTGATCAAACATCACTCTAATGAGTTATATTGTAGGAAATATTATGAGACAAAATAGTAAAATAAGGGAAAAAACCCACCATGAAATGAAGATAATATACCATGAAGACACTATTGGTCCACTATGAATTTTTCCGACATAGTGGTTTATTATCCAATTTGGATAAGTTCTAAATCTACTATATTGTTATATTTATCTACATTGATAACAGAAGGGATTCAATAAGACTTGTTGAATCCGTAGATCATGGTCCGCCATGAATTTAGTCATCATATATTATTTATCTTACTTTTACTAAAGTAATTAAAGTTATAGAAATCCATGAAGTAATTATCTTGTTATTTCTTATACTATCATTATATATTCACACATAGATTAATTATTTATTCATTTCATTTATAATTTTAGGTTTATTTTCTTCAAAAAAACATTTATTTATTGAATTATCCTTAAAAATAAATTTCTAATTATTGAAATAAGAAATTTATAAATGAATTAATTTATATAATATATGTTCAATATGTAATTTTATTAATAAATATATAAATATATTTCATACAGTATTATTATAAATATTTATATAATGACACAAAAAATATCGATAGCATAATTACAAAATGTGATTGATTTTTGATAATTAATTACCAGAATTTGTGAAGTAGGAATATTTGTCTAAAAAGTATTGTTTTAATAGGTAATCTAAATCTATAAAAGGAAATTAAAAATGATTTAATTATATTTCATGTTTTAAGTTTTCAAAAAATTATTAAACACCAATAAGAAAAAAGGAAACAAGAATTATTTATCTCATTTGAAAAAATGTAGAATAAATAATGAATAATAAATGTATTGAAGGTAAACAATAATAATTTTTATTTATAGATGAAATAAAAAACAATTTCTGTTAACTTTTATATAAAAAAACAATGTGGTTGTACTATAAGAAAAATAACAGTGATCAAAAAAAATTACTTGTGTGTAAAAAAAATATTCTAACTAAATATAATAGGATTGAGTATGCTAACCACCGAGTAAAAAAATTATCTTGGGAAAGAATGAATTTGTAAACATTTTTTTATAATGATAAAACAATAAAATAGTTCAGTTGAAAGGAGGATTACAATAAATAATATATCCATATCTATGATACTTCTATGTGGATCCTCAAGAAATTACTAGATGTGAGAAATTGATTTTTTTTCATGTTCAAAAAATACATCATTCTTATCCACAAGATATTTTATCACCTTATAAATATAACCTTAATTATAGTTTTACATTATAATTATTTATATTAATTGTACATAAATTGAATATATTTTGAAAAATATTGAAAACATGTTAAATATTGATATATATATGATGATATAATTTTTTTGGTTAATCCTTCAAAATTAATTTCAATATATATTACATCAAGAGGTTTCAAGATATTTTTTATGTGATTTTACATCCAATACTTCAGTAATATTTATTGGTAATGAAATTATGTGATTATAATAAGACTTATACCATTAATAAATCAGGAGTATATTTTCAGGAGAAGGAGAAAATTTGAAGGGTGTTATTTTTGAATTTTTCTAAATGATGGGACATGTTATAATGTTATTAGGAATAACACACTGTTTTAACAATATAGAAAATGATGTTTTGAAGTTATATAGTTTATAAGGATAATTAGGTTGATCCATTAATTTAAAAAGAAAATTTGTGATATGTTTTTTAAAAAGAAATCTTTTTTGAATTATATTAGAAGTTATAATTTAAATGAGTAAAATTAATAATTTTCATTATTTCTTGGGAAATGAATTATCACATAGCTAGGTTATTATTGAATTTATAAAACAATAAAATCAATATGATGTCCATGGGAACCAATTCCATCATATATATCCAAAATATATGAGAACGTTCTCAATCATTTATAGACATGGTATAATTATGGTGCACAAGAAAACTAAAGGATTTATGGTTCGAGAAGATACCAAGAAATGTTCACTTATATAGTAAGTGGTTATCCTATCTGGTGTGAGGTGGAGTGTGAGTATGAAAGGAAAACATGGACTATTATATATCTTTTTCTATCTGTGTGGTATAATGTTCTTATTTTTATAGAAAGGAAATTTAAAACCTCACAATTGTGGGATGTTCCCTTTTATACTCAAGACTCATTTGAATGATGTGTTGGGTAAGGGATTTATATAGTGTTTCACCAAATTCCATTTCATGGAATTTCAAATAGTTAACCATATTATAAAGTGTTTTATATGTCTATGTAAATATGTAAGTGTTTATAGAACACCCATAGGAGTGGTGAGATTTTTTGTGATGAAATGGGAAGACTGAATAAATTATTATAGACATAGAGTATACTAACCACAAAAGAACCTACCATGAGATCATTAGTAGAATGATCAATGGGTGATCATAAATATTGATGTTATTTTGGACTATAATTAGATAAATATAAAATGAATTGGTAAAATTCATATAGAAGTAATGATCAAACTTATGAAATGAATTCAATTATGAACATCAGATCAGATGTAGGATTCCCAAGCTAGGTGAATCAACCACAGAAGATAGTGGGTTATAGATTAGATAGATGATATTCTTACTGACCATATGAACATTATGTATATATAAGATTTCAAATATAAGATTATTTATCAAGAAATTTGATATCCTAGTTTTATTTAATAAATTCATGACAATGATTAGCATGAGATGAGTCCTTATATGATCACCCAATGACAAAAAACACAATATTTTGCATCATAAATGGCCAGAATAATACATGAAAATGAATATATTATGTGGATTACATATTTTATTAACATTAAAAAGAACTAACAGTTATTTTCATGTAGTATTAAACCTATAAAATGTATTATGGAGGTAATGTGGGTAGTTTGAGCCATATCTAAAAAATTCATTGCATGAAAATATATTGCATACCACTCAGTAGAAATTAACGGGGAAATGTAAATGATTACAAGAACATGATGTATTAAAATTAAAATATTAATACTATAATATTATTTTCTTATTTGAGATCTCACTAATCAAATAAATATTTTACCATAAAATCAAAGACTTATGGATTTTAAATGAAGATGGGGTATTTATATATAAAATGGACTCAGGCTGAGTCATCAGGAAGATATTTTAAATTTGATGATGGAGTTTGAATGAGGTTTTAATGGAGAATAAAAAATGTGAAATATATACATATTTTAAATGTAAATATTTCCTAGTAAATTGATGAAATCTATAAAATATCAATTAAGTTATATTTTCAATTACTAAATATTAATGCAGTTATCGAATAAGTTTATTTTTGGAATTTACTAAACTCTATTACTCTTTGAAAGAGAATTGAGAGGGATAAATACATAATAATATCAATTAGAGTGTGATGGATTTGATGTAAGGTGAATTAATAAAACCATTCCATAGTTACATAAATATTTAATGAATGATAAGAAAAAAACCATTCCTGGTTTGGAGGGTGTTTAATGAAATAATCAATTTATTCAAATATATTTTGATGTTATAGAATGTTCATATTATAAAATATGATCATATAGCCTAACAGATGATGACCACTCAATAGTGTTTCAACAAAACCATGAGTTTCTACAGATCATTTTATATTTATACGATTGAATTAATAGATTAATTGATGAGTGTATTACTAGTTAAATAAGAAATATGGTTGTGATGTATAACTAGTCATGGAAGAAGAGGTAGTTATTAGGGTATAGAATAATAACAAACGGAGGATAAATTATTATGATTTATAAATAGTTTCATCCACATATATGTGATTGTGGCTTACAACCAATCATGATCCTATGGAAATATGAGATTGCATTAGTTGATACTATGAATACACTATAAAATCCATGATGGGTCATCTAACCAACATATAAATGAGTATGATATTATATCAATCATGTAAAATACTCTTCGATGATCTCACTTACACTACTAGCTCTAATGTGGTGAGGTTGGGATATATTATTGATTGGATTTAGGATAATAAAATGAATCATATGTTTAATTAAAAGGATGAAAAATTATACAAATATAGTAGAACTTGTTTAACCCCTACCTATTGTACATAATTATTCCTTGGGATCTATAATTGGTATTATAATATATTTGTTCATTTTAATGATAAATAATTTCCCAGATTTATTTTAATATATTTAATTGTTTGTATATTTTAGAGTTTCTTTGACCCATCTTTGATGAATAAATTATAAAATACTCTAGGGGAATAAAAAAAATAAATTCTTCCTAGAAATATGAAAACTAGATCAAAACGTGGCATATAAGACCAATAGTAATATACATATAATGATATATACACAACTAAATGAAGGTAATCACTTTGGTACATGTTGTAATGAATTTTTTTGAATTTGATTCACATAATGGTGTTTAAAAAAAATATCTTGAAATATCACATAGTGATAATATAAATTTTTTTATAGAAAATATAAATAACATTCCCAAATAGTATGTAAATGTTATTCTTAGTAATATATAGGGACTCTACATAACTAAAGAAAATACTAAATGATGGTGTTTTAGAATTGGAAAAGAAGTATGTCATAAATGTCAAAAGTTCATTTCTCTAATTGGACAATTGAAAGAAGGGGAATAATATTTTTTAACTATTTATTAAAACATGCATTCTTATTGATGAAGATCTAAAAGTTTATATTTTCAAATATTTTTGTCAATTTTTTTGATGATTTCCATGTACATGGATAATGACATTAAATCACTATAAATGTAAAATATTCTCAATTAGAGTCAATGGAAAAAAGAATATTTGTGGATGAGAATTCATATAAAAAATTAAGAGAATTAAATGAATAAAAAATGATGAAAATAAATGAATATTGGGAAGGCATGTTGATATATATAAAGGAATAAAACCACAATATATACATGATGTACCCTTATATTGAATTAAGGTAGAATATTTTTGAATCCAATCTAGATAAGTAATCACAATTTATTGAGAATAAAATTTCCACCACATTTATTACAATTGAGATACAAAAATCTAGGAGTGTAGATATCAAATGGAGGATGATATTTTTATAATCTTATAATTTAGTGGAAACATCCTTCATTATATTGGTATCCCAAAAAATATAAACATTCATAGATAATAATGATATTTGATATGGTTTCATGGGTTTCGAACAATACTCTGGTAGAATTTCGATTTTCAAGAACATTAGAAATCCACCACATCATGAAATTTAATTCCAAAAGGTAAAAGAATAACTATTCCCCATGATAAATATAAAAGGATTATGGTATAACACAAAAATACCATGTTCCATAACTAGTTACATTTGGATATACTTCATCTTAAATGAATACAAGAATCTTCGTAGAATACTAACTTTTTAGATGTTTGGGTACAATGAACATGATTATTTTCATAACATTTCATTTTATGAAAATAAATGAAAACCATTAGAACATGGTAGAAAACATGAAGAAACTAGAAAACCTTATAACTATAATCAAAAGTTAAATGAAGAGTTTTTTTATTCACTTAGGATAGAATAGATAAATTTTGATAAACCAAATACTCCCAATAAATGAAATAATAAGGTGAAAGAATAAATCCTCATTCGGTATGAGAAAGTGGGGAAGCATACAACTAGTGGAATATTAATTCATGCATAATCTTCTTGTTTAAGGTAACTTATTTAATGATATAAAAAATAAAAATCCATGACATGGTTTACTACATATTTGGGAAATATTTAGAATAAAAATAAAGCACCTAAATTATTTTCTAATCAAATAGGATTTATTAGAGAGTTTAACAAAAAATTCATTTAAAAAATTCCATTCTCTACAATAAAAAATCTAAATGGAATAAAATCTAAGAAAAATATTAATATATAAATAAAAAAGGTCTATTTATTCCATACAATACTGAGGATAAATTAAAAGAGATTTTTAGGATTACATGAGACAAACCAATTGAGTGCATTTTAAAATTAATCATAGTATACCATTATTATTATATATAACTATTTTTTTTAATTAACATGTAAGGAATGGAATGATGTAATTGAGGATATCCTTATTAGTATAGTAAAAAATTAATTCTCATTGATATTCACTTCTATAAAGAATATAATTTTTGTTCATCCATTAAATTAAAGAATACTTATATAATAAAGATTTCATAATCAATTATTCCATGAAATATAGAAATTATTTACTTCTCTATGAATTCAAGTGAAAATGGATTTACAATCACACATACGATTCTTATTATTTATTATATCAAATATATTTAAAATTGTAATTTTTGGTTAATGATTTGGTGATTAAATGGCATAGTAATATTTATTTTTCATAAATAATTCTATTTTTTGAGTATATATTTGTAGGTCACATTGTTTTCTAAAATATTATATTTTTTATAGTAGAAAAAATGATAATTTGTTAGTTTTCAAATAATTTTTATAAATGCATTGATATGTATGTAAATCACTGATAATCTTGGTTGTATCTATAAATTTTTCTATAATGTTCTAACCCGCGTATTATTTTTGTATACATGGTAATGTATCTTTTTTAATATAACAATGTCGTACAATAATTCTCAAAGATATAAAAAGGGGGAAGAGTATATGAGAGGCTCGAAATTAAGAAGGATATATGATAATTTTATTACATTGATTAACTTTTTTATTATAAATATGGGTGATATATAATGGTGTTAGCATGATGAGAATATTAATTTTATGGTTTTCACAAAAAAATATAATTATTGATATTTTTGGGACATTTTTAGGTCATGTTGTTTTTGTTTTCAGTGTCAGTATATGACGAGAATAAGTCTGTTAGCTAGAAGTAATCATCTGTAGAATTCCAATAAAATATGTAAAAGTATATTAGATTATTTTTCAACTATTCATAATTCTTATTAAACATGATAATGAAATTTTGAATAAAATATTGCACGCAATATTGATTTATTCATGTTTTTTGTGTGTTCCAGCATATAATGATAATTGGGAGGACCCACCCATGTCAAAAATAAATATTATTTATGGTCTTGTGGTTAAATTATAATTTGGATGATTATTTGAGATTGGGGTATTTGTATTAGTAAAATAAATGTTTTTGAGTATTTATTAGTAAATGATTTCTTTTATGGCTATTTTTTATATATATATGTACAAAAATACAATACAGCCTTAGGTGGCCATGGGATCTGGTTCAACCACATCCATCCAATAATATTGAGATACAACTCAATCATGGATATATGATAAAAAATTGAAGTCCATTTTTAAAAAAGGGGATGCATTTGAATGACCTAGGATTTACATACATAAATAATACATTTATTTATTTGAATATTTAATACATATAGAAAAATATATGGGGGCAATAAATGATTATTGTATAGGGAGACTAGATAAAAAAAATTCATGAGAGTACTTAATCTCCACCCAAAAATATCTTCCCACATAGAAAACTTTATAAACTTACTCTACTTAAAACCATTCTCTATAACATGGGGATATGAAAAAAATAAACGGTAATCTATTATTATTAGTAAATGTATGTATGAGAAATATTACATATCATGATCATAAATGTTTGATAAAATGAGTATAAAATTTTAATCCATAGCATTCATATAAAATATCTTAAATTTGATTCATAGAATAAATCCTTGTAGTTCATAATACATGAATCATAATGGAATAAAATAACATGATTAATGAGAAAATAATATTATAATAATCCATAAATTTGTGGAATACATATAAGAACAGAAAATCATATCCTTAGTAGATGAAGGATTATTGAAAACTCTATTATAGTGGAATGTGTTCTCTCCTTAGACCATCATAGTAGTCGTGGTTCACTCCCAATACAATCATTGTGGAAAAAATCCCTTGTTGACCTAGGTTCACTACCTATTTCATTCCTATTAATCTCATGAGATATCAATATTTACCCCATTACTTATAGGTAAATAAAGGTACCAAATATCATGGCTCTAATATGGAAACCATCATTCTTTATAACATAACCAACATCATTGATTATAACATAACCACCATCACACAATGAAAATGATACATACGCGTGCCAAAAATTCATAAACTATAAATCATATCATAATCCATGAAGTGAAATGTATTTAATAAGAATTTCTTCATTACACAACATATAAAAAAAGAATATGTTTCATATTCATTTCCTCATTTCACAGAATCATATACCATGGAAAAAAGTTAGTTTCATATGAACTTTTACATTTTATAACCCATGGAGGAGAAATGGGATTCATAAATTTGATTCCATCGTTAAAAAACCACCATCAAGAATAATAACAATGGTATAGTTGGATAATATTCTCATAAAAAAAGAAGTCACATAAAATGATTTCATGTTATATGGTAAAATTCATCTCAATAATCACATTGATCATATTTTAAGAAAATATCACTTTCACATTGGAAATAAATTTCTAAACATAAAACACTTTCAAAATAAATTTCATTAAATATATCCTTAGAATCATAAAATATAATCTGCAGTAATAATTTATAATATTTCATGAATAAATTATCCTTTCAATTTGGAGTATCACTTTTTATAAATTCAAATTCATTAAATAATTTTGATGTACATTACATTTAAAATAAAGGATGAAACTAGTAATGAAATATTTAAAACTAAATTTAGTCATGATGGTGGAAATACCAAATATTTTTTCCATGATAAATCAACAATTACATTCACATTATCAATAAAATCAAAAAGGAGATTTTTTTTAAAACAACATTAATATTACATTCAAAACATTTCTAAAAAATCCATAAATGTGTAAAAATTATTCAGTAAATCATTTTAAAATTGTTATTAATTATTTTTAAAATATTTTATTAGAATAACATTTTAGAAGATAAATGATTTTTTACCATAGAGTTATATAAATTCTGATTTTCTTAAAAACAATTTTTTAACTATTAAGTAAATAAATGGAAGAAAATGATGGGGAAAACGTGTATTGTAATATCATTATTATATAAAATTAATCTTAATGTCTTTATTGAGGTATACATCATAATATTTCATCATTAGAATCCTTATCCAAAATAACCCTATTAAATGATGAGATTTTATAATAAAAACCACACCACATTGGTATCATTGATTAACAAGCACAGTGAAATAATATCAATTAATTAAATATATAATTTCATGATAAGAAAATAAATATTGATATTACATGCCAATTTTTTTTGTATATAAATCACATTAAGTAATACATGCTCTTAAAAAAACATTTATTCAAAGAAAGAAATTTTTTGAGAAACATCCATTACCGCATTCTTATCATTTTATCCCTAAAACCCATGAAAGTGATATCCAAAAATGAAAATGTAAATCCAAATATTTTTCAGGTTATGAGTCATGTAATTAATAATTTTGAAATATACACACCACATAAATGAAATTTGGGGTGAATATGGACCATTTATCTTGGATATAAAAAGTGATACATAAATCCCTTAATGCTATTATAATAATTTAAATTTTAATACCCAAAAAAATTATGAGGCACAATGTATCATTAAAAGGAATATATATTTGATATATCATGTCATGTGGGTATTATATACCCCACACACAAAAAACAAGTGGTGAATTTTCTTATCTCTCAAGAAAAAAATGTGTAACAACCCAATATTTAATTAATGAAAATTCCTCTTGTTCTGATTAAATGTATTATTATGTAAAATGGTTATATAAAACATATGAAATTATTTGGTTTTATGTTTTTATATTTTAAAACAATGTTAATAATTGTTACCATTGATAATAAAGTCATTCAACAATGATCACATGATTAGTATAAATATAGGGCCTTAATAAATAAAATTTACTCAGACAATGGAAGTAATGGTCTCATCCAGTAGAATTTATTCCTGTGAAGCCCATTTGACAGAGCTCAAAAAGGATGTGGCATCACTGGGCTTCCATCTTGACCAATCCCAATCTGATCTTCAACATGTTAATCTTGAATGGAACCACATACGAGAGAAGTGCATGTTTTTAGAGATTACTACATGAGCGATGGGATCCGAGCCACCCCAAGAGTCTATCATCATCACACACATTACCCTTTGGACATATGCTGGTGTTATAAGTGGTTATTTAAAAATACCCTAGAACTATGATTATATGCATTATTTTGGTATATAATAAATAATATATATTTATTGTACTATTGTTACATTGTAAATCGGATTTAAAGAACAAATAGTATTTTTAGTTAATATTTAATAAAGAAATATAATATAATGAATTAAGGTTATTTTAAATTAAATAAAAATTTAAAAAATATTATTAATTAATTAGTTTTTATTAAATATAAATTATTGTATAATTTTTATGCATACAATTGAAATTTTTATTATGTTTTGAAAGCTCTTTCTATCAAAACCAAGAGTTTTTTATAAATTTTGGTTGTTATTTTAGAAGTAAAAAAATATATATTTAGATGATTATTTAGATAAAATGAATATTATTTTTGGAATCAATACGTCGAAATTATCCAATGGTAAATTTTTAATAATTTTCTGAAAGTTGAATTTTTGGGTAATAATTAAATACTGTTTAAATATATAATATGTTTTATGACATCATAATAACCCAATAGTGATGTAATAAAATAATATAAATTGGATTTTCGGCCACTATATTTTTAAAATTAAATTAATGTGATTTTAGGTATTATTGATATATTTTACAAAGCCTTAGTGGACCCTTAAAAGCTAAATTTTTATTTTAACATTTTAAAATTATTCCCTTGAGAGTGTGACTCGTCTCCACATAAGAAAGCCCAATATTATAATAATTTCGGCTATTGGCCTTATAAAATAATATTTTCCACTCCACATTGTCAAAAACAATGGGAAAAAATGATTGGATGGTTTTTGGTAATGATTAGTTTAATGAGTGGTGTCCAAAACCTAAATAATAATAAAATTACCTCTCCTTTCCTAAATAAACCCACTAAATCTCCCATTACCCTTCATTCAAATAATTCGGAGCTTGGCCAACCAATTCACTCCTCTCTATATAATCCTCCCAAGGTTCCCCATGCTGCCAATAATCTTCTCTCAAGCCTCTCCCAAGCCATTGGGGTCACACTTCCAAGTAAGGGATTTCTTCCTTTCCCATTTTTGTCTAAATTCTGTAAGGTTATTATGACCCTTTTTCAATTAAAAAGGTTCGGTTATGATTTCTCACCTTTCTCATACATCTCTAATTATGTTTGTATAATGAGATACCTATTTCTCTCTTATTAATTTCTCTCATGTACACTCGTTACCATGCCGAAATTCCGTAATGAATTTCTATCTTTTCATTTGCATTAAAAAATTATATTATGAATAAATACTCCATTACCTATGATGGGACATGTATCTATATTAACCCCTTACTTTACATTTCATGTATATATTATTAGATACCCCGTTATCTGTAATCAACTATTTTTATGAATTCTTATGTCATACCGTCACACTACCAAAATTGCAACGCAATTTTCCAATCCGATGTCATTGAATTGTGAATACACTTTCCATTTCCCTATCAATGGTATTCAACATTACGCACATTTATATATTGATTATAGTGTTTAATGTATGTATTTCACAATCCTTTATCATGGGATAAATGATGATGTTGAATTATTCCATGTTGTATGATCCATGTGGTACACTTATGCATGAAATGAATTGATTAAGAAGGGTGTGCCATGATTGAACTCCAAATCATTGGTTAACGATTAGTATCATGATAAACTAAGTTAAATGGGGGTTTAATTATTATAATTGATGTGCAATGAGGGATTACTCATGGTAAATGTGCAATTTGCCTTGGATCATGCTAATATCATGTTAAATGTTGTTGCCACATTTCAATGTTATGATAATCATGCTATAACATTACTTAATGTTCATATTTATATTATGCCCCATTGATATACCTATTTCTTAACATGTAATGTATTCTTCCATTTATTCCATGTTTACTCCCTTACTAGGCTTTATATCTCACCCTTTTCTTATTAATGTTCTTAGGTTAACCCATAAAATCATAAGTACGAAGTAATGTTGTGGTAATATAAAAGAAGTTTTCAATAAAGATATTGTATTCTATGTTGTTATGTAATGTTTGTAATTTCCCAAGACACTAAATGTCTTTATCTTTAGATCTATCTTAAGTGTATGATTTTTTAATATATCATGTTTTTGTGTGTAATAAATACCATGGTTGTTATAGTTGGTATCAACTGATATGTTTAGTTATTTTTGGGATTAGGATTATAAAACCATAGTGAAATCCAATGGAATAAGAATAAGTATAATAAATACATTCCTAAAATTTGGTGAGTACTCACTAAGTGGTTAATCAAGAAAACAAATCTCTCTCTAGATATGAGTAGGTAGAGGCAGCTTGGGAAGAGATGTATCTAGGGGTAAAACCTGAAAAAACCTCTTTGAGATAGACTTGGATAAGAACTGGTGTGTGAAAACGGGCCTTACGGAAATCATAGATACGACACTACCGGGGGATATGCTTTGGTAAATTAAGGAGCTTAGTATGAACCACTGTTAAGGGAATAAATAAATTCCCCTAAGAATATATGTTGGGAAGAATAAAATGGATAACATATATAAGTTAAGGAAATAAATGGAATTTATACGTTATCCCTTTTTTTCATTAGATTAGCCTTTATGTGTAACCCCTAACTTTTTATTCATTCTATCCAATGTCTGGTGATAAGAGGACTTTTTCTAACAACTGATGTGATTATCAATGTGAGGATTATACTAATGATATGCCTAATCCGATGGGAGTGGTAATCACAAACATTTTCATGATACTCATTCAGTTAAATCATATTTTGAAAGAAATACCGGTCAAGAGGAACGTTCAACCCCCCCCCCCCCCCCGGAAAGAACAAGTCACAATAAAGAGCTTCATGACACAAAGGCATCCAACTTTTAATGGATCATCTGATCCCTCATTTTTCTAATAATGGATAAACTCCATTGAAAAGATCCTCTACATCCTTTATTGTTCTGTAAAAGAGAAGGTTTTTATGTATGATTATCGTATGGACGATGAAACTGATAAATGGTGGACATTGATAAAAAATACAATGCTTTAGGTTGTGATCTTGGTGATAGAATGAGAGGATTTCCAAAAAATGTTTTTTCAATAAATATTTTTTTCGCACCCTCTGACTTATGATGGAAATGGACTTCCATTTACTCAAGAGAAAAGATGATGAATCAATCAGATCTTATGAGGAAAATTTCACAAGTCTTGAATGATATGCCTCTGACTTTTTTGTTACCCTCAAATTGATGGTTGACTACTTATTTGGTGTGTAAAACCTAGCACATGGAAAGCCTTATCGATCTGTGAATTTGATAGCTAAGAGGAAATTTTCTAATGTGACCTCAATGTCAAAATGGATATTGGAGAATCACAGGGGTATCATAGAGATAAGAAGCAGTAGTGGACATTAATTCTGTTGTTCTAATGGATAAATGCAATGGTGCTATGAAATTCCATCACCCTACTTGCTAAAGGTTCATATTGAAACACCATAGAAATTTCTTGAATGGGATTAGGAAATTATTTAGGTGTAGAAGAGAAGGGAACCTAGCCATTAACTATTGTAAAAAACACCTACTATTGAGATAGAGGAGAGGAAAACTCCATTTTACCCTCAATGCACTATTCCATATATCAAATGCAAATAACCATGGAATTTACAAACCCATTCCCTAGGACCATGGTTTTTAGAGGCAACCAATAATCTCTAAGGTATCAAGGGTGAGCCTTTTTCCATCACTACCACTGAAGCACACCCCAACAAAGAAGTGGTGACAGATACACTAGTTATTCATTCAAGAATAGTGAACGTACTTTTTGATTTTGGTTCTACACATTCTTCTATATCCGAATAGTTTAGTATAACAATCCCAATACCACCACAAATCATTGAAGTATTGATTTTAGTGAGAACAAAAAATGGATAAATCAATTAAACCCATGAATATATCACCTCTACTATCACAATTTGTGGAATGAACTTCCCGGGGAAACATTTCACACACCATATGGTGGAATTTTATGAAATTACTAGCATGTATTGAATTTCTCAATATAGAGCCAACATAAATTGTCGTGAGAGGTAAATCACTCTCTATATGAGGAATCGACCCCTGATTATGTACAAGTTCAAGGAGAATTATGAATCTTCTTTAACACCATCATCTCAATCATGGAAATTACTGTCCTATGAGCATGTGTATATTGCTCATATGATTGAGTCTAAGTATTATACCATCCTTGAATACATGCCTATTGTCAGGGGATTTGTTGATGTGTTTCTCGATGAATTTCCTGGTCTTCCTCCTTGAAGATATGTTTGATTATCAATTGATCATATATATGGGGAATTTAAAATATCCAAGACACTATATAGAATGGATTTTGTAGAGCTTGGTGATATAATGAAAAAACTACCAGAGAATATGGATCAACTGTTTATATGACCAAGTGCTTCACCATGGGGTGCACTAGTCCTATTCGTCAAGAAGGATGGGTCATTGCACCATTGCATGATTTTCATGTGCTCAACAAAATCACGATAAAGAACATGTATCCTTTTCCCCAAATTGATGACTTTTTCGATTAGATACGTATATCACAATTCTTCTCTAAGGTGGATTTGTGGTTGGGATATTACTAAGTAAATGTGAAGAAATAGGATATCCCCATAACTACTTTTCGTTCAAGGTATGGTCACAATGAACTAATAGTAATCCTTTTTGAACACACTATTTCTCCATAATTTCTCATGAATTTGATAAATAGATTCCTTATATATTACCTCGAAAGAAATTTCAAAGTATTTTTATATGATATTCTAATATAATTTCAAACAAAGGAGGTGTATGAGGAGCATCTAAGAACTGTACTAGAGAACTTTTAAATGGTGAAGCTCTATTCAATGTACAAAAAGTTTGAGTTTTTGTGGAAGGAATTCCATTATTGGGTCTTGTCATCACAAGAAAGGGGATATCAGTGGATTCCTCCAATACAGCAGCAAATGAGTAATGGAAAATGCCATCATCAATGATAGATATCTATATATTCTCGAAGTTAACTAGATATTGTCACTGATTTGTGAGAAATTTATCATGATTTTAAAATACTCATACCAAGATAACTCAGAATGGAGTCAAGTTTTCATGGAGTGATGAATGTGAAGAGAGATTCAAGGAGTTGAAAACCTGGATTACCACTGTTCTCATGCTCAAACTACCCATAAGTGGATAAATGTTTTTGTTATTTAGTAATGCAACAAAAAAATGGAATGAGATGTGTGTTGATGTAAAATAAAAATTCATTTCCTCTAAATAAAGGAAATTGAATGTTCATGAGAAAGACTATCCAGCACACGATCTGTATTTAGCTGTAGTAATCATCACATAAAAAATTTGGCGACATTACGTCTTTTAGGAGAAGGGTGAAATATATACAGACCACAAAAGCCTCAAGTATATATTAATATAGAAAGAGTTGAATATGCGCCAATAAAAATAGTTATAGATGAAAAAGTACTAGGACTTTTTAATCCATTACCACCCTGGGAAAGAGAACATGGTGGGAAATGATATATGTAGAAAGGACCCAACAATTCTATCATTGATGAGAATTGAAAAGGATCCAATATTCTTAGATTTAGTGAAGATGAACTTGGGAATCTTAAATAAGTGAACATCATCAATCCTTTCAAAAATGATTTCTCAAGCGGGACTTTTGGAAAGTTTAATGATTTCTCAAAAGGATGATGTTGGAATTCAGAGTAAAGTAGAAACTATCAAGAAAGGAAAATACTCAGAGTTAAATGTTAATGAAGAATGAATTGTGATATTTGGGTCAAGAATATGTGTCCCATCAAATCTGGAGTTAACAAAAGATCATGTGGATGATGCACATAGTTCAAATTTCTCAATTCACCCAGGAAACATAACTATGTATCAAGATCTATGAGAGCATTATTGATTGGATAAAATAATGAAGAAGATCGATGAGTATACTTCAATATGCTTGGTATGTTAGTATGTGAAAGATGAGAGGCTGAAGTCTAAGGGTATGGTGTAACCATTACCCATACCAACATGGAAATAGGAAAAAATCACCCTGGTATTTGTCACTATACATCCAAATATTCCCAAATGAAACAATTAGATATGGGTTGTTGTAAATTGTACTATAGAGACTACACAATTCATATCAATTCCTGATGATTTTTCATTAGATCAACTAGCACAGATATATATTAGAGATGGGGTAAGGATTCATGGACTACCGATATCTATTGTATCTGATCAAGATCCATGATTCACCTCTATGTTATGAATGATTCTTCAAGCCACTCTGAATACTGAGATGATCTTCAGTATGAATTATCATCTTTAAAATGATTTCCAATCTAGGCGGACTTTTCAAACACTTGAGGAAATGATGAGAGAATGCTCAATGAACATAAAAGGAGGGTGGGATCAAAATATTCCTCTGGTTGAGTTATCATACAATAACAGTTTCCACTAAAGCATCCAAATCAGTCCTTATGAATCCCTTTATGGGAAGAGGTGTAGAACACCGACATGTTGGGATGATGTTTGGGAGAGAAAACTCCTAGGTCTAGAAATGGATTGTGAAACGGTGGAGAAGGCTAAGAACATCCAACAAAAAAATAATGCTTCCCATATTCGATAAAAGTGCTATGCTGATAATCATAGATGAGATATAGAGATTGATATTGGGGGCATGGTATTCCTCCACATATCACCATGGAAGATATTTATGAGATTTGGGAATAAGGAAAATATTATTCCAAGGTATATAGATCCTGTTGAGATCATTGATCACATTGAAGCAGTGGCCTATCAATTATCGTTCGGACCAAGCCTACCTGAAGTACATGATGTATTCTTTATATCACTCTTAAAAAATTACATACATAACCCATCACATGTAATCAATCTAGAGGTGGTACCATTTGAGAATGACCTCTTTTATGAAGAGAATCCCATTAAGATATTAGATCGTAGAGAAATAGTTCTACAAAATATGTCAATGCCCCTCATCAAGGTGTTGTGGAGAAAATACATGTCTGAAGAAATAATGTGTGAATCAGAGGAAGTGGTTAAGAAGAGTTACCCTCACCTTTTTTGTTGTTGTAAATAGATATTTTGAGGGTGGAATTTCTTAAGGGCGGAAGATTGTAATGACCCAAACTTTTCCTTATGAAAATTCATCTTCATCTGATTTAATGTATTATTATTTAAAATGTTTATATAAGACATATAAACTTCATTGGTTTTTTGTTTTTGGATTTTATAAAACCGTTAATAATTGTTACCATTTCTAATATAGATGTTGAATTGTGATCAAATTATTAGTATAAATATAGGGCCTTAATAAATCCAATTTACTCAGAAAAAGGTAGCGATGGTGTCTTCTTGAATAATTTCTCCGTATGAAGCCCATTTTTTAGAGCTCAGAAAGGTAGTAGAGTCACTAAGTATCACTCTTGATCAAGAACATGCTGAGCTTCAACACGTTAAGCATGAATGGAACCACCTATGAGATAACTAGAAGTTAATAGAGATTAACACCCAAGTGATGTAATCCGAGCCAGCCCAAGAGTTTGTCACAATCAGAAACTTTACCCATAGGTCATATGCATGTGTTATATGCAGTATGTAACAATACCCTTCCACTATTATTATGTGAATTATTTTTGTATATAATAATGAATACGCATTAATTTTATTATTGTTACTTTGTAATTTTTTTATAGCACAAATAGTATTTTTAGTTAATATTCAATTAAGAAATATATTTTGATGAATTAATGGATTTTTTAAATTAAATAATGTTTTAAGAAAATAACTTTACTAAATTACTTTCCATTAAATATAAATGATCGTATAATTTTTATGAATAAAATTTTAATTTCTATTAAGGTTTGAAAACTATTTCGGTCAAATCCCATGAATTTTCAATACATGTCAGTTTTTATTTTAAATTTAAAAATTCCCATATTTAAAAAATTATTTAGATAAAATGAATAATATTTTTAAATCCAAAAGTTGAATTTATCCAATTGTGCATTTTTCACAATTTTCTGAGATAATTGAATTTTTGGGTAAAAATTAAATAACGTATATATATATAATGTATTTTATGACATCATAATGACCCAATAGTGATGTAATAAAATACTATAAATGTGATATTCTGAAAATATATGTTTTACCTTTAAAATAATTTTATTTATGGTTTCTTTGATTTATTTTACAAAGCCTTAGTGGACCCTCCAAGACTTATAAATCATTTTAACATTTTATATTATTTCCTTTAGAGTGTGACTCAACTCCACATAAGGAAGCCTAATATTTTAATAATTTAGTCCATTAGACTTATAAAATAATATTTTCCACTCCACTTTGTCCAAAACCATGGGAAAAAAGGGAGGTTTTTTGGTTTTGATTATTTTAATATGTGGTGTCCAAAACATAAATATTAAAGAATCCCCTCTCTTTTCCAATATAAACCCACTAAATCTCCCCTTACTCTTCACTAAAACCATTCGGATCTCACCCAACCCCTTCCATATATCCTCTATAATCCTCTCATGGAGCCCCAATCACCCAGGAAGCCTCTCTCAATCCTCTCCCAAGCCTCTGGGGTCACACATTCAAGTAAGGGATTTCTTCTTTTCTCATTTTTGTCCGAATTTCAATATTTTTTATGCCCTTTTATATTCAATTAAAAAAATTGGGTATGATCTAAAACCTACCCATAATACACTCATTATTTTTTAATGATTATATACCTCTTTCTCTCTCATTAATTCTTTCCATGTACACTTTTTACCATGATTTAATTTCGTAAGTAATTTCTCTCTTTTCATTTGCATTCAAACTAATTCTTTATATTGTGTATATAAATCCTATAACCGATATTGGGAAATGTATCTGTATGACCTCATTAAAATAAATTTCATGTAAAAATTATGAGATACCACTTTCTATCTCCTCAACCATTTTTATTAATTCTTATGTCACGTTTTTAGGAAGCCGAAATTGCATCATGATTTTCTAAGCCAAAGTCATTGTGTAGAGAATTCCATGCCCATTTCCCTATCAATGGTATTCACCTTTACACACATTTAAATATTTATTATAGAGTTTCATGTATGTATTCTACATTCCTTTATCAAGGATTAAATGATGATGTTGAATGATTCTATGTTGTATGATCCACGTGGCACACTTATGTATGAAATGAAATGATTAAGAAGGGTGCACCCAAACAGAACTCCAATTCATTGGGTAAAGATTATAATCATGATACATTAATTCAAATGAGGGTTTAATAATTCTAATTCATGTAAAATTATGGTTTACTCATGCTCGATGTGCAATGATCATTTCCTAATGATAATATCAAGTTAAATTTTGTTTATAAATTTCCATGTTATGACAATCAAGTTATAACATGCCTTTAAGTTCATGTTTGTATTATTATCCATTGATAGGAATATTTCCTAATATGTACCATATTCTTTATTTTATGCCTTTTTTACTCCCTTAATGGGCTTTATTGTTCAAACTTTTCTTATGCATGTCCTCAGGTTATCACATGTAATGCTAAGTACGAAGGAATGTTGTGGTCATGTTAAAGAAATTCTCAATAAAGTTGTGGTGTTAAATGATGATATTTAATGGTTATAATTTCCCAAGACACAAGACCTCTCAATCCTCAGAGTTGTATTAAGTAAAATTTTATATAATAAATCATGTTTATTAGTGTAATAGAGAGCAGGGTTGTTATATTAGGAAATACTAAAAATTCTTTACCTTAAGTATTGAATTTCTTTGTTCACATTCAAACACATGTATAATAAATATATGATTATTATATATAATTTAATTAAAAAATCCTATAAATATCTTTACGTATGTGTTTTTTATAAGACTTTTTATTATTTATTTATTAATAATTCAAAATAAAAATTCCATTTTGGATAATATCAGCTTTGTTTTTGGAGTATTTTCTGATTTGGTATTTTTACTCCTCTTAAATTGATTATTGTTCCATAATCTATAGAATATTTAACATGATATGAATAAAATATATATTCATTATATATTTAGTTATCATAATTCGTAAATATTTAACATAGAAATTGAAATATAATGTTCATTAAGATGATATATTGTACGTACACATGAATGATGATTCCATTTTCATGACAGAAAGAAATAAATAAGGGTAAATAATATATAAATATTAAAGAATACTTTTTATATCAAATATATTAAATATAATTATTCAATACTATCCTTTTTATGTTCAATGTAAGTAGTATGTGAATAACAAACCCCACCACTTCACAAGGTTTTTATCATCCATAAAGAAGAACAACATTATCATATACCACATTTAATGTAAAGTAAAGAGGTATATATGATATCATAATTATAGAATTTTAATTATGTTACAATTTTAAATTTAATTTGATTAATATAACCACACTACGGTGAAAGTAAAACAAATATGAAAAATTTATGACATCTGTTCTCAAGGTTGTAGTCCACTTTATTCATGAGTGATGTGATTATTTTTTAACAGGTTGGGTGGTAAGAAGTTAGAGATAGTATTAAAACAATAGAGGTATAATAATATCCAAAAAATATATTTATATTAATCAATAATTATACCTAGTCGTGATATATGGTGCTAGAAAACAAATAACATTGACTCCCTTAGTGGTAGTCTGCCTTACACAAAAATGTTCATTTAATATCCAATTGGTTGGAAGTGGATATAATTATAACTTATCCCCCTATAATAAAAATATATTATAATATGTTTGATAATAAGTATATTATAACACTAGGGATTAATAATAATTGAAGGAGGTGGAGGAAAAAAATTATATATAATGCTCTGTTAGGTACATTACCTCAACTTTGTAAAAATTATTTTTTCTTGAAAAAAAATCAGATCTTGTTAGGAATTATGACCAAAATAATGCCCCTATCATATGATTCGAGAAGTAAGGAAGTGTTTTTTGTATTTCATTTATAATGCAATTGGTTTTAATGTGTAAATTGTCTAGGATATGGGGTAGCTATTTAGAAATAAGGTGAGAGGCACAATTGTTATTTTTGAGAAGATAAAAGTGAAAAAAAGTTTTTCACATTTCACTAGGCACCAAAATGGGATATTATTTATCATAAAAGATATAATGTCCAAATATTAGTAAAAAATGGTTGTTGAAAATGGTTTTTTTATTTTTAACCCTTATAATTTTGGTTTACCCCCCAAAAAACAAATTTTTACATTAACCATAGTAATTCAATTTTTATTTATTTTACTATTAATAATTGTAAATATTTAGTTTGAAATTATTAAGAAATATAAATTATTCATATTCTAATTACGATATCCATTTTTCAAAATTCCATTCATTGAATTTCCAAATATTATTTAAAATTAATCTTATAGAAGGGACAATAATGCCAGTTTCATATAAGAAAATGTTCAAAAGTATAAAAAAATTAAAGAATAATTAAATATTAAAATTATACAGATGAAATAAATTTAATTATAAGATATATAATGGAAATACTTTTTGTTATTAAAACCATTATAATTTTTTTTAATTTATTTCATACAATTGTCAAATATTTTAAAAAAATTCACTTTTCTTGTATTGACTAAATAATTTAAAAATTAAAAAATTTCCAAAAAAATATTCAAAGATTATTTTTACAAGGAAATTTTAATTTTTTTCATTTTTGAAAATAAATTTCACAAACTTTGAAAAAAATTAAAATGTGTGAAAAAATTGAGACAAAACTATTTCAAAAAAATATACATATTTTAAGGGTAATATTTGATTTATTCTCATCTCTATTATAGAAATCATATAAAATCAATGTTATATATTTTATAGAATATATAATATATAAATTTCATTAAAATAATTCACTAAATTTTATTTCATTAAATTGTTGTGGTAAAACAAATTTGGGTGCATAAAAATAATTTTTCATAAAATGATTTACTTTGTTTTCAAATGGTTTTTTTATTTTAAAACAAAATATTCAAAAAAAAAGTAATTCTATATTCATTTTAAGCCATATTATTTACACCATATTTAATTATATTTATACATTTTATTCAAATGGAATGGTTATAACCATTATATTAAATATTATTATTATATTAGAATGTTCAATTTAGTTTACACATGGAGATGCATTTAACATAATATAAACTCACTATTGTTTGAAACAAAAGATAAAATAATTAGTGGGTGTATCACAGGAAATCATGATTTTATGTGAAACAAAACAAAAACCAAAAATATTAGAAGTATTTGAAAAAATACATCACAAAATATGTATTTGTAACATTTTACCCTATAAAGTAATTAAATCTTTAAAATTTGAACTTTTTCTCATTAAAAAAGGATTTATCATTTGAAAATCCTTATGTTTGAATAAAAAAATAATGAAAAGTGATATTGAAACATTATCTTGAAATAAGATAAGGGATCCGAGAATAACATTTTGAATAATAAAAACAAGGATTCCAAATAGGAGAACATATATGGTAAGTGGTGATTTAAACATGATGAAACGAATAATGTACAAACAATTATGGACAATGAAAGAGATCATTTTTCACAAGAATGTGAATGATCATGTGATCATCAAAAAAAGATAAAAATAAACAAATAGTTGTTTTAAAGGTCATTTATATAATTATAAATGGTGGTAATAAGAAAACATATTATTCAAAGGTAGTTTTCAAATATTTTATGGAATTTTCATGATATGTTATACCTAATAGATTTTAATCCATTTTACATGGGAAGTATAATAACTTGGTTTTTTTCAAAAAATTTCCACCTGACCTATTAAATTATGGAATAAAGATTAATTTATTTAATTCTATATGTAATTTGGATCATAAGATCCATAAAATAATCATAAGTTAGTCATTATTTTAATAATTATAATAAAAAATAATATTTTTTATCACATGTGATCCAATAACATTCATCTATAAAATTAATCCATTTCGTTAACATTTAACCAGAAGTCACATCGATCTCTATGATAAATAAAAATACAAAAAAAATTCAAAAAAATCATTATATTTTTTAAAATAAATATAACATTATTCCTCAAAATATTATAAATATTATCTTGATTGTTACATACTAATTGTGTGGATACCTTAGTCAAATATTTTCATGAATTAAGGTAATAACCAGAAGTACCATAAAACCTTTAGGGAAACTTATTTAAATTCTCTTTACTTGAATAAAACTATAGATTTTCTATTATATCCCATACATCCAACAATTATTTAAACAACATCAATGATAACATAAACCACATTTATCACAAATCATTAATCAATTCCAAGGTCAAAAATACTATCTATTTTGTTTATTCATATCCATTATCTCGTGGTCCCAAAATCATTATCTCAACATCAATTAAATTTTTGTGGTTATCTTCCCCTAATCAATTGTTTGTTTAAATGTCACATTTTCGTTAAATTACTTTCCTCATTCATCATTACCATTAAACATATTCTGGAAAATACATAACAAACAAAGTATACTAAAAAAATTATAAATATTTATTTATTATAACTACTGAAAATTTTATGGTATAATTTTTTTTTAAATTTAATCTCTTCGTTGACTTATGTTAAATAAAACAACAATCTTAAACAAATTACTTGATATCATTATTTAATTGTGATATTCATCTCCCAGCTGTTGTAATGGAATAAATGAATGAGAGTAAATAAATTATTAAAATATATTTTATATATGTATATAATATTTATTCATTTATTATAGTTAAATTATAAATGAAAATAAAATACAATCAAACATAAAGGAAGTTTTTTTATAAATAAAATATTTGAATGCCCCCAAGAGAATTTTGTAATAATAAATTAAATTAATCACTATTAGTGAGATATATATATTAAATATGTATGATATATATCCAGTAAAATTAATTTAAATTAATTCACTATTTTTTAGAGTATTAATATATGAACAAATCCAATTTTAATAATACAAATACATATTTTTCTAAAACTATTTTTTTCATCTTTTAATGGAATTCATATTTTAAATATAAATTTTTACACGTTTATAAATATTTTTTTGAAAAATAATATTCATTTTTAAAATTTTGATATCAATATTATCATAGGGTTATTTTTGTGTTATTTTTATAATAAGATTTATTTCTTTTATAATTGTTAAAATCACTGCATTTTATTTGAAATCATCCTTTTCATCTAATTTATTTATATAGCTATATTAAATTTTAATTTTTTTCAAGAATAATTATTTCCTCTATACATATTTTAAACCAATTTATGTCATTTGAATAATATTTTTACATTGATATAGGAAGTCAAAACAATTCAATATTTTCATATTTTCACTTTGAAAACATGTTTTTACATTATGACTGTGAGATTTATTTTAAATACAATTTTTTCAATTCTGGAAATTTAATTTGGTAAAACAGATTACATATTTAGAATTACTAGGTAAAATTAAATTTTAAATTTCATTTTCATTTTTATGTATAAAAAAGTTAGAGTAGTAAGATATTATTTAATGCATTATAGGTAAAATATATACAAGCGTTAACGTTTAAAGGGAAAATAATAACATATCAAAAAATAAAACATTAAATTGTCAGTTGAAGTATTTATCAACCCAAACCATACTTAAAAAAATTATTCAACCACAAAATTCATTGAAAATATTTCCCTGACAATGTGATTGTATGTATATATAAAATAATCATTATTTAAATAACATCAAACCACCACTCCTCAAGCACAAATACCACCTTCCACCACCTCATTTTGAAATAAAAGTTTTGAATGTCCTAAAATATCTTCCATAACATCTCCAAATGAATATAATTACAACCAGGTTCTTCTAGTTTTAAAAAATTCCTAATTCAAATGTTTATAAGGAGTCCTCCATGGTTGTGATATTCAATAGATAATTATGTCAAAACTCATCTCATATTTTATTTTCTTTTTCTATATTCTCCTCAACAAATTCATCCAAAAAGGAATAATAAATAAATAATAATTAATATACATGAATATTATGTTCCTAATGGGATTTATTTTATTAATCCAATTTATTACCTCCACTTATTCAATAAACGAAAACATTTTCCATGTTATATAAATTAACTATCTATATGAATAATTATTTTGTTCATTTTTCATTACCACCTTCACAGATAATAATAAATCTAGTGTTGTAGTTAAATAAGATTTTTATTGATATGTTAAATCCTATTTAATCTTATACAACTAATATATTCTCATTATAGAATTTAAAATGAATCTACTTCAATATGATTAGAAAAACACCCAAAATAAATTAATCATTTATAATTAACACTTTATCAAATTAATCATCCTCATGTATCAAAGAAAAATGATAAGTGGAAGTATTTAAACATATTTAAGTGAATTAGTATATTTAATTTCACTTCTATATTTTTATTTCTATTTGACATGAAATTCCATGACTATACGATAATGAACCGACCATGGAACAATGAAACGAACACACCCAGAACAATGAAAATCATGAAATAGTATTAATGAATGGGTGGTAATGTATAATAAAAAGATAAATATAAATTATTATAAATATTTAAACAGTTCTGTAATTGTTTAACAACATTAATTAAACCATTACACTGAAGGTCCAACAATGTTACACATAAGGGAAGTGTGAGGTAAGGGTTTTCTCATTAAAATTTTAGTTATTTGATATATATGAATTATTCAACATTTAATATTTGTGTGTCATGTGCATATTTATCCAATAAAATATTAAATAATTATTATAATTATTATAATTATATTAATTGTTTAATTTAATATTATTCCTTCATATGGATTATCATTCCTTGTTACTAAAATGGTAAGAGGATTTTCATACAATCTTGGCATTTATTCAGATTTTAAATTATTATGTATCTGGTGATGAAATATTAAAATTCTAATAAATATTGATATTTTTACAATTTTCCAAATATATGGTACCTAAAATGTTATAGAAATTGTTTTCAATGAAATAGAATTCTCTATCTATTCTGTTAGAAATTTATGTTCTACAAAAACAATGTTTTCTAAGAATGTTTATAAAATATTGTAATTTTCTATTATGTTCATTTTAAATGGAATGAAATTTAGAAATATTTTTCAAATAAGTTGTGAAAATTTAGTTATTTTGTTCATGGTTGTATTCATGGAAAATGGGTTTCAAAATGATTTTGATTTTAAATCATGATTTTCAATTTGAGAAACTGTATTTCATTGAAGATACTTTCAATGGGCTCATTTAAATTAATTTCATTTATGTCATAATATTTTATTTTATTTAATGTTTTTTTTGTGTTTTCTCTCGTATCACACTATAATAAATATTTTGTTATGATTTTATTTATTAGTTTTACTATGAATACACTACTTTCATATCACTCCCCATATTACTTAGGATTGTCTGTGAGTGTGTTTACATACATGGGAATGATATTTTCATTTTGTATTATAGTATTAATACAAATTTATATGTTGATTACATTTCCCAACATTAATATAAGTAATAAATTGGAAATATTAAGTGATGTGTGGGCCCTTCTATATCCCTAGATTCATTGATTTTTTTTCTAATAAAAATCATATTGTGTTTTGGATGAGGCCTTACATATTAATTTTCAGATGTATTTGTTAATGCCTCTATGATATGTTTTAATTTTCTTGAATTTTCATTCAACAATTATTTGATAACTTTTTTACTTCTATATATTTATTCTATTAGTATAATATCCAATTTTATGTTTTATATATCATGTGATTATTTATATGTAATTATTTATTCATCTTTTAATACATACACATTATAAAAAAATTATTAAATGGAATTTATTTCACATATATACCTATACATATTGATTTTTTACCTGTTTATTGAGAGATTATGTTATATTCATACCATTTCTGATAATTGGATCTCACATGTTTCTTATTTTATATTTATCCCATGGATTTGAAGATGTTTCTTATGATTGATTTATAAGGTGATGTTAGGAGATTTAAGGTTTTCATAAAGGATTACATATGTTGTGTTTTATATTATCAATTATAATGTATGGTTCAAATATGTATCTAGTTTTAAAAAATTGTCAAACTATGCAGTCCATCAGGATGTGAATACTTCTATGTTATGACAATATAATATTGCAATAACCAACTCTAGGATACTAGGGCCATGATCATCATAGTTAGTTACAGTGGATGTTTATGACAATACATGGTTACTATATATCAGAAAAAATATATTTTTAACAAAAAAATATTACAAAATTTAAATTTACACCAACTGAAACCATACATATGGTTAAAAGATTATTTATAGTTAAGTTTTATATTAATATTATGTGACTAACTTGTTCATAAATTATAAATTATGTTTCAAAATGTTATGATCTAATCTATTGTATTCCATTATTTTGAAATGAAGCCTAACAGAAGGAAGAAGAACCACATAAATTCACCTAATACAATAAGTATAAATGGTCATTTTATTGATGGGTTGAAGCCAAAATTTTTAATAGAACTATTATCACAAACATTATCAGTATAAGATTACATAATATAATGTTATATTGTGGTATAGAAATAAATATCTAAGTATTATAGATTCAGAGGAATGCATGAGAACATGAGAAATGTATGGGAAATGGATGATAAAGTAATGAAGCTAATGTTGTAAATTTCTACATGTGATATTTTTGGAAAGAAACACCCAGGTACATTCTTTAATGGAATCATAGTGTTCTCTATGTTTTTATATAAATTCTTTTGTTCTAATGATTTAATGGTTAAGAAAAGGTTTTAAAATCTAAAACAGTTCAACTATAAAGATATGGTACAATATAAAAATAATTGTCTCAAGCATCAATTGAATATAACTCAAAAGGGGATAATGGATCATGTTCAATCTTATGGTACTAACATAGAAAATGATACTGATTAAAATTACATTATTGGATTTAGAAATTATGTTGTAATTTTTTTTTTCATAGATATTTTGGTTTAAATAACCATTACATACATAAGGAATGTACTCCATTTTTTATTCACTAAATATTTGGAATCATGAGTGTTTTAATTAAACTTTTATGGTGATTAGGGTATTAATATTGTAGAGATCTATAAATTTTGTGATTTTTTTTCATAAATACATGGTATTTTTACGATTCCATAATTTCTGACGGCGCTTAATTCTGAGGCCCGATGTGCCCAGAATCAATTTCTAAAGTTTGGTTTGGGTATTTTTATTAAACGTGCGAGTGGGTTATTATATTTTTTGAACTGGTGCCCGGAATTGAAATCTGAGGACACCATTGAACTCGCAGCGCCGATATTCTCTTAAGGAGACCTTTAATGCAGTTTCTTTTTATCAAGGATGGAAGTTAATTTTTGGGGTTTCTAAATAAAATTAAATAAAAATATGTGATGTATATTTTTATTGGATGGCTCGTTAAAACCACCAAGTGGAGGTTGGTGGTGGGGCCCACCACAACCTAACCTCCCTTGGGAGGATGTCATTAGGTGGGGCCCACCCGAGCCCCATAACTCTTGTAACCCCCACTTTAAACCCCTTGAACTCCCCATAAATGGGGGAGTTCTTGAACTTCCCCTTTATCATGCCAAAACACCTAATGATTAATTAATGACCACAATTAATTATCTTTTTGAAAACATTTTAATTAAATTTGGAATGCATGGAAAAAATAAAATAATAGAGAAGAAATTATTTTATTTGGGTTGGTTATTCTCTTTGGTGGAGCATTGGAGAACTCTTGGAAGAACTTCATCCTCTCCTGAAGAAGAACACTCCTACCACCAAAAATCAACTCCATCTTATTCCTTCTTCAACCGAGGCAAGGAATGGGAAGCGACACCCAAGATGAACTCTGGCATCGTCTTCTATTTTGTCACCTTCCAACGCCGTCTTCCAATGATGAGTACCTCTCTTACTCTTCCGACGTTGACAGAATGATGTCGCCTTCCCACGACTACATCAAACAACACAGTCAAGAAAACTAGGGGTTTTTTATTATATTAAATCTTTGTTCATCGTCGTTTACTATGATTAGACTTTGGAAATTTTTTATCACATAATGTGGAGGGTGCAGGCTGAACAAACATTGTACGATGACCCTCCGTCGGTTCTGGTTTTGTTGACATCAGAGGCAGATCCGGAAAAGCACAGTGTCGTCATACCATTCCAGAGAAGAACCACGACCAGGAGGGCTATGACAGACGGAAGAGGCGTGGTTCCATCGTGCCGCGCCGCGCCTTAGGTTAGGAACTACAGCCTGGTGGGCTGCAGAAAAGGTGTTCAGCTCCGTCACGATTCACCGAAGAGGAACCGCGGCGAGGAGGGCCGCAACAGATGAAGAAGTGCAGCACCGTCGCACCGTGTGGTTGAGATGAAGGCCATGCTCAGGTCGAGCCGCAGCGGTTGTGTCATAGAACAGCCGTGTCACACAGAAGGTAAGATAACCATAGCACCATTGCACTGTAGTGGAGGAGCGGTGGTGGCCGGCCGGGACGACCGCTGTGGAGCTGGTCAATCGAGACCACCCAGGTCTCATGGCTCCTAAACCAGAAAAATGTGCTGGTTCTATTCAGAAACTGGGGGGGGGGCACCCCCTCCCAGGTGTGGCCGGCCGGGCCACCATGGGCCGTGCTTCCATGGCTGGGCCGCCCTTCGGTAGGGCCAACACAGGTCAGGCCGCGCCTTTGGGTCGGGCCGCGCCTTCGAGTCAGGCCGCGCCTTCAGTCCTGGATGCCCCTTTGGGTCGGGCCGCTCCCTTAGTTCGGGACTCCCTCTTGGGTCAGCCTTAACACTCGGGTCGGGCTGCACCCGCGGACCGGGTCATACCCTAGTTTGGTCCGAGTCGAGCTGGGTCAGTCCGACTGGGTGGGACCGGACCCGGACCTACTATGTCCATTTACACCTTTTAGCCAGTATCTTGGGATACCAGTGTCCAATTGACGAACTATGTCCGGCGATGGAATTCTTGGAGCAAGAGGATTCTTTTGGAATACTCCACTTGAGGTTCGGATGCAATTGGGGTACGATCAAGTTGGTTTGAGCCTAATAACCATTGAGGCCCCTCGAATGGAAACACCAAGTAATCACAGACCGGGTGTCCGATTGACGTGTCGTCTATCGCGTTGGGATCCTTTTGATGAGACGAAACTACGGGATACATCAACTTGAGACTTCGTGATATTTTAATTATCAACTCTTGGTTCGAGGAGTGGACCCTCCCGAAATCGAGCGTGCTGTGTGCAGGAACCGTATGGCTGGATGCGATTGAGATGACAGGATCTTTCATGGGTTCGACAGTGATGATACTATACCAGGATCTTTTGTGGGTTTGATAGCAATGAATTCTTTACAGGGATCCTCCATGGGTTCAACAGTGGTGACTTCTGTACCGGAATCCTCTGTGGGTTCGACAGTGATGACTACTCTACCAGGATCTTCTATAGGTTCTACAGCGCTGATATTGTTCCAGGATCCTACGTGGGTTCGACATAGGAGATGATTCAGAGACTACAACTAATCACCTCTTCCCCTCTTCTTGTGTTGTATACCTTTGTGAGATGAGTCTTTTCTTTCAATCATTATTATCAAGTTGATTGACTTTACTTCCTTTGTGTATTAGGTTGCACTTGGGATCGAGAGTTGGAGCCAGAATATGACTAGCAACTTAGGTATATGTATGGTCATATACCTAATTAGGGTTGGTTGATACTTAATGATTGTATATTTCATTTTTGGTTTTTCCATAGTGGATTCTTGGAGGCTTTCAGGGGTCTTGGGTCCCCTACAAAGTATTGTTATACTCAATCCTGCACGGGCTTTGCCCGCACCTTGTTGTGATTTGTGCAGACGGCGGTTAGAAATGATTGAGGATAAGGGTGACAGATGGGAGGCTACACGGATCTAGACGACATAGGATGTACCTATGGGATGAGTTGTCTGAGATCTGTACCTACCCTTCAGGTAGGATTCCCTGGTGGATGATCTAGGAGATGTTTTATCTTTTTACTTGATCTTGTAATTGTTGATCAGTTGGGTTTGTATACTAGACCACTTACTTTAACCACACCTTTCATTTCTATTTTAGTACTTGTTGCTTCTACTGCTTGTGTTCAGATTGTGTGAGTTATATGTTTAAAGGCAATGATTTCCCTTTTTTATCAGGGATTTTCCTTTGGTTCTAGTCGCCAGCCTCTGGCCTATCGAAGGTGGGCTTGGGGTAGTCCCGACACGGGCCCCGAGGACGGGTCGTAAAAAATTTGTATCTGATGAGTCAGTTCTACCACAGAACATGGATTTTGAATTTTTAATGGCAATAGTGTTAAGTGTTTTGGGTGTGCTTATCTGATTAGGGAAACCATTGTCGGTGTAGAGGCTAACATATCCATACACTAGGTCTCTGATTTCTGATCTCCGACTAAGAGCATGAAAACACTGATTGCTTGTGTGTTTTCGTTGAAAAGTTTTCTTCGTGATTACTTTGGGTCAGTTCACCAGGTATATTGTTTTAACTGTGGATCACCTGATTCTTTTCAGGATGGCCCCATAAAGGCAGCCAGTTAGGGTTCGAAATTTCATACGAGATGGTAGCCCACCAAGAGATGAGGCCTCAGTGTAGGGCCCCATCACAGCAGAGGTACCAGCGTTACCACTACCCGCTGGGCCACCAGAACCACCAACTCCAGTAGCAGAGAGTGCATGCCATCTGAGTGTGTTGAACGAGTTCTAGCGCCAGAGGCCACCCAGGTTCCGAGGAGATATGGACCCACATGCAGCTGAGGATTGGTTGTAGGCTGTCGTAAGAGTTTTCAGATTGGTAAGGAAACTAGCGGACCTCATGGTGTTCTACTCTGTGAGTCTCATGCATGCAGTAGCAGGCAGATGGTGGAGCCCGATTCTCCAGGTGCATGATGAGGAATCATTAATCAGTGCAGACTTCAAGAGTATCTTCCGGTCAGAGTTTCTTCTATCCACCCTTTGTGCGGTGCGGATTCAAGAGTTACATAATCTACATTAGGACAACATTACAGTAGCTCAGTACTCAGGGAGGTTCACGGATCTCTCGCGCTACTCCTCGAATATGGTGCGAGACCCATTCTTCTGGGCCCAGACCTTCGAGCAGGGACTCAGGCATGAGATCAAGGCTTCTATGATCTCACTCCACATCCCGACGTAGAAGGGGGTGCTGGAGTGATCCCTTCTCGTGGAGAGTTTTCTTGCCGAGAAGTCACTAGATGGAAGACCCACCATAGGGTGACACGTAGCAGAGTCTTCTGCAGCCGACAAAATATAGATGTCGCAGAGGTCCAAGCGGACTAGGCCATCTGGTGGGAGAAACCAAGATACAGGTTTGGTTGTGCGGGGCACATGAGATAGAGCCAGCCATACAAGGAGCAGGAAGTGCTATGCATGTAGTGGGTAGGGTCACATGGCTCGTGACTGCCCGACCCGCCATGCAGATGAGCAGCAGACAGTAGAGGGACCTCCCAGGCAGAGGCAGAGGTTCGACTATGGTGGTCCGCTGAGAGCAGGCGGACGTGGCAGAGGAGCTGGCTGAGCAGTAGGTGGTGGATGACGTTTTGAGGCCCTACAACCACCACCACTAGGAGGTCCACCCTGACCACAGGGACCAGACAGACAAGGGTGATCTCAGCTCCAGGAAATCAAGTCCTATGACCACGGCGTACCTGAGATGATTCGAGGTACTAGCTGTGTCTATTCCACCCTTGATGCAGTACTTATAGACATAGGTGCGAGTCATTCTGTTATTGTCGCTGCCCTCGTTCGGAGCTTAGAGATTCCGTAGATCTGTTGGCTCGATCATTATGACTAGAGACTCCTACGGGAGAAGACTCGATGATCACGCACTAGTTCCGGCAGTGTGAGCTTACTCTAGGAGTCAAGAGCTTCGGCTGTGATCTTCTCAAAGCAGCGTCGAGGCCTTACGACGTCACCTTGGTTATGGACTGGTTATCCACAGTTCATGCTCAGATTGACTGTATTAAATAGAAAGTGTGGTGCGTCCGTGAAGATGGGATGTGGATTACCTTCACCAGTGAGAAGGGAGCCTTTGCAGCGTAGGATGGACATACCCAAAGGAGGGGCCAGCCTATCACACATCAGTTTTCTAGTCTCATTCTCAGTGCGGTTGATGTGTGGAGTCCGAGTTTTCTTGTTGTGGTGGATCAGTAAATGTATGTATTCCCTGACAATGTTCTAGTACTACCTCCTCCAAGAGAGTTGGACTTTTTAATTGACATGTACCCTGGGACGACACCGTTATCTACTCCATCATATCGGATGGCTCCCGCTGAGCCGCAGCTATAGCTGGAGGAATTTCAGGGGAAAGGATTTATCCGACCTACTGTTTCACCCTGGGCATCCGCAATTTTGTTCACCAAGAAGGCGGATGTGATCTTGTGTCTGTGTGTTAATTATCGGTACCTAAATCAGGTGACCGTGAAGAACAAGTACCCACTTCTGAGTATTGATGTCCTCCTTGATCAGCTGAAGGGAGCATGATGGTTCTCAAAGATAGACCACAGATCGGGCTATCACCAACTCAGAGTTCGAGACGAGGATGTGCAGAAGATAGCCTTCAGGTGTTAGTATGGCCACTACAAGTTTCTGGTTATGCATTTCGGCATAATCAACGCTCCAGCAGTGTTTATGAGTCTAATTAATAGGATATTTCAGCCTTACCTTGATCGCTTTGTCGTAGTCTTCATCAACAACATACTAATCTACTTGAATATTGAGGAGGATCATTCCTACCATTTTTAAGTAGTACTGGACACACTCCGAGAGAACCAGATTTATTGTAAGATCTCAATGTGATAGTTTTGGATTTGAGAGGTTAACTTTCTTGGACATGACATCTCAGAGGCTGGAGTTGTAGTGGATCCAGTAAAGATCGAGGCAATGCTTGCTTTGAATCCACCTAGGAGTGTGACAGAGGTACAGAGTTTTCTGGGGCTAGCTGGGTACTATCAGAGATTTGTTCCATATTTCTCAAGAGTTGCAGCACCGCTTTCATCATTGATGAAGAAGAGGCAACCCTTTGTGTGGTCTGAGAGATGCCATCAGAGCTTTCGAGAGCTGAGGCAGAGGTTGACTAGTGCTACAAAATTGAGTCTACAAGAGGAGGGTGTTGGGTACGTAATATACTGTGACACATCAGGGACCATACTCGGGTGCGTCCTGATGTAGGAACGAGAATTGATCGCGTATGGTTCTTGGTAGTTGAGACAGCCCGAGAAGAACTACGCTACTTATGACTTGGAGTTAGTAGCATTTGTATTCACCTTGAAGATGTGGCGACACTATCTTATGGGAAAATGCTTTACAGTCTACTTTGACCACCAGAGTCTCAGGTATATCTTCTCACCGGAGGACCTAAACCTGAGACAACAGCGATGGATTGAGTTCCTCCAGGACTACAACTTCGAGATAGTCTATACTCCAAGGAAGGGAAACATTGTAGAAGATTCTCTCAGTAGGAGATCAGGCATTCAACTGCTTGGAGAGGTGACAGAGCAGCTAGCCACGTTGCAGATATCATTTGTGGATAGAGATGTAGAATCCTTTCTACAGTCTCTCGCAATCACTTCTCCTCTTATTCAGTGAGTCAGGGAGTCGCAGTATGGGGATGTTAACTATGAGGCTCTACATGCACATATAACAATAGGGCATGCACCTGATGGATTTTATAAAGGTGTGGAGCACGTCATTCTATTCAGAGGACATACCATGGTATTAGTTTCACTTTAGGAGGAAGTGTTGAGGGAGTTCCACACATCTCTTTTAGTGGTGTATCCAAGAGTGGAAAATATGTATCAAGACCCCCGATGACAACACTGGTGGCTAGGTATGAAGAAGGTTATAGCAGAGATTGTCTCACGATGCCTCACTTTTCATCATGTGAAGGCAAAGCACCAGGTTCCATCAAGATTAGATCAGACCATAGAGATCCCAGAGTGAAAGTGGGATGGGATATCCATGGATTTGTGACAGGACATCCATGTACATCAAGAGGAAACGACTCTATCTGGGTGATCGTAGACCAACTCACCAATTCATCCCACATCCAACCGATCAGAGAGAAGGGTTTAGTAGTGAGCCCAGGATTCCTCTATGTACGGGAGATCATATGGCTTCATGTTGTTCTATCTATGATCTTCTTTGATTGAGATGATTGTTTCACTTCTCGGCTATTGAAGGGATTGCAAGAGGCATTCTGGACACAGCTTCTATTGAGCACCACCTTCCATCCTCGGACAGATGGTCAGACTGAGAGGACCATTCAAACTCTCAAGGAAATGCTCCATGGATACACCCTTGGCTTTGGTCGCAGTTGGGAGGATCTCTTACCCTTGGTAGAGTTTACATATAACAATAGATACCACTCCACCATCAGGATGGCACCTTACGAGGCATTGTACGACCGACCATGCAAATTGACTCTGTGCTGGACTAACCAAGGGGACTTAACACTTATAGGAGCAGAGATGATGTAGGCTACAATGGAAAATGTATAGATCATCCAGGTGTGGATGAAGACTGCACAGAACAGGTAGAAGTCCTATGCTGATAGGAGACGGAGACCACTGAAGTTTGAGGATGGTGACCACATCTTTCTACAGGTCTCACCTTGATGAGGACTACATAGATTTGGAAGAGGTGTCTTGTTATCGCTACGATTCATCGAACCTTTTCAGGTCCTCAACAGAGTAGGTGAGGTGGCTTACGCCTTGGATCTTCTACCTCAATTGCATTGGGTGCACGACGTCTTCCACGTATCTCAACTGAGGAGATACATTCATGACCCTTCTCACATCATCGACCATGGGGTGCAGGACATTGATGATGGGGCGAATTTCACAAAGGATATAGTGGAGATTGAGGATTGATAGGAGTGCGTCTGGTGTGGACGGTCGATACCTCCGAAACATGTTTGCAGCATCACGGGAACCTCCAAGAGAGCACATGGGAGTGGGAGACTAAGATGTGTGCTCAGTACCCTCATTTTTTCCTTAGTGTGACATATAGCTTATGTGGACATAAATCCCTATGTTTTAGAGAATGTAAATACCCAGAAATTTTATGATTTTTTTTTCTTAAATACATGAGATTTTTACGACGAGTCTGCTGTTTCTGACGGCACTTGATTCTGAGGCCCGGTGTGCATGGAATCAATTTCTGATGTTTTGTTCAGGTACGTTCAGTAAACGTACGAGAGGGTTTTTATATCTTTTGAACCAGTGCTTGGAATTGAAATCTGTGGAAACCGTTGAACTCGCAGCGCCGATATTCTCTTAAGGAGACCTTTACCGCAGTTGCATTTTATCGAGGTTGGAAGATAATTTTTGGGGTTTCTAAATACTATTAAATAAAAATATGTGAAGCATATTTTTATTTGATTGGTGATTATAACCACCAAGTGGAGGTTATTAGTAGGGCCCACCACACTCTAACCTCCCTTGGGAGGATGTGATTAGGTGTTTCCCACTTGTGCCCCTTAACTCCTCTAACCACCCTTTATACCCATTGAACTACCCATAAATGAGAGAGCTCTTGAACTTCCCCTTAATGGTGCAAACCCCCCTAAAGATTAATTAATGACCACAATTAATTATCATTTTGAAAAAATTTGACATATTATTGGAATGCATGGAAACAATAAAATAATATGGAATCTATTATTTTATTTTGGCTGGTGATTCTATTTAGTGGAGCTTTGGAGAACTCTTGGAAGAACATCATCCTCTCCTGATGAAGAAATATCCTACCGCTGAAAATCAACACCATCTTATTCCTTCCTCAACCGTGGCAAGGAAAGGAAAGTGACGCCCCTGAGGAACACCGATGTCGTCTTCCAATTCATCACCTTCAAATTTCATCCGCCAGTGATGAGTACCTCTCTTCCTCTTTCTACGTTGACATAACGATTTTGCCTTCCCACAACTTCGTCAAACGACACCATCAAGAAAAGTAGGGATTTGTTTTGATTAAATTAAATCCTCATTCCTCATTGTTTAATACGGTTCGACGTTGGCCAATTTTTGTCACCTAATGAGGAGGGTGCGGGCCGAACAAACATGGCCCAATGTCCCTCAGTTGATTCTTGTTTGGTCAATGTCGGAGATGGAGGCAGAAAAGCGCAGTGCTATCATACCGTGCCAGAGAAGAACTGGGGCCAAGAGGACTGCAATGGATGAAAGAGGCGTGGCACCGTCACACCGCGCCGCACCAGAGGTGCAGAACCACGACCAGGGCGTGAAGAGGCAAAGGGGTGCGGCGCCGTCGCACCACACCGGAGATGAACCATGGAAGGGAGTGCCATGGCGGATGAAGAAGCGCAGTGCCATTGCACCGCGCAGTGGAGGTGAAGGCCGCGGATAGGTCGGGCCATGATAGTGGAAGCGCGGGGCCATCATGTCGCGCAGAGGGCAGGAGGACCACGTCATTGTTGATCCACGGTGGAGGAGGGGTGGCGGCCGGCTGGGCCAGCCGCAGTGGAGTCGGTCAGGCAGGACCACTCGGGTCCCGCGACTCCTGAACAGGCACATTGCGCCGGTTCTATTCAATAAACCGGGGGGGGGGGGGGGTGGGGGCTTGTGTGGCCATCCGGGCAGCCATGTGTCGGGATACCATGACCGGTCCACCACAGGTCGGGCTACCATTTGATCGGGCCGCCACGGGCCGGGCCGCCATGGTCGTGCTGCCGTTTGGTCAGGCCCCCACAGGTCGGGCCGCGCCTTCAGGCCGCACCGCGTCTTCAGGTCGGGCCGTGCCTTCATGTCGAGTCGCCCCTTTGGGTCGTGCTGCTCCCATGGTTTGGGCTGCCCACTCAGGCCAGGTCGACCACTTGGGTCATGCCACACCCGCGGATCGGGTCCGACCTCGGTTCGGACCAGGTCGGGTCGGGTCGGACGGGACCCATACCCGCTATGGCCATTTACACATTTTAGCTCGTATCATGGGATAAAGGTGTCTGATCGACGAACCGTCTATGAAGATGGAATTATTAGAGAGAGATGATTACTTTGGAATACATCAATTGAGGTTCGAATGTAGTTGGGGTATGGTTGGTTTGGTTTGATCCTAAAAACCAACTAAGCCCCTAGACCGGAAAGACCAGTAACTCGTAGACCGGGCGTCCGATTGACGCGTCGTCTGTCGCGTTGGTATAATTTTGATGAGACAGAACTACGAGATACATCAACTAGAGACTTAATGATAGTTCATGTATCGACTCTTGGCTCAAGGAGCAGACCCGCCTCGAGTCGAACGTGCTGTGTGCGAGAACCCTATGGTTGGCTGCGACTGAGATGACATGATCCTCTATGGGTTCGATAGTGACGATGTTGTACCAAGATCCTCTGTGGGTTCGACAATGATGAATTCTGTTCCGGGATCCTCTGTGGGTTCGACAGTGGGACTTCTGTACTGGGATCCTCCGTGGGTTTGACAGTGCTGACTACTGTACCAGGATCCTCCGTGGGTTCGACAACGCTGATATTGTTCCAGGATCCTACATTGGTTCGACAGAGGAGATGATTCAGAGGATACATCTAATCACTTATACCCCTATTCTTGTGTTTTATACCTGTGTGAGCTGACTCTTTTCTTTAAATCATTATCAACACGGAGATTGACTTTTCTTCCTTTGTGGACTGGGTTGTGCTTGGGCTCGAGAGTTCGAGCTAGACTGTGACTAGTAACTTAGGTATATGTATGGGTATATACCTAAGTTGGTTTGGTTGAAACTTCGTTATTGTATCTTTCTTTTGTGGTTTATCCTTAGTGGATTCTAGGAGACATTCGAGGGTCTCGGGGTCCCCAACTGTGTATTTTTATACTCACCCCTACATGAGCTTCACCCGCACCTTGTTGTGTTCTGTGCAGATGACAGTCAACAGTGATCGAGGCTAAGGGTGATGGACAGGAGGCTGCTCGAAGCTAGACTAGGTGGTACGTACCTCAGGGGTGAGTTGTTCAAGATCTGTACCTACCCTTCAGGTAGGATTCCCTGGTTGATGATCCAGGAGCTATTTTACCTTTATACTTGTACTTGTACATGTTGTTCAGTTGGGTTTGTATACTGGCCCACTTACTTTTAGAACACCTTTCTTTTCTATATTAGTACTTTTTGCTTCTACTACTTGTGTTCATACTGTGTGAGTTAGAGGTTTAAAGGCAATGCCTTCACTTTTTGTCTGGTATTCTCCTTTGGTGCTAGTCTCCAGCCCCTAGCCTATGGAAGGTGGGCTTGGAGTAGTCAAGGCACGGGCCCCGAGGACGGGTTGTGACAAATATATTTTATATTTTATATTAAGAGTTAAATTATTTTTAATGGAATCTAATGAAATATTTATTTTATAAATTTTTTAACCTTCATTCTAATTTTTTTCGTTGAATTTGGACTAATGTGTTTATGATGAGTCTTAAGATCAACTAATTATGGAATGGATTAAGTTGAAATTTGGACATTATTTTTTGTTGATAACACATGATCACCAATTTTTTGGTAAATCATTAGAGATCAAAGGAGTGAATTATGGATCTTTTGAATAATAAATTTTCTTTAGGCATGACAAACACAACATGAATTTTTGTATCCTGGGAAATGATATGAAGTGGGGATAGATAGAATCACAAAAAATGGATGAAATTATGCTTATAAATGATGTATGTTTACACTGACAAGTGTTTTTCTGAATAGTAATATAATTTCTAAACTCAACAAATTAAAATTGGAAATAAAAATACTATTCATATAATTTTCTTACTGAGAAATAAATTCCCCCTTTAACCCATCATATATTTACAGTTTTTGATTGTAGAATATGTTATTAGAACATTATCTATCACTATCTATCAAAACCCAATAGTTTCTTTTATCTTCCAAGTCCCATTTTATCACTTCACACTAATGTTATCCTATTCAGAAGCTTAATATTTCTGTTACCTTCACATTTCTCTTTCCCATATATTAAAGGGATGTTTTTGTTAACCCTATTTATTTTGTCAATGTACAAAAATTTAATTATCATGTATCAAAAATTGATTTTTGAAGTGAAATTTCAAATTGAGAGAATGAAATTTTTGGAAGGTGGGGAGAATGTAAATCCCCAATATTTTATGGTATGTCTCTTTTTAAATTTAATTTCATCGACCACTTCTGTAGAATAATGATCTTAAAGAAATGATTAAATATTATTATTTAAGTTTGATAGTTATCACACCACTTTTGAATAAGGGGAATGAATGAAACGAAAAAAATTATTAAAATATAGATTAAATATTTTTAAACAATGTTCACATTGATTAACAATTAATTATAAATGAAAATATAATACAATTGAACATAAAGGAAGTGTTTTTATAAAAACCCAATTTTAATTTATACAATGGAATTTTATATTAATAAATTAAATTAATCTCTATTAGTTTTAGAAAATAATGAAATATATTCTTTATATACTCATTCAAATGTTTTTTAAATCATTCAATTGGTTTCATAGGATTAAGACACGAATAAATCTAGTTTTTTAATATAAAAATCTATATTTCTAAAAAATTAAATTTTGCATCCATTTAATGTTCACATGATTTAAATATAAATTTTGATAAATTTATAAATTTCATTTGAATAAATAAACTTCATTTGTAATGTGCATATGATTAATTTTATATAAAATATTTAAAATTATAATAATTGATTTCTGTAAAATGGAATACATAATTAATATTAGGAGGTGAAAATTAGGTTGTATAATAAATATTATTTTAAGGAGTAAACAATTTATGATGGTAAAAATTTATATACCTATGTATTGGTAAAATATTTATAACGGATAATATTAAATTCTAAAAACATAAAATACCAAAAAATTAATACAATTATTTTTATTTTTAGGTAATTATTGACCCTAACCAGCCTCCACCACATTAATTAACTATAAAATATGTTTAAATCAATTCATCCTCTATGTGGTTGTATTTATATATAAAATAATCATTATTTTAATCACATAAATCCACCTCTCCATAGGTATATATACCTCCATTTACAACCTCATATTAACCTAAAAGATTTTAAGCACCTCCAATATCATCGAAAAACACCCCTTATCACTCTCCCCAAATCCAAGTGATTATGGACAGACAATAAGAAAAATCAATAGACCTCAAGTGGTCCTCTAAAGAGGTGATAATCAAGAAGAAATTGAAACATCACAGATCTGGATTCCACTCAAAGGTTCACTATACCTGATTGGTGATATGGACTCAAGTGAATATCCCCAAATCCCAGAGGCTTCCGAATAGAAGTGAGGAACTAGGTGTGAACTGGGAAAACTATGCCCTCATTGGCAGAGTGTAACACAAAAGATATAACAACAATATAGTAGCAGAAGAAGTAATACCATACAACAGAAGTTAATAGTGGAAGACTAAAAAAATAAAATCCTGATGTCATAGCATACAAAGGATTATGCTACATGGCATATGTTCTAGGAAAACAACCAAAACATGTCACACAGTAGTAATACATGATGCATGTATCAAAAGGAAAAAAACAAACAAAAGAAACTGAGAAGCATCACAAGCCTTGGCTTGGTACTATGCTCTCCTACTCCTACGCAGCATATCAACTACATGTATAAGGAAACATTCCCTTATCAACACCTACAACAATAAAATCATTTTGGTCCCAAAATCATGAACCAAACTATGTGTGAGACTAAATAGTAGTAGGAAACTGACCTTGATCTGTGCCTATGTGGATGTGAATATATATAGAAGGAAGCACACAATAGGGAATAAAGTAATCTAGGAAGTACTCAAATGTAAAAATTCCTACAATAAATAGTTTCCCTTTACAATAATTTCACGTTCTTTAATAGTTCAATTCCATTAAATTATATATGTCTTCTATTCTGGCCTAATCCTGGAAATCCCCTTGAAAAATTAAGAACAATATATTCCTTAGAAGGATATATAAACAAGTAAAGTGAAGACCGAATCCAAGATTCGGCTTTGAGTTGAATGAAATGTCATATGTCATTTCTTTTTTATTATTCTAATTAAATTTGAGTCTTCCAAAGGAATTCATAATTTGGAAATTAATTTATACTCCTAGTTTAAAACCACCTACATCATTTGAGACAATCCATATGATCCTTTCTAGAACCCAATCTCACAAAAGATGTGGTGCGAGTATATGTTAACTGGACAATACTTGTATAGTTGAAATAATATCCAAGTATATCCCAAGAAATATAAAAATTTCCAATAGAACCCATCCATGGTATCCCTTATTCAATTATTCGTTCAGAAATTAAATATTTTCTCCATGAGCCCGACCACTACATCTGTGGATTACTCACAACATAACATAATAATACACTCTTTGAGTCCTTGTGTGGCATCCCCCAATAGATCCATAACTAACCCAATGTATATAAAACAATAGTCATATGAACCTATCCACGAAATTATAATCGAAATCCATGATTCAACAATTTTTATTTACCCTTTTATGATATACGATTCAATTAATATTTCATTAGGCATGGGATGGTCAAACCAAAATCATCCAATATAATATCAAGCAAGGGACAACCTCATAAGGCTTTTCCTTTCAAATAATCACTTGGGAATAATTTTCATATCAAGTGGCACATGCAAATTAAAATAGTATGTGTCTTTATCTGACAATTATCAGACGTGGGAAAATCATTCATTTAACCAATTTTATTCTAAACAAACCAATAATGGAATCAAAGGCATGCCTCAGAGGCATCCTTGGCCAAATGGCCGTAAATGGCCATCTAAGAAAAAACACCCATGGGGTGGACCGTAATCAAGGAGATCAATACTAAAAATGCTTCAAACAAATTATCAATTACCTAAAAACAATAGGTATAGAAAAATTTATTCAAAGAGTCACCCAAAAAATTGGTGCACGACTGACCGACACATATAATCAACATGAAAATTATCAAATGGAACAATACCACCTACCTCATACTCATACGAATCTCCTCATCCAGTACCAGCCTATAATTAGACCTAGAATAGTGTATATATACAAAAAACAATAAAAGATAAAACCACGATAACTAGGTCAAGAGAATATTTCTTGATTAATGACTCAAGAGGAATTCATAGCTTACAAATTAGGTTCCAACACATCTGAAGATGTTTGAATCAGAGTTCAGATGAAGAATTAGGAGGTAAATTTCAATCTAATAGCTTTTTTTGTGAAAAAATAGGTGTGTGTTCTTTTAAAATAAAGAATATGAGGGTACTGACAATTTTATCCAAAAAAAGAAAAGTACACGGAATGTACTTGAGAATACACGCCATTTATGTGGTTATTTTCCAATATTTGTTGACATTCCATACACATCATAAATTGACATGTTCACATCCATACATGGTGTGTATTGGGATTACATAATGTGTAACCCATAGTCACATTGTGTAAAAGACCAATAAACATCAATCAATGTATTTTTCCTCTTTTCTCTTAAGTACAAACCTAAAAGAAAAAATTTGTACCTCAAAAGAAGAACTGGGTTCTTACAAACTCCCCCATTAAAGCAATTCATCTTCGAATACCCCATCCTATGGTGATGAAGAAAAAAATGTCAATATAACTCTAGCCATAAAATGGTACATTGGACCCCCTCTACTAGGTATCATCCTTCACTTGGACATGCTGATATATCACACATACTAATGGAAAAGACAATCCATAAAAAACATTCAGAGTAAAATCCACAATTTGTATATGATACTCCTCAAAGGTTGAATCCACATTCAACTCAAATTTTCCAGGATGAAAAGAATGAGACATGTCTGAAAAGTAAAGTCACAACTAAGAAATGTGGATTATATCTTTCATATATAAATACCTATGAGGATACTAAAACTAATAGGTAACTAAACATTCCCTCTTTAGAATCTTAAATGGCCCGACGTATCTCAACAACTGTTAACCCTTTCTCATGATCCTCTTAAGTCCTAACCATGTTGCAACATATAGGAAAACTCAATCCCAAACCCTAGACTACATAGTTCATATATGGTTATAATCATATGATTTTTAAGAATACTTTGCAGTATCCATCTTATTTTGAACCAATTGCACATTCTCAATGGTTTCCTAGCCCAGACGAGGTCGCAGAATACTTTCATCTCCTACCGCTTGTCAATATAGGGGTTATAGGCATGGTCTTCCATACAAATAAAAATAAAGAACCTTTTAAATAGTATGTTGAAATCTTTATTTATAGGAGAAATCAAAGATGGTTATGTTTTTCTCCCAACAACCCCAAAAATCCATGACACATGCCTGAATCATGTCTTCATACACCTGAATCTTGTGCTCTGACTAGGCATCTATCTATGGGTGGTAAGTCGTTCTCATAAGCACCCATGTACCTAGTTCCCTATATTTACCTTTCCAAAACAATTAATTAAATCAGTTGTCTCTATCTAGAATGATTTAATATGGAACCTCATGCAGTCATACAATCTCTCGGATATACAACCTTGCATTCTCATTAGAACTGAAGGATTCCTTGGTTGAAAGGAAATGTGAATCCTCCGTCATCCTACCATCAAAATCTGATACGACATCACTACCTCGAGGAGACCTCATCAATACTATCAGAAAATCAATCATAACATCATTCCATTTCAAAACAAGAATGGGTAGCCGCTGTAAAAGCCTTACCGGTCATTGGTGTTCCACCATCATTTACTGACAGGTGTAATATCTTATCACAAAACCAAATACATCTCTTTTAATACCAGGAATCCAATACTGATGATGTATTTACTAATACATCATTATGAATCTAGGATGTACTTCCCATATAGAGGCATGAAAAACCTACATCATCTCCCTGCGCACATCTGATTAACCACATACGTAACCTTGTAAATGCATAACATTATCATCTCAGATGGCCTATCTAGGATGAGGGTCATCACCTACCATAATCTCTCATAAAACTAGGCCATTAGAATCTAATATTTGAATCCTTCATACCTTATCTAGTATGGTGTAGGTAAAAAATAAGGATGAATGAAACCTATATCCCTGTCTATCATGAACCTCCAAATGCATCTCAGAGAAAATTTCATAAGATTCCACTCGCTATTATACTGTTCCACTTCCTGTATCTGAGTCCATACACTCAATACATCATCCACTTTATTTCCTTTACGAGGTGTGTATAAATGATTGAAGTTGAAATAATAAAGGTATTCTACCCAGCTTCGTTACCTCATATTCAGATCACAATGAATAAATATGTACATGAGACTTTGATGGTCCTTGTACACCATAAAACCCTCTCCCAATAAGTAATGTATCCAACAATGTAAAGAATGAACAACTGTAACTAACTCAAGACTGTGCAATGGTTAAATATTATCATGTGGATTCAACTGATAAGAACTATATGCAATGACTAAATCCCCAATGCATATGAAATAATCATAGACTAATACCTGATGTGTCACCATACACAACGTATCTCTTGACCGTCTCTTAAAAAATTAGTTTCATCATCATAGTTAATATCCCTTTCAACTATTGAAAGTCCATCATGTAGGAATCTATCCATTCATATTTCACACCATGTTTAGTAAGGACTATAAATGACGTTGCTAAACTTGATAAGTCTTTTATGAAGTTCTTGTAGTAACCAGGATTCCCTAGAGAACATTACACCACAATAACGTTCTTGGGATGCTACAAGGAAACTGTTGCTATCACCTTATCTAGGTTCACTGATAATCTTATCTCCGAATTGATGTGAACTAGTATTTAAATTTTATTAATGTATAAGTGTCACTTTGTTATATTATCATATAACTGATGCTCTGTTAGTATACTCAAAATGATCTCAAGATGCGTGGCTTGGTCATGTGGATTATGATAATACAGCAATAAATAATCTACAAAAACCATAACAAATGAATAAAGATAAGGATTAAACACTCTTTTTTATCATTTCCATGAATTCGTTCAGTGTGTTCATAAGAAAAAACATCATAAAAAATAATCATACAAGCTATACCTTCTCTGGAAGGTTTTGCGAGGTATGTTTTATGATATATCATGATCTCGGTGACAACAAGATATCATATCGTTCTTAGATATTACCTGAGATCCTCCGAAAAAATCTAAGTGATCATCTATTAGTAGTATAGGATGTCGATTAATAACCTTAAAGTGGTTCAATTTCTGATAACCCATGCATATCTTGGGGGTCACATCTTCCTTTTTGGAAAAAAGGACATGTGAATCCCATAGAGAAGTAATTGGTTGGGTGAAACCCTTAGCTTCCTAATCCTCTAGATACCTCTAGAGCTCATTAAACTCCATCATATCCATCGTGTAAGGAGGAATGGATACTGGTGCATCTCCTGACACAAGATTGATAGAGAACTCTACCTATCTTACTAGAGGTTAACCAGAAAAGTCATATGGGAAGACATCCATGAAAAAATCAACTACTAGAGGGAAATCCATCTAAAAAGTTCCATAGTAATCCAGATATAAAGTCACATCTAGGTTTTCATTACACCCAACCAATGGTGCTCGAGTCCATCTTTGCTTGCATGGACATCCCATTCATCCTAGCATAGAAATGATATTCCCTCTAGTGAAATAAAACCCACCTTAAGACAATAGAAATCAAAAAAGGATTGATAAGAGACCGACAAGTCCATTATGAGAATAACATCAAATACTTTCATCTCTAAGACATAGAGGTCCCATACGAAGTGACAACCTCCAACCTCAAGGGGGAACTCCATTCATCTACATGAACTTATCTTTCTAATCCATAACGAAGTGCTTGATGTCATAGCATCATTATAAGTTACAATATTAAGTAAAAGGCTCTCCAAAAGGGGCAAAAATATGAAACTAGGTGAATCCACTGTATCAAAAAGTGCAGAAGAGAAAACCAAGGTAACTATAATAGTACCATTGATAGTGGAGGGAATGTGACTCTAGTCTTTTAGGGTCTGTTGCACTACATAATTCTATCCTATACTGCGACCATGTGACACTACCTGACTACCTTGATCTGATCCACCCTAATTTATCTACAATCTAGGGTTCTGGCTTCAATTTCCATGAATACCCTTAGTTTTGATCTACTTGATGCCTTCCAGTTCCTTAAATGGTTAAAATCTACTATCCCTACTCCCAAATGTGGAGTTGGGGTAGAACCTCTATCATTAGCCACTGATGTAAATTTATTATTGAAGCACTGAATATAGCCCATCATACCACAAGATCAACACTTGACTGTGTCCTGTGATCAATGAACCCTCATTTTAAACGACCTACCACACTGGTAGAAACTCACCTGACTATGTGAAGATACTTTCTAACTTCTACTACCATATCGACAAATCTCCAGATGACGCTTCTTACTATCGGTCAATAATATACAATATTTCAGGGCCGAACATCCTTAGATCAAAACTCCCAATTCTCTCAAATGATGCTCAATAATAAATTCTTCATTCACTATAGCAGATTCAATAGTCAACTTGATGACATTTACCTCTTATAATATTTCATACCATATACCATCCTCAAATAGATTCACATTCAATACATCATAACCCATTAGAATAGGCATTAATCGTTGGAGCATAGTAAAACGAGATGAATATTCCAAAACAAACAATGTTCCCTTCTCCAGATGCATGAATTCCAGGGTTCGATCATCCCTTAGTGTCCTGGGAAAATAGTAATCATAGATGATTGTCTAAAAATCTCCCCATGCCATATCCAGATGATGTTCCGACTGATTAATTACATCCCACAAAATCTTGGAAAAATAAGATAGCATATACGTCATGAGAGTTTCCATCCTCTCAAGATGCATCTCTAGAAACTTGAAGATCTAAATCATGGTCACTAGCAAGGATTCTGCAGCCTGTGGTCCACCATCACCAGAGAATGTGGGAAGATAATACATCTGGAACACTTGTGTAATCCCTACCATATACATGGCATGATGTGGTTCTCCCTGAAATGTTTTCATGAAACTCATAAAGCCTTCACGAAACTGTGCACCAGCACCTGCATCTGGTAAAACAATTGGTCCCACAACTCGAATGATTGAATGATCCACTGGTAGGATATAGATAACCACCTTTGAGGTATGATAATCAACACTCTGGTGGAATATAAATAAAGGTCTTCATGGAGACATGAAAATATATTTTCAAGAACACACTTTAGTTTATGTTTACAATCATGGTTCATAGTTCAAGAGTGCAAGAACTAAACAGGAGAAGAAAACTCTCATAGGTTTACAAAAGAGGTTTACACAGTGTGTACCCTTATGCTCTCAAATTGTCATGTACTTCCCCTGGCATGGGTGTATGAACACCCCTGGTACAATGGTGAGTTAGTATTTTAAATGGTGTGAACATGAGTCTCCTCTTCTATCCATTAAATTTTACATTGCCAGAGCCACATGGGGTCTACCTATGTAAAAATACATGGTGCGTACCTAAAGTACATGTCATTCACTATCGAAAAAACAAAATTCTATGTTATTTATCACATGGATGGACACACAGTCAAAACCATATGGTGTGTACACATAGTAGATGGTTTTTAATAGAGAAAGGAATTTCTTTTTGAATATATGAACACATGGGGTGTGATTATAACACCAAAAACCCTATTGTCAGGGTTTTCGAAAAGAGAGTCCCTATAATTTCCCCCAAAACACCCATTTTATGAAATTAACAAACATTAATCCCAAATTATGATATGTGGGGACCATACACCCCAATAATCAAATCATTATATCCAAATACAACACATTGTAACACAATTAAAGCTAGAAACACGATCTACTAAATTCTGATTCAAGAGGGGCCATACAGCTCAGGGACCAAAGCATGGCATCCATCGAATTCAAATCATTACACATAAAAATACACCTATTAAAACAGTAGGAATATCCATCACAATAGATATCACAAAAACATGCATATTTTTCACAACATATATTGCAACAACATGCAATCCATAATTCTCTCTAAATGGCATGGAAAGTATTTAGGGCATGTGATTTATAACAAGTTCCTATTCGATGCATGATATTTAAAACCACAATATCATTGGGTTGAAACAAAATAGAACCACAATAATATCAATAATAACCACAAAATATAATAATGTCACCCCATACTGTAATAGAATCAACTATAACAACTCATGATCTAAAAATCAGAAGTCAATTTGAGGAAATTTGGATTTTCCAAATATGTGGTGTATCTTCTCCCAAACATAGGTTATTACAGAACACCATTTCTTTCCTATGCCTATCTAATATATCCGAAAAGTGTGAAAACTATAGAAATACTCATTTGATACTTCTTTGTTACGTTCCAGATCTGGATGCCACTCAAAGATGCCCTATACCCTTTTGTCCAGATGCCCTCAAACGCATTCCCCCAAATTCCAGGGGGCTTCCAAATTGAAGTGAGGGTTATCCTATGGTATTAGGAAAACTATTCCCCCATTTTAAGAGTGTAACATGATAGAAACTGTAACAATACAATAGAAAATGCAGTAATACCGTACCATAGAAGTAAACACCAGATGACTGACAATTTAAAACCCATATTTTATAGCAAACAAAGGATGCTTTTTCAAGTAACATGTTCTAAGAAAATAGACAAAAAAGGTCACAGTATATTAATACATAATTCAAGTATCAACATTACAGAAACAATACAAAAAAAACTCATATGCATCGCAACCCTCAGCTTAGTCTCGTGCTCTCCTTCTCCAAATAATTATATCAAGTACCTGTAGAAGGGAACCTTACCTTATCATCCCCTCCACCAATATAATATTTTTGGGACAAAAATCATGATCCAAAATGAGTGAGAGACTAAATCCTAGTAGGAAACCACTGAAGATCTATTCCAATCTTCTAGGGAATATATATAATAGGCAGTGTACAATAATGAAAGTAGTAATCTAGGAAGTACTCAATTGTAAATAGTTCTACCTGCACTAGTTTCCATTTACAATAATTCTCTATTATTTAATATTTTAATTAGATTGACTTTAATATTTCTTATGATCTGGACTAACCCTGACAAACCCTATGTAAATGTAATCACATCAGATACATCATATGGTTATATAAACAAGTATAGTGAAAACTTAATCCAATCTTGTTCTATGTCATGGAAGATGTGGCATAAGTCATTCCTTTTAATTATTCAAATTAAATCTGATTCTTTCCTTGGAATTCCTATATTGGAATTAAATTATTACTCCTAATGTAAAATCACCTACATCATATGATCTAGTCTGTATGATCCTCCTAGAAATCAGATCTCAATATAGGTGTCATGTGAGTATATCTATATTGGGTCATCCCTGGATACTTTAAATAATACCCATGTATCTCCAAATACATATAAAAATTTCAATTATATCTCTTCCATGTTATCCCTCATTCTAAGAATTTTTCATCAATTAAACTTAGTATCCATGTGCCCAACCACTACATTTTTGTCTCACTCATGGAATAACATAATAATAAACTCATTGAGTCAATCTGTGGCATTCCTCAATGGATTCATAGTTCACCCAATGTGTAAGATACAATAGTCACATGAACCCACCCATGGAATACTAATCAGAATACATGATTCTCCAATTTATATTTACCCTTTTATCATATAATATTCAATTAATATTTCATTAGGCAGTATATGTTAAAACAAAAAACATCCAATATCATCTGAAACAAGGACTAACCTCATATGGGTTGTCCTTTCAATTACTCACATGGGAACTATTTTTATATTAAGAATCACAGGTAAATTAAACTATCATAGAGCTTTAACCCTCAATTATATCATGTTTTATAATAATTAATTTAACCAATTTCATTTTAAACAACCCAATAAAATATGAAAAAGCATGCCTTATTAGCATCTGAGGCCAAATGTCCATAAATGGTCATCCAAGGGAAACAAAACCACAGGGTGGACCTAAATCATGGAAATCAACCCTAAACATGCTAACAATGACATAATAAATTATGTAAAAAATAATAGGAAATGACAATATTAAAAATAAATTCAAGGAAATACCCAAAAAATGGGTGTGTGGCACTCCATCACATATAATGAACCTAACAATTAGTGAAAGGCAAGAGACCACCTACCTCATATTCGTATGAAACTCCTCATCCAGCATCAGCCTATAATTTGATCATAGAACAGTGTAGATATAAAAAGTGAGCAAAAATACTAACACTTGATTAATATATAAATATAATAAATCATGAAATATGGATAAGGAGGAATCAAGAGCTTACTGATTGGGTTCAAATACATTTGACAGTGTTTGAAACTGAGTTTGGATGATGAATTGGGAGGGAAATTTTCACCAGGTACTACTGTTCATGAAAACCCAAGTGAGGTTTCTAAAAAAATGAATAAGAGGATGATAATACCCATTTTAACAATGAAAATAAAACTGCATGACATATACATAATAACACACACCATATATATTGATGTTTTCCCTTTTTATGCCGACTTTCCTTATACGTCTTAAAAGGCTTGCTGACATCCATACATGACATGTACTAGGATTACACAACGTGTAACCTTTAGTAATTTTATATAATTGTATTTTAACATAAACATGTTCTATTTTACTCATTTTTCATAGTTACAAACTGAAAAGAAATGATTCATACCTCAAAAGAAAAACTGGGTTCTTACATTATTTATCTCAAAACACATATCATATTTTCTTTTCTTTTTCTACTTCCTACTCATATATTTCATCCATCAAGGAATAATATTTATAGACTTATTTAAATACTCTAATTTTATGTCAATAAAAGAATATATTATATCTTTACCTTTTATTATGTCCCCTTATTCCATGAACAGAATCCAGTGTACAAGTTATCACAGTTAACTATCTCAGTGAATATTGATTTTGTTAGTTTTCCATTACCACCATTATTGATGGTCATAAACAAATTCATGTTAGATCAAAATATAATAGTGATATTTTGAAAAAAAATATGTTTTAAACTTATATATACTCATTATTGCAAAAAATGATTCTATTTCGTGAATACCATTTATTTTCAATTCCGGGGTTTTAATTCTATTTTGAATGGAAATTACATAATTACACTCAAATAAACCAGAAATGGATCCATGAAATGAACACACCCTAAATAATGAAAATAATTAAATATTATTTAAGAATGGGTGTTAATAGATTATAAAAGGATAATATAATTTATTATACATAATAATATAGTTCGTTAATAGTTTAATAATATTCTCAATACTATCATACATTTGTTAATGAATGATACAATAAAGAGAAGTGTGTGGTAAGGGTTTAGTCATATCACTCTTACTTATATCAAATATATTACATATTCACCATTTATTTATATTTTTGTGTGTGTATACTACTTCATTGACATATTAAATCATGAATAAAATTATACTCAATATATTATATGTTTAATTTGATGTTATTCCTTCATGGTAATTTTAAATCAATGTTACCAGAGTATCCTAAGTCTTTTATAATGATCTCATTGTTTATATGGATTATAAATTAAGAAATCAATGATGTTGAAATGTTAATTTTATAGTTATTTATAATATTTTTACCATTTTTAAACACTTTGGTACATAAAACGTTTGAGAATGTATTTTCAATAAAATATTAATTCATATCTATAAGGCCTCCGAAATAAACATTACATAATCTTAATTTAATTTAATAATTCTCATTAAGGATCTTTTCAAGTTTATAGTTTTAGAGAATTAGACCATAACTATTACATTACATCTCAAATATTACAAAGTATGCACTTGTACTCTATCCATTTTTTTTCACAACAATAAAACTCCTTAAAAACAAGAAATAATTTCTTGATAAAAATCTTCTTAAATTTTTCCTTTCTCTTACCCTTCCTTATACCGTGGGAAAAACATTTAAAAAACATGGGATGAGTATAAATTCTGGGTGAGGGATATAAAATAAGGAATGAAAATATTTCTCCATGAATATGTACTAATCAATGAAATCATAAATTTTACTCATAAAATGTAAGCTCTTTAACATAGCTCATGAAATCATAAAATTTATGAATAACTCATTGAAATCATTAATCAAAATGGAAATTTGTAGAGTCTATAACATACTTACATTGTATATTTAACAACTTCATAGGGAGTAACCTTAATGGTTACATTTTGAATACCCATCAATGTATATTCCCAAATTCTCTAAGGCGAAACTTTATCGTTTACCTCCGCCATTTTACCCAATGAATTGGAGACCAATAACAGGCTAACCCGCCCTAAGTTTATCACAGAACGAAACGTATTGGGTTTATCACATAACCACCCATCAAATTTCCATGTACCATTACATAATCATAACACATAAAATATAGAAATTATCAACATTTCACATATCAATCTCAATAAATCAATTCACGATATTGAAATATTCAATCTATTTCCACAACATTTTAAAACATTTAACAAAGTGATTTTTGAATAAAAGATCCCCATACCACTTTGAATCATTAATAGTAATTAACATTTCAAAAAATTAATGGATATATAAATAAATCATTAAAACCATTTTTGGAAAATATGGGTATTAATGAGAAATATTTATACGAATAAATCATTAAAACATTAAAAACAATGTTTTATTTAAAGAGTCCCTTACCACTTAACAAAATACATAAATACAAATAATTACATAAAAACATTAAAAAATCATAATATCATGAGAATTAGAAGATTCCTTATATAATATGTCAAAGGGATGTATATACACCATATAAAATACAATTGGTGTATAACGACAAATAAGTCTCAATGTAATGTAAATTGAGACAAAATACATTACAAAGATCATATCCTTAGACCAAGGATCAATCAATAATATAACTATATTTGACTAATATTTAAATAAATACAACATAAATAGATATTAAGGGTAAAACAATTAGTTTCCATTCACACATATTCTAGGAAAAACAAAATGAATGACATGGATATCTAACTCAAATGAATTGAAATTGTGTTATGATTTCCATTAAAAATTTTGTATAAATGAAGTAAGACTTTATCAATGGTGTAATTATGTGTTGAAACAGTATATCCACACAAAGGAAAGTATAAATTACAACATAAATAAATAAACAGTGATTCGACACATAATATTGGCATAATATAATCAACGATGTATGCATAAAACCCAATGAGTAGAAATTGAGTTTAGAACTACCCTTAGAAAAATAATTTTGTTAATAAAATAAATCAATTATGTGTATTCACTATAAATACTCATAAATTAAGAATAAATACATGATATGATATCAAATTTTATTTCTCACATAATCATAACACAACATAATCCAGATGTAGAAGATTAACCCAAAGAATGGAAATTGGGTTAAGAAGTTCCCTTACGTTGAGTCTGACTTGTCTTGTTTGTTTTTTATAGCCCTGAATTAAAAATTTAAGTTAATTTCTACTTTATTCAGAAAATATTCAGTTCTATTATTCCTTTTATATCACTTATTACTATTTTATAAAAGCCATAATATTATTAAAGTTAATATAGGTTGTTTTGTTGATATTCAGTACTTGAGTCGAAAATGAACATTATATAATTAAAAATTGTCCATGTAGTCAAAATTACATTATCTAGAAAAGAGTATTTCTGATTTAAATATCATATCTATCTAGTATATATATGTATTTATAATAGTACCTAAAATTTTGAGATATGAAATGAAATGCATTGTTCATGGAGACGGTAGGCCATACATACACCTGAATGATACTTTCATTTATTTTTCATATTAATGGAATGAAAACTAAATTATACATATGTATATTAAAATTAAATTATAACATATATGTTATATATGTTACATTTGTTCATTAATACTATCCTTTATACGTTCCATGTATGGAATGAATGAGTCATATCACCTGGAGGGGGCGGTAGTCCGCACTTCCTCAAATGAAATTATCATATTTATGGAAAGAATAAAGGTATAATGTATATAAAAAATACACAATCATAGAGAAAATATAAATATAATAAATATAATATATAAATATAGTTCCATAAATATGGCCACCATGAGAGGTGGTAGGATAAAATTGAAAAATCATCGTTTCGTGAGACAGTGGTTTATTATACGAAGAAACAATATGTTCATATCCATTAAATGGATGTGTGTATAACTGTATATTTAATATTTATCATAAAAAAATCCTAGTATATTTATTAGAATTTTGTTGTTATGTAATCAAAAAAATAGAAGAGCATAGGGAGTGTAGAAGGAAAATAAATGAAAAAAACATGAGAGAAGACATTACCTCTAAACTGAGGTAACTTCTTATGATTTGAGCCAAAAGGCATTCATGAATTTCCTTCTACCCAATATAAGGTTTATAAGTGGATGTTAGGTATGTTGGTAGCATATTTGGACTGAATTTGGAAGATATAAGGGTCTTTAGAGGTGTGAGTTTTGTGGGTATAGGTGGGGGACTTTTATAAGATGGAGGGAGAACTTTATGATAGTATAGAAATATTTATTTATTATAAATTTAATTCTGATTAAAAATATTCCAAAACTCTTTTAATTATATGTTAAGTTAATTTTGGCTCTAATAAGCATCATCCTATAATTTTTAGACAGGTTTTGAATATTTTTTATCCTTGTCTTTTTTATTTAACCCTTATTTTAACCGTTTTAATGTTACAATGATATCATGTTATTTACACATTGTAGGTTAATGTAATTACTATATCATGTCAAGAGACCCACAAAAAATTTATTTATGGAATATATGGAATTTTATTTATATTTTTTCCCAAATCATTGATTTTTGGGTATTTAATATCATTTAATAAACTATTTTATGTTTTATTTTATGAATTATATCAATTTTGGACACTATTGATACATGAATTTTTTTCAAAAAATTTAACAACATGATTCCTTTAATCCAAAGTCATTAAATAATATATAATATGAAATATAATCCATAAAATTCGTGGATGTCATTAAAAAATAATATTATATTTATTTTATTATTTATAATATATTATATTTTAATCCTTTATTAATAAATCAATCCCTACATCATCATTGTGCCATAATTAAATTAGTTAATTTAATGTCTTAAAATTATAAATAAAATACCATGGTGTAGGAAATAATTTTATCCATCTAATTATTATTTTATAGTCAATGAGATCAGTTATATAACCTCATATAAAAACTTTTTTAGTAAACAATACTTGTTTATGTTATATTTCCATTTAATTTAAATTAATTCTTCTAATATGTCTTTTTCACGTCCAAGTGGCTCCATGGGGTTGCCAAATCAACCCAAGGATGATCATGGTAGGAAAAATCTCATCCAATAGGATTATAACATGCACTATGGTAGCTTAATATTATTATGATATTATTTTCTACCCTTATTTTCAATATTTACCATTTAACCTTGGTAATGAAACTAATTAATGAAGTTACTATTCAAAATGACCGAAAATAAAAGGTACCTATTAAAACAATTTGGATCATTAGATTCTAAATATGGAATCCATTTTTTCAAATTTAAAGCACAAAATTTTCATTATTTAATATAATATTAATTAATGTTGTCAAAACCAAAAAATCGGGTTTATAAGAAGTAATAACTATCAAAATATTGACATGTGTTTAAGTCCAATTTCAATGAGAAATTACTTCCAATTACCTAATGTGGATTATATAATAACAAAATAATCCAATTATACTTTAAAATAATCTAAAAGGACAATCTTACAATGCAAATAAATTATATGAAAAGATTGTTTTGAATTAAAATGCAATATTTTTCATTATTCATTAAAAAATGAACTTTATCATAAAATTACAAAAATTTATCAAATGGAAATTTTGATGTCCTGATTCTATAAAAGAATATTATTTTATCATATAGAACATATACAATTGAAAAAAATCTATATTTAAAAAGGGGTTTCAATTAAAAAGTTGTAAAAAAACATTTTTATAAAAATACATTTTTATCCAAAAAATTGAATTTGTTCTTATATAATATCTAAAAAATAGATAATATGAATTTAAAACACTAAATTGAATATATAAAATATATTTTTCATTAAATAAAAATCCATAAAGGGTGATGTTAATTTTAAAAACAATTATTCTCAATTTAAATAGATTTTCATACAAACACAACCTTTATATTCAATTGGTTTTTTATCCATTTATAAAAAAAATTGTAACCAATGAATAATTATTTAGACATTTTTAAATAATATCTCAAAATTTAGTTGATAATATTAATTCCATCCATCTCAATGGTTTGGGGATAACTACTATTTAAAATTACAATATTATTACAATATTATTTTTTGGTATAACCCAATGTTGTGTGCAACGTAAGATTTTGGAGAAACCCCTTGTTGTGTGTCAAGGAGGATATCAGAAAAATAATCCCCTTTAATGTGAAATTAATATATTAATTGTAAATATTAATAGAAAAGAAAACGTATTATTCTATAAATACCTAGGTCATTACATCATTTCACCCTTTTGGAAATTACAACCTCACAATTTTAAAATTGGGCTCGGAAACGTCATTCAAAATCCCACATCATAAAAAGAATCAATAAAACTATCACACTAAAATATATAATGAGAAGTAAAAATGTCACTTGAGATAACACATATTGGGATTCCAAGTAGGAAAACATGGATATATAAGATAAACAAACCATAATGTTTTGATAGAGTGATATAAAACATGATCAGGATAATGTTAACTACTAGAAAACCATAAACATGTGTTTGGTTAAACAGTCTTTGATTCCCCAGTAGGAAAATTAAATGGATTTTTTATGTTCCTTTTCATAAATTTGAGGAATTTACCTATGACATTGACTAAGAACATAAGGAAATATACTTACTATGTTACAACCCAAAATTTTATGAGAATTATTCTTTTTAATTTCTTTGATTCTTTTGTTGTACGCTACAAAAAAATTATCTTGCGCTATACGCAACGCCGTATTAGCTTGTAGTATATGCAACACAATTCTTGGATCATGTTACACACAATTTCAAGTTCGTTTGATAGTAGTTATTCTATGCAACATTGAGTATATATAAATATAAATATATATATATATATATATATTCAATGTATAAGTGAAATATGGTTGGATTCTGTTATACGCAACAACAAAAGATTATTTCACTACACACAACCCTTACTTGGCTTACATTACACGCAATCGTGACCTTCCTCGATAGCGTGTGTAGTACGCAATACCGAGTTTCACTAAACGAGATATTATTATAATATTATTATGAACTAGCCGTTATGAATAGTAATACCCACTTTTTGAAATTTTATAAATTTTATCTTTCAAAATGGACTTCATTTTTGGATTCATAATATCGAAATTTGCCTAGGGTGAATTTTTGGTATTTTTCGGAAAACTTTCAATTTTTGATGAATAGTGAAAACACTTTGTTACTATATAAAAACCGAATTTTTATTTAAATATTTATTTATTTTAATTTAATTTATTTTAGGTCAAAATTGATACATAATACCTATATAAGTTCAATTTAATTCATTGTAGTCATTTTATAATAATTTTTGATATATAAAAATTATATTGAACTTTTCAGTCTTTTACCCACCTCCTAGGAGAATTTGAAAATTCACATAAAACTTAATTTTACCGCTTCTGTGAGTGGAATTTTGAAAATCTGAGAGACACGGTTAATACAAAGGACTAATATTTGGTTCAATGAGATGAAAATAATTATTTGGTAAATAGTAACTTTTTACATTTATTTACAACGGTTAAAAGTAAATAGGGTAACTAAGGGTAAAAATGAAATTATTGTTACCCTAAAACATGTCCTAATTCTATTGGATAAGTTTAATTCGACCAAAAACAACCTTAGGTATAAAATATGACCATTTAGGTCAACTTGGATTAGATTAGGACATTTATTATTAATTTATTTAAAGAAGGGTTAAAATAGTTAAAATCAATGTTTAATAACTAAATTATTTTTAATATAGGGTTATACATAAGATAAATTCGACTATAAATATTCATTAGAAATTTAAAAATATTAAATACATAATGGTATTTTATTTAGGATTTTTAGACATTAAATAATTTAATTTATTTATGACATAATGATGATGCAGTAACTATCTTATTAATGAAATATTAACATAATTGATGTTATAAATACCCAAATAAGTGTAAATTGAGACTTTTTATGAATTACACTAATCTTATAGGTTAATATTACATGTTAGAATTAATTTAATTAATTTTTTTCTAAATAATCATGATATTATGATTTTCACAAAAATCAATTACCAAATAGTGTCAAAATTGACAGAAAATAGTTTTTAAAACAAATATTATATAATTAATTGTTATTATATTCCTAAAAATCTAAAGTTCTACCCAGATACTTATATAATGATAGGTGTATAATTAAGGGAACACATGGGGGTCTCTTGAAAGTATATGGTATGTTTATTAACTATATAATATAAAAATACAATGTGACATGGTAAATGTCAATTTAATTAACTATGAGTTAAAATTAAAAGATAAGGTTAATATAATTACCAAAACCATTATAAAATCTATTAGTTGAAAGTATTTCGACCCATCCCCACCTTAGCTTCTAAATAAATCAATTTTGAGCTATTAATAACCGAATATGGCTTTACTATAAAATAATATTTAAAGTTTCCCTAAGGTGCCCCTCTCCTCCCTTATAAAAGGGCACCTCCTCCCTCTCATCTTTACACAACTTTGAGCCTTAAATCTCGGCCAACCCCTGCCCATTTCATTTCTCAACTTCCCTATAAATATTATAGAGGTCCTGGTCTTCTTTGAAGACCAATTTTAGTTCCCTAAGAGGAGGTTTCAAAGAGGCGTGTCAAAGAAGAGGTGATATCCATTACCGATTCTTTCAAATTTATTTCTTCATCTACTTCCTCTTATTTAGTTTTTTCATTATAAAGTAATAACATAATTATCACTCATATACTGATATTTTATTATAAATATGAAACAACCCTATTCCACCTTCTATCCATCCTACGGAAAACAAAATCACCGCGCGTGCGTACAAACAGAATACCGTCTCCACGCCGTGGTGTAATATGTTTTCCACCACCACCATACTTTGATGGGTATAATGGTGTAAATAAATAACTATATATGATTATTGTAAATTGATATTTATTCTGAAATGTTATACATACACTTAAAAACAATTCCACGATCAATGGAAATGATATCATCGCTTGTGCGTACGTACAGACTACCGTCTCAACGACGCGATGAGATTCATTCTCTATGTAAACCATTCATGAATGATTATAAAGTATATATAATAAATACTAATGAAGTATATGAAATAATAATTATACTCATTTTATTTTTATATATATGTATGTCATCTACTTAATTCCATTCAATTCAATAAAGAAATGAAAAGAGCGTTCATGCATACGTACGACCAACCGTCTCCATGAACGGTGTGTTTCTTTCCATTTATCAATCTATTATATATATGTATATACTGAATTTATATGATATATAAATCATGATTTACATTCTGGAAGTAATTAAATCATGATATAAGTAGTAATAAAATCAAGAACCACAAGTCCAAACACGTACGATAAATAAAATGAATTTACCGAAAACGCTGCTTTAACATGGAATTTACAAATGAATGGGTAATATAAAGTCATAAGTGAACCATATATGATATCATAACAATGAATATGATTCCGTAATAAGTAAATGACATTATTTAAATCATTATACAGGAGGTTTGGATACGTATGAAGCATATCAGACATAAGGTAAGGGATAATTATTCCAATCTCATTCTTATCCGAGATTTTTTATTCGTAAGTATTTACTGGGGTTATGTTTATCATCCATGTCCATGTTTTCTAAAAATGTTTTCATAAAATGTTTAGTATTCTTCCATGTATGTTTAAAGTCATTTTTACCCTTTTATGACTTTTACCACAAGTTTTGGAAGGAATCTTTCTTTTGTTTACCATACGAGGTACTTTTTGACTTTTCTGACAAAAGTACGAGGAAAATATTTTTTTAACTTATACGGCATGAACAGATTTTACAGTTTCATAACTCATTTTATTAATAAAGATTACTCTACATGATTTCATGACTATTTTCAACAAAATTCTATTCATTTAAAATTTCATGGCATTTTGTGAAAATAAAATGATTTTGAAGAAAAAAGGATATTTTCCTCAAGAATTCATTTCAAGTGTTTTTCCAAAACCATTGTTCCATCTAAGATGAAATTATTTCATATGTTTATGTTTCAAGTATAATGTATCTAGGATTTTCATGGTTTCAAATTTCTTATTATGAAATGATATCCATTTGTTCTATATGAATTATGTGATGATGGGATGATGTTTATGAAACCCATTTTATTCTCTGGGTTATGATGAATTTTTTAGGTTTATTTTGTGGAACAAGTAATAATGATTTCATTATTAGATGTGTGGGACCTATATCTCCCTCCAATACTTTGGGTAAGGATTTATATCACATGATATAGACATTGCTGTAATGGTAATTTAATCTGGTTCAGTGTTACATGACTGAAACTATGAGTGAACTCGATTCAGAAAGGGACTTTGTCCACTAAGATGTTCTTGGCTGCAATGCCTTGGCTACTTTGGAAATCATATCATGTGCTTAATGTTTGGACACAATTACAAGTTTATTTCCAATATATTTTATCATGATTGATGTTCCATTATGATCTATGCCTTAGGTACTTCCATGTTTTATGTCATTGCTCAAGATTTCGATTTTTAAACATTATGTTCATGTTTTTATGTTCAAATGTCTATGGTTTGTTTTATTTTATCCATTATTACCCATACTGAGCATTTGAGCTCACCCTTTATATGTTTTATTTTCCCTAGGATATAAAGAAAGGTTTTAGGTAAGAAAAATAATGGGGAAGATCTTTATCTGAGATATTGAAGATCTTTCACCACGATTAGAATATTATATTCCGAGTTTCCAAAGACACTAATCTATTACGGTCCTTGTGTGTTTGTAATAAGTATTCTGAAAAAATAATGTAATGTCCATATACGTCAAGCTTTGGGTCTGTAAAGTTGGTATCAGAGGAAAGGTTTAGTCAACCTTTGGAAACTAGGATGCGAGAACTTTAATGAGATCCCTAGAGATATTTCTAAGGTATATCTAGCGATGTCCCTAAGGTTAAGCATAAGTATAGGTTATAGTACTATAATTACGGTAAAGATCTTAGAATTAAACCTAAGATGTTAGATATTGAAGGTACTCCCCCTTTGTTATGTTGTTTTCCTAGCATGATTTTTTTCTCTCACACTGTTCTTTTTGGGTTTTAGACGATGGCTGGAACCCGAAGGAACCGTGTTGATAAATGTAATGGAAAATGAAATGATTGTCCTCCCGAGCAACCAAATGTGATGGGAGATGGAGTGAAAAATGTTATTGTTAAACTTACACAAGCTATGAATCATTCTGGATTTCCAAATGATCAGAGAAGGGAACAATATTCTATTGAGTCCTTCATGAGGCAACTTCCACCGTCTTTCAATTGGTCTTCTGGTCCACTTGTTGCTGAACAATGGATTAGTACCATTGAAAAGATATTTTCCATACCTCGCTACTCAGAACATGAAAATGTCATTTTATCTATTTACTATTTAGAAGGTGAAGCAGACCAGTGGTGGACTCTAACTAAGAACACAAGGCCCCAAGATGAAATTGAATCCATGGAATGGGATGAGTTCATTCACTTGTTATTCAGTAAGTACTTCCCTCGTATTCTTCGAACAAAGATGGGAAAGGAGTTCTTTGAGCTTAAGCATAAGGATGATGAATCTGTTGGTATATACACAACGAATTTTACAAGACATTCAAGGTATTCATCTAGATTTATCATCCAACCTGAATGTAAATTTGATCGATTCTTCAGTGGCTTAAAACCAAGTCTTCAAAGGGAATTAGCTATAAGAGTCTTCAGTAGCTATGAAGAAATTGTATGTTGTGCTATCAAGGTAGAACTGATAGTTGGTGTAACATATCCATCTCATGGTTTTGACAAGAAACTAAAGATGGAGTTCAAGGAAAATCCTCAGAACAATGGTGAAAAGAAGGTGAATGTTTATTTATGCCCAAAGTGTGGAAAGAAGAATGGTGGAGATTGTCTAAAAGGTACTAGAAAATGTTTCAAGTGTGTAAAAGAAGGCAATCAAGCAGGTGAGTGTCGAAGTAATGGAAAAAGGGTTTCTAATGTTGTGAATAAAGAAAAGACTATAGAAAACGCTCCCCTAACACATCAATGCTTCAAGTGTAAGGAAATGGGGCATTATGCTAATCAATGCCCTAATTCAAGGGTTAATGATGATCGACATGAGCATCCATGAAAAGCAAAGGAAAAAAGGGAAGTCACAAGCGATCACTATTGGAGGTGTTGAGTATGAAAACGATGTGGTGGAATGATTATGTGTTTATATAAATAGATTCTAAAATAATGTTGTGGAATCTCATTTATAGTATAGGGGAACATTGGAATATCTATGTAATGGTTTATTGTGGTTTTCGATAATTATATGGTATCAGTAACCATGAAAAGTGATTCAAATATTTTGGAAAGTAGATGATATGCGCATAATGATGGGATAAGGAGAAAATTAAATTTTTGATAGTATTCATGAGCTCATGAATGATATAAGGAAAAAGTTATATCATTGTTTGATTATATAGAATATTAGGATTTTGGTATGTGGAAAGAGTTAACTTTTGACAGCATTCATGTTTTCACTAAGGTTCAATGGATATTCATTTTTCAAGAGTATACATGATTAAGGTATTCACATGATTAGAATGTGACCAACATGATATAGGAGGGATAAATGATGGTATTCATGTGCTTGTTATATGACCTTTTTAGTAATCATTCTCTTTATACTATGAGTTCGGAAAGAAGTATTTTGGATAAGCCTAAAGATTGGAATGGATTATGTTCAACATAAGTTAGTATTGTTTAAGGCTAGAAATTTTTTCGATATTATTGATAGAATGTTATAATTGTGTAGTTTAAGAAAAGGGACAACCTGCAGAACGAACGACAACTCATCGCGTCGGACAAGGTTGCGGGAATCGAACCCACAACTGAAGTGAGACAGGCCTTTATTACTTACCACTAGCCTAAAGGATGTCCCTGGTTAGTAGAAATAAGTTTTATTTTATTAAGCGCTACGATAGCTGAAGTATAAGTCCATTTTAGCAACCATATACGATTAATATCAGCATAGATGGACTTCTGTATATTTAATAAATTGTGCTAAACGTTTTGCGATGTAAATAGATGGAATGACCTATCATTCTATTGCATAATCTTCTCACACTTCGCAGAAGAGAAATTCAACTTCATTTCTTTAAAAGATGAAGTGAAAATTGTTCGAGGCATGAGAAATGGTGAGATTTTTCCAAAATCAAGTAAGTATTTCTTTTAATTCAACAATTATTCAACTTTAGGGAAATGATCTTGAAAACAAAAAATGTTGTCCTAGTGCTCTCATATTTGATGAATCAGATGATACCTTAGATCATCACAAATTTATGGCTTTGTGATTTTTGGATTTGTCATAGCCATGTCCTCTACCACTCTTCATCAGATGTTGATGGTTATATTTGTCTTCCATATCCATATTTTCACCTATGTTCTCCTACGTGGAAACCCAGTGATGAGTTAATTTGGGTAACCGTTATCTTTCATACATCACTTTTTAAAATTAAGTTTTACTGTTCCTTTTTATGATTTGGGATTCTATTAAAGAAAATTTCAAGTAGAAACCCATTTATAACCTCGACGAATTTCGAGGGTGAAATTCATTTTAAGGGGGGTAGAATGTAACAACCCGAGATTTTATGAGAATTATTCCTTTTAATTTCATTGATGTCTTATGTTGTACGCTACACCAAGATTATTTTGTTCTATATGCAACACTGTATTATCTTGCAGTATACGCAACACTATTCTTGGATCGTGTTACACACAATTTTACGTTTGTTTGATAGTAGTTATTCTTTGGAACATTGAGTGTGTGTATATATATATATATATTCAATGTATAAGTGAAATTTGGTTGGATTATGTTATACGCAACAAAAAAGGAGTCTTTCACTACACACAAACCTGACTCACCTTACGTTACACGCAATCACGACCTTCCTCGATAGCGTGTGTAGTACGCAATACCGAGTTTCACTAAATGAGATATTATTATAATATTATTGTGAACTAGCCGTTATGAATAGTAATACCCACTTTTTGAAATTTTAAAAATTTTATCTTTCAAAATGGACATCATTTTTGGATTCAGAATATCAAAATTATCCTAGGGTGAATTTTTGGTATTTTTTAGAAAACTTTCAATTTTTGATGAATAGTGAAAACACTGGGTTACTATTTAAAACCTGACTTTTTATTTAAATAAATATTTATTTTATTTAAATTTATTTTAGGTAAAAATTGATATATAATACCTATATAAGTTCAATGTAATTCATTGGAGTCATTTTATAATAATTTTCTATATATAAAAATTATATTGAACTTTTCACAGTCTTTTACCCACCTCCTAGGAGAATTTGAAAATTCACAGAAAACATAATTTCACTGCTTCTGTGAGTGAAATTGTGAAAATTCGAGAGACACAGATAATATCATGGACTAAAATTTGGTTCAATGAGATGAAAATAATTTTTGGTGAATAATAACTTTTTTCTTTTATTTACCACAGTTAAAAGTAAATAGGGTAATTAAGGGTAAACATGATATTATTATTACCCTAACACATGTCCTAATTCTATTGGATAAGTGTAATTCTAAAAAAAATAAACTTTAATAATAAAATATGACCATTTAGTTCCACTTGGATTAGATTAGGACATTTATTATTAATTTATTTAAAGAAGGGTTAAAATAGTTAAATCAATGTTTAATAACTAAATCATTTTTAATATAGGGTTACACATAAGATAAATTCGACTATAAATATTAATTAGTAAGCTAAAGAGATTTCCTATATAATGATATTTTATTTATTATTTTTATACATTAAATAATTTAATTTATTTATGACACAATGATGATGGAGTAATTATCTATTTAGTGAAATATTGACATAATTGATGTTATAAATACCCAAATAAATGTAATTTGTGACTTTTTATGAATTACACTAATTTTATAGGTTAATATTACATGTTATTATTTATTTAATTAACTTTTTTATAAATAATCATGCTGTTATGATTTTCACAAAAATCAATTACCAAATAGTTTCAAAATTGTCATAAAAAAGTTATTAAAACATAAATTATATTATTAATTGTTATTATATTCCTAAAAATCTAAGGTTCAGCCAAGATACTTATATCATGATAGAAGTATCGTTAATAGACCACTTGGGGGTCTCTTGGATGTATATGGTATGTTTATTAACTATATAATATAAAAATACAAAGTGACATGGTAAATTTCAATTTAATTAACTAAGAGTTAAAAATAAAAGATAAGGTTAATATAATGACCCAAACCGGTCTAAAATCTATTGGTTTAGAGGATTTGGACCCATCCCTACCTTATCTTAGAATGAAATCAATTTTGAGCTATTAAAAACCGAATATGACTTTATTATAAAATAATATTTTATGTTTTCCTAACGTGCCCCTCTCCTCCCTTATAAAAGGGCACCTCCTCCCTCTCATATTTACACAACTTTGAGCCTTCAAGATCAGAAAACCCCTGCCCATTTCCTTTATCAACTTCTGTAGAAATATTATATAGGTTCTGGTCTTCTTCAAAGACCAATTATAGTTCCCTAAGAGGAGGTTTCAAAGAGGCGTGTCGAAGAAGAGGTAATATCCGTTACCGATTGTTTCAAAATTATTTCTTCTTCTACTTCCTCTTATTTAGTTGTTTCATTATAAAGTAATAACATAATGATCAGTCATATACTGATATTTTATTATAAATATGAAACAACCCTATTCCACCTTCTATCCATCCTACGAAAAACGAAATCACCGCGTGTGCGTACGTATAGAATACCGTCTCCACTTCGTTGTGTAATATGTTTTCCACCACCACCTTACTTGGATGGGTAAAATGGTGTAAATAAAAAACTATATATGATAATTGTAAAGTGATATTGATTATTAAATGTTATACATACACTTCAATAAAATTCCATGATCATTAGAAATGATATCATCGCTTGTGCGTACGTACGGACTACCGTCTCCACGACGCGATGAGATTCGTTCTCCATGTTAACCATTCATGAATGATTATAAAGTATATATAATGAATACTAATGAAATATATGAAATAATAATTATAATAAATTGATGTATATATATATATATGTATGTCATCTACTTAATTCCATTCAATTCAATAAGTAAACGAAAACAACGTTCATGCATACGTATGGCCTACCGTCTCCATTAACGGTGTGCTTCTTTCCATTTATAGATATATTATATATATATATATATACAGAATTTATAGGATATATAAATCATGATTTACATTCTGGAAGTAATTAAATCATGATATATGTAGTAATAATATCAAGAACAACAAGTCCAAACACGTACGATAAATAAAACGAATTTACCCAAAACGCTGCTTTAACATGGAATTTACAAATGAATGTGTAATATCAAGTCATAATTGAACCATATATGATATCATAACAATGAATATGATTCTATAATAAGTAAATGACATTATTTAAATCATTATACCAGAGGCTCAGATACGTACGAAGCATATCATACATAAGGTAAGGGATAATTATTCCAATCTCATTCTTATCCGAGATTGTTTATTCGTAAGTATTTACTGGGGTTATGTTTATCATCCATGTCCATGTTTTCTAAAAATGTTTTCATAAAATTATTAGTATTATTCCATGTATTTTTAAATACATTTTTACCCTTTTATGACTTTTACCACATGTTTTGGAAGGAATCTTTCTTTTGTTTACCATACGAGGTACTTTTTGACTTTTCAGACAAAAGTACGATGAAAATGTTTTTTTGACTTATACAGCATGAACGAATTTTTACAATTTCATTACGCCTTTTCTTAATGAAGATTACTCTACATGATTTCATGACTATTTTCAACAAAATTTTATTCTTTTAAAATTTCATGGTATTTTTTGAAAAGAAAATGATTTTGAAGAAGAAAAGATATTTTCCTCAAGAATTCATTTCAAGTGTTTTGCCAAAACCAGTTTTCCATCTAAGATAAAATTATTTAATCTGTGAATGTTTCAAGTATAATGTCTCTAGGATTTTCATGGTTTCAATTTTCTTATTATGAAATGATATCCATTTTTTCTATATGAATTATGTGATCTTGGGATGATGTTTATGAAACCCATTTTATTCTTTGGGTTATGATGAATGTTGTAAGTTTATTTTGTGGAACAAGTAATAATGATTTCATTATGAGATGGGTGGGACCTATATATCCCTCTAATGCATTGGGTAAGTATTGATATCTCGTGATATAGACATCTCTGGAATGGTAAGTTAATCTGGTTCAGTGTTACTAGACGGAAATGAGGAGTAAACTCGATTCAGAAAGGGACTTTGTCCACTAAGATGTTCTTGGAAGCAATTCCTTGGCTACTATGGAAATCATATCATATGCTTAATGTTTGGCCACAATTAGAAGTTTTATTTCCAATATATTTTATCATGATTGATGTTCCATTATGATCTATGCTTTGCGTACATCCATGTTTTATGTCATTTCTCAAGATTTCGATGTTTAAACATTATGTTCATGTTTTTATGTTCAAATGTATATGGTTTGTTTTATTTTATCCATTATTACCCTTACTGAGAATTTGAGATCACCCTTTATATATTTTATTTTCCCCAGTATATAAAGAAAGGGTTTAGGTAAGAAAAAAAGGGGAAGATATTTATGGGAGATATTGAAGATCTTTCACCACGATTAGAAGATTATATTTCGAGTTTCCAAAGACACTAATCTATTACAGTCCTTGTGTGTTTGTATTAAGTATTCCGAAAAAGTAATGTAATGTCCATGTACATCAATCTTTTGGTCTCTATAGTTGGTATTAGAGGAAAGGATTAGTCAACCTTTGGAAACTAGGATGTGAGAACTTTAGTGAGATCCCTAGAGATGTTTCTAAGGTATATCTAGGGATGTCCCTACGGTTAAGTATAAGTATAGGTTATAGTACTATAATTACGGTAACGATATAAGAGTTAATCCTAAGATGTTAGATATTGAAGGTACTGCCCTTTTGTTATGTTGTTTACTAGCATGATTTGTTTCTCTCACACTGTTCTTTTTGGGTTTTAGACGATGGCTGGAACCCGAAGGAACCAATTGATCAATGTAATGGAAAATGAAATGATTGTCCTCCCGAGCAACCAAATGTGATGGGAGATGGAGTGAAAAATCTTATTGCTATACTTAAACAAGCTATGAATCATTCTGGATTTCCAAATGATCAGATAAGGGAACAATATTCTATTGATTCCTTCATGAGGCAACTTCCACCGTCTTTCAATTGGTCTTCTGATCCACTTGATGCTGAACAATGGATTAGAACCATTGAAAAGTTATTTTCCATACTTCGATGTTCAGAACATGAAAATGTCATTTTAGCTGTTTACCGTTTAGAAGGTGAAGCAGACCAGTGGTAGACTCTAATTAAGAATACAAGGCCCCATGATGAAATTGAATCCATGGAATGGGATGAGTTCAGGAACTTTTTATTCAGTATTTACTTCCCTCGTATTCTTTGAACAAGGATGGAAAATGAGTTCCTTGAGATTAAGCATAAGGATGATGAATCTGTTGGTATATACGAAGTGAATTTTACAAGACTTTCAAGGTATTCATATGGATTTATCATCCAACCTGAAAGTAAAGTAGATCGATTCTTCAGTGGCTTAAAACCAAGTCTTCGAAGGTCATTAGCTATAAGAGACTTCAGTAGCTATGAAGAAATTGTGCGTTGTGATATCATGGTAGAACTGAGAGTTGGTGTAACATATCCATCTCATGGTTTTGACAAGAAACTAAAGATAGAGTTCAAGGAAAATCCTCAGAAAAATGGTAAAAAGAAGGTGATTGTTTCTTTATGCCCAAAGTGTGGAAAGAAGCATGGTGGAGATTTTCTAAAAGGTACTAGAAAAAGTTTCAAGTGTGGAAAAGAAGGTCATCAAGCAGGTGAGTGTCAAAGTAATGGAAAAAAGGGTTGCTAATGATGTGAATAAAGAAAAGACTGCAGAGAATTCTCCCCTAACACTTCAATGCTTCAAGTGTAAGGAAATGGGGCATTATGCTAATCAATGCCCTAATTCAAGGGTTAATGATGATCGACGTGAGAATCCACTTAAAGCAAAGGAAAAAGGGAAGTCACAAGCGATCACTATTTACGATGATGAGTATGAAAATGATGTGGTGGAATGATTATGTGTTTATGTAAAGGGATTCCAAAATAATGTTGTGGAATCTCATTTATAGTATTGTGGAACATTAGAATATCTATGTAATGGTTTATTGTGGTTTTCGATAATTATATGGTACCGGTAACCATGAAAAGTGATTCAAATATTTTGGAAATCAGATGATATGCGCATAATGAAGGTATAAGGAGAAAATTAAATTTTTGATAGTATTCATGAGCTCATGACTGATATAAGGGAAAAGTTATATCATTGTTTGATTATATAGAATTCTTGTGTTTTGGTATGAGGAAAGAGTTAACTTTTGACAGCATTCATGTTTTCACTAAGGTTCAATGGGTATTCATTTTTCAAGAGTATACATGATTAAGGTATTCACATGATTGGAATGTGACCAACAAGATATATGAGGGATAAATGATGGTATTCATGTGTTGTTATATAACCTTTTTAGTAATCATTATTTTTATACTATGAGTTTGGAAAGAAGTATTTTGGACAATCCTAAAGATCAGAATGGATTATGTTCAACATAAGTTATTATTTTTTAAGTCTAGAAATGTTTTCGATATTATTGATATAATGTTATAATAGTGTAGTTTAAGAAAAGGACAACCTGCAGAACGAAGGACAACTCGTTGCATCGGACAAGGTTGTGGCAATCGCACCCACAACCGAAGTGAGACAGGCCTTTATCACATACCACTAGCCTACAGGAAGTCCCTAGTTAGTAGAAATTAGTTTTATTTTATGAAGTGCTATGATAGCTGAAGTATAAGTCCATTTTAGTAACCATATACGTTTAATCTTAGCATATATGGACTTCTTTATATTTAATAAATTGTGCTAAACATTTAGCGATATAAATAGATGGAATGACCAATCATTCTATCGCAATATCTGTTAACACTTCACAGAAGAAAAATTCAACTTCATTTATTTAAGAGATGAAGTGGAAATTGTTCGAGGCTTGAGAAACGGTGAGATTGTGCCAAAATCAAGTACGTATTTCTCTTAATTCAACATTTCATAAACTTTAGGGAAATGATATTGAAAAAGAAAAATGTTGTCCTAGTGGTCTCATATATGATGAATCGGATGTTACCTTAGATAATCACAAATTTATGGCTTTGTGATTCTTGGATTTTTCATAGCCATGTCCTATACCACTCTTTATCAGAAGTTGATGGTTATATTTCTCTTCCATATCCATATTTTCACCTATGTTCTGCTACGTGGAAACCCAGTGATGAGTTAATTTGGGTAAACGTTATGTTTCATACATCACTTTTTAAAATTAAGTTTTAGTGTTCCTTTTTACGATTTGGGTTTCTATTAAAGAAACTTTCATGTAGAAATCCATTTATAACCTCGACGAATTTCTAGGGTGAAATTCATTTTAAGGGGGGTAGAATGTAACAACCTGAGATTTTATGAGAATTATTCTTTTTAATTTATTTGATGTCTTTTGTTGTACGCTACACCAAGATTATTTTGCGCTATATGCAACACTGTATTAGCTTACAGTATACGCAACAATATTCTTGGATCGTGTTACACACAATTTCAAGTTCGTTTGATAGTAGTTATTCTATGCAACATTGAGTATATATATATATATATTCAATGTATAAGTGAAATTTGATTGGAATCTGTTATACGAAAAAAAAGGAGTCTTGCACTAAACACAAACCCGACTTGGTTTACATTACACACAATCGTGACCGTCCTCAATAGCATGTGTAGTATGCAATACCGAGTTTCACTAAATGAGATATTATTATAATATTATAATGAACTAGCCATTATGAATAGTAATACCCACTTTTTGAAATTTTATAAATTTTATCTTTCAAAATGGACTTCATTTTTGGATTCAGAATATCGAAATTAGCCTAGGGTGAATTTTTGGTATTTTTTAGAAAACTTTCAATTTTTGATGAATAGTGAAAACACTAGGTTAATATATAAAACCCGACTTTTTATTTAAGTAATTATTTATTTTATTTAAATTTATTTTAAGTCAAAATTGATACATAATACCTATATAAGTTCAATGTAATTCATTAGAGTCATTTTATAATAATTTTCTATATATAAAAATTATATTGAACTTTTCACAGTCTTTTACCCACCTCCTAGGAGATTTTGAAAATTCACATAAAACATAATTCCACCGCTTCTGTGAGTGGAATTTTGAAAATTCGAGAGACACAGTTAATATCAAGGACTAAAATGTGGTTTAATGAGATGAAAATAATTTTTTGTGAATAGTAACTTTTTTCTTTTATTTACCACGGTTAAAAGTAAATAGTGTAATTAAGGGTAAAAATGATATTATTATTACCCTAACACATGTCCTAATTCTATTGGATAAGTGTAATTCGAACAAAATAAACTTTAGGAATAAAATATGACCATTTAGGTCCACTTGGATTATATTAGGACATTTATTATTAATTTATTTAAAGAAGGGTTAAAATAGTTAAAATCAATGTTTAATAACTAAATAATTTTTAATATAGGGTTATACATAAGATAAATTCAACTATAAATATTAATTAGAAAGTTAATGACATTTCCTACATAATGGTATTTTATTTATGATTTTTAGACATTAAATAATTTAGTTTATTTATGACACAATGATGATGGAGTAATTATCTATTTAATGAAAAATTAACATAATTGATGTTATAAATACCCAAATAAATGTAATTTGTGACTTTTTATGAATTACACTAATTTTATAGGTTAATATTAAATGTTAGTATTTATTTAATTAACTTTTTTCGAAATAATCATGCTGTTATGATTTTCACAAAAATCAAGGTTTGGCCAAGATACTTATATCATTATAGGAGTATCATTAATGGACCACATTCGCGTCTTTTGGATGTATATGGTATGTTTATTAACTATATAATATAAAAATACAAAGTGACATGGTAAATTTCAATTTAATTAACTAGCAGTTAAAACTAAAAGATAAGGTTAATATAATGACCCAAACCGGTATAAAATCTATTGGTTGAGAGGATTTAGACCCATCCCCACCTTAGCTTCGAAGGAAATCAATTTTTATCTATTAAAACCGAATATGACTTTATTATAGAATAATATTTTATGTTTTCCTAAGGTGCCCCTCTTCTCCATAATAAAAGGGCACCTCCTCCCCCTCATCTTTACACAACTTTGAGCCTTCAAGCTCGGCCAACCCCTGCCCATTTCCTTTCTCAACTTCCCTAGAAATATTATAGAGGTCCTGGTATTCTTCAAAGACAAAATTTAGTGCCTTAAGTGGAGTTTTCAAATAGGCGTGTCGAAGAAGAGGTAATATCCGTTACCGATTCTTTAAAATTTATTTCTTCTTATACTTCCTATTATTTAGTTTTTTAATTATGAAGTAATAACATCAGTATCACTCATATAATTATATGTTATTATAAATATGAAACAACTCTATTCCACCTTCTATAAATCCTATGGAAAACGAAATCACCGCGCGTGCGTGCGTACAAAATACCGTCTCCACGCCATGGTGTAATCTGTTTTCCACCACCACCTTACTTGGATGGGTATAATGGTGTAAATAAATAACTATATATGATTATTTTAAAGTTATATTGATTCTGAAATGTTATACATACACTTAAATACAATTCCACAATCATTGGAAAGGATATAATCGCTCGTGCGTACGTACGGACTACCGTCTCCACGACACGATGAGATTCATTCTCCATGTTAACCATTCATGAATGATTATAAAGTATATATAATGAAAAATAATGAAATATATGACATAATAATTATACTGAATTTATATATATATATATATATCTGTGTGTATTTCATCTACTTAATTCCAATCAATTCAATAAGGAAACGAAAATAGCGTTCATGCATATGTTCGGCCTACCGTCTCCATGAACGGTGTGTTTCTTTCCATTTATTGATCTATTATATATATATGTATATACTGAATGTATATGATATATAAATCATGATTTAAATTCTGGAAGTAATTAAATCATGATATAAGTAATAATAATATCAAGAACAACAAGTCCAAACACGTACGATAAATAAAATGATTTTACCCAAAATGCTGCTTTAAAATAGAATTTACAAATGAATGGGTAATATAAAGTCATAAGTGAACCATATATGATATCATAACAATGAATATGATTTTTTAATAAGTAAATGACATTAATTAAATCATTATAAAGGAGGATAGGATACGTACGAAGCATATTAGACATAAGGTAAGCGATAATTATTCCAATCTCATTCTTATCCGAGATTGTTTATTCGTAAGTATTTACTGGGGTTATGTTTATCATCCATGTCCATGTTTTATAAAAAAGTTTTCTTAAAATGTTTAGTATTATTCCATGTATTTTTAAATTCATTTTTACCATTTTATGAATTTTACCACATGGTTTGGAAGGAATATTTCTTTTCTTTACCATACGAGGTACTTTTTGACTTTTCTGAAAAAAGTACAAGGAAAATGTTTTTTTAAATTATACAGCACGAACAGATTTCTACGGTTTCATAATGCCTTTTCTTTATAAAGATTACTCTACAATATTTCATGACTATTTTCAACAAAATTCTATTCTTTTAAAATTTCATGGCATTTTGTGAAAAGAAAATGATTTTGAAAAGAAATGATATTTTCCTCAAGGATTCATTTCAAGTGTTTTTCCAAAAGCATTTTTTCATCTAAGGTAACATTATTTCATATGTGATTGTTTCAACTATAATGTCTCTAGGATTTTCATGGTTTCAATTTTCTTTTTATAAAATGATATCCATTTGTTCTTTATGAATTATGTGATGATGGGATGATGTTTATGAAACCTATTTTATTCTTTGGGTTATGATGAATGTTTTATGTTTATTTTGTGGCACAAGAAATAATGATTTCATTATGAGATTGGTGGGACCTATATCTCTATCCAATGCATTGGGTAAAGATTTATATCTCATTAGATAGACATGGCTGGAACGGTAAGTAAATCTGATTCTGTGTTACAGGACTGCAACGAGGAGTGAACTCGATTCAGAAAGGGACTTTGTCCACTAATATGGTCTTAGCAGCAATGCCTCGGCTACTATGGAAATCATATCATGTGCATAATTTTTTTTCCACAATTACAAGTTTTATTTCCAAGATATTTTTTCATGATTGATAATCCATTATGATCTATACCTTACGTACTGCCATGTTTTATGTCATTGATCAAGATTTCGATGTTTAAACATTATATTAATGTTTTTATGTTCAAATGTAAATGTTTTGTTTTATTTTATCCCTGCTTACCCTTACTGAGCATTTGAGCTCACCCTTTATATGTTTTCTTTTCCCCAGGATATAAAGAAAGGTTTTAGGTAAGAAAACAAAAGGGGAAGATCTTTATGGGAGATATTGAATATCTCTCACCACGATTTGAAGATTATATTCTGAGTTTCCAAAGACACTAAACTATTGAGGTCCTTGTGTGTTGGTATTAAGTATTCCGCAAAAGTAATGTAATGTCCATGTATGTCAAGATTTGGGTCTCTACATACTCTTCATGTAGAGTTTCATCCTTTAATAAATTTCAACCATAAACTCATATTTTCTCCAAATAATGACTATTCAAGATGAATTGGTCACACATGATGTGCTAGAATAAATATCTAGAGAATCAAATAATCCACAATATATAGAATATATATTTCCCTTATCATTATAAATTAACCAAAAAAATGTTTAGTAAAAAATCAGATAATCCCCAAAAAGGATAATCCTTTATAGAAAGAAATACTACTCTTTCTCTCCAAAATTGTAGAAACAATACCCCATAATCCACAAAGACCATTTAATAAACAATTGTATTTAATATTCTTCAAATTATTCCAAACTAAGTTTGGAACCCATAATTCATAAGGATTTGATCACATAGTCTTCTATGATAAATCTTAACATTTTTCTCCAAAAAACATCAATGAATCTTAAAGTCTCATTCTGAAAAGTAATTAACCTAATATCATGTTCTCAATGATAGGTTAATCATTTCCAAAAATAACCCAAATCCTTATATTTCCACAAAAAATATATTCTTCCAAAATAATATTTCAACCGTTACATCATAAATAAAATCCCATTGTATTATATTTTCATTAGGCATTTAGTTATTCTAAAAGTTAGAATGTCGTCCAAAATAACATTTATCACTTAATCACCAAATAATTTTCCTATACTATGGATATATATTTGATAAAATGAATAAGTCATACTAACCAGGTACCTCACGTAGTCCAGTGGTGGGAGATGTTCCCTTGTCACCCTTCGGATGTGGGTTTGATTCCCATGGCCTTTCTCGACGTGATAGGTTGTCACCCATTCTGTGGGTTTTCCTTTTTCTAAAACCAGATCATTATTATAACATTCTCAAAAATAAGATAATTTCCTAAAAAATAACCCTATCCTTTTTTATCTTTAAATGTTACCTAACACCTTTCATTTTCTATCCTAAAATGTAATTACCATTAATCACCTAAAAAATATCAAATGAACCCCTAAGGTTATCCATTATGCTTACACAAGAAAAGATAATTCTTCTTTGTATAACATTTTAGCATATCAAACATTTGGGTTACATATACTAGAAAAATTATTCCAATGTAAGCCCATCATCAAATAAGAATTAATACATTTAAACATTTCATCATCCTATAATCTACCATAAATCTTTAATCCCTTATATGTATAATTTTTACTCATTTGACATTCTTCATAATCCATTAATTATGAATTTCGACCTAATTTTATAATAAATAATTCCTACCAAACGAATATCCTCATCATTTATAAATATAAATCCAAATATGGTTCATTTTTTAATGGATATGAAAATAAATCATACCATGAATCCAGATACCAAGATCTTCATGATGTTCGACTTATATTTTGGAATGTTTTCTTACATTAAATAAATAAACATTCACCCCAATTCTGTAATTTTACTTTTTTATAGAGCTGGAAATGTTGAGGTCTTGAAATCAAATGAAAAAGATACAATGACCCATAAAATTATTTTATAAATGAGTAGGTGTTGGATAAATCAAACAATTTCTAGTAGGTCATTTAAATACTCAAGAAGCTATCAGAATCATTCAAACATGATGTTTCCATAATAATGACGATCAAATCGCCAGGGAGGGATAAGAAGGCTGTGAAAGATACCTTTCCTTCAATCTTGAAAAATGCTCCTTAATCTGCTGAAATGAATCTACACATAAACATTATACAAATCAATATTATTAAAAAATCTTCTATAGTGTAAAGAAAACAAAAAAACTATTATATTTATCTAACCCATCATCCTTTTCATATCTCAATTATTCAGGTTTTATCCAAATAACCTATTTTACCATTACTCTCCAAAAGGTTCCATATTATAATAACCCTCATTGTTATATGGTATCCTTTACCTACACCCAGATAACACCCTTACCTCTAATGTAATCTAAAACGGCCTATGACACCAATTATAAGGCCCCAATATTAAAGATTACATAATCATGAGTTAAGTCAAGTATTCACATTGAGGATATTTTTAGGTTTAGAGTTTTAGAGAATTAGTATATAACAATTAAAATAGATCTCAAATATTACAATTTATAGACTTCTACTCTATCCAATTATTCCACAATAATAAAACTACTTAAATAAAACAAGAATTCTTTTCTTGATATTTTTTTTGAATTATTCATTTCTCCTACCCTTCCATATAACCTATGAAAAAAATTTCAAAAACCACTAATGAGCATAAAAATATCATTAAGGGATAAAAAATAAGGAAATAAAACATGAGTTCATGAATACATACCAATTAATGAAATCATACCTTTTAATCATAAAACATATGATCATTAGCATACCTCATGAAATCATATGATTTATGAATAACTCATATAAATGATAAATTATATTGGAAAATTGTAGAATCTATGATATAATTACATTCTAGCTTTCACGGATTCTTAGGGAGTGTAACACATGAGACTTTTATGAGAAATATTTTGTTTTTATGTTATATAAATCATCAAAGTAATCTTTCACTACACACAACACTAGCTTGGCTTGCTTTAAACGCAACTGCGGCCTTCCTCGATAGCTTGCGTCGTACGCAATACCGAGTTTCACTAAACAACGATATGCTATTAAAAATATTATTAAAACTAGCCGTTATGAATAGTACTAACTGAATTTTTAATTTTATAACATTTTAATTCAACTTATACATTTTCTAGAAAGAGGTATAATAGCAAAATCAGTTTTTTTTATAAATGAAATTTTTTTCAAAAAATACAGTTTTGCCGCCTTTTGATGGCGTACCCACATTAAATATAGTTTTTGACATTTTTATAAGTTCAGTTTGACAAAATAGAATTCTTCTTTTGAATCAGGGTATTAAAATTTACTTTGGATACATTTTTGATATTTTTCTGATAACTTTCATATTTTGATGAATAGTAAAAATACGCTTATTTTTAATTAAAAAAAACTTTTTTCATTGAGATAATTTATATGGATAAATTATAATATTGAATGGTTTTAAATTTTAAATAGAATATATTTTTACTATTTAATATAATGTATGTCATTAGCATTAATTTCACATTGAATTCATAGGTAAAAACATTTCAATCTTTGGCAATGTTTTAACTTATAAAACACGTTTTCTTACCAACAGGATTTATTTTAAATTAATTACTGAAAATATATGTTTTGAATTTTGAAAAAAGGATTCCATATTCAGAATCATTGGGTCCAAATTGTGTTAATAGACTACTTTTTATTTTTTGGCATTATGAATAGTAACTACGGTAAATTTTATTTACCATAGTTAAAGGTAAATCGGGTAATTAAGGGTAAATATAAGATTATAAAATTACCCTAACACCTGCCAAAATCCTATTGGATGACTAAAAGTCGACCCATATCACCTAAGGGTCAGATTAGATTCATTTAATGGACTTTTTTCCATGAATATAATTTAATTATTACTAAAACCAAAGAATGTGACAACATGTCACTTTCTTAAATCTTATAAGTATAATAATTTTAATTTGGTGATAAACTTAATGAAACATCGAACATGAATAGTCTCAAGAAATCTAATACAATTATCTACATCATATGAATTTATTTATAATTTTTAGGGATTAAATAATTATCATTAATAATGACACAATAGTGATGTTGAAATTATTTTATTAATTAAAATATCAAATAAATTGTATTAAAAATATTAAAATAAATATTATATGAACTATTTAACGTGCTACACTAATTTTCTAGATACATATGAAATTTTATGAATCTATTAAAGATTTTAGTTTGAACATATCTTCTATATATATTTTATTTAAATTCAAATAAATGAATAGTGTCAAAATTAACACTATTGTTATTTTATAAAAACAACATGTTATAAAATTGTTTAAATATCAAAAAAATATTTAAAAATTATAAATTAAAATTTATATGGTCGAAAATGTCATAAAGTGTCAAATTATGGAAAATTCACAACACATGTGTAATTATTTATAATAATATAAAATTTAGAATATTATTACCACAAATAAAATTAAATTGATAAATAAGGATAAATCACGTTGATAATGTTTAAAATAAATTCCTAACATGTATAAATTTTATTGGCTTATGAAATTACAACCCTATCGCATCTAAGCTTTGTATATGAGTCATTTTGGAAGTTTTTATGTGGGGTTGGGATTTAATATAAACTAATATATCTTATATTTCCAAAGGTGCCCCTCTCCTCCCTTATAAAAGGGCACCTCCTCCCTCTCTTCCTCACACCAATTTGAGCCTTCAATCTCATCCAAACCCTACCCATTTCACTTCCCCACTTCCTTAGAAACCTACTAGAGGTACTGGTCTTTTCAAAAGACCAACTCTAGTGCCTTAAGAGAATGTTTAAAGGAGGCACTTCGAGAAAGAGGTAATACCTTCTACCGTTTTCTTCAAGTTCCATTCTTCTTCTACTACCTCTTATTTAGTTGTTTCATTATGAGGTAATAACATCAGTATCACTTATATACTGATATGTTATTATAAATATGAAACAACCCTATTTCACCTCTTATCCATCCTACGGAAAACGAAATAACCGCGCGTGCGTACGTACGGAATACCGTCTCCACGCCGTTGTGTAATCTATTTTCCACCACCACCTTACTTGGATGGGTATAAGGGTGAAAGTAACGAATATATATGATTATTTTAAAGTGTTATTGATTATGAAATAGTATACATACACTCCAATACAATTCCACGATCATGGGAACGATATCATCGCTCGTGCGTACGTACAGAATACCGTCTCCACGATGTGATGTGATTCGTTCTACATGATCTTCATTGCATAATGATTATATAAATGAATTTAATGAATGAATATGATATATATTACAATTATACCATTCTGGAAATGAGGTATCTATAACCTAAAGAGAAGAATAAGAATTTATTCGACAAACACGCATAAAAACAAAAAGTAATAAACACCCAAATAACAAGTAGTAATGAAATATTACTAATAAGAAGCTAAGAATATGACCATATATGATATCATAAAAATAAGTATGATTCTGGAATAAGTCAATAACATTATTTAAATCATTATATAGGAGGTTCGGACACATACGAAGCAAATTGGACCTAAGGTAAGGAAAAATATCACAATCTCATTTTTATCCGAGATTGTTTATACTTTGGTATTTACTGGGGTGTATTTTATCATCCACATCCATGTTTCCTCAATATGTAATACTGTTTCCATCCACCTAAAACTATTTAAATCCAATTTTACCCTTTGGAGAGTTTTTAGTAAACGATATGAAAGGAATCTTTTGTCGTTTTTCGTACGAGGTACTTTTTGACTTTTCTGAAAAAAGTACGAGAAGAATGTTTTTTTAACTTATACGGCATGAATGGATTTTTAAAAAATAATTTCCAAGAAGCTTCCTTTACAAGTTATCAAGTTTATTTTTAAAAAACTTCTTTTAGTTTAAAATTGTATGACATGTTAAAAAAGGAAAATGTTTTTGAAGTAGAAAGGATATTTTCCTCAAGAATGGAGTTCAAGTGTTTTATCAAAATTATTTTCCATCTTAGATAATATAGGGTTATATTTTTATCCCTATTATTACATTGATTTTATTATGTTGTGGTGGAATTATTTTTATGAATTCCTTTATCTTATATGAATTGTTTGATGATGTCACGATGTTTAAGATTCGCATTTTTATTACATGGGTTATGCAATGATGTACGATTTATGATTTTGTGGCACACATAAGAATGGTATCATTATGAGATGGGTGTGACCTATATCTACCACCAATACATTGGGTAAAGATTTTATATCTCATGAGATAGACATGGCTGGAATGGTATGTTATACCGGTTCAGTGAAACAGGACTGAAACGAGAAGTGAACTCGGTTCAGAAATGGACTTTGTCCACTAATATAGTCTTGGAAATGAGTCTTGACTAATAAGAAATGATTATCTATTATTATGTGTGTATGCCACAATGTTTCATGTTTTATGTTATGATTATTGTAATTACATTTCACTGCCATGATTTATCCCATGTGATGAAATTATGATTTCTTTGGCAGGTTAAGATTTCTGAAATGTTATGTTCTTATGAATATGATGTGATTGATTTTTGTTTTGTTTACCCTTACTGTGCATTTGAGCTCACCCTTTTATATGTTTTCTTTCCCCCAGGTCAGGAAGAAGGTTATTAAGTAGGATATGCCAAAAGGGACTATTGATATGATGAAATAAATGGTAGACAATGTAGATGCTTTATGAACCAGTTGTTTATGTTTCCCAGTTTCTAAAGACACTATACCTATATGGTCCTTTCGTGGTTTTGTTATATGTTGTAATAAGTATGCTTCAATTCTGATGTAATAACAATGTATGTCAAGTATGGGTCGTTATATAGAGTAACCTTGTTGGTTATGTTTGGAATACCTATCAAAGTATATTCCCTAAATCCCTCATGAGAAACATTATCATTTACCTCTATCACGTTACATAATGCATTGGAGTACTTACATGAGATCGCATGCCCATGTTTTATCATGGAAACACCCATATTTGTTTTATCATGTAACCACCCATAAATTTTCCATGTAAAATTATATAATAATAACAAAAAAAGATATAAATTATCATCATTTTACTTATCAATCAAAATAAATCAATTCAAGATATTGAAATATTAAATCTTTTTCCAATACCAATTAAAAAATTTTATATTGATATTTTTAACTCAATGTGTCCCATAAAACATTGAAGAATTTGATGGAATTAAATTTTTGAACATTATTTTACATATAAATAAATCCATAGAAGCATTTTTGAAAATATAGACATTAATGATAAATATTTAGAAGAATAAATCTTTAAAAAATTTAAATCGATGTTTTAGTTAAAGAGACCCTTACCACTTGAAAAAATACATGAATAAAAATAAATACATAATAATATTAAAAAATTATTATAATATCATGAGAATACTGAGATTTATGATATAATACATCAAATGGATGTTTATACACCGTATAAAAGTGAATTTGAGTATAACAACGAATAATTCTCAATAAAATGTACATTGAGAAAAAATCCCTTACAAAGACCATATCCTTAGATCATGGATAAATCATTGACATGATTATGTGTGAAAAACATATGAATACAACCAAAAAAAATGGATATTAATTGTAAAACAATCAGAGTTCATTCACACATATTCTTGAAAAAACAAAACCAAATACATGGATATTTATCTCAAATGAAATGAGATCGTGTTAATATTTCCATTAAAACAATCGTATAAATGACATAAATGTTTATTAATGGTAGGATTATGTGTTGCAGTATTATATCCATACAATGTATAGTGTAAACTACGACATAAATAAATATATAGTGATTCCACACATAATCTTGGAATAATATAAGGAACAAAGTATGCGTACAACCCAATGAACAGAAATTGAGTTTAGAAATCCCCTTACAAAAATCATTTTTTCAATAAAATAGATCAATTATGTGTATTAACTATAAATAAACATAAATAATTTATTAATACCAGATTGGATATCAAACATTATTTCTTAGATAATCATAGCACATCATAATCAGGAAGTATAAGATTATCCCAGAGAATGGAAATTGGGTTAAGAAGTTCTCTTAGCTTGAGTCTGACTTGACATGTTCATTATTTGTCTCCAAGAATAATAATTTTATGTTAATTTATTGTTTCATAATATCCTTTTCCAATTTTATTATTCCTTTTATATAACTTATTACATTTTTATAATAATCATATAATTATTCAAGTTCATATAAGTTATTTTGTTGATATTCAGTAATTGATTCAAAGATGAACTTATTGTAATTAAAAATTGTCCATGTGGTCAAAAGTAAAATGTATCCAAAATAGTATTAATGATTTAAATATCATATATATCCATTTTATATATTTATTTATAATAGTACATAATACTTGGATAAAAGAAATGAACATCACTGTTCATGGAGATGGTAGGTCGTATGTTTGCATAAACGCTACTTTTATTTCATTATCATGTTAAAGGAATGAAAACTAAATGATAAAAAGGTATATTATAATTAAATTATAATATTTGTGTTATATATTTTATATAATTTAATTTATTCCATCCTTTATATGATCCATGTATGGGATGAATGAGTCATATTAGTTTGAGGGGAAGGTAGTTTGCATTTCCTCAAATTAAATTATTGAATTTACACATTATGAAAATAATAATGTTATGATGTAAATAAAAAAATCATTAGAATAAAGACAATTGAAATATAATATATATCATATATAAGTAAATTTACATCATATGTTCTACCAAGATAGGTGGTAGGAGAAAATTGAAAAACCATCGTTTCGTGAAGCAATTGTTCACCTTATATAGAAACATTATGTAAGTATCCATTAGATAGTGGTGTCTATAAGTGAAATTAGAGAATTTATCATAATAATATACAAGTAAATTTAGTATATTGGTTTTTTTCTTAATAAAAAAATAATAAGTTCATATGTAGTCGAGAAATATAATATAATAAAAGAACTTGAGAAAAGATGTTACATCTAAATAGGGTAACTTGTTTTGATTTGATCCAAAAGACATTCATGATTTTCCTTATTCCCAAGGTAAGGCTTATAGAAGTAAGGGAGGGATGTTGGGAGATTATTGAGGCATAATGTGGATGATCCAAGGGGCATTAGAGGTTTTATTTATTTGGTTTGAGGTGGTGACCTTTTATAACAGGGAGGAGGAGAACATTAGGAAAATCTATAAATATTAATTTATTATAAATTAATTTTCGATTAAAAATGGTGTAAAACTCATTTAATTATAATATAATTTGATTTTGGTTTGAATAAGAATCATCACAAAAATTTTATACATGTTTTGAATATTTTTTATCTTTATCATTTTGGTTTAACCCTTAATTTACCATTGTAAATATTATAGTGATTCATGTTATTTACACATTGTGGGTTAATGTAATTACCATATCATGTAAAAGTACCGAAAAAAATTCATTTATGAAATATTTGGAATTTTCTTAACCATTTAGTTTAATATTCTATTTTTTTAACTTAATATCATTTAATAAACTATTTTATGTTTCTGTCATGAATTAAGTCAATTTTGGACAGTATTCATACATTACATTTTTACAAATTCATAAAAACCCAATTCCTTAAAAAAATGCATTAAATAAAATATAATATGTCAATATAGACCATAAAAATTTTAAAATTACATTAATTTAATATTTTTAATATCATTTATTTGAATCATTTATTAATTAATCAATCTCTACATCATCATTGCGTTATAGTTAAATTTTTTTTATTTAATGTCTAAAATTAATAAATAAAACATCATGATCTAGGAAATAATATTATATTTATAATTAATATTTATAGTCAATATATAAGTTATATAGCCTCATATTAAAATTGTTTTAGTAAAATATACTTTTTTATTTTATATTTCTCTTTACATTAAATTAAATCTTATAAAAATTCATTTTCACTCCCAAGTGGAACCACGGGGTCCCAAAATCGACCCAATTATTTAAATGGTTGGATATATCCCATAAAATAATATTAGGAAATGTTTTATTACAGTTTAATATTATTATAATACTATGTTTACCCATTTTTACTAGATTTACCATTTAAACATTGTAGATAAAATAATTACTGAAGTTACTATTTATTATGTCAAAAAATAATAGGTTCCAATTTACACAATTTGAACCTTATGATTTAAAATATGGAATTTAATTTTAAAAATTCAAAACACAGAAGTTGTAGAAATTAATTTAAAATTAATTTTCGTTTTCCAAACTAAAAAGCAGGTTTATAAGAAGTAGTAACTATTAAAAGATAGACAAGTTTTTGTGTCCCGTTTCAATGGGAAATTACGTAAAATAACAAAAATTGGATTAAATGATAAAAAATTAATCCAATTGAAAATTAAAACCAATTAAAATTACAATCTAACTATATATGTAAATTATATAAAAAGCAATTTTGAATTAAAATATAATATTTTCCACTATTAAGTAAAAAATAAATATTATCATAAAATTAATAAATATATAATTTTTTATTTATTTTCCCAATTTTATAAAATATCATTATATTTAAAAATAGAAAATATTAATGTGACAAAAACTAAATTTAAAATGTGTTATCCATCATAAGTAGGTAAAACAACATTTCTAGAAAAATGTATCTTTTATCTGAAAAATTGAATTTATTCTTAATAATATCTAGAAAATATATAAGATGAATTTAATACATTTAATTGAATAGATAACATATGTTTTTTGTTAAATATAAATTCTTAATGAGTGATAAGAATTTTTAAACAAAATTATTATATTTTTAAATATATTTTCAAAAAACACATCTATTATATTCAATTTTTTTTATTTCTATTTATTTTTTTATAACTAATGAATCATTAGTTAAACATAGGAAAATTGTATTTCAAAAATTAGTTTATACTAGTCATTCCCACCATCATAGTGGTTCGGTGATAACTACTATTTAAAATAATAATAATATTACAATATTATTTTTCGGTATAACTCAAGGTTTTGTGCAATGTAAAATTTTGGAGAAACATGTTGTTGCGTGTCGAGTACTATATCAAAAACAGATATCCATTAACATTAAATTAATATGTCAATAATATATATTAATATAAAATAAAAGTTATTATTCTATAAATACCTTGGACATTACAATATCTCTCCTCGATCAGAAATATGTGTTCATTCCAAAAAATACCTTCTTAGAATGTTTCCAAAAATATTTTAATGGTATTTTAATTTCATATTAAATAAAAATGATTTTAAAAAATTAATAATTGTTTTTTAAATTTTTATTTATTCAAGGTTATTTTTAAATTTTAAGCTTCTCAATATGTTCAATGTTTTAAATAGTGATTTTCAAAGATACGATGTCTATTTTCATCAAGAGTTCTCCAGTGATATAATTTAATGTATTTTATTCTATGTCAACATTTTTTTATATCAAATTATGAATTGATTTTTATCTCTTATGATACCATAATAAATATTTTATTAAGTGGATATTTATTTGTTCGAATGTAGATTCACTACATTGATACCATTCATCAAGTTACATTGGACGGTTTGATAATATATTTTCTTAATGGGGAATTTTTATACATTTTATATTCTAATATCAATAAAAATTTATTCTTTTATTATGTTTCACCACAATCACATGAGGAATTTAGTGGCCATAGTATTCCATGGGGGTCCCTCTATATAAAAATGATGCATCGATATGGTTAATGAGAAAAACCGGACTGGGTTTTGTACAAGGGATTTACTCTTTATTTTCAAATCTATTTGATGATTACTCAATGATATGTTTCAGATGATCGACATTATGAACTCCATCATTATGAGATTATCTATTTCTTTACAAGTTACTTTTTTATTCGTATAATATCTGTGGTTATATTATATATCTCTTGTGATTATTTATTTAGAATTTATGACCATATTTCACTAATGCAATATTACGCTGAAATTATTGATTAAATGGATTGGGTTTTAGTTATTTTTATTTTCATAATGATTAGGAATTTTTTATTCATATCATCTAATGTATTCTTTACCTTACAGATCATTTGTGCTTACCCATTTATTAAGTTTTATTTTCCCCATGATTCTAAAAATAGTCTAATGAGTGATAAGCATGTTTATGGTAGGAGATTAATATTATTCCAAATGGACTCTCTATATTTTTATTTTATATTTGAAATAATAATATGTAGATAAAATATTTATCTATTTTTCGAAAACTATAGAACAATTTAGTCCTTTAGGATGGTATTCCTTATATATTGTTCCAATGTGGTAGTGTAACCATAATTTATATGTCACTATTGTAGGGGTTGTTATAGTAATTCAAATAACATAATTCATTAATTCCAACAGATAAACACACTAATAATTTCTCTTCATTATTGATGAATGAACCACCATTTTGCATCTTATTCATTAAAACTTTGTTCCCTTCATATGTCATTTTTAGTATCATTAAATTTAAAATATAACCATTAATCATACATATTTTTTATTCACCTCATATGAATTCTGCATAAGAATTCACTTTTATAATTACCATTCTATCCACATTTGAAACATTCAACTATAGATTATATCTATGGGATACCATTGTTATCATCTATTACATTAATTAGAAGTTTCATTTTTCCTCTACAATTACATGATTTTATCCCACCTTTTCCACACATAAAACATATTCTTGTTCCATTATGGAATTATATTACGTTATTCAATCGAGATTCACTATGTATTGAATACTGAATCATTGTTCCACTATGTTTTTCACCACTGAAACACTCAACAAAATATATTCATATCATCATTGTTGAGTACAAGAGTTTTCTAAGGTGGTGGTTGTTAGTCATATTATGTGCTAACTGATTAGTAATAAACATAATATCCTTCAGTCTAGTCATAAATATCATTTACTCTTTTAAAAAACATTATATCAAATTATTTGCTAATCAATTTCCATTTTCATCCGACCATTGGATAACAGAAAAAATAAAAGTACGTGTAACAATATTCAGAGTGGAAAACTAGATAATCATGAAACATTTCTTATGTGATTTCTAAATCCTGAATCCAGAGTCTAAATGTATGTCATAATAGAGTTATACTAGGTTTTTCTTGGCCAGTTTTAAACAATTCATGGTGGTTTGTAAAAAGTATTTTAATTACAAAAGAAAATTCCCTATGGGTATTAAATCATGTGAGAATCATGTTATGGTGTAGTGAACTTGGTGATGAAAGCGTCCATATCAATGTTACCTTTTTAGATTTAGATACACTAGGTAACTTAGTTCCATATCCAAATCTATTCATAGTGAAATAAAAAGGATATAATTTCTTGGAAACCACTCACTCTTTCCTTTACCAAATTTCTAGGACATTATCCAACACTTTGACACATCCTTAATGTTATCCCAAAAAATATAAATAGCAATATCCTCCTAAATAACTCTATGTATCTCATTAATTTTTCTCATTCTAGTTTCCAATGTATATCATAACCACTCATTTTATTCCAAATATTACAACGCATGCTTTACATACATAAATATTAATGCATTTTATATTAATATTCAAAACATGTCCTAAAAAATATCTTGAGGATCGTAAAATTTTATTGTATTTGGGGAATTTAACGATTATATTATTATTTCATAAAAAAATATTCAACGTCTATAATATATTCCTAAAAAATTAATATTCAAATACATAACCATTATACAACCACTCTCCATAACCTATGAAAGGAAACATAATAATGGGTGATATCAAATGCTCAGTAAAGATAAATATGGATGATATAAACATATCCTCAGAACAAGGATATTATAACTTGAGAATAAATTTTGAAAACCATACCATGCATATCATTGATCATAAATTATATTACTGGAATAAAGCATTGATTTCTGTAATACATTATTCATAATAAAATAAATAAAAATGTTCTTAGAGAAAAAAAATCGAAGACAATGATAATTCTCCTACACATAATCCTAGAAAGTATGTTCCTTAATAGTTCTAGGATCATTTTCTAAAACTATTAGTGTGGAATGGTTTCCATCCCATTACCATCATAGTACTCAAGGTTAACTCATAAAACTATCATAGTGGATATATTCTTTTATTTAACATGGATAACTCCCCATTCTATCTATGCTCATATCATGAGATATCAATCAATTACCAATGCATTGTAGTGAGATAAAAGTCCTCCCATCATGGTTATAATTTAACCATCGTCCATGGTAATAATATAACCACGATACTTAGTTATGATGTAATCACCATCATATAAATAAAAATACATTTATGTGTTCTATAAGATCACAAATCATTCATCATATTAGAACCAATGAAAATAAAATTCCTTAAAAAATCATTATAACAAAAAAAATTAAAAAGAAACATGTTTCGTAATAATTTTACCCTTTCATCAAAGAATAGCGTATGTAAAAAATTGTGTTTCATAATAATTTTATCATGGTATAAATTGTGTAAAAAGACTGGGTTTCATAAAAATAATTTCATTATGAATATAAACAATCATGAAAATAATTATAATGGTGACGTAGGATTATATCCCGTATATATGACAAATTAAAATAAGCGGATGTCATCTTAGACAGAAAATTGATTTTGGAAGATTACAAATAACATTTCTGTATTAAAATATACATTCCACCTTGAAAATTATTATATTAAAAAACATAAATCATTGAAAAAAATCCATAAAAAGTAACTTGTAATCAAATAAAGGAATCTTGGAAAATAATTTAAAACATTTCCAGGTGAAATATCCCTTCTATTTGGAAAATTCCTTTTTTAAAATAAATATTCATTATGAATTTTTTAAATCCTTATATTTTAAAATAAAAAATTATAATTATAATGTATCCTAGAATAAAATGAATTTTAAATTACACTAGAAAATAATTTTCATGCCATATTATTTAAAACATAGATTCCATTCACATTTTTTTTTAAATCCAAAAGCGAAATTTCTTTAACATTAAAATAGATATAATTTTTAAAAAATTTAGAAAATGGTTATATTTTAATTAATACACATATTATATAATTTTAAAAATATATTTCAATTTTTTTATAGAAAACATGAATTTGGAAGAAAAAGGATTTTCAACTAAAGAGAGAGATAAAATTTGATTTTATTAAAAACAGTATTTTTATATCTATACTACATAATGATAGGAAAATGGATTTAAAACAAGTATTCTCATTATTTAACCTTAGTATATGAAAATTTAGGATTTTCATGAGGGATTGATCACATAATTTCATTATTATAAGAATAATCATAAATTATCAAAATAACTGATGAGATTGTATCGTAAAACCTTCACCACTTTGGTAACATTGTATCATAATCACCTATAAAGAATTACATTAATTTAAGATTATAATAAAATTACAATTAAGAAATTAATTATATAACATGTAAAATGGTATTTATATACACAGTATAAAAGAAGATAGGTTCACTGCATAACATGTGACCCAAACGAGACAAATTGAGACATGATTCCCCTACCACTTAGGTACCTTTTGAAACATAAACACAAAAATAGATATACCCTCAAAAGATAATATAATTTTGTATAATATTAATAATTATAATCACCAAATACATTAAAAAGATGTATAAACACTATGTAAAGAAATTGGTCATGAATATGGCATGTATCTCACAGAGTTAAAATGTGTGACAAAAATCCCTTACAGCTTTAGAAATATTTTTAATATTATCATCCAATGAATAATAACATAAAATTAATGTTTAAGAATATTAAAAATAAGTATATTAATAATATTATATTTAAATAGTTTAGTATATACACTATAATAATGGATAATGTCTGGAATTTTCACAAGTCTACCTAAATTATAAGAGAGAAGAGAAATCCCTTATATTAGGTCTCAACTTCCTTCATAGAAATTCAAAATTCTTGAATAATAAATATAATATTATTACTCATATTTTATAGAACCTAACATATGTATATATATTTCATACTGTATAATATTTTCTTATGAAATTTTAATACAGGTATAGTAACAATTCTTCATTAAAACCATGTTTTGAATAATGATGACATCGCTTTTCATATATGTTATGAATTGGTATTTTAATTCATATTAAATTTATCATTATTAAATTATATCCATACATTTATAAATGACATAAATGTCAAATATTGTCAGTATATATTTATTTATCATAATCTATAAAATATGGAGATATAAAATTAAATAGAACATTCATGAAGACGGTAGGCCATACATATGAATTAAGGTTATTTCCATTTCTTCAACAGACAGATTGAAATAAGGGTAAATCAGTAATTAACATTACTTAATCATTTTTATTTCATGAAATTAACATACTATTATATAATCCTTTTTATTACCTTTTCTTGAAAATAGTCCATAATAAATGAATCACATCGCTTCATGGGGATTTATTCCTCCGTACACACGAATAATTTTATCATTTATCCAAAATAGAGAAATGTTAGAAGGTTTATGTGATATATTATTTGGGGAACTACTGTCATGTTAAAAATATTATATTTATTTCTTTAATGTAACCCTCTTATCATCCATGTAAAATAGAATTTAAAAACACATCACATCAGTTTACGAGGAGATAGTCATTTGTACATATGGGTGAGGTTATTTTTTACAAAATAATGGTTGATAAGATGATAAATATTGAATAAAATGTAAATAGGTAATATAATATCATAAATATACTAAATAAAAATTATATACATAATTTTTTCTATCCATAAAAAGAGGTGAAGGAAAATAAACCACATTAGATCGCGGGATTGTAGTCCTAGATAAACACAAATGATGACATCATATATCATCTTATAGAGGTGATGATAGTTTTAGATTATTACCATAACACATCATAAATTTAGTATATATGTGATAATTTCATTATTTTATTGTTATTTCTTAATAATAATTAGAATATTTTGGATGAAATAAAAGAAAACACTCATTTATGGACGTTACCTCTTCTTAAAAAAATATTAGCTTCCACAAAACCCATCATAGTTTGAATTTATGACCAAAATAAGTCTTATAGGATGCAGTGACTTAATTATGTAGGATATCTGGGTTTTTATGGTCTTATTTATTAGTTTTTGAAATTATGAAGGGGGAACGAGAGGGGAGAACTTTTATACCTGAAGTGATTCTCAGCCTTATAATATTTTAAAAGAAAAATGTGTACAATTATTTTAATAAGAAAAAAGGTACTAAAATGGTCCATTATCCATCTTATATTAAATATTATAATTATATAGAAATATAATGGGTGTAGAAAAATTTTCTATATTTTTTCAAAATTACTTTTTAATTTAATCACTGGTAAACACATTTTATCCTGAATCGAAGTAATTATTTATTATTACATTTGCTATTAAAAAATAGTTTGTAATTATGTTACATTATTATAAATATGTATTTTTATTATTCGAAATATTGATTCAATTTTCCCAAATTAAATTCCCAAAAGTGTAATGATTAATTTTAAATTAATATTATAGATGCAACAAGAAAGAAATATTTTCATGAATCATTTTTCAAAAGATTAAAACTTTTCTCTGCCAAATTTCAATATTTTATAGAATCAAATTATCTAAATGGATTTATAAGATATATTTCTATAATAATATTACTTTTAATACCATCCTACAACTACTATTAGGATTTTATATTCTTGATAATAAATGACTATTTTTAATAGAAACAATATTTTTCATTATTTATAGAATAATTTATATTATCATAAAATTCATTAAAATTAACTCCAAGATAATTATGAATATATTATTTTAGAAAATATATTTATTTTTTCAAATAAATTTTATAAAAATGTAAAAAATTAAATTTAAAATTAGTGTCCAAAAGGTGACTAAACATGTTTTTAGAAAAATATAGTATTCAATAGTGGAATTCATTTCATTATTAACTATTTTAAAAAATACATAATATTTTTTTTAAACTAAAAATGAAATTACAATATTTCTCCAGAATAACTTTATGTTATTTATTGATGGAAAATGTGTTCGTTCAAATAAAATTAGTTTTTTTATAAAAATAATTCCTTTATTTTCAAATGGTGTTACTTTTAATTTTCAATTAATTAATAATAAACTAATCCATTATATATAAATTTATTAACTATATATTTTAATAATTTATTTAATTCTATACATACCGACTAATCCAATATATATGTGAAAAATATCATCATAAATAATAATATTTTAATTGTATGTCATGATTTTATTAAATACTAAGTAGCATGTAACACAAGATAAAATCAGTGTTTTGTGTAACAAAAGATACACTTAGTGTTTCATGTAATAGAATATAATCATGGTATTTCATGTTACAAAAAATATCAAGAACATTACATAAATTTGAAAAAACTATTTCACAAAATCTCTGGTTGTTGCATGTATGGTCTAAGAAGAGATTAGACACAGCACACATGAATAGTTGGTAGATAGCCTATCCAATCCAGGGTGGCCCTAGATAGACAGAGGAGACTAAAAAATTATAGATTGACTATTATACTATGGATAGAGCATGTTTGGTTTATAATAAATCCCAATGATAATGTGAACATCCATGTGGGTCTCACCCATCTGTGACCACTAGTAATTTTAATGATGTGGGTAGAATAATATTTAAAATATGGGACAAAAAATGTGATTTATCCACATGAAATATCTTTAACATTAGACATGATGGTTTTTACGCATGACTTCTCATGTCATGGTTGATATATCAGCTGCATGTTTATCTGACCATAATGTTGGACTGCCCATACGAAAGAATATGTGGTCAACCACTTGTACACGGACCATACTCAAGCCTACCACAATCATTTCAAACATGTGTAAAGTTAGTGATAAAGATGATTAACTTTAGATTTACCTATAATTTGATAAATCTTCCCTGAACTAATAAACCACATGTAAAATCAGTTATTGATTGTATGTAATACAAGAAACCATTAGAATTATATCAATAGTTGGTTTCCCACCTTCGGGGAATCGACCATATGTTGATTATAAAGTGTAGATAAACCATATGATGAATTTATAGACAATATAAACATACAATAAATCAATTTATTCAAAAATAAGGTTACATTCTTGAAGAATATAGTATCTATGTTTGAGTAGATACATTTATGAATGAGATAATTTTGGGAGCATTCCATTGTTTTTTGAAAGGTATATAAGAATCATGATCTAATTAATTATAAAATAAATCATGATTTTTCATAATTCATATATTTTTTGGTCTAATTATTCAATTAACATTGAGATGAGTTGACATCTTATGATGTGAAAATTTTTATCTAGGTATCTTGATTATTTTAATTTGCACTGGGAAAATCTGATGCATGAAGTTATCATGCATATCCGGTATAATAAATTAATTTATAATGGTAAATGTTTCTATGAACATTAGGTTTTGAATATAAAATATAAATAATGTTTTTTTTGGATTTGATATTATAATATTTTTTAAAAAACAAACACAAATTCTTAAAAATTTTAAAGTAAAATATACTATTGATATTTCTTATTGAATCATCTTATGTGTTAATGATGTGATTTAAATTTTTGATAAAAAGATTTTAATGATATTTTAATGATATTTTAAAACATATAAATATCATCATTTATTAAATGTAATGCTTAATTTTATGAAATATTAATTGAACATCCTTATTTCAAATATTAATAATATAAATTGGGAAATTTTTATAGAGGAAAAATATTATTATATGTAATGAATAAAATTTTTCTTAGAATATTGCGAACCATAAATATAATGTGTGATAATTGTGACATCCAAATACAACATCATATAGAATAGATAGAGAAACAATTTTTTATGTGTGATTTTAAATGAACTATATCAAAATTAACTATATAATTTGATATTTATGATAATCAAACAATACAAGATATCAAGATATTTTTTAGTTTTAAAAATATATTCCATGTTTTTTATGGTCTTGAAGTTTTATATGAGAAATTTTATTCATATATTCTTGTGAAAGAAGGTCCTTCATATGTGGTTTTGAAGCAATATGGGGATTTTTTAAATCATTCAACCATTTTTTTGAATAATGATTAAACGATTTTAAGGGGTGTATAAAAAATAAATGAACATTGTGACTAGGGAGTACACAAAATTGTGGAAGAATAATTTGTGGTTTCGGTGTAGAACTAGACAAAACATGAGGATGAAGGATAGAGTAATGGGGATAATAACCCATTTCAATTAAATTTATGTTATTGGGATTGTAAAACCATCTACACTCATGTGGACTCATGATACCGTTGTAATTTTTAATAAGATTATAATATGAAATCTATTTTGGGTGTCTAACTGATAATAAATGGAGTATTATATTATATCGAACTTTCTAAATACTAGGTTTTGATTCTAATCTACTACTACTACATGTGAGGTTGGGCAGAGAGATTTTCTTGAGTGGATATTGAAGCTTAAAATTTTATAAATATTTAGTTAAAAATTATATATTACATTACAGAGACTACCAATAAGTCACCCACTCTTAGTGGAACCAAAATGGTCCTTGGTCATTAAAGAAAGAACTTAGTTTATAAATAATGAAATGTTGAATATTTGTTTTGTCATATAATAAAATTGTTGATATAATGAGAATAAAAAATTTTATAATTTAGGGTAAATTTAAAGTGAAAGTGAAGACCTTGATGGTGATTCACATGATGTTGATAAATTTGATGAAGATAAAATACATTCTAATTATATTAAATTAAACAATTTGAAAGATAATATTTTTTGATATATTATTAGAGATAAAGATTACATCATTCTGACTACATGGGTGATAATTTAATAATGTTTAACTCTAACTTCCCATGTAGAGAAAAATTTATATTTAGTTATAGTGGATGAATTATGGGTCAACGATATACCAATATTGATTTAAATAATAATCAATACTCAAACCTAAAAAATAGTTACACAAAACAAATAAAATATTATTATTATGACAAAATTTATTTACATAAATGTACTGAATGGGAATGTTTTAGTAATTTGGAAACATTAAATGATTTGTGTGGAATGTAAATACATAGTTTGATGTTATTAATGTGGAAGAAACAACTTCTAAAATTTCCATAATGATTACAAAATAAATATTACCTGTTATTGTAATATTAATACAACTAAAAAATTAGATGGATATTAACTGTTAATTATTGACCAATATTTTTTTTGTTATTAAATATTGATTATTGATAATCATATTAAATTATTTTTCATGAAAATATGTTGTGCAGGACAAAAAAATGATCACATTATGATGAAATGTACACTAATAATCAGGTAGTGAACACTTGAATCTTTTCAAAAGTAGCTATTTCTTATGAATTATAACATTTTTACATGATACATATTATATAAAGATAACTTTGTTCCAATGTATTCTTAGGATGAAATATTATAATATATTTATTCTAATGTGACTTGTTGTGAATGTAATTAAAAAAAAGATTAATTACACAAAATGAAATAATGTCATAATATAACATCCTGGCACCACCAATTTTGATCATGTGATAAAAACAATAAATTTACATTTCAGGCATTGATGATGATATTTATGACACAATATTTTCATATAAAACCTAAAAACATCAAAATAAAAACATATTTAAATTAAATTATAGAGGACCAATTAATTTTATATTTCTATAGAATAAGAAAAAATATAACACATAAATACTTTACAAGTCATCAAAAGAACATTTCTCTAATTTTCCTAAGATTTTATTATTTTATAATATGCTATCAAGATCATCCTTCTAAAATCCTTTTTAGGCATAAATTTTTTGAAATAATTTATTAAAACCTGGGGAAAAGGAAACATAAAATTTGTAACCTCAAATGGTCTATAAGTGTCAACATATGAATTAACAACATAATGTCATCAATGAGAATAAGAGTTCTTATGGGTATAATGGCATAATCAACATGCATGATAAAAATATAAAGTAAATAATACACATAAATACCTAGATAATCAAATATGAAAACAAGGAAAAGTAATGGGTCGAAAAATAAATAATAAAATTCTTGTGATTTAAATATCGATCACTAGGAACATTATAAATACATAAAATGAAATTAAAAATCTTTTTTCTCGTCTTGGAGAATCAATTTCATAAAACCATTTCAAAACCTGTTTAATAGGAATAACCATAAAACATGATACCAAAATTATCATTACCAAATGATTGGATAGTAACAACAATGTCACATGATATTATCTGGGAAAACCCATGTTATGTTGTAATTTGATTTTCTGGCACTATATATGCCACCCCATGTAAAGATGTAGTAGTCATTCCCTATACAATCTGGAGGCACACATCATTTATATTTTTCACGAATAGAAATATTAATAATAGAAACATGGAGTTCATTTTATCCTAACATATTTAAAAATACTTATTTCTCTTATGAACATGATTACCCTTGGAATGTAAATGTTTTTCATATTAAAGTATTTGAATTATGTTCAACCCATGGTATAGAAACATCTTACATAACAATCACTTTAAAATTTGATTAACCAATGGAAAAGGAATGGGTTCACATAAAATATCTTTGAAACATGATTAAACCATGTAAAATAAATGGGTTCCATAAAAATATTTTCTAGACATTATTAATCAATGGAAAAAAATTTGTCCCATATTAATATATTAGAAACCTGATTAACATGTGTAAGAGAAATGACTTCCATAATAATCTCTTAGAATCTAGATTAACCAATGTAAGAAAAATTATTTTCGAAAAAATATATTTATTACATAGTAAACTGATGAAAAATAAATGTGTTTCATAATAATATCTTTGATACATGCTTATACTATGGAAATAAAATAGGTTCTATAAAAATATATTAGAATAATATTTATCTTTTGGAAGATAAACAAGTTTCATAACAAAAACACTATGATAAAATAAAACATTGAATGACAATTAGAGTTTTTTGAAAATTAATTTTATACATCATTAAACAAGTGATGATAAATAGGATTCATAAAAATATATTCAAAACATTATTAACCCATGTAAAAAAATGGTTCTATAACAATCTCATTAAAGCACGATTATCCTGTGGAAATGAAATGGGTTCCATAACAATATCATTGAATAAAAATTAATTTATCCATATAAATTAATATGATGGGGGAAATATGAAATATCTCCAATGGTAGAAAAATTATCAAAATGGGTTTTTGTTATTGATGAATAGAAATTCCATTAAAATATCATTATAAACATTTTTAGGAATATAATCTTCAAGAATTCTAATGTGTCTCATACCACTTGGATAAACATTAATCCTAATACCCATAAATAAATAACATTCAATAAAGCATATAATATCATCATAATGTTTATATTCATAATATAAAATGAATTCCATTTACTATATGCACCTCACAAAATAAGATAGGTTCATAACTAAACAAATGTCTAAGGGACGGAATATTATAACAAGAATCTTTTACCTATTTGGTAACATTGAAAAACTAAACCCCATGAAATAGAGTTCATAAAATTGATATGAAAATCCAAATGAAAAAATTGTAATAAAAATATACTACATTAATGTTCAGTATATTCACCACACAATAAAGGTTGGTGGTGAATAGGGCATAAGTCATAAAAAATAAAAGTAAAACTAAAAATCCCATTACAACTGCCATAAAATTTGAATCAGAATCCCTAAAAAATAATCATCAAATTAAAGAACTAAATACCATGAATAAATAATAATTCATTATATAATTTATCGGAAGTGTTATTAGATACACCACACAAAAAATATAATCATAAAATATGAAATTTATCTCATAGATGTAAAATGTGAGATTAAAATCCGTTTCCTTGTGTACAATTTTTCATGATTTTACACTATCATCCCTAATAATTAATTAATTTTAACTATTTAAAAATATTTATAACATTTTTCATGTTTATTATCACTTTTATTTCACATAAAAACATGTTATATACAATTAAAAACTCAATAATGTTTATGTCAGATATTTTGACCATATTCGACTTATGTGTCAAAACTTACTTTGATAGGTCAGCTATGGTCAATGACTTCATCATTTAAAAATATAAAAATAGTAACTGTGAAATAAATATCTCATTTTTACCTCAATTACACAATTATAATCATGAAATAAATATGGTTATGAAAAATTAACTAATGTTATGATCATGGTGATGGTAGGTCATATATAGGCATGACATTGTTCCCATTTTTCAATGGTCATTATAAATAGATTATAAGTAAAATTTATATTTATATAATGAAAACTATATCAAAAAATTAATATTATTTATTTATATATTAATATGAATTTTTCTAATATTACAGTGATTAAAAAAGAAGAATCACATCCCTCTGAGGAGGTTGTAGTCCACATGTCCTCGAATGACAATATTGCATTTTAAATGTGTGAAATAGAATGAATATAATGATATTAAATATTTAAATATTTTTAATTGTGTCATAAATATAATAAATATTTCATGTATACTATAAGTTATTTTTTAACCCTCCCCTTTTACATTCCATGAAAATTATGAATGTATCTCAACGCTCTGAGGAGGAGGTAGTCTACACGTCCACAAATGATATTATGGTATTCTCACAAAAATTAAATCATGAAGGCATGTGTTACATAGTAATTCCAAATATAATGAGAAATTATAAATTTCACATTTATCAAATAAAGGTACTATGTATATAATAATTCCAAACCATAAGAGGTGTTAAAATAAAAATGAATGACAACATTTTGCGAGGTGGTAGTTTTTCATACTCACAAAAGGTGATTTCATTACCCTTTTGATAGAAGTGTGTGTATGTGTAGGTGAAAACTCGAAAATAAATACATATCAGTGTATATTGGATACATAATTAATTATATAATCACATAATTATAATATTTCATGTTTTGAAGAAAATAATAATACAAAAGTGAAGGTTGAAGATTTTTACCTCTTCTCAAGTAACTAGTTTTTGATTGCACCAAAGGTAATAAATGGTTTAATTTAATCTCAACTATAGGCTTCTACTATCGAACTATAGATTTTGGGAGCTTATTTTGGTAATTTTTATGAGAAAGAGTGTTATATATTTGTGAATAAGCGGGGTTACTAAGGGTCGTTCTATAGTGGAGGGGGAGTTACATTCTTGAAAAAAAATATAAAGACTATTATGAGGTTACCCTTAAATAATATTCAACCTATTAAATAAATATTCTATTTAGGTGGAAATATGGTCTAAATATGTCCATAAAATGGGCATTGGACCCGTTTTGTGGTCATTTGGCCCCCTAAGATTAATGTTTAATGACTTAAAAAACTCATTTATTCCTTATAAAATGATTTTAAATTAATTTAACTAATTATTTTGTAAAACAATATGTTTACCTTACCATAAATTCTAAATTATTTAGATTACAAATATTGATTCTAATTTTTCATTTTAAAATGACATAAGAGGATGAATTTCATTTAACATGAATCCCACACCAAGAATGAGAAAGTGGGATTTTAATGTAAAAATATAAAAAGCTTGAAATGTCTTTATATACAATTTCAATTTGAAATTTCTAACAATAAAAAAAATTAATTTAATGGTAATAAATTGTACAACAATAACTTAAAACCAATTAAAAATATAATTTCACATAATAAATTAATTATATGAAAATTTTGATTTCTTTTAAAATTCAGTACCATTTACTATTCATCAAATATAAATGCTCCCAAAAAAATAACCAAATAAATTTTTTGGAATCCCTCTTTCAAAAATGAAATTTTTTACCATTCAATTTATTAAAGGGGAAAAATAGTTTTAAAACAACTATTCCACAAAAATTATGTAAAACCAAAATTTAATAAAATATCGATTTTTACTCTTATATTTGGGTTATCTTCTTTCATAAGCCTATATAAATTGTTTTATGAATATAAAAATATTTTATTAAATATATAACATATAATTTGCTTTCATATTTTACAAAAATAGTGATTAATTTAATATATTAACATAAAACTATTTTGTGGGGAAAAAATTAGTTTTTCATAAGAGCACATCCTTTATATTAAAGTAGTTATTATTTTCATTTATAACGATTTTGTGTCCAAATATTTTATTATATAAACATGTGTGAAAATAATATTCACAATTAAGTTAATCTAATTAAATATCTCAAATAATAAAAAACATTAATTAATATCATTATATTATTTATATTTTATTTTCTTGTAAGACTCGTCTTTGCATGTAAAAAAATGTTATCGAAGAAACTCGTGTTATCTGTCCCAAAACATAAACCTAGGGGTGTGTATAACTCAGGATAAAATATGAATTTAAAGTATCACAATATATCAATTAATTTAAATTTATTTCAATAAATATAATTAATAAATTATCAAGATGTTACATACTACCCACTTAAAATGAATTTTTCCATAGAAATTGTTTTTGGCCATCCCAAAATAATCATTTTATAGAATTACAGTATTAAAAAATTCATATAATAGATCATAAATAGTCCTCTTAAGGAGGGTAATTTAGATTCATAATGGTCATAAAAAGTTATCCATAACTAGGGTTCCATGAAGGGATAACATTGGTAGGAAATTATAAGATTTATTTGGAAGAAAAAACTAATTTCCAATGACTATTAGAGAGTGATAAGGAATTTAGTCATGATGGTGTTAGTGCAAAAAAAACCAAATAGAATTTGAAAATGTAAGTGAGGTTACTAAAAAATATGTTTATGGGAAAAAAATTTATTTCGTTATTATTTTTCTATGTTTTAATGATTTATTTCACAATATAAGATTAAAACAAAAATAAATACACTTACTTCATTTGTATAATTTCACCCCATCATAAATTTCAAAAAAAATTACTATTTCTTCCAAAATATGAGTGTTCAAGTTGAATATTTTAAATTCATTAAGTACTAAAATCATCTATACAATACCATATAACAAAAAAATGTATAGTAAATATTTTCCAAATGACATTATATATTAACTAAACCAAAAATGGTTAGCATATGGTAAGATAATTACCAAAATGAGAAATCCTTAATATGAATCACTATTATTAGAAATTCATTTATAATACCCAATGATGAACATAACTTATTCATAAATAAATATAGTTAATATTATTCAAATATTTAATTACTAAATTTTAAATCCAAAAAATAGAATTATTTGATCATATATTCATCCATGATTAAAAAACCATTATTCCTAAATGAAAATACCGTTGGATTCTGAAAAAAGCATAATCATAACCTATAAAAATATTTATACTAACAATGAAATCATATAGGATAATGACACTTTTTGAAACCCTAATAATCCTTTTAACAAGGGTTCAATCCCCAATCCCTAGATGAATGTGATGGGTACTCACCCTAAAAATTTTTTAACTTCTTTTTCATAAATAGTTAAATATAAATCATCCAAAAAAACACTTCTTGTTGATACTATGGGGTCAAAAATCATCATCTGCAAGAAATACCATCTCCAAATTTCCATTAATCATTTTACTGTCACATGTCATGAAACCTGAAATGGGTGTCTACGAAATTGAAATTATTATCAACCATAATCTTATATACCTATTTTGTTATCCATAACTTGAAATTTAATCTGACATGATAACATACTACTCTTCATGTTTATCTAAATTTACCTTTGATGCCAAATATAACATCTCATAACCCACACCCTCGAATCCGATGTTAAAATCTAGAACATTACATTCCTGACATTGATGATGATAAATGGGACCATTTTTTTCAGAAAACATTACAACATTATAAGTAAGAAATTGATCACATACATTGTATAGACCCTTTTATGTTTATAGTATCATAAAATTACGGAAAACTACTACAAAAACAATTCAAAAGCATTGAAAATAAAAAATATCCCATTTAATTCAGCATATCGTATTGCAAAATTGGTCATCAACAAAAACCTTTTGATAAAAATTATAGAAATAAACCATTTAACCTCATTATTTAAAACCAAAGGAAAAGTAATCAAAATAATAATTTAGAAACAATTATTAGTAAATTTGATCATGAGAATCAACAATTGAATTTCATCAATGAGAATAAGTTTATATAAGGGTATGATGACACAATCAAAGTGAATGTGAAAATCATAAAATAAATCATACCCATTAATATCTAGATCATAAAATATTAAAACATGAAAAATTAATTATTATTTAATATCACAAATCAGTATCCATGAGATACTCTTATCAATCATTTTATACATTATAAACACATAAAAAGTAATTAAAAATATTGTTGGTAACTTGGAGCACCACATTCATAAAACTATTTCAATACCCGTTCAATACACATTTAATTTGAATTAACATTTGAACAAATTACAAAATTATAGTATAAAAGTTTATTGGAGGTGTAAAACAAAACATCCAGTGATATCTACGCCCCCAATGTTAATATATTACTAGATTTCTTAATTCTATACCAACCTCCTCATGATAATATCTAATGGATTTCCTAGTACTGTCTTATTACACTAATCATATATAATTCCCAAAAATAAAATAATTTATAAATCATATATACAAACAATTTCACCGTATCTAATTGAAAAAATATTTATTATCATTAAATAATGATTAACCCCATTAAAGAAAACATTTTCTACAATAATCTACTTACAATGTGGATAACCTATGGAAAATAAATGGGTTACATAAAAATCTACTGGAAATGTGATTTAACAACCAAAAATAATTGGGTTCCATAAAAATATATTTGAAACCTGACTAATCAGTGGTAAAAATATGGGTTCCCTAAAAAATTTTAAAACATGACTAACCCATAGAGGAGAAAAATATTCCATAAAAATATCCTTGAATCAAAAATAAATCATGGAAGAGAAACATGTTTGAAAAAAATTCTCTTTATGAAATAATCAACCCATGTAAAATAATTGGGGTTCATATCAATGTAAATGAATCATTATTAACCTATGTAAAGTAAATATGTTCAATAAAAATCATTTTGAAACATGATTGACATGTAAAAGAGAAATAACTTCATAAAATCACACTATGAACTAATCAACATGGGGAAAATAAAATAGTTTCATAATTATCACTTTAAATATTATTAACTCATGTAATAGAAATGGGATTAATAAAAATATTTTCAAAACATGATTAACCAATGGAAAATAATTGTGTTCCTTAATAATATCATTGAAACATGGTTTTCTCGTGGAAATTAAATTGGTTCCATAACCATCTCTCTCAAACTGAAAGATTCCATCCATATAAACAATGATGATGGTATCAATTAGAAATATCTCAAATTTAGGATAAGTAAAAAAAATAAATGTTGACATTGATCAGCATAAATTATTTAAATATATCATTAAAAACCTTTTGAGGATAATAATATATATATAATTTAAAATGTCTCAAACCACATTGAAGAATTTGAATCATATCCCCCATAAATTAATAACATTAAATGAAACATATTTTTTTAGAAAATTTATATTCATGATATAAAATTTCAAATGAGAAATATAAACACCACATAAATTAATATTGGTGTATAATGTAACAAACATCTTATGTAAGGAAAATTGTGAGAAAAAATCCATTACCACTTTGGTAACATTGAAACTATAAACATTATATAAGATATATAATAAAATTCATAACTAAATAATCATAAATTAATGTATGTTAATTATAAAATAAGTTCATGTCCATTATATACTGCAAAAAATAAGAAGATGTGGTCAATATGGAATTAGTCTCTCAGAAATAAAAGTGAGACTACATATCCACTTAAAACTGTATTAACCTCTGAATAAAAAGCACCAAAAGTAACAATCATTAAATTTAAATTTTAAATAAAATGATATAAAATAATTAATGAAATAATTTATATAATTTTTATGTAGAGACACAAGAAAAAATATGTAAATAGAGAATATGAATTTTATATTTCATATTTAAAAAGTGAGATGAATATCACTTAACTTAAGTCTGATTTGTCTTGATTTACCTCTATCATCATGAACAATCAATTTATTTTAACTATTTACTTCCTTAATAAGAATTAAAAATATTAGTTTTACATAAATTTCACTTAGAGAAACATTATATACAATTACTTAATCAATAATGTTTATATCCAATATTTTGACCATATTTGGATTATGTGTCAAAATTGACATTGATTGGTTAAATATGGTAAATAAGGTCACTTTTTAAACATATCAAGAATAATTACTATGACATAGTGATCATATTTTTAAATAATCTAAAATTTTTATAATCATAAAAGAAATATGATTTTGAAAAATAAACTGATGTTATAATCATAGAGATGGTATGTCATACGAATGCATTAGTAACGTTCCAATTTTTCAATGATCATTACAGAATAATGGTATGTTAAGTTTATATTCAATAAATGACCATTATATGATATAACATATTTTTTAATTTTAAATACTTATATATATCATTATTGTGATGTATTTATAAAAAATTAAGAATGACATCGCTTTAAGTAGCTTGTATTCTAGACATCCATGAACGACATTATAAATTTTTAGTGTGTGAAATAGATAGAAAAATATTGAATGATATATTTATTGAAATATAATAATTTTATGAATGTAATAAATATATCATTTATTTTATATTTTTTTAATCCCATCCATAATAATTTCCATTAATGTGTGAATATATCTCATCACTTCAAGGAGGTGGTAGCCTACACCTCTACAGACAATGGTATCATATTCCCATAAAATTTAAAGAGTGAAGAAATGTGTTATATAAAAATTATATAATAATTCAGACATTATGAATAACATAAATATTAAATAAAAAAAATATTTACATCATGATAAAAAACATATGTTGTGGTACAAGAAAAATTAACACCATAGTTTTGGGAGGTTGTAGTTCTCCGTACACATGACCTATGATTTTGTTACCCATTTTATGGAAATATGAGTAGTTTTTGGTCAAAACATAACATAAAAACATCCATGTATGTTAATGAAATTTGGGATATAATTTATTCATGGATAAATAATAATTGTTGAAGTGGATAAATAAATAAAACAAATGATCTCATTGAATAATGTTACAACTTCTTCCAGTAAATTCTTTTGGTTTACACAAAAGGATTTAATTTTATTTATTTCATACTTAGGCGAAGCTTTTAAGATGTGATTATGAATTTTTTTACATTATTTTTTTTGTATTCTCATCTGTCATAGGTCTTAATTGGTGTGATGAATTGGGTAGAGAGTCTTCCTTTTAATAGTTGAGGGAGAGTGACATTATTTTAAATACAAAAAGGTAAAAAATTTGGGAGGTCTCAATTTTGTCATTTTCCTCAAAAATTGAAATAAAATTGATCCAAGTGGTTATACAGAAAAAATATTTCTTACATGGGTTTTTACATGTGTCTAAGAAATTTGGCCCCTTCAGATTAATGTTTAACCCTATGGAAACACATTTTCTACCCTAATTACTATAATTAAATTTAATTACATTAAATAATATTTTTGGTAAAAAACTATTTTTAGGTCAATAGAAATTAATAATTATTATTCTTACAAATATAGAATCCATTTTTAAAAATTCCAATCGCATAATGGAAATAACTAATTTTTTTATTAATCCCATAGACATAATGAAAATGCAGGGTTTTATATTAAAAAGATGAAAAGTGTAATTTGTTTTCATATACGAATTCAATATAAAATTGATTAAAATCCACCAAATTGTATTAAACGATTAATATGTGATCTAATTATATTTTATAAACAATGAAAAATTTAATTACAAAATATAAATTATTTATATGAAAAATATGTATTCATGTAAAATTCAGTATTATTAATTAGTCATCAAAATATGAATGTTATCAAAAAAAAATATTTATCCTGAGTAAATTTTTTTATCCTTCTTTAAGAAATGATGTCTATTTATTTACTAAAAATTATATTAGTGTCAAATATTTTCCTTTAAACATGAATTTGATGTAAAGGTGGAAAAGCATTATTTTAAAAGTATACAAATTTTTATTCTTAAAATTTGATTTATTCTTGTCATAATATGTTATTATCTATTAGATTAATTATAATAAATATTATATAAATAACATATAATATTAATTAAGATTTTTCACTAATTTTTAATAATTTAATTTATTAATATAAAACTCTTTTGTCGTAAAAAATTATTTTTAATAAGAACACAATGTTTATATTTAATTTTTATTTATATTAATTTCTGTTTAATTGGTCACCAAAAAATTCACTATATAAACATGTATAATCCAAATACCCATAATATAATTAATATTATGTATTCTTGTCATTCCATCAACAATGAGATAACCATCATAATGTTAAAAGTATATTATTCTCTTATACAACATAGCATATCATGTAACAAAAGTTTTTAGAGAAAATCAAGGTCACCTAAAACACAAGATAAAATTAGTTTTTCATATCTTGTAAGATAAATAATTCATTGCATTCAACACAATATATCAAATAACTTAAATTAATTTTAAACAATATAGGCCATAAAATATTAGGTAGATGCACTTAGTACATGGGTCCACCTAAAAAATTCTTCAAGGATTTCATATTAACAAATCTATAAAAAAACTATTTAATCCTTACACTACAAAATTTTATTTTCTAATGATGTAATCTCCAATGGTATGTAATAGGATCCATTATATTTAACCTGATTCAACTTATGGATGATGCTATTCATTAAATAGTGAACAGGAAGATGGCTATAATAGGATGAGAAACTAGTAGATGGTGAACCCTAGTTCCATGAAAATGTTATTGTATATCTCTTTGTAAATGTTTTATAATTCATCACGAACAGTAAATGTGGAAGCACACCATAGGTGTATGTTAATGCAAGTATTATGATAATGGATCAATAGGATACTATACGGCCTCATAAATAAGAAGAAAACTTTTTTTCATAGTAATGTCAATTTATTACACAAAATAGAGTAATATGTGGACTACCCATCAATATTAATTCTTCATCCTATGGGTTATTTATAATTTCTATTAATCAAGTGATGATTCTCTATGACCCATCAATGGTATCAGAGGCTATTTATTTAAGTATTAATCATGTTTAATTCACTTTCTTTTTATGAACACGCATTGTGTAATATATAATATACATCCTTACATGATATTTATCTATATTATAGCCTAAAGTGAGTCAAAACACCCTAAAATTATGTAAATTTATTAACATAGTATTAAAAAGGTTAAGAAGATTTGTTTTTAGTAATGTAATATGTATTGAGAACTCAACATTGAATTAAAATTGTAATGTAATGTTTAGTGGGTGCTGCAAATTATGTAATTAATATAAAACATCCTCTACATCCTACATAAAAAATAGAGTATCATTTTACAATACATAACACTAGATCAAGTATTAATGAGTTGTTATGTGATTCCATAAATATATATTGTGAAATAATTATTTTTGGAGGACCAATTTTCATCAATAATGATAAGTAGTTCCCACATATTGTGTCATTATGAAAATATAATTTAATTAAAAAATGCATTATTTTATTACCTCATGTTCCCTATTGGAAATCATTGAATTCCCATGAAGGGTCCCTAAGTTATAACCACTCATCACCATTATTCCCCATTCCTATAGAACATCCCCATTCAATGCATTCATGTATGGCCCACACTAGACTTTATCATATTACCAAAATTACATTCTGGGTTAACATAATTTCATGGGGAACAATTCAAAATTAAATAATTAATTTTATTTATTGACAAAAAATTATTGTAGTAAATTATTTTAAAATGATTAGTTTTAGGATATATAAAATATTTTTTTACAGTTTAAAATTTATAAGGAAAATATCATATTTGTATTTTTATTTTGTAAACTAAATAAAATATTTCATTCTTTGATACATTCCCTTAATTTTCTTGTTTAGTAATTTTTTTCAGAATTTTAATTTATCGTATTAGTAATTTTTAAGACAATATACTTTTATGATAAAGACCCTTTCAGAACATTATGTGGATGAATAAATATTATTTACTTTTTCATATACCTTGATATCAGTTTTTTAGAGTAATATAATTGAGAAAAATTATTGAATATAGTTTGTGCATATTAGAGTTTAAAATATCATGTACTAAATTCTCAAATGTGTATTTTACCCCAATGTAGTGGGACTTCGGGTCCAATTACCCTCTTTATTAGAGTCTTATAACATGTTCTAGAAAGGTAAGGGTTTAGATATTTTTCAATTTAAGATAACTTGTTATTATATTTTTAGTCACATATAACGCCATACCTTTACATGGAAAAATAGTACATACCTTATATTTAAATTTTATATGGATATGTATGTTTATTTTTGGATTCATTTTTTGGAATGTAAAATACATGTGGACTGTGTAAAGATTAAGTCATTTTTATGGAGTGAACACATTAATTTTCTAGATGTATTAGGCTTCCAATACAAAATATTTAGCATCATTCATGATAGTGTTAATATAACATGTGATAATAATATTTTATATAAGATTAAAAGAGTGGAGTATAAATAATTTGATGTAGCAGATCCCGATTCCACTTAGAGGTTCCCCGAGTCTTGTTTTCCAAATTACCTAAAGCACATCTCTTGATCACCATAAGCGAAAAAATAGAAGTGAGTGACTGGGGTGCAACCATAGGGAGACTATTCCCTCATTACCAGAGTATAGAAAATCATATCAAATAAAACATAGGTAAATAAAGGACAAAACAATTGTAATTTAGAAGATATAACAACAGAAGTAGACTGATGTTATAAAAAACTAACCCACTAGCAATCATACAAAATAATCAAAAAAGGATGGTAATATATTTCAGGTTCTAATGAAGGTGTAAAACATGTAAATGTGTAGGAATACATAACAATCTATAAAATTTAGTAAAAAGGAAAAAAATTCCTAGCATCTCGTGCTCTAGCATGGTAATCAACTACGAACTCCATCAAAAAACAGGAAAGCAATAAAGTTTCTATAGACATATGCTTCCCATTATAAACACCTAAAAACATGTAATATGATTGAGTGACAATGGATTTCTATATAAGTTGTGAGATAAATCTCATTAGGTTGCAATAAATGTCATTGATGACATATATTCCATTTATTATACACTGAAATTCATGGAAAAATTTCATATATATAAGTAATGCAGTAAAGTAATGTAAACACCCAACTAACTGCTTCATCCATGATATAGTGTATTAACATGTAACAAATTTCTTTTTTTAAATATGGTTTAGTTTATATATTTATGTTAGTTGAGACATAGAGAGAACTTATATGATAATAAGTAAGGGTCCATTGTTAATAATGCATCAGTGATCTGATTTATAATTAATATGTCCCAAGTTTATAACCAATGAAAACTAGATCTTAAATTTCAAAAACACAATAGAACCTAATTCTTGACTGAGGGGAAGAGTGTAATCCAAGGAGCATATTCCATGGTATTCCACAATATATGTTCAAACCAATTCCATGAAATCATCTATTATGAAATAGGATAAGTAGTAACTAGGTAAAAGGATGTTACTGAGGCACTAAATATCTGTAGAAGACACAGTGTATCAAATACGTGTATCCCAGGAATCATATAAATTATATATAAGGGATCTTAATCTATCTTACTGAGAATACAATGGTATAATTTTATTATGTTACAATGTGGCATAATCTAAGGAATCCAACATCCTTGAATCAGAATGGCATCCACTAGTGCTCAAGGAATACCCTTAGAAATCCAAAAGATAACTTAATTATTACCATTTCTATAATGATTTCAAGTTATATATATAATTATGCACTTTAATATTTATTTAGCTAATAATTAAGGCTAGGTAATTAATCATACCTTTTATTATGTTCACATGGTTCAAACCTTGCCTTTTATTAGTGTGACAACGACAAGGGGAATGAAACCATTTTTCCATTTCATATTTAATTACAAGGATCTATCCATTACAATAAATAACATGAAAAATATGGTCTAAAGAAGATAAACCACTTTCAATTCATACAATATAAAATTGAACATATCATATATATACAATAAACATTCCAATTTTCCAGTTATCATTGATTAATCTTGTTAAAGAATATACTATATGTGGCTCAAGTGATTAGCATATTAGTTATCTTCTATTTATAAATTTAATAGTTTATTAACATGAAAGGGTTACATTTAGTAGGGTTATTCTAAGGCACACCCAAATAGTTAAGCTGACACACAAGTCAAAGCTCTATAAACCCAATTTGGATAACACCTCACATTGGGCAGTTGATGTTATTGACGTAACAACATATGATGAATAACATATATAGAATGGGTCTTAGAACATAGTTCAGACAACTATAATCAAGGCACTTTAATTTAACATATGAATCTCTATGAAATCAATGTTCCCAAATGATAATTTATAAAATGAAAAACAATATGTAATTATTAGTAGACAACCTAGCATATAATAATCCAACTCTCTTATTCCATTATTTGACACTAGTATGGAATGGATTGGATCAAATATGATGAATAGATGAATTACTTGATATCAGGGAATATGATCATGCATATAAATAGTGTTGTACATAAAAAAAGAATAATGGATAATTAAAAAGAAATTGATTACTTATCGGTGTAGATCCAATGAGACAAGCAATTATATAATAAGATTCTATAAGGAATGTGGGGATCTAGTCCTTAAATAGATGTCAATTAGATTAAAAAATGAATAAAAATGTGTTGTTTTCCACTATAAAATCAAAAGGGTTTAATGGTTTCTTTTAATAATATTTTTATGTTCAAAAAGGTTATTTCACCAAAAACCCAGCCTCACATGGGTTTTACACATGAATTCTCAAACCATTACCCAACCATAAGGAGGAAACTATAGGAAGGAGAGAAACTGCATGGTTAGGACACATAGTAAGGGAAACCATGAACCCACTATATCAAAAATCTCTACAATTTTATCTGTAGTATTCGAATAGCTGTGTGGCCCATATCGCATGGTTAGAATCAAATGTGTTGCCACCCACGACTCTATATTCATCCTCACATAGTTGAAAATAACTACGTGTCTTGACACATAATGTTTACTATAACCATGTCATATGCCATTTTCTCCCACTAGTTTGGGTTCATATGTCTGAAAAATATTCATACATTCCCAAGACCATCACAAACTCATTGTAAATCAAAATTTGGTCCACTAAAAATAATTAGATGAAAATTAAAAGTATCCATACCAATGTTAATAAATAGTTTCCAATAGTCTTCCTCCCAAAAAGAACTCATCTCGGAGATCACCTATCAAAGTAGGTGATACACTATTTGAGAACAACTCTAGCCACTAGGCACATACCTCAGCCTCAAGCTCCAATGTCTTATCTATACAAGGTTCTTCTTACACAACACCATACTAGAGGGAAAGACCAGCCACAAGGAACCATCGTTCTATAGTCAATGATTAATATAGGATACTATACAAAAGATTCATTGGATTGTAGTACAACATCCTTAGGGTCAAAAGTATGAGATGGGTAGTAGGGTAAAAAAGAATCTATGAAATGTGGAAGGCGTTGTGTATGGAATGATACATCAAAGGTAATATAAACTAATCATATATTGAACCAACTCTCTCCATAATCTCAAATGGCCCAAAAATTTTTGTGATTGCTTCCCTTCCCTCGTTATCTGTCTATTCCCTTGAATGGGTGGTACTCACAATAAACCTCTAAATCCAATCCCAAAGTGTATAATTCATCTACGGTGACCCCCATATAGTTTTTTTCTAGAAAAATTAGTCGAAATATGATATATGATCAGCTAAACCCACTCTAATGTCCTCCTCCTAATATGAGGACCTAGTTTGGTAACCCCTCATACCTCTCAGAAACACATGGTTGAGCGGCATGGCTTACCATAATATGAATCAAAGGGATCTATCTTAATTTTTTAATAATATATATAATTATTGGTGAAATTTATGATAGTGACATGTTTCTATAACAAACCACATTAATAAAGGACCCATTCTTAGATAATGACCTCTATCACATATATCTTCTATTCTAAATTTCCAACGCCCTGTGCGGGAAGGGTTGTGCTAAAAAAATCATGTGTTCCAATATCCTTATACACCTACTTCTAGAACTAAGATGTGAATCATGCATAATGACCCCACGTTGTTTTATAATCTCATGGAAATAAAATGTTCTAGACCATCCACTAAGAATTTATTCTAGATACTAAGGAAGTCGATTACATTCAACATTATATCAATTACTAACCACAGTTGTTCCTGCATATTCGTGACCTAGGTAAACCAACTTAAAATTACATTATAAAAACATCCAATTTGTATTTATGGAATGGAAGCAGTTGTGACCATCGTTCAGGTCTCTAGTGATCCTCCTTCCCTTACTGACTGGTGAAACACCTAGTGATAATGTCAGCTATATAATGTTTCCTCCTAAACCACCAATACTAGAATCACATATCACAACACAATTTGGAGATTCCTCAATGATCTTCCCATAGAGAAGTGTGAGAAACTCACATCAATTAATATCTCATATCTATATGAACCCAGACACATCCTTGTGTATTAATTATATCTTCTCAGACTATAGACCAATCTAGAGATGATTCCTCTCCTGAAATACTATCATTGAGATCATATACCTACACATCAAAAAATTTCATGCACAACACCTTCTCATGGTGGATAGAGGTAACTATCATGGATAGGAGATAATACTACTTGTGAATTTCATGAAAATCTAAATGTATCTTATATAATATGAATATTAAATTCCTTTCATCACTGTCTTCCTATATTGTATGTTCATGAGTCTTCCAACTCAACATGTCCTCTAAATTATTGCATTTTTTAGGCACGTATGCAAGCTCAAAATTGAAGGATTGAAGATATTCAACACATATTCATTATATGTGATTAAAATTACATTGTTTAACGGTATATTTAAAGATATTGTAGTATTTATAGACCACAAATTTCTCACCTATTAGATATAGTATCTAGAAATGTAAATCATGGACAAATACTACAAACTCAAGGTCATTTTTTGGGTAATTTATGTCATGAGGCCTAAAATACTGAGATCTATACGCAATTACACTTTCCTTTAACAGTATAAATACTCATATTATGATGACTAATGTATCATTGAATTGTATATAACCTCCTTATAGTTCTAGAAGAGTTAGAATAGGTCTCGAGACAAGCATTCCTTTCAGCTTCTGAAAGGAATTCTCACAATTTTTGAACCATAGATTTTTGACACCCTTCTTTATAAGACTAGTATGTTGTGAAAAAATACAGGAGAAGTCCTATGTGAAATTAATTTCAAATCCATCCATCCCAATGTAACTATATATATCAAACATATTTATGGGATTCTCAATGGATACCTCATCACTCACCTTCAATGGCTCAATCGAGATTCTTAGTTCTAAGATAATGCAACCCAATAAGTTTTCTTAGTATATGAATAAGTGGATCTTATAAAAATATTTTCAAATATATGATAATTTTTCAGTGTACTAAAAATGTTCTCAATTTTCATAACATTGTATCCATGAGTTTGATAATACATAGATATGTCATCCAAATACAGTACTAAAAATGAATCTAAATAGAAATGAAACACCCTATTCATAAAAGACATGAAAATAATGAGATTATTTATAAGACCACAATGAATAAATAGATATTCAAATATACCATACCATCTATGGACTAATGTATGATGTATCTATGATGGTATAACTCACACCTGATGATAGCTCTATCTCAGGACCTTCCTTGAATATACCATACCACAACGTAGATAGTCAAAGAGATAATATGTTTGAGATTGTGAAAAGATGTTATTGACCATAATATTGTTCAATTTTATGTAATATATGGAAAGATGAAGTGTCTCATACACCTTATTGGAGAAAAGCATGGGTGAAAACTAAGAGGACACATTGATAAGATTTGAAACCATTAGAATCAAGATGTTATAATGGCTTCTTGGGCCCCGGGTGCTCTATATGAATCATCCTATAGAGAGGAATGGACACTAAGTTAGTTCTTGGAAAAAGATTGATAATAAAATATACCTCTATATCATGAGGTATTATATAAAATTGATATAGAAGAACATCCATGAAATAATCTAAAATGTAATGAAATATAGTATGATGTAAACTCTTATCCTCTGTGGAGTGAATAGAAATTTATCAGTCACTCCACCAATCCCATTTAGCTCGAGTACAGCTCTAGTAGACTTGAAATATCACTCAAGATTGTGTATATAACTACCACCTCATAGTGATTTAAAAAATACCATTCAGTGACGGTTGTCTAAAATTTAATGATATGGAATAGATTAATCTATACTGATAATAACATCTAAACAAATCATGTCAAGGAAAAAATAGGCCCCAAAAGAAAGGTAAATTTCGTAACTCAAGGGGAAAATCAGTATATTGGTGTATGAACTATGTTCGTACATTAAATGGTGTATCCAGAGTCATTACACCATAGTAATAATATATTTCCAAACCAATTATTCCCATAACGGATAAAGAGATAAATGTGTGTGAATCACCATTATTGAATAAAGAAGATATTATTGTAGAGGCTACTAGAATAGTACCTTATACTCTATATGGCCTTGTAACCTGATCCTCTAGTGTTGGATGTAATGCATGAAACTAAACTGATCAATGTCACAGTACAACCGTTGGACTAACATTATCAAAACCACTATAACGGTTCAACTTGAAATCGTGAATCCATCTACCAAGGACACAAACTCCCACTCAATGACCAAAATAGTTATTAAATCCGTTAAAAGTTTAAAATTTATTATCCTAATAACTACATTATATGTGGAAATCACGGTCGAACCCCCATAGAAGGAAATTTTGACCACTAATCTACTAAATTTTTTAAAACTCCCCACTGTTGTCAGCAGCGGGGAAAATTTTATATTATTATTTTTTATTTTATTTTAAAAATATTATTTATTAAGTAGTAAAGTGGCATAGCACTAAATATATTATATCTAAACTATGTTGAAGTGAGAAACAGTTGAAAATACAGGTGAATAGAGATATAACAACACTGATAAATGAACAATCTTGTAAAATTCATGTAGAAAGTTTTAAATTCTACTGGTTTTGAAAACATTCTTTCTCATAATAGTGATTCCAACTAATAACACTGAAAATGAGTGATTTATTTCCCTCTCTAGGAGATAAATCACCCAAGTTAACAAGTCTTGATGTTCGCCACTCCTAGATTAATCAACTTGAGAATTCTTGTTTGAAAAATATTACAGAACAAACTCACCATATGTCCTGTAGTCTTTTATTTCAATTTAAATGTTTAAGAAAACTAATCCACAATCAAACTCACCAAATGAATTTGGAATTAAGAGATTAAGAGAAGGTAGTACATTGAAATTAAACGCAATCAGAACTAATCTCTCCAATCAATTCTGATCATATACAAAATGATAGTGAGAAGAGAAAATGAAGTTAACCAATAGATTTTATTTTTTACCCAAAATTGGAGATATTAAAGTTAAAATTATCACTATTACGTATACTAAAACCCTTCAATTACGATGGAAAAGAATAAAAAAACAGAGGAAGAAAACTACTTCTCCTAGTTTGAATTGCCGCTGCTCTAGGCCCTAGGATCTCTAGAGAATGGCTCTCCAAGAAGTGCTACCAGGTTCACCCCAGGTTCTTGCTCTTCATTGAAGTGAATGATCGAATGAATTAACCCTCATCAAATTCTATTGTAACTATATTTTTATATACTCCTTCATCTACTTCATATCACCACTCACTTCCACTAACTCCAAAACGTCCTTCACTTAATAACCATACACGTGCGTTTTTTCACAACCCACACGTTGCTATAATTTTTCTCACATAAAAAACTTCGAGTGAGTTAGTTGTGTGAACCTGGGTGGTTTCTAGGCTTTGGCATGAACCATCACATGTTTTTGACTCCACTGTGAACCTACAAAACTAAAAAAATAAAATAGTTAAATCACGAAGAAATTTAAATAATAGTTATTATGTTTTAAATGTATAATGTTACAATACATATTAAAATGTAATTTAACGTTAACTAATAAATAGTTTAGTTGATAGATATTATTTTATTTTATATTTTTTAATTAAATTATATATTTAAAATTATTGAGACCATAATTTTATTAAAAAGTTATAAAATAAATTAAGTAAATTATTATATTTATTAATTTAATAAGTAAATGTTTTGAAACTATAATATTAAAATTATAATTAATCACTATAATCTAATTATGTAATTAAATATTTTATAAATTTAATTTAATTAATTATTTTATTAATTTTATAAGTATAATTAGTATATTTATTAAAATGTTAAATTATTATATTTATTAATACATATAAATTCATTAGTTAGTTTATTTTTAATAATAATAATTAATATTTTATTTTTAAACATATATATTCTTATAATTATATTATTTTGATGATTATTTAATTATTATTATTATTCATTTATTTTTTAATTTATTATGTTTTTTGTAAATTTTTTATTTTGTTTTGTTTAAAAGAAATTTGGTTTTCACCCCCCAAATATCGGCGCATAGGGGGAGGCTATTTCATCTTCTTCCTAGAGAAGTGGTGTTGACACTCCTCATCCCAGCTTTAATCAGCGGTCGTCTCCCCCTCCTTACCCATCAACTACAGGTGGTTATCCCTAGCACTGAATCGATTCTTCACACAGTGGCGAGACAGTGACCTCATCTCGACATCTTCTTCCGCGGAGATGTGGTTCAAACCCTTCAGACTTGAGAGCTCCTCCTCATCCTTGGTAAGAAATGACCAGGCTTAGCTTTGGTCCTTTAGATGCAACGCGACGGTGAACCCCTTGTTTGGAGATGGCTTCAATAGACCTACCTTAGCTCAGAAAATGTAGTTCTCAAGACTAGTTTGGCTTCATCAGCATAGGGGTGGACTCAAACAGCAACAATGACAGTTCAATGTTTCGGAATTGTGCAAATCAGTGGATGAATATATATATATATATAATGATTTTCTCGTTTGAGTCCAGTCCATGATTTTTAATTGATTTTTTTTCGGATCTGATCGGTTCATCGAGACAAAGATGAGAACAGAGAGTCAAAAAATGACACCGGTGTTATGCGGCTAGACCGTGAAGGAGAAAACCGATCAAAGGAGATGTTACTGTGGAAAGGGAAATCGTGTGAGAAGATTTGCAGTGTTTGTTCATGGGAAATGGTTGAACAATAGTTATTGTGGCATATGGCTAAAAACATTGATTGGATTACGATAGCAGAGGAGGGTGAGACCGTGACTGGAGATGGAAGAAGGAAATAGTGCAAAGAGGGTTACGGTCGTGGACGAGGGTGAGACTCTGAAAAGATGGAGTTACGGTGGCACTGTGAAGGAGAAATGGTGAAAAGGGAAATCAATGATACAGTAAAGCTAAACACACTGTGGCACCATGAATGCATAAACCGTAATACGAAAACCAGTTTGAAAATAGATTGACTTAACTGTTTCACCGCAAATATGTAATAAAATTTAAGAATTAAAAACACAATTAGACACAAACTAAATACTTAATTAAAAATAAAAATTAATTAAAAATAATAATAAAAATGAACTAAACTCAAATACTATTTTAAATTAATTTTTTAAAATATAAAATGTAAGTTAAGGACATAAATGAAACTTTAATTAAAATATATAAAAAATCTTATAAACTCAATGCACGAAACAAAAATTTAAACTATAAATGTAAATAAAAAGTAATTAAAATAATTATACACAATAAAATATATTATTTTTCAATGAATTAATCTAGAAAGATTAATTAATTAATATTTAGCAGATGATATGTTAACGAAAAATTGCAATAATTATGTGCAAATAGTAGGATTAATTAATTAATTAATAAGAGTTAAACTATTAAAAATACATAAAAATTACCAAACTAAATAAAAAATAAGTATACTATAAAATTAAATTAAGATATATATTATCTAATTTAAAGCATAAAAATACATGATTAGTTATAGAAATTGATTAATATACAGAAGTGTTAATATATAGTGAAAAATGCACAAATTATTAATTAAAATTAATAAAAATTAATAAAAATCAATTAAATTGATGTGTCAAAATAATGTTTTTAAGGCCACGCCAAATTCCCCCACACATAATCATTTTTTGTCTTCAAAAAATTCCATATTTTATTATATTTGAAAACAAAAGTATGATATTCGTGATTTTTCTAAAAATGTAACATGTAAAGAAAATTAAAACAAAGGACAGAAACATGTCAATAGGCATTTAAAAATGAAATTTTCAGAACAAGTCTGGCCAAGAACAAATACTCAGAGGGTAATCAAGATAACTATTAATCATCTAGAAATGAAGATTCCATGCCTCATATGGGATACTTCTAGGTGAGTAAATTCAATCCAGTGTTAAGTTCTAATTTCAAGAGTGACTAGAGACAAAACAGTAGTGGAATTAAAAACATAACCAAAAGATATTTTCATTATGACTCATAACTTGGGTTAAAAAAATAAATATTTTTTTTGTGAATCACCCTAATGATACAACCTAAATGAGTATCATATAAACCAGTTGACCCATTCTTCATATGGCATTCATCATTACCCTCATTAGAATGAACTCATTTTGGACCCTAGACACTTTATTTTATTTTTCCCAATCCATGTATTATTGTGCTAAGCACTGTGAAATGAAATTATTCAAGGTTTACAGAGGGCTTACAGTAAACAGAAATGCACCCGGCATCTAGGGTCTGAGAGACTCACTGTGTGATCCCAAATGCCCAAATTACTCCAGTTTCAAAAGATTTCAATGGAAACCATTTACATTGGCTCATTAAGATGATTAATTTAATAAATTAAATGATGACTGAGGCCCCTAGAATCAATTAAAACTTCTAGTTCTAAAGATTATGAACATAAATCCACAGACAAGTTACCCAAAACACTAAAAAAAATTCATTAAAACAATATCACATTAAGCCACTAAGAAATATCACTCAAAAATCATCCACCATAATTAATTTCAAACTCAATGCATAACTTAACTTCAAAATAAATACTATCCATAGGAAAGACTATATTTAAAAGAAACGTACAACCTAAAATTATGCAAGAATTTTGAAATTTTTTGAGAAAGTTATCCATTTTTTACAAAAATATTTATGTTGCGGTGGGAATTGATGAGCTCTCAATTAATAATACATTAGAATAGTCAATAATTTACCCCTCCCCCACAATTAAAATCCTTCTTTTTCCCCAAATTTGACTTCTAGGTGGATAAGAACAATTAATCAATTATGGTTCAAAATATATTTTCAATTTAGTAGATAGATGAAATTTATAAAGGTCACATTATAGATAAAAGATATTATATCCCATAATGAATAACTTATCAGTAGGTTCAGTAGAAATTACACGCAGTAACATTTAATCTTGTGACAATTATTTTTCATTAAAGTTCAAACAAGGCATGTTACTTGTGAGTGAATAGTGAATTGGGTGTAAGCATGTTTAGAACAATGATTTAGATGGATGGTCAATTTAGCATAAAATGATCATTCTAAACATCCCAACCCAAATCAGATTATGTAATGACTTGAAATTTTGAATAAATTTTTTTTCCTAACATTGTGTGTTATTTTATTTTATACCCAAGAAAACTATTTCATTTAATAAAATGAGTATAATTAAAATATGACAGTTGGGTTTTGACTATTATATTACCATTGGTAAATAAGACTGTGGGAAACTAAATGTTACAATTTATGTCTATAAATACAAGTGATCATGATTAATTAATATAGAAAGATGATTCAATGGCCCCATCCAGTAGTCTCGATCCAATCAAAGCCTATTTGACGGAACTCATGAAGGAGGTAGCACATTTGGGCTTTGCTCTGGACCAAACCCAAGCCGAACTTAATCATGTGAATCAGGAACATGATGTCCTTCACGAGAAGTTCAAGCTGATAGAAATCACTACTCAGGAAATGTTGGCCGAGCCGTCCAACGATTTTATCACCACAGAACACCTTACTCTAAGGTCTTATGCTTGTGTTATATGTAACTAGACCATAACAGCATTGGGTAATCCTATAATTTAAATAAAAATTGTGATGTCTTTTTATGGTGAATTTTTCAAAATTTCATATGTCCGGATAAATATAGTATGAATATTATTGATGAATTCTAGAAAAAATGTATTTTTAAAATATTTATGTAAACCATAAATAATTAATTCTGTGTAATGATTTTCAAAAAATGGTGTCCTACAACTGTGTTCAGTATAACATTTAGAGTCTAATAAGATCAACATAATTTTTGGTGAATAGTAAATAATGAATAGTGATTTTAGGGTTATGATTAGAAATGTGACCAAATAGATTATGTAACTTCACTTAAGAAAGTATTAATATAATTTAGAAACCTTGATTAAGAAATGTGATTCAATAAAATAAAAAAATAATTGTTTAAAAAATTATTGGTTATTTATTAGTTTTTTCATGTGAATATTGTTTTTTTAAATTAAATTAAAAATATTTATAAAATTATTTTCATAAAATTGAGTTCATTTTTGAAATCAGAGCATCAATATTTGGTTAAGGTGAATCTTTGGGATTTTTCTAAAACTGTTGATTTTTTATTGAATGGTGTTTTTATTTAAAAAATAAATTACAAATATTAAGAAAAATTATTTTCATAAAATGGATTTTTTTAAATCGAGCATTAATATTTGGTTGAGGTAAATTTTTGTGATTTTTCTGAGAAAGTTAAATTTTCGGTGAATAGTGAAAATACAATTTTTGGGTTTCAGGTGTTTAATTACATTATCAAGGATGTAATAATTATTCCATAATTCTAGTTGACTTATGAATAATATGGTAAGGTATGAGGTATGCCAAGTGGCCAATACCATGGTAAAATACCATGGGAAACCCCATGGTTTTTCCAATACCACCGATGAGGTTTCCCTTGGCAATTAATGCTTTGTCCCCTCACTTCTCCTATAAATACCAAGCCTTTCCATCATTAATTTCCTTTAAAAATCCTCCCCAACTAAGTTATGGTCTCTTTACCTCCAAATGAGTCATCCCAAGGTTCCCTCAAGCCTCTCAAGGTCACGAACATCAAGATTTGAAAGTTACTCTTCAAGGTAAGGGATTCTTTCACCCTCCTCTTTTATGTCATGATTTATTTATGTTGTGTCTTATATTTTCCATACATTTATGTTGAGGGTATGTTCTTATATGTTTTTGTTACTTCCAATTTCATGTCCAAATGATTATAGAACATTTCTTCTCTCATCAATTTGTTTTCTGAATTTTTATGTGACGTCATTAGGCTGCCGGATTTCTTGTAAAATAAATCACATCTTCTCTTTTCTTTCATGTTTCCTTTTCATGTTGTATTTCATTCGAATGTCCATACCATAATCTTATTCAGTACCCATACTGTATTATGAATTATTTATGAGTGGGTGACCCTTTTCCCCTCTCTTTTCAATGTTTTCTAAAACCATGTTATATAGTCATTATGCTGGGGAAATTTTGTCTCAAAATTTCTATCCCTTTCTATAAAGAAATTACCTTTTTTATTTATGTGAATACCCAGACCTATTTAATTTCTATGGGTGTTCATAAATATATAGAGATGATATATTTGATTCTGGAATTGACATACATATCACTCTCCATCCCTTTTCATGGGTTAAAAATGACATAACGATCTCATTTTTAAGTACTTTTTAATCGTCACGATTTTGACATAACACCCATTTCTTTGATTCTATTTGGGTTATTTATGAAATGTTTTATAATGATCTACATGTATCACATGAACTTAAATACTTATTAATGGTGCACACTAATAGTGCTCTAATTCATTGGGTAGAGATTTAATCTCTACAGATGACGAGTTTCATGATACCTTGTGGAATAACCTTTGTAATTTTAATGACACCTTGGGGATGGAAGTTGGTGATATGTTCATGAATGTATAAATGAAATGTTATAGCCACATATTCAAGTTATGTTTCATGCTATTTTCTTTATGATATTCCTATTCTTCCATTTCTCATGTCTTCATGTTTTTATTGAAGTTCTTATTGATATCACAAGTACATTGACTCCCTTGTTTACCCTTACTGGGCCTTCTCCTCACCATTTCCATTGATTTCTATCTCCAGGATATGAGATGCAGTAAATGTACATAGGATAAACCGATGATTAATCCTTACAAGTGGTTTATAAGAATTTTTTATGTTGTTATCATTTTTTATGTTCCTTATTTCAAAGACACTAGACATTAAAGATACTCTGTTTGTAAAATTTAATGAGATGTTATGTAATAAAATGGTGGGATGTTATAGTTGGTATCAATGGACAATTTAGTTATTTGTGGAAATTAGGATATGAAAAATTTAGGAAGAACCCTATATAAAAGTTTAAATATAGGTAATCTTCTTGGTATTTTGGTGAGTATTGAGTAAGTGTTTTATCAAGAAAATACATCTCTTTCTGGATACAAGCCTGTAGAGGTGGCTCTGGCACAGATGCACATAAGGGTAAAACCCAAAAACACTATTTTGAGCTACACTCAAATGGCAACTGGTACATGAAAACGGTCCTTGTTGCACTCCTGGTTACGAAACTCCCAAGGGATATGTTTGGTTAATCGCAAGCTTTTTGTGAATCATTATGAAGGAATTATAGAAAAATGTAATTTGTCTATGCATGATGTTTTAAGACATAAAATACCTTTTAGATAAATGATTCATAAATGAAATAAGATTGTCACGAAGGATTTATTATTTTAGAAAATGTCCCCATCGTCATAGAATATGTTGACCTATTTTCTAAGGAGTTACCCATACCTCCCATAGAAAGAGAGATATATTTTCTCCATTGAACTCATACCTGGATCTCATCCAATGTCAAATACACCCTATAGGATATAAAATGTGGAGCTATAAGAATTAAAGAAACAACTCTAAGATCTTTTATAAAATGTGTTTATCTGACCAAGTGTGTTTCCTTGGGGAGAACCAGTTCTCTTTGTAAATAAGACGGATGGATTGATGCAGTTATACATTAATTATAGAGAACTAAATGGGATCACAGTAAAGAAAAAATACTATCTTCCAAGAATTAATGACTTATTTGACCAAATTCGTGGGACTCAATTATTCTCTAAGATTAATCTTAATTCTAGTTATCATCAATTGAGGGTGAAGAATGATGATATTCCAAAAACTGCCTTCCAATCAAGATATGGGCAGTAGGAGTTTGTTGTTATGCCCTTCGGACTAACTAATGCACCTTCTATTTCTATAGATCAAGAATAAGTTGATTTTGGAAACTTATTTTTTATCAAATGGATATCCTTTGTATAGGAAAATGATTTGGTGATTAAATGATAAATGTTATTTTGGATGTTGTTTTCTCTTTTTAAGTACTAAATTCCTAAGGGAAATAAATTACTATAGGATTTAAATTGAGGAGGAATTGTTGATTTTTAAGGAATTTTTTTATTTTTTAAGGACATGATGTGATTTGGGTTATTTCTGGAAAATGATGAACCTAGCATAGAGATTATGTGAATAAGTTATTTAAACATTACTATGAGATGTTAATAGTAGTCGACATTATTTTGAGATAAATGTTATGATTTATTGGCGAGGACTATGTGATTATATCCTTCTGAGTTTGGTTTCCAATCTTAGTTTGGATTATTCTGAATAATTTTAAGGATGGTTTTGTATTTAATGGTCTTTCAAGAACTTTGGGTACTTTTGTTTAATTTTGGAGATTGATAGTCAAATTTCTTTTTATATGGGATTATCCTTTTTTGGGATTATATGATCTAGTACTAAATATTTTAGTTTTATTGATGACTAAAGGCAAGTGTAAAATGTAGTTATCCTTTTGCGGATTATATGATTCTCCAGAAGATGATTCGTCTGCTTTTGATGAGACTATGTCTTTTTGAATGGCCATTGTTTGGAGAAAAGATTATTATTGGTGGAAACTTATTAAGGGATCAAACTATACTTGAGGGTAAATATATTTCCATATGTTTTTATTCTATGTAGTAAATGAATTCCTCAAAATTATGAAAAGGAACATAAAAACAAAACGTTGTTGGTTTAGGTTTCCTACTGGGTAATTAAAGACAGTTTAACACATCTTACGTTTGTGATCTTCTTGTGGTTAATTTTCACCTAATCATGTTTTCTATCACTCTCCATCAGAACATGACTCTTTTTTCTCTTCCATATCCATGTTTCCCTACATGGAATCGTAGTATGGGTTAACTCGGGTGACCATTGTACTTCCCTTAATTTCTTTTAAAGTAATAGTTTTGCTGACTCTTTTCCAATGTGGGACTTTCATCGAAATTTCCAAGAACAATTTTAAAATTGTGAGGACATAATTTCTTAAGAGGGGAAAGATTGTTACAAACTAAAATTTTGAATAAAATTTGATTCCCATCTTTGTGTGTTATATTATTTTATAATAAACAAAACTATTTCATTTAATAAAATGAGTATAAGTAAAATAAGACCGTTGGGTTTCGACTGTTATATGACCGTTGGTCAATAAGACTGTAGGAAACTAAATTTTATGACTGTTGTCTATAAATATAAGTGATCTTGATTAATTAATATAGAACAAAGATTCGATGGCCCCATCCAGTAGTCTCGGGCCGATTGTAGCCCATCTAACGGAACTTCGGAAGGAGGTAGCACCTTTGGGCTTTGCTATGGACCAAACCCAAGCTGAACTAAATCGTGGGTAGCTGGAACGGAATATCCTTCACGAGAAGTTCAAATTGATAGAAATCACTACCTGTGCAATGTTGGCCCAGCCACCCCAAGGTTCTATCACCCTAGAAAACCTTACTCTTAGGTCCTATGCTGGTGTTATAAGGGGTTATGTAACAAGACCGTAACTGCATTGCGTAATCCTTTGATTTAAATAATTTTTTTTTGTCTTTTTATGGGGTAGTTTTTGAAATTTCAAATGTCCGGATAAATATAGTATGCATATTATTGATGAATTATAGAAAAAAATATTTATTTAAAATATTTATGTAAACATTAAATAATTAATAATGTGTAATGATTTTCAAAAAATGGACTTCTACAAGTGTGTTCAATATGAAATTTAGAGTCTAATAAGATCAAGAGAATTTTTGGTGATTGGTAAATTATGAATAGTGGTTTTATGCTTATGATTAGTAATATGACCAAATGGATTTTGTAACTTCACTTAAGAAAGTATTAATATAATTTAGGCACCTTGATTAAGTAATGTGATTCAATAAAATAAGTAAATAACTATTTTAGAAATTATTTATTATGTATTAGTTTTTTTCGTTTGAATAGTTTTGTTTATTTTAAAATTAAATTAAAAAAATTTATAAAATTATTTTCAAAAAATGGAGTTCAATTTTGAAATCAGAGAATCGAAATTTGGATAAGGTAAATTTTTGGGATTTTTCTGAAATAGATGAATTTTCAGTGAATAGAGTTTTTATTTAAAAATTAAATTTAAAATATTTATAAACTTATTTCATAAAATGGAGTTCATTTTGGAAATCAGAGCATCGATATTTGGTTAAGGTGAAATTTTGGGTGTTTTCTGAGAAAGAATAATTTTTGGTGAATAGTGAAAATACAGTTTTTGAGTTTCAGGTGTTTAATGACATCATTAAGGATGTAATAATTATGCAATAATTCTGGTCAACTTATGAATAGTAAGATATGGTTTGTGGTGTCCCAAGTGCCAAATAGCATTGGAAAGACCATGGTTTTTCCAATACCAATGATGAGCTGTCCCTTGGAAATTAATGCTTTGTCCCCTCACTTCTCTTATAAATACCAAGCCTTTCCATCATTCATTTCATTTTAAAATCCTCCCCAATAATGTTATGGTCACTTTACCTCCCATGGAGTCTTCTTAAGGTTCCCTCAAGCCTCCTATGGTCCCGACCTACCAGCTTTCGAAGTTACTCTTCAAGGTAAGGGATTCATTCACCCTCTTCTTTTATGTCATGAATTCTTTAATGTTGTATCATTAATTTTCCAGCTCTTTATGTTGAGGGTATGTTTTTATATGTTCTTATTACTGACCATTTAATGTAAAAATTATTTGAGACCCTTTCTTCTCTCATAAATTTGTTTTCCGAATTTTTATTGGGCACTTTTAGGCTGCCGAATTTCTCCTAAAATAAATCTTATCTTCTCTTTTCATTCATGTTTCCTTTTCATGTGGTATGTCATTCAAATGTCCATACCATGATCTTATTCAGTACCCATACTATATTATGAATTATTTATGAGTGGGTGACCCTTTTCCCCTCTCTTTTAAATGTTTTCTTAAACAATATTATATAGTCGTTATGCTGAAGAAATTTCGTCTCAAAATTTATATCTCTTTCTCTCAAGAAATTCCCTTGTTTATTTATGATAATACATAGAACTATTTAATTTCTCTGGGTATTGATAGATATTTAATTATGATATATTTGATTCTGGAATTAACATACATATAACCCTCACCCCCTTTTCATGGGTTATAAATGACATAATGATCTCATTTCTAAGTACTTATTAAACGTCAATATTTTCACATAAAACCCATTTCATTGATTATATTTGGGTTATTTATGAAATGTTTGATTATGATATATGTTGATCACATGAAAGTAAATACGTATTAAGGGTTCTTCCTGATAACTCTCCAATGAATTGGGTAAAGATTTAATCTCTAGAGATGACAAGTTTCATGATACCTTGGTGAATAACCTTGGTAATTTTTATGACAGCTTGGGGATTGACCTTGGTGATATGTTCGTGAATGTATAAATAAAATGTTGTAGCCACATATTCATGTTATTTTTCACATTATTTTATTTATGATATGCCTATTCTTTCTTTTCTTATGTCTTCATGTTTTGATTTAAGTTCTTATTGACATCACAAGTACATTGACACCCTTAATTACCCTTATTGGGCCTTCTGCTCACCCGTTCCATTAATGTCTATCTCCAGGATATGAGATGCAGAATATGTACATAGGATGAAACTATAATTAATAAATAAAAGTGGTTTAGAAGAATGTTTTCTGTTGTTCTCTTGTTTTATATTTCTTATTTCCAAGACACTAGACTTTAAAGATCCTTTGTTTGTAAATTGTAATGAAATGTTATATACTAAAAAGGGGGGATGTTATTGATTCAAATAAAAAATATAAACTTATATATACCCCCCACGATTAGTTTCAAGAAGTGAGAAAGTTTTAATAACAGTAAAATTCAGTTTACAATAAGGAGTAACATGCACAATTATTTATTTACATAGTGAAATACAGAAAAATTTCATTCCAATTCAAGTAGAATTTAAAACATATGCCGAATTTTTATTTCTATATCAACACATGCATCAAGATTTATTAAAGTTCAAGTCATGAAACAGAATTTTCAGTACACATGTAGCATAATTTTCTAATACAAGCCTATTTTTTTAGTAAGAATAGTTTTTTTCTAAAAATAGCAACAAATAGAGAATAATTTACATGCAATACAAGCGGCATATTTTTTAAATAATTAAGGAGAAAAGAAGTAAATGCATTAACTATGAGTTGAGTACTTACCTGAATTTATTTGTCAATTTCCCACCAATATGTGAATTACACTCCTTAAATGAAAATAAAAATCTACATGACAACTATGAAATAGAACAAAGAGACCGAGAGCAAGCAGTGACAAGGACATCACAAAAAACAAAGCACAAAAGTAGCACATTATTCCAGGGTAAAAATGAAACATAATAATGAAAAAATTAACCATGGGTTTCCTCCCATGATACACAAAATATTAAAGTCTTTAGACATACTTTATTTAAAATCATTTTCCAAGGACAGTGAAGGCAACCAAGACCTTTCGTTGTCCCTCAAAATAAAGTTACACTCTTTGTCCATTAACTTACATGGGATTGTTCTCTTCCCCTAAAATTTCAACAGATCCATTCTTCAGCACTCTCACGTAGTTAATGGTCTAGACTACTTGGACATAACTTTTCCAGGGAAGAGTTTGGGTATAGAATTAAAAATAAGTATCGTATGTCTAGGTCTAAACTCTTTGGTTTTAATGATAGAATCATGAAATATTTTAGTCCTCTTTTTATAAATACGTGAATTATCATAACTCTCTCTACTAATCTATTCATTTCACTCAGTTAAAGTAACCTCCTCTCACCAGTACTCCTAAAATCAATGTTCAGAGCCTTAACTTCCCAATATGACTTATGTTGTGACTCCACAGGTAAATGACAACATTTACCAAACAACATCCTGTAAGGAGACATACCTATTGAGGTCTTAAAAACGGTTCTATATTACCGAAATGATTCATCCATTTTAAGAGACCAGTTGTTCCTAGATTTTTACATAGTTTTCACAAGTATTTGTTTAAGTTCCCTATTTAAAAATTTTATCTATCTACTAAATTGTGGATGACAAGGAGTACCAGTTTTATGAACACAACCATATTTCTCCATCAAATATTTAAACTTATAGTTCTTAAAATGTGTTCCATTATCAGTGATAAAAGATCTTGGGACTCCAAATATTTTAAATATATTCTTCTTGACAAACATAATTACAGAATTGGCTTGATTGTTGGGTAGTGCCACTACCTCAACCCATTTTGAAACATTGTCAACAACAACAATAATATACTCATTCCCATGAGATGATGGAAATGAATCCATGAAATATACACCCCATGCATAAAAAATTTAAACTTCTAGAATTTCTTTTTGAGGTGACTCCTGCTTTCTACCCACATTTCCTAACCTATGACATTTATCACAACCAACTACAATGCTTTTAGCATCCTTAAAAATAGAAGGCCAATAGAAACCATATTGTTAGACTTTCAGAGCAGTTCTTTCACCACCATGGTGACCTCACTAAGGTGAGGAGTGAAAAATTTCTATAATAGGCATCATCTCTTTCTCAGTCACAGTCCTCCTAAGGATACCTTCAGCACATTTCCTAAATAGTAATGGATCATCCCAAAGATAATATATAAGTTCATAAATGAATTTCATTCTTTGGTTACTGGACATATTTTTAAGAAAGACACCTACTTACAGGAATTTGGAAAAATATGCAAGCCAAGCAGATTGCCTGATTGACACAGTAAGCAGCTTCTCATCAGGAAAAGAAGAGTTTATCTCCCTAGGATCATCAAATTTAGTTAGAGGAAACCTAGAAAGGTGATCTTCAACTACATTTTCAGCTCCATTTACATCCCAAATCTCTTGATAAAACTTTTATAGATATAGAATCCATCTAATTATACTTGGTTTTGTTTATTTATTTGATAGGAAATAATATAATGTAGAATTATCAGTGAAAACAACGACTTTTGAACCTATACAATACTGTCTAATGTTCTCTAGATTAAACAAAAAAACATGAAATTCTTTTTCAGTGGTAGTGTAATTATTTTGGGCTTCATCTAGCAGTATAATAGCATAATAAACCACATGTAACTTCTTATCATTCCTATTTCCAAGTACATAACCTAAAACCATATCACTAGCATCACATATAATTTAAAAAGGTAGTTTCCAATCAGGTGTAGTGTTAATAGGTGATGTAGTGAGTTTATCTTTAAATAGATTAAATGATTTCAATAAAATTTCATCAAAATTAAATGGTTCATCCTTGACCAGCAAGGAACATAAGGGATTAGTTATTTTGGAAAAGTATTTTATGAATTTCTGGTAGAAACTGGCATGCCCTAGGAAACTTCTGACACCCTTAACAATTACAAAAGGCGGGAGTTTTTGAATGACATAAACCTTAACAGTATCAACTTCTAGTCCTATTTTGGAGACATTATGACTGATAACTATTCCTTCTGTGACCATGAATTGACACTTCTCCAAATTAATAACACGGTTGGTTTCAATGCATCTCTCCAAGACTAACTCATGATTTAAAAGACAATTATCAAAAGTGCTACCTAAAGCATATAAATCATCCATGAAAACCTCAATAATTCTCTCAATAATATAGGAAAATATATCCATCATACACCTCTGAAAGGTGACTAGAGCTCCACACAACCCAAAAGGCATCCTCTTGTAGGAAAATGTTCCAAAGGGGCATGCGAAATTGGTCTATTCCTGATCCTATGGATCGACAGAAATCTTTCTGTAACTAGAATGCCTATCCAAGAAATAGAAAAACTCATTTCCAACAATCCTCTCAAGAATTTTATCCAATAAGGGCATTGGAAAATGATCATTCCTAGTGGCTTAATTAAACTTCCTATAATCTATATAGACTCTCCATTCTGTAGCTTTCCAAACCTGGACTTCATTAATTTTTTCATTTTTAACTACAGTTAAACCTCCCTTCTTGAGGAAAACCTGGACAGGGGTGACCTAAGAACTATCAGAAATGGGATATATCATTCTAGTGTCCTATAACATTATCACTTCTTCTCTCATAACTTTATTGATGTTTGTATTCAACCTTCTTGGACTCTCTACCCTAGGCTTATGGTCAGGGTCCATAGGTATTCTAGGTATACAAAATGAGGGACTAATACCCTTGATATCAGCTATGGTTCAGCTTATGGAGGTTTTAAACTTGGTCAAAACATTTAGCAATCTTTTCTCTTGGTTTTCATTATGTTTAGCAGAAATTATGATAGGAAAAGTGGATTTCCCATAGAGAAATGAATATTTATGATGGGGGGATTGGTTTTAGCTCAAGAGTCAGTGGTTCTACACTCAAAGGAAGACTATTAGGCCTGGGAGGTCCAAGATCTTCAACATATTTCTTTATGGAGTTTGAAATGATGAAATATTTTCAATTTAATTCTCCGATTAAGAAGTAATTGTGCTGCTATCCAAAGTGGGTAGCACACCGTCCAGACTTTCCAGATCATAATTAAACAAATTTATCAAAGTAGAATCATCAAGTTGTCTTATAATTTCTACCAAAATATCATAAAAGTGTTCTAAAAGGTCGGTGTTACCATAAACACCCTCAAATTCACTCAAAAATGTCCTATGTTTAGAAACAGTGGACTCTTCTATAGCAGAATTGGACAGTTTTCCAATTCTAGAAAATTTTACAGAATAGGTATTTGAGTAGTATTTTAAACTTCTAAGAAAGATTCAACATTATTTTTAGCTTCTAAATAAATTTTTTCAACAAAGGACTGATTTTTAAATTTTTTAATATTTTTATTTTAGTTCACATCTTCTAAGGACTCTGCCATTGAACTGTTTTCAGAAAAAGATGTTCCTTTAACATTTTTAAACACATTGAAATCTTCTTATTGTTCTCCAATTTTAAAAATATGTTGACCCTTAGAGACATCAATAAAAGCACCACCTGTTGCCATGAAGGGCCTACCCAATATGATGGGAACCTCTTGAGGACACTCTATATCTAACACTAAGAAGTATTTTGGTAAAAATAGCATCCAAACCCCAACTAGAAAATAATCTACCCTACCCATATGATGAGTGAAAGATCTATCAGCCAACTACAGTATGGATGTGGTGGGCTGAAGATCACCCAAACTAAACTGTCAAAACAGTGAGTATGGGAGCAGATTAATTTTAGCACCTAAATCACATAAATAGTTCAGAAGATCAGAGTTTCCTAAGGTACATGGAATGAAAAAACTACCTGGGACATTAAATTTGGTTGGGATTTTCTTTTGAAGTACAACAATACACTATTCAGTGAGGCTATAAGTAGAAAATTCTTATGGGGTCTTTTGGTTTAAACAAATTTTTAAGAGATTTTAGATAAGATGAAATTTTAATTATGGTTTGAATGAAAGGAATGTTCACTTGAAGATCAGAAAGGAGATAATGGAACTAAAGAAGTTCATCTTTGGTGTAACTTTGAGGCTTCAGCTTTTCAGGGAAAGGGATGGGTGGGGATACATTTTTCAGAATAGTATGTATATCCCTCACCCCGTCCTCAAGTTTTTATTTTTCTTTTTTCTTTTGATTTTTAGATGATGTTTTAGATTGAGTTTCAGATGAAAAATTCAGATTTTGATCATTTTCAAGAGTTTTTTTGTGAATTTCCAGCATGTGTGAAAAGTAGATTTTTATTATAATATTGAATTAGATTTTTATTTTTGGAATTTTTATGGTCTTTTTCAACAACAATTTGAGTATTGATCGAACTTCTAGTGACAAAAACCATGTAATTCTCTCTAGGGTTAAGCTCAGTGGTACTAGGAAGTCTACGTTGTTTCCTAGACAAAAAATACCTAGAATGTTTTTCAAGTTGTGTTTCCATGTTTTTCATCCTTACATCAGTTTGAATTTTATTCGAATCATATTTATTTTGATGTTTGTTTAGCTGATTCATGTATCTTTCCTCTAGATATTTGATTTTATTCAATATTATATCACGTTTAGAAAGTCATGTGTTTATCATTGTTTCCTTATACATTTGAAGACTCACCCATTTGTTGATTTTGAAAGTTTGGTCTTGGTTGGTTATAGAAATTAGGGGAAATAGATTGTTTGATTAATCCTTGATCATTATAGGACAGATTTGGATGGTTCCTATAGCCTTGATTATAATAGTTTGAAAATGTATCTTCTTTAGGAGGCGTTCTAGAACCATAGTTAACAAAGTTTGAGCTTTCTTTTTGTTGGGATGGCATATCAAAATTAGGAAAAAAGTTTTCAATATGCCCAAACATATCACACTTGACACACTATTCCCTTAAATATTGGTTGGTATTTTGACAAACAAGTTGGTTAACAGTGTGTTTTGAATTTTGGTTCATTAAATATTGTAGTTTGTTAGTGATTTCAGCAAGTTGAGATTAAGTTTAATTGATTGAAATAGTGTTTTAATTAACATTTCTATTGACACATTTTCTTCTTGAGTATTTATGTTGTGAATTATGTGTAAGATTATTAAAAAAATATATACGTTCTTCATTTGTTTTATCATTGTAATTACTCCCAGAATCCTGGGCTACTACATTCTATCTAGAGAAGGAATGACCTTCATAGAAAGTATCCACGAGAAGGTGAGCTGAGAGTTTATGATGGGGACACTACCTAAGCAGATCCATAAATATATCCCAAGCTTCATGAAACAATTCTCCATCCTCTCGATAGAAAATAGAGATCTTTTTTCATAGTTCACCATTTAATATTTAAGGATATAATTTCATTATGAAAGAATTATACACTTGATCCCAATTTTTGAAAATTTTATCGTCTAGACTGAGAAACCAATTCCTAAATTTCCCCTTAAGGAAAAGTGGAAATAATCTCATTATTATTTCATTTTCTATGAGTCCAAAAATAGGTAATTGCTGCACAATATTATAGAAGTCTCTAATGGAGGCAAGGGAGTCCTCATTAGAGAGCCCCTTAAATACAGGAAATAATGAAATGTGTGACTATTTCGATTCATAATTTCTGGACCTAGGACTTAATCTAATGGACGATGGGTTACATGAATCTTTTGGAAGTTGAAACTCCATCATCTTAGGCATTTCCTATTCATCTAAGAGTTCTGGTTTATTTTGAGAGTAGTTAGGTACATGAACTCTATTATCTATGTTTTCCATTTCAGTTTTGTTCTTATTTCTTAGAGCAGTGATATGTTTATCTATTTCTATGTTCAGTGGATCTAGACTAACAACAGAGTGTCTTGTGCTCATACAAACAGAAACAGATATTACTCAGAAGTAACAATTCAGCATGAAGTGAAAGCAAGGTTTTTTTCAATTTTCAGAATTTTCAATTTTTTATGATTTATATATATATGTTTTTTTTGTTTTTTTAAAATCAATGGATCATGCCTTCCCTCAAAAAAAAACCGAGAACATGAGCTAAACCATCATTGAATCCAGTAGAAGTTTAAAATTTTTAGTCCTACTAACTAAAGTATATGTGGAAAGCAGAGTCAGACCCACACGGAAGGAAATTATGACCACTAATATTCAATAAAATTTAAAAGACCCCACTGTTGTTAGTAGTGGGGAAAATTTTCTATTATTTTTTTATTTTCTTTTAAAAATAATATTTATTAAGCAGTGAAGTGATAGATCACTAAGGAACATGTATATAAACTATGTTGAAGTGAGAAATTGTTTAAAGTAAAGGTGAATAGAGATATAACAATACTGATAAATGAACAATCTAGTAAAATTCTCGGGAAAAAATTTCAAATCTACTGGTTTTGAAAAAATTACTTCTCACGATAGTGATTAGAAATAATACCACTGAAAAGGAGTGATTTATTTCCCTTGTCAGGAGATAAATTAGTCAAGCAAAAAAATTCTTGAAGTTTACCACTCCTAGATTAATCATCTTGAGAATTCGGGTCTAAAAAAGATTACAGAACAAACTCACCATATGTTCTGTAATCTTTTAATTCAATTTAAATTTTTAAGAAAATTAATCCATAATAAAACACACCGAATGAATGTGGAATTCCAAAATTAAGAGAAGGTGGTATGTAGAAATTTAATGCAATCAGAACTTATCTAGCCAATCAATTATGATCACATACAAAATGATTGTGAGGAGAGAAAAAGAAGATAACTAGTAGATTCAAATTTTAACCCTGAACTGGAAATATTCAACCTAACATTATATTTATTACATATTCTAAAACCATCCAATTACAATGAAATATAACTGAAAGAAAACAAACGGAGATAACTCCCTCTGCTAGACTGAATTGCCACTAATCCAGGACATCAGATCTCCCAAGAATGGCTCTCTGAGAAGTTCTCCCCAGTTCACTCTAGGTTCTTTCTCTCCTTTGAAGTGAATGATCGAATAAATTAACCCCTCTTCAAATTCTATTTCAACTCTATTTATATATCCTCTGTCATATGTTGCATGTCACCGCTCGCTTCCACAGACTCCAACAAGTCCTTCACTTATGCACCGCACATGTGTGTTTTTTCGCGACCCACATGCCACGCTAGTTTTTCTCATGTAACTAACTATGATTGAGTTAGTTGTGTGAACCTGGATGCTTTTTAGTCTTTGGTGTGAACATACACTTGTTTCCAACTCTAATATGAACCTGCATACCTAAAACAAAATAAAATAGTTAAATCATGAATAAATTTAAATAATATTTATTTTTGTAGAGTCTAATGTTATAATAATTATTAAAAAGTAATTTAATGTTAACTATTAAATAATTTAGTTGATAGATATTATATGATTTTTTAATTTTTTAATTAAATTAATTATTTAAAATTATTAAGATCATAACTTTATTAAAAAGTTATAAATTAAATTATGTAAATTATTATAACTATTAATTTAATAAGTAAATGATTTTAAACTAGAATATTAAAATTATAATTTAAAATTATAAGCTAATTAAGTAGTTAAATATTTTATAAATTAAATTGAATTAATTATTTGATTAATTTTATAATTATAATTAGTATATTAATTAAAAATACAAATTAATATAATTATTATCATATATATATTCATTAGTTAGTATATTAATAATAATAATAATTAATATTTTATTTTTAAATATATATTATTATAATTAAATTATTTTTAAGTTTATTTTATATTTATTATTAGTTATTTATTTTTTAATTTATTAAGTTTTTTTATTGTTTTTACTGTTTTTTTAAATTAATTAGTTTTTCACCCCCCCCCCCCCAAATCACGACACATAGGGGGAGGCTGTTTCATCTTCCTCCTGGAGAATAGGCATCGACCCTCCTCATCCCAGCTTCAAGAGGCGGTCGGCTCCTCCTTCTTACCCATAGAATACATGCGATTCTCCCTAGCACCTAATAGATTCTTCACACAGTGGGACAGAACTGACCTTTGCTTGGCATCTTCCTCTATAGAGATTTGGTTTAAATCCTTCAGACCTGAGAGCTCCTCCTCATCCTTTGTAAGCAACGACAAGGCTTAGCTTTGGTCCTCCAGATGCAACACGATAGTGAACCCCTTGTTTGGAGATGGCTCCCATTGACCTACCTCAGCTTGGAAAATGTAGTTCTAAAGCTGAGTTTTGCTTCATCATTACAAGGGTGGACTCAAACAGCAACAAAAATAGTTAAACTTTTAAGATTAGTGCAAATCAATAGAGGAATATATATATATATATATATATGAATTTTTCATTTGAGTCTCGTCCACGATTTTCAATTTCAATTTTTTTTCTTATCTTATTAGTTCGTCGAGACAACGATGAGAATAGAGAGTTGAAAAACAAAACTAGTGTTATGAGGCTAGACCATGAAGGTGAAAACCAGTGGCAGGAGATGTAACCGTGGAAAGGGAAATAGTGCGATGAGAGTTGTAGTGTTGGTGTATGGGAAATAATGGAACAGTTTTTGTTGTGGCACAAGGAAAAAAACAGTGACTGCATTACGGTAGCGGATGAGGATGAGACCGTGACTGGAGATGAAAGAAAGAAATGCTGCAAAGAGGGTTACGGTGGCTGATGAGGGTGATACTGGGAAAAGACGGAGTTACAGTGGCATCATGAAAGAGAAACAGTGCCAAGGGAGAATAGTGAGACAGTAAAGCTGAACTCATGGTGGCACCATGAATGGATAAACCATAATATGAAAACCAATGGGACAATAGATTGACTTAACTGTTTCACCACAAAAATGCAATAAAATTTAAGAAGTAAAAACTTAATTAGACACCAACTAAATAATTAATTAAAAATAGAAATTAATTAAAATAATTAATAAAAACAAACTAAACTCAAATAATTTTTTAAAATAATTTTTAAAAATATAAAATGTAACTTAGGAACATAAAAGTATCATTAAATAAAATAAAGTCAAAATTCTTATAAACTCAAAGCAAGAAAAAAATAACTATAAATGTAAATAAATACTAATTGAATTAATTGAACACAATAAAATATATTATATTTCATAGCATTAATCTAGAAAGATTAATTTATTAATATTTAGCAGATGATCTATTAATAAAAAATTACATTATGAATTTGCAAAAAGCAGGGTTAATTAATTAATTAGAAAGAGTTAAATTATTAAAAATGCTTAATAAAATCACCAAACTAAATAAAAAATAATTATACTATAAAGTTAATGTAAGATATAAGTTAACTAATTTAAAGAATAATAATACATGATTAGTTATAAAAATTGATTTATATACAAATGTATTAATATATAGTATAAAATGCACAAATTATTAATTGAAATTAATAAAAATTATTTAAAACGATTTAGAAAACATGTGTTTTCAAGGACAAATCACTCGGCCAGTCTTACCTGTGCTACTCAAACTACCTGCTGAATGATTTGTAATAAAAGTTTCCGCTAATGGAGGAAATATTTCTGACCATCTTTCACTATAATTATATGTAATAGACAATCATAATATATGAATATTCTACATACGACCAGAAGCACATCACTCAGTAGGTTATATATAATAAGGAGGCCTCTGGTGACCCTATCATCCACACTTCTGACACAACATAGTGGCACAAGTATGTGTACTCTAGCCACAAATTCCCTAATGAAAACCCTAGAGAGATCACTATGTTTTAACATAGGAACTACTAGACTTTCTTAATAGTAATTCCTTATGATGAGAAATCTCTTCATCCTATAGATCCTTCCCCGTGATTAGATCCTAATTAACTATTTTAGAGAAGCATTGTAGGTGAATGAAATTGAACTAGGTATGGATCACATACTGAATCCCATCCATGAAATATCTAGTAATCAAAAGTTAGCCATACTCTAAATGTGATAAAATGAACGATAACATAGTGAAACATGTTGAATAATGCATATCAAGTTTGTAACCCTACTCGAGATGAATATAATTAGTAGTTACGCTAGATACCATCATCTTTGGAAATAATTAGTCATGAAATGTAATGTGGAAGTCATCCCATACCATGATCAGATGGAGACCAGCCTGGGTAATCACATCCTGCATAATATTTTCTAAATCACATAACATGTAGGTATAATTATATAACTTCCACTATGGATGTGTCTCTAGATGATCAATGGTTGGAAATGTGTCATATACCAAAACTCAAAAGCTTGTGGACCTCTATCCCCATTGAATATAAGTGGATGATGATGCTGGAACTCCTTGGTAAGATGAACCAACATGGGTGCCTGTCATGGAGCACCTTACATGGACTACATCAAACATAAGATACTATCATAGGAATGAGTATCAGTTCCCAGAAAAGGTACAATAGGTGTTTCATAAAACCATTCTCTTTATGGTAAGACTGGAGGACCAGGTCAGACAACATTTGATGAATGTTCATATCACCACTCTATAGCATGACATGAGTACATCATGGGAACATTGGTATCTAAATTTGAATAAGAAAAATTTTAGAATCATATATAAAATGTATCAACCTAATGTTTAATCAATTAAAAATCCATTACCCTAATTATTTAAAATGGTATAAACAAATAATAGAACACAATATAAAGTTTATAAATGATTAATGAATGAAATAAGAAGCATTTCTTCAAGTAAAATAACCAATACTGATGAAATAATAACTTGAACTTTGGAATAGTAATGAGAACCTTGTGAATAGTAAACCGACCAATTGAATAGTAACCTCACGAATTAATATAAGAATAAAATTCATACATATTATAAGTCACAATATGATATATTTATTTCATATTATAAGTAAATAAATATTTTAAAAATTATCAATTAAGTGATGGTATTTTTGTACATCATTAATATTTAATTACAATTTTATGACTAATTTAATAATTTAAAAGAAATTTTATTTGCATAAAATCTATTTATAAATTAATATTTTGATATCTTATTACTTTAAGAAAATTTTATGAGACCATAATTAATATTTCAATGTGTTATAAAAGCAATTATAATTTATAAATCTATATTTTCCAAGTAAATGATGATTATAATTAAAATTAAAATTTATCATATTTGGATGATTATTTTCATAAAATGGAGTTTATTTCTTGAAATATATATGTCATTAAATGTTTAGGGTAATTTTTTGGGATTTTTTAAAGGTACTTGATTTTTGGGTGAATAGTGAAATACGATAATTTACTAAATAAGCTAAATACAAGTGTTATTGAGTCCTAGATGATGTTTTGTTGAGGTTAGTACCCATGGTTCCAAATGAAATGAACTAAGTACTATTTTTTAAAATAACCAATTATATTTATTATCTTCAAAAAATAATAGTACAATGATTACAATAATGGGAAAACCCTCATCTCCTTCACTATAAATACCACACATCGCCCCCTCATCTCCTCACACTTGTCAAGCCGTGAGCCTTGTAAAAATTCTTCCCAATAATATTTAAATCAATATCCACTAATTCTAGGTTATTTTTGAGTTAAAAAAAGAAAACCCCAATCTCTTAAAGTGGTTCTCAAGAAGAAGGAATCAAGATGTAATCCCCTCTTTCGTTTTCATTCGATTTATTTACATGTTATTTACTTGTGTTTTTCTCTACATAACTCAAATATAATTGTATAAAAACTCCATTATGATACATATATTATATTTTTATAATTTTTATGGAATAATTCCAGACCATCCTCTTCTTTTCTCTATTTTACATTAAGAATTAAAACATTGTCCATGATGTGTTGATTTACCACCTTCGTGGATGATGTGCTTCCATCATTAAATTTCGTCCGAAATTCTAGTCATGATACCATTTTCATGATTTAACAAAATTTTAATATATCTTTTAAATATTATTTAATTTTTTGAAGTAAATTTTTACACATGATATAAATTTATAAAACAAAATGAGTTCATTGAGATAAAAACAATTTATATTTATCGAAACAATTATCCTTAATGATTTCTCTAATGAATCATCCTCAATTATAGAAAATAATTATTTTAATATTATATATTTTCATTAATAACATATAAGGTCAGTTCTGGAAAACTATATTCACTCTACATGATTTTTTATACACATATACATGTTAAAGGATCATGAAAACCAAAGAAATGCATGCTTCCAAATGATAGAATTGAATCTATTAGCCAATCAAAAATTCCATAATGGAACATAATTAATTTATTGTATATAAAATACATGTATAAATTGTTATTTAATTATTAATTGATGAATATAATTTTATTATTTATGACCTTAAGATCTGGTGTAGAATTTTTTGAGACATAAGGTAAGGGATTCTATCCGAACCTCCATATTCATTTTGGATATTATTTCTATATTTTTTACAAAATTAAATTATCTTTTATATTTATGTACATATTATATATTATATTTTTAAGTTTTAAAATAATGTATCAAGAACCATTCATCATTTTTCTTTGGGATATACATGTTTTTAAAAGGTTCTATATTCAATTATTCTTGATAAGCTAGCCCAATTTAAGGTATTTTTTCTCAATTGATACCCAATTTCCAGTGTTCTTCATAAAATTTCTTAACACAAAATTATTTTTCTAAAATCACTCATTCTATCATGAAAAAAATACACTGGTTTAATTTTTTTATACAAAAAATTATGTGCTTTCCATCTTAAATAATCTAAAACATTTTCCCATAAATCACACTAAAATGATTTAGTTGTGAAGGTTCATAAAAACTCTTTTCAATTCATTTTGACATCTATTATCATGATATATTATTATATTATTTTATGAATTTCCATGAATTATTTAATTAATTTCTTCCATGGAAATATTTATGTTATTCCCATTTCTTTTGTTTTTTAAAATATTATGTTACCCAATTAATTCCATTTGTAACCCTTATGATTATGTTTCATTAAACATGTATGATTATTTAAGTTGAAGGAATATTCATTAACATGTTAAAAAGGTGCACCAAGATAGTATTTCAATGCATTGGGTAATTTTTAGCCTCGTGAGACTTTATTTGATACAGTATTTGTTCTTATCCCTGACTTGTGCTCCCCTATGTGAAATGATCATTGAATCAGGATAATGTTTTTTATTGTTTCTTCCACATTACTTATGATTACTTATTTTTAATCATTTTCTATGTATTCATATATATTTATGTCATGCATTTTAACCCATGTTCTATGATTTATTATAATGATTATTCCCTTACTGGGATTTCATGCTCAACCCATTATTCATTTTATCACCAGTTTATCTATACATATATAAGGGATCAAATGAAGTTAGGAGAATATAATGGATGCAAATTAATGAAATATTTTATTCTATCCAATTTTGAAAGATTAATTTACGTAGCCTTCAAAGAAACTAGAATTTATGATCCTTGAATTTAAATTATATATTTAATTTTTCTTTAAATGATGTAATGGTATTTATAGAGGCTAAGGTATCTATAGTTAGTATCATAGGGAGGTAAGTGTAGTTTCTTTTAAAGACTATGAATAGAGAAATTTATTAAGAACCCTATGTATAAGACTATGTATGAGAAAATAACCCTAAATTATGTTATCTATATAGTAAGTGGATTATAAATAATATACATCCCTTCCAAGATACTAAAATTCGGTGTGGTTTTGGAATAGATTTACCTAATAGTGAAAACATAGACAATGTGTTATGGGATAGACCAGGGATATCCTGGTAAAATAAATTAGTCCTTACTACGCACTTGGTTTGACACTCCAGGGGGATATGTTTTGGTAAATTTATAATCTCATTACAGACAATTATTATGGGAACAATGAAAATTTCAATAATAACATATGTTTGGAAACATGTCATGGATAACCTTGATTGAATACTAGGGAATCACATGTTATGATATACTTTTCCTTCATATTTTAATCCATTTATGTTCAATGTTTCATTTTATTATAAAAATTATTCAAGACCCCTAATTTAACTTTCTTTTTCTTAGATAATGGATGGATGTATAAGAATTTATTCCAATAATCAATGTGATAGACAATGTGATGAATTCCCCAATCATATGCCAAATATTATTGAAGTGGGTGCTCATAAAATAATTACAGTACATTCTAAACTAGATAATGATATGAATAACATCTTCAATCATGTGGAACACCTTAATTATCTTAAGATAACATGTATAGATTGAATCCTTCATGTAGAAAATGACTCACACGTTTAGTGGATCTTCAGATCCCCTTTTGCGGAATCACTGTTTAACTCCATTGAAAAGATATTTTTTATCCCCCCTTGATTATAAGAAGGGAATGTTTTGACATTTTTCTATCATTTTTATGTGGATGCTTATTAGTGGCGGACATTGATAAATAATACATTTTCCAAGGAAGAAATTGATCCCATGAATTGGTAATTGTTCAATAAAATATTATTCAATAAATATTTTACCAGATTCATTCAAATCAAAATGGAACGATAGCCCCTTGGACATACGAAGAAGGAATATGATTTAATAGGGATTATAAATAAAACATTGATAGGATTTAACGATAAGCCTCTATCTTGTTCATGGACATCAAAAGATAGGTGGATCACTTATTTAGTGGAATAATGTGAAGTCTATAAAAAGCACTGACGATTTGAGATTTCGATTGTTATGAATAGATTTTACATTGCTCCCTCAAGGTTGAAATGGATATTATAGACACTAAATGGTCTATTGGGATTGGTGACTAGAGGAGAAAATGGAGTCTAGTATGGGAAGATCTGCAAATAAATACCATGATGGAAAGAGGACCGAATAACACAAATGTTAAAATTATGGGAAGAAGCATCCTAGGTACTTTCTAAAGAAAACCCGAAAGTGATTCAAATATGGAGGAATGGGGAATCTATAAAAGAGGTATCTAAGGGATATGAATAATTATTCTATTGTGGAAGAATAATGGAATAATCTTATCAACATTTATTTATTATTGTAGTGTTTCAACTGCAAGGAACCTGGGAATTTTACAAACAATTCCCTAAGACTAGGGTTGTGGGAGGAAATCAACAATTACCTACAAGGAAACAATGAATGGATTATGCTTTCAGAACTACTGAGGTGGAGGATAAAATTTTTTTGGTGATATGTATGCTGGTTATTAATTGAATAATAGTAAACATACAATTTGATTTTGGTTCTACACATTATTTTATATCTTGAATGATTAGTATAACTTTTCATTCATCGCCTTAAAATTAGGAGGTTCAGTTAACTCATAGAAGAGATAATGAGGAAATTGTTTTTTCCAAAGTACATAACTCTTCCTTGGATGATGTTTTTGAACCAATCCTCTCAGAAAATATTGTCTTACATCCATTGGGGGAGTTTTATTCAATTTTGATCATGTATTGAAAATATTTATACATAGTTAAAATAAACTGTCAGGAAAGGGATATCACTCTTTACATATCGTAAAATTCTTTAATTCTTTACAAGTGTAAGGAGGAATATGAATATCCTTCCTAATTATTGTCTAACATGTCAATATTACTACATTTTGATCAAGTGTATCTCTCTCAAATGATTTATAAAAAAGAGATGATCATGTTCTAAGTTATTCTACTCATGAGGGTTTAAAATTAGGCATTTATTCATATGATTTCCTAGTACTACACCTAACTGAGAAGTTGAGTTCTCAGTTGTACTTAATCTTGTATATCTACATATATCATATTCACCATAAATAATTTCCAACAATGAGCTAGAAGAGCTAATGAAGGCGTTACATGAGTATCTAGACAAGGGTTTCATATGATTGAGTTATTCCCCTTGGGGTGTACCCATCCTCTTCATCAAGAATAGGATGTATCAATGCTCATATTTATCAATTATGATGAGATTAATAAAATCATGATAAGAAACACGTGTCCCATTCCACTTATAGATGACTTTTTCAGTCAGCTACATCGGGCCAGTCATTTCTCAATGGTGGACCTTCGGTAAGTGTATCACCAATTAAAGGAGAGGAAGGAATATAATCCTGATACAACCATTAAAATGATGTATAAAAACTATGAGTTTATATTTATTCCAATTAAACACACTAATCCTCTATCGATTTTCATTGATTTAATGAATAAAATCTTAAGATATTACCTTCAAAAATTTGTGGTAGTCCATATCAATGATATTAATATATACACTAAGATAAAGGAAGAATATGAAGATAATATGAATAATATTATGAAAACCTTGAAAATGGAGAATCTATATGTATTATGAAGTAAATGTGAATTTTTATTGGAGGATTTATCAATATTTCAGAATTTTATCACAAAAAATGTAATATATATAGACCCTTACAAGGAAAATGAAATCTAAGAGTGGCCCATGCCAACATCTATAATGCAGTTCCACTACATTCATGGATATGCTTGGTATTATTGATGATTTTTTAAGAACATATCATTATTCCCATACATAATACCCAAGATGAAATTGAAGGTAGTGTAGTTTTTATAGACTCGAGAATGCGAGGAAAACTTTAAGGAGTATAACAAGTGGCTTATCATTGCGCCAATACTCACACTCCCAAAAAGTGGAGAACTATTTGTGGTGTACAAAAACTCTTAAAAAAAGTAATAGGATTACAACAGATTAAATATGATAAATGGATAGCATATGACTCAAGGAAGTTATAAATTCATGATAAAACTATCTTAAACAGGATATTGAGTTAGCATTTGTGGTCTTTGCGTTGAAAATTTGGAATAATTATCTCTATGGTTATATGTGCGAGGTATATACTTATTAAAAGAGTCTCAAATATATAATAACACAGAATGAGATTAACATGGGCTAGTTAAGATAGTTAGAGTTCATTAAGGATTATGACTATTCAATCCACTACAATCCTAGTATGGAAAATATGATGGCAGAAACCCAATGTATAAATGATCCTACGTCCTTATCCGGGAAGATAATTGAGAAGGATCCAATACTATTATAAATATAGATGAAGGAAATGTGAATCATTATGGTAGGAATATAATTAACCCTTTCTCAATTTATTTTTCAATAGTCCCATTTGGGGAAAATGAAGGATGATCTAAGAAATGTTGTGGAAATTCAGAGAAGGGTGGAAGAAATCATAAATGAAAAATTTTCCGATATCATGATTTGTGTGGATTGATTCATAAGATTTTTATCTCCACTATGAGTACCATCAAATATAGATATAAATAAATAGATTCTATGTGGCACACATAGCACAACCTTCTATATTAACCAAAGGAGAAAAATGATTGATCGTGATCTATATGAGATATTTATCTGGGACAATATGAATAAAGAGATCACTAAATATACATCATGTTCCTACTATGTCATTAAGTGAAGGATGAAAGGAAAAATTATAAAGGTATGATGACACATTTCCCATACCAACATCTAAATGGGGAAATATCACCATGGATTCTATCAATGTACTTCCAAATACATATAGAGGAATCAATTCTATATGGGTTATTGTGGATTGTCTTACAAAAAAATATCACTTTATCACAATTTGATTGGAATTATCACTTGGTCAACTTTGATGGATATAAAAAAAATAATTGTTATGGATTCATAGTGTATTACTATATATTGTACCCGACTGATAAATGAGATTCAATTATAATATATAGAAATGTCTCCAACATGATATAACCCCTGAGCGGAACTTCAGTACCACCTATCATCCTCAAACTGATGGAATATTTTAAGGGACTACTCATAAAAAAAGAAGAAATATAGATAGTGTGTTCTATGGACTTCAAAGGAGGATGGGACCAAAATCTTTTACTAGTCCAATTTTATTTCAATAATATATTACACTCAATCATCCAAATGTATCCATGTGAATCCCTTCATGGTAAATGGTTCATAACACTGGTATGTTTGGATGAAGTCTATGAATGTGAGATGTGAGGACCTAAGAAATAGTGGAGAAGTTAGAAACCATTCAGTGCACATCAAAGTATCCCAATGCAGACAAAAGATATATGAAAGAAACAATCAACAAGACCATATGCTTAACATTGGATACATGTTATTCCTCCCATATCACTATGTAAGAGGATCAAGATATTTATGCAGAAAGGGAAGATTTGTCCTAGGTACATTATCCCCTTAGAGATCCTTGACCGTGTCAGAGTTTTGTCTTATATAATTGAATATACACCAACCATGTCTCAAGTATAGGGTGTATTCTATGAATCCCTTTTAAGGAAATACATATCATATCCTTCACATGGGTTAAATTAATAGGTGGTGCAGCTAAAAAATTATATTTCATATAAGGAGAAGCCAGTAGAGATCATGGATTGTAGAGATAATGTTTTACACAACAAGAAAACTCATAAGGTTAAACTACTTTGGGGGAAACGTAAGTATGAATATTCAGAATGGAATTAGAGAAATCTATGAAAGAGAAGTACTCGTATCTCCTTTCATTACAAAAAGCAAAACGAAACTTCAAGGGATAAATTTCATAATGGGTGGGGGGAATGTAATGACCTAATGTTTTATCAATGGAAGTTTCATTATTATAATTATTTCACATGGTGTAGACACATAAAAAATATAATACAAGAATTATAAATGATTAGTGAATGAAATAAGATTTGTTTCTTGATGTTAAAGAAACTATAAAGATAAAATAATAACATGAACTTTGGAATAATAATTTGTCCCTTTTGAATAGTAAACCAATCAGTTGAATATTAATCTCACCAATTAATGTATGTATAAAATTAATACAACTTAGAAGGGAAAATATGATACAATTATTTCATAGTATAAAAAACATAATATTTTAAAAATTGTTTTTTAATTGTTTGAATTTTTTTATATTAAAAACATTTTATAACATTTTTATGGCTAATTTAATAATATAAAAGAAATTTATTTTTCATAAAATGTATTCAGAAAATATTATTTTCTTATATTATGATTTTAATAAACTGTTATGACACCTTAAGTAATTTTTAAAATTGTTATAAATTCAGTTATAATATTTGAATCTTTATTTTCTATATATGTGATGATTTTAAATAAATTAATAATTTAGCACATTTAGAAATATATTTTTATAAAATGGAGTAAATATTTGAATTATAATTGTCAAATAATGGTTGTCGTGTATTTTTTGAGATTTTTAGGAAATACTTCATATTTTGGTGAATAATGAAATACGATAATTTAAAAAATAAGCTAAATACATGAATTATTGAGTCATGGATGATGTTATGATGAGGTAAGCACACTTAATTTGATCTCAATTACATTAATTAACATTTTTGTCACAAAACCAACACTATTTCTTGACTTTATAAAAATAATAAAATAATGATTAAAATAAAGCGAATACCCTCCTCTCAACCACTATAAATAGCACCTCACCTCTCCTAACACTTTTCAACCTTTTAACCTTGCCCAAATACTTTCCAATACTCTTCCCACACCTCTACCTCTAGCCCAATAGTTTAATTTCTTAAAAAAGACCAAAACCAACCCCCAAATGTGGGTATTAAGAAGAAAAAATCAAGAGGTTAAACCATGTTCCATTTTCTTTACACAAATAAATGCTCAATTATTTTCTTTTATCTTCTTACCTACCCTCATAAAAATGGCATGAAAACCCTAGAATCATATATATATATATGGATTTTATCATGTGGTTGGAATAAATTTTCCGCATTCTATTCTTCTACCACTTTCACCAAGAAGATGTGAACCATGGATATAGAAAACCTAATCCATGATACCAATATATTTGTATTAAAATTAAAAAAACATAGGGAATAATTACATGAACAAGTCCCAAAAAATAGAAAAACCACATTCAACAAATGCATCAACCTCAAAAGAGCTTGGAACCCTTTATGCACCATCATCATCCTGTTTCCGCAGTCCACAGGTGTTGCAATAAAACCCAAAAAGACCCCCTATTACAGTGAATATAGGAACCCCGCTACACAAGGTCCTGGAACCTACTCCCGAGGTAACCCCAAGTCTAAGTCACCAACAATAATATCACTAGGATCATATGAGTTTCATGTCACACCACCAAGAAAGAATAATCCATGATCTGTAACACCATCAACATAGAATAGAAACGACACAAATTAATCGATATTCCCAAATCCCCATAAACCCTAAGAATCCCTCATTGTAAACACCTAACTGGTCAAGAGTACCCAAATAAAGTTGTAACATCATCACAAGATCCATTACCCAGCCTCTATCCAAACCAAAAAACTTCATGGAACTAGAGTACATAACTATGATCTTAACATCATCACGAGATCCATTACCCGGCCTCTATCCACACTATGTCACTAATACTTGTATCCTTGAAGCTAGCACAATCCCCCTGACATCAAACAAAAACCTCTCTGGTTATAGATACCTACATTTTTTGTGCTACATGAAACTGGTGTTTCTAGTCCTGCTCACAAATGTCCTAACTACGCCTCCTTTGGGACTTCTCCACCTTCTCGCTGAAACCTATCTCATTGCACCACCAGTGGGAGTGCTACAACTTCACACTAAAACCATCATCGTGTCGCTATTAGAACTAGGATCCCTATCCACCTCGAATCACCCTGAAAAAAATTAGTGAAATACCAAAAATTCACTCGTTATAGTCTTCTGATAGGACCATAGACCACATATAGAACACCACTATCATATTTACAGAACTACCTCATTTGAAATATATTTTTGATCAAACCATCTAAAAACCTTGGGAGGCATATTTGGAGCCCACACCATGTCCATCCATCTTATTCATCCTGTATTATTCTCACTTTTTTATTTATGAATGGAAACATCATACGTGAGGTGTAGATTTTCCACCATTGTAGGTAATATTCCTTCATATTTCAATTCCATCTTCATGGATTTTTATGAAACCATTTTTTGGTTAAACCCAATAAATTATGTGTATTATATTTTATTTAATGTTTTGGAATCATTTTTTAGACATAATATTAATATATAAAACAATATGATTTTGTTGTTATAAAAATGCTAAATTAATCAAAACGATTACCATTAATGATTTATCTATTGAATCATCGACACTTCTAGAAACAAAATGTTATTTTAATATTCTATATGTTCATTAATAACATTTATGTTCAGTTCTATACAACTATCCTCATTATACATGATTTTCCATACACATATACAAGTAAACCTATCATGAAAACCACACAGATCAACACTCCCAAACAATTAAATTAAATATATTAGCCTATAAAAAAGTACTTAAAGGAACATAATGAAGTTGTAATAAATAAAATACATTTATAATTGGTTTTATAATTTTTCAATAATTAATCTAATTTGATTATTCGTGAAATTAAGATCAACTACATAATCATTTCATATATAAGGTAAGTGATTCTACACAAACCTCTAATATTTCATTGGGTTATTCATTATATCTATTATCCCAAATGAAATTATTTTTATTTTATGTAAATATTCTAAATTATCTATATATGTTCCAAAATAATGTATCATGATTCATTCGCCCTTTTTTGGGGATATACTTGTTTTTGAAAGGATACCTATTCAATTATTCCCGATAAGCAAGCCCAATTTAATGTATCTTCCCAAATTATTACCTATTTTAAAGTGAGATCCATAATCTGTAATAATCCACCATTATTTTTAAAACATAACACATTTTATCATGAAAAACTACCTTGGTTATATTATGGTTTTATACAAACAATTATTTATTTTTCCATCTTAATGAATCTTGAATGTTTTCCCTTTAAATATACAAAAGTGTTTTATTTATAACATTTCTCAAACACTCTATTCACTTCACATTGACATATCATATCATAATATATGACTATATTACTTTATTAATGTCCATTTATGATTTCATTCCTTTATTTCATGGAATATTTTATGTTATATCCATTTATTATGTTTTGGACGTAATTATGTTACCCAATCCATTCCATGGGTAACCCTTATATTTTTGTTTCATTACATATGTATAATTTAATATGTGAAATAATACTTATAAACATGTTATGATGGGTTCACCCAAATAGTTCTCTAATTCATTGCGTAATGTTTAGTCTCATGGGATGTTTTTTTCTACGGTCTTTGTGGTTAACCATGACTCGTGCTTTTCTATGTGCAAAGAGCCTTGGTTCAGGATCCTCTATGTGCAACGATCCTCAACTCATGATAAATTCACGTTTAATGTTTCTTCTAATTTAAAATTATTCCATGAATTTTAAATAAGATGTTATATTAGTTAGGATTATTTACTTTTAATCATGTTCCTTGCCTTTATATATATTTATGTTATGCCTTCTAACCCAGTTCTATGATTTATTTTAATGTTTAATCCCTATCAAGGTTTTTAGCTCATACCATAGTACATGTTATCCTATTAAGATGTATGGGAATAAATGAATTTAAGATATCATTATATATTATAAATAAATAAATGTTTTTCTAAGTCCCATGTTTTTAGTTTTATGTACCTTGTCTTCCATGAAAAAAGACATTAGGATCCTTGGCCAGTAAGTGTTTGTTTAATTATGCTTAAAATAATGTTATGATATGTGTATGAGCCTAGGAAATCTCTATATAACAACACCAGTGAATTATTATCATATAAAATGGATCATAACCATGGTATACTACACACACTACCCAATTAGAAGGATATGTATTAGTATTTGATCAAGTATAAATTACAGGGGTTCTAGTAGATGGAGGGCCAACTATACCTTAAATCATCAATTACTAGAAAACATATCAATTCAATCAGTCAAGTATCAATTTTAAAATTTCAATTATTTAATAACCATATTTCATTGTTTGAATATAATGGATTGACATTCCCTATAAAAAGATACCATATACCTTATCAATGAAAAATAAACCCATTTGATTATAATCTAATGCTTCGACATAGTAAATTACAAATTCCACCCCACAATGCCCATAAGACATCATGATTTGAAACTGTAAATCACTCAATCGTATCCAAATAAAAATATCACACATTTATATAAAAAAATTCTCACTCAAAAATCACATTCATATGAAGAAATTAATGTAGTGAAATTCACCAATATGGCATAGCTTATGAATGTATTGTGAATTCTAGGTTCCTATGATATTGCATGTAATAATTTTCTTTCCATCATATCATCAATCCAAGGTTGAGATAAATTCTCAATCATAATAATAATAAACAACACAACAATCATGTGAGTCTCCTAATGTTGAAATTCTATTAATACTAACAAGAAATAATATAATAACATTTATAATTCAAGAAACTCAGAATTATTTCCAAACATGAATTCACAATGCCCAAGAATGAATCAGATAATAAAATAAAAGGTTCTTGACTGAGGTATATCATTTTTGGATAGTTAGTGTGTAATGGGTTTTTAATGGCCACTGGGGAGCCTTTTTTGTGAAAAAATGTGGATGTTCTATGTTATGTGTTCTAATATATGTGTTTGGAAATATAGAAATATTACACCATGATGGCATGTTTTGATTTTGTGGAAAGTGGATATTATTTATAATGATTCCAAAAATGTGGGGAATGATACACTGGTGGTCCTAGGTAACAATCGATATGATCCATTCTATGGTAAATTTTATTATTTTATGTAGATGATGAATAGGACCCAGGATGGGTTGTGATGGGAATGTTTGAGATTACTAGGGAGTTCCATGATTAAAACCCTCCAACATTTTCTGAATAGGGTCAACCTAAATAATAGTTCCTGATAATGTTCATCCAGGTGATTCTTAATCAAATAGAGACTCCGTTGAGAAGTTATTCAAGGTGGTGTCTTAAATGTTGTGAGGGGAAGCAAAGTGTTGGTGGGATATTATTTTTCATAAAAAAAATAGGGTATGAAGGGCAATGGATTTCAAGAAACATTTCTAGAAAATTTCTATCCATATACATTGAGGCAACATAAGTCTACATAGTTAATTTGTTTGTCTCCTATTACATTCATGGATATGGATTAAGATGGACAGTACAATGGCCGACAACTCTTTCATAAATAATTTTCTAGGGATAGACCATCTATGAAGAGGCAATTACATCATTGAATTACACATTTGATCATGTTCCAATTGAATATATTTATATTAAATAAGAATGGTGATGTGATTGATAATGACATTATTTGAAAATTAAATATGAAAGATTATTTTGGAGGTGGGAATGAAGTTCCAATTGGGTGACCTAGTGGTGTGTCTTCTAAAGTTAGTTACTGTCAATTGATATGTTTTTACTAGGGAGTTGGGTTATAGGGTAATAAGATAAAAACCCACCATCAAAGTGTGGTGATTGATTTTTCGTCTCTAAATGTGGTAGGAAGGAACAGATGTGATATCAGTGTCCTCATCCACCAGTTGAGTATCAAACATGAAGGCAGAGGGGGAATGTGAATATGTTTTACTGGAACCCCCAACTATTAGGTGATGATGGGGGGATAAGGTTATTGTAGCATATAGAAAGGGGATCTCTAACCAAAAATCTATAAGGCAGTTAGATCTCTACATTATGTTTATGTTGGGGTAGTAGACATGGTACTTTGGGATAGTGATTTAATCATCCATAGAGTAGCGACACACTAGGAACTCAAAAAAAATCCCATGGAAAAGGGACATGTCAGCTTCATGTAGTTCATCCTACAGCAGTTGGTGATGAGGTTGTCCATTCAAAAATTTGAGGAAAGATGGATGGACCATTCATTCTAGCTAGTGATTTGTTTAATATATATGCCTCATATTGTTGTATATTTTCCCAATTTTTTTGGTTTTTTGGTGTAGTGACACATTATATGTATGGAGATATAGTTATTGATACTACATTAGTGATGCAAGCAGAAAATATTTTACAACGCTGGATGTGTACCCTTGAGGCTGGTGGGTATTTATTCAAATGGAACATGTTTGTACACAAAAGTTTAGGTTTTGATGTGATATCAGATTTTTATTGGAGAGAGTTGTACCAATCCAATATTAATTCTTACCACTCTAGGGTAATGTTTACATCGTTCGAGGGAAACACCCTTGTTCACTATGAGGAATGGGATAATTTAGTAGGTCATACATGTTGTTTTTTTTCATCCATAGGGAGAACTCATAGCCCATGTGTCTTGTCTTATAATTGATAATGTTGTAGTATATTTCAATTTTTTACGGATATGGTGGATCAATTCCTTGACATATTTGTTTAATACATCTCAGGGATTCTACCTAATAGAGATGACAAGTTTAAAATAGATTTTTTTTAGGAAAATAACCAATTTCTATTAGACCACAAAGAATAGGACCTGTAAAACTCTATGAACATAAAACATAGTTGAAGGAAATGGATAATAATGGGGTTATCTAACCGATTATGTCACTATGGTGATCTATAGTGTTTTTTTTCTAAAAAGGATAGCATATCATTGTAGATGTACATTGATTACCAGATGTTTAAATGGATTATTATTACAAATAGACAATGTATTTCATGAATTTATTATATTTTTGAAATGATTAGAGTTGAATTAGTGTTCTCCAATATTTATTTTTAATAATTGTATCATCATATGAGGTTGAAAAAATTTAATATTCTATGAACTTTTTTCAAAGAAGGTATGTGTTGTATGAGTTTTTGTATGATTTTTGGGTTATCCAAAGTTCCCATTGGGTTTACAGGCCTGATGAATAGAATATTTGACCCATACATGTACCATTTTTATTTCCCTTATGGATGTCATCATAGTGTACTGTAAAACTCAGGATGATCATTCCATGAATATAAACATAATAATTATTTAACTAAGACAAAATTGAATACCCACCAATTTATCCAAATGTAGTTTTTTATATAAAAGGATTATTACATGAATCACATCATTTATAGGTTAGTTGTGTCTCAAGATCCATTAAAATTTAAGGACATTGTATCATAGGAACATCCCAATAATGTTTTTGACATCATAATTATTTTGGTTTAGTGGGATATTAATTAATTTTCATTAAATAATGATCACATTTGTTATTACTTTATTCTGGTTTATCCAAAATGGGGATCAAGATTGAATTGTCTATGGAATGTAACCATTCCTTACATGAGTTAATGAATCAGCTGTATATTGTACTATTTTTGATCCTACCAAATATGTGTATAGAGTATATCTATTTTTTTTATTCATATTATGTTGGGATTGGGGAGATGTAGAACTATTGTGATTGGGTTTTTATGTATATGTCATGACAGTTGAAGAATCATTAATGAAACTGCCCCACTAATGATATTGATTTGTCTATGGTGGTTTAATCCTTAATGTGTTGGTGGAATTATTTTTTTGTAGAACAGTATACTATTTATAACAATCAAAAAATACTTATGTATATCTTATCCCCTTATTATTTGAATCTCTGTAAATGAAGATGTTTTGAGTTCATGTAATCATTTTTTATGAATAGTTATATCGATTGTTAATGTAAAATATTGTTATAGATGATTTGATTTAGATGACTAAAAAATATATAGTTCAAGAATCTAGTTCTGAGTAGAGGATAATGGAGTATTTTACTGAGATATACCAAGAGATTCTGGATGGATGAGGGAAGATGAACCTATCTTCCCTGAAATATGACTCCAACCATCTGATATGGATGAAGGGGAGGCTGTATTTGAAATTGATGTGTTATTCCTTGGGGAAAATATCTTAAAGGTGGAGATACACCTTCTGGATGGATAGTTTGAAATGAAGACAAAAAATATGTTAGTGTTAGTGTTGTCATTCATGCATGTATGGGGGAAGAGTTGATACATGGGTTCAATTACTTGAAGTGGGTAGTGCACTCAATATTGACCAAAATGTATCTGGATTATCACAAATATTATCGATGTATAGTGATTAAGAATGAGGTTATAGTTTTCATGATTTGATGTTATACATTTAATTATGTTAAGGTTAAACATTAGTGATCAGGGGGTTTGTTACAACCATATCCCATTCTGGAATGGAAATGGGATAATCTGATGATAGGTTTTGTGGTGGGTCTTATAAGGACACCTTAGAATAATGATGAAATCTATGAATTTCTGGATTAGTTGACCAAGGTGGTCCATTTAATATCGAATCATGAGACCTTCACCATTGACATGTTGGCTGAGTTTTATATTTGGGAGACAATTTAGTGTCATGGGTTCCCACTAATTAATGATTTTGATCATGATATGTATTTTACTACATGCTTCTTGATGGGGTTATAGAAGGAACTTGGTAACCATGTTTTTTTGACTATATATTTCAACCCATAAATTGATGACCAATCATTTGATACTATTTTGTTACTAGTGGTCAATTTTAGGGAATGTGTTCTTGATTTTGGGGGATCCTAGAAGAAGTACTTGGAACAAGCTGAGTTCTCCTTTAATAAAAGATAGCATGAGAATATTAAAATGGAACCATTTGAGTATCTCTATAAGAGGATGTGTATATCAAAATTGTTTTGGATAGAGAATGGTGAATCAGAGTTTTTAGGTTCATGTATCATGCCACAAAAGTTGGAAAAAGTTCAGTTGATTCACAAACAAAAGGATATGGGTCATAGTAGGAATAATTATTATGCATATCAGATCTGTAGGACTCTTGAGTTTATATAGGGTGGTCAGGTAATTATTTGGATATATCTTAGTTTCGAACACCATATGTTTAAAAAACATTGAATTTTGTCCCCTAGGTATGTGCAGTTGTTAGTGATTGTGGATAGGATCAAACCAATGGTTTATCGATTAGTTCTTAAATAGTAGTATAGTGGAATGAATATTTTTTTTAAATTTTAAATGCTTTAGTAGAATAACCTTGACCAAAATAATGTGATTTATGTGGATTATGTTGATCCTGAGGCAGCTACATCCCTTGATGAGTAGATGGTACATATTTGGGGTCATAGTGAGAATATGTTATCGAGAAAGAAAATCGGTTTGGTTCTCTTTTCTACAGAATCATGGTAATTTTTAGAAGAAACATGGGAGAGGGAAATGGATATGAGAGTCCAATTGAACAATCTTTTCAATATCGATGTTCAATGATTCTTAGGACTATGGCTCGGTGATTATCAGTTCTAGGGTGGGCAATTTTGATGATCTAAGACACCCTTGAGCTATATTCCTATTTTAATTTCTAGATTAAATACATTAAATATGTATTATGATATGTGGCTATAGTCTATGTGGAGGATCTATAATGTTTCAAGGTTTTGAGACATGAATGGAGGGAGAATGGGGCCATCCACTATATATTTTATACGTGACACATGCTTAGTACTAACAATGGGACCAAACCATTTTTTCCAAAAGAAGGGGTGATCATTTTGATGAAACATTAAAAGGGGGGATGTAAACCCATGGGATCTTGGATATAACTATTCATCATGGTCATCCCATGGATTTTCACTTTGTTCAAGATCCACTTGTAACTATGTGGCCTAACCCCCTCTTGAATTGAAATTGGTATATGGTAGGCATACAATTTATCCAATTGTGTGGCCGAGTAATGCGCCCCATAAAATGTGGAATTTTAACATTTTCCCTATAATGAATTAATCTTTCAAACTCAGGATTCCCCTCCATTCTTCATCATATGTCCCTAGTAATGTTCCAAAATTACACAATCTCTCCAAGGATCGATATCCCTTATTTATAGGATTTTTTAGAGAATAGTGGCTTTGATCCATCATGATCCCTGTGGGATGCATCGAAGATGATCTGAAAAGTTTAAGGTCCACCCATGGAATGGGACACTTCTTGAACATTGAAATTGAAATGATATGTTAGGAAATTATTTTTTATGAATAGATCCCATAGTAAATGGTTTTACATGTTATTTTGATTTTATGAAATGAAACTAATTTTAATTATGTTCTTTTAAATTGGCATAGGGTTCTTATATAATGATAGTTGGTTAATGTTTTTTGAATTTTAAGGGGTCATTTTGTTGATTGGATATTTCATGTAAATGATGAATTTGATAATGTGATAATTTAAATAATTGATAATTTGTAAATAGTCTAAGGAATAATGATGTATTACGATTTCAATGACCTTTTTTTGTAAATTCATGATGTATTGAATGGTTATGGTTAATGTTGGCAATGTGTTATGGTAAATGATTATGCTACACATTAGATGGTGTTATATGGGGTTTTTACTTGAGGTTCAACCCCCACTGGTAAGTTTGGAATGAGAATCTAACCCCCCAACTTGGAATGCTTGGGTTTTGGATTCAGATGGATGCTCTATTCCCCTAATGGTTGTATTAGAAGAGACTATCTGGAATGAGGATCCAAGGTAACTATATTATATTTTTGTTTGTGAGATGTTTTACATAGTGAGATATGGAACTTGACATATCCCCTTATGAATATTAGTTAACTATCACAGTATTTAGTGTGATTTTTTAAAATACGTAACTCAAAGAACATACATTGAAAATTGGTTAAGTTATTAAAATTTAACAACAAAACATGTATTCCATATTATTAATTTGATTACATAAATACACTATCTATTTAGACTGGATATTTTGTAGAAACTATTGGTGGTGGCCAATTGGGTTGTACTCACACCCTTCTGTCACTGCCATTGGGTACTCCAGAATATTTCATAATTGTCGGTCAATATTAGGAAAAAGACACTATGCTAGAGGGTTAATTTGGGAATGCGATGCGTATAGATTAAGGATCCAAACATTGATTCATGTCCCATTTTTGGGATTCATCTATTTATATTTTTTTTTCCTACACATGGAATTGTATGACATGACTTAGCATATTTACTATTTTGTTGTTGGAAAGTACACTGGTTTTGGAATTGTTTTTTGTAATACATGTCTATTATTAGTGAATATTTTTTTCCTTAATATAACAATTTATATATTGTGTATTGGTTTGAAAAATAAGGTATATTATCCATACATGATCTATTAAACCCTCGCTATTAATCTTTATCCTCTAGTGTTTGGGGGGATACACCTACGGTCATGGGGACACATGCATCCGGGCATCTGTTATGTGGAATTTGGGTAGGCAGTGATACATATATTATTTGACCTATACTAAACATATTGTTATAATAATTAATTAAGATTTATGGAATGGATTATCATACTATATAGGATGACTTGATCTCTTCCAAATATTTTTAGTTCTTCACTCATAAAAAATAACGCATGGATATTTCATTCTCATAGTAAGAGATGATGTAGGAAATTATTAAAGGATAACCAAAATTTGAAATTTTCAATGTGATATAGAGATATATCTAGTATGTAAATTTCCATATTTTTTAATTTCAAGATAGAAATGGAATTAACTAACAATAGTAAAATTTCCTTGAAATAAAATCGTTTCTCATTATCATCATTTCTTATGATAGTAATATCATTTTCACACATTTTTAGTTTAGTTACATTATGTCGGTAACCTTATATGGATCACCGAATTAATAAAGATCAATGTTCTCTATAACACTCCATAATTATTTGGGTTATTTTTCACTTCTACATCCATATCTTCAATTCCACCAATGTTCAATTATTTAGAATCCTAGTTATGTGTTATATCAAATAACCTCTATAATTCCCAATCCATCTTATTGAGAGATTATTATGTATTATTACAATTTGGGTTTTATGAACAGAGAGTTTAAAAATATAAAACCCTTGATTATAGAGATCGATTTAAAGTTATTAGGACATGATTTATTAGTGGTTGGGAGATTGTAACAACCTGGAATTCTAAAATAAGAATAACGTATTATATATCATTTATAATTCTCACATAAATTATTTGAATAAAATATAAAACGTTGATACTTCATGATATATTTATTTTTAAATAAAAATTATATATTCCATTGATTTAATTACATAAAACACTTATTTTATCTCACGTTAAATGAAAAACTATAGTTATCTTACACTAAACCCACTAACGAGTATAAATGAATTTGTAATATTATTAAATTATTATTAAAATTTTAAAATTAAATATTATCACCAATCTATTAAAATAGAGGTTATGAAAATTACTATCTACATTATGGATGTTATGGACTTCTATTGATTATAAATAAAAAAAAGAATAATTTAAAATATAGAAATAGTTTTATGAGAAAATGTATTTTTCAAGATGATGTCTTGTAGTGGTTTTCATAAATAAACATAATAGTATTATCCACCACTTTTATAAAATTAATATTTAAAATTAAATATCATTTATAAAATAGTTTTATCAAAATTACCATTTGGTGATTTTTTAGCATTCTGAAAGGTTTTATTTTTCCATAAATATTGAAAAAAATAAATTTTAATTGAAAACTACCGTTTTTTATTTATTATTCAAAATGTTAAATTATATTTTTAATTGGTTTTAAGGTAAAATTAGTTCAATTATATATCAAATATCTAAATTTAGGTCTTTGGTATTTATTATAAATATAATATCTATATAAAAATATTCTCATCATTTAGGCATTTCTTCTTTGAAAACATGTTTTCTCATCACATATGAAGGATTAATTTTAAATTAAATTTTTTAGCTTATGTGAATTGAATATGTTAAAATTTATTCCATATTTATAGTCATAATTATTAATAATTTATTTTATGGTCTATATAGTTTTTTTAAAATGAATAGATATTATTGTAAAATATAATTACCATGGATAAGGTAAAAAATGACTTACTGGGGGTTAATAAAATAATAAAATTGTTAAATATTACCTATTATATATAAAACTGAACAAAAAAACACATACCTAATATCACGAAACCAATAAATTAACATTAGATAGAACAAAATATTGCCTCATTGAACTGAAAAATTTAGTAGTATTGGTAAACTCGATACATACATGAGTCTCGCATTAAAAAGTAATATGAAAATTACAACATAATATAATTTTTATTTTAGGATTATATATTTATTTAATATATTATGTCATGGAATATATATAGAAACCCTTCATGGAAGCTTAGGGAAAGGGAAAAAATAAGGTAGAGATCCAATTTTGAGTAATTTATAAGTACAGTAGAAGCAGTAATAAATCAATTAGAATGGTCAATAATTCAAGGTAATAACTAAAGACATAAATGATATAATCAATAAATTAAAAAGTAAGTGCATAAAAAATATACAAAGGTAAATAAATAAAATCACATTTCACGTAATCAATAACTGTAAAGAATGTGAGTAAATAGTATGGCAAGGTAAATAACTAAAAACACATTCCACAAAATCAATAAATATATAATAAAATGCATCAATATATTATTTTTCTTATTAAAAATATCATTTATAATAAATAAGTTAATCGAAATGAAGGAAATAAGTAATTATTTGATGTCATGTCTTAGATACATGAAAACCACTACTATCAATATCTTCCCTCCAGAAAGTTTTAAAACTACATGTAGATACTTATTCAATTTTTCATACTAGGTTTTCTCATGAGAAAATTTCAACACATCACGGGGAAATCTAATTTCTGGTCCGCACCTGTTACTAGATGTCTAAAGAATTCATTATATTGAGTACTATATTTTTTTTGATAAATAATTTTCTTTATCAAATATCTGTGTTGAATGAAGAATAAATATTTATAAATATTCCCTTTGATAATAAAATTACTATAAAATTTTAAATTATGTGTAAATATGGTATACATTTTTGTTAGTATAACTATCCCTGATAAATGATATGAATAATTGGAGAAATTCAATGTCTAATGATCCCCGAAAATTTAATTTTTCAAGGGAACTAAACCGCATAATGATGAGAATTTATATAAAAACATGGTCAAAGAAATCATGAACCTTACAAAGAAATAATAAGGAATGTATAAATACAATATATCCAACAATTTATAAAAAATGGGTTGTTTTCATTGATGAATTGAAATACAACTAAACGATCTTTTAAATAAATTATTCATGAAAATATAATTTTTATTTTAAAAATTAATTTCATTGAAAATAAAATTTGATAAAATTTTCATTAAAAAGTAATATTTTAAATTTTAAAATGAATATTTGAATAAACGATGGTGGTTAAATACATACATGTTTCACAATTTAAATAGAACATTCTTTTTCCACAGTAAAATGTTATAAAAATACAATTTTTCAATTATGAAAAGAAGATTTGTTTGAATTTTATTAAAATATTGAAAAGGGAAATATTCATTTATCAAGTAATTTTAGAAATTTTAAAAACATTTTTAAAAAACCTATTTTGAAAAAGTGGATTGTAGAAGAATACAGTATATCCAACTAAAGAGAGAAATGATGTTGTATTTTCATAAAAACATTTTGTAAAATATTTTCTATAACGAAGACTAGAAAAAGTCTAATGTTACATGAAAAAGTGTAATGAGTAACTATATTAGAATAAAATTAAAGTATTTACTGAATGTTGGTCAAATAATTTCCTCTCATTGATATTTAAGAAAAAAATCCCAAACAAAATGATATTTGGATGTAAACCCATGAAAAGACTATAACATTGATGTGATAATATATACATAAATTGTTTTTTTGTATAAAATATAAATCCTTATAAAAAACATTTATATGAAAAAATATATGGTAAAAAGTTACTACCCATAAAATCTTATAATATTATTGACAATGAGGAAGTAATATAAACCAACGTGGGAAATTGGGTTACGAAATTATTTTATACTTGGTAAATCTTAATTAAAATCTCCATAAATGATGAAATATAAATTAATACTCAAAATACCATTAATAAATAATGAATAATTATATTACATTTAAATGATGTATTATGTACACTATATATAATCAATTATGTCCACGATAGTATAATATGTCTCAAAATATTGAAATTGAGATGAAGTTCCTTACTAATTAGTATCATTTGAATTATAATCCCCGTAAAATAAATATTTTCATGTGTTACTCAAAATACCATGAATAATGAATTATTATTTTTATAAAACACATTAGGGGTGTTATGTCTGAAATAAAAAAGATATAATTTTTTAAAATTATGTATTCCTCATGGACTGAAAAGAAAGGCATGAATCACTAACCTTGTGTTTCTATTTTTTAACATCATTTAACATTATGTATAAGGAATTTAATGATTTTAAAAAACATAAAATATAAACATAATAATATTTATAATATCATATATTATTTTATAATAATATTTTATTAACCATTTCTTAACAATATTTTGTTATTATCATTATTTAGGTGGTAATTTATAGTTTTTCAACTATAGTTTGACATTTTATTTTTTAATAATTATGTAGATAATGATTTAATCATCTAAATAAAACAAAATATAATTTTATTTATAAATATATTAATTATATATGTATTTAGTATAATATATAGTGCTTGTAGATAATAAATTAAATGCACCATGCATTAAGACAATATGTTGTATATACACATGAACACTACTTTCATTTTTTATCGTATTTAAAATAATCAAAAGAAAATGATAAATAATGATTATTATAATAATATAATAACATCTATTTCAAATATATAATATAGTATTATTTAAATAATCTTTTATACACGCCCTGTATAGCATGAATTAATCACATCTCTTTGGGGAGGCAGTAGTCCACATGTCCATAAATGATGTTATCATATTCCCAAAAAAAGGAAATCTTTATGGTATGTGTTTTATATAAATTGAATAATAATAAATAAGTTATAAATTTCATATATATCATATATAAATATAGTTTCAAACATAATTCTCAAACATTAATGGTGGTAATCGAAAACGAACAACATCATTTCACGATGTGATAGTTTGTATACATGAATGGTATGTTCGTCACCCATTTAATTGAAGTGTGTATAGGTGTTGGTATGTCCATTAACAAGAAAAAATATTAGTATATCAGAGATAATTAATTTATTATGTAAACATATAATAATAATTTTTAATGTAATCAATAATTAATTTAAATAAAATTGATCATTGGAAACCATTAACTCTTAATATGGAAAACTATTTTCTTTTATACCATAATATTTAATTGGTTTTATTTCATCCGAGAGTGATTATTATAAAATAAGGAAAGATATTAAGGTATATTAATTTTTAAGAGTTTGGTTGATCTAAATGTCATGATATGTGTAAATTTTTGGGAGGAGTGAGTGAATTTTTATAGAGGAGGAGCGACATTCTTATAAATATTTGAAAAGTGAATTCCATCAACAATTTTCGTATTCCAAGTGTCTCCAATATGTATAAAATTAGATGAATGGTAAAATAGGGTATAAATTAGAACATAAAATATATTTTGTAAAATATTATTGGATGTTTATTCCTTTATGTTTAAGGATTAGTCACTTGTTAATCTAATTTTCTCATAATCGCCAAAATGAATTTGTATCAATGTCACTAATCTTTTTTTCAAAAACTATGATAATATTATTATAAATTATAAATTATTAAAATTCAAAATATGAAATATATTTTTTCAAATTCCAGTAATTGAATTAGTATAAATTTAACAAAATTTAATCCCATATAGTGGACGAAAAAGCAAATTTTTGAATTGATTAATTTTCAAACATGTTCTTCTTTTTATACCTAATTTAAAGTGAAATTTTTTCCAGTAACATAAATTGAATTAATTTATGGAAAAAAAATCTAACTAAAATTTAAAAATAAATTAAAATATATATTTACATTATTAATAATTTATATGTAAATGATGTCGGGAATTAAACTTTAGTATTTTTCACTATTCATTAAAAAATGAAACATCATAGTGAAATTCCAAAAATTCACCCTAAGATAAGTTTTATTTTTATATATTAAAAATAAATATTATTTCTAAATATATAATTTAAAAAATTGGAATAATTGTATTTAAAATAAGTTATCTGTTAAAATATGTTAAAACAATCAATAAAAAAATTTATGCATAAAATATTGTTTGTTCTTATCTTATGGTAATAAAATATATTGGTTTAAGGTAAAAATATTGATTTAATATTTTAAATATATATTAAATTAATATAATTTTCAATGATAATTAATTTAACATCTTTACCCAATACTTATTTTGGATCCCAAAAACATTTCCATTATATTTATTTAGTTTGAATTTTCATTTCTAATAAATTTGTAACCAATAAATTAATCTTATATTTTTACAATCCATATATTTCAATAAGTTTGTTAATACAATTATTAATAGAAAATATAATTTCTATGATATATATTATTATAAAAAATATTAGTTTTTTAATAATATGTTTTTGTTTGGTAAAACATGCTCATGCATGTAACTCAAGCCATTGAAGAAACTTATTGTTTTGTGTGACACATTCTAACCTGATATCGCATTCATTTCAACCTAAATAATGTATTAATTATATTTAAAATACTAAATATATTTTATTGTCTTTTTATATTATAATACATTAAGTTATTTGGGTTTTTTATCATATACATTATTGAATACAATGTTCTTACATTAGAATTTCAGGGTGTTACATTTATAACACCATAAATAAATTGTTTCCTCACAATTTGAATTCAATCATGATAATATATTGATTGAAATTTCCTATGATGAAATCCCACATCAAGATAAAGGATCATAAAATATCCTTTATAAATGAAATAATGGGAAGTAAAAATAACACATGAACTAACATATTACTTTGTCGCTAAGTTGGTCAGCATTATTATAAGGTGGGATTCCTAAGGGGATAGAAAATATAAATATGTATATGGGATATTGAGGACATAAATCACAAAAATATTTATGAACAATGGAATATTGATGGTCTCAAATTTATGAATATGTGATGATTTAGAATAACACAAGTTTAATAACAAAATTAAGGTGTTATGACAAATTTTATTTTATTATTTTACAAATATTGAGTAATTCCTTTACTATCTAAGAATATTAATAAATATACTTGAAATTTTTTTATTAACCCTATTTTCCTCCTTTTTTTTCATTGATCAATTTTGAATTAATCAATTAATTAAATAAATGTATATCCAAAAAGTAACTATAAGGCCCGAGAAACTAAAATACACATTTAACGGATCATAAATCCCATATAATAATGAAAATTCATTCCATTTGTCTCAAATTACTCTGAAAACCCTATATGGTTAATGAATTAGTCTATGAACATAAAAAATAACTATATTGCTTCATCATTAACATTTATTCCCTAAATTGTTTACATAAAAGTAATTACATCTTAACTAGGAAATTTTGTAGTCTAGTGGTAGGCTTGAACCACTTATTATCCCTCCGTTATTGAATCAACCCCCACTGGCTTACCAGATTTTATGGGTTATCACCCAACATATGGTTTTTCTTTTTCCAAAATATATATTAATATAATTTCCAAAATAAATATGATGCAAATACTTCAAGTATGGATAATCACTAAAAATCCTCTTAACTAAGGTTTTCAAAACATCCTTAATTCATTAATACATCATCCATTTATTTCTACATAGGTATATCAATTGTATATAAATTATCCAATTGATGATGAAATTACCTAAACCCAAAAATAATTATGTGAGAATCAATTATGATTTTGGAAAAATCTATACAATCATTTTTAGGTTGTATAAATATCGACACATTAAATAGATTTTATCACACATCAGGTGTACCCTTGGTCATTCGTTGTCATTATATTTTCAAATACATCATAATGGTTTTTATTTAGAATGTGAATTCTCCAAATAATATCCAACATGTATGTCAAACCAGGTGAATAGTACAGACGATTTCCATGTACAAGGTTATGATCAAGTCCATCCTGATGAACCTTTTCATTGTTTTTACCCCTTGGTACATATGTGTCAGACCCATATCCACATGTAGTATCTTGAAGGGGATTTATTTTAAGGATGTACCAAATAATCTTTACCATACCATAATTCTTTGATATTCTTATATACTTATACTCAACATATGTGTTAGGTTTATGTTACCTAATCTTCTTTTTATTAAATCATGTTTTGAAGGATTCTAAAAAACATTCTCTAATACCATGTATAGAAACCCGATCCCAAGAGCCCTAATTTAGTGTAATGCTACCATTAAATTTATATAATATAAAATTTAATGACACCCTAATGTATCGAATTTTTTAGTTTTCTTTGTTCCCTATGTACATAAATGAGTTTTTAATTAAAAATGAATTCATAAATTAAAATATATTGTTCTTATTTGTGGATAATATCTTTATTCCATCTACTATATCATTAATTATATTACTTAGTAAACCTAATGGAATAATATGGAAAGGGTTAAAAAAGGACGAGATCAAATTCTTAATAATAGTAATGTACAATAGAAGAAATAATTAATTAATTAGAATAATCAATATGGTAGGATAATAACTAATGAAACATGACATATAATAAATAAACAATGAAATATGTGTATAAAAAATAAGACAATGTAAATAACCTAAAACACATTACATGCAATGAATAATTTTGAAGGTAATGAGTAATTAAATTGGAAAGGTAAATAATTATTAACACATTTGATTAAATCAATAAACTAAGAATGAAATGAATCAATATATTTTTCATAATGAAAATCCAATGGATTGAAAATAACCAAATTTTAATTTAGGGAATGCTTAATTATTAGATGTCATGTATCTGGAACATAAAAAACTCTACTAAAATGATCTATCCTCTAGATAGTTTAAAAAATATTAGAAATATGTTTTATTTGTGAAATTAATTTGTCTCATAAAACATGTTAATGGATTGAGGGTCTATATAAATTCCAAGCCCAACCAATCATTAAATGTCCAAATAATTTCTCACATTGTGTAATTGATTTAATTTCCAAATAAAATTACTTTTCAAATATTCTTCTTAAATATAAAATACCTATTTATCCATTTTTTGTAATATATTCAAATTACTTTCAAATTAAATACCATATGTAAAAATGATATACAATATATGAAATAAACATATCCATGATAACTACTATGGATAATTTGGGGAAATTCAATGTCTAATGATCATATAAAATAAAATATTTCAAGGGGGCTAATTTGGATAAAGGAAGTGAATTTCAATAATATACCTGTTCAAATAAATCATAAACCATATGGAGTAATGAAAAGTATTGTATTAATATAACATATCACAAGTGGTGTACAGATCAAGGGTTTTTGTCGTTGATGAATATAAATACTATAAAAATATCATTTAAAAACTATTAATGAATATAACCTTTTTATTTATATATTTTTAATAATAATTTTTTTTCTGAAAATAAATAATTTAATCATTTTTCATCAAAATGTTATTTTTTATATTTTCAAAGGATATTTTGAATAAATGAATGTGGGAAAATCAGTACATGTCGTACATGGTAAAAATAACAATCCTTTTTTATTGTAAATAATTAAAAATTTAATTGTTCAAAGAGAGAGATTTAAATTATTTTGAAAACATTTATAAAAGTTTTTGTTAGTAAAGATATATTAAATAAATCATTTTTGATTGGTTAAAAACCTTTTTGAAAACCTTATTTTAAAATAGTTATTTCTAAGAAAACAGGTACTCTGACTAATGATAAAAATCAATTTGACCTCTCTTAAAATATTTCTAAAATATTTGGATTACCAAATAATGGGAAAAAAGTAGTATTACTTGAAAAATGTAATTAAAAACTCGAGGATATGATGTTTAAATATTTTATTACAAAATGATGAAATAATTTCCTTTGATGGAAATTCAGGTGCAAACAATCCCTAAAAATTAAATTGTGATATAAACCATTGAAATGACAATAACACTGATGTGAGAATCGGTAAATAAATATATTATGTGTGTCAAATTTAGAACCATGGAACATAATTTAAAAAAAATAAATATATTTTAAAAGGTGATTAAATAGGTAATCTTATACTATTAGTGACAATGATTAATTTATTCAACCCAAACAAATAAATTGGGAATTGAAATTATTTTCCAATTAGTAACACTTATTTGAAATCCCCATAAACGGAATAATTCAAATTATATTTAAAAATATATTGCATAATGGATGAATATAATATTAATTTTCAAAGTATAATTTTTTCTTTCATATATAATAAATTAATATCTAAATAAAAATGTACGTCTCAATGAATGAAAATAGAGACGATGTCAATTATTAATTGGAATGTTTTTATATTTTTTTCCAAATAAAATAAATAATTTCAAATGAAAATCTAAATAACATATAGAGTAAATTATTCACAATATAAAATATATTAGGTCTTATATATAGACAACATAAATGAAATATATTGTGAAAATGGTGTATGCCTCATGGAAAGAAAATTTAGATAAGAATCCCATACATAACATTTTTATTCAGAGGAAATACGTTAACATCATGTATAATAGTTTTAAGAGTGTAAATAAAATAAATAATTACCACAATAACATTATTAATATAATATATTATAATTTTATAATATCTTATTACCCTTTTTGTTAACAATATTTCATTATTTTCACTATTTCAGTTGTTAATTACCTAGTTTTCGAGTATGTTTTGACTAGTAATTTTTGTCCATGTTATGTCGATCATGATTTCATCATCTGAACAAATTAAAAAATTACATAATTATAATATATATTCTGAATATATTTATTTATAATAATAAATAATCTTTCAATATAATAAATTAAATGTAATATTGATGGAGATGAGAGGTTGTACGTACACATGAACAGTACTTCCATTTCCTTATTTTATTTGAAAGACTAAAATGTAAATGATATATATGTACAATATAATTATAATATCATATCTATTTAATATATGTTATAAAGGTTTATTAAAACCATATTTCAAAAATTTCATGTACAAGATGAACGACTCACAACACTTTCAGTATGCAGTAATCCACACATCCACAAATGATGTTATCAATTTCCCAAAAAATTGAAAGCATATAGTTATGTGTTATATTAAAATTAAAGAGGAATATTGAAATTATATTTATCATATATATCATTAATAAATATTTTTTCTATCATAATTCCCAACCAGGATATGTGTTAATGTAAAAACTAACAACATCATTTCATGAGGTGATAGATTTCAATACACAAAAGGTATATTTGTTACCCATTTGTTATAAGTCTGTATAAGTGTAGGTAGAAACATTTATGTAAAAATATATCAGTATATTTAGGATATTAAGGTTATTATTTATATATAAAATTATAATATTTGAATTGGACGAGATGTATATCAATGAAAAGTGATCGTTGGAAAATGTTACCACTTAATTGGGTAACTCTTTTTAGTTTATGCCAAAAAGGTTTCTTTGTCTTCCATTATACCCAATGAGAGGATTTTATAATTATTGGTAGATTTTTAGAGATTTGTTGGGATTTTTTTGGTAAATTAAAATGGAATGAGATGCAAAAATAGTTTGGAGGGACTCATAAATTTTTATAGTGGATGATGAGTGGTATTCTTGTAAATTTTTGAAAAGGGAATTCCACCAACATTTTTGCCAAAAAAGTGGCATCTATAATGATAAAATTTCTAGAAAAGATATTATAGGCTATATATTGTAACTTAATTTGGATTTTTTAAAAATTTATAGGTCATTTTGGCCTTTATGTTTAAGGTTTAGTCCACTATTACACTATTTTTTATCTTAATCGTTATAATTACATTTTTTGCATTCAACAATATATAAAAAAGTTATTTTAAAGATTATAATCATTATAAAATTTTCATATTCAATATATTGAATAAATTTTTCCAAATTAAAATCATATATTTTTATAAATAAATTTAAATTTAATCATACAGACGGGATGGAAAAGTGTGTCTTCAAAGTAAGAATCTTCCAAAAAAATTCTTGGTTTTTATATAAAATTTCAAAGTGAAATTGATTCCAATGAACTAAATTACATCAGTTAAAGTTTAATTAATATAACAAAACTTTTAAACCAATTTAAATTATACTTTATCATTCTAAATAAATTATATGAAAAATTAGTTTTGAATTATAATTTAGTTTTCTTCACCATTGAACAAAAATAAAACAACACAGATAAATAAACAAAGTTACCCTATAAAAATTTTGATTCTTCTATTTAAAAAGTGATTCTTATTTTTTCATAAAATTTATATAAAATTTCAAATTTTTTAATTTTAAATAGGTCTTACATTAATTTATTTTAAAACTATATTTATAAAAATATATATTTTTATCCATAAGCATTGGTTTATTCTTATCATATACCTATCAAATCGATTTTATTAATTAAAAAATTATTTTCTTTAAAATATTTAAAATATATTTCATTAAAATAATTGTCTAACTATAATTAATTTAATTTATTAAGGAAACATGCCTTTATGAGCATAAAAATATTTCCATTCTATTCAATCAGTTTACTTTTCATTTCTAACTAAATTATAACCAATAAATTCAACTTATATATTTTTAGAAAATATATTAAATAATTTATTTTATAATATTAATATCATTTATCTTTATGGATACATTATATATTATTTTACTAAATAGTTTTTTATTATTATATTGTTGTTCGGTAAACATTTTTCTTGCGTGTTACACAAGGTGGTGAAGAAACTGATTTTTTGTGCACAACATGCTAACTTAGTATCAAGTTTATTACATGATACATAATGTAATTATCATATGTAAAATAATATATATATTTTAAATCATTTATATATTATATTCCATTATGTTATTGGTGTTTTTTTTCATACACGCTACCAAATAGAATGTTCTTATATTAGAATTTTGTGGCATCACATACTAACTTGTCCAAAACAAATTGGAAGGAATAAATTCAAACTTATGTAATATATGTTTGAGAATGAAACATTTTTCAATCTTGTCCCATGATAAACCCCTAGTTATGATTGATTCATGTTAAAAAATTAGTAGTGTTCCACTCACATCACTTATAAAAGTCCACCTACTATCCTCTCTTCTTATCAACACCAAACACTTTTGGATCATCAGAAAAATAACAAAATAACATTCCAATATCTATCCCATCATTATATAATCCTTATTTCAGAAATAAATTCAACCTATAAATTTTTGGATGGAAACATTATGGAGGATTCTCAATGAATAGTAATTGTTCTTCAACGAGCGCTTACATTTTTTCTTACTCTATTTCCCCAAATTTTTATTAAAACGTACCAATATAATAAAATAATTATAATACATATTATAGGGTGTATTTATAATCATATCATGTACTATAAAATTCTCTAGATCCATCACTTTGGTCATTAAATTATCATTTTTATGTATAGTGGACTACAACCTCACCAATGAATGTTATTGGTTTTTCCATTACCACATCACGCTATTGGGTATGAAAATGGATAGAATTTATATATATTATATTTTTAAAATAATAATAACTCATTATTTATTATATCATATATATATACCTTTTTATAATCTATTTTTTAGGGGAGAAGATAATATACTTTATCTTCAAGGCAGACTACAGCCCGACGAAGCAATAAGATTCGTTTCACTAGTACTTTACAAGGATGATGATATTTATAATGATAATTATTATAAGTGATAAGAATGAAATAATTAGGATCATAATAAAACTTGTATCATTATAAATGTATAATATATATCTTATTATTTCATTCTATCTCACAAATCAAAAGACGTTAACATCATTCAGGTATGTGTAGATTGCCGCATTCACAAAGTGATGGGAATCCATTTTCATCACCACACTATAAGGATGATATTTATAATTATATATTATTTTATTTGACATAAATTTTTCATATTTTAATAATAAAACATTACATTCATATTTTTAATCATGATCAATGAAAATTTGAAATGTTAATATTTTACACGTACGACCCACCATCTCTATGATCTTAATGTACATAAATTATCATAACCATAATTTTGGATTATTTATTAATTATAATATATTTATAAATATGATAATTATGTCATAATTATTATTCTACTGATCATGGAACTATATAATATATTTACGAACAATATCTTTCAGGAAAACAAATGCATGAGAAAAAAACAAGTAACACATGAAACATAAGAATGATGAATGATTATTAATGAACGGGTGATAAAAAATTATTTAAGGATAATGTATGACATTTTAAATATTAAAATGGTTATGGAGCAAGATAAAAACATTTTTAAAACCACTATTCATATTTTAAATCTCATTTAACAAAAAAATCATGATTTAACAGATTTCATCACAATTAACATTTCATGGAGTCTTATTTGTAAAAATTAGCAGACTAACATTTTTTTGTATATACATAAATATAACAAGTAAGATAACTATCTATTAAAAATTTATTAAATTTTATTGATATATTTTATTTAATTAATTCAATGGTATTTGACTTGAAAATTTTCAGGTGATAAAATTTATTTATGAACGTTACATTATTTTTTGATTGTTTTTTATCTTCAATCTATCACATTTTTTAAAAAATTAGTAAACAATAATTACATTTATCTTAAAAGAAAATATTATTGAGTGATGGATTTAATTATTAAATAAAATTTATTCAATTTTTACATATTGTGTTTACATTGAAATTTCTTTGATTAATTGTGGAAATATTGAAATATCTATATAGTTTATTCTACACAAAAATTTTATGATAATGAATTTTTATTCATGAATTAATGAAATTATTTGATATATGAGTAACTCTATAAAACATTAGTTATATATGGGTATTTCAATTATATATCACCATGATCAATCTATAGGTCCCATTTGGAAATTATTGTTGTCCAAATTAAATAGTTTTTTATCAGTGGTTTGAACTATCTTATGAATGTTGTTGACTGTAGAAGAATTATGTTCCTGAGACATGATTTTCAATAATTAATAACTACCTTTATATAGAATTAATTTATTATTTTTATACATTTTGTTTTCACAATGATAATATCTATGTATTCATTTTATTGTTAGTTTATTGTTTTAATGAACAATGTTTTTAGTTATTTACTATCATATATTGGTGTTTCCTTATCTTATCATGATATTCATGTTATTTTTCTATAATGTGTGGTCATTTATATACCTTTACATTTTTACTAATCTTATCAATTAATTATACCTTCCATTTTACATACCTTTAATAAACATTTGGGATAACCACAATTTTGTTTCATTTCCTTAGGTTATGATGATGTGTCCCTTGAATGAGAATTCAAGGATGTCGAGAATTTTTTTTGATATGTATTATTCTTTATTTTAAATTAAAAATGTATAATTGTTATCATTTTCCTACTTATTATCCAAAAATTCCTAACAATTGGTTCTATTTTTATGTGATTCATTGTTTCTTATAATAATTTAATAAAGAAGCCATTGGAACCAGGCATCTGCAGTCAGGGTTGTTACAATCTGTGCATATCTATTTTTATTATATAATAAAAATGTACCATATCAGTAATAAAATAAAATTACACTTTCACTTTTTGATCATAAAACATATGAAAAACACTTTTAAAATTATAAAAAAAACACCCTTTTATATATTAATATTCCATTATATTTTAAACCACCATTTCTAATTGGAAAGTATTCTTATCTTTTGAAAACACAGTTTCAATATAAAAAACCTGAAAAGGAGAATGATTTTCTTTCAATAAAAGATAAATTCATATAGTGGAATATAAAAATCAAATAATGGTCTTGATAGTGTAAAATTCATCATCACCGTATAGGTTAAGAATAGAATATTGATTTTTTCGTTTTTTAAAATAACCCAGAGATAACACGTAAAATGATTTATTTTGATAACCACTGAAGTAAGGTAAACGAGGAATAAAATTAAATTTATGAAAATTTTATTTAAAAAATTAATCCAAAAAATTATTTAAAAAACATCTCCATAGAAAATATTGATTTGGAAGGAAAAAAACAAAAGGGGATTTTTAAAACGAAAATTCCCTTATTGACTTGAAATAACTTGTATCATAAGACCCATAAAAGATAATTTTATCAAAAAAATTAACTAATATTATATTATATTATTTCATGATATAAATTATCATAGGTTCTATATATACACTTCATAAATGAATACGGGTTTATGACATCCAAATATCACTCAATTAATGGAGTTTGTGATGAAGTCCCTTACAATAATTTTGACTTCTTAGGTACGTAATATATCTTTATGAATAATAATATTTTGTATATGAATAAATTTTTTAAGAAAAAATTTCTGATTTATTATTTCATTAATTACACTTACTACATTGTTATATATTATTAAATAATAAATCAGGTATTTGTTGGATATTTTGATGAAATTTGATTTTTGTTTCCAAAATGTCTTTAGTAAATTTGAAAATTGTCAAAGAGTTAATTATCTAACATATCTAAAATATTAATCATGAAATAATTATAATATTTATATATAATTTAAACTTTAATTAACTATCATGAAGTATTGTTTTGATAAATTATGTATGTTACATTCATGGAGACAGTAGGTCGTAGGTAGACATGAATAATGCTTCATTTTTTGATGATCATTATGAAAAGATGTTGTGTAATATTATATATATACCTAAGGATATTTATACCATATATAAAATATTATTTCATATAATATAATTATATCTATATATGTCATATATGTGGTTTGGTGATGAAAATAGATTCACATTCATTATTCTATATGTAGTTTACACATTCACGAACGACATTATCATTTTTCATTGACTAAAAAGTTATGAGATAAATGATATATTATCTTTTAATAGTGATAAATATTTAATAAACATAATAATTAATACTTTTATATAAAATATATTAGTTATTTTAAAACTTGTTATCTCCCATGTAAATAATTATGAAAAACTAATCACAAGGCTTCGGGAGGTTGTAGTCTACTGTACAGATGAGTGATGTTATCATATCCCCTATGGAATTAAATGTAAAATGGTATATATGATATAATGACTCCATATAAATACTTATGTTATAAATATAATATATATACTTCATATTATTAATCACACCCAACCATGATTTGTGGTAATGGAAAAATTAATAACATCAGTTTTTATGATGGTACAACATTGTGCAGAAAAATGACGATTTAGTAACACATTTTATTGAAGAGGAGAGTGGCTATTGATACTAAACTAAAATTATAACATGTATTTATATTTAATATACTCAATTTATTATATAATTAATATTTTAAATTTTTTTGTTGTGGTGGATGAAATAAAATAGAAACTATCATTCAAGAACGATACCTCTTCTTGGGGTAACTTCTTTTGGTTTGAACAAAAGGACTTTATTGGATTGATTTAAACCCAAAATGATTATTCTAGTACTATATTATATATTTATATAAATTCATTGGTCAGGTGAATTCTGAACCAATGGGTTTCTAATGTGTGGTGAAAATAGAGGAGGGGGTAACATTTATAAGTAGGTGAGTGTAAGACTTTTAATTATTGAAAATAATGAATTACAAAAATGTTTTTTTAGGTCCCAAGGATCCAGAAGTAGTATATTTAGAATAATATAAGTTATAAGGTCAATATATGGTCATAAAATAGATTTACACATTTTTTCAGTTTATTTTACAATGAATATTTTTTATTTTAACCGCCAATAAATCCATTATTTACCTTAGTGGCAGGAATTATTATTTACTGTTATAACTATTCATATTCAAAAAATAAAATTAGAATATTAAATAATATAAATTATTTTTACAAAAAATATGGAATATATTTACCAAATAAAATTCACATAATTTAAATTAAATTATTCTAATATAAATCTCACAGACATGGTGAAAACTCTTTTCTTCAAGTAGAGTATTTTTTCAGAAAAAAAAATTATATAAACTCTATGAGTAACAATAATCATTACATGACATTAAATTATTATTTAATGATATAAAATATATAAATATATTTCTAAACCTTCCCCAATAATAATTATTTTAATTAATTAAGAAAGAGAATCATTAGAAATGTTTAAAAATAATAATACTGACTGGAAATTCATTTTTTTGATTACTAAAGAATTTTTGGATAAGTGAGAACCAAAAAAGAGAAATAATATAAGGTCGTGCCCAAGGGAATCCACCATAGAAGACATTATCCAAACCAAACCAACCAAACATGAATGAGACAACGTGCCTAAGGGGATCCACCCTTACAAACACATTTCAAAGAAAACCCAAACCAAAAAAGCACCCCAACCGCTCAAACATCACCTAGGCCACCAACACGATCCAAAGCATTGTGGGGTCCATCGCACCCAACCAAGATGGAGTCATGTACCAAGGAGCACAAATAAATGGAAGAGGAAACCAGAAGAAAGAGGTCCTTCAAGGCATAGGAATGATCAGTAGGGAATTGTGAATCGATTTGGCAAGGATAAGAGCACCACGGGGACCGAGCATTCCTGCGTCATCCATCTACGTCCACATACAGGCTCAGGTTATCGATGATGACCCTGCTGCAATTAAATTCCAACAAAACAAAACCAGTCGCACCGCAACAAGTCTAAAAAACACCACAAATAGTATGAAACATCATCAGATCTATGACCAATAGAGACCTTGAGAAGAAACCCCTAGATCTGATGCCGATCCATATCCAAACCAGTCTCCCCCGTCAGTGGAATGTTGAGACATCCGGGAGCCGTGATAGGAGTAGTTGTGATTACAAATCGAGGCGTGAAGACAATAACACATATGAAATGACCGGATCTGTGAAATCTATGTAACTTTAAATGAAAATAATAATATAATTGTACTTTTATATTTATTTCAAAACTTAAATTAGAATCAACTTTTACAAAAAATCTATATTTCTCAATATTCTGTAGAAAATAAATACTTACTGAAAAATAAAAAAGAAATATACATTGGCAAATATATATTATGATAAAAAAATGATATTAATATTGTGAAATTAGAATTATATTATTTATATAATATTTTTAAACTATTATACATATATAATTAATATATATAAATATTTATATGATTTATTCTATCATTATTAATGTTGTTACAAGTTTATGATAATGTTTTTCATATAGTGGTATTCCTGAAATAAAAAGGGTTTGAAAAATGTATATCTAAAATGTATTTTATATGGGATGACAAGGAGTTGTGAAATTGTAAATAAAGTACTTACGGATTGTGGTTAAATGGTGAGATTAATATATATACACTAAAATATATTCAGTTTATTTATATAATTACATAATATATTGTTTTTATTTAATCCTTATGCTACTTTTATTGAATATGATGGTACCAATATGTCATGGTGTTTATGTGATCCATCCAATTATTATGTTACACCAAATTTAACAAATGATTAATGCATGAAACATCTACATCACAAAATATAGTATATGTTAATTATATAACCCTAATCTTTTTTATTTACTTCAAGTTCACCTTAATTCATTTTCTCAATATATAACACCGCATTTTTGGTAATTGGTGTTGGGATTGGGAGTTTTATTTAGCTTATAGTTAACAAACATAATTAAACAAATGGAATTATTATTGATAGATATGGTGATGTTATCCAAACTATTTGTGCACCCGATTTGATTGAAAAGGGTTTGGAATTTATTTCATAGAAAATAAAAATTATTTAATAATAATTAATTAGTTTTCTCCCCATTAGGGTATAATAATCCTCATGATATAATCATTAATCCAAATTCTAGTTCCCCACCTCAAAATTAGGAAGCATCCACTTAATACTTAGCTAATATCGATTAATTGTAAAATGAACAGTAAAATACATGTTACTTCATTTTTTATGTATAAGTATTTCTATGGTTTTCTTAATTTCCATTTACATTTTATAAATAGAGATTGATCTATTATCATTATTTTTTTTCTCCAACCATTATTCATGGGATGATCAACAAAAACCCATTAGTTAATAATAACCTAAATAAATTAAGATGATAAATTTTTATATATGATAATAAATACTAATATTTAATATCATTGTTTATATATATATAGATAATATCAAATTTATAGGATTTATAGTTTTATTTTTATTTAAAAATTTCCTAACAAGATGAATTTAATTTATGGTCAAACTAAAAATGGTTTTAGGATTGAATCTGATAAAAAACCAGGATGTATTATTTATATATGAAAATATTTATTATATTGAGTGATTGATAATAAACCAATTTGTACAACTATTTATTGCGATAATAATCTAAAATGGATAAGAACTTAAAATATGTGGATATATAAATTATTTGTATATTATTGGGTGTTAGATTAATATTATATTCTCTATACAATTTATTTTTTCTACCAAAAGTATGCATGTAGTATAAAAAAGTGATATTTAATTATGTCATGTGACCTAATTAAAAGGATACTTTTATACGATGAAGGAAATTTTTATCTTCTAATGAATTATATTATAAATGAAAATTAAAAATAAACAACATTCATAAATACATATTATATTTTATTAGTTTATGAATGAAAATAAATGTATATAGAATATTTTCATTTTCAATTTAATTATTTTCTCCAATGAGAATGTTATAAGATGGTACATATCTCATTACAACTAAAGTTGAATATATTATTTCTATATATTCATATAATTATATATCATGGATGATAATCAAATAATTCATTTTGGAGAGAATTTAAATATTCTAATATAAAATATAATGATAATTCTAGTTTTATAAACATAGTAATGATTCCCAAAATATATTTTAATTGAAAAAATGAAATATAATACCATTTTAGAGATAAAAATTTTTATGAAAAAAATGTTAGATATAGATTATGACAAAAAAATGATCAAGTGGTTGATGTTTTTTTATGTATTTACAAAGACACATATTTTAGAATAAGTATTTAAATTATGGTGTTTATCATACTTATGATGACCTAATTATATAATGTAAATTCCCCATTAATCGTGAAATCTTTATTTATATATCAAAAAACAGACATATAAATAATTTATTTAAGTGGTTTGTGGATAGGGATTAGATTCACATAATAGATGGAGTTCACTCGCCATTGAAATATTTAATTTCATAAAAATAGGTAAAAAAATTCAAAGAGGATAATAATGAAGGAACGTAGGAACAATTAATTAATTATGGATTTTTTAAGAAATTATATATATATATATTTATCATAATAATAAACATTCCATTCTATCAAATGATTCATATATATGTCATATAATAAAATATTAATCACAAGGAAAATAAACGAAATAATCCCTTGACCATTCATTGTGATCTAGGCATACTGAACACATATCCAATTAATTTTTACATGAAGGATAATATTTAAAATATTGTTATATTGGTTATATGTACACTATCATGATCCTAATACATTGAGATAAGATCCTAAAATGATAGCATTATATATTAACGCACATTCATATTCCTTATTAATCTCTAGCAGAACAAAATTTTGATTTGATAAGGAGGAATTGACTGATTTAAATTAATCTATATTCTCTCATAATATTCCATATAAGTGATAGAACATGGGGATAAAATAATCATTAAATAGTTTTCCAACTATTATTTTGGGTTAAAACTATTTTTAACTACTTTCGTCAATACCTTATTATTATTACCTTCTAAATCAATGGATGTTAATATAAAAAAATTTCCCAAAATTTCTTTTAAAACATTATTAAAATTCCCTAAGTGCCATGTATATATAATCACTCACCTTTAATACTGTTATATATAATGTGAATACTTAGAAACCTATAAAAGAATTTTTATTCTTCAAAAATATGTTTAATGTGCATCAATCAAATAATGTTTTGTCTATTTTTTCTTATTCTCAATTTTTAAAACATACTTATAATGATAATATATTTATTATTTCATTAAATTCAAATTATTATAAAATTAAATAACTTAAAAATAATTTTTTTAATCTTTCAAAATCATACAATCGTTCTCTTAAAAACCTGGTGGCCAAATTATGAAAATATCTAATTAATCTTTATTAATATATCATTTTTATAGAATTTATGTTTGACCATGACAATCATTATTTCAATATATGTGAGTCCACCTCAGAAACCAATATCAATTTCTAGAAACAAACAATTATATCATAATAGATAATTGTATGTGTGTAATGATGAAATTTACTATGAACATTCAATACACATTGTAATCACTTGTTCAATGAATATCTCATAATGCTTGATACATACATTGGATAACACAATTCAATGCTATATTTATATATCAAAACCCATTCTTTTTATTATTTACCATTTAATAATTTATAAGGATTATATTTATGGAAAATTATCCGTTTCAATGAGACACTGATATCTTTTAAGAAATATAAATAAAAAAGTCATATATAGAATATTATATCAATTAAATATAAAAAAATTTGTATTTCAAGTTAGTAATCTAAAAAAATCATAAAATTGTTTTTTTAATCTTAAATCAATGAACGTGATTCATGGAACACATTAATAATTATTTAAATTTTAGATTTCAATACATATATTGATATATAGAAAAATCATTTGATTCCCAACACATTTGGTGTTCCTATTGACATATTATTAACCATGATATCATATACATGTGATAAAAAAGTTATAATATATGAGATGGTGTCCCATTTCTTATGATTCCCACATTTTTTATATTTAAATTAATTGGTGTATTTTTTAATTTATGATTCTAGATAAAATTTATATTTTGAATCATGATATAATGATATTTATATTATATTTAAGAATTTTTATAATCTAATTATATTATATATAATCACATTATATTACCATTTTCTATATAATTTAAAGTAAAAAATTTTATAATTGAATAATATATGAATATACCAAATTTTATTCATGTTATTGTAATCAGAAAGTGAATCCCTGATATGGGTCTAAGGGAGAATCTTTGTAGACACCAACATTCCATAGATATTGGCTTTAATAAATATTATGAGAAATGATCTTCCATAAAAAACTTTATTCTACTATGATATAGATTTATCCTGGGGATCAACCAGTTTATCTCCTTTTTCCACATTTCTAATTACAAATTTCTCACATTGAGTGAAATAGATCAATAAATGTGATATATAATCTTTAAAAATTTAATTTTTGTATCCTGGTATCTTAATCAACTACCATAATATTAATATTATCATAATATAAAATAACACAGTCTCACCAGCTATGTATGATTCCATGATCTGAATAAGATCTATTTATTCACACTTTTTATTTATCTCTAAAAAATAAAATAATATATACAGAATCTAAGAAAAATGGAATCCATGTGATAAAATGAGTTTCACTAATTTACCACGTGAATAATCAAAACAAAAATATATTTCAATCATAATTTCCTTTTTTAAATCCATCATTAAAATAACATTTCACAAATATAACCTCACATATTATATAATAAATTAACAGATTCTTCAAAAATTTCAAGAACATAATGATATTTTTAACTACAACTCAATGATTCTCTCGTATTTTTTCTTGATATCATCTCACAATGTCTACTGGTATAGATGACATCAAACCGAGCACATTATATAACATGACTGATATATCCCACCATTAGATTATATATAGTTCTATGCATTCATTACATCTCAACATATATATGTGATGACATTTTGATTGAGTGGGAAATTCCATAGGAAATTTTAAAAAAATCCTCACCAATATTGATCGATTTTTTATCTTTGGAGTACATTTTTGGTATATATATATTATTTATAATATGAAACCTCTTAAATAATTCTTAGTGTATCGTGATATAAAAAATGTATGCTAATCCACCAAATGATTTCATAGAGGGGAATTAATTTAACAATTTATAAAAATTATTTATTTCTTAATTTTTTCTCATTCATAAATTATCATAAATAGGTTTTCCTAATAAAAAACAATATTACCATTAAACTTCGAATAAATTTTCTTATTAATAACCTCTTAATGAAACCATATTCCATAATAGATTCCATTGAATGAAAAATAATAATTCATGATTTTTTATATAATCAGTAAATAGATATTTGTAAAATTTAAAACTTGTTGGAATTATTATTTTTGAAACACTATTAGATATATTAGTTATTTATCCTCAATGAATATCTAATTCAAGAATGAATTTGTCTATCTATATTCCATATCTTTTAATTTTTGGTTTTTACTTTGGAATATATAGTTATTGTCTATTTAGGCATCATGATTTTTAAAAAGGATTTATTTTGGAAAAATGAACTGATATTTCTAAAATCCTAATGAAAAACATGTTTTATAGTTAATTAAAATAACACCAATGCCTAAAATTTCCTTGAGTATCTCTTTTTACCCAATTGGAAATATGTATGCATTTCTATATACAAAATCAAAACATTATATTAAAACATAAAAAAAACTTCAAAATTCATAGAATTTTGAATAATTGAAAATAATATTCTATTAACTAATTACTTATAGTTGTGATGGTCATTTTTAGAAAGGAAAAAAATTTCACCTATTTTTCTCATTAGTAAACTAATAAATTGGGTTATCTAAACTCTGTATTCACCTTACTCAGTAATTTGTTATTTGAATTTTTTTTCTAATAGTTCTTAAATTTTTTTCTCATGGAATCTTTAATGAATATAATGTTTTAACTTCATAAATCTCTATCATATCCCCACTATATCTATCATAAATATTATCCCTATCATGAAATATAAAATTTATTTCAATAATAAATTTTTATTATGAATGTTTGTATAGGTAATTTATTTTTGTTTCCCTATGATATAATGAAAATATAAAAAAAAAATCTTTGGATATGTGATTTTAATTATAAATTGTCTTAAAATATCCTTTTTATATCATTAAATTATTTGCAAATTACTGATATTATTTTCAATCCATAAATCATATAGAACACCATCTTTCACCTAGATTGGTACCTAGTTGAGTGTATATGACATTTTTTTTAATTTACAACTAAATAATGTAAATAAAAATGATTTATAATTTATTATTAATATTTCAAAAACAACCTCTATTAGAGTCAATGTTTCACTAACCTTATTCAACCAATGTTTTAATTAAGAGTGAGTTTGGAGATATTCCCAAACTATATATAATGATCGAAAAATGATTGGTTGATATATTATCCACGATATCTTATATAGCTTTTCCGATATTTTCCTATAGTTGATTCTCAAATATGTTTTTAAATTTATTATAAATTATATGTAATCATACTTATATCATGATATTTATAATGAAATATGTAATATAGTATTCAGTAAAATAAATAGACTATAAGATTGACATGGGTTATTTAATTTTAAATGAAAAACAAATATGAGTATATATTATTTTTATATTTTTTATTTTTCCCTATATTCATTACCACTAATTTCAACATTAGTAATTTTAAATTTTATTCACATGTGAAATAAGTCCAATGGTTTTTACCCCATATATAGACTTAATATTCTTAGTGTAAATTATTTAAATATATTTTATTATAGGCGTAAATGCCTAAATGTCCACATATTGTTTGTGTTTGAGTAAGATTTTTTGGGTTTCCATTTATTAGAAACACCGTATTTTTATCAATAAAAATATAAATTCCATTATTTATGAATTCCCTATCACAACTTTCCTTATTTATATAATTGAAACTGTTTTTTATAACATCAAATATAACTATTTTGTTTCTAATACTTATAAATAGATTTTTTACCATGTAAATGTTGGTACATAATTTGAATTCCCATGAATACTAAATAATCTACTTTGAATTGTATGTTGAATCACTCATACGGATAATACCAATATTCAATATCCATTAGTTTCATGAAGAACAACATTACCTATTGTTATCATATTTAAGATATCTTGTTTTTTTATAAAAACATTTTTTTGATATATACTATATCAAATACCCAACAACTCCAAATAAAATCATAAATATAATAGAAAAATAAATCTAATGTTGTGCATATCCTAAACACATCTTTCTTAAGATTAAATTATTCTTCCAGTGACCAATATTTCCACATTTTAAAAATAAAACCTCTTATTTATTAATATCTTTAAAAATATATGGCTTCTTGATAGGAAGGTATACCAGTTCCTTTATGCTTTTTTAAAATAACAAGGTCCCAACCATCCTAATATTTAATGAACTATATTGACTGAATTTTATCTAATATATACCATAAACTCATGTTAATAATAAACTATAAATTTATAAATCTTATAAAATCATTTTAAATATTCAAATATTGAATGTAATGTATTGGGATATGAGTATTGTACTTGAATTAACTAAATGGGAAACATTCATGGAGACATGATGATAATGTGTTGATATACCAAGAAACTACTAACTGTATATTCATAAAATAATTAATTAAAATCATATCAGTAGATGAAACTAGTAAATGCATATCTCTTCAAATTCATATTTAAAAAAGATTTAATTCATTAATTTATTGAAAATATTCTACCTTGACACCACAAAATCATTATAATTATTGAATTATAAATATATTCCCCCCTTTTATAATCTCTATCTTTTATATTACTTCACCACTCAAAGATCATTTAAAATTATCATCGAATTATATTTAGAAAAAATAATTACATATTATTGCATGTTTTTCATAATAATTGGTTATAAAACCATTCTTTAATGTTAATGATAATTATCCCACCAATTATAAAAATTCAATATATTTCAAAGAAACATTTAAATTTGTTGAATTTATACATATCTATGTAATAATGATTTAAAAAGCCTTATTAAAAATTAATGAATTACAATTACCATATATCTATGAAAAAATATTATAATAGTCATATCATCTCTTCAAAAACAAGACCATAAATCATAGATTATTCACTAGATATAATTATTACAAAATAATGTATAACCCAACAGTGTAATCTAAAATTTCATGTTGAATTTTATATCATATTTAACTAAGAATATTTACATAACTCATAATGTAGAACACTTATTATAAAAACATAATTATATAATTTTAAAACCCATCAATTGTTGAATTGTTAACAATGATCAAAACCCTCAAATTGAATTGATTTTTGTGTTATATGTTATAACAATTAACCAACAAATTATCACACAATAACATGATATATTGTTGTAAATTGATAATCAATAACACATATTAAAATTCTCATTATTTAAAAGTTAACACTCCGTAACACAATTCATGAAATTTTATTTTATTTCATCAATATAAAACATACTTGAAAAAATATATTTGTTTTGTAAAAAATCAAGATAACCTACAGTAAATATTAATTTTAAAGTATTATTTGTTCATTAATAATAGAACAAAAATAAATCCTCCATAATAAATCTCTAAAAAATATATATATCACCAAAACATGAAAAATAAAACAATCTCCATTAACTATAATGAAGTCATGTTTTTAACATGATTGATAGTTATATTATTTTGATAAATCTAGGTTAAAAAATTCCCCCTCATTGGTTGTTTTTGGAATTAACAAGTTAATTCCTATGTTTCTAAAGATTCCCAACTAATTATAGATAATTTAAAAACCTAAATAAATTGAAATATAATGTGTTCACCACACCAATCTTTTTAGTTCTATATAATCCATTCTGAAAGCAAGAAAATATGAGTTCTTGGAATAATTATATGCCTATCATTTATCATAATATTTGTGTAAACTAATAAATTCTAAATATAATTATACTTATCATTTATCAAACCTAATATTTATGTTTTTATATCCCTAGATATATCTTATTCAAAAACAACCCCACATAAGTGTAGATTTATAATCCATGATATTTCTGTTAAAAATAACATGTATCACATTTAAAAAAAATATTTTCATTCAACATTTATATAATTTCCCCCAATATGATAACAAAATTTAAATGTAGAAATTATTAGAATGATTAGAATCATTTTACAACTGAAATATTTAATGGAATGTGGTACTATCCAATCCTCATCAAGCCTTACAATGTTACTGAATATGAAGATTCTACCCAAGATAATTGAAATTATGTTGTGGCCTTTGCTTTTATAAAAAAAATCCACTTATATATTTATTCAAACAAGATAATTTTTTATTTATATATATATTAAATTATATTTTCTAATTGTTAAATCAATTTACATATGATTTGTTCATGAATAATTGTGATGATATGTTATAAAACAACCTAAGGGGGTTATGTGAATTAGGTCGTCATACATTCATCACAATGAAAACATATTATTATCACCTTGGGATGAAATTATAAATAAAATATTTTTAATAAAAATAAATATTAGATAAAATTAAAAAAAATTGTAAGAATAATATTTTTCTTGGTCAAAAAATACAGGATAATGAAAAATATAAGGTTGAATGCCAAGATTCATATTACACCTTATCTTTGATAATTTTGTACTTGGTTTTCATATGATTTTTAAATGATGTTTTGGAAAAAAAATTAACACTTATTGATTTGTTTAAATTTGAAACACATTTATAATGATATGATTTATAGTATCTTTAATAAACCTATACCAGATTTCCAATGATTTTGTACATGAATAGTTTTGACCACTGGACAATAAAAACCCTGTGTGTGTCGAGGTAAATTAGGGTTTCATATTTCCATCATGAAAAATTTATCTTGTTTCAAAATTAAAATTAATATCATAAATAATGAAATTTTAATGAAAAGTCCGAAAAAAATCAAATATAATACTGACCACCTGTAAATTTTACATGGTATACAAGTAAGAGATAGATTCATGTATCTTAATTATGGATATACAGTTGAATAATAAACATTACTAATGAATCTATGTGAGTAAAATATTATGGTATGGCTCACAAAAAAACATATACCACCCCGTATCCAATCTATCAATGAACAAATTCATGATTAAGAATTAAAATATAATTGAAACATGGGTCACTCACAATGAATGTCAAAATTATATTTGTGGAACTATAATATAGGGGTGTTTTTATTATTAACAAAAATTATATTATACTTAAATCAAGAATATAATTAAATAAATGAACAATAGGCTCTTTAATTAATATCCAATTGTATAAACTAATTTATATATCCAAAAAAATATTATACATTATTCTCAATTCTACTTTTATGCCTCCATATCCACTTTTTTATGGTCTTGAAAAGATATCTTCCATTAAATATAAAATATAATAAAATAATTATCCATCAAAAAAATTCCCCATGGAATATATAAATCCACCAAATTCCAAGAAAATGTTTTCTTTTGTGAAAAATGGCATGTCATCTATAATTCATATCAATAATTAAAATAATAGTGTGATGTCCACCAATATTCAAAATGATATTTTTACCATATCCACTAAAAATCATCACCTAATTTATATTCAATATTAAAAAAATTCCATTAATGTCGTAAAATATTTCATAATAAGTCTTATTAGAGTGTGAAAAGATGTGTTAAGATGAAAAATGAAACTCTTCAAAATATTGTGGTATCCATGTATGGTTTAATTCTTCATCAATGGTCCATAATTTGATCCACATTCCCTCATATAATTCCACAATGGTAATACCATTAGGGAGAAATTTATATACCATAACCACTTTTCGAAATTAGTGAAAAATAAATGTGCATAAATATGTATTTTGACTAAATTTAAACTAAATCCAACTACAATCTTCATTATACCATCTGATCAAATCATGATATTTCACCCATAACTTCCAACATTACAACCTGTTTTATTCTTCAATCATACAAGAAACTGTTTATAAAATGATAATATATCACCATGATATAATATTTAATCCTTACTTTAAAAAAATTAATCATTAAATATTAAAATATAAATTTATATATTTATCATCGATTTTTATACCTTTACAAAAAATTTATAGAAAATTATTCAAATTCCACAATACAACACCACCATATCAAAAATGATATGACACATCTAACATGATATATTTACAATAATAAACCCCAAATAAAAAATTCCATAAATAGGTTCCTCATATTTAATCTTTAATATCATTGGTTTCAGCAGTATATTTTATAAAACACTGGGTTTGATCATTCCCCTCATGAATATTGGGAATCCAAAAAATATTGAGTTAAAATCAGGACTCATTATAATCTATTAATTTATAATTGAAATATAATATCTTATATATCACAATATATCTATATGAGAAAATATTGATGTTGAGAAAAGAGAACAAGATGGAATTTTGTCCATAATTCATAACTAAACCATTAAATCTAATCAACCACTTATATATCAATGATTTCACATAAATAACCAAATATTCATTTAATCTTCTATAGATTAAGTTCATATATTGTATCTTCCCACATATATCATGCCATAAAATCTCAATGTTTGTAATAGATTTATCCCCCATAATTTTTGAATAATTCTCTAATAATACTTTTTTGTATTACCGATCTCTAAGCCCACAATTAATGTGGCTATCAAGTTATGCATTGATTTATTTTATTGAACATTCCATGTGTTAATTAAAAAAATAGAAAATTCTCTATAAAATCTGTCACATCTCTTAAACTTATTATTCAAATGCTTTCTTCACAATACTCATATAAGACACACCTATTAATATATAGGGTTTTCTTCATTTGGTTATTTAGCTCATAATATGACACCCAATGACTGAAATGCATATTATTTATCTCAATATTTATAGTTTTCCTATAAATATATTTTTTATATTATCAATGAAGGGGATATCAAGGGGGTATTCATAAAATTATGAGTGAGAAAAAAAATACACATATGGTTTTATAATTGGATAAATATTGGATATGGTTAGATAGAGACAATAATTATAACATTAAATTCATTAAGGGAGTTAGCCTTGTCCCATGCATAAAAACATAGAAGAATAGACATGATGTAATCAAAAAATTAGAATCATGAGAATCCAAAAAGCGTGGCTCAAACATAACCAAAGTCTCCAAAAACGTATTTTATGTTGAACACCATGTAAATATATAATAATGGGTTATAAAATCAAATTAAACACTACACTTAGTACATTATGAGATGAAATTATTACACAATTGATTTTTAGGATATATAAACACTGGAAGACAAATCATATCGAAATACATTATTAAAATGTGTTACAAATTAAAAATAAACATACTTGAGTCATAAATAGAAAATATAACCATGATAAATATATGAGTTATATAATGATTTTAAAAGAGAAAGAAAAAATGTAAATAACATTGATACCAAAAAAATTGGAATATATCATACATTTTAAAAAAGTGAATAAAATACATCTAAATAAATATAATTAGGAAATTTGGAAATTATATTTAGAGATATAATATTCAAATAATATATAAAAAATTTAATGAAAGTAGAAAATAATCCATTATAAGATTCAAATGGTTTCACATAAAATAATCTATAAATTGTGTAACATAAAGGCATAAATATCAATAGAAAAAAATAAGGAAAATGAAAAGAAATTAATAATGGAAAAAATGATAAATATCAAATTTTGATTATATAGTGAAAAGAAATGATAGATAATATGCATAACGAATTGGAAATAATGGGAAAGAACACTATAGTCGAGTTCAAATTTCTATAGATGAACCTCCAAACTATAGAATAATCATGTTAAAATTATTATATTAATATTTCAGAAACAATTAATTTTTATTTAATATATTATAATTAATTAATTATCATTTTTCATTCATTTTAATTGTTAATATTTTTCACATTTAATATTTTGTGGTTGGCTTGTTTATAGTTGGGAAATTATTTTATCTGATGATAGGAGATGATGGTCACTGTCTTATCATCCCAAAAAATATGAAGGTATAAAGTTGTAGGTTATAATAAATTAATAATTAATATGTTTCAGTATCATAGGTCATAGTTATAATTAATATAATATTTCATTATAATCATGTTAAAGAAACATAAAAACAATTTCAATTGATTATGTAAATTGTTTGAATTTGGACATCAATTCATGTATATAATTTCTCTAAAAAAGTGATGTGAAAAATTGTAATAAATTTTTATTTTATCATATTTAATGGAAAGATTCAATGTAAAATATGGTAATAATAATTGGTAAAAAACTGACTATGTTTGAGACATTTTGGACATTTCAAAAAGATATTTAGACTTCGATAGGAATGAATTAGCTAATTCTGAATAGGAATAAATCTAATCAGTAATCATCATTAAAGTTCAGTGATATCACACCTTTATTTAAATTAATTTAATGCTAATGAAATTTTATAAACATCCCTAGAGTATATAAGAGTCATTTAGACTCAAAATCAATAATATTTATATGCTAGAGAATATATAAAATTCACTATGAATGACATGTAAGGTAATTTACAATGATAATAGGTAATACATAATAGTATTTAAAACCCTAAAAAATAGTATGTTATTGGACATCATATGGTCTATTCTTTCATGGTACATGACATGCATAAACGATAAGGACATTTTTTTTCAAAGGTGAAAATCTTATATGGGAATGTCTTGCAATTTGAAAAATCAATTGATCAAAAGATCTAAGAAACGATGAATGAATCCATTTCATGAATTATGGTTTGTAAATATTTGTAGTTATACCCATCTAATGAAGAACATGTGATTGTGGTGAAATTGACTCTCTAATGATGTAGACAAAACTGTCTATAATGTAGTCACATCATGGGGAATGAAATGAGTTGAATAAATGAAAATCAATTAGAACCACAAAATGGATAGTGATATTTCATATCATGAAATGATTTAATATCATCAAAAATATTAATTCCATGAAAATAATCCATTTAAATACTTTTTATATTTTTTACAACATGATTTCATTATTGGAGAGATGAGCTATTAAGTAGGGAACAATTATATAACAACCCAACATTTCACTATATAATTTTTCACTCAAATAAACATTATATTTGATATCATGTTTTATATACACAACCAAACTAATATGAGAAATTAAATAATATATAAATAATATTAAGAAAAAAATACGAAAAACCAATCCCATATTATATAAGAATAAATTATTAACCAAAAAATATTATATTTATATATCTATAATAAATGTGATTTCATTGTTCTTTATCAATTAATTTATAAACATGTTATATAAAATATATAAAAATATTTTAAATGATAATATAAAATATTTAAATATGTTAACTTATATATTATACTTCTATAAAATAATTTTATTATTAAACTATAAAAAGGTCACAGAATTTTTAAGAAGTTCCTTTTTCAATTAAAGATATTTATCACTATATATAACATTTTCATATAAAAGATAAATATATAATTATTTATAATTAAAATTAGATAAAATGCAAAACATTAATTAATTTAGAATGTAATAATTATCTCACTTTTAGTTATTTTGATTTTCACAAGATGATTTATTTTTAGGTAAATAGTTAAACTACTGTTTTAACCATAAATATGTTTTTCTATAGACCTTTCAAAAGATAAGGATGAATTATATATTTATAAAATCAAATTATTAATTAAATTTTTTTTTTGAAATGAAAACAATCATGAATTATAAAATATTAGGATAAACTTAGAAAACATATTCATAACATTTAGGAGATTATATATTAACATTTTCTTATAATTTTTTTGTTAATTTTTTTGTTAAAAATTAGTTTTATAAATTATTATTTGTGTTTCATTTAATTAAAATATAATTAATGTTTCATAAAATAAGAAAGATTATCTATTGAAAATAAATAATATTTAAATTTTTATACCTTTAATAAATTTCATGTTTTAAAACACAAGTTTTCATAAATCTATTTTTACCCATTATGTGAATTTATTTTTAAAATTAAAATTTCAGACTGATAGAAATTATATTTAATAATATAGTTTTATAAATTTAAATATGATGGTAAAAATTAGTTAAAAATTAAAATTTTAATTTTTCTTGTTAAAATGGATTACTGATGTTAAAAATTGATTACCCTATTGAAATCAATAGTTGTAAAATCGATTTAATTTAATTAATTAATCTAGAATATTTAAAAAAACACGTTTAAAAATGACTATTTTTTAGTTTGAATAAAACAAACCTCTATTCACTTCCCTTTTCTCTAGTTTTAATAAATTTACACAAAACATTACATTATTGAAAATGGCAATGATTCTTACAAAATAACCCCCCTCTTCACTTATGAATGGGGATAAATCCAACACATAATGTTACACATTTATTTTTAAATTATATCATAAAATATGAAATATTATATTAAATTATCCCTTTTCCATATACTTAAAACCCAAATCTCATTTTATGAGCTTATGTCCTCTATATTCAAGTAAATATGAAATATAAAACTCAACTTTTCGATATAAGTATTTACTCCTTATTAATAATTTTTTCATTATCATTCTCTTACAAATAATTCCACACAAACTTAATATAATTAAAAAAATAAAATTAATACACCATTATGTTGTCATACTAATGTATCAACCCTAATTCATTCATTTCAATATACTAAGAAAAATAAAGGAATATCGATTGTGTAAAAATGAGGACTACCATCTCCACAGATCGACATCTTCCATTTTTTCATAACCAGTTTTTATAGTTCTCTATAATTATTTAATTTTTGAATTAAATATATATATATATATATATATATATTATTTAATGAAAAATTATTATTAAATTTCAAACACCCAAATGCATTGAAAAATAAAAATTTTGTCACATGTTCAGGTAGACTACCAACTTCCTGAAGGACATGCCTTCTTTTTCAGAACCATCTAAAATGGATTCCCCAAAAATTTGATTTAACTAAATAATAGGATATAAAAATAATATTATTATTAAATTTTAAATAAATAATAACAATCTTCTATTCCAATTAAAAATATAAAACATCATACATGTGTATGTGGGTATGGTCACCTCTATGAACATGATGTAATTTAAAATTTTCATAAAGTATTTTAATACTCATCAAAATATTTCTAGATATTATTTGATATCTAAAAAAATATAAAATATTTCATTATAAATATCAAATAAATATATTAAAACAAAATCAACCCATAATAATACAGATTCATTACTTGCATATTCTTCTAGTTTTGGTCAGTTTAACCATATAAATGAATTATGCTATAAATATCTATCATGGGTGTATTTATAAACATAAATAATTGTTATATTATACAATATTAACCAAAAAATAATTTTTTAATGTTATGAAATTATAAAATTGACATTTTATATGTGAATTTAACAATAAATAATCATAGTCAAATTGACCTCAAAAAAAGAGCATTTCTCCTTACTTTTCATACATGGAGTCTATTTTTGAATCCAATGGAACTATATTATTTTTTACTGAAAATGAATAATAATTTTATTAAAAAATATAAATATATATAGTAGGATTTAAATTTACAACACCTTTTATGATATTCAATATATATACCGACTTATATATTAATTGACAGAAAACCCTTGTGTAACTGACATTAGAATAAATATATAATAAATTTATAAAATATGAAAATAAAAAATTATTAGAATATTAAATATATATGAATAAGGTGATTTAATTTTTTAAAACAAAACTTATTTTATTATCCAAATATTTATTAACTTTTGAATAATGAATCTGGATCAAGGTAAGGGGATTTAATAAAAAACATAATTCCCTGAGATATATTTCTTATTGTTAACATGGAAATATTTAATATGATATGATTAATACCAAAAGAATTTATTTTACTATATTCCTCTAATAAAATTTCATTAATGACCAATATAATTTTCTTCATTTAAATAGTATTTATTCTTTAGAATACTATGAATGTAACTATTTATGCTAAATTAATTTTCCACCATTGAGTTAAAAAATTTCTTATTGAACTATATTGTTCCATCACATATTTATTACACCTAAAGAATGATTTATAATTTATTTCCTAAAGCCTGTATTTGGACTTAAAAGTCGTCATTATGAAATCATTATAATATTACTCTTACCTTAAATATTATTCGTCTTGTAAGTGTTTTTTGGTCTAATTTACAAATTAATGGTATATTCATCTTTTTATTGAAAAAATTTCATTTAATATCATTAAAAATTTAAAATTTTTTACAACATATGATAAATTTCATTATCTTCATTGTATTTGATGATGAATATTAAAAATCCTTCATGTATAATGTGTTTTATTTGAATGTTACTCAAATGTTGTGGGTTTCTTTTCCAATATTTTTTTTCAAATCAAAATTGTTTTAGAAAGATAATAAATAGTTTAATATTATATTATTTATAAAAATAATCATAATTTTACTTGGTTATTCATCTAAATTTACATTTTTCTCAAAATTTCACTTCACGATGAATCACAATTTACCGAAAGTATCATTATCAATTGGAACCAACCCCATGTCTTATCTTCAATATATAACATCACTGATTTTGACGTTCATATTCATCGGATTGTTATTGATGTGTCATTATCTATGAATTAATAATTTATCAAGGGCATTTTATAACACTTTTCCATCTTTAACATTCTTGAAATAATCTTTTCAATTATCCAAATTTTTGGTTTTCATTGTAATTTTATGATAACATTATTTAAAAAAATATTTCATATAAACACTTAATTATACCAAAATATTCAGCCTATATGGAAAAAAAATTCTATGAGTTAATTATTTTTTGAAATAAAATTATATTCTCATTCATTTACAAAATATTAAAATACAGATATTTTTTTAAAAAATTTATTATTTGATAATCATTATATATAGATGTATTTATTGAAAATTCTAGTTTCATAGTCTTACATATGATAAAGTGGTTGATAAAAAATTACCAATTAAATCATGATACTCTTTTAAATTCTCAGAAGTTGGTGATATTTATATTTGAATTTTAGGTATATTATAATGGGAAAGAGGATTTTTTTTGAGACATATAAGGATATTTCATAAGTATATGTTTTTAAATGATATGAAACATATAATAATAGAAATAAAAAACCAGTTTGGTTTAAATTGTGACAATGAAATATTTAAGGGGACAACAATTAAAAACACATGATTGTGGTATGGGAAACTCATTGGTTAAATATAAACATGATATTAATGGAATGAATTGTATTTTTATTTTGGGTATGCTATCATATTCAGTATTAATACCCATAGAAACAATTCATTATATAATATTAATGCAATCCATGATATTTTTTTTAAAGTAAATATCATTTTTTTATGATATATATTTACTAGTTTTTTACTTTATTAACTAGTGGTTTCTAATTTTTAGGGTTAGGGATAGATTTCATTTTTTGATGTATATATGATTTCATTATTGTTGAATTTGTTATAGATTCCTACAATCATATGAAGGTTATGTTTTGGAGAATTTATTATTAGGTTATATACATACTATAATAAATTTTTGTATTAATGATTAATGTTTTTAAGGACTAATACATAAGTTAATATAGCCTATGTGAGTAAGGTATATTTCGTATTAGAATTTTTATCATAGTTGATAAAGAAGATAAATGTTTCTTCAATAATATTCTTCATAACATAATAATTAATATTTTCTTGGATGAATTTCATTAATAGGGAGAATGTGAGGACTCAAGATTTTAAAATATACATGTTATTTTGAATAAAATATATTTTCAATTCATTTTTTTTTTGTATTCATGAGTTTTGATGAACACCAAAATGATAATCAATCAATTTAAAAAGGAAGGAGTACCAAATTATGGGTATTATTTCCCCCAAAAAATGAAGGATAATGTGGTGGATGCTTGTAGATCCAAAAATACTCTATGTGGAATATAGTAACTAGACCATAATAAGGTCACAGAAAAGAACTTTTTATAGTTCATAACAGTAACTGGATCTCATCAAACCCCATTCAACATGTAACCCTTTACTAGTAAAGGTGCTTCAAACAACCAGAGGTGAAATCTTAGCAATAGGATAAGGTCCCCTAGAAGACACAATTTTTCATAAATGAGAACCTAACAGTTGATCAAAAAATCTAATGATAATATGGGGAAAATAACCAAAAGGGGGAGACCTATTTCTGTTGTATGGATCATGCGATGCATCACTGATGAGAAGGATATTTGTCCATGACAATATCCTTGAAAACTCACAATACCACCAAGACATTGATAAATAAAACAAATTAAATAAACATGGAGGAGGCATAAGCCTCTTTTAGATGTAAAAAATCACGAAAACTTCCATTGGTGGTATGTAAGACACTCTGAGTCTCTAATAACATGACCTCCTCATGAAATGAATTCTCATTGATATCAAATTCTAATTCCATGAATATTCTAATGTTTTAAAGGAATCCTCATTATATCTTTTGGATCCATGATAAAAATAGATGAATTTTTCTATGAAATGAACATGAATCACAATAAGACCATCATTGTTCACTCGATATATATCCATGAGGTATATAAATTTTATTTCAAATTACACATGTAATCTCGTATGACCCTCCTCCATTGTAACATAAAAAAGGAATATAATATATAGAGGAGGTGTAATACACTCATGTTTGTGAAACCCTTGTGACAAAAAAAGGAATTCTACCATAGAGTCTCGTGAGTCTACTAGAAAAGTCTACATAATCTATGAAGGCCCCACAAAAACCCATCCATATCTCACAGAATTAAAAGAAATGTTAGAGAGATCTTGAGAATTACTTCTAAAATGTTCCCTGATCTCACGAAGGGCATTGGATATGCCAATACGACATCAAGAAATTACATAACATTGTCCCAAAAGATTCAACAAATGTCTGAATTAATTAAAAATAACCTAATAAAGTAAATATTAATTGGATTGAATTTTCTTCATTGAATATCAGGTGACTACCTTAGTTTGATCCATGATAGAGGCTCAAAAATACATGTGGCACAAAATCCCATCGTTAACTCCATTATAGATTAATGTAATATATGGAATGTAAACAATAATATAGATAGGGTTCTGATGCCTATAATCCCCCATACTAGCATGAAAAATGTACCACTACAACTAACTATCGTGACAATGATGGAACCCACTCTTAGTGGATAGAAAGACCCTCAGAACATTGCACCAATGCAAGAGTGGATTTATTATAAGGTTTATTTTTTGATCATAAAGTTCCCCATCTGGTAATGGTTCATATAAATGTCGTAGATATCACGTGAAATGCAAAAAAAACATCACGTTATCATCATAGATCACACAAAGGATCTCTGGAAGGACACATGAAAGACATCTTTCAAACCATCTACATCATGTGAGACATAACAAAGACTAACAATGAACAAATCTAAGTCACTACCAATATAAATTCTAGATCTAAGACTAAAAAATAGGGATATATAGGTAACATCATATATTTTGATCCTCATGTTACTATCATGAACTACCTAGGTCTTCCGATAAAATCAGGGTATATGACCACATTCGTATAACACCCCTTATTTGTACCACATGGATAATTCTATGCCATATGGATATGTCATGATAAGTAACATGGCGCCCTTAGTCATGTTACTAAATTGTAACAAATTCCTTTAGGATCATCATCCAAGATTTATGATGTCCTTCATAAATATTTCCAAACTCACACAATGACATCAACATCATGTTAGTTGAGTCTTGTGATAACACCTGGTAATGTCAAATGGATCTCACAACACAATATGGGAAATGTGGGTAGGTCTATAAATGACCTCCTTTCATTTTAGATGAAACATGTGACACCCTCTTGAAAATACAGACAGGTCAAGTGATGGATTCTAGGATAAACCATAGGAATCCTATGATGTCATATGGACAAGAAAAAACTAATATTTAAAATAACACCTAGTCATTAAATCCATTAAATATGAAGTACTATATAAAATTCAACCATATCACATTATATCCACTGTAAATTAATGGAAGAAATTATCTAGAATATGAAGAATGAATCCTAGGCTTTTCAAATGGACAATGAATGTATGACAAGAAGACAAGCATGATATGTCAACTGAGAATCCAATGACTTGATAACATTGTTCACCCTCGTGGTTTTAGCCCATACCATAGGAGAACATTATTTTGTAATATCGACTATCAAAAAAAATAGGATATTACACAAATATAGGGAAACAAAAGTGTGTAATACGCAATCAAGGGATCTATAATGAATCTGATTCCTGCAATAAGCAGGATACGTAGGATGCCTACCCAGGCCCCAAGCATCATATTAAAAAACCACAAGGGATTTTCCAGTACATAGATCCCTCATCTATAAGAAATTATATTGATCATTTACCAACCCATGTTTCTCACAATGAGCATAGCTCCCATGGGATTTGGGAAATGTAATAATCACATAATTTCATTATAATCCTCTATGAAGGTAAGGGGAATCCTTATAGTGTAAGATATTGATCAAGGGAACTATGATGACTATGATTCCTTCCACAACTAGAATATGTTGGCCTCCCTCCTAAGGCTAGACTTTGAACATAAATCAGAACACACATTACTAAAAATTTCTTCATGTCCCTAAAATATCAACCATCAAAATGGTGAGATAAAACTGACCTCTCATCCACTCAACCAATCCAAGCCCCTATATGTCATTGGGTCTGAATCCCCATTTGACCGCCATAGTTTAAAAATAAGGTACATACACATTTATGGATGATAGAACAATTGAGTTTATCTATTAATAATGACATTGACATGATTATAATGATTGTACAAGAAATCAAACCCGCACATTCAATCATCAGGCCCGACCGAATCCATCTCAATGAGAGTTTCCCATGTCTTCTATTTCACTTCAAAACAGATATGGTGAACCAGATGTGAATATATGAAATAATAATTTATTATCTAAATCTAACAAGCTATTTTTTATACACACCATATGCAATTTTTTTAAATAATGTGAATCTATTGAGAAAAATAATTATTAGTGAATCATGAATCGGGGATAGTTTATTTGAATAGAACATAAATATAACATTTTAGGACCATCTTGTTTTTAAAAAAATACTCTCTAATTAGCGTTCTCAAAATATTATCCCATCATTTTTTTGACAAGTCCATACGAGAAATATTTCTATATTGGGAATAATAGGAAAATTGTGTTAACCATGCATATATGATTGGAAACATCTTTCATGTGATATTGCACTAATCGGTGGTTTTATTACTCATTAATTAAAGTGACATAATATAATACTCTCATAACCGTAATCACAATGTGAGACAATGTATTCTTAATCTAGAAATCATTCTGAAAAATCATATATGGATGCCACCCCTGTGGGTCGCAAAACAATATCACCTATATGATAGATTAAATGGAAGGTGAAAAATAATATGGATTCAGAATACCAATTATGTGGTACAATCCCAGACCTAGAAGATTCTCGCTAGGTTAACAAACCATTAAACCTGGGGAGTCTGCAATGCTTGGGGAATTTTATAGCTAAGATAGTTTCCCTCAAGTCCATAACCAACAGAGTTTGGACATTATCCTTAGATCATGAAAATTAAACCATGAATATCTAATTAAGGACTGGGAATCTGGATACAATTCCATTATTGGTCAGGGGCTACCCATGTTGGCTGATACTAACCACTTTCACTGACGACATCTCACTGGTATCCACCAGTCAACTACTAAGTGTACCATTAGAAACACTGCATCCTCTAATGACCTCGAACGAACATCAAGGAAGGATCATTTGTCAAGGAAGGCCATGGATATACATGAGATATACCATACCTCCACTCATTATGATGATGAATTCTTGCACATTTCAGTAGTAACTATAAAACATACTCATATCCTTGGTCACTCAGAACATGTTTATAAAAAATATCCCCCTGTAGGTTTGGTAAAGGTGCATATTCCTACCTCAGTGCACATTTTCCATTAGCATATCTCGATGTCACATTGAGGAATGAAGTAGGTGAATATTATTTCTTTAATAGAAGACATATTCTAGGGTAAAATTGATAAAGTCAATGTGACTTCTTATATCCCTAAACACACATTTAGAAAATGCCAATATATTTTAGCAACAAATGAAGAACTCTTATATAATATTCTGACACTGTTTCAGATAAAAGGACAGGGATATATTCATATCCCTACTACAAGGTCATCTCAACATTTAGATCATTATAAACATGTTTTTGTATCAGAGGAAGCAATAATCCTTTCTCCTATCTAGGAAGATTATCATCATATTCTGGTAATGGAAGAGGCATCAGACCGTGCTAATATGATCATTCCAACCGGGGAACACTAAGGGAGAGTGTCATATTACTTTGGATATGAGAGAAAGACTAAAAAAATTATTAGTGTAATATTCCAATGGCCTAGGATTGCACTCATATCAATGTTCTTGGTAGCTCTCACCATGTGACAGAGGAACATTCAATGTGTCATGCTCATATTCTTGTCAAAGATGTATGACGGAGTACTACAATGGCCCATAATCGGGCATATTTCTTCATTCTCGCAAGGGATAAAATTGTGATAATGACACAAGGATCAAGGAAGGTTCATATTATTATTAGTGAATTGGTCTGAAATATTGTAGAATGATCAATGATTGTAGGAGAATATTCAAAATTCCATCAGTAAAAAAAAACATCATCATCAGTATGAAGAAATACATTAGGATGTTCATATCTATTCTAACATTTCGTATGTCTATATGTATATTCCATGAAGGAATTCATATACTTAATTGGCCCATATTCATGTTCATTATATGGATCTCTATGTGAGTAAATTACTTGCATAATTCATGCATATATCCCATCTAATAAGGACTAGTGGCATATCCCAAAGGCACAGAATCAGGATCATTCTCCCATCATGATTGTGGCTCAACAAGTGAGAATGGCATATGGATCGAGATATGATACTATTCCCGTCAATAATGAGACCAATCATTAGCATGTTCGACTAGTTTCTCATATATGAGTTTATACACCCACAATATCCGAAGATTAAAGTCATTTTTTTGCAACCATCATTAAACATGCTCATATCCCTGAACAACTCCAAAAGGAAGCTCATAATATTCTCAACACAATGCGGATCATGACCCATATTCCTAGTATACTCAGTCTTAGTTTCCTATAGATAGTTTTAAAAACACTCAAAATAGCACATGTGTCCATTGACACATCCACCATGAACAAATATATTCATTACCATAGTATTCTTCATCATGGTTTTGTGGAGATAGATCACATGGACCCTACTCCTAACTATCATTGTGGTTAGCCTCCCCAATGTGATATCTCAAAAGAAAAATTGAAATCATTCATATTATAATACACCTATATAAAGAGAGGTGTCTCAAAATTTTACATATTCATTTAGAGTGGTTCTCAAAACACTAGGGTTGATAATATACAGTTCCCCATCAACTACTAGTAGCACTATAGTATCATCACTATGTGGCCATCACAATCATATTATATGAATTAACCATATGGAGGAATGTACATTTGAAGAAGAGGTGGCTGACATTGACATATTTTGAGACTTTTAGCTGAAGGAAACCTCCAAATAATTTTCTGGCTACTCTTTACATCTTACAATGAGGTCCCATATTGGATTGAAAAAGAGTGAATGCCTTATATGTGCCAAAATATTAGGGAAAATCATCAATATCTAAAGGCTATAAACCGACCTTATTCATGATATGATGATCAGATATAGACCTTCAATATTCTCTATTTTGAACTATACCTTTCTTCAATTTCTGTGGCCCAAGATTCGAAACAATATAAGACCTGGGAAAATGTACCACACACTTTCTGTTATTACATCAAAAGTCTTATCCATTGGTATCTGAATACAAATCATGCATTTCTATTACTTGATGGGGACTTTATCAACTTTTACACTTTACTGCACCCCAAGAATATGGTAACCCCTAAGATACAACATCCATTAATTAAATATCCCAAGGATAAATCAGGGTATCAGGTAATGATTGATCCATTTGGTCACTACAATAGAATCGTACCACATCACCAATGCCTATAAATCATGAATAGAGAGATATGATGGATCAAATTATCTCATAAATGTCCCCTAAAACCAATATTAATTCATTTGAGTCATATATACTAATGTTGTAACAACTTGAACAACATTCATTGATGAATAATTCGTATTATGGCCTTCCATATCACACAGCTCTCGTGCAAGCTATGCTGCACCACATACAGCGTGATGTAGTACCATCTTCCATATCTACCATCTAAGAGTAGACGTAGCTAACTAGTATGGGGAAATATCTACCAACGCCTATACCTCTATGATTTAAAATTCTTGAGAGGATTTTATACACATATATAGTATATAAAATTAATGTTCAGACCACTAGGTTAGGAATATTATTATCTAAAACACCATCAATAGGTGTGGAATCCCCTTAGAGGACCCTAGGGACAACAACATTGATTTTTGAAAGGCCCCATCCCATAGGGATGCTGGAATTTATATCTTCATGTCTTTCCTAAATGTCAACAAATTCTCCACCAGAGGCTTTAGATCCTCAACAATATGGACTATCAATGAAAATTTAGGCGCCAATGAACCCCCATCTCATAGGGATGGGGAAATTTTCAAGATCACCATCACCAAAATGATAATCATATATATCTACATGTGGAGGAATAAATAAATGTTCATCATCTCACCTATTCCTCCCACTACAAGAAAAACATCTTCTAGTCGATGTTTGTTCAGCAAACATGAAAATAAATACCCTCAGGGTCACTATTTATATACCAATAAGGTAAGAACGTACAATGAAAGAGATCAAGCCCCACTGGGTTTTCAATACAAAACATCCCAATATGGCATTGTGATTGAATAGTTACCCTATGGAATGTATTGTAGAATCATCATGTTGAGTCAAAAGTAATGAAATAGCCACTATTTCTCAATATTCCTGTCTGAATTTCAACACTATCAATATGGAAGGCATTTTTGATCTAGACACAAATACATGGTATTACAGCAAACAAATAATACCAATGGAGGAAGTTCATTTGGATACACTAAAAGAGGCTTTACACACCTAAAACCAAATAAGTCTCTAAAATATGGAACCTATGAATAATTAGTTTCCACCTACTCCATTGAAAAATGTAAAATAAAAAACTAAATGGTAAAAAAAATACTAATAACTAACATGATGAGTTATTATTCCTACAACTATGGAATAGGTTTCACAATATGAGAGTGAGATATGATCCATCAAGAAACTAAATGATGAGCTACTCAAGGGAAATAATTCCATTTTGAATTGTCTACATAAAAAGATAAATATTTTCCTCACATAGCTGATGTCCCAAAAAGTGTGGTATCTAAGCATCAGATTGGATCCGGATCTTGTATCCAGATTTAAAAAAATGAGGACATCAATACTTATTATGATAGAGATTCATTTATGAAAGAACCTATAACTTTTCACGAAAATCAATTAATATATTAATGTATTGAAAAATAGTAGGATATAATGGTCTAACCACCTCTTCAACCCCCAAAAACTTCATGAAGATAGGAGACAGATCAGGAAGAAATCCCCCCAGATATTCTAATCATTAATGAGTCCCTGGATACATGGATGAAATCTATGGAATAGTGATGTTACTATATGTAGTATAATAAAAATCCATATCCAGAATGGGTTCATGACATATCCAACCACACAATTATAGAAATCCAACAGTCTCTACAATTAATGAAGTGAGCTAACACAATGATAATCTCACACTTCATATCCCAATGTTTTCTGATGATAGGACATTGAGATCATTAGAAAGCAAAATTTGTTAGGTGTTTTGGACAAAACCTGATAGTTCCTGCCTTTTTTGTATGGTATCCTATCGGCTGGATATGTTTCAATATGGGAGGAATTTTTTCTTCTATTTCTCTACCATTTATTTTCTATAATGATAAACATGTCATTCTTTGACCGAATGATCTTCATTAAACACAAATATTATATGATTTTTGGTATCATATAGTGACGAAAAGGATTAACCTATTCACTTAGTATACCTCTCTCACAGGATTTTTTTTTGGAGATCTATGCTAAAAATATTTGGGATAAGTTGCAGACACCACATATCCCAATGAACTATCTAGGTGGGTTATTTTAGTTCATAGAAACATCACAATGTCTTGAAGAAACCATTTAGTGAACCTGATCGAAGCATTAACTCAATTTCACATCATTGGTAATTTTTGGGGAAATATATATGATTTAAACATCACAATAATGACACAAGTGATGCCCATACAAGCACCTAGGATGGTAATGATCAACCCAAAACCTCATTTTTATCATAAAAAACAATATATTAACCCTCATCTACAAGCACATAGAAATCAGGGACACCAAGGGTTTAATGATTTAGTGACTAAATAATTCCCATTGTCAATGAACAAGTCCCTAGTTATTTATTGGTAGCCATTTATAACAACAATTTCATGCTACCAAAGACCTATAGGCTTGAGTAGGTCAAACTCACTGACCATATTGACTACTTACCATTCCATAGAAGGCTAGGTATTAATATTGAGGACTACATCATATTCAAATAAATCCTTTAAGGCATGGTCCATTATCAATAGGTGGTGCTAGATAAATTATCCTAGAATGTGTCTTGCATTATTAATTACTAGTTAGAAGAATATGGTGATTGGGGAAATGTCATGGCTAGGCTTGTGTGAAACCTTCTCAAATGGATTACTCAAAAAAAGTTGACTGAGATCATTACACCTCGAGGGAACTATTGCATAAACCCATAATAGTTGCACCACCAAAGTAGGAAACAAAAAATAAACCACACAAAGAAAGGCATGAGCACTGGATGCATGAAGACAATGAATAGTAGTAGCTATATTCTACTCCATTGAATCCACTAAATCTTTCATATTTATTCCTTGAAAATATGAAACATGGAAACCACCCCAAAAAAATGAAACCTCATCATAAAAAGAGATCTTCATTGGTACATTTAATGTGATACACTTAGAAGAACCATTATATGATGACGAATGTTCCCAAAAACATGAATTACCCGTACATAACCGATGAACCAGAGGACACATGCTTTGAATCCTATGACACTAGCTATAGAGTGGATGTGGTTGGGCCCAATATTCTGGTCATATCACCATTGAAAATATATATATAGCTATGTCCTGTTGGAATGCAATCCATCATGATTAGAAGAGGCATGTCGGTATCCTGGAACCCTCCAACGACCATCCACACCGAATTGTTGTGCATGATCTCCCCACGAGTGATTGATAATTAGATAAACCTAGACAAAGTGGAAATCCAGACAGCCACACACTATAGACACCTGGTTGTGCCTTAAAATTCCTTGAAAATCACCATTCTCATCCACCTCAAATTCCTTGACTATTGAGCTACATGTCTTGGATGAACTCCACATTGTAAATACCAAACTTTTGTTTAAAATTACAACCAAATGAAATATTTATCCATGGTTACCCAAATATTTTATCCCTTGATGTGATATATCATTCAAAAGATCTCAGGGAAGAACATGTTGAAGCCCTCCATAGTAGATAAGAATTTGATACCGAAGTTGTGACAACCAATGTTTATTGAGGAGATATCAGGACATCATAATTATATGTCTCTATCTAATTCATATTCCAGGATCATAAATAGTCCATCCAATCGAATATAATCCCCCTCTATTTTTTAAACAGACTCAATAATTTCAAGTTCTAAAGTACACTATTTTTTTATGGTTTGTGATCAACCTTATTCCGATTAGAATCTTCTAAAATTTAGGATATAAGGAATGGTATTTTTATCCCCAAAAAAGGCCATTAAAGGGTTTTATAAGAATGAGTGAATAAATTTCATGAGGATCAACTTAAATCATAGTTTTGGGATCAAAAATCAGATTATGAGTTTATGGTTATCCAGCAAGACACCACACACAATTTGCATTTTAGAAGGACCTGGTTCAATAGACACCTGGTTGTGCCTTAAATATTCTACCAGTGTTTTATGTAACCCACTAATGAAATGGTTATAATATTTCATAGTGACATCACCCTGTTTAATAATTATAAATCCATATACTCTAAAATTAATTTCTAGAAAATGGGAGGCATTTAACCTATATATAATGATGATAAACTAGTTGTGACACCTAATGGGTTGGGGATAACTCCTATGAATCCCTAGAGTATGGTCCAAAAAGAAATTTTTCATTATATAAATATGGTTTAGGTGATATAATTGACCATAAATTTTTAAACACATACTGTCCCAATAAAAGTATAAAAGACCATCATCCTTGACATCTCTAAACAATAAATCAGGTTGCTTGGGATTATAATTTCTCTTATCATGGGCTCTATCACCCTTATGGGAATGGAGACTACACCATTTTTTAAACTACATTAGGACATGTAGCCACATACTTATAGATAGAAGAAGATAATGATGACCTCATGAACTCCCCTCCAACAATTAAGAAAGGTGTCTCCACCCCCCAATGATGACCTCCATAAAACATATATTGGATCAGAAGAAGACCTGAAACCTACTATGATTAGTTCTTCCATTCCCCTTGAACATAAATAAGTGTATATCACATTTTGATAGTAGTAGTAACACTGATATGAGTTCTGTTAAAACTACTTATAAATGATTTTATAGAATCTAGATGTGACTAAACACCATCTCAGACTTCCTGATGAAAATTAAGGATTCGAGATGGAATTTAAAAGGATTCTCACATCTCATGCTACCAATGTATCAGAGTATGTTAAAATATTGGTCAAATCACTAATTTTATGAAAATTTCTATAAAAAAATTGGATTTTCATAATTTCATCTGTCAAGAAGACGAATAAGAAGATTATCTTTTACATTTATTTTAGTAACCTTAATCATCATTTCCCAAAGGAAGACTTCACATTGTCAATCTAAAACACCTGATTGATAAAAAATATAGATTCCATGACCTTTTCCTCATGTATGGGAACTCATGGTACAATTAGATAACGATTCCCCTGATAAAGAATAACACACTTCCTTCAAGTCACTATAGTGAGGGATTTTCTATCATGAAATTCCCTTGAAAATAATGAATTTAGGCTCCACATATCAACATCCCATGAATCATATCATTACTTAATTTTTGGGAAATATAGATGTATGTTATGTCGATGACTTAGTGGTAAAATACCGACAATGAGGTGATCACTTCACAAACCATCAGATATACTTTGACAAACTAAAACAACACAGTATGAGGGTGTATCCACTGAAAGGCACTGTAAGTGTAACATTATATATGTTACATGGATTTTTTGTGTATTCTAATGCAACATCATGGTTTACATAGAGAAGACTAGTGTTGTCTCAACAATGTCACCTCTGGGAAAACTCAAAGAATCGAGGGTCATCCAAGGAAACATTACATACATTTAATGATTTTTAGACATTATGGCCAGTAAATATCTCCACTTAACCAGGATAATGAATAATGTAATAATCTATTATTGAGAAGATTACTACTAAGAATCCATATATGAACTCAAGTAGTACATGTTGTAACCACCAGTCATGATTCCTCATGTGGAAAGGAGGTCACTCATATTTTATGTGGCTACCATGGAATGCTCACTCGGGTCCCTCTCGAGCATTAAATGTATGACCCTATGTTTTTATAGACATTTTTTTTCAAATTCATTAATTTTCATTAATTTTTTAGAGCCATGAAGTCAAAAAATCCTTCCACATTGAATTGATTTGGCTAACCTTACAAGAAACGCCATGTTTTTTCAGACTAAAATGTTATTAAAATATTATATATTAATACATAACCTAGATATTATGTAATACATTATGAATAGAATTAACTAAAATATGACAAAATATTGTTTTACAAGTAGAAATTGAATTCATTATTCATAATGAACCAATTGAATATAAATGTAATATTTTTAAGAAAAACTACTTTTATGATGACAATATAGTTTTATACTAATAAATTAAATTAATAAAAATTAGTGAGTGATATTAATGTAATATATGTTATATATTCAAACAAATTTCTTTTATGTAAATAAAATAGAATTCATATTCAAAATATAATAACAAAAATAATTTTTCACATAAAAACCAATATTTTTATTACAGTAATTTTTCAGCCTTTTGAGGGAGAAGATATATTAAATATAATTTTTTTATTTATAAATTTTATATATTCCAAATAATATTCATTTTTGAAATAGAATCATAAAAATTAGAATTGGGAAAATTTATCTATATTTTTATGTGATGTTTCATTTTGAATGAATTGTAAAAAATAATGAAATTTAAAACAATTTTTTTTCATATAATTCATTTATATATTTAAATTTTATTCCTAGTAGTTTGTAATTTTTTATTAGGTAACTTTTAAATCAATAAATCCAATTTAGGTTATTATTAGAAATTTTCACTTTTAAATTGACTATAAAAACATAGAATACTTTTGAATGTTTTTCTTTAAAACCTTACAATGTCATCTCATCTACATGATTATATTTATATTAATTTATTCCAATTATGGGTTTATATCTTTGAAAAATTTATAAAATAATTTTAATTTTAAAAATAGAAAATTTTTAATATGCTTAATATAGTTTTTACAAAAAATATATTTGTGAAGGAAATAGAATTAATTTCAATTATTATGGTTAAATTAATCTTAATAATAGACTGAACTATAATCATAAGGCCCTAAAAACCTAAACACTAGTCCAAAATCCATTATATGTCCATATATTGAATATAAACTCCATTTTAAAGGATTTGGACCATTATGAGATCCCATTTATATAAAAAAAGTGGGTTTGGTTTCCCTTTTCCATAATGCTACAAGAGTGACACTCCTCCATTTTAAACAACCTCCTCTATACCCACTAACTCATGCCTCTCAATCCATTTTTTCAAGACAAAAAACGTCCAAAATTTATACCTAAAATCCATATATTCCTTCATTAGGCCTTACTTGGGCCTAAATACTTCCATAGATGACCATTGATGCAAACCAAAAGGAGTTACCCGATTAAGAGGTAACACCCTCAATCAAACTCCTTTAGTTTATTTTAATTAAACACTCCATCAGATATTTATATTACATGATTGTATAATATAAAAATTATCATAAAAATACTAGGATATTTTTAATTATGGTTTTTTATGTAAACATAAACTCACTACCATCTAATGGGTAATGAACAAACTGTTTTCGTGTATTGTGAACTACTGCCTCACTAAACAATGATTGTTCATTATTCATTTACCACCTCTCATGGTGGAAAATATTATTAAAAACCTATTTATATATGTTATATATTATATTTATTACATATTAAATATTATTTAATTATTTTAAAAAACAAATATCAATACATTACATTATTTTTTAATATAATAATTTCATTTGAGGAAATGTGGACTACTGCCCCCTCAAAGAGATGCGATTCATTCACTCACAACATAGAATGTATTAAGGTTGTTTTTACTAAAAATATATGATATATATGATATAATAATGCTACTGGAATAATTATATATATATATATATATTCACACACTTATATTTCATTTACTCTATTTCTTCCAATATGATTATAAAATAAAAATAGTGTTCATGTGTATGTACAACCTAAAGTCCCCTTCAATAGTTTATTCCATTTCATTAATCAATATTCTATATATTTTTATAATACAAATATAATAAAAATAAATTATATTTAAATCATGATTTAAATTTTTGATATCATTATATATTTATTAGGATGATAGATATAAAAAAATTAAGACATAAGTGAAAGACACAGAGAATATTAAATGAAGTGTAACCATAAAATGAAATAGTTAGCAAGTAGGTAATATATAGTCATAATAAGTACATATATGGTATTATATAGATGAATATTTTTCTGTAAATTATTTCTAATAAAATTATATTTGTTATACTGGATACATGAATAAGTACGAAGAGAGTCAAGAAATAATATAAGGGAGAATAATCTAACTTTTTATATATGTGATATAGATGTCTTATTCACCAACCTTATATTTTTTGTGGTGTATATTATGATCCTGAATGTATATATAATGATTATTAATAAATTTATGGGTCATTATATATCCATTATATGTGCTTTCTATATTGGGGTTTATGTTTCAAATGTTTTAAGAGTCTATTCTGTTTTTTCATTGAAAACGATTTTGAAATTGTTTCCAAAATTATTCATATGTTTCAAGTACAAATTTAGTCCATTTTTTCAACTGTTTGTTATAATTTTTCATGTTTATTTTCAATTTAAATAGTTTTTAATTGGATGTATTTTTAAAAAATTATTTTCGAAAATAAGAATGATATTATCCTACATATTTTTTATAAAAGATCACTCAAAGCTTTTCCAGATATAAGATAAAATCTATTAATGTTACAAATAATTTTCATTAAAATGATATAAATGTTCCCTTTATAATTATTCTTTGTTTGGTTTATTCTTGATTTCATGGTCTTTACTAAACTTTGTTTCTTTTCAAAGAACAAATGTTTACGAATACAGTTTTTTCATTCATAGGTTATGTTTTTGAAAAAATGATTATGAAACATATATTGATTTTCAATAGGTTATGATATGATTACATGATTATGATACCCAATTAATTTCAGGGTTTATGATATGATTTTATATTATTTTTTGGCATTTGTATGTATGATTTCATTATGAGATCAGTGGGAACATTTTCTCCCTCCAATGAATTGGGTATAGATTTATACCTCATGAGGTAGTCTATGTTGGTCTTGGGAGTGAACATATACTACTATGATTGTATTGGGAGTGATCCTAGAATACTAATATGACCATTGGAGAGAAAGATTAATACAAATATTGTATGATAAGTGAACCCATGACACTAATATGGCCATATGAGTGAGCTATGAAAACCAAGTTGGTATGGCGTGTGAACCCAAACTTTTATGATGGTCATGGAAGTGATGTCTTGGATAGTACAAAAATCATATTATATGATTATGTCTTTTCCACGATTCCATGTTTTATTACCATATTATTCATTCATGGATTAGGTTCATTATTTACTTAGGATTCATGTTTTTTGAGTAGTCAATATTTATTCCATGATTCTTGTTTGTGATCATTTATATTTAGGGTATGATATTCAAATATTATGATCACATTATCATACTCATATTTTAATATTAGTGATTACATGTCTCCCGTATTTACCCTTATTGAGCATTTGAGCAGACCCCTTTTCCTTTTTCCATCCCCAGGTTATGAATATATTTATTTTGTTTTTTTTCTATGTATGATGATATTCATGAAGAAAATAGTTTGAGATAATATAGATCACATATGTACCAGTGTTCATGATTTCGTGTTTTAACAGGAACTGGACTAATACGATCTTTAGGAATTTATTTATAAAATGATTTCTATATTTTTAAAAGGTGATATAATTTATATTAATGTAAAGGTAGTGTTTTTATAGTTTATATCATTGAAATGTTTTATTTAACCTCTAAATTATTGGATGATAACACCATATTAAAAACCCTATGGACGTGCCTAAGTATTTTTCTATGGATAAAGAAAATTATTGGAAAACTACATGGAATTTTGGAAAAGTATAGAGTGAGTGGTATCATATTAATACATACCTCCCTAGATACTACAAGTGGATTTGGATCTAGAATAAATTTACAGAGGGGTAAAAAATCTAATAACATTCCCTAGGCCTGACTCGAAGTAATCTGGTACGCAAAAATGGGACTTTCTACACACCTTGTATGACACTCCTAGGGGATATTCTTTGAATATTTCCAAACACATGATGAATCATTATAAAGTAATTGAATATAATTTTATTATAATTAAACATGGATAAACATAATTTGTCCTATATTAAGAATGGTTTCATAACATAGATAGTGTACATGTGACTTTTCATGATTTTCTGGTTCCTCATTGTGATACCAGTTTGTTACCCTATACTTTAGGTTTTAGTCGATGGATGGAAACTGAATGAACCGCATTAATGGTGATTTTGATAGAAAATTAAATGATTTTCCTCATGTGAAATTAATTTCTATGTGATATGGAATTAACAATATTATTATTATGCTCACATTGTATTCTAATGCTATTTATCATGGTGTAATTCCATTGGAGAAAAGGAGGGAAACATTTTGTTGAGTCATTTATGATGAAAAATCAAACTCCATTCATGGGATCTTATGATCCACTTCTTTTATAACAATAGATCATTAATTCTGAAATTATATTCAATTTTCTCTACTGTTTACATCATTATAAAGTAATTTTTTCTATTTTATTAGTTTGAAGGTGAAGAGGACTAGTGGTGGACTCTAATTAATAATACGGGGTTGGAAGATGAAATTGAATCTGTGGATTGTGATGAGTTCAGGAACTAGTCTTTCAAAAAGTATGTTCCTCACATTCTTTGATAAAAGATGTAGAATGAGTTCTTTGAGTTGAACCAAAAGGACGGTGAATCTATCAGAAACTATAAGGCTAATTTCACTAGACATGTGAGGTATGCTTCATGAATTATCATCCCATCCAAATTTAAATTTCAAAGGTTATTCAGTGGCTTAAAGACTACACTTAGAAAGTAATTATCCAATATAGATTTTAGATTCTAAAATGATAATGTTCAATTGGTAATCAATGTTGAAATAGAGGATTGAGTCACATATCAATATCATTGTTTGACAAGAAAAAGAAGATATAGTTTAAAGGAAAATCTAATACCCATAAAGTGAAAAAGATGATATTTTTTTATTTTGTATGTGGGCGAAGAATCATAGATTAAATTGTCTTAAGGGGTCTATCCAAATTTTTAAATGTGCAAGGTAATTCCATCAGGAATTTAATTTACAAAGATATTAGAATAAGTTTGCTAATGGTGGAAAGGGAGAAAAAATATAACAGAATTAACCTCTCACACATTGATGCAACAAGTGATATGAGAAAGATAATTATTCTAACTAGTTCCCAATCCCATGGGATGGGGATTGAAATAAATTCAAAAAATATCTTAAATATAGGGAATTGGAGAAATCTCATGAAATCAATATTTTTGACGAGGGGTGAAACAATGTTGTGATAAAAGGTACACTTATCATCCTCTATAGTGTTGTTAATGTCTTATCTGATAGAGGATCCTCCAACTATTTCATATATAAATAATTTTAAATGGGAATTATGATTCAAAAAATATGAATAGATTTATAATTAGAAGAAAAAACCCCGATGGTATGATTATTTCATCCCAAGTATATGATTTCTCTCTAGTTGATGTTTTGGGAATGGTATTCCAAAAAATCATGTCATTATTATTTTGGTTTAATTTGATGTCATCATAGGAATTTATAGGGATTATATACATAAAACCCACATCAACTTATAAAAATTCTAGGTTGTGTTTGATATTATAGACCCTCCAATGGTCGACCAAAAATGTAATGGTAATAGTAAAATTCATATGGAGATGGCATACAGTGTATGGATCATAATTCCCATTTTGAAGAGAAATTTATCTCAAATGGTTGGGAAAAAATAGACATCATGGATATTCCCATTGTTTGTGATTTTTTGGATTCCATTATCGAATATTTTCCTATCCTTACATGAAAACATGATGTTGAGTTCTCCATTAAACTCATACTTGAGTCTACATCAATTTATAAGACTCTCTATAGAATCGATCTGATTGAGTTGCAATAATTGATTAGGAAAACCCACGGTATCCATGACAAGGGATTCATTCGGCTAAGTGTTTCACCTTAGGGTTCACCTATTATTTTTTTGAAAATGTATGATTAATGAAATTTTATCCATGATTATTGATAGAGGAACAAAATCATAATAGAGAATAACTATCATCTTTTCCGTATTGATGATATGATTGTTGAAAAGTATGGAGCTCAATACATTTCGGATATTGAACACCATTCTTGATATCATAAATTAAGGTTGAATAAAGAATTTATACCCAAGGGGAAATTATTTACAATGTATGGACTGTATGAATATACAGTGCTTCCTTTTGGTCTTACTAATTCCCATTCTATCATCAAGAATTTAATGAATATATTCTTTATAGATTACCTCAATAAATTTTTATAGACTTTATAGATGATATTATTATATATATAGAGAAAAATTAATATCCTAAATATCACATGAAAATTATAATGATGAAATTATAGTAGGATAAAATAAATGAAAAATTTACTAAGTGTAAATTTTGGAAGAAAAAATATTCATTTTTGGGTAATATAATTTCAAGAGAAGTTATAGTAGTTGATCAAAAAAATGTAGGACATTTAATTCTAGAATAAAACAACCACAATGATTGATATCTATATCTTTCTTGATTTATCTACATCATTACGCCCATCCATTTATGGTGGTGGTGAAAAATAATTTACAATAAATTGTGGGGACGGTAAACTGTATGTACACACACTTGGTGATTTCATTTTTCATAAGTTTGATAAAAGGTGGAATATAGTTGTATCATAATTATAACAACATATCATTATATATTTTATAATTATTTAATTTCTTATTAATTAAACAACTAATAAAGAAGAAGTAGAATAAGAAATAAGTTTAAAAGAATTGGTAGAAGAGATTACATCTTCCTTAATGTGCTTCCTCTAAATCACTTATTAGAGCAATAAAGTTAGCCTTTGAAGATGAATAGAACCAATAGAATGTAAATAGTTAATTTTTTCAGGAAAAGGGTAGGTTATGGATGAGATTTAAGGCTCAACTTTATGTGAATAATTGTAGGAGGTGGTTCCCTTTTATAATTGAAATGAGGGACACTTTTGGAAACCTCCAAATTATTAATTTTTTAATTAAATCAAACCGCACTCATGAACAACAAAAATGTAGAAAACTGCAATATGATATGAGATAGAGTATCAATATCATCAATCAATAAAATTTTTAAATGTTTTTTTGTTAATTTATACATTATCATTTTAATTAACACTTAGTTATATAATTTTTTTCATTTACGATAACAAATATTTCAATACTAAAATGGTGTAATATTTTATTTTTATATTAATTAGAACATAAATAAGTACCTTATAACATTTTAGACCATATTATAATTGTTAAATATTTTAAAAAGTTTTTATTAATTTTAAATAATTTAAAAAAACAATATTTTATTAAAACAACTACAGATTCAATTATGACACTAATCAATTCCGGGATTTTTAAAAATATCAAGCTAATATGTTTTCATCAAACCAACCAAATTATTATATATATATATATATATCATGTATAGGAAATATAAAAAAATCATTGAATATAATAATTAGATAACCATATAATCATTTAAATAATTTTTATAACATTAATTTTATATTTACATTAATAAAATAATTACTAAATTAGTTTTGTGTAATTATTTAATATACCTGCTTTTGGGTAAAAAAATAAAAATATTATTATGAAGTAAATTATAATATATATCATAATAATACATTTAGTCGAATTTATATTTTGTAAAATTAATCATTAAAAATATTATACATAATAAATTATGAATGTGACCACTTTAGCATAACATTAAATAAAATAATATAAGTGTCTCATTCTCTTCCATATATATAAAAATGGTCAATAACAATACCCTTTGATTAATATGATATATATTTATTCTACCAATATGAATTTGTAAATTTTGTTGGACTTTTGATGGTTATTAGTATTTTAATAATTATTATTTTATTTATTTCTCATTAATAAATTAATTTGTACACAATCAAAGTATAAGTATTTAATGTAATTATGTGATTTCTAAAAATTAAAAATAACTTACAATTACAAATAAAAACATTTTAATTTTAAAATAACTATTTATAACAAAATTTATCTTCTGTATAACCTTATACAAAATGGTTTAGTAATTAAAATATAAACAAGACATATTTAACATTTCTTTAAATAAAATGAAAAAAATATATCAATCTCATCCAACTGGCTTTCAAAGAAGACCATTTATACCTAATGATAATTTAGGTCGAAACGCACAGATCAAATGATATTAAAACATGTGTTAGGGTAATTTTAATATTGTATTATTACCCTTTATTATATGTCTTACCCATTTAACATATTAAAAAAATTACAGAAGTTACATTTCATAATAACCAAAAATAAAATAATTCTATTAACAGAATTTTGGAAAAATTATTCCAAATATGGAATCTATTTTTAAAGATTCAAAATATGGATGTTTTAGTAATTAATTTTAAAATATTACATTTGTTAGAAAGAATGAATGAGTTTCTAAATGTAAAAACATTGTAAAAGATTGAAATATTTTCACAACTGAATTCTATATAAAATTAATGATAATGAAATAAATTATAATTAATAATAAAAATATTCTATATTTACCCTATAAAAAATTCAATAATATAATTTAATTACATAAATTATTTTGATGAAAAAATTTGTTTTCAATTAAAATTTAGTATATTTTTTTATACTTAAAAATTTTAAACGTATGAGAAAAATATCAAAAATTCATCCAAAGTAATTTTTTATATACTACATACCAAGAAGAAGTTTGTTTTTTAAAATTAAATATAACAATGTGTTGAAAATTTTATTTAAAATAGGTTCACCATCAAAAGGTATAAAAACTACATTTTTTTAAAAATAAATCTTTATAAGAAAAATTGAATCTGTTCATATATCATGTCTGAAAATCATATAAGATAAATTTTAATCATTAAATTTAATCCAGAAATAGATATTTTTCTATTTTATAAACACAAAAATATATTTTAGAATGAAATTAATACACCTTACAGTATAATGACAAGGAAACAATATGTAGTTGTGCAATTATACTTGATCTTGTGAAAAATGAATTCTATCAGAAGAGCTTGAATTTGTATGTAAGAAAATCCATGAATAGTGTTTCCTATACTGATTTCTAATATGGTGTTGCATAAAGATCAATATATTATTGGTGTAGTGTACAACATAAGAAATTAATAAAATTAAAAAGAATCTATCGCATAAAATATCAGGGTGTCACACCGCCTCATTCTGAAAAATCTCATTAGTATGACATCCTCATTTCATGATGAGTATTGGGTGTGTACAAGAAACCTTATGTTCTTCTTTTCATATATGAGGAAAAATGGAGTGATTATCCCATGAAATTATTAAGCATTTTATAGGACCATTATTGGTCATGAAATTTATACCAAGAGGTAGATTTACTGTCTTTCACATTACTCCCAAAATCATCCATGACCCTCTCTCTTTGTAAAATAAATAAATGGAAATTATGTGAGGAGGATGCATAATACCTTAATTGTCATAAAACCCATACAACATTCTTTGTAATTCTAAATCCTGGAATCATGATAGTTTTTTAAAAGACGTCCAAATACCATGAAGGTCTGTTAACAAACCTTCGTTGTCTTACGACATTCCCAGTAAAATCACATGAGATCATGTGAAGGCCTTCAAATAGGTGCCCCAATCTCCAGAAGTCCCTTGGACATGTCAATATGACAATGAGGAATTTCTTATTCATATATAACATGAATAAAAAATTCCTCATTAAATTTTAAATATGCAATAAATGGAACATTTATGAGAGGGAGATGGTTCAGTAGAAATCAGGAAACTCTATAGGAGAAATCGATGATTGTGGGTTACAAAGACGCCTGGTAGTAGAGACCTTTTCAAACACTATCCAAGATTCGTGTGATATATGAAATGAGAATTGGTGAAAAAATGTGGTACATAGGCCAATTAATCCCTCACTACAAGAAATAAAAATCCCCATTACCACTACCTACCACGAGGAAAAAGAAAATTATTCTTGGAAGTTGGAAGAACCCTCAGTACCTCTCACTAATGCTAGATCAGATTTATCATAATGTTGGATTTCACAATTGGAATGTTTCTTACCATGTAAAGGTCTGGAGAGCTGCCTGAGTAATCATGCGACGTGCATAATCAATTCCCATGAGAATCATATATCAGGAAAAGTATCCCTATAATGACACACAAAGGTCATACATCACACATTCTAGATCACAAGGGACATAAAAAAGCTAAAATTGACAAGATCTAATGAATTCAAAATATAAATCCTATAAATAATAATAATAAATGGGGATAATCATGTGGAGATATATATGATTTTCCTTATGTTTCTTGAGAGAACCACCCAAGACATGTGACAGTATCAAGCTATGTCACCGATATCTCGTGACATCCTGTGGGAACACTGCATGGATCATGAGAAGCATTATAGACTTGTCAAGACATGTCACGTGACCACCACTTACAAGCCACCCAATTATTTAGAATCCCTACTAGAACACTTTGCAATGATTTTTTATGTCCTTTTGAAGTATTTCCTTACTTTCCCAATGGAATCATAATCATGTCAGTTGAGTCACATGATAGTATTTGATTGTTTCAACTCGATCTAGCAACACCCTCCAGGAGAGTAAACTGAATTACATGATTCCCTCCAGACAAGTCATCTTTATAGTGTAACACCCTATAGACTATCCATCTAGGCTATGGGATGGCTTATTGGACAAAAAATATGGTTCATTTGATATCTATTATAAGATTCAACCCCAATAATGAGTAAAACCCTTATATATAAAATATGATATATAATAATGCCTAAAGAAAAGACAACTGAATCACATGATTTCATTAATACATGTCATCAAATAATTATCAGGAATGTTAGGTAGAAACACAAGTCATATTTAATGAATATAAATTTATGACTGGTAGTAAATATAGCTGGGTTAAAAGGGAATCCCATCGATTGATACCATTTTCCTCCCTCGGTAAATAATCCCCAACGACTAGGAAATATTAATGTGTAATATCTAAGTAGAAAATTAATTGGATATTCCCCGAATATATGGAAACATTATTGTGTAAGAACCAATAAATGGAACTATTAAAACACTCTTTCCTACAATAACCATGATATGTAGGACACCTCACTTATGACTGTAGTTCATATTTTAACACCTTATGGGTTTTCTCAGAAAATAATGATCATATCTTTAGGAAATAAGACTCGTTATTTTCCTTTCCTTGTTTCTCACATTAATCATAGATCATTTAGGCTTAGGGGTATATAATAAAAAAATAATTTTCATTTTAAGCCACTATGAAGGAATAAGGAGACATCATATTTCAAGACCGTGATCAAGGGAACTATAAGGAATATAATTCCCTTCATAACTAAGATACATAGGAATTCTTCATATGACCGTAGATTGATCTCAAATGGGCATCCACATCAGGATAATTCCCACCATATCTCTAAAATTTCGATCATTATGACCCAATAAAGCCCACGGTATGGCCATAATTCCTTATAAAAAATGGATTAAGAACCTCTTGAAATACAATAACCCTCATTAATGTGATAACAAGGATACATAGGCTGCCTTCCAATGTCCCCATCTAAAAGAACCATCATTTTAGATGCATGCTTCATACCTCTGACATTTAAACCAAAGAGATCCAATCATTCCCAGGGATTACAATTCTACATCATCCCTTATTGGATTGAGAAATAAACTAAAAATCAATTACTCTTATTCATATCCTAATCATGATACATTTGATTCATTTTTAGGGATTGAGCTCCATATCACACATCCCAACGTAAGTCCTAATATATAAAAAACTACACCAATATTCCATGATGTTGATTAGTTTTAAACCCTTGTTTTTCACACAGAGCATAAAAAATGAGGTATTTATGAGATATAATTAACACCTCATTAGAATCATGAATGTACATAATCTTGTGAAATATATTATTGTAAACCCCAAACAGTGGCCTAATATTCATTAGTTTTAGTGCCAAGGTCATGATCGGAATATGATAACTCTGATTCTAGCAATAACCAGGATATGTAGGTCATAACATAGAGGCTCAATATGAAAATTATCATTCCTTAGAATTAAAATATATGTCATCTCTACATGATGATAATATTCATGATTTTAATTAACTACATGGGTTTTTATTATTTTAGTAACTAGGATACGTAGGACACCTCATAATGGTTCAATCCCCTACTCAGAATAATTAAAAAACATTTTATAAAAAAAATTATGATACATTTGTTTATATAGATTTATCATATAAATAAGGTATAGATCATTAAACAAATTATTGGAGAACCCGATATTCATACAATTGGATTCATTAATGAGACCCTTTTACCTATTTCTTTAATATGATCCCTTCTCATTTCCATTAAAAGAGAGATAACCTATAATCGTTTTTAGGTTAACTGATATAGTATCATGATTATGAAGAGTTACTCAAACATATCATAAATATATAAGATAGTGCTAGATTAGAAAACATTCCCCTATATGTGTGCAATGAACCCGACCTCCCATCTTTTCGACCAATGCGGGCCCCTAAGTGTCGATGGGTCTAAAACACAAGATGACCTCCTGCCTTTGGAAAATATTTTCTAACCCAGTTAAGGATGAGGGAACCATTGCTATATTGAATTAATACCAACAATAAAGTAATAAAAATTACTGTTCAAGAAATCAACCCCCATCCACATAATTATCCATCTAGCTCGACAGAACCAACCTTAGTGACAATTTTGTGGATTATGTCATCCTTTTAAAAACAATGAGAAAAATAAAACAATATATGACCCAATAGATAAATATTAATCACTAAAATATAATAATGAATCATACATAAAATAAATAGATATTATTAAACATATATTCTCATATTTAGGGGACAAATAATGAATGACATTTAAATGATCAATTGAAAAAAAATTTAAAAATATAATATAATTAAAGTAAATCAAATTTAAATAATAATATAAAAAATTTAAACATATTAACTAATATAGTATCATTAAATGATGTTAAATTTTTTACAAATAATATTCAAGACACCCACTATTTGAAAATATCATTTACAACAAAATAATTTTATCTTGATATTTTTTATTTTAAATAAAAATATATTTTTATAATATTTTTAATTATAATTATATAAAATTAACATCATTCATGAATTAAAAATATTATAATAATCATATTTGTATTTTTGATAAATTTTTAAATATCATAGGTTTTATTTGAATAGAGAAAAATATTGTTTCTAACAATATAACCTTTTTATGTGAAATTTTCATTGCAATATATTCACATAGAACCATGAATACCATTTTTTTTATTAACCAATTATTAATTATAGTAATAAGAAAATATGTTATTTCAAAATAATAGGGGGAAAATATAAAACATATTATTTTTATTTTTTACCTTTAAGTAATATTTTTCTCAATTAAAAATTTGTGTTGTTCTTTTACTTTAATTAATTTTATTTAAAAAAATAAGGTAGTATATTTCATATTAATTCAGAAAAGTAATTAATGATAAACTATTTAATTTATTAAAGTTAAAAATTAATGATAATTTCAAACTATATACACATCTAATGATTAAAATCAAAACGTTCTAAAAACAATTAAAATTTCATGTCTGTTAATTTTCTAATTAACATTTTACCTTGTTAAAAAACTATATTTTTAAAATATTATATATTAAATGAAAATTTAAAGAATTTAAAGATCATATTTTTATTTTGTGTCATTAGAAAATTTTATTATTGTTTACAATTAATTACTGATGTGAATGTAAATGTGGAAAAAATTATAAACCAAGTCATAAAAATCCATGTAATATTAAAAAAATTATTAAAAATAGATAATTGATATTTTTCATGAAAAAAACCTTAATTCATATTTTTATCCAATTGTAAAAATTTATCCTTGATGTTAATTTAAAATATTAAAACTGTTTAGGGTGCCTCCAAATTTTCATTCCTCTTCATATATAAAGTGGGATACTTCCAAAACTTCATGATAAAACATTATTTTTGAAATCAATCTTAAAAAACATAAATTTTTTTCTTACTAGAACCAGATTTCTTATATTTTATGACAAGGTCACCATTAGTTATCCTAATTCCAAAATTTAAAATGATAAATCTATGATGGAAACTTAATTTCTCAATTTAAGTATTACAACATTAATAATAAATTTTTAGTAGTCTTTTTACAATAAATTTAAAACAACATTATTATAATGACATAATTATTTTAAATTTTAATTTATGATATTATATTGAATATAAATACCTTGTTTTTTTCATTTCATCCCACTAGTAAAAATAATGAAATGTTGATTGTTTGTATGTGCGGACTACCGGCTTCACGAATTAGCGTATCCATTTTTCATAGCCACCTCTCATGAATGGTTATATTATTGAGTTGATGATTAATATTTTTATTTAAAATATATTTAATATGATAAAATAAGAAAATAATAGAAAATTTCAATCCTTATAGATCATTGGAAAAATAAAAATGTCATTATATTTACATTAAGACTCCTAAAACTTGGAATGAGGTTTCTATTTTATTAATGATATATCATATTTGGATTAAAATTATAATTACTGAAATAAAATTATATTTATAATATTATTATTTTTCCTAAATTCTAAAATAATCTTTAAAATCTTTCAATTATATTAATAAAAATGAAAATATGATGTGTGTGTAACAGTAGAATACCACCTCCCCAAAAGTTATGTATTTCATTTTTTTTCTAGAATATAATAGTTTTTTTAAAACTCATCAAATATGATTCACCTTATTAATAAAATATATTTAATGTAAATATAATTAGTTTATAAGGATATTATAATTAATTCAACCCATATTCATACATATCGCTTAATTATACCATGTTTATATTTTGGCCCATTTTACTACCTAATTATTCGATGCTATAAATTTTCATCAGGGATGACTATAGAGAAATATGTAACGTTAATATTTTATTTAAATCACTATTTTTTATTTTTTTATTTTTATGGAAATATAATATTATGCATTTTATAAGAGATATTAATATTAAACAGTTATAGTTAATTTAACAAACAAAATGGAATATATGTTATTAAATTTTTTACATGGAGTTCACCATTAAAACATACTAAGCTATATTAATTTGTAATATATGAAATAATTATTTATAAATAACTATATAAATATAATTATTATGATGCAATTTTTCAAAACTATTGATAAATTTCAATATAAAAAAACTGTTGGTAAAAAATCACCAAACAACCCCCAAAAACCAACATATGTGAAAAATATATTATAAATAAATAACATATTATAATAGGTAAACGATTTGATATTAAATATTCATGACTTAGGGAATCATGGTTGTTTTAAAAAATATAATTTTACTATGCATGCAGTTATGTTTTTTCACATAATGAATCTAGGAAATGGTAAGGGCTTCTTGTCTGAAATATAATTTTTTATTAAATATTTCTTATTTTGCCCAAGGAAATCATTAAAATGGTGTGATTAAAAACAAAATTAATTTATTTTACCATAATAATTTTATTACATTTTTTTATGATATTAATAATGTTATATATTTAAATGCACTTCGATTTAATATATTTAAATCATATAAGATATTTTGAAAACTCAATATTTTTACATTTAGTTACAAACATTATTATGGAACTCTATTATTCCAGGATTAATTTATTATTACTAACATATAAATTAAAATTTATTTTCTTATTTTTTAATAGGTTTTTACATTTCATCCTTATAAACACATTTTCAAATGACACATATATTAATGGTTATGCTTTTTCATATGACTATTTAATGTCAACTTCTAATACATAGGGCATGTTTATTTTTATATTCCAATTTTATTTTATATATTATATACATTTCATATTTGATATATTATATCATGAATTTTCTTTAAATTTTATATTCTATATTTAAATTAATTTTTTTATACTTTAAGGGTTTTGATTTTATTATTACTCAAACCGTAAAGGTTTCATTACCAATCTTATTTACTAATGAAGAATGTTTTTAGAATATAATAATTATAAATATTTCTTTTCTATAATAAAACTTTAGTAATTTTATTTGGTTATTAACGATATTTTAAATGATAAATAAAAATTTCTTTTTCCATTAACTCATTTTTACCGAAATATTTTCTTGAAACTAAAAACAACCCTATCTATTTTTCTTAGTCAAAAACCATCATTTTTTCCATTTTTATATTGAATGGATTATATATATATATATATATTTACATCAAAAATTAATCAAATATACTTTATAATACATTAAATAATTCATGAAAAATTAAATAAACACTTAATTATTGTCAAATGATTCATTTTCATTATTAAAAAGATAAATTATTTTTTATCTTTTTTATATGAAGAATATTTCCTTTAATATCATAAATTTTCTATGAGGCTTGCATTCTATTATTTCAATGTTTTTAGAAAGAAACAAATTCTTCTTGATTTATAAAATAGTCCAATTTGAATAAATAATTTTGAAAATGTTATGGATGTTTCTTATTCCCAAAGTGATATTTATTATTCCTCCTAAAATGATTTTATTCATAATCAACATATATTAGAAAAAAACTATCTATGATTGAGAATATTTTATAATTTTTATCATACTAATTATTTATATGGATATATTATTATATTTCTGTATTTAAATATATATCTATTTGTGGAATGATACCTCTCTGCCTTTTCATTTTCTAATCATCTTCAATGTATTATGGTTGTATACTTCTACCATTTTCCTCCATGAATAATGTATATTTAATCTTTATGATTGAGTAGTGTTCACCCAGTGGCTATACATTGATTAATATGGGGAACTGCTGAATGAAACATAATACCATTATCTATAATGTTAAAATAAAACACTCTTTATTATCATTACATGATTTTATTTTCATGGAATTATACATGTTTTCACCAAATACCCATTTATTTTCTATGGGATTATCATGTTAATATTATCAATGTAATTTTGAATGATTTTATTATGGGAATCCATTTGAAAAATATATGTAACCCATTTACATTCAATAAGTTATTTATGATGGGTTGAATTAATTTTTTTACATTTAGTGGGATCTTTATGATGTTATTAATAATATATTTATTATATAACACATATGTTTGTATGATTACAATTAGGGTCCTATATCACCAACAGATTCATTCATTAGGTATTTTAATACTTCGATATTATTATGGTAATGGACTTTGTAATTCCTACTATATTATTTTAATTTGAAGTGATTCTTTCTCCACTATGTTATGGGAATTCTATTTTCTTTTGGTATTTCCACATTATAATCATATTATTCATTTTTGGTTATTATATATTTCATTGTTTTTTTAATAGTTGTTCATATATTAAAATGGTTATTTTCAATTCTTATGGAACATGTTTATTTACTCATGTTTCCATATACTTTTGATTCATATATTATGATCTTCCATTTCTTATTCCATCATCGATGATCTTTGAAATATTAAGCATACCTATCTTATATATATTGATTATGATCATATAAAAATATTATGATAAAATATGATTTTTTATTATTATATAATTTGTTTAAACATACTATGTAACAAAACAAACCCCTTTTAATGATTCAACATCCCATGATATGAAGAAATGTAATATAAATGATGTGTCTTAAAGAGTATTTTTTGGAGACCATTTTAGAGAGATGATAAAGGAAGTTAATGAATCAATAAATTGGTTATATTGTATGAAATTGTAATTTTGATACAGATTACATAGGCTCTATAGTAAAATATTTATATTAGTTTTCAAAATATCTTAATAAAAAATGATCAGTTTGATTTAAATATTTATTTTACTTGTATATATAAATTCATTTTAAAACCATTGCACAGGTATTGTGGTTTTAATCACCATATCATGGAGTGTGGGTCTATGGAGAAAAAAACTAGTTCCCCAAGTATAAAAATTAATTAGTATGTTATAGTTAAATTAATAGTTATAGTGTTGAAGTAATCTTGAAATAAAAGGGAGGAAAATTCAATTAGAGAAGGATATAATCTTATGATGGTTGATCTGGAACGAAATAATTATAATGGAAAAATATAAAATAATTTTAAGCTATGAACAAAATTATAATTTTGTTCATTTTTAGTTTTTATTCATTCTGTTATTTATATAAACATATTTTTTCCATCATTATACACTGTCTATTTCCAAATAACGGAAGGATAAATACTAGTTGAAATTTTGAATGGAAAGGATTACATTTTTTAAATTTATTAATTTTTTGATAAACTTATATTCTACTAGTAGATTCATTAAATTTTTTGTGTGATAGTGTTTTTCGTCTGATTGTTCTCATATTGTTACTCATATTATTTTATTCACATCCCTAGTTGAAAATAAAATCTCTCCAGCTTTTTAGTTTAGATTATTTATTTCATGATACATAATTTTATGTATTGAGTATCTAGTGACTACTAATATGTGTATTGACGTTAATTATTTTAATTTGATTTTCATAGAATAACATTAACTTGATATTGATATTCATTAGTTATTTGAGTCAGTAAATTAGTTAGGTATCAATTTTTCTTTTCCACACAAATTGTTGTGACGTTCGATAACCAAGGATTAATATTTGTTAAACATCAGAATTTCTCTCTCCTATTGGTGGATGATAAATATTCAATAGAATCAGTTATTTAATAATTATATATATTTTGAGTGAACTATATATAATTCAATGATAACATTACATTCGGTAATTGAACCCCTAAACAAATCACCATTAATCATTATGAAAAAACTCCACTTATTTATTCTATTTATTGATCTCCATATCATGAATCACCAAATATCATACCCTTGATTCATAAATATTATAAAGATAATTTCACTCCACTATATGAATAAAACTTATGGTTTACACTAACAAATAAATTATATTATCTTTATTAAATTTTTTTTACACTCATGAAAACAATATCGAGAGTTATATTCTATTTCTAGGGAGGTGGTCTCAAAATTCTGGATAATTATTCGAATTACCCATTCAAATACAAAAATCAACTAATCCCCTGATAAAATTCTTGAGAAAAGATTTCTATAAAATATAAAATTAAATGTTCATGGTAATATTGGGGATATTATATTATTAGAAACTAAGAAAAGTATAATTGTTGACTATGGATCTATTAACATGGAAGGAGACCCAAACTATAAACTTTTAAAGCAATTTCCATCCAGAATTTTAAAAATAAAATACCTTATTACTATACCTATATTACAAAAAAATTTAAAATAAAATAATAAAAAAATAAAATAATATCATTATATCCTTGATTTCATTAATATAAGTGAATATCCTAACAAGAATATCAAAAAATTCACCTTTTCATGCTCAACACTCAAGCATTGTGGATTTGTATAAGAACAGGTTAAACTAAGACCCATTTCTATCCCACTGAAATGATAATTTAAGATATTATTTTATATACATCATTCTATATAATTAAATTATTGTTATTAATATTAGGGGATTATTATCTAGATATTATTCCAAACATCATGTAAAACAACCCTGAAAAATGAGTTCTATACCCTAAGTTAGGAAAATGTAGATAATATTAATTAATACTCAGAATGATATAAGATGTTATGTGCATACTCTTCCGATGGAACCATTTCATCACATAAATTTATAGTCTTATTCTATTAAGGTCTATATGGTATTGATAGAAATATATTGGTTTCAACACCAATACTTTCATTATTTTACATGTCCTTAATGAAATAAATATGATTGATTGGGTATATAATATATAATTAAATCCATTTCAGTATAATAGGTATTTTTAGTATTTGATTAAATGAGGTTGGACTTTTGATTAAGAGCTTTTAGACTCAATAAATTATAAATTGACTACTATTTTTATATATATGGATCTTATAAGATCATTTTAACAAAAACATCCAATAAGTAGTTGAGATCTATAGTATTATTTAGAAAAATATAATTATCAATGCAATAATGTTTATGAAAAAAAAAATTCTATAACTTCATAAATGAAATGGAACATTCAGTATCCTAATAATGGATATAGAGACACTACCCATTTCCAATATAAAATTTAGATTTAAAAATATCATGGAAGAACACCCTTTTATAAAAATTCTCAATAATTCACACTATCTCAACCACCATGGAACTATACCTTCAACTGAAAAGCCTTCTAATAAAAATCCATTATAAATATTAAATTATTATATTTTACACAGACTAGTTACCCATCTTTTATATAAAACCAAAAAAAATTATAGGTTATGGTGTTGGGAAACAATGTAAATAAATTTAAGAATCATCTACGAATCCATAGAGAAATAATGATACAAATCCATGAAACATAACGGGTCTTCAAATTAGAATAAAAAAATGTAATATGATGATGGTAATTACATGATATGAAAAATTAATTCAGTTTACTTCCTAATATGATTCATTAAAGATGTGGTACTATATTAAAACAATGAAATCGAGTTTTGGATAAAATGAGATAGAATATGATATGTATTTTCGATATAATAGTTATGAAGAAGAAGAATATGAAGCATATAATTTCAAAAAAGGGATAAAAATATATCAAAAAACCTATTAAGAAACAATAAGAGGATAATAAACATCATCCACTACTATTTATCATGACAATGATATAGTGATATAAAATACAATAGGATAAAATTACAAAGACAATTTTAGAAAATTTTAAAAAAGTATAAATAAACATAGCTGAATAGGAAGATCTCTAATAGGTTTCTAAATATAAAATTTAGATTATGTACATATGATAAATAAGTGAATACTTCAACTAAGTGAATGATTAAACATAAGAATATATGTTTAATCCTTGATCATACATCAATATCCAGCCAAATTTTTACATTTATGTACATTTATATTACATATTAAATGTTTTTATTTCTTTTAATGAAAAATTGTGTTATATTGGAGCTTCAATTATATTAATTATACATTATGTTATTACTTATTTTCATATGGGAGAAAATAGATAAGAGTTTATTTCTTAACATTAAAAAATCCACCACATTCCCAACTAACGTAAAGGATGATTCCCTAGTAAGTGTGATAAATTCAATTTTCACATTAATTATATTGGAATAATGTGGAAGATAATTAGATAATGTCCCAATAAATAATAATATAGGGTATACCATTATTAAGAATACATAATGCGATAATAATTATAAAATAACACTCAAATTTGATTATGGTTAGAAAATTATCAACATGAATTTTTTATTATATAATGTTCCCGGATGAATATTATTCAGCATTCAATGTATATAAAATTTAATATATCCATCATTGTGAGTAATCTACTATATTTCGTGAAATTATTAATTTTTAAAATCATCTTTTATTAGGAAAATATTTGGAAAACAATTGGAAGAATCATGGAAACACAATGCACTTATTTGATGAGGAGGAGGAATTCAACTTTTTTAATGGTATTGATTTTTAATTCAATGAAATTGGAGACACAACTACATAATTTGTGTCAAAATAACAGGATATAAAAGAAATTTTAATTTATCACTTGTGTATCCCTGGAATATGACATATAAACGTTTTCAACTAATTTAATTTATGTTGTTCAATTGAATGTATGAAAACATAAAATAATCCTTCCATGAAATATGTCTCTTTAAAAAAAAATTTAGGGTTATTTTGAGGGATACTTTGGAGGCTATAGGATGGAGTATAGGATACATATTAATTAGTACATTTGAAATATACAAAAACAAAATTCTATAATAATGATATTAATATCAATTTTTCTATCCATATAGAATTCTCAACCTAAATATTAAAGTTGTATTTAATAAGGATATTGATATTTTTTAGATGTATTAATTATATACCATATTTATAACTCCCAATGGGTTACTTCTATTCAGATGGTGACATTTAATATTAGACTATACATACTGGATAACATGGGAAATTAACTAATTATAGTATGATTTGAGAAAATTTTGACGTTATATATATACTATATGAAATTAAATATGGTCACTAAAAATGATCATTTTCTAAATATCATTATTGAAAAATTATATTAATATTATTATCAAATACCCATAATTTTTTTCTATTTTTAATATCAGGATACATTTATGTTCTCAATTAACTTATTCCATAAGAAATGAAAAACTTTCACATGTCCTAATGATAGTTTTTTATTTAATATAATTTTATTTAGATTGGGTAATACACTAGGTATATTTAGAGGTTGGATGGTATGGATTTTCCCTCATAAAATAAAATACTATCTTGTTGTATTCCTGGATGGTTTTACAATTTTTGAAAATTCTTTTAATCACTTATTTGTATATAATGACAATGTATAGAAAATATTAACTGAAAAATATCCTAAATTTTATTTTTAGAAGTATCATTTTATGGAGGAAAGGGGAGTTATATTGAGACATGCAATTTTAAAAAACCCATTTAAACATATATAACAAAAATTAATGATTCTAATGTATTTTCCTAACCCCCATGAGTGAAACACATTACATATTTTCTAGGTATCATTATTTATATAGAGGTTTCATCAATTTATTTATAATATTTTCTTTTACATTTTCTATATGTGATTTAAAAACTATTGAAGATATTTTTTATGATGATTTTAGAAATATTTTTATGAATTAAATTATAAACTATCCACACCAGTATTTTAACAACCACATAATTAGGATCACCATTACAGATACTATGAAATAATTTATAACAAGTTGTTTAAGAAATTTTGTATTATTGAATTTAATTAGTATATGATTTCATTTCATAATTTATAGAATACTTTATTCATCCTAAAACAATTATACCACCACTTAAAATAGGATTTTTTCCATGTTGGATAAATTTAGATCATATAATCATTTACCAAAGTCTTATAATCTATTTTATTATGTGACTTTTAGGTATCTAATTAATAATTTAAAAGAATGATCTGAAGACCGATGAATCCATTAGATAATTTTTTTTAAAATAAGCATTATAATCGATAAATTTATATATATACACCACTAATATTAAATAATATATAACCTAATATATTAATATTATTAATAATATATAAAATATAGTAAAACCTAGTGTAAATAAAAATATATTATTAAACTATAAATTTCTTATATTTAATAGGAGAATAAAAATTTAGATTTAATTACACTTTTTCAAAAAAAAATTAAACGTATTGAATTAATAAATTTTCTTAATTTTAAATGGTATTATATAAAATTTAAATGTATTCATTATGATATTTTCATTCTAAAAAAATATAAATTGGTATGAAAGAATACTAAGGACAACTATTGTGTGTAAAACTCGTTGTAAATAAAAAAATATATCATGGTACATTTTCCATTTTAAACAAAAGGTAAAATATATAATTTATTGGAGTTCGAATTAGATAAATAATATTAAATTTAAAATATTAAAATTATCATTGGTTTGTTTTTTGGTATTTATTTTGAGATAATTTATTTTTAGATGAATACATAAAAGAATTATTTTAATAAGAACATGAATTTTCTATTTCATTTTCAAAAAAAATTGTAATTGAAATTTGTAGATAATTATTTTATTTATTATTTTTTATTTTCATGAGATGAAAAATAATCATTTTTAAAATATTATGAGGAACGTAGAAAATATATTCTTTGAATTTTGGAGCCTAATTACTTATTTCCACAAAAAAATTGTTAAATTTCTTTTAATGAAATGTTGTTTTAGTGAAATTTAATTTTTTTTATACATTTTATGACAAATATCATGTAAATATTTTATAATAATCCAATTCATGTGTTGAAATTAAAAATTATTTTTCATTTTATTCTCTACGAAAATTTTAATCTCAAAAAATGACTTCTCCAAAACAAATTGTGTTTTGTGGGATTAGTTTAAATTTTATATCTCACACTCTATTTAAAACTATTTAATAAAATTATTTTATTGTTATGAATATAAATCATAAAATTAGATAAATATTTCAATGTTAATTTTTTTCACTAAAATTTATTTTTAGGATTCAAAATCAGTTCCCCATATTGAATTAATCATTTTAATAATTTATTTACTTAGAGGAAATAATCTAAAACTTCATAAGAAATTCTTTCGAGGTTGATGATTGAGGTTTCCCTCAACCAAAACTCACCTCAATTTACATTTTCCTTTTTTAATTATAATTTACTAAATTTTCTATGTATTATTTTTAAATATTATATGGAATTAATTATAGACCAGGAATTGAAATGATTTTTGATTATGAGGCCCATAGTGCCAGGAATAAATATTTGAAATATATTGAATATATTTAATAGTTTTCTCAAGAATTTTCACAAAAAAAGTAAAATAACATCTAAATGGCTAGCTGGATCCAAAATTTGAGGGGCTCGTTGAGTTTATATAAGCGACTTTATCATAGGGGAGTCATAACATTGGCCTGTTCAGGTCAGTTATGAAAGTTAGGTTTTGGACATTTTATTGAATAAAATAAAATACTGATTTTTTTATTTTAACATTATGTAGTGACCTAACGATTTGTTTTCTATTTCTAGAAAAGAAAATTTTCAAGGGACCCAGAGTTAGAATTCATAAAACTAGAGTAATTCATAGGATTTCTAGAGAGGATCCTTGGAAAAATCTATCAACGGATGACGATGATACGGTGGATCGAGATCATTCATGATAGATCTTTATCAACAACGAATCCTTAATAGTGCATGATCCAAATCCAGGGTAGGTATTTATTATTTCAAATACATCTTTCATGTTCTTAGAATCAATGATGAACATGGATTAACCTATAAAGAGATTGACTCGTGTTTTGATCATTCTTGTTGGATAGGTTGATTGTAGGATTGATTTGAGGACGATCACGATTATTGTTTTGATTATCTTGGAAATATTTCTAAATGGAATGGATTGAGCACTGGAGGATCGGTCGAGGTATGAATTGTAAGAACTTAGATTCTTGAAAATCGTGATGAGAATGACTTTTATTCCATGATACATGCTATTTGGGCCCTGTTGAATGATGGCTCGGGTTCTGGGAAGACGTAAAGTGTCACACGACATGTTACATCTATCACAATGGGTATGAGCCCTTCCCTAAGACTTGGCCTATTTCTCAAGGGATACAAAAAAATGGGATGGATTATATGACATATACTTCACCACATATCCATACCTAGACATGTTACATGGGATACCCCATGTACTGGTATATGGTTAGGGGGACACGGGTTGAAGCTGTGTATGGGTACATGGCTAGAAAAAATGGAGAAGAACCCATATAGTAGGACACAACATGTGGCCCTTTCTATACACAGTGTGAACATTTCTACCTAAAATATTATCATGACCACAACCATTGAACACGGGTTGTACCCGGGGTTATAGGACACGACCTGTGACCCTACTACATGTTGTTTATCCCTTTCTACATGGAATAGAACCATTTTACACCATACCTAGGAATAATTTTGTTTGGTTATGTTCCCTTTATCACTTTCCTAATGGTTGGTGGGTATAATTTCATATGAACGTGAGTATGACACCATCAACAGTACATCTAGGATAGAGTGTTTGGAATCCCCTAAGAGGCCCAGAGAAGATCCTTTATTCTTTCCTCACTCCATAGGTTGAGTTTAATAAATATATGTGACCAACATCATTATGAACCAATCCACTAATTTTATGGTTAATACTGAAGAAGTTTTTGGAATCACCTCATGTCCCTGGATGTGATCCTCAAAGGATGTACCATATCACACTTCATATAATTTTTAATATATATATTTCATGACAGTTAACAAAGAACAACACTTCTCTAATGGAAATCATTGGTGCTATCAGACCCAAGAGTGTGTGCTCCTAGTTGAGTGCTTCATTGAATCATCATGTTAGATCCCATGTTGTTGTATGATATGGTAATGAATTACCATAGACTATGTGGTATGGTTTGAGAATATCTGGATATCCTTTTTATATTAAGTTGACATATAATTGTCTATAGTTGACTATTTATTTATTTATTTATAACATTGTAGTTTTGGGGTGCAATAATGATTATTGTAACACTCACCCCAACACGGGATTTTCCTGCATATGTCATGTCATGTGCATATAGGTGGAAATATTATAGTGTTTAAGGTGGGGAAGGATTGAAATGTAATTTTAGATTTCAGATAGGACTGGGTGTTCTTATGGCTTTGAGCAACAATCTGAGTACATATTTTTTGAGTTTGTAATTTGTAGTTTACAGACTATTTTTAGTGGGATTGTATTCTATTATGGTTTTTTATACTGGCTTTAATTTTGGGGTTCTTTGTTGGTTGTGACAGTGGTATAAATTAATTTACTTTCTTAGTGGTTTTTTTAACATTTCATCATTTTGGGATTTGAGATGTGTATATGATTATAGGTATTTAGACAATGACACCCATTTTTTGATATAGCTACTCAGTGCTACTCATCACCCCATAGCCTATATGAGGTATTATTTGGGATTTATGGCATTGGACCCACTAGGATCAGTCATGATAGAGGATTATCTTAGGTTTTATATTCTACCTTTGGACCATGATGCAATCATATTGGTTTGGGGTAACAATGTTAAGTGTTTCTATTTTGGATTTCATAACAGGGAATCTAGTGTTGGGTCAGCGGTCGATGTATCCATGCACTCTAAATCTTATTGCCATATTTTTCGACTTAGTACATAGAAACACTAGTTGTCTGGAAAATAATGGTATATGCATCATATAAGAATGTGTTTTTGTTTCCATGTCCTTCATGAGTCAGTTATATAGATATACATATGGACCATGTAATATCTTTTTTTTCTAATGGATTCCTCCATGATTCATACCAGCTTGGATATAGTAGCTCGATTATGAGGATAACCCCCAGAGTGGACAGGCATCAGTACAGGCGTTGGTTTCATAGATGTTACCTCCAGGTGGTGAATCATTTATACTACTACTTGTGATGCTACCCATGGTATATGTAGTATTGGAAGGCTTGGAGAAGAATCTAAGAGTCCTCCATGAGTCTCAGAGACAGAGATCCGTCATGTTCCGAGGTGTGCTCTACCCTCAGGCGGTTAATGACTAACTTAAGGTGGTGACCCGAGTTTTTTTACTAGTCAAGAATCTAACTAATCCAATGGGGATATTATTGGAGATCCATCTATATGGATCAATAGGGATATGGGGGATTTTTTCTATCCAGAATCATGATAAAGAGAATAAATTTTGTACAGATTTTGAGCACCACTTTATAGAATCATTTTCACCCATTACTCTTAGATCTGTGCATATAAAAGAGTATCTTCTACTCCATTAGGGGTAGATGGATGGTAGCTTATTACTCATTGAGGATCACCAACCTCTATTATTACTGGATCGATATAGTCATGGATTAGTACTTGAAGGCTCAAAACATCATGTAAGGTATGTGTAGGAAAATCCATGCCATTATATCAATTTGAGAATTATTACTTATGTTGGGGTGCTCGAATGAGATTTAGTTGTTGGGAGCATCTTGGCTGAGCAGAGACAACTGACGATAGTACAATGTGGAATGGTAGGCATGAAGACCTCAGTAGTAGGGATAAAATTTCAATATTAGGGATCCATACGTGTGAGACATTTCCAGAGGAGGTACAGAGATAGAGGACCTGCAGTTTTGGGTTCACATGGTGGATCCAGGCAGCCTAGAGAGAGGTGGTGCTACTTATGTGATGGTAGGGGACATATTGATCAATGTTTTCCAACCTGTTATGTTACTGATAGGGAGATAGTGGATGTGCTAATAAGGTACATGTAGAGTCATGAGCAGGTAGATACACAAGGAGGAATGTGTGGAAGAGGGGGCTGGGAGAGCATTGGGGGGTGGTCGACATTTGTACTTGTTACCACCACTACCCCGGGAAGTCTATAGCTAACTAAGGGAGCTGAAGGATATGGGAAAGTATATCTTCATGTGTTAGATAGATATGACATAAGATCTCTATAGATAATTTGAGGTATGATAAGTATCTTTTCTACTCTGACTTTTTTATATATAGACACAGGATCCATTCATTCTTTTCTATCAACATATGTTGTATGAGAACATGAGGTTCTGGTTGAACTGTTAACTTGACCCACGTTCTAAAAGACACCTACGGGAGGATATATGATGATCTTGTCTGTTTTCTATCAATGTGTCCATACATTTAGATGATAGATATTCAATTATAACCTCTCGCTGGCAGCGTCAAGGATTTACGACGTCATTATTGGCATGGATTGATTATCTTCATTCCATGACCATATTGATTGTTTTTTGAGAAGGTTTTGGTGTGTCTATAGTGATGGAATGAGGATTTCATATTTTGGTGAAAAGAAATACCAAATAGATTAAGATATTGTAATGCATAGTAGAGTGTACCTGATCAATCATTAGTTGGCTTGCATGGCCCTCGGTGAAGAATATGTTATTATTTCCCAATTTTAAGCAGTGGTGGTGTAGTACATGGGCATCGTACCTAGATATGTTCTAGGATTGCCTCATAATTGAGAGATAAACTTATAAATATACTAAAAACTTGGGATGACACCAGTATCAACTCTATCATGTCATATGGATCATGAAAAGCTTCATGTGTTGAGGGTGTAGATTGAGGATTTTCAGAGAAAGGGCTCTGTGAGTTTTAGTGTCTCACACTAGGTTTCACCGGTAATGTTTTCAAAGAAGGAAGATGGGAACTTGAGGTTTTGTGTGGATTATTGGCTCCTAAACCAGGTTAAAATAAACAAAATGTATCCACTGTTTATTATTTATGAACTCTTTTACCAATTGAGAGTGTCACGATGGTCCTCGATGGCTGACCTCGATCAGGTTATCATCAGATGCGAGTACGGAATAAGGATACACAGATGATATTATTCATATGTAATTATGGTCATTATGAGTACTTAGTGATTCCATTTTTCATGAAGAAAAATCTAGTAGTGTTCTTGGGACTCATGAACTGTTTCGTCCAACATTACATTAATCGGTTCCTGGTGGTCTTGATCGATGATATCCTTCTGTACTTGGAGTTTGAGGATTAGAATGTGAGACAAGTAAGTATGGTACTAGACGTACATGGATAGAAAATTTTTTATGGGATACTCTCAATGTGACAGTTCTGGATTCAGGTGAGAAACATTCATGGACATGTTATCTTAGTAGATGTATTAGTGGTGGATTCAACCAAGGGGAGGAAATCGCTCGGTTGGTAGCCACCAAAGAGAACGACAGAGATTTATAGGCACCTTGGACATGAATGATATTATCAGAGATTCATCTCTAATTTCTAAAATATAGTAGCACTGATAAACTCTTTGAACCAAAAGGGTTAACTTTTCGTGTATATAGATATGTTCCAGTAGGCTTCTTGGTAGGTGATCCAGAGTTTGAGGAGTGCACTGATCATGAGATTGCCATAGGACGTGTCAACTATGTAGTGTTATTTGATGCATGCAGAACTGTGATGGATTGTGTCCTATTTTAGTGGAAGACATTCATTCCATATGGTTTACTCCTGTGGATATAACATGATTTGAAATACATGACCCATGATCTTGGGTTTGCAATGGCAGTTTTCATGTTGAAGAGGTGGCGACACTACATGATGGGTGAGTGGTTTATCATCTACTCTGATCACAAAAGTCTCAAGTAAATATTCTATTAAAGGGATATTAACATGATATAAGATGATGGATAGTGTTCATCCAGTACTAGGACATTTAGATTGTCTATAGTAATTTTATGATGTACGTGGTGGAATATTCACATAGTAGGAGATCTAGTTCTCATTTTTTTTAATGAGGCATCAGAGTAGTTGGCCTCATTAAAATTATATTTTATGGACAGAGATGGAGAAGCATATATCCAGATGATGGCTATAACCCCACCACTCAAACATCATGTCAGGGAGGTACAACATGGGTATACTGACTGTGATACCATACATCCTCATATGTTCACAAGCCATGCTCTGGATGGATATTCACAAGGTGGGGATCATGCCATTCTTTTAAGAGGACACATAGTTGTAGTAGTGGAATTTTTGGTGGATTTTCTGATGTATTTACATATATCAACATTGGAATTACATCCATGTGTGGAAATGATGTACCAAGACCTTTGATGTTAGTTGTGGTGGCCAGGAATGGAGAAGATAGTTTCAGAGTTTGTGTCTCGATGCCTTACTTGTCAGTAAGTTAAGGCTGAGCACCATGATCCAATGGGTTTGGATCAATCCCATGAGGTGCTGGAGTGGAAGTGAGATGGGATATACAATGACTTCATTGTATGTTTACCCCATACATCTAGGGGACAATGTGGAATCATGGTGATTATTGACTAACTCACCATGTCGGCCTACCTTCTTGCTATCCGGGAGTAGAGGACAGTAGAGAGATTATAATACCTCTATGTACATAATATTGTATAGATTTATAGATTTCTAATGAAAATTGTTTTAGATCAATATTATTATATAAAATCTTGGTTGTGGATGAGATCTTAGGAGGAATTTGGGCCTCAATTTCACCTGAGCACAACGTTCATCCCAAGATAGACAACCAAACTAAGAAGACCAATTAGGTTCTAGAGTAAAGGCTACGAGCATGCATGTTAGAATTTAATCATAGTTGGGAGGATAAAATACCATTTGTGGAGTTTTTTTACACAAATAACTATCACTCCACCATTTGTATGGGACTATTAAAGGCACTATAAAGGTGACCCTATAGAGAACCCCTTTGTTGAACAAACCCATGAGAGTCAAGAATTATGGGCCCAGAGTTGGTGTCAGAAACCACTAAGAAGGTGCATATCATCCATGAGTAGATGAAGACTATTAAAAGCCTACATAATCAATATTCACATAGGAGATAGAGTCCTTATTAGTTTGAGGAAGTAAACAATTTTTTCTTTATGGTCTCACCTTGATATGGGTTATGTAGATTTGGTTGTAGTTGTGAGATATTGATGTGGTTCATCTTCCCTTTTTAGTTATTATGTAGAGTTGGTAAAGAGGCATACCACCTAGATCTACATCCATAGTTCTATTCATTAAACATCATATTCCATGTGTTGCAACTAATGAGGTATGTTCAAAACCCATCACACATCATTGGCTGGGGTGTGCTGGACATCGAGGATAAAGTGACTTTTGGAGAGTTCCAATTGAAGATCATATATTAACATGAGAGGATCCATCATGGGTGATCAATTACCATAGTGTATGTCTAGTGGTAATATGAGAATATTTGGGGGAGCACATGGGAGTGGTTTTCTTTGAATTGTGTACAGTACCCACAACTTTTTTAGTATCCTTTTTTTTTGGAATTTTAAGAATGTAAAGCACTAAGCTGGGTATAGTTTAATTTCTTTAATTTTCCATGTATTATTTTTAACTATATTATAAAATTAATTTGAGAATAGTAACTGATATGGTGTGAGATTATAAGGCATGGTGTAGTTAGATTAAAATTTTGAAATATATTAATAATATTTAATATCTCACATGAGCATTTTTTGGTAAAATTTGAATAACATCTAAATTGGTTCCCAATTCAAAAATATGAAGGAACCATTGTGTTAATAGTATAATAATTACCTAAAGTTAGGCCTATCATCGGTTTTTGAGGATCGATAATGAATGTTAGTTTTTATAAATTTTACATAATAAAATATATTAATGGTTATTTTATATTAATATTATACAGTGACAAAATGAATCATTTTCTAATTGTAAATAAGCAACTTGGCAAGGGGAACAGGGTTAGAATTCATAATCTTAGAGAAATTCCATGGACCATTGGAGAGGAACCATGGAGAACTATCTTGATGGACATTGACGATATGGTAGATCAAGAACATTTTTTACAGATCCCCATCATGAATGAATCCTCAACATTGAGTGATCCAAATCCTAGGTAGGTCATTTTGATTTAAATTCCTTCTTTCCCATTTATATAATAAACAATGAATGTGGATAATCCCACAACCATGTTGACCCGCGGTTCGATTGTTCATGAGGGTTGAGTTGATTGCGGGATTGATATGAGGATGATTATAGTAATTGTTTTGACTTTCTTGTTTATCATTCTTACGGAAACAGATCGATGTCGGAACAACAAATTATTGAGGTTTGTTCCACCGTTTTGTTCGAAATGAAAATTTTCCCCCTTTTGTTGAGTGTTCATTATTATAAATACTATAAAAAATAATGTTCATTACAAATTTGATTCGTAGTACAATGATATTAGATCATTGATCTGGTATCAAGAAGACCTAGTATAAGTGTGATTGTGGTGGAGACAGAATGATTGATGTGTTTTGGGAGATATCTTTCATCGAGTGTTCTTCATGTCAGTGATTAGAATCAGATTTTGGAGCTGATTGAATGCCTAAAACTCACTAATTATGTGTTAGGATTAGGATGCAACCATGGATCTTTAGTTTTGGAAAAAACGACCGAAACAATCGTGCACTGGAGTATCGGTTAATGCGTGCAGAATAAGAACTGTAGTTCTGGAAAATTATGATGAAAACAACATGTTCTCCTTGATACACAACATGTGGTCCATGGTGAGTACTCACTATAACACGCAAAGTTATTGTGGATATTTTTTTTCAAATAAATTTCAATTTTCATTTATATATTTCAATTTACTAATTCAAACATTCGATTTACACTAAATCGACTAGTCATATGTTACACGCAACACCGTGTTGGTGTACGATACACGCAACACTGAGAATAGATTTTGGTATATTTATAAAGGAACTATGTTTAGATTATATTATAAGTAAAAAAATGAATCATTAACAATATGAAACACTAACATCGCTTGTGTTACACACACAAGCAACCGTCCTCGATAACTTGCGTTGTATACAATACTGAGTTTTACTAAACAATGATGTATTAATAAAATATTATTATTTAATTGCATATAAACAGGATTTTATTATTATATTTAAGCACATATTGAATTTTATATAAAATTTTCATTCATATTAATTATTTTCTATACATTATATAAAGAAAAATTTTATTTTTTTTGAAAAACAAAGTAATTTTAAAAAAATACTATTTTCCCACCTTTTGATTATGCACAAATTTTATATCTAGTTTTTAACAGTATTATATATAAATTTCAGAAAATAAACATCTTATTTGGAAGTGATACATAAAAATATAAATTGTTTTATTTTTTTGTATTTTTATGATAAAATTCATTTCATAAAGAACTGTGAAAAATGCTACATTTTAATTCAAAAAAGTCTTTTTGTCTAATATATTTAAATAGTTACATTATATTTTAAATTTTTATTAAATTTTTAATTGAATTTTTTTATTATTTTACCCAGTTTTTGTAATTGGAAATAATTTTACATTAAAATTGGATATAAACACATGTCAATCTATTGATAGTGTTTACTTCTTAAAACCCTGCTTTCTGGATTTGACAACAGGAATTAATTTTAAATAAAATTTTTCTAATTCGGTGCTTTGAATTTTGAAAAGACGATTCAATATTATTAATCATAAGGTCCAAATTAGTAAAATTATTCCCATTTAATTATATACATTACAAATAATAACTTCAATAATTATTTTTATTTACTATGGTTAAAGGGTAAATCAGGTAATTAACGGTAAGAAAATATTTCTATAATATTTTAAAACAACTTGATAACATGTCCTAATCATAGTTTATTAGTCCTGGTTGAAAAAAAAAATCCATAGGTTGAAATTTTGGAATTTGAGAACCAATTGGGTGTGAAAATGATATATTATAATAATTAATTTAAAGTAAAGGGAAATATAACATAAACTTGTATCATTTGACTAAAAATTTAAGGAAGGTTTAGATAATTTATCTATTTTACTAGTAATAGTAATTAAAAATATAAAAATATTTTCTACATCATGTTATTTTAGTTATTATTTTTAGAAATTAAATAAAATTATTTATTTATGACATAATGATGATGAGGGGATTACCATGTTATTAAAATATTCAAATAAATGATATTATAAATATTAATATAAATGAAATTTGAACATTTTGATGTCATCCACGAAATTTTTGGTCGAAGTTGACATCTTATGAATGAGTTAATGGTTTTTTTTTGTTATGGAATTGTGTTGTTATGAATGTAACAATAAAACAATTACTAAAGGGTTACAAAACTGACATAATTGAGTTTTCAAACAAATACTTATTTTAATAAATGATATAATAGTCCTCCAAATATAATATTAGAAAAAATTATTATATAATGTTAATAATATCATTAATGATCCACTTTTTGTTGAATTATCATTTTATAGTAACTATAGTGACCATATATTATGAAAATACAAGAAGACATGGAAGAATTAATGTTTTTAACTAAGCATTAATGCTACAAGACAAGGTTAATTTTGTGACCTATTCTTGTATAACACCTATTGGTAGAATTATTTTGACCCATAATAATCATATATTTGAACTAAATGATTTTGGGACCATTATAAAATGAAAATAAATTTATAATAAATAAATATTTAAATACTTTCCCAATGTTCCCCTCACCTCTTATATAGAAGAGAACTTATCATTTTTTTATTCACACCTCCGTATCCCTTTTTCATAGCCAATACTGGCCCAAAAATACTCCAAATTTACATCTCATTATCATAGAGGCCAAAATTTTGGTATAAAACCACCCTATGTTGTTTCCATACTATCGTAGTAAATCAGGTATCTTATACGTGATGATATGTTATTATAATAATTTTACAACCTTATACATACTTTTATCCATCCTACGAATAATAATATCACAATGCCTGTGTACATATGACATACTGGATCCACACTATGGTGTAATTTGTTATTCAATAATACATAATTTAGATTGGTATAATGATTATGTAAGGTATTTAAATAATTAATATTAAATGATAATTGTTATTTATAATCAATTTAACTTCTCATTCCACACCATTTCACCATTAAGTGAATGATATCATCGCTTGTGCATGCGTACAGCTTATGGTCTCCACGATGCGACGATATTCATTTTCCAAGTTAACCATTAAAAAAATTTAATATATATATAATAAATAATCACGAAATTAATTACATAATAATTCTACAAGATATATATTTATATATATCATTTACGTTCTTCCATACAATTAAATAAGGAAATAATAACATCATTCAAATGTGTGTAAGACCTATTGTATCCATTAATGGTGTATTTCATACATTTATATTATATATATATATATACTTACTATATGTGAAATTTAAATTATATTATACATTTCTGATGATATTAAATAATGATATACGTAACAAGATCAAGACTAAAAATTCAAAACATGTAAGATATAATAAAACAATTATTACCCAAAACGTATCCATAAAATGGAATTGATAAATAAATGGGTAATATAAATTCATAATTGAATCATATATGATATCCTAAATGTTATTATGTTTTTATTAGAAGTTAATAATATGTTTAAAACCACTTTGTGGGAGTTTCATTCACATAAGAAATAAATTTGACCTAAGGGTAAGGGATAATTTTGTTATCTCATTATTATCAGGGATTATTTATTCGTAAGTATTATTCAGGTATATTTATCATTCAGGTATATATTTTATAAATATATAATATTATATATATTCATAAAATATCTTTTGATTTCAAATTTACCCTCTATTGAATTTTTTTCAATGTTATGGAATGAATTATTCATTCATTTTCCATACAAGTTACTTTTAGTCTTTTTTTGGAAATAGTGTGAGATTTTTTTAACGTATACACCATCAATAGATTCTTAATCTTCCATAACAACTCATTTAAATTCAGGTTACATTACATTATTTCAAGTCAATTTTCAATTAAATTCTTTTCTTTTAAAATAGTGTGGCGTTTTGAGAAGAAACATGTTTGGAGAGGAAAGGTTATTTTCCTCAAGAATTGATTTCAGTTATTTTATCAAAAAAATTTTCCATATAAGATGATATATGGTTATGTTTCTATACGTATTATTACATTGATTTTATTGTGTTTATTATCGAATAATTTTTAAAAAATCCTTTTATTTTATATGGATTATAATGAATTGATGTTTAAGAAACCCATTTTATTTCATGGGTTATGCTATAATGAATGATTGATGTTTTTTGTAAAACATGTAATAATGATTTCATAATGAGATGGGTGGGACCTATATCTCAATAAAATTAATTGGTTAATGATCTATATCTCATTAGATATAAATAAATGTAATGGGAAATAAATCTGGTTCATGAATATAGGGCTGGAATGACAAGTAATTCTGGTTATGTAATAAATGGCTATAATGACATATAAACTTGGTTTAGTAATGGGATTTATTCATGATGATAGTATTTATAAAAATTCATTGGATAATATGGAAAAAATATTAAGTTATTATTTTTTCCACAATTCTATTTTTTATTCCAATTAGTTTTGTCATGGTTAATGTTTCATTAAGATCTATACCTTACATACTTCCATGATTTATTTCATGAAAAAATATTTCGATATTTAATCATTTTGTTCATGTATTTACATTATTATTTTTATGAATTATTTTATTTTGTCAATTCATACCCTTTCAGAGAATTTGATTATACCAATTTTTTTTGTCTTCCCCATGATAGAATAAATGGTTTTAGGTAGAAAACCCAATGGGGAAGTTCTTTATTAGAGATGTTGAAGATCATTAACAATGTTATAATATTATGTTATATGTTTCCAAATACACTAAAATAATTTGGTCTTTGGTCATATATTTGTCTAATGTAATATGTATTCATAAAAGGAAATCTAATTTCCTTGTACATCAAGGTTGGTTCGTTGGATTTTGTATTAAACCAATGATATAGTTTACCTTTGAAAACCAGGATGCAAAAAAATTAGTGACATCCCTTGAGATATTTCTAATGTATGTCTTTGGATGTCCCTATAAGTAAGTATAACAGTAGAATTATGGTAATGATCATGAAAAACCTAAGATTAAAACTAATATGTTAGAGATTTTATGTGCACCTCCTTGATTATGTTATTTTCTTAATATGATGTTTGCTTCTTATACTATTATATTTGGGTTTTAGTTAATGAATGTCACCCGAAGGAACCATGTTAATAATCAATTCACTAGACAATTCAATTATTGTCCACTTAAATAACCAAATGTTATGGGATATGGAAAGAATAATATTATTGATATACTTACACATGCTATGAGTCATTCTAGGATTCTAAATTAGCAATGAAGGGACCAACATTATATTGAGTCTATCTTTCGTAAATTTCCACCATCTATTACTGGGTATTATGAGACACTTGTTTCTAAGAAACGAATTAGTACCATTGAAAATATGTTTTCCATCATTTTTTATTCAAAACATGAGAAATTCATTTTGGGTCATTATCTTTTAGAAGGTGAAGCAGAACAGTGGTATACTCTAATCAATAATAGAAGGAAGAAAGATGAAATTGAATCCATAAATGGGATGAGTTCAAGAACATATTTTTCAATAACTACATTTCTCACATTATTCTAAAAAAATATGGAATAGGAGTTCATTGATCATAAAAATAAGGATGATGAATCTATTAGTGCATACGAGATAAATTTTACAATACTTTCATGGTATGCTTTTGTCTTAACCATTCAACATGAAAGTAAAGATGATTTATTCCTCCATGAATGAAAACCAAGCCTTATAAGGGAATTAACTATAATGGAATTTTTTACCTATTAAGATATAGTTTGTTTTACTCTCGAGGTAGAAAAATAATTTGGTGTTTCATATCAATCTCATGGTTTTTATATGAAAAAAAGATGGGGTTCAACAGAAAATCTCAATGTGATGGTTAAAAGAAGACAACTGTTTCCTTGTGATCAATGTGTGTCAAGAAGTATGGTAGAGATTGTATTAGAGGGACTGTTAAATTTTCTATGTGAGCCGAAGAAGGTAATTGATCAGTTGAGTGATGATGTAATGGGGATTTATTTTATTGATGTGAATATAGAAAATACTATAGAGAATGCACCACACATACATCAATGCTACAAGTACAAGGAAATTGGGAATTATGTTAACCAATTCCCAAATCCAACGGTTATGGATGATTATTGTTTTCAACAACATATTAAGTCCAATAGGGACGGAAAATCACAAGCGATCACTATTTGTGATGTTGGGTATGACAAAAAAGCGATGGACTGATTTAGTGTTTATGTAATGGGATTCTAAAATAGTGTTGTAGAATATCTTTTATAGTATTATGAAATATTGGAATATCTATTTATTGGTATATTGTTGTTTTCTATAAGTATGAGGTATTTGTAACCACGAAAATTCATTGAAATATTTTTTGAAAAACATATGATATGCACATAATGAAGGGATAATGAGATACTGAGATGTTTGATAATATTAAGGATCTCATTACTGATGTAAGGACAAAGTGATTTCATGATTTTCTTATATATAATTTTCTGTATTATTTGTGTGAAAAAAGTTAATTTTTAAAGATTTTATGTTTTTACTATATTTAAATGATAATTCATGTTATTATCATTTTTCAAAAGAATAAATTAGTAAGGTATTCACAGGTTTGTAATGTGACTGCCAAGATCTACCTTATAATATATGGGAGAAAAATTTTAAGCCTATTTAGTTCAAAACATTCTAATGTTTTATATTTTCAGTTTTTGGAAGGATTGTAATATTATGCATTTATGGATTTCATAAGGTATATTCCAGTTGAATTTTTTTAGATTTATGTATAATCTCATTATATATTGAATTATGCGTATTCGATTACCATTTCTAACCTTTTTCTTGAGACAAATGGAATGAACTATCATATATTTATGGTTTACATGATCTACTAACACTTCAAGAATGAAATATTCATCTTTATTTCATTGAATTAGAGATGAATTGAAAACTTTTCAAGGAATGAAAAAAGTTGAGATTGTATTGAAATCACGTAACTATTTCTTCAAATGGTCATAAACATTAGGGAATAGATCATGAAAAAAAATGTTATCTTAGTACCATATTATCCAATGAAATTGATGGTCCCTTAAATCATCAAATATTTATGGATTTATTGTTGTTAACTTTTTCTAACCTTATTCTCTATCACTATATATCTGAACATGACAGTTATATTTCTCTTCCATATCCATTTTTCACATCCCACCTATGTTTTCCTATATGAAAACCCATTGATGTGTTACTTTTTGTAATTGTTATGTTTCTAAATTTCCTTTTTATAATTTAGTTTTATAATTACTTTTTACAATGTGGGTTTCTCTAAAAGAAACATTCATGTAGTCAACCTTTTATAACCCCAACGAATTTCGAGGGAAAAATTCATTTTATAGTGTGTTTAATGTTACACCCTATGTTTTTATGGACCATTTATTTTCTAATAAATTAAAATTTTCATTTATATATTACAATGATGTAAGTAAAAAGTTCTTTTCACACTAAACTAACTTGTCTTATGTTACACGTAACATAGAGTTGGTGTATGATACACACAACACTAAGTATAGATATTGATCAATGTATAATGGAACTATGTTTGTATTATGTTATATGTAATGTGAAAGGATGATTACACAACATGAAACATTGACATGGCTTGCATTACATGCATGAGTGACCTTCCTAGATAGATTGTGTTGTACACAATACCGATTTTCATTATACCATGATATATTATTAAAATATTTTTATTTAATGGGACATAAAATAGCTATTATTAATATTATTAACCACATTTTTAATTTTATATAAAAATAAAATTTATATTATATTTTTTCTATACGTTATATAAGAACAAATTATTTTTTTGTATAAAACACATATTTTTCAAAAAAAAAAGATGTTTTCCCAGCTTTGGAAGGGGTTCCTATTTTAAATCTATTTGTTAAAAAAATTATATATTTTATTTGAAAAAACTAACTTTTTCATTGGTGGTAGGACATAAAAATTTACTTTTTTTATTTTTTGGTATTTTTCTGATAAAATTCATATTTTAATGAATAGTGAAAAATACTACATTTTAAGTCGAAACAACCTTTTCGTCTAATTTATTTTTATAGTTTCATTAAATTTGTAATTAGTATTAGATTTTAATTGGATTATATTTTTTATAATTTAATCCACTTTTGATCATTGTATTTAATTTCACATTTAAATTGGATATAAACACATGCCAATCTATAATAGTTTTACTTCTTAAAACCCTGATTTCTGGTTTTGACAATGAGAATTATTATTTTTTCCAATAATAAGGATTGAATTTAGTAAAATGGATTGAATACATGGAATCAGTAGGTTTAAATAATATAAATAGGTCCCTTTTAGATTTTTACATTATGATTAGTAACATCAGTGATTGTTTTTATTTACCTTGGTTAAAGGGTAAATGGGAAAATGGGGGTAAAAAATAATATTATAATAATATAAAAATTCAAATACATGTATCATAATCATATTGGTTGAGAAATGGGTGACCAAAAAAATCCTTAGTCTGAAAGTTTTTCATTTGAGAACCACTATGGGGTGAAAATGACATGTTATAATAATTAATTTATTGTAAAGGGAATCATAACATAAACATGTATCGTTTGACTAAAACCATATTAGGGTGGGGTAATATAATTTATCCCTTTGAAAATAAATTTATGTTATAAATATAAAATTATTTCATACAACATTTTATTTTATTTATATTTTTATACATTATATAAATATATTTATTTATGACATAATGATGATGTAATTATTTCCTTATTAATGAAATATTCAAATAAATTATATTATAATTATTAAAATAAATATTATTTGATAATATTGATGCCATAAATGAATTTTTTTCTATTCAAATGTGAGGGATGAATAAATGATTTTTATAAGGAATAATGTTGTTATTACTTTAACAAAATTCAATTACTAAATAGTGTCAAAATTGACAAAAATGAGTTTTGGAAATAAATTTTATTCATTGAAATATATAATGGTAATAAAAAAATAAGATCCACTAAAATATCTTATATAATGTTAAAATATTTATTAATGATCCATTTTTTAGTTCTCTTGGAATTTTATAGTAACTACAGTAACCATTTATTATGAAAATACAAGACGACAGGGTAAGAGTTAATGTTTTTAACTAAGGGTAAAATCAAAAAAGATAAAGTCAATTTTATTACCTAATCATGTATAAAACCTATTGGTTGAGAGTAATGAGACCCATAATCATATTATATTATTAATAATTTTTATTTTGAATATTATACGTCAAAATTCAATTAATAATAAATTAATTTTTAAAGACTTTCCTAAAGATCCCTTCACCTCTTCTATAAAAGGTCACGTCTACTTCTATTTTATTCACACCTCCAAATCCCTCTAGATCATTGGAATCCTTCCCAAATATCCTCCCCAATTCACTAAATTCATATAGGGTTCCACAATTAGAGAATAAATCCATCATATTGAGACATTTTGTGCAAATCAATAGGGGATACTCAAAAAAGAGGAAATTGTTTTATCACCTCTTCTAAATTCTATTCTTCTTATGCTGCCTATTATTAAGTTCTTTCCACACTAAATTAATAAATAAACTATCTTCTACATGCTTATATGTTATTATAATAATGGGAAAACATTATACCTCACTTTATCCATCCTATAAATAAGAATATCACCATGTGTGTGTACGTACGACTTACCATCTCCACGTCATGGTGTAATTTTTTATTCAACAATACATAATTTTTATGGGTATAATGATGAGTATAATGGATTTAATTAATGAATATAACATTATAATTATTTTTTATTATTAATATACCATAAAATTTCATACCATTTAACAATTAAGTGAATGATATCATCGTCCGTGTGTACGTACGACCTACTGTCTCCATGATGCGATGAGATTCATTCCCCACATTAACCATTAATTAATTAATATACTATATATAAAATAAATAAAAATTAAATATATTAAATTATAATTCTACTAGAATTATGTATATATGTGTGTGTGTGTTTGTGTTTGTGTTATTTGATTTCATATATTGAATTCAATAAGTAAACAGAAATAGTGTTCATGCATATGTACGACGTTCCATTTCCATTAATAGTGTATTCCATTTCATTTATCTATCTATTATATATATTTATATAATGAATATTTGTCATATATAAATCATGTTTTATATTTTTAATGTATGTAAATCCTGATCTATGTATTAAAATAATGAATAAAAATTCCAAACATGTATGATAAATAAAAGGATGATTACCAAAAATGTTGATTTAGCAAGGAATTGATAAATATTTAGGAAATATAAAGTCATAAGTGAATCATATATGATATAATAAATATTATTATGGTAATTTTACAAATTAATAATATTTATTAAACCCACTATATAAAAGTTTTATTCACAAATATAAGAAATTGGACATAAGGTTAGGGATCTTTTTTCAATCTCATTATTATCCGAGATTTTTATTTATAAGTATTAATGGGGTATATTTATCATCCATGTCCATGTTTCCTAAATAAATAATATTATTTAAATTCTTATTAAATTTTATTATTACAATTTTACCAATTGGTTATGTTTTTTTTAAATGATATGGATGAAATCATTCTTTCATTTTTTCCATACAATGTTTTTTGACTTTTTTGGCAAGAGAATGCGAAGAAATATTTTTAACTTATACGGAATGAATGGATTATTACACATTGAAAATTCAATATTTACACGAATATTCCTAAATAATATTTCTAATTTTTGTTTCAATTAAATCATTTGGTTTTAAAATTACATGTCATTTTGATAAAATAAAAAAAAATTATTGAAGAAAGGATGTTTTCCTAAAGAATTGATTTCAAGTATTTTATTAAAAACAATTTCCATATTAGATGAAATAGGGTAATTTTTCTATAACTATAATTAATTTTATTTTGTTTTGTTTATTATGGAATTATTTTCATTAAACCCTTTTATTTTAGATGATTATTATGGAATGATGTTTAAGAAACCCATTTTAATCCATGGGTTATGTTATGCTGAATGATTTTTTTTGAACATGTAAGAAAGATTTCACTATGATATGGGTGAGACCAATATCAACCTCCAATTCATTGGTTAATGATTTAGATCTCATGATATATACATGACTGGAACAAAAGTTAAATCATGTTCATTAATCTAGGGATGGAATGATAAGTAAATCGAGTTCAGTAATATGTGGATCGAATGGAAAATATACCTAGTTTAATAATGGTATTTTTCGACTATGATGGTCTTAGAAACAATGACATGGATACTATGGAGAACATATTATTTTCTTATTTTTTTTCCACAATTCCGTGTTTTATTCAAATTTCATTTTATCATTGTTAATGTTATTTTATTATCTATGTGTTACCTACTACTAAGATATATTTCATCCCTCATGGTATTGATATTTAAACTTTTGGTTCATTTTTTTAAATTCATAGGTTAATGGGTTTTTATGTTATTAATGTCTTCCCCAACACAGCATTTGAGATCATCATTTTTATGTTCTCATTTCCCTAGGATATAAATAAAGGTTTTAGGAAGGAACAAAATTAGAAGATCATTAATGGGATATATTGAATATCTTTAACAATGTTAGAGGATTATGTTCTAGGTTTCCTAATACAATAAACTAATATGGAAATTGTTGTTTATTTGTGTAATGTATTAAGTATCTCATAAACGAAATTTAATGTATATGTACGTTAACCATGGTTCATTAAAGTGGATAGTATTTTAGGAAAATTTAATGTGCCACATGGATTGTGACATCAGTCACACAATGTGTGGGCCCTTCCCTGGGACTTTTTATATAACTATAAGGATACATGGACACGACATAGAGTATACAACCTATAGTCCACAAAACTACCATACCTAGAAAGGATAAACTATCTACCCCAGGTGTCGGTACATGGGCAGGTGGACATGGGTTGAATCCATGTACTATAACCAAGCTAAAAAACATAGAGAGGAAATTGGATAGTTGGCCACATCATTTGACCATATCTAGATTCCATGTGTACTATTATACACAACATATTCTCCTAGAAAAGTCCATTAAACACGGTTAGTACCTGTATTCAGGGGAAATGGTGTATGACCCTACTACATGCAGTGTATCCATTTATATATACCTTATAAACCTTTTCCATAGTATCTTTGGAATGTTTTGTTAGTTTACATTCCTTTGATAATTTACCTAAAGGTTGGTGGGTATTGTTTCCAACTCATAGGATTATAATCCCTTCGGAGGACTTTTGTGATAGAGTTGTTGGAATCCCCCGAGAGGCCCAAATTGGATCATCTATTTCTTCATCATTCCCTTGGTATAATTCAGGGTATAGGCATTACCAACATCATCAGGAGTAGATCCTCTACATAGTGGGTTAATCCAGATGGAGTTTTTGGTATCACCCAATGGCCCTAGTTTTTATCATTATATGATGTACCATATCACTCTTCAGATCATTCAAACTATATCTCTTTCATTATGGTTCAAAATTAATAGTAAATCATAGATAGATGTCATCAGTGCCATTAGACTCAGGAATGTGTCCTCCCAGATGAGGCTTCATGGAATCTTTGAGATGGATCACCAGCGATTTTATACAATGGCTATGACTTACCCTAGAATATGAAGTATGGTAATAGTATATATGAATACCCTTGTTATATTTCATTGACATATACTTGTGTTTATTTGACCGAATCCTTCCATTGTGTGTTGCCTCTTTATTTCGGGGTGTCCTAATGTGTATTATTATACTCACCCATGTATGGGAATTATCTTCATGAATCATGTCTTATGTAGATGAGAAATTTTTTTGACGGATTCTAAGGTGGACCAGGATAAGAAAAATATTTGTGAGTTCATTCAGACTGAGGTTTTCCTACATCTTCGAGCTGTAGTACTAGAACATATTTTTTTATAGGTTGGTCTTTGTAGTTTACATACTCATGTTGGTGGTCTTGTATTCTAGCCCAGTTTATATTAAATTTTTTACTTCATTCATTCTTTGTATGTTGGTATAGTGGTTTTAATGTATTAACATTCATAGTGGTATTTTTAAATTCTCATATATAGGGCATGGAGATGTGTGTGTGTGTGTAGGTACTAAGATGATTCTTCCCATTTTATTGATATGCCTACTCGGTGATAGTCACTAGCCTCTGGCCTATTGGAGGCAGTCTTAGGGGTCAAGTCATGGTCCCCACTAGAACATGTCATGACATTTATTCCATTTTTTCATGAATAGTATCTTTACATTATTGAATATTCTAGTGGTGCTTCTAAAATTTCCTTCCTCTTCATTTACAAAAGGGTATACATCAACAAGTTGATGATAAAAATTTAATTAATAATTTCTTTTTAAAATATGTTTATTTATGTTCTGGTTAAAAATATTTTTAGATGGTCCTAAAATTTTAATTATTTTTCTAGATTTATTATTATAATATTACTTCTATTATTAAATTCTAATCTATTCCCTACCATCCTCTATTTTTATAGGGAAAAAAATTCATACATGCATACGTTTGGACTATCACATCAATTAAAGCGATGTATTTTCTTCATAATGTATTTTTTAGCATTATGAAAAATTCTAAAACCAGATTAAAAAAATTAAAAACATATATATTAATTAATAATAATTAAATAATTATGATATTAAAATTAAATCACCCAAAATCACACTTATCCAATTGTTGTATTTTTTTTTGTCGTCTTGAACACCTGTAAAAATGATGCTATAAATTTTCATTGTGGGTGACTATAGATATAGAATTTTTTATTATATTTTAATATATTAAGAAAATTTTGATTCCTATGGTTCTATAAATATAATACTGTACATTTTATAAATTATACTAACAATAAACTTTTGTTGTAAATTTAATCGAAAAAATGAATAATTCGAGTTAACCTTCATAATTTATGTCTATTTTCAAAACTAATGGAAATATATGATTTTTTAATATTAAAATAATAAATTAAATTAAAATCTATAATTATATTTTGAAATATAAAAAGTTTTTAGTTTCTTTTCCCATTTTTTCAATACATAGAATGAGTCAGATATTAACTGTCCAAATAACGACAAGTAGCTAAAATAAGAGAAATATATATAATAAATAAATGAAATTTGATAATAGCTAATGGGTAAAATCTAAAATATGGATAAATAATGTTCATAATTATGTTTTTAACCAATACAATTTTATTATCTTGAATAATAAAAAAATCATAGAGTGCATCAAGAGAAAGGTAAGGGGTTTTGTCTCAAATATATTTTAATTAGGAATATTTATTATTCTAAATCATGGACTTTATAATATTATCTGAAAAATTTTGAATTAATTTTTTCCCATATTAATATACTTATTGGTGTTTGAATATAGATATTATTTTTGTTATTTATTTTGGCATCAATTGAAAGGATAACAAGGATTACAGGATTTAGGCTAACTAAATTATAATCAATTTATTTAATACATCATGCTAAGATCTCTGGTTCCAATTTTTTGTTATAATAACTATTTAATACATTATAAATTTTTTAATTAATATTTTTTGATTTTTATATTTCTGAATTTCAGGAACATTATCAATTTAATCATATATGAAATATTATGACTCAGAAGACTTAGGAGTCTCTTTTAGGAATGGGCGAAATAATTCCCCAGAGTAACAAGGACATTGAGGCTACGACGGAGGATATTGATCTCTTCGATGTGAGCCTAGAGGGAAACTGGGAGGAAGAAGCTCTTGAAGAGTTATCTAGGAATAATGACATATTTGAAGACATAATGCTCCGCGAGGAACGTGGGTTGAGGGAATCATTGAGGGTGAGATGGATTGATGAGGGGGCATGAACACAACCTTTCTTACATGCATGCATTAATGAAAGGAAGTACATGGTCCAAACTAACATTCTGATGGTGGATGTGATGCAATCGAATGACAGGGAAGTTGTGGGAAGCCACACCCACTCTTTATTCAAATACCTCATCACAGTTCCAAATACCCAGATGCCCAAAGGGTACCTGGGGGGACGCAGATTTTATTACATACATTACTGAACAAGTGTATCAGGAGTAAAACGAGATGATGGAGGCCCAGATTATAGAAGGTGACTTCCATGAGGTGATCATGCATCTCAAAATGGAAAGTTATCCAGGCCCTGATTATAGAGGGTGACTTCCATGAGGTGATCGTGCATCTCAAAATGGAAAGTGATCCAGGCCCAGATGGATTTATAGGATCTATCTATAGAGATTCATTGAAGGTGGTTAAATATGATCCTACCGAGTTGATTCAGGACTTCTTCAAGGGTGAGACTCCAGCATGAGTGGAATCTTCCATGGCTCTAATTATCATCCCCAAAAACAATAATCCCACCTCAATACTTCATTACCTCCGAGTTAGTATGAAAAATTTCCCATAAAAAATACTTTCAACCATCATTAATACAGTACATTCAGCTCATATCCCTCGATAGATCTATTTGGAACAACATGGATTCTTGAAAGGCCTCTCTATTCAAGGGGTGATAATAGTGGCACATGATATGGTCAATGATATTATCACCAAGGTCCATGGATCCAACATGGTTATTAAACTCGAAATGAACAATGTATTTGACCAATCCAAATATAGTTTTAGGAACAAGTTCCTCTCAGGAATGGGATACAATCCTTGGTCGATTGACCTTGTCTTCCATTGTTATACGTTATCCGTGATAGAAGATCAGTTTTTGGGGAAATCACATGAATTTTTCTAGGCTATCCAAAACCTATGGCATGGAGACCCTATCTCCTCGAGCCTATTTATCCTCTCACATGATGTCCTTAGAAACCATATCCGTAAGAATATGAAAAATGGTAAGATCCGTCCCTATAGAAGAAGATGGAGTCCCCCCCATATCCCCCTCATTTTTTCTAATGATAAAATGATTTTACAAAATTAGAATATATGGTTTATTCATCAATTCATCATGGTTATTGAGGATTATTGTCGCTGGAGGGGACAATTCATCAACAATATCAAGAGAAACATGTACATCTCCAGTAGATGTTATCCATGCCGGGTTGCCTCCATATGAAACCTTATTGGAATTGAAAGTTGATGTTAGCCGATGAATTAACCGGGGGCCCCCATCTCTTCTAGACACCTTCGTGTCTGGGATGTTGATCACATTGTGATCCGCTTCTTCGATTAGATCCTCAATTGGAAGAATAGAAGCCTATCATCCATGAGACGTCTGGCTCTAGTGAATAGTGGTTGCACTGCCACCCTTGTCAATACACTCTCCTCCCTTAATGTTACCAAAAGTGTTATCAATAATATCCATACGATTATGGCCCGTTTCATCTGGGATGCAAGGGCTGATGGAAAATGATCCAAGGATTCATGGGGGAAAATGGTGAGACCTATTCAAGAGTGTTGTATTAAAGTTCAATGTCTTGATGACACTCCCCTTTACATGCGTGCAAAACTGGCTTCTGATATTCATGACCATCGATTCCAAAGGGGTAAGACCATGGGGAAAAAATTTCAGGTGGTTCATAGATAGATGAGGACACATGTCTCATTCTATGATCTCTTTACTTCCCTTATTCCATTTCATCCTCCCCCACATTTGGTCGATCATTAGTCAAGGGAAATTTCCCTTTTGTCATGTAAACTATGTGAGTAATAACCTTGGTTTCTCAAGGTGTCCTACATTAAATATTATGTATGAGGATACCAGTAGATACCCATCCATTATTAATGATGTGTTAGAAAATGATCAAAAATATATGTTTCAGCTTATTGACATCGACTTTGAAGCCAAAAAGTGCATCTTTTCCCCCTCTATCTTGGGTTACTTCTCTTTTAAAGACATTCATAGCATCCTTGTCCCCAAAACCATTCCAGTTAAATAGAAAAATCCCTTTTGGACCAAGAACATCCCAATACTGTATAACTTCCTTACGTGGAGGCTTAGGAATGGTACCTTGGCCACTATTGATAACATAAAAAAATGCATTATTCTAATTTCATCCCTTTGCTTCTGCTAAATAGAGCATAAAGAAAAATGTATTGATCACAATTTCACTTAGGGGGTTTGGTGCCAATAGGTTTGGATGACCATCGATGCAGTCACTTCGATTCCCATCAATTCTTTTAATATCAATTATTTTCATAACTCGTTGGTTCTTGGGTTCGGGTGATGAGGGACTTGAGTGGACGACCAGAGATCTTATCTTGCATTCTGGTGTATGGTTTATTTGGCATGTGAATAATAGAGTGAGATATGAAGGGATCAACTCATCAAAGAAGGAAACTATCACCCTAACTCATATCCTCCTCCTTTATCAAATCAGATATGTTATAGGATGGAGAGAAGCTCACTCTCTTCATTATCTGCAACCGTTTTTCCATGGTATCCCACTCACTGCCCCACATGGTAATTGGGTCTGGTGGCATCTTCCTCCATATGGATTCAAGTTTAACATAGGTAGATACTTCTCTAAAGGGTACATGAATTAAGGAGGGGTGTTTCACAATTCCAGGGCTCCCTTGTGTTTTAATTCTCAATCATCCTGGGAAAGGTGACATCAATCGAAGTGTAGTCCCTTTCCTTCCTTTCAAACCTTACCCACTACCACAAGGGGCATTGAAATAACCATATCTAAAACAGACACCTGAATTCTCCTCAACTTGTTGCTTCGCCCTTTCCCAACCCCCTATTCAATATTCCATTAGATCAGGCGAAGTAGAAATATCATCTTTAATATCTAGGTGAAGCATTAGTTTTGTGAAGGGAATTAAGTGGAAAACCATAAAGCATTGATTTCAGTTCAATGATTGAGTACCTCTTATTTTTTAAAATTAATTCAACTTAAACCTGAAGGGGTTGTCCTTGTGAGAGAGGATCCCCTCAGCTTATATTTCTTCCATCCCCCCTAGGCCCTCCTCATGTGTACTCTTTTCCTTGTTCTCTCACTTCCATTATAAATAAATGTGATGTTGATAATACATAATTAATGGAATATGAAGATCAATTTAAAACCATCCATATTTAAAAATATTTGATAAAATATTAATAAAACCTTAAAGATTACATTGTGAGTCATTTTTTTTCAGATTATGTTCTTGGTAAGATAATTTTCCTCAACTAAGAAGGTCTGAGGGGTGAATCAGTGGAGCTATTTTTTCTAAAACTTCTTTTGAAGAAAATAATCTATCTTGTATTGATAGAGTTTATAAGAAAATGAAACAGAAGTACTCATTCGTACATGGTCAAGATGAAAAATAATGATCAAGGGACACCTTCTTTTTATATGCTTCATATCTAATGTTTAAGAATACTATTTTGTATGTATAGTTATAACACACTTCCAAGGAAACCATTTCTTATATCCCAATGTGAAATCATCTTACATTAATTCTTATAGACTCCAACCACCCATGTCAGAAATGGAACTAATCATCAACACTTCACGCTACAGTACAAAAAATCAATTCAAAAAGGAAGGTGCATTAAAAATAAAAAATGGTTTCTTCACCAATATAAGATATCAATCAACTTTCACATGTCTCAAACAAATTTGATAAACTACCAAATGTGATGTCTTGAAATTCACTACACAAATATTTGTAGACACAAAATCATATTTTTGAAGAAATGTGTTTTTTACTGTGTTGATTTAAAAAAAACCAACCTCAACCATGGACTACTATTAGTTTTTTCCCATTTTGCATAACAATAACACATCTCCAAAATATTTTTATTCATAAATAGTTAAATGAAATACTTGTAATCATAAAATCCCGTTGATCTCCATAATAAGTTCTAACAACAAATTATATATCATTTTAGTAAAATGAAAGCATAATTTTACGGAGGCATACTGAATAATCCACACAACATCACAATAAAATCATATAAGAATGATTTAATTCTAAAATCCTTTATAAAATCATTCAATATGTAGAAATGACATTGAATTTTCAATGTGATAAAAAATCAATATGTAATAAAATTGGCTATGTGAATCTCAATAGGATTATTTGTTGATTGTCCATTTTTTTCTTCTTGAAACATCTATGTAGATATCAACTTTCATAAATTCAATCCAATAAATAAAAAATAGACTATATGAAACTCAACAAAAATATTTTATTTGAAACTCCATAGGAATAAATTATGTAGAATATTAATCTATGTCCATTAATATTTGACTATATCATCATTCAGATATTTCATTCTCATAAGCGAGTTATTAACAAAAAATAAATATATGGATTCCCAAAATCGGATATAAAGATCATTTTTAGATGATTCATTCAGTTATGAGGATAACATGGCAACATGATTTTCTAACAAATTTAAAATAATAATATTATTAACCTATGTTAACTTCAATCAATTAATTCAATTACATAATTTAAATGGATACCTCAATATTCCCATTTCTAAATTAGTTATGTGGATAAAACAATTACAATTTTTTTTGTAGATAAATAAATCACTCAAAATAAAATAGTATGACTTCAGCAGATATTTGTCCCTTCTAAAAACAGTCACTCGCTTCATGAAAATTTATTCTATTTTATATAATTCTATTAAATATTGAAAAAGAACCATAATATATTTGAATTACTTGAGTATGTTATTCAATGAATACAACTACCTAAAGTCACAAAAAACCATGAGATATTAAATATTTCTAAAACCGACCCACTAATATAAGAAATTATTTTATCTCTCCCATTTAGATGTTTTGAAAATAAAATGGAAGCCCCCTATCATACCACATATCAAACCTAAAAACCCCACTTGGTTGATGAATTCTGATAACCATTTGATCATAACCATGGATAGATAACTATTGAAGACCACTTCAATAACTCTAGTGGGTTAATTCATTCACCACCACTGAGGAAAATTTTTTAAAGACAAATATATCAACTGATCTGGTAAACTGACTTCCTCTATACATTACTACATTCACCATATCCTTGTATAGTTATTTTCAAAACACTATATCAAAACAATTGGGTAACATCTTTCATCAAGGGTTCCATCTGTGATTTATCATCACTATCTAAAGATATATACTATATTAATTTTAATTAACTCAACCTATTAGTTACACATTACCTTTATCACATAATTTTCTCCCCAATTATAAAGTAATCTAATTTAAAGTAGGGATGTAAAAGGAATAAATTATCAATTGTTTTGGGAGGAAAACATGAAATTTCAGTCTTATCTAAAAGAACCATTCATGCCGAATCAATTTTAGAAAGAGTATTTCAAGATGTTATTTTGTGAAAATATAAGTGAGTACGGGTTCATTTAATTTAACCATGTATTAAATAATACGAAGTTAAATTTATATATTTTTAGGATTGGATTGTTCAAATTTATCTTCTAAATGATCTATATAACTATTATTCCCTCATAGAGTATTGAACACTCTTGGATTATAAAACCCTAAACCCACTAAAGAAACTTGTGTCCCCAATTCCTATGAAATTTCATGATCTTCCACAACATAATATAACTCATATATACACATGGTCACGAAAATATTCTTATATCTAAAAATTTTGAAACAAGCATCATCAACAAATAAAACACTACCTATTGTGGATCAATGATCTATATAGTCAGCATCCCATTCTTTATTAGTGTTTTCCTGAAAATCCAGATACTCACTATAGAAATATAAAAAACCATTATTCAGTGTGCACTTTATATAAATATAAATTATATAAATTATAATAATATGTGACTCCCTTAGTTGAACATGGTACATTTCAAAAAGATCCACTGAATATGAAATGTCTAGTACACATGCTATGAAACAAAATAGGTTTCCAATTAAAAAAATAAAAATCATCTAATCAACATTGATTCCTTGGTCCTCTTAGACCATCATTATGGAAAAATATATAGATATAAAAAATTTATTTTAATTATAATCCTTATTAATATGTCTCATCTATATTTTTTGATTAAAAATAGGATATTATTAGAGATATTTAAAATACATAATTCCAAATGGGTATTCCTTTTACCCCAACATAGACATCTCATAATTATTTTTTTTGTCTTCATATAAAATTTCTCACAATAGAAAATTATATTAATGTAAATAATTTTTTTATGTTCAAATACTAACCCCATGACTATATCCAATAAATACATATTTAATAACATTGTTTTTATATAGTCTCATGGGAAAAACCCTATTTTTCTAAATACAATAATTATGTTTAGAATACAATGCCCCTGGAACTTCCTTTAATCCATTAAAATACTTCATCAATATAAAAACTATTATTCCATAAATTTTATGAATTAAACCTTCTGTTTATCTATTAAATACTTCTCCATCATCATTTTAACATAAAAATGATTTATTTATATCCATTTTATGAACATTGTATTGTGTTTGAGCTACCACTACAAATAATCATTATTTTGTCTTTTATTTAAAACTAAAAAAATTCCCTTCAATGTATATGTATACCACCTGTAAATTTAAATTTTGAAGAAGATAATATATGATCTACATGACCACACCTTTATTGTTAATTTTTTTTCTAGAAAACCAATTTTATTCCAATCTAATTTTCATGTTTTTATCTAAAAAATTTTCTTTGGAATAGTTGTTTTCAATATTTATATATTCTTTATTCATATAATTTATCTGTTTATCCATCTCAATATCCTCATTATGAGGCCGTTTTTGTAAAAATTCCATAAATAACGAGTTTGTCAAATATTTATTGGTTTTTTAATTGAGTATCATTTTTAGTTTTGAGTTTTGGATAGTTTCTCAATCATTAATACACAACATACAATTATCATACAAGAGGATACTACCGAAACATTATCCATTCTTTTCCAAAATAAAAAACATTTAAAAAATCATGATTTCTTTTATTGATAAAAATATTCTTGACTTTTTCCATTCACTATCCCATTCTTATACCATGTGGAAAAAATTCAAAAACTAGGGATAAGATTACAAATCTCAGTAAGGGATTTAAAATAAGGAATGAAACCATTAGTCAATGTATATTTTAAACACAATAAATCATTTTCAAAAAATCATAAATTTCTTCAATAATAACAAAAGATATTTAACAAACCTCATAAAATAATATGATTCCTAAAAAAACATAATAGAAATTTGAAATCATAAAGGTAACTAGTATAGTCTATATCATGCATTCCTTATATCGTTCACAGATACATTGTCAGTATCATCCATGGTTACATTTGGAATACTTATCATACTATATTCAATAAATCTTTTAGGAGAAACCCTACTGTTTAACTCTATCACATTAACTAATTCATTGGAGATATATCGTAAGTGGACCCCCCTTTGGTTTGTCATGTAGACACCTGTATACATAGACAATTCCCAAGATCATTACCATAATCATAACACAATAAACATGTATAAAGTGAAAATAGCTTTTCCACATTGAAATCCATTTCAACTTTAGAATTCATGCACTCATTAATGAATTTTTTTAAAATAAGTTGGTAATATTGTAAGGTAAAAAACAATACATAACAGTGACATGATATATAGTAATTATATTCATGGATTATATGTCAAAAAACATTCCATGTTATTGAAATAATCAAACCATTTTTAAAACATAGGTAAAAAATTAAAAACAATATATTAGAATCAAAGGGCCCCATAACTCTTTTAATATTTGGAAAGGAATTAACATTTTATAAAATTATTGTTCATATAAATATATACTTAAATACATTTTGAAAATATGGACATTAATGAGAAAGATTTTGATGAATAAATTATTTCAACATTTAAAATGATGTTTTAGTTAAAGAGTCCCTTACAATGATAATTTTGTTAATCAAATAGATCAATTATTTGTATTAACTAAAAATCCACATAAATAAATTATACATAAAATATAAGAGATTAATAATTCATTTATAACATTATCATATCATGAAATGATCCAAAAGTATATGTTTAACATAATGAATGCAAATTGGGTTATTAAATTATTGTACCTTGAGTTTGACTTGTAATGTATTTTTTTTATCATCCTAAATAATAAAATTAGATTATTTATAATTTCTTGAGAGAAATTTTTCTACTTATTATTCATTTTTTTCACTTATTACAATATTAGAACATTTATATAGTTATTTTATTTCATGTCAGACATTTTATAAATATTCAAAACATGAGTTGAAAATTAACATGGTATGATGTCAATAGTCCTGATGGTCATAAGTCCATCATATCAAGAATGTAAAACAAGACATAAATATCTTATATATTCTTTATTTGTTTATTTATATTAATATTTTATGACAAATTAAAAAACATTGTATTGAGATTGTAGGTCATATAAACACATGAACAATATTTTTTCCTTATCTTGTTGAAAAGAAAAAATTAAATGAAATGTATGTAAATATGTATACATATTTAATATATACACATTAGAATTAATATTTCATTTATATAATATATTTGTACAAAAAAACCTTAATATATTCCATGTGATTTTTGAACGAATCACATCGTTTGGAGGAGGTGGTAGTTCACACGTCCCTAAACGAATTTATTGATTAACGACAATATGGAAACAATGAAGGTATGTTTAATATAAAATTTCCATAACATTAAATATGATACAACATAAATATTAAAATATTAATTAACTAGTAAAATATTTTCAATACCATCCATGAAGGCGGTAATTGAAAAAAAACATTATTCATGAAAGCAATTGAACGACATATCTTGGACAATAAGTTCATTTCAATGAATAAGAGGAGGTCAGAAATGATATGTAGAAGATATATTCAATTATAAACATTAAACTCTAATATATACATTATTATATGGTTATGAAGCGTTGATAGATGAATGAGGTGAGGATAAAGTAGAAAATTTAATGAAATTAAGGTAGGTAGTTTGAGAAAATTACCTCTTGAATATCCCCTCTTAAAAAGACCCTTGAGGACCTTGAATTTGGTCTTTTGGTGAGACCATAATCTAATGAGAAATGGAATAGTGAGTAAGAGGGGGTTGGGAAGAGATTTTAGGAGCTGAAATGCATTTTAGGTTGATGTGGGGAGGTTATGGGTGGTATATACATGAGAAGAGATGGGTTCAAGTGATTAAATTATTTACTATTTTATATTTATAGTTAAATACATTGAGGTGGACCTAAATTCAACAAATTATAATATAAATTAATGTTTTTGAGGAAATATTTTGATGATAAACACAAAAAAACCATTAAATGATGTAGTTTTTAGTTATTTTATGCCCTAATCCTTTTATGTTTAACATGTTTCATTTTTTACGTATTGCACAAAAAATAATTTCTTTACCATGGTAAATTTTTTTTAAAAAAAGGAATTCAATATACAACATAATTTGTACCATTTGATTACTAATATTTAATAAATTTTAGATAATCCAATTCAAATAAGTGAGAATTGTAACATCCAAAGTAATTAATGAATAACAGATTTTCATATCCCTGTCTATTTATGAATTAGATAATGTTTTAGAGGCTTAAAATGAGAATAAATCCAATCTTAAGCATAGAATACTCTAATTTTTTTAAAAGATTGTTTTACTGCCTTATGATGGAAAACCATTTTAAAATATAAATTTTGACAATTTTATAAGCTATATTTGTTAAAATAAAATTATAATTTATAATTGGGACTTTGAAATTTACTTCGGATATATTTTATGTATTGTTCAGATAAAATTCATTTTTTTTAATGAATAGTGAAAAACGTGTTATTTTAGTTCAAACCCGCCTTTTAATCTAATTTATTTATATAGTTGGATTATCTTTTTAATTTCTTTTAAAGTGTAATTAAAATATATTTTTAAATTATAATCCAATGGTGGTCATTGAATTAATTTCACATTGAAATTGGACATAAACAAGTGTCAATCTTTTGATAGATATTGTTCCTTAAAACCCCGCTATTTATTTTGACAGCGGGAATTAATTATAAAATTAATTAATGCAAATAATATGTTTTTAATTTGGTAAAATAAAAATCATTTTTGAATTTGTAATATCAAATATATCATAGGGTGATTTTTTGGTATTTTTCTGAAAAACATAAATTTTTTATGAATAGTGAAACCACTAAGTAGTAGTTAAAAACTGATTTTTTTCATTTAAATAAAATTTTACCGCTTCTGTGAATTAAATTTCAAAAATACAACATGCATGGTTGTCATTATTAAGTAAAATTGGTTCAATGGGATGAAAATAATTTTTGGTGAATAGTAACTTTTGAGTTTTATTAACCGTGATTAAAGGTAATTGGGGTAATTTAAGGTAAAAACAATTTTCTAAAAATATAAAAATACCTCGACACATGTACTAACCTTATTGGATGAGTCATTGAAGACCCATAAAATCCATGGGTCAATTTTGGGGCCCAATGGAGCCACTTGGGTAAGAAAATGACAATAATAACTTTTTATTTTAAGTAAATATAAAAATGTCACAAAAATGTATTGTTTTACTAAAACAATTTTTACATGGGGTTATATAAATTATCTTTTTGACTATAAATTTTAATTAGAAAGATAAATATATTTCCTACATCATTGTATTTTTTTTATAAATTTTATACATTATATAAAAAAATTTATTCATGACACCATGATGATTCAATGATTACCTCATTAATGATTGATTTCAATAAAATGAAAATATAAGGTAAAATATAAGCCTTAAACTTGTATAAAACCTATTTTATGGGTGTATTTAGAAGCCTTATCAACTTATCCTAAAGATATATCATTTTGGGACCTTTAAAATCCGAAAATCATTTTATAATAATGTAACATTTCTAGACTTTCCAAAAGTGACCCTCCTCTCTCTTATAAAAGGCCCCCACCTCTACCACCTTACCCACACCTCTCAAACCCTTGGCTCATATAACCTCTATTCATATTATCTCTCCACATCCCTCTCTTACTCCTACAAGCCTAACATTGTGCAGAAGTCTTCCCAAGGAAGCCTTTGGCTCAAATCAAAAAGAGTTACCTGATTTAGAGGTAATGTCATCTCTCAAATTTCATTCTTTTATTTTCCTTATTCACTCACCACAATATTTTTATTATTTTATCCTATAATAAAAAAGATCCTCAATATACTAGGATGTTGTTATGATATAGATTATACCTACACTTACACACCTCTTTCTAACAGTTAAAGAACATACTATTTTTGTGGGTGGCGAATTACTACCTCACAAAATGATGATTGTTCAATAATATTTTAAAACCTTTCATGGTAGTCATTATGATGTCACTGTATTTATATAAGATATATACGGTATTTATTTTTCTATATGATTCGGAATTTTATTTTAAAATCACATCGTTATGCTCTTCATGTTGTGGAACTACGATAATTTAATCTGAGAAAATGTGGACTACCTCCCCCTCAAGTGATGTGACTCGTTAATGCCGAACATGGAATTTATAAATAATTTAATTAATGAACATATGTTACCTATATAACATATATATTATAATGGTATTATATTATATATATGTCTCATTTAGTTTTAATTCCATTAATATGAAAAAGAAATTAAAGTGGCGTTCATGCGTACGTATGACCTACCGTCTCCATGAACGGTGCATTTCATTTTTTATCTCCAAATGTTATGGAATGGTATAGAATGAACATATACTGGATATATATGATATTTAAATCATTAATACCATTCTAGAGATGATGTACTTATAACTATATGGGCAATTCTTTTCAAACAAGTTCATTTTCGACTCATGTACCGAACATCGACAAAAGGTATGATATGAACTCACATAATTAAGTAATTATTATAACATGATAACATGTGATATAAATTGAATAATAAAATATAAATAAATTACTTAAAAATTATAAATTGACCAAAGTTAATTTTTCAGGAATATAAAGAAACGAACAGGACAAGTCGGACTTGAGGTTAGGGACTTCGTCTCAATCTCTTTTCATTGTGGCATACTTCAATTTATATACGAACTTATTTTATTAGTTGTTTAATATACCCTTTTGACTTTTAATTTCATTCAAAAGGAATTTTTTTACATTAAGAATTTTACTTAATGACAAATGGAATGTTTCTGTCTTACGTATGCGGCGACAACAACTTCTCTGCCATCGTGACCATTATTTGAGTTTCAGCTTCCATTACAAGACATAATGTTTTTAAATGAAAAATAAATAACATGTTTTACTTTTCAATTATTTTGGTATTGAAAATGGTTTTGATAATGTTTTGATTATATCAATGTGTTTTATTGATATCTTGTGATTGATGTATGGAAATGTTATGTTTCCTTTATGCTTGTTTTATGTGATACAATTATGTTATGGTTCTTGGGAATATTTTATAAAGTCAGGTGGTTTTGTGATAAACTAAGGGAGGGTGAGCCCGAGATATCTCTCCAATGCATTGGGTAATGCGAAGGAGTTAAACGTTAAGGTTTCTCCAAAGAGATTTAGGGAATATACTATGATGGGTATTCCAAATGTAACCATGATGGTTACTCCCTACGTAAGAATGTTATGAATTACTCAAGTTACCTTTATGTCTTATGATTTATATGAGTGATTCATAAATATTATGATTTCATGAGGTATGTTAAAGTTCTTATGTTTTATGAGTAAAGTATTATTTCATTGAATCTTATGTATACATGAACTAATTTTTTCTTTCCATATTTTTAAATCCCTTACTAAGCTTCTTATGCTCATCCCATGTTTTTGAAATGTTTTTCATAGGTCAAGGGAAAAGTACATGATTTGATGATAGTGTTGAGGAATTGTCAAGAAACAAAATCCATGATTTATTTTTATATATGTTTTCTTTTGTTGGGAAAAATGAATACTATATTTTATGTAACCACCTTGTTTAAATGTGGAATGTAAATCATGATTTATGATCTAATTATCTAAAACTCTAATCCAGAAAAGATCCTATAGGTATATTCTAGAAATAACTCATTATTAAGTAATGTTTAAGGCTAAGGCCTTATAGTTGGTATCAGAGGTTGGTTTAGAAAACTTTAGGAGTTATATTTCTATGAAATGATTATCCAAAAATATTTTTTTACACATTATGGTCAAATTGAAATGATATAGAATTTGAATATTACCATGTTCATTCATGTAATACATCTTTGTTCAGAATGGTTTTCCGCATAGGAAATGGGAAGGAGTGCTAGGAAGGAAAACAGAAGGAAATGATCTTCCAAATCAACATCCTGAGGTGGTCTGAATTGGAACTGAATAGTTTGTTGTAGTAATGGCGCATCTGACTCAAGCGATAAATGGTGGTGGTATCCATGCATGAGATCAGCCAGATCAACTATAGAGGAACATCTCAGTGGTGGAACATTTCATGAGGCAACATCCCCCATAATTCAGAGGATCATCTGACCATGTTCTAGCTGAAGAGTGGATTAAAGCACTAGAGAATAGTTTTGATGTCATGGGGTGTTCGTACAATCAAAAAGTTAGTCTTGAGGTTTACCGTTTGGAGGGTGAAGCAGGTCAGTGGTGGTCGATGGTTAAAAATATCAAGGATGTTGATGAGATTGAATCTCTTGACTGGGATGAATTCAAAGGTAAGTTTATTGAGAAATATTTTCCTAAGGTTGTTCTACATAGGATGAAAAACAAATTCATGTAATTGAGGCAAAAGGATGATTCATTGGCTTCTTATGAATAAAATTTCACTCGATTGGCATGGTATGCTCCAAATTTTATCAGAGACCTTGGAAGTAAAATCAATCATTTTTAATCAGGATTAAAGTCAAAATATAGAAAGGAATTAGCATCTCATGAGTTCAAAAGTTATGAAAATCGTGTTTGATGTGCTGAGAAGGTGGAAATGGAGTTTGGCTATGATCAAGTGTTCTATGAAAACCAACAGAAGAAGAGACTGAGGTGGTAGGAGAAAAGGAAGAATCCTTCAAAAAGTTTTGATGGTAAGAAAACTAAGTCTGCAGTTTGTGATAAATGTGGTAAAAATAATGCTGGAGAATGTCTTTTGAATTCTGGAAAGTGCTTCTGATGTGGTAATATGGGACATAAGGCTCGTGATTGCACTGGAAAATATTAGGGTAATGGTAAGACCAAATTTGATTTACAGTTAGTGAAAGTGCAATGAGATGTGTCATTATGAAAACGAGTGTTCGACAAAGAGATCGAATGATGGGAAGTAGTCAGACTACAATCAGAAAGCTATGGTGAAATCCTTTAGAACTACTTCATCAGATGTTGGGCCATCAAATGAAGTGGTATCAGCTCTAGGGAGCTCAGTATTTTTCAAATATTGACATGAGATCGGGGAACCATCAGTTGATGGTAAAGGAAGCAGAAATTCTGAAGACTGTGTTTTGTACAAGATATGGCCATTATGAATTTTTTTTATGCCTTTTGGGTTTACCAATGCACCTTCTGTATTCATGGACCTTATAAGTAGAATTTTACATGAGTTCTTGGATATGTTTATGGTTGTTTTCATTGATGATATATTGGTGTTTTCTAAAAGTAAAGAGGAGAATAAAAGTCCTTTAAGGGTTATTTTTCAAACCTTTAAATAAAAGAAATTGAATGGGAAATTCAAAAAGTGTGAGTTTTTGTTGAAACAAATTTTTTTCCTTGGTCACATTGTTTCTAAAGATAGAATAACTGTTGATCCTGAAAAAATAATGGTTTTTGAAGAATGGGAGAGACCCACAAATGTAACCGTGGTTCGTAGTTTTCGTGGTTTGGAAGGCTATTACCGAAAGTCTGTTAAAAATCTTGTACGGTTGTCCAGTCCATTGACTAAGCTATCTCGGAAGGGTGTTAAGTTTATCTGTACAAAAGAATGTGATGATTGTTTTCAGAAATTGAAACGAAAATTGGTGAATGCTCTAGTATTGGCACTACCTACCAGGAATTGTGAGTTTTTTATCTACATTGATGCTTCATTGAAAGGCCTTGGAAGCATCCTAATGCAGAATGATCAGGTAATTGCATATGCTTCATGTCAGTTGAAAAATCATGAGATAAATTACCCTATACATGATTTGGAATTAGCTGCTGTTGTTTTCACTTTAAAATTTGGGAGGCATCATTTTTATGGTTTAAAGTGTGAAATATATAATGATTACAAAATTATAATGTATATATTCACTGAAAAAGAATTTAACATGAGATAGAGGAGATGGCTATAATTAATCAAGGATTATGATTTCACGATTTACTACCACCCAGGAAATTCAAATAAAGTGGCAGATGCGTTGAGCCGAAAACTTAATGCTTCATTAACCATGTTATGTTTGGAACATGATCCTTTGGTTAAGGATTTGATGAATTTTGTCTTGGAAGTTGTTGGTGAAGAAAATTCATCTATTTTTTTCAGGTATTAGTGAAATATTCTCTATTAGATAGAATTAAGCAAGAACATAAGCAAGACAGTGAGTTTCAGAAAAAGGTAGAGCTAGTTTAGAATGGTATGTTACCTGAATTCAACATTGATAATGATTGTGTTTTCAGATTTGAGAAGAGATTGTGTGTGGCTTGTGATTCGCAGTTGAAGAGAGAGTTGTTATGTGAAGCACATAGTTCTCCATTTTCAGTTCATCCTGGTAGTACTATGATGTATGGAGAACTTTCGGAGTATTACTGGTGGGATGGAATGAAAAGAGATATTGCTGATTTTACTGTGAAGTGTTTGACTTGTCAATAGGTTAAAGCAGATCAGTAGTTACTGAAAGGGATGATTCAGCCTTTACCAGTTCCAGAGTGGAGATTCCAGAATATAAACATCGACTTCAATGTGGTATTGTCGAAGACACCTTGAGGTAAATATGAAATCTAGGTTATTGTTGATCGATGTACTAAATCTGCTCATTTCAATGCTATACGAGGTAAATTTCCCTAGAACAACTTTCTTGATTATATCTTAAAGAGATAGTGAGGTAACATAGATTTCCCCTCTCCATTGTATCTGATCATGATCCCATGTTCACTTCTAACTTTTGGAAAGGCCTTCATAAGTCGTTGGGAACTAAATTAAATTTTAGTATAGCTTTTCATCCTAAATTAGATGGGAAGTCAGAATGAACAATTCCGACCTTGGAGGATACGCTACATGTTTGTTCGATGTATTATCAGGGAAGTTGGGACCAACATCATTCATTGGTTTAATTTTCTTATAATAACATTTTTCATTCTAGTATATACAGATGTCACCATTTGAGGCACTATATGGGAAGTGGTGTCAAACATTGGCTTTTTGGGATGAAGTGGGTGAAAGGAAGTTGATGGGCCCAGAATTTGTAGAAGAGATGGTAGAAAAAGATTAGCTGATAAAAAAACACATGAGAACAGCTTATAGTAGGCATAAAAGTTATGCGGACAATAGGAGGAAGGATCTCTCTTTTGTGGTAGTTGATCATGTCCTCTCAAAGTTTCACCATTGAAAAGTGTGATGCGATTTGGTAAGAAAGGAAAGTTGATTCCACGGTTCATTGGACCATATGAAATTATAGAGAGAGTAGGATAAGTTGCATACCGAGTGGCTTTACCTCCATGTTTATCTCAGGTACATAATGTTTTTCATGTTTCAATGTTAAGGAAGTACACGCCATATCCATCTCAGGTTTTTTGTCCATAGGTAGTTCAGCTGGAAGAGAATCTATATTATGAGGAACAACCGGTCTAGATTCTTGACCACGGGGAGCAAGTGTTTCGGAATAAGATGATTCTCCATGTAAAGGTTCTATGGAAAACCCATATAGTTTAAGAGACAACATGGGAATCTAAAAATGAAATGAGGGATAAATACCCCAACTTATTCGATAAGTAAATTAAATGTGGGGATGAAATTTCCTAAAGGGGAGAAGGATGTAACATCCCAAGTAAGTAAAGAATAATATATTTTCATATCGATTTCTATTTATCAATTAGATAGTGTTTGAGAGGTTTAAAAAGAGAATAAATCCAATCTTAAGAAAAAAATACTCTAATATTTTTAAAAGATTGTTTTACCGCCTTTTGATGGAAAACTATTTTTAAATATAACTGTTGAAAAATTTATAACCTCTATTTGTCAAAATAAAATTATTATTTATATTCGGGACAACGAAATTGACTTTGGATAATATTTTTGGTATTTTTCTGATTAAATTCATTTGTTTAATGAATAGTGAGAAATGTTGTAATTTAGTTCAAAACCGCCTTTAATCTAATTTATTTATATGGTTAGATTATCTTTTTAATTGGGTTTAATGTGTAATTAAAATATATTTTTAACATTTAATCCAATGGTGGTCATTGGAATTAATTTCCCTTTGAAATTGGACATAAACATGTGTCAATCTTTTGATAGATATTGTTTCTTAAAAACACACTATTTGTTTTGACATCGGAAATTAATTTAAAATTAATTAATGAAACATATATGTTTTGAATTGCTTAAAATGTACATCATTTTTGAATTTTTAATATCAAATATAACATTGGCTGAATTTTTTGTTTTTTTCTGAAAAACATCAATTTTTGATGAATAGTGAAACCACTAAGTAGTAGTTAAAATATGATTTTTTTTCCTTTAAATGAAATTTCTCTACATCTATCAATTGAATTTCAAAAATCCAACATACATGGTTGTCATTATTAAGTAAAATGTGGTTCAATGGGATGAAAATTATTTTTGGTGAATAGTAACTTTTGAGTTTTATTATCCGCAATTAAAGATAGTTAGGGTAATTTAAGGTAAAAATAATTTTATAAAAATATGAAAATACATTGACACATGTCCTAACCTTATTGGATGATTCATGAATGACCATGAAATTCCATGGGTCAATTTGGGGGACCCATGGAGCCACTTGGGTTTGATAATGACATTAATAACTTTTTATTTAAAGTAAAAATAAAAATGTCACACACATATATTGTTTTACTAAAAAAAATTTACATTGGGTTATGAAAATTATCATTATGAATATAAATATTCCTTAGAAATAAAAAAATATTTCCTAAATCATGGTATTTTTTATTATTTTTTGACTTTAAATAAATAAATTTATTTAACACATCATGATGATGTAGTGATTACCTCATTAATGAACGATTTAAATAAAAAGAAATGATAAGGTAAAATATAAGACATAAATTTTTTGAAAACCTATTGGATGTGTGGATTTCGAACCATTATCATCATAACCTCAAAATATATCATTCTGGGACCTCTAAAATTGGAAAATCAATTTATTATAAAGTAACACTTCTAGACTTTCCAAAAGTGACCCTCCTCCCCCTTATAAAAGGCCCCCACCTCTACCACCTTACCCACACCTCTCAAGACCACGTCTCATCCAATATCAGATCTTATTATCTCTCTATATCCCTCTCTTACTCCTTGAAGCCTCACTTTGGGCATAAGTCTTCCCAAGTAAGCCTTTGGCACAAATCAAAAAGAGTTACCCGATTTAGAGGTAATGTCTTTCTCGAGTTTCATTGTTTTATTTTACTATTTCACTCACCACTATCTTAATATTATTTGATCCCATAATAACACCAGTAACCTAAATATACTAGTTTTTTTTTTTGATAAGGATTATACATACACTTACACACACCTCCGTCTAATGGTTAAAGAACATACTGTTTGCCTAACGAAACGATGATTGTTCAATATTATTTTAACATCTTCCATGGTGTCCATTATGATGACACATTATTTATATATGATATATATGGTATTTAATTTTCTATATGATTCTTAATTATATTTTTAAATCACATCGTTATGCTTTTCATGTTGTGGAACTTTGATAATTTCATCTGAGGAAGTGTGGACTACCGCCCCCTCAAGTGATGTGACTTGTTCATACCAAACATGGAATTTATAAAGAATTTAATTAATGAACTTATGTTACCTATATAACATATATGTTATATTATAATTATAATATATATATGTCTCATTTAGTTTGAATTCCTTTAATATGACAAAGAAATGAATGTAGCGTTCATGCGTACGTAAGGCCTACCGTCTCCATTAATGGTGTATTTCATTTTTTATCTCCAAATGTTATTTAATAGTATAAAATGATTATATACTAGATATATATGATATATAAATCATTAATACCATTATGTTTATGATGTACTTATAACTACATGGGAAATTCTTTTCAAACAAGTTCATTTTTAACTCATGTACCGAACATTGACAAAACGTATGATATGAACTCACATAATTAACTAATTATTATAACATGATAATATGTGATATTATTTGAATAATAAACTTTAAAGTATTTCCTTAATAAATTATAAATTGACCAATGTTTTTTACTAAGGAATATAAAGAAACAAACAGAACAAGACAGATTTGAGGTAAGGGACTTCGTCTCAATCTCCTTTCGTTGAGGCGTACGTCAATTTATATACGACCGTCTTTTATTAGTTGTAGAATAAACCCTTTTGAATTTTAATTTCATTAAAAAGGATATTTTTACATGAAACATTTTTCTAAATGACAAAAGGATTGTTTTTGTCTTACGTATGTGGCGACAATAACTTCTCTTTCGCATTGACCATTATTTGAGTTTCGACTTCCTCTACAGGACATAATGTTTTTAAATGAAAAATAAATAACATGTTTTACTTTTCTTTTATTTTGGTATTTAAAATGGTTTTGATAATGTTTTGGATATATTAATGTGTTTTATTGATATTTTGTGATTGAAATATAGAAATGTTATGTTTCATTTATGCATGTTTTATGTGATACAATTATGTTATGGTTCTTGGGAATTTTTTATAAAGTCGGGTGGTTCCATGATAAACTAAGGGAGGGTGATCCCAAGATAGCTCTCCAATGAATTGGTTAATGCGGAGGAGTTAACCTCTAAGATTTCTCCGAAGAGATTTAGGAAATATACTGTGATTTGTATTCCAAACGTAACCATGAGGGTTACTCCCTATGTAAGAATGTTATGAATGCCTCAAGGTACCATTATGTCTTATGATTTCTATGAGTTATTCATAAATATTATGATTTCAGGAGGTATGTTAAAGTGATTATGTTTTATGAGTAAAGTATGATTTCATTGAATCTTATGTATACATGGACTAATGTTTTCTTTCTATATTTTTTATATCCCTTACTAGGCTTTTTATGATCATCCCAAGTTTTTGAAATGTTTTTCACAGGTCTTAGGAAAGTACATGATGTGATGATAGTGCTGAGTAAGTTTCAATAAAAAAAATCCATGTTTTATTTTTAAATATGATTCCTTTGTTGGAAAAAATGAATACTATCTTTGATGTTACCACCTTGTTTAAATGTGTAAAGTAATGCATGATTTATGTTCTAATAATCTAAAACTCTAATCCTGAAAATATCCCCTATGTGTATTCTTGAAATAAATCAAGATTAAGTAATTTTTAAGGCTGAGACTTATAAGAATATTATATTTAAAATTATTTCATTATAAAAAACTAAAAATAAGGTTTGGAATGTGAAACATTAAAAAGTTTGAAATGATTATATATCAAATTTCAATTTTATATTATTTTCAAAGACCAAAATTGGATTAAAAGATAAAAAATAATATAATTTTAATTTAAAACCTATAAAATGTTCTTCTATCAATATAAATACGTTATATGAAAAAACATTTTTGAATTAGAACACAATATATCTCACTATTCATTAAAATATAAATGTTATCAGAAAAATAAGAAAAATATCCAAAAATATATTTGATGTAAAAATTACAAAATGGATTTAATTTTGTACGTATAAAATTTATAGATTTTTAAAAAACAATATTCAAAATGGGTTTATGATCAAATGGAAGTAAAATTTTGTTTTTAGAGAAACACGCATTTTAACTGTCTAATTGAATATATTCATATATAATATCTAGAAAACACATAAGATGAATTTTAATTATTAAATTGATTTAATATTCAATTAATTTATCCCTAAAGAGTGATTTTATTATTTTATAAACACAATTATTAACATTTAAATATTTATTCGTAAAAATACATCCTTCAAATTCAGTTTGGTGTTTAGTTTCATTTCATGTTAATTAGGTAAACAAATAATCATTATATAATCATGTGTAAACCATATTTTTATAGTTAAATTAATACTATTCATTCCATCCATTTTAACAGCTAGGTGATAACTACCATATTAAATAATAAAATTTTGATTGATTAAGACCGATGTGACGTATCATGTATGCTATAAAACATTGTGATTCTTTTTTAAAAACATAAAATTTTATAATTATCAACTATAATTAGTTCATCATATGATACATGAGAAGTTTGATTCTCAGTCATTAATATCTTTCTGATTTAGAATGGATCAATCTAATTCACAAAATTATTTTGGGTGTCTAAATGATTTTTGAATCATTGAAATTTATTTCTTCTACCACTAGGGAATTATTCATCATCACATGAACATTATAAATATGAATCAATATTTTATGATATTATTTCATATATTTTTCCATCCTTATTTATAAATATGCTCTTTGTTTTCAATGACATATCCAAACACTTATACAATAACGTGAATTATTTTTTATGTATTTTCAAAAATATTAACATCTAAACACTGAAAAATGTTTTGTAATATATTATTCCAGAATTTGTGTCAATTATCAATTGATAAATATCCCATAATGACTATATCATTTACATTTTTTCAGTCATTCACATCCCATGTTATTTTATTTTAAAATATTATATACTTATGAAGGGAATGTGATATTTAATTATATGTTTTTTAGTTATATTTATCCTAGGATGTGTAATTAGTTTTGTGTCTTTAGAAACATTAATTCTAAATGTTTACAATGTTACACATTTATTATCCAAATATTTATTTTGAAGCTTCATTCTAGGGTATCATTTTTCTTTAGATTTCCACAATTATTCTATTCATCCTATACAAAACACCATTATGTTTTTGTGTATAGAGCATTTAATACTAATGTTTAATTCAATGTTTTCCATGATATGTATCAAATATATCACTCATGTTTTCCTTCCTGTTATCATATCTCAATTGTGTGATACACAAATCATGATCCTTTTAAAAATAAAATTTACATATTTTGTACTTTATAACAAACCTAGTCATTTTCATGAAGAATATAAAATTACAAATCCTAGTGAAAAAATTCTATGAATTTAATGAAATAAATATCCCCTTGGGTATAATTTGGAATCATGGGTGCAAAAAGATCAAAGTGTACTAATTACAATGGTATTTTGGAAGTAATGTCCAATATATTGAGAGTATTCTATGTTTTCATTTCCTTATGGAATGTTTTAAATATTACATCATGAACTCTCTTTATCAGGGGAAAATATATACCCAAATAATGTTCCATAACTTAATTATTATTTTCTAACTATGAATCTGAAACCTTCGATGACATAATGTGTTTGTATCAATAATTTTAAAGTATAATGAGTTAGTAGGATCACCATTCAAGTATAAACTTCAATTAGTTATATTTTATTTAAAAAATATTTCACCACCACTTATTATTTTAAGGATTATTGTATTTATTTTGAATCTTTTATCATAACCACTATCACAAAGTTAGGTAATACTAAAAAAATGGTATTTTATCTGTTCAACATACATAACATAATCTGATGCAATATTTTACTCTATGTATCATCAATTCAAATAGAAATTATTTTCAATAATGATTCGTTAAAAATTATCACTATAACTCACTCATGTTTCTCAATGTTCCTTATAATTTCGAAATCACCTATCGGGTTGGAAGAATACAAACTATCTAATATCAATGAAAATTCCTTGTTTCATTATTTAAAATCATAGTCATCCAAACATGATATATATTAATTGGACACATGAACATCATTCCCACTATAATTGATAAAGTAATTACTGGGGTAATCCATTCATTCTATTTTATTGTCGATGTGGTTATTCATCCCACCACGTACATATATTTGTATGGAAATAAAACATGTTTTCTGTTGTCAACTAATATATGATTTATATTTTAATTGGAATTCTTCTAGATTCCACTTTCATCTATTTAAAACAACTCCACATTAATTTAGTCCTAGTCAAAGGGAATTGAATTTCATTAAAATAGGTATATTATTTATGGAATAAAAATTCACAACACCAATAATAACCCTCATGTCGTAATTTTATTTAAAAATGCATGTTGTGTTAGAAATTTTATGTCTATAATTTTATATATGTTTAAGAAAATAAATTTTGTTTCATATTTATATTTTAAAATAACATTAATTCAATCATCTATTTTTATGAGGTATAATTTATATAAATTACTATATATATTTATTTCATAATATTTTCCCATATATATTTTTAAAAATTCACTATTAAATTCACTTGTTTTGGAAAAGTAGTTTCTAAAGATGAATTTATAATTAATTTTTATAGACTTATTGGATAATTTCACAGTAATGTTAGTGAATCGTTTAAATTTATTTTTATCTTTTTAATATTTCAATAAACTTGAGGATATTTTATCTACTTATTTGATAATATTTTATCCATGTATGTGAATTTTCATAAACATCATCGATCATAATTTTACACTACAAATCATTAAATCATAAATATTAAATATCATATACAAGAGTTACTTCATTTTTTTCTTTTTTCACAATTATCTTTAACCACATTTATATAATATATTAATATAATCTACTTATCATTCTTGATAAAGATTTGTTTCTCAATGAAGGCATTAAGTTCATATTTTAGAATATATTCATAATATGTTCTTCTAGAATCATATTCATCACAAGTATATGTCACAATGGTTCTTTGGAACATGTGTTATAAATTTTTTATATTTATCTGTAATTTCTTCATCAGAGTAAATGTACAATAAAAAACTAGTATTCTAATATTCTATGTAATTATTTATTCTTCATTTCATTGAAATCAATTCTAATCTCGATCATTCGTTCAAGATTAATTGTAATTTTTTCTTCACTTCTTTTTGTATGAATATTATTCGTTTTAGATTGACAATATGGTCTATTCTTATTTTTATATTAAATTTCATATTTTCAAATACCGTTTCATTTATGAAATCTAATATAAATGTACATTGGTTCTCTCATTTTCCCTTTTAAAACCATTTATAAATGAATATTACAACTATTTGTTAGTCTTATTCATTCTCAAAATCACATGTGTCAGCATCATCTTCATCCCCAAAAAATTTCAGATTCCTCATTTCTTCAAAGGCATAAATTTTTCACTTTCATTTTGAATGATATATGTTTTTTAATTTAATAAAAAATGATAATTTTATATAACACCTCAATAGAATAAATGTATCTTTCTAAATGTGATAAAATTATCCAATCAATTTTATTTAAAAAAAATCTCATCAATTTATTCACAATTATGGAATTATATTGTTTCTTCACATTCTTTGCGTTCTTCATTGGGAGCTTTTCTGCCTTGGTTTCCTCTCAAAGCCTCCACCAAAAAGAAGATTATTCCAACGAAAATAATAGGAGGGTTTGTCTATTATGATGTTGGCATGTAATTCAAAATTGATGAATTAAATGAGTGGGCCCCACCTAATTAAATTTGTGAGAGGTCTCACATTTAATTAGGTGGTTGTCGAGAGGCTCTCCCTCATTAAAGAGGGATAGGTAGGAGGTTTTATCCTCCATCGTTAATAGAGGTTGGGTGGTCGACACCACAATCATTTAATAGATAGGTTATGGGTCTCAGGTGGTCCCTACGCCGTAACCTCTCGTGGGATGTTATGCACGGGTAGACCCCACCACCATAACCTCTCATGGGAGGTTGGGGTGTGGCAGTCCCACCATTAAATCCCAAGTGGAGGTTCCAACTACCTGCACTTACATGGCGGCTGAAAAATCAAATAAAATGTTACACTTTATTTTATTATTTTTTTAAGAAAACCCAAAAACTAACATTTATCCTCGACTCACTGCCGTCGAAGTGAATGTCTTCTTATGTGAATATTGTTGATGCGAGTTCAACAACTCCCTCATATTTAAGTTCCCAGGACCGAATAAAAAGTGATAAAAACCCACTCATATGTTTAACGAACATTCCTGAACAAAACTTCAGAAATTGATTCTGGGCACTCCGGGCCACGAATCAAGCGCCATATATTTTGGCAGACTCGTAAAAATCCCATTAATTAAAAAAAAATACCACGGAATTTCTGGTTCTTTATATTCTCCCCACCTCAGGTATTTATATCCCCGTAATCTAAAACTCACACTAAGAGAACAAATGAGGAGACTGAGCATGCATCAGTGCCTCCCGCTCCCATGTGCTCTCCTAGAGGTTCTCATGCTGCCAGCGAATGTGCACCAAATGTATCAACCACCATTGTAGGACCTGCTCCTGTCAATCCTCAATATCCACTGTAACCTCCATAAAAGACTCCCCATCATCGATGTCTAGCTCTCCATAGTTTATGATGTTAGAAGAGTCATGCACATATCTCCTCAGCTAAGATATACGGAAGATGTCATGCACCTGGTGCAACTGAGGAGGTAGATCTAGGTGGTAATCCACGTCACCTACTTTTTTAAGGACATAGAAAGGTCCGATGAATCTCAGATATAACTTGCCACCTCGGCCAAATCTCCATATACCTCGTCAAGGTGAGACCCATAAAATGACGTGGTTTCCATAATCGAACTCTAGAGGTCTCCATATCCTATCAACATACGACTTTTGTCTGCTCTGTGCAGTCTTCATCCGCTCCTAGATGATCTGCACATTCTCTGTGGTAGCCCGTACCATCTCTGGCCCCACTAGTGCTTACTCCCCTGAGTCTTTCTAGCATAGTGATGATATGCAAGGTCGACCATACAAGGCCTTAAAAGGTGCCATACCGATGGTGGAGTGATAGTTGTTGTTATATGGAAATTACACCAAAGGTAGATGATCCTCCCAACTACAACCGAAGTCGAGGGAAAATGCATTGAGCATGTCCTCGAGGGTTTAGAATGTTCTCTCGGTCTAACCATCCATCAAAGGATGGAAGGTGGATTTCAATCGGAACTGTATCCCGAAAGCTTCCTACAACCCCTTCTATAGCTGGGAAGTAAATTGTGCATCACGATCGGAGACAATAGAAGATAGTAGTCCATGTAAATGCAAAATCCTTTACACGTAGAGGCGTCCCAAGCTCTCTACTTAGCCCTGCTCTCTGATCGGTAGGAAGTGGGCCGACTTGGTGAGTCGGTCGACGATCACCCAAATCGAGTCGTGACCCCTGGATGTATGTGGAAGACCCATCACGATGTCCATGGATATCCCATCCCTCTTCCACTCTGGGACCTCTAAAGCATGAACCATGCCTGCTGGTACCTGGTGCTCTGCCTTCACTTGCTGACAAGTGAGGCATCAAGAGACAAACTCTGATATTGCCTTCTCCATACCATTACACCAGTGATGTCATCAAAGGTCATGGTACATCTTTACCAATCCTGGATGGTCCACTAGAGGGGAAGTGTGGAATTCCCTCAAGAGTTCCTCCTAAAGTGCTACCGGTACCATGGTACATCATCTCAGAAGGATGATGAGCACCCCAACTTCAAAAAATCCATCCAGGGTCTGCCCTGTGGATATATTAGCACGTCGTGTCTCGAAGTCAGTGTCCCCATGCTATGATTCCCTGACTCGCTGAAGGACTGGGGGAGTGAATGTAAAGAGACTGTAGGAATGCTGCTCCATCCCAATCCACAAAGGATATCTGAAAGGCAACCAGCTGCTCTGTGGACTCTCATAGTAGTTGTATACTAGTCCTAATACTGATAGAATACATCACAACTTTCCCCTTCCCTGGAGTATAGACTATATCAAAGTTATAGTTCTGGAGGAACTCAAGCCAATGTTGCTGCCTTAGGTTCAGGTCCTTCTGAGAGAAGATATACCTAAGACTCTTGTAATCAGAGTACACGGTAAAACATTCTCCCATAAGATTGCGCCACCACATATTAAAGGAGAAGACCACCACTACTAACTCTATGTCATGGGTAGCATCGTTCTGCTCATGTTGTCATAGATTCCTAGAACCATAAGCGAGCACTACTTTCTCCTGCATCAGGACACACCCATGTCATGTCCCTGATGTGTCGCAATAAACTACGTACCCTATGCCTTCCTCTGGAATCCTCAAGATGGGGGCACTATTCAGCCTCTGCCATAGCTCATAAAATCTCTCCTGGCATCTCTCCAACCACGTGATGTTTTTCCCATATTCATCAAGGATGATAGTTGTGTTGCAACTCTGGAGAAGTCTGGTACAAATCTCCGATAGTACCCAGCCAAACCCTGGAAACTCTGTACCTCCGTCACACTCCTGGGTGGCTCCCAAGAAAGAACTGCCTCGATCTTCACTGGGTCTATTGCAACTCCAGCCTCCGAGATGACATTTCCCAAGAAGGGAACCTCTCGAATCCAAAACTGGAACTTCGAGAGCTTACCATAAAGCTGGTGCACTCGGAGTGTGTCAAGTACTACCCGCGAATGGTAGGCATGCTTCTCCTCAATAGTCGAATAGATCAAAATGTCGTCGATGAAGAATACGACAAAGCGATCGAGGTAAAGGTAGAATATCCTGTTCATGAGACTCATGAACACTTCAGAAGCTTTGGTTACACCATAGGGAATAACCAAGAATTCATGGTGGTCGTACTGACACCTGAAGGCCATCTTCTACACATCCTCATCTCAAACATGGAGCTGGTGATAACCTAATCTGAGGACTATCTTTGAGAACCATTGTGCTCCCTTGAGCTGATCAAAGAGGTCGTCAATCATTGGGAGTGGGTACTTGTTCTTCACAGTCACCTGGTTTAGGAGACGGTAGTCGACACAAAGCCTCAAGCTCCCATCTGCCTTCTTGGCGAATAGAATTGGGGCTGCCCATGAAGACACATTGGGCTGAATGAATCCCATACCCTGCAAGTCCTCCAACTGTACCTGCAGCTCACGAAGCTCAGTGGGAGCCATCTGATATGTTGTAGTAGATATCAGTGTCGTCCCGGGGTATAGGTCAGTGTATAAGTCCACCTCTCTTCAAGGATGTAGACCTGGGACATCATCCGGGAAAACATCTGCATACTGGTCCACCACTATAGGGTAAGTCGGACTCTCCACATCAACTACTCTAAGGGTAAGGAAATACAACTAGTGAGTGATTTTCTGAACACTCCTCTGAGTAAGTCTGTCCTATGCTGCAACGGTTCCCTTCTCATCGGTGAAGGTAAACCTGGTCTCATTCGTGCGGACACACCATAATTTTCGCCTAATACAGTCGATCTGGGCATGGAATATAGATAACCAGTCCATAACTATGATGAAGTTGTAAGGCCTCGACACCAATACTAGGAAATTATAGTTGAATATCTCACCCCCTAGAGTAAGCTTTCACTACCAACACCTGTGCATAATCGTCGAATCAGCTCCCGTAAGAGTCTCTATCAGAAAGGATCGAACTAACGGCTCGTTTGGAATCTCTGAGCATCGAACGAGGGATGTAGAGATGAAAGAGTGACTGGCACCTATGTCTATAAGAACTTTATCTAAGGGTGAAAAGTCACAGATCACACCTCGAATCATCTCCGGAGTGTCGTGATTATAGGCCTCAGCTGCCTGAAGTTGTGCTCTCCCCTGTACACCCACTCCTTTCGGTTGGGGTGGTCATCCTGGTGGTGGTAGCGGTAGAACCTCAAAACGTCGTCCACCTACAGCTACACATTTAGCTCCTCATCCACATCCACCTCCTCCTTGTGGACTGTCTCGATCAAACATATGTCTCTATCGAGGAGATCTTTCAACTGTCTATTGATTTCCCATGTGGCGGGTCAGATAGTCATGATCCATGGGACCCTGTCCACCTCATGAGAAACATTACCCGCTCCTAGTAGGTCTGTCTCCATCCCGGGTGGCTCACACATCCGATCATGAGTCATGCGGTTGACCACTTGTAGGTTTGGTCCTCTTGTTCCTCTGTGTCATTTGTCTACTACCAGCTGCAGAAGACTACACTGCATGTCTGCTAGTGGTGGGTCTCACTGCTAGAGACTACTCAGTAAGGAAACTCTCCACTAGGAGGGTGCTCTCCAACACCCCCATCAGCATCGGGATGCTATGTGAGATCGTTGGAGCTCAGATCTCTCGCCTGATCCCCTGCTCAAAGGTCTGAGCCCTAATGAATGGGTCTCGCACCATATCTGTGGAGTAGATTGAGAGGTCGGTGAACCTCGCTGATTATTGTACCACTGTCGTTCTACCCTGTTGTACATACAGTAGCTCCTATATCTACACCGCACAAAGGGTGGATGGTACAAACTCTGCTTGGAATAGGTTCTTGAAGTCTGACCAGAGTAGTGTCACCTCATCATGCATCTGGACCATCAGGCTCTACTATCTGCCTGCTGCAGCCTGATGGAGTCTGGAAGAAAGGATCACCATGAAGTAAGTCGGTGTCCCTACCAGTTGGAAGACTCTCACCACAACCTCTTGCCAATCCTCAGCCCCATGTGGGTCCGTCTCTCCCCTAAACCTAGGTTGCCTCTTACGTTGGAACTCATGAAACATGCTCAAGCGGAATAAATCATCTGCTATTACAGCTGGTGGAATTGGTGGCCCAACGGCGAGTGGTACCACTGGTGCCTCCGCTGGTGCCTTCGCAGGAAAGGGGTCCTGCACCGAGGCCTCGTCGTTCGGTGGGCTCTCAGTACGTACGACTCTTGGGGCTCTAACTATTTGTCTGCGGGGAGGCATCCTGAAAGAAAACAGATACAACACGGTCAAAAGACTATACCTTGTGAGCTGAATAGGTTGAGCTGACCTAAATAAAGACTTTTGAAAACACACACACAATTAGAGTTTTTTTTTGTACTGAGTCGGAAATCAGAAGTCAGGGTCCTGGTGTATGGATATGTCAGCTTCCCGCACCAACACTGGACTCTTGGAACTGAAAACCACACTTATTACCCTTAACATTATTGCTTCAAATAAAATAAATTTCAGATTCCTATGTTCAATGGTAGAACCGACACAACTCTAATAAACAATATGTCACGACCCATCCCCCGGGGCCCATATTGTGACTACCACAAGACTGCCTTCCATAGGCCAGGGGTTTATGACAAGCACCAAATGCATAAATCCCTAAATTGGGAAGGTGTTTCCATTATAAACTGGAACACACAAAATAGAGTACAAGCTGGAAGTAAAACACTAAGCAAAGTTGTACACACAAGAGTGCTGAAAAGTAAAGGGGCTGGAAATACAAGCCCAATTGGAAAATACAAATACAACTGAAAGAAAGTACAAATGAAAAAAGTAAATAAACTACAGGGTTGTCCTCCAGGGTTCCTACATGAATGGTAGGTACAGATGGCCTCCTCAGTACTCCAGGTCGATTCGTCCACTCTGTGTAATGTCATACCGAGTAGTCCACTTCTAGGTACCATCTAGTACATCTACTCTCTACCCTATTCAGAGTTGTCTGTCGTTTGCAACCAACACAATGTGGTGAGGTCATAGCCCGTGTAGGGGTGAGTATAATGATACTATGTAGGGACCCTGAGACCCTTAAGGTCTCACAAAATCCTACAAGGATAAACCACACGGTATGAAATCAACGGATAAACTTTACATAGGTATATGACCAAACGTATACCTAAGTTATGAAGTAACCCATATCAATCATGAGGAAACACAAATGTCATTGACTCAGCTCAAACCATGATTTTTATTCATGATATCGAAACCACGGCTGATGGATAAATCCTCCTCTGTCGAGTAATCTGGACCTGCCGCTACAACCATGTGCTTCCCACTAACATTGGACTGCTGAGGTACTCAACTTGTTGAGTGTTGTGGGTCTATCGCGCTCACACAGAGGCGCTCCCCACCGTGGTTCTTCCACTACAACCAAGTGCTCCCCATCTTAGCCTATAGAGGTACTCCTTCTGTCGAGTATCGCGGGTCTAACGTTACAATCAAGTTATCCTCTATTGTGGGTCTACTACTACAACAATGAACTCCCCACTTGGCCATCCGAATCACTTCTAGTCGATTAGTCAGCAGTCGTCAAGTCTCATCCAGCAACTAGTTCTCTACAATCTTCTCACTCATCACCAATAGAGTCTGTTTCTTGAGGTACATGTTGATACTCCAAGTGTAACGAAATTCCACCTAGAAGTATCTCAAAGGACTTCTATATCATAGGGGTCTAAACGTAATAGACGACACTTCAATTTGATGCCCAGCCAGTTAGTTATTAGCCTTTTTATCCAGGGGGTCTGGTTGGATTCGTGTATGATCAAACCTAACTGTAACTCAACTATAGCCCAAACTCCAGTAGGTTATATTCAAAGGACATTTTATCATTGATATTACCAGCGCCGCTGACGGTTCGTCAAACGGACGTCCAGGGAAAAAGTTATGGCCAATGTATGTAAAGGGTCGGTAGTGGGCCCGGGTCCGGTCGGACCGACCCGTGCCTACCCAGTCTGGGTCGATCCAGTCTGGGACAACCTGGACAGACCTGATCGGTCTGACCCAGCCCATTGGGTGTGTCAGCCAGCTATGTTAGGCTTAGTCTTCTAGGCCCAACCCAGCGGACTGCGAGGTGGGTTTGGCCCGAAAGTCGCCACGTAGGCAGCTCGATGACTCAGCCCGAAAGGCCAGGCCGGTTTGGTTCGGCCAGTGACACTGCTGGAGAACACCACGGGTCGGGTCGGGAGAACGTCTACCGAGAGGCTAGCGAGAAGGTCCCGTGGGGCACGGGCGGGCCGGCTGGACGCTGTGCAGGTCGCGGGTGGGCCAGACAAGCTGCGATAGGGGGCCGCGGGGGCACAAGCCAGGGCGTCGGGGCATTGGGCAGTGCCCCAGAGAAGCGCGCTGAAGAGTGGGAAGCACACTTGGGTAGGGTTTTGTGGCGCGGGCCGTGCGCCGGGGTGCAGGGAGCACGCTGGGGCGCCGGCGGAGCCAGGCAGCGCACAAGGCGCGCGAGTAAGCGGCTCCGGAGCACCAGGCAGTGTGCCGGTGGTGTCGGGTAGCATGCGGGGCGTGCGGGCAGGCAGTGCAAGGCGCGACATCGTGCGGGGCACGGCATCCTGCGGGCAGGCCACAGGTCAGGCCAGAGCATGCAGGTAAGCCGTGATTCACGTGGCGCGGTGCGACAGTGTTCGGACGGAAGCACCGGTTTGCTGTGAGGGCGGCATGAATCACAAAGGTCGTGGGTAGCACGGCCTTTGATCGTCGTCTTTGTCTTTGTCGCATCATTTCCATACCGTCATGGAGTTATCAAAAAAATAACAACAAAGGGGTCGAGTAATGTTGGTTTGGCCTGCACCCTCCGCATTTAGGGTGGTAGAAATAGGTTCTCAAGAACAGAACAATACACCACACTCGCAAAAGGTAAACATCAACGTTCTTCATATAAGGGAGTAAGAACATGGTATGTTAAAGGAAACAACCCCTACCTTTCAATTCAGCACACAACATACGTTGTTTGTTGACGGAGTCACAAAAGATAGATAGAGGAGACTATCGTTCGTTGCGTTCGTCGCACGTCCTCAATTCCAAGATGCATCGGTTCATTAATGATGTTATAGAAGTTGATAGGTAGGTGCCTGGGGAAGAATTCAAAGAAGAAAGAGCTTGGTCGGCGTTCTTCACGTTCTTCAAGTTCTTCGCGTTCTTCGAATTCTTTGTTGGGAGCTTTTCTCCATACCTTTCCATCGAATCCTCCACCAAAAAGAATATTATGCCCACGAAAATAATAGAAGGTTTTGTCTATTATTACATTGGAACGTAATTCAAAATTGATGAATTAAATGAGTGGGCCCCAGCTAATTAAATTTGGGATAGGTATCACATTTAATTAGGTGGATGGCTAGAGGCTCTCCCTCATTAAAGAGGGAGAGATGGGAGGTTTTATCCTCCATCATTAATAGGGGTCGGGTGGTCCCCACCCCTATCATTTAATAGAGAGGTTATGGGTCTCAGGTGGTCCCCACGTCGTAACCCCTCGCAGGAGGTTATGCTTGTCTATGCCCCACCACTATAACATGTCATGGAAGGTTGAAGTGGGGCGGTTCCACTATAAACTCCCAAGTGGAGGTTCCAACTTCCCGCACTCACATGGAATCTCAAAAAAAATAAATCATTACAATTTATTTTATTATTTTTTAAGAAAACACAAAAACTATATTTTATCCTTGACTCACTACCATCGAAGTGAAAGTCTTCTTAAGTGAATACTGGCACTACCAGTTCAACAGTGCCCTTGGGTTTCAGTTCTAAGCACCTTCTAAAAATTATAAAAACATGCTCGTACGTTTACTAAACGTACTCGAACAATACATCTGAAATTGATTCCGGGGACACCGGGCCTCGGAATCAAGCGCTGTAAATTTTCACAGACTCGTAAAAATCCCATGTATAAAAAAAATCCAGGGATTTTCTGAGCATTTACAGTAATATTAGATGTTTGAAAATTAAAAACAAATGCGGTTTAAAAATAGTATCATATGTATTTATAATGAGAATATTTTTTTGGGAACATGCACTTTTAATTTATATTGAAAAAAATATAAACATAATAATTAGTAAAGGGATAATAAATTGTAGTTAAGAATACAAAATTCCAAATGTAATCAAATATAATGATCTATGAGATTAAAACATGTGTATAAGATTATGTTATGAAAGAGTGTAATATAATGTTGTATAATAAAAATAATAGATATATTATTTCTTGGATTCCCACTAAGACATTAATCACATGTTTGGATTTGGAGAACCACATGTATAACAACTTCACAATTTCTATAAACCCATATGTATCCTATATTACTCATGGGATTACATCTCATATACAATACGTTGGTATGGGGATGACCTATAATGTACCCTTTATACATATAAAACATTTATCTTTTCAAAATTTATTGGAGGGATATAATAGAACCACCCTTCCCATAATTAAACTCTCTTTATATGTATTCAATAAGATCAGTAAATAATTTATCAATTAATCGTAACATAAATAAAAAAAATGAAAATATGTTCCATCAATATTTCAACATCATAATAATAACCATCTGTAGAAATAATAATGTTTTTATCATCACATAATATCACTATATAATCATATGTATCATTAATTGAGGTTATGAAATATTTAAATACCATTAAGAGATAACTACATTATTTTCCTGAGGAAGATAACCATTTTTTTTAAATCAAATATTTAAATTAATAAAAAATTTTGAATAATAGTAGGAAAATTTAAATTGATAAAAATTGATACATGTAAACAAAGATTTAATGTAAGGATCATTTATGATGGTCTGAAAATTTATTCATGTTGTGTAAGTTTCAACTATAATTGCATTATCATTTTTGATAAAAGGTAAAAATTATGTTGATAAAAAATGAAAGGAATATTGTTTTTTAATAATTTCTATGAAATCCATATATGGGTAAATATTAATTTATATAATCAACAATTTATTATAAAATACTCTATAAATAGTTTTATATAATATATTTGTATATTTGAAAATTATATTTGATAAAAAAGATAAATTATGTGTGTTTCCCTTAAAAACAATATTTTGGTCTCTTGAGTATGTAACAAATGGAAAATGACAGTAAAATGTGTAATAAAATGATTAATTACATATCTATTTGGGGGATTGAAATGATGATTTTATCATCATAAATTTTATCATAAACAATCCTGAAAAAAAAAGTTATGTCAGAGTATAAAACCCTTATGTAATGTCTATATTTCATTGTAATACATTTATCCATGTGTATAATAATATTAATTTATTATACTTCTAAATGTTTCCCATACTAATACCCATACACCGTAAATTATTTACATATAGAATAATTTTAATCGTTCATTAATTATAGTTCATTATCTTTATCATCTTTGATGTTAACTACATAGGATTTCTTGTATACTTTGATTATAATGTCGTCGTCCTTACATATTGATCATGGTTTATTCTCCTATAAAAATTTTTTCATGATGTTTATATAATAAAAATTAATTATATAAATATTTATAACAATTCATTTAAATTTGTGACAAAAAATGAATTAAAACACTATGTAGTGACTATAGTGTTTATGTGTGCATGAGTGATATTAAAATTTTTGATGGGTGAAATAAATAAAAGGTTAATAATAAATCAAAAAAATATAATAATACTTATTTCATAAATATTATATATATATATATATTAAATCTATTATAATAAAAAACCATGAATATAGAATATCTAAAATGATTCATATCATTATTTGGAGGTGGTAGTTGATACATATACACAAAATATATTTTCATCACTAATTGAATGATTAATTGGTGAGAAATGGTTATTAAATCATAATTATATCATCTACTATATTTTACACATTTTATTGATCATGTTATTATTATTTAAATGGTTTTAGATGATGTATAATAGGAAATAAAATTTAATGAAATTGGTTAAGATTTTTTACTCTTTTTTGGGAGACCTCCTTTTTCTTACACATTAAGACTTGAATTAGTGGTATTATGAGTAAAAGTGATCTAGAACAATGGAAATGAATCATTGATGCCATTATAATATATTTTCTTGAATATAAGAATCAAATTTTCTTAAAATGGACTTTAACATGTTCCCTTTTATATGTTATTGGTTGGATACATGTGAAATTATGCAAAATATTTAAAAAATTAATATCACTTTCTAGTGGATTTGGATCCAAAGAGACACTGAATTGAAAATTTTAGAACTTAAGGTTGAAATGTGGTCAAGAAATAATAATTAGACGGTCATAATAACCATTACTACATCTATGATTATTATCTGTAAAGTATAATTTATGTACCTCCTCAAAATATATATATTGAGAATATAGTAATACAGATATATTCTTAGAGGAAGTTCAAATTGATTTGATATAGTCCAAACATGATAAATAATATCCGGGGGCCAATATACCTTGTGATTTACATTCACATATTTCCAAATCTTATAAAATTATTCCATCAATAAATTCATAGGAATACCCTCTCACCAACGTTGAATTCCTAATCTAATTAGATTATTTTATGTAAAACTCTACAATTTATTATAAGTTTCCATTATGTGTTGTTTAATATATCTAACCTTCTCTATTATCTTCAATGTTTTTTCATGTCCTAATAGCATTATTCCAATATCTTCAACAATTCATGATGAAGTTATTCACTTCATTCTTCATAAATCATCATAAGGATTCATCTAAATTATCAAGTAAAATATATTACTTTAATAATAATATACTAGTGGAGGGTTTTGATCCCAAAAAAACTGGAAATCAAGAAAATTGTTTCTGAATGTTTCCTCTGATGATTGAATCGTTATCTTAGATAGTTATCAATATTATGATAGTAGTTAATACTAAAATGACACCCCAAATATATACCTTGTTGAATCCCTCATTATAATAATGATGAAAACCCTTAATCTCAATTATATATAACAAAATGTTGTATTTCATGAATACTTATTATTTAATTAATATATATATTGGAAATACAATCCATTGAAAAATATTCGACAATAGTAATTATTATTTCTAACATTCTAAGTTGATGTACTATAACCCATATATCAATATTGATGTCATATGTTGTGGGATGTCAGATGAAAAAAGTAATAGGAGACATTTTCAAACATCCATTTATGTATGAGTAATGGTTTTAACATCTAATAAGTGTTTTATATATCTTATTTATCTTATTAGTATACTAAGAGTTGATATGCATAATCTGAAATACCTCTCCTCATGTTTTCCACTAACAATGCTATTTCATAACTCTATACATATACATAATTCCATTATTACTAGAGAATTATAGGCATTGATATTCATACAAAATCACTATATTCAATTTTAGTATTTATGTGCCACCCACACATTCCCAAGAATGTTTTATTCCAACATAATCAATGATAAAATTTGGATTATTTCTCAACATATTTTATTAGAAAGTATCTTCATATTATGCCTCATTAATATTTACATGAATATACGGTTGAATACTCACATTATTGAGATAAGAATTGTCCCCTTACTTCTATATTTAAATTCCAATCATTTTGATGATCCAAAAATATTTGGTATTTTTAGATCCTCATCATAGATAAGAATGAATTATCTATTGAACAAAAATAAATAGTCACCCTATAAAAGTTTATTTGGTTGTAAAATATTTGGTTTTCATAGTAATTTATCAATTCCCACAATCTTATTTGGTTCATACAATACTATTTACATAGGATTATATACTTTAATAATTTTTAACCACAATATCTGTCAAACATTTCTCCAAAAAATATATACCCTACATATAATTATTGCAATGACTACCACTAGGAAATATAAAAATAAGTCTGATAATTTTTCATGTGAGACATAATGTTTTGTGGGGAATAACATCTCATAATATCATTTTTCTTAAGAGGACATCCCACCCTCTCCTTCGATGCATCACTAAAAAAATCTGTCTCCAATTAAGTGAATCGTTGGAATAGAAACATCACAATATTTTTTTGAGATATTTTTTTTCCAAAAAAAATGTAATGATTATGTGTTTTTTACATTAAAATCTTCAATAATCTTATGTTAGAGGAATCATATACATATCATTATAAAACAGACCATAATGAGAGCACATTTCATTATATGCAACTCTGAGCTTATACGAAACGTGGAATACTAATAGTGTATTATTATTTATTATGATTGTAATCCCATATCAATTAGAATTTATGGTATGAATGGGATTAAATAATATTTCAAAATATATGGTTTTGGTAGTTATATACAATTAATAAATTTGTTACCAATTAATTATAAATTTAAATAAAAACCATTTGAAAACAAATTTTTTTTATAAATACTATTTTATTGTGAGAAAATTTAGTTTACCTCAACTAATTAAAAAATTACCATTGGGTGAATTATTTTAAGGATATTAACATATAATATAATCATAAAAATCTATAACATTAATCATATTTGATTTATATAAAATGGATTTGAATAAAAGTAATTATATTCATAAACACTATATTTTTCTATAAATTTATTTTCTCTACTTTTTCGTTTTTATTTTAAAATTATTTCTTCCAATATTGGAATTTTATTGAAAAAATAAACATTTATACAAAATAATCAGGTAGAAATTTTAAAAATTATAATTTTTTATAATTTTGGAAGTTGATAATTTTTTTGACAAATTATTAAAATATCAATTTTTATATCAATTTCCCATTTATTTTAATAAATTTCAAAACATAATTTTTCTAATATGGTATTAAATCTAAAATTTATAAAAATAAAAATAAATTAATCCAATTTTTTTAATTTGATTCAATTTATTTATTATTTTTTCTATAATATGGTTTTAAACATTTGAACATTTTCCTTTTCAAAACCCACTTTCTCATTGCATCAATAGGATTAATTTTAAAATAAAATCTTTCACATATGGGAAATGTATTTTGAAAATTTGAATCTAAATGTGGAATTATAAAATTTTATATTGTTTAATAAGGCCAAATAAGATTTTTACCATTTTAAATAGTAAAATAATTAAATATAAATTACCGCAATTATTGTTAAAATGGTTTATTAGGGTTTAAACCAAAATGATAAGGTTTAAAAAATAACAAAATAATATATAACACCAATTTTATGCCTATATATAGACATTATTTGTTCTATTATCTATTATAGATCCTTTTTTAGCCTTTTGTAATTTTATTCACATGGGTAGACCTTATTCTTTCCAAAATTTTCAAGTGTCCATATCACCTCACATGTAAAAGGCCACCCCCTCTATCAACATAACATTTCCAAAATATAGTTTATAGGCCAATACCTTCTCAAATAAACTCATTACATCCTTAAATTTACCATATATTCATTATTTTTTCCATAAATTTAATCTATGATGGCTTTTAGTGAAAACAAAATATAGATGTGTGCAGAAGATGTAATGTCCCTTAACTAGGGTTTTATTATATTAATTAGTAAACCAAATTCAATTTTTATTAACACATAATGATATTACAACCATTGAATAATATATATATATATATATATATATTTGTTATTATGTAATTTTCCTATCCCCAAATCATCTCCACATCCATATAATGGGACACAAATTCATCATTTGTAAGAATGTAAAATTATTGCTTTACGAACCAGCAACATTAATTTTCAATAACCATTTATATAGTACCTATATAATGATTGATTTAATGTAAAAATATTATATTAATTATATTATCTTATATGTGGATTTATAAAACCACAGTTTGCTTCTTACCACGATACTCCATGTAAACCAATAACATCGCATGTTTGTACAGTGGACTACCGTATCGCAAAGAAATGTGATATGATTTTCATTTTTATACTTTGATGTTAATAAGTATAGATTAAATAATATATATAAAATGTTAAAAATTATTATACTTATTTAATTATTATATCACATATTCCTTATTACGTTTCATTTAATATAGTATATGATAATATCAATCTTGTGTACAGTGGAATACTGATAAAACACTGTTTTTTTAATATTTTATTAATAATAAATGACATAATTTCCTCACATTATGCTAAATATGTTCATTTATGGAATATTTTGGATTAGATCATTTATTTGAAAATTTGATTAAAATTCCAGTTTTACCCTTTTAAAATGAACTGTAGGATTTCACACTTAAATATTTTAATATGACATATTTGAACATAATATTTTGTAACAGTGTTGATAAATTAAGTTTCTACAACTTTTATTAAGGTCAGCAAAGCTAAATAGTGCATTTGGATGGAGTAAATGGGCCATTAAGTCAATGTTGGGATGGACTCAGCAGAATGGACATGGGTTCTGTATTTGAGACATAACTTTTTCATCCTTGCTTGGATCAGGCCCAAAGTTTAAGAGGATCTTCATGAATCATATTATTTCAAATCCTCCTTCTGTAAGGATAGCTGATGCATGCGTTTTGGTGGTCAAATGGGTAGTGAAAGTTGGCATAAAATATCTTGACAAGATTCCCCATTCACACTTGAATCCAATTTGAACCTAGCCTCCCCACCACTCTATAAATTGGTGTTTTTATCATTTGGTGGGGTTGATATGTGCATTGATAAGTTCAGGGCAGAGGATAATAAGTTCCACTCCAATTCTCCAAGCAATTAAATAAGGTTATCTCTTGAAGCAAGGATCCCTTCGTCGAAGCCCTATTCTTCTTCCTCATGTTGTAATGTTTGTGTTTTCATAATAAACATATTTTTTCTTCTTTTATTTATTTTCTTTACTTATGTTTTGTTTAAATTTCTTATTCTATTAATCTTCTTAATTGGTATGTAATCAAGAGTAGAAACATGATTGGGTTCCACCCTTTCTAAACATTTGCATTTCTAAAATGTTTCTATGATGACTACACTGCCCATGGAAGAGCAGTTATTTTTAGTAATCGATCGACATATATCCTTATTAATTAATTTATTTCGAATTAATGAGATACTTTAATTCACATATTATGATCTATTAATTGAGTTTTTAATTTAAATGAAAGTAAGCAAGCAATTTAATAGTTAACACAAAACACGTGAGGTCGGGAATTGTGTGAACTGTAAGAGCGCAACCTTAACTGGTAACTCAAAACCACATGGGATTAATTTGTAGAGTTAAAAAATAATCCCTAAACTCAATTAGTCCTCATTTAAAGAATGGATATGTGCCTTAATTTACCACTGACCATAATTTATCCTTATAACATCAATTAAATCAGGGTGTTGTGATTACATGTTCTGAAGATAACCTAGGGTTTATTTCACTTCATATTTGTGGTAAGGTTAATTCTTGTAGGTTTAAGGGGTTTACAAGTGAAGGGATCATAATTAAGTGGATGTTAATTTAAATAATAATGATAAGTAATTGATTGAAGAGGTAGAGTTATATCGATTACGCCTTCTAAATATTGTCTAAATAAACATTTTCTTGTTGTGTGATTTTAATCGAAATTAATTTTAAAACAAAAAAACAAATAATACAATCTTATTCCATCAAACTTGTTATATATTAATAAACTATAACCAACCCCATCCTTTCATGTAGTGTTTTTATTCTCTTTTATTTTATTTTTAGAATACCTCATAAAATGTAGTTTTAATTCACTTCCTCCTTTGAGAGACGACCTTGGTCAGCCACAATACTGGACCTAAGTACCCCAAAATCACACTAATCCTTTGAGGGCGCCCACTAAAGCACAATTCCAAATTGGAATCGTTGTCGGGGAGGCATGTAATTTATTCAAACTATTATCGGTATTTATTTTATTTTTAATTTAATTCTTTTCTTCTATTCTTTCTTTCTTCTTTCCCCTTTCTCAATTTTTTTTCTCTTACTCTCTTATTTTATTTTTATCAGGCCAACTCAAACTTATTTTCTTTTTATTTTGGTCCACTTTTCTTTATTTCATTTTCATATTTCATTGATTTATGACACGAACTAATCCTGAATATCTCTTAGATCATGACCTTGATATTGAACATAGCCTTAGGGCTAGAATCAGACATTCTCAATCTATGAGAAGTTTCAACATTCAACAAATTGGGGAATTACTCCAATATCACAACGTTGAAGTTGGAAGAAATTAAAATTCAACCATAAAACAAGAACAAATGGATGAAAATAATATAAATAAACATAAAAGAACCATTTAATAATTGGATGCACCTGATATTAATTATCAACCAAATTACATTGCATATCCAAATCTCAAATCGGACATTGAACTGAAATCTGGATTAATTCAACGGCTTCTAAAATTTCATGGCCTCTATGGTGAGGATCCAAATAAACAACTTAAAGAATTTAATGTGGTTTTCTCAACCTTAAATCTAAGAAATGTTTCTAAAGATCAAATCAAACTAAGAGAATTCCCATTCTCACTTGATGGAGCTGCGAAAGATAAGATGTATTATTTACAACCCGAAGATGCAACTTGTTGGAACTATTTGAAACGTCTTTTCTTGTAGGGATATTTTCCAGCATCAAGGACCACTTCCATTCGTAAAGAGATCTCTGGGATCAAGCAAGCACAAGGGGAGTCAATCTATGAGTATTATGAGCGATTCAAGAAGTTGTGTGCCAGCTTCCCACATCAAAAAATATGTGAGAAACTATTGATCCAGTACTTCTATGAAGTACTCACACCTATAGAGAGAAGAATGGTGGATGTTGTGGCTGGTGGATCATTGGTGGACAAGAATCCAGTTGCTCCACGTGCGTTGATCGACAAAATGGCCCAAAACTCTCAAAACTTTGGTGATTGAGGTACACCACATGTCAGGGGAGTACATCAGGTAAGTCCTTCTTCTCTTGAGATTCATTTGATTAATACCAAGTTAGAAGAATTGAAAACTAGGGGGAGGTAGATTGATTTAGCACAAAATACATCCCAACCCCCTCTTTCAAGTCCTTGTGGCATTTTCACTGAGACAAGACACCCAACTGACTGTTTCCCCCAACTATAAGAAATAGAAGATTGTGCAGAAGTGTTTCCTGGGAGACCTTATCAGAAACAACAACCATATACCCAAAAGAAGATTTATTCCTTTGAACCAACATACAACCAAGGGTGGAAGGATCAATCGGCCATGAGGTATGGATCTGGACAACAACAAAGGCCACCCATTGAACACAACTTCCAGTAGAATCCGACTTACCAACAGGGTTTCCAACAACCTCAAAGGAGATTTGAAGATCAAGAATCAACAAGCTAGCAACAAGGTAATCCCCCAAAAAATTTAAATTCTAACACTTATGACCTTTTGAAGAAAAATTTTCTTAATCAATAGAATGAGCTGAAGTGTCAAGGTTCAGAGATGAGGGAGTTGAAGACTCAAATGAACTAAATTGCCACCACCCTCTATGAACTTGTATATACAAACTACAGAAATCTACCTTCCCAACCCACTCCAAATCCAAAGGGTAATGTCAGTGACATCACATTGAGAAGTGGGAAGCAAAAAACTGATTCTTATCCACCTAAGATTCCATCGAGATTCACCTCAACTCCAAAAAATCCCAATTCCACATGAACTGATGAGCAACCGAAGGAGAAAGATAAAGGTAAGAAAAATATTAACTATGTTCCTCCCAAACCACTTCTTTTTCCAAGGAAGGTTGTTCAAACCACGAATATGGCTGAAGAAGAAATAAAAAAAGTGGTTTTGGACACATTCAAGCATGTGGAGATCAACATTAGTCTACATGAATCCATTAAGAAAATTCTAAGGTATGCAAAATTTTTAAAATAACTTTGTTCCAATCTAAGAGGGCTCAAGGTAAGTGAAATGATAAATCTTGTAAGGAATATGTCAGCACTCATTACACCAACTCTAGCAATGCTGAAAAAGTGCAAGAATCCTGGGACATTCACAATACCATGCACCATATTGGAATTACACTTTTCTGATGCTCTTTGTGATTTAGGAGCTTCCATAAATGTAATTCCTCACTCTATATTCATTTCTTTTCCGGTTAGTGAGCTAAAATTTATGAGAGTAGTGGTAAAGTTATAGAATAGAGCTATGGAATATCCAAAGGGAGTCCTTGAGGATGTACTTTTCTGGTTGAGAGACATGATCTTTCTAGAATATTTCTACATGCTTAACATGGAGGATGATTAGGTAAGATCTCATGCCCCAATTATCTTAGGTAGACCCTTCCTCAAAACCACAAAAACTATCATAAATGTAAATGATAGTACACTTTCCATGGAATTTGGGGATGAAGTTGTGATATTTAATGTTATGGATTCCATGAAGTACCCCTGAGAGAATCATTATGCATTTTTTATCTCCCATTTTGAACCCCGTTGTAAAAACCCCATGGAATTTTATTTTCCTATTCTTAGAGAGATTATAATTCTTGGTCCTGAATGAATTTCTAAGAGAACTTCCACACCCGTTTTAAGGAACAAGACTCTCTAAGATTTTATTTTGAAATTGAATCATATTCTGATTTTGATCATGTGAACTCTAATTACGACATGGATATTGAGTATGCTAATGGATTTGATGCTTTATTCTCTGATTGTGGTTATTTATATTCTAATACTCATGCTCATTGTGCACATATTCAGTTCCTTCTATGTATCCATCCATACACCACCCCCCTACACTGGAACTCAAGCCATTGCCACCAAATATCAAATACTCATACTTGTTAAGTGGTGAAAAATTACCTATTATTATTGATAATATATCCCTTTTGAACAAGAAGGAAAACCTTTGAATCTTTTGAGGGAGAACATTAGGGAAATCAGGTGGACCCTGGCTAACATATCAGGTATTAGAACCTCCATTTTCCTGCATAAGATTCTTTTGGAGGATGAGGCTAAACTGGTGAGGGAACCACAAAGGAGACCCAATCCAACCCTTCTAGAGATTGCTAAAAAAGTTGTTGAAAAATTTCTTGATGTAGGTATAATCTATACCATTTCATATTCTCAGTGGGTATGTCCTATTCCGGTTATGCCTAAGAAAAGTGGTGTTATTGTTGTTAAAAATGAGAAAGATGAGTTAGTTGCAATTAGGGTAAAAAATAGTTGGCATGTGAGTATTGAATATAGGAAACTAAATCATTACACTCGCAAAGAATATTTCCTCCTCCCATTTATTGGTCAGATTCTTGAGAGACTAGCAGGGAAGACACACTATTGTTTCTCGGATGGTTTTTTGGATATTTTCAGGTTCCCAAAGCTCCATAGGATTGGGATAAGACAACATTCACTTGTCCCTTCGGCACGTTTTCCTACCGAAGGATGCCATTTGGACTTTGCAACGCCCCATGTATCTTCCAGAGATGTATGGTGAGTATTTTTTTTGATTTTATTGATACCTTCTTGGAGGTATTTATGGATGATTTTAAATTGTATGGGTCTTCATTTGATGAATGTATATGTAGTTTGGGAAAGGTGTTGAATCATTGTATTGATAAGAATCTGGTCCTGAACTTTGAAAAGTGTCATTTCATGGTATAGCATGGAATTGTCTTAGGGAATGTAGTGTCAAAACATGGGATAGAGGTTGATAGATCTATGATAGACATTATTTAATCCTTACACTATCTTTCATGTGTGTGTGATGTTAGTTTTTTCCGAGGGCATACAAGATTTTGTCTGTGTATCATCAACGATTTTGGTAATATTTCTCTTCCTATGTCACGATTACTTCAAAAGGATTCTGATTTTGTGTTTTATGATTCTTGTTGGACTTCCTTTGATGATATAAATAAGTTTTAACCACTCCACCTATCATACAGCCTCCACGGTGGGAGATTCCTTTTGAGCTTATATATGACACCTACAACTTCGCGGTTGGATCTGTCTTATCTTAGAGGATGGAGGGACGTTCACATGTGATCACCTATGCATCAAGGACACTAGATTAATCCCAATATAACTACACAACCACGTAAAATGAGTTTCTTACTGTCATATTTGCTTTAGATAAATTCTGTTCATATTTTTTGGGCTCTAAAGTGGTTGTTTTTTCAGACCATACAGCTCTGAGGTACCTCTTGAAGAATCCAGATGAAAAGCACAGGCTCATCTGATGGATGATCCTTCTTCAGGAATTTGATATTGAGATAAAGGAATAAAAGGGGTCAGAAAACTTGGTGGTGGACCACATGAGTAAACATACTCACACACTAGAGGAAGACACCTTGGACCATGTACCACTTCGGGACACTTTCCCCAATGAGAATCTTTATTCCATATCAGGTACACATCCTTGGTATGAATATTTAGTTAACTACCTTATTTCCTATGAAATACCTTAAAATTTAATGAAACATCAAGTCCAAAAATTAAAAATTGAGTCTCGGTATTATGTTTGGGATGATCCATACTTCTGGCGCATGTGTAGTGATCAAGTTATTAAGAGGTGTGTTCCTGATTATGAGTTGGAGTCTTTTTTACATTATTGTCATACACTTTCTTGTGGTGGACACTTTACACCCCAAAGGACAGACAAGAATGTTTTGGACTCTTTATTATATTGGCCTAGCTTATTCCATGATTCCCATGTGTTTTGTAAGTCATACCCTCATTGCCAACACACTAGGAACATTTATAGGAGACGTGAGATTCCCCAACAACCCATACTATTCTGTGAGTTTTTTTATGTATGGGGCATCGATTTTATGGGTCCTTTTCCAATATCCTTTGGTTTTTGGTACATTTTGGTTTCTATTGATTATGTGAGTAAATGGGTGGAGGATAAGGCCAACAGGACAGATGATTCTCTTGTTGTTGTGGACTTTGTCAAAGCACAAATTTTTTGCAGGTTTGGAGTATCAAAGGCCGTCATCAGTGAACAAGGGACATACTTCTGCAATCATAATTTGGCTTCCCTCCTTCGGAAGTATTGGGTGACTCAAAAAACATCGACACCATACCACCCCCAAACAAATGGAAAGGGTGAGTTTTCAAATCGTGAGTTGAAACAGATTTTAGAGAAAACTATACATCCAAATAGGAAGGATTGGAGGAAGTGCTTGGATGATTAATTGTGGGCTTATAAGACAGCATACAAGACACCCATTGGTATTTCCTGATTTTGGATTGTTTTTGGGAAAGTGTGTCATCTCCTCATGGAAGTTGATCATCGGTATTATTGGGCTATAAGGAAATGCAACATCGATTTGGCCCAAGATGGAATCCAAAGGAAGTTGCAAAGTCAAGAGCATGAGAAGATTCGATTGTCTTCATATGAGAACTCAATGCACTATAAGGAAAAATCAAAATCAGCTCATGATAGAATGATCCAACAAAAAGAGTTTCAGGTTGGAGAGAAAGTCCTTCTCTACAGTTCATGACTGAAGCTGATGCCTGGTAAGTGCATTCTAGATGGTTAGGTCCTTATATTGTGACTAATGTTTTTCCTTATGGTGCAGTGGAGATCAGACAATAGGGCACAAGAAAAAGATTTGCAGTCAATGGGAAATGTTTGAAGAGATATATTGAGCGACTTCCTATTGATACAATGGATTTTATCACACTGCATAACCCCATCATCACTTGAGCACATCAGGCTATTCATAACCCTTTCACTTTTTAATTCTTATCTGATTTAAAATTTATACATTTCATGTGAATATATCATCTCATGGGTTCACATTGAAGAAAACACAATATTTTAAGTGTGGGTGAGGGAAACAACCTTTTAGTTTAGTAATTTCAATAGTTTTCCTATTAAAAAAACAAAACAAAACTAATTGTGTATTTTTCAAATTTTGTGTGTTTATTTTTTCAATTTTCTGTGTGTTTTTTCAAACTTTTGAGCTGAAATGATTCTCAACAACCATTTTGAAATCCATATCAATAAGTGAAACAATTTATCCCTTGAAACTAAGCTTAAATGAATTCTAAAATGACATTGTTTCAAGTTCAAATATTTAGTAATTTTATGAAAAGTACACTGAATTTTGAATACCATGCCACATCTCACTGTCTTTATATTTGAAATCACATTCCTCTGAGTCTTCTGAAAAATTATTTTAATATTATTTACATTCACTGCACTTCATGAGAGAACCAAACCATTATTTATTTAACAAGAATTAGATTTATTCCTGTCAAAATGTGACGGTTTGAGGTACTTATTTTTAAATTATTGAGAAGTTTGTTTAGTATTAAAGCCCCTATTTCAAAGAATCCTTTTTTATAATGGACTACCATGAAAATTTAATCCTTTTATCCCTTATAATCCAATCACATCGTGTTAGATTAGCCACATTACATGCCAATTTTCCCTATCCAACCAACTCTTGAAGTTAAATTTCATAATCTAGTTGAGCTTAAGTGTGGGGGAAGTTGTCTCGTGTTGTGCTACCACATTTTGTGATACGTTGGGTGAAAAATTAAATTCTGAAGAGATGTTTTTGTTGTTGAATAAAAAAAAATATTGAAATATGTTCCTTTCTAGAGATTTCATGATAAAAGATGTTGTGCCTTTCTGGAGATTCTAACAGAGGGGGAACGTTGTGCCTATCTGGAGCTTTTATGAAAATAATGTTCGAGAAGATTGAAATTTTTACTGTAGAAATGTTGAATGGTGTGCAGATTTATTTATTTTTTATAATGATGAACATGAATCAATGCTATGTTGATTGAGGGGATACCATATTTAAGTGAAAATAAGCTTAATACAATTTTTCCTCTAAAAGAGCCAAGCCCTATTCATTCAGCCTAAAAAAATTCCACATCTAAATCCTACAAACAGAATGCCACAGAACAACCCTAAAAAGTACTAATGATAAACATATGTCCTTGAATCACATAGGGTAGCAATGTAGGAATTTATCAAGCCTATGGTGACCCTTCTATCAGTTTGGATGAGAAAGACATTGTAAATAAAATTTACATTTGTGTGATAAGAGAAAATTCAAGTGAGGTAAGGGTTTTGTGCATGGAAGGATAAATAAAGTGGAAATATATTGAATTATATAAATGAAGAACTTTAAATAATGTTTTCTTATGAGTCATGATATCTTTTGTTTCGTGGTATGTAATTGTTTGATCTCAAGGATATGTGTTTTAAAATTGGTTTGGATTTGATATTGATGTTTACTTGATATGAGGTTTTTCCCAAGAGTGAAAACGGGTAAGTGTGGGGGATTTGATACAACTCTATTTTTTTGAATATTTTATTGATAATAAATGAAATAATTTCCACACATTGTTCTAAATATGTTTATTTATAAAATATTTGGGATTAGATCATTCGTTTGAAAAATTTATTAAAATTCAAATTTTACCATATTAAAATGAACTGTTGTATTTTTCACTTAAATATATTAATATGACTTATTTGAACTTAATATTTTGTAATAGTGTTCATAACTTAATTTTATACAACTTTTATTCATGACACTAAAGTTAAAGAGTGCATTTTGATGGAGTAAATGAGACATTATGTCAATGGTGGGCTGGACTCTGCAGAATGGACATGGGTTCTGTATTTTGGCCATAACATCTTCATTCGTGATTGGATCATGCCTAGATTTTGATAGGGGCTACATGACTCATATTAGCACGTATAATCATTCTGGAAGAGAAGCTTATTCACGCGTTTTGGTGGTCAAATGGGTGGTTCAAGTTGGCATTAAATATTTGGACGAGATTCCCCATTCACACATGAAACCACTTTGAACCTAGCCTCCCCACCACTCTATAAATTGGAGTTTTTCTGATTTGGTTGGGTTTGGACGTGAAATAGGATGTTTAGGGAAGAGAAGAAGAGGTTACACTCCAATTCTCCAAGAAATTCAATAAGGGTATCTCTTGAAGCAAGGATCCCTTCGTCGAAGCCCTATTCTTCTTTCTCATGTTGTAATGTTTGTGTATTCCTAATAAACTTTTTTGTTCTTCTTTTATTTATTATCTTTTCTTCTGTTTTGTTTAAATTTATTCTTCTCTTAATCTTCTTAATTGGGATGGAATCAGGAGTAGAAACATGATTGGTTTCTACCCTTTCTAAACCTTGGCACATGCAAAATGTTGCTACGATGACTACACCGCCCATGAAAGAGTAGTTCTTTTTAGTAATCGATCGACCTCTATACTTATTCATTAATTTATTTTGAATAAATGAGATAATTTAATTTACATATTATGATCTATTAATTTATTTTTTAATATAAATGAAACTAATCAAGAAACATAATAGTTATCACAAAACACGGGAGGTCGGGAATTGTGTGAACTGTGAGAGCGCAACCTTAACCGGTAATTCTAAACCACATGGGATTAATTTTTAGAGTTCAAATATAATCCTAAAACTCAATTAGTCATCATTTACAGAATGTATATGTGCCTTAATTTACCACTGACCATAATCTATCCTTATAACATCAATCAATGTCGGGTGTTGTGATTACATGTTCCGAAGATAACCTAGGGTTTAATTCACTTCATCTTTGTGGTAAGGTTAATTCTCATAGGGTTTGGGGGTTAACAAGTTAAGGGATCATAATTAAGTTTATGTTAATTAAATGAAAATGATAAATAATTTATTGAAGAGGTAGAGTTAGATTGATTATTCCTTTTAAATATTGTCTAAAAAACATTTTCTTGTTGTGTCATTTTAATCGAAATTCATTTTAAAACTAAAAACAAAAAAACAATATTCTTCTAGAAAACTTATTCTAGATTTATAAACTATAACCAACCCCAATCCTTTATAGTTTATTCTCTTTTATTTTATTTTTATAATAACTCTAAAAACTTGTTTTAATTCACTTCCCCCTTTGAGAGACGACCTTGGTCAGCCACTCTATTGCACCTAAGTACCCCAAAATCACACTAATCATTTAAGGGCATCCACAACGGAACTCTTCCAACTACCTCCTAACGAATTGGGGTGATTTGTTTTTCACTAAAAATTTTAATGGAAGGTAATTAGGGTCTATTTAATAAATAAATGCTATATATGTTTCATACAAATTATTATTGAATTGTACTATATTTTTTACATTTTATTCACAACATCCATCTACAAAATCGAAATAGTGATCATGTATATGTATAACATACGCTCTCAATGATTGGTGTATTTTATTTTCAATATGTAAATTTAATAGATTAACATAAATAAATATATAATTAATTTATATTTTATTTATATCAATATTATCATTATGTAGAATATGGAACCTTGATAAATGTAAGAGCTCCCAAAATAAAGTATCAAAACATATATATAAAAAATTCATTATCGAAAACGTTATTTTAACATAGAATTATTAACAGATAAATAATAAAGGGACATAATAAAGTCATATATTTTATTATATATAAAATGATGTTTGATAAAAATATTTATAATAAAATTATACTGATTACAAATGTGGTTTTAATGTGTACCAATGAATTTGAGACTTGTGGTATGTTATTTGTAATCAATATTTTATTTCTCAGAGACATAAGAATATTCAAAACTAATTTATTTTTCTGGGTGTATGTACATCCTCTTTGAAATGATAAACCATGAATCCACTTAATTTAATTATATTAATTTTTTATTTAATTTTATTCTTTATTCGGTATTATGAATCAACTGATCAATAAATTGTTAAGGGATTTCTCTCTCAATTTTTGACTTCTATGAGATAGAAGCCATACTCACAAACTATTTAATATTTTAGTGAATATAAAATTCAAGAATGAATTTTTTATAAAATCTCTTAAAAATTATTTGGATTTAAATATACATTTTATGATCTCTCTTACATGGGTTTTACAGTTCCAAATATACCATAGTGGTAAGGTAGTTTTTTCTCAATTTGAAATATTTACGAGTTATGTTATTTTATGGACCCATAATTTTTTATATGATGTATATATAGTCTCATTTACATGTAATATCTTGAATTTATTTATAATGTAGTATCATTCTTCAAAGTTACGAACGTTTAATTTTTTTTCTTATTCCGTTAAACAGACCTTGTTATGTTTCCTAATCAGGTCATGGTTGGATCAGAGGCATCTTGGGATCATTTGAAGTCTCAACCACCGACATGGGTAGAGGATGTCTAGGATGCATCATTAGAGGATACTGTTCCACCCATCCATCATGGTTTCCTTAAACTGTGTGGTTATAGACTGCTGGAACCTATGGGACCCACATTTTTTCTGAAACTATTTGGCCTAATGAGCATTGATATATGACAAATTTTAAATATTATGAAAGTGGGGTTTTTATAGTTTTCACATGTTTACCCAAACTATGTAGCTAACCGTGTGGTATGACCATTTGATGTAGTGTATAGTGCATGGTTTGAAAAATGTTTTGGAAAATTATGCTGCCATAATGTATGCAATGTTAATTATGCGTGAAATTATTAATTTTATTTTCATTGGTGATTTAATCCATTTCTCCTCCACCCCTCCTCACATTTTTTGTATCCCCATCATCTCAATTCACACATGGAAGTATATTATCCTCTCAAAATTGTAATTCAAGAAGATTAATATAATATACAATTCGTTCACCATTGGATCCAAAAAAATATAGAGGTATGATCTCATATCCTCCCTAATCTATTTCAAGTTATTTTTCCTATCTGCTATACTATATTGGTACAATATCATTTTTTCCATTTACATGGATTCTAATGATTTTTTTTTATTTCATCCAAGATATATTCAATCAAAGGTTAATAACAGACAAGGGAATCTCAATGAGGCTACAATAGGTGGTATAGGTTATTTCACTTTTAGATAATTTTTTCTATTGTGCCGCTTCCTGATACATTATAGTGATTGCTCCAAAATGTTATTTATATTATTCAGTGTTATTTTAGATATGTATTATATTCCAATATATAAATTAATCACCTCTAAAGATGTTTTTCTTGACTCATACCACCCCAAATGGGTTTTATCTACCCCATATGGCCTAATTTTCCCTTTTGATTAAATTTTTTAAAGCATTATTCAGTCTATTATCACCTAAAAATTCAATAATTATTTGATATTAATTAATTTGGATAATGATCCATATGTTAAAACCTCTACCCATAACTTATATGGAATTTCTGGATTTAATAAACAGTCCAAGTTCAATATTATAAGCCTCGTGAATTTATTGAACCATTAAAATGGGAGGGCCTTGAATCATATGACTTTAATGTTATAAATTCTTGAAAATATGAAATGGTCCCTTTTTCTAGACATGTTATAATTGTTAATTATTTTATTATCACATCAACATAGTGTCAATGGTAAAATATGTGTATCTAACTTATGGACCCGTGGTACGAAATCTTGTTCCATCATGTTTAAATTGTGAATTTCATGAAAAAATTATAGTGTCGACATCAAAAATTCCTGATATGGGCTTTATGATAATTTTATAAATTTTCCTCCAAATAAGTGACACCATTCCCTTAGAGGAGATCAATTAGATATTCTGGAAGAAATATTGGTTGAACCATGCCTCAAGAGAGACTTGGTCCCCTACCTGTTAAACCAAGGATGGAATCGAAGTCTGTTACCAGACCCTTGTCACCATTATTTTAATGAAATTTTGGAATTCACCTTGGGTAATCATGTACGAACTCTATGTTATTATTCACAAGGTGATCCCTCAAACGACACATTGTATGTCCCTCTATATTACCATGGATAGGCTCAAATTGTCTCAATATAATTTCTCAAGTACTTTCAAAATATGTTTATGAAAATGGTAAATTAGTATTTTCAAAATAGACTTTATCACATGGTATTGAAATGGTAGGGAAATTCCCTCTAAGACATTGTATAATGTTGGAAACAATACATATTTTTTTATACATTATCACATTGACATTACCATTATAGGATCTTTTAATTTAGAGATGCTAACTATGGTTGAAGACGGAAATTGGGAAAGTCACCAAGTGGAACCTAGCCTAATGAATTTATTTATTTATATTGTATTCTTTTTAATTACTATAAAATAATTATTTTATTTTAATAAACATTTTAAACATTTCTAGACACTGAGGGTGTATGCCTGCTATGATTTCATCTCACAACCTGCTCGGGTGCCTTTGGTACTCGATTAGAATTTATGTTTTTAGAAATATTCAAAGGGATGAACTCATCTTCCAATGATTGAATTAAAGATTTTGGACTGAGTTATGAATATATGACAGGGCCTCTGACTGTGATTCTAGTCTTAGAAGTTTTTGTACTTTTTCTTATTTTAATTCTTGATGTATATTCTTATATCCCATAACCCTACTTAGTTATTTTTTGCTATATGACATAAAATATTAATCGCAATTTTTGCTCATTATTATTCATCCCCTGCTTATTTTTTATTCCACGTATGATTTACATTTAATTTTCACTTTTTGTTTGAATGAATTATTATTATCATTCTTCTAATTTATATTAGGGGTTATTACTTCTATTTATTCTTATATCTATTTTTCTTCTCTAAATTTATAAATAAAGAAAATTCTCTCCATGGATTCTCCCAATTCCATCACATCTAGTCGAACACCTCTAGATTTTGGGGAGGTTTTCTTGAGGTCTTGTGACCAACCATCTCGAGATACATTTTAGTGGCATTCATGGTGGGATGTTACAAAGTGTTATTGTAGGTTATTATAATATTTTTCATATTATTTGGGTTTATATTGGAGAATAAGATGATGGAAAATGGTTATCACCATGTTCGTAGGAGTATCCACCTCACATACAATGAAAATACTATTATGGTTAGATGTGTAATTGATCATTTGGATTTTTCTTGTTAAAGTGTCATAGGTTTTTACCGGTTGGTGACTTAATTGATTTGTTTTGTAATTGACATTGATTTTTTTTGATTTTTTTATTTAGACAAGGACTGTTGATATGAGGGAATATTAGAAGCATGCATTAAACTAGAAATACTAAGACATAATGTGCCATGAATTAATCTATTACATATTTACTTTTCTTCATATATTATATTTTTTTCATGTGATTGTTGTTGGTACCATAATTTTTATTCTCTACAATGGGATATTATTTTTTCTGAATGTGGAAGTGGTTCTTTTCACAAATAATTCCTCCTTATTTTATTTATTGGTGAGTATTAATGGATAATCATCCAAAAAAATATGACCCATATTATATTAATCTTATTTTCTGGTGGAAGGGTTAATATACAATTACATAATGTGACAATTTAAATTTATATAGTGTATGGTTCCTTATTGGATGGAATTAGTAATGGAAATAACTAGATCAGGATATTAATAATTAAAAGAATTGAAATTAACACCCCATTAAGTTAAAATAGTAACTTTAAATGATGAAACTTTAATCTATAGTATGACCTGACCTTAATAGTTCAATTTAGGTCTTGTCTCTAGGATTTCTTATATTACTTATTCTTATCACCTAAACCTTTCTCCTAGAGCATGCTAAGTGTTATAGTATGCTTATAGGTGGGACTTTTACACATTATTCATTATATAATTCCTTAACTACAATTAAGTCTATCTAATGCATGAACATGGAATTTTGGAGCTATACTATCTCAATGACCTCATGTTTTACATTAGGAGAGTGACGAGGGGAATAAACCAAAGGTGGTAGGAACTGATCCACCCTTGATTCCTCTTGCAGAGACAATATAGGAACCTCCACCCCATCATCCACTAGGTGATGATACCTAGTGTCATTATATCTTCTTTTTCATCATTAAAATCATACAGGGAGCTACATGAACCACCCATTCATTGATGCAGATGCCCCATGACTTCCTACATCAGCATCCTACAAATTTTTTTAGGGATGGTGTGCCTCAGGTTATAGAGTCTTGGTTAGAGGATATGGTATTCATCATTATGGATATCGAGATGCCTCTGTAGAGGAGTGTCAAGATAGAGAACTATATGTTAAGTGATTCTACAAGGAATTGGTGGGATGTTCTTACATAGGGTGGTAAAATTTTGTGTATGGTCTAGATGAACATTCATGAGGATTTATTTGAATTTTTCTTTGCTCATACTCTATGAAGAGATCACATTAAAAAATTCACACACCTAGATCAATGTGACATGGTAGTGAGGGAATATTCAGAACACTTCACTAAATTACAGTATTTTTCACCAACCATAACGGATGGGGAGATAACTACTATGAGGTTCTTTGAAGTTGAGATTTCTAATTCCACCATGTCAAAGGTGAAAATGTTTTTGTAGAAAAAAATTTCTATGATCATGATATAGTCCGTCATCTCTACACAGAAAATAAGGGAATCATTTAATCTAATAGACAGAAGATCAACTGCAAAGAAGATCATTTATTTATCTTTTGGAATTAATTGAAAATTATAGGTTATATTCAAGGGTAGTTCCTTATAAGAGGCATATAATGATAGAAATTTGGTATATCACCATTGCAGAAAACCAATGAAAAAAATCCCCACAATAGAGGATCTTGATCGAGTTCCAAGTGTGTGGAAGGATGGGTCATCGCCAACACATTTTTTGACCCTTTTGATCAATTACAATCGATAGGGGATATGTGATAGTACAACCTATAGGTGAAGGGATTGTGAAACCTAATCAGTCAGAGAGTTGGTCTTCCATAGGTCTTTCAGACCGAGCATGTGGTAGTGGTAGTGGTAGTGGTAGATAGTCTTTGGAGTTCCATTTTTAGTATAGTGTGCCTTCTAAAGAAACTCAGACAGCATCTCAAGGTCACTATTCATGCCATATATATGATGTGTAGACTACTCCATAGGATCAGATTTCAGGGCTATCCCATTTGAGAGGTATTATACTAGTACTATCTTATATAGTATTTACCATCTTCGGTACTGGTGAATCACTCTCTTTTATATATATGACAACAATGAGAACTCTATGTTAATAATAGAGTATTATAGTGGTGTAATGACTAATGAATCATTGTTAGGATTTGTAGTATAGGGTAAACGCCAGTGTATGGAGTTCCCCCTTGATGTATCTGGGTATGGTTTTCTAGGGAGTTTCTTCATCCATGAGATGATTGGGTTTTACTTTATTCTTGTAATAGACTGTCTTGTTCCTTATAGGGTTGAGTTATATTTTATAAAAACCTTTTTTATCCTACATAGACAATACATATTTTTTTTTCCAAACACCTAAAACATTACACAAATATACACCCAATGATTGTATTAGTTTATTACCTTTAGAAACATGGAAACCTACACACTCTTACATGAGTGAGCAACATTATCTCCCAACGGGTTCTCCAAGACTATAACCCATATTATTTATTTCAAACATTAAATATATCTTTATAACCTAGGGAAGGAAACATTAATAGTGGTGATCATTTATTCTCAGTAAGGGTAAAAAAATAGATATTTTTAACCATAAACATGATTGTAATAGTATGAAAACATTATCATAACATTATAAAATCACACCATATATATCAAATATCTTAAACACAAGTTATGTAATGAAGTTATTTATTTAATAAGGCATGAATAATAATAAAAAATATAGAGAATAATCCATGAAATTATAACATATGAGTAATGCATGGAGGGGTGAAATAAACATAAAAATGTAATATCATTCCTTGTAAGTCAATATGAATTGTTAAAACATATCAGTATAATTTATTTGGACTACAACTGCCAAGAGGGACACACCACCGTCCCTAGTGATAGTCCTTTCCTTGTAATGGGTCATCTTTCCCCATCTTATTATATGGTATCTAGTTACCCACATTCCCATATAATATTGTCTTTCTTCATCTTTCCATTGTGGACTAGGATTCCCTATCAACCACAGTGAATCAATATAGAAGAATTTATTACCATTTTTATATTGTGATATATAAAGTGTTACCCAATGCATTGGAGTGAGGTATCAATCCCATTGATCATTCATTCATGTGAAAATATTATAATAAAAAATTCAACATATCATGAACCATAAAATGATATGGTATTCATAAACATCATGTCATAAACCAGGAAATGAAATGGGTACTATAAAAATTTCATGACATAATAAAATAGTGAGAAGATATAGTTTTCACAGTCATCTCATCAAAGAATATTCAATTACCAAATGTGGGATTCATTACCATATAACCCATATAAAATAAATTAGTGTCATAAAAATCATACAATTAAAGGATAAACGATTAATGAAGAAATACGAATGGTATTATTGAATAATGTCACTAATAAAACATTAGATATAAAAATGTATGACATGTTATATGAAGAACGATTATGAAAGACCACTTGTAGTATTTTATATGGAAAAAAAACCTTTCTTTGAAAATTATTTTCATATAACAATTTTGAAAATACAATTCTTATGATGAATGAATAACAATTTCATTTAAAAACTTCAAGAGGAAAATATCATTTCCTCCTGTAAAAATTATTCTTCAAATATATTGTTTTTTGAAACCCATTTTATTTTAAAATTGATTTTAATACATAAAAAGGAAGGATGAAAATATTTGGAAAACCATTATCTTTTAAAAATACATTACAACTCATACAAAAATCCTTAGAAAAATAAATCCTTTTTAATTGAAAATAATTTCAATAATTATAAATAATTTTGGAAATAACATTGAAAACAAATTTAATTGAAAAAATTAAATGAAGTTAGATAACATAATGGAAGAAATGTTTTTTGAAAACATATAAACGAATCATGAAAACATTGTGAAACTAATTTTCCATGAATAATTATAAATTAATACATAAAACCTTTTACAAACCATTATAATTAATTACATATTAAATAAGAAATAAAATTTGTGAATCAATTTTTAAAAGAATATTTTTGGAAAACATTTTTATAAAACATGTTTTGAATGAACATAGATATCCGTCCGAAGAGAGAGATAAAGTGAAATATTCTTAAAAACACTATCTAAGTATTCTCTTATAGGAATGAGTTAAAAAGTAATACCAGTTCAAGAATACATCATTAATAAATATAGGAAAATAAAATTAACAATTTTTCTTTTTCAATATTTGATTATATTTCTTCAATGGAAAGGTAATCGTAAACTATACTGATAAAAGTTGAGATTAATACAATAAACACATACTAGTTAGTAAGATTGGATCAGAGTGATACAGATATAATAAAATTACATAAGAATTAAAATATTATGAAAATTATTATATTCATTATATAACATTTTAAATTTTAGTATTTAAACCACATATAAAAATATAGGTGTATAACATAGAATGTGTCTCAAATATGGTCAATTGATAAATAAATGATGTTACATATTTGGTTTCTTTTGAACCATAAAACCCATGAAATTGAGATAATAAAACCAATAAAAAATTTAAAATAAATTTAACGATAAGAATAAAATAATATATTCTTGGATTTATATACACCACACAAAATAAACAAGTTGTGAATAAGGCATAAATCGAATGGAAATACAAGTGTGAAGAAAAAAACACTTACAATAACATATGAATCTCTTCGTACTACTTCAAAAATCTTATATAATAAATATTTTTTAAATATACCATATATCCATATTATTATATCTAAAACTATATATTATTTTATTGTGTCCTTATATAATCCCTTTATTGAAAAATCATTGTCAATTTTATGTTTCGTGTAAAAATAAATTTTTTCTATTTTGTTTCTATTTGTTATATTTTTGTCCCTAAGAGATATATCATGATATCTAGAATTTTTAACCGGATAAAAATTTCAAATATATTGATTATATACATATAGAAAATAATTTATAAATGATACAAATATTAAATGAAATTCAATATTCATGGAGATGGTATGTCATTCATACACATGAAAATTCATTCTGTTTTACTATCATAGTGAAAGAATGAATATAAATTACATATATGTATATATAATATAATTAAATTAAAATAATTATTCAAAAAATATATCATATATTCTTACTAGTCTCATCCCTAACAACTTTCATGTAAATTAAGAAAAAATCACATTGCTTTTATGAGGTGGTAGCCTATACAACCACAAACACTGTTATCATATTTACAATTAATGGAAAACAAGGACGTATATATTATATAATAATTATATAAGAATAAAAAATCATAAAAATAATATATATCATATAAAATCATATTTCCTATTATAATACCCAACCATGGGATGTGGTAATGGAAATTGGAACACCATTGTTTCATGAGGTGATAGTTAAACATACATTACAATGATATGTTCATTAATCATTTGATGGGACTGTGTATAATGGTAGCTATAAAACATAGTATAATAACATCTTAATATATTTATGATTCTGAGGTTATTATTTATGAATTTAAAAATACAAAATTTAGGTGGTGGATAATGAAAATTGTGGAATGGATCTTAAGGAAGGATGTTACCTCTTATTTGGGTAACTCAATTTTGTTTTCATCAATGTTCTTAATGGGTTGTATTTCTACCCAATGTGATGTTTCAAGGAGTTAGGTAAGGATGTTGGGATGTGATTTTGGAATATATTGTCTGAACCAATGTGGTTTGAGAGGTCTCAAGAAGGAGGATAAGTGGACTCCTTTTATAAGGGAGTGAGGGGACACACTTGGAATTTTGAAAACAAACTCAGTGTAATGATGTTTTAATTTGAAAATTTCATCAAAAACCAATCAAACTCATTAATAGAATTATTATAGGCAAAATATATCTAGGAACTATGATTTATATTTTTTTCATATTTTTTATATTATTCTCATGGTTGTGTCCCTTGTTAATCTTAACTACACCTTCATTGTTATAATTAATTTTAATCAAATTCACAAATATATATTTTTGTCAAAACTAATTTCTATTTTATTTGAATTTTATTTTACTTATTACAGTAGTTTATGGTCATTTTTTTATAAATTCAATTAACTGAATCTGAAAAAATATGTTTAATCATAATCCTGTAAACGTGGAGACAAAGCATATTTTTAAAGTCAAATTGTTCAAAATTTCATTAACATTTTATTTTTGTATTAAAAATAAAAAGTAACAAAATAACTTAAATTATATTAATATATTTATAATTGACCAATTTTTACTTCAAAATATACATAATATATATTTTATCTATAAAAATATATTATACGAAAAATTCGTTTTGAATAAAAAATCATTAGTTTTCAATATTCATTCTATAATGATGCTTCTCATAAAAATATAAAAAAAATTCCCTCATATAGTTTTGACATACTAAATTCAAAAATAAATTTTATTTTATCAAATTCTCTTTATATGATTTCGTAATTGTAACATTATTATTTCTCACAGTATATAAAAAGAAGTACATTTAAAAAATAGTATTATTAAATATATAACAAATTTATAAAAAAGTATATATTACATTATTAATATGTTATATTTATAATAATATATTTTTCAAAAAATATTTATTAATATTTACTACTATTCATATTACTATGTCTAATGTATAGGTTGTAATTATACCAGTTAAATAACTATAATAACATACTATTGTTTAGTAGAAACTCAATGTTGTGTGAAAAAAAAGACCATGTCAGTATTGCATGTAGTGCGAGCTTACTTTGTTGTAGAATATGAATAATGTCTGAAATAGTGTGTAATGAAATGAGAGGTATCATTTTAAATTACATTTTTTTTAAAATGTTCACAAAAACACTATGTGTTACACTTTACCCTTTCAAATGAATTTCCCCTCAAAACTAATATGAGTATTCAATTATATAATACTTAAAAGTTCCTTTCATAGAAACCCAAATTATTATATTGAATAGTAAAACATAATTTTAAAATGAGAATGTTGGAAACATAATTTTTATCCAAATTAACATGTAACAATGTTTAAATTTTGGAGAAATTAGGTAGGATGGGATGATTGGACGTGATTGAAAAGTGTATATAATCATAAAGATTGATAATGATCGTTGATCACAAGAAATTGGATGATAAAAAAGAAACATAATAATTAAAAAATCATAAATTGATCAATATTGAAAAAGGTATTCAATATCATCAAAACTAATCAGATTAAGAGATTTCTGTATTTCATGACTTTTTTCCTAAAGATTATATAATTTATTTTATTTTATTTCTTATTCACAATATTAACCTTTAGTTTTTCCTTGATCAAATCCCACTTATTCCATTACTTCAGTTAATGAAGGTTAAATTTTAATTACTGAAGAAAAAAATATAGTTACATTCATAAATATAATGATATTTCATTATATATATCACACACAAAAAAGTTATCACAAGTTATCCAACAAGAATAAATCTATATGTAGAATGATATTCCATTAATCTCTAAATTGTCATTTAAATTTTAAGGTAAAAAATTACATAAATGGTTAACATTATTTCCCTTATAGAACATGAAAATAAAAAACTTTAGAATGAAGGTCAATGAATCAGCATAACATTGATCCCCTATATATCATAAATAAGTTCTTGGTGGTCACATTCCAATCATGTGAATACGCTTATCGTGTATTCATCCTGGAACATTAAACTAACCTAAATTATCCTAAATCCTATTCAAAAGTATTCATGCTACCTTATTCAAAATAATAGTAGATATTCTTCAAATCCAAGGAGTGGTAATCTTCATTCATGATAACAAATAATACATTTTAAAAAAATACGTTATTATTTTTTTGGTAATTATTACCAACCAATTTAATTAATAATAACCAACATATCCTTATAAAAAAATTATCTCAACATTAAGATTAAACTAATGGGCACCTAACATTATTCAAAATATCAAATTTCTATTAAATCAAATTTCTACCTCATTATCACCATTCAACATATCCTTTCAAATCCATAATGAAAATAATATATATATATATATAATAGTTAAATATTTCATGATTAGTGAAAAAATATTTGAATTCCAAAAAACAAATATTCCAATATTCCAATTAATTGTCAATAAATTTACTATAAATAATCATGTAATTCATAATAACCTTTCATAGGATATGAAATATTAATCTTTTCATAATATTTTTTCAAATAAATTTAGTCATTCATTTAAACAGTATTATTATAACAACACATACCTTTCAGATGTAATTCATTGTGTCTTTATCATTAGCAAAAAACCAATTACATAAACCACCTATAAAATTACTTTTATGAGAATTAACATTAAGACATCTATTTTTATAATTATCATATACTTTATTTTTTAATCTCTCCTAAAATTTTAATACCTTAGTGGGGTGAAATATTCCCATCCATTTCATTAATTGGACTTTTCATTTTCAATTTTCCATTAATTGCATTGTGTACATAATTTTCATAGTAAAAACATATTCTTCTTCACCAAATACATTCACTTAGGTTATTATTCATACAATATATACATGATGGAAAGTAAAAAAATCATTCTTCCATGGTCTCAAATACCTGAAATCATAGTGAAATCAATCATTCTATTCCTTCATGAGTCTGAGAGTTGGTTAATTAACACATTGTTAATCATGTTCTGTGAAAATTTTTAAGAATTATCACAACATCCATCACTCAAGTGATCATCACATTTTTTTATTAATCATGTTTTCATTAACATTCCTCATTATCATAGTTTTTCCTAGTTATTGACCTTGATGTAACCCAAAATTTATAGAATAATGAAGATTTTTTGTATTGAGGAACCACATAATCACTAAAAACAACTTATAGGATGTCTAGATTATGAAATCATATTTAATCTATGACACGTTAGGTTTATAATATTTTATTCATATCCAAATTATTTCTAAATACTTATTTATTTTTCTTAATGAGTTTTTGAATTATAAAAAAATATCCCAAGGGAGTTTCAACCAAGGTTTGTAGTATGGTCTAATGTCATGTACCTAGTTACGCATGTGTTAGGCCTAATAAACTGTGGCATTGTTTTTACTCTTAGGTATATACGTAACCAACCCACATAAAATTTTAGTATTTAATCAAGGATGTATATATAGGAAACCACATTATCTATCCTTTACCAAATTTAGAGTAAATTTTCATACACCATTTATTTTTCCTTATAGTTGTACATCAAAAATTCCTTAGAGTTCTCACAAAAATTTTTTCACCATAGGTTCCAAATGTTGACAAAAAATTCGATCTTATACACACTATAATATCCCAATATTAATAGACATGGACAAGGAAAAAAAATTTATGAATACATAAAACACTACACAAATAGACACCCAATGTTCTTATTAGTTTAGAGCCTTTGGAAACAAAGTAATGTAATCACTAGTACATGAGTGAACTAAATTATAACCCACATGGTTTTACAAGATTATAACCCCTCTAAGAAGTATCATATATAAAATATATCTCTATAATAGGGTTAAGGAAACATAAAAAAGGTTGACTTCAGATGCTTCATTAGGGTAGACAAGTAAAATATGTAACCAAAAACATAATCATAATGATAAGAGAACAATATTATAAAATCAGAAGATAATAACCTAAATATAAAATGCCATTATCATGGACCATTTGATAAAGGTTAGATGTTTATAAAGAATGAATCTTATAGAAATCATGATCATAATCCCTGAAACCATAACATAGAGTAAGAACTTCATTTTAGGAAAACACATAAAAATGTAATATCATACTCAATATACCAAGAAACATTGATAGAACTTATCATAGAACTCCATGGGCACTACAACTATTGTATGTGACACACCACGTTCCCCAGTAATAGTTCATTCTTTGTAAGGGATCTATATTTCTATCATCCCATAGTCAATCTAGTTTCCCTATATTCCTATATTGGATCAGGTTCTCCTTATTCAATAGTGGATCAAGACCATTGACTTTATTCCCATCATTATCTTGTGATATATAAATATTTACAAAATACATTGGAAATATATTTTGATTCCATCCTTCATTCATACATGTTACTCAGTAAAATAAAATTTTCATTATATGATGACCAACAATAATATATGGGTGTCATAGTCATCATATCATAACCCATGAAATGAAATGGGTATCATAAAATTTTCATCATGTTATAATCGATGGAAAATAGATAGGTTTAATAATAATATTTTCATCATAGTGTTACACATGAAATGAAGAGGGTTCCAATAGAATATAACCCATGAAAAAGAAACACATTTCACAAAAATAAGGCTATTAAAACATAAAACATACAAGAAAATGTTAGAATGGTATTGTTGGATCATGTAACCAAAAAAGAGAAAACTATAAATAATGACTAAATAATTTTTGTGGAAAGATTTTTAAAGGTCACAAGAAACATTTCTTAATGAAATTATGCTTTCTTTAAATATCCATTTCAAAATATCATTTTGAAAATTCATTTTTTAAAAATAAATATTTAAAATTTCACTTAATTAAATTTATAAGGAGAATATATTTTTTACATTGATAAACTCATTTTAAAAAATAATGTATTTTTAAGAACATTTTATTTAAAATGCCTTCAAAAAAATGAAAAGTAATATTTAAAATTTTTTCTTTGAAAAAATAGAAAGTAATATTGAAAAAATAATAAACTCTATTTAAAGTTAAAAAAATTCGAAACACTTTTCAGAAAACATGATTTCAAAGAACATAGATTTCTGACCATAGAGAAAGACATGGTCACATTTTCATAAAAAGTGAATAATAATTATCATAATTTCCAATGAGTGGATTAGTGGTTCTTATAAATTAATATATAATAAATAACAATAAAATAATAAGTTTCATGAGTGTTCTTGACATATAGATCATAATATTTCATCAATGTAATCAAAATGGTAACCAATCCTGATAAAGGATGATATTGTTACAATAACAAATTACCACCTTGTAATATTGAATAATAGTGATATGAAAATAATAAAAGTGTTTGAATAATAAAATATCAAGAAAAAATTTATATTCATTATATAACATGTAAAATTATTGTATATACACCTCGTAGAAAAATAGTGGTTCATAACATTGCATGTGTCTCAAATATAGGTAAATTGTGTAAAAATTACTTTAAAGATTTGGTAACATTTGAACCATAAACCCAGTTAAAGAGAGACTATAAAATAGATATTTAAATAACCATAAATATAATTATAATAATAATAAAATATAGACATGGTCAGTATATACACCACAAAAAAAATGATTAATGAATAAAGCATAAATCTCATGAAAATAAATTTGAGATGTGAAAATTGTTACCATAAGTCTTGAATCTCATATTACTCATTCAAAAATAATATATAATATACATAAGATTATTATAAATCTTCCTTATAAAAATATTATTAATTTTAATTCCATATTTTATTTTATAGTTTCATTAATATTTTTGTTTATTAAAAAATTCAATCTTAGTGTTATGTTTCAGGTAATAATCACTTTTTTCTCTTATGTGTTGATTTGATCTATTTTATGGTTTTGATAGATTTATAATTATACCAATAATTTAAAAATTAATATAAATATAATTTATATTTAGTATATATATATATTTGTAATTTATAAAAGCTAAAAATATTTAATGAAATACATTGATGATTGATATAGTTGGGTGTACATATGCATGAAAAATGATTCCATTTAACTGTCTTAGTAAACTGAATAATGTGAATGAAATATATGTATATATAGTATCAATATATTAGAATTAATTTTTTTATATATCATTTATTTATATTAAACCTATTTCTAATACATTATATGTAATGTGTGAATGAATAACATCGATTTGAGAAGGCAGTAGTCCACACTTTAACAAAAAATGTTATTTTATTTACACAAAATGGAATGAATGAATATAAGTTTTATATAATAATTAAATTTTCATTTATATATAATTAATAACATATAAATAATAAAAAATAGTATGGAATAAATTATTCTCAAACACAACTGGTGGTGAAATAAAAAACAAACAATATCAATTTTTGAGGCAGTAGTTCTCTTAACACAAGAACGATGTGTTCGTTACCCATTTGATGAATGTTTGTGTAAATGTAGGATCAAAAATTCATATTAAAATATATCAGTATATTCAGAATAATTTTGTTTTTATTTAAGAATTTAATATGAATAATTAAGGTGGTTAAGAAAGCGAATAATGAAAACAGCACGAGTAAGGATGTTAAATCATTATAGGGTAACTCATTTTGGTTTACAACAAAATGATTCCTTGGTTAGATTTCATCCCAGAGTGGGGATAAAATGAGGAATGGAGGGATATTTGGAGTTTAATTAGTTTTATATTGAATGAATCGTAGTTGGTTGATAGGTTTTATAATGTGGGAGAAGTGGTGTCTTTTATACGGAAGGATCAGACACACTTTCTATTTTTTTTAAAGATATAGATACAAACATTTTTACCAAAAAATGACAAAAACCCATAAAAACTATATAATAAGTGTTTATTTCCCATATTAATTCAAGACAATGGGTGTTGAACAATTGTATATATCATTTTCCCCTATGTTTAAGGTTGAGTACATAGATAAGCTTAATATTACCTTAATCACTATAATTAATTTTAATCATTTTCACTAATATTTTTTCTAGAAATTTAATTATAACTTATTATAATATAAATATAATTATTATTAGATCTTTTTATGTCTATTTTTTTAAATTCTATTTATATAATCATAAAAATTACAATTAATGCTAATCATGCATACATGGTGAGAATTATGGATTTTGAAATGAGAATGTCCAAATGTTAATTTAAAATTAATGTGTAAATTCAATATAAAAATGATTCCAATGAAGAAATTAAATTTATTGTCATATAATTGATATATTATGATGATAATATAATCTCAAAATATAATATAACTATGTTAATAAGTAATAAAAAAACCAGTTTCGAATTAAATTTTAGTATTTTCCATTATTCATCAGAAAATAGTGTTTCTCAGCAATAAATCATCCTAATATAAAATTTGACATTATGAATTCAAATATTTATTTTGTTTTATGAAATTATTCCAATTTCTTAAAAATTTAATTTTATTATTATTCACAAAAGTGCATAAAAAGTAGTTATTTTAATAAAATATTATTTTTAAACATATAATAACATTACCAAAAATTATATATGTCTTTAAAAATATGTTATCTTCATATAAAAACATTTTATATTAAATTTAAAAAGAAATTATTAATATTTTTATTAATTTTTAAATGGATAGGTTATGACTATCTCATTTATGTAATTATAATAATAATGTGGTGCTTCATAGAAACTCGACATTGCCTATAATTCAATCCATATCGGTGTTACATGTAGTGAAATATTACATTGGTGTAGCATATAAATAATGTCTGACATTATGTAGCATAAAAGTCATGAAATTAATAGAAATTAATTTATCTAGAAATGTTTCACATGAACTCGAGGTCTTACATATTTCTCTCACCACCGACTGTCATTCACATCACTCTAGGGAAGCAAGTATATACGTAAGGGAGAATTGGATATTCATTTGAGTAAGTATATACCAAACAATAATGTAATGACAGTAATTACATCCCAAATGGCAAGTATATTCATGATCAATCATGGATTACATCTCTTAAAATTCCCTCATATTAGGCATTTCATTGGGTATATTTTCCCTGCCAATTTATTTGGCCTGCATACTGAGACAATGATTATGTTCACTATTTATCTTGCCATAGGTGCTTCACAATCATATATTCCTCCATATTGGATGGAACCAAAAGAGATCTAGGACTTCAGATGTAGGATGATGACCTATAAGCTATGGGATTCATTAAAACCAATACATATTTGTGGGGTTTACATGTACTCTTCACCATGAAGGAAGATAGAACCCTTAGGTTGTGCAAGGATTACTGCTGACTAAATTAGATTACAGTAAAAAAACGTTATCCACTCCATCTCATAGATGAATTATTTGAATATCTATGAGGAAAAACTATTTTCTCCATGATTTATGTGAGGATGGGATACCATCGAGTCTATGTGAGGCCAACATACATACCATATACAACATTCATCGGTAGGTATGGTTTTTTTGAGTATCTGGTTATGCCATTTGGATTATATACCACATTGGAAGTCCTCATGGAATTGATGAATTAGATCATCCATTAATTCATTGATTTCATTGGGTTAGTCTTTGTTAACTATACCTAGGTATGCTCGAGCAACAGACAAGACCATTCCAATCATCTTGAAATCATGATGAGCATAATTAGTGAAAAATAACAATATGAGAAGCTCAGTAAATGACATGTTTGGATCAATGGGGATAATGTATTTGGAAATATCATATATATATAAGGAAGGAATATCATTTGTCCGAGATAAGGTGATCATCATCATTCTAGGAGAGAATCCAAATAATGTATTCAACTACACAACTTATTAGAGTTGACAGGATACTACAAGTGATTCATCAAGGAATTCTCATACCAAGAAGAACTGCTTAAATTATTGATCATGAATGGTTGTGAAATTTATTTGTACTGAAACTTGTAAGACACCATTTCAAGAGTTAATGGTCTAAATCACATCCACTCCAATCCTGATTCTTCATGAGAAAAGATTATTATATACTATTTAGTATGATGCATCAGGGATCAGGATAGGTAAACTACTAATATACACTGATAGAGTCATGTAATATGAATCCTACTAGATGATTCCCCATGAGAGGAATTATCCTATGCACAAACTCGTGCAAGACATAGTGGTTCCCGATAGGTTCTCTTAGAAGAGCTACGTAATGGGGGAATGGATAATCTTTTACCGGGTCCATAATGGTATCAAATACATCTCAATGTAGTGAGACATGAGTCTGAGTACTCAAATTAAGGTGGACTACCTAAAATAGTTAAAATTTGAGATAGCTTATACACCTGTAAAGAGAAATACTGCATTTTATTCCTTGATCCTAAAGACTCGTACACAAGTTCTCAAGGAGGTTAGCGGTGAGTTTAAATCGATCGTCTTGTTTTCTAAGATGAATATAGATGTTTTGGAACAATATGGGAATCCAATTATAGTAGCTCAATCATAGGAATCCATCATTCTATAGTGGGTTCAGATGAGGCCATTATTAGATTATGAGGGCCTTGATCTAAGGTATAACATCACATGAGAGATCCAACTACATGGATGGGTTGTGTATAGGTGTGATCACATTCACTTCTATACAAGGTTATGGGTGACTTTAAATATATGATAAGTGATTATAAAGATGTATCATTCCTCTATATGGGATGTCCATAAAAATATGAACAAAATTTATAGTGTAATGTACAATCAGTAATGATATCCATGAATGAAGTGGCAGATTGTAGGCTTTAACACTAGGTGCTCCACCTGTCTGTTATGGATGGAAGAGCATCTGTGACCTACTAGACTTCTGCAGCCTCAATCCATTCCTAGGAAAAAAACAAAAAAATGTCAATATTGTCACGACCCCCTCCCCACAAAGTGTACCCATCCTGGGTCGGCAATGTGATAATGGATATAATGACCCACAAGTCCCGCCTCCAGTAGGCCCCAGGTTGGCGACTAGCGCCGAGGGTATAGTAAACACACAAATGGGAGGCATTACCCTCTAAGATAACACATGCGAAAGAGAGAGATAAGATAGACACCAACCAAATCCAACTCAAAACTGAAATATAAAATAAACCCAAGTACATATTGAAATGCAATGAAAAAGTACCACAACTGGCAGGGAAAACTACAAGTAACCAAAAAAAGTAAAAGCAGTAGCGTCCACAAGCCCGAACAGCTCCTGCAACCCCAAGCTAGTAGAAACCAGCTTGATATCCAACCTGCTCCAAGTGACCGGAAAACAGTTTATATATACGTAGGGTGAGTATAATAGTATACTCAGTAGGATCCTCCCTGAAGACTCTCATGAAAAAGAAAAGAAAGCATGCTAAAGCACAGTGAACTACAGTGAAACTAACTTGTCACCTAAATAGGTATAATAAGTTCCCAACCTCACCATGGCCACTCTCACCAAGTAACGCATACAAGAATATAGCATATAGTAATGAATATCAAGGGCACCCCGCTACTACTTCCCCACTAGTTTTCTGCTTTTCCTCAATGAAATATGTCCTTTGCATCTCTCTTCTAAGGCTTTCCTGTATAAACTTGGGCTAATCTCCACAATCTGCACCACGTGCACCGCAATGGCTTTCCCACAGACACCTAGGATAAGCACCACACCATCCTCACAACCGAAAGTAACCAGGTAGTTTCTGGTAGCCACCATAGCTCGCATAACATGTATCATATGTCACGTATTATACCTCAAGGCATTACATCCCATACACTGAGTAAGGATTCTCAAGCCATCACAACCTATAAATGTTACACCTATAGTAGTCCATAGGATACTATATCCAGAATATGTGTGTGTGAATAACCACAAGCCATTACATCCCTCAACACACATATATGGGGAAAACTAACTATTTTTCCTCAGGGAACTAGTATCTACCAACTTAATAGAGTGGGGTCAATAGGGGTAGTCACCCATTCATCCTCCCACCGGAATGTTGGGGAAAACACCACCAGGTCTCAGAATTCCCAGGGTGTCAGTTTCCCTTACTAACGGGATGGAGTAGCGTATAGAAACAGAAAAAGTACAGAATATATTATTACTCACAACCACACTATGGGAATAACATAGTCTTAGACACGAATGCAGCTAACGTCTCTTGGACTCCGGGCTACCACTTCTAAGACTTGGTATCCTATAAGTACACAACCATTAAAAGGTAATTATTAGATTACTGGATTCCCTTTTTTATCAATTTCACTGTACATTAATTAATTCTTCAAAAATTAATTAACCAAGAACAATTCCACATTAAGTTCCATTAACATCACATCCAAAAACCATTGTCCCATCAAAAGTTCTCAACCTCATCATTAATTTTCATCAAACTCCAACCCCATGGGTTAACATCATTTATTCGAACTTTCATTACAGAATTACTTTCCCATTTTCCCAGGAATTCTTGAAATGCAACCTATGCTACTAAACAGAAGGGGGATCAACACGGTGAGTAGACGTACTACCCGTCGAGTCTTTTCCTCCTATAGCAAGAGCATAGACCCATTCTCCCTTGAGCGGCTAAAAACGGAAAGCACGTGGAATACCTTGCATGTCTTCACCTCCTTCGAATGAAGGGTAAGAAAGACCAGCTGCCTTGAGCAGTGGAGAAAATTAAAAAAATATAAGCAACCAAACAAAGCACCAACCATCCAACAACCACATCCATCCCATTCCATCATCCCTGGTGTCATAACTGATAACCACATGAATAAAATGATGCATCTCTCCACTCTAGGTGTCATCCTATGCCACAACCATGAGCCATCCATGCCTCCACATATCACAACACCCTTCCAGGGTCACATCACAAGACAAGCAGCATGAAAACAACACGACATCAAATGGGCTTTTATCCATAATTCACAACAAGAGGGTAACTTAGAACCCTTCATGGAATTCAATCAAGTAATTTAATCCATCCTAAGTTAAAAAATTCAATTCATTGGTTCCAACATCATGATCCAATTTAGTAAGCTATAACCGATGATTAAACATGCTTGTTATGCCAAATTTGATCAATATAAAATTAAAACAAGAACCAGGACTATTTTCATGCCTCTTTATATTTAGCCAACCAATTATCAATTAATTCCATCTTTACGTTCTTTGTCAATTTCCTCAGGAACAACATGCTTAGCAAGCAAGGACTATATATATCACTATCTATTAAACAAGAGGCAATTACAAATGATAAAAGAAATTTATTTATCCAGTTCAAATATATTTATTAGGTCAATTCCATTATCATCTAGTGGGATTCAACATGCTATCGATACCATTACACATACAAAAGAGAAGCAATGAATCCCCTACCTCAACGGTTTTCGAGGAAAATCACAACGGTCGATGCACGCCCAAAAAACCGGGTCGGTTCTCCACGAATCCTCCTAGATCTCTTCTCCTTACACAACCAATACCAAAACTCATCATAACCGACATCCACACACTTAGATCTACCCATAACGGGCGTGGGTCTATGAAACTGAGAGAAGAGGAGGAGTAGATCTAGGTAGATCTAAGAAATCAACCAAAAAGGATCACATACCTCAAAAACCACCTTCAATTTTCCTAGAAAACCCCCAGGATCGCCTCCAAAATGATTGGGATAGGTTCTTCTACCTCCACGGAAGGGAATCCTGAGTTATGGACGATTAGGGGCTTAAACAAGGTGATTTAAGGAAAAACGTGTTAGATCCACAATTTTAGGATCTAACATTATGTGCCCGCACGGTTAGTCCACACGGTTTAACAAAATGTGTGCTAACCAAGCATTAGCTTCTACCTCGACAACCGCTCCTCACACGGTTAGTCCGCATGGTTAGAAAATTTGTGTGCTAGCTGTGTGTTAGCCACTACCTCCAAGACCATCCTTGCATGGTTTGGCCACATGGTTTAAGCAAACCGTGCGCCTCCTATGAGAAGGTCATAACCCTTTAGATTTTCTTATAAGTCCACCCAAACGCACACCAAGTCTCCTTGACCTTTTGAAAAACCTCCAAAACCACATTTTCACAAAGGAATGGGCCGTAGAGGTCTGGGCCATTACATAATATACCTCTCAAAACATTCTTGTCCTCGAGAATCTAAAATCCACAAAAAGAGAAAATGAAACAGGGTCTGAAAAACCACCCACTGAGATACCTCTCAAAAGAGAGAAAGCCACCAAAGTAACAAAGAGAGCCATCTCATAAACATGAAATTTCTACAACCACATTAGTTACAACAATACAAGAAAAGAGTCAAACATCAAACAACTCTGGGTACTGAGCACGTATCTGTGACTCGCGTTCCCAAGTACTCTTCTCAATGCCACCGTGTCGCCACAAGACATGAACTAATGGGATGGAATGCCCGCGCAAAACCTTCTCCTTGTGGTCTTGGATCTCCACAGGTCTCTCCTAAAAGGTGGCATCATCATAAACATCGATCTATCCCCAATCGATGATGTGGGAATCATCATGAAGATAACAACGTAGATTTGATACATGGAAAACATCATGTATCTGACTCATATGAGGGGGAAGTGCTACTCGATATACCACAGCTCCAACACGAGCTAACACCTCGGAAGGCCCAAAAAACTGGGGAGAAAGCTTACTTCCACGGCCAAACCTTCACTGCTCACGACGGGGGGTCACCTTCAGAAACACAAGATCCCCAACATTAAACTCTAAGGGTATCCTTCTTCGATCGGCATATGATTTCGGACGATCTTGCGCTGCCTTCATCCTCTCACAAATCCCCTGAACCATCTCTGTTGTATTCTACACTAGTTCTGGTTTGAGAATAGCTGACTCTCCGACCCCAGTCCAGCACAACGAAGAATGGCAAGGCCATACAAACAAGGCTTCAAACAGAACCATATAGATGGTTGAGTGAAAACTATTATTATAAGAGAACTCTACCTAGGGTAAGTGCCTCATCCATGACCCTCCAAAATCGAGAACACAAGAGCGTAACATGTCTTCAAGAGTCGGGATAGAATGCTCTGTCTGACCATCCGTTTGATGGTGAAAAGCAGTGTTAAGGAATAGTTGAGAACAAAAAGAATGTTGGAGACCCCTCCACACCCTGGAGGTAAAACGAGGATCTCGATTAGAAATGATCATCCTTGGGAATCCATGAAGTATCACCACCTCCTCCAGATACTGCCTCGACAAAACTTCCACTGAGATTTACTCCTTGATTGCTATGAAGTGGGGAGATTTTGTTAAACGATCCACTACCACCCAAATAGCATCATACCCTCCCGAAGATTGAGGTAAACTAGTGTCAAAGTCCATCGAGATGTCCTCCCACTTCCAGTGAGGAATATCTAATGGATGAAGAAGACCACCTGGAACACGGTGTTCGGCCTTCACCTTCTGGAAAACTAAACAATGAGACACAAACTCTGCAACCGCACGCTTCAGCCCATGCCACCAAAACTGAATCCTCAAGGATCGGTACATCTTTGTCACACCAGGATGCACCGATAAAGGATAACCATGGAACTCTCTGAGGACCGTCTCAGGCATCTCCAAAAAAACCTTCCATTATACAACACTTTGTGTTGTTCATCTTCAAACCAATAATTAGGGGCCTCCCCAGAAACAACTCGGTCTCTCCAGACCTCCACCTCAAGATCCCCCAACTGGGACTCTTCCACCTTCTGCATCAGGGATGACTACACCGTCATCTGAAAAAGACAACATCTACCTCTGACTTCAACCATATCAAGATGTAATACTGACAGTTCTTCCATTACCCTCTAGGAATCACCAGATTCACGCACAACATCACTATATGACTTTTGGATCAGTGCATCAGCTACAACATTCCCTTTTACAAGTGTATACGATATTTCAAAGTTGTATTCCTGTAAGAAATCCATCCACTGACGATGTCGTAAGTTCAAGTCATGCTGAGAGAAAACATACCTCAAACTCTTATGATCAATGAAAACCACAAATTCTTCACCAATGAGGTAATGTCTCCACAACTTTAGAGAAAACACCACAGCTGCCAGCTCAAGGCCATGTGTGGCATAGTTGCGTTCATGAGGACACAACTGTCGAGACCCATAAGAAACAACTGACCTTGGCTGCATGAGAACACAGCCTAGCCCCAGATGTGAAGCATCGTAGAAAACATCAAACTGGACTCCCTCAGCTGGAAGACAAAGGACTAGAGCACTTACTAACATTTCTTTTAGATACTCTAATGCTTCTTGACACTGATTAGTCCATATGAAAGCTTGATATTTCCTGGTCAAAGTTGTCATAGGAGTTTCAACTAGGGAGAAATTAGCTACGAACCTTCTATAGTAGCCTGCGTGACCAAGGAATCTTCGCACCTCTGACACTATCTTGGGGGCTTCCCAAGACACAAAAGCTTCTATCTTCGATGTATCCACAGATACTCCCTATTAGGACATAACATTCCCCAATAAATGGACTTATCAAGCCCAAAAATCACACTTCGACAACTTTCCGAACAACTGATGTTGACGAAGAACTCCCAAAATGGCATGTATATGCTCTGCATGCTCCTCTTCATATGTGGAGTACACACGGATGTCGTCGATAAAAACTACAACGAACTTGTCCAAGAACTCATGGAACACATCATTCATCAGTCCCATGAACACAGCCGTAGAATTTGTCACACCGAACGTCATTACAACAAACTCATAATGCCCATGACGACAACGGAAATAATTCTTCGATATATCTTCATCCTTCACACGCATATGATGATATCTGGACCGCAAGTCTATCTTTGAGAACCAACATACACCCTTCAGTTGATCGAATAAGTCATTGATCCGCGAAAGAGGGTAGCGATTCATTATTTTCACTTTGTTTAAGAGACGATAATCAACAGAAAACCACAAAATGTCTTCGGCCTTCTTCACGAAAAGAATTGGTGCACCCCATGGTGACACACTTGGTCGAACAAAACTGCATTGCAATATACCATCATTCTGTATGCGTAGCTCTCGTAACTCAGAAGGGGCCATCCTATATAGAGACATAGATATAGAAGACACTCCTGGATGTAGCTCGGTCCCAAACTCAATCTCTCGTCGAGAGGGTAAGGCTACAACCTCTTCTGAAAAAACAGTAGGGTACTCCTATAAGACCCTAGGAAATTCCAAATGCCGAACCTCTGAAGAACTCAGAATCATCTCAGTCGCCATGGTTGATAAGGATGGAACTCTCCTGTGACCCATCCAAGGATCTCTCTCACCAACAAACACCACTTTCTCTCCATCTTCCCCAATAAAGATGACCTTCTTCCTGAAGCAATCCACGATAGCCTGCACCAAATACAAACAATCCATGCCGAGGATGACATCATATGGTTGTATTCGTAAACATAGTAAATCTCCCCAAGAGAGGTGTTTCCCCAACACTAGCTCACAATTTCTACATACTTAAAGAAAGTCGGATTGACCTCCAACCAGCGTAATCAACGCCAAGGGCACTGGAAGCCTCTCTACCTCAAGTCCCAAAGCATGCACAAGGGTAGGTGATATGAAGGAGTGTGTCGCTCCTCAATCAAACAAGGCATACACCAAGGTAGAAAACAAGAAAAGGGTACCTCGAACAACGTCTGGCTCATCTGAAGCTGGAAATGCTAGAGCATGAAGCTTACCACAGCCTCTTCCATGACCTCTCTGACCCTAATGACGACCACCACCATGGTCGCTCTCTACTCTCTAAGGATGGGGAGAATCATGGGGTTTTCCTATGCCTACCCCATCTACCCTTTGCTATTCGAAATCGAGTGCAACCTGCTGCTGCTACCTTGACTGCAACTGCCTCAACGAAGAAATCTAGAGCGGAGAGCCTAGTGCACGATGACTGATCTGAATGGTCGGGCACTCCCGCTGCTAATGACCACGACCACCAAAAGAAAAACAAGTACCTGATCTCGTGGCATAGGCCTGGGAGTTTCTGCCTCCAGATAAATGAGATGTGAAGGGTTGGGACCTACCCCCTGCTGAACGGAAACTCTACTTCCCTGAAAACTGGGAACCCCGGACCGCAGCCTTGCTTCATGAGGAATCATGCTGATTCCCCTCTCTTGATGATCCGTTCATGGCCAAAGTCCTCTCAACGACCTCTGCCCTTGCCAGCACCTCTAGATATGTGTTTAATATAAATGGGGTGACCTAGCACTGGATATCAGGATGAAAAGCCTCCTCGAAATGCCTCACCCTAGCTTCCTCATCTGGTAACAGGTCCGAAGAATATTGTAAATGGTTCCTGAAATGGATTCGAAACTCTCGAACACTGGATCTCTCCTATCGTAGTGTAAGAAGCACCTGGCGACTAGACGCCTTCGCAGTCAAAGAAATTAACTCGGCTCTAAACTTTTCTCGGAACTCCTCCCACGAGAACATGGATTCCTCACGATCCCCGAGGAAAAAGAACCACCACGGTTGTGCTGCTCCACGCAGCATCGTCATAGCTAAGGACACCCAGTGCTCATTCTGAGCACAGATAAAACTAAATCCTATCTTGACCTCCTCCAACCAGTCTTACGTGACGGCATCTGAAATGGATCCCTCATACTTATGCAGACTCTGGAACTAAAACTCTTGGATTTCTTCCTCCAAGTGTCGTCATCTTCAACCTCTACCCTGCGGCGACCAACTGGAATAGCCTGATGGACATCTTCTACGCAACCCTGATGAGGATGTCGACCTTGAGCCATACCTACAAAATAACAAATAATTAGAGCTCCTAAGCCTGTAATATGGAAGACTCACCATTAATTAATTAATTTTTTTCTTTTATTCATTTTAGGTTAACATATACAAAGGTCTACCCATTCAAACACAGGAACACAGAAGAATGATGCCTGATCCTTTCCTAGGTCTCTACCATGCAACCAGTGTCACCATGTTTAGTAGCCATTGTAAACTTAAAGGTCCATATATCATATCCTAGGGGGCCCTAAACGCCTATGTCTTATCTGGTCTCCAGTGTTTACCTCACTTGCTAAACATTAATGACACTGTTTCCCTACCAACCCATGCAACCTCACATGTGCCTAACTCCAAAATCCATCCTATCCCTCAACTAGACCTTTGATACCACTCTGTCACGACCCCCTCCCCATAGAGTGTACCCCTCCAGGGCTGATAATGTGAGAAGTGAGATAATGACCCTTGAGTCCTGCCTCCAGTAGGCCCCAGGTTGGCGACTAGCACTGAGGGTATAGTAAACATACAAATGGGAGGCATTACCCTCTAAGAGAACACATGCGGAAGAGAGAGATAAGATAGACACCAACCAACTCCAACTCAAAACTGAAATATAAAAGAAACCCAAGTACATATTTTAAATTCCATGAAAAGTACCACAACTGAATGGGAAAACTACAAGTACCCAAAAAAACTAAAAGCAGCAGCGACCACAAGCCCGAATAGCTCCTACAACCCCAAGCTAGTAGAAACCAGCTTGATCTCCAACCTTCTCCAAGTGACCTAAAAAACAGTTTCTAAATACGTCGGGTGAGTATAACAGTATTCTTAGTAGGATCTTCTCCGACGCCTCTCGTGAAAAAGTATAGAAAGCATGCTAAAGCACAGTGAACAACAGTGAAACTAACTAGTCACCTAAATAGATATACTAAGATCCCAACCTCACCATGGCCACTCTCACTAAGTAATGCTTCAAAGAATATAGCATATTGTAATGAATATCAAGGGTACCTCGCTACTACTTCCCCACTGGTTTGCTGCTTTTCCCCAACGACATACGTCTTGTGCATCTCTCTCCAAAGGATTTCCCGTATAAACATGGGCTAAGCTCCACAATCTGCACCACATGCACCACAAAGGCTTTCCCGCAGACACCTGGGCTAAGCACCACACTATCCTCACAACCAAAAGTAACCAGGTAGTTTCCGGGAGCCACCACATCTCGCATAACGTGTATCATACATTAAGTATTATACCTCAAGCCAATACAGCCCATACACCGAGTAAGGATCCTCAAGCCATCACAGCTTATACACGTTACACCTATAGTAGTCCATAGGCTACTATATCCAGAATATATGTGTGTGAATAACCACAATCCATTACAGTCATCTACACACATATATGGGGAAAACAAACCGATGTGACTCATGGCACCAGTATCTACCAGGAGAATAGAGAGGGGTCAAAGGGGGTAGTTAGCCATTCATCCTCCCACCAGAATGTTGGGTAAAACACCCCCAGGGATCAGAATCCCCGAGGTGTCAGTTTCCCTTACTAACGAGGTGGAGTAGCGTATAGAAACACAAAAAGTGTAGAATATATTATAACTCACAACCACACTATGGGCATAACCTAGTCATAGAAAAGACTACAGCTAACATCTCTTGGACTCCAGGCTGCCACTTATAAGACTAGGTATCCTATAAGAACAAAACCATTTAATGGGATTTATTAGATTACTTCATTCCCCTTTTTATCAATTTCACTATATGTTAATTAATTCTTCGAACATTAATTAACCAAGATGAATTCCACATTAAGTTCCATTAACATCACATCCAAAAACCACTGTCCCTTCTAAAGTTCTCAACCTCATAATTAAGTTTCATCAAACTCCAACCCCATGGGTTGACATCAATTATTTGAACATTAATTACAGAATTACTTTCCCATTTTCCTATGCATTCTATAAATGCAACCTATGCTACTAAACACAAGGGGGCTCAACATGGTGAGTAGACGTACTACCCGTCGAGTCTTTGTTGCCTATAGCAAGAGCATGGACCCATTCTCCCTTGATAGGCTAAATACGGAAAGCATGTTGCAAAGCCCGCGTGTCTTCAACTCCTTCGGAAGAAGGATAAGAAAGACCAGCTTCCTTGAGCAGTGGGGAAAAGTAAATCAGATAAACAACCAAAAAAAGCGCCAAGCATGCAACAACCACATACATCCCATTCCATCATCCCTGGTGTCCTCCCCAACACCGAAATGCATAAACCGATGCATCTCGCCACTCTAGGCGTCATCTGCTACCACAACCATGAGGCCTCTCTGCCTCTACATATCACAACACCCCTCCAGGGTCACATCACAAAACAAGAAGTAGGAAAACAACACCACACAAATGGGCTTTTAGCCCAAATTCACAAAAAGCGGGTAACTCAGAAGTTGTCATGGAATTAAATCAAATTATTTAATCCATCTTGAATTAACAAATTAAATTTGTTGGTTCAAAAATCTTGAACCAATTCAATAAGCTATCACCGAATATTAAACATTCTTACTATACCAAATTTGATCAATATCAATTTACAACAAGAACCAGGTATGTTTTCATGCCTCTTTATATTTAGCCAACCAATTATCAATTAATTCCGGTTTTACATTCTTTTTCAATTTCTTAAAGAACAACATGCTTAACAAGAAAGTCATATATATTACACCATCTAGTAAACAAGAGGAAATAACAAACGATCAAAGAAATTTATTTATCCGGTTCAAATATATTTATTAGTTCATTTCCAATATCATCTAGTGGGATTCAACATGCTATCGATACCATTACACATACAAAAGAGAATCAACGAATCCCCTACCTCAAAGGTTTTCTAGGAAAATCACAACGGTCGATGCACGCCCACGAAACCGGGTTGGTTCTCCAAGAATCCTACTTAGATCTCCTCTCCTAACACAACCAAGACCAAAAATCATTATAACCGACATCAACACACTTAGATCTACCCATAACGGGCGTGGATCTAAGAAACCGAGAGAAGAGGAGGAGTAGATCTAGGTAGATCTAAGAAACCAACCAAAAAGGATCACATACCTCAAGAACCGGCTTTGATTTGCCAAGAAAAACCCCTGGATCACCACCAAAATTCTTGGGAGAGGTTCTTCTACCTCCAAGGAAGGTTAATCCCATGTTATGGCCAATTAGGGGCCTAAATGAGGTGATTAAAGGAAAAACAAGTTAGATCCACAATTTTAGGATCTAACGTTAAGTGCCCGCACGGTTAGTCCGCATGGTTTGACAAATTTTGCGCTAACCGTGTGTTATCTTCTGCCTCGACAACCACTCCTCGCACAGCTAGTCCACACGGTTAGACAAACCCTGAACTAACCTTGTGTTATCCACTGCCTCCAAGACCAGGCTTTCACGTTTTCCCCACACGATTTAATCAAACTGTGCGCCTCCCGTGCGAAGTCCCTAACCCTTTATATTTTCTTAAAAGACCATCCAAATGCACACCAAGTCCCTTTGACCTCCAGGAACACCTCCAACACCACATTTTCACAAAGTAATGGACTGGAGAGGTTCCGGCCATTACAAATATAGAATTTATTCTAGGATTTCCGAGATCTCTTAGATGTAGTGATGAAATATGGGTGATCAACGATGAGATGAACAAGGTTACACACTACTTAATAATGTGATAAACCTCATCTATTGATGAGTTAGTAAGGAAATATATTCAGTATATAGTAAGGCATCATGGTGTACCTCATTATATATTTCAAACATATAAACCTAGTTTAATTCATGTTTATAGAAAGCGATGTATAAGGTCTTAGGTTCACAGATTCTAATGAGTACTGAATTTCAACCTCAGACTACTGAGTATTTCAATCAGACCATACTGGTGTTAGAAGACAAACTATGAGAATGTATCCTTCATTTTTGAGGTTCCCAGGATAAACTATTCATCAGGTTGTGTTTCCTAAAATAATATCATTAATGAAATATTTCAGATGGATATATAATACTCCCTATATGGTAGATTTTCCCATTCACATTTGTAATGGTTATAGGTAGGTGTAGAAGCTCTACTAGGTTATCATATTGTTTAGGGAATTTCAAATAAAATCAAGTTGATTTAGAAAGGTATACAAATATCTTAGACTTGGAAAATTCATTTTTTGATATCCACATAAGAAATATAGGATTCATGGTGGGATATAGGGCTTTTTATCATGTATAACCTAGATTGGGTCAAAGACACATCCGAAGATAACAAATATTATCCATAGGATATGTCAGGCCTTTCCAAATTGTGTAGAGAATAAGACATGTAACCAATCAGTTTCTGTTACCTATGATGTAATGTTCCATAAATGTTTTTTCCATGTATCAGAACATTGTTTTTATCATCTAGATCCATACCATTCATTGGATCCAAAGGATATAGTCCTGGAAAAGGATGTTTCCTTCTAGAAGCATCAGTTATATATTTTCGATCATATCATGAAGGCTCTCTGAGGAAGGCTATTTATGCAGGTCAAAGTGCTATGAAAGTATGGGTGTGTGTAGGATGATATCTATAAGATTGAGGATAATATTAATGTACTGATTATGGAGCTCTTCATAGATGAAATTAAGATTCCCTTAGAAGGGAAAATCACTGATTATTTGTCCTAAATAATAGAGGTAATAACATCCAAATTTTTTTAATGGTACAAACTATTTATTTTTTGTTATTATTTCATAAAAAATTAGTTATTTTTAAAAATAAGGTAATAGTGGGATCATGTTTTTTGGGTATATTTCAGAGTTTAAAGTTAATAAATTGGATGATATAGATTAGGCCATATTTTTTGAGGAAACTATTCCATCCATCCCACACAGTTTACCTATAATGTGTGGTTGTAGATAATAGGAACCTAGGAGATGTATAATTTATCTAAAAATGTACAACCCAAGGTGAAAACCCATGAGGACCATCTTTTTATGTTGGATAGTGGGTTATCATTCATTGTGTGTGGCTAAATTAATAGTGTACTTAATTGTTATGTATGTCCCTTGGAATAAATGAATGGTGAACTACTTTCACATTGTTTGGAAAACTTTGTGGCCATGAAGTGGGAAGAGTTAATTGTTGGATAAATTACTACATTTCCTCTATTAAATGATATAACCAATTCTCCTCCCCACTTTTAATTTATGACTTCCCTCGCCATTATTTCAAAGAAGGGAACCCTATTTTTCTCTCAAAGTATGAATTAAAGAAACTCCTCTATCTATAACTTTATTCATTCAACATCAAATACATTGGGAAGATAGAGGCATGATATATAATTCTCTCTAATCTAATTTATTTTCTTATTCCTATCCATTGTGCTATTTTAGTGAAATCTCATTTGTAACATTTACATGTTATTTGATGATTTCATAAATTTTTTAATATTGTCTGGAATCAAAGGTAGATATTGGACAGGGTATCACTATGAGGCTAAGATTAGTGGTCTAGGTTATTTCCCTTAATTTCATTACATTCTATAATTTTTTTCCTTATTCTACTGCACAGTCTATTCTTTTGATTCCTTTAAAATTCTTACTAAATAATTCCATGTTTCTTCACACGTGTATTATAATGTCATCTATTATATAATCCCCGCTATGGTTGTTTTTCTTGACATAAACTATAAAAATGGTTTTTTTATACCCCTTATGTCCCAATTTCACTTTTTTCCATAATGTCATCCAATAGTATTTGGTTGCGTCATCACATAATAAATTATTTAAGTGATTAATTTGATATGAATTGTGTAATGAACCATTTTTCAAACCCTCTACTAATTATTTATCAAGTATGGTTGAATTAAATCAATGTTCCCAGTGATATATTTTAAGCATCATGCATAGAATTAACCATAAACATGAGAATTCCTTGAATCATATGACATACAAGATATATATCATTGAACTTACTAAATTATGCCTCATTCTAGACAGTTTATAATATTTCATTGATTATTTATAACTGTAGCATATTTTCTAGGGTGAAACAAGGGGTTCTGACATAAAGAACACTTAGAAATACTCTAGTGACTTCATGTAGAAATTTTGAATACTTTCTAATCATGATGAGTGATAAATTATATATTCATGACATGGGATCAGTAAGTATTTTCTCGTTTTTAGTCTAGATGAGTGACAATTGTTTCCAAGGGGAGACCCCTTAAATGATCTAGATGGAATGTTGGTTGAACCTTACCTTTAGAGAGACTGAGGACCCTACAAGAAATGACTTGGTCAGACTTGGAGGTCAATACCTTATCTTTCATAACAAGCATATAGTGACACATGAGACTTCACATTGGGTTAGCATAGAAGAACTTGTTAGAGTTGGTCACATTATGATCCCAAGATAGATAGATAGAATGTCCTTCCAAATTTCCATAGGTGGGCTCAAGGTGTTTAACTATCATTTCAAATCTTATTTCAAATTAAAATTGTGAAAATGGTAAATAAACATTTTCAAAATTGAATATATCCATTCTAATTGGAAGCTTAAGGAAATTTTCTCAAATCCTTTTTATAAGCTTGGGGACATTCTATATTTTTATACATTACCCCACTCACATTAATATTGTATACTCTCTCATTTCGTAAATACAATTTTAGAGAAATGATGTTAAATGTGTTGGTATCCATGTACAACCAAGTCCATTACATTTATTTATAAATAATTATGTTTTATTTCTAGGTAAAACGTGTATAATTATAATATATGTTATGGACTATCCTATACATTGTTATTGTTGGCCAACTAACATTTCATCTCCAACCCTTCTAAGGAACCTCCAGTACCCGAGTAAACTTTACAGTTGGAAGCATGGACAAAGGGAAGCATCCAAATTCAAATGATTAATTTCTATCATTAAAATAGAGTTATAAGAAGAGGACTGAGCCAATTCCTGAGATGCTAGTATAAACTATTTTTTTATATTTTTGGTAATTTTTAGTATGTTGTATATTATTGTATCCCAATACCATTATTAGTTATTTTTTTATCTTCATGGTAGAGATTCAACATCATATTGTGTCTCACTGATATTCACCTTCAACATATTTTTTATTTATGCGTTAGAAGATTTCTCATTATTGATACATTATGTTTGGAAGAATTATTATTATAAAGAAGTTGTTCCCTATTGTGAGTGTTTGCTTTTATGGATTATTATATCTATTATTTCATTCTACTCTGATCAATAAGGGAATCACCTCACCACAGACACTCCCAATTCCCTAGCTTCTAGTCATTATCATTAGGCCTTTGGGGAGGTGGGATTAAGGTCTTGTTGTCAGATATATTGGGGAACCATTTAGTAGAATCTATGGTGGGATTCTACATTATTTATTCTATCAATATTCTATGTTTAATATAATTTTTTTCTTCCATGGGGATTATAATTCAATGTTACAAATCTGGTAAGTTTTTTTATGATATAATCTTATAATTTATATATATTGTTAAGGAATATTATTCCAATGATGTTGTCTTATGATCTATCCCATAAGAAACACATGAATTTTATTCACCAACCATTATTTCATGAGAATACTTGCTTCCCAATATATATACTATTTTTATGTTCTCAAGAGTTCCAATTACTATTTTTATGAATGAATAGTTATATCTATCTCTTCAATTGAAAATCATTTTTCATCCAATTATATGTTTTATAAAAATGATTTCAATTTTTTTTTAAAAAATTCTTCAAAAGATTTAATAAATACATTTTTATCATGTTTGAATTTTCAATATTTTTTTTCAAAAGAAATTATCATTTCGTTAAAAAATATAATTATCATTTTTCTTTTATTTAAAATATGAAAGGAGGAATTTTTAATGTGTACTATAAAAATTATTGTTTTTTTAACTAAGAACATATTGTTTTAAGCCATATATTATTAGGCTCAAAGTTGATTTTTCTTAATAAAGGATTTCTCAGCCTCTTTATGCATTTTTAGATATAAAATTTTATTTCCATAAATGGAAATTTTATTTTCCTTATGAAATTATTAGTTCATTTTATTAGGATCATTTATTTGTTTTAAAGTATATTTTTAAAGAATTTTTTTCAGAATGTTCTATGTTTTTAAAAAGTGTTTTGAAGTGTAAATTTTATTTTCCTCCTAAAATGAACCATGTGATATTTGAAAATGATTTCTGAATATAAGTTGATGTCATTCGATGTTACTTGTTAACTAATGGTGTTATGGTAGAAAAATATATTTTTATTACTTATTTGTATGGTGTATATAATATATGAAATGATTATTATGAATCCCATTTCTCATCCACATTTTAAACCGTGATAATTTTTTTAAGAAACCAACATATATTTTCAAAGGTTACACATTGATTAATTGTTTATGAAACCTCTTCTATTTCTATGGGTTATGTTATAATAAAATATCAATGAAACCCATTACTTATCTTGGGTTGTCATATAATCACCACCTTTGCCTTTTGAGACACATATTTAGGGTTTAATTTGTTGTATAATGGTTACATTGTTACCAAGGTTAGTGGTCAAATTATAACCGTGTATTTTTGTTACGTTATAACCATGATGGGTGGGTCCCATATCTCCCTTCAATTCATTGGGTAATTATTTGATATATTATAAGATTAGTAGTACTGTAATAGGGATTCAACATGGTTTAGTAAAATGATTTTCCCCAATATTATTCTTCGGAATTAAAATTGAAAAATAATTTAGTATGGGGAGTGAACCCATTAATATGTGATAGTTTTGGTACATATCCTTGAATTAATAAAGAATTAATATTCCACTATTATCTGTAATAACAAAATTTATTCTATATAACAATGTTATGTTCTGCCAGTTCATGTTCATGGATTCCATTATGACTAATGCCTTATGAACTACCAATAATAATAAAATGATTTAGGTTTTTGATTTGTGAGTTGTAGTTTTCGATTTTTATCTGTTATTCTCATGTTATCATATAAATATGATAATTATATTATAATATACCACTTTTTGACCTTTACTGAGCATATTAAATCTCTAAATCATAAGTTTTTTATAGCCATGTTATGTTTAATAGTTTTATATTGTAAATGTATAAGAAGGGCCCTATGTTGGAAGATCATTATGGGGGATGTTGAAGATATTTTATGAAATAAGAATATTAAGCTTATAGTGACCATAAATAGTAAACCTGTATAGTTTACAATAATTTATTTGTGAGATATATTTAATATTTATAAAAAATGTAATATTTATATATGAGAATTTTGGGTCTCTATAATAATAAGTTCAATGAAAAAAATCATTTGTTATATGAAATTTTATTCGCATTATTTGGTATGAAGATACATAACTCCCTTCTGTGTTATCATGGTTATTTCAATAGTAAAAATTATAATAAAATTAAAATTTATTAATCATATCCAAAAAATCTATGATTACTATGAATGTCATTTAGATTGGTTTTTCTGGTCCAATTTTCAATAAAATATTACTTTTAATAATCTAGTGATTAACCATATATTGAGAATATATAACCCAGAAATATAAACATTCTATAAATAAAATTAATTCTTTATATTTATCATGCATATTACACATCAATAGGGTTATAGATAAATTCCTCAAATGATCTTCATTCCAATCCTTGACATTGAAATATATAAGAATATCATATATAAAGACTACCAAAAATTAATCAAGGTAATATATAAAGACTACACTTAATAAATCCATGAAGATAATAGAGTCATTAGTAAAAAATGTAATCACAATAATTTCATATTATTCATACCTCTAATTGACGGTTTAATGAGTATGTCTTCACTTTTTAACCACAACTAATTGTATCAATATTGATGATTAATCTTGGAAAAATTATTTTCTCCTTATAACTTATAAAATAAATCATAAATACAAGGAAGACAATACTTATAATTTATCGTGATCATGTAATGATCCTAATAATCAATAAATGGTCTCGTTGATTGATTTTTATTCTTAACAGAAAACATTAGATTCACCAAAAAGTAATGAACTCGGATTAACGAATTCCATTTCATTATTTTCATATAGATTCTTCTTCTATTACTGTTACTTAATTTGGGTATATATCTATAGAGTAAAGAAAATATGTGTTGTTCATGATAGGTGTTTTAGGGGAATATCAACCTCATTGTTCATAGGATAATATATAAACAAATATATAAATAAATAAATAAAATGCATATAATAGGCATATCATTATTGTTGAGTTCCTCCGCAACCATTTAAGATAAACACCCCCTATGATTAAATATTAATTCACATCCAATGGTTTTACTTTTTATGGGTGTTCATATTTATACTTTGATGAATAACCAAAAATAGTTTGGTTATGAATGTAAAATGTGACTTACAATCATTATAAGTTTATATGATATTTATATAAATAAATAAACACCATTTACATAATCACATTAAAATAATCTATAGTTAAAATAATAAGATTCACTGGAATCACATTCCTAAAATCATCAATTGAAGAAGAATCATGTTCATCTGATGTGATTATCAAACCATTAAGAATTTTTATTACTTGTTTATCATCAAATCTTAATGGTATAAATTTGATACCCTTATATACAATTTCATATTTAAAATATGTGGTAGAACCTAAACGAAATAATAAATTAGTAGTTCAATATTTTATAGTATGTATAATTTTCAAAACATCATTATTGTACCCCACATTTAGAAATTTATCAAAATTTATTTCCCTTTGTCTCTAGGATTAAGAGTTTTCTAAAATCGATCATCATCATTATACTTCGAATTGAATAATGTTTAATATAATACATTTACTCCATGAATTTGAAACACTGAAGTATGTATGAGACCTTTTCTATATATTAATCTTTAATTGCATCATTAACTAACTTATTCCCCTGACATTGTTATTTAATTTTTTGACGACCTTCCTTCCTAAAAAAGAATTTACTATTCACCATATGATAATTACATCGATGTTCCTATCTATAATTATACCATAAATTATGACACATAATTTTTCCAATATGTTTTTTATTATTAGAATTTACATCGAGTTCCATAGTACTATATTTATCAAAACCTAGAATCTGATACATGAATCCAATCATAATTTCCTCCTTGATTTCTTATAAAAAATACCTAATTGAAACTCAATTATCATATAACAACTCCCTTATTATAATTTATTATCACACATGGATGAATCTATCCCTCATAATTTTCTATTTAATGAAAATACTAGAAGTGTAACTATAATGTCTGGAAAATTAATCATTATTGGTTCTAATGGATTCATCATCATCATACTTTACATTAAACAATTACTTCTCCATTATCACATACAAAATACATGAATTTTACTATGTAAAAAATCAATGAAATATTTTTCATTCAATGGTAACAATATTTCCTATTTCCATATTATTATAGGTAATATTACACAAATGATATTTTTTCATCCAAATGATAAATAATAAAATATCATTCTCTTTGACAAGTAATTGGAAAATGAAAAATAACTTTTTGTGAACTGAAAAATTTCTCAACAATAAGTGGATCTGAAAAAACACATATATAAGGTGTATGTGGCCTCAGAACAGGCTCAATAATATGTTCTTCCATCATATTATCACTTGTAAACTTCTCATGTTTAATATCATCAGAGTGTTGAGTAAGTGTTACTTTGACTTGTTCATGATCTTTTTAGGTAATTTTGAGTATGTGTAACAAAAAAATTAGATTCAACTCTGATAAAATGTAGTTGAATAGTAGGAAAATATTTTAACTATATGTGACATTAATTATTTACATATCTACTTATTGATTCATTTGTTAACTGAAACACAAACTATAGTGTCATCAACAACAATCATATTTGGGAATTGAATAGTCAGGGAATTCATTTTTAGGATGTCAAAATCATGTCATGTTAATTTCAATCATTGAAACGTTAGGTTTATCCTAGGTCACCCATATTAATTATCATGCCATATTATTTTTAATGGATTGTAATGAAAAAATAAATTAATCCATTCATATCCAACATGAGTTTCTATCTAGGTGTATAGTGTGTGTATACTCAACGGGATCCAGTGATGATTAAGTAAATACCCAATCCACCCCATTCATAGTTGTTACCATTATGTACATCTATACTAGAACCAAATACAATTTCTAATATCTTAGAAGTGATTTATTTTCTATAAAACCAACATTATTTTATTTATCATTAAATGTGATTTTATTTGATACATATACTTATCCAAATGATTGTAACAAATTTCTTCTCATATTACTTTTGAATTTTACTTTAAGTGTGCACCAATTCCATCAATATTGACACTATCATTACATACCAAAATATAATGTAATTTTGGATAAATATTCATTACATATATTATAAATCCAAATACGAACAATAAATTTTTTATTGATTAAATTATTGGATTTATAAATAATTGGTGCATAAAATATCTATAAGACTTCCTTCTTAAAAATTCACAACTAGAACCCTTATAATGAATATAAATCTTAAAACTATTATTCATGTATTTCAAAAAATTAGTTATAATAAATGTTGAATTTAGATTCTTCATAATGAAAAATGGTATATATAAACTAATGCTTGTATCCAGTAATGTGAATAGAATAACGGTATGATGAAATGAGATTAATATTTGATATTTATACCCATAAATTTGTTTAATCATGATTCATTTGACATATATTAACAGTTAATAATACATGAATTATTAGAGAATAAAAGGACATGATCCATGAAATCATAACATTGGTTTATTATAATTTCAAAAAAGAGTGCAATAAAAATTTTCACATTCATAATAAGAGAGATATTATGTCATGTATACCAACCAAAAAATTTAGGACATGTCTCGCTGGGGATAAACACTTATGTACTTACTTAAGACTTGTGATAACCCCTTGTGTAACCTCTTATATTTAATTGATCACCTACAATGTACACAATATAATTCTTGGGAAAAAGTATAGTGTACCCATTTTACTCATAAAACGTTAATATATACCTAATGCACTAGAGCTATATAATAGACACACCTTTCATATAATCATAATCCTTAAAATATATTCTAGAAGATTATGAACTTTTATTCATTTCATCAAAATACAATCCAATGAAATAAATTTTTTTAATCAATAATTAATCACCACAATCATAAACTAGAAAAATAAATTTAATATGTTTTCATTTGTTTATATCCATATTGAAGTTTAATTTACATCATAGGATGATGTTGTAGATTTAAAACCCTTTAAAAGATCTCTAAACTATTTTCTTGAGGAAAATATCCTATTAATTTTGAAATTTATTTGTACTAATAAAATAGAATTGTGAAATATTATGTAAAAAATTATATTTTATATGAGTTATGGGAACCTATAACGGATGGTTAAAATGAAGTATATTTCATGAAAATGGGAATACTCATTCAGGTGGAGTACGTTAACATAAAAATGTATTTTCACATTTTTTGTCAAAATTCATATGTACATCATTAAGAAAATGAAAAGTAGATTCATTTTTGAAAAATATATATAAAAGAAATCATGGGTATAAATTAATGTATAGAAATATTTTTTATGTTTTAAATCAATATGGAAATTATTGTGAATAAAATATGGATAAAAAATAAAAAAATTCCCGACGAAAGAGTGAAAGAAATTTGGTGTTCCTTAAAGCAATTCATTTGGTAAAATGTGATCAAAATTAAGGGGAAGTAAAAAATAAATTCTAAACTATAAACATAATAATATAGTAGGAAAATATATAATAATTTTTACAGATAAATCATTTAATTTCACAATCCTAATTTTAATTATAAAAAAATCCCAAAAAGTGATATTATAATACAAAACCATTAATTAAATTATGTATTGATCTGTAAGAGATAAATATTAATATATATATATATAAATTAGTATATTATAATAATTAAATAGAACCATTTTATATGTGTAATAAAACTCATGGTTAACATATAACACATAATAACTTTCGTGAAAAATTAGTCATTATCACCATCATTTTATATGTTAATTGCTTAATTATTTATATTTGTTTTCATTTCTAAGTTATTTTCCAATAATATGGATCATGTTTTCTTAATATAATTTTTTTAATAATGAAATATATATCATATATAATCATATTAAAAATCGTTCAAATAAATATTTGATGAAAAAATGAATTATATGAAAACGTGGACATGGTAGTCCCAACATATACATGTGTGATGGTCCCATTTTTTAACGGATAGGGTGGAAGAAGGGTAAATATGAATTTTCCTTTATATATAAATTATTACTTAATAAATAACACATATTTAAATTTTTTATATCATAAAAACAATTTGTAATATATTGTGTTGGAAAATTAATCATATCGTTATCTAGAGGAGGTAGTCCACATATAATCACAAGATATATTTTATTCTTCTATTTGATAGAGAAGAGATTAGAAATGGTTATACCAGAATAATAATAATATTAATAAAATCTAAAGACATAGAGGATAAAAGATTAATAAATTTTTTATTGACGCAATGGGTTTATAGGGAGTAAAATATGAAATAAAATTGAAATCGGTTAGTTGATATTTACACAACTTCTTCAAGATACCTCATTTTCTTGACACCTTTAGCATAGAATGATTTGTCTTAAGAGAATAAAATAATTTTTATGTTTAATGGAAGGAATCCATGATATTTTTTATTATGTATTGGTTGATATAGTGGGATAAAAGTTTATGAATAAGGGAATATAAGATGTGCCCCTTGTGTCTGTGGGGAAAATGAATAACTTTATTGTTTTCCATAATATAGTGTAACCATAATGTATAAGTTGATCCAAATTGATATTAATTGGATGTTAGGATAATATATAGTTGAAATATATTCATAAAATATTATTTAGACGTGATTTGGTGAATGTATATCCCATATCACATAGTATAACCCTCGATAAACACGTTTTAATGTTAGACATGGTAAAAGATTGTTTTAGACTTTAATTTTAATTGTTGTTAAAAATTAAGTTTAACCTATTATATTATATTAAATATGGTGATTGTAAATATTAAAATCTTTTAAAAATATTTAATTTATATATGCATAAAAACATAATTTTAAATAAGTGTGAAAATGGTAATAACAATCTATTTTTAGATAATTATATTTTTATGTAAAAAATTAATATTACATGTATTCAATAATTTAAAATATTAAAAAATTAATGTAAAAATATTTGAATGAATATATTATATATAAATTTCATTAAAATATTTATTTACATTTTATTTATATAACTTAATATCATAAATACCTATTACACACAAAAATACATTATTTAAAAAAATGTGTTACTCAGTCCAAAAACAAACAAATAAAAAAATTAAGTATCAAAATGGTTACTAAGTAATTAATTAATTAATTTTAAATTAAAGGATATATATTTTACATTAAATAATAATGGGACTTTTAAATTACTTTTTTAATACTATGAATTCTACATTTTCCTAAAATTATAATTTTTTCACTATTCAAGGAGAAAAAAATCATTTTACAAAAATCATTATAAATTAACCATTAGTGAATATTTAAAATATATTGTAAAAAAAATTAATCATTTATAAAATTAAAATTTATTAAAATGGTTGAAAAAATTTATAATTTTATTAAAAAATGTAATAAAGCATATTTTTTAATAAAACATAATTTTATATATATATATTGTTATTAGAAACTCATTACGTATTTATTAGAAATTAATCAATACATTTGTTGTATTTGAATCATTTTAAATAATTTACATATTATTATTATTATTACAATCAAAATTAATATGTATAATTTAAATGATTAAAATTTCATATTTCATTTATAATCCAGAATCGTTGATGAATCTTATGCGTGAGAATACTCCCTCAGGCGACCATGGAAGAAACCCTAGCCTCACAGAACAATCATGCATCCATGATGTAAGGTCCTTCACCGATGTCATCACATGTCGTGTTTTTCATGTTGAAGAAAAGACCTCTAAGCGCATGGATCCCAAAAAATACCTTCATCAAGGTATATCAGCATTTTAATTCTCAATGGAAGAGGTACATCTTCTCTATATGGATCTTCGTTTTTTTCTGGTTAGAAAATTTACAAAACATAGACCATCTTTAGAATTCCTTTTCAAACACTTCAAAAGCATAGGATTCACAAATCTCAATATTGTATTATTAAACTCTTTGCATATTATTTTTTGGGTTTCCTCTAAGAACAATTATTATAGGCTCTAGACTCATCGTTCATGGTCTTTTAGGGGTTCTTACATGAATGTTTTTAAATGGTTTCCAGCTTTTAATATTTATGTTAAACCCCCTATCATTCCCATTTGGATTGGCTTCCCAAGATTTCCTCTACATCTCTTCAAGTAGAAAGCTTTATTTTCCATTACAGAACACTTCAGTCATCCTCTCAATCTTGATGTTGCTACATTGAACCTTCCACGACACTATCTTTGATGGATATGCATTGAAATTGACATTTCTCAAGTGTTACCATTATGGTTTTGGATTCAAAATGAGGATAAATGGTTTATACAAGATTTTGTCTTTTAAAATTTACCTACCTATTGAACAAATTTCCTAAGAATTGGTCATTCTATAAAGGTATGTAAGATGCAAAGGAATCCCCCTCACACCCTACCCCACTTCAAGTCGATTTGGGTGGAAAAGAAAGCTATAAAAGTGACCCCTAATGAGTAGGTTGATATTCATAATGATAATAGTAACATTTTGAGCTCTAAGGATACTTCAAAAACATAATCTGACAACAACTGTAATGTTGGAATTTAGCACAACTCCATGACCTCTAAGGAGAAAAAACAAATGACCCCATCCTTGAAGATCATTGGGAGAAAAAAGCTATGAAATCAGATTATGATGAACCATTACATGATGAGATTGATAACTCATGTCAACTGGAAGAGGCCTTGTTAAATTTGAGAGATAGAAAAAGGAAAAAAGCAATCATTGACCATGATGGATTCATTACTTTGACTTCCAGAAAAACTTGAAAATGCAAATACAATGCTAAATTTGAGAGGTCAATTGTCATGAACTCCATAGTTTCCAAGATGAATGAAGAAAAATATTTTCGCCCATAGCCTGTACCTATTGAAAATTTTCCTATGTCCTCACCTTCATCTAACTGTTTTGACTCAGATTCTTCCTCAAGTGACGATAATGAAAATGATCTAGCTTATAAGTACGATTATCAGATAGAGGAGAAGTTAGACTTCCCTAATGATCATTATTCATGGATGGAGGATAATGAAACAACTACCTTTAAGAAATATAAAAATGGTGACATGACTACTGATATTTATCTTGATAGCTGAAAATGGATTATTATTAATGTTGTCGATGAATTTAAGAAGGACCCCAACATCAACTTCAAAAATATTCCATGGAATTTAGTTATGGATTCTGGTTTTATTAAACTATATTGGGGGCCTCTCTCCGTCAATTTTGTATAATGCTTTTTCACTGCCATGTTTGAATCTTGAATTTCTTCTCAGTTGATTGGTGTTGTTACTATTTCAGTTACTTCGATTCACTTACCTATTGGTACTATTTTTCAAAAATCTGTTAGATTATTTTTGTGTTATCTTGGAGATTCTACCCTCATGAAGAATGCAGGCTTGAAGTAGTGTCTGATTAATTTGATTTCTTAATTAAACCTTGTTTAGGATTCTTGGGTGAAGGTTTTTCTTTCTATATTTCTCTCTAATGGATTTCTTCTATATGTTCAATTTTGAATTTGTAAGGTCTTGGATTGGATTCCATGTCCATTTTATGACTACCTAGAATTATTTCTCCCCTATCATACCTCCATTTTTCTCATGGTTTTCTAGTTTCATAGCATTATTGTAGTGTTTGGAATCTCTCTGTACATTTTAGTTCTGTGTTTGTGAAGGATTTTCTTAGTCGGATCACGATCTTCATTGATTTGAGCTCATTAGCCCTGAAATTTTCATACCCACTGCATGCTTCTTGCAGTGCATGGATTATCATTGTAGATACTTCTTTCCAGACTACTTCCTATACTATTTTTTCCAACATGGCTTTGTATGTTTGTTCAACTATAGATTCTCATTAGTATTCTTTCTTTTGATTGGGTATTGTGAGTTGCTAACCTTTATTCTTGGTATGTTTCTCTTATATTGTCCATTTGTATCCCCTTTAAATCCCCTATAAGTGTAAATTCTTTACACCTCATTCTTGTATTGTAAACTTTTTATTTAATATATTTCCCTAGGGAATGAGCTGACTTACCGGTTCATGTCACCACTTTTTTTTAAAAAATATTTCTTTTATACTAATGGTTGTGTGCAAAGAAAGATATTAAAAAATATAGGCTCATTTAAATAGAAATATATATAAAATATTGATGAGTTGCGATAATAATCCTGAAAATGGAAAATAGGGTATTTACTAAACAATACCCTGGTGCAAGATATGTTGTCTTAACTGTACACCTATTTTGACAATTTTTTGGCTTATTTTATGTTTAATTTATATTATTTTGACAAAACATTATGAAGGACTTTATAATAATTAAGTTATAAAATCATACATAGAATGAATGTGAATAAATTAGTTTAAAACATCAATATTACCATGTTAAGAAAAACATTAATTATTATTTTTTGGAGAAAAGATATATAAAATTTTGGGAGCATAAATTTAAATGACTTTCATGTATTGAATTTTATAAGAATGTACTTAACACTTTTCTGAATGTTATCATTGGGATTTTGGTTAAAAGTGTAAGAGATCCTCTCAAGAATAAATAGGTATTGAATTAAATGTTTAAAATTATAGAAATATTGTTTCAATAGAAAATATATATTTGGATTGTTTTTTCATTTTCACAATATCATTTACTCTGATATTATTATTAATTATTTTCACTTGTAGTATTTAGATGAAATATAATCACATAAATTACATTGAGAAAGGTATGTATCTAGAAAAAACTAGTGATTATTACGTAATAAGAGAGTATAGATAAATGTTTAAATATATAATATTATTTATTTTACTGATGTAAATGTCAGTCTCCTAGTATTACATATTATAGTGAGGTTGACATCACAATTGAAATAAAATCTTCATAGTCTTAGTTTTTCTTCATAATGAGTGAAAATTATCGATGATACTATGGTATATTCTAAATGATATGAGGATTCTTATAAACATATTAGGAAATAACATTAGTAGTTTTATTTAATAATTTGTAAACATACATTAAGTGGTATCAATAACCATGAAAATTGATCTCTTCATGTGATTATAGATTTGGGAGATAACTATTCAAGAAAAACATGAATAAGGTACTAGTATATAATATGATTAATATATTTTTTATATTGATGTAATAATGTATTGATTTGTTTTAGTGAAAATAAGGGAGATATTGTTTATAATCATTAAAAATATTATTTATTTAATGAAATTTTATCTATTATACTTTTGTGATGTTTTTCGTATATAAAAGATTTTTTTATTCTGACTATTATTCGAGGTTATAAAATAAGTGACAATAAATTTGAATATAAAATTTTGAGTAAATTTATAAGTAATATATCATTATGATTTGGTTTAATGCCTTATAAATTATTATTGTTTTGGAAATTTATATTTTATATAATGTATGATTTTGTTATTAATATAATTTACGATATGATTGTATTAATGATTAATGTTTTTAGGATATATAAGTAACATAGCATAACCTATGTGAATAAATGATTTTTCTTGATATAAGTTTTAAAATAAATAATAAATACATTATTAGTAAGACAAAAACATTAATCCTTGTGTAATAATTAAAATTTTCTAGGAAATTATTTAATTACTATGAAAAACTTATTTAATAAAATTTTCACTATATATATTTCCCTTGAAAAATCATTATGTTCAATATGTTATTTTATATACACCACACATTGAAACAAGATATATCCAATTAGATAAAATCTATTTTGAAAATAATAACAACAACATGAATTGTAAGTAAGAAGATATTATTAAAAAAAATCAAACATTTACACGATAAATAATAAATGAGATTTTATAGGTCCTTATATTTAAACAATAAATATATCATATATATTAAATAATAATGTTTTAAATTATAATATATTATATTTAATTATATTAAGTATATTATATCAAATATAAAATAAAAATTTTATATGAACTAATACATAAGAAAACTAGTGTGTAAAAAGATAATTTTTAAAAGAAAATAGTTTATCAAATTTATTTGTAAATTTCATTAAAAATATATATGTATAATTTTTAATAATTATAAATAAATAAAATGAACATAATTTTTCACTTTAAAATTTCAAAATTATCTTAGGTTAATTTTTTGGGATTTTTTTATATAATTAATTTTTACGCAAATATTAAAAAGAACCAAATTTAAAAAAAGTAAATTTTTTATGAAATTTTCAATATATTAGAGTGAAATAAAAAATTTATGAGTATTCATGTATTAATAATTTATGTAATTAATATTAATATCCATATTAATGCACAATAAGGAACTTAGAATGCAAATTCATATCATTTAGATCATAAGTAATATGATTTATTTTAGAAAACTATTTATGTCACTTTAAATTATGAAACATAATTTTGGAAAATATAGGTATTGGAAATATTTTAAATCACTTTAAAATTTATATACATTATAATAATCCAATTTAATTAATTAAAATAAAATTATATTGATAATTATATGCTATACAAATATTTTATGCATAAAATACACTTCTCTAAAAAGGTGTTTTATGAATTATTTACATTTATTTAAAACTAAAATATAATCATACTAAAAAATTAATATGATAATATTATAATAAATTTTATTTTTTAATGGTCAAATTAGGTACAATTTTAATTTTAATTTTGGTCATTAAAATTGATTACTAATGCTGGAATTTGTTACCCGAGTAAAAGTAAGAGTGTTAACAATTGATTTACTAATAGGAAATGACCAAAAAAATATTACAAACATGTTTCAAAATGTATTGTTGATATTTTTACCAACAAAATCTCACCATGAACCATTTTATTTAATTATTTTATCATTTTTCCCTCGATTAAAAACATTAAATTATTGAATATGTATAGGGTGCATCACACATTTCTCAATCATTCGCCTAAATAAGGGATCCTTCTGCCACATCATATTACCCATTTACATATGCATTTATTTTAACCACTTTTCCATTATTTTCCAAATCCTCCCCCTTTTAATTAATTGAACATATAGTCAAAAATAGTTTTCTTTAACCCTCAATTTTCAATGATATTTCTAGGAGAAAATTATTGATTTCAATGTATAAATTACATCTTTTTTAATCATTTCATATTCATCATCTTATTGAAAAAAATATAATCACATAAATATTTAGAAATATCTATAAATGATAAGTAGTAATTCTATTATAGTAAATTTATATTCCTTATTTATTAATTTTTACCCACTAAAAATAAATGTCGATAGTCAATATATACACACTTAAGCCTCGATGAATTGACGTATTCCAATTTCATAAACACCTTCAATGGAGGGTTTTAATTATGGAATTTTCAAATAAATATTTTTAAAAAATATAATTCAAATTCTAAAATTAATATTTAATATTTACAATAAATCCATCAAAATTGATGAAAAATAAAAATTATCTCAGGTGCATGTTCATACTAGTGCGCTCCTAAATGATGTTTCATTAATTCTTAAGAACTGAACATTGATGGCCCTAAAAGGGGTAATAATGAACTAATGTTATTTTTATGAAATTGTTATGGTTTTTAAATTCCAAAAAATTACATACATTAGTTAGGTTATATGAAGAAAAGGAAATCATTATACATTAGTAAGCGTATACTAATGCCTCATTAAAAGTGATGTAATTTTTTCATCAAATATGTCATTATTTTTATAACACATATAATGTATCATTGACAAAGTCAGTAAGATAAATATAATTTCATTATAATTTTTTTAATAATGATACAAAAACAAAATCCGCTAGTAACCATCCTTATCCATTAATTATAGCAAGTTCATGTTTCGATCGATGTAACCACAATTATAAAGGATTCTATAAATTTATATCATAGATGAATATAAAAATATAATTATTAGTAATATTGAATAATAATATTAGTGAATTAATGTTTTTTATGTTTTCTGAAATATATTGTTTGAAATTTTTTAAGTGATATAGATAGTAACCATTCAAAGTAAATTAAACTTCCAAAAAATATTTCATGTAACCATTCATAATTAGGGTGCATTTTATAAATATATGATACTATATAAAATTTTTAATAATGAAAAAATAAGGAATATTAAACTCTACAAATCTGGATATTCTCATCTAATTATAAAATAACTTTGAAAACATTTAAATGTAAATATTTTTAAGAATAAATTAATTATACAACACTATATACCTGACAGAAGTAATAATATATTATAAATATATAGCACAACATAATCGATAATAAAAAAATATAAAATATAAATAAATATGTTTCATAATTATGTCTTCAAAAAATATATTTAGATTATCTAGGATGTTAATAATGTGGAATGAATGAATTATGAACAATGTACGTTGTTCTTTTATCATGATTAATTTCTCGAGAGACATTACATATTATGAACCAATAAATTTTTAATATGGTTTTATTATTAGATAATAAATTTATTTTAACATATTTATTTACTTCTTTGTATATTATTATCCATATATTTTTGTTTATTTAATTTTCCTTTTATTCAAATAATTTAGGGTTGTAAGGGTTTGTGCTAACTCAATTTTATTCCTTCAAGTTAGAAATGTTCTTATTGAATTATACTATTATATGTCTTATTTATCACACTAAGGAAATAATTTATAATATACATCCCCCCTTTTTGTTTAACAATTCAACCTCATAAGTCCATTAAATAATGACTCCAAACTCAATGAATATTCTTCATGTAATAGTTTTTTAGTATCAATTCATAATTCTTGGTGCATGATTCTAATTATTAATGAATAAACTTTTATATGGTGTATATATTTACTATATTTTATATTATCTCTTAAATTATCATTTTTTACGGTATTTTAAATTGAATTGCAATATATTTCTCCATATTTATTTATTTAAATTTAAATTAATCCTTAAGTGGTTCACTTCTAAAAATAGTTCCAAATCATGTTTTTAAATATATCATATATGTGGAATTTTAATTATGGGAAAAACTCAACATCATTTTTTGTTTATTCATAGATTCTAGATAATCCCTAAAAACCTAATTTCACATTGAATCTTATGTTACCCTATTTTTTATCTTCTATGTGATAATGAACCCATACACTCTTCAGTATTAGCAACCTCTATTTTTCCATATCGGCATTCATAAGATAGTATTGAGAATTTTCTTATCTATTCCTCAAATATTTTTCATGTATATATTTTTACTATAGGAACATATTCAATATTATTTAATGAAACATATAATGTTGTATATATTTTTCATTTATATTTTATTTTAAAATGAATCTATTTTTAATGTTTTCCATTATAATATGTTTTTCAACCAAAATTTTCAATTTTTATAAAATTTACATTCTAATATTTAATGGTTTTTGAAAATGAAATCTTATTCTCCTTCATTTATACAAAATTTCATCCTCTTTTATGTTTTCTAAAATTATCATTGATTATTAATATTCAAATTATATTTTTACTGACACTCTTAAAAAATTGTTTTCATTTAAATATACACACATTAACATAACTTCTTCATGATAAATGATATTCTCTAAACGCCACCATTCATCATTGTTCTCTAGATTCCTTATGTTTTTTCATTTAATTTGGGACGAATAATTCATCACAACACATTCAATTCCTAATCATCTTAAGTGTGTAGCTATAATTGATCATACAACATTTTCTTATGAAAACACAGTATATTTACTTATAATGATTGAACTGTGTCCACCAAGATCCAATACATCAATTGATTTGAGGAATTATTAACCTGACTATATAAATTTTATCTGTAAAATATATATACCATATAATTTATATTATTTAATTAATTGTGTTTACTATGATTTATAATTGATTCCATTGGATTCCCAACTATAATCGATAGGTTTTTTGTAGTTAGCCCAGCCTGAATCATGTGATTTTGATTTATTTTTCAATAATATTTTATTAAAGAATGTTTATAGGAAACCTTTACGTGATTTATTGGCTATAATTTCTCCATAATGATCTAAATTATTCTATGTACCGAGGGAGGTTTCCAGGCCATCGCATTATTCCAATCAATTTCTCTCATCTCGATAGCATCAATTATCAATAATCCCTCTTCTATGTCATTCTCTCATGTGGTCATACAATGCTACTTCAATGCCCAAAGGAAATTTTTAACACAATACATTTTGCTAATGTCATGATATATCCTAGAGGCCCTATGTCCAAATACATATCGGTGGCCAGAATCCCAAATATGTGGCACGTAGGTACAATTACGATGAGTAGTTCCATAGGTAATGTAACATCTATAGTACCCTCTAGAGTAACTTCTATAGGAACTTTGAAATTAACCCATTCTAGTATTAGATACAGGGATTCATGATATATTATAGGTAATATTAAAAATTTAGCTTCCACCCAATCTTGTTTAATGATTTTATCATATTATTTTTACTGATGTAATTATGTATGATTTCATTATATGAATCCATTAGAAAATTACATGAAACCAGTTAAATTCCAATGGTAACTCTAGTATTTTTAGAATGAAACCTTTTTTATTCTCTAGATTCTTTATGAATTTATTAATGATTTATCTCACATGGAAAAAATATTTTGTGATGATGACAACTAGGGTACTATATCAACCACCAAATGAATTGGTTTTGGATTTTCATCTCATGATATAATTATAGGAATTTAGTAATGAATGCTCATTGAACTCTGAGAATGAGGTAGTGATGAATTATCCACTATTTTATAAGTATTCATTGGTGAGGCTTACTCTACTATGATATGTTTATATGTACTTTTAGTTGATCTACAATATTGGATTAATTTCATTTTATTCCATGCTACATTTCTTTATTATCCAAAAATAATCTTTTTATTCTGATTACTATGTTTTGATATCATGGATTATCCTTATTGACTCTTTTTTAAACTAATTTCATTCATATATTATGTAATTTTAATATTTATACAATGATACATGATCTTTCATTTTTTGGGTATATCATTTAAAAGTATATTTATTATACCCATATTCTAAACATATTGTAACAAATGATATTTTAAATTTATTAATTATGTGTACCCTTACTAACAGTGTCATCAAACCCTTTTGTTATTAATCTATTTCCTAGGTATTGAAGACAAGTAATACTTAAGATCTATATATAATAGTAACCAGTGTATTGTATTTTTTGGAAATGATTATGGAATTTTGGGATCTAGTATCTCCTTATACAGTTGAATAATTTTCTTTTATAAAAATACCATTTGTAATATTAGTTAAATATATAATTTTAATTATTTTAAAGTATAATTCTAAAAAAATAAATTTATTTTAAATTTTTCAGTATCTTGTATTTATGGATCTGTATAAAAATATATTGAGAATGATTTATGTCTGTTCATCACCTAATCCAGAAGTATGGTTCCAGTGTGCCTTGACTAATGACATTGAGTTTTATCATTTACTACTAATGAGTAGAATGAATTCAATGCTTATTATTGGAAATGAAATTTGAATCCTGGCATGGATTTTATATACAATGAATGATTTATGCATAATTTATTTGACGAGGAAGGAATATAATAAGGGGAAGCTTCAAAAATGGTTAAAAATTTAGATTAAAAGTTGGTGTTTAATGTTTTATTATTTTTTAACAACTATTAGGTTTTGGTTTTTATTCATTTAGATGCTTATTTTACCAATCTAATGGAGGGTTAAATCCATTTAATGACAGGGATGGTGAATTAGAAACATTTCAACTTTTATTATTTTTTTCAATAGAAATAAAATATTTTCATGATGTATAGTAATTTATTGAGTAGTATGATAGTATTCATAGAGAAATTATTCTCACCAAATTATAGTTTTTGTTTTTTACTTCCATAGTTAATAATCAGATCTCCCCCTATATTCATTTTTTAATATATGATTCAATATTATATGTTGAGTGGCGAGTATCTAAAAACTACATATATTTTTGTCAAAGATAAATAATTCTATTTGAATTGTGTAAAATAACCATAAGCCAAAAAGGATTTTTATGAATTATTTAACGAATTTTATTTATAAGTTATCAGTTGTTATTTTCCCCACAAATAGGAATTAGGGCCAATCACAAAGTATTACTATTGGGTAAACCTCTAAGATTCAATCTACCTAGGTGGAGTGATAGACATATATTATAATTCATTATATATAAATTTTATAGCATAAATGTGAACAATTTATAAACCTAGGATATAATTTTCATTTAGAATATTAAAATAATAACACTCACCTATTTTCTCTTTGATAAAATTGAGTTTATTTAAATAGAAGATTCACTATTTCTAAATCTGAATTAATGAAAAACAACAAAAAATTTTATTAACTATGGTGGATATAATATTTTAAATCCATATGGATATATCATAGGGTTTCCACTAAAATATATATATATATATATATTGACACAATATTTGGAAAATTTGTTTTTACACATGAAAACAATGTCAAAAATTGTGAACTGTTGCTGAGGTGGTGGTCTAAAAATTCCTAACTTGTATTTGTGTGACTCATTCAAATACTAGTAAACATTTTACTATTTGTCCTAATACTGAGATAAATTTTCTAATAACATGGGAAATTATAATTTATTTTCCAATTTGTGATATTAACCTATCTAATACTAAGGAAACTCTAATAGTTTTCTATGAATCTATAAATGTATCCAGAGTCACCAACCAGAACCTAAGAGTCCATTAAACACCCTACTTTTCTAATCAAATCATCCCAATTTATATTCCATCGTGAAAATGGAATTTAAACAAAACTCAACAATAATAAAAATATATCTATCATTTCACGGATATTCCTTTGAAAATCCTAATAAGAATATCTTGAGATTAGCAATGGTATTTGGAACTATCAATCCTAGATGAGTAGTAATAGATCAAGATCAATTGTGATTCTTTTCATTCTCTTTCAAAAGATATGTCATGGAATTGTTATGCAGTATTCATCCTAGAGAAAACAATGTTAGAGAAGAATTATAGGTGATATTTCTAAATATATTTTTTCCATATTCATTGATTAAAAAATATAAAAAATGAGATCAATTACATAATCTATCTATAATGATAGAGTTTTTATTAATACTATGAATAATTAATAATGTTTTGTGTAGGATTTACCAAACAACATATTAATGAGAATATTTTCTATAGTACCTCTATAAATGCCTACTTCATTTTGATTGATTTTTTTTAAATACATCATTAAAAGGAAATCTATTTTTTTAGTCTCTACTTAGGCATAAGAGTGATTGAGATTACATCACATAATTCAAATTATTTTGTGCAAAATGTATATGTATCATAAAATTTTATAGGGTATTATTTTATAAATTGTGCCCTCGAGATTGAAAACATGTTTAGATGAATACTCCAGTCATATATATGAATCATATGTATTTTTGTGGAAAATGAGAACCATCAACATTATGTGGTCTATGTTATTCTCTTAAATTGTATAATTATCGATTTGTTGATGTGATGGTAAAGGAAATTTTTATAGACTCTAATCTTAAAAGGAATATGACTCATTATAATAATGGATATATAGAAAATTCCCATATATAATACAAAATTTGATAATAAATAAAACCAATCAATAACACTATATTGATGGTACTATAAAATACTTAACCTTATCTCAAAAACCATAAAATCATCCCTATAACCAATTATCATTAAAATCACCACAAATTCACTTCAAGGAATAACCTGATTAGTCCATAAAATTTCTTAATATAGATATATATATATATATATAATATTCAATGGATGAGTATTTAAGAAATGAGCTCACAAAATTAACGAATAATTCATTAATCTATTTGGAAATGATGATTAAAAATTAATGAAAATTACCATGTCAACTAGTTCCAAACCCCATAAGTAATTTGATCCATTAAAAACTATTAATCATAAATAGATTAAATATATTTCCAAATTTTATTCTAATAATACATTTTACTATATTGAATATAAGGAAGAAGATATTTTGTGAGCAATGTGATATAGAATCTAAAAATAAATTTGAAAATAATCACAGGTAAAAAGATGAGAACAAAGTGAAAAATAATATTTAAAGGTCTAAATAAGACCATTAACACCTGTACAGAATCAAATTATAGATAATATATATCATCAAAAGTTATTTTTTTCAATAATAACCTAATCAAACCAAAAATATATGAGGGTCTAACAAAATTTTTTTTTGTATACTTTAAAAAAGATAAAACCAACATAACATTACATGAATATCTCTAATAGATACCAAAATAAACTATGTAACAGATGGAACAACGAAAAAAATTATGAATACATCAAGATAATTAAATACTCTACTTCGGAATAAGTGTTTTACCAGTGATCAAACTACACCATCCTTAAAAAAAAATTTATATAGGTACATTTTCTATGAATTATAAAATTTCATTTATGTAATTTAAAGAAGAAATTTGTGATATTATAGATCCTATTATTTTAATCTCATAATATATTTTTACTTGTTTTCATATTTTAGAGCTAAATATTATTTTTTTATAATTTCTAACAAAAACACTATATTTATAGCTAGAGTACATACATTTTAAATTGTAAGAGTGTTTAATTTTATCTTACTAGCTGATTCAAGTATACTACAAAAGTAATAGGATATTACAAAAGCTCTATCACCTATTATCCATGATACTCTGCTATTTAATATAACAATTGTTATAATAAATTTTAATTAAGGAACTGTATAATGTATTTTTGTGACAACACTATCCAATTTAATATTTTTTATTCTATACTATAACCACATGACGGAAAATCACTATTCAAGGTGTTTTAGTTTGATGTGAATTATACCAATATGGAATATTATATTTTGAATGAAATGATGAATTTTTTAAAACTGTTATGATATGAAAATTATCAAAAAAACAATTTGAAACATCAAGAAAACATTATTAAACAATATTAATATTTGGTGACTTAGGATATATTTAATGAATTTTATTGTTTACTCAATAACAATGAAATATATAATCAAATTGTATTTAAAAGAAATCAAGGTTATTAGGTTAAATAGATGAAATTTTATTTCATAATTATTGTAGATCCCACATATAGATTTTCAAACATTCTAAAATAATTTAAAATATGTTTTTAAATGTTTTGGATAACATGCTAATGAACCTTCCTTCAAATTTGTCTCCTGAAAAAAAAATATCTTTGGAGGAAATATGTTGAAGAATACTATAGAGATTATAACACATTATTAAAATGAATTTTTAAATTTTAAAAAAAAATTTATTGTAGGTAGATGAAAAAGATATGATATACTCCCAGAGATAAATAAATTTGACTATTTTATATCTGATTAGGAAGGGGATTGTGAAATTTTAAAAAATGGGAATTATGTGCCCCATTTCATACTCCTAAGGGTTCAACATCATTTACATGGTGGCTATGAAAATTAATCAATCCATAATGAGGAATTTGGAAATTGAACTAATTAATATATAATTAAATAATAATGAAAGAGACTATATAAACAAGCGGAAAAAAATCAAGGTCAGTAGAAAATGATATTTTTTCAAGCCCTTTATTGAAAAAATATTCTAAAAACTATTCATAATAATTAATATTTTCAATAATAATTTTCACGATGCAATTAAGTTTCAATTTCACAAATGAGCCAAGAGAAAGAACATTCTTGTGTCTTTATAGAAGCTAATATTATAGAATAATTGTATTTTCATTACATAATAAATAAGTAATATTTAAAATATGTATGGAAATAATGTTATATCATATTATAGAATACAATATTGAGGTATTCATTAAGGATTTTATTATGTTTTAAATTTATTTTTCTCACTTCTTGGTAAATCTGTCAAATGTATGAAAAACTGTCATCCAATAAAAAAAATTTAAATTCTAAAAATTTTCATTCTATGGAGGAAATTTTTTTATGATTTTAAATGTAATTTGAAAAAAATAATTTAGTTTGAAAATAATAATATAGAAATATCAATTCCACTTCCCTACCCCACATGTGTGAAATATGATACATCATGTTGGGGAATCCAATGTTTTAGAGAATATTGAATAAATGTATTTTTAAAATTTTCATTTATATTTTCAACATCAATTTTAAAATATATTGACGGTATTTTTGATGATGTTTTAATTATTTAATTTAATATGTTGTAGAATAAACTAACCACACAACCAGTCATACAAATGGCTAATTGGGAAAATCCCTTTTATCTAATACAAAATGATTTTAACAATGTTGTGGGATAAATTTTTTCTCAATGAATTTAAGTAATATATAATGATATTTCATATACATCAAAAAGAATGTAAGTATCAAAAAATAATTATACTCTCTCTAAAAATTGTTTTTCATGAATTTTTTCATTTTGGTTAATTTTAAATAATATCATATTCATATTATGGTCTTTAATTTGTATAATCATAAATATTTTTCTTATCTTAAAAAGTTAAATAAATCAAAAAAATATTTTTAGAAGGATTTTTCATAATTATGAGTTTTATATAGTGTTAAATTGTATGAGTGGAATTGAAAATCAAGATGAAAACTAATTGAGTACTATTACCCAAACTATTGATATGGAAATACAAGAATGAAAATAACTAATTCCTTCCATTTCTGAATAAAATTTTTATTTTAATGAGTATATGGTACTACAGAATATTGATATAGTCAATTTTCTAGTATTCTGTCATGTTATTCCTCACCTGATCCAATAAAAACCATTAAACCCATAGCTTACTGAACTTTTTACATTGCTAATAGACTATAAAATTAAATTATTTGTAATGATAAAATTATCTACAAATGATATCCCTAATGTTTGGAAAAATATATCCTAGAATACATCCATAAGTTATCTTATTAAGGCCAATATGGGCCTCGAATAACTTCTTGATTTTTTTTGTAATTAATTAAAAACTAGCGTACTATGTATAAATTTGATAATTATTTATTTAAAAAATGATAGTCGATTTAATTCAAAAGAACCATCTCCAACGGGATATTAAATTACCCAAATTTCACTAAACCATTATGATATCAATTATGTTTATGGAATAAAATTCATGGGACTCTTTCTCATGCTCTATGGGAGTTCTCAAATCCTCTAAATTATCAATATTTATTTCAAAAAGGGATTACAGTAATTACACTAAGAAATACAATTCCATTTCTTCATGTGATTTTCCAAGAAAATATATTTTTGGAATTTATATTCCCATGATTAATCATTATTGACCAAATATTCCACTATTTCAATTTGATTATGTAATATTTAATGAGAATGTATAAAGTGTGTCACCAAAAATCATCATCATTCTATTCAAAAAACATGATGACATGATAATGTTTCTAAAAGATAAATTATGTGATTCTTTTAGACTATTATCAATCCAAATTGAAAATATTATAGATAAATATTTGAAAAAATATATTGTGTATTTGGCTCACATAAAAATAACTAATATTAAAATATTGTAATTGTTGATTTTTGGAAGGTTTATTAATTTACTTATATATGTAGAAGAAAATTCTTATTTGAAAATCAAAGGTAACAATATTGATTGATATAATTTCATATTATAAATGAATATTTATAATAATTACCAATAAAAAACAAAAAAATTCACCTATAGAATTTATAATGGATGAATTATAGTGTCGCATAACTAGTCAAGTCAATAAAAATACTTATATATAGTATAGAAATAACATATTTACAAATCAAGGATAAATATAATGTCAATTATACTATATTTTTAATGGAAAGGTACATATGTTGTCACTAATGATCACCAATTTTATTATGTAATGTTAGTTAATGAAATTGAGGAGAACACATTCAATGTAAATTGGAAAAAACTAAAAATGAATCATTGGAATATACATCATGAAATAGTATATGATACCACACTCATAGAAAACATTTTACTATATAATAAAAAGTATATAAATTTCCATAATACCTTTTGATTTTTGTGTTTATTTATAATATTCTAAATCTTCCATTTCTATATGAATGCAAGGAGGAAACAATTTCATTCAAACATGGAAGGGGGAATCCATTATAGTTTTAGGAATTTCAAATTCATTTTATTGTTATTAATTATTATTAAATTGTTTATTATTATATTATTTGGGTATTATATCCTACTAATTTCAATTTGAATAACTTTTCAAATTTATAATCGATGACAATTTTGTTTAAATGAATTGTCCTATGAAACTCAGATAATATTAACATTGAAATTTTGTAATTTCTAAATTCAACGTGTCATAAATTAATGAATATAATATTTTACATTGAATATTTTTCCCTAACATACCTACCTAATTAAAAATAACATACCATATAGTCTTGCAATCCATCTTTTAAATATTCTCTTCGATGCCCTCATTTTTTTAGAAAACCATGCCTTTCATGAAAAATAATAAATTTATAACAATTCATTTAATATAAAAAAAATTATGGGGTTATTTGGAAAATTATATATAAATTTTTTTTTAAAGATACTCTTTGACAATAAACAATATATTTTTATTATATTGAAATCTAAACCATGTTGTCCCCTATAATCCATTATTGATCAACTTAAGAAACAAAATTAAAATTATAAATCCTTAACTAGCTTGATTAATTTTATAATTAATGATCATATGAGTAATCAAGTGGCTTTATAGGATTATTTATAATAAAAACTTATTGAAATGGCAGAATTTATGAGTTTATCTAGAAAATACAGTTTTATGATTTTTAATTATTTTTATTTATAATTATGATGATGTTGTTTGGTGAAATATTTTGTTAAAAACATCATGTATTGTAATGAATATGTAGGGGCACATCCATATGAGTTAAAAAAATTCACACAATGTTTACTGATTAGTGATTTTAACTACATTCAAAATTTAAATCTGGTAAAAAGTCAATGAAATAAATGTCAATAAACGAAATATAGAGGACAAATAATTTCAAATGATGAGGTGATATTTTGTCTGAAAATTCCCCGAAAATATAAAATTATTTCAGTGTTGAATCATTTCAATTGTAATTGAGTGAGGATGTAATCATTTTGTATAAACAAGAAATAATATTTTTTTTATTATATTATATTTAAACCACTTCACTTTGACTATGAAATTTTAATGATAGAGCCGATGAAACTATATATATAAAAAAATCCATGTAAATTTCTCATAATAGACTCAAATATATAACTCAATAGGTATATATTTATAAACTCTAAATTCATATGGTGAGTCCACCATGATCATGTAGTGAAGAAATATTTTAATAAGATCCATACTTTGTGTGATAAGATAAATGATTCCATGAAGGTGGGGTATAAATGAGTGTGACAGGATGGAAACTTGAAAATTAATTGAATTTACTTCTAATAGATAATAAAATTAGGATGATTTATGTGGAATGAAGGGTTGTGTTACATGGTTTTTGGAATAAAATCACGAATGGGGTAGTGTGGGAAATATTTTTTAATTAATATATTTCATGTTCACTTGTCCCGGAGTCCATGGTCTTAGTATTGGGGAATTGAGATATGGAATAAATTAATTATATTACACTAATATTTAATTAATTTTACAAATTTATTATAATTAAATTATATATCATTAGAATGTTTTTGAATTATACTTTTTATGTATGAGATTTTAAAAATATCATATTAAATGTAATAAACTGTGATTTTAATTTAATTATTTTATTTCTGGTATAAAATGAACATCTGACTGCTCAAAATTAAAAATTTAAATATATTTGTATGGTGATGAGTCATTTTGAATTTGTGTAAAATGATTTGTAAAGGTCTTGAATATATATATGTTATTTTTTTTAATGACTAAAATTCTTTTCTGGTTGTTATGATTGATGTTTGAAAGGGTTACTCATGATTAAAATATTGCAGGGTTCATAAAGAAAGGTCACCAATATCATGCCAAAAATTTATTCACATTATCACTATATTTATTTTCAAATAATAAATGGATTATGTAAGAGTAATTTTGACTCACCATGAATAATTTATCTATTCTCAAGTAAATTTAAATTTCATTAAAACTTATATATTATTTTATATTTTAATCAATCAATAAATAAATAAGAGTCATTATTTCCTAACACATGGTAAATTAGAAACATATGATAATAAGAAATGGTAAATATTTGGATTCCATAAGATAAATAAATGTTATAGAATATTTCATAGAACTGAGACACCAATATATTTGGGTCTTACTCTTTTTAAAATCCTATGAACCAAATCCACACTCAATAAAGAAGGAATCCAATCCATTAATTATGTTTATCCAAAATAAGAAGTTCATACCATATAAATAATAACAATCTATGTTTATGATAGTAATGTTGAAATTATGTAGACCATAAAATGGAAAATGAAGTCATTCCACGAGGAATGATATAACTAAACATATGTTATAATTATTGAACTATGTTGTGGTTGGTTCTCATTCTTAGAATGAAATGATTAAATGTATTGTGTGAATTTAATTATATTATATTTAGTGATTTAAATATAATATTGATGATTCTTTAGTCCATAAATCATTTAATGTAAATAGATATCTTATTCAGGGGATAATGGGGCCATATATACCAATTATTCACTAATGTAGTGAATGAATAATTTAATACTATGGATTTTTAGGATTATGGGACTCTCAAAGAGAATATTCGAATCATTTATTGGTAGAATAAAAAATATGTTTTATAGGAAGGAATTATGGAGGGTGTAAACTATTAAAAGAGAGATAATCTTTAAAGAAAATTGGAATTTTGATATATCTGAGTTTTCATTTGTTTTATCATCTCTAATAATAATGTTTATATTTCAACATTTGTTTTTGTTTTCACTTATTTAAAATAATATTAAAAACCAATTGGTGATTCTGAATGTGATGGAAAACCTTTTAAACATGTTTTAAAATAATATTTTATGAATAAAATCTTTTTATGTTAGAATATTTCTATAATCAATAATATGATAATATTTAAAAATTGATTTTTCACAATATAGTACATCGATGTTTTAAAATAATGGTTAATAATCCTATCTATACCTCGATTCAGTTTAGTTTATAAAAAAGTTAATATTATAAGTTGAGTGGTCATTCTCAAGTATTGTTTTGATAAATATTAGAAGGAAATGAATAATATATTATTTACATTGTACAACCATTCCCAAATTTTTATATTCATGAGTTATTTGATATAGTTTGATTTTAATTTGTATGTTAATAATTTCTTCAAAAATTAGAATGTTGACTGATCAAATATAAATATTGTTGGATAAAGTTAATAATTACTTTCAAAAAATCCTGAATTATGATATTATTTAGTATTTCTTAAATTATAAATTAATGATAAGAAAATTTATATGTTGTTAACTCTAGGATATCAATTTAATTGGTATTTCAAAACATGAACCAATCTTCTCTAATCTATTTTATATAACTGAACATGTTTAATCTTCATCCAACATATCCAAATTTGATTTCATTAAACCAGAAAACAAATTTTTATTACTATGAAATCTTAATTTTACAATCTTCTATAAATAAATACTATAGTTTCCACTATAATATATATATATAATCGTTATGTTTTATTTTTTTAACTATCATGGATATTATGTCATTTTTTACCCATAACATGATTTCTAAAATGCACATTTGTTATTAATTTTAACCATTAAATTTAAAATACATTGGAATACCATCTATCAATAATAACCAAAACATTTCAAGGATATCTATAACATTTATACTCATCAAATATATGTTGAATTGAAGAGCATTAGTATCATCGATTAAAATTACTATGAACTCATAATTTCTATATGAACATGAATATTGAAATATCAACCCTTTTCAGAGTAAATTGTTAATATTTTATTTTAACTTCCACCTCTATGATGTTTTAATTCACAAATTTTTGGTTGTTAATATTTTCCTTCTACTTAAAAAGATACTTTTTATTTATTGTTATCTAAGTAAACTCTCTATAATAAATTAGTAGAAAAATTGAACTATCCATTATCATGAAAAAACGAATTGGGGATCCCCATGGATAAGTAATAAATTATATAAAACCCTATAATAAGTATTATAAAATATTAATCATCAACTCTTCAAAATCAATAAGGGTCATTCTGTAGGGGGTTGTTGATATGGGTAGTTCTCTAGGTGGAGGTTCTAGAGAAAACAAAAACATTTAGTTAGGAATAATTTAGATAAAATCATAAGGAAATAAATCATCTTGTTTCATTACAATAGGAATTTCATAAAAGAGAGTCCATTCCTTATTTAGAATCAATTGAGCTATATATTCATACAATTATGAAAATAATATAAATATTTTTGAAGGAGTTACCAAAAGAGATTCATAATTCCCCAACATGTATATAATTGAAATAATGTTTTGGATATGGAAATTTATTTCACTCTCTCAATAATTGATATTAATTTTGTGTAAGTCTATGAAATCTATTTCTAATATTACAAAAAATTCTATTTTTTATAAATTGATGATATGGAATATTATTTCCCAGATTTTAATTGGGGAAGAGTTATATAATTGAGATGAAATCATTGTACCAATTAGTGTTTCTACACATAACTCAATGTATGATCATGACCATGAAATAATTTACATAAAAATATTTATGTTTTGTTCCTTAAATATTAACCATGACTATGAAAGTTTATTGGGGTACTCTAGGTTCTTGGGACACTGTATGGGGGGGGATATAAAAATATGTTCTTAGAGCATAACTGGAATATAGATAGTAGTAATTGTATACTATATATGTGTTCCCTAATAAAGCGGGTTCATTATTGAGGAAACCATTAGGGGTGGTCCTATAGATCATGTGGCTTAGGTTCCTATAGATAGTTGTGGGTTCATGACCATTACATGGTTTAAAAAACCATGTGGGCAGACATATAGACTGTGTGGAACATTTGCCTCTAATATAGAGGGAGAGGCATGATGGGTGTATAGTTTGGTAAATTGTGAGGAAAAACCATGCACCTAAAAATAAGTGGGATATTCTCATCTTCCCTATCTATAATTAACATTTAACCATCATTTTACCCTAATTTTACACCATATGGACGGTTTGATGAACAAGTAGCCTCTTGCTCCTCTATGGATGATTCTCCTACAATTCCTTTTCATTAGAAGTGACTTTTTGTCCGAATTAATGCTATTGTTATCAATTTGATTATTTTTCATTACATTTATTAAAAGGGGATTAGTATGGTGTTCTATATCATTCTAAATCCCTAAAAACCTATTTTAAAATATAATCAACAGTTTGATGTTAATGAATTTTTTGGGATATGATCAAGGACTATATTGGATGAGTAGATTTATATGAGAATTTTAGAGGTTTCCTTATTGATTTTTCCCATAGTATCGATATTTCATGCATGTATTTAGTGGTTACAAATCATTAATTTTTCTTTTTTTCATGAATTTGGTTACAGAATGTAATTTGGGTCTTAGATTCAGGTGAGAAACCATTCACACTCCATGTAGGGTTTCTTTAAGATCTAAAACTAGACCTTAGGCTACGCAAGAGGTATTTCAAACAATTCAGATTAGTTAAATGAATTAGAATATTTTGATGGGGTGATATTATAAGATTTAAGGGGTATGAGTTATTACAAAAATTATTGGAATGGTTGTATAAGAAATTTTTTTATAGTTTCCATGAATTTACTATGAGGACTTTGAAATGGTTTAACATTTTTATTTTTTATTTTGATCTAGATAAAGCTTATTATGAATGAAGATAATTTTTTGATGGTGGGAATTGTATTAAAAAGTTGTTGACATTAATTGTTTTTGAAAAATGTGTTTATTATTTGATTTAATTTTTGATTTGATGTTCATGTGAATTTTTCCTTTTTAGGTTAAATGGGAAATACCCATGAGGAAGGGGTGTTTCAAAATGTTTAAAAAATAAGGGGTTTTATTACTTCACTCCATGTGTTTAAGAGGGGTTTTGTGAAATGATCAAAAGGAATAAGTTAAACATTTAGTTGTGGATTTAAATGATCAATGATATGAAATGAGTAAATGTGAAAAATAGTTTAAGAATCATGTATTTGAGGTAAGATATATGAGTGGGGTATTGGATTGAGTACATAATCCTTGGGGTCATAATCAACTAATTAGCTGGGATCATTGATCATTTTCTTGTGTTATGTTTTTAGACTTTGGCTATATTCCCCTGATATATAAAATGTATCTCTTTGTTTGGGCTTGGACTCACTAACTCTCTATGACTCACTGATGAATTTTTTTGTTATCATGTTGGAAATAGGCTATATGATCCTAATTTATAGACCTAATGTGATTATTAGACTATGAATTAAATTTTATTTGATAAAAAAATATTAGTGAACACCCCATTAGTGATAGACTATGGTAATCCCCTTTATTATATGGATTAATATCCATAAATGACTAGAGTTTGTTTTTTGGTTGAATCTATGGAACATTTATGGTAAAATTAGATAATTAACAACTTTTCATATGTAAAAAATGTTTTAAATTATTTCCTTGTTTATTTATAACACATTAAATATCTGAATACAATGTTAAATAGATAGGTAATTTATTTAGACATCATTGCTGGAGAAATACTATGTCTTACTCGAACCCTGGTCAAGATTCCATGAAACATGGGTACATGAGAAGATGTTACATGTTTTCTAGTACATGTTCAAGATTGGGACTTGGTGTTCAGTTTGAGAATGGGATAATTGGTTTGTGAATGGGATGTCAAGACCATCTTGGGACATAGGTCTGTATTCAGAATCTTGTAAGGATTTTCTATTGGATGTTTTATTTGTATGACTTCTTGATATATATTGTATTCATCAAAATTATATAGCATTATTTAAATTTTTACTTCTAGGATCTTTCTATATGGTGGATATTTATTTATGTTTTGTATATTATTAATGAAAATTTATGTTACTTATGATGTTGATTAACTTTGATAAGTGGGTAATGTCCCCCCATGTTTCAATTTAGACATGCATTTCTAGTTTCCAACCTCTAGTATTTTGGGAGATTCCTAACGTGTTTTGGAGGTCTAGCTCGGGGTACCAGTTAAGGTGGCTCATGAGTTAGGGTGTTACAATGTTTCATCAGAGATTTTCTATTTTGTCTTAATATTTATTCATGATGTACTTGAGAATATTATCTCATTATGGCTTGGTAATGAGCTAGTCCCAGGGTTCCTGAACATGCACAAAAGAGTGGTGGGTAGTAGGTTTTTCATTTTAATAGAGGTGGGAATTGATTTCCTATTTTCTGTAGTATTTTTACAGTTATTTCAACATTTATTTATACACATGTATGTGATTTTATTATATTATGATTTTTTATATATTGGACCAACATGGAATGAGGGGGTGATTGGGTTCATGCATCAGGTAATTCACATAGGATAATAGGTTATCCATGTGTTTCTATTAAATAATAGTTTCCTATTATATATATTCTCATAATTTACTTTTATGAATATGCTTTATGACTTCATAAAACTCCTTGAAATGGGTTATAATGATTTTTTAAACATGATTTTCTGTAATAAAGTTATATTTGAAAATTTGGGAAGTAAAAACTGTTATAAATATGAATCATTTTGTTTTAAAATGGTAAATATTAAATCAAAAAAGGAATTTGGAAATGATGGAACCTATAGAGACATTGGAAATGGGTATCACAAGTGTTGTGATCATAACCTATGTATGGGTGGTATGGGAAATGAGTGTAAATTAGTTATGAAAATATGAGATATGTTATCTGAGATATTGAACGGTTTGTATTTTATAGATAGTAGAATGCGCTTGTTGATCCTTTAATATAGATGTGGCCTATGGGTTGTGAGATGTATTCCAAGAATGATAATTTGAAACGATTTTAGGGTGTGATCTTGTGGGTATTATGTTACACAGTATGGATGGGTTCCTTGGTTGTAAGCGGTGGTTCGTTTATTATGGGTGTGGAACACATAGTAATTGTTTTCATAGGTGAGTTTTAAATGATGTGTTTTAAAATGGGGTCAAGGGTGATTCCTCTAAATAATGACTTGTTGTATGTTTAATGTATAATTAATTGAGGGATATCTGGTGGAATTTACAATATGTGACTCCATTTATGGATTTTGTGTCTTTGAAATTTGAGGGTGACCTAATAGAGGGGTCAGTAAGTTTTTATTTTGACTTTCGGTATATGTAACACATGTGGTCATTTACAACATTTTCAAATGAACACAAATAGTGTCTTCTATTGTGATTTTGGCCTATAGGGATAATTTGAGTGTTAATTATTTTGGAGATGTGACCTGAGATATTGATATGAGTGGACAGTATTGGTAAATTGAGGTTTACCTTGGGGATTTTAGCAAAAGGTTGTATGTGGTATGTGGTGAAAAGAAAGAGTGTCTGCTTTAGAGATAAAATAAATTCATGGTATCTTCCATCGATATTTTTAAATATGTCCATCTATGAGTTGGTTTATTTCATAGGGAAACACCTGAGTTCTTGTGGCCATATGTACAATTGATTTCAATTGAGGTAGGATCATTAAAGATTCTTCCTACAATTTTGAGGGTTTATATATAATAAATGATGAAGTCCTTTTATGGTTGATATGGGGATGGTTCAAGAATATATATATTATTTTTTATATGATTTATTTTCAGAAGGATGGGTGGTTAAATGGTTGGACCTAACTTGTAAAAATGGTCTAGTTGTTGGATGGGAATAATAGAAGTTACACTTGTCCGATGAGGTTGACAGACCAAAAAGTATGGTTGGTTGTGTGAGTGGGAATTTGGTACTAGTTCTGGTGATGTACCTCTCATACTACCTTTAGTTGAGATTATTTAATTACCACTACAATTTGTTTAACCATGATTTTTTTGATAAGGACCAGATGGTGTGAATTTCTGGGAGAGTAATGATGTTATTTCATACTAGTGAACATGTTTCTCAAGATAATCACAGGTTATTTTATGTTATACAAATATTGGAAGAACTAGCAATGATAAAAACTATTTTATTATGGATTTATTTGATTGATCATATTTTTTACATTGTGATTCAATAGGGTTACTATGGGAGAGATCGATTCGTGGGGAATCAATAGTGGCACATGAAATTTTTGACCATAGATACATGGTAATGAGTTATAAAGTGGTGGTGAGTTTTCATTGAAATCCCTCATGAGTTTTTTGTAGATGGATTTTGATTTGATGTTTGTAACGAATGAAACATGGGGATTACTAGTGGGTTATGGGGCCCCTACAGTGGGAGGTGAAATCAATGATGGATCGGTTATTTTGTTATTCATGATAGCATCATGGTGTACATCCACACATAAGATGATCATTCCCAATATCTTCACTATATCCTTGGTACACAAAGATAGAATTGAATTTATGATGATAAACATAATGGTTTTATTCTAGTGGAATGAAGGGACTTCTTGGATGCTAATCCCAATGAAATGGAAGTCACATGGTGGTAGTTTCACTATATCTAATTATGATAAGTGTCCTTTTGATGGACCATGTGTTGGTGGAGGACACAGATGCTTTTCTGAATATTGATAGGCAGGTTAGGGTTGTTTTTTTTGTCACATAGGTTGGAGAGAATAAGATATAACAACTTATTAGGCTCTGTAGTAATGTGTATGTGACCCATGTTAGTTATAATTTTAGGATGAAAATTTGGAAAGTGACACTTATTAAATGTGGAGATCATAATGAAAATAATATATTTGTGAGATGATTGTAGACTGGATGTGGTAGCATGGGGAGGTAAATGATAAACATGTAAGGTACATTCTTGGGTTTCTTGGGGAGATATAGGATCCCCTTGGACTAGAATATTTGTCAAACCAATCACTGAATTTGTTATATGGGTGGTTCAAAAAGAATTTAGAGTTTCTTATGTGATGAATGGTGATGGGTGAAGTGAGGCACTATGAAGGTTTTTGGGAAATTGATGTTTGGTTCCATAACATTATTAAGAGATGGACATGTTATCTGATAGGTATGTTTGGATGATTGTGGAATGTATTTAAGTGTGAATCCACCACATCCATGTGTTGATGTAATGTGAAAATAGTGGGAGTTAGGTGTTTTATAACATGCAGGTCGTGAGTTATCTGACATTTCATTATAATATGAACAAATGTGGTATATTATATTCCACCTCTAGATTTATTTTATAAACAAAAAAATCATAAATTTAAATGTATTTTGAGGAATCTTCATGATATTTTTTTTATTTATAGAAAACCACTATTAATCTATTCCAGGTTGTTTTAATAAAAAGGCTGAACAAGAATATTCGATGTTTTTCTCATGGTTGTTTGGGATTAGTGAGTTAGGAAATCTGTTATATATAAGGTGGATGATTGAACTGATATTCTAGTGATCTTTTTCTATGGTGGATGTAAAACCCTAATGGTATTTTTAAATGGTTGATGTAACAACCCATTACATTTAAATTTGGTACATATTAATCCTTGGTTTTTTATTCTATTTTCATGTGCTTGTATATTCAAGAAGTAATTGAAAGGATACTTGTAATGGTGAAGTTAGGGATATATTTGAATTTTCATAATGGAACCTGAAGTTTCTATTCTCTTTTGTGGATTTAAAATCCATGTAATTTTATTACATGAGGTGTAATCACCACCTATATGATTCTGTGAATTATGTGAACAATGTATAAGGTTACGCATTGTGAACTGATAACACATTGTTCAAATACTAAGTGGCAGTGTTTTAATAAAAATGAAAAAAAAAATTCAATGTATATGGGAATAACCATTTACATGATGTGTAGTTGTGTTACATTCAATGATAAATCCTGAGTGTTAATTTTAAGTAGGCAGATTAACATAAAAACACTTCATTCCATAATTAACCCTTTCGTCTCCACCTAGAGACATCCTATGTGATTTTTTTGATCTTTAATCTCTTTATATCATATGTTCAGTGATTGAATTGAGTGTTGGTTATAGTGTGTCACCTCAAGTAAAAGGTCTCTCAGTATATTAAACCTATCCCTCTTTCCTTATATAGGGTTTTATACTTCACATAGGGATTGATGGATCTGAAATCTATGTTGTTAAATCTACTTTCTATGTTGAGTTACAAGATCTTCTGCACTTTTTTTCCATTGGTGTGTCCAGTTGCGAGCATTGTGATTCCATGAAAGAGGTAGGTGGTTTCTTTTATTATTTCCAAATGATCAAACAATAAATTTATTTTTGTAGGATATTTTTTCAAAAATATTTTAACAAATAATATTTTTCTTAATTTGAAATGAAATTGATATTTTATGGATTTTTTGAAAATAACCCAAGTTCTAATAGATTTGGAAGTTGGTGAATTATTTTTAATTAATGTTTAATATAATATAATATGAAATTTTTTTGGAAAGTTGATTAAATAATGTTTTTAAAAATATATGAATGTTTTTGAATTCAAAATTCAGGAAATAATGAAAAATACATGATTTGTAATTGGAATGAAAATGGAATATTGAAACGTGAAATGCCCGAATTTATTTGGAACTATTTTGAAATGATTTTCCCATTATTTATTGATTGATAAATAACATGTGAGCCTATATAGATATTAGAATATTAGTGGAAAATATGATAAGTTGGTAATTCCCTGTAAATGAATTGATTTTTTATAATGCTTAAAAATCCTAGTTCAACAGGTGTTGTCCCTAGTAGGATGTTGATGGATCTTATTTGTCATGAGCCTTTGAGAAGTGTGTGACTGTATTATTATGATAATATAAGTGATGTGTGGGGATAACATAACTATAAACTATAATTCCAAATATATTATGAACCTAGTGATATTTATACCTATTTTTATCATAAATTAAATTTGTTATGAATCTATTTTTTACATGTCTAGTTATTTATATGAACTATTATATAAAAATAATTTTTTAAATTGTTTTTTTAAATTATTTCCATCATTTGGAATAAAAAAGTATTTGAAAATAAAAAAAATGTTCTAAAAGTAATATTTTTAATAAAATTTCAAGAAAGATAATTTTATCATTATTACCTCTTATTATGGATCACATTTTGATACTCTTCTGGGATTTGTATCTCACACACTAACATTTACACTAGGAATTTGAAGATTTTCATCTTCGAGGTGTGTGTAATGAGAAATATCTATTTGGAGGTAATAAACATTCATGATCCCTTAAAACATGGATATATGTATCCTTTGGGATGTGAAGGGTGTCTTGTTAGAATTATTATACATTTATGATGTGATATTTGGGGATTTAATGTACCTTTTTGTTTTCTAGTAATGTTTCCCTTTGATATTATTGATCTTATTGATATTTATCTATTTCTTCCACTATGATTGAGGTAAAATAATAGCTCCCAATTTTATATTGTGTGATGTTATGTTCTAGGAACCATCTTGTGAGGACAATAACTACCTTAAATATTTTATAGTTCTAACTTGGGTATCAGGTTATCGGTGTTGGTTCATTACAATTTAGTATCAAAGGTGAAGCTCAAAAATTATTCTTTGATATCATTATGCATGTGGATTATCATATAAGGAATTAAGAGGTACTTTTGAGTGATTTATTAGATATATAACATTATAATTTGAATAAAGTCACAAAGGGTGATTTTAAAATGGAATCTTCAAGATTATTTGTATTATTTTAAACTGTTTAGATTTAGATTTTTTGAAATCCAAATATAGTTTATGTATCTGATGGGATTAATTTCCCTTATTTAATTTATTTAATTGTTGATCTCTTTTATATTTTGATTTATTCAATTTTGTTTTCTAATGTTTTTTATCATAATTCATCTGATAGGACAACTAAATAATATCCATGAGAAATCTTCAAATGAACCATACAGAAAAAAATCTCATATTCCCAAGAATTTGGTTGATGTTATTGTGTGTAATATCCATGCACTATGACATGAACCAACACAATTTCTAATATATTATCCTGTTATGGAACCATAGATGTAAGAATGTCATAATCATTCTTAGTAGTTCCAAATTAAAAAAAACCCATACTTTAGAAGGATTTAATTATCCTCAAGAGGCCAAAGGCTGTATGTTAATGTTCAAAATACTCTATTACTTTCTATGAATACATGATGTTATTATGGAATTTCTTAATACCTTTATGTATAAGGGTCCAAGATGGATATGGTGGGTTTCCATGGTTATGGTGAATAAGAATAGATTTTTATAGTGGAATTAATTTAAAAATATTCTCACTGACCAATTCTATCAGGATTCTATCATGTTGACTAAGGCTATGGAGTTTCTAAAACCTGACAAAGATTATATGGTAGTGACAGATTATGAGAACCAATTCTCATAGCATTTTCATTTCACGTAAGATTATTTCGATTGTGAATATGAAGACATAAAGGTTCAAAATGTTACTTCAATATGATATTTTTTCTCATGGATTCTTTCAAAAGTTATCTTCTTATGTAGATCTACAAGATATGTCATTATTGGTCGAAATTGATATAGATAATAAATAAGTGTTTATGAGAGTTACATTTTCACATACTAAAAAAAATTGAAATCCCAAAGAGGGATGATAAATCATTATGAGTCTCATTATGGTTATCAATGGTATGGTTCTTCTTGTACTCCTATAGTGAAAAGAATATGATATTTGACTGGATATTTAGGTGTAATACGATGGAATTGGATATATTTTTTCACTGAGGAACCAAATATATGTGGTTATTTTTTTCATTCAAAACACATTAATAAATTATTATATATATTCTCCACTCCACCTTGAGGCAGAAACAAATCATCAAAAAAATTAACGTAGTGAAGTCAAATTCATAAATATATAATTTTTTATAACAACATGAATCTAGAATGAAGCTTCATCTCATAGTGGAAGAGTCTCTAGAGATAAATTGATATAGTTATAGTAATTATGAGATATACCATTACTATTACATAATCATTAGTGAGTTCTTTATTTGAAACTGGTAAATCTCCTTCATTAAATTTGAATCATATTGTGGATATGATAAATATTACTATGATGTATTTATCATGACTTATAGATATTACTATAATCCTAAGAATGAAGAGATATTAGGGTTTTCTTTGTCAAGATTCTATTTTTATAATTATAATATATTGATAATAATTGGTATTTTTTATCCCTCCATATGAAACCTCATGATTTTAAATTCATGATGGATTGGATCATTGCTAATTAAGATAAATTTGACTGATAAATTTGGGGGTCTCAATTACTATTACTGGAAGGGAGTTCCATATACATCAGGGAGAACGGGACCCATGTTCGAGTAGAGATAGACCTTTTTATATATACTTGTGGAATGTGATATTAGTGTAGGAATTTAGTTTGGAGTGGGAATTAATTCATGATGATCCCTTATATGATTTCATCATGATTCTTGGAATTTTTTATTCTGACCACACTGATTTTCATTCGATAAGGGGGTATAGTAACCTATAAATTTAGTTAATTATTATAAACTACTATCTATTCCTTCCTACTATTTATAACTCAATTAAATATAATATTTTCATACAATGTTGGAAAATCAAATAGAGAAAGGATTTATTCACCCAATTGTTTCACCTTGGGAAATTACTGTTCTCGTTTCAAGGAAGGATTCTTTACCACTTAACCTATTTGTTTATTTCTGAAAATTGATCATAGTTGTGGTAATGAAGAAGTATACATTACTAAAACTTGGTCATATTATTAAATAGTTAAAAGGGTAAAAATGATTCAATAATATTTATTATATATATAGTCATCCCGAGTTGAGGATAAATGAATCTTACATTCATAAAACCTCCTTCCAAAGTAGGTATTGCCATTATGATAATTTTTTCATACCATTTTCTCTAACCAATTACCCTACAATCTTTAGGCTCCGATGAATAGTTTTTTCCATGTGTATCATGATGTGTTCAAAGTTTATTTTGTTGCTGACATCCTAGTTTACACTATGTCATTATAGGATCACATGAATCATATGTGAGTATTTATGAAACTCTTAATAAAACAATAACCTCATTTAAAGATATGGAAATTTAATTTCTAGATTTGGGATGTGATGTTATTAGGAAATGTGGTCTTGAAACATGGTATTTTAGTTGATCCTGATAATGTAAAATTTTCTATAACATGTGAGGAACCAGGTAATGGTTTTGATATTCAGAACATATTAGGTTTAGTTGGATATTATTTTTGGGTTTTAATGGATTTCTCGAAGTTCGATTCCCTAACGAATTTTTTTACTCAAAAGGGAGTGCTGTTTTGTTATGATAATAAATGGTAGAGTTATTTTGTTGAAATATAATGTCTCTTGACTTATACACTAGTTTTGACACTTCTAGATGTCAGGAATGTCTATTTTGTCTTCTTGGATGCATCAAATTGGGGTTTGGGTTGTATTCTTATGCAGGGTGATACGTAATTTTTTATGGATCATGGAATATTATTCCATGTTAAAAAATATCATTTGACCCATAACATAGATATCAATTCTATAATGTATGTACAAAAGATTTGGTGGAATTTTGTTTTTAGGTAATGTTATACCATGAATTCCACTTATAATATATTGAGTTATATCTTCTCTAAAAAAATTATTCTTCACCAAAGGCATTGGGTGGAGTACCCTTAATTCATTTATTTTAAAATTACTTATAACCTATGGAAATAGAATATAATCTCTAATGCATTGAGTATAATTATTCCAACCCATTTCACGAATAAATCTTCAATAGAAGTGGAACATGATGCCTATTTTTTCATAGATTCATATATGAGTTTTGGGAAACAAGTGAAGTTGTTATTTTGGCCAATTATTTTTTTAAACTACTATTCAAGAGATTGTTCAACAAGAAAATCATGTTGATAATGAATTCACTAGAATTATAGGCTCTATTTATGGTGGGGATACCATTACCAATTGATTGTTCTCTACGAAGGGTGTTTTATGTTTTCCCTACCATCATGTCATGCCGTAATCCATAATAAAAGCTGTGATGTGGGATTCGTGTAATACTCGTTGGTTTGGGAACATAGGAACCATGAAGAGGTTTTATGAAATGAATTGGATATTTCTGTCTTTGGGTATGAGACAATACATCACTAACATTGTTTCACAATAATATACATCTCAACATGTCAAATACAACAATTAAAAGCCTTCGAGTTTGTTTCAACCTCTTCATGTATTGATAATGACAAGGTATGTTGATTATATAGAATTGTTGGTTTTATTTCCATATACCTATGTAAAGATGAATATGATTTGTGTTATCATTGGTAGTCTGACCAAATTGGCTCACTACATTCAGGTTCTTGGTAAAACTAATTTCTTAGATGATGGGAAACACTATGTTTGAGAGATTATCCATTTTCATGAAACTACATAGGTTATAGTCATTGATATAGATCCCCATTTTAAATATCTCTTTTGTAGTGGACTTTTAGATGCATTGGGATCTCAGGATTATTTGAGTACGACATCACATCAATTGGCATAGAGACAGATAGTGAGAGATATATAGATTCATGAGATATGTTTCAGGCATACATCCTCAATTATGGGGGATCTTAGAATGATCATTTCTGACTAGTTGACTTTTCATCTAAAAATAGATACCATATGGTGATTATAATGGATTTTATGTCATTGTATGGAAGGCCATGCGAATCTTAGTTATGTTGGTTGGAAATCGATGAATGTTCCTTGGTTGGACTGACCATGGTTTGAGAGACGATAGTAATGATTATGTGAACTAATCAGAATATGTTGATGGAATAAAACTTGTATAAATATTTTACTTATCTTCATCGTATAATGTTTTCATTTTTAGTTAATTATTATGTGTTCTTAATCATTTCACCTAGTTTGGGTCATCGATGAATTTGGAGGATGGAGTAACTTTCTACTCATTTGAGGTACATTTTTAGGTTGTTGATAAGATGAGGAAAGTTTCATATAAATTTTAACATATCCCAATGTTAACATCTATACATAATGATTTTCATGTATTATACCTACAATTTACTATTTCTGATATATGTAATGTTTTGAAATTTGGTGATCCTTACATAGAGCATGATTTATCCATGAATGCGTATTCAGTCAGGATTTATGACTCTCAGAAAAAGTTACTTCATTAGAGAAAGATTCCATTGGTTTTAGTGCTATGAAGAAAAATATTCTCCTGAGATATAATATAGTAAGAAACCTAGGAGATACAAATATCCTCTCTATTTTTATATGAATTATTCTAGACATTATTTCTCCTGATAGAAGGTATTTATGTTAGGTAGGTTGTAACACCCCATTATGTTTCTATCAGTTAAAATTTATGTTATTTTATTTATTTATTTTGGGTAATGATAATAATGAACAAAGGGAATGACTATAATGGTTGTGTCAAAGGAATATCATAATTTTTTGTATTAAACCTATAGTTTTTGTAATATTATAGAGATTAACATGCCCTTTAATGGGATTACATGATGTGTAATCATAAAATCAAATATTTCATGAAGTGGGTTCATAGTGTGTAGGGTTACACACTATGTACTACAAACACACCATGATAATATTAAAATAATGTTTTCAAATAGAACGGAATTGGGTTTTTTTGGCATATACGGGATATTATATTTACACAATATTTAATTAGGTTACATTCCATGTAAAATACCATGTGTTAGTTTTTAGTATGTGGATCTACAGAATATATCATTTCATTCTACTAAGTTTCTTTTTCAATGAAGCTAGATCCATTCTCTATTGCTGTTGGTGATCTCAATCCCTTTGAATCATCTTTTTTATTCAATTGATCATCATGTTGGTTGTGGTGTGTCTTTATAGGTAAGTGTATTCCCTATATCTTAAATTTATATATATTTTACTATTGTAATATAGATTAATAACCTTCTAATTGGTGGATTTAACCTCCCTATTGTTGAATCTTATTTCTACGATGACTTCCTAGATATTTTTAGAATTTGTTTTCTATTTAAAAATTATGTTTTGGTTGTTGTTATTTTATTAAAGACATAGGTGGTTGTAATTAATTTTTATAAATAATTAAAAAAAATGTGACATTCATTAAATTGAATAAAAACCCAAATTTTATATGGATTAGAATTAGAATTTTAATGTTTTTTATTTTGTTAAAAAATCCAATACTAATGTAATTATAATGGGGTCCTAATTTGATGTTCATGGTTATTTTTATGTGAGTTGAGATTTTATTTTTTTTCAACGGATTCAATAGATTTGATGGGAACCTATTTCTAGTTTTGGATTTAGGAGGAATAAAATTATTAAAAACATATGTTTTGTTATTGGGATAAAAATGGAATCATTAAAATAGAAATTTGAAAATTTCATTATGATCTATTTTGAAATTATTTTCTCATTGTCAATTAATTTATTTAGCTCATGCAACCCTGGTTAGTTAGTATTTTATTTTAGAAAAAAATTATACGATGGTAATTCCCCAGAAATGGAATCATTATTTACAACTCAAAAAATACCATGTTATGAGGATCATTTCCCAAATGAGATGTTGATGTGTTATATTATGTACGATCCCAAAGGTTGTGTGTACACATATTTTCCTCATCTCAATATGAGATGCGTGAGGAACCCATAACAAAAAACTGTCATACTTCAGGGAAGATGTCCACAGATCTATTTGTTTCAATATTTATTATATATTCTATTTCTTTTTTTGAAATTTTTATAAATTCATAATTAATTATATAATAAAATATAGGGTATTAACTTAATCCCTATTCTAAATTTATTCCATCATTTAAAAATAAAATCATTTTTTAAAATTAAGAAATATTTGTGAATTCCTATTTTAATAAAATTTAAAGGACGATTTGGTTTATTATTATTACCACTTAATATGGAACAATTGGTGAGGCCCTACAAGGATTTTTATCTCACCCCATAGATCAACCTTCACGATTTTTAAATTGTATGTTTCTTGGTCCATGTAAATTAAAAATTCATCTAAGAGTTTTTAGATGTTATTAATCCTTAGGGATTTGATTAACATGTCATTTGGGAAACATAGGATGTCTTATTATACTACTAGTACTTTTATGATGTCTTTTTGGGGGTTTTTATATACCCCTTGGATTATATTATAATGTCCCTTCGATGGTTTTTATCATACTAAAATGTTTCTATTACATCAGTTTATTAGAAATTTATTCCAAAATGTGTTTTTTATATTGCTAGGTTCTATCCTCCAACTGTTGGGGATTGGGGTCTCCCTTTGTTCTAGGGCAGCATTGGATCATGTATCAGGGTACTAGGGTATCTATTCTTATTTGTGATTGTAGAGCTTACAAACTATATATGATAGTGGTGGTGAGAAAAATAATACGGTGGGGAGGAGAAAAGTGGGTAAGTGGTTGGTTGATGTCGTTATTAGTGTATCTAGTTGGAAGATATTGGGTATGTTTCATCATGGTGTCTTGTTTTGGAAATGTTCATGGACTAAAGTTTATATTGGTTTAGTTCAATAGGATAAATGATATTAGTTGATTGAATTTTTAATGAGGAATGAGGTCGTTAGGTAATTGATTTATTGAACAATGTAGGTAGGTGAATGTGTTTTGAAAAAAAATATGTCCCTTCAGGGGATGGATAATTTGGGTTATTATAATATTTGGAAAAATATAATGTTAATTTATTTGTGATGGGTAGCTTCAGTTTTGGGGAGAATTAGACCTCACATGTACTGATTATCCCTCCAAGAGAAGTGTTATACTTTGTTTGATGTTCAATTTGTGTAATATTTTCTATTTTTTTAAGATGAATATACTCTAATATATTATTGTTATTGATGATGATATTTTAACTGATGTTTCCTTTGAGAATAGATAAAGTAATTTATTTAATAATAATTAAAATCGTGATAGATTAGGATAGTAATATGAATTAAATGTTCTTGTTGTCTGGCCATGATAAGGGGAAAACATGTGGGAGAGATGTTGATAGGGGGTCTAGGTTGACCTACTTTTTGTCATGTTGGCCTGATGGTGTTTTGGAATGCATGATGTGGATGAGGTTTTATAATTTGGAGAATTTGTAAAACTCTTATTCACTGAATAGGTATATCATAGTTAAAATTATGGGTTATTGGAAGGTTCTCCAAGTGTATGAATGGTCATGGGGTTATTACTGGTGTTACAGAATGTTAATGAATGAAAAGTGTCCAACTTGTTAAGTGAGAACTATTATTGCATGGTTAGAAGTAATTATGTGATATAACTCTGTAGCCTATAGAAGGGGGTGTGCCATGGATGAAATAGTGTGGGTTGTCTAGAAAACCATGCGACTTAATATCCCCATGGAAAGTAGCGAACACAAAGAATCCACATGATTTTTTAAATGGTGGTGGTGTCCAAATAAATCATGGGTCATATATTCCTCACATAAATATGGATAAACACAATTGGTTCATGGTTTGTCCAACCGTACTGAAAAAATGTGTGTGTCCTAAAAAATTGGGAAATTCCCATTTTCCCTCCCATTATAAATTATTATTTCATAGATTTCTCCCATATTCGAAATACCCAAATATAGTGATGAACCATTTCCTCCCCACCCTACATGGATTATTCAACCATGTTTATCAATGTGTTTTATGTGTAGTTTAGTTAAAATAGAATATTTTTGGTATGTCATCGATATTTTTTCCTCTTTATTTTATTGGAAGAGGATCAGTGTGTATTTTAAACTATTTATAAAGCCCTAAAATCCGTATTTTGTAGTAGATTTAATGTTTGGATTTTAAGGGGTTTTCTATATGGATCAAGGGATGGGGTTGGAAGAGTTTTTTCCTACTAGCATGAGGTTGGAGGTCTTAAATCATTTTCATATAGTCTTAATTTTTTTTACGTGTATATAGTGTTGTAAATTTGATGTCTTTATAAATATTCATATAATTGAATAGGAACATAATTTTGGTCTTTTATTGAGTTTTGAAACCCTTCATGGACCATGTTGGATCTATTTATTATTTTAAACCATACCCTAATCTACCCATGCGGTATTCCAAACCATTTAAAATGGATACATGAATTGGAAATTTTTTATATAAGGATAGTATAAGTGTAAATGGGTATTGGTTGTTACATATATAATTGGAATGGTTAATGGTATTTTTTAAATATATATATATATATATATATTACAATTTAGAAAACAAATTAACGAGGATTTTTAAATCGTTTAAGAATAAAGGATTTGGATTTTGACCCCACAATGGTTTCCATCAAAGTAAAAAGATTTAATGAAAGTGAGAAATGATTTTAAAGGATGATTTAATCTAAAAGTTATTTCAAAATGTAAATATAAAATATTTTATTTATTATTTTTTTCCATGTGAAATTGTATTGATGTTAGGTTCATATAAAATTACCCTTGAGGGAGGGTTTTTTGAAAATATTTAATTGTGGTTTGTTATATTTTTTTGGTCAAAGTGTTTGAGAGTTGTTTTGTGAAAATAATTTAAGGGTTATGTTAATGTGATAAATGATTTATAGAACCACTATATCATGCATCGAATGAGTTATAAAAAATTATTAAATGTGATTAATTGATTAAGAAGCATGTTCATGTGGTATGTTATATGATTGGGATATTGGGTTTAGTATCTATCCCCAAGTGTCACGCTAGATCGATGATTTAGGACCCAATGTTTTATTAATAATGTTATGTTATCAAAATGTTTCTCTATTCTTCAAACACATAGAATTTTTAAAGATCCAGAAATTTCAAGGAAATTTTTTTTCTTAATTTTCATTGGAATTTTACAAGAACACAGTTTCTTGACGGCGCCTGATTTCGAGGCCCGGTGTGCCCGGAATCAATTTCCGACGTTTACCTTGGGTACATTCAGTGAACGAACGAGCGGGTTTTTCTAAATTTTTAACCGGTGCTCGAAATCAAATTCTGAGGGCACCGATGGATTCACAGCGCCGGTAATTTCTTAAGATCTTTTATGGAGTTGCGTTTTCACGGGAGGAGTTGTTAAAAATTTGAGGAAGATAAAATAAAAATTGAGTTACAATTTTTATTTCTTTAAAGTAGTTATATCCTTTGAGTGGATGTTAGGGAAATACCCTTGAGAGGATTAAGGTGGTGTGGGGCCCACACGAGCCCAACCCCTCACCTTCCCCTAACTTCATAACATTTCCACTCTTAAATTTTGTAAATCTAAAAAAGAAACTCCATTTTTTAAATAAAGTCAACTCCTTAATTGTGTAGGGTTTTCATGTAATTAATTCTTGGATTCGTTTGAATTTTAAATGAATTCCTTGGCTTGTGTGTTAATTAAATAAGACTAAGTCTTACTTCGTGGGAGAATAGTTGATGGTGCAAAAGGATTTGAAGAGAAAGCTTTAAGCTTTGAAGAACTTCTTCCTTCGCGAAGAACGCAATTCTCCGAAGAAGAACGCTTCATCTCCATGTTGAAGAACGTAAAGAACACCGAAGCTTTGACGAAGAACGTCGTCTCATCTTTCACCTTCTCTCCACGTCTAAGGAAGCGAGACGACTCGTTTTTCATCGGGCGATCACCGAAGGCGTGCCTTCTCCTCTTCTTCCTCCGCGTCAAAGGGAGGAGACACCACCACGGGGACCATCGCCATTGATGATGACTCACCTTCCGACGTCAACGGAATCGGCACCGATCTTCCGCGTTGTCCGATCATCGCGACGCTTGTCTCTTCCGCGGTTCGACGACGTGTGACGTCTTTCCAAGGTAGGGGTTTATTGCTTCTTGTTCGTGAAACATCCTTTGTCGTTCCTCGTCTTATATTTTTGGTCCGCTTGTTATCATCTTAACGGGAGGAGGTCGGACCGCATGAACACGGTCGACCCTCCTCCCCCTTTGTTGTTGTGTTTTTGCGGTTCGGAAGATGGCGGCATGGTGCGACAGCACCGTGCGGGAACCTGGAGAAATGCGACAAGGATGCGCGGCATCGAGGCCGAACGAAACTGTGGTCGTAATTGGGACTGCGAAGTTGAACGGAAGACTCCGCAGATTGTTATTTTGACGTGCAGAATGACGAGGATTGACGAAACAGGCCGCAGAGACGATTTGATGTTTCTACAGTGAAGAACGGGACCCGAGATGAGCATCGACGCAGACGGAATTGAAAACGGACCACCGGAGCAACTCCGGTGGCCCGCGGACACCACCTGCGGCGCGGGTCACCGGCGGCGCCCCGGCGCGCCGCCTGGAGAAACCGCTGTAGCTGAAGCCGCAGTGGCGAGCGAGTGGATCTCGCGGCAGTGCGAGATCCAGGGGGACGCGGCAGGCGCCGCGTCCGCGGAGCGCCAGCTCGCTGGCTGAGCCAGCGAGCCGCCCGGCCGAGCTGGGCCGGCTTGGGCGGACCGGGCCAGGCCGCGCCCGGCCGGGCACGGTCGCGCCCTACCGGGTCGGACCCGAAATTGGGTCGGGTCGACCCGGTTCAGGCCGACCCAGGGGGGTTGGGCCGGGTCAGATCGGGCCCAGACCCCCCCATTTTCGGATCACTTTCGGTCTTTTGCCCATATCATGGGCTATGGACCTCCGATCGATGCACCGTCTGTTGCGTAGCGATCCTTGGATTGAGACGGTTGTTTTGGTATATTACACTCAAGGTTTCTAAAAAATTTGGGTTCGGCCAGGTTGGTTCGGATACAAAACCAACCGGGCCCTCAGAGCGGAAACACTTATATCTTCAGCTCCGGACATCCAATTGACGTGCCGTCGACTTTTTTGGATTCCTCATTATGAGACGGAACATTTGGATTACTCCTCTTGAGTTTTGGATGCCGTCGGAGTGCAGTCAGGTTGGTTCGCTCATGAAACCAACCGGGCCCCTGGAACGAAAAAGCCAATAACTCACAGACTGGGCGTCTGATTGACGCGTCATCTATCTCATTGATTTCCTCTTTATGAGACAGAACTTTTGGCATAATTCACTTGAGTTTTGGATTCAGTTGGATAGTGGCCAGGTTGGATTGCACCCGAAACCCAACCGGGCACCTGGAACGGAAAAGCTGATAACTTTCAGACTGGACGTCCGTTTGACGAACCATCAGCGGCGTTGGTGATCACGTAGAGAAACGGTCCCTATGAGTTTACCCTATGAGATTTCGGGGTATAGTTGAGTTACGGCCGGATTGGTTCGCACACGAAACCAACCGGGCCCCGGGGAAGAAAAGGCTAGTAACACACAGACCAGGCGTCCGATTGACGCGCCATATGTTGCGTTGAGACCCATGTGACGAGGCGGTCCTTTGAGATACTTCTTCGTGGAACTTTTTGATACTTGTATTATTGACCAGTAGCTCGTGGAGCGGACCCTCACAGAGAAAATCGTGTAAAGTACGGAGACCGTGTAGCCGGCTGAGACCTGACGACTGGTTGACCGATCGACTCAGTGTGTTTCGGATAGCCCAGTGGGGAGCGCTTGGTTGTAGCGGTAGACACACGGCGGAGGAGCGCTTGGTTGTAGCAGAAGACCCATGGCGGAGGAGCGCATGGTTGTCGCGGCAGACCCGCGGTACTCAACAGAAGGAGTACCTCTGGAGACTATGAGGGGAGCGCTTGGTTGTAGCAGCAGACCCATGGTGGGAAGCTCTTGGTTGTAGCAGTAGGACCACAGTACTTGACAGAAGGAGTACCTCAGTAGTCTTAGGTTAGTGAGCAGTACCTCAGAGTCATGACAGGACCACTGTACACTCCAGAGACGGGGCTCTTCAGCAGTTACGGTTTCGATAATGAAAATCCTGGTTTGAGCTGAGTCTATGACCTTTGTGTTTACCTCATGATTGAGATGGGTCACTTTATAACTTAGGTATATTTATGGGCATATACCTGGGTAGTGGTTATCCGTTGATTTCATAATCTTGTGTTTCCTCATGACTGAGATGGGTTACTTGATAACTTAGGTATATGTATGGGCATATACCTAAGTATAGGTTATCTGTTGATATCTTATTTGTGGTTATACTTGTTGGTTTTAGTGAGACCTTGAGGGTATCGGGGTCCCTACTGAGTATCGTTATACTCACCCCTGCATGGGCTATGGCCACACCTCATTGTGTTGGTTGCAGATGACGGGCAGTGCTGATGAAGGCCGAGTGTTCGAGGACTGGACGATACCCGAAGGTGGACCACCCGGTGAGTCAGTATCCGGAGGTGGACTTCACGGCGAGACGACACTCGGAGGGGGTTGACGAACGAGAGCATTGAGGAGCTGCGCTATCTATACCTACCCTTCAGGCAGGATCTGTGCTGGATAATCCAGGAGTTGGGCTATCTATACCTACCCTTCAGGTAGGATCTGAGGAGGATGACCCAGGAGCTGCTTCCTTTCTTCCAGCTATTTTCTTTGTTGTACTTTCTTTCAGTTGTATCTGTTCTTTCATTTGGGTTTGTTTTCTGGCCCATTTACTTCTCAGCACTTCTTTTTTTGTACTTGGTGTTTTACTTATGCTTGTACTCTGTGGTGTTTTGTTACTTTTATAAAGGTAATGCCTTCCCAGCTATTGGGATTTACGCCTTTGGTGCTAGTCGCTAGCCCCTGGCCTATGGAAGGCAGGCTTGGGGTAGTCATGGCAGGGGCCCCGTGGATGGGTCGTGACAAATTGGTATTAGAGGAGATCAGTTCTACCGCAGAACTCAGGACTCTAATATTTTTCTATATGAGGCAATAGTGTTGAGAGTACCGATTGTGGTCTTCAGTTCAGGGAGTCCAGTGTTGGTGCGGCGGCCGACGTATCAGTACACCAGGACCCTGATTACTGATTTCCAACTTTGTCCACGAAAACACTGATTGCGTGTGTGTTTCAAAAAGTTTTAAAGTTAGCTCAAACGAGGTCAGCTCACCAGGTATAAGACGTTGACCATGTCGTATCTGTTCAGGATGTCTCCACGCAGATAGTCAGTTGGAGTTCCGAGAGAGTACTCGATGACGACTCACCGAGCAATGAGGCTCTAGTGCAGGGCCCCTTTTACTATGTTGGCACCCTCGGGTGGTGTACCAGCAGCACCACCACCTATTGGGTAGAAGATGACAACCACTATACTAGCGAACTGTGCACGCTGGTAGAGCGCGTTGCACGAGTTCTAGTAGTAGAGGCCTCTGAGGTTACGAGGCGAGGAAGATTTCCAGACAGCCAAGGACTGGATGGAGGCGATTGCTAAATTTTTTCACCTAGCAGAGACATCGGTAGAGTGGATGGTGGACTTGGCCATTAGTTATTTCCAGTGAATGACCATGGGGATGGTCCGCATAGTGATGAGGCTTCGATACGTGGACCGATGCCTGAGATAGTTCCTTCGGGTAGTGTGTCAGCTATACATCACTACCTGTTGGTCATCAGTTACAACCGGCGGTACCGGTAGGTTACACATGTAAGATTACTGCCTTACACATGTTCTAACATTAGATACCCTCAAGTTCTGAGGTGAACCTGACCCACAGGCGGCTGAGGACTGGCATGGGGAGGTGGCTGAGAGTCTTCAGGCTAGTGGGGACACCAGCAGACTTCATGGTGATCTTTGCTGCCAGCCTTCTTCAGGCAGCAGCAGGCAGGTGGTGGAGCCACTTGTTCCAGTTTTGCGATGAGATGACCTTCACATGGGAAGACATCGATACCTTCTTTAGGGTGGAGTTTGTGCCAGTAGCTCTACACCCCGAGCGTGTACAGGAGCTGCTGCATTTGCCGCAAGATTTTCGATCAGTAGTTGAGTCATCCTTGGGCAGTAGACAGATGATGTAGAGGTCCAAGAGGACCAGAGCTAGCCGTATGAGGAGTAGGATGTGTTATGAATGCGGTAGGAAGGGTCACCTGGCACGTGACTGTCCGACCCCCCCGCACAGTCGATCCGCAGGCTTTAGAGGAGCCACCGAGGCGGAAGCAGCGGTAGGTACTTGAGCAACAGCCGAGCAGTGGACAAGGCAGTAGAGCTCCAAAAGCATGTGGACAGGAGCGGAACTAGTGGATACGTCCCTTGTACTTCTAGTTCCATGTTGCTGTTGTTTTTGTGTCTTTGTACTATGAGCTGCAATAATAAAAAGACACTTATCTTTGTTTGCTTTCATGTACTTTTGTTTGGTTGATACTGAGTGGTCGCGGTTAAGACTGTTGACTTGAATCTCACTTTCGAGATTTCTACTGGAGGAGACCCAGTGACCTCACACTGATGCCGACAGTGTGACTCGACCCTTGGAGGCGAGAGTGACAGTTGGATCTCTTGGTAGTTACGTCGAGGCCTTACGACGTCATCCATGAAATTAATGAATCATTCATGTCAGGATTGCCTGTATTAGACAATGGGAGTGGTTCATCCAGGGGATGAGACCGAGTTTCTCTTTTCAGAAAAGGAGAAATTTTAGCATCTCTTTCAGATCATAGGCATGGAAGGTGAAAATCATCCAGGAGTGGATGAAGACTCCACTGTGCAGTAAGAAACGGGAAGCTGGCGCCAGTCCTAGAGACTCGGGCGTGTTAAATGTTTCAATAAGAAAAATCTTAAAGGAGAGATGAGTCTGCGAAGCAGCAGACGTAGAGGAAGAGCTAGGAGAGTAGCATGAGGTGGTGTACATTTTAACATGCTACAACCACCCACCTTAGTTGTCCCCGCCAGGCTCAGGGAGCTGGAGGGCGGGGGAAGAGAGTAGTAGCATGCGGTCAGAGAGAGTGACCCAATGGATCTAAGAATGATTCGAGGGATAGTCTGTGTTCACTACTAGCTGCCATAGTAACAGATGTTGATATGAATCATTCCTTCCTTCCATGAATATTGTCCCAGACCTAGAGTTTCCGGTAAGTCGTAGACTTGACCCTCACATCTGGAGATACCTTGGGATAAGACTCGATAATCACACTTACGCCGACAGTGTGGTCAGACCCTCGAGGTGAGAGTTTCGGTTGGAATCTCTTGGTGGCAGCGTCGAGGCCCTACGACGTTGGTTTGAGTATGGACTGGGCAATCACAATTCATACACAAATTGACAGTATTAGACAAAAAGGTTGTGGTTTAACTACGATGTCGGGATGAGTTTTCCTTGGTCGGTGAAAAGGAAACCCCAGGAAGCACAGGACAAACTCATGCACAGGAGGGTGTGACCGATCACTCTTGAGTCGGTTATCCTTACCCTCGTGGCAGCAGTTGTTTTGAGTTTCAGTTCTAACAGGAATTGGATACCTCTAGAGTTCAAGGATGATGATCACGTCCTTATACGGGTCTCACCTTGACGAGGTTTATGGAGATTTGGTTGAGGTGAAAAGTTATCTCTGAAGTTCAACAGACCTTTCTAGGTCCTAATCTGGGTAGGTGAGGTAGTTTACCGCTTGACCCATCCACCTCAGTTGCACCAGGTGCACGAAGACTTCCACGTATCTCAACTAAGGAGATACGTGCGTGATCCTTCACATATCATCGACCATGGGGAGTTAGACTTTGGCGATGGGGTGACTTTCACGGAGGTTCTAGTGGGAATCGAGAATCGACAGGAGCAGATTCTACGAGGATGGTCAATTCCTCGGGTGCACTTTCACTGCCAGTACAGGAACCTCCAGGTGAGCACATGGGAGCGGAAGGCTCATATGCGTGCTCAGTACTGTGTTTGTATCCCTAGTTTGTGTTAAAGCTTTATGGGGACATAAAGCCCTGAGGTGGGAGTAATGTAAAGACCCAGAAATTTGAAGGAAAATTTTTTTCTTAATTTTATTTGGAATTTTACAAGAACGCAGTTTCTGACAGCGCCTGATTTCGAGGCCCGGTGTGCCCGGAATCAATTTCTGAAGTTTAGCTCGGGTACGTTCAGTGAATGAACGACCGGGTTTTTCTAAATTTTGAACCGGTGCTCTAAATCGAATTCCGAGGGCACCAATGGATTCACAGCGCCGGTAATTTTTTAAGAAGATCTTTTTCGGAGTTGCCTTTTCACGGGAGGAGTTGTTAGAAATTTGTGGAAGATAAAATAAAAATTGAGTTACAATTTTTATTTCTTTAAAGTAGTTATATCCTTTGAGTGGATGTTAGGGAACTACCCTTGAGAGGATTAAGGTGCGGGGGGGCCCACACGATCCCAACCCCTCACCTTCCCCTAACATTATAACTTTTCCACTCTTAAATTTTGTAACACTAAAAAAGAAACTGCTTTTTTAAAATAAATTCAACTCCTTTAATTGTGTTGGTTTTTCGTGTAATTAATTCTTGGATTTGTTTGAATTTTAAATGAATTCCTTGGCTTGAGTGTTAATTAAATAAAACTAAGTCTTATTTCATGGGAGAATAGTTGATGGTACGAAAGTATTTGAAGAGAAAGCTTTAAGCTTTGAAGAACTTCTTCCTTCGCGAAGAACGCAATTCTCCGAAGAAGAACGCTTCATCTCCTTGTTGAAGAACGTGAAGAACACTGAAGCTTCGACAAAGAACGTCGTCTCATCTTGCTCCTTCTCTCCACGTCGAAGGAAGAGAGATGCGCCATTTTTCATCGGGGCGATCACTGATGGCGTGCCTTCTCCTCTTCTTCCTCCACGTCAAAGGGAGGAGACACCACCGCGGGGACCGTCGCCATTGACGACGACTCACCCACCGACGTCAATGGAATCGGCACCGATCTTCCGCAATGTCCGATCATCACGAAGCTTGTCTCTTCCATGGCTTGACGACGTGTGACGTCTTTGGAAGGTAGGGGTTTATTTCTTCTTGTTCGTGAAAAATCCTTTGTCGTTCCTCGTCTTATATTTTTGGGCCGCTTTTTATCATCTTAACGGGAGGAGGTCGGACCGCACGAACATGGCTGACCCTCCTCCCCCTTTGTTGTTGTGTTGTTGCGGTTCGGAAGATGGCGGCATGGTGCGACAGCACCTCGCGGGAACCTGGAGGAATGCGACAAGGATGTGGGGCGTCATCGCGCCGCGCCGTCGAGGCCAAATGAAAGTGTTGTCGTAATTGGAACTGTGAAGGCGAACGGAAGACTCCGCAGTTTGTTCTTTTGATGTGCGGAATGACGGGCATTGACGGAACGGGCCGCAGAGACGATTTTATGTTTCCGCAGGGAAGAACGGGACCCGAGATGAGCATCGGCGCATATGGAAATGAAAACGGGCCACCAGAGCAACACTAGTGGCCCGCGGATACCACCTGCGGTGCAGGTCACCGGCGGCCGGAGGGGGTGGCACGCCACCTGGAGAAACCGCCGCGGCTGAAGCCGCGGCGGCGAGCGAGTGGATCCCGCGGCCGAGCGGGATCTAGGGGGATGCTGCGCGCGCCGCGTCCACGGAGTGCCAGCTCGATGGTCGAGCCAGCGAGCCGCCCAGACGAGCCAGGCCGGCTTCGGCGGACCGGGCCGGGCCGCGCCCAGCCGGTCCGGGTCGCGCCCTGTCGGGTCAGACCCGGACTCAGGTCGGGTCGAATCGGTTCGGGCCGACCCAGGGGGGTTTGGCCGGATCAGAACGGGCCCAGACCCCCCCCCCCCCATTTTCGGATCACTTTTGGTCTTTTGCCCATATCATGGGCTACGGACCTCCGATCGACGCACCGTCAGTTGCGTAGCAATCCTTGGATCGAGACGGTAATTTAGGTATATTACACTCAAGGATTAGGGGAACTTTGGGTTCGTACGGGTTGGTTCGGATACGAAACCAACCGAGCCCTCAGTGTGGAAACGCTTGTATCTTGAGCTCCGGACGTCCGATTGATGTGCCGTCGACTTTGTTGGATTCCTCTTGATGAGACGGAACTTTTGGCTTACTCCTCTCGAGGTTTGGATGTCGTTGAAGTGTGGTTGGTTTGGTTAGCTCACGAAACCAACCGGGCCCCTGGAACGAAAAAGCCAATAACTCGCAGACCGGGTGTCTGATTGACGTGTCGTCTGTCTCGTTGATTTCCTCTTGATGAGACAGAACTTTTGGCATACTTTGCTTGAGTTTTGGATGCAGTTGGATAGTGGCCAAGTTGGATTGCACCCGAAACCCAACCGGGCCCCTGGAACGGAAAAGATGATAACTTTCAGACTGGACGTTCTTTTGAAGAACCGTCAGCGGCGTTGGTGATCACGTGGAGAAACGGTCCCTATGAGTTTACCCTATGATAGTTCAGGGTACAGTTGAGTTACGGCTGGATTGGTTCGCACACGAAACCAACCGGGCCCCGAGGACGAAAAGGCTAGTAACACACAGACCAGGCGTCCGATTGACGCGTCGTCTGTTGCGTTGAGACCCCTATGACGAGGCGGTCCTTTGAGATAATTTTTCGTGGAACTTTGTGATACTTGTAGTATCGACCAGTAGCTCGTGGAGTGGACCCTCATAGAGATGAGCGTGCGGAGTACGGAGACCGTGTAGCCGGATGAGACCTGACGACTGCTTGACAGATCGACTCGGTGTGTTTTGGATAGCCCAGTGGGGAGCGCTTCGTTGTAGCAGCAGACCCACGGTGGAGGAGCACTTGGTTGTAGTGGAAGACCCATGGCGTAGGAGCGCTTGGTTGTAGCGGAAGACCCGCGGAACTCAACAGAAGGAGTACCTCTAGAGGCTATGAGGGGGAGCGCTTGGTTGTAGCGGCAGACCCACGGCAGAGGAGCGCTTGGTTATAGCGGCAGACTCGCGGTACTCAACAGAAGGAGTACCTCTGGAGGCTATGAGGGGGAGCGCTTGGTTGTAGCGGCAGACCCATGGTGGGAAGTGCTTGGTTGTAGAAGCAGGCCCACAGTACTCGACAGGAGGAGTACCTCAGTAGTCTTAGGTTAGTGAGCAGTACCTCAGAGTCATGACAGGACCACTGTACACTCCAGAGACGGGGCTCTTCAGCAGTTACAGTTTCGATAATGAAAATCCTGGTTTGAGATGAGTCTATGACCTTTGTGTTTACCTAATGATTGAGATGGGTCACATGATAACTTAGGAATATGTATGGGCATATACCTGGGTAGTGGTTATCCGTTGATTTTCATAATCTTGTGTTTCATCATGATTGAGATGGGTTACTTGGTAAATTAGGTATATGTATGGGCATATACCTAAGTAGAGGTTATCTGTTGAGATCTTCTTTGTGGTTATCCTTATTGGTTTTCGTGAGACCTTGAGGGTCTCGGGGTCCCTACTGAGTATTGTTATACCCACCCCTGCACGGGCTATGCCCACACCTCATTGTGTTGGGTGCAGATGACGGGCACTGCTGACGGAGGTCGAGTGTTCGAGGACTGGACGGTACCTGGAGGTGGACCACCCGACGAGTCAGTATCCGGAGGTGGACTTCACGGAGAGACGACACTTGGAGTGGGTTGACGGGCGAGATCATTGAGGAGCTGCTCTATCTATACCTACCCTTCATGTAGGATCCATGGTGGATGATCCAGGAGCTGCGCTATCTATACCTACCCTTCAGGTAGGATCCATGGAGGACGACCCAGAAGCTGCTTCCTTTCTTCCAGCTGTTGTCTTTGTTGTACTTTCTTTCAGTTGTAGCTGTTCTTTCGTTTGGGTTTGTATTCTGGACCATTTACTTTTCAGCACTTCTTTTTTTGTACTTGGTGTTTTACTTCCTCTTGTACTCTATGGTGTTTTGTTACTTTTATAAAAGAAATGCCTTCCCAGTTATCGTGATTTACGCCTTCGGTGCTAGTCTCCAGCCCCTGGCCTATGGAAGGCGGGCTTGGGGTAGTCACGGCACGGGCCCCGTGGACGGGTCGTGACAGAATTAGTCTCCACATTTGGGTTGGTCTATACTGATGCTCTATGACTCAAATATGTATTTATTTTGATATGATGTTGGACTGAGGATATATAATACAATCATATTAATATGACTTGACTACTAATCCAAGGATACAAGGTATGTTGAATAATTATCTTATTATTGAAATCCTCATTTGGTATAAAAGTTTGTACTCCTGTTAATAATATGCCTTATTAATGAAACATGAACAGAGTTGGATATTTGTTTGTTTGAAACTGTATAACATAAAAGAAAAATTGAATAATTAACAAATGTTCATATGTAGCTTATGGTTTTTTTCCTTATTTATTTAACCATTATTATATCTATATAGTGTTTTATATAAAGGTTATTTCTATTTATGTTGTTGGTGGTTACCAAATAATTCATACTCACACCCCAATTAGGTCTCTATGGAACTTTTGGGTACCCAAGAAGATGAAAATTACTTATTGGAAGAGGATTGGGACTGAGAATTGGTTCTTGGTTTGTGCATGGGATGATGTATTGTATCATTGGATGTAATGATCGAGTTTGTAATCAGGCTTGTATTTAGGATATTTTATTTTTTTGGTATTGGGGTTTTTATTTGTATTATTTATAAAAATTAAGTGTATTTATTATATTTTTAGAGAATGGTAATGTTGGTTACTTGTTAGAACATTATATATGTTGTCTATTTATTTTTATCAACACGATTATTACATTTGTTGATATTACTTATATTAGGGATTTACTTCAATAAGATAGTATACTCTCCCAATATTTTTCTATTGAATCTCACTAATTGTTAGTATCCTCTAACGTATGGGGTGGAGAACCTAATTTCATGTGGTTTCTCAAAATTGGGAACCAGTTATAGTGTCTCCTAGGTCAGGGGATTACATTGAAACTTAGTATCATTATATGAGTTTTAATACCCATCATATATATAATTTTTTACTCTAGTTATCATAAACTTGTAATGAAATTATTTTATTTATAACATTTAATCAAATGAAATAAATTTTGTATTGATTGTTTCAACTGATTTTTGATTAAGTGATCAAAATATTATACGAAATAGGAAAATTGTTTTCACATAAATTAATTAACAATAATTTTACGGTTTATTGGATGAGTTGAGTGCTTTAGTTGGTTCTTCTTATAATTCCCTACTTATCTTTATTGATAAATTACCATGATGTGGTGTTTTAATTATATTAATATTATATTTTCTATCTCATTTAGGTTACCATTGAATTTCCCATCATATTGGATATTGAATAAATAACCCATTTTTAAACTCATTTACTCCAAAATGCTAGGAATGAGAATAGATAGATTGGTATTCACTTAAAGTTAAAATTATTAGTTTGTAATGAATCACTAAAAATAACTTTTAAACAATAGATTATGACTTTAGAAGATTCAATCTATGTAATTTGTTGTGTATTTTCTATGATGTCAACTAATATAAACACCCCAAGTAACTATAAAATGAAATGATATAGTCAATAATGACACACATATCATATTCTTGATGTTACTATACTTTTTTAAAAAACCTATTTAAAAAATACTATATGTAAATAGGTCCATAAACATTGGTTAATTGGGTTCACAATAGAACCATTTTAAATTTAATAAATAATACCATTTAAACATTAAAATATATAATATAAATATAAATGTTCTCCTATTTGTTAATTTGACATAATACGTTATTACATCAATTAAAGTGTAACCTAAAACCCCTATTTTGGTAAAAAAAATCTGTATGAACATGGAGAATTATATCATGAGAGTCCTAAAATTTCATGGAACAATAAAAGTAAGTAATATAAAAATTAACAATGAAACATGTAATAAAAAATATAGGACTATGGAAATAAGTAAAATTTTAATAATGTTTCATAAAAATAATACGTATTATTAAAAATATAAATCAATGATCACTACAAATAAAACATAAATTAATTTTATAGGATCATTATTAATGAAAAATGAGTAGTATATATTGATATGTAATAATTAACATATATATTTTAAAGATATATAATTCTATCCCCTCCCAACATATCATATCATTTAATGAATATTTTATCCATATATAAAAAATAATCATCAAGCATAAACATGAAAAAACCCTTTGTAAATAAATAGGTTGAAAAATTATGTCATAAGGCTTAGTGAAATGGTGAGTCATGAAGACACCAAAAATGTAGTGTAATATGTCATGTTTTAGGATTAATTTAATAAATAATAAAATAACAGTTGTTTTATGTCAGTTAAGGATAGCTAATGTTGAGTAATAACATAAATAATATTGGGAAAATAGAAAGAATCTATAAATTCTTCCCTTATATTCATTGTGAGGTTCAATCAGAGTAAGAAATAAGAAATTGAAATATAAGGATTATATATTCACATAAAAATTTAGTTAAGGGAATAATTACGTAAATAAATATATGATATGAAAAAATGTAAAAATCGGAATAGGAAGATATATAGATTCATATAGAATGTGACTTCATAAAAGATAAATTTTTCCATAGAACCCATACCTTATGTCCTATTTGGCTTTAGATGCACCTATAAATGCCTAAAAATTAATTTTAATATTAATAATGATGTTTTTAGTGATCAGGTTAATATTTATTTCATATAATATAATATTTATATGATTTAGGGGTTATTTATTTATTTATTTGATATTATTCTCCTCGATTTTTTTGATATTGTTTTTTCATTGTCGAAAATAATTTGATGTAATTGTAATAGTTTATTTTCATTGATAAAATAGTCCCATAATCTGTATAAGAATCATATGTTATGGGGAAAATAATTCTAGATGGTTTTTATATAAATACAAATGTGGATAGATATAATTTTAACAGTCTTCCCCAATAAGCATGCTTTTCACTTTTAAATATGAATGTTGTTGTTTACATTTAATATCATTATAAATATTTCTATTTTTTCACGCCATACTCAAAAAAGGAAATAATTTTATTATTAATTTTATATTAAATAACGAATAATTTTTTTATGAATATCTAAAAAATGAATGTGTTAAAAAAGTCTATATCATTATCAAAGTTAGCAGAAAACTCTATCGGTGGATGATGTTTTTATGAATTTAAATGAGGCATGAAAAAATTAAATAACCGTGAATACAATTTATAATAATATTAAAATATTATTTCATTGAAAATTCTGTGGATTGATTATATTATCAAGTGGTTAATAGTGTAATTGAAATTAAAATACATGGTTTATGAAACACTTATATTCCGCATTGAGTCAAATCCATTGGAATGGGCCTAATGCTATCAGACTATAGATTTTGGCTTAGATTGTGGCCTTAAGGAAAATTTAAGGAATTATTATTTATTTTATAATATATTAGGAAATTTAATGATTTTTGGAACTGAGGAAGAAGTGGTGGGGGAGGTGTGTTTATATAGGTATGGGTGATGGGTATTTTATAATAATTAATTTTTTTTATTATATTGTCGTAAGACTGTGAATATTATTAATTGCTATGAATTTCATTAATGATCAACTTAAAAATCAACATTAATTTTTAATTTTAACGCAACTAAAAAAGAATGAAAATATGGAAATATTTATTATAAAATACTAAATATGAAATAATTTTTAATTAAATTAAATTATAAGTTAGGTCTGGAAAATTGATTTCTATGATTGGAAATGTAATTTACTAATTTTAATGTCTTATTTAACTAATAATATAAATATTAACCAAGGAAAATATTTTACAAGTTTATTGATCATATTTCAATCATGATGACATAACGAAACTTTTGATATATTTAAAAAATCTATTTATACTATTCTATAAAAAATCTACTTAAACATGACCCAAAAAATAACTATAAGTTATTTTTTTGTGATGATTAGAAAATAATGTCCATTATATTAAATAATTATTTAATTTATTTTAATTTAACATTACATTGAAATTGTATAATATGGTGATTTTTTTACTAGAATAATTATTATTTATAATTTTTATAGTGATGAATTTTATATTTTAATTTTATAATAAAATTTTTAAATGATAATACATTATAATTTATCATAAAATTTAATTTTTTAGAAATTATGACAACTTAGTATTTTAAAATTTTCATAAAAATTTTTCTTTTTTACTTGTAATTTAAAACATAACTTTTAAAAAATTATAATTATTAATGCATTATTTAATTTAATTTGTTAAATAATTTTAGAGGTTTATATTTTAATAATTTTTTATTTTTTATTCATTTATTGTTAATATTTTTACCACATTAAATACACTTGTTAATATTTCAATATTTTGTTTTTTTCCAACAACAATTAATATTCCAGATGATAGATAGTTATTAAACTTCTTCTCAATACCACTTATTGACATCATTGTTCATTCTCATATTATTTCTCCAGTAATTTAATGTAAATTTATAATACCAAAATACCATTTCAAACATTTAGTTTTAAATTTATAGTATTTTTCATATTTTTTATAATTCTATGGCATGGTTATGAAGTTAAATTTTAAATTCATGTAATATTATTTTTTGGTGTTTATTTAACCATTATTATATTGTTATTTTTATGGAGTATGGTTATACATAACATTTAATTTTTCATGTGGATGTAATAAAATAGTGCCTTGCTATAAAAATATAAGTAATTGTTACTGCCCACACCACCTCATTGGATTCTGTCAAGGTTGAGTTTCTTTTATTCCTTAGGAGACATCCCCAAGACACCAATTTATGACAATATATATTTCAATTTATTTAATAAAATAGGCTGAAAATTTTCCTCTTTATAATTAAAACAACCTAACCAAGAACACCATAATCAAATAACCACTAAACGATTCCTAAAAACAATGTATAAAAAACAATGTAATACCAACAAAAAACATAAACTAAAATCAAAATACATTAGAAACTACATTAGAGTACCAAAATGGGAGACTAAACTATAAATCTCAAAGAATCCAAAGACCCAACTCCAAATCTCCCAACATGCTCCATGATCCAACTCTACAATACAACCCTCATGATCATGATTCACTATTAAATAAATGTGATACATTGCCTTTTATAGTTTCTCGATAAACAATATCAACAAAAGCAGTAATGTTCCCAAGAAGGGTTGAGTAATGAATCTATGTAGGTTTTCCCTAAATGACTTCCCTACGCATGCAACTAGGATAGAACAGGTTATAACATTTATATAAAAATATTTACATAAAATATTTTGAAATATTTATATCAAAATATAAAAAAATAACAATACCAAAATAGATTCCATGGAATGAAACCAAATGATTCTTTAAACCATTTCACATTCCTTTTTGGAAATCACATTCCATGGTTTACACACACACAAACACCAACATGAGATTTATTTATTGACATTTCTATACTCATTTTTGGTTTCTCATATATACACCATTCCATCACTAAGTGGATAATATCCATGTTCCCCAATTGTGAATTCCCATTATCCAGGGTCATGACCCCTATACCTCAATGTTACATGTTAATTATTTTGGGTTAGGTCAAAATCATGAAATCAAACCATCTTGTTAATGTCAGAACCATGCCAAAAAAAAATTCAACCAATATCCATTAATCATTTCATTTAATGAAATTGTAACCATCAAACTATTACCACAAATCCAAACAAATACACATTTTTAATAATAATTTAATATTCATAAAAAGAAACATTTTTACAATAACCAATTTTCACAAATCAACAAACCAACACTACAAAAATTAATACCATTATTTTAAAACCAATTTCATTATAAATTTAATGTAATTAATAGAAAATAAAACACAGACGTCATGGTCTAAATATAAGAATTGAGATTGATTCCCCCAACAAAAAAATTTATTGTAGAAATGAAGAATGTCATGATATATTCAACAAAAATTGGTTAAATCTAAAAAACCCCTTCCTTATATCATGTTACCTAACTACTACACATCTTAATGTCATCATGATTGGAATAAAAGATCTATGATTTATCACAAATAAATCATATATTTTAATATATGATAGGGAATAAGAGTGGATCTAAGAAAAACAACCATGAATAGTGTGTTGCCAAAAAATATGGCCTTCTACACACCATGACATGCCTACCAATCTATCTTGAACTAGAGGGTAATGTCTTCACATCCATTGGGATAATAGAAACTGAGTTAGTGTTAAAATTGTAGAGAATCAGGGGATTAGGGGATAAACTGAGTTAGATCCAAGAAATTTGGATCTAACATTTGGTCATATCTGGATAAATGACACGGTTAGGAAAACTATGTGCTAACCGTGCATGGACCACTAATTCAAAAATAACCTAGCATGTTTTGACCACACAATTATACAATCCATGACATAACCATGCATTATCTCCTTGTTCCAAAAGGATAGTTTCTCATAAGTGTCCTCATGGTTTTACCATATTGTTTGCCTAAAAGTGAATCTTCATAGTATTCCATGTCTTCTATTACACAAGTTATATAAGGTGATGAAAGGTGTATACTAACCGTGATCAAACTATGAACCTCTATAAAATCCACAATAAGATACCACAAGTCCTATATACCCTATAAATCAGCACTTATTCTCTTAAAGTACAGAAAAAAATAATAAAAGGGTTACATACATAAAATAGGGAGTGATATATGCTCTCCACCATTCGTATTTTCATCCTCATAATGTGGAAAACCCACTATTTTCCTTACATATTTCAGGAATTTTCTCAACCATTTTCGTCACCTCATCCCAGGTTTCATTTGGTATCCCACCATGTCTCCACAAACACACACTATACTGATTAATTTCCCATAAAATTAATTCTTTTAACTATATATAATTTTCATAATCATATAAATCAATTAAGAGTCAAGATCTAGGTCAATATGATCATGTAAAATCAAATGTTTGATATAATGATAAAAATTAATCAACTCAGACACATGAAACAAATTATACACTACAAATCACTATAGTGGAAAATCCAACTGATATGTGGCCTATCCCACCCAATCATGTATTTTTTAATGTTCTATTTATCAAGGAGATAACATTACATGATTTTTTAAATGATGATTCCCATGTTCTATATAGATTGTCAATATTGGGAAAAAAATTACTCCAGTTTTCCTCCAATTGTTTTTGGGTCTGATTGTGTTCTTTGACAATGCCTAATGACTGATCATAAGTATAGTTGGTGTTTGATGAATCTATAATTTATGGTGGTATAGTTTCCCTGTGTTTTCCATCTTTTGGGGACTCAAAATTTGGATTTTGTTTTTGAAAAATGTAGGTTATTTGGAAAAGTGTTCATGGTTACAAGATGATGAAGGAAAGGTTGCAGACTATGAAATGTGGTACATAGAATGGTGAAATAATATCAGAATAGGTATTTTTTCACATAACAGTGCAATGTGGGCCATAAAGCATGGTATACAGACCAAAAATTAAAAATATTTAATGGGTTGGCTTGTGTTTAGAGGAATGAAATTGGTTTGTAGGAAGGATTATGGTATGTGGTATGGATTGTCATTGGTGAAAACATTATGCTGATTTGGGCCACCACGAAGGATGAAAAATAGTAAATAAACCACACAGGGAAACAATTTTTATGAGGAAAATGTCATGAAGGCAGTATCACATTAAATATTTGGGTAAGTCTTATATAAATGAATTTTCCAGATCTATTGTGCTATATAAGGAGGTCTAATCCCTTCATTACATATAGTGATTTTCATAAGAAAACATATTGCATCTCGGAATTCAGTGAAGTCCGAATGTGGTTTGAATGAATAATTTCACTAACTGTGTGGTAGTTCACAAGTAGGATTCCAAAAAAGGAGGATTTCACTGTAACGGTTCTTAAAGGGGTTCAGTAGGTATTTGAAGATCACAATGGAAAGAGGTCTATGATTTAGAAAATTGTTTTCAAAAGAAGAAGCAGCCCCCTGAGAGAAGCAGTCCATGGAAGAGGTGGTAGTTTATGGAGGTGGTAAGTAGAGACGGTTCATGAAGGGGGTACATGGAGGTGGTACAAGACAAAAAATGAAGATAAAGTAAATGATAGAGGTGGTCTCAAAATATTATGCACTACATATTCTATCACAGTTCATGAAGGAAGAATGTTTTTCATGAAGGGACATTAATAGTCCGCGAAAGAAGTTTATACTAAATAACATTACATGGAAAATTTGATTTCATTTATGACTAAAAAGGTACATCAAAAGAGCATCTATATATAGTTAAGGATTAAATATTACACACAAATTAAGGAACCTTCTTTTCCATAAACATTTAGTGGATCCCTTCAAAGAGCAGTGAGTAATGTAAGAGAGAAAGGATGATATTTTCCACTGATAGTGAGACAGAGAAAGATACATATGGATTTACCCTTGAGAATGCAATGAGAAGACCCTAAACCAGGTAAAGGAAGTGAGCCTAGGAATAGATTATAACTTTCTCAAACCATGAATCTTGGTAGTCAGCCTTAGTAGATTTTGTATAATTGGCATATCACCATTGTATGCTCCTTGGATATAACTAAGTGAGGGTGAACCGAGTAATTTTTTTTCATCCCTGTGCATTATTTCTTGCAGTACATTAAAAATATCATAATTAGATTTATAATTAAATAATAACATCATCATACACATAATTTAAAACAAATTGACAATTATAAAAACAAGAGTCAAGATCTAATGGGGTAGGAATAATTTTGAGAAGAATATAAATACCCTGATCTCCCCCAGGGTATCTAGGACCCATATGGACCTAACAATCTTGAAAATATGACAACTCTCCTTGACTGATAATCAAAACATATGATAATACTCATATGATTTATGATGATTATGAGCCATATCATTTGTCTTCCTAGTTAACTGAATATTCTTCACTGTCCCTTTGAAAAGGATTCTTCAAAAAACTGAAGTCTCACCTGCTTCCCCAGAAAAATTTTAGACTTACATGAAATCCCATCAAATGATACCAAATATTATATATTAAATGATTCATGACAAATATTATTATGAAATAACTCCACTAACAATGTGTGCTCCTCAAATTAGCTAAAAAATTCTATTACACAATCCTGAAGCATGTCTGTTACAATTTTTATTATTATTTATGATATTCCAAAAATTTTAGGATGATAAAATGTACTCATATAAAATAAAATAAAATATTCTTATTATAGGTATTTAAAAAATGATACATTAATGTGGATATTAGTATGATACAACAGAAATTGGAATTGCATTCATCATTACCACTTCTCGAATAAAAATTTTATACAACTCTTCCAACATAAGGGATTCATGAATTGGGAGAAAATGGGATGACTTTCTGAGATGATCCACTATCACCCATATGATATTTTGTTTTAAAACTATCCTTCGTATCCCTATCAAAAAAATTGTAGCTATATTCTATGATTTTGAAATAATAATTAATAATGACTGTAAAAAAACATCTTATCACTAGTTTTATGCCTTAAATTGTTGAGAGGCGTGGCATCTATGAACAAAATCTTCAAAAATTCATTTCATACTGACCCCCCAAAATGGTTCTTTCTATGATTTTTAAATAATTTGTATTATAGTTCAAACATCCATTATATAATAGTGGTAACCATGAATAACTTGTTCCTTACAAGTGATAGGTATGGCCATTTGAATTTGAAACCACAAGACTAAACTCTTATACAGCTTCTGCCTGCCAATGGTCTCCCCACCATTAATCCTTTTTTCTTGAAAAATATACAAATAAGTTGTTTTTTTAATCCATAACCATATCCCCCAAATAAAAAAAATTAAACATGAAATAAAATCACATCACCACCTTGGTATTTACAATAAATGTTCGTGTTTTCTATCACCATAATCAATTTGCATTGACATGAAGCATATTTTTCTGGTCTCCCATATGAAATAAGGTTTAATGAATAATTGACCAAAATTACCTTAACCAGTGTATAATTAAATTCATTGATGAAGATTATGAGATAATCCATCCATATTCATTTTTCTAGGTTCAAATCAATTTGTGATAAAATAAGTTCAAATCTATTATGATCTGTAAACAATGTAAATTTATCATTGTAGAGGTAGTGATTCCAGATATTCAATAAATATACAACAATATATAAAAAAATTTATGTTTGGTTGTTATTCTCATTAAAATATAACTATCTGGAGACATAAGGAACAAAATAATCTCCCTAGATGAGAACACATTCTGACACATATCCTAAAGCATCAAAATAAACCATCTACCCTTGTCTTGATTCTAGAAATAATAAGATTACTATTGATGCAGAGATATAATTAAACTCTTAAAACAACTATTAAATTCATAATATTTTTGTGATGGAACATTTTTCATTGTTAATGATTTCATGGGTGAAGATAGTTTTGGACAGTCCAGAATAAAGTGTTGAAAATTACTATACATACCAAGGAAACTACATACCTCAATGATAGTCATCTGTGGTTCCCAAGAGATTATAGCCTCTTTATTTTCTGGATTGACATAAAAAAAATTCAGAGTTTTCATGGATATATATATATATATATATATATTATGTCAAAAAATTAATCATTTATAATTTTTCATGAAGGTGATGATCCCACATAATATCCAACATTGTCACCAAATTTTGTTCATGCTCAAATGGATTCCTTGAATACACCAATATGTTATCCAAAAACACCACCATAATAGAATACCAAAATTATTTATATAATTAATTAATAAATTATATATAGACTGATGATTCATTTTTAATACTGAACGAAATAAACTTGTACTTGTAATGGCCATATCTACTCCTGAAAGGTGTCAATAAGATATACACTTTTTGAACCCACAATTGGTGATATCTTTATCGGAGAAAATATTAGAGAACAAATATAATCCCATAAATTGAAATAAAATATCATGAATTTATGAATTTGGATACTGATTATTTATCTTAAATTGGTAAAGCTTATGATAATCCACACACATACAAAATGTTGCATCTTCCTTGTCCACAAACAAGATCGGTGATGCACATAGAAACCTTTTGGGATGAACAAACAACGTTCATTAAACATCTTAAAACTACACATTTAGTTATGTTAATTCTATTTTTTATATGATTTAATATAAGGGAAATTGTAATGGACCTTATAAGGTGATCAATCATACAATCCACTTCTCTTGTGGGTGGAAACATCGATAAATTTATGGGTAAATATATAGAAACTGATCATAAAATACAATAAAACATCCATTATCAATATATTCCATAAATGAACAATTAAATGATACCAATTGTTATGATATAATTCCAACAATTGGTTCCAATAGGCATGATAACTTGTATTTACATTTTGGTGTCCTTTAAAGGCATGCTCACAACCATTATCAGTCTAGAAACAAAACCATCAGGTATACCAGTCGAGGTGTGGTTTGAAAATTTTAAACGAATCCATACAAAGAGTTATTTCATATAAACTAATTTAAAGTATAGATTTATCTCAAATCAACTTATTTATATCAATAGTTATAGAACATATTGTACACAAAAGGTCTTGACATCATATTACACTTGTGTGAGTTTGATGTTTGAAAATAAAAGGCATTATTTCAAAATAAAAACATATCATTTCAACAAAACGAGAATAAATAAATGAATGGGATCCCCCATATCTAACAAAAATTTCATAAGGGTACAATTAAAAATAATTGTACCATGCAATATATATGGTTCAAATTGATAATCCACAATCAACTACTCTAAATTATATAACTACTTAGACAATACATATTATTGTTTAGTTCCCTATTGAGATTGCACATCCTATGGAGTTGTTAAATTCATGTAAACACCATTTATATCTTTATTATAAGGATGAGAAATATTATGATTATCTACTCCTATAGAAGAAAATTGAATCATTGAAACATGAGTTGTTCCATGAACATGCAATCATATAGCACTCTAACACTAGCACTAATGGCTCCCCATCTGGTTATAGATGTCGATTTCCTTATATAGCATAGTAGACTCTAAAATCATGTGATCAATAGATTAACATTTAAAACCTCTATCATTACACATAGTTTTTTGATTAAGATTCACCAATCCATTCTTTATATACTAATTCTTCCCATTAACATTGAAATATGTGTCAATATTCCACCTTTTCCCTATATTAGTGTACCTACCATTTACCATTGATATCAACAAGATTCTACCACCCATTTATCATGAGATATCCCTTTATTCCACCATCACACTATTATCCATATCTGTATAATACATTATATAGTGCATGAAAATCATCATAAACCATTTCATTATCCCCATTTCAAAAATCCATACCTTCAAACAATCACTGGCAATAGATTTAGGTGAAAAAAAGACTAAATTCATAAATTTAGCCACAAAATATATAACTAATAGATTATCATGATTAATTATGTAAAATTCACTAATTATAGATATACAATAAGAATGTGGAAATTTTTTGGTAGAATAGTTCTTCAACATCCTTCTATGAAATGGCTTGCTGCAATTTAGCTCGGAAAAAAAAATCCTTCTATTGGTCTCCATGATCCTCTCACACATACATCACCGATTTTACATTCATGGCCGCGGTTAAAAAAAGTAATCAATGTGTCGATTCATTCTATTCAAACACACCTAATAATTTTCTAGTTTCAAATCACCCTTAGATGAATTTTTATTCTCAACATCCTCCTATGCCTTGTTTCTAAAACAACAATTGGGTAACATTTTATACAAACAAAATAAAATCTATAAGTTTCACACTACAGAAACCAAAAAATTTTAAATTTTAAATTTACCATATAACATTTATATAATTACTTTATTCCCTAAATTCCACACTTTTTATTTACAAATTATTTTTAAAAAAGTCCACCATGAATTTGGAAACAAAAAGATTTTCAAAAATACAACTTTGATGTTATTTTTCAAATCTCATATTTGAAAAAAAAATTAAGAAATTCAAAAAATCTATATTATTTTCACCAATATGAAAAATAAATATTCAAAATGAAATATTTTTTCTTCGTGGGATTCATCTCTATCATTCCATGTCATCCTATTTTCATTTTTTAAACCAATAATAATGAGATTACAACTCTCTCCAAATATCATATGAATAGAAATATATGGAAATGTGTTGTTCAATATAAATAATTAAGATTTTACATTTTATGCTCTACCATGTCCCGAAAATCATTCTCCCTGATACAATCCCATCAAGAGGATTAATTAATAACTAATTTCCAACTCTATGATCAAAAAACTAAAACATTGAATCCAAAATGAAACATGATCTGGCCATAAGTGATACCATTTTTTGTAAAATTACTGAAAAAGGTGATACACTTTACAACATCCAACCCCCTCTCATTGTATTGAGTCGAGATATTGTATCTACTAGGTCATATAAAACATCCCCAACCCACCAATGGATGGAAATAAATTGCCTTTTTCATTAATATATGGAGATGATTTGACCATTTTGTATTAAAATAACCCAACTATGAACACTATACCCAAATAACCACTACATGATTCATTATAATAACTAATACAACACCAATTAATTCCAAACTAAAAAACAAATAAAACTAAACTAAATCATAACCTAAATCATAATACCAAAGAGGAAGACTAAATAGTAAATCTCAAAGACTCCAAATAAACAAATCCATAGCTCCCAATATTATCTATGCTCTATATATACTATCCAAAAAAAAGTATCTTGATGAATCACTAATGAAATGAGATAATTTTATTTACCTTCCTCTCAATGTAAAATTTCTACCACAGAATCGAATGTATAATGTAGTTGGTGAGTAATGAAACGCAATAGGTTTTCCCAAAATGAATTCCATACACACACCCTTAGGATGGAACATTTTAGAACAAATATATGTATAAAAAAAATTGAAATAGTTCTATCATAATATAAATTTATAACTAGACCAAAACCTCTTCGATGTAATAAAACCAAAAAAAATTAAATGATTTCACTTTTCTTTTGGAATTCCTAATCTGTAATTTAAACACACACCCACACATGCATGCTTTGGTGAGTGTTCCATACTTATGAGTAGATTATTGTAATTCCACCATGTTCTTAACTATGTGGCCAATATCCTTGTGTTCAAAGGGAACACACCCATTATCTAGGGTCATGTCCCTAGTAATAAAATGTTTAACTCCCCTTTTTTCATAGTCATGTCGAAAACATGTACTCAGATCCACCTTGTATTCCAAAACCATGTTAATATAAAAAATAGTCTAAATAAATAATTTTTAACATAAAATATCACTATAAAACCATTTCCATTGATCAAAATAAATCCACATTTTCAAATCATCATTTTAAAATATATAGAAAATACTTGTACTATAAACAATTTTCACAAATCAACAAACCATCACTAAAGACAATTTATACTATGTTTTGAACAATAATCTCAAAGACAATTTAAATAAATTTAAAAAATTATAATCAAAGTCTTTATTTAGAAATAATCGGAATAGAGAGTAAAGCCACCTTCCTATGAAATTATGGATGAAATAAAGAATGTAATAAATTATTATACAAAAACCAGTATGAATCTCAAAAAGCCCAGCATAAATATTTTTCCTTAAAAAAACTTATAGATGTCATCATGATTTGAATAAACTATCATAAATCTATCCCTAGTGTATCAAGATATATGAAATGAAGATATAGAATAAGAGAAGATCTAATAAAACCATACGAGAACATATAATTACAATGAAACATAACATTCAACACACCATGATTTTCCATTTAATCTATCTAGTATTGATGGGGAAGGACACCACATCCTCTTGGAAGATAGAAAAACCTGTTAGGATTGAAAGAGATAAGGAACAAGTGAATCATGGGAAAAAATGAGTTAGACCCACAATTTTTTTTAAATATAAAATATTGTCATGAACTGTTGGCTTTCACGATTAGGAAAAATATCACCCATAACTACTTCATGATGAATGCCACATGGTTAGCCTAAACTATTAAAAATGATGTGTTCCAACAATAAAATAACTCCCTATTCTAAAATCATTGTTTCTTTTAAACTGCCAGACGATTTTTCCAAACCATGAAGCTAACCTTTCTACTAACAAGTCACCTATATCCACCTTTACATGGTTTCCTATTGGTGATGGATAGTTTTTATTAACTGTTCTCAAACTGAGTTCCTCCTAAAATTCCCCAAAATCATTCCAAATATCCTCTAAAAACTACCAAACATCACCCATCACATTACAAACATAAATTTAATAAAAAAAGGGTTAATTACCTAAAAATTGGGGTAATATAGTTAAAAAAACATTATTATTAGATTTAAATAAAACATTCCATAATAAACATTCCTTCTAATTTTTAGTTTTAATGTTTTTTAGAATTAATGATACTACTTAAATAAAAAATTTCATGCCTTTCTCGGGTAATTGAAAAAATTTCCATTATATAAGATTATACTTAATCTATAATAATTATCCAACATTTATAAAAATTTCTCTAAATATAAAATTTTCTTATGGTAATAAAAAATATAATAAATTTCATCATTATATCATGAAAATGAAACATAAAAATATTTAACTCTAAATTTCTGTAAGGGAAAACATAAAACATAAGATATCAAAATATTTACTAGGCATGAATAATATGGTTAGAATAAAAAATGATAAAAATTTACATTCAACTAATCAAATTAATATGCAATAAATTCATAGAAGATATAAATATATAAAAAATTACATGGATGATTATAACAGGATTTATAGTGATGGAATGCATTAATTAAGAAATAATAATATTTAATATCACTGGTTCATCCTTAGAATTATTCATTCCACCAAGTCCAAATTCAAAACACTATTATTTTTTACATGTTTGAGAATATGAAATAATTATTTCAATAGGTTAGAATACACCAAATTTTCAAACATTTTTTCTCATGAAACACACCAATTAATTAAGGGGGAAATATTACACTGGGAATCACCCAAAACTTATTAAAATATGATATAATAAATATATTAATGATATTAATATTAGTACAATTTATCATCAAAAATATTCGTGAATCAATAAATATGTTAATTAAGAAAAAAATATCAAGCAACAATAAATTCCATGTCAATAAATCTAAATACAAAGACATATTCCATTGAGAGAAATAAGGTTGACGATTAAACGATACATAATCTACTTTCCTTGGTAATCCATAGTCATCCTTGGTGAAATAACTACCTAGGGGATTTCATTAATTACCAATATAAATAAATATCATAATACATCTAAAAAATGGTGTTGGATGGTTAAAAAATACATATACCAAGTTTAAAATGGAGAATATAAAATAATTTTGTCATAGATTAACAACACATTCATAAGATGATCACTTTTAGTTGTGTCACATAAAAAATAAACTGTAATAAGAATCATTAATATAATAGGGGATGACTTAGAAATAAATATTCCTTGAAGAAATTTTTATCACATCTATATTTGATTTAGATATTTGTAAAGGGATATAATTTTGTATTAAAATACTATAATCAAATATTTTGGAATTGATAAGTATATTCATAAAACTATCTAATGAGTATTGTAATTGATGATCAGGATTTCCATACAAAATTAAGCTGGTGGGTATATATCCATATAATTAGTAAATAATGAGTCATGGGGGAAAATGAAACTGTGGGATGAAATTTAAAACCCTAAAAATAACTGTTGGGGAAAATTATGTGGGTTTAGAATGAATGAAAATTCATTTTTAATATATGGATTATCATCAAAAAGAAATACCTATATTAAAATTGAGATTACATAAGAACCGATTATGGATTTAATAACATCTTAATAAAAACCCTCTTAGAGGTGATGCAATAAATTGAACATAAAATATAATGAATGAAATATAATTGATTAGTTAATGTAACAAAAATGTCTTACACAAATCATTTAAATGAAATTAGCTGCATTGGATAAAACATGATTCAATAAAAGGAACATGAGATGAAAAAATGTTACGATCATTATAATATATGAAACAATAGAACATTAGAGAGATTCAATGAAATTTATTTTAAAATATCATGAAAATAAATATAGAAATTATAAAATATTTTGATTAGGTATTTTAATACACAATTAAAAATAAATGATTTTTCACAATATAATACATATCTCATAGAATGGATTATAGAGATAAATAGCCATTATATTAATGTATTATTTTTTGAAATTCACACTAAAAACTATATGAAAAAAAGAAATATCATATTTGGATATTTTATAATCATATTCATATATATATATATATATATACCTTTATACACATCAACTTTTTCCATTTAATAATTTTTTTTTCCTCTTATAGATTATTTTCATAATAAGGTTCTCAAATCTCGAAATTTTTATTAGTTTTTTAATTTTATCGTTTCATTATATTAATTAGAAAATAATAATCATTCACAAATTATTGAGAATTATAGATGCAATTTTTTTAATGATTCATCATATAACCTTTTCTTGTGTCAAATGGTAATTTTTTTTATGGAGATTGTGTAGAACTATTTTTAGACTATCTAATGATTAAATAGTGGTATATTAATAAATATATTCAATATAAAAAAATCATTACCAAATAATTAAAATTAATTAAAAAAATTTAAAATTAATATTATTGAATTACATTTTCATTATATAATTCCCCATAATCATAATAATATAAACACTATACTATAGTTAATGTAGATGATAAAATCATCCCAAATTGGAGTGTGTGAATATGATTTATTGGGTAAAGAAATTTTTATAAAATGATAATACAATGTTTAAATAATTTTAAAAATTCAATAAATATCACATATATTCCTAAAATTCAATTTTAGAACTATCTTTGATGGGTGATGAAAATTGAAACTCTTCATCTCTGGAGGTGATACATTTCATGTTCACAAGATTAAGGTATCCATTTTTCAATGAAAAAAAATGAATGAAGGAATATGATAAATTATATTCTAATCAACATGATTTTAAAATAACTATTATATTTATTCATAAATCTTATACTTGATATTATCCATTATAATTAGTGATGAATTGAAAAATACATTACATTATAGACGCAGTAGTCTACACGTACACGTGATAAATATTGATTTATTTTTTAGTAGATGTAATGGATTCAATAATGGTTCATAAAATAAAATAATTATATTTTATTATATTAATAATTTTTTTATTATATCATTTTTTCGGGATATTTTTTTGATTATTTTATTATGGAGAAAATAATAAATATTATGAAATACTCAAATTTAGATCATGGTATTTCTCTTTGAAATAACTTTTGAAATAGAATACTTGTGAAAATAAATTTATATCTATGGATTTTGAATGAGGGATTTAAATATATGAGGCTTAAAATATAATATTATCATGGGGAATTACAAAAAATATAGATATCATTATGTTATGTAATTTTACCCCAATTAGAAGTGAATAGAATGGGTTTTTTATGTATACCAATTATATTTAAATATTAGTATGTCTCTATTCAAGGATAATAGCCCCCATAAGTTGAAAATATAGATTTTTTTGAGATAAAGTCATTTAAAAAAATTATTAATTTTTTACATTTGTTTTAAACATGTTTCATGTCTTTTAACACTTAATTTTAATGCATTACAACTTCATTCTTTATATTTTTAACCGTTTTTTCCTTGTACTATATTTGTAATACCTAAAAATAAAATGATACATATTGAATAATATATACCATATGATACAAAATTTTAATTCATTATTATAATAATTAATTTATAAATGTGAATATAACTTATTAAAAAATCATAAACCTATTAATAACCGATTTAGGGAGTAGTGTATCTTCATTTCAAATATATAGATAATGTTTTATAGATTAAAATTATTTTTTATTTTCTTATTTTGGTTATAAAATATAAAATCTTCCAACAAAAGGGTTTCATAAATTTACACATATTACTTTTATACTTCTAATTCTATAAAAACCACACCATTGGTAAAAATAGAAATTTTCAAAATCCACCTAAAAATAAATCCACCTACAAATATACATAATATTAATACTAAGATGATTTCTTATTCTAGATTCATAAATTCTGATAATTTTGTATAATAAGAATTTTTAAATTTATAAATTTAGATTAAAAATTTATAATATAATAAATAGCATCCCATATTGAAAAAATGATGTTTATAAATATTAAGTTTTATTAATATTATATTATATTATTTTATATTTTGTAGAAAGAAAATATATTTTTTTATACATAATAAAATATCAAAACTATGCCTTTTAATATATTTTTATAAAATATAAAATATTAAAAAAATGAAACTTTTTACTTTTATATTAAATAAAATTTACCAAATAACATTAGTTTTTTTAAAAAAAATTAATGTTACTAATCCATTAATATTATCATATATTATTTTTATATAAAAAATACAACATTTAAAACTTCAGTAAATATAACGGTTTTAATATACACAAAAATGTATAATTTTAAAATATTTTGAGATTGTAATTTTATTTTATTAATTATAATTCGATAGTTATTTTATTTTATATTTCGTAGAAATTATAAAATACATCATTTTACCTATTGAAAACTTATACTACTAAAGTCGTTATTTCTGATTAAAATACATCTAATGTTGTAATTTTGTTCTTCTATACATATTTTCTAGACTACATCATTAAATTCATACATATTTTTTTTGAAAGACTGAGATCCTGCCCGGAAAAGCAAGACCCCTTTATTGATTAGATACAATGCACTTACCGCAGTCTAAAAGTAGATTCCTTACATTGATCCTTCCTCAGAAATGAAATGAGATCATCCTGAACTTGATTCTCCGATGGAAAATCAGACCCATTCACACCATTGTTCGCAAGACCATCAGCCCTAACACTTTGCTTCTCTATAGACATGTGTAACAATGTGCTACATTGAGTAGAGAATATCTAATAATCTTGATCATTTATTGATCAACTTACAAGAAAGATGAAGAGCGCCTGTCGTAATAGCAATCACCACTTGTGTGGAGTCACATTCAACCCACAGCTTGTCCCAACCCCTTCTACCAGCTTGATCAAATGATTTAATAACACCTCTCATCTCTACTTCAAGAGTAGTCGCGAAGCCACACGAGCAATATAAATAACCAACAACACACCCTGTATGATCCCGGAAAACCTCCCCAAATCCAGAGTTACCAAGTTACCTCACGAGGGTCCATCAGTGTTGATCTTGATCTAGCCTTGGAAGGGAGGTTTCCAAAGCACTTCAATTGTGCCTTGAGGTAGAGGGATGTTTCCCCGGACTCCAAGTCTCTTCAGAATAGAATGATCATGGCATGAATTTTCCCAAAAGAAGGTTCTTAGAAGAACAACCTCATGAACAACAGTGAGTAGCCCAGAAATTGCAGTACCAGTGTTGAATTTCTGATGCTAATGAATGGCCTTGATTCTTGGATTTCAATATAATACTTGTTAATTCTTCCGTAGTAGTTAGTAATAGATACCTGAGTTGTGGAGATAGATTAATAGAAGGCCAGGTTCGTATGAAGTCCATGATTGAATTACCCCAAGGCATTGACACTTCAAATATGTCGGATACTACCTGCCACAATGCTGAATCTACCACACAGCTGAGGAAGAGGTATTCTAAGTCCAGTATGGGTAGATGACATAAAGAACATCTGGAGCAGAGAGATATGTTACATCTTTTAAGAATTTCATCAAGGGGAAGTTTCATGTGTGCTAATATCCATGAAAAAATGGCATGCAGTGGTTTCAGAAAGTCATTATTCAACTTACCCATCCATTGAGAGCCCGAATCATTTCTAACAGTATTCTTCTAGAAGTACTTTGAGGAAAAGATGCCATTTGGGGCCGACAACCAAGCCCAGAAATCCCCCCTGGAGGAGAATAAGTACTACCCCACAGTAGAAATTCAATTCATACATATGATGTCACCCTTCTCTTTTATATAGTTTAAATTTTAGATATCAAAATACTCCTTCACATTTCATTATGTCCTACTTCAATGTATCTTTTCTTGAGATATTTATGATGCTAATGTGTAACGGTGATCTTAGAGATATCCTATTGTTGAATAAAAGTTTCACTACATTTATCCTCCGATTTTAATTTAAAAACATTTAAATTATGTAATATTACACATTAAGTACAAATATATTCTTTTTATTACTTAATTTCTTTTTCTTTTTATGATATATTTCATTGTGAATAGTACATATTGTTCTAGTTCAATTACTATCTTTTATTAGAAATTACAAAATAAATTTCTATTCACATAATAAAAATAATAAATAGTTTTTAATTATATATGAATAATATTTAAAAATAATATTCTCCCTAAAAATATGGTCCATTACATTATCCCCTCAGCATTTAATAAATTTTTATCCTTCTACATTGCATATCCCATACTGGTAAAACAAATTATGGGTATCTAAAGATAATACTAACTTGAGATATAACTTCTATGGGAAACCATACTTTCTATCATAGGATTACAAGTTAACATATCATTTTAAAAATAATTTACTTTATTAATATTGTCCCTCATTTATTCTAAATAAGCTTATATTTTGATTGTCATAGTAGTTCATAGAGACATTCCTACAAAAAAATCATTTTTAAGACCTTGTTTTGAACCAAATATTATTACCAACATTATTATAATAATATCCTACATAATCATTGAGAATGATCATATAATATCAAATATCAATCCTAAGATGTATTATACAATGAAAAAATACATTAAAACTCTTATACATTTATTTAAACTATGGACTCATGGTTAATATTATATCCTATTTAGTTATCCCAATGTTAATTTAATTTGGGTTCTCTAAATATAATTTTTAACCTAATCTCTTAATGTGATTATGTAAAAAGTTCTCACAAATATTGTGTAAATAAAATAAGACTAACTAAAGGATATCCCCTAGGATTTTATAGTAAGGTGTGTAGTCTTAGATTCAGTCATCACAGACATCAATGAATATCGAGTTGATATTCAATTGGGCACTTTTAGGATTATTACTAGAAGGTCTATCTATTCTATAGTAGTATACACGTTCCAGTATCAAGATATGGATGCAATTTTTTGAAGAACCATTCATTTTCTACTTTACTAAAACATGAGGATGTATTTTTCAAAGAATCATCCAATGAACATATACCTATGTTTTTAAATTAATTTCCATTAACCTAATCCATATAATACTCCATATTACCCTAAATAACCTAAGTGGACATTTATATATTTCAAATTATGATCAACCCTAACATATTATCACTTGATGTAATTAAAAGCATAAATTTATATCATTTTAATAAATGTTAGAATATTTACCTATAGAAATAGTACGTATGACCATATATTATTCAATTGGGATTGGATTAGTACACATTGGAATAGATATACATGGTCAATGATCATGACTACACATTTATTTTTGAAAAAAAAAATTCTTTTGGGATTCAAACTCCTCCCACAAAAACATTATTATGTACAACATTTCTAATATATTATTCTATTATTCAATATATATAGATAAATTTATATATATATTTATTTAGTACATAATTATTACATTGTTGATCGTGCACATAGCCATTTTTAGTAACAACTTATCTCTTATAGTGGCCATAGGCCCATGATATAAGATTTACAGTTAGGGTCGATCTATGACTATATCTATAGGCTAGGGCAGGTGTCCTATTAATATGGTTTCCAAATGAATATGTTCATAGATCATAGACATAGGGCCTTGGTATTCTCTCACAATACAACTATTGTCGTATGATCCTTTATTTTCTAATGGGTTGAAAATATACTCACACATGAGTTAGTAAATTGTATATATTGGCATGGTTTTTAGAATTATATAGATCACATACGGCCATGGCCATCATTATAAAATTTATTTATGAACCATATATTAATTTTATGAAGACCATTGTTACATTATATTGGATACATGAAATTTTACTTATATAAAATCATCAATGTTATTTAATCCCCTTTCCGAAAGAAACTGTAACTACTTAGACATAACAATCCTTTAAATACATAACAAAATGAAAATAAAACATTTCATACATTCATAAAAAAAATTAGTTTATGATAATATGATTATGTGGAAAAAAATAAAAAATAACATATCCCTTATCATTCCAAACTATGTTACATTTTTAAACTATATAAGAAACTACTTAATCCATAATTAGTCTTCAATATAAGTTATAAATTATCTAAAAATGTTGTTTTATTCTACAAATATTAGTTCTAATACATTTAACCATATTCTGTGGATATGAATCATAATAATGTTAAGATCAAACAGTTTATAGGGGATAATATATATAAAAATATATCAATGCATAATATTTTCATGAATAAAAAGGAAAGAATAAACAAGGAATAAATTATTTCATATTAATAATCTCTAGATCCTGAAAAAATAATCATGTATAACATTACAATATAGATAATCACATGAAAAATAATAACTAAATTCATGATTATTGAATGCATGATGGATGACATCTTGATCATTATCGATAAAGACTTATCCACTTCATTATTCTTCTAATCGAGTGCACAAGAAAGTGATAATTCTTTCCATCATTTTCAAAAGTTAGACATCATGCTTATATTGGTTGTAAAATACCAAATAACCAAATATTTTGTCTCATGAAACCAACTGATGCATCAAGGGTTAATATAAAAATGCTCAATTATTATCTCTTCATTATATCTAATTAATTAACAATTTTATGGAACACAAATCAATGAAATTCATAATCAAAATTACTTAGTAATCATTGAAAAAACGTTTTTAGATAAAAAAAATGAAACACCAATAATTTTTTAGAAAAAATGTGTTAATAAGGAAATAATCTATCAAAATAGTGAATTTAGATTATTAAAAAATATATAATCAACATGGCATAATAATCTATAATCATTAATTTCTTATTATTAACATATGGGATGTTTTCAATTTCCCCAATAACTAAATAATCATAACACATCCAGAGAATGAATTTGGATGGATAAAAAACGTATACCAAGTGTAATACAATAAATTTCCAAATATGATGTCATTGGTGGTCAACTCCATCATATGTAAAAATAATTCAATGGTGTCACGTATGAAATTAAATTTAATAAATATATTCCTTTAATAGATGATGGGTTTTGGAAAAACAATTACGTGATGAAACAATTACCTTATATTGATTTGATTGAAATATTATTAATAGATGGTAATGTATAAGGTAATGACCTTAATACACCATTTATCCATATATAAGGACATTTATAAAATCATCTAATAAATATGATAATCTAAGAGGATGATTCCAGGATGAAAATAAGATGTAGGATTAGTTTCTATACAAAGTGTATGTAATGATTATATCATGAAAAATAAATATTTTGATGTGAATTAAAATCTAAATAATAAATTATATAGAATTAAATAAAGTGGAATTTATAAATAAATATCATTAAAATTAAAAAAAATGAATTATAATTTAAAATAAAATTTGTATTTCATATTTAGATTGGTGAAAAAAAAACATTAAAACATTGATAACATCATAAGAAAGAAATACTCTAATTGAGAGAGATTGAATCAAAACATAAAATATCATGAATCAATGATAATTAAATATATAGTGTAAAAAATATTAATTTTCTAGAACTTTTTACTATAATTTGGTTAATAGGAGAATACATGTATCGAAGGGAGGAATTTGAGATGAAAACCTTTTATAGTAATAGTGTCATAAGAGTCCTAAGAGAATAATAGTGTTACTATGAAATAGAAATTAAAATATCATGTAATTAATGATATTATATATACATGAATGAAACTATATAAATTAAAACACAAAATAAAATAAATTATATTTCATAATATCAAACATGTCCCATGGAATAGAAAATATAGATAAATATCTCATAAGATTATTTTTACATGGTAGAAATGTTATTTAACCTCGTGTATAAAAGACAAAAAATATTATTCACCTATATTAGAAACATTTTCATATATAACCATTTATTATATATATAGATTAATTTCTAATCGTTTATTTAACAATTAGTTGTTAGAAAATCATATTTCATATCACATAAAAGTTTTATAATGGGATGTTCTATTATTTATTATTAAAAAAATATCACCATTATTTTATTATCAAATAATATATTTTTATGGTGACCAAATTAATCCTCAAATGCCATTATAATTTGGTAAATGATAAAAGTAAAGTTTGAAGAAATTGAAATTGTGATGAACTATATTTAGAGTGTCTAACAATCAAATGATAACATATTAATAAATATATTAAATAAATAACACCTTTCCAAAATAGATAAATCTTAAAAAAATACATTATTTTTACATGATATTATTATTATATAATATTCTTAATTGATTCATAGTATACATATGATAATAATATTCATGTAGGTGGTACAGCAGAACAAAATGCGACCTTGAAATAATGAATAATTTAGTAATGAATATTTTATATTATGATAATTTAAACTTGAAATAAGAATAAAAATTAAAAACATATCTTATATAATAATTAAATTTATTCATAAATAAATTCGTGAATGTTGATTATTAATGAAATTATTAATTCATTGAGGACATTGACCCCAGGAAAAGACTATTAACTTTTCGAGTACCCAATGAACAGTATGAAATGCTTGTATAAGAAAAATTATAATTTATAATTTAAAATTCTAAATTTGGGGAAATGTGCACTCATAAATCCATCTTTATTACTATCCATTTAAGGGAGATATTCCAAATGGACCACATCCCTTAATGTAGACGACAATCCCCACAAACACACAATCAATGTTTATTTTATATTTATTAGTGGAAATAAATTATTGAATAATGGTTTCGACATAAAGATAATAAAATTTAAATATATCATTAAAAAAATTCCATCCTATTATCAAGGAAAATAAATATTGGGATGAATAATATTAATAAAAAAATGATAAGGATTAATAAATACTCTTGTTGTCAGCATGATATTTCTGTTGGGTTCATTATTTCAAATAGATGACTTAGGTTAATTAATAGAGGACAATGGATTTTGAAAATGAGGAAGGATTCAATGAATAGAACAAAAAAAGGATTATATGTTTATGTTATAAGAAATATTTGTTGTATGATTTTATTGAAGTATACCTATTTTATAATGTATGTGATGGGTAATTTTAGATTTTCCAATTATATTTCCACAATGTTCTATCAATATTCACTGATTAAAGGCTACAAAGTGAGGAATAATGGAATTTATTTTAATTAAAGTTCTTATATATTCCTAAATTCAGTTTGAAACTTTTTTAAAACATTTATCATGTATTGAAAATCATATTTTCAGGATATAACATTTTCTATACCTTGGATTCTTTTTTTACACATGTAATTTATTTTTATTCCTAATAATATAAGTATATTTATTACATAATATATAAAATAATACTAAAAATTTTGGAAAAAATTTAATATATTCACCTTTTGAATTATATATTAATTAATTTAAAAATAATAAATATGCAAGAAACAGTTATAGGGAATACATTATATTAAGTTCAAAAATATATAAAAATTAATTTCAAAATTTTATAAATATTTTGAAATCCATAATGTATCATATAAATATCATAATTTATTTAGAAAATGTCCTATAAATTTCTATGTAGTACTAATATACTAACAATTCCATAAATTTCATGGTATTTATTAAAATGAAATTTTCAACTATTGCCCAAAAAAATTACTCCTCTTAGAAAATCATAAAAAATCCCATTATGCTAATTTTGAGAATATAAAATCCAAAAAATAGATAATTTTATGAAATTAAAACTATAATATTTAAAAATTTATCATTTTAATGCAAATTAAAAATATAAATACTATATTATTTTATTAAAAAAATATATTTTTAATCTATAAGGGTTTATAAAATTATTTCATATGAATTTATAAAAAAAATAATGTAATTATATTAGTTCATATATTATAATTTATTAAAATTGGTCAATTTAGTTTATTAGTATAAAATATATAATAATTTGTTATAAAAAATATTACATTTATATTAAATAATATATATATAATATCATTAGTTATTTATTATTTTTATAATTTATTTTTCATACTCAATTGATGTTAGTAAGTTTCATTATATTATTTTATTAATACATAATATCCCATAATAATACTAATAATTATAATAATTTTTACATGAAACCAATATATTTATATTTATAATTATTTAATTTTTTATTTATTATTAATTAATTGAATTCAATGAAATTTAATTATAATAATATATGACATAGGTACACCTATTGTATACAATTATATCGATTAAAAATAATTGTTGGGACTCTATATCAAACAAATGTATTTATAACGACAACATATCATTCTTATAAATAACCATAATAAACTCAACCATTAATACATGTTTATTAGGTCACACTTTTCATTTATATAGTTTCATTTTTTTATTTCACATTATTCTTTCTACTATCATTATTTTTCTTTTTTACATGTTCTTATTATCAACTATTAATTCTAATGAATGTAGATTATCTATTTGAAAACATAGAGTTTAAGATATTATTCGTATCTATTAATTTTCCCATATTATTTTAAGAAATTTTTATGCTTTTAATAATCCACATTTTGTAATTATTACCGGTGTGTAATAATTTGTTTCATGTAATTTTATTATAATATTTTAGTAATATTGAATAAGGTGTTGTTCATTTAATTCATATATTTAATGGTATTTTAAATAATACATTTCAATTATTTTTCATAAAATATAAATATAAAATATTTTAGCATTAAAAAATATAGTTTATCAAATGAATATACTTCCTAAAAACCTAGGGCTTTATAGTTACTTTTTATTATTCCATGCATGTTATTCATAATATAAATTATAATTAATTGATATGGATATTTATTTGGAGAATGAAATTTATCATATAAAAAAGGTATGATAAGTTACATTCCCCCCCCCCCTTCAAAATATACACCCTCTAAAGTTTATATCAATCGCTAATATTTGAATAGAGAAATGTACTTTTATTTCATGAAATCTTAATGTTCGTGTGTTTATTCTCTATAATTATGGCATCCTCAGTTGTACTTTTAAGAGATGAATAATCATTTTTGTATCACATTCTCTAAATGATCAATGATATAAATCAATTTCTCTTTATAATAAATATCATTCTTAAAGTGTTCTAGAACACCACATGATTTCAAATTACAAGTTTTACATTAAATATTATGCTTTGATAGTGTTTATGCAGCAAATAGTAATAAAAATAAAATGTATATTATTATCTAACTGTTAAAAATGTTCATCAAACTGGTGGGGGGGAAATCCATGTTACCACATTATGAAATACTTTTTGAAATAAATGATTTTTCATATTTTATTACTAATTTATTGTTAAAATTAAATTACTATAGATAAATATCATATAATATTGTTTAATGCTAACATAATGTAAATTCAATAATATTAGATTTTATCAATATTAAGAAACAAAAGAAAATTTTCTAAAAAATATTAATTTGATATGAATTATTTTAGATTGATAAATATAATTTGTATCAAATAGTATATAAGAATATGATAATTTAAAAAAAATTAGATTTTATTTGTCTATTAAATGTGTTATCACACTATATTATTGTTATCATTTAGAATTTATGTTAATAAATAATTGGACATGAACTTTGAAAATTAAATTAAATTATTAATTTTTTATTTAAATATTACCATGTGATAAATTTTCGATATTTATATGAAAAGATTGATATTTTGTGAATAGTGGAAAATATTGATTTTAGTTACACCGTAGTGTCTGTGACTATAGCATGAAGTATGTAAGACTTAATATATTATAAAATATTATTCATGGATGAATATATATTTAAAAAAATATTCATTCAAAAATAATAATAGAATTTAGAAAACCCATGTATAACATTTTAAAAAAGATAATAATCATTCATTCTAATAAAAAGATGTTTTCATATTTTATTTATTTATGATATCATACAGAATAATTATTTTTTTATTACTCACTTGTAAATGCATATAATATTTTATAATAATCCATTTAACAATATCATTTAAAAATATTATAATTTTTTCATAAAAATAGTTTTTTATCTTTAAAATATAAATTTTAATTTATGGGGCTAATTTGTTTTGAGATCTAACAGAAATACTATATTTTAACACCCTTAGAAAATAAATTTCAAAAAATAATTAATTATTTTTATTCTTTGAGGCCATATTATTAAATATGTCTCATCTTTTATGGCTGAAAATTAAATTACTATGTTAAAAATCATTTATCATGTTGGATGTAAATTATGTGAAAAATGTTTAACAAAGGCTAAGAAGCATAAAACATGTTAAAAAATCTATAAATTATGAGATGAGAGTTATATTGATCACATCCATTATTCATACCATTAATTTAAGTTATTGTGTCGGTTTGAACCTTGATTAGTTACTTTACCATTAATACAATAATTAAAATTCCACTCCTCTGACTTGTAAATAGAACTCTATGTCACCGAATTTATCCAATCATTAAAATGATTTATCATGAAGTAAATATTCTGAATTCTCCTAAAATATATATACACATGTCCTTCTGTTCATGTTTTTTCCAAAATATCATGATTACGATCCATATGGTTTAACCCAAGGGTGAGAATCCAAAGGGAGAGGTAATGTTCTCCATCTACATGTCATAATTACCTTCATCTTATACCCCCAAAATTGTTTTCAATCAAATAATTTCTTATAAATTTATAATTATTTATATTTTGAAATGTTATTATACTAATGGATAACCATTAGAAAAATGAATAACATGTCATTTGTACATATGTGCTATGACCTCTTAGAATGGAATATTATATTTTAAAATCACATTCATAGATGGTAATTAACATTTATTTATGTAAAAGTTTGAAAATAAATAACAATTTTATGATTCTGACCAGATATTTAATTTATTTATACTACTCTTATTCATTTAAAATTTAGATCTCTATCTGTGTTTACGAGCAACTTACTACCTCTTGAATTGTAACTTTTAATTTCAAAATATTATCTAAAATTAATGAATTTAGATATGTATCTAATTTTAAAAAATTATATGTATTACAATATTATTATTTTTAAAGATAATATATGTCATTATATAGGTGATATTAAAAATAAATAGTCATAGTAATCATGATATCCTTAAATGAACATATTGATAAAAAGTTTTTAATTTTAGTACATTTTTTGGAAAACTAATGAAACCATACATTTTTCATGATTATGAAATAATAAAATATTTATAAATTCAAAATTTTAGATATTATGAAACTATTTTACAAAAAAACCTTCTCCAATAAATATATCATGGTTGATTTAGTCAATGTGATTAAACCACGACATGTAACCAATATAAGGAAAACCAATTTTGTAAATGAATAAAAAATGAAAATAAATAAGTTTTATAAATTGAAATATATAAAAAATATTTGATTAATTTTTTTATAAGCCTTATTTTATTGGTCATGATATTAAGAACACACATATATAAAAGTAGGACCTAAGTTATGGATTCTCACATCTCAATTTTTCAACATTGATAAAAGATTTTTATTCACCACATGTCCCCTTTCTTCATAAAAATATTTCCCTTTCATGTATTTTTGTTATATTTTTAGGAAATCTATAAAAATTAAAAATCCATATCATGTCATAACTTAATAGGTTTCTTATATGAATGGTAAAAATGTTATAAATTGTATGTAGAATATGTTTTATTTTTATTTGGGTATTAATATATCCTTCTTGACTAATCATTTCTATGTCCACTTATTTTATAGCTTCTCTATTCAACATAGTGTACAAACATATTTTAAGGTAATATACATAATTAAATAAAAAATCACGTTTATTTCAACATAATAGTTACATTATTTTTTGGATGAATACTTTTACATTCACATAAATTGTTCTTGTCAATGTTTATACCTTATCTACATTCCAATGTTATCATATCCTATATCAAAAGGAATGTATTTTTAATCACACTTTTTAATCATATTTCTCTATAAAATATTTTAAAATATCCTTTTAGTATCTTTTTTAATAATGTGGTTTCAATATAGTTATGTTAAAACAACAAATGTGACATTATAAACTTCACATTTTATTTGGTTTACAAATTATATTTATTTTTCTCAAATTTTCTATATTTTATTATAACATATTTCATTTATATTTTTTATTAATTTTCCATAAATATATACATAGTTCACTTTAACATTCATTATTGGAGTTAAATATTTTTCCATTCCCTTTTTAATTCACTATTTCACATCAATCTATTTGTAGGTAATTTCCCCATATTTTATTTCTTATCATATCCCCCATGAAATATTATTAAAAACAAATATATTTTTAGACCCTAATTTTTTATGGAAAACAGAAATAATTTAAATATTGGTTAATATAAAAATATATTATTTTTCCTTCATTAAAATATCCTTTAATAACTTCATAATGTTTTTCATATGTTACATGATTTAATTCTATAATTTTTAAATATTCACATTAATTCTTAAAAATATGGACCTAGTTTTAGTAACTGTGTTTATTTATTAAAATATTAACATGAAAAATGAATTGATTACATCTTATCTTTTGATGAATTTGCATGTATAATTTTTTTTCATTAAGATAAAATTTTAAATGACACATATTAATCAAGGTATTTAACATGATTATTATTTTTTTAATTTTAATTTTCCTCATCTATAACCCATATTCATGTATCTATATTGACATGATAAGTGCGACTATAATTATATAGACCTCCAATGAATTTGTTAATGTCTTCATCCGAAGAAAAACCATGTATGGTGAATGGGTATTTTTCATAGAATGGTATATTATATTATGTTGGAATTGATCTCTAACTTATGATTAAGATTTAATGTTTATGTTATTCTCGTGTATTTATGGTTCAATGAACATATGATATCATTCACTTAATATATACTTCCACTAATATGATTATTAATATTTTTTGGATGTATTATTATGCCTCATAAATCATATGTGTTATCTCACCATCATGTTATATCCTATTATTCCCTTTGTAGTGTCAATATAAATAAAATACCAACATGATCAATCGTGTCCAAGATGTAATACCACGTAGCATCATGCATGCCTCCCCATATATAAGAGGTTACCGACTGAAACAAGTGGTATGAATCATATAATGGGGTGAATAAATCCTAAGAATGTTTTCATATGATCAATAATAAACAATCACTAACATAATAAACCATCACATTAATCAAATGGAATTCCTAAATAAATGTCACAAGGAATGTAAAATAAAAATATATTTGATAAGTTGTATGATTATTCATGGTATATAATGTAGAAAAAATTTAACAACAAACTGTAGGTCCCTATAGTTTCCATCATATCCCACCAATAGCTCCATATTCCTCAAATCACTGATCCACCACAAGGAACATACCCTTCACAATATCCCTCCTAAAATGTAAAAGCGCAATAATATACCCTATTAGGGTTTGAGTGTTATACATAATAGGACACCACCAATTTATTCATAACTAGATGTAATCACTTTACATGTGATTACCCTAATAATAAAAAATATATATGAATACTAGTAACATATAATGTACAACTAAGTGGTGTTTCACTATAGAAGACACCAAAAACCTCAATATGTTCCCCTATTTTTCCCATTCTACAATGACAATCATCGGCATAATAGTATCAAATAAAATACCCAAGGCTCATAAATCATGCTTCTTGTCATTGTGTGATTATGAAAATCAATATACACTAGGTATCAAAGTAGTCATGTTCTTGGAATGTTTTGGGAATTGATAAAAATTTATCTTTCACTATGAATCAAGAACATACGCCTTGACATATTCTAGGCATTGAGTTCATCACACATCATCCTCGAGAAACCATTATATCCATACACTATGAATATTTCCATCTTCTCCATCTTCGTAGAACATGCACACTCGCCCTATAAGGGATAAAAATGTCACATACTTCCAACTTGATTGGGATATAATAACAAAACCACAATAGAACACATAGAATCGTTGGTACATGTGAATTTATAGAACAACATCACAGGTAATTTTGAACAACAATACTTGTGATGAACATTGAACATGAATAATGAGGTACAATGTACTCATGGTAATAAGTGTCACATCTAGTTCTCAATGATACAAATGCACCCACATGTGACCATTATATGACACATTTATCATATATTTATATAAATAAATCCTATTAATGTTTCAAGAATGAAAATATCCCAATATGGTATAGAAAACCCAAAAAAATGTATTTTTGTCACTGAAAGGATAAATAACCATATTTGGATCGATAGATGGAGTGGAATGATCAATAGTTAAAAGATAATATTCATTGAATTATTATCATGGAGTTACACATGTTAAATATCATGGTTATTCAAGGGTTCCTATAACCATAACTAGTAATTTAATTTCTAAAATAAATAAAGTATCTCATGTTCTAAAACCTCCACTCCCCTGTATAATTTTCAAATTAGTATTTTAGATTATCACAAATGATAATATTTTATCCATGTTATATAATATTAAAGTTATAATTTTAGATTATCACATGGTATGCTATTTTATATAACATTGGTAATTTTAAAATTATAATTTTAGATTATCGCAAGTTAGGGTATTTTAACAATATTGAATAATTATCAAATTATAATTTTTTATTGTCACATCCAATGATTATTTTTCTGTCCTCTATATTTATTATATTACTATTTTATATTATAACTTGTAATGAAAATTATATTTCAATAATTATATAAATTTATCATTTATTATATGTGTAATTATCCAACAATAATTTAATAATCAATATTGTGTAATCCTAAAAAAATTATATTTTGATATTTTTTCCAAATTATCCTTTTATAATTTTGTGTGATATAAAATGATATTTCAAATTCAAAAATATTTTATAAAAACATTGTATAATTTAATGAAATTATATTATTATATGACATTATAATTATATATCATAACATACTATTTTATTTTGTAAATTTAGGTTTAATGTAACCTTTAATGAATTGGTATAAATATCAATAAACTACATTTACATCTATCATTTAAAATATTATCCAAATTTATCCATTAATAATTTTGGCATGTTATTTATTTAAATTTAAATACTCTTTCCACAAAATGATTCTGAAATTTGATCATTTAACATAAGAAAATAATTACATAAATAAAAATTAATAAATAAAATCAAGGTTCGTCTTCTTCGTAGAACCCAAATAATAGAGTGGATACCCTATGGCATTTTTTCATCTAGAAAAATGATCCAATAAATTTGGTAAATATCCTCACCAAAGTGTTTAATGGGGTATATTGAACACATTGTTAAGATAGTAAGTATGGGAAAAAGTAAGTTATTTAAAAGATAATATATGTGTGTTCATCGTTATGAGGAGTTTAATACCCAATTACAACCATTAATCATCTTAAAATTCAACACAAGTTCATTGATTATCCGAAATTCATATGGTTTTAATTTGTTTTTCTAAATGGGTGATACATGATGGGTTTTTAATCCTTCAAGAATTATAAATGGATCCCAAGTGTATTGTGAAAGGAATAAGAACATTAATTATTTTTTAAGTAAATCAATAATCTTTATTATTTAATATAAATATTAAATAATTTAAATTAATGATCTATTTAGAAAAATGAAAAATGTGGATAAAATGTACTCCCCTGTGATTGACCCAATATATTATAAGTAATGATGGATTCATATTTCTCATACAACCCACATTTTGTGGGATATTCAATTATTTTCCAGAAATACTATAATAGAAATATTAAATTACTTATCTTCATGTGGGATCATACCAAAAAATATAGCGAGCACTAAATTTATACCCCACTTCGGGTAAACCATCAATCCTAGACCTAACATTTTTCTCATATTTCCAAAATGACGTACAGTTTTAGAAAATTAATTCTCTTTTGAGGAAAAAACATAAAAAGATTAAATTGCATATCCTTGCATGTGATATTTTCAAAATGTCTGGGGTCAGAACTGTTATTCCCCTAATAGGGTAAAAACCACATCTTGAACCTATTAGTTATATATGATTTTACAACTGACATACCATTTGGGATATATTAAAATATTTTGGATCAATCATGTTCTCATAATATAATCTATTTATTGTTTTTATTTCTTCTTCATTGACGCTATATGGGACTCTGAGTCTCACACTATCTCATTACGTATAATTTAAAATATTAAATAAAATATTACAAGATTCTAAATTAGTTTTTACCCTTACACAAAGCCTCTATTTTTAATTTTTTTATATAAAATTTTTTAAAAAAAAATTAATATTATTTATTAAAAATTATGGTTTTTGTGACATCAAAATAGTCAGGTTCTCAAATTTATCCCTATCTATAGAATTCTCATCCTCTAGAAGTAACACTTATGATCTTTCTCTAAAAACTCATCCCACTGATCTTGAACATTTGACTCACCCTCCCAAGCATCCTCTAGGATCTTTCCATGCTTCTATAGAATCAGGATTGGGGATACCGTCTTTCCTCTCCACACCTTCCCTTTATTGTCTATGATCGACACCATATTATCTTCATAAGATACAAAGGTATCCATATCAAAAACCTTTCATTAAAAAACAAGCTCATGGTCGGGTATGTATCTCCAAATATTTAACACTTGTAACACATCATGCATATGTTGATAGTGATATGGGATTTCAATATGATACACCACTGCCACTATCATGTTAGTGAACTCAAAGGGGAAATAAAAATTTCATACATTAATTACCTAGTTCTTTGAGAATATCCTCCCTAGAAAATAAGCCGCTATTATGTAAACATATTCCCCAAAAACAAACTCCAAATATCTCCTCATATGGTTGGTAAAATATATATGTATTCCCTATGAGGTTATCAACATATTCTATATCATCATCACACTATTATAGGTCAAATTGACAATACCGGGGCCATAAATTACTGCTTCACAAAAAACATTCTAAAATAGAAGTGAGCTACACGGACTACCATATGAATCATAATAAGGAGTTGTAGCATACTTACCCATAATACACATAGTGGTGCCCTAAGATGTTACTCCCAAAATCTTAAAGTGTGCATCCCCATTCACCAAAGACTCCAAACTATTAGCATGGGAATAGGGTGTGTATATGGGGAAAGTATTCACTCATTAATTATAGTGGAGTAGAGAGGTATATAATAAATGATAAATATAGGAAACAATTATAACATATATACAACTGTTTAATAATTATAAATCATATAATGTAAATGGATAGTGGAAACTTAATATCATTAGATACAAAATTATGCAGATGATATTTCTAAAAATATGAGTACAACTGGAATTTGGAAAACATTAATATACAACATTCTATAAAAATAAAAAATGAAAAAATGAAGCTAGTACTAGCGTCATGATAATAGGATCAACCCATATCAATTAGAATCTATCCATGATCCCTGAATCAATAATCAGATGTTATATTCTTCCCTTATATAGATATTACATAATAAATTCTTATTGGGTTCCAAAGGAAGACAAAAAAGTTTGGGATATATACTCAATAGACCAGCACAAATTGTTTCCAAGGAAATCTTGTTCATTTGATGTAAAATTAGTAGTGAATGAGTAATAGTAAATGTCAGGAAAAAAATAAAGAAAAAATGATGGACTGAGTTTCAAGAGGATACTTGAATTCCACTACCAACCTGGAACAATTCCACATGACTTATAACCATGTATCATATACAAAAGTGATAAAAAATGTACATGGGTCATCAAAAATAATTCACAATGTGTGGAACAACCCCACGTAAGTGATATTCTGTGGAGGATGTGTCCCTTGGATATAAAATTAGCATTATCATAATTTAATAAAAAATAATCACATGAAAACATGGAAAATCAACCATAAAATACAGTATGGGGAACATGAGTGTGTCCCAGGTGATACATAATGGAATATCAAGTGTCACTGTAGGATCTCCTGAATTAACCAGTAATGTAGAACTCATCTAAGGCCAACCATAAAAGGTTTCTCTTGTTTAACTATTGTAATTGTGTTAACATGAACCAATGAGGCCATCCCAAGAATCTCTCATACAAAACTATTCATTCATTGAGTCATTTTATTACCATATTTCTAATGAGCCTATCCAAAATGCCTAACCAGTGTAGTTGGTGTAACTCATGTGTATAAATAATCCACCTAGAGAGGTCATCCAAGGATATCCAAAATTCACTCAAGGCTCAACCAATTGATAAACAAAATAATGGAAATTCCATCACTGATTTACATATGTTGGGACCCATGTTTTATCCTACATCATAATATGGTAAAGCATAATATTCATGAATACATAACATCAATAATGAATTTCTTGTATAGCATGATAAAAAATCATCCCAATTCAATTAATTCTATTCAAAAATAGTGGCATAGGGTATAAATAAATAATCAGGATTCATAAAGAATGAATAATAAAAAGTGATTTCCTAACATTGTTCCTTGAATTAATTTTAATTTGACTAAATATTTGGAGGCTTTTAATACAATTGATATACACCTCAAGAGGATTTTAGTAATTTTAAGGTGGTTTCGTAGGGACTGATGGAGGGTCACACCCATAGAGGAGAGTCATATTAAAGAAAAAAACCTATTATGTTCTCTTCCATATTATAAGGTCAATATAAGTGGGATAAACCTTCTAGATTATGTTATATATAGTTTCATATGCTTCACATGAAAGGCCTGAATTTGGTCACTATAGATCACAGTAAAAACATAAAGAAACATGAGGAAAAGAATAAGCCACATTTATTCTGTTCATATAAGACCACTCATCCGTTGGAATCCTTTGAATCGATCTATAATAGGATATCCCAAGAATCTTCAAATGTTCAGAAAATTTGTTAAATGATGTCACACAAATTATTCATAATATAAGAGAAGAGAATTTATTTGTTTAAGTAAGAGGATTCTACTTCTTACATTAATATTTCCAATGCACCTGATGATAGTGCTAAGATATTATGAATAAAGGAGGAATAAAAATTCCTTTCATGTACATGGAGGAAGTACTTCATGTATGGTATATCCACCATAATAAAGATGAAAATATGATTAGGTAATAAAAACCCAATATGGGAAATTGAAAAATTTATATTTAAATGTGGGGGGTAAGGTTTGGAAGAAGAATTCTTCAAACCCTGTGCCCCACATTTCCAATGGACACTCCACACATAGTATAGGAATAGAGTTTGACTAAAAATGTGAAAAACATGTGAAATAGGTTTGTTTGTAATTTCTATAATCTCACATGGCTATACACCCTAGCATACATGGTTGTAGATAAACTGTGTGGCCTCCATTGTGAAATGGGTACCTAGCATGGTTGACTCACACAGAGAGCACTTATCATGTGCTAACTGGACTTCTCAGTTTGTATTTTAGTTTTCTGAAACACCAAGATATCAAAAAACCCAAAACACACCAAAAAATCTCTATATCCATATATTCCCATTACTATTATACAAATTTGGTGTTTTAATAGTAAAACAAAAAATCAAACCTCTCTAGAATGACATGATGTTACATCCTCACCTCATTAAATCGACTTGTCCCAGAGTATCCCTTCTGATGGTGGATAAATGACATCTTTGAAATGTTTATGACACTATGCATGTACAATGACCTACCAATCCTAGTTATTTTCTTGTACATGGGGTTACATAAATAAAACCTAATTTTATGGGATTGAACAACCTTAGAGATGATTCAATATTCAATCAGTGGTACATGTCAGATTCCCCATAATGTATGCATCTATATCTTTGTCAATATCCTTAGTGGAAAAAAATTAGATCATTTAGCATGATACTAAAAAATTTATGACATTTGAAATACATTGTTCAAGGTAAAATGTTTCTGACATAACTAAATACAATAGGAAACCAGACTAACACTCTCCATGATTGCATAAGGAACAACATTTAGAGACGATAGCTTTCTCTATCTCTGAATTCACCTATGACCAAATTTATGTAATACAATTTGAAATAAAAGACGACCCACCTTGAAATATTGAGGTATGAAAAAATTATCAGAATAAGACTTTTGGATAGACTGAGCTATATCTATATGCTTCTAAATAAGCTATACATCTTCAAAAGACTCCTGCACGATACAAGGACCCAGTTCTGCTACCTCGCCTACCTAAACACATCACAGAGGTGAATGATGTGAACTACCATAAAATAACTAATAATAAAGATTATAAATATTTTCTTAAAAAGTTTTTTTGTAGTAAAACTCAACAGGGGGATATAATTCCCTCATTAACATTTGATGTTAAGGATACATGCCTATAACATATCCTGAAATACTTGTGTCATTCTCTCAAACTACCTGTTAGAATGGGGATGTTATGTCGTAATCAAGATCACTTGTGAACCAAGTTAATTTTCCAACCTATTCTAGATCTGTGATGTAAATTATGCATCTTGATATGATATGATAGAATATGTAATTATATCAACACCCATAATCTATCAAATATAGATCCTCACAAACTCATAAACAAAACATTACACTCTAATGGATAGAATGTGTGTGCCATTGGTCAACCTATCGATGATCAACCATACCGTATCATTTCGTTAAGGGGATTCTGAAAATTTGGTTTTGAAATTTATGGGGACATCAATTCATTTCCACTCAGGAATGGATTGATGTTGTTGAAGTCTAGTTGGTCAATAATGATCAGCTTTTACCAACTGAAATGCAGATAATTGTGTGATAAAACATTTAATATGCATCATCATACATTCCCATAAAAAATGATTTTGTTCTGGGTAAGATTTTATAATCCCAGGATGAACATCCAAAATAGTGGTTTAAGATTAGTCCATAAGATAATCATGTATATCAGTATGCACCAAAATAGGACCATAGAAGAGAATTGACTCACTCTCAATGGAAACCCAACTATGGAGTGGGTTCTCACCTGTAACTACATCCCATAGATCAAGGCCCTCCGAACATGAAAGCAGCCTCATGTGAAACCATTACAAGAGAGGTGATATCGATGATGTGGTTCCTAATATAGGATACCTTTGTTGTTCATGAACATCTAGGTGAATCTCATAAAATAGTTCTATCAGCTTCCACTCCCTAAAGGCCTCATGAATAGCCTATGTTAGATGCATTTATCTATGGGAATCATCTACTAAATAACTCTTCTAGCATTTATACGCAGGATCAAAATATAATGACTACAATAGTAATACCCACCTGCACTTCCTCATATTCAAATCATCCTATGTAGAAATTTATTTAAGACTTTTGGGATCTATGTAAAAAGTGACCACTCTCCTAATAGATATTTTCTCCCATAGCATAGAGAATGAACCAATGCTACCAGATTAAGGTCATGTGAAGTGTAATTCTATGTGTTAGGTATTAGCTGATGAGGGCTATATTCTATAACCAAATTACCCTACTTTTGATCATCTCTCGACCAAATTCCTAAAGCATCACAAAAAAATATATCTTCATCATGAATATGTGCTATCAAGATCAACATTGAATTCGTTATCCCCTTAAACAATTGTATGGACGTATAACAAGATTCAAAAAAGATGAAATTCAGAACCACTATAGTCAAACCCATCATATGCACATCCAAAAGTGAAATAAAATGAATCAGTCACATCTAATATATATACATCACTGTGAAACTATGTATTCCAAACACATTCATGGGATGTTCCCTGGAACCCTAGTATTTTCCTTCTCTAGGATAACATATATGCCCGCCTCTAAAATTATATTTCCCATGAAGTGAATCCAATGCATCCAAAATTTTCAATTTTTAAGCATAAAATAAATCTATTTATCTCTTCAGGTATTCAATATGACATCAAGATTATTGGAATGGTCATTCTTAGTGAGAGAATACACTAATATTTCATCTATGAACACTACCACAGATGAATATATTTATAAGCTAAAGGCCCATTTCATCATATTTATAAAAAATGCATCAACCTTCATAAGAAATATTGACATAAAAAGATACTCATACAAGCTATACCTACATCTGAAGGTTGTACAAGTTTTTTATGATTTCTCACATAGACCTAATGGTAGCCTGACATAAGATTGATTCTGGAGAAAAATATCACTTATTTGATCTATTAGAAGAGTTCCTCTATATATTGAAATGGATTTCGTTTCATCAACATAATCTAGATCAATTATAGTTAATCCATACATAACCAGATGTTATTTTCTTCCTTCTAGTTGACAAGAAAATACAAACCACTAGGTGATGTACTGGGTTGTATGAAACTATTCTCTTCTAATTATTATATCTTCTTATTGAGTTATTAGAGTTTTTGAAGAATCGTTCATATATGGAGGAAAGAAAGCAAATTTCATACATGGAACTTGATCAATTTCAAAATCACCTCTCATAATAGGTAAGAAGGATAAGAAATTAGATAAGATGTTCTTAAAAAATTCATAAAAAGAGGGAACTCTATAAGCAACATTCCTTGATCTCTCATAAATAGACTACCAATATGGGTAGTTACCTTAACCATCCGTCGATACACTATTCTAGAAGGAATCACCTGTATATCATATTATCCATTATGGAGATACATTCTACCCTAATATGAAGTAAATGACATCCTCTAGTGATAATAATCCACATGAGCATGATAAAGAAACAACGAGTGCATACTGATAATGACATGAATGTAAATTATCTTGAGGATGAAAAAATTCAACAACAAACAATAACAATCTATCTCAAGGGGGAACTCCTTTAAATGGATTATACTCTTTGATTGAGCCCATAAAGGTGTTTCAAGAGTTATAAAACCACAGAAGTACTCCATTTCTAGCCCAAGTCTCTCCATAAGCTCATTAGATATTAAAGTGTGTGAGGTAACTATGTCAAATATGGAAGAAATTAATTTAAACAGCACTATAATAATTCCTCAAATAGTATAAGTATAAATACTTTTATACTAGAAATAGGATAAACTTCATATATATGGCATGATATGCGGCCTTTACATGAAACCTGAATTAATTGTCCAGGTCCGCTCAGATGTTACTTTGCCTCTAAGGTCAGACTATCAAAGCCAAGATCACTTTATCATCCTAATGAGCTGATACAAGACCAACTAAAAACAAAATTTCGATTTACTGATAATGTACCTTAATTCACTATTGGAAATGATCCCCTCTTATTATATTCTAGAATAAAATATCAATAGAAACATTGTTGGAAAACCATGAAACTACAAGCTCAGCACTTGATTGGTTTCCTAATACATTGGGGATTTTTATTTTATAGACTTCCAAAATGTTGACACACCACATATATATCATTATGAGTCATCTATCCAGAGGTTTCCCCACATGTACACTCAAAATAAAGCTTCCTTCTACTAGAATATCCATCTCCCTACCTCAGAATTGAACCTCCCTGGATTACACTACCATCTTCCCTAAGGTGAAATTTTGTAATGAGGACATGGATCACTATCTCTAAAATGGTAGTCAACCAGATCATTTTCACCTACAATCAAACAATGCACATAATCCATTCATAAAATCACCTAGCAGTCATCAACTCATCGCTAATCAGTGTTAGAGAAAAACATTGAGTCTTGGTGAACTAAGAATAATATTCTAACAATATCATTGTATACTGCTATAGATGCATAAAATACATAGAATAGTAAAATCATAATGTATTCCAAAAGAAGAGATTATATAAAGAAATATAAATGTCTACCGAGTCTATATCATGATAATTATCAACAAGATATATGATGTCTCACATATTTTTCTTAGATTCACATAGTATGTAGGTGGTGAGAATGACCCTCATATTTGGAGGAATATCATCATGGATAAAATTGATACCATAGCTTCTATACGTGACTCAACAAACTAAGTTATATTCTCCCATGGTACGATGGGATGGATATTCTACTGAAACTCTAGAGTTAGCACTTCCATAGTAGGAGACTGTTAGGGACCACCCTATATGGTATGCATGAACCCAATGAATATTTCTCTAAATAGAGCATTTATGACCAATGGAAGATCTATAAGAGGATCCTCTAGATCCACTTTTGGAGATACCACTAGTGGCCCAAGGCCCACAACCTCTCGATAATTTTCAACACCCCTTTCCTCAAATATTATTTACAGAAATAATATTGGAATGACTCTACAATTTTAGAGGACACCCCTTATAAAAGATTCAACCATAGATAACAAAAAATATAATGGATGGAACATTTATAATGACCTCATATAATAGATTCACAACCATCATATTATACTTAAATCCAGTTCAAGGTTATAATAATGTGTATCATAAGGATCGTATGAGACACAACCTACATCCCACTACGTTGGCCAGTTCATGATCAATGTCTCATATAACATAATTATGATTATGTTATATGGCGTGTGAATTGCATAGTATGGGGGAAAAGACTTTAAATTTCAATAAGAATGCCAATTATTCATAACCATTTGAATTATATATCATTAAATAATTTATTTTTATTCTAAATTATTTGGATACATATATCTCAATCTAAATAATTGAATCATTATTTGACATTTTCTAAAGGCATTTACTATTTTTAAATAGAATTTAGGATTCCATGTAACTGCCATATGGTATGTAAATTTGGTTTTAAGATGTATCAGAAAATTTGAAATGCTTTTATTGTTTAGGGTAGCATTGAATTTTAGAATTATGAGCTTCATAACTATAAATCGGTTTTCAAGTAGTAATGCCAATAATTTTTCATCCTATAGTACCTGCAATTCTAGGATAAAAAATCGAATAAATGATTTAATAAATGTATAAACATCAATATATATTGGAGAAAACATTTTTTATGCAGGCAATTCAATTAATCCCTCTATGTTATTTCTTCATGAATCATTTGAATAATGTAAAACATATCAAATAAGGAACCACAATCTATTCTTACTATAGGAAATTCACATGTAAAAGTAGATACAACATTGAATTATGGGTGATAAGTATTCCCTATGGTGCCCAGTATGATGCAACAATTTTATATTCCCAAATATCATTGTGATAAGGTAAAAATAAACATTATATTAATATCTAAAATAATAATAGCATAAGAAAATTGTGCCACCAAATGGTGAAATATGTAAAATTGTAACATGCACAACATTTAACACACAATTACATCCTAGCTAATCTGGGTTTCCCCAATACGTGTTGTAGATACTCTAAAGAACATTCTCATTCCCAAATTCCCATTCATACAAGTAACCTATCAAAATAAAAATATATATAGAAAAGGGAAGATCCATGATACCACATTGTAGTGTCCCACCCTTGAAGGAATATAGTGGTTCCTAGAGATGGTAGGCCACAAGAACCCAATGAAACCTCCCCCTAAATTAATGTATATCATCTAGTAAAGGGGGAATAGGGTGTGTCTATGGTGATATAATTCCATTATTGATCATAGTGGAGAACATTGATATGTAATTATGGTGATGCTATGGAAATAGTGATAATAGAAAGGAAACAATATAATAATAATAAATCATGAAATGTAAATGGATGTGGGAAGCTGAATAACAATAGATACAACATGATGATGCTGATATATCTACACAATAAATGATTTAATGATAAAAATTAGATAAAATCAAATAAAATGTTCTAGAAAATATATAAATGATAAATGGAATATAGTACTAGCATTAAGTGCATTGGCTCTGTCCCATTCTCTCATACTCTATCTTGGAATATAGAATCAAGCATTGAAATACAACATCTTCTACTTATCTATAAATAGAATCATAAATTTTTCTTTGGTACTAATGGTAGACCATGTTGGGTGTGAGTTATACATATTATAACTCCATCAATGGTGTATATATCAATCTATCCCTTGTGATATTAAATTAGTAATCTGTCAGTAATGGTAATTTGTGGAAATATATAAATAAATAATGATGGATTGACTTCTTATGAGATACCTGACCACAAATAACTGCATTTTCCAAACATAGGTGTCTCTAAACAATGTAACCTATACAAAAGTGATAAAGAGTGTCTTTGGGTTATCACAAACAATCCATCTAGTGTTGTTTGACCCTAGGTGTGTGATTTTTCTTGAAGTAAATCAAATAAGCGTTCTCGTTAATTAATAATAATTAATCGTACATAAACCTTGCAATGAAACATTAAAATACCACATGGGAATCCTATTATCTTCCAAGATGATTCATAGTGGAATACCAAGTGTCATTGTAAGATCTCATGATGTACCCAACACAATAGAGCCTGTAAAAGGTTACCAATAAAAGGAATCCCTTGTTTAATTCTATATATTCTATAAACATGAACTTTTCATATCATCCTTTGTATCTCACATAGTAAATAAAGTATCACTCAAGGAATTGAATAGCCATCATTCCAATGAGATAGTATGTGATGCCTCTATCAAGGAACCTATTTCAATCATGGATATAAATAATTTGTTGGGAGATCCATTTGATGGCATGCCAAGGGTTTCTCTCAGGGAGTCCAACTAATGAAAATATGTATGATGATCCCATCCACGATGTCCTTATGCGAGTAACCCTTTTCTCTTCATAATCATAAACATGTAAGGAATAGTAGTCAATATCACATATCATCATCAAGTAATTTCCTGTTCAATCTGATAAACAAAATTAACCATTTAATTTATTTGGGACTACAATTTTGGATTAAGTCATAAAGAAATAATCATAACGAATATGGAATAAATAATAATGATCAAGGGGTTGTCTCCTGGAATACCATTCATATTAAATAAATTAATAAAATTAAAGAATTTATTATAAGTAATACAATCCTCAAGAGGTGTGAAGGAAATTTTATGGTAGTGGAAAAAGTATGCAGGTTTAGAAACATGCATAAGTGTAGGACATATGAAGGTGAAAACCATAGGAGGTTTTTCTATATAATATAATTTATTATTAGAATGAGAACAAATTTATATTAATTTATTTGTCAATATAGAGGTATCATTGAAAATTTATAGCATGAAACATAATGATGCAGAGTATAAACACAACTAAACACATTGTAACAAGATATATCACCATCCATATGATCAAAAAAGTCTATTAATCCGTTTTGATACCATTAATTGTGATAGAATGGGGGAATTTAGAAGGTTCAAAAATTTCTGTGAGAATAAAGAAAATGAGGTCACAACAAAATAGTGAAATGGTGGATAAAAGAAATTATGAACAAATGGAAGAATATTGTATAACATACCTTATGGTTTACAATGCACCTGATGGTGATGAGAATTGATATTAAATAGATGATGAAAAAATCCTAGATTTGAATTTTTGAAGATTCCTCATGTGTGGAATTTCTCCTGGATGAATGATGAAAAGAGTCTTCATGATTAAGAACATGACTGGGGAAAAGGATAAATTCACAATTAAAATTGTTTTCGAATTGTTTCCAAGCACGGTTGGACCACTTCTGCACCAATCATGTAACCCACACTACCATGGGACACCCCACACATGGGATATGTGATCGGATTGACTATATATGTGAAAACCATACTATAAGGCTTTGTTTTGGGTTTTTTCAATCCTGTACGGTCATTTTCCACAGCACACATGGGTGTAAAAAATTCAGTGGTATCCTCAATGAACTAGGTTGCATGAATCAATGACCCACACGGTTAGTCCAAACTATTTTTAACCATGCAGCCTAGTATGTCGTCCCATTTTATGATAATATAAGCATTAATCATTCCCCCGACTATCTATATATATCTATAGCCATTAAATCACATTTCTAGAATATTAATATTGGTTTTTAACAATGACATAATGATATGTACCAATATTAAAATCCAGGACATTACAGAGTCCATTGGAAAATTAGAACAGTAACTATTATTTTTTTAGACTCAATCATGGCTTGGTGATTATATCATGATCTATCTATAACCACCATGAATTCTTAAATTTTATCCCCCATTTTGTGTATTTACCTCTTCGACACTCCATCAGTTTGATGAAGGTACGTTATGCCCATTATCATATGAGTGTATTGCTATTTCTACAACACATTCAAAAATTGTGACATAAAACATTTGTCTATATCTAAAACAATTATGATGGGAAGTCTAAAATAGAATTAGATATCTTGTAAATGATTCCTTCTTAGACCATTTTCTGAATGAGTCTATCTGGTAACTAATAAGTGAAATAACATTGTTATCATTTTGAATATTAATAAGTCTTTGTCACAATTCCTCAAGGACCTCGGTAACATTTTCATAAAGTATAGTGTGTTGTACTAACTGTAACATCCCAGGTAAATAAAGAATAAAGAATTTTCATATTTATTAATATTTACGAATTAAATACTGATTTTATTTTAAAGGGGTTGCTATGTTCGATAGCGTACCCGATACGCAACGATGAGTTTCTTTGAAACATACGTAGCACACTAGTAATAAAATAATATTATTTTAAATGTTAGTTAACGAGTAGCCGTTGTACTGGCTGGAATGGATAGAAATAACTAAAATATGATTATATATGTTTTTACGAAAAAGGCTTAAAATTCAATTTTAGGCATTTATACCCTAATTTTCTCGAAAGGTCCACTTATCACCTTTTGATGGATAACCGTCATTAAATATAGTTTTGTTCACTCTTAAACATTATTTTGGACCAAATATAACTCTTCTTTAGAATCGGGACATCAAAATTTTCTTTGTGTAAATTTTTGGTACCTTTCTGATAAAGTTCCTTTTTTATGAATAGTGTAAAATGTTGTATTTTAATTCAAAACCCCTTTTTAATCTAAATTATTTATATGATTAGATTATTATTTTAATTTGTTTTAAAGTGAAATTAGAAAATATTTTTACCAGTTAATCCAATGGTGGTCATTGGAATCAATTTCACTTTGAAATTGGACTTAAACTGGTGTTAATCTTTTGATACTTATTGTTTCACAAAAACACGCTATTTGTCATGACAGCGGGAATTAATTATTAAATTAATTAATTTGACTTATATGTTTTGAATTTTGTAAAATGGACTTCATTTTTGAATTCGGAATATCAAATATAGCTTAGGGTGAATTTTTGGTAATTTTCTGAAAAACTTTAATTTTTGATGAATAGTGAAACCACTAAGTGGTAATCAAGCAAACTGATTTTTCAGTTAAATGAAAGTTTACCACTAATGTGTTTTGAATTTTGAAAATCCGACATACATGGTTGTCATTAAGAAGTAAAATGTGGTTCAATGAGATTAAAATAATTTTTTGGTGAATAGTAATTTTTTTCATTAATCGCGATTAGAGGTAATTAGTGTAGTTTAAGGTAAAAATGGTATTATAAGAATGTGAAAACACCATGAAACTTGTCCTACACCTATTGGGTGGGTCATGGCCGACCAAGACAATCCATGGGCCAACTTGGGGACCCCATGGAGCCACTTTAGTTGGAAAATGACATTAATATATTTTTATTTAATGTTAAAGTGAAAATAACACTAACATAAATTGTTTTACTAAAATAATTTTTGAGTGGGGTTATACAAGTCCAAATTTTGATTATAAATAGTCATTGGAAATATAATAAGATTTCCTACATCATATTATTTTTTTATGATTTTTAGACATTAAATAAATTACATTATTTATGACATAATAATGATGCAGTGATGACATCATTATTTGGCGATTTAAATAAAATGGAAAGATAATGAAAAATCTAAAACCTACACATGGCCAAAACCAATTGGATGAGTGGATTTAGAACCCTTATCACCTTATCCACGAATTATATCAATGTGGGACCTTTTAAAACCGAAACACATTTTCAAATAAAGAAATATTTCTTTACATTCCAAAAGTGCCCCTCCTCTCCTCTTATAAAAGGCCCCCACCTCTACCTCATTTCACACACTTCTCAAGCCTTTGGCTCGGCCAACCCCTGCCCAATTACTCTCTCCACATCCCTCTCCTCATCCTAGGGGATTCCCTTTGGGCAGAATCCTTTCAAAGGAAGCCTTTAGGCTCAAATCAAAAGGAGGTACACTTTTAAAGGTAATTCAATCTCTCTTGTTCATTTGTTTTATTTTGCTTCTCCAACCCTCTAAAATCTTTTTATTTACTTCTTTTGTAACAACACCAGTATCTTAAATATACTAGGATGTTGTTATAAGATTTATTTGAGCTACACTCTCACACAACTACATCAAATGGTTAAAGAACATACAGTTTCCGTGGATGGCGAAATTCTGCCTCCCGAAACGATGATTGTTCAATACTCATTTAACACCTTCAAGGGTGGCCATTATGATGTCACTATTTTTATATATGATATATAATATGTTTAGTTTTTCATTATGATTCTGTATTTTTCATTTTTGGCATACCTTTATGGTTTCCATTATGGGTAAACACGATATCTTCATTTAAGGAAGTGCGGACTACCGCCCCCTAAAAGTGATGTGATTCGTTAATGCCATATGTGGGACGTGTAAAGGATGGATTTAAAGTTATTATATATGATGTTATACTGGAATTATAATATACCTCTATATCATTATTATTTCATTCCATTAAAGTATGAGATAGAAATGAAAGTAGCGTTCATGTGTACGTACGGCTTACCGTCTCCATGAACGGTGCATTTCATTTCTTATCCCCAAATGTAATGTACTATTAAAATTACATGTATATAATGTATATATATAATTAATGATATATCTAAATTATGAATATAATTCTGGAATTAAAATATACATACCTCTCATTTAGTTTTAATTCCACTAATATGACAATGAAATGAAAGTAGCGTTCATGCGTACGTACGACTTACCGTCTCCATGAACGGTGCATTTCATTTCTTAACTCTAAATGATTATGTAATATTATAAATACATGTATATGCTGGATATATATGATATATATTATATCCAAATCAGGAATTTCATTCTGGATATAAAGAACTTTTGACCACACGAACAACATGTAATTGTAAGAAGTCAACTTTCGACTTAAGAACCAAATATTGACAAAACAAACATTATTAACTTAAATGGTTACATATTGTTTATAACATGGCAATAAGTGATATAAAAGGAATAATGAACTTTAAAAAGGTTCTTAATCAAGTATAAATTAACTCATGTTTATTATTCAGGACGTTAAAGAACGATCGAGTCAAGTCGGACCCGAGGTAAGGGACTTCGTCTCAATCTCCTTTCATTGAGGCATATTTCGTTTTATACACAACTTTCTTTTATACGGTGTATAAACTCCTTTGACTTATACTTTTATACAAAAGGAATCTTTTTCTACGAAGCGTTTTACTAAACGAAAAAAAGGAATGTTTTTTTTAACGTACGCGGTGACAACGACCTTTTTCCGCCGCCGCGAGTATTATTTGGTCTTTGGCTTCCTCAACAAGCCGTAATGTTTTTAGAACAAAATAAATACCATATACTCTTTTATGTATTTTGGTATTGAAAATGGTTTTGAAAAATGATTCTATTATGTCAATATATTTATGATATATTGTGATTGAAATGTGGAAATGTTATCATTCCTTTATATTGGTTTTATGTTTTATGATTTTATATTGGTACTTGGACATTTTAACGGGTGGTTACGTTATAAACCATATGACGGGTGGTGCCGTGAATACCAGGATGGGTGGTTACGTTATAACCTCCAATGCATTGGGTATGGAAGTCGGTCGTATGGCTATTCCATTAAGTATGTATGGAAATTGGCCGTATGGCTATTCCATTAAGTATGTATGGAAATTGGCTGTATGGCTATTCCATTAAGTGATATGTGTGGAAGTCAACCGTATGGTTATTCCACTTAAGTATGTTTATGTCCCAAGTTACCTTTATATATTCTATGTGTTCTTTATATGGGTTTTATGGTAATCTTTTGGTTACAAAAAGGTAAGTAATGATACTTTATTCAGTGAAGATTTTTTTTACTACTTCATGAAGGTGAAGGTATTACTTTGATATAGTATACATGGTTTACTTGATGTTTGAAAAACTAACAGTTTTTCATTCTTTTTGTATCCCTTACTGAGCTTTTTATGCTCACCCCAAGTTTTTCGAAATGTTTTTCACAGGACTTAAAGTGGAATAAGGTCAAGGATGGGATCAAGGGAATGTCATGCTATCTAAAACATGGAATCTAGACATCTTTCTTTTTAAGAGATTTTATTTTATGGAGACTTATTAGAAGTTTCTACTTTGTAATCTCTTAAGATGTAATAGTTATGTTCTAATTCTCTAAAACTCGAAACCTGAAAAGATCCTCAATGTGAATTATTCATTTAATTCAATATTAAGTAAGGTTTAAGGCTAGGGCCTTATAGTTGGTATCAACGGTCGGTTTAGACAACTTTAGGAGTTAGAAAAGTGTTAAATTATAATATGATTGAAATGATATAGCATTTACAGATTACCATGTTGCTTCACCTAAGATATTTCTGTGTTCAGAATGGTTTTCCGCAGAGGAGACAAAGCAGCTATGTTGGGACGACATCAGGAGGAAGATAACCTTCCAAATCAGCAACCTGAGATGGTCGGAATCGGAACTGAACAGTTTGTTGCAGTGATGGCACAGTTGACTCAGGCTATAAATGGTGGTGGTATCCATGGACGAGATCAGCCAGATCAACCGCAGAGGAACATGTCAGTGGTGGAACATTTCATGAGGCAACATCCCCCATCATTCAGAGGATCATCTGACCCTGTGCAAGCTGAAGGGTGGATTAAAGCACTGGAGAAGATTTTTGATGTCATGGGGTGTTTAGAACATCAAAAGGTTAGTCTTTCTATTTACCGTTTTGAAGGTGAAGTGGATCAGTGGTGGTCGATGGTGAAAAATATAAGGGATAGTGATGAGATTGAGGATCTTCACTGGGACGAATTCAAAGGTATGTTTCTTGAGAAATATTTTCCTAAGGTGGTTCGTCTTAGGATGGAAAAACAGTTCCTAGAATTGAGGCAGGAGGATGATTCAGTGGCTGCTTATGAAGAAAAGTTCACTCGATTGGCAAGGTATGCTCCAAACTTCATACGAGATCTTGATAGTAAAATAAACCGTTTTTACTCAGGGTTAAAGCCAAAGTATCGAAGGGATTTAGCTTCTCGTGAGTTCAAAAGTTATGAAAAACTTGTTCGATGTGCGGAGAAGGTGGAAATGGAGTTTGCCGATGATCAGGTGTTCTATGAAAAACAACAGAATAAGAGGTCTAGTTGGCAGGAAAAGGGGAAGAATTCATCAAAGAATCAAGGAGGTAAGAAAACCAAATATCCATCATGTGAGAAGTGTGGAAAATGCATCCTGGAGAATGTTTATCCAAGTCTGGTAAGTGCTTTCGGTGTGGTAAGTCTGGTCATATTGCTCGTAACTGTAAGGAAGATGATCAAGCAGGAAATGAAAAGCCAATGGTAAGATGTTTTAAGTGTAATGAAATGGGTCATTATGCAAACGAGTGTCCAACGAAGAACTCAACTGGGGGAATGAAGCCAGACTACAAGCAGAAAGGGGTGGCGAAATCCTTTGCAACAACTTCAGCAGATGTTGGGCCATCGAATGAAGTGGTATCAGCTCCAGGGAGCTCAGTATTTTTCGAAGATTGACTTGAGGTCGGGGTACCATCAGTTGAAAGTAAAATAAGCAGACGTACCGAAGACTGCATTCCGTACTAGATATGGCCATTATGAATTTGTAGTTATGCCTTTTGGGTTAAACAATGCACCTGCTGTATTCATGGACCTTATGAATAAAATTTTCCATGAGTTCTTGGATAAGTTTGTGTTTGTGTTTTGAGGTTTGGGAAGAGGTTATGTGTGCCTTGTGATTCACAGTTGAAGAATGAGTTGTTATGTGAGGCTCATAGTTCCCCGTTTTCAGTTCATCCTGGCAGTACTAAGATGTACAGAGGTCTGCGGGAGTATTACTGGTGGGATGGAATGAAAAGAGACATTGCTGATTTTACTGTGAAGTGTTTGACATGTCAACAGGTTAATGTAGAGCAGCAGTTACTGAAAGGGATGCTTCAGCCTTTACCAGTTCCAGAGTAGAAATGGGAGAATATATCCATTGACTTTGTTGTGGGATTACCGAGGACATCTCGAGGTAACAATGCAATCTGGGTTATTATTGATCGCTTGACCAAATCTGCTCATTTCCTTTCTATACGAGATACTTTCTCTCTTGATCAACTTTTCCGTCTGTATCTTAAAGAGATAGTCAGGTTACATGGAGTTCCTCTCTCCATTGTATCGGATCGTGATCCCAGGTTTACTTTTAAATTTTGGAAAGGCCTTCAGAAGTCGTTGGGTACTGAATTAAATTTTAGTACAGCTTTTCATCCTCAATCAGATGGGCAGTCAGAACGAACAATTCAGACCTTGGAGGATATGCTACGAGCTTGTTCAATGGATTATCAGGGAAGTTGGGACCAACATCTTTCTTTGGTTGAGTTTTCTTATAATAACAGTTTTCATTCTAGTATACAGATGGCACCATTTCAGGCATTATATGGGAAGCGGTGTCGAACTCCAGCTTTCTGGGATGAAGTGGGTGAAAGGAAGTTGATGGGACCAGAATTGGTAGAAGAGATGGCAGAAAAAGTTCAGCTAATTCAGAAACACATGAGAACAGCTCAGAGCAGGCAGAAGAGTTATGCGGATAACCGGAGGAAGGATCTATCTTTCGAGGTAGGTGATCATGTTTTTTTCAAGGTTTCTCCTTGGAAAAGTGTGATGAGATTTGGTAAGAAAGGAAAGTTGAGTCCATGGTTGGTTGGATCATACGAAATTCTGGAAAGAGTTGGATCAGTTGCATACCGAGTGGATTTACCTCCGAGTTTATCTCAGGTACACAATGTTTTTCATGTTTCGATGTTGAGAAAGTATATGCCATATCCATCTCATGTTTTGAGTCCAGAGGTAGTTCAGCTGGAAGAGAACCTATCTTATGAGGAACAACCGGTCCAGATTCTTGACCACAGGGAGAAAGTATTACGGAATAAGGTGATTCATCAGGTAAAGGTTTTGTGGAAAAACCATGTGATTGAAGAGGCAACGTGGGAATCTGAAAATGCTATGAGGGATAAATACCCCCACTTATTTTGATAAGTGAATAAAATTGCGAGGACGCAATTCCCAAAAGGGGGGAAGGATGTAACATCCCAGGTAAATAAAGAATAAAGAATTTTGATATTTATTAATATTTACGAAATAAATAGTAATTTTATTTTAAAGGGGTTGCTATGTTCGATAGCGTACCCGATACGCAACGATGAGTTTCTTTGAAACTTACGTAGCACACTAGTAATAAAATAATATTATTTTAAATGTTAGTTAACTAGTAGCCGTTGTACTGGCGGGAATGGATAGAAATAACTAAAATTTGATTATATATGTTTTTACGAAAAAGGCTTAAAATTCAATTTTAGGCATTTATACCCTAATTTTCACGAAAGGTCCACTTATCATCTTTTGATGGAGAACCGTCATTAAATATAGTTTTGTTCACTCTTAAACATTATTTTGGACCAAATATAACTCTTCTTTATAATCGGGACATCAAAATTTACTTTGTGTAAATTTTTGGTACCTATCTGATAAAGTTCATTTTTTTTATGAATAGTGTAAAATGTTGTATTTTAATTCAAAACCTCTTTTTAATATAAATTATTTCTATGATTAGATTATTATTTTAATTGGTTTTAAAGTGAAATTAGAAAATATTTTTACCATTTAATCCAATGGTGGTCATTGGAATCAATTTCACTTTGAAGTTGGACTTAAACTGGTGTCAATCTATTGATACTTATTGTTTCACAAAAACACGCTATTTGTCATGACAGCGGGAATTAATTATTAAATTAATTAATTTGACTTATATGTTTTGAATTTTGTAAAATGGACTTCATTTTTGAATTCGGAATATCAAATATTTCTTAGGGTGAATTTTTGGTAATTTTCTGAAAAACATCAATTTTTGATGAATAGTGAAACCACTAAGTGGTAATCAAGCAAACTGATTTTTCAGTTAAATGAAAGTTTACCACTAATGTGTTTTGAATTTTGAAAATCCGACATACATGGTTGTCATTAAGAAGTAAAATGTGGTTCAATGAGATTAAAATAATTTTTTGGTGAATAGTAATTTTTTTCATTAATCGCGATTAGAGGTAAATAGTGTAGTTTAAGGTAAAAATGGTATTATAAGAATGTGAAAACACCATGACACTTGTCCTAAACCTATTGGGTGAGTCCTGGCCGACCAAGAAAAGCCATGGACCAACTTGGGGACCCCATGGAGACACTTTAGTTGGAAAATCACATTAATATATTTTTATTTAATGTTAAAGTGAAAATAACACTAACATAAATTGTTTTACTAAAATAATTTTTGAGTGGGGTTATACAAGTCCAAATTTTGATTATAAATAGTAATTGGAAATCTAAAAAGATTTCCTACATCATAGTATTTGTTTTATTATTTTTAGACATTAAATAAATTAAATTATTTATGACATAATAATGATGCAGTGATGACATCATTATTTGGCGATTTAAATAAAATGGAAAGATAATGAAACATCTAAAACCTACACATGGCCAAAACCAATTGGATGAGTGGATTTCGAACCCTTATCACCTTATCCACGAATTATATCAATGTGGGACCTTTTAAAACCGATACACATTTTCAAATAAAGTAATATTTCTTTACTTTCCAAAAGTGCCCCTCCTCTCCTCTTATAAAAGGCCCCCACCTCTACCTCATTTCACACACTTCTCAAGCCTTTGTCTCTTCCAACCAATGCCCAATTACTCTCTCCACATCCCTCTCCTCATCCTAGATGATTTCCTTTGGGAAGAATCCTTTAAAAGGAAGCCTTTAGGCTCAAATCAAAAGGAGTTACACTTTTAAAGGTAATTCATTCTCTCTTGTTCATTTGTTTTATTTTGCTTCTCCAACCCTCTAAACTCTTTTTATTTACTTCTTTTGTAACAAAACCAGTATCTTCAATATACTAGGATGTTGTTATAAGATTTATTTGAGCTACACTCTCACACAACTACATCAAATGGTTAAAGAACATACGGTTTCCGTGGATGGCGAAATTCTGCCTCCCGAAACGATGATTGTTCAATACTCATTTAACACCTTCAAGGGTGGCCATTATGATGTCACTATTTTTATATATGATATATAATATGTTTATTTTTTCTTTAAGCTTCTGTATTTTTCATTTTTGGCATACCTTTATGGTTTCCATTATGGGTAAACACGATATCTTCATTTAAGGAAGTGCGGACTATCGCCCCCTAAAAGTGATGTGATTCGTTAATGCCATATGTGGGACGTGTAAAGGATGGATTTAAAGTTATTATATATGATGTTATACTGGAATTATAATATACCTCTATATCATTATTATTTCTTTCCATTAAAGTATGAGATAGAAATGAAAGTAGCGTTCATGCGTACGTACGGCTTACCGTCTCCATGAACGGTGCATTTCATTTCTTATCCCCAAATGTAATGTACTATTAAAATTACATGTATATAATGTATATATATAATTAATGATATATCTAAATGATGAATATAATTCTGGAATTAAAATATACATACCTCTCATTTAGTTTTAATTCCACTAATATGACAAAGAAATGAAAGTAGTGTTCATGCGTACGTACGGCTTACCATCTCCATGAACGGTGCATTTCATTTCTTACCTCTAAATGATTATGTAATATTATAAATACATGTATATGCTGGATATATATGATATATATGATATCCAAATCAGGAATTTCATTCTGGATATAAAGAACTTTTGACCACACGAACAACATGTAATTGTAAGAAGTCAACTTTCGACTTAAGAACCAAATATTGACAAAACAAACATTATTAACTTAAATGGTTACATAATGTTTATAACATGGAAATAAGTGATATAAAAGGAATAATGAACTTTAAAAAGGTTATTAATCAAGTATAAATTAACTCAAGTTTATTATTCAGGACGTTAAAGAACGATCGAGTCAAGTCGGACCCGAGGTAAGGGACTTCGTCTCAATCTCCTTTCATTGAGGCATATTTCGTTTTATACACAACTTTATTTTATACGGTGTATAAACTCCTTTGACTTCTACTTTTATACAAAAGGAATCTTTTTCTACGAAGCGTTTTACTAAACGACAAAAAGGAATGTTTTTTTAACGTACGCGGTGACAACGACCTTTTTCCTCTGCCGCGAGTATTATTTGGTCTTTGGCTTCCTCAACAAGCCGTAATGTTTTTAGAATAAAATAAATACCATATACTCTTTTATGTATTTTGTTATTGAAAATGGTTTTGAAAAAGGATTCTATTATGTCAATATATTTATGATATATTGTGATTGAAATGTGGAAATTTTATCATTCCTTTATATTGGTTTTATGTTTTATGATTTTATATTGGTACTTGGGCATTTTAACGGGTGGTTACGTTATAAACCATATGACGGGTGGTGCTGTGAATACCAGGACGGGTGGTTACGTTATAACCTCCAATGAATTGGGTATGGAAGTCGGCCGTATGGCTATTCCATTAAGTATGTATGGAAATTGGCCGTATGGCTATTCCATTAAGTATGTATGGAAATTGGCCGTATGGATATTACATTAAGTGATATGTGTGGAAGTCAACCGTATGGTTATTCCACTTAAGTATGTTTATGTCCCAAGTTACCTTTATATATTCTATGTGTTCTTTATATGGGTTTTATGGTAATCTTTTGGTTACAAAAAGGTAAGTAATGATACTTTATTCAGTGAAGATTTTTTTTACTACTTCATGAAGGTGAAGGTATTACTTTGATATAGTATACATGGTTTACTTGATGTTTGAAAAACTAACAGTTTTCATTCTTTTTGTATCCCTTACTGAGCTTTTTATGCTCACCCCAAGTTTTTCGAAATGTTTTTCACAGGACTTAAAGTGGAATAAGGTCAAGGATGGGATCAAGGGAATGTCATGCTATCTAAAACATGGAATCTAGACATCTTTCTTTTTAAGAGTTTTTATTTTATGGAGACTTAGTAGAAGTGTCTACTTTGTAATCTTTTAAGATGTAATAGTTTTGTTCTAATTCTCTAAAACTCTAAACCTGAAAAGATCCTCAATGTGAATTATTCAGTTAATTCAATATTAAGTAAGGTTTAAGGCTGGGGCCTTATACTAACACTTCCACATAGGAATATGGAGTGGATGTCGAAACACACATGGACTCTATTTCTCTTAATTCACACACCAACAAGTAAGGAATCAAGAGACCAAATTTGCAATGTCTATCTTTCACCATAGCACTAGAACTTATTTATTATTTCATAAAACATTTAGTTCAATACAAGGTGTACATCCCATCAATATGATTCTAAATCCTTCATAAGTTCCTCTCTAAAGGGAATCATTTACTACTAGTCACCCATTTTCTAAGATCAGGTAATCATATTCCACTAACCTTATGGGAATTACATCACCCCCATAAACTGTTCTCTCATAACATCACAATATGGGTATGTCTTTAATCCAGTATTCACCCAGTCCATAAGTGATGATGAACTATATAAAAGGGTTAATGTAATTAATCCATGAACTTTAAAACCATAAATCATCGAATCATCCAATAAACCCAAAATAAAACACTTCTTAAGATTTGGGTCCCATTTTTTAGGGATATATAGAATTATTTTGTGGTCCATTAAACTAGAAATATATAAAAAAAAGATACAATTTCTCAAAAAAATTAGAGAACATACCAAATATTTTATATCCAATTCATGTGTATTGTAGATTGACTCATGGAGTCATAGATGATAGGAATCATAAGATACTACCTATTATATTTTCAATAGCACTGCTCTCTACCCAATTCTTGAAGCATAAGAGTACATTGCATAACCAATTAATAGGCCAGAGTGTGTTAGTACTGAATCATCCATTAACTATCTCATCAGTTTATTCATGAAATTGGTCACACCACTAGAACTTTACATCCTTCATCCTCAATGAGGTCAAGTATGATGATATTCGGGATAAGTCTTGGACAATCTGTGAATAATATCTTACAACATTAATAATTATAAAAATATAGAACACATTATAAAACATGTTCAGGGAAAAAATACTGTATCATTATATTTTTCTACATATATACTTGTCACAAATATCACATGTCCTAGGAAATTCATCTATGGAATCCAGAAGTCACACTTCGACAGATTGGCATAAATTCTTGGTGCTTGAGGCTTACTCAACACTATCTCAATGTGCATATAATGATTCACTAGTTTCATTTTTTAAATGATGATATATTTTAATAACACCACAAAGAGATATATGAGGGTTGGAAGGATGTTATAATTCATGAGTTCCATGAACACTATTGTTATGTTTGTTATCTTGATTGGTATTACCATGTAATCACACATTCCATACCTACCTTGGTTTTCCGTCATTTTAAATTCCGCCTTTGTAAATATAAATTGATTATATTAATATTTAATATAAAAATTTAATAACCATTAGTCTTAGTATATATGATAAAATTGATCATTAGTCCTGGGAAATAGATATCAACTCTTCCCTGTTACATGGATTAGCATTTGGTAATCAATGTATAGACGAGGACTAATGTATGACTTCATAGAGAACGACATAGTTGAATATAATAGTGAATAACATAGCCTTATGAATCTAAACCTCTCTAAATAACCCAACTAAACCATTGGTCTCCTTTTGCTCGTTTTCTTCCATTTCAAATAGGGTAATGAAATGGGTTATAGACCCAAGAAAAGATATTTTTATCATAACTTAATGATCCTTGACTATATATATTATGTGAAATATTCATAAAAATTTGAACCCACTACTCAAGAACATGATGGCCTATAGTAACCTTGAATAATGAAAAATGTTGGAGTTAATGTATTTTAATATTTTACTATATTTATAAAATCAAATCCCTACAATAGAAACTAATAAAAAAGGAATCTCATTGAATTTATACTTCTACATATACCATAGGTAATGTGATGAGGCATTCTCAACTGCACTATCTTGCAGATATTATGTTAAATAAGACATATAATACCATGTATACATTCTCCATCCTACTTCTAATGTTTCCCTAGAAGGCTACATTGAGTTGAAATCTTCTCTAATGGGAAGGAACATACTTAAGAAGATAAAAAGAATCATTGTGTTAAAACTTAATTAGTATATGGGATCAAACGAGAATTATGATAGAATTTTATGGGATAACACTAGTTTTTTTATTTGAGTTTACTCTTTACCCATTGTATATCCCTCCTAGTTTTAACCTTTGTCTCCTTCCCCACATTTTAGTCATAGTCATCACATATATACTAACAGAACATTATGCTCAGTTAAACTACTTAATTCCAATAATGATATATCATGACAGTATTAAATACATATATAAGACAAAAAGATAAACAATACTAAACATATAGTAAAAATCAAGTTATTTAGTTAATGAACATCTATACAACACGAAAACTTGTATATATATTCCATATGAAATAAAGTTACATGTCCTGATGCAGGAATGAAACTAAAATTTCATAAATACGATAAAAACATTATGCTCATCGACTTAATCAACAATAATAACAAAATATAAATTACCCAATTTATGGGAACTTGATTGTCTACTTTACAGTGTTGAACATGCACTAGAATAATTCCAATACCTAAGTCCCATCCTTCTTATATCCTTTATATAATGTCCCAAAACAAGATAAAGTGATGAAAAAGTCAGTGATTACGGATCCTTTGATACCATTTTGTAACATCCCTACCCAAACCATGATTCCTAAGATAGGGTTCCTTGTGACCTCATGTGCACCTCTGGATTCACCAAAAATTACTGAATAGTAGTTTGGTTCTATGTATGTTTGTTGGGAGATGATACCATCATAATTGAGTCATTTGATAAATAATAAATAATAACTAACATAATAAAAAATCAGATTAAAAATAAATACTATTGGAATTAATGATATATATGAAAATTAAATAAAAGAATATCCCAATGTGGAAAATATTTATTGGTTAAATAAAGTAGATAAATAAATAAATAATAAATTATAGGTTCCTTCGATTTCAATCGTATCCCTTGAGAAAATCTATGATACAACCAATATTTGTTCTCTACATGGACATTACACATTTTTGGATCCCTCACGATGACTACAAGATCACTAAAATTCCTGAGTATGGTGTCATGAAGTAAATAATTTGGAAACCACCAGTGAATACATATCGTTATTTGTCCTTGTATTCAAGTAGATTAGATAGTAATGATAATTTCATAACATCAATTGTATCACACAATCCAAAACATAGTGTTTAGCCACTAACCATGATTCCATAATCCCCATGTTGTATTTTCATCAGATCATTGTTGGAATGAAAAGCACGGTCGTTGAAGAATCATGGAATAGCCATAAGGGTCAATAATAATGCTACTATATATCCTGTGATCATGAAACATGGTTTACATGAGGCATCTAGGAAATCATGTTCTCTAAATTATATTAGAATTGAGAGCTAAACAACATTCACTAGTCACTGAGAACATACAAGTTGGCATCCTATAAGAAGAAAGTGCATCACATGGCTTTCAGAAGGCATTTTCAAATACCTAACCTATGCATATATCCGTTTTCACCATCATCACATGTCTTTCTCTAACCCCCTACATGGGATAAACAAGTTAGGTTGTCCTTGTACCTTGGTATCCAACAACAATACCAAAATATAAAACCTATAATGGTTGGATACATGAGAGAAATTGAACATCTTCATAAGTATGGTAGCACAACAATACATGTGATAAAAAATTGAACATTAATAATAAGATACAAATTATTCGTGGTCATAAGTGTTACATATGTTTCTCAAGGACACATACAAACCCATAAGAAATCATAATCTAGCATGGTCATCAAATATATATATGAATAAATCAAATAAAAGAGTAATTTATATAAAAATCCATAAAAGTTAAAAATATCCATACCTTAAAAGAATTTAAATTGAAAGAAATAATAAAACACCCTGTAAAGATTTATTAATGGATTAGAAGCCTTAACATTCAAGAACACCTCTTCACAGACATTTTAATTTTGAACATTGGAATGCCAACATCAAGGATCATCAATGTTTCCTTGTACTAAAAAATTCATTTTAGTTCAAAAATAAATAAAATATCACATGTGATAAAACTATATATCTAATATATAAGATTAAATTATCATTTTAAATTGTCACCAGTGATGTTATTTTATATCTTCAAGACAATTTTCAAATTTCAATTTTATATTATCACATGTGAGGTTACTTTTTTGTTATTAATAATTTTTAATTTATCAGTTTATCTCTACTATGTAATTTTCAAATATTAGTTTTACATTATCACATGTGATTATAATTTTTATAACCTAGAATGTTTTTGAAGTTTTATTTTTGATCAAAAGTTGTTTTCAAAATTGTTATTTTATTATTTAATTTTGAAAAATATATGTATTTTTTGGAGAGTATGAATAATTATCTTATAATTATTTAATAATCATTATATTTTAATTCTTCCTAATTATCTTATTATAGTATTTTTCTTCTATATTGTTCTCTGATAATTTCTTTAAATATAAAATGATAATTCAATTTGATAAATATTTTATAAAAACATTGGATAATTTGATGAAATTAACATTTTATAATTCATTATCACAATATTTTGAAACATCAAACAAATTCCTTTTGTAAATATTATTTTAGAATATCCTTTGATGTACTCGTCTATTTAAATTTAGACCACATTTTTCTATCTTGTGAATGATTGTCATAAATTATACATATAATTTAGATTTTTTGTTTATTATATTAAATTCTCTTATATTTTTACAAATTAAGGATGTGTATTATGGAAGGAAGATAAAATAAATAAATAAATAAAATGATAAAAATAAATGAGGGTCTTATCCATCACATCACCCCACCCAGAGAATGAAGCCCCCACTATGTGCATGGTGCTAGAAAATGGAACCCAAAAATCAGAAGAATTCCATCACAAATATGTGGAATGTGGCATACTGCACTTGTTCGAAGGATCCAAAGGAATAAAAAAACTTTTATTTAAAGGACCCAGAATATATGTTCATAATTTTGAATAATTTAAAACTTGATTTCAAATACTATTCTATATAAAATCATTTCAGATTCATGGATTTATATTTATTAATGTGTTTGTAATTTATTGCGTTTAAAAGGTTTAAAATAATATTTTTTGAATCTAATATGATTTATTAATGGATTCTACTCCAATTTAGGTATGAATATGAACAGTTTCCATTTATTAAATAAGTTAATAATATTGATTATTTAATATAAATATTATATTTCTTAAATAAACAAGTCACCTGAAAAAATGATTGATAAATATAAAATTTATGCACCACCTAGTTTAAAACCTATATCTTGGAACTAACAGTGTTATCATAGATCTCATACAATGCATCATTTACGTGATATTAAATTAATTTCGGAAAACAATATAAAAAGTATTAAATAAATTATCCGCATGTGTGATCTTAAAAAACATATAACATCCAAATTGTTTATAACCCAGCTAACGTAAATCCCGCATCCCATACATAACTATATTTCTAAAATTATTAAATTATACAATATTTTAGAGATATTCACTTATTTAAAAAATTATTAAATAACATATTATCATGTGCATTCAAACAATGAATCCAATGTTCACAAATTTTATACCATGCATATGTTTAAAACCACGTCTGGGACTTAAAATGTGTCTCTTATTTTTCATAAAGGTTACAATTTGGGAGATACAAAAATATTTTGACCAAAAAACATCCATTTAATATAATTTATTTAATATTTTTATATAGTCTACATCGAGGCACTATGGGAGTCGATGTATTACACAAACACATAGTTTTATTCTCAAAATACATTAATGAATATTCAAAGATGCTAATATGAATTTTACTTTTATGAAAATCAATACATATTTTATTAAATTATATTTATTGAAATATTAAAATTTCAAACAAAGATACTATGGAATTATTAACAATTACATTTTTATTATAATTAATAAATTTCAGAATATTACACTATATATCCATTTTTTCTTTTCATTGTTTTTTGTTTATTATATAATTTTATTTTCAATGTCATTTTGGATTTTGGATCACTATTAATAGTTCTACAAAATTATTATGTAATTTATGATTATGATGATGTATTTATGTGTATAATCACCTGGTGACAATAATATCATTGATCCTTGGGAAACATTTATTGAAAGACTATGTATTAAATAATGGAAGAAAATATGTTTATTAATTAAGGTTATATATATATAATTAGATATTGGATGAGTTTTTTTAGGATAATATTTATTTTTTAATAAATTTTATCAGTTAATTTGTTGGATTATATTAATACTACTTCATTGAGAACCATAGAGACATGTGTATGTATAGGATAAAATCATTATGTTTTGGTAAAGTCAATACTATTTAATGTAGTTCCCAATCCCAATTTTTAAATTGTGAGCATTTAATTTCCAAATGGGGAGAATATTTCCACACCCCATGATTTTATAGTATGTTATTTTCTTTAATGTAATTCTACATCTTGTGCTATACACAAAACTGATTTCGAGCACACCACGACTTACCAAACTAACTGTTCAAAAAGTGGTTATGAATAGTATAAAATGAATTTTGAATTATATATACTCCATATAATTTTAGATTCCATATTTCATGTTTCTTATAAATAATATAAGAACAAATTCATTTTTTTAGATAAAAGAAGTATTTTAAAAAAATGCAATTTTACCACCTTTTAATGGGGAACCCTTTTTAAAATAAATATTTGACACTTTTATATATTAAATTTAATGAAATTAAATTCTTTTTTATAATCAGGTCATAAAAATTTATTTTGGATAAATTTCGCATACTTTTACGATAACATTCATATTTTAATGAATAGTGATAAATACTAAAATTTAATTTAAAACAACTATTTTAATAAAAATAATTTATAGTGTTAAATTATAAATTTTAATGGTTTTTATGTATAATCAGATTATATTTTTATTATTTAATACAATTTAGGTCATTAAAAGTAATTTCACATTTTAATTTTTCATAAACACTTGTCAATCTATTGATAGTTTTTACTTCTTAAAACCCACGCTTTTTTGGTTTTGACAATGGAAATTAATTTTAAATTAATTAATTCTACTTTTAAGTTTTGAATTTGGTAAAATAGAATTCATTTTTGAATTTGGAATATCAAAATTAGCTTAGTGTGAATTTTTGATATTTTTCTGAAAACATTCAAATTATGCTGAATAGGGAAAAACACAGTGTTATTGTTTAAAAACCAACTTTTCAATTAAATAATTATTTATTCTATTTATTTTAAGAAATATAGATACATAATACCTATATTTAATTCAATGTGATTCACTGAAGTCATTTTTATAATAAAATTAGATGTATAAAATTTTATTGAACATTTTACTGCCTTCTACCCATCTTCTAGGAGCATTTTCAAATTTGCATAAAACATAATTTTACCACTTCTGTGAGATGAATTTCAAAAATTTGAGAGACATGGTTGACATTAGTATGTAAAATGTGGTTCAATAAGGTGAAAATAGATTTTTGTGAATAGTAATATTTGACTTTTATTTTACACATTTAAAAGTAAATAGCGTAATTAAAGGTAAAAAATATATTATAACTACCCTAACACATGTCCTAGTTCTATTGGATAAGTTTAATTCGATGGGAAACAACCTTAGGAATAAAATATGATCCTTTTGGTCCACTTGGAATATATTAGGACATTTATTATTATTTTATTTGAAGAAGAGTTGAATGTGTTAAATTAAATGTTTAATAACTAAATCATTTTTAATATAGGGATACACATAAGTTAAATTAGACTATAAATATTAATTATAAATATAAAAATATTTACTAAATAATAATATTTTATTTATAATTTTTAAACATTAAATTATTAATTTTATTTTTGACACAACAATTATGTAGTAATTACCTTATGAATGAAGGATTAAAATAATTGATATTATAAATATCCAAAAAAATGTAATTTGATAGTTTTGATGAATTTCAATAATTTAAAAGGTTAATATGAAATTTTAGGATTGATTAAATAAATTTTTTTTAAATTAATAATGTTTTTATAATTTTCACAAAAAACAATTACTAAAAAGTGTCAAAACTGACCTAGATGAGTTTTTAAAACAAATACTATATTATTGGTTGATATAATAATCTTAAAAATATAAGGTTCAGCAAAAGGGATTAAATAATTTTTTATATTTTAATAATGAATCCCTTGAGTTTCTCTTGGAAGTTTAGAGTAATTTTATTATCAATATAGTGTAATAATACAAGAAGACACGGTAAAAGATAAACTATTTAACTAATAGTTAAATGTAAATAATATGGTTAATATGGTGACCTAAACATGTCTAAAACCTATTTTCGAAGAAAATTTCGACCCATACCTACTTTATTTTTGAAATAAATCAATTTGGATCCATTAGAAACCGAAAATGATTTATAATAAAATAATATTTCACGATTTTCCTAAAGTGACGCTCTCCTCTCTAATAAAAGGTTCATTCCCCTTATCTTAATTTCACATCTCTCAATATGTTTGGCTTGGCCAAAGCCTGCCCTAATTTCCTCCCAACTAATTTCACTACATCCCAGAGTCCTTCCTTTGATCAGAAATCCAACCTATGGAGCCATTTTGATCTAACAAAAAGGAAGCATCCAAAGAATAGGTAATAATTTCACCACCCTATTTCAAGATCTTTTCTTCTTCAACATCCTCTTTAATTGTGGTTTCCATAACAAAATAATAAGTCCAGTACCTCCTACATAATGTTATGTTATTATAAATGTGGTATAACCATATTCAATATTTTATCCTTCTTATAAATGCAATGTCACTAAATGTGAGTAGGTACGACTTATCGTCTCCATGTCGTGGTGTTGTTTGTTATTCATAAAACATAATTATTTAGATGGGTATAATAATGAATATAAATAATGTAAATATTAAATATAACATGTTAATAATTTTTTATATGTGATATACCATCAAATAATATATTATTTCCCCATAAACAAATGACATTATGACTCGTGCGTATGTACCGCTTACTGTCTCCACAACGTTATGAGATGTCATTCGACATCGTAAACATTCAAGACTAATATTGATTTTATGATTAAAAATAATGTCTAAAGACTTGACATAATTTTGGATACAAATCATATACATCCTATCAATAACAATAATGACTTACATAACAAAAAATATAAAGGAAAACAAATCTGTTAACACTCGAAACAATGGTACTACAAAAATATTATTAACCAAACCGTTTTAGAATATCATATATGATATAATATTTATGTATGTGGCTCTAGTATAATTTTATAAAAATTATTTAACTATTTTACAGGAGGTTACCATACCCTCTACTAAGGAAAAGTACAAGGTAAGGGTTTTCTTATCTCGCTTTTAATTCAGTGAGATTCATGCTATATTTACTACTATTTCCTTTTATGTGATGTTTGTACTGCCCATAGTTTTATTATTTGAGTAATTTAATTCAATTTTATTTTATTTAAATATTCATTTATGATCCTTATTTTATGGAATTTATGTTTCATAAGCTACCAAATCAGTAAGTGAATTTATAATTTCAATTTCCCCTCATTGGGTTTTACGCAAACTTCAATGATTATTTTACTCCATAATTATGTGTGAAATCACTATTTATTTATTTATTTAGTAATCTCCAATCCATTTGTGTGGATATAATTTTAATACACATAATCACTACATTGATAAATTCTCAAGTCATAAATATGAACTTGATAAGAGTTACATTGACTCAATTTCCATTCATTGAGTTAAACATTCAAGTCATTGGTGTTGTTTTTACAAGAAAATGTGTGAATGAACTCTGATTTATTGACACTGAATATACAATAATATGAAGTTTATTTATATTTTTCACACATATTTATATCAGTGATCTATCCTTACCTTAAATATACTGTCTTTTTAATGTATTTCATCTCAATTTATATTCCATTGAGACCTCTTTGTCTTTATGAACCAATTCACTTTTAAACGGTGTATATACTATCCTATGACGTATTATATCATGAATCCTATTATTATCATGATATTATAATGTTTTGATTAAATTTTATTCCTAAATTACGTGTATTCAAGAATCTCTTATTTGGTTAAGAACACTTTAACTAAAATATTGTTTTAAAGGGTTTAAATATTTATTCTTATAACTATTTCTCATTAATGTCCATGTGTTAAAAATGGTATTAAGTATTTATTTTTATGTAAATGAATGTTTTGAAATTAAAATTTCTTTTAATAGTTTCAATGTCGTCTGGGAAACCTTTATTAAAAAAACATTTTTAAATGATTTTTTTGATAAATAGTGAGTCATTTAATGATTTTCAAGAAAAAGGTGATATTTCTCTCAGATAGTTCTAATGTATATTTTCATCTATTTCAATATCATTAAGTGTATTTTTTTCTTGATTGACGTTGATTTATTATAATACAATCATCCATACTGTATTGAATGATTTATGTTTGACTTTGGATGTGCTATTTTTATGCCAATCATGGTTTGTGGTTAAAATATTGACATTTTATATGCTAGTTTTAATATAAGTATTTAGATTATGTTTCACCCTTTAATATGATGAATGTATTATACTAAGTAGGTGATGGGTGGAGCCCCCTGTAGCTCCTCGATGCATCGGTATGTCTCATGAGACAAACTTGTGTCTTAGCACAAGGCCTTGACAAAATCTTATTTGTAGTCTTGGTTCGAGGCCTTAACTATGTGGTTATGATGTTTGGAATTATGCATTCCATCATTATAAAATCGGATATTAATATTACATGTGATTATTCTCTTAGTATAATATCCATTTTAAAATGTAGATGACATTATTAGATTTATCATTGACATATTATGATGATGTTTAAGTTTAAAAGGATTGTTTTTTAGACTTATACATTGCCTTAAATGTTTATTATTATTAATGATATTTTCTTATATATTTTTATCCTTAATGAGAATCTGAGCTCACCCATTTCTTAGGTTTTATTTTTCCCATGATGAAAATAATTATATTATGAATAACCTCAAGATTAGACTAAGGGATATAAAAATATTCAAAGCGGACACAATGTTTTTTTTTTATTTCATGATGTAATGTAAAACTTGTGTATGTTTCTACTACTTATAAGGCTACTAAATTTATTGGTTTATTGAGAAAAGATTCCTTTTATCATGCCAATTTGATGTAATAATGCACCGATTATGGGAAACTATGGTGGGGGCATTACAATAATGGGATATCTGACTCCCCAACAACACAATCCTACAAAATTTAGTCTTCAAAGAAATATCATGTACGGAAGATCAGGAAACATGTATGTAAATATGAACCTATAAAAAGGTCTAATATGGCTAGGACCCTATATTACATTACAACCATAGTCTATGGAAAACGGGCATTGCCCATCCAAATGGTACAACAAGAGTTGACTCTACGGATGAAGTCCTCTTTAGAAGAGGAATTGATATTTGATTCCATTAATGTCATTCACCTAAAAGATATATTCTCTATCAATGAGTGTGATTATGAAAATGATCTCATACAAATAAACTATGGAAACATATTGTAGAGGCCTTATAGGCCATATATATAGGGGAATACGTAATAGAGTTATAAATAATCACATGCCAATGTCCCTGCTCGGACCATATATGACAGTAAAACTCATGGGAGATACCTTCAATAGGCTGAAAAATAGAAATAAATTAGGCTACATGTTCTAGGAATCATCTTGTCCTGATTATCATCAATTATGAACTATATAAAATTTCATCATCTAGTCATCCATGGTGAATATGAACAAATCCCCAGTGAAACCCTACATGGATAGGATCACATGCAACTATTATTCCATGATTCTATTTTCCTACATCAAGTAATTGAGTCCCAAAATCATTTGAAAATTAAAACAATAATAGCGGGAGCACTAGATATTATCTCTATAATATGAAATTCTGATGAAATTGTCACCAGTACCAAAATATTTGTTGGTTCTAGATGCTCTATACTAGTTAAAATTCCTTTTCAGTGCACTCATTGTGTCACTAATGAGACCTTATGATATTGAATTATTGGTTTTAATTTCTAAATTATATACTGAAGATATAGATCCATCATAATTCCATACGGTTGCCCCTTTCATGGTGAAAAAATACATGCCTTTATAAAGATATATAATAGACACTTGTATATTTTTGTTAGGATAAATTATGTTGAAATCCAACATTCTTTTTCTTATATGGTCCCTGATGTTAACCACATTTCAATGTGAACACTTCGTCAGTTGTGTTTTAGATAGTATAACTTGATTCTTTCATCCCTAATGATACGAGGATATGATTAGAGAGAGAAATATTATTGGTGTAATCAACATAAGGAAACTATTGGGGTACCTCGTATTTGTATTATAATTTTAGGTTTTGTGGAATTATATTGAATTCAATGTCTATTAGGTAAGGACGTTGTGGTGCCAGAAACAATCAATCCCTTTTTCAAACCATTAATATCTCAAATAATCCATCAATTTTAAAATTGAGACATTCATTGGGGGAAATACCCATTAAAATTATAAGAATAACAATAAATTTATGTTTTCTTCAATCAGAGGGAATTTAAATAACCTTTGGATAATAGTGCTTCTTGAATTTGTTCCCTAACATATGTAGAAATGACCATAGTCAATCACTTGAAGAATATATGTGAAGATTCTGTGAAATGAATTAAACATATTGGATGCATGGTGAGAAATTACTAAACAAATTCAATGATATTCATGACACTAAAAATCAATAATGAGTATGAAATCATAGAAGATGATTTTTACTCTACAAATAATGGTGAAATCCTTGGTAAAAATGGCATAATTTCTCTCCAGATAGATGAAATATTTTTTACCATATGACATGGTCTCGAAAATAATTTCATGTCACCAAGAGAGAGTGGAGATAAATTATCTATGTCCCTCATCTCATTTAAAAACATTTATTGAAACCCAAAATTTTTATTCATGTAGAGAGATGCTAATTCATTTTATGGATTTCAAACTATTTTATAGTCTTATAATTTTTCATCATCACCTAAACCATCTCTAAATAAAGTATAAGTGAAGATGAAGATAAATTGAATGATGAATATGAGGAATACCTTGCTGATTCCCCTACAAGATTCATGAATTGTGTCTCTACACCATTGATGAACATTGGAATATAAACATGGGTTAATAAGAGGACCCAAGACACATAATGATCAATATGAACCTGCATTACAACGAAAAATAGTGTTAAACATCCATTCAAAAATATAATTGTGATCTTCTTTCATGGAATTACATAGAAATTCTATGCTTCAATAACGATGTTGAAAATAATAACCTGGGATTACAAGAAAACTAAAAAAAGATACAACCAAGCATCCATATGGATGCAACGGAATTAGGCCACTAAAATTGTGGCTGAAGATGATAATATTATCAACAATGATTCTATTCATGAATTATATGATCAAAAATAGTTATCCAAAAAAAATCTCAGTATGAAAAAGGGAATATCAGGTTTTAATTGATTTCAGGGAGCTCAATTGGCACTATTAAAAAGATTATTTATATGTTCTAATCATAGATTTTCTAATTGATTCCATGAATGGATATCAAGAAATATTCTTCATGGATAGTTATTCTATGTATAATTAGATATGGATGGCCTAATAAGATTAAAAGTCACATCCTTTTTGGGACACCATAGAGTATTATACTATTGGTTAATGCATGTTGTCTTGAAGAATGATTACACTACCTTCCATTGTGCCATGCATCGCATCATCAAACACATCATTGGAATGTTTTTCAACTTCTACATAGATGATTTATTGGTTATGTGCTAACAATATTCAAAACAAATGAATGATCATGAAACCTTCATCAACATGTTTCAAAAACATATCATGAAGTTGATCCCCACGAAATGTTCATTTGGGGCCACCCTAGAAAAATTACTGGTCTTCATCATATTCTGTCATGGCATCGAGTTCGATCACAAGAAGATAAAATAGATCTTCAAAATTTGACCTCCTAGAAACTATAAATAGTTTAGAGGATTTTAGGGATGCATGGAATATATTTTTTTCCAATATAGTGAACATTACGAGTAATAGTTTTTTCTTTCAGTAGGTTGATAAAATAATTTGTCCTAATGGGCCACAAAGATCCTCTCTGAGCCAACTCACTTTAGAAAATAGGTCATTATCTATGGGTGTAATGATATCCATCATAATACATTCATAATGAATTCCAAGGGTATCGTCTCAATCTCTAATATCACCCCCTATGAAGAGATCGAGATCCTATATTGATCCCTTATATGAAAATCAAAGAGAACTGCACCAGCCACTTTTGGTCAAAAAATACCCCACTAAGCCATCTCAAAATTACCTCCTCGTCACAAGGGTCCCAATTCCATAGATGACTTGTCAATCGGACTAGCAGTTTGAATTTTACTATCATTTTAGTGAAAAGGGGGGCCAATTGGATTCGGGTCTCGGCCGACCCAGTTGGACTGCTCCAACCCAACATGACTGGACCCAGTCGGATCTAGGCCAACCCGGTCTGGTCAAGCCCAATTGTTGTTCCCATTGGGTCATGGGTCTAGCCAAGTGGCCCAGTCCTCCTCTAACCTAGACCACATTTATGGGCTAGCTTTCATCCAACCGACCACCTAGAAGCTCAATCCCCTTTGGCTTGGCCCACACTGGCTGGCCATCCATGTACAGCGCGGATGTGTTAACTCACCATGTACCCTTCACACCATGAGTCCAGCTCGCACGACGCATGGTCTCCACATGCCATCCGTTGAATTAGTGCCTCCAGCTCGATATGGTGCAGTCGTATCACTGGACTACTCCACCATGGCCCACACTGACCATTTCATTAACACCACCCATGGTTGAGATGTCGTTAGATCCTCTGGTTGTCGCCATAGGTGGGCAGCTTCAACGACACTGGCCCACGGCTGCCTTCGGAACTTGTGAGATCTTCCACAGGCCACTATACGCTCTTCGGTGGTCCATTAATTGATCTAGAAGAGGTTATGAAATTCTGAGGCAACATTCTTCATCACCAGTTTTTAAAATCATTCCATTATCCCTTTCTATTGTGAAGCCCTTTGCGTGAAATATCTCCTATACAGCCTCAATCCATTTGTCTCCATCATCATCAAACCTATGTTGTGACATTCCCATATTGGATCTACGATGTTGGATCATTTCTCCAAGGATCCGTTGTGCAACAATCAACCGATCACTAAATGTTGAGTCATGAGAATATGATGAATTCCTATGTCAAATGAAGAACGGAGAGATTAAATGCATGAATCAACAAAAATTGAAGAACCTCGATCTATTTTACTGTCGATTGTGATTCATCCCCATTAAAACAGAAATTGATTTAAAAAAAATCTATCACTCAAGATTTATCAACATTTGATATCCATGATCAATCCTCCATTAAAAAATCACAAATAAAACTCCCTTCCTGCATGAATGATCGACCTTAGGGTTATCCTGTTTGTTGATTATTATGTGTTCGTCATTTAAATCTATGAACACAAAAAAGCAAGAATCAAAATAAAAACCCCTACATGGATTTGGGATTGTAAATCATTGGTGTATAGTGTCTCACACCATCATTTTTTTATCTTTGATCATATATTTGTAGTCCACCATAATCATTGGCGACCCTTTAAATTGGAAAAAAAAGATGATGTTTGTGCATCAGGGGTGATTTTTCATTCATTTCCCACCAACACAATCCCTCTAGTGGTTATGATAAAATTCAGAATCGTGTCAACGATCCCACATCACTATTAATACATTAATAAAAGAAATGTGGTTCATCATTTCTGTTATGCTAAGTCATCACGTCGTTACAGTGTTTCATTTGTGTAATGAAATAGCTACTTTGTCGTTATGTTTCATCGAACATTATTTAATAAAAACAACAGTATTATTATTATTTTATTTTAATTTAAACTCTTAAAAATTAATTTTTCACAGTTGACCTGTGCCGATATAATTCAGGCCATCCCTATAAAAAACCACTCCCCTGGACACAACGGTGCCCTCAGATTTCAAATTTGTGAACTTTTTTAAAACATACCAAAACTGAGAATGAAAATAATAATAATAAACTTAAATTAATATCAAACATTTGTTCTGGGATCACTAATCCTCAAAATCATGCACTGTCATATTGCATGGTCTTGAAATAATCCCATACAATTTTAAGCAAAAATTACAGGGAATTCCATAACATTACATATGGAATCTCAAAAAAAATTCATACCATGAATTACAATTAGGTTCATCAAATTCAGTTAGAATTATCTTTAAAGAAAATTTTATCCTCTTTTTGTTTCTCTATGGGTATCTGGTACTGGTCCTCATTACTCTTATGATACAAATTAAGAATCTTCCAATTCTTGAGGGAATGTTTGAGTGAACTTATTATATAAACCTAGTCAACTGTAATTAAGCTTATTCTTTGTTCTCAATTTATAGATATGTCATTATAAAACTAACCAATGAACCATTTCATAAAAAGTTTATCATGTGAAAAAACAAAGAAACATATAAGCATCACAGTGTTAATATTTATAGATGGTTCTCATCACATGGAATTAAAATCCATGATATGCCATCCATATCACAAGATGATAAACTACATGAAACCAATGTCATAGTCAAGAGATGTTAAACTATATGAAAATTTCCATACAACATGACATAAAACATCATGGATCTCATTCGTTCTTCATGATATAATTTGGGACCTCACCCAAGAGGACTAAAACCCATGTTGTTGGTATCCTAATAAACCATCATTAAAGGACGTCATATGGATTCATTCTCATCAAAATTCAAATTATAGTGAGGCCTAGACTATTTATCTCATGCCCAATAATCATTATTGAAAAGGAAAAATTATTCTTTTCCCTAATGTCAAAACCATATTGACGTGGGGGTCTAATTTCAAGAACTATTTGTGTTATCAGTCCTATAATCATAGAATACACACTAACACTCAAAATTACATTATTAGGATATGTAGAAACATTCATAGTCTTTCAAATCCATTCACATTAATCTTCTCTATATCTAGATAAAATACACAGTTTTATAGAACTACTTAAAACTTGATACTCATTAAATTGAGATACATAGTAATCCCTAGACAATATATCCAAGCTTGAATACTACATGATAAAAATTTCACCATTCATCACCTTGATTTTCTCTACATAGGTAGGAGAATATTTCCCACTCTTTGTTTCTCACATTGATCATGACCCACATGGGCATAAAAGTATTAGTAAAGGATTCTCCAAAAATGAGGAATTTCATTTAATGACATATTTGTCATGGTAATGGGTGAAATACATTGAAATAAAAATCATGGATCCTTTCCTCATGAAATTAAATTCCATGTTTTTTCCACTAGATGACTTACAATTATTCTTTATTGTGGACCTAAACTAAGATGGCCATAATAATAAGCATTGGACTTCCACCAAACATTAATTCAATAATTACGTTTGTTTTGATTCTAATTTTTAATATGATACATAGAAAGGATTATGGTTTCTCTCTTTGTCCCATCCACTTGGCATGGAAAAATTCCCCATCTTTTATGAATTTATTTTAGGCCCCCTCATTTTGGGTCCCACAAGGAAAAATTGATTTCCCCATATACATAAGAGTTAAATATATGAAAATATACTCTTTACTTAATGGAAAAAGTTGGATTTTCATAACAATACTCTAGTTACTAGTGATATAACGTCTAATAAATGAGGAATTATCTTTCATTAATATATTATATCATGTACCAAATGGATTTTCATAATGTCTCCTACTAATGGGCCTATCATGGTGAGGATTATAATTTTTGACTATTTTGTAATATTCCTAAGAAGGGTTTTCATAAATACTCCCACAAAATGGGATTTTTCAAACAATATTATATTCCTAATCCAGAGAAGCCTATTCTATCTCATTATTCCCCAATGATGTTGTTATCCCATATCACATCTTTATCCCGAAGATGGCCCGTGATCTTGTTTTACCTTTTTCCTCCATCTCATAAAAATTAATTTGGAAGGTAATTAGTCTAATATGCCTCATATTATGAACTATTTCCATAATACTATTTTCATGTTCGTATGACCCCAAAACAATAAGAAACAACATCATCCTGGATGCACGATGTTAAACAACATGGTCTCTAAATTACTATTTATGCATTCGTTAACAATAACATTAGATATGTAGTGACACCCAAATATTTTATTAATCGTAGTCTTAAACTGAAAAAAAACCTTTCTCACGTATGGTTCATAATCATGTAATGAAACATTTCCCTCCATTCGTATGTGATTATGGAATGGTATTTTATTTTTGTACATGTAACTTTCACTACATAGAATAAAATCTATGTTGAAGGAGATCCATATACTCATAATCATTCATTGGTCATCTGTAGAATAATGTATGAAACCTAAGGAAAACCCTTTATTGACTATATAGTATCATTAAATAGTTTCATTTTCCCAGAGTTTCACACTACGAAGCATTTTACTCAGAGAATTCCATTTTTTGTTAATTTTGTTACATGACCCAGTTGGATTATCATAATGTAGACATAAAAATAAATTTTCAAGAAACATCATTGTTGTCTTCATGATAATACTCTTTTATATCTATAAACCCAAAAGACATTTTCTTTTTTTATATGTTCCATGTCTTAGTTCTCATATTTAGAAGATCCCATATTATAGAACATGACTTTTCCCTGCGTCAATCCTATGGATAGTAGAACATTCCCAGTATACTCATCATGGAATAACCAAATAATATTTTTTTCAACATATATTAATGAACATAAATTCTATCCCAAAATGATCTCTATGTAAGATGTTAAAGTACACCTTATTGGTCTTGAACACACGACATTAAACTACACGATTATTTTTCCCTCATCATAGATTTTCCTTCCCCCTTTTGACATTGGTCTTTTAAAATAATTGTCCATCATTCACAAAATAAAATTTCTTGTAGGAGGTGTTTCCCATTCATGAAAAAAAATATAATATAGATAGTCTCTTCATTCTTAGATTCCTTCCCAAGGAAAAATATCCATCATAGTCATGATAAAATTTGATCATGAAAAACACCCTAACTATTGTTAATAGTATTTCATAATTCCAACAGACTCCTTTTTCAAAATAAATAGTGACATGAACTAGATGACTCTATGTATGTCACACAAAAATTTCCCCTTTCAACAAAAGGATTCCATTAATTTCCTATGAAATAGCAATACCCTCTGATATTTAGATAAATTGATTCACAAAACAAAGTTTTAATCTAATAGTATATTCTTCTCTATGAGAGAACTCCACTATTCCCATGAGCCCCAATAATATTATATTAGAAAAAACATTCTAAATTTTCTACGTGGTCATTCATCACATAAATATCTAATATTGTGTTTTATACCATGGTATCAAAAAATAATCACACAAATTTATCCATAGGGGATCTATGGAATATTGATACCTTCTCGACTAATTCATCATGATGGGTTCATCATTCTAAAACTCATGGTCCATGACATTTGACCTACAAAAATATTCTTTTTAGTCCATCTTGCATAACATTAAAAGACATTAAAAAGATGCAAAATACCAATTACGTTTAAAACAAAAAATGTAACATTGGATAAAAATTAATTCTCAGCTCCCTATATGTATGCTCTACATGGTTTAAACATGAATTGATTAACGAAATGATAAAATGAACAAATATTTTTATGAAGATTACTTTCAAAGTGAGGCCTAATAAAAACACATGCCTAACATACTAATTCTTATTTTTATTAGAATTAGGAAAAAATTAGAGTGATGAAAAGAAAAAATCATAGTTTATAGGGTTATCCATATGACCCAATCAACAGACTAATCATTTTCACAAGTCCACGTGGATTAAATAAATTGGATCGATCATTCACCCTTATCATTATAATTTTAATGCAATGACATTTAATCCAATGTTATTTTTATTATTTTATTATAAATACAATAAGGGAAAGAATTCAGTATTAGGTGACTAAAAATAAATAAATTTTATCTTATTTATATTAAAATATAATATATTCCTATATTTTAAGTTTCTATACAAGTTTTATAACCTATCCTCAACATATGATTTTATTTTTTGAATTATAGATCAAGCGTTTTCTGATGTTTTTCGAAACCAAAAAATTGTGTAGTTGTAGCCTTCTCAGTGTAAAGGACAATCTCCTGACCTAAAAAAATAGAATATTTCTTTTTTATCTAAGGACATATTAAAGGTTCAATGGAGTTGTATTATATCTTCATGAAAGAAATTTAATTCTACACTAATGCACATAAGTTGGAGAGTTTTTTCATTAATGAAATTTTGATACTCCACAACCTTTTTGGAATGGATGAGCTCATCTCAATATATTCCAACTCTGTGATCCTAAAATGGGAATTCTAACTATTCCTTGAATTTTTGTGATCCTTCCTCATCCTCATGATAACAAATGATTATCTTCTCCACATTATGGATCATGTAGTAATACGAATCTCAATATACAAATAGGAAAAACATGAGTGGAATTCAAAGATTTTTTGAAGGCAGATCACCTAGAGGTGTCCCAATAACTATCATCTAGATGTCACTGCATTAAATATGATTTGTGTTGTGAAGAAAAAATTGTGTATACATTTCAAACATAGATCCACTCTCATATGGATAGATGTATTATGAGATTAGTGCACTCAACAAGTCACCTTGTTATACTCCCTTTATGACTGCCTCAATTACTCCAACCATCATTGACCACACTAGAATAGAATCCCGACATCATGATCAGCCAAAGAAGTTAATGTTTCTAAATAGGAAATGAATCCATTCCTAAACATTGCTAGGCCAAAAGAAATAAATGTTAGTTAATATACTATATTGGTAAATGATTGTAACCCATTTTTCAATAAAATGTTAGGATTAATTTTAAACTTGTTCTCCCAAATTCAGAATTATATATGACAACCTTTTAAGAGGAACAATCTCCTTGAATCAGTTTAAATTATAGGATCAACAGCTCTTAGGAATATATTGATTCGAGGTTCTCAAATTTCATTTTCCCAAAAACAGGACAAGGATGGACTTTGATTCCTTGTTCTCATTGTTAGTTGTCAATGTTATCTTCTGAAAATGCTATTAAAAATGACATTTGATATGATATAAAAAATGTGTAATGGATGATTTAATTTTAAAAATGAAATACGGATTTAAGTCACACCCACTGAATAAAAATTTAAATTTATCTAACTATCTCATAGAAGTGTGAACGGTATTTTTTAAGTTATCACCAAAGTCTTTAAGTTCTCTCACTATTTCATTATATAATCCCTCACATCTCACAACATCCAAACCAAAATAGGTATCTTAGAGGTGTTTCTCAAGAACCAAAATGGATCCTCCATAGAATCCCTTCGCCAATATCTTAGAAGGCATAACATTTAAAAACCAAGTTGAGTCATTTTCAACACTGGAACCTTTATCGGACATCCAAGGATCCTAGACAACCCCTTATGGGGAGGATACATGATAGACATTGAATGATAAAAATTATTCAAGTCTTGGTGAAAAAACTAAAATACCATGATGGGGGAAAGATTGAAATAACAGAAGATACCTTAGAGTGTACATATGATATTACTATATAAATGTATGGGGGGAAGACCCGTCGATGTATCTTGATGCCTCATCTGTCAAGGGAATGGATTCATCGGCTTGAATCAGTAACATCTATAGGGTTTCCAACTCAACCCTTTAATGACCAATACCTAATCTCTTAATGGAGGAAATTTATGAAGATTCTATGAATGGGAAAAATTATCAAATGAGTATAGTGATAATGTCATGAGATCAACTAAGGGTATCGTATAGATTATTTTGGAAAAAGAATCATGTGGTGGACTCTTAGTAATTCACCTCATATTTTTCATTGTCTTTTTTTTATGATTCAGTGATAGGTCCATGGAATAAGGAGACATAGTCAATACTCTAATGGGGGTGAGTGTGGTATCATACCCTTACTATTGAAGAACATATTCTGCTGGTTCTTCTGCATCTTCTTCTCATCAAAACTAAAAAGTATATCCCTTAGAAATTAATTATTTTCGAAAAATATCATAAAATGGAAGGGGAGAAGATAGAGTTATATCATTATTGTTTACTAATTTATCTCATTCGTCATTAGTGTGACCTATCACTCCCACAAGATTTCATCAGTCCATCATTTTGTATATATTATTTTCATATAATATCTGATCATAAATGGAGTATATCACCATATATAACTCCAAGATATATTGTTCCACATTAGTCATAACTCTTTTGGGATGGGTATTATAGGGTCCTTAGACATCCCCCAGTAATGGTATTATTATTCCACAATATAGAAACACCAATGCGTATATAATGTCACAATATTTTCTATGCCATGTTTTTATCACTAGGGGTCACTTGTAATTTGGTTTTAATGTTGCTGGATATGATGAGGGTCTATTTGTTTCTTGGCTTGGATGACATTTTAGGCCTCTCCTATCTCATATATTATCATTTGACTGGTATTCGAGTAACCACCCGAAGATGAAGATTTGACATCCTTGGTATATAGTATATGGTTTTCTCATCCATGGACTGATTAATGGACATTACATGCGATTTCCTTGAAAAAATCATAGATTCAGCATAGTGACCTTCATTTTGAACTGTCTAAAAACACATGAAATGATCAGTAGTTTTTTGTAACAACATTTCGGTAGAAACCTTGGGATAATATCTCATGTGTGAATAATGAAATCCTCAAACTATCTTACCAAGACCCCAATCCAATTAATGCAACCAAAGGAGGTATTTTAATTGATATTTTATACAACTCCGTGTACATTGTGACATATAATTGTTGGTTCACCATAAACTATTCCTTGATCTAAATTTACATGGGATTAAGGATTCTTAAATATTAAAGTTATTTAAATTGGCTAGAAAACTTATATGAAAGACAATATTACCATATGATATATCCATCTTGATGATCCAAAAAATCTATCATTACATTCTATTATTAATATATTAGATCATCACTGGATTTTCCATTCTTGGTTATTTTATATGTTTGTGTATCACCATACGAGAAGAATTTGAATTATCCTATATTTTTTAGCATGCAAGGAACTTCATCATACTTTGGTGGTAGAGGATGGAATCCATAAATTACAAGAAAAAACATGGGAAATTTTCCCTCAGGGAAATTTACTAAATAGAGCACAACGTAAGATCTTATGTGTTTTTTAATCAACCCCATAGAACATGATGTGTCCTAGTCATTCATATTGGTTCATTCCTAATGTATGAATGTAGAATGATATAGTAAATTCTCACAAGTATAGGGGAATCCAACATTTGATGGTTCTCTTCTAATGGATTGTCTACTATAAAAAAGTCATTAGTCTCATGAATCCTTTTATATAAAAAAATAAAATAATGTCGATCCTCGTCCACATTGTGAGAAATCTTGCCAGACAGGTCTTCATAGAAACATCAGGATTGACCATGTAAATTAAATGAGTTTAGATTACCTTCTATTATGTAAGAAACCATTTTAAATGAACTCCAATTATATATCGTGGGATCCCCATTGGGAATATTAGCGTTGGTAATTCTCACTCACTCTTTAGGAAATCCCTCTTCCATGTACTGTGATCGATGTAACCCTTTGGGATAGGATTCTTGTTCTGCACATTTAAATCCAACTTAAAAAGAACATTGGACAAGGAAATTGTCCATTAAAGATTTTCACATATTAATATTAGTGGGATAAACTCATCATAAATTTCAATGAGAATAGGGAATCTATGATGTATTTAGACATCCCATAAGCTAATGATAACTTCACCATTCAGTAGATGGAATGTATTTGTCTGAGGAAACCACTATCTTAGCATCTGAGGGATGATTTCCTAGTTCACATAAATGTATGTTTTACCATAGCAAATCGAATATAGAATGATGATGACATAATGATTCTTATCTAATTTTGAACTAATATGGTAAACCCAGTATGCCCACAACCATTCTGGCTTGACTCCTCTATCCAATTAGAAATTTCATTTCTCATTTAATTCTTATGAATGGTATGTTTGGGGAGCATGGAAAAATTAATCATAAAAGTGAGGTTTTGATTTTGAAGAATGACACATTAGATTTAGGGTTTAGTAGTTTTGATGTAGGAATAATTTAGTAGGAACCATACCCTATTTGATGTAGTCACCTTGGAAGGATATGTAATTGGTAGGAAAATTGGTGTGATGCTCAAACCTTTTTTTTTGAGAAGTAACTCTCAGCCACCCGGATTAGAAATACACTTAGAATTATATTATCGTACAAAGATATATAGTATCCTTGTGGATATATATGCTGATAACACATAAGATTCTTTCTATGAAATGGTATAGTGGAATCAACCATTACATAGTAATATAGCTTAATAGATTTTATTATTTCTCAGACATGTGAATAAACTTTTTTGAGAGAATCCATCAAAGTAGATATTGAAACCTGTCAGAATTAATGATGAATTTTTTGATTAAGTCAAAATAATGATTTGAAAATTTTCAATATCATGGAAAGGAAAAATCATCTATGAGGGCCCCTCAATCAGGTTTTTTACACTGGCCACTCGATCAGGTCCTCCATAAAGGGCACTGGATCATTTTTTTCAAACACAAGCCCCTCCAAGAGATGGTTCAATGTAGACACATCATATAATTTTCTACCATATAATTACGCAAGTAGTTATATATAGAAAATGTTCCATGAATCAAGAATGTCACTTTTTTTTGAATGATCTTAACTATGAGAGAAAATTGAAATAAGGTAGAATATAGTATTTTTAAGTATTATTAGACTTTATAGACACAGATGAATTACACACTATATCTATACATTGGTCTTGCACCCTTGATCTATTTTTGGACCCTTGGGGGAAGATTCATTAATCATTGATAATTTTTCCACCTTATACCATTGGACTATACAAACTTAATTATAATTAGATCCAATCCTTTGGGAGGATTTTTTTGAAATTACTATTTTTCATATGGGTATAATTGATTATGATGAGTACCACAATAATATTATATAGATGGAGATTCCTAAGTTTAATCAAATTAACATTCACGGGCTATCTTACATGCACATCCCTGGGCATAATAAGTCTCTCATTGCCAACATACACAGAAATAAAAACATGAACATCCCTGCAAAGGTAAACTTTTCTTGTCACCTGTTATTTTCACCTACCCTGGTTGCCTCTGATATATCGTGTTCCCTATATTCTTATAAATAGGACGCAGAGGATTATCATTTTCAAGACAATAAAATCCAAATAAATAATGAGGTTAAAATTTTATATCCCTTTATAAAACATCCTCCACAACTCCTTAGGAATATCTCCAAAACCCATGATAAGAGATAATTAAGGTTGATAGTGACATAAAAGTCCCTCTAAGTTCCAATATCATGGACAAATGCATGAAAATTCCATTATACTATGGTAAAAAACAAGTATGAAGGTCTATTACAGATTTATAGACTTGGGAGGACCCTTACATGGAAACTTCAAGGTACCTATGGTTCTTATGATATGTCATATCACATGTTTTGTTTCCCTTGTGGACCATTAACCAGGGCATCTCCATCATGCCCAAGCTTATATCATCTACCCAAAGAACTTCTAGATCCTCATTGTACCTAAATGATGCACCTTTTCCCATTAATTTAGGACATACATGAGCATCCTTTTCATCCCTATTATATGCCACTAGTTTTAGGGATCCTATTCTCTTATATCCCTCATTTTAGGGGACAAAATAGAAAGCTATGCTAAAGCCTTAGTAATTAAGAAACCTTGGAAAGAGTCACACAAGTGTGTCTCCCATTCTGACATGAATTCCTTAAATTAGTGGTTTCCCACACACGTGATACCATATGGTTCAGTTCCTCATGTTCTAGGATGATATTAATTCCCTATTTCATGAGGACCCCAACCTTGGGGGCTATGTCTGAGATCTCCATGTCTTATATACTAAGGATTAGACCATGTCCTTCCCCAGTCATCCCCAAGACCAGAAACCACTGGATATAATTAGGGATGGAGAGGATCAATCTATATTTTCCATTTAATAGTTATTATTTACTAATCTTAATAAATTTAATAGTATCTAGAAGAAATGAATCCCTCGCCATGAATGAACATTGCATTTCAAATATGAAATTTTAATATTTCTTCTCTTCACCTCTTGAGTCATATCTGGATAGGTAGTCCATTGCAATTGTGTTGGATAAAAAGGAATGACTAGGTATGGACACCAAATCCTTTCTACTCCACCATCACAACAACCTCATAGACAATGGGATAAAGGAGAGTGTTTGGTTTTCAAGATATTTTTCCTCTTATTGATTCTTTCATTTGAGCAATAATATTGTGGTAATAGAGGTTTGTGATGGTCAAATAATCTGCCCACTCTGATATATGAATCAGATGTGAATACTTTTATAGATCATACCCTTCCTTTCAATGAAGAACATTTTAAGATGGGGTACTTAAATCCATGTATTTCCCTTATATGTTCATCCAAATTAGTATAATCCCCAACCAAATCCATGAAAATGACCACCAAACTGACAGAACCCCAACCATCATTATTGGAATATGTGAATCCTACTAGGTGTAATCCCCCACAAAAAATAAGTCATTATCTTATTAACGGTAATCAATCCCATTTGAGAATGACCTTCAGATGCCATATACAAGGGTGGACCTATGAAGTAACTGAAAACATGTACATTGATTCCCAACCAATTAGGAATCATAAGAAACCTATCTATGGTCCAACCCCATACCCACAATCAAAAAATAATATTATATTTGTCTCAATCCATATATGGTCTCATCCAAACCAAGATTCCACACTACCTTCGCGTTCATCCGGCATCATTGGTATATGACACACACCAACCATTGACCTTGCACCATTCTATTGTATTTCCTCATTGGATGACGTTAAACTAGAATGATTATCCTCATCACATGACTTTAAAAGGTATCATGTGTCCTTATAAGAGGTTATCAAAAATTTTAGTTTGAATTCTATATATAAGGATATATTGGAATCCCATATCATGGGCCCGATCATAACATATAGACATGTTCTGTCCCCCTGGATAATGTCTAACTTAGGAAAGCCTTGCTGAATATCTTAAATCTAGTATCATAATCATTAATGACTAAAAGATATATAAATTGTTTGAAAAAGGGTAACATTGATGGATTAACATAGATACATATAGATATCCATAAAATATATAATATAAAATACCTGAAGATGATTTTAAATAAATCCATTATAATAATTTATATTTAATTCATGGGAAACGTGTGTCATACTCGAGATTAGATAATGGATTCATGAACATTTCTTATATATATAAAAGAGAACTATAGTTTTTTTATAATTTTCAAAAAAAATTTTGGATGAACCCAACCTACCATATTATCAACCAATCGGAGTAGCTAATTGCAGTTTTTACATTTCCCAACCATTATCTACCATTGTAATCCATGTTTGAATAAGGTAATTGTTTGGTGTTTCTTGCTCTGTGAAGAATACTCATTAAATGTCATTCTAAAATAGTTATCCATGTCTTAGATATTCTGATAAATTCATTCGTCGCAATCAATTGAAACAATTTTAATATTGAACTAAAAAATTCCATGATGATGAAATATACACATCAAAAAAAAATTTAGTGAAAACAACCAAATATTCATCAATGAAAGAAAATTAAGATGTAGTACATTAAAAATATCATATCACTGAATTGAGTGTAAATGAAATGAATACTTTTTTGTATCAACTATGAATCCACATAAAAAAGTATGAATACCAAATTATAATATAAAAAAACATTTTATACAAAATTTTAGAGTGATTTAATCAATAATGTATAGGTTTTTTTAAATGAGTGGATATTGAGTTAGGAATTCTATTACATCATGTCTTATGTTTATATATTAAATTTAAATATTATTGTATAATAAATATAGATTTATTATAAATTTATTACATTACCATAATTATATCATACAATTTATTATTTTTTATATTATATTATCACCTTCTTGTTGAAAAATTGTTATGAAAGTCACTATTTTGGTGATAAAAACATTATTTTCCATTCATATTTTAGTTAAACTGTAGTGTTCCGTATACATTGATCATAATTACCATAATTAACATAATTTAAATCATTTTAAACAAATAATATATTTTATTTAATTACATATTTATAATCATTCATATAACTCAAACATAGAAAAAACTAATTACATCATTCATGTAGATGTAGGTTGTATATACACTTGAACATTGATTTCTTTTTTTGATTTATGGAATGAATGAAAGGTGAATAAAAATTAATATTTTAGGAATAATTATTGTATTATATATGTCATAAATATTCATTAGACACATTTTAATACCCATCCCTAGAATATTGTGATGAATAACTAATTCTATGGCAACATAAGGATGGTAAGTCATACATTTGTACGATCTAAACTATTACATTTTTCAAATGTGAATGAGGGTGTCTAACGGTATTGTAAAAATGATAATAAATGTTTTAATATTTTTGATAAATATGATAATATTTTATGAAAATAATAAAAAATTTAGAGTAGGTAAGGAAGAGTGGACAACAAAAGTGATCAGTTAGAGCGATTACCTCTTCTTCGAAACATATCAATTGGATATCCTCTAAAGGGCTCTTTGGATGGGATTTTGGGAAGATAATAACTGATAAAATGATTCTAACAATGTTTACAAGATAAATTTATAGATTATGGTTGATAAATAATTCTCAACATAATGTAAAAAATTGTGGGAGGATATTCCCTTTTATAATTGATGTTAGAACCAATTTTGGAATTTCTCAAAATATTATGATATAATAAATTAATTTTCAATCCAAATACCACCAAATGTACATGGATTGAAATATAATAAATTATATGGGTTTTCTATCATAGAAAATTTATTTAATAAACGTTTTTTTATAATTTTAAACCTTATAATTTTGACTTCAAAATATTTAAACTGTTTTAATTTTTGTTTGATAACAAATTTTTAAATATTAAAATGTTGTAATTTTTAATTATATTAATTCAATCATACCACAATTTTCCAATTAACTAAATTTTATACCATATTATAATTTTTTTATTTTTTTTAAAATTTTAATAAAATATTATTCCCATTAAATATATTTAATGTTAATTTTGATCATATTAAATATTTCTACTTTTATAAATACTAGGAAAAGATGTCAAATTAGTGCCAAAATTTTATTATATCCCTAAAATTTTTAGATAAGATATATAATTATAATAGCACCTTAAATATCTTATACTATGATAATTTGAATATTTTTAATATCGTTTATTTTATTTGCCTATTATATTAATTAGCAATGCATCAACATTATGTAAGCATTTAGGGTAATTCTTTAATAACATTAAATTTTAAAGAAATCACCAAGATGAATATACATATTTTATCAATAAAAATAATATTTAGAGTCAAGAATATGATATTGTTTACATCATATCGAAAATACTATATTTATTAAAAATATGATTGTCACTTTCTGTCATATATATTGATGGTAAATATATCTAAGCCATTATCATGGGAATATGTCCATTAAAGAATTGAAATTAGACCCTCATGTGTTACGAGTACTTATAAATTTTTCCATTAAAATTTTTGAACGGGATAGGGTCATTTTTTAGTCAATATTATTTTGTTATTAATGTAATTTAACAAATATACACTTTTTCGTGATAAAACAAATTACCAAAGTTTGTATTCATAATTTTCCAAAATAAATGGGACTATTGAATAAATTGGAAACATATGAAAAAAAATATGAAATATTTTATTTAATATTTAAAAAATACAATTAATAATTAAATTTAAACTATTATCATAAAATTTTGCAAAAAACGTTGTCTGAAATGAAATACATTTTAGGCTTAAAATATACCCATACGAAAATGAGGTATAAAATGATTAAAATTTAGTTAATTATATTATATATATATATATATAAATATTACCTAATATTAATTTATATTAAATATAAATAATGAAATGAATTGTTAATATTAAAATTCCAATTTTATAAAAATTGGTATGATATCACCATTTATTGTAAAATCAAACTTTTATGTGAATTCCCAAAACATCACCATGAGCTAAATTTTATAAGATTATTCGAAAAATAATATTATTTTAATAGTTTAATATTTATAACATTTATAGTAAATTATTATAATATTCACCCATAATAACAATAAAAATATTATTTTAAGAAAAAATACTTTTAATGAGTGAAACAAATTATAGTAAAAATATAGTAATTATGAAGAAATAAGTACTTAATTAGAAATAAATTTTTTTTAAAATATATATTTCATAATATTAGTCATCCATTTTATTTTAATTTATAGGTTACAATGATCACATAATATTTTAACAACATTATGTGGTTTGTTTAAACTCCTGGTTGAGTGCAACACAAGAAACCAGATTATTTAAAGTGAAATACCTCATAAATATGATGGTGTGTTAAATTATACCCCCATAAAATGTATTTTAGCTAATAAATTCATCATTTTGATTCCAAAATGTTAGGATACATCATCCTCTTCATATCCAAATGTCTCCATGTAGATTCCTCATGCTACAAGATTCACAAGGAAAAATTAACTAGATGAGTATATTTGTTTGATAAAACTTTATCAATTTGTTAAGGAATCTTCACCAATTATTCTTTATTTGAAATATAATTTTCTAATAATATGGAATTTTATTTTATTAAATTTTATGAATTAGTTATTTAAATCATCATAGAAGATACATAGAATATATTGTGAATTTGAGAGAGGTTCAGGGAAGGCACCAAACTATAATATACTATAGTTATATGATCAAGTATTTTAATGGGACATATATATAAATAGAGAACATTTATAGATTTTATCATTAATGGATAAATTCATATAATGACATTGACATTATATTTTAATTCAATATCATTTCTATGATTATTGGAATAACATTTCAGTACACATTTTATAGTACATACATGTTATTGAATATCTCTAAACTTATTTTCTATATAATATATTTTATCATGTCATAATGTCATTATCTATACAATTTCATTATAGTAAATAGTAGTTCTATAGTTCCTCCAATAAATGTTTTCACGAGGATATATCTTCATAAATCAGTTAAATCTATTTTTCTAAGAAAACTATGCTTGGGGAAGGTTTTGATCCCGATCACCTCTGAAATCCACAGAACATGATAACAATATATATTCTAGGATTTGAATGATTATCTCAAACTATCCATCTATTTGAGTATTAAATGTATTGATGAACCTATAATTTGTATTAATACAATTATGAATAATTCTCCAAAACATGAAGGAAAATTATAAACATTAATAAAACATAAATAAATGAGGTATAAAAGAAACTTTACCACATCCTTAATGTATATACTAAAAGGGGGATCCTAAGAGAAATATTATCTGGTAGCAATGATGTGTGAAAAAACATAGGGATATAGACTATAAATCATAGATATCTTAATATATTAGGAGTGGTAAAACTTAATGTTTAACAATACTTATAAGCATATGTAACTAATGTTTGAAAAAAATGGTTTCATTTCCATAAATTTCCCCCATAATATCCTTATTTTTGATAAACTCATATCACATAAAACTACAAAAATTAGGGTAAAATATATAGATATTAATATCAATATAAATATCCAAAATCCATTATAGTATTCATAACTCCAATTTTAATCTTACATGGAGACATATATTTGTAAAAATACAATTTTTTAAAATACATCTAAAACATAATTCTAGAATGTAAATGTATAAATACATTAATACTTCCCATTAAATGATTAGAAAGGAATATATCATTCATTTTTCTAGATGTTAATTAAGGCATCATGTTAATGATTTGTATATTTCCCAAGTCCCGCACAAATAATATGTTGATCAACTCAACAATTTGGCACTCCATGTCCACATTTTCCCCATATATAACAAATTACTCTCAAGAAGAGATATTCTATTAGGGGTTTATTCCCAACTTTTTGACATGTAAAATGTATTATATTATTACATATATGTTCATAACCATAAAGAGAATCATAAAATTACATCATCATTATATTTTAGGTTATAATAATCTCATATAAGTTCTTGTTGTTAATAAAATATCATAATCGCTCCTTACGAGTGAAAAAAGAATATTCATCTATAGTCATAATTGAAGTTGGTTTCTCATAACGATAAATTATCTACTAGATTCAATGTTAATGTTATTCCATATAGTTCCAACAATCTACTACAACAAAAAACATAATGTCAGAAACACCGATCATAGTGGAAACCACATAATAAAAATAACTAATTGGTTTTCTAAATCATGACACATTATTTTTATTATATTATACAATATAGTTTATACATGGTCATTCATATTCATCATTAATTTAAATCCTTCAAAAAGTATTGTAAACAGTTTTAAATTTTCTAAGGAATAAGGCCCATTATTATTCACTTTGTTACGATCGTGTCTAGGTAAATGCACTATTTTCAGATTCACTCCCCTAGGTAACTCTATGTTGGTTCCACATCCACTTGTAGTATCTATACATGGATGTAATTTCTTAGAGATCACATTTTTTATCCTTTGTAAAAAATAATTTGAATTTTCATATCCAATTACTTATACTTATACATATACATAGTGATATCCCTAAACATATATTTAAAAATATCTATATGGATCTCAATATTGTTGTGTCAACCTAGTTTCAAAATGTAAACTAAATAATTTTTTTAAACACCAAAAATAATGGCCCTTTATTTTCATACATATATATTTCACCATATTTAGAAGATTATTGATTAAATAAAAAAAGAACCCATCCATAATCATTTAGGTATAGTTCCATTGAAAACATTAACACACAAAAAACAAGTTCATGACTGATCTATATCATCTCCATATATGTTTTCCTTAACTAGCATCATTCTTAGACATATAAATTCTATAACCCATCATTGTATCCTTCTGAAAAGAGTCATAATAATTGTTAATATTAGATTATCATTAAAGGTAAAAATATTATAAATCAATCCATGATCATATAAAATATTTATATATGAATAAGTTTATGTGATGATGTACATAACCTATGCATATCGTATCCTACATGTCATAGATGAAAAACATTATTCATGGAATAAACATTATCATATCAAAAAATGGGAACCCTAAGAGTGAGAAATCATTAAAAATAAATCATGATATATAACACCATGTTATTAATGTGTGTCAATATCATAATTATAGAAACCCATTTCATATGTGAAGGTTAGCTTCTAAGGTAATAAACATAGTGGATCTAGACACAACTGCCTCCCATAGTATATCAATACACACCTATTTCCAATAATATATTAAGACATAACTACTTCCCATAGTTCATAAATCCTTTATACATGTTTCCAATTATTATATCATGAGATATTAAACATTGAAAAATTCTATGGATGGAGATATATGTCACACTTATCAAATAATAAAATCCATAATAATGTGTTCCATAAGATAATAAAATATCCATCACATCAAAACCCATGATAAGATATTTGATTCATAAAAATCCTATAATTTCATAACCTGTAGAAAAGAAATGGGATTCAAAATCATTTCATCATAGGGGGACTAATGGAAATGTAATGGAATTAATCATTATCATTCCATCATAAGTATAAACCATACATAGAAATAATAAGGATGTTATTTTTTGATCATATAATTAATAAATAATAAGTGAAATTAAATAATCATTCTTAGATGGAAAATGGTTTCGACAGATCACTTCATATAATTATTTATAAAAATGTCATATCCATTTTGAAGACATTATTTTTTTAAAATCCTCACAAAAACATAAAAAAATAATTCACATGAAAATAATCTTGTAATATTATATATTCCTCCTCAATACATTATAGTGTTAGTAATGAGGTAAAATCTACATAATCTATATAATTTAAAAAAATTCCTTTATATTTTTTAAGAAAATTCACGAAGTTCCATGTTTAGAAAACAAAAAAAATTGTTTTTAAACTATTTTCTAAAAAGAAAAACATGGATGAAAATAAAATTATACAATTATAGTATTATAAAAAAATTAAAATATTTTTTTAAAACATTGACATGAAAGTTACATATACCAAAATGGAGGGTCAAATAGAAACAATCTTGAATAATGATAATACTGTGAAATATAGCCTTAGAACATTGTAATAAGATGAATATGATTCCCAATATAAGAGTAAAATTCAACAAAAATATGATCATGAAATTAAATATATTCCTGATATAACTTGTAAAAGGGGTGTTATATTCGACTCATAAAATAATATTGGTACATAAACACAATATATGTCATAATGAATGAAAATTCAGATGAAGTACCTTATAAATATCATAAAATTGAAGAGATAATTAAAAATTTGAATCAACTATGTGTATCATACACAAATAAAAATTAAAATATGGAAATAAAAAATTATATAATAAAAATTCATTTCTCACAAAATGTAACCATGACATAATAAATAATGTAGAATTTTAACCCAATAAAGGTAAATTGAGTTAATAAATCCTTCACCTCAAGTATTCTCGTACATTTTTAAAGTTAAAATTTTTTGTATAATACATATTATTTAATTAATAATTTATTTAAAATCATAATTTATTAAATTACATTTATTATTATTTATAACATTTTATCACTTTCTTATTAATAACTTTTTAGGAAAATATATCTTTGGGTGATAAGTACATTATTTTCCAGGCATGTGTTAGTTCAGGAGTCTTGGTCATTTTTCTTTGATAATTTTTCTCATAATTTACATAATATTTATCATGGTATAATTATCATATATAATAATTATATACATGTTTATAGTAATTCTTAGAATTTATATATAATAAAATTAATTACACCATTAATGGAGACTGTATGCCATACGTATGCAGAAAAGATGTTTTTAATTTTTGATTAATGTAATGAAATGAATTTAAATAATAAATACTACTTATAAAATAATTATTATATCACATATATGATATATATTAGTAAAAACAAGAATAATATCATGCATAAATGATGCCTATGAAAAATAAATTTTCTCTCTATGTGGAGACGATAAGATGTACATACACATGATAGGCACATTCACTTATTGTTTGGTTGGAAAGAGAGAGTTATAAAGTGTAATAATAATCATAATAACATTTTGGAATGTTTAGGATACATAAATTATTACATTATTATAGAAATAAAAATATTTAGATGAATAAAGGAAGAGAATGAATTTTAATGTGATTAGTTAAAATGATTACATATTCTCTAAAACGTCTCATTTGGATCCCTTTTATAGGGATCTAGGGTTGGTATTCAGAAAATTACACGACCACTAGAATGTGGAAAGTGATGTTGAGAATGTAAACTCTTATATAATGGTAATGATATAATGATACGTGTTGTGTTAATAAGTTCGGGAGGAGATACCCTTTTATAATTTTGGTGAGGGGAACTTTAGAAATATCACCAAAGATTAATTTATAATAAATTAATTTTTTATTCAAATACCACCAAATCGACATGGATTTGAATCTAATATATTTTAATTTTCTATTCTCATAAAAATGGATTGTATACATGTTTTGTTGTTATTTAAAACTATATAATATTATTAACCATTAGATTCCATATTATAATTTTAATAATGATAACAAATTATATATTATTAAAATGTATTAATTTTTACGTATATAGTATCAATTGGTACGTAGATGGAACTTTGAGGAAAATATTTACCAAAAAATAATAAACAATAATTTTATAAAAAAATTATATTTTTTGAAAATTTTAATAAGATATTATTCTTATAAATAACATTTTGGATAACTTTGATATTGTACGGTATATTAAAATTTTAACACAAAAAAACAAATTTAAATTTAGAATGAAATTTTTAGTATATCCTTAAATTTTTAATTATATATAAATATTTAATTTATAAATTTAAATATTGAAAATTATATTAAATTTAATATTTTTAATATCAAATATTTCATTTCTATTTTAATTGAATAATTATTGTATTAGCGTTATATAATAATTTAGGGTAATTATTTAATTCATAAAACATGTCAGTGAATTTAAATGATTAATATATTTCTTTTATATTTACAAATATTATTTGTATTCATTCAAATATTTAGGTTAATCCCATGTTTTTTAAAAAAACTATTCATATTAAAAGTAAGCGTGTAAAATTTTGCCACTTTAATTGATTTCAATAATATCTATGTCATTTTCATGAAATATTGTTCATTAAATGACTCATTTTAACAAATAAGTGAAAAAATGTATCATTAAATTCATCCAATACAATTTTGGTGATTGTTTCAGTCAGTAATAGTCCTCATCAATTTAATTTCATCCTATATTACCCAATTTATCCTTTATCGGGAAAATAATTTACAAAAGATATTATTAATATTCCGAAAAATTAAAAGGGTCAAATTAAATAAATTTTTAACTTTTGGATAAAAACATTGAATCCACAATCAATATTACAAAAAAATCTCTTTGATAGTTTAATATAAAATTCATCCCAAAAAAACTAATGAAAAACAATTTTCTTGAAAAATGATTTTTTTCGCTTAAAATGTAATTATACTAAAAAAAGTGTAAGGGTTCTTAAAAAATAAATATTTAGAAAAAATATAAATAATTGGTATTTTTTAATTTAATATCAAATTAAGAAAAATAGTTTTTAATATAACAGAATTAGGTTTTATATAAATTGGTATTTTTTAACTATTAACTTTTAAATCAATCTTTTGAGAAAATTAAAAAATAGTCAATAGAACCTAATTTTAATATGATTATATAATAAATTATATTATTTCTATAAAATAAATTTTATATGGTTTTAATAAATTGTTTTAATATTCACTCAAAAAACAAGAAATACATTTTTAGAAAATAAAAACTAAAATTTTAAAGATTAAAATGACTTTTACTGAAAATTAAAAGATTATTCACAAAGAATTAATTAATGAATAATAAATTACTTAGAAAATTTTATAGTTAATTATATTATTCATACCATAAATAATAACTAATACTTTATAATGATAACATACTATTTTAATAAAATTAAATGGTTTGTATAAATTCATGGTTATGTGCAATAAAAGATATTAAATTATTTAAAAGGAAATATTTTATAAAAATGTCTATGTGTTATGAAAATTTTGGAGGTATTTATGATTTAATATTTTCATAGTAATAATAATACAATAAATATCAATTCTAAATAGTGAATCAATCATTTTTTTTATCCTTGAGTTGTGCTAATCGAGGAAAGAATGATATCTGCTTGTGAGGTGGTAGTCATCCAAACACAGAAATGATGATTTTACAATTCATTTGTTGGATGTTAAGATATTTATAGGTCATGAAATTTAAAAAATATATCTCAATATATATATGGTACTTAGGTTATTAATTCATCTTGTTATAACAATAATCGAAGGAGATGGAGAAAGAAAAAACACACATTGATGAATGTTACTTCTTCTTCAGGTATCCACTTTCAGATTCCATGAAAAGAAGTAATAGGTTGTATTTATTCAATAAAGAATATATTTTGAGATAATGGATGATTCCAAGTGATTTGGGTAGATATTTATTGAATCAAATTGGTATGAATGTTTGAATATGAGAGAAGATGGGTGACCTTTTATATTTTAGGTGAGTGGAGCACTTGTACTTTTTTGAATAAAAATGGTGTGACCACATTTTTATAATAACAACAATATATCACCCAACATCCAAAATATTTTCATTGATACATATTTTTTTCCTGAGAAATATTAATAATTAAACAAATACATGATATGGTATAACATGTCTTTATATAATTTATAAAATATAATTCATATTCATATTTTAATTTGAAACTCTTCAGATAATAATTTTAGGTATCCAAATAATTAATAATAAATGAAATATTCTATAATCAATGCATAACTATAAGTATACAAAAAATTATAAGTCATAAATATGGAAAACTAAATACATAAAATTAAACTAAAAATAAAGGTGGATTTTTTTGGTTCATTAAATTTATAAAATAAAACAATTAAATGATTAATTTCATAACCCCAAAATACTTTATTAAAACAAAAAATTGCTATAATAATTAATTACATAACTTGTTATATATGTTATATATAAAATAACATTAAATTATATGTATGTAAAAGTGGTGAATAAAATATTTATATATATATATCAATTATAATCATATTTAATATATATTAATACAAAAAATATAATTAAAACCCAATAATTCAATTATTTATAATTAATTGTTACCTAACAAGATATTAGTTAGTTTTTGGTCTATAGATAAAATTGAAAACTATTCTCAAGTATGGAAATGATTTATTTAGATGTAGAAAATATGATACTGATGTTTAATAAAAAAACATAATGTATAAGGGGATATATTAGCGGGATAATAGATGGGAGGCCTCCAAATGGGATATCGAAAATTAAGGATCATTATTGGAGGGGATGATGGGAGGTCATGCATAATATTTACGTTCTTTGTAAAAAAAAATTTAAACACCCCTTGGTATAATACTATATACAACTAAATTATTTATAAACTATTATTATAAATTGTTGGCTATGAATATATACTAATGATTTTATTAAACTATTGGTATAAAGGAAAGTGTATATCCTAAAATTATTGTATTGATTATTAGATATTGTACACAGACATCATGGTGAAGGAGTATCAATCTAGGTAGACATTTTGACCAACCACACTTGGTTTTTTAACAACTAGCAGTTTTTGTTAGTTTATTTATAAAGAGGTATTAATATATAAAATATTATTCCCAATTCAGTATTATTAGGTTTATTTGTCCCAGTCCTCATATCTTAAAAAACTTTTATCCTTCTTTCAATCAGGATAAGAATGTTGTTGCTACTATTTTTGTTTTTTATGAGGAATAATGTGATATTGTGTGAGTTTGGTTGGTTCATATATTATTGGTATTGGATTGGGCATGATAATTGTGGTCTATACACTACATGATATATTCCCTTGAGCTTCTTTATTCGGTTTAGTTATTTCCTCTGTTAGTTCTATTGTATCCTCTAAACATTTTGATCTTTATGTGAACTCAATGAATCTTATGATTCCCTAATATCTTAGTGAAGACACATGAGGAGGGAGAGAGGGTTGATCTATTTTCACCAAATTTTAATGGATATTAAAATCAAAAAATATTATACGCATTAACTATATGGACCACTATTACCTATCAGATTTCCAATGGTTCTTATTTTATCCTTTAACCAACATAAAATAACAACATACAATGCATAACAAATTTAAATATCCTCACATGATAATTTTATAAGTATTGGCCCCTTCAAAGGAAACATAATCCTTGTATTGATTTTTTATTCACTACAATCCCTTATTCTCTGCTATAATTAGTTGTATACAATAATGGGTTCTGTGTATCTCAAACCTATATAGCATCTCACCATTTTTTTGACTTTAATATTCTCTCTAGACTTTATAATACAAAATTCCCGCTAGAATAATAGCTTCTCACTATGTATGTAACATCATGCCACATCCCATTGTCTTGAGAGGGTAGAAGAATGATACACAACCTTAATATATGTTCCCAAGGAAACTAAGGCTCAAAATAAATTCCAAGGGCTTAATGAACAAATTGGGGAACGATTTTCATTTATAACAAAACCAACCCACCATTCACTAACAAAGACTATATGATGCATGTCAATAAAACATTCGGGCATGTAATACTGAAAGGTGACCAAGTTTTTACACAATACAGCCCAAAACCAATACAACCCAATACAATTTCAGAGTACTGTACTGAATACTAAACAATATACCCATAAATAAACAAACACACACTCCACTTCTCCGCACGAAGCTCAATTCTCTAAGCACAAATACATATCCCAATCATCACTACAAGCCACTAGCAAAGAGATTCTTTACCTTTACTTGTGTCCTGGAATATGAAATCTACCAAAGAACGCAAGTTCAAAAGTAGGGGTTGAGTACTAAAACTGAGTAGGTTTTCCAAAACTAACATCCCTACACATTCCACTAGGATAAAACTGTTAGTAGATTTATATAAAGCTATTTGTATAAAATAATCACAACTGCAACCATTACAATAATCCAATAACACCATTACCAAGCCACCTCACCCCAACCAAGAAATCAAGGGAAAGCCACACCAATATTACAAAATCCATTTCATCATTTACACATTAACACAACAATTTTCATCTTGAAAATAAATGAAAAAAAAGGAAACAGAAATGGTGGAGCTTCCGGCCAACCCGTTCCCCCATTCCTACTAGTGGTACTTCCCACCAACTTATCCTTTGACGGTGGCCCCTACGTCCACTAATCATCCCCTTACTATAGTTTCACTTTTCTCCCACATCCAAACAACATTTCAAACAATCCACAACCAAGAATATGACCCACAAAGGCCACAACAACATTAAATCAATTATTACCATTACATGTAAATCCTCTTCAATAAATCCAGCATTTATTGAAAAATCAATTAACCCATTTTTCAAACCAAAATCACAGTTCAATAAAAAAATCCCTTTAGTGAAAAACTATTTTTACCATCCATTTTCACAAATCAATCCCAACAACAAATTTATAAATATCCATTTCCTAATTTAAAACAAAGGAATTTCCCCACAAAACCTCATTTTCCCCAAAAGTCTCCAAAACATCACCAATGGAATTCCCAACCAAATTATCACATAAAAAATTATTTTAAACACAAAAAATTAATTTTAACCATGATTCATGTTCTATCAAAGTGGATTCGATAAAGATGCCACCTACATTTATAATTCTAGAAAAATCGACACACAAGAAATCTCACCTCAATTTCGGGGAAAGCACTACAAAAGTAATTCTAGATCCCATTACCAAACATCCACTAGCCTTAAAATAAACACCCATGAAAACCACAAAACTTTATCTACATGAAACTACTATAGATATAGAAAATCGAGAGAGAGAGAGAGATAGAGAGAGAGATTTAGATCTATAAGAAACCACAAAGAACCATGAGAGAAGACTTAAAAAAGAAGAACCACCATTAATCTAAAATTAATCCCCTCCTATTTGCTTCCAAAATGAGTGGGGGAGATACTTAAACCTTTGAGAACCCAAAATACCATGTGAAGCTCGAGTGGGAGAAGAATTGGAGTGAAATATGTTAAGCTTAAATGAGACCTAATTTAAATGACCCTTTCATTAAGTGGCTTCTCAATGAGTCCATACGGTTTGGAAACCATGATCTAATAGTGATCATGCCACTCTCTTGATAGGAGGGGTACTCACATTTACATCACATGGTTTGGAAAATCGAGAGTAAGTTGTGTGAATCCATCTATCTCCCCCTACATGGCTTCTTGGAGAACTTACACGGTTTCCCCTAACCATGCTCAAACTGTGCTACCTTGGAAAAGCCTATAAACTTATTCAAAACCATCCCAAACACTCACAACTTCATCCCAACTCATCCCATAAACATTAAACACCTAAAAAATCATAAAATAGCGTATACACCTCAAACTGAGGGTTCTACATTGTATATATGTGTTTTTTTAGTCTCTTTGATATATATTTCCGATAAGAAATAGATAATGATACATCGACATGATATGATCTCCTTCCTCACAACAGAATCATTGTGGACCTTTAGATATTGAATAGTTGTCTATATCCTGGTCTCCACATTCATCTTAGTATAATACATTTTTTCGTAACTATTTCATTGTGTTCTCTCAAGTTAAATTACCACCCATTAACATTGAAAATATTTTATCTCCTCACTCACTGAAAGACTCTACAATGAGATAAGAATAGAAAAAGTATTGATTATCCCCCTAAGGGTTCTTCTTCTATTTTCTTCTCACTATTACTATTAGATCTCAAAAATAGAATATAGATCATATTCATCTTCAACATCATTTTTTAGGTTATTATTCTCAAACATAGTATCATATTAATACCGGTTATACATTTTCTATGAAATTATCATATTTTATTTCCAGTAATTATTTATTACCCAATATCTGATTCTATCTCAATCATTTTCCTTTTATTTTTTTTTTCAAAAAAATATTTTTTTCTAATTTTTAATAGAAAAATTAATATAGAATATTTATATTTGATTTTTTTAGTTTATTATACTCCATTGTACATGATTTTCACCCATGATTTCTATTTTTCCCTCAATAGTGGTCTCTAAAAAATGATAGGAGTTCACTTCACATTAATTTTAATTTTTCAATATACTTGTCTCGTCTAAATAACTTTTCCATTTTATTCTTAAACTGTCTCAAAATAATTATTTTCAAAAAATGTATACAAAATATTCTTATTTATTAAATCATCATATCTATTTGAAATAATACAAAATACATTTCTTATGCATTATCTCATTACATTTTTAATACTCTAACAGCAAGATGATAACCATGCCAGTATTTTTAATTTTAGGACAACATTCATCTTTTTCGTATATACATGATCACAGAATGGATTAAAAATGAGTTACTAATATCAAAATCCATGAATCCCAATATTAGTATACTAACATTAAATTACTAAATTACTTAATTAAGAATTTCAACATTAGGCATAATTTATTTTTAATAATATCATCTTCCAAAGATATTCTCTTAGAAAAACACAAGAGGATAGAATTGAAACAATTTTTTTTATATTTTAAATAAATAAATTCAGACCTAGTTTTGGATAAAAAAAATTCCGTCATATTAAAAATTATTTAAGAGAAAATTTTATTTTCCTACATTTAGAATTTTCTTTGAATTTATTTTCCATCTCATACGATGAGGATCATCTCTTATAATGTATTTGGACTCAATAACACATCCTTTTATGTGTATATGATGATTAGAATAATGATGGTATCCTTTGAAATAATCCCATATGTTTAGATTATTTAGAAATTTAATATGAATCCATTATTATCAGTTTATAGATAACCAAAATTTCTGTAGTTCTATATTCATACACAATATTAACAATCCATATACAAAAGTTCAATATTTTATTCTATATCTCAAAGTCATATGACTAGTATAATCTTTATTTTTAAGGTCTTATAAAAAGACTTATGAATAATTAAATGATGTCATATGGGACAAAAAATTTCACGATATCTAATTTTTAATGTTCGTCTCAGAGACATACATTGAAAATGATAAAATCCATACATTCAAAAAAAGTCATATGAAAACCCCCGTAGAGTTTTATGCCATGAAATATAGTCTTACAATACATCATGGAAGTTTCATATGATAAAAAATTATTCATTTAGTAATTCATGGAATTTTATATTAAGTCCCATAAATTATTATAATTCTTTGATTCTGAAGGAAGCATAATGTATTATAGTCCCTTGAATGTCCTATGGTACCCTTAAGGTCTTATGAGAAAACCTTGCCAAATTTTACTCTCTAGTATTGAAATTTTGGAAAACTTCAAACAATCCCTATATATCTTAAAAGAAAATAAAACCTTCTTAAACCTTCATCCAAGAGTATTAAGTCTTAATAAAACACAGAAGGGTTCTCAAAAATCAGTTATCAATTTTTGATACATCGAATCCTTATTCATTTACATTAATAGTTCAATTATTATTGATAGATCTACAGTCATAACTTTTTAATTTTTCTTGATTATATTAATATTGGAACATCATTCAATTTATTTTTTGGCTTATTTACATTTATCATATCCTTTTCATTTTCATGTCAACATATGATTCATTTTTCATATTAAATGGTATCCACATCCAATTTACATTACCCAAAAAACTATAAGGGAATATTATCACCATAATTATGTGGAATCTCAACCCATATTCACTGGTCGTGAGGACATATATTGACATAATTAACGAATAAATAAAATCATGATCTAATGCGAACTTCAATCTCTCCCTTTATATTTTATTCAATACACTAAACTTCTATATATTATAAATTTCTATTAATATCATATTCCCATGCCAATTTATATTTACCCCAAACTGATACTAAAACAATTTATGAATGTTTTTAACTCCACCTTTTCATACCAAATATAAATGGGAAGGTCATATAAGGGGATAAAAGTTCTTCCATATACTCGTCTAAACAAAAAAAAATCTTCATTTCCCCAGTTTTTCATACCCTTTAACCATTCTATTATAATTCCATAAGAGAATGGTGTATCCATAACTCTCAAAAAATTGTGTGACTAATATATAATCTATAATAATGACTATATATCACATTGTAAAAAATATTATTCATTAATTTATACATCAAGGATTTATATTAATGAATCACTACATGATACAAACTAAAATTCATTTGATTAGTTGTGAAAACTTAGATTTACTATTAATTTTTAGAGATATAATTCATGCTTAAATGAAATAATAATGAAAATTCAATTGTAATTAATATTTCATTCCATTTTAGTTAGATAATCACTCCTCTTGATAGTTAAATTTGACTAACATTAACAAAATTATGAGCTAATGAAAATAATACATCATCTTCATCATTTTATAGGGTCCTCCATATTACCATATTCATTGAAAAGAATTAAATATACATATTCATAACTTATTAGATATATTCCCCCATGATATGAAATATAAAACTCATCATGGTTTATACACATTTATATTTTAAAATGAGATGTAAATTTTATCTTCTCTAAGAGATAAAAAAATCTTATCATTATAAACACGACAACCTTCAACATATACTTTTCATACTTCACCATTATTTCCACTTTGGAATGTACTATAAAAATATATGTTAATGATGTGGACTTTCATTAACTCTTTATATGTAAAAATATGTTTGGGATATCATCCTCAACCTGATTACACCTTTTTAAGGACTAATGTTCCCAACCTACTTTATTATACCCTTCTATTTATGTTTTTAAATCAAAATATATTTTGAATGAAATGTTTTCTTTAAAGATTTAATTTTTATCATAGTAAGAAAATCGTATTTTATTTTGTAGGAATGGAACATTCATTATTTAATGATATTTCCATTATATTATCTTCTTCATACAAATTTTTCTATATGGTTTGCATATCTTTGGGTATAAATCACACTTCACCTCTTGTGTAGAATCCCTATTCTTCTTATCCATTTTAATCTTCAGTGTAAATGATTATTTTAATTAACCATTAAACACACCTCCTTTTTTGCCATCCATTCTATACATTTATAATAAATTGGTATTAAAACATTTCACCATCCATAGAACCTTTCATCAACATTAGTACGACACCTTTTAGGAAACCTCATACTTCATTAAAGAGGATCAAATCCTATTATAAACATTCAATATAATTCTTGAATTTTTCTATATTATTAGTGTTTTCATTATGATACATTTTCTATTGAGATTCATGTAAATCAAATATTGTTCAATGATATGGAATATCATAAAATAATAGAATCTTATTCTTTGGTGGGGTCATATTTATCAACTATATAAGTTATATTTATATAAGTAATTTTCTCAATATATATTTTTTTCTTTACATTAAATTGATGATTTATTTATTATTTTTCACATCACCAAATTAATTTTAATTCTCTTATTAGTATCATAATAGTTATATTGGATTGGTAAATAAAAATTATCTTTAATTAAGTTTCCACTTGTCTTTATTTATTCATATAAATTATTTAGGTAATAAATTTTTTTACAAGATAAATTCTACTTCTTTTTAGAATTCGTCATTAGAAAGGTAGGTTTACATCACATTTTAGCTCTGATCCCACATTTTTAAATCCACATTTGGTTACATTATGCTTTTTATTATATTTAGAAATTCAGTTTTTATATTCCTAAAATTCAAATAACATTAGAAAATATGAACTGATATTCCTATCATATTTTTAGAATCCTATCCAAATTTTAATGGTCTAAAATATTTTTATTTTTTTATTGAAACTGAAATATTTTTCCCACAATTTATGTCAATCAAAATCAAAAAAAAATATTATTTTGGACTATTTAATAATTACTCAAAAAATTTATTTATCAAAATTTATAAATATCATGAATTTTTTTATGCTTTATTTTTTAAAACATATTTAGTGAAAATTTATGTATTTGAACATTTATAAACCATTTTATATGGGGTTGATGTGAATAATTCTCCAAATAATCTCAGGCTCTTTTTCCATGTAATTTGAATTCGTTTTAAATGAATATACATATGTAAAACATGACTGATGGAAATTAATTTCTCTTCGTAGATTCAGATGCTTCTTCTTGAGTTAGTTCCATATTTTTTTAGTTTGAATTCTAATTCATGTACATAAGATTAAGTGTGATTTATTAATATCAAAATTATTTCATCCTATTTTCCAACTTTTAATTTATATTTTGAGTCATCTATTAAAGAATCATATTATACTATAATATATAATTATCATGTCCCTTCTATCCTTATTTCTTAACATCAAGTTAATAGACTTTTTGTATTTTAGGTATTTTATAATGGTTCTAAAATGTATATTACAATTCATTGATAACATAATTATCACAATTTACTAATTGAAATTATTCATTAGTTATGAAAATTCATTCATTATGAATTTAAACTGATTCAACTATTTCATTAACTAGTTATGAATAATGTAGGTTATATTGACCTATTTAGATAATGAATCTTCTATGACAGCAGTTTCATTCTATATGTACAATTTAAAAAAAAATCCCCAATAATGATAATTATATATATTAGTAATTAAAAATAAAAATTATTCATGTAATATTTTACTTTTGAGTAAAATTGAAAAACTATTTTTATTAATTAATCCCATTCATACTATCTATAGAATGTATTAAAATCATTAAGATGATATTTTTCATTAGATTATTTAGTTGATCACATGCCACTTTAGTCATATTTATGTTTTGGTTGGTCATTTTTATTGTTCAAACATTCCTAATACTTATTGAACTCCTTTTACGTCATATTTTTTAATATCATGGAATATACATTTAAATTTTTAGTATCTTGAATCCAAACAAATTTCTCTATCTGAGTGTTTATAAATTTTTCATATTAAAAACATATAAATTATACAACTTATTTTCGAGTTGGAACACCAATATAATTAATATTATATTCAATTTGATGTGACCTATGATTTAATCCCAATTGATATGCTCCATAGTAGCAGTTCACACACATCAATGGTTGGGTGATCTGGTTTCCCTGACATTTGTTAGATATTAATTTCTTAAAATCCTTTACCATTCATATATATTATCCTATGATCCCTATTTTAGTATGAATTGATATTTTATTATCTTTTTCATTTCATGAAACTACAAAATAAAATTCAAAAAATAAGGTAAAAAGGAAAACAATATACTTCAAATAGGTTTATACCCTTCATGGGAAACCTACTCTATGTCAATATAGATTATTTTCCTTATGATCAATTTTATACTATAATGGGTTGGATTCATCTCAGTCATATATAGCATCTCTACATGTTAAAAATTATTAGTACCTCACTATAATTTACACTACCAAATTCTCACTTGAATAAAATCTTTACATTATGAATTCCTTAAAAACATAAAATGTATTTGAATATTATCTCACTATATATATAAGATTTTTAATTTTAGACCCCTTGAAGAAAATCACTATTAAGAAACACGATACCATTTCATCAAATTGATCTCATCTCTTTCTTAATAGTAGAGTTCGAGAAAACATTTATATAATCAAGAGTTATGAGCAACCATATCATTATTTTTAATTCCAGTTAATAGAGCTTCACAAACTTTCCACAATGATATTTTAACTCAAATGTGTTTGCGATAATGCAATCCCTGAATAACAACATCAAAATAGTTAAATAATTTTTTGGAGTTAATTATTATTTAATTTCTTATTCGCAATTAATTTATTTCTCATAAGTACATCTTTCCTTGCTCATTTCCAATCATAACATAAGAGGATTGAATAAAATATTGTTTTTATATATCAAAAATCTAAATTAATCTCCAACATCAAAATATATTTTTTCTTTTATATTCAATAATATTTCTTTTTAATCATGTATTTAAATCTTCCATAATTTTCATAGCATTGATTTTACTTGTTATAGCTTCAATATCAACTAATATAGACTATTGGTCTTTAACCACACTCCCATTTAAGTTTTTTAATAATTATAATAATTAATATTATCTTTTACATCATTTGATATCATTTCATTGTTCAAAAATTAAAATTATTAATATTAATTTTCTATCTAAAAATACAAATAAATTACTTAAATCATAAGTTACACACTATACTGAAATTTCATACAAAATATTCTAATGGTGTACTCTAAAACTCAATGAAATTCCCCTAGTAAAATAATGATGTCATAAAACTTTCTAGAAAGTTTTACAATATTCCAAATGAAATCATATATGAATAAGATTTTAAAATACAATGAATCTCTTTTCTCAATTCAAAGTGTTGCGATATTAAACAAATGTAAAATGTCCACCAAAGGCATACATATTAAAATCATAGTAGTACACTAACATAAAATGACTTATGGTAGTAAATTACATGACTTACATGATGATAGATTCTAAATTTCATGATATATGGAATTTCATAAAGATTCCTTAAATTTCATACTGGGCTTTGATTCCTACACCTGGGGAATGTTTTAATGTCCTAGGAAATCCATATGATCAACTTAATGATATATGAGAATTTTTTTGCAATTTATATCATCCATCTTTATAATTCAAAGAACCCTTATATAACCCACATGACATCATCAATGCACATCTATCCTTTATAAAACTGCATAGAAGAATATTCATAATTTTTAATCCGTGTATGGTTTCCCTAAATATTGTTATATATATAAAATACTTTAAACCATAACACTTTTTTCCCTATATTTAAGCGATATCTTTAATATTTTATTATCTAATAAATTTTCCCATCAACACAAAAACAATAATATCGAACAGTGGAATCATCCTATGAAAAGATATATTGATTCCATGTAGACTAAAACACAAATCATATTATATTTTGATTTTCCCAAAGAAACATACCTTTTATATATTTATATCCATCATATAAATCTATCTACTCACATTCAATGGAATATGGATCCATTATACTTTACCCAACAAATAATATTTGTAGTATCTCATGTTTCTCGAGTGGAATATCACTCTATTATGCATGATCTTTAAGACATATAATAACATGATATTGAAAAACATACAAACAAAATCCTATGATCAAATAAAATATTCCAAGGGACATTAATGAAATTATGAGTGTTTTGAACTCATTGGGGGAGATTATCTATACAAATTTCTAACGTATTCATTTAAGGAATCATTATATTTAAGGTGGAGGTTAACAACACATACTAAGTGATAAAGATTATGGATCTCCCATAATAATTTTTTATAGTTTTAGAGGTCAATGATTTTACATTGATTTGATTGAGTATGAATTGAGGGAAGAACTAGATACAAAGATCATTCTAATTGTAAATAGGCCCCACTAGTATTTTTTTATACATGATAAATTCCCACCCTTCTATTATTTAGATCAAACAGTTATTCTTTACCACTTTATATTTTATCAATAATCTATGTCACTAGGACACATCGAGTCACAAATTACAAGAGGAGTTTCTAAGGGATACACATTCCATTCGATATTGAAATGGTTGGATTCTTAAAGTTGATCATAGGGGGATTATTGTAAACATAATTGACATATTAATTTATCTTTGTATCTATAATATGGCTTTTTAACCTCTATTTATTCGATTTGAGTTAAAAGAGATTTGATGAAATCAAGGGTTTTAAGGGGTGATTTTGGATTGGTTGATTTGAAAGAATAAGTAGTGGGAAGATCCTAATATGGTTAGATAACCTATGTTGGATATTGATATCTATATTAGAACAAAATATGGTATCTTTCATGAAATAGTCATCATTGATAACTGAGTGGAGGGAACTCATAGTACTATTTAAAAACCACTACCACAAAACAGGGCAAGGCAAGCACTGCCCTTTATCAGTGCTAAACAGAAAGCACTGATAATGGGGTATGCCTTTATCAACGCTAGTTAAAAACACTGATAAATCTAACCTTTATCAGCGCTAAAATATTCACTCATAATGTGTACCATTTATCAGAACTTTTTTTAGCACTGATAAAAGGTAACATTTATCAGCACTTATTTTAGTGCTGATAAACGTTTTTATTCTTAATTTATATAATATTATAATATTTATAATAAAAAATAATGTTTTTTGTATATATTAACAATTATATACCAATATTTATAAAAATATACTCTTTATTGTTATAATTATTAATAAATAGATATATATTTATCTTATATGAAATTTTAAATAAAAATATAAGAATATAAATAACTTATTAAAGAAAAACCACTGGAACCTTTATCAGTGCTTGTTGAAAGTGCTGATAAAATTATGTTTTATCAGAGCTAAAATAAAAGCGCTGATAAATGTATGTTTTATCAGCGCTTTTATTTTAGTGATGATAAGACATAACTTTATCAGTACTTTGATCGAGCACAGATAAAGGTTCCAGTGGTTTTTATTTAATAACCCTAACATGCCCTCCTCTCTCGCACACGATCAAGCTTTCGCAGAAGCCAAACCAGGCCCCTCTTCTGGTGAGACCTCCCCACCTCCTCCTCATACTCCTCCTCCTCCTCCTCGTCCTCCTCCTCCCCATCCTCCTCCTCCGCCGCCACTGCCGCTGGGTTTTCCTCCTCCGCCGCGACCATCACTGCCTCTACCACCACTGGTCTATGTAAGAGTATTTTCCTTCTCTTGGGTTATTATATTATTTTAGAGAGGCCTTCCTTTGGGTTCTATCCTTGTGGAAGATTGGTGACCCTACCTAATGTGAGTGTTCATTAATGAATCACATGCCATTGATAGAGCTAACTGATGGGATTATTAGCAAGGGATATGAATATGGTCTTGTGCGTTATGTTTTATGAAAAATTGCTAATGGATCCCTTCAAACCAAAATGGATTATGTTCCTACATTTTAGTAGTTTCATTTTGTTCTCATGATATTAATGTTTGATATTTATGGTTATAATGTGAAATGTTCAGGCTAAACGCCCCACGGAAAATTGTGGTCGTTGGTTGTCCATGTTTGCGCACTTAATGAATTGAATGTTGGTTGGTTCTTATAGGACATTTGAATATAAAATTGGTAATTTACGTATACTTGACTTATGAATAAACTCCCCAGGATGATAAAACATCTTGGGATAACCCCAGAATTAACAAAAAAAATTGAATAAGGGATGATTTAAAAAATCTATAATTGTGGTTGTTTGGTTTGTATGGTGTTGGAATTGTGAGCCCGATTGTGTTTTTGTACGGTGTTGCAGCAGTTTTCATGATTGATGTGCCATTTTTTCCATATTATAGTTATTCCACCATTGAATATCAATCCAAAAATTACCCATTTCAATGACACCACCACATTGTTACTAGTTCAATTCCACTGAATCCTAGAAAGCCACTTTCTAGAGGACTTTATGCTATAGCTTATGGTGTGAAGATGATGTTTTTCAGATTCTATGTATTTTTAAAATACATGGTATGTAGTCTTGTAAAATGGAACATGCTTCACCATAAATTGATTTCATATTGATTTTAATTCCACACAAAATTTATCTCCAAAATTTACACCACATGACTCATGTTTTGACTCAAACATGGAATAAGTTTCATTTTAAATGTTACATGTCATGTGAACCTAGGTCACACACAATTTATCTCCAAGACATATAATTCAGCATGAAACCATGTACACACCATGAAATAATGGTAGAACCATATGATATGTGTTTTACTTCCCTCACACCTTGTATATATACCATATAAACTTGAGATGTATAGACTATACACCCCTAGTGGTCATGTAAGGACTACACACCGTGTATTCCACAAAAATGTGATTCATAGCCGGTGAGGTGACTCAGTATGTATCTAAAGTACACACCTTTAGCCCAAGGTTTTCTATATGTCATGTATTTTAGAAGTCATCATGTAGTCTTTGTAAGACTAACTTGGAATTAATTTGATTTATGTCAGATTTAATTTGGTATCTTATCGATACACGATGTTCACCCTATTGAACACACCATGTATATGGATTTCACATGTGTTTATAAATGGTAGTATACAACCAACCCTGACTGAGAACCCTACACATTGTGTATCCATTGAACATGAAACACCCCGATATTTTAAGAGAATTGTTCATTTTAATTTATTTGATGTCTTATGTTGTATGCTACACCAAGATTATCTTGTTCTATACGCAACACCGTATTAGCTTTAAATATATGTAACACTATTCTTGGATTGTGTTACACATGATTTCAAGTTCGTTTGATAGTAGTTATTCTACGAAACATTGAGTGTGTGTATATATATATATATTCAATGTATAAATGAAATATGGTTGGATTCTGTTATACGCAACAACAAATAATTCTTTCACTACATTCCACCCTAACTTGGCTTGCATTACACGCAATCGCGACCTTCCATGAAGTGTGTGTTGTATGCTATATCGAGTTTCACTAAATAGCGATATGTTATTAAAATATTATATAAACTAGTAGCTATGAATAGTAATACCCACTTTTTAAAATTTTATAAATTTTATCTTTCAAAATGGACTTCATTTTTGGATTCGGAATATTGAAATTAGCCTTGGGTGAATTTTTTGTATTTTTCTAAAAACATTCAATTTTTGATAAATATTGAAAACACTGGGTTACTATTTAAAAACCGACTTTTTATTTAAATAATTTTTTATTTTATTTAAATTTATATTAGGTCAAAATTGATACATAATACCTATATAAGTTCAATGTGATTTATTGGAGTCATTTTATAATAATTTTAGATATATAAAAATTTTATTGAACTTTTCACCGTCTTTTACCCACCTCCTAGGAGAATTTGAAAATTTACACAAAACATAATTTTACCGCTTCTTTGAGTGGAATTTCAAAAATCCGAGAGACACGGTTAACATCCAGGAGTAAAATTTGGTTCAATAAGATAAAAATAATTTTTGATGAATAGTGACTTTTTACTTTTATTTTCCACGGTTAAAAGTAAATAGGTTAATTAAGGGTAAAAATGATATTATTATTACCCTAAAATATGTCCTAATTATATTGGATAAGTATAATTCGACCAAAAACAACCTTAGGAATATAATATTATCATTTAGGTCCACTTGGATTAGATTAGGACATTTATTATTATTTACTTCAAAGAAGAGTTAAAAGAGTTAAAATCAAATTTTAATAACTAAAACATTTTTAATATAGGGTTATACATTAGATAAATTAGACAATAAATATTCATTAGAAAGCTAAAATGATTTCATACATAATTTTATTTTATTTATAAATTTTAGACATAAAATGATTTAATTTATTTATAACACAATGATGATGCAGTAATTACCTTATTAATGAAATATTAACAAAATTGATGCTATAAATACTTAAATAAATGTAATTTGAGACTTTTTATGAATTCCACTAATTTTCTAGGTTAATATGACATGTTAGTATTTTTTTTAATTAAATTTTTTTGAACTAATCATGATGTTATGATTTTCACAAAAATCAATTACCAAATAGTGTCAGAATTGACATAAAATAGTTTTTAAAACAAATATTATATTATTAATTGTTATTGTAACAGCCCGAGATTTTATGAAAAATATTCTTTTTAATTTTATTAATGTCTTGTGTTGTACTCTACACCAAAAGGAGCTTGCAAAACACACAGCCTTGACTTGCCTTGCATTACACGCAATCGCGACCTTCCTCGATAGCATGTATAGTACGCAATAACGAGTTTCACTAAACAACAATATGCTATTATAATATTATTAAAACTAGCCGTTATGAATAGTAATAACCACTTTTTGAAATTTTTTAATATTTATTTTTCAAAATGGAATTCATTTTTGGATTCGTAATATCGAAATTAGCTTAGGGTGAAATTTTGGTACTTTTCGGATAACTTTCATATTCTCATGAATAGTGAAAATTACTAAATTTTAATTAAAAACAACTTTTTTAATCGAAATAATTAATAGTGATAAATTATTAATTTGAGTGGTTTTAAAGTATATTTAGAATATATTTTTACAATTTAATACAATGTTGGTCATTGGATGTAATTTCACATTTAAACCAGTTATAAACTAGTGTCAATCTTTTGATAGTTATTATCTCTTAAAAACACGCTATTTGTTTTGACGACGAGAATTAATTTTTAAATTAGTTAATGCAACTGATATGTTTCGAATTTGGTAAAATAGACATCATTTTTGAGTTCATAATATCAAATATTGCTTAGGCCTATTTTTTGGTATTTTTCTGAAAACTTTCAATTTTCGATGAATAGTGAAACCACTAAGTGGTAGGTTAAAAACTGAATTTTGCATAAAACTTAATTTTACCGCTTCTGTGAATGGAATTTCGAAAATCCGAGAGACACGGTTAATATCAAGGACTAAAATGTGGTTCAATGAGATGAAAATAATTTTTGGTGAATAGTAACTATTTACTTTTTTTACCACGGTTAAAAGTAAATAGGGTAATTAAGGGTAAAGATGATATTATTATTATCCTAAAACATGTCCTAATTCTATTGGATAAGTGAAATTCGATCAAAAACAAACTTAGGAATAAAATATGACCATTTAGGCCCACTTGGATTAGATTAGGACATTTATTATTAATTTATTTAAAGAAGGGTTAAAAGAGTTAAAATCAATGTTTATTTACTAAAACATTTTTAATATGGGGTTATAAATAAGATAAATTCGACTATAAATATTAATTAGAAAGATAAAAATATTTCCTACATAATGGTATTTTATTTGTAATTTTTATACATTAAATAATTTAATTTATTTATAACACAAAGATGATGCAGTAATTATCTTATTAATGAAATATTGATATAATTGATGTTATAAATACCAAAATAAATATAATTTGACACTTTTTATGAATTCAACTAATTTTCTAGGTTAATATGATATATTAGTGTTGATTTAATCAACTTGGTTCGAACATATAATTCTGTTATGACTTTCACAAAAATCATATATCAAATAGTGTCAAAATTTAAACAAAATAGTTTTTAAATCAAATATTATATTATTAATTGTTATTTTATTCCTAAAAATCTAATGTTCGGCCACATGACTTAGATAAGGATATATATATTAATAATAAACAATTTGGGGTTCGTTTGGCATGTTATAGTAAGTTTATTAACCATATAGTGTAAGAAAACAAAAAGACACGGTAAAAGTTAAATTAAGTAACTTAGAGTTAAATCTAATTGATAAGGTTAAAATAATAACCTAAACTTGTCTAAATCCTATTGGTTGATAGGATTTAGACCCATCCCCACTTTAGATCCAAAATAAGACCCTTTGGAACCATTATAAACCGATTTTGACTTTAATATAAAATAATATTGTGAGATATTCCTAAGGTGCCCCTCTCCTCCCTTATAAAAGGACACCTCCTCCCCCTCCTCCTCACACCAATTTGAGCACTCACGCTCGGCCAAACCCTGCCAAAATCCCTTCTCCACTTCCCTAGAATAATTCTAGAGGTTCTGGTCTTCCTCAAAGACCAATTTTAGTGCCCTAAGAGGAGGTCTCAAAGAGGCGCTTCAAAGAAGAGGTAATTTCCGTTACCAATTCTTTCACCTTTATTTCTTCTTCCACTTCTTCTTCTTAGGTTGTTTCATTATGAAGTAATAACATCAGTATCACTAATATAATGATATGTTATTATAAGTATGAAACAATCTTAATTCACCATCTCTCCATCCTACGGAAAACGAAATCATCGCGCGTGCGTACGTAGGGAATACCGTCTCCACGCTGTGGTGTAATCTATTTTTCCACCAACACCTTACATGGATGGGTATTATGGAATAAAGAATAACTATACATAGTTATTATAACATCATAATGATTCTGATATATTGTATCATCCACTCCAATTCAATTTAATAATTATGGAAATGATATCATCGCTCGTGCGTACGTACGGACTACCGTCTCCACGACGCGATGAGATTCATTCTCAATGATTAACCATTCATGAATGATTATAAAGTATATATAATAAGTACTAATGAAATATATGACATAATAATGATAATGGATTTATTTATATTTATATGTATGTCATCTACTTACTTCCATTCAAGACAATAAGGAAAGATAAACAACGTTCATGCGTACGTACGGACTACCGTCTCCATGAACGGTGTTTTTCATTTCATTTATCTATCTATTATATAAATATATATACTGAATATATATGATATATAAATCATATTTTATATTCTGGAAGTAATTAAATCATGATATAAGTAATAATAATGTCAAGAACAACAAGTCAAAACACCTACGATAAATGAAACGATTTTACCCGAAACGCTCTTTAACATGGAATTTACAAAAGAACAGGTAAAATAAAGTCATAAGTGAACCATATATGATATCATAACAATTAGTATGATTCTGGAATAAGTCAATAACATTATTTAAATCATTATACAGGAGGTTCTGACACTTACGAAGCAAATCAGACCTAAGGTAAGTGAAATATCACAATCTCATTTTTATCCAAGATTGTTTATACTTTAGTATTTAATGGGGTGTATTTTATCATCCACATCCATGTTTCCTCAATATGTAATATTATTTCCATTCACCTACAATTGTTTAAATCCTATTTTACAATTCGGTTAGATTTTAGTAAAAGATATGAAAGGAATCTTTTGTCGTTTTTCATACAAGGTACTTTTTGACTTTTCCGACAAAAGTACGAAAAAAATGTTTTCTTTAACTTCTACGGCATGTATGGATTTCTAAAACATTATTTCCAAGAATATTCCTTTACAAGTTTTCATGTTTATTTTTAATCAACTTCTTTTAGATTAAAATTGTATGACTTGTTAAGAAAGGAAATGTATTTTTGAAGTAAAAAGGATATTTTCTTCAAGAATGATGTTCAAGTGTTTTATCAAAATTATTTTCCATCTAAGATAATAAAGGGTTCTATTTTTATCCCTATAATTACATGGATTTGATTATGTTGTGATGGAAATATTTTTATGAAATCCTTTATCTTATATGAATTGTTTTATGATGTCATGATGTTTTAGATTCCCATTTTTACTACATGGGTTATGCAATGATGTATGATTTATGATTTTGTGGCACACATAAGAATGGTATCATTATGAGATGGGTGGGAACTATATCTCCCTCCAATGCATTGGGTAAAGATTTTATATCTCATGAGATAGACATGGATGGAATGGTAGGTTATACCGGTTCAGTGAAACAGGACTGAAACGAGGGTCCCTCGATTCAGAAATGGACTTTGTCCACTAAGATAGTCTTGGCAATGAGTCTTGACTAACAAGAAATGATTCTCTATGATTATGTGAGTATGCCACAAAGTTTAATGTTTTAAGTTATGATTATTGTGAATACATTTCACTACCATGAGTTATCCCAGGTTATGAAATTATGATCTCTTTTGTAGGTTAAGATTTCCAAAAGTTATGTTCTTATGAATATGAGGTGATTGATATTTCTTTTGTTTACCCTTACTGAGCATTTGAGCTCACCCTTTTATGTTTTCTTTTCCCCAGGATATAAAGAAAGGTTTTAGGTATAAAAAAAGGAAGATCTTTATGGGAGATGTTGAAGATCTTTCACCAGGATTAGAAGATTATATTCCGAGTTTCCAAAGACACTAAACTATTACGATCCTTGTGTGTGTGTGTGTTTTTGTTATGAACTAAGTATTCCGCAAATGTAATGTAATGTTAATGTACGTCAAGCTTCGGGTCTCTACAGTTGGTATCAGAGGAAAGGTTTAGTCAACCTTTGGAAACTAGGATGCGAGAACTTTAGTGAGATCTCTAGAGATATTTCTAAGGTGTGTCTAGGGATTTCTCTAAGGTTAAGTATACGTATAGGTTATAGTACTATAATTACGCTAACGATCATAGAATTAAACCTATGATTTTAGATATTGAAGGTACTCCCCCTTTGTTATGTTGTTTTCCCTAGCATGATTTTTGCCTCTCACACTATTCTTTTTGGGTTTTAGACGATGGCTGGAACCCGAAGGAACCGTGTTGATCAATGCAATGGACAATGCAATGATTGCCCTCCTGAACAAACAAATGTTATGGGAGATGGAGTGAAAAATATTATTGCTATACTTACACAATCTATGAATCATTCTGGACTTCCAAATGAACAGAGAAGGGAACAATATTCTATTGAGTCCTTCATAAGGAAACGTCCACCTTCTTTCAATGGGTCTTCTGATCCACTTGTTGCTGAACAATGGATCAATACCACTGAAAAAATATTTTCAGTTCTTCAATGTTCTGAACATGATAAAGTCATCTTAGTAGTATATCGTTTGGAAGGTGATGCTGATCAATGGTGGAATCTTATCAAGAATACGGGGCCAAGAGATGAAATTGAGTCCATGGAATGGGACGAGTTCAAGAACTTGTTTTTCAGTAAGTACTTCCCTCGTATTCTTCGAACAAAGATGGAAAAGGAGTTCCTTGAGCTGAAGCAGAAGGATTATGAATCTGTTGGTATATACGAAGCGAATTTTACAAGACTTGCAAGGTATGCATCTGGCATTATCATCCAACCTGAAAGTAAATTTGATCGATTTTTCAGTGGCTTAAAACCAAGACTTCGAAGGCAATTAGCTATATGAGACTTCAGTAGCTATGAAGAAATTGTGTGTTGTGCTATGAAGGTAGAAATGGAAGTTAGTGTTACATATCCATCTCATGGTTTCGAAAAGAAACAAAAGATGGAGTTCAAGGAGAAATCTCAAAATAATGGTGAAAAGAAGATGAATGTTTCCTTATGCACAAAGTGTGGAAAGAAGCATGGTGGAGATTGTCTTAAAGGGACTAGAAAATGTTTTAAGTGTGGAAAAGAAGTTCATCGAGCAGCAGAGTGTCGAAGTAATGGAAAAAGGAATTCTAATGATGTGAATAAAGAAAACACTGCAGAGAACGCACCACCAACACTTCAATGCTTCAAGTGCAAGGAAATGGGGAATTATGCTAATAAATGCCCTAATCCAAGGGTTAGAGATGATCAACATGAGCAACCACTTAAGGCAAAGGACAAAGGGAAGTCACATACGATCACTATTGGCGATGTTGAATATGACAACGATGTGGTGGAATGATTAAGTGTTTATGTAATGGGATTCCAAAATAATGTTGTATCATAAAGTATTGGAATATTTATGTGTTGTTCTAATGTGGTATTCATAGTGATTGAGATATTTAACAGTATTCATGAGCTCATGATTGATATAAGGACTAAGTGATATCATGGTTTGAGTATATAGAATTTTGAGGATTTTGGTATGTGGAAAGTGTTATCTTTTAACTGCATACATGTTTTCACTAAGGTCCAATGGGTATTCAAGAAAATACTTGATTAAGGCCTTTGAATGTTTGGAATGTGTCCAAAAAGACATATCTTATGGTATATGGGGATCAACGATGGTATTAAATCTCTGGTAATCGTTTTCACTATATTATGAGAGTGGACTGCAGTATTATGGATAAGCCTAAAGATTAGAATGGATTATGTTGGACATAAGTTAGTATTGTTTAAGGATAGAATATTTTCGATATTATTGATGGGATGTTATAGTAATATAGCTTTAGAAAAAGGACAACCTGCAGGACGGGCGACCGCCCATCGCTTCGGACAAGGCTGTGGGAATCGAACCCACAACCGAAGTGCGACTGGCCTTTATCGCCTACCACTGGCCTACAGGAAGTCCCTGTTTAGTAGAAACTAGTTTTATTATATTAAGCAGTATGATATATGAAGTATAAGTCCATTTTAGGAACCATATATGATTAATCTCACTATAGAATAACTTATGTATATTTAATAACTTTTCCTCACCTTTTGTTTGAGACAGATGGAATGACCCGTCATTCTATCACATGATCTGCTAACACTTCACAAATAACAAATTCAACTTCATTTATTTAATAGATGAAGTGGAAATTGTTCAAGGCACGAACAACAGTGAGATTGTACCAAAATAAAGTAAGTATTTATTCTAATTCTTCAACTTTAGGGAAACGATCTTGAAAACTAAAAATGTTGTCCTAGTGCTCTTATATCTGATTAATCATATGGTACCTTAGATCGTCACAAATTTATGGATTTGTGATTTTTGGATTTTCCATAGCCATGTTCTCTACCACTCTCCATCAGAACATCATGGTTAGATTTTTCTTCCATATCCATATTTTCACCTATGTGGAAACCCAGTGATTAGTTTATTTGGGGCAACCATTACGTTTCATACCTTTGTTTTTAAAGATTGGTTTTGGTATTACTTTTTACGATGTGGGTTTCTATTAAAGAAACTTTAGAATAGTAAACCATTTATAACCCAGACGAATTTCGAGGGCGAAATTCATTTTAAGGGGGGTAGAATGTAACAGCCTGAGATTTTATGAAAAATATTCTTTTTAATTTTATTAATGTCTTGTGTTGTACGCTACACCAAAAGGAGCTTGCACAACACACATCCTTGACTTTCCTTTCATTACACGCAATCGCGACCTTCCTCGATAGCATGTATAGTACGCAATAACGAGTTTCACTAAACAACAATATGCTATTAAAATATTATTAAAACTAGCCGTTATGAATAGTAATAACCACTTTTTGAAATTTTGTAAATTTTATTTTTCAAAATGGAATTCATTTTTGGATTCGTAATATCGAAATTAGCTTAGGGTGAAATTTTGGTACTTTTCGGATAACTTTCATATTCTGATGAATAGTGAAAATTACTAAATTTTAATTAAAAACAACTTTTTTAATCGAAATAATTAATAGTGATAAATTATTAATTTGAGTGGTTTTAAAGTATATTTAGAATAAATTTTTAAAATTTAATACAATGTTGGTCATTGGATGTAATTTCACATTTAAACCAGTTATAAACTAGTGTCAATCTTTTGATAGTTATTATCTCTTAAAAACACGCTATTTGTTTTGATGACGAGAATTAATTTTTAAATTGGTTAATGCAACTGATATGTTTTGAATTTGGTAAAATAGACATCATTTTTGAGTTCATAATATCAAATATATCTTAGGCCTAATTTTTGGTATTTTTCTGAAAACTTTCAATTTTCGATGAATAGTGAAACCACTAAGTGGTAGGTTAAAAACTGAATTTTGCATAAAACATAATTTTACCACTTCTGTGAATGGAATTTCGAAAATACGAGAGACACGGTTAATATCAATGACTAAAATGTGGTTCAATGAGATGAAAATAATTTTTGGTGAATAGTAACTTTTTACTTTTTTTTACCACGGTTAAAAGTAAATAGGGTAATTAAGGGTAAAGGTGATATTATTATTACCCTAACACATGTCCTAATTCTATTTTATAAGTTAAATTCGATCAAAAACAAACTTAGGAATAAAATATGACCATTTAGGCCCACTTGGATTAGATTAGGACATTTATTATTAATTTATTTAAAGAAGGGTTAAAAGAGTTAAAATCAAAGTTTATTTACTAAAACATTTTTAATATGAGGTTATACATAAGATAAATTCGACTATAAATATTCATTAGAAATATAAAAAGATTTCCTACATAATGGTATTTTATTTGTAATTTTTAGACATTAAATAATTTAATTTATTTATAACACAAAGATGATGCAGTAATTATCTTATTAATGAAATATTGACATAATTGATGTTATAAATACCAAAATAAATATAATTTGGGACTTTTTATAAATTCCACTAATTTTCTAGGTTAATATGATATATTAGTGTTGATTTAATCAACTTGATTCGAACATATAATTCTGTTATGACTTTCACAAAAATCATATATCAAATAGTGTCAAAATTGACACAAAATAGTTTTTAAATCAAATATTATATTATTAATTGTTATTTTATTCCTAAAAATCTACGGTTCGGCCAAATGACTTAGATAAGGATATATATATTAATAATAAACAATTTGGGGTTCGTTTGGCATGTTATAGTATGTGTATTAACCATATAGTGTAAGAAAAAAAAAGACACGGTAAAAGTTAAATTATTTAACTTAGAGTTAAATCTAATTGATAAGGTTAAAATAATAACATAAACTTGTCTAAATCCTATTGGATGATAGGATTTCGACCCATCCCCACTTTAGCTCCAAAATAAGACCCTTTGGAACCATTATAAACTGATTTTGACTTTAATATAAAATAATATTTTGAGATATTCCTAAGGTGCCCCTCTCCTCCCTTATAAAAGGACACCGCCTCCCCCTCCTCCTCACACCAATTTGAGCACTCAAGCTCGGCCAAACCCTGCCAAAATCCCTTATCCACTTCCCTAGAATAATCCTATATGTTCTGGTCTTCCTCAAAGACCAATTTTAGTGCCCTAAGAGGAGGTCTCAAAGAGGCTCTTCAAAGAAGAGGTAATTTCCGTTACCAATTCTTTCACCTTTATTTCTTCTTCCACTTCTTCTTCTTAGGTTGTTTCATTATGAAGTAATAAAATCAGTATCACTAATATAATGATATGTTATTATAAGTATGAAACAATCCTAATTCACCATCTATCCATCCTACGGAAAACTAAATCACCGCGCGTGCGTACGTACGGAATACCGTCTCCACGCTGTGGTGTAATCTGTTTTTCCACCAACACCTTACATGGATGGGTATTATGGTGTAAAGAATAACTATACAGAATTATTATAACATCATAATGATTCTGATATATTGTATAATCCACTCCAATTCAATTCAATAATTATGGAAATGATATCATCGCTCGTGCGTACGTACGGACTACCGTCTCCACGACGCGATGAGATTCATTCTCAATGATTAACCATTAATGAATGATTATAAAGTATATATAATAAGTACTAATGAAATATATGAAATAATAATGATAATGGATTTATGTATATTTATATCTATGTCATCTACTTACTTCCATTCAAGACAATAAGGAAAGAAAAACAGCATTCATGCGTACGTACGGACTACCGTCTCCATGAACGGTGTTTTTCATCTCATTTATCTATCTATTATATATATATATATACTGAATATATATGATATATAAATCATATTTTATATTCTGGAAGTAAGTAAATCATGATATAAGTAATAATAATGTCAAGAACAACAAGTCAAAACACCTACGATAAATGAAACGATTTTACCCAAAACGCTTTTTAACATGGAATTTACAAAAGAACGGGTAAAATAAAGTCATAAGTGAACCATATATGATATCATAACAATTAGTATGATTCTGGAATAAGTCAATGACATTATTTAAATCATTATACAGGAGGTTTGGATACTTACGAAGCAAATCGGACCTAAGGTAAGGGAAATATCACAATCTCATTTTTATCCGATATTGTTTATACTTTAGTGTTTACTGGGGTGTATTTTATCATCCACATCCATGTTTCCTCAATATGTAATATTATTTCCATTAACCTACAATTTTTTAAATCCTATTTTACCCTTCGCTGAGTTTTTACTAAAAGATATGAAAGAAATCTTTTCTCGTTTTTCATACGAGGTACTTTTTGACTTTTCCGACAAAAGTACGAAAAGCATGTTTTTTTTAACTTATACGGCATGTATGGATTTTTAAAACATTATTTCCAAGAAGCTTCCTTTACAAGTTTTCATGTATATTTTTAATCAACTTCATTTAGTTTAAAATTGTATGACTTGTTAAGAAAGGAAATGTATTTTTGAAGTAAAAAGGATATTTTCCTCAAGAATGAAGTTCAAGTGTTTTATCAAAATTATTTTCCATCTAAGATAATAAAGGGTTATGTTTTTATCCCTATAATTACATGGATTTGATTATGTTGTGATGGAAATATTTTTATGAAATCCTTTATCTTATATGAATTGTTTTATGATGTCATGATGTTTAAGATTCCCATTTTTACTACATGGGTTATGCAATGATGTATGATTTATGATTTTGTGGCACACATAAGAATGGTATCATTATGAGATGGGTGGGACCTATATCTCCCTACAATGCATTGGGTAAAGATTTTATATCTCATGAGATAGACATGGCTGGAATGGTAGGTTATACCGGTTCAGTGAAACAGGACTAAAACGAGGGTCACTCGATTCAGAAATGGACTTTGTCCACTAAGATAGTCTTGGCAATGAGTCTTGACTAACAAGAAATGATTCTCTATGATTATGTGTGTATGCCACAAAGTTTAATGTTTTAAGTTATGATTATTGTGAATACATTTCACTACCATGAGTTATCCCAGGTTATGAAATTATGATCTCTTTTGCAGGTTACGATTTCCAAAAGTTATGTTCTTATGAATATGATGTGATTGATATTTCTTTTGTTTACACTTACTGAGCATTTGAGCTCACCCTTTTATGTTTTCTTTTCCCCAGGATATAAAGAAATGTTTTAGGTATAAAAAAATGAATATCTTTATAGGAGATGTTGAAGATCTTTCACCAGGATTAGAAGATTATATTCCGAGTTTCCAAAGACACTAAAATATTACGATCCTTGTGTGTGTGTGTTTTTGTTATGAACTAAGTATTCCGCAAATGTAATGTAATGTCAATGTAAGTCAGGCTTCGGATCTCTACAGTTATTCTATTCCTAAAAATCTAAGGTTCGTCCAAATGACTTATATATGGTTATATATATTAATATTGAATCACTTGGGGTTCATTTAGCTTGTTATAGTAAGTTTATTAACCATATAGTGTAAGAAAACAAGAAGACACGGTAAAAGTTAAATTATTTAACTTAGAGTTAAATCTAAATGATAAGGTTAAAATAGTAACCTAAACTTGCCTAAAACCTATTGTTTGAGAGGATTTAGACCCATAACCACTTTAGTTTCGAAATAAATTAATTTTGAGCTATTATAAACCGAATATGAATTTATTATAAAATAATATTTTAAGTTTTTTCAAAGGTGCCCCTCTCCTCCCTTATAAAAAGGGAACCCCTTCCCTCTTCTATTCACACCCTTTTGAGCCTTGATGCTCGGAAAAAACCAGATAATTTCCCTTCTCAACCTCTCTAGTTATATCATAGAGGTTCTGGTCGTCTCAAAAGACCAACTCTAGTGCCCTAAGAAGAGTTTTAAAAGAGGTGTGTCAAGGAAGAGGTAATCTCTTCTACCGACTCTTTCAAGTTTATTTCTTATTCTACTTACTCTTCTTTAGTTGTTTCATTATAAATTAATAACATAAGTATTACTTATATACTGATATGTTATTATAAATATGAAACAACCCTATTTCACTTTCTATCCATCCTACAGAAAATGAAATCACCATGCATGTGTACTTACGGAATACCGTCTCCACGCCGTGGTGTAATCAGTTTTTCCACCACCACCTTACTTGGATAGGTATAATGGTGAAAAGAATAAATATATATGATTATTATAACATCATACTAATTCTAAGATATTCTATCATCCACTCGAATTCCATTCAATAAATATGGGAACGATATCATCGCTCGTGCGTACGTACGGATTACCGTCTCCACGACGCGATGAGATTCATTATCCATGTTAACCATTAAAAAATGATTATAAAGTATATACAATGAATAATAATGAAATATATGACATAATAATGACACTGGATTTATGTATATATATGTATGTCATCTACTTAATTCCATTCAATTCAATAAGGAAACGAAAACAGTGTTCATGCGTACGTACGGCCTACCGTCTCCATGAACGGTGTATTTCATTCCACTTATCGATATATCATATAAATATGTATATAATGAATATATATTATATATAAATCATTTTTTACATTCTGAAATTAATTAAATCATGATATAAGTAATAATATCAAGAATAACAAGTCGAAACACAATAAATGAAACGATTTTACCCAAAACGTTGCTTTAACATGGAATTTACAAAAGAACGGGTAATATAAAGTCATAAGTGAACCATGTATGATATCATAACAATAAATATGATTCTGTAATAAGTCAATGACATTATTTAAATCATTATACAGTATTTTCGGAAACATACGAAGCATATCGGACATAAGGTAAGGGATAATAATTCAAATCTCATTATTATCCGAGATTGTTTTTTCTTAAGTATTTACTGTGGTTATGTTTATCGTCCATGTACACATGTTCTCAAAAAAATTTCATAAAATGTTTACTTTTCGTCCATGTATTTTTAAAGTCATTTTTACCCTTTTTTTTTACTTTTACCACATAGTATGGAAGGAATCTTTATTTTGTTTACCATACGATGTACTTTTTGACTTTTCCGAAAAAAGTACGAGGAGAATGTTTTTTTTAACTTATACCACATGAAAGGATTATTAAGGTTTCATAAATCCTTATTTTCATTAAGCATACTCTACAATATTTCATGACTATTTTCAAAAAAAATCCTTTTCTTTTAAAATTTCATGGCATTTTGTGAAAATAAAATTGATTTTGAAGAATAAAGGATATTTTCCTCAAGAATTTCATTTCAAGTGTTTTATCAAAACCATTTTCCATCTAGGATGAAATTATTTCATATGTGTATTTTTCATGTATAATGTCTCTATGATTTACATGGTTTCACTTTTCTTATGATGAAATGATATACATTTGTTTTATATGGATTATGTTATGATGGGATGATGTTTATGAAACCCATTTTATTCTTTGGGTTATAATGAATGATTTATGTTTATGTTGTGGAACACATAAGAATGATTTAATTATGAGATGGGTGGGACCTATATATCCCTCCAATGCATTGGGTAAATATTTATATCTCATGAGATAGACATGGCTCGAACGGTAAGTTAATTCGGTTCAGTGATACAGGACTGGAACGAGGAGTGACCTCGATTCAGAAAGGGACTTTGTCCACTAAGATGGTCTTGGCAGCAATTCCATGGCTACTATGGAAATCATATCATGTGATTAATGGTTTCCACAATGACATGTTTTATTCCCATGCTATTTTATCATGATTGATGTTCCATTATGATCTATGCCTTACATACTACCATGTTTTATGTCATTGCTCAAGAATTTGATGTTTAAACATTATGTTCATGTTTTTAAGTTCAAATGTGTATGGTTTGTTTTATTTTTTCCATAATTACCCTTACTGAGAATTTGAGCTCACTCTTTATATGTTTTATTTTCCCTAGAATATAGGGAAATGTTTTAGGTAAAAAAAGGGAAGATATTTATGGGTGATGTTGAAGATATTTCACCAAGATTAGAAGATTATGTTATGAGTTTCCAAAGACACTAAACTATTACGGTCCTTTGGGGTCTGTTTTTTTTATGTATTAAGTATTCCACAAAAGTAATGTAATTTCCATGTACGTCAAGATTTGGGTATCTACAGTTGGTATTAGAGCAAAGGTTTAGTTAACCTTTGGAAACTAGTATGCGAAATCTTTAGTGAGATCCCTATAGATATTTCTATGTATGTCTAGGGATGTCCCTAAGGTTAAGTATATGTATAGGTTATAGTACTAGAATTATGGTAACTATATAATAATTAAACCTAAGATGTTAGATATTGAAGGTACTCCCCCTTTATTATGTTGTTTTCCTAGCATGATTTTTTCCTCTCACACTGCTCTTTTTGGGTTTTAGACGATGGATGGAACCCGAAGGAACCATGTTGATAAATGTAATGTACAATGTAATGATTGTCCTCCCGAGCAACCAAATGTGATGCGATATGGAGTGAAAAATCTTATTACTATACTTACATAATCTATGAATCATTCTGGATTTCCAAATGATCAGAGAAGGGAACAATATTCTATTAAGTCCTTCATGAGGAAACGTCCACTGTCTTTCAATGGGTCTTCTGATCCACTTGTTGCTGAACAATGGATCAGTACCATTGAAAATATATTTTCCCCACTTTGCTGTTCAGAACATGAAAAAGTCATTTTAGCTGTTTACCGTTTAGAAGGTGAAGCAGACCAGTGGTGGACTCTAATTAAGAATACAAGGCCCCAAGATGAAATTAAATCCATGGAATGGGACTAGTTCAAGAAATTGTTTTTCAGTAAGTACTTCCCTCATATTCTTCGAAAAAATATAGAAAAGAAGTTTCTTAATCTTAATCAGAAGGATGATGAATCTGTTCATATATACGAAGTGAATTTTACAAGACTTGCAAGGTATGATTCTGACTTTATCATCCAACATGAAAGTAAAGTTGATCGATTTTTCAGTGGCTTAAAACCAAGTCTTCAAAGGGCATTAGCTATAAGAGACTTCAGTAGCTATGAAGAAATTGTGCGTTGTGCTATCAAGGTATAATTGGAAGTTGGTGTAACATATCCATCTCATGTTTTTGACAAGAAACGAAAGATAGGGTTTAAGGAGAAATCTCAGAAGAATGGTGAAAAGAAGATGAATGTGTAACGACCCGAAGTTTCATTAATGGAAAATCCCTCTTGATCTAGTTAAATCTTTCTTTATGAAAAATGTTTCTATAAGATGTCAACTTCTATAGTTTTACGTTAAGATTTGTGACCATTACTTTTATAGCCGTTGAACAGTGATCATCTGGGTAGTTTAAATATAAGGCTTTAACGAACCAATTTTCTACTCAGACAAACGAAGCGATGGCCTCATCCAGTAGAATTGCCCCTTATGAAGCCCATTTGTTAGAGCTCGGAAAAGAGGTGGCATCTTTGGGCTTTTCCCTTGACCAAGCCCAAGCTGAGCTTCATCAAGTCAAGCTCGAACGTGATCATCTACGGGAAAAGTGGAAGTTGATTGAAATTACCACTCGAGCGATGTTATCCGAGCCGCCCCAAGATTCTGTCACCATCGCACACCTTACCCTTAGGTCTTATGCGGCTATTTTAAGGGGTTATGTAACAAATAAGTAGCACCATGTTCATGTACATTATTTTTGTATATAATAATGAATATAATTTCTAGTCATTTTTGATACATTGTAATTAGTTTTTAAAGTACAAATGGTGTTTTTAGTTATTATTTAATTAAGAATTATATTTTATTAAATAAAAGGATTTTTGAATTAAATAATATTTTATTATTAATATTAAATTAATTTTTTATTATGTATAAATGATCTTATAATTTTATGAATGCAATTAAAATTTTTATTAAGGTTTGAAAGCCATTTCTGTCAAAACCCGTGAATTTTTTTATAAATGTCGGTTTTTATTTTAAAAGTAAAAATTCACATATTTCGAAAATTATTTAGATAAAATAAATATTATTTTTGGAATCAGGACGTCAAAATTATCCAATGGTGAATTTTTCATAATTTTCTGAGACAGTCAAATTGTTTGGTAAAAATTAAATACCATTTAAATATATAATGTGTTTTATGACATCATAATGACCCAATGGTGATGTAATAAAATACCATAATCCTTATGTTCGGCCAATATGTGTTTTATCATTAAAATAATGAGGTTTTGGGTTTGTTTGACTTACTTTTCAAAGCATTAATGGAGCCCTCAAGACTTATTCAACACTTTGCCTTTTTAAATTAATTTCCATGGGAGTGTGACTCACCTCCACATAAGCAACCCTAATTTTTTAATAAGTTCGGACCTTGGCCTTGTAAAATATTTTTTCCTCTTTCCTTTTCCAGAAACCATGGGCAAATACCATGGGATGGTTTGTGGTTTGGATTATTTTAATATAAGGGGTCCCAAACCTAAATAATAAAGAATTATCTCACCTTTCCTATATAAACCCACCCAAGCTCCCACTTCCTCCTCACTCAAAGCCCTTGAAGTTCGTCCAACCTCTGCCCTAATCTCTGTAGAATCCTCTCAAGGTGCCCCAAGCTCCCAAGAAGCCTCTCACAAGCCTCTCTCTAGCCTTTGGAAGCACACTTCCAAGTAAGGGGTTTTCTTCCTTTCTCATTTTTGTTAATTTTCATTAAGTTGTATTGCCCTTTTAATTTCAATTATGAATGTTGGGGTATGGTTTTTCACCTCTCCCATACTGCCCTATTATTGTTTGAATTATGGGAGACCCCTTTCTCTCTCATTAAATGCCTCCCATGTACACCCATTACTATGCCGAAATTCCGAAAGAAACCTTTTTCTCCTCTTTTATATTCAAGCAATACTTTTGTATCATGAATCTAAATTCCTTTTCAATTGTTGGGACATGTATCTATATGACCTCCTTACTGTCCATTACATGTAAATATGATGAAAAAATCCCTTTCTCTCTCATCAGCCTTTTTTTTATGAATTCATATGTCACGCCGTTACGCTGCTAAAATCACACCGATTTTCTAAGTCAATATCATTGTGTAGTGAATACCATGCCCATTTCTCCATCAAGGGTATTCACCTTTATGCACATTTACTTATTGATTATAAAGTTTCATGTATGAATTCCACATCCCATTATCGTGGAATAAATTATTATGTTTTATGAATCCATGTTTTATGATCCATGTGGCACACATATGCATGAAATGAAATGTTTAAGAAGGGTGTGCCCTTTATAGCGCTCCAATGCATTGGGTAAAGTATAGTATCATGATACGTCATGTGCAATGAGTGTTTACTCATTCTAATTCAAGTGCAATGAGGGTTTACTCATGCTCCATGTACAATGAGCCTTGGCTCATGCTAATTCAATGTTAAGTGTTGTTGCCACATTTCCATGTTAAGGTTATCATGCTTTATCATGCCTTTATGTTCATGTTACTCTAATGATCTATTGATGTTCCTATTGCCTAACATGTATTGTACTCCTCATGTTATTCATTGTGTACTCCCTTACTGGGCTTTATAGCTCACCCTTTTCTTATGCATGTCCTCAGGTTATCCCATGCAATGCTAAGTACGAAGGAATGTAGTGGTCATGTAAAGAAAGTTTTCAATAAAGATGTTGTATTTCAAGTTTAATGTTTTTATGTAATGATCCTAAACCCCAAAGACACTAAACCACTCGATCTTCTTTGTTGTATCAAGTGAAGTTTTATGTAATAAAGCATGTTTAAGTTGTAATAAAAAGAAGGGTTGTCATAGTTGGTATCAAAGGATAGGTTTAGTTATTTTTGGGATTAGGAAACCCTAGTAAAGCCTTAGATACAAGAATAGGCATAATAAAAACATCCCTAAGTTTTGGTAAATACTAAGTAAGTGGTTTATCAAACAAATACATCCCTGTCTGGATACGAGCAGGTAGAGGTATCTCTGGCACAGATGTATCCTAGGGGTAAAACCCGAAAACACCGCTTTGAGCTAGACTCGAACGGGAAATGGTGCACGACAACGGGCCTTGCTGCACTCTTGGTTACGACACTCTCGGGGGATATGTTTTGATAAATTCACAATCTTAGTATGAACCCTTATTAAGGGAAAAATGCCCCTAAGAATATATGTTAGAAGAAAGATCATGAAAAGCCTGGATTGAATCCTATAGACTCATGAGTTAAAGAGATTAAAGTTTATTTATAAGTCATCAACTTTTTTCTTTGGATTACCCTTTATGTGTTACCCCTAACATTCCTTTTATTCCAGCCAATGGCCGGTAATAGGAGAACTCGGGCTAACAACCGTTGTGAAGATCAGTGTGATGATTGTACTTATGAGATGCCCAATCCAATGGGAGCGGGAATCGCGAACTTTGTCACGCTTCTCTCTCAGCTAACTCAAGTTATGAATAGAAACACTGGTCAAGAGGAACGTTCCCCCCCCCCTAAGAAAGAACAAGTCGCTATTGAAAGCTTCATGAGACAAAGGCCTCCTACTTTTAGTGGATCATCCGATCCCACGATCGCTGAACAATGGATCAACTCCATTGAAAAGATATTCTCCATCCTCCAATGCTCTGAAAAATAGAAGGTTCTCCTGGCGGCTTATCGTATGGAGGGAGAAGCTGATCAATGGTGGACGTTGATCAAAAATACGAAGCCTGAGGAGGAGATTGAGGCTTTGGAATGGAAGGAATTCCGGAAGATGTTTTTTGATAAATATTTTCCACGCACCCTCTGTCTTAAGATGGAAAGGGACTTCCTTTCCCTCAAACAGAAATATGAAGAATCTGTGGGAGCGTACGAGGCAAACTTCACAAGGCTTGCACGATACGCTTCTGGCTTTGTCGTTACCCCCGAATGCAAGGTTGACCGCTTCTTTGGTGGGCTGAAGCCTAGCTTGCGGAAATCATTAGCGATCCGTGACTTCGACAGCTATGAGGAAATTGTCTGATGTGCCCTCAAGGTTGAAATGGAGATTGGAGAATCACAGGGGTATCATGGGGACAAGAAGCATAAGGTGGACTTCAATGCTGGTGGTCCGATGGATAAATCCAACGGCGCTAAGAAATTACAACACCCCACTTGCCAAAAGTGTGGAAAGAAGCACCCTGGAAATTGCCTTAGGGGGACAAGAAAATGCTTCAAGTGTGGAAGAGAAGGGCACCTATCTGTTAACTGTCAGCAAGAAGGACCTGCGGCTACGACAGAGGAGAGGAACGCTCCGTTCGAACCTCAACGCGTTGTTCAATGCTACAAATGCAACGAACCAGGTCATTTTGCAAATCAGTGCCCTAATCCAAGGGTTATCGGAGGCAACCAGCAACCTCCAAGAGAGAAAGGAAGAACTTTTGCCATCACTTCTGCCGAAGTGAACCCCGAAAACGAAGTGGTGATAGGTATTCTAGTTATTAATTCAAGGATAGCAAACATACTTTTTGATTCAGGTTCTACGCATTCTTTTATATCTCAAAAGTTTAGTAGAAAAATCCATGCACCACCACAAATCATGGAAGTAAAGATGTCAGTGAGTACGGCAAATGGGGAAATCATTGCATCCCATGAGTATAAGTCCTCAACTGTTATAATCTGTGGATTGAATTTCCCAGCGAACCTCGTCATACTCCCTTTGGTGGAATTTGATGCAATTCTTGGCATGGATTGGCTTTCCTTATATAGAGCCAACATAAATTGTCGGGAGAGGGAAATCAAACTCCATATGGAGAATCAACCACCAATTCTTTACAAGTGTCAGGAGGAAGATGAATCTTTTTTAGCCCCATCATCTCAAGCATGGATATTACAGCCTTATGAGCATGCATATCTGGCTCAGATGGTTGAGTCCAAGGAAGAAACCACCCTTGAAAAAATTCCTATTGTGAGGTAATTCGCTGAAGTATTTCCCGAGGAACTTCCTGGTCTTCCTCCAAAAAGTGATGTTGAGTTCTCAATTGAACTTATACCTGGGGCGCTACCAATGTCCAAGACTCCATATAGAATGGCTGTTGTTGAGCTTGAAGATCTGAAGAAACAACTACAGGAGAATCTGGATAAAGGGTTTATACGCCCAAGTGCATCACCATGGGGTGCACCAGTCCTCTTTGTCAAGAAGAAAGATGGGTCAATGCGGCTTTGCATCGATTATCGTGAACTTAAAAAAATCACGATAAAGAACAAGTATCCTCTCCCAAGAATCGATGACTTGTTTGATCAGCTGCGTGGAGCACAATACTTCTCCAAGGTGGACTTGCGGTCGGGATATTATCAAGTAAGGGTGAAGAAGGAAGATATCCCCAAGACTTCTTTTCATACAAGGTACGGGCACTATGAATTCATAGTAATGCCTTTTGGACTCACCAATGCTCCAGTAATATTCATGGACTTGATGAATAGAGTCTTTAGAGATTACCTAGACAAATTTGTGGTAGTCTTTATAGATGATATTCTAATATACTCCAATACCAAGGAGGACCATGAGGAGCATTTAAGAACTGTACTGGAGACTTTGCGCAAGGAGAAGCTCTATTCCAAGTACAGAAAGTGTGAGTTCTTGTTGAAGGAGGTCTCATTCTTGGGCCATATCATCACAAGAAATGGGATATCTGTGGACCCCTCCAAAACAGATGCAATTGAGGGATGGCTGAGGCCAACATCGGTAACTGATATCTGTAGCTTCTTGGGGTTAGCTGGATATTATCGGCGATTTGTGAGAAATTTCTCACGATTGTCCAACCCTCTTACCAAGCTAACTCGAAAGGGAGTAAAGTTTTCTTGGAGTGATGAATGCAATGAAAGCTTCAAGGAGTTGAAAAGGAGTCTTATCACTGCACCCGTGCTCACTTTACCCACAAGTGGGGAGCTTTTTGTGGTATTCAGTGATGCTTCGAAGAAGGGCTTAGGATGTGTGCTAATGAAGAATGATAAAGTGATATCCTATTCCTCAAGGCAGTTGAAATTCCATGAGCGAAACTATCCAACGCATGATCTGGAGTTGGCAGCGGTGATCTTTGCCTTGAAAATCTGGCGGCATTATCTCTATGGAGAGAAATTTGAGATATATACTTACCACAAGAGTCTTAAATATATATTCACATAGAAAGAGATTAATATGCGCCAGAGAAGATGGATAGAGCTCATCAAGGATTATGACTGTTCAATACATTACCACCCTGGGAAGGCGAACAAGGTGGCGGATGCCCTAAGTAGAAAGGATCCAACAATTCTATCAATGATGAGAATTGAGAAGGATCCAATCTTCTTAGACTTGATGAATATGGATGTGGGAATCATAAAGAAGGGACCATCATCAGTCCTTTCACAAATAATTGCTCAACCATCGCTTTTGGAAAGGATAAAGGATTCTCAAAAGGATGATGCGGGAATCCAAGAAAAAGTGGAAGCTATCAGAAAGGGAAAATCCTCAGAGTTTAATGTTAATGAAGAAGGAATTGTGCGGTTTGGGAAAAGACTATGTGTTCCATCAAGTCCGGAGCTAAAGAAGGAACTTTTGGATGATGAACATAGTTCAAATTTATCTATTCACCCAGGGAGGACAAAGATGTATCAAGATCTCCGAGAAAACTTTTGGTGGGATAATATGAAGAAGGAGATCGCTGAATATACATCAATGTGCCTGGTGTGTCAGCAAGTGAAGGCAGAGAGGCAGAAGTCTAAGGGGATGATGCAACCATTTCCCATACCAGAATGGAAATGGGAGAACATCACCATGGACTTTGTCACCGGACTTCCAAGGACATCTAAAGGAAACAATGCAATATGGGTTGTTGTGGATCGTCTTACAAAGACTGCACACTTCATTGCTATTCGAGAGGATTTCTCTTTGGATCAACTGGTACGGATATATATCAGGGATGTGGTATGGTTTCATGGAGTACCACTATCTATTGTGTCTGACCGAGATCCAATATTTACCTCTAAGTTTTGGAAGAGTCTTCAACATGCTCTGAATACTGAACTGAACTTCAGTACGGCCTATCATCCTCAAACTGATGGCCAATCCGAGCGGACTATCCAAACACTTGAGGATATGTTGAGAGCGTGCTCAGTGGACTTTAAAGGAGGATGGGATCAACTTCTTCCTCTGGTTGAGTTCTCTTATAATAATAGTTTCCACTCGAGCATCCAAATGGCACCATATGAAGCCCTGTATGGGAAAAGGTGTAGAACACCAGCATGTTGGGATGAGGTCGGTGAACGTAAGCTGCTTGGACCAGAAATGGTCGAAGAAATGGTGGAGAAGGTGAAAACCATTCAGCAGCATATCAAGGCAGCCCAAAGTCGACAGAAGAGTTATACAGATAATCGTCGACGAGACCTTGAGTTTAAAGTCGGAGACATGGTGTTTTTACGCATATCTCAGTGGAAGAAGTTCATGAGGTTTGGAAAGAAAGGGAAGTTAAGTCCAAGGTAAATCGGCCCCTTCGAGATTCTTGATCGTGTTGGGGTTGTGGCCTATCGACTAGCACTTCCACCTACTATGGCCAAGGTGCAAGATGTCTTCCATGTATCCCTCTTAAGGAAGTACATACCAGACCCTTCACATGTACTCTCTTCCGAGGTGGTACAATTAGAAGACGATCTTTCTTATGAGGAGCAACCAGTGAAGATATTAGATCGTAGAGAAAAAGTTCTACTAAATAAGACAATGACCCTCATCAAGGTGTTGTGGAGAAACCACAAGTTTGAAGAAGCAACTTGGGAGTTAGAGGATATGATGAAGCTACGTTACCCACATTTGTTTTAGTGTGGGAAAAGGAAAATTTCGAGGGTGAAATTTCTTAAGGGGGGAATGTTGTAACGACCCGAAGTTTCATTAATGGAAAATCCCTCTTGATCTAGTTAAATGTTTCTTTATGAAAATTGTTTTTATAAGATTTCAACTTCTATAGTTTTACGTTAAGATTTGTGACTGTTACTTTTATAGCCGTTGAACAGTGATCATCTGGGTAGTTTAAATATAAGGCTTTAACGAACCAATTTTCTACTCAGACAAAGGAAGCGATGGCCTCATCCAGTAGAATTGCCCCTTATGAAGCCCATTTGTCAGATCTCGGAAAAGAGGTGGCGTCTTTGGGCTTTGCCCTTGACCAAGCCCAAGCTAAGCTTCATCAAGTCAAGCTCGAACGTGATCGTCTACGGGAAAAGTGGAAGTTGATTGAAATTACCACTCGAGCGATGTTATCCGATCCGCCCCAAGAGTCTGTCACCATCGCACACCATACCCTTAGGTCTTATGCGGCTATTTTAAGGGGTTATGTAACAAATACGTAGCACCATGTTCATGTACATTATTTTTGTATATAATAATGAATATAATTTCTAGTCATTTTTGATACATTGTAATTAGTTTTTAAAGTACAAATGGTGTTTTTAGTTATTATTTAATTAAGAATTATATTTTATTAAATTAAAGGATTTTTGAAATAAATAATATTTTATTATTAATATTAAATTAATTTTTTATTAATTATAAATGATCTTATAATTTTATGAATGCAATTAAAATTTTTATTAAGGTTTGAAAGCCATTTCTGTCAAAACCAGTGAATTTTTTTTATAAATGTCGGTTTTTATTTTAAAAGTGAAAATTCACATATTTTGAAAATTATTTAGATAAAATAAATATTATTTTTGGAATCAGGACATCGAAATTATCCAACGGTGAATTTTTAATAATTTTCTGAGACAGTCAAATTTTTGGGTAAAAATTAAATACCATTTAAATATATAATGTGTTTTATGACATCATAATGACCCAATGGTGATGTAATAAAATACCATAATCCTTATGCTCGGCCAATATGTGTTTTATCATTAAAATAACTAGGGTTTGGGTTTGTTTGACTTACTTTTCAAAGCATTAATGGAGCCCTCAAGACATATTCAACACTTTGCCTTTTTAAATTAATTTCCATGGGAGTGTGACTCACCTCCACATAAGCAACCCTAATTTTTTAATAAGTTCGGACCTTGGCCATGTAAAATATTGTTTTCCTATTTCCTTTTCCAGAAACCATGGGCAAATACCATGGTATGGTTTGTGGTTTGGATTATTTTAATATAAGGGGTCCCAAACTTAAATAATAAAGAATTCTCTCACCTTTCCTATATAAACCCACCCAAGCTCCCACTTCCACCTCACTCAAAGCCCTTGAAGTTCGTCCAACCTCTGACCTACTCTCTCTAGAATCCTCTCAAGGTGCCCCAAGCTCCCAAGAAGCCTCTCACAAGCCTCTCTCTAGCCATTGGAAGCACACTTCCAAGTAAGGGGTTTTCTTCCTTTCTCATTTCTGTTAATTTTCTTTAAGTTGTATTGCCCTTTTAATTTCAATTATGAATATTGGGGTATGGTTTCGCAACTCTCCCATACTGCCCTATTATTGTTTGAATGATGGGAGACCCCTTTCTCTCTCATTAAATGCCTCTCATGTACACCCGTTACTATGCCGAAATTCCGAAAGAAACCTTTTTCTCCTCTTTTATATTCAAGCAATACTTTTGTATCATGAATCTAAATTCCTTTTCAATTGTTGGGACATGTATCTATATGACCTCCTTACTGTCCATTACATGTAAATATGATGAGGAACCCCTTTCTCTCTCATCAAACTTTTTTTTATGAATTCATATGTCACGCCGTTACGCTGCTGAAATCACACCGATTTTCTAAGTCAATATCATTGTGTAGTGAATACCATGCCCATTTCTCCATCAAGGGTATTCACCTTTATGCACATTTACTTATTGATTATAATGTTTCATGTATGAATTCCACATCCCTTTATCGTGGAATAAATGATTATGTTTTATGAATCCATGTTTTATGATCCATGTGGCACACTTATGCATGAAATGAAATTTTTAAGAAGGGTGCGCCCTTTATATCACTCCAATGCATTGGGTAAAGTATAGTATCATGATACGTCATGTGCAATGAGTGTTGACTCATGATAATTCAAGTGCAACGAGTGTTTACTCGTGCTTCAAGTGCAACGAGGGTTTACTCGTGCTTCAAGTGCAATGAGGGTTTACTCATGCTCCATGTGCAATGAGCCTTGGCTCATGCTAATTCAATGTTATGTTTTGTTGCCACATTTCCATGTTATGGTTATCATGCTTTATCATGCCTTTATGTTCATGTTACTATAATGCTCTATTGATGTTCCTTTTTCCTAACATGTATTGTACTCCTCATGTTATTCATTGTGTACTCCCTTACTGGGCTTTATAGCTCACCCTTTTCTTATGCATGTCCTCAGGTTATCCCATGCAATGATAAGTACGAAGGAATGTAGTGGTCATGTAAAGGAGGTTTTCAATAAAGATGTTGTATTTCAAGTTCAAAGTTTTTATGTAATGATCCTAAGCCCCAAAGACACTAAACCTCTCGATCTTCTTTGTTGTATCAAGTGAAGTTTTATGTAATAAAGCATGTTTAAGTTGTAATAAAAAGAAGGGTTGTCATAGTTGGTATCAAAGGATGGGTTTAGTTATTTTTGGGATTAGGAAACCCTAGTAAAGCCTTAGATACAAGACTAGGCAAAATAAAAACATCCCTATGTTTTGGTAAATACTAAGTAAGTGGTTTATCAAACAAATACATCCCTGTCTGGATACGAGCAGGTAGAGGTGGCTCTGGCACAGATGTATCCTAGGGGTAAAACCCGAAAACACCGCTTTGAGCTAGACTCGAACGGGAACTGGTGCACGACAACGGGCCTTGCTGCACTCTTGGTTACGACACTACCGGGGGATATGTTTTGATAAATTCACAATCATAGTATGAACCCTTATTAAGGGAAAAATGCCCCTAAGAATATATGTTAGAAGGAAGATCATGAAAATCCTGGATTGAATCCTATAGACTCATCAGTTAAAGAGATTAAAGTTTATTTATAGGTCATCAACTTTTTTCTTTGGATTACCCTTTATGTGTTACCCCTAACTTTCCTTTTACTCCAGCCAATGGCCGGTAATAGGAGAACTCGGGCTAACAACCGTTGTGAAGATCAGTGTGATGATTGTACTTATGAGATGCCCAATTCAATGGGAGCAAGAATCGGGAACTTTGTCACGCTTCTCTCTCAGCTAACTCAAGTTTTGAATAGAAACGCTGGTCAAGAGGAACGTTCAACCCCCCCCCCCCAAGAAAGAACAAGTCGTTATTGAAAGCTTCATGAGACAAAGGCCTCCTACTTTTAGTGGATCACCCGTTCCCACGATCGCTGAACAATGGATCAACTCCATTGAAAAGATATTCTCCATCCTCCAATGCTATGAAAAAGAGAAGGTTCTCCTGGCGGCTTATCGTATGGAGGGTGAAGCTGATCAATGGTGGACGTTGATCAAAAATACGAAGCCTGAGGAGGAGATTGAGGCTTTGGAATGGAAGGAATTCCGGAAGATGTTTTTCGATAAATATTTTCCATGCACCCTCCGTCTTAAGATGGAAAGGGACTTCCTTTCCCTCAAACAGAAAGATGAATAATCTCTGGGAGCGTACGAGGCAAACTTCACAAGGTTTGCACGATACGCTTCCGGCTTTGTCATTACCCCCGAATGCAAGGTTGACCGCTTCTTTGGTGGGCTGAAGCCTAGCTTACGGAAAGCATTAGCGATCCGTGACTTCGACAGCTATGAGGAAATTGTCCGATGTGCCCTCAAGGTTGAAATGGAGATCGTAGAATCATAGAGGTATCATGGGGACAAGAAGCGTAAGGTGGACTTCAATGCTGGTGGTCCGATGGATAAATCCAACGGCGCTAAGAAATTCCAGCACCCCACTTGCCAAAAGTGTGGAAGGAAGAACCCTGGAAATTGCCTTAGGGGGACAAGAAAATGCTTCAAGTGTGGAAGAGAAGGGCACCTAGCTGTTAACTGTCAGCAAGAAGGACCTGCGGCTACGACAGAGGAGAGGAACGCTCCGTTTGAACCTCAATGCATTGTTCAATGCTACAAATGAAAAGAACCGGGTCATTTTTCAAATCAGTTCCCTAATCCAAGGGTTATCAGAGGCAACCAGCAACCTCCAAGACAGCAAGGAAGAACTTTTGCCATCACTTCTGCCGAAGTGAACCCCGACAACGAAGTGGTGACAGGTATGATAGTTATTCATTCAAGAATAGCAAACGTACTTTTTGATTCAGGTTCTACGCATTCTTTTATATCTCAAAAGTTTATTAGAAAAATCCCTGCACCACCACAAATCATGGAAGTAATGATGTCGGTGAGTACGGAAAATGGGGAAATCATTGCATCCCATGAGTATAAGTCCTCCCCTATTATAATCTGTGGATTGAATTTCCCGGAGAACCTCTTCATACTCCCTTTGGTGGAATTTGATGCAATTCTTGGCATGGATTGGCTTTCCTTATATAGAGCCAACAAAAATTGTCGGGAGAGGGAAATCACACTCCATATGGAGAATCAACCACTGATTCATTACAAGTGTCAGGAGGAAGATGAATCTCCTTTAGCCCCATCATCTCATGCATGGATATTACTGCCTTATGAGCACGCATATCTGGCTCAGATGGTTGAGTCCAAGGAAGAAACCACCCTTGAAGAAATGCCTATTGTGAGGGAATTCGCTGAAGTATTTCCCGAGGAACTTCCTGGTCTTCCTCCAAAAAGTGATGTTGAGTTCTCAATTAAACATATACATGGGGCGCTACCAATATCCAAGACTCCATATAGAATGGCTGTTGTTGAGATTGAAGAGCTGAAGAAACAACTACAGGAGAATCTGGATAAAGGGTTTATACGCCCAAGTGCATCACCATGGGGTGCACCAGTCCTCTTCGTCAAGAAGATGGATGGGTCAATGCGGATTTGCATCGATTATCGTGAACTTTACAAAATCACGATAAAGAACAAGTATCCTATCCCAAGAATCGATGACTTGTTTGATCAGCTGCGTGGAGCACAATACTTCTCCAAGGTGGGCTTGCGGTCGGGATATTATCAAGTAAGGGTGAAGAAGGAAGATATCCCCAAGACTTCTTTTCGTACAAGGTACGGGCACTATGAATTCATAGTAATGCCTTTTGGACTCACCAATTCTCCAGCAATATTCATGGACTTGATGAATAGAGTCTTTAGAGATTACCTAGACAAATTTGTGGTAGTCTTTATAGATGATATTCTAATATACTCCAATACCAAGGAGGACCATGAGGAGCATTTAAGAACTGTACTGGAGACTTTGTGCAAGGAGAAGCTCTATGCCAAGTACAGCAAGTGTGAGTTCTTATTGAAGGAGGTCTCATTCTTGGGCCATATCATCACAAGAAATGGGATATCTGTGGACCCCTCCAAAACAGATGCAATTGAGGGATGGCCGAGGCCAACATCGGTAACTGATATCCGTAGCTTCTTGGGGTTAGCTGGATATTATCGACGATTTGTGAGAAATTTCTCACGATTTTCCAACCCTCTTACCAAGCTAACTCGAAAGGGAGTAAAGTTTTCTTGGAGTGATGAATGCGAAGAAAGATTAAAGGAGTTGAAAAGGAGGCTTATCACTGCACCCGTGCTCACTTTACCCACAAGTGGGGAGCTTTTTGTGGTATTCAGTAATGCTTCGAAGAAGGGCTTAGGATGTGTGCTGATGCAGAATGATAAAGTGATATCCTATGCCTCAAGGCAGTTGAAATTCAATGAGCGAAACTATCCAACGCATGATCTGGAGTTGGCGGCGGTGATCTTTGCCTTGAAAATTGGGCGGCATTATCTCTATGGAGAGAAATGTGAGATATATACTGACCACAAGAGTCTTAAATATATATTCACATAGAAAGAGCTTAATATGCGCTAGAGAATATGGATAGAGCTCATCAAGGATTATGACTGTTCAATACATTACCACCCTGGGAAGGCGAACAAGGTGGCGGATGCCCTAAGTAGAAAGGATCCAGCAATTCTATCAATGATGAGAATTGAGAAGGATCCAATCTTCTTAGACTTGATGAAGATGGATATGGGAATCATAAAGAAGGGAACATCATCAATCCTTTCACAAATGATTTCTCAACCATCGCTTTTGGAAAGGTTAAAGGATTCTCAAAAGGATGATGCTGGAATCCAAGAAAAAGTGGAAGCTATCAGAAAGGGAAAATCCTCAGAGTTTAATGTTAATGAAGAAGGAATTGTGCGGTTTGGGAAAAGACTTTGTGTTCCATCAAGTCCGGAGCTAAAGAAGGTACTTCTGGATGATGCACATAGTTCAAATTTCTCTATTCACCCAGGGAGAACAAAGATGTATCGAGATCTCCGAGAAACCTTTTGGTGGGATAATATGAAGAAGGAGATCGCTGAATATACATCAAAGTGCCTAGTGTGTCAGCAAGTGATGGTAGAGAGGCAGAAGTCTAAGGGGATGATGCAACCATTGCCCATACCAGAATGGAAATGGGAGAACATCACCATGGACTTTGTCACCGGACTTCCAAGGACATCCAAAGGAAACAATGCAATCTGGGTTGTTGTGGATCGTCTTACAAAGACTGCACACTTCATTTCTATTCGAGAGGATTTCTCTTTGGATCAACTGGCACGGATATATATCAGGGATGTGGTACGGTTGTATGGAGTACCACTATCTATTGTGTCTGACCAAGATCCAAGATTTACCTCTATGTTTTGGAAGAGTCTTCAACATGCTCTGAATACTGAACTGAACTTTAGTACGGCCTATCATCCTCAAACTGATGGCCAATCCGAGCGGACTATCCAAACACTTGAGGATATTTTGAGAGCGTGCTCATTGGACTTCAAAGGAGGATGGGATCAACATCTTCCTCTGGTTGAGTTCTCTTATAATAATAGTTTCCACTCGAGCATCCAAATGGCACCATATGAAGCCCTGCATGGGAAAAGGTGTAGAACACCAGCATGTTGGGATGAGGTCGGTGAACGTAAGCTGGTTGGACCAGAAATGGTCGAAGAAATGGTGGAGAAGGTGAAAACCATTCAGCAGCATATTAAGGCAGCCCAAAGTCGACAGAAGAGTTATGTAGATAATCGTCGACGAGACCTTGAGTTTAAAGTTAGAGACATGGTGTTTTTATGCATATCTCCGTGGAAGAAGGTCATGAGGTTTGGAAAGAAAGGGAAGTTAAGTCCAAGGTACATCGGCCCCTTCGAGATTCTTGATCGTGTTGGGGCTGTGGCCTATCGACTAGCACTTCCACCTACTATGACCAAGGTTCATGATGTCTTCCATGTATCCCTCTTAAGGAAGTACATACCAGACCCTTCACATGTACTCTCTTCCGAGGTGGTACAATTAGAAGACGATCTTTCTTATGAGGAGCAACCAGTGAAGATATTAGATCGTAGAGAAAAAGTTCTATGAAATAATACAATGACCCTCGTCAAGGTGTTGTGGAGAAACCACAAGTTTGAAGAAGCAACTTGGGAGTCAGAGGATATGATGAAGCTAAGTTACCCACATTTGTTTTAGTGTGGGAAAAGGAAAATTTCGAGGGCGAAATTTCTTAAGGGGGGAATGTTGTAACGACCCGAAGTTTCATTAATGGAAAATCCCTCTTGATCTAGTTAAATGTTTCTTTCTGAAAAATGTTTTTATAAGATGTCAACTTCTTTAGTTTTACGTTAAGATCTGTGACCGTTACTTTTATAGCCGTTGAACAGTGATCATCTGGGTAGTTTAAATATAAGGCTTTAACGAACCAATTTTCTACTCAGACAAAGGAAGCGATGGCCTCATCCAGTAGAATTGCCCCTTATGAAGCCCATTTGTCAGAGCTCGGAAAAGAAGTGGCGTCTTTGGGCTTTTCCCTTAACCAAGCCCAATCTGAGCTTCATCAAGTCAAGCTCGAACGTGATCGTCTACGGGAAAAGTGGAAGTTGATTGAAATTACCACTTGAGCGATGTTATCCGATCCGCCCCAAGAGTCTATCACCATCGCACACCTTACCCTTAGGTCTTATGCGGCTATTTTAATGGGTTATGTAACAAATAATTAGCACCATGTTCATGTAAATTATTTTTGTATATAATAATTAATATAATTTCTAGTCATTTTTGATACATTGTAATTAGTTTTTAAAGTACAAATGGTGTTTTTAGTTATTATTTAATTAAGAATTATATTTTATTAAATTAAAGGATTTATGAATTAAATAATATTTTATTATTAATATTAAATTAATTTTTTATTAAGTATAAATGATCTTATAATTTTATGAATGCAATTAAAATTTTTATTAAGGTTTGAAATCCATTTCTGTCAAAACCCGTGAATTTTTTTATAAATGTCGGTTTTTATTTTACAATTGAAAATTCACATATTTAGAAAATTATTTAGATAAAATAAATATTATTTTTGGAATCAGGACGTCGAAATTATCCAACGGGGAATTTTTCATAATTTTCTGAGACAGTCAAATTTTTGGGTAAAAATTAAATACCATTTAAATATATAATGTGTTTTATGACATCATAATGACCCAATGGTGATGTAATAAAATACCATAATCCTTATGTTAGGCCAATATGTGTTTTATCATTAAAATAATTAGGTTTTGGGTTTGTTTGACTTACTTTTCAAAGCATTAATGGAGCCCTCAAGACTTATTCAACACTTTGCCTTTTTAAATTAATTTCCATGGGAGTGTGACTCACCTCCACATAAGCAACCCTAATTTTTTAATCAGTTCGGACCTTGGCCATGTAAAATATTGTTTTCCTATTTACTTTTCCAGAAACCATGGGAAAATACCATGGGATGGTTTGGGGTTTGGATTATTTTAATATAAGGGCTCCCAAACCTAAATAATAAAGAATTCTCTCACCTTTCCTATATAAACCCACCCAAGCTCCCACTTCCTCCTCACTCAAAGCCCTTTAAGTTCGTCCAACCTCTTCCCTACTCTCTCTATAATCCTCTCAAGGTGCCCCAAGCTCCCAAGAAGCCTCTCACAAGCCTCTCTCTAGCCTTTGGAAGCACACTTCCAAGTAAGGGGTTTTCTTCCTTTCTCATTTTTGTTAATTTTCTTTAAGTTGTATTGCCCTTTTAATTTCAATTATGAATGTTGGGGTATCGTTTTGCACCTCTCCCATACTGCCCTATTATTTTTTGAATGATGGGAGACCCCTTTCTCTCTCATTAAATGCCTCTCATGTACACCCGTTACTATGCCGAAATTCCGAAAGAAACCTTTTTCTCCTCTTTAATATTCAAGCAATACTTTTGTATCATGAATCTAAATTCCTTTTCAATTGTTGGGACATGTATCTATATGACCTCCTTACTGTCCATTACATGTAAATATGATGAGGAACCCATTTCTCTCTCATCAACCTTTTTTTATGAATTCATATGTCACGCCGTTACGCTGCTGAAATCACACCGATTTTCTAAGTCAATATCATTGTGTAGTGAATACCATGCCCATTTCTCCATCAAGGGTATTCACCTTTATGCACATTTACTTATTGATTATAAAGTTTCATGTATGAATTCCACATCCCTTTATCGTGGAATAAAAGATTATGTTTTATGAATCCATGTTTTATGATCCATGTGGCACACTTATGCATGAAATGAAATGTTTAAGAAGGGTGCGCCCTTTATAGCGCTCCAATGCATTGGGTAAAGTATAGTATCATGATACGTCATGTGCAATGAGTGTTGACTCATGCTAATTCAAGTGCAACGAGGGTTTACTTGTGCTTCAAGTGCAACGAGGGTTTACTCGTGCTTCAAGTGCAATGAGGGTTTACTCATGCTCCATGTGCAATGATCCTTGGCTCATGCTAATTCAATGTTAAGTGTTGTTGCCACATTTCCATGTTATGGTTATCATGATTTATCATTCCTTTATGTTCATCTTACTCTAATGCTCTATTGATGTTCCTATTGCCTAACATGTATTTTACTCCTCATGTTATTCATTGTGTACTCCCTTACTGGGCTTTATAGCTCACCCTTTTCTTATGCATGTCCTCAGGTTATCCCATGCAATGCTAAGTACGAAGGAATGTAGTGGTCATGTAAAGGAAGTTTTCAATAAAGATGTTGTATTTCAAGTTTAAAGTTTTTATGTAATGATCCTAAGCCCCAAAGACACTAAACCTCTCGATCTTCTTTGTTGTATCAAGTGAAGTTTTATGTAATGAAGCATTTTTAAGTTGTAATAAAAAGAAGGGCTGTCATAGTTGGTATCAAAGGATATGTTTAGTAATTTTTGGGATTAGGAAACCCTAGTAAAGCCTTAGATACAAGACTAATCATAATAAAAACATCCCTAAGTTTTGGTAAATACTAAGTAAGTGGTTTATCAAACAAATACATCCCTGTCTGGATACGAGCAGGTAGAGGTGGCCCTGGCACAGATGTATCCTAGGGGTAAAACCCGAAAACATCGCTTTGAGATAGACTCGAACGAGAACTGGTGCACGACAACGGGCATTGCTGCACTCTTGGTTACGACACTCCCGGGGGATATGTTTTGATAAATTCACAATCATAGTATGAACCCTTATTAAGGGAAAAATGCCCCTAAGAATATATGTTAGAAGGAAGATCATGAAAAGCCTGGATTGAATCCTATAGACTCATGAGTTAAAGAGATTAAAGTTTATTTATAAGTCATCAACGTTTGTATTTGGATTTCCCTTTATGTGTTACCCCAAACATTCCTTTTATTCCAGCCAATGGCCGGTAATAGGAGAACTCGGGCTAACAACCGTTGTAAAGATCAGTGTGATGATTGTACTTATGAGATGCCCAATCAAATGGGAGTGGGAATCGCGAACTTTGTCACGCTTCACTCTCAGCTAACTCAAGTTTTGAATAGAAACACTGGTCAAGAGGAACGTTCAACCCCCCCAAAGAAAGAATAAGTCGCTATTGAAAGCTTCATGAGACAAAGGCATCCTAATTTTAGTGGATCATCCGATCCCACGATCGCTGAACAATGGATCAACTCCATTGAAAAGATATTCTCCATCCTCCAATGCTCTGAAAAAGAGAAGGTTCTCCTGGAGGCTTATCGTATGGAGGGTGAAGCTGATCAATGGTGGACGTTGATCAAAAATATGAAGCCTAAGGAGGAGATTGAGGCTTTGGAATGGAAGGAATTCCGGAAGATGTTTTTCGATAAATATTTTCCACGCACCCTCCGTCTTAAGATGGAAAGGGACTTCCTTTCCCTCAAATAGAAAGATGAAGAATCTGTGGGAGTGTACGAGGAAAACTTCACAAGGCTTGCACGATATGCTTCCGGCTTTGTCGTTACCCCCGAATGCAAGGTTGACTGCTTCTTTGGTGGGCTGAAGCCTAGCCTGCGGAAATCATTAGCGATCCGTGACTTCGACAGCTATGAGGAAATTGTCTGATGTGCCCTCAAGGTTGAAATGGAGATCGGAGAATCACAGGGGTATCATGGGGACAAGAAGCGTAAGGTGGACTTCAATGTTGGTGGTCCGATGGATAAATCCAACGACGCTAAGAAATTCCTGCACCCCACTTGCCAAAAGTGTGGAAAGAAGCACCCTGGAAATTGCCTTATGGGGACAAGAAAATGCTTCAAGTGTGGAAGAGAAGGGCACCTAGCTGTTAACTGTCAGCAAGAAGGACCCGCGGCTACGACAGAGGAGAGGAACGCTCCGTTCGAACCTCAACGCATTGTTCGATGCTACAAATGCAAAGAACCGGGTCATTTTGCAAATCAGTGCCCTAATCCAAGGGTTATCGGAGGCAACCAGCAACCTCCAAGACAGCAAGGAAGAACTTTTTCCATCACTTCTGCCGAAGTGAACCCCGACAACGAAGTGGTGACAGGTATGCTAGTTATTCATTCAAGAATAGCAAACGTACTTTTTGATTTAGGTTCTACGCATTCTTTTATATCTCAAAAGTTTAGTAGAACAATCCCTGCACCACCACAAATCATGGAAGTAAAGATGTCGGTGAGTACGGCAAATGGGGAAATCATTGCATCCCATGAGTATAAGTCCTCCCATGTTATAATCTGTGGATTTAATTTCCCGGAGAACCTCGTCATACTCCCTTTGGTGGAATTTGATGCAATTCTTGGCATTGATTGGCTTTCCTTATATAGAGCCAACATAAATTGTCGGGAGAGGGAAATCACACTCCATATGGAGAATCAACCAATGATTATTTATAAGTGTCAGGAGGAAGATGAATCTCCTTTAGCCCCATCATCTCAAGCATGGATATTACTGCCTTATGAGCATGCATATCTGGCTCAGATGGTTGAGTCCAAGGAAGAAACCACCCTTGAAGAAATTCCTATAGTGAGGGAATTCGCTGAAGTATTTCCCGAGGAACTTCATGGTCTTCCTCCAAAAAGAGATGTTGAGTTCTTAATTGAACTTATACCTGGGGCGCTACCAATATCCAAGACTCCATATAGAATGGCTGTTGTTGAGCTTGAAGAGCTGAAGAAACAACTATAGGAGAATCTGGATAAAGGGTTTATACGCCCAAGTGCATCACCATGGGGTGCACCAGTCCTCTTCGTCAAGAAGAAGGATGGGTCAATGCAGCTTTGCATCGATTATCGTGAACTTAACAAAATCACGATAAAGAACAAGTATCCTCTCCCAACAATCGATGAATTGTTTGATCAGCTGCATGGAGCACAATACTTCTCAAAGGTGGACTTGCGGTCGGGATATTATCTAGTAAGGGTGAAGAAGGAAGATATCCCCAAGACTGCTTTTCGTACAAGGTACGGGCACTATGAATTCATAGTAATGCCTTTTGGACTCACCAATACTCCAGCAATATTCATGGACTTGATGAATAGAGTATTTAGAGATTACCTAGACAAATTTGTGGTAGTCTTTATAGATGATATTCTAATATACTCCAAAACCAGTGAGGACCATGAGGAGCATTTAAGAACTGTACTGGAGACTTTGCGCAATGAGAAGCTCTATTCCCAGTACATCAAGTGTGATTTCTGGTTGAAGGAGGTCTCATTCTTGGGCCATATCATCATAAGCAATGGGATATCTGTGGACCCCTCCAAAACAGATTCAATTGAGGGATGGCCGAGGCCAACATCGGTAACTAATATCCGTAGCTTCTTGGGGTTAGCTGGATATTATCGACGATTTGTGAGAAATTTCTCACGATTGTCAAACCCACTTACCAAGCTAACTCGAAAGGGAGTAAAGTTTTCTTGGAGTGATGAATACGAATAATGCTTCAAGGAGTTGAAAAGAAGGCTTATCACTTCACCCGTGCTCACTTTACCCACAATTGGGAAGCTTTTTGTGGTATTCAGTGATGCTTCGAAGAAGGGATTAGGATGTGTGCTGATGCAGAATGATAAAGTGATATCCTATGCCTCAAGGCAGTTGAAAGTCCCTGAGCGAAACAATCCAACGCATGATCTGGAGTTGGCGGCGGTGATCTTTGCCTTGAAAATCTGGCGGCATTATCTCTATGGAGAGAAATGTGAGATATATACTGACCACAAGAGTCTTAAATATATATTCACACAGAAAGAGCTTAATATGCGCCAGAGAAGATGGATAGAGCTCATCAAGGATTATGACTGTTCAATACATTACCACCCTGGTAAGGCGAACAAGGTAGCGGATGCCCTAAGTAGAAAGGATCCAACAATTCTATCAATGATGAGAATTGAGAAGGATCCAATCTTCTTAGACTTGATGAAGATGGATGTGGGAATCATAAAGAAGGGAACATCATCAATCCTTTCACAAATGATTTCTCAACCATCACTTTTGGAAAGGATAAAGGATTCTCAAAAGGATGATGCGGGAATCCAAGAAAAAGTTGAAGCTAGCAGAAAGGGAAAATCCTCAGAGTTTAATGTTAATGAAGAAGGAATTGTGCGGTTTGGGAAAAGACTATGTGTTCCATCAAGTACGGAGCTAAAGAATGAACTTTTGGATGATGCACATAGTTCAAATTTCTCTATTCACCCAGGGAGCACAAAGATGTATCGATATCTCCGAGAAATCTTTTGGTGGGATAATATGAAGAAGGAGATCGCTGAATATACATCAAAGTGCCTGGTGTGTCAGCAAGTGAAGGCAGAGAGGCAGAAGTCTAAGGGGATGATGCAACCATTGCCCATACCAGAATGGAAATGGGAGAACATCACCATGGACTTTGTCACCGGACTTCCAAGGACATCCAAAGGAAACAATGCAATTTGGGTTGTTGCGGATCGTCTTACAAAGATTTCACACTTCATTGCTATTCGAGAGGATTTCTCTTTGGATCAACTGGCACAGATATATATCAGGGATGTGGTACGGTTGCATGGAGTACCACTATCTATTGTGTCTGACTGAGATCCAAGATTTACTTCTAATTTTTGGAAGAGTCTTCAACATGCTCTAAATACTGAACTGAACTTCAGTACGGCCTATCATCCTCAAACTGATGGCCAATCCGAGCGGACTATCCAAACACTTGAGGATATGTTGAGAGCGTGATCAATGGACTTTAAAGGAGGATGGGATCAACATCTTCCTCTGGTTGAGTTCTCTTATAATAATAGTTCCACTCGAGCATCCAAATGGCCCCATATGACGCCCTGTATGGGAAAAGGTATAGAACACCAGCATGTTGGGATGAGGTCGGTGAACGTAAGCTGCTTGGACCAGAAATGGTCGAAGAAATGGTGGAGAAGGTGAAAACCATTCAGCAGCATATCAAGGTAGCCCAAAGTCGACAGAAGAGTTATGCAGATAATCGTCGACGATACCTTGTGTTTATAGTCGGAGAGATGGTGTTTTTACGCATATCTCCGTGGAAGAAGGTTATGAGGTTTGGAAAGAAAGGGAAGTTAAGTCCAAGGTACATCAGCCCCTTCGAGATTCTTGATCGTGTTGGGGTTGTGGCCTATCGACTAGCACTTCCACCTACTATGGCCAAGGTGCATGATGTCTTCCATGTATCCCTCTTAAGGAAGTACATACCAGACCCTTCACATGTACTCTCTTCCGAGGTGGTACAATTAGAAGACGATCTTTCTTATGATGAGCAACCCGTGAAGATATTAGATCGTAGAGAAAAAGTTCTACGAAATAAGACAATTCCCCTCGTCAAGGTGTTGTGGAGAAACCACAAGTTTGAAGAAGCAACTTGGGAGTCAGAGGATATGATAAAGCTAAGTTACCCACATTTGTTTTAGTGTGGGAAAAGGAAAATTTCGAGGGCGAAATTTCTTTAAGGGGGAATGTTGTAACGACCCGAAGTTTCATTAATGGAAAATCCTTCTTGATCTAGTTAAATGTTTCTTTATGAAAAATGTTTTTATAAGATGTCAACTTCTTTAGTTTTATGTTAAGATTTGTGACCGTTACTTTTATAGCCGTTGAACAGTGATCATCTGGGTAGTTTAAATATAAGGCCTTAACGAACCAATTTTCTACTCAGACAAAGGAAGCGATGGCCTCATCCAGTAGAATTGCCCCTTATGAAGCCCATTTTTCAGAGCTCAGAAAAGAGGTGGCGTCTTTGGGCTTTGCCCTTGACCAAGCCCAAGCTGAGCTTCATCAAGTCAAGCTCGAACGTGATCGTCTACGGGAAAAGTTGAAGTTGATTGAAATTACCACTCGAGCGATGTTATCCGAGCCGCCCTAAGAGTCTGTCACCATCGCACACCTTACCCTTAGGTCTTATGTGGCTATTTTAAGGGGTTATGTAACAAATAAGTAGCACCATGTTCATTTACATTATTTTTGTATATAATAATGAATATAATTTCTAGTCATTTTTGATACATTGTAATTAGATTTTAAAGTACAAATGGTGTTTTTAGTTATTATTTAACTAAGAATTATATTTTATTAAATTAAAGGATTTTTGAATTAAATAATATTTTATTATAAATATTAAATTAATTTTTTATTAAGTATAAATGATCTTATAATTTTATGAATGCAATTAAAATTTTTATTAAGGTTTGAAAGCCATTTCTGTCAAAACCCGTGAATTTTTTTATAAATGTCGGTTTTTATTTTAAAAGTGAAAATTCACATATTTAGAAAATTATTTAGATAAAATAAATATTATTTTTGGAATCAGGAAGTCGAAATTATCAAACGGTGAATTTTTCATAATTTTCTGAGACAGTCAAATTTTTGGGTAAAAATTAAATACCATTTAAATATATAATGTGCTTTATGACATCATAATGACCCAATGGTGATGTAATAAAATACCATAATCCTTATGTTCGGCCAATATGTGTTTTATCATTAAAATAATGAGGTTTTGGGTTTGTTTGACTTATTTTCAAAGCATTAATGGTGCCCTCAAGACTTATTCAACACTTTGCCTTTTTAAATTAATTTCCATGGGAGTGTGACTCACCTCCACATAAGCAACCCTAATTTTTTAATAAGTTCGGACCTTGGGCTTGTAAAATATTGATTTCCTCTTTCCTTTTTCAGAAACCATGGGAAATACGATGGGATGGTTTGTGGTTTGGATTATTTTAATAAAAGGGGTCCCAAACCTAAATAATAAAGAATTCTCTCACCTTTTCTATATAAACCCACCCAAGCTCCCACTTCCTCCTCACTCAAAGCCCTTGAGGTTCGTCCAACCTCTACCCTACTCTCTCTAGAATCCTCTCAAGGTTCCCCAAGCTCCCAAGAAGCCTCTCACAAGCCTCTCTCTAGCCTTTGGAAGCACACTTCCAAGTAAGGGGTTTTCTTCCTTTCTCATTTTTGTTAATTTTCTTTAAGTTGTATTGCCCTTTTAATTTCAATTATGAATGTTGGGGTATGGTTTCTCACCTCTCCCATACTTCCCTATTATTGTTTTAATGATGGGAGACCCCTTTCTCTCTCATTAAATGCCTCCCATGTACACCCGTTACTATGCTGAAATTCTGAAATAAACCTTTTTCTCCTCTTTTATATTCAAGCAATACTTTTGTATCATGAATCTAAATTCCTTTTCAATTGTTGTGAAATGTATCTATATGACCTCTTTACTGTCCATTACATGTAAATATGATGAGGAACCCTTTTCTCTCTCATCAACCTTTTTTTTTTATGAATTCATATGTCAGGCCATTACGCTGCTGAAATCACACCGATTTTCTAAGTCAATATCATTGTGTAGTGAATACCATGCCCATTTCTCCATCAAGGGTATTCACCTTTATGCACATTTACTTATTGATTATAAAGTTTCATGTATTAATTTCACATCCCTTTATCGTGGAATAAATTATTATGTTTTATGAATCCATGTTTTATGATCCATGTGGCACACTTATGCATGAAATGAAATGTTTAAGAAGGGTGCGCCCTTTATAGCGCTCCAATGCATTGGGTAAAGTATAGTATCATGATACGTCATGTGCAATGAGTGTTGACTCATGCTAATTCAAGTGAAAAGAGGGTTTACTCGAGCTTCAAGTGCAACGAGGGTTTACTCGTGCTTCAAGTGCAATGAGGGTTTACTCATGCTCCATGTGCAATGAGCCTTGGCTCATGCTAATTCAATGTTAAGTTTTGTTGCCACATTTCCATGTTATGGTTATCATGCTTTATCATGCCTTTATGTTCATGTTACTCTAATGATCTATTGATGTTCCTATTGCCTAACATGTATTATACTCCTCATGTTATTCATTGTGTACTCCCTTACTGGGCTTTATAGCTCACCCTTTTCTTATGCATGTCCTCAGGTTATCCCATGCAATGCTAAGTACGAAGGAATGTAGTGGTCATGTAAAGGATGTTTTCAATAAAGATTTTTTATTTCAAGTTTAAAGTTTTTATGTAATGATTCTAATCCCCAAAGACACTAAACCTCTCGATCTTCTTTGTTGTATCAAGTGAAGTTTTATGTAATAATGCATGTTTAAGTTGTAATAAAAAGAAGGGTTGTCATAGAATGTTTCTTTATGCTCAATGTGTGGAAAGAATCTTGGTGGAGATTATCTTAAAGGGACTAGAAAATGTTTTAAGTGTGGAAAAGATGGTCATCAAGCAGCTGAGTGTCTAAGTAATGGAAAAAAGGGTTTCTAATGATGTGAATAAAGAAAAGACTGTAGAGAACGCACCACCAACACTTCAATGCTTCAAGTGCGAGGAAATGGGGCATTATGCTAATCAATGCCCTAATCCAAGGGATAATGATGATCAACGTGAGAAACCTCTTAAGTAAAAGGACAAAGGGAAGTCATATGCGATCACTATTTGTGATGTTGAGTATGATAATGATGTTGTGTAAAGATTAAGTTTTTATGTAATGGGATTTCAAAATAGTATCATGGAATCTCATTTATAGTATCGTGGAATTTTGGAATATCTATGTATTGGTTTTCAATAATTATATGGTACCGGTAACAATGAAAAGTGATTCAGATATTTTGGAATGAAGATGATATGCGCATAATGAATGGATAAGGAGAAAATAATATGTTTGATAGTATTCATGAGCTCATGATTGATATAAGGACTAAGTGATATCATGGTTTGAGTATATATAATTTTTGGGATTTTGTTTTGGGGAAAGTGTTAACTTTTAAATGCATTCATGTTTTCACTAAGGTTTAATGGGTATTCATTTTTCAAGATAATACATGATTAAGGCATTCAAATGTTTGGAATATGACCAAGAAGACATATCTTATGATATATGGGCATAAATGACGGTATTTACATTCTTGGTAGATGACCTCTCTATCAATCCTTTTCCTTATACTCTGAGTTTGGGTAAGCCTAAAGATTTAAATAGATTATGCTAGACATCAGATAGTATTGTTTAAGGCTAGAACTTTTTTTATATTATTTTTGAAATGTTATAATAGTATTGTTTTAGAAAAAGGACAACCCGTAGGACGGGTGACAACCCGTCGCGTCGGAAAAGGATGTGGGAATCGAACCCACAACTAAAGTGTGCCACGCCTTCATTGCCTACCACTATCTTATGGAAAGTACCTGGTTAGTATAAACTATTTTTATTTTATTAACCGGTATGATAGATGAAGTATAAGTCCATTTTTAGAACCATATATGATTAATCTCACCATATATGGACTTATGTATATAACTTTTGCTAACCTTCTGTTTGAGACAGATGGAATGACCTATCATTCTATCGCATGATCTTCTAACACTTCATGGAAGAAAAATTCATCTTCATTTCTTTAAGAGATGAAGTGGAAATTTTTCATGGCACGAGCAACAGTAATATTGTACCAAAATAAAGTAAATTATTTCTTCTAATTCAAATTCTTCAACTTTAGGGAAATGATCTTGAAAACGAAAATTTTTTTCCTAGTGCCCTTATATCTGATGAATCAGATGTTAGCTTAGATCATCAAAAATCTATGGATTTGTGATTGTTGGATTTTTTATAGTCATGTTCTCTACCACACTCCATCGGATCATGATGGTTAGATTTCTCTTCCATATCCATATTTTCACTTATGTTCTCTTATGTGGAAACCTAGTGATTAGTTAATTTGGGTAACCATTGTGTTTCATAATTTAGTTTTTAAAGTTCAGTTTTGGTATTCTTTTTTACGATGTGGGTTTCCATGAATGAAACTTTCAAGTCGAAAACCATTTATAACTCCGACGAATTTCGAGGGAGAAATTCATTTTAAGGGGGGTAGAATGTAACACCCCGAGATTTTATGAGAAGTATTATTTTTAATTTATTTGATGTCTTGTGTTGTATGCTACACCAAGATTATCTTGCACTATACGCAACACCGAATTAGCTTGTAGTATACGCAACACTATTCTTGGATCGTGTTACACACAATTTCAAATTCGTTTGATAGTAGTTATTCTACGCAACATTGAGTGTATATATATATATTCAATGTATAAATGAAATATGGTTGGATTATGTTATACACAACAACAAAGAAGTCTTTCACTACACGCCACCCTGACATGGCTTCCATTACACGCAATCGCGACCTTCCATGATAGCGTGTGTTGTAAGCTATACCGAGTTTCACTAAATAGCGATATGTTATTAAAATTTTATAAAAACTAACCGTTATAAATAGTAATACCCACTTTTTGAAATTTTATAAATTTTATCTTTCAAAATGGACTTCATTTTTGGATTCGGAATATCGAAATTATCCTAGGGTGAATTTTTGGTATTTTTCTGAAAACTTTCAATTTTTGATGAATAGTGAAAACACTGGGTTACTATTTAAAAAACGACTTTTTATTTAAATAATTATTTATTTTATTTAAATTTATTTTAGGTCAAAATTTATATATAATACCTATATAAGTTCAATGTAATTCATTGGATTTGTTTTATAATAATTTTAGATATATAAAAATTTTATTGAACTTCTCACCGTCTTTTACCCACCTCCTAGGAGAATTTGAAAATTTACACAAAACTTAATTTTACCGCTTCTATGAGTGGAATTTCGAAAATACGAGAGACATGGTTAACATCCAAGAGTAAAATTTGGTTCAATAAGATAAAAATAATTTTTGGTGAATAGTAACTTTTTACTTTTATTTTCCAAGGTTAAATATAAATGGGGTAATTAAGGGTAAAAAATATATTATTATTACCCTAACTCATGTCATAATTCTATTGTATAAGTATAATTAGACCACAAAAAACCTTAGGAATATAATATTATTATTTAGGTCCACTTGGATTAGATTAGGACATTTATTATTATTTAATTCAAAGAAGAGTTAAAAGAGTTAAAATCAAAGTGTAATAACTAAAACATTTTTAATATAGGGTTATACATAAGATAAGTTCGACTATAAATATTAATTAGAAATATAAAGAGATTTCCTACATAATGATATTTTATTTATAATTTTTAGACATTAAATAACATAATTTATTTATGACACAATGATTATGCAATAATTACATTATTAATGAAATATTAACATAATCAATGTTATAAATACTCAAATAAATATAATATGATACTTTTTATGAATTCCAATAATTTTATAGGTTAATATGACATGTTATTATTTATTTCATTAAATTTTTTAGAAATAATAATTCTTTTATGATTTTCACAAAAATCAATTACCAAATAGTGTCAAAATTGACATAAAATAGTTATTAAAACAAATATTATATTATTAATTGTTATTATATTCCTAAAAATATAAGGTTCATCCAAATGACTTATATAAGGTTATATATATTAATAATTAACCACTTGGGGTTCTTTTGGATTTTTATAGTATGTTTATTAACCATATAGTGTAAGAAAACAAGAAGACACGGTAAAAGTTAAATTATTCAACTTAGAGTTAAATCTAAATGATAAGGTTAAAATAGTAACCTAAAATTGTCTAAAAACTATTGGTTGAGTTTATTTCGACACATACCCACTTTAGTTTCAAAATAAATCAATTTTTAACTATTATAAACCGAATATGACTTTATTATAAAATAATATTTTATGTTTTTTCAAAGGTGCCCCTCTCCTCCCTTATAAAAAGGGCACCCCTTCCCTCTTCTATTCACACCCATTTGAGCCTTGAAGCTCGGAAAAACCCTGCCAATTTTCTTTATCATACTCTCTAGTTATATCATAGATGTTCCGGGTTTCTCAAAATACCAACTCTAGTGCCCTAAGAAGAAGTTTAAAAGAGGTGCGTCGAGGAAGAGGTAATCTCTTCTACCGACTCTTTCAGGTTTCTTTCTTCTTATACTTCATATTATTTAGTTGTTTCATTATAAAGTAATAACATAAGTATTAATTATATAATGATATGTTATTATAAATATGAAACAACCCTATTTCACCTTCTATCCATCCTACGGAAAATGAAATCACCGCGCGTGCGTACGTACGGAATACCGTCTCCACGCCGTGGTGTAATCAGTTTTTCCACCACCACCTTACTTGGATGGGTATAATGGTGTAAAGAATAACTATATATTATTATTATAACATCATACTGATTATAAAATATTATATCATCCACTCCAATCTCATTCAATAAATATGCGAACGATATCATCGCTCGTGCGTACGTACGGATTGCCGTCTCCACGACGCGATGAGATTCATTCTCCATGTTAACCATTCAAGAATGATTATAAATTATATATAATGAATAATAATGAAATATATGACATAATAATGATTCTGTATTTATGTATATATATTTTTATGTCATCTACTTAATTCAATTAAATTCAATAAGGAAACGAAAACAGTGTTCATGCGTACGTACGGCCTATCATCTCCATGAACAGTGTATTTCATTCCATTTATCGATCTATCATATATATATGTATATGATAAATATATATTATATATAAATTATGTTTTACATTTTAAATTAATTAAATCAGGGTATAATTAATAATATCAAGAACAATAAGTCGAAACATGATAAATGAAATGATTTTACCCAAAACGCTGCTTTAACATGGAATTTACAAAAGAACGGGTAATATAAACTCATAAGTGAACCATGTATGATATCATAACAATGAATATGATTCTGTAATAAGTCAATGACATTATTTAAATCATTATATATGAGGTTCGGATACATACGAAGCATATCGGACATCAGGTAATGGATAATTATTCCAATCTCATTCTTATCTGAGATTGTTTATTTGTAAGTATTTACTGGGGTTATGTTTATCATCCATGTACACATGTTCTCAAAATGTTTTCATAAAATTTTTAATTTTCTTCCATGTATTTTTAAAGTAATTTTTACCCTTTTTTACTTTTACCACATCGTATGGAAGGAATCTCTCTTTTGTATACCATACGAAGTAATTTTTGACTTTTCTGACAAAAGTACGAGGAGAATGTTTTTTTAACTTATACAGCATGAAAGGATATTTAAGGTTTCATAAAGCCTTATTTCCATGAAGATTAATCTACAATATTTCATGACTACTTTCAGAAAAATCATTTTCTTTTAAAATTTCCTGGCATTTTGTGAAAAGAAAATTGATTTTGAAGAATAAAGGATATTTTCCTCAAGAATTTCATTTCAAGTGTTTTATCAAAACCATTTTCCATCTAAGATGAAATTATTTAATATGTGTATGTTTCATGTATAATGTCCCTATTATTTACATGATTTCACTTTTCTTATGATGAAATGATATCCATTTGTTTTATATGGATTATGTTATGATGGGATGATGTTTATGAAACCCATTTTATTCTTTGGGTTATAATGAATGATTTATGTTTATGTTGTGGCACACGTAAGAATGAATTAATTATGAGATGGGTGGAACCTATATCTACCTCCAATGCATTGGGTAAAGATTTATATCTCATGGGATAGACATGGCTGGAACGGTAAGTTAATCTGGTTCAGTGATACAGGACTGGAATGAGGAGTGACCTCAATTCAGAAAGGGACTTTGTCCACTAAGATGGTCTTGGCAGCAATGTCATGGCTACTATGGAATTCATATCATGTGCTTAATGGTTTCCACAATGACATGTTTTATTCTCATGCTATTTTATCATGATTTATGTTCCATTATGATCTATGCCTTACGTACTGCCATGTTTTATGTCATTGCTCAAGAATTTGATTTGTAAACATTATGTTCATGTTTTTAAGTTCAAATGTGTATGGTTTGTTTTATTTTTCCATGCATACCCTTACTGAGCATTTGAGCTCACCCTTTATATTTTTTCTTTTCCCCAAGATATAAATAAAGGTTTTAGGTAAAAAAGTGGAAGATATTTATGGGAGATGTTTAAGATCTTTCACCAAGATTAGAAGATTATGTTCCGAGTTTCCAAAGACACTAAACTATTACGGTCCTTTGGTGTCTATTTTTGTTATGTATTAATTATTCCGCAAAAGTAATGTAATGTCCATGTACGTCAAGCTTTGGGTATCTAAAGAACCCATTATGTGCTGTATTATTTTCATTATTATTATTTATTTTTAACTTTGATGACAGTAGTCCATGTATGAGTATCCCATTATAAATATCTTCTCATGTAGATTACAATAGTATGATTCCCTTATTCATAGGAAATTGCACATGATGTGGATTGGATATTTTAATTATCATTACTCTAATTGAGAGTTGACAAGTTACAAGTGAGGTGTTTGGAGAAAATATGTAGTATGGTACTCCCCCATGTTTCGGTGAAGAGTCCTCCATGTTTATGTTTTAGGTACTCAATGGAGATATACAAAAGACAAGGCACAATCCCCCATATATAGATAGAGTTCAAGTACATTCACATGGTTTGGGGTAAGCTCCTCTATTTCATTATAGAGGCATTTGTACCATGATTTTTTTTATAATACCCAAACAATGCTACTTGATTAATTAAAACATAATATTATGCATGTTCGAGATCGAACCCATAAAGACGATGAATATGAATAAAGAAGGGATTAATACCAATCTGTTGACAAAATAGTATGAAGGTGGTGTGAAAGAGTTTATCATGTTTGTAGAAGATCATGCATGTGACCCTTCTCAAATCATTTCTCTATGTTTACACTGTTGTTATTCAAGAAAATTTAGTCTAGAGGAGTTGGAAGAATGCTTGATCTGTCATCGAATAGATCGATATTATACATGTTGGAATAAACACAGGAAACAAACGAATGTAGGTAGGGGCTCGGATAACATGGAATTTTATGGATCATCTGATATGATTATAAGAGTGAACCATGAAGATGATCATATGGAGGGTGTGATTACAGATGTGAATGACGATGAAGATCGTATTGAGGAAATGACAAGGATAGTTGATGATGAACTTTCTGATTGAACAAAATTGTTTGAGCTGTTAAAGAGTTGTGAAAAAATGACATTGTATGATGGATGCACTAGATATATAGCATTGTCAACCGTACTGAAGCTGTATAATTTGGAAGCAAAAAATGGGTGGAGTGATGTTAGTTTTACGAAACTACTTTCTCTCCTTAATGACATCCTCCCAGAAGATGATGAACTCCCAATCCAAACATACGACACCAAACAAATTCTAAGATCGATGGGTATGATCTCTGAATCAATACACACCTGCCCAAATGACTGTATGTTGTTTTTAAAGGACCACATATCACTTAAATAATGCCCAATGTGTGGTTCTTCTCAATACAAAAAGATGATTCTAGTTCTACGAAATTTGTATGGTACTTTCCAATCATTCCAAGGTTTAGGCGCCTATATGGAAGTGAAGAGATTGTAAGACAATTGACATCACATTCATATACAATAATTAAATATGGGAAAATACGTCACCCAACATACTCTCCTCAATGGAAGATAATTGATCGCAAGTATCCTGAATTTGGAAACTAGCTAAGAAACCTTCGTCTGGATTTATCTACAAATGGGGTGAATCCTTTTGGTTTTCAAAGCAGCAATCACTGTACATGGATGGTTATGTTGGTAAATTATAACTTACCACCATGGTTATGCATGAAAACAAAATCCATCATGTTATATATGCTTATATTAGGATCAAAACAACCAGGTAAGGGTATTGATGATTATTTGGATCCATTGATTGAGGATTTGAAAATATTGTGGGATTCATGTGTTATGTTATATAATTCTTACAAAAATTAAGATTTAACTTTGAAATCCATGTTGTACAAGATGATAAATGACATTCTTTCTTATGGAAATTTGTAAGGATATTTCATTTAAGGAACTCAATGGTCTCTCTTTTGCAAACAAGGTACATGATTAATATGGTTGAATCATTAATCGAGAAATGTGTTTATAGGACAACAAAGATTTCTACCCTGATGGTATAAGTACCGATCTTGGATGACATCATTCGAAGGATGTTTAGTAGAATGTACAACACCATCTCCACTAACAGGTGATCAATTGTTTGAGAAATTAAATGATTTGGACACTACTTTTGGTAAACCATTTTTGAAAAGCCTTACAAAAACTGGTTGGCAATAGAGATCAGTTTTTTTTTGAATTACCATACTGGAATTGTCTATATGTCAGACATTTTCTTGATATTATGCATGTTGAAATAAATGTATGTGATAGTGTCATCAGCACGTTTCTAAATGCACCCAGAAAAACAAAGGAAATAATTAAGGCAAGATTGGACATGGTTGAGATTGGAATACAAGAAGAGTTAGCACTAGTGAAGGGTAAAAAATGAACATTTCTTCCTCTTGTTGCTTATACTCTTTCCATGAAGGAGAGATATCAGTTTTGAAACTTCTTGAATGACGTAAAGGATCCAGAGGGGTATTCGTCAAATATCAAGAACATCGTTTCAATGTTATATTTAAAATTAAAGGGTCTGAAATCACATTACTTCCATGTTTTGATGCAAGATCTAATACCTATTAATTTACATTGGATTTTTTCCAAGAATGTATACCATTAATTAAAAGAAGCTCTATTTTTTCTTCAAAGCTATATGCAGTAAAGATATAGACCTGAAGAAATTACCAACTATGGAAAGAGAAATTTTTGTCATATTATGTGAATTGGAAATGTTCTTCCCAAAAACATTTTTCAATATGATGATTCATTTGATGGTTCATTTGGACAGAGTGATTCGACCATGTGGTCTTGTACATTATAGATGGATGTACCCCATTGAATGGTGTATGAATATTTTGAAAGGGTATGTCAAAAATCAAAGTCGGTCTAAGGGTTGTATTGAGGAGAAATATATTGTTGAGGAAGCCATTGAATTTTGTACCGAGTACCTTTCTGGGGTGGAAAACATTGTCCTAAAGAAATCTCATCACCATGAGTGGCATGAGGTTAAAATAATTTATGGAAGAGAGGTTTTCATGATCAATAAAACAGATTGGGAGTAGGCTCACCTTTAAATTTTTCATAATAGTTTCAACGTTGACCCATATGTTCAAACCCACATAAATATTATTAGGCGTTTGAATCCTTTTAGGGCTGAAAAATGGATATCATAAACACATAATCGACAGTTAATAGGATGGTTTCAGGACTATATTTTTATGAAGTTATATGAAAATATAGATTCAATTTCAGAACGACTTTAAATAATATCCAGAGGAGAATGTGTGTATGTATTATCTTACAATTCTTATGCAGTTAATGGTTATACATTATATACTAATGAACATGATGAAGATAGTACCATGAAGAATAGTGGGGTTACACTTGGGGATAAGGTGATGCATGCTTCTAGTGCTAAGGACAAAAATCCAATTTATGCGAATATGTCATACTTTGACATCATCAAATGAATATGGGAGTTTTATTATATGAAATTCAAAGTGTCGATTTTTCAATTCATGTGGGTTGATAATAGTAGTGATGTTAAAATAGGTGAATTAGGATTCAAGAAAGTTGATTTTAGTAAGGAAGGGGAGAAAGAAAAACCATTTAGAATGGCATCACAGGTAGTACAAGTATTTTATAATCCAGACCCCACAAACCGAAATTGGTCAATTTTTCTGTTATCGACCAAAACAACTGAAGGGTTAGATGAATGTTCAACGATGGATGACCCTTTTATAGGGACTTCACAATCATTTTGAAGCGGAACCAATGTAGATGGAATTTTGAATTTCAGAGGTGACCACAATGAAGGGAATTACATAGTCAATAGAAGATTCAAATATTTGTAGACGTTAAAGAATAAAAGAGAGTACAATAATCAGGATATTTTTTATTGTAATATACATTTTGTTACATTATGTTATTATCTGTTCACTATTGAATTTATCTAATCTAAATTAAATGTTAAACCACTTCTGTAGACAATGACTTCTACACCTGCGGATGCACCCTATCCCGAGGCACAAAATGTCTCTCAACAAGCTGTTGGTGTTCTTAGTGCAGAGAAACAAAAGGGTTCTCAACTAGAAGTGGGTGGTTCTAGTGTAGAGAAACAACATGTTTCTAAACCTATTGTTGCTAGTCCCAGTGCTGAGGTACAATAGGTTTCTCAACCTATTGTTGTTGATCCCAATGATGATGCTAGTGTTCCGGAGGAACATATTAATGATACTTCTAAGGAAATGGTTGGAAATGTAACCCTGATAGTTCAAAAAACAACAAGAGCGTTGTAGTTTGACATTGTTATCCAAAATCATTAAGTCAAAAGAAAAGGGCAAAAAATTTTAGGTGGGATGGAATAAGCGAGACCCACATGTTAACCCCAACAGAGCCATCTTTAGTAGCTACATTAGAATCGTCACTCGGCAATGCGTGTCGATTGATGTACAGTTATGGAACAATGTTGTCACCAGGCAGAAGATACTAATGTGGGAAGAGATTATGGCAACATTATGATAACATTTTTTCAATTTATTAAAATAAAATAAAATACCAAAACATTGAATTAATATTCATCATCCATTGTAGAGTGCATTTGTAGTAGATTCCTCTCATAAATAATATGAGTAGCAGGAAGGATTCATAGAGGTTTCCATACAATTTTAATGAAATATCATATTAAAGATGCTGAAGGGAAAATCAAGCCGCACCCACCTCCTCTTTATGCCCACTTGATATGTAAAATTGGGAATTGTTTTCAAAATGGATAGGGACTTAAAAAGATGAGTTGGAGCATTCACATGGGCTTCAAATGGGTATTTTATACTCACTAATAGAACAATTTTATTGTGGTTATGATTATCAGATCATTTAATATGGTATGATTAGTTATGATAAATAGAATCAAACCAAAACATTTGTCTAGTTATAAAAAATTAATCATTAAATAATGAAATATGACTTGAAACATTGGGGATTTGGACCCATGAGAATGATTTTGGTGATTACATTATTATTAAAAATCATTTTCTAGATAAAATTTCATTGACATTGTCTATAAATAGCCAGACTAGTTGGTGGATCATGTTATATAGTAATTCTAGATTTCACAATAATTAGGTGGTTTTTCTCCCTTCATTTATCATTTAGATAAAACAAGTGGCCCAATAAGTTATTAGGAATATGAGATTCCTGATATGGAAAAACTGGGTTGGTTATACAATGTTATGGGTTGTTTCACATACATTTTTATGATAGAAACAGTCAATTGAAATGGATTTCATTATTATGAATACCCTTATTGTTTTATCTATTAGGTTATATTTCCTAAATGCAAACTTTTATCTAGAAAATGATTAATTTTATGTATACAATATTATATTCATAACCTCCTTAGACATTTTAGTATGTCATATAGGAGGCTTTGGAAGGTAGGTGCATTGGTAGGGGACCCCAATTAGTGTTAATGCCACTAAAATGAAATGGATGATAGTAGATCCCAAATATGAGAACATGGAAAAAATATTCCCATGGATGAGGGTATAGGTTAAGGTGTATCCCAACATTAGGAAGGGATAATATTTCTCTCCAATGGGTTACAAATGTGATTGTCCTCTTTGGTAGAGAGAAAATTAAATTTTCTTTATATATATTGAGATGAAATAAAATATCTTCCTAGTGATAGGAATTAATGATTTTTTAACTAAATATTGATTAATCAGTGTAAAATCACACTAGTGTAGGTAATTGTATATATAATACCATTGTTAGGTTAAATTTAAGTGTTGTCTCTAGTTTCAAATTGAGTGTAGTCATGTCCTTATTGTGTTAGGGGTAATTGGTCACACCAGTTTTTGGTTTGTAAAAGGGTCACCATAGTTTTGGTATAGAGATGTGTTCATCCTACTTTCGGTTAAGGAATATTATACTCTTATTTTTGGTGGGTGAATTTTTAACCATGGATTCAGGTGGATGATGTCGCACCATTAATTATATAGGGATAATTGTCACTAGATATAGGTTAAGGTAGAGTTGACTCCCGAGGTGCAGACATGGGTGTGGTTTTTCTATAGTGATGAGTCCATGGGTTGGGGTCCATCTCTTTATCCCTTGAGTATCCCAGTGGATGTTTTATTTCATAATATTTATTTGGAAAATTATCAGGATGAATCAATTATTCTAATAATTATTATTTATTTAGGTTTTTGTATTATTTAAGCTATATGATTAGGGGTTAAATACAAGGGTTTTGAGAGGCACTCTATCTCTCTCTCTCGAAATCCCTTTATCTTCATCCTTCTCTGCCTCTGTGTTTATATAAATGATCACCAATGGGGTCTATTTATAGGATAATATAGGTTTAATGGCACATTATAGTTAGGTTTGAAGGTATTTCATCTGTTCATCCTTGATATATAACATGGATTTGATAGTTGATTCACAAATGAGTTACATGGAATAGGCGCAGGGTAATGGGTAATTCATGAATGCCGGATAGGGCATAGTAAGTGGAATTAGTGAGTAACCCTATAAACATTCTTAGAATATTTGTAAAATTACATTAGGAATATTCCAATGGTCCTAGGATAAGTTATTGTTCTATTCATTGGATGTTACCTTACCTATGTCGATTTTTACATTCTATTGTAAAAAATATCCTCAAACCCATCATAAACCATGATCATGTCCTTTATATCTATTAATTATTTTAGGATAGACATTATAGATGATAGATGAAGCTATAATGTATCTTCATGATATTTTCATACAATGTTTATGGCATTGGGAGTATCAAAAAAATTGCATGGCCTAAAATACATGATACATCTAATTGTTGATATGTATGATATTGTAATAATAAATTCTCAATCTTCTAATGACTATGGTATATTTTCTTAATATTATGTTTAACTTCAGATATCAGAAATATTCTTAACATGGATTGTTCCATATTTTCTCATTTCAATAAATAATCAATATGTGTAGCATGACTTAGTCTAATCATCCACTATGGTAAATGTTAAGGGATCATCATCCCCTAAATATAGAATACTTCACCTAATTCTCTATTGGAGAATAATTTATTTTATAACACATTAACTGAATATTATAATGGTATATCATTTATTATTTTTCATTTATTATCAAAAAAAATATGAGGAAAAAAATATCATACCCTCTAAAGTTCTTATAGACACATGTTGCATATTTATTCTTAATAAACCCAAATTTCCTTATGGATTCCTCAAAATGAAATTTCATTGATCATGATTCTTTATTCCTTCCATAAGTTGATCTAGATAACATTTATAACATATTTCATTGCTTTTGATTTATGAATCCTAATAGTTTTTTCATATAGACTTATTCCTCAAAATTTTTATTAATTACGGTGGTCATGTCATCTATTTTCAAAATCTCAAAATAAAATAACTCTTTAATGGAAAATAAACATATAATATATTTTACCGGAACATATTGTAAAATGTTTCATTATATTCATTCCCATGATATCTCCTGAAACCTTTACAAACCAATATAGTCTTTTTAATCTAATATTACCAAACAAGCCGAGTTTATTATTGAATACCTATTTACTCCCAAAGTGATTCACATCAACTAAAGGATCTAACAAAACATTGAATTTGTTTTGGTAAATGGATTAAATTTTTTTATTCATAAATTCTTTCTATTTTTTAAATTATAATATATATTTTTATTATTTGTAGGAAAAATGATCACTTTTTAATGTATTAATATATCTTCTTATTCGTTGACTAGGAAAAAATACCTCTCTATTTCATTAAACTCTTAATTACTAATACATATTACATTTTTCTCTACAAGTAATAATTCTTTTACGTATATTTTAATTTTTTGTTATGACATTTTTAGAATATCATGTGCTTCAAATTCATCAATTTCTATCATTCAATAAAAATAATTTTTAGATATGTTCTTCCATTATAGAAACAAGGATTAAATTTCATTGATTGCCCCTTTTCCTAAAGTATCATATAGGTAATATCCTATTCTTTTTTTGGATATCATACAAAGATAAAAATGATTACTCTAGATGCCAGTTAAATTTTAGAATTATCAAAAACATATTCTTCACATCCTAACATAGTTATATGTGAAAAAAATCATCACATACCATAAAACATATGGGATTATGTGTACCTTGTTATTTTCTAATTTTATTGTATATTTTTTGACTATAATTGATATACTTAAGTTGGTGATGGATGATTTTAATTACTCTTCATTGATCTTAAAATGTCCACAAAAATTTAAATCCTCCTTTCACTTACACTAAAGCAATATGTTGTATATGGAAGAGTTAATTTGGAGAATATCCCAGGCACTTTTTTATAATCATTGAAATATGTTTTGAGATACTCTCCACCTTTCTTTGAATATAGGTTCTATAACTTATTACCATGATTAATTGATATTTAATTATAATATTCCTAATGTTAATCAAAGGGATCATATTTATACATCACATCGTAGATATGTTAATATCATCTAAATTAATCAGTAAAATTAATTTATTAAGTATCCAACCCTATCTTCTACTAGAAAATTTCCACACACCTCAATGCGGATGAATTATAAAAGATCCATGAATATCACATCATTTCTGTTGAAATGAACATTTTTTTTTCTCACAAACAATCATGACATATATATATTGGTTTTAGATAAAAATAACCTGAATGACCTTATTGATATAATTTTATCTGATTATTCTAGTTTCCATGAACAAGTCAATGATTCCACAAATGTGTGTGATAAGACACATGTGAACATTATTCATTATTTCTAAAACAATATTTTTCTATTCTATTATATAAATATTTTACAATAGATAGGTCACAAAAAAAATATTCATTCTTTATAATAGTTTAATTATGTGTTTCAAAAGATGAAAATAAGAACATCCACCTATAAAATTGAAAAATAAATGATGTTCTTGGTTTCTACGGGAACATATTAACAGTTTTTCAATATCCCAATCAATTTAGATAGTAATGTGAGATAATAGTCTCTTATTTCCAAACATAAATAAACTCCCTCTGAGGAAAGCTCACTGTTCCACTTCAGTTTGATAAATCACATGGAATAAACATATTTCTTACATTTATATACTAATTTGAGGAATAAACTTGTATATGAATACTAATTTTTAAAAATATGAATATTATACTTAGTAATGAATGTTAATCAAACATCCTAATGTGCTCCAATGTTTTGAAAGTAATAATATCTTTTTCAATGGTAATTAATCTCATAATATATAAATAAAATAGGTAATTAATAAATATTTCATATTTTGGTGAATATGTAATATATTTGTTAAATTTATTTTATTCATGTCTTTAATTGAATTTTCTATTTTGATATTCACTTGGGTAAATCAAAAACAGAATCCTTGGTTATATTGATTTTTAGCATGCCCTGGAATATAATTCCAAAACAATATAGATGATAAATAATTTGCATCAAATAGTTATATATTTCAAGAATTTAATATTGACATGAAATTTGATAATTACTTTTTAATAGCCACAGACATAATATGTTTCTACCGAAAAATTATGTGAATAAATTTCATACATAATGTTTTCTCTTCTTAGAATAGAATATGTAATATCCCAAATTTTATGAAAATAATGAAATATAACTACCCTTGTATTATTTTTTTCATTACATATGATATATAATATTTTTTAGGAGGGGTATAGATTGATAAATAACTTTTTTTACCTGGGAAAATCTATTGAAGAAGCATATATATGGTGATTTTTCTAAAAATATGATATGCCACATTATCAAAATAGAAATAAATCATGCGAAGGTGATACATAATTCTTTATAGGGAATTTTGTATCACTTCCCCATTTTGAAGAGTTACACAGGAATAAACTATTTGTATTTTCAAATTTAAATAATTAAACTCTTGTGATGTTAATGTATTTGTTGGGCCTCATTGATATTAACAACTCTACAAAAATAAATTGTCGGACCAGAACATTGAAGATGAAACATAAATAATAACACATCATATAGATATTGGTTACATTATAAAAAACACTAGGCTAATGTTAATTGTGTTAACATTAATGAAATAGAGCAATATCAGTTACTTAGGTTAAGTTAATCATTACCTTTATAATATAAAGTCAAAATTGATACAATACCCATGTATGAGACCAATACATGATATCAAAAAATCATTCATCATGATAAAATATATCATAATATGATTCCATGTTCCACGTTCTAAAATTACAATTTTTCTTCTACCATGTTGGACATCCCATTTTCAATGCTTTGATAAATTAGGTCATGGTTGATAGAGAATTACATATGCCACTCATTCTTTGAATGAGGGAAACTAGGATTCATTAGAGCTCTGTACACTACATTACAGAAGAAGGGTGATGAGGACTCATGATTTTTTATATTCAATATTCTTCCCCAATGAAAATGATTCAAGACCCTTTTTAGACTTCACTTGATTTATTTAACATTATATAATTCTAGTATTTTTTATTAGTAATTATGTTTTCTGTTCATAGGTTTTCATTTTTTTCTCCTCTTCCAAAATCTCATGTGATTTATAAAGATCTATGAATAACCTATGAGATGTTTTTAATGATTATTAACTACTAACACATTCTGGGTGGCCTAAGGGGAATAATAATGGAATTATTGAAATTATAAATTTTAATTTATATATTATTTCTCAAATTTTGGTGTGGAAATGACAGTGAAGCATAAAGGAAATGATCAACACTCGATTTTCCTTCAACATTACTACATTATTCCACTAGTTGATATGAGGGGTTGTGTATTATTTTTTATGGGTGTTTTAATATTATCACTTTCCAAGTTTATTGAAGTGCTTTACCACTCAAAAAAAGGAAAACTATGATTTTGATTATAGCGACCCATTCATTTCACAAATTAACATTACATAACATTTTTAGAATAATTAAAAAATAATACAAATAGACACCCAAAGAACTAAGTAGTATTGTGCCTTTAGAGACATTTAAAACATAAACACTTTTACATAAATGAGATAAATCATCTCCCACTAGGTTTTTCTTTACTATATCCCTTCTTATAAAAATCAAACATAATGCATATCAACATAACACGGGGAAGGAAACATGAAGAGTGGTGATATCAGATGTTTACCAAGGGTAAAAAAGGGAGATATGTAAGTATATTCCATTTTATAAGGGTATTATAACATGATCATGAAAATATAAAAATATTCCCTACATAACAATGAGTAAAAAAATGATTCATGGCTTAAAACAATTTAGATCATAAGACATGAATCCTAAGGAAATAATGAACATAAGACCTGAAATTATTACATATGAATAATATATGGAATTTTTGAAAACACATAATCATATATAAGGATTTCCATAGTCATCATGGAATTGAGGTCGAGATAATCTTAGAGGAAAATGTCCATTACTGAGCTCAGTTCACAACAAGTTTAAACCCGGTATTACTGAACGGAGTTGACTCCATATTACAACCATATAATACTTAACTGAGTTCATTTCTCATTGTAGCCCTAAAATATTGAACTAATATCATTTCTTATTTCATCTATGTATATCTCAATAGATATAAATATTTACCCAATTCATTTTAGGGAGATATAGGCCTCACCCATCTCATAATGAAATCATCCATTCATTCTATCCAAAATCATAAACAATCAATTCATGACTAATGAAACGAAATGGGTATCATAAACATAAAATCAAATCATAACTCGTTGAAAATGATAGAGGTTTTATAATCATATCATCATTAGAATAACCTATGAAAAGAAGTATGAATCTAAAGAATATAACCTGTGAAATAGAAACTAGTGTTATAGTAATCAATCCATCAAGACATTAAAAAGTAATTGAACAATATGATTGTTACCTTTTGATTATTTTTGAGAGGGGAATAAGTAACATCATTATATATTATTGTATATTTAAGAAAAACATGGAAGTATATTCTGAAAACATTCCTTGAGGAAAATAACCTTTCTACTTTGAAATATTCTGTTTAGATCATAAAACCTTTTTAGAACCATTTCCATTGAAAATAATATGAAAATTTTGAAATAAGGCTTCAAAAAAAATTCTTTGAAAAAATAAAAAATCTAGAAAGTACTTTTAAAACTTATTAATTTTAAAACTGTTAAAATATTCTTGAAAACATTTTTAAAAACATTTTCTTTGAAAACAAATAAAATAAGAATCAAAAAATATTAAAAATAATTTATTTGAAAATTGATTTGAAAACATATAAAAAATATTTTAAATGGATAAAAAAAATTAAAATATATTTTTTAGTGAAAATAATCTTAAATTATCATTTGATAACATTTTTGAAAACTTTCAAAAAACATGTTTTTCTGTTATAAAACATATTTCTAATTGAAGAGATAAATACAATCAGATTTTTATGAAAACATTTTACTAATAATTTAACATAAAAAATATTTGTAATTGGTTATAATACATAGATATATCATGAATAAAAAGGTTATATGTAAAGTAATTAGTGTTATTGAGATATGGACAATAATATTTTATCAACCAAGCATAACAATTAATAATCCAGAAAAGTGATGAGATAATATCAACAAACTCTTAACACTTAGTAACATGAGAACATACTCTGCATATAAGAAAATAAAATCACATTAATCATAAAATATCATGAAAAGAAGTAGATTCATGATATATAATGTATTATACAATTATATACACCTCAAAAAAAGAATTCTTGAGCGTGACAAAACATGAGTCTCTAAAAAGGCAAATTGACAAAAAAAAACTATTTTACCCATTTGGTAACATTTTTAACATAAAACCCATGACAGAAATATCATAAGATGGATATGTAAATACCTATAAATTTGATAATAAGATATATATTTATATATATATATTTATTAAAATCATGTTATGTATGTACACAACAAAAAATGGAAGAGTTTTGAACTTGACATGTGTCACAGGGAAATAAAATGTCAGATGAAATCCCCTTGCCTTATGTCTTGACTCTCATCGTACTCTTGAAAATAATTATCGTATAATTAATGTAAACTTATTAAAAATATATCACTGAATAATATTCTTACCAATCAAACTATATAGGGATTTACTATGATTTTATATTACCCTCCTTTTAGAAATTCTATATTACTGATTCACTTTGAGTAATATCCACATTGTTTTTCTCATGTGTATTAAATTTTTATATCATGCTACATAATTTTAAATCATTATTTACAGAATTAAAACCATGATTAAAAACTAGATTATATTTATTATCTTCTAAGTTGAATAATTCATAAAATATGTATATATTAAATGGAATACATCATTCATAGAGATGGTAAGTTGTACGTCCGCTTGAACGCAATTTCCATTTTATATTTTTGTCTAATGTTAGTATAATACATATATATATATATATATATATAAATGATTGTATATATATATAACCATTATAGTGTTGTAATGAAATTATACATCTCATATATTTTCACTAATATCATCCTTAATACTTTCAATATTGTGTATAAACGAATCACATTGCATTGAGGGGCGATGGTCGACACTTCCTCAAACGAAATTATAGTATTAACAGAAAATTTGAATGTATAATTATATAAGTATTAAAATATTTATATAGTCATTAGGACATTACAAATATATTATATAAAATATATAAATTGAGTTTTCATAATAATTTCTATTGTGTGAGGCGATAAAGAAAAAATAAATGATCATTATTTAGCTAGGAAGTATTTCTCCATACACATAAAAAGTATGTAAATTACCAATTAGATGTATGTTTTTCATGACCCATCCCACTGGGATCGAAGGTGGCTACCCCAAGCTAGACTTCCATAGGCCAGGGGTTGGTGACTAGCACCAAATGGTTTTTCTGAACTGTGAAGGCATTGCCATAGAGATCTGTACACTCTCAAAAAAGGAAACTGAAGTAAACAATAAAAAAAAGTACAGTATAACCATGAGAGTAAAGTAGAACCATAAGTAAAACTATAAACTGAAAATATTGGTCCAAAATACAAGCCCTAAAAACTGAAAAGAATTTAAGGAACTCTTACATATGTCCTAGAGCTCTACCAAGAGGGTTGTATCTTTATGTCAGAATTTGAAGAAGAGGATGTCAACAGCTCTCGTCCTCTCAAGAAACACCAAGTCCCGAACCTCCAATGTATCCCTTAGACTTTCAGTATTCTACACTAGACACAACATGGTGTGAGCGAAGACAGTGCAAGGGTGAGTATAACAATACCTAGTAAGGACCCTAAGATACCCGAAAGTCTCTCAGTAATCCAAAAAGTAATACATCATATGATATTCCACAAAGGTAATATAACAAGCATGATCTAAATCACAAAGCAAAAAGAAAAAGAGATAGATCACTATAATGGTATAACATCAAGGTTATTAGGATAGGGATGACAAGTCCAAAATCCACATCATCCTATCCAAAATAACTCTACTGATAGCCCATATAGGTCACTATATAATGACCCATATTGGTCTCTAGATGCTGCCCCATATTGGTCGTTGGTGCTGACTTGTATTTTCTGCTTCATGCTGACCCGTATTGGTCGCTAGTGTTGACCTGTATTGGACACAAGTTCTGACCTGTATTGGTCTCGGTTCTTGACCCATATTCTTCGGTAATGAAGAGGTAGGGATGATTAGTCATACAGCTACATCATCCCACTCAGGTGTTTCTGATGCTGACCTGCATTGGTCACTATTCTTCCTCATGTCACAGCCAGCCACGAGATAACCACACAATGCATGATTGATCTCTAGAAAACTCTAATACTCCAGCCATAGATCCTTCTTCAACTAATACTATGTCTCAAAAAATCATTCCCAAGGGACCTCCCCTTCATAGGGGTCCCAACGTGATAGACTACGCATCGATCAGACGCTCGGTCTGTGAGATATGGGTACTTTTGTAAAAAGGTCCTAGTTGGTTTCAAGTCTGATCTATCCCAGGTTGAATGTCAAACTCTTCCAAAACTCACTTATAATATCTCCAATGGACCAGCTTGTCACAAGTAACTTTATTCCATAGACTGTGTGTCGATCGGACGCCCAATCTATTAGTTACACCCCTTTCCATGAAACGGGAGTGATCACATCTCGGTCCGACCAAGCTCTGTCGGGCCTTCTAGAATATTCCAAAGTGACCGCCTCTGAAAAAGGGTCCAACCTCTACTAAAGACATGTCGAACGAACACCCGGTTTTTCAGATACAAGTGATTATTTATTTGGGGGTCAGTTGGGTATGGGCCCTTCCCAACTCGGTTAGGCTGGCCCAACGCAATGGGTCCCAGGGTCTACCTGACACCGCCCTAGTCCAGTCTATTAAGGGTTGGCCTAGTTCAATGGGATCAACCCATCAAGGTCATCCTGGCTAGTTCGTTGGACTGGACTGCAGTTGGCGCGGCATGTCGGGTGGGGCGAATCCCTCCTGCACTAGCCCACTAGGCCATGGGTACGGCCAGCTGGGCGTGTCCGGCACATTTGGAAGGCACGCATCAGGCCTGGCCTACCTGAAGGCGGACAACTCCTCCCTGTTTTCCCAATGGATATGGGGCTGTTTCATCTGATGTGACATGGAATATCCCAGGACCGTGCTGCCCCCTCCTGCCGCAACCCACTGGCTGCGGTTATTGCCGCTGGTGGCCCATGCGGGCGCCACCCTTCTCCCTTGTGGTCGGCTCAGGATAGCCGCCTCTATCTACCATGGCGCGCGACAGCATGCAACCTTCACACCACCCGCGACCAATTTCTGCGGGGCTCCTCCGGCCACTTCCAGCCATCGGCTGGCGGTTGATTTCACGGTCCACCAAATGTGCTATGTTTGTCTGTTCTTGGTTCCTTCTACACCAAAGGGACCCCGGGATCATCGTCGCCATAGCGTGACATTTTGTCTCATGTTCCCATCAAATTTGGAAAACATTCACTAAAGAACACAAAAAAAACAAGTGGCGGAGAGTCCATGCCTTGTTCGTTTGGACCACGCCCTCCATGTTAGCAATAAAGTAGGAGGTAGTAAATTCTTCATCGTATTTAAATAATGTTGAACCCCATTATAATCCCCCAAAACAGCCTCCCACAATATAGGAGTAGAATTTAGGGGAAAATATTATATTAAAAGACAACCCCTAGCTCGATTTGTTGGAGATATTGTAGTCTTTGACATTAATTGTCTATTAAATTTTAGATCAATTATACAATAGGCATCTTAAATCCCCCATTCTCTGTTAGTGGAAGGCATAGAATCACTTTGTCAGAGGTCCCTCACATTATGAAACCATTCCAAAAACTAAACCCAATCTCTATATAAATATAGGGGAGAATGGATGAGCAATGCATTTTGGAATTAATGAGGTTCATTAATTGGCGTAAATAATGTGCCTCATTAATTTAAGTAATTCAACTGTATAATTTATTATGTGAGGGGTGGTTACACAACCAAAGTGTAACCACGCAATTAACGCCCCGTAATTATAGGTCTGACCACATCTGTGGCCCCTTCCACCATTGGTCAACAGGTGGTAGGAAAAATAAAAAAAATAACTATTTATGTTATTTATAATATCTTTAAAATTTGAAAAAACAATCTTTTTCACCAGACCAACTGTGGTCATAGTCAAGCTTCCCATAATGGAATTTCTACATTACAGATTCAACCATGCCCTTCAGATTTTTAATCTGAGAACTAGTTCAAATGATATAAAATACCACCCATGAATTTACTAAACTTACCATTAATAAAGTTAAGAAATTCATTCTGGGCACCCTTGGCCTTAGAATCACGCACCGTCAATTTTCACAGCCACGTAAAAATTAAAAACAATTTAAAAATAATTACACAGAATTTTCAGGTCATTACTTTCTCCGCACCTTAGGGATTTACGTTCATAGAATCCATACAAGCTTACACAAACAAAATGGGATACTAGGAAAACATATGATACTCTCGATCCCATGTTCTCTCCTTGAGATTTCAATGCTACCACAGAATGCGCACTAGAGGTATCGACCACCATGAATAATCTACTAATTTCGATCCTCTATCTCCACTGGGTACTCCACAAATTTCCCTTGTCATCAATCTTCTTATCTCCATGGTCAATGACATCATATGGGTCATGCACACATCTCCTCAGCTGGGATATGTGGAAGACGTCATTCACTATCTCCCAATGTGGTTACAGGTCCATGCGATCTACCACCTTGCCAATCCATAGAAGTATTATGAAAGGTCAGATAAACCTCAGTTAGAATTTACTACCTCATCCAAATCTCCATATTCCCCATCAAGTGGAGACTTGAATGATTTCATGGTCCCCCTCCTGGAACTCCAGTTGTCTCCATCGCCTATCATCATAGGACTTTGGTTAGCTATGTACAATATTCATCTGCTCTAGGATGACCTGCACCTTCCCAGTGGTAGCCTATACCATCATTGGGCCCATGAGGGCTGTCTCTCCAAGATCCATCCAGCACAAGGGTAATCTTCATGGTCGTCAATAGAAATCCCTAAAAGGGGACATAACAATGGGTTATTGATTGTTTTTTTTGTACGCAAACTCTACCAAGGGTTATTCAACCACCCAACTATGACAAAAATCTAGGTCACATGCATGAAGCATGTCCTCCATTGTTTGGATGGTCCGCTCAGTCTGACCATCAGCCTACTGATGAAAGGCTGTCCTCAAGTGATGCTGAGTCCCGAAAGCCTCCTAAAATCCTTTCCAAAACCAAGATGTGAAGTGTCTTTCAAGTTCTGAGACTATCATATAAGTCACCCTGTAACGTCGCACGGTTTCATGAACATAGAGATGTCCAAAGATCTCTATTGAACCCTTCTCTTGAATAACAAGGAAGTTTTCTGACTTGGTGACTCAATCAATGATCACATAGATGGTATCATTCCCATGGGACATACATGGTAACCCCATCAAGAAGTCCATAGTTATACCTTCCCACTTCCACTCTGGTTTCTCGAGGGGTTGTTTCCATCCTGTTAGTACCTGATGTCGATCCTTTAATTTCTGGAAAATTGGTCTTCTAGAAACAAACTCGGCCTTGGCTTTCTTCTTCCATGGACTCCAGTATTGATGCCAGAGGACCTAATACAACATCATCACACCTGAATTTACAACCAATGTGGATGTATCGAACTCCCTCATTTCCTCCTCTCATAGCGCCATCGGTACAATTGTACGTCCTCTAAAAAAGAACATGTGCTCCCCACCATCAAAATATTTGTCAGGTGCATGGCCTAAGGATATCCGATAACATATAGTGTCACGGCTGTTGTCTCCGAGTTGCACCTCCCTGGCTCACTGATGGAGTGGAGGGGTAAATACCATCAAATGGAGGTAGACTGTCTCATCTTTATCCATTTAGGATATATGATTTGAGGTTAACTACTCTGATGCCTCGTTATATAGCTACAAACTCAATCTATAGCTAAATCCATCTACCACTATGTCCCCTTCTTAAGAGTATAGGCTATCTCAAAGTCATATTCTTGTAGGAACATTATCCATAATCGATATCTTAGATTCAAATCTTTCTATGCGATGTTATATCTGAGACTCTTGTGGTCTAAGAAATCAACGAACTGCTCGCCCAACAAGTAATGTCACCACATCTTTAGTGCTAAGACTACTACTACCAACTCCAATTCATGAGTCACATATTTATTCTCATGAGGACTTAGCTCTTATGAGCTATAAGAAATCACTACACCATCTTGCATTAAGACACAACCGAGTCTAGTCTCTCATGCATCACAGTAAACAAGGTATTTAGTGCCCTCCTCTGGCAACCTCGGGATGGTAGCACTAGTCATGCTCTACCTCAGCTATTGAAATCTCTGTTGGAATGTCACTAACCACATGTATTATATACTCTTATTCTTCAAGGAAGTCATAGGTTCTACTACCCAAGATAAATCAGGTACGAACCTTCGATAGTATCCCACAAATATAAGGAAACTTCACACCTCAGTAACACTCCAGGGTGGATCTAAAGAAAGTACTAACTTGATCATCACTGGATCCACTACAATCCTAGATTTTAATATGATGTGTTCCCAGAAGTGGACCTTCCATATCCATAACACACACTTTAAGAGCTTCCCATATAGATTGTGCTCCTATAGTGTGTCCTGAACTATCCTCAAGTGTATAACTTTCTCTTCCTTGGATGTCTTATGTACCAAGATATTGTCGATGAAGACCACAACAAATTGATCAAGGAGTGGATGGAAGTTCTTATTCATGAGCCCCATGAAGACTTCTGGAGAATTAGTAATGCTAAAATGAATCACCAAGAACTCATAATGGCCATACCGACATCGGAAGGTTGTATTTGGGTTGTCCTCATCCCGCATATGAAGCTGGTGATAGCCTGATCTGAGGTCTATCTTTGAGAACCACTTCGCTCCTGTCATCTGATCAAACAGATCATCAATCCTTAGAAGATGATACTTGTTCATCATGGTCACCAGGTTTAAGCACTGTTAGTCCATGCATAACCTCAAACTTCTGTCTTCCTTCATGGAAAACAACACAGAGGATGCCCATTAGGAAACATAGGTCCTTATGAATCGCTTCCTTTTTAAGTTATCCAAATGTACCCGCTGCTCCAGAAGCTCTAGAGGGGCCATCCGATATGATGGTGTAGATATCAGTGCTATTATTTGGTACAATTCAATGCGGATGTCTAACTCTCTACGAGTAGATAGTCATGAGACATCTTCAAGAATGACCTCCTCATTCTCTTCCACCACTGCTGGGAATTGTGGACTCGCCTCATCCACTGTGAAAAAGGTCATGCAAGTTAGCTGATATGTAATCGTTTGCACCCTCCTGAGTGCTTGTCCATATCATGTTATTGTATTTTCTTTCTCACCAACAAAGGAAAACTGGCCTCCATGTCTATGAATTCATCACAATTTATGTCTCAAGCATTCAGTATGTGTGTGAACTTATAATAGCATGTCCATGCCTATAATGACGTCATTGGGCATCAATGATGAAACTAAAAGATCACATATAAAACTATCTCTTATATATGAGATTAATATAAAACTTTTGACACCAATGAGTGACCATTGAATCTCCTATTGTAAGAGAATCCAAACACAATGGTCAGGCTAATACCTTAGTCGGAATCTCAATGTCCCGAACTATGTCTGCGATAAGGAAAAAATGGATTTTACCTCTGTTGAAAATCACTACTTCTAAAGTAGATAAGATATAAATCGTACCTCATATCATGTTAGGGACATCAAGATATTGAGCCTCTAATGCCTGTTGGTGGGCATATCCCCATCCACATGTTTCTGAGCTTGTGGTGGACCACCAGTGGGTGGTGGTGGTATTTTATGGTGACCCCATCCACCTCCCATTAGACATCCTACTACCCAGCCACGCCTGCCACCTGGATGACACTCATGCTCCTACCACTGATCCTATATTGGTGGCACCTCCACCATCTTCCGATCATCCATGCAGGGATTCAAATAGTCAGGAGCTCTACGACTCTATCCCACATAGAAAAAGTAGATTAGTCCATGCTAGTGGCTCTATCACCCTCTCATGACTCACATATCTGACCAAGCACCCCAGGGTCGCCCTCCGGAATGTCCATCCCACTTGGGATTCTATGCTGTATTTCTACTACCTATTGTAGATGAATCTGATACCTATCGTCTGGTAGGGGCTCTCACTATCGGTGCCTGCTCTGCAAGGATGATCTCCATTAGCAAAGCTCCCTCTAACACCCCCAACATACGTCGAGAGGCATAGAGAAACTGTCACAGTTCAAATCTCTCATCGGGGCCCCTACTCAAAGGTTCGTGCCTGATGTAAGGTTCTCGTACCAAGTTGATGGAGTATTGAGAGAGGTTAGTAGATCCTGTTGAGTATTGAGCCACCATCTGGCTTCCCTAATTTAGATGCAGTAGCTCCTGAATACGCACAGAGCATAGTGTCTCTGGCAGAAACTCCACCCTGGAAGGCTCTCAATGTCTGGCTATGATAGGGTTGTCTCCCCATGAACCTAGAGCATTGAGTTTCACAATCAATTTTTTGAGCCATGAATAAGTTTAGAGGCCAAGATTTCAATATGCTTGGAGGGTGCCTCTACTAAGAGAAAGACCCATGAAACCACCTCATGCCAATGCTTAGCTGCCATAGGGTTTGTCTCTCTTAGAAACCATAGAGGTTTCAATCTCTGGAACTCATGCATCATGCTCAACCAGCCTGAATGATCCCCTGGTTTAATTAGCTACTCAACAGGTATTGGTGTTTTTGTTGCACCACCTGAAGGTACCATCAATGTGAGTGGTCCCTGTACCGATGCCTCGTCGCTCGGTGGTCCACTGTCATGATCTTTATCTGGAATCCTAGCTATCTATCTTCGGGGAGGTATCCTGTATGAAACAGATGCACCCCAGTAAATATGTTATACCTAGTGACATGACTCAAAAAAGATCAATAAAAACATTTCAAAAGACTAGAAACTGATGTTTTCATGTACCAAGTCAAAAATTATAATTCAGGGTCCATGTGTATGGAAACGTCAATAACCACACCATCATTGGACTCCCCAAACTAAAAATTGAAATCATGTTACTTTACACCATTGCCTCATTAAAATGAGACTCTTAGTTCTTCTCATAGAACTTATGGCCCTCTGATACCACTTTGTCACAACCTATCCCACAGTGCATAGACGTGACTAACCCATGCCTGCCTTTAATAGGGCAGGGGTTAGTGACTAGAAACTAGAGGATTTTTCTGAACGGGGAAGGCATTACCTTAGATATTTTTACACACTCATAAATGAAAACCAATGTAAAAAACACAACTAATGTAATGTATACCCGTAAGTGTAATGTACAACCATATGTACAACTAAAAACTGAAAACATTGGGCTAGAATACAAGCACTAGAAACATAAAATAATTTAAAGAAATGGCACATCTGCCCTGGAGCTCTTCCTGGAGGGTTGTTGCTATATGTCTGAAGTCGAATATGAGGATCTCGACTGCTCCCGTCGCATCAATCTCTTCTAAGTCCCTATCCTCCAAAGTCTTCCTCAGAGCATCAGAAGTCTCCATTAGACACAATAAGGTTTGAGTAAATTCCATAAAATGGTGAGTATAACAATACCCATTAGGGACCCCTAGACCCCCGAAGGACTCCCAGTAATCCACAAAGGAAAAAATCAATAAAATTTCCATAACGGTAATATCACAAGCATGATATAAATAATGAATCACATAAAAGAAGATATAACTCTATATAACGGTATAACATCAAGGTTGCTAAGATGGGAAAGACTAGTTATAAAGTTAGATAATCCTATATATAGTAACTCTACTGGTGACCCATATAGATCACTGTATGTTGACCTGTATTGGTCGCTAGATGTTGACCATATTGGTCACTAGGGCTGACCTGTATCGGTCACTAGATACTGAGCCATATTGGTCAATGGTGTTGACACGTATTGGAAACTGGTGCTAACTCATATTGTTCACTGGTAAAGATATGTCTTGGTCGCTGATGCAGATATAGGAATGACTATTTGTACAGCTAGTTCATCCCACTCTTGAGATTTTGATGGTGACCCTCATTGGTTGCACATCTTTTTTCATGTCACCGCTTGCCAATGGATTCAAGAACGAAGCACACCTGATCATTGGAAGACTCTGCTCCTCATTCCATCGGTCCAATTTCAACTGGTACAGTGTCCCGAAAAATTCATACCCAAGGGACAACCCCATCATAAGGGTCCAAACGTGACAGATGACGCGTTGATCAGACGCTCGGTCTGTGAGATATGAGCGCTTTTGTAAAAAGGGCATGGTTGGATTCAAGTCTGATGGAACCCAAGATGCATGTTAAAACTGTAAAAACTCACATAGAGTATCCTTAATGGACCTCCTTGTCACAAGGAAACTTATTCCACAGAAGATGCATCGATCAGACGCCCGACCTGTTAGTTACAGCCCTTTCCGTGAAATGGGAATTATCACACCTCAGTCTGGACCGGCTTGGTCAGGCCCAATGGAATATTCTAAAGGGACCGCTTCCCAAAAGGTCTCCCAATGCCACTGAAGACATATTAAGATGACACATGGCTTAGCAGTTACAATATTTCTTTTATTCGGTGGTCATTTGGGTCTGGGCCTAGTCGGACTCAGTCATGTCGGCCCAACACAACGGGTTTTAGGGTATACCTGACCCTACCAAGGACCGACCAATTAAGGGTCATCCCGATTCAACGGGTTCGGCCCGTCGAGGTTGTCCTTGTTGGTTCCTTGTCCTGGCCAGTCCTTGGCCCAGCCCACAGAGTGGGGCTTAGCCCACCCATGCTAGCTCGCGGTTCCAGCCCACGGGGCGGGTTCGGCCTGCTCGGCTGGCCCACACCAAGGCCGGTCTGCTTGACGGCGAACTGATCCTCACAGTTGGCCCCAAATATATGAGGTCATTTCTTCTGGTGGGACGTAGCATGGCACAAGAGTGCACTACCCCCTCCCGCCGCTTACTGTTGGCCGCGACGGCTACCGCTGGCGATGCCTGCGGGTGGCGCCCTTCTCCCGCGCCACCAGCTTGGGTTGGCTGCCTCTAGAAAAAGTGGAGTGCGATGGCACATCGCCTTCCCACCTCTTGTGGCCAGTTTCTGCGGGCATCCTTTGGCCATCTTCTGTCGCCGCCGACATGGTGCGCCATCAGTTGTTTCCGCGGGCCACCCAATTTTCTCTGGTGGTCCGTTCGTAGTGTCATCTATGCCTAAGGGCCTCCTGGATGGCCAACGGCATAGTGTTACCTTCTATATCGTGTTGTCGTCGAATTGGGAAAACTACCCCAGAAGAACGAAACAAAAAAATGATAAAGTATTCGGGCCTTCTTTGATTGGCACATGCCCTCCACATTTGCATTAATGAATGATGGATGAAATTATTCATCAAATTTTAATAATTATGAACCCCCGTTCAAATATCCCTCAAAAACCTCCTACAAATAAGGAATAGAATTGAGGGTAAAATATTGTATTAAAAAGAAACCCCTACATCAATTTGTTGGAGAAATCATAGCCATTGGAATTTTTCATCTGTCGACTTTCAGATCGATCCTACAATGGGCATCATCAATCCTCCATTCTTGGTCGGTGGAATGTGTCGCATCACTTAGTCAGGAGTTCCTCACTTGATGAATCCATACCAAAATCTAATCCAAAGCTTTATAATAATGGAGGGTAGAAAGGGTGAGAAAAGCCTTGTGTAATTAATGATGTTCATTTATTGACTTATTTAATGTGCCTCATTAATTGACGTAATTAAATTGTCTCAATTTCCTGATGGATGGTTACCCAACCAAAGTGTGACCATGTAATTAACACCCCATAATTAAAGTTATGACCACCTTTGAGGTCTTGGACACCACCTCTCAATAGGTGGTAGGAAAAAAGAAAAAGAAATAAAATAACAATTTGTGCTATTTTAATATTTTTTCAAAGTTGAAAAAACTATCTTTTTCTCTGGACCAACTATGGGCAATGTAAAGCTTTATTGAAGAAAAACCTAGCGTTGTAGACTCAATGGTGCCCTATGATTTTTAATCTGAGCACTGGTTCAAAAGATAGAAAATACCGCTTACACATTTATGGAACATACCTTAAAAATGATTAGATATTCATTATGTGCACACCAGGTCTCAGAATCACGCACCATCAATTTTCACAGACTCGTAAAAATCACAATAAAATTAATGGAAATTACCTATAATTTTTGGAAAATTACAATGTTTTTGTATGTGTTGGTCTAAACCAATGAATAAAACCATATTATTATATTTAAAATTATGATGTTTTCATAAATAATAGAATAATAATATTTTTGGTATTGGAGAAATAAAATTAAATAAAGAGTCTTGGGATAAGACATTTCCAATTAATTGAGTAACCCCTTTTTAATTGTGAAAAAATCATCCTTGGATATCTTTCAACCAAATGTTATTCATAAAAGAAGGATGTTAGGGATATTGGGAAGAGTATTGTAAAGATTTTGGGAAAACCTATGTGGTTTGAGATGTTTGATAAAGTGGGAGTAGTTGTTGCCTTTTATATAGAAGGGAAAAGAGCCACTTTTCAATATTGAAAATAAGTTAGGTGTACCCATGTTGTTTCATAACCAATTTCATACCAACGAAAAAAATAATGGAAGGATCCTGGACAAAAATGATAAATGAAAAGTGTTTTTGAAAAATTTATATGAGATTTTGCATCTTAAATGTACTGTTTAGTGAAATGTGCTGGGGCCCATAGTAGAAGTAGATGGGATTGGGATTTTAAAATTTTCATTGAAGGGATGATGAGAAATGTAGTTTCCAATGATCCCCTCATCGGTTAGCTCAATGGATCTCGCATAAATTATAATGTGCTCGAATCCATAAATAGAAAACATACATATATTAATCTGTAGTCATGGTTGACTACAACTTGACAATGGCGATAGTTTCTTGAAGGATCCAAATCCAGAACCCTATATATCTTCTACACATGCTTCAAAAACATGTTGTAGTGTCGATAGTCTAATTTTGGGTGCTAGTACGGAGATCTGACGACGACTTCGACATCCCAGTGATCACCACATCGAGATGCCTTCGATGCATGGGGAAGATCTTGATCTGAACTCTTGGATCAAGAGCATATCTCTCTAGAGTGCGGGGGGAGAGAGATGCTCTAGATTTCATTCCATGAAATGGATGATTATTTAAAATATCCACTCAAGATATAGAGCCTCCTCTTTTATTAATAGTGGTGTTGAAAAATACCTAGTTGGGTTCCTTGATAACCATTTATTTACACATCCACTAAATAAATAATTTTGACAAATGAAATTACATCAATATTAATTATTATTTTATCACATACTTGTAATATATATATATAATATATTACATGATATAAATTTGAGACATTTAACTTGACTCACAAGCCCACTTAAATTAACCATGAATATTAAAATAATAAATGTTCGATTAATATTATCTCATATTTACTAAACATGTAAATACATTAAATAAATTTATTCCAAAATATTCATAAATTAAAAATTAATGAATTTATTTTATTCTATTGGTGATCAAAACATCGACAATACTAAAACCCCGTGATGGGGCCCCCTATTCTCCATATACATATTCAACTAAATATGAATGAATCTTGAATACGATATTGTGTGTGGCCCTCGAATCCATTTTCTCAATAGTAGTGAATATAATACATAGACCAAGATTAGGGTCTAGAAACCCATCATTGGCCCCAAAGAGATAAGGGTAGTCATAGCAATGTCAACAAACCTACGAACACTGAATGTGTACTATAATCTCTTTAACATTAAATATCTCATAAAGAATAATGCACACTTGTGTCATCGTCCATTTTCTGGATTTATTATTTGTTGATATATCTGGGTGGAATTTCCTTTCTATTAATTTTTCTAATGACTTATGAAGGAAACACAATCCTAATCCACTAGGTATGAGATATACATCTTCCAAAACATAGATGTGACAAATCATTTCTTATACATTAAAAAAAATTCAATCCACCCTTGGCGCACCGATCAAAATATACCTCACCTTGATTTCAATACCATGGTTTTTTTCTTACATCAATGTATGCAATCAAATGAAATAAATCGGTAATTATCTAAAGTCGAGATACCAATACACATGTCCATATATAAGAACATTAAAGACACCCAAAAGTTGTGGTGTGCTTATTTGTGGTTTTATCCTCATGATCTCTCCACTAGAGATCACCAAGTGCGAACTTCATGGGAAAAAGTCTCAGTTATTATGTTCCCCCAACACCTAATAGTCAAACATCTACAGTGTCCAATTAGTAAGATGTATCTTGACTATAGGACATATATTTAAGATTAATTTCATAGTATCTTGAGGTTCTCATTATTTCATGGGATCTTTTATAACCTATCGACGCTACAATTAATCTTTAGACATTACCATTTCAATAGTGGACGTAGAAAATTCTACACTATAAATGTAAAAAGACATCATGTATAACTAACTGTATAAATGATATGGTAATCAAAAGTACTAAAATGTTCGGTGTTGGGAACACACTATTAAAACACTCCCAATTTCATTAGAGCCTTCATGGTAATTAAACTTATTAGATACTCACGTTATAAATATCATGCCTCTGATGAGTAATGGATTTCACTTCTTGGCCTACCATGTTTTCACTACGTGTCAAATCTGTTGTATGTGACATCATCTCCTTGAGTAAAGCACCTCATGATAAGGTATCCCCAAGTATATCACTTATTTACATTTTCAAAACATGAAAACATGTATAGTAATAATATCATCATTTAAATTATGATAATACTTTTCTCACTAGGTGTGATTCCAAGAACAAGAGAAAATCATTACAATTGATAACTAATTCTTAGCTAATTTAGAAGCTGCATCATAATCGGTATTTGTAGATATGTCTACCACTAGATTTTATGAGCTTGACTCACTCATTCCATATCCAAATTGTTTTATTAGATCAAATTGACCTAAAGAATACTTTTTATGTCCCACCATTACTAGTTTTCATCTTCTCCACATTCCAAGAGCATATCATTTGTACCTTCCGGAGTATAAGATGGTAGTTCTAACTACATCCCTTGAAATGCTCTTGGATATAATTGATAAATGCCTACTATAATGTATATTATGGAAATATAGATTATTATACATATTATACAATATTTGATTGATCCATCGTTGAAACGTATGGAACTCAACTCACAAATTAAATCTCTCCCCATGTTCTGAATAGGCCAACATGAAGAGATTATCCCATGTGACATAGGCAACAATTAATCTCTTGAATTGTTCCAACTTGTATTTTTTAAAACAATGTCACTTTATGTATGATTGACTAGGTCCAAGAAATTTTTAGATATGCATCAATAGATCCAGTTCCATAGAATATAGGTTTCTGCTTTAAGACAATCACTGGATAATTACATTTAACCTGGACCAATCTAACTGTAAGACATAGATCTTTTTTCCATATTTTTTCAAACATATTTATCTTGGAAAACATCAGTGCTCCCACTATATTTTTATAGACACAAGTAAGAAATTCATTCGAAATTATTTCTCTAAAATCTTATTTCTAAGATTAATCTTGAATTGGATTTCAGTAACTGGAAACCAACATTGGCATCATATAATGTCATCATTCACTTAGGGTTGCATCATATAGAAACCATAAAAGAATTATGTTATTAACATACAATGACCAAAATAATGATCTTATATGTTATCAATGACAAGTAAAATTCTAATGGATTTAGGCATACCGAGGTGGTGTAACAAATCAAGTCATATTGGTACTAGGCTTGTACATATATAATCTCATTTTAATACCCCCCACAATATTAAATTTATAATCCCCTTTCAATTTGGTACATGGAATCCATTATTTAATTTTAATTGATCTTGTCAATCCTAGTTAATTTCCATATAAGGCATACATGTAGGATTAATTATTCTTAATGAATAGTTTATCATCAGCTGCAGTGAACTCAAAACCATCACCATGGTTTTCCCACTTCCTATATATTATTTTTCGCTAGAACATGCCACTTCAACATGCACCTGTGGAAATTGTTCTTATGTCAACCATTTGGGAAACTCGACCATAGACTAAGTCCATGTAAATTCAGCACCAACTATCACAAATAGAGATGTGATCCATTATATAGAAATGTAGTCTACTACTTGAGTACATCTTTTCTATCATAGGGATTTATGTAATATCCTAAGAAATCTTTTATGATATTTACTTAGATACACCATGTGTTAATCTTGATGCTTGTTTGTTTATATCTCAACAAACTCTTTGCATCCTAACACAAGATCTCTGACATATTGGATTTTCCTCGTAATATGACTCATATGATATCCATTTTTCATTTTAGTTGGAATATTGGTTATGGGTTTAAGCAGTTATTTTCAAAAGAAATCAAGATATATGGTGGAAGTTATTGTAGGTTGTAACATTGATATAAAATTGATGTATAAAATGTTCATATAGTAATTAATCCTTGTTACATTTTGTTGATCAATGTTAATATGTAATACTCATCATCAATCCCCCTTATGAACATCAATATCCTGATGTATATAAGGTAACAAAAATTTAGGAATTAATCAAGGCTACGTTATCATGATCCATGAATGCTTGGTCAATATATTCACCAGCATTCAAGCATGAAGAAACTCTTATATTTAGACCATACACTTACTTCACTTTAAAATTCTTTAATTGGAAAAAGGAATCTTATGAAGTATCTTTACCTTTAGTTTTCCATTGGAATAGTTCACTCTCTCTTATTGAACTAGCCCTGGATTCTTTCTGGAATACCTTTATTTCTAAAGGATTCTCTGTCTGAATTAATGATGTCAATAATATGAAAGGTTTTTAGATTTCCTAAGCATGTATACCATATTAGGTATATTCATAATCTCAACATATATATTTGTTTGTAAAATAATTATATTTCTACAACTGGTTATGTCTTAAATTGTATATTCATCAGGTATTGGTTTTGATTCAAGTATGTATGAACTATTTGTTGAGTATGTTATGAAACAAACAACACTAATTCCAAAAAAATTGAAGAATTTATCATTATGTCCAAAAGTTAATGTGAGATAAATGTTTTGGTTATATTCAACAAAATTTTCTATTAAAATCATTCACTTAGAAATTAGATGTTTTGTGTTTCTCATCACTGACATAGGAATCAACATTTATCAGCTATATAGAGAAGACAATTTACTTATTATAATGTTTTTAAACATACATGGATACTGTGTTTAGATACACATATTTTATTAGAATATATTATTCAATATTCATGAAGTGTTTTGGAAACATTAATTTATTTTGATGAATATACCTGCATAACTAGAAGGTTCTTTCTTCTTGTATTTATATTCATTGAATTTTAATCTTTCATTTATTTATTACATAATATATGATGTAAATAACATACTATTAAATAACAAACCACTTTTCATTGAAGGAAATGACTAATGTGCCTCTATCATAACATTCCATATGAGTTTTTCCTTGTATTTATATATATTCTCCATAAGAACAAAAGATGGTGCTATCATTAATATTTTTATTACTTTTTATATGATACCTAAAAGGTAATGAAGAATTTAATCAATACCGTTCAATTGTATCCTTAAATGAAACCAGAGTAATTGTGTGTAAAATTCATAATAATGGGATGGCATGAATGATTGTTAACATACTTATACTTTATAGAAATCGAGTGCAATCATCACATTCAAATTTTCCATAGCGCTCTCTATCGAAACATCTTGGAGATGTGACAACATGTAACATCATCTATGTCGTGATGTAGTGAATGAAACTAATATCATATGTTCATGATAGAAATATAACATAACTATCATATGCTTGATTCATTATTATCCTATAACCATTTACACCCACACTTTCTGAGGTGCATTAACAGGTTGGGACACAAGCACCTTGAATTTCCGTTATAGTAGTAATGTGTCAAGCGTCGATAATACAATTGGAGTTTTTTGCTTGTTTGGACAATAACTTTTTTTAATATTTATCGCAGTATTATTGTGGTATTACATGCCATTTATTTCTAAAAAAATAATCTTTAGAATATTGTACATTCAGGTGATTACTATATGTGATATTAGATGTTAATTAAATCATTAAATGTCTCCCACTAATATATATATACATACTAAAGAATGGTTTTTTTTGCCATGTGTTGACACCGCATTAACTCCTACAATTTTCCGGTCTTTGTCTCCCATTTCTCTCTCGCCTCCCACACTCTCAGCACTATGACTTTCCTTCTCACCGCCTACTATTTCAAACCCTCCGCACATCATCCATCATCTTCATCCTTCAATCTGCATTCCATCTCGCCACTGTAGTGACTCTTTCCATCTTCCCATCTATGTCTCCATTTATCTGTCGCCTCCCACACTCTCAGCGTCGCAACTTTCCTCCTCGTTGGATACTATTTCAAACCCTCCACACATCTTACATCCTCTTTATCCCATGATTACACCAAAATCGACCACTATTTCCTTCAATCTGTGGTGCATCTCGCTACTCCATCTCCGAAGCTTCCTATATCTATGATGTCGCGACGTCGCTACTCTATCTTCACCTCTACAGAACTCCTCACCGTATCGAGTTTACGATTCCAAGTCATCTGTTTCTAAACAACGAACATTTTCTCTTCCCCCTCATCCAACGATTTCACCAACTCCAACCTCCCAAATCTATCATCACTGTTTATTAGCGACACCCTGTCTTCACTTATTCCAAAATCTGCATTATAGGGTTTCGTAAAATACTCCATTCAGTCTCCCAAATCTAGGGATTGATGTAATTCATGTTCATCTACCACTGCTCCATCGCCATTGACTATCTTAAATTCATTGGTGTACATATTATAGGTTTATCCTAAATCACCCACTTTCATCTTCTCCTACATTTTTCTATAAAAGAAGAACTATTCTACTTAGCAACTTGACGCGGGTTCTCCTTCGTTCAACTGCTGAAATCCCTACATAAATAGGTGCGTAATCTTACGATCATTCAATAAAAATACCTTATGTTCTTCGTTATAATATTTTCAGGTTCACATAAGGTAATGAAAGTTTGATAATAATTCTTCCTATTTCAATACTGTAAGTATAATTTCTCTTAAGCATTTACCTTCTGTTCTTCATAATACTTTTCCGTTATTTTCATTTTTGTACTATGATCACATTGTTTCCTCCAAGTAGAAATGTTTAATATGATCAGCCATTTTTCATTGACCAATCATTATTAATAGTATATAAATTATATAGATCACAGTAAATAATTACAACTGATACCATCCGGACATATACACTGGGCTGTGAATACATGCACATTCTAAGGATTATTTGTCTTTACAGTATACATTGTCTAAAATCTGATCACAGTAATACATTTCATGGTTCTATAGTTCTTTTCAATTCATTTACAATCAAATAATAAGATAAAACATATAAACATGCAATCCCCATCGAGATATAGAGACGCACGGATTCAAAGAAGACTACAACGACAACAACATCAATTAGGTTGTCTTTTTTTTTATTCTGAACACCTCATAATGTTCCTTTACTTATCAATCGAAAACATAAATGTTAACTATAATGGGAATTCCATAGGCATAATGTCTACTGAAAACTTTTATATAACTAAACCTGTAACACTGACAGGAATCACACAAACAGGAATAGGTATGCCTTTATCACCGATACCCAGAAATTGTAGTTTCAGTTTAAACAGTCCTTTAATTTTATTTTAGTTATCATATTGCAAGATGAAATAATATACCTTTATAATATATTATCTTGATGCCTACCCATGTTTTACAGCTAAGCTGGTCATACTAGCTAATAACAAAAAAATATGTCGACACATTCCATTATCACCTATATCCAGCAATGGTTATTTTAGTTTACTATCTCCAGTTTAATTTCATTGATTTCATACCGCAAAACAGGTAACCAAGCCTTCCTATAATTTTTCAGCTTACCCTGTTTCAATTGGTATCTTTTTTCTTTGCATGCAGTGCTATTTCAAAGGGAGATATTATTTGGTTAGATTCGTCATGCTGGAGAAGAAATCAGGACTAGACATTAATCTCAGAATCAGGCCTTATGTCTGTGCCCAATGGAATTTTGGGCAATTTTGAAGTTTTCTTGTCCGTACAATATATTAATGTGTTTGAATTAAAAAACAATGATTCTTTTTATATTTCTTTACAAAGTACAGGGTTTTCCTTGTTTGGCTGAAATATGTCCCAGGATAAGTTTTAGAACCAATATTGGTCCTTTCAAGGTTAGTTTCAGAACATATAATGGTACATTCAAGAACTTTTTCTATAATCTATTTTCTTTGTGCATTATTTTTTTCACAATTATTTAATCATTGTGTATATTTATCTTTGTGTTGTTCATTTAACAGAAATATGTATATGCACCCTGATAAGAAGCCTCTAAAACAAATGGATCCTAATATAATTGATAGTGTCATACTTTTCTTTTTAATGCAATGCAATACAGTGCAACAAACTTTATCCATATGTGTAGAGTCCATTTTAAAATATTGTGCATATGTATGTTTGAAATACATTACATTCATACTATTGACCATCAAACACATTATCCTTTGTGTATGATGACATTTCATTTCAATATACAACACTCATTGTCTACATTACTTTTTTACTTTCTTATTTACTATCTTATTGATCCACCAGATGAAAACATGTTGCTGTTTAGGTAAAAAAACTGATTTTTTAAATTCTTATTTCCGATCACTTTTAATTTCAATGTATAATCCTCCTTAGTTTTTGATATTTCAAGTGATGACAGATAATATGAAGAGAGATAAACTTGAGACTGAAGGGCTGCGCAGGGGAGCTACTAAGGTGCACTATTCTATGACTGCTTGATTTCTATCATTGAAAAATCTTCACGTTATGTGTTTTGTATGTTTTACGGTATTTATCAACTAATAAAATTACATTTTTTAAAAATAATCAATAATATTTTTTTATTATAAGCAATAGTGATTATTTTTCATTATGCACAGTTTCAAACATTTGAGTTTACCCGGCTATTATTCCAATGGTTTTTTACATTTTTTTAGTTTGGCATATTTATTTCATATCCACTTCATGCATTCTAGTTTATATAGATTTTATTTCAATAGTTACTATGTACCTGAAAAATAAAAAAATTATGCAGTATATAATTTCAGATACATGAATAAAATTTTATATTATGTATTAACCATGTCAATTAAATCAAACCAGTCTCCCATAAGCATTGGTTTTATAGATTGCTGAAAATAGAATAAAATTTATGAGTTCTCCATTACAGTTTAGAAGTTAGCTCTTAACCAATTATAAACTGATTCAATTAATTAATCGCCCTTATCATGAATTCTCATACCATCTATTCTTCTCTAGAGATTGGGCTATGGAGTGAAGGAATTTTTGTGTTCACATCTTAACATCAATCGGGATAGAAACTCACTGCAGGAGGAGATATTGAAATATATAATTTCAGATGTTGTACATGGAAAGGAAGGTTTGTGCTATTATCTTTTCCACTATATGTTGGATTTTATGGGAAGGATGCAATCGTTCAAGTGAGGGAATACCTGTTTCACATTTATTTTTCCAGGTACATGTGAAATTACAGGTTGGAGACCATGGGTTTCTGGTGGGAGGGGGAGACTCAGTTGTGGCCTTCAAAATGCTGCAACCAAGAGCTTGCATTGGGAGTAAGCTAAGGAATGTCAAATAGAAGATATGGCTTTGATGTAATGCACCCATTTAATGTTTTATTTTAAAATTGGACTTCTGTTACTTAGCAGGGCATATGCATGGTGGTAGTACAACTACAGTTTGGTGGAACTGGGGTTCAACGTGTCTTTTGCTGATGAGTCTTATCTTGAAGCGTCGGATAGGGTACAAACAATATCCTTGGTGGTTGAGAGGTGGATGAAAAACAATATATGCTTTATTCACATATTACAGGATTAGTTTCTCCCTCCCTCCATAGGTTAGTAAATTTTAACTTTGAAAATAGTACATGTTCACTACATAAATAGTACTATTTAGAGGTGAACATGAACTAATTATTGAATCAGTATACTAACATAAAAAATCAGTATACTAACCTACAAAGAGAAGTGATCATGTGCTATTTCAATCAAATGAACACTTTAAGTTATTCAAGTGAATGTGTACATGTTCCCTTCAGAAACTGTACAATTAATATTTGAACTTGAACTGATTACAAAATTAGTATAATAACCTACTGAGAGAAGTGAACATTTACAAATTCTATCAAATTAAAACCCTCTTATTGATAGAAACAGTACTGTTTAGAAGTGAACATGAACTAATTACAGAATTAGTATACTAATCTACACAATCAGTATACTTACCTACTGAGATAACTGAACATGTATTGTTTCTATAAAATGAACACTTTATGTTAATATCACAGAATCAGTATAAGAGAGTTTCACATACATTATGAAAATATGAGTTATCATATCATCGATGTACCATGATTTTGTGATTTTTCTATGAATGATTATGGTTATAAACATGCAATCTTTGTTACTTTCAAGTCTAGGTTGTATATTCTGGTGACAATTTGGGTATTTTTTGTGTACATTCCCTTTGTGTCGCGCTCATTAGCTACTATTTATTCTCCTCAGTAACATCATTTCTTGGTTGTCGAAGTACCTAAATTCACATTTTAGGTGTCTCTGAATATCGACTTCTCATCAATATGAATGGTTTGAAATTTTTAGTTTTACATGTTATTTTCAATTTCTATAAACCTTAACCTAGAATGTTTTCTGTTGTTCCTTATCATTGCTGCCTCCACACCATTACACATTCATATTCTGGGATTTATTTTATTTTATATTTATTTTGTTCCTTCATATATCATCCCATTATCACATCAATCTTCCATTTGTTGATAGGTACAATTAATTTGGAGGTTTTATACCTTTCAGGCCTGCTAAAGTCTTTTCTTCCCTGAATAGATCAAATAATATTCTTAGGGAGCTGAGGGAGAATCTCGAGAGAGCTCATGAAGATACTCAAGGGCTGTATATGGGCGCTATTAAGGTGATCTATTCATTGAATAATTGATTTCTAATGATGCTAAACCATCAGCTTATCTGTTTCAGATGTTGTAATTTATATTCCAAGGAAATTTCTTTTTCTAAACCTATGAATAATTTTATTAGATTAGAAGAAATAGCGTTTTTATGTACATAAACATTCATCAGATTTTACCCATAGAAGACTTCATGATATCTATAGAATACTTCCTGATATCTATCATGGCAAGCTACCATTAACAGGTTTGCTATTTTTTTAACTATATCTCTCAATACTTTGTGCCCTAATGTTATAACGTATATTCCATATTGGTTATTTGGTTTGTGTTTTGTGATTTTAGAAAAAGTTATTCTCATGTTTTTAAACTTGATGTGCGGAAATGGTTGTTAAATTCTTTATATTAATTTTTATATCACTTAGATGTCATGAATTACATGTTATATAATTGGATTAAGTTCTGTATTAAAAGGATTAGTGAAAATCATTAAATGTTCTAAGTTGTTGTATAATGTTCTATGGAATTCCTGTTTTACATACCTACTATTTTATAACAATATTTGGAGTTTTAGGTGTCCACATTAAGTGTTTCTTATGAAGTTAGAAACCTTCCAAGATTCTAAAAAAATTAACTATAAAAAATTTTGAATCGGACTTCTGGTTATTCAAAAGATGCCCCTATGTGATAGTGGTTCTGCTTCTACAAAGTGTAGAATTCAAATTATGTTACCTACTGTGTTTTGATGATTACATGAGCTGTAGATGTCAAATTGAGGTGATCTGTAAAGATTTTGAAAGCTTATAAGATTTTCTAAAATAGTCATAGTTGGGTTAAAGTCTGGATCTATCATTTTTTTAATCAAATTTTGTCCCAAAGCTGCTGTACTTTTTCTGCTACAGAATTATCTTTAATGATTTTGAAATCTTATAAGATACCTGCTTTTGCTGCTCCGCCTTAATCACACTTATCCTGCTCTGCCTCCTGCTCTTCCGTCTCCGCCTACTCTGCCTCCGCCTGCTCTACCTCCGCATGTTCAACCTCAGTCGCCTTTTGATTTCAGTCCTCTGGTAGGCTTTCATGAGTCGATCATATACCATGTGGTCAATTTTCTTTTTCATAATACATAATATAGATCTTTCTCATATTAGATTTAGAAATAGTATATTGAATTCATTTTACGTATTCAGTATATGTGGAATGTATATTCATCATATGACTACTAATATTGTATTTCTAATATTGAATATCTAATATTAATCATATGCATAATAATATTAAATCGAAAAAAGGTATATTATTCTTATTTTAGTGCAAATGTCTTTTCAGGTAGTGCCTATAAGTTAAGGTGGAGTCAATATAGTATTTTCAACATGAAAGACCATATAAATTTTGTAATATTGAATTTTTAATATGTGAGATATTTACATTACATATTATAGAAAATATAATTAAAAATAGAACATGGGTTTTCTACATTTAGTTGTATATTTATTGAATGTTACATATTTCTATATCCAGTGCTTTATATGTGCAATGATGACTATGGATGTTGTTTTTAGACCAGAGCAAGTGTACTTTTATTCCTGGCTATATCTGTGTAGAGCATAATGACTTCAAGGCACTAAATTGGTATGTTTTCTATTATAATTTTTTCTGTATTATAGTGACTTGTCAATCTGTATTTTTTTACTTTTTTTTGTGTATCCTAATTACTGTAATGGACTTTTATAATAGGTTTCATTACCTTGCTAGGATTAGGTATGAAACTGAATTAGATGCAATCGAATTAGATTAGGTCACGATAACATTAACTCATTTCTGTTCATACTGATTGACAAATCACTATAAGAGCTGATGGATAATTGAAAATTTATGTTCAGATTGATTCAGAATTTCTGTTCAGAGTGATTGACAATTTCTGTTATTTGGAAAGTCTAAAAAGAGCAGGGACATGTATGTTTCTCTATGGTGGTTACAAGGGTTCCAGAGTTGAAAATTAAGGTATAGTTGATACATGTTTATTTTCTTTAAGTGATTGACAAGTGTTCCAAATATAATTAAATATGTTCCCTTTGGTGGTTCAAGTTATACCATATCTGATAGCTAAGTTTCTAAAACATGTATATTTTCTGTTATATTTTGAATTATATTAAAGTTAGTTATCACTCAGTTTATTTTTAACTACTTTTTGGGTATCCAGTTTACTCTAATAGAATTTTTTTTAACCTACTATGAATGTTATCCATTCCCTTTTCATCCTCTCCCTTCAAATGCATCTCTTTTGAAATATATTTTCGGGGTTCTCTTTATATGGATTTATATCTTTATCTAATTTTTTTGGCCTGCATAAAATCCCAGTTGTTCCCAAATTACCTTTAATTGCATTGAATCCAAAAAAATCTACTAGAGCATGTATTTTATTTCATATCTTGATGGTTAAAAATCTGTTTTCCTGATCAGGAACCAATTTCTTCCGTGGCTTGGAGATGATAAAATCACAGTATGCTTCTTATTCATTATGAGTTGGTTCCTACTGATGATCAGGTATGCACTACTATATGTGTTTACATATTATATAAATAGTTATTATGTATACATATTTTAATTTTTATAGAATTGTGATATTAAATCTCATGCTAAATCATGATTCATTATATCTTTAACTAATTTTTTTTATTCAATTTCAGGTTGTCTGGTCTACTAAAGTGGTTGATGGATCTTTGATGAAGCCGCTTAGCATGGGTTAATGACTCCAAACAAGGGAAACAAATCCTGCAGCCCCTCCAATTACCTTTAAATAGTCTCTATTCAATCGAGGTTTTAAAAACAACAACCCATGAATATTGGCATTTAGTGAAGAAACAACCATTTTTAATTTTTGTTCATCTATTTTTCTAATTCAATTTCATGTCATCAACTATTATGAAGCGGGTGTCATATCTCTACGTTCATATATTTATTTTATGAAACTGCATGTAATGGCCCACACCCTCCTGATCCATCCCTTTTCCAAATTCTGGGACCCTAAGGGGTCGCACCTCATTTCGTCGCAACCGGTCAGTGCGACCGATCGGAGTGACCGATCAGTGTGACCGATCGGTGCGACCGATTGGCGTGACATATCGGTGCGACCGATCAGTGTGACTGATCAGCACGACCTATCGGCATGACCGATCAGCGTGACCGCTTGGCGCGACCGATCGGCACGACCGATCAATGTTATCCAGCCTTGTCAGGTTTTCCTTCTATATTTTTCCCGTAACGCCTCTTTTAAGCCCTTTTGAGCTTTTAAGGTGTTTCAAGGCCGTTTTTAACCCATAATTAATATCTAAAAATCTTGAGAAACCTTCCTATTAAATAACAATTAATTCAGTCGTGTGTAACCACCCAATCGTGTGGTAGAACCACTATCTGACTTCCAAGGCGTTCATATTCCTTATCCCCTAAAGTCGGGTATCTCATCTTTTTATCACACTGGAAATTATTTTTCTCCCTCTTGGCTAGTCTCCTCCTTTTCCTTGTGCGTTTGATGTCACTTTCTTCCCGAGGCAAGTGGTGCACCAGTGCGTGAACCCTGTGAGTCGCGCTTCCCCTGTTTTGGCATGTGGAGACAAACTTTGATCATTGATCAACCAGGTAGAGATTTTCTCCTTCGCCTCTCCTTTATGTGTATCATGCGGGGTGGGTATGCTTTTACCCCTGTGGAAATTGTTGAAATTGAACTTAACGAAGATACTGAATGGACCTTTAAAGAATGAAAGGGGGTATGATCGATGTTCTGCTGTACTCTTTATGTTGTTATGTGTTGTGAATTGTACGGGCCTATGCTCACTAAAAATCATGGATGTTGGTGGTATTTCTCTGTACACTATTGAACCTCGGTGCTCCTAGATGTTTAAATAAGTGTAACATGGAATCAGTTAATTACGTATACTCAGTTAAATAAATTGAAATCACCAGGATCAACCCTTTTCTGTGATAACCCTGGTTAAAGAACAGTGGAATTAAAACCATGGAGTTTGTTAAATCTTTTAAATCTGAAAATACCAGCATGGGCCTTCCTTGTATTGCTGGTAGAGGTTTGGTTGTTTCTTTCACTAGTCGTTTTCTGTGGTGATACGGGTGGGGATGGGATCCCCTGTAGTTTTACTTTTTCTAGTTGTGAATTTGAGGTTGTGTGATTATTCTGCTTATATCATGATTTGCGGTGGAATCCTCTGTTGTTGAGAAACTGTTGGCTCTTGGATTTCGGGAACATTGGGCTATATCTCGGGGTTTTCTTTGGTTCCAATACTTCTAGGGATCTCACTTATCCCTTTGTTGTTGTGAGTTTTCATGATAACCGGGTGTGAATTCTTAAATTGTTGTTGGCTATAACTTTTTCCCTTGGTTTTTGTTTATGCTTTTAGTTGCCCAGTAGTGTAGAACTTTATTTAAATGAGATTACTTGAACATAGAAGCAATAATATCTTAAATGGGAATTGGTTCTGGGGATGAGTTGTGACTTAGCTATGAGTAGTGTGCTTCCTATGAATAGGGATGAGTGTTCTTGTGCTTGGATTGGCTTTGGAAACCCTAGGTCGGGTTGATTGTTTGTTACTTATACATATATTTTTAGTTCTTATTTTTCTTATTCGCGACCCACCCAAATTGAAAAATTAGTGCTGAACACCCCCATTTCATGGGGGAGGGTTTTTTTCCCAACACTTCTATCAGTGGTTGGTTGTTATCTCCTCTCTGCTTCCTTTCCTGGATAACCCAAGTATCTCCAGGCAGGATGTGATGGCCTGAGGTCCATTATTAGCTCATGAATCTTCAGGTGGGGTAGTTGTGGTGGTTGGACCAGGTGTTTATGGGCAGGTTGTTTCCCAAGTATCTTCGGGATGAGGATCAGGTGTCTTCGGGCGTGACAGTAGCTTTCTGGCCTAGGTGTCGTCGGGTGTGGTAGCGGTTGTGGACTAGGTGTTTGAGGGCGGGATGTGTGGTTGTGGCCCAGGTGTGTGCGGGTGGGTGTGGCAGTGGGACTACGGTGAGAATGGAGGGATTGGTTCGATGCGTAGGATGTCTTCAATAACCAGTGGGAAAGCAGTGCGGGGTACCCAAATGTCGATGTGCTATTACTATATGTTACTTGACTTGCATTATTTGGGGAGCGTGCCTTGATGAGGGTGGGTGGATAGATTTTCCTTGTTGGGAGTTTGGTTATTTATTTTTCCAAGGGGCATTATAATGTATCCTCACTTGTGAACGAGAGTCTTTGATTTTCCCTACTGAGTGTACTTGTATGCTCTCCCTACGTATATAAAACAGTTTTCAGGTTTCCACGAGGACATCAGGGATCATGCGGGACCGTACTAGCTCGGACCTTGGGGCAGTTGCTGTTGTCTTTTTCCTTTTCTTGGTACTTTACCTTTTGGGGTTTTGTGGATTGTATCCCTTATTTTTGAGCATGCATATGGGAATGGTTTACTTTTGTCTTTACCTTTACTTTCAGGTTGGGTGTTGTTGGGGTTTCTACCTTATCTCTCGATCCTATAAAAATAAAAAGGGTAATGCCTTCCATTTTTGTGTGAGATTCTATACCCTTGGCACTGGTCGCCACTCCGGGACCAATTGAAGGCGGGTTTTGGGGGTCATTATCTCTCCTTCTATTTAAATAAGGAAGGGCTTGGCAATCTGCTGACCCTTCCCTCCTTTTAGTGTAGGCGGGTCATGACATTGCACCTTTCATTTCATTTTTGTCTATGATCTCTACGTTATTCATTCCATATTATTCTATATATATGATTAATAGTTTCACTTTATTCTCTTTTCTCCCAAACAACCCACTCATTCAGTATATTATTATTTCATTTAATTTTACATTTCCCATTTTTATTATTACAACCACTGTCTTATCTTTGATTTAACTTTCACATTATTTTAGTTCCTTCATTATAGTTATTATGATCAAAATTGAAAATGAATTCAAATTTTCTTTCTCAAAATTTAAAAGTTCATATAATTTTACTCTATCATTATTCTTTGTCAACTATTTGAATGGTTTCTTCATATTCAATGCATTATTACTTCATTATCATACAACATTACTTTTTAATTATAATTTATTCAACATTACTATTTCTTCTCAAATTTTATAAATATTAATATCTTATTGAAACTATCTCTAGGTTTCCTTCCATTATTTATCGCAATCTCACCTCTTTCCTCCACCTTCACCCTCTCCTCCACCTTCAGTTTCATCTATGTCTCTTATCTCTACCTCTTTTATTCCATCACGTTCTATCTCCATCACAATTAGTCTTTACTTCATTTCATTCAATCGCGGAAGCCTACTAACTTCATTATCATCGTTTTATTCTAATCATTATATTAAGTACAATGAGAATATAGTTTTTCTTGAAAGACACAAAACCATATGATTTGAATGAAAATTTAATAGTCTTGTGCATTTTCACAAGTGGAGTACTAGTTTATTTCATTCTAGGAAACCTCTGTACTAGAATCAGAATACTCTATCATTTTAGTATTCTAGTGGAAAAGATCCATGATCCTCTCTTAAACTCTAAAAGATATGGATACGATGCAACTTAGAGGGTTCAAGTTAGGATTTTGGCTGGAGAACCGCGTTAACAATCAGTTCCATGATCTGTTGAGTGAAGCCTCGAATTCAATTATTTTAATATGATTTACTCATGGAATGAATCTAATATTAAAAAAATCTAGATGTTGATATTTCTTTGATTCAAATTTAGTTAATTCCGCCCACCATCCTAATAATAACACCCCAGTAGTAAGATACACCCTCATATATGGCTTGATCGGCACCCCAAACACCCTGTTTTGTTCAAACATGAATGATAAAAGGATATGGTGACTTAATACTTTATTGAGTATTTTTTTTTGTTTTTATCTTGAAGAATGAAATCTATTTATATTAATATTGTTCATCTATGTTATCACACTCACAACTGACCATTTACAAAAAAACATACATTGCATCTTTAGGTATTTTATTATATTTTATTTTATGTATTTCACATGATGTTTATAAATGAATAAAATATTAAATTAATGCATAAAGTTAAAATATTACCTGACTGGTCTAGATCATCTAAACAACCTACAAGCATCATATATGAGTCGATGCATGACTCTTGATGTATTTATCCTCATTCAATTTTTTGTCATCGCATATGAAGTATCCCCATTTATTAGTGGGGTCCACATCACATCATAGAGTACCACCTCATATTGGTGGGATGCACACGTCATCGTGAACTGTATTCATCAATATATGACGCCTCATCTTGGTGGGGTCCAGGTCATGCCTTACATCATCTTCATCTAAAGTACAATGATACTCGTGCACAGGTGAGGGGGACTAAGGGTATAAATGTACATCTGGTAAAATTGGACACACAAACCATTATACATTTTAACCATAAAGAATGACGATGCAAAACTGTAACAACCCGGATCTTAGTTTCAGGTATTTTTTTCCTTTTCCTGGAGTTTTTGAGAAAAAAAGGAGTTTCTGGAAATTTTGGAAGTACACACCGTGTACTTTCTGAGTACACATCGTGTACTCCCTTGCCATGCCAGACCATGTGCCGGCCATGTCCGGGCCACACACTTGGTGTGTAGGGATTAAGTGGAGGCCTCTTAAATCATATTACAGAAAAATATAGTACACACCGTGTACTCAAGAAGTACACGCCATGTATTTTCTTTTTTTTCATTAAATGGACCAGGGTCACGACTAATCGATAGAAACATCTTCTTCTAGGTCTCGTTCGATCAAGAGAAGCCATACGGCCATAGACCTTCTCCGAGACTCTGAGCCTCCGTCCGTTCTCCAATTCGATCATCGTCGATTACATTGGAACCGCAGCGGTGAGTCCTTCCTTCTCTTAGAGCCTTGTTTTACAATTCCTCTACTTTCTCATGTTATCATCGGTTGAAATTTTTCGATGTTTTTTTATATCTTCGACGTTCTAAGGAGAATCAATCTTTGTGGCTCAAGTATATTGATCTCCTAGCATCCAGGTAGGTGGTTTGTGCCTTACCTTTCGATGTCTTTGAGTATTATGTGCAAATTCCACCAATACCCGTGAACGTGGTATTACGTGTTTACTATTTTTCCCTTGTGATTATTCATGCCTTTATTGCATGCTTGTGTAGAGTTAAATTGATCATGTTTGTGGATAATTGCTGTTCTTGGATGTTTTCCCCATGATTTTTTCTGTTTATGACCTTTGGGTCTTTGTTAGCCTTGGCCGTTTTGCATGTTTCCATGCCTAGTGACTGTAGGATGGAGTGATTATGATAACATGCTTGTTTGTTGTAGACTATTTATCCAAGTAGCTCTATAGGTGTACTTTGGTTAGCCAAGTAGCTCTATAGGCATACTTTGGCCTTATAGCATTATTATGCACAGACTGGCACAGAGCTGTGAGAACCTGGTACTATAGACTATAAGGGATAGGTCGAGTGAGCTTCCCAGAGAGTCTTTGACATTATAGGCTACATGGGATAGACCGAGTGAGCTTCACAGAGTGGCTTTGGACATTATAGGCTACAGGGGATAGACTGAGAGAGCTTCCCAGAGTTCCTTGGATCTTATATACTATAGGAGTGTAGACCGAGTGAGCATCCTCAGAGAGTCTTTACTTGTTGAATTGCTTTAAACCTTTTCTAGGATAGATAAGGAATTTACTGAGTGAGATTCCTCAGAGAGTATGTGATAGACTTGAAACTATAGGAGGAATTGACCGAGTGATCTTACTAAGAGAGTTTATAGACCTTAGGGCCACGAGGGTTAGACCATGTGATCTTCCTCAGAGAGTCCCTGACTACCCTAGACTATAAGGGGAATTGACCAAGTGAGCTTCCCTAGAGAGTCTTATAAATTCGTACGACCAAACCAGTGGGGTTAGGCTGAGTGAACTGCCCAGATGGTTGTGGTACTTTTCAGTTAGAACCAGAGGGGATGGCTACGAGTACTTCCCAGAGGGTTTCCTGTTAGTGGTTAGCTGTTTGCTTCACTACTGCTTGTTGTTCTGTGGACTGATTACTGTTTTATATCTTGCTGTTACTGCCTGTTGTTTACTATTACTATTTAATGCTTACTATAATATTACCTGCCATATACTCACTGACTATTTGGCAGAGATCTTCGGGTGGTTGCCTACTGGGATTTAGTCTCACACCCTATTTGGACCATGCTTTTGGGAACAAGCAGACTATGTTGTTGCAGGTATAGACAAGGGCAAGCGCCCTTCGACTTCATGTAATTGATTGCTTTGGAGCAGGAGAGCATGGGACCAAGATATGGATTGCAATGCTGAGGATTTTATATGTTTACCTTTATTTTGTACTTTGGTTTGGCACTATTGTATATCCAGTATTGTGACTGGTTTGACAGCTTTCCTAGACATATGTATCATGCATCATTTCATATTTATGTGTGTGCTCCAGTTGTTTATTTCTTTAGTCTTCCTCTTTTTACTTGTGTATGGATTGTTCTGTTTCCACTATTTCTTATTGTTTACTTCTGTTGTGTACTCTTCCAATGAGGGCATTGTTTTCCCACTATCACACCCAAGGACCTCGCTGCTAGTCGGCATCCTCTGGAATTTTGAAAAATGCGCTTGACGCCATGTGACCAACCGGGTACGGGGCGCCTCTGGGTGGCTTCCGGAATTGGGACGTTACAAAGTGGTATTAGAGGAGTTCTTTTCTCTCGACTTACTATTTGGAGCCTTATCTAGGGATAGGATGGATTTTGTACTTGGTGTTAAGCTATTCTTGGTAGTAGCTAACCCGTGTATAGGGAAAAGCCAATTTACCTCACTTATTGCAGTTTTCTGGTTTTGCGATGTTTCAGTTGATATGATTTCACCTAGAGTGATTCACATGACTTGTGTTGTTATTTTTGTTGCTATTATGGTTCTATTTCTATCAAAACCCGATGAGATGAGGGTATTCCATCTCATGCATCATATAGGAACTTGTTAGAAATCACATGTCATGCATTCTTTCCATGTCATCTAGGATGAATTAGCAATTTGATGTTGTTTTGATAGACGTTGTGTAGACTATGCATGCTGTTGTGATAAATGATTGATAGAATCTCTGCCGTTTGATAGAGAAATTTTTGTATTGTACCTTGTTTAAATGACCGCTAAATTTTGGTTCTTGAGTTGTTATGGGCCCTCACGAATCGGAACATGGTGAATCATTGACTTTTTTTCTCTTGTATATGATATGTAAGAGATACCAAGCTTTGATTTGCAGGGAGTATGGGCCCTCACGGATCGGAATTTGGCAACTTCATGCCTTGCTTACTGTGTTTTCTGGGATTCGGTGCATTTTCTGAGATACTGCCCGGAAAAAACCAGAATACACGGCGTGTACTTTATATGTACATGCCGTGTAGTTTTTAAACCGTGTCACTGACTGTGTGAGCAGGAACACGGGTTGTGGAAAGATCTTCAGGAACACGCCGTGTACAGTAGGTACACGCCGTGTAGTGGTGAGTCATGTACCCGTCCGTGTCACAAACAACAAGGGCCATGAAATCTCGAGTAGAACACGCTGTGTTGGTAAGGAACACGCCGTGTAGTCTTGTTCTAAGTACCCAGCCATGTCACAAACAACACAGGTTGGTGTTATCTTCTCCTATACATGTCGTGTTTGTTTAGAACACGCCGTGCAAGGATCAGCCGTATAGCCGGCTGTGTGACTAACAACACGGGTTGCTGAAACCTTGTCTAGTACACGCTATGTTCATAGGTAACACACCATGTAGTCTCATTTTAAGTGGACCGTGTAGAGTTAGCCATGTAAAGTGACTCGGGCAGGGGAACATAGTCCAAGTACACGCCGTGTGTGGGGACAACACGCTGTGTAGTTTGGGTTGTTACACAACCAGTGTGGCAGAAGTACATGCCCATGTATTTGGATTAAGTGAACACACCGTGTAGTTTTTATACACGTCGTGTAGTCATGTTTTGTAAACTCGAATGTTTCCATATCTTGTTCCCGTTTTGTACTTTTGTGTTCTAAGTCTTTGATAATCCTGATCTGAGGTGTTCTTTTGATCTTTTCAGAGCTATGCCTCTGAGACATCCTTTGGTTGTATGCCAGTTTCCAGATGGTGATCAGACACTGGATATGGCCGATCAGGATCCTCCTACAAATCCACCTATGGTGCCAGCCTTGGCGCCGACAGTTATACGCGTCGCGGAAGCCGATACGCAGTTTAGGGAGGACTTCCTGAGGATGATGCATACTTTTCAGGGAGCGCCGCCTCCTTCCCCATCGATGTCCGAATTGACATGGGTCTCTCAACAACAATATCCTCCTACTTTCTCAGGGGATGGAGGACCCCAAGTTTCCGAGTCATGGTTAGAGGCCTCGCTGACTATCTTCGAGCATCTCGAGATACCCCCAGAGAAGAGGGTAAAGCTGGACTCCTATATACTCTGATACACCGCCAAGAGGTGGTGGGAGGTGATCTCATAGTCAGGGTTCTAGCAGGGTATGTCTTGGGATGAGTTTCAACATACCTTCTATGACTACTTCTATCCGGAGACCCTGAGGGCCGATCGAGCCTGGGATATTATGAATCTGCAATAGGGAACTCTTTCCGTTATGGAGTACTCGTCTCGCTTTACTGAGATGCAGCATTTCACACTGATCCCAGTAGATGATGAGTTGTTCCTTGCTAGGATGTTTGAGGAAGGTCTCAAGCAGGAGATCTGTTCCGAGGTGAATATCTTCAGTTTGACTTAGATATCTTCTATCATCAACCAGGCGCTTATCACTGAGTGAAATCTGAGGGATTCTGGAGCAGTGAGCCAGGGTGGATCGACATCCAGAGCTGGTGTTCCTCCTACGGATAGTAGGAAGCATCGTAGAGAGTCTTCTCGAGGAGATCGAGGTTCGTGGGATGTATCTTCTGGCAGCCAGGTTGTATGCTACCAGTGCGGTAGGAGTGGGCATACTAGGCCTCAGTGCTAGAGAGATCTGATGGAGTGCCGATCTTGTGGAAAGATGGGCCATCTACAGCGGTTTTGTCAGATCTTTTCACCTTCAGCTGGTGGTGGGGGTTCTTCTATCACTCCGCGTTCTGGAGATGCTTCGCCAGTTTCTCACCAGTCTGGGAACTGGAGATCTTCCGGCCGTTCGAGATGAGGTGGAGGTCATGGTCGTGGTGGTCAGTCACCTGGTCATCAGCGAAAGTAGAGTGGATCAGCTCAGAGTGGTCAGCCAGGGGCACAGGGCCGCGGTGCAAGCCAGTCTTTTTCCCTGAAGCAGACCTATCAGAAGCAGGATCCCGGACATTCTACAGTTAGAGGTGCGATCTTATTAGCCTCCGTTTTATCTTCAATCCTTTTTGATACTGGTGCTATGCATAGTTTTATCTCTGTTGTTGTTGTGGAGAGCCTTGGGCTCTGTATCTTTTCGTCTGCCGACATGTTGACTCTTGCCATGCCCTTGGTAATGAGGACTACTAGTGTACATCAGTGTAGAGAGTGCCCTCTCGAGGTTGTAGGGTATCATTTCATATGGGATCTCTATGTCCTAGAGATGACAGGATATGATGTCATTCTCAGGATGGACTGGTTGGTTCCCTTCCAGGCAGTCGTTGACTATTATTGCTGCAGGGTGAGTTTCGTATCACCAGAGGGTGAATCCTTTATTTATAGAGGAGAGTGGGATGTTCAAGAAAGTCGAGCAGGACTCGAGCATCATGGGCTAGGAGGAGTTATATGCCAGATTTCTAGTCTTTATCTGGATGACCATGGGACTTCACAGTTAGACTTTCCTCCAGTGGTGGATCATTTTAGAGACGTCTTTCCAAAGGACTTTTCAAGTTTACCACTAGAGCGTGAGGTAGACTTCTCGATTGATCTCATTCCTGGAGCGACACCGGTGTCCATTCCTCCATATAGGATGGATACACCTGAGTTTTAGGAGCTCAAGAAGTAGTTGGAGGAGTTACAGGCAAAGGGTTTCATCTGACCCAGTACTTATCCTTGGGGTTAGCCTGTCCTTTTTGCAAAGAAGGATGACGATACCCTTAGGCTTTGCGTGGATTATCAGATGTTAAAATAGTTGACGGTCAAGAACCAATATCCCTTGCGGAGGATATATGGTCTCTTCGATCATCTTCGAGGAGCCAGGGTGTTCTCGAAGATTGACTTGAGATCCAGTTATCATCAGTTTCGTGTTAGACCCTTAGATATACCTCTTACAACCTTCAAGAGCAGGTATGGTCTATATGAGTATATAGTCATGTCGTTCGGTCTCAGGAACGCACCAGTAGTTTTTATGGCACTGATGAACCGAGTGTTCTATCCGTACTTGGATTCTTTTGTGGTTGTTTTTGTGGAAGACATATTGGTGTAATCTCACACTCAACACGACCATGCTACCCATCTTGAGATCGTTTTGAGTACACTGAGAGAGAATTGGATTTATGCTAAAATCATGAAGTTACACTTTTGTATGGATCAGATTCACTTCTTGGGTCACGTCATCTCAGAGAAAGGAGTTTTAGTAGACCTAGAGAAAGTGAGATCTGTAGTTTCCTGGGAGCAGCCAAAGAATGTATTTGAGGTACGGAGTTTTCTAGTGCTGGTTGGATACTACAGGTATTTCATACAAGACTTTTCATGCCTAGAAGCACCATTGACAGGTCTGACCAAGAAGGGGGAGAAGTTCTTATGGTCAGATTCTTGTGAGTCAGCCTTTCAGGAGATGAAGGGAAGGTTGATATCAGCACCGATACTAGTCTTTCCAGAGCCAAGAAAGAGCTATACTGTTTATTATGATGCTTCAGGTATCGGGATGGGAACCGTGCTTATGCAGGGATATGTAGTCGTTGCGTTCGGGTCTCGGTAGTTAATGACATGTGAGAGGAACTACCCGACGCATGATCTAGAGTTGGCTGTTGTTGTTCATGCCTTACGCTGTTGGAGACACTACCTTCTGGGAGAGCACTTTGTGGTTTTCACTGACCACAAGAGTCTCAAGTATATCTTCACTCATCATGATCTGAATTTGAGAATGCGTAGGTGGGTCAAGCATCTTCAGTCTTTCAACTTAGAGCTCGCTTATACAACGGGAAAGGGCAACACAGTGGTGGATGCATTGAGAAGGGGAACTCAGATTCAGGTAGTTCAGGAGGCCAGCAGTGAGTGGAATCTTATGGCTCTATTCTCTAAGATGCACTTGGACATGCACGATAGACAGGGACAGACTTTCCTATCTTCTGTAGCTGCTACCTCTACTCTTCTTGATCGGGTACGGATATGGCAGCTATCAGACTCAGAAGGCTTAGTCCTACGGAAGAGTGTGTCAGGAGAGGACCCTATTCCTGTATGGACTATGGGAGAGGATGAGATATTGTGTTTCTAGGGATGCGTATGGGTGCCAGCAGACATACGCGAGGAGCTGTTGCAGGATTTTCATTCCACAGTTTGGGCAGTTCATCCTGGAGTCACCAAGATGTATCGGGATCCTCATCGCCAGTACTGGTGGCCAAGTATGAAGAGATATGTTTCTGTTTTTTCATGAGATGTTATACTTTTCAGCAGGTGAAAACAGAGCATCAGAGACCAGTAGGCCTTTTATAGCAGTTACCCATTCATGAGTAGAAGTGGAACGACGTTGCGATGGACTTCGTGATAGGGTTGCCAAGGTCACCCCGAGGGAGTGATGTTGTTTGGGTTGTCGTTGAAATGCTTACAAAGGTTTCTCACTTCTTGCCGATTAAGGAGACCTTCGATGTTGATGAGTTGGGACAGTTGTACATCCGACAGATTTTATGTCTACATGGAGTTCCACACTTCATTGATTCAGACAGGGATGTGTGCTTTACTTCTCGGTTCTGGCATGGACTTTAGAAGGCCTTGGGTACACAGGTGATTTTGAGTACAACATACCATCCCCAGACTGATGGCTAGTCCGACCGCACGATCCAAGTGGTTGAGGATATGCTCCGAGCATACATTCTAGACTTTGGAGGTTCTTGGGAGATGCATATTCCTCTTGTTGAGTTCGCCTACAAATTTTTTTTCAGGAGACTATTCAGATGGAACCTTACGAGGCTTTGTATGGTAGGCCATGCCGATCACCCTTATGCTGGTTGGAGGCAGTAGAGGCAGCTTTGTTGGGACCTCATCTTTTTCAAGAGACCTCTGAGCAGATAGAATTGATTCGGAAGAGGATGGCTACAGCACGGTCTCGACAGAAGTCTTATGCTGATCAGCGGAGACGACCTCTGGAGTTCGAGGTTGGGGATCAGGTCTTCCTACGTGTCACACCAAGGTTGGGACACAAGAGGATTCGAAGACAGGGTAAGCTTTCATCATGGTACGTCGGGCCGTTTGAGGTGTTGGAGAGAGTTGGGCCGGTTTCCTATCAGTTGTAGCTACCTCAGAAGTATCGGTCCATGCACAACGTCTTCCAGGTCTCTCAGCTCCGACGTTACTTTTCAGACCTTCCTCATGTCTTCCAACCAGAGGAGGTTGAGCTCGAAGTGGATGCGTCGTTTGAGGAGCATCCTATCCGGATTGTCGATCTCAGTACGAAGGTTCTCTGTGGCCGGTCTGTTCCTCTAGTATGGGTGCTATGGCAGCACGGCCGAGTACAGGACGAGACTTGGGAGATGGAGGCCGATGTACGATCACAGTGGCCAGAGCTGTTCGGGGTTTCTTCTTCTACACCTCACAAGGGAAATTCAGGGACGAATTTCTATAAGGGGGGAAGTTTGTAAGAACCTGAATCTTCCTTTTAGGTATGTTTTTTCTTTTCCTGGAGTTTTTGAGAAAAAAATGAGTTTCTGGAAATTTTTTAAGTACACTGCATGTACTTTCTGAGTACACGCCGTGTACTCCCTTGTCGTGCTAGTCCATGTGTTGGCCATGTCCAGGCCACACACACGGTGTGTAGGGATGAAGTGGAGGCCGCTTAAAGCAAAGTACGGAAAAATAGAGTACGCATCGTGTACTCAAGAATTACACGCCGTGTATTTTATTTTTTTCATTAAACGGACCGGGGTCGCGCTTAATCGACAGAAACATCTTCTTCTAGGTCTCATTCAACTGAGAGAAGTCATACGGCCGCAGACCTTCTCCGAGCCTCCAAGCCTCCGTCCATTCTCTGATTCGATCGTTGCCGATTGTGTTGGAACCACATCGGTGAGTCCTTCCATCTCCCAGAGCCTTGTTTTCCAATTCCTATTCTTTCTCAAGTTATCGTCGGTTAATGTTTTGGTTTTTTTCTCATATCTGTGATGTTCTAATGAGAATCAATCTTCGTGGCTCAAGTATATTGATCTCCTAGCATCTAGGTAGGTGGTTTGTGCCTTACCTTTCGATGTCTTTGAGTTTTATGTGCAAATTCCACCAATACCCGTGAACGGGGTATTTCGTGTTTACCGTTTTTGCCCTTATGGTTATTCCTGCTTTTCTTGGACGCAGGTATAGAGGTAAATTGATCATGTTTGTTGATATTTGTTGTTCTTGTATGTTTTTACCATGCTTTGTTCTGTTTATGACCTTTGGGTCTTTGTTAGCCTCAGCTGTTTTGCATGTTTCCATGCCTAGTGACCGTAGGATGGAGTGATGATGATAACATGCTTGTTTATTGTAGACTGTTTATCCAAGTAGCTCTATAGGTGTACTTTGGTTAGCCAAGTAGCTCTATAGGTGTACATTGGCCTTATAGCATTATTATGCACTGACTGGCATGGGGCTGTGAGAACCTGGTGCTATAGACTATAAGGGATAGACCAAGTGAGATTCGCAGAGGGTCTTTGACATTATAGGCTACATGGGATAGACAGAGTGAGATTCCTAGAGTTCCTTTGGACATTATAGGCTATAGGGGATAGACTGAGAGAGCTTCCCAGAGTGACTTGGATCTTATAAACTACAGGAGGGTAGACCGAGTGAGCTTCCTCAGAGAATCTTTACTTATTGAATTGCTTTAAAACCTTTTCCAGGATAGAGAAGGAATTGAGTGAGTGAGCTTCCTTAGAGAGTCTGCGATAGACCTGAAACTATAGGAGGAATTGACCGAGTGATATTCCTCAGAGAGTTTCTAGACCTTTGGCCCATGAGGGTTAGACCACGTGATCTTCCTCAGGGAGTCCCTGACTACCCTAGACTATAACGGGAATTGATCGAGTGAGCTTCCCCAGAGAGTCTTATAAATTCGTACGACCAAACCAGCGGGGTTAGGCTGAGTGAAATGCCTAGAGGGTTGTGGTACTTCTCGGTTACGACCAGAGGGGATGGCAGCGAGTACTTCCCAGAGGGTTTCCTGTTAGTGGTTAGCTGTTGGTTTCACTACTGCTTGTTGTTCTGTGGACTGATTACTGTTGTATATCTTCCTGTTACTGCCTGTTGTTTACTGTTACTGTTTACTACTTACTGTACAATTACCTTTCATATACTCACTGACTGTTAGGCACATATCTTCGGGTGATTGCCTACTGAGATTTAGTCTCACACCTTGTTCGGACCATGCTTTTGGGCCCAAGCAGACTATGTTGTTGCAGGTATAGATAAGGGCAGGTGCCCTTCGACTTTAGGTACTTGATTGCTTTGGAGCAGGAGAGAATGAGACCAAGCTATCGCTTGCGATGTTGAGGAGTTTATCTGTTTACCTTTCTTTTGTACTTTGGTTTGGCACTATTGTATTTCCAGCATTGTGACTTGTTTGGCAGCTTTCCTAGACATATGTATCATGCATCATTCCATATATATATTTGTGCTCCAGTTGTTTATTGCTTTAGTCTTCTGTTGTTTACTTGTGTATGGATTGTTTTTTTCCCGCTATTGCTTATTGTTTACTTCCGCTGTATACTATGCCAATGAGGGCATAGTTTCCCCACTATCACACCCAAGGTCCTCGCTGCTAGTCGGCAGCCTCTAGCGTATGGGGAAATGCGCTTGAGGCCATGTGACCAACCGGGTACGAGGCGCCTCTGGGTGGCTTTCGAAACCAGGGCCGGCCCATTGGTGAGCCCCGCGAGCCCTTGGGCTAGGGCAACGCCTCGCCTAGGGGCAACCAATCTCTCACCCCTTTTCCGAAATTTCAATTCCCCGTAACACCTTCCGAGTCCCGATCCTGAGCCGCTCCCCGGCCTCCCCCAACGTTTCTCAACTCCTCTCCCTTATATTTCTTTCTGTAAGACTATATTCCCCCCCTCTCTCCTCATCGCCACCCCTTCCCCGCACGGTCGCACCCCCCGCGGCCTCGGCTCAGCGCCTCGCATCGCCCCCATCCTTCCTCCTCCTCCCCCGTCGGCACCCCCCCCCCCCACACCACCTCGCGCTCGCCCCAGCCCAGCTGTGTGTTGTGGCTGCGCGGATGCGCCCCCCTCCTCTCGCCCCTGTGCCGCCGCCGCTGCGCTGCGCCCCCCGCAGCAGCACAGCACCGCCGTTGCGCGGCTGCGCCGAACGCCCCCTTGCTGTGCTGCCGGCCGTGCACGTGCTTGCCTTTTCCCCCACAAACAAACAGGTGTTTGTTTGTTCTGATTTTTTTTAAATTGGTTTATCAATTTTGTTTTTTGTTTTTATTAATTGATTGATTGTTTTGTTTAGATTTCAGAGTTATTAGGTGAATGAATTGTCAATTAACCGGTTGCCGGTATATTGTTCGTCTCAATTGTGATTTATTCGTCTCTCAATTGTGATTTGATATTTATTGTCTTCGTACGCAGGTAATTAGAGTTTTGTTATCATCAATTTCTAGTTATTATTTTTTATTTTTTATTTATATTAATTGTTTTGTTTGGTTTTCAGAAATTATCTGAATTTCAAATTTATCATTGGATTCTCGTCTCAATTTCAATTTGGGTATTCAATTTCAATTTGTATTTTGTCTCTCGGTAATTGGTGTTTTTTATAATCATTTTTAAATAGCATTTTTATTTTATCTATTTTTATTAATTGTTTTGTTTAATTTTCAGAAATTATCTAAATTGCGGATTCATTGGTGTCTTGCCCGACTCAATTTAATTTTACCATCTCAATTGCACTTTGAGATTTTTCCAAGGTAAATAATGTTTCTATAATCATTTTTTAATTTCAATTTTCAGTTTATTTATTTTTATTAATTGTTTTGTTGAATATTAAATAAAAAATCAATTAGTTGGAATATATGAATTTATTTTTGAAAGATGACTATTTACTTTAAATATGTTATAACTCTTAATGAATTATAATTTATAACTTGTAGGTACTACAATGAAGAGAAATCAAAATTCTGGATCTCAAAATAGAAAAATCAAGCAAAGAAAGAATGAAATTGAAAAAACACTAGTGGGTTCGATTTCTAAATTATTTGCTGCAAGAAGTGAAAAAGAGAGTTCATGTGTTCAATTTAATGAGAAATCTCTGGGCGACAATGTTTCTGAAGGGAATGAACAATCTATAGAGGAACCTATGACTCAAAGTGTTGATACGATAAATGAAAGTGTGGATGTGGATTATAGGGAGGATGACAATGAAAATACTATTCACATGATTCATGATCTTGGAGATCAAAGCGTGCTTGATCTTGAGAAAGATGTGGATGTGAATTATGATCCAGGATTATGGGGTAATATCAATGATGTTAAGAGAATTTTGTTGGTTCGACGTGGCCCGATTAAAATATTAAATGAAAATGATGCATTTCCTAAGGAAGTCAGTCGTGGGAGACACTTTACTTCTAATCATTATTTTTGTCTACTTCCTAATGGTGAAAAACACGAGAGGAAGTGGCTAGTGTATTCTAATGAGTTGGACAAGGTATTTTGTTTTTGTTGTAAATTATTTAAGTCGAAATCGATGAAAAGTGCTTTGACTGAAGGAGGATCTAATGATTGGCACAACCTTCCAACAAGACTTAGGGAGCATGAAAGAAATTTTGAACACATTGCTAATGTTGTGAAGTGGGTGGAATTGCACAGAGGACTTGAAAATAAACAAACAATTGATAAAAATATCGAATGTCTCATTGAGAAGGAAAGAGTTCGTTGGAAGATGGTACTTACTAGAATCATTGGAGTTGTGAAGGTACTTGCACAAAATAACTTACCATTTTGTGGAACAAATGAGAAGATTTATGAGAAGGATAATGGTATATTTTGTAAACTTATTGAATTTGTTGCTGAATTTGACCCAGTTATGCAAGATCATGTTCATCGTGTTGTTAATAAAGAAATTCAAAAGCATTATCTTAGTCATAAAATTCAAAATGAATTGATAATTTTGTTGGGGAATGCGATTAAAGAAAAAATCTTGAAGAAGATTATGAGAGCAAAGTATTTTTCGATTATCCTTGATTGCACTCCGGATCTAAGTCATAAAGAACAAATGTCAATTATCATAAGATGTGTGGATGTCGAGGAAGAATTTAATGTTAAGGTGGATGAATTTTTTCTTGGCTTCATAAATGTGGATGACACATCCGGTCGTGGGCTTTTCAAGTCACTTGAAGATGCTTTGGTTGATCTTAAACTCAATATTGATGACATAAGAGGACAAAGTTATGATAATGGATCAAACATGAATGGTAAACATTAAGGTGTCCAAAAAAGGCTTCTTGATGTAAATCCTAGAGCATTTTACACTCAATGTGGATTTCATAGCCTGAATCTTGCTATATGTGACATGGAAAAATCTAGCGTGAAAGCCAGAAATTTTTTGGCATATGTGCAAAAGATTTATACATTGTTTGCAGGTTCACCACATCGATGGAATGTATTAAAGACTTATGTGAAGGGTTTGACACCAAAACCCTTATCAATAACTTGTTGGGAAAGTCACATCGAGAGTATTAGAGCTATAAGAAGACAAACACCCGAGTTAAGAAATGCATTGGTTGAAATTGCCAATCTTTCTAAACATGATGATGTTGTGATGTTGGATGCTAAAGGATTGTGTTCCAATGCATTAGAGAATTTTTAATTCATCATTAGATTATGCATTTGGTACAAAATTTTAGATAAAGTTAATCATATCAGTAATATCCTTCAAAGAGAAGAGATGGATATTGAATATGCAAGTACACAAATAAAAGAGTTGATTTTTTTCTTTGAAGAACTTCGAGCGGAGGGGTTTGAAGGTTTAATGAATGAAGCAAAAGAACTTTCACTCGAAGTTGGTATTGATCCAATATTTGAAGAAAAAAGAGTTGTTCGCATGAAGAAACAATATGATGAGGATGTGGAAGATGATGCTATTAGAAATTTGTCTATGGAGGAAAAATTTAGAACAAATTATTTCCTTCAAATTATTGATCATGCCCTTATGTCATTGAGAGAACGTTTTATACAGTTTGAACACTTTAATGAAATATTTGGATTTTTTCTGAAAGCAAGTTTTAGAAATATTTCTGAAAAACAATTGAAGGAACACTATACTCAATTTCAATGTTTTTTGAAACACGATGAACATGATGATATTTGTGGGGATGAATTATTTCAAGAGCTCAGACATTTGAAGTCAATATTGCCAACTGAAATGATAAAATCAATTGATATCCTTGATTTTATCAAGCCTTATTGGAAGGATGGAGGGTTTCAAATGACATGGGTGGCATATCGAATTTTATTGACTATACCCGTTACAGTTGCATCAGCAGAGAGAAGTTTTTCTAAGCTAAAGTTGATTAAAACTTATCTTTGGACTACCATGTCACAAGAGAGATTATGTGCATTGGAAATGATTTCAATTGAAAATACATTTTTGGATAGTATGAATTATGATGAGTTAATTGAAGAATTTGCATCAACAAATGCAAGGAGAAGCATTTTCCTTTGAATTGGATTATAAACTACCATAATCAGGTTCGTGAAGTGCCGCAACATGCTCTGGTATGTCATGCTCTATTTCTTTGTAATTTTTTATTTTCCTTGAATTGGATTATTTAACATGTTTGATTAAGAATCTCTATCATAATTGCAGCATCTGAATCAAATTTTAGCATTGAAGGACATGGGTTGAACAAATATTGGTGTTATTTTCTTCCAAAAAAAATCAATTCCTGATTTTTATATGAAGTTGGTTTCATAGTTTTACACCAACTGGTAATGTTTTTAACTATTTAGAAGTGTGCTTTTGAATACAACTATTATGTTATTTTAAATTTGTAGGTTCAAATTTTTATAGGTTTAGAAGAAGAAGTGAGTGGTGAAGATGAAGATGAGGATGATTCGATCTTTTTTTCAAAGGCTTAACAGGCTAGTTTTTATAGACTTTAATGTCTTTTTTGATCGGTTATGAAGTGGTTTAAACGGTTAAGAAGTGTACAATTTTTTTCTTTAATAAAAGAGGGGTGTTTTGCATTATTTATATATATAGAAGACTGAAGTTTTTATATGATTTAAATCATTTTTTGACATTCTTTTCTAGTATTTTTTCGACCAATACAGATAAAGTTTTAAACATATATTTTTGTATTGTATTTTTTACTTTTTAATATTATGCGGGTCAAAAATAAAATTGTACTACTGAACTTATTTTTTGAAGTTCGCATGTAATGTGGTGGGTATAAATAAATTTATAATTTTGGATCGGAAATGTGTGTTCTTTGATCTGGTTTGTTTTGGTATAATCCTTTTATTATCCATATTTAAAGGGAAACATTTTTATAGTTCGTCTCGGGCAACAAGATTGTCCGAGCCGGTCCTGTTCGGAACTGGGACGTTTTAATTAATTATGATCATCACACATTGTTATATAAATAAATAAATAAATGTATACATACAAGGCATGGTTCTCAAGACTAGCAAGAATGTAAAATGTGCGATAAAATTAAATACATTAAATAAGTACAAGGGATATCTGAATTAAATTAAATGAATTAAATATTTCAAATAATTTAATTAATTATTCTTCCACTAAATAATTTATTTTTAATATCAAAATTAAATTAATTTAAATTCATTCAATTTAATAATAAAATTGAATTAATGTTATCCGGGTGTTAAATATTATTTATTTAAAACAAAATTAATAAATCAATTAATTTAATTTAATTACATAATTAAATTAATTAATTATATTAATTGAAATTAAAACACGGGTATCGAAACCTTGCTCTTGCTCGTCACAGGTCACGCTACCCATAATGGGTTGGGCGATGACCTTTCTTGGCTCATCAGGGCCAGGAAGGTTCGCCTACAATCTAACATAGTCAGGAAGATCAGCCTAGTCCTATTTTGAGACAAATCAGACCCTACAAATGTTGATAGGGGTTACCTTCACCAAGGTTTGTCCAATGATGGTGGAGTCGTTGGTCCAGTGTAGTGGAGGTATGGCCCAAACCTTGTGGTGGCAGTTCAGCAATATGTTGATCTGATGGGTAGGTCGGGTGCCGAGCTCGGGCGGTGTGGAGCCCAACTGTGTGGGGTGGCCAAGGAGGTCTGTGGGCTCTGGTCAGGTGAATGGGGCACCTACGGTGATGCGCACAGAGGTGCGTGAAACTTTAGCCGAGCGCAGCGGGGGAAGGCATCTGGGTAGTGGAGGAGGGCAGCGAGGTATGGTTGGCTAGGGGCAGTGGCCGGTATGCAGGGAGCGAGGCCACAGGAGCCGAACGCTGGGACCGGGGCGGTGGTGAGACCGTTGGAGGTAAGGGGGGCTGCATGCGGGCTATTGGTGCGACATTTCATGTACGGAGGAGCGACCATGGGGCCACGACGGCCTTTGGTGGTACTATTTTGAATTGCAGAGGAAGCAACTAGGGGGTCTGCGAGAAACCCCCTTTTCCATTCTTTAATATTTTTTTTCATTTCATGTGCCACCCCCTTCGATGCTGGTTTTTTTAATGAATTCTTATTTTTTTTAAGTCTGCATCCCCAAAAATATTTCACACCCCAACTTTCTAAAGGCTACTTTTAAGATTTTAAATTTAATAATAATAGAAAATTTATTTAATATTATTTTATTATTATAATAATAAAATAAAGATTATTTTAACCAAAAAATTATCATGCAGATTATTAAATTATAATTTTTTTTGATTTTGCACATAATTTATATCATATCTCATAATTGATCTAAACGTGATTGGTCATCATAATTAATAGATTTTAATACCTGTGATCAAACCAAAATTTCAATTCAATAGAAAAATTTAAAACGGCCATAACATGGGTGTTCAAGATCGGATCGACGCGCGATATGGACTAATGCGACCTTTTTTGAACCATCTACTAAATTTTATGAAAACTAATATTTTTGTCTCAGAAAATCTATGAAGTCCCTCTGATACCACTGAATGGTTTCATGGCCTACAACGGAAGCTTATGGGCTGAGAATTTTAAAATTTTTATCGATGGGACAACGAGACTTGTCGTCGCCAATGATCAGAGCCCTGATAAGGTTGGATGATCTCATGGAAATTATAAATTACGCATAAATAGAAATAAAATACAAACATGTTGGAATCTAAATCCACGGTAGACTATAACTTGTCGATGGCGATCGTTGCTCTACTTATCCAAAGAGAGAACCTTCTAGATCATCCACACACTCTTCAAAAACATGTAGGAGTGTCGATCATTGAAATCTGAGTGCAAGCGTGTAGACCAAATGATGCCTTCGATGATTGAGGAAGATATTGATCCATACTTTTGGATCGAGATCACGTCTCTTTAGAGAGCAGGATGAGATAGATTCTCCAAATTCCATTCCACTAAATGAATGATTAGTTTGAATAGCCACTCATAAGAGAGAGTCTCCTCATATATTTATAGTGGTGTGGAAAAATACTTGGTTAGGTTCCCTGGCCCCAGTTCATATCAACCTTCATTAAAAATATAATTATGACAAACTAAATTGTGTTAATATTATTTATTATTTTATCCAATACATTAAATATTTATATAATATATTTTGTGATAAAATTTGATCCATTTAACTCGACTCTAAATCCTGCTTAAATGAACAAAGAATATTAAAATAATATTCATTCAATTAATATTAACTTTTATTCACTAAACATGTAAATACATTAAATTATTATAGTCTCAAATTGTCATATCTTTAATATTAATGAATTTATTTAATTCTTCTGGTGATCAAATAATTGGACAATACCCAATCCCCCTAGTGGGGACCACTATGTACATATACCTATTCAACTGAATATGGTGGATTCTTGAATATGCTACATTGTGTGACCTTCTAGGCCCTTATCTCGACAACAGTGAATAAAATTCATAGACAAAGTGCAGAGTCTAGCGACCCATCATGGCCTATAAAGAGATAAATATTTTCATTGCACCGAAAACCATCCTAAGGACATGGACTGTGTACTATAATCTCTTTGTCATTAAATATCTCATAATTTAGGATGCACTCTTATGTCATCGTCTTTTTTCTTCCATTAATTATTTGTGGATATATCCAGATGGATTTTTTTGTACTTCTTTGGACAAAGACTTATGAAAGTAGCACCATTTTGATCAACTAGGCCCGAAATATATAACTCCTTAAACATGGAAGCAACAAATTCTTTTTTACCATTCAACCAATGTCATAACACCAACAACGCTCCCAACACAAGATACATCGCCGGGATTTTATTACCATGGATTTTAACATGCATAAAAGTACATAATAAAATGATAAAAATTACTAATGGTATAAATTCAGGAGGCCAATACACATGTCTGTATATAGGAATGGCCAATGACACCCAAAACAAGTGGTCTTCTTATTGGCGGGTATGTCTTCTTTTTCTCGCTACTATAGATCACCAAGTGCAAACAAAATGAGGAGAAATATCAATGATTATGATCCCCCATCACCAGATTGTCAAACATATACTGTGTAAAATCAGTAAGATGTATCTAAACTATAGATCATATTTTTAATATTAATTTCATAGTATCCAGATGTTCTAAATATAGCATGGGGTATTCAATAACCTCCCAACATGACAATTAATCTTTGGAAATTGTCATTTCAATAATGGACGCAGAACATTTTACACTATAATGGTAGAATAAAATCATGTATAACTAATTGTAAACATGATATGGTAATAAAAAGTACTTAATAGTTGGTTTTAGAGAACCCACTATTTCAACATTTAGTACTTAGTTACTCTTAATTTTACCGTAAGCAATGCAATTAATTTTAATTACGATCACAAATAAATTTTTTAAAAATCAATTTAAACTTATTAGAAATTATAAATTATGATGATTACAAATATGTAATCCATTTTTCTAATGGAAAATAACAACTGTGGAATAAATTAATGTAAAATTAATCCTGCGGTTGGGTGGAAAATATAGAGTTTTAATGAAAAAACATTCAAAAGTTATCTACATTTTAATATCCATGTTGAAAGTGAATTTGATATAAATGACCTAAATTGTATTAATTGAAAAAAATATTATCAAATTTAACTATAAATCAAATTTTAAAAATAACACGACTTATAAATAAATTATATAAAAATAAGATTTGACATAAAATATATTATTTTCACTACTCTTCCAAAAATGAAGTTTCTCAAAAAAATCCCAAAATTTCACCCAAAGATAATTTCAATATTATTATTTTAAAAATGAATATTATTTTATCATATTAAATTTTTAATTGTGAATAAAAATTATTCTATTATTTATCATAGAAGGACACGAAAAGTAAGTTGTTTAAGAAAATATCTTTTTTATTATATAATGGTTTAAAAAAAGAATTACATATTTCATAATGAATATGTAGTATATATATTAAAAAATTACAAAAAACTTGTGATAAGTATTTATTGAAATTCATATAACTATGTTCAACTTCTAGGTTATATTTATACCATTTAAATAATTTTAATAATAAAATGATGATTCTAAGAAACAACAGTGTGGCATTTAATGTGCACAAAGTTGTTGTTCTGTGTAATGTATGAGAATTTGATGTTGCATGTAACATACACCATGTTTGTTCCATGTGAAAGTAATTTTTAAGTTATTTCATTTTAATACACAAAAAAATTAATTTATTCAAAAAAATCCACATAAACTTGGGGTGTAACATTCAACACCATTAAGATAAATCCCTCTTTCCAAATTTATCACTTGAGTTAAAAAAAATTAAGGATACATAAGCATAATAATATCCTTATGTTCCCATGTAGGTTCCAACGACTTTTGATTTCTCCATATAACATTGCAAATGTGAATGGTCTTGATTCAGAGAACATTATATAATCGATCCATAATTTCAACAGGTTGTTTTTTAAAAGATATATACTACTCCAGTGGTATGAATAGTGAGTTTAGTACATGTGAAGGTTTAGGTATGAAATTCCACTAGAGAAATACATGGAACAAAAAATTGACTTGAGAGAGGATATAGAGGAATTTCATTGTGATAGGTTACGGTTGTAATGGGATTAATAATTTCAGAGGGACCAATATACCTTTGTCTTAGTTTCCATTTCTTCTTGAATCTCATTTATTTATTAAATGTTGGGATTCATAGAAATCCCATTTCAGAAAAATCAAATTATAGATCACACCCTTGGTTATCAGCGTAACCTTTCTGTCGGCTTTGAGATACCTTGATAGGCTTTAAAATGGTTTTATCTTTATTGACTATTTCTTCAGTGATCTTATGTCCCAATAGATTTATTTCTCCAACATCATCACATCACGTTATATCTCTACATTTTTTCCAATATATGGATTCATAAGGTTCCATTTATATTCTTTACTGAAATATATTATTGTTAGAATACTCAACTAGAAGAAGTTGTTCATCTTAACCACATTTGTAATTTATATAACAAGATATCAACATATACCCTATGCTTTGAATTTTTCATTAAGAATGAACAACTTTTTGAGGATGATAAGAAGTTATGAAACTCAATTTTGTGTCATGTTCTTGATGAATACATCACTAGAACATTGAGGTGATCCTCAGATGCTGATATGATACAATGTAATGTGGTACTCCATGAATCCTAACCACTTCATTAGTATATATCATAGAATGTTGATCTAGACTGAAGTCTTCACTGATTGTGGTGATGTGTTCAGACATAGTAGGGAGATCAACTACCACACATATAGAATAAAAACTTTTATAGATTTTGGGTAGTCCAATAACAAAATAGATATTGATTTTCTCCCATTTCTATTTTGGAATGGGTAATGGATGCCACATCCCTTTAGACTTATTCAATTCATCTTTTATTGACTAGCATACCAAGAACTGAGATACAAATTATGTGATATCTCTCATAATTACAACCTACTATAAGTATTATTTTGATCCATTATACAAATTCATACATCATGGATTAATAGATAATGATAAAATATGGGATTCCACAACCAGATCCTTCGTTAAATCTATTATGGAAGGAACGCATAAACACTTCCCGAACCTTGTAATTCAATCATGATCAAGGAAAATCATCAGAACATATCAAACATTCTTTTGAATCTCTTCATCATTCTTTTGTGCCTCCATACTATTTACATGGATAAAGGGTTCAACAATCATTTGAGAAAGATAAGATTTTCCCCTTCATTCATAATTTCGATACCCTTCCTTTAAAAATACATAAATATTGGATATTTTGTGATCTTAATCATATATAAACTATCATGATCATTCCGACTCAAAGAATTGTCCACCATGTATATTTTCCCATTGTGGTAATATATTGAGTATTCAAAATAAATTTTCAACTCAAACCATCAACTATAGAACATTTTCAACACATTAAGTGTGAATATAAATTTAAGCCTTTTATGATCAGAATACATAATAAATATTCTTATGTAATGATAATGACTCCATGTCATTAATTCAAAAACCACCACTACTAACTCTAAATCATTATTTCTGTAATATTTCTCATGAATCATTAAAAATCACATGAAATAAGTGATAACCACGTTTTATTTCATAATAAAACATCCCAAACACTTCATGCATGAATCAATAGAGATTACAAACCCTTCTCCATTACCAGGTAATTTATGCACAAGTTCACTGGCTAACATTTTGTTCAGTTATTTAATATTTTCCTCACATTCTTCTATATATAGGAACTTGACACCCTTCTATGTTATCTTGGTTAGAGTATTAGATAGTCTTGACAAATAATCCATAAACGTTTGATAATATCAAGGTAAACCAATAATGTTATATATCTCAATAAACATGGATATTCTATGCTTGAAATTTATAAAAACCCATCTTTTACTGATCTATTACTATATCATCTCATGATATTATGTGACCAAAAAATGAATCATTCATCGTAGGTTCATTATTTAAAATTATTTCATATAGATTCTCCTTCTTTGGTGTCTTTTGTGAAATTATCATTTAGGGTAATATATAAAGTCTAAATTCCTTAAATCCATTATGAAGGTCATGGATTATTAGGACAAAAAATAATTACTATATATTCAGAGTGCCTATTCATTGTAAGGATCATTTTCTTGGGTATATCTTCTGCCTTGACCATCAATTGATGTCATCCAGAATGAATGTAAATATTTTAAAATTATTAAGCTCTATTGTCACACCCATGATTTTTTTTTAAATTCATTTTTCATTTAATTTCTATTCCTGATTTGTTTTTGGGGTTTACAACTCATTTTGGTGAAAATTGTGGGTTTTGAAAATTTGGGCCAAACCGTGAGCCCAATTCCAGATTTAAAAACAATTTTAGTTTCTTCTATAAATCCCTCACTTTTTACTATTTTATACCCATTACACTTCCCAATTTTCATTCTATGATATATTAAAATCACCATATCCCTTTGGGCCTCATAAAAATCCATAATCATGGTGGATTTGGGTTTTTTATTAAGGTTTTGGGCCAGCCCGAAAGCCCATTTCCTGCTTTAAGTTTTATTTTTAATATTATAATATCTCATTAAATATTTACTATTATTTGGTTATTCTACCTCCCACTCGAAGAAAAAAACCTAAGGAGAACCTCCAATATCTATTTCGCCTCTTTAGAGCTCATTTGTATCCCGAATTGGGGCAGAACTTCTCTGGATTTCTCAAATCATCCATATTTGAAGAGGTAAATAATTTATTTCATAACTCCGTCAATTTCTACTCTTTTTCCCCCATTTCAGTCCCCAAATTACCTTTTCATCCCCATTAGAGCCTCTATATTAGGTTTGGTTGCTTGGAGATTCAAATTGTGGTGTATTTGGTTCGTTTGATTCAAGATGTTTCAAGTATGTGTTTCTTTCCTTGATTTCTTCCCCTTCCTTAGGGTTTCTTCCACCCTTTCATGAAGTTCATCATTTTAAGAAGTTTAGGTTCAAAACTTGGGTTTGATTTGGTGTCTTTTTGGTAAAATATTGTGGTCTAGGGCTGGATTTATATTCCTTGAGGTGCGGCGGTGGTGCGGTTGATGTTCCGCACCATGTTTTGAGGGTTTCAGCATAAAAGGTAGGTGATTCCATGTGTAATCATTTATAGATGAGTTAGTTTTCTTGAATTACTTATTATGAATGTTCCTAATATTCTTCATGTGGTGCGGGAACTATTTATGTTGGATTTGGTAAAGCATTTGTTTTTGTAGTTTCATTTTAGCTTAAAATTTGGTGTTTTACATGTGCAACCCTTTGGGTATTGTTTGGGTGTGTTTTATAAAATATGAAATAGGTTTAATAAATCTTGTTTGGGCTGAAAATTCTGATTTGGTAGGGTATTGGTGTGCCATTAGGTTTTAAAGAGTTTTTTAATGGGTTTAAGATGTAAAACCGTATTGTACTTCTTGAAAGTGATTTTGAAAACGTGTGCTTTTCATGTGGATCTTTTGTGGTATTGTTTGAGGTGTTTTAATAACAATTGGGGGTAGTTTAATAAATGTTTTTGGGGATTCCAATTCAGTTTTGAATTTGTATTGGTGTGATTTTGTCCTTGAAATACAGTTTTGAAATAGGTTTTATGTGAAAATATTTGGTACACTCTTTAGAATTGTTTTATGAAAGTTTTGAATGGTTTAATGATTTATGTAAGAGGTGAAACCATATTGGAAAACTGTTTTGGATTATTTATACTTTCAAATGGACCATTTTAAATGGAATAATTCTGTCATGTTATTTGTATCCTCTTGTAAATGTTTTATAAAAATGTTTAATGGATTTACTGAAATGTGAAAGAGGTGTGAACGTGATGTGGGCTGTTTGTGTGAGTGTGATGTGAAAAATGGATTTTGTTTATAAAAAAAGGTTTTATGAAACATGTGAGTTGGATGTTATGTGATGTTTAGAATATTTGGAGGGACTTTATAAAATAGTTAAAGGATGTTTTGGATTTTTAACGTTACGCAAAAAGTGTTGTGGGATATTTTGGTGTGAGTTTGATTTCAAAATGCATTTGAATGAAAAGTGGACTTTTGTGACTTCTGTTGTATACACGTGGGATTTTTGGTGAATTTATGATATGGAAATGATATTTTCATGTGAAAAGTATATTCATTGACTTGTTTAAATTTTTTGAGAACAAAGGGAAAACCCGGGTATCTAGTTGGGGGGACGTGTACTAGTATGCTAGTGAATCCGTGGGGTTTGGCCTCAGTTTCACTTAACAAGATTGATGCTCCCAACTCCAACTAAACTATGATGATGATGATTGGATACCACTAGGTTATCGATATGTTCCCTACTAGTGGATAATGCAAGGGAATGAAAATTTGTGATGGTTACTCTCACTGAGATACGAGGTACCTGGGACCCACATCTAGCTAGTGCCTAGGGGTTATTTCCTATTGCTTGTGCTCATTAGTTACTTTATACTTACCATCGACATACGGTACATTTGGTTGGAAAATTCAGTATATTTGGTTTTTATTTGAAAAGTTTTAATCCTTTAAAATAGCCCACTTGAAAACTGTTCTTATTCAAAGTTGCGTCTTTTAGAAATTGTAACTAGATTTTCATGTTTTTGAAAACATGCATGCTTTTCGTCTTTAAATTTTTATCATATTGAATCTCTTAGTGGTGGTATGCTACTGGGCTTTGGCTCACACCCTACTTACACCATTGGGTGTAAGTAGACTTTCTTATTTTGTGTCATAGGTTTGGGTATAGGTTTTATGCCATTGGTTCGGGTTTTTAGCGGTCCATCGTGATGCAGTGTCATGGAGATGGCTTGAGGGTGGTGCCTCTTTCCATGTGGAGGTTCTTGGGCTGTCATTTCATGAGTTTGTACCTTTGTAATGGTCTTCAAACCTTGTTTAAAATTGTGTAATTCAGTTCTGAATTTTAGTAAAATATGTTTTGGTTTGAAAAATCCAGATTTTATTTCTTGGATTCATTTGTTGTTTTAAGTATACAAATTTGGGTAAATAGTTCCCAATTTTTAGTTTTTGATAACCAGGCACTTGTTCCAGCCTATGGGGATCGAGAACACCCTTAGGGACTTTCCACGAGTCAGGTTGGGTGCCAGTTTTGGCGGCGACTAGATTCGGTTCGTGACATCTATATTGTTGATCAAATAGGTAATCAATACACAGAAGTTGATACTTTTTCATTATTTTGATTTTCTTCAACATCCAATCATAAATTAAGTGTTTTATTTATCCATAATAATTTTTCAAAAAATTCATGGGTGAACCCCAATATGGAAAACATGGCCGAATGAATACCTTATCATGGTTTTATTGGAGTTTCTTCATCAATTTTTGCAACTCAATTGGGGACATTCTATAAGGAGTCATTCAAATTGGTGTGGAGAGAGGTATGAGTTATATATATATATATCAAAATTGTTATTTGATGGAAGACAATGGAACTCGTATAGAAATACATCAAAAAATTCTCTAACAATTGGCATATCCTTGATATCAGTTTTCTCCCCAACTATTGGAGATAAATATCCCTTTTGAATGTAAATCAAGTCCAATACTCTGTGTGTAATCCCCATAGGAAGTTCATACATTTCATCAAATTTATGGATGTTCATAGGAGTGTTTTAAATATTAAATTTAACTACCCTTTATTGAAAATTGATATGAAATTTATGCATAGAAATTTAATCCATGACAAATATGACCTAAAATTCAACTGAAGGAAGAATGAAATGATTTTTAGGAAGCACATTCCCATAAAATTAAACCAGATTAAAATCATATACTTAAGATGAAATCATCATACCATAATTGGGTTTCACTTATAATTCTATATCTAATTTGGTTGGTTGAATCATACCACCAATATAAAATTATTTAGATATGAATGAGTGGGTAGATAAAAAATCAAATATGACATTATTATTTCAAAAGTGGATGGTTAATGTACCTTTAATCATGTTGTTATCACAACCCTAATCATAAATAGTAGTTTCATTAGATTAACACTTTCCATAGGCTTAATGGTTTTCAAACATCAATCATCATCACAAGACCTTTTGGTTGGTTAGTCTTTTTTTCATAATCTATATTCTCTATACACTTGTAGTGGTAAATCGTGTGAGGTTTATTTTCTTCATCGTTTTCTCCATTATTTATTTTATCAAAATTCTTACCATAATTTTGACAATAAATATCTCAGTGACCATTGCTTCCACACATAAATGATTTACTATTCCTCTTAAGACAAATTCCAGCATTCTTCTTCCCACATTTAGAGAATAAATAAAAACTCATCTTCTTTTCTATGGGTTGTCTAGAGATTCCTTTGAACCCCTTCTTCTATTTCTTATAAAAACCATGAGGTTGATACTTGGTTTCAAACTCTATTTAAAACATTATTTCACAAGTAAAATCTATTCATTGTAATTATACTCTATCATTTCCAAATCCCTTTGGAGGATTGTATTTAAGCCATTGAATAACCTATCAAATATAATTTTGGGTTGGGTGAAAATTCTGGAAGCGTACCTCACAACTGTAATGAAATTATCCTCATATTTACCAACAGATTAATCATTTTGTTTCTTCAACTCAAGGAACTCTTTATCCATATTGGTATGATGAATTTGAAGATATTTTTTAATAAAAAATATATTCTTGAACTCATCCCAATCGATTGATTCAATCTCATATTTCTTCCACATATAGTTGAATATAGTCAAAAACTAGTATTATTTTCCTTATAACTGATAAATAGATAGAATGACTTTCTCATCCCCTAAACACTAGATAATGAGGAATATCATATTATTAGTATTGATACATTTTTCAGCAACAGGTGTATCAGAAGACCCACTGAAATACGGTTGATACTTCCTCATAAATGACCCAGTATAATGTTGTCCCCTATTTTTCTCATTTAGATGTCCCCCATGATTCCTATCTTGATAAAGCTCTATTAGAATAACAACAAGTTTATTCAATCCATATCCCATATATTATAATTTCATAGGAGAAAAATCATTTTTTTCATCACAATCTCCGTTAACTGGGATCATTCAAGTTCAATCCATTGACTAAAACAAAAAGTATATTTTAAGAAACAATTATCATAATAAGGAACCACATAATAATAAATATTATATTATAGGATGTAAAAATAAGGAACCCTTTCTCAATAAATTACACATTAGGTTTATCTAAGGTTATTCATAGCCAATATCTATTTAAATCATTAATAATGTATCGTGAAGAGTTTTTGAATTCCAAAAGAATATCCTCCAAATGTGTCAGATTAGATGTGAAAAAAGGCTCATTGTCATTTGAAAAAATAACATGAGTTAATCCTAGAACATTTTATCATAGGTTTTTCCCCTAGGTACATCTTTGCAAGATCCAAATATACTTACTAAATCTAGATAGAGATTTATTTAAGGAAACCACCCACACTATCCTTTACCAAACATTCATGAAATTTATTATACATTTCCTTATATATACACATATAATTATTCATTCACTTAGGTTTATTGATTATGTTCTATCATCATATAACCCAAATTTTAAGAAAAACGTTTCTCTTATTCTAACTATAGTTACCATCACCTCACATACATTACCATTACATAACATTTTCACAATACATTAATCAGTATACAATTTGATTCCCGATGACTGCACTACTCTAGTGCCATTGGAAACATGTACAACGTAAACCCTGGTACATAAATGAGCTACATCATCCCTCACTAGGATCCTCATGACTATCACACTTCATAGACACATCAAACATAATGCATATCTTCCTATCCTAGGGAATGGAAACATAAAAAAGGATGATCTCAGATGATCAAAAAGGGTAAAAAAATGAAGATATATAGTTACAATCTTGAGAAAAATGGTTTGAGAACATAATCATGAACATAGAATATCATACCCAACATATAAAATAACATAATCATGAATCATGGAATAAATGAGGGCAGTTCATAACACATGAATCATAAGGAAATAAATAAGATTATCCCTGAAACAATAAGATAGGAATATAACATGGAATTGTGAGAAACACATAAGTATATATAATGATTTCAATAGTACTCAGAACATTGATTCCGATACGATCATAGTATACAATTCCATTTACTGGACTGGGATCACACCACATTCTAACCTTGTACTACTGATCCGAGTTCACTCACCATTCCAGACTAGTAATACCGAACCGTGTTCATTTCCAAATCCAACCCTGTAATAATGAACAGAGTACATTTACTATTCCATCCATGTCTATCTCATGGGATATAAATCATTAACCAATAAAATATAGGGAGATATAGGTTTCACCCATCTCATAATGAAATCATACAATCATGTGCTACAGAAACATAAACAATCATAAAATAATTTGTGAAATGAATTACATATCATAAACATTTAACCAAATCATAACAAGTGAAAAAAGATATAGTATTTACAATAATTTCCTCATAAGAAGAACCAGTGAAAGGAAGCATGTTTTGTAAACATATAACCTTTGAATAAGAAATGAGTTATACAATAATCATTCGATAAAAAAAACCCATTCAAGAAATAATATTAACAGAACCTTTAATTTATTTCCTTGAATGGAATGAGTAACACTAAAATATGTCATATTAGATGTAAAATAACTTTTAAAGATATTTTGAAAACATTTCCTGATAATAAAATATATTTTCTTCATGGGAAAATAATGCTTAAAACATGTATACTTTTGAAAACAATTTCATTTGAAAATACGTTGAAAGCATTGAATGAATCATGAAATCATATTGAAAAAAATTTTCATTGAAGAATTAAAAAATATGCTTGAAAAAATTTTGAAAACCTTTTTCTGTGAAAACATATAAAATATTTTTTAAAAATTTTGAATATCAATTTCCATGAAAACGTATAAAATAATATTGAAAGCATTTATAATACCATTAACCTAGAAATCATAGAATAGAATCTTCAAGACATTTTAAAAACATTTTTCTTTGAAAATCGAATTCAGATATTATATAAGATGCTCTGAAAAAAATAAAATATTATTAATTTTTTTTACATTAAAATTAACACCAAATTTCATTAAAATATTTTTTTTAAAACAAATATTTTTTAATAAAAATATTTTCAACAAAAGAGAGAAATATGGTTAGGTTTTGCTAAAAAAATATTAAAATTATGTTATTTAAAAATATGGGAATTTTTTTACCAATACATGAATATATCATGAATAAATATCTGAGATGGAAACTAAAAAGTATTCTTGAGGGATGACTCATAATATTTCATAAATGAAGCAAAATCATTAGAAATCTTAAAAAGTGACATGATTGTTTCAATAAACTGATATCACATGGTGACATGGGATCATACTCTCCATTTTTGAAATTAAAATTAAATTCATCATAAAATATCATGAAAATAAGTATATTTCTGATATAACATGTAATATATAATTATATAAACCATAGAAAAAAATTAATTTTGGTTCATAATAAAACACGAGTCTCAAAGAAGGTTAATTGACACAAATCTATTTTACCGATTTGGTAACTTTTGAAACATATAACCCATGAATGAAAAATAATATAATGGATATGTAAGTAACCATAAATTTAACAATAATACTCATATAATAAATTCATGTTTAGTATATACACGACATTATAAGAATGTTTGGTGAACATAGAATGTATCTCACGAAAATAAAAACTGAGATGAAATCCCTTTACCTTTTGTCTTGACAATCATCATACTAATACTAGCCTCCGGTATAATAAATATAATTTAATTATAAATCCATCGTAGAACCATATTATTACTACTAATACCATATACTGTTTTATTATGGATTTATATTAATCCCTTGTTAAAAATTCAATATTATGTTATCACTTAGGTTAATATTCTCTTTGTTTTCCGCATCTGTCTCAATTTGATATATCATTAGTCCTTATATTTACATCATAATTTCCAGAATGTTAACAATGATTTATATATATTTTATATTTATTAATTTTATATTTAAATAATAAATACAATATATAATTATTAATAGGAAATCATCTTTCACGGATATGGTAAGACATTTGTACACAGGAATGTTGTTTCCGTTTAATTGTCATATTAAATGAGTGAACGTAAAAGAAATATAAGTTTATATATAAGTATATAAATGATATAATCAAAATAGATTGTTTATATTACATATATCAAATATATATTCACTAAACCCAACCTTAATAAATTTCATCTATTTTATGAAAGAATCATATCACTTTGAGTGGCGGTAGTCCCCACTTCCTCAAACGAAATTATCATATTACAAAATTGAAAATATGAAGATATATGTTGTAAAATAATTATAAAATATGAAAGAAATAATAAATATAATCTTTAAACTATATATATGTGTTATCCAACATTATTTGTACCATCATAAGCAGTAAAGTGAAAATGTACAATCATCATATAGTCAGGGGGTAGTTTTTCAAACATGTTGAAAATATTTTTGTTACCCATTGGATGGAGGTTTGTGTATGTGTAGATATAAAAAGTGTAATAATAACATCATAGTATATTTATGATATTGTTTTCTTTTCAATTAATCAAATTTTATAATTTTTTGGACTCGAGAAAGATAACAAAATAAAGGACTTGAGAGAAAATGTTACATATTAATTTGGTAACTCCATTTGGTTTTTTCCAAAATGAATGATTGGATATATTTATTAAAAATGGAAGAATTCCATGAATAATGAAGGGATGTTGGGAATTGTATTCTATATACCATGGAAGAGAATAATATGTTTGTTATGTGTGACAAAGTGGGATAGGGTGTTGCCTTTTATAAGGATAGAAAATGGCACACTTGGAAATTTTTAAAAAAAGTTAGGTGTACCCACATTTTTAAAAATCAAAATTCATTATAAACCAAAGAAACTCCAGAATTTAATGTCTTGGACGAAAAGTTTCCATTAAATGGGTGATGTAAAATTATTTAGTCTATTTTGGGCCTTCAATTTAAGGTTTTGTTCTAGTTAATCGTCAATTTACCTTAATTGATGAAATTAATTTTTATTATATCGCCTAATCATTTTTTTGGAAAAAAACTACGTTAAACATATTATATAGTATATATTATTATTATTACAAATTTAGGGTCCATTTTTCAAAATTATAATCAAAGGAGTGGCATAAAATTAATTTAAAATTAATCTAGCAGTCGGGTCGACAATACTGGTTTTTAATTTAAAAACATTCAAAACATTAATATGATTATACACAAGTTCAATGTAAAATTGATATCAATGAAATAAATTATTTTAAGATGAAAAATTATTATCTAATTAAAATATGAATTAAATTTAAAATATAACTTAACTTATAAATTAATTAGATGAAAAATCAGTTTTGAATTAAAATCTGGTATTTTCACTATTCATCCAAAAATGATGTTTCTAAAAAATCACAATATTTAACTATAAGATAATTTTGATAGTATCAATAAAAAAATTATATTTATCAAATTATATTTATAAATTTTTCTACGATAAATTTTATTTTTTTACTAAAAATACTTGAAAATAAGTATGTTTGAGAAGATAGTATTTTTTAACATATAATGGTTTTGCCAAAAAATTATAACCTTCATCATCAATTATTTTTATTTATATAAAGTATTTATAAAATATTTATAATATTTTTTAATATTAATATTAGTTAATTTAATTTCTTGGTTATATTTATCCCATTTAAATAATTATATCATTAAAATGATGTATCATAGGAACATTGATGTTGTGTGAAAAATAAGCCAAGTCATTATTCCATGTGATGTACAATATGTAAATGTTCTGTGAATTGTATGAAAACATTGTTCTATGTTAAAAGAATTTTTGACATCATTAATTTCATTCCATAAATAAAAATTTAGTTTATTCAAAAAAATGTCCATGTAAACTCAGGATGTTACACTGATCTTCTTCATGGTCATTGAGTAGGTTAGTATTTTCATATATTGGAATAAATTATGGGATAAGTATATGAGTTCCCTGGAGACTCATTATTACATTATTAATTATAAATAAAATATATGAATATATAACACTTTAGAATACATCCATATACATTATTTTATTCGTTCAGTATTTCTAGTGTTTATTAATATTTGTTAAACAATAATTAAATATAAAACAAATATCCCATTTATTTCTTCATAAATAAAGTTAAAAAAACTGTAAAAAAATTCATTAATAGTGAGTGTTTTAGGCTGGATTCAATGAGATAAAAACCTATTTTTGACTCTATGTTATAAATATTGGATTTATATTTCACTTTTAAAGACACTAAAAATTATATATTTTAAAAATGGAATTTTTTATGACATTTTCTTATAAAAAAATTTGTTTTTAATAGTATTATTTAAATTATTGTATTCATTTATTATTTTTCATTGTTCTATTTCATTCGTTATTTTTATTTGAATGAGTAGACCATTAATGTGGGAAAAATTATTTAATAAATTCACACATATATGACCAGTTAAAAAAACTTCTAAAGTTAGGGATCTACCCCTAGACAAGCTATCTAAATAAAAGAATTTATCTTACCATAGGGTACTGAGGTGTATGAAACTCCATAATAGACACATGTGAAATGTTATTTACACACTAATAGTTGGGAGGATAGAATATATTACATCAATGGAAAGTTCATAATCAACTAAAAATACCCCCACATCATCAACATGATGAAGAACCTACACCATATAATATTCACGGATTATTACCTAGATCTGAATTATCATACCAACAAATGAATGAGTGAATAAATGTCTCAGAGAGCTGACGAAAGTGATGTAAACCACCATATTATAACTCATATATAATGTATAGTAAAAATATGAACAAGACTAATAAGTTCAACATTTTTTAATAAGACATAAAATGGGTGGAAGAAACACATGAAAAAAATTCAGTTCCATAAATTTCAACTATATTTTTTGAGTCACTCTAGAGAAAACAGAGGTTTTTAGTGGAGATATGAAAGGGGGATGAAAAAACACTTGACTCGCATGTTTTCAATTTTTTTTAGATACACAAAAAAAACTAATTCTATTTATTTTCATGATATAATTTCAATATTGTTCTTGTTTTTCATATAATAATATTATTAAAATTTGTGTTGGTATTTGAATAAAAATTAATTGAACCAAATACATCTTGTATTAAAACTAGTATAGTAGTACACATTCAAGATAAATAACTCACAGACGAACCACCCAGAGAAGTCTAAATTTCATTAGATTCATTATGTTTTGAATTTTCACACCTTGAATTGAATTATATTATTTATATTACTAATATTTATGTCAGGATAATCTGAACATTTCAATCTACAATGTAGAATAATTTTAGAAATCCATAATTTGAGTGAAAATAGTGTAATAGATTAAATATAATGTTATACCCATTCTTCTTCCATATGTAATAGTGATGCTCACATAATTTTTTGAAGCACAAATACCAATAAAAACATTTATAAACTGTAAATAATATACCATACAAGAATATTATAATCAATAAGTAGAACATTCAAGGACATTAGAGAAGCCCATACATATTAAGCTACATGAATATCACATTCTAGAGTATGGTGGTAGAGTACATGTAGGGGCCCCATTATTACATTTAATGATCTTATACTTCATATTTCTCATATTTTTTTATGATGGAAATAATCAACTAAAGAAATGATCCCAAAAAAATGTCTACTCTTAAACATTAGAGAAAATAACTTTTGTTAGATTCTATAAATGAAATTAAATTTCCAATTTTATTGGTTATGAGGAATAAAAATTTCTTATTTGTTGATATTTTACACATAACAACCACTTGGGGTAATTTTCTATGATTTTTTTCCTAATCTCTTTCACATTTTCATTATTCAATGAATAAATTTCTCATGTTTTTACGTTTTTTATTGTAGGATGTTCATGTGTACAACATTAAAGAGGATAAATCATGTTTCTCCACAGGGAAATATTGGAGATTTTTTAGTATATTAATACATAATCTGTTAGGATAATAAACCATGGTATATTCATTCATTTACCTTAGTTTAATCACATTTTAATTATTAATATTCTTATAAAATTAAAATGTTGTGTATAATTGGTGTGGGTTAGGGGATTGAAATATATTTTTGGACTTTTTTAATGATATTTGTGTCTATGTTCTTAGTTTTTTTAGTTTTTATTATTTTGAAAAATTGAGTATTAAAAATTATATTTCTTTGTGAGAAATGACATGACATTTTTTAGGATTTCATAAATTTTGATTTTGTATAATTTATATGATTAATGAATAATATTTCTCTACTTTTATTGAAATTAAGAGAGGGTTATAAATCTATAAATTATATATGATGTCATGAGTTGGCTACAATTTTTTTTAATTTCCAATATAAATGATATTATATGCTTTTATTGTATATTATTCCTTATAATAACTTTCTTGAGGGGTTTTTGTAATGTTATTTGACTTAAACATCCCATTTACCTTATTCTAAGACATTGTATTTGTGTATTATATACATGATAGAGGATACCATTTAAATTTACAAATCCATATATGAAATAAATTATTTAACACTTTAAAATTTGATTCCTCTTAAGCCTCACAAACCAGGGAATACCTATTAGGTAAACTATATTAAAAGATATTTATATAGTTCTCTACCCAAATATTGTATATATATCTTATTATATTTTTATAATTTATGGGATAAGGTGTTTTCATGGGAATTCTTGGATAAATGAAATATTTTTGTATTGAGTGAAAGAGTACCAAAAATATATTTTTCATAGTGGAATTCATAATCTAAAATTAATTATTATAATTCATGTTTCCATATTTCTTCCCTAAGAAAATAACATATATAAATGAAATAAAATTAAAAAAAATAAATTATAGAAAATGAGAATAATATTGAGAACATAAGATTGTTTTCAATGATTTAATTTTTGAAGAACATCAAAAGGAAATAAGGAAACGAGTGATATGGGAGTGATATTATTGTGATGTAATGATTGGATTTCTTTTTTCTTGATAAAACAATATATATCTTAACAATAATTACATATTTAAAACTCATCTTCTACATTGGGATTCTAAAAATCAAATCCCACTAGTAGTTGACCCTGATAACAAAATTTATCATTTAATATCGAGTAGAATACAACATTTGCTCATATGATAATTTAAAACCATAGTATGTATATGGAAAATCATAATATGTATGTGAATGATTATAACTCCACATTTAAATTTTTTGATAGATATTATGTAAGAATTTCATGTATGATGAGACATAAAGTTTCCATGTTGGTTTGAAATAATGAATGATTAATTGAAAAGATGTGTTTAGTGGACTTAAATCATAAATAATTATCATAAAAAATATTTCTATATTGTTATTTCTAAATGATTATGTGTTTTGACATGCTCTGATTTTTTTATAGTGGATAGTTATGAAAGGATGAATGAAGATTTGGCATAAATTTCATAAATAACTATTCAATGTGTTAATTTAATATAGTAATATAAGGAAAATGAATGTCTTAAAAAATCATACAGAGAACCTTTGTCAGAAAGGCTCACATAGAGTACAAATGTTTTTATGGATCGCATGGAGCGTATAATTTCTAATGGATCAGTCATATATTTTTCCGTTCAATGGGAAGTTGTATCACTTATGATATTGAGATATATAGGATATCCTAGGATATAATAATGCAATATATTTGGGTATAATAGAATATTATTATAAAATCATGTTATACAAATTAAGACACAATAGGATTTTTAGATGATTTTTTGATGAGATCATGTGAAGAACATTAGGAAACTATATGATTATCAAGGGATATCACGATCAGATCATGTATATAACTTGATGATACCACATAATTTTTATGGGATATCATAAATGGATCATGAAATGATTTTTTTGAAAACACATGATCATTAAGAGATCATGGTAAGTGATCACAAAAAATGAAAAAAAGATAATAAGGCTCGAAATTTTGGTGATATCTCACAGTAATTCAAATTCATTCAACTGAATGATTTTCATTAGATGATGCAATGATATCTTTTGAAGAACTGGAAAGTAATAGCATTGATCACATGATTATCATTAAATCCCATGGAGGGTTTATTAAAATAGTTCTTGATGGTCTTTAGATCTCATGATGGGATCACTTGTAGTTCTATATGTCAATTTCATGGTCCACCACATGATTATATTTTTATATCGCGATATGATCATGTGAAGTGTGTATTACAAACTATTTGGAAATCTCAATGGATATTTAAACCCATTTTTAGATATAATGTGTTAGATATATTTTTATAAATATCCCTTAAATCATCCTTTTGAGGTATCAAAATTTTCTTTTGTGGTTCAATATAAATAAAATTATTTTTCATGAGAATAATAAGGCCTCTAATCAATCTCACATGATCCATTTCATCAAGATAAGGTTTAGTAAAAGGATATTTTTAATGATTATCAAGAATGAGTCATTAAAATGGATTTATGTGATTGATTTCTTCATTCATAGTCATAATTATTTATATATCATTATCCATGGAACATGAATAAGGTATTACATTAGATTCACACTATTAATTTTAATAGAAGAAGGCCTCTGACTGTGTTTATTTTTTTATTTGAATTGATGTTTAATTTTGTCATACCTTTATTCCATTTAAAATTTAATGACTTAAAAAAATAAAAGCCTATTGGAATTACTTAGTGTTAAATTTTCTATAGAAATAGTGTGATTATATTGAAAGAGACCGATAACTTATCATATTGTGAGACTATTTACTTATTCATTGATAACATTTGAATTATTAATGAACCTAATATAATATGTTATTTCAGATATATAAATGATAAATAAATTAAAATAAGTCCAATTTTGGATGATTGCTATGTTAAAGTTGAATTAAATTAGAAATTAAAAGGGGAAATTATGTATCATGATAACATAGTCAAAGGGAAATAAATTTATGTCAATAATAATTTTTTGAAAATAATAGACATATTGTAGTGGAAAATGATCGATGGAATAATTATGAATATCAAGATAAATTATTAAGTGTGATGTCTATAATTATAGAAATAACTCAATGATGATGGAGTGGTATGAAATATTAACTCAAAAAAATAATCGTTTTGAACCCAAAATTGATGATCTATTTATGAACCAATCTGAACTGGTTGAAGAGAAGGTATTCTTTAATGATTCTACTTCCCATAATTCTAAAATAAAGATGTAAATTGACTTGATGGATAAACCCTATCAGGTATAGGAATATGAGATGAACTGTGTGATGTTTCTCAAAAGTTAACATAATGCTCAACATCAATCAAGGGAAGAAAGATTCCACAATTAAGACCAGATATATAATCAATTGAGAATGATGTGGAGTGGTTTAATGCCAAAGGAAAGCCCAAATTGAATTATTATTTGAACTTTTTAATTTAACTATCCTTTTGTATTTAATAATGAATTGAAAATAAAATATTCTATACCAGGGGGAATGAATTAAATGATTAAATCATCCCAAATTCCCTAAACATTGTGAAAACATTGTATTGTCTATGATGAACCCTCACCCTTGGATTATAAAAAGACATCCATTAACTGTAACATACTTACAGAACATTATATAGGTTCTAGATACATATCTAAATATAACATTCTAGGAATTAATTATAGCATAATCTTTTTAAGTGGTATTAATTTTAAAATGTTTTGTTTATTAAGGAAATGAAATATATTTCATTATTTCAAGATAGAAACATTGAATAATATGATATTTGAAAAACAATCTTGAAAATAATTAAAGAAAACATTCTTATAATAATTTATCCATGAAATGATGCAATTGTGGAAGACTATTACAACCCTATGATTATGTTATTAGAAACCCAAGGGCACAATATATGATCAATAACTCTGGCTAAATCAACAACTCAACTAATAAATGGTTACAATTTATTTAATATATATTTTATTCATTGGAATTTTGAAACATATTTCATATTTAAAAGATAATGGAATGAAAAAAACCCCTAAAGGATAGAAAAAACAATGATGATGTATAATAAGAAATCCAATATTCAAAAACAACATGTTTTGTTAACAAATTATGTTTAATGTCTTGAAGGAAAAAATGATCTTGTTGACAGGTGCAATAAGAAACTCCTATATTAAACTAAGAACATATTTAAAGTAAATAATGTTAATGTTCATGGAATAAAAAGGTATGTGTTACTCCAGTTGAAATTAATAATAATGAGATCTATGAGAGAATTATTGGTGGGATAACATGAAGAAGGAGATCACTGATTATACATCAATGTTCCTGATAAGTCATCATGTGAAGGCTAATAAGTAGAAGACTATGGGGAAGATAAAACCATTACCCATACCAGCATGGAAATGGGAGAAAATAACCATCCACTTTATCACAGGACATCCACGGAAATCCAAAGGAAACAATGCTATATGGGTTGTTGTTGATCGTCTTACAAAGACTGCACACTTCATTGCAATTCGAGAGGATTTTTCATTGGATCAACTGGCACAAATATACATCAGAGAAGTGGTAAGGATGCATGGAGTACTACTATTGATTATATCCAATCAAGATCCAAGATTCACCTTTATGTTTAATAAGAGTCATCAACCAGATCAGGATATTGAGTTGTTCTGTAGTATGACTTATCATCCTCAAACTGAGGGATAATCTAAGAAGAATATCCAAAAAAATTAAGACTTTTTGAGAGTGTGCTCAATGGAATTAAAAGGAGGTTTTAATAAAAGACTTCCTCTTGTTGAGTTCTCATACAATAACAGTTTCCACTTAAGCATCTAAATGGATCCTTATGAATCCATATAAGGGAAGAGGTGCAGAACACCATCATGTTGCGATGATGTTGGGCAGAAAAAACTCCTAGTTATGGAAATGGTCAATGAAACGGAAGAGAAGGTAAATACCATCAAGAAACACATTAATTCTTATCAGAGTCAAAAAAATATATTTTCTAATAATCATCGATGAGAACTAGAGTTTGATTTCGAAGACATGGTATTCCTCTACATATCACCATGGATGAGAGTTATGAGATTTGTGAAGAAGGTAAAGATTAGTCCAAGGTATATCGTCATTTTTGAGATCCTTGATCACATTTGGGAAGTGGATTATCGACTATAACGCCCACTAAACCTATCTAATGTATGTGATGTATTCCATATATCACTCTTCAGGAAGTACATAACTGACCCATCAGATGTACTCAATCCAGTGGTGGTACCATTGTAGAATGACCTCTCCTATAAAGAGAAGTTGGTGAACATCTTTGATCGTAGAGAACAAGTTCTACAAAATAAGACAATGTCCCTCATCAAGGTGCTATGGAGAAACAGAAAGTTTGAAGAAGAAATGTGTGAATTGAAGGAATTGATGAAGCAGAGTTGCCTACATTTCCTTTAGTATGGGAAATGTAAATTTTGAGGGTGAAATTTCTTAAGAGAGAATATTTTAACGACCCAAAATTTTATTATGGAAAATTCCACATGATTTAATTAAATATCTCATTATGATAAATGGTTATATAAACTATGATCTTCCATGGTTTTATGTTTTAGTATTAAAAAATACCATTAAGAATTGATACAGTTGCTAATATAGTCGTTGAATAGTGATCACATGATTAGTATAAATATTGGTCTTTAAAAATCAAATTCACTTAGTCAAAGGAAGTGATGGCCTCATCCAATAGACTTACCTCATATGAATCCCATTTGTTTGAGATCAGAAAAGAGGTGGCCTCATTGGGCTTTTATCTTGACCAATATCATTTTGAGCGTCAACACGTTAGCTCGAATAGAACCTCATTTGGTAGAAGTGGAATTTGATAGAGATTACCACTCGAGCAATGATATTCGAGCAACCCCAACAGTCTGTCACCATTGCACACCTTACCTTTTGGTCCTATGTGGGTTATATAAGGGGTTATGTAACAATTCCTTATCACTATGATAATGTGCATTATTTTTGTATATAATAAATAATATACATACATTTTTTTTATTTTTACGTTGTAAATAGTTTTAAAATCTAAAATATTATTTTTAGTTTATATTAAATTATAAAATTTACCTGGATAAAATAATGGAATTTTAAATTAAATAATAATTTAATAAAATATTAATACTAAATTACTTTTTATTTAGTATAAATTATTGTATAATTTTTTGGAATAAAATTGTAAATTTTATTATGGTTTTAAAGCTATTTTTTTTTGAAAAACATGAATTTTAAATAAATGTTGGTTTTTATTATAAAAGTAAAAATTGACATATATATAAAATTACCTAGATAAAATGAATATTATTTTTGGATCAGGATTTCAATATTATCCTATGATGAATTTTTCATAATTTTGTAAGATATTTGAATTTTTGGTAAATAATTAAATACCGTTTAATTATATAATGTGTTTTATGACATAATAATGTCTAAATAGTGATGTAATAAAATACTATAAGTGGTATGTTCAGCCAATATAATTTTTAGCATTAACATAATATGATTTTCAGTTTATTTGATTAATTTTTCAATGCCTTAGCAGACAATCCAAGGCTTATAAAACATTTTATCTTTTTAAATTGATTTCATTTAGAGTGTGACTCACCTCCACATAATAATGCCTAAAATTTTAAGAAGATTGTCCATTTTACTTATTAATTTTTTCCCACTCCCCATTGGAAAAATACATTGGAAAAAACCTTGGTACGGTTTGCGTTTTTTATTACTTTAATGTGTAGGGTCCAAAACCTAAATAATAAATAATTTCTTCCATTTTCCTATATAAACCCACCGGGGCTCCCACTTACTCTTCTCTAAAATAACTTGGAGCTCAACCAAACCTTGACCTTCTCTCTCTATAATTCTCTCAATGTTCCCCAAGCTCTCAAGAAGCCTCTCTCAAGCCCCTCTCAAGCCTTTGGGATCACACTTCCATGTAAGGTATTTATTTCTTTTTCATTTTTTCCAAATTACATTTTATTGTTATATCATTTTATTCACAATTATAAAATTTGGGGTATGATTTAACACATCCCCTATAGTTTCATCATTATTTTTTAATTATTATAGAACCCTTTCACTCTCATCGATGCCATACATGTATACCTGTTACCATGCCAAAATTTCTTAATGGATTCCTTCCATTATCATTTTATCCATGTTTATTCATATAGTTATGTATTTTTAATTTTCAATTATAAATATTGGGGAATGATTTATCACCTCCCCCATACATAACTCTTTATTTATTAATTATAAGAGATCCCTTTATATCTCATTAATGAATTTTATGCACACCAGTTACCATACCGAAATTCCATAATGAATTTATCTCTCCTCTTTTATATTAAAGAAATAATTTTGTATTATGAATCTACAATACATTACATTTGTTGTAACATGTATAAATGTTACCCCTTAATTTCCATTTTATGTACATATTATCATAGATCCCATTCTCTATCATCAAAATTTTTTATTAATTTTTATGTCACGTTATTATGCTGCAGAAATTGCATCGCGGTTTTCCCAGCCAAAGTCATTGTGTTGTGAATACCATGACCATTTATCTATAAAGGGTATTCACCTTTAAGAACTTTTACATATTGTTTATATATTTTAATTTATTTATTCCAAATTTTTTTATCATGTAATAAATGATGATGATAAATGACTCCATGATGTATGATCCATGTGAAACACTTATGCATGAAATGAAATTTTTAAGAAGGGTGACCCCCAATAGCACTCCAATGCATCAGGTAAAGATTTGTGTCATGATACATCAAGTGAAATGAGGATATAATCATGATAATTCCAATTAAATGATGTTTTACTCAAGATCCATGTGCAATGAGCCTTGGCCAATTGAATACGACGATAAGGGTTGTTGCCACATTTCAATGTTAGGATAATCATGCAGTATCATGACTTTATGTACATGTATCTTTTATGTTTCAATGATATTTTGTATTTTCTAAATTGTATTTTTTTCTTCATGTTAAGGCATTTTTACTCCCTTACTGGGATTTATAGGTCACCATTTTCTTATGCATGTCCTCAGGTTATTCCATGCAGTGACAAGTATAACAGAATGTAGTGGTCATCTAAAGGATGATTTTAATAAAAATTTTGTGTTTCATGTTTTAATAAATTATTTATTATTCCTAATTACAAAATACACTATAAATTTCTATCTTCTATGTCGTATCAAGTGATTATTTTATGTAATAAGTCATGATTCATTGTGTAATAGAAAGAAAGTTTGTTATAAACATCGTCGGATGCGTTCGAATCCCTTCGTTGAGTACTTCATTCTACTTGATCCCTTTTTCATGATTTCTTCTATCTACGTTGTCATCAGATAGTGATATTTTATGCATGTTATTTATATATAATATGTTATAGGTCAAATTATAGCAGAAAGATGGATGAGCAGAGTTATATAACTACGATGTAGGTGGTCTTGTTCCTTTCATGAATTTTCATGTGGGTTATATGTTCAAGAGGGAAATACACCCATTTATGGTTGTATATTTGTTGATAATTGACATGTATTGTTTCCTAACATTGATTAGGTAATCATTTTCATGATATAAAGAATATGTTAGGTTTCATGATTTAATTAAGGGCCACCCCGTGGGTGTGGTTCCCTTGAATGACCAATGTTTATCTCTTTGGCCTAGGTTGCCTATGAGGCAAGCCTTATATTTACTACAATAGGGTTTTAAAAATGGAATAGGTCAATTCATTGTGATGACCATGTGAGATAATTATTGGTAATATCTTATGATAGTTTAATTCACATGTCAAATTTGATAAAAAAATTCCCATTTGAGCATATGTTTGTTTAAGCCTTTAAATTGGTTTTATTACTGATAGACTTGTAAAATGATTGATTCCCACCTGAATTGATCCTTGTTTTCCATGTAATTTTTTAATTTATATGTTTGGTATTTATGTTATATACATATGGTTGATATTGTAACATGTCTATGGGAGATATTGTGATATTCATGTTGGTGAGATTGTGATATGCACACAACTGAGAGTGTGATATTAATGTGTGCGAGATTATACTATGCCTACAGGTAAGGTTTTTTTATGTCTACATGTGGGATTGTGTTATTCCTACAGGAAAGGTGTTTCAATGGCTTCGAACAGGGTTTGTTTTTTTGGCAATGTCATTAGTGAGCCATAATGTAATGGACATGCTCAGGTTATGAACATGTTATCGAGATGTAATGATTTATGACATGTTTTCCAAGACAAAGAAGTAGCATGGATTTAGTCTTCACATTACATATTTAAATATACTTGTGAGGTATCAATTGTGATACCTTAATTTTAGGTATTTTTGGGCTTTTTCTGGTTCATGGTACTTATATAAATCAATGTGATTGAATTAATTAATGAACATAATGAAGGAAAATTGAAACCATTGTTTTAGAATTTTTTTCTTTTTAGTAATTTGTAGTCTACTACATTTCCTGTTATACACTGCCTGTTTTATATATTCACTTATAGATTGAAAAAAATCATAAGGTGGTTGCCAACTAAGATTTAGTTCTCAGGCCCTATTTGGTCCATGTTCTTGGGCCAATGAAGATTATATTTTTTTCTGGTTTTGATAAGGGAACGATCCCTTCTTCAGGTACCTAAGATACTGTTTAGGAGTAGGAGATCATGGTACAATCCAAATATTGCGATGATTCTATGTTTCCTTTTGTATTTATACAACTTTGAATTGTATTTCCTATATTACTACAATATATAATGTTTTGGAATCTCTCTTAGATCATATGATAGGATGCATCAACGTTTCTATGTTATGACTGTTGGTTATATTTATTATTAGTCTTCTATAATTTATATTAGTTTTATGGTATTTATAGCTTCCGATATTTTATATTATTATTCCTCTATTCTACACTCTACCAATAAGGGAATATTTTTTCCACTATCACACCATAGACCCTCGCTGCTAGTTGGCAGCCTCTAGCAATTGGGGAAATGCACTTGAGGCTATTTGACCAACAAGGTATAGAGCACCATTTCAGCCACATTCGGATACAGGATGTAAAAATATATCTATTATTAAGTTTGTTAAATATATTTATAAAACATCTATTTTTATATTACAATATAATCAAATGTGATTGATGGAATTCATACCCGAGGTAAGGAAGTTCATCAAAAATTCCATTTATTGAGGAATATTTTAATGTTATGAAGCTAATTTATAATATGAGGTGTCTATATTTCACATAATACATGTTATATCATGATTCCACAATAAATAATAGTATTTTCTATTTCAATTTTAATTATTTCAACCAAGGTAATTTTACATGAATTTTTACAAGTGGTACGTTATTCCTAACTCAATTTTATTTCAATGGGTCATATAACATATTTATTTATTTTATTATACAAAAATAATGTGTGAAATGATCATTGTGTGATTTATATTTTATTACCACTTTTATTGTGTTAATTAAAATTTTTTTTCACATAATATCTCCTATTATTTATTCAAAATTTAATGATATGATCATTCTTGGGGTATGGCATCTTAATGTATCATCATTGTAACATATGTTACATTGTGTTTGGAGGTGTTTATAATTTACATTGAAATGATATATCATGGCTTTAGTTATGTTAAGGATATTTAAGTTTTCATTTCATGTTATTCATTGATGGGTCATATAACTCCAATTTTACTAATGCGATAAGTGTTTCATGTGATAATATCATTGTTCAACGAGATTGTATATCATAATGTTTCTAATGATAAAATAATATGATATAACTCTCTTTAAAATCATGAATTTCCATTTCAAAAAGTTTAATCATGATAATGTGTGTTTTATTTCATTTTGCTAACTTTATGTAATTAATAGATCAAAATAAATTTTCAAAATATAACATACTTTATTTCTCTATTGGCTCGTAATTTTTTTCCTTCTGTATTCACTTTTTATAATTTTTTTTAAAACTATATCTAATATTATGTTATGGTGGTTTAATGTAATTTTTACCCATGATTAAATTTTTACAAATTTGTTTAAAATTAATCATCTTTCTATTTGTTTCTTGATGTTATTTTTTAACTTTTTACAAAAACAATAGATGGAATTATTTTTTTAGTATTAAAGAAATAAATTAAATTTTCCACTATCATCGCCACTGAATTGGTTTTAATTATTTTACAATTTTTAAATGGGGTTTTTTTTTAAAAATTCTTTATATTTTGTTTTTTTTTGTTTTCAAATTATTATTTCATAGATGAAATTTCATTTTCCTCATCATGTTTTAGAACTAGGATTTTTAATAATTTTTTATGAAAATATTATATCTTTTACAGATATTTAAGTGTTTAACAGGTATCTAATAAAATGATATCATCATTATAATCTCATTGGATGTTTTATGATTATTAGAAAAAGACTTTTTTGAATCATGTTCTTTTCCATAGGTTACACAATAATTAATTGGTGAAATTATTATTAAACCATTTTTTTAACATGAGTTATTACATGATGAATTGTTTGAGATAGAAATTATATATCCCCACGTTTTTCTGTGATGATTTCATGAAATTATTATGAAACCCATTTCCATTTCATGATTTATACCTTATTTAATTTTTTAGGAAACCAATTTATTTTCCATGGGTTATGCTATGATGAATGGATGAAATGATAATTAATCGTAGTTATCTTCCATAGGTTATTCCTTGATAAATTATTAATAATAATATTTTATATTCATAGGTTATGATATGATGAATGTTTTTGGATTATGTGGAACACATAAGTAGGATTTTCATTATATTATTTATGTGACTGAATTTATATAGCCCTCATATAGAGTCTTTAATGATTTATATATAATTAGATAAATAATAATTTAATTAGGAATGAAATTAGTTTTATAAGGGAATCTATTTATTGCAACTGTCTTGAGAGTAAACCATGACTACTTCCACGGTTTGGTGTAAGATCCTGGACTTTACTCTGGTAATATAATTTTATACATTATGGGATACAAATTGTTTTGTTAATGAAATATTTCTTGGGTGTGTGGGGAGTCTCAAAAGTGTTATTGGGGTTTGAGATATAGAATATGGGAGAAAATAGCCATCTAATGCATCATTTATAGTTAGTGCACAGATAATAGTAACTAGTCACCCTGATCGTGCATACCTAGATGAGAGTGTGAATGGTTTTATGAATAAATTATAAGTTGGATTCATTCCCATGATATAATTGATAAATCCATTCCCCATGATCCTCACAAAATGTTTTCAAACATTTCTGTATCTATAGGGAACATTGGGGCCTTACCCCTTTTTGAGAGAGGGAAGCACTCGATTTGCATATGGTTTTTCTTACACTATGGCCAAAGGTTGTAGCTCCATAAAAGAAGGGTTTTAAATTTTTCCCTTCAGGAATTATGTTTTATAACTTTATATTTTCCTCTTTTATTCTTCCAAAATACTTATGGAGTATTTATTTTGTCATATACTTCCGAAGGATTAATCTTCTTCAGTTATATTTTTTTTGGAGTGTCGTTGGGTACAGATGGAATCTCAGAGAGAGTCTGATGACCCACTTTGTTCTATTTTACATTTTATGTATTGTTGATCCAGTTTTCTTCTTTTGTGTCCTTAAAAATCTCCCTTTCCAATGGTGTCTAGTTTTTTGATTCCAAGGGGGTTTTTAATAAAATTTAATGTTTAAGAAATCGATTGTCTGCAAAATTGTGGTCAGTGGTCTATAAACATTATCCCATAGACTAGAGGCCCTATTTTTGTATGAATATAGTGGTTTGGTAAATTATCATTGATTTTAATTTACATCTTTTTTATAAAATAATTATAGGATAAATAAATTATAAAAAAACAACCCTCATAATTCCTAGGCAATTCGAGGGGGATGACTTGACATGGACTCTGGGCACCCATGGGGTGGAAAACAATATAAAATTGTAAAAATAGAAATGTTTAATGTTAAATTTTATATGGTGGGTAGTTTAACTTAACCAAATGAAATTATAATTAATATGGTAACATGAAAAGGTTTTCTGTTTAGATAAACATGATGATAATGCCATTTGGATTAAGAAATTAATACTTGTGATAAATAGTTAATTGTTCTTGCCATCATGGATAACTAACATAGTGAATATTACTTGATGAATTCATTTAATTAAATGGTTAAATGATCATGGGATTTAAATTGGAACATGATAATGGTGATTCATGGGGATTTTTGGGGTGTTAGACAGGTAATTCTAATCATGTTAGTTTTCCTGACATGGAATGAGGGAACCCCAATTCACAATAGTTATTTGGAGGATGCTGATGGTAGTCCTAAACCTAAGGGGTTTTTCCATGGATGTCCATACACCTATTGGTATGGTTGGACATGGTGTTCTGAATCCTGATTTGGCATGGTAATCAACTACCAGCACTAGCCAAAAAACGCTTGAGAAAAAGTTGTAAATCAGGGGGAAAGGGAAATAGACTATATCTAGACTAATGACTATTGAATGTCTCATACTATTTAATGTCAGGATTTTATATTACATGAACCTCTTCATGGACTATGATATATTGGATATTTTGTAAAAACTATTGTTGGTGGCCTACTATGTTTTACTCACTACCTGCTCGATATGTGATTGGGTACCCGAGTAGACTTCATTGTTATAGTTTAGTTCAAGGGAAAGGGCCCCATTAATGAAGGTTGGTTTGGGAATGGTTGTACATGGATGAGGGATATATATATGGAGTCAAAAAAAATTTGGGGACTCATCTCTCTATTTCGGGTTTCTTTATAATATAGTCTATATGATATGACATAGCATATATACTACTTAGTTGTGGGATTGTACCTAGTTTTTGGAAATTTTTGGCAATGCATATTCATTGGATTTATTTTTTCAATCATTTTTTACTTTTATATGCTGTTGATTTATCTAATAATCATGGTAAAGTCTCCTCACATATCTCAATAGACCCTCACAACTAATATAAATCCTCAAAAATATTGGGAGGCATGTATGTGGTCATGTGGTGACTTGAATAAAAAACATGAATAATGGCGACTAGGTCATGGAAATCATAAAAAGTTATTGGAGAATTTTTTTATATTTTATGTTATCTATTTATTTTTGATGGTAGACCATATAATATTATGTGTCATGGATTTTACAATGACCACATTCATGGGAGTATCTAACCATTATACAAGGGATAACCAAGGATCCATAGAGTAAATAATTTTTTAATGTTTTAAATTATATTTTCAATTTTTCCCTAGTTGATTAAATTGCTGTGTGAAGTAAGATATTTTGATATTTCATATTTTACCTGACAAGGTATAGGATAAAACATGCATGCATAATTTTAGGAACGTATGGGTATATGTGGCATGCATCATACTAGGAATGCACCCGAGGGGGAGGGGATGTATATAGGACTTATAGAAATTTTAAAGAAAAACATGGCATATAAAATGTGGAAATGGTGAGAAATGGAAGAATGGATAAGAACATAATTGTTAAAATATAAATAATGTGATGTGAAAGAAGATAAGGTTGATTACCCCCTTGATTTAATAGCCTAGGTATAAATATCTCAGTTGTGGTATTGGGATGGTGGTTGTAACTATGGAATATTTATGTGATGGGGGATATTGGGGCTAGTGAGGGATTCTACCATATCATCATTTATCAGTTGGGGAAAAAGAGTTTATCATAGAGAATCCGAAAATACAGGTAGAGCATGAAACCCAATTGTCCATAGGTAACTGTGGTGAACACCAATTCCTTAACAAATTCAATTGTATAATATAGTTTATAGGGAGGTATCTAAAATGGGATACACCAAGTATGTCATATTTGACTAGGGATTCTTAATTGTGGAACCCTCCATTGTTTTTGGAGGTAGTGATCCAGAGGCATTAGAGTTCTCTATAATGTCTATTCAAATAATTCTATACCATTTAGAGATCCCACCCAAGAATATTATTAAACTGGAAACCTATATGCTATGGGGGTCATTAATGAATTTGTGAGAGATACGGCCTAGAGATGAATAAGTGGAGTGTATGGAATTGAAGGACATCCATGAGAAATTCTTTGAGAAATTATACCCTAGGATGTTGAAGTAGAGAAATGTCATAGATTTTTTAATTTTGACTAATAGGAATATATGTGTGATAGATTATGCTACTTGCATCATATATCAATAGCGTTTTCAACTAGTATTCAATAAATATGCGGCCCACATGGCTAGGAAACATCAAAAAGGGATTTGACATGAGATCAATTACTAGGTGAATATATTCTGGTTGATGATTTTTTTGAGGTTTTGGGTCATGATATAATTTTATTGGGGAACCTGAGGAAATTTATTATTGCGGGAAGGGAATGATATTTGGGAAATTTAGTGGTATGAAATCTGAGGGTAAGAAGCATCATTTTGAGTTTTCTCACCATATTTGTGGTGGGATTTGAAATAAAATAACATGAAACTTCTCATAGGGGTATAACGCAATCGAATTCCATTAGTGATTAAATCCTTATCACATGTGAGTTAAGTGTTCTCAACTACCGATGGAGTGTCATACATTGGTTGGATGTGTTTTTTATAGGTGTTTTGTAGGAAACAACATTATTCTAGTAGTGGTGGGGATCTGAGGATAGTTCTGAGAAATGTTAGTGGATAATTACTCTATATTAATCAGCTAGTTAGGGCTCCAAATTCTATAAAAGTCAATGTTGGGGGGGGGGGGGTTGCATGAGAACTTCATCGTTACTTTTAATAGGGTAGTGCAGTATTAGGGTCTCAGAATAAGACCAAAGGAATAGGGTAATGATTGATTTATGTAGTTCAACCTATACATAGCATTGGACAGGAGGGACCATAGACTATTTGAGGTATGATTCTTGTAAATTCCACCATTTCATTTATTGTATTATATAGGGGACTCTTATTACTTCCTATATAATCAGTTAGTAAATGTATTTGGTTTGGCAATGAAATTTGTTTGTGGGAAATGTATATTGGCACAACTTTCAGGTATAAGTACAGAGTATAGGATATTGTAATGTACAAACTATCGAGATTGGTAGGTTCCATAATCATTGGGATCTATTAGTGCTCGAAATTTCAAGAATTAACCTGATTATGGGAATGAACTGGTTGTTGTTGTATCATTACTATATTAATTATTACTACTGAAGGGTAGTTTTTATGTCTTTTATGGGGACTCTTATGTTCACCATAGGGAGTGTGAATTTTAGGCAGGCCATGCAGGGCCAGTTCTGTAGAGATTCGTTGAGCTCAATAACTAGGTGGCCTGTCTCTAGATGGATGATAAGATTGTAGAGTATCATGGAATTCCACTTGTGACAGATCATTATTAGGATGTGTTCCTATATGACTTCTTTAGGTTATCAGCAATGTTATAGTGATATTTAGTTCATGGTTGATCTGACGCCTAGAGCTGAGCCAATAATTATACCGCTATATATGATGGAACCTACGATGATATATGAAATCAAGACTCTATTATTACAATTGGAGATCAATGTTATTTTTTCTCTCATGTATTTAATATTGGGGTTCACCAATATAGTTTTCTTGGGAAGATTATGGTTCCTTTTGTTTGTGATAAAATTTTTAGATGTTGAATCGAATGATGATTATGATCTAATTCTCCTTCAATGTATTGATGATCTTTTTTACTAGTTTTAAGGGGATTCTTTATACTCCAATATCATCATGAGTATAAAGTATCATTAATTGAGGGTGAGACTTTCTGATATTCTGTGGAATTCTTTCACAAGATCATATGGTTAGTGTGAGGTTTTTATAATTTCTATTTGTTTGAAAATTTCACCATTACTATTTAAGGCCATGAAGAACAGAAATTTCCACACATACCTTGACTACATCATAATTGTTTTTTCTATAATAAATCTTGATGTTATAACTTTAAATAGGTGAAGGTTGAGAATTTGATGTCATGTGATATTTTAGAACAATTTACCATTCTTGAATGGATGTGCGACAAAATTTATAGTGATTTTGAAGTGGGTATTTGGATAACTCCTTAGAAGTGTGATTTGATATTGGTAATTTTGGATCAGCTGAAGAAGGTGGAATATATCATACCAATTCAAGAGTACAGAAACATGAATCAGTTGGGTAAATTGTATGTTCGAGAGATAATTTAGATAAAAGTAGTCACCTAAAATTATTATTTTAGTGTGGGATCCACATTTCACATTATGATTTTAGTAGGGATTACAAAACAAAATTAATGTCGAGTTTCTTTTGTATAGGGATTTCCACACACAAATGGATGGGAAATAGGGGTGTAATATTTATATTCTAGAGTATATGTTGAGGGAATGTGTCCATGACTTTGAAATATCATGTGATATGCACATAGAACTTTTATAATTTTTCATTAACAATAGTTATCAAAAAAATGACTCAGATTGAACCAAATGAGGTTCTATATAGAGGGTAAAGTAGTTCCCTATAGTGTTGATTAGAGGCATGAGTGTCATGGTTTTTGGAATAGATTCTTGTCCAGGAGACGATAAAACATGTTCTGATGACTCAAAAATGTATGAATATGACATAGAGTATGAAAATTCATATATTGATCAGCATGTTTGACCTATTGTGATTATTTCCCATGATTATGAGTTCCTTCTATTTTTTCAAATGATGATTCACCATCGAATATAGAAGAAAGGTAAATTTACACATTGGTACACGATGCCATTTGGGATTGTGGAAAGGATCAGACCAGTGGCATACTGATTGGGTCTTTAATAATGGTATAGTATTATTCACAATGAATTTCATATGTAACAGGTATATTAGTATCACCCTAAACCTGCTCATTTGATTGATGTTTAGAATGTTTATATTGAGGTTGATGAACACTTTGAGGACCATCCAGTTTTTATTGTGTATCTTAGTGTGAATGTTTTCCAATGAATGGTTATTCTATTAGTTATGATAATGTAGAAAAAAAAATTCCACAGGAATATTGGGAGAGGGATAATGATATCTGGGTCTAGTGAACCAATCTCTTTTCCATAGATTTGTAATAAGTCATGGTAGTGAATCTCAGATATGACCCGTTATATGGTGGGAATGTTGTAAGATACCATACATTCCTCGTGAGATGTCCTTGTTTAGATTTTTATTTAAGTAATATTATGTTTGTTAATGAAACTTTTCATGGGTTTCATAGGGATATTGAGTGAGGTATATGGGGTTTTGACCAAAATAGGTGAGAAAATATCCATCCAGTGCATGTTGCATGGTTGAAGAATGGTCAGTAAAAACCACACTCTCTAACAGTGAAATCATAGAGGAGGGTTTAAGGGGTTTAAAGAAACCATGATAGGGTAGAGGCAAAGCAAGGCAGTCTAGGATAGAGCCATCCCACACAAACATCACACAGTTTTTCAAACCGTATGGGCTCCCAATGAAATCATACGACCTAGACCCTCTTAGAGAGTGGGTGGCATGCGGTTGGCACACATTTCATCCAACTGTGTGGTCAAACTATGTACCTCCAAATAATTTGGTTATTACCTTTTTTCTCTCATAACATAATTGTTCAAACTCATTATATTCCTCCATTCGTTCTATGTCATCTCTATAGACATACCAAATCAAAAAATATTTCCCAAGTGTGGATCGCCTTCATTTCTATGCTATATGGACCTCTATTGAGGGTAAATTAGAGATCCTAGTGTGTGTAATCCCCACTTTGTTTGGTTTTCTAGATTAGTGAATAAAGATCCATCATTCCCCTACTGATGCCTTAAATTTCCATTTTTCCATATGTTTATTGTTTTTAAATTTAAATGAGGTTTTTTTCTTAATTAAATCTAATGTTCTAGTCTACCCATGTATATGTAATCGAGGTAGGCAGTTCAAAATAAATATCACAAAATCATGATTCCCTAATTATGTGTCCAAGATTTTGTGTGATAAATTTTTATTATTTTCCATTTACATCTCTTACTATGAAATGATTTTCGGTTAATTAAATAATGAAACAGAACCCTCATTAATCCTGTGGAATTTGAGGGTTATGACATGATTCAACATTTGGGAACCCATGGGGTGAATCACTCCCAAAATTGTAAAATATAGAAAAGTTTAATTGATAATAGTGGGTTATAGAATTAAAAAATGGAATATGTGAGTAAATTGGTTACATGGGAAAATGGGGTGTCTGGTTAAACATAAAGATAATTTCATTAGGAATAAGAAATTAATACAAGTGATAAATAGTTGATTGGGCTTGGTCTCATGGTTAAGAGAATTTATGAATCAAAAAAGATAAATGAAATTAGTAAAATTGTAATATGATATTATTATGGAAATTATATCATGATGATGGTGATGCATGTTTTTTTAGATATTGTACATTTCTTTCCCTTCATGTGGGTGGTCCTGACATGGTGTTTGGGCACTCCTACGCACAAATTTTTTAAGGGGATGGTCTTTATGGTACTGAAACCAAGGGGTATGATTTTTTTTATACCCAGGTTTTATTGTCATAGGTTTCATTATAAATCTCATGTTTTCATTGATCTCATCTCATAGAACTGGTTAGATTAGGTTTGATAAAAACAGGGTTAATCATGGGAAATGAGAGATAGAATATAATTGATCTAATGAATAATGAATGTGAAAATCTTTTCACATAAATTTTTTAGTTTACTTAATCCTATAAATGAACTATGTTTGACTATATAATATGAATACACCATTAGTGGGGTCATACTGAGTTATAATCACACATTTCTTGGGCCTGTATTGGCTTCATGAGAAGTGTTCATGGTTGATGTTTAGGATAAGGTTATTGTCCTAATGCTAGATGGATGATATGGGATGGGATATGAATTAATAAGGGATACTTACATAGAATCAAGACATATTTTAGGGATTCAATGTTGTTTTTTCCATTAAACTTATCATTGTATGACATGTCATGTCATATTTACTATTTGGTTGAGGGATCATATCTTGTTTTAGAAATATGATTGGAAATTAATGTCCATTGGTATTATTTTTTCATTTATTTTATTTTTTCATCAAATGTGGATTACTCTAAAAAATATTGTATATTCTTTCCACATATCACATTAGACCCTCATTGCTATTTGGCATCCTCTGGTGTATAGAAAGTCACAATTGAGTCATGTGGAGACCCGAAATAGAGAACAACATATAGTTACTATCGGGATATGAACATTACATGTTTGGTGTTATCCCAATCCACCATTATACTCGTGGATATGATCTTTAAAAATTAGGGAAATTATTTCCTATATTTATATGTATACCACTAACCTATTTATTGTTCTTATTTTATGACCTCATGGATGGTATTCTCTGATACAGTGATAATTCAGGTCTTATGAACATCCAATATTTTTTCAATGAATCATGATTACGATCTAAGATCATCATGTTATCAATTTAAATGGTTATTATAATGTTCATGTACCCTTATGATCATTTTATTTTGATATCTCCCTAGTTAAACCTTACTAAGAATCTGAGCTCACCCATTATTATGTTTCATCTTCCCTATATTATGATAAAATATACTATGTTTCATATTTCTAGGAATCTTGACAGTTATGAATAATTTATTGGGAGTTGACATAGTTCAATTATGGAATAGTATTTTATTTGTCCATTTTTTGAAAGTCACATGTCCTATATGATTTTTTACGTAACATTATGCTATATAAGAAATATTTACGAAATAAATATATAATATTTATGTGTGAAAATAATGGGACTCTATAAGGTTAATCCTCAGGATCAATATTTTATTGCTTCTCTTATTATATTATTGTTATTATGGATATTCCAAGAAAGGGTTTCCACTTTTTTATCCATATTTCCTCCATTAACTAGATTGTGGTGCTTTATTTTCTCACATAGAGGAACCATGTAATTCACACTGTTCACCATTTATTACTTCAATGATTTCTGCTTTTCTCTATATTTTCAAGAGATGGTGGTTGAGGAGATGATTCTCTCTTCAAAATGATATAATCCTATAGATAATTTATCTATTACGAATATTAACCACTTATGAAACATAATATAACTTTTATTTTATAATGAGGGTATAATATTTTATAATTTCACATTGGACCTTATCTAAATATTTAATCAATGTAAAACCCATTAATTATTAATAATAATAATATTATTATTTTCATTGCATGTTTTAATTTAAATTAAATTTATTAAATAAAAAAGTATATATTTATTTAAATTATATTAAATATAGATAACATTTCCATTAAACATATAACATGGCACATTAATCCTCCCTATGAATTTACCAAAACATGAATAATAAAATATTTAGTAAATTAAATATTAATAAATTGGTAAATAAATAAACAAATATTATATTAATGAAACTATTGAATAAGTATTTATTTTAATATTTACAAAAACAAAAAATATTTTACTTTATTCAATAAAAAAGTAAATAAATATTTATTTACTTATTGGATTATATATTAATAAAGAAGAGATACAATTCAACTGACATATTATATAGTCAAATATCTCAAGGTTGAATTTATGAGATCAATAATACTTGATTAAATAAAATTACACATGGTGAAAATATATTTATTTTTAAAATCTAATTCTTCTTCAATTTAATGAAATTATGGAAAAATATATTTTAGAACCCTCATTTCCTTATAGAATTGGTTTATATTAACTACTTTATAATATCAGTGTCCTGTAACACATTAATGAACTTATAGAGAAAGATTTTAATTTAGAAAAAAACTACACTATAAAATCAACTCTATTACATAATCCATTTTTCCATATATCTCAGAAAGTTTGATGTATATCCATATCATCATCCTATTTGCATCATTTATATTTATTTGAAATTCTGAAATATACTCATAAATTACCATTGGAATTGGTTTCATTACACATTCCCATTAGTAAAAAATATAAATATATATTCTTAAATTAATATATAATGGAAATATTCTTTCATGAATTATTCAATTATTGTTATATCCCTTTTGATAAGCATAAATATGCAATGTTTTCACTAGTATATGTAATCATATTTTTTATCTATAATTAAAATTCGAGATTCATGAAACACATTTATAATAATCTCATGTATAAAGACATATAAAAAAATTCTCATAGGTTAATATCCAATGAATCATAAAACATGTGTAATTATTATAGGTGGGCATATTGGTGTGAATTTCATGAGAAGATGTCTAAATATTTAACGATCATCTACCACTTAACAGTATAAAATCACACGTGTCCCATAAAATAGATATAATCTAAACCATATGATATATTTTTAATATTATTTTCAATATGAAATATTGATATCATAATATGTGGAGTTTTTATAACCATTTGAGGCAAAAAATACTCTATAGATATTACAGAATTTATGTTTATATAAATAAAAATAATAATGTGATAATATTTTTATTGATATAAATTTAATTAGAAATAAAAAATATAAATTTATATGGAACAAAATAAATTAGTTTATCACTATTGGTCTACATCTTAAAGTAAGATTATGTCATTATTTTTAGTGTGGGTACTTCGGTTTTATATTGGTTATGAGTATGAAGACAATTACATCTTATGTTTGTTCCATTATTTTGTGTATATGAATTAATGAGAAATTATTTATTTATTTTTATGTTATTTAAATTATGATATTATCATTCGATATACACCAAAAACTTGGTTTAGCTATTCTTAGGTGTGATCCCACAAAAACTAAGCATAAAACTACAGTGATGACTAACGAGTAGATCTAATATATCCCATTTCAATTAATGTGGTTATTAAGATAATATATGGTTTATATGATCAAGAATATGGGGATTTGGTTTATTTCCTTTATGATGTGTATACATGGTATATGTTCTCATGTGGTGGATGGAATGAGGTCTACTTCTTTCACAGGGCAACATGTTAGGACAATTAGCCATTATGTAAATGGGATATAGTCCACGTTATCCATTTTATAATTTAATGGTTAATATTTTCATATATATATATATATTATTATAATATGATTTATTCTTATTTTTATTCTGGTAATAGAATAATTTTTTAATAGATTTATGAATGATGATATGTGTTTTTTAAAAGATGTACCTATATGAAGAATTGTAACATTCTCAACCCATAATTATATGAATTATAAAAAAGGTAGATCTTTATAAAATTCCCATTCTCATTTTGAATCCTATATTGTGATAATTAGGCAAAACCCCATATAAAAAAGTGGCCAATTTCACAAAATGAACATTTCTTCCACAAAAATATACCATTTATTTTAATGACGTATTTTAGTCATGATACATTTTTTTCGTTTAAGGCCCATCAAAATTGAATGAATTTTGACCATGCTAAAATTTATAATCATACCCAAATCCTATGAAAAATATTCAAAATTTGGGATGGAAAAAACAAATTTCAATAAGAGGTATATAAATTATAATAATCTCATTAGTATAGTGAAAAAATATAAACCCACGAGGATGTTTATTTTTTTCATAGTATAACTCTAAGAACCTAATAGAAACATTTATACCACTATAAATAATTATTTTCTAAATGAAAACCTTTCAAACCCATTATATATCCTTGAAACACACATGAATACTTCCCGAGGCATGTGAGATATCAGTAAAACATTCTATTTAAAAACAATCTTTTTACCTTTAATCTTCCATGACAACATCAATTCAAATGATTTCCATAAAAATGCTTCTAAAAAAACAGTATAAGGATATTGGAGAATGGTATTAGTAACCCTTGTTCAATGATGATTAAAAAGTGGATATTTAATTGGATCCTAGTTAATTACATTAGAGTGACAAAATTGGTTATCTATCTCATTTTCACCTTCAAATTCTATATCATTACCCACTTCATTGATGATCATTATTAGGTTAAAATAAATTTTTCATATATAAAATATATATTAATTTGATCAATCATTTTATCTAAACATAAAATATAGTGATGAAAATTGAAACACATCATTTTATAGAGGTAGTTGACCACCTATATGTAAGAGTGATGTTTTCATTTCCTATGAGACAGAAAAGGTGCTGAAAATGGTTTTAAAATAATCATATTAAATTTTACATATATTTAAAGTAAAAATGTAATTATTTCGAAATGGTAAAGTAATATATTAATGTTTTAGAATTTGAAATAAACATGAAACACCTGGTTAAGAAATTATACCTATTATTTTTTTAAACTCCCATGGATTTCACATTAATCTTTTTAAGGTAATCCTTTTAGTGAAACCCTAAACACTTTTATTGTGTGATGGATTTTGTAAATTTATTTTTGTCTGCATTTTTTGGAAATAAAATTTTAATGTGTGAGATAATGTGAGGACAAGTGGTCCCCATTTATAAGTACTAGGAGTGGCGCACATCTTATTATTCAATATTTAAAAATAATATAAATTCATAATCATGGGAAAGAGGATCTAAAACAATAAAATTTAAAATATAATGTTATACGGTTATAAAAATAATAATTTAATGGAAAATAAGATAAAATTTTGTGGCCTTATGAATTAGTTATTACCTTAATTAACTCATTTTACATTTTATTGTGGTAATTTTTCTTTCCATGGTAAATATTCATATTAAAAAAAATATGAAATTGAAAATATTAAAAATAATTGACCACCAGATTTATAATACGATATAAATTTCTCATAATTATAATTTATAACAGAATGAAATTAATTTTAATATAATTATTGAATCCATAATGAAAATGTTTTTTAGAAAAATACACTTTTAAGAATAAAAATATAATTTATACCAAAATAAAGTATAACAAAAATAAATATAGAATTATTTAGATTATTTTCCTTAAAAATGTAAAAAATGTACTTTTAAAAAAATCCATTATATAATATTAAATTTCAAATACCTATAAATAAAATCAAGTTTTAATGAAAACCATAGTTTTAATTCATTTACCCAAATATAACACCTATTAGAAAAAATCCTAAAAATTCAAAAAACATTATATTTGTTATGATGAATCCAAAAAAAAATTCAATTTTATACATTTCATTCTCTAAAACTATAAAATTTAACATTTAAATAAATATATAAAATAAATTATAAAATAATTTATTAAAATAAACTACTATTTTTTATTAGAAAATTATCTAAAGTAATTTATTAAGTTATAATGAATATGGATAAATAAAATGGGTTATTATATATCAAAATAGATATTTATTTCGATTATTACCCAGGTTTTCACATTCTCACACCTTATTGGAATTTTTTGTTCACATTTTTTTTCATTTTTTGAAAAAGTGAGGGTGTTTTCTCTAATAACATTTTTCTGATTCCCAAGTTATTTTCGGGATCTGGTAATTAATAACTAAAACTTTAATTTAAGGAATAAAAATATTTCACACAATAATATCTATTTGATCAAATTTATAAACTTTCTTTATTTATTAGAAATATTATCTTCCAACTATACCACCTTGGGGTAAAATTGTTGAGATTCATCAAGTATATACTTTTTTAGGAACTAAACATGAAACACATGATTGAAATATGATTAAAAATTAGTTAAGGATACCTATTACAAAATTTACCCAACATTATCCTGAATTTATGGGGTAAAAAGAACCATAAACCTAACTTTACCTTTAAAAAAATGTAAAACATTTCTATGGATATACTTTTAAAAAAACATGACCAATTTGTTCAAAATAAAATTAATTCCTCTAGTTATCCTCAAAACTCTTATATAAAATATAATTATCCCATATATTTTGTTGATTAATCATTACCTTCTAAACCATATATTCCATTAATTTCATTCCCAAATACTTCTGTTCACTAAATTCTCCATAACATGATAGATCCTGGAACCACATTCTATAAAATTCATTCAATGTTTCTATCTGTATAATGGATTGAAAATTTTTATTTTATAAACAATTAAATTAATAAATTATAATGATCCAAAATTCAGAAATAATATAATGAGAGAAATCAAATAATATCTTCTAAAGTATGAATTATTCAATTTAATATTCCATTAGATTGAGTATTATTGGTTGTAATAGAATTTAATTCAATTACCAAGGACTTATGAACACATTTTGTAAAATTTAATATAAATATGATGTTATGATCAGAAACAACAGATAGATGAAATACATTTAATATTTCCATCACATTAATATAAAGTCTTGAAAGTAAATTCAAATACATTATGTCTCTATTATGATTAGAATTTAATGATTTTTTTAAACGATCAATAATAAAAAAAAACAAATAACTTTCTAATGATTCCATTGGTAATACCACTATGAAATCCATGAAATTATTCTCCAATTTCTATCAAGCATAGGGAGAGGCTCATGTATCCCCTTAAAATGTTTCCATTTGGATTTTAAATTTTCCCTAGTAAGAAATTTCATTGAAAAATTAGAAATTTAATTCATTATTATACCCTCCCAATAATATTACCAAACATATGTTTACATCACATTACTACCAGGTTGAATGGAAACTAGGGAGATTTGGGCATCATTGAAAAATTCATTATTCAACTATGAATTTCATTGTTAAAAAATATTTTTAATTATTTTACAATCATATTTTTCAATGATATTTTTAAGAAGAATACCATTATTTTGAAAATGAAAAACAACATTGAAATAACAATATTTTTTAGCATACATAATTAATTATGACAAGGAAGATGTATTAACACCTTATATTAGTGAGAGGCATTTACTACTTGTATAATTTCTATGAACACATTAATAATATCAAAGACAAAAAGATCAAGTTCCAAACATACCAACGTTAATGATACATTATCATTTCAAATAATTGTATAAACTTAATTATTATTATTATGTGGATGGGAGAGACTTGTCAAATAATATTCCGTTAGCATTTCTAACCATTTTTCTAAGATTAGGTTTATTTTTTTAGTGAATATATACATTAGACATTCATGGTTAGTATATAGTTCACATTATACTCCACGTAAAATATTTCTACAAATTTTTAAAGAATAAAACTCTACTTTTTATTTAAGATCATTTATTTGGAAATTTTTTAATAATGATTTAATTGATGTGATGCATGTGAAATTAACTGATCATACTGCATCATAAAGAAACTAGATCCCTCAAAAAATCACAAGAAATAACAAATTAAGCAATTATTTTTCGAATTGATAACATAGAATCATTATTCAATATTATTTAAATTGTTAATAATTATTCCTCAAATACATTATCCAATTAAATTATACACCATTCAAAGTTAACATAGATAGTGAACAAGATAACTGAATAAATTAATCATAAAAAACATCTGTAGTAGCCCACTAATATAAGAAAATTTGAAATCACAGTTACAGTTATAGTTATTTTAACCTCTTCCACAACATTATACATAATATTATTACTTATTATTACATATTTAGAAATAATATTACCCATTACTAAAATCTGTAGAATCTGAAATTCCAAAATTTATATATTTTTCATCCTATATCTTCTCTTTTAATGTATATAAAACAATCATCAGGTGTTTCTCATGTTCCACCCTTTATATAAAATAAAAAAGAAGGTAACCAATTAAAACCACCAAAATGTTATCCAAATAATAATAGATAACATTATCCTTAAGATCCATAAATAATGTAATTTCATTTGTCCACATGAGTGGAAGAACTGCAAAATCATTAGACCCATACCATGTATTGAATAACACGCAAATACGTTTTTCCTTTATCACCTATAGTTGGTGATATCCAAACCATATATCGACCATTTAAAATTAAAACCACCATATAGATAATGAAATAATTTATTTATATGAGGGAAATTTATTAATTATTAATAGTGGTTTAATTAATTTCTACAAAATCAATTAAAAGTCTCATCAAACCATCCATTTTATAATAAACATAAAAGGATAAACTCAAGTTAAGCTTTTAGGTTTTACAAAACCATTTTAAACACACTATTATAAAATCATTTTCAATCCAAAAGGTTCTAATAATGCCATTTGATATGCGATTCCTACATTATGATATCATAAGAAACTAAGTAAAAAATAAATTTAACAATTATAGTAAGAATAATACCAGGATTATCACAAGGTTGTTTGTATTGATATTCATTTTAAACTAGAATGTCAATAATCTCAATAATTTTTCTCTGTTCAAACAAATTTGAAATATAACATTCAGTTCCATTATTTATCAGTTTCTCAGCTTCTTGAATTGTTATCCATGGTATGTACTATTTCATATATTCAAAATATAGCTCATTCTCTAAATTAACTTATTTAAAACTTTAATATTTCCTATAATTATATTATAAATAATTTTAAATACTAATAAAAAAATCCAATTCTACAATGGTAAAAAAATTGATTGTTATGAAGACCATTTGATATAAGATACAAAAGATGATTTCTATAAATTATTCATTCCATTATACTCCACCTATAATTTCTTTCCATGATTTATGTTATTATTTCATAAAAATATATTTCAATTTTACTTTTAAATTTACTATATGTAATTCAATCTGTGGTTACTTTATCAAATAAGAAATTAAAATAATTTGAATAAAAGTAATTTACTTATAACCACATTAATTAATGGTCTTTTGTTTGTTATAGTAGTAGAAAAATATTTTTACGCACTTTTTAGTTATTGATCTTGATTATTCAAACCATGAGTCAAATAATTTGAATTAGTATTAGCATATGTCTCAATTCATTAATATTAAAACATCATACTACTGGAGGATTATCTTTTGTCTGTATAAATTTCTAATAAGAGCATTTGTTCTTGTATTCATGATTTATATGACATACCCTACAAAATTATAATCAAATCCCATATCTTATCACTTATTAATTAATGTACCTTTTACAAAATTTGGAAAATATGTTGGGTCTCTACTCTTGGTTTATTTTTTCTATACTTGTTTATTTCTTTCTACTCTAACAGTTTCATACCCATGTTGTCATGAGGTATATATATGTTGGAAAACATTGTCTTAATATTATCATTGCAATGAATGTTCTTGTTAAAACATTTAAATTCACAATAATCCAATGATATTCATAATTTTTTTTTCAGACCTATGTAAAATAAATAATATTTATTTCCATAGTATATAATGAAATTTTTTAAATAATAGGAAAATATTTTAACAATCCTGAATTTTCATGAAATTTTTTTTCTTAAATACATGAGAGTTTTACGAGTTTCTAGAAAACTGACGATGAATGATTCTGAGGCTCGGTGTACCCAGAAACAATTTCTGATGTTTTGTTCACGTATGTTCAGTAAATGTATGAGCATGGTTTTTATTACTTTTGAACCAGTTCTCAGAATTGAAATCTGAGGGAACTGTTGATCTCACAGCGCCGATATTCGCTTAAGAAGACTTTCACTTCAATGAAAATGAGTCAATAATTGAAGATAGTTTTTGGGTCTTACGTGGAATAATAAAATAAAATAAGTGCATGTATTATTTTATTTTATTAGTTAAAACCTCCTCTTCGAAGTTGGTGGTGGGGCCACCACACCATAACCTCCCATGAGAGGTTATGGTGGTGGGGCCCACCCGAACTCAACCTCCCATTGGAGGATAAATGTGGTGGGTACCACCCGGGCCTTTAACCCTTGAAACTTTCCATTAAGTGGGGAGAACCCTTGAGTTCCCCAATTTATGGTGACAAATCCAACCAATTAATTATTTTGAATCTTTATAAAATTTTGAGCCAACAATAAAATAATAGATTAACTTAATAATTTGTTTTTGGGGGTTGGAATTTTTCATTTGGTGGAGCTTGGTTAAAAGGAGAAATAGGGGGAAAACAATTCTCCAATGAAGAACACTTCTTCTGCCAAAAAAGAATGATCTTAAACTAGAGAAAGGGGGAAGAAAAATCCTTGAAAAATGCCGATGACGTCATCCTCAACTAATTAATCTTCTTTCCCGACATCAATGATTCGACATCCACCTTTCTGCGACATCGTCAATGAAAAACAAATCTGAGGTAATGGTTCAAACATGTTTGATTTCTAGTTCTTTGTTTTCCTTCACTGGTTATAATTCAAAGCTGCTTGATATCAGCCTAACGTGTAGGGTGCGTGTAGAGACCCGAAGCCTGACGTACATAGACTTTACATTACTTTTGCGGAATACTTAGTACATAACAAAAACACACACACAAGGATCGTAATAGTTTAGTGTCTTTGGAAACTCGGAACGTAATCTTCTAATCGTGGTGAAAGATCTTCAATATCTCCTATAAAGATCTTCCTCTTTTTTTACCTAAAACCTTTCTTTATATCCTGGGGAAAAGAAAACATAAAAAGGGTGAGCTCAAATGCTCAGTAAGGGTATACAAAAGAAAAATCAATCACATCATATTCATAAGAACATAACTTTTGGAAATCCTAACCTGCAAAAGAGAGAATAATTTCATAACATGGGATAAATCATGGTAGTGAAATGTAACCACAATAATCATAACATAAAACATGAAACTTTGTGGCATTCACACATAATCATAGAGAATCATTTCTTGTTAGTCAAGACTCATTTCCAAGACTATCTTACTGGACAAAGTCCCTTTCTGAATCGAGTAACCCTCGTTTCAGTCCTGTTTCACTGAACCGGTATAACCTACCATTACAGCCATGTCTATCTCATGAGATATAAAATCTTTACCCAATGCATTGGAGGGATATATAGGTCCCACCCATCTTATAATGAATCCTTTCTTATGTGTGCCACATAATCATATACCATACATCATAGCGTAACCCATGTAATAAAAATGGGATTCTTAAACAACATGACATCATAAAACAATTCATATAAGATAAAGGAATTCATAAAAATATTTCCATCACAACATAATCAAACCAATGTAATAATAGGGATTAAAACAGAACCGTTTATTATCTTATATGGAAAATAATTTTGATAAAACACTTGAACTCCATTCTTGAGGAAAATATCCTTTCTTCTTCAAAAACATTTTTTCCTTTCATAACATGTCATACGACTTTAAAATAAAAGAAGTTGATTAAAAATAAACTTGAAAACTTGTAAAGGAAGTTTCTTGGAAATAATGTTTTAAAAATCCATTCATGCTGTATAAGTTAAAAAAAACATTCTTCGTACTTTTGTCGGAAAAAGTCAAAAAAAGTATCTCGTACGAAAAACGACAAAAGATCCCTTTCATATCTTTTACTAAAAACTCACCGAAGGGTAAAATAGGTTTTAAACAATTTTAGGTGAATGGAAATAATATTACATATTGAGGAAACATGGATGTGGATGATAATATACACCCCAGTAAATTTCAAAGTATAAACAATCTCGGATAAAAATGAGATTGTGATATTTCCCTTACCTTAGGTACGATTTTCTTTGTACGTGTCCAAAGCTCCTGTATAATGGTTTAAATAATGTCATTGACTTATTACAGAATCATATTCATTTTTATGATATCATATATGGTTCACTTATGACATTATATTACCCGTTCTTTTGTAAATTCCATGTTGAAGAAGCGTTTTGGGTAAAATTGTTTCATTTATCGTAGGTGTTTTGAATTGTTGTTCTTGACATTATTATTACTTATATCATGATTTAATTACTTCCAGAATATAAAATATGATTTATATATCATATATATTCAGTATATATATATATATATATAATAGATAGATAAATGAAATGAAAAACACCGTTCATGGAGACGGTAGTCCGTACGTACGCATGAACGTTGTTTTCCTTTCCTTATTGTCATGAATGGAAGTAAGTAGATGACATACATATATATATATATATACATAAATCCAGTATCTTTATAATGTCATATATTTCATTATTATATCTTATATATACTTTATAATTATTCATAAATGGTTAACATGGAGAATGAATCTCATCGCGTCGTGGAGACGGTAGTCCGTACGTACGCACGAGCGATGATATCATTTCCATAAATATTGAATTGAATTGGAGTGGATTATACAATATATCAGAATCAATATGATGTTGTAATAACTATGTATAGTTATTCTTTACACCATTATACCCATCCATTTAAGGTGGTGGTGGAAAATAGATTACACGACGGCGTGGAGACGGTATTCCGTACGTACGCACGCGCGGTGATTTCTTTTTCCGTAGGATGGGTAGATGGTGATATAGGGTTGTTTCATACTTATAATAACATATAAGTATATGAGTGATACTGATGTTATTACTTCATAATGAAAAAACCTAATAAGAAGAAGTGGAAGAAGAAATAAAGATGAAAGAATTGGTAACGGTAATTACCTCTTCTTTGAAGCGCCTCTTTGAGACCTCCTCTTAGGGCACTAAAATTGGTCTTTTAGGAAGACCAGAATCTCTAGGATGTTTCTAGGGAAGTGGAGAAGAGATTTTGGCAGGGGTTGGCCGAGCTTAAGTGCTCAAATTGGTGTGAGGAGGAGGGGGAGGAGGTGTCCTTTTATAAGGGAGGAGAGGGGCACCTTAGGAATACCTCAAAATATTATTTTATATTAAAGTCAAAATCGGTTTATAATGGTTCCAAAGGGTCTTATTTCGGAGATAATGTGGGGATGGGTCGAAATCCTATCAACCAATAAGATTTAGACAAGTTTAGGGTATTATTTTAACCTTATCAATTAGATTTAACTCTAAGTTAAATAATTTAACTTTTACCGTGTCTTTATGTTTTCTTTCACTATATGATTAATACACTTACTATAACATGCCAAACGAACCCCAAATTGTTCATTATTAATAAATATATCCTTATCTAAGTCATTTGGCCGAACCTTAGATTTTTAGGAATAAAATAACAATTAATAATATAATATTTGATTTAAAAACTATTTTGTGTCAATTTTGACACTATTTGATATATGATTTTTGTGAAAGTCATAACAGAATTATATGTTCGAACCATGTTGATTAAATCAACACTAATATATCATAGTAACCTAGAAAATTAGTTTAAGTCATAAAAAGTCTCAAATTACATTCATTTGAGCATTTATAATATCAATTATGTTAATATTTGTTTTAAAGGGTAATTACTGCATCATCGTTGTGTCATAAATAAATTAATTTATTTAAAGTCTAAAAATTATAAATAAAATATCATTATGTATGAAATATTTTTATATTTCTAATGAATATTTACAATCGAATTTATATTATGTATAACCCTATATTAAAAATGTTTTAGTAAATAAACTTTGATTTTGTCTCTTTTAACTCTTCTTTGAATTAAATAATAATAAATGTCCTAATCTAATCCAAGTGGGCCTAAATGGTCATATTTTATTCATAAGGTTGTTTTTGGTCGAATTACACTTATCCAATAGAATTAGGAAATGTGTTAGGGTAATAGTAATATCATATTTACCCTTAGTTACCCTATTTACTATTAACCGCGGTAAAAAAAGTAAAAAGTTACTATTCACCAAAAAAATTATTTTTATCTCATTGAACTACATTTTACTTACTGATATCAACCGTGTCTGTCGGATTTTCTAAATTCCATTCACAGAAGCGGTAAAATTATGTTTTATGCAAAATTCAGTTTTTAACCTACCACTTAGTAGTTTCACTATTCATCAAAAATTGATGTTTTTCAGAACAATGCCAAAATTTCATCCTAAGCTATATTTCATATTCCGAATTCAAAAATGAAGTCTATTTTACCAAATTAATATCATAGAATTTTCATTAATTAATTTTATAATTAAATCCCGCTGTTAAAACAAATAGCGTGTTTTTAAGAAACAATATCTATCAAAAGATTGACACTTGATTATGTCTGGTTTAAATGTGAAATTACATCCAATGACCAACAGTGTATTAAATTGTAAAAATATATTCTAAATATACTTTAAAACCACTCAAATTAATAATTTATCACTATTAATTATTTCGATTAAAAAATTTGTTTTAAATTATAATTTAGTAATTTTCACTATTCATCAGAATATGAAAGTTATCCGAAAAGTACCAAAATTTCACCTTAGGCTAAATTCGATACTCCGAATCCAAAAATGAAGTTCATTTTGTAAAATAAGATTTACAGAATTTCAAAAAGTGGTTATTACTATTCATAACGACTAGTTTTAATAATATTTTAATAGAATATCGTTGTTTAGTGAAACTCAGTATTGCGTACTACACACGCTATCGAGGAAGGTTGTGATTGCGTGTAATGCAAGGCAAGTCAAGGATGCGTGTTGTGCAAGCTCCTTTTGGTGTAGCGTACAACACAAGACATTAATAAATTTAAGAAGAATATTTTTTATAAAATCTTGGGCTGTTACATTCTACCCCCCTTAAAATGAATTTCGCCCTCGAAATTCGTCGGGGTTATAAATGGTTTACTATTTGAAAGTTTCTTTAATAGAAACCCACATCGTAAAAAGGAATATCAAAACCAATCTTTAAAAACAAAAGTATGAAACGTAACGGTTACCCAAATAAACTAATCATTGGGTTTCCACATAGGTGAAAATATGGATATGGAACAGAAATCTAACCATCATGTTCTGATGGAGAGTGGTAGAGAACATGGCTATGGAAAAGCCAATAATCACAAATCCATAAATTTGTGACGATCTATGGTACCATCCGATTCATCAGGTATAAGATCACTAGGACAACATTTTTGGTTTTCAAGATCATTTCCCTAAAGATGAAAATTTGAATTGGAATAAATACTTTCTTTATTTTGGTACAATCTCACTATTGTTCGTGCCTAGAACAATTTCCACTTCATCTCTTAAATAAATGAAGTTGAATTTGTTATTCGTGAAGTGTTAGCAGATCATGTGATAGAATGACGGGTCATTCCATCTGTCTCAAACAAAAGGTTAGCAAAAATTATATACATAAGTCGATCTATAGTGAGATTAATCATATATAGTTCCTAAAATGGACTTATACTTCATATATCATACTGCTTAATATAATAAAACTAGTTTCTACTAAACAGGGACTTCATGTAGGCCAGTGGTAGGCGATAAAGGCCAGTCGCACTTCGGTTGTGGGTTCGATTCCCATGGCCTTGTCTGAAGCGATGGGCTGTCGCCCGTCCTGCAGGTTGTCCTTTTTCTAAAACTATATTACTATAACATCCCATCAATAATATCAAAAGTTCTATCCTTAAACAATACTAACTTATGTCCAACATAATCCATTCCAATCTTTAGGCTTATTCATAATACTGCAGTCCACTCTCATAATATAGTGAAAACGATTCTCAGAGATTTAATACCATCGTTGATCCCCATATATCATAATATATGTTTTGTTGGTCACATTCCAAACATTCAAAGGCCTTAATCACGTATTCTCTTTAATACCCATTGAACCTTAGTGAAAACATGAATGCTGTCAAAAGTTAATTATATATACTCAAACCATGATATCACTTTGTCCTTATATCAATCATGAGCTCATGAATACTGTTAAACATTTCATTTTCTCGTTTTCCCTTCATTATGCGCATAATATCTCAATCACTTTGAATACCACATTAGACCAATATATAAATATTCCAATATTCCATAATACAACATTATTTTGGAATCACATTACATAAAAACTTAATCATTCCACCACATCGTTGTCATATTCAACATTGTCAATAGTGATCGCATGTGACTTCCCTTTGTCCTTTGCCTTAACCGGTTGCTCATGTCGATCATCACTAACCCTTGGATTAGGGCATTTATTGGCATAATGTCCCATCTCCTTGCACTTGAAGCATTGAAGTGTTGTTTGTGCGTTCTCTGCAGTGTTTGCTTTATTCACTTCATTAGAATTCCTTTTTCCATTACTTCGACACTCAGCTGCTCGATGACCTTCTTTTCCACACTTAAAACATTTTCTAGTCCCTTTAAGACAATCTCCACCATGCTTCTTTCCACACTTTGTGCATAAGGAAACATTCATCTTCTTTTCACCATTATTCTGAGATTTCTCCTTGAACTCCATCTTTCGTTTCTTGTCAAAACCATGAGATGGATATGTAACACCAACTTCCATTTCTACCTTGATAGCACAACGCACAATTTCTTCATAGCTACTGAAGTCTCTTATAGCTAATGCCCTTCGAAGACTTGGTTTTAAGCCACTGAAAAATCGATCAACTTTACATTCAGGTTGGATGATAATGCCAGATGCATACCTTGCAAGTCTTGTAAAATTCGCTTCGTATATACCAACAGATTCATCATCTTTTTTCTTTAGTTCAAGAAACTCCTTCTCCATCTTTGTTCGAAGAATACGAGGGAAGTACTTATTGAAAAATAAGTTCTTGAACTCGTCCCATTCCATGGACTCAATTTCATCTCTTTGCCTTGTATTCTTGATAAGATTTCACCATTGATCAGCTTCACCTTCCAAACGATATACTGCTAAGATGACTTTATCATGTTCAGAACATTGAAGAACTGAAAATATCTTTTCAGTGGTATTGATCCATTGTTCAGCAAAAAGTGGATCAGAAGACCCACTGAAAGAAGGTGGACGTTGCCTCATGAAGGACTCAATAGAATATTGTTCCCTTCTCTGCTCATTTGGAAGTCCAGAATGATTCATAGCTTGTGTAAGTATAGAAATTAGATTTTGCACTCCATCTCCCATAACATTTGTTTGTTCAGGAGGACAATCATTGCATTGTCCATTACATTGATCAACATGGTTCCTTCGGGTTCCAGCCATCGTCTAAAACCCAAAAAGAATAGTGTGAGAGGAAAAAATCATGCTAGGGAAAACAACTTAATAAAGGGGGAGTACCTTCAATATCTAACATCTTAGGTTTAATTCTATGATCGTTAGAGTAGTTCTAGTACTATAACCTATACGTATACTTAACCTTAGGGACATCCCTAGACACACCGTAGAAATATCTCTAGGGATCTCACTAACGTTTTCGCATCCTAGTTTCCAAAGGTTGACTAAACCTTTCCTCTGATACCAACTGTAGAGACCCGAAGCCTGACGTACATAGACTTTACATTACTTTTGCGGAATACTTAGTACATAACAAAAACACACACACAAGGATCGTAATAGTTTAGTGTCTTTGGAAACTCGGAACGTAATCTTCTAATCGTGGTGAAAGATCTTCAATATCTCCCATAAAGATCTTCCCCTTTTTTTTACCTAAAAGCTTTCTTTATATCCTGGGGAAAAGAAAACATAAAAATGGTGAGCTCAAATGCTCAGTAAGGGTATACAAAATAAAAATCAATCACATCATATTCATAAGAACATAAATTTTGGAAATCCTAACCTGCAAAAGAGAGAATAATTTCATAACATGGGATAAATCATGGTAGTGAAATGTAATCACAATAATCATAACTTAAAACATGAAACTTTGTGGCATTCACACATAATCATAGAGAATCATTTCTTGTTAGTCAAGACTCATTGCCAAGACTATCTTAGTGGACAATGTCCCTTTCTGAATCGAGTAACCCTCGTTTCAGTCCTGTTTCACTGAACCGGTATAACCTACCATTCCAGCCATGTCTATCTCATGAGATATAAAATCTTTACCCAATGCATTGGAGGGATATATAGGTCCCACCCATCTTATAATGAATCCTTTCTTATGTGTGCCACATAATCATAAACCATACATCATAGCGTAACCCATGTAATAAAAATGGGATTCTTAAACAACATGACATCATAAAACAATTCATATAAGATAAAGGAATTCATAAAAATATTTCCATCACAACATAATCAAACCAATGTAATAATAGGGATTAAAACAGAACCCTTTATTATCTTAGATGGAAAATAATTTTGATAAAACACTTGAACTCCATTCTTGAGGAAAATATCCTTTCTTCTTCAAAAACATTTTTTCCTTTCATAACATGTCATACGACTTTAAAATAAAAGAAGTTGATTAAAAATAAACTTGAAAACATGTAAAGGAAGTTTCTTGGAAATAATGTTTTAAAAATCCATTCATGCTGTATAAGTTAAAAAAACATTCTTTGTACTTTTGTCGGAAAAAGTCAAAAAAAGTATCTCGTACGAAAAACGACAAAAGATTCCTTTCATATCTTTTACTAAAAACTCACCGAAGGGTAAAATAGGTTTTAAACAATTTTAGGTGAATGGAAATAATATTACATATTGAGGAAACATGGATGTGGATGATAATATACACCCCAGTAAATTTCAAAGTATAAACAATCTCGGATAAAAATGAGATTGTGATATTTCCCTTACCTTAGGTACGATTTGCTTTGTACATGTCCGAAGCTCCTGTATAATGGTTTAAATAATGTCATTGACTTATTACAGAATCATATTCATTTTTATGATATCATATATGGTTCACTTATGACATTATATTACCCGTTCTTTTGTAAATTCCATGTTAAAGAAGCGTTTTGGGTAAAATTGTTTCATTTATCGTAGGTGTTTTGAATTGTTGTTCTTGACATTATTATTACTTATATCATGATTTACTTACTTCCAGAATATAAAATATGATTTATATATCATATATATTCAGTATATATATATATATAATAGATAGATAAATGAAATGAAAAACACCGTTCATGGAGACGGTAGTCCGTACGTACGCATAAACGTTGTTTTCCTTTCCTTATTGTCATGAATGGAAGTAAGTAGATGACATACATATATATATATATACATAAATCCAGTATCTTTATAATGTCATATATTTCATTATTATATCTTATATATACTTTATAATTATTCATAAATGGTTAACATGGAGAATGAATCTCATCGCGTCGTGGAGACGGTAGTCCGTACGTACGCACGAGCGATGATATCATTTCCATAAATATTGAATTGAATTGGAGTGGATTATACAATATATCAGAATCAATATGATGTTGTAATAACTATGTATATTTATTCTTTACACCATTATACACATCCATTTAAGGTGGTGGTGGAAAATATATTACACCACGGCGTGGAGACGGTATTCCGTACGTACGCACACGCGGTGATTTCTTTTTCCGTAGGATGGATAGATGGTGATATAGGGTTGTTTCATTCTTATAATAACATATAAGTATATGAGTGATACTGATGTTATTACTTCATAATGAAACAACCTAATAAGAAGAAGTGGAAGAAGAAATAAAGATGAAAGAATTGGTAACGGTAATTACCTCTTCTTTGAAGCGCCTCTTTGAGACCTCCTCTTAGGGCACTAATATTGGTCTTTTAGGAAGACCAGAATCTCTAGGATGTTTCTAGGGAAGTGGAGAAAAGATTTTGGCAGGGGTTGGCCGAGCTTAAGTGCTCAAATTGGTGTGAGGAGGAGGGGGAGGAGGTGTCCTTTTATAAGGGAGGAGAGGGGCACCTTAGGAATACCTCAAAATATTATTTTATATTAAAGTCAAAATCGGTTTATAATGGTTCCAAAGGGTCTTATTTCGGAGATAATGTGGGGATGGGTCTAAATCCTATCAACAAATAAGATTTAGACAAGTTTAGGGTATTATTTTAACCTTATCAATTAGATTTAACTCTAAGTTAAATAATTTAACTTTTACCGTGTCTTTATGTTTTCTTTCACTATATGGTTAATACACTTACTATAACATGCCAAACGAACCCCAAATTGTTTATTATTAATAAATATATCCTTATCTAAGTCATTTGGCCGATCCTTAGATTTTTAGTAATAAAATAACAATTAATAATATAATATTTGATTTAAAAACTATTTTGTGTCAATTTTGACACTATTTGATATATGATTTTTGTGAAAGTCATAACAGAATTATATGTTCGAACCAAGTTGATTAAATCAACACTAATATATCATAGTAACCTAGAAAATTAGTTTAAGTCATAAAAAGTCTCAAATTACATTCATTTGAGCATTTATAACATCAATTATGTTAATATTTCCTTAAAAGGGTAATTACTGCATCATCGTTGTGTCATAAATAAATTAATTTATTTAAAGTCTAAAAATTATAAATAAAATATCATTATGTATGAAATATTTTTATCTTTCTAATGAATATTTACAATCGAATTTATATTATGTATAACCCTATATTAAAAATGTATTAGTAAATAAACATTGATTTTGTCTCTTTTAACTCTTCTTTGAATTAAATAATAATAAATGTCCTAATCTAATCCAAGTGGGCCTAAATGGTCATATTTTATTCATAAGGCTGTTTTTGGTCGAATTACACTTATCCAATAGAATTAGGACATGTGTTAGGGTAATAGTAATATCATATTTACCCTTAGTTACCCTATTTACTATTAACCGCGGTAAAAAAAGTAAAAAGTTACTATTCACCAAAAAAATTATTTTTATCTCATTGAACTACATTTTACTTACTGATATCAACCGTGTCTGTCGGATTTTCGAAATTTCATTCACAGAAGCGGTAAAATTAAGTTTTATGCAAAATTCAGTTTTTAACCTACCACTTAGTAGTTTCACTATTCATCAAAAATTGATGTTTTTCAAAACAATGCCAAAATTTCATCCTAAGCTATATTTCATATTCCGAATTCAAAAAATGAAGTCTATTTTACCAAATTCATATCATAGAACTTGCATTAATTAATTTTATAATTAAATCCCGTTGTTAAAACAAATAGCGTGTTTTTAAGAAACAATATCTATCAAAAGATTGACACTTGATTATGTCTGGTTTAAATGTGAAATTACATCCAATGACCAACAATGTATTAAATTGTAAAAATATATTCTAAATATACTTTAAAACCACTCAAATTAATAATTTATCACTATTAATTATTTCGATTAAAAAAGTTGTTTTTAATTATAATTTAGTAATTTTCACTATTCATCAGAATATGAAAGTTATCCGAAAAGTACCAAAATTTCACCTTAGGCTAAATTCGATACTCCGAATCCAAAAATGAAGTTCATTTTGAAAAATAAGATTTACAGAATTTCAAAAAGTGGTTATTACTATTCATAACGACTAGTTTTAATAATATTTTAATAGAATATCGTTGTTTAGTGAAACTCAGTATTGCGTACTACACACGCTATCGAGGAAGGTTGTGATTGCGTGTAATGCAAGGCAAGTCAAGGATGCGTGTTGTGCAAGCTCCTTTTGGTGTAGCGTACAACACAAGACATTAATAAAATTAAAAAGAATATTTTTTATAAAATCTTGGGCTGTTACAGTGCGGGCTGAATAAACACGACCTGAAACCTCCACCTTTATTGTGGAATTTGATGCAGAATGCACCAAGAGTTCAGGATGAGCGTTACTCATCAAAAATGGTTGCAAATTGAAGGAAGCCTCTTGAGGAGTGTGATACTTCTTTCGGAACAAAAATTAGTCCCCAGAACTCGTCCGTTGACCCGTGGAAAGTTCACCGACATTCAGAACCATCAAAAAACACCGGTGGAACAAAGTTAGGGCGGCCAGCAAACCGGACGGCCGTGAAAGAAACCGTCGGTTCAGCCCGCCAGGCCGACTAATAAGGCGCGGAGCCTCAGCGCAACGCATTGTAGGAAAAAAATCCATGACCCCTAGCTGTGGTAGAAAGGTAATGGCTGGCGCATGGCCTACCACGAGGAAGACCAGCGACTCGAGCCTTTGGGTCTCCGGAGGAGGCGCGGCGCAACCAGTACTGCGCGGGAGGCGGCTGGCTACTCGGCTAGTCGGGAGGAGCGGGACCCACTGTAGATCCCACGTGACACGGACTGGCACCACTTGGCTCTAGTTTATCTCTCACCCGAATGGAATAGTCATTCGGGATTACCAGGGGGCACACGGATTCCCCCTAGACACGGATAGAGTGGACCCCACGGGCCGCTGAGCTGTCGCGACGGACCCAGCGCCGGCCGCCAGGAAGCCCTCACCTATCGAGATGCCCTCGTGGGCTGGGCCGGGTCAGAACCGAAGACCGGGTAAGAACCCAGTCCGGACCTGGGTCAGTCAGGGTCGGTTCGACTGGTCTAGACCCGACCGAGACCCGTGTGACCTGATTTCACCTTTTCACCCATAACATGGGCTACGTGTGTCCGATTGACGAACCGTCTGTGGAAATAGAAAACATGGAGTGAGATAGTTCTTTTGGAATACTCCACTTGAGGTTTGAAAAAATTTGGGTTATGGTCAGGTTAGATAGAACTGAAATTCAACCGGGTCCTCGGAACAGAAATGCCAATAACTCTCAGACTGAGCGTCTGATTGTCACACCGTCTATCACGTTGTGTTCCTTTTGAGGAGATGGAACTTCATGATACATCATCTTGGTACTACATGGTTGTTGATTTATTGAGTCTTTTCTTAAGGAGCAGACCCTCCCGGTATCATGAAAGCTTGGGGAAACCCTGTGGATGGCTCTGCTCAGATGACTTTTCCTGGATCCTGTGTGGGTTTGACAACTCTGACTATTGTTTCCTAGATTATGTGTGGATCCGACAGTTCTGAATTTTGTTCCTGTAACCAGGGTGGGTTCGACATAATATCTTGTCCTAGATCCTGTGTGGTTCTGACAGCTTAGTTGGTCCTCGATCCTATGTGGGTCTGACAGCTCCGACTACTGTTCCTGGATCCTGTGTGGGTCCGACAGTTCTACCTGCTGGTCCTGGATCCTATGTGGGTCCAACTGCTTAGATGATTCAGTGGCTATATCTGATAATCCCTATCTCTCTACATAACTATATACCTAGATGAGCAGAGTCAGTAACTCTTGTGTTTCCTCATGATTGAGATAGATTACATTATAACTTAGGCATATGTATGGGGATATACCTATGTGAGGTCATCCATTGATTTTTATACATTGTACTTATCCTTGTTCAATTTTATGATACTTTGAGGGTCTCTAGATACCTACTGAGTATCGTTATACTCACCTCTGCATAGGCTATGCCCGCACCTCATTGTGTTGGATGCAGATGACAGACAGTGCTGACTGAGGCTGAGTGTACGAGGACTGGACGGTACCTAGAGGTGGACCTCATGACGAGTCGGTACTCGATGGAGACTAACAGATGAGGATTGCTGTAGAGGCTATCTGTACCTACACTTCTGGTAGGATCCGTGGTGGATGATCCATGAGATTCTTTTCAACTTTTAGCAATTTTTTTCTAGTTTTATGTACATTTAGTTTCCTTGTACTTTACAGTTGGGATTGTATTTCTAGCCGCTTTACTTTTCCATACTCCTTTGAAACAAATTTTCACGAACCGTCCCACGTCCTGAACTATATTAGGTGAAAAGTGTGGTTTGTCCACATAGATGGGACCAGGATCACCTTCATCGGTAAGAAGGGAGGCTTTGCAGCGCAGGACGAACTTACTCGGAGGAGGGTGCAGGCGATCAATTATCAGTTGTCCTGCCATACCCTCAGAGCAGTAGATGTAGAATGTCTGAACTATCCTGTAGTGGTGGACTACTAAGCAGATGTTTTTTTGATTATGTCCCAGGTCTACCTTCTCATAGAGTGGTGGAATTCTACATTGACCAGTACCTCGGGACGACAACGATATCTACACCAGCATGTCAGATTGCTCCCGTTGAGATTTGTGAGCTGCAGGTACAGCTAGAAGACATTCAGGGGCCAGGATTCATCCCGCCTAGTGTTTCTCCCCGAGCAACCCCGATTCTGTTCGCCATGAAATCGGATGGTAGGTTGAGGCTTTGTGTTGACTATCATCTTCTGAATCAGGTGACCGTGAAGAACAAGTTCCCACTCCTGAGGATCGACGACCTCTTTAATCACCTGAAGGGAGCACGGTGGTTCTTAAAGATAGACCTCAGATCAAGCGATCAAAATCTCAAATTTCGAGACAAGAATGTACAGAAGATGTCCTTTAGATGTCAATATGATGCGAGTTCTTGGTTATTCACTTTGTCATAACCAATGCTTCAGTAGTGTTCATGGGTCTCATGAATAGTATTTTCCAGCATTACCTCAATCTCTTTGTCATATTCTTCATTGACGATATAATTATCTACTCACCTACTGAGGAGGAACATGGCTACCATTTGTGGGTAGTACTGGACACACTCCGAGAGAAACAACTTTATGGTAAGCTCTCAAAGTGACAGTTTGGATCCGATATGTTCACTTCTTTGGACACGTCATCTCGGAGGCCGAAGATGCAGTGGATCTAGTGAATATTGAGGTGGTACTTGTTTGGGATCCAACCAAGAGTGTGAAGGAGGTACGATGTTTCTTGGGTTTTGATGGATATGACTAAAAGTTTGTGCCAGGATTTTCCAGAGTTGTTTAACCACTATCAGCCTTAACGAAGAAGGGGAAACCCTTCATGTGGTCGGAGAGATACCAGCAAAGCTTCCAAGAGCTGAGGCAGAGACTGACTAGTTCCCCAGTATTGAGACTTCCATAGGAAGGCGTAGGGTACACAGTTTACTGTGACACATCATGGACTGGACTCATGTGTATCCTGATGCAAGAGTGAGTAGTAAACACATATGGTTCTCGACTTCTGAGACAGCACAAGAAGAACTACTCTACCAATTACTTGGAGTTAGAAGTAGTTGTCTTCACCTTGAAGATGTGGAGACACTATCTTATGGGTGAACATTTTACCATGTACTCTGATAACCATAGTTTTGGGTATATATTCTCTCAAAATGACTTGAATCTAAGACAAAAATATTAGATTGAATTCCTCCAAGACTATGACTTCGAGATTTTCTATACTCCTGGAAAGGGGAACATTGTAGCAGATTCACTCTATAAGAGTTTGGGTATACAACTACTATGCGAGGCGACAAAGCAACTTGCTGCTTTACATATATCCTTTGTGGATAGAGATGGAGCATCTTTCCTTCAGTCTCTTACAGCCACTCCCCAACTTCATCAGCAGGTCGGGGAGGAACAACATGGGGACGTTGACTGTGTGACATGACGTGATCATATATCCATAGGGAAGGCACCTGATCAATTTTCCAAAGGTTGGGAGCATGTAATCCTCTTCAGAGGACTTACCATGGTACTCGTGTCACTTCAGGAGGAAGTGTTAAGGGAGTTACCCACATCCCCATTAGCGGTACATCTAGAAGTGGTGAATATGAATCAAGACCTCAGATGACTACACTGGTGCCTAGGTATGAAGAAGGCGGTAGCAGAGTTTGTCTCTCGATGCCTCACTTGTCCGCAAGTGAAGGCGGAGCACCAGGTACCAATAGGCTTGGTTCATCTTTTAGAGGGCTTAGAGTGGAAGTGGGATGGTATATCCATGGAATTTGTGATGAGTCTTCCATGTACATCTAGTGGTCATGAATCTATCTAGGTGATCATTGACTAACTCACCAAGTCGTCCCACTTCCTATAGATCAGAGAGCAGGGCTCAGTAGGGAGCTTGGGATGCCTCTATGTGAGGGAGATAGTGCAGTGACATGGAGTACCTTCTTATATTTTATTCTATCGTGACACACACTTTACTTCACGGTTATGGAAGGGGTTGTAGGAGGCTTTCAGGATGCAACTACGTTTGAGCACCACCTTCCGTCCTCAAACAGATGGTCAAAATGAGTGGACCATTCAGAGCCTCGAGGGCATGATACGTGCTTGTGTCCTCAACTTCGGTCTCACATGGGAGGATCACATACCTTTGGTGTAGTTTTCCTACAACCTCAGTGATCACTACACCATAGGGATGAAACCTTTTGAGGAATTATATAGGCAACCATGCAGATCACCCTTGTGTTGGACAAAGCTAGGGTAGTCAGCAATGGTGGGACCTAAGATGGTTCAATCTACCACGAAGAAGGTTCAGATCATCCAGGAGAGGATGAAGACTGAATAGAGTAGGCATATATCATATTATTATAGGAGACATATACCTCTATAGTTCACGGATTTCAACCACATATTTCTACGAGTCTCCCCTTGACGAGGTCTACTAATATTTGTCCTAGGCAGCAGGTTATCTCTCATATTCATCAGACTATTCCAGATTCTCAACAGAGTTGGCGAGGTGGATTACCGCTTAGCTATTCCACCTAAGATGCACAGGGTGCACGACGTCTTCCACATATCTCAACTATGGAGATACATCAATGACCCTTCTGACATCATCGACCATGAAGAGTTGGACGTCAAAGATGGGGCGAGTTTCACAGAGGTTCCAGTCGAGATTGAGGATCAACAGGAGTGGGTCCTATGTGGATGGTTCATACCTCGAGTGCACATACGATGGCAGCACGAGAACCTCCATGAGAGAAAATGGGCGCGGGAGGCTCAGATGCATGCTCAGTAACCGCATTTGTTCCCTTAGATTGAGTTGTAGCTTACGGGGACGTAATGTCCTAAGGTGGGGAGAATGTAAAGACCTGGAATTTCAATGGATGTTTTTTCCTTAAATACATGGGAATTTTAGGAGTCTGCAAAAACTGACGGCACATGATTTTCGAGGCCCGGTGTGGCTAGAAACAATTTCTAATGTTTTTTAGTTATGTTTCGTAAATTTAATAGTGGTTTTTTTTATAACTTTTGAACCGATGCTATGAATTGAAATCTGAGGTCATAGTTGATCTCGCAGTGCCGATATTCTCTTAAGAAGAATTTCACTTCAACAGAAGTGTTTCCAGAATTGATGATAGTTTTTGGGATTTACGGGGAATAATAGAATAAAATAAGTGAATTTTTTATTTTATTTTATTTGTAAAAATCTCCTCTTGGATGTTTGTGGGGGGGACACCACACCTTAACCTCCCATGAGAGGTTATGGTGGTGGGGCCCACCCGAACTCAACCTACCATGGGAGGATAAATGATTTATGAACCACTAGGGTTTTGAAACCCTTGAAACTCTCCATTAAGTGGGGAGAATCCTTGATTTCCCCACTTTATGGTGACAAATCCACCCAATTAATTATTTTGAATCTTTTTGAATTTTGACCCAATAATTAAATAATGGATTAAATTAATCCATTATTTTTGGTTGTTGGCATTTTTCATTAGGTGGTGCTTTGGAAAAATGAGAACATGGGATAAAAATAATTCTCTAACGAATAACAATTTTTCGGCCAACGAAGAATGATCTTCAACAAGAGCAAGGGGGAAAGCACAGTGTAACGACCCGAAATTTTGAATAAATCTTGTTTCCTAATTTTGTGTGTTATTTTTTTTATACTGATTTTTTTTTTCATTTGATAATATGAGTATAATTAAAATGAGACCGTTGGGTTTTTGTCTGTTATATGACCATTGGTCAATATGACCCCTGGAAACTAAACGTTTTGATTATTGTCTCTAAATACAAGTAATATTGGTTAATTAATATAGAAAGAAGATTCGATGGCCTCACCCAGTCGTCTTGGACCGATCGAATCTCATCTAACAGAACTTGGGAAGGAGGTAGCACCAATGGGCTTTGGTCTGGACCAAACCCAAGCTAAACGTCGTCGGGTGAAGCTAGAACGGAATCGCCTTTGCGAGAAGTTCAAACTGATAGAAATTATTACTCGTGCGATGTTGGCCAAGCCTCCCTCAGATTCTCTCACCATAGCACACCTTACACTTAGGTCCTATGCTGGTGTGATAAGGGGATATGTAAGGAGACCATAACTGCCTTGTGTAATACTTTGTTTTAAATAAAAATTGGGATTTCTTCTTATGATGAAGTTTATGAATTTTCTAATGTCCGGATAAATACAGTATGCATATTTTTAATGAATTTTAGAAAAAGGATATTTTAAAAATGTTTATGTAAACCTTAAATAATTAAAAATGTGTAATGATTTTCGAAAAATGGTCTTCTACAATTATGTTCAGTAAAAAATTTAGAGTCTAATAAGATCAACATAATTTTTGATGAATAGTAAATTATGAATAGTGATTTTATGCTTAGGATTAGTAATGTGACCAAATGGATTAGTATTCTCACTTAAAGAAAGTATTAATATAATCTAGGCACCTTGATTAAGTAGTGTGATTCAATAAAATGGTTAAATAACGGTTTCATAAATTATTATTCAAGTATTAGTTTTTTTCAGGTGAATAGTGTTTTTTAATTAAAAATTAAATTAAAAATATTTAGAAAATTATTTTTATAAAATGGATTTCATTTTTGAACTCAGAGCATCGATATTATGTTAGGGTAAATTTTGGGGTTTTTTCTGAAAAAAATTAATTTTCGGTGAATAGTGTAATTATTTAAAAAATGGACTAAAAATATTTAGGAAATTATTTCTATAAAATGGAGTTCATTTTTGAAATCAGAGCATTGATATTTTATTAAGGTGAAATTTTGGGATCCTTCTGAAAAAAAGTTGAATTTTCAGTGAATAGTAAAAATACAGTTTTAGGGTTTCAGTATGTTTAATGACATCATAACTGTGTCATGATGATGTCATGAGATATTTTAAGGGTTGGCCGGCTAAGGGTGATGAATTATTGTTTTTGGGGCCCCATGTGGCATAACTCCATGGTAAATTCCAAGGGAGAGAACATGGTTTTGAGAAAAGCACTTTTGAGGTGTCCCTTGGCCATTAATGCCTTGTCCCCTCACTTTCCCTATAAATACCAAGCCATCCTCTCATCCATTTAGACTCCCCACTCCCCCCAACGAATTTCTAGTCTCATTACCACCCAAGGAGTCCTCCCAAGGTGCCCCCAATCCCTCAAGGCCCAAACCATTGAGTTTTAAGAGTTACGTTTTAAGGTAAGGGATCTGATCTCTCTCTTTCTTTTCAAGAAATCTATTTTATGTAATTTCTTTTATGCTCCATGTTCTTATGTTAAATGGTGTTATTTTATACTCCTCTTACTGACCTTTTCATGTTCCCATAATGATAGATCCCATTTTACTCTCATTATTTCGTTTTATGAAGTTTTATGTGGCGTCATTAGGCTGCCGAAATTTTTGTAACGGATTCTTTCTCCCTTCTCATTTTTCAAGATCTATTTTCATGTAAAGTATTTCAAGTTCCTTTTTATTATGTTTGGGTATGATCTATAAATTTATCATACTGATATTTTATGATCATATGATGAGAGACCCCATTTGATCTCTTCAATTCAGTATTTTGATGTTTTAAGTGGCGCCATTAGGCTGCTGAATTTTTAAGTGGTTCTTCACCATTCTCGTTTTGAAGTTATACTTTCATGTCAATTCTTTGAAGTTCCTTTTTGTTATATTGGGGTATGATCTCTATATATATCATACTGATCTTTTATGACCATATGATGAGAGACCCCATTTGATCTCTTCAATTCAGTATTTTGATGTTTTAGTGGCGTCGTTAGGCTGCTGAATTTTTAAGTGGTCCTTGCACCTTTCTCCCTTTTCAAAGTTCTAATTCAATGTCATGTCTTGCAAGTTCCTTTTTATTATTTTGGGGTATGATCTCTATATCTATCATACTGATATTTTATGTTCATATTATGAGAGACCCTATATGATCTCATCAATTCATTTTTGGTTGAAGTTTATGTAACACTATTAGGCTACCGAATTTTCATAAGAGAAATCTTATTTTTGTCTTCCTTTCATGTTCTTCATTTCATATGGTATATTTTCAAATTTCATTACCATGTTCTAAAATCCCTTATATTCTGTCCCTCTACTATTTTATGGGTAATATATGAATGTTTTACCCATGTCCCCTCTCTTTTCAATGTTTTGTAAAAACCTTGTAACATAGCCGTTATGCTGCAGAATTTTTGTCTCAAAATGTCTCTCTCTTTTTCTAAAGATATATTATGATATTAAGTGAATACTCAAAGCCCTTATTTCTACAAGGGTATTCACATGTATATCAAAATGTTCTATTTTAAATTCTGGGATTTACATACATGAAACCCGCTTTCCATTTTCTGTGGGTTTAAAGTGGCATAAAGATCATGTTTTTAAAGCAGTTTTTAAAACGTTATGATTACGAAATGAAACCCATTTCTTTTGTGATATATGGGTTGTTTATGATATGATTGATGATGATATATGTGGCTCAGATGATAATAATGACATGTCAAGGGTGCGCCCAGATAGCGCTCCAATGCATTGGGTAAAGACTTAATCTCTAGAGATGACCATTTTTAACGATGCCTTGGTGAATAACCTTGGTAATTTTTAACGACACCTTTGGGATGGACCTTGGTGAAACGAAACGATTGTCAATATTAAATGTTGTAGCCACATCTTCAAGTTATGAAAAATGTTATTTTTATTATGATATGCCTCATGATTTCATTCTCATGCCTTAAAGTTCTTTTCATGACTTTATTGATGTAACTCAAGTTCATATGTAAAATGTTTCACTTGTTTCCCTTACTGGGCCTTCTACTCACCCTTTCATTTGATGTATGTCCCCAGGTTATGAGATGTAGTAATGAAACTAGGATGAACTTAAAGAGAAGCCTTTAAAGTGTTTAAGAATAATTTTTTATCTTGTTTTCATGTATTATGTTCCTGGTTTCCAAGACACTAAACCTTAAAGATCCTCAGTTTTGTATAATGTAATGAAAGTTTATGTTATAAAAAGACGAGATTCTATAGTTGGTATCAAAGGATGGTTTAGTTATTTGTGGGAATTAGGATATGAAAACATTAGGAAGAATCCTATAGAAAAGTTTATATATAGGAAATCTTCCTGGTATTTTGGTGAGTATTGAGTAATGGGTTTCCAAGCAAATACATCCCTGTCTTGATATGAGCAGGTAGAGGTGGCTCTGGCATAGATGTACATAGTGGTAAACCCTGAAAACACCACTTTGAGCTAGACTCGAACAGGAACTGGTACACGACAACGGGCCTTGCTGCACTCTTGGTTACGACACTCCCGGGAGATATGCTTTGGTAAATTCATAAGCTTAGTATGAACCATTAATAAAGGAACAAAGATAAAATAAAATAAAGATTCACATAAGGACATATGATCATGGATAACCTAGTTTGAAATCTAGGGGATCACAAGTCAGGGTATACTTTTCTTCTACAAGTTATCCTTATATGAGTTATGTTCCTTTTCATGATTATTGGATAAGTATTAAAGCCCCTAATTGTACTTTGTTTTCATAGTTAATGGTGGGAAATGGAAGAACATGTCCCAACAACTAATGTGATAAGAAATGTGACGATTTCCATATTAATATGAAAGAGGTGATTAGGGGATTAAAAGATGATTGTTATTTTTGAATACGGTCACTATTTTGGGGACCCTATATGATCGAGGTAAATAGATTACTACGTTATTTTCATTGAGAAGTAAGGTTGACTTATATTTTTAAGAATCGATGAATTTAAGGTGGGCTTATAGAAATTTAGGTTACTTATGGGAATTATTAACCTATCTTGGGTAAAATATGCTTAGGTTAGCTACTTTTTTTATAAGATGTTAGGAGTGGTTGATGTTGTTTGGAGATGAACAATGAATTTTATTTTGGAAGACTATGTTATCAAATCCCTCTTGTATTTGGGTTTCAATCTTAGTTTGGTTTATTTTGAGGAATTTTAAGGACCGTTATTTATGGAATGGTCTATGATGAACTTTGGGTAGTACCATAGAACTTTGAAGATTTAAAAGTAGTTTCCATTCCTATGGGATTCTTTCTTTTTGAAGAGTTGTTTTACCTTAACCTTTCTGTTTTTGGGATAATGTTTAAAGATAGATGAAATAGATAGTTAATCTTTTGTGGATTATGTGATTCTCTAGAAGATGATTCTTGTGTTTTGATGAGACCAAGTAGTTTTGAATGCTCATCATTTGGAGAAAATATTTGTTTTGGTAGAAACTTATTAAAGGATGAAACTCTACATGAAGGTAGGTATATTTTCTTATGTTTTTGTTCTATTTAGTAAATGAATTCCTCAAAATTATGAAAAGAAACGTAAAACAAAAATGTTGTTGGTTTACGTTTCCTACTAGGTAATCAAAGACCGTTTACACACATCATAAGTTTGGGATTTTCTTATGGTTAACTTTCTCCTAATCATGTTTTCTATCACTCTCCCTTAGAACATGACCCTTTGTTTTCTCCACCATGTCCATGTTTTCCTACATGGAATCCTAGTGTGGGTTATCTCGGGTGACCTTTGTACTTCCCTTTCATTCTTTTAAAGTAATAGTTTTACTGACTCCTTTTTCGATGTGGTAATTTCAATGAAATTTCAAAATCCAATTTTTAAAAATTGTGAGGACGCAATTTCTTAAGGGGGAGGATTGTAATGACCTGAAATTTTGAATAAATCTTGTTTCCTAATTTTGTGTGTTATTTTTTTTATACTCAACAAATTTTTTTTCATTTGATAATATGAGTATAATTAAAATGAGACCATTGGGTTTTTGAATGTTATATAACCATTGGTCAATATGACCCCCGGAAACTAAACGTTTTGATTATTGTCTCTAAATACAAGTAATCTTGGTTAATTAATATAGAAAGAAGATTCGATGGCCTCACCCAGTAGTCTTGGACCGATCGAAGCCCATCTAACAGAACTTGGGAAGGAGGTAGCACCACTGGGCTTTGCTCTGGACCAAACCCAAGCTGAACTTCATCGGGTAAAGCTAGAACGGAATCATCTTTGTGAGAAGTTCAAACTGATAGAAATTACTACTCGTGCGATGTTGGCCGAGCCTCCCTCAGATTCTCTCACCTTAGCACACCTTACACTTAGGTCCTATGCTGGTGTGATAAGGGGATATGTAAGGAGACCGTAACTGCCTTGTGTAATACTTTGTTTTAAATAAAAATTGGGATTTCTTCTTATGATGAAGTTTATGAATTTTCTAATGTCTGGATAAATACATTATGCATATTTTTAATGAATTTTAGAAAAAGGATATTTTAAAAATGTTTATGTAAACCTTAAATAATTAAAAATGTGTAATGATTTTCGAAAAATGGTCTTCTACAATTATGTTTAGTACAAAATTTAGAGTCTAATAAGATCAACTTAATTTTTGATGAATAATAAATTATGAATAGTGATTTTATGCTTAGGATCAGTAATGTGACCAAATGGATTAGTAATCTCACTTAAAGAAAGTATTAATATAATCTAGGCACCTTGATTAAGTAGTGTGATTCAATTAAATGGTTAAATAACGGTTTCATAAATTATTAATCAAGTATTAGTTATTTCCGGGTGAATAGTGTTTTTTAATTAAAAATTAAATTAAAAATATTTAGAAAATTATTTTTATAAAATGGATTTCATTTTTGAACTCAGAGCATCGATATTATGTTAAGTTAAATTTTGGGGTTTTTTCTAAAAAAATGAATTTTTGGTGAATAGTGTAATTATTTAAAATATAGATTAAAAATATTTAGGAAATTATTTTTATAAAATGGAGTTCATTTTTTTGAAATCAGAGCATTGATATTTGATTAAGGTGAAATTTTGGGATCTTTCTGAGAAAGTTGAATTTTCAGTGAATAGTAAAAATACAGTTTTAGGGTTTCGGTATGTTTAATGACATCATAACTGTGTCATGATGATGTCATGAGATATTTTAAGGGTTGGACGGCCAAGGGTGATGAATTATTGTTTTGGGGGCCCCATGTGTCCTAACTCCACGGTAAATGCCAAGGGAGAGCACATGGTTTTGAGAAAAGCACTTTTGAGGTGTCCCTTGGCCATTAATGCCTTGTCCCCTCACTTTCCCTATAAATACCAAGCCATCCTCTCATCCATTTCGACTCCCCACTCTCCCCCAACGAATTTATGGTCTAATTACCTCCCAAGGAGTCCTCCCAAGGTGCCCCAAAGCCCTCAAGGCCCAAACCTTTGAGTTTTATGAGTTACGTTTTAAGGTAAGGGATCTGATCTCTCTCTTTCTTTTCAAGAAATCTCTTTTATGTAATTTCTTTTATGCTCCATGTTCTTATGTTAAAGGGTGTTCTTTTATAATCCTCTTACTTCCCTTTTCATGTTACCATAATGATAGATCCCCTCTTACTCTCATTATTTCGTTTTATGAAGTTTTAAGTGGCGTCGTTAGGCTGCCGAAATTTTTGTAACAGATTCTTTCTCTCTTCTCATTTTTCAAGATCTATTTTCATGTTAAGTATTTCAAGTTCCTTTTTATTATGTTGGGGGTATGATCTCTAAATTTTTCATACTGATATTTTATTATCATATGATGAGAGACCCCATTTGATCTCTTCAATTCAGTATTTTGATGTTTTAAGTGGCGCCGTTAGGCTGCCGAATTTTTAAGTGGTTCTTCACCCTTCTCGTTTTGAAGTTCTACTTTCATGTCAATTCATTCAAGTTCCGTTTTGTTATGTTGGGGTATGATCTCTATATCTATCATACTGATATTTTATGACCATATGATGAGAGACCCCACTTGATCTCTTCAATTCAGTATTTTGATGTTTTAGTGGCGTCGTTAGGCTGATGAATTTTTAAGTGGTCCTTGCACCTTTCTCCCTTTTCAAAGTTCTAATTCCATGTCATGTCTTGCAAGTTCCTTTTTATTATTTTGGGGTATGATCTCTATATCTATCATACTGATCTTTTATGTTCATATGATGAGAGACCCTATTTGATCTCATCAATTCATTTTTGGTTGAAGTTTATGTAACGCTGTTAGGCTACCGAATTTTCCTAAGAGAAATATTATTTTTGTCTTCCTTTCATGTTCTTAATTTCATATGGTATATTTTTAAATTTCATTACCATGTTCTTAAATCCCTTATATTCTGTCCCTCTACTATTTTATGGGTCATTTATGAATGTTTGACCCATGTCCCCTCTCTTTTCAATGTTTTCTAAAAACCTTGTAACATAGCCGTTATGCTGCATAATTTTCGTCTCAAAATGTATCTCTCTTTTCTAAAGATATTTTATGATATTAAGTGAACACTCAAAGCCCTTATTTATATAGGGGTATTCACATGTATATCAAAATGTTCTATTTTAAATTCTGGGATTTACATACATGAAACCCCCTTTCCCTTTTCCGTGGGTTTAAAGTGACATAAAGATCATGTCTTTAAAGCAGTTTTTAAAACATTATGATTACGAAATGAAACCCATTTCTTTTATGATATATGGGTTGTTTATGAAATGATTGATGATGATATATGTGGCTCACATGATAATAAAGACATGTCAAGGGTTATCCCAGATAGCGCACCAATGCATTGGGTAAAGACTTAATCTCTAGAGATGACCATTTTTAACGACGCCTTGGTGAATAACCTTGGAAATTTTTAACGACACCTTGGGGATGAACCTTGGTGAAACGAAACGATTGTCAATATTAAATGTTGTAGCCACATCTTCAAGTTATGAAAAATGTTATTTTTATTATGATATGCCTCATGATTTCATTCTCATGCCTTAAAGTTCTTTTCATGACTTTATTGATGTAACACAAGTTCATATGTAAAATGTTTCACTTGTTTCGCTTACTGGGCCTTCTGCTCACCCTTTCCTTTGATGTATGTCCCCAGGTTATGAGATGGAGTAATGAACCTAGGATGAACTTAAGGAGAATCCTTTAAAGTGTTTAAGAAGAATGTTTTATGTTGTTTTTATGTATTATGTTCCTGGTTTCCAAGACACTAAACCTTAAAGATCCTCAGTTTTGTGTAATGTAATGAAAGTTTATGTTATAAAAAGACGGGATGCTATACACTTTCCTTGAAGAACACTGATGATGTTGTCCATGACATCATTATCGTCTTTCCTGATGTCAATGAATCGACGTCTACCTTCCCGCGACATTGACAACGAAAATGAATCTGATTTAGGTGTTCAAAGTTGATTCATTTCTAGTTCTTTGTTTTCCTTCGTGGGTTATAATTCAAATCCCCTTGATATCCCTATAACACGAACGGGACGGGCCAGACAAACATGGATCGACCCCTCCTTCTTTGTGGAATTTGATGCTGAATGCGTCATGAGTATGGGATGAGCGTTACTCATCAAAAATGGTTGAGGATCGATGGCATTGTCGGGAAGAGTGTGAGACTTCTTCCGAAACGATAATCAGGAAACCAGAACTCGTCCGGTGACCCGCAAAAGGTTAGCTAGCGATTGGAATCGGAAAACGACACTGGTGGAATGTAGGAAAGGCAGATGAAAAACCGTCCAGCCACATGAAAAGTGGGGGCACAACCATGCCGCCATAGGAAAAGTCACAGCCCCTAGCAGCTGCAGTGCAGCGGCGGCCCGCGCAAGGCCGGCCGTGAAGGAAAATAATGGCTCAAGCCGCTAGGTCGACCTAGAAGGTGCAGCGCAATGGCGTCACGCGGTGGAGTAGAAGAAGCTGCGACACCTAGACACAGCGGTGCAGGAGCTTCTGGATCATGGCCAACCACGAGGAAGAACGACGGCCTGAGTCGTAGGGCCACCAGAGGAGGCACTACGCAACCGACGCCGCGCGAGAGTTGGCTGGCTACTCGGCCAGCTGGGAGGAGCAGGACCCACCGCAGGTCCTGCATGATGTAGACTGAAGCCACCTTGCGCTGGTTTATATCCCACCCAAACGGCTTATCCATTTGGGATTACCAGGGGCGTGCGTCATTACCTTGGACACAGCTAGGGCGGACCCCACAGGCTGTTGGGCCGGACCCAGCGCGGGCCCGAACCAACGTGGTCCGGGCCGCCCTTGCGGTCTGGGCCGCCCCCGCAGACTGGGTCAGACCATCAGACCAGGTCAGACCCAGTCCGGACCCAGGTCGGGCTGGCGCGGTCCGACTGGGCCGGACCCGACCCGGACCCGTTTGACCCGATTTCACCTTTTCACTAAAAACATGGGCTACGGGTGTCCGACTGATGAACCGTCTACAGTGAAATAAATATTGGAGCAAGATAGTTCTTTTGGTATACCTCATGTGAGGTTTGGAAGAAGTTGGGGTATGATCGGGATAGATTGAACCTAAATTTAACCGGTCCCTCAGAATGGAAATGCCTATTACTCTCAGACCGGGCGTCCGATTGACGCACCGTCTGTCGCGTTGTGTTCCTTTTGACAATACAGAATTCGGGATACATCAAAATGAGACTACGTGGAAGTTGATGTGTCTACTATTGGATTGAGGAGCAGAACCTCCTATAATCAAACATGCTTGTGGAAACCCTGTGGATGGCTGCACGCTGACAACTATTCCTGGATCCTATGTGGGTCTGAGAGCTCGGACTACTATTCCTGGATCCTATGTGGGTCCAACAGTTCTGACAACTATTCTGGGATCCTTTGTGGGATCGAAAAAATTGATGGTCTTGGATCCTATGTGAGTCCATCAGTTTAGATGGTCTTGGATCCTATGTGGATCCGATAGCTCCAACTACTGTTCCTGGATCCTGTGTCGGTCCGACAGTTATAACTGCTGGTCCACGATCTTGTGTGGGTCCGACAACATTGATGATTCTGTTTCTACATCTTATCATTACTATCTCTCTACATAAGTGTATACCTGGGTGAGCTGAGTCAGTAACTCTTGTGTTTCTTCATGATTGAGATAGATTACTTGATAACTTAGGTATATGTATGGGCATATAACTAAGTGGGGTCATCCGTTGTTTTTTATACTTTGTGGTTATCCATGATGGATTTTTGGATACCATGAGGGTCTCGAGATCCCTACTGAGTATCATTATTCTCACCCCTGAAATGGTTATTCCCACAGCTCATTCTGTTGGATGCAGACGACGGACATCGCTGACAGAGGCTAAGTGTATGAGGACTGGATGGTACCCAGAGGTGGACCTCACGACAAGTCGGTACCCGATGGAGACTGACGGATGAGGAGTGTTGAGGAGGCTATATGTACCTACCCTTCAGGTACGATCCCTGGTGGATATTCAAGGAGTTGCTTTTCATCTTTCAGCTATTTTTTTAGTTTCTTGTACTTTCAGTTTCCTTGTACTTTATAGTTGGGCTTGTATTTCTGACCCCTTTACTTTTCAGTACTCCGTTTTATATAGTTTTAGTGAGTTTTTTGCTTCCAACTTATACTCTGATTGTGTGTGTTTATAGTTTAAAAAGACAATGCCTTCCCAGTTTTAGGGATTTACGCCTTTGGTGCTTGTTTCTATCCCATGGCCTATAAAAGGCAGTCTTAGAGTAGTCACGTCACGTGCACCGAGGGACAGGTCATGTCAAATATAGTAAAATTATATTTCTAAAAGGGTACTAATTATTATAACTTTTACATAAACTATAGGAATTTCCATTCCTATCAAATTTGAAGTAAATTAGGTAAACTAAGTAAATAATTCCCAAATAAATTATCTTTTCTGACCATCCACACCGTAACATTATTTAAATCATTTTTCCATGGTATTCTTAAACATAGACCACTATTGAACAATTTCATATTCAAAGTGATAAAAAAATTGTTTCCTTTTTATTATTTTTGTATACCAACATTTCAAGTTTATTATATAAGTCATTTATTCAACTTTCCACCTTTATTGGGTCTAATGATCCACTAAAATTCATTGGTTTCTGTATCATGTAATATTCTATTATAGCAATGTTAGTCTATATATAATTTATTTTTATTATTTCATGGGTGTTAATTATAATAGATAGCATCAAATGATTTTATAATTCAATAAAGTTTCCTATTATAATTATTATTGGTTGGAGATATATATTTTCGTAATCCTCATGATGAATTCCAACTTCAGTTACACTGTATTCTTTGTGGAAAATCATCTTAAACATATATGGATTAGATTAAAAAAATTATAAATCCTGAAAATCTTTCACATTATAATTCAACTATAAAGTAGAATATTTTTAACGAGTACATTCTCATAGCTTATAATGGTACCTATTTTTTTTCATATCAATAATATAAGGACCTATATCATAATGAAACCATAATTTGATTATTTATATAAAGTTTTCAGATTCTTATATATACGAGATAATTTAAATTTATGTATTTATAGAACTAGGTGAAAAATTATATAAAATGGTGGAATCATTCACATGTTCTATATTTTCCCCTAATAAATATCATGAATTTTACACCAAAATTTCATTGTAGGCAATTTTTCTTCCACTAAGAGGAGTCACCATAACCCAACCATGACCTTGATAACACCTCTACTCATACCTTTATCATATAATTTTTTTTTGAAAATATGTATGAGAAAAAGAAAATAATATTAAAGGATATTCATATAATATCATTATATAATTATAGTAAAAAACAGGAAAACCTATGAGGAAGTATAACTTATTAAAAATCAAACATTGTGATCATAAATAAAAGATTTCCCAAAGTGAAAAAAAAAATTTAAAATAAAATCATTATAAACAATTATATGTTGTAGTAAAAACGATGTGTAAACCCAAAAGAACATGGGAACACATGGAAATATTACATTAAAAATAAAAACCTTTCACCTTTGAAAATTACCAACATCATAAAATAAATATATTTAAATAAAAACTATTTCTGAAATGAAAATGTAGGTATCCAAGAGAACCATATTCATATCCTATTTTCACTCATTTTTAAACCAAATCATAATAATTTAATCCCCATTAATTACATAAGATAGACCAACATAATTATCTATCTCATTTTCAACATTGAAGACTACATCAATACCTAATTCATTATAGGGAAAGGCCGGGATCACCCACTATAATGAGCTATATCAAGATCAATATTCGTCATCCATTATTATAAATTATTCTTTATGAATAAAAAATTTAAAATTTCATAATTACATCATATAAACATTGAAAAAACTCTTTTAAGCCCATAATTAAAACACTATCCATTTTATCATAATCTTAATGAGAAATATCCGTTAACTTAGAATCTAATATAAATTAAAATATACCAAAATAGAAATAATATTATCTACTTTGAAAATATATTTGAATATTTATAGTTATCTTGATTAAAAATAAAATCTATGATTTGGGGGAAAAGTGTTCAAGTTGTATACATCAAAACATTTACCCATTTGTAAATAGTTTAAAATATACCATATAAAAAAGGTGAAAACATTTATTTTGTATTTTTATAATTAATATAAAAAATAGACAAAAATGATATTCAAACCCCATTAAATCAAAAATAGGAATGTTTTATCAACATTAAAAATTATTCATTTTTGGAGAATGATTTTAAAATACTACAAATAACACTTTATAAGATAATCTATTCCCTTATGTCTTGTCTTGATTTAAACATTGTATAAATCCATAATAATAAAATTGAAGTATTTTTATACACAAAAAAATTTTATATTTCATGTTAATTTCATTAAATTATTAATTTTATTTGATTTATGAGTGTGTGTAATTTAGTTACTAAAATGTTTAAGTTTATGATGGACCAATCAATTAGTTTATAACTTCCAAAAATCAGTGGTTTATTGACTATGGTCAAAGAGGTCATGGTTTAATTACCTCTCTAATGTTAACAAAGATATAATTAACATTTTTTTATCATAAATAAATGGTTAAAACAAACCATATATGGTGGTTATGAAAAATGAATATCATCATTTCTTGGAAAAGGTAGTTCGTACATATGGATAAACGAAAATTATAATTTTATAATAGGTTGAAAATAAATAAACTAATTAATATTTAAATTATAAAAAATCATAAATATGTTATTAATTTCATATTTATTTATTATTTCAGTTCTTTGGACTATTCTTCTATGGTGTAAATTAAAAATGATTTATATCTCTTCATAGAGGTGGTATTCCACATGCACGCATGAACAACGTCATCAATTTCAAACGTATTCAAAAGATAAGATGTTATGTAATATATAAAATATAAATAATAATTATAGTGTAATAAATATAATTTAAATAAATTTATTCCACCATTTGAACTATATATTTAAGTTAGTGATGAAAAAGGAAACACATCACTTGGTACAATTCGTAGTCCGCATGTACATATGAGAAACGTTTTAATTTCATATGGGATTAAAAAATCATAAAAAAATTTATTACTAAATAATAATAAAATTTCATTATATCAATGATACTTATATAATTATTTAATCTTTGTGAAAGAATATTTTATAGAGGTATAAGAAAAAATAAACACGAAACTGTTGGTTAAAAAATTATTTCTCTTTATTGGAAAACCACCCATAAATTTCACCTTAATTTTTATTGGGTTGGTATTTCTCTGATATAACGACCTATAATAATTGGGGAGTGATTATAGGAATATATTTTTCATAGGATTTTTTTGAGGAAAAAGTATAAATGTGTGTGATGAATATATTAGAGGATGTTCCCTTTTATAAGTGTGGGGTGGCACACATGTTATTATTCCAACTTTTAAAATAATATAAATTCATAATAATGTGAAAGTATAACCAAAACTATCCAATTTCTTATATAAGATTATAATGTTATAGATAAATTTATATATTAATAATTAATATGAGGTTTTAGGTCTACATCAGTAAGTTTTTTCCTTAATTAACTCATCCAATATTTTTCCAAGTTAAATAATTTTAAGAAAGGTTAATATTCAAATAACCTAAAAGGAAATTCAAATATTAAAAAAATTAAAGAAATTAATTAAATATATTAAACTCATTTGTTTAATTCTCAATTTTATCAAGTGAATTATATTAATTTCAATATAAATATGCATTCCACAATGAAAACAAATATGGGAAAACCCCTTTTTAATCCTTAAAATTATTGTATAACAAAATTATGTATGATGATCATAAATTATATAATAATAGCATTATTTTATTTTAAAAGGGGTATAATAAAACTCTAAAAATATATAACATAATTTTACGACATAAATACAATAATAGAGATTATTATTTTCGTATAAATCTACATTTTTCACAATTGAACCAAAAATAAATATTTTCAAAACAATTCACAAAATCTAACCCTGGGAAATATTTTTAGGATAAAACAAAAAATTAATTCCATTTTATTACTTTAAAAGAAAAAAAAATAAAATTTAACTTTGAATTAAAATAATGTAATACGTTGAAAAATATATTTAATATATTTATTTTTTTTCCAGTAGAACAATTATATATATATATATAACCCCAAAGAATATGAATCTGTAAAATGTATAAAAATAAATCCATATAATGTTATAATTGTAGGAAATAATTTCTTTTCAAAACTAGTGTTATTGATAATGACATGTAATCCTTGAAAATTTAATTTTATTGTGTATAATAACAAATGGGAATTGAGATTGGATAATTCCATATATGATATTTAAACTAGTATAAAAGTGTTTTATTTTTAGTAAATGAAATAAATATGTATTTTTGTTTTAATATTTATAATACTAATTTTTCATGCTGTTTTTTTATTTTCCTTTTATGGATTTCTTGCATAGCCTAGTTTTTTTTCAAACATACTTTTACAAACATGTTTTTAGGATTTTTTGGTGGAGTTATTGTAAAATAATTTCTCTGTGGATGGGGATAATAGTGTGAGTATGGTGTTTCAAAATTGTTTCATGTACCATATAGGAATTCATGATTTTTGGTTTTTATATAATATTGAGATTTATCTATATTTATTAATTCGTATATCCATTTTTTATTTTGGTTATACTATATTAAAATACTGGATTAGTAATCATTATGATAATTATTGATTTAGTATGCCTTATTATTCATGTCTTGGTGTTTTTTCACATAACACATAATCACATATTGTGTTTCCGGGATGTTAGTTCTTAATATATATTATGTTTATATGTGTAATTCTAATCTATATCCTATATCCAAGTGTATTCAAACATCTTGGTCAACAAACGGTTTCAATGCATACTCAGGTGGGGATCAGATCGAATTGGTTCATGATATTCACTTTAGTTGTTTTTGGGAATTTCAAATTTAATTTAAATTCCACTTTTGCATATATTGTTGTTCCATTGATCATTAAAAAACATTTCTATAAGTCTCAGGTATTGTTTCAATCATGTTATAAATTATTCATTTGAATATATCCAAAATTAAATCTTCTTCTCAAAACATTTGAGTTTTATGTATCATTTATATAATTACTACCTCATCTTTGAATGATTATCTTTTGTTTTTATTCTCTTTGATATAATCATTTAGTTCATTATTATACTTAAATATTAATTTGATTCCCATTTTTAAATAATCCACTTCTATAAAATCTTATTAAATTGATATCAGTTACATTATAACCCTCTCAAAATAATTTACATCAACATCACATTACTTTACATAATCATACGATTGTTTCAAATGTCCTCCAATATTAATAGTCATCCTATATTGAAGTTCATTCTCATTAATCTATCCTTTAATGTCCCTTTTTATGTAAAAAACACCATTCAAATGAATTGTCTCCCATGTTTTGGAATGATATTTGAAATCCATTATAATCATAATTATATTTTAATGTAATATTTAATTTAGTTTCCCCTTCTTCAAAAAATAAGTATCATCATCAACCTTTTAATTTTATATGATGATCATCTAAAAAAGATAATTTTTATATTTACTTATATATTTCATGATTTATTTAGGGGGATCCTCCTTCAATGTTTTGTTTCATTTTTCACATGATATTTATTTATTAAACGACAAAAAATAAAGATCATAAAATTCACAAATTCATAAAAATTGAAACATGCTAATGAATGATTCCCTTAAATCCTATATTTTAATCACATTAACTTACTTTCCATAATATTTAAGAATTTATAAGTTATATATTATTCCCCTCCATCAACATAATTGATTTCATGTTTCTCCATAGATTTTAATTCTAATTAATTTTTTGAGTATCATGTTGGACCATTGTATTTTTACCTACATCTTATTTTCCCAAAAAGTTCTATGAAAATAATAAAATGATATCTTTAAATGATATAAAAATTAAATAGACAATACCTATGTACTATAAAATTGGGGAAATATCTTTTGAATTTTCATTATGATGTAAACATACATAATATCATTAATGAGTCTATGGATAAAATTCATGACCTCAATCATTTTAAAGTATAAACTTTCATCATTTATGATTGCTTATATATTAAAATCATCTATATATTGATGCCAAACTTATAAATTTACATATTTTATCTCGAGGACTCTTTTGTAAATATAAGATATGTTTTCTAACTTACTTTAGTGCATATGATACTCATCATATTGATAAAAATAAAATTTTATAATTATTCATTTAAAATTAATTATTCCTTTTCATAAATATTGGAAAAAATATACTTGCATCATTCATTGAAAACCTAAAATCATCTCTCCCATATATTTCATAAATAATTGAAAATAAATCATTAAATACAAGTGAGTATAAATTATATGTCATTCATTTCATAAATATATGATTAATATATTCAAAAAATAGTGGATATAATTTTAATTTATGTAATTTCAATATTCAAGAACATCCCATGATAGATTCACCAAGATTAATGTTTGGGCTCTAATACCAACTGTTACAAAAATAACTCTTCAAACACACCATAAGTCAGGGGTTAATTATTTTTCACCACTACTAGTATATTTTATCATATCGGAAATTTTCTGAATTTACCCCAAAATTTATATTCATGAAAGATAATTATACATAAATAATAAATTAATGTCATGGTTAAATTAACATATCCCAAAATTAGTTATAAATACCAAATACTGAATGGCTTGGTGTTAAAGATACCAGTTACAAAAAATTCTTATTTTAAAATAGATATGGAAATTTCACCATAACCATTATCCCCAAAAACCACTTCTAGAAATATCATTATAAACAATAATATTCAATACTGAGTTAATGAAAACATAAAAGGGTAAGTTATAAATTTCAGTAAGGGATAAATATAATCTTTTCATAACAGTTACTTCTTAAAAATGCATGAAACAAATGAATATGAAAGAAATACCAGAAAAAAATATCATGAGACAATATGTGTCTTTCCAAAAATTTGATTGATCATTAAGGGTCATTGATATAGAACAAGAGACATGAGAAATGTTATGGAATCAAAGTATATAATCATATAATGAAAATAATAAAAAAACATATCGATTCATCTCTTTTAATCTTTTATATATTTAAAATATGGAAAAACATAAATATTTATCAAAACATGGAAATTTGACACATTTTAAAGAATTGTAGGCACATAAATAAGAATAGGAAATAATTGTGAACAAATCCATGTTAAGATGTCAATTACTTTTGTAAAGAAATCTATGTATTTACAACAATCAGTTTTATGAAACAATTCAATTATTCCATGAAGCTTTATATAATGATATATGAAACCATAACAAATTAATTGGACGGTTTTACTAGCCCCCCCATAATATTCCATTTATATGATTTCCCTTTAAAATACAATCATTCATATTATCATAAATAATCATTGGGAATTGAAAATGGTTTCATAAAATTTAAAAATATATCAGAAGGAACACATGATCAATCGAAACTAAAAACAATAGAATCCTAATAGAAAATATATCTAGTGATTTATGAATACTTACTTTATTGGATATTAATTATTTTACAATATCATAGGAATATCGAAAAAATATTAATTATTTTCATCATATAATGTAAAAATATTTGTTTAGTCACATTCCAAAAAAATTAAAAATTAAGAAGTATCTTAAAATATTTATTTAAAATAATTCTAATATTAATAACATGAAAATATTTGAATAATATCAACATGTATAATGTTAAAATAAATAATACATTATCATTGAAAGGTAAAGACTTTGAAATATTTTAGAACTCCACTATTGAAAACCCCAAATAGTTAAAAGAATATAAAATAATAGTTTAAAAAAAGGAATATAAGGATCATTATAGATTATAAAAATTGTTTTCACTATGAAAAGCAGAAGAATATATGAAATAAAAAGTCTTGACATGGAGGAAAAATAAATTAAAAGTGATAAAAATGTTTCTTGAAAAATTGATTTATAGAAATTAATAGATTCATGTAATAAGTATAAATAGGTTTGAAACATGAATTTTTCAACAATTATGTTGTAAATACAACATACCGTTATCATAGGTTATAAATGATGATATATTAAATTGTTTTATAGAAGTATAAAATATTGTGACCAAAGGGGATGATTTAAATGACGAATACCCTAACCATTTTTCATGCTATGTTGAATGTTCTCAATCCTAATCAATCATAAAAATAAATATCTTAATTAAAATTTTATAAAATAATTAATTTATATAACCTTTAATAATATTACTTTACAAATATTATATATACTTTTATTTGTTAGATATTTTCTATTTTTATAATTGGGTGTTAAAGATCATTATCATTTCGAACTACTTTTTTATAATGATAATGGTATTATTCATTATTACCCAAAATTTCATCATTTATATATCATAATTGGTACCTTAATGGATGTATAACATAATTTAATAATTTCTAGTTCCATTAATTAATTTTATTTACATTTTCTATTGATGAAATTGAAGATGACTTCGTTTTGGTTAGTATAATGAATAAAATATGGTATATAAATAACATCGTCATGTAATAATATTCTGACACTAATATGATGTTTAAATATTGAATAAATATTTTTTTTACAAGAATAAAATGTTTCATAACAATCCATGGTGTAAAAATTTTGACATCACAGATATAGGTAATATAAATGACCAAAACATGATTATGTTATAATGAATGAACATGTAAGTAAATTATATTTTATAATGTTGATACAAATTTTACAAAATATTAAACATGTAATATGTTTCATATATCTTCAATTTAGACATTATTATAACCTTCAAATTTGTATTTTTAGGAAAAATAATATTTTTTTGAGGAGGTGTTATTCTACACATTGTCATGATTAATGATATCATTTGTAAATTATTGTTAAGAATGATAAATATAAATAATTATCATATAATAATTAAATTTTTGATATATAAAACCTATTAAAAAAATAAAATTCACCATAGTGATGATATTTTATAAATTATTATAGAGAAAAAATTCATCACATTGTGAAAGTGGTAGTTCACATGTTCAGAATATTGATTTTATTTTTGTTTTCTTTGTAGAAATAAGAGATTTAATATTTGTAATATAATTAATTTAATTACATTTAATTATAATTATTAATAATATTTAATTTAATTTAAAGTTCATAAATACATTTACAAAGGATTACTATATAAAAAATGACTAAGAGAATGTAATACTCCTGTTCGAAGATTGAGTTATCTTGTGGAAGAAAATTCAGATGTGATTATATCAAAATAAAAATTAGTTGACAAAAATATTATATGTGAGGGATATGGATACTAGGGGAGAGAAATAGTGGTCTTTCATATAGTATATCTATGTTTAATTTTAATTTTACTGGGTGGAGTTGGTATGTATTATAAGTGAAGAAAAGGGAACTGTTGGAAACCCAAATCATTTTTAAATAATTATATAAAACTACTTAGGGGTCAAAGCCTCTAATGATGAAAAATATGGGGTGTGAAAAAAATAAGGTTTAAACACCTCAGAAATATCCATTGTGAAACAAGTAAAGGGTATTGAAGGGTTTTTTACTTTTATCATTTTATCTAAATTAACTTCTACATTGGTAATTAAATTTTACCCGTATTGATTAACATTAATGAAAAAAATAAGATTAAAAGGATTTAATTACATTAAACGATCTAGTTTAAATTTTTAAGAAATATTTTTACACAAAACATTTCTAAAGGTTTTAATTTAAATTTTATATTTAACAGATATAATCATATAGAAAATTAGTTTTTTGAGAATTTTTTTATGATTTAAATATATATTTGTTAATATTGGATTTAGTAATAATATTAATAAAATAGATAATTTAATTATAAAAAAATAGAATATCGAACCCTTTTATTTAAATATAAAATTTAATTTAAAAAATAACCCATTTAATTAGAAAAATAGATCAAATATTTTTTTTAAAATAACTTTTAAATTATGATTTATAAATATTCGACAAAAAATTATAAATCCAAAATATATTATATAATTAATTAATTATATTAACTATAGATATATATTTTATTACATAAATTGTTTTTTATTATTCAATTATAATCTTATAAAATCATAAAATTAAAAAAAATTATAAATTTTATAAAAATAATTTTTCGAAAAAAATTCACTCCATTTAGAAAAAAAATCAACAATTCATCACAAGAGATTTTTTATATTGTGTATATAAAATTGAGTTTTATTTTATAATATATAAAATCTAAATTTTTTTTATTTTTTTTATTATATAAAACATAATAAAATTAAAATATCTTTATTTTTAAAATTATCATTTCTCAATATGAACTCAATAATTATTTAACTTATAAATATTTAATAGGTCACCATATTAGTCGTTACTATATATTTATAAATATGTTCCTCATAATATTTATTTCATTCATTTTCATTAGGTGTATCATTAAATGTTGTTTATCTTAAATAACATCTACTTTAAAATGTCTTGAATTTATGGTTATTATGTTCCACCACCTTAAAATAATTACATCCTTGAAATTTTACTACAAAATTTAAATCATGATAGGGTACTTTTATCTTATCGCATTCTCATATTCAAATATAAATTATTTGATGTTATGTTTCATACATGGATCATTAAACATATTTTAAGTCTTGTGATAGATCAACTTTTCACATCGATTGATACTTTCCCATGTTGTTCCACATATGAGAGTTCTTTTACTATATCAAAATGTATACGTTGAAGATATTTTACACTTGGGAGAACATATGAGTTAGTTCTAAGTGATAAGATATTTCCCTATCATGGTCAAAGGTGATGAAAGGGCCAATGTACCTAGGGATCAACTTCTCTTTCATCCCAAATTCAATAAACCACTTCCTTTGTGATATCATGAGGAATTCATTATCACCATCATAAATTTATAGATCACGTTGATGATTATCTATAAATATCATCTGTAAACTTTCTTATTTATTCATATGGATCAGAATAGTATGAATCTTCTCCATCATTTCTTGGAAAATGTAACTAAATATCAAATTCATCTATCCAATTTAATTCCATTAGGTTGGAGTCCTACATCTCTTTCCCCAGAAAGCCTCATCTAGTATGTGCTACATTTTAAAATGGAAAAAATGTAAATGAGAACTCCATAATTGAAATGGGTTGATACGACCATCATTGGAATTCCATGAGATAAGTTCTCATCTTTCCCTCTATTGTTTGGATGGTCCTCATAGACTAACCATCTATCTAAGAGTGATAAACTGTGCTAAAAGGTATTTGCATCTCCAATTCATCCAAGATAATTTTTAGAATCAATTAGTAAACCTCTGTTCATTATCAGAAAGAATCGATAATGGAAAAAATTGCGGTCTTACGAAATATCATATGTAAATCTGGGAGTGTTGGTGAATAGAAAAATATTTCTCTTTGATGTCAAAATTAACTGACATTTTAAGGTGACCAACTGCAACCCAAATTAAAAAATTCCCCATAAATGTTTTAGGGAGTCCAAAAAAATAATTCATTGAATGGTTTTCCCATATCAATACTAGTACGGTTAATTGTTGCAATATAACTTTTTATATTGTACATTAAACCTTATTCATTTGGAATACCATGCATAGATATGTGTATTAAATGATTTCCCTCACTATATCATCCATCCCAACGTTATTATATTAGATCTCTATAAATATGTAAAAATTCTTGATTAATAATGAATAATGATATTTGGGAATCATTTAAAATTTCCTTCATCATTTTTTATTTTTCGAGGACACATATGTGGGTTCTAAACCTTATGAATTCATTATTCTCTAAAAATAACTCTGTAATAATCACTACCTATTTTAGTAGTTTTGCATCACATTTATAGGGATATTTGATCTTCACAAAAATGGATGGACGAGTGATATATCTGTAAAGATAATATTTTTTCAATCTATTATGATTCCATATTTTTCTATTTCGAATCCATGAGTATTGAATATTTTTCAATCCTCATCAAGGATAATATTCACCAATACTTTATGCTCTGGGGATCAACCACTTTGCCTTCATTCCGAATGTGGTAATGTGTTATCGTTCGTAGTCCCGTATCAATTGTAACCATGTAATTCAGATAATTTTCATCATGTTATGTGTGAATATATAATTTTGGAACTTATAGTAAATATAAATACCAAAAGAATCACCAAAGAGATAATTCATTAAAATATTTAATGAAAATAATATTATCACCATATTTAAATCATCAATTGGGTTCTTCTTCTCATTAGTATTTAGTTTTAATGACGCATAAGAAATTGCCCTCACATTCTATATAGTAACGAATATCAAACCCTTGAGGTAAGAATAACCACATATAATAAGCCCCTGTATACTATAGGATATATGAATAACATTTGTTTTGAATAATAACATCTTAATTTCCCAAAATATTTCCTCACATTCCTTTTTCAAGAAGACCTTCACACACATTTGAGAAAATATAGTTAGTTGATTAGATAATCATGAGGTGTTTATCAAAAACCGCTATTAGTGTCTAGAAAATCCATGAAATATTTAGTTCTCATTTCCAATGTATGGTCTCAGCCATTTTTAAATTACAAAAATCCATGATGTGTCCACATATATACCCTTCCAGGTGAAAACATGACATAAGAAGGGCACTCTTTGAAACTAAAATTACACATTTTTGTATTTTATGTACAATTTATCTTTTCATAATTTTCATACCTCATTTCTTAAAGGAACATCATGTTCTTTTTAGACTAAAGAATAATGAAAATTTCATCAATAAAGAATACAACAAATTTTGCAAGGTAATCGCAAAAGACTCTAGTCATCTAGTCCTTAATGATATCTTGAAAATTTTTAAGACCAAAAAGAATCAATCTAAATTCCTATTTCCAATAATTTTTTTCAAAGATCAATATTTTTATGTACATGAATTCGATTATATATTGATCAAATGTCAATCTTCGAGGAATATTGAGTTTTGTATAGTTTATTTAAATAATAATCATAATAGGGAAGATTATATTTTTTATTTATTATGAGACTGTTATATTCAGGATAGTCAATGTATATTATTATTGATCAATCATTTTATATAATATAAATTTATTGGTGCACCATAGGTCGATGATCTCGGGAATAAAAATACCATTTCTATATTCTCTTATGTTGCATGTTTAATTCATCCAAATCAGTAGGGGATATTCTATAGTGATTTTTTTTGAAGTAGTCATGTATCCAGGTTTGGAATTCACTGACTACTTATCATCACAGTTTAAGGGAAGGTTTGTCAATTCACCCAGAAATACATTATTTTACACCCATACAATAGGATTTCAGTTAATTTTGACTTTAACATTGATAATTCCTACCAATATTCTACCATTACTATATATCATAAATAATAATATCGATTTTTCTTTTTAAGGGAGATCATAATCATCCATTAATTAATATTTGATAATAGGATGGTTTTGGATATATAATAATATCAATTTGTACAAAAAATTGAAACATTCATTATATAGGGATAACCAATGCATACAAGTTTTTTTTCAAATTCTGATAGGGAAAGAATAACTATATCCAAATGAAGTATCCTCCAAATAAATCCTATTAGAGAAGAGTTATTCATATTACATGAAATTATTTCCTTACCATATATTTTAATGGATTGTTTATTACACATTATTAGATGTGGTAAATCATCAATGCTGGAAAAAAATGTGTCATATATAATAATGTGGAGATATTTAATAAATTAATGAATTTTCATATCTTTAAAAAAATAGTTTTCCTTGAACCAATTAAATATAATTATCCACCTATGTTATAGTGATAACATATGATCTAGCTTTCTCTTTCTATTTTATAGGTTGTTGAGGAATAATATGATCAATAGCTTTGAGGTTAGGGATGTTAATTTCATATTTCCTGAACAATTTTAACATTAAGAATGTGTAGAAGAAAAATGGTCATTTCCTTATTATCCACTATTGTTTTAATTATCTTCTTGTTATAACTTCATTAGTTTTTGGTAATAAGGATTGACCTACCACACATAAATCACACCCTAGTTATTTGAAGTATATTTCAATGTGATTCCTCCCATGTTTTTGGCATGTTTTTTTGTTAGGATTTATTTCCCCCTTTTATACTATCATCGAAGATTTCCTAAAAATACACATTTATTTTCTTATTCCAAATATAAATATAATCTTTAATATAAATCTGCACCTTTAGAATACATTTATAAAAATATGTGTAGATTATAAATACTATTATGGATTATTTCATATAATTATTTCTTTATAATCCACTAAGGAGTTGGTCGTTCTTTATTTTAAATTGGGATATATAACAAAAGCTATACCTTGTGATCCATATGATGTTTTCTTCATAACATACAAAAAAATCATTCTACTTTTGTATAAACATAGGGAATTTATTCATGATATTTTGAAGAAGAGTTCGAGGATTATTTTTTGATAAGTAATACTTTATAGAAATATTATCATTCCATAGGTTCTAATTAATTATTTTTATTGTATTCATAATGAAGCACCATCGTTTATCAGCATCTAATTCAATATAATAAATATTTAAAGTGACCTCTCATGCTATGAGAACTAGAGGATTGAAAACATCATTTCCATCATAGATATCCAATACATATAATGAACTGGATTTGAAAAATCCATTGAAATATTGTGGAATTATATTCTGAAGGGATTTAATATCAAGTTGGTACATTTTCAGTGTTTCTGAAGTAAAATGTAAATCCCGTTATTATTCATATATTTTTAGAGTCATGTTAGTATTTATATGAGGTTTTATAATCTTCTACCCATCTGATATAAATACACATTTGGAAAATCTCATCACATTCAATCCCATAATTTAATATCATAGGTTTTTCTTGTTTCAACAAATAATACAACGAAAATATTTTTTTGGGACCTAAATTAGAAAATTAAATGATATAGTAACTATATGTTTTGAATTAATAACAAAAAATTTTGTAGGAACATATCAAGTTAACCTAGTGTTTTGAATCTCAGATATCCCTGACAAAATCCTTTTGTAGTATATTTTATTGAAACATATAAAAGAACTCATGTCGTTCCATAATGTGAATGTGATTTACCTAAATAATTTCCCCTAGAAGTATTATTCCATGTGAGAAATATATTGACTACTCATAATGATTTGACTGATGATCGAGTCAATTCTCAACCAACCCTTTTTGGGTGATTATCACAATGGGAATCTATTCCATAGTCTTATCCAATTTTTAGTATAAAAAAGTGTCATATTTCAATGAAAACCACATAATATCAACTTTACTAAAATATCTTATATTGTCCAGTAATTAAACTCGTTCCTAGATTTATCTCAAAAGTTCTGTATTCTAATCCAAAAAATAACTAATCATCCCTTTCCTAACATCTATGGATACCAAATATAATCATACATAAATAGTAAATTTATTTAATGGTTAATTTAAACATTCCATAAATAGTTTCACATACCAAGGGCCCAAAGGACTAGTTACTTAGAGACTAGATTCTTATGAATAATAAATTACCACACCTATGAAAATTTATGTGCATGAATTATCATCTAGTACCTATTATAGAAATCACATATGGAAAAATCATCTTCATAACTTGTGTAATTGACACATTATATGGGTTGATCCCAATAAACCTATTGAGGAGATCATAAAAACTAGTCATAATAATAACATCTAAAACATAAGGGACAACATGAGTAAATGATAACTAGTAGATAAAAATATTTTTATACCATATTTGGAAATCATAATACTAGATTGATCATTAAAATACTTGTAAAAAGAAATATAACTGAAGAAAATTTTTATTAAAAGCTTGGATTTGAAGAATGTAATGAAACTATAACTGATCATTAAATAATAAAATTAGGAAAAATATCTTTATAGAACATGGGATACCACAAATAGTTTAATAACATGGTAATAAAAAACATTTTAGATAAATAATGGAAGAAACATAGGAGTTGGAAAACATTATGAAGAAATCCATATATGTCCACCCTTGAATTTTGTGAAAAAAATCTACATATGTTAAGTCATTTGTTTTGTGAAAAAATGATGTATATTAGTGCATAATTAACTCATGAGATATGAAATCATAAACAATTAAATTTATGGTGATATAGGACCTCACTCATCCTTATCAAAAAATATTATTTCCATATTAAAACAACATTCATCTCATAATAAATAAAATATTTGAAGAAAAATGGATTGCATAACTTTTAAAAATAGAATCACATAAATATTAACATTTGATAGAAAAAACATAATATCCCTAAAATAACATATATCAAGTGATTTATAATAAATTATATATTTTGGGTAGAATAAATTAGAAATGAATAATAAATTAAAAAAATAATTCTTATAAAATAAATATCGATATAATTATAATAAATGTGATTTTTAGTCACATTATGAAACCCTTTTTTAAATATAATGAAACATCATAAAATATTTCACTAAACAAATTCCTAATAAAAGGAAATTTATATAAAGCTAATTATTTTCCAAAATGTGATGTAGTAACAAATTATATATGATCATTGATAGTGAAAAATTCTTTGATATATTTAAAAATACCTTTATTTTAAAACCATAATCATCAAAATGACATTGAAAAGAAGGATTTAATATATAAGGTAGTATAGGTGATATTGGATATAAAGAATTATCTTCCAATAGCTAAAGGATAACACTGATAGGAATAAAAACATGGATACGGAAAAAATCCATTGAAATAGATAAGAATTATTTTTAACAAAAGAAATTCCATAAAAAATCTTTTCTTCAAGATAAATTATTTGGTGTGAAATATGATTGAACCAAAAAATGTAGAGATGCAACATAAGATTACTATAGGTAGATATGAGTTTACATGAAATTTTTATAGACATAGTAATGTGATTATAACCTTTCAGAAATACTTGATTCACAAAAAACACTTACCTTTGCACCTACTATGTGGAATTAAATCTAATATCATTAAATCTAATATCATTAATTTAAAAAAATTCCTTAATAAACTATTTAAAAACCTTATTCATCTCTTTAAACATTTATAAAACTTATTTAGGGACATTAAACACATATTTATTAGTTATTTATCATCTATTTTCATAATCATCTATAAAAAATATTGATCGTTTTGAATATATTTTGTAATGGTGGTGTTATTATTCATTATCATAAAAAATTTCAACCTTCCTAGATATGAATGGGTAATGTAATATATATTTTTATTAAAAATTTTAAATTTAAAAGGAAATTTTATAATTGCTTTGGTATCCTATTATGATGACGTAATCCAAGATGAGCTCATTTTGGTGAGTTTATGAAATAAGGTGAAATATTAAAAAAATTAGATAATAATATTATTATTCTAGAATAATTTATGAATATATAATAACTTTTTGTTAATATTTTTAACCTGAATATAACAGACCATAATCATAAATTATAAAAAAATTACAACATCACTCATATTGATGGTTAAAATGACATAAACTAGAGTGAATTATAATGATTTAAGGAGTAAGAGAACGTTATAATATTAATAAAATTTTAACTAAGTATTTAAAATAATATAAGTATCATATATCATCATTCAATTAATTCTTAATATAATCCAATAAGGGTGGTTATTATAAATTATTTTTTTGATCAGGGAGGGGATAGTCTGCACGTGCACTTGATTAATGTTCTAATTCTCTAATAAAGGGGATGCAAGATGGTATATGAAAAATAATAATTATAAAATTATATTTGTATGTTATAAATATATTATATTAATAAAATCCATGATTTGTGTAATTTTTGATATTACGTTATTGAAAAATATACATCTTTTTGTGGAGCTGGTTGTTCGCACAGTAACACGATAGATATTAGTTTGTTTTATTAGTGGGTGGAAAGGATAGAGTATTTTTTGACCCAGTAATGAAATGAAGTATTCATATAGTAATGAGAATGTTTTCAATTTAATAACATGTTTAAAATTTATTTAATGAAGGATTAGAATAAATTAAACGGTTAAGAGATTGTTATACTAACATTGGAAGATTTATTTTTCTATTGGAAAACTTCTTAGAGGTGAAGGAAATAATCAAACATTATGTAAAGAGAAGACTTTTTAGGTGGAAGGGGATCAATATATAGAAAAATGGAAAATTTTTATGGGTGAATAGGAAGATGACTTTCAACTTGAAAGGGTAAAATTGGTGGTCTTTAATAATAGAATAACATGGTACCTTTTGAAATAGAAATAATTTTTCTATAATTCCATAAAACTATACATGGTTATGTGGATCAAAAGTGGAAAAATAATGGTTGTGAGATATGATATGGTTTAAGATCCTTTCATTTATTCATTTTGAGACATTTTATGTGTGATTAAATAGTTTTCATTTTTTTACTTTAGTCCTTTTACTCAAAATAACCTATAACATTGTAATAAATTTTTATCCATAATAATTAACATTAATGTAAAAAATAAGTTGAGATAGTTATTATAAATTGAAACCTTATTATATAAACTTTTAAAAAAATATTAACATAATAATTTTATAAATGATTGATAGGATAATTTAAAAATAAACACACTAAGTCACATAAAAAAATTCCAAAAATAATTTATGCATTAAATCAATATATTAGATAAAATTAAAATTGATGTTGATTTTAATGAAATATATTAATTTATTATAAAAAAATAATCTTTTGGGGGATTTCATGGAAATTATAATCCAAATTTATTCTTATAAACACTTATGTGTAGTAAAATACCATTTTTTATAAATGTTACACTTAATTCAATTTCAAAAATATTGCACATAGGATTTTTTTTATCATAAAATATTATAAATTTTATAATATTATTTCTTAAATACATATTTTATTACATATTTTTTTTTCTAATATTCAAGGATAATCTTACATGATGATAAAATCTTAGGAATTATATTTTTTAAACACCCTATTTTTTATCTCAAATTAAAAAATCTCCGAAAAAACTCAACAACCCATACAAAGTAAATATTGATGAGAGGAATTAAAAATGTTTTATATTTTAAAAAAGTGATACATTAATTTTTTTAAATTTATATTTTAAAATAAAATCCATAATACAAATAAAATAGATTTTATTGAAAATAACAATTCTCAATATAAGCACATATTATATTTTTAACCGCTAAGTATATAGTAGTTAAGAATATTAGACATTATTATAGATATATTAATAATTTCATGTTAATATATTTTGGTTTCTTCTTGAGGCGTGGCATGTATTTCAATTTGTTTATCATAACATCCAATTTAATGAGTCTACATTTTAATTTTGTTATTGTTGGATCCATTTTAGGCCGAAGACAAGGGATATATCGACCCCCAAATATCAAATATAGTATTTTATGGATATGTGAATATATATAAGAGTATCAAACACATAAATGATATGTATGGACAACATATGTATAAATTTATGGAAATGAAAGCACAAAACATCTCTAAAGAACCTCTATTGAATAAATAAATTCCAAAAACACAAATACAGATATATGAAAATTTAAATAATAATCATGAAAGAATATTATATAAAAGATATCTAGACTCCATTTAATTTAGTAAACTTCATTAGAGATACCCAAACAATAACTCATATCTCCCTCAGATTGTCTTACAAAACACAAAAAAACTATAGAGAGGTGATAAGATTGGGGTACATAGTAGGATCATCATTATAATCAATTAATCATACTTGAATAATATATATGAGTGAATAAATGAGTGAAATATTTACCATTACAAACATAATACATAAAAAATTAATAAAATTAGTATAAGATGTGTAATCATTAAACTGTTTATTTCACCTAAACTACCAATATCTTCTCCTTTTCCTACAACATTCTCATCAATTTCCACCAATTAATATTATGACTATTCTTTTATCCAAATAAGGATTATAATACAAAATAATTAATCTATAAAATTAGAAATATCAAACACACTATTAAAAACATCAATATAAACCAATGTAAAAGGGCCTAAAACATTTAAAATTTCTCTTATCTATCTTTTTAGATCCATCTACTGTAAACTTGTAAAAATTTTGTATGGTGAGCTATCTCCATCTAACTATGAATGTGAGAATGAGAAAATAATATCGAAAAATCATTTTCCATATCTAAAAACCAAAAACCTAAACATTAAACCACATATCTATATTGAAAAAATCCATCTCGATAATCACAAATTCCCCACGACATACAACACCACCAAATAATCACCTATCACAACAATATATGGGTATGTTAACATAAACATAACAGATATAAACCCCATTAACTCCTCCTACCATGTTTTTTACCCAACCATTTCTCATTATAATAACATCTTTATCATCATATTTGGTCAATTTTAACATGATGTACATCAATCTCATTCCCTCCATCTACACATGTCCTCCACTATGCAACCAAAATTCCACAACATAATCATATTTTTTAGTATATATATATTATAACCACAATACCCCACAACCCATATGTATATGTCCACCTTGATCCACCCCAACCCATATAATTACAAAAAATATCCTAATTTACCACATAATATCCCACAATCCACTTTTAAAATATCAGTTAACGAATAAGAAAAACAAATTAACCAAAAACCAATCGTCATCAATAATTCTACTGAAACTATAATAAAGGAATGTATATGAAATAACAAATTCACATTTTCAACAACATTCTTCATCCCACCATTAATCATTTACAAACCCCATTATATTCGTTATTCCATCCATTTACCCATATTTAATGTCAAACCATCCATCAAAACTCTTCTCATTTCACTATATTATTTAATCATTAATAATTTTTATCCCAGACACAACCACCAAACAACAACCCTATATTTACATGATTTCATTTATGTTTTTACAATCCATAAATCATTATATTAATAATGGATTATTTTAGATTATATCGTATTATATTTATAAAATCATTACTACATTCCTCATCTTCTCATAGACAAAATAACCAAACATATGAGAAACTTCAACCTATCAATTAATCCATAATCCCTATATCTCCCCAAATCATGTAAATCCCTTGATTGTAATAAAATAAGAATTTATATATAACAACACCCCATAATCTCATCACCTGAGTCATCTTTTAATGAAACCAAATAAGAATGACACAAACTCCCATAATCATCCAATTATAGTATAAAACCAGAATTACTTGTCTTTATTTCCAACATGACCATATTCATATGTGTATGGAGTTAGTGTAGACCTTCCTTCTAATGATATACGGTCATTGAGATATTCAAATGAAAATTTAGGTTGTGCTTTTTATGAAAATTAATTGGATGAATAATCCCTCGAGGGGTTTTGATTCCTAGTATGAGACTCTCTTATAGATTCATTTCATAGTTTTAAATCCCTCAATATAATAACACGAATGTTTAGGGGCACAATAGTAGTGGTTGGGGCCATTCAAAATAATCATTTTAATCCATCTTAATATATAAAATCCAAAAAATAAGAAACCATATATTCTTTATATTTTGTATCTTTTCATATATAATTTAAGATTAATTTAAATACCAAAATTATACTGACATGATAAAATTTATTTTCTATCAATGAAGATACCATTCATGTATTATAGTTGTTACATAAAATATTCAAAAGATGAATTACTCTAGTGGTATTCACATGTGATCTATGAATATCATAATTTCACAATTGGACTTCTAGGTGTTATCGTGGAGGAACTAAACACCTTCCATCATTCACCATTGATCACAAAAAAGTAATCTTTTAGTACCAGGGGATTACACTCTTATTCCTTTATTTTGATGAGGGATAATATATATTATCTATCAATCCTGAGAGAGTTCTTGAGGATATCTCTGAATGAATTTTAGAAAATTATCTTTGGAAAGTACATTGTATATAACTCCTACCCCCTATAAAAATGATATAAATTGGATTATATGCAAATTGTTAAATAATTAGTAACTACACAAAATCCTTAAATTAATTTTTTATTTTATTTAAACCATGTTTCTTATAGTAATACTAATATTTTTTTATTCACTATATTTATAGTGTGATTGTTTAATTCTTCCCCATCTCAGGCTACAGTAAATATTTAAAAAATCATTTTCATCAGACCCTTAATTCAATCTCTCAATCCTCCCAAACATTCATTGAACCATGAACCATGAATATTTATTAAGAAAAATAAATATCATTATATTATTCATTCAATAAATAAATAAATACCATATACAATTGTTAGGGTCAATAGGGGCTATATACCCTGAGAGGGGGGGGGGGGGGGGGGTGAATCAGGGTATGGATATTCTTTTTCAAAGTTCTTCCTACCCCACTGGATCTTGACCTCTTTATTACAAGGGTCACTTTGTTTTCTCTTGTGTCTAAACTATGATCACTTCTTTACTTCTTTATCTAATGATGATGCTTTGAATTCAATGCATGGAAGCAAACACGCAGACACAGAGATTTTTACTTGGTTCACCCTCACTGGGCTACGTCCAAGGAGCATACGCCAACAAGTTGCCAGTCGTACCAAATTCCACTATTCGTCACTAGATGAGGATACACAGTTCAGGCTAGATCACTTCTATACCCAGGCTCACTGCCTTAACAATGTTTAGTGTCAGCTCACTGCTTTTCTAAGGGTAACTCCATGTTTCTCTCTCTCTGGCTCACTGCTGGTGGAGAGGATCACCTTCTTCCTCTTCCTATGCTCACTGCACTTGGAAGGGATTCACTCTAAGTTTATAGACCTGTAGGTCTCTTCATTTTCATGAATGCAAGCATCCTTAAATGATTATGGATACTATGTTAATGTCCAAATTTCATCCTCTGATGAATACCTCTTTGACTCTGAATACTGGGAAATTCCTTTTGGAAACACCTTCGCAAAGCACCCTACTTCGCGAAGCTCCCAAATTCGTGAAGCTCAAACAAGCCTTCGCGAAGCTCCTGCCTTTTCGCGAAGCACCTTCGAGAAGCCTAACCCATCGCAAAGAAACGTCCCTCGCAAAGCTTACTAAGCCAACGCAGAGCTCGCAGGTTTCATGGAGCTACAATAGACGTCGCGAAGCTCCTCTTTCGCGAAGCACACTGGCTCCGCGAACCACCTTCACAATACGAGAGGAAAATATTTTCTCTGAAAATTCTCTATCCTTCTCTCGAGGGGGTCAGCCTCTATTTATATGAAATTCCACCAACCCTCGAACTTTCCGCACGAAGTCAACACCACGTCATCTCAAATCGCGATGCTCCGAAGATTCCACCGGAATTCTGTCCAAAACGCGAAGCACCACGACAATTTTTCGTTCGCGGAGCTCGTCGTAATCGCAGAGAATCCCGTCAATTCATTTGCGCCTTTGCCGCGAAGCTCCCTCGCAATTCCCTTCATCGTCGTAATGCTCCCTTGCAAATCCCTTCACCGCCGGGATGCGCTTCAGCCTCTACCGTTCGCGAAGCATGTCGTAATCGCGAAGACTCACCGCCTCCATTCTTCTGGTCTTCACGATTTCCAAACCATGCATCCTATCTTCGCAAAATTCATGCCTTTTCCATATTAAATTATTATCTTCATGGAAATCCTATTTTCGCAAGGCTCACCAAACTCCAAATTTTGGACCCCAAAAATTTGGAAAACACTGGGAAACGACGCCACCTTATACTGCTCTTTTGTACCGCCTCCAGATCGTCCTTTCCTTTTTCATCGTTCTTTGTCAACAAGGATTGTCAACAAATTCTTAGGAACTTGACAATTCTCCATGGAAACCTGCTTTTTCAACAAACACAATCAACCCAAAAATAATTCAATGTTACCTTGATGGGTTTTTGCCCCACAATCTCCCCCTTTGGGTTTGTTGACAACTCTTCAAAAATCTGCTCAGAATGATTTTCTTCACTTTGATACCTCACTGAGTCCTCTTACAGCCGCTACCACCATTTTCCTCTTGTGATTATGATAGCATTCCAGTAATCACTTAACATGTACTCTAAGCCCACATGATCAATGATCAGCATGAGAAACCAGAGTAGTATGAAAAGTTCATCAATGAATCACTTCATGTCAAACACCAAATTTCGATTCCATCCTGATACCAATTCATAAATTGATACCAATTTTTTAACCACACTGATCCCAATTGGTGATAGATGGACACCTTTTCACACCTTTCCAATATCACTCTTCTGCTTTTATCACAATCCCCAGCTGTCGTGATATCTATTATTTGATCGATCACTTCTAGCATAGTCAGATTTAATACGCTCCCCCTTTCTCATTTCTCCCCCTATATGGATGCTCCACTGGTCAGCTTCTCCCCGTATCTGTCATGATTTCTTGTATAGCCACACTGTCTCGTCCTTGAACAATCACTATTTTATCCCCCTTTTTCAACGAACCCATAGGTCACTCCTTTGTATTCTGTAACAGAGTAGAGCACACATATCAGCACAACAGGGAAAACACATCATACCTCGGGGAGAGGGGGGGGGGCACATCCACATTATTTCAAGTGTGGGGAATCGACTGAACTCCCAGAGCCAGTCGATGCCTTTCAAATGCTTCCTTGGGTAAGGCCTTTGTCAGAATGTCTGCAACCTGTAGCTCTGTAGGCACAAACTTCAACTTCACGATTCCCTGCTCAACCTTCTTCTTGATAAAATGATACTTTATCTCAATGTCCTTTGTCCTAGAGTGGTGGACGTGATTTTTGCTGAGATTTATTGCACTTGAGTTATCACACTGGATTCTGATCGAAGATTTCACTTCAACTCCCATATCATCAAGCTGCTTCTTCATCCACAATAACTGTGTGCAAGCTTGAGTGGCCGCAATATACTCAGCATCCGCGGTGCTCAATGAAATGAAATCTTGCTTCTTGCTTAGCCAAGAAATACACAATCCACCAAGATAGAATGCACCACCTGATGTTGATTTTCTATCATCTGCTGAACCATCCCAGTCTGCATTAGTATATCCCAATAACTCTGTTTGAGATTTATCAGTATATGTCAAGCCGAAATCCACTGTGCCCTAGATAAACTGAAGTATTATTTTCATTTCAAGAATGTGTATTTCCTTGGGATTACTCTGATATCTGGATTCTTGGCATGTAATGAAAACAATATCATGCCTTTTTTCAGTTAAGTACAACAGACTTCCAATAATTTGCATGTATTCTGTGATATTAACTTCCTTGCCATCCTCATCTTTTGATAATTTCATCCGGGTAGAAACCAGAGTCTTAATCTCCTTAGAATTTTCCATTCCAAATCATTTCAAAACCTACTTGGCATACTTGGATTGAGAAATGAATGTGTCATTCCTACCTTGTGTAACCTGTAAACCATGGATAAACATCGGCTCACAAATCATAGACATTTCGAACTCATGTTTCTTGAATTCAGAAGATTGTCTCCACTATACTTCATTTGATCTTCCAAATATTATGTCTTCTTCCTAGACCAGCCTCATCATCCTTTGATTACTATTGTTGTTGAAATAAAGATTGTAATCAAATCCCATACGCTGAAAACCATGATTCTTCAAATACTAATATAGCCTTCAGTACCATGCTCTTGGTGCTTGTTTCATCCCATATAATGCCTTCTTCATCTTGAAAACTTTGTTCTCATCCTCATGAATGAGAAAACCATATGGCTGCTCAATGTATACCTCTTCTTCCAGAAACCCATTTTGAAATGCAGTCTTGACATCCATCTGGAACACTTTGAACTTTCTTTGCACTGCAATGGCTAGGAATAATATGATTGTCTCCTACCTTGCAATCGGTGCAAATGTCTCATCACCATCTATTCCCTCTATCTGGGAGTATCTTTTGCACACCAGTTGTGCTTTGTTTTGAATCACTATGACATATTCATTCATCTTGTTACGAAAAACCCATTTAGTCCCGATGACATTCTTATATGATGGCCTCAAAACAATTCTCACATGTTTGGTTCTTCCCAATCTGGTCAAGCTCTTCATTCATAGCCTAAACCCAGTTTTCATCTTCAACTGCATCAGCTAAGCATTTTGGCTCTACCTGAGATAGGAAAGACATCTGGTGCAGTGACATCATTATTCTTGTCTGAAGTGGAGCTCACTGATCACTGATGATATTCTGCCTGTCAATTTTAGCTCGACTCATTGGCTTCCTTGTTGACACAGATTTGACATTTCTTGTTCATCATCAGTGTCTTCTTCTAAAACATTATCAACCACTGTTGCTCTCCCCGTGTTACTTACTTCCTCATCACTTTCATCAGGAATTTATTCACTGACTCATTTTTCAGTGGCATCATTACTTTCAAATACTTCTCACAGCTTCTTGGTATCTTGAAAATTGTCAGATGATACCACATTGTTAGATCAAAATAAATAAGCATGAAATGCTTGATCATTGCTGCTTCTCCCACAGTATGTCTTATCTCGATAGACAACACATGATCTGGGTCATCCAATTATTTCCTTGATGGATCTGGCATCCGATTTTTTATTAAATGCTCCCCCTATGTTATGCAACATTTCATGGGGTTAGGCCCATAAAAAATCTTCTTCTCTTGCACCATCTATTCTCATTTTAAACCTGCATCATTTATACCAGTCTGGCACTCGACATTGAGCCATTAAAAAATCTCAAAGCCTACTGAGTTGGAACTCAGTGTAGGAAACAAGAGATAATGTTAATAACACAATCACTTCCTATTGTGCTCTGATGCTCCCTTTCTTCTTCAACTCTGGTACCTGATTTAAATCACATTAATCTATGAAGCATATCACCTCTCCACTTCGCATCCTTAGATGCCACTTCCCCTTGGATCATATCTCCCTAAAACATGAAATGCATAAATCATCAGTTAATAGAATTTATATTCATAGGGAGAGGGGTATTCTTTAGGAATCCTCAATATGAGGATTGTGGTTGATCCAGATGGGTCAACCCTTTAATTCTTTCTTGGAGTGCATCACACTCCTTTCTTACTTCCTCCAACTGCCTGGCCAACTTCAACTCCTCTAGCCATATGAATAAGCATTCATTACCCACATGTTGAGCCTTTTTCTGATATGTAGATTCTGTAGGCCCGAACTTTCTCATCACTTGGGGTATAGACCCACTAGTACTCATTTCCTTCATTGAGGTTCTTCCAAAATTCAATTTTCCTTCATTATTTCTTTGAGCAGGAATCTCCCTTCTTGTCATCTTCCCTTGCTTCTTCCACCATTGCAAGGGTTTTCCTTTTTCTTCTAGTCCTCTCCGTGGCACCTGACTTGTTAATTTTTCAACGCATTCATTATTTATCTGCCTTTTATCAGATGTCTGAATCACCACACTCTTTTTCACTAGTGGTGGGTCCTCCATTGAATGTGCAATCTTCTTATTCACAACTATAGTGTTTCCTCCCTTTTTCTTCCATATTTTTTCATGTTCATTCTTAGAGAGTGGTTGTGTGTGTGATTGATACACTTTTTGTTTAGCTCCTTGTGATTCTCTAGGAACTCTAAGATTATTCTTCAACATACCACTTTCTCTCCCAGTGTACGATTTCTCATTATACACCACTGGAGTTGAGAATCTCTTTAGAGTTCCTTTTTATTTCCTTCCTTCTTCTTGCTGCAATGTCTTTCCAAATGCACATGATTAGAACATATGAAAAAACTTCCATTAAATACATACCTCATTTCATCATATCTTAGCCAATATGTTGATGCAGCTTGAGTTCTACCCCTGACATTGAGCTCTTGAGCTTCCTGACACATATTCATGGTGTGTCCCATTCTTCCATAGTAATAGCATCTTATGAATGCTTTCCTCTGAGAGACTCTTCTCTCTGATTTTTCATGATGCTTTTTCTTATCCTTGGGTTTATCAAAGTTTATATTTTCATAGCCTGAAATGTATTCCAGAGCATCTGGACAAAAGCTTTATGTGTGGACATGAATCCCACAGAAATAGAACATGCTATCATTTCTTCCTTTAAAATCCCTTTTAGGTCTATCTTTAGCACCTGCAAGGTTTTTAATATCTTTAGATATTTTCACTGCACTTTTCCTATCACGTATAGGAGTGAGATCATCACATCCAATTCCAGATTTTCCCAACATGGATGGCCTTTGGGATGATACAATCCTTTCATGCTTCTCTTCTGATGTAGCATATTTGGATTTCATTTGATCATCACCTGCCGAAGGATAATAAAATAATAAGTGCAGTGCATCCTTTAACATGGGATTATCTTTGGATTTAGACTTCTACATTTCCTTCTTAACTGATTCTAGCTCTTCTTCCAACTTTTGAATCTTCATATCCCTTGATTCAAGTTGGACATCAAGTTATCCCTTGAGAAGCTTCACTCTACGCATCTCATCTTCCAATTCACGTGTCAGCTTATCTACCATGTCACTCTGCTCTTTTACTTTCAATTTTTCTTGAGAAACAGAATCAAAACAACATGCATTGTCTTGTTGTAGTCTTTGATTGTTCTGAACTAGATCAGATAGCTGTGTAGAAAGATCAACATTTCTAGCTTTCAGATTCTGAACATCATCTGACTTTTGACTCTCTTCGTAATCACCAGCCTTTTGATTTCCTTTTATTTTAGCCATCTTTTGTAGTTCCTCACCTTGAGAATCATTCTTCTCCTTTAGGTCTATTTCCACACCAATAAGCCTTTGATTTAAGCCTCTAAGCTTGTTGACCTCAATCTCCAATACTTTGATCCAGATATCTTTAGATTTGTCTTCATCGGTGTTTCCAACGTCACTTGGAATATCAGGTTCTTCGATGCACTTGACTTGATCTTTCAATTTTATATTCAAGCCATCGATCTCCCTTTTCTATTCTTCAATCTTAAGCTTATACTCACCAACTATTTCTGAGTTCTCTAGTGCTGATAAGTTGATTTCCTCAATTTTATCCATCAACTCAGATTTCTCTTCTTCCTGCTGCTGCATATAGAGTTTGGCATCATGAACAACATGGTTAGCTTTCTTGGTTTTGGCTCTCCAAACATCTATTTCTTCAAGAGCAGACTCTAACTCAGCTTTCATATCTATTCTTCCTTTGATTATTTCTTCTTCATCATCAATTCCACACTGAGGAATACCACCCGACTTCTGCTTCTTCTTAGATGTTTTTCTCTTTGTCATGCCTCACCGAGATAAGAACAGACAGATTCTTTAAACACACAGATCGACTACACCAAGTCGGAGCAAACAAATCTGATAAAAGTAACCTCCTCTGATAAATTTTTTTAGGGCCAATAGGGGCCTATATACCCTGAGAGGGGGGGGGGGAGGGTGAATCAGGGTATGGATATTCTTTTTCAAAGTTCTTCCTACCCCACTGGATCTTGACCTCTTTATTACAAGGGTCACTTTGTTTTCTCTTGTGTGTAAAATATGATCACTTATTTACTTCTTTATCTAATGATGATGCTTTGAATGCAATGTAGGGAAGAAAACATGCACACACCGAGTTTTTTACTTGGTTCACCCTCACTGGGCTATGTCCAAGAAGCATACGCCGACAAGTTTCCGGTCGTACCAAATTCCACTATTCTTCACTAGATGTGGATACAAAGTTCGGGATAGATCACTTATATGCCCAGTCTCACTACCTTTACAAATATTAGGGTCAGCTCACTACTTTCCCAAGGGTCACTCCTTGTTTCTCTCTCCGGCTCACTGCCAGTGGAGAGGATCACCTTCTTCCTCTTCCTATGCTCACTGCACTTGGAAGGGATTCACTCACAGTTTATAGACCTATAGGTCTATTCATTTGCGTGAATGCAGGCATCCTTAACTGATGATGGATGCTCTGTTAATGTCCAAATTTCATCCACTGATGAATACCTCTTTGCCTCTGAACACTGGACAATTCCTTTTGGAAACACCTTCGCAAAGCACCCTACTTCGCAAAGCTCCCAAATTCACGAAGCTCAAACAAGCCTTCACGAAGCTCCTGCCTTTTCGTGAATCACTTTCGTGAAGATCAATCCGTCACAAAGCAACGTCCCTCGTGAAGCTTACTAAGCCAATACGGAGCTCGCAGGTTTCACGGAGCTACAATAGCCACTACGAAGCTCCTCTTTCGTGAAGCACACTGGCTCCTTGAACCACCTTCGCAATACGAGAGAAAAATATTTTCTCTGAAAATTCTCTCTCCTTCTCTTGAGGGGGTCAGCCTCTATTTATAGGCAATTCCACCAACCCTCGAACTTTCCATGCAATGTCAATGCCACGTTATCTCAAATCGCGAAGCTCCGAAGATTCCGCCGGAATTCTGTCCAAATCGCGAAGCACCACGACAATTATCCGTTCACGGAGCTCATCGTAATCATGGAGCATCCCATCAATTCCTTCGTGCCTTTGCTGCGAAGCTCCCTCGAAATGCCCTTCATCACCGTGAAGTTCCCTTGCAATGCCCTTCACCGCCACGATGCGCTTCAGCCTCTACCGTTCGCGAAGCATGTCGTAATTCTCCATGGAAACCTGCTTTGTCAACAAACACAATCAACCCAAAAATACTTCAATGTTACCTTGAGGGATTTTTTCCCAACAACAATAACATCAAATTAATTTTTTTAAGTTATAATAAACTCATATATATTTTTAACTAGAATAGATATGGTGACTTAATTTAGGAAATATGTGTAACAAGAATAATAATAATTCTATAAAAAATGAATAAAATTTATTATTAATATTAAATTGAAAGATAATTTAACAATAATTTAGGATATACTTATTGTTTGATCCTCTAGGAATCATATCCAATTGAATTAAGTGAACTATTCATGTGTCTAATATCAGTTTTATGAAGGACATTAGGGAACCCATAGAGAATGATTTTACTGACATTATTAAAGAAATATTCATACGATCTCTTAATAAATAAAAAATATATTTTTCATGATATAATTATATGTGTTTCATAATTGTCTTATCAATATATATAATGGATTCATCATTCATTAACTTTGAAATTGAATATCTATGAACTATCATGGACATGGATACAATCAAATAGTTCCCCTTCAATTAAATTTCATGAGATATCATATCCATTAAACCCAAATGGGATAAATAACTTTCTCACATATTCAATTAATTTAATATAACTTAGGAAACATCCAACTTATCATTCTACAGCAGGAGCATATGTCATCACAGTTTCTATCAATATAGAAAATTAAATGATTCCTAATATACAATATTAATAATCTGATGTCTAAGCCCAAGAAAAAAGTTTGAATATATTTATATTGAATGACACACATAACATATCGAATTAATATTAGGGGTTTTCCTCATAACCTACCAAATTAGAGATTATTCACAAGAACTTCATGCGAGGAGCGTCATCCTTTTATGAGGATCATGAATTCTTCTTTTAAATATCATTTGTGCCATGTCAGAGAGATGTTTTCATCACTATTAGACATAAGATAGAGTATATTTTCCTTTCATTTACATGTGTTCGTTGTTGCATGGAACTAATATAACCTCTCAAAACTATAAAACATTTATGGTTTCACATTAATGTTAAATAAAAGAACACTCATCATGTGATAATATGTTCATAAATATTCATGTAATTGAAATTACAAATTCAGCTAGTTTTAGGGAACCAACCCCAACATACCTAGAAATACACTAAATACAACATCTAACAAATTTTATTTTTTCTACATATCACATTATAATAATTATTCTTCAATGGTAAGGATTTTTTCAACATGTCTTATATCTCTACTCTTCTTAATAATGCCTCACAACTGTTAAAAATATAATTCAAAAGGTGATAAATTAGAATTATATTATTATTTTTATTATGAACTTGTCTCATTGGATAGGACCACCAATATAGTATTATCACAATGTTGTGTAATAGATGATTTTCTACTATTCACCACAATAAACTGATGTATAATGTTCTGTTTTCAAACATCGTATTTCATTAAATTAGAATATGTAATATACTTGGATGATTATGATGAATTAGTGAAAATTTGATTCTTTGAACTCTTATATCCCAAAAATCCCCCATTATAGAATAACATATATACTGACTATGTTATTAAATAATTATTCTATACCATGATACTATCATTCATGTATCTATTGACCACTAGTTACATAACACCAATAAAAACTATGATCAAATACATTGTATGTGATGTGAAAATATTTAATATGTTTTCCCAATATAATTTGTGGGTTATTATTATAAATTTCATGATAAATTAGGTATTTTTAATCTAAAAATAATTATTCGAGATTTTAGTACCAATTTTTCAATTGATTTTATAAAATTGAAGTAACACAAATTTCTGAAATTTTTCTAGAGCTTTCAGAATTCAATTTGACATTTCAAGTATTTAATGACATAGTTTTGAAACATCATAGACATTTTTCTTGAAAAAATTATATAACCTAGTAGATTTTATTTGATATTAAGGATTTTAAATGGATTTGTTTTCTTTTTTTTTTGTGATAAATTGTCATGTTTAGAAAGAATTTTCTTTTTTAAAAAGATATATTTTTAATTAAATATTTATTTTTTACATCTTAAATATTAAATATATTTTTAAATTTATACCTATAAATAATGTTTAATGAAATATTTATTTTTTTAATAATATAGTTATTATTGGCATGATTTCAGATTGACAACCTTATTAGAACATTGGATGAGGGTAAGGTTTTTTCTAGGCCTATAATCTTGAGGATTGGTTATATTTTCCATAATTTCATAAGTAGGGATATTAGTGAACCTGAATTTATAGTCCAAATCATTTCATACATCTTCCAAAATAATACTAACACATAACCCTAGTTCATTATGCTTACATGGTTTGCTAGTAAAAGGGGATAAAGCAATGTAATTGTAATGCTTATGAAATTTTTAGGAACACTCTCTGAATTCAAAAAGGAGGACTATGATAACCCCTCCCCAAAATGTGTATCCTTAAGGTGTCTTCAATGAGAGAAGGGAGATAGTAACCCTCAAATCACACCTATAGTAGTCTATGGGTTGGCGACTAGCACCAGGGGTATAATAAAAACACAAATAAAAGGCATTACCCTCTAAGAGAACGCATGCGAATGATAGAGACAAGTCATAAACCAAAATACTCAAAATCAGTCTACGGTATAAAAGAAATACCAATTACACATATGTATGGTCATGAAAAAACAATTACAACGTAAATAGAAAACATAAAGTACCAAGAATAAAGTAAAAAAACAGTGACCACGAAGCCCGAAAAACTCCTACAACCTAAAGCTAGCAGTATCCAGTTGGATCTCCGACCTGCTCCAAGTTACCTAACAAAAATTTATATATATGTAGGGTTACTATGAAACAATTATCAGAATTATTTTCCTTGGAGCCTCACGTGAAAAAATAATGAAATCATGTTAAAACACAATGAACAACAAGTGAATATAACTCGTTAGATAAATAGGTATACTATGTTCCCAACCTCAACATGTATACTCTCAATAGGTGTCACATGAAAAATTATTTAATATAATAAGTAATATTAAGGGTACATTGCTTCTAATTCCACACAAGTTTTCCAATTTTCCCCAATATTTCACGTCCAATGAATCTCTCCCAAAAAAAGGATTTCTCACAAACACTAGGGTGAAACACCACAACATGCAACTCATGTAGTACAACCACCATGTCTCTGTAACCAAAGTAACCAGGTAGATTCTGGGGGCCACCACAGATCATATAACATGTAACATACACCAGGCATTAAACCTCAATCCATTATATCTCATACACTGAGTAAGGATCCTAAAGCTATAAAATCATATACAACATACACATATAGTTTTCCATAGTGAACTATATCCATAATATATTTTTGTGAAGAACCAAAACCATTAAAACCCTCTAAACACATATATGGGGAAAACTAACTATTGTTCCTACCTTCACTAGTAACTACCAAGAGAATAGAATATAGACAAAGGGGGGAGTCATTTATCCATCAGCCCACAGGAAAGCTGTGGAAGGCACCTGTTAGGGATCAGAATCCCTGGGGTGTCAATTTTCATAACTGACGGGGTGGTCTTGACTATAGAATAAATAAATAAATCAATAATAAACTATAGCTCACAACCACACAATGGAAATAACATAGTCTTAGGTTCAACTGAAGACATCATCTCTCAGACTTGCGATTTCAACTACACAAAACTGGTGTCCTATAAGCACACAACCCTTTAAAGGGATTTATTACATTACATTGTTATTTTTATATCAGTTATAGATTACGTTATTTAATTTTTAAAAATTTATTAACCATTATCAATTCCACATTACATTTCATTATCATTACAACCAAGATCTATAGATTATGTTAATTTTAATATCAGTATTGCATCCCACCACGATCCAACCCCATGGGTTAAAATCATTTATTCAATCATTTATTAACTTCATTATTACTTTTCCATATTCCTAAGCATTCTAGAAAAAAAATTCCAAGCTACCAAAAACTAGGGGAACTAACATGGTGAGTAGATGAACTACCCATAAAGTCTTTACCAGCTATAAAAATAGCTTAGACCCATCCTCCATCGAGAAGAAAAACACAAAATTTTCATGGAATACTCTATGCATCTTCACGTATTTTTGGTAGGAGGGTAGAAAAATTGGGTTCTTTGAGTATTGGGGAATATAAATAAGATAAATAACCAATATGATTCAGCAATAATCCAACATTCATATCCAACCTATTTCATTATCTCTGGTGTCCTCCCCGACAACCACATGCAGAAACTGATTCATCTCACCACTCCAGGCATCAACTACTACCAAAACCAATGGGCCTCCCTACCCCCATATATCACAACATCCATCCAGGATCACATTAAAACACAAGAAGCGGGAAACAAACATCATACAAACTGGGCTCTTGGCCATTAAACAAGGCATCCATCCATCACACGCAATGAGCTCTCAAGTCCCCAAAGAAAAAGGCACTCTACCTTACAAGAAATAGGGTAACTCAGAACCCTTTAAGGAATTATCTGTTATCACACAACTTGTTCATTAATCCATATTGAATTAACCAATTCATTATTAGTAGGTTCAAAATATAGGAAAACCTAAAAATAAAGCTCTAACAGCTACCACAAATTAATTAAATAGTAAATTTGACATGCCTTTAAACAAGAATAACCGACATGCTCAAGTCTTAAGAAACAATTGACTTAATAATGAAAATCATCATCACTATTATTAATATCAAATTAGAATAACAACAACAACAACCAGATTAATTAGCATGCATCTTTATCTTTAGAAAGGTAATTATCAATTATTTTCAACTTCACTTTCTATTCCAAATAATTCAAGAATGAAATGCTAATGATAACAGCATAAATATGAAACTATCAAGAAAATCAAGAGGCAAACTGTTATCACAGTGGAAAGAAACAACATGCGATTAAACCAATTATTTTATTCTGGTTTAAATATTTAATTTGTTTAATACCATTGTGATCAAAAGGGTTAAATCATGAAAACTCTAATATTTCATGTAAATAAACAGATAGGAAACAAGTCTTCTACATCAAAAGGATTCTGAAATTCTTTGATCATGAACAGATCAATGTATTGGATCGCGATCACCTTCCCCACAACAACTGCATCCACCCGAGGATTTCATGACACAAATGCATCAAAAATAACCAAAAGAAACTCCCTTAGAACCACAGTAATAAAACTCTGTATCATGGAAAAGAGAAATGTGAGAAGACGGACAAAAGACAACCAAAGAGAAGAGGTAGATCATAACTTGGATTGAAGACAGATAGATAAATAGTAGTGGAGAACTGATCTTGGATGAAGGAATCCCTAAACATTGAAGACATAGGCATCTAGGTCACCTGGGTATAGAGGGGGTCCTCTCAAGATGTATTGTTTGAAAAACCAGAACAGTTGGGTTTCATAGAAACACCCGGTGGTGGGGATGTACACGATAAGTACCTCCTCAACACATCATGTACCACCTCGAGGTGACTTACACAAAAACAAAATGTCCCCTCCTGATTAGTTTTTTTTGAAACCCAGACAGTATACTTCATGTACCCCTTGGTCATGTCATGTAGCTGCCCCTGTTTCTATCTTCTTAAAAGTGAACTCTTCCAAACTTCCTCTGTGCCATCTCAGAGCACCTCAATGTTCAAAAACATGCAAAGGGTTGATACACAAGGATTCAGGCCCTTGCATCATATACCTATCAAATCATTATCATCCTCAAGAATCCAAAACCAATCAATAGAGGAAATAGAAAAGGGGTTGTTCGAACAACAACCCCAAAAGATACCACTCAAGTCTTTCACCACCACAGGAGCCCAACCACATCAAAAGAATAATGAAACAACTCATGACAACAACAACTACCACCAAATAACTCTCCCAGGGGATATACCATTCAAAGAGAGAAATACACAACAAGAAACAAATGGAATCCATATCATAGACAAGAATGTTCTACAACCACAAAAAAACATCATTACAAGGAAAGATCTAAACATCAATGTTATTAGGATAATAAGCACCTATATGTAACTCACATTCCAATGTACCCCCTTCTCACCACCATGTCACTACAAGATATGAACCAACAAGATAATATGCCCATGAAACACCTTCTAATTGTGGTCTTGGATATCTATAGGCTGGTCCTTGAAGGTTGCATCATTGTCAACATCGATCTCACTCTAATCGATGATGTGATAGTCACCATGAGGATAACAATGGAGCTATGACACATAAAAAACACCATGTAACATTCTCAACTATGGGTGAAGTTATACCTGATACACTAAAGATCCAACATGATCCAACACCTCGAAAATCCCAAAAAATCAGGGAGATAGCTTACTCCAGCAACCAATACTTTACTTCCTGGACAGGGATCCACCTTCAGAAATATGTGATACACAACTTCAAATTCCAAATTTCTCCCCCATTAATCTCCATGAGATTTATAATGACCAAGTGCTTCATTCATTATCTCACGAATCATATAAACCATTTATATCTCATTATCTACTAGTTTCGGTATTATATTTGCCGACTCTCCAACCCCATTCCATCACAAAGAAAATTAAAAGTTTGGCCATAAAAGTCTTTACCCATCAATATATCGATCATGTTGTGGAAACTATTGTTTTATGTTAAATACACCAAGTATAAGTGCCTCATCCATGAAAATCCCGAATCCAAGACACAAGAGCACATCATGTCTTTAAGAGTCTTGATGGTATGCTCGGTCTGACCTTCTATCTAAAAATAAAAATAAGTGTTATTTCATTGTTGAGAAGTAAAATCTTGATGGAAAAATCTCCACACCCTAGAGGTAAAATGAGGATCTTGATCAGAACTGATCATCATCGGGACTCCATGGTGTCTTACCACCTCCCCCAGATATTTCCTTGGAAAAACCCCCACTAAGAATGAATCCTTTATCGCTATGAAGTTGGGTGATTTAGTTAAAAAATCCACCACCACCCAAATAGAGGCATGGCCTCCCTAATCACAAGGTAAACTAGTAACAAGGTACAATGATATGTTCTCCCAATTCCACTAAGTATTATCTAACAGATTGAGAAATGAACTGGGACACTGTTCTCGATATTAAAATCTGTCAGATCAAACATTGAGACAACTACTCCACAACATCACGCTTCATCCCAAGACCAAAAAAATGAATCATCAAGGATTGGTACTTCTTTGCCTCAACAACATGAACCACTAAATGTGAACTATGGAACCCTCTTAGAACTATCTCACGCATCTCCAATAGACCAAAAATCCTTCCCTGATACAACACTCAGTGTTGTTTGTCCTCAGAACAACCATCAGGTGCCTTCCCACAAACAACTCAATCTATCCTCACCTCCACCTCTAGATCCTTAAATGGGGACTCTTCTTCCAGCTTCACCAAGGATGCATGCACGGTCATCTGAGAAGTCAACATCTTCCACCAACTTCTCCCATATAGAGATATTGCTGGATATTCTTCCATCACTCTAAAGGAATCACCAGATTCAAGTGTTACATCACTATATGACTTCATTCTCAGCACATCAACTAAAAAAATTCCCCTTTCTAGGTGTATATTATATATTGAAGTCTTGTTCCTATAAAAAACTCCATTATCCAATGTTTCAACAAGTTCATGTCATGTTGGGAGAAAAAATACCTCATGATCTTAAGATCAGTGAAAACCACATAGTGATCACCAATGAGGTAATTTCCTCAGTACATCAGAGTAAAAATCATGTCCGCCCACACAAGATCATGGGACACATTGATATATTCATGGGGAAACAACAACCGAGAACCATAAGAAATGACTGGTCTCAAGTACATCATAACATAGCCTATCCATAGACATAAACCATCACATAAAACATCAAATTGAACTCCCTTTGCTGGAAGAAAAGGAACATGAGTAGTTACCAACATCTCTTTTAGATACTCAAAATCAAGCTAACATTGATCAATAACATGAACACTTGATCATTCATAGTCAATGTTTTCTTTGAAGATTAAAACCAAGATAAATAGGTAATGAAACACCGATTGTAGCCTATGAAAACACAAAAAGATCACAACTCTACCATGTTTTCAGTGGATTCCAAACACACAACAACATCTATCATCAACGGATCCATAAATACCCCTATTGAGATACAACATGACCCAAGAATTAGAATTATCATGACCAAAACTCACACATTGAAAACATCCCAAATAGATTTTGTTTACTAAGAACTCCCAAAATGGCATGTAGATGCTCTACATTCTCCTCCTAATATGTGGAGTACACAAGGATTTCATTGATGAAAACATCCAAAAACATATATGAAAACTCATGGGTCTCTGAGTTTGTCAATCCAATGAACACATATGGATCATTTGTCACACCGAACGACATTACAATGAACCCGTAATGCCCATGATGGAAAACGAAAGTAGTATTTAGGATATCCTCATCCTTATCACGCATTTGATGTTATTCATACCACAAGTAAGTCGTTGAGAAATAACATTCATCCTTCCGTGGATTGAATAAATCATCAATTCACAGATAAGGATAGAAATTCATCAATCTCACGTTGTTTAAGAGATGATAATCTATACACAACCTCAAACTGCCATCATCCTTCCTCACGAACAAAACATGTATGCCCATTGGTGACACACATGGTCCAAAAAAACCACACTTTAATAGACTATCGATCTATATACGCCACTCCAATATCTTAGAAGTGGCTATCCTATATAAATGAAAAGTGATATGAGATGCTCATATTTATTGCTCAATCCCAAACTCGATCTCTCGTTGAGGGGGTAATATTCACAACCTTTTATGGAAATAAATTATGGTACTCATATAATACCTGAGGAAATTCCAACTTCTAATCATATGAATAACTGAACATCTGCCCATCAATCTAGGATAACAATGAGAGACCATGCCTCTAACTTATCTGAGGATCTTGCTCACCAACAAACACTGTAGGCTCTCCATCAGCATCGAAAAACACCACCTACCTATTGAATAAATCTAATATAAAATTCACCATATAAAACCTATCGGTGCCGATAATGTCATCATATATTCGTATCTATAAACACAATAAATCTACCCAACATCGATGCTACCCCAACACTAGCTCACAGTCTCTACATACTTCAAACAAGTCAACTTGAACTTCAACAGGAATAGTCAACGCCAATGACACTGGAAGCATCTCTACCTCAAGTACCATTTCATGGATAAGGGTATGTGATATGAAGTAGTGTGTCTCCCATAAATCAAACATGACATAAAACCATGCAGAAAATAGGAAAAGGGTTCATAGAATGATGACTGTATCACCTGGTGTTGGCAATGCTAGTGCCTAAAGGTGACTACGACCTCCTCCATGGCCTCTCTAACCCTGATGACGACCACCACTACAACCAAAATCTATTATATAAGGATGAGGAGAATCATGGGAATATCATATGCCTACCCTATCTACAATATAATGATCCAGTGATGGTGAAACTCTCAGTTGCTGCCTCAGTTGAAACTTTGTCAATGGAAGAATCTGGAGAAGAACACCTCGTGCACGTTGACCACTCTGAATGGTCATGAACTATTGATTCAGATGAACTTGGACTCCACAAAAAATCACATGTTTCCTTGGAAGAAGATTGAGAACCATCTCCCCCGAAGAACGAGATACTAAGGGCTGGGACCTACCCCTAAAAAACACATACTATTCGGCCCTGAAAACCGTGAACACTAGTCCACATATCTTCTTCATGAAGAATCATGATGACTCTCCTCTCATGAATATCTGGTATGGTCTAACATCCTCTTATGGACCTCTTCCCTCACCAGATCCTCATGATATGTCTTCCAAATAAACAGGGTGACCGGGCGCTAGATCTCTAGACACAAAGTCTCCCCAAAATACCTCTCCCTCACCTCCTCATCTGGAAAATTGTACGAAACATATCATAAAAAGTTCAGGGAACATATTCCAAACTATCACACATTGGATCTCCCCTATAAAAGAGTATGTTTCACCTGGTGATTAGACGCCTTTGTGGTGAAATAATGATATTCGACTCTGAACCACTCTTTGAACTCCTCCCATGAAATCACCAACTTCTCGCGATCCTTAAGGAACATGAACCACCTCTACCTTTCTTCCCCACACAGCACTATCACAACCATGGACACCCAGTTCCCTTTCTGATCACAGAAAGAATAAACAGATATCTCAAACTCCTCCAACTAGTCTTCTATGACTACATCTAAAACAGATCCCCTGTACTTATACATGATATCGCATAGAAACTCTCAATGTGTCCTTCTACATGTTTCGTCGTTGTCAACCTCTACCCTACGGTGATCGGTTGTCACAACCTGCTAGAATTCTACTATGAAAACCTAATGAGGGCGTCGACCTGGATGCATAAAGGAAAAATAAGAATCAGTTAGATCCCCTAAACCTGGAATATGGAATACTCGCCATTAATTAATTGATTGTATTCTTTTATTTATTTTAGGTGAACTTTTCCCAAGGTCCACCCATTCATAAACATACACAATGAATAATGATGCATGATCCTTTACTAGGTCTATACCCTAATATAAGTATCACCTCATTTAGTAGTCATTACATACATAATGGTACATGTGTTATATCACAGGGGGACCTAAATGCCTATGTATCATCCAGTCTCCAGTGTTTACATCACTTTCTAAACATAACTAACACCATTTCCCTACCAACCCATTCAACCTAACATATTCCTAACACCAAATTCCATCATATCCCTCACCTAGACCTATAATAACACTTTTTCCGGACCCCCTCCTCACAAGGTGTACCCCTCCTGGGTCGGCAGTGTTAGAAGGGTGATAATGACCCTAGATCCTTACCTCACGTAATCCATAGGTTGGCGACTAGCACCAATGGTATAGTAAACACACAAATAATAGGATTTATCCTCTAAGAGAATGCATTAAAGAAAGAGAGATAATAAATACACCAACCAACTCCATCTCAGACTGAAATAAAAATTAAAACCCAATTACACATATGTAATGTCATGAAAAAACTAATACAACTGAACCAAAAAGTAAAGGCACCAAAAGAAAGTAAAAAAAAGAATAGTAACCACGAAGCCCAAACAACACCTACAACCCCAAGCTATTAGTAACCATCTTGATCTCTAACCTTCTTCAGGTGGCCTGAAAAATAGTTTATATGTACATAGGATTAGTATAACAGTATACTCAGTAAGATCCTCCCCAGAGCCTCTCCTGAAAAAGTAATGAAATCATAGAAAAAAATGGTGAACAACAACTGAAACTAACTCATCGGCTAAACATGTATACTATGTTATGAACCTCACCATGGAAAATCTCACCATGTATAGTATACTAGAGTATATAATATAATAATGAATATCAAGGTTACCCCGCTAAAAATTTCATAAAGGAATGCTGCTTTGCCCCAACATCACACATCCTAAGAATCACTCTCTAAATAGGATTTCCTGAAGACTACTGGGTGAAGCGCCAATGCATGCACCTCATGTAGCACAACCACCACTTCTACGTAACCATTGTAACTTGGTAGTTTCTGGGAGACACTATAGCTCATATAACATGTATCATACTACAAGCATTAAACCTCAAGCCATTATTTCCCATACACCGAGTAAGGATCATCACGCCATCATATCATATACACGTCACACCAATAGTAGTCCATAGGAAACTATATCCATAATTTATGTGTGTGAATTACTAAAATCCATTACAGCCCTATAAACATATATATGGAGAAAACTAACAATTTTTCTAACTAGCACTAGTAGTTGCCAAGAGAACAGGGTGGGGCCAAAGAGGGTATTCATCCATCTATCCCCCCACCAAAATATTCGGGAAAACACCACCCCGGGGGCTCAGAATTCCCATGGTGTCAGTTTTCCTAACTGACGATGTTGAGTATCATATAGAAATAGAAAACATATAGAATAAATTAATCTCACAACCACACAATGGGAATAGCCTTGTCTTAGAATAAATTATAAATCATGTCTCTCAGACACTCAGCTGGAAATACAAAGACTAGGTATCCAATAAGCACACAACCATTTAATGAGATTTATTATATTACAAAATTCCCATTTTATCAGTTTCACATTACATTAATTAATTATTTAAACATTAATTAACTATTAGCAATTGAAAATTACATTTCCATATCATTCCAACAATGATCCAAAAATTATTTAAATTTCTACCTTATTATTGAATCCCGCTATGCTCCAACCAAATTGGTTAACACATTTATTAAATCATTTATTAACATAATTATTACAATCCCATATTCCCACGAATTCTTGAAAAACAATCTAATCTACCATACACAAGGGGGTCAACACGGTGAGTAGATGAACTACCTTTCAAGTCATTTCCACCTATGTTAGGATTGTGGACATATCCTCCCTCGAGAAGCTTTGTATGAAAATCATGTGGCATTCCCCACGTACATTCACCTCTTTTTGGATGGAGGGTAAAAAATATAGATCCATTGAGAAGTGGAGAATGTAAATAAGATAAACAACCAATAAAATTTAATATGCTTCCAAAATTCATATCCAACCTATTCCATCATCTCTTGTTTAATCCATAACACCCACAAGGATTAACTGTTTCATCTCACCAATCTAGGTGATAACTACCGCCACAACTAATAGGCAACCTAGTCCCCACATATGACAACATCCATCTAAGCTCACATCACAACACAAGTAGTAGAAAACCAACACCATATTAACTAGGGTGTTTTCCCTAAAACAAGGCATCCAATCATTACACACAACAAGATCTCAAGGATAAAAAGTAGAATTTACTTAGCCATACAAAAAAGAGGGCAACTCAGATCCCAACAAGGAATTATCTTTTATCAATCAACCATATCATTAATCCATCTTGAATTAACTAATTACTTATTAGAAAGGTTCTAAAAATTGGATACCTTAACTGCAAGCTATCATAACTACCACAAATTAATTAAAAAATTAATTTGACATTCGTTTAAAAAAAAGTACCAACATGCCTCAGGTTTAACAACCAACTTAATTAAACATGAACATCTGGATGAATATTATTAACATCAAATTAAAAAAACATAAACCATATTCATTTACATGCATCATTATCTTTTTCCATTTCATTATAAATAAGTATGACTTTATGTTATTTTCTAATTTCATCTAGAACAATATGATCACAAGAAAAACATATATATAATAGTATCTTGAAAGTCAAGAGGTAAACTAATATCACGGTGAAAATCAACAACATGTGATCAAACCAATTCTTTTAATATGATTTATATATTTTATTATATCAATTAAATTTTGATCCAAGGGGATAAGTCATGATAACTCTATGATTTCTCATACATGACTAGAGATGAAACAAATCTCCCACCTCCAAATGTGCTTGACATTCATCACTCGAGAATGGATCAATGAAGCGAATCACAATCTCTTTCCCTACAACAACTGAATCCACTCAAGGTTGTCATGAAAATACCACACCAACAACAGCTCAAATAAAATCCCATAGAACCATGTAGATCAAACATCCTAGCATGGAATAGAGAAACAAGAGAATAAGTATCAAATAAAACCATTGAAAAGATGTAGTTCTTACCTCTAATTGAAGACGAGTCGAATAATTTATCCGTGAACCGATCAAGGATGACGAAATCCCCAAACGTTAAGCAGGGATGTGTCTGGGTAATATGGGGTTGAGAGGGGGTTCACTCAAGCTATATGGATTGAAAACCCCAAGTGGATGTGTGTATTTAAAACACCTAGAGGAGGGGAAATACATGACATGTACCTTCTCATCACGTCATGTATTGCCTCAAGGTGACATACACCAAAAAACGAGTCACCTTAGTGCTTTGTTTTATTTTCCTAAAACACGAATGGTACACACCGTGTACTCCTTAGTCATGTCGAGTAAACCCCCTATATCTAGTTTATCATGATAGAAATCTTCTAGAAATACTCTAATCCTTCTTTGAGTACCTCAGTCTTCGAAAACAAGAAAAGAGTCGATCCACGTTGATATATTCCTTTACCAGAAGATGATAAAAAATGACCAATTATTTGGTGAGCCTTTGGATTTGAAGATAAGGGATCTACTAGTGATCTATGGTACATAACTATTAAAATTTTTATAAAGACATAACTTTTAAAATATGAGGAAAATGATGAAGATGTGGATAATTTCAGAAAAAATATAATTATTTAATTGATGAGAATAGGAATGGTTTTTATTGAAAAATATTAAAATTAAGAAGAAATAAATATGGTTATAGATGGGGGTGTGGAGATCCATCCACAATATTTAATAATTAATTATCCCTTCTCCCATTTTATGTTTTATTTATACATCATTTTCTTTTATTTTCTATTCCATTGTTTACATAAAATAAAATTAATAGTCTTGAGGGCAATTAAATTTTTTTCTTTTTTTATTTCATTTATATTAATGTTAAATTTTATTATATAATATAATTAATTATGCTTGGGTATTCTGTTTCAATATAGTTCTTCATTCTGTTTAATAATAAATTAGTTAAAAATAAAAATTTGGACTACTAGATTTCACTCTGTCCACAAATTTTAGTTGATGTAATGATTAATGGAATTAGATAAATGAATATTTATAAGAAAAAGTGTCATGACCCCCTCCCCACAAAGTGTACCCCTCTTGGGCTGGCAATGTGAAAAGGGAGATAATGACCCCTCGAGTCCCACCTCCAGTAGGCCCCGGGTAGGCGACTAGCACCGATGGTATAATAAACACACAAATGGGTGGCATTACCCTCTAAGAGAACACATACAGAAGAGAGAGATAAGATAGACACTGACCAACACCAACTGAGAACTAAAGTATAAAAGAAAACCCAAGTGCATATGTAATGTCATGAAAAAGTAATACAACAAAAAGGAGGAAAATGCAAGTACCTAAAAGAAAGTAAAAACAGCAGTGACCACAGGCCCGAACAGATCCTGCAACCACAAGCTAGTAGTAACTAGCCTGACCTCCAACCTGCTCAAAGTGACTTCAAAAAAAGTTTATATATATGTAGGATGAGTATAACAGTATACTCAGTAGTATCATCCCTGAAACCTCTCGTGCAAAAGTAAATAAAGCTTGCTAAAGCATTGTGAACAATAGTGAGAATACCTCGTCACCTAACAGGTATACTATGTTTTCAACCTCACCATGGATACTCTCACCAAGTAACGCATACAAGAGTATAGAATATAATAAAGAATATCAAGGGTACCCCGCTACTACTTCCCCACTAGTTTTCCGCTTTTCCCCAACAACATACGTCATGTGCGTCTCTCTCCAAAGGCATTCCCATATAAACTTGTTCTAAGCTCTACAATTTGAACCACATGCATCACAAAGGCTTGCCCGCAGACACCTGGGCTAAGCACCACACCATCCTCACAACCAAAAGTAACCAGGTAGTTTACGAGATCCTCCACAGCTCGCATAATGTGTATCATACATCAGGTATTATACCACAAGCCATTATAGCCCATACACTGAGTAAGGATCATCAAGCCATCACACCCCAAACACGTTACACCTATAGTAGTCCATAGGACACTATATCCAGAATATATGTGTTTGAAATAACCCAAAGACATTATAGCCCTTTACACACATATATGGAGAAACTAACCGTTGTTCCAATGGCACTAGTATCTACCAAGAGAAGAGATAGGGGATAAAGGGGTTAGTCATCCATTCATCCTCCCACCAGAATGTTGGTGAAAACACCCCAAAGGCTCAGAATCCCCGGGGTGTCAGTTGCCCCTACTGACAGGGTGAAGTAGCGTATAGAAACACAAAAAGTACAGAATATACTAAAACTCACAACCACACTATGGGAATAACCTAGTCTTAGAAACAACTACAGCTAACGTCTCTCGGACTCCGGGTTGCAACTTCTAAGATTAGGTATCCTATAAGCATACAACCAATTAAAGAACGTCATTAGATTACTTCATCCTTTTTTTCATCAATTCCACTTTATGTTATTTAATTATTTACAAATTAATTAACCAAGAACAATTCCTCTTTATGTTCTATTAACAGGACATCCAGAAACCATTGTCCCTTCAAAATTTCTCAACATCATCATTAAGTTTCATCAAACTCCAACCCCATGGGTTACCATCATTTATTCAATCATTCATTATAGAATTACTTTCCCATATTCCCAGGCATTCTAGAAAAGCAACCTATGCTACTAAACACAAGGGGGCTCAACACGGTGAGAAGATATACTACCCGTCGAGTCTTTGCCACCTATAGCAAGAGGGTATACCCAATCTCCCTTGAGAGGATTAACACGGAAACCATGGGGCATACCCCGCATGTCTTCGCCTCCTTCAGAAGAAGGGTAAGGAAAACCAGCTGCCTTGAGCAGTGGGGAAAAGTAAAACATGTAAACAACCAAACAAAGCACCTAGCATCCAAAAACCACATCCATCCCATTCCATCATCCCTGGTGTCCTCCCCAACACCCACATGCATAAACCGATGCATCTCGCCACTCTAGGCATCATCCGCTGCCACAACCACAAGGCCTCCCTGACTCCACATATCAAGACACCCCTCCAGAGTCACATCACAACACAAGATATCACAACACCCCTCCAGGTTCACAACACAACAGAAGCAGCAGGAAAACAAACATCACATCAAATTGGGATCTTGGCCCTTTAACAAGGCATCTAGACTTCAAATAACAAGCACCAATAGATTTCAGGTTTACCAACTAACTATGTTAAATATGTACATCAATATCAATTTGGTTAATATGAATTTGGAACAACAAAAACATCCGGAATCATTCACATGCCTCTTTATCTTTAGCCAATTAATTATCAATTAATTCCGGCTTTATGTTATTTATCAATTTCATCAATAGAAACAAACTAACAAGAAAGGCATATATATCACACAATCTAGAAAATCAAGAGGCGAATAGTTATCACAGTACAAAGCAACAAAATGCAATCACCAATTCTTTTAATCCGGTTAAAGTATTTAATTAGGTCAATTAAATTGTGATCCAAAGCACTAAATCATGCTAACTCTACAATTTCACAAAAAAATTAGAGAATACATGAATCCCATACCTAAAAGGTTTTCGAGGGAAACCACAACGGTCGATGAGAGCCCAAGAAACCGGGTCGATTATCCACGAATCCCCATTAGATCTCCTCTCCTAACAGAACCAAGACTAAATCTCATCATAAACGACATCCACTCACTTAGATATACCCGTAACAGGCATAGATCTAAGATCCCGATATAAGAGGAGGAGTAGATCTACTTATATCTAAGAAACAAAATAAATGTATCACATACCTCGAGAAACCAGCTTCGATTTGTGAAGAGAAGCCTCCAGATCGCCTCCAAAATGCTTGGGAGAGGTTCTTCTACCTCCAGGGGAAGTTAATCTTGAGTTATGACTGATTAGGGGCTTAAACGAGGTGATTAAAGGAAAAACAAGTTAGATACACCATTTTAGGATCTAAAATTAAGTGCTCGCACGGTTAGTCCGCACAGTTTATCAAACCATGCGCTAACCGTGCGTTAGCTTCTGCCATGACAATAACTCCTCACACGGTTAGTCAACACGGTTATACAAATCATGTGCTAACCGTGCATTAGCCACTGCCTCCAAGACCATCCTTGCATGGTTTGGCCGCACGGTTTAGGCAAACAGTGCGCCTCCCGTCCGAAATCCATAACCCTTTAGATTTCCTTAAAAGTGCACCCAAACGCACCCCCAATTCAACTTGACCTCTCAGAACACCTCTAGCACCACATTTTTACAAAGGAATGGACCGGAGAGGTTCTGTACATTACATCAGATACCTCTCAAAACATTCTCATCCTCGAGAATGCAAAACCCACCTATAGAGAAAACAAAACAGGGTCTGAACAACCACCCAACGAGATACCTCTCAAAAGAGATCAAGACACAAAAGCAACAAAGGATTCGATTTCATAAACATAAAAGTACCACAACCACATAAGTTACAACAATACACGAAAAGAGTTAACATCAAACAACTCTGGGTACTGAGCGCATTTCTATGACTCATGTTCCCAAGTACTCTCTTCCAAGCCACTGTTTCATCGCAAGACATGAACTAAAGGGATGGATCACCCGCGCAACGCCTTCTCCTTACGGTCTGGGATCTCCAAAGGTTTCACTTCATAGTTGGCATCATCATCGACATCGATCTATCCCCAATCGATGATGTGAGATTCGTCATGAAGATAATGATGTAGCTGCGATACATGGAAAACATCATGTATATGACTCATCTATGGAGAACGTGCTACTCGATATGCCACAACTCCAACACAAGATAAAACCTCAAAAGGCCCAAAAAAGCGGGGAGAAATCTTACTCCCATGACCAAACCTTAGCAGCCCATGATGAGGAGTCACCTTCAGAAACACATGATCCCACACATTAAACTCTAAGGGTCCCCTTATCTGATCGACATATGATTTCTAACGATCTTGAACTGCCTTCATCCTCTCATGAATCACCTGAACCATCTCTGTTGTATTCTACACTAGTTCTGGTCTGAGAATTACTGACTCTCCGACCCCAGTCCAGCACAACGGATAAAGGCATTGCCAACCATACAAGGCTTCAAATGGAGCCATACTAATGGTGGAGTGAAAACTATTATTGTAAGCGAAATCCACCAAGGGTAATTGCCTCATCCATGATCCTCCAAAATCAAGAACACAAGAGCTTAACATGTCTTCAAGAGTCTGGATGGTTCGCTCTGTCTGACCATCCATTTGAGGGTGAAAAGAAGTGCTAAGGCATAGTTGAAAACCAAAAGCATGTTGGAGACCCCTCCACACCATAGAGGTAAAATGAGGATCTCGATCAGAAATGGTCATCCTTGGGACTCCATGAAGTCTCACCACCCCCTACAGGAATCACCGAATTCATGAACAACATCACTATGTGACTTTCGGCTCAGCACATCTGCTACAACATTCCATTTTCCAGATGTATGCGATATTTCAAAGTCGTATTCCTGTAGGAACTCCATCCACTGACGCTGCTGCAAGTTCAAGTCACACTGGGAGAAAACATACCTCAAACTATTATGATCAGTGAAAACCAAAAAGCGTTCACCAATGAGGTAATGTCTTCACAGCTTCAGAGCAAACAACACGACTGCCAACTCAAGGTCATGGGTGGTGTAGTTGCGTTCATGGGGACACAACTGCCAAGACCCATAAGAAACAACTGACCTCTGCTGCATGAGGACACAACCTAACCCCAGATGTGAAGCATCGCAGAAAACATAAAACTGAACTCCCTCTGCTGGAAGACATAGGACTAGATCACTTACTTACTTCCCTTTTAGATACTCGAAAGCTACCTGACACTGATCAGTCCATATGAAAGCCTGATCATTACTTGTCTAAGTTGTCAGAGGTGTTGTAACTCGGGATAAATTGTCTATGAACCTCCTGTAGTAGCCTGCGAGACCAAGGAAACTTCACACCTCCGACACTATGTTAGCGGAATCCCAAGACACAACAGCTTAAATCTTCGATGTATCCACATATACTCCTTGTTGGGACACAACATGCCCCAAGAAATGTACTTCTCGAGCCTAAAACTCACACTTCAACAACATTACAAATAGCTGATGTCGACGAAGAACTCCCAAAATAGCATGTAGATGCTCAACATGTTCCTCTTCAGATGTGGAGTACACAAGGATGTCCTCAATGAAAACTACAACGAACATGTCCAGGAACTCATGGAACACAACATTCATCAATCCCATGATTACAGTTGTAACATTCATCACACTAAACGACATTACAATGAACTCATAATGCCCATGAAGACAATGAGAAGCGGTCTTCGGGATATCTTCATCCTTCACACGCATCTGATGATATCCTAACCGAAAAATGATCCTTGAGAACCAACTTGCACCTTTCAGTTGATCGAATAAGTCATCGACCCATGGGAGAGGATAGCGGTTCTTTATTGTCACATTGTTTAAGCGACGATAATCGACACACAACTGCAAACTGCCGTCGACCTTCTTCATGAACAGAACTGGTGCACCCAATGGTGAAACACTTGGTCAAAAAAAACCGCACTGAAATAGACCATCAAGATGTATACGTATCTCTAGTAACTCAGAAAGGGCCATCCTATACAGAGACATAGATATAGGAGATGCTCTTGGCTATAGCTCGATCCCAAACTCGATCTCTCATTGAGGGGGTAAGGCTACAACCTCTTTTGGAAAAACATCAGGGTACTCCTCTATGACCCTAGGAAATGCCAACTACCGATCTTCTGAAGAACTGAGCATCATCTCAGCCGCCATGTTTGATAAGGATGGAACTCGCCTGTGACCCATCCTAGGATCTTTCTCACCAACAAACACCACTTACTCTCCATCTGCTTCAAATAAAACGACCTTCTTCCTGTAGCAATCCACAATAGCCTGCACCGAATACAACTAATCAATGCTGATGATGACATCATATGGTTGTATTTGTAAACATAGGAAATGTCCCCAAGAGTGGTGCTACCCCAACACTATCTCACAATATCTACATACATCAAACAAGTCATCTCGACCTCCAACTAGCATAGTCAAAGCCATGGGATGGACAAGGGTAGGTGATATGAAGGACTACGTCACTCCAGAATCAAACAAGGCATACACCAAGGAATAAAACAAGCAAAGGGTACCTCGAACAATGTTTGGATCGTATGGATCTGGCAACGCTAGAGCATGAAGTTGACCACGGCCTCTCTGACCCTGATGACGACCACCACCATGGACGCACTCTGCTCTTTGAGGATGGAAAGCGTCATGGGTCTATCCTCTACCCGCCCATATCCCCTCTGCTTATTGAATGCTGGTGCAACCTGCTGCTGCTGCCTTGGTTGGAACTGCCTCAACGGAGGAACCTAGAGTGGAGTGCCCGGTGCACGATGACTGCTCTTAAAGGTCAGGCACTCCCGCTGCTGATGACCATGACCACCACAAGAAAAACAAGCACCTGATCCCTTGGTATAGTCCTGAGACTTACTGCCTTCTGAGAAATGAGATGTGATGGGCTGGGACCTACCCCCGGCTGAATGGAAACTCTTCTGCCCAGAAAACCGGGAACCGCAGACCACAACCTTGCTTCGTGAGGAATCATGCTGATCCCCCTATCGTGATGATCCGGTCCTGGACAAAGTTTTTTCAACAACCTCTACCCTCACCAACACCTCAAGATATGTGTTTAACATAAATGGGGTGACCCGGCATTGGATATCTGGATGCAAATCCACCTCAAAATGCCTCGCTCTAGCCTCCTCATCTGGTAACAAGTCCGAAGAATATCGTAAAAGGTTCCTGAAACGGATTCCAAACTCTTGAACAATAGAGCTCCCCTGTTGAAGGGTAAAAAGCTCCTGGCGACTAGATGCCTTTGCAGTCGAGGAAAATAACTCAACTCTGAACTTGTCTCGGAACTCCTCCCATGAGATCGCTGACTCCTCATGATCCCCGATGAACAACAACCTCCACTGCCTTGCTTCTCCATGTAGCATTATCACAATCAATGTCACCCAGTGCTCCTTTCAAGCACAGATCAAACTAGAGCCTATCTCGACCTCCTCAAACCAGTCTTCCATGACTGTATCTAAAACGGAGCCCTCATACTTCTGCAGAATCTGGCACTGAAACTCTCAGAGTGTCTTCCTCCAAGTGTCGTCGTCGTCAACCTCTACCCTACGATGACCTGCTAGAATAGACAACTGAATGTCTTCTATGCAAACCTGACAAGGACATCGAACAGGAGCCATACCTGAAAAATAACAAAAAATTAGAGATCATAAGCCTAGAATATGGAAGACTCAACATTAAATAATTAATTAATTGTTTTCTTTCATTTGTTTTAGGTTAACCTATCCCAAGGTCTACCCATTCAATCATAGGAACAAAGAAGAATGATGCATGATCCTTTCCTAGGTCTCTACCCTGCAACCAGTATCACCCTGTTTAGTAGCCATTATAAACTTAAAGGTCCTTACAATAGATCATAGGGGCCCTAAATGCCTATGTCTCAGCTGGTCTCCAGTGTTTACCTCACTTGATAAACATGAATTACATCGTTTACCTACCAACCCATGCAACCTCACCTATGCCTAACTCCAAACTCCATCCTATCCCTCAACCAGACCTCTAATACCACTCTATCATGACACCCTCCCCACAAAGTGTACCCCTCTTGGGCCGGCAATGTGAAAAGGGAGATAATGACCCCCGAGTCCTACCTTCAGTAGGCCCCAGGTTGGCGACTATCACTGAGGGTATAATAAACACACAAATGGGAGGCATTACCCTCTAAGAGAACACATGCGAAAGAGAGAGATAAGATAAACACCAACTAACTCCAACTCAGAACTAATGTATAAAAGAAAACCCAAGTGCATATGAAATGTAATGAAAAATTACTACAATAAAAAGGGGAAAACTGCAAGTACCCAAAAGAAAGTAAAAACAGTAGCGACCACAAGCCCGAATAGCTCCTGTAGCCACAAGCTAGTAGTAACCAGCCTGACCTCGAACCTGCTCTAAGTGACCTGAAAAATAGTTTATATATACGTAGGGTGAGTATAATAGTATACTTAGTAGGATCCTTCCTGAAGCCTCTCGTGCAAAATTAATGAAAGCATGCTAAATCACAGTGAACAACAGTGAAACTAACTCATCACCTAATAGGTATACTATATTCCCAACGTCACCATGGCTACTCTCACAAAGTAACACATACAAGAGTATAGAATATATTAAAGAATATCAAGGGTACCCCGCTACTACTTCCCCACTGGTTTCCACTTTTACCCAACTACAAACGTCATGTGCATGTCTCTCCAAAGTCTTGCCCGTATAAATTTGGGCTAATCTCTACAATCTTCACCACGTTCATCACAATGGATTACCCGCAGACACCTGTGCTAAGCACCACACCATCATCACAACCAAAAGTTACCAGGTAGTTTCCGGGAGCCACCACAACTCACATAACATGTATCATATTTTGGGTATTATACCTCAAGACATTATAGCCCATACACAGAGTAAGGATCCTCAATCCATCACATCCCATACACGTTACACCTATTGTAGTCCATAGGACACTATATCCAGAATATATGTGTGTGAAATAACCACAATCCATTACATCCCTCTACACACATATATGGGGAAACTAACCGCTGTGCCAATGGCACTAGTATCTACCAAGAGAAAATAGCGGGGCTAAAGGGGGTAGTCAGCCATTCATCCTCCCAATAGAATGTTGGGGAAAACACCCCCCAAGGCTCAGAATCCTCGGGGTGTCAGTTTCCCTTACTGACAGGGTGGAGTAGCGTATAGAAACACAAAAATTAATAAATATACTATAACTCACAACCACACTATGGACATAACCTAGTCTTAGACAACACTGCAGCTAACGTCTCTCGAAATCCGGGCTAGAACTTCTAAGACTAGGTATCCTATAATCACAAAACCAATTAAAGAACATCATTAGATTACTTCATCCCTTTTTTCATTAATTCCACTTTACGTTAATTAATTCTTTACACATTAATTAACCAAGAACAATTCCACATTAAGTTCCATTAACAGCACATCTAGAAACCACTATCCCTTCAAAATTTCTCAACCTCATCATTAAGTTTCATCAAATTCCAACCCCATGGGTTAACATCATTTATTCAGACATTCATTACAAAATTACTTTCCCATATTCCCAGGCATTCTAGAAAAGAAACCTATGCTACTAAACACAAGGGGGCTCAACACGGTGAGTAGATATACTACCCGTCGAGTCTTTTCCTCTTATAGCTAGAGCGTAGACCCATTCTCCCTAAAGAGGCTAAACACAGAAAGCATGTGGCATACCCCACGTGTCTTCACCTCCTTCAGAAGAAGGGTAAGAAAAACCAGCTTCCTTGAGCGGTAGGGAAAAGTAAATCAGGTAAGAAACCAACCAAATCACCAAGCATCCAACAACCACATCCATCCCCTTCCATCATCCCTAGTGTCCTCCCTGACACCCACATGCATAAACCGATGCATATTTCCACTCTAGGAGTCATCCACTGCCACAAACACAAGGCCTCCCTACCTCCACATGTCACAACACCCCTCCTGGGTCACATCACAACACAAGATATCACAACACCCCTCCTGGGTCACAACACAACACAAGCAGCAGGAAAACAAATGTCACATCAAATTGGCCTTTTGTCCCTTTAACAAGGCATCTAGCCTTCAAACAACAAGCACAAACAGAATCCAGGTTTACCAGAAAACTAAGTTAATCACGTACATCGGCATCAATTTTATTAACATCAATTTGGAACAACATCCACAAAAAAAACAACTGGATTCATTTACATGCCTCTTTATCATTATCCAATTAATTATCAATTAATTCTGTCTTTACGTTCTTTATCAATTTCATCAAGAGCAACATGATAACAAGCAAGGCATATATATCACACTATCTAGCAAATCAAGAGGTGAATCGTTATCACGGTACAAAGAAACACCATGCAATCACAAATTCTTTTAATCCAGTACAAGTATTTAATTAGGTCAATTCCATTATGATCCAAAGGACTGAATCAGGCTAACTCTACAAATGCACAAAAAAATTTAGAGAAGCCACGAATCCCCTACCTCAAAGGTTTTCGAGGGAAACCACAACGGGCAATGAGCGCCCAAGAAACCGGGTCGATTCTCCATGAATCCTCCTTAGATATCCTCTCCTAACACAACCAAGACCAAATCTCATCATAAACGACATCCACACACATAGATCTACCCGTAACAGGCATATATCTAAAATCCCTAGAGAAGAGGAGGAGTAGATCTATGTAGATCTAAGAAACAAAACCAAAGGATCACATACCTCGAGAAACCAGCTTCGATTCTCAAAGGGAATCCTTCAGATCGCCTCTAAAATGATTGAGAGAGGTTCTTCTACCTCCAAGGAAAGGTAATCCAGAGTTATGGCCAATTAGAGGCTTAAACGATGTGATTAAAGGCAAAATGAGTTAGATCCACAATTTTAGGATCTAACATTAAGTGCCCGCACGGTTAGTCCACACAGTTTAACAAACCGTGCGCTAACCATGCGTTATCTCTTTCCATGACAATCACTCCTCACATGGTTAGTCCGCACGGTTAGACAAACTGTGCGCTAACCGTGCGTTAGCCACTGCCTCCAAGAACAGCCTGGCACGGTTTGGCCGCATGGTTTAGGCAAACTGTGAGCCTCCCGTGTGAAGCCCATAACCCTTTATATTTCCTTAAAAGTCCACCCAAATGCACCCCCTAATCACCTTTACCTCTCGAAACACCTCTCGCACCACATTTTGACAACGGAATAGACCAGAGAGGTCCATGCCATTAAAAAAAGATCGTTTAAACTATAAATGGTTCATAATGTTTTCTTCTTTTTTTGAACCCATTTCTATGAATTCCACATATTAAATAAAATGTTTCAATCAAACTCTCTCTCATTCTCCATATTCATATCTTCTTCCGAAAAACCATAATGAAAAACTATTCAATATAGATATGTTAACACCACTCACTCAACAAAACTTTTTTTTATAAAGATAGTACACTATCACAAAATTTCTTATTTCTATCCATGTATTCAGTCATATATATTTTGGAAATCCCTTTCTGCATTCACCCTCATTGCCATAGTTTTAACCATACCCTATCATTGTAATTAAATGATATATCTCAATAAATAAATAATTGGATAGACCAATGAATTTCAAAAATTTGGAGATGTTACTCTTATGGTAATGATCATGGTAGTGGAGATTCTATGAATAAGTTAGAATATTTTTTTTTCATGATCATGACATGGAAGATTTGTTAATGGACTAATTGTTTATGTGATCAAATTATATATATTATAAAAATTCCATCTATATATAAAATTATATGTTGGTATGAATGAAATTATAGTATATTGTTATATATTTGGATTTTCATATAAAATTTTTGGTTTGTGTTAACAATTTTTAGTTTCATATAAAAGGGATAGTTCATATTAACAGTAAAGAATTTTCATGTGAAATTATTTTTTTTAATATAATTAAATATTAATCTCATATAAATAAATTTAAACAACGTATGAAATATTCATCACATAAAAAAGGAAAACTACTTAAGAATTGTTGATGACATATAAATGGATGAATATATATTAAAAGTGTCTCTCTATATGCATCAATAGTAGTATGCTATTCCAGAACAATGAATATTTATTTCATTGTATATTTGTATTGAAAATGATACTTCAAAAAAATTAAAAAATAAATTAGAAGTATATATTTGTATAAAATAATTATTTTTTTTGTAAAATTCATGTTGTTTTTTCATAATGACTTCTAGGAATACATAATGTCATTTTTTAAAGACATAATATATATGTCATCATAGAAAATCTAGAGTTAGTAATTTTATTTCATATCTAGATTATAGAAAAGATATTATAGATTTGTCTTCATCAAATAATCATATTACAAAGTGAAAAAATTTTGTTTTAAATTTTAAGATAAAATTAAGGAATTATTTTCACTCCTTGGTTAATTTCTTATTGGTAGAAATTAATTAAATGATAACAAATAATGTTTTAATTATATTTTTTTCTTTTCTTACTAAAAGTAATTTATATCTTATTTTTAAATTCCAATTCTAATAAAAATTAAAAAATGTGTTAAATTTTATTTGTGGTCATATATCAACCTCTAAGTGTTTAGATAGAAATATTTTTAACTATCATATATGTTATGATATCAGTTAAAAAGATCCATAAAAGTTCTTTTTATATATATATTTGTAATGATGAAAATAATTTATAGATTTAAATTTTATTTTTATATTATCTATTTTTAATTTATTTAGTTAGTGGATTACTTAATTTTAGAACTTTCATTTCATCCTAGTATATTTATTTCGAAATTTAAATTTAAAAATACTATTAAACATAAATTTGGTAATTGTTTTCATAACATTAGTTATAAAAATGTTGAACAATTTTGGTTTTTATGTATAGGGGAGGTCCCTTGAATTAGGATGACAAATATTTAAATTAGTACACATCAGGAAACTCTAAAACATTTTATAAATTGTCTCTATTCAATAAATAGATTGGTTTATCAGTGGTTAAAATATTTCCCCTTAAAAATATTATTTTGATACTTTATGTGATTAATCTATCTTGTTCAATAATGGATCCAATCAGGTATTAAATGTTCTTTTTATATATTGAAATTTTTTGGTTTTGGATAAAATTATAGAGTATGTGTTTACATTATGATTTAATTTTGGAATCCTGATTAGAGTTAAACAGATAACATTTTATTTCATATAAAATGAAAATAAACTCTTAATACTAGTTGAACTTTTTATTTATCTGTTAATACATTTTTTGAGTTAATTATTCTTTATTTTTAATTCTTAATATCACTTATCTGTAATTGTTTTATAATTATTATCTGAGATAACTTATGTGTACACATTCATAATAGATAAGAATGATATTTATCATGGAATAATTTAATTAAAAATGAATTTAGTGAAATTCCATTAAAAAAGATCGAATTCAATATTCTCTTTAAAAATTAGAATTTGTATTAGAAGAAAAATTTATTCATATAAATAAATAAATAATACTTATATCTAATAGATTCCATGGGGGAAAACATTTGAAAATAATTTTTTGGTGGAAGCATAATTCATTTAGTTTTGCGATTAATTAGCATCTACATGAAATTTTGAACAGATTTACTGAGGAAAAACAATGTTTCATGTGTGGGGGAATATGTTTTACCATATTTTATATATTTATTAAATATATTTATTGGATTATACATTTGTATTTTGATCTTGATTTGGAATTTATAGTCAACTAACACAAGTTTTTAAAATTTTTTACTAGTTTTGATATTCTTAGAATAAATATTAAGAAACATGACTTTTTTATAAAAAATATTGTGTTCCCTATACTGAATATTTTATTTTAATTATTAATTCTATAATTCTGAGACTAGATTAATATTTTTGAGATGGTAATTAGAGATAAATGATTTATATCAACATGTTGAATCATAAATTTAAATGTTTTATTACTTTTTTGGTTATAATTATGTGGTTATTTGGCTATAATTATATTTCTAGTGGATATATATTTTGAATTTAATTTTTATTATAACATTTTATATCCTAACAAGAGATTTAGTTAATTTTATAAATATAAATTTAAATGTAATATTTCAAGTTCTTTATGAATTTGGGTGTTTAATAAAACTCCTATAAAATTTATTTTAAAATAAAAATAATATTATGACCATGCTAACAAATGACACCGAGATTTAGTCAAATTATAATGTACTAAAAATTAATTATTATTTAAATGTTAATGTTATAAGCTAGTCAATAAATTGGATGGTTTGAATTTGATTAAAAACATTATGAATTATAATTATAATGGATTTATGAAATACTAATTTATTGATTAAATCATTTGAAATAAGTACTCAGTATTCAGTAAAGTAATTATATAGTTCTATAATACTTTATCTCTAAAAAGGTTTCTTAAATTTTTTTTATGAATGAATATAATAATTAATTCTTATCACTTTATAAAAAATATTTTTAAAAATTATATCCCTTTTAATGTGATTATATAATGATTATCTTACAGTGACATTTTTTGAATGTTCTGAAAAGGTATATTTATTTAAATATTTAAAAATTTTTATTTCACAAAAAATACTCCATTATTTTAAAATATTTATAAGGTCATTTTTTGTTATGAATTGGTTTTAATATATTATTATTTCATTTTAATTAAATATAATTTAGTTAAGTTCATTGTAATATTTATTATGCTTAATTTTATTTAAAAAAATTATACTTCAAGAATAATTTTTTTAGAAAACCATTTTTATTTTGTTTTTCTTATTTATTCTAAAATGAGATTTTGGAACATATGGATACTGAATTTGATAATATGGATTATATATTTAAAATAATAATGTTTTAATTTATATAATATGTCCAAAAAAATTTAATTTTGAATAGTAACTACGGTAAATATTTTTATCTCTGTTAGGGTGAATCAGGTAATTTTGGTTAAAAATATATCTAACAAATGGTTTATTTATACTAAATTAGTTTATTTTTAAAATAAATATAAAAAATTAAAGAATATATAAACATGGTTTTTGTTTTTATTTGTTGATAACCTTGATATTATCTTATGTAGATAATAAATAAAAAATTTCACACTCATTATATAAATATAATTAGAATGTTTTATAGGGTTAAAAATAGGGTACAGTCAGTTATTAATGGTTAAATAAAATATTAATTATCTTTTTCTTATCATGGTAATTTATTTTCCATATTTAGTGATGGAATAGTTTACATAGATGCTTACACAAGATCTATATAGTTCTTGTTCATGAAGTACAAAAATAAATTAAATTATTTTTTTTAAAAATATACAAGGTAATATTTTTTTTGATAAAAATTATTTTAACATATTTTATTGATAAATATAATGTAATAGTTCTATTTTATAGTTGTATATTCAAATTAAATGAATAGATTTATTTTTTAAAAGGCATCATTATGAATAATTATAAAGATGAATTTAAATGTATCTATTGTTAAATTATATTTCATTAAAAAACTAAAATATATTAAAATATTTTATTTTTCCATGTTAAGGAGTTATGAACTTTCATATCAACCATTACCCAGTTATAGGTGAAATTTCATTTTATAATAACATTCTTGATCCGTAAAAAAATAATTGATATCGCGAAATTTATTAAAAGGTTTGATGGGGGTTAAAAAAGGATAAGTGTTATAACATAAACCCTACATTTCCCAATGTTATTGGATAATTTTATTTGAAAATATATATCTTTTTATATTAGAAATATATCATATTTTAATTAAAATGAATTAGAAACATAATTTATATTAAACTTATACATTATGTAATCCCATGGGTGGCCCTCTCAACTCTTTTATAAGGTCACCACACCTCATCAAATAGAAACAAAACATTATGCAACTTATCAAGACTAAATCCTTATATAACATTTTATAAAAATCCATATTAATTTTATAAAGGGTTTTTTATTTTCTAAATATTATTAATATTTCCATACGAACAAGTGAAAAAGAGTTCTCTCAAATATGGGGTAATAATTTGAACCTATCTATTCCATTTTACATCATTGTATACCTCTTTAATTTATTTCATAACCACTAATATATAATAACATCAGTTCTCTCCTTTTACTATGATATTATTATGATGATTTAATCTCCTTGTTCCATCACCCATTGATGCATGGGGGAAATGAATGTATCGCTCATGGGTTTATATTGGATACCACCTCCATATAATGATATGATTCATTTCACATTGTAATAATTAATATATAGTTATTATTATGGACTTAATTTATGTATATTACATTTTTGAAATAATTTTTCTTCTTATTTATAATAATTTACCTACCTTATTACCATTAAATAAATAAAATGATAAAATCACCCATGTGTATATTGGGACTACAACCTCTATGTAATGATGGGGTTTATTTTTCATTTCCACCATATGTGGTTGGTAATAAATATTGATTTAATTATTATATTTGATATATTTGATATATATTATATAATAATAATTTATGAAGTATAATTTTGTTGGATCTGAATCTACGGATTACACACAAGAGGGGGGGGGGGGTGAATTGTGTCTTTTTAAAATTATTCCAATCTCTTCAATTTAGACAAATTCTGTCCACTATGCTTTAGCACGATTAAATATGCAGCGGAAAAAGTAAAAGCATGAACACACGGATGTATAGTGGTTCGGGGAACAGAAGGCCCCTAGTCCACTCCACCAACGCTCAAATCCACGAGCTTGGTGATTTTCACTATCTGGTCCTCGTTTCCACAGACCTGTCCACAACTGAGTACAGGCAGTTGACACCTTTACAAGTTTCAGGCAAACACAGGCTTCCTGGTTCAAACACGAACCCACACAGCTTAGAACGAGAAGCTGATCACTCAAAAATAAAAAGGGTTTCGATAAAGAAACACTTCTCCAGTTGTTCTTCACAATTGCAACAGAAAGCAATTGATTGTAGATAGATCGTCGTCTTCAGAAAATAAAGATCTGTAATCAAAACAGTTCTGAATCGATCCAGTTGCAATAGATATTACAAGAAACTTCACAACTTCAGCAGCAGTAGATTCACAACAGATAGTCGATGTAGAACACGTGAATCTGCTATCAAGATCTTCCTTCAGTAATAAAGGTTTTACACTTCTTCTCGATCACCAGAAAAGAACGCTTTCACACAGTCTCTGTTTCTTGCACGTTAAAAGATCAATCTCCGTATATCATACCTGTGCATATATATATATCCGAAGTTTCCAAGATAGAACATATATTCAAATCTGAGAAAATCTTCCGCATAAATAGATCCATGAAAATCTCCTTTAGATTCGCGATATTAAAAAGAAATAACAGAGTCGTTGCAACTCCCCTGAAGAATCGACATAAAAAGCTCCGTTTAAATCAATCATTAATCCGTTGTAAATCGTCTTTGATTCAGTCAAAGTCGTATTTAAGAATCAGCTCGAAATCCGCCTAATAATCCGCTTGTTTGACCAATGCAAAAGGAAATATCGTCTGTCAAAAATATCCCGACGCCAAACGTTGGGTTGATGACGTGGCTCCAAACATAGGGTTCACAAACGTAAGGTTCACAAACGTAAGGTTCAGAACGTAAGGTTGAACATACATACTTTCTCTTCAGCATTCAAACGTAGTGTTGATCATCCATACTTTGTCTTGCTTCAACTCTCCAAAGAACGTACGGTTGATTATAAAAGTAAGGTTGATGATCCATACTCTTGAGAAACAAACTCAACACTGAAAACTAACGTACGGTTTCTCTTCCATACATGACCAACAACAAAAACGTAAGGTTCCTTCCAAACGTAATGTTCTTCTTCTATACTTTTCAACAACGTAAGGTTCATTAACCATACGTTTCAAAATAACGTAAGGTTCCTTAACCATACGTTTCTTTTAATATAAAAAGTAAACTTTTCATCCATACGTTACGTTCATCAACGTAGGGTATGAACAGTGATTCCAGTACGCGCTAAAACTGTTCTCGCGCTACAGTGATTCCAGAACACGCTAAAATTGATCTCGCGCTACAGTGATTCCAGAACACGCTAAAATTGATCTCGGAATAAATGAAGTATGAAATTTCGTTATATGAAATAAATAAATAAAATAAATTCCTGCAAAATACTCAACGAAATAATTAGTAAATAATCAAGGGTATTTGTGAGCATCAAAATCATCATAAAGAGACAGAGAATTATTTAAAATAATCTCCCCCTTTAAAAAACATTATTTTGAATTGTTTGAAAACATTACATTGCTCAACAATCTCCCCCTTTTTGATGATCACAAAACCCATAAAATAATAGAACTAATTTAATTGCATTCTTTATTGAAAAAAATAGTTTTATAAAATTTTATAATTTTGAAAGGATTAAAACAATATTTAACTATAATAAAATTTCTCCCCCATAAAAATAAATTTTCAGCTAAAAAATAGATAAAATATAAATGTCATATATATCCAAATTCTCCCATATATCCAAATTTCTTCATAGGAAACAAATGAATTTAAATGTTGTGTTTATCCAAATTCTCCCCCTTTTTGTGATATCAAAAAGAATGAAAAATTACGGATTTGAACACATTCAATATTGCACTGAACTATAAGTAAATGCTATAATTAACTGTATATGAATAAGTGAATTTGTTATACTGGCTAACTCAATCATAAATCAATAAATAACAACAAAACAAAAACAAAAGAAAAGAATTTTCATTCACAAGCTGTTATATATATAAACGATTGTGATATACAGAGGAATCAAGGGTCATAGATAAGACAGGGAAAAAGGTGTCTATCTCCTTTGAATCGCGGTCTTGATCTCTGTAAACTGTTCTCTGAGCCTCTTCATCATCCCATCTCCTAACTTGATGATAAGATCTCTGTTCTCTTGAGTCATATGAATATCTTCAATCAAATTAACTCTGAAAAACTCATGCATTCTTTCTTCTTTTTCAACAAAAAGAGCTAGCTTTTCTGATAACTGATTCAAAAGAATTCTAATCGGTTGCTCTCCAGATGTTAACTGATCCACTAAAAATTTCCGATTATCTAGAAAAACTGACAAAGGGGCACTATTACACTGAAGATTGTGTAATCTGTCACTCATATTGATCATTGCTCCAGTAATTGCTTGAAATCTTCGAATCAAATCAGGTGAAGAACCTGATCCACTCACAGCACTATTTGCAACAGACTCAAATTTATTTTCCATGTAAATCTTCAACTCAGACAAATCATCTTTCTTTACCATCTCTGATTTTAACTGATCAACAGCATGAAACATATCAGTCTTAAACAAATCTACTTCCTGTCTTGAAACAGTACATTCTTTCAGCTTCTGAAACTTCAACTGCTCTAAGTTCAGAGAATTTCTGAGACTAACATTCTCAGATTCTAACTGAGAGATACGCTTGTACAACTCAACAACTTCTTCTTTTCTCGAATCAGGGTCACCCTGTGCTTGATTCTCATGTCCAGAATTAGATTGATGAAGTAGGACAAGTGGTAAGGAATCTGCATCTGACTGTTCTTTGTCCTTGTCCTGACAAGGTTGATCCACTGAACTACCTTTTGAAGCCTGAAACTCTTCCACTGAAAAATCTTCCTGAAGTACCTCTGTATTAACTTCAGAAGTATGTTCATCACGAACAGTAGTCTCTCTGACTTCTACTGATTGATCAAGAACAATATTTTCATGTAACTCTTGAGGTCGGGCCACTTCTTCACCAGGCACTGCCTCCATAAGTTGTTCTTGTTGAATTACTTTTTCAACAGCCACAGCAGCAGTTTGAGGTTCTATTTGAATTTATGCTTGAGCTGCTGGTTCCTCTATCGGTGCAGTCTTCTCCACAACAGCTTCTCTCACAAATGAATAAGATAACGGTTCAGAAGATTTCAAGGCAGGAGAGATAATTTCTTCATCAATTGACCTCTTCCTTCTAGAATGAATTCCTTCTTGACTTCTCTCTTCCTCAACTTCCTCCATCTCAAAATGAATTCTCCTTGTCACTGTACTAACTCTTGATTCTGCTTGTCCCTCCTTGGACTTAGCCGGCTGAGCCTGAGCATTCTCCAAGTTTTCCTCAGCTCCAACAGGTAAGAGTTTTCCTTTAATTGTGCTCCAGAAGTATCCTACTTTCCTCAAAGTTCCAGCATTAAAAACATTACTGTGGTGACATTTCACCCCAGCATTTACCAATCTGATCATTCCTCTTTTAAACAAAAACAAAGAAATGAACCTTCCATAAGGGAAAAAGGTCATTCTTGCTTCACTCTGACAGCAGTAACTCAGATATCTTATCATAAACCGAGGAAAATTAAACTTAATATCACTCATCAGAAGATACATTATGTACATGTCAGGGTATAGGATTTTCTCCATCTCAGCCATTCTTGGTGCTAAACCAGTCTGAACAAATTTTACCAAAATTTTCTGATCAGGCTCCAAATCTTTAATAAATATCTTCTTTATCATTCTGGTTCCAAACAGAAAAGACATAATGTATTCAGACTTATGTACAGAATCTCCAATATTCCGTAAATCGAAATGAAAAACTCCTTCATGAGGGCAGTTAAGAATTTGACTTATCTATACAGATGATATTGAAAAGTCCTTATCCTCTATTTGAGCCAATAAACTTTCCTTTGTATCTCCAAGACTAAACTGAATAGTTCTAAAGAAATGTCTCATTTCTGCCTCATATAGAAACTCAGAATTTTCACTATTGAAAGCTTGCTCAAGGCTTTGAAACGACAACGCTTGCTTCAACAGTAAATTAGTTTCAAACAGCCACTCTAAATCTATGACTTTACCTTGCAGTATTTTCTGACCAACTACCTTAGGTTTCTTTGCAGCACTGCTCTCGGCTTCATCTGGACGCTTAGTCTTTTCCATTCCAACAATGATTTCTGAAGGTTCGTAAGTTTAGGGTTTGAAGATTCAGAAAAGGGTTTTGGAGCAGATGTGCGGTTTTAGGTTTTCGAAAGGGTTTCCGAAAAAGGTGAAGTAGTTTAGAAGGTGAAACGGTTCTGACAGCCTTGATTCCCGTGTAATCACTAATCATTACTTTTATTTAAAACAAAATAAAATTACTTATAGCGGGAAACAGAAATTAAGCAGAATTTGAAAACAGAATAAGATTAAAAAAACTATTTAAAATTAAATAAACCTAACTCCCCTTAATAAATTCAAACCTTGCCGTGGGAAGTGGTTTAGTAAAAATATCTGCTAATTGATTTTCTGTATTTACAAATTCTAAAAATATATCCTTTTTAAACACATGATCTCTTAAAAAGTGATGTCTTATATCAATGTGCTTAGTTCTAGAATGACTAATAGGATTTTTTGAAATATTAATTGCACTAGTATTATCATATAAAATAGGTGTATTATTGAAATTTAATCCAAAGTCCATAAGAGTGTTTTTCATCCACAACACCTGTGCACAACAACTACCTGCAGACACATATTCTGCCTCGGCTGTTGACAGGGCAACTGAGTGTTGTTTCTTACTAGACCATGATACTAAAGACTTCCCTAAAAAGTGACATGTTCCTGAAGTACTCTTCCTATCTAATCTACAGATTCCAAAGTCAGCATCTTAATATGAAATTAAATTAAAATCAGAGGTTTTTGGATAAAGCAGAGATTGATAAATAGTACCTTTTAAATATCTAAAAATTCTTTTAACAGCAGTTAAATGGGATTCTTTGGGATTTGATTGAAATCGAGCACAAAGACATACTGAATACATTATATCTGGTCTACTAGCAGTAAGATATAACAAACTACCAATCATACCTCTATATAACTTGTTGTCCACTGATTTTCCAGTTTCATCCAAATCAAGTTTTATATTAGTACACATAGGAGTTGTAAATGGCTTGCTGTTTTCAAGTCCAAATTTCTTAAGTAAATCAGTAATGTATTTGCATTGATTTAAAACATTTCCAAAATCTTTTTGAAATATTTGAAGTCCCAAAAAGAAATTTAATTCTCCCATCATACTCATTTCAAATTCTTTTTGCATTAATTCTGAAAATTAATGACAAAGAATTTTATTGGTTGATCCAAAAATTACATCATCAACATAAATTTGAACCAACAGAACATTATTTTTCACAGTTTTCTTAAAGAGTGTTGGATCTGCCAGTCCAACAGTAAAATCATTTTTCAAAAGAAAAGAACTTAGTCTTTCATACAAAGCTCTAGGTGCTTGTTTAAGGCCATAAAGAGCTTTAGTAAGTTTGAAAACAGAATCTGGTTTTTGAGAATTTTCAAAACCAGGAGGTTGCTCAACATAAACTTCCTCCAATAAATAACCATTTAAAAAGGCAGATTTAACATCCATCTGAAATAATTTAAAATTCATATAAGATGCATAGGCTAAAAGGATTCTAATGGCTTCTAACCTGGCTACAGGTGCAAAGGTCTCATCATAATCTATTCCTTCTTCTTGATTATATCCTTTAGCTACTAATCTTGCTTTATTTCTAGTTAGTATCCCTTGATCATCCTGTTTATTCCTAAAGACCCATTTAGTTCTTATTACTGGATAATCATGTGGTCTTTCAACTAACTCCCAAACCTTATTTCTTTTGAACTGGTTCAATTCATCCTGCATTGCTATTACCCAGCTCTCATCATCTAAGGCTTCTTCTATGGTCTTAGGTTCTTGTTGGGATAGGAAAGCAGAGAATTCAACTATGTTTCCAAGGTTTCTTCTAGTTTGAATACCAGTCTCTAAGTCACCTATCACAGATTCTAAAGGGTGATTCTTTAAGGTTCTAGACTGTCTAGGCATTACATTCAATGGTTCTTCAGTATCATGTTCTTCTGAACTGGACTGAATTTCTTTTATATCATTTTCAAAATCATTCTTTAAATTCTCAGGTCTCATGTTTTCATTAGAATCAGGTTCATCTATTTGTTCTATCCTTTTCTCAAAAGGATCAGATTCATCAAATTTCACATGAACTGATTCTTCAACAATCCTTGACTTTTTATTATAGACTCTATAAGCTTTGGAGGTCGCATAATATCCTAAGAAAATACCTTTATCAGATTTTGGATCAAATTTACCAAGATTATCTTTGGTATTCATGATGTAAACCTTGCATCCAAAAACTTTAAAGTAATTTACTTTAGGTTTTCTGTTATTCCATAGTTCATAGGGTGTCTTTTTCAAAATCGGTCTTATTAAAATTCTATTCATTATATAACAAGCTGTATTAACAGCTTCTGCCCAGAAATAAATAGGTAGGCTATATTCATTTAACATAGTTCTAGCCATTTCTTGAATAGTTCTATTTCTTCTTTCTACAATCCCATTCTGTTGAGGTGTTCTTGGAGCAGAGAAGGTGTGTTTAATACCCATGTTTGAGCAAAAGGAATTAAATTCCTGGTTCTCAAATTCTCCACCATGATCACTTCTCAATGATATTATATTAAAACATTTTTCATTTTGAATAGATTTACAAAAACATTCAAATAAACTAAAAGCTTCACTTTTAAATTTCAAAAAGAAAATCCAAGTAAATCTAGAATAATCATCAACTAATACATAAACATATAATTTACCAGCTAAACTTGCTACTCTTGAGGGTCCAAACAAATCCATATGGATAAGTTCTAGAGGTTTAGTTGTAGCAACTTTATTAACAGATTTGAATGATGAATTGTGTTGCTTGCCAAGCTGACATGCATCACAGAATCTGTCATTTTCAAATTTGTGACTAGGCAAATCAGAAACTAGATGTTTCTTAGATAATTTATGTAAAGCATATGTATTGCAATGACCAAGTCTTCTATGCCAGATCCAGGATTCACTTATATTAGCAGTTAAGCAGTTTACTTGTTGTTTACACAAGGAATACAAATCCAAAGTATAAACATTATCAGTTCTGGGTGCTCTAAACTTAAACAGTTTATTTTTAGAAACAGTACAACTATTGTTAGTAAAATCAACAGTGTATCCATCATCACAGAGTTGAGAGATACTTATCAGATTGTGTTTTAACCCTTGTACATAAAGTACTTTGTTGATTGAGACTGTCTCTGGATCTCCAACTGTTCCAATACCAATAATCTTTCCTTTGGCATTGTCACCAAAGGTGACAAGTCCTCCTTCCTTTCGAGTAAGAGAAGAGAAATTAGTTGAAGTTCCACTCATGTGTCTTGAGCAGCCACTGTCCATATACCATATTTCTTTCTTTCTTTGGTGACCTGCTACCTGCAAAGACATTTAAACAAATTGCTTTGGTACCCATATTTTGTTGGGTCCAGGAGTGTTAGCAAGCAGTGATCTGGGTATCCAGATTTGCATTGTTTTCTTAAAATTGATTGAATCATATAGATCATTGGAAATATAAGCTTTCTTAATTCCACATATTTGAGGTTGTCTTAGAAAACAGTTTTTAGCTATATGACCTTTTGTTCCATAGTAGTTACAAATAACCTGTTTAGTGCTAGGAACAAAATAATTTTTGTATAACTTAGGTTTTTCTCCTTTACTTCCAATTCCAAACCTTTCCTTTTTAATTACAGTTTTTCCAAGTATCTCATTTAAGACGTTTTCTCCTTTTGTAAAAACTAATGCAGCCTTTTTATAAGATTCTACTTCATCCTGTAGAGTTTTTATTTTTGATTCAAAATTAATTTTATTTGAGTCAGCAGAGTTGTATTTGTCAATTAATTCCTTATGTTGTTTTAGAAAAGTATTTCTCTCATCTGAAATAGATTTATGCAAGTTCTTTATTGATTTATATTTTTTAAATAATGAGTCATACCTTTCTTCAAGCATATTGCAGTAAGCTGTAAGTTTTTTATTTGAGAAGCTTGTTTCAGAGTTTGATTCATTATTTGAGTCAGAGGAGTAGTATGAGTGTACCTCATCAGTTTCAGCCATGAAACACATATTTGCTTTTAAATTGGCTTCCTCCTTCTCTGAGCATGATTCATAAGAATTACTTGAGTCTTCAGAAACACTCCAAGTAGCTTTTATAGCTTTATTGTCTTTCTGTTCATAACCATCAATTTTGAAGAATTTCTTCTTCTTTGCATCTTTCAATTTTGGGAAATCCGGTCTGATATGTCCCATCTTTTTGCATTCATAACATCTCACTTCCTTGCTATCCTTCTTGAAGGATTTCTTGAAGTCTTTCTTCTTACGGTAGAACTTTCTGAATTTTCTGGCTAGCTGAGCCAGTTCTTCATCCGAATTTGAAGAATCAGAACTTTCTGATTTAGCACTTACTTCTCTGTTCTTCATTTTTCTATCCTTTTGTTGAGAAGTCACTTTCAAAGCAGTATTTTCCCTTTTTATGTAGACTTTATGCTCATTTACCTCATCTTGCATTTCAGCCTCGTACATCATCAATGTACCAATCAGCTCTCTCATAGTTATATCTTTAACAGAAGTTGATTGTCTGATTGCTGCAGAGATTCCATTCCATCGAGTAGGAAGTACTCTCAGTACCTTTAACGCTTGATCAGCCTGCTTGATTGGTTCTCCTAGAGCTGTTATATTATTGACAATTTTTGTCAATCTTCCATTCATCTGACTGATGCTCTCTCCTTCAATCATTCTGAAAGTATCGAATTTTAATTTAGTAGTTGCATATCTCATCTGTCTTACATTATCTGTTCCTTCATAAGCAACAACTATTGTTTGCCACATTTCATATGCAGTCGGGCATTGAGATACTCTGTTAAATTCATCCGGTCCTAGACCACAGATGATTGCATTCATAGCTTTTGAATTCATGTCATACTCAGCTTCTGTAGCATCACTCCATGTATCGGGATTTTCAGGAATTTCATAGGGAGTCAGAATCTTTGAATAGACTCTGTAACCAAGATTTTTCAGATAAATAATCATACGTGATTTCCAGCAGCCATAATTATCTACATTAAAGTAAGGTGCTCTGACCATTGACATTCCCTCTCTCGTATCAGCCATGATACACTATGTATAATCTTTAAATACTTCTAGCTTGACAAGACTTTAAAAATAAGAAGCTCCTCCTCTGATACCAATTGTTGGATCTGAATCTACGGATTACACACAAGAGGGGGGGGGGGGGGTGAATTGTGTCTTTTTAAAATTATTCCAATCTCTTCAATTTAGACAAATTCTGTCCACTATGCTTTAGCACGATTAAATATGCAGCGGAAAAAGTAAAAGCATGAACACACGGATGTATAGTGGTTCGGGGAACAGAAGGCCCCTAGTCCACTCCACCAACGCTCAAATCCACGAGCTTGGCGATTTTCACTATCTGGTCCTCGTTTCCACAGACCTGTCCACAACTGAGTACAGGCAGTTGACACCTTTACAAGTTTCAGGCAAACACAGCCTTCCTGGTTCAAACACGAACCCACACATCTTAGAACGATAAGCTGATCACTCAAAAATAAAAAGGGTTTCGATAAAGAAACACTTCTCCAGTTGTTCTTCACAATTGCAACAGAAATCAATTGATTGTAGATAGATCGTCGTCTTCAGAAAATAAAGATCTGTAATCAAAACAGTTCTGAATCGATCCAGTTGCAATAGATATTACAAGAAACTTCACAACTTCAGCAGCAGTAGATTCACAACAGATAGTCGATGTAGAACACGTGAATCTGCTATCAAGATCTTCCTTCAGTAATAAAGGTTTTACACTTCTTCTCGATCACCAGAAAAGAACGCTTTCTCACAGTCTCTGTTTCTTGCACGTTAAAAGATCAATCTCCGTATATCATACCTGTGCATATATATATATCCGAAGTTTCCAAGATAGAACATATATTCAAATCTGAGAAAATCATCCGCATAAATAGATCCATGAAAATCTCCTTTAGATTCGCGATATTAAAAAGAAATAACAGAGCCGTTGTAACTCTCCTGAAGAATCGGCATAAAAAGCTCCTTTTAAATCAATCATTAATCCGTTGTAAATCGTCTTTGATTCAGTCAAAGTCGTATTTAAGAATCAGCTCGAAATCCGCCTAATAATCCGCTTGTTTGACCAATGCAAAAGGAAATATCGTCTGTCAAAAATATCCCGACGCCAAACGTAGGGTTGATGACGTAGCTCCAAACGTAGGGTTCACAAACGTAAGGTTCAAAAACGTATGGTTCAGAACGTAAGGTTGAACATACATACTTTCTCTTCAGCATTCAAACTTAGGGTTGATCATCCATACTTTGTCTTGCTTCAATTCTCCAAAGAACGTACGGTTGATTATTAAAGTAAGGTTGATGATCCATACTCTTGAGAAACAAACTCAACACTGAAAACTAACGTACGGTTTCTCTTCCATACTTGACCAACAACAAAAACGTAAGGTTCCTTCCAAACGTAATGTTCTTCTTCAATACTTTTCAACAACGTAAGGTTCATTAACCATACGTTTCAAAATAACGTAAGGTTCCTTAACCATACGTTTCTTTTAATATAAAAAGTAAACTTTTCATCCATACGTTACGTTCATCAACGTAGGGTATGAACAGTGATTCCAGTACGTGCTAAAACTGTTCTCGCGCTACAGTGATTCCAGAACACGCTAAAATTGATCTCGCGCTACAGTGATTCCAGAACACGCTAAAATTGATCTCGGAATAAATGAAGTATGAAATCTCGTTATATGAAATAAATAAATAAAATAAATTCCTGCAAAATACTCAACGAAATAATTAGTAAATAATCAAGGGTATTTGTGAGCATCAAAATCATCATAAAGAGACAGAGTATTATTTAAAATAATCTCCCCCTTTAAAAAACATTATTTTGAATTGTTTGAAAAAAATACATTGCTCAACAAATTTTTATTTACATTTAATTCATTCCATATATTGAAAATAGAAACATCACTCAATCATGCGTATAGACTACCATATCAACGATGTGATATAACTAATTTCCCATCACTACATTAAATAATTGATTATGTAAGTGTATAAAATTAAAAAATATGATAAATAAATTTTTATTACGATTCTAGAGATAATTAAACCATGAACAATGTGAAAATATAAAAACCATCTAATCGAAGTATGGATGGAAAATATATAAATTTTCACCAAAATTTTATTTTGATAATTAAACATTTATGTATAAATGAAATTTTTTTGGGGTACATGGGAAGCCAAAAAAACTCAATATAACAAAAAACATTAATCAATGTGCTGTATAAAGATAAAATTACATAAAAATTAAAAAAAATGAAATCCTTCAATAAATATAAGTTAAATTCAACTGTGGTTATCTATATATATGAATCATCCTTAATGAGATCCTTGAATTGGTAGTCCATCATGTACTAGGTTTGAATTTACATCCCCAAACTTATTTCCCCCTAATTGAATATATTTTTCAAAAATAAGTCTTTTATATAGGTCCAAAATTTAGTATCTTCCATTAGGTCTACATGAATCATTATTTCAATAATATTTTTGCGACATCGTTCTTCGAACTGTTGATATAGATTAATGCCACCAAAATATATTCTATAGAGTATAGAAGAAGATCAAAGGTAGTTGATTTTTCAACCTCAAAAACGATTTCACAGTTTAGAAAATAATCAATCAATTATAGATTTTGAAATGGATCATATTTTTTTTCAAATAGTGATTCCTCAACATCATCCCAAGGAGGTGTTTTTTCTCCTTGTAAAATTGTAGTTCCTCAACCTCTTATATATATAGAGCCAATACATCCAGCCATAACTCATTCATAATGTTATTTAGATTATTAGAGGATTTAGTTTCCATGATATTTGGTTAATTTTAATATTCCTTGAATTTTATTTTTTATATCCCCTTAATATCCTGATAATCATTAGAGTGGTGGATTTATTTCTTCCCATTACTCAGGGCAGACACAATGAACACTATCAAATGATGATCCAACTATCCATCCAAATTTGATAGACTATATAATCTATTATCTCTCAATTTTATTCCAACATAGATATTGTAATTGTATTTCTTACTTTTACACCATGGATTGAATGACTTCCACCATTAGAGGTCAATTTAAACATCTAACTCTCCATATTGTTAAACTAGTTGTGGATATAGATTAAGGTTGTGGAGCCCGAAACTCAAAAAACCTCTTGACGTGAAAAATATCATGCACCCAAAATAGAAAGAGTGTTGGGAATAAATTAACAAATATTATTTAACAAGATAGGTTTAGTAATATCCTGATACACACAAACCAAGGATTCAAAATCCTTTGTAAATATAAATTTTTTATGTTTCAAGTTCCAATGATGGACCTGGGACAAACAGTAAGCTCCAATCCATAAAACCCATGACTAGAATCCATCATCTAACAAAAGTAATTTATGTATGGAATATTTATTAAATAAATTTATAGTAATATATATTTATTATAAAGTATATTTTATTATGTATGAATTAGGATCAGACTTGAGGCATGAAGGATTATATTATAGTGTTGTTTCCTTTAAATATTTTCTTATCTAAATTTCCATTAAATAAAATTGTATGAATCATACTATTTTACACTATCTATTTGTTAAATTTTGGTTATTTGAATATTATTTATGTATCAGTAACATTTTTAACTATTTGGTACTTAAAGTTGTCAAGAAATAATTTTAATGAAAAGTCCTTAATATTTCTTGTTTAGTTAATTAACATTTTCATCAATGTCCTTACTCTCCAAAATTATGTAATGAAATATCTTAATTACTCTTGAAATATTTTAATAAGGACATTTTAATTACCTGTTAATATATTAATAATGTTTAAAATGGAATATTTCTAGCTTTTTTATAAACAAGTTTCTTTTTACAATATTAAAAAGTGTGAATGGAGTTTTTTTAATGTATATGGAATGGAAAAATATTCCTATCCCCATAAACATTATTTCCTTAAATATTTATTTATATGATTCCATATTTATTTTAAATGAAAATAATTTTCTCAATATTTTTGGAATTTCAGGTTACATTTTAAAAAAATGATATTTTCTCGTCTTTTCAATGGATGGTTTGTATAATATTTAAAATTTGTTGTTAATATATTTCAAAAAATCATAATGTTTTTCTATAATTTACTAATGGAATGATATTTTTCAAACATGGAAATTATTTATATGGATGGATTATTATTCAGGTGATTGTATGGGTGATTCTATGAAACTCATTTTATTCCAATGGTTTAATGAAGTTGTGATTGAACCATTATGAAATATTTATCTTTTCCATGTGTTATGATATTATGAAATATTTATGAAACAATTTTTTATAGGGGTTATGATATAATGTTTTGATAAATATTTAACGATTTTTTATACACATCTGTATTATTTTATTTATGTAATATGTGGTCCATGAATTATATATCCCTAAAATTATTTAGGTAATTTCAGATTACTATGTTATGTGTAATACTCATTTCATGTTCACTAAATTATTCACAGTGATGAATTAATGTATAAAATATAATTCATGGACCCATTTTCATGTCTGTATGTTAATTTGTGGTCCTAGTATCATGTATATAAGTTTATATTTGTACCTTATTTCATGCCCTTATCTTTTAGAGTGACCACATTTCTATTTATATCTTTCCATAATGTTATAAGATTATGTTTATTCATTAAAACTTTTTTGGGGAATAAATTCATGGATAATGTTATTAATTTTATAATTCAACACTTTTATATATTTTTCCAATTTATGAAAAAATATCTATGAATCGTAATTTATAATCTATAAATTGATTGGGTGTGAAATTATTATGTTAAAATGATTCTCTCATAATATTATGATTACTTATGATCACATATTGATATATAATCCTTTTAACATTATTTTAAAACCCTAATATTTTTAAATAGAACAATTTTATTTTATATTTTATGTGACACATAACATCGAATTTGGATAGAAGGATTAATTATTTACATATAATAATTTTCCTTTGCAAATTTGTTTTGACATGTCAGTAGATATCATTTTTTATTGGATTATTCCAAAACTATCAACTGAATTTGGATATATGGATTAAAATTTTGGATTAATGTTAATTTATATTACCAAATAATTTAAATGTAAATTTTGACCCTTTTCAGAAGTAAACACATTATATTTTAATTGTACTTTTTAAGTTTAATACTGATTTATTAGGGTTTAATCTTAGAAGATAATGGTTAAAATGTCCTACCAACTTTTCCAAAACCAGATTTTATGAAACATAATTCGTCATTATAACTTATAATGGTCTATAATGACCAATTTTTTAGTCTTATGGCATGATAAAATCATGGATGTAATTGAATCTTTTCAAAAATTCATTTTGTGTCGTCTCTCCACGTTATAAAAGGCCAATACTCTCCTCCACTCTTCATACACACAAATACATTTTGATAGGCCATATACTACCAAAATAACATCCTTGTTACACTAAAAACATTATATCACCATTTATCTTATCATATATCCATCCTTGGAAGGCCTTTTATTAAAACCAAAAGGTTTTCTCTTTATAAGAGGCAACGTTCATAAAGTAGAATTTTTGTTCTTTTCACACATAAATAAAAATGTATTAAACCATTGTTGTATATTAACCACATTTTCATACCTATATTTATATTTTCTTATTTATGGTCATGTATGATACCAACATCATGTTCCATCAATTTATAAATGAATCAATTGATCCTTTTTTTGACAGACTACTGCCTCGCAAACCGATGTAATTAATTTTTAATCACTAACTTTCATGGAATTATGTTATGATGGATTTAAAAAATATATTTCATATATTTTATATTATTAATAGAATTTATTTTTTATATTGAATATACCTTTTTTATGTTTCATTCAATTAAAATATTATCTTTTCGCTCATTTTAATGGTGGACAACTTCCTCACGAAGTGATGATATTTATTTTTCACTTATACATAACATAGAAGATAATAAGGATTGATATAATATTTATATATTATATATATAATAAATAATATTTATTCTATAAAATTTATATATAATCTACTCCTTTACCTTTATCTCATTAATTGAATTATAACATTGCTCGAGTGTACGTACAACCTACCATTTCCATGAAGCGATGCATATTATAGGTTCATACTTAAATAATTATTTTAATAATGAATATTATGAGGAAATAATTTATTTATAAAATTAATATCATTCTAGGTATGATATATATATTATTACCAATAACCACATCACACCTGACAAAACGCAAATGAGAAAATGAGACAATTAATACTATTAAGAATTGAAATAATAAAATATTATTAAAAAATGGGAAGTAAAATGTTTTAAGAGGATAATATATGATATTATAAACATGAATATGGTAATATAAAATTTAATAACATTATAAAAATAATTACATATAATTTTAATGCAATTTCAATAAAATGGATGCATGAGGTAAGTGTTTTGGTATCAATTTTCATTTCATTGAGGAATATGTGTTATTATCCACCTAATTATTTTCATATGAGGTATAAAGGAACCTATTAAATTGTAACATAATGATTCATTAATAATTATAGGTTTTTTCACCTTTTTATTGAATTATTTTATCCACGGTGATTAGAATTGATAACTACAAAGTGGTAAAAAATGTCATGACATATTTTTTTCCATTGGGATATATAACTTCCTTATGGTCATTGATATTCTATGATTATGTGTTTATTTAATTTTGAAAATAATATACTATATATCAAATTATTCATTGAGAATTTTATTTTATACTCATAAATGATTCGTTATTTTATTTTTTTACTTATACATTTCCATCATTTTAATCGTTTGTTTAAAAAATATCATTTTAATTGGGATTGATTATTATTGAATATCCATTGACAAGAATTATTTTTTCATTTAATAATAAACCAATTTTCCCTCTAGTTATTCAGGAATCTTTCATGTATTAGTAACATTTTTCAACTATTTATTATTTAAAATTATTGTGAAAATGTTTAAATAAAATATGAATTCATTTATCTCTTCGGTTGTACAACTATTTTCTATAAAAAAAATTATTTCAAAACCAATATAATAAAAAAATACATTATCCAAATGTATTATAAAACATATTTTTAACCATGTTTCAATTTTTTTAACTAATATGGAAGGAATCTTTATGTTTGTTACCAAATAAAGCCTATTTGGTGGACCTACAATGTGAAAGGATTCATTTTTTAATGTCTACATTATGTATAAAATTTCATTCATCATTACAAATCAATGTTTTAATGTTTCAATTATATGTTTCAAAAGATACTTTCATATAAAATAATATTTAATATATTATTTTCAATTTTTTTTAAAAATAGGTTAAATGGAAAATGTTTATTTTCATCAGTAAGGTTTTAATGAATTTTTATAAAATATATATTCAGCAACGAAGAAAACTAGTTATTTTAATTATAATATTATATTTATATGTTTTATTTGATTTCAAACTTATTCATTATATGGATGTTTTATTATTATTTTGACAAAACAAATATTAAAATTCACTTTCTTGATTCATTTTTTTATTCATTGAATCTCAAATGAAGTTTTACCATTTATTTGATCGTTAAACATTAAGTCTCCACTAAATATAAGCATTATTTATCATGTATATATTTATTTCATAAGGCATGTAACATTTCTACATATGGTGTTCTAAATAGAATGTTATTTGTTTATCTGGGGAAATACTGATAATTCTATATTCTTTATTCAATATAGATGTATACTGAAAAGGAGAATTTCACATAAATTAAATCTATTATTATATCAATGAATTATTATTTAAACATGTAGTTATGGGTGCCTAGAATTATATATCCCCTACATTCATTGGTAGTATCATGAAATGAATCAATTAGCTATAATTAAAATGGTTTCTACCCATATTTTTTCATTGCCTTCTAAAAGGTCTTGATAGTTGAGGTTTCATGATGCTTGAGATCATGTTGTCCATTAATTATGAATTTTCATAATTAAGAATTTTGTCATTTTTACCCTTCATTCATTTTCAATGATGCAATCTATAGATTAATTTCATTCAAAGTTATTGATTAAGTGGAATTCTTTTTGAGATATTCACCTTACCATAATGATTATTCATTATATATTCATGATAGTCATGTTATTTAAATATAATTTTTGTTTAGTTATGAACTTTATATATAGACAATTCCTTATCTATTCATGATAGAAAATTTAATAAAAAGGAATGTTTGTTTTGTTATTTACTATTATATATTTGTTAAAAATTACTTATTCATGATATACAAGTTATTTATATGTAATGTATGTTTAGTAATTTACCATTCCATGTTGATTATTATATATCAAAAACGTATAATATACTTATTTATTAAATGGAAAATGTTTTCGTGTATCAACATTTCTATGTTAAATATTTCAAATTGAGCATTATTCATTTACTAGTATAGATTCTACTTTATGTAACACTTTATGATCACTTGAGCTCACTGTTATTTTTTTCTTTCAATGTAATCCATGTATTGTACTATAAATGTTATGAAGAGAAATTATATGTGGAATATTGATATTCGTGATAAAAAAATATTGTAATTTTTATATTAAAATTTAATTCAAGACTTGAGAATTTATCTAGATTACTAATACTAATAACATTTAGATCCATTATTTTGTGATACCTTGCATATTACTCAATGGTAATAATGCAGACACTTACTCTAGGATATTGGTGTTGGGTTCGAAACAGTTTGTATCAATGAATGTTCAGTAGAATCCTTTGGAACTAGATTTAATAAATCAAAGAATAGAGGAAAACACAATGATATATGTTGAGAATAAGTATTAAATAACATCCTAAAATTTCATTAATGTAGAGATAATGTGGGTTCCTAGAAATAATTCAATATTTTGATACTAAAAGTTGATTTCAATCTAGAAGAGTTTTTTATTGGCTCAATAAACAAGAAAAAGGTTCAATAATGACCCAATTATTTCTATAATAATACTTTTGATTTCAATTAATACTTAAGAATATCATATAAATTTTATTTTAAAGAGGATTATTTTTTTGATTACGTACTCAACATGCAATAATGGATTTCTCGTAAATTTTATATTGCACACAATATTGAGTTGTACTGAAAAATAATATAATAATATTATTTTAAATGGTAGTTAACACATAACCACTATATTGGTGGGAATGAACCGAACTAAAAATATTTTGATTATATATGTTTTTTATACGTTTCTACATTTATCTAATAAAATTTAGAGGCTAAAAATGATGATGAATCGTATTTTAAGTAAAAATACTTTAATATTTTTAAAGTATAGTTTTACCGTATTTTGAATGAGATCCCCTTATAAATATTTTTTTTCATTTTAAAATGTTTCATATGATAAAATAAAATTATACTTTAGAATTAGGATTTCAATATTTACTTTGGGTAAGTTTTTTCTATTTTTATGATAAAGTCCATTTTTTAATGAATAGTGATGAATAGAACATTTTATGTCAAAAATGTATTTTTAAATGATTTATTTATATGGTTATATTTCTTATATAATTGGTTTTAAAGTGTAATTTTATTATTATTACTATTTACTCCAATTTTGTCCATTATAAGTAATTTCATTCTTAAAGTTCACATAAACACAAGTCAATATTTTGATTGTTATTTTTTCTTACAAACATGCTATTTAGTTTTGAAAATAGGAGTTAATTTTAAATTAATTTCTTCAACCCCAGTGTTTTTAATTTGAAAAAATGGATTCCATTTTTGGAATCATGTGGTCCAAATTTTTTAAATAGGTAACTTTTATTTTTATAAATTATGAATTGTAACTCTAATAAATTTTTATTTACCATGGTTAAATGTTAAATCTGGTAAATAGGATAAAAAATAATATTATAATAATATTAAATTACTCTAACACGTGTCCTAACCCTATTTTTTGATACTTGTTTTACCATGGATATACTTGGGTCAATTTTGGAACCCCATGGAGCCACCTGTAAGTGAATATGATATTTTATTAAAATTAATTTAATGTTAAGGAAAATGTAACATAAGCATATATCATTTTGTAAAACCATTTTTATATGGAGTTATATAAGTGATCTTTTCATCTATAAATAGTAATTAGAATTATGAAACTATTTTCTATATAATATATTTTTATTTTTTTATTTTAGACATAAAATAAGTAATTTTAATTATGACAAAATGATGATACACTGATTTCATCATTAATAAATGATTCAAATAAAAGATATTATAAATGATAAAATAAATTTAATTTAGTAAAATTGACATCATAAAGAAATTTTCCAGATGGTATTTACATGTTATATTTTTATTAATTATTATTTTTGAATCAATAAAATTGTTATAGATTCTTAAAAAGTCATGGTATGAATAGTGTCAAAATTAACATATATCATATTTTAAAATATATAATATTTTATTAAAAATTATAAACATCCAAAAAAAGATTCCACAAAATAGTTATCATAATACTATCATTTTAATATTGACTCTTTAATTAGATATTTTTTATATATTGGTAACTATTTTGATTCTTAAAGTGTTAAATGCTTTATAAAATGGTAATAGTAAAAAAGTGTTAAATAAAAAAGATATAAAATAAAAAACATCCAAAACCTTTCTAATTTTTATTGAAATATTTTATTTCGACCTATATTAATATTATAATTGAATTTAATGTATTTTGGACCATTTGAAACCGAATATAATTTTATAATAAAATAATACTTTCAAACTTTCCTAAGGTGTCCCTCCTTCCTCTTATAAAAGGACACCACATATAACCCATTAATCACAACCCTCAAGCCCATTTTCTCATCCCAACTATGCTCTAATATGCTCACAAAATTCCTTAATTCCTCCTATAATCATTTTCCTTGGTAGGGAGCATTTCAAGGGAGCACTTTGGCTCAATTCAAATGATGTTACCTGATTTGAGGTAATGTCTTCTCTCAGATTCCTTTCCATTATTTTTCCTTCTCCATGACCTATTAACATCTTATTCATTGTTCACACAAAAACACAAGTATCTTCAATATACAAGGTTGTTTTTATAAGAATGATTTAAACTACACTAACACACACCTACGTCTAATGGGTATAGAACATACAATTTCTGTAGACGACAAGCTACTACCTCACAAAACGATGATTGTTCAACATTTTCCTACTACCTCTCATGGTGGCCATTATGATTGAAATGTATTGATATATTATATTTGTGATATTTATATTATATCTATGGTTTTTTAATTCTCATTTAGATCATACCTTTATTCTTTTCATGTTGTATAAATATGATAATTTATTTGGAGGATGTCCAGACTACCACCCCCTCAACGTGATATGACTCGTTAATGCTATACAAGTAAAATATAAAGGATGGAATTAATAAACTTTTGTATCATAAATAAAAAATTATATTATACTCTAATTAAAATATACCTATGTATCATTATGTTTTCATTACATTAAATATGAAATATATATGAAAGTAGTGATTATGCGTACGTAGGACTTACCGTCTCCTTGAGAAATGTTTTATAGTTCTTATCTCCAAATGTAAAAATATTATAAATACATATATAATGGATATATATATATAATATTTAAAAATAATATTCTGCTGATACTGGAAATTTGACTACATAAAAAAATTTAATTATATCAAGATCATTTTGGACTCAAGTACACAATATTGACAAAAGGACCGATATTAACTTAAATAATTATGTAACTTGTATAACATGGTAATAAGTTAAGTAAAAGGAATAATAAACTTTAAAAATACTTTGAATCAAGTAGAAAATAACTTATTTTTATTATTCAGGATATTAAATAATGAACAGGTCAAGTCGGATACAAGGTAAAGGATATAGTCTCAATCACTTTTAATTAAGGCATATTTTGATAATATACACCTCTTTCTTTTACACGGTGTATAATAACCCCCTTTTACTTTAATTTCATTAAAAGGTAATATTTTTTCTACAAAGCGTTTTATTAAATGAAAAAGGAATTTTTTTAATGTATGCAGTGACAATGACCGCTCTGCCACCGTAATCATTATTTTTCTTTCTATGTAAGCCTTAATTTTTTAAAGGGAAAAGAAAACCCACATTCACTTTTTGGGTTCTATTGTATTGAAAATGGACATTGAATTGAATTTGTTATTTCAATATCTTGAAATTATTTCTTGTGATTTAAAATGATATGATATTAGTGAAATGTTAATTTTTGTAATACTTTATGTGTTATGATTATATTTGGGTACATGGACATTTGATAGGTGGTTACATGAAAATCCAAATGACGGGTTGTTCCATGATAAACCAAGGAATGGTGGTTACATTATAACTTCCAATGCATTCGGTATTAAAGTCATCCATATAACTATTTCATTTAGTGATATGTGTGGATATAAATAGTATGGTTATTTCATTTAAGTATGTTTTGGCCCCAAATTACCTTTATATGTTATATGTTGGTCTCTATGGGATTTATTGTAATATTTTGGTTATGAAAAGTGTAATAAATGAGGTTATATTCAGTGAAGTGTTTTTTCTACTCATTTAATGTGATATGTATTATGTTATGATAATGTATTCATGCTTTACAGGTTGATTTAAAAAACTAACAGTTTTCCTTCTTTTTGTATCCATTAATAAGTTTTGTATACACATCCAAATTTTTGAAATGATTTTTATAGGAAATAAAGATGAATAGGGTCATGAATGGGATCATGGAAAAGTCATGTTTTCTAAAACATGCAACTATAAATGTGTCATTTTTATGTGTTTTTGTTTCATGAAAAAAACAAATAGTGAGTAGAAGTGTCTACCTGTAATATTCAAGTTGTTATGTATAATTAGTGACCTAATTATCTAAATCCCTAATCCTTATAAGATCCTAAATGTTGAATTCTTGAATTAACTCAAGAGTATGTAATGTTTAAGGCTGGGGCCTTACAGTTTTTATTAGAGGTCTGTTTAGATAACATTAGAGGTTATGATGTTATTTAAGAATAAGTGACATAACCATAATGGTTATAATATTAGAATGAGCCGTAGTTATTTTAGATAAATTGAATGATTTTAAGATAACATGAATATGTATACCTTTGTGTTTACCCACATCATAAGATATTATATGATGATTTTACTGATATAATGGCATTGACCTTTTTTTAGTATATGTATTGACCTATGAGGACCAAATATAACAATGGTTGTGAATAAAACCATGATAGTTTTCGGAATAAGCTACCAAAAGAAATTGAAACTGCAATGATAAATCTTGTGGATATTCTCAACAAACTATCTGGAGTCAGGATTGACCACCTGATCCTTGGTGATTTTTATAAGGCGTCATATGTGCGAGAAATGAATCCTAATGTGAGTTTATTTAATAAACATAATTGTAATTATATTAAAAAAACCTATGTGTCTAGGATGTGAAAATAAACATTAGGGAATATGCTTCAAAGGGACTGAATGATGCTATATATGTTGTAATTAAGGTCATAAAGCAATAACCTACCATGGAAAAGGGAAGAATCCAGTTGAATCCATGAAAGGGAAAGAAATTATTTCTGAGGGATCAACTGAATGTTTTAAATGCGATGTTCAGGGTCATTATACAAATAGATTTCCAACAAAGAAGGTTCGAGAATGGGATCCACAAGACCATAAAACTATATTTTTACCAATAACAAATGTCATTCTAATTGAAGATGAGTAAAATGCCAATGACCAATGAATGGTATGGATTATTTCTTAATGGATGTATTGACATTATTGAATCATCGGATTTGATTCATGATTTTGTTTTTAAGAAATAATTATTAGGGAATAAGTTCAATACTAATAATTAATGGATCACGAAGAACTTTGAATGAGTAAGAAGTCTACATATAAGGGATTCAAGAGATATGGTAGATTTTAGGATGATGAAATTCTCATTTTGAGGATTGGATTAATTTGGAAGTATTTTTCTAGTATGTGTAACCCTGAAGTTTTCTATGAGAAAATGTTATTCGAGAAAGAATTATATTTTCTTTTGTTCACATATTGGATAAACCTAGGGTTTCATAAGATATTATTATGTGATAAATTTTTATTACATGTTGGGATGCAAAATTGAAGGTATTAGATAATCTTTGAGTATAAAATAATTTATGGTTATTTTTGAGGAAATTATATTATTTTTTATAATGATATAAGAATTATATGGAATTAGAAAAATTAAAATCCATACGAAGGGTGACAACCTGTCTCGTCTGGCATGTCCATGAGAATTGAACCCACAACCGAAGGGCGAAAAGGGAATATCACCTACCACTAGCCTACGAGAAGTCCTTGGTTAGTCTGAATTATTGTTTTTAGTTAAAAATTTTTATTGATCAAGAATAAGTTTATTTTGGATTTTTTGTTTTATCAAATGGTCATACATAGTGTAAGAAAGTTATTTGATGATTATGTAAGGAAGGTTATTTAAGATGACATTTAATGTTTTGAGAAAAATATATGCCTAAGGAAAATATAATACTATGGGATTTTATTTCAGGAGTAATTGTGGAATATTATTTTTGAAGAATATATGTTTTTGTTGAAGAATTATATTGATTTGGGTTATTTTTATAAATTATTTACCTATCTTATAGAATACGTTATTAGGTTAATTACACTTAATTTTGATACTTTAAGAGTATTTGATGTTATTTGGAGATAAATGTTAAGATTTAATATGGAAGAATATGTGATTAAATTCTTCTATGTTTAGAGTTTCAATAATATATTGGATTATATTGAAGGATTTTAAGGAAATTTGTTTATTGAATGGTCTTTGTTGAACTTTGGGTATCGATTGTTCAATTTTGGAGATTAAGAATAGAATTTGTTTGATAAAATATTATCCTTTTGGGGATTAATTGATCTTGTACTAACTATTATGGTATTGGTTAATGTCTAAAGACATGGTAAATATATTGTTCACCTTTTTTGGATTATGTGATTCTTTAAGTGTTTATTCTTGCTCTTTAGGTGTGATCAATCCATCTTGAATACTCATCATTTGAAGAATATATGGGTTTTTGGTAGAATATTATTAAAGGACGAACATCTACATGAAAAGTAAGTATATTTCATTTTGTTCCTTCTAAATCTCATAAATAAATTCTTCAACTTTTTGAAAAGAAATTTAAGAAAAAACATTGTGAATTTATTTTCCTTATTGGGGAATTGAAGACCGTTTAACCTATCACAAGTTTGTAATTCTCAAGGGGTTAACTTTTTCTGAATTAGGTTTTATATCACTCTTTATCAGAAATTGATGGTTAGTTTTATGTTCCATATGCATGTTTTCATACATGAAATCTTATTATGTGTTATCTGGGGTGACATATTTTACTTCAATTTCTTTTTTTTAAAGTGATAGTTTTATTGACTCTTTTTTGATGTGGGAATTTCAATGATGTTTCCAAAAAAAATATTAAAAATACGAGGAGAAAATTTCCAAAAGGGGGAAAGGATGTAACGACCCAATTATTTATAGAATAATACTATTGATGTCTATTAATAATTATGAATAAGATATAAATTTTATCTTAATGGGGATTATATTTCTGATAGCTTACTCAACACGAAGCAACATATTTCCTCGAAATTATACATTACACATAATGTTGAGTTGTACCGAAAAATAATATAATATTATTGTTATTTTAAATGGTATTTAACACCCAACCATTATATTGGGAGAAATAAACATAACTAACCATATTATGATTAACATGTTTAATATATTTTTTTACATCATACCAATAAAACATAAGGGCTTATAATGATAATAAACCTAATTTTATATATACATACTCTAATATTTTTAAAATATCGTTTTATAACCTTTAGATGGTGAACCCCTTTTATATATAGATTTTTTATATTTATATGGTATATTTGAAAAAATAAACTTATTTATTAGAAGTGGGACATAAAAATTTACATTGGGTAAATATTTTGATTTTTTTAATAAAGGCCATTTTTCAATGAATAGTGAAAAGTACTACATTTTATGTCTAATCTGTCATTTCATCCGATTTATTTATATAGTCAGATTATATTTTAAAATTGGTTTAATGTGTAATTATATTATATTTTTACCATTTAATCAAATTATGGCCATTGAATGTAATTTCAATTCTAATGTTGACATAAACACATGTCAATCATTTGATAGTTATTATTTCTTGAAAACATGATTCTAGGTTTTGACAATGAGAATTAATATTAAATTAATTAATGTAACTTATGTGTTTTGAATTTGAAAAAATCTATTATATATTTGGAATTTGTATAACCAAATTGTGTAAATAGGTAGCTTATATTTTTAGACATTATGAATAGTAACTTCTGTAAATATTTTCTTTAACACCGTTAGAGGGTAAATCTGGTAAATAAGGGTACAAAATAATATTATAATAATATTAAATTACCCTAACATGTGCTTGAACACTATTTTTAGATACATTTCAGACCATGGGAATCTTGGAGTCTATTTTGTGACCCCATGGAGTCACATGTATGTGAAAATGACATATTATAGAAAATAATTTATGGTTATGGAAAATGTAAAAAATAAATATATCTTTTAGTAAAACAATTTTTATATGAGGTTATATATGTGATATATTCGAATTTAAATAGTCATTAAAAATATAAATGATTTAATACATTGTGATATTTGATTTATAAATTTTAGACATTAAATAAACATATTTAATTATGACACGCTGATGAAGTAGTGACTGCTTCGTTAGTAAAAGAATCAAATAAATGGTATTATAAAAGTTAAAATAAATTTAATTTGGTTATTATTATGTAATACAAGAAAGGTTTAAATGATAGTTACATGCTATCTTTTTTATTAATGATGTTTTTTCAAATCAATTAAGTTGTTATGGATTTGTAAAATGTCATGATATTAATAATGTCAAAATTGATACAATTCAGATTTTAAAATATAAAATATTTTATTAAATATTATAAAATTCTAAAAAAATACTATATTTGTCCAAATAGTCATCATAAGTCTATAATTTTATTATTAACTCTTTATTTGGATATTTTTTATGTTTTCGTAACTATATTGATTCTCAAAATGTTAAATGTTTGATAAATCATTTAGTGTAAAAAAGGGTTAAATAAAAAAGACAAGGATTAAAATATACAGAAAACCTATCTAATTATAATCGAATAATTTTATTTAGACTTATATTCATCGTATATTTGATTTTTTTTTGACATTTTGAAACATAAAATATTTTTATAATAAAATAATACATTCAAACTAACTTAAGGTGCCCCTCCTCCCTCTTATAAAAGAACACTATCTCCATCTAATTACTCTTATATCTCAAGCCCTTTGTCTCATAAAAAATCTACTCCAATAAACTCATAACATTCATCACTTCCTTCTAGAAGCCTTTATTTAGGAAGATGTCAATTCACGATATCCCATTGGCTCAAATCAGAAGACGTTACCCTATTTGAGGTAACATCTTCTCTCAAGTTCCATTCCATTATTTTTCCTTTTCTGGTCCCTATAATGTTATTATTATTATTTTTAATAAAAAATCTAGAATCCTAAAAATACTAGGTTTTTTTAGAATATGAATTCAAACTACCCTTACACTCACCTTCGTCTAATAGTTATAGAACAAACTGTTTCTATGGACGTTGAACTACTGCCTCATGAAACGATAATTGTTCAATATTCTTATACCACCTTATATGGTACCATTATGATGTCACTGTAATTATATATGATATATATGATATTTATATTACCTTTATGATTCTGTAATTCTCATTTAGAATGTACATTTTTTTATGTTGTATAAATACGATAATTTCATTTGAGGATGTGTGGACTACCGACCCCTCCAAGTGATATAACTCTTTCACGCTATACATGGAACGTATAAAGGATTGACTTAATAATCTTATGTAACATATATAGAAAGTAATATTATACTGAAATTATAATATACCTATGTATCATTATGTTTTCATTCCATAAAATATTTAAAAGAAATTAAAGTAGTGTTTATGTGTATGTACGACTTACCGTCTCTATGAATGATGCATTTAATTTCTTATCTCCAAATGTTATAGAAAATTATAAATACATATATAATAGATATATATGATAGATATATAAATAATAATTTTGTGAAAATGAACATTTTACCACATTGAAAATTGTAATTATAACAATATCATTTTCTACTCAAGTACCCAACATCGAAAAAATGACTGATATTAACTTAAAAAATTATGTAATTTTTATAATTAGGTTATAAGTGATATGAAAGGAATACTAAAAATGAAAAATTTTCGGAAGTAAGTATAAATTATCTTATGTTTATTATTCAGAAAATTAAAGAATGAATGGGTCATATCAGACATGAAGTATGGGAATTCATCTCAATCTCCTTTCATTGAGGCATATTTTGATAATATACACATCCTTCTTTTACATGGTGTATAATAAACACCTTTGGATTTTAATTTAATTCAAATGGAATGTTTTATCTACAAAGCGTTTTACTTAAGGAAAAAGGAATGTTTTTAATGTATGCCATGATAATGACCTAACTACCTCCATAATAGTTATTTGGAATCCCCTATAAGCCATAATTGTTTTAAAAGAAAAAGTAATCCGTTAGTCCATTTTTAGGTGTTTTCATATTGATTTTTTAATGTAGTTATTATTTCAATATCATAATTTGTTTATGATTTCAAATGAAATGTTATTAAGGAAATGTTGATATTTTCAATATTTATGTGTTATGATTATATTATAATACATGGACATTTGATGAGTGGTTACATGATAAACCAAATGATGGGTGGTTCCCAGATAAACCAAGTATAGGTGTTCAAATTATAACCTCTAATACATTGGGTATGGAAGTCAGACATATCGATATTCTATTTTGTGATATGTTTGGTAGTTGATCGTATAGTTATTCTATTTATGTATGTTTTTGTCAAAATTTACCTTTATATGATATATGTTTCTTTCTATGGGATTTATGGTAATCTTTTTGTTACAAAAAGTGTAATCAGTGAGGTTATATTTAGTGAAGTATTTTTTCTACTTCCAAAAGGATAAAAGTATTATATTATGATAAGTTATTCATGGTTTACATAATGATTTCAAAAACAAACATTTTTCCTTCGTTTTGTACCCCTTACTGTGTTTGTTACGCTCTTCCATTATTTTGAAATGTTTTTACATGAATTAAAATGACTAGGGTCAAAGATGGGATAAAAAAAATATCAAGCTATATAAAAAATGGAACTAGACATGTTTCATTTTTTAAGAGTTTTTGTTTTATGAAAAAATTTACAGTGATTAAAATTTACTACTTTTTATATTCAATTTGTTATGTATAAGTTATGAAATAATTGTCTAAAACTCTAAACATGAAATGATCCTCAATGTTGAATTCCTAAAATAACTCAATATTATGTAATGTTTATAGCTAGGGAATTACAGATACATTGGGATTGAATTTAATGTTAAATGTTAGATAACAATGAGCCTTTATATGATCCACTTTTGACCCTCCCTGGGGGTTTTCATTTGGTAATTCACAATTTCTTTACAAACAATTATAGAGTATTTAAACAGATTATGAAAATAATTTCCCAAGTTAATTCTATGATGTCTTATACTAAAAATTTTTTTTCATGATTTATACATCCTATAAATGATTATATGTTTTTCCCACTATGATTATTTTCTATAACACAATGATTTTTTGTTTTATTTCATGGTTGTAAGCAGAATGAATCGTGTTGAAATTTAATATACTGGAAAATGAGATGAACATTAGAATTTTTTTTGATTATTACAAGAAAGAAAAATAATGTGATTATAAATAATAATTAATCCTGACATTTGTAAGTAAAACATTACCTTATTAAACTCTTAGAATCACCAATGAAGACAATGGGGGATTTTTATAAGAGGTCATGTCACGAACCAGCCAGAGTCAACCTTGAACCAGTCAACCAGGCCAGCCCGCGACAAGTCCGAAGAGGTGTTCCCGATCCTCCCTGGATGGAAATAAGCACTGAGTGAATCAATAAAGAACACAATGAACTGATTTATCCCAAATATAAACAATCAAATAAACAACAAGAAAAATCAGACAACCCAAAATACATTTACATAACAATTGAACTGAACATTATTTGTACAATATACTGAAAGTAAAAGTAATCAAATATATCAAACAACCAAACCTGGAAAAGAAATAACTCCATGTGAACATGATGGTTACACTCTAACACAATGATCACACATCTCCCAAGGTGGTCAAACTCATGTTGAAACTTGACCAAGGGCTAATAAGCGAATAAGACTATAGATGTGAGTATTAAAACTCAGTAGGTTAGCTGGATATTCTATTCCCAAAGAACATCCATTAAAATAAAAGAAACATTAATTTCATGTTTTAAATAAAATATATAAAATTATGTTTTCCAAATTAGGTTCCATGCTATAAAATTACCAAACAAGAACTTGAATGATTTATAAATAAGAATGCTACTAATAATTTTCAAAGAGATTCAAGTAGAAAATTAAAATAGTTTTCAAGAGGGATGACTTAAATAAAGCACATTTTTAAATAAAACACACAAAATTATTAATTTCCTAAACAAAAAAAAACTATACTCTTAGGGTGAGTACACAATAGCCAATGAGCACATGTCATGGGAAAACCCCTGGTCACTTGTTAGTTGTGAGCCCTAGGTACCTCATATATTTGTGAAGGTACTCTTAATAAATAACCATTATCATGCACATTATCCACTAGTAGGAGAAACATCCATAACCTAGTGGTACCCAATAGCATCATCATCAATGATTAATTAGTGTTTTCATCATCAAACATCCTATGTGAAACTAGGACAAAACCCAACCACATCACTAGCATACTAGTACACGACCACCCACCTTGATACCTAGGTTTTTCTTTAGTTCTAAATCAAGTTCCAAACATTAAAAAAAATACACTTTTTACATGAAAAATACACTCTAATATCATAAAGACAACAAATATCCTACACACATGCCACACAGTTCTTTCATAGATCAATAAACCACATAAAAATTTTATTAAACAATTTTAATAAGTATAATGAGGATCTGCAAATAAAATCCATTTAAAAATGATATTCTAAGGAATAAAACCCAACAATACCATATCAAAAAAATTTGGCATCCCCAAACATTATTTAATAAATAAATATAATGGATTATAAAATGGCCCCACATGGTGCAACATTGAACACAATTGAAAAACTTTTCTTAAGAAAAATTCCAAAAGGGCCTTTAATCATTTTACCAATACAATGTGTATCAAAGGTATAAATTAAAAAATTCATAAAGTGGTGTATGAACACCATTAGTATTATGAAAAACATTTACATAATCCCTTTAATGCACTTAGTTTAAACATTCAATATTCAACCATTTTCATAAAAATACCGAAAGGGCCACTTAACAGAAACTCTCACCAAAACATGTCACAAACCAATAAAAATCTCTTTATAAAACCAAAAAACCATTGGGGAGCCATAAAAGGATCGGAAAATATCACTTCACATGCTTCCCATTATATAATAAATTCAAACAAGTCTTTTTATATCATATTTAGGACACAAATTCCAATGAGGAACTTTTCCAAAAACAAGGCATGAAATATTTAGAAAAAAAATTCTATTTAACACCCAATGGGGTAAAAAACAAATTTATGCCAAAAATTTGCTATCATAGTTAAAACAGGTCATAAAAATCACAATCCATATTCCAAAACTTGATAGAAATTTATTTAAACAAGCGGTGTGCACATTTATAACAAAACAACTCCGTTTTATAGAAAATAAGAAATAAATAACCATTTTTCAAAGAAAATAGAACATAAAAAGTTTTTATATCAATAATAATCATGTAAAAAAGATGGGGAAAACCTGAAAATTTTAAATATAAATAATAAATTTATGTTCTCGTGAGAACCAACGTCAAAAACTTGGTAGAATGGAAACACACAACTGAAATCACTCGTCCTGGGTTTATAAAACCTGAAACTATGAAGACCATACCTAAAACAACATAACCTACATGAAAGATAATTCCCAAATATAACCCCATGTCTTTCATATCTAGGGGAGAATAAATAACCATAAAATAATTTATTGAGGATGAAGAGTGAGGAGAAAGAAGAATGAATCTAAACATGGAAACTAGAAAAATCTTTGTATTAGATTCGATATAAACCCTTATAGGAAAGGTAATGACATGAAACATCAAGGAGAAGCTCAAATGTTCAGAACAAAATAGGTAAAGATAGTTTTTGAAAAAAGTGTATGAATTGAATGATTTATGAATGATACAAATTATATTTTTCAAAACTTGCACGATTTTGAGAATAATTGAGAAGTTTTTCCCTAATCCGAGACTAATATGTGCTCCAAAGAGAGAAAATGGAACATGGGGGGTGATCCTAGGGTTATTGGTCTCGAGTGGGATGTGGAATCCCTGAATGGAATTTAAAAATTAATAATATATAAAATAAACAATTTATATTTATAAAAATTGAAATGGGATCACGAGCTGGCTCAATACCTAAATAAGTAACCAAATTCACCATGATTATGAATTATTAAGGTTTAAAAAAGGCTACGGTGGTTTGAATATGTTAGAGGTGAAAAATAGGAACATTAATATGTGATGAATGTTAAAAACAAGGGAATTATAATTTTTTTTAAAATCTGGAAATGAGTTTATGGTTTGGCTGAAACTATAAAGTAACCACCTTTTATCCAAAAACTACAAAATAAGCAATGGGGAACCCAAATTAAGGTTATATATATATATATATATGTGAAACATCAAAAGTTGACATTCATATCACCCAAGCCCCTGGAAAAGGATTTGAATTTCCAAATAACCGAATCTAAACAAAGAAATGAAAAATCATTTGTGACAATTCTCCCCACCATTAATGTTTTCAATCCCTAGAAAGCCACAACACATTCCAACTGATTGATCAACACCAAAGGATTCGTTATCAATATGTTCTGGAACTCAAATACAATGACACACCATCCACCATTAATGTAACTTAATCCTCTAACCTCAACCAAAACACTGACTCTCAACCTCTTCCCAAGAATCAACTAAATGATTCAGTCGCTACCCCCCACAACCAAACCAGGAAGCTTACTGTTGGGCCTTCTCCCAATGAAACCTAAAATCACCCAAACCAAATAAAAATCACGAAAACAAAATATTCATTGTAATTATGTAATATCCACCCAACCATTAAGAAAAAACTAGAACTAGGCTTGTTCTTTGTTGGCAAAATCAACGAGACCCTTGGTGGGTCTCCCCACCATTAGAACCCAACTAGAAATAAACAAATATGAATTGAAAATAAAATAGAATTTTGAATCACATTCAAAAGTCCACCAAAACACTCCCACAATAACCTAAAAACCAATTTAAGAGTTTTATAACATGAACATTTAAACCACCCACCCCCAAATGGAGGGTATAAGAACTGGTTCAATACATTTTGTAAGGATCAAAACTCCTACCACTCGAGGTTGGGAGGGAAAAGGACCCAATCATTAGGCCACAAAATCCACAAAAGAAATAGGGTTACCACCCAAAACCCACCATTTAAGTAAGTTTAATACCAAGAATTCACCTAATTCACATTGGCTATCCACATAGGGGCATTGATCGGAGACATGCATCCAAGAACCCATAACCATAGACACTACGTGAGAGGTAAGTCCACATCGATCATTAGACAAGTGGAAATTCATAGTGTTGAGGAACAAAAATAGATACATAGAAACTACCTTACCACAATGGTGGAGGTCAGATCCTAGTTGATCTCCCCACACCTCTAGAGATTTCCCAACTACATGAAAATCTAAATTTGAGGTCACTAGTTGGAGCCCTGATGCTTGAATCATCTGTTTCACCACCGTTGGGTGATAAGGATCACAACACCCCCACAAAACATACTTTATCAAAAAAAACACATTCATCTAAATAGAAACACATATATACACAACAATGTTCTATCTCACTCTAAATGAGGAGAAGAATGGACAAGGTATATGGAGAAACACATCAACATCGCTGAACAAAACATCTATTTCCAAAAGAATTATCGTGACATGGAATAACTTTTAATCAATACCAAATAGATATATATTCCAAAAAATGGTAATAGGCATCATCCAAAGAGGTGGGTTTAACATATGAAAGGAATACCAAGGTTGATCAACATGAAATATTTCTAATGGAGAACTATCCATGTCCACATCACAACATCCAATACATATTTAGAATACTAGTGAACATTACTCCAAAATAGAGAAACCAACAAGATCTCATCTCAAGACACAACAATAGTATGACTTCTTGATCAGAAAGAATCATACTTAATAAATAACACTTATAAGACATAGAAAAAAAGAGCCAAATAACCATTGGTTTATAAAAAAATTACACAGTTGTTTAGCTCAAAACACTTTTGAGAAACAAACTAACTTGGTTGTGTTCAACATCCACCAATGGTGTTCCATCCATCCTCACAAATTTCTATACCATCCCAGGCACCCAACATGAAATCCATATTTTCCATCTTCTTGATATCAGTAAAACCAGGAATTGGAGCACCCATGAAAACACCAAAGGTTAATAAACAACATCATTTCAAAAAGCATGTACCTTCAAAAGGAACATTAACCACCTTGTCAATAGCCCTTTTTATATTTCACCAAACAAATCACACTTCATCAAGAACCATTTACTTAAAACCCTACCAATTTTAATTTTTAAAAACATTCAATACTACCAAGCTACTAGAAATATCCCCATCTCATTTTCTAGAATTCAGAAAGGTATATTTTCATAATCTGATGTCCATGGAGAAAATTACCCTTTCTTGGAAAACACCAACCGCTCAAAACCAATTTCAAGAACCAATTTATCAGATTCAAACACTTTTCAATATCCCAAAACACCCACTTAAAACAGTGATTCATAATAACTTTAAAATAATTCACACTTTCAAAACATTTAATTTCATCAAACCACACATTTAAATTAGGGAAAACCCAATCATATTAAATCATTTCCACTTCCTCACCAAAATTTGTTCCACAATAAGACAACCCTCAAAAACCATTCTTATATTTAATTTTTTAAAACCACTTCTTCCAATTTTCAAAATTCATTAATTCCTTTAAAACCCAGTTCCACAATTCTTAAACATGGTCTTTCAAAACAAAAATTCAGAATTCTAGAAATGTCCAAGAGACCCTAAAAATTGAACTAGTGTCAGTGGGTGACTTGACCATATGGTTGGCTCCATATGACAAACACCACAAAAACATAGATATATTTATTAGGACAATTCCAAATCTCTACATGGAATCCTATTCCTTGCGATCTCACATAGGCCATTAGTCAAACTAAACTTTTCATATCCCAACGCCAAACAATCAATAATAACAAATGACACTATTAAAACCAAGCTTCCCATGGAAACCTGAGGATCCAAATCGGCTAGAGTTCATGGTGATCTTCCCGTAGTTACCCCTAAAGTAAAATTATTACTAATACATCTACCTTGAAAACCCCCAAATAAAAAAAGGAACTCTAAAAAGAAAGGTCCGATAAGAGACGACCTAATTTGATAACATTTTGTCACAAACGAGCCTGAGTCGAACTTGAACCAGTCACCTAGGACAACCTAAGACAAGTCCAGAGAGGCGTTCCCAATACTTAGAGGATGGAGACAAGATCCTAGGGAATCAATATAGTAAAAAAGGGAACAATTTATCCCAAATATAAACAGTCAAATGAACAGAGGAAAGAAACAGACATTCCAAATTACATTTACAAAAAAATTAAAATGAACATTATATATACAAGAATCCAAAATTACAACTAAACCAATTACTCAACTAACCAAACCTGACAACCAAATAATTCTATGTGACCCCGCTAGTCACTCTCCAACACAATGATAATTGGTCGCCCAAGATGATCGAACACAAGATGAAAAATGCACAGGGGATAAAAATTCTAGAAGACTATAGGCATAAGAATTAAAACTCAGTAGGATAACCCGATATTCTATTCTTAGTGCACTTCCATTAAAATAAAAGAAACATCAATTTCAACATTTAAATAGAAGATATAAAAGTATTTTTTCAAAATGAGGTCTAATGATATAAAAATTATCAAACAAATACATGAATGTTTTATAAATAAGAATTCTAGTAACAGTTTTCAAAGTGGTACAACATAAAAATGAAAATAGTTTTACAACGGGATATGTTAAAATATTGTACAGTTTTAAATAAAACACACATGATTCTGAATATATGAACAAACACACTGTATTCTGATGGTGAGTACAAAATATTCAATGAACAGAGTTCACGAGAACACCCCTAGGCACTAGTTAGTTGTTAGCCCCAGGTACCTCATATATCAGTAAAGGTAGCATAATAAATATCCATTCTCATGCGCATGAGACACTAGTAGGATAATCATCCACAATCTAGTGGTCCTTAACATCATTATCATCATAGTATAGTTAGTGTTTTCATTATCAAACGTGCAAAGTGAAATAGGGATGAAACCCCTCCAAATCCCTAGAAAACTAGTACACGTCTACCAATATAGATACCCAGGATTCCAGTTAGTGATAAATAATGTTCCTAATACTAAAATATATGCTTTTAACAAGAATAATCCATTTTCAGATCATACCCACATAAAATATCCCACACACATTCTTCACAGCTCCTTTACAGATCAATAAACCACTTAAAATTTTCATTAAACAATTTGAAATAGTATAATAAGGGTCTCCACATAAAATCCATTAAGAACAATCTTTTAAGGAAAAAACCCACCAATACCATATCAAACTAATTTTTTCATCCCCAATAATATTTAATCAATAAATTTCATGTATCATAAAATTTCATCTCATGGTGTAATATTGACCACATAGGAAAACCCTTATTATGAAAAATTACAAATGGTCCTTTAATCATTTTACCAAACCATCTGGCATCATTTTAAAAAATTTCACCATTCCTAAATTGTTGTATGAAATCCATTAGTACAAGGAAAAATATTTACATAATTCCTTTAAAACACTTATGATACACATTTAAAGTTTAACCATTTTCTTAAAAATGCCGAATGAGCCACTTACCGACAACTCTAGCCAAAACATGTAAAACAAATACCCATATCTTTATAAAACCAAAAACCATTTGGAAATCCATAAAAGGACACCAAAAAATCACTTTACATGCTTCCCATACTTTAATAAATTCAAAAAAGTCATTTTATATCACATTTAGGACGCAAAATCTAACCGAACAATATTATGAAAACTAGGCATGCCCCATTTAGCAAAACAACTTCTATTTAACACCAAAAGGGGTAAATAAAATTTTTTGAATTCCGGAAATTTATTATATTACATAAACAAAGTAATAAAAATCACAATCCATATGTGAAAACTAGTGGGACATTTATTTAAACTAGTGGTGTGATCTTTTATAACAAACCATCTCCATTTTACACAAAACAAGGAATAAATAACCATTTTTCACACCAAATAAAACATAAAAATGTTTTAAATAATTAATAATAATGTATAAATGTTTATAAAAACATGATAATGATGAAATTTAAATAATAAAGGCATGTTCTTGAGAGAACATACCTCAAGAACTTGGTGGGATGGAAATGCACAACTGAAGTCACCCGTTGCGGATTTATAAACCCCAACCCTTTGAAAACCATACATAAACAAACAAAAAACCCAGAAATATTTTTTTTCAAAATAAAAATTTAGGACTTTTATATATAGGTGGGAAGAAATAACCACAAAATAATTGAAGGAGGAGGAAGAGGGAGGATAAACGATAAGGAATGTCACTTTGGAAACTATAAAACTATTCATATTCCCATATATATACATCCTTAACAGAAAGGGAATGGATTGAAACATCTTGAAGAGGATCCTAAGGTAACTAATGAATAGTTAAATAAGAGTTGTGTAAAAATAGAAAAAATTTAATGCTTTATGAATGAGACTAATTACCTTTGGAAAATATTCATGATTTGAGAATTATTGAAATGATTCTCCCTAATCCAATACTAATATGAGCTCCCAATAGGGAAAATGCAACATGGGGGAGCACCTAGGGTTCTTGGGCTTGAGTGGGAGGTAGAATATCTGAAAATTATAAAAAAATTAATATTATATAAAATAAACTTTTTTTAGAACTGCATATGGGCCCACAGACTGGCCCAATACCTAAATAATTAACCCAAATTCACTATGCTTATGAATTCTTAAAGGGTCAAAAATGATTTTCTAGTTTGAATATTTCAGGGGAGAAAAATTAGGAATATTATTGTGTGAATAATTTTAAAAAATAAATGATTTATAAGAATGAGAATTTGTTTTTAAATTTGGAAATGGGCTAATGGTATGGCCCAAATCATGAAGTGACCACCCTTTTTAAAACAAACTCTCAAACAAGAAATGGGGAACCGAATGTAGAGTGATTAGACATAGATGAAGCTTCAAAACTCAACTTTCATCTCACCCAAAACCCAGGAAAGAGATCGGGATTTCCAACAAATCAGATCAAAACAATGACATGAAAAATTAGGTGTGACAGGTCGAGTGGTGATGACCATTGAAGAATGAATGCCCAAGTTTCTTCATGTTATAATGTTGGAAGAGACAAAAAGGACATTTCCTCAAAGTAAAAAGTAAAAAAAATTTATTTCGAAATGAATATCATAATTAAATGAATTTCAAAATAAAAATAAACTTTTAAAGGATGGAAATAAATTTCTTCCAAGGGAACCATTTATATTTATTTTTCCCTATTGTCGGTAACCAAGTCATTATCCAATCTAATGGACTCTTATAAATGTTAAAAACAATACCAAGGATGGATATATGTTTACATAAAATAGATTAATTACTTATATATTAGTAAAAAATAATTATATTTTTGAAGTGTTTTTAAATGGTATTTTTGTTATAAGATTCATGATATATATGTGGATTCTGTTAATTTATAAAGAATGATCATATATTCTAATTAATAAACAACCCATTATTTATATTCTATGATGAAATTATAATATTATTATGAATTTCTTGGGAGACATTTATTTCAATACAACTTATTGGTTCAATGTATGTTTAACTGAATTTGTTATCTAATGAAAAAATAACTTACTTTCTGTGGGAATCATTTTAATTGTATTGTTAACCATTTTTTTTATTTTTTTGTGAGGTAATTATTGATTATTAAAAGTATAAAATGTTATAGTAATTTTATTTATATTGTTTTAGAAAATGGATGATCCACATGTTGGGTGACAACCTTTCAAATCTGAAAAGCACACTAGGATTGAACCTCGAACCAAAGGGATATATGGGTGCTACACCTTACATTGGGATACATGATTTTTTTGGTAATATGTCATTTAATTTGATTATATTTATTGATGAAAAAATATTAATGTTGGACCAGTTGTCTTACTGTTGTGGTTTAGAGATTAATTTATTTAACACAGTGAATTTTGATAACTATATTGGTATTGAATATTAGTTTGTGATAGAAAAAATACATGCGACTATTTTAAGGATATTAATTTTTTTAAAAATTTAATTATAGTGTTTTATACATAAAAATTTTATTTTATAAATTCTTTTTTAGGGTATGTTTAAAATTAAATATTTATCAAATCCCAAAAAAATGATGATATTGTCCTTGAAATAGAAATATTTCATGTAACTATATTCTATATAATCTTATATAGTGAAATAATTACCCAACATTTGAAAATATATCTTGAAAAAAATATTATTCTATTAACTTCATATCTTAATAGTCAAATCGTAATTTAAATTATCTTGGATTTATGGTTTTTAGGTGATTTACTTTCTATTGAACATTATATTTATTGTGATTAATGACCTCTAACACCCTCTATAATTATTTCATATTTTCATCCATATATATATATTCACATTAAAAAAACATCATTCTAACTTCAATACATATTAAGTGTTATTTCATATGACCTTTTACTTCCCTTTATCGCTTATTAAGAGGATGTTTTATTAATCGTTCTTATGATATGCAGTTTTCAATAATGGTATTCCCAAATTACAACCCTTGATTACCAAGATCAAGTTTAAATTATGAGGATATAATTTATTAAAGGTGGGGAGAATGAAACACACAATTATTTTAATAAAAATGAAATTTTATTTTATAGAGTATGTGACATAAAACAAAGAGATAAAACAACCCAAGAAATATTTTTTTAGAAATTTATCTCCTTTATAGAATGTTGAGAAAACAACAACGAGTTTAAATGAACTGAAATAAAGAATAACATTACAACCTATACATTAAATTTGAGGATATGAAAATTAATAACTAAATATGAATATTATGGGTGTCAATTCATTAAAAATAAAATAATAATAATTTAAAAGAAACAATGATCTTTTTTTGAAACACTGTATTTTAAAAAAAATTGGTTAGTCACGCTTTTCAGAAATAATTAAAAATAATATTTTTTCAATCATAGAAATTTATTTCATGAAATTTATTTCATTTTATAAATAATTATTTAAAAATTATATTTGGTTGAATAGTTTATATTTTTTTAAAAATATTAATTTTTTTATGAATAGTGAAAAATAATGATTTTTAATAAAAACTACCATTTAATTTATGTTTTTATAGATGTAAAATTTTATATTAACTTTATTTTTAAGTATAATTAATGAAAAATTATTAAAATAAAATTAATTTATGTCATTGGAATCAATTTCATAATTAATTGAGATATTAAAACATTCTATTAATATGTGAATTTTCTATTTCCAAAACACATTTTTTGGCATGTGTGTGGGTATAACATTACATTGGATCCTTCCACTTATATGAATTTATTTTTGAAAAAGAATTTCAAATTTTAAAAAATCATAATTTATATTATCTAATTGGTTCAAATTCATTGTTGACCATTATGAACAGTAAAAGAGAAAAATATCTATTACCACGATATATGTAAATATTGATTTAATAATGGTTAAACTAATAATATTACCGTCAAATTACTTAAAAATGAAAAAAACCATTTTATGAAATATTTTTACTTTGTTACCTCTAAAGATCGATGTTGATCCATTTTAGATCATTTTTTGAATGATAAAAACATGGGTATAATAGAATTCTTTTTAAATTCTATGTGTGATATCATCCCCCACTGATATAAGGTCACCAACTCTCATCCCCTTATAAAACATACAAATAAATTTATATCAGAAAATACCTACAAAAATATCTTATAAAATCCTATAACAAAATATCTTATGCCTTTGTTTGATTGTAAATCCATCATAGGTTGTATATTGGTGCAAACCAAAAGATGTCTTCCAAAGATGAGGTAACATTATTAAACATGTGTTTTTTCTTCTTATACTTCCAGAATTATTTTTAAATATGTTTTCTTTATAAACTATTTATATTAATTTTAAGTATGTTTTATTATGTTAGTTTATGACCTATAACTATCTCACCATCTATCAAATGGGAAACAAAACCTTCAATCATGTGTACGATGAACTACCACCTCAAGAACAGTTTTAATTCAGTTTCAATAACCACTATTAAAGGATGGATATAATGATATATTTAAAAAATATATATGAAGTTTTTGATATAATTATATTTATTTGTTATATCTACAATAAATTTTTAATTATCATTCCTTCTAATTTAAGATAATGTCACTCGTGTGTGTGGAGGACTACCACTTAGTGATACGATGTGATTCTTCATTCACTTACACTTACCATATATGTGGATAAGATAAATTTAATTAAAATATAAGTCATATATGACATGATATTGATTATAGTAAATTAATATATAATCCAATTCTTTACCCTTTCACTTGTTAATGGAATGATATTATCTCTCATTAATTACGTATGACCTTTCATCTTCACGAAGCTATGTGTTTCCCATGTAACAACATCAATAATTATTTAAATAATGTTTATATTGAGTAAATATGATATTTATAACTTTAATATAATTATATATATTATTTATATTTATCTTATACCAAATGACCAAGATATTCAGGAAAAACACATGAGAAAACAACACAATTAACACATCAAATAACAAAAAAATTAAAATATTATTAAAAATAGATGGTAAAATGCTATAAGATGATAATATATTATATTATTAACGTTAATTAGGTTGTATTGAAATTAATAATTTCAAAATGATTATATAGGAAATTAAAATATTTTCTACTAAAAGGGAGTGTGAGGTACGAGATTTCATCCCATTTATAATTTTATAGGGACACAATTGTTATTATTATCCTAAAATATTTTATAATGTGTAAATAATACCACTTCTACATGTAATAACATGATTCATATAAAAATTCATGGTATTTTTTTTATTTTAATTATTTTTTCCAAGAAGATATGACCTGAATATAATAATGTTTTATTTAATTTCCAAACTCAATTTCTTTCTATTGGGCTATATTACTGCTTTATTGCCAGTTATATTCAATGGATATGACTGTATTTAATTTTTAATATATTATGTTGTATATTAGATTATTATATCTATATTTATATTTGATACACATTAATGATTCACTGTTTAATTCTCACTTCATTGTGAGGATGATTGTAAGAGTTTATTATACAGTCCCATTTTAATTGGGATTCAGTATTCCTGAATTTCCAATAAAAGATTTTTATTTAAAATTTATATAATAAACCCAATATTTTTTCTTATTAATAATTTATTAATTATTATTTCAATTAATTTTACAATTTCCTTACTATTTGGTATTTTAAATGATTAAAAAAATGTTTTTAAGAAAATCTAATTTAATTTCTCCATTTGGTTGAGAATCATTTTTTCCGAAAACCTTATTTTAAAAAACAAATTTCAAAAAGATTCTTTTAAAATTATATACATTTTTTATTAATGATATTTTTACACACATTTGACATTTAAAAAATAAATTATTTAATCTTCATACAATTTTCCAAATAAGTTAGGTTTTATTTTTACCAAAAATGTGAAAACAAATCATTTTTTAATATGTTCTGCATGTATGTAATTTTATTTCATCAAGAATAATAAATGTTTAAATGATTCCATTAACTGATTAAAATTAATGGTTTTTTACAAAGATAATTATTTTGAAAATATTTTGGGAAATTTTAGTTTCTATGTTAATTTGAATGTTAAAATTTTTATTTTCCCGAAAATTTCTTTAATAAAATTTGTATAGTATAAATAGTCATAATAGATAAAAATATTTTTTTTACTTATACTCAATTACATATTTTCTATATTGGTACCATCTATATTCATTATACAGATTATTTATGAACATTTTGACCAAATATAGTTTTGAAATTTATATATTATATTTATTTTTATAGTCAACAACTTTCCCTTGAAATATTCACATTCATGGGATCATTGAACAATAAATTTCCCCTAAATATCTAAATTATTTATTCTAGATATTTTTATTTCATAAAATAAATGTCATTTCTACACATGGTGTTTTATATTTAATGTTAATTTTCTATTTAGGGATATATTTATAAATCATTATTATTCAACAATTATGTATATTCTAAGATAAATTAAATTTATCATGAATTAAATCTATTATTAGATATATGTGGAATGCATTGAAAATATAATTATGGTTAGTGGGTCATAATTATATGCCCCATCTATTCATTAGTAGTATCAAGAGATGAACATCAAGCTAGAAATTAATGTTTCTATTCCATAATTTTTAAACATCCTTTTGAAATGTATTGATTGTACATGAATCATAATTCATGAGATCATGATATCAAATAATTATAAATTTACATCATTAATAGTTTAGTTATTGTTATCCATTAGATTTACACAATGCAATTGTATCTGGATTCATTTCATTCTTATTAATTGATAAAATGATATGGAATTTAAGATATTTACGTTTTCATATTGATTATTCATTTTCTATTCATGATAGTAAATTTAGATAAATTTCATTTTTATTTACTTATTTAACATTCGTTTTTACTATTTATTATTTATTCTTGATATTTAACTTATTTAAAGAGAATTTTTTTCTAGTTATTTAGCTTGTCATATTGATTAATCCATATCAATTTATGATTGTCAAGTTATTTAAATGTTATTTTTTCAGTTATTTACCTTTAAATGTTGACTATAAATTATCCGATGAAAATTGTTATGTTAATGATTATATAACATGTGTTTTATGATATTTACCTCCCCATAAAGAAAATTAATTATTGATTATTCTTAATTTTCTCATGATATATTTTTTTATATGTAACTTTATTTAGCATTTCAGCTATCCCTTATATAGTTTACTTTTATATGAATCCATGATGTGAAATATGAATGATATTCAAGGATACTCTAGAGGGAATAGTGATATTTTTGGAAAAGACCATTTTTTATTTGTATATTCAATTACAATGCATAGCTAAAATTTGTATCTAGTTTACAAAAAACCGTAAACTATTCAGCCCATTAGGATGTTATTCCTTATATTTAATGCCAATGTAATGATGTAGAAAAAGGATCTATGTTACTAAGGTTAGGTTCACTACACATGGTATCATAAGATGTTTAGTATTAACCATGGAAACTAGGCTTAGGAAACATTTGTTATAGAACATTAACCGATAATAAACGTTGAATATATGTATATGATAACATCTTAATGTTGTTTAAGGATGAGTTTATGTGGTTTCCATATCAATACATCCCACTAAAGATACTACAAGTGTACTTGGTTCTTCAATAGATGTACCTAGGTGTAAAAACTCTATAAAAGGTGTATCAGTTTTGAATTGAGTGTTACGTGGTATAAACCAACATGCCTTACTCTGCAAATAGTTTTATACTTCCATGGAATATTCATTTGAACATTAAAATTTTATTTACAAGTCATTATAAATTAACTAAATAAGTGATGATAATGAATTACTCACTGTAATCCTATTTTTTATTAGGTTTAAAAATAAGGTGTCAATAATTTAGATATCCTATAAATTATTATATTATTTTTACACTATGATTATTTTTTCTCATAATATTATTTTTTTATTGAATGACTGGAACCCAGAAGAAGAAATGTAAAAATTTCATATAAACGGAAAAGTGGCAACCATTAGAAACCAAAAGGGATGATGAAATGAGTGAATCATATTTGTATTATTAATTATCAGTTTATTGAAAATATTGATAATAACCTATTACATATCAAACTCTTAGACTCCCAAAAGAAGATAAGGATTGTGTTCTCCATGAGATTTTGTGGTGGACACTATAGAGGAAAGAAGTATTGAATTCTTTCATTTTAAAAATGTGGAATAAGACGCGTAGTAAAGTTCCTCAATGGAATAAAAAGAATTATGTACAGAGAATATGGTCATGAAGTAATAAATTTCAAATTTAAAATGAATAGTATGATATAAGGAAATAAATATCATCCTAGGGATACAATTTCACCTCATTGTCTTAAAAGTGATGAACCTGAGAATTATACGAGTCAATCCCCTCTTCTAAAAGATATACCCTAGACCATTGAATGATAACTGTTGAAATAAAACAGATGAAGTTTTTATTTATTAGGGTTAAAAAATTATATTTTAGTAGTATTATTAATAAATGTATTTATTTAAAATCTATCAAACAATAAATGATTATCTAAAGTTTTATAAGTATAAATGTTTTCATTAAATTTAGTGTTACAGTTATGATCACATGTTAAAGAATTTATGGATTCTCATAAGACTAACATATTAAACACCACTTTTAGGTTTTATGTGATGGGATTCTACTAGATTAAGGATATTTTGGAAGATATTTATTATATTAGAACCCATTTTTAGGACATGTGATAAAGAAAAGATATTTAATGAACAATGTCCATAAATTTGTGGAAATATGATTATGGTTATTGGTAACCATTATGTTTTAACATATATACGATGTCTATTAAATAATTTTTTTTAAATGGGAATTTTGTAGGAATAATATTAATATGGTTTAGAAATTTGAATACCCGTGGGATGGGTGACAACCCATCACATCCGGAAGGTATATGGGGCATAAAATAATAACCAAAGAATGAAAAGAGTGATACACCTCTCACATGGATTTTTTTTATGTTAAGGGTAATATTCAATTGATTTTACATAAAATATTTGTTAAATAGATATTAATAATAAATTACTGGCATTATTTTTGAGGTTTAGAGATTAATATATTAAATTAAATAGCTTCTTCTTACCATATTGGTTATGTAAAATATTTAGAGGTAGAAAAAATACATACAACAGTTTTATGGGTCATATGAAATTCCAAAAGTGAATTTTCCTTCGTTAGGAATAAACATTATTCTTGGGATATTTTCATAGAGTGTTCTATGAATTGAAAATTGACTAATTCATAACTAAATGTATGAAATTATGCTATAAAAAATACCATATCAAGTAAGTATATTTACATTTATCATAAGATAGTAAAATAAATTCTCATATTTTTTATTAGAATTTTGAGCCATTAACATTATCTAATTAAATTTATATCAAATAAATTAATTTTACATTAAAATGAAATCATAATAATGGTTTTTATGTTATTATCTTTCCACTAAATAACCTATTTCTTATGATCAACCACTTCTATCACTCTCTATTATTATTTACACTTTACTTCTATTTCTATATATTCAATATCCATAATTTTTATGAGACATATAAACCTAGTTATTTATTATTCCATAAGACCTTTTTACATCCCTTTCAATTTAAAAAAACTATGTTTTATTAACTATTTTAATGATGTGGTGTCTTCTTGAATTGTACTTCTAAAGGTCAAACCATTGATTATTGATTTCAAGTTAAAATTTTGGGGATTAAATTTATGTATTGTTTGGAGAATGATACCCCAATAAATTTTAAAAGTGTAGAATATTATTTGTTAGAGTATGAGACCCACAAGTTCGATCTTAAACAATCCATGAAATATATTTCATTTAAATTAATCTATTTGAGAGCTTTCAGGATACAGAACCCATATCCAACAAGAATTATAATAGAGTTCCACAATACAACATATCCCTTAAAATAGTGTTAAATAATTGGGATAACTAAATTTTAAAAAATATGGTAATCTATTAATTATAAATGAAATATTATTAATTCAAAATAAAATGTAATTTTTTTATAAAAAATTATTATTTCTAAATAATGGTTTAGTTGCGCGTTGAACACATTATTTAAAAATAAAATTTTACAAAAATTGGATAATTTAATTTTTAAAAAGGAAATTTATTTTTGAATACATTATGTAATAATATTCTTATGGTTATTTTTTGATCTATTTTGAAATTTTTTTTGATGAATAGTGAAAAATATAAATTTTTAATGAAAAAACATTTTTAAAATTGTATGGAATGTTAAATTGTTATAAACCTTTTATTTAATGTTACGTTTGTTCCATTATATGAAACATAAACTAAATTAATTCATTAGAATAAATTTTATTTTTTTCATTATATTAAGATGTTCCATACATACTGTAATTTTGTCATTGGAAAGCAGCTTTTCGGTATGTATGGGAGTAAAATATTAAATTGAATAATTATAATACATTTAATATAATTTTAAAAAGTTTACTCTATTTTTTATTCGTAATAATATATAGCATCTAATAAAAATGATTAAAAATTAATTACCACTGTTAAGGTCAATTCTGATGGCTGGGGTTTAAACACATAAGACAATGGTATAAATGGCACAATAACATGTAAAAAACCAATTTTATGGAAATATATAGACACTATAATCTATAAAGGTCTATAAAGTCCTATTTGGAAGGCTTGTGGTTTGGTTAAAACATTTGTATAATAGAATCATTTCTAAAATTCGTTTTGGGTTTTCTACACCAGTTATAAAAGACCACCCACTATCCTTTACTAATAAAACATATAGAGCCATTTGGATTCGAACATACCTAAAAATGACTTTTTTTGTAATAACCTGGATCTTATTCTTGAGCTATGGGTTTCTTCTTTTCCTTTTTCCTTAGGTGTTTATGAGAAAACAAGGGAAATGTGGGAAAATCCCAAATTTTTGGGTACACGCCATTTACATTCGTATACACGTCGAGTACTTTGGCCGTGTGGGATGAGAACATAGGGAGTATTGGCTGGTCGGCTGTTAAGGGTGTAAAAAATAACTACATGTCGTGTACTTGGTAATACACACTGTGTAATCAGTCGGTAGATGAACCGGGTGGCAGTGAAAAGTAGCCACCAGTGGAACAATTAAAAAGGGAATTACACACCATGCACCTGAGAGTACAGGCCTTGTAGTCATATTTTATTCATTAAAAATAGGTATAAGACTCCTCATTTGATAAGGGAGGTAGAGAACTAACCTAGAGAAATGGGAGAGGATGTCGAGGCTTGGAGGAGATCCTGATCGCACACATGGATTCTGATTCGACCGCCGTCGATCTCGTTTGAACTGCACAATTATGGTCTTCCCTCTCCTTGAACCTTTCCCTAAAATTATCTCCCTAAGGGAAGTTATTTATGTTTTATCGGGTAATCCTTTATCTCATATCTAATTCATTCTTGGTTGTTTCAGGAGGCTCCATTCACATATATCTATCAGAGGAGATCGAGGTAGGTGGTCTTGTGTTTTATTCCAAATGTCGAGTTGATTTTGTGTACCATTGTGCCACGTTCCAATGTTCGGGGTATCATATAGATTATTCATTGATAATTGAGATAACTAAAATTGAAAAGGTGATCTAGAGAATAAATATAAACTGATGTTTGAGATAATTGCATTGATCTAGGGCCACCCTGTAGAGACCCAAATCTTGACGTATATGGAAATTACATTACTTTTTCGGAATAATTAATACATAACAAAAATAGAAACACAAGGACCGTAATAGTTTAGTGTCTTTGGAAACTCAGAATATAATCTTCTAATCGTGGTGAAAGATCTTCAACATCTCCCATAAAGATCTTCCCCTTTTTTTTCTTACCTAAAACCTTTCTTTATATCCAGGGGAAAACAAAACATAAAAGGGGTGAGGTAAAATGCTTAGTAAGTGTAAGCATAGAGAACATAAAACAATCCTTAGACATTTGAATGTAAAAAAACATGAGCATAAAATCTAAACATCAAAATTTTGAGCAATGACATAAAACATGGCAGTATGTAAGGAATAGATCATGAAGAAACATTAATCATGATAAATTATCATGGGAATAAAACATGTAATTGTGGCAACCATTAAGCACATGATATGATTTCCATAGTAGTGAAGGCATTGCTGCCAAGACCATCTTAATGGACAAAGTCCCTTTCTGAATCGAGTTCAATCCTTGTTCCAGTCCTGTATTACTGAACCGGTTTAACTTTCTGTTCCAGCCATGTCTATCTCATGAGATATAAATGTTTACCCAATGCATTTGAGGGAGATATAGGTCTCACCCATTTCATATTGAAATAATTCATTCATGTGCCACAATATAAACATAAATCATTCATCATAACCCAAGAATAAAATGGGTTTCATAAACATCATTTCATCATAATGTAATCCATACAAAAAAATTGGATATCATTTCATCATTATAAAATAGAAACCATTTAAATCATAGATACATGATACTTGAAACATACACATGTGAAATAATGTCATCTTATATGAAAATGGTTTTGATAAAACACTTGAAATGAATTCTTGAGGAAGATATCCTTTTTTCTTTAAAATCATTTTCTTTTCAAAAAATGTCATGCAATTTTAAAAGAAAAGGATTTTGTTGAAAATAGTCATGAATTTTTTTGGAGCAAGCTTCATGAAAATAAGGCTTTATAAAATCATAAAAAATCTTTTCATGCCGTATACATTAAAAAAACATTCTTCTCGTACTTTTGTCGGAAGAGTCAAAATGTACGTTGTAGGGTAAATAAAATACAGATTCCTTCCATACCATGGGGTAAAATTCAAAATGGGTAAAAAGGACTTTAAACATACATGAATACACTTTTATAAAACATGGACATGTATGATAGAAATAACCCCAGTAAATACTTATGAATAAGAAATCTCGGATAAAAATGAGATTTGCAAAATTATCCCTTACCTTAAGTCTGATATGCTTCATACGTATCCGAACCTCCTGTATAATGATATAAATAATGTCATTGACTTATTATAGAATCCTATTCATTGTTATGATATCATATATGTTTCACTTATGACTTTATATTACCCGTTCTTTTGTAAATTCCATGTTAAAGCAGTGTTTTGGGTAAAATCATTTCATTTATCGTATGTGTTTCGACTTGTCGTTCTTGATATTATTACTTATATCTTGATTTACATAATTCCAGAATGTAAAACATGATTTATATATAATATATATTCATCATATACATATATATATTATAGATCGATAAAAGTAATGAAATACACCGTTCATGGAGACAGTAGGCCGTACGTATGCATGAAAGCTGTTTTCGTTTCCTTATTGAATTGAATGAAACTAAATAGATGACATACATATATATATATATATAAATAAATCCAGTATAATTATTATTTAATATATTTCATTATTATTCATTATATATACTTTATGATCATTCATGTATGGTTAACATGGAGAATGAATCTCATCGCGTCGTGGAGACGGTAGTCCGTACGTACGCACAAGCGATGATATCGTTCCCATAATTATTGAATAGAATTGTAATGGATGGTATAATATATCAGATTCAGTATAATGTTATAATAACCATATATAGTTATTATTTACACCATTATCCCTATCCATGTAAGGTGTTGGTGGAAAAACAGATTCCACCATGGCGTGGAGACGGTATTCTGTACGTACGCACGCGTGGTGATTTCGTTTTCCGTAGGATCGATAGATGGTGAAATAGGATTGTTTCAAACTTATAATAACATATTAGTATATGAGTTATACTTATGTTATTACTTCATAATGAAACAAATAAAGAAGAAGAAGTGGAAGAAGAAATAAAGTTGAATGAATCGGTAACGGACATTACCTCTTCTTTGAAGCGCCTCTTTGAGACCTCCTATTAGGGCACTAAAATTGGTCTTTGAAGAAGACCAGAACCTCTAGGATGTTTCTATGGAAGTGGAGAAGATAATTTGTCAGGGGTTGGCTGATCTTTAAGGCTCAAAGTGGTGTGAGGAAGAGAGGGAGGAGGTTCCCTTTTTTAAGGGAGGAGAGGGGCACCTTTGGAAAAACCAAAAATATTATTTTATTATAAAGTCATATTCGGTTTCTAATAGCTAAAAATTGATTTATTTAGAAGATAATTTGAGGAGGGGTCTAAATTCTATCATCTAATAGAATTTAGACAAGTTTAGGTTTCTATTTTAACCTTATAATTTAGATTTAACCTTAAGTTAAATAATTTCACTTTTACCGCGTCTTCTTGTTTTCTTACACTATAAGGTTAATAAACATACTATAACAAGACAAAAGAACACCAAGTTGTTTATTATTAATATATATAATTTTATCTAAGTCATTTGGATGAACCTTATATTTTTAAGAATAAAATAACAATTAATAATATAATATTTTTTTGAAAAATGATTTTATGTCAATTTTCACACTATTTTGTAATTCATTTTTGTGAAACTCATAACAGAATGATTAGTTAGAAAAAAGTTAATTAAATCACAACTAACATGTCATATTAACCTATAAAATTAGTTAAATTCATAAAAGTCTCAAATTACATTTATTTGGGTATTTATAACATCAATTATGTCAATATTTCATTAATAAGATAATTACTCCATCATCTTTGTGTCATAAATAAATTAAATTATTTAATGTATAAAAATTATAAATAAAATACCATTATGTAGAAACTATTTTTACATTTCTAATTAATATTTATAGTCGAATTTATATTATTTATAAATCTATATTAAAAATTATTTACTTATTAAACTTTGATTTTAACTACTTTAACCCTTCTTTAAATAAATTAATATTAAATGTCCTAATCTAATCCAAGTGGGCCTAAATGGTCATATTTTATTCCTAAGGTTTTTTTGGGTCGAATTAAAACTATATCCAATAGAATAAGGACATGTGTTATGGTAATAATAATATCATTTTTACCCTTAATTATCCTATTTACTTTTAACCGTGGTAAATAAAAGCAAAAGTTACTATTAACCATAAATTATTTTCATCTCATTGAACCACATTTTAGTCCTTGATATTAAGCATGTCTCTCGGATTTTTGAAATTAAATTCACAGAAGTGGTAAAATTTAATTTAAATAAAAAAAGTCAGTTTTTTAACTACCACTAAGTGGTTTCACTATTCATCGAAAATTGATGTTTTTTAGAAAAATAACAAAAATTCAGCCTAAGAATTATTTCATATTCTGAATTAAAAAATGATGTATATTTTTCCAAATTCATAACATATAAGTGGCACAAATTAATTTTAAATTTAATTCCCGTTATCAAAACAAATAGCGTGTTTTCAAGAAACAAAAACAATCAAAAGATTGATACTTGTTTATATCCAATTTCAAAGTGAAATTAATTCCAATGAACAACATTGGATTTACTGGTAAAAATATATTCTAATTAAACTTTAAAACCAATTAAAAAGATAATCTAACCATATAAATTATTGTGATGAAAAAATTTGTTTTTAATTAAAATATAGCATGTTTTTACTATTCATTAAAATATGAAAGTTATCAGAATAATATGAAAAATTTATCCAAAGTAAATTTTTATATCCTGATTCCGAAGAATAATTTTATCTTGTCAAATTGAACTTATATACATGTCAAAAACAAGATTTAATGTGGGTGCGTCGTCAAAAGGCGGGAAAACTGCATTTTTTGAAAAATACATATTTTACACGAAAAATTTATTTTGTTCTCATACCATATTCTAGAAAATGTGTAAGATGAATAATAATGTTATAAAATTTAAAATTTAGTTAATACTATTCATAACTGCAAGTCCATAATAATATTATAACAATATATCGTTGTTTAGTGAAACCTGGTATTGCGTACAACACACGCTATCAAGGAAGGTCGCCATTGTGTGTAATGCAAGACAAGTCAGGGTTGCGGGTTGTGCAGGACTCCTCCATTGTTTCGTATAACAGAATCCAACCATAGTTCATTTATACATTGAATATATACATATACACTCAATGTTTTGTAGAATAACTACTATCAAAATTGTGTGTAACATGATCCAAGAATAGTGTTGTGTATACTGCAAGCTCATACAGTGTTGCGTATAGCGCAAGACAATCTTGTTGTAGCTTACAACACAAGACATCAATGAAATTAAAAGAATATGTTTCATAAAATCTCTGGGTGTTACACACCCCATGGGTTCATTTTCCTTGTTTATCCATTTGGCCAGGATACCCATGGGTATGCCATTATTATTGCATGTTTTCTGTTTTCATGAGAGGAAACATATATAAAATTCTTGCTTATGTGTTGGGCTTAGTCTGGTTACTTGCTTTTCCTATGGAATGCCTGAGAGAAGTGTTTTGTTTATCCTGACGGTGACATTTCTTATGTCTGAGGGGCAGTAACTTCAGTGCCTGAGCGCAATATCTCGTTTGCCTGAGGACAACATTTTTTATGCCTATGGGTAGTCACCTGTGGGTTTCATTTCTACTTGCAAGAGGTTAAGGATTTCCATGATAGAGGACAATGTTTACTTGAATTTTCACTGTGGTTATTTGTTATGTTGTAACTTCCATGATAAAGAACAGTCTTGGAAATGTTAAATAATTATTAATATTACAATGAAACTGGTAGAGATAGTTACTTTATAGTACTTCATAGTTTACTGCATGTTATTATTGCACACTATTGTTGCAAATTTTCACTAACAGTTGGGAATGGGACTTCAGTGGCTGCCTACTGAGATTTATTTCTCATGCAATGTTTGGGTCATTTCTTGGACCCAAATAGATTATATTTTTGCAGGTGTTGATAAGGGCAGGAGTCCCTATAAAGGTACATGATTGTTGCAGGGGAGTAGGAGATCATGAGACCGAGCTTAGACTTGCGATGCTGTTGAGTTCCTATTGAACTATTTTGGTTATATTTTCTGTACTTTTATACATTGTGATATATTTTATCTGATTGCAGTGTATCCTATTTTGGCTTCTTTCTTAGAGTTGGTGACATGTTGCATCATTATATATATATATGACTGCTGGTTATCTTTCACTTCAGTTGTCCATTTCATGTTTATATTTTTTATTACTTCTAAATTTTCATTGTTATATATTTTATTCCGATGAGGTACCCTTTGACAAATGAAGGCATTGTTTCACCAATATCGGTCCTAGGCCCTCACTGCTAGTCGGCAGCCTCTGGTATTTTTGGAAATGCGCTTGAGGTCAGGTGACCAACCGAGTTCGGGGCACCCATTGTGTGGCAACCGGATCTGGGATGTTACAAAGTTGTATCATAAGAATTTCTTTTCTCAGAGTTATTTTATTATATGGAGACTACAGAAAGAGATAGACTGTTAAGGGATTTAGTAATAAACTTTTCCCGAGAGTAGCTACCCCATGTATATGAAAATTTTAGATTTCCTCGAATTGAATTGTGATTTTATGTTTATTATTATAATTTTTGATTTGATTTCATCGTTGGGTGACGCACCTGTGGAGTGTTGTTTATAGTTTACACTTGGGTTCTATTTAGTTGCAACCCAATGAGATGAGGGCATTCCATCCCATGCATCATTTAAGTAGATGTTAGAATAACATGTCATGCATAGCTTCCATGCCATGTAGGTGCATTAGAAATTTCATGTTGTTGTGATAAATGTTGTCCTAGAAAATTATTGTTATTGTGATAGTTTCATTGATAAACATACCTACTATTTGATAAGGTATTGTTGTGTGAGTATAGAATCCCTACTTTATATTACATAACACTTCATTACATTTTACAAACAGAGGATCTTTAAATTCTAGTGTCTTGGAAATCAGGATCATAAAACATGAGAACAACATAAAAAATTCTTATAAACCACTTGTAATGATTAATCATAGGTTCATCCTATGTATATTTACTGCATCTCATATCTTGGAGACAAACATCGAAGGAAAGGGTGAGAAGAAGGCCTAATAAGGGTAAACAATGGAGTCAATGTACTTGGGATATCAATAAGAACATGAATAAAAACCTAAAGACATGAGAAATGGAAGAATAGGAATATCATAGAGAAATGAACTTGGAAAAGAACTTGAATAAGTTTCTACAACATTTCATTTATAAATTCATAAACATATCACCAAGGTCCATCACAAAGGTGTCATAAACATTATCAAAGTTATTCACCAAGGTATCGTGAAACTTGTCATATATAGGGATTAAATCATTACCCAATGCATTGGAGTGCTATCAGGGAACACCCTTAATATGTATTTACTTACATGTGATCCACATATATCATAATCAAATATTTCATAAATATCCCATATAGAACAAAACAAATGGACTTCATTTCAAAATCGTGACATTTTAAAAGCTCTTAAAAATAAGATCATTATATAATTATAACCCATGGAAAGGGATTAAGGGTTATATGTATGAAAATTATAGAATCAAATATATCATATTTATATATTTATTAACACCCATTGATATGAAATAGGTCTTGGTATTCACATAAATAAACAAGGGAATTTCGTGAGATAAAGAGATAGAAATTTTGAGATAAAATTTCTGCAGCATAATGGCTATATAACATGGGTTTAGAAAACATTGAAAAAGGAGGGGACAAGGGTCACGTTCTCATAAATAATTAATAATACAGTATGGTTACTTAATAAGATCATTTTATGGATATTTGAATAGCATACCACACGAAAAGGAAACATGAAAGAAATGAGAAGATGCGATTTCCTTTACAAGAAATTCGGCAGCGTAACGACATCACTTAAAAATTCAGAAAACAAATTAATGAGACAAGAAAGGGTCTATCATCATTTGGAAATGAAATTGACAGTAATAAGAACATAAAAAGACATATCCTAAACATAAAAAGATAGCAACTAGAAGAAACAACCTAAAATAATTCATGACTTAAAAGAGGAGGGTGAATGGATCCCATACCTTGAAGAGTAACTTCAAAAGATTGAAGGTCGGGACCATGGGAGGATTGAGGGCTCCTTGGGAGGACTCCATGATTGGTAAGGATAATATAACATTGTTGAGGATGATTTGGAAATGAATAGAATGAGGGAAAGGCTTGGTATTTATAGGAGAAGTGAGGGGACAAGTCTTTAATGGCCAAGGGACACCTCATCCGTGGTATTGGAAAAACCATGGGCTTACCCATGGTATTTGTCGATGGTATTGGCCAATTGGGACCCCTCATACCTTATCATACTATTCATAAGTCGACCAGAATTATTTCATAATTATTAAATCTTTAATGATGTCATTAAACACCCGAGACTCAAAAACTGTATTTTCACTATTCACAGAAAATTCAATTTTCTCAGAAACATCCCAAAAATTCACCTTAAAAAAACATCGATGCTTTTTTTTTTAAATGAACACCATTTTATGAAAATAATTTTCTAAATATTTTTAATTTAATTTTGAAATAAAAAAGACTATTCACTGAAAATTCAATTGTTTCAAAAAAATCCCAAAAATTCACCTTAACCATTTATCGATGCTCTAATTTCAAAAATGAACTCCATTTTATGAAAATAATTATCTATATATTTTTAATATAATTTTTAAATAAAAAACTATTCAACTGAAAAAACTAATACTTAACCAATAATTTTTGAAACTGCTATTTACTTATTTTATTGAATCACATTACTTAATCAAGGTGCCTAAATTATGTTAATACTTTATTAAGTGAAGTTACTTAATCCATTTGGTCACATTACTAATCATAATCATAAAATCACTATTCATAATTTATTATTCACCAATAATTAATTTGATCTTATTAGACTCAGAATTTCATACTGAACACAGCTGTAGGAGACCATTTTTTGAAAATCATTACACATTATTAATTATTTAAGGTTTATATAAATATTTTAAAATATCTTTTTTCTAGAATTCATCAATAATATTTATACTATATTTATCCAGACATTTGAAAATTCACAAACATCACCTTAAGAAGACATCAAAATTTTTATTTAAATCAAAGGATTACCCAAGGCAGTTACGGTCTTATTACATAACCCCTTATAACACCAGCATTGGACCTAAGAGTAAGGTGTTCTATGATGATAGAATCTTGGGGCGACTCGGCCAACATTTTCCGAGTAGTGATTTCTATCATCTTGAACTTCTCATGAAGGTGATTCCATTCCAACTTCACACAATGAAGTTTGGCTTGGGTTTTTTCCAGAGAAAAGCCCAATGATGCTACCTCCTTCCCGAGTTCTGTCAGATGGGCTTCGATCGGCCTGAGACTACTAGATGGGGCCATCTAATCTTCTTTCTATATTAATTAATCAAGATCACTTGTATTCATAGACAATAATCGTAACATTTAGTTTCAAATAGTCTTATTGACCAAAAATCATATAAAAGTCAAAACCCAACGATCTTATTTTAATTATAATTATTTTATTAAATGAAATTGTTTTGTTGAGTATAAAATAAAATAACACACAAAGTTATGTAACAAAATTTATTCAAAATTTCAGGTTGTTAAAATCTTATCCCCTTAAGAAATTGCATCCTCAAAATTTTAAAATTGTTCTTGGAGATTTCGTTGAAAGTATCACATCGGAAAAGAGTCAGCAAAACTAATACTTTAAAAGAATTAAAGGGAAGTACAAAGGTCACTCGAGTTACCCCAGACTTGGATTCCATATAGGAAAACAAGGATATGGAAGAGAAATCAAAGGGTCAAGTTCTGATGGAGAGTGATAGAAAACATGATTATGATAAAATTAAACACAAGAAGATCACAAACATAAGATGTGTTAAATGTTCTTTTATAACCTAGTAGGAAACATAAACCAAAAGAATTTTTAGTTTTACATTTCTTTTCATAATTTTTAGGAATTCATTTACTACCTAGAATAAAAACATAACGAAATATATTTACCTTCATGTAGAGTTTCATCCTATAATAAGATTCCACCAAAAATAATCTTTTCTCCAAACATTGAGCATTCAAAAATACTTGGTCTCATTAAAAGCACGAGAATCATCTTCTAGAGAATCACATAATCCACAAAAGAATAACTATATTTTTCCCTTGTCTTTAGTCATCGACTAAACTAAAATGATTAGTACGAGATCATAAAATCCCCAAAAAAATCTTATATAAAAAGAAATATCACTATTAATCTCCAAAATTAAACAAAAGTACCCAATGTTCTAGAAAGAACATTCAATACACAACCATCCATAAAATTCTTCAGAATAATCCAAACTAAGATTGGACCACAAAACTCAGAAGGATTTAACCACATAGTCTTCCCTAATAAATCTTAACATTTATCTCCAAATAACATCGACTACTATTAAAGTCTCATACTAAAGCGTAATTAACCTATTCACATATTCTCTATGATTGGTTCATCATTTTCGAGAAATAATACAAATCACCACATGTCCATAATAAATACATAAATTCCTACAAAATAAATAAATAAATACAATCATTCCTCCTCAATTTAAATCCTATTGTATTTTATTTCCCTTAGGCATATAGTACTCCAAAAGTGAAGTTACCATCCAAAATAACCATTATCATTTAATCACCAAATCATTTTCCTATACAAAGGATATCCCTTTGATAAAACATAAGATTCCAAAATCAACTTATTCATGATCCATAAAAATAGTAGGTGCTTTAGTCAGTCGGAAGGGCATAACAACAAACTCATAATGACCATATCTAGATTGGAAGGTAGTTTTTCTAATATCATCATTCTTAACCCTCAATTAATGATAACTAGAATAGAGAGAAATATTAGATAAGAATTGTGTCCCACAAAGTTTTTTAAATGATTCATCAATTCTTGGAAGAGATTATTTGTTCTTTACTGTGATCCCATTAAGTTCTCTATAATCAATGTATATCTGCATTGATTTATCCTTCATCTTCACAAAGAGAACTGGTGCTCCCCAATGAGACACACTTGGTCAGATAAAACTATTCTCCAAAAGATCTCAGATTTGTTTCTTTAACTCTTCTAGATCCACATTTTACATCCTATAGGGTGTCTTTGACATCAGATGAGATCTAGGTATGATTTCAATGGATAAATCTACCATTATTTTTGTGGGAGGTCTGGGTAACTCCTTAGGAAATACATCAACGTATTCCTAGACGATAGGGACATGTTTTGAAAGAATAAATCCTTTGTGAGAAACATATTCCATTTACAAATCTTTTAACTAAAAAGGATTTTATGTCTTAAACCATCATGTTTAGACAAATTTCATTTTTCTATAATTCCTTCACAATGATTCATAAAAATCTTACAATTAACCAAACATATCCCTTGGGAATGTCATAAATAAGAGTGTATCAAGGACTGTTGTTGTGTACCAGTTCCCGTTTTAGTCTAGCTAAAAGTCGTGTTTTCAAGTTTTACCCCTATATACAACTGTTCTAGAGCCACCTATACCTGCTCGTATCCAGACAGGTATGTATTTTCTTGATAAACCACATATTCTATACTCACCAAAATACCTGGAAGACATCATATATTTAAATTTTCAATAGGATTCATACTAAAGTTTTCATATCCTAATTTCCATAAATAACTAAACTATCTGTTGATACCAACTATAGAATCCCTCCTTTTTATTATATATCATTACATTACATTTTACAAACAGAAGATCTTTATATTCTAGTGTTTCGGAAATCAGGAACATAAAACATGATAAAAACATAAAACATTATTCTAAACCACGTTTAAGGCTTCATCAAAGGTTAATCTTATGTATATTTACTGCATCTCATATCCTGGAGACAGACATCAAAAGGAAGGGTGAGTAGAAGGTCCAGTCAGGGTAAACAAGGAAGTCAATGTACTTGTGATATCAATAAGAACTTGAATAAAAACATGAAGACATGAGAAATGGAAGAATATGAATATCATAAAGAAAAGTACATGGAACATAACTTGAATATGTGGCTATAAATTTTCATTTACACAGTCATGAACATATCAGCAAGGTCCATCCCCAAGGTGTCATAATAATTACCAAGGTTATTCACCCAGGTATCATTAAACTTGTCATCTCTATAGATTAAATATTTACCCAATGAATTGGTGCGCTATTAGGGTACACCCTTAATAACTCTTTACTTACATGTGATCCACATAGATCATAATCAAATATTTCATAAATAACCCATATAGAATAAAAGAAATTGGTTTTATTTCAAAATCGTGACATTTTAAAAGCTCTTAAAAATAAGATCATTATATCATTTATAACCCATGGAAAGGGAGTGAAGGTTATATGTATGTAAATTAATAATCAGATATATCACCTTTATATATTTATGAAAACCCATAGAAATGAAATCGGTTTGGGTATTCACATAAATAAACAAGGGAATTTCTTGAGAGAAAGAGTTAGACATTTTGAGATGAAATTTCTGCAGCATAACAGCTATATAACATGGTTTTAGAAAACATTGAAAAGAGAGGGGAAAAGGGTCACCAGCTCAAAAATAATTCATAATATAGTATGGGTACTAAATAAGATAATGGTATGGATATTTAAATGACATACCACATGAAAAGGAAACATGAAAGAAAATAGAAGATGTGATTTCTTTTACAAGAAATTAGGCAGCCTAACAGCGTCACTTAAAAATTCAGAAAACAAATTGATGAGAAAAGAAACTATCTCTCATAATTTGTAAATGAAATGTAAAGTAATAATAACATATAATAACATATCATAAAAAAAGACGGAATCTAGAAGACACAACATAAAGGAATTCATGACTTAAAAGAGGAGGGTGAAAGGATCCCTTACCTTGAATAGTAACTTCGAAAGCATGAAGTTCGGGACATTGGGAGGCTTGAGGGAACCTTGGGAGGAATCCATGGGTGGTATGGAGACAAGAAATTCGTTGAGGAGGATTTGGAAATGAAAATAATGAGGTAAAGTATAGGTATTTATAGGAGAAGTGAGGGGAAAAATAATTAATGGCCAAGGGACACCAATCGGTGGTATTGTCAAAACCATGGGCTTTCCCATAGTATTTTCCCATGGTATTGGCCACTTTGGACACCTCATAACTTATATCACTATTCATAAGTCTACTAGAATTAATTCATAATTATTACATCCATAATGATGTCATTAAACACCCGAAACTCAAAAACGGTATTTTCACTATTCACGGAAAATCCAACTTTCTCTGAAAAATCCCAAAATCTCACCTTAACCAAATATCGAAGCTCTGATTTCAAAAATGAAATCTGTTTTATGAAAAAGAAAATCTAAATATTTTTAATTTAATTTTTAAATAAAAACACTATTCACTGAAAGTTCAACTGTTTCAGAAAAATCCCATAAATTCACCTTAACCAAATATTGATGCTCTGATTTCAAAAAGGAACTCCATTTTATGAAAATAATTTTCTTAATATTTTTAATTTAATTTTTAAATAAAAAACACTATCAACCGAAAAAAACTAATACTTAACAAATAATTTCTGAAATAGTTATTTATCTATTTTATTGAATCACATTACATAATCAAGGTTCCTAAATTATATTAATACTTTCTTAAGTGAATTTACATAATCTACATGGTCACATTACTAATCATATGTATAAAATAACTATTAATAATTTACTATTGACCAAAAATTATGTTTATCTTATTAGACTATAAATTTCATACTGAACATAGCTGTAGGAGACAATTTATTGAAAATAATTACTCATTATAATTTATTTAAGGTTTACATAAATATTTTAAGATATATATTTTTCTAGAATTCATCAATAATATGCAAACTATATTTATCCGGACATTTTAAAATTCACAAACATCACTATAAGAATACATCACAATTTTTATTTAAATCAATGGATTACACAAGGCAGTTACGATCTTGTTACATAACCCCTTATGAAACAAGCATTGGTCCTAAGAGTAAGGTATGCTAGGGTGATGGAATCTTGGGGCGGCTCGGCCAACATTGCTTGAGTAGTGATTTCTATCAGCTTGAACTTCTCACGAAGGCGATTCCATTCCAGCTTCACACGATGATGTTCGGCTTGGGTTTGGTCCAGAGCAAAGCCTAGAGGTGCTACCTCCTTCCCTAGTTCAATCATATGGGCTTAAATCAGGCCTATACTACTGGCTAGGGCTATTGAATCTTCAATCTATAGTAATTAATAAAGGCCACTTTTATTTATAGACAATAATCAAAATATTTAGTTTCGAACAGTCTTATTGACCAATGGTCATATAACAGTCGAAGCCCAACAATCTTATTTTAATTATAATTATTTTATTAAATTAAATAGTTTTGTTGGGTTTAAAATAAAAAAACACATAATGTTAGGAAACATAATTTTATCAAAATTTCGGGTCGTTATAGTGAGGTTTGGTAAATAAATGCCATACTATGGTTTTGGAGGAGTATAGTCCCTCATTGACCAGAATTTGGTAGATCATTGACATGTTTACCTTGTTTATAACATGAATAAGATGAAAATCATTGATTTGCGGGGAGTAAGGGCCCTTATGGATCGAAATTTGGAACTTTGGTGTTGGTATCAGTGTTTTTCTGGGCTTTGGAGTTGTTTTTTAGGGTTACTGTCTGGAAAAAACCAGAATAGATGCCGTGTAGTTTTGAATACACGGCATGTGGCTTTTTGTTCAGGAAGAAACTATTTTTATTTAGTATATGTCATCTAAATTATGTACACTCCGTGTAGTATCTAACCATTTCATAGGCCGTGTGGGAAGAGACATGGTATATGGTATTTCTTGCGGGAACACGCCCTATAACGGTTGAAAACGCCGTTTAGTGTTGACCATGTGTCCGCCCATGTAACTAACAACACGGATGAAGGATCCTTAGTTGATAAATGCCATGTTCGTTATAAATAGGCAGTGTAGTGTAATATTGGAATCCGGCCCTGTAAATAACAATACGGGTCAGTGTTACCTTCCTAGTACATGGAGTGTACCTGTGGAATAGGCCATGTAGTCTTGATAGGTGACAGAACATGTGGTTTTGGCCGTGTGGTTGGGGAAGAAAAGTGGTACACAAGGCGTGTGTGGGTGTAACACACTGTGTACCTCAGGTTGAGACATACCTAGGCTGGTATTAGAACACAACCATGTAAGGGCTTAAGGGTATACACCATGTAGAATTTATACATGCCATGTAGTCTCATTTTTCTAGTTCTCGTGATTTTATTTCCCCTTTTGTGTGGGAACACTTAACTGGACAAAATAAACTCAATAGTAAATGAATCTACGGAATGTGTTTGACCTTTTAGAGTCCTTCCACTGAGATGACCACATTTTGATCACCAAGAAAGTGGCCACGATTATACACTAGAGATGGCAGGCCATGAGCTACTGGTGGATCCTCTAGCAGTTCCAGATGTGGTGACAACCATTATACCAGATGCAGGCACTGATGTGTAGTTCCGTGAAGGCTTCATGCAGTTTATGAAGACCTTCCAAATAGCACTGTAGGTTGCCACATCTATGGAAGAGCAGACACATATATTCTAGGAGCATTATTTTCATACATTTTAAGGGGATGTCAGACTATAGGCTAAAAAGTCATGGCTGGGTTCTATGTAGATGATATTCGAGCATCTTGAGACGCCTCTTGGAAGACCGGTCAGGCTCACTACATACATGCTACATGATTCTACCAAGATATGGTGGGATGTTACCACCAAGTTTGAGCATCACAGAGACATGGCATGGGAATATTTTCAGGTTGTATTCTATGAATTTTTATTTCTGAAGATGTTAAGGGCAGATGGAGCTCGAGTGTTAATGAATCTGCAGTAGGGAACCATGTTAGTGATGGAATTTTCTACCCGCTTCAACGATCATCAGCATTTTTCACCTGTTCTGGTGGGTGATGAGACATTTTGGGCTAGAATCTTTGACAATGGTCTTTGATATGACATCTGAGCACTGTTGATTGTTTTCAGGTTGTCTGCAGTGCATGACTTTGTGAACCAGGGGTTGATTACTGAGCAGAACCAGTAGGAAGCTAGTGGTGCGGACCAAGGTGGTTTGTTACCGGTCATTGTTACTATTTCTACCAACAATAGGAATAGGAAAATGAATTTCTCTCATGGTGGAAGTACTAGCCAGTATAATTCTTCAGCTGTCCAAGTCATGTGCTATTAGTGTGGTAAAGAGGGGCACAAGAGACCTTAGTGTCCATGTGACCTAGTGGAGTGTCGTGCTTCTTGCAGGAGGGGTCATCTTTAGTGTTTTTCAGGGCGTTTCTACCAGTGACTAGTGAGAGGGGCTTTGTTCAGACTCCGTGGTCAGGAGTAGGGCCAACGACTTCTTACCTGTCATGGAATTTTAATACTTCATGATGTATAGGCCAAGGTGGTGGTCGTGGTCATGGTAGCCATACTATGTAATATTAGAGATAGTAGGGTAGGGTAGTTCAGGGTAGCCAGGCTGTGTCACAGGGCCATGGCACTGGGCAGGCATATATAGTGCAACAGACCCAACAAGAGCAGGATCACAGACCTTCCACTATCAAAGGTACTATTCTAGTTGCTTCTGTTTTATCTTCTGTACTTTTCAATACTGGTGCTTCACATAACTTTATACTTGTGCTCATTGTGGAGATTCTTGGACTATGTGTTTATTCTTCGTCTGATAACAAGACTCTAGAAACTTTTTTGTGAATGAGAATGACTTGTGTGCATCAGTACAAGGAGTGTCCCCTAGATATTTGTGGGCGTCACTTCCCATGGGACCTCTATGTCTTAGATATGACAGCCTATGATGTCATTCATGGGATGGAATAGTTGGTACCCTTGGGAGCCTTCGGGGTTTTCTATCGTCATAGGGTGAGTTTCACGTCACTAGAGGGAAAAGAGTTTCTATATAGGGCCGAATGGGATGTCAAGGTAAGCTGAGCTAGACCCGATCATTGTGGGCGAGGTGGAGTGAAAACCTTGATTGTGAGTTTGTATCTGGATGAATAGGGAAATTGTCATAAAGATTTCCTTCTAGTGGTTAATCGTTCTAGGGATGTCTTCCTGGATGAATTTTCATGTCTACCTCCAGAGAGAGAGGTGGATTTCACTATTGATCTTGTACCTGGAGTGGCAACAGTGTCCATTCTTCCTTATTGGGTGGCTACACCAGAGTTACATGAGATCAAGTAGCATTTGGATGAGTGGAAGAAAAAGGATTTTATCCGACCCAGTATTTCTCCCTAGGTTCACATGTCATTTTCACTAAGGAAGAAGATGGTACCCTTAGACTATGCGTGGATTATCGGAAGTTGAACCAGTTGATGGTTAAGAACCGTTATCCCTTACTGATGATTGGTGATATTTTTGATCATCTTCGAAGAGAATGTGTGTTCTCGAAGACTGACTTGAGATCCGAATATCATCAGTTGCACATTAGAACATTAGACATAACTCTTAAAGCCTTTAAGAGAATATATAGTCTATATGAGTACTTGGTCAAGCCATTCGGACTCACAACCGCGCCAGTAGCTTTCATGGATTTGATGAGTCCTATGTCCCACCCATATCTAGAATCTTTTATGGTACTCTTTGTGGATGATATCTTGGTGTACTCTCACACTCGACCTGACCATTCCACCCATATTGAGATCATATTGAGTACACTAAGAGAGCATCATTTATATGCTAAGATCTCAAATTTCCACTTTTGGATGGACCATATTCACTTCTTGGGTCATATTATCTCAGAGGAAGGAGTTGTGGTAGACCCAGAGAAAGTGCATGTGGAAGTTTCATTGGATCTACCTAAGAACATATTTGAAATTCAATGTTTGCTGGGGATGGCTGGGTACTACAAGCCCTTCATACAAGACTTCTCCCACTTAGCAGTGTCGTTGACAGGTTTGACTAAGAAGGGTATGATGTTCGTTTGGTCAGAAGCTTGTGATACAACCTTTCAAGTGCTGAAGGGAAGGTTGACATCAGCGCCATTCCTGATAATTACAGATAAAGGGAAGGGATATATAGTATAATGTGATGAATCATGTATTTGGATGGGAGAAGTGTTGATACAGGGTGATCAAGATGCTGCATAAGGGTCTTGGATGTTGATTCCACATGAAAGGAATTACCCGACGCATGATCTCGAGTTGTATGCAATTGTTCATGCGTTACACTGTTGGAGACATTATTTTTGGGAGAACAGTTTGTGGTGTTTGCGTAGAACAAAAGTCATAAATACATCTTTACCCAGCGTGACTTGAATTTGGGACACTGAAGGTGGGTTGAATATCTTTAGTCCTTCAACTTTGAGCTTGCCTATACACCTAGTAAAGGTAATGCAATATCTAATGAACTGTGTAGGTGGACTCAGATGCAGGAAGTGTAAGAGGCCAGTGGTGAGTGGTAGCTTATGGATTTTTTCTCTGATATGCATTTAGAGGTGCACGATAGTCATGTGTTAACCTATCATTCATCCTTAGCTATAAATTCTACCCTCCTGGATAGAGTGAGGATGAGACTGCAATCAGATTCAAAAGGCCTAGTTCTATAGGAGTCTGTGGCAAGTGAAGACCCTTCTCCTGGTTGGAAAATAGGCGATGATGAGGTACTGTGTATCCATGGACGAGTGTGGGTTCCAAGTAATATACACGAGGAGTCGATGTTGGAATTTCATGATTCATCTTGGGCAGTGCATCCTAGGGTTACAAAAATGTTCTATGAGTCGAGACGTCAGTATTGGTGGATGGGTATGAAAAGAGAGGTAGCTGGTTTTGTTATGATATGTTTCACCTTTCTGCAAGTGAAGGCATAACATCATAGGCTAGCCTGACTGTTGCAACAGTTAGCCATTGCGGAATGGAAATAGGATGATTTCGCAATGGACTTCATGACCGGATTGCCAAGGTCACCTCAAGGCAATGATGTCGTATGAGTTATTGTGGACAAACTTATGATGGTAGCTCTCTTTTTACCGATCAAGGAGACCTTCAGTGTGTATGAGATGGGGATTCTGTATATCCGACAGGTAGTATGTCTTCATTGGGTCCCTCATTATATCATTTTAGATAGAGACACCCATTTTACATCTCGTGTCTTGCAGAGTATTTAGAGGGCCCTGGGTACACAAGTTCTTTGAAGCATAGTTTACCACCCTCATACTGATGGCCAGTCAGAGTGTACAATACAGGTTCTAGAGGACATGCTACGTGCATGCATCCTAGTCATTGGGGGCTCTTGGGAGAAGCACAAACCCCTGGTCGATTTTCCTATAATAATAGTTTTTAGGAAACTATTAATATGGATCCTTATGAGGCTTTATATGCTAGGCCATGCAGATCACCCTTGTTCTGGTTGGAAGCAGATGAGGTAGCTCTACTCAGACAACGTCTCATATAAAGAGACTTCAGATCAAGTCTAGTTGGTTCAGAAACAGTTGGCTACTGCACAGTCTCATCAGAAATCTTATGTTGATTGTTGGAGATGACCCTTGGAGTTCATGGTCGGGGATCATGTTTTCTAGCATTTTTCACCGAGGTTGGGAGACAGGCATATCAGAAGGCATGGTAATCATTCACCAAGGTATTTAAGGCCGTTTGAGATTATGGATAGAGTCGAGCCAATTTCCTATCGGTTGTAGTTACCACAAATGTATTGGGCCATGCATGACGTCATCCTCGTATCTCATCTGTGCCATTATCACTTAGACCCATCTCACATTTTTCTCCCTGAGGATGTTGAACTTTAGTTAGATGCATATTCTAAGGATCATCTGATTCGTATTGTTGATAGGAGCGTGAAGGTTCTATAAGGTCGTCCAGTTCCTCTTGTAAGGGTGTTATGGCAGCATGACCGAGTATAGGACGAAACTTAGGAGCAGGAGAACAACGTACGTTCTTTGTGGCTATAAATGTTCACATATTTACCTTCACCACCCTTATAAGGTCAATTCAATGATGAATTTATTTATGGGGGGACATTTCTAATAACCCGGTTCTTATTCTTGATGTATGAGTTTCTTCTTTTTCTTTTTCCATAGCTGTTTTTGAGAAAACAAGGGAAATGTGGGAAACTCCCAAATTTTTGGGTACATGACATGTACATTGGCCGCGTGGATGAGAACATAGGGCGTTTTGGAATGTTGCCGGTTATGGTTGTAAGAAACTAACTACACTACGTGTACATATTAATACACGCTGTGTAGTCAGTCGGTAGATAAACAGGGTGTTGGTGAAATGTAACCTCCAGAAAAATAACTAAAAAGGAAATTACACACCATGTACTTGAGAGTACATGCCGTGTAGTCATGTTTTTTTTGTCAAAAACAGGCAGTAGCCTCCTCATTCAACATAGTAGGTAGAGAACTCATCTAGAGCACTAGGAGAGGTGGCTGAGGCTTGGAGGAGCTCTTGATCGCACACCATGATTCTGATTCCTCTGTCGTCGATCTCATTTGAACCACGCAGCTATGGTATTCCCTCTTCTAGAACTTTTTCCTCCAATTCTCTTCATAAGAGATGTTATTTACGTTTGAACAGGTAATCTTTTATCCTAGATATACGTTATTCATGGTTGTTTCTGGAAGCTCCATTCACCTATATCGATCAGAGAAGATTGAGGTAGGTGGTCTTGTGTTTTATTCCAACCATCGAGTTGATTTTGTGTATCATTGTTCCATGCACCCATGTTTGGGGTGTCTTATTGATGGGACATTTACTGTTGAGTTACCTATAATTTCATAGTTGATCCAGTGAAAAAATATAAACTGCTGTTTGAGATCGTTGCTTTGATCTAGGGCCACCCCATGGGTGCGTTTCTCTTGTTTAGCCTTTTGTCTAGGATACCCGTGGGTATGCCGTGATTATATCATGTTTTCAGTTTTCTTGAGAATAAAGATATATGATTTTCTTACTCATGTGTTGGGCTCATCCCGGCTACTTATTCTTCCTTTAGAATACATAAGCGTAGTGTTTTGTTTATCCTGAGGGCAATGTTTCTTATGTATGAGGGAAGTAACATCCGTGCCTGAGGGAAATATCTCGTATGCTTGAGGGAAATATTCAATATGCATATGGGAAGTCGCTTGTGGGTTTCATTTCTGCTTGCTGGAGGGTAAGGATTTGCAAGTCTGAGGATAATGTTTACTTGAATATTCACTATGGTGATTTGTTATGTTGTACCTGCCAAGCTATAACACATGCTTAGAATTGATAAATAATTATTAAAATGGAAATGAAACTAGTAGAGATAGTTACTTTAGAGTACTTCCTAGTTTACTGCATGTTATTATTGCACACTATTGTTGCACATTTTCCCTGACAGTTGGGCATAGGCCTTAGGTGGTTGCCTACTAGGATTTATTTTTCACACCATGTTCTGGTCTTGTTTTGGGACCAAACAGATTATATTTCTGCAGGTGTTGATAAGGGCAAGAGTCCCTACACAGGTACATGATTTTTTGCAGGGGAGTAGGAGAGGATGGGACTGAGCATAGGCTTGCAATGATAGTGAGTTCTTGTTGCATTGTTATTGTTTTGTTTTCTGTAATTTTGTACCTTGTGCTATATTGTATCGGATTGGAGTGTATCCTATTTTGGAAGAATTCTTAGATTTATTGACATGTTACATCATTATATATATATTTATATATATATATATGAATACTGGTTATGATTCACCTCATTTGTACATTTTTGGTTTATATTGTTTACTGCTTCTACTTTTACATGCTTATATATTTTATTCCACTACTCTACCATTTGATAAATGAGGGAATACTTTCCTCACTATCAGTCCTTGGCCCTCACAGCTAGTCGGTAGCCTCTGGCATGGGAAATGCGTTTGAGGTCATGTGACCTACCAGGTTCGGGGCACCTGTTGTGTGGAAACTAGATCTGGGATGTCACATTGTTACACCCCTAAAAATTTAATACTCCATAGTTTTATCATAAATCCTTTTTTGGATATATTTGGTGGAAAACCTAAAGAATTTGTCTGAAAGAAATTTAACGTTCTTATAGAAGCATTTTTTTCGTCCTCTTACACCTAAAAAAATATTATTAAACCAAAATTATATGAAAAAATCCATATCTTAAATATAACAATACTTTATTATTTTATGTGAATTACCTATATCTTTATCCTATTCCATGAAATGATAAATGAAACCATCGATTGTGTGTATGGAAGACTCCCTCTACACAAACCAATGCAATTTATTTTCCATAACATTTTTTCAAAGATGGATATAAATATTTATTTGACACATTTATATTATATTTTTTATTTTTTTATATTTATATAACATTAACATCACATATAACTTAATACATTCATTTCCTATTAAAATATGATAATGTCTCTCCTGGGTATAGTGGAATACCACCTCGCTGAGCGATGTGATAAATTTTTCGCCTTCCCATAACATGTATATGAATAAGTATACATTTAATGACTATATTTGATGTATATTAAATTATACAAATTCTGAAAAAATAAAATAACACCCACATTCTTAAACATCCACACATTAGTGGAGTGACATTGTCGCTTGGGAAAACATACGGCCAATCATCTCCACCAAGAGATACATATTCCATGTCCAAACCTCAAGAATTATTAGTTGAAATTCTATAATGATTCAATATTATTTTTATGAAATTAAAATATTTTTCTATGATGGTTATAAATCATATACCTTACAACAAGAAATATCATCACCAAATATGTGTGTGAAAACAAGGAAAATGACACACAAAACAATGATAATAATGAAATGTTATTAAAATTTTTTTGGTTATAAGAGGATAATATATAATCATATAAAAATATTAATATTTTTCTTATAATAATTAATAAATTTATTAAGACAATTATTAAGGTGGTTAAATCACATAAAAAATGAATTGTGAGGTAAGTGTTTTTTTCACAATTTCAATTTTATTGAGAAACATTTTTTATACTGTACCAAATTTATTTCATGCGGTTTATATTTGGAACATTTTACATTTAATATCATGATTAATTAATAATTCTTTGCCGTTTATATTTTGATTTTATATATTTCATTGAAGGGTATTGGACATGAAAAATACATGGTGGTGTTGATTTTAATAACTCAATTTCTTTTCATTTGGTTTTATTAAATTATTATTATCTTTGATATTTGATGCTTATGTGTGTGTTTAATTTGAATAAATTTTGTTTTATATCAACATATTATATATTTAATTAAATTTGATACACATTATTCATTCTTTGGATAATTCTGACATCATCTTTGTGATCATTTTAATGATTTATTTCACAATATCAATTTAATCAAAATTGTTTAGGCTTCAATTTCCCTTGAAAGAAATTATTTTATCATTACCTAATAAACCCTATCATTTTGAACTATTACAGTTATTCATGTAGTTTTAAAGTAATATTTATATTTTCCAACTATTTATTACTAAGAATGTACGAGAAATGTTTTTCAATAAAATCAAGAATTATTTCTCTCTTCAGTCCAAAATGATGTTCTCTTCTAAAATATTGTTTTCAAAAAAAAAATTTATAATTATTTTAAAAATAAAATAATAAAAACTATTTATTTAATACATTTTTACAAAGGATTAAATTTTATAAAAAAAATTAAAATAATTTTTATGTAGTTTCCCTTAGAAAGAACATTTTTCATATATAGAAAATGTGAAAGGAATATGTTTTTTAATGTGTACACCATGTAGAAAATATCATTCCATCCTGAAAAATAAATGTTTTAACCATTACTTTATAAATTACATTGAATATGGAAAAAATAGAATTTTCAAAATAATTTTTTCACCATTTTCTTTTAAAAATAATCTCAATGTAAAAATAATATTTTCATCAAAAATGTTATTAATGACATTTTAATGTTTTTTTATCCATTAATGAGAATACAAATTTATTTTACTTGTAATCCATTAGGTATATATTGTATTCATAGAATAATTATTCATTATATGGATGTTTAATGACAATTATTACTAATAAATGTTAGGAAATTTGCTTTCATCATTCAGGTTTATTGTCATTACCTTTCCCTTGAAATATTCAAATTCATGATATCATTAAATATTAAATTTCCACAAAATATCTATATTTTTTTCATTAATATGTTTGTTATAAAACAATCAATCATTTGAACATATAGTTCTCTACAATGAAAGGTATTTGTTAATCTGGAGGAATATTCGTAAATATATATTATGTTTTCAACAAAAATATCTGATGATAAGGAACATTGTTCACGAATTAAATCAAATATTTTATTAATGAGGAATTCATTGGACATGCATATACGTGTGGGGATTGAAATTATATTTCTCATTGATGAATCAGTATCCTCATGAAGAAAATTATTATGGTACCATTAAATGTATTTTACCCATTGTTTTGAAATTAATTCAAAAAGGTATTGAATGTAAAGGTATCATGAATCTTATTATCTTGAAATCAAATAATTTAGAATTTCCACAAATAAGAATTTAGTTATTATTATCCATGATATTTTCACAATGATATTATATTTGGATGGATTTCATTCTCAGTATTTGATTAAATTGAATTCAAATTTGAACATTCAAATTTCTATATTTAACGTTTCAAAATATATTAATGGTAGTTGTGTTTTTTAAATGGCATGCATGTAATGTAATTTAATCATCCATATTGACTATTTATTATCTATTAATGATAATATTTTTATTTAAATGGAATTTGTGTTACATTATTTTACATACAATATTGGTAAAACCTTTAACATTCATGATTATTTAAATGGATTTTATGTTTAAATAGTTAAATTACTATATTTATTATTATTTAATCAACCATGATAGTAATTTTATTCATTAATTTCAATGTGTTATTTGAAATTTACCTTGGAATAATCATTATTAATTCATTATTATACATATCATCCACTTTACATAAATCATACTAAGAATTTTAGCATACCATTATTTTATTTCATTTCACCGAAATCCAAGATGTGTAATGTGAATTATATTAAAGGATAATCAATAGGGAATAATGATATTCTTGAAAAAAAATATGCTGTAATTTTTTAATTAAAATATGATGAAAGAATAAAGTATGTATTTTTTTAATAATAGTGCTAAAATATTTTTTATTCATGATGTGATTCTCTATAACATATGCTAATATAATAATACTGAAACTAGATCCAGGGTATTGGGTTTAGGGTCATTAAATTTATTACGCATATGTGCTCTCTAATTATTCTTTTACCATTTTCTAAATGTTATTAGTAAATGTTTAATGTACTGTATATATATATATATATATTATAATAGAAAAAATTTAGAAGAGATTTTGAATATCTATTATGAAATTATATGTTTATGTAACGTTTGTCAAAAGACACAAATCTTTTTTTGTCATTGGACTTGTATTATTGTATATTTATTGACTAATCATATATACTGATGAAATTTTTGCGTATGTTATTATTGGGTTCTTTCATTACGTATGAGAGGGGGGGGGGATTAGTTACATTTTATGATACGGTATCTAAAAAGTTTTTTAAAACCATGGTGATTCATCTATATATATATATATACTAACATCTTAAATTTTTTAATACTTTTATTTTGGCATTTTTCTATAACATATATCTCTTTCTATATACTGGAATGTGGAATAATCAATAGATAAAATGATCCTAGGTGAAATAGATATGACTGGGGTGAGTTTTTTATTAAATAAATTATCACCAGTTTATGATAGGTTATCTTAAGACCGCAAATATGGCTACACACTCTTAGAAGATATTCAATGGTAAATTGAAATTTTAATTATAAACCACTATGAAGGATGTGAATAAAATTTGACCATGAATGACTTATGTTTATTTTAAAGATTAATTGATTATTTGGAAGGTATCAAAATTTACACATCCTATGAATGATTTTTAGGTTTATAATATTTATATATATTATTTTAGTGTATTAAACTATTATTTCATTATTTTACATAATTTCATGAACCATTATGTAAAATTTTATCACTGAATATGGAAGATAATGAAATGATTTTCCTCATGAGTAAGAAAATTAAATGGGAGATAGATGGGAAAACATGATGTTAAACCTAACAATATACCTTTTTATTTGGTTGGAAAACTATAATTTGTAACGTTTCATTCCGTACCAAATAAGAGAAAAGTCATGGTTCTTGGGATATTATTTTAAGAAGAACGTAGAAGAAGAAAAATTTATCATTTTGTGAAATGAAAATTTATGATGATTCACCCATGATAATGATTAAAATAATGGGAGAATGTTTTATATGAGGAAATTGGGGTATTAAGTTGTCGATTTTTAATAAAAATGATATTATTGGTTAATGTAATATATTAGAATAATGGTTGTCATAAGGTATCATCTATAGTAAAATTTTATAAATGTGGAATGTATGAGAACTATGAAGATCAATGTCCTAATATGAAATCTAGAAAATATAATTGGAATGATTATATGACTAAAAATTTTTCTATTGAAATTGTAGAGACTATAAGTGATATATTAAATGAATGAATACTTATATAATCAAATGAAAATTTCTGATTAATGTTTTATGAAATGATTGGAATTATTGATTTCATTATGTATTAGATTCTACAGTTTTCTTGTTGAATGTATTTATCAATTATATTTTATTTATAAGAATCCCGAAACATCCAAGTATTGTTCTTTAGTAGTTTATATTTAATTATTTTTGTGCATATGTTTACTGGTACTGATATCCCAGAAAATTGATTTAGTAGGAAATTGATATTTTTTTTAAAACACATGTTTGTGAGATATATAAATCTTAATATATGCATGATATTTAGATAATAATGTTTAGTTTGGATAAGTATTTGGTTGATAATGTTAATGAAAATCGGATAGTATTTTTTACCTTGAAATTTACTAGTGATTTGATGAAAATTTTATTTATGTTAATGGTTATTTCTATTTTGTATACAATATATTAGAGTGTTTTAGGGTTAATTTAAGAAGAAATAATGATTTAATTGTGGTTTTATATTTATTTGTATTATTTTGGGAAATGATTAGTTTGTTTGAAGAGAATATATGATCATGTTATTCATGGGTTTTGTATTTGAAATTATCTTTTACTTTTTATTTTTTAGGGATAGATGTTAATTTTTATCATGGGAAGGATATACGATCAAATATTATAGAATTTAGGGTTTTGAATTTGGTCAGACATGTATTTTAGATGGATTAAAGATAAAAATATATGGAACAATTTATGCTAATATTAGAGTTTTATTATTAATGTTTAGATAATAATGTTTTATTTCTTAAATTAATGATTTATCATAATTATGTGACTTATTATAAAAAAAATTATTTCAAAAATATCTAGGGAAATTATGAATGAATTTTCATTATAATTTTTCTGATGAAAATATTAGTTCATTAAGCATTAATATTCAACATCAATATTCATTTCATGGAGTAAGTGATGAAGTGTAAATTGATCCAAGAAAATAAAAAGGTCCAAATTATCCTTATAAAAGGTAATTAAATCAAGTATGTGTAGATTTATCATGTTATCTATATTGATAATTAACGTATCCCTCAAATGTTTCTTAAAATAAAAAAATTTGTTTTACCACCGTTATTAATGATTTGATGCTCTTTTCACTACTAACTAGTTTATGGTTTTATGGTAATTACATTTCCCATGATCCCATTTCATATAACCCTCTATTAGTTATATAACATCCCAGGTAAATAAATATGATTATATTCTAAGTTTTATCAATATTTGTGAATAAATGTTAATATTACTTTAATGGGAATGCTATGCTCGATGGCATACCCAATACACAACAACGCGTTTCTTTGAAATCTTACGTTGCACACTAATAATATAATAATATTATAATAGTTAACGCCAAGCCATTGTAATGGAGGGAATGAACAGAAATAACTACAAAATGATTAAATATATTTGTTAAATATTTTTACATTGATCCAATAAAATTTAGAGGCTTAAAATCCAAATGAATCCAATTTTAAGAATAAATACTCTAATATTTTTAAAAGATTGTTTTACCGCCTTTTGATGGAGAAACTTTTTTTTAATCTATCTTTTTAAAATTTTTTATGCTCTATTTTTCAAAATAGACATATTATTTATTATTGGGACATTGAAATTTACATTGGATAAATTTTTGGTATTTTTCTAAAAATGTTCATTTTTTTAACGAATAGTGAAAAAATACTGCATTTTACATCAAAACTGCGTTTTCATCTAATTTAATTATATGGTTATATTATCTTTTTAATTTGTCTTAAAGTGTAATTTGAATATATTTTTAATATTTAATCCAATGGTGGTCATTAGTATTAATTTCACATTGTAATTGGGCATAAACTAATGCCAAACTTTTCATAGATATTGTTTCAAAAAAATCCGCTATTTGTTTTGACAACGATAATTATTCTTAAATTAAATATTGCAATTTCGATTTTTGGAATTTGGTAAAATTGATTACATATTTGAAATCATAAGGTCTAAATTATGTAATCAAGACCCTTTTGTTTTTGGACATTATGAAATAGTAACAACGGTAATTATCTTTAATTATCTTGATTAATAAGTAATCAGGAAGTTAAGGACAATAAAATAAATTCATAATAATAGAAAATGACCCAAAAATGTGTCCTAATACTACTGGTTGTGTCATGTCCGACCATGGGATTCCTTGTGCCAAACATGGGGACCCCATGGAATCACTTTTGTGTGATAATGACTTTTTATCTTTTTATTTTTAAAGAAAGTTAAATATAACAAAGAATGTATCACCTGAGTAAAACATTTTTTATTTTTTCTAAATAAATGATCTTTGGACTATAAATATTTATTGGAAATATAAAATTTTTTCCTACATTATAGTAATTTTTTGTAATTTTTAGATATTAAATAAATTAAATTATTTATGACATCATGATGATGTAGCGATTACCTCATTAATAAAGGATTTAAATAAAATGAAAAGATAATGTTAAAAATATAACATACACTTGTCAAAGACCTATTGTATGAGTATATTTCAAACCCTTACCACCTTATCATCTAAATACATCAATTTGGGACCTTTAAAATCTTAAACGCATTTGAAAATAAAGTATCATTTTATACCTTTCCAAGAGTGCCCCTCCTCTCCTCTTATAAAAGGCCCCCACCTCTACCACCTTACTCACACCTCTCATGCCTTTGGCTCGGACAAACCCGGATCATTTTGTCTCTTCACATCCCTCTCTTACTCCTAGAAGCCTCAATTTGGGCAGAATTCTTCCCAAGGAAGCCTTAAAGCTCAAATCAAAGAGAGTTACCCGATTTTAAGGTAATGTCTTCACTTGTGTTCTTTTGTTTTATTTTGCTTCTCCAACCCCCTAAACTATTCTAATTCATTTATTTTGTAACAACTACAGTATCTTCAATATACTAGGATGTTTTTATAAGAAGTATTCGAGCTACACTTACACACACCTACATCTAATGGTTAAATAACATACTGTTTCTGTGGATGGTGAATTTCAGCCTCATGAAACGATGATTGTTCAATATTCTTTTATCACCTTCAAAAGTGGCCATTAAGATGTCACTATATTTATATATGATATAATATGCTTCTGTTTTACTTAAGAATCTGTATTTTTCATTTATGGCATACCTTTATGGTTTCCATTATGGTTAAACGCAATATCTTCATTTTAGGAAGTGCGGACTACCGCCCCCTCAAAGTGATTTGATTCTTTAATACCATATGTGGTACGTATAAAGGATAGATTTAATTATATTATATATGATACCATACTATAATTATAATACTATTATGTATCGTTATGTTTTAATTCCATTAAATAATAAATATAAATGGAAGTAGCATTCATGCGTACGTACGACTTACCGTCTCCATGAACGGTGCATTTCATTTCTTACCTATAAATTTTATATTGTAAATGCATGTATATAATGGATATATATGATATATATGATATCTACATAATGAATATAATTCTGGATATAATATATATATTACCACATGAACAACTTGTAATTATAAAGAGTATATTTTTGACTCAACTAGAAATGATCTACAAAACGACCATTATTAACTTAAATAATTACATAGTGTTCATAGCATGGTAATAAGTGATATAAAAGGAATAATTAACTTGAAAAAGGTTCTTAATAAAGTATAAATTAACTCAAGTTTATTATTCAGGAGGTTAAAGAATGATCGAGTCAAGTCGGACCTGTGGTAAGGGATCCAACCTCTCTCTTTATTTTTAAGTACTCTCTTTTATGTCATTTTTTAAGCTCATATTTCATATTTTTGGGGATGTTATTTTATATTAATCATACTGTAATTTTTATGTTCATATTATTAGAGACCCTATTTTATCTCATAAATCCATTTTTGGACGTTTTAAGTGGCGCCGTTAGGCTGCTGAGTTTTTGTAAGGGATTTTTCATCTCACTTTTATTCTCGTGACATTTATGCAACATTTTCCACTATTTCCTTTGAGTGGTGTATGTACTGCCCATTATTATAAAATTTGTGTAGTATAATTTCATTTATGGGTATTTACATATTCATTTTATGACCCTTCTTCCATGGGGTGTACGTTTCGAATATTACCCAACTCGGTAAGGGGACCTTTCACCCTTCTCTTTTTAAAAGACTTATTTTGTTATGTCTTTTAATTTTCATCTTATTATTTGGGGATATGTTATTATATATCCTCATTTTAATAAATTTTATGTCCAATTGATTAGATACCCTTTATCTCTCTCATCAACTCTTTTTATAAAATTTTATTTGACGCCGTTAGGCTGTCTAGGGAACTTCTTAACCCAATTTTGATTTCTTTGGGTTCAACATGTAATTATTGAATATGTAATCCTTTTAATATGTGTGAATGACCTTTGATTATTTTACAAATAATATACACTTATATTGGGTGTATTTATATTTGTAACACATAATAATGAGATTGATTTATCCTTTATTTAAGGATACCTTGCTTATAATAGATTTCATCTCATTTTACATTTCTATTGAGACTTCATTGTTGTTATGCACCAGTTCACTCTTATATGGTGTATATACTGTCATTTGGAATATTATATCATGAATATTTTTATTCTCATGATATTATAATGTTTTGATTAAATGTTATTCCTCAATATTGTATTCAAGTGTCTCTCATTTTGTTAAAAACCCTTTAACTAAAATATCGTTTTAAATGTTTTAATGATTTATTATTATAAATATTTCTCATTAATATAAAAGTTTTCGAAATGTTTTTAAGGATTTATTTATATGGATGTTAATGGTTTAAAATGTTAAAATATTTAATGTGTTATGGGAAACTTTGATTTAAAAATCTCTTTATTAAATTTTTTAAATGGTTTTGAAAATGGTTTTTAGAATGGATTCATTATTTCAATATCTTAAAACGTTATATTGTTATTGCAATGTGGGAATGCAATCTTTCCTTTATGCTTAAGTTATGTGCTATGATTATGTTATGGTTCTTGGGCATTGTTATGAAGACGGGTGGTTCCGTGATAAACTAAGGGCGGGTGAGCCCGATATAGCTCTCCAATGCATTGGGTAACGCGAAGGAGTTAAACGTTAAGGTTTCTCCGAAGAGATTTAGGGAATATACTATGATGGGTATTCCAAACATAACCAAGAGGGTTACTCCCTATGTAAGAATGTTATTAATGCCTCAAGTTACCTTTATGTCTTATGATTTCTATGATTTATTCATGATTTTATGAGGTATGTTAAAGTGCTTATGTTTTATGGGTAAAGTTTGATTTCATTCTTATGTATATATGTACTCATGTTTCCTTTCCATACTTTTTATAACCCTTACTGTGATTTTTATGCTCATCCCATGTTTTTGAAATGTTTTTCACAGTCCAAGGGAATGGTACATGATATGATGATAGTGTCAAGGAAGTGTCAAGAAAGAATCCATTTTTTATTTTAAATATGTTTCCGTTGATCGGAAAAATGAATACTATCTTTTATATAACCAATTTGTTTAAATGTGGAATGTAATGTATGTTTTATGATCTAATTCTCTAAAAATATAAACCTGAAAAGATTGTCAATGTGTAATCTTTTAATAACTCAAGATTAATTAAGGTTTAAGGATGGGGCCTTATAGTTGGTATCAGAGGTCGGTTTAAGTAACTTTAGAGGTTAGAGTATTGTTTATGAAAAAGTGACAAGTTGTGTATAACCACAATGGTTAGTATATTAGATGGGGACATTGTTTTTTTGAATGTTAGAATGAGTTTGAGATAACATGGATAAGTATATCTTGGTGTTTATCTTCCTCTTTATTATTTGATTATTTTACTGATATACTCACACTGACCTTTTTGGTTTTAGTAAATGGCTGGATCTAACAAGCACCAAAGTAACAGTGGATTTGAAGAAAACTGTGACGGTTTTATGAAAGACCAACTGAATGATATGGGAGCTACAATGAGAACTCTTGTGGTTATCCTCAACCAACTATCCGGAGTCATGATTGACCCCCTGAACCTTATTGATTTTTATAAGGAATTGTATATGCGAGAAACAAATCCCTACATAAGTTCAGGTAAAATCATAAAGGTAAGTATGTTCAAAAACTTAGGTGTCAAATATGTGGAAAGAAACACATAGGAAATTTTTTCAAAGGTACAGAAAGATGCTATAGATGTGGAAATAAAGGTCATAAAGCAAGAACCTTCCATGGAAAAAAGAAGCATCTAGTTGACTCTGTGAAAGGGAAAGAAGTTCTTTCTGAAGGATCAATTGAATGTTTTAAATGTGGTGTGCATGGTCATTATGCAAACACATGTCCTACGAAGAAGTTTCAGGAATGGGTTCATGAAGATCGTACAAATATTCATTTACCAATACCTAATTCCATTCTGATTGACGATGAAGAAACTGACAATGAAGAATGAAAGGTATGGATTATTTTATAACATATGTTTTCCTATTATTGGAATCTTAGGATATGATTGATGATTTTTTTTGTAGGAAATAAGTATTTCAGTATAAGTTGAAAAGGAATGGCTAATGGATCATGAAGAATGTTTAATGATTAAGAAGTCATCATATAAGGGATTAACGAGTTATGGTAGATTTTTGGATGGTGAAATTCTTAGATGTATTAAGTCTCTTTTGATGATTGGGTTACATAAGAAGACTTTTTATAGTAACCATGATGTTTTATATACAAAAATTTTATTCAAGGAATAATTATCCTTTATTTTGTGGATATAGTTATAAGGAACCATTTGGGTTTATATGATCCTTGAATTTGAGGCAATTACTGGTTAATACATTTTGGGTTGAAAAATGGAAGTTATTAGATAACCTTTGTGGTTAAAATATGTTATGGTTAATTTTTTTGAAGATTTTATCTCTTTGGGGGGGGGATGTTTTAGGAATTATATAGTTTTGGAAAAAGGACAACACACAGACTATGTGACAACCCGTCACGTCGAATGAAGCTTTGGGAATCGAACCCACAACCAAAGTGCAACTGGTATTCATCGCCTATCACTGGACTACGTGAAGTCCCTGGTCAGTTTGAATGATTATTTTTAGTTATATGATTTTTTGAGTTAAGAGTAAGATGATTTTTGGTAATCAATGGAAATGATTAGCCTATCATGGGGGATATTTTCTTAGGTTAATTACTTTTCAGACAAGACTATAAGAGTAGCTGATGTTATTTTGGAGAAAAATTTTAAAATTTATCTTAGGAGACTATGTGATTAAATCCTTTAGAGATTTGGGTTTCAATATTAGTTTGGTTTACTTTGTAGAATTTTATGGATAGTTGTTTATTGAATGGTCTTTGTTGAACTAAGGGTTATGTTTGAAATTTTTTAAAGATTAGGAGTAGTTTTTATTTTTGTAAAAAAGAAAATCCTTTTTCTATATTATCTGATCTCGTACTAAATTTTTTTTGTTTTTGGTTGAGATCTAAAGACATGGGAAATATATAGTTCTCTTTTGTGGATTAGGTGATTCTCCATAAGTTTATTATAGTACTCTTAATGCGAACAAGTCTTCCTAAATACTCGTCTTTTGGAGAAAACATGAGTTCGTGTAAGAAATCTAGTAAAAGTTAAAAGTCAACATGAAAAGTAAGTATGTTTCCTTATGATTTAGTTAAGTTCAAAAATAAATTCCTCAATGATAATTAACTTAAAACAAAAATGTTGTCTGTTAACTTTTCCTACTGGGGAATCGAATATAGTTTAACCCATCGCAAGTTTGTGATTTTATTTTGGTTTTGCTTTCTCCTAGACATGTTTACTATCACTCTCCATCAGAAAATGACCCTTTGTTTTCTCCTCCATATCCATATTTTCCTAATTGGAATCCTAGTATGGGTTAACTCAGGTGACCTTTGTACTTCTCTCCCTTTCTTTTAAAGTGATAGTTTTACTGACTCTTGTTCTGATGTGGGACTTTCGATGAATATTCCAAGCCCAATTTTGAAATTGCGAGGACGCAGTTCCCAAAAGGGGGGAAGGATGTAACATCCCAAGTAAATAAATAATATTACATTCTAAGGTTTATCAATATTTGTGAATAAATGTTAATATTACTTTAAAGGGAATGCAATGCTCGATGGCGTACCCAATACACATCAACGAGTTTCATTGATATCTTACGTTGCACACTAATAATATAATAATATAATAATAGTTAATGCCAAGCTGTTGTAATGGAGGGAATGGATAGAAATAACTACAAAATGATTAAATATTTTTGTCAAAAAATTTTACATTTATCCAATAATTGTTAGATGCTTAAAATCCAAATTAATCCAATTTTAAGAATAAATACTCTAATATTTTTAAAAGATTGTTTTACTGCCTTTTGATGGCGAACCTTTTTTTAAATCTAAGTTTTGACAATTTTATAAGATCTATTTGTCAAAATAAACATATTCTTTATGATTGGGACATTGAAATTTACATTTAATAAGTTTTTGGTATTTTTCTGACAATGTTCATTTTTTTAATGAATAGTGAAAAAATACTGCATTTTACATCAAAAATACATTTCATCTAATTTAATTATAATGTTATATTATCTTTTTAATTGGTCTTAAAGTTTAATTTGAATATATTTTTACCATTTAATCCAATGGTGGTCATTATTATTAATTTCACTTTGGAATTGGGCATAAACTAATGCCAAACTTTTCATAGATATTGTTTAAAAAAAACCCGCTATTTGTTTTGACAACGGGAATTATTTTTAAATCAACTATTGAAATTTTTGTGTTTGGAATTTGGTAAAATGGATTAAATATTTGGAATCAGAAGGTCCAAAATATGTAATCAAGACTCTTTGTTTTTGGACATTATGAATAGTAACAACGGTAATTATCTTTAATTATCTTGATTAATAAGTAATCCGGAAGTTAAGGATAATAAAATAAAATCATAATAATAACAAATGACCCCAAAATTTTTCCTAATGCTACTGGTTGAGTCATAGCCGACCATGGGATGCCTTGTTCCAAACTTGGGGATCCCATGGAATCACTTTTGTGTGATAATGACTTTTTATCTTTTTATTTTTAAAGAAAGTTAAATATAAGAAAGAATGTATCACCTGAGTAAAACATTTTTAATTTTGTATAAATAAATTATCAATTTGACTATATATATTCATTGGAAATCTAAAAATATTTCCTACATCATAGTATTTATTTGTAATTTTTATACATTAAATAAATTAAATTATTTATGACATCATGATGATGCAGCGATTACCTCATTAATAAGGGATTTAAATAAAATGAAAAGATAATGTTAAAACTATAACATACACTTTTCAAAGACATATTCCATTAGTATATTTCTAACCCTCACCACTTTATCCTATAAATACATCAATTTGGGACCTTTAATATCTGAAACTCATTTGAAAATAAAGTAACATTTTATGCCTTTCCAAGAGTGCCCCTCCTCTCCTCTTATAAAAGGCCCCAACCTCTACCACCTTACCCACACCTCTCAAGATTTTTCTCGGCCAAACCTTGCTCATTTTGTCTCTAAAAATCCCTCTATTACTCATAGAAGCCTCACTTTGGGTAGAAGTCTTCCCAAGCAAGCCATTGAGCTAAAATCAAAGAGAGTTACCCGATTTTAAGGTAATGTCTTCACTTGTGTTCTTTTGTTTTATTTTGCTTCTCCAACCCCCTAAACTATTTTTGTTCATTTATTTTGTAACAACTCCAGTATCTTCAATATACTAGGATGTTTTTATAAGAAGGATTCGAGCTACACTTACACACACCTACATTTAATGGTTAAAGAACAAACTGTTTCTATGGATGGTGAATTTCTATCTCACGAAACAATGATTGTTCAATATTCAATTAAAACCTTCAAAGGTGGACATTAAGATGTCACTATATTTATATATGATATATGATATGTTTATGTTTTACTTAAGCTTATGTATTTTTCATTTATGACATACCTTTATGGTTTCCATTATGGTTAAACGCGATATCTTTATTTTAGGAAGTGCGGACTACCGCCCCCTCAAAGTGATTTGATTCGTTAATAACCTATGTGGTACGTATAAAGGATAGATTTAATGATATTATATATGATACCATACTGTAATTATAGTACTATTATATATCATTATGTTTTAATTCCATTAAATAAGAAATAGAAATGGATGTAGCGTTCATGCGTACGTATGACTTACCATCTCCATGAACGGTGAATTTCATTTCTTACCTCTAAATGTTAAATTATAAATGCATGTATATAATGGATATATATGATATATATGATATCTACATAATTAATATAATTATGGATATAATATATATTTTACCTCATGAACAACTTGTAATTATAAGGAGTATATTTTTGACTCAAGTAGCAATGATCTACAAAACAACCATTCTTATCTTAAATAATTACATAGTGTTCATAGCATGGTAATAAGTGATATAAAAGGAATAATGAACTTGAAAAATGTTCTTAATAAATTAGAAATTAACTCATGTTTATTATTCAGGAGGTAAAATAACGATCGAGTCAAGTCGGACCTGAGGTAAGGGATCCAACCTCTCTCTTTCTTTTTAAATACTCTCTTTTATGTCATTTCTTTTAAGATAATCTTTATTATGTTTGGGGATGTTATTTTATATTCCTCATACTTTAATTTTTATGTTCATATTATTAGAGACCCTATTTGATATCATAAGTCCATTTTTGGATGTTTTAAGTGGCGCTGTTTGGCTGCCGAGTTCTTGTAAGGGATTTTTCATCTCACTTTTATTATCATGACATTTACCCTATGTTTGACCCTATTTCCTTTGAGTGGTGTATACACTGCCAATTATTATACAATTTGTGTATTATAATTTCATTTATGGTTATTTACATCTTCATTTTATGAACCTTCTTCCATGGGGTGTACGTTTCGAAAGTTACCCAACTCGGTAAGGGGACCTTTCAGCCTCCCCTTTTAAAAAGACTTATTTTGTTATGTATTTTAATTTTCATCTTATTATGTGGGGATATGTTCTTATATATCCTTATTGACATAAATATTATGTATAATTGATTAGATACCCTTTATCTCTATCATAAACTATTTTTCTAAAATTTGATGTGACGCTGTTAGGATGTCAAGGGAACTTCTTAACCCAATTTCTATTTCTTTGGGTTCAACATGTAGTTATTGAATATGTAATCCTTTTAATATGAGTGAATGACCTTTGATTATTTTACAATTAATATCCACTTATATTGGGTGTATTTATATTTTTCACACATAACTATGAGATAGATTTTTTCTTTTATTTAAGGATACCTTCCATATAATGGATTTCATCTCATTTTATATATCTATTGAGACTTCATTGTTGTTATACACCAGTTCACTCTTATATGGTGTATATAATGTCCTTTGGAATATTATATAATGAATCCCATTATTCTCATGATATTATAAAGTTTTTATTAAATGTTATTCCTCAATTATTGTATTCAAGTGTCTCTCATTTTGTTAAAAACCCTTTAACAAAAATATCGTTTTAAATGTTTTAATGATTTATTCTTATAAATATTTCTCATTAATATAAATGTTTTCAAAATGGTTTTAAGGATTTATTTATATGTATATTAATGGTTTTAAATGTTAAAAGCTTCAATGTGGTATGGGACACTTTGATTTAAAAATCTCTTTATTAAATGTATTAAATGGTTTTGAAAATGGTTTTTAGAATGGATTCATTATTTCAATATCTCAAAATGTTATATTATTATTGCAATGTGGGAATGTAATCTTTCCTTTATGATTAAGTTATGTGCTATGATTATTTTATGGTTCTTGGGCATTGTTATGAAGATGGGTGGTTATGTGATAAACTAAGGGTGGGTGAGCCCGATATAGATCTCCAATGCATTGGGTAATGCGAAGGAGTTAAACGTTAAGGTTTCTCCGAAGAGATTTAGGGAATATTCTCTGATGGGTATTCCAAACATAACCAAGAGGGTTACTCCCTATGTAATAATGTTATGAATTCCTCATGTTACCTGTATGTCTTATGATTTCTATGATTTATTCATGATTTTATGAGGTATGTTAAAGTGATTATGTTTTATGGGTAATGTATGATTTCATTGTTATGTATATATGTACTCATGTTTCCTTTCTATACTTTTTATAACCCTTACTGAGATTTTTATGCTCATCCCATGTTTTTGAAATGTTTTTCATAGGTCAAGGGAATGGTATATGATATGATGATAGTGTCAAAGAAGTGTCAAGAAAGAATCCATGTTTTAATTTAAATATGTTTCCGTTGATGGGAAAAATTAATACTATCTTTTATGTAACCACTTTGATTAAATGTGGAATATAATGCAAGTTTTATGATCTAATTATCTAAAACTCTAATCCTGAAAAGATCCTCAATGTGTAATCTTGTAATAACTCATGATTAAGTAAGGTTTAAGGCTAGGGCCTTATAAGTTAGTAGAAGTTATTTATCTCCACTATTTCAATATTTAACATTATTACCAGTTTCATCCAGACCAAGGAACCTAATTATGTGTCATAGTTAACTATTATGTTTCCCACCCCATTTTTAAAGTAAATTTTGTTATACCTTTCTAAAATATGGGTCATTAAAAATTCTATTTTCAAATATTTAACCTATGTTGACTAATAAAATTTTTTTAGGAAGTATTTTTTTTAATGTGGATGAATTTAATTCCTTTAATTTTTTTCTATTAATAATAAACCTTGTTTCAATTTTTAACATGAGACACTAAGATTTATGAGAACTGAAATATACAATAGAAATATTAGTGTTTAAATGTTACCATTATATCCCAGATGTTTAATTTGAATTTATTAATACGTGTTACCACATAATGAAACATATTTATAATGGTCTACCCATTAAAAATATATCAGTTAATTATTAGTAAACTAGTTCACAATTTGTTGTTATTGTGACCCATTTCTTCCAAAACTAGACAATATATCTTTTTAAAATAATATTCAATACATTTCATGAAAACATGACCATGTACAATATTTTTTTTACTTTTTTAAGACTTTTTATTTGATCATCTTATTTTGTGAATGACCTCCAAAGTCTCCCATAATGATGTTCCCCTTTACTAATCATCATAATCATACTGAAAATGAAAACATTATTCATAACCCGTGGAATGAAAAAAATGGGTGTTATATGATACACAGTAAGTGTATGAAATTGATACATCAATGATATCATATGAATGAATTTGGAATTATGGTGTGAAAATATGGGATAAACATTTGAAATCCATACCATTCATATCAAAGGCCCTAATATTGAGATATGGAATAATGTGGGGAAATTCATAAGACATGAGTCAAAATGTAAATGATATATAATGAGATATGATATCATAAAATATTAATAACACAAGGAATTGTGGCATTCAAAAAATTATTGAAAATCATTTCATTGGTAGTCATGGATCGTTGTTAGGAATATCATATTGCAATGGGTTAACACTCCAAACAATCATATTAGTCAAGGTTCACACTAAAGACCATTATAGTGAAAAATTCCCTTATTGAACTTGGTTTACTCCATATTATATTTCACTCTATCTCATTATATATAAATATTTACCCAATTAATTGGAGGGATATATTTCTCCCACCCATATTTTTTTATAACGTAACCACCAACATTATTTATAATCTTACAACCATCATTGGTTATAACGCAACCAATATCAAATAATAGAAATCATAAATATGTGTGGAACAAGGTCCTGAAACCTTAAAATTATAACAAACCAGTAAATTAAAATTTTCTAATGATCAATTAATCATATCGTATCCAATTAAAAGTAGAGATGATTTATAATTGTTTCATCATTTCATCATAGCATAACATGTGTTATAAATGTTTGTTTCCTAATAATATAATCATTCTATAAATCCGGAGAGAGAAATGGGTTTCATAAAAAACGTTTCATCATAATCATATACCATTAAGAATAATAATAATGGTATTTTTGGATCATGTCCCCTATAATGTAGGATTTACATGAATAGATTTCATATTGTATGAAATATGATCTTGAAGGATAATTCCAATGGAAAAACTATTGAAGGAAATAAATATACCATGAAAAACTAATTGTAAAAAAAATTATAAAAAATAACATTCTTTTCTTTGAAAATAATCTTATATACTTATAAGAGAATATGTAAAAACAATTTAATATTTCATCCTGAATATATCCTTACAAATTTGAAATCACTTTTTAATGTGTAAAACATTTTGAAAGTCATTTTCTTTTAAAATAAATATGAAATATTATAAATGAATCTCCAATGAAAACAATATTAATTATGACGTGATATTATTTCAAATTCATTCAAGTTAAAATGAATATTCCTTTCATGTTTCCACTAAAATCAAAATAGTATTATTTTTGGAAAGTGGCCTGAAGATGCCATTCTATAGAAAATTAAAAAAATATAAAAATGGGACCAATTTTATTTATTGAATTATTTGAGGAGTGTTAATTTTTTAACCTATGGTTTTTATGAAAACGTTGTATTCGACCAAATAGATAAATAAATATGATTTTTCTTAAATTTCTTATTTTGAACTCTTGAGCTTATAAAGATAGGAAAAGTTAGAAAAAAATGTTTTCTCTATAAATAACTGGTTAAGGTTAAAAAAAATTAATTTCATCAGAATTATATCATAATATTTTATATTTGGAAGCATATTTTTGAAAAATATTGATAAATGATGATATTGTAAGATAAAAACCATACAACAATGGTATCATTTTATCATAGGCCCCATGAACAAATAATTTTTAAAAAAATTATAATATCATGATAATAAAAGGATTCATAATATATTATGTATAATGTTTTTTATATACACTTCATTGAATAATATAGATGCATAAAAAACTTTTTTCTCAACAAAAAGAATTGAGACAAGAATCTCATTTTGTTTTGTTAACTATGGACCATAAAACCCAAAAAATTGAGACCCCAAAAAAATAATTAAATATTGATAATATTCATGTACAAAATATGAAATAATTTATTGGATATAGTACACACCAAATATATGAATCAATTGGTGAATATGACATTTATCTTATATACATGAACAAGTGATATAGAAATCCCATACCACTTATTAATATTATGTATCGTAAGATTGAATAATAAATAACATAAAATTAAATATTATTTAACATTAAAATAATTATATTTTTGATGTTACATTTAAAATGGGAATTATATACACCAAATAGTGTAAATAACTGGTGAATTTTCATATATCTCTAATAAATAAAAGAGAGAATATAAATCTCTTAACTTAAATCTGGACATCATTCATAAACTTTATGAAAAACTATGTAAAAAATATAATTTTTTATAATTATATTATATACAAATAATTATAAATATTATAAAACATATCATTTAATTATGACCATATATTTCCTCTTTAGTACAATTCCATGTTCAAATCACGTTTCGGTTAATAAAGAACTTTTATTAATATACGATTTGATTTTATTCTCCTCACACAATGATCATGGTTCTATAATATCCATAATAATAATCATGAACTAATTATATTATTTATAAATAAATTAAACTCTTATTAAAAAATCATGAATTTTGGTTTTTAGAAATGATTTTTTTCATGTTCATGTAGGTGTTCAGTTGTACGTACGCATGAGTAACGTTTCAATTTTTCAACAATAATTATTGAATGATATTAGGTAATATATTTAGTTATATAATGAAAATAATATCCTAAATATCATATAACTTCTTTAATTATAATCATACATATCTTAGATGTTCTTTTTATGAAACAATAGAGTCATGTCGTTTCGTGAAGGTATTATTCCAGACATACAAGAACGATGATGTCATTTTAAATGAGTGAATGTAAAAGAAATAAAATGATATATTATCTTTTAAGATTGATAAATATGTACATAATATCATAATTTTCTCTTTTATGTAAAATTTATTCATTATTTTTAATCATATTATCATCTATATAAATCTACAGTGAAAAATGATCACATCACTTCACGATGTTGAAGTTCGTCATACACATGAGTGACATTATCATATCCCCTATTCGGGGAAAGTAAATTTTTTATATGATATTATGTATAAATATGTATAATTTTTTTATAAATATAATATATAAATATACATTAGATCCATCATAATACCAAAATGTGAGAGGTTGTAATGAAAAAACAATTGACATTGGTTCGTAAGGCGGTAGTCCAACGTACACATGGATCATGATTTCATAACCCATTTAAAGAATATGTAAATGGTTATATGTAATTAAAATAAATTAATAATATATATTTATATATATAATATTGAGGTCACTATATCAACATGGTTTGATAATAATTGAGTTGGTGAATAAAATAAAAACCTCCATTGAAGGATGTTACTTCATTTTCATGTATCCTCCTTAGTATTCAATAAAAATCATTCCTAGTATGAATTTATTCAAAAAATAAGTATTCTAAAATTTATAGGAGTAAATTTTTGAAGATATTTGGGTATTTATTTTCCTGAATAAAATGGTTTGATGATGTGAATAATATAGGAGAGTGGAATCCCTATTATAAGTGATGCATGTAGAATGATTTAAATTTTTTCAAAAGAAAAACGTGTACACACATTTTTTCCAATTCAAATGTATTCAAAGTGAAGTATTATAAATATTTATAAATTAGGTTGTCTAAATATTTCCATAAAATATATTTTATAGTAGTCATTATATCATTATAACACTTATCTTTTTAGTATAACCCATGGTATTCGAATTTTTACTATATTTCAGGTAATTATTTTTTACTATTATCACAATACATGTTAGTAATAAATTGTGTTGGCCTTATTTGGTAATATATATTTGGAAAATTAAAAATTTTGATTCGATTTTTTACAAAGCAATTCACAAAGGTAGAAAATTTTAATTAATAATTAATCCAAAAAATGTGATGAGAAGTAGGTTTTCAAAGAGAAAAAATTTAAAATGATTAAAAGTTCATTATATAAATATTTGATAAGAAAAATATTCCAAAGTAATAAATTTAATTAAAAGATATATAATTGATTTTTAGTGAAAATAAATATAAAATAAATTATAACTTTACAAATATTTTAAATGAAAATATAGTTTTTAAATATGTTTCCATAATGTTTGAAAAATTATTTTTAAATTAAGTTCACATAAAAAGAGATAAACCATATTTTTTAAAAAATAGACGTTTTAGCATAATTTGGAATTATTCATATCCCTTTTCTTGAAAAAAATTAAATTAATGATAAATAGGTTGTTTACAAATCAATATATATATTTCATTAAAATAATTCACTATAAGTTGTTTTTAAAATTTAATGATGAAAAATCTTTTATAGCATAAAAATAATTTTCCATAAAATGATTTCCATTATTTTAAAAAAGTATTTATTTTCCTTTCAATTAATTGTTCACAAAAGAATTTATTTTTTATAAATTTTTAATCCATATAATTTCATACTTTAGTAAATTATTTTATTACCATCCATTCTTAATACTATTTGATAACTGCAATATTAATTAATAAAATTTTAATTGCATGTCATGTTTGGTTTCAACTTAGAGTTTTGTATAATGAAATCTTCAATTATTGTTTAATGTAATAAAAGAAAAAAAATATTGCTTCATGTTACACAATATATATAAATAATTATTTGTTTTCTAAAAAAACATCAATTTTGTGGGTGTTACGTTCAACCCTCATAAAATATTATGTCCTCGCAATTTGAACATGTGCTCAGTAAACACGGGGTTAACATTTAAAAAATCATTCACAGAAACCCACATAATAAATATTAACAATAGAACATCCCAAAAAAGGAAATATTGAAATTTATATATTTCTTAAATTAACTCAGAACTAGGATTCCACATAAGAGATCATCGATGGGAATTGATAACATGGACATAGAAAATAAAACAAACACCCAAATACTGATAGAGGGGGATTTAATACCTGATTAATAATAATTTAATGACCAATAAACCATAAAAAAATGATGAGTGAATAAGGTCATTGATATCAATAAAAATGATTATCATATGAAAAATTTTCATTTCTACATAATTTTTCTTATATGGGGGAATCCCATTTCCATATAGACTAAGAATTAATGAGAGTGTGATTACATGATATCATCATATTTTATAGACAAAATTTCATTCATTATCCACATAAATTTATGCTTTATGAGACGAGTCTTTCATTTTAGAATAACTCAATAATATCCACAAAATAATTATAATTCATTACATATATCCCTAGTTATGAGAAAAGTTAACATTGGTAAATTAGTAGGGATAATTCTTAATAATGGAAAATAATACATTAATATTTTAAAATTCATCCAGTGATCAACATAAAAAATTCCATAAATGGTAAACCATATGACCCTTCTAAATGATTAAATCTAGTAATTTAGAAATAAGTTAAATAAATATTCCAAAATTCAACATGACATTGATACTTTATATATCATTAAGAAGAACATAATTATCACCTGCAAAATATGTGAATACTATTATTAATTTTTCTCTTAAAACATATTAATATCATTGATTACAATAAAACCATTTTGATAAAATAAACTATTCCACATTACATACAAATAACACATATTATTGGATATATTACATAATTCCTAAAAATGTTTTAACCTTGATCAACGATACAATAAAAAACTTTGTCAAATAAATATTAAAGAGTTCTCATATAATCATAACATCCAAATTAATTCTTTAATATCAAGAATCTCTTTATTCCATCATAATTATCTCAACATACCAATAATATTAATGGTTATATTCCATAATTAAAACATCACACTTCTATTAAATCACTTTTCTATTCTATCAGTACCATTTAACATATTTTTTAAAATCCATAATGAAAAACATATACCTAACTGTCCTTATATATATATTTCATGATTCATAAACCTTGAATTATGATATACATATATATAATTAAATAATAATTTTTCTATCTAAAACCACTAACTAGGATTCATCATATTCTCCCTTAACACCTCTAACATTTCATATGTAACTTTTAGTATCTTCATAATAGGAAAAAAACTATTACTCATAAAACATTTTTGATTATATTCATGATCATTCCAATTAAGAAATCAATATTTATAATTTTAGTACATTACACATTTAAAACATTTAATATTTAATGATAATTTAAGTGAAATTATTATTATCCATTTCTTTAACCAAACATTTCATTTTTTCCTTGGAAATTACATTCTTTGTGCCATAATTTTTGACAACCAAATCATATTCTAATTACCTTGAGAAATTTATTTCAGTTCGTCTTTCCCCAATCTCAACATATATGAGGAAAAATATTCATTCCACCAAGGTTTCCACTACATAAACACTAATGGAAATCGATCCATCAATTATTCTATTAGTCCTAGATTTGTTCAAGTTAAACTATGTTAATCATTTTATATGATAACTAATTAGGCATATTCCTAATATTTTTTACTCAGGTAATCATCAAATTAAGCTGTTCTTCAGAAAATTTTCTATCAATTTAAATTTTTAACCTAGATTCTTCTTGTTACCCTTATTTAATAAATTAAAAAATCATAGTGTGATAAAGGAAAATCACAATGGGAAACCATTTAAATATTAAAATCACTTATAGGATGTCTAAATGATGAAACCTACTTTTTAATATATGACAAATTATGTTTATGCTAGGTTATTCACATTCATAATTAATTTAAATACTTCATGAAATTTTATAAAAAGTTTCTAAATATACCAATAATATCCCCTAAGAGTACGATACCATATTTTCAGCAATACTCATTTTTGTGCACTATAAGAAAATATAATCCATATTAGTGTGACCTTTTTAATGTTATTACACATAGTTACATCTATTCTAGATCCAAAACCACTTGAAGTAACCATAATGCATTGTAATTTATTGAATAGAATGATCTCTATCATTTATCAAAATTCTAGGACATTTTTATATACCTTGACTCATATATATAATTATCTATTGAGGAAACCTCAATCATATCATTATAAATATCTCTAGGTATCGCACTAAATTTTTATAATCCTGAATTCCTAATGATAAATAATCCTTTCCCATTATATAAAATATAAATAGATAGGGATTCCAAAAATAGATATTATATTATTTTAGATGAATATTCAATATATTACACAAATACATATTTGTTGACCGTAATAGTTTAGTTTTTTGTTTAATAGGTATACAATATTCTAATTTGGTAAAAGATATTAATCATCACCCATGAATATCTTCCCCTTTATCACACCTCACAAACAAACCCTACATAAAACATTTATACATAACTTGGGTAATGTAAATATTAGATAGGGTTATCTTAGATGTTTAGTATGGGTTTGAATGTAAGATATCAAATATCACATTAGAGTGACTTGAGAATAAGGTAGTGAGAATATGATCACAATATTTTAAATCTATACATAGAATATCAAAGATCACAATATATTTACATGGATTAAATATTGTAGTTAATATAAAATGAATCATAAAATAAATCATGTAACATGATCCATGATATTATTTCATTAGAATGACAAAAGGAATTGTGTCATTTATATTAGCATATAAAATACTTTCTATATTAGTCATGGATCATTACTAGGACAATAATTATGATATTGGTTCACTCCTTAAACCATCATTGCAGACAAAGATCAATACCAATACCATCATAACAGACAAAGTCACGTATTGAATCAGGTTTAATCCATATTCCAGTATTTTCAATCTAATGAGACATAAATCGTTATGTTATTCATCATAGGGAGATATATGTCCCAACCGTCTTTGGCTATAATGTGACCACCATAATGTGTTATAAAAAATCCATCATCCTTTATTATAACATTTCTATCATCACAAAATGGAAATAGTACATATACGTGCCACAATATCATAACAATTCCTCATATAAAAACCCATTAAATTAAATTGGTTTCATAAACATTTCATCATATCCTTACCTGTGGAAAAGGGATAGGTTTCATAATCATTTAATCAGTTAATAATAGTATATCCCAAGGAATGAGAAGCATGTTTCCTAATAATTTTATCACTGAATAACCCATATAATATAAATAGTCTTTATAAATATCATTTCATTGTATACATAAAACTTTCATTAAAATAATACGAGTTTCAACCTTGGATCATATCCCCAGCAAATCAAAAGTAACATCAACATATGTTATCTTAAATGAAAGATGATTTTGAATGATAAATCTCATAGAGAATTTCATGATGAAAATTAATTTTTTTTATTAAAAACACATTTTAAAAATAACAATTCTTGAAACATCTTAGAAATTATTTTTTAAAATAAACATTCAAACTTATTAAAATTATATAAAATTGTTTAAAAAATTTAATCTAGAAACTATATTTTCCACATTGAAGTATATATTTAAAATAAAAAACAGAAAATACTTTTATTTGAAATTAATGTTGAAAACATATAAGATTAAAATTAAAAAAATAATGTTCATGACAATGTGAAACCCCCTTCAATACAAATATGTCAAAATTATTATTCCTTTTACAGTTTCTATAAAATTCAAATTCATATTTTTATAAATACACATAAACATTCCTTTGAAATCATTTTTTATAAATATTTAACCCAGGGTGAATATTTATTTAGAAAATATTTTTAAGAATTCAATAATCATTATTGAATTTATTTTTATACATAATCGTCTTGGATGAAAAATTATATTATTACCAAATAAAAAAATAAAGAATATTTTTCTTTAAAATATAACTTTGAAATCATGATTACATAAAGAGTGGATAATGTATGAAGAATATTTATTTTCAAAAATAACTATACTATAAAGAATTCATTGGTATATTTAGAGTAAGATCCTAAAATTTAAACATTTTAACAATAATAGTGATCTATCTCGGTAAATGATGATATTATAACATAACAACCTTACCACATTGGTTACATTGAATCATAAGACACATGAAAGAATAATATAAAATGAAACCTATAATATAATTATAATAAATAAATTATTGTTATAAAATACAAAATTAGAATTATATAAACCTCGTATAATAATATAGGTTTATAACATAACTTCTTTTTCAATGAAGAAATGTTAAGACAATAATCCCTTATCGCTTTGGATACATTTGAATCATAAAACCAATGATTTAGAGATCCTAAAATTTATATGTAAGCATAATTAATATATATGAGAATAATTATAAAATACATTCATGAATTATATATATATATAAACTATAATATAATTATTGTGAATATGTCATGTATCTCATATAATAAAAATGCGAGATAGAAATCCATTACCACATAGTAATATTTTAGATAATAAAGAAAATAAATAATAACAGAAAATGAAATAATAATAATAATTAAAATAAGTAGATTCATGATTTAAAATATAAAAGGGCCCTAATATAAACCATAAAAAATAAATACGATATAATTTTTTTTATGTCTCCATGAAAGGAAAGTGAGCATATAAATCACGTACTTTAAGTCGTGACTTCAATCAAATACGTTCAAACCACCGATTTAATAAATATAATTTTATTATGAATATATTATAAAACTGTAATTATATAATTTATACAATATATTATTTACTTATTAAAATAAGTTAAATGTTTATTAAAAATTACTTAATAAAATCGAGTTTCGGAAAAAAAACCCCTTTTTCCATATATTGTGATTTTTTGGTCAAATTAACTAAATAATTATTCCATAATCTTCTAAATGATTATAAATATAAAATCAAAATATATTTACATCAATTATAATTTTTTTACCATTAATTAAATATGGTTTCGATAAATAAATTTTGTTAAAATCATGGAGACAGTAGGTCGTACATACGCATGAGTGACTTTTCCATTTTAAAAAGATAATTATAAAAATTAGTTATGTAATATGTTTTATTTAAATAAATATTATAATATAACAAAAAAAATATTCTTTCATTATGTAAACTTAAATATATAGTCAATATATTGCAGTGATGAAAAAAGTGAGTCACATCACTTCGTGAAGGAGGCAGTCCAGAAGAACGCAAATGATTTTAATGTCATTGAATTAGTAAAAATACTATAAAGAAAATTTTATATTATATTATAATAATAAAAAATAGGTTTTCTATATCAAATTAATTCAATTTTTATAACATATATTTGTTAAATTTATCCACATTATATTCTATATAAAGCGTTAGTGGAGATGAATCACATCACTTTGTGAGCTGACAGTCCACATTACACATAAAAGACACTATTGTATTCCATACCAAATGTAATTAAAAAAGGAATATATCTTATAACAACTAAATTAGAATATTAATATTAAAATTATCATATATTTACATTATATCCATCTTCATATGAAACCACGAGTTGTGGAAAATGGGAAATTAATGACATTGTTTCGGGAGGTGGTAGTCTACCATTCACGTGATTGATGATTAAAAACCCATTTGATGAAAATGTAGATGGTGGAAGGAAATTTCTAAAAAAGAGAAAAAATATCACATTTTTATAATATATGAGATATTATATTATCATTTCATAATAATAATTTAAATATGTGGATGAATAAATGAAATAAAATTTATTGTTTATGAATGTTACATCTTCTTTGGGTAGCCTCTTTATGTTAGCACCAAAATCCATCCAATGGTGAATTGTTTCAAAAAATAAAGAATGTATGATTAAATTAGGGTTGTTGGTATAAAATTCTGTATTTTTACTGTATAAAATAAATATTCCTTTGTAAAAAACATGAGAGGAGAGTGGGTGGGATTTTATATGCGAGGTTAGTGGGACACTTGTAATTTTCAAAAATAAAAAGGCATACCCATGTTTTTATCCTACAGAAGTGATTGCAAATTTATATCTATATAGAATTTATAAGAATAGGGAATAAATATTTCAATAAAACAAATTTTAGGTAAGTATTGGAATATTTTTATCCCTTACAATTTTAGTTTAACCCCAATAAACCAAATTTTATCCTAACCAATGGTAAATAATTTTTTTTGGTTTTCACTAATAATTTTATAAAAAAATATATCTACATTATTAGATAATTTAGATTATTATTATTTAAAATAATTAATCCATATTTAAAAATTCAATTCATAAAAGTGTAAAATTTTAATTAGAAATTAACACCACATACACAATGAAAATTTGTTTTTTCAAAGAAAAAATGTTCAAACGTTTGTAAGGGTTTTACAAAAACAATCCACATGTAAAATATTACAATGAAATATGTCAGATATATATATATATATATATAATTTAACTATATTAATTTAAAGAAAACTTAATATATAACTTATCTTTATAAATAATTCAAATTTAAAGGAAATTTATAATTAAAAGTTTGTATTTATCATTATTCATCAAAAAAATAAACATATAAAAAATTACAAAAAATTCACCATATGATATTTTTGAAATAATTATTTAAAAATGTATTCTTTTAAATAAATTTATAAAATATGTCAAAAACATTAGTTTTAAATTATGTTGCGCAAAAATGAGAAAACCCTGCTATTTAGAGAAATAATGTTCTTAAGAGTACAATTGGATTTATTCTTATCTTTTGTATGAAAAAAAATAAGTTGAATGTTAAATATTTTATTGAATATAAAATTTATATGTTTCATTAAAATAATTCACAAAATAAGTTTTTTTAAATTTATCATGTTAAAACATCCTTGTTTGAAAAAAAATCAGAAAAAGAATATAATTATTTTCAAATAGTTTTTATTAATATTTTTATTTAATTTGTCACAATGTAATTAAATATATATATATATATCTATACAATATATTTTCATAATTTAAATATTCCTATTCTTAATTTTCATAATAATGGCTATGTGATAAATATATTATTAAATAATTATATTTTAATACAATTCCATGTTTCATTTAAACTCGGTGTTGCATATAACAAAAGCTACACATAGTGTAGAATGTAATGAAAGGTAAACACATTATTTCATATAACATAATATATATATATATATATTATTAATGATATTCTCAAAAATATATTTCCTAAAATCGGTAGATGTTTATATTATAAAGTAATTTTCTTCTTTAAAATTGTTTTTTATTCAAAAAATAGTTTTTATTTTATTTCTAAATGGATATTATTAATAATTTATTCAAAATAAATTAATTATATTTTATAAAAACGTTTTAAAAAATAAATCACCATTTTAAAATTATGTTAGGTTAAAATTTTAATATTTCTTAAAAAATATTGACTTTCAGTTAATAGAGAAAATACTGATTTTATTAAATGTTTTTTTATTAATGTATTTGTAGAGTCTGATTTTTAAAATTATTTTCACAATTTCATAACTTCAATTTTATTAATAATTAATTAATTAATTACATTTCTTTTGAAATTATTCTTAATTTTGGTATAAACCATGTTTATATTTTGAAATGAATTTCTCTGGTAATTTTTTTTTATCATCTTCTATAGGATTATTTTATAATTAATTTTTACCTATTATAGGTATTTAATTTTATAATATGTATTTATTTTTGAGAAATAACATTTTACAAACTTTTTAAATATTTCATATTAATTTTTGGACATAATTAATAGTTACCATTGAAAATATTTATCACCTCTTTTAGTGTTTGTCAGTTAATTATGGTTATACATATTATTGTAATAATTTAAAAATATTTTAAAATCCTACCTAATTTTTAATTTTATGATTTTATTTTGAACATCCTCATATAAATATAGAATATATAGAAATGGGTTGTCATTATCTATTAATATTTTCATTAATATTTTTTGAAGTATAGAATAAATATAAAATGTCTCCCAACATATTTTAATAAATTAAATACTTTTTAGGAGTAAAAAGTGATTTTAAAATAAAAATATTTGTATGAAATATTAATGAAATATTTTTTTAATGGTTATTTATTTTTAATTTTTAGTGATTGAATAATTTGCTTAAATGTTTAAGAAACATCGACATAATGCTCATATAAACATTAGAAATGTCAGGTTAATGATTTTAAAAACATACAAACTATTATTTTTGATGAGTTATTATTATAAATATTTTTTTAAAATAAATAAAATTTATTTTTTATATCATAAGATATTTTATTCTTTTTACATTATTTTCTTTAATTTTTTTATTAACTATGAAAAAATATCAAAAATTACTCTAATGGTATCTTATGTTTCATAATATTTTATTAAATTATTTAAAATTCATAAAAATATTATACTCATGCAAATGAATGGGCTATATTAGATATGATTAATAATTTCTTACTTAGGTGTCAATTTGTCTTTTAATGTAACATTATAGTCCCAATAAGAGTAAAAATATTTGATATCACTATAATCATTGAAATGGTTATCGTGGGTTAAAACAAAGAGATAACCATTAAATCATCATATAATCTTATCAAATTTTTATGTTATGATCATATTTAGACATTTATTCACCATATAATGAACATATTATTATTTTGGATCGTCATAAATATTAAAATTAATTTATATTAATTTAATACTTTATGTAATTCAAAGTGTTCCCCTCTTATCTTTAATATTAAGACACCACCTCTCCTCTTTTCCACACAGCACCACGATCAAGATATCTTTTACAAAACCTCTTATAAAAATATTTATAATTTTTTTAGGTGTTTGTGTCTCCAAGATTCCATCCTTTGGGTCTTTAATAGTAAATAAAATTGGGGCCTCTCAAACAAGAGGTATTCATTTTAACTTATCTTTTAAATTTTAATTTTTTGGATACCTACTTAATTAATTTCATAAAAAATCAAATATAATATCATGAGAATATCCAATATAGTATGAATATGTATTTCTAATAATATCCTTTACCCATCCTTTTTTTTCAACTGTGAAATTTAAGTATCTTTTGTTCGTATGTGTGGACTACCACATCAACTTAGCCATAATTTTTATTTTCCCTCACCATAATTCATGGTAGGATGTTATGACATATTAAATGTAATATATTACACTAATAAATTAAAATTATTTTATTAATATCTTATCTTCCATCTTAAATTCCTAGATGTTAGAAAATGATAATTTCACTCGTGCGTACGTGTGGACAAACACCTCTATGTAGAGATGCGAATTGAATTTCGTTTCCTCTTTACATAGATGGAAATTTATATATTTAACTATTATATATAATATAAATTATAGAATAACTATTCTATAAATGGTAATTATTATTTAACCTTCTTTTGTTTCATCCATTTATATGTGGAAACATCACATGTGCATTAGTATGGACTGCCATATCCTTATAGTGTGGTAATTAATTTTTCATCACTGATTACTATTAATGATTATAATAATTAAATACATTGAATAAATAATATTGATATTAAATTAATATAATTATTTATATTTTGGAACCATGACTATGGTTGAAGTGGAAAAATTATGGAACTATATATACTTGGAAAACATGCTATTTTTCACCGGAATGTTATTTTTAATAATTATGTTTTTAATAAAAATATAATTTTAAAATATAAATTAACTATATATAGTATGTTATTTATTTATATGTTTCTAGAATTTATTTTTAATAAATCAATTTTTTTATTCATGATATCTAAAATCTTAACAAACAATACAAGGCTTGAGGTATGGGGTTTCAGTTATAATAACATTTCTCATATGAAAATTTTTATTAAGGGAATTATATTAATCATAACCATTAATCCCATATATTTTATTCTCTTATTGTAATTTAAATAGTATTTATATATTAGTATCATTTTACCCTATTTTGTACTTAATATTATAGATAAAATGTTTTTAATATAAAATCTAATCTTATATCCCATTTGGTCGATGAACATATTATTCCATTTCCATACTCATCAAAAATGATTTATGAATTTCATAAATATTATTGAATTTTTTTTTAAAAAATATTTTTTACAAAAATTTAAATTATTTATTCATTCTAAAAAATGAAACATTGTAATTTTTTTTCAATCATGTTAATTTTGACCTTTTACACAATTATTAATGGAGTTTTTTATTTTAACGCATATGAAATGAATATATTTTTTCCCACATAATTTCATTCTTTAAATAGAAGATTACTTTAAGGTACTCCCTAATAATATTTTTAAAAAATATATTTTCAATATATTCTAGTTATTTTTTATTAAAATTTTATCAATATAGAATTATATTTTTCATGTTTTTAGGTATACTTTCAAATTACCATTTAAATATAATATTAATCTATGTCAATATATATTAATGTTCTTTTTATAAATCATTAGTGATATGATTTTATGAAAAATGTCACTTTCTTTGTATGGATGGATTTTCTATCGACCAGGTGTCATGCCCATATGTATATACTTGGGCATGGTTATATTATCATTTATTAATGTGTGTACCTTGTCTCATCTACATAAATATATTCAAGGACCTGATTTCATGTACTCAAAATAATTACTGAACATGTTACTATTTATATATGTTCACACTGTTATATTTTTATGTTTATTGAATATTGAAAATTTTAAGATATGATCTCATGGATCCAATTTTATTATTGGTAATTTCAGTCACTTTTGAATTATTGCTTCTACCATCACAAATCATAATTCAATGAATCATAATTTATGATTTACAAACTTATTAGGTATGAATTTATTATGTTATGATCATAATATCATACCCATATTCTTATGTATGATCATTGAATGATATGCCTTATGTTTACTGATCCTTAGAATTTCATCTCACACATTATTATGTTTACATTTTCCTTATGTTATAAATCATGGTTTTAATTAGGTTATGTATAAATAATTACAATGATAAAATATATTTTTTGGGAGATTTTGATGGTACATTATAAAAAAATATGATTATTTACCTAGTTTCCAATGAAACTTTACTTTTAGGATCCCATATAATGTGTTATTATAAAATACATTGAATATTCATCTAAAATGATTTAATATTTATTTATATTTTTATCAGGTCATCCCATGTTGTGATTTATCTTTAAATTCAAATCAAATGAGAAAATGATTATGATAGGTTTAATTTTTTAAGTTGTATGATATTGAAGATTGGTGTAGATCCAACATCCATAGGGATAAAAAAAATTCACTATAATTTAATTTTTCACTACCAAGATTGGTTGAATTGTTAATTAAGACATAGAATGATATTTTGAGAGATAGAATGCCTCAAAATGTTCATTGAGGTAGAGGAATGATGCTTGGGAGTTTTCCTGAGTGTTTGGATGAGATTTGAGTCATTAGGTTATGTTTATGGTGTTTTGAGAAATCTTGTCCTGGTTGTAAAGGTTGGTGTGCATAGCTTTTGAGAATATGTGTAACACCATATAACTCTAGTGGGTTTTATTAAACATTGAACTAACATTGTTTTTGTTTTATACTCACCACTGGGATTTGGGTATCAATTAAATTCATAATGAGAAACTATGTGAGGTTTAGTGATGTCTAATGCATGGCACATGGGATACACATGGTTGCCGACAAACTATGCACCTTATTTTTTATGGGAGGAAGTGTAGAAATAATTGTTTAGACATGGATAGTCACAACATCGTTCCAATCCTTTTGTGGAATGGGTGCTCACCATTGGAAAACAATTTATCCCACCACGAGGCCATACCATGTGGTAGTCTCTAATTTAATTAAAATAGTATTTTTACCATTTTCCCTCTCATAGAATTTATGTCTCCCCCCTTCTATCCCTCTTCTGTGCACAAACCGGATGATGTTTCTCCACCCATCCTCCCATATTCATTCAAATCTAATGAGGAGTTTTGGTGGATATTATTTTACATTTTGAGGTAAGGATTAACCCCATGTGGTTCCCTTATTCTTCCCCTCCATTTCTTATAATTTTCCAGATCTCCGGTTTAGTGTTTTTTGAAGATTCTACCAGAGCATGTGGAATAATATATTTTTCATGGGTCATCCCATCATCTTCAATAGATGAGATCCTATGATAGATTATTCATGTTATTTTGCTGTATTTATTCTGGGTATGTGGCCATGGTGAATTTTCATTATGTTTTTTTCAAATAGATTATTTTAGTTAGTTGTTGGTTTGGTATCATCTCTTAAAGACATGTCTTGGAACGTGTTCATGGTTATATTGTGGTTATTTGGATAGTGTGTGGATTTTTTATTGGTGAAACAAGATGAACGAAGGAGTTTTTGAGAATTATACCATGATGGGATTTTTTAATTATTTAATTATATATTTTATAAATAATTATCTTTTGTTTTTTTAATACCAGAGCTTGGGTGATCCTGAAGTGCTCATTTGAGTGTCAAGGGGTTTGGAGGAGACTTTTAAGGGCCATTAAATGGTTTTCATTCCTTGTACGTGTTTTGGAAGGCTTCGTTAATGAGAATGGTGTTCTATGAGATTTACCCGTAGTCTTATTGTTTTAATGTCTATGGGGTGTGTGCTTTAAATCCCATGAGTGACATGATTATGTACTTGGTTTCTGTAAATTATTTTTCTTATTAGATTATATATAAAAATGGAATAAGGGGATAAAATAAATTTTTTATGTGATAAATTTAGAAAATAAAAAGTTGATTATTAGAACTGGTTAATATGGAAAATTAAATCCTTAGACCCTCTATTTATTATAGAGAATTATCACTATATTTAAAGGATTCCTATGAAATTATTAATGAGGGTTTTGTTTATGTTCATTACGATTGTGTAACAACTCGTTCATTTATTAATGCCAATTTCTCTTGATATACATAAATGTATTATTATGTAAAATAGTTATATAAAACATATGCACTTCTTTGGTTTTATGTCTTTGTATTTTAAAATACCATTATTAGTTGTTACTATTCCTAATATATCCATTGATCATTGAGATTGTGACTAGTATAAATATAGGGGTTTAACAAATCCAATTTACTCAGACAAAGAAAGTGATCGCATCAGCCAATAGAATTTCTACATGTGAATCCAATTTATCAGAGCTCAGGAAGGAGGTATCATCATTGTGATTCTCTCTAGATGAAGTGTAAGAAAATATTCAATATGTTATGCTTGATGTAATAGCCTACAATAGAAGTGGAAGTTAATATAAATTATCACCTGAGCGATGTTATCTAAGAATCCCCAACAGACTTTCACCATTGCACACCTTAACCATATGCCTTATGTGGGTTTTGTAATGGGATATGTAACAAGACCCTAGCAGTTTGATTATGTTCATTATTATTTAATAGAATAATTAATATACATTTATTTTATTATTGCTACTTTGTAAATGGTTTTTAGAGAACAAGTAGTATTTTTAGTTAATATTCAGTTAAAAATTCTATTTTGAGGGATTAATGGATATTTGAATTATAAAATATTTTAATAGAATATTATTAATAAATTAGTTTTTATTAAATATAAATGATCTTATATGTTTTATAAAATTGTAATTTCTATTAAGGTTTTAATTTTTTTTTCCGTCAAATTGCATGAATTTTCAAAAAATGTCAGTTTTATATTAAATGTGGAAATTTAAATAGTGAAACAATTATTGAGGAAAAATGAATATTATTTTTGGATTCAAGATGTATCAATTATCTAAGGGTGTATTTTTTAAAATTTTCTGAGATAGTCAAATTTTTGGGTAAAAATAAAAAACCATTTAAATATATAAAGTGTTTTATGGCATCATAATGACCCAATAGTGATGTAAAAGTTACTATAAAAGGGTTATTCAGAAAATATATTTTTTACATTTAAAAAAGTGTGATTCTATATTTTTTTGATTAATTTTACAATTCTTTATTTGACCATCCCACACATATAAAATATTTTAACATTTTAAAATGGTTTCCTTGAAAGTGTGACTCATCTCCACATAAGAAAGCCTAATATTTTAACATGTTCATCCATTGGACATAAAAAATAATGTTTTCCACTCTCATTTGACAAAAAATATGAGTTTTTTGTGGGTTTTCATAATTAATTATATAGATTCCAAAACCTATGTTTGAGAAATAATAAATAATTCCCCTCTCTTTTTCTATAAAAACCCTCCCCTGATTCCACTTATATTCACTAAAAACCCTTTTATAACGTCCCTAATCATCCCTAATCTCTCTATAATCCTCCCAATTCACCATAATATCCCAATAATTTTTTCTCAGCCTTCTCCCATGCCTTTGGGATCACACTTCTATGTAAGATATCCTCAGATTCATTCATTCATTATTTCCATGTATCCTTATATTATTATGTCATATTAATTTATATTAAAAAAGATGGGGTGTGTTTTTTCACCCACATTTACTACCCTACATATGATTAAATTATGAGATTCCAATTTCTCAATCATTAATTCCGCCCAAGTACACCCATTACCATGATGAAATTCGGTAAAGGATTTATTCCTTTCCCATTTTCCCCATGTTTCTTTATGTTGTTATACACTTTTATTTTCAATTTGAAATATTGAGGTGTTATTTTTCACCTCCCAAAAACTTCCCTCAATATTTTTAATGATGATGCACCTATTTATCTATAATTAATCACTCCCATGTATACTCATCACCAATCCAAAATTTCATAAGAGTTATTCCATTTATCCTCTTTCTTCATGTTTCTTCATTATGTTACACATTCTATTTCAAAATTACATGTGTTGTGAAATGTATATTTATTATCCCATTACTATCCATTTTAGGTAAATATGATTATATAACCCCTTATATCTCATTAACATTTTTTATTAATTTTTATCTCACACTGTTATGCTGCCGAAATTGCACCGGGAATTTCCAAGACAAATAATTTTTTAGTGAAAACCATACCCATTTGTCTATCTAAGATATTGACCTTATTGAACATATAAATATTGAAGGGTATATAATTGTATGTATTCCACATTCTTTTATCATGGAATATATAATTATTTTGAATGATTCCTTGTTATATGATATATATGGGATACTTATGCGTGAAATGATATGTATATAAAGGGTGTGCCCAAAATAGCGCTATAAATGCATTGGGTAAAACATAGTATCATGATACGTCATGTGAAATGAGTGTTGACTCATGGTAATTCATGAACAATAATGGTTTAATGATGATAATTCATGTACAATGTGGGTTTACTCATTCTCTATGTGCAATGAGCCTTGGATCATGCTAATATCATATTAAATGTGGATACCACATCTCTATGGTTCGATAATCATGAAATATCATGCCATCATGGTCATGTTTATCTTATTCACTATTGATATTATTATTTCTAAACATGTATTGAAATCTTAATAATATTCCTCATTTAATCCCTTACTGGGATATATAGCTCACCATTTTCTTATGTTTGTTCTCAGGTTATCAAATGTAATGCTATTTATGAAGGAATTTTGTTGTCTTGTAAATGATGTTTTCTATAATGATATTGTATTTCAGGTTTTAATTTGTTATGGAATTATCCTAACCTCCCAAGTAACTATACCTATCGATCCTCAGATTTGGTTTACATTCATGATTAGGTAATAAATCATGCTTTAGTGTGTAATAAATAGTAGGGCTATTATAGTTGGTATCAAAGGATATGTTTAGTTATTTTTTGGATTATGATTATAAACCCCAAGAGAAAGCCTTAGGTATAAGACTAAGTATATTGAAAACATCCCCAAATTTAGGTGGGTATATATTAAGTGTTTTATCAAGAAAATATATCCATGTTTGGATATGAAAAAGTAATTTTGGCTCAAAAACACATATATCTAGGTGTAAATATCTAAAACACTGCTTTGATATAGACTCGAATAATTAATAGTGGATGATTATAGCCTTTCTGCACTCTTGGTTAGAAATTCAGAGGGATATGGTTCGTTAAGTTCATAATCATAGAACAAACCAGTATTAAAGGATAAAATAAAATCCCATAAGAATATTTTTTAGGAGATAGATGACTGATAACATAGATTGAATCCTAGAAATTCATGAGTTAAAGAAATATATGTAATTTATATGTTTTATTTTATCATTGAATTCCCCATTTTGTGTTACCCTAGACATTACTTTTATTTCATCCCATGGATGGTTATAGTAGGAATCAGGCTAAAACTATTGCAATGATCAATGTGATGGTTGTTCTAATGAGATTCCCAATCCAATGGGATCAAGAATCTCAAACATTGTCATGATACAATATATGTTAACTCATGATTTAAATATAAACATGGGTCATGAGGAACATACAAACCCCCTAAGAAATAACAATCCAACATTGATAGCTTTATGAGTCAAAGGCCTCATAGATTCAATGGATCATCTGATCCCTCAATCGCCGAAAAATGGATCAACTCCATAGAGAAGATCTTCTCTATTATTCAATGTTCCGAAAAAGATAATTTTATTCTGGATGCATAACATATAGAGGGTTAAGTTGATCAATGCTGGAAATTGTAACACCCCAATATTTTATGAAAAATATTCTTTTTAATTGATGTATTGTGTGTTACGCTACACCAAACGGAGCTTTCACTACATCATCCCTGACTTGGCTTGCATTACACGCAATCGCGATCTTCCACGATAGCATGTGTTTTACGCAATACAGAGTTTCACTAAACAACGATATGTTATATAAACTAGCCCTTATGAATAGTAATACCCACTTTTAGAAATTTTATAAATTTTATCTTTCAAAATGGACATCATTTTTGGATTTGGAATATCGAAATTAGCCTAGGGTGAAATTTTGGTATTTTTCTGAAAACATTAAATTTTTGATGAATATCGAAAACAGTGAGTTACTATTTAAAAACCGAATTTTTATTTAAATAATTATTTATTTTATTTAAATTTATTTTAGGTCAAAATTGATACATAATACCTATATATGTTCAAATTAATTCATTTGATTAATTTTATAATAATTTTAGATATATAATAATTTTATTGAATTTTTCGCCATCTTTTACCCACCTCCTAGGAGAATTTGCAAATTCACATAAAACTTAATTTTACCGCTTCTGTGAGTGGAATTTCGAAAATCAGAGAGAAATGGTTGATATCAAGGACTAAAATGTGGTTCAATGAGATGAAAATAATTTTTTATGAATAGCAACTTTTTACTTTTTTTTACCACGGTTAAAAGTAAATAGGGTAATTAAGGGTAACAAATGTTATTATTATTACCCTAAAACATGTACTAATTCTATTTGATAAGTGTAATTCGACCAAAAACAACCTTAGGAATAAAATATGACCATTTAGGCCCACTTGGATTAGATTAGGACATTTATTATTAATTTAGTTAAAGAAGGGTTAAAATAGTTAAAATCAATGTTTAATAACTAAATAATTTTTAATATAGGGTTATACATAAGATAAATTCAAATATAAATATTAATTAGAAATATAAAAAGATTTCATACACAATGGTATTTTATTTATTGTTTTTAAACATTAAATAATTTAATTTATTTATGACACAATGTTCATGCAGTAATTATCTTATTAATGAAATATTGACATAATTGATGTTATAAATACCCAAATAAATGTAATTTGAGACTTTTTATGAATTTCAATAAATTTATAGGTTAATATGACATGTTATTATTGATTTAATTAGATTTTTTAGAACTAATCATTCTGTTATGATTTTCACAAAAATCAATTACAAAATAGTGTCAAAATTGACATAAAATAGTTTTTAAAACAAATATTATATTATTAATTGTTATTTTATTCCTAAAAATATATGGTTCCAGAAAATGACTTATATATGGTTATATATATATATTAATAATAGACAACTTGGGGTTCGTTTGGCTTGTTATAGTATGTTTATTAACCTTATAGTGTAAGAAAACAAGAAGACACTGTAAAAGTAAACTTATCTAACTTAAAGTTAAATCTAAATGATAAGGTTAAAATAGAAACCTAAACTTGTCTAAATTCTATTTTAAGAGAGGATTTAGAACCATCCTCACCTTAGCTTCTGAATAAATCAATTTGGAGCTATTAAAAACCGAATATGACTTTATAATAAAATTATATTTTTAGTTTTTCCAAAGGTTCCCCTCTCCTCCCTTATAAAAGGGAACCCCTTACCTCTTCTCTTCACACCATTTTGAGCCTTGATGCTCCAAAAAACCTTTCCAATTTCACTTCTCCACTTCCCTAGAAAAATAATATAGGTTCTGGTATTCTTAAAAGACCATCTTTAGTGCCCTAAGAGGAGGTTAAGAAGAGGCGCTTCAAAGAAGAGGTAATGTCCATTACCGATTCTTTCAACTTTATTTCCTATTCTACTTCTTCTTCTTTTGTTTTTTCATTATGATGTAATAACATCTATATCAATCATATACTAATATGTTATTATAATTATGAAACAAACCTTTTTCACCATCTATCCATCCTATGGAAAATGAAATCACCGCGCATTCGTACGTACATAATACCGTCTCCATGCCGTGGTGTAATCTGTTTTTGACCACCACCTTACTTGGATGGGTATAATGGTGTAAATAAATAACTATATGAGATTATTGTAAATGTGATATTTATTCTGAAATATTATACATACACTTCAATACAATTCCACGATCATGGTAATGATATCATCGCTCGTACGTACGTACGGAGTACCGTCTCCACGACGTGATGAGATTCATTCTCCATGTTAACCATTCAAGAATGATTATAAAGTATATACTATGAATAACAATGAAATATATGACATAATAATGATACTGGATTTATGTATATATATATGTATGTAATTTACTTAATTCTATTCAATTCAATAAGGAAACGAAAACAACGTTCATGCGTACGCACGACCTACCGTCTCCATGAACAGTTTATTTCATTCCATTTATCGATCTATCATATATATATATATGTATATGATAAATATATGTTATATATAAATCATGTTTTACATTCTGTAATTATGTAAATCAGTATATAATTAATAATATCAAGAACAACAAGTCGAAACACGTACGATAAATGAAACGATTTTACCCAAAATGATGCTTTAACAAACAATTTACTAAAGAATGGGTAATATAAAGTCATAAGTGAACCATATATGATATAATAACAGGGAATATGATTCTGTAATAAGTCAATGATATTATTTAAATCATTATACAGGAGGTTCAGAAACGTACGAAGCATATCGGACCTAAGGTAAGGGATAATTTTTCAAATCTCATTTTTATCCGAGATTGGTTATTCGTAACTATTTACTGGGGTTGTTTCTATCATCCATGTACATGTTTTATAAAAGTGTATTCATGTTTGTTTATATTCATTTTTACCCATTTTGACTTTTATCCCATTGTATGGAAGGAATCTTTCTTTTATTTACCCTACAAGGTACTTTTTGACTTTTCCGAAAAAAGTACGAGAAGAATGTTTTTTTTAACTTATACGACATGAATGTATTTTTAAAACATTATTTCCAATAAGCTTCATTTAAATGTTTTGAAGTTTATTTTTAATCAAATTCTTTTAGGTCAAAATTATATGACATGTTAAGAGAGGAAAATGTTTTTGAAGTAGAAAGGATATTTTCGTTAAGAATGGAGTTCAAGTGTTTTATCAAAATTATTTTCCATCTACGATAATATAGGGTTCTGTTTATATCCCTATTTTTAAATTGATTTGATTTTGTTATGATGGAATTATTTTTACAATATCCTTTTATGGATTATGTTACGATGACATGATGTTTAAGAATCCCAATTATATTACATGGGTTATGCTATGATATATGGTTTATGATTTTGTGGCACACATAAGTATGGTATCATTGTGAGATGGGTGGGACATATATCTCCCTACAATTCATTGGGTAAAGATTTATATATCATGAAATAGACATGGCTGGAATGGTATGTTAATCCCGTTTAGTGTTACAGGACTGGAACGAGGAGTGAACTCGATTCAGAAAGGGACTTTGTCCACTAAGATGGTCTTGGCAGTAATGCCTTGGCTACTATGGAAATCATATCATATGCTTAATGGTTTCCACAATTACTTGTTTTATTCCCATGCTATTTTATCATGATTGATGTTCTTTTATAATATATGCCTTACGTACTTTTAAGATTTATGTCTTTGCTAAAGATTTTGATGTTTAGATTTTATCTTCAAGATTTTTCATTCAAATGTTTATGGATTGTTTTATGTTCTCTATTCTTACCCTTACTGAGCATTAGATCTCACCCTTTTTATGTTTTATTTCCCCAGGACATAAATAAATGTTTTAGGTAAGAAAACAAAAGGGGAAGATCTTTAGGGGAGAAGTTGAAGATCTTTCACCACGATTAGAAGATTAAATTCCGAGTTTCCAAAGACAATAACTATTATGGTCCTTGTGTGTCTTTGTTTGTTATGTATTAAGTATTCTGCAAAAGTAATGTAATGTCCATGTACACAACCTTTGGGTCTCTACCGTTGGTATCAGAGGAAAGGCTTAGTAATCCTTTGGAATCTAGGATGTGAAAACTTTAGTGAGATCCCTAAAGATATTTCTAAGTTATATCTAGGGATGTCCCTAAGGTTAAGTATAAGTATAGTTTATAGTGCTAGAATTATGGTAATGATCTTAGAATTAATCCTAAGATGTTAGATATTGAAGGTACTACCCCTTTATTATGTTGTTTTACCTATCATGAATTTTTCCTCTCACACTATTCTTTTTGGGTTTTAGACGATGGATAGAACCCAAAGGACCCATGTTGATCAATGTAATGGACAATGCAATGATTTTCCTCCTGAAAAAACCAATGTTATAAGATATAGAGTGAAAAATATTATTGTTATACTTACACAAGCTATGAATCATTCTGGACTTCCAAATGAGAAGAGAAGGGAACAATATTCTATTGAGTCCTTCATGAGGCGACGCCCACCTTCTGTTAGTGGGTCTTCTGATCCACTTGTTGCTGAACAATAGATCAGTACCACTAAAAGAGATTTTTAGTTCTTCAATGTTTTGAACATGATAAATTCATCTTTGCAGTATATCGTTTGGATGGTGAAGCTGATCAATGGTGGAATCTTATCAGGAATACGAGGCCAAGAGATGAAATTGAGTCTATGGAATGGGATGAGTTCATGAACTTATTTTTCAATAAGTACTTCCCTCATATTCTTCAAGCAAAGATGGAAATGGAGTTCCTTGAGCTTAAGCAAAAGGATTATGAATCTGTTGGTATATACAAAGAGAATTTTACAAGACTTTAAATGTATGCATATGGCTTTATCATCCAACCTGAAAGTAAAGTTGATCGATTCTTCAGTGGATTAAAACCAAATCGTTGAAGGGAATTACCTATAAGAGACCTCAATAGCTATAAAGAAATTGTGCGTTGTGCTATCAAGGTAGAAATAGAATTTGGTGTTACATATCCATCTCATGGTTTTGACAAGAAACGAAAGTTGGAGTTCAAGGGGAAATCTCAGAATAATGGTGAAAAGAAGATGAATGATTCCTTGTGATCAAAGTGTGGAAAGAAGCATGGTGGAGATTGTCTTAAAGGGACTATAAAATGTTTTAAGTTTGGAAAAGAAGGTAATCAAGAAACTGAGTGTCGAAGTAATGGAAAAATTGTTGCTAATGATGTGAATAAAGAAAATACTGCAGAGAACGCACCACCAACACTTCAGTGTGCAATAAAATGGGGCATTATGCTAATCAATGCCCTAATCCAAGGGTTAATGATGATCGACATGAGCAACCACTTAAGGAAAAGGACAAAGGGAATTCACATGCGATCACTATTGGCGATGTTGAATATGACAACGATGTGGTGGAATGATTACGTGTTTATGTAATGGGATTCCAAAAAAATGTTGTATATAGTATCGTGGAATATTGGAATATTTATGTATTGGTCTATTGTGGTTTTCAATAATTTTATGGAACCGATAAGCATGGAAAGTGATTGAGATATTTTTGGAAAGAAGATGACATGCGCATAATGAAAGGATATGGAGAAAATGAAATGTTTGACAGTATTCATGAGCTCATGACTAATATAAGGAAATATTTATATAATGGTTTGAGTATATAGAATTTTGGGGTTGTGGTATGTGGAAAGAGTTAACTTTTTACAGAACTCATGTTTTCATTAAGATTCAATGGGTATTTATTTTTCAAGAGAATACATGATTAAGGCCTTCAAATGTTTGGAATGTGACAAACAAGACATATCTTATGATATATGGGGATCAATGATGGTATTAACATGCTTGTTATATGAACACTCTGGTAATCATTTTCACTATAATATGAGAATGGACAGTAGTATTTTGGATAAGACTAAAGATTGGAATGGATTATGTTGGACATAAGTTAGTATTGTCTAAGGCTATAACTTTTTCAATATTATTGATGGAAAGTTATAATATTGTATTTTTATAAAAAAAAGGACAACCTGGAGAATGGGCGACAACCCGTCATGTCGGACAAGGTTGTGGGAATCAAACCCACAACCGAAGTGCGACAAGCCTTTATTTCCTACCACTGGCCTATAGGAAGTCCCTGGTTAGTAGAAACTAGTTTTATTATATTATACATGATGATAGATGAAGTATAAGTCCATTTTGGAACCATATATGATTAATCTCACCATAGATGGAATTATGTATATAACTTTTGCTAACTTATACTTGAGACAGATGGAATGACCTATCATTCTATCACATGATATACTAAAACTTCACGAAAGACAAATTCAACTTCATTTCTTAAATAGATGAAGTGGAAATTATTCAAGGCACGAACCACAGTGAGATTATACCAAAATAAAGTAAGTATTTATTCTAATTCAAATTCTTCAACTTTAGGGAAGTGATCTTGAAAACCAAAAATGTTGTCCTAGTGCCCTTATATATGATGAATCAGATGGTACACTAGATTCTCCATAATTTATGGCTTTGTGATTGTTGTATTTTTCATAGCCATGTTCTCTACCACTCTCCGTCAGACCATGACGGTTAAATTTCTCTTCCATATCCATATTTTCACCTATGTTCTCCTATGTAGAAAACCCAATGATTAGTTAATTTGGGTAACCTTTACATTTCATACTTTAGTTTTTAAAGTCAAGTTTTGGTATTACTTTTTACGATGTGGGTTTCCATTAAAGAAACTTCCGAGCAGTAAACCATTTATAACCCCGATGAATTTTGAGGGAGAAATTCATTTTAAGGGGGGTAGAATGTAACACCCTGAGATTTTATGAAAAATATTCTTTTTAATTGATGTATTGTGTGGTACGCTACACCAAAAGGATCTTGCACTACACGCATCTCTGACTTGGCTTACATTACATGCAATCGCGACCTTCCACGACAGCGTGTGTTGTACGCAATATCGAGTTTCACTAAACAACGATATGTTATATAAACTAGCCATTATGAATAGTAATACCCACTTTTTAAAATTTTATAAATTTTACCTTTCAAAATGGACTTCATTTTTGGATTCTTAATATGAAAATTAGCCTAGGGTGAAATTTTGGTATTTTTCTGAAAACTTTCAATTTTTGATGAATAGTGAAACCACTGAGTTACTATTTAAAAACCGACTTTTTATTTAAATAATTATTTATTTTCTTTAAATTTATTTTAGGTAAAAATTGATACATAATACCTATATAAGTTCAAATTAATTCATTTGAGTCATTTTATAATAATTTTAGATATATAAAAATTTTATTGAACTTTTCACCGTCTTTTACCCACCTAAATTCACATAAATCTTAATTTTACCGCTTCTTTGAGTGGAATTTCGAAAATCCAAGAGACAGGTTAATATAAAGGACTAAAATGTGGTTCAATGAGATGAAAATAATTTTTAGTGAATAGTAACTTTTTAGTTTTTTTTACCACGGTTAAAAGTAAATAGGGTAATTAAGTGTAAAAAATGATATTATTATTAGCCTAGCACATTTTTTAATTCTATTGGATAAATTTAATTCGACCAAAAACAACCTTATGAATAAAATATGACCATTTAGGCCCACTTGGATTAGATTAGGACATTTATTATTAATTTATTTGAAGAAGGGTTAAAATAGTTAAAATCAAAGTTTAATAACTAAATCATTTTTAATATAGGGTTATAGATACGATAAATTCAACTATAAATATTAATTAGAAAGATAAAAATATTTCCTAAACAATGGTATTTTATTAATAATTTTTAGACATTAAATAATTTAATTTATGTATTACACAATGACGATGCAGTAATTATCATATTAATGAAATATTGACATAATTGATGTTATAAATACCCAAATAAATGTAATTTGAGACTTTTTATGAATTACACTAATTTTATAGCTTAATATGACATGTTATTATTGATTTGATTTACTTTTTTTGAACTTATAATTCTGTGTTAATTTTCACAAAAATCAATTACCAAATAGTGTCAAAATTGACATAAAATAGTTTTTTTAAAAATATTATATTACTAATTGTTATTTTATTCCCAAAAATCTAATGATCCTATAAATTACTTATATAAGGTTATATATATTAATAATAAACAACTTGGGGTTCGTTTGGCTTGTTATAGTATGTTTATTAACCTTATAGTGTAAGAAAACAAGAAGACACGGTAAAAGTAAACTTATTTAACTTAAAGGTAAATATAAATGATATGGTTAAAATAGAAACCTAAACTAGTCAATATTCTACTGTAAGATAGTATTTAGACCCATACCCACCTTATCCTCTAAATAAATTAATTTTTATCTATTAAAAACCTAATATGGCTTTATAATAAAATAATATTTTAAGTTTTTCCAAAGGTTCCCCTCTCCTCCCTTACAAAAGGGCACCCCTTACCTCTTCTCTTCACACCATTTTGAGCCTTGATTCTTGTCCAAACCCTTCCAATTTCTCTTCTCCACTTCCATAGAATTATCCTAGAGGTTATGGTCTTCTTAAAATACCATATTTAGTTCCCTAAGAGGAGGTTAAGAAGAGGCACTTCAAAGAAGAGGTAATGTCCATTACTGATTCTTTCATCTTTAATTATTCTTCTAATTCTTTTTATTTAGTTGTTTCATTATGAAGTAATAACATCAGTATCACTCATATACTGATATGTTATTATAAGTATGAAACAACCCTTTTTCACCATCTATCCATCCTATGGAAAACGAAATCACCGTGCGTGTGTACGTACAGAATACCGTCTCCACGCCGTGGTGTAATCTGTTTTCGACCACCACCTTACTTGGATGGTTATAATGGTGTAAATAAATAACTATATGTGATTATTGTAAAGTGATATTTATTCTGAAATATTTTACATACACTTCAATACAATTCCAAGATCATGGGAATGATATCATCGCTCGTGCGTACGTACGGACTACCGTCTCCACAACGCGATGAGATTTATTCTCCATGTTAACCATTCATGAATGATTATAAAGTATATATAATGAATAATAATTAAATATATGAAATAATAATGATAATGGATTTATGTATATATATATTAATGTAATATACTTAATTCCATTCAATTCAATAAGGAAACAAAAAAAGCGTTCATGCGTACGTACGACCTACCGTCTCCATGAACGGTGTATTTCACTCCATTTATCGATCTATCATATATATATGTATATGATGAATATATGTTATATATAAATCATGTTTTACATTCTGTAATTATTTAAATCAGTATATAATTAATAATATCAAGAACAAAAAGTCGAAACATGTACGATAAATGAAAAGATTTTACCCAAAATCATGCTTTAACAAGGAATTTACTAAAGAACGGGTAATATAAAGTCATAAGTGAACCATATATGATATCATAACAATTAATATGATTCTGTAATAAGTCAATGATATTATTTAAATCATTATATAGGAGGTTCGGAAATGTACGAAGCATATCGGACCTAAGGTAAGGGATAATTTTTCAAATCTCATCTTTATCAGAGATTGCTTATTTGTAAGTATTTACTGGGGTTATTTATATCATCCATGTCCATGTTTTATAGAAGTTTATTCATGTTTGTTTAAAGTCCTTTTACCCATTTTTACTTTTACCCCATGGTATGGAAGGAATCATTCTTTTAATTACCCTACAAGGTACTTTTTGACTTTTCTGTCAAAAGTACGAGAAGAATATTTTTTTTAACTTATACGATATGAATGGATTTTTAGAACATTATTTACAAGAATATTAATTTGCAAGTTTTCATGTTTATTTTTAATTTACTTCTTTTAGTTCAAAATTATATGACATGTTAAGAAAGGAAAATGTTTTTGAAGTAGAAAGGATATTTTCATCAAGAATGGAGTTCAAGTGTTTTATCAAAATTATTTTCCCACTAAGATAAAATAGGGTTCTGTTTATATCCCTATTTTTAAATTGATTTGATTATGTTATGATGGAATTATTTTTACGATATCATTTAATGGATTATGTTATGATGCCGTGATGTTTAAGAATCCCATTTTTATTACATGGGTTATGCTATGATGTATGGTTTATGATTTTGTGGCACACATAAGTATGGTATCATTATGAGATGGGTGGGATATATATCTACCTCCAATGCATTGGGTAAAGATTTATATCTCATGAGATAGACATGGATGGAATGGTAAGTTAATCCGGTTCAGTGTTACAGGACTGGAACGAGGAGTGAACTCGATTCAGAAAGGGACTTTGTCCACTAAGATGGTTTTGGCAGCAATGCCTTGGCTACTATGGAAATCATATCATGTGCTTAATGGTTTCCAAAATTACATGTATTATTCCCATTCTATTTTATCATGATTGACGTTCCTTTATAATATATGCCTTACTTACTTCCATGATTTATGTCTTTACTCAAGATTTTGATGTTTAGATTTTTTGTTCATGATTTTGCATTCAAATGTTTATGGATTGTTTTATGTTCTCTATGCTTACCCTTACTGAGAATTTGAGCTCACCCTTTTTATGTTTTCTTTTCCCCAGGATATAAAGAAAGGTATTAGGTAAGAAAACAAAAGGGGAAGATCTTTAGGGGAGAAGTTGAAGTTCTTTCACCATGATTAGAAGATTAAATTCTGAGTTTCCAAAGACACTAAACTGTTACGGTTCTTGTTTGTCTGTGTTTGTTATGTATTAAGTATTTTTGAAAAAGTAATGTAATGTCCATGTACATCAATATTTGTGTCTTTACAGAAATTGATCAAAAATATTATGCCTGAAGAAGAGATCAAGGTGTTGGAATATATGGATTTCGGGAAATTGTTTCTTCAAAAATATTTTCCTCACTACCTCAGGCTTAATATGGAAAGAGACATTCTAGCCCTCATGAAAAAAAGAAGATGAATCCTTTGGAGAATAAAAATAAAACATAACAAATCATTCACGATATGCCTCCGGCTTTGTTGTTACCCGTAAATTCAATGATGACTGCTTCTTTGGTGGGAAAATCATAGTATATGGAAAGACCTAGTGATTTGTTCATTTGATAGCTACGAGTAAACTGTCCAATATGCCCTCAAAGTTGAATTGATACTCAGTTAATCTCCGGGGAATCATGGGGATAAGAAGGGAAAAGTGGACATTATCTCTGACTGTTTGATGAATAAATACAATGTTTATATGAAATTCAAGAACCCCAATTTCCAAATGTGATGAAATAAGCATACCATAAATTTCTTGAAGGGGTTGAGGAAATGCATTAGGTGTGGAAGAGAAGGGATCTTGACATTAATTTCAGACAAGAAAAACCCAATGTAGTGACCAAGGATTGGAATGATTAATTCTACCCTCAACTCATTGTTCATTGCTTCAAATGCAATGAACATGGGTACTTGGAAAACTAGTTCTCTAAAGCAAGGGTTTTCGTAGGAAACAAACAACCTCCAAGGAACCAATGGTGAGATGTTTCCATAACTACTAATAAAGTGAACACCAACATTGATGTAGTTAATGGTACACTAGTAATTTATTCAATAATAGTGAACATACCTTTTGATTTTGGTTCTAATAATTATTTTATAACCTGAATGTTTTGTAGAACTATCCCAATACGACAAAAAATAATTGAAGTATAGATGTCGATGAGAAGAATAAATGGGGAAGTTATTTCATCCCATGAATATAATTCCTCCCCTATAAATATATGTTGATGGAACTTCCTAGATATCAACATCATACTCCCTCATGTGGAATTTGATGCAATTCATTGAATGGATTGACTTTCCCAAATATAGAGCCAACATAATTTTCTATGAGAGGGAAATCACTCTCTATATGGAGAATCTACCCCGATTCTGAAACATGAATCAAGGAGGACGAATCATACGTAAGACCATCATATCTAGCATTGATACTACTAAACTATGAGCATGCATGTCTTGCTTTGATGATTTATTATAAGGAGGCAACCTTTCTTTAAGACATGACTATTGTGAGGGAATTCGTTGATGTGTTTTCTGAGGATTTCTTCTTCTTCCTCCTAGAAGAGATGTTGAATTCATAATTGATCATATACCCATGTCTTTGAAAATATCCAAAACTCCATATAGAATGGATGTTGTGGAGATTTATGAGATAATGAAACAACTACAAAAAGAATCTAGACAAAGGGTTAATATGCCCATGGGCTTTACAATTGGGTCCACCAGTCCTCTTAATCAAGAATAAGGATGGGTAAATTCACCTTTGCAATGATTTTCATGAGCTTAAAAAAATCACAATAAAGAACATGTACCCTCTTCCATGAATTCACGACCTATTCAATCAGCTACGTGGGGCATAATAATTATTGAAGGTGGATATGTGGTAATTATATTACCACGTAAGGGTGAAAAAGGTGGATATCAACTAGACTGCTTTTCGTACATGGTGTGGGAACTATAAATTCATAGTAATTCCTTTCAGACTCAATAATTCTCCAACAATATTCATGGAAAAAATGAAAATATTCTATAGATATTACATTGAAAAATTTGTGGTTGTCTATATATATGATATTATAATATACTCTAAAACCAAGGAGGAGCATGAGGAGCATCACCGAAATATATTAAAGACCTGAACAAAAGAGAATCTCGATGAAAAGTACAACAAGTGTGTGTTCTGGATAAAGGAGGTCTCATTCCAAGGGAATATCATCACAAGAAATGAGATATTTATGGATACATTCGAGGAAAATGAAATTGAGGGATGGTCGAGGACAACATCTATTATGGATATCCGTAGTATCTTTGGGTTAGCTAGATATTATAACTGATTTTTAAGAAAATTTTCATAACTATAAAACCCTCTTACCAAGATAACTTGGAATGGAGTCATAATTTCATGGAGTGATGAATGTGAAGATAGCTTCATGTAATTTAAAATGAGGCTTATCACTAGGCTCATGCTCACACTACCCACTAGTGGATAACTTTTTGTGGTATTTAATGATTCTTCAAAGAAGGGCATGGGCAGTGTGTTGATGCACAATGATAATGTCATTGCCTATGCTTCAATGAAATTAAATGTTCTTGAGAGAACTATCCAACACATGATCAGTAGTTGACTAATGTAATATTCTCTTTTAAAATATGGAAACATTACTAGGTGCTAAAAATTGGAAATATATACAGATCAAAAATGCCTCAAGTATATATTCAAAAATAAAGAGTTGAACATACACCAATGAAGATGGTAGAAGATGATCAATGACTATTAGGGCTCAATCCATTACCACCTTGGGAAAGAAAACATACTGGAGGATGATATATGTAGAAAGGACGCATCAATTATTTCATTCATGATAATTTAAAAGGGTCCAATCTTCTTATATTTGATGAATATAGACATTTGATTCATGAATAAGGTAACATCATCAACCCATTCACAAATGATTTCTCAACCATCTCTTTTGGAATGGATAAAAGATGCTCAAAAGGATTATGTGTGAATTAGAAGAAGGTGGAAACAATCATAAAAGGTAAATCCTCATATTTCAATGTTAATGAAGTAGATGTTGTGATATTCTGTTCAATAGAATGTGTTTCATTAGATCTGGAGTTAAAAAATGAACTTTTGGAAGATTAAAATAGTTCAAATTTCCCCATTCACCTTGGGAACACAAATATGTATCGAGATATCTGAGAGAATTATTACCGGGATAAAATTAATAATCATATTTCTATGTATAAAAAAAGTACCTTGTATGAAAACAAGTGAATGATGAGAGGAAAAATTCTAATAGGATGATTCGACCATTTCATATACAAACATCGAATTAGGAGAACATCACAATAGACTTTCTCAACAGGATTCTGGAGATATCCAATGAAAATAATTCTATATAGGTTTGTGTGTATTGTTATAAAAATACTGAACAATTCATTGAAATTTTGGAGGATTTCTCATTGGATTAACTGGAACATATATTCATTAATAAAGTGGTAACCCTTCTTGGAGTACCACTATTGATTATTTCTAATCAAGATCCATAATTCACAACTATGTTCTAGAAGAGTATCCATGATTCTATGATTACCAAGATGAACATTATTACGTCTTGTCATCCTCAAAATAAGGAATAATATCAGTGGAGTATCCAAACAATTGAGGACTTGTTGAAATCATGATCAATGGACTTAAAATGATGAAAGGATTAACATCTTTCCCAGGTTGATTTAGCTTACAATAACAGTTTCCACTCAACAATCCTAATGTCACCTTATGAATCCTTTTATAGGAAGATGTGAATAACTCGAGCATGTTGGGATGACTTTGGATAGAGAGAAAACATACAGGTCTAGAAATGGTCAATGAAATGGTGGAAAAGGTTAATAAAATCCATCATCACATAAAAAATGATCAGAGTCAAAAAAAGAGATGTGCTGATAATTGTCGATGACACATTGAGATTCTTGTTGGATACATGGTATTCCTCCGCATATCCCCATGGATAATAGTTCTATGATTTGGGAAGAAGGGAAAGCATAGTACATGATTAATTACATATATCACTCATGAGGAAGTACATACCTGACCCATTGCATCTACTCAATCTATAGTTGGTACCATAAAATAATGAACTATCCTATGAATGGAAACTGGTGAATATCTTAGATCACATGGAAAATGTTCAATGAAATAGGGAAATAACCCTCATGAATGTGTTGTGGAAATCCCACAATTATGAAGAAGAAATATGGGAATTGGAGGAAGTGGTGATACATATTTACCCTAATCTGTTTTAGTTTGGGAAAAGAAAATTTTGAGGGAGAAATTTCATAAGGGGGGATGATTTTAATGAACCAAATTTTTATTAATGAAAATTCCTCGTAATATAATTGAATGTATTATTATGTAAAATGTTTATATAAATCATATTCACATCCTTGTTTATTTTTTTATGATTTTAAAATACTATTATGAAATTTTATCATTGCTAATATAGTCGTTGAATAGTTATCTCACGATCAATATAAATATAAGGCTTTATCAAATTCAATTTACCCAGAAAAAGGAAGAGATGGACTCATCCAATAGAATTAATCTACACAAAGCCCATATTTTAGAGTTCAAGAAGGAGGTAGCATTAATGGGCTTCACACTGGACCAAGCCCATGTCGAGCTTCAACATGTTAAGCTTGAACATGATTGCATACCAGATTTGTGGAAGTTAATTGAGATTACGACCTGAGTGATATTACCTAAGCCACCCCAAGAGTCTGTCATCATCACATGCCTTAAACATATGTATTATAGGAGTGTTATAATGAATTATGTAACAATTCCCTAACACTATGATTATGTGCATTAATTTTGTATTGAATAAAAAATATATATTCATTTTATTGTTGTTACTTTTTAAATGGTTTTAAAGCACAAATAATATTTACAATTTATATTCAATTAAAAAATATATTTTGATGAATTAATGGATTTTTGAATAAAATATTTTTTTTAAAAAAATATTATTACTAAATTACTTTTTATTAAAAATAATTGATCGTATAATTTTTATAGAATTGTAATTTTTATTTAGTTTTGAAAGTTGTTTATGAAAAAACCTATAGAATTTTAATAATTCTCAGTTTTTATTTTAAAATAAAAAAATTAACATATTTAGAAAATTATTTAGAAAAAATGAATATTAATTTTTGATTCAAGACATCAAAATTATATAACGGTGAATTTTTCATAATTTTCTGGTATAGTTGAATATTTGGGTAAAAATTAAATACCGTTTAAATATATAAGGTGTTTTATGACATCATAGTGACCCAATAGTGATGTAACAAAAAACTATAAAATTTATATTCAGCCAAAATATGTTTTAAATTTAATATATATTTTTTTATATTTTTTTGATTAATTTTAGAAATCCATAGTTGACCCCACAAGACTTATGATATATTTTAACATTTTAAAATGATTTTATTTAATTTTTGAGTCTCATACACATAAAAAAGCCTAATATTTTAATATGTTCAGCCACTGACCATATAAAATAATTTTTTCCATTCCCCATTGGAAAAAACATGGGCAGAAACCATGGTCTGGTTTGTGGTTTTTAATATTTAATTATATAGATTCCAAAACCCATGTTTGTGAAATATTAATGCATTCCCCTATCTTTTAATATATAAACCCACCAAGATCCCACATCAATTCACTCAGAACCCTTGGAGAATGTCTCTGATCTTCCTTCCTCTTAATAAAATCATCTAAAGGTACCCCAAGGTCCCATGAAGCCTCTCACATTCCTCACTCAAGACTTTGAGATCAAAATCCATGTTTGGGATCCTCACTTTTCTTCTTTCTTTATTTATGTACAAGTTTCATTTTGTTTTTATACCCTTTTATTTTCCATTAAAAATGGTTGGGTTTGATTTCTCACCCACACTATACTTCCATTCTTATTTTTAAGGTTTATAGGCCACTTTATCTCTCATTATTTCTTATTGTGTACCCTTTTTACCATGGCAATATTCTGTAAGAGGCTTCATCCTTTCTCATTTTTCCATGTTTTTTATGATTTTATACCATTTTATTATCAATTATAAATGATGGAGTATGATTTTGAACCTCCAAAATAATTCACTAATTATTTTTTACTAATTATAGAAAACTTTCTCTATCATTAATCCCTCAAATGTATACCTGTTACTGTGATGAAATTTTGTAAGAGTTATTCCATTTCTCCCATTTCTTCTTGTTTTGTTATTATGATACCCCTTTTATTTCCAAATTAATTATTTTGGGTCATTTATATATGACCCCCTTACTATCCATTTCATGTTAATAATATGAGATACCACTTTCTCTATCATCAAACTATTTTATGAATTTTTATGTCACGGTGTTATGATGATGAAATTGCACCATGAATTTCCAAGCCAAAATCATTGTGTAGTGAATTACAAACCATTTCTCTAATAAGGGTATTCACCATTACGCGCACAGGAAAATTGAATGGTAAATATATGTATGTATTCCACATTTCTTTATCATGGAATAAATGATAATGTTGAGTGATTTCATGTAATCTGGTCCATGCAACACACATATGCATGGAATGAGATGTTTACAAAGGGTGTGTCGTGATAGTGCACTCGTGCATTTCGTAAAGAAAAGTATCAGGATAAATCATGAGAAATAAGTGTTGAATCATCGAAATTCATGTTAAATGGGGGTTTATTCATTACAATTCATATGAAATGATAGTTTACTCATTCACTTTGTGCAATGTGGCTTGAATCTTGTTAATATCGTGTTAAATGGTGTTGCCTCATCTTCATGTAATGAAAATCACGCTATATCAATAATTTTTGTTCATTTTTATATTATTCTTCATTTATTTGTATATTTTATAATATGTATTGTATTCTTCATGTTTTTACATGTTTACTCAATTTATAGGCTTTATAGGTCACCCTTTTCTTAAGTTTGTCCATAGGTTATCATATGCAATTCTAAGTATGACAAAATGTTTTGGTCATGTAAAAAAAGTTTTCAATAATGATGATTCTTGAATAGCCTGAAGGACATAATTTTTTATTTATTTTGATAATACACATTCTAATTGTTAAATGAGAACCTTAACATTACATTTCCCATAGACTTAGAGACATTACAGGACTCGTTGATCTAAAGAAGTGATACAGACTATGGCTACGAAAAGCCACCCCTCCCTAGCATATACATCATGATTAGATCTCCTCCTTTGCATGGATATTTGGATAGCTACCCTGTGTAGAGATGAACATTCCATGTACTGATGGTAGTTCCATTCATTTTCATTCCTCCAAATTCATTATCCTTACTCTGGTGAATGTTCCTTGCTATGGAATCCTCTTCTATAGATGGTAACTTATATAATCTATCTGGGCATCTACACATCAGGTGGCCCGAAGGCCTTCAGGTGGCCTGAAGGCCTTATAGGGGTCCTGAAAGCCTTACTGACCTAGAGGCATTGGTTTTCTGAAGGCATTATGGATTCCATGCCCAAATTGGTGGCCCAATGTGAAAATTTTCAGCTACTACAATATCAAACAGTACCTGATGTAGTACCTGATACAGTATACACATTGTACTACTATAGTATATGGTATATTACTATTACAATACCTTCTAAATACATTGGATTTTAAAATTTTACCCACTTTTTCCACCACAAACATACAATGTCAAATGAATATTTTGGATTACATTCGCACATAAGAACCTTTTAGGTTTACATTATTATAGAATAAAGACAAAACCTTAAAAAATATTTTTCATAAATATCCACATTATCTCCTACTATACACACAATTTTTAATTTGAAAAATGGTTATCAATATCATCTGTGGGAATTTACTCTTGAAAAAATTCATTTAAGGACTATCTTTGTAACACGGGAAAATGAAAAATAAGGAAAAGGGAGTGCCCAGATGTGTATTTAGAGTAAACATTGGAGTAATCAATTTGTGATCATATGAAATAAAAAGATCAGGATTATGGTATGTGATAATGAACATAACATTTAGTTATTATATCGTATATATCAAAGATCAAAATCATGAGTCACGGAATAAAAAATTTATTTTCGTAAGTAATGGGTCATAAAATAATAATGGAAAATTATACATAGGAGTATAAAATAAAATATGAAGTTTTGGAAAAAGCATATAACAAGTCATAACCATGTTTCCATTATATACCTCTAATAAATATAAAATGATGGAAAAAGTCCCATAAAAGAATTAGGCTTACATCATATCCCAAACCTGTTATCTTCTGAGAATAAAAACCACCCAACGCATTAGATATCTATCTGGGAAGACCCATCATAAAAGTTCTATGAATATGTGTGCCAAAAAATATAAATCATTAATCATATAAATTTTCCCAAATAGAAATGTGTTTCATATATATCATTTCATCAAAAACATGAACACACATTGATGGAATATGAATATTATCTTTGATCCACATCATCTGTAAATAATATGCAACATTAAATATTTTTATCTTTGATGATAAATGGTTATTAAAGATTAGTTGAAAAATTTCCTAAGTAAAACATACTTTCCATTTTTGAAATAATTATAAATTTTCAAAATCTATATTATTATAAAGAAAACATTTTATATGAAAATAACCCTATATATATTTAAAATAATTTTGAAGAAATCATGGGTTCAATAAATAGGGATACTTTACTAATTCTGAATAAGATAAAAAAAAATTCTTTTCGTGTTTTTATCAGAAAAATAAAAAATAACCCCATTTAGAAAATAGGAAAAATATATTATTTTCAAACCATTTTGTAAAAAATAAATATTTGTAAAAATTAAATTTAAATAATTTTAGGAGAAGATTAAAAAATGTTTATTAAAATATTTTCAGAAAACATGGATATGGAATATAAATTTTTCCTAACAAAAATGTAAAAATATAGATTCTCAAAGAATAATGAGATTTTAAAATAAACCTTCACAAACATAATATCATTTAATTGGGAATTATTCAATGAAGTAAATCATTTGGATTCACGATAAATATACATAAAAAATATTGGAAATAAAAAAACCAAAATTTAATAAAATTAAATTTCAAAAATAATCATACAATGACAAAATTTATGAAATAGTAGTTTAGCCCAATGAATAGAAATTGAGTTAATAATTATGTTCAATGTTTTTATCATCCATGTGGTAATTAAACACCTGGGTGACTATTTGTGACAAAATTATATCCATACAATGATTATTGGAAATAAAATAAAAAAATAACGGGTTATTCCACGCATAATCTTGGCATAATAAAATCAATAAAGTAGACATAAAACTAATGAATGAATACCGAGTTAAGAATTCCCATAAATCAAGTGTTTCATTAATTTCTTCATATGGAATCCTATTTTATAATAAATATTGATTTAATATACATATATTCTATAAAAATATATTTATCATGCGTTTTTATGATTTATTTATTTCATATAACAACTCGTTTAATATTAATATGATATTAAATTCATTGTTCTGAGTGATTAATGCATTGTTTTCCAAGCATGTTTTGATATGTAATTATTTTTACATATACATTTATCCTGGTATCATCATTTAATTTTTTTACTGTTTTTAAAAATTTCATTTATAAAAATTATATAAATATTTATATTCACTCCCCAAATGTATAAATAGAAAACTAATTACACCTTTCATGAAGAGGGTAGGTCATACATTCCCTTAATAATTATTTTCATATACTGATTGATGGAATGAAAAAAAGGCTACTGATTTTTCAAGAATCAATAATAAATAATATATATCACTCGTATTCATTAAACCCATCATATTACCCACATATATACATTAGTGATGATAAAATGAATTGTATTTCTATATCAAGATGGTTAATCATATACTAAAATGAGAGATAAATTCACTTATTTTTTATGGGAATGTGGGTGTATGCTGGTGTTTTAATAATAACACTAAAATTTTAGAATATTGAGTATAAATAAATTTAATATTTTATGACGATAAAAATAGATATCAAATAGGTTAGTAATATTTGAAAAAATGATCAGTTACAATGATTATATCTTCTTAGAAACATCTCATTTGGATTTATAAAGGGTTCTAGGTTAGGTATTTTGAGAATAAAAAAATAGAATTATTATTAGTAAGTATATAACGGAGTTGGTTAGGGAATAGTCAAACTTTAAGGGTCAATGTTTTATAAATAATCAAGGGAGTATGTGTCCTTTTATAATTGAGGGGAGGGGTACATTTTTATTTTCATAAAATATTAATTAATGTATTAAAATTATATACTTTGTAATACACTTTTGCGAGATTATGAAATTTATAATATTTTATTTGATAAAAAGTCACAGATGACATGTTATGATGGAATGTAATATGGAACATGGTCATTATATTGTCAACCATTAAAAAACTATATATTTGTGATAGGATAAAAGTGTATTGACTTCTCAATGAAATAATTAAACAAATAAAATTTTAATTAATTTCTAATTTAAATAATAATTTTCTAGAGTTAAGAAAAAAACAGGAATTATTATATAATTGGGGATATAATTACATTAGAATAATACATTTATCCTTAAAAACATTTCAAACATAATCCCATTTTTATCCAATATTATGAGTTTGATTTTTTCATTCACGAAGCACTAGATTCAGCTTCTATGGATCCAAAAATCTACAAAATATTATAAATTTATACCTCCTATATTTAGGAATTAAAAAAAAGGTTAATACAAGATATAAGAATTCCCAAAAATATTTATCTCCAAAATTTAACAGTAACACCCAATTTTCAATATAAATCATCGAATAATTAATGATACTAAAAATTTTCCAAAAAAATATTTGTTATTAATATTTAACCCTAAAAATAATAATGATATTATCACAGAGTCATCTATGAATAATTTTAAAATTTATCTCTAATAGCAGTAGTTACTCTTAATGTTTCACCCTATAAACTATTTTCTAAATTATATAATCTAAAAAATGAGAATTAATCAATAATAAAATAATATTTATCTCAAAAATATTTTTTAGAATTTATTCCTCACATAAAATCCCATAGTAATTTTTTTACCGTAATCATATAAGGTTTCCAAAAAACAGATCATCTACTAAAAAGACATAAATCACATATCCACCAAATCATTTTCCAATATCATAGTTATCTTTTTGATAAATCATATTCCCCCAAAATAAATATATTCTTCATCCATTAAATAATTTTACTTAAAATAAAATGACATTCTAAACATGAATTCATGTAGGCTAGTGGTAAGTTATTCACCCTTGTTACCCATCGGTAGAGGGTTCAATTCCTGTAGCCTTTTCGGATGCGAAGGGTTGTCACACAGTCTATGAGTTGTCCTTTTTCTAAAACTATATTAATATTATTCCAGTAAAATTAGTAAAAAGACAACAAAATCTACCAAATTACCCTTAATATTTTTTATCCACATATGTTATCTTAAAACATTTATTTTACATAAAAAAATTCAATTATTCTTAAAAATATCAAAATAAAGGAATGTCTCAAAAATACCATTAATAACATTTTTATTTATTAACATATATCCTAAAAAGGGGTTTCTAAGATTCATAAATTTTGATAAATGATATAATTATATACCCATGATGGTAAGAATAATTGATAATAAAATAACCTAATCTCTAATGTAGTCAAAACCATACCCTGATACCAAATATAACAGCCCATAATTTTCACTTCCTAGTCCGCTGTAAATGCTATAAACAATTTAAATGTAACCCAAATTATTCTATTACAAACAAAAAAATTGAAAGGAGAATAATGGATCTATTTCAAACCCAATAACATTTTACATTAATAGAATTATTGAATTTGGAAAATGTATTAACAACATGAGTTAATAAACTACAGGTTCATAATATAAATATTAACTCACACTATAATGATATTTTGATACTTCTCAACATGTTATAAACATTATCCATGTATAATTATTTAGTAAAAAATTAATTTAACATATTTCATCATAATATTTGGAAACAAATATATGAATATAGGTGAATATATATGCTCAGTATGGGTAAACATATGGGGCAATAAAAATAGGATAATATGAAAGAGAAGGATCATAAATAAAGCTACTTTATCATGAAAAAACATTTGATAATTATAACCTATATATCAAAGATCAAAATAATTGGTTGTTCCATAGAAAATGGAGGTTCATAATGCATGAGTTATAAAATAAACCTTGAGAGTGTTATAAAACCATGAAATTAAGGAAACAACATATAACATGACATAAACATGGGTCAATGATATCTGCAAAGACAATATAATTTGGTGGAAAAATGTACATAATGGAAATATGTTTACACACTATTCAAATCTTGATTTACCATGAGACTAAACATTATCCCATGAATTGAAGTGAAATTTAGTCTTCCCCATGAGGACAAGATAATGAATATGTGTGCCATAAGTATATAAATCATTCATCAACTCATAAACCATTAAAATAAATGTGTTTCATAAACATAATTTCATCACAAACATAAACAAACCATATAAATAATATGGATAGTATTATTATTCCATATCATCAATAAATTATAAGTAATATAAAATAATTTTCTCTTAGTTGAATAATTGTTTTCAGAGATCACATTAAATAAATTTTGAAGAAAACATCCATTCAATTTTATAAACAATTATATATTTAGATAGACATGAAATTATATTGGAAATATTTTCATTGAAAGAACATTATAAAATTTTAAAATATTTCACAAGCTATTAAGGCATAATGAAAGAGGGAAATTTTGTCTATTCTATATAATTAATGAAAACATTACATTCATATGTTTTTAGATAAATCTTAATGAACCCCATTTATTAAATATCAAAACAATACATTTCAATTTTTTTTATAATATAAATATTATGTACATATAATTTTAAATTATTTTTGTATAATAGTAAATACCTTTTTAAATTTAATTATAAAAATTGGCAGGGAAGATAAATTCTTACCAACATATGCATAAACATAAAAAATTTCCAATAATTATTATATGGTGATATGAACCATTATTGATATAATAACATGGATTTTAGCATTAAAAAATGTAATTTGTTATAAAAATTTTTATGATAAGTTCAAAATGTCCTAACATTATTTAGAGAATTAAAAAAATGTAATTTTAACTACCTTAGAAACATTCTTAAAACTAAGAATAATATGATTTTTGAAATAATATGGTGTAAGTTTATATTAATTAATCAATTTATGAAATTATAAACTCATCTGAATCATTTATATATATATATATATTTTAAATAATTTATTAAATTATTATTTTCTTCAATTACAATTAATCTTAATTTAGACAATATTAATTTACGCTGACTACAAATACATCAATAAAAAGTGCAAATTAAAATATAATTCAGTATAAGGAATGTAATATGTCATTTGTATATATAAAATCTATTTCACGCACTAAATTACTCAAATTATATTAATTATATATTATTCAAAATCATTTTTTTATTTTTCTATATATTAACACAATATTGTTTTATCATTTCACAATCAAATAAAGAAATAATATAAATTTAAAAATTTAAAATAAATTTCTATAATGTATCTAATTTAATTAATATAATAATTGATATTTTGGTTCATTCAAATCATTATTTTTCTCTATATGGACTCATATAATTTATTAAATACAACAAAAGTGACATTTTATAACAATCATTTATTCATGTCATATATATGTAATATTCCTGGAAAATGTTCCATTAAAACACAATTTTTTTGTCTAATGTGATATATGTTGAATTATATACATATAATATTTTTTTTACCTATTAATGTGATGGTTATACCATAATCTTATTTTTAAACCTTATATATTCTCTTTAACTCTTACCATGATAACATGGATATTTACTTTTTGAGGTTTAATATTGTTACTATAAAATTCCAAAAATACCAATAGATTGACCATTAATGAAATATTAGACCATATACAAATCATTTAGTATAATTTAATAATTTTTTTACAAAATTTATATTATTTAATAAAATAATATTTTTTATTAAACATTCATAATGTCATTTTTAAGTATTTTTCACGAATTTGAATTAAATTATATAAAAAAAATGAATAAATAAAAAAATTATTTTATTATTTCCCAAACATGAAAAAGTAATATGTGAAACTATTTTATGAATCTAATTATCTAAATTATATTTTTTTAATGTTTTTAATATCATTAATTTTATATTCCTTATACATGAATAGTTTTTGCATTAGCATTATGTCAATTTTTATTATCATTATATAATCCATAAAAATTATAAATAAATTTTCAATAGTATATATAAATAATTGAAAGTTAAAATTAGTATTTATAGTAGATGTTATCTTCGAGATAACAATATATTATAAATGATATAGTTACTAAATATACGAGTATCACATCATTGACTTTGCTTTAAATAAATTATTATAAATGTCATACTCTCACCCAAGTTGCTTCTATAAGATATAATTTACATCGTTAGAATATTATGGTCTAATATAAAAAATTATATAAAATTCTAACAAATTCTTGTGTCATCTTCTAGTCATTGTGAATTTATTTTTTACCTAAATTACGAAATTTATTATTTATCGCGGTAATAAATAATATCATGGTTACTATTTATTTTTTTCCAAAATAAAAGTGACAAATTTAATAAATTTTGACTATATTAATATAAATATGCAATCCATTATTTAGTAACTAAAACATAGATGTTGTATATTTTAATTTAAAATTAATCTTCCAAAACCCAATAAGAAATAGTTTTTGTAAGTAATATCCTTTTATAAAATAATATGTTTTATAATAAATTAGAATATGATATCCATTTGAAAATATTAATTGGAATATTATAAATTATTTTTATATAATTAAAATTTTTAACTGATTCAAAACATAATTTTTCCTTCTAAATACGTGAAAGATTTAATAAAAAACTATATTTTTTACTTTTCATTGAAAAATTATTTTTTTTATAAATTTATCAAAATTTCACCATAACAAAATATTGATATTCTAATTTAAAAATTGAATTAATTTTTATCATTTAAATTTTCAAAAAACTCCAAAAATTATTTATATTATTTTTTAACATAAAATTCAATAAAATTAATTTTTGGTGGAAATATGTTTTTGAAAAAATAATATTACTATAAATATAGTAGTTATGTATAAATAGTTAATTGATACACTATAAATGAGTATTACCATTGTATATTTCATAAACCATTAATAATAATCATTCCCACCAATTTAATGACATGGCTATAATGTTCACACAATATAATCTAGTTTCTCATGTAAACTAGATATGTTGTTTCTTGGGCTCTATTGAAATTATTTTTTTTAAAAGTGTGGGAAATAAAAAATGGTATAACTTTTGGAAATTTATTTTTTACTAAACCTCCACCCCCTTACCCTAGGCCTGAGTGGTTCTTTTGGGGCCACTAATTTTATGTATAAATGGATGTCCAACTGAGGATATGAACACTATTGTTACATATTATGTTTAGTTTGATTTAAATGGTTATCAATGTCGGTACTAATAGATTTGTATATGGTTAGGTATTGGATATTGGTTACATACATTCTTTTTATGTTGATATTTATTTAGATTACAAACCAATCATCAGGGCACTAATGGTATAGGAACATGAAACTAGTATCCTGGAAGAATTTTTATAGCCTCCTCGATTTGAATGAATAGGAAAAAAACCCGTATTAGTAAATATATGTGTATATTTTATGTTATTATTTTGAGGTCCAGTTTAGGTCATTACAAGTTTGGATTTCATGCGGGCAGTCATAGAACCCATGAGCCATTGGGTACTATATGTCTTGCTGAGTTCCCATGCTTGTATCTATATTTTGTGGTATTTATTTATTATAATGTTTATCTTCATTCACTATTTCTCTAACTAGTATTTTTTTCTACATTTTTTTGGTAGCCTACAATGTTTTACAAAGACGATTCTCATGTATTCATTGCATTCAATTACCTGAGCCACTCTTTCATGTTTACTGCAGGCGTGGGTTTTAGCTGTGGCCCCATATTGAGCTTAGTTTGGTCACACAGGGTTGCTCGAGTGGTATTAGGATATGACATTAGTTGGGATTGATGTGGTTATAATTTATTTTTATAGTTTTATCTTTTTGTTGGCATGTACGTGGCGTAGTTTTAATGTGTATGTATGTATGAGATGGTTGTTCGTGTACTTATTTCAGTTAATTTTATTAGAAATGTTTTCAATTTTGGTATATTTATTCTTTCTTCATACACTATTGTGTATGAAATTGGTTTATGTGCATATGCTTCTGCACTATGATATGGGAGTATAGTTTCCAAATAGTCCAATTTTGAACCCCGCTTCTAGTTGGCCAGCTCTATCATGACGAGAGGTGACCTTTAGATCATACTAAAAGTTGTATCAGGGAACTGATTTAGTGTCCTCTAGTACAGGGTGTTACAAAGTGGTATCAGGGGAGTCAAATTTCCTATATCTTACCACATGGGGTTTGGTTGTCTTGAGATATATGGCTTTTTAGGAGATTAAGATGGATACCATGATGTTACTTCATGAACACATGTTCTGGAAGGACGTACATGATTCTTGGGGCTGAGATTGATGTTTTGTATTTATAATGTAACAATTTTATACGATTTTTACTTCAATAAAGGCACTTGTTTTTACATTTTGATGGTTTATGATGGAACTCGTGCTCTTGGATCCTTGGAATGAGGCACATGGCTTGGCATTGACTTTTGGCTGATAATGGTAATGGTTTCTCATGAATTCTGTAAGGAATATTGTATCCACATGTTATAGGCCTTCTAGAATGTAATTTTATGTATTAGTGTTTCAAGAATTTTATTTTGGACCATTGTAGAGACACTCATCGGTGAGCACCCTTATGTGGCCCTTTTTCATAGTGGGTGTTAGGAACTTTAGGTATTAGTGTTATATGAGTGCTGACTACTATACCCATGTGGTATGTTTTTGGGTTGAGGGTGGTGGTATGTTTGTGTAACCTAGGGAGAAGTCTGATGAGATGATGGTAAGAGATGATAGAGTCCCTAGTCATGGTCTGTTTTTTAGTGTATGAAATCTTAATAGTGTATAACCTAACAGAGAGGTTACTAGACCAATTGATTTCAAGGAATTATGAGATGAGTCCATGTTGATAGCACATGGGTTGTGGCATCCTATTATTCCATGTATAACTATATGGTTGATCCTAGTCACATGGTGTGAATTTTTATCAGTATGGATATTTGGAAGATCCTAGTGGCCATTTCGTTTTAGCTCCATCTAAGGAATATATTTTTGTATTTGGGTTAACATGGGGGGTCTGGATGAGTTGTAATTTCCTCTTAGTGCATTAAGTACAACTATATGAGTTGGTAATTTGGATAGTGTTGTACTGGGGGTGAAATAAAGTATTTTTTTTGGCATGTAGGATAACATCGGTTTAGATAAATGGATGTTGAGTACTAGTGGTTTAACCTTTTTTGGTTTCTAGAGGGGTGGACCTATTTAGGTTCCTATATAGGTAATGGATTATTATATTATTGTTCTTAGTGGTTATGTGGAATATCAAGAGGAATATTGGTGATCATGGAAATGTAATTTTTTTTTGTGCACATGTCTGCTTAATGTGAAGACTGTCCATTTTAGTTTTTTTATAAGAGTCACATAAAATCGTTTTCTTTCTTTATATGGGAAGCATTTGGAGTGTTTATGTTTTGGTAGCACATGTGAGAAGGATCATTTAGGTTTTATCTATGTTAGATCTATATTCATCACTAGGAACACATGGAGTTTGAAATGAATATAGTGGAACATTTAACATATCATAGTATTTTATTTAGGAAGTAAGTTGGTTTTCATAGTGAGTTTCTTATGTTTTCTATAAGCATCATGGGTGATCTTAATTAGGAATTATTCTCATGGGATGGATTCATGGCCATTAAATAGGGAAAATTTTCAAAGACTATGTAATGTGTGGCTTTTAAGAGTTAGAATCGGGGTCTATGGTGGGTCAAAGAAGAGAGAGTGTGTGCACGTGTGTGTGTGTGATGGAAATGTGTTAATGGGATCATGGGGTCATGGGTAAACAGATCCATTCAATTCCTATGTGTTTTTTGACCCAACGTTATAGGAGAATATGTTCAAGTTTTTTTAGTAGATAACGTAGCTGTGGGTAGGATGAGAAACAATTTGGATTTCATTAAGGTCTTTTGGGATGTGAGTCTATATACATATTGATAGTTTTTGTTAAGTAAATTTACATAGATTTGACATTGGGAATGAGTGTGTGGTGATTTTTTTCATCTATGAAATCATAGTTTACTCCAAAAATTGAGATTATCATTCCCAAAACCATGAAATTGTCTTGAGTATGCTACAACTGATATTGATATACACCTAGATACCATAATGACATTTTGGTTTGTTATGGATCCTTGTAAAGTTTACACATATGAATATATGTATGTTGAGACCCTAGGTGGAAATTCACCATTAAATTTTAATGGGTGAGTTCATCCGGATGGACCAAATTTCAGAAAATCCCACAGGTTCTATTCTTTGATGTTTGGAAGGGGAGGTAATTTATGTTTTTTTGTTATCTTAGGTGAGAGTGGGATATCCTCATGCAATTTCTATGATAAAAGTGGATGGAATGTGGGATTATGTGGTACTTTTTGTATGGGTAATTAGGTTTTGAATATACTCTTATGGTGGGGATTGATGAATCAGGTGTGTAGGTGAAAACCTCATGCTGTATTAGTCATAGTTATGTGGAACTAGTTGTGGATCTGTTTTGGTGGCACTATGGTGTTGAGAGGGATCTTTGAGATACATTGACTCATATGGTGGGACATGAATTCTATTTTGATTTGGTAGAGGATATGATTGTGGATTCTCACTAGTGGTCAGGTTCGGACTATATTGGGTATGATTGGGTGGTTGTGGAAATACAGTGTGTGTGAGGGTATTTAGATTAGGTGAGATAGTGATATACTAGCTACAATAGATGGGTGATTTGGAGCCACATTATCAGAGGATGATCTTACTAGGCTTAGTGTACAATTTCGGTGTTGAATATTATAAAATATATTTATTTTTTTCTTGTAATGATGGGAATGTTTGGGTTTGAATTATGATTTTTAGTAGAAACCATTTTATCATAGTTTGGGCATGGACGGATGGTCACAATCAACATCAGTTGGATTTAGATGATGTGGATGGAAGACAATGATTATTTTTTGTCCATGATGTTTGTGTGTGGAAGGTATAAACCCTTATTCAGCATTTAATGGTAATAAATGTTTAGGTTCTATTTTGATTTCCTAGTGGAAAGGGTTGTATGTATCAGATGTTAGTGGTTATATGCTAAATCATATGTTGGGAAGAACCATTGAATAAACACGAATTAGGTATTTTTATAAGCAATCCATTTTTTTAATGGGATTGGGTAAGCTCCATCATTGTGTTTTGGTTTGATAATTGGTGTTTCTCGTAATTTTGGCTAGTTGAGGTTTGTCAGTTTGAACTTGTTCATTGTTTGTGTTCCAGACAATGAGATAATGAACAACGATTTTGGTTAAAATCTTATTGACCAACATAAAAAAAATTATGGGGTATAAACACCAGGGAATCTAAATGATGATAATTATTATATTGGGGAGTATCTAAGATCATGTGTTCTGATTCATACAAAATTACTAAAGAAATTTTAATTTTCGTTACCAGATAGGTTGAATGTTGAGTTAAGAATCAAAATGAGATTCCAAGAGTTTAAATGTATCAAAAAAAAAATAGATATGAAGAATGATTCTCATTAATTATAATAGGTTTTTGGATGAGAGTTCAGTCTTCATGTTATGTTTTAGGAACCTTGAAGAATCCTATCATGGTTGTACGGTTTGTTGTGAAACGTTTAGGATAAATCTTGTGAATCCCAAATGATCAATAAGTTTATAGTTCATGTTTAAATGAGAACTATTTTGTTTCCTTATTAGATAACATTTTGTGTTAAATTATGAAAGGTTCATAGCTATATATTCCATGTAACATTAGATGCACATAGTATTTGAAAAACCACCCACCTTGATGTAGGTGGGAGGTAGTGTTTAAAAAAAGGACGACCCATAGTTTGTCAAACCACACAAATTTAACATGATAGGAATGGGTGATTGACAGTAGGGGTGCCAATATTTAGCACATGGTTTGTCTAACCATGAAATAAATGGTGTTACCTCCTAAAATTTCATTTAAATTTTATATTTATCCATTTCCCCTCATATATTTTAAGTCACTGCTACCCTTTCTATCCTCTTTGAGTGCATAATCTAATAGAGGGATCTTTAAACTTCCTTTCTACTTCAGAAAACACAAAGATGGATCATTGGTCCTGATTCTCCATCATTTTGTGGTAATATTTATCCCGTATTTGCTTCTAGTTTCCCTCCCTTTCCTTCCTTCTAATATTGGGGTTCCATGATGAAGGTTTCATTGATGCTTCCAATGAAGCGTAGTGGAATAATTTGTCTCTCAAGGTAATTCTGGACATCATGGGTAGAGGATGTCCCAATATCGATTCTTCAGGTCATTCCATATAGTTTCATCAGGGTACATGACCATAATTAATTTTTCTTAGGTTTTTTAAATTTAAAATTTTAATTAGATTTCAATTTGGAATCACATATTAAGGATTTGGAAATGAATGTGGTCAGTGTAATGTTATGAGTATTCAGTGAGTGGTTTGCTTCTATTTCATTTCGAAAATATGACCCAATGTGTTTTCTGTTAATATGAAAAGTTGGGTATTAATTATTAAATTAATTATAATTTTTAATATATACTAAATGTTATTGTTTGGTTTAATACTAATTTTTGGGTGATCATGAAAAACTCACTTGAGTATTGAGGGATTTGTACGAGACATGGATGGGCTATGAAAAGGAAACATTGCCTTGGAAATGTTTTTAAATGCATCACTAATGAGAAATGTGGTCTATGAGATTTACTCATATTATTATTTAATTATTTTAAATTTTAGGTGGTGTGTACCATAAAAAACATGAGTGGCATGATTGTTTCCTTGGATTATGTAAGATAGTCAGTTCATTTGATGAGATAATGAACATGGATAAGGGGATAAGATTTGGTGTTCTACATGATGGGTTTCTCAAATGCATCGATGAATCATGGAAATGGTTTTCAAAAAAATGTTGTCCATCAACACAATTGTTTCTAAGATAATGATCCTCATAATAAGGGGATGGGATGATAATTTTTAACAAGGCTTTTGGTTTATATTAATTATAATTTAATATAGGTGTTTTTTGGATGAGTAATTTTTTAAGTATTTTTTGGACCTAAATATGTTTGATTTTTAGAAGTTTTTTTGATTTAATTGAATGTTTTGTATAATAGTGATTTTTGAGCCATGTATATGAGAAATGATTGAATGATTTAGTTGTCGGTCAGATGCCTTGGTAAAAGTTAGTATACTACATTTATACTATCAATCTAAGGCTCTGGACACTGATTGTATACTTCTAGTATAAAGTGTAATGTTAGGGCTTTAGAAACTAATCATAGAATTCAAGGACAATGTTACAGACTAGGGAAATGGGTGATGTTGGTATACTATGTAGAAAGGGATGTTGGATTGATTATCCTCCCCCTTGGGCTGGGCCAGACTAATTCTCTAGGCATCTCCAATGTTGTGTATAAATTGATGTTTGACCGAGGCACTTGGAAATAATGTTTTATTTTATGTATTCTTTGATAGACATGGTGTCCAGTATTTCTACTAATGGTTTGGTTTCTATTTATGTGTTGAAAATAGGGTACATTAGTGTTTATTTTTGATGTCGATACTGATTTAAATTCCAAACCAATGTTCTACAAAATATAATAATAGGTAGATTATATAGATACTATTGTTGTATGTTTTATAACCTCCCTATGTTGAATATATAGAAAACAACCCCATTTTGGTTTTGAAATGTTGAATCTCTTTCTTTCTTCATTGGAGCACTAGTTTAAGTTGATTGATGTTTTGATGGAATGAGTGTCACTATGGAACCTAGTGCTCATGGGGTACTAGATGAGAAGTGATTTCCTTTTCTATTATCAATTTTGTTTATAATTTATTTATTACTCAATTTATCTGAAAACACTATTGTTATGAATGGTATTATTTTTATACACCATTGGTGGTGGGATACTGTGTTTTACTCTCACCCTACTCGGGTATATATTTATTTTATGTACGCAAGCCACTCTCAAATTTTTATTACACAAACATGTTTTATTTAAGTACCCATATTGATTATGGTTTTGTTGATTAGGATTTCGTGAGTGTAATTAGGTGATTGGATGGGTTCGAATCAAGGATATTAAAAATGATTTATTATATTATTTTATTTTGGTATGTATGTATCTCACATTGTGGGTGTTTTTTTTGGTTATGACATGTTTGTTTGGGTTTTAATTGTTTTTAACTTTATTATATCTTGTAATAATAATTTTTATTTCTTCCTTCTCCTTAATCTTATGTGTATGATATTTAATTATTTACTTCACATTATACACTTGGATATGGGGGTATTTTCCCCACATAGAATAATTTAGACCCCCACTACTAGTCAACATCTTTTGGTGTATGAGGAAGTGTTATTGAGGTTTTGTTGGAAACTAGCTTAGAGAAACTGTTTATTAGCTTCTTGGCCGAGGCATTATAGGTGGATTTTCTAGCTAACTTGGGTGGAGATTCTGAAGTATAAATCACCCATAAACAAATATCCTGAAGCATTATGAATATGATGTGAATAAAGAGTTGAATTAATGTTAACATGAATTTTGAAACATTTTCAGAAATATATTCTCAATTCATGATAAAAGAGATGATTAATAGTGAACAATTACACGGGGAGTTAAAGGATTTGATACTACATGACCATCCAGTGAGCCATGATACAAGATTATTTTTTTTTCTTTGAGAAATAATTTTGAAAGTAAGATGCATATACATGATTGACGAGAGATATTCGTAAAACAATATGGTACTAAATTGATGAATAGAGGGTTGGTGGTATGAAGAATAAGAAATGACATAAAAGAAACAAAGATCGATATAACTAAGGGATTGTATTTCCAAACTCAATAAAGATGTATTGATTATCTCATGTCACAATTTCTTTAATATTTATATATTATTTGTTTTCTATACTTTTATTTTTTAATCATTAACTATGAATAAAAATATTTTTTGGAATTTATTATTTATTTTGGTTCATTCATTATTATTCCTCATTGACTTCTTCTATAATGAAATTTTTTTAGGGAATTATTCATTAATATTGTTCTTGATTTTGATAAGACAGAAAAAATAAAAAATTTATAATGTTCTAATTCGTTTTATCCACTTATTTAAATCCATAGATTGAGTAATGGAATTAAAATAAAGAATTCTTATATGTAAAATATAGTTTAAAATATTTATTATTAATCAAGTTTTCATGTTTGGTTGAACCTATTTTTAATAAATTCATATGTTTATCTGGCTAGTTTAGTTAATCATAACCTCTTACACCATCTTGTAGTCTCTTTCCCATATACCATAAACCAAAATAGTCATGAATAACATTTTTAGCTCCACAGAGTCACCCTCACTTCATAGTTTTTATTTTTTCACACAATATTACTCCACTTCCATATTTATATCCATTTTTTAGTATTATATATTTTAATAAGTACCTTTGAACATCCAACCTCTTTATCTTGGATGTAACAAAACATTATCTCAGTAATATTGTGTTCTAAATCTATAAATAAATAAATTCATATACCAATGTAGTATCAAATTTTGAATCATTAAATTCATAACAATGATAATTTATTTGGATATTCCTTAATTAGGATAGATGGTTTTTAGCATGATCTTCCCCAAGAATAATTTCTAAAGGCATGAATTCGTTTGTTATTTTTGGTAGTATTTCTATAAAGGGGATGTCACATATGAAAGGATTGGTTTATATGAAATAAATTCAAATTTCATATTATTTTTTTGGAGTTTCATATGTAAGGTCAGTTTGTGTGAAAGGTTTCAATTTTCAAATGAAATGATATGTCTTTAAGAAAGAATTAATTGTCTTCTGTGAAGGACTTCAAGAACATTATATAAATGATAGGTCTTGTAAAGTTAAATTATTTTATTTTTAAGAAATCATGAACATGTTTGAAAGGTTTACATTATATGAATTGTTGATCATATATTAAAGGAAGGCTTCAAATCAAAAAGAGTTCATAATCATTAATCAATAGTAATAGGCGACCATTGAACCATTAATATTGCACACATGAGTATTTTTATATGATGTTCTATATCAACATTAATGAAAAAATATAGGAAAATATTATATTTGAATTGTATAGTTGAATGGATATGATATTAATTTTCATTCACTATAACAACTAATCAACGTACCTAAAGCTATTTATTAAATAACTAAATTTAAGATTATCAATGTAAATATTGAACCATATAATTTAAATTATACCTTGAACATGGAAATTATTTTTGAGCTTCATCTTCAATTCAATTTTTTCAATTGGATTAAATTATTAATTTATTTTGATGAATAATTCTCTCTATTTTGGGTGATTTTTTATATCTAATATGTCATAACATGATAAAATTTTAAAATTTTTACCCTTAATATTATGTTATTATTAATATAAACATTTTATATGTTTATTTTTTTATGTGCAATAATACATCTGTTTTTTTGATAAAAAATTAATCATTAATTGTGTTCATTTAATATCATCAATGATATTACAGTCTAAAATTTCTTAACTATATTACATGTTTAAATTACTATGATAAATAATCATAAGGGGTTTTTTTCTATTCATATGTGAGAAATGTTGAATATTATTTAAGTTTTTAAATAGTTGTTTCTTAAAATCATAGGTATTTTTCTTATGTAATTTCTGGAAAACACAATTTTTGACAATTCTTATGACACTTAAATATTTATTTACAAAATTTGATTTAGAAACCCCCTTGAAATTAAAATTTCTTATTTATTTATTTCAACTTATTATTTATAATTTGTATAATTTTTTTTGTTTTAAGTGTGTATGGGGGAGGTATTTAAATATATTGAACTTTTTTTATTTAATAATATAATATAAAACCCTATTTTTTCAAAATTGACAATTTTTAAGCAGTAGTTTTATTTCTCAGTGGTTATATTTGTTCTTTAAATTGATTAATCATTGGATCCAATTAGTTATTAATTATTTTTGTTCAACCATTTGTTCAATAAATTAAAAATTTTCTTATAATCTCCATAAATATTACTTTAGGGAAATTATGGGTGTATGTTTTGAAATTTTTATTATATTTATTCTTATTAATTTTAATTAAATTGATGAAATTTTCATCCAACGTGACTAAAAGAACTCTTAAGCATTGTTAAGGATGTATTTTTTTTGAAAAAACTATTTATTTAGTAAATTATTCACTCTTATTAATTATTAAATTCACTAATCCATTAGTGGTTCCTAATTATGTTGTGTGATAAATTATGCATGAATGATCACCAATGAGAAAAAGATTACTTTATAATAATAATTCAATTTAAAATTATTTTGGAAAATTCATTTAAAATTTTAATGTCTAGTCATATTTTTTCAAAAAAAACAATAATTTAACCAAAATAAAATATTATCAAGAAATAAATAATCATTTTTTATATGAAAGATCCATGGGGAATTTAAAAACTAATTATTACTAGTATCAAAATTCATACATTTTATAAATTAATTATCTTGAACATAAGCTATTTAACTATTTGTTTGAGGAAAATCAATGTATTATCTATGCGGTAATTTTATGTGAAAATATAATATGTCTTTTCCATAGATAATATTAATGATTATTCATGAATTTATCGATAAATTATTCATTTTTATTCTAATAAATAATATTATGTAAATTTGGTGACTACAATTATATTCATTATATAAATTTATAGAAACATGACTTTTTTATAAAATATAGGGTTCCTTAAAGGGAATAAAATTTTTCAGTAATTTTATTCTATTGAATTTAATAAACAATAACATTTTATGAGACTATCATTTTAGCTAACTAATTTTATTTTATAGGATGTATTTTAAATTGAAATTTTTTTCCCTTATTGGCATACATATGGGATGTATGGACTAAAATTAGTATGTGATGGAAAAATATATTGAATGAAGCTTTCATTTTTACATTTTTTAATATTTAGTGGATATTTTAATTGATTATTTATATATATAATTTAATTATGTATTTCATGGTTTTCAATAGTTTAACTATGATTGGATTGATTTTATCATTTCCTACTAGATGAGAACATATGGAATCCAATATAGATTTTTCCAGTCATCCTCAAATAAAGATGTTGATAGGATCCGTGATACTTGTTAATTTGTATTTTGATAAATATAAAATAACATTTTTATTTATTGCCTCTAGAAAGAGTAATTTTTTTGAATATTATATTACTTATAGAATTTCTTTTTTAATTTATTATTATTTGTATTTTTTAATTATTTATATAATTAATATGAATATATTATAGAGATAAATACACATTGTATGAGTTTTATTATGAATTATATATTAATGTTTTTTATTTTGGATAATTATGAATTCTCACCTCATTATTTATATTTTATAATAATCTCTATAGTGGTCATTTTTATTATTTATTTCTCAAAATAATTTTTTTTCAATCATTTGTGTTTTATTCTTATAATTCTATGATTTAGAAATAGGATTATTTTCCACATTTTTATATGATTGATACCTTATGAAGTAAATGTAGTGTACCATAAAAATTTAATATTTAATATAAGTATTGATATTTATAAAACTATTTTCGTAATATATGAATTCAGTATTTTTTATTAGGATATTTATTTCATACAATATTAAGATGAAAATTTAGCAAACCATTGTACCATATAAAGAATCAGTATCATATGAAGAGTTTATCTGATATTACAAATGAACCCCACAATGGTACTCTACCCTACCAGTATAGTGTACCTTATGAAAGAAGACTACAATGAACCTTATAATGAACAATATGATGATAATAAACCATATGAATTATAAACCATAGCATTGTTTTATTTTTTTGAAGATATGCCATATGAAGTACATGTAACCTATAAAAACAGTTCGAAATATACTCAATATTATATATTTATTATATTTAGATTTATTGCATATACATATAAATTTTTTCGTTAGTTTATTTATTCTAAAATTATTTATTAATTTTTGAAAATATATGAAAAAATATATAAGTCATTTATAATGAAATAAATTTTGAACACAACATAGAAATAATGATATATATTAACAATAAATATTTACAATATAAAATTCTAATGTTTTATTATCGTGGTACTTATTATAGTATTTTATTCTTGATTGTCTTATATATTTATAAAATATGTTATGTTTCTTTCAATATTATAATATCTGTATCATATTATAGAAATTATTATTTTGAATTATTGAATATTAATTTATTATTAGAATGTCTCTTTGTACAACCCAGTTCTATTTTACCAAATGATAATGGAACTAATAAGAATACATCCTCATGAAGAATTTTGTAATTTTAATTCATGATGTATAATCATTGTAATTGAAGAGTAAAATTGTCAATATTATTTTCTATATATAAATGACAATTAAAACACATGAAATGACTTATATATAGAACTGAATGTGTGTCATGATTTTTTTAAAATATTTAATGTAATGCACTATCTCTACTTAGTTTATATATATTAAACATTAGTCTATATGATGAATAATAGTTGGACCATTAAATATTCATCATTGAGATTCCTTAAAGGTCCTTGAAGATATTTTATATTCCAGTGTTTCAGTTTTCAACTACCCAATGGTTTCATTTTATTTATTTAATTTCTAAATAATTGTCTTTAGTTGTTGTAAAGTATATGGGTAGACCACCATTAAATCTAAATAATAGGTTCCTACCACCCAAAAAATGTATTTTAAATTGTTATGATTGATCTTAGTAGGAATCACTATGTTTGGGAATCTATTTAGAGAAAAGACAGAGTTTTTTCTACTTTGACAAAAGGCCAGTTAGTTTTTGGGATTCTCATTCAGTTAAAGTCATGGGATAGTTTTGATAACCTTGTAAAATCTAGATTTGTATTCATCCTATAAAATCAATTTAGAATTAGTGAATATCCATACACATAGTTTCATTTGTGAAGATTAGACAAATGATTGTTTTCATATTAGCTACAATAAAATTCTTCTAGTCATTTATATATGATTATGCCTTGTTTTTCACTCGTACATACTTTTTTAATGTACTAATTGTTAAATATCATTATACACATAATTATATATTATATTTTAAATAACCCAAATCTTCTAGTTTAAAAATTCACATTCCATCCATTTTATTACTTTTGGTGGGGTGTAGAATGGGAACGGAATAACTGACCATACAGTCTAAAAGAGGGAGATAATAGCACCTGCCTATATGGGAAAAGGGAGTTTATGAAGTTTCCATGGAAATACTAACACATAATATTAACTTTAAATTATTTCTATAGAATATAAGTGGAGTAATTTTAATCCAATAACACATTATAGTTAAAACATTTATAGGAATTTTGAATGAATGATAAAAAGTGTAAAACCCCACATGGAGTGTAGTGATTTGAGACTAAGAGAGTTTTTTGATATCCAATATTTGTAAATATTTTTTTTCATATGTACACAATATAAAATAGAGGTGTAAGAAACATGAATTTGTTGAGATTTTTTCACAAAATATTTTGACTGACATCAAGAGAAATAGGTTTGAATTTCGAGTCACTATTATCAATTTAAGATGAAATAATGTTGAATATGGGTGGGGATGTGGATATACAAACAAGAAAGAGAATAATTAAATCCAAATTATATCATTTTATACTATATTTCTTTATATTTTCCTTGTAATATTATTTTATTTTATAAAAATACATTTTAACAAAAATTCATGATGGATATTGATTGTTTATTTTTGTCCACTAAATAATGTTCTTATTTTATTCCTTTAAAATATCAATTTTTTCTTCTTGGATACTATTATTATATTAAGTTCTTGATTCTTATTAAAGAATAAGTAGAAGAAAATTTGTAGTGAGACTATCTTATTTCATCTTATCCATTCATGTAGAATGATTGAGTATTGTAATTAGAGGAATGAATAATTTTCGGTATAATATATTTTAATTGTTTATGACTCATCAATTTTGAATTTTTGATTTATTCCATTTTCAATAATTAAATAATTTTAACATACTCTTTAAAAAAAACTCCACAGTAACCACAATTGTTATGTCTTTAATCTGAAACCCATAACCTATTATAGTAGTTTATAAATTTATTGACACCACACACTCATCCTCACATCATTAATTTTAACTCTACTAAAAATTCCACCTCATTATACTCATTTGGTAACTATTTTAAGTATAATTGGTTTTGAAGACAACTATATTAACATTTAAAAACATTCCCTATGGTTTAAATGTTCTATATCACTATACTAGTGTGGTGTATGTCTATCAATAAAAAAAATGATCATTCAATGACATATCCATTTTTTTCATTACACTACTATTAATTATCATATAGGTGGCGATTCTATAGATGGTTTATAATATTTTTACCATGATTATGACATTAACGGTTTGTTAAAGGAATTAATCCTTTTTTTATAATCTGATAGAAATGTATGAAGATTCAGTTTTATATGAAATGATGGGTTCTTATGAAAGGAATCCCAATTTTATATGAATGTAATTTATGTTTTTAGGAATATCAGGGTTGTTTGAGATGTTTTCAGATTCATATGGAAATGAATATTTATATATCTGGTTTAGATGTGTCCTATGAAATTAATTTTGGACATTTTATGAAATCGTGATTTAGTATAAAATATTTTTTATTTTTTATAAAACCAAGATCATGTACAAAATAATAACATTATAATAAAGGATGATATCATATTAAAGGAATTATTTTTTTGAAAAGACATCATCAATTTGCATCAACATCAATATGCGATCGACACTCCGTTAATATTTTATGCATTGGTATTTTTATGAAAACTACTGTGCAAAAATAAATAAATAAAATCGATGGAAAATATATATCTTTATTTCAAGGTGGAAGGTTTTTAAAATTAATTATGCTTTTACATAATATATTACCAGAATACATAAGAGAGCTTTCAAATAGATATGGTGTGGATTATCAATGAACATATATAAATAAGAATGCTATTTCTAAACTAAATCCTAGAAGTAATTTTCTATCTTTATCATCAGAGAAATTTATTAATTTGCATTCCCTTAATTTTTTTAAATATTAAAAATATTATTGATATATTATATCTCATTTGGATACTTTTTTTGCTTGTACGAATTTTTTATTTATAAAAAAATATTTTGATAATTATTTTTGTATTATTATTGATTTATACTATTTATATATTGATTTTTTAATTATTATGTTTTAATTTTATTTATAAAATTATTTTTAAGATTAAAAAATGGTCATGCACTACCCACCTAATGTTTCCTTCCAAATGTTGTCATAGTTCATGCATGTTTTAATATCTAGGATGAATCTTAAAACGAGTGTTATTCATATTGACATGTCGGTATATTTGAATATAATTTTCAATTTGAAATGTAATTTAATTTTGAAACCATAGAAATTGTTTTGGATTACCTGTATTTTTTGATATGTTTGACTTTTAAACACTCTTTTGAGCATTGGACATTTTTCATAAACTAAACATTCAATGAAAAATCACAGAAATAAATTTTTTAAAAGTATCCTCCAAACGTATAGATCATAAGTGGGGAAAATTATTTGTTTTTAGTGTGGTGGAGGGTATTAAAATGTTCAGAAATATCATCTTTCAAACACATCATAATCACATACGCTATTTTTTATTGGTCGTTTTCAACCATAAAATTTCTTAATTAGTGAATGAAAATTATCCTTGAAATTAATTATTGTTGTTTTACATTGAGTAAGTATTATTCTATGTTATACCATTGATTTAAAAAAAAATTATTTTATATCTCTCTCTTGAAAAACATACATTTCCTAAAATTTTACATTAATATTTTTAATATTTTATTATCTTTTAACTTCTTAAAATTTGTTAAAATGAAAAATCATTCATCAATATTCATTGAAAATGAGTTCGTGATCATGGGAATTGTTTTTTTTGAATGTTAATATTTTTGGTTGAGTTAATTATAATACATAATTAATTATGAAAATCACTCATTTATTAGTGTTTTAATTTATATTGTATGATAAATTATGTTTTTATTCTCACTATGGAGAAAATAATAATTTTGTTAATGCAATTGAAAGAAAATTTATTTCATTCAAAATCCTTTCAAAATTCTAAAATTCTATCATATTTTTCAAAACAAGATGATTTTTTTAACATAAATTTTTTTTTAAGATATAAATCATTCTTTTCTATTTGAAAGTGTCTGTAGAAAAAAAATGAATGTTATTTCTCTAGGACGTCACTATTAAATTATTTTAAATATTAATTCAAATATGTTGAAAATTTTGGATGGATTTCTTCTGGACAAAAAATTTTTATTATCTGGGTAAATATTTTTTAATATATTAAATGTTTTCCATATATATAATATTTCTTTAATCGTGTTTATTTTTTTAATTTGGTAATTTATTGGCTATTAAAATTTATTTTTACATTTTTTTGATAAAAATTGTGATATACATTATATAAATATTATAAAAAATGAAATTTTTATGAAAAATATTTAGTTCTGAATAATTTATTTTTCTGTAATAGTTATTATATGCCGTTTTGAATCCACATGGATGTTTTTTTGAACCATTAATTTATGTAACAAAATTTCTATTATAAAATGATTTTAAGTTAACAATTTTTTATATTATGGTACATAGGGAATATTTTGAAAGAAATCACTTTTTGATGGAAATATATTGGGAACTAAATTTTTATTTTCATATTTTATATCTTGAGTTCTTGTTTTAATGATTTAGTTGATATAAATTTTATTTCATTAGTAGTACCCAACCCATGTATTTTGATGAAATAATAATTTTAATTTGAAATTCACATACACTTTCTCAATTTGTTAGTTTTTATTATATTTATACAAATGAAATATAGTAAGAGAAATAAGGTGATAATGTATATGTTTGTGGCAGATATATGAGGACACATGTGTCCCTAAAGTCATAATATATTGTATAAATAATCGATTTAATGCATGTGAAAAAAGAAAGCATGATAAATATATATATAGTGTATGTTGGGATTAGTGCATGTGTGTGTGGAGTGTTAATAGGAATCAATTTCATGGAGTGTATCATGGAAATTTCACCATTTTCAAAACATTAATCGAACTCAAATATAATGGTGAAAAGAAAATCCATATAAAAAATACAACGTAATATTAGTTGAATGTAGCGTAACATTGAGATGGAAAAAATTGAAATAATATTCAAAATAGGGGAAGAAATGAACTACAACCATAGAAGAAAACATGATAATGATAGATGATAATATGGATATCAATTATGCTGAAGTTCAACACATATCAACATGGTTCATAAGAGAGGAAATATTTGATGTATTACCACTAAATCTAGGAATGTAAACAATAAAAATGTTTTGAAATGGAGTATAATAGACATCATTCCTATATTGCATTTGAGAACACTGTTTAATGATTGTGCCCAACACATGTTACATAAGATAAGAGACATTTTGAAAGTGTTATATGTTTCTTATTCAAATATTTTCTTTCTTTATCAAATTAAATACACTAATAAAATGATGTTGATGAATATAAATAGTAGAATGATTTTTTGGATACATTTTCTTTAGTTAATTGTTAATGAAAAAACTTTAAACTAAAAATTACATTGTACTAAAAATTAAATGATGATTTTTTTTGTAAATTACACATTTTAATTTGTAGTGACTATAATATATTGGTAATTAAATTGAATTGAACCAACTATATTTCTATAATTTTATGTGAGATATAACAATTCATGGGATAACATTTATTAATTAACATATTCCATTTCATTTAATATAGATATATTACATAAATTGAGGTAATTGAACACAAAGCCACCGAATAATTTAAAAAATGTGACTAATAACATTAAAAATAAATTATAACTATACAAATGAAATATTCCTATAATAAATAACAATTATTCTTCCATAACCATGGTGTATCTACTAATCCTTCATTCCCAATATCATTTTATTGGGCCCTCCTAGATCCGTTGTTGCCTATGTATTTATCATTGGTTTGCTATTTTCCAGCTTCCATCATATTCATGGAATTTCCCAATTCAAGAACAAAATACAAATATGAGGTTCTTCTCACTGGATTCGTTACATGTGTGCAAACACTAGAGTTTTGGAAAGTTAATGGGTTGTCTTTCACGATGAACTCTGGTATACTCTTGTGGAATGAGAACCTAATCACACTCTAACTAACACATGAAGAATCATGTGGTGTATGGTTTGAAAATGTTGGTTTTATAATTTATGGATAATAACATACCAACAATGAATGTCATCATACATGGCCTCGGCCCAACACTACCTTGTCCAACATCCATGATCTCCCTAGATATAATGGGGATGGGGTTGAAGATGAATTTTTAATTAAAAAGATTTACTAATTTAAAATAAAATAGTCTATGTTATTTTATCAATTTATATTAAAACATTGTAAATTTAAATTTTAATTAAAATAATTGTTTAAAAACCTAATATATCTATAATAATTATAGGGAAATTTTTTATACACAAGAAAGTGATCATGCCAAAAATATCACCCAATAATTATTGTTTCCATAAATAATGTCTGGATTCAAACTATAGGTAAGTTACTATTTGGAATCAACTATCCATTAACCAGAATGGCTTCTTATTCATATAATGCTTTCATTTCTATAGCATAAAAAGGTGGATAATATAGAGAAAATTTGTAGAAAATAATTGAACTGTTACCCAAAAAATTTTACTCTCTAGTGATTTAAATTTCATAAATTCCTAATGAATGTAGATTCCACCATCTCCATTGGTTTACTAAACTATAAAAAATTAGAAGGGCTAGAAATAAAAATCCATCTATGATGCTAATATATTTAAATAACAATTTTTTTGTCCCATTTTTAAATTATGTCATTGAGGGTTCTATCATAAGAATTGTATAACATGTTTAAAAAGACCTTTGATGTGTTTCAAGAAGTTATATTTAAAAACATTTCCATTAGATTCCTTGAGGATAGTATTATTTTAAATTGATTTTTATGATGTTAAAATAAAGAAAAAAACAATCATTACATTACATAAATCTTCATGAGTTTTTAAAATTCCTATTGATTTGGGAATTTGTTGTAGTAATCAACGATGATCACACATAGACTTTAATAAAAGATAACTAATATAAAAAAGATGATAGAATATTACCATTAGATTTGATGAATCCTAATTTGATATAAAATTCAATGATGTTGTGCATAATTAATTCTTCTAAAGTTTTTAGTTTTTGATAACTAAATGAAAATATAGTCCACAAACCAATGAGGATGCCTTTATCCCCAGATAATAGGTTATCCAAAGTGATATTATACTATAAATGTTTCAATTCATTCAAAGAATTTTGGATTTTGGCTGAAAGCCTAGACAAATTTTCATTGGTTTTTCAATACATCATTTCTTCTCGGCTCTTTCTCCCATCATTCTTTTCTTTTCATATCAACATTGTTCATTGCATCATATTATTAAACACATATACATTTTTTTCAGTCATTAGATATGTGAGACCTAAAAATTTAAATTAATATAAATCTATTTATTAAATATTAATAATTTACCATTAAATTGGCTAGATCAGGAAAATTGAGAAGTGGTAATTTCACTATTTTCTCCTCTAATATGTGAATGTTGGTTACTCTAAATTTATCCATAAATCAATGAAATAATACATTTTCATATTTAAATATTATTCTCTATTCATCACATCATTCACATTATTCTCAAAATACATAAAAAAAATTTTATTCTCATTTTCATGATTCCTTAAGAAGGAAATCCCTTTCTTGCCTGATTTATATAGAGGTATAAGTACATCTATCTCATAGTACCATTAAAATCCATTTTTATATTTTTTTAAAACCACAATACTCATATGACTGATTTAAACCCAATAGAAAAAAATGATATAAAATTATAAATACATGAAAATAATTGATCTGATCCTTTTACCAGTTAGATGCCTAATGAGAATTCCATGAATGATAGCACATTGAGCTCTTTTTATACCTTTTTTCCTCAGGTCAAGCCATGTCTATAAAATCAAGAACTCACCATCATCCTAGATCATCACAATTATCATTATATTATTAATATATAATTATGAAACTATTGATCCCATTGTCACCAGAATAAGAGAACATGAGTGGAACAGAATGAACATTCAAGGAGAAATCAGAGAATAAATACCCAGTTAATAGAGACTCAGTCACCCAAGAACCAGTATATCTAATTCACATTCTTCATTGCATAGAACCATCCTCACTAAATAATCCTTTTTCATTTTCTAGAGATAAACATTAAAACAAAAAAATGATATAAAATTTATAATAACAATGAAAAACAAACCAATGTCATTGAAAACAAATGAGCTCTAGTAAATAGAAAACCCCCCAAACTACTTTAATTTATCGATAAAACCCCCTAATAAAGAAACAAAATAAAAATAGAATAAAATTTTGGGTCATTAGTGATGGTATGAACAAAACATTTAAAACCCTTAATGGTTACTATTTCACCATAATAGAATGATTGTTATTGAAAAATATGTGTAAGTGAGGGAAGAGACTGAACCAAAATGAGGATTCATCTGTGAAGTGAATTCCATCACAAAGTTCTTATTTGAAGGTTTGAAGGGTTTTGTTATAAATCTTTCTTAATAACATAAAGAAACAATGAGTCGTGGAGGAGGAGGAAAAGGATAATGTAATATATTTTATTAATAAATCTGTTGTAAAATATAAATTTCTACAGTAGATCCACAAATCTTAAAGAATCCGACTAAGAAACTAGAAGGCTGGACCCATCATTGTATAATAAATTATCACGTATCAATGATCTCACTCAAAATGTAATGATTCTTACAATCACTCATGTATGAAAGAAATTTTGAAACTGAACCATTTTCTGGTGAGGTGAAAATTGAGAAAATTACTTTTTCAGGGTAAAACCCATTCATGGAGAACAAAAAAAGGGAGATCATATATATAAATAATTCCTCTCATGAGTTCTATTTTCCAATAATCTGTATTGATGCTCTATATTCAGGTTATGGTAATGAATTTTCACAGAGGTAATACTATGTGAAACACCTATCTAATAATAATAATATATATTCATTGTCTCAAGTAACATTGTAAAAAATCATAAAAGTTTAAAAAATTTACAGTAATTATAAATATAATCCTTCGACCTATATGGAATAAAATATAGAAATGTTTGAATGAAATATAGAATAATTAAAAAATATTAAACTGCTAAAAAAATATGATCCTCTAAAAAAATGAAACTCACAATTCCAAATCACTAAAAAACCTCCACATGGGACATGACATGACTATTTCAAAGCCCATAGAAATTAATTCATTCTACAACTGATCTTCAACACAAAACATTTACCCCCTCCATAAATTGTTTAAAGAAAATCTAGTCACTCTTGTAATAAAAAATATATACTAAACCAATTAAATACAATAAACCATGGGTTTTACATATTTAATCATCTATTTACGATATTTTTAATAGCAAATCCATAAGTTTATATTTTAACATTTTTTATAAAAAATCTATTTTGTTAAAATAGTAAAAAAATGCACTGAATTTAAATATAATATGAATGCCTATAATTTACATAAAAACTCAAATCATATATAAATAAAAATTATTCTAGAATAAATAATTTTAATGAAAAAATACATCAATTAGAAATTTGTGAACGTACCTTAATATTATGCTTCTTGATAGATGGAAGTAAGTAAAATTTATCGGGTAATGTAAATTTTGTCATTTTCATGTGTTTCTATGAATGTGAAAATAAATTCAAACTCATGTAAAAAATAATAATTTATAATTATTGATATTCCTCAATTTACACAAATTATAAATTAACTAATGGTTTGACAACATTAAAAGAATAATTGAGGAAACTATATATATTTCAATATTTTATTTCTAACATTATCCATGTAAATAGTGTATATTTAATTTTAATCTAAAAAATCAATTGAAAAGCTTTTTTATAAATTTCATTCTACATATATTGGATCTATGGAATTAGAATTATGTATGATATACTCATTAATGAGAGAAAACAAAAGGTGTTTGGATAGAATATCATGGAAAACATTATGTATAGAAAAAAGGAAAGTTATTATGAATATACATAAATATATGTTTGCTTTTTTAATTTAAAATAAGTAATTACATGGTTAATAAATTCAAAAAACACAATCTAAAATGGATTCATGAAGAGAAAATAGCCTTATCAATGAAATTTCCATATATGAACCACAATTTGATATCTTAAAAATCAATTATGTATTCATATATCTATAGAACCCTCTACCTGTTCATTCTTATCCTCATCCTTATTTGATTCTGATACTAATCTTCCCGGTCGTCACCAAAATTGAAAAACTATCAGCAAAAAAAGGAAATAAATTTTTTGTATACTAACTTCTGATAGGTCCCACACATCTATAAATAAATTCTCAAATCATATCATATAAATCATAAAATTCTAAAAATGGGTAAAAAAATCAGACATTGTGAGAAAATTAGGTCCATAAAAAATAAAAAAATCCAGACGAACCTTGAAATGAACAATACCTTGGTGAGTAACGTGGTGATAACATGGTGATACATCATTACATAAATGAAAAAAGATTTAGTGATATTAATTTTAGGATCATATAAAATAAAACACCTAAAATAGTTATTTTTTAAAATTATAAAATGGTAATGATTATAATAATTTTATAATGTATAATTTTTTAGTAATTATATCAATAAACTAAATTCTCACTGCTAACTATTTGAACAACTTTCTAGCATTATAAGGGAATCCACATATAATTTTTTAACAATTATAAGAGTTCAGTTAATTATATAATAATTAAATTGGATATAGTGAAAGTAAATATAATAGTTGATCAATATGGTAAGATTGAGTGTGTATGTAATTGAAATTTTTATAGATATGAGGTTTTATTGGGAGTCGAATATGAATATAACCATGATAGATTAATAAATAAAAAGTTAGATTGATTTTTAGTAAGTAAATACATGTATGGAATTTTATAGAAATAAAAAAGAATTGAATTCAATGGAATAGAAAATAATTTTTTTTTATGATCATAAGTTAATTATAATAATAGGTTGAACGATTACCAGTGGTCTTTGACTCATGTGGAATAGAATTTCAAGTTAATAAGAGTGTGAGGATTTCTGATTACACTCATAGTATTGGTGACCATTACTTTACACTTTTTATTATGCTTCCCTCTCTATTATCTATGCTACTACATCTAACTACAATAAAAATAACCACATTTAAAATCAATAATAATAATTAAAACCAACAATTACTACATATCATGCTAGGATGATCATTATAGATTCAATATTTTTGAAAATATAATTTTCCATGAGCAAAGGAATATTGGTGAACTCACATTAGAATTAGAAAAATGCATATTTCACCAACATCCAATAAAACAATAAATGGTCATAAAAATATAAATAAAAAATATTCTAACCTTCATGTTAGCTTATAAAAAATAATGGATGTCTTAACCAAAATATCTATATCTCGACTTCATAAATAATCTATGAAAAACCAAAATTTATATTTTATATATTCTATGAATTAATGGAAACATATTGAAAATATAATCCATAATAAGTTTATCAAATACCTAAACAAGATGATTCAATGATATCGAGCATCATATTTTTAGTTGGATGAACATGGATGGGTCGTTATAGAAAACTCATATGGTTGAGTTTCCCAGATCAATTGTTTTATCATGAAAGGTTAATTTTTTGAATTATATTTCATTAATGTATCATTATTTCAAAATATATAGTTAAATCTAGAAATTTATGTAATATGATAACATTCATACGTAAGTAGAAAAATTAGGTTTAATAAATAATGAATTTCTTATATAACAATGAAAAATGAAAAATACAAAACATTAAAATAAAAAATTATGTATTCAAAAAAAATAAAAAAAAAACCTAAATTTAACATCATGGGAATAGGCTATAGTTCTTAACATATAGTGGGAAAAAGGTTAAAAATTTATGTTAATCACATTAATTGTGTATATTATGTAATAATTCACCTATTGAAGGTCACTATTATTGAAAAAGTAGAACAGTCAACACATGCATCACAAATTCCATGATCAATGTATCCAACCAAAATAAGGTAAAATTTTATGAAAATGAATATAGTGAATTTATTTAAAATTTAATTAACCTATATGATTTCGACATTAATAATAAATAATAAAATTGTACATATAACTTTTATTTTTCAAAAATGTAAATAAAAATGGATATATATTAAAAAATCTGAATTCACATATTTTTAAAATAGTCACTTCATTAAAAAAGTTTAAAAATGTAATAATGGTATAAGATAACAATAAGTCATTATATAAGTGTAGGATCAAAATAATGATATAGATGCTCAATATACAAGAGGGGGGTGAATTGTATACTATAAAAATTCCTTTAGAACCTTTAAAGTTAGTTATGAATAACTATGTTTTCCTTAAGCAAAGGAAAGGGATAAGTTTAACAAAGTTAAACTATGAAAATTCATAACACCTCTAATACCAAATGAAAACTTGGAAAGAGATTCCGAAAGTAGGTTCCGGAAATATGGTTCTGGAAATTGAAACTTAACAAAAGATTACAATATAAGATTCTACCCTAAAGCGTATAGAATCTAAATGAAACAGAGTATAAGTAAGGAAGTATAAGAAAGTTATACTTTCCTTATAATACAAAATACAGCTGAAACAAACAAGTAGTAAAACTACAAGTAACAAGATATAATTCTTTTAACCCAAAGAGAAGGGTATCCAACAACCTTGGATAAAGGTCCCTTGATTTATACTTTCAAGCAAGTCTGTCCTACCCACACCAGGGTAAGCCCTCGATACGAAGATCATAGTCTCTGTCTTGCTATCCCCACAATCCCTCAACTTGAAGGTAGTTGGCCACCTCTTTCTTCCTCAGCAAGGAAGCCCTCAACTTTAAGGTGTTGGAAACCTCTGTCTTTCTATCCCCATAAGTCCTCAAATGTAATCACCAACATTCGGAGTCGCACGAAGCTTTGAGAGTTGATAAGAGCCTCTCTCTCTAGAAATCACTTCAATAGCATGTATGCACAATGTCGAAGAAGTTATTCATCGGTCAGCATTTCATCAGTTGTGAGCTCTTTCAAATGAGATCCTTTTTATAGGCAAGGTCGACCTCCTTTCTAACGGTCATATTTTCCTTAAAAATCGGAGGGACCTGTACACGTGTAACTTAAGAAATGGTTAGTTTATAACAGAATAGACGACATCGTTTTATAACAAAACAAGCATAACAGAATGTACGACATCGTTTTATAACAAAACAAGTGTAACAGAATGTACGACATCATTTTAAGTCTAACTTAAAAAAGGTCGGAGTTAAGATTCGGAGTGAATTTTCGGAGTGTAAGAAAAATATTAAAGAGTAGACAAAATATAAAAGCGTAAGGAAAATCAATGTTCGGAGTCTAACAAAAAATAATTTTCGGAGTCTAAATAAATTCGGAGTGTATAAAACAAGGATGATCAGATTCTATTTAATAGGTGAATTCAGAATGAGAATTCGGAATGAGATTTCGTCATCAGAATTCGTAATGAGAATTTGTCATCCGAATTCGTAATGAGAATTCTTCATCAGAATTCGTAATGAGAATTCATATCCAGAATTCGGAGTAGAACTTTATCAGAGTTCATATCCAGAATTTGGAATAGAACTTTATCAGAGTTCATATCTAGAATTCGGAATAGAACTTTATTACAGTTCTTATCTAGAATTTAGAGCCTAAAACAGAATGCTTCATATCAAGGATTCAAACGATTCCGAGACTATGGGAATGAATCCAAAACTTATACTTAAGAAATATATGAATGAAAATATGATAAGGATAATTTTTCTTACAAAATCTATTTTCCATATAAAAGAAATTTTCCTTAAAGATAAGGTGTTTGTGATTTTCAAAACAAGAAGGAATGGAAAAGTCATAAGGAAAACTTTATTGACTCAACAATGTCCCCCTTTTTGGAAATCACAAACATCCTTACGAAAAATAAAGTCTTAGAAGAAAGAAAACATTAAGGCATATCTCCCTTTTCTTATGGATGTTGATGAATACGACTAACTCCCCCTTAGGCTTTGAAACTCTATGGATCGTATTCTCTATTTCTGGAATGACATTTCATTAATAATAAGAAATTCTTCTTTAATGGAAAAATCCCCCTTATATAAACTCTATTAGAGTTGGTTTTCCTTCTCACCCATTGTTAAGATTCTTTTCCCCTTTTATTAGGGTTATTTTCTTTTTCCCCCTTTGTGATTTTCAAAAAGAATTCAAGGGAATGGAAAATATAACAAAGTACCTGAAAAATTAGAGGAAACAACAAAAGAAACGAGCAAGCAAAAATTTCATTAAGTTTGAAAGCTCGGCAATAAAGAAATTTAGATACAACAAATGATCGGATCTGTATATTTTGGGTCTTTTTCCTTCGCCATGAGACCCTTAAGAATTGTCTTTATCTTCTTCATGTCTTTATGGTCTTCCACAGCATTCTTTTCTAACACAACAATTCTTGCATTTTGAGCTTCAATGTTTTCTTCCTAGGCTTTAAGCTTTTCTTCCTGAGTTTTAATATTTTCTTCCTGAGCCTTCAACTTTTTTCAAACTCAATCCGATGATCCCTTTCAAATTTCCAGTTTTGAGAAACAGAATTCAGCTTCCCATTCATATCTCTGACTTCTTGAATCCAGAAATTCTTTTCATCTGTCAACTTTTCTTCAAAAGATGAAGTAAGTTCATTTATTTTCCTGTCTTCTGTCTCAAAGGCATCCTTCACATAATCTTGGAATTCATCAAAGAGCCTCATCTCTTCCACAGTCTTCCTCGACCAACTAGTCATCCTCTTACAAGATCTTTTGTGGGCTTCATAGCCGACAAAGAAAGTTTTAAACTGAGCCTCCATCCCAACACATTTGTCCATAACTATAGATACGGAGTCTGTTTTTTGATTCAAAGCATATTGGAGCATCTGGCATCTTGAATCAATACTTGAGAAATTCGGAATAGTACATACCAACTTCTTTAATGACTGAACAAAAAAGTCATTCCCCAACGTAGATGACTCTGAATCCGAGACTTTTCTTGGAGAATTATCTTCTTCAAAATGATCAACCTTCTTCTTAGAAGAATCACCAACTTACCTTCTCTTTATAACCACTGAGCTCGGGGTATTAACAACAAGTTTCTTTCCCTTGTCCCTTTTCGGAATGAAGTCTTGTTCTGGAGTTCTCTTTTCATTGTCAGAAACTTGAACCACATTGTCTTCATCATCAACAACTTTCTGAGCACCACCTTCTATGTTCTCCTTTTGAGCAATATCATGTAGAAGTTCTTCTCCCTCTGCATGATTGGCTACTTCTTCTTATCCTTTCTCTTTATCCTTTACTAGAGTGACTATCTTAGAAGACTCATCTTCTGAAGTTCGGAGTGACAAATGTTCCGAAGGTGTCCCCTTATAATCATCTACTTGCTTTAAAACATCACTAGTTTCACCACTTCCTTCAAAAACAACGTGTTCTTCTTATACTTGCTCAATCTGCTCTACTTCCTCAACAGACTTAGCTACTGCCTCTTTCGGAGAAACAAAGTTTCTTCCTGGAGTCTCAGGTAGAGATTCCAAAGAAAAAGATCTTGGAATAGGAATGTTTGCTGAAACAATCTCATTAAACTTCAACAAAGCCTGAGCTACCTCAGCTTCAGACATATCCTTCTTAAGATTCTTTTCTTTCACTTGTTTTTCTAGCTTATCCACAGTTCTTTCCTTCAAGGCCTTAGCCTCCGCAAGATCCAAGACAAACTGAGGCTCCCCTTGCACTCTATTCTCTTTGATTTCCCACCACTTGGCAACTACTTCATCTGGGTAAGCTTTCTTCTTCTTCGGTTTAGGAGGTGCGGAATGAACTTACTTAAATTTGGGATTCTCTACTTCAACTAAAACTTCCTTCAACTTCATCTTCTTCACTGATTTAGAAGTTTCTGGATCATCAACTTTCAGAACCGCTTCTTCTTGAGTAGGTAAATCAATAAACTGACCACTCTTCTTATCGAAGGCTACATCCATCCTTTTGAGAGTACCATCGCTCACCAACATGATCTTGAAAACTCTTGTCTTAGACTTGCAAGCCTCCTTGAAAGACTCAAGGCACCGAACTATCAACTTTGAGAGTATTGCTGGATACATTATGATCTGATCTCTCAGATTCCCTTTCTTAACATTCTCAAGGGTAATGAGAATGTGTTTCATCAGATTAAACTTCCTCATATTTATCAGAAAATCTAGGATGTAGATCTCACACTTCTTCAAACTATCTTTGTTACCCTTTCTCGGTATGATAAGGCATTGTACCCAGAATTCAAGAATCCGGAAATTTGTAGATAGAGAAGCAATCATCGGAGCCTTATCATCTGACAGTCAGAGAGTTTCCAAAGCCTTTTCCTTGTCGAATCTTCCCTTTGAATTCGGAAATACATGAGAAATAAACTCATCTTCTCCATCATTGTTCAGCCCTACCATGATGGCTGCCTTGTCATAAGAAAGTTTATAAGTCTTGCTATAAGACTTAAATGACAACTTCTCTCTACCATCTTCCATAAGGAAGGAAACTGTCTCATAGAACTCTATAATCAAATCCGAATAAACTTCATCTTGATTTTCGGGCTTGGATACAACAACATCTTCCCATCCGTTGAGCTTAATATTTTTGGATATAAGAGAATCGTACTTGTTGAAGAATCAGGATGAACCAACCTTTCTCTATATACTAACCACTTTGAAATCGTCTTAGAGGAAGACATGTCCTGAGAAGCTACTTCCACAGAAATTCATATCTGAAGACCTCTGAGAAGTTTGGAACTAAGATTTCTGAAGTTCGGAACGGTCTTAAAACAGTGAGGCAGAGCTTCGGGACGCCGGAGATTGAAAACCGATGTGGGAAAACCATTTGGGGTCACCTTTATATAGGTAACGAGAAGACGGTTCAACTTCCTCAGTTGATCGAATGGTTGTGACAAGCTGAGATCAGATCTGACGGTTGAAAACCAATTCTCAAGAAAACATGAATCCGATCTTTTGAGGTTTTTATTAGAACAACGATTTAGGAAAACTATAATCCGAAAAAAATGTAAGAAAATGCCAGCATGTAAAGTATGACTACGAAAACTTGAGTAAGGAAATCGTACCTTTCGAATTGGCTTAGGAGGATTATTCGTAATGGGTAAAATTCTAAGGAAAGATAAGAAAAAAATCTTTACTATGAAAAGACATAGTTCACAAAACTTACTACGAAAAACAAACTCAGTACGGAAAACTCAGTACGAAAATTTCATTACAAAGTTTTAAAACAAAAATCTCATTATGAATGATTCGTACGAAAATCTCGTTATGAAAATACCAGTACAAAATTTTCCATTCCGGAAGTTTTCAACACGAAAATTTCCATTCTAGAAGTTTTCTATACAAAAATATCCATTCTGGAATATTTTTCTTCCGGAAATTCCCATTCCATAATTTTAGTTCTGAAAAGTTTGAAAAACTATCTTTGAAAAATTTAGTTACCCTAACAATAAAATGTACTCCCCATGTAAAAAGGAGTTTATTGCTGTAAAGAGACTTTTTCAATAGAAAGTTAATTAAGAATGATTACCTTACGGTTATCATTTTTATCTTCTGTTTAATGTATTGAAATCTATCAGAAGGAAATGATTTTGTGAAAATATCAGCAAGTTGATCTTGCGTTCCGATAAACTGAAGAATAATATCTCCTTTTAGTGTGTTATCCCTAAGAAAGTGATGCATAATATCTAGGTGTTTTTCATTAGAGTGATGTACAAGGTTCTTACTTAAGGAAATGACACTTCTGTTATCACACAAAATTTGAGTTTTAGTAAAACTCAAGACATAGTCTGTGAGTGTGTGTTGCATCCACAACACTTGAGCACAACAACTTCTATCTGCTACATATTCAGCTTCAGCAGTGGAGAGTGCTACAGAATGTTGCTTCTTGCAAGACCAGAAACTAATGAATCTCCTAATAAATTACAAGTTTCAGATGTACTCTTTCTATCCATTCTACATACACCAAAGTTAGTATTAGAAAATCTTTTTAGAACAAAATCATTTCTAGAAGTATAAAATAATCCTAGATCCATGGTTCCTTTAAGGTAGTGAAAAATTATTTTTACTGCCTTTAAGTGAGATTCCTTAGGATTGGACTGATATCTTTCACATAAGTATACTGTGAACATTAAGTCTGTTCGACTAGCTGTTAAGTAAAGTAGACTTCCAATCATACCTCTAAAATATGTTTGATCTACTGGTTTCCCAGCTTCATCAAGATCTAAAGAGTTTGAGGTACCAATAGGAGTACTTATACTCTTAGTGTTGCCATAACCATACTTTTTAATAAGATCTTTAATATACTTATGTTGAGATATGTAGGTTCCTTATAGTTTTTGAGAAATTTGAAAACCAAGGAAAACAGTTAACTCACCCATCATACTCATTTCAATCTCAGATTTCATTAGACATGCAAAAGAGTCAGTTAAGGATTGCTGAGTTGAACCAAATATGATGTCATCAACATAAATTTGAACAATCAAAACATTTTTCTTATCTTTCTTAATAAAAAGGGTTGGATCTGCATTTCCATTAACATAGTTATTTTGATGCAAAAATCCAGTGAGTCTATCATACCATGCTTGTGGGGCTTGTTTAAGACCATATAGAGCTTTGGTAAGTCTAAAGACATGACCAGGATGTTTTGATCTTCAAATCCAGGAGGTTGTTCAACAAAAACTTCCTCTTGGACATAACCGTTAAGAAAATCACATTTCACATCCATCTAAAAAAGTTTAAAATTAAAGAAGGCTGCAAAGGCAAGTAGAATACGAATAGATTCAAGTCTAGCTACTGGAGCATAGGTTTCTTCATAGTCTATTCCCTCTTGCTGATTATAGCCTTTAGCAATAAGTGTAGCTTTATTTCTTACTATGACTCCATTTTCATCACATTTATTTCTGAAGACCCACTTTACTCCAATAACAGTAGTTTCCTTAGGTCTTTCAACCAAGGTCTAGACTTTATTCCTTTCGAGTTCATTTAGTTCATCATGCATGTATTTGACCCAATCATCATCACTTAAAGCTTCATCAGGGCTTTTAGGTTCTAATTGGGAATGAAATGCTAGATGTTCTACTTCATTTCTTAAGGAACTTCTAGTCCTTAGATGTTTCTTTACATCACCAATCATACTATCAATTGGATTATTCTTAAGAAACACCTGATTTGAGTTTTTTAAAGCCTGTTCATCAACATAGGGTAGAAAGTCTTATGGGGTAAATGTTTCAGAAATATCTTCTTGAACATTATCCTTATCAGAAGGTTCTTCTATCAAAGGTTGACAATCAGTTTTTGAAAACACATCCGAGGATGTAGGCTGGTATGGTTTAAAAACAAAAGGATCAGACTCATCAAATTTTACAAGTACTGTTTCTTCAAAAGTACAAGTATTTTTATTAAAAACTCTATAAGCCTTAGAATTTGTGGAATATCCTAAGAAAATTCCTTCATCAGATTTTGGTGAGAATTTATGTAAGTTATCTTTAGTATTCAAAATGAATACCTTGAAACCAAAAACATTGAAGTAGGATAGTCTTTATTTTCTACCATTCTATAACTCATAAGGAGTTTTATTAAGAAAAGGTCTAATCAAAAATCGATTTATAGTATAACAAGTAGTACTTATAGCTTCAGCCTAGAAATGTCTAGCTATAGAATATTCACCCAACATGGTTCTAGTTATCTGTTGAATAATTCTATTTCTCCTCTCAACTACACCATTTTGTTGAGGAGTTCTAGGTGCTGAAAAATTGTTAGTAATACATTTTCTACTACAAAAAGTTTCAAAATCAGAATTTTGAAATTCTCCTCCATGATCACTATGAATAGTTTTCAATGGAAGGTGTTTCTCATTTTTAACTTGAGCTCTAAAACTTTTTAAATAAGAAAAATCGTTAGATTTCTTTTCTAGAAAATAAACCCATATAAATCTAGTGTAATCATCTACTAGAACAAACACATAGTGTTTGCCTCCAATACATCCAGTTTGTGATGGACCAAAAAGATCCATTTGCACTATCTACAATGCATCATTTGTTGAGACTTCAATGATCGATTTAAAACTAGATTTATGTTTCTTTCCATATTGACAAGGATCACAAACTTTAGAAAAATCAAATCTAAGCTCCGGTAGATCCTTAACTAGTTTCTTCTTAGTGAGTTTACATAGGTTTCTAAGGTTAAAATGACCTAGTCTCTTATGCCATAACCAAGAATGATATTCCATTGCACTTAGGCAAGGTAAATCTTGGCTCTTGAGGTCTTCTAAATTTAAGGTGTAAACATTCTCATTCCTATTGGCTGAGAGAATAAATTCTTCCTTGGAATTGTGAACTAAGCACTAATCATTCCTAAAATTCACAAGGTAACCTTCATCACATAACTGACTTATGCTAATGAGGTTGTGCTTAAGACCCTTAACAAAAAGAACATTTGAAATCAATGTTTTTCTTAAAAGAACAATACTACCAATACCAACAATCTCTCCCTTATCATTGTCTCTGAAAGTTACCTTTCCTCCGTTCGTTTTGATAATCTTTTCAAAATAGCTTTTGTTACCAGTCATGTGTCAGGAACATCCACTATCCATGTACCATGTATTTTTGCTGATACTCTCTTTATTTTCGTGAAATCAAGAAGAGAATAAGAATTTTGGAATCCAAACTTGTTTGGATCCGAGATTTCTAGATAACAAAATTTTAGGAACCCACATCTTCTTAGAAAAGTATGTTTTGTGAAATCCTAGAGATTGGGTTTTGTTTAATGAACAATTCTTTTCCCAGTGACCACCACATTGACACTTAGTACAAAATGGGTCACTTTGGGGAACAAAATAATTGTTACTAAAAATTGGTTTTGCATGGGTATAACCGAATCCGGATTTATTTCTTAAAGGTCCTATTTGGGAATACATTTTATCAAAATTTTCCTTACCATGGGTAAAGTTTGATAAACACTTCTTTAAGGAAAAAATTTCGGGCTTAAGTTTTATAACCATGTTTTTATCCTCAAAATCATTAGTTTTAGAACTAGATCTAGGCTCGAAAACATTTTCCTTAGAAATTAATTTTTCTAACTCTAGAAAGCTTGTTCTTCTCAGAACATTCTTCCTCAAGATTTTTTGAAATACTTTCAAAATCAGCATTTTTCCTATCAAGATCTTTAGAAATATCTGATATCTCTTTTGTAAGAATATTATTCCTAGAGTTTTCCTTATCAAGTTTTTTATTGAGTTTGGAATTCTCAATTTCAAGAAGTTCAGCAAACCTAGAAACTTCTTCATAGGTAGGTGAAGTATTTTCTTCATCAGAAGATGATTCTTCATCTAAGGAGTTATAATACTTACTATCATTAGAATTTAAAGAAACATTGGTCAATGATTCAACATTTCATACCTTAGCCATAAAACAATGATTATCAATAGGTAATCTGGCTATAAGACCAAGATTCTTCTGTCCTGAAGATTCGTAATCAGAAGATTCATCTGAAGAGTCACCACCACTGGCACCCCATGTATCATTTTCTTTCAGCACTTTCTTAGTTTTGTCTTTATAATACTTCTTTCTATTCCTGTCGAATGCTTTTCTTCCCTTTCTTTCTTTTTCAGTAAAGGGAAATCTGGTCTAATATGTCCAGCTCTCTTGCATTCATAACAAGTAACTTCTCCATCTTTCCTATCTTTCCTTTCTTTTTCTTATACTTAGATTGGAAAATTCTCTGACCAGCTATCTTGTTCATACTTCGAGAAAGATTTTCTAACTCACTTTCAGAGACTTCACTCTCACTAGATTCGGATTGGAAAATAACTTTCTTAGACTTGGATCTGGTTACTCTCTTAGGAGTCTTAGCTTTCATCAGATTTGATGTTGTTTTAAAAGCAACAGTACCATTCCCATTCTTTTTTTCATGTTGTTAGCATCTCTCTTTATTCTTGTTTCATGTTGGAGAAGAGTTCCAAATAACTCATCAAGAGAAATTTGAGTTACCTTCTTGTTCTCATCTATAGCTGTTCTTTTGGATTCCTACTCATTGGGGATAATATCAATTATCTTATCCAAAAGTGCTTCATCATCTATCCCTTTCTCTCCCATAGACTGCAAACTGTTGAAAATAGTCATAAATCTATGTTGAACTTTACAGATTGGTTCACCATACGGAAAATTGAAGCCATGGTATTCATCTCTAAGTATAGCTCTCCTAGTCTCAATCACATTAGAAGTTCCAAAGTGTGTAACTTCTAGCTTCTTCCAAATACAATTAGCTATTTCACAAGAAGAAATTTTGCTATAAATATTTCTAGTCATTGAACAAAGTAGAGGATTTCATACCATATAGTTGAGTTGATACTCTTGATTTTCCTGGTTAGTAAAAGTTCTAACTTCCTTGTCAAAAATTTTATAATCTCCAGTAATCATAACAAATTTTCTCCACTCCAGTATTGATAACAAAAGTCTTCATTCGATCTCTCTAGTACTCATAACCATTACCATGAAATATTGGTGGTCTTGTAGGATTTGGATTATCAATGGAACCAACATTAATTCCTTCCATACATAAAATAACCTTTGGCACACAAACTTGTTAGTAAAAAAAGTTCATAATAACAAAGTTAGGAATGAGAAAATTCGGAATGACATTGTTAGGAATGAGAAAGTGAGCATGAAAAACTTATACGTGAGTACAAGTATTTCAGAGACCTCCTCTGATACCAATTGTAGGATCGAAATAATGATGTAGATGCTCAATATACAAGAGGGGGTGAATTGTATACTTTAAAACTTCATTTGGAACCTTTAAAGTTAGTTATGATTAACTATGTTTTCTTTACGCAAAGGAAAGGTCTAAGTTTAAAAAAGAAAAACTAAGAAAATTTACAACACCTCTAACACCAAATGAAAACTTGGAAAGAGATTCCAAAAGTAGGTTCCAGAAATATGGTTCCGGAAATTGAAAATTAACAAAAGATTACAATATGAGATTATACCTTAAAGCGTATAGAATGTAAATGAAACAGAGTACATGTAAGGAAGTGTAAGAAAGTTATACTTTCATTATAATACAAAATACAGTGGAAACAAACAAGTATTAAAACTACAAGTAACAAGATATAAGTCTTTTAACCCAAAGAGAAGGGAATCCAAACACCTTGGATAAAGGTCCCTTGATTTATACTTTCATGAAAGTCTGTCTTATCCACACCAGGGTAAGCCCTCGATACCAAGATCGGAGTCTCTATCTTTCTATCCCCGCAAGCCCTCAACTTCAAGGTAGTTGGCCACCTCTGTCTTCCTCAGCAAGGAATCCCTCAACTTCAAGGTGTTGGAAACCTATGTCTTCCTATCCCCGGAAGTCCTCGAATGTAATCACCAACATTCAGAGTCGCATGAAGATTTGAGAGTTGATAAGAGCCTCTCTCTCTTGAAATCTCTTCAACAGCATGTATGCACAATGTCGAAGAAGTTATTCATCAGTCAACATTTCATCAGTTGTGAGCTCTTTTAAATGAGCTCCTATTTATAGGCAAGGTCGGCCTCCGTTCCAACGGTCATATATTCCTTAAAAATCGGAGGGTCATGTACACGTGTAACTTAACCAATGGTTAGTTTATAATAGAATAGACGACATAGTTTTATAACAAAACAAGTGTAACAGAATGTACAACATCGTTTTATAACAAAACAAGTGTAACAGAATGTACGACATCATTTTATGTCTAACTTAAAAATATTCAGAGTGAAGATTCAGAGTGAATGTTCGGAGTGTATGAAAAATATTAAAGAGTAGACAAAATATAAAATCGTAAGAAAAATGAATGTTCAGAGTCTAACCAAAAATAATTTTCGGAGTCTAAATAAATTCGGAGTGTATAAAATAAAGATGATCAGATTCTATTTAATAGGTGAATTCGGAATGAGAATTCAGAATGAGAATTCATCATCAGAATTCATAATGAGAATTTGTCATCAGAATTCGTAAAGAGAATTCTTCATCAGAATTCGTAATGAGAATTCGTATCCAAAATTCGGAGTAGAACTTTATCAGAGTTTGTATCCAGAATTCAGAATAAAACTTTATCAGAGTTCGTATCCAGAATTTGGAATAGAACATTATTACAGTTCTTATCCAGAATTAGGAGCCTAAAACAGAATGCTTCATATCAAGGTTTCAAACGATTCCAATACTATGGAAATGAATCCGAAACTTATACTTAAGAAATATATGAATGAAAATATGATAAGGATAATTTTTCTTACAAAAGCGATTTTCCTTATAAAATCAATTTTCCTTAAAGATAAGGTGTTTGTGATTTTCAAAACAAGAAGGAATGGAAAAGTCATAAGGAAAACCTTATTGACTCAACAATATGTTTTGACACATAACTCTTTTAAAAATAATCTGAAATTTAAAAAATAGAGAAGTTAAAAAACTCCCCTTGCTAAAGCCTTGCATATGTTTAGTAAAGATTCCCTAGAAGCTGCTTGATTCAAAATGATGCATTTCAAAATCTATTTTCATAAGCATGTAAATTTGAAGAGTTAGTAAGGAATAAATAAAAGGCAAAACAAAAGATTGAGAAAATTTACCATAATAATGAGATGGTGTCACCCAAAACTGATTCATTTTTTTAATGATACAAATGATATTTGAAAGATAATTAATGTATATTTAAAAAATCTAGGAATTATTTCTTGAATAAATTATCATTTATCACAAAAACATTTAACACAATTATAATTATTCTATCATGAGAAGAATCAGATTTAGAACTTGTAATGTCTTGGATTTTCTGTGTATTATTTTTAAATATTATATGAAATTATTGCGAGACCATCCACATAGACGACACCTTATTCTGAGGCCCGGTGAGCTCAGAACAGTGGTTTGAAACATTTTAAGTTAAGTGAGATTACACTCGTGCGTGATTATGGCAGTTTCCAAACGGATGCCCGGATTACAAATCTGAGGGCACCGTTACGTCCAGGATGACGACTTTACCCATGAATGAGCCTAACCTTGTCCGGAACGAGTCGGGGGGAAAAGTAAATTTTCAGAAAATTTTAGCAAATAAAAATAAAATAAATTTCTACTAAATGTTTATTTTATTTTATGTAAACAGTCACTACGGTGCGAAAATGGGCAAATGTTTCCATAATTAATGAATGTCATAATGAAGCAAGAATGGAAAGTTGGATTCATTATTACAGCCGCATAATTAATTTCCATGCACATTTCCCTTTTATTGGGATGATCAGATGTTGCTTGATAGTGACGATTGAGGGGAACCTATAGAGAAATCTACTGGGCGTTGGAGCAAACTCTCGGGGACGAACGATGACAAATCAATGTTGTGAATCGCTGCACCAACGATGTTCGAGGATCTCGATGATGATGGAAGCGCGATGCCTTCGTCAACGATCAATCATTTTTAAAGGTAGGGGTTGTAATTTCATCCATATTTTCCCGTCTTTGAGTTTAAACGATGAACACAGATCAACCACGAACAAGTTGATCCGCGGATTCGTACATTCTTGCGGGAGGGATTTTTCTTTGGGATGATTGTGGGGATTTAATCCATGTTATTTATTGATGTTGATTTCCTGCTCTGTTTAAGCCTATTAAGGGGAGAGGATCAAAACCATGACGAACGACAGTGGAGTTTCATTCCTCAATTTGGTTATTGGATTTCGTCCCCCCTTTTCTTTCTTGTCGCGCGTTCTTCGCGTTCATCGTGGGGAGACGAACAACGGATCATTGCACATCCGCTCTGTGACACAACGATCCCAAATCAAGGATTCGACACCACGACGACTTTGTGGTGGTGCGACGACAATGGCGGGAGACGAATAAGACCGGATCAAGAAAGGGCGTTCTTCGATCGTTCATCATGCGGGAAGATCAAATCATGTTTTCAGAACTGATAGAAGGTCCAAAAACACCGGAAGTGGATTCATGGTGTTGGGGCGACCAGAACCTGAATGTTTCGTGGCGATCGGGCAGCCAGATCGACGAATGTATCATCACCGGAGGCGGGATGGCAGAACTCCGTGTTTCTGGAAATTTCCAGAATACATGGTGTGTACTTCTGAAGAACACGCCGTGTAGTACTGGCTGCGGTTAGGGTTTCGGGGGTCAGAGAAGAATCACACGGCATGTGACCTTGGTCACACGACATGTTGAAATTTCCCAGAATCTCGGTGTGTATTTTGGGAAATACACGGACACAGGATGATCTACATAGCTTCAGGCGACACGGCGTGTATAGCTTGGCAGAGGTGGCCACTCGAAACTCGGCGTGTATCCATGGGATACACAGACACAGGTTATTGTACACGAGTTGATAGCCGTATACGACCACATGGCCAGTGACATGGGGCCAACAACAGTCACTAGGACACGACGTGTCCATAGTACTACATGATATGTACCCAGTTTTCTACACGGCCAACCTATGACATGGGCCGTTTTACACGGCCAGTAACTGGGGTCAGACGACACAGCGTTTATCTTTTCAACACGCCGTCTACTTTTTGGAAAATGGAATGGTCATTTTGTTCACCGTATCTTAGACATATTTCATTTGGGTTAGTTCCCATTCTTCTCGTTCCCCTGAAGGTCATGTGTCATTTCCTCACACATGAGTTTGATCCCTTCAGTAGAAATTTCTGTGATAGAGTCATGCATCCATCCGAGAGGCCTGGATCGAGATACTCTATCCATTCCTAACCCTAGGTAGAGTCAGGCATCAATGTTACAAAGTCTACCAGGCGTTTATACTCTACCTAGATGGTGTATCACCAAAATGGTGAATTCAGATGAGTCGTGGTATCCACCATGGCCCAGGCAGTGATGCTCATCTGTGTATCGTGATCTTTCCCACTCAAGAGTGTGTCTCCCGTAATGAGTGCTTTCTATTTACCATAACCTTCCCACTCAAGAGTGTGTCTCCCGTAATGAGTGTAGCTACCTCTCATGACTGTTCCTGATGAACAACACTCCTCGTACGGACATCAACGGAGCTATAAGACTCGTGGAGTGTGTTCTCCCGGAACGAGTGCATCACGAAATCTTCGAACAGTATCCCTAACGGGGGTATGCGGTTTTGTGACTAGTCTCTAGACCATGGGTCTAGGTTTTGAGTATATCGGGTTGGTTCTATATGTTCTGTAGACATATACCATGCATAGATAACTGTACCTTTACTTTGTGTACTGGTTGTGATTTTTGGGGTCCTCTACCGAGTATTGTTATACTCACCCCTGTACGGTCCATGCCCGCACATCTGGTGTCTTATGCAGACGAGTAGCCTTTTGACAGAGTCTAGGGCAGACTAGGACATGACCGAGCTTTCTGAGTTTCTTACAGGCCGAGGCGTTCCTACGGTTATGAGCAGTAGTCCCAGAACCTTTTGTGTTTACAGGTTGGACAATACATTTTTCAGACTCTTGTTTTTGGTGGGCTTGTATTCCTACCCTGTTTAATTTTTTTGTACTCTACCTTTCGTTGTACTCTATTGGTTGGGTTTAGTTGTATGCATGGATATTGTTCCTCAATGTTCTAATTTTCAGAATTTGTGTCCTTGGAGTTGTGTGCGTGTGTAAAGGTACTGAGGCAATGCCTCTCATGTTAGTAATATTCCTACTCAGTGCAAGTCATCAGCCTGTGGCCTATTGGAGGCGGGCATGGGGTGTCATGGTGCGGGCCCCATTGGGACGAGTTGTGATAGAGTGGTATCAGAGGAGTCAGTTCTACCTTAGGACCAAGATTGTGTGAGTTGGGTTTCGACAATAGTGTTAAGTGTCTTGGGTTTGGCTTTTAGGCCAGAGACTCCAGTGTTGGTGCGACGACTGACATAACCATACACCAGGACTCTGATAACCTGCTTTTCGACTGGGTACACGAAGACACTGGTTTCGGGGAAATAAAAGGTACATGCATCATATAGGGATGGGTTGTGTCCTTTGTGTCAGCTATCCAAATATACGCATTGACCATGGTACATCTTGTTTCTTTACAAGATGCCTCCGCAATGCATCCCCTATAGGATTCAGCAGCATGATCACGAAAATGACCCCCTCAGTGACGAGGCCTCGATACAGGGACCAGTTCTCTACGCGTTTCCACCAGGTGGTGCACTTGCTATAACAACACCAGTGAAGCAGCCAGTGGTACCTGCAGTACTGACCAGCAAGGAGCACAGGCTCAGCACGCTCTATGAGTTCTAGAGATACAGACCCCTCAGGTTCTGAGACAAGCCCAACCCTCACGTGTCTGAGGACTGGCTTGAGGTAGTGACCATAGTTTTCCGTCTAGTGAGGACACCAGCAGACCAGATGGTGATCCTTGGGGCGAGCCATCTTTAGGGTTCGGCGGGACGATGGTGGAGTCTGACCACACAGACTCATGGTGAGGAGACTCTTTCATGGATAGAGTTTGAGTGACTCTTCAGGGAGGAGTTATCTCTGGTTACGCTGAGAGCTGTGCGCATACATGAGCTTGTTCAGCTTCAGTAGGGCAGTATGACAGTAGCTGACTATTCATCGAGGTTCACCAACCTCGCCAGGTACCTGATGGATATGGTCAGGGATCAGTACTTCAGAGCGTAGACCTTCGAGAGAGGTCTACGACGTGACATCTGATCTAGTGTCGTGCCTCTATGCATATCGACTTATGCTAGAGTGCTCGAGCGGGCCTTGGTGATCAAGTGTTTCTTGGCGGAGCAGAGATAGCCACCGACAGTCAGCAACAGGCATACCGATACGGAGACCTCGGTGGCAGGGAGCCGGCTTCAGATGTAGGGATCAGGATGAGAGAGACGTCATAGGAGGACCTAGGATAGGGGATCGACAGTCTAGGGCTCTCAGGATGGATCCAGTTGGCCTAGGGAGAAGCGATGCTACACATGCAACAGTAGGGGACATCTCTCTAGAGATTGCCCGACCCGTTGAGCTACTGACAGGGAAGTAGTGGATGGACCACCGAGGCAGAGGTAGAGAACAGAATAGGTAGAACCGCCAGGCGGCAGACGGGGCAGAGGAGCAGGGAGAGCTACAGGTTGTGGAAGATGCTTGGACTTACTTCCACCACTACCCCAAGGAGGTCTGCACCAGGTTCAGGGAGCAGGGGGACAAGGGCGGGGACAGCTGCATGTGGTTTAGGCATATGACCCAGGCGCTCCAGGGATGATTCAAGGTACGATCTGCGTCTTTTCTTCCTTAGATTCCATACTTATAGACACATTTCCAGTCATTACCTTATATCCACATGTCTTGTTCAAAACCCCGAGATTCTGGTAGAACCGTTGACTCGATCCTTACGCTTGGAGACACCAACGGGAGGAGACTCGATGATCATGCACCTTAGCAGACAATGTGATCTTACCCTTGGCGATGGGAGTTTCGGTTGGAACCTCTTGGTGGTAGCGTAGAGGCCTTACGACGTCATTCTCAGTATGGATTGGTTATCTTCATTCCATGCCCAGATTGACTATTTTATGTGAATAGTGCGGTGTGTCCGCCGTGATGGAATGAGGTTTTCCTTTGTCAGAGAAAAAGAAACCCAGTCATCACAAAATGGGCTCATGTATAGGAGGGCGCAACTGATCTCTCATGAGTTGGCTAGACTTACCCTCAGAGCAGTAAATGTTGTGAGCTCTCAGTTCCCAGCAGTGGTGGTGGATTATGAGGGCGTCTTTCCCAAAGATGTTCCAGGATTAACTCCCCACCGGGAAACCGACATCTACATCGACATACACCCTGAGATGACACCGATTTCCTCATCGGTATATCAGATGGCTCCCACAGAGCTTCGCGAGATGAGGGTGCAGTTGGAGTATTTGCAGAGCAAGGGTTTAGTAAGACCCAGCGTCTCACCCTGGGCGGCTCTAGTCTTGTTTGCCAAGAATTCAGATGAGAGTCTGAGGTTGTGTGTGGATTACCGGTGCCTGAACCAGGTGATGGTGAAGAACATGTATCCACTGATGAGAATCGATGACCTCATCAATCATCTAAGAGGGGAATAGTGGTTCTCTATGGTTGACCTTCAATCAGGCTATCACCAGTTACGAGTGCGGCATAAGGATATATTGGAGACAGCTTTCAGATGCCGCTACGGTCACAATGTGTACTTGGTGATGCCTTTTGGCGTGACGAATTCCCCCGAAGTGTTCATGGGACTGATGAATTATATCTTCCAGCCATACTTGGACCGGTTCATAGTGGTCTTCATTAATGAAATCCTTGTGTACTCGGCGTCAGAGGAGGAGCACACAATACACCTGCGGATGGTTCTAGATGTACTCTGGGAGAACCAGCTTTATGGGAAGGTCTCGAAGTGCCAGTTCGGGATTCAGGAGGTCCACTTTCTGGGACATGTCATCTCAGCAGATGGAGTAGCTGTAGACCTAGACAAGGTAGAGGCTATGTTAGCATGGGAGCCGCCTCGGAGCGTGACCGAGGTATGAAGCTTCCTTGGGTTGGTAGGATACTACCGTAGATTCATTTTTTACTTCTCCCGGATATCAGCACTGATGCCGGCCTTGAAAAGGAAGGGGAAACCCTTCATGTGGACAGAGAAGTGCCAATAGGCTTTTGAGTAGTTGAGACAGAGTTTGACAAGAACCCATGTCATGAGATTGCCGGAGGAGGGTGTCGAGTACATAGTTTTCTGCGACGCATCAGTGATCGGGCTCGGCTGTGTCTTGATGCAGCAGCATGCAGTGATTGCTTATGGTTCACGCCAACATAGGCTACATGAATAGAACTATGTGACCCATCATCTCCAGTTGGAAGTGGTAGTCTTCGTATTGAAGATGTGGTGACACTACCTTTTGGGAGAGCAGTTTATCATATACTTTGACCACAAGATCCTCAAGTACATCTTTTCGCAAAAAAATCTGAATCTGCGGCAATGACGATGGATAGTGTTCATCCAGGACTATGATTTCAAGATCATCTATACTCCTGGGAAGGGGAACAATGTAGAATATGCTCTTAGAAGAAGGTTGAGCTCACAACTGTTGAGTGAGGCGAAACAACAGTTAGCCGCGTTATAGTTATCCTTCGTGGATGGAGAGGATAATGCTTACCTACAGTCGATGGTTGTCACCCCTCCACTATTACAGCGAGTTAGGGAGGCACAGCTTGGGGATGTCGACTGTGTGGATTTATGTTCTCAGTTATCCACATGACATGCTTCTGATGGATATTCACAAGGTGGGGAGCATGTACTTATTTTCAACGGATGCACTATTGTACCCGTGTCATTGTAGGAGGAGGTCCTGAGGGAGTTTCATACATACCCTTTAGTTGTACATCCTAGGGTGGCAATAATGTACCAGGATCTCCGACAATAGTTCTGGTGGTCATGCATGAAGAAGGCAGTAGCAGATTTCGTTTCTCGATGCCTCACATGCCCGCAGGTGAAGGCTGAGCACCAGGTTCCAGTGGGTTTAGCTCACCCTCTGAATGTTCCAGAGTGGAAGTGGTATGGAATATCGATTCACTTCTTGACAAGCTTACCACGGACATCCAAGGGGAAATATTCCATTTGGGTGATCTTTAACCGACTCACCAAGTCGTCCCACTTCTTAGCTATCAGGGAGAAGAGTTCCATAGAGAACTTGGGACGCCTCTACGTGAAGGAGATAGTTCGGATTCATGGAGTCCCCTTGACTATAGTCTCGGATCGAGTTGCCCACTTCACATCCCGATTGTGGAAGGGATTGCAGGAGGATTTTGGGACTCAGCTACGCTTGAGTACATTGTTTCATCCATAGACTGATGGACAGATGTAGAGGACCATTCAGGTTCTGGAGGATATGTTGAGAGCTTGTATCTTGGACATTGGTTGCATCTGGGAGGACCACATACCACTAGTGGAGTTTGCGTACAACAATAAGTACCACTGCACCATTGGTATGGCACTGTTTGAGGCCTTGTACGAGAGACCCTTCCGGTCAACTCTTTACTGGTCTAACCCCGAAGAGTCAGCACTCATGGGTCCAGAGTTAGTACGATCTACCACATAGAAGGTTCTGATCATCCGAGAGAGGATGAAGACTACACAATGCCGACATAAGTCCTATGATGAACGAAGACGGAGGCCTCTGGAGTTCAAAGAGAGAGACCACAACTTCCTTCGAGTCTCACCTCGATGTGGGTTATGGAGATTTGGCCGAGGCAGCAATCTATCTCTGAGTTTCATTGGACCCTTCCAGATACTTTGCAGAGTTGGCGAGGTGGAGTACCGCCTAGCTCTACCACCACAGTTGCATCGGGTACTTGATGTCTTCCACGTGTCGCTGCTGAGGAGGTACGTACATGACCCATCGTACGTCATCGACTGGGGTGAGATGGACATCGAGGATGGAGCAACCTTTGCTATGTACATAATGAATATCGAGAATCGGTAGGAGATGATCCTTAGTTGGAGATCGATTCCCTTGGTGTGCGTCCGGTGGAAGCATGGGAATCTACAAGAGAGAACATGGGAGAGGGAGGCTCAAATCTGTTCCTAGTACCCACATCTTTTTTGAGTAGCCATTGTTTTGGCTTTTTGGGGATGTAAAGCCCCAAGGTGGGGAGAATGCAATGTCTCATATTTTCCATGTATAATTTTTAAATATTATATGGATTTATTGCGAGAACAGGCGCAGGGATGGAACCTCATTCCAAGGCCAGGTGAGCATGGAATGGTGATTTGAAACTTTTTAAGTTAAGTGAGATGGCACTCACGTGCGGTTGTGTCAGTTTAAAAATGGATGCCTGGATTAAAAATCTGAGGGCACCGTTACATCCAGGATGATGAATTTATCCAAGAACGAGCCTAACCATGTCCGGCGCAGGTCAAGGGGGAAATGTAAATTTTCGGACGTTTTTATTAAAATAAAAATAAAATAAATTTTTACTTAATTTTTATTTTATTTTATGGAAACACTCGCTGCGGTGCGACAACGGGGCAACTGTTTCCTTAATTAATGGATTTTCATAATGACACAAGAATAGAATGTTGGAGTCATTATTACTGCTGCATAATTAATTTCCATGCATGTTTCCCTTTTATTGGGATGATCGGATGTTTCTCGTTGGTGAGTAATGAGGGGAACCTCTGGAAAAATCCGCGGGGCATTGGAGGAAACTCTCGGCAACGAACGACGACGAATCAAAGTTGAGAATCACTGTGCCAACGAAGTTCTAGGATCTTGATGATGAAGACAGTGCGATGCCTTCACTAACAATCAATCCTTTCTAAAGGTAGGGGTTTTTATTTCTTTCCTCTTTTCCCGTCTTTGAGTTTAAACGACGAACACAGATCAACCACGAACAAGATCATCCGCAGATTCATATGATCTTGCGGGAGGGATTTTTCTTTGGGATGATTGTGGGGATTTAATCCATGTTATTTATTGATGTTGATTTTCTAATCCATTTAAGCCTATTAACGGGAGTGGATCGACGCTGTGATGAATGACGGCGGAGGTTCATTCCGCAATTTGTTTATTGGACTTCTTCCACCCTTTTCTTTCTTCTCGAGCGTTCTTCGCGGGGCGACGAACAAAGGATCATCGCGCATCTTCTCTGCGATGAAACGATGCCAAATCAAGGATTCGACACTACAACGATCTTGTAGTGGTGCGACGATGATGGCAGGCGATGAATTAGACCGGATTAGGAAAGGGAGTTCTTAGAGCGTTCATCGTGCGGGAGAATCAAATCATTTTTTCGGAGCCGATCGGTGGCTCGAAAACATCGGAGGCGGCTTCGTGGTGTCGGGGCGACCAGAACCTGAAGGTTTCATGGTGATATAGCGGTCAGATGGACGAAAAGATCATCACCGGAGGTGCGATGGCAGAACTCCTTGTTTCTGGAAATTTCTAGAATACACGGCGTGTACTTATGAAGAACATTCCGTGTAGTACAGGCGGTGGTTAGGGTTTCGGGGGTCAGAGAGGAATCACACGGCATGTGACCTTGGTCACACGACATGTTGAAATTTCCCAAAAGCACGGCGTATATTTTGAGAAATACACGGACACGAGATGATCTACACGGCTTCAAGCGGCACGGCGTGTACAGCTTGGAAGAGGCGGCTACGTGAAACTCAGCGTGAATCCAGGGGATACACGGACAAGGGTTAAAGAACATGGGTTGATAGCCATGTACGACCACATGGCCAGTGACACGGGGCCAACCCCAGTTACTAAGACACGATGTGTACATTGTACTACACACCGTGTACTCATTTTTCAACACGACCAGCCTATGACATGGGCCATTGTACACGGGCAGTACCCGGGGTCGGACAACACGACATGTATCTTATCTACACGCTGTGTACTTTTTGAAAAAATATAGGGTCCTTTTCTTCAACGTATCTTGGACATCTTGTGTTTCGGTTATTGCCCCTTCTTCTCATTCCCCTGAAAGTCATGCATCATTTCCTCACACAGTAGTGTGATCTCTTCAGTAGCACATTCTGTGATAGAGTCAGGAATCCATCCAAGAGGCCCAGATTGAGATCCTCTATCCATTCCTGACCCTAGGTAGAGTTAGGCATCGACGTGACAAAGTATATCGGGCGTTGATCCTCTACCTAGCCGATGCATCACCTAACTGGTGAATATGTATGAGTCACAGTATCCACCATCGCCCTGGTAGTGATCCTCATCTGTGTATCGTGATATTTCCCACTCAAGAGTGTGTCTCCCGTAATGAGTGCTTTCTATTTACCATAACCTTCCCACTCAGAAGTGTGTCTCTATTAATGAGTGTAGCTACCTCTCGTGACGGTTCCTGACAAACAACAATTCTTGTATGAACGTCGTCGGAGCTATAAGACTCGTGGAGTGTGTTCTCCCGGAACGAGTGCATCATGGAATCTTCGATCAAAATCCCTAACGGGGGTATGTGGTTGTGTGAATTGTCTCTAGACCACGAGTCTGGCTTTTGAGTATATCTGGTTTGTTTTATAAGTTCTGTAGAAATATACTGTGCATAGATGACTGTACCTTTACGTTGTGTACTGCTTGTGGTTTTCGGGTCCTATACTGAGTATTTTTATACTCACCCTTTCACGGGCCCTGCCCGCACGTCTGGTGTCTTGTGAAGACGAGCAACCTTTTGACAGAGTCCAGGGCGGACCAGGACATGACCAAGGTTTCTGAGTTCCTTACAAGACGAGGCGTTCCTATGGTTACGAGCAGCAGTCCCAGTACCATTTGTGTTTACAAGTTGGACTTTACAGTTTTCAGACTCTTTTTTTTGGTGGGCTTGTATTCCGGACCAGTTTACTTTTTTTTGTACTCTACCTTTCAACATACTCTGTTGGTTGTGTTTAGTTGCATGCATGCATATTGTTCCTCAGTGTTCTACTTTTCAGCATTTGTGGCTTTGGAGGTGTGTGCGTGTGTACTGGTATTTAGGAAATTCCTCCCATTTTAGTAATATGCCTACTCGGTGCTAGTCACCAGCCCCTGGCCTATTAGAGGTGGGTATGGGGAGTCACGGCACGGGCCCCACTGGGACGGGTCATGACAGAACTACTTGATTCATTGAGAAGATAATTCATAGATAATATAAACCTAATTCGTCCATAAACATTCCATAGAGATGATGGTAAAAGCCTACCAGTTGTGAATCAATAGATGTAAATAATCAAATATTAAAAAAGAAATCCTCATTCACAAATGTGGATCACAACATGTGATCCACTAGATGTGAAACAAAAATATGAATCTCAATGAATAAATCACCATATATAAAACACTATATGCAAATCATTGATCTAGATACATCATTGAAAAAAATAATAATCCATTAGATAAGCTGATCCTGATTCACTAAAAATATAATTTTTAAAAATATCTAAATGTTCCACATATAAACATCTAAATGAATGAAATCAATGAAGAAATATCATTAAATGATTTCCAAAGGATAAAACAATTTAGTAAAATCTACCTATAAAAATTATCATTTAACCAAATTAAAAAAATAAAGAACCCCCAAATAATAGATTCTGATTCACTAGATGTTGATCCACTAAAAAATAGAAGCTGGTCCAACAGAAGAATTATATGTCTAACCACTAGAAGCATATTGATGATTATCCACAGGGAAGGTGAACCATATTAAAAAAAACCATTCTACAATGATGATGATCAATTTCCACAAAATGTGAATCAAAAGAATTTATTAATTAAATATTAACATGGAAATCCTGAATCATAAATGTGGATCACCATAGGAAAACCACCACATGTGAAAAAAATTATAAGCACTAGGAATGAATCGCCAGATGAGATGCACCAGATATAAATTGCACAATCTAGATACATTAGATACGAAAATCCAAAATCTTTAGAGATGTTATCTCATTGTTGAATAAGTGTTGAGCCATAAAAAATTTAACTATGAACATGGAACTAAAAAATTATAATTACAGAAATTTTTATAGAAATCATATATCTATATTGAATTAGATCATGAAAATCACATAATTTTTAGTGAGATGGATTTAGGAGAACATAGTAGTGACATTATAAAAAAGTTTATCATTATCATAGGACCTCATGTAGTGATATATCTTTCAATTCCCCAAAACCCCGTGTGTAACCATCTGTTCTGGGTTTATAATCATTAAATCCATCCCGACTTCCTCACAATCTCTATCTTTTCTGTAAAATACTTTATGCTTGAAATCATCTATGTGCCTGTTCGGGTGAAAATTATCCAATTATTTCCACCCATTTATCTCAAGGATTACAAAAGTATGAATTTAAAATAGAGGGTTAACATCAATAATGATTAGTATAATATTGATAGCATAAAATTAATACAAATAGAAATAGTTAAACTAGAACCGAAAAAATATTATTTAACAATGTGTAAAAGAAAATTATGACATAGTAAACTAGTATGGTAATAAATAATTGAACAATGAAATATTTCTTGAAGTATAATATTTTGAGATAAATTTACTATATCAAACATGACGATCTTTTGTTAATATTTTTTGAAGAAGAAATATATGAAATTGATGGTCTCACTATTAATTTTTTTATTTTCAAGTAAAAAATAGTATAATAACAATTATCAATAGATATTCATATTTTTACTAAAAATTTAATCATTTAACTGTATAAATATCCATATAGTTGTACATGAACTCAAAAAACCATCATGAATACTTTAAATATAAGATTTTATATAATTAATTACAAATATAGATATATATACTCATAGAGTGTAGAGAAATGGGTTATGTAATGTCATGTATTCTTTCCAAATAATATATTAACCCCTGTTATTTGTCAGAATACTGAACTTTTTAGTTGCACCATTTCTAATCACCTAAAAAATGATACTATTATCTTGAAATTGATTATAATAGTCTATTTGTTAGTCATTTATTGTGTTGGAATAGGTTAGGTATATCTATAAAAAACCATGAGAGCTATGAATATTAATGAATTTGAGGAAGTTTCATGTAATATAAAATATAATATTTCAGAAAATATATAGGACACCTATTATCTTTTTTCAAATAGAAATTCTAAAATTTTAAATATATGCAATTAGAAATAACATTGAACATCTCTAATTGAAACACACAATGAAAATATGTAATTTAAATAGGGAGAAAGTGTTATTTTCACTTGATTACATTACCATATTGAATATATATAGTTGAAACACACATAAAACCGAAAAATAAAACATTAGTCATTTAAATGGTTTAGTTTGAGTAATAAAACAATATAAATTACATAATGCTTAAAATTCCCAAGTCATATCAATAATTCATTTTCAAAATTCTATGCCATATTTTTTTTGAAAACCTAAAAATCAGAACAAAATTATCATGTATAAAGAAGTAAAATTATTTATGTTTTATTGGATTAAAATTGGATAAATATAGTACAATGTATATGGAAGTTTGGATTCTGATATGGGATGGTTAACTCATTTTGTGGGATGAAATACTGAGAACTCACAGCTTATGGAAGGGAATGATCTAGAATGAATTGAAGAACCACCTATTGTACTAATTTCGTGTGTCTTAAAATGATAAGTAGATCACAAAAATGTATTTATTTTCACCATTATGAATAATATTATTCAAAAACTACCATCACACACCACATTTTAAAAATATTCATTAAGAGACTGATGAAACCCAATTTTTTTTCATAAATAATCCTACCATTACGAGTATATTGTGTTGGAAGATGTTTAATCAAATTAAACACATGTGTATAAAAAAAATCTAGGTGATTCTAAAAATGATAAACCTATGAATTAAATTAGACTGAACTGGAGGGTTTTAGAAGCATCCTTACCTTATGATGGACCATTCACTAATGATGATTGAAGTATCTCAAATAATTCTTGGTCCTCCAATAGTGATCTTGAGATAGATGATGCTAACCGCCAGGAATATTTTTAACTAATGTGTGGATATATTATGGGTAAGAAAGAATTGAAGGTGAGATCTCATATTTAGTTGGAAAAATAAATAAAATTAAATATAGTAGAGACTTCTAGTTCATTTCATAAATTACTCTTCCATTCTGTGCAGGTTAATTATGATAAGGCCACATTGGGTAAATAGAAACCCACTAATGATGAGGCATATTTTCATTAGTTTTCACTTTGGTTTTATCTGATATAAGTATGCTTTTTTCATATTCCTAGGTTTACCCCTCAACATACCACCAAGATTAGTCTATTGATAATAAGTCTCTTCCATCAGTATATTGTAATGATGGAGAATACAAATATAGAGAGAATGATAGTACCCAACATATTGACTCAAACTCTCCCAGGAATATTTATTTTCAACCAGCAAATGGGGATGTAACATCAGCGTACATTGAGTTCAGAAATCATTCAGTAGAGGATGATTATCTTATTTCAGGAACTCCTATTACATTTACAAAACTAGTGTGGGGTCCAAATCAAGATATGTTATAAAGGATGGGATATTAGAGACAACTTTTCCATTGGATTCTGCATCATATAAAAAGGCGATCAACGTCTCCGATGTGAATTCCAAAAACATATTCTAGGGCATGTGACATATTATAATAATTAAAAAATGTTATTTGATATCATCAAGAATGACACCAATGTGAAGAAATATATTAAAAATGATTATAACAATTCTTAGCACTGTGAAATTTTTCTATATAATTTCTTTGTAATTATTTTTCACACACAATGATTATAAACATATTATTTTAAAAATGGTTATGAGAATTTAATATAATATATTTAATTTAAATCTAAATTAGAGTCAATATAATAATTAACATAAATTAAACACAATCACTTGAAAATTTTAAATTATAGAAATATTAAAATGGTTGAAAATAATAAAATAAACCAATATCATAAATTTTATAGAATAAATTAAAATAGAATAACTAAAAACAATAATTAACAAAATTAAATCATTTTGATGAATTAAATATTAACAAGGAGTACAATATAAAATAAAACTCTAATAAAATTTGAATAGGATGAATGAAAATAAAATAAATTAAAATATTGAAACCGAAAATATGGTATGCCTGTTTAAGATATAATGGCGGTAGAAGATGAAATGAAATCTTTGGGGATTAAAATATTGATGATAGAGTATCACCAGAACAAACTAATATGTGAAAACAATGAAATTAAAGAGATATAGAAATAGAAGATACATTGTTATGTTGAATAAAGATGTTTCAATAACATACATATATGACTTTTAAAATCACTCAAAAAATATGAAATTTATGTAGATAAAAACCATACGAAAATTTATAATAGTATATATCATTCCAAAGCAATTTTATTCCTAAAAATAGTGAATTTATATATAGAATTGTAATAACATCCAATAACATACCTAATTCTGGAATATTTTTTATGATATTCAAAAAATGTGTTTTATACTAGAATCAAAATAGAATGTTATTTTAAATAAAATGGAATTAAATTGTAAGGTGATATCGAATATGAATACATGAATTTCATAGAAACCATGGAAATGAATTATATAATCCATACATGAAACATATCCGATTAATGCATATAAAAGAATTGAAATTAAAAATATAAATGGAAAAAAGAGCTTATTGAGAATGGGAAATAATTTTTTTAATAGTATTAAAAATAAAGAATAAAATTGAAGACTGAAATTGAAAATGAAAATAAAGGGAGATATTGAAAAAAATGGTTTTCATATTGATGTAATTTTCAACAAACATATCTTTAAAACATTCACAATCACTCAAAAACTAAGAAATTCCCGTAATTAAAGATCATATAACATTATATAGATTCATGATATCATTCCCGAACAAACTAATTCAGTTAAATAATGAAATTATTTAATGAGATGATTATTTATATCCAATAATAATTAAAATTTATATATGAAGAATAATGAATTATTTATGATACGGGATAAATCAATTGAAATAAGGAGGAGGAGGGAAATAAATCCTAATCAAACGAGGGTGGTCTCATATTCAGAGAGGTGGAACAATCCTGAATAGTTAATCCTTATAAAAGTGTGAGGGAGTGATAAAATAAACCCTTCCCAATGGGGAGATCATGAATATGAAGGCATACATAGAGTTTTGGAACTGTTATAAATGAAACCATACCTAACATGTGAAATTAGAAGTCAATTCGAGAAGCTGGGACTATTGAAGAAACAATGGAGGTTGATGTTATCTAATTATCACGTTGATGAATATATGAGATTATAGATAGATGAGACTATTGTGAAACATGGATAATAAATATGATGAGGACAATTTATATGAGAAGTGATTAAACGTGAAGGGTTTTGAGGTGTTTTAGATTTTGAGGTAGAGATATTTTTGTAGATGGTGGTAGAGATAGATGTGTGGATAAAGGCCAAGGTAGAGGAGGTGGTCAGGGTGGGGAAGATGGATGCAAATATAGAGTGGTTAAAAAAGTTGTAATGTGTATACCAAGGTGTAAGAGGAGTTGCATGTGGATAATTTGAATGTAGAGGTATGGATAAAGGATAAGGAAGAGGTGTAGGCCGAGTAAGAAGAGTTGCATATGGTTAAGGGAAGCAAGGAAGATACATAGATGAAGTCCAAGGGGGAATATATAAAGTTATATCTCAATTCAGTGGGGGTGGCAGTGGAGGAGGTGGAGGCAGTGGAGATAGATTAGGGATCATGGTGAAAAATGGAATTGAGATTTGGAGGAATTTAGAAAATTAAGAGATCAATCCATGTAATGATGAAAAGTTTTAGAGGAGACACATGTCCTGAGGCAGAGACATCCTCTAGTATAGTTAATAGTTAGTTGATTTTTCAAATTCAAAGATTAAATTAGATCAAAAAGAAATTTTATAATATGGATTCACAATGACCAATACCACTATTGTCGAATAAGAAATAATATATATACATATGAAAAAAATATTCACGATATCATGTAAATCAACATAGTCATATATTTTAGAGCTTATTTGATGTTGAAGTGTCATGATAAAAAACCAAGTATGACTAATATTACATGAAGTCATTATTTATAAATTTTTTTTGAGATTAATCACCATAAAAATTAAAAAATTAGTAACCAATATGTGAGATGAGTTTAAAATAAGAAAAAAATTATTATAACTTCTGTATACAATTCATTATCATTAAAGAGAATTTTAATAAATTCATTAATGGAATGTTCATGTAAATGATATATATGTTGAATAATAGTCAATAAAACATCTAATAGAAACAATACATGTATATGTAACACAGAAGTGGTCAGAAATAATAAGCTAATTGGACATCATAAAAACAAAATTCCAAAATAGTAAACAATTTGAAAGAGAGAAACCATAAGGTTTTAAAAACCTGAAATATATCTGTCCAAGAAAATGTTGTAGGGTATAATATATCTAATTTATATATAATAAAATATATATGATTAAGAGAATTTTATTTTCATTATTATTAATCATAAATGAAATATCTCATCCATGAAAGTGGCATTGAAATTTAAATTCACGTGTCACATTTTTTTAAATAAATAAAAACATTTATTTAACAAGAAAACCCTATTGAGAGTTTCAATATAAGAATAAAAAGAATCAAAATAGTGTAACTATTTTTTCCAAAAAATTATTTGTAAATTTAATATAGAAATAAAAAATATTTCATAAATATTAAATTTTTTTTGACATTACTTCTACCAATTCAGGTGAATTAGAATATAAATAATGAAAATATAATTATAGAAATGAAATTTACAATGGGACTATAAAATTAAAATTATAGGAAAATAATATATATCATAAAATAAAAAATTTAGTAATTATTAGAATATAAATTCAAATAAGATAATACATAATAATAAAAATGTTAAAATGACACATATGATGTGTTTCTAGAATAAGGCGACAGGAAAATAACTTTATAAAATAGAAAATTATAGAATGTTTTATTTTTGTAAAGAATTATATTACCATCTGATTTATTATTCAATGAATATCATATTTCAATAGGACACAATTATCAAGTTTCTTCCGATTGATAAATCAAACATCATCAGTGTTATCCACCTCATTTTCTCTAATGACCACATTAATATTAGGGTAATTCACTATCAGTATTTGATCCCAATTTTCAATATCAAATAATGTCCAACCATATCAAGTGAAAATACAATTTAATCTACTCAACTAGTATCATCTCTGCAACTCTTGTCTAACCACTTCATCAAAAAATAATTCAAATTAAATATCTCTTTAGCTAGTCTATATAAAATAATATTAGAAAAAACATGGATCAATAGTTATTTTTTTGGTACAATCCATGTATAAATAATTCAAATAGAATTATATATGTATTTAATGATAACTATATGGATTGTTTTTACATATATATTAAGAATATATATTTCAAAAAATTATATATATATATATAGAAAATATATAATTTTTATAACATACACATTCATAACCAATAATCAAGAATACAAAACCACTATTGGATTTGATAGCCTGACTAAATTATAGTCACAACTAAAAATCATGAATAACACATATTTTTCGTAATATGGAGAGCCTAATGAAAATGTGAAATTTTTAGTAGAATACATACATAGTTAGTAGACAATCAATATATATGAATAATTTTATTTCAAAATGATACTATATATTAATATATACAATAATACATATTCAACATATTTATTGTGTAAAATTATATAGAATGATTGAATGAGTTGATAAGGATGATGAATTATAGAGGAATAATTATTTACCTAAATCAATAAAAATATAGATTACAGAGGAATGATTATTAACCAGAGATGGTAAGAATAATATAAACTATAGAGTAAAACATATGAGAAATTTTATATAATCAATAAACATATAAATATCATATATATAATAATACACATTTTTATAAAAACCACTTAGTGATTTATATAAAATTTTTAATAGAGTTTATTGCTGAAATGGATAATACAATGAACAATCTATGTTCAACACAACATTAGGAAATAGGAAATTGACACCATGAGAATGGATTTTATGAATCATAAATTAGAATATATAGAAAAGTAAATGAAATAAAATATTAAAAAATTATAAATTAATTGGAATCTTTAATATAAGAATCATACATCACAACAACAATGATGATGAATTTTAATAATCTATACATTTAGAAAGTTGTGCAAAGCCATTCAAAATTGGTTTCATATGATCAATGAATAAAAAATTGAAGTTATTTTATAGAAAACTGGGAGAAAATATTACACATACCTAAGATATTTTGGTAAATGAAAAAACATAACATCAAACACAATTCAAAAATCTAAATTCATACATGTATGATACAATATTGGCTAGAGAGTTAGTATGATGAATTGAGGTCAATGGGATGTGGAATTGTAATGTGTGGGACTAAAATCTACGAGTATGAAAAATGGGAGAAACATAGTTTGATTGGTCAATATAAATAGAGAAATAATAAATAAATAAACGGGGAACATGAAATGAAATATGATATGGGTAATAAGAGATAGAATGTTAAACTTATCATCCATTCAAATAATAATTTAAAACCCAAATAGTTTAAAGAATACATTTCAATCTTATCCTGTTATTTAATATAATTGTTAACAACTTGAACATATTAAAATAACATGTATTCTTGCAACAATGGTTGGAATAATTCCACCCATTTAACATAAATCTTTCTTAGGGACCATTAAATAACATGATATCAAAAACTAAAGGGGAATAAAATTTACCCCAGATGGAAAACACTACAAAAAATCAATGGATTTTTTATTTGTGCGGTTAGAAAAATGAAAACAAAAATTGGAAATAAGAGGTGGGAGAAGATGAAAATGGATGAGGATAAAATTTATGAATACTAGATAGATAATTGTGGAATGAGGGGAGAGGTGAGGAGGTGGTGATTCAGTGGAAGAAGGATGGATTTAGGAGGCGGGAGGTAGGGGTTGGGGAGAATAGGGAAATAGGATTGGGTGCAAGGATTTAGAGGCCATATGTGGGTGGAGATAGGCAGGAGGTGGGAGGTGGGAGTTTAGGGAGAACATGGGAATTGGAAGGGAGGTGGGGAGTTGATCTTCAAAGGATGGAGGATGGAGGAAAGTGGCAGAAGGTGGGGGTTTTAGAGAGATTTGGGACTTGGAGTGGTTGCGTATCACTGAGGCATTGAGAGGAGGAAGTAGAGAGTAAAATGTGCACATGAACTAAGGTGAGGCTAATTTTTTTTAGGGAGGGATACAACATAATATAAATAATGGATATCAATATTTTGAAGAATTTAGGTGTGTTGAATGCACTTTTGTAATTTGAACATGATGAATGTATTTAGAAGAAAACTTTTTTTATGTATGTCTGGTATTGAATAGTGAATTGGTTGGTCCTCTAATGTTATAGTGGGAGATAAGGGAACCCATATTCACAAGAAAATACATTTCAATGGGATTCCATTGGATGCCTCTCACACCCCCTTTAGTCCTAAATCACGTTAAGGAATTGTGAAATGATGATATGAAGCGAATAACATGTAATGAATAAAAAATAAGGAATATTATATCAGGTCCAACTAAGGGTGATGTGGAATAGTGACCAATGGTATGTGGAGTCTTGGTATTCTAGACCTTAGAAGATGCTTGTGAGCCATGGTACAAGAGGTCTATTGTTTCCACATGGATATCGTGTTGAAAATATGAGGTAGAGAAATGAACCAACATGATACTTTAAAACAACATTACAATAAATAATGAAAATAAATAGATTAATATTAGGGAGGCATGATATCTATTTTTAAAAGAAATAAAAATAGATATCGACGAGTGAGTAGTGATTTTATCTTGGTCATGATGTTTTATTTCTACATTATTTTATTATATCTATATTTATATATCATTTCATTATATTGATATATTTTTTATAAACATTCATATTAACTATTAATATAAATTTTAATTGATTATTCCTTTTTTAATTCATTCATTTCTTATTCTATTTCGGGTAAAGATCAATTCATTCTTCTTCATCTTTTTGATTAAATCACGTTCTTCATTTTGACACATTATTCGATAAATAAAAATTAGAATTATGAATGCTTGATTTGATATTTTTCATTCCATTAAATCGAGATATTGATTAATGTAATTAGTTTACTGATCATGTATAGGTAAAATACATTTTATACAATGATTTACGAATCATGTTTCTTTGTTCATTACAATTTATATTCAGGAATTTTTTACATTTAATATATTGTTTCTATCAAAATACAATTGATCCACCATTTCAATTTATCCATAACATTACCTATAATAAATAAAATTAGTTTCTAACTATTTTAACACCACACAATCTTCCTCACTTATTCATTTTTAAATTATCACAAACTTTAACTTCACTTGGCATTTTCTATCACTATTGTTTTAGTATATCATTTAATAGATCCCATTAAACATACATTCTCTTTCCTATAAGTTCAAACCTACTCTATCACTATATTAGTGAAGGGTAGGTCTATAAATAACTAATTTTATAGTACAAATAGCTATTAGTAAATCTTAGGTACCACAAGATATTGTTTTATATCATCATTTTTGGACCCGGTATTTCATGATATCATCCTAACATGCTCAATTCCTAGTAAATATAAAATCATAATTTAGTGCATGAAATACATGAAATATTATATTATAGTTGATTTTCGGATTTTATACATTATATACCTCCCCTCTTGTGTGTGAGAACACATATTATTAGATATATGTATACTTTTGAGAAAACACTATTGATGATGTATTTGTTTTCAATATATATGGATTGTCATCATTGTTTGGTTTCAATATGTCGAAAGAGGATTATTGAAAAATTATTTGTATTATTATTCCTTTGATTGAATATTTTGATTCCAACATTATGTTACATTGATTAAGATCATATATTTTCGAATAATAAATTGTATTAGTGGTGGTGTACATTCATATTGACGCTCTAGATAAATTTTTTAAGGTTAAATATCATTTGAATATTTAATTTGATCTATAAAAAATATTTCCTAGGAGATGGAAGAAGATTATTTTTTAAATGAATATTTTATGTAACATTGTCTATAAATATTTGGTAAAAATGAATCTAACTTCCAACATATCCAATGCAATATGTGACAACATTTTGGAATCTATCGACCATATGAAATATTGAGTGACCACATAATGGGATGACTGGCCACATGATGAAATAGTGAAAACAAATCAAGGGGTAGATCATTATCTCATTTGAATTTATCGATCGTTTGAAGGGTGAAACTAACTCATCATGGGAAAATTGACCCCATGTTTGAATAGTGACTCTACAAGAATGGTACTTAATGAAAACATGAATAAATATAAATAAATCATAAGCCTTAAGGATTAGTTGTGAATAGTGATATCAACCACAACATCAGATTGACCATATGAATGAAACCTATTGCACAACCATCAGAATGACTATATGATCTTCTTGATCGACCACAAAACATATGGTAATCAACAAATAGTATAATAATTGGACAAAATTTACTTCAATCAACTATGTGACCAACTCCTGGATCGACCATTAATGATGAAGATACTATGTGTCGTGAAATAATGAGTCATAATATAAGTATATATACCATATACACTAACAAAAATTGATTCTATAGAACTTCACATCTCAAGTAAAAAAGTTACTACAAAACATAAATAACCATTTTAACAGTATATTATTTTTTATCGAATAAGGAAGATGGAGTTTGAGATACCTGAATTCATATTTCCATGCATGAATTTATGTCAAATGGTAAATGAGTAGTTGTGTCATATAGAAAGGAAACCTACTTCAAAGAAAGAACATGTTTTTCATTCCATGAATGTATAACAGGATTAAATATGACATGTCTCATACTATCTTTGGTTAAAAATTAAAAGGTTATGAATTTGGATAAAATTTCTCGATGATTAAATAAGAAGAACCCATGTGTAGATTATTATTGATAAACAATTTTTTGTTATTTATTAACCATGTTTAAGAGTGATTGAAACTCAACTATTTAATATATTCTCATTATGGTGATTCAAAATATACCATTTTAAAATTCAAAAAATTATAAAAATATTTAATTCATGATTTATGAAGATATAATGGATGAACTATAAGATAATTATATGTTACAATTTTCGAAGTTAAGAGATGAATGAATAAATATTTACAAGCCACTATAAATTTATATTATCATCCGGGACATAGAAAGAAGGAAATTCCATGATTTATGGATATTTTAAAAGTTGTGTGAGTGATCAAATTCTTGTAGAACTGAGAATTTAAAACAAATGAGAAATAATACGACAAGAAAAACTATGATATATTCCTTACTTTTTTATAGTTATATATAATTTATGTATGCATGATTTTTTTTAGAATTAGTGGCCTAGATTTATGGATCTGGTTAACAAATGAGGTCTATGATCCATGATGATATTAATAAATTTATGTAATGGTAATTATAATCATATATTTAAAAGAATTCAGAATTATATAAATGATGAATTTGGAAAGAAAATAATTATTTGAAATATATTATTATTATATATATATAATGTTATTAATATAGTAAGGTGTTGGTTCTCCAATGGAAAAATATATAGAGAATATTATCTATTTCAATGATAATGGAGTGACATGGATCTGTGATATTCATTTTCAAATAATGAATATGATTCAAAGAGAATAAGAAGAACTATTGAAGTTAGTTTTTTCACAAAATAATAAATAAATAAGAATAAAATAAAAAAGAGAAGATGATATAGGGAAATTCATATTCAATAAAGATATTAGAGGGAGAAAAAATGTTTCCTGAGAATCTATATATAATTAAAAGTAAGAGAATAGATGGTTGGGGAGATTTTTTTTGTATATCTTTATTCATAAGAAGACGAAAATGAAAAAATAAATCCCTAGAACATTCTATAGAAGTATCAGAAGGTTGATTACTTATATAGTGTTGAAAATAAATGAATGAAATTGAATATTATCTATAAATGAAGTTTGAATACCTAGAAACGATATACATATGAACTAGGATATCACCAGTCTATAGAACACATATTATATTTTTACCCTACCCTAGAGTGTATGGTTCCACACATCTACATTAGGATTGTTTTACAGCTTTCACACAATAACATGTATCTCATTATAGAGGAACTTGTGATTTAGGATAGTTTCTCAGTTTCAATAAGGAATGTGAATTCTTATTTAAATGTATGCCTTGAAAATATAACATTCACATTGTATGTATCATAACGGATGATGTAAGAGTTATAATAAGATTTAATGGAGATCCTAATAGGTCTAAGAGGTTATGAGATTAATATTATTATATGGGAAAAAATTCCCATCACTGATTCACCCCCTCTCTCGGTGTTATTCATATCCCCATGTGGTCTTATCAATTAATATAATATTGTAGGTTCCCCACTATTGGATTATATATTTTTAATTTTTTATCATTACGAGGATTTTAATCTCTAACCTATATTAAAAATTATATGTTATTTAGACAATATCCTACCACTACATATCAGAATTCAATATCCACAAAGACTATGTTGAATAGTAAAAAGAGAGTGAAAACTAATTTAAATAAATAATCTCCATTATTCATGGTATAACACTCAAATAAATGTCCATGAAAAAATAAGAACTAATTTTTTAATGATAATAACTTGTGGTTTATATTTGCAAAAAATATACGGATTTCCCTTCGTTCCTCATAAGTTTTAGATAATCATGATGTATGTGAACATTCAAGAAAAAAAAATTCTCAAGAATTAAAATCATTAATAATTCATGATGTTGACCTATGTAAGAACCCAAAAATTCTTTGTAGGTATGTTATTTCTTTTCTTATTTTTTTAACAAAAAGAGGAAATTCTAGAAATTTTCTATGTATATGCCGTGTACTTTATGAGTACATTCCATGGGCTGTCTTGCCAAAGGAGGTCATGTGATAGCCGTATAGTATCCAAACACACGACCATATGGGAGTGACATGGAGGCCACTTAAAGAGGAGTACAGAAATAATGAGTACATGCTGTGTACTTCAAAAGTACACGTCAGGTACTTTCGTTATTTCATTAATTTCACTAGGGTCGCGTCTAATTGTTAGAACGCTCTCTTTCTATGTCCCATTCGACCGGGATCTCCGTATGGACGCAGATCTTCATCAAAACCCTGAGGGATCATTCATTCTTCAAATCGAAATTTGTTTGTTGCGTTGGAAGCCCATAGGTGAGTTCTCTCTTCTCCTAGAGCCCCATCTTCTGATTTCTAATCTCTCTTGAGATATCTTAGCTTGAACTTTTTATACCTTTTGGTAGATCTTTGACATTCTAAGAGGCTTCATGCTTCTAGGTTCACATATATAATTCCTATAATGCTGAGGTAGGTGGTCTGTCCCATTCCGTTGAATGTATTTGTGTATTATGAGAAATTTTTTCCAATACCCTTGAACGAGGTATTGTACATTTACCATTTTACCCTGGTTGATTTTATTCCATGATAGTATGCTTGTGTAGAGGTTATTTGGATATGAATATGGTTGATTTCAATTATTGGGATGTTTTCCCATGCATGTTCTATTTACGATTGTTTGGTCTGGCTTGAACTTTGGCCACCTTGCCCATTTTCCATGCCTGTTGCTGTAGGGTGGAGAGTCTGTAATATTACATGATTGATATGTTGAAAAATGTTTAGCCAAGTAGTTTTTTAGGTTCTATTTGGCGATATTGCATTTTTATGCACTTTGACCTACACGAGGCGGTAGGAACCTGGTGTAGTAGAGTATAAGGGTAATTTACCGAGTGATCTTCCTCAGAGAGTCCTTGACTACTTTAGACTCTATGGGTAATTGACCATGTGAGCATCCTCATAGAGTCTTTGAAATATTTTAATGATTTAGACTTTATGGGGAATTTACTGTGAGTGATTCCTCAGAGAGTCTTTATATATTTTAATAACCGAACCATAGGGGATATGCTACATGTACTTTCTAGATGGATACCTTGCTTGATTAACTGCTGAATTGATATGTGGATTGTTTACTACTGAGTACTTTTTTGTTTACTGTTTTCAATACTTTTACTTTCCATATATTCACTGACTGTTAGGAACAAATCATTGGGTGGTTGACTAAGGGGAATTAGTCTCACACCCTATTTGGTCCATGCTTTTGGGCCCAAATAGATTATATTGTTGCAGGTATAGATAAGGGCAACCACCATTCTACTTCAGGTACTTGACATGAAGTTGAGCTGGAGACCAAGGGACTAAACATCAGCTTGTGATGTTGAGGATCTGTTTATCTGTTTCTTTTATTCATTGGTTTAGTACTCTTTGTATTTAAAATTTTTACTTGTTTAGTTGCTTTCCTAGACATATGTATCATGAATCATTATATATATATATATGTGTGTGTGTGTGTGTGTCTTCCAGTTGTTTCTTATGCAGTCTTCCACTGTTCACTATTGTTAGATATTTACTACATACACTACTATATATTTGTTTCTCTTCCATTTTGTTACTCTGCCAATGAGGGCATAGTTTCCCCACTATCACACCCAAGGCCCTCATTGCTATTCGGAAACCTCTGGCATTTGGGGAAATTCACTTGAGGCCATGTGACCAACGAGGTACGAGGTGCCTCTTGGTGGCTTCTAGAACTGGGATATTACTAAGTGGTATCAGATGGATTCTTTTCTTCTTGACATACTATATGGAGCCAATATCTAGAGATTAGTCAGAATTGGTACTTGGTAATAATATGTTCCCATGATTAGCTAACCCGTGTATAGGGAAAAACCAATCTACCTCATTTAATTGTATTTTTTTTGGGATTACAATTATTACATTTGATTTGATTTCACCTTGATTGATTCATATGATTTTTTCTTATATTTTTGATGTTATTGTGGTTCAATTTCTATCAAAACCTAATGAGATGAGGGTATTCAGACTCATGCCTCATATATGAAATTTCTAGAAATCACATGTCATGCATTTTTGCCATTCCATCTAGGATGAATTAGTGAATGCATGTTGTTGTGATAAATGTTGTGTAGAATATGTATGCTGTTGTGATGGATGAATTTATAAATATACCTATTGTTTGATAGGGTATTGTTTGTGTATGGTTTTGTTTGAATCAACACCAAAATTCGGTTCTTGAGGTGTTATGGGACCGCATTGACTATAATTTGGTAGATCATTTCTTTTTTTTCCTTGTTATAACATATATAAGATTCCAATCTTTGATTTGTGTGGAGTATGGGACCTCACAGATCGGGATTTGGCACTTTAGTGTTCGTTTCAATGTTTTTATGGGCTCCAGAGTAGTTTCTGAGGCTTACCATCTAGAAAAATCTAGAATACATGCCGTTTAGTTTTGACTACATGCCATGTGTTCTTCTATTCAAGAAGAACCGGTTTTTCTTATGTACACGCCGTGTACATTTTCCCTACATCGTGTAGTCTCAAGCCGTGTCTTAGGTTGTGTGGGTAGGGACACAGGAAAGGGAAAACCGGTAGTGAACACATAGTGTATTGTCTAATACATGCTGTGATGTGTCGAACTTGTGCCCACCCATGTCACTAACAACACAGGTTGGATGAGTCTTTTCAAATACACACCCTGTCCCATCTAAACATGTCGTGTAGTTTAACCTAGGTTCCCGACCATCTCACAAACAACATGGGTTAGTGTTATCCTTTCTCATACACACCATGTACATCTGAAACACACCATGTAGTGTGAGCCGTGTATTAGGCTGTGTCACTAACAACACGGTCCAGGTGAAGCTTGTATAGTACATGCAATGTATATCTTGAACATTCTCTGTAGTCATGCCTTGGGAGAGCCTTGTGGATTAACTATGTAGAAGGACTCAGGCAGGAGAAGTGGATTCAGGTACACGTTGTGTGTTAGGACACACGACGTGTGGTTTGGGTGATACACGACCAGTTTTGATAGAGGTACATGCCCATGAGGATGACTTATGGGAACACGCCGTGTATAGTTTATACAGACCATGAAGTCATGTTTTGTAAAACTTGAGTTTTTATTTCTCTTTTTACCTTCTTACACTCTTATGTTTCCATATCTGTTAATCCTGAACTAAAGGGTGTGTTTGACCTTGTAGAGTAATGACACCGAGACGTCCTCCAGTTTTCCGCCAGCTACAGGGCAGTGATCAGATGCTAGATATATCTGACCAAAGACTTCCCGCAGATCCTCCCGTTGTTCCAGTCTTGGCACCAATAGTTATACCTGATACTGATACTGATGCACAGTTTAGGGAAGGCTTCATGAAGATCATGTAGACTTTTCAGAGAGCACTTCCTCCTACCCCGTCGATGGAAGATTTGGCATGGGTCTTACAGCAGCATCATCCTCCCACATTCTCAGGGGATAGGGGACCCCAGGCTGCAAAGTCTTGGCTAGAGGCCACACTGACGATTTTCGAGCATATAGAGATACCTACAGAGAGGAGGGTTAAACTCGATACTTACATGATTTTAGACTTTGTATAAGGCCCTAGCCTTAAAAATTACTCAATCTTGAGTTATTTCAAAAATACACAAATAAGATCTTTTCAGTTTTAGAGTTTTAGAGAATTAGATCATAAATCATGCATTATATTCCACATTTAAACACGGTGGTTACATCAAATACAATATTCATTTTTTTCCAAAAAATTGAAACATATATAAAAATAAAACGTGGATTTTTTTTTCTTGACACTTACACGACACTATCATCACATCATGTACTTTTCCGCTGACCTGTAAAAAACATTTAAAAAACATGGGATGATCATTAAAAGATCTATAAGGGATATAAAAATACGGAAAGAAATCATTTTTCCATGTATATATAAGAATCAATGAAATCATACTTTACTCATAAAGAATAAGAACATTAACATACCTCATGAAAACATAATATTTATGAATAACTCATAGAAATCAAAAGACATAAAGGTAACATGAGGCATTCATAACATTCTTATGTAGGGAGTAACCCTCATGGATACGTTTGGAATACCTATCACAGTATATTCCCCAAATCTCTTCGGAGAAACTTTAGCATTTAACTCCTTCGTGTTTCCCAATGCATTAGAGATCTATCTTGAGCTCACCCACCCTTAGTTTATTACAAAACCACACGACTTCATAAACAATTCCCATGAACCATAACATAATCATATCACATAAAACATGCATAAAGGAAACATAACATTTCCACATTTCAATCACAATATATCAATATAACACATTGATATAATGAAAATTTTATCAAAACCATATTCAATACCAAAATAAAAGAAAATTAAAATGTGGTATTTATTTTTCTTTTAAAAAGTTATGGCTTGTAGAGGAAGCTGAAACTCAAATAATGGTTACATCGGTGGAGAAGTCGTTGTCACTGCATACGTATGACAGAAAAATTCAATTTTTTCATTTAGTAAAATGCTTCATGTAAAAAGATTACTTTTTAATGAAATTAAATGTCAAAAGGGATTATTATACAACTAATAAAAAAGGTCGTATATAAATTGAAGTACGCCTCAATGCAAGGAGATTTGAGACGAAGTCCCTTACCTCAAGTCCGACTTATCCTGTTCGTTTTATTATATTTATGAATAATAAACATTTGTCAATTTATAATTGATTAATGAATTACATTAATTTTTATTATTAAATTCATATATATATTATCATGTTATAATAATTATATAATTATGTGAGTTCATATCATACGTTTTGTCGATGTTCGGTACATGAGTCAAAAATGAACTTGTTTGAAATGAATTGCCCATGTAGTTATAAGTACATCATCTCTAGAATGGTATTAATTATTTAAATATCATTTATATATATTATATATTCATTTTATACTATTTTATAACATTGGAGATAAAAAATGAAATGCACCGTTCATGGAGACGATAGGCCGTATCTACGCGTGAACGCTACATTCATTTCATTATCATATTAATGGAATTAAAAATAAATGAGACATATATATATTATAATTCCAGAAATAATATATATTTTATATAGGTAACATAAGTTCATTAATTACATTCTTTATAAATTCCAGGTTTGGCAATAACGAGTCACATCACTTGAGGGAGTGGTAGTCCACACATCCTCAGATGAAATTATCACGGTTCCACAACATGAAAAGCATAATGATGTGATTTAAAAATAAAATTCAGAAACATACAGAACAATAAATACCATATATATCATATATAAATACATTTACATCATAATGGCTTCCATTAATGGTGTTGAAAAAAGATTGAACAATCATCGTTTCGTGAGGCAGTAATTCGCCATCCACAGAAACTGTATGTTTTTTAACCATTAGACGGAGGTGTGTAAGTGTAGGTATAATCCTTATCATAACAAAATCATAGTATATTGAGGATACTAGTGTTATTATAGGATCAAATAATAATAAGAAAGTGGTGAGTGAAGAAGTAAAATAAAATAAATAAACTCGAGAGAAGACATTACCTCTAAACCAGGTAACTCTTTTTGATTTGAGCCAAAGGCTTCCTTGGGAAGACTTCTGCCCAAAGTGAAGCTTCTATAAGTAAGATAGGGATGTGGAGATATAATATGAGTAGAGGTTGGATGAGACAAGGGATTGAGAGGTGTTAGTAAGGTGCTAGATGTGGGGTCATTTTATAAGAGGGAGGAGGGTAACTTTTGGAAAGTCTAGAAATGTTACATTATTATAAAATGATTTTCTGATTTTAAAGGTCCCAAAATGATATATTTTTATGATAAAGTGATAAGAGTTCAAAATCCAAAAATCCATTAGATTTTCGACAATTTTATGTCTTATATTTTACATTACCTTTTCAATTTATTTAAATCGTTCATTAATGAGGTAATCACTGCATCATAATGGTGTCATAAATAAATTTATTTTTTTTAATGTATAAAAACTATAAAAATAATACCATGATGTAGGAAATATTTTTATCTATCAAATTAATATTTATAGGAAAGGAGATAATTTATAAAAACAAAACTAAAATTTATTAACTTAGGTATTACATACTTTTATTATATTTCCCTTTCTTTAAAAATAATATGATAAAAGGTCACTATCACAGAAAAGTGATTCCATGGGGTCCCAAAGTTGGCCCAACGATGTCCATGGTTGGAAAGGATACAAAAAATATTATTAAGACACATGTTGGGGTCATTTTATATGATTATGACATTATTTTGATTACCCATTTTACCAGATTTACTAATTAATCACGATAAATAAAGATAATTACTGTCGTTACTATTCATAATTTCCAAAAACAAAAAGGTCTTAATTACATAATTTAGACCTAATAATTCCAAATATGGAATCAATTTTACCAAATTAAAAATACAGAAATTGCAGTAACTAATTTAAAAATAATTCTCGTTGTCAAAAAAATAGCGTTTTTTAAGAAAACATATCTATCAAAAGATTGACACTTGTTTATATCCAATTTCAATGTGAAATTAATTCAATGACCACCTTTGAATTAAATGTTAAAAAAATATTTTAATTACACTTTGAAACAAATTAAAAATATAATCTAACCATATAATTAAATTAGATGAAGAAGCAATTTTGAAGTAAAAAGCAGTATTTTTCACTACTCATTAATAAATGAACATTTTCAGAAAAATATCAAAAATGTATCCAAAGTATATTTCAATGTCTCAATTATAAAGAATAAGTTTATTTTGAAAAATAGAGCTTATGTAATTTTCAAAAGTTATATTTAAAAATGGTTTTCCATCAAAAGGTGATAAAACAATCTTTTAAAAATATTAGTGTATTATATGCATAAGATTGGATTTATTATCATTTTAAGACTCTAAAACACTATATAATTAATAAGTAGACATAGATATGAAAATCTATTATTCATTACCTACTTTTGATGTTACATCCTTCCCTCCTTTATGATATTGCTTCCCCACAATTTATTTACTTATCGAATAAGTGGGGGTATTTATCCCTCATTGCATTTTCAGATTCCCATGTTTCCACTTCAACTATATGGTTTTTCCATGAACTTTTACATGATGAATCAACTTATTCAACAAAAATTTATCTATGTGGTCAAGAATCTGGACTGGTTGTTCCTTATACGATAGATTCTCTTCCAGCTGAACTACCTCTGGACTCAAAACATGAGTTGGATCGGGCATGTACTTCCTTAACATTGAAACATGAAAAAAGTTACGTACCTGAGATAAAATATGAGGTAAATCCAATCAGTATACAACTGATCCAAATCCCTCCATAATTTCATATGGTCCAATGAACCGTGGACCCAACATTCATTTTTTACCAAATCGCATCACACTTTTCCATGGTGAAACTTTAAGGAAGACATTATCACCTACCCCAAAAGATAGATCTTTCCTCCTGTTGTCCACATAACTGTTCTTCCAACTCTGAGCTGTTCTCATGTGTTTCTGTATCTTCTGAACTTTTTCGGCCAACTCTTCTACCAATTCTGGTCCCATCAACTTCCTTTCACCCTCTTCATCCCAAAGAGCTGGAGTTTGACACCACATCCAATATAGTGCCTTAAATGGTGCCATCTGTATACTGGAATGAAAAGTGTTATTTAAAAAAAATTCAACCAATGAAAGATGTTGGTCCCAACTTCCCTGATAATCCATCGAACAAGAACATAGAATATCTTTCAAGGTCTGAATTGTTCATTCTGACTACCCATCTGAATGAGGATGAAAAGTTGTACTTAAATTTAATTCAGTTCCCAACAACTTTTTAAGGCCTTTCCAAAAGTTAGAAGTGAACCTAGGATCACGATCAGATACAATAGAGAGGGGAACTCCGTGTAACCTGACTATCTCATTAAGATAAAATTGAGAAAGTAGATCTAGGAAAAAATATCTCATATAAAAAAAATGAGAACATTTCTTCAAGAGATAAAAAATAAACTAGATTTCATTATTACATTGATGTGTCTTCAGAAATCCCACAACGAAGTCCATGGAATTATTCTCCCATTTCCACTCTGGCACTAATAATGGCTGAAGCATCCCTTTCGGTAACTACTGCTCTGCTTTAACCTGTTGAGAAGTCAAACACTTCACAGTAAAATCAATAATATCTCTTTTCATTCCATCCCACCAGTAATACTACCAATGATCTCTGTACATCTTAGTACTGACTAGATGAACTAAAAATGGATAACTATGAGCTTCACATAACAACTCTCTCTTCAACTGTGAATCACAAGGCACACACAATATCTTCCTAAATATCAAAACACAATCATTGTAAATGTTTAATTCAGGTAACATACCCTTATGAACAAGATATACCTTTTTATGCAACTCAATGTCTTGCTTCTGTGCTTTCTTTATTTTGTCTGATAGAGAATATTTCAATGATACCTGAAACAAAACAGAAAAATTTTCTGCACCAATAAGTTCTAATCCATAATTCATCAATTCATTATCCAAAGGATCCTGTTCCAACCGCAACATGGTTAATGAAGAATTACTTTTTCAACTGAAAGCATCTTCCACATTATTTTCTTTTCATGGGTGGTACTGAATCGTGCAATCATAATCCTTGATTAATTCTATCCATCTCCTCTTTCTCATGTTCAATTCATTCTGAGTGAATATATACTTTAAAATTTTATGATCAGTATGTATTTCAAAATTTACAACATACAAATGATTCCTCCAAATTTTTAAAGCGAAAATAATTGAAGCTAATTTCAAATCATGTGTAGGGTAATTTATCTCATGAGTTTTCAATTGATGTGAAGTATAAGAAAATGCCTGATCATTTTTCATTAGGATGTAACCAATTCCTTTCCCCACAATCCATTTTATTTTATTTTATTGAGAAACCACTTTCAGGGTAAGAGGGAACCCCTACACAACCATTCCCTCAAATCAAGTCACACCAAAATTAAAAAATTCAAAAATCAAAATAGTAAAACAGAACCAAGTCATCGTGTCATCCGTCTTCACGCACCCAATTTCAAAATTCAAACCATCATCACTGTAAATAACGTCAATCCCACGAATTGACCTATGTGCCTCGACTGCATTGAGGATGGACACATCCGGTCTACACTTCATCACCCTCATCCCATCACCTCACCATCATCACCGACATCCACCACCAAAAGCCACAACAAACAACCCCAATATATCCCATCACGCCAAAAAATCATCAAGGTTGGTGAAAACTGATCACCGAAAACCATCTCACTACAAAGAAAAACCAAAATAGAACACTAAGGGAACATCCAATTAAAACCAAATCCAACAAATCAATGAACAACAACTCTGGAAGCGTCTTGATGCATTTCAAAAGCTGAACCACAAATCCCAAAACCACGTAGTTGTCATTGTGTCGAATCCAACTAGGAGAGGTGAATAAGAACTTTTAGTCAGAGCAGGTTGAGAAGCCAAGGAGTTTCATCACACAATCATCGTCGGGCCCTATGAACCTTCGCTCTATACCTCATATGACACTCATCCTTATAGAGTGGAAAATACAAAGCATGTCACCAAAAAACCATTGAATCATGGCCATTGATCTCTCTGAGCTCAAACTCACATCCCAAAAGACCATGAATCCCACCGAACTGCTCTGCCTCGGAGTGAATGAAGGAATTATAGTCCCAGAGCAGAGATCAAGTAAATAGAGTCAAGATAAAACGCTGGCTGGAGGGCCTATCAACCGCAGGAACACCAACAACACCAAGAGGGAGAGACATAAAAGGCCACGAAGACCAGAAATTTAAAAGAGTTGCTGCTACAGATTGTATCCAAGGTCATCCAGATGTGACTCTATCCACACCGAATTCCATCTGGTTCAAAGGAGGAGCACAAAAATGCAACCATTTTCAACGTAGAACTGTAACCTCATAGAAAAATAATACCCATGTCCAGATCAATAGAAATTAAAACCTGATTTAAAAAAAATTAAAATAGATCTGCACCAACCATAGGAAAGAAGAAGATGATAGCACAATGGTGACGGATCGAACCCACCACAGCTGAAAGCCGAAATCCAAACCAAAAACAGAAGCACCAAGAACCCCCGCCGCCACTGAAAGCTGATGACCGGGAACCATCCACGTTGCCGCTGCTGATGAAAGCTAAAATCTGAGTCAAGAACCACCCTTGCCGCTGCTAAGTGACGTCATTTCCTAAAGAGCTGAGCCGAGTCGAGAAACACCCGCAATCAAAGACAACAACTGAAGCCTAATCCTGGACACGCGCTACCTTAGACACGCCACCATCATAGCTGAAGACCTCAACTAACCGAGAACCTGAGCCATCCCCCTCAACTCACATCGCCAGAGACCAGACGTTCGCGCTGGAAGGTAGTGCCAATACTAGAGAGTTCACCAATATAATTTTCAATTCATGAAAACAATCACCATATTCTTCGGTCCAGATAAACTTAACACCCTTCCGAGTTAGATTAGTCAATGGGCTAGACAACTGTGCAAACTTTTTAACAAACCTTCAGTAATAGCCTTCTAAACCAAGAAAACTATGAATCTCGATTAGATTTTAGGGTCATGTCCATTCTTCAACAACCTTTGTTTTTGTAGGATCAACAGGTATTCCATCTTTAGAAACAATGTGACCAAGGTACGAAATTTTTTTCATCCAAAACTCACACTTGATGAATTTCCTGTACAATTTATTTTCTTTTAAGGTTTGAAAAATAACCCTTAAATTTCTTTCATGCACCTATTAACTTTTAGAAAACACCCAAATATCATCAATAAAAAAAACCACTAACTTATCCAAGAACTCAGGGAAAATTCTATTCATAAGGTACTTGAATATAGCAGGTTCATTGGATAACCCTGAAGGGATAACTAAAAATTCATAATGGCCATATCTTGTACGAAACACGATCTTCACAATATCTTCTTCCTTTACCTTCAACTGATGGTACCCCGTTCTCAAGTAAATCTTTAAAAAATACTTATCTCCCTAGAGCTGATCAAAAAAATAATCAATATGAGGCAAAGGATATTTGTTCTTAATAGTGATGTTATTTAAGGGTCTATAATCAATGAAAATTCTCATTGAACCATCTTTCTTTTTAACAAATAAGAAAGAATCACCCCAGGGTGATGTGCTAGGTTAAAAGAAACCATTATCTAATAAATCTTGCAATTTTGTCCTTCAAATCTAAAAGTTCAATTTGAGCCATTCGATAAGGGGGTTTCGAAATTGTGTTAGCATCAGGAACTAAGTCAACCGTAAATTCAAATTCTCGATCTGGTATTATTCTAGGAAACACATTTGAAAAAACATCAGGATACTCATTTACAACTAGGACATCATTAATCTGAATGGTTCCTTTGTTTTCAACAATATGTTAAAGGTAACATTCATTTCCATCTATTACAAGTTTTTCAGACTCTTGATATGTTATCAATAGTAATAGTTTATTCCTGTACGAAAACTGAAAGTCATTCTAAAAAGAAACTTCTTTAGATCTATAATCAATATTATCAGGGTAAACAGAGTGCTAATCCATACCAAGGATAACATCAAACTATACTATAGGTAAAAAAATAAGGTTTGCAATTTTGTTTTTTCCACGGATAAGGATAAGAAGATTTTTATAAATTCTTTTTTCCTCAAAATTTTACACAGGTGTTTTTACTACTAGTTCAGGAGTCATTTCTTGAGATGGAATTCCTAATTTACTAGAAAATATTTCAGAGATGAAATAATGTGTAGAACCTGAGTCAAAAAAAACATTGTCATAATCTGAAAAAACAAAAAAAGTACCTTATACCACTTCATTTGATGACCCAACATCTACTAAAGTAGTTTCAATGGACTTCACCACACCTTTCTGCTTGTAGTCTGACTACTTCCCATCATTATAACTCTTTGTTGAAAACTCGTTTGCATAATGACCCATCTCATTACACTTGAAACATTTCTCTAATTATAAATCAAATTTGGTCTTACCATTAACCAAATCTTTTCCAATGCAATCAAGAGCCTTATGTCCCATATTACCACATCCGAATCAGCTTACAAAATTCAAAAGACATTCCCCAGCATGATTTTTACAAAATTTATCAGAAATTGCAAACATAGTTTTCTTACCATCAAACCTTTTTGTAGGATTCTTCCCTTTCTCCGGCCACCTCAGTCTCTTCTTATGTTGGTTGTCATGGAACACTTTATCATCGAAAAACTCCATTTCCACCTTCTCAGCACATCTAACAAGCTTCTCATAACTTTTTAACTCACAAGAAGCTAATGCCCTTCGATATTTTTTATTTAACAATTAGTAAAAATGATTGACTTTACTATCAAGGTCTCTGATAAAATTTGGATCATACCTTCCCAATAAAGTGAACTTTTCTTCATAAGAAGCCACTGAGTCGTTCTCTTGCCTCAATTATAAGAATTTTTTTCCATCCTAAGTTGAACATCCTTAGGAAAATATTTCTCAAGAAACATAACTTTGAAATCATCCCAGCCAAGAGAATCAATCTCATCAGCATCCCTGATATTTTTAACCGTTGACCACCACTGATATGATTCCCCCTCCAGACAGTAAACAACCAAACTAACCTTTTGATTATCAGAACACCCCATGACATCTAAAATCTTCTCCAGTGCATTAATGCACCCTTCAGCTAGGACATGGGCAGATGATCCTTTGAATGATGGGGGATGTTACTCATGAAATGTTCCACCACTGAAATGTTCTTCTGTGGTTGATCTGGCTGATCTCGTGCATGGATACCACCCCCATGTATTTCTTGATTCAACTGCACCATTACTGCAACAAACAGTTTAGTTCCAATTCCAACCACCTTAGGATGCTGATTTGGAATGTCATTTGCTTCGGTATTCCATCCAAGCACTGCTTCCCTATTTCCTCTGCAGACAACTATTCTGAACAAATATGTTTTAGATGAAGCAACATTGTAATTTTCAAATGCTATATCATTTCAATTTGACCATAATGTGTAAACAAAATATTTTTGGATAATAATTTAATAGAATTCAAACTTCTAAATTTATCTAAACCGACCTATAATACCAACTATAAGGCCACAAACTTAAACATTATTAATCTTGATTTATTTAAAGAATATACATAGATGTTTTTTTCAGATTTAGAGTTTTAGATAATTAGATCATAAATCATTCATTACATTCCACATTTAAACAAGGTGGTTGTATCAAAGACAATATTCATTTTTTTCCAACAAAAGAAACATATTTAAAAATAAAACATGGATTTTTTTCATAAAACTTCACCAGCACTATCATCACATAATGAAATTTTCCCTTGACCTATGAAAAACATTTAAAAAACATGGGATGATCATAATAATCTTAGTAAGGGATATAAAAATACAGAAAGAAAATATTAGTCCATGTACACATAAGAATCAATGAAATCATAATTTACTCATAAATCATAAGCACATTAACATACCTGATGAAAACATAAGATTTATGAATAACTCATAGAAATCATAAGATATAAAGGTAACTTGAAGCATTCGTAACATTCTTATATAGTGAGAAACCCTCATGGTTATGTTTGGAATACCCATCACAGTATATTCCCTAAATCACTTCGGAGAAACCATAGAATTTAACTCCTTCGCGTTACCCAATGCATTGGAGAGATATATAAGGCTCACCCAGCCTTAGTTTATTATGGAACCACCCGACTCCATAAACAATGCCCAAGAACCATAACATAATCATATCACACAAAACATGCATAAAGGAAACATAACATTTCCACATTTCAATCACAATATATCAATACAACACATTGATATAATCAAAACATCATCAAAACCAATTTTAATACCAAAATAAAAGAAAATTAAAACATGTTATTTATTTTTCATTTAAAATGTTATGGCTTGTAGAGGATGTCGAAACTCAAATAATGGTTACGGCGGTGGAGAAGTTGTTGTCGCCGCATACGTAAGACCAATACATTCCTTTTTTTAGTAAAATTCTTATTGTAAAAAGTTTTATTTTGAAGGAAATTAGAAGTAAAAAGTATTTATTATACAAATAATAAAATAAGGACATATATAAATTGATGTATGCTTCAACGAAAGGAGATTTGAGATGAAGCCCCTTACCTCATGTCCGACTTCTCCTCTTTGTTTCTCTATATTCTGGAATAATAAACTTTGGTGAATTTATAATTTCATAAGGAATTCCATTAAAGTTTATTTTTCAATTCATATCACATACTATCATGTTTTAATAATTATTTAATTATGTGAGTTCATATCATTTGTTTTGTCGATGTTCTGTACATTAGTCAAAAATGAACTTGTTTGAAAAGTATTGATCATGTAGTTATAAGTACATCATCTCAAGAGTGGTATTAATGAATTAAATATCATATATATCCAATATATATTAATTTTATACTATTACATAACATTTTGAGATAAAATATGAAATGCACCGTACATGGAGACGGTAGGCCGTACGTACACATGAACACTACATTCATTTCTTTCTCATATTAAAAGAAATAAAACTAAATGAGAAATATATATATATTAATTATAGTATATTATATATGTTATATTGGTAAAATAAGTTCATTAATTACATTCTTCTTAAATTCCATGATTGGAATGAACTAGTCACATCACTTGAGGGGGCGGTAGTCCACACTTCCTCAGATGAAATTATTGCAGTACCACAATATGAAAAGCATAACAATGTGATTTAAAAATAAAACTCAAAAGCATATAGAAAAATAAAAACCACATATATAATATAAAAATATAGTGACAGCATAATGGACACCATGAAAGGTGTTAAAAAAGATTAAACAATCATTATTTTGTGAGACAATAATTCGCTACCCACAGAAACAATATGTTCTTGAACCATTAGACGGAGGTGTGTTTATGTTTAGTTATAATTATTATCATAACAAAATACTAGTTCATTGAGGATATTTGTGTTATTATGGGATCAAATAATAATAATATAGTGGTGAGTGAAGAAGGAAAATAAAATAAATAAACTCGAGAGAATACATTACCTCTAAATCAGGTAACTCTTTTTGATTTGAGCCAAAAGCTTCCTTGTGAAGACTTATGAATCATTGGAGGCTTCTAAGAGTAAGAGAGGGATGTGTAGAGATAATATGAATAGAGTTTGGACGATCCAATTCCTTGAGAGGTGTGGATTAGGTGGTAGAGGTGGGGGCCTTTTATAAAAGAGAGGAAGGTAATTTTCGGAAGGTCTAAAAATGTTACTTTATTATAAAATGATTTTCGTATTTTAAATGCCCCACAATGATATATTTTGAAGATATTCTGATAAGGGTTCTAAATCCACACATCCAATAAGTTATTGAAAAGTGTAAGTCTTAGATTTTACCTTATCTTTTCATTTTATTTAAATCATTCATTAATGAGGCAATCACTGCAACATAATGGTGTCATAAATAATTTTTTTTATTTAATGTCTAAAAACTATACAAAAATACCATGATATAGGAAATAATTTTATCATTCTAATTACTATTTATATTTAAAGATATAATTTATATAAACAAAATTAAAATTGTTTTACTTAGGTATTACATAATTTTATTATATTTCCGTTTCTTTAAAAAAAATATGATAAAAGGTCACTATCAAACAAAAGTGATTCCATGGGGTCCCTAAGTTGGACCATGGATTTCCATGGTCGGCCATGGCACAACCAATAGTATTAGGATACATTTTGGGGTCATTTTATATTATGATGAGATTATTTAAATTACCATTTTTACCCAATTTACTAATTAATCACTATAATTAAAGATAATTACCATCGTTACTATTTATAATGTCCAAAAAAGGTCTTAATTACATAATTTTGACCTTCTTATTCCAAATATGGAATCCGTTTTACCTAATTCTAAGCACCAGAAATTGAAGTAAATAATTTAAAAAGAATTGTCGTTGTCAAATCAAATAGCGTGGTTTTAAGAAACGATATCTATCAAAAGATTGACACTTGTTTATGTCCAATTTCCAAGTGATATTAATTAAAATGACCACCATTGAATTAAATATTAAATATATATTCTAATTAAACTTTTAAACTAATTAAAAATATAATCTATCCATATAATTAAATTAGATGAAAAAGCAGTTTTGAAGTAAAATGCAGTATTTTTCACTATTAATTAAAAAATGAACATTGTCAGTAAAATACCAAAAATTTATCCAAATTAAATTTCAATGTCCCAATTATAAATAATAAGTTTATTTGGACAAATAGAGCTTATAAAATTTTTCAAAAGTAAGATTTAAAAATGGTTTTCCATAAAAAGGCAGTAAATCAATCTTTTAGAAATATTATAGTATTCTATGCCTAATATTGGATTTATTCTCATTTTAAGCCTCAAAAACACTATCTAATTCATAAATAGAAATAGATATGAAAAAATATTATTCTTTTCATACATGGAATGTTACACTCCGCCAAATATGTGGTGTGATGTGATCTCATAGGCGGGATGCCAGTAGAATATGGCGTGAGATGAGTTTCAGCGCATCTTCTAAGATTACATCTATCCGGAGACCTTGAGGGAAAATCAAGCCCGAGAGTTCACGATTCAGAAGTAGGGTACTCTTTCTGTTATGGAGTCTTCCTCATGATTCATAGAGCTAAATCATTTCACTCCTATTCCATGAGGTGATGAGTTGTTCCATTCACAAAAGTTTGAGGATGGTCTGAGGCATGCCATTAGATCATAGGTGAACATCTTCAGGATGACTTAAATATCCTCTATCGTCAACCAGGAACTGATCACAGAGTGTAATATGAGGGATTCTAGAGCTGTGAGCTTGCGGGGTTTGGCATCCAAAGTTAGTGTTCTTCCTACAGATATCATAATGTTCCGCAAGGAGATTTCAAAAGGAGGTCAGAGTTGGAAGGATGCATCTTCTGGTAGCCATGTAGTATACTACTCATTGTGGAGGAGTAGGAACCAAAGGCCACATTACCCAAGAGACCTGGTGGAGTGCCGATCAAGCGGTAAGATGGGTCATCTTCAATGATTCTGTCAGATCTTCTCACTAGAAGCTGGTGACCGGGGTTCTTATATGACTCCACATTCCAGAGTAGCACCACTAGTTTCTCAGAAGTTAGGGAACATGAGTTCTTTTGGTCATTCAAACTGAGGTGTTGGTCGTGGATGGGGTAGCCAGTTTCCCGGTTTTCAGTGAAAATCAGGTGGATCAGCTCAGAGTACTTAGGTAGGGTCACAGGGCTGTGGACCAGGCCAGCCATTTGCAACAGAATCGACCCAGTAGGAGCACGATTACATAACTTCTATAGTTTGAGGTATGATATTTGTTGTCTCAATTTTAGATTATGATCTTTTCAATATGAGGGCTTCCAATAGATTTATATCTATTGCAGTTGTGGAGAGCCTTGGGCTTTGAATATATTATTATACTAATATTTTTACACAAGACAATTTGCTGGGAACTATAACGGCTAGTGTATGTCAGTTCAATGAGTTACCTCTTGTGGTTAGTGGGTGTCAGATTCTATGGTACCTCTATGTCCTAGAGATGACAGGATATGATTTCATTCTCAGAATTGACTGGTTTGTTCTCTTCCATGCAGTCGCCGATTTTTAGCTTCTTAGGGTGAGTTTCATATTACCAGAGGTGGATCCTTTATTAATTGGGGAAAATTGGATGTCTAAGTGATCAGAGTGGGTCCAGAGCATCATGGGTTGGAAGGAGTTATAGTCGAGATTCCTATTCTATATATGGATGTCCATGGGACTTTGTAGATGGACTTTCCTCCAATGGTGTATCATTTCAGATGTTTCATTAAAGAGAACATTTCTGGTTTGCCTCCAGAGTGAGATGTGGACTTTTCTATTGAGCTCATTCTATAAGTGGCACTGGTTTCCATTCCTCCTAATAGGATGGCTACAACCGAGTTATAGGATCTCAAGAAATAGTTGGTGGAGTTGTAGGCAAAGGGTTTCATCTGACCCAGTACTTTTCATTGGGGTTCACCAGTCCTATTTGCAAAGAAGGCAGACGTCGCCCTCAGGATTTTTCTGGACTATCTGAAGATGAACCAGTTGATGGTCATGTACCGGTATCCCTTAACGAGGAATGATGATCTCTTTGATCAGCTTCAAGTATCCCGTTTGTTCTCTAGGATGGAAATGAGGTCCAGTTATCATCAATTGTGCATTAGACCATCTGATATACGTCTCACAACCTTCTGGACTAGGTATGGTCTATATGAGTATAAGGTTATGCCGTTTGGCCTCACAAACACACCTTTAGTTTTCATGGTATTGATGATCCGAGTGTTCCATCCATTCTCGGATTCCATCATGGTGATTTTCATGGACGATATCTTGATGTAATCTCACACTCGACACGAACATTCCACACACCTTGAGATTGTTATGATTACACCGACACATCATCAATAATATTTTATGCTCTCAAAATTCCACTTTGGGATGGATCCGATTCACTTCTTAGGTCATATTACCACAGAGGTAGGAATATCAGCAGACCTAGAGAAAGTGAGAGAAGTAGTTTCGTGGGAGCAGTAGAATAATGTCTTTGAGGTACAATGTTTTATAGGGCTAGGATGATACTAAATATTTTTCATACATGACTTTTCCCACATATAAGCACCACTAACATGTCTGACTAAGAATGATGTGAAGTTCTTATGGTCAGATTCTTGTGAGTCTTCCTTTCAAAAGATGAAGGGGAGGTTAACTTCAGCACCAAAAATAGTCCTACCAGATTAGGGAAGGAGCTATACAATTTAGTGTGATTCTTTAGGTTTAATATTGGAAGCTGTGATTATGTAGGGAGATGGAGTCGTTGTGTATGAGTCTCAGCAGTTTTGGCCACATGAGAGGAATTACCCGATCCACGATCTCGAGTTGGCTGTTGTTGTTCATGCTTTATGCTATTAGAGAAATTATCTGCTAGGAGTGCATTTTGTGGTTTTCCCCAACCACAAGAGTCTCAAATACATATTCACTCCGTGTTATTTTAATTTGATGCAGATAAGTTGGATGAGTACCTACAGTCCATTGATTTCGTGCTTGCCTATACGCATGGGAATGGAAATGCAGTGGCTGATGCATTGAGTAAGAGGACTCAAATACAAGCAGTTCAGAAGGCCCGTAAATAAAGGAAACTTATGGATCTATTCTATGAGATGAATTTGGATGTGAACGATAGACAATGGTAGACTTTTCTTTATTCTATATTTTTAACCTCAACTATTCTTAATCGAGTGTGAATGAGTCAGTTATCCAATTCATAAGTCCTTATATTATGGGATACCATGTCAGGGGAAGACCCTATTCAAGGATGGACCATAGGAGAGGATGATATCTAGCATTTCCAGGGATGCATATGGGTGTCGGCATATATACACGACGACTTGATGCTTGACTTTCATTCTTTAGTTTGGGCAGTTCATCGTAGTGTCACCAAAATGTATCATGATCTACACTTCTAGTATTGGTGGCCAGGTATGAAGACAGATGTTGCTGGTTTTTTCATGAGGTGTTCCACCTGTCAGTAGGTGAAGGCAGATCATCCGTGACCAGAAGTACTTTTACAATAGTTACCCATTCCCGAGTGAAATTGGAACAACATCGCAATGGATTTCGTCACAGGTTTACCGAGGTAGTCTCAAGGGAATGACATAGTTTGGGTTGTCAATGACATACTCACTAAATTTTCTCAGTTTTTAATGATCAAGGATACCTTCAGTGTTGACGAGATAGGATGGTATTACATCCAAGAGATTTTACATTTTCATGGAGTTACAAACTCCATCATTTCAGACATAGATGAATGTTTTTCTTCTTAGGTCTGGCAGGGGATATAGAAGGTGTTGGGGACAAAAGTAATTTTGATTACAGCTTACCACCCCCAGATAGATGGTCATTCCGAGCATAAGATTCAGGTTCTTGCGGAGATGGTCTGAGCAAGCATCCGGGATTTTGATAGAGACTGGGAGAAATATATACCTCTTGTGGATTTTTCCTTCAACAATAGTTTTCAGGAAACTATTCAGATTACACCTTATGAGACTTTGAGTGGTAGTCCATGCTGAACACTCTTATGTTGGCTAGAGGCTGGAGAGGAACCTATGCTGGGACCTCGTCTTGTTTAGGAGACCATAGAGTAGATAATGTTGATTCAGAAGAGGATGGATACTGCACAGTCTTGTCAGAAGTATTATGTTGGTCAGCTGAGATGACCTCTGGAGTTCGAAGTTGGGGATTAGGTTTTTGTGTGTGTCACTCTGAGGCTGGGACACAAGAGGATTACTATACCGGGTATGCTTTCACTGAGATACGTTTGGTTTTTTGAGGTAATGGAGGTAGTTGTGCCAGTCACATACCGATTGCATTTATCTCAGAGGTATTAGGCTATGCATGATATCTTCCATGTTTCCCAACTTCGAAGTTACTTTTCAAACACTTCCCGTGTTTTCCAACCTGAGAAGGTTGAGTTGGAAGTGGATGCAACCTTTGAGGAGCATTCTATCTGTGTTGTTGATCTCAGAAAAATGGTTCTTTTTGGCCAGTGTATTTATCTAGTATGAGAGATATGGCAGCACGGGTGGGTACTGGATGATATTTGGGAGAGGGAAGCCGATGTACGGGCCAAGTGGACAGAGCTGCTTGGGGTTTCTTTTTCTAGGACACACTAGGGAAATTCAGGGATAATTTATTTAAGTGGAGAAGTTTATAAGAACCTTAACCTTCTTTGTAGGTATGTTTATTCTTTTCTAATATTTTTTGATTAAAAGAAGAAATTTTGGAAATTTTCTATGTACACGTCATGTTCATTATTAGTACATGTTGTGTACTGCCTTACCATAGGAGGCTGTGTACTGGACGTTTAGTAGAGACACACATGGTTGTCTGGGAGTGACATAGAGGCTTCTTAAAGAGGATTATGGAAATGGTGAGAACACACCATTTACTTTAAAAGTACAAGCCGTGTACTTTATTTTTCTCATTAAACGCACTAGGGTCACATCTAATTGCCAGAACACTCTCTTTCTAGGTATCGTGGGACCGAGAGATTATTACGATGACAGATCTTCGAAGTATTCCTAAGCAAGCATCATTTACCTAAATTAAAATCTATTGGTTGTGTTGGAAGCACATCGGTGAGATCTCTCTTCCCCTAGAGCTCCAACTTTTGATTTCTACGCTCTCATGAGATATCATTGGTTGAACGATTTAGACTTTTTTGTAGATCTTTGATGTTCTAAAAATATTGAAGCTTTGAGGTTCTTGTATATAATTTCTACAACGCCGAGGTAGGTGTTTTGTGCCTTTCTATTGAATGTCTTTGAGTATTATGTTCAATTTTTCCCAATACCCTTGAACAGGGTATTTCAAATTTACTATTTTCCCCATGTTGATTGTCTACCATGCCAAAATGCTTCTGTAAAGGTTATTGGGATATGAATATGGTTGAGAGATATTATTTGAGAATTCTTCCCATGCATGTTCTGTTTATGACCGTTTGGTCCTGCTTAGCCTTTGGCCACCTTGCCTATTTTCCATTCCTATTTCTGGTGGGTGGAGAATTTGTATTCTGACATTCTTGATATGTTGTACATTGTTTATCCATATAGTTATGTAGGTTCATATTTGCCCTTTTTCATTTCTATGATCATTGACCTACACATGGCCGTGAGAACCTATTATAGTAGACTATAAGGGGAATTTACTGAGTGAGCTTCCTCAGAGAGTCATTGAATGCTTTAGAATATAAGGGGATTTGACCGTGTGAGCTTCCTTAGATAGTATTTGAATTATTTAAATGACCTAGGAAATAAGTGGAATTTATCGAGTGAGCTTCCTCATAGAGTCCTTGACCATGGGTCTATAAGGGGATTTGACCGAGTGAGCTTCCCCAGAGAGTCCTTGACTACCATAAACTATAAGGGGAATAGAATGAGTGAGCTTCTATAGAGAGTCTTGAATTACTTTTGAATATAAGGGGAATTGATTAAGAGTGCTTCCTCAGAGTGTATTTATATATTTTGTTGACCGAACCAGAGGGGATATGCTGGGTGTACATCCTATAGGGTTACCATGCTTTATTAGCTTCTTAATTGATATGTGGACTATTTACTGCTACGCACATTCCTATTTACTATTTTCTGTACTTTTACTTTCCATATATTCACTGACTGTTAGGAAAAGATCTTTGTGTGGCTGTCTACTGGGATATAGTCTCACAACCTGTTTGGGCCATGCTTTTGGTCGCAAGAAGATTATATTATTTGTGTGTATAGAAAAGGGTAAGATCCCTTATACTTCAGGTACCTGACTTGTAGTGAAGCTGGAGAGAAAGGGACCATGCTTAGGCTTGTGATGTTGAGGAGTTGTTTATCTGTTTATTTTTTACTTTGGTTTATTACTATTTCAATTCAAAATTTTGACTTGGTTGGTTTCTTTGTTAGACATATGTATCATGATTTATTATATATATATACACATATATATGTGCTCCAGTTGTTTCTTATTCAGTCTTCCATTGTTCACTGTTGTTGGATATTTACTGCTTCCACTACTGTATATTTGTTTCTCTTCTGCTATGTTACTCTACCAATTAGGGCATAGTTTCCCCACTATCACACACAAGGACCTCACTTCTAGTCAGCAGCCTCTGGCATTTAGGAAAATGTGCTTGAGGCCATGTGTCCAACTGGGTACAGGGCTCCTCTAGGTGTCTTCTGGAACAAGGACGATACAACCAATCTAAAATTTAAAAAACAAATATTACCCAATTGAGTAAAAGGTATTGAGTAATGAATTCCAAAAGAACGTGTCCCTTTTTATCGGGATCTATCTTTAATATTACATGAATAGATCACCCATACTGAAGTAAAAACCAATTACATGGATAACTATTTTCAAGGAAATGTTTTATAATGTATAAATAACATCAAATAGGTTGGTTCCATGAATATATAAAATTTATATCTTAAAATAACCCCCTAAATTTTAAATTAAAATTGGAAAAAAATGTTGAATAGATATATGCAGTCAAAAATACTGTATAATATAAAATCCATGCACTTGAATAAAAATTTAAAAACAATATTGATTTCATGGATTTTGAATTGGAAGCGAAATTTAGGAGGATCAAAGAACATCACTCATTGTTACAAGATAAGGAAAAATTTTCTAAAGAAGAATGGAAATGACTATAGATTGATATTGAAGATAGATTATATTTCATTGAAGATTATAATAATTAAATCAATAATAAATAAAAATAATTTCAAATAAAATTTCCTAACATGGAAATGAAATATTTTGAGTCTCCACAATCATAGATGTCGGGATGTGATGTCACAAAAAATATATGAGGTGGATTTTTATGACCAAAGTTTTATATTATGTGATAAAAAGATCATTAAATCATTTTATGATATTTATAAAATAGGCTCAATTATAAATATACCGTTATATTTAAATTTCAGGAATATAGTAAATGTTTTTCCTTAAAACCATATTTTTATATAAATATATGGATAATAAAGAGTAGTAAATGGAATATGAATGTATATAATCAGTAGAATAAGTAGTATAAATGTTGGTTCCCTAGTAAGATCATAATAAGTGGTGAATATTTCCAAAAAACCATAGGCCTATTTTACAATAAATTTTAGATAATGTACAGTACATTAAAAAAGGACAAGGTTTTTAGATCAATGATTGTGTTGGAATAGGTTTGGGTATTTTTAATATTATTATTGGTATACACTATTCATCTCTAAATAACAAAATAATCTCATTTGTAAGAAAAGGAATTTTTATAAGATTCAATGTCAACAGATGTTTAGGAATTTATGTACATCAAACAGATTTTCCATATTGAAGACTCCCGTGCTATTTCTAAAAATAGTGGTCACATCAGTGGGGCATGGTTATATAAGCATGTATTAAATAAAAATAATAAGATAATGGAAAAATGTAATAAAGAGGTTCCAATTAGGGAAAACACGTTTAATAGTTAGTCATATCATGATACTGCAAAGAAAATAATAAATAATAACCAATTTTAATTTGTTAGAAATAAATCCACTAATATAAAGAATATTGATTATTATAGAAGGAATACTGGGAAGAAATTAAAATATAATATTCATTTTCAAGACTTCAAAAAGGATAAAAATTTACAAAAATGAATATTATTCATTTGGCCATTAGATTTCTTAAGAGAAAGAAAGGTGGATGACACATAATAAAATGGTTTTGTTAATGGAGAAAATTATGTTTCAAAGGATGAAACTAAATTTAATTGTATGTTTTTAGCAAAACATATCCATTTTATTAAATATATTCAATACGAGAGGTACAATTTGGGGTACCTATTTCCTAATATTTATTTTATGTTATTCCAAAAAATAGGTGTTTCTGTATAAGATGAAAATTGTACTAGGAAATTGATGTTCCATAATGAGTATGAGAAGTTATATTTCACTACCAAAGAAAATTAAGAAGTGATTAGATCCATAATTCCATGTACAAGATTGGATTTGAGAAAAATAAGTAGATTTAGAAATAATGAGATTTTTAAAAAAAATACTATCATCCTTACAATTCAAATTTTGAAATATGAAGAGAGACACTCATTCACATAGCCTTTATGTATTTTTTTTTACCATTATAAGAGTTAATGGTGAATAATTTTATTAGGGTGTGAACCTAATAAAGAGTGATTTCATTCAATTATATACAACCCACATTGGGATGTAGTCATCTAAGATTAATATCAAAATTCATATTTTGGAAAATATTATTATGTATCATATTTGAGGAAGTTTGAGGATATTGTTTTTAAAAAACATTATAAAAAATTTGGGAGCATTCCATAATTTTTTTTCTTTCATTTGGTATTTAGTAAAACATTAATTGAATTATAGTACACATTGTGATGATGTAAATATTTTCATGTATACATAGCCACAAGTATAACATCTATTATAGTGTAGTCTCAAAATAGAACATCATTTAATTTCTATTTAGAAGATATAATAAATAATTATGGTCATGCATATTTATAAATTTATGGTAATAAAAGTGAATAAGAATACTGATGTTTTTAAAATTATTATTTCATGGAAATATATATATTTTCTACGCTTTTTGAAGAATGTGTCCTTAAAAATTTATGTTCACACAATCCCTGGAAAATAAAATAAAATAATAATATTAATGGTAATAACTTAAATTAATCTATAACATAATTTTTGAAATAAAATAAGTACCATAGTTGTTAATCCTATTTTTTTTAGATAATTCTTGCAATCTATATATTGTAGTTAGTTGAAGAAATTCTTGCTGAAATTTTATGGAAAATTGATTCTCAATTTAAAGCAATCACTTGCATCATCCTAACACTATTTTGTAATAAATAAGTGATAATATTATGAGTTATTATTTCATATGGTTTCATGTTCACTACAAATCCATATATTTATGTCACTAACCAACATAGGTCGACCCGGAACTGGTAACCTATGCGGTTCATGACAAGTCCGATATGCATTATTGATCCTCTCGATCTGGTGACGATAGTCAAGGGAGTTAATTGGGTGATTATGGGAACCATTATTTCCAATATAAATAAACAAAAACAAAATAACAATAAATGATCATCCCAAAATAAATATGATAACCAAATTGACCATATTTTTCACTTGAAATGAAATTACAACAATCTAGACAATAAATATACACAGGAGAAACTCATAAGTAAACCAGAAAACCATTAAAACTCCATGTAACCCAGAGGGTGACTCTCTAATCCATATCCAACCATCTCTTAATGAGGTCAAACCATAGATGAATACTAAAATATAAACTTAAAAAAAATAATGGACTCTTGGTGTGATTATTAAAACTAAACAGGTATGCCCAAATAAATCTATTACAAATGAACATTCTTTTAATAAAGAGACATTTATTTCAGGTTTGATGTATATTATATAAATTTATTTTTTCCACACAATAATTTTAAAGAAAAAAAATCGTCATGTATTTCAATCACAATTTAAAACAATATTCTGTTAATAGAGGATAATTATTTTCTTAGCGAAAAGGTGTAACGGGAACCAATTGGGAATGTTCTATTTTTATTAAATTGAAAGAGTGGAAAAGATTTATTATTTAAAAATGTCTTACCTAAAACCTTTTTTTATGAAAAAACATACACTCTATTTTTACCAAGATAACACCATAAACTACAACCATACACTATGATCAAATAATGAGGGGAATGGGCAAACAATTCTCAAGAAACCATTTTGGTAATGACACTTATGGAATCCGCTGGAGATAATCTTATGCTAGATGAGACACATGAATACCTAGGAACTCAAAGGAAAATACAAAAAATACTATTCATGTGTCTCGTCCTTTATGAATTACTAACCACAGGACACATATTCACCCACACACTCTTGCTTATAATGCTTGCCCTAACAGAGGGGCGTAATCACAATGAAGTGAATAGTCAATACCAAGGTCCACTACCAATTTTCTAATCTAAAATAGTGAAATAAGAATACTAAAAATTTCTTATATATATTATTTGTTCCCATTTCATGTTCATAAATAGGTCTTCTAGAACTATGTTAGGAAACAAATGATACACAAAAGCCATCACATAAATCACACAAACCAACACCACCCTAACACACCCAAGGTGTAGTGCCTTTATTTTAAACAATCACCACACAATATAAGTCACAATATCAAGACACTCCCATATCTTTCTTACCAAAAAGGAATGATACTGAATCTAATAAGGTGTTTCCCTAGAAACCAAATAAAAAATGTTAATCGAGACTTATAAAACCATTACTTGTAAAACCTATTTCCTAAAGAACTCAAACCATCACTTTCAAATAAAAAAGAACATTCAGAAATAAATTTAGGAAATGAAAACCATCCCTTAAAATCCAAAATCAAATTTACAATATCCATTCGGGCGTTTTTTCCAGCACATGGTGTAAAAATAATGTCATGACCCGTCCCACATGGGCCCATGTCGTAACTACCCCAAGACCACATTTTATAGGCCAGGGGCTGGTGACTAGCACCAAAGGTGTATAATCTAAAACTAGGAAGGAATTTAATTCATAAAAAGTAAGCACATGAAACCAATCACACCGTAAGATAAAAACTCAAGTAAACTAAATAGTAAACTGAGTGAGTGTAGTAAGTAAAAGGGGCTAGAATACAAGACCATCTAAAAAGTAAAATTACAATTGAAATACAATACAATTGATGAAATAGATAGAAGGCTCCAGAGTCGTCCTCTGAGGTTCCCACATGATGGGTAGGTAATGATCACCTCCTCAGCACTCCACGTCCACTCGTCTCTTCTGCGTACTGACACACCATATGGTCCACCACCGAGAATCGTCTAGTAATGGTACTCTCAGCCTCGTTCATTGTTGTCCGTCATTTGCACCAAACACAACGACGTGCGGGCATAGCCTATATAGGGTTGAGTATACAAACACTCAGTAAGGACCCCGAGACCCTCAAGGATTCACATATCCAAAAAGGATAAACCACAAGAAGGAAATAAACTGTCATCCCCACTTAGGTATATGCCCATTCATATACCTAAGTTATCATGTAAACCCATATCAATCATGAGAAAAAATATAGTCCAACTCCAAAATCCCAAAGCACATCTATTCCACAATGGAATGGAAACCACAATGGCAAGTTCCACATAGGTACACCACATATAATAATATCACAATGGTATTACCACTATGGAAAGTGTCACATAGGTACAAACTCATCTCACACAAGGTTCAACATAAGTACAATAGTAGAGATGATTAGATTTTTCTAATAAATCATATTACTCTGTTAAGAGGCATACCCACATAGGATCGATCGGTACTGACCCACACAAGATCGCTAGGTGCTGACCCACATAAGATCGCTCTGTGTTGACCCACATAGGATTGCTCAGTGATGAACCATATAGGATTTATCGGTGCTAACCCACACAAAAAATCCAGGTATTGATGCACATAGTATCCCTCAGTGCTGAACCAAATAGGATCACTAGGTGCAGACCCATACATGATCACTCAGTGATGAACCACACATGATTGCTCAGTGCCGACCCACATAGGATCGCTCGGTACATCGTTAGACCCACACATAATCATAGTAAATCTATAGTACGTCGTCAGACCCACACAGGATCCTAGTACATCTCCATTACATCATCAGACACATAGAGGATCCTAGTACATCTTCACATCACAGCCAGCTACTGGGTTCCCGTACTACGCTAACTTGTCTCTAGGAGGGTCCGCCTACAAGCCACTAGTTGATTCTACAACTACATAAATTTTACATGACAAAGTATCTAAAAGGACTACCACATCATGGGGGTCTCAATGCAACAGATTGTGCGTCAATTGGACACCCAGTCTGTGTGTTATTAGCCTTTTAGTCATAGGGGCCCTGTATTATTCATTCTCAATACAACCCAACCATACCTGAACATTACCCAAAAACACCAGTGGGGGTATACCAAAGGTACAGTCTCACTTCCTGGTTTACATCACCATTGACGGTTTTTCAAACACATTTCGGGAACCAATGATATGGACAAAGATGCGTAAATGGGTCGATGTGGGTATGTGTCCGGTCCGACCCAGTCGGACCGCTGGGCGGCCCAACCCGTTGGGTGCGACTCAGGATATTGGGTGGTCCGTCCTGTTGGGTCTGGCCTAGCCCTTTCTGGGTGGCCCGGTCCACTGGGAAGTCCGACAGACTGCACGGGCTGCGGGGAGGCTCGGTTGTGGATGGAGCGATGCCGCAGGGGGGGGGGGGGGGTGAGGGTGTAGGATGGCTCAGCCATGGATTGTGTGAGGCCATGGGGCGGCTCGACCATGTGGGGTTCCACGAGGGCGTGGGGTGGCATGGCAAGCCATAGGGTGGCACATCGTCCGTGGGAGACAAGTCACCGTGGGAATCGAAGGCCTCGGGTGGCAGAGCTGCGGGCGTTGGTGGCCGTGGGGCGGCGTCGTTGTCTTCATCGCTGTTGATATCCATCCTCCTCCATTGCGAAAAACACAAGAATTATCCCAAGAAATTCAGAGACGATGGTACATGATTGTTTGGCCCACGCTCTCCACATTAAAGTGGTAGAACGCGACGATAATACTTGAATCCCATGAATTTCATGAATGGTTAAGGGAAATTATTCAAACACCCTCCCTACCTCGTTTGATTCATCGATGGAGTTCACGAGGAAGGAGATGACGTTGTTGGGGGTAGACGGACGTCGGTGACGTCGACATTCCCTCAATCATCAGTTCATTTACATTGAAGATGTTCCTCGTCAGCAAATGTCTAGAGAAAGAATGTCCTGAGAAGCGTCACCTCATCGTCAACCTGGAGCATCAAGCTCCAACATCTGCCTATTACCTCCTGTAGAAGACTGCCGAAAAGGCTCACCATCAGATCAACTGGTGTAACTACCACTAAAAAAACACTCACCAAAGCCTCCAACCAATCCTCAGCTGCCTATGGGTCCATCTCTCCCCTGAACATAGGTGTCCTCTAGAACTGGAACTCATGGAGCATAATTAGGTTCTGTGCACCCTCTGCTACTAGAATTAGTGGCATTGGTGGCCCAGGAGGTAATGGTATCGTTGGTGCCTCCATAGGTGCTTCCACTGGAAGAGATCCCTGCACCAAGGCCTCGTCGGTCTGTGGGCTATCAGAGTATACTACTCTCAGATCCCTAGCTATATGTCTACTTGGAGGAATCCTGAAAAGAAACAGTTGATCCACATTCAATAAGTTATACCTGGGGAGATTACTCATAATGATCAGAGTGAAAACTCCTCAAAATACACACACAATCAGGGTTTCCGTGCACTTAGTCAGAAATAAAGAATTCAGGGTCCTAGTGTATGGATACGTAGACAACCGCACCAACACTAGATTCCCTAAACTGATAACCTCACTCACTACACTTAACACTATTGCTGTTAAAAAAATAAGAGTCCTATGTTATATGGTATAAACAACTCCTCTAATACCAATTTTTCATGACCCGTCCCCCGGGGCCCGTATAGTGACTTCCCCAAGCCCGCCTTCCATAGGACACAGGCTTGCGACTAGCACCGATGGAATAATCCCCAAAATGGGGAAGGCATTGCCTTCATAATATGTAAGAAAATGCAACCATGAACACAACAAGATACAAACTCAAGTAAACTAAATAGTTAACGTAGTGAGTGCAGAAAGTAAACAGGGCCAAAATACAAGCCCAACTAGAATGTTAAAGTACAACTGAAATACAATACAACTGAATAAAGAGAAAGACACCTACTGGGTCATCCTCCTAGGATCCTACCTGAAGGTTAGGTACAGATAGCCTCCTCAGCACTCTACGCACACCCCTCTCTTCTACGTACCGACACGCCTTATAGTCTACCTCTGATCACCTTCACGTCCTGGTACTCTTAGCCTAGGTCATCGCTCTCTGTCATATACACCAAACACAACGAGGTGCTGGCATAGCCCATGCTGGAGTTAGTATAACAATACTCCGTAAGGACCCTGAGACACTCAAGGTCTCACAAATCCACAAAGTATAAACCACAAGCATGAAATCAACTATCAACCCCACATAGGTATATGCCCATAAATATACCTAAGTTTTCAAGTAAACCCATCTCAATAATGATAAAAACATAGAGTCCAAATCTAAAAGCACAAAGCTCAACCATTCCACAATGGAATAGAAACCCCAAAGGAAAGTACCACACAGGTATGCCACAGAGAAGAATACCACCAAGGTATTACCATGAAGGAAAGTACCACACTAGTATGAACTCAGTTTACAATAGGTACAACATAAGTATAGTAGTAGAGATGATTAGATGTAACTAAGAAATCAACATAATCTGTTAAGAGGATGACCCACACAAGATCACTCGGTGGTGACCCACACAGGATCACTTGGTGTAGACCTACACAGGATCACTGGGTGCTGAACCACACAGGATCGCACGGTTCTGACCCAGAAAGAATCACTCGGTGCTAACCCCCACAGGATTGCTCGATGCTGACCCACATAAGATCACTGGGTGATGACCCATAGAGGATCTCTAGGTACTGAACCACACTAGATCGCTCGGTGCTGACCCACAGAGGATCGGTCGATGCTGACGCACACAGTATTGCTCGGTGCATCGTCAGACCCCCATAGGATCTTAGTACATCTCCAGTATATCGTCAAACCCACACAAGATCCTATTACATCTCTGGTACTTCGTCATACCCACACAAGATCCTAGTACATCATCACATCACAACCAGCTACTCGGTTTCCGCAATACACTCGCTTGTCTCCATCAGGGTCCGCTCCATAACTCATTGGTGGATTCTCCAACTTCCACGAAGTCCCAAGAAGATGTAATTCAATGGAAAACCACAACATAGGGGTCTCAACACAACAGATGGAGCGTCAATCGGACACCCGGTCTGTGAGTTATTAGCCTTTTAGTCCCGAGGGCCCAGTTGGATTCGTCCTTGATCCAACCTAACCGTACCAAAACATTTTCTAAAACTCCAGTGGGGGTATACTAAAGGGACTGTCTAGATCCAAGGATTTTTGTGCTATTGATGGTTTGTCAAACGGACCCCTGGTGCCAATTATATGGTCGAAGATGCATATATGGGTCGAAGTGGGTCTGGTCCCGGTCCGACCCGGTAGGTCCGACCCAACCTGGGCTGACCCGGTTTGGGTCGACCTGGAATAATTTTCAGGGTCAAGCCTAGCCCGCTGGGTGGCCCGACCCATTGTGTTCGTTCCGGCCCGGCCCGATCAGTTGGGTTCGGACGGGGCTAACCAGTGCTGGGTGACCCTGTACACTGGGTGGTCTGGCAAGCCGTGAGGGGCGCATGGCGGCTCGACTGTGGAGGGGGTGGGGGGGGCACAAGGGCATAGGACGCAACGGATGCAGCAATGCAACGTGACATTCGGCTCGGGCGTGGGTGGCGCAGGTCCACGGGGGGTGACGTGAGGGCACGGGGCGGCTCGACCGCAGACGACGTGGGGTCGCTGGGCAGCTTGGGGGGCCAAGATGGCTCGGAGGGCCATGAGCAGTGTGGCCAGGCCTAGGGGTGGCGTGGTTAGGCCGTGGGGTGTTGCAGCTAGGACATGGAGTATAACTGAGGCCGTTGTTAGCTGGGGCCTTGGGGGGTGGCAGCGGCTGGCAAAGGCGGTCGTGGGCGGCACCGTTGCCATCATCACCTTTGTCGTGGTTGATAGTTTTCCTCCTCCATCACGAATAACACAAGAATTATCCCAGGAAATTAAGAGAGGATGGCCCATGTTTGTTTGGCCCTCACTCCCTACATTAGGGTGGTAGCAAACAACTATAATATTCGGATCACAAGAATATCAAAAACGATGAAGGGAAATAATTAAAACACCCTCCTGACCTCATTTGATTGGTCGACGTACGTCATGAGGAATGAGATGACGTTGTTGGGGGTAGATGGATGTCAGTGACATCAGTGTTCCCTCGATCATCGGTTCATTAACATTGGAGATTTTCCTCATCAACGATCATCCCGAGGGAGAAGTAGAAGTCGATGTCAACGTTCTTCGTTGGCATTATTTATTGGAGAGATTTCTTCCTATTCTACATGTTTCTCCCTTATTCCAAGAGTTTCCCCCAATTCCACAAAAAATGAATTAGCCAATATTATAAAATATGTTTGCATAATTTTAAAAATTTATTAATTGAGTTGGTGTATTAATTAAAGGGGGAGGAATAATTAGTCAAGGGGAAGTTCAAGTGACTTCCCCTCATTTAAATGGGGGGTTCAAAGGGGTTTAATCATGGGTGGTCCCCACCACCATAACCTCTCATTGGATATTTTAGGTTCGGTTGTCCCCACCTTCATAACCTCAAGTAGAGGTTTAATTCTAGTGGTCTCTACCTTTTAACATCCATAAGGTGTTCCAAACTAAAATAAAAACAAAATGTTACACCATTTTATTTTATTTTATTTTATTTTATTCTCTCAAGAAAAAGTGAATAACTAACATCCAACCTCGACCTAGTGCATTCGAGGTGAACATTTCTTTAAGCGAATACCAACGCTGTGAGTTCAACGGTATCTTCATATTACAATTTCGAGCACTAGTTTAAAAGTTAAAAAAACTCACTCGCACATTTACTGAATGTACCCAAAAAAAGATCATAAATTCATTTAGGGCACATCAGTCCTTGAAATCATGTGCCATTAGTTTTCGTAGGCTCGTAAAATTCACCTAAATTTAAAAAAATACCCGTAAATTCTGGGTCTTTACAAACCCTATATAACCATTCCAATCAATTAAAATAAAATTGGGATAACCTAAATTTGTATTAAAAATAAATTTTATAAAATATAAATAACTAATTTATATCCATAAAGGTGGAATAAAATCCAATAAATGGATTATTAAATTAGAAAGGTAAATTCAAAGGGATCCTACCTCAAATCTTATCCATTTCAACAAAGCCCAAGAGAAATGACTCCACAATTGCTTCAAGAAGCAAGAACATCCCCAATGAACCCAAATAAGAAAAACCCCCAATTTTTCACCACCCTAGGTATGAAAATCAGGCAAACATGGCCACATGTTTTATAGCAGAAAGGTGAAGTGGAAAAAAGAAATATAGAAAGATAAGATAATCACTAAAATTTCTATATGTGTGACGAATAACCAAGAAACCATATAAAAATAACCATGGGGGATATTAGAGAAACCAAAATTCCTTATGGGATGGGTCTATGGCGGGGTAGTTCCAGTAAGGTTTCAATAGATGAAAAACCAATTAAAAATAAGGTGAAACCCCCAAAATACCCTTTCCTATGTGGGTTGATTTTTTAGCTCACACATTTTTACAAACTGTGCAAAAACAGTGTGATTTCCCACTGTCTAAGGCTACAATGGTCGCACACATAGGCTGCATAGTTACTAGAAGTATGCGATCAAACTGTGTGACCCCTTCACACCTTGGATGGATGGTTATACTAATCATTCCCTCATCCATGTGACCTATAGAAAATCCCAAAAACTTCACCCATTTGACCCCAAAACACTTGGAACTCAAGTGAATGAACCATCCATCAAATCCAACCCATATAGAAGTTAAAATTGAGGTTTCAAAAAATATCCACCAAGACATTTACTCCAAATAACTTCACACAATCAATGAACAAGGACAAATACCATTACAAAACTTTCATGACTAAAAATTTAAATGAAGAACACCTGAAACAAAAAATTAAAATCTATAACACCCAGAACACAATAAAAAACTATGATCCAAAATATAATTCCAACAAATAATTGAAATGAAAATCCAGGAGTAACAGTTCTCCCCTTCTCCATGCCTTCTACCACAAGAAATTGACACTATTTATTATAGACTTATCGAAGAAAAAAGTTCACCCAATCACATGATTAGACTCCTAAAATTGAATAACACCTTGGAAAACCCTAAAAAACATGAAATTTTACCCTAATTTAAAAAAGCAAAACTAATTCTCAAAAATTGATGTAAATACGGATAAGGGATTCTACAACCAATTTCAAAAAATTATATTGGGTTTAATCCAAAATACAAATTTTAACATGAAAGGATTTACTCAGAGCCCACAACCCCCAAAAAACAACCCATTGACGAGATACCCCAGATGCTCTATAAGATTATAAATAAATGTAGTCTTTACAGACACCCTCACTATTAGAAAACAAAAATCCCTTATTTATCAATATAGAAATATCAACAAGACTCGTTGTAGGTCATTCCACTATTTATAGGCTAACCAACATGGAACACCAACCTCAGAAAATTGTGAATTTTTCACCCCACGTCGATCGACAAACCCCTACTACAATGGGAAAAAATAGTCACAACAAGGGAGCATAAACTATATACTTTCCCATAGTGAAGATAAAAGATAAAACAAGGTCCCCCACACTCCAAGGATTCCTGAATATATGATAGCTTTTCTCTGGGGCCTATTTCTAGAGACATGATGTTTGAAGCATCTACTACCTTACAGTAAGGAGTTGAAATCCATGATTGAAACTCACAATTCAGAATATTCCTCGACAGGATTCCATAGAAATAGAAGTTCAAAATGGGTTGAAAACATATGTTATTTAAATTAAAATACAATTAAACACCAATAGATACATTCATTGTCACAATGAAACAATATAGTGGATGAGACTGAAAATTGATCCCAAACAATGCCCTACTTTTACAGACGGGCTATAGTGTCTTTTGAATAGTTTGATTTTGGTCCAAAATGATTCTTGAGAAAAACCTGACATAACCATTACAAGTAACCCATGTTACCAAAATCATGGAAGTTCAACAGTTAAATAGGAAAGGAAGAATTCATATGAACACACTTAAAATGTAGAATAAACATCAGGATATTTTTGCCCAGAAGTTGCTGATGAATGATCTGAATGCCTTATAGTTCCCCTACTACTGTAATCTGCTTCAAGATACTTACAATTCATTATAATGGAACTAACTTCACCCCTTCCAAATACAAGAGGAATGTATAAAATCTTAATCACACATTCTATAACAGCTTCAATGTGAATAAATTTCCTCACTACATCAGAAAAAGGGGATAATTTAAAATCTGACATCTTTGAATGTAGGTCAGGACGAATCCCTTTCTCAAAATGTTTACCCTTGGAGGGATCATTTCAAACATACACCAGATCATATTGAATAATATCTGTAATGATATGATTGAAATCAAACACTAATCCAACATCCTAATGAAAATAGAACATCTCCACCCTCGTCTATACCATCCCCATCTCATAAAAACGATGTTCGATGAATAAAGCCTTGAAGAACTCCCAGGTTGGAAAATCATGAGCCTGTCTTATGAGACTGACATCCACAATTTCTAGTTTAGACCATTGAAAATAAATATTGAAAATATTGTCTTTAATGAATTGGGAATCTAATATAAAACTATGCTACTAACAATATACTGCATCCACTCTTCCTCCTCAAGAGGATACTCTTGAACACAAAAGATAGGATGATTCAACATTTGATATTCAAGAAGGTATCTTATTTATTGTTCAGATAGAAGGTTTTCTAATGGTTCACCAACCTTATATGCACCTTATATATCCATAAAATAATTATGTTTGAAGAAAATAATTTTTCTTAAAAAAACACATAAGAAAAATCATTACTAAAACAGAAGAATACAAAAGGAAATACCAACATATATAAAACATTCAAAATACCACATTCAGACTATGTTTTCAATTTATTAAGACACATGTGATCTATTCATGGTTAGGATGCACATTTTACCAAAAAATGTGAAAACTATGAACACCTTATTGGACAACATGGGTTATCACATGGATTGGATGCACATTCGATAAACTATGGAACAACCCTGAGGAATGGTTTTTTATAGAAGTGGTGGATGCTCACATGCTTTAAACATGGTTTGAATAGCTCTTCATGGTACATGCACCCTCAACCAAAAAAATACAAAGCATGGTAACCTTGAGAAATGTGTACGATTATCAAAAACATTGTTTGGATCATGCCCTTAGAGGTAACAAAACAAAACTGTAAATTTAAATATGAATCACCAAAAATATTAAAGTTAAATGAGGAAGAAATCATAAATCCTAGTAAAATTGATTCAACCCATTCAATACATTTATATTAATTCAAAAAATCTCAGTTAGTCAAGAATAATTTCTCTAAAAACGAATTTGTTAAATGAATTCAAATACTCTCTTAAAAAAATTGTTTTACGAACAATTGATTTCAATATAATCCCAATTTTGATTATAAAAATAAAATCACATTAAACAATTTCTAGTTCACCCAATGTTTTTAAAAAAAATCCTTATTTTATAAAGGCTTCCTTGAAGTAAATTATCAAACTTAATTTTCAACATTCAAATATATTCCATTACCCCTTTAAATTAATCTTTTCAAAATTACAACACAAAACTTCTAAAAATGACTTACTGAATCTTGGAAGGCCAAAAACAACCCACAATGGGGAAGTAGTGTCCTTGGGTGACTTGTCTATATGTTTGGTGGCCATATTCTAATCACTAAACTATCACATGTAGTCTATTAAGATGATGTCCCCAATAGCACATGGCTTCCCAGAACCTGTGATCTCAAAACGACCACTATCCAAACTCCCTTTTCATTTCCCATTGACAAAAAATTCACTAGAATCAATTGAAACCAACGAAACCTAAGTATTGGAACGAGGAAGCATTTATGACACCCTCATTTTCTAATTCTTGAGTCTCAATATACCTACTCAATGTAACTTGATATCCCCATGTAACAAAGTATCCTCTAAAAATAATGTTCCCTTAAAGATCCAACCTCCTCTAATACCGATTTGTCATGAACCATCTCATGTTAACCAAAAAATGTTAACCTGTGTCGGATCATGACAAGGCAAGAGAGGTGTTCCCGATTATCCTCTGATGGTGAAAAGTGACTCCAAAATAAATAGAGATACAATGGGAATTATTTATCCCAATATAAATAAACAAAATCACTGGAATAATTATATACAATCCGGAAATAAATATGATAACCAAATTTAACATCATTTACACATGAAATGAAAATACAAAAAATTAGACAAAAAAGATACATAGTAAAAACACAAAATTGGACCTGATAATTCTAACATATCTATGAGACCCTGAGGTTCATTATCCAATCAATAACATAACATTCCCCAACGGATCAATCCAAAGATAAAATCAATAACATAAAATAAAAACAAGAATGAACTATATGAGTGAGTATTAAAACTTAGTAAGTTATCCAAAATAAATGTACAAACAATTCACTTACATTAAATAATGAATCATTTATTTCATGTTTGAAATAATGTATATAAATTTCAGTTTTCCACACATTTCATTTTGAATAAAAATATAACAATCCATTTCCCTCATAATTTAAAACAATCTTCTTTTCAAAGAGTACAATAATATTCTTCTAGAAAATGTGGAAGGGAACCAAATAGGAATGTTCATTTTTCTTTACAAGTGAATATGGGGAATTAATTTATTCTTTCAAAACAACATTCTTGAGAACCTTTTTATAAAAATCAACATATTCTACTTTTACTAAGAAAAAAAAAATAAACCATGACTATAGTCTATGATTATTCAATGGGGGAAATGACTTGATGGTTTTTAAGAATATATTCCTTGAAGGACACCTAAATCATTCACCAAAGATAATATAGGGCCATGGGAATCACACCAATACATAAGAACTCATTGTAATATATAGATCCTAGTATATATATGACTCCTCCTATTAGAATCCCTAACCCAATGAAATCAATCTGCCCACATGCTCGGTCTTACCCGACCTGTCCTAAACAAGGGGAATAATCCCAAAGCATATAAAAGACAATACAAAGGGGAACTAGTTAGGGTGTCATTGAAACTAGTGAAACAACCATTCTCAACGGTCCTTATAGATACACTAGGTTCCCATTTCATCTATGTAAGGTATTTTGACAATCCATGTCAAGAGAACAATGATAAATGCATTCCATCACATGAATCCCAAATAATTAGAACCACCATGGCCACCCCATGGAGTAGTCCCTTAAATTTAAACCATCATCACACAATATAACTACCAAATGTGGAAACTCACCTCTATTTGCAACCAATAAGGCTAGAGACTCACTATAAGAAGGGTTTTCAAAAGATAACAATTCAAAATTGGGAATCAGACCTCTTATAACTGTCACATATTAAACCATTTTTTTAAAGAACTACTTGAAAACCACTTTAATATAAGAAATAATGTTAAGAAACCTATTTATTGAACCCAAACCATTGCATCCAATCCAGAAACACATTTAAAATATCTAACCAAGAATTTCGTGAATAACATTGTATGCAAACCCCAATATAACAATTTGAAACAATTAAAATCAATCGAAAATTAACTAATTTCATATCAAACATAAATTCTATAAATTATTAATTACTTATTGGAATACATGGTGGGTGAAAAAATAATGAAATCAATGTACTCTTTAATTAAAATAGAAAATAAAACATTATCCAACATTAAATCACATCCACATCAAAGATGCCCAACCGAAATGACTCTAAAAAGTTTTCAGGAAGCAAGAAAATCCCCAAGGACTTCAATGAATGAAGAACCCAAATTTTTTGACAACCCTAGGTTTGAAAATCATTCATACATGGTATGTATGGTTAGTGGTGAAAGGGTAAATAGAATAAAATAAATAGTAAAAGAGAGGGGAGACATAACCTTTATATTTAGGTGAACAATCACTAAGAAACTACATAGAAAATATCATTGGAGATGCTCGGAGGAAATTGAATTATCCAAGGGAGGTTCCTAGCTCAGCGAAGATTGATTGATGTTTCGTAGGGAATACATTCCAATTAAAAATAAGGATAAACCTCCAAAATTGCCTTCTGTTAGTGTGTTTCTTAGTAATCTTATATGATTTATCAAAAAATGAAAAAACTTTGTGATTTCCCACTATCATCTATTTCAAGGTCTAAAAACATAGACAATATGTTTATTTAAACTATGTGACCATACCGTGTGTCCCCTACTCACATTTGATCCATGGTTAAACTAATCTTGCACTGTTATTGTGCGACCAATAGAAAATACCCCAAACATCACCAATTTCACACCAAAAAATCTAAATCAATGTAATAAACCATCCATAAAACACACCACATAAAGAAGTGACGCTGGGGATTTTACAAACTCTCAACCAAGACATTTCCTCCTATACCTCTACACTAACAACGAAAAGGGCCAAAAAACACCCAAACATAAATGAATCAATATTTACATCATGAACACCCAAAGAACTAATAGTAAATATGGAACACCGTGAACTCAATAGAAAAAAAATCATCCATATGATAAATCAATGTTAAGAATAGAAATGGAAATTTGAGTGTGACTATTTGTTATCTAAATCAAGTGATCTTTTTTCAAACGCCAACTATTTTTAAAATTGAAATAATGTGAAATTATTGATGTCACAATGATTAAGAATAAATTTATTCTTTATTCATGAGTATTATATATATATTATAAATAAACGGGAGAAAAATAAAAAAAAGTTTTATCATAAACGAGTATAATATAAATAAGGGAAGACATATTGTAAAATAACATGTCAATTTAATATGGCTATTGATCCAAAAAAATAATGGGGGAGAATTTTGAGACCACATAATGTGTTTTTTATTTATTATAAAAATATATGTTGTGTCATTAATGTTTTTTAAATATTGTTTATTAAAATTATGTAATGATAAAAATTATTTCCATGATTTTGATAAAAATATAAGACCTAGGATATTTCCATTTTGATTATGGATATAAAATTTATAAGGACATGTTGAAAGAGTAATAGTTTTTTTTGTACCTGAACCTCTAATGACATTTAATTTTGATGGAAAAATATTAATTTGATATTATAGGAGTTCTAATGAATTAATATTGTGTGAGAATATGGGAGGGAGAATTTTAATGTCTAAATATTTTATCTATGGTTGTTTATAAGAGTAGAGTTAAAATGTGTCCACCCCTAAGATGAAAATGGGGTGAGTGACTACATTATGGAACTGATCTACCACAAGAAGGTTCAAGTGAATACATGAAGGGTCAAGTGACTGCTAATTGGAATAGAGATACCACATAAATGGATCGAAAAACCATATTATAGAATTTTACTATCACTACAGTGGTCGAGAAGCCACATTAAGAGACAAACAAGCCCACACTAAATAGTATAAAATCATTTATCGAAAAAATGACCCTAAGATATAATATTAATCAATTTTAAGGTTCATGTGTTGATAATTTATCGTTATATCAACTGAAATATGAGATCAAAAATACACCCATTAGATAATGACATGATCACCTAAATTAACTACATGAATTATACACATTAACTATATGTATAATGTTCAATTATATGTTACTTTGTCTGACTATATGAAAAAACAATGGATCAAGCATGAAATATAAAGATAACATGTTAGGTGAGTGGTATTGTTTCCAAATATGGGAGAAATATAGTATTTACTTTGAATGATAATCCATGTGTGATTCACACAATGATTCAATGAGATAATACTCAGTATGAATTTTCATGTAAAGGATACATGAGTGTCTATTTAATGATGATAGTATATTAGAGATGTATTCATACATATTCACATGCATTCAAGTGATTAAAAACATAAATTATATTAAATGGATTCTAGTACACCTAAATTTCACTAACAAGGAATGGGTTTTTCATTCAATGTATATATACCATACATGAATTGGACATATTTCATATTGGGTTTCTAATGAAAATTAAGTGTAAATTTTGAGTAAAATGTGTTGTTCTAATGAATTAAGATTTCACATGATGATAATGAAGGAAAAATATGTCACCGTTATTTATTAACCTCAAGGATCAATTATGAAAACATTTGAATAATTGTCATTTTATGTGTGGTTCCTGGTATATTTTTCTTCATTTCACATATATATCACGATAATTAATTATACATTAAAGAAGTTATGAATCCTTAATTTTATGAAACTTATATGTTTTATATAAATAATTGATGATAAACATGAATTCACATTTACATGCAACTAATAGTTCATTATAACATTAGGGAAATGTGATGTTGTAGTTGTTGAAATTTATGGATCATTTGAAAGGAGTTGGGATGTTCAAATTCACCTAATACTATTAATATAGTACATTCATGAAAAATTAGTAGAACAATTACTGTGGTATTTAATACATATTATTGAAATTATATTTAATTTAAGTGTATGTAGATATTTATATGAATATTATGATCATAAAAACAATGGATATATTCAATTGAAGAGGTCGATGATGTATGTGTATTTTAATTACTGTAAAACTTACTAATTCAAATCGCATATTTTTATAGTTTCATGAAAATATAAATGATGAAAGATAGGAAAAATAAGTATATTAGAATACATTTATTATATATATGTTTGTATATTTTAGTTTTTTGACGTAGTATGTTGTTGGAGATCTGATATAGATATGGATGAAAATATTCATTTGGCAATGAAAAATAATTGAGTGGCATAAATCTCGGATTTTCATTACCAAACAAATGTTTTGAGATTATGTGAAGGAGAAGAACTGGTTAAATTTATTTCACCAAAATAAATAAAAAAAATTATAGAGTAAGATAAAAATATCTATAAAAACCAAGTATACTAAATATAAATGCGGTAAAAATAAACAGTGGTGTGAAAAACTATTAAAGTGAATAAAAAAATGAATAATGAAAATATAAAAAGGTTTTTTGAATATATATTTTCATGATAAATAGAAAATTGACATAAATGTACTATAATATTAAATAGAAGTCTGAACTGGGGTAGTACATACTCATTGTTTCATCAAAATTGATGAAATTGAAGACTATCTATCGAGGTAGTATAAATACCCAACAATGTTCTCTAAATAGGCAAGGCTATCACTAGTTGAGTGACTCTTGATAATTTTACTTCCTCCCTCCGGACTATCAAGTACCACACATTAAGATCATGTTTTTTTCTAGATGATCTAGTATAAAAGGTATCTCATCATGATAGTATGCATGATTAAATATTATTTCACAGTTGCACAAAGGACTAGCATTTCTTGTTGATAGTAAAGACTAGTAAGTATCGTATCTATATTTTTTTGTGATAATTAATAATGAATATGTAATATAATATGATAATTGAGATTCTAATTTTTCTAATTATAAAAAGCTTTAAAATTATTAAATTGAAAAAAATCCCCCAATACTAATTTATACCCTCCTTCTTTGTGTTGTGCATATCCATAAGTTTCCATAAAATATATAATGTGAATTTGGAATAAATCCCCTCATATACTGTAACATAATTAATCTATTCCATACCCTTATAATTTATTTAACCTATCTTGGTCTATATATACAATGTGACTTATCATGATGGATCCTGATCCCTTTAAAGTAGGATAGTTCACCAAAATCATTCATCGGAAGAATTTGTTTTACCGTGTAATTAAAGACTATATTATTTGAATCTCATTTCCCATAAGTAAAATATCAACCTCACATAATACTAGGAAAATAGTACACTCCCCCAAAATTTATTACAGACATGGGGCTCATGTTCGTTATTTACAAAGCAAATTTCTATTTTAACTTCAAAAAAATTTCTTTTTCAAGATGTTAATGATCTATTCAAGTTCTACATGTGTGTCTACAAATTTAAAGGCTTATTAGAATCCAAAGGAGTCACAAACCCTTATATATGATTAATATGAACATTTATCATAAGGTTTCATTAAATAAACATGTATTTACCCAAACATTCTAAATATCAGAATCCTAGTAAGATGGTATGGATAGAATAATTATAATTCACTTCAATATAGAATCTAGTCAAATTGTTTAATCATAGTGTATGCCTTGATATTTAATATGTAATTTAATATCAATTTGTTCATTATTGGTAATAACATTACCATTCATGTATAAATTCTTCATGGACAGCCATTTCCACTCAATAGGATTTACATCAAATGGAGTATCTACTAAAAACCCAACATTGTTCTCTTATTTGTAATCCATTTTAGATTTCATGTATTCGTAAACATCTATAAATTATATAATTCCTAATTATTCCTTATTGGAAATTTGTTCATTATCTTAAAATAAAAAAATTTCACCCGTCTGTGTGGCAAAATAAATATATCCCTATGACTCTATATCATGTTTGGTGATCATATGTTTTACACATATCTTTGACAAAATATCTTCAACTGGTAATATTTTAATGTATTCATCTTCCATATCTTGTGCATCTGGATCTTCATATTCAACAATGTTTACCCTTCTCCTATTATTTAATATAGGGAATTGTTAACTTTAATGATAAATGGGTCACCTGTCAGTAATGGCCTTAATTTGTAAAATATTTTTCAGATAATATCATTTGCTTTCAAAAAGAAATTTTATAGGGATTTACATCATTCTTCATGATTATATTATTCTTCTAGATATATACATACAAAATTCATCATATTCCCATACATAAAGATGTGAAAAAAAATTCAACACTATATCTCATTTGGAATATTTTTTTTAGTAGGAACATGGTTTATTATATCGATTTTGGTTTGTAATGTGTATCCATAAAAAAATAGAAGACATTTAAGACTCATCATTGAACTCACCAAGTCCAACATGGTATGATTCATAAACTCATACACCATTTTCCATTTGGTGTATGTGGTGGAGTATGTTGAGATAATATCATAAGCTCTATTAGATAATCAATGATCCCTTTGTTAAGATACTCCCCACTATTTTCTGATAATTGTTTCATTATCTTCTTTAGAGATTGATTATTTTTAACATTCTTATATTCCATAAATTTCTCAATGGAATTAGACTCATTACCTACAAAGTATGTATATCAATATCTATTAAATTCATCATTAAATGTTATTATAAAAGAATATTTTTCATTGGACCCAACTGAGAGTGTTCCAAAAATATATATATAAACTACTTCTAGAGGATTTTTAGACCTTTCACCTTTTCCACTAAATGATGATTTGTCCATTTTTAATATAATGACGTATGAAATATATTCATGTTTTTCATTAAAATTATCAAATTATTCATTTGGTAAGAAAATTGTTCAATATTACCTGAACTAACATATGAAACCATAAATGGGTGAGATAAAATTCATTTGAACTGAATTCGATGTTGATTTATCACTATTGATTTTCATATTTAGTTATATATAGACTATTATTAAAATATGTATTTTAATTATATGTGAAATATTTAAAAAAGTATACACTCTAATTTATTAATTCAAATATAACTACATCCATATGATAAATAGACACATATATTGTGTTGTTGTTTAGACACGACATAATAAAAAATATTTAAAAATATAATTAATCCCATTGAAAACATGAAATTATAGTCTTATATATATAGTGCAACATTCCTTGATCTATTGGAAGCTTCAAGATCCACTTAACCTTTTCTCATCTTATAGAATCTAATTAGTTTCTATATTTGTGATAGAAGTAAGAAAAAAAGCTACATCAATTAACTAATTATTATTAATACAGATATTACATGTGAAAGTGAATAAACCTAAATACCTTAATTTCTACTACATTAAGGATGGGTTATTCTTCCAGTGTCTTTTCTCTTCAAAAATAAATCAGACTACATCATGATCCTTATATCATCCTTAGATCCATTTCTTAATTAAAGGGATATATAACGGTTATATAGAATATGTACTAGATTTAGATAGTTTTCTATTCCCTTTACTATTTTTCACCACAAGGAATGATGATTTTTATACTTGATATCATTATTCACTAAGACACTAAAATTTATAAGGGCTAATATAATCTTATGTATATTGGTTATATTGAAATTTACAATATAACATGATAATATATATATATATATATAATTGAAGTGAGATTTATATTTTTGGAAAATTCCTTGGTTTTCTTGAGAACCAATAACATTTATATCCTCAATATAGCCAATTATCTTGACTACATAATTCCTAGTTTCACCCCTTATCTAATCATAGATATATATAATACCATCGAGATCTTAGAACTCTCTTTTCATTCATTCCTAAAAGAATGAACATTAATATGAGGCCTCGTGGTATATGAATCCAGGTGTTTATAAATATTTTAGAGGTAACAAGTCACTGATGATAACATGAAGCATTAAAATTCCAATACATTATCCATCTGTTTCTAAAATGTAAAATTATCATCTATTCATTCCACTTTATAGGGATCAATAAGAACATGGGGCTCTAGAATAAAAAAACTATCTCGAAAAAATATGATATTTAAATGAGTGTTTCACTATTATAAGATATTTTTTTGGTTATTATCTTTATCCTATATTTAATAAAAGGATAACATTCGGTTCAAATAACCTTAAACATTCTACGAAAATTAAAAAAATATTTTACTACAGTACCATGACTACCAAGTGTTATGTAAAAAACTAAATTTATTAGTCTCCAGTTTATTATAAAATCCCAATGACCTTAAACACTAGGTTTATAATATCATATCATGTAGATATTATAGTTTCATGAATACATAGTCCTCTTCTCATAACTTCGTCATTTTCCATAAAAGTAACTTCATGGAATTCACATAGTAAACCTTCCAAAGTTCATTGAATCACAATTATTTGATTTTCATAGTGGACTCCCCAATCATGGAATTATAAACTTAAATTTCATCAACTCAAGCCACCAATTTGTATTAATAATAATTTTGAAATTAAACATAATTCAAATTTGGTCAAGATAACACATAATCCTTGTTAAGACTCCTTGATAATTGAAAAGTTCATCTAACATTTTCCTAAGTGAATCACTAACTAAAATTTCATCTTAAATCAAAAGACCAAAGGATATTATTGTCTTAATATTTCCTTGCGGGATTATATATATTAATTATTTTATCCCACATTTTCAATTAATTATATTTTAAATTTTTAATAATTCATTTATCTTATTTCATCTTAACTTTTGATTATTTTTTATATTTTATATGGTCATTGTTTAGTCATAAAATAAATATAAATAAAATAAGTAAATATAAATCCATTCACTAACAAAACATAAATAAAAACAAAATATGAATATGTTATTTTAACTAATGGATAGTTTAATAAGATGAAGAAAAACCAACCCTTGAACCATTGTGAATAGCTCCTTGATTAGAGACAATAATTGAGTTGAAAAATTTCATATTAAATCTATGTATATTTTTGGTGGATTTTACCTTTTCATGGTCTTGATCTATCTCCTCTCACATAGATATGTATTTTTTATATATACAAATTCTCTCATAAGTGAGATGTAACAAGAAATTATGATTAAATAGAATTAAACATGGATCTATTGGCTCATTCATAATTATGAGGAATGGATGATAGGTCCTAAAATTTAATTTTATAATAAATTTATCCTAATAACCCCTTAAATAAAAAACTACATTAAATAGAAACCGACACATATATATAGTTCTGTCAACCTTATTGTCACCCACTATATGAAATAACTACACATTTAAACTTTATCACATTCCTTTCAATTCATTAAATATTAATTAAAATTGTTTAGATGAATAAATCATTTATCTTATTTATTTTTGATCTATTTTATATCAATTATATATCCAAATAGTTCATGATATTCCCATCCACTATAAATTTACATTAATTAAATAAATTCTTTTTAATTTAATTTTTTTAGTGAATGATGTGTAAATATTAGGAAGACAACTTCTATCATATTGATCATATAAAAATTGATTATGTAATTCAATATACACATAATGTAAAAGTGTAAATGTTTCTTCTTCCATCTTACATCTGAGTAATTCTATTTTCAGAGTTTAAAACATACATAGTGTGTAATGTCACTCAGAATGAAATAAATCTTACACAATGTGCGGTCCTTGTAATGTACTATGTAAATACATGACATTTATCCATTCATGGTGTGTCATGATATATATATATATATATATATGTATTTTTCAATAGTGGGTCATTAAATGTAGTCGGTATTGTATATATGACCAAAAAACATGCTATGAATATACATGGTATATAACATTCATGATTACTTTTATGTAGAAGACATGTAATGTTTCAATACACATCTTATATTTTAAAAATAATAAAAAATAATTAATATTTATTTACATTGGATATGACCCCCCCAAAAATCACTTATTATGTACTAAGAAAGGAAAACACTATAACGTGGAATGTATATGGAAGTAACATGGGTTTTAGTTTGTTCAAACATTGTTTAGTTATATGTATATTGAATCATATGACATGAATGTCTCTTCATGTGTGTTTCATGTGTTGGTATAAGTTACATGACCGGTATATCTAGCTACAAATTGTGTAATCATTTTTTATCCACCCTCATAACACATCTATGAAATTAGTGTGTATTCCATGCAGGTTATATCATGTTACACAGACTATAAAACTGCAAAAATGCCATGTAATAACTTATTTCCCATTCAACTAGATTATATATCAATATAGAAAGTGAAATGACACTATTTAATTTGACTATATGGCTTCCATGATTTACAGAAGGTCAAAATAATGTGGGGTAACCTGATGAGTAAACAAACAACACATTTTGTATCCTTATCAATCCATGATATATCTAGTAGTCAATATGCGATGTATAATGACACGGTTTATTGACATCCAACATGGTGTTCTTTAATTTTTATAGTTATTATTTTTTTGGAAGACCATGGGTATATGATAAGTACATTTCTGTTACGCACTTAGTAACCATGCCATGTGGCCAATATTATCATCACCTCTAGATGGGATCTTCAAGAAATCTTCATCTGTTCATAGCTACATAAATCTAAAATATTTTCTCAACTATACTTTATGAATAATTAATAAAAAATAGAAACAAATATTACAAAAAAATATGAATTTTGCCAAAAAATTAATGAATAAATATAAATTATAATCTCACAACTTTAATACAGATAATGGTACTAGGAGACAAAATAAGAGACTGGACATGTCAAAAATGTTAATATTTAATTGGTTTCAATGGAAAAAATCTGAAGAACATCATGTAAGAACCCCAGATTAATCAGCAAAATGATATTTTTACATATAAATTATAATTAATTTGATAATAATAACTACATTTACATTAAAATACTTATTCATTTTTGATCATTTCTATAACCATTATTTTTATACCTTCATTATAAAAATTATAAAAACTATAATTCCTCTATTAATATCAATACATTTTCTATTAATCACAAAACATCATCGTTGGTATTGTGTGTGCCAATGTGAAAGACTGAATACAATACATCATCAACCATTTATCACAAAAATTATAATTTTAGTCTATAATTATTACTCCTTTGCTCTATCATTCTTGAGACATATGAGTAAGATAATAACCCATTATTGATATAATTCTAAAGAATTTATATCTATGGATTCAAGATAATTATCAAAGGAGAATCTAGTAAAAACAACCCTAACCTACAATAGGAATGATACTAATCAAATTATATAATTATGGTTAATCAATTTAACATTATGAATAAGTAAATTCTTAAGGAAAATAATATTTTAGAATCAATTTAAATTGGAAAAAAATATTCTAACATCTAAAAAGATCTTTAATTTTTCCCACAAATATATTCCCCTTTAACAACACTATATAAAATTATTGTTTATAGAATAAAGTATATATACATAAGAAATTGGTGATATCATATTCTTAGTAATGTTAGAAAATTTATATATGTAATCATAACATGAGAATAAGTTCATAAGAAAATGATCTTAAAAATATAATGTCATACCATGCATATCCATGATCATAATCAAGCATTATGGTATAACGATTGATAATTCATGAACTTTAATCTAAAGGATATCAAGATAATAACTCATGATTTCATAATAGTGGAATGATACATATAGTTTTGGCATACACATAATCATAGAAAAACATATCTCAAAGATACCTATAAATACCTACATAACATGTTGGGATTAGGCTTGTCACCGATGTAACTATGCTGTTAATGGTATTCCCTTTATGAATCGCCTATTATTTTAGGACTGTGATTCCACGACATGTACCATCATTTTTCATGATTTTTATTCCCTCCCATGTACCCTCTTGTTTCAAGCTTGGGAGGACCACCCATGGACCCACATATTTCGGTCCTAGGATTCCCTCCCATGTCCCCTCTTGTATCATGCATAGGATAGCCTCACATGTAACCTATTTTTTTAGGATTGGGATTCCCTCTTTTTTACACTTTAAGCTCATTAAAGTTTTATCTTTATCCAATGCATTGGAGAGATTTATATATCCCACTTGTCACATAATGAAATCATACATTCATGTGCCACAAGATAAAAAAACATTCATCCTATCATGGCCTTTAAAAATAAATGGGTTTCATAATCAACATATCACAACCCAAGAAATGTAATGTATATTATAAACATTTCATGATATCACAATTTATTGAAAAGAGACATGTTTTATAATAAATTTATCAAATAATAACCCATGAAATGTAGCATGATTAAAAACCTTATAACCTGATGGGTTTCATAAACATCCTATCCCATCCCACGAAATAAAATGTACATAATAAACATTTCATGATATCATAATTTATTGAAAAGAGTCAAGTTTTGTAATCATTTTTTCAAATCATAACCCATGAAATGTATCATGTTTAAAAATCATATAACACATGGAATAGAAATTGGTGTCATAGATATCATTCCATAAAAATATAAACTATTAATGAAAAAATATGAGTTATATTATTTGATATTTTCCTAAATAATGCCGAAAAAATATCAATTTATACCATCTTATATGGTGATGAATTTTTAATGGTCACATAGATCATTTCATATCTTAAATGAACTTTCATTAAAATTCATTATTTAAAACATAGAACAAAATAAAAATTATTTTCATTAAAAAAACAGTGATTTAATATAATGTAATATTTTAAATGATTTAAAAAATTTCTTAAGGAATTTTTATTTCTGTTTTGAAAAAGTTTTTTTGAGATATAAAACCTTTTCAAAATAATTTTATTTAAAATAACCTTAGTAAAGTCTTGAAAACATTTTCCCTTGTAAGGTTATAATGAAATATTTAAAAGTTATTGATAAAATTTTTCTATGAAAATAAATAAATGATGTCTGAAAATTTATAAAAACATTTTCCCTTAAAAACATTTAAAGTATGATTGAAAAACAGTTGAAAAACTTTTTTATTGAAAGCATATAATGGAATATTGAATAAAAAATTGAAAATATTTTTCCCATAAAATATATAATGGAAGCATCAAAATCCTTGAAAACACTTTTTAAAATTTAAAAAAAAATTGCAAACTATTTAAATTGATAAGCAATTTAAAAACCGTGAATGAAAAAAATATTAGGGAAAAAACATTATAAAAAATAATCTTTTAAAATTAAATGGGAAGCTTCAACGAATTGATGATCATTACTGTAGATAAATATGAATATACTGAACATTCCTTTTATACCATAAAAATTTTAGAAATGTTCCTTGATTAGAAAACGACATGGATTTTTTTAAACGTAACTATTATTATAAAATGTAAAATTTGGTTAAACATAAATTTCTAGAATCATTGTAAAAATTTTGAGATCAATTTTATAAAACACGATTTTTGATTAATGTGTATTTCTCACCAAAAAGAGGAATAATGTTTGATTTTCCAAAAAACATTTTATTAATCATCTTATGTAACAAAGAGTGGGTAAATGTTACCATTATATGAATATATCATCAATTATTATAGGGGGGTAAATGTAATGGTATTTATTGATATTTTTATCATGATAATTTATCAATAGTAACATAATTATAAATCATTCTGATAAGAAAAGTGACTGTAGAAATAAATTGTTACCAGTTTGTAAAATTGAATCATAATCCCCATGAAATAAAACATTTACATGAAGAATAAAATATATTGAAAATAAATATATTCATGATATAACATGTTAAAATTAACTATATAAAAATCCTATATGAATATATGTGCATAAAATGGCACGTGTCTTAAAGAACGAAAATTGAGACAAAATTACTTTTCTAATTTGGTAAATTTATAACCATAAATCCCATGAAATTTATATTTTAAAATGGGTAGGTAAATCACCTTAAATATCAATATAATAATAATATAATACATTTATAGGATTAATATATACCACATAAATGAAACGAGTGGTAGATAAGTCATAAGCCTCTTTGAAATAAAAGTAAGACTATAAATCACCTTACTACATTAGTAACTCCGTAATTGTGATCCTTGTAAAATAATAACATTAATTAAAAATACTAATATCATCAAATAAAGATAAATAAATACTTAAAATGATCTAGGTGAAGATATAAAACACAAAAGGCAAATATGTGTTGAATAAGGCATATGTCACACATAAATGGATGTTAGATGAGAAAACCCATATCTTATGTCGTGGATTTTTTTGAATATGTAAGAATATCATGAATAATAAATATATACTAATTATAAATATAAAAAAGAACCATATTGATATTTATAATACCATATATGATTTATATAAATATTTATATTACCATTTTAATAACAATTCCATGTTTATGTTATATTTGAGGTATTATGTACTTTGTTTTTTATATATATTTTGACTTGTGATTCTTAATAATCTTACATAGATAAATATTTACTTATTTACAACGTTTCAAAAACTATAAATACCTTATATATTCATTATATAATTATTTATAATAATATTTTAAATATATAAATGTTAAATGAAATACATCGTTCAAGGAGATGGTAGGTCATATGTGCGCATGGATATTGTTTCCATTTGATTATTTTTTTAAAAGAAAGAAAATAAAAAAATATGAATATATATATATATATATATATATATATATTATAGTTATATTAATAATATTATTTGATATAAATAATATATATTTATGAAATATATCTGTAATACATTCTATGTTATATGTGAATGATGCACAACAACTTGAGGAGGCAGAAATGTACTGGTCCAAAAATGAAGTTATCATATCAACAAATAATAGAAAAAATGAAATTTTGTATTACATAATAATTATATATAAAATTATTCATAAATAAAATTTATATTATTTAAAAATATTATTTCTGTCATAATACCAAACAAAGAGAGGTGGTAAAGGAAAAATGAATAATATCATTTTGTGAAGCTAGAGTCCGCCGTAAGCATGAATTGTAAGTTCGTTATACATTTTATGGAACTATGTATACGTGTTGGTCTATAAAATATAAATCAAAAATATAATAATATAGATTAATATGATATTATTATTTAATGATGTAATAATACTAAATTAATTTGTAGAGAAATAAATAAAATAGACCCACATTTTTAAAAATGATACCTATTCTTGGGCAATACATTTTGATTTTCACCAATGGTATACTTTGGTTTTCTTTAACCCAAAAGTGAGTAATATATGAAAATAAATGCTAATTTATGGGTTATTTAGTATGGTTTTTCATGAGAAAAAGGTATTGGTATGTTTTGAGAAGTTACTGGTGAGTGCCTTTTTATAGTGGAGGAGGAGTGGTATTAATTTAAATATAATAATGTAAACAATATTGAGAGGTACGAATTATGTCATATGAATCTAGTAATTTTCAATTTTTAGGAAGATAGAGTATTTGGTCTAAATATATCTAGAAAAATAATTTTGGATGTTTTTCTAGGGTATTTTTAACCTTAAGATATTGTTTAAAAACTAAGAAAACTAATTTTTAACAAAATCGCTATAATTAATTTTAATTTCATTCAAAAATATTTACGGCCTAAAACACAGTTGAACATGTTAGATATTATAAATTAAGATGATTCAAAATATTAAATCCATATTTGAAAATTCTAAACAATTATGTTCAATAAACTAATATAAACATTATAACATATATGGGAAGAAAAATTGAGTTTTCTAAAGTGAAAATGTTTAACAATTTGAAATGTTTTTATAACGAATTTCAATGTAAAATAAATTAAAATGAACAAAATTTGATTTTTTTTTGAATTATTTAACTAAATAAATTAAAACCAATTTAAAATTTGCTTTAACACTATAATTAAACATATAAAATAAATTATACTAAAAAGAAGTATTCAATTAGAATTGATTGTTTTTCACTATTCATAAAAATATGATACTTCATTTAAAATGCCTAAAATTATCCTAATGTAAATTTTAATATCCCAATCTAAAAAATAATGTTTATTTTTTCAAATTATGGTTCTAAAATATTTATTAATTATATTTAAAATAGGTTATCCATTAATAGGTTGTAAACATACCTTATAGAAAAATACCATTTTTATTCATTAAATTTGGAAATTTTCTGATATTATGACTGTCATATATATTGGATGAGTATCAAAAATATTGATTGAATATATAATACATTTTATTTAATGAAAATATTCATTAAAAGTGGGTTTAAATTTTTTTTGTTATAATTTTTTTGTACATAGAAAAATCGTTTTTTTACATAGGTAATTTCGTTATTTTCAAATCATTCTTTCATTCATTTATAAATAAGTGATAAAAAAGGATTATTTTTAAATACATGTGTATATAATATTTTCACAATTCAGTTATTCTTATTTGAAATTTTCATTCCAACGACTAGTTGGTAACTATAATACTATTTTAATAATAATATTAAAATTATATTTTAGTTTGGAGAAACTCCAGATTGTGTGTAATTAATTAAATCAATTGAACATAGAAATTTTTTTAATAGAAGACGAATATATTGTTACGTGTACCAAAATAAAATCAATTTTTTTCATGTAGCGTATGGTTAAATTGGTGTTGTGTGAATCATAATCCATACTTAGTGCTTTAATATAACACAAGATATATTTCCTATTGCATGAAATGTCGAATATCAAAGAGATTAAATTAATTTAGAAACATATTTCAAAAATATTTCATGTGTTCTATTATCCCTCACATAAAATGAATTTCTCATATAAAATTTTTCTAGGTTATCAATTTTTTAATACTCAAAACATCCATTATTAGAAACCCACATCATACAAATGAGTACTAAACCTCATTAAATATAGGAATTATAGAACCATAATGGTTACCTAAAGTAACTCAAAATGAGGTTTCCATACAAGAGATCATTTTTTGGGAGTGAATGTTGGACATGGAGGGAAAGTGTAAATAATTATATACATTAATAAAGATCATTTATCCCTTTAAAATAAATTCTAAATGGAATGTTAAGGGCCTCAATAAATAATTATATTATCATTTATAAGAGAAATTGTTAAATAGAAGCAAAAGAAATCATATAAAAAATTTTCAATATCATTTTCATATATTTGAGGATTTATTTTGCTTTATTGGAACAAAAATAAATATACTTACTATAATTAAAGCCATTTAAAATGAATAATCTTAATCATTAGTTGTGTGTTAAGCAATTTTTACTTTTTCACATAGTTCAAATAAATGAATTTGGAATTTACTTCGCTAAATATGAAAAAGATCATAAGATACATAGGTACAATGATAATTAATTAGATAAATCATTAGTTATCATTACAACAATAAAGGTTATCACATGTTATCCAATATTCACAATTCCTCAAATAGATAGAAAATATGTAATTATCTAAAACCTCAAATAATGTTTAACATAAACCATTCCATAAATGGTCTAACATGTAACCGTTATTAACGATGAATATCAAAAACATTATAAAGAAAAAAATTAACATAACATTTATCCACAATATATTATAAGGTTTATATTGGATTTCCCATTCTGAATATGCATAAAATTTTGTCATGTATTCTAATAAAACATTGTAATAACGTGAATTACATGAAATACTTGTTGAAAAAATTCATTATTTCTTATGGATATATTCAATATATCTAAAGAGTAGTAACCATCATCTATGATAACAAAGACCCCATTTTAAAAAATTCATCATTCAGTTCATGGTAATCAGTATCGTCCAATTTACTTATTAATATACAACATATCATTATCTAAAAATCATTATCTCAAAATTTGGAACATATTATGTGTTATCCATCAATTAATCATGTTTTTTCTAGAATATAACATTTCTATTAAATTTGTTTTTCTAGTCCATCTAAACCATTCAAAATATTCTTCTAAATTCTTAGAAAAAACATAAACTAAACAATCCTTATATAATTAACCACTCATAATTGTTAAATATGAACACATAAATACTTCAACTATTCCACATTAATTAATTTCATGGAATATTCCATTCCATTTCCTATAAGTAAATTCAAATATAAGGGAATAGAGTTGGGTCATTCCCATGTTCTCTACAGATAAAACATCAAACTCCTTGATATATTTTTACTCTATGACCCCTTTTTTAAAATAGATGACATCTTAATATCCATTTGATTTATTCCTTATGGGTTTTCATCCATGTTTATTGACATTTATAAGGATGAGGATTTTTTAATCTATGTTCATTACCACATAAAAATTTATAAAATCTTCTCGTCCACATTTTCGATGGGTCATGAATATCACTGATTTTCATGTTATTAAACACATACCTTGATAGTTGATTATGAATAATCACAACATTGTGTACTTTTTTAATCATCTAATTTTTGTGTTCATTATAAAATAATCTATCATCCCAGTTTCTTCTAGTTCCTTCCATTGACTGAAACATATAATCATAGCCTGAGTAGCACTTATCACAGAAGAAACTACCTAATCATGAAATAACACATAATAATTACTAAATCATGACACCTATATTTAAATCTATTTCACCAAAGAAATTTACTCATACACATCCCAAGATATATCCTTAGGAATATCATTACAGGTATCACTAATGTTTTCTCATACTAGTTTCCATAGTTTGAAAAAACCATTCAATTTTTACAGTTTAAAGCTACACATTCTTAACATAAAAGGATATTATGTCCATTTTTATGAATATTCATCCCATTACAAATTTAAATTCATGAGGACAATACTATTTTAGTTTCCTTGGAAAAATGGAACAAAATATTCTAACTTGGTGAAATATCATCAATGTTTCACACAATGTTATTTCCAATTAATACTTATACAAAAAACATTTATTCATAACTTGTTGAGTGGAAACGTATGAAAAGAGTGATGTTAGATGATTAGTAAGGGTAAACAATGGATATATGCAAGAATGACATGGGAATAAGGGTATGAGAGAATGAATGTATAATTATAAGAGCATACCCTACAAACCAAAGATCATAATCTTGAGTCATGGAAAAATTATTGGATGTTCATAAAACCTGAATCATAAGTGAATCAACATCATAACCCATGATATCACAACAAATAAACAAGACATCGGATTTGGGATACACATAATCATAATAAATATGCAGTCATGTCTACATACCAAGACCATCATAACATGTTAGGATTTAGATAATCACCCGTGTACCTACTTCGGGTGTGGGATACCCTCCCATGTACCCCCTTCTTTTAGGCTTAGGATTCCCTCCCTTGTACCCTTTTGTCTCAAACTTGTGATTCATTACCATGTACCCTCTTGTTTCAGGCTTCAGACTCCCTCCCATTTAATCTCTTGTTTCATGCATGGGATGCCCTCCCATGCACCCTATTATTTTAGGGTGGGTTTTACCTCATGTGTACCATTTTATCTCATAAAACATTATATGTTACCCAATTCATTGGATGAAGATATAGGTCTCACATCTGACATAATGAAATCATATATGAATGAGAAATAAGATAACAAGTAATTCATCATATCATGGACCATACAAAGAGATGGTTTTTATAAGCATAATATCATTACACATGTAATGAAATTGGTATTAAAAAATGTCATCTTATCAATACATTTATTAAATAGACAGTTTTCTTAATAATATCATCATAAGATAACCTATGAAAATAATTGTATTTCATAAGCATATAACAAATGTAAGATAAATGGGTGTCATAGAATATATTCCATTGAAACATAAACCATTTAAGAAATAATCTCAATGGGATTCATGTATCATGTCCATATTAAAGCATAAAACATATCAACGGATTCTATTTTATGTGGATAATCATTTTGAATAATCACTTGGGTAATTTATTATGAAAAATAACATTTCCTTGAAATTAATTTTTTAAAAATATAGAACTTAATAATAATAATTTTCTATTCAATAGATACATTGATAATATATAAATTAACTATTAAATACATTTCAAAATTTTCTTAAGGAAAATATACTTTATTCATTTTATAAATTATTTTTGAAATATAAAACCTTTTAAAAAAATCCATTCCAAAAAACATTATAGACATTTTGAAAAACAATTCTTTGAAAACATTCAAATGAATCATGAAAATAATTTAAAACATTGTTTAAACATTAAACCCTTCTTAAAACACTTTATACTATATTTTTTTAAATAATAAATTTATATAATATTAGGGAACGTATTTTCCCTAAGAAAAATCCTATAAACATAAATGAACTTATATTCATGATGACAAGGATATACGTACTTGTTGAATATTCCATTTTCATCGTAAATGTTTTAGAAAATAGCCATGTTTAGAAAATGACAAGGTGATTCATTTTAAAACAAATTTTTATTGAAAAATTAAAAAATGGGCATAATATTAAGAATAAATAATAGAAATATTTTTTAGAAAACATGGTTTTATAAGATCACATCTGACCAAAAAGAGAAATGAAGTTCAATTTTATTAAAAACAAATTCATAATCACATGACATACCAATGTGTGGAAAATAATACGGTTATATGATGACATCATGAACAATACTAGGATAATAAATTTCATTAGATTAATTCAAAATTGGATCATAATATTTCATTGATATGATTCATAATAATAATTAATCTGGTTAAACATTGCAATTATAGTAAACAATTATTACAACTTTGATAACATTGAATCATAATAACTGTAAAAAAAAATAAAATAAACGTAAAATATCATGAAGATAAATATATTAAAAATATAAAATTTCAAAGGAATGTATATACAACTCTTACTGTAATATAGGTGAATAACATGGAATGTATCTCAATGAAGCTAAATTATGAAAAAATTACATTACTGATTTGGTAAAAAAAATTATTATAAACCACATTAAATTGATAAAATTAAATTTATATGTAAATTAATGTAAATTTAAGTATAATAATCATATAATAAATTCATGTTTATTATATACACCACAAAAAATAGTGGTGAATAAGGAATAATGCTCTATAAAATAAAACTGAGACTACATATTCCCTTACTAGATGAGTAACAATTGTATTATGATAACCATGAAATGGTAAAATAAATTAAAAAATTTAATATCATGACATAAATAAATTTAATCATTTAACTAGTAATAGGTCAGTATATACACCACAAAATATTAATATGTGGTGAATATAAGATATATGTCACATAAATGAAAGTGGGATGAGAAAACCGTTACCTTATATATTGAATTTATATATATAAATTAAAATATTTGGTATAATAAGTATATGTATTCTATCAGTATAAAAAGTAAACATATTCTAATATCTAATATAACAAATTATTTTATTATGACTTTATATTACCCATTTATTAAAAATTTCTTGTTAATGTAACGTTTCTTGTAATATCTAATATATCTATTGTTTATGAGTTGACTTGTTATTATTGATCCTATTACATATATAATGATTTTTTATTTAAATATTTAAAATCATGATATTAATATAATATATATTCTCTTAATATTTATTTATAATAAACATTAGTATATATAAATGTGAAATGGAATACACTATTTATGTAGACTATAGGCCGCACGTATGCATGAATGTTGTTTCTATTCTCATATTGTATTAGAAGAATTAAATTTAATGAAATATATATTTTCATTATAGTATAACTAATATTTCATATATATCTTAAACATTTACTAAAAACATTCTTAATACATTCCATGTAATTTGTGAACATTTCCAAAAATGATATTATCCTATTTACTCAAAAAGGAAAGATTAATGGGATATTTTATATACCAATTATAGAAGCATAAATTTTTAATAAATATAATATATATCATATAAAATAGTATTTCAATAATAGTTCCCAACTATGATAGGTGGTAAAGGAAAAAATGAATAGCATAGTTTCACATGGTGGTAGTTCGTCGTACATTTGACTGATTAGTTTTTTACCCATTTGATGAATGTTAGTATATGATAGTTAAAGGCCATATAATGAAAAATATCTGTATATCGAGGATAAATATTTTAATTTATAATTCTGATATATGAGTAATTTAATGGGTGTATAATGAAATTATTTTGTAGTGAATGTTGATCAATGTTTACTGTTTTGAGTAACTCCATTTATTTTGAACCAAATAGATTTATTATATTTCATTATTACAATAGTGATGCAACTAGTATTAGTTTAAGGATGTTGGAGATTATTTCTGGTTTTTGGAGATTTAAATGTACTAATATGTGGTAATAAGTGGGGGAGGTAGGTTTCATTTTAAAATGGAGGATAAGTGGAATTCTAGGAAATAAAAAAAAACAATATCGAGAGATCTCCCATATATAATGTGCCTAAAATAATTGTATATATTAGATAAAAGGAATTATATTGTCAAAATATATCCATAAAATGTATTTTGGAATTATTTATAGGGTATTGGTCCTCGTAAGTCAATGTTTCAAAAAATATGTACACTCCTTTTTTCATTTTTCACTGTAATTAATTTTAATTAATTTCAATAATATTATTGGTAAAAAACTATGTCAAACATAGTAGGAATTATGTATTGTGATGATTAGAAATATATAAACAATTATTCAAAATTATAAACATATAATTGGTGGAATTTTATTTTAAATTTATCATACGAAGTTAACGGGACAACAAGTTGGTTAAATTGAAAATATTCAAATCATTGAAATATTTTAATATCAATTTTTATTGTCAATTTGTTTATAATAAACTAAATTAGATTTATTGTTTTGTTATTTAACTAATTAAACTTCAAAAAAAGTTTAAAATATATTTTAACTATAATAATAATCTATAATAAATATATGTTTTCAAATAAAATTTGGGGTTTCTCACAATTCATTTAATTATGATCATAAAATTAAAAAATTAAAAAATTCCCGTAATGTAAATTTTAATATAGCACAATAAAAAATAATGTTTATTTTCTAAAAAAATTATTCATGTGTCAAAATTTAGAATTCAAATTAGTTCTCTATTAAAATGTGGTATAATTACCTTTAAGAAAAATAAATCATTTTCCATAAAAATGGATTTATTTTTAACTTATTCCTATAAAAAATATTGGATTAGTACAAAAAAATATTGATTGAATATATATTATGTAAATTTTATTTGAAAATTTTATATGAAATTTTTTTCTTAATCTATTGAGTAAATATTTTGTTTGTACATAGAAAAATAGTATTAATAGAAAAATAATTTATTTCTTTTAAAATAGTTATTAAATTTATTTATAACATTTTAAAAAAATATTCCTTTTATATACATTTTATGTAGTATTTTAATAAATTTTTTAATCTTAATAAACTATTAAATTTCAATAGCCAGATGGTAACTGTAATATTATTTTAATGACAATAATAGTTATATATTTTAGTCTGTTTAAACTGGGCCTTTCATGTAATGTATGAAATCAAATAAATCCAAATTATGGGTATCAAAAGCAAAATATAAATTTTTTTCCTATATAATATCAAAGTATTGTTTATATCACTAGTTTAACATAGTTTTTCATGAAAGGAAAACAAAACATACTTCTCTGATATAACATGATCTATATTCAATGTTGCACAAAATTAAAATTATCAAAAAGAATACAATTTTAGAAAAAAATATTTTACAAAATCTTAGGGTGTTTCAAATCATGTCTGTGATGGTACAAAAAATATTATAGGGTTGGAATATTGGCTTCATAGCACCAATACATTCTAGAATCAACTTATACCTAATAAGCATATATAGTGGGAATTCCCCATTACTAATCATAAGGTCATTACAAGTGTTATGGTTAAAGGAATCTACACACACAAAAACATGATTTTTAAATTCCTCTTATAATTACATGGATCCTATTTAATAAATTTATTTAAGAATTATTATGTATTTTTCCATTCCTAGTGAAGATGAAAAAGGAAATCATGGATCTAAAAATATATCTAGAGTTCCAATTATTCCCTAATAAAGAAGACTCAATGAGGAGTAATGTGAATGATTGTCATATTAGTTTTGAAGAGAGGTCATATAAGATGGATTTAAGATATTTAGTATTGCTAGGATAGGTGGACTGAGACATCATCAGTGAAACTTGTGTTACATAGAAAATTTCACACTAGTTCTAGTGCCTACAACTATGTGTATCAATTCCATACACATATGTTTGAAATTACAGAAATCCTATGTGGTATAAAAACAATGGTTTCTAACTAAATAAGAAACCAACCATGATCAAATAAAACTAAATTCTGGAAATTTCACAGTTGAAATAGAACTAATATACATGCACAGGTAGACGAAAATTGAGATAAATGTTTGTTAGAAGAAGCTACAAAGTAAAAATGTGCGGCTGAGGGGGATTCATATTGTAAAGTACTTAAAAATACCCAAAAAAATACTAAAACTATGAGGAAAAGATAATAAATATGAAAAAATATAGGTCATGAAGGATCTATTTTCTATCGAATTAAAACCATCTCAGAATTTTTTCCCCCATACCCGGTTGTAGGATATTTTTTATAAGGGTTGTGGTTTTTTCATTCTCGAATAATGAAATACATATAAAATTAATTATGTAGAAATAATTTAAAAAAATTGAAAATTAAATTGGAATATAATATAATCATCTTTATATAGACACTCCTTTTATTACAAATAGGTAGACCATCTTGTAAAGTTTGGGTTTAAGCTATAATATGGTCTCATTCCCCATTTTTTATTATAGTATGGTGAAACAATAGTACCACAATGATCACCAATGATACAATAAACATTCATAATAAAATAATAGTATATGTTTTATGAATTCAATTTTAGACCTTAGACTGGTGGAGTTTGAGTGTCCTAGGGTCCATTGTCAGTCTTGGGCACTGGTTAGCAAATATAAAGTCAATGAAATTAGCCCCCTTCATCGAACCATTAAAAGGAATGACTTATCATTGATATTGTAAACCATGTTTATCATTATATGACACAAACTATAGGACTTAGAATTGAATCTATAGTCATTATAAGATACCCAAATAGAGAAAAATCAACTACCAAGCCCTCTTTATTACCCTTGCAGATATCATTATTTTGTTCTTGACCTCTAAATGTTTAATTCATAAAAATATAAAATAACAAAAGTTCTAATGAGATCTCCAACCTATCCCCAAAAAATATTAGATAAAACTACCCCCTTCACTGTTGAATAATAGACTTAATAATTATTTATACAATGGTAATGGTTAAAAAATACATTTTGAGGATATCATGACTCCATTTCCCGACACTACCATGTATATAGGAACTACAATGTAACGAGCATGTCAAATATATATGTTGAGTTTTTTAGGTATTGATGAGTCTGAAAAAAAGTTACCCTATGCATTATAATTATTATAATCATAAATAAGGTAGAATTTTTAATTAGTGTAGATGTTCCAAGGGATGGCTATAAAAAATTGCAACATTTGACATCATCATCCCATATGATGTTCGGAAAGATACATTATTTTTAACTAACTATGATAAAAACATGTTAATTGAGGATGATCATCGATATTTTAATGATGATGATAAGAATTAGGTGACATATGAACAATTAGAAGATCCTATAAATCTTTTCTTTCTAGAATAAAAATATATCTATTAACTATCACCCATCACGAGTGATTAAGATGAAGATACATGGGTCCTTGTATAATTATCCATTATGAGGAAGAGAAATATGTAACATTTCAATTATTTCTAGATATTCCAAAAAAATCTATCAAAATTATCCCATACATAATCAGAAAAAATGATATATCACTGATGTTTAGAAATAATGTCTTGAATTTTTTCATCAAATGTTCTAGTCAAGATACAAACCTCATTGGTGTGAATATTCATCTATATAAAGGTATCAAAATATGTCTTCCCCCCAAATCTATGGTTCCAAAGGTATTGGTTGATTTAATATTCGATGTGGTGATGGGAACAAGTAGAAATCATGATTATAATAAATATATTCATGGATATGGATATTAATTGTAAATCCCTTAACATTTATTACAAGATTTCCTGAAAATATTTATTTGTGGTAGATATTTTTCTCAACACACAACGTCAAAAATAAATAAAATAGTTATATATTTAGATAAAAATATAAATACAATGTATCATAATTAAAATCTAAAAATTTAATTAATGTAAATGAAAAATAATAACCTCTTTATAAAATATTTATAGATAGATAATAAATGATAATTTTATTTTGAATTAAATTCAAATGGTATATATAAAATCACAAATATGATCCTTTTATAATTAAAAATTTATTTTTAAAAATATTTTATTTCAATGAAATATGAATTAATATTTAATGAATCTTTAGATTAATGGTGATAAAATATATTTTATGTGAATAAATTTGTAATAAAAATTTAATTAGTAAGTGATAGAAAATATGATTGATAATTGATATGATTCAAAAAAGTCCATTTTCCTATAAATATATTTTTATTTAAATATATCATTTTTTTAAATGTTAAATTTAAAAAAATTTAAATTTAAATTTAAAAAAATTGAAAAAATTGAATCTTTATAGTAATATGTTTTAAATGATTTTTTTTTTGGATTTGTCTAAAAAGAATAATTTTTAGGATAATAACAGAAAATTGTGTTTTTTAAATAATATAAATTTTATTGAATTATTTTTATATATTTATTAATTATAAATTATAGATTCATATTTATTAGACCAAAAATATATTTTAAATGTGTATTTATAATTTAAAAAAAATTAATTTAAAAAATTATTTTGGATATTTCATAACATAAGTAATATTTTTTTCAAAAAGTTATTTTCATACGCTATACATATTTATTTCAAAATTATTTCTTATCAATTTTATAAATTGAATCAAATAAAAATGATTTTATATTTGGACAAATTTGATCTAAATTATCTAATAAGGATGAAATTTTTACGGCATGCTAATTCAGGTTACCAAGCATAAAATACATTTAACCGTGATAAAAGATTTGATAGAAAATAGTAATATTTAATTCTGTACATGAACTGAAATATAATAAAACCATATATAATTATATAACGTTTTAATTGACATGTTATCTTCTCCAATACATTATTTCTCAATTTTGTATCCACTTGTCTTTTCTAGCATGTTCCCCCTTTATATTAAGTCGAAATATTTAAAGAAAATTTATTTTTAACAAATTAGAAAGAAAGACCTCCTTCCACCCCTTTATGGAACTCAAAAAAATGAGGTGTCACATTGAACACAACCTTTATTACGTTCTATATAATAATATTTTTCAATATTTATCTTCTTATCCATGTAGATTATGTTATGCCATCAAATTCTAATAGATCTTCCAATGAAATATCAATGAACTAAATATGAGTTATAATATGATACATAACTATTGTATTTTATATTTTTCACATATAATTATTATTTAAAAATACCAATTTAATTTAACATATAATTATTATAAAATAATAATAATTATTCTATGGGAATATCCGTCCATCACTTTTTCCCTTTTTCTATTAAGAAGGACTAAAGTTAAATTTTTGAATTGTGCGAACTATTTTCTCAATAAAGCCACATGTTTTTATTTCAGTAACTACCTTAAAATTATTTTATCCTATAATAATTTTCTAATTTATTGTTATATTTATATCATTTTTATGATTCCTTAACAAATAACCATATTAATCCTTTTTTTGGATCTTGAGAAACTGAACTCTTCAACTTTGTGTATGTGTGAACTATCACCTCCACAGAACTATATATTTTCATTTATATTTTCATCACCACCTTGAATGGATGAATAAGGGGATGATATTGAAGTATAAATATTTTTTTAATGATATTATTATGTTTTATTGGAAAATTTTTGAACATATTAATGATATGATCAATAACAATTTATCGTTAATTCAGTCATTTTAAATTAGTGTGCTAAGAGGAAAATGATATATTCATTATATGTAAAATATTTTTTTAAAGTATATCCACTTTATAATTATTACCTATTAAAATATATCACAATTATAAATAAATATAGGATCATTATTCTTCAATTATAATAATTTTACTACTAAACCACCTTATATTCATTCTTAATTATGGTAGCTTCATGTTTGGGTTGGTTTAACACCTTTATTGAATAATATTATAAATTTATGCCACATATGAATGTGAGAAAATATTAACTAGTATAATAAAATATTTTTTTTGGTTTTTAAGGTTATAAAAACATTTAACACATTAAATAAAAAAATAAATTTTCTTAAAAAATAATTACCGAAACATGATCATCATTTATTACATCATAAGGTATTGTGGCCAAATATGACATCTAATGAAATTATTTATTAATAACTATACTAATATAATATCTATGTACATTAAATGATGTAATAATTATTCAAATTTTAAAATATTATATATCGACATCACTTTTATTAAATTAGTTATAAGTTATATTGATTATTTACACATGCTGTTAAAAATTTGAAAAATCCTAAATAATATATATATATATATATAATTATTTATTCTGGGGAGAAAAATGGATTATTTAGGAATTTCTATATTGTTATATATTTAATTAACTTAATTTTACTATTCAAGAAATTTTTTGCAAGTTCATAAAAACTCATTATCGAGGTAAGGGTTTTCACCTCAAATTCCTCTCGTTGAAAAATTATAGGTATTATATACATCATTTAATTTTTATGGAATATATAATACTAATTTTATAAATAATTTTATAAATTTTATTTAATAATGTTATTTGAGGTTCAATTTCAATCCCTCGCTTTTAAGGGGGATTGAATCAAAATATTCTAATCCCATAAAGGCTTTTCTGAGTCTCTACTATGATACATTCAGACATAATACATTTTTTGAAAAATGATTTATTTTTAAGGTGTATTCACAACCCCTATATATATTTTTATTATAAACTTATTATTTAATTAGATTTACTCTCCACATCATTTTCACTTATTTAAGTGTTTATTCATCCATTTTTTGTTCCAGTAGTAAGGAATTTTGGTAACATGAGTTCCCTTTATTGAGTTATGATAATTATCATGATATTATTTCGTATATGTTATGAAAATATAGTGTATATATTTTATTATAAGTTATACTCTCCTTTTTCATAGGTATTCATTTTTACTAGTTAATGCCATTGAAAAATGTAACTCAATTCTTGTTATTGTTTCTCATAAGGAATATTGGTAACCCAAATCCAACTATTTGTGTTATAAAATTTTATCATGAACACAATTCGTCGATTTTTGGTTTATCCATCCCTAATTATTACTTTATTATGTGTTTTATAATATAACTATGTAAAATAATGTATCAATATAAATAAGGTTTTATTAATATTTTTACAATCTGGTTTTTGAACCTATGTATTTTTATAAATTTAAACCAAATATTTATTTCACATTAATGTTGTTTCTCAACACCGTTTAATTTATAACATACAAAAATGATATCATTTTAAGAAACCATTATTGGATATTCTCATCAAAATTAAATTTTATCAAATTCTTTCACATCAACATTTCAAAACAATCCTTTGACATCTATGTGTAAATTTGAGTTTTACATCAATGATAAATTTTTTTTCTAAAAGACTGTTTACGTTATCACATCTATTTAAATTATCATTTTAAAATTTATTTAACTCAATGGGGTTGTGATTAATTATTTTTGTACTAATATATATATATATATATATATTCATTTTGGGGACAAAACTTATTTTATAAAAAATCAATTTTTGTTTCTTCTTTTTTGTTATCGTTCAATGCATTCTAGTTGTGAAGAAATTTTTCAATTATGTCACCCCCATATGATAATTAATTTTATTCATTGGAGAAATATTCATCACTAACCATCCACACTCATTATCTAGATGACTTCTAGTCACTTTATTCCCTCATCAACTTAACTGTATGCCCATTACGCTATACGATGTGAACATATCTTTTAAAGATTCATATTGTATGATGTTTACCCAAAAAATGTGAATTATTTAACTTGGGGAATAGTATTTATGTTATATATTTTCTTATTCCAATATGTATGATTATTTCTGTTTTTTAAATTTAGTATTTGAAACTCCACCACATTCTCTTGATGTATTTTGATCATGTTATCTCTTTTATTAACATGCGGAAAAGAATTTATATTCTTGGTGATTATTGGTTCTTATTATAGTCTATGTATTAATTTATATTTCATATATTTCATTATATTTATGGACATATTCTATTCACTAAGAGGTTCCTTATAGATTATTATGAATGTCATGTTGACTGTTATAATGGTTGTATTGGATATAATCATGTGATGGTTGGGGAAAAGAATTATATATCCCCATGGTGAATCATTTGGTCACATGACATATAAAACATTAGTTTTTTTGTATACCTCCTTCTATATTAGGATAGTGTCTTAGAACAGGTCTAGGAATTGTTTTTTTTATATTTGAACTTATTCATTCCATATTTATGATATCATTTTAATTTATATATCTGTTTTCATTTATTATTATGGATATTGAATGTTATAGGGTTCAGTTGATTATCGTATCATGTTGTCAACTTATTGTTTCCATAATATTGTGATCATGTTGATGCCATTATTACCTCATTCATTTGTTTTCGATTACATATTGTCTAATCAAACCCATTTTATTTTTTTATTTCTCTATGTTCTAAATTATATTAGAACACATGAAATGTTTAGAAGGACACAAAATGATATACATCATATAGGATATGTTGTTGTCTCATTATGGATAACGTAATTTCATGTACAGTGAAAAAATTATATGCTTGATACACATAAAATGGGCTTTGATAGTTTTTATTTTATCCAAATTCCACAATGATCTGAAACTAAACATGAATTTGGATTTAAATGGATGGAATAATAACTATTTATTTTATAATTTTGGATATTTATATCCCTGATATTATAGATGGTGTCAAATTGAGTATGTAATGTATGTGTTTTTGGGACCATATCAAGACTATGGTTCAATGGCATAACATTTAGACAGATTTTATGAGATTGATACTCCTTCAAAATGAATGAATATGTATTTTCCTTTTGTTAATCCCTTAAATGGTTCTTTATGTTAGATTATCACAATAACTTATCTCAATTCTATAAGATGATAGATGATCTATGATATTCCATGTTGAAAGAGTTGTGGTTAATACCCATCATTTCTTTAACATAAGTTACAAAACTAGAGGAATAATAATAGAATTTATAAACATTTATCTTTTTATTAATTTCTTCTTTCCTATTCCATTTTCCATAATTGACCAAATTGTTTTTGAATCCTGTCATAAAATGTTATCTTTCTTTCAAAAAATAAATATTTTCATTATCCAAAAAAGGTGAGATATTCCACAAGATTAACACGTGCTTTTGAAGGGGAGGATCAAACAATATTCAATCACACTACCTATATTTTTACCAAGAGAATATTGGTAAAAGACAAATATAATATAGGATAGATGATGTATCCTTGTTAAATCACTTTTACTGATTTGAATAATCCAAATATTTTGTTGACCAATAAGATAGAGAACCACGTTAAAAACTAACTATATAAAAAAACAAAAAAAGACATTTAAAATCCCTGATTTCACACAATATTGATGATATGTCTCAATTAGATTGTGTCATATGATTTTTTAATATCAACCTTATAAATTATATGGGAGAACCCCTATTTTGTATTAATTATATGTGTCATTTCTTATCCCAGTGTAATATCACTTTGTAAGTTCATGATCCAAAAAAATACTATAATTTTTGAATTAACTAAGTTAAGACTTTTTATAAATATATCATTATTTATTTTGGATTTAATTTATTAAGAGAATATTCATAAACACTCTTGGATAAACTGATAAAAATTGGGGGGACACATCAATTTCTGAATAAGGATAAGATAAGTGGAATAACAATCTCTAGATGAGTTTCCACCTATGAAATAATTATTGATGTCACTATTAACATCATCATTGATGATATACCTTGTTTATATATAGAATGAACCTACAAAAAAATATGATAGTGATGTAATCTATTGGTTTACATTAATAATATCTTTAAATATATCAATAATGTGTGGATGAGATTATTATCATGTATTCATCTTCTTATTAATGAAATTTGGAATATATCCAAAGATATGATCAACGGGGTCCAATATGGTGTAACCTATCTGGTTGTATGAACCCCTTATTGGAAACATGATTTTTGAAATGGAAGACAGACATTGGAATAATATTATTAATGTAACTACTGATAGAACCATCCTTTAACTGTGTATTCTGATTACCCGATAACTGTATTTCCTTGATGCATGCATGAACAAAGGATGAGTTATTATACCATTATTTGATCTATAATACATTAAATCATTTAAAAAAATTCCATTTCTTCTTCTAGAAAGGTATCTATGATTACACTTCAATTATATATGATGACTATGAAAGAAAAATCACTAATGTTGTATTATAAGACATTATATAGATATGTGATATCATTTTCCTACTCAATAATATGTAGAAGATTATTATTAATGATAGTGTACCACTAAACAATATCATATTTCAAATGAATTATATTTCATTTCATGATATTCAAGGATTTTTATTAATCATAAAATAAAATAATTGTTCAACCAGTAAAATAAATTATTCCCTGTGAGTCTAGAACATTGTTAATTATGGTTTTAATGATGTACATTATTCCTTCCCTAAGGTAGAATTTGTGGGGCATGGTCTGAAAAGGGTCTAGTATGAAGGGTGATTGATGGATTTAAATATCATGTAATTAAATGAATAGTTTACAAGGACCTATCATGATGACTCTAATTTATATGGTTACCATTATTTTTGGTTGAAATATATATTTTTACCTCCTTCAAATTCCATTTCCAAAATCATTTTCAAGACCAAGAGATTATTAATGTTGGATATAGATTTTATGAAATAGTAGAACATAAATTTTTAAATAATTAATCATAGATTATTTTAAAGTCACTAAAAATGAACAAATGGATATGTCTTATATTAAATGTATAATCATATTCCTATAATTTTTCCTGATTATTGGAAAAAAATTTGAATCAGTGAAGGTGAAGAACATAAAACTATTTTGAATTCCCATTATATATGTGATGAACTACTAAAAGGAATTAAAGAATTCAATACTGAAATTTTATTTCTAGAATATCTAAATATAATCATTAGTGGTACTGTTATATAAGAATTTACTAACCTAAATCCATGATTTCATGGATTAAATGAGACTTTCATATTGGTTGGGATCTATAAAGGCCATATGTAGGAGGTTTAATTCTATCACCTATTTGGGAAAGTATTCACACCTTAAAGGGGACCATATGAACATAGAAATCCATATAAATATAGATATAATAATTATGAGGGGGAGTATGTCTATTAGACACTGATAACCAGAGATTTATGTGAAGAGAATAAACTTCATTAATGGGTTTTTTTCATGATCATGGTAGTCACTCCACTAGAACATGTGGGGTTGGGTAAGGACCTCTCAAACCAATTTTTCCATAGAAAGGGGGAGTCTTGAAATTTCTCATTCAACCCATATATAAATTTTTTGGAGTTGGGATTGGATTTGGAATGGGATTATTGGTCAGATAAGGATATAGAGTGATATGATCTAGTACAGAAGGTATTTGGGTGGTTTAGGGATATTTCAAAAAAATCAACATAAAATGAAACACATATTGAGGAATGAGATGAGGATTTATGGGGTATAAAATCCTCAAGACCATGTCCATAGTAAGGAAACTATCTCCATTGGTAACCAGGTAAATATATGCAAGAGTAACAAGAAGAGTGCAGTCATCAACATTTAACTGAAATGAGTTAACATAAGAGGAATAATGAAGGACTAAATATATACAAATACAAACATCAACATCCTCTATACAAGTGATTCCATCATATCCTCATAGAATATGAGGGTCATCTATTTGATAGAAAACACATAGATGGGTTGAAGTATCCTTAGACACAAGATGTTGGGATATCACGTTAAAACACACCTAATGAATTGATTATTATGGAAAGAACCAATCATGTAATTTAGTGGACAATGATTAAGAAAATCTAGGACAATAAACATATGTGTCCCTATGAGGAATATGAGCTTGAAAAATACGATATTTTCTTCTGTGGAATTATAGAGTGTGGCCTTGGAAGATAGAACACTATAAAAATATTACTTAAGGTCTGAATAAATGTGTTTTTCAAAACAATATAGTAGATTCATCATAATGATGTATGTTTTGACGAATAGGGAGAGTAATATTGTAGGAACTCGGATATTCTTTTTTCGGTATGTTTTCCTTTTTTCTGGAGTTTTTAAGGGAAATAAATTTTCTGGAAATTTTAGAAGTACACGCTGTGTACTTTCGGAGTACATGCCGTGTACTCTTCCCCGGCTTGAAGCCATGTGATGGCCGTGCCTGGGCCACCCACACGGTGTGTAAGGATGAGGTGGAGGCCGATTAATTTGGAGTACGAAAAATTGAAGTACACGTCGTGTACTCAAGAAGTACACGTTGTGTACTTTTTTTTCATTAAACGGACTGGGGTCGCGCCTAACCCCCAGTTTCACCTTCTTCTCTAGATTCCGTCCGTCCGAGAGTGACCGTATGACCAGATCTTCGACGAGCTCTCGCCTCGCTGTCCGTTCTCCGAGTTGAGCACAGTCGATTGTGTTTGAATCACAGCTGTGAGTTATTCCTTCTTCTTTAGCCATGTTTCATGATTCCTCCTCGTTTCCAAGTTATCATGGGATGATCGTTTTGTGTGTTTTCCCAGATCTTCATTGTTCTAAGGGAAATCTGTTGTCGAGGTTCACATATATTGATCTCTTAGGATCGAGGTAGGTGGTTTGTGCCTTTACGTTGAAAGTTGATGAATATTATGTGCAAATTCCACCAATACCCTTGAACGGGGTATTGCGTATTTCTTGTTTTTCCCTTTTTGTTTTCCTGCTTCTCTTGTTTTCTTTAGTAGAGTTTATTTTTTGTGAGTAGAGTAATTTATTTTGTGATCAAGTTGCTTTTCCATGCTTGTTTTTCCTGTTGGGCATTTTTCCAGTTTCCATGCCTAGTTGTGGGATAGGGGAACTATTGTTTTGTTATTACTATTGAGCCTTAGTTGACAGCCAAGTAGATATTGAGGTTTACGTGGATGATACACACGTGCTGAGCATGTTTAGTTATACTAAGGACTGTGAGAACCTAGAGTGGTAGACCAAAGGGAGAATTGACAGAAGGGATTCTCCAGAGTGTCTTCTAATTACGATGCGAGACTATATGGGGAATTTACGTTGAGTGCTTCCCCAGAGAGTCTGTAGATCCATGACGCGGTCCACAGGGGGAATTGACATTGAGTGCTTCCCCAAAGAGCCTTTAGCATGATATGAGACTATAGATGGAATTGATGGTGAGTGCTTCCCCAGAGAGTCTGCTTAATTACATAGCTGGACCAAAGGGGTGAGACTGTGTGTGCCTCCCAAAGGGTTGCTAGTACTTATAGGTTGAACCATAGGGGTTAGACTGTGAGAGATACCCAGACAGTTAACTGTTTCTTATTTTGTTGCTGGCTGTTTACTTGTGTAATTTGTTTGCCAGAACTGTGGATTGTAGCTGCTTGTGCTTTTCTGTTTACTACTTCTTATTTTATTACTGCCATGTATTCATTGATGGAAACGCCCTGACCCTTGTTACCCAGAGTCGGTGCATTATTACATAACATTGGCATGATCACAAGAAATATCAAATCTCGAAAGACCGATTGGTTTAGTAGCCTTGGAAACACTAGATATATTCATAATGTTTTACATTACATAATGAAGTGAAAATCTACAACAACAACATATTGTCTCCATAATCCACACTATTATCCCCTCATAATATCCCTGCAGGTCATTCATAATTTACTTTTTCATATCTTGGGAAAAATAAAACATAGAAAAGGGGTGAGCTCAAATGCCCAGTAAGGATAACAATATAGCAGAAACATTCATAAATAAGAATAAACATTTAAGGCAGTGTATAACTAAAACAAAAGCCTTTCAAACTTGAACTTCAACATACTATGGAAAAATAAAGTGAAATAATTCCATTTATATACTCACATGGATATTCTACTAATCGAATAATCACATGCAATATCAATAACCACTTTCATAATGATGTAATGCATAATTCCAGACTATCATAACCACATAACCAAGGCCTCGTGCCAAGAATACAAATAAGATTTTGTCTAGGCCTTGTTCCAAGACACTATTTTGTCTCATTAGACCTACTGATGCATCGAGGAGCTATAGCGGGCTCCACCCATCACATATTAAGTCCAATGCATTCCCATATGAAAAGGTTTAAACATAACATAAACATTCGTATTAAAACTAGCATATGAAATGTAAATACTTCATCCATAAACCATGAATGGTATAAAAATAACACATCCATAGTCAAACATATCACAAAACCTTCAATAAAATATAGAAGTTTTGTTTCATAATAAATCAACTTCAAATAATCGTAAAATCTATGAAAGGATGTTGACATAGATGAAATCAAAACTCTTTTTAGAGAAATTTATCTTTCTATTTTGAAATCATTTATGAGTCATATATTTATAAAATAAAAAATTTTCTTTGAAAATATTATTATTATCTTGTAAGGGATGCTTCCACGATTTTATAATGGCGGAAAATAGCAGCACCCGCCATATAAGTTAAAAAAACATTCGTACCTTAATTTTTTCGAAAAGGTTAAAAAGCACCTTATTTGGAAAACAATGGAATTATTCCTTTATAAAACTCTTATAAAAAGTCAAAAAAGGGTATAAATGACATTAGAACATATTATACTAAATAGTAAAAATGATTTGAAATTCATTTTTAAGAAACATGGATGTGGATGATAAAGAGATCCCAGTAGATTATTACGTATAAACAACCTCGGATAATGAAGAGATTGCGAATAAACCCTTACCATGTACTTTTCCTTGGTTGGGGGTAGGTTAACCTCCAGTATAATGGTGAAATAATAGTTATTAAATTAGTCAAGAATCATATACATTAATATGATATCATATATGATCTTTTAACATTGTTTTGTTAATAATATCTTAGAATTATCGTCGTTTCGGGTGTTAACTTACTTGTTCTCTTTTATATGTTTTGTTATGTAAGCCGTGTTTGTTATGGATAGGTTGTATCTGAATCATATACAGAATGATATCAAGTCCTTAGATACTATTATTAATCATCAAATGCGAATTATACTTGAATGGATACGATGGAGAATGAATCTCATCGCGTTCGTGGAGACAGTAGTCCGTACGTACGCACGAGCGACAATATCATTATTTTTATATTAAAATAATATATAACTGGATGGTATAACATATATACAGAATCATTATCATGTTATATTTATTATTTACATGATTTACACATCATTATTATACCCATCCAAATAATAATTTATTGAATAACAATTACACCACGACATGGAGACGGTAAGCCGTACGTACGCACGTTTGATGACATGTTATTTAAATGATGGATAGAATACTGAATATGGTTGTACCATATTTATAATAACATCACAGAATATATAATATACTGGAGTTATTATTTTAGAATGGTAATAACAAAGAAGGAAGAAGTGGAAGAAGAAATGAATTTGAAAAAGGGTGGTGAAAACATTACCTCTTCTTCGGGTTCTTCCTTTTGTTTTGATCAAAAGGGATCTTAGGATGGATTTCTGACTAAAGTAAGGACTATAGGATGAATTGAGGGATGTTTAGAGAGTTTTTGGGCAGAGTTTGTCCAAGCCAAAAGGATTTGAAGGTGTGAGTTAATGAGAAGGGAGAGTGCCCTTTTATAAGAGGGGTGAGGGGCACCTTTGGAAAACCTAGAAATATTATTTTATAATAAATTCATATCCGGTTTCTAATGGCTCCAAAGTGGATTATATAAAGGTTAAGGTGGGGATAGGTCTAAAAACACTCAACCAATAGAATTTATACAGGTTTGGGTTACTATATTATCCTTATCATTAATTAATAACTCTTAGTTAATTAGTTTCACTTTTACAATTTCTCTTTGTATTTTTATATTATATGGTTAATTAACTAACTATATACATCCAAGAGACCCCCAAGTGGTCCATTAATAATAAACCTATCATGATATAAGTCTCTTGGAAAAACCTTAGATTTATAGGAATTTAATATCAATTAATAATATAATATTTGTTTTAAAAAGTCTTTTATGTCAATTTTGACACTATTTAATAATTGATTTTTTTGAACCTTATAACAGAATGATTACTTCGAAAAAATTTACTTAAGTCACTCCTAAAGTATTATATTAACCTATAAAATTAGTTTAATTCATTAAATGTTTTAAATTATATTTATTTAGGTATTTATAATATCAATTAGTTTTATTTTTCACTATTATGGTAATTCCTGCATCATCATTGTGTCATAAATAAATTATATTATTTAAAATATAAAAATAATAAATAAAATATCATTATGTAGGAAATCATTTTAGCTTTATATTGAATATTTACAATAGAATTTATCTCATGTATAACTCTATATTAAAAATGTTTTAGTAAATAAACATTGATTTTAACTCTTTTAACTCTTCTTTGAATTAAATAATAATAAATGTCCTAATCTAATCCAAGTGGACCTAAATGATAATATTTTATTCATAAGGTTGTTTTTGGTCGATATAAACTTTTCCAATATAATTAGGACATGTTTTTGGGTAATATTAATATCATTTTACCCTTAATTACCCTATTTACTTTTAACCATGGTAAATAAAAGTAAAAAGTTACTATTCACCAAAAATTATTTTCATCTCATTGAACCAAATTTAACTCCTCGATATTAACCGTGTCTCTCAGATTTTTTAAATTGAAATCACAGAAGCAGTAAAATTATGTTTTATGAAAAAGTTTAGTTTTTTAACTACCACTTAGTAGTTTAACTATTGATCAAAAATTGAAGTTTTTCAGAACAATGCCAAAATTTCACCCTAAGCTATAATTGATAATCCGAATTAAAAAATGATTTCTATTTTACAAAATTACAAACATATATGATGCATTAATTAATTTTATAATTAATTCCCGGTGTCACAACAAATAGCGTGTTTTTCTGAAACAATATATATCAAAAGATTGACAATTGTTTATGTCCAATTTCAAAGTGAAATTAATTATAATGAACACCATTGGATAAAATGGTAAAAATATATTATAATTATACTTTAAAACCACTAAATAATTTAAATTATCCATATAAATTATTTTGATTAAAAATATTATTTTTAAGTATTTTTCACTATTCATAAAAATTGGAAGTTCTCAGAAAAATAACAAAAATTCAACTTAGGATAATTTCGATATTCTGAATCCAAAACTGAAGTCCATTTTGAAAAATAATATATATATATTTTCAAAAATTAGGTATTACTATTCATAACGGCTAGTTTGATTGGTTGTGGTATGTTAGAACTCGATGTTGCGTACAACACACGCTATTGCATTATTCCAAGAGAAGCGTATCGAAGAAGCTTGGGGTGTTACATTCTCCCCTCCTTCAAATAATTTCGTCCTCGAAATTTCTAGGATACTACCGCATGAAAAGACTCTGGTGGTTCTTCATCATAAGTTCCTCGGGTTCCCACGGTGCCTCTTCCATCTTATGGTTTCTCCACAAGACATTTACCAGACGCGTCGTCCGATTTCTCAGTACTTGTTCTCTCGTATCTAGAATCTTGACGGGCTCTTCGCAATAAGACAGATCAGGATCCAGTTCTAATTCCTCATAGGTGAGTACAAGCGTTGGGTCAGGCATGTATTTACTCAATTGAGATACGTGGAACACATCGTGAACTTTGGAGAGACTTGGCGGCATTGCCAATCGGTAAGCTACAACCCCAATTCGTTCTAGAATTTCGAAAGGTCCGATGTACCTTGGACTCAATTTACCTTTCTTACCAAAACGTATGACTCCCTTCCATGGAGATACCTTCAAGAAAACCTGATCACTGACTTTAAATTCCAAATCCTTCCTTCGATTATCAGCATAGCTCTTCTGCTTACTTTGAGCTACTTTGATATGGTTTTGGATTAACTTCACCTTTTCCATTGTTTCCTCCACCAGTTCAGGGCCTACAAGTTTCCTTTCACCAACGTCATCCCAATAGGTTGGTGTGTGACATTTATTTCCGTATAACGCTTCATATGGTGCCATATGAATACTCGAATGGAAGCTATTGTTATAGGATAATTCTACCAGAGGTAAATTTTGATCCCAGATACCCTGAAAGTCAAGTGATAAGGATATCAACATGTCTTCTAAGGTTTGAATTGTTCATTCTGATTGTCCATCTATTTGACGGTGGTAGGTAGTGCTCAAATGAAGTTCAGTATCAAAGACTTTCTGAAGACTTTTCCAGAATCTTGAAGTAAAATGGGGATCACGATCAGAAACAATTGATAGGGGTACTCCATGAAGTCTCAAAACTTCATTAATATATAGTCTTTCTAGACGTTCCAGTGGTAGATCTTCTCTTATAGCAAGAAAATGTTATGACTTGGTAAGACGATCAACAATGAACCATATTGCATCATTCCTTCTAAGATTCTTTGGTAGCCTTATGACAAAGTCCATCATAATATTGTCCCATTTCCACTCCGGTATGGGAAGAGGTTGCATGACTCCTCCAGGCTGTTGCCTTCCAGCTTTCACTTGTTGAAAAACAATACATCTTGACAAAAAATCAGAAATCTCCCTCTTTATGTTGTCCCACCAAAAATGTTCCTTTAAATATCTCTAAATTTTGGTGCTCCTAGGGTGTATAGAGAAATTGGAACTATGAGAATCAACCAAAAATTCCCTTTTTAGATCAGGTATATCGGTAACACAAAGCCTCTCCCCGAATTTCAAAATTCCTTCTTCATACACAAAGTCTCTCAATCTCCCATCATTCACATCTTTAATCTTCTTTTGAAATTCTTCATCATCGTTCTGAGAACTCTTATCCCTTTTTAGTAAAGATGGTTTGGAAACCATTTGAAAAATCATTGACATTTCACCTTCCCTGGTTATTCCCATGTCCATCTTCACTAGATCCATGAAAATTGGATCCCTTATAATTCTCATATTGTTCAAAACTCCATGATCTTTTCTGCTCAAAGCATCTGCAACCTTGTTTGCTTTCCCCGGGTGGTAGTGTATCATATAATCATAATAATTTAGTAATTCAAGCCCTCTCATTTTCCTCATGTTGAGTTCTTTTTGTGAGAAAATATACTTCAAACTCTTGTGATCAGTATAAATCTCACATTTTTCACTATAGAGGTAGTGCCTCCATATCTTCAAAGCAAAGATCACAACTGCTAACTCAAGACCACGAGTAGGATAGTTTTGTTCATGAATTTTCAACTGTCATGATGCATAGGCAATAACCTTATCATTCTGCATAAGGACACAACCAAGTCCTTTCTTCGATGCATCACTATAAATAACGAACCCATCATTCCCCGATAGTAGATTCAATATAGGAGCATTGACTAATATTCTCTTCAGTTTTTGGAAACATTGTTCACACTCTTTTTTCCAAACAAATTTAACCCCTTTACGTGTGATCTTCGTTAATGGGTTTTCCAATCGGGAAAAATTATGGACGAAGCGTTGATAATAACCTTCCAAACCAATAAAACTGCGTACCTCAGTTATACTCATAGGTGCTGGCCATTATTGGATTGCCTTGGTATTAGAAGGATCAATAAAGATTCCATCTTTAGGGACAATATGGCCAAGAAAATAAATCTCATGAAGCCAGAATTCACACTTTCTAAACATCCCATATAATTCATGTCTTCTTAGAGTCTTCAGGATAATGCGCAAGTGACTTTCATGATCCTCATAGATTTTAGAGTATACCAAGATATCATTAATAAATACCACCACAAATTCATCGAGATATTCCTTGAAAACTCTATTCATCAGATCCATGAATACAGAGGGTGCATTAGTCAATCCAAAGGGCATTACAGTAAACTCGTAATGCCCATACCTAGTTTGAAATGTTGTCTTCGGAATGTATTCCTTCTTTACACACAAATGATGGTATCCAGATCGAAGGTCAATCTTTGAAATGTATTGAGTTCCATGAAGTTGGTCAAATAAATCATCAATGCGAGGTAGGGGATACTTGTTCTTTACTATTATGGAATTAATCTCCCTATAGTCGATACATAACCTCATAGATACATCTTTCTTTTTAACAAAAAGAATAGGGGCTCCCCATGGAGAAACACTAGGTAGAATAAATCACTTATTACTCAATTCGTCTAGTTGTTTCTTTAGTTCAACTAATTCTATAGTGGCCATTCTATAAGGGGTCTTCGATATAGGCCTTGATCCAGGAATTAAATCAACAGAAAACTCAACTTCTCGTTCTGGAGGATGTCCAGGTAAATCTTCCAGAAATATATCTACATATTCTTTCACAACAGGTACATCCTCTATTTGAACATTCCTTTACTCACCCACAGTAATTTCATTCTATTCCTCCCCAATAATTGAATTTAGTTGAGCTACTGGGGGTGGATCTAGATAAGAATTAGGTGGTGACGATTCTGCTCTAATGATAAGGCGTTCCTTATCGTCATCATAAAAAATTGTATCCTCCTTCTTCTTACAATAAATCTTCACCTCATAATCTGAAAGACAATCCATACCGAGGATTATATCAAACTCAATCATAGGTATGCTGATGAGATCAGCAGATAAAAAACATTTATGTGCTCTAATGGGGACTGATTCACAAAACTTTATTACAATGATACTTCCCATAGGAGTTCTAACCAACAACTCCCTTGTTAAATCAAATTGGAAATATCTAATTTTCTTAGAAAACTGGGAAGATATGAAACAATGTGATGATCCAGAATCAAATAATGCATTTTCTAAACTTGAGGAAACCAATAAATTACCTGCCACCACATCTTTCGGAGCTTCTACCACAGCAGTAGTGATAGCATAAGCCTGGCCTTGATCCCTTGGACTTTTCTAAGGTAAGTTCCCCTAACGCTTAGGACATTCATTTGAATAATGTCCCATATCCCTAATATTGTATCATTGAACATTGGTATCTTCCTTCTTCCCTTTTCATTCACGAGCTTGGTGGCCTTTTTCACCACACATGTAACAGACACCCATTTCCTTCAAGAAAGTACCCGGGTGTTTCTTCCCACATTTACCATATGATGGATATTAAACCATTACCTTATTCCCCTTATTTACATTCCCAGATTGATCAAAAGACCTCTTCTTCTATTTCTTTTCTTTAATGTCATAAGACTTAGAGAATTCCTTTTCTGTATTGATAGCACATGAGACAATGTCTTCGTACAATGAAAAGGATTGTGAGACTAATGCTTGATGGAGAAATGGTTTTAACCCATCAAAGAAACAATCAATCTTACTTCTTGGGATACGTATATAATCTCCAGAACACCTTGCTAACCTTGTAAAGTTAGCCTCATACTTTGCAACATTGTCATCCTCCTTTTGTCTCAGACTCAGAAATTGCCTTTCCATATCTGCTCGATGGTCGCGAGGAAAGTATTTTTTCTAAAAATAGATCTTTTAACTCCCTCTATTTCATATTTGATACTTCATCATCTTCCTTAGTGTTTTGAATCCATGACCACCATTGATCAACATATCCAGTGAGGCAGTAAACTGCCATGATAACTTTTTCCCTTTCCCTACTCCCCAAAGCCTAAAATATTTTCTATAGGGAATTTATCCATTTCTCAGCTACTAAGGTATTTTTACTCCCACTGAAAGATGGTGGTTGTTGCCTCATGAATCGATCTAACATTGATCCTCCATGCTGCGGATCAGGGTGCTCCATATGGGTAAGGTTATTATTCAGAACCTGAGTGAGTTGTCCCAGTATGGTGATTAGCTGATCACCACAAGTTGCATCACCAGCTCCACTATAATTATCTTGAGCAGGAGGAAAATCCCTACATAGATTGAATGCATTGATACAGTTTCCATTTCTTCCACTAGGAGCCATTTATAAACAATGGAATAAACTAGATCAGTTTATGAATCAAAATACATAATTCCATACTTATAAAACACTTAACATAAATTGGTCTATTTATGGATATAATCCATAATCATAAAAATGATTTCTTTTAGGATGTATATACTCATAAACCATTCATAATTATTTTTAATGAAAATTAGAGTTATCCTAAGAATATCCCCCGGGAGTGTCGTAACCAAGAGTGCAGCAAGGCCCGTTGTCGTGCACCAGTTCCCGTTCGAGTCTAGCTCAAAGCGGTGTTTTTGGGTTTTACCCCTAGGTACATCTGTGCCAGAGCTGACTCTACTTGCTCGTATCCAGATAGGTACGTATTTCTCGGAAAACTCACAAAATCTCTACAATACCCAAATTCTTGGAAGTTCTTCTATACTAATCCTCAATGTCCATATTAGGTCTACGTGCTCTAATCAGAGTTTATCTAAATACAGCTTCCAAGGTTGGTACTAAACTTTCTCTGATACCAACTGTAATGACCCAACCCCAGTTACCCTGAGTCGGTGCATTATTACATAACATTGTCATGATCACAAGAAAGATCAAATCTCGAAAGACCGATTGGTTTAGTAGCCTTGGAAACACTAGATATATTCATAAAGTTTTACATTACATGATGAAGTGAAAATATACTACAAAAACATATTGTCTCCCTAATCCACACTATTATCCCCTCATAATATCCATGTAGGTCATTCATAATTTACTTCTTCACATCCTGGGAAAAATATAACATAGAAAAGGGGTGAGCTCAAATGCTCAGTAAGGATAACAATATAGCGGAAACTTTCATAAATAAGAATAAACATTTAAGGTAGTGTATAACTAAAACAAAAGCCTTTTAAATGTGAACTTCAACATAGTATGAAAAAATAATGTTAAAAAATTCCATTTACATATTCACATGGATATTCTACTAATCGAATAATCACATGAAATTTCAATAACAACTTTCATAATGATGGAATGCATAATGCCAGACTATCATAACCACATAGCCAAGGCCTCGTGCCAAGACTACAAATAAGATTTTGTCAAGTCCTTGTGACAAGACCCTATTTTGTCTCATGAGACCTACCGATGCATCGAGGATCTATAGCGGGCTCCACCCGTCACATATTAAGTCCAATGCATTCCCATGTGAAAATGTTTAAACATAACATAAACATTCATATTAAAACTATCATACGAAATGTAAATACTTCATCCATAAACCATGCATGGTATAAAAATAACACATCCACAGTCAAACATATCAAAAAACCTTCAATACAATATAGAAGTTTTGTTTCATAATAAATCAACATCAAATAAGCGTAAAATCAATGAAAGGATGTTGACATAGATGAAATCAAAACTCTTTTTAGAGAAATTTCTCTTTCTATTTTGAAATCTTTTAAGAGTCATATATTTATAAAATAAAACATTTTCTTTGAAAATATTATTTTTTTTTTTTAAGGGATGCTTCGACGATTTTATAATGGCGGAAAATAGCTGCACCTGCCGTATAAGTTAAAAAAACATCCGTACCTTAATTTTGTCGAAAAGGTTAAAAAGCACCTTGTTTGGAAAACAACGGAATGATTCCTTTATAAACCTCGTATAAAAAGTCAAAAAAGGGTATAAATGACATTAACCCATATTCTAGTAAATAGTAAAAATGTTTTGAAATTCATTTTTAAGAAACATGGATGTGGATGATAACGAGATCCCAGTAGATTATTACGTATAAACAACCTCAGATAATGAAGAGATTGCGAAATAAACCCTTAACTTGTAATTTTCTTTGGTTGGGGGTAGTTTAACCTCTTGTATAATGGTTAAATAATTTTCATTAAATTATTCAAGAATCATATACATTAATATGATATCATATATGATCTTTTAACATTGTTTTGTTAATAATATCTTAGAATTATCGTCGTTTCAGGTGTTAACTTACTCGTTTTCTTTTATATGTTTTGTTACGTAAGCCGTGTTTGTTATGGATAGGTTGTATCTTAATCATATAAAGAATTATATAAAGTCCTTATATGCTATTATTAATCATCAAATGAGAATTATACTTGAATGGATACGATGGAGAATGAATCTCATCGCGTTCGGGGAGACTGTAGTCCGTACGTACGCACGAGCGACAATATCATTCTTTTGATATTAAAATAATATATAATTGGATGGTATAACATATATACAGAATTATTATCATGTTATATCTATTATTTAAATGAGTTAAACATCATTATTATACCCATCCAAATAATAATTTATTGAATAACAATTACACAACGACGTGGAGACGGTAAGCCGTACGTACGCACGTATGGTGAAATGTTATTAAAAGTATGGATAGAATAATGAATATGGTTGCACAATATTTATAATAACATCACAGTATATATAAGATACTGGAGTTATTATTTTAGAATAGTAATAACAAAGAAGGAAGAAGTGGAAGAAGAAATGAATTTGAAAAAGGGTGGTGAAAACATTACCTCTTCTTCGGGTTCTTCCTTTTGATTTGATCAAAAGGGATCTTAGGTTGGATTTATGACTAAAGGAAGACCTCTAGGATGAAGTGAGGGATGTTGAGAGAGTATTTGGGTAGATTTTGGCCGAGCCGAAAGGCTTTTAAAGTGTGTGTTAATGAGAAGGGAGAGTTCCCTTTTATAAGAGGGGTGAGGGGCACCTTTGGAAAAGCTAGAAATATTATGTTATAATAAATTCATATTCGGCTTCTATTGGCTCCAAAGTGAATTATATAAAGGTTATAGTGGGGATAGGTCTAAAACCACTCAACCAATAGAATTTAGACAGGTTAGGGTTACTATATTAACCGTATCATTAAGTATTAACTCTTAGTTAATTAGTTTCACTTTTACAATGTCTCTTTGTATTTTTATATTATATGGTTAATAAACTTACTATGTACATCCAAGCGACCCCCAAGTGGTCCATTAATGAAAATACTATCATGATATAAGTCCCTTGGACGAACCTTATATTTTTAAGAATTTAATAACAATTAATAATATAATATTGTTTTTAAAAAATCTTTTATGTCAATTTTGACACTATTAATTAATTGATTTTGTGAACCTCATAACAGAATGATTACTTCGAAAAAAGTTACTTAAGTCACTCCTAACATATCATATTAACCTATAAAATTAGTTTAATTTATTAAAAGTCTCATATTATATTTATCTGGGTATTTATAATATCAGTTATTTTAATTTTTCACTATTTTGGTAATTCCTGCATCATTATTGTGTCATAAATAAGTTAAATTATTTAATATCTAAAAATTATAAAAAAACTATAATTATGTAGGAAATATTTTTATCTTTCTAATGAATATTTAAAATAGAATTTATCTTCTGTATAACCCTATATTAAAAATGTTTTAGTAAATGAACATAGATTTTAACTCTTTTAACTCTTCTTTGAATTAAATAGTAATAAATGTCCTAATCTAATAAAAGTGGACCTAAATGAAAATATTTTATTCCTAAGGTTGTTTTTGATCGAGATAAACTTGTAAAATAGAGTTAGGACATGTGTTAGGGTAATATCAATATCATTTTTACCCTTAATTACCCTATTTACTTTTAACCGTGGTAAATAAAAGTAAAAAGTTACTATTCACCAAAAATTATTTTCATCTCATTGAACCACATTTTACTCCTTGATACTAACCGTGTCTCTCGGATTTTATAAATTTTAGTCACAGTAGTGGTAAAATTAGGTTTTATGAAAAAATTCAGTTTTTTAACTACCACATAGTAGTTTCACTATTCATCAAAAAATTAAAGTTTTTCAGAACAATTCCAAAATTTCACCCTAAGATATAATTGATATTCCAAATTCAAAAATGATGTCTATTTTACAAAATTCCAAACAAATAAGTTTAATTAATTAATTTTATAATTAATTCCCGCTGTTACAACAAACAGTGTGTTTTTATGAAACAATATATATCGAAAGATTGACAATTGTTTATGTCCAATATAAAAGTGAAATTAATTCTAATGAACGCCATTGGATAAAATGGTAAAAATATATTCTAATTATACTTTAAAACCACAAAATAATATAATTTATGACCATAAATTATTTGATTAAAAAATTGTTTTTAAGTATTTTTCACTATTTATAAAAATTAGTTCTCAAAAAATAACAAAAATTCAACTTTGGATAATTTAGATATTCTGAATCCAAAAAATGAAGTCCATTTTGAAATATTGAATTTATATAATTTCAAAAAGTAGTTATTACTATTCATAATGGCTAGTTTGATTGGTTTTGGTGTTTTAGAACTCGATGTTGCGTACAACACACGCTATCACATTATTCCAAGAGAAGCGTACCGTAGAAGATTGGGGTGTTACATTGACTGTTAGGAAAAAATCCTTGGGTGATTGCCTACTGGGATTTTATCTCACACCCTGTTTGGGCCATGCTTTAGGGCCCAAGAAGACTTTGTTGCTGTAGGTATAGATAAGAGCAAGCACCCTTCTACTTCAGGATCTCGACTGCATCAGGAGCTGGGGAGCATGGGACCGAGCCATGGCTCGCGATGTTGAGGAGCTTACTTTGTTTTCTTTTGCACTTGGTTTCAGTTGTATTTCAACACGTTGTTGTGTTTTCTGTTTTCCTTAGATACTTGTACCTGCTGCATCATTGTCATCAGAGTTATATATCTACATTGCTTCCGCTGTTTGGTTTCTATTGTTATGAATATTGTTTACTGCTTAAGCTGTTTATTGTTGTTTTATTACCTTGTATACCTTACCGAATGAGGGCATAGTTTTCCCACCAACTCAACCAAGGCCCTCACTGCTAGTCGGTAGCCTTTGGCATTCGGGGAAACGCGCTTGAGGTCATGGGGGGAACTGGGTACGGGGCACCAGCGGAGGGGCTCCGGACTCGAGTTGTTACAAATATCCATCTGAACACAGAACCATACATTAATGGTGTTTTTTATCCACAATTGGGAGTCATCCCAAACTATTTTTTTAACGACATCACTATTCCCCTTGATAACTGAATGGTCTTGAAATGATTGAGGGAGCCCAGAGCGGAAAATACATATAGTAGCAAAAAATAAATCATGAACTATATAAACATCAACTGAACCTCAAAAAAGGTTGAACCAAAGGTTTGTTTTAATATGTTAATTCCATTGAACAAGATGATACAAAATCATCACCTGATATGTGTTGGGTACAAAATGAGTAGTGGATATAAACTAATATGATATATAATGATGACATGTTAACTAATTTGATAATGACATTAATCATCATAAGAGGTGGTAAAAAGGACTGAACATAGTTACAAGATTCTATGAGTTATAGTTCTTAACATATATGAACTCATAATTAAATTAAGAGAATTTAGTGGATGTATTGAAATATTTATAAATATTTTCAAAGAGTGGTAGTGGTTTGATCTGGATGATTAGAATATTCAAATTTGGTAGTTTTTCATAGGGATCAATGGTTAACAAATCATTTAAGGATTCTTACACCTCGAATGAAACAAAATTTAAAAGAGGATTTAATAGTGGGTTAGTTGATGGGAATAGGTCAGTAAAATATGATGGATAAAAAGATGAAATACTAGGAAAATTTCCTAGTTGGATAGAGGCCACAGGTCCTGGGAGAACTTAGGTGGGATGAGAGGCCATCAATGTCAAAGGATCTGATAGAGTTCCATGGACACATTTAATGGTATAAAAAAAGAATCACAAGAGATAATAGTATATGAAACATGGATTTCATTGTTTTTTAGGTATATAAATTTCAAAAATCTATTTGTATCATGTGGGTAAACACACAAATGTATTTCCATGTATTCTAGTGATATGTTGTCTTAGAGAGTCCCAATGGTGAGAATGTGACTTAGTCATAAAGAATTGTATGAAGGGTAAAAGGAAGTATTAGAGGAAGTACACCATATCATGATTACATAATAATACTAATGTATTATAAGTATGGACGCCCTAATGAATATATTTTAAGGATTAGATGCAACCCTATAATACAAAATTTTATTTGATTTGAAAGTAAAAATATAGAATCATGTATAAGGTCATGGTTTGGGAAAGTATACAAAATAATGATATGAGGAATCTATTATTTATGTATATATCATGTACTTTCAATTATAGAGGATCATTATAGTTATAGATAGTACCAAAATTTTTTTGGGTTTCACTTCACACGGGAATACGAATCCCCCAGATAGAGAATGTGATGTAACTATGTGGATCAACGATTATAAAAATCTCCCATAGTCAAGTCTAAACATCATGACCTATAAATTCTAGTGCACACAATTGATAAAAAATTCCCAACCACCATGATCATGTGGGATATAAGTTACAATATAAAAATTATTTTGATCATCAACCAATATATATATAAATAGTGGTATGATAATATTAACCTTGAATATGTAACATGAATATCCAGTGAGAAGGTTTTCTAAAAACCTATTGATACATCTGACCAATTCAACTTTTTTCCTTTTTAGATGATATATGTAGTAGTGGTAATAGTTAAGTGGCCTCAATAATTTGATATAGGTACACCGAGAATTAGTGAGAGAGTATTAGACACCCTATTATAAGGGGTTATTTTTTTCTATAGCATGATGATATAGGATAAGGGATGAGACACAATGAATAAATTCCCATATCTATGCATATTTTTCAGAAAGTGAGGAAATATATCCCTCGATCATTTGTATGGAATTAAAAATATGTTGAAATACTAGATAAGATAACTCATACTGATGAAATAGATTGTTCTTCAAGACTAATCCTTCTTCGTCTTACTCAAATGTTTATATATCATCCATTTAAATTTAATATTCTTGTGTTCCTGGAGTGGTAACAATTTGAGGAAAACATCAATTAGTAATATAAAAAAATAGTCTCCAAAAATTATAAATACCACTTCACCTATCTGGATCGCTATATTTTATTAGGTCCCCCATATTATTTTAAAATAGAATACTAATTTTTTTCATACCTCAGGAATTTAAATATAAATTAGTATGATGAATAGTGTTAGAAAAAGAATTATAAAATTATGATTCCATGTGTTGAGAAAGATCCCTCAACATTAAGGGGGGGGGGGTCCTAATTTCCTAATATGAATCCCTTACATCAAAGGACAAGGTAATAGCTCCTTAAAATTATTGTTTTATTTCCAGGATAAAGGCCTCGGTTGTAGAGATTATCAAGAACTATCATTTTCTATTGACTACAGCAGAAGAAATATAGATGTAGGACTTATCTCGCATCCTTAGTGATCGGGAATATAGTCTCATTTGTTCATAATTCTGTGTTATCAGTGAAACATTATGAAAAAATTAACATGAATCCAATAATCAGTCCCTATAATGTCATAAGGCCTAGATAGATTAATGAATAAATTAGGTATATCTTGAAAATTAAGGCAAGAAAAAAATATTTATTTAAAATCACATTTTATTTCATTAATTTTAATTAAATGGTATGTTATTTAATAATATATTAGATCTAATTAGGGATATAGTCTTGTAAACTGGTAACATAAAACATTAAAAACATAATAACCATAAACAATCTCTTAATCCTCATTAAATAATATTTCATATATTCATCGTATGTTACTTTTAACTCTTCTGACATCCTTGGGACACACATCAAACCAAGGGGTGAAAATATATCACAATAATGTTATGAAAAAGGAGATACATAGCATTTGTAAAAGAGGTGTATCAATAAATAATTATCATATGATCATGACGAATATCATAATATAAATAACATGAATCATAATATCTAAATGTGGATAGAATATAAAAATCATGAATTCATGTGTATATCACCATAGTTTATAAGTCATAATTACTAAGGTTACTCACCATGGTTTTGTAAAAATTTCATATATAGAGATTAATTCATTTTGTAATGCATTTCATAGCTATTAGTGTGAACCCTTTATATTTTAAAATTTATATATTCCACATTGACCATTATAAATAATGCAGTGACCCGATCCCTGATAGCATGGATTCAGTGTCAACTACTATTATATTGTCTGGATTACTAAGAATCGAATATTAATGAATGATAGTTTAGTAGTCATGGTATCCAATTTCATTAATGAGTCTTTTAGTACAAAAGAATAACCTTATTATAACATAATTTTTTCTTCATTTTAAATAAATAAATACCATAAATTATTACTCTGATCCATATAGAAAATACATACATATCATTTATAATATTATTTGTGATTTCATAGGGAAATAAAAATAATAAGAGTGAGGACAAATTCCTTGTAAATAATAAATATGGTGGAAGCAACTCTTAATTAAAAAAAATGAAGTATGGAATGGTAAATAACTGAAAACTCATTCCTTGTATCCAATAAACTAATAAGAAGTGTATAAAAAATATTGGATGTTAACAACTAGACACATCTAAATAAAATAAATAAATAAGGCAGAACAAATATGTCATAGAATGATACTAAAACACATTCCATATAAATAATTTAAAATAAAATATAACCATATATATGTTGACACAAAATCTCATGGAGGATTAATAACTAAAACTATTGTGAGGGAAATTATTTCTTAATTGTCATTATGTCTAAGGGATATTAAAATAAATACCTTCATGTCATTTCAAAAAAATCATGTAAAACTGTGGATAAAATCCCATTGAATTTTTGGATCTTAGTTGTCTCATGAGAAACTATCTATGAATTGAAGAGTTATATAATGCTTGAAGTCCACCCATCATTACAAGTCCTAATCATTCATCATATCGAATAATCAAAATAAGTAATATTCTTTATCAAATCTTCATATTGAATAATGAATATGGAATTATCATTATTTCCCCAAATAATAAAATAAATTAAAGTAGAAATATTATTTAAAATGGTATATGGGTTAAGAAATAGTAATATCCATGATAAATGAAATGTGTAATTAGGAGAAATTCAATGTTCATTGATTATAGAAGATTGAATATTTAAAATTAAATCTGAAATGATTCATCGATGTGAATGTGAATATTATTCTTTTTTAAATCAATAATAAACCATAAAAAGGATGAATAAATATTTTATCACTAAAATAATTCCAAATGGAGTAAAAATAAATGGTTGTTGATTTTGGTGAATAAAACTACTACAAAATGATCTTTTAAAACCATTCTTGAGGAAAATATCATTTTATTATGAAAAAAAATTAATTTTCATTAAATAAAATTTGAAAAACGTTTCCATTAAAAATATAATTTTATATATTCAAATGAGTATTCAAATAAAATATTATGGCTATATTCCTAAATGTTGTACGAGGTAAAAGAACATTCCATTTTCATAGTAAAAAGGTTTGAAAATTTCCTAATAAGGAAATCTACAAGAATGATCCTTTGAAAAAAATGGTCAAAGATAAAAAGGGTAAAAATTTATTTACCAAATAATTTTAAAATTATTTTTGAAAACATTATAATAAAACATAGTTTCTAGAGGAAAACTTGTTATTTGACTGAAGAGATAATAAAAGTTGGGTTTTCTTATTAATATCTTCTAAAACATTTTGACTTCAAAATAGTTGGAAATTGTTTTAATACATTAAATTTATAATGAATAAATAATGAAAACAAAATTAAAGGTTTTCTTGAATAATGGTTTTATAATTACCTTGAATGGAAATACTGATGAATGATCATTAATGTTATTATTGATGAAAATAATAATTAAACACTCCAGTATTCCCCATACCTCTTTGAAACATATTGAATATTAATGCTCATGGAGGAATAAAATTAAATAAATCATTTTTATAACAAAAATATAAAATGATTAATTATATAATATAAAAAATGGTCAATAGTCACACAAACAAAAATATATAAGTAGTAAACATGACATTTACATCATAATTGTAAAATGTTAGAAGAAATCCATTACCTTCTGTTTTCTTTTAGGTGAATGTTTTTTAAAATTCTATATAACAAACATATGTGAATTATTTATTTTCATTAGAACATTTTTGAAATTTTATAATTAATTTTTCATCAATTTTTACCATATTGTGTACAAATACTTAGTAAATTATTTTTACATTGGGTGTTTAGACCAAATTCAGTTTATGTTTTGAAAATAAATTTTGTAGGTCAAATATGATCAAATGGGTAATTATATAACATTTAAAGAATAATAATAATGACATAATTATAATATTTATACATAAATTAATATTTTAGTAATAATTATGACATACAGTTTTGAAAAATGATTCAATGTTACAATAATGGAGATAGTTTGTCGTACGTATGCATGAGTAACCTTCTTATTTTTCAATGATCATTATGAAAAAATACTATGTAACAAAATATCACTATAGAATGATACATATATCATAAATACCATATTATTTAATAAAATATACATATATATTGAATTATTTTGGTTAAAAATGAATCAAATCATTTTGAGGAGGTGGTTGTCCACACATCCACAAATAACATTATCACATATTAAGTGTCTAAAAGTGTTATAATGAAAATGATATATATATATATATATAAATTGAGAAATGAAAATTAACAACCTAGGTAAATAAAGAATATGATATTTTTATATTTATTAATATTTGTGAATTTAATATCAATTTTACATTAATGGGGATTTTATATTCAATGGATTACCCAATATGTAATAATGGTTTTCTCGGAAATCTCCTCTTGCTCACAGGGGAGAGTCATACTGAAAAATAATAATAAAAAATTATTTTAAATGGTAGTTAATTCCTATCCATTATATTTTCAGGAATGAACTAGAACTAACTAAAATATGATTATATTTTATTGTTAAATGTCTTTACATTTATCCAATAAATTTTAGAGGCTTAAAATGAGAATGAATCCAATTTTAAGCATAAATACTCTAATAATTTTAAAAAGTTGTTTTATAGCCTTTTAATGGAAAACCCTTTTATAATCTACTATTTTACATTATTATATTACATTTGAAAAAAAACATCTTTTTTAGAATCGGAAAATCAAAATTTACATTGGGTAAATTTTTGGTATTTTTCTGATAAAATTCATTTTTTTAATGAATAGTGAAAAATACCGCATTTTAAGTCAAAACATCCTTTTAATATAATTAATTTATTTGAATAGATTGTCCTTTTAATTTATTTTAAATTGTAATTAGATTAAAATTTTATCATTTAATCAAATTTTTTTCATTGGAAGTAATATCACCTAGAAATTAGATATATACCCGAATCAATATTTGCATAGATTTTACGTCTTTAAAACTCACTTTTTAGTATTGACAAGAGGAATTAATTTTAAATTAATTTCTTAAAAATATATGCTTTGAATATAAAAAATGGATTCTATTTTTTGAATTAGGAGACCCAAATTGTTCAAATAAAAAACTTTTATTTTTATACATTATGAATTGTAACATCAATAAATATTTTATTTACCATGGTTAAATGGTAAATCTGTAAAATAAGGGTAAAAATAATATTATAATAATATAAAATTACCCTAACACATTTAGTAACCCTGTTGGTTGAGATATTTCTGACCATGGAAATCAGTGCATCAATTTTAGGACCCCATTGATCCTCTTTTTTGTGAAGACGACATTTAATTACTTTTAATTTAAAGTTAAGTAAAATATAACCTAAACGTTTATCTTTTACAATTTTTTTTATATGGGGGTTTACAAGTAATATGTTTTTACTATAAATAGTAATTATAAAAATAAAAATATTTCCTAAATCTTTTTATTTTATTTATAATTTATAGACTTCAAATATATAAATTTATTTATGACACAATAGTGACATAGTGATTACATTATTAATGATTTATTTAAAATAATTGAGATTATAAAAATTAAAATCGATTAATTTTAAAATATTTTTATGTCATAAAAAAATTTTATGGTTGAGTATGACTTTTTATCTTTGAATTAATAATGTTCTTTTCTAATGAATTAATTTGTTATAGATTTTTAAAAATTCATGATATGAGTAGTATAGAAATTTACAAAAATGATTTTTTAATCAATTAGAATTTTATTAAGTGATATAATAGTCATAATAATCTCTGATTTGGCCAGCTGAAATATATTATATTTAAAATGTGATTAATGACCCATTTTTTGTGTTCTTGGCATTTTATTGAAACTATGATAACCATATATTATGAATATACATGAAATCGTGGAAAAAGATAAATTAGATTACTAAGAGTTTAAAGCTAAAAGATACTATTAATTTAATTACCTAAACTATGTCTAAAACCCATTGGATGATATTATTTTGACCCATACTTATCTGATCTTCTAAATATATTACATTGGTGTTATTATAAATCAAAAATAAATTAATAATAAAATAATACTTTCAAATATTCTAAAAGTTCCCCTCCTACTTATTATAAAAGGACACCACCTCTAACCCTTACTTACACCTCTCAAGCCCACTTTTATCAACCAAAATCTTCCCAAATAAACTCCCAACATCCCTCCCTTCTTCTTAGTTGCCTTCCCTTATACAGAAGGCAATTCTTTAAATCCCTTTGACTCAAATCCAAAGAAGTTACCTGATTTGTGGTAATGTCTTCTATGAAATTCATTCCATTATTTTTTCCTCCCCACTCCCTATGCTCTATCTATTCAATTTTTTACATAACGAAAAAATAATCCTCAATATTATAGTTTGTTTTCATGAGAATGATATGAACTAAAATTACACAAACCTCTGTTTAATGGGTATATAACAAACTATTTCTATGTGTTGTGAACTACTGCTTCAAAAAATAATGATGGTTCAATCTACTCCTACCACCTATTATGAAAGCCATTATAATGGAACATCAATTAAATATGATTAATATGATATTTATTTTGTATCAATTATACTTTAATCCAAATTTAGAACATACCATTATGCTTTTCAATTTTATAAATATGATGATTTCATTTGAGAAATTGTGGACTACCACCCCGTCAAAGTGATAAGACTCGTTCATTCTATACATGGAATACATAAAGGACAGAATTAACGAACATAAGTATCAAATATAACATATTTATTATAATGGAATTATAATATACCAATGTATCATTTATTATTCATTCCTTTAAATTTGAAAAATAAGTTAAAGTTGCGTTCATGCGTATGAATGACTTTTCGTCTCCATGAACGGTGCATTATATTTAATATATCTAAATGCTAGGACTATTATTAATATATATGTACATAGTTTATATTATATATATGATATCTAAATAATTAATATTATTGTGGACATAATGGACTTTGGACCACATGGTCAATTTATAATTATAAAAAGATCATTTATGACTCATGTTCTAAACACCGACAAAATGTATGTTATGAACTTAGATAATTAACTAATTGTAATAGAATATTAATAAGTTACTTGAAAGGAATAATAAAATTGTAAAAAGTTATGATGGAATTATAAATTAAATTATGTTTATTATTCATTAAATTAATGAATGAATGAGTCAAATTGGATACGCGGTAAGAGAATTTGTCTCAATATCATTAATTTGAGGCAAATTTTGATTTATACACTTATTTCTTATATATGGTGTATAAATACATATGACTTTTAATTTCATTCAATGAGAATATTTTTATACATAGTGGTTTACTAAATGATAATGGGAATTTTTTTAACGTACTTGGTAACAATTACCTTTCTGCTGCCTGGAATGTTATTTTATATTTAGCTTCATTAAGAGGACGTGTTTTTTCTAAATGGAAAATAAATACCATAGATCTGTTTTTACATTATTGGGCATTGAAAATAGTTTCTAAATTGGATTTACTATTAAAATATCTTTAAAATTAATTTTTCGATTTCAAATAAAATTTTTATGATTGAAATGTTGATATTTTAAATCTTTTATGAGTGATGATAATATAATGGTACTTGGAAATTTCAAGGGTGGTTTTGTGATAAATCAAATTGGTGGAGGTTCCATGATAAAATGAGGACGAGTGGTTATGTTATAACCTCCAATGCATTCGGTATTGAAGTTGTTTGTATGGCTATTCCATTTTTAATAATGATTTATGGAAGTAGACCATATATTACTCCATTTAAGTGTGAATATCTCCCATGTTTACCTTTTATATGTTATGTGATATTTCTATGGGGTTTATGGTTATCTTGTTTTTACAAAAGGGTAATCAATGATATTTTATTCATTAAAGTGTATTTACTACTTCATAAAAGAGAAAAGTAGTAATCATGATAATGTATTGAAGGTTTAAATTTTATTTTGATAAACTAACTATTTTCATTCTTTGAGTATCCATTATTGAGATATTTATGCTCATCCCAACTTTTTGAAATTTTTTTCATAAGACTTAAAATAAAATAGGGTCACAGATGAGAATAAGGAAATTTCATTCTATTTAAAAAATGGATCTAAAAATGTTTATTTAATTTGATAGTTTTTTATTTTATAAAAAAAGGATACTGAGTAGATGTTTCTATATGTAGTATTCATGTTGTTATGTATAAGTTATGACCTAATTCTCAATATTTCTAAAGTAGAAAAAATCCACAAGGTGAATTATAAAACTAATTTTAGATTATGTAAAGTTAAAGGTTGAAGCATTATAAGTGATTTATTAATTAATATCATATATATGTTATTTATATCTTATATTTTTAATTATAACAATGTTTTATAAAGTCCATGTATAGTGTGAATGAATTACTTCGCTTTGCGGGGGATGTCGTCCAAACATCCTCAAATGATGTTATCGTATTAATGAAAAATAAAAAGTATTATATTTATGTGTTATAAATGGATAAAATAAGTATAAAATAATAATATAATATATAAATGATATATAAATAAGGGTTTTTTATAATTCCCACCAAAAGTGGTGGTAATTTAAAAATGAACAATCATCGTTTCGTGAGGTAGTACTTCATTGTACACATAAAAAATATGATATTACCCATTCAATGGAAGTGTATATAATTTTATGTATAAAGTTATAATAATTTTTTTATACTGATGATATTGGTTTTTTTATAACAACATAGAAAAAAAAGTATTTGGGAGTTGGATAATAGAAATAAAACCTAAACGCTTAAGGAAAGATGTTACCTTATAGTCAGGTAACTCCTTTCAGTGGGGACCAGAATGCTCCTTGGATTTATTTATGATAAAGGGGATGATAATAGGACAAGGGTATGAATTTTTGGTATCTATTTGGGAATATATTGTCTAATAAAAATTGGTTTGATATTTTTGAAGAATTGGTAGAGTTTTTTGAATTTTATAAGGGAGGGAAAATACTTGCTTGGTATTTTTGAAAATAAGTTAATTGTAACAATTTTTTATCCAAACAAAAGTATCCAAAATCCATCCTGTCTAAAAAATGTAAGATTAATGGTCTAATTATTTCTATAAAATTGGTTCTGTACATGTTTCATGGTTATTTGTACCCTTTAAATAAATGTTTTTTCTTTTGTTATGCTTCATATTACCATAATAATTGCAATTATTTTTTATTAATTTCACGAATTATTTTGGTTAAAAAAAATTTGGTCTTATTATAAATTATAAATTATTATTATTAATAATATTTAATAAATTGTTAATGTTCCAGTTATTTAAGAAGTAGAAATTAATTAAAAATTCATCCTTTAGGCAGGATGTCAATGTCGTTTTCAAATGAAAAATGTCTTAATTTTTTTATGTTTTATAATCATTTGCAATATAAAATTCATTTAAATGAAATAAATTTTATTAAATGATAAAAATATTAAGAAAATAAACTTTAAAAAAATTAAATTTATTATTTTACCACATAAAAAATTAGATAAAAAAGACATTTTGGACTAAAATTTCGTATTTCAAACTATTTATAAAAAAACGGAAATGTTTCATAAAAATTTCAAAAAATCACCAAAAAATAATTATTAGGTACTTAGTTCAAATATAATGATTATTATAAAATATTAAATCAATTAAAATGTCAAAAATTAATATTTATAATGGGTTCGACATTAAAATGTGGTAAAATTGTCTTTATGAAAATTTAGGTTTTACGTGTAAAATAGAGATTGTTCTTTTATTAGGCCTATTAAAACTAATGGATTAATATAAAAAATATTTTTATTCTATACATGACATATAAATTTAATTTTAATAATAAACATATTTAAATTAATTACTTTTATTAAGAAAAAATTCCATTAGAATCCAAATTTTTTTATCTAATAGTATATTATTTTCATTTCTCATTATTTGGTAACCCATGAATTCATTATATATTTATATAATCTATATATTTAAATATATAATTTAACTATATTCCAAATTTCTAACATAATTTATAGGTTATATCATATAATATTATATAATAATGTTTTAATAATAAATTATTGTTCCCTAAAACATGGCCTTCTCGGTAATGTTAATCATCGAAGAAAGCCAACCTTGCATGTAAGATACACTACCTCAATATTTCATGCATTGAAATATATATAATCAGATTTTAATTGTAAATATATTATAATGTATCCTGATATTATATTCCCTTAGATTCTTGGTGACATGTGTCCCACGTGCTATCTAATACAATATGCTTATATAAGAATTTCGTGGTGTTACATTCTCCACACCATAATTAAATTAATTCCTAACAATTTATACTTGATCATGGTGCTATATTTTATTATTTTTCATTTTTTTTATTTCCAATATCACGCTAAGGTGTTTTATAAAATCCTCTATCAAAGAGAGAATGGGAATTAATAGGGTCACATGGAATAACATACAACTAGGTCTCTAATTTAAAGAACATATGTGGAATTTAGAGATACGTTTATGGTGGAAAAGTGTATATATTTATAGGGAGTGATTGAGGTCATCAATCAATGAACATTGAGTGATTAATTGAATGTTTAAGGCCTAAAATCCATAATTGATTGATTGTTTATAATAAAATCATTTTAATAAAAATTAAGGTATTAGGACGATATTTTATATATAAGTCATTTTCCAAATGCTGGGTAATTGTTTCAGTACATATAAATATAAAGAAATAATATTACTTGAAGGTGTCCAATGTTATATGAGAAATAAAAAATTTTGGTTTTTCTTCGATAATATTCTAATTAATTCCTTTACTCTCAGAAATTAATTACCAATAATGAGTATTTTTTTTGCTTGAAACACTAAAAAACATTTAAAGGATTATAAGGAATATAAAAAGTGAAAATTATTACAATTTTCTTTTTTACTATCTTCCAAAACCAATATGGTTAATCTATTCATCATTAATCATTAAAAGTGCTACTACTCGTTCATCATTAAAATTTATTCATCATATATCTTTACTAAAAACAATATAAACATAACCTAAATGTTGTGTTGGTCAATGGTTGGCATCAAATCATTCTATTCCTTCAGTTGTAGGTTCAAGACAATAGGCATTTCTGAATTTTATTCGTTTTCACTCATCATATAGTTTTTCTTTTTGTAATAATATATTAATATTATTTTCAAAAGAAATATGATCTACATACTTGTAATAGTTTTATAAAAAATGTTTTCAATACAAACCTAATATATAAATACTTTATCAACATATTTTCACATATAAACATCATTGTTCTAGATTTTAACCTCTAGAATTGGGAATTAACATAGTTAATATTCAGGTTCGCTACAATTATGAAAAATAACTATAAAATATTTCTTAGTAAGGGATTCATTTCCTTCCATCATACTATTCATTTTTTCAAGACAATCCTTTTTGTTATGTTCTTGTTTCCCATGCATAAATCATTTACATATTCCATTGAGACACTTTTCTAGGTGTATCCTTTAACACTTATTACATATCAATAATTGAGACTTATTTTCATTACCATCTCCACCACTCAATATCTTATCAACCTCCGTCATTAACTTCATTGGTTTTTTTCGGAGGTGGTAATGGAATATATTGTTAATTATATTTTGGGAAAACTGATTTGGAAAAAAAACATGATATCCTTCACTCCAATCAAAAAATTAATTGGTTTCTCATTTTCCCAGCCTTTTACTAAATGTTTGATGTTAACTTAAATCCTCCAGGTTCAAGGATTTGACTAAAATCAGAATGAATAGTGTGAGAATCAATAGTGATATTGAGAAATGTTTATAATTGTCTATAATATGTCTAAATACTGACCCCTTATTATTAAATATAAAACACCTTGTGTTGTACCATGATTATTCATTGACATTATACATTAAAATTATTCATATTGGTTTGTAAATAAAATAGGGATTATCCTAAACATATCCACATGGAGTATCAAACTATGTGCGTAGTAAATCCCATTTTCTTGTATGAAGTTACCTAATGTTAATCTCGAAACACCAATTCAAAGTTATAATACCTAGTTAAATATGTTCTAAAACCACATCCACATTTAGTATCTAGATAGGGATGTATTTATAATAATAACCACATTTTATCTCACTTAAAAATAATTCTAGGATGATATTCGGTATTTATCATTGATTTCTTCATAAGGTTTATGTTCTGTAACCAGTTTTTTCATAACTCTAGTTCCCATTGATTCTGTTAAAAATTATTTAAAACCAACTGTAGCGACCTGAACCAGATAACCCAGAGCTGGGTTCTACTAGAATTACATTGACATGATTATAAGTAATAAAATCTCTAATGATTTTTTATATGTCTTTGTAACTAGTGACATAATTGGGTCTCTTTTTACCAAATAATACAGCAACTACAACACAAAATTTTCTTCTACCTAAATAAATAACTAATTTCAAGGATAACTCTAATACATCTAATAAATCAATTCATATATTTCATAGTATACTTCCAGAATTCTTGGTGAATGAAACAAAATAAGGTTGAGCTCAAACACTCTGCAAGGGAAAATATTGTGCAAACAATAATTAATCAATTAAAATAGTCAATATGGAATGTTAAATTAAAAAACAAACATACCATGTAAATAATAATCTAAAAGGAAGTAACTAAACAATATGGAAATTTAATAACATGACACATTCCTTTAAAATAACTAGATAAGAAAAAATAAATATATAAACGTATGAAACTGAAATACATGCCATCTATATAATGAAAAATTAAATGTGTCCATAGATATGTTGACACAAAATCTCATTAATGAAAAATAATTGAAACTATTATAAGGTAAATACTTTCTTAATATAAATAATGTCTATGAAATATGAAAAATTAAACCATCAAGACCTTTCAAAATAAAAATAAATACCATGGATAAAAACCAATTTAATTTTTGAATCATATTTATCAAATGAGTACATATCGATTCATCGAGGTGATAAATAATGTATGGGATCTACCCATCATTACCAGTCTAAAGCATTCAACATATATAATAATCAAAATTAATAATATGGTATAGCATGTATTTATATTTAAAAAAGAATACATAATTGTCAATATTTTCACAAATAATTAAATAACTATGAATTTAGAGAGAGTATGTAAAATTGTATACTATTTAGGAAATAGAAATATCCATGATAACTGAAATTCATAATTATAGGGAAATTATATTTTCAATGATCATATGATATAGACTATTTCAATGGGTTTAATAAATTATACAAGGATGTTAATTTGAATAAAATAATTTTTAAAATCAATAATAAACCATATAGTTGAAGAATAAGGATTATATCAACAAAATAATACCATGATGAGTAAAAATAAATTGTTGTTTTATATCGAGAAAATAAACACTATAAAACTTACTTTTAGAAAACATTCTGAAGAAAAAAACATTTTATTATGAAAATCCATTTGAAATAACCATTCTTTGTACATCACTTTGGAAAAAGAATATATTTTAAATGTATCCTTTTTGACATGAATAGTAATTATTATAGAGAACATGGTGGTTAAAACCATAAATTCCATATGAAGTAATGAATATTCCTTTTTCACGGTAAAAAGGATTGAAAAATGTATTTTTCAGAAAGTCGTAATAATATTTCTTTTAAAACATTGGTAAAATACAAAAAGGGTAAAAATTCCTTTACCAAATCATTTTAAAAGTATTTATGTTAAATTTTTTTTATAAAACATTGGTTTTAGTAGAAAACAAATTGTCTGAATAAAGTGTGAAATAATGTCGAGTTCTCCAAAAAATTATTTTATAAAAAAAATTAGAAAAAAAGGAGAAAATGTAATAATTTTTTAAAGTAGTCATGAATAACTAGATTAGATAAAATTATATGTTTTATGGAAAAAATTTTCATTTAATCTCCTTGAATTAAATTATTATTGAAATATCATTAAACATGATGTTGAGAAAAATAATCTTCAAACATTCCAATGCGTCCCTTACCAAATTGAAACGTCTTAAATCCCAATCCTCATAGAGGCATAAAATTAAATAAAGGTTCAAAATAATACTAATATAAAAATACATATGATATAATAAAATAAGAGGGTATATATATTCAACACACAAAATATATAACTAGTAAACATGAGATTTACTCACTATTGTAAAAAGTGAGAGGAAAATCCATCACATCGCATTACATTTTGGATTAACATCCTTTATAATAAACTTATTTTAATTTATTACTTTATTGAGAAAAATTTCATGTATATAAATAATTTTTTACACTTTTTAAAATTTTGTATTCAACTACTTAACAAATTCAATTTACATTAGTTGTTTACACCAAATTTAATTTATTTGTCGAAAACATCTTTGGTGGGTAAAATATGGTCAAATGGTTTTTTATAAAAAATATATTGAATAATTATCATGAAATAATTCACATATATATATATATATTCTTTTAAAAAATCCATACATATAGTTCTTGAAAAATGAATCAATGTTACAATCATAGAGACAGTAGGTCATACGTATGCATTAGTAATGTACATATTTTTAAATGGTAGTTACATTATGAAGGTAAGTAACATCATATATTTCCTGAATTATAATTATATCATCATTAAGATGTTATTTAATCATATATACTTACATATAGAATTATGGTGATGAAAAAGGAATCACTTCTTGATGAGGAGGTAGTAGTTTACACGTCCATGTGTAAAGTTATCACCTTGTAAGTGTTTGAATGTGTAATAAAGAAAATTATATATTTATATATAGGTAATTATTACATTAATATAATATATATGTTTTTTATTTATTATATTTTGATTTATAATCATCTTTTATACATTCCATGTATCGTGTGAGCGAATCACATTACTTTCTAGGGGTGAGAGTCCATACTTCCTCAAATGATGTTATCATGTTAAGAAAAAATAGATAGTATTAAAGGTGTGTTTCATAAAAAGATAATAGAAGCATAAATACATTATAAATATAATATATATCTTGTTAAAACAACGTTTCAATCAAAATTTCCTCCATGATGGGTGGTAAAGGAAAAATGAACAATCATCGTTTCGTGAGGTAGTAGTACCGTACACAGAAACAATATGTTCGTTACCCATTAGATGGATGCTTATGTATGTGTAGGCTAAAAAATTATAATAACAACATCTTAGTATATTTTTGATGATGTTGTTGTTATTAAATAATATAATAATATTGTCTAGTGGTTTGTATAATGGAAATGAAACTAAAAATCTTAAGGAATGATGTTACCTCTTAATTTAGTAACTACTTTTGGTTTGTACCAAAAGCTTCCTTGGATTTTGTATTCCATGGGTATGATAATAGGATGATTTTATATGTTTTAGGAATATATTTTGGCTTATCTTGTCCCAAACAACCTTTTTTAGAGGTTTGATTAATGGGGAGAGGTGGTGGATTTTTATAATGAAGGAAATAGACTCACGTGGAATTTATGAAAAGAAGTTAGGTGTATCCACATTTTTACATAAAAGTCTTTAAAAATATAAAAAAATAAATAATTGAAGGTTAATAGACGAAATATGACCAAAAATGTGTTTTGAACAAGTCTATAGGTTATTTGGGACCTTAAGATGAAGGTTTCGATCTCTATTAAGCTTATTTTTTTACTTAAATAATTATAAATATTTTTAATTAATTTCACTAATATTTTTAGTAAATAAAATAGTTTTTTATTAGACATTATAAATTATTATTATTGAAAATATTTAATCCATTATATTAAATTATAATAATATAAATGGTATAAATTAATTTAAAATTCATCCCGTATGTGATACATGAGTGTGGGATTTTAAAGTAAAAACATCGGAACGTTTTCTGGGATTTTATTAAAAATTTAAAAGTGAAATTTATTAAAATTGATTAATTGTATTAAATTTAAAAAATTATATAACTATACATTAAAACTAATTAAATTTATAATTTATCACTATAAACAAATTAGATGAAAAAACGGTTTTCAAATAAAATTCAGTATTTTTAACTATTCATTAAAAATGAATTATTTCCGAAAAAAACTAAAATTCACCCTAACCTAATTATTTTGTTTTTAATAAATAGATGAGTTTAATTCTTACACACCGAATCAACTAAAATATCTATATTAAGATTTAATATCATTTCTCCATTACAAGTCGGTAAAATTGCCTGTAAAAAAAAACTGGTTTTTACATGTAAAATAGTGTTTCTATTATCTTATGCTCATAAAACCTAATGGAATAATATAAAAAATTTATTATTCAACATAAAACAAATATATATCATTAAAATCAATATCTAATTTTAATTATATATTTTCTTAGACAAAACTCTTTTCAAAGCAAATAAATGAAAATATTTTTTTATCCAATTTTTTCTTATTTTTATTTCTCATAAATTGGTAACCCTTAAATTTATTTTATATTTACAAAAACCATATATTTTGAAATCTTATGTAACAATATTTAGTAAAACTATCATAACAGCTAGCTTATATGATAATATATTGAATAATAATATTTCAATAATAAATTATTGTTCTGTAAAGCATTTTCTTATGTGTAACATGACCCATTGAATAAGGCCACTCTTATGTTTAATACACGCTATATAGGTGTTGAATGCATTTAAATGTAAAATATATATTTTTAATAGTAAATATATTATAATGTATATAGATATTATATTCCATAACATGCTTGGTATTGTGTGACATACATGTTATCAGATACATGGATCTTACATTATAATTTCTAGTTGTCACAAATCAATTCATCAATAACCTAAGGTATATAAATAACATGTTTTATAAGTAAAAATTAAGTACATAAGAGCTTAAAGACATGAAAATTACATCTTTATTAACCTGTGAAAAGAGATTGTAGGTTTTACACATTTTAATCCCCAAACCAATATATTATGTCGACTTCTAGGAGTGTTCCCATCACTATGGAAGATGAGGGTTTATTAATATTTTAATAATATTTCATTAATATGGAAAATTTCATAAAATTGTTTCAAATGCATGATTATATAAAACATTTTTTATGGAAATGAATAAATTGATAATTGAGGTATCCCATTGATAACGTATAATTTTTAAAATAATGGGAAGATTAAAAGGGATTGAAAACAAAAACTATTTTAAAATAAGAATACTTAACAAAAATTCATACAAGAATGAAAAATAAAATGATGAGATTTAACTTACATTGAAAATTTCATTCAAAAAAATTAGTATGGTACAATAAGATCATTACTTCACCATGGGGGACTCTTTAAAGTTAATATGACCATAACTTCATGGCTTATGAAATTGGAGGGGAGATTAATGGGGTAATGGTTCTCTTTATAATTGGGAAATGATGGATTTCAAAGGATTCACAATTTGTTATATTATTATATAATCAGACGACCTGTGAAAAAAAAACAACCAATTATATGAACTAATAATGATTGGTGTGGTGTCATTGGATATTCAATTCCTAATATTCTAAAACATATCATCCATAAAACCCAATTAATATGTATAAATATAAGAATAAATTTAATTTATAAAAACATTATTTAAAAAATTAATCATTAAATTTATAAATTAAAATTAATAATTATAATTTTTTTTATAATTATTAAATTCATGTTTTTTTCTAAAAATTATTCCTTATATATATTAATCTTTCTAAGATAATAATAATTTCTAAAAATTACAGTTCTCATAAAATGACAATTTTCACTTTTTCGCCCAAAAAATTTACTATGTCAGAAAGTTACCAAAAAATGATGATAATATAATTTTTATGTGAGTTGTCCCAAAATGATGTTTTTTCATCAAAAAAAATTCAATCATTATTATAATTTTAACTATAAAATAAATACAGACAGTTTAAATGAAAATTTACAATTCGTAGAAAATTTTACATTTTGACCATTAAAAATTTTACTTATTATTTCATTAATATATATTATATTTTAAAAAGTATATTATTATATTATTTAGGCAAATATATATTTTTTAAAACATATATATAAATATACACATAATTATTCATGTTTATATTTATCTAAAATAATATAATATTTATTATATCATTAAATAATTCCATTAATCATTTAAATGTGTCTACATAAAAAACAATAATAATGAAAAATTATTTTATTAACTGGTGGTCAAAATGATGATCAACCGTATTACCCAAAAATAATATGTGAATAATATCATAGTTCCATATTAATTAACTATAATTCTAATAATCCATCATTAACATCAACTCAAATCAATGTTTAATATCATTTCCAAAATGAATATTTTATTACAAACACTCTCTTCCTTTATAATTGAGATATTCATGGGTGTAATGATTCTAGGTGATCTATGTAGCCTATATTTTTATATTTCACTTTTTTTATACGCCAATTTTTTCCCATTGTAATATTTGGTTTGATATTGGCTGTTTTTTGGACTTAATGTAACATTAATAAATAATGAAATAAACAGTTTTTGGTTTCCAGTTTGTGTTTTATATTCCATTACTAGTCCTTGTTGTATTATTTCACATCAACATATTATGTTCAATGATAGTTTGGAAATGAAAATTTTATCTATGTTCTTCAATTAAAAAAATAATTAAATGTTATTCAGAGGCAAGAGTTCCATTATATAAAGAAAACCATTTTTATGATTGTTACAACAGAAATAATAACCTCACACCTCTCAATAATATCTCATACTAGATGGTTTTTTTGAAATATTTTTTTATAGGTTTGGTGATAAAATGGTTTATTGGCCTAATTGATGACTCTGTTGTTTTCAAAAAAAATCTCATTCATTCCATTAATTCTTAGAACCACCTTTATTCTAAAAATTTTCTTTGTAATCCAAAAAACACACATCACCATATTTGATACTTTGAAGAATTATTCCTCTACTATTGGCTTGGAAATGGAATCATATTTAAATCTATTACAACTAATATCTCCACTATTCATGTGAATAGAAAAATGTATTGATATTTCTTATCAACATTATTGGATTGGATAATAGAATTTCTTTAACCCTTTACACAGAACTCAATATCTCCCTCAAAAACCATGATCATATCAGTGGTCCCTTTTATGTACTCAATAATGTTCTTTACAACATTATAGTGATTTTCATATGGATTTTATTGGTATCTATATGTAATTCTAAAACCATAGGAAACATTTTTTTGGGTATAAATAAATTAAATATATGATGAAAACTATGGTGCATGCAAAGGGAATTTTATCCATCCCTCTAAACATTTTAGAAATATCTTGAATCTTCATATGAATTTCTTTCATGTGACAAGTATAAATACACTTTCTTGGAATTATCTATGCAGAGAAGTATTTATAGAATTACTAAGGAATGTTTCATGGATGATTCTAAGAATCCTCTTATATTTATCTCTATATATCATTATTCCTAGAATGTTGAATGATTCACCTCGTTTATTCATAAATAAGAATTTATTAAACCACATTTTCATAGTTTAATTTTTTGGGTATCATTTCGGATAACCAGTGCCTTACCTAGATAAAATATCATAAATTCTACAACGATACCACTAATTTATGTATGTACACAATAATCACCCTAATTTTTTTGAAAACAAAATCTTTGAATGTATCATAATACATGATATTTAAACATTAATAATAATTTTTTTTCATAAATGGATCAGTATGGCCTTTATACCTTTTAATTCTCATTTGTAAATTAAAAACCGTTGGGTTTTACGATACCCACATCCTTTACCAATTTCCCCTTGAGTAGAAAATTAATTAGATATAGTTTATATATCTTCTAAACCTAATATGTTTTTATGGCTAAAAAATACCAAATATATTTTATCATCGCAACATGTGAAATGGTTTCTTCATTTTCAATAAATTGATATTTTTTTTTAAATTTTTCTACAAGACATTCTTTTAAGTTAGACAATCTAGCATCCATGTATGTTTTGATATTGAAAACAATCTTTCAACCTTTGGTTATCACCATATTATAATCATCCACCTACTTCCAAACATTGTCATTGTACAAGTATTACATTATAAATTCCATTTATTTTAACCATAAATCTTAATTAGAACTCTCAGTGGTATCCTAGTTTGTTATTGGATCTTATTCAATGGTCATTGCATATTCGTCATCAGCTATGATAAAATATATATCTAATGAACTTATGGTGAATCCCACAAGACTGTTACGATTATTATGTGTCTTGAGTTAGTTATTTTTTTACAACTCTTTGTAGTATTAGATCATCCTCCATATTTGGGAAAAATATTATTTTGTAGTCTTGAACATCACAAACTCATTATTCCTACAATAGAATCTATGATTGTTAAATGTATTTCAAGTAATATTGAAAATAATAACACAATAACTTTTTGTTTAGTAGGATTATAGAAATAATATCCCTTGGTATCATTGTGATAACTGTAAAATAAACAATTTACATATTTTAAGTCATGATTATCATATGAGAAATGTTTTATGAATTATTCACATCCAAAAATAATTGAATAATATAACTAAAAGATTTTACCATTAAAAATCACATATTGTGTCATTTTGACTAGTTTCAATGGAATATGGTTTAGTATAAATGAATATAACTCCCAAGGATAACACCATACTGAATTACGTATGTCACACTGACTAATAATAGATCGATCCATATATAAAAAATGTACAATTTCTTCTCCCAGACAGACCATTCTGTTGAGGCTTTCCAACTGGATATAATTTCAAAATAAATTCACTATCCCTCATTTTATCAATGGATTTATAGCCCAATTTTTCATTACCATAATTAAATTTGATAATATTAATACTTTTTCATTGCTGACTTGGAATTTATTTTTAAATATCTTAGAACAATTCAAAAGTTTCATTCATTTGATTTATAATAAACCCATATCCATAAAAACTAAATTCATTAGTTATATTAACAACATACATAAAAACAACACATTCATGATTTTTTTTATCCAAAAACATCACTATGTATGGAATTCAATAGTTCAATATCCTTTCTACATTTTCTAGTAAACATATATTTTATCATCTTTCCAAATAAACAAGACACATAATTATAAAATCATTCATAATATAATTTTCAAATAATCCATATTTATAGGGACTCTATATTTATTTATCATTTCTATTCATAGAGATAAACTTCCAAATATATGTGTGATTACAATCAACCTTGACCGTGTTATTTCTTTTATTATAATACTTATTACCCATATCTAAATTGTGTAACACATTTATCATATTTAAAATTCCATAAACATTACATTCATATATATAAAAACTATTTTACTTAAAAGTTATTGATAATCAATTCATGTCTACAAAAGATACAAAAATTAGTTTTTTAATAATTTATTGAATATGACAATAGTACTTAAAATCATTGAATAATTCCAAGGGTATACATAGATAATAAATACCTACCTATAATTTAGTAACTTTTATAATATTACTAACATAAATATTTTCTTAAAAATATGTCAATTTCCTCTTACTTATGAGGTTGTTTTTATGTGTGTATATATATATGATACACACCCAATATATAGTAACTAAGAGTTTGATTTGGTGGAATTAATTTTTATAAAATTCATATTAATAAACTCATATCCCTTATCGCTGATAAGACTTCTCAATCGTTTATACCTCTAACTATTTTATAGGTTATACTTATTAGGGACATCAATATAATTATAATTAAGTAATCTATAATCTATTAAAAATATAAATATATATTTGAGTAACATTTATTACATTATTTCATCAAGGACATTAAATAAACCAATCTCCAACTATAAATGACTACCCCATACATCATATCAATTTATAGATCCATTATCTATATTTCATGATCTGATTATTCAACAAGGGTATCATTCTCACCACTAAGCTATTTAGGTAGGGAATCATCCTAATTATAATAATTATGATTTATGGATACTTCATTATGAAACTATATTACTGAATTAATTTTTTCGACAAACTAAATGATACTACTCAGGCAACCAATGTTTTTGGGTTCCTTAGTTAAATTTTATCCAAATCTCCCATTGTGATTCAATTTCCAAAATTTTATGGATATCCATTTCCACAGTGGATTATATATTATACTCCATGTGAACCATTATATGGAAGAACCTACCTAGTAGAATAATCTAGGTTTTTGAATGTTATACATGGGAAGGAATAACACACACATTATTTTAAAGGTTATTTCAATTAAAAATTATTCTTTGTTTTAACATACATCACATATACATTAAATACAATTAATTCAATTATATTTTTATTTTCATTGGTACTTATACATTTTTTATGTATTATTATAATGATCTAATTTCTGAATCTTTAATCCATTCCAAAATTTAGTTGGTCACACCATATGAATATGAAACTCTTTATAAAAACCTAGATGACTTTTTTATTCTCCAAAAAAATATGAGTTTAAAATATGCATACGTATCTGCAATCTATCCCATTATTTCAAATGAAACGACTCATGTTGACATGACTTGTCATCCATCCCACCTATCCCCAAGGAATAAAGCACATTTTCGACCATCAAGAGTTGGAAAAAATCACTTAGTATAAAATTATGTCAAAATGGGAATGATTTCACCCTTGGAATACAAATAACCAAAGAATAGGTTCCTCCTAAAAATTATCTTATGACCAAACCAAAACATGGATGTCGACACCACCAAATACAAAATCACTCCAATATAATAAAATTAAAACAATGCATAACAAAAAATTACAAAAATAAAAATTAATGTAACCAATATTACTTTACAATTGTTCAAATAAAACATACATTAAATATCTATTTGTTAACATAAATCAATTCTCAAAACCAAATCTAGGCTGGTGATGAAAACACATATCCTACCAATGATATAAATTCCCATAATTATAGGCACAATATTATCTATATGAGACTAGATTAACCACAATCTCATACTAACAATAGAAAACATTGATGAAGAAGAGAAATTGAATGACATAGTACCCTTGAATTTACCTATGTCATGTAAAACAATGTCATCATACCCATGGAGGAATATAAGGGGTGTGAATAAGAATCCTACAAGGATTCAATAATGAAATTATTTGAGGTCATTATAAATAAAATACAATAATTTTAGTTCAAACACCATGTTTAATAAAATTACACATTGAAAACATTCCTTTAAAAATCCCTCTCATATTTATTATATTAAACCATTTTTCAGAAACATGATAAAATAAGGATAAAAAATAAATATAGTAAAGTCATATTGAATAAACAATATCAAACCCTCTAATCATGAAATTGGAATAAGCATAAACATCATCATAAATCAGAAAAAGTAGACTGGGAATTAACCAAAGGGAATAAAAATCATACAAGGCACAAGAATCAGGGATCATGGGATCTGACCAATGGGGTTAAAAATTATTTAGTTTATCAAGATGTTCACTAGTCGGATAACTGTGAATAATATTATTTGGTGGACAATCTATCCAGTTCAGGCCCTACATTTCTCTAATGGGATCTCTAAATCCACATTGGAAACATTTCATAGATACTTTATAACTTTTCTAGGGTGTCAGTTATCGAAGACACCCATACTCTAAAGTTCTCCCGTTTACCATATATCACAAGTAACATAACAATTATAAATATATATTATATAAACCACACATAAACATGATTAGTTATAAATCATTGATAATGAAAAAAATGACCCCTTTGAAATAATTTGGGACAATAAAACCTCTTTGCCACAATTTTCAAATATCATATATACATATAAACATAGATCCTTTAGACAAGACATTTATAACCATTAAATTTTGAAAAAAAATTAAAAACCAAATTAAAAATAGATAAAACATCATTTTTGACATTATTTAAATCCATTTTAATATTAAAAACAAATCTCAATAAGATCAAATGGTGATCTGTGGAAAATAACCAATTTTTAGAGACACCAACCATGAAACCGAATTAAATATAATCACCTTCAATAAAAAAATGAAATTATTTGGAAATAATTTCATTACCTAAATCAAAAATAAAGACCATAAAAATTGGCTTTAACCCTTGGTTTGACATCCATTTATTGTTATGGTTCCAATACTATAATTAAATTAATTAATAAAGAATAATGAGGCTTTAAGAGATAGTATGATGGATAAATAATTAATTCCAAAATAAAATCAACAATAATTGAATGCAAATCCACCAAGAAATATAGATGAATAGAAATCCATGACATAGACTGGTGAGTGTTCATAAAAATAGAGAAAGAGGGGCGATTTAGATATTTTTATGTCATATTAAATATATCAAAACATTTTAAATCAAATGGATTGGGGTATGATGTTTGGCCACCCAATTTGGTAAATTTTAGTCCAACCATGAAAAGGACACTAAAATCCCAAATAAATATAAAAAAAATTCTTAGAAACCATTTAATAGTTTGAAAAACCATGGAAAATCACACCATCCTTAAGGACTCATCTTTCATGGTTATTTACACTATTACATGAATTGATGTTCCAACAGTGCACCCAAGACCATTCCTCTAAAAATCATGACTGTTATCCTCTAAATCCCATTGTCTCAAATACACAATAAAAATGTATAAAACTCAAAATAATGCATACCAGTGACTCGATGTGTTTCATAATTCACCCCACTAATATACTTTATTCCCCAAAAAAATTATCAAATTTATGAATCCAAAGTGCGCCCTCACTGTAGTTCCATTCTCCGATTTATCATATATATCACCACCATGATTTCAAATTTTATGGATTAATGAGATTAATTTATCATAGATAACCTTTTTCTAAACATCCATGATAGGAATAGGCTACTAAAAATGGTGGGGTTAGAATCCACCACCAAAAATTTCAACTCAATCTAATGAGATTGGTTTAGATGGTACTTCATCAAGTATGACACATAAAAACATCCAAAATGGAATATATTAATGGTGGAAATTCAAAATGATAATCTATATTCTAATGATATGACATAATATAATATGATTCATCATTATGTGGTGCCATAGTGATGATGGAAAAATAAAATAAATTCCAAAATAATCACATGATCAGCAACCAATGATTCTAATGAGTTATAAAATATTTATATATAATTTCCATTGAATTTGTTTCACATGTATCCTTTTCAAAATAATTATTCATTCCTCATCATCACATGGATGAGGCTCAATCCAACTAAGGAACTCCCACCCAGCTAACCCCATAATAATGGGGGTCTATACAAGATCCCATACAATTACACAGAAGGTCTCATCTTAAATGAGGCATACTAACTACAATTTTATTCAGAGTCATCAAATTACAGATTCATCTCTAATAAAACATTAATGTTCAAAACTCACACTCAATGCATATCATCATGAATCTTGATGGAAATAGTCTAACCATCTAACAAGATGAGATATATTGTGCTCAACTTCTTCTTGGATCCCATGGATTCCAAGATACTCTTCCATAATTTGGTAGTAAAACAGGAATCTCGATAAGAAACTATGGTTGTGAACATCCCTTTAATCATAAATATCTCTAAAAACCAATTTATAGAGCTCCTCCACCACTATTAACTCAGTAATGAGAATAGAATTGAATGCTTTAGGTGGATGATATATAATAAAAAAATATAATTCTACTAACTATGAGTTTGGGATAGATTATTCTTAAAATACCTGGTTGTCTCACCCGAAATTCACACCAGAACTAGATGAAACTACAACAAGTCATCTATTCTGTGGTGATTTTTCATTAATATTTTTTTTCTAATTTAAGGATATTAAATCGGAAATAAATTATCTTATCTCAGTACACCTATACTTATTCCTAAAATAATAATAAATCTTGATAGCCTTGGGGTGAATGCCCTAAGTAGAATAATTCCCCTCATGGATTACATATATCCCCCAGGTAAGAGGAACTATAAACCACTTCCAGAAAGAGATAGAACCATCAAGACACCAATACCAATACCCCATGTCCTACCCAATATTTAAAACACTTCTAATATGATAGGATTTATGATTTAATAAGGGCTTTACCCAAATCCAAATCATCATGAGAGAATGTGACATGAACACTGGTCATAAGAATTCACTATTCTTCTTCCAACAATACTAAACAATGATACGAAAACACACTGATCCGACCCACTAACCGAAAAACTATTTCACTAAATGGTTATAAAATTTCATTCTCAAGGCATTGGTGACCATGTTCCTCTTCGTATGGGTATACTATATATCAAAATCAATGTTTTAAAGATATTCCACCCAATTTATCTTCATATTGTTATAGTAACTCTTAGAGATGATGTACATCAGGATCATATTATTTGAATTATCTATACAATTCTACATGAAGAAAATAAAATGAGTTTATTTTCTGATATTATTTCATATGGGAGGTTATTGATTCATCCAATCATTTTCAAGGCCATGGTCTTTCTATAGTTTGGATCCATCCTCATCACTTTATCATTATTCTCATAAGACCACTATGAATCTCCAAACTCGATTTATTCATTGAGATCATATCACACTATCTATTTGTAACTCCCAAATTCTCAAATTTCCAATTATTTATTTAGATGGGGTCTCAGCCTACCAATGAAATTATATATATTCCTATCATAATTGATGAAATGACATAATTTATAATCTAAAAATACTACAATTTTCATCTCATAATTCCCAATTGATTCACTTTCTATTTTTTCAATTGGAGGATTTACCTATCCATTTTGGTATATAGGTGATGAGGAAAACACATAATGAAATAGACTATCAATGCATTTCCATCCCAAAGAATCCACCACATCTCTTTGAATTGCATTGTTGATCAGTTTCCACATCTGATAATATTCTCCCTATATTTGATATTATAATGAACCATGAATAAGGAATATTAAAATCAAATTATTTTTGATGAATAGATAATAAATTATAGTAATATACCCCCAAAGGCTGCATTAGATTTGTTCCATTGGAGGAATGGGAACATGAACATTAGTACATAATTGACATAAATTATCTCCCACTAGGTTCTTCATGACTATAACCCATATTAGAGAAATAATACATAATAAAAATAATCACAACCTAGGGGAATGAAACATAAAAAGTGGTGAGCTTAGATGACCAGTAAGGGTGACAAGGGAGATACGTAAGCATCATCATGAACAAGAGGGTATGATACAATGATCATTTCATTAGAAGATAATACCTTTATTATTTGAGAAAACAATCATGGTACATTGAAAAACTATTTATTGGCCATAAGTCATCAATCATAAGGAAATCTAGATAATCAACTATAAATCATAAATAAAGAATAAGAAATAGAATTTGTGTCATACACATTAAAATATAAAATCTAATGTTAGTAAAACATACCAATACCATCATAACATGATATTTTTATACAATAGTCTATGTACCCTCATTGGGATTTTTATAACACTCCATGAACCTTTTTATTTTTGGGAATGTCCTATAACACGTGTACCCTTTGTTTTTTGGCTTGGTATACCACCAGGGTATCCTCTTTCCTTTATGTTTGGGATAAAACTCATGTACTCTTTCGTTTTCAGCTATAGGATACAACCAATGTACCCTCAATCTTTAAGCATGGGGTAAAACTCATGTACACCGTGATATCATATACCACATATCATTACCCAATGCTTTGGAGGGAGATATAGGTCCCAACTATAACATAATGAAATCATTCATACATGTGTCAAAATGATAATAAACAATTCATCATTCCATGTCCCATAAAAATATATGGGTGTCATAAAAATCAAAACCCATGAAAAAATTGATATCATGACCATTTATTCATATAAAAAACTATAGAAATGTTATAGGTGTCATAATCATTTCATCATAGAATAACCCCTAAAAGAAAGTAGGTTTCATAAGCATATAACCTGTTAAACTGAAAAAAGTTCCACAAAAATAAAACCCATGAAAGAGAAAATGTTTTCAAAAATATCATTCTATAATTACATAAAATATTCAGATAAAGGATATAAATATTCTCTTAGTTCATTTCCTTAGTAACAGTAACACCAAAAAATGACACATTTTTTGGGAAATTTTTTTTGAATGATCCTTTTAAAAAAATTACTGAAGAAATTTTTTTCCACTATAAGAAATTATTTTTAAAACATAAAAAAATAAAAAACCATTTTTCATTTCAAAAAAAATTTTAAACATATAACGGAATCCAGAAAATATTCTGAAATCCAATTTCTATAAAAATACATTGAAAACTCTTGAAATATATTAATTTTTTAAAAACTATTTCATTGAGAATAATTTGAAATCCTAAAATAATGTCTTTTGAAAATTGTTGATATAATTATAAAATAAAATAATATAAAAATTTAATAAATAAATCCTAAAATAAAAGAAATTATTTTCATGGGATTTTTTTTAAAATATATGAAGGAATCAATGAAAATGAATTAAAACACGATTTTAACATAAATCTTTGATTAAAAGAATTTTAATTGGGAATAAATTTAAATTCATTAAATTTATAGAATATTTGAATTAAAAATCATTAAAATTTAACTTGTAAATGTATAAATTAAGCTTCATGTAAATGATGTGCATGACAGAAGGTAAGTCTGTACATGCCAGGCATTATTTTTTAAACATAAATGTTTAGAAACATTTCTTGATCAGAAAATGAAAGGAATATTACATTGAAAATATTTCCAAAAAATTTCAAAAATTTACATAAAATAACATAAAATAAATGAAAAAATATTAAAACATTTTTTACGGAAAATTTTTTTGAATGAAAGTAGATTTCTGACCAAATGGGGAAATAAAGTATGATTTTCATAAAAAAAACAATTTTTAACTATATTAAGTACCAAAAAGTGAAATCATGGAACAATTACTTGGATCTAACATGGATAACCATATGCCAAAAAATTAGTTTTTTTATTAAGAGATGGCTCATAATATTTCATCAATTTATGTATAATAAAAAATAATCTCGATCAATGATGAGATTGTAGATATAAACTGTTAGCATTTTGGTCACATTGAATCATAGTAAATTGGAAATAATAAAAATTCATGAAACATAAAATATAATTAAAATAATTACATTCCTTATATAAAATGTAAAATGTAACATCCCAAGTAAGTAATGAATAATTGATATTTTTATCTATGTCTATTAATGAATTAGATAGTGTTTTAGAGGCTTAAAATTAGAATAAATCCAATCTTAAGCATGGAATTCACTAATATTTTTAAAAAGATTGTTTTACTTCCTTTTGATGGAAAACCATTTTTAAATCTATCTTTTGAAAATTTTATAAGCTATATTTGTCAAAATAAGCTTATTATTTATTATTGGGACATTGAAATTTACTTTGGATAAATTTCTGGTATTTTCCTGATAATGTTCTTTTATAATGAATTGTGAAAAATGTTATATTTTATTTCAAAACCAGTTTTTAATCTAATTTGTTTACATGATTATATTATATTTTTAATTTGTTTTAAAGTGAAATTAGAATATATTTTTACCATTTAATCCAATCGTGGTCATTAGAATTAATTTCACTTTGAAATTGAACTTAAACTAGTGTCAGTCTTTTGATACTTATTGTTTCATAAAAACACGCTATTTGCTTTGACAGCGGGAATTAATTATTAAATTAATTATTGTAACTTATATTTTTTTTTAATTTTGTAAAATAGACATCATTTTTTAATTCGGAATATCAAATATAGCTTACGGTGATGTTTTGGTATTTTTCTGAAAAACTTCAATTTTTGATGAATAGTGAAACAACTAAGTGGTACATAAAAAACTGATTTTTCGTTTAAATGAAATTTTAACACCTCTGTGTTTTGAATTTCAAAACTCCGACATACATGGTTTTAATTAATTAGTAAAATGTGGTTCAATGGGATTAAAATAATTTTTTTTGAGAATAGTAACTTTTATGTTTTTAATCATGATTAGAGGTAATTAGTGTAATTTAAGGTAAGAATAATGTTTTAATAATATGAAATGAACTTGACACATGTCATACCCTTATTGGATGTGTCATGGCAGACCATGAAAACCCATGGGTCTATTTTTAGGACCCCATGGAGCCACTTGGGTACGATAATGACATTAATGCCTTATATTTAAAGTAAAAGTAAAAATGACACAAACATGTATTGTTTTATTAAAACAATCATTACATGGGTCATATTTTTTACTATAAATAGTTATTGGAAATATAAAATGATTTCCTACATCATGATATTTTTTTTATAATTTTTAGACATTAAATAAATTAAAGTATTTATGACACCATGATGATGCAGCGATGACATCATTTTTTAACAATTTAAATAAAATGAAAATATAATGTAAAATCTAAGACCTAAACATGTCAAAAACCTATTGGATTGGTGGATTTATAACCCTCATCACCTTATCCTCGAAATTTATAATTTTGGGACCTTTTTTATCCGAAAATCATTTTATAACAAAGTATCTTTTCTTAACTTTCCAAGAGTTCCCCTCCTCTCCTCTTATAAAAGGCCCCCACCTTTACCACCTTACCCACACTTCCAAAGCCTTTGGATTGGCCAAAACCTGCCCATTTTGTCTCTCAACATCCCTCTATAACTCTTAGAAGCCTCACTTTGAGCATAAGTCTTCCCAAGGAATCCTTTGATCTCAAATAAAAAAGAATTACCCGATTTAAAGGCAGTGTCTTCTCTTGTGTTCTTATGTTTTATTTTGCTTCTCCAAACCACTAAAATCTTTTTATTAATTTATTTTGTAACAACACCAGTATCTTACATATACTAGGATGTTTTTATAAGATGGATTAGAGCTACAATTACACACACCTATATCTAATTGTTAAAGAACATATTGTTTCCGTGGATGATGGATTTCTGCCTCACGAAACGATGATTGTTCAATATTCTTTTAACACCTTCAAAGGTGGGCAGTAAGATGTCACTATATTTGTATATGGTATATAGTATGTTTATGTTTTACTTAAGCTCTTTTATTTTTCATTCAGGGCATACCTTTATGGTTTCCATGATGGGTAAACGCGATATCTTCATTTTAGGAAGTGCGGACTACCGCCCCCTTAAAGTGATTCGATTCGCTAATGCCATATGTGGGACATATGAAGGATGTAATTAATGATATTATATATGATATTATTCTAGAATTATAATATACCTTTATATAATTATGATTCAATTCCATAAAATATGAAATAGAAATGAATGTGGAGTTCATGCGTACGTACGGCTTACCGTCTCCATGAACGGTGCATTTCATTTCATACCTCTAAACGTTCTGTAATATTATAAATGCATGTATATAATAGATATATATGATATATATGATATCTAAATCATGAGTATAACTCTGGATATAATGGATACATGAACAACTTGTAATTATAAAGATATTATTTTTGACTCAAGTACCAATGATCGTTAAAACGACCGTTATTAACTTAAATAATTACATAGTGTTCATGACATGGTAATAAGTGATATAAAAAGAATAATGAACATGAAAAAGGTTCTTAAGAAAGTAGAAATTAACTCAAGTTTATTATTCAGGAGGTTAAAGAACGATCGAGTCAAGTCAGACACGAGGTATGGGACTTCATCTCAATCTCCTTTCATTGAGGCATATTTTGTTTTATACACAAACTTTTTTATACGGTGTATAAACCCGTTTGAATTTTACGTTTATCAAAAAGGAATATTTTATTATACAAAGTGTTTTACTAAATGACAAAAGGGAATGTTTTTGTCGTACGTATGTGGCGAAAACAACTTCTCCGCCGCCATGACAATTATTTGAGTTTCGACTTCCTCTACAAGACATACCTTTTTTTAAATGAAAAATAAATACCATGTTTTTATTTTCTTTTATTTTGGTATTTAAAATGGTTTTCATAATGTTTTTATTATATCAATGTGTTGTATTGATATCTTGTGATTTAAATGTGGAAATATTATGTTTCCTTTATGTGTGTTTTATTTGATACGATTATGTTATTGTTCTTGGGAATTATTATGAAGACGGGTGGTTCTGTGATAAACTAAGGGCGGGTGAGCCTGATATAGCTCTCCAATGAATTGGGTAACGCGAAGGAGTTAAACGTTAAGGTTTCTCTGAAGATATTTAGGGAATATATTGTGATTGGTATTCCAAACGTAACCAAGAGGGTTACTTTCTTCGTAAGAATTTTATGAATGCCTCATGTTACCTTTATGAATTATGATTTCTATGATTTATTCATGATTTGATTAGGTATGTTAAAGTGATTATGTTTTATGGGTAAAGTATGATTTCATTCTTATGTATATATGTACTCATGTTTCCTTTCCATATTTTTATATCCCTTACTGAGCTTTTTATGCTCAACCCAAGTTTTTGAAATGTTTTTCATAGGTCAAGGGAAAGGTACATGATATGATGATAGTGTCAAGGAAGTTTCAAGAAAGAATCCATGTTTTATTTTAAATATGTTTTTGTTGATGGGAAAAATGAATACTATCCTTTATGTAACCACTTTGTTTAAATGTGGAATGTAATGCATGTTTTATGATCTAATTCTCTAAAACACTAAACCTGAAAAGATCCTCAATGTGAATTATTCATTTAATTTAATATTAAGTAAGGTTTAAGGCCGGGGCCATATATTTGGTATCATAGGTCGGTTTAGACAACTTTAGGAGTTAGAAAAGTCATAAATTATAAGTTAATTTATGGTATGATTTAAATGGTATAGAATTTTAAGATTACCATGTTTCTTCTCCTAAGATATTTTGTGATAAGAATGGTTTTCCATAGATGAAACATAGCAGCTTTTCTAGGAAGGTGTACAGAGTATAACAACCTTTCAAATTAGCAACCTGAGATGGTCAGAATCAGAACTAAACAGTTTGTTGTAGTGATGGCTCAGTTGACTGAGGTGAAAAATATTGGTTGTTTTTATTGATGATATTTTGGTGTTTTGTAAAAGTAAATAGGAGTATTAAAGTCATTTAAGGGTTATATTGAAAACCTTAAAAGAAAAGAAACTATATGAAAAATTCAGCAATTGTGAGTTTTGGTTACAATCACTTTCTTTCCTTGGTCACATTGCTTAAAAAATGGTATAATTGTTGATCCTGTTAAAACAAAAGTTGTTGAAGAATGGCCAAGACCCACAAATGTAACCGAGATCCGTAGTTTCCTTGGTTTGGTAGGTTACTACCAAAGGTTTGTTGAAAATTTCTCACGATTATCTAGTCCAATGACTAATCTTACTCAGAAGGGTGTTAAGTTTATCTCGACAAAAGAATGTGTTGATTGTTTTTAGGAGTTGAAAAAAAATATTGGTGAATGCTCTAGTTTTGGCACTTCCTTCCAAGAATGGTGAGTTTTTTATCTACAGTGATGGTTTATTGAAAGGACTTGGTTGTGTCCTTATGAAGAATGATCAGGTAATTGCATATTCTTCATGTCAGTTGAAGACTCATGAGGTAAATTACCCTACACATGACTTTGAATTAGCTGTTGTTGTTTTTTCTCTAAAAATTTGGTGGCATCATTTGTATGGAGTAAAGTGTGAAATATATAATGATCACAAAAGTTTAATGTATATATTAACTCAAAAATAATTGAACATGAGACAGAGGAGATGGCTAGAATTAATCGAGGATTATGATTGTACAATTCATTACCATCTGGGAAAAGAAAATAATGTGGCTGATTCTTTGAGACGAAAAAGTAATGCTTCATTAACAATGTTGCATTTGGAACGTGATCCTTTGGTTAAGGATTTGATAAACTTTGTCATTGATGTTTTTGGTGTAGGATGTCCATCTGTTTTGTTTCAGGTATCAGTGAAATCTTTTCTATCAGACAGAATTAAGCAAGCACAGAAGCAAGATAGTGAGTTGCAAAAGAAATGTAGACTTGGTTCAAAAGGGTAAGTTGCCTGAATTAAACATTGATAATGATTTTGTTTTGAGATTTGGGAAGAGATTTTGTGTGCCATGTGATTCGCAGTTGAAGAGAGATTTGTTATGTGAATCTCATAGTTCTCCATTTTCAGTCCATCCTGGCAGTACTAAGATGTATAGAGATCTTTGGGAGTATTACTGGTGGGATGGAATGAAAATGGATATTGATGATTTTACTGTGAAGTGTCTAACTTTTAAACAAGTTAAAGTAGAGAGGCAGTTACCGAAAGGTGTGATTCAGCCTTTACCAGTGCCAGAGTGGAAATGGTAGAATATATACATCGACTTCATTGTGGGATTTCCGAAGACACCTTGTGGTAATAATGAAATCTGGGTTATAATTGATCGCTTGACTAAATCTGCTCATTTACTTGCTATACGAGATACTTTTTCCTTAGATCAACTTTCCCGTTTGTATCTTAATGATATAGTCAGGTTACATGGAGTTCCTCTCTCTATTGTATCTGACCGTGATCCCAGGTTTACTTCTAACTTTTGGAAAGGCCTTCAAAAGTCATTGGGTGCTGAATTAAATTTTAGTACATCTTTTCATCCTCAATCAGATGGGTAGTCAGAACGACCAATTCAGAATTTGGAAGATATTCTACGTGCTTGTTTGATGGATTATCAGGGAAGTTGGGACCAACATCTTTTTTTGGTTGAATTTTCTTATAATAACAGTTTTCATTCAAGTATACAGATGGAACCATTTGAGGAGTTATATGGGAAGCGGTGTCGAACTCCATCTTTCTGGGATGAAGTGGGTGAATGGAAGCTGATGGGACCAGAATTGGTAGAAGAGTTTGCAGAAAAAGTTCATCTCATACAGAAACACATGATAACAGCTCAGAGCAGGCAGAAGAGTTATGCAGACAACAGGAGGAAGGATCTCTCTTTTGAGGTAGGTGATCATGTTTTTCTCAAAGTCTCACCATGGAAAAGTTTGACGTGATTTGGAACGAAAGGAAAGCCGAGTCCAATTTTCATTAGACCATATGAAATTCTAGAGAGAGATGGATCAGTTTCTTACCGAGTGGCTTTACCTCCGAGTTTATCTTAGGTACACAATGTTTTTCATGTTTCGATGTTGAGAAAGTATATGCCAGATCCATCTCATGTTTCGAGTCCAGAGGTAGTTCAGTTGGAAGGGAATCTATCTTATGAGGAACAACCGGTCCAGATTCTTGACCACATGGAGAAAGTGTTACAGAATAAGGTGATTCATCAGGTAAAGGTTTTGTGGAAAAACCACATGATTGAAGAGGCAACATGGGAATATGAAAATGCAATGAGAGCTAAATGCCCCCACTTATTCGATAAGTAAATAAATTGCAGGGACACAATTTTCTTAAGGGGGGAAGGATGTAACATCCCATGTAAGCATTGAATAATAGATATTTTTTTATCTATGTCTATTAATGAATTATATAGTGTTTTAGAGTCTTAAAATGAGAATAAATCCAATCTTAAGCATGAAATACAATAGTATTTTTAAAAAGATTGTTTTAGTTCCTTTTGATGGAAAACAATTTTTAAATCTATCTTTTGACAATTTTATAAGCCATATTTGTCAAAATAAACTTATTATTTATGATTGGGACATTGAAATTTACTTTGGATAAATTTCTGGTAATTTTCTGATAGTGTTCCATTTTAATGAATAGTGGAAAATGTTGTATTTTAATTCAAAACCTCTTTTTAATCTAATTTTTTATATGATTATATTATCTTATTAATTGGTTTTAAAGTTAAATTAGAATATTTTTACCATTTAATCCAATGGTGGTCATTGGAATTAATTTTACTTTGAAATTGAACTTAAACTAGTGTCAATCTTTTGATACTTATTGTTTCATAAAAACACGCTATTTGCTCAGACAGTGGGAATTAATTATTAAATTAATTAATGTAACTTATATGTTTTGAATTTTGTAAAATACACATCATTTTTGAATTCAGAATATCAAATATTGCTTAGGGTGAAGTTTTGGTATTTTTCTAAAAAACATCAATTTTTGATGAATAGTGAAACCACTAAGTGGTACTTAAAAAACCGATTTTTCGTTTAAATGAAATTTTACCACCTCTGTGTTTTGAATTTCAAAAATCCAACATACATGGTTGTAATTAAGAAGTAAAATGTGGTTCAATGAGATTAAAATAATTTTTTTGGTGAATAGTAACTTTTAAAATTTTAATCGTGATTAGAGGTAATTCGGGTAATTTAAGGTAAGAATAATGTTTTAATAATATAAAATGAACTTGACACATTTCCTACCCTTATTGGATGTGTCATGGCTGACCATGAAAAACCATGGGTCGATTTTTGGGACCACATGGAGCCACTTGGGTAAGATAATGACATTAATGCCTTTTATTTAAAGTAAAAGTAAAAATGACACAAACATGTATTGTTTTATTAAAACAATTTTTACATGGGTCAGATTTTTTACTATAAATAGTCATTGGAAAGCTAAAAATATTTTCTACATCATGATATATTTTTTATAATTTTTAGACATTAAATAAATTAAAGTATTTATGACACCATGATGATGCATCCATGACCTCATTATTTAATGATTTAAATAAAATGAAAATATAATGTAAAATATAAGACCTACACATGTCAAAATCATATTGGATTGGCGTATTTCGAACCCTTATCACCTTATCCTAGAAATTTATAATTGTGGGGCATTTTTTATCCGAAAATATTTTTATAACAAGGTATCTTTTCTTAACATTCCAAGAGTGCCCCTCCTCTCCTCTTATAAAAGGCCCCCACCTCTACCACCTTACCCACACATCCAAATCCTTTGGCTCGGCCAATCCCTTCCCATTTTGTCTCTCCACATCCCTCTATAACTCTTAGAAGCCTCACTTTGGGCATAAGTCTTCCCAAAGAAGCCATTGAGCTCAAATCAAAAAGGGTTACCCGATTTAAAGGTAGTGTCTTTTCTTGTGTTCTTTTGTTTTATTTTGCTTCTCCAACCCCCTAAACTCTTTTTATTCATTTATTTTTTAACAACACCAGTATCTACCATATACTAGGATGTTGTTATAGGAATTATTTGAGCTACACTTACACACACCTACATCTAATGGTTAAAGAACATACTTTTTCCATGGTTGGTGAATTTCATCCTCACGAAACGATGATTGTTCAATATTCTATTAACACCTTCAAAGGTGGCCATTAATATGTCACTATATTTATATATGGTATATAATATATTTATGTTTTACTTAAGCTTCTTTATTTTTCATTCATGGCATACCTTTATGGTTTCCATTATGGGTAAACGCGATATCTTCATTTTAGGAAGTGTGGACTACCGCCCCCTCAAAGTGATTTGATTCATTAATGCCATATGTGGGAAGTATAAAGGATGTAATTACAGATATTATATATGATATTATATTGGAATTATAATATACCTTTATATCATTATGATTCCATTCCATAGAATATGAAATAGAAATGAAAGTAGCATTCATGCGTACGTACGGCTTACCGTCTCCATGAACGGTGCATTTCATTTCTTACCTCTAAACGTTCTGTAATATTATAAATGCATGTATATAATGGATATATATGATATATATAATATCTACATAATGAGTATAACTCTGGATATAATGGATACATGAACAACTTGTAATTATATAGAGATTATTTTTTACTCAAGTACTAATAATTGTTAAAATGATCGTTATTAACTTAAATAATTACATAGTGTTCATGACATGGTAATATTATATATGATATTATATTGGAATTATAATATACCTTTATATAATTATGATTCCATTCCATAAAATATGAAATAGAAATTAAAGTAGCGTTCATGAGTACGTATGGCTTACCGTCTCCATGAATGGTGAATTTCATTTCTTACCTCTAAACGTTCTGTAATATTATAAATGCATGTATATACTGGATATATATGATATATATGATATCTAAATCATGAGTATAACTCAAGATATAATTGAGACATGAAAAAATTGTAATTACATAGAGATTATTTTTTACTCAAGTACCAATGATCGTTAAAACGAACTTATCAACTTAAATAATTACATATTTTTCATGACATGGTAATAAGTGATATAAAAGGAATAAAAAAATTGAAAAAGGTTCTTAAGAAAGTAGAAATTAACTCAAGTTTATTATTCTGGAGGTTAAAGAACGATCGTGTCAAGTCAGACCTGAGGTATGGGACTTCGTCTCAATCTCCTTTCATTGAGGCATATTTTGTTTTATACACAACCTTCTTTTATACGGTGTATAAACCCCTTTGACTTTTAAGTTTATACAAAAAGAATGTTTTTTTATATGAAGCGTTTTACTGAACGAAAAAAGGGAATGTTTTTGTCATACATATGCGGCGAACACGACTTCTCCGCCGTCGGGACCATTATTTGAGTTTCAGCTTCCTCTTCAAGCCATACCTTTTTTTAAATGAAAAATAAATACCATGTTTTTATTTTCTATTATTTTGGTTTTGAAAATGTTTTTCATAATATTTTTATTATATCAATGTGTTGTATTGATATCTTGTGATTGAAATGTGGAAATGTTATGTTTCCTTTATGTATATTTTATATGATACGATTATGTTATGGTTATTGGGAATTATTATGAAGACGGGTGGTTCCATGATAAACTATGGGTGGGTGAGCCTGATATAGCTCTCTAATTCATTGGGTAATGCGAAGGAGTTAAACGTTATGGTTTCTCTGAAGAGATTTAGGGAATATACTGTGATGGGTATTCCAAATGTAACCAAGAGGGTTACTCACAACGTAAGAATGTTATGAATCCCTCAAGTTATCTTTATGTCTTATGATTTCTATGAATTATTCATGATTTGATGAGGTATGCTAAAGTGATTTTGTTTTATCGGTAAAGAATGATTTAATTCTTATGTATATATGTACTCATGTTTCCTTTCCATATTTTTATATCCCTTACTGATCTTTTTATTCTTATCCCAAGTTCTTGAAATGTCTTTCAGAAGTCAAGGGATAGGTACATGATATGATGACAGTGTCAAGGAAGTGTCAAGAAAGAATCCATGTTTTATTTTAAATATGTTTCCGTTTATGGGAAAAATGTATACTATCCTTTATGTAACCGCTTTTTTTAAATATGGAATGTAATGCATGTTTTATGATATAATTCTCTAAAACTCTAAACCTGAAAAGATCCTCAATGTGAATTATTCATTTAATTCAATATTAAGTAAGTTTTAAGGCTGGGGACTTATATAAAATGTAGTATATACTCTTCATAGAATAATATTCGTGCATAAAATGACATTTTCTCTCCACGAAGAAAACATTTGACAAAATCACTTTACCAATTTCATAACTTTTGAAACATATCACCATTAAAGAAATATCATAAAAATGATATGTAAATAGAAATATATTTAAGTATAATAATCATATAATACATCCATCAGAATTATACACACCACAGCAAATAAAATAGTGTTGAATAATGCATGTATCTCATAGAAATAAAAAGTTAGATGAAATTCCCTTACCTTTTGTATTTGATTTATTTGAAAATGATAAAACCTAATGTCTGATAAATATATGTTTATTATAAACATAACACAATACCATAATTTTATATCTAATAAAATATGTAATTTTATATGAATTTATATTACTATTTTCTTAACAACTCCATGTTAATGTTACGATTTATGTAATATCTGGTTTGTTTTTTGTTTATGATTCTGTTTTTTACTCATGATCAAATTACTAAAATAATTATTTACATATTTCCAAAATCTGAATAATGATAAAACTATAATGTATATTCATTATATATTTATTTATAATAATCTATAAAATATATAAATAAGAACTACAATACATCATTCATGGAGTCGGTAGGTTGTATGTACGCATGGACATCATTTTTGTTTTATTGTAATATTGAAATAAAGAAAGTAAATGACATATATATTTACACATATATATATATATATTTCCTTAATTCATAATAATTATTTCATATATATCATATAATTTTACTAATATCATAATCAATAGATTCAATGTTTTGTTCGAATGAATCACATCACATTGATGAGGCGGTAGTGGACGCTTCCCAAAATGAAAAAATAATATTTAATCAAAATTTAGAGAATGAAGGTACATGTTATATAAAAATTATATAATAACAAATATATCATAAAAATAATATTTATCATATAAAAATATATATTACATGATTATTCCCAACCCTGACATGTGGTAAAGTAAAAAAAATCATTTCATGTGATGGTAGTTATTCTTACACAATATCTGTATGTTTGTTACACATTAAATGGTAGTCTGTATAATTGTAGGTAGAACCAGTAAAATTATAACATAATAATATATTTCGAGTAATTTTTTATTATATAATAATTTCAATATAATATTTTATGGGGTGGATAATGAAAATAAAAAAATGGAGTTCTAGGAAGGAAGTTTCTTCTTCCTTGGGTAACACCATTTGGTATACACTGAAGGGAATCACTGGTTTCCCTTATATAAAGGTGAGGATTGATGGAGGATGTAATATATTTTTGGGGATTATTAGAGTAAATTTTTTTATATACAAATGGATTGATAGTTTTGAATTTGTGGAAGGGGGAGTTCCATTTTTATAGTTGCGGAGGAGTAACAATATTTTAATGTTATTAAAACGGAATTACACGAACGTTTTTACTATGAACCATGGCTCCAATAATGATCCAATATAAATAAGGTCCCATCCATAAATGTTTCATAATCATCAAGTAAGATAATAATTCACATTGAACATATTTTGAGCAATATAGCTTTCGAGAATTAGATCTTAACATATACATAAAATTTTGATTATTACATGTAGAAACATATACTCACTATCAATTTAAAACATTAAAAAACTATTTAAAAAGAAAAAAATGAAATAAGTAAATGGTTTAATAGTGTCACTTTTCCATGATCCCATCCATGACTCTATTCATCTTTATATTCTATGAGAAAATCCTCAAAACATGGGATGAGCATAAAAACCTCAGTAAGGTGAACCTAAGGAAAGAAAAATTTTAGTCTTGAGACAACATAAAAACCATGAATAATTTATCATAAATTAATAATTTTCCCATGTGAGAAGTTATAAATTTAATTCACTAAATATAATCTCATTTATAACACATTTTGAAACCAAAATATTTCCATAAATCCATGGAAAGCAACATATAACATATACAAGTGACATGGGTTATTAACATACTTAAAGATAATAACCATACTTGAAACTTCCACACATATAACTAAATGGATTAGCCATATGGATGACTTTCATACCCAATGAATTATAGGTTATAAAGTATTCACCCATCCTTGGTTTGTCATGGAACCATCTATCATTTTGTTTATCGTGTAACCACCGATCATTGGTTTATCACATAACCACCCATCATATGACAATGTACCATTAATTAATAAAAACACATAAAATATTTCAAATATAAAAATTTAACTAATAACAATTCATACGCAATCATATGAAATCATGTCAATATATTAAAATACTAAATCTATTTTAAAAACCATTTTCAATACCAAAATAACTAAAAATGGAAGAAGTGATTCCTTTTCTTTTTAAATTCATTAAGCATTATATAAGAGGAAAAATATAAAATAATGATTATGGTGGTGGAGAGGTCATTTTCCACACATATACTAGAAATATTCATTTATTTCATTTAATATAACACTTTGTAGAAATGTGATTCCATTTCAATGAAATAATATTTAAAAGGGGTTTATTATAAACCGTATAAAATAAGGAAGTGAGTATTATCAAAATATATCTCAATGAAATTATATTTATATAAGGTCCCTTACAAAGATCATTTTGTAAATAAAGTACACATATAATGTGTATTAACTATAATTACATATAATGAAATTGTAAATACAAGATAGGATAAAAAAATTCATTTCTCACACAGTCATTTCACAATATAATCAAGAAGTTGAAAATTAACCCAATGAATGGAAATTGGGATATGGAGTTCCCTAACCTTGTGTCTGATTCCTCACGTATGTTCCTTGTTCTTCCTGGATAAAAAAATTAAGTTAATTTATACATATTTAATAATCATTTTCACTTTTATTATTCATTACATATCACTTATAAACACATTATGAAAATTACATAATTATTTATGTTAATATCACTAATATTGTCAATATTGGGTACTTGAGTCGAAAATGATATTGTTATAATTGAAAATTTGTAATATAGTCAATAGTATATTATCTAAAAAATAGTATTCATTATTTAAATATTGTATATATACATTATATATGTATTTATAACAGTCCATAACATTTTTTGATAATAAATGAAATGCACCATTCATGTAGATGGTAAGTCGTATGTACAGTTGAACTCTACTTTTATTTATTTTTCATATTAATGAAATGATTGGAAAATGAAACATAGGTATATTATAATTACGATATAATATCATATGAAATTTTTTTACATAACTTCATTAACAAAATGATTTATATGTTCCATGTATGTCATGATTGAGTCATATAACTTTGAGGGGGCGGTAGTCTACACTTCCTCAAATGAAATTATCATATTTACAGATCATTAATGAATAATGTAATTTTTGTAAATAGAAATTAAATTATCATAGAAACTATATAAATATAATTTATATTGTATATAAATATAGTTCTATTATAATGGCCTCTATGATAGGTGGTAGGGGAAAATCAATCAATCATTATTTTGTGAGGCAGTAGTTTACGGTACACATAAATAATATTTTTGTATCCATTAGATCGAGGTGTGTATGTTTAGATCAAATATATTTCATAAAAATTTCCTGGAATATTGAATATACTAGTTCTTTTATGTAATCAAATAAAATAAATATATAAAGAGTGAAGATGTAAAATAATGGAAAGGAACTTTAAAGAAGATGCTTCCTCTAAAATGTGTGTGTTCCATTGATTTGAGCCAAAAGTCTTATTGAATTGCATTATGACAAATTTAAGGCTTAAATGAGGAATTTAGCAATTTTGGAGATTATTTTTTCAGATTTTGGATGAGCCATGTGGCTTGAGAGGTGTGATTAAATGGGTTGAGGTGATGCCCTTTTATAAGAGGGAGCAGGATCACTTTAGGAAAGTATTGAAATATTATTTTATTATAAAATTATTTTCGGTTTAAATTTGTCCAAATGAATTTTTTAAAATTATAATATGATTTTCGGTCAAAACCCTCTCAAACAATAGGTGTTATAAAAGTATTTCTTACAAATTTAACAATATCTTTTTTGCTTTAACCCTTAATTAACTAATTTTACTCTTATCATTTATTCTTTTATATTAATAAAATATGGTTCATATAGTTACAATAAAATACCAATCTAACCTCAGGTGGTTAATTAATGACATATTTGACTTTATCTATGTCATATGGGTGAATCATATATTTTTATAACTATTATATAATTTAATAAAATTTTCTTTCCTTTAAAAACTCATTTATGTCAATTTTTATACTATTCATATCATGTCTTTTTAAAAATCCATAACAACATGATTCTTTCAAAAAAATTAATAATTAATTAAAATAAAACAAGTCATAATATTCCTTAAAATTCTTGTATGGCATAAAAATATTTAAAATAAATTTATTTTAATATTTATTATTTCATTTATTCAATTCATTCATTATTAAGGTAATAACTCCATTATTATTGTGTCATAAATCTATTTATATATATGATGTATAAATTTTTTAAATTAAATACCATGATATAAGAAATATTTTTATATTTATAATGAAAATTTATATTCTAATAAATCACATATATTACACCATATAAAAATTGATTTACTGAAAGATACACTTTTTTGTTATATTTTTCATTACTTTAAATTAATTTTATGAAATGTAATTTTCTTATACAAGTGGCTAAATCGTGTCCCAAAATCATCCCAAGGATGGCCATGGACGATCTTATCTCATTAAACAAGTATTTAATTCTTGTTAGGGTAGTTTAATATTATAATAATATATATTTTTCACCCCTATTTAACAGATTTACTTTTTAACCATGGTAAATAAACTAATTACTGAAGATTCTATTAATGATGTATAAAAATAAAAATTTCATATATAAATATTTTTGACCTCCTGATTCCATATATGGAATTAATTTTTCCAAAATCAAAACACATAATAGAATGAAAATAATTTAAAATAAATTCCTAATGTCAAAATGAAAAAGAGGGTTCTTAAGAAGAAAAAACTATAAAAATATCAACTCGGGTTTATGCCAAATTTCAAAGTTAAATTGCTTCAAATAACCAAAATTTTATTAAATGATAAAAAATGGATCCAATTAAACATATAAACAAATTAAATGAATTATCTATCTAGATAAATATATTATATTAAAATATAGTTTTGAATTAAAATGCTGTATTTTTTAATTTTCATTAAAAAATTAAAATTTATCAGAAAAATACCAACATTTCATCCAAATTAATTTTTGATGTCCCACATCTGTAAGAGAAGTATATTTTTTCAAATATAACATATATAAGTGAAAAAACTGTATTTAGGATGGTTTCTTTATCAAAAGGTGGTGAAATTACATTTTTTGAGAAATACTTCCCTTATCCAAAAAATTGAAGATGTTGTTATATCATAACTAAAGATTTAAGATGAATTTAAAACATTACATTTACTATATATTATATATTTTTCATTAAATAAAATTCAATAATGTGTGATATAAAAACACAACTATTCTATTTTAAATAGATTTTTATAAAAACACATCCTTCATAATCAAATGATTTTTATTTCCATATCTAATAAAATTGTTAAATAATTAATCATTCTTTAAACATGTGTATACCATATTTCAAAATTCAGTTGATATTAATATTTTCCTCCATTTCAGTGGCTAGGAATTATGTACCATTTTAAATAATAATAATATTATTGTATTATTTATTGGCAATACTCAATGTTGTTTACAACGTATGATTTCATAGAAACCCCTTGTTAGGTGTCGAGTACACTATCAGAAAAAGAATTACCATTAACGTAAAATTAATATTGTATTCATAATTATTAATTAAAATAAATATTTAGTATTCTATAAATACCTATGTCATTACATCCTTCCCCCATTTTGAAAATAGTTTCCTCACAATTTTAAAATTGGGCTCATAATCACAATTGATTATCCCACATCAGAAAAATAGTCCTTAAAAATATCACAATAAACGAAATAAATAGAAGTAAAAAAGTCACCCAAGATAAATATTATGGGATCCCATTTAGGAAAACATGGATATATAGAAGAAACTATGTTTCATGGTCAGATGGAGAGTGACTGAAAACTTGATCTGGAAAAAGATAACTACCAAAAAAACATAAGCATGTGATGGGTTAAACGGTATTTGATTCCCCTATAGGAAAGGTGAACATAAAAAATATTTGGTTTAAGTAAATTTTAATAAATTTGGGGAATTTATTTATGATATTGACTAAAAACACAAGGAAATATACTTACTTTTCAAATATAGTTTCATCCTTTAATAAATTTATACCACACACTCATCTTTTCTCCAAACAATGAGTATTGAAGATGAATTGGTCACACCTAAAGCACTAGAATCAAATCATAGAGAATAAAATCATCCAAAAAAGAAAAAAATATATATTTCCTTTTTCTTTAGACATTAACCAAAACCAATATTTTTAGTACAAAATAATATAATCCTCAAAATTATCATCATTTATAGAAATAAATACTACTATTAGTATCCAAAATTCGATAAACAATTCTCAAAGATCAAAAAATACCATTCAATAAACATTTGTCCATAATATTCATCAAAATAATCCAATCTGAGTTTGAAACCCAATATTCATAATGATTTTATCACATATTCTTCCATTATAAGTCTCAACATTTATCTCCAAATAACATCTACTACTCTTAGAATATCATGCTGAAAAGTAATTAACATAATCATGTATTTTCTATGATACGTTAATCATTTACATTAATAATTAATAAAATATATGTCCATAATAAGAACATATATTCTTCCAAAATAAAATTCAATCATTACTCCTAAAATGAAATTCAGGAGTATTCTATTTTCCTTAGGCATATTGTGTTCCAAAAAATTAAAATGTCTTCTAGAATTACTATTATCACATAGTCACCGAATAATTTTCTTATACTAATGATTTTTATATGTTCCTAAAATCAATATATTTTTTATCCATAAAATCATTCTACTAAAATAAATAATTAATAAAACAAGGGACTTCACGTAGGATCATGGTAGGAGATGTGCCCTTGTCGTCCTTCGGTTGTGGGTTCTTTTCCCACGGCCTTATCGGATGCAACATGCCATCTCCCACATTATGAGATTTCCTTTTTATAAAACTCATAAACAATCCTAATTTTTTTTATCCTCAACCTTTGTCTAATACCAATAATTTTCATCCCAACTCATTAAGAGATCAATATCATAAGTCATTAAGTCTTATATATATTGTCATTTTTTTAATTTCACCTCCATATGATAAAATTAAACAATCCCCAATAAAAATTAAATCATTCCCTGGTCATGGTGTACATATGGTTTCATTGTTATCTTTTTCATGTAGGTAGAAGGTCCATTCATAGAAATAATAATTTAGATATCCTTCAAAATCATTTTCTTCCTTCATCTAGATACACCTTGTATAACATGGGTCTTATGGGTGTTCACAAAAAAATAGAATAAAAAAATAATCATGTATGACATATAATTTCAAAACATCTATCAAAACATGATTTTTATAAAATAGTCAGACCGAGTCTGAGTTCAAACATTCAATCAATGGTCCTTTCAAAATACCATAAGTATGTGAAGTGAGACTATTTGAAAAGAATATATATATAGGTTGCACAAGGGTTTCTTTCATGAGAACCATTTTCAAAATCATAATAATTTTCAAAATCATGTGATAAGGTAAAATATTTTAAAATTACATGATAATATTTATTTTTCATGAAAATATGTGAATATTTATAAAATGTGATTTTATTACATACAACCCATGATCCATGATGGTATCGAGGTATATTGGAGGTGTTTGATATCAAAAACCTCTTCTTGAAAGTGAGTTGTATGCTATAAAATGTGTCACAATCATAAAATCATGAATTTTCATTAATTATTGAATGAATGTCATCTGGAAGAGATAAAAATGATATTTGAGATCCACTTCCTTCCATTTGAAACTGGTGTTCCTTGATATGAACAAGTTATAAAACTAGGATTTAGCTAAAATAATAGACATATGGAATATCCATATATTTAATGAAAACTCATAATCCCTATGTATTTATAAAAAATTCATTTGATACCAACTATAAGGGTGTAACCAAACATGTTACACAATATTGAATTATGTTAATAATTAAAAATGAGTATCTTACCAGGTTTATATAATTAGAGTATTAGGTCATAAATTATACATAACATCTTGAATATTAAAAGTATAAACTTCTACTCACTAAAGATATTCTTCATAATACAAAAACTATTTAAAATAAAAACATGACATTGTTTTGTGTTTTAACAACATAAATTTTCCTTGTTCCCATACTTGACACTATTCTTCTTTATGTCATGTGAATAAATATTAAAAACATGGGATGAGCATTAAAATCTCAGTAATGGATACACAATGAAAGAAAAATTTTTGTCTATGGAAAACACAAAAACCATGAATAATTTATCATAAAGTAATACTTTTCACCTATATGAAGTACTAAATTTACATTACTAAATATAAGCTCATTTCGTACCATTTCTGTAACTAAAATATTCCCATAAATCCATAGAAAGAAACATATAACATAAAAATGTATCTTAGGACATGAACATACATAAATGGAAGAACATTATGGTTGACTTGCATGAATATCACTAAATGGAAAATACATGCATCCAACTTACATACCCAATGAATTAGTGGTTATAACATAAAAACCTTTCCATGGATTATCATGGAACAACCCATTATTTGATTTATCATGTAACCACCGATAATTGATTTATCACATAACCACCCATCAAATGTCCAAGTACCATTATATAATCATAACCAATAAAATATTTAAAATATAAACATTTCACTAATAACAGTTCTTTTTCAATCATAAGAAATAATTTCAAGATATCGAAATATTCAATACATTTCAAAAACCATTTTCAATACCAAATAAAACTAAAATGGGATAAGGTATTTCTTTTTCTTTTAAAAACATTTCGGCTTATATAAGAAGACAAATATCAAATAACGATTATTAAGGTGGTTAATTCATTGTCACAAAATATGTTAAAAACAATCCTTTGGTTTTTTAGTAAAACACTTCATAGAAAAAAGTATCCAATTTAATGAAATTAAAATAAAAGGGGGTTTATTATACACCATATTAAAGAAAGAGGTGTATATTATCAAAATATGTCTCAATGAAAGAAGATTGAGATAAAGTCCCTTAAAAGATCAATTTTTAAATAAAATTGATCGATAATTTTTATTCATAATAAGTACACAAAAAAGAAGTTATAAAAACAATATTGGATATTGCAATTCATTTATAACATTTCCATAACACACCATAATCAAGAAGTGTAAAATTTACTGAATGAATGGAAACTGGGTTAAGAAGTTTTGTTTCCATGAGTCTGATTCGTGATGTATGTTATATGTTATTTTTAAATAATAAAACAAGTTAATTTACAATTTCTTAAGATTTTTTTTTCAATTTTATGATTCCTTTTATATCACTTTTTACCATGTTTAAAAATTACATAATTATTTATGTTAATATAAGTCATTTTTTCAATATTGGCTACTTGAGTCAAAAATAATGTTGTTATAATTAGAAATTGTCTATGTGGTCGAAATTACAATATCTAAAATAGAGTATTAATTATGTAAATTTAATATATATCCAATTTATATGTTTTTATAATAGTCTATAGCATTTTTAAATAATAAATGAAATGCACTATTCATGGAGACGGTAATCTGTACGTATGCATGATTGCTACATTCATCTATTTATCATATTAAAGAAAAGAAAATTAAATTACACATAGGTGTATTATAAACATATTATTATATAAAATGATATATATTTTACATAATTTCATTAATTAAATACTTTATGCATTCCAAATTTGGCATGAACGAGTCATATCACTTTGAGGGGGCCATAGTCTGCACTTCGTCAAATGAAATTATCAAATTTACACATCATGAAAGAATAAATTTATGTTTTTAAATAAAAATTAAGGTATCATAGAGAGAATATATATAGATATATATCATATATTAATAATGTTCGATCATAATGGACACCATGAGAGGTGGTAGGGGAAAATCGAACAATCATCATTTCGTGAGGCAACAGTTCACCGTACACAAAAACAACATGTTCATATCCATTAGATAGAGGTGAGGGTATGTGTTGTCAGAATACATCTCATAAAAATCATAGTATGTTGAATATAATAGTGTTTTTATGGAATCATATAATAATGATATAATAGAGAGTGAAGAAGTAAAATAATGGAAAGTAACTTTAGAGAAGAAGCTACCCCTAAAACGCATAACTCGCTTTGATTTGAGCCAAAAAGCATTCTTGAATTTTCTTCTCCCTATGGAAAGGATACCGGGATAAAGGTAGGTATGTTGGAAAATTATTTGGGTAGAGTTTTGTTGAGGCGAGGGGATTTAGAGGTGAGATTAAATGGGTATAGGTTATTCCCTTTTATAAGAGTGGGTAGGGGTACTTTTGAAAGGTATTGATAATTATTTAATTAAAAAATGATTTCTGGTTTCAAATGTTCCCAAAGTCATTTATTTCAAATATAATATTATATGGGTCTAAAAACCCTCAACTAATTTTTTTATACTAGTATAGGTCACAAATTTAACCATATCATTTAGCTTTAACCCTTAGTTAAATTATGTAACTCTTACCATGTAATCTTGTATATTAACATTATATAGTTAATATATTTACTATAAAACAACAATATAACCTAAAGAGTATCATTAATGAAATTTATAACATTATTTAAGTAATTTTTCCAAATCCATGATCTGTAGGACTATTATACAGTTTAATAAAATTGTATATTTTTAAACTCATATATGTCAATTTGTATACTCTTCATATCATGTTTTTTAAAAATCCATCAAAAAGTGAATATTTTGAAAAAACGTCATTAATTATAATATAAAAAGTAATAAGCATCCATAAAATTAGTGGATGGCATAAAAATTTTTAAAATAAATTTATTTTAATTATTTTAATCTTATTTATTTAAATCCATCATTATTAAGGTAATCACTACATCATCATTGTGTCGTACAAAAATTTATTTATTTTATGTCTAAAAATTATAAATAAATTACCATATTATAAGAAATAGTTTTATATATACAATCACTATTTATAGATGAAGATATAATTTATAAAACCTTATACAATATTTTTGTTACAAAAAGATACAAGTTCATGTTACATTTTTTTACTTTAAATTAATTTTATAAAACTTTATTTTCACATCCAAGTTGCTCCATGGGGTCCCAAAAATCGACCCAAGGATGCCCAGGTTCATAAATATCTCATCTAATAGGTTTAGGAAATGTGTTTTGGTAGTTTAATATTATTATTATATTATTTTTTACCCTTATTTACTTGACTTATCCTTGAACCCTGATAAATAAAAATAATTATTAATATTACTATTCATACTGTCAAAAAATAAAAAGTAAAAATTTACACAATTTGTGCCCCATGATTGAAAATCTGGAATACATATTTCTAAATTCGAAACAAATATTTGGAAAAAATAATTTAACATTAATACCCATTCTCATAACCAAAATGTAAATTTTTAAAAAGTAATAACTACCAAAATATTGACATGTGTTTATTTAAGATTTCAAATTGAAATCACTTTTCATGACAAAAATTGATTAAATTTTAAAAACTTTATCGAATTTCACATAAAAAAATATAAACATATAAATAAAATAGATGAAAAATTTTTTTTTACTTAAAATGCGTTATTTTTTCACTATTATTTTAAAATGATCATTATCACAGAAATATCAATATTTCATCCAAAGTAACTCATTATGTCCAGATTCTTTAAAATATTTTAATATTGTCAAACATGACATATAAAATTCACAAAAACTATAGTTAAGATGGTTTCTTCATCAAAATTTGGTAAAGCTGCATTTTTAGAAAAATACTTATTTTTTCCAAAAAATTGAATTTTTTCTTATATAATATATAAAAAACGTTTAATATGAATTTAAAAAATTTCATTGAATATATTTTATTTTGTTTTCATTATATAAAAATCCATAAATTGGGATATAAAAACACAATTATAATCTTTTAAAAAGGTTTTCATAAAAACACATCCTTAATATTCAATTAGTTTTTATGTTCATTTATATTAAATACTGTAACCAATTAATCATTATTTAAAAAAATTTAAACCATATTTCAAATTTTATTTGAAACTATTCATTCCCATTTTCCCAACCACTAGGCTTTAATTATCATTTAAAATAGTATTATTATTAATGTATTATTTTAGGTATATCTCAATGTTGTGTGAAACCTAATATTATGGAGAAACCCCTTATTGCGTGTAGAGTATGTTACTGTTAAAATTGTTACCTTTAACATAAAATTAATATCTTATTCATAAGTATTAATATAAATCAAAACGTATTATTCTAAAAATACTTGGTTCATTAAAATTTATATAAAATCTAATGTAGAGTATAAATATATCGATAATATATCTTTTTTTACATCATTATATGTAAGTTTCCCCTTATATTTATTGATTAGTCCCTTGTTATGAAAATTTTCCTCTTAATCACTATAATTAATCATAACCACATTAACTAATGTTTTTTGGTAAAAAAACTAAGATTTACTTTTTAACAATTATAAATTATTATAAATACAAATATCAAATAATTTTTTCCCAAATTCCAATCACCTAAGTGTTAGAAATTAATTTAAATTTAATCCCATTGACAGGATGACAAAGAGGGGTTTTAAAGTATAGTGTTTGATTGTATTATGTGTTATTATATTCAATTACAAATTTAAATTTAGTAAAATGAAATAAATTGGAATAATATAAATATATTTTATATAATTAAACTTTTAAAAAATGAAAAATTAAAATTTTTCCTTATAAATAAATTAGCGTAAAATGCAGTAATGATTTAAAATACAGTATTATTAATTATTCATCAAAAAAAGAACATTTAAAAAAAATACCAAAAAATCTCTGAAATTTAATTTTTATGCTCTAATTTCAAAACTAATCTTTGTTTCTCAAATAAAAATTATTAAACTTTCAAAAATTAAACTAAAAATGGGTTCTCCATTAAAAAGATGTTAAATTGCTTTTTAGAAGAATAAATATTTTTATTTGTAAAATTGGATTTATTCTTATTTTAATCCAATTAAATAAATAGGATTAGTGTAAAAAAAAATCATTGAATACATAATACAAAATTTTTAATTGAAAAATTATTATAAATTTGTTTTTATAGTTTATTGAGATAAAAAAATTCACATAGAAAAATAGTTTTATTAAAAATTATTTTCATTATATTCAAATATTTATTTCATTCATTTATAGTAATTGATATAAAAAAGATTCAATTTATATAAATTTTTAATTTTTTTTCCAAAATATAGTTAATCTTATTTATAAAATATAATCCAATGGTTATGTGGTATCTATATTTTTATTTTAATAATCATATTAATTGTGTTTTGTAGTTTATTAATAACTTTGCCATATGTGTTATGAAAAATATCAATAGTATTTGGTACTATGTGTAAAACAAGACAAACATAGTGTTTTATATACCAAAAACATAATCACTGTATCACATGTAGTGCATGATTATCATGTTGGTGCATATAACCCAAACCAAACGTAGTTCTTCAAATATAAAAATATACTTTCAGTTATTTCTATAATGAAAAATATCAAAAATATTAAATTAATTTGAAAATAATTTTAGAAGATCATGGGTTGTCACATTCTACACCCCTTGAAATTTATATCACCTCATAAATTAAAAGTAACTCTTATCCTGGTTTCCACATCATAAAAAATTATCGAATGTTAAAACAGGTACATGGAAGAGAAATATAACACAGTTAGAAGAAAGATAACAATAACAAATCCTTAAACATTTGATGATCACGGTGGCCTTTAGATTCTTTAGAAAATAATTTACATGGATAAATTTTTCTATTTCAAGATATTTTCCCTATAGTTGAATAATTTTCATTTGAATATATACCTACTTAATTTATAGAATCTCACCATTTTTTGTACCTTGATCAATTTCCACTATATTTATTTGAAAAAAAAATGAGAATGAATTATCATTCATGTAGAAATAACTGTAACATCCTAGGTAAATAAAGAATATAAAATTTTCTTATTTATTAATATTTGGGAATTAAATATTAAAATTAAAGGGGTTTCTATGTTCAATAGCATACCCGATACGCAAGAGACGAGTTTCTTTGAAATCTTATGTTGCATACTAATAATATAATAATATTATTTTAAATGGTAGTTAACACCTAGCTGTTTTAATAGTGGGAATAAATAAAACTAACTAAAATATGATTATACATGTTTTCTAAATGTTTTTACATTTATCCAATAAATGTTAGAGTCTTAAAATACTAATGAATTCAAATTTAAGCAAACATATTCTAATACTCTTTAAAAAGTCGATTAACATCCTTTTGATGGTGAAACCTATATAAATCAACTTTTTTTCAATTTTATAAGTTATACAAAATAAAATCTTTTTTTATAATAAAAACATCAAAATTTACTTTGTGTAAATTATTGGTATTTTGTCGATAAAGTTCATTTTTAAGGAATATTGAAAAATGTTGCATTTTAGTTCTAAACCACCTTTTAATATAATATATTTATATGGATAGATTATCATTTTAATTGAGTTTAAAGTGTAATTATAATATATTTTTTCCATTTTATCCAATGGTGGTCATTGGAATAAATTTTACTTCGAAATTTGACATAAACAGGTGTCATTCTTTTGATATATATTGTTTCTTAAAAACACGCTATTTTTTCAGACAGTGAGAATTAATTATAATATTAATTAATAAATCATCAATGTTTTTAATTTGGTAAAATGGGAATCATTTATTAATTTGGAATATCAAATTTATCTTAGGGTGAATATTTGGTATTTTTATGTAAAACATCAATTTTTGATGAATAGTGAAACTACTAAGTAGTAGTTAAAAACTGATTTTCTCATTTAAATTAAATTTTACCACTTCTGTGAATTTAATTTAAAAAATAAAACATACATGGTTTTCATTATTAAGTTAAATTTGGTTCAATGGGATGAAAATAATTTTTGTTGAACAGTAACTTTTGAGTATTATTAACCGGGATTAAAGGTAATTAGGGTAATTAAATTTTAAAATAATATTATAAAAATATAAAAATACCTTAACACATGTCCTAACCTTATTGTATGAGTCATGGACGACCACCAAAATCCATGGGTCAATTTTGGGGCCCCATGGAGCCACTTGGTTATGAAATTTACATTAATAACTTTTTATTTAAAGTAAAATTAAAAATGTCCCAAACATGTATTGTTTTACTAAAACAATTTTTACATGGTGTTATATAAATTATCTTTTTGACTATAAATATTAATTATGAAGCTAAAATGATTTTATATATCTTGGTAACTTTTTTAATAATTTTTATACATCAAATAAATAATATTATTTATTACACAATGATGATGCATTGTTTACGTCATTAATGAATGATTTAAATAAATAACAAGATAATGTTTAAAATAATATCCAAAACATGTCTAATTCCTATTAGATGATTTCATTTAGAACATGGGACACTTTATATTTTCCTTTAATGATTTTTAGACCTTTATAAATAGAAAGTCATTATATAATAAAATAATATTTTCAAGCTTTCCAAAAGTGCCCCTCCATTCTTTTATAAAAAGACACCACTTGCTACCCCATTATCACACTTCTAAAGCCATTTGGATCGTCCAAAAAATACTAAAATAAGCTCCCAAGATCCATATATTAACCTTAGAAGTCTTACCTTAGGGATAAAGCATGTCAAGAAACCCTGTTGGTTCAAACCAAGGGGAGTTACCCAATTTAAAGGTAATGTCTTCTCTTAAGTTCTTTTGTTTTATTTTTCTTCTACAACCCCCTAAACTCTTTTTATTCGTTTATTTTGTAACAAAACCAATATATTAAATATACTATGATGTTTTTATGAAAATTATTCTATATACACATACACACACATCCATCTAATAGGTGAAGAACAGAATGTTTCTGTGGACGGTGAACTACTACCTCACATAACAATGATTGTTCCATTATCTCCTACCACCTCTAATGGTGGCCATTAAGATGTCACTATATTTATATATGAAATATATTTTGTTTATGTTTTTCTAATGGTTCTGTATTTTTTATTTATTTCATACCTTTATGGTTTCCATAATTGGTAAACGTGATAATTTCATTTTAGAAAGTGCAGACTACCACCCACTCAATGTTATATGACTCGTTCAGACTTTACGTGGAACTTATAAAGGATATAATTTATGAACATATGTAACATATATGAAATACATATTATAATTAAATTATAATATAGCTATGAATCTATAATGACACAAATCTAGATGTACATGGACATTACATTACTTTTGTGAAATACTTAATACATAACAAAAACAGACACACAAGGATCGTAATAGTTTAGTGTCTTTGGAATCATGGAATATAAACTTCTAATCATGTTGAAAGATCTTCAAAAACTCCCATAACTATCTTACCCTTTTTGTTTCCTTAACTAAAACCTTTATTTATTTCTTAGGGAAAATAAAACATAAAAAGTGTGAGCTCAAATGCTCAGTAAGGTCAAACATAGAGAACATAAAACAATCCATAATCATTTGAAAGAAAAAACATGATCATGAAATTTAAACATCAAAATCTTGAGCAAAGACATAAATCGTGGAAGTACGTAAGTCATTTATCATAATGGATCATCAACCATGATAAAATATAATGGGAATAAAACATGTAATTTTTTCAACCATTCAACACATGTTATGATTTCCATAGTAGCCAAGACACTGCTACCAAGACCATCTTAGTTGATAAAGCCCCTTTCTGAATCCAGTTTACTCCTCGTTTCAGTCCTATAACACTGAACCGGATTAACTTACCGTTCCATCCATGTCTATATCATGAGATATAAATCTTTACCCAATACATTAGAGTGAGATATAGGTCCCACCCATCTCATAATGAAATCATTCTTACTTGTGCCACAAAATAAACATATATCATTCATAATAACCCAATGAATAAAATGGGTTTCATAAACATAATTCCATCATCACATTGTCTATATAAAATAAATGGATATCATTTCATAATAAGAAAAGTGAAACCATGAAAATCATAGATACATGATACATGAAACATACACATATGAAATAATGTCATCTTAGATGAAAAATGGTTTTGATAAAACACTTGAAATGAATTCATGAGGAAAGTATCCTTTCTTCTTCAAAATAATTTTCTTTTCACAAAATGTCATGAAATTTTAAAAAGAAAAGGATTTTAAAAAAATATTCATGAAATATTTTGGAGGAAGCTTCATTAAAATAAGGCTTTATAAAACCATAAAAATTTGTTCGTGCCGTATAAGTTAAAAAAACATTCTTCTCGTACTTTTGCTGGAAAAGTCAAAAAGTACCTCGTAAAAGAAATATTCCATACATACCATGTAGTAAAAGTAAAAAATGGGTAAAAAGGACATTAAAAATACATTAAAGAATTTTTATAGAACAAGGACATGGATGATAAATATAACCCCAGTAAATACTTACAAATAAACAATCTCGGATAAAAACGAGATTGGAAAAGTTATCCCGTACCTTAGGTCCAGTATTCTTCATATGGATTCGAACCTCCTGTATAATGATTTAAATAATTTCATTGACTTATTACATAATTATATTCATTGTTATTATATCATATATGTTTCCCTTATGAATTTATATTACCCGTTCTTTTGTAAATTCCATGTTAAAGCAACATTTTGGGTAAAATCATTTCATTTATCATATAAGTTTAGACTTGTCGTTCTTGATATTATTACTTATATCCTCATTTAAATAATTCCAGAATTTAAAACATGATTTTTATATAATATATATTCATCATATACATATATATTATAGATTTATAAAAGGAGTGAAATACACCGTTCACGGAGACGGTAGGCCGTACGTACGCATGAAAGCTATTTTCGTTTCCTTATTGAATTGAATGAAACTAAATAGATGAAATAAATATATAAATACATAAATACAGTAGCATTATTATTTCATATATTTCATTATTATTCATTATATTATCTTTATGATCATTCATGTATGGTTAACATGGACAATGAATCTCATCGCGTCGTGGAGACGGTAGTCCATACATACGCACGAGCAATGATATCGTTCCCATAATTATTGAATAGAATTGGAGTGAATGGTATAATATATAAGAATTAGAATGATGTTATAATAACCATATATATTTATTCTTTACACCATTATACCCATCTATGTATAGTGTTTGTGGAAAACAGATTACACCATAGCGTGGAGATGGTATTCCGTACGTACGTACGCACGGTGATTTTGTTTTCCGTAGGATGGATAGAAGGTGAAATAGGGTTGTTTCATATTTATAATAACATATCAGTATATGAGGTATACTGATGTTATTACTTCATAATTAAACAACTAAATAAGAGGGAGTATTAGAAGAATGGAAATTGAAGAAAACGGTAAAAGGTATTACCTCTTTCTCGAAGTGCCTCCTTTAAACTTTCTCTTAGGGCACTAGAGTTGGTCTTTTGGGAAGACCGGTACCTCTAGTAGGTTTATAAGGAAGTGGGTTAGTAAAATGGGCAGGGTTTGTCCATGATTGAAATCTCACATTGGTGTAAGGAGGAGAGGGAGGAGGTTCCCTTTTATAAGGGAGGAGAGGGGCACCTTTGGAATCCTCAAAAATATTAGTTTAATATAAATTCAAACCCCACATAAAAACCCCCAAAAATGAATCAATTCAATGATTAGATGAGATATGGTTTTAATATAATCAACCAATCAAATTTAGACATTTTTTGATCTTATTTTAATCCTTATCATTTTGATTTATCCTTATTTAATCTATTTAAGTTTATTTGTGGTAATAAAATTCTAAATTTTAAATGGTTATAAATAATCACCTATGTGTGGTTAATTTTCCATAATTGGATACTTTATTCCATTTTTGACTATATAAATTTCAATTTATAATTTTTAAATATTTTTTTGATTTTTAAACAATTTAGTAATATGTTAGATTTATAAAATAACAATAGTGTCAATTTTGACACTATTCATTTATTTGAATTTAAATAAAATCTACACAATGGATATATTCGAACTGAAATATTTAATAGATTCCTAACATGTCAAATATGTCTATAAAATTCGTGGAGCACATTAAAATGTTCATATAATATTTCTTTTAATATTTTTAGAACCATTTATTTGGTATATCTCTTAATAAAATATTTAATACAACATTTTTGTATAATTATTTAATATACTTATTTTTTTGCATAAAAATTAAAAATAAAATCCATTGATGAATATAAATATCAAAGATTTTATAATTATAATTTTACTCGAATTTATCATCTTAAAATAATAACATGAAAATTGTTATCTTTACTAAATTATGAGAGTGACAACTTTGGAATCATTTAAAATAAAATATTATAAGTGACATAATCGCATTAATAAGGATCCAAATGGTCAACAATTCGGCCATTGGATGCTTAAGGTTTATACATACACTAATAATATGTTTTGTGCAGATTTTTGGGCCTTTTGATATGTATTACTATTTCAATAAAAACAATATTATTGATATTTCACTAAATAAATAATTTCTGCATCATTCATGTATAAGATAATAAGGTAATTAAATAACTCTTAAAAATTACAAATAAATTACCATGATAAATAAAAAAATTTATCATTCAAATTAGTATTTATAACCTAATTTATAATATGTATAAATTTATATTAAAAATACATTAATTATTAAAGTTGAGTGAGACATATTTCACTTTCCTTTTAATAAAATAAACTAAAGGTCTTAATCACCTCCATGTGGGTTCCAATAGATTCCATTTCGACCCAAATATGCCTTAGGACAAAATATAAGCATCCAATTATATTAAGACAATTGTTAGGGTAATTTTATTATATTATATTTACCCTTAATTACCTGATTTATCTTTTACTATGGTAAATGAAATTTACCGTAGTTACTATTCATAATGCCCAAAAATAAAAAGTAACCTATTAACACAATTTGGACCCACTAATTCCAAATATGGAATCCATTTTTCGAAATTCAATACACAAAAGTTGCAGAAATTAATTTAAAATTAATCTCGTGGTTAAGAAAATGTGTTTTAAAAGTTATAACATTGCAAAAGATAGAAATGTTTTTACCTATGAAATCATTTTAAAATTAATGTTAATGACATAAATTATATTAAATGGTAAAAATATATTCATTTTATACTTTAAAACTATTAATTATTATAATTTAACAATATAAATTATTGCGATGAAAAAAGTTGTTTTTAATTAAAATATAGAGTGTTTTTACTATTCATCAAAAAATGAAAGTTACCAGAATAGTATGAAAAATGTATCCAAAGTAAATTTTTATTTCTTGATTCCAAAGAAGAATTTTATTTTTTTAAATTGAACTTATAAACATGTCAAAAACTATATTTAATGTGGGTGCCCCATCAAAAGGTGGCAAAACTGCATTTTTTTAAAAATACTTATTTTACCCGAAAAATTTATTTTGTTCTAATACCATGTTCTAGAAAATGTGTACGATGAATAATAATATTATAAAATTAAAAAGATATTTATTACTATTTATAATGTCTAGTTCATAAGAATATTATAACAATATATCATTGTTTAGTAAAACCCGGTATTGCGTACAACACACGCTATCGAGGAAGGCCGCGATTGCGTGTAATGCAAGCCAAGTCAGGGTTACGTGTTGTGCAAGACTCATTTGTTGTTTCATTATAATAGAATCAAACCATTTTTCATTTATACATTGAATATATATATATATATATATATATAGACACACTCAATGTTGCGTAGAATGACTATTATCAAATGAACTTGAAATTGTGTGTAACACAATCTAAGAATAGTGTTGTGTATACTGCAAGCTAATACAGTGTTGCGTATAGAAAAAGATATTCTTTTTGTAGCATAAAACACATGACATCAAATAAATTAAAAAGAATACCTATCATAAAATATAGGTTTGTTACATTCTACACCCCTTAAAATTAATTTCGCCCTCGAAATTCATCGGCGTTATACATGGTTTTCTACTTGAAAGTTTCTTTAATAAAAACCCACATTGTAAAATGAAAAACCAAAACATAAATTTAAAAACTAAAGTATGAAACTTAACGGTTACCCAAATTAACTAATCACTGGGTTTCCACATAGGAAAACATAGGTGAAAATATGGATATGGAAGAGAAATCTAACCATCATGTTCTGATGGAGAGTGGTAGAGAACATGGCTATGAAAAAGCCAAAAATCAAAAAACCATAGTTTTGTGATGATCTAAGGTACCATATGATTCATTGGATATAAGGGCACTAGGACAACATTTTTGGTTTTTAAGATCATTTCCCTAAGTTGATGAATTAAAAGAACTATTTACATGATTTTGGTACAATCTCACCGTTGTTCATGAATTGAACAATTTCCAGTTCATCTCTTAAAGAAATGAATTTGAATTTGTTATTCGTGAAGTGTTAGCAGATCATGTGATAGAATGATGGGTCATTCCATCTATTTCAAACAAAAGGTTAGGAAAAGTTATAAGTCCATCTTATGGTGAGATTAATCATATAAGGTTCCTAAAATGGACTTATACTTTATTTATCATACCGCTTAATAAAATAAAACTAGTTTCCACTGACCAGGGAATTCTTGTAGGCCAGTGGTAGGAGATAAATCTTGCCACACTTCAGTTGTGGGTTCGATTCCCACAACCTTCTCTGACGCAATGGGTTGTCGCCTGTCCTGCAGGTTGTCCTTTTTCTACAACTACATTACTATAACATCCCATCAATAATAATAAAAAAAATTTCTATCTTTAAACAATAATAACTTATGTCCAATATAATCCATTCCAATCTTTAGGCTTATCTAAAATACTTCAGTCCATGCTCATAGTATAAAGAAAACAATTACTAGAAATGTTATCTAACAGGAATGTGAATACATGAATTTATCCCACATATTTCATAAGATATATCTTGTTGGTTGCATTCCAAAAACATGAATAACTTATTCATATATTCTCTTGAAACATAAATTACCATAGAAACTTAGTGAAAACATGAATACTATCAAAAGGTAACTCTTTCCACATACCAAAATCCCAAAAAAAACAATATAATCAAACCATAATATCACTTAGTCCTTATATCAGTCATGCGCTCATGAATAGAATCAAACATCTCATTATCTTCTAATCCCTTCATTATTCTTATATCATATACTTTCCAAAAATATCTAAATATCCTTCCATGCGCACTCGTACCATTCAACATATACTTTCAAATACTTTATAAATATCAATAGTGTAACAATCCTTAGATGATTCTTTATTCCATATTACCATACATTATTCATTATAAACATAAAATCATTCCACAAACTTCTTAAACCACTGACTGAGCTTCATCATTTCTTTCATCTCATATTTCATTTGTAGTCTCTTCATCATCATCCACATAAATACCACTCATATGACCCTGCTGATTCTCTTCATTTGATTTTCCCTTTGGAAATTTGTTTTCATAATGCCCATACATTCCACATTTAAAACATCTAATCATTGTTGATGTCGTAGGAATACCATTATCTTTGTCCATGGTGTTAACTAAACCTTTTCCTTTGCAATTACTGGCTTTGTGTCCTTATTTTCCACACCCAAAGAATCTTCCAATTCCTTTGAAACAATCTCCCCGATGCCTCTTCCTACATGATTTACATTAGGGAAATTGAACTTTCTTTTCTCTATGATCATCATGAAACTCCATCTTTCTCTTATTATCTGAGTCGGGAAACTTGCCAAAGTTGAGATTATTGATCATATTATGAGATTGTTGATTAGGAATAATAACGATGTTTGGACTTCCAAATCCCATTTCATTTGGTTTCTCAGGAAGAATATCATTCCATTGTCAATCATATTCTCCATTATCGTTAATCTTCTTGTTTTCAGCCATTTTCTAAAACCCAAAAGAATAGTATGGTAGGAAAAAATCATGCTAGGGAAAACAACATAGTAAATGGGGAGTACCCTCAATACCTAACATCTTAGGTTAAATTCTAAGATTGTTACCATAGTTCTAGTATTATATCCTATACGTATACTTATACTTAGGGACATACCTAGCCATACCTTATAAATATCTAAATGGAAGTCACTAACATTTCCGCATCCTAGTTTCCAAAGGTTGACTAAACCTTTCCTCTGATACCAACTATAAAGACCCAAATCTTTATGTACATGGACATTACATTACTTTTTTGGAATACATAATACATAACAAAAATAGACAGACAAGGATCGTAATAGTTTAGTGTCTTTGGAAACTTGGAATATAAACTTCTAATCATGTTGAAAGATCTTCAACAACTCCCATAACGATATTCCCCCTTTTGTTTCCTTACCTAAAACCTTTTTTTGTTTCCTGAGGAAAATAAAACATAAAAAGGGTGAGCTCAAAAGCTCAGTAAGGTCAAACTTAGAGAACATAAAACAATCCATAAACATTTGAAAGAAAAAACTTAACATGAAATTTAAACATCAAAATCTTGAGCAAAGACATAAATCGTGGAAGTACGTAAGGCATTTATCATAATGGATCATCAACCATGATAAAATATAATGGGAATAAAACATATAATTGTGTCAACCATTCAACACATGTTACGATTTCCATAGTAGCCAAGGCATTGCTGCTAAGACCATCTTAGTGGAAAAGTCCCTTTCTGAATCAAGTTCACTCCTCATTTCAGTCCGGTAACACTGAACCAGATTAACATACCATTCCAGCCATGTCTATCTCATGAGATATGAATCTTTACCCAATTAATTGGAGGGAGATATAGGTCCCACCCATCTCATAACGAAATCATTCTTACTTGTGCCACAAAATAAACATATATCATTCATAATAACCCAACGAATAAAATGGGTTTCATAAACATCATCCCATCATCACATAGTCCATATAAAATAAATGGATATCATTTCATAATAAGAAAATTGAAACCATGAAAATTATATATCGTGATACTTGAAACATACACATATGAAATAATGTCATCTTAGATGAAAAATGGTTTTGATAAAACACTTGAAGTGAATTCTTGAGGAAAATATCATTTCTTATTCAAAATCCTTTTATTTTCACAAAATGTCATGAAATATTAAAAAGAAAAGGATTTTTTGAAAATATTCATGAAATATTTTGTAGGAAGATTCAAGAAAATAAGGCTTTATAAAACCGTAAAAATCCGTTCGTGCAGTATAAGTTAAAAAACATTCTTCTCGTACTTTTACCGGAAAAGTCAAAAAGTACCTCATAAAAGAAAGATTCCATAAATAACATGTAGTAAAAGTAAAAATTGGGTAAAAAGAACATTAAACATAAATGAAAACATTTTTAGAAAACAAGGACATGGATTATAAATATAACCCTAGTAAATACTTAAGAATAAACAATCTCCGATAAAAACAAGATTGGAAAAGTTATCCCTTACCTTAGGTCCGATATGCATATTATGGATCCTGACTTCCTGTATAATGATTTAAATAATGTCATTGACTTATTCCATAATAATATTCATTGTTATGATATCATATATGATTCAATTATGACTTTATATTACCCATTCTTTTGTAAATTCCATGTTAAAGCAGCGTTTTGGGTAAAATCATTTCATTTATCGTATGTGTTTTGATTTTTCGATCTTGATATTATTACTTATATCCTGATTTACATAATTCCAGAATGTAAAACATGATTTATATATAATATATATTCATCATATACATATATATTATAGATTGATAAAAGGAATGAAATACACCGTTCATGGAGACGGTAGACCGTACGTACACATGAATACTGTTTTCATTTCCTTATTGAATTGAATTAAACTAAATATTTTACTTACATATATATATTAATAAATATAGTAGAATTATTCTTTCATATATTTCATTATTATTCATTACATAAACTTTATGATCATTCATGTATGGTTAACATTGACAATGAATCTTATCGCGTCGTGGAGACGGTAGTCCGTACGTACGCGAGAGCGATGATATCGTTCCCATAATTATTGAATAGAATTGTTGTAGATAGTATAATATATTAGAATAATTATGATGTTATAATAACCATATATAGTTATTCTTTACACCATTATACCAATCCATGTACGGTGTTGGTGGAAAAACAGATTACACCACGGCGTGGAGACGGTATTTCGTACGTACGCACGCGCAGTGATTTTGTTTTCCACAGGATGGATAGAAGGTGAAATATGGTTGTTTCATATTTATAATAACACATCCGTATATGAGGGATACTGATGTTATTAATTCATAATGAAACAACTAAACAGGAGGGAGTATAATAAGAATGGAACTTGAAGAAAACGGTAGAAGGTATTACCTCTTTCTCGAAGTGCCTCCTTTAAAATTTCTATTAGGGCACTATAGTTGGTCTTTTGAGAAGACCAGTACCTCCAGTAGGTTTATAAGGAAGTTTTGAAGTGAAATGGTCAGGGGTTGGCCGAGTATGAAGGCTCAATGTGGTGTAAGGAGGAGAGAGAGGAGGTGCCCATTTATAAGGGAGGAGAGGGGCACCTTTGGAATCCTAAAAAATATTAGTTTAATATAAATTCAAAACCCACATAAAAACCTCCAAAAATGACCCAATTCGAATATTAGATGAGATATGGTTGTAATATCATCAACCAATCATATTTATACCTCTTTTGATCTTATTTTAATCCTTATCATTTTGATTTATCCTTATATAATCTATTTACGTTTATTTGTGGTAATAAAATTCTAAATTTTAAATTGTTATAAATAATCACTTATGTGTTGTTAATATTCCATAATTGGATACATTATGGCATTTTAGACTATATAAATTTCAATTTATAATTTTTAAATATTTTTTTGATTTTTATACAATTTATTAATATGTTAGTTTTATAAAATAACAATACTGTTAATTTTGACACTATTCATTAATTTGAATTTAAATAAAATCTACACAAATGATATATTCGAACTAAAATTTTTAATAGATTCCTAACATTTCAAATTAGTCTAGAAAATTCGTGGAGCACATTAAACTGTTCATATTATTTATTTTAAAATTTTTAAAACCATTTATTTGGTATATCTCTTAATAAAATAATTAGTACAAAATTTTTGTGTAATTATTTAATATACTTATTTGTTGCATAAAAATTAAAACTAAAATCCTTTGATGAATATAAATATCCAAGATTTTATAATAATTATTTTACTCAAATTTACCATCTTAAAAAACAACATGTAAATTGTTATCTTTACTAAATTATGGAAGTGACAACTTTGGAATCATTTAAAATAAAATATTATAAGTGTCATAATCGCCTTAATAAGGATCCAAATGGTCCAAAATTAGGCCAGTGGGTGATTAGGGTCTATATATACACTAATAATAAGTTTTTTTCAGATTTGTGGGCCTTTTGATATGTATTACTTTATAAATAAAAACTATATTATTTATTCTTCACTAAATAAATAATTTCTGCATCATTAATGTATAAGATAATAAGGTAATTAAATAACTCTTAAAAATTAAAAATAAATTACCATGATAAATAAAAACATTTTATCTTTCAAATGACTATTTATAACCGAATTTATATTCTGTATAAATTTATATTAAAAATACTGTAATTATTAAAGTTGAGTGAGACATATTTCACTTTCCTTTAAATAAAATAAACTAAAGGTCTTAATCACCTCCAAGTGGGTTCCAATGGATTCCATTTTGTCCCAAATATGCCATAAGACAAAATATAAGCATCCAATTATATTAAGACAAGTGTTAGGTTAGTTTTATAATATTATATTTACCATTAATTACCAAATTTATCTTTTACTATGGTAAATAAAATTTACCGTAGTTACTATTCATAATGCCCCAAAATAAAAAGTATATTATTAACACAATTTGAACCCACTGATTCCAAATACGGAATAAATTTTAATAAATTCAATACAAGAAAGTTGCAGAAATTAATTTAAAATTAATCCCATTGTAAAGAAAACATGTTTTAAAAGTTATAACATTGCAAAAGATTGAAATGTTTTTACCAATGAATTCAATGTAAAATTAATATTAATGACATAAATTATATTAAATGGTAAAAATATATTCTATTTATACTTTAAAACAATTCAATAATATAATTTAACCATATAAATTATTGCGATGAAAAAAGTTGTTGTTAATTAAAATATAGCGTGTTTTTACTATTCATCAAAATATGAATGTTACCAGAATAATATGAAAAATTTATCCAAAGTAAAATTTTATTTGTTGATTCCAAAGAAGAATTTTATTTTGTAAAATTTAACTTATTAACATGTCAAAAAGTAGATTTAATGTGGGTGCACCATCAAAAGGCGGCAAAACTGCATTTTTTGGAAAATATTTATTTTACCCGAAAAAAATATTTTGTTCTAATACCATGTTCTAGAAAATGTGTAAGATGAATAATAATGTTATAAAATTAAATATTTAGTTAATAATATTTATAACAGCTAGTTCATAATAATATTATAACAATATATCGTTGTTTAGTAAAACCCAGTATTGCGTACAACACACGCTATCGAGGAAGGTCGTGATTGCGTGTAATGCAAGCCAAGTCAGGGTTGTGTGTTGTGCAAGACTCCATTGTTGTTTCGTTATAACAGAATCAAAACATTTTTTATTTATACATTGAATATATATATATATATACACTCAATGTTGCGTAGAATGACTATTATCAAATGAACTTGAAATTGTGGGTAACACAATCTCAAAATAGTGTTGTGTATACTACAAGCTAATACAGTGTTGCATAAAACACAAGATAATATTATTGTAGAATAAAACACATGACATCAAATAAATTAAAAATAATACTTATCATAAAATATCAGGTTGTTACAGAATCACTATGTTTTCATTTCATTAAAATATGATATAGAAATGAAAGTAGTGTTCATGCGTACGTACGGCTTACCGTCTCCAGGAATGGTGCATTTCATTTCTTATCTCCAAATGTTATGTAATATTATAACTATAAATATATACTGGATTTAGATGATATATATGATATCTAAATTATGAATATAAATCTGGAGATAATGGACTCTTGACCAGATGGAAAATTTATAATTATAACAACTTCATTTTTGACTCAAGTTCCGAACATCGACCATATAGCCATTATGAAATCCAATAATTAAATAATTGTTATAGAAAGGTAATAAGTGATATAAAAGGAATATTAAATTTGAAGAATATTATTAATCAAGTAGAAATTAATATAAGTATATTATTCAGGAAGAACAAGGAACATACGAGCGAGTCAAGTCGGACACGTGGTAAGGGATTACATATCTCACTTTTAATTCCGTGAGATTTCCATTGTTCGCCACATATTTATTTCATGTGGTGTATTATGTACTGAAATTTGATATATATTATCATGAATATATTTATATTCATGGTATTCAGGGATTCATTTGGTGCTTATTATCTTTTGGTCATATGACTCGATTTGTTACAATGAGGTAAGGGGTTTTTATCTCACTTTTTATTTCCATGATATTCCTGCTATATTTTTCATTATCACCATTGAGTGGTGTGTGTACTTCCCATATTATACTATTTGTGTAATATAATTTCATTTATGGGTATTTACATCCACACTTTATTGTCCTTCTTTCATATGATGTATGTTTTGTATGTTACCCAATCAGTAAGCGAACCTTTCACCGTATACTTTTTAAAAGATTTATTTTTGTTATGTATTTTAGTTTACATATTATTATATTGGGATATATTCTTCTATATCATTATTCATGTAATTTTTATGTCCAAGTGATTAAATACAATTTTCTTTCTCATCAACTCATTTTCTGAATTTTAAAGTTACGCAGTTAGGTTGTCAAATTTTTTTAAGGGAACTTCTTAACCCAATTTCAATTATTTGGCTTAAACATCTACTTGTTGATTATGTAATTCTATGAATATGTGTGAATGACCTATGATTGTTATACACTTAATATACACTTATATTGGGTGTATTTATATTTTACACACATGATTATGCCATTGATTTATCCTTAATCTAAGGATACCATCTTGGTAATGGACATCATCTCAATCTACTTTCATTGAGACATATTTTGTTTTAAAACAAGAAATTATTTTATAATCTGTATAAACACCTTTAACATTTCACTTCATTCAAAGGGAATCTTTTTCTATGAATCATTTTACTAAATGAAAAGAAGGAATGTTTCTATTAACGTACGCAGTGACAACGTTCTTTCTACTACTACGAGTATTACTTGATCATTGTCTTCCTTAAAAAGCCATAATGTTTTTAAATTGAATAAAAATATCATGTACTCTATTATGTATTTTTGTATTGAAAGTGGTTTTGATAATGGATTGTTTATGTCAATATATTTATGTGATATATTGTGATTGAAATGTGGAATTGTTTTCTTTCCTTTATATTTGTTGTATGTGTTAAGATTTTATAATGGTACTTAGACTTTTGAAGGGTGGTTAGGTGATAATCCATATGATGGGTGGTGCCGTGAAAAACTAGGATGCGTGGTTACGTTATAACCTCTAATTCATTGGGTATGGTAGTTGGTCATATAGCTATTCTTTTTAGTGACATGTGTGGAAGTGGACCGTATGGTTATTGCATTTAAGTATGTTTATGTACCAAGTTACCTTTATATGTTATGTGTTATTTATATGGGTTTTATGGTGATATTTTGGATACAAAAGGGTAAGCAATGATCTTTTATTTAGTGAAGAGTATTTACTACTTCATAATGGTGAAAATTATTACTTATGATTAAGTATTCATGGTTTATATATTGTTTTGAAAAATATTACAGTTTCCTTCTTTGTGTATCCCTTACTGAGCTTTTTAAGCTCATCCCAAGTTTTTGAAATGTTTTCCACAGGACATAAAGATGAATAGGGTCAAGGATGGGATCAAGGAAAGACATGTTATCTAAAACATGGAACTATATATGTTTCTTTATAAGAGTTTTTATTTTATGAAATAAATGGAAACTGGGTAGAAGTATATACTTTGTAATATTTTTAGATGTAAAAGTTTTGTTCTAATTCTCTAAAACTCTACACCTGAAAAGATCATAATTGTGAATTATTCATTTAATTTGAGATTATGTAATGTTTTAAGGTCGTGTTCTTATAGTTGGTATCAGATGATATTTTAAATAACTTTAGAGGTTAGGGTATTCTTCAAGAATAAGTGACACTACCATAATGGTTAGGATTTCAGAAAGAGTCATAGTTTTATTAGACAAAGTGAATGAGTTTAAAATAACATGAATAATTATATCTTAGTATTAAATGATGATTTTACAGATATACTCACACTAACCTTTTTGGTTTTAGTAAATGGCCGGATCTAACAGCCACTAATGTAAGAGTGGATGTGAAGAAAACTGTGATGTTTTTTGAATGAGAAACTGAATGATATGGGAGCTGTAATGAGAACCCATGTGATTTTTCTCAACAAACTATTTTGAGTCATTATTGACCACATAAACTTTAGTGATTTTAATAAGGCATCATATTTGAGAGAAACAAATCCCTATGTAAGTTCAGGTAATAATCATAATGGTAAGTTTGTTCAAAAACCTATGTGACAAAGATGTGGAATAAAACACCTAGGAAAATGTTTCAAAGGGACATAATGATTATATAGATGTGGAAATGACGGTCATAAAGAAAGTACCTTCCATGCTAAAAGAAATCATCAATTTAACTCTAGGAAAGGGAACGAAGTTATTTTTGAGGGATCAATTGAATGCCTTAAATGTGGTGTGCATGGTCATTATAAAAACACATGTCCTAAGAAGATGTTTCAGGAATGGGATCAACAAGATTATACAAATATTTGTTTACCAATACCTAATGCTATTTTGATTGAGGATGAAGAAAATGACAATGACCAATAAATGGTATGGATTATTTCTTAACATATGTTTTACTATTATTGAAATCTTAGGATATGATTCATGATTTTGTTTGTAGGAAAGAAGTATTTCATAATAATTTGGAAATGAATAATTAATTGATAATGACGAATGTTGAATGAGTAAGAAGTCAACATACAAGTGATTCAGGAGTTATGGTAGATTTTTGGATGATGAAATGATTAAAAGTATTAGGGATTTTTTGATGAATGGATTACATTAGAAGACCATTTATAGTATGTGTAACCCTAATATTTGATAAATGAAAATTTTATTCATGGAATAATTATATTGTCTTTTCTGGATATATTTATAAAGAACTATTTGGGTTTATCTGATCCTTGAATTTGAGGAAATTACAAGTTAATACATTTTGGGATGCAAAATGAAAGTTATTAGATAACCTTTGTGGTTAAAAGATGTAATAGTTATTGTTGATGAATTTATCTATTTATGGGAATTTTATAAAATTAAATAATTTTTGAAAAGGGACAACACTCTGACCCTATGACAACCCGTCACGTCAGACGAAGCTTTGGGAATCGAACCCACAACCAAAGTGTGACTGATATTTATCGCCTACCAATGGACTACGTGAAGTCCCTGGTTAGTTTGAATAATTATTTTTAGTTAGATGATTTTATTAATCAAGAATAAGTTGAATTTGGGTTACCTATAGAAATGATTAACCTATCATGGAGGATATGTAATCAGGTTAATTACTTTTCAGTATGAGGCTTATTGAGTAGCTGATGTTACTTGGAGATAAATGTTAAGATATATTGTGGGAGACTATGTGATAAAATTGTTATGAGTTTTCAAATTCAATCATTGTTTGAATTACTTTGTATAATTTTATGTTAAACTGTATATTGAATTGTCTTTGATGAACTTTTGTTTTTTTGGACAAATTTTGGGAGATTAAGAGTAGTTTTTTTGTAGAATATTGTCCTTTTTGGGGATTATCTGATCTTGTAATAACTATTTTGGATTTTGTAAAGGTCTAAAGACATGGTAAATATATAGTTCATCTTTTGTGGATTATGTGATTCTTTGGAAGTTGATTATAGTGCATTAAATGTGAACATGTCATCCAAAATACTCATCGCTTGGAGAAAATACGTGTTTGTGTTAGAAATCTAGTAAAAGATGAAAGTCTATATGACAAGTAAGTATGTTTCCTTATGTTTTAGTTAATTGCATAAATAAATTACTCAATGAAAAGTAACTTAAAACAAAAACATTGTCTGTTAACTTTTTCTAATGGGGAATCAAATACCATTTAACCCATCACAAGTTTGAAGATTTCAGATTGTTTACTTTATCCTGATAATGTTTTCTATCACTCTCCATCAGAAAATGACACTTAGTTTCTCCTCCATGTCCATGTTTTCATGGAATCCTAGTATGCGTTATTTCAAGTGACTATTGTACATCACTTTCTTAATTTTAAAGTGATAGTTTTATTGACTCCTTTTCTGATGTGGGGATTTCAATGATGTTTCGGATCCTAATTGTAAAATTACAACGACACAATTCCCAAAAGAGGGGAAGGATGTAATATCCCAAGTAAATAAATAATATATAATATTCATATTTATTTATATTTGTGAATTAAATATTAATTTTAAAGGGTTTTCTATGTTCGATAGCGTACCCGATACACAACGAAAAGGTTTCTTTGAAATCTTACGTTGCATACTAATAACATAATAATATTATTTCAAATGGTAGTTATAAACTTGTTGTTGCAATGTCTAGAATGAATAAAAATAACTAAAATATGATTATACATGTTTGATAAATGTTTTTACATTTATCTAATAAATGTTAGAGGCGTAAAATGTGAATGAATCAGATTTTATGCAAAAAATATTCTAATACTCTTTAAAAGGTCGATTAACCCTTTTTTGATGGAGAACCCTTTTTAAATATACTTTTTGTCAATTTAATAAGTTACATAAAATAAAGTCCTTCTATATAACCGAGACATAAAAATTTACTTGGTGTAAATTTTTGGTATTTTTCCGATAAAGTTCATTTTTAAATGAATAGTGAAAAATTATGTATTTTAGTTCAAAACCTTTTTTAATTTAATTAATTTATATGGTTATATTATATATTTAATTGGGATTAAAGTGTAATTAAAATATATTTTTACCATTAAATCCAATGGTGGTCATTGAAATTAATTTCACATTTAAATTTGACATAAACAAGTGTTATTCTTTTGATAGATATTGTTTCTTAAAAACACGCTATTTTTTTGTCACCGGGAATTAATTATAAAATTAATTAGGAAACATATATGTTTTGAATTTTGTAAAATGGAAATCATTTTTGTATTTGGAATATCAAATATAGCTTAGGATGAATATTTGGTATTTTTCTGTAAAACATCAATTTTGGATGAATAGTGAAACCACTAAGTATTAGTTAAAAACAGATTTTTTCGTTTAAATGAAATTTTACCACTTCTGTGAATTGAATTTCAAAAATAAGACATACATGGTTTCATTATTATGTAAAATTTGGTTCCATGGGATGAAAATAATTTTTGTTCAATAGTATATTTTGAGGATTATTAACTGCGATTAAAAGTGATTATGGTAATTTAATGTAAAAATAATATTATAAAAATATAAAAATACCTTGAAACATGTCCTAACCTTATATTATGAGTCATGTCTGGACGCAAAAATCCATCGGTCAATTTGAGGGCCCCATGGAGCCACTTGGGTATGATAATTACATTAATAACATTTTATTTAAAGTAAAAATAAAAATGTAACAAACATGTATTGTTTTACTAAAACGAGTTTTACATTAGGTTATATAAATTAACATTTTGACTATAAATATTAATTTTAAAGCTAATCAGATTTCCCATATCATGGTAATTTTTTTAAATTTTTAGACATCATATAAATAAAATTATCTATGACACAATGATGACACAATGTTTACATCATTAATGAATGATTTAAATAAATAATAAGATAATGTTTATTATAATATCTAACACATGTCCAATTATTATTGGATGATTTTATTTAGAACATGGGAGACCTTATATTCTACTTTAATTATTTTTGGACCTATAGACACTGAATAGGATTATATAATAAAATAATATTTTCAAGCTTTCTAAAAGAGACCCTCCTCTCCCTTATAAAAAGATTCCACTTCCTACCCATTTATCACAATTCTCAAGCCCTTTGGATCATCAAAAATCTACTAAAATAAGCTCCAAAGATCCCTATTTTCAGCTTAGAAGACATTCCATAGGATGAAATCACATCAGGAAACTCTTTTGGTTCAAGCCAAGGGGAGTTACCCAATTTAAACGTAATGTCTTCTCTTATGTACTTTTGTTTTATTTTTCATCTCCAACCCCCTAAACTCTTTTTATACCGTTAATTTGTAACAGAACCAGTATATTAAATATACTAGGATGTTTTTATGAGAATAATTCTAGCTACACATAATCACACCACCATCTAATGGGTGAAAAACATAATGTTTCTGTGGTCGGTGAACAAGTGCCTCACGTAAAGATGATTGTTCAATTATCTCCTACCACTTCTCACGGTGGCCATTAAGATTTACCTTTATTTATATATGATATATTTTATATTTATGTTTATTTATTCTTATGTATTTTTTATTTATTTCATACGATTATGGTTTCTATAATTGGTAAACGTGACAATTTAATTTTAGGAAGTGCAGACTACCGTCCCCTCAAAGTGATATGACTCGTTAATGCAATACGTGGAACACATAAAGGATATAATTTATGAAATTATGTTACATATATGAAATAAATATTAAAATAAAATTAAAATATACCTATGAATCACTATGTTTTCATTTCATTAAAATATGACATAGAAAAAAAGTATCGTTCATGCGTATGTAGGGCTTACCGTCTCCAGGAATGGTGAATTTCATTTCTTATCTCCAAATGTTATGTAATATTATAAATAAAAATATATAATAGATATATATGATATATATGACATCTAAATTATGAATATAATTCTGTAGAAAATGGAATCTTGACACCATGAAAAATTTATAATTATAACAACTTCATTTTTACTAATGTTCGAAACATCGACAAAATGTCCATTATGAACTCAAAGAAATAAATAATTTTTATAAAAAGGTAACAAGTGATATAAAAGGAATAATAAACTTGAAATATATTATTAATCATGTATAAATTAATTTATGTTTACCATTCAGGAAGAAAAAGGAACATATGAGTGGGTCATGTCGAACACGTGGTAAGGGGTTTCTTATATCACTTTTAATTCTGTGAGATTTCTGTTTTTTGACACTTATTTATTTCATGTGGTGTATTGTGTACTGAAAAATGAAATATATTATCATGATTCTATTTATATTCATTATATTATGTGATTTATTTTTTTCTTATTATATTATGGCCATACGACTCGATTTATTACAATGAGGTAAGGGGTTTTTATCTCACTTTTTATTCCCATGAGATTCATGCTATATTTGTCACTATCACCTTTGAGTGGTCTATGTACATCCCATGATACAACTATTTGTGTAATATACTTTCATTTATTTTTATTTAAATCAACACTTTATGGTCTTTCATTCATATGATGTTTGTTTCATAAGTTACCAAATCAGTATGGGAAACGTTCAACCTCTTCTTTTGAAAAGACTTATTTTTTTATGTATTTTTGTTTACATATTATTATATTAGGATATGTTATTCTATATCCGTATTGATGTAAATTTTATGTCCAAGTTATGAGATACCATTTTCTCTCTCATTAACTCATTTTCTTAATTTTAAAGTGATGTAGTTAGGCTGTCAAATTTTTGTAAGGGAACTTCTTAACCCAATTTCAATTCTTTGGGTTAAACCTCTACTTCTTGATTATGTCATGCTATGAATACGTGTGAATGACCTATGATTTTTTTACACTTAATATCCACCTATATTGTGTGTATTTATATTTGACACACATGGTTTTTTCGTTGATTTATCCTTAATTTAAGGATACCATCTTTGTAAGGGACTTCTCTCAATCTCCTTTCATTGAGGTAGATTTTGTTTTAATACTAGATATTATTTTATACACTGTATAAAAACCTTTTACTTTTCATTTCATTTAAAGGGAATCTTTTTCTTTGAAGCGTTTTACTAAACGACAAAAATGAATGTTTTTATTAACGTACGCGAGGACAACAACCTTTCCGTTACCGCGAATATTTTTAGATCTTTGGCTTCCCTAACAAGCAGTAATGTTTTTAAATGGAATATAAATATCATGTACTCTATTATGTATTTTTGTGTTGAAAGTGGTTTTGATAATGGATTTTTTATGTTAATATATTTAAGAGATATATTTTGATTGAAATGTGGAAAAGTTTTCTTTCCTTTATATTTATTGTATGTGTTATGGTTTTATAATGGTACTTGGACTTTTGATGGGTGGTTATGTGATAAACCATATGACGGGTGGTTACGTGATAAACCAGGATGGGTGGTTACGTTATAAACTCCAATGCATTGGGTATGGAAGTTATCCGTATAGCTATTCTATTTAGTGACATGTGTGGAAGCAGACATTACGGTTATTCTATTTAAGTATGTTTATGTCCCAAGTTACCTTTATATGTTATGTGTTCTTTATATGGGTTTTATGGTGATCGTTTGGTTAAAAAAGGGTAATCAATGATCTTTTATTCAGTGAGGAGTATTTACTACTTACTAAAGGTGAAAAGTATTATTTTTGATTAGGTATTCATGGTTTACTTGTTGTTTTGAAAAAACTAACAGTTTCCTTCTTTGTGTATCCCTTACTGAGCTTTTTATGCTCATCCCAAGTTTTTGAAATGTTATTGAGAGGAAAAAAAGATGAATAGGGTCAAGGATGGGATTATGTAATGACATTCTATCTAAAACATGGAACTATACATGTTTCTTTTTAAGAGTTTTTATTTTATGAAAAATATGGAAACTGATTAGAAGTATCTAATTTGTAATATGTTAAGATGTAATAGGTATGTCCAAATTCTGTAAGACTCTAAACCTGAAAAGATCCTCAATGTGAATTATTTATTTAATTCAAGATTATAAAATTTTTTAAGGCCGGGTGAATATAATAACAATTAATTAGGACCATTAATATAATGATAGTTCGTTCGATCTATCATTTCCCCCAAAAAATGTTATCAGAGGTTATCAAATATGAATAAATCTTCATTTGTTGGGATAATAATTTAGTCTCTAAAACCTCATCAGAATTTTAACATGAACCATTCCATAAATGGTCAACTATTTAACCATTCTAAAATATTAAAATCCAAATAATTATAATTAATTCCAATAAATATTATTCACATTGATTCCTCAAATATAATAAATTATCTCTTGGGTGTCACATTCCATACATGAGAATACGTTCATCCTATATTCTCTTGAAACATGGTAATAACCTGAAATACCATAAATCCTTTGGTAAAAAATTAATGATTTGGTATTCCAATGATTATTGGAAATAATACTTAATCCCATGAAGTTTTAAACTACACCCATGATAACAAGACCCACTTTTTCAAGAAAAAACCGCAACTGATTATATGGTTATAATTGATATCCAATTTACTATATCCATTTCGTCATCTATTTATCCCTAAAAAATATCATTTTATTAAAATTAGGAACTTGTTATGGGTTATGTTACCTTAGTCAAAATATCACCTCTCCATTAAATCAATTTCCTATGTCATATTAACTATTTTACATTACATTTTCAATTATTAATAAAATGTTTATACTTATAATACTTATATATTTTAAGATTTGTAAAACATAATCATTTATTTCTAAAACATAAATACTTCATTCATCTAACTTAATTTAGAAAACATTACTCTTACATCATTATCCTATTCCATAAAAATAGTTCTATAGAATATGAAATTGGAATCGTTTCTCAATGTTCTTCAATATCAATATAATCATACTTCTTATAATTAATGTAGAAAATAATATAAGAAAATTGTATACCATTCACATGGAATTCAATTTTTCTTTATCTTTACTAGTTTAACAAATACACGTACCACCATCTTGATTCTCTTCATAAGATTTTGAAATAGGAAATTGATTTGTATAATTCCTATAATTTCGATATTTGAAACATTAAATTTTAAAAATGTTACATATTGTCCCAAAAATGACTAAAACATGAAAGCATAGTGTAAGAAACATTAATCATAATATAAATCACATAATATTTAGAAATAAATTCCACGATGTATAAATCATGACACCTAGTTATTTAATCAATTAAAAATTAGGTTTATCTTTATTTTTTCTTATCCAACATATCATTAAATCTATTATAATGGATCAAAAATATTTTGTGAATTCTGAAATCATATTATCTATTAGTGTCAAAATATGTGTGAAACAAAGTCTATTTTCGTGAATTATGTTATTCTTGAGGGAGGATCAATGAACCTTTTCGACGATGTTATCGATATGCATATCAGGGCGAGATCCACATTCACATGTAGTATACAACATAGTATGTATATCCTAGAAACAAGTCACTCTATTCATTGACAAATTTCCAATACATTTTCTTAAAATATTCCTCTTCTCTAGAGACATCCCTATATTTAACCATAGAAATATCACTACTAATCTATCTAATGTTTTCTCATCATAGATTCCAATGTATTAAAAAACCATTTCTCTAATACCAACTATAATTATAAGGTCGTGACCTTAAAACACTACTTAATCATTAATTAAATCAACAACTAACATTGAAGATCTTTTCATGTGTATAGATTTAGATAATTATTTTATAACTTATAAAAAACATCTTAAATATTACATGTAGATACTTCAACTCAGTATTAATTTTTCTTCATAAAATGAAAACTCTTAAAATAAAATAAATATGTTTAGTTCCATATTTTAGATAGTGTGATTTTTCTATGATCCCATCCATGACCCTATTTAACTTTAACTCATGTGAAAAACCTTTCGAAAACATGGGATGAGCATAAAAAGATAATTATGGGATATAAAATAAATAATGATTACATTAGTCCATGAATACAAAAAAATCAAGAAAATCATACTTTTAAATCATAAATAAAAATCTCTATAACATACCTAAAAAATCATAAAATTTATGAATAACACATAGAAAATCATAAATCATAATGGTTACTTATAGAATCATGAACATGCTTACATTTTAGTAATCACGGCTATATAGAGAGTTACATTTTTAATACCAATCATATTTTATCCCAAAAATCCTTTAAGAGAAACATTAAAATTTACCTCTGTCAGGTTACCCAATGCATTGGATATATATCTCTCCCCCTAGATTTATCAAGGATGCATCCGTATAAGTAAACAATGCCCATAAATCATAACATAATAATCACACTTAAAACAAACATAAATTAAAGGCAAAATTTCCATATTCCAATCGAAATATAACATTTCAAGATATTTACCTAATCAATACCTTGTCAAAAACATTTTCAACACCAAAATACAAAAAAAAATTATATGGATTTTATTTTCCTTTTAAAAATATTACGGCTTGGTAAGGAATCCAAATATAAAATAATTATTGTGGTAGATGAATGTTCATTGTCATCGCGTATGATAAAAAAACATTCCCATTGTAATTTAGTAAAATTCTATTTAGAAATAAATTCTTTTTAAACACAATTTAAAATATTTAATAAAGATATTATTTAATCAAAGTGTTACACGCCACTTTAATCTTTTATAGGAATTAACATTTAATTTTATTTTCTATATAACTAAATCCTTAAAACTATTTTAAAAACCTTGAAATTTATAAGAATTATTTATAAGATTATATCTTTAAAACATTTAAATAAAATGTTTGTAGTTAAAAGTATTTTACCACATGAGAAAATACGTGAATAAAAAGAGTTAAAGAATAACATTAAACAGAACATATAATACCATGAGATTATGTATATTCATGATATAATATGTCAATTGTCAGTATATAAACCATGTAGGATGATAAATGTGCACAATATCAAGATATTCCTTAAATGAAAGAAGATTGAGACATATTCCCTTACAAAAACTCGACAGCCTAATGGCATCACATTACAATTAAAAAAATGACTTAATGAGAGATAAATTGGTCTCTCAACATGTGGACATAAAATTTATAGCAATAAGTATATATATGAACATATCCCAACTTTATAAAATTCTAATTTAATGACATAAAAGACGACTTTGACTATAAGAGGAGGGTGAAATGTTCCCTTCCCTCAAGTCTGACCTCACATGTATGTTACTTGTTCTTCGTGAATAATAACCGTAAGTTAATTTATAATTTATTAGGAGACTTTTTAATTTTTATTATTCATTTTATATTACTTATTACATTTACGTAAAAAATTAATTATTTGAGTTCATATCGGACATTTTGTCGATGTTTGGAACATGAGTAAAAAATAAACATGTTATAATTACAAATTTTCCATGTGGTCAAAAGTCCATTATCTCCAAAATTATATTCATGATTTAGATATAATATATATCATATATATATATATATAGTATATATGTATTAGGAATAGTCTATATACATTTGGAATATGAAAGTGAAATGCACCGTTTATTGAGATGGTTAGTCGTATGAACACATGAACACTACTTTCATTTCATATTTTCAAATTTAATGGAATGAAAAAAATGATACATAGGTATATTGTTATTCTAGTATAATATCATATTTTATATACATTACATAACATCATTAAATGCTTCCTTTACACGTCGCATGTATGGTATAGATGAGTCATGTCACTTTGAGGGGGCGGTAATCTGTACTTCTATAAATGAAATTATCATATTTATATAACATGAAAATCATAAATGTATGTAGAAAATGAGAATTAAAGAATAATATAGAAAAATAGATATCATTAATATCATATATAGATATAGTTCCATCATAATGGCCACCATGAGATGTGGTAGGCAGAAATCGAACAACCATCGTTTTGTGAGACAATAGTTTGTCGAACACAAAAACAGTATGTTCGTATCCATTATATAAAGGTCTTTGTAAGAGTAGTTAGAATAATTGCCATAATGAAAATAAAATATATTTAATATACTAGTGGTGTTATATAAACAATGAATTAGAAGAGCATAAGGAGTGGAGAGGAAAAATAATGAGAATAATCTTGAGAGAAGACATTACCTCAAATCGGGTTACTCCTTCTGGGTTGAACCCTAAGGAATTCATTAATTGAATTAATCCAAGTGTAAGGATTATAAAAGTAATAGAGGGATAATGGGAGATTATTGGACCAGTTTTTGGAGTAGAAAAGGGGCTTGTGAGGTGTGTAAAATGGGTTAGAGTTTATATCCTTTTATAAAAGGGAGGAGGTACTATTTAGAAAACTCTAGAAAATGTATTTTATTATAAATTTATTTTCGATTTCTAAAATCACCAAAGATAGTCAAGTATAATATAAGATGATGATGGGTCTAAATACTCTCGAAAAATGGGTTTTAGACATGTTTAGGTCCTAAAATTTAACTTATCTTTAATCATTAACCCTTAGTTAAATAATTTAACTTTTACCATGTCCTCTTGTATATTCATCCTATATGATTAATATACATTCTATAAAATTCTAAAAGACCCAAAAATGGGTAATTATTGAAATTTGTAACATCACATGTGTAATTTGGAAGAATCATATATTTTTAGGATTATTGTGTCATTTAATAGAATAATATTTGTTTTAAAAACTCATTTATACCAATTTTGACACTATTCATATCAAATTTTTAAAAAAACTATAAAAAATTGATTTTTTTAAAAAACATAGGTTATATCAAATATAAAAAGTTATAATCATCCATAATATTCGTGTTTGGCATAAAACGTTTCAAAAAAATTAATTCTAATATTTTTATCTCATTTATTTAAATCATTCATTAATAAGGTATTCTATACAATACAATTGTGTCATAAATAAATATATCTATTTAACTTCTAAAAATCATAAATAAAATACTATAATATATTAAAAATATTTATATTTCCAAATAATATTTATAGTCTAAATTATCCTTTATAGATCCAAATATAAAAATTGTTTTACTAAAAGATATACGGTTTTGTTAAATTTTCCATATCATTAAATTAATTTTTTATAAAATGACATTTTCACTAACAAGTGGCTCCATAGGGTCCCAAAATAGACCCATGGATTCCCATTTTCGGAAATGTATCATCCAATTGGTTTAAACCACGTGTTAGGGTAATTTACTATTATTATAATATTATTTATTTACCATTGTATACTAGATTTACCTTTTAACAGTGGTAAATAAAATATTTACTGATGTTACACTTAATTATATCTAAAAATTAAAGATATCTATTTACACAATTTGGATATCTTGATTCAAAATATTGAATCCATTTTTTCATATTCAATAAATAGAAGTTTCAGAAATTAATTTAAAATTAATACCCATTGTCTAAACCAAAAAGTCTGTTTTTAATAAGTAAAAACAACCAAAAGATTAACATGTGTTTATGTCCAATTTCAAAGTGAAATTACTTTCAAAAACAACCATTGGATTAAATTATTATAATATAATATAACTACACATTACAACCAATCAAAAGGCCAGTACAATTATAGAAATAAATTAGATTAAAAGGTAGTTTTGAATTAAAATGCATTATCTGTTACTATTCAACAAAAAGTGAACTTTAACTAAAAAATACAAAAATATTTCTAAAATTAAATAATGAGGTCCTAATTCTAAAAAATAATATTATTTTTTATAACGGAACATATATAAGTGGAAAAAATAGATTTAAAAAGGGTTATCCTTCAAAAGGTGCTAAATCAACCATTTAATGAATATAAAAGTATTTCATGCTTAAAATCAGATTAATTCTTATTTTAAGCCTTTAATATTTATTTGATAAAAGTAACAATATTTAACAAAGATTTTTAATCATATTGTAGTTATATCAATTCATTCCCTTCAATACAATGGCTATCCATTAACTACCATTTAAAATAATAATAATATTATATTAGTTTTCAGTATAACTCAAGGTTGTGTGCAAGGTAAGATTTCAAAAACAACCTATTATTGTGTTATAAGGATGATTTTGGAACTAGAATTCCAAATGAAAGTAAAATAAATATTTCATTCAAAAAAATTAATACATATGAAAATATAATATTCTTTTTTTACCTGGGATGTTACATCCTTCTTTCTTTGGGGAATAGTGTACTCGTAATTTTCAAATTAGGCTGAGAAACATCATTAAAAGCCCCACAGTAGAAAAAGAGTCAATAAAACTATCACATTAAAAGAACTAAAGAGAAGTATAAAGGTCATATGAGATAACCCATACTAGGATTCTTCGTAAGAAATCATTGATATGGGAGAGAAACTAACTCTCATAGATTACTAGAGATTGATAGAGAACTTCATCAAGAGAAAGTTAACAATAAGAAAACCACAAAATTTTAATGGGTTAAATGTTTATTGGTTTCCCAGTAGAAAAAGTAAAAAGAAAATGGTTTTTTATGTTCCATTTCATAAAGTTGGAGATTTTATTTATGAGACTGACTAAGAACATAAGGAAATACACATACGTTTCTTGTAGAGTTTCATCCATTAATTTGTTTATAACAAAAACTCATCTTTTATCCAAATAATGATTATCCAAGATGACTTGGTCACACTTGATTTTCTATAATCAACTTCTATAGAATAAAATAATTCAAAAAAGATGAACTGTATATTTCCCTTGTCTTTAGATATTAACCAAAACCAAAATTGTTAGTATAAGATTAGATGATCTCCAAAAAGGTTAATCCTTTAGATAAAGTAATACTTAACTTAATCTCTATAATTAAACAAAAAATACCCAAATTTCAAAAAACCATTCAATAAACAATTTTCCTTACAATTATTCAAAATTATCCAAACTATGTTTGAAACCCAAAATTCAGATGGATTTGATCACATAGTTATCCTCGATAAATCTTAACATTTATCTCTAAATAACATCGACTACTCTTAATGTCACATACTTAAATGTAATTACCCAAATAAGATATTCTCTATTGTAGGTTATATATTTCCATAAATAACCCAGATCACTATATTTCCACAATAAAAACATAGAATCTTCCAAAATAAAAATCCAACATTACGCCTGAATTGAAATTAAAATGTATACTATTTTCCTTAAACATATTCTGTTCCCAAAAGTGAAGATGTCTTCCAAAATAACCTTTATCACATAATCATCAAAAAGTTTTCCTAAAAAAAGGATATTCATTTGATAAAACATTATATTCAAAATAAAATTATTCCGGATTAATTAAATCATTTACCCAAAAATGAATTAGTCATACAAACTAGGGATTTCATATAGGCTATTGGTAGGTGATGCACCATTTTCACCCCTGCGTTGTCGGTTCGATTCCCATGGAATTGCTGAACGCGGTGAGTTTTCACCCATCCTATGGGTTTTCATTTTTCAAAAACCATATCATTGTTATAACATTCAAAAAAATGAGATTAATTCCTCAAATATAACCATTACATATTTTAACCACCAATGTTATCTCATACATCACATTTTCATACGAAAAAGATATAATCTTTAATTTCCTCAAATTCAAGGATCACATACACCCAAATGTTTCATTGTAACTATATCTAAAAAATAGAAGATAAGTATTCCTTGAATAAGATTATCAAATATCAAACATTAGGGTTACATATAGTAGAAAAAGTCATCCTAAGAAATCACATCATTAATACATTTAATAATATCATCTTATATAGATCCAATATAACTCATCAATTACTAAAATGTAGATTTCTTAATCATCAATCATTCATCCTGATCCTTTACACTTGTTTTTTGATCATATATTTATACTTATTTTCTATAATCATAATCATTCCCAATGTCCTAATATTTTAGTAATGTCAATACATGAGCTAAGAAATAATCCATACATTTTTTTGGTCATTTTTAGTTTCCTCGTCGTTGATTGAAATGGTATTTGGTATTAATATACATATTTTTGTATCGTCATACTAATATCATTCCCAAAATATTTTCATAGAACATATATTTTCAAAATTACCATGCACAAAATGTTTAAAACCTTCTATTGATTCTTCAAAAATAACTTCTTTCCCTTTCATGGAGTCAATTGGAAGCTTCCTTTTTCTATGGAATATTCTCTCTTTAGGACCTTTATTACAACATCTATATCATTTTCCAATCCATTTGAAAGATTTTACTATGTGATTCATTCCACATCCTTTACACATAGGTTTTTGAATATAATTACATTTATGATTATTACCTGAACATCTGTAGGGATTAGTTTATCTTATATATGATGTCTTATAGAAATCACCATGGTTTATGTGGTCAATAATGACTCTCGATAGTTGGTTGAGAATAATTAAAAGAGTTATCATATAAGCAGTCATTTAATTCTATTGCATATTTAAAAACCACCACAATTTATTTCTCATTCATTGTAACTTTAGTGCCTCTTAGATCCATTTATTTACAAAATCCACAAAGGTCAATGTGTTTTAATCTATAAAATCATCAAATAATATCTTCCATGGAGGGTAAATACTAAGATATAATTATTCATGTTATCCAAAACTCATTCAATTTATCTAAAATAATAATAAGACTTTATAATATGCTAACCATTATGGTTATGTCTCTTATTCTTAAATAAAAACCTAACCTCAAAATTATCCAAACTGACCTATGATACCAAATGTAATTCCTTAGCCTTAAAAAACTACATAATCATGAGTAAAATCAAGAATTAATATTGAGGATATTTTCATGTTTATAACTATTTAGAATTAGTTCAGAAAGTATATAAAACATCATGAATATTAAATTTAGGCACTTCTACTAAGTATACATTTTTTCATAACATAAAAAACTTAAAAGTAAAGAAATATGTTTAGTTCCATGTTTAAGAGAGCATAACATTTCTATGGTCCCATCCATGACCCTATTCAACTTTAATTCCACTAGAAATCATTTTAAAAATACAGGATAAGCATAAAAATCATTGTGAGGGATATAAAATAAGGAAAGAAAATATTAGTCAATCAATACATACAAATCAAAGAAGTCAGAAATTTCAGTATTAATAATTAATCTCTTTAACATTACTCAAATAATCACATGATTTATGAATAAAACATAAAAATCATAATTCATAAATGGAACTTGTGGAATCCAAAACATACTTACATTATATCTATCATAGATACATAGGGAGTTATGTCTGATATTTCCATCACTGTATATTCCCTAAATATTTTTAGATAAATATTAAAATTTACCTTTGTGACGTTACCCAATGAATTTGAGAGCTATCTCAGGCTCACCAGCCATAGGTTTATCATAGAACCACCCATATACGTAATCAATTCCCAAAAACCATAAAATAGTCATAAAACATAATAACATAAAGGAATGATAACATTTCACCATTCCAATCACTATATAACATTCGAAGATAGTCACATAATCAGTACTTTTTCAAAGCCATTTTCAATACCATAATACATAATAAGAGTATGCGGCATTTATTTTCCTTTTAAAAACATTACATCTTGTTGGAGAATAAAAATATAAAATAATTCTCATCGTGGAATAATGTTCATTTTCACCGCATATGTTAAAAAGAAACTTTCCCATTGTTCTTTATTAAAACTCTACGTAGAAAAAAACTTCTTTTTAAAAACAATTATAACATTTAATAAAGATATTTTTGAATCAAAGAGTCACATACCACATTGTAAGTATTATAGGAATTAAAATTTTAAATCATTACTTTCCAAATAACAAAATCCTTAAATCCTTTTGAAAAAATGGACATTAATAAAAATTATTTAGATGATTAATTTGTTAAATCATTAAAAACAATGATTAAGTTAAAGAGTCCCTTACCACTTGAGAAAATACATGAATAAAAATTGTTTGAAAATAAAATTAAACAAAACATAAAATAGCATGAGAGTATGGAGATTCATGATATTTTATGTCAGAGGGAAATATATGAATGTTATAGGATAATAAAGGTTCCCAAGATAAAGATATTCCACAAATTAATGGGGATTGAGACATAGTCTATTACGAAAATTAAGCATCCAAACGATGACATAATAAAATTCATAAAATTATTTGATGACAGAGAAATTGGTATCTCGTCACATGGACATAAATTGTACATTAATAAGGATATATAAGAACCTATCCCAATATTTTAAAATTGAAATTTTATAACATAAAAGAAGTCATTGATAAGAAAAGGAGGTTGAAAGGTTCCCTTACCTCATGTCCGACTAGTCTTGTATGTTTCTTGTTCAACATGAATGGTAAACATAATTTAATTAATAATTTCTTAATAACATTTATCATTTTCTTAAATCCATTTATATCACTTATTACCTTGAAATAACTTTTAGTAAATTATTTTATTTCATATCAGACATTTTGTCAATGTTCGGAACTTGAGTAAAAAATGAACTTGTTATAATTACATGTTGTCCATGTGGTCAAATTTTAATTATCTATATAATTATATTAATGATTTAAATATTTTATATATCATATATATTTATTATATATGTATTTATAATAGTTTATATAATTTTTATTTAAGCAAGAGGAACACACTGTTCAGGAAAACAGAAAGTCGTACATATGCATGAACGCTACTTTCATGTCATTTTTTAATTTTTAAAATAATTTAAACCAAATGATTAGTAGGTATATTATTATTATAGTATAATATAATATTTTATATACGTTACATATGTTCATTAACCCCATCCTATATGTGTTCCATGTATTGTATGAATGAGTCCTATAATTTTGAGGGGGGTGTTGTCCGCACTTCCTCAAATGAAATTTTCATATTTTTACAACATGAAAATAATAAAGGTACGTCCTAAAAGATAAATAAATATTACTAGAGATAAAATAAATATCATAAATATCATATTTATTTATAGTGCGATCATAATGGCCACTCGTTTTGAGTTGGTAGGGGAAAAATTAGAAAATCATCATTTTATGAGGCAGTTTTTCGCCACACACAGAAATGGTATGCTAATTTCCATTTGATAGAAGTGTTTTTAATTTTATTATGAATAATTATGATACAAAAAACTATTATATTTATGATACTGGTTTTTTAGGTAAAAATAGAATAAGAAGATCATAGGCATTGGAGAAGGAAAAATAATGGAATGAAACGTGATATAAGACATTACCTCAAATCAGGTAACTCCATTTGGTTTGAACCAAAATAATTTCATGAATTTTATTAATACTAGGGTAAGGATTATAGGAAGAAGATAGGGATGTTTGGATATTATTGTATCATATTTTGGATGAGAAAAGTGGCTTGAGAGGTGTGTGTAATGGGCTAGAGTTGATGTCCTTTTATAGCATGGAGGAAGAACTATTTTGAAGACTCGCGAAAATTTATTTTATTATAAATATATTTCCTATTTATAAAGGATGAAAAGTTATTTATGTGGATTATAATTTAAGGATGGATATAAATACTTAAAAAATGATTTTTAGACAAATTTAGGCCATAAAATTACCCTTATCTTTTTTAATTTATCCCTCAGTTAACTAATTTAAATTTTACCATGTACTCTAGTATATTCATACTTTATGGTTAATATAATTACTATAAAATTCCAAGAGAACCCATAATGGATCAGTAATGATATTTTAAACATTATATATATTAGTTGGTAGAATATTATATTTTAGGATTATTTTATCATTTATTAAAATAGTATTTTTTTTAAAAACTCATTTATGTACATTTTAACACTAATCATATCAAGAGATTTAAAAAATATATAACAACTTCATTTTTATATAAATGTACATTAATTAAAATAAAATAAGTTATATTAATCTATAAAATTATTGGATTGCATAAAATGGTTTGGCCTTTCTCCAACCCAGAGTTCCTTCCCCCTCTTCTGAAAGCCTCGTTAAACCCTAAAGTTCTGGATTTAATTGACTGATTTCTGAATCTTCATCCCTCCTCATCTAATTTTATAGAAGACTCAGCCTTGTTGAATCTTACCCTGGTGGCTTGGTTTAGGCCCATAGGTTGATCAGTTGATGACTTCGACCGATTCGTCTTCGGAGCATGTGATCTTCATGAAAGAGCTGTGGATGGCCTGCTCAACGACAATCAAATCATGATAAGGTTCGAATCAGAGGAATATTTCATCCAAGCCTAGTCATGGGATCCTCATAGCTTCAATGGATCTTGTTTTCTGATTTTCTGTTGGTCCTTAGATATTCATATGAATCGTGACTCACCATCCATTGCAGTTTGGTTAAGTTTCCCAACTTTTCCTTTGTCCTTTCAAAATCCTTTGGTTATTCACATGTCAGGAAACATTGTAGGTAGATATCTCTACTCTGATAGTCATACCAAGGTGGTTTTCCATCTTGTGAATCCCCGGGTGTGTGCTGAAAGGGATCCGTCTCGCATTCATTTTGATTTTTTGGATCACCATTGGTGAGGAATACCGATACAAATAGAGGGTTTTTTATGAAAAATGGATGAGTTTTCTGGATCTTGCAAGAGATTGGGCCACTCGGTTGAGGTATTCCAATGTTGACATCCTTCACAGTTGATGAAGGTCTATCGTAATTGTCAATTTTCTTATGTGATCCCTGAGGATGGTGCAAGAAGTGGTGTGAAGGTGTGTTTGGACTCGAGAATTGTAGAGACGGTTGACGAACGAAGGGGCCCCCGTATTTCTGGTTCCGCTGTGGATGGAAATCATCTAGGTCTCGTAAGGTTTCTTTCAAGGAAGACTAGGATACTAGGTCTTCCAGTGGTAAGGAGAACCAAGCTAATCTGATGGATTCTAAGGTTCTCCAAAGGATAAGGCAGGACATAGGAATTCCGGATACTTCCATGGCTAGGCAAGATTAAATGTAGATTGGAAAAGGAAGGGATTACGGATCTACGGAGGCAGTCATCACGGCCAGTTCTAAGGATACTAAATGTCTTGATCCTCTGGATAAACCTTTTATATCATTGAGTGAAGGTTTTGAAGGGCTTTCTAAAGATATGTTGGTCACCGGACTATAGGAGGATGTTTTTGTAGGAGGTGATGGTGGTGAGGAGGCATTGGAGGGTCAGCAGGTTTAATATAGTGGGCATGAACCAGCTTTAGTTGGTGAGGAAGTCTTAGAGGATCAGCAGGTTGAATGCTTGGGGAATGAAACATGTACCATGACTATGGAATAAAACCACAATGTGGCTAGGAGCTATCCATTGGTGGAGAAGATGGATCATAGGCTTGGGGATAATGTCAAACCCTTTATGTAAAAAGTTACTACTGAGGATAGGCTTCTCCCTTTGATGAAGAGTAACACTCCATACTAGAGGTCGGGGAAACACTCTTGGTGTACTGATGCTGTTTTGAGGGAGAGAAACAGAATTGGAAGGGAGAGTTCTGGGGGAGGGAAAGAAAATATGAGTGGTCCAGTCAGCCATTCATTCAGTGATGTTGTTTAAAGTGGGAATCAAATGATGGCAACGGCTGATGGACATTTTCTCAGCTACACAAATAAGAATACCTAGGAAGGATTTCTCATTTCCTCCAAGACTAATGCGGACTAGATCTGCCTCAAAGAGAAATAATGAGGTGACTTTGTCTTTTAAAAATGGTAGTATGGTCAAGAAGGAATCCCTGGGGCAATATGTATTTGATCAGTTTAAGAGTCGGGTTCAAAGTGAATGCTTTTGGAGGGATCTAGAATGGGAATTGGGTACTGGGGAATATGACTCCTTCCTGGGATGTGGAGACGAATCTGGTTGATATGATGTGTAATTCTATATTGTTATTCATTTTATAACATTTTTGTTTCAATTTTATGTGTTTGTGGTTGTATGTTGGGGTACTAGAAACCCATAAAACAGCTTCAAAAAATGAGAAAAAAATTGATTTGCAGCATTTATAAGGTAATCTCTTCATTGCCATTGGGCCATAATTAAATATACTTATTTAATGTAGAAAAGTTATAAATAATATATGGTTTTTTTTATAATTTTTATCTTTCCATTGAATACTTATAGTCAAATCCATATAAAAATTGTTTCACTAAATGATATATGTTTATGTTAAATTTTCCTAAACATTAAATTAATTTTTATAAAATATCATTTTCACTTAAAAGTATCTACATGGGGTCCCGAAAATGATCTAAGAATTTCCATGGTATGAAATGTATCATCTAATAGGGTTATCACATGTTTTTGGGTAATTTAATAATATTCTATTATTAATTTTTTCTCTTATTTACAATATTTACCCTTTAACCATAGTAAATAAAATATTTACAGAAGTTACAATTCATAATATCTAAAAAAGGTACCTATTTACAAAATTTGGACCTACTGATTCCAAATATAAATTCTATTTTTCCAAATTCAAAACATGTAATTTTCATAAATTAATTTAAAAATAATTCTCATTATCAAAACCAAAAAGCATGTTTTCAATATGTAAAAACTACCAAAAGATTGACATGTCTTTATGATCAATTTCAAAGTGAATTTACTGTCAATGAATATAATGGGATTAAATAATAAAAATTTACTCTAATTACACTTTAAAACCAATTAAAATCATAGTCTAGTCATATAAATAAATTATACTAAAAGTCAGTTTTGAATTAAAATGCATTATTTATCACTATTCATTAAAAACTGAACTTTTATAAAAATCTACCAAAATTTAACCCAAAGTCAATTTTGATGTCCCACATCAAAATAAGTAGATTATTTTATTATATTGAAAATATAAAAGTACAAAAACTTGATTTAAAAAGGCTTCACCAAAAAAAGGTGGTAAATCCAACTTTAAAAAAATATTAGGGTATTGCATGCTTATAATCCGATTAATTCTTATTTTAAGCCTATAAAATTTATGGAATAAAAGTAAAAACATTTAACAAACATGTGTAATAATATTGTAGTTTTTTATTCATTCCCAACAATACAATGGCTTGGAATTAACTACTATTTAAAATAATAATAATATTATATTTTTTTCGATATATCTCAAAGTTGATTGCAATGTAAGATTTCAAAGAAAACCATTATTGTGCATTGAGTACACTATTAGATATAAAATTCTGATTTAAATTAAAGTTAATATTAAATTAAAAAATATTAATAAATATGAAAAAGTTATATTTTTATTTACCTAAAATGATACAATAATGACCTAATATTAACATACATTAAAATTACATTACTTTTTTCATAATACTTAATAAATTACACAAGTAGATTCCCAATTAAGATAATAGTAAAATTCCATTTGAAACATTAAAACATAAAAATTGGTATAATATCGAGGTATATTATCTCATACTAGGATAATCATGATTAACACCATTCTTAAACAAATTATACATTATACATATTTTCATAACAAGTGGAATGGAATCATAAAATGGGGTGAGATCATATTTTCCATAAGGGTTACGAGGGAGATACATAAAAATACTCATGAACATAAGAGAATAATAACATGATGATATCATTATAAGATCATACCCTGCATATAGAAGATAATAACCCTGGGACATGGCATAAATATTGGTAGTTAATAATGCAATAATCATATAGAAATCATAGAATATGTAAAGGGTGTCGTTCGAGTATGTGTGGATCACTATGGGTGAATAATACCACTGCAAACAGCATGTGATTTATGAATCTTGGACTGATTATTGCTATGAATGCAAGAGGTTGGGCCAGTAGATGGAGGCTAGCCGTAGGAATGCTAAGATGAATGCCATGAATTTGAGATATAACGATGGTAGTGAAGTGGAGATTCTCCCTAACGGAGATCTGCAACTCTCTAGGTCGATGGGCAGACAAGGAGGCTCTGTCAGACCTCTAAGGGTGTGCGATGGGCCAAGGGAGGTTGAACCGGATCAGAATCCGAGAGCCTGTTCACCATCGAAAGAAGGTTTGAAGAGTCCTTTGAATACAATAGTGGAAAATGTGTTTAAGAGGATGCAGCAAGATCTGGCCGGGCCATCCTATAGTAATAATTCGTTACTCAAGGTCGATGGGAGGGAGGACAAGATGACTCACCGGACTGACTCTCATGCGGGGCTTAGGGCATCTGGGAGTTCTCATTCTCCAGAGAAACTAGAGGTATTTGTGGGTGAGGTTTCTATGGGGGTTGATGGCCCCGATCTGTAAGACCTAAGGAAGGGATGGTAGGGGCCGATTATGGAGGTAGCCCATCTAAATAGTGCGGTAATATCAGAAATTGAGCGGGCTGGTGATGCTACCTGTGAGGAAGGGGTCAGGGGGTACAATATTCCATACTGGTGGGAAACAAATTTGATGGCCTTTCTTTGGAAGGACTTAGCAATGAACATGCCAAATAAAAAACTTCAAATAGGGGAAGAGTGGAGCATGGAATGGGAGACAGTAAGAGCATCTCTACTGGAGAATTACATCTGAGGATTTGCAGGAGTACCAGAATGAGGAAAGGTAGAAAGGACTACTCCTCTTTTCCACCTCTTTTGAAGAACCAGTTTGCTAAAAAATAGTAAATGAGAGGGTGGAAAGCGAGGCCTTATGTCAAGCAGATCAAGCTCAACCCAGACCCTAGGGCTTAATTCTGATTTTGGGGGATGAGGTTCAAGAGTAGGTGTTGTATCTCAATGCATCTGAAGAGGAAGCATCCAAGATGATGGGACATAATATTAGAGTGAACCTTAATGAGGATCAATATTCTTGGGTTGACAAACAAGACACAATTATAGTTTAGGGGTTCAATCAGGGGTTTTTAAAGTTTTAGGAATATATACAGGTATTGGATAAGGTTTCTACTGCTATATAAGTTCTAGTAAGTGAAGAGCCTCTAACTCAAGTAACAGATATTTCATTGAAGTTATTTAGGGACATGGAATCTGTCAGGTTTAAATATCATTTCAATGACTCTATTCTAAATTTTTGACTGATTCATGGTCTACACTTTTCATTAGTGTTGGATTAAGAGGTTACTTTTTCCGTCAGTGGGTATTCATTTGGATTGGTTGGTTATGTGTTTTTATGTGGATGTCTCAGATTTTGTGATGTTTCTAATGGGAGAGGCTCTGTTCTGTTGTGTACCTACGTTTTTTTTGGTTTTAAATTGGAATTTTCTGTTCGTGAAGAGGCCAGGCCACATAGTAGAACATTCTAGTGGCGGAACCTTCATCTTCTTTGGATGTTCTCTACTTATGAATTTTTTTTATGGCTTCGATGTTGTTTTGGATGGTTTGTGATTATCTTTCTGGATGGAAATTTGATCTGCATTTTGATAAGTTCAGTGGTGGTTCCTATATAACCAGCACACTACATGGGGTTATTTTATAAATGTGTTTCATCCAGCACACTACATGGTATTCTTCAAATGAGGTTTAGAGCAAGGAGCTTTCACCTTTGCATGCCATTCGAATTTGGATGTTCCAGAGGGTATGGCTCTGCCATCGGTACCGTGCCCATGCACCCGTGCACGGGACAGCAAGATGAGCTACCTTGTGAATGTGAAGGCATGTCATCATGATGTAATAGTTGGGAAGGGTCATATCTGGTTGTCTTTACTTAGGTTATTGTCTTTCATGGTTTTAATTGCTTGTAATGTTTGGAATTTGCGGTTTCTCACTTTTTCCTCAAAATTGTTGATAATAAAAAAGTTAATTTTCAGTCAGTCGATTCTACCAACATAGAATTTCATAACATGTTTGTCTTCAACTGCATCATGTGTATCTATTGTGTTCTTTGGATAACAACACGTGTACACTCTTATTTTTGATCATTGGCTACAAATCATGTACCATGTTGTTATTGGGATTAGGATAACCATTGTCTCTCTTTTTTTGGTATTGATTTACAACTCATGAACACTTTTTTTTGGATTGGGATAGAAAAAATGTACTCTTTGAGTTCATATAACAATTATCATCACTCAATGGATTTGAGGGAGATATATTTCCCACCTATAAGTTAATGAAATCATGCCTGCCTATACTATCAGTTAATAAAAAATCTATCATATCATGACCTATAAAAAGTGATGGGTCTCATAAACATCATAACCCTAGAAATGAAATGGTAATCATAACCATTTAATCATATCACAACATTTTGAGGATGGATAGGTTTGATAATTATTTCAATATATAATAGTGAATCAAAGGAAGTGGGTTTCATATGAATATAACACCTTATAGATAAAATGATTTTATAATTACATAAACCAAGAAGGTGAAATGAGTTTTTTAATATTCCTATCATTAAGACATATCTCATTCAATAAAATTATATTAATGGACCCTTGGATCATATCCACTATAAATAAAGGGTAACATGAACATATGTTATGTAAGATGGGAAATGAATTTATAAATAAAAAAACATTTCATGAGAAAAATGACATTTATTCTATGAGAAATAATTTTTAAAAAATTAATCATTTCAAAAAAAAATTCATTTTAAATTATATTAGAAATAATATAACGTAAACATGATAATCTTTTGAAACCCTTTTTCATTGAAAAAACCTTGAAATCCCAAGAAGAACTGCTAAAAAATTGAAAACATTATTCTATTATAATACATTTAAAGCCAAACAGAAGGGCGTGAATTTATTTTTAAAAACCTTTTATAGATAATGGATTTGAAAATTTATACAGAAACCATAATATCCTCCAAATTGTTTTATTTTAAAATAACATCTCAAAAAAATTTGAAAGAACCATTGAAAAATAATGTAAGATTATTTTATAAAATTAAAAGTATTTGGAAAAAACATTTAATTGAAAACAACATTAAATTAAAAAAAATCAAAAATATCCAAAAAAATTTTTTAAAATAACCTTGTAAACAAATAAGTGTGTTTCTTGGAAATTAAATCCATGAATGCTATTAATTATAAACATAACGAACATTCCTTTCTCACAAAAAATGTTTATAAAAGATCGTTGATATAAGAAAGCAATAATATTACATTTACAACCATTTTATAACCTGATGAAAATTAACTTCAAACATCACATGATAATAGTAAAACTTTTATAGAAACTTTTTTTAGATATCCCAATTATTAATGAACATGAATTTATGACTGAAATTATAGCAACATGAAATCATTAAGTAGAGACCCTGTGTCTACTATCAATTAAAATGGAATGATAACATGAAATAAAAATCAGAAGGACTGAAATGTTAGTAGTCTTGGTAAACTTGATAAATAAATGGGAAAAGAATAAAATAATCACAACATATGTTTTTTCCAAAATTACTTCAAGGATAATCACTTCATTCCATCTAGAATATCCTTAAATATCATTCTTACCTATTTAATTCATGGAGAAAGAAATATTAAAAAGGGTGTGTGGAAATACTTATTATGGGAAAAATACAGTGTACAAAAATTAAATCAATGGGAAGAATAATTATGGCATGTTAAATAACTGAAAACATGTACTATAAAGTCAAAAAACTGATAAGGAGGTGAAAAAACAATCTATAAAGGTATTATATAGAATATCATACCATTAAAAAAGAGATTATTAAAAAATCAATATGGAAATGTAAGAAACTAGAACACGTGAAATATATTTGATGAAAGAAAAATGAAAATTATCCATTTATATTTTGATGTAAAATATCATGAATGAAAAATAAATGAAACTAAATGAAGGTAATTCGTAATTATTGGACATCGCATCTTATGAAAAAGAAAACATCCATGATCAATATCCATCCCTCAAATAGTTTAAAACAACAGGTACAAAAATATTTAATTTCTATAACTCAATTGACTCATGATAACCTCTTGATTCATCAAGGAGTTATATAATTTTTAGTTTTCAACCATTATTTCATGTCCATAGAATTAGTTTTTTTGAGTAATATATTTAATTAATAAACAATATTCCATATCAAATTTTATCTTTGAATAAAGAATATAGAATTATCAATGTTTCCCCAAATAATAGTACAAAATTAAAATTATACACCTTATAAAAAATGGTGTATAGCTTACGCAATAGTAATATCGACGATAATTAAAATAAAGAATTTAGGGGAAATTCAGTGTACACTAATAACTTGGGGTTGAGTATTTCAAGGGGAATGAAGAATGAATCAATGAAGTGAATTTTATTTATATCATTGGTAAAGTCAATCATAACCCATATAGAGGAATAATAATGATTTTATCATTACAACATATTCCTAGTGGAGTAAAATAAAGGGTTGTTTTAATTAATGAATAAAACTTCTATAAAAATATCTCTTATAAACAATCATGAGGATGATATCCTTTTTTAACCATTCAAAAAAAGTTTATTTAAAAAATATCTTTGGAAGTAATTTTATTTAAAATTTATCTTTTAAAATAAGAAAGGTAAGCATCAATGAAATTATGGTGTTTAGAAATATTATGGTAATACAAGGTAAAATGAGATTTCGTTCTTGATGGAAAAAAATATAAAAAATTCGTTGTTAGGAATGTGATAAGAAAATTTTTTTAAAAACATTTTTAAATGAAAAAATATGGGAAAATTTATTTAATAAATAATTTTAGAAAATTTAAAATCATTATTAAAAAACATTTTTATAAAACCGTATTTTATACGAAAACATGTTCTATAATATAAGGGAGAACGAAATCCATTTTTCATTAAAAAACCTTTCCTTATATTTATTGAGAACCAAAGAGTGAGAAAACCTTAAAAATATATGGAAAAGTTAATAAAAAATCATAATATATTAAAATAAAATTGTTTATTGACTAATGGTTAAATAATAACCAGAAATTGAAATGAAATATCATTAAAATTATCCTTGAGGAAAATAATCATTAAACACTCTTATGTGTCTCATTCCACTTTAAAACATTTTAAATCATAAGCCTTGTGAAATAATAAAATTAAATGAAATCGTTAATTATGATGAATATAAAATTATTAATTATATAATATATCAAAAGTAGTTGTATATACACCACATAAAATTATTAGTTATTTGAATATGACATTTATCTCATAGATGTAAAAAGTGAGATGACAATCCCTTACCTTACATCAGATTTCTCTCATATATCTATATATTCCAAACTAACAAAAATATGTTAATTATTTAAATTTTTTTATAACCATATTAATGTTTATAATGACTATTATTTAAATTATTTCCATGTTTTATAAAACTACTTAATAAATTAAATTTACAGTAGACTGTATGTACGCATTAGCTATGTTCCATTTTTTCATTGATTTTTATGGAATGAAGGTAAGTAACACTATATCATTATTGAATGATAATTTTAACTTCAATACAATGTTATATAATATTTGATACCTATATATATATATATATATAAATTTCTTTTGATGTAAAATGAATCACATTGTTTCTAGGAGGCATTATTCCACAATTCCATGAATGACGTTATCCCATTTTAAGTGTGTGAAAGGATAATAAGGAAAATGAAATATATAATCCTTAAATAAAGTTAAAATCTGTTATAAATATAATATAGAAGTTTTTTATTTGACATATGTTAAAATAAAACCATAATTTATACATTCCACGTATAGCGTGAATGAATCACATCACTTTGATGGGGTGGAAGTCCACATTTTTATAAACAATGTTATCATATTCCCACAAATTTGAGTGAATTAAAAGTTGTGCTATATATTTATTGTTGAAGTTTAAAGAAATTATAAATACCATATATAATATATATAAATAGTATTGCCATAATAATTTCCAGACATGAAATTTTTTAACGAAAAAAAGAACAATCATCATTTTGTGAGGTGGTAGTTCTCCATACATACAAACAGTATGTTCACAAATTAGATGTAAGTGTCTATGAGTGTTGTTCGAAACTTTATCATTAAAAAACTAGTATATCTTTAAATATTTTTTATATAATCACGAAATAATAAGATTTTATGGGGTGGAGAATAGAAATATATCTAAAGAACATAAGAAAAGATGTTACATCATAATCAGATGACACCGATTGGTTTCAATCAAATGGATTGTGTCTATTTATATCATACCATGGTATTATTCATTGTTTATGGTAGTTATTTCTAGGATATATTTTTTATACCTTCTTCAATCCAAACTATCTAGAGAATTGTGATAAAGTCAGAGGAGAGAAGGCCTTTTTATATTGGAGGAGTTGTACTCTTGTAAATTTTGGGTAGGGAAACTCCACCCACATTTTTCAAAAGTAATTTGGATCCCATGATGGATAAAAATTATAACCAAGGGTTATTATGGTCAATTTATATCCATAAAATTAACATTGGAAATGTCTCTAGGTTATTTGGAACCTTAAAATTAAATTTTAGTCCCTTATTATGATTTATTTTACCTTAATCATTTTGATTAATATTTATTTCCAGAACGGTTATTTCTGGTAAAAAACTATGATAAAAATATTTAAAATTAAAATTTTTCTAATTTAAAATTACATCAATAACACAAATCATTTAAAATTTGATATAAAAAACAAGACAACAATGCAGGGTCTTAAAGAATAAATGTCAAACAAATTCCATGTTTTTATAGTTAATTTCAGATAAGAATTTATTTAATTAACCCTCTTTGGAATATTTTATCAAAATTAAATCTTTATAAAATTTAATACCATTTTAATATCTAATTTAACCTTATAAATAAATTATAGGAAAAAGTCATTTTGCCCTAAAATTTTGTTTTTTTCACTATACATTAAAAAATGAAACCACCCAAATAAAATACCCAAAATTTACCCTAACCTAATTATTATGTTTACCATTGAAATATGAAGTTTATTTTTAAATATATAATATGCAAAAGTTCTAATTTTTTTATTTTAAATAGGTTCACCTTTGAAAGGTAGTAAAAATTCCTTAATAAAAATATGGAATTTTTTGAGTAAAATTGTGTTTGTTTTTATCTTATATCTATAAAATCTAATAGATTAATATAAAAAATAATATATTTAATATATAATATATATATATATATATATATTTCATTATTATAAATCATGAATAGTAAATAATAAAATTTACTACGGTAAAATAGCTTTATGAGCCTAAAAATAGTTTTCAATAAAAATAATCTCATTATATAAAAGTTTTTTATATTCATTTATTATTAATTAGAAACCAATAAATTAATTGAATATCAGTGTAAAATATATATTCTGATAATAATGTTAATACTATTCATAACCTCCAACTTATCATCTATATTATATATTATAATATCAAACAACACTATTTTAATAACATATTATTGATCAGTAAAACTCTATCTTCCGTGTAACTTGAGCCCTTTATGAAACTCATTTTTGTGTGTGATATATTCTATCTCTATGTTAAATTAATTAAAATATATAATAAAATTATATAAAATATTAACTATATTATAAATTATTCTGATGTAAACTTCCCGTTTGTGCTCAGTGTTATGTGCCATACATGCTATCAAATAAATTATTCACAATATTTAATATTGGGTCGTTACATTATCCTAAAATTAATAAACATACATCCATTAAATTTAAAATAAATCTTGAGGACTGGTTGTTTCATATTCCATATTTACAAAGTCCATCATTATAAAAAGGATTTGTATGAAATCCTCTAAAAAATGGAGAATGGGAATTAAAATATTCACTTAGGGAAACATGTAACAAGATAACTAAAAAGGGGATCATTAGTGGAATATAGAGACACATATTTGTAGGAAAAGAATAATATTTATATAGAGTTATTGAAGTCACTAACCTCAACCCATTGAATGAACAATAAAAATTTTATGGTCTCAAAATTATAAATCTTCAACGATTCAAAAGAATGTTGATTTAACAAAAAGTAAGGCATTAGGATAAAAAATTGACGTCCTTTTCCACATGTTTAGAAATTCATATTTTCCATAAGAGTATATTTTAATTTACTTACTTGATACACTTTGATTTCATATGAATAATCATATGAATTCATTTTTCTTCGAAAAAATCTAATTAATTACTTACATGAAAAAATGGATATCCAAAAATAAAATTTTATTCAAAAGGGACTAAAATAAACATTTAACATATTATAAGGCCCATAATCTATTGAACATGTAACTATTTATATCTAATTATTATAAAAATTCAATATTGATAATTCAATAATCTCTAAACCAAAAAATGCACACTTATATTTTATTATTATAATTTATTCATCAAAATTTTTAACGAGAAACCATAACATATTAACAATTGTGTAGGTTAGTGGTTGGCATTATACCCTTTTCATCATTTAGTCATGGGTTCATTTCTAGCCTCCTTGCATGATTTGATTTGTTGTAACCCATCATAAAAGTTTTTATTTTCTAAAAACATCTACATATAATATCAAAAATAAATTTTATGGGCTTAAAATAAATAATTTTAATCATAAAATATACTTTTAATTTAGATTCTCAATACTAACCAAATAAATAAGTACCTCATCATTTTATTTACACATTGTTCCTTCCATTATCTATGGTTTATCCTCTTTAACATGTAATTGACTCATGTAACTTCCATGTTCCCAATATTTAGAAAAACGATCTATAAATGACTCATTTGGATGAGTTTCTTTTCATTTCATTATATTATTAATTTTTGAAATAAATTAATTGTATTATGTCTTTCTTTCCCACACAGAAATCATTTTCCCATTTTACTAAGACAATCTTCTTGGTGTATCCTTCCAACTTTCTTTCATGTGGGAATTCATTCCTTCTTCTCTCCATGGTATGCACCACTTAATATCATTTAAAACTCAATAATTTACTTATTTTATGTGTTTTGGAGTCATATAAAGTGTATGTTATTAATCATATTTCGGGACAACTGATTAGGATTAAACACATTATCTTTCACTACAACAAACATGTCATTTTTTATCATTATCACAACATTTTTATCCATGTACAATGTTAACATGAGTCTTTTGGGTTCAATACATTGAATAATAAAAATCGTAGTGTGAATAAAAATAGTATTTGAGAGAAAATAATATGATCAATTATATTATATCTAAATCATGAAGATATACTTTATATATTTAACCCCAAAGGTTTAACATCGGTTATTCAAATGGAAAAATCATTCAAAATAGCTAGTAAATAAAATGATTATTATACTAAGATTATCCCCATGAGTGTAAAACGGTGTGCACAATAAGGTATGCCTTCATTTACTGGGTCACTCCATGTTAGGCCTGACACACCTTGTAAATTTTTTCACCCTAATATACATTTCTACCAGAACAATGTCCACATGTAGAATCTAGACAGGGATGTATTTCTAGTAATACCCACATAATCTATACTTTTAAAAAAATTCCATTATCTAATTATATGATTTTCCACAAATTCTACCTTATGGATATGGTCTATAATCTTTAAATTCCTAAATAAAGTTCCTAAGGTTTCAAATAAATTTCCTTTGATAGAATATGTAGCGACCCGATCCCAGAAAGCCTGGATATGGTGTCTTTTAACCATTACATTGTAATTAATAGAAGGAATAAAATACCAAAGGACTGAGGGATTAATAGTCTTGGTAAACTAGATACATACATAATAAAATAATACACCAATTACTACATAATTATTTTCCAAAAATAAATTCATGGATAATAACTGTATTCTATCTCTAATATCCTTCCATAACTATCTTAATTCATAGATTTAGGGGTAAAGGAGATGTAGTAAGGGTGATCCCAAATTCTAAGTAAGGGAATCATTTAATGGAACAACTAATTGAGTAAATGAGAATAATAGTTATTGTATGGTAAATTACTATACAATAGTACCATATAATTAAGAAAACAAAGAAGTATATACATAAAAATATTCAAGGTAATAAATGGAAACACATTCTTTTAAAATAACTAGATAATTAAAATTAAAAATTTAATTTTATGAAACCGAATAACATTCCATTTAATAAATGAAATGAAAATAAAAATTATCCAAATATATGGTGACACAAAATTTCATGGATGAATAAAAAATGGACATAAAATAATTTAACACTTGATTGTTGGATGCCTTGTCTTGTGGACAGAAAAACTCTACTATTGAGATAAATCCTTCCAATAGTTATAAACTAAAAGTAAAAAACCTATTTCATTTGTGAAACTTATTTTTCCCATTAAAACATATCTACAAATTGATAAACAATTTAAGGTATGGGATCCACTTGTTGATTCATGTACACAAAATTCTTTTTATAGAGTAAGTGATTTAATTAATAAAAAATATGCCCCACCAAATCTCCGTATTTAATAATGTTTAAGTAATTATAAGTATTTTTCAAAATAATAAAATACCTGTCAGATTAAAAATCGTATGTAAAATGGAATATGAATTTGGATGTATTAATATATGTGAAAATTGAAATGGATAATTTATGGAAAATTCAATGATTAATGATCATAAGAGATTCAATATTTATAGGGGACTAGAAAATAATTCAGGGATGTGAATTTAAATACTATCCTTCATCAAGTCAATAATAAACCATTGAGATGAAGAATAAAAATGGTACCAATAAAACTTATCCTAATGGGTGTAATGTAATTTAGTGTTGTGATTGATGAATAGAGTTACTATAATAAATATATTTTAAGAACAATCATGAGGAAAATATCATTTTGTTTTGAAAAATCCATTCCTTTGAAATTAACATTTGAAAAAACTAATAAAAAATTATCCTTTTAAACATAAAAACTTTAATCTTCTAATAAATGACAATGGGTAAATCATAACATGTCATATGAGGTATAAAACATTTCTTTTTCATTGTAAAATTGTCAGAAAAATTCTTTTTTAGAAAGAAATAATAAGATTCCTTTTAAAACAAGGGTAAATAAAAAAAGGGTAAAAATTTATTTAAAAAATAAGTTTGGAAAATTCAAAAAATATAAAACAATTCTTCAAAATATTTTTAAGAAATTTATTAATTAGATGAAAATAGGTTCTTTGATATATCAGATAATGGATTAGGGTGTTCTTAATAAAATTTTCTAAAACATCTTGATTACCAAAGTGTGGTAAAATTGAAATAATACTTCTAAAAGGTCATTAATAATCATATGATTTTAAAATTAAATTATTTATTGAACAATTTTAATATAATTTACATTATTGGAAATGATATATCATTAAAATTATTCTTGATGAAATTAATCCTTAAACATTCCAAAGTGTCTCATACCACATTGAATCATATGAAATAATAAGCCTTATAATAGAATGACTTTAATTAAAATATCTAATTATAATTAAGATTAAGTTATCAATGGTATAATATATCAAATTGTTTAGTAGATACACTACGAAATATATGTATATGGTTAATATTAATTTTATCTCATCGATGAAAAATGATCGATGAAAACGTCATAGCATTGCGGCTGATTTCCCTAATGTGTATTTATATTCATAAATAAAAAATATATTATCTAATATCATAATAAACCTATTCATATTTACCAAAAAATTTGTTTCACTTAATATTATATAGTATACAACTACCAAATCAATTAAATTTGTGTGGAATTTTAGATCAAAATCTATTTATCTATCAAAGACTAGTATTGTAGTTAAACTATAGTAAATGGGGTCATTATATAACATCTTTAAGATAATAATAATTAAATAATTATCAAATATATAACTAAATTAATATTTTAAAACCAATCATTAAATATGGTTAGGAAAAATAAATCTGAGTAAAAATCATGGATATGGTAGGCCATACATATTCATGAGTAACAATAAAATTATTCAATTATCATTAAGGAAATTAGGTGTGTGACAATATATCATTAAAAAATCACCATTATGTCATAAATAACATATAATATAATCAGAGATACTTATATATATAATTATTTTTCTTTAATATGAATCACACCATATCGAGGAGGCAGTATTCCAAAAGTCTACAAATGATGTTATCACTTTTTAAGTGTGTGAAAGTGTAATAAATAAAATGATATATATTATATTACAATAAAGGTAATAACGTATTGAATATAATTTTTTACCTCACATATTTTTAATTATATTCATCATTTTTTCATTCTATTTATTGTGTAAACGAATCACTTTGCTCTTAGGGGGTTGTAGTCCACACTTCCAGAAATAGAGTTATCATATTGCCACAAAATGGAGTTCATAATAATATGTATTATAAATCAAAAAAATAAGCCTAAATAAAATATAAACACAATAGTTAAAATATAAAAATATACTGTCCATCATAATTTCTAACCACTATAGGTTGTTAAACAAAACAAACATTCATCATTTCATGAAGTGGTAGTTCATTGTACACAAAAGTAGTATGTTCTTTACCAATTAGATAGATGTTTGTGTGGGTGTAGGTTGAAATAATATCATAAAAAATAATATTTTATTTAGTAATCATTTTTTATAATATAATAATGGAATGATACTATTTTAGGTAATGGATAATGGAAATAAAACTAAAGAGATTATGGAAAGATGTTACCTATTAATCTGGTGACTACTTTTGGTTTTAATTAAAGGTGTTCTCTAGACTAATTTTTAAACTATAATAGGATTCTATGATGAGGGTATGGATGTTGGGGAGCTATTTGGGATGTTATTGGTAGGGTAAAATATTATTTAGGGGAGTGATGAAGTGGGAGTAGATGAGTACTTTTTCTTGTCGAGGAGGAGTAGAGCTCTTGTAAATTTTGGGAAATCGAATTCCACACATATTTTATCCATTAAAAGTGGATCAAAAAATAAAAACAATTCTACAAAATGGGATATATGGTGTAAATATGGCTATGAAATGGTTCTTTGACTTGTTTTTAGGTCATTTGGTCTATTACGATTATGGTTTAGTCCTTTAATATGCTTTGTTTTTCCTTAATTATTGTGATTAATTAAAAATTTTTTTCATTCATATTATAGGTAAAAAAATATGTTGAAATAATTAAACCTTATAAATTATCCTTACTGAAAATATGGAAAAAATTTATAAATTTTAATCACAATATATGTAGAAGTTAATTTAAATTTAATCCCAAAAATGGGACAATAATGTGGGATTTTAATGTAAAAATGTTAATCAGTTTGATGTGTTTTCAGAGTCTATTTCAAAGTGAAATTGACTCCAATGACCTAAATTGGATGTATTTATAAAATTATTATTTATTTAATAATTAAAAATATTTAAAATATAATTTAACCACGTATATAAATTATCTTTAAAATGAGTTCTGAACAAAATTTTAGTATTTTTCAATATTTATTAAAAAATATAACCTCACAGAAAAATACCAAAAAATTACCCTGAACTAATTATTATCTACACATTAAAATTACATTTTTATTATGACATATATAATCAATATAAATTCAAAAAAAAATATTGAAAATAGGTTCTAAAATAATTTGCGGTAAATTTGCATTAATAAAAATATAATATTTTATGTATAAAATTAGGTTTGTTCTTATCTTATGTATGTATAATTTATTGTATAAATAATAAAATTTATATATATAATATATAGTTATTTTATTATGTTAGTATGACTCTATTATTTTAATTTAATTAATTTATTATTTTCAAATAGATTTGTGGGAAAAAATAGTTTTCTATAAAAATATTCCCTTTATATTAAATTGGTTCTTATAATAATTTCAAATTAATTCGTAAAACCATGAATTAATTTCATATCTCTATAAACCATGTATTTTTAGAAATTAGTTAATACAATTCAAAAGAAATAATTTAATGGGTTGGTATTATCTTATTTTATTAAATAATTATAATTTTATAATATATTATTGTTCTGTAAAACTCGATCTTGTGTGTAACCAAATCAATTGAAGATACACATTGTTTCATGAGACATATGCTAACTCAGTTTCATATTCATTGAATGATGTAAAATATATTTAATTTATCTAAAATTGTAAACATATTATAAATTCTCATGTTGTTATATTCCCATACACTCATTGTGTAGCGTGTCATATATGCTCTGGAATACAGTGATCATACTATTGATTTTCTGGTTGTTATAGAAATGATAAATAAAGTCAGATTTTCATAAAGATATTTTATTGATTATATCATGTGACAAGGATTAGAAAATGGTAAAATTAATGGGATATAAAATTTATATCCCATGGTTAGTTAAAATTGTGAGAGTTCTTGATGGGTAGATAAAAATATTTATTCATTTGATGTATAATCATAAAAAATATCGATAAATGGTGATATTTTAGCTATATATTTTTACAAATTTATTAATATTTAATCATAATAATATAGAGGGAATAAAATTACACAACATTTAATATATCATGAAATTATATTGATTCATGATATGACATGTCAATGACAGTATATACACCACATAGAAAAATATAGTTTCATAACATGGTATGTGTCTCAAAGAAGGCTAATTGAGACAAATTTACTTCATCAATTTGGTAACTATTAAATCATAAAAACCACAAAATAAATAAAATCAAATCGATATTTAAATAGAAATAAATTTAATAATAATAATAATATAATAAATCTATGGGATAAATAAAAACAATACAAAAAAATGAGTGGTGAATAAAAAAAGTATATCATGGAATGAAAATGTGAGATAAAATTCCATTAGCTTAAGACTTGAGTGTCATCATACACATTCAAAACACAAGTGTAAAAAATATATTTTCACTATACATATAAAAAATATCCATATGATTTTCATCTATTTTCATATATTATTTATTTTTGAATTTAGTTTACCAATTTATTAATAACATTATTTTAATGAATAATTTCAAGTAATATCAACTTTTTTTTCATATATGTTTTAGTTGTTATTCATGACACTATTAAATAGATCAAATTTTTTATTATTTACATAATTTATATAATCATATTGATATCATTTATTTGAATTATATTTTTATTTAAAATAATATTTCAAATATTGAAATTTTAAATCTATTACACCATTGATGTTGTCAGTATATCATATATATAGATGAACAGTATTTCTATTTTATTGTCACATTGAATGAAAGAAGGTAATCCATTGAAACTCACAAATATATATATATATATAATATCATTAAATTATCACTATTATGTCATTTTTATCATATAATTTTAGTAAACCCATCATCAATACATTTCATGTATATTGTGAACGAATCACATTGCTTTGAGGAGGCAGTAGTCCACACATCCCTAAACAAAATTACCATATTTACATAAAAAGAAAATAATAAAGGTATTCCAAATATAATAATTACATGAAAATAATTATGTCATAAATACAATATTTATAATATAAAAATAGAGTTTCCATAATTATTTCAAAAAATTATATATCATAAAGGAAAAATGAAAAACATTATTTCATCAGGTGGTAGTTCAATATACACAAGAACCGTATCTTCAATCACAATTATATCGAAGTGGGTCCGTTTAAGTCTGAAAATAATCCGAAAATGTACAATTATATTGAATATTATTTTTTTTATTTTATAATCATGTTATTAGATGAATTTAGGAAGCCTATAGTGAAAACAAAATAAATGATCTTGATGAAGGATGCAACCACTTTTTTTGGGAAAGAGGTTTTGGATTTCACAAATGGCCTTATTTGGATTACATTATTCCACTATGAGGCTTCTAGGATAATGGTAGGGATGTTGGGAGAATTTTTTAGAAGACATGGTCAAGTGAAATGGATTTAAAGGATTGAATAAGTTATAGTGTGAGTGGCTATTTATAGTGGGGAGGAGTGGCATTATTGTGATTTTTTTAAAAGGGAATTCGACCAATATGTTTCCTCAGACAAATGGCTGAAATAATGAAAAAATACTATAAAATTGATGATAGGGTTAATATATTTGAAAAATATTGATTTTGGATAAGTTTTTAGGTCATTTTATCCCTTATGATTATTTTTTATTCCATTGTCAAGATAATTTTTATATTAATTGTTATAATTATATTAAATCACATTCAATAATAATTTTGGGGGAAAACTAATGTGATATTATTATTAATTATAAATTATAAATTATTATTATTCAAAATTTTGAATACATTTTTTCTAAATTTCAGTCAAATTAATGGAACCGATTAATTTAAATTTAATATTGTATATGGGAAGACAATAGAAGTGTCTAAAACAAAATGCTCAAATATTTTCTATGTTTCAACGTTCAATTTCAAGGGAAAATTTATTCTGATGACCCAAATTGGAATAATTGATTTATAATTAATATAATTTAACTTTTTAACAAATCAAGAAACTTAATTTAATCTTTTAAATAAATTATCTAAAATCCTAGTTTTGAATTAAAATTCATTATTATTCATTATTAATCAAAAAATTATACTTCACTCAAAATTTGTAAAAAATAACCCTTCTCTAATTTTTCTTTTCTAAGTTCAAAAATAATTTTTATTTGATAAAATAAAAATTATAAAAGTTTCATAAATAATATTTAATATGGGTTCTCCTTTAAAAGGTGAAAAAAATACTTTTTAGAATAATACATCATTTTGTACATAAAAATAGATTTATTATTATGTTATAATTATCAAATATATTATATTAGTATAAAAAATAATGATTAATAATATAATATATAATTTTTTTATAAATATTAAAAAAAATTGTTTTTTGAATTTATTTAGATCTTATTTTGTTGTTAATAGAAAAATAGTTTACATAGAATTTTTGTTTAAATAGTTATTTTATTAACTAATAGTAATTTTAAACCAATTTATTAATTTTATATAAATGTGTATATAAGTTTTTCTACAATTTAGATAATATTATTTATATAATCCATTCCAATGGATAGGTGGTATCATTTTTTATATTTTAATAATATTATTAATAGTGTATTGTAGTTCTGTAAAAACAAAGTATTGAGTGTAACACTATCTATCGATGTGATTTAGTAATATGTATTATACAGGGAAAGCATATTGTTGTGTATACCATAATATAATCTAACTATCAGATATAGTATATGATTTAGTAGTATTTTCATATAAATCAACCCAATAGTAGCTCTTTAACACAAAAATTTATATTTAGCATTGCATGAAATGAAAAATATCAAAAATATTATGTTAATTTGAAAAAAAAAATTAAAAAATGTTTGGTTGTTACAATTTACTAACCATGTAACATTTTCTTGATCCTAATAATTGGGTAAAAAAATATCTTTTCTATATTTTTTATATATATTTTCATGATTAGTGGATCATTTTTTCCAATAAAAAAGTGTGCCATTGAGGCATAAATGATTCAATTCCTATTTTTTTCTTATGTAGTGATGTAGGAACCCCCCATGTTTTCTATTTTTTTCATGACATCAGATAACTAATTCACAATCTTTGTGATTTTTAAACTCCAACCCCTGTAATATTGGGATGGTCGTAATCACATTTTCTATTATATCCATTGGTCACATCAGTCCTTATATATCATAAAATTTTTTTAAGAAGGAAAAAGTTTATGTGATAAAAATTATTATGTTTGAAATATTAGAAAAATAATTCAAAAATAGTTCATAATCATAAAATTTCCTTATATCATGATACTAGGAATATATACTTCAATATTAATAATGAGTGTGCATTAAGTATATATATATATCCTTCATAATGGTTTGTATAAGAATGTTGTCAACCAATGAATATCTCTAGGGAGAGTCAATCTAGGTGTGCAGCAAGGCCTTTTTTCATACAACTATTCATGATCATGTCTATCTCAATACACTATTTATTTTTTTCCCTAGGTATATTTTTTATATATCCATCCATTTATAGTATCAAAAAATTTATATAATTACTTGGAAACCACTTATATAATACATCAATACAATATCATGATGTTTTTTATAATTAGATGTTTCCCTAAGATTTTTGCTAATGTATAGTTATTAGAATTTAAAAAAATAACAAAAACATACATTGATTCCAATGATGGAGACCGATCATTTCTTTCATAAAAAATTAAATACATGGGAAAAAATTAACAAGATAGATGATCTAATGAGATTTAATGACATGAAAACTTGGAACCTAATACATAAAATCATAGGAACCCTGAAAATTATTCTAGTTCACATCATGGACTCCTTGATAAATTTGTGTTATGTTACATTTACCATATCTCATATCCTATGGACATACATATGATAAATGGGTGAGAATAAATTCCAAAAAAGAAAATAAACAGTATTAATACATGGAATGTTACAAAAAGGCATATCAATAAGTAATTACCTTACGAAAATCAGTCATATCATAATATATATAACATTAATACTAATATGGATATATGAATAAAACATAAAAATGTGACATTTATAAGCATATTTAAATGGTTTATCATCATGGTGTCATATATATTTAATTTCCAATATTATTAGACAAGGTATCATAAAAAATGTCATATCTCGAGGTAAATTCAGTACCAAATTCATTGGACAACTATTTGGTCACACCCTTAATATTTTTTATTCCATCTAAGAAAGGTTGGTCATAATAAGTCATTTTATTAATAAATAGTGGAGAAAAAATAATTTGATTCAAATGAAAACATAGAGTACAAAAGTGCTTAAAGATATGAAAATTACATCATTTTTATCCCTAGAGAGTGAATATATTTTTTAACATGTAAATACCTATATAAATATATTATATTTTCATTTAGATGAATTTTTTTGGGTAGAGGGGTAGATTTTTTATTGAAAATATTTTAATAATTCATGAAATAATAAAATTTCATGAACTAATTTTGATATCATAAAGGTTTACAACATGAATTATGGAAAAAGAATAATTAGAGAAAATGTAGGTCTCAAACTGATAAAAAAATTTGGAATTAATTTTTAGATAAACTTTTCATGGAAATATATAATATTTTACATTAATAAGAATCACAAAAATAAGGTACTGGAATGAAAATAATGAAAATGATAATTCCCAAACCTTGTAGATTTTATTCCTAAAACATGCTGGTGGAACTAAATGGCCATTATGTAACATTGGTTGTTGTATTTGTAATGAAATTTAACTATAAATTCGTGGAATAAGATCTTTTAGTGTATAAAAATGAGGAATTTTTGGTATTTATAGTTTAGGAGGGGTGAGTTTTAATGAATTATGTATTGATTATTTTTCCATATAAGCTAACTACTTTTGGGAAATTTGAATTTAAAACAAATCAACCATTTATGACGGATAAATTGTGTTTTGATGTTAAATTTACTCATATACTAAACCAATCCTTCCATTCATCCAAATTAATGTGCATAATCTAAATAATTATTTTTTTAAAAAAAAATTGGATAAAAAATAAATATATAAATTTCAAAAAAAAATAATTATTTTGAAATTATTTTATATAAATATAAAATAAAAAAACTTCAATTAACGTTTTTTGGTAATATTTTTATTCTTGTTCACATAATAATGATTTCATCAAATCATAGTGCTAAAAAAATGGAAATTTTATGTTTTTTAACAAAAAAATAAAATTTTCCAAAAAAAATTCTCAATGAATAGAGATAATATTTTTTATGTTTTGTTACAAAAAAATAATTCTTTTAAATAAAAATATTTCTATATGTGTGATTTTTTAATATTTTTTAAAGAGTTATTCTATTAAAAAATTTCAATATAATAAATAAATTACATTCTACTAATTAAAAAAATGTACGAATTCGTTAAATTTTATAGTAATTCAATAAGATAATTATAAATTATTTAATGAAATAAATTTTATTAGGAACATATTAATAAATCATACTTTTAATAGAGTATGTTTATAGTCTATGAAAATAATAGAATTTTTATTATTTCAATAAATAATCCCAATGCATATTTAAATGAGCCCGTGTAACCAATAAAATTTTAGGCCAACTATTTTATTTATATATAGTTATAATTTATATGAAACTTATTGGATTATAATCATAAATAAATTGTAATACTTCACAATAAATAAACCACCATTCAAAAATTTCAACATCTTTTTGAATCTCTCAAGGGTCAATACTATTTAAAAAATATATTATATTACTATTTCATTGTTTCCCTCTTATTGGTCACTTCTTAGGTGTGGTATTATAGGGAATTTAGGTTACAAAATTTTATTATTTTAATTTAATTAAACTCAACTACTCTTAAAATTTTATTATTTTGTATTACATTTGTTATTTTTTAGGTTTAATGTAAAATAATTAAATAATTAAATAATTAAATAAATTGTTATTGGTTTCCAGTAGGTGTTTTACATTCCTGTTATTTTCATAGTTTTTCTTGTTCATATCAACAAAAGATGTGTAATTTTATTATGAAATAGAAAATTCATTCTATATTCTTACATTTTAAAACATAATAATATGTTATTTATAGGAAAGAGATACTTTATTAAAAGAATATCATTTTTTGGGCCATTACAATATTAATCTCACCATGAAATCCTAGAAGATTATGCTGCGAATTTAAAGGAAGGTGTGCCTAGTGAAAACATTCCAATCACCCCATGTATATTCTAGAGAAGGTGAAGGTGATCATCTCACATTAGAAATATGATAAAATTGGTGTGGGGAGATTCATCATCAATGGAGGAGGTACTTATCAGGCCTCTAAATGAGCAGTGACATATGGAGAAATAACAAATTTTGAAAATAGAGGTAAATTCAGAACTTATTTTATTCCCATTATAGTGTCCTTAGATTGATATATACATATACACACACAAGAACACACACATAAGCACACACATATTTCTCAAGATATTAATTGTCGTGAATCAACTAGTGGTGGAAGAACAGTGTTAGACAGATCGAGAAAATAGTATGGATGATTCATCATTAGATAATTCAAAGAGAACCAAAACTTTTATTCTCTTTTATCATAATATGTCATGATTCCACCTTAAATACTATTCACCATAGTGAGATATAGTTTAAACCCTTATTCTCATGCCCTACAATGCTCTATGAGATAGCTGTTGTGCAAGGACATATTGTAACTCATCAATTATTTGACTATTTGGGAGCTAGACTATACATCTACGCAATATAGAATATGTTTTTACCACTCTAAGGTACATTGGGGTTGATTATAGAAAAATATATAATGTCATGAACCAAATATTTTATGAGAAATATTACGATGGGAAGACCCAATTATAGATCCCAAGTGATGAGTTCATTTTTCTACATGTATATCTTATGTTCATTCCACATTGGGAGCTATATCAACACACAAATACATTAGAGGAGTAGCAATAGTTTATTTCAATATGGTTAGACATTGTTAATCACAATCATCCATAAATGGATAATGACTAAAAAAATTTAAATCATGAAAGTATTTCTAATAAAGGTAAAAATTTGAGAGATAATTCCACCATTAGATATAATGAGTTTCTTTTATTGGATAAGGAACACACATTAATATTTTCTATATATTTCTGGGATTTTGATAGCCTAGAACATTACATGAGAAAATATCAAATGTCTATATATTACATTGTTAGTTATCTTGTAAATATTTTCACATTCTCTGATTTATTACTCCACTGGGAAGAGGCTCAATGTGTACGGATTTCCATTATCTTTTAAAAAAATAAATTAAAAAAGTAATCATCTTAGACCATTATATATATATTTTAGTTTATTATCTGTTATACTATTTATTAATAACAATATTTTAATCTCACAATGATTATTTTATTGATAACTTACTCCACATGATCATTCTATTGAAATTAATTATGTAAATAATTACTCTAAAATAATTGATTTCATGGTCTTTATGAATGAATCCAACAAATTCAAATAGATTCCCACAAAAGGATATAGGTGTATAAAATATGGTGGGATATATTCCAGCACTATAAGTCAGAGTGAGTTCATGAGACAAATTACTATATTATTTTGATTCATATCAAGGTTTTTCAATTAGATATAGAAAAGTATGGAAAATATAGTGACACATTTACCATAATCATAATATATAATTTTAATATTTGTAAATGAGAGTAAGATTCCTTCTATAATCATAATATTATATGAAAATTGGTTTTCCAAATTTGGAGACATATATACCATCATCATTTGACTGGGTTAGTCCACTCACCTATCAGAGTTAACTGGATCATTATAATAAAAATATGTAAGAAGGTTTTTTAAATGAATATTAAAAATTTCAAAATGGATCAAGTGACTTAATAATACACATTTATTAATTCAAACAATTTTTATTATCTAATATATGTTTTTGATATAACTATGATCTAAAATTTTCATAAATTTATGGTCATATAGGGAATATCATGGATTTTTTGGGCCCAAATGTTGGTACATATAATCATTATGTCATTATTATCTGTTCTCATTTTTTTCTATGTCATTCATATGGAACAGATTTGTGGGAGGGAATATAGCTTTTACACATTGAACCCCTTTAATTTTTTAAACCAAATATGTTTTTATTTTTTTATTTTCCATATGATGAGATTTTTTCAATGGTTTGTGAGGATCATAAGAAGATAATTCAAACATGACTTTATACCACAACCCCATATATGGTTTTTCATCCTATAGAATACTACTTCTCATTCCATTCCTATTTAAGGACATGCAATATTTAAAGGTGATGATAGTGTCTACGTCTAGATATCATTGAACAAAATAATAGATGGTTTAAATAGAAAACAGGGCGATATAAGGCCTACTTGAATAAAGTTCTTTATATTTGTAAATACCCCAAACCAATATTAACATATTTTTCCTAACATTATTACATTGTAGTCTGATACAAGAGATTACATCCCAAATGACCGGATGTTTTAATAGTTTTGTAAAACAAGATATATACATGAAAAAATAATTACAGATGAAAAAGTATAATAAAAAATAAAACTTTATATGAGAAAGTTATTATTCTATTAATAATATCCTTTTATATCAATCAAAAACACATACAATAATCTTAAGGAAACTAAAATCCATAATGGGGTGAGATAAAATGATTAGAAAGGGTATTCATACAAGGTAATATATCATGAATACATTAAGTATAATCAATATGGAAAGTAAAAGACTTAAATACATGTCTTCTAATCAATAACTTCATTTTGAATAATAATATGGTATGAATAAATAACTATAAAATAATTCCATATAAATAATATCATGATCTAGAAACTCATTCGTGGATATCATAACAAATAAGATAATTTCATGGAAATGAATATAATATTTTATAATGATTGAACTCATTATATAAAACATTTGAAATATAGATTTGTATATATTTTTCCAATACATCTGAAATATTATCTAGGACTTGTTTTAATACATCTATATAAATGGGTATGTCCTCAATAAAAAACCAATAATTTTTTCTTCATGATACATACTCAGGCATTAGAGGTATATAGTGGGCCTCTACCGTCACTTACTAAACCCAATGTATTCCGTATATGAATGGGGTGAAACATAATCAATATTAATATTATTATTGAGAATCTGAAATAATAAATAGTCAGATTATCCCGAATAAATAATTATAATCATAATCCAATCAGATCTATATAGAGAATGATATCAAAATAATATATATTTAGTCAAACTGGTTATAATCCATCCATATAATTAATAAGGATGGTGTCATTAAAACATATTCAATGTGGGAAGCATGTTAAATGATATTTTTACTTCAAATTTATAAGTACCATAAAACCACCTATAATGCAATCTTATTGAAAATACCTTTATCCATTGAATAAAAATGTCAAAAAAATAGAAAATTTCCATTATATTATGAGAAACAATTATTTAAAAAACATATAAACTTATAATGGATGATTCACTATAATGGGTTGTCATAATAGTTGGTAATTCTATATATGTCATATATGTTAAAAAATCCATTCACACTTTTTTAGAATTGTTAAAAGTTCCATATTTGAAAAAATAAAAGAAAATTACTTTAAACCTATTTTTTAAATATGAAAAAATGGGTCCAAAATTATTTAATAATACTTTTTTATCATTTCAAGAAATGTTTTGGAAATATTTTTAGAAAACATTGATATAAATAAATATATTTTCGAAAGAACATATAAATAATGTTTGTTTCTATTAACAAAAATTTTAAAATCATTTTAGGTAAAATATATATGAAATTTTAAAACATTATTGAAAACATAATGAATATATATAATATAATAAAATATATTTTTTATGATATAAATATCAAATAATTCTCATATTGGATGCTAAAACATTAATGATCCCGAATAATGACGAGATTGTGAAATAAACACATATCACTTTAGAAACATTTAAATCATATACCCCATTAAATAAATATCATACAATGAAACATTAAATAAAATGAATATATATATATATATATATTCATGATAAAAAAATTCAAATGAAAACTATATACTCATGAAATAAAATTAATATGTGAATATGGAATATGTATCACAAATGTAAAAGTGGGATAAGAAAACCTTACCTCAAATCTGATTTCCTATATATGTTCCTTTTAAATATATATAATTTAAATAGATTTATAATAAAAAACATTATAGAACCATAATCAATTATATCATAACATATAATATTTACTTATAGACTTTTTGACCTTTTTATTAACATTTCTTGTCTAAATCACTATTTCTAGTAATAATTGCATGATTTTCCATGTTTATTTTGATTTCATAATATATATTTTTAATTACATCAGGGATCCATATTATCCATTATTTTAACCATGATATTAATATAATATATAATAACCATTTAAATGGTTATGATAATCTATAAAATTTTTAAATGATTAAATGAGTTACACCATTCATAGAGAAGGTAGGTGGTATGTACCACTGAACACTATTTCTATTTTTCCCACATATGATTGGAAGAAATGTAAATTATGTATCAAATTTTAAAAAAATATAAAATATATCAATTAAATTAAATAAATATATACTTATTTCCAATAATTTCATAATAAGATGACAAACATTTCACATCGCTACGTTTAGGTGGAAGTGCATACATACCCACCAATGACATTTTTTTCTTATGGATTATAAGGTAAGAAGTAAAATAATATATTTTAATATCATAATAATAAAAATTAAATATAAAAAATATATATTAATTACATTATTATATTTATCCATGATAGGTGGTGAGGGAAATTGAGTAAAATTAGTTTGTGAGGCTGTAGTCCACCGTACACATGATCCTGGGTTTTGTCTCACATTTAATGGAATTTGATAAAGATATTGGTTATTAAATTAAAATAATAACATATATAGATCTTATATTTTATTATTTTTTCACATTTGGATAATATGTCAACGATGTGGAAAAAATAAAAGAAAATACATTTTTATGAATTTTACTTCTTCTTCATAGAGCCTCTATAAGTTAATATCTAAATCCTTCATAGGAGGATGTAATAATGAAAATAAGGACTACATGATGTTTATAGGAGTGTGTGGAATATATTTTAGTCCTTATATTTAGAAACGTAGGGAATTTTAATTTTTATTATGGGAGGATATGGGTGGCTGTTTATTAGTAGGGGAGAGGAAACATTTGGAATTTTTAACAAGAAAAAGTGACACACATATATTTCACATTCCATAAGGAAAAAAAATAAAAAATTATTGAACCATGTGTGATATTAGGGTGATAAATATCAATAATATAGTAATCCTACAATCATTTAGGCAATTTTAACCAAAATCGTTTTAGTTGTTCCCCTATAAACCCATTTCATCCTTAAACGTTGTAATAATTTTTTACTATTTTTAATATTAATTAAGATGAAAAAATAAATATTCCATATTTTATAATAATTATTTTTATTATTCAAAATATTTAATCCTTTTTACTAAATTCAACTCATATAAGTGGAATAATATAAATTGAAATTAGTCCTGTAGATGGGATAAAACATTATTTTCCAAATGGAATTTTTTTAAGAGTAAAATATGTTTTTATATCTTAATCTAATGAAAAATAAATTAAAATTAGATAAATTTAATTTATTATAAAATATTTTAATTAATTATACTTTTAAAATAAATTATATCAACATTTAACATTTAAAATTATTAAATAAAAAGGTTGTTTTTCATTAAACCAAATATTTGCACAATTCTTCAAAAAATAATTATTTTTAGAAAATTCACCAAAAATCAGTATAAGAAAATTTGGAAAAATTATTTATAAAATGAATTTATTTTTTCAAAATAAATTTAATATAAATGGTTAAAATTACTTTTAAAATATGTGTTAAATGCACAATGAGACCACCTTTTAGAATATTATAGTTTTCATAAAATATTTCTATTCATTCCATTGATTCTTTTTTTATTTTCAAAAAATATATATCCATAAAATTATCATACATTATTAATTATTATTCATATATTACAATTTATTATCTAGTTTATAATGGTATATCATTTAGTAGTTATTTTAGTCTATGGTTTGTGTGTGTCGCAATGTAACAAAGATATTAGTTTGAAATAAAAATATTTGTCGAGTTGTTTGAGCTCTATGAAATCAATAAAATAAAATAAAAATAACAATTCTATTAATTTTAAATAAAATGATGTTACATTATTCCATCTTTAAATAAATTTCACCCTCTAAATTTCATTCTGGTCATTATAGTGTCAACAATTGTTAAAAACCCACACCATAAAAAGGGTTAACAATACTCCATCAGGATAAGAATGAGAGGGAATTACAATGGTGTTCTATAATGAAACATGACAAGGTTGATAAGTAGGAAAAAATTAATTTTAATTGAAATTAAGGATGTGAAAGAAAATTTTAAATACATATGGAGAGTGATTAAAATTAATGATCAGAAGAAACAGAATTATAAAAACAATGTTGACAACTCCAAATCCATAAATTTGTAATAGATATAATGCTAATTGGGTAAATTTTTATCTCCAAATTCCTTATCCAAAGGTAAAGATATTCCATTACCATATTGACTACGAAAAACATCAAATATAATTACTTAATATATTTCCATTTCATATGAATAATTTCATCTTTTGGTTATGCTTCAATCAATTTCTACATCATTACATAATCCAAGAAACTAATATCAAAGTTGAATTATTTTATGCCTAAAGTACTAAAATTTACGTTTAAAGAATCATAATATCCATAAAAATAGGTACTCTTATTAGTATTAACAAAAGATATAATGGTTAGTAAGAGATATCCAATAGTAAAAAATCTTCCTAAACAACAATAATGATCCCAAATTTCAACATGATATATTTAATAAATAGTTACCTTTAAGACCAATCCAAAATGTGTCTGACCAAATTAAATACACAATACATTATATAGAAGGTTACTGAATTACCAAAATCAACTTAAATTTAGATTCCAAAAACATCATAATTTATCACATAATGTCACGTACAAAATATGTATGAACTAAGATCAAAATAAATCATTAATGAACACATCCATTCATCCTAAAATAAAATTGTTGATATTTAATATATTTCATAAATAAAAAAAATCAATAAACTCCAAAAATAACATAAACCATTATATAAATAACAAATTTCATGGTCACCAATACTGTACTATAAAATAACATTATCATTGTTATCTTGAGATAAATAATAAATTAATGGTTATTTTCTTCCAATCATATGTTCTCCAAAAATATCACCTTTCTAATGAATCACTTTTCTTTGTATCATTCAATTTATGCATTCAAATATATAATGAAATATTATTAAATTACAATTATTATAAATTTCTTGGGTTTTTTTATGATAGTATAATTTATATAGTTCTTATAAAATATAATTTTTTGAATACAAAAATATTAACACATCATTAAATCCACTTCATTTTTACACCATTATCATGGTTTCATCGTCTTATTCATTGAAAAATCATCCATTTCAGATTTCATTCATTGTATCTTCATCATCAAAAATAATACCATTACATGTATAACACTTTCGATACCTTGTTGATAATTAGACTAAGGAAATTGATTTTCCTAATTACCATTATTTCTATATTTAAAAAATTTATCAGTTAAAAATACTATAGGGTGAGTAATATTCCCTACCATTACCTTAATTGAGATTTTCACTTTCCCGGTGGAAATTAATTATGGTGTTCCCTTCTTATCCACAGATAAAACATATTATAATTCCATTAAGGTATTCCCTTTAATTATTAATCCCACATTATTTTAAAATATTAATCTAGATTTTATTTTATTCCTAGTCTCTCACACCTGATTTCTAATTGAATTATGTCTTTCTATTCCTTGAAATTTCATAGAGTTGGTTAAGGTGCTTGTTTTTAATCCAATATAATTTTAACTAATTAAGAATAATAACAATATCCTTCACACTATAAATCATACCATTTGAATTATCATTAACACATTTTCTATAACAGTTACTATTAATTAAATTCCTTTTTTTCATCCATTAACTAAAATAAATAATATAGTTTGAGAAACACAACTCATATTGGGAATCATACAGTCATATAGAATCATTTATGGGACATAAAAATAATGACACTATATTTTAAATATAAGACAACTTAGAATTATCCTAGGATATTCAATGTCATCATCTATTTAAAAAATTCATGATAGTTCATAAATAAACTATGAATTATCCATTTCATACCACCAATAGTGTCAATTATGCGCAATGTTAAGGTTATTTTCTTGTGTTGGGAAACTCTCAATTCATGAATTAAGTACATTTTAGATTTATTAACCATATGTATATATGTTATAAATCTATTTCTAGTTGAATTATCCTAAAAGGGATGTATTTTTATGTAAAACATAAAATATCAATCCTACCAAAACTTTTGGATGTTATCATATCCTTATATTTTTCCTCAAATCTATTCATAAGTTTATATTATGTAATATCTATTTTCAAAATCGAGTTATTGATGTTTCTACTAAATAATATCTAAAATAAATAATAAATACATAGAACATTGTATCCTATAGTTGGTGGTTATATTATTTAATTGGTTCTAGATTAAACTAGTATCATTTTAAAGGACCAAATATTTTATTAGTCATGGAAAACATGATATATAATTGAAATTCACATTAAATTTGAAAACAAAAAACATATAATACAAATTTCCGTGAGAATATTGTTACTCTTATTACCTTACACATTCATATCAATCATAAAACACATCCTAGTAGATTGGGAAGAGAAAAACTAATGAAGGGGTGATCTCAAATGATAAATATGGGTAAGTGTATAATAGAAGTTGTCATCAATACATAAGTAATAATCAATGTTAAAATAAAAATAACTAAATCACATGCCATCTAATCAATAACATTAACATGATGTATAATATGGAAGTAATAACTCATAGAAAAATAATTACATATAAATAATCTAATGAATATACCATCGAGTCCTTGTGCCAATACATTAGATTTACCATTGGGACACTGTTCCTAAACATCTATATGTATGGGTAATGTCTTGGCCAAACCTAAGCAAGTTTGTCTCATGAGAATAAAAAATTCATCAAATTGCTATTTCGGGCCCCTCCTGACACATACTACAGAAAATTACTTCCTCATATGAGAGGGGTGAAACATAATATGTATAAACATTCATATTTAAAAACAATATTATAATTTTTGAATACTTTCACTAATCAATAATCTTAATCATAAACCATTCTCATTAACAAGATTGATGGTATCAAAATAGTACATCCTCGATAAAACTAATGATATTCAATTAAAAGAAATAATAATGGTGGTATCATTAAAAAGTATTCCAAATAGAGGATATGTGACATAATAGTTTTATTTAGAAATATATAATTACAATAAATATTTCCTTTAAAAAATTCTTAAGGGAAATATTATTTACACATTGAAAAGTAGATTCACAAAACCTAAATGTTTTCATAGTAATAATAATAATGTTTTCATTAAAATACCATTGTAAACATATAATGTTACCAACAACGTAGTAGGTTTTGATAATGGTGTTTAATTCTGTACATGAAGAATATTTTGAAAAACACTCCTTAAATACTATTGTAGAAAGGTTAAAAGTTCATCCTTTAGAAAAAGAAAAGAATATTCCTTTAAAAATTTAAAATTAATACATTGATAAATATAACACTGATAATTATTTTTTAAAACATTAAAACATATTTTAAATTATTTTTAGAAAACCTGGATATGGTTGAAAAATTATTTACGGATGAAGAAAGAAATAAAGTAGTTTATTCTTAATTACATTTTAAAGAAATATTTATGTACCCAAGAGAGGAAAATATAACTATTACTAGAATATTTTTTAATATTTATATTAGAATTAAAAATATTTTTCATAAGTTGGAAGTATAAAAAAATACCCTAAACGAATATAAAAACATAAAAATTCATCAATAATGATGATATTATGAAATAAGCACTATCCACTTTTGGGACATTTCAATTGTAATACATGTTAATGAACTATCATGAAATTAAACTTCAAATACCATTAATATAAATATATTCATGATATAACATATTAAATTGGAACTATATAAAACACACAAAAAATAAGTGGTGTTAATATGTCTCATGAATGTAAATGTGAATCTAGAAACCCTTACCTGGGGTCTCATTTCCATCATAGGTGACTGTAACTACTGTATAATAAATATATATTTATTATAAATTAATTAAATAACTATACTGATATTAATAAAATAATTTATGATCTAATTATAGTCTTTTTTGACATTTTTATTACCAATTTTTTTTAAATCATTTTTTCATGTGATAATTGTTTTGTTTTTTATGTATGTTTTGATTTTGTAATTTTGCTAATTTTTTTTGAACATGGTTCCATAATATCTATAATTTTATCCATGATATAAATATAATATGTAATCATAATAAAATTATTAATATTATTTTATAAAAGTAGATATGGGAAAATGAGTTGCACTGTTTATGGAGACGGTACATCATACACAAATATGAATATTGTATATATATTCTAAAAATGGATAAAAATAAATGAAAATAGTGTTTACACTTAAAAACCCATTATTATATCAAATATATCAATTATGTTGATTTATTATATCATTATTACTATCCATGTCAAATTAAAATGAAAAAAAAATTCATCGTTGTATTGAGGTGGAAAACCAAATGTACGCATGATCGTGGTTATTATGTTACAATAGATTTCATGGTAAAAAGGTATATGTTATATTATAATTAAAATATTATATAAATGACACAAATATAAAAACATATGTTAATTACATCATTATATCCTACCATGAGTCGTAGTTATTTAAAACAAATTACATCAGTTCATGAGGTGGTAGTTTGTCGTAAACATGATCGACTCTTTCATTTCCCATTTGATAGAAGTGTAAATATATATAGGTTATGAAATTAATATAATAAAAGTTATTTATAAAATCTGTTATAATGATATTATATTATAATATATTGAGAATATTTATTGTATTTTTAATTAGAAATAATAATAAATGAATGTTTATCAATTGTACCACTTCATCAAAGAGACTCTTTACTGTTATTGATTAATCCATCAAAAGAGGGTGGAAAAGGAAAAAACTATTATTTTAAAATAAGAAAACCATGATAAATATAATTTACGATAGAGATAAACATTAGTATAGATACTTTAGTAACCATTGACTTTATTTTATATTTATTTTTAAAGAAATAAAATCCCTTCGATAGATTACAATGAACACAATACCAAGTTTGAGTGAAACGTGATACTCTATAATTATTTTTTATGGCCATTATAAACAATCGTTTAAGATTATTTTTATAAATAATAATATGAAAATTACTAAAAATAGATTTTTTTAAATTTTATAAAATAATTTTTTTGGTAATCTATTTATTTTAAATAAGATACACATCATATGATAATAAATGAATTTTTCCTAAAAAACTGTATTTTCATTAAAGGTGGTTTATTTATGCTATGTGCACAAAAATTAAACAAATGTTAATTTTAGGTAAAATTGTTACACTGAAAACATTAATTTTTAATCCTATATTTTTAAAATTTTATTGGGTGAATTTCTTATTTTTTATTTGAAAAAATTAGCTTTTTTGAAGAATATTGAAAATTACTACTTTTTACCCGAAACCTAATTTTCTTTTAAATTATTTTAAAAACTAAAATATATTTTAATATTGTTTTAATTTTAAATTTATTCAATTATATTAAAATTTTACTCATTCAGGTCCTTCAAAAAATTTCATTTTAATGTTTTATCATAAAAAATTCTATACTTATAAATATTTTGCCTTTGGTAACTAATTTGTCATCTCTTCTAAATGATTATTTTTAAATATTAATATTCAAATTTAGTTAATTTTTTGTTGATAAGAGAATTCCATATTTTTAATTAGAGTATTTTATATTATCTTATAATGTAAAATTAATTCTTCACTATTGTTGAGAGTGAAAGAGAAAAAATGAAGTATCATGGTTAAGGAAAAAACAGATTTAATAGGGGATTAATCTAAAAATAATTCTGTTAAAATGAAATAATAACTTATAAAAATTTAATTATAATGAAAAATTGTTATCTTATTCTTATAAGGCTCTAAATTTACGAATTTTTGAATCATATGGTATGTTAAAAATGCTTGTAATTGATTCAATTCTAAAATTCCTTGTGTTCCCTTTCCCCCACTTATAAAAGGACACCCCATATACTCCCATAATCACAAATAAAAATCCATTTAATTCATTAAATAACTGAAAAATAACTTCATTAATCACCTATCAATATCATATTTCCAATTTTTATCAAAAATCCAATTTTAAATTTATTAAGGTTAAACCTAAATAAGTTCCTCAAAGAGGGTGGAATCTTTTTCACTATGTGATTTTATATTACATATTCATATTAATTATTTTAATATTCTTAAATTATAATAATATAATAAAACTAATATATCCAATATAATTATATTTTATTATTTTAATTTTATTGACCATATCCATCTTCACTTCCATCTATTTGGAAACGAAATTATCGATCTTGTGTTCAGGGGACTGTTATCTCATGAATTGATTTAAGTGATTTTCTATAATCACCTTGAAATGATATATATTATGATAGTTTTAAAATATATAAAATATATTTATTAAATTATCATACTTATGGAATTATTTTTCACATATACCTTCCTACATTCCATTATGATGGCGAAATGAAAACATCGATCGTGTTTGTTGTGAGCTACTGCTCGCGAAGCAGTGTTATTTGTTTTTCCCTCATGCATTACATTAAAGGAAATAAGGCTAATGATAATAAATATATGTAAAATTTATTATTTCAAAACACTTATTTAAATATAATACCATATATAACTTCTTACCTTCCAATCCTTGGGATTTTAATAACTTCTATTATGTGTACGTGCAGACTACTGCCTCCGGGTGGCGATGTGAAATTTTAATAAATTTATTTTAACATGTATGGTAATAATGATTTAAATTATTAATATAAAATGTTTATATAACATAAAAATGATTCTATAAAGACAAATTATCATTAATTTTTCCTAAATTTCATCCATTGAGAAAAATTGAATTCATGTTAATGTTTATGTATAGATTACAATCAACAAGAATAGTGTAATTCATGTTCTATGTCTAGAATTAATATATTACGTGTAATGACCTAGGTATTCCATTATTATTTTTAATTATATGGAGTTATTACGAGTCTACGAAAATTGACAGAACATGATTCTGAGGCTCGGACCACATGGAACGAAATTTAGAACCGTTTTAGGTACGATCAGTCAATGTTTAGGCATGAATTTCTTTCTTTTGTAATGGTACTTCAATTAAAAATATGAGGACAGTATTGGACTCTTAGTGTTGTTGTTATCTTAGTGGAATCATAACATTGTTTAGAAAAAGTCGGGCAGAAAAAATAATTTTTCCTAATTGTATAGAAAAATAATATAATATATGAAGAGGTCACATTATTCATTTTGAAATAATTGAGAGAGGAATGGTGGGACTACATTGTATCTTTGGGAAATAAACAAGGTTCATTTTATGGCTCGATCCTCTTATTGTGTTACCAAAATGATTTTGGATTATTAGGTTCATTAAGTATGATTCCCTAATGAATCATAATAAGGAACCAACGTGGAAGGTTTTTTCATTTATTTGATTAAATCTTTGGCATTGGTTTTAGAACCCATGAGACTAATCTTTCAGAAGTTTTGTTGACATCTTCCTCCAATGGAGAATGGATATTTGATGACACCATTGGGGATTCGATCATGAGATCGACGAATGTCGATTAACACCATCAAACATTGACCCTTCATCCTCATCTGTAACATCTTCCAATGGTTTCAAGATAAGGGGTTTATTTTTTATGCTTTTTAAATGTTTTCCTCTCCCCTGTTCATGAGTAATATGATGAACACAGATCAATTTACTATTAAGTTGATCCAAATTTCAATTTATTTTTGCATGATGATGTTGTGGGCTTTCTTGTGGGGTTTCTATTTAATCTTAAAATGATTATAATTTCACCCCCATGTTATTACCATAATGTGGAGGGAACGAGCAAGCAAAATAAGGCTCAGAACCTCCTTCAACCATTATCATGGTGCGTTCTTCGAGGATGGCCAATGAACGTGACATCAAGAAATTTTTGAGGTCCATGCAGTGTTGTATGCATCTCAGGGGGCCCATAGGAATAGACATGATGAAGAACAGACCAACGGAGCATGTTTAGTGGTCCAGTAAATATCCTTCCAGGCCACCGATGACAGCGGCGACATGCGGCAGTGATAGTGGCATGTTGGTCAGACGGCGGCATGCCTAGGTGGCGCACTGTAGTGGTGCATCATGGAGGAGGCATTGCGGGTCTGGCCATGACAATAGGTGGACCTACATATGTGGGATCTGCATTCTACTAGTCCACTTAGACCAGTCAAGAGAAGCGGCACTAGGCTGGTCCCGTTGTTGGAGGAACCGAATAGATGATGTCCATTCGGGGGAGTGTGGGACGCTCCCAGCTGGCCAACATAGATTCTAGGTGGGTCAGACTCAGGAGGAGGGCCAGACCTGCAGGGCAACATAGACCCCCTACATGGGCTGGACCCACGAACTGGGGTGGACCCACAAGTCGGGTCGGACCTGCTCGCAGGTCCGGACCCATTGTCCAAATGGGCCGGCCGAACCGGACCCCTACCAGACCTGAATGGTCTTATTTCACTGAAACATAAGGATCTTCTAAACCGACGTCCATCTGAAAAGATGTCTGCAACATTGGGACCCTTAAGACGAGGTGGTATTGTTTCGTTACTCTACATAGTTATTGAAAAATGTTGGAATATTATTGGTTTGGTTGGGACTCAAATCTGAAAGGGCCCTTAACACCAAAATCCCTATAACATACAGACCAGGTGTCCAATTGATGCGTCTACTATTGTGTTTGAACCCTTATGACTTGGCGGTTCTTTGGGTTAATTATTCATGGGGATTCATGTGAATTCATGGAAGATGAGGTACAACTTATTTCTTGGGGATTATATTCGACTGTAATCAGTCTTTCTATGTATGAGAATCCAGTGGTTGTCTCTGACGAGAAGAAGGAATAGTGATCCTCTAGCGGTCATCACATTGCAATCTTCTATTGGTAATCACTTTGAGATCATTTGTGCATTATCAGTTAGCAACCCTCTAGGGGATTTCAAATTGTGATCCTATGTGGTTTTTCACGTAGGGATCCTCCGTGGGGCAACACTTAGTGATCCTCCATGGGTCAACACCTAGCGATCCTCTGTGGGTCAGCACCTAGAGACCTTAGGATTTCTAGCTGCAAAATCCTCTTGATAGAAAAATATGATCTATTTTTTTGGAATATTCATCTTTATTCATGTCCATTAAGTTGTGAACTCTGTTTTAGAAGAGTATTTTACCTGTTCTTTGTGATTGAGATCTTTCATTGTGGCTATTCATTTGTGAAATTTTGGGAGACCTTTGGGGGTCTCGGTGTCCCTTCTGGGTATTTTTATATTCACCGTTTCACATGCTTCTTCCATAACTTGTTGTGTCTTGTGATGATGATGAACATCTTTGAATGATTTTTGGGAACCAGGACTAGACAGTGCACGGAGGTGACAGGTTGACATGGAGAGCTGCAGTAAAAATATGTATGTACCCTTCAGGTAAGATCCATCGTGGATGACCTCATAAGCTATTTTTTTGCTGTACATTTGTTATTTTGGTTAGTACACTGGCCCATTCATCATTAGTTCATACTTTTACTCTCAGTAGTTATACATCATGGTTTACTCATGTTTTATACCTGGTCTGTGTGTTTACAAGATTAATGAAAATTCCTTCCCATTTTAGGGATATTCCTTTTTGGTTCTAGTCTCATACAAGTGGTCTATGGAACACAGGCTTGGGGAAGTCACAACACTGGCCATGGGGGATGATTCATGAAAAAGTGGTATCAAAGGACGATCAGTTCTACCAAAATAATTACAAGTCAATGTTTTCAATGGAGCAATTCTGTTAAGTGTCTTGAGTTTGGGTTTTAGTTTTTCTATTCTAGTGCTGGTGTTACAACCGATGTATCCATACACCAAGACCATGAATTATGATATCTAACTTGGGTTAGAAAAACAAACTTTGTTTTTTGTTTTAAAATGTTGTTTTAGTTTTTATATTTTTGAGTCATCTCACCAGGTATAACATATTTATTGTTGCAGAATTCATTCTTTTCTGATTGTCGATGCATAGACAGCTAGTCAGGATTCTAGTGAGAGATCATGATGATGACCCACTAAGTGATGAAGCTTCAGTGCAGGGCTTGCATATGACAATGGTACCTTTGGGGGGTGTACCAGTAGCACCACTACCTGTAGGGGAGAAAATACCACCAGCCCCACAAGAAGACCTCAGATAGAGACTGACCATGTTTCACAAGTTCTAGAGATAGTGGCCTTCGAGGTCTCGTGGTGAGACATATCCTCAGGAAGCTGAGGACAAGTTGGAGGTTGTGGTATGGGTTTTCTACATGCTTGAGACAACAACTCAACAAATAGTGATCATGAATGATAAGATCATCAATTCCATTGAGGGAATATGGTGGACCCTGACTCTCCAGACATTGGAGGAGGTGACTCTCTCATGGTTAGACTTCGAGAGCCTCTTTAGGTCAATATTTTTACTATATACTTTACGATCAATGCGTATTAAAGAGATATTGAACTTAACGTAGGTAGGCCTAATAGTGGTACTGTACTTGGCGAGATTCACTTACCTCTCTCGCTACTAAATCATCATCATACGAGACCCATTCACCTGGGCCCTGTTCATCGACTAGGGTCTCCAATGGGAGATCATAACATACATGATATCACTCAAAATTACAATGCATGTTAGAGAACTAGAGAAACCACTATTAGTGAAGATCTTTCTTGCCGAGAAGGCACTGAAAATGAGAATTACCACTGGACGACATACAGTCGAGTCATCTACAGCAGGTAGTAGGAAGACGATGCAGAAGACCAATTTGGACAGACCATCTGGAGGACGAGCCCAGGACGTATGGTCAGAGGTGTGATGCTCACGAGGCAGGGGAGGTCATCTGAAGAGGATAATATGTCACTCTTTGGGAATACATGGGCACATTTCTTGAAAATGTCTGACTCCCCATGTAGAAAATCAGTAGATGGTCGAAGTACCACTGAGTTAGTGATAGAGGTTCGAGATTGGAGGTCTGGAATACAATAGATGTGGAAAAGGGCTAGACTGTGAAGTAGGCATAGGGAGAATATTTGAGGTTCTACTGCCACACACAGGTGGTCCACCCCGACGACAGGGAGTAGGTGGATATAGACGAGGTTAGCTACAGGCACCTGAGGCATACGACCACGATGCTCTATGGATGATTTGAGGAACAATCTATGTCTACATCATCCTAGCTGTAGTTATTTTAGATATAGGTGCCAGTTACTCTTTCATTTCCACTTCTCTCATTCAAGTATCAGAGATTACTATGTAATTTTTGGCTCGATCTTTACATTTAGAGACTCATACTAGAGATGATTTGTTGATTACATACTGGTGTAGGTAGTGTGAGCTCACTCTAGGAGGCGAGAGCATCAACTAGTATATCTTAGTTGTAGCATCAAGGCCTTGTGATGTAATATTGGGTATAGATTGGCTATCCATAGTCCATGATTAGATCGACTGTTTTAGGTGCAATGTGTTGTGTGTTCATAAGGATGGGACCATGTTTTCCTTCACCGTTTAGAGGGAAACTTTTACAGCACATTATGGACTATCTCAGAGGATGGTGTAGATGATCACTAATAAGTTGGATATCATGACCCTCATTGTAGTGGAAAAGTGGAGTCTAAGCTATCCTATTGTAGTGGAATAGTATGATGATGTATTTCCTGATGATGTTCCGGGACTACCCTCCCATAGAGAGGTAGATTATTAAATCGACACGTACCCCGAGACAACAATGATATCTAAATCATCAAATAGGATGGCTCCTGTAGATCTTTGTGAGTTGAGGTTATAGTTGAAGGACATTCAGAGAAATGGGTTTGTAGGAACTAGTGTCTCTCCATGGGCAACCCTGATTTTGTTAACCAAGAAGGCATACATGAGTCTGAGGCTTTTCTTGGACTATCGGGGCTGGAACCTGGTGACTGTGAAGAATAAGTATCCACTATTGAGGATTTATGATCTATTCTATTAGATGAAGGGATCATGGTGGTGTTTGAATATAGACCTCGGATTAAGCTATCATTAGCTTAGGGTTCGAGATGATGATTTATAAAACATGGACATCAGATGTCGGTATCGACACTATGAGTTCACAGTGATTCCCTTCGGAATAACCAATGCTCCATTAGTGTTCATTGGTCCCATGAAAATGATACTCCAACCTTACCTTAATTTCTTTGTGGTGTTCTTTATTGATGACATATTGGTGTACCCAACGTCGGAGGAGGAGAACGCCACTCATTTGTAGATTGTTCTGGATAAACTACATGTGCCATAGATTTATGGTATGCTCTCAATGTTCTAGTTCTTGATACAATAGGTCCACTTTTTGGGACATGTTATCTTAGAGGATAGAGTTGCAGTGGATCCACCGATGATAGATGCAGTTCTTTCTTTGGATCTACCCATGAGTCTGACTATGGTGAGAAGTTTCCTAGGGTTTGATGGGTACTACCATAGATTTATACCTGACTTTTATAGAGTTATAGGACATTTTTCAGTTTTGACTAAGAAGAGACATCGTTTCATGTGGATAAAGATATGCCAGTAGAATTTATAGATGTTAAGACATATACTGACGAGTGCCACCATCATTAGGGTACCAAAGAGTTTTTTGGGTTTTTAGTATTTTGCGATGCATTAGGGACTGATCTAGGATGTTTCCTAATGCAGGAGAGACCTGTGATCATATATGTCTCCTGGATGCCAAGCCATCATGACCAAAACTATGCCACCCATGACTCGAAGTTAGCAGTAGTGGTATTTTTTGTTAAAATTTGGTGTCACTACTTGAGGGGTGAATGGTATGATTTCTACTCTAATCACATGATTCTCACGTATAAATTCTCACAAAAGGATCTGGACCCGTGACTACAATGATTGAAATATTTCCTCAAGGATTATGACTTTGAGATATTCTACACTCCTGGGAATGGGAACGTAGTGTTAAACGCACTCAGCAGGAGGTCTGGTTTATAGTTGTTGTGTGAGAATACATAGAATCTAGCCACATTGCAGATATGCTTTGTGTATTGTGATGGAGAAGATTACCTCTAGTATATGATAGTCACTCTTCCACTCCTTCAGTGAGTCAGGGGGTTATGCTTGGGGATATTGACTATGAGACATGATGTGCTCAGATATCCTCAAGACATGATCTTGACAGATTTTCTGATGGTGGGAAGCACTTCATCATTTTATAGAGAACACAACATGGAACATTTGATGCGATGATAGATAGTTTTTATAAAGTTCCACACATCCCCATTGGTGGTACATCATGGTGTGGTAAAGATTCTCCAAGAAATCTGTTGTCAGTACTGGTGGCCAGGGATGAAGAAAGGAGTGGCAGAGTTCATTTCACGATGCCTCACTTGTCTGCAATAGAAGGCTGAGCATTAGGTTCCAGTAGGACTAGCACAACCACATGATGTGCTGGATTGAATGTGGGATGGAATAACCATGGGCTTAATGATATGGCTACCACATACATCGAGGGGCCATGATTCTATCAAGGTGATCATTGACCGAATCACAATTCTGGCCCATCTCCTACCCATCTGAGAGTTGGGATCTGTTGAGGGATTGGGACTCCTCTACAAAAAGAATATAATAAGGCATCACGAGGTGACATAAACAATCATATCAGATCATTACACTCATTTTAAAACCCTATTTTAGAAGGGATTGATGAAGCCATTCCGGAATCTGCTATGTTTGGGCACCGCCATTCATCATCAGACAGATGGTGAGATAGAGCAGACCATACAGACGTAGGAGGAGATGATTCGTACTTGCATCCTTGATTTTGGTCGTAGTTGGGAGGATAAATTTACCTTGAGGAAGTTCACAGACAACAACAAATATCACTCCACCATCGGCATGCCACCGTTTGAGGCCTTGTATGGGTGATGATGTAGATCACCTCTATACTAGACATTCATAGGGGAGTCAGCTCTTATGGGACCAAATTTGGTACCACTGAGAAGGTGTAGATCATATAGAAGTGGATGAAGCCTACACATAGTAGGAAGAAGTATTTTGACAATAGAAGATTATGACCTCTGGAGTTCGCTGAGGGCAATCAAGTTTTACTTAGGGTTTCACCTCGATGAGGATTGGGGAGATTTGGTAGGGGTGGCAAGCTATCTTCGACATTCATTGGACCCTTCCACATTATCATCAGAGTAGGTGAGGCGGTGTACTGAATAGATCTTACCCCATAGATTCACATGGTGCATAATTTTATCCATGTGTTGCATTTGAGGGGATTCCTCCATGATGCATTAAACATTATCAACTTGTTCGAGCAGGATATTGATGATGGGGTGATGTTCACGAAGTTTCCAGTGGATAAAGAGGATATATAAGATCTGGTCCTCCATTGATGGTAGATCCCACTAGTCTGAGTTTAGTGGTAGAATGTGATCCTCCAGGAGAGCAAATGAGAGGAGTCTAATATTCATGCTCAGTACTCCTAGTTGTTTACATAGTTTTTGTTGTAGCTTTTGGGGATGTAAAGAAGTAATGAGAAGAGAAAGTAAAAACCTAGAAATTCTGTATAATATTTTTTATTTATATAGAATTATTACGAATCTGCATAAATCGATGGCACATGATTCCAAGGCCCGAAGAGCCTAGAAAGAACTATTGATCTTCTTATAGGTACATTCAGTAAACATGTGGGCACAAATATCTATCATTCAAACTAGTGCTCAAATTAAAAATCTGAGGATACTGTTTGACAAGTAGCACTGAGATTCACATAAGGCAAGCTTAACGTTGTTTGGAAAATTTCAAAGAGAGAAGTGAAATTTTCAGACATTGGGAAAAAATAATAAAATAACTAATGATGTTATTTTATTCATCTTGCAATAGATGAGCGACGAATGGTGGGAACACATTGTAACATTGGGAAATAAATTTGGGTCAATTAATTACATCAACCTCTTGATGTGTAACCTCAATTCTTATGGTCTATTATGTTAATTAATTATAAATAACTAATGATTCATAATAAGGAACCAACATGGAATGTTATTTCTTTTAATTAATCAAATCATCGGTGTGGGTCTTGGGAACCACCAGGAGGACTCTTGAAGAATTTCTAGTGGCATATTCCTATAATGAAAAAATAGAGTTTTGACAATGCCATTGAGGATTCGATCTAGAGATCGATGAATGAAAATGAACACCATTGAATTTGGACCCTTCTTCTTCATCTGTAGTGTCTTCCAATGAGTTCAAGGTAGGGGATTTATTTGTTTATGCCTTTTAAGTGTTTCCTATCCTTGGTTCATGAGTAATTCAAAAAATATGGATCAACTGACTAACATTTCGATCATAGATTCATTATTTTTTATGCTAGGTTGATGTGGGATTTATTGCGAGGTTTATATTTAATCTTATAATCATTAAATTTTTTCCCTTAGTTATAAGTCTAATGCATTGGGAACAGGGTGAACCGACCAGGGACTGAACCCCCCCATTTAGCATTCTCTTGGTGCGTTATTCTAGGAGGACCAAAAAACATGATGGAAAAGAATTTTTGAGGACCATATAGTGATGGTGGACTCTCAGGAGGCCCATTAGTGTAGACAGGATGAAGAAAAGACCATTGAAGCACGTCTAGTGGTCCGACAAACTTCTTGTCGGGCCACCTATGCCGGTGCAGGTGGGCGGTGACAGAAGCGGCAGCACACGGTGCAATCGAATGTGTCCCTCTTGGATGGATACATCCCGCAAAAAGATGATGCAGTAACCATTGGTCTACCGCAAAGGAGGCACACCGACATATGCCACCATAGTAGGCAAACCCACACATGTTGGTCCTATAATTGACCGATCCACGTAGAACGGTCATGAGAAGTGGTGCCAGGATGGTGCCATAGTTGGAAGACCTGAACAGATGGCCAATTGGCCTTATTTCAAGGTGGGATGGACCTGCGAGCTGGGCCAGACCCACAGGCCCAACGGACCAGCCTGGTTGGACCCCTTTCGGACCAGATTGGCCCTGTTTTCAAAAAACACGAGTATCTCTTAAACCAATGTCCATTTGATGAACTGTCTACGGAGTTTTGACCATTACCATGAGTAATTAATTTTGAATTACTTTACATGGGTTTTGGAGGAATTTATAATATGATCGTCTTGGATAAGACTTGAATCCAACTGGGCCCTCAGTAATAAAATTCCAATAACATATAGACCGGGCGTCTGATAGACACATCGTCTATTGCGTTTGAACCCTTATGACAAGACGATTCATCTGGTTACATTTTCATGGGACTTCATGGTGGATTAGGTACGAATGATGTCTTGAGGATTGGATTCTTCTAGAATCAAGCATGTCATGTTCGGTAATCTAGTGGCTGGAAGAGAAGTAATGAGGTTATATTATTCTTCGGTGGCATAACACGAAGTGATGCTTTGTGGGTCGGACTAAAGTGATCCTTTATGGGTCATCATATAGTAATCGTTTATGGGTAATAAATTAGGGACACTTGGTTTGTGAGCCCTTAGAGATCTTATATGGGTTAACTTTTAGAGATCCTTTATGTTCCAGCACTTAGTGATCCTATGTTGGTTAGCACATAGAGATCCTTTGTGGGACATCACCGAGCGACCTTCTATGATCTATCATCAAAAGCCTCTCAACATAATAAGATGATATATATTTTGGACAAATCATCTCTATTAATTTTTTTATGTTGTAAACCTTGTTTGAGCTGAGAAATTTACTTGTGATTTTTGATTGAGATCATGCTTTATGGTTATTTGTTCGTGGAATTATAGGAGACCTTCTGGTGTCTCGGGGTCCCTATAGGGTATTTTTATACTCACCCCTGCATAGGATTCATCATCACCATGTTTTGTCTTCTGTAGTTGATAGATAGCTTTTATGGAGTTATGGGAGCCAGGACAACAAAGTGTAAGGAGGAGACAGGTTGACGTGGAGAGATAGAGTAATGAGATGTACCTGTACTTCAAGTAGGATCCTTGGCAGATAACCTCCTGAGATTTTTCCCTTTTGTTGTATTTTAATTTACTTGGCTTTGTATACTAGCCCATTCTGTTTCATTTAACACTTTTTACCTTCAACAGTTATACTTTGTGGTTTCCACTTTTTGTGTACCTAGTATGTGTGTTTATAGGTTTAAAGGCAATGCCTTCCCATTTCAGGGATATTCCATTGCAGTTCTAGTTGCCATCTTATGGCCTGTTGAAGGCGGGCTTTGGGTAGTCACAGTACAGGCACCAGTGGAAGGGTTGTGACATTACTATAAACATATATATAATAAATATATATGACATTTATATATTGGATAAAATTATTTATATTATTAAAGAATTATTTTTTTAAAGAATAAATATTACAGAACTAAAAAATATTTTAAAAATGAATCAATTATCTCCTGAAACACAAATTTTAACAAAGGTTTTTTGAAAATAGGTGATAAAAGACTCTAATAAAAAAATATATGGAATGAGATATGTAATTATAGTTCTATAATAGATTTAAAAAACCTATATTTAATATTATATGGTTTCATACCCATACAATGAATTTTAAAACTTACATAAGGGTTTATTTTCTTATTTTTACTCTCATAAGACATATTCCTTATTAACTACTAAATAAAATGTGTCATGTAAATACAAACCATTTTGATATGTTTTATCATGAATATATTCAACTTAATTTCATTTAATTTTTTTTATTTATTTCATTCAGGGGGTTTGTGATTCAAAATACGCTGAAGTGGTAAGGGTTCATTTCTAAATCTCATCATTATTCAAGGTATTTTCTTATTAAGTCTCCCAATGTGGGATTATTTTTTATTTGTAAACTGAAACAAGTATTTTTTCTTACACAATGGTTATTCATAAAATATTAAAGTAAAAATACAATTTTTTATTCCTTTTCATATGAAATTATTGAATAATGTTTTTATGAATAAATTTATTTATTTATCTCTTCGGTTGAATATAATTTTTCATGAAAATCATTTTTTTATAAAAATAATTCATAAATATTATTTTAAAAATTTAAAAATTATTTATTATATACCATTTTTTTAATTTTATATTTTTTTTAAATATTTTTAAAAAAAATCATAATGTCGTTTTCTAAACAATGTTTCTTTGTAATTTAGTGAAAATTTGAAATAAATGTTTGTTTTAACATGTACATCTTAAATAAAATTTTCTACCATCATGATCACTCAATTATTTATTGTTTAATTTATATGTTTTATTGGTTTATTTTAGTTGAACATCATTTTCAAAATGAATTGGAAATTTTTTAATTTAAACATATTTACAACATGAAATTTTTTTTCTCTTAAAAAATATTTTTTGATATTTTTACAGAATTTCTATTCATTCATGACAGCAACCCTTTATTGTACATATAATTAATTTGGGATATGTTGTATTTATATAATTTGTAATTTTTATTTGGATGTTTTATGATTAGTTTGAATAATTATATAAATTTTTTCCACATTACCCATATTACTCATGATTTTTATGATTATGTTTATTTAATTTGGAAAATTATTAATATTACATATATTAGTTTTCCCATATGAATTTTATTGTCATTACGATTCAACCCTTTTCTATGAAAAATGAATTGTACATAATATGTGATTGGTGAATCTCGGTTATATATACCCCCTCAATTAATTTATAGGTCTAATGAAACAAATTAGTTGGCCAAATTACATGGTTTCTACCCATAGTTTTAAACTATCTTATGTATGGTGTTGACTGATTTATAGGTCTAGAATTATTCATTCCATCATTATGAGATTCGTTATTTCCATGTGATTATTAAATTAGAGAGAATTGAAATTGAAAATTTTAAAGATAATGAGATTATTTTTCTGTATTTATTTGATCATCATTAATTTCTGCCATATTATACTCATGTTATAGGTAAAATGGCATCTGTTTGAGTTATTTAAATTTCTATATTGACTAGGATTATATATTCATCATATTTTATGTTGTACTTATACCATTTCAGATCTTTTGAGCAAAACCCCTTTCTTATGACTTATTTTTTCTGGGATACATAGAGGTGTCATTTTATTTGTAGGCAGTGATATACTGAGGGAAATAATTTAAATAATAATGAATTTTTTTATAATTTAACTTTAAACTATAATGTGAATTTGAATTAAATTTCATGTTTACTAATAGTACTAAACTATTTTTCCCATTTTAATTATATATCTTCTTAAAATATCCATTCTAATAATGTACATATCGAATTTGGGATACTAGATATGGGGTCTTTTTTATGTTAGATTATTTTTAGTAAAACCCTTCAGATTTATGTTTAGGACAAAATATATTTGGTAATATAAATCTATGTTGTAATTTAAGGATAATTATAATTATAAAATAACATAATAGGTTAGTGATTATAAGGTTTTCCAAGATATATATAAATTTATCGTTACTAAATGTGGATGTGGTTTTAGAATAGATGTACATAAGGTTAATAACACTGAAAAAGGTGTGTTAGTATTGACTTGAGTGTTACCTCATCCATGAAAATTGGCAGTACCACACACTTGGGTTGGAACTTACAAGAGATATGATTGGGTTAATTCTTATATTATTTTCCAACCATTATAAAGGATTTGAAAATACATTTATTGAATTTAATCCTTCAAAAATAATCCATATTTATAACCATGAAAATAAATCAAAATCTTTTTTTTAATTTAAGTTATATGTTTCGATATTTTTTGGATTATACATTATGATATATAATTTTACGATCTAAATTACTATATCAAATTTTTTACAAATGGAAACTATATGAAGTAATGGTATATATAACAATGTATTACATATTCAACGAGTAACGTTACAATAAAAAAATGGAATAAAAAAATTGGATAAGGTGGAGATGGAATAGAAGGTTTTCCCACATTTGATAGTTGTAAAGAAATGCTCAGGTACATGCTTGAATGTAATGAGGTCTTCATTCATGTGTGGGGAGAATGTCCATCAGGCGTGTGAATGAATGTTTATGAAATAAAAAATTTAGGTTTACTGTTTCAAATATATGTATTTTAGTCACTACAAAAACGAATTTCCCTAAAGTAAATGAAATATAACCCAAAAGAAGATATGTGTTCATGGTCAAGAATATGATATTGATAGTCGAAGTGGAATTATTAATTTCCTTCACACTAGATTCAATAATTATGTTATAGTAATATTTTATAAATGATATTAAATATATTATAAACCCAAAATATATATGCATTTTACAATTTTTGATTTTTTTTAATATATTTGAGAGCATTTTATTAATGGTGCTGATAACTAGGAAAAGTAATTTAGTAAAAAAATTTAAAATCTTGGAAACACAATATTCAGAGATAATAAACCTTAATATGTTCTTAATTTTGAGATAATAATGAGATGAATATAGGATAGTATTTACTACCATGAAACTAGTTATATGTTTTATGGTTTATGCCATCATTGTATGAGTTTACTAAATGTATTTTTTTTGTGGAATATATTCAATAAATAATGTTTTTATTTTTAGAAGAATGAATTTTTTTCATTAAGGGTTTATGTTCATTAGTGTATTCAGATATTCATAATTTTTCAATAATAGAAAATTTATGTGGTTTGAGGAATATAATGTTTATTTAGAGACATTCTTTAAAAATAATTTGACATAGAATTTAAACATACAAATTTTCAAGGATTCTTAATGATATATACTTATAAATTGCATTATGTTGAACATTGGGTTTTATTGGATAACATTTTCTACATATTTGGTTTTGGGAAATATATATTGATTGGAGGAATGAATTTTCCTTATAATGTTGTATTAAATGGTAATTTTATTTATTAAGGAACAAAAAATCATATTATATATTCTTGTATTAGAGTATGATATAAATTAGTAATTGATCAAAGAATAACCATACAATGAAAATTTAAATTATATTTTCTCTTTTTATCTATCATATTGCTAACATAATATATCCCGTATAGAAAAATTTGTTCAGAAAAAAAAAAGTATGTCTATTAATTACATTTTGATTGAATAAATGGTATTTATTCTCATTATAGTTTTTTATTTTTTGGTGTTAAACTTTCTCATGGCCATGTTCTACATCACTCTCTACTAATCCATGAGGTATTAGTATTGTTTTATATCTCTACATTTTTATGTCCCACCAATGTTATCCAATATGGAATCCTATAAATTTGTAATTATGGATAATATTTACACTTACAGTTTCCTTTATCAGTAGGATGTTTTATTTTCCCCTTTTATTATGGGGTATTACAAAAAAGGTATTTTCTAATTTCAAACCCATAATTATGAGGATCAATATATAATTGTGATGACATAATTTATTTAATGGGGCTGAATATATCACCCTATTATTTTTAAAGACAGGTGTTACTCTTGATAACATGAATTAATTGAAACACCATGCATAGAAGATAATTTAACACCCTATGATTTAGTGATATGTTTTTTTTTATGTAAAATCACTCACTTTGATAAATTGCAGTGCACAAAACTCAGGGTTTGAACAAAACATGATACTCCACTGAAACATTATTATTGTCATTAAAAACTAGTTTTTAAAATGTAGGATATGAATTGTAATAAAAAAAGATCAAAAATTATATTGTTTATATATAAAAAAATAAATTCAATGTTATCCATTGATTATAAAAAATAAGAATCATTTGAAACAAAATTAATTATTTTTTTAAAAAATATATTATCATGAAAAACTATATATTCATGCTTCCCACTCGTCATTTAAAATTAATTTTCACCAATTTTATAGAATATATTTTTGAAAATGATTTTTTATTAAATATAATTATAAAAACTTTATTTCAGCTACATTTTTATAATTTTCTAAAAATCTTATGTTTTTGATGAATTCATAAAATACTGATTTTTTTATTCAATTGTGTAATTTCATTTAAATTATTAAAAATGTAAAATAATATTTAAAACTAATTTTTAAGTAAAATTCGTTTAATTATATTACATTGTAACTAAATTCTATCATTTTAACGACCATCGTTTTAAATTTTCATTTTATACTTATTGGAATTTATTTTTTCAACCCCTCTTTTTCATCAAATCGGGGTGTATATTTTTAAATTTGAATTTGAAACATCAGTGAAATGAATTTGTATAAATGGATTTCCTGTTATAAATAAAAATAATTCATAATATCTAATATGGTAAAGATAATTTCTGACCACTATAAAATATAAATGTAGTGGAAATTAATTATTATGGTTACTGTAATAACTAATTTACCAGTGGATAAACCAAGAATATATGTGTTAAAATGAAATAAACACTTGTAAAAATCATATTTAACAGATATATATAGACCTTCTAACCTATAATGGCAAAAAATCCACATTTTAAGGCTTATAGAATGATATAAACATGGTTTTAATTGATTTATTTACATGATTCCACATGTCTCCTCTCTCATTAAAAATAACACCCTCTATACTATACTATTTACACATACAAAGGAATTTGGTTCATATAAAGCCAATGAAATTAACTTCTATAGTCCCCAAACAACATTAAAAATCTATTCTTTAGATCATAATCCCAATCAATAATGTCTTTTGGTGAATCCTAAAGGGGTTTTCTAAAGTGGAGGTGAGATTATTAACTATGCATATTTATTTTAATTTCTTTTTTAACTACATAAAATATTATTATATGAGGAAAATATAATATCACCAATATATCCAAAATAATTATATATTATTATGTTTATGGAATATTCTAGATCCATCTTAACTTCCATTAATTAGGTAATGAAATCATAGAGCGTGTGTGTGGTGAACCACCATGTTGTGATCTGATGAAATTCATTTACCATCAAGATATTTAAAGGATGGTTATAATGATAATTTTTATATATTAAGATGATATTTATGAAATTATTATACGTATATAATTATTATATAACATATACCTTATTACTTTCCATTTCTTGGGGGATACAATATTGTCGCATGTTTGTACTGTAGACTACCAACTCATGTATCGATGTGATTAATTTTTAACTTATGCTTTAAATGAATGGTATAAAGGTTAATTTAAATGAATATGTGTGATATTTTTGTAATAATAATACTTCTATAAATATAATATCCTATCTAAATTTTTTACTTTATAATCATTTGTAAACCAACAATGGCACTCGTGCATACATGTGGACTACCCCCACCACAAAGTGATGTGAAATGGTTTCCATTTTCTTTATTCATTAATGATAATAAGGACTGATTTTATTAATATATGTAATATATATAATATAATACTTATTCATTAAATAAAATTTATTATTTATATTCCTTTTATTCTAAATGTGCGGACAAATGGAAATCACATTCAGGTATTCGTACGACCTACTATCTCTGTGAACTATGTAATCCATTTTCAATATATGAAATTAATATATTACTAAAAATAAATATATAATGAGTATGTAAGATATTTGTATAATGTTTTTCATTATATATACATACATATAATTCAACCATGATCAAATTTAATGGACCAGAATTAACGAACTAGAAAATACATGAAAAATGATGCATTAATAACCTAACACAGTGCTTTTAACAATGTTTTTTTAATAAAAAGATGACCAAAGAATGTAATTAAATCTTATTTTGAAAGATATATATATATAAGATTATTTATAAATAAGATATTTATAATAAACATATATGCATTATAAAATATGTTCAACGTAATATGAATGATGTTAAATATTTGGTATGTGTTTCTCATCTAACTTTTACTTCTGGATACATGTGACATATTCACCACTAATTCCTTTTTGGTGAATATAATTCACAATGAGATATATTAAATCATTAACCTATTTCTATTACATGAATTTAATCATTAATTTTAATATATTACTTTAATGGGGATAATATTGTAAAATTCACCATAGATGTAAGGGTTTATTTTCAAATCTAACTATTATTTGTGATTATTTTTTAAGAATCCTATATTGGGGGAATTTTTTATTTATATCATAAATCAACTATATATAATTATAATATGGTTATTCATGATATTTTTATGTATTTTATCATTTTTTCACTAATTATTTCAAAAAATTATTGGTAAATTATCTTTAAGAAAATACGAATTTATTTTTATCTTCATTCAAAAAAAAATTTCAAGAGAAAAATGATCTCCAAAAAATTAAATTTTTTAATATTTTCCTAATGATATGATATATAAATTTTATTCAAATTTTTATATTCAAAAAATATTTTGAAAGGATCTTTTAGCTATTTTTCAAGACAAAAACTTTTTAGATTTTACCAAAATATTGAAATTAAAATTTGATTTAACTTATATGATATTAACATAATTTTTCACCATCCCAAAAACTAAATGTTTTAAAAATTATTTTATAATTTTTCAAATTTTATTTAAAAAGAATTCTATTTCCACAATACTTTAGGAATTTTTTTAAATGTATTTTCTAAGAGAATTTGTAATTTTCCTATAATAAATCATTGAAATTTTAATGGTATTTCTATTCATCAATTCCATAAACCCTTTATTGTCATTATTATTCACTAATTATATGTTGTATTTTTATCATATTGATTTTATATTTAGATGTGTTATTATCATTTTGACTGAGGATGTTAGATTTTATTAATATCCACTATATTAAATAGGATGTTTTTGGATTATATTTTTTAGATTTGGGTAAGTAATAAAATTTGATAGTTAATTTTTATAATATTAATTTTTATGTTTATTATGTTTCACCCCTTTATTATGAGTAATTAATTGGACTTATTAGTAATCGGGTGGGGCCCATTTGTTAATAGCCCCACGATGCGTCGATGGGTCACATCAGAGAGATTAGTTTACCAATTAGAAGGGTTTATAGCCATATATATCTATCTTCTTTGATGTATAGATAGTTCCAGAAATCAAGCATTATGTATTATCTCATTGTGAGATCATTTATTCCCATTTTATTATTCAATTGATTATAATATCCCTGGATATGTTTCACGATTATGTGATAATATATATTTCTGTATTGGAACATGATTTATTCCATCCACATTAAGCACATGTTATTGATTAAATGTCATGTGTTTTAGTTATTTACCACTCCATATTTATTATTATCTATTATTCAAGAAAACATTTTATGTACTTTTACCCGTACTAATCATTTGATCAATCACATTTCATATGTTTTATTTTTCCTAATCTATTGAAAAATGTTTTTTACGAATATATTAAGATATTCTAAGTATAGTAATTGAATTCAAAATTTGTTATCTTAATATTTAATATTAAATATTTAATTTTAATTTCATATATGTTTATAGTTTACCAATTCTACTGAAATACTCTATCCTTTGGGATGTTATACTTTTTTTCCAATGCCATGAAAATATTGTTGACATCATCTTCGGGATACTAATATCAGATTTCTTAAATTTATAATCAAAATAATGCAAAATATTATGTCTTTATATATGTGAGAAATATATTTTGAAAGGTCTTGGATGAACCAATGGTCGATGCATGGGGGAATATATGAGGGTATGTGGTGACCTTTTAGATGTGGGGGAGGGGGCACACATCTAATTTTTATTTAAAAATGAAACACCCTTATTTTTTCACATCACATATGGCTCCAAAATGGTTCATTATTGATCCATGGATGAAATGGAGTTTATGTATGGCTATAAAATTGAAATTTTAATTTTTTATGTGTTATTATAATACTTATCATTGTAATTTAACCCCTGTAATCTTATTCTAACATTTATTGTGGTAAGTAATTTTTACTCATTTTAATATTCATTATGAAAAAGAATTTATTTGAACTTATTATATTAAAATAATAATTCTAATCCAAAATATGGAATCCATTTTACCATATTCAATTCATATATGTGGAAGAATTTAATTTAAAAATACAACCATAGATGCGTTGATAAATGACTTTTCAAAGGAATAGTATTCACATGTATAAAAATATTTTATGACTAAATTGATCATATAATTTTATCTAATGGCCCAAATTTTATTCATAATAATATAATAATTTGACTAATATTTCTTATAATATAATTTTATATCAGAATTTACCATTAAAATTCTTAAAACGAATTATTTTTCAAAAAACCATTAGTTTTTATTAATCCTTCTGAAGTTAATTTTTATAAAAATTTCCAAAAAATCACAGAAAGATAATTTCAAAATGATGATTTTAAAAATTGATTTTATTTTTTAAAATAAATTGTTTAACGTGTCTTAAAAATTATTTCAAAATATGTGCACAAAATATGATGAGACCCTCTTTTAAAAAATTATTCTTTTTTAAAAAAATTCACTTTATTCCACACAATTATTTTTTAATTATAATTAATTTATATCTCTATAATTTTAATAATTTAATTATTATTACTCATATCTATGTATTTTATCATTTAATTTTTTTTAAAAGATTTTTTTTAATTTTGCTTAATTATTACTATTTTACGGTTCTTTTGGGCATGATGTTATCTGTATAAAAAGCTAAAAATATATAATATTTAATTATATATATTTCTCATTTCATTTATGATCAGTGATTTTTGTCATATATGATATTAAACATAATTATTATGTTAAAATATTGAAGTGTTACAATATTGGTATAAAGTACATCATTTATAGATTCACACAATTTATGGCCATACTGCACAGAACTAGAGTTTCTATGATTTATGGTCAGCTAACATTTACTATAAATGGTTAGTGCATAATTAAATTCAACCTTGACCAATGATAAAGATATTAAATATAAAAAGAGGAAATTAAATGTGTTGTGAATAGATATTCAAATTCTATTATAGAAAATCCCATGGATGGGAGAAAATAGTTTAAGGTTATAGTGCTTGGGAAATGAATTGTAGGGATTCAAGGTCGCATAAAATTAACTAAAAAGTTGTTATTGCATAAGATCATACATCATGGATAATAGTGTTAGATACTCTATATAAAAAGGTAATGTAAAACCGAAAATTATTGGAGAATGAAATTATAATATAGATACTCTCATGTATGATTGCACATATTTTAAGTTCATAGTTCTTGTAATGATAGTATTTAGGGTTTATGGTGATACAATATTGTCTAAAATATGAAGGTTGATATTTTGTATCTGATATAGGGGAAAGGTTGACTGTATGTGATTGTGTCAGGCTTTAAATCATAAATACACCCTAGGAAAGGTAAATTTAATTTAATGTCATTGTTCTTAGAATAATGATGGATGTACTGGATTGAAAACCAAAATTCGGTTCATGAGTAAAAATTTTCATAATACCATTAAAGAATGAATGATTATAGAATAAATAATGACCAATGTTATTTCAGTCACGAATAATTTAAAGGGAAAACGTATACAATGGATGACAACATACAAAATTAAATATATATTTTTAAGAATACTATTATTAATGGTGCATGGGTGTTGAGGACCTTCTACTAAGGTTGAATCACACAATTGGTTAGTCGGTCGGATATAGAGGCATAAGAATCATTACCAACCAGTGATACCCTATTGGAGTTGAATGTGTTCATTACCGATATACATGATGTATTTCTAGAAATTCAAACAATCTAGGTATAACGTGTTTTAAAATGGAAGAGGATATTCAAAACATGATTGGAATACTCGTGTCCAGAACTATACATGTTTGGGAGAGTAAAAAATGTTGATGGGTAATATATTTAAAAAGTTATTATAAATATTTTATATAATATATGATTCAAATTTCACTACAAGTCCTAATACTATTGGAGTCAATTAACATTTAGTTTTAATCAAATATATGATATCTTAAGATATATTCCTCTATTAGAAGACACCTTGTGAATAAGAATACCGTACACTCTATAAATGGGATTTGATATTGAAGGAAGCTATGACTGGGGAAATGATGAATTATTTGGTCAATTATATATAACCTATGATAATAGGAATCAAAAAAATATTTATTTCTCATATGAATAATTTTTTAATTCATTGTCACAATAAATAATAGACCAAGCTATATGGTTATAAATTTAATAGGATATCCAATTTTTCAAATATAGTTATCTAGTTTTTTGTCAAGGTAGGAAACCAAATGTAAATATAATAATTACATAAATTGGGATATAATTATTAGGATTGGTTCTATTTGAAAATAAAATCAGTTTATATATAGAAATCATATGTAAATAATCATTATATTTATGTAGTAATATTTTTGTGAAAATTTGTTCATAGAGAATAAATAACTCTATGTAGTTTAAGATCTTATAGCATTGTATATATATCATCAAGTATAATTTCATGTGACAATGACTCAGATATCTTATAGTTTGTGTTTTAATGATGAGGTCCATTATTTATGGTGATTGACATATATTATTATCTGGAAAAAATTAAAATGGATTCATCTTATTGAAAACCCCATAAAGTAAAACCTAAGGTTAATTGGTGATGCTTGAAGTTCTATAATGAATCAAGGGTATTATAGGGATAAAAATTATAGCTAAATCTAATATGTGTAATCTAAACATCATTACATATTCTGAAGTAACAAGAATAAATATTTTCATATTTTGAGATGAATTTATATATACACTTGGTTTATGATAATAGAAATGTGAGGTGGATTTGATCTATTGATAGGATTATATAATAAAATGAATGTGAATGAGTAATAACCTAATAAATCTAGTTTGAATTAAATGGAATTTGTTGGAGTGCTCGAGTCTAGAGCTACTAAAATTTATAAATATATTAAAATAATAGGAATCAAGTCACATAATGTTTGTTTGTGTATATTGTTAAAAATAATTCTCATATATTGGTGAAAAATGGAAACAAATCCATACCATTGTATGCCCACTGAGAAACTAGATGTGAATGAGAAGAACCAAGTACAAGAAAAATTCTGGGGATGAAGTTGAGGGGATTTTTAGGTTGCGTCTATGATAGGATATCATGGAATGAATATGTATCAAATAATAAAAGTTTTCTAGGAAGTGTATTTAATTTTTGATAAAATTATATATTTTACTCATGTACAAGTAAAATGTTAATGAAATTGATTTATATTATCATATGAGTAAAGATTAATATAAATGTTAATGGACTCTAAACACCAAGAAAACCTGAAATGGTCATGTCCAATGCTTGGACAAGGGAAGACCTGATTTGACCAAGTATAAGTCTCATATTTTTTTAGAGGTTTGTCAAGAAGATGGAATCTATAGTATATCTTATGATAGTACATTTAGATATCACTTCATTTATTGAGGTTACAAGAATAATGTCACATGTACTTTTCAAAGGGTAATTTTTTTAATGGTGTCTTGATCTAAAATAATATGGTTGGAATGTGTAATCATTACCATCAAATCACTTAGTAATGAAAACCCAAATTTATATCATGATCTTATATAGGAAGAATTTATTATTTCAGTTATAAGGAAATAGACCGCTATCTATCATTTATGTTCATAAAGTATAGACTACACTAAATATTTTATATTCACACGGGATGTAATATATCAAATTACATTTAAAATAATATTTCTAGGACAATATTTTATTCAGTTTATATTTGAGTATCTTTGAATTTGAATTTTATGTGAAATTATATAAATTGTTTCTTAAGAAACCTAGATTTAGTGTCTGGTGTGATATGCTCTCTATCTATTTTAAAAATGGGGTAGGTTATATTGGAGTAAAACGTTTTTATTGAATAAAGACCTTCCTATTTTTACTCTTTTTTAAAGGTTTCTTCTCCAGTATCATGATAATTTAAATACCCAAATGTATTTATAATTAGATAAATTGGTAGAGGTGAACCTTCTTGTCAAATACTATCACAACTCAATTATGATGGATTCCAATGTTGTATGGTGGAAATAACATTTTATCCTTAATTCATTCCCTTTCATCCAGCAATATATATGATTATTCATCCCTGGAATATTTTTAAAAAATTGAAATAAGAAGTGAGGGATGTTAAACATCAAAATGTTATACTGCCTATGTCCCTCACCCAAGATAATATAGAATCTCCCAAGTAGTAGTATGAAATCAAGGTGTGATTAGTCTATAAAGAATTTATGATCATTTCTATCCAATATTTATAGTCTTTTCCGACTACATTTTTATGTAAATTAGATTATTCGTTGAAGAAAACCTTTATATATCCATTCATTCTTTCAGGTTAGAATGATGATTGGTCTTATTGAATATTAAATCCTTGGATTATCCACTATAATTATATAGATTAAAATTGGGTTCCATTATCTGCCAAAATTGTGTGAGATTGCATATTTTGTAATGATATTAGAGTTTAATAAATTGAAATCATATTTTTTTATTCATTGAGGCATAACACTTGAACCCATTTTGAGAATAAATCGGTTACATTACGGTTGAACTTTCATATCCTAGCAATAAATAAATGGTCTCGACCCATTATATCTATCCTTCTTAGAGAATTTAGTTATGTTTATTTAATATTGTGACATAATTATGGGGGTTTACTGATGGATTTATTATTTCTTTGATGTGAATGATTTTTTTAGTTCTATTCAATCCAATATCAATTATGGCCAGATGTATCCATGTATCCTGACTTGATGGAATAGCTTGGTTCCAAACTGGTGGGTATCATAGTAGCTGGGATGGACTTCTTTATAATAGCGAGGGTATCTCATATTATCACAAACCTAGTAATAACTCCATCAAATCCTCCCCAAAAGAAAACCCTATTGGAATTCTATCCATTATAAATGAAAGGATTATCCACCAACCACTTAATTCAATCATTCTTAGATTAATCTATTGGATGAATTCTATTTTCAATATAGATTATTCTGTAATACATCAATCCAATTGTAGCATTGGTGGAAAATTTATAGGATTACCTTGATAAAATTGAGTGTTCAATAAATTAATCTGTTTGATATAATTATTAATTAATTATTATACTACCATATAATGATTAATATGAATGTAAATTTTAACATAGTCTAGATCTAACTGGGATATATCTACATTTCCTGTTCATCATATTAAAATTTCTATGAATCTGGGGTGAAAAAGAATATTGGATATGAGAGAAATATAATCATTATCCCCCATACATAATCTACAAAAGGAATATTTTTTCCAACTTTGATTTTATATTCACTATTTATTTTCATGACCACTAACTCTGAATCTCCATTAATGTGAAATACGGCCACTGTTATCTGTTGGTAAAATTACAACAATTCAATGAGAGATTGGATTTCTTACTCATTATTAGTGCATACATATTAATGTAGGATAGAGTATAAAAGAATATCATTTTTTGAGAGATGGATATAATCCCCAAACTCAATTCGATTTGTCTTTAGGTTCTCAATTATTCTCTATGTAGGAATCTAAGGATCACAATCGATGTATATCTCACTTGATTAGTAATTTCCATATATGGAAAACTATTATTCATCTGTTAGGTCCTTATGTAAATGTTAATGATTTGATATAGGTCCCACTGTTATTAAAAATTACACATAATTCCCATTAATCACGTTTTGACAAACATACATGATGTTGAACTGCTATAGTATGACTACCCATAATGTTAAACACCTAGTTAACATCGGAAGACAAAGTATATAGCTAAGAGTGTCAATATAAAATACCATGTATATCCAGTAGTGATATAAATAGTGATACATATTATAAACTATGAAAATAAACACAATACACTTCTTCTTGATATCAGGGTATTGAGCCTCATCATCCATCATTTTTCAACTGAGACTGTAGAGTCTTTTTTCATTGCCAACATAATCTTATTGAGTAAGGTGGACACCTTTTGATCACTATAGGTTATTCTTATAGAGTATGATAGGATTTTATTCTACATAGAACATCATGAATAAAGGATAGAGAATATAAATCATTATATTTTGAAAGGATTTATACAAATATTCATTCTAGGGATATGTAACCCCTTGCATCATTTGAATTGTGATGAGAAAACACATTTTCATGATATTGAATATGAATAACCTAATAATAGATATACATATTTATATTCTTCTAAATTACATGAAGTGTACATGAGGGGGAATATTATGATTTAAATTTATCATTAGTGGTTGATATAGATGGTTCTATGAAATACCAAAATATGAGGAATTTCCTAGATGATAATCTGAAATAGAGTTTTAGGTATTAATTATAGTGACCAAAACATTTCATACATAAATAAAAAATTCTTATATATGATTAATCATTGTATAATATAATGATCCATGCTATAATTTCATAGTTCTAGTACCTTCGTAAATGTGGAACCATATACAAATATTTCATCAAACTTATACATCATCTCCAACTACCATATTTAGAACTAATAACCTTGATATAAATATAAAAAATTAAATGATTATTTTAACCATATAGAAAGTATATATTAAAATGGGATTGCTCAGATTCAAAATAATGTTAAACAATAGATATATCAATGATCAAATATTTATAATATGATAGAATGGTTATGACAACATGAGAATAACGTTTTAAATCCATAGCCAACATATAAAAGATCATATCTTTATGTCATGAAATAAAAATTGAACATTATAAGACATTAAAAATAATGTTATCAAGAAACATACAATATTAGATTATAAAAATGGCACAATACATGGAATAATTTCATACAAAAAAGTATAGAGAATCATTCCCTTAGTATTCAAGGATCAATTACCAAACTCTCATTGTTTAATGGGTTCACACCCCAAACAATCATAGTAGTCAATATTCACTCCCAATACTGTCAAAGTGGATAGGTTACCTTATAGAAATGGTTTCTCTAACCATTTCACTATTAGTTATCTCATGAGATATCATTCTTTACCCAATAAATTATATGGTGATATAGTTCCCACCCATAAAATTATGAAAATAATACATCTGTGTGAAATGTTAAATGAAAACATTCACAATATCATAACCCATGAAATGAAAATGGGTTTCATAAATATTTCATTATGTCATAACTCGTTGAATTAAAATAGTATTCATATTAATCTCATCAATTCATAATATCATAACATGTAGAAAAATAATTCTTTTTTTAAATGTGCCTTCTTCATAATAAAAAACCATCCATTAGAGTCATTTTAAAGGTGTAATTAGAACATATCCCCATAAAACATAATAAACACCAGAGGTATTTGTGATGATGAATATAAATTCCATAAAAATGTTATTAAATCATTCGTGAGATAAAATATAACTTCCATTTTGTAAAAAATTATTTAAAATCTAAATATTTTCCCAATATTAAATAAAACATATTCATTGAAAATATCCTTGTAACCATTAAATAAAAGAATTAATTCATTGAGAAGTAATGACAGTAGAAAATACCATTCTTTCCATAAATGTTAAGATGGTGATTCATTTCTAAATTTTATTAGAAAAATAAACTGATCCTTATGTGGAAAATGATTATTGTATTCCTCTTACATCATTTTTTAAAAATTCATTCCCCTATAAAAATTCCTTTAAAGAATAATCCGAGAATAGTGGGATCAATCTTTGAAAAATGACTAGAAGATTATATTTACAATATTCTATCAAAATCCATCATGGGAAAAAATATATGAAAAATAAATAAATAATAGTGAAAATTTTATTTAAAACAATTTTAGAAAACACATACACGTTAGATATATGGTTGTTGACCAAATGGACAAATCAATTTGAGGATTTCTTAAAAACATTATATAGAAATATTGAGTACCATAAGGAATTAAAATGAAATGAAAACATATATTTTTGGGAAATAACCATAGGAATAAAATTATATACTCGAGAGTTAGATCAATATATCTAATTAATTAAATTATAATCATAACCCATCTTGATAGGAATGATATTGTAGAACGAAAAATTTCCCACATTAATAACTTTTTAATCATATGAACGATGATTATATGAACCGTGAATTGATATTTATATCCCACAATTAAATTTAAAATATTCATAAAATATATTATTGGATAGTATATAAACCACACAAAACAAATAAGTCACGAATATGGAATTTTTACCATAGTTATAAAAGTGACATGAAAAATACCTGATATGATTTGTTAATTTTTGGATCATACACACAATGAAAGATTAAAATTAAATAAAAATTTAAATATAAATAGAGTAAATATATCCCTGAAATTAAATTTCAATGGGTCATTATATAAACATCATAAAATAATATAGGTTCATAACATAATAAATGTCCCAAAGAAAACAATTTGAGACAAAATCCCTTACAGTAAGTCTCAACTTCTATTTAAAACATACAATATAATATATATTATTACATTTAGATCATTATAAAAATAGTAATGAACCATTATTATATATATAATACCATATATGATTTACTTATGACCTATTAGTACTTGTTTATTATCAATTCCTTATTAAAATCACATTATAAAGAATAACTAGTTGGTTTTAATCATGTATGTTTTCATTACGTATTTTTATTCCATTTAAATTTATAATGGTAAAATAATCACCATAATTCTAGACAATATATAAATATCATATATACTCATTATAAACATTTTGATAAATCCATTAAAGTTAGTGATAGAAAATGAATAACATTGTTCATGAAGATGGTAAGGTCGAACATACACCTGAACAATTTTTTATTTTTATAAATGGATGGAAATAAATAAAGATAACTAATAAATAAAAATTCAAGAATAATTATTATTTAAAATATATAATTTAATTTTATTAAAATTATCCTTATTACCTTCTATGTAAAATGTAAGGGAAAAAATAATATACTCACTTGGTGATGTGGTAGTCTATCATTAACACGAGAAAAATTATTGTATTCCTATAGAATGGAATGTATGATGAAATATATGACAATATAATATCGTAATTATAATACTTAAATACTAATATATTTATAATTTAAATTCATCATTATATCCACTCATGAGAGGAGGTGACTGAAAATGAATTACATCGGTTACCAAGGGAGTAGTTTTCTCTACATATAATTGAATATTAAATTTATTATTTTAAAGAAGGGGTTATATATGATGATAATTAAATTAATATAATAAAATATATTTATATTTTATATAATTTTGTAATTATATAAAAATATTTTTATGATTATTTAAATGAGGTTGGGTAAGAAATAAAATAAAAATTCTCACTTAAGGGCATTAACTCTTTAACTAAAATCCTCTTTAGGTTAGTACCAAAACCCTTAGGAGGATTCAGTAAAAAACATAAGGCCTCTAGGATATTTATAGAGGCTTAAGGAATATATTACATAAGTTATTTTCCAAAACAAATGTATTTTGATGTGTGAAGATGAGAGGATAGGGGATGGACTTCTACAAGGGGGAGAGGACAAGCTTTTAATTTTTGGAACGAAAAAGGTGTAACAATGTTTTAAAAATAAAAAAAGGTAAAAAATGGATCCTTTTCCAGAATAATATGATATATGTTTAAAATTGGACCATTAAAAAGGATATTAAATTGTATTTAGGTCATATTTACCCTTTTATTTTTAGATCAATGATTGGTAAAATGATTTTAACCATAACAATGATAATTAGTTTTAAATATGATTAATATTAATTTACCATAAAAAACCTAGAAATTATTTTATAATATTAATTAGGATGATTATTAATAGGGAATTAATTTTTCTTATTTTATTCATAGAGGTTGAAAAATTTAATTTTAGATTAAATCCACTAACACGATGAAAATGGAGATTTCTAAATAGAAACATTTCATATGTATAAAACGTTTTAGTGTAATTTTTTAATATGAAATTTATTTAAATGAAATAAAATATTAAAATAAGTATATGATTGAACTAATTTTACCTATATTTAAATAATAAATAAAATTTATTTTTTAAATGCTATAAAATATATAGATGTTTTTAATAAACATCGGTATTTAATGTATTCTTTGAAAACATCATATTTTCAAGTAATTGTCAAAATTTAAATCAACAACAACATTTATAATTTTATTTTAAAAATTAATTGTATTTTATATAATAAATTATTTATAATTAGAAAATTTTAGTTTTGTTTTTTGTTCACAAAATTAAATAAAATAATTTCTAAGAAAACAGTATTTTTGAAACATATGATGACATTAAAAAGATAATTACATTTTATCAATTTTAATTTGTAATATACAAACATTATATATAATTTTATTAATTTGGTTATTCTTATTTATACTAACATGTTTAACATATATATTTTAACGGTCTTTTTTAAATGATAATATTAATTGTATATTGTGGTTTGTTAAGACACAATGCTCCTTTTAATGCAATTTGATGAAGAAATTACATATATTAGAAAAAATATATTTCATAAAATATCATGGTGTCATATTAACCCCCACCCCCATATTTTTAATTTCTACCAAAAAAATAATCCAGTTAGTACAATAAAATTTCGATATGACTGCTTTATCACATCATCTGTTTCTCAAGTAACTTATAGAAATTAGTAGTCTTTTTAAAAAAGTGACAAAGTTAGTGGTCATGTTTTGTATGAAATTCTATCCTTGATCCCAAATCTTCTTAGCACATTCTCCCTGGGTAATGTACATGTTAAATATTAGGTGGTTACATCCTTAAGCAAGATACATAAAACAAATCATGGTCATGAGAGACATTTGTTGGAAGATCCAATGGATAGTCTATTGTTCAGATACAATCTAGAATTTCAATGTGGAAGATATACTAGGGGATATATTTCTGTTTCATTAAAATTATTATTTCTTTCTATCATGGTGAAATTATTAAAAATACTTTATCACTAAATTGAAATTTCATATCAGGTCATTGATTATCACGACGGCATTTTTGTCAGCTTTATGCTACACTAATGTAATATTAAATGGGTCTAACCTTATCTAGAATTTATTCACCTAGTTATTTTACCAATTACATTTTTTCTCCAAATTCATTCGAACACATTGTATTTCTACACTTAATTCCACATAGGGATTCATATGGAGCAATCATAATGGTTGGATAAAAGCTATTGTTGTAATAAAACACGACTACAATAACATATTGAACCAAACTAACTATGAAATTCATATAACAATATCACATCATATCCTATAGGGTGTGAATTATTCTATTAGATAAAACTTCATTATGATCATAATATTAAGTGATAAAACACTTTTTTATAAAGATAATGATAAATATTTATCTAGAACATTGAGGTAATCATTGGATCCCAATCAATTGAATAGAGTGTTGTACTTAGTGAAACCATTAAAATTCCTCGATACATATCCTAGAAAACTAATCTTGATGGAACTATTATCTTATAGAATTTATGTGTTCTAAAATAATATGAATATTCACTATAACTCAAATAGAATTATTAAACATCTATTTTTGGGGGAATCTGATGACAAAACCTAGGGTGTTGTTTTCCCACCTCTATTCAGGTATGGGTAAATGTTGTAACCTCCTATTTTTTATTTTCATTAAGACATAACATGGATAAATACCAACTATAAAGATAAAAACTATAAAAGGGTTGTCCATGGGTGGTTGGGGTTGGGTTGATAGATTTTTTGGACTCGACATGATCAAAAGTTTTCGGGTCAGGTCTGATCAGACGATGATTCTACCTCAGAAATAATATTACCCAACCTATATTTGATCAGGTTGGGTCAATGTGTTTTTCTGGAAAAAATATGTTTTTTCAAGAATCCCCACATGTATTACATCTTCACGTCATCCTTTTTCACCCAATATCCCCTCCGCCCAAACAAAATAAGAATGCAAGGTTCAGATAAAAATTCCTCCCAACATGGAGATTCATCCATACACCTCACATTTCCATCCACCACCATTACCATTTCTTTGTAAAAATGATAAGAAAACACTCTTATTATTATTAAAACACTAGAAAATTAAAAATCTATTTCATCTTCTTCGCTAAAATCATTACCTCGATATTCTCAAAAATAAAGGCGGGGGAGCTGCCATCATTGGTGGCGCAAACACTGATAAAGGTGGCAATGATCAAGGTGTTTCTAAATCTGACCTATATCATCCCCTCACAATCCTCCCCTATTCTATACCCCTCTAGGTACTGACTGCCATCCCCCATTGTTGGAAACACAATGATTTAAACCCCAATTTTTGAAATAATTTCGACGAAATCTTATCCAATATTTACTGTAAAAGTCAAAAAAAATTAGAATGATGAAAAACATTGAGCCATAGGAAAAATGATAACACTTCTAGTCCTGGTTTCAAACTCAATCTACATCACTTAATAGTTTGTTCTTGTCATATTTCTTGGACCTAACTCTATCCCTCCTTGGATTAAATAGAAAAGAAAATAGATCCCCTCCTAGAGGATCTAGGGTTGATGTCCCAATATAAATGGAGGAGTAGATGTATGTATCTTTGAGATAGTAGGGGAGGAAGATATCAAGGATGAGATGGAATAGAAGTGACGATGATTGGATTCAAGGCGATACATAACTTGTGATGAAATGGCATGAAGGAGTAGTCTGTTTTAGGGTTCATAGGGAAGGGGGATCACACAAATGGCAGTGGGAACATTGAGATTCTATATGAGGAGACCCACACGCACGAGGGGTAGTAGTTACCTTTCGTGTTGTCACGTTGGGTCTACTTATTTTTTCCAAAACCACTTGAAATCCCATCCTAACATTGCATCAACACAACCCATGAATATGTAACATTAAACCCATCCTCAACATATCAGGTTTGGTTGGGATTAGATTGTATTAAACTATGTGATATCACTCTTCATGGTATCCAAATAGAAATACTCTTTCAAATATCTATAAGTAATTTTACTTCAAGGATAAATATAGAATTTACAACAATGGGATTTCTTTAATATCTCTTTATTCATATCAAGTATAGAAGAAAATAATACATGGTTTCTAAAACATATAATTCCATCATGATCAATGTTAATCTCTAGAAAATTTCTTTCATTATTTTTTAGCACCATATATTATTTTATGACCACTTATATCCTCTCATTGATAGATGTATTAACATTAATTTGATAAATATAATATTTATCTTATTCCTTAGATATTTCAAGATCCACACATTCAAAATCAATAAATATTTGACCATATTTTTTCAAATCATGGATAATGTAGCATGAACCTTTTTACTCAATGAATTTACAAACTTGTTCACCTTTACAAGGTGGTAGTTTATTATTAATTCACAATCAATAATCACCTCCATCCATTTTCTTTGGGACATATTCAAATCATTCTATAAGAATATATACTTTAATATTTTTGTATCTGTATTTATGTCACACTTTTTTCTATAAGGATAATACCTCCATATAATTACTAGAATAATTACTATATCTATCTCTAAATCATCCAATAGGAAATTTTTCTAATGAACCTTAAATTTTCGTGAATATTCTATGACCATTTCATTCAGTTTGAGAATTCATCTTAATCCCTTCATGGATGATGTCACCGTAGGTTAAAAACCATACTCCATTGTTGGGTTATATATGAACCTGTGAAAAAATTAATATTCTCTTAAATTACATGAAATATTCCTTGTATCCATGCATCCATAGGCACCTTTCTCCCTTTAGAGTTAATATGGATAGTGGGTTAGACAATCATTATAAATTCCTAAAAAACCATCAACAATATCTATATATATAAAGAAAACTTTATATCCCACTCATAATGGTTGCTCTAGTACAATACTCAATAACATTAGTATTTTATTTATCCATTAATATTCCCTTGTTGGATATTATATGACCCAATTATTATTATTTTTTTAGCCAAAATTTTGACTTAGTAAATTTTTCATAGAGTGTGTCCTTCCTTTTAGACATCAGCACAATCCTCAAATGACTTATTTGTTCTTACATGACATTTGAATAAATGATAATATTTTCTCTGAAGACTACCAAAATGAGATAAAAATAATTCATAATGAATCTAGTCATTATGACCATAATTATGTAAGGACACTAGTAAGACAATCTGGAATAACTATATATTCATAGTTTCCATGAATTATATAGAATTATTTATTGGCTATATCCTCATTTTTGTCCATCAATTGATGATTTCCAGAGTAAAGGTCAATTTTATAAATGTATTGACCTCCAAAATATTATTCGAGCAATTCATCAATACGGGATAGAGTTTACTTGTTCTTAATTGTGATATTATTCATCTCCCTATAATTAATTCACAATCACATCAATGAATAATTTATTTTAACAAAAACAAAAAGAATTACCCATGGAGGAAGACAAATCCAATTGAAACCATAGTAAAGGTTCTATTATATATGATTATACAATTCTTGAAAATAAAAAAGGTAAATTTTATAGGGATTAATTAAAATATATTTATCATCAATAATGATTTGTATTGAGAACTCAAATTTATTGTTTGATTGAATACTAGGAAACTCTTCAATAATTACATCAAAAAACTTCTGTATTATAGGCATATCATTAATCCTGAGTTTCTCCTCAACCATATGATATTGAAAAAAAATTTAATGGGAATAAAGATTAATTTAAATGATTTGGTTTCCATCGATGTATCATATTTTTCATCACACTGATATATGATCATTGGATGGTTTTGAATATCAAACTTGACTTCCCTTCCAGAGCAATTGAAATGGGATTAATGTCATGAAAAAAAATTCATGCATAATATAACATCAAATTCAATAAGATTGTGAATAATAAGATTTAAAAGAAGAAAATTCCAAAAAACATCAACTGTAGAAGAATGATGGACTTGAGATGTGATAATCATTCCATTTGGGGTCTTCACAACTAATTAAAAATATAATCTTTGAGTGGTAATTTTAATCCCATTTAAAATTATTTAGATATAAATGATTATGTAGATCTAGAATCAAATAAAACATTATCATTTTTATATTTTATAGTATGTAGATCTTCTCCCACATTTTAATTATTCCTCTCATCTGAAATAGTTATCCCATGAGATTTACCTTTTCCTCCCAGCTTAAGTGGATACTGATTTTGATCATCATCATTAACCATCCAATCTGAAAACTAGTTAACATAATTCCAATGATCCTTTCATTTAAAACACTAGAGTGTTGATTGTTTATTTTTACAAGATTTATCTCAACTTAAATCATTAAATAAAATTTTCCCACTACATTATTAGTCAATATCTCAATGAAGTTATTTCCCACATATAAATAAATTTCCAGTCCCATTAATATATACTTCCTCCTTGTTTCTATACATATATTTAGTATGAAAGAAATATCATCTTCTTTTATCAATGGTTTTAAGAGTTTCTCATGAATCCCATCATTAATTTATTATAAAAACCCTACTATTAATTGGTGATTTAAATTTATATTTCCACTTTTATATCAAATAAAATGACTTATTCATAACTATTGATGTCCCATGAGGATAACTACCTTAAGAGACTTGGTATTAAGACACTAGATAATTGATCAACCTAAAATTAAATTTTCCTAATAACACTATAAGAATACCTCACATGAATTTTAAAATTATAATCATATGTACCAATAGATTCATCAATCTTCAACATTAACATAAAAAATTTCCTCTCTAATTTCAAATGAATAATATTTGGAATGTATTTGTTGAAAATTAATTTCCTGAAGTAATATGATTCAATTTTGATAATTTCATCTATTCCACTAATATTCTTGATAATAATCCACCATTTATTTTCCTCACCTTATAATCTATAGACATTGAAAATGATGTTTTCATGATCTGAGTAATGAATAATGGAAAAAATATTTTCAATGGTATTAATCTATTTCTCAAAAACTAGTGGATTCATGGATCCACTACATTAATGTGTATGTTTCCTCATGAAGGACTCAAAATAAATTTTTCCCCTCCATTTCATATTATAATGTTCAACATGATACATATCTTCTCAATGTATTGTTAGTATATAAATAATATTTTCCTTTCAATATCCCAAAATATTTGATTTCAGAAGATTTAAATCAATTAATTTTCCTCCAAAATCAGTATTAAAATGGTTTTTTTGAATTCATCCATTGAGTAAAACCTAAAATAATAGTCTATGTATAATAATTATATTTGGTAAACACATAATCATAAAAAATAACTTAAATTGTCTCTAAATCATTACACTTAATTTTTAATCTATGAAACCATTGCCTTAATCAATGTCATTCATGGTGATTATTCAAATCCTTCATGATGTTTGGTAATGAGTTTTTAAATTTCTAGATCATATAACTTTAGAGTTTCTAATATAGTGTGTAGAAACAACAATTTTCATGCAGCATGTGATGATTGAGCCAAGATCAATTATCACATTTTAGAGTTACAAACTCTAGGTTAAAATAACCTATAGGATCATCTATATGTTCTTATTTTATGGGTATGAAATATCATAGAAATCACTCTCTCCATCCCTCACCAAAATTACAGTATATTTTCATATATTTAGACATATCATTTGTTCTCAATAGTTTTTTTCATTCTAGTTTCAAACGGATGTACTAAACCATTATCTTATATTATATATATAAATATATTTATTTATAATATATCAATAGTAATTACATAACATAATGAATCATGACATAATCATATAGGTCTAGTGATTTTTTTAACATGGAAACATAAACTACTAGTTAAAAAGAGTTTTACATCACCTCCCACTTAGATCTTCATAATTAGGTCCATTCATTGATATATCATACATGGAACCTTTTTCCATACCATAAGGAAATGAAATATATGACATGGTGGACTTAGAAGCTATATAAGGTTAAACAAGGGGGATATCAATGATCACCTATGATTAATAATAGAATAAGGGTATGAGAAAATGAAAATAACATTCGAAAACCATACAATGAATATAAAAGATCATAACCGTAAGTATTTGAACTATTCATGGAATTTTTTAAGACATTAGTCATAAAACAATAAAAGAATATAATCCATGGAAGCATAAGATTAGAATAAGACATGGTATTATTTAATACACATAAGCATTGAAAAGCATTCCATTAATAATAATGGTTTATTTCCAAAACTATCACAGTGAAATCTGTTCACTCCCCAAACACCCGTATTATTTAATGTTCGCACCCAAGTCTATCGTAGTTAACAATGTACCCTAATAAATATTGTTCACTCCTCCTTCAAGTTATTTTTATCTCTTGAGATATGAGTTCTCACCCAATTGAATGGAGAGAGATATAGGTCCCATAATAAACACATTTAAAACCATACATATGTGAGCTATTAGCTTTAAAAACATTTATTATATCATAACACATGAGTGAAAATAGATTTTATAAATATTTCATTGTAGCATAACAAATATAAAAGAAATAGGATTCATAATAATCTCTTAAATTCATCATATATTATCCCATGGAAAAGGAATGGGATTCATAAAAATAACATCATAATAATCCTAAAATATAAAAATAATGAATATGAATTATAAAATTCAATCATATCACAAGAAAAAAAACTAACAAAAATTTATTTTACCATAGATGTATAAAAATTCCATAAAAATACCATTAAATCATTATTCAGGAAAATATAATTTCTTTTCTAAAAAAAAGTAAATATAAAAAATTTTAAAATATTAATGAAAAAAATCTCCTAAAATAAACCCTAGAAATTCTAAAAGGACTTAAGTTAATTTGGTGGTCATTATGGTGGAAAAAATAACTCACATCATACAACTTAATCATTATATTACTTTCTCATTTTAAGAAAAAAGTCACGAAATGATTATTCAGAAAAATTTCAGAAGACTAATTTAGAATTATTTATTATAAAAATACATTCATGGATAAAAATATATTTAAATAATATTTTGATATTTTTTAACACATTTATTGAAATATTTTTTTAAAACATACACAATGAATAAAAAGTGTTTTTACCAAATATAGAAATATATTATGTTTTTCAATATAAAATTATTTGGATATTGTGAGTACATAAAGATGGAAAATGGAAAGGGAAACATGTAATTTTATGTAATAACTATAGAAGAATAAAATTTATGATATTATTAATATTTAGATCATTAGATATCATCACTTGAAGAATAATAATAATCTATTCTTATAAAAAATGAGATTGCAACATAAAATGTTTACAAAAATGTTATATTTTGAACAATAAGCCCCATATAAGATATAATAATAGATAGATCCATAACTCCAAAAAATATCTTGATAACAATAATAAAATACATTAATGGTAAATATATACATAACACAAGTGAAACAAGTTGTGAATTCTTCATTAGTCTTACATAAACCAAAGAAAGATGAAAGGTCCATTAAATGCAATGGTAACATTTAAAAATGAATCCCCATGATTGAATAACATTAAATAATTTTTTAAATAACATGAAATTAAATTACCCAAATACATTACTTATCATATTGGTTTTAAAAACACATCATAAAATAATATAGGATCATAACAAATCATATGATCCAAACAATAAAATTTGAGACAAAATCCCTTAACTTAATTATCTACTTACTTATTTCATGTTTAAAATTATTATATAATTAAATTATGTTTATTATATTTATATTTTATAAAAACTATTTTATATATATGACCATATATGATTTTCTTATTATGTTTTTTCTGTTATTAATTTATAATTACTTGTTAAAACCATGCTTCGAGTAAAAGGTACTTCATTTTTCCATGTACGTTTTGGTTTGGAATTTATTATCATTTTACATTTAGCGTGGTTAAATTATATAAATAATTATAAAAATTATATAAATACAATATTTATTCCTTATATATGTATTTATATTAACATATTAATGTTAGATATATAAAATTAATTACTATGTTCCTGGATATGGTAATTTGTACATACGCATGAATGATGATTCTATTTTTTAAACATTTTGAATGAATGAAATGAATAATTATAATGTAAAATATATAAAATATATTCATTATAATTAATATTATTACCTTTCATGTAAAACGTATGTGAAAAATGAATAACATCACATCACATGGAGGAAGTTTGTTGCACACAAGAGTGACATCATCATATTAATAATGAATGGAAGTTAAGAAATATCATATATGATATTATTATAAATTAATTTTAATTATCTTATTAATATCATATATATTACTTAAATTCATAGTTATATCCACTAGTGAGAGTCGATGATGAAAAATGAATTACATCAGTTCATATGGAGATAGTCTTCCCAATACACAATCGACAGTTTTGTTTCCCAATTGATGGAAGATGGAAGATATGTTATAAACATAATTGAATCATAGTATATGGGAGATAATTATTTTTTAATTTTATCATATTTAAAGATGATTTTATGGATGTTTGAGAATAAATAAAATAGAAAATCTTCGTTGAAAATGTAACCTCCTCTTCGAAAAACCTCCATAGGATATCTCCAAAATCCTCTTTATGAGGTTTTAACAATAAAAATAATTCCTTCAAGATGTGGATGGGGAATTATTTAACAGATATATTTAGGTATATTCTTAATCAAAATTATTTGTATGCGAGCATAGGTTAATAAAGGTAATGATCTTTTATAAGTGGCGGAGAGGGAAAAAATTGATTTAAAAAAAGTGTAACCACATTTTGAATACGCAAAATGCTATGAAATGGATCATTATAGAACCCTATGTGATAAAATTTTTAACTATTTCCATAATGTGGTAATTGGAAAATATTTTAATTCATTTTAACACAAATATATTTTTATTAACCCTACCGATAAACCTGTTATAACCTAAACCACATCAATTAATGTTTACTATTTTTGTTATTGATATTGATCATTAATTAATTTGAACAAATTATATAATATTCATTATTTAATTAAAAACTCTTATTCCATTTTTAAACCAATTCAGAGAATGATAATAATTGAAATTTAACATTCATCCTAGAGACACAGGGAAAAAGGGGTCTTCTAAAGATAAACCATTAATAAATATGGATTGTTTTAACATAATAATTCAATTTTAAATAGATTCAAATATATAAATTGGATTAATAAATATATAATTTATCTATTTTTAATTTATAAGTATCATGAAATAAAATTAATTTTGTAAATAATTAATGATAACAGTCACTTTTTAATATATATCGCTATTTTTTATTATTCTTTGAAAAAGTAATCTCAGTATAAACTCTAAAAAAATTCACTACAAACTAAATTGGGAATGTAGATTAAAAAATTCATGATATATATTAAAATATATTTCCTTAAATAACAAAAAAATTATTATTTTTTATAAAATAGTCTTTTTGAAACATATAAAAACTTTACAAAAAATAATGAAATATTTCACAGTATGATTTATTTATATTAAACCCTTATGACTAATTTTTAAAAACATTTGTTACTTTTTATCTATCCATGTTTAATGTCTATGTTATAATAGTTATGTTTATATTATAATATTTATAGTATTTTTTAGTAAGTTAATACTCATTATAGTGTGCAATGTAATATTCTGAAGAAATAAAATTTATTGAAAAAAATATTTCAATGTTTATTTGAGAGGTAAATTCATCTTCAAGATATATAAATTATTATTTTTCCAATATTTTCATGATTTGAAATATGATTATATATTTTTCAAGAATTTAATACCATATCACCCATAAAAATCTTCACAGCTTTCCCTAGAAGTAAGAAATAATAAGATGAATGAAATATTGATATGCGGATCAATCATTCATCAAGATAAATAGAATTAATGTATAATGGAATGCCACTTGGGGTTCATTAAAGGTATCTGTATCCCTATCTTAAGGGGGTATTAGAATATGGTTTTCCCTTATATTTCCATCTACAAATTATTTGGCGTGGAATCCATCCATATTATGGATTAAGAGATCTATGATATTGAATTACAATTAATACATTTGGAAATGATGATTGATATCCCTAATTTCAAAAAACACTCATGTTTTACTATACATTTAATTGATGTTAACTATGTTGATGAGCCATTATAGGTATTGAAATTATAATATGATGTTTTATTTTATTGCCTTATCATATTTTTCTTTGACACTGGCTTTAAGGGTTAGATTAATTATCATTACCATTAGTTTATATTCATGGTGGCATTCAGTAGTATATAAATAAAGGGTAGAAAACTATTGATATAACTCGGACATTCTTAAGAATTTAATTATAAAAAAAGCTAAATTTGATACCATGAAATGACTTATGTCTCATAATCATTAGAATTCAAGGAAACACTAATAGAAATAGGTTTCAAGGTTCCCTATTTACATAGGATTACCTATCTATCTTAATCTATTATATTTCATATTAATTCTTTTAATACATAAATATAATGTATTATTTCTACCAAGTTTTATCTAAATAACAATGGATAGAGTATATGAAATATAATTGTATATAATAGTTAATATAAGGAAATTATTATTATTATTTAGATCACATCCTTTTCAAAATTTATAGTCTTCCTTAATATAGTAGCCACCATGAGAACAAGTGTAAAGACCTGTAAATTTCAAGGAAATTTTTTTTTCTTATTTTTCATTGGAATTTTACAAGAACGCAGTTTCTGACGGCACCTGATTCCGAGGCCCGGTGTGCCCAGAATCATTTTCCGATGTTTGGCTCGGGTACGTTCAATGAACGGACGAGCGGGTTTTTCTAACTTTTGAACCGTTGCCCGAAATCTAATTCTAAGGGCACCGATGAAATCGCAGCGCTAGTATTCGCTTAGAAACGCCTCTTCCGGAGTTGCATTTGCTCGGGTGTGGTTTTTAATTTTCGGGCTTAAAGATAAGAAATAAAATAAATTTTACGACAACTTTATTTTATTTCACTTAAGCCACTTGGAAGCCACTTGAAGCCACTTAGAGACGGCTTAAATTGAGTTGATCTGGATAGGATGCTATCCATAAATATCCTACCCCCTTGGTAGGATATTTGTGAGGTGGGGCCCGCAGGAGCCCCGCTGTTTCTTTCCGCTAAGTAACGCACCCGCGAAAACCCGTCATTATGAAAGTCAACTGACGCGTTTTCTTAATTCTTAACAGACCATTTAATTGGGCGGTATATTTCGTAAATTAAATGAGCTGTTTCTTTCATTGTATTAATTCAATGAATTTATGGGTCGTTACTTACCCCCCTTTTCGTGTGTTGGCATAATAATAAAATAAGACCAACCAAATTCTTTTGGAGGATTGCTCGTTGAGACAGAATCCTCGTTCTTCTTTTTCCTCTTCGAAGAACGCGAAGAACGCGAAGAACGCCGTCATCCGCGGAAATCGACGACGCTCCAATCCGAGACGTTCTTCCCCGCCCCGATCTCAGATCACCAACCGTTGAGGTGAGTGACTTCGGGTTTTCTTCTAAAAGTTCTTTTTGGTTTGAAACGAAACATAGATTTAATTATTTATAATTTAAATATGTTGTTCTTGGTCTGTTGAGTTCGCCGACTCAACGCCGGATTCCGCGATGACGCGACGCCTTCCCGCGATGACGCGACGATCTCCACCTTCCGCGACGAGAAATTCCGCAAAAAACGCTCACACGCGACGACCCATGAGGTAGGGAATTATTTTGAAATTACCCCTTTTTATATTCCCGTAAATGCTTCTTTAAAAAGGTAAAGAACTGGTTTTGTGAACAATTTTAAATTCACTAAAATTGTTGTTTCGGTTCAAATGAGGAACCCGTTTTATGAAACAATTTTATTTCATTAAAAATTGTTTCGGATATGCGTTCATGTGTTGAACTTTAATTCCTCCCGTCATTTATATCTAACGCAGAGGGTGCGGGCCAAACGAACACGGCCCGACAACCCTCCGCCGTTCTTTGTTCTTGTGCGGATTCGACGGGCGACGACAGAACGTGCTGCAACAGAAGTTTGATGATCCCACAGTGAAGAACGATTCCCGGGAGGAGCAACGGCGTAGATGGGAACAAAATCGGACCACCGGAGTGATCGCGGTGGCCCGCGGAACACACCGGCGGTGCGGGTCGCCGGCGCGGCGGCACCGGCAGCCGGGAGCGGCGGCGCCCCGGCACGCCGCCGGACAGGCCACCACGGCTGAAGCCGCGGCGGCGGCGACACCCGCGGACCCGCGGCCGCGCGGGTCCGGTGCCTTCGGACGCGGCTGAAGCCGCGTCCTTGACTCAGCGCGGCCCCGCGCGGGGAGCCGCGACACCACCAGGCCGCGTGGGCAGCGCCCCGCGGCGCTTGGCCATTCGGCCGCTCGGCCGAACTGGGCCGGGCCGGTCCGACCGGCCGGGCCGCGCCCTGGCTGGACCAGACCAGGTCGGGTCGACCCGGTTCGGCCGACTACCGGGGGGGTCGGGTCGGGTTGGCCCGGGCCCGGACCCCCGTCTTCGGACGGTCTTCGTTCAAACCCCCGTAACCTGAGCTACGGGCCTCCAAACGACCCGCTGTCAGCGGAAACGCGATCTTTGAATCGAGATGGTCATTTCGGTATATCGCACTCAGGGTTTTGGAGTACTTTGTGTTCGGCCGGGTTGGTTCGTACACGAAACCAAACCGGCCCTTGGAGCGGAAACGCTCATATCATGAGCTACGGACGTCCGATTGACGTGCTGTCAACTTTGTTGAATTCCTCTAAGTGAGACGGATCTTTTGGCACACTCTGCCCGAGGTTTGGACACATGTGGAGTACGGTCGGGTTGGTTTTGCCTTAAAAACCAACCGGGCCCCTGGGATGAAAATGCCAATAACTCTCAGACCGGGCGTTCGATTGACGCGCCGTCTGCGACGTTGAGTTCCTATTGACGATATGGAACTTTTGGATACATCAGCTTCGGACTTTGTGTCAGTTGATGTATCAGCCTCTCGGCTCGTGGAGCGGACCCTCCCGAACGAGCTTGCTGTGTGCGGGAACCCTAGAGCTGGCTGCAACTGCTTCCTCGACAGCGACGACTGTGCAGAGATCCTCTGTGGACTCTGACGACGACCGTGCAGATATCCTCAGTGGACTGTGGAGACGACTGTGTAGAGATCCTCAGTGGACTGCGATGACTACTGCACTCAGCGATCCTACATGGATCAGTGCTACACGTCCTTCGTGGGCCCGGTCCTGTGTGTGCCCGATCCTGTGTGGGTCTGATCCTGTGTGGGTCTGCGCTCAGCAGTTCTGTGTGATCCAGCGCCTAAAGGTCCTGTGTGGGCCTGATCCTGTGTGGGTCATTGCGGGGGTTAGTTACCTATCGATCCTTCATGGGTCCGACGACTTAGATGGATCAGTGATCATATTTATCATCATCTGAAGAAATATACCTGTATGAGCTGAATCTTGTGTTACTCTCATTTGTGGATTGTGTTGAGAAATCCTGTGTGGATTTACTGTTTACTCTCCTTTGTGGATTGTGTTGAGCTATCCTGTGTGGATTTACTATTTACTCTCCTTTGTGGATTTTGTTAAGCTATCTTGTGTGGGTATACGTTTGCTTTCCTGTGTGGACTGAGTAGCTTATACTCACCCCTGCACGGGCTATGCCCGCACTTCGTGGTGTTTGTTGCAGACGACGGACAGCATTGATCGTGGTGGAGGCGTGTGGAGCAGGACGGTACCTGGAGGTGGACCACAGGGCGGCAAGTACCCGGAGCGGTCAGGTGGACCCGAGGAGCAGTGGAGGATATCTGTACCCACCCTTCAGGTGGGACTTCCATAGGATGGCTGGACGCTGAAGTTTTTCCTTTCAGTTGCCGTTTTTCCTCTCAGTTGTACTTTACAGTTGGGCTTGTATTTCTGCCCCCTTTTACCTTCTACACAGCTTGTACCATTTTTACTTAGTGTTTACTTTTCCGCTTGCTTACTCTGTGGTGCTTGTTTACTTTCAAAGGAAATTCCTTCCCTTTTCTTTTGGGATTTACGCCTTGGTGCTAGTCACCAGCCCCTGGCCTATGGAAGGTGGGCTTGGGGTAGTCACGGCACAGACCCCGAGGGCGGGTCGTGACAAATTGGTATCAGAGGCGGTCGGTTCTACCACATACTCTGATCTTTCTTCTATGTGATGCAATAGTGTTTAGTGTATTGAGTGTGGTTATCAGTCTCGGGAGTCCAGTGTTGGTGCGGCGGCTGACGTATCCGTACACCAGGACCCTGACTTCTGATTTCCGACTTAATGCACGAAAACATTGATTGCGTGTGTGTTTCAAGTTTTCTTTGTGATTAATTGTGTCAGCTCACCAGGTATACTGTTCTGAACTTGGCGCACTTGTTTCCTTTTCAGGATGGCCCGACGACAGCAGAAAGCAAGGGTTCTGAGAGTAGAGCGCGACGACAGCCCGTCAAGCGACGAGGCCTCGGTACAGGGCCTGTTGACAGCAGAGGCACCGACGGTACCTTTACCCGCCGAGCCTCCGATGCTTCTAGCGCCGACCGCTGACGATGCACGACGCCTCAGAGCTCTACACAAGTTCCAGCGCCAGCGACCACCTAGGTTCCGTGGGGAGGCGGACCCCCAGGCGGCCGAGGACTGGCTGGAGGCAGTCGTCCGAGTTTTCAGGCTAGTGAGGACACCAGCAGACCTCATGTTGATCCTCGTGGCGAGCCTATTGCACGCAGCAGCAAGGCGATGGGGGAGCTTGATGCTCCAGGTACACGATGAGGCCTCCCTCATCTGGACGGACTTCGAGAGGCTCTTCCGCTCAGAGTTCGTCCCGGCCACCCTCCGAGCGGTGCGCATTCAGGAGCTTCTTCAGCTGCGGCAGGGCAGCTTGACGGTCGCCCAGTACGCGGCGAGGTTCACCGACCTTTCTCACTACTCGACAGACATGGTACGAGACCCCTTCTTCCGGGACCGAACCTTCGAGCAGGGTTTGAGACATGAGATCAGGGCATCGCTGATCTCCCTTAGCATCCCGAACCAGTCAGGAGTGCTAGAGAGAGCCCTTCTGATCGAGATCTTCATGGCTGAGTCCACAGCGAGACCTACCACAGGGCGACAGGTAGTGGAGTCTTCGGCAGCTGGTAGCCGACGGATGACTCAGGGTTCCAGGCAGACCAGACCTTCCGGCAGATGACCTCGGGACACTGGCTCAGCAGTGCGGGGCACACAGCGCGGAGCCACTCTTCCGAGAGGCAGGCAGTGCTACGAGTGTGGCGGGCATGGCCACATGGCTCGTGACTTCCCAACCCGTCGTACAGAGGGGCAGCAGACGGTGGAGGGACCACCCAAGCAGAGGAAGAGGGTCGACCGTGGCGGTCCGCAGGGAGGAGGCGGACGAGGCAGAGGAGCTGGCCGAGCAGCAGGTGGTGGGCGACGCTTTGAGGCTCTGCCACCACCACCACTAGGAGGCCCGCCCCGACCACAGGGGGATGGCGGGCAGAGACAGGCTCAGCTCCAGGCAGCGGAGGCCTACGACCACAGCGCGCCAGAGATTATTCGAGGTACGATCTGTGTCTATTCCATCCTTACTGCAGTTCTGATAGATAGAGGAGCGAGTCACTCTTTCATAGCCACTGCCCGTGTTCGGAGCTCGGAGATTCTGACAGAGCCGTTGGCTCGATCCTTACGGCTAGAGACTCCTACGGGAGCAGACTCGACGATTACGCACTGGTGCCGGCAGTGTGAGCTTACTCTAGGAGGCGAGAGCTTCGGCTGGGATCTTCTTGTAGCGGTGTCGAGGCCTTATGACGTCATCTTGGGCATGGATTGGTTATCTACGGTCCATCACAGATTGACTGCATTAGGCGCAAGGTGCGATGTGTGCGCACCGATGGGAGCAGGTTCACCTTCACCGGCGAGAAGGGAGCCTTAGCAGCCCATGATGGACTCACGCAGAGGAGAGGTCAGCCCATCACTCATCAGTTGGGTAGCCTCATCCTTGGAGTAGTTGACGTGTAGAGTCCAAGTTTTCCTATAGTGGTGGATCAGTATGTGGACGTCTTCCCCGAAGACGTTCCGGGGCTACCTCCTCGTAGAAAGGTAGACTTTTATATTGATCTGTACCCCAGGATAGCCCAGATATCCACTCCAGCATATCGGATGGCCCCCGCCGAGCTTCGAGAGCTACAGGTACAGTTGGAGGACTTGCAGGGCAAGGGGTTCATTCGACCCAGTGTTTCACCCTGGGCTTCCCCGATTTTGTTCGCCAAGAAGGCGGACGAGAGCTTGCGACTGTGGGTCGACTATCGTCGCCTGAACCAGGTGACTGTGAGGAACAATTATCCGCTACCCAGGATTGATGATCTCTTCGACCAGCTCAAGGGATCACGGTGGTTCTCGAAGATTGACCTCAGGTCAGGCTATCATCAGCTCAGAGTTCGAGACGAGGATGTGCAGAAGATGGCCATCAGGTGTCGGTATGGCCACTATGAGTTCTTGGTTATGCCTTTCGACATAACCAAGGCTCCAGCAGTGTTCATGAGCCTCATGAACAGGATCTTCCAGCCATACCTTGATCGATTTGTCATGGTCTTCATCGACGACATCTTGGTGTACTCGACCACCGAGGAGGAGCACGCCTACCACTTGCATGTTGTACTAGACACACTCTGAGAGCACCAGCTTTATGGCAAGCTCTCGAAGTGTCAATTCTGGTTACTTGAGGTCCACTTCTTGGGGCACATCATTTCTGAGGTGGGAGTTGCAGTGGATCCCGTGAAGATTGAGGCAGTGCTAGCTGGGAGGACCACCTACCCTTGGTGGAGTTCGTGTACAACAACAGCTACCAGTCCACCATCGGGATGGCACCATACGAGGCGTTTTACGGCAGGCCTTGCAGATCTCCTTTGTGCTTGACAGACCCTGGGGAGTCAGCACTTGTGGGACCAGAGATGGTATGGGCCACGACAGAGAAGGTCCAGGTCATCCAGGAGCGGATGAGGACAGCTCAGAGCCGGCAGAGGTCATATGCTGATAGGAGGCGGAGGCCACTAGAGTTCGAGGATGGTGACCATGTCTTCTTGCGGGTCTCACCTCGACGTGGTTTGCAGAGATTTGGCTGAGGCGGAAAGTTGTCTCCACCCTTCATCGGACCCTTCCAGGTCCTCAGCAGGGTTGGCGAGGTGGCTTATCACCTGGCTCTACCACCTCAGTTGCACCGGGTGCACGACGTCTTCCACGTGTCCCAGCTGAGGAGATACGTGCACGACCCGATGCACATCCTTGACTATGGGGAGTTAGAAGTGGATGATGGGGCGACTTTTGTGGAGGTCCCGGTAGAGATAGACTATCGACAGGAGCGGGTCCTGCGTGGTCGATCGATTCCTCTTGTGCGCATCAGATGGCGGCACGGGAACCTCTAGGAGAGCACATGGGAGCGGGAGGCTCAGATGCGTGCTCAGTACCCACATTTGTTTCCCTATTTTTTGATGTATCTTTACGGGGGCGTAAATCCCTGAGGTGGGAGTAATGTAAAGACCCATAAATTTCAAGGAAATTTTTTCTTATTAATTTTCTTTGGAATTTTACAAGAACGCAGTTTCTGACGGCACCTGATTCCGAGGCCCGGTGTGCCCGGAATCATTTTCCGAAGTTTGGCTCGGGTACGTTCAGTGAACGGATGAGCGGGTTTTTCTAACTTTTGAACCGTTTCCTGGAATCAAATTCTAAGGGCACCGATGAAATCGCAGCGCCGGTATTCGCTTAGAAACGCCTCTTCCGGAGTTTCGTTTGCTCGGGTGTTGTTTTTAATTTTCGGGCTTAAAGTTAAGAAATAAAATAAATTTTACGACCACTTTATTTTATTTCACTTAAGCCACTTGGAAGCCACTTGAAGCCACTTAGAGACGGCTTAAACTGAGTTGATCTGGATAGGATGCTATCCAGAAATATCCTACCCCCTTGGTAGGATATTTGTGAGGTGGGGCCCGCACGAGCCCCGCCGTCTCTTTCCGCTAAGTAACGCACCCGCGAAAACCCGTCATTATGAAAGTCAATTGACGCGTTTTCTTAATTCTTAACAGACCATTTAATTGGGCGGTTTATTTCTTAAATTAAATGAGCCGTTTCTTTCGTTGAATTAATTCAACGAATTGATGGGTCGTTACATACCCCCCTTTTCGTGTGTTGGCATAATAATAAAATAAGACCAACCAAATTCTTTTGGAGGATTGCTCGTTGAGACAGAATCCTCGTTCTTCTTTTTCCTCCATGAAGAACGCGAAGAACGCGAAGAACGCGAAGAATGCCGTCATCCATGGAAATCGACAACGCTCCAATCCGAGACATTCTTCCCTGCCCCGATCTCCGATCACCAACCGTTGAGGTGAGTGACTTCGGGTTTTCTTCTAAAAGTTCTTTTTGGTTTAAAACGAAACACATATTTAATTATTTATAATTTAAATTTGTTGTTCTTGGTCCATTGAGTTCGCCGACTCAATGCCGGATTCCACGACGACGCGACGCCTTCCCGCGACGATCTCCACCTTCCGCGATGAGCAATTCCGCAAAGAACGCTCACACGCGACGACCCACGAGGTAGGGAATTATTTTGAAATTAACCCTTTTTATATTACCGTAAATTCTTCTTTAAAAAGTTAAAGAACTAGTTTTGTGAACAATTTTAAATTCACTAAAATTGTTGTTTCCGTTCAAATGGGGAACCCGTTTTATGAAAAAAATTTATTTCATTAAAAATTGTTTCGGATATTTGTTCATGTGTTGAACTTTAATTCCTCCCGTCATTTATATCTAACGCGGAGGGTGTCGGCCAAACGAACACGGCCCGACAACCCTCCTCCGTTCTTCGTTCTTGTTCGGATTCGACGGGCGACTACAGAACGTGCCGCAACGGAAGTTTGATGATCCCGCAGTGAAGAATGAGTCCCGGGAGGAGCAACGGCGTAGACAGGAACAAAATCGGACCACTAAAGCAATCCCGGAGGCAGGCGGAACACGCCGGCGGCGTGGGTCGTCGGCGCGGCAGCGCCGGCAGCCGGGAGCGGCGGCGCCCCGGCGCGCCGCCGGACAGGCCGCCGCGGCTGATGCCGCGTCTTTGACTCAGCGCGGCCCCACGCGGGGGCAGCGCCCCGCGGCGCTTGGTTGTTCGGCCGCTTGGCCGAACCGGGTCAGTCCGGTCCGACCGGACGGGTCGCGCCCTGGCCGGACCGGACCGGGTCGGGTCGACCCGGTTCGGCCGACTCCCGGGGGGGTCGGGTCGGTTCGGCCCGGGCCCGAACCCCCGTCTTCGGACGGTCTTCGTTCAAACGCTCGTAACTTGAGCTACGGGCCTCCAAACGACCCGCCGTCAGTGGAAACACGATCCTTGGATCGAGACGGTCATTTCAGAATATCGCACTCAAGGTTTCAGAGTACATTGGGTTCGGCCGGATTGGTTCGTACACAAAACCAACCGGGCCCTCGGAGCGGAAACACTCATATCTTGAGCTACGGACGTCCGATTGATGTGTCGTCAGCTTGTTGAATTCCTCTAAGTGAGACAGATCTTTTGGCACACTCCACCCGAGGTTTGGACATAGGTGGAGTACGGTCGGGTTGGTTTTGCCTTAAAAACCAACCGGGCCCCTGGGACGAAAATGCCAATAACTCTCAGACCGGGCGTCCGATTGACGCGCCGTCTACGACGTTGAGTTCCTGTTGACGATACGGAACTTTTGGATACATCAACTTCGGACTTTGTGTTAGTTGATGTTTCAGCCTCTCGGCTCGTGGAGCAGACTCTCCCGAACGAGCTTGCTGTGTGCGGGAACCGTAGAGCTGGCTGCGACTGCTTCCTCGACAGCGACGACTGTGCAGAGATCCTCCGTGGACTCCGACGACGACCGTGCAGAGATCTTCAGTGGACTGTAGCGACGACTGTGCAGAGATCCTCAGTGGACTGCGATGACTACTGCACTCAGCGATCCTACGTGGATCAGTGCTACAGGTCCTGCGTGGGCCCGGTCCTGTGTAGGCCCGATCCTATGTGGTTCCGATCCTGTGTGGGTCAGCGCTCAGTGGTTCTGTGTGAGCCAGCGCCTACAGGTCCTGTGTGGGCCCGATCCTGTGTGGGTCATTCCGGGGGTTAGTTACCTATCGATCCTTCGTGGGTCCGACGACTTAGATGGATCAGTGATCATCTTTATCCTCATCTGAAGAAGTATACATGTGTGAGCTGAATCTTGTGTTACTCTCCTTTATGGATTGTGTTGAGCTATCCTATGTGGATTTACTGTTTACTCTTCTTTGTGGATTGTGTTGAGCTATCCTGTGTGGATTTACTGTTTACTCTCCTTTGTGGATTTTGTTAAGCTATCCTGTGTGGGTATTTGTTTGCTTTCCTGTGTGGACTGGGTTGTGCTTGGGCTCGGACGTTGGAGCCGAACGAGAGTTGATGACTTATGTATATGTATGGGCATATACCTAAGTCGTGTCAGATGTTACTTAGTGATTGTATCTTTCCATTGTGGATTATCCTTTGTGGATTTCGGGAGACCTTCGGGGGTCTCGGGGTCACTACTGAGTAGCTTATACTCACCCCTGCACGTGTTATTCCCGCACTACGTTGTGTTGGTTGCAGACGACGGGTAGCGCTAATCGTGGTGGAGGCATGCGGAGCAGGACGATACCTGGAGGTGGACCACTGGGCGGGACATACTCGGAGCGGTCAGGTGGACCCGAGGAGCAGTGGATGCTATCTGTACCCACCCTTCAGGTGGGACTTCCAGAGGACGGCTCGACGCTGCAGTTTTTCCTTTCAGTTGCTGTTTTTCCTCTATGTTGTACTTTACAGTTGGGCTTGTATTTCGGGCCCCTTTTACCTTTCGCACAGCTTGTACCATTTTTACTTAGTGTTTACTTTTCCACTTGCTTACTCGGTGGTGCTTGTTTACTTTCAAAGGCAATGCCTTCCCTTTTCTTTTGGGATTTACGCCTTGGTGCTAGTCGCCAGCCCCTGGCCTATGGAAGGCGGGCTTGGGGTTGTCACGGCACGGACCCCGAGGGCGGGTCGTGACAACAAGAGTGAACATACATAGAGCTCATTACCTTCTTTATTTAGGATTCATATTCAGTTGTATAATGAGTATTTTATGGGTTAAATATAAAACAATCTGACCAACATTATTGTAAACACACTTTGCGTAGTGAATGGTTCTCATGGATTGTGAAATGATATTTTTCTATACCAATGAAATCCAGTTAATGGAGTAATTTTTGGACCACTATATTGGAGTAAAATGATTATAGAGTTCAATTTAATGGACAATGTGACCCATGTGACCCAATGAGTCCCCATGTCTTGAATTTTCATATAAATATTGATTATGTGAATCATATATTCTTCACTAAATCATCTATATGTATTGATGTTAGTGAAATCTAGGGTAATAATAGAAGTGATCTATGTAGAATTATTTACCATTTTATACATTCCATCCCATTCTTACTATCCTTAAATTGAGATCATAAGACTCGAAATTGGAACATGTGGGGACCATAATTGAATGTAGATGAAGTTGAGTTTGTTTTTAATGAGTGATATTGAATGTTTATTCAAGATTCCATAGAACATGTAAAAGATAAAGGGACATATATTTAATAAGATATGTGAAATGTTTTCCCATAAAATGTGGGTAATTAGCTTGATAACATTGAATACCTGGATAGATATTTTTAATGGGAATTACATATACGTGAAAAAGTTTCAACTATGGATCATTATTTGGAAAAGTAATAAAGTGTTCCCATGTTGTCAAAAATCATTAGTTAATGTCCATCAACAAATCCTTGAATTGAGAAGATCAATGTTTATACATTATTAAAAAAAATCTAACTAATTTTGGAAGAAGGCATAATTGAAATTCTTATCATGTTTTAAACGGTAATGTAATATTCTATTTCCCCATACAACTATCTAGTTCCAGAAACGATGGTCATCCTTGTACCTGGGTATGCCTCCATGTATTCTAGAGGCTATGGACTAGTGGATATCTTTTAAGATATAACTATAGAAAGAATATACCACCTATAAAGAAATAAAAAATAGAATATAAAATAACAAAACAACATCCAAAATAATATAAATTATTAAATAATAAGAAGATAAATATAAGAAGGGAAAAATAAATTACAAAATCCCATAAAGTCACGAACATCAATACCATAGATAAAATGACTACCGACTAGATTGGGTAAATATAGATACTTATATGATCGGAGAATAAAATTAAAGATGTGAATTTATGACTTCTTCTCTTCACACTCATCCCATGATCCTGGTACATGTTAGAGCCATCCTGATCAATAAAACATAGTACTTAGCTCAAAATTGTTATTGAATTAGTGTGAACATCTACCCTCATCCACATGTTCAATGGTACTACATGAAGTGTGTGAGTACAAAACTGAGTAGGGAACAACCAATGTGATCTTGTACTACGTCGAAAATGTAGAGATATTTTCTTCTAAAATTCCTTGTAGAAAAAAATGAAGTATATTAATGAAAAATAAACCGCTACACTACCTACTTTAGACAATGTCTAGGTATCTTTGAGAATTTCTTCAAATTTTTCCATCAATTACAACAACCCAAGATCAACCTCTATTGAAGCACCATCAATAGTATCACTGTCTTTCCCCGAAGGGATTGTACTACAGTCATCACTAACATTTCCTATGGGAGTATACAATATTTATCAATGACTCAAATCTATGTTTATCTCGGTATACTAGACTGGACACTCATTAGTATATAGAAAGTCGTAATAGATCATTTTCTGTCATCCCCCACTGAGGGAATGCCTTGAAGATAGCACATGATAGTATAGCTAATAATCCTAGATCTGTAATGCCCCGACCATAGATAGCCAGAGTTGGTGCATTATTACATAACATTGTCATGATCCCAAATGATCAAGTTTCTATAGACCAATTAGTTTATTAGCCTTGGAAGTAATAGATACATTAATAATGTTTTAATTACATCATACAATGGAAAACTAAAACAACATTGATTCCATGGAAAACACTGAGATCCCATAGACTATCCATGGAGGTTAGTCATAATATACTTCTCGCATCCTGAAAAAAAAACAGAGAAAGTGGTGAGCTCAAATGCTCAGTAAGGATAACAATACAGCAGAAAATTTCCTAAACAATAATAAACATTTAAGGTAATGTATATAACTAAAACAAAATTATTTTCAACAAAACCTTCACACAATATGAAAAATATAAATGAAAATAATTCCATTTACTTACTCACATGGATATTCTACTAGTATAATAATCAAATTCAATATCAATAGCCACTTTTATAATGATGGAATGCATAATGTGGAACATTAATTTTTGTGTCAAGTATTCCTGCCAGGACCTAGGGGATAACTATTACCGGACCCCAACCCGGTGATCCTCTGTAACCGAACTCTATCTTGGAGAGCCTCTAAAACTATACTCTAACCCAGAGAGCCTGTATAACTGGACTCCATCGCAGAGAGCCTCTGTAACCAGACTCCATACCGGAGAACCTATGTAGTCGGACTCCATCCCGGAGGGTCTGCTATAATAAGACGCCAACTTAGAGGGGTCACTTTTACCGGTACCCAACCCAGAACATACTAGTCCAATACATTCATCATAAGATAAGGTTGAAATATAACATAAACATTTGTATTAAAACTTGCATATGAAATTTCAATACATTAACTATAAACCATGAATTGCATAAAAATAAATCACCCACAGTCAATATTATTACAAAACCTTAAATACAATATGGAATATTTGTATCATAATAAATCAACTTCAATCATGTGTACAATATATCAAAGGATGTTGACATAGATGAAATCAATACTATTTGAGAGAAAAATCTCTTTCAATTTTGAAATCATTTAAGAGTCACATAATTATAAAGAAAAAATTTATTTTGATTTATTTTGTAATCTTGTATGGGAAGCTTCAACGGTGTTATAACGGTGGAGAATGACATCACTCGCCGTATATTTTATAAAAACATTCTTACCTTTATTTTGTCGAAAAGGTCATAAAGTACCTTCTTTGGAAAACAATGGATAAATTCCTTTCAATACATATAAGGTCAACTAAGGGTATAAATTAATATAACCTATACATTAGTAAATAGTAAAAACTTATGGATATACATTTTTCAGAAAACATGGATGTGGGTGATAAAGAGGTCCCAGTAGATACAGATGTAAAAACAATCTAGGATAATACAGAGATTGTGAAATTAAATATTACCTCGTACTTTTCCTTGGTCAAGGGTAGGATAACCTCCTGGGTAATGTTGAAATAATTGATATTAAATTATAAAAAAATACTATCTATTAATATGTTATCATATATGATCTTTTAACATTGCATTGTTTATAATATATTAGTATTATCATCATTTTGGGTGTTAACTGATTCGTTTTCAATTGTATGGTTTGTTACGTAAGGAATGTTTGTTATGAATAGGATGTATCATATTCATATTCAAAATGATATTAAGTCTTTAAAAATTATTCTTAACCATCTAATGAAAATTGGTCTTGAATGGATAGGACTGGGAATGAATCTCATCGCGTTCGTGGATACGGTAATCCTTTCATACACACAAGCGACAATATCATTCTTTTGATATTATAATAATATATAATTGTATGGTATATCATATATCCAAAATCATTTTCATGTTATATTTATTATTTAAATCAATTACATATCATTATTATACCCATCCAAATAATAATGTATTGAATAACAATTACACCACAATGTTGAGACGGTAAGCCGTATGTACAGACGTATGGTGACATGTCATTCAAAGGATTGATATAATAATGAATATGGTTGTACCATATTTATAATAACATCATAGTATATAGATGATACTAGATATAGTTTTTTATAATGTAAACAACAATGAAAGAGGAAGTGGAAGAAGAAAGGAACTTGAAAGAGGTGAGGAAATATTAATCTCTTCTTCGGGTTCTTCCTTTTGATTTGATCAAAAGGAAACTTTAGTTTGGGTATCTAACCAAACTAAGGCTTCCAGGAATAAGGTAGGATAGTTTGAGGATATTTTGGAAGGGGTTGGCAGATCCAAATGGGTTTGGAGATGTGAATTTGAGAGAAGGGAAAATTTATTTTTATAAGAGGGGAGAGGGGCACCTTTGGAAAAAATAAAATATTATTTTATTATAAATTCATTTTATGTTTCTAATGGCTCCATAATAAATTATTTAAATTATAAGGTGGGGTTGGGTCTAAATTGTCCCAACCAATATGTTTTAGACTGGTTTGGGTCAATATATTAAACTTATCATTCATATTTAACGCTTAGTTAAATAGTTTGACATTTACCATGTCTCTTTGTATTTTTATAATATATGGCTAATAAACATACTATATACTTACAATAGAACCCCAAGTGGTTCATTAATGTTACCCGAATCATAATATATGTATTTTGGACAATAATTATATTTTTATGAATATAATATCAATTAATAATATGATATTTGTTTTAAAAACTCTTTTATGTCAATTTTGAGACTATTTGGTATTCTGTTTTTTCTAAATTCATAACATTATTACTTCGAAAAAAATTCATCTAAACAACCCTAATATGTAATATTAACCTAGAAATTAGTTTAATTCATAAAAAGTGTCAAATTACATTTATTTGGATATTTATAATATCAATTAATTTAATATTTCATTATTTAGATAATTACTGCATCATTATGTCATAAAAAAAGAAATTACTAAATGTATAAAAAATATAAATAAACTACCGTTATGTAGGAAATCTATTTATCTTTATAATTCATATTTATAGTCGAATTTATCTTATTTGTAATGCTATATTAAAAATGGTTTAGATATTAATCATTGAATTTAACACTTTTAACTCTTCTTTGAATTAAATAATAATAAATGCCCTAATCTATTTCAAGTGGATATAAAGAATCATATTTTATTCCTAAGGTTGTTTTTGGTCGAATTACACTTATCCAATAGAATTAGGAGATGTGTTATGGTAATAATAATATCATTTTTATCCTTAATTACCCTATTTCCTTTTAACTGTGGTAAATAAAAGTAAAATGTTACTATTCACCAAAAATTATTTTCTTCTTATTGAATCACATATTACTACTTGATATTAACCGTGTCTCTTATATTTTTGAAATTCAACTAACAGAAGTGGTAAAATTATGTTTTATGTAAATTTGAAAAAACTCATAAGAGATGGTAAAAGACGGTAAAAAGTTAAATAATACTTTAATATATATAAAATTATTATAAACTGACACCACTGAATTACATTGAACATATATAGGTATTATGTATCTATTTTGACCTAAAATAAATTTAAATAAAATAAATAATTATTTAAATAAAATGTCACTTTTAAATAATAACTCTGTGTTTTCACTATTCATCACAAATTGAGGGTTTTCAGAAAAATAAAAAAAATTCACCCTAAGATAATTTTGATATTCTGAATTCAAAAATGAATTCTATTTTACCAATTTCAAAAAATATAATTTTAATTAATTAATATAATATTTATTCCCATTTTCAAAACCAAATGGCGTATTTTTTAGAAATAATAATTATCAAAATATTGACACTTGTTTATGTCCAATTTCAAAGTAAAATAACCTACAATGACCATAATTGGACTAAACGGTAAAAATATAATATATTTTTTCATCAAAACCATTAAAATATATAATTTAACACTATAAATTATTTTAATTAAAAAATTTGTTTTTAGTTAAAATATAGAATTTTTCATTATTCACCCAAATATGAATGTTATCAGAAAAACACAAAAAATTTATTAAAACTAAATTCTTCTCTAATATTAATAAATAATAAGTTTATATTGTCAAATTGAATATATTAAAGTTTCAAATATTGGATTTAAAAAGGGTTTACCATTAAAAGGCGGTAAAGGTACATTTTTGGAATAATACTTCATTTATCTCAAAAATTGAATTTGTTATTAAATTATGCATAAGAAACTCATAATATGGATTCTAAAATTATAAGGATTATATATAGTTTAAAATTCAGTTAATACTATTCATAACTGCTTTTGAACGGCTAGTTTTATATGTAATGATGTGCATGAACTCGGTGTTGCTTGTAGTGCAATTTATTGAATTACTTTGAAGAAATAACGTACTATGAAATCTTGGGGTGTTACATTCTTCCCTACTTCAATAAATTTCTTTATCAGAATTTGAATTTGTTCTATGAAAATAAAAGGTTGAAAATAGAAAATACCTTTGTGGGAAAACCCACATAAAAAATTGGGTTATCAAAATATAGTCTTAATAAGAGGAATAAGGGAATGAAAAAGTCACAACCAAATTATGATCTCGATTAAGAGAACATTAATGGAAATTAATGAAACATAATTGGAGGAAAAAAATAAATATTTATAGGGTGTGAATGAGGTCATCCATCAAAAACAAGTGTAAAATTGAGGGCCTTAAATCCATTAATCTATGATGATTTGAAATACCATCGATTCAACTAAACATAACCTATTAAGATAACACATTTTTTGTTTTAAGATCCATTCCCTAAAGCTTAAGAAATAATTTACCCATAGAATAAGAGGGAAATATATATATATATATATATATATATATAAATAGATATATGACAAGTAGAGTTTCATCCTTCAAGTAGTTCCTACCACAAACTCATCTTTCATTATAAAAATACTCTATTAATACTAATTGCATATGGTTCAAAAAAAAGAATTTATAATTCATCTATGAGACCTTTAAAAAACTATATTATACTATCCAAGGACATTACGTAGTCCAGTGGTAGTCAATAAATCACAATCGTACTGTGGTTGTGGGTTTGATTCAACAACTTTGTTCGCTGTGACAGATTGACACATGGTCTGCGTGTTGGCCTTTTTATAAAAATCCAAGAATGACCTTAACAATAGTATCAAATTTCAAACATTATCCATTCTAACCTTTATACATATCCAAAATACTTCTATCCAAACTCACCGTCAAAAATTTATAAGGAAGTTAAACACAATGAAGATCATTTTTTCCAAGTAATAACTTGTGAATACCTTCATCATGTATTAATTTAAAACAAGGTAACACCCTAAATTACCATAAAACCTTATTGATTACATTCATGGCACCATATCCTTTATATAATACTGGATATATTCCTTATGTCGATTTTTTTTTGAATATTATAACAATGTTGAAATAAACAAACTATTAATCAGTTACAAGGAAGTCAACAATATCCAATATAATTTATTCAAATCAGGAATCACATATTCCAAAATTACTACCTTAGTATCAGGACCATATAGTCTCATATACCAAATGAAATAGTACTGCATTACAATCCTTATTTATTTCCAAAATTCATATAACCAGTACATCATTAACACAATACATTAATAAAAAAAATAAGAACTCTTTATCATTCCTCTTTATCATTGGTAGTATCATAACTTTATTCTTATCTGATAACATCATTTAGGCTATACTCTGATGATTTGGACATTGATTCACATAGTGTCCCTACTCCATGCAAATAATGCATTGTACATTTGAAACTTTTTGCATACCCTTGAAATCATGCAATTGGTGTCCTTTTTCTCCACACATATAACAAACTCACATTCCCTTCAAGATTTTACCAAGGTGATTCATTCCATAGTTATCACATATGGGAAAATCATTCTTTTCCCTCTTCCCATTATCTATCTTTCTCTCTTCCATCATTTTTATCTCTTACTTCCTTTCAAAGCCATAGTGCTCAGAGAATTTTTCACATATCTTATTAATACAAGATACTATTTCATCATATGTTGAGAATACATGGGAGGTAATTTACTTTCTAAATGTTGCATTAATACTATGAATGATATGATCCTTCTTACCCATTGGATCATACGTATCGCTGGAGTTCATATTCCTTCTACTTGGTGCCATTTCTATACAATGGCATAAACTAGGTCAGTTAATGAATTGCAATGAATAATTCAAAACATGTAAAATACCTAACGTAAATTGATCACTTTATGGATACAATCCATAAAAATATTTTTTATTGAGGATGTATATACTCATAAATCCTTCATAATGATTTGTAACTAAAATGAGAATTATCCTAAGCATATCCCCTGGGAGAGTCATAACCAAGAGTGCAACAAGGCTCATTGTCGTGCAACAGTCCCCATTCAAGTCAAGCTCAAAGCGGTGTTTTTGGGTTTTATCCCTAGGCACATCTCTTCCAGAGCCACCTCTACCTGATCTTTTCCCGATAGGGATGTATTGCTTGCAAAAATCACAAAATATCTACAATACCAAAATTCTAGGAAGTTCTTCTATACTAATCCTCAAATTTTGTCTTAGGGTAATGTGCTCTAATAAGAGTTTATCGAAATCTACATTCCATGGTTTTTACTAAACAACCACTGATACCAACTGTAACGCCCAGACCATATTTACCCATAGTGGGTGCATTATTTCATAAAAGTGGTATGATCACAAAATACCAAGTCATGAAAGTTCAATTTGTTTAGTAGCCTTGTAAGTAATAGATATATTCATAAGGTTTACATTAAATCATAAAATGGAAAACTACCACAACTATGTTCTCATGGAAAACACTGAGATCCCATAGACTATCCCTGCAGGTCAATCATAATATACTTTTTCACATCCTGGGAAAAATAAAACAGAGAAAGGGGTTGGCACAAATTCTTACTAAGGATAACAATACAGAGGAAACTTTCATAAATAAGAATAAAAATTTAAGGCAATGTATAGAACTAAAACAAAAGAACCTTAAACATAAAATTCATCATAATAATGAAAATCTAAATCAAAATAATGCCATTCACTTACTCTCATTGGTATTCTACTAGTCGAATAATCACATGAAATATCAATGGCCACTTTAATAATGATTTTATGCATAATAATTAACGTTAATTTTTGTGTCAAGGCCTCGTTCCAGGACCTATGGGCTAACTATAACCGGACACCAACCCGGAGAGCCTCTATAAGTGGACTCCATCCCGGAGAGCCTCTGTAACTGGACTCCAACCCATAGAGCTATTGTAACTGGCCTCCATCCTGAAAAGACTCTATAACCACACTCCATCTTGGAGAGCCTCTACAATCGAACTCCATCGTGGAGGGTCTGCTATAACCAGACCCCAACCCGAAGGTCTTACTTTTACCGGTCCCCAACCCAGAACATACTAGTCAAGTACATTCATCATAATAAAATGTTGAAATATAACATAAACATTCGTATTAAAACATGTATATGAAATGTCAATACATTAACCATAAACCATGAATGGCATAAAAATAACTCATCCAAAGTAAAACATATCACAAAACCATAAATAAAAATTGGAATATTTTTATCATAATAAATCAACTTCAATCCAGTGTACAATTTATCAAAGGATGTTGACATAGATGAAATCAAAAATATTTAAGAGAAAATTATCTTTCTATTTTGAAATCATTTAAGAGTAACATAATTATAAAGAAAATATTTATTTTGAAAATATTCTTATAAGATTTTAAGGGAAGATTCTAAGGTGTTATAACGGTGGAGAATAACCCCACTCATAGAATAAGATAAAAAAACATTCTTACCATAATTTTGTCGAAAAGCTCATAAAGTTCCTTGATTGGAAAACGATGGAAAGATTAATTTAAAAACATATAAGGTAAAATAAGGTTATAAATGACTTTAACCCATATTTTAGTAAATAGTAAAAATGTTTTGATATAATCTTTTATGAAAACACAGATGTGGATGATAAAGAGGTCCTTGTAGATACTTATGTAAAACCAACCTTAGATAAAAAAGAGATTGGGAAATTAACCCTTACCTTGTACTTTTTCTTAGTAGATGGTAGGTTTACCTCCTATATAATGGTGAAATAATTGTTATTACATTATACAAGAATCATATATATTAATATGATATCATATATGATATTTAAACATTACTTTGTTAATAATATCTTAGTATTATCGTCGTTTCAGGTGTTAACCGATTCGTTTCCCTTTATATGGATTGTAACATAAGAAATTTTTGTTATGGATAAGATATATATTATTAATATTCATAATTAAATTGTGTCTTTAAACATTGTTATTAATCATCTAATGAAAATTAGTATTGAATGGATACGATGGGGATTGAATCTCATCGCGTTTTTGGAGACGGTAATATGTACGTACGCACGAGCGACAATATCATTCCTTTGATATTAAATTAATATATAATTGGAAGGTATATAATATATAGAGAATCAATATCATGTTATATTTAATATTTAAATCAATTAAAAATCATTATTATATACATCCAAATAATAATGTATTGAATAACAATTACACCACGGCGTGGAGATGGTATGTCGTACGTATGCACGTATGGTGACATTTCATTCAAAGGATGGATAGAATAATGAATATGGTTGTACCATATTTATAATAACATCACAGTATATATAATATACTGGAGTAGTTATTTTATAATGTAAACAACAATGATATAGGAAGTGGAAGAATAAAGGAATTTTAAAGAGGTGGTTAAATATTTACCTCTTCTTCAGGTTCTTCCTTTTTATTTGATCAAAGGGGCCGCATAGGATGACTTTCATATCAAAATAAGGCTTATAGGATGAAGGGAGGATAGTTGTAAGGATATTTGAGTAGGGGTTGGCCTAGACAAATGGATTTGGAGGTGTGAATTTGATGGAAGGGTAAGTGCCCTTTTATAAGAGGGGTGACAGGCACCTTAGGAAAAACATAAAATATTATTTTATAATAAATTAATATTCGGTTTATAATGGATCCAAACTGATTTATTTAAAGGATACGGTGGGTATGGGTCGAAAAACACACAACAAATAGGTTTTAGACATGTTTGGGTCACTATATTATAATTATCTTTTATATTTAACTCTTAGTTAAATATTTTTACATTTACCATGTCTCCTGATATTTTTAAATTATATGGTAAATAAACATACTATATACTTCAAATAGAACCCCTAGTGGTTAATTAATGATACAAATATCATTATATAAGTCGTTTGTCATATCCTTATATTTTTTGTAATATAATTTCAATTAATAATAAAATATTGTTTTAAAAACTCTTTTATGTCAATTTTGACACTATTCGGTATTTTTTTTTGGTAAATTCATAACAACATTATAACTTCAAAAACTATTCATATAACCATCATAATATGTCATATTAACCTAGAAGACTTTTTTAATTCATAAAAAGTCTCAAATTACATTTATTTGGATATTTATCATATTAGTTATTTTAATATTAAAAAAATTAGGTAATTACTGCATCATCATTGTTTCATAAATAAATTGAATAATTTAATGTCTAAAAAATATAAATAAAATACCATTATGTAGGAAATATTTTTATATTTATATTTAATATTTATAGTTGAATTTATTATATGTTTTACCTTATATTAAAAATTGTTTAGTTATTAAACATGGAATTTAACACTTTTAACTCTTCTTTGAATTAAATAAAAATAAATGTCTTATTCTAATCGAAGTGGACCTAAAGGATAATATTTTATTCCTAAGGCAGTTTTTGGTCGAATTATAGTTATCCAATAGAGTTATGACATGTGTTAGGGTAATAATATTATCATTTTTACCCTTAATTACCCTATTTACTTTTAACCGTGGTAAATAAAAGCAAAAAGTAACTGTTCAAAAAAATTATTTTCATCTTATTGAACCACATTTTACTCTTTGATATTAATAGTGTCTCTCGGATTTTTTAAATTCAACTCATAGAAGTGGAAAAATTGTGTTTTATGTAAACTAGCTAATACTCCTAGGAGGTAGGTAAAAGACGGCAACAACTTCAATAAAACTTTTATGTACTTGGAATTGTTATAAATTGACTCCAATGAATTGCATTGAAATTACATAGTTATTATGTATCTATTTTTACCTAAAATAAATTTAAACAAAATAAATAATTATTTAAATAAAAATTCAGTTTTAAACAATAACTCATTTTTCCACTAGTCATCACAAGTTGAATGTTTTTAGAAAAATACCAAAATCTCACCCTAAGCTAATTTTGATATTCTAAATTCAAAAATTAATTCTATTTTACCCATTTCAAAACATATTAGTTTAACTAATTAATTTAAAATTAATTCCAGTTGTCAAAACCACAAAGCGTATTTTTAAGAAATAATAAATATCAAAAGATTGAAACTTGTCTATGTCCAATTTCAAAGTGAATTTACTCACAATGACCAGAATTGGATAAAACAGTAGAAATATAATATATTGATGCTTCCAAACCAATAAAATGTATAATTTTATATTGTAAATTAATTTGATTAAAAAATTTGTTTTAGGTAAAATATAGTATTTTCACTGTTCACCCAAATATGAAAGTTATCAGAAAAACACCAAAAATTTATTGAAAATAAATTCTTTTTCCCGATTATAAAGAAGAATTTTATTTTGTCAAATTCAATATATAAAAGATTCATATATTGGATTCAAAAAGGGTTCTCCCTTAAAAGGCGGTAAAAGTTCTTTTTTTTGAAAAATACTTCTTTTATCTGAAAAAATGAATTTGTTCTTACATTTTGTCTAAAAACTCATAATCAATATTCTAAAATTATAAGTATTATATATAGTTCAAAAATAAATTAATACTATTCATAATCACTTTTGAATGGCTAGTTTGGTAAGTCGTGGTGCATTTGAACTTGGTGTTGTGTGTAGTGTAAGTAAATGAATTACTTTGAAGAAATAATCTACTATGAAATCTTGGGGTGTTACAAGATTTGAATATGTTTAATCCCAACCATATGTAAACATTAAATCTACGACATATCAATCCATATTTGGCTTCATATACATGGTATCCCAATCATATCTAAGCTCTAACTATGTGGAAACATGATTATGTATCACATGCCATTCCTTTGAGAGTTTTATTAGATATAATATATTCCTTATAATAATCTTATCCAACACCCCCTATGGGTATTTCCAAACCATGTCACTACTCTATATTATACTTTCACCCATCAAATTTGGGACTTCCAATCCACATTTCATGTTCTATAATAAACATAACACTTCATGAATTAGTATAAAAATAATAAATTCTGGGGAAATATTCTCAAACCTCCATTTATCCCATGGTTAATGTCCCCAAAGCACGACACATCTCATTGATTCCATTAAATACTCAAATCATCGATCTGGGTTCTAAATTGAAACCCACGATTTTCTCTACCCTTACTTCCAACTGCCCTCTCACTTGGGTCAAAATTCAAAAGGTACCTACAAAGGTCCCCTCAGTCTCAATACATCAAATAAAACCTCACAAAGGTCCTCCGACACTTTAAGGACCTACAGAAATCAACTGAAAACATGGTTTTCACTTCACATGAGGTATTCAAAAAGGTAGCATGGCCATGTTTGATACAAGGGGTCTCACTAATAGGGTAACAACGGAGAGTTGACCAATAGTCCATCGAAGTCCTTCTGGTCCTTTAGGGTTAGCTTTTTGACCCAAATTGATCTTGTTCTTCCTATGTTCTATATATATTATTCTATACATGGTATACGAGAATGGGTCACTCATACGTCCCTCACCTCGATGCACAAAAATAGCCCAAAGTCCAAAAGGGCCTCATATGGACTAATCTATAACGTTTGTCTATGAACATTACCCCCCCTCCTACATGGAGGTGTCTCAAGACCCTATGATAGGGATACATAGTAATTTCAAGTCTAACCACTCTTCTCAAGAGGTATGGAGGCACATAGTACCTCAAAAGATTCATCCTCAGCCATTGGTGACTGAGGATACTATCTAACAACTAGGGGTTGTTTGTTACCCTTTAAATACATTAATTTTATATTACTAATTTAATTTAATTTAATTTTTTAATTAAATTAACCATTGCAGTTTTTCTTTGGCATAGTTCCCAGACATTCACAAGAAACATAAATATAAAAATAATTCAAAGTGAAATTACATGAGACCTCCTACAATTTTATATGATTTATGATTTACATTCAGTCATTGGAAGTCGCTACCATGTCCCACTGAAGACTATTTAGAATCATTATTCTCAACTTGGATTTTCACATCATGTAGAGCTCATAAATATTTAAAAACAACAATAATATATGAATTATAACATTAATAATTAAATAATTTATTTAATTTAAATATACAATAAATTAAAATAACAAATTGGGTTGTAATACCACACTAGAAACACATCCAATGTCTCCACATGGGCCTATCTCGCATCCTTGAACATATACAAGAACAAATCCCCAAATTCATCTACCCAACAAATATGAATTGAAATTAATTTTAAATATTTAAACTAAAAAGTAATGTGAAATGTACTTCCCCAAAAATATGGTCCACAATGTGAAGATGGAATCATATGTAACCCTGTTCTATGGAAAATAAGAATACATGAAATTCATTGGATACTTCACCCTGACCTAGTGTATATTGATTTGAATAATTTACAATGGGAACAAAAACATATAAAAAATAAGAGTTGAGGGTCTAAGGATCTTACCATAGTCGAAGAGATACCACTATTCACTAAGAAACACCCTAAAAATCACTCCAAATCAATGGGTGGGGAAGAGCCAAGGGTGAGGGGGAGGGATGGTCTCATACCGGGAGGAAGAGTAATGGAAGGAGGATTCTCCCTTTAAATTTTGGACAAGACAATAAGTAATTTTCTCCTTTAATTATATTCATGTTCTGGCCACACAGTTTGGAAAACTATGTGCCAACCATGTGATTTGCAATACATAAAAACTTACCCCTTTCATTGGTTTTCCTCACAGATTGGAAAACCATGTGACTACTATATTGGTATCCCAACAACCCCCTGAATCCCTTGCACAGTCTCGTATACAATCCAACATTTTTTACTACATACAAGTTATAAGCCTCCAATCCAAACCAAGTCACATTTTTCAACGATATTTTACACAATTTCCTCAAAACCATATGCTAAATATTATAAAAAACTGTGATCCTTTAAAAATTTATTGAAATTTCATTATGCAGTAGGGTGTCACTTATTTTCCCTAAAACCATAAAACCCATACAATTCTTCTTGAACCTAATTATCTAGAAATAATGAAGAATTACCCAAATCTTTTGAGACTCAATAGATCACTAGATCTCCCTTCATGTCCACATTACTGAACTATAAATATATCTTTTAGGCATTAAAACCCGAATAATTTTATCTTAAATATCTGCTAAAAACTCAACCCATATAGTGATTGAAATTTTACATTATTCATAGAATTTAAATCCTTTTGTAAAAATGATCCTACAACATCCCCACCTTTAACAATTATTGTTCTATAGAATCCGTAGTGAAAATAAATCTATATATCTCGATATATCTTGATCGTGAATTCCCAATCAAATTATTTTGCTTCAATTATGGATGCCCAATGTTTCCCTAAGGTGCCACTTTTTACCAAATGCAATTGAACTAAAAATCATGATCCAATTCTCATATACACAATCAAAATATCAATATGTCACTTACTTGATCCCATCCAACTAAAGACATGTCCATTTATTCCGCTCATTCATCATCTAGTTCTCCCCAACATATAACATATCTTGTAAATTCCAATTACAGGACATGAAGTTTCCAACCATCATAACCACCGTCAAAATGACTCATCTCACATTCCAACTAAATTACAAATATGATTTCCAAAACATTAAAATATTTATACATAATAACACCACCCTCAGTACACAATTCAATTTTAAATTGGATGATTCCAGTTTACCATTATCAATTAACCATCATCGGATTTATTATTTGATAATCCTTGATTGATCCTTGAAAAAAACTTTTATAATATAACATCAAACACCTAATTTGGGTCCATAGTGAACAAATTTAACTATATATGGTAACAACCGTTGAAAAACTTCTTGTCGACCCATCCAAATATCGTTCGATAGTTCTACAGACACATCAAAGAAAATCGAATATTATTCCATCTTTAATAAATAAATCCCATAACCATCAATGAACACTCACTGAATCCATACCTAAAAAAAGTGAAATTCCCAACCTGATCAATCCAATTTCCATTTTAGTAATTTTTTCACAGAAAAAAATTGGCACACCACAAAACATAGCACACCATGACCACACAAGAAACCACCATAAATATGATTATAATAAATTGATTCCATCTAATTCAGTATCTAACTCAATATCCAAATTGTATCTCAAGAATGTAGTACTATTGAAGATTATTTATTGATTAAAATCATCAAAAAATCATCTCTATGGATTGGTCCCACACCCATGCTCATTTTTACAAGAAGGCTACATTCTCAAGACTGACAAGTATCTTCTAAATATAGTAGTGTTCTTGTAATTGTAGTGTCATCAAAATATCCCAATAACCAAGGAACATTCCCCATCTATTACTAAATATAATGATTAACATGGCCAACCCTACACACTGAGTGTCACGTTAACTGGTTTCATGAAAAAATTTGTTTTCCCCACATGATGTGAACATCTACTATTTACACATAACAACATGTCTCCCTAACAATTAATATCATGTTCTACCCTTGTGTTAAAAATTATATGAAACATGATCAAATTATTGACTCACAAACTTATGAATCACATTATAATAAGACAAGTTAACCATGCTCTAGGGAACTTCAGTCTCAACATGCCAGGATCTCTATTGAAACTCCTATACAAAGTGGGGATCCTTACTGTGATATGTAAACACACATGAACAATAGTCTCATCGAGTAGTTCTAGTCAAGATCATTGACCCGTTCATATAAAATTCTTCTAAAAATCACCTAAATGCATATTGATAGACATCCCCATAGTTCTTCCCATGAAAACAAATGTTGATAAAAACCAATGGACAAGGTTCTCATTTATACAACCCAAGAACCAATCACATAGTGGAATCATACCTCAAAGTACTTTAATTTTCATCCATCACTAAAAAAGAAAATATCATAATATACTCCATCAATCTAGTCCCCCCCATAATACAAATGCTCCCCATCCCAATAGGTTGTGAGTAATAACTAATGACCATTAGGTCTCCAAACTACCCCTACCAATCAAGTCCCTCTACGTGGACTCTAGGTATGACCACTTAGCCCCTATGATCCATCTAATGGATAGTTTTACATGATCTCGTCACATGACAACTACATCATGCTAAGATCCAACTCATGTAATCTCAAAAATTATGAAATCACACACCGACCACCGCCACCGAATAGGGAACCCATACTCATGAGCATGCACCATTGTATTTAATCCCTTGAGAATCAAATATCACTAGTTGAATCTCTTTATAACCAAATGTGTTTATATGAATGAATATTATTTAAGGGAAAACACAAACACACTATTTGTTAATGTATAATTTCATTCCCACAAACACACTATTTGTTCATGTATATTTTCATGTGTTTTTGGGCATTATAGTTTTCTAAATACTAACATAAACATGTGGGTGTCTATTTAACCCTCTAAAACCCTCATGTGGTATCCTCTAAAACCCCTCACTATTGTTTTTAAATTGTATTCAAAAACTAAAACACAAACCAAGTTAAATGGTTTTTACAATAAATCACATTCTTTTTTAAAAATCATTCACTAAAAATTGTGGAAAACTGTAATTTTTAGAAACTGAACTGGATGTTCATCATTCATCAGGGTGTCACATGGATTACCTTAAACTATGAACCCTTAAATAAAAATTCTCTAAATCACCCAAAATATTACCCAAATATTCATTTTCACAACCATGAACATGACATATATTCTGATACATATTAATTATCTAAAAAATCGGGTAAGGAACTATAACTCTCAAAATTCCGTTGTGAATATCTATAAAAATATTTACACATCTAGTATTTGAAAAATAAAATTATTTTTGAAATTAGAACTCATATAAACATAATATAATACATGTATATAGTATTTTATCACTCATTGAAGAATATTGGATAATACCTCAGATGACATAGAAGAGCTTATAATTCAATTAATATAGATCCTAAATTTCTGAATATAAAATATATTATTTTTTAATTATATATTTTATTTATTTCCTTACCCTAGATCACATTGGAGTCATTTTATGCTCTATGTATGATTCATATTAGATGAAACATGAAATCCCAATAATTGTTTTACTTATGTATGACTGAAGAATGACCTCATATGAGACATTGAAATTAATTTAGATTTCATCCAAAGAATTATATGAATCATTAGAAACCTATATAATTTTTATTTATCACCTCTGTTTGAGTCATTACCAATATATGTTGGAATGTAGTTTCATGTATGATTCATTTAAGCTATGTAAGTTCCATCAAGTGTGTTATGTTTGAGTAATTTGTTTTTTCTAGTGTTTCATTAGAGACATTGAGTTCCAAGGTGGTTAAATCATGAGTTTAAAAAATTATTCATTTGAAGCGGAAATACATTTGGGATTATACAATAATTATTATAACCTACTTTCAAAATCCCTACCGCTAAAATTCTGTTTTATTCAAGAATGAAATTATAATTAAGGTTCATTAATCCATTGATAAGTATATAAATTGTAACACCCCGAGATTTTGTGAAAAATATTTTTTTAATTTCATTAATGCCTTGTGTTGTATGCTACACCAAGATTACCTTGCGCTATACGAAACATCGTATTAGCTTGCAGTATACGCAACATTATTCATGGATCATGTTACACACAATTTTGATAATAGTTATTCTACGCAACATTGAGTATATATATATATATATATTTAATGTATAAATGAAATATGGTTGGATTTTGTTATATGAAACAACGAAGGATTCTTTCACAACACGCAACCCTGACCTGACTTGCATTAAACACAATCACGACCTTCCTCGATAGCGTGTGTTGTACGCAATACCGAGTTTTACTAAAAACGATATATTATTATAATATTATTATGAACTAGCCGTTATGAATAGTATTAATTAAATTTTGAATTTTATAACATTATTTTTCATATTACACAGGTAAAGACCCGTAAATTTCAAGGAAATTTTTTTTCTTAATTTTTTTTGGAATTTTACAAGAACGCAGTTTCTGACGGCACCTGATTCTGAGACCCGGTGTGCCCGAAATCATTTTCTGAAGTTTGGCTCGGGTACGTTCAGTGAACGGACGAGCGGGATTTTCTAACTTTTGAACCAGTTCCCGGAATTGAATTCTGAGGGCACCAATGAAATCGAAGCGCCGGTATTCCCTTAGAAACGCCTCTTCCAGAGTTGCGTTTGCTCGGGTGTGGTTTTTAATTATCGGGCTTAAAGTTAAGAAATAAAATAATTTTACGACAACTTTATTTTATTTCACTTAACACACTTGAAAGCCACTTAAACTGAGTTAAAACGGATAGGGTGCTATCCAGAAATATCCTACCCCCTTGGTATGATATTTTTGAGGTGGGGCCCGCACGAGCCCCGCCGTTTCTTTCCGCTAAGTAACGCACCCGCGAAAACTCGTCATTATGAAAATCAACTGACGCGTTTTCATAAATTCTTAACAGACCATTTAATTGGGCGGTTTATTTCATGAATTATATGAGCTGTTACTTTCGTTGAATTAATACAACTAATTGATGGGTCGTTACTTACCCTTTTTCGTTTGTTGGCGTAATAATAAAATAAGACCAACTAGTCTTTTTGAAGGATTACTCGTTGAGAGGAGTTCTTGAACCTTCAACCTCATTCGCGAAGAATGTGAAGAACGTGAAGAACGCCGACCTCCGACGAAGAACGCCGAACCCGGAAATCGACGACGCGACGCCGTGATCCATGACGCTGACGTTCCTTTCCTGCAATGTTCTTCTACGATGTCTCTTCCTCCGCGACGGATCTTCGATCGGCTGCTTGAGGTAAGAGTCTTGGATTGTCTTTTTTTTATCTCCTTTGTGGTTTTTACCGAATCACGGATTTAATTATAATTAAATTAAATCTGTTGTTCTTGGTCTGTTGAGTTCGCCAACTCAATGCCGGATTCCGTGACGACGAGACGCCTTTCCGCGACGACACGACGATCCCCTCATTCCGCGAAGAACGTGCGTTCGACGACGACTTCGAGGTAGGGATTTTATTTATGGAATTGCCCTTTTTCCCATGTTATTTTCGTTCAAGAATGAATAACCCGGACATAAGAACAATTTTATTCCCTTAAAATTGTTGAATTCATGTGTTGATATTATTACTCCCGTTGTTTATCACTAACGCGGAGGGTGCGGGCCAAACGAACACGGCCCGATGACCCTCTGCCGTTCTTCGTTGTTATGCAGATTTGACGGGCGATGACGGAACATGCCGCAACGGAAGTTGGATGGTTCCGCAATGAAGAACGAGTCCCGGGAGGAGAATCGGCGCAGAAGGGAAGAAAATCGGGCCACCGAAGCGACTCCGGCGGCCCGTGGAAGCCAGTGGCGCCGGCGCCTGGAGGCGGCGGCGCCCGGCACGCCGCCGGAGGAGACCGCCGCGACACCGGCCGCAGCGGCGGTGCTCGTGGGATGCGGCTGAAGCCGCGCCCGGTCGCCCGGGAGACACCCCGCGGGTGTCACGGGGGTGTCACGCGGGGGCGGCGACTCCCCCCCGCATCAATCGGGATGCGGCTTCAGCCGCGTCCGGCTATCTGGACGACAGCTCGCGGGTGCCGCGGGGGTGTCACGCGGGACGGCGGCTCCCCCCACGTCGGCCGCGGTGGATGAGCCAGACCGGTCCGACCAGGTCGGACCGGGTCGGACCGGGTTCGGCCGACTCACGGGGGGTCGGCCCGGGCCCGGACCCCCCATCTTCGGATATTTTTCATTCAAATGCCCATAATGTGATCTTCATGCCTCCAAACGACTCTCCGTCAGCGGCAACGCGATCCTTGGATCGAGACGGTCGTTTTGGTATATCGCACTCAAGGTTTCGGAATACGTTGTGTTCGGCCGGGTTGGTTCGTACACGAAACCAACCGGGCCCTCGGAGCGGAAACACTCATATCTTGAGCCACAGACGTCTGATTGACGTGCCGTCAGCTTTGTTGTTTTCCTCAATGTGAGATGGATCTTTGGGCATACTCCGTCCGAGGTTTGGATGCAGGTGGAGTATGGTTGGGTTGGTTTTTCCTTAAAAACCAACAGGGCCCCTTGGACGAAAAAGCCAATAACTATCAAACCGGGCGTTCGATTGACGCGCCATCTGCGACGTTGAGTTCTTGTTGACGATACAGAAGTTTTGGATACGTCAACTTTGGACATTGTGTCAGTTGATGTGTCGGCCTCTCGGCTTGTGGAGCGGACCCTCCCGAACGAGCTTGCTGTGTGCGGGAACCCTAGAGCTGGCTGCGACTTCTTCTTCGACAGCGACGACTGTGCAGAGATCCTCCGTGGACTCCGAGGACGACCGTGCAGAGATCCTCAGTGGACTGCAACGACGACTATGTAGAGATCCTCAGTGGACTGCGACGACTACAGCACTCGGCGATCCTACGTGGATCAGTGCTACAGGTCCTGTGTGGGCCCGATCCTTTGTGGGTCCGATCCTGTGTGGGTCAGTGCTCAGCGGATTTGTGTGAGCCAGCGCCTACAGGGCCTGTGTGGGCCCGATCCTGTGTGGGTCATTGTGGGGGTTAGTTACCTATCGATCCTTCGTGGGTCCGACGACTTAGATGGATTAGTGATCATCTTTATCGTCATCCGAAAAAGTATACCTGTGTGAGATGAATCTTTTGTTTACTCTCCTTTGTGGATTGTGTTGAGCTATCCTGTGTGGATTTACTGTTTACTCTCCTTTGTGGATTGTGTTGAGCTATCCTGTGTGGATTTACTGTTTACTCTCCTTTGTGGATTGTGTTGAGCTATCCTGTGTGGATTTACTGTTTACTCTCCTTTGTGGATTGTGTTGAGCTATCCTGTGTGGATTTACTATTTACTCTCCTTTGTGGATTGTGTTGTGCTATCCTGTGTGGGTATACGTTTTGATTTCCTATGTGGACTGGGTTGTGCTCGGGCTTGGACGATGGAGATGAACGGGAATTGATGACTTAGGTATATGTATGGGCATATACCTAAGCTGTGTCAGATGTTACTTCGTGATTGTATCTTTCCTTTGTGGATTTTCCTTTGTGGATTTCGGGAGTCCATCGGGGGTCTCGGGGTCCCTACTGAGTAGCTTATACTCACCCCAGCACGGGCTATGCCCGCACTACATTGTGTTGGTTGCAAACGACGAGCAACACTGATCGTGGTGGAGGCGTGCGGAGCAGGACGGTACCTAGAGGTGGACCACTGGGCGGGACGTACTCGGAGCGGTCAGGTGGACCCGAGGAGCAGAGGAGGCTATCTGTACCCACCCTTCAGGTGGGACTTCCAGAGGATGGCTCGATGCTGCCACTTTTCCTTTCAGTTGCTGTTTTTCCTTTCAGTTGTACTTTACAGTTAGGCTTGTATTTCCGGCCCCTTTTACTTTCAGCACAGCTTGTACAGTTTTTACTTAGTTTTTACTTTCCGCTTGCTTACTATGTGGTGCTTGTTTACTTTTTAAAGGCAATGCCTTCCATTTTTGTTGGGATTTACGCCTTGGTGCTAGTCGCCAGCCCCTGGCCTATGGAAGGCGGGCTTGGGGTAGTCACGCCACGGGCCCCGAGGGTGGGTCGTGACAAATTGGTATCAGAGGTGGTCGGTTCTACCGCAGAATCTGATCTTTCTTCTATGTGAAGCAATAATGTTTAGCGTATTGAGTGTGGTTATCAGTCCAGGGAGTCCAGTGTTGGTGTGGCGGCCGACGTATCCGTACACCAGGACCCTGACTTCTGATTTCTGACTTAATGCACGAAAATATTGATTGCAAGTGTGTTTCAAGTTTTCTTTGTGATTACTTGTGTCAGCTCACCAGGTATACTGTTTTGACAGTGGCGCACTTGTTTCCTTTTCAGGATGGCCCGACGACAGCAGCCAACTAGGGTTCCGAGAGTAGAGCGCGAGGACAGCCCGTCGAGCGACGAGGCCTCAGTAGAGGGCCTGTTGACAGCAGAGGCACCGGCGGTACCTTTACCCACCGAGCCCCCGATGCTTCCAGCGCTGACCGCTGACGATGCTCGACACCTCAGAGCTCTGCACGAGTTCCAGCGCCAGCGACCACCCAGGTTCCGTGGGGAGACGGACCCCCAGGCATCCGAGGACTGGCTGGAGGCAGTCGTCCGAGTTTTCAGGCTAGTGAGGACACCAGCAGACCTCATGGTGATCCTCGCGGTGAGCCTACTGCACGCAGCAGCAGGAAGATGGTGGAGCTTGATGCTCCAGGAACACGATGAGGCCTCCCTCATCTGGATGGACATCGAGAGCCTCTTCCGCTCAGAGTTTGTCCTGGCCACCCTCCGTGCGGTGCGCATTCAGGAGCTTCTTCAGCTGCGGCAGGGCAGCTTGACGGTATCCTAGTACGCGGCGAGGTTCACCGACCTTTCTCGCTACTCGGAAGACATGGTACGGGACCCCTTCTTCCAGGCCCGGACCTTCGAGCAGGGTTTGAGACACGAGATCAGGGCATCGCTGATCTCCCTCAGCATCCCGACCCAGGCAGGAGTGCTAGAGAGATCCCTTCTGATCGAGAGCTTTCTGGCTGAGTCCACAGTGAGACCTACCGCAGGGCGGAAAGTAGAAGAGTCTTCGGCAGCTGGTAGCCGATGGATGACTCAGGGTTCCAGGCAGACCAGGCCTTCCGGCAGACGACCTCGGGACACTGGCTCAATAGTGCGGGGCACACAGCGCGGAGCCAGCCTTCCGAGAGGCAGGCAATGCTACGAGTGCGGCGGGCAGGGCCACATGGCTCGTGACTGCCCGACCCGCCGTACCGAGGGGCAGCAGACGGTGGATGGGCCACCCAGGCAAAGGCAGAGGGTCGACCGTGGTGGTCCGCAGGGAGGAGGCGGACGAGGCAGAGGAGCTGGCCGAGTAGCAGGTGGTGGGCGACGCTTTGAGGCTCTACTACCACCACCACCAGGAGGCCCGCCCTGACCAGAGGGAGCTGGCGGGCAGAGACAGGCATAGCTCCAGGAAGCGGAGACCTACGACCACGGCGCGCCAGAGATGATTCGAGGTACGATCTGTGTCTATTCCACCCTTTCTGTAGTTCTTATAGACACAGGATCAAGTCACTCTTTCATAGCCACTTCCCTTGTTCGGAGCACGGAGATTCCGACAGAGCCGTTGGCTCGATCCTTACGTCTAGAGACTCCTACGGGAGTAGACTCGACGATTACGCACTGGTGCCAGCAGTGTGAGCTTACTCTAGGAGGTGAGAGTTTCGGGTGGGATCTTCTTGTAGCTGCTTCGAGGCCTTACGACGTCATCTTGGGCATGGATTGGTTATCTACGGTCCATGTACAGATTGACTGCATTAGGCGCAAGGTGAGATGTGTGCGCACCGATGGGAGAAGGTTCACCTTCACTAGCGAGAAGGGAGGCTTCGCAGCACAGGATGGAATCACGCAGAGGAGAGTACAGCCCATCACTCATCAGTTGGCTAGCCTCATCCTTGGAGCAGTTGACGTGCGGAGTCCTAATTTTCCTGCAGTGGTGGATCAGTATGCGGACGTCTTCCCCGACGACGTTCTAGGGATACCTCCTCACAGAGAGGTAGACTTTTATATTGATCTGTACCCCGGGACAACCCCGATATCCACTCCAGCATATCGGATGGCCCCCGCCGAGCTTTGAGAGCTACTGGTACAGTTGGAGGACTTGCAGGGCAAGGGGTTCATCCGACCCAGTGTTTCACCCTGGGCTTCCCCGATTTTGTTCGCCAAGAAGGCGGATGGGAGCTTGCGAATGTGTGTCGATTATCGTCGCCTGAACTAGGTGACAGTGAGGAACATGTATCCGCTACCGAGGATTGGTGACCTCTTCGATCAGCTCAAGGGAGCACGGTGGTTCTCGAAGATAGACCTCAGGTCAGGCTATCATCAGCTCAGAGTTCGAGACGAGGATGTGGAGAAGACGGCCTCCAGGTGTCGGTATGGCCACTATGAGTTCATGGTTATTCCCTTCGGCATAAGAAATGCTCTAGCAGTGTTCATGAGCCTCATGAACAGGATCTTCCAGCCGTACCTCGATCGATTCGTCGTGGTCTTCATCGACGAAATTTTGGTGTACTCGAAGACGGAGGAGGAGCATGCCTACAACTTGCGGGTTGTACTAGACACACTCTGAGAGCACCAGCTTTATGGAAAGCTCTCGAAGTGCCAGTTCTGGTTACATGATGTCCACTTCTTGGGGCACGTCATTTCTGAGGCGGGAGTTGCAGTGGATCCCGCGATGATCGAGGAGGTGCTAGCATGGGAGCCACCGAAGAGCGTGATGGTGGTGCGGAGTTTCTTGGGTCTAGCCGGATACTATCGGAGATTCCTGCCAGACTTTTCTAGAGTTGCGGCGCCACTCTCATCATTGACGAAGAAGGGTAAACCCTTCGTGTGGTCAGATAGATGTCAGCAGAGCTTCCAGGAGCTGAGGCAGAGATTGACTAGCGCACCTATCTTGAGGTTTCCTGAGGAGGGAGGTGGATACGTAGTCTACTGTGATGCATCAGGGACCGGACTCAGGTGTGTCCTGATGTAGGAGCGGGCCGTGATTGCCTACGGATCACGTCAGTTGAGGCCGCATGAGCAGAACTACGCTACCCATGACCTGGAGTTGGCAGCAGTGGTCTTCACTCTAAAGACATGGCAGAACTATCTGATGGACGAGTGCTTTACAGTCTTTTCTGACCACCAGAGTCTCAGGTACATCTTCTCTCAGAAAGACCTGAACCTGAGACAGCGGCGATGGCTCGAGTTCCTCCAGGACTATGACTTTGAGATAGTATATACTCCTGGGAAGGGGAACGTGGTAGCTGATGCCCTCAGTAGGAGGACGAGCATCCAGCTACTTGAGGAGGCGACAGAGCAGCTAGCTTCTTTGCAGATATCCTTCATGGATAGCGATGGAGCGTCCTTCCTTCAGTCTCTCACCATCTCTCCTCCACTTCTACAGCAGTTCAGAGAGGCACAACGTGGGGACGCTGACTGTGAGAAACGGCATGCACAGATATCCTCAGGACAGGCACCAGATGGTTTCTCCCTTGAAGAAGAGCACAACGTCCTTTTCAGAGGACGTACCTTGGTACCAGTCGCTTTTCGAGAGGAGGTGCTGAGAGAGTTTCACACTTCTCCTTTGGCGGTAAATCCTGGAGTGGCGAAGATGTACCAGGATCTCAGAAGACAACACTGGTGGCCGGGCATGAAGAAGGTTTTTGCAGAGTTCGTATCACGGTGCCTCACCTGCCAGCAGGTGAAGGCAGAGCATCAGGTACCAGCAGGCTTGGTACAACCCTTGGAGGTCCCTGAGTGGAAGTGGGACGAGATATCTATAGACTTCGTGACTGGACTTCCACACACTTCTAGAGGTCACGATTCCATTTGGGTGATTGTTGACTGACTCCACATGTCGTCACACTTCTTACCCATCCGAGAGAAGGGCTTAGTGGAGAGCTTGGGGCGTCTCTACGTTCAGAAGATTTTACGGCTTCACGGTGTGCCATCGACTATCGTCTCCGATCGGGACGCTCGTTTTACTTCCCGGCTTTGGAAGGGGTTGCAGGAGGTGTTCGGGACACGGTTACGTCTGAGCACCGCCTTTCACCCTCATACGGATGGTCAGACGGAGAGGACCATTCAGACTCTCGAGGGAATGCTACGCGCATGTGTCCTCGACTTTGGTCGCAGCTGGGAGAACCACCTGCCCTTGGTGGAGTTCATGTACAACAACATCTACCACTCCACCATCGGGATGGCACCATACGAGGCGTTGTACTGTAGACCTTGCTGATCTCCTTTGTGCTGGACAGACCCTGGGGAGTCAGCACTTGTGGGACCAGAGATATTCCGGGCCACGACAGAGAAGGTCCAGGTCATCCAGGAGCGGATGAGGATAGCACAGAGCCGGCAGAAGTCATATGCTGACAGGAGGCGGAGGCCACTAGAGTTCGAGGATGGAGACCACGTCTTCTTGCGGGTCTCACCTCGACGTGGTTTGCAGATATTTGGACGAGGTGGAAAGTTGTCTCCATGCTTCATTGGACCGTTCCAGGTCCTCAGCAGGGATGGCGAGGTGGCTTATCGCCTGGCTCTACCACCCCAGTTTCACCGGGTGCACGACGTCTTCCACGTATCTCAGCTGAGGAGATACGTGCATGACCCGACACATATCATTGACTATGGGGAGCTAGATGTGGATGAGGGGGTGACTTTTTCGGAGGTCCCTATGGAGACAGAGGATCGACAGGAGCGGGTCCTACGTGGGCGATCGATTCCTCTTGTGTGCATCAGATGGCAGCATGGGAACCTCCAAGAGAGCACATGGGAGCGGGAGGCTCAGATGCGTGCTCAGTACCCACATTTGTTTCCATAGTTTATGATGTATCTTTACAGGGACTTAAATCCCTAAGGTGGGAGTAATATAAAGACCCGTAAATTTCAAGGAAATTTTTTTTCTTAATTTTCTTTGTAATTTTACAAGAACGCAGTTCTTGACGGCACCTGATTCCGAGGCCCGGTGTGCCCAGAATTATTTTCCGAAGTTTGGCTCGGGTACGTTCAGTGAACGGACGAGCGGGTTTTTCTAACTTTTGAACCGGTGCCCGAAATCGAATTTCGAGGGCACCAATGAAATCACAGCGCTGGTATTTTCTTAGAAACGCCTCTTCCAGAGTTGCATTTTCTCGGGTGTGGTTTTTAATTTTCGGGCTTAAAGTTAAGAAATAAAATAATTTTACGACAACTTTATTTTATTTCACTTAAGCCACTTGAAAGCCACTAAAACTGAGTTAAAACGGATAGGGTGCTATTCATAAATATCCTACCCCCTTGGTAGGATATTTGTGAGGTGGGGCCCACACGAGCCCCGCCGTTTCTTTCCGCTAAGTAACGCACCCGTGAAAACCCGTCATTATGAAAATCAACTGAGACGTTTTCTTAAATTCTTAACAGACCATTTAATTGGGCGGTTTATTTCGTGAATTAAATGAGCTGTTACTTTTGTTGAATTAATACAACGAATTGATGGGTCGTTACTTACCCTTTTTCGTTTGTTGGCGTAATAATAAAATAAAACCAACTAGTCTTTTTGGAGGATTACTCGTTGAGAGGAGTTCTTGAACCTTCAACCTCCTTCGCGAAGAACGCGAAGAACGCGAAGAACGCCAGCCTCCGACGAAGAACGCCAAACCCGGAAATCGACGACGCGACGCCGTGATCCACGACGCCGACGTTCCCTTCCTGCAATGTTCTTCTACGACGTCTCTTCCTCCGCGACTGTTCTTCGATCGACTGCTTGAGGTAAGAGTCTCGGATTTTCTTTTTTTTATCCCCTTTGTGGTTTTTACCAAAACACGGATTTAATTATAATTAAATTAAATCTATTGTTCTTGGTCTGTTGATTTCACCTACTCAATGCCGGATTCCACGATGACGCGGTGCCTTTCCGCGATGATGCGACGATCCCCTCATTCCGCGAAGAACGTGCGTTTGACGACGACTTCGAGGTAGGGATTTTATTTCTGGATTTACCCTTTTTCCCGTGTTATTTCCGTTCAAGAATGAAGAACCCAAAAATAAGAACAATTTTATTCCCTTAAAATTTTTAGATTCATGTGTTGATATTATTCCTCCCGTTGTTTATCACTAACGCGGAGGGTGCAGGCCAAACGAACACGGCCTGACGACCCTCCGCTGTTCTTTGTTGTTATGCGGATTTGACGGGCAACGATGGAACGTGACGCAACGGAAGTTGGATGGTTCCGCAGTGAAGAACGAGTCCCGGGAGGAGAAGCGGCGCAGAAGGGAAGAAAATCGGGCCACCGGAGCGACTCTGGCGGCCCGCGGAAGCTAGCGGCGCCGGCGCCCGGCGCGCCGCCCGAGGAGACTGCCGCAACACCGGCTGCGGCGGCGGCGCTCACGGGATGTGGCTGAAGCCGCGTTCGGTCTCCAGGGAGACACCCCGTGGGTGTCGCGGGGGTGTCACACGGGGGCGGCTGCTCCCCTCCGCATCACTCGGGAGGCGGCTTCAGCCGCGTCCGGCTGTCTGGCCGACATCCCGCGGGTGCCGCGGGGGTGTCACGCGGGGCGGCGGCTCCCCCCGCGTCGGCCGCTCGGCCGCCCGGCCGAGCCGGGCGGGGCTAGCCGAGCCATACCGGTCCGACCGGATCGGACCGGGTGCGGCCGACCCAGGGGGGGTCGGGCCGGGTCGGCCCGGGCCCGGACCCCCCGTCTTCGGACAGTTTTCGTTAAAATGCCCGTAACTTGAGCTTAAGGCTTCATACGACTCGCCGTCAGTGGCAACGCGATCCTTGGATTGATACGGTCGTTTTGGTATATCGCACTCAAGGTTTCGGAATACTTTGAGTTCGGCCAGGTTGGTTCGTACACGAAACCAACCGGGCCCTCGTAGCGGAAACGCTCATATCTTGAGCCACAGACATCCGATTGACGTGCCGTCAGCTTTGTTGTTTTCCTCTATGTGAGACAGATATTTTGACATACTCCGCCCGAGGTTTGGATGCAGGTGGAGTACGGTCGGGTTGGTTTTTCCATAAAAACCATCCGGGCCCCTGGGAGGAAAATGTCAATAACACTCAGACCGGGCGTCCGATTGACGCGCCGTCTGCGGCGTTGAGTTCCGGTTGACGATACAGAACTTTTGGATACATCGACATCGGTCTTTGTGTCAGTTGATGTGTCGGCCTCTCGGCTCGTGGAGAGGACCCTCCCGAACGAGCTTGCTGTGTGCGGGAACCCTAGAGCTGGCTGCGACTGCTTCTTCGACAGCGACGACTCTGCAGAGATCCTTCGTGGACTGCGACGACGACCGTGCAGAGATCCTCAGTGGACTGCAACGACGACTGTGCAGAGATCCTCAGTGGACTACGACGACTACTGCACTCAGCGAACCTACGTTGATCAGTGCTACAAGTCCTGTGTGGGCCCAATCCTGTGTGGGTCCGATCCTGTGTGGGTCAGCGCTCAGCGGTTCTGTGTGAGCCAGCGCCTACAGGTCCTGTGTGGGCCCGATCCTGTGTGGGTCATTGCGGGGGTTAGTTACCTATCGATCCTTCGTGGGTCCGACGACATAGATGGATCAGTGATCATCTTTATCGTTATCCGAATAAGTATACCTGTGTGAGATGAATCTTCTGTTTACTCTCCTTTGTGGATTGTGTTGAGCTATCCTGTGTGGATTTACTGTTTAGTCTCCTTTGTGGATTGTGTTGAGCTATCCTGTGTGGATTTACTGTTTACACTCCTTTGTGGATTGTGTTGAGCTATCCTGTGTGGATTTACTGTTTACCCTCCTTTGTGGATTGTGTTGTGCTATCCTGTGTGGGTATACGTTTTTCTATCCTGTGTGGACTGGGTTGTGCTCGGGCTCGGACGTTGGAGCCGAACGGGAATTGATGACTTAGGTATATGTATGGGCATATACCTAAGACGTGTCAGATGTTACTTCGTGATTGTATCTTTCCTTTGTGGATTATCCTTTGTGGATTTCGGGAGACCTTAGGGGGTCTCAGGGTCCCTACTAAGTAGCTTATACTCACCCCTGCACGGGCTATTCCCACACTACGTTGTGTTGGTTGCAGACGACGATCAGCGCTGATCGTGGTTGTGGCGTGCAGAGCAGGACGGTACCTGGAGGTGGACCACTGGACGGGACGTACTCGGAGCGATCAGGTGGACCCGAGGAGCAGTGGAGGCTATCTGTACCCACCCTTTAGGTGGGACTTCCAGAGGATGGCTCGACGCTATGGATTTTCCTTTCAGTTGCTGTTTTTCCTTTCAGTTGTACTTTACAGTTGGGCTTGTATTACCGGCCCCTTTTACTTTCAGCACAGCTTGTACCATTTTTACTTAGTGTTTACTTTCCACTTTCTTACTCTGTGGTGATTGTTTACTTTTTAAAGGCAATGCCTTCCCTTTTTTTTGGGATTTACGCCTTGGTGCTAGTCACCAGCCCCTGGCCTATGGAAGACGGGCTTGGGGTAGTCATGGCATGGGCCCCGAGGGCCGGTCATGACAAGTATAAGCTACTCAGTTGGGACCCCGAGAAGCAGTGGAGGCTATCTGTACCCACCCTTCAGGTGGGACTTCCAGAGGACGGCTCGACGCTGTGGCTTTTCCTTTCAGTTGCTGTTTTTCCTTTCAGTTGTACTTTACAGTTGGGCTTGTATTTCCGGCCCCTTTTACTTTCAGCACAGCTTGTACAGTTTTTACTTAGTGTTTACTTTCCGCTTGCTTACTCTGTGGTGCTTGTTTACTTTTTAAAGGCAATGCATTTCCTTTTTGTTGGGATTTACGCCTTGGTGCTAGTCACCAGCCCCTGGCCTATGGAGGGCGGGCTTGGGGTAGTCACGGCATAGGCCCCGAGGACGGGTCGTGACAACACATTTTCTAGAACATGGTATATGAACAAAATAAATTTTTTCGGGTAAAATAAGTATTTTTCAAAAAATGCAGTTTTGCCGCCTTTTGATGGCGCACCCACATTAAATATAGTTTTTGATATGTTTATAAGATCAATTTGACAAAATAAAATTCTTCTTTGGAATCAAAAAATAAAAATTTACTTTGGATAAATTTTTCGTATTATTCTTGTAACTTTCATATTTTGATGAATAGTAAAAACCCGCTATATTTTAATGAAAAAAAACTTTTTTCATCGTAATAATTTATATGGTTAAATTATAATATTTAATGGTTTTAATGTATAAATAGAATATATTTTTACAATATAATATAATTTATTTCATTAGAATTGATTTTACATTGAATTCGTAGGTCAAATAAATTCAATCTTTTGCAATGTTTTAAACAAAAACCTTTTTTCATTCGACAACGGGATTAATTTTAATTTAATTCTTTCAAATTCTGTGTATTGAATTTGAAAAAATGGATTCCATATTTGGAATCAGTGGGTCTAAATTATGTTAATAGGCTACTTTTTATTATTGGGAATTATGAATAGTAACTACGGTAAATTTTATTTACCATAGTTAAAGGTAAATCGGGTAATTAAGGGTAAATATAATATTATAAAATTATCCTAACACATGAAAAAATTCTATTTGATGGCTATATGTAAACCCATATCAACTAAGGGTCGGATTAGATTCATTTTATGGACTTTGGACCCTGAAAATAATTTAATTATTATTAAAACCAAAGAAAGTGACAACATGTCACTCTATTAAATCATATAATTATAATAATATTAATTTAGTGATAAACGTCATAAAACTTCGAACATGAATAGTCTCCGAAAATCTAATAAAATTATCTACATCGTGATACTTTATTTAGAATTTTTATGAATTAAATAATTGTCATTAATGGTGATACATTAATGATACAGAAATTATTTATTAAGTAGAAAATAAGTAATATAGTTTTTATTGAAATAATAATACCCATTAAAAGGCCCACAAACATGACCAAAACTTATTGGTAGTGTATATATACACCTTAATCATCCAATTACCTAATATATAACCGTTTGGATCCTTATAAAAGTGATTATGCCACTTATATTATTTTATTTTAAATGATGCCAAAGTTGTCACCTTCATAATTTAATAAATATAACAATTTAAATATTGTGATTTTAAGATGATAAATTAGAGTAAAAGTATTATTGTGAAAGGTAATAGATTTATCTTCATCATAGGATTTTATTTTAAATTTTTATGCAACAAATCAGTATATTAAATAATTATACAAAATTGTTGTAGTAATAATTTTATTAAGATATAAACCAAATAAATGGTTTTAAAAATAATAAAATAAATATTATATGAATTATTTAATGTGATCCACTAATTTTATAGATACATATGACATTTTATGAATCTATTAACGCTTTTAGTTCAAACATATCTTCTGTATATATTTTATTTAAATTCAAATAAATGAATAGTGTCAAAATTGACACTATTGTTATTTTATAAAAATAACATATTATAAAATTGTTTAAAAATCACAAAAATATTTAAAAATTATAAACTTAAATTTATATGGTCTATAATGTTATAAAGTAAAAAATTATGGAAAATTAACAACAAATTAGTAATTATTTGTTATAATCTAAAATTTAGAATTTTATTACCACAGATAAACTTAAATAGATTAAATAAGGATAAATTAACATGATAAGGATTAAAATAAGATCCAAACATTTTAAATTTTTATTGTTTTATGAGATTAAAACCCTATCTCATCTAATATTCTAATATGAGTAATTTTTTGATGTTTCTAAGTGGGGTTATATTTATTATAAATTAATATTTTTAAGAATTCCAAAGGTTCCCCTCTCCTCCTTTATAAAAGGGAACCTCCTCCCTCTCCCCCTCACACCAATTTTATCCTTCGAGCTAGGCCAAACCCTGCCAAATTATCTTATCCACTTCCCTAGAAACATCTTAGAGGTTCTGGTCCACTTTAAAGACAAATATTAGTTCCCTAAGAGGAGGTTTCGAAGAGGCGTATCGAAGAAGAGTTAATTTCTTCTCCCGATTCTTTCAAGCTTCTTTCTTCTTCAACTTCTTCTTCATTAGTTGTTTCATTATAAAGTAATAAAATCAGTGTCACTAATAAACTGATTTTTTATTATAAATATTAAACAACCCCATTTCACCTTCTATCCATCCTACGGAAAACAAAATCACAGCGCGTGCGTACGTACGAAATACCGTCTCCACGTCGTGGTGTAATCTATTTCTCCACCAACACCTTACATGGATGGGTATAATGGTGTAAAGAATAACTATAAATTGTTATTATAACATCATACTGATTCTAATATATTGTATCATCCACTCCAATTAAATTCAATAATTATGGAAACGATATCATCGCTCGTGCGTACATACAGACTACCGTCTCCATGATGCGATGATATTCATTCTCCATGTTAACCATTTAATAATGATTATAAATTATAAATAAGAAATAATAATGAAATACATGACATTATAAATTTTCTGGATTTATGTATATATGTATGTCATCTACTTAATTCCATTCAACTCAATAAGGAAACGAAAACAGCGTTCATGCTTACGTACGACCTAACGTCTCCATGAACGGTGTATTTCTTTCCATTTATCGATCTATTATATATATGTATATTCTGAATATATATTATATATAAATCATGTTTTATATTCTGGAATTATGTAATCGTGATCTATGTAATCATATGAATACTTACAAGTCAAAATACGGACGACAAATAAAACGATTTTACCCAAAACACTCTTTAACATGGAATTTACAAAAGAACGGGTAATATAAAGTCATAAGTGAACCATATATGATATCATAACAATGAATATGATTCTGTAATAAGTCAATGACATTATTTAAATCATTATACAGGAGGTTCAGATACATATGAAGCATATCGGACAAAGGTAAGGGATAAATGTTGCAAATCTCATTTTTATCCAAGATTTCTTATTCACAAGTATTTACTGGGGTGATTTCTATCATCCTTGTCCATTTTTTATAAAAGTGTTTTCATGTATGTTTAAAGTCGTTTTTACCATTTTTTACTTTTTGACTTTTACTATATGGTATTTAAGGAATATTTCTTTTGTTTACGTTATGAGTTACTTTTTTGACTTTTTCGAAAAAAGTACGAGAAGAATGTTTTTTTAACTTATACGACATGAAAGGATTTTTACGGGTTCATAAAGCCTTATTTTCATGAAGCTTCCTCCAAAAGATTTCGTTACTGTTTTCAACAAAATCTCTTTCTTTTAAAATTGCACGACGTTTTGTGAAAAGAAATTGATTTTGAAGAAGAAAGGATATTTTTCTCAAGAACTCATTTAAAGTATTTTATCAAAACCATTTTTCATCTAAGATGACATTATTTCATATGTGTATGTTTCAAGTATCATGTCTCTATGATTTAAATGGTTTCACTTTTCTTATTATGAAATGATATCAATTTCTTTTATATGGATTATGTGATGATGGAATGATGTTTATGAAACCCATTTTGTTTATTGGGTTATTATGAATGATGTATGTTTTTTGTGGCACAAGTAAGAATGATTTCATTATGAGATGGGTGGGACCTATATCTCCCTCCAATGCATTGGGTAATGATTTTATATCTCATGAGATATACATGGATGGAACGGTAAGTTAATCCGGTCCAGTGCTACAGCACTGAAACGAGGAGTGAACTCGATTCAGAATGGGACTTTGTCCACTAAGATGGTCTTGGCAGCAATGCCTTGGCTAATATGGAAATCATTACATGTGCTTAATGGATGCCACAATTACATGTTTTATTCCCATGCTATTTTATCATGGTTTATGTTCCATTATGATCTATGCCTTATGTACTTCATTGTTTTATGTCATTGCTCAAAATTTTAATGTTTAAACATTATGTTCATGTTTTTAAGTTCCAATGTATATGGTATGTTTTATTTTATCCATGCTTACCATTACTGATCATTTGAGCTCACCATTTTTATGTTTTATTTTCCCCCAGGATCAAAAGAATTGTTTTATGTCATGAAACAAAAAGTGGAAGATCTTTATGGGAGATGTTGAAGATCTTTCACCACGATTAGAAGATTACGTTCCAAGTTTCCATAGACACTAAACTATTACAATCCTTGTGTGTATGTTTTTGTTATGTATTAAGTATTCCGCAAAAGTAATGTAATGTCCATGTATGTCAAGCTTAGGGTCTCTACAGTTGGTATCAGAGGAAAGGTTTATTCAACCTTTGGAAACTAGGATGCGAAAACGTTAGTGAGATCCCTAGAGATATTTCTAAGGTATGTCTAGGGATGTACCTAAGGATAAGAATACGTATCGGATATAGTCCTAGAACTATGGTAAAGATCTTATAATTTAACCTAAGTTGTTAGATATTGAGGGTGCTCCCCCTTTACTATGTTTTTTTCCCTAGCATGATTTTTTCCTCTCACACTATTCTTTTTGGGTTTTAGAAAATGGCTGGAAACAGGAAGATTCATGATAATGGAGGATATGACGGACAAAGGAATGATTTTCTTCATGAGAAACCAAATGAAACGAGATCTGTAAGTCTAAACATCATTATTATGACAAATCAGAAATATCATAATATGATCAATAATCTCAACTTTGGTATGTTTCCCGACTCATATAATAAGAGAAAGATAGAGTTTCATGATGATCATAGAGGAAAGAAAGTTCAATTTCCCTCATGTAAATCGTGTGGGAAGAGACATCAGGGATATTGTTTCAAAGGAACTTGAAGATTCTTTGGGTGTGGAAAAGAAGGACACAAAGCCAGTAAGTGCAAAGGAAAAGGTTCAGTTAACACCATGGACAAGGATAATGGTATTTCTACGACATCAACAATGATTAGATGTTTTAAAAGTGGAATGTATGGGTATTATGAAAACCAATTACCTAATGGAAAATCTCTTGAAGAGAATTAGCATGGTCATATGGGTAGTATTTATGTGGATGATGATGAGGAGACAACCAATGATATATGAGCTGAAAGAAGTGTTGAAGCTCAGTCAGTTGTTTTAGAAGGTAGTTGAATGATTGTATGTTTATCGATAGTTATGTTGTATAGTTAATGGTACTATGGAATAAAGAATCATCTAAGGATTGTTACACTATTGTTTTTCCTAAAAGTTTTTGAAAGAATATGTTGAATGGTACCAGTAACCATGGAATGTTATTCAGATATTTTTGTAAAGTAGATGATATGAACATAATGATGGAATAAGAAGATAATGAGATGTTTGATTGTATTCATGAGCTCGTTATTGATATAAGGAATAAGTGATATCATGGTTTGAGTATATAGAATTTTGAGGATTTTGATATGTGGAAAGTGTAAACTTTTAACTGAATTCATGTTTTCACTAAGGTCCAATGGGTATTCATTTTTCAAGAGAATGCATGATTAAGGCCTTCGAACGTTTGTAATATGACCAACAAGACATATCTTATGACATATGGGGATCAACGATGGTATTAACATGCTTCTTATATGAAATCTATGGTAATTGTTTTCACTATAATATGACAATGGACTGCAATATTATGTATAACCTAAAGATTGGAATGGATTTTGTTGGACATAAGTTAGTATTTTTTAAGGATGGAACCTTTTTTTGATATTATTGATGGGATGATATAGTAATGTAGTTTTAGAAAAAGGACAACCTACAGGATGGGCGACAACCCATCGCGTCGGACAAGGCTGTGGGAATCGAACCCACAACCGAAGTGCGACTGGCCTTTATCGCCTACCACTGGCCTACAGAAAGTCCCTGGTTAGTAGAAACTAGTTTTATTTTTTTATTCGGTATGATATATGAAGTATAAGTTCATTTTTGGAACCATATACGATTAATCTAACCATAAGATGGACTTTAAACTTTTTCTAACCTTTTGTTTGAAATAGATGGAATGACCCATCATTCTATCACATGATCTGCTTACACATCACAAATAAAAAATTCAACTTCATTTCTTAAAGGGATGAAGTGGAAATTGTTCAATTCACAAAAAACAGTGAGATTGTACCAAAATCATGCAAGTATTTCTTTTAATTCATCAACTTTAGGGAAATGATCTTGAAAACCAAAAATGTTGTCCTAGTTCCCTTATATCCGATTAATCATATGGTACCTTAGATCATCACAAATCAATATCTTTATGATTGTTGGAATTTTCATAGCTATGTTCTCTACCACTCTCCATCAGAACTTGATGGTTAGATTTTTCTTCCATATCCATATTTTCACCTATGTTTTCCTATGTGGAAAACCAGTGATGAGTTAATTTGGGTAACCTTTACATTTCATACTTTAGTTTTTAAAGCCATGTTTTGGTATTACTTTTTTACGATGTGGGTTTCTATTAAACAAAATTTCGAGTAGTAAACCATTTATAACCCCGAAGAATTTTGAGGGGGAAATTCATTTTAAGGGGGGTAGAATGTAACACCCCAAGATTTTATAAAAAATATTATTTTTAATTTCATTAATGTCTTGTGTTGTATGCTACACCAATATTACCTTGCGTTATACGCAATACCGTATTAGCTTGCAGTATATGCCACACTATTCTTAGATCGTGTTACACCCAATTTTGATAATAGTTATTCTACACAACATTAAGTATATGTATATATATATTCAATGTATAAATGAAATATGGTTGCATTATGTTATACTAAACAAAGAATTATTCTTTTATAACACGCAACCCTGACTTGGCTTGCAGTACACACAATCACGACCTTCCTCGATAGCGTGTGTTGTACGCAATACCGGGTTTTACTAAACAACGATATATTATTATAATATTATTATAAACTAGACGTTATGAATATTATTACCTAAATATTTAATTTTATAACATTATTATTCATCTTACACATTTTCTATAACATGGGATAAGAACAAAATAATTTTTTTGGGTAAAATAAGTTTTTTTAAAAAAATGCAGTTTTGCCGCCTTTTGATGGGACACCCACTTTAAATATAGTTTTTGACATGTTTATAAGTTCAATTTGACAAAATAAAATTCTTCTTTGGAATCAAGAAATAAAAATTCACTTTGGATAAATTTTTCGTATTATTCTGGTAACTTTCATATTTTGATGAATAGTAAAAACACGCTATATTTTAATGAAAAACAACTTTTTTCATCGTAATAATTTATATGGTTAAATTATAATATTGAATGGTTTTAAAGTATTAATATAATATATTTTTACCATTTAATATAATTTATGTCATTATCATTGATTATACATTGAATTCGTAGCTTAAATCAATTCAATCTTTTGCAATGTTTTAAACAAAAACCCATTTTCATTCGACAACGAGATTAATTTTAATTTAATTTCTACAACTTATGTGTATTGAATTTGAAAAAATGGATTCCATATTTGGAATAAGTGGGTCCAAATTATGTTAATAGGCTACTTTTTATTTTTGGGAATTATGAATAGTAACTACGGTAAATTTTATTTACCATAGTTAAAGGTAAATAGGGTAATTAAGGGTAAATATAACATTATAAAATAACCATAACACAAGAAAAAATTCTATTGGATGGAAAAAAGAAAACCCATATCAACTAAGGGTCGAATTAGATTCATTTTAAGGACTTTTGACTATGAAAATAATTTAATTATTATTAAAACCAAAGAAAGTGACAACATGTCACTCTTAAATCTTATAAGTATAATAATTTTAATTTAGTGATAAACATCATAAAACTTCGAAAATGAATAGTCTAAAGAAATATAATAAAATTATCTACATCAGGATAATTTATTTATAATTTTTAGGGATTAAATAATTGTCATTAATGGTGATACATTAATGATACATAAATTATTTATTAAGTGGAAAATAAGTAATATAGTTTTTATTGAAATAATAATACCCATTAAAAGGCCCAAAAACCCAACCAAAACTTATTGGTAGTGTATATATACACATTAACCATCCAATGACCTAATATATAACCGTTTGGATCCTTAAAAAAGTGATTATGACACTTATATTATTTTATTTTAAATGATGACAAAGTTGTCACCTTCATAATTTAATAAATATAAAAATTTAAATATTGTGATTTTAAGATGATAAATTCGAGTAAAAGTATTATTGTTAATGGTAATTTATTTATATTCATCATATGATTTTATTTTAAATTTTTATGCAACAAATCAGTATATTAAATAATTATACAAAAATGTTGTAAAAATTAATTTATTAAGAGATAAACCAAATAAATGGTTTTAAAAATAATAAAATAAATATTATATGAACTTTTTAATGTGATACACTAATTATAGAGATATATATGTCCTTTTATGAATCTATTAAAGCTTTTATTTCGAACATATCTTCTGTATATATTTTATTTAAATTCAAATAAATCAATATTGTCAAAATTGACACTATTGTTATTTTATAAAAATAACATATTATAAAATTGTTTAAAAATCACAAAATTATTTAAAAACTATAAATTTAAATTTATATGTTCTATAATGTTATAAATGGAACAATTATTAAAAATTAACAACAAATATGTAATTATTTGTTATAATTTAAAATTTATAATTTTATTACCACAAATAAACTTAAATAGATTAAATAAGGATAAATCAAAATGATAAGGTTTAAAATAAGATCCAAACATGTATAAATTTGATTATTTGATTATATTAAAACCCTATATTATCTAATCTTCTAATATGAGTCATTTGTTGAGGTTTTTAAGTGGGGTTAGATTTATTATAAATTAATATTTTTAAGAATTCCAAAGGTGCCCCTCTCCTCCCTTATAAAAGGGAACCTCCTCCCTCTCCTCCTCACACCAACACGAGCCTTCAAGCTCGTCCATCCCCTGAAAAAGTATCTTATCCACTTCCCTAGAAACATCCTACAGGTTCTGGTCTACTTTAAAGACAAATCTTAGTGCCCTAAGAGGAGGTTTCCAAGAGGTGTATCGAAGAAGAGATAATTTCTTCTCCCGATTCTTTCAAGCTTCTTTCTTCTTCAACTTATTCATCTTTAGTTGTTTCATTATAAAGTAATAACATAAGTATTAATTATATACATATTTGTTATTATAAATATGAAACAACCCCATTTCACCTTCTATCCATCCTACGGAAAACAAAGTCACCACGCGTGCATACGTACAAAATACCGTCTCCACGTCGTGGTGTAATCTGTTTCTCCACCAACACCTTACATGGATGGGTATAATGGTGTAAAGAATAACTATAAATAGTTATTATAACATCATACTGATTTTGATATATTTTATCATCCACTCCAATTCAATTCAATAATTATAGAAATGATATCATCGCTCGTGCGTACGTACAGACTACTGTCTCCATGAAACGATGAGATTCATTCTCCATGTTAACCATTTAAGAATGATTATAAAGTATATATAAGTAATAATAATGAAATATATGACATTATAAAGCTACTGTATTTATGTATATATGTATGTCATATACTTAATTCCATTCAACTCAATAAGGAAACGAAAACAGCGTTCATGCGTACGTACAACCTATCGTCTCCATGAAGAGTGTATTTCTTTCCATTTATCGATATATTATATATATGTATATTATGAATATATATTATATATAAATCATGTTTTATATTTTGGAATTTCGTAATCGTGATCTATGTAATCATATGAATAATTAAAAGTCAAAACACAGACGAGAAATGAAACGATTTTACCCAAAACACACTTTAACATGGAATTTACAAAAGAACGGGTAATATAAATTCATAAGTGAACCATATATGATATCATAACAATGAATATGATTCTGTAATAAGTCAATGACATTATTTAAATCATTATACAGGAGTTTCGGATACATACGAAGCATATCGGACATAAGGTAAGGGATAAATTTTGCAAATCTCATTTTTATCCGAGATTGCTTATTCGTAAGTATTTACTAGGCTTATTTCTATTATCCATGTCCATGTTTTATAAAAGTGTTTTGATGTATTTTTAAAGTCACTTTTACCCATTTTTGAATTTTTGACTTTTACTACATGTTATGTAATGGATCTTTCTTTTGTTTACGTTACGAGGTACTTTTTTGACTTTTTCTACAAAAGTACGAGAAGAATGTTTTTTTAACTTATACGACATGAAAGGATTTTTACGGTTTCATAAAGCCTTATTTTCATGAAGCTTCCTCCAAAAGATTTCATTACTGTTTTCAACAAAATCTATTTCTTTTAAAATTGCATGACGTTTTGTGAAAAGAAATTGATTTTGAAGAATAAAGGATATTTTCCTCAAGAATTCATTTCAAGTATTTTCTCAAAACCATTTTTCATCTAAGATGACATTATTTCATATGTGTATGTTTCAAGTATCATGTCTCTATAATATAAATGGTTTCACTTTTCTTATTATGAAATGAAATCCATTTCTTTTATATGGATTATGTGATGATGGAATGATTTTTATGAAACCCATTTTGTTTATTGGGTTATTATGAATGATGTATTTTTTTGTGGCACAAGTAAGAATGATTTCATTATGAGATGGGTGGGTCCTATATCTCCCTCCAATGCATTGGGTAAATATTTTATATCTCATGAGATAGACATGGATGGAACGGTAAGTTAATCTGGTCCAGTGTTATAGGACTGAAACGAGGAGTGAACTCGATTCAGAATGGGACTTTGTCCACTAAGATGGTCTTGGAAGCAATGCCTTGGATACTATGGAAACCATTACATGTGCTTAATGGATGCCACAATTACATGTTTTATTCTGATTCTATTTTATCATGGTTTATGTTCCATTATGATCTATGCCTTATGTACTTCCATGTTTTATGTCGTTGCTCAGGATTTTAATTTTTAAACATTATGTTCATGTTTTTATGTTACAATGTATATGGTATGTTGTATTTTATCCATGATTACCCTTAATGAGCATTTGAGATCACCCTTTTTATGTTTTATTTTCCCCCAGGATCAAAAGAAAGGTTTTAGGTCGGAAACAAAAAGTGGAAGATCATTATGGGAGATGTTGAAGATCTTTCACCGCGATTAGAAGATTATGTTCCAAGTTTCCAAAGACACTAAACTATTACGGTCCTTGTGTGTATGTTTTTGTAATGTATTAATTATTCCGAAAAAGTAATTTAATGTCCATGTACGTCAAGCTTAGGGTCTCTACATAAATTAATTATCTATTTTTTTAGATACATTCATAAAATCTTAAATCATGTTTCTAAAATTGATCTGAATTTGACGAAAGTAAAATTTGATGATGATAAACCTAATATAAATTATTTTATATGTCATAAAGATTTATTCAAGACATGATTCAAGATTAATATTTAACAAGATCAACCAAATTATCTTGACAATGTTGAAATTGATTTTTTCAGAATAATAATGATGCTAATTTGACATGTGTAGACATTTTTATCAGTGTTTTTGTCATTTCTTATAAAATAACTTTGGGAATTTGGATGATGGTTTTGTGATTCCATATTTTTTATAATGATCCAATATTCATGTTTATATTTTTGTAATGAGAATAAATCATAATACAAGTGATGTATTACAATATATTTGTTAATTTTTTGTATAAATTCCGTAAAAATATAGAGATAGATGTGTTGGATTTTTTGAGTCTATTTGAGGAAGATGGACATAATATTTTACAATATTAGAATATAAATGTATTTATCAATATGATATAAATTTAATAGGTATATTTCTCTAATACTTTTTTAGCTGATAAAACAAATCATGGGAACCTAAAAATATGTATTTAATAATAGTTATTTTAGATGGATTTGATAATGTACTAATGATATTCAATTTTTTGATATTAAAAATTAAATAATATATTAAATAAAGCCACACATGAATATTTAAATTAAAATATATTTGTAAATTAAAAATATAAGATGAATAGTGTGTAAGGGTAGGATTTGTGAAATTAAGGGTTCCATGAGAAAAATATGTATCTTGAGAATGATGCAGGATCTGTTGAACAAATGATAAATATATAAATTCCATTTTATTTAAAAGAATACGAATATATTGATTGTGATTTTTTTACTTCTAGTTTGTTATTGTCATGAAATTTTAAATAATAAAGAAATATTTATAAATTTAGTATATGGTAGCTATGATATATTTTTCTTCTTGATGATACATTACTATGTTAGATAAAATGATATTTGACTAATCCTAGAAATAGATTACAAAATAATCAATTTAATAATTAAAAATAAGATTTTATGTTCTATGTTATATTCATGATTATATATAGTATGTAGAAAAAATTCTATAATGAGGAAGAAGATCAATGGTTTTGGGTGCAGTGTCAACCCTATTCATAACAAGTGTTCAACTATAAAAGGAAAAACTATTTAATAGTATAGTTTCTATGATAGATTCATGAATGGATGTTCTGGGATGATTCTCAATTAAAATGTTTAATATTATGAATTTTATCAACTATGTAATATGGAATGATATTTTGTTAGGATAATAATATCCCACTTCCAATTGTATTGATAATAATATTCATGGAAAAAATTTTATTTCCAAGGATTACAACTAGTTACAACCTGGAGTAGACCAACGTTGATACTACACCATAAAATAACTATTATTTTCATCTTTACTATTTATTTAGTATTTTACATAGTTGTATGATAGTTTCATTTGAAAATAAATTTGTATACACTAACTAGTATTAGTGGTTTGAAATTGGTTAGATTTGGAAATAATGTAAATTTTTTTTATTTGGTTAATGTACTCGGTCAAACAGGGTTTGACACCTTCTACGGCGTGTCTGCATAATCCTTATGAGACTCTCTTCTACTATTATATCATATGCTACCTATGATTTTGATCAATTATGTTTATTTAAATTATAATCAACCACATGATTTTATCACTTTTGATAACTATGAATGGGTGTACCATTATGGGGATAAATTTGTGGATCATTTTATAAATTCCTTTCAAATTAATTTAACATCATGAATATTAAATGTAATAATGTTTTCACATAATAAACCTACTCTTACCCATATTTATTGACATTATAATTATATTAAGTCCACAAAATATTTACATTCTTTTCCACATTGATTGAACCAACTCCTTGCTATGTTAAAGATGTCAGAGTCATTAATTTTCCAATGTGAACATTAAAAAATAGTTGTGCTATTGTAATTGATAAACCATTACCAAAACCTTCATCCCACAGAAATTTCAACTTTCATAACTTAATCATATGGAACATTGATAATTAATTTCTTTAGCTTCTGAACATCACCCTTAATGAAATCCCTTTTCATCCCATCATATCATTAGATTTTTTTCATGTACATTAATTTAAATTATTATTCTAACAAATTTATTTGTGTTATAAGGAACAAATATCAATGCCAACTTTAAAATCATTCCCCCATTATATATCCGAAAATCCCCCAATAAATTTGATTAATATTCAGGGTCTAATTTGAAAGATCCACCCACATTAAGACATCAGTGAATAAAATTTAATATATCTAAAATATATTAGTGTTTTGAGTTATTAAAATCAACAACATTAACAAATAACAAATATTTTGATGAATTACCTAAAATTTTTCATTAATCATGAAATTTACATCATGAATATTTGAAATTTTAATTTTTTGTTCTATATTATCAAAGTCATTAAGAATTAATAATTTTTATTTAATGTCACTGAATAGATTCCTGTAGATGTATATATATACTCTCCACCATTCAAATTATCCATCTCTATATTTTCTTCATCTCTATTCATCATATTATAATATTCATTACTTTAAAAAGATCATATAATGAACTCATGCTTCCAGTACTGTGAAAGCAATGTATTATATTATATTTGAACACTTTTTACATCAAATTTATTGATTTAATATTCATATAGACTTCCATTTATCAATATTCATATAGAATCACATATCATATTTCATTTCATTCTATAGATCCTCAATAGTGAAATTTCTTCTTCTCAACAGATTATATGATCAACTCATACTAAATCACTGTTGGTCTTCTTATAATGTGTTATTATAATGATGAATTAAAAATGTTCAATCTTGTAACTAGACTTCTGGAGATCATACCTATAAACCACAAACTCTTCACACCTTCATGATCATATGTTGACATCACTATAACCTCTTGACTATGTTTTTCATATTTACAACCATTTATATCCCAAATAAAAAATTTAATGTCAAAACAGTTTGAAAACAAATACAATGCCTTCATAATCATAGGTTAACTTCAATCTTACCATTTTGATTTATTAGAAACCCAAAACCTTTTAAATTGTAAAAAAATTTCTATTTCATAAAACAAACATTTATTAATTAAAAAATTTCTAACACCACACCATTAGAAAAAGAAGTTTTTTTTGAGAGAATTAAATGCCTCAAGAAGAATTTTTTAACCATATAATTTTTTTGACCCTCCCTTAATTCATTGAAATAATGTTTTCTCCAAGTTCACTATAACTACTAAATCATCATGTCATAAAATGGTAGAAAAGTTCATGATAAGCCTTTTGATAATTGGTTTCACTGATCTCCCTCAATTATAATATAATTCCAATCATATTTGATGTATATTACTAGGAAATAGATCTAGTGTAATGGGAGAATCGAACATGATGTTTCATCCTTGGTTTCTCAGACATTTACCATGGAATTTGTTTAGTGAAAGTATAAAAAACATGATCCTTTTTTGAAATATAATCTAACATTACTTATTCATAAGTAACTTGATCCATTATGTAATGATCCTTGATTTCAATATATTTTTATCTAGAGTGTTAAAACGAGATATTTTATCTGTTAATTAAGGTTTTATTATCACCAATATGTTTCATTGAATCTTCACCATTTACTTTGTACTATATAATAAAAACCTTCATCTGAATTATTTTAGTGAAATAATGGGTAGAAAAAACAAATTATTATTCTACTATACTAAAATTTACAATGTTTATATTCTTTCTATGCAATCTCACCTTACTCTTTCCAAAAACTTATGTTTCTCCCAATTTTGAATTATGTTTTGTTTAATCACTGGCTCAATGTGTAACTATGAATCCATGTAATTTCACATTTTGACACTGTTGATACATCAATCTATATATTGATGTTACTTTAATATTACTCAAAAAATATATTCCTTTATGTGTGCTTATTTGGTATTACTTTGATAAATATAACACAATGTGACTTCATATGAACTATAAAGACGATATTACATTAAATAGAGAAGACTTCTAATCCACTTTTTTATGTTTCGTCGATTAAAAATCTTACCTAATTCATCTTTTCTAAACATTCCACAAATGAAAATAAGAATTAAAATATCCTTTAAAAATTATATGTCAAACGTGAAATATTTATCATTGGAATAGTTTTCCTCTCAAAGGAATATTTATCTTCCATTATAAACAATATGAAGCTTGTGAATGAAATCCATCCCCCCAAGAATTAATAGTTCAATGTATTCCATTATTTTCATTGAGAACTCCTTACATGAAATATTATTATAAAAACAAAGAATATATCATCAATATATACACTGACTATCAGCATTGTAAAAAATTCCATGTCACGCCATGAGTTTTTATAAATTATTTATTTATATACAATAAATTTCGGTACTATCTTTTATTACATGAAACACTGATTTTAGATTCTGTTACATGTGACACTGAATTTTAACACAATATGATATTTTTTTATATATATTATATAAATAATATAGATATAAACTATTCTTTAAACAATAAAATATGAATAGTAATAACAAATATTTATATATAAATTATAATTTCTATAAATAAAGATATTTTTAAAAAAAAAGTGCTAAATATTTAGGAGCATTTATTTGATCCGAAAATACTATAATTTAAAAAATATTTTATTATTAGTGTTAATAAAAAATTGGTGAGATTTTTTTTGAATCATTTTTAATATATATTTTAAAAATTAAACTTCATTTTAAAAATCTACATGTAAAAATAATTGTAGGTGAATTTTTTCTTATTTTCTAATAAGATATATTTTTCGATGAATAATGAAAACAACCGGTTTTAAATGATAATTATATTTTATATTGAAGAATTTAAGAACATGAAAATTATTTAATAAGGTATTTAAATTAAAACTATTTATATTATATTTATATTAATCAAATCTATGCCATTAGAATCAATTTAATGTAAATGTATGATATCAAAAATTTATCCACTTTGGAAACATTTCTCTTTGAAAACCCAGTTTCAAAAGGAATCTATTGGATTGATCATAAATTAAATTCTAATAATTTTATGAGATTAATTTCATGAAATGTATAAGGTATTTTTATCACAATAATTTATATTATTAAATAGTTTAAACTAAAATTTTGGATATAATTAATAATAAAAATTAAAATGATTATTTACCACGGTTATAGTAAAATTTAGTTTACCAGGGGATTAATGTAAAATAGAAACTGTCAAAAATATAACAATACATTTACAAAAATAATAATATGGAAAAAATTAGACCTTATATTGTCCTCATTATATAATAAAGCATATCTTCATCGTTTTAAAATATTAATAATTTGGGTAAATTTTTCTTTTCAAACATTATATGTGTGCTACTCAAGACACTTATAAAAGAACACCCCATATCCTCTCGTATTCACTCAACCAATACCCATTAGTTTAAAAAATACCTGACCAAATAAATTTTTTTTGTCCAAATATAATCCTACAATCCATATCTTTTCATAAATTCATCCTAATAATTATTTTTGACTAAATAAAAATAATCTTCCTAGAGAATATTTAACATCCAAAACTGAGAATTTTAATTTTGTTATTCATACACAACCTAAAATTATTATTAAAACCAAGTTATATAATAATATTAAAATCCTACATAAATATATATTATATTATATTATAATAATAACCTCAATCCTCATACTCTTCCATAAAATGAGGTATGAAATCATCACTCTTTTGTACAATGGACTATCGCCTCGTGAACTGATGTTATTTGTTTTCCCTCACCACCTATAATGGATGAATATAATGACATATATAATTTTTATATTTTTTTATGCTACTTTTATACTTTTAAAATTATAATATCTTATATACCTTCTTATTTTCTATTATATAGGAATACTATTGGGTCACTTGAGTGTACGGAGGACTACCACCTCGCGAAATGATTTGATCCATTCTTGTTTTACATGGATAGTAATAATGATTGGTTTTATGAAAATATATGGAAATTATTATATAATTATTATTATTTGTTGGTAATATATTATTTAACCTTCTTTAATTTAATCCATCGATAATATGAAATCAGTTTTTATGTATATGAATATCCTACTATCTCCATAAATGTCGTATTTCATTTTCAATGTCTAACATTTATGGGTCACTATAAATTAAAATAAATTTAATATATATTACATTTATATAATTATTAGAATTATATGTATTATTAAATTTGGATCAAAGTTATATTATCAAAAATAAAAAATAAAAACTTCCACAAGAAACAGTGTGGTTACTACCCAAATAGTGATTTTAACAAGGAATTGTTAAGAAATTAATAATAAAAGAACCTATGTAAATCCAATATGGAATGATATATATATGTATATTAAAAAAATATAGTTATAATAAGGATATATTTGTTATATAGCTGAATAAAAAATTTATGAATGATATCAAGACTTTAGGTAAGCGATTTATTTCTCACTTTTTACTTTGATGGGACTAATATCATATTCACCCCCTATTGATTTTATGTTGTCTATATATAACCCATGAATGTGTTTTACGATAATTTTTTAGAAAAATATTTGGTTTTACATATCCATTTGATCATATCTATTTTTGAGGATTACAATTCAATGTTACCAATGTGGTAAAGGTTTTATGATATAATCTCACTATCTTATGAGATTAATAAGATTATACATTGACTGATGAAATATTATGATCTATCTCTCCAGTAAATCCTAAATTCACTCATACCATGGTAGTTTAATGGTTTTTTATTTTTATTTTATTTATCGATATTTCTTTATTTTGAAGTTGAATGTTTTTAAGAAAAACCTACCTCATTTCACCATTCAATGGATAATCCTTTTTCATGAAAATAAATGTTTTCTAAAAATGTTTTAATTTTTTTTGACACTCCATACATTATTTATTAATAAATTATCTACCTATTTTTAAATTTTTATAATCCCTTTTAAATGGAAACTTCATGTCATTTTCATAACATTGATTATTTTTTTTCTTGAAAATTTGGAAGGAATCATTATTTAAACATATAAAACATTTTCCACCATCATAAACACTAAATGTTTTATGTTTTGCAATATATGTTTCCAATTATATTTTCCTTGAAATAGATTTAAAAAATTAATATGTTTTAAAACAATTTCCATGTGGGCTGTCTATATTAATCATGGAATATTTTAAGGGGTTTTCAAAATGATTCTCCATTTATGATGAAATAATTTTATGTTGCATAATATTTACTAGAAATATGATCTAATGACACCATATTTATTCATTCTTTGGATTTTTTATGATTAAAATGAAAATGTGGATTTAGATTCTGTTTATTTCCTTATGTTATACTATAATTAAAATTTAATTTAATTAAACACCTTTTCATAGGTTATGTTTTGAGGATTTATTATTATCTTGGGGGACAAAAATCTATTGATATTTTGGTTTGTAAACCCCATATACCCCTACAATTAATTTTTGTAAAGGTGAATAAATCATGAGTATATATGATATGGATAGGTATCATTACCATATCACAATGTTATGATTGATTCTGATTACATGTTTACAGTAATCTGCATAGACATAGATTTCATGTCCATGAGGTTATGTGTGGATCTGGATATATATACATAAGTTTACGTTAGGTTCATTATTCATGTCTTGATCATAATGAGTGAACATTATTTTAACTATACATTTTCAAAAAGTTAAAATCATTTTTTATGCCAATAATATATTTTGTGTGCTAGTGTTATTGTCTCATATTGATGTTCTTTTATCCCAGTATGAGTCATGTTTTATTAAGAGATATGATTTATTCCATGACATTATTTTATGATCTATGATATATATGTTATGGTTTTCAAGCGTTATTCTCATGTTTTAATATAGTTATGAGTATGAAATGTTGATGTCATCATTTTTTTCATTATTTAGCATCTGATCTCACTCATTCATATGTTTCATTTCTCCATTTTATGATGAAATTAATTATATTTAATATTTTAAAATTGTGTTCTTGTAAGGAAGAACATATTTGGAGATGACTTAGATCACTAATGGTCCAGATGTTTAAATTTCCATTTTTTCAATGAAAATAGAAATAAATGATTCTAGATTAGATATTCAAGTTTTCTAATGAATAATCATCTATCAAGATATGATATCTATGTATGAGAAGTTTTGGTCTTTATATTTGGTCTTAGAAAAATATGTATTTATACTTTGGGAAATGGGGTGAGAAATATTTAATGATATCCATGGTGATGTTTTTATCATATTTCTAGCGAAATGTCTATACATAAATCAAATGATAAGTAAAAGAATATGAGAATGTCATGAAACCCCGTTAATGTATAGAGTGAGTATTTTTCATGTCATTAAATCAATCTATGGTTAAAATGAGATTATTTGGATATATAATAGAGGTACCTATGGATAATAACTCTAAAATGGGTTCGTTGAGGTTGAGTCAATCATTATATGGTGGATGACAATCTGCCTTGAAAACACCTATTTTGACACTAACGAGGGATATTATTTGGAAATTCACATAATCTATATCAACTATCATGTAGGATTTATATATATGAATACGTAGAATTAACTATTTTAAACCTATGGATTCATATATTAAACATAACGTATCGTTATTGCAGCTTTTTATAAGTTAATTTTCTTGCTTATGCGGTTCCCCACTATGATTTTTATTGCTTACCCTATGATTTTTGTTTTCAGTAAATTGATGTAACATGAAGGAACCTTGTTAATGAAAGGTGTGATGTAAAATGAAATTATTTACATCCTAGGTATAAAAAAGTTATAAGATTGTGAATAAAAAATATCATATATTAGTTCTCACAAATTTCTCAAAAATTGAATCCTACTTAACCTTAAAATGATCAAATGAGTAAACAATGTTATATTGGGTCCTTTATGATAAAAATTACTCTTTATTTCAAGGGTTTTTCTAATCCTACTACTGATGAGAAATTGACCACCACAAATGAAAATATATTTTCATTCTCTAGTGTTTCAAACATGAAAAAAAATGTTTTTCTTTTGTTTGAAAGGATAAATGGTCAAATGGTAGACTCCCACCAAGAATACATGGTAACATTCTGACATTAATTCTATGGTGTGGGAAAGGTTTTTGATTATATTAATCAATAATAAATTTTCTCATATACATCACATGAATTTGGAGAAGTAATTACTTGAGTTATGGATGAAGGTTGGCTAATCTATTGGAACCTATGAAAACAAATTATAATAATTTTGATGTATGCTTATGGTATTATCATTAATACTAAAATCAATGTCGAACAATTAATGAGTATCACTAGACTATTTATTTAATGTAAATTGGACAAAAAATAATTCATTGTCTATGAGGATAACATTTTAAATGATATTATATTTGAAATAGAGATAATATTTACCAATCATTCTCAATGTTCTGATTAGAATGGAAACATGGAGTTCCAGTGGTATTCCAATGAATGGGTATATGGAAGGAAGAAAAAATATCATACACTTATCTACCAAAACAATGGATAGGATCACATAGTTGAGTTCTTAAATAGAATCATATGGTGTGTCAATTATGGAAACCATGTTCATCGATAAGAAATATTGATGCACTATAATGAATCCATCCAATGAAATGAGTGGAGAGAGAGATCAAAGAAGTAAACCACACAAACACCTCTGTTTCAAATGGAATGAGTATTGGTATTATTATACAAAATGATCAAATACAGTTATTAATGGTTGTTATCAACTCTATAAACATCATAAGTATAGTGTCAATGATAAATATCTTCTGATCGTTATTTCTGATTTGGGGCGAAACAAGGACATGGTGAAAAGTGTAGTTATAATAAAATCTAGAACATGTAATGTATTATTTGAATCTGGATTTGTCTAATATTTTATATGTAAATAGTCTAATAATGGTATCAATATTCCCAAATAAATTATTAGACATACATTTATCAATGTAAAATATGAATGACGCGATGGTCATATCTCAAATATAAGACTCATATCAAGTTGACTTTTTTGAGAATGTGGTTCTAAGAAATATTTTCATTCTCCCTCTCAGTTAATTTCATGTTATCTTAAGAATACATTGGTTTTCACTATATAAGTAAAAAATTTATTTTTGAGGACGAGAATTCATATTTTATATTGAAAACAATTTATGATCATTTATAATTTTGATTACAAATATAACCATTCAATGGAAATCACATCTGTTGTATGGATTTTGATTCCTATTCCAAAGGGTTTTTTATCATAGGTGGTTGGGGATAAAAACAACATTGATGATATAATAATTTTTTGGATGTTTTTAAACGTCATTCTATAATTGTTTCATATTTTTACATTGAATAATTATGTTGATTTTTTAATAGAACTCCTACATAGAACTACACCATTTTCAATGACTCGATATATAATGGTCTTGAATGTGTTCTATGAAATGAAGATGCTACTCTATGAGAACCATTTCTAGGGCTTCACTTGGCCACATGTATCAACTTCGATGAGCCTATTCATTTTGGTTAAAATTAATGATATAAGAATGTGACTTTGAATCAATTATTGTGAGATTAAAAGGATTACAATCAAGAAAAAGTATCATCTTCCATTTATTGATGAACGAGTTGATAAAGTATGTAATGATCAATATTATTCAATGATATCACTTCATTGTGGATACAATAAATTGAGGGTAATTTTGGTGGATATACCCAATATAAAAATCTACACATTTTTTGGACACTATGAATATATATTCTAGTCATTTGGGCATACTAATTCCCTCATTATCTTCATGGATTTAATGAATAGTGTCTTAAGATATTACCTTGGTAAATTTAAGTATTATATATATATATATATGATATTTTTACCTATTCCAAGATAAATGATGTTCGTGAAAATAACTTTAGAGTTTTACAAAAGGCCCTATAGAAGGAGAAAAAATATTCTAAATTTATAATGTATGAATTTTGGCTATAGATTGTATAATTTTAGGGTTATATAATCACAATAGAGCATATATTTGTATATCCACCAATGAAATATGCAACTTAATGTTGGCCCAAACCAAACATTATGAATGATATCCATTTTTTTCTTGGTTTATCTAGATATTATCGACGATATCTTGTAAATTTATAATTAATATCTAACCCACTAACCACACTAATTCCAAAGGTATCTATGTTTTTCTTAAGAGAATAATGTGATGAGAATTTCTTGGAACTATAGAAAATATTAAATAGGGAAACTATTTTTAATATTTCTTGGGGGTGGAAATTGATTTTACATCTATATTGAGCATGGAAGAATGTATTGGGATGAATTATTATCAATAATGAATTTTTTTTCTTATTACTCAAAAAAATTAAACTCTCATGGGAAAATTACATAAAACATGATTTATGGTTTTCTACAATAATTTTTAAATTAAATATATTTGGGAATTACTGATAAAACACATTTTTAATAAATATTTTTCAAAAAATATATGACATAATTTTCTAAAATTATGTTAAATATATTAATTTATATAACATTTTGGATTATATAAATAATTTTAAAAATTGATGAAGATCCCAATCTACATTATTTAATATTAACTACAATATTTTAGTCCTAAATAATTTTATATAGAATATTTGGAATAGAAAATTAAAAAAAAAAATTAACCCAATTTTCTACATCTTTCATTTTTATCATCTAATATGGATTGTGAATTTAATTAGAGTAAATGGGACATGGTGTCAAAGAAGTACTAGACTAGAAAAATTAGACAATTCTTCACCATTTGGGACATATATTATACCTAGGGATTGTAATGGTCTAAAATTTGGAAATTAGGTATAGAACCAAATGAACAACAAGTAATAAATCATTATTAATAGATGGATCACACATTTTCAGTTCTACAATTCTGTGAAATGTGGATTAAAATATTTTTCGAAATTTTCCATTCACACTTGAAATGTCATGAAACCCAAACCATCCCTCCTCTATTTAAATATATGTCCTCTAATTAGGAGGGCTTTGGATGTGAATTATTTAGTTTTGAAAATTTTATAAGGGTTTCATTATAATATAAATACACCATTTTAGGAGGGAATCCCTCTTGGTGGGATCACTTCTAAAATTCTCTCATTTTCCTTATATTTTATGTAACATTGTTGTTATTGCAATAAATTCTATATTTATATTACTTTTCCTTTTTTTAGTTTAAATGTTTTTATAATTGAATTAATTTGTATGGACCTCTATAGTAAAAACGTTTGGGGTTATACTATTTCTATGCCTTTTGAAATTCAAAAATGTTTTTATGGTGACTACATTTCCCATGGAAGAGTAGTTTATCATAAGTGTTGATAACATTTTAACCTTGTTTAATTTTTATTATTAGATACTATAAGTCACAAAATATACTACCTACATTTAGTTTTTAACATAAAATAAACTAATAATTAAATTGAACAATTAAAATAAAATATGCGAGGTTGCGTAATATTTGAATTGTGAGAGCACAATATTAATCAATAAAACAAAACTAAAAAGGATAAATTTATAGAGTAAACATATAACCCCAAAAAAATTATTCACACTAACGTATAATATATATATGATCACTAAATAACCACTAAACATAATCTACCATTATAATGAAAATAAAATAATGGTGTACTATGTTTTTATTCTAATGCTAAAAAATTGATTAAGAAATTTCATTCTTCAGGTCTAGGTAAATTCTCATAGGGATCGAAGATTAAAAAAATTAAGGGATCATAATTATGTGTATTTTTATTTGAATTATAATGAAAAATAAATAAGTTAATTGATATATTTAAATCTATTCATATGTCTAAAAACATTATCTAGAAAAACAATTCTGAAATATTAATTAATTTAAAAAAATACAATCTTCTTCTATAGTTAATATTCTAGTTTTATAAATATTAACCCCACAATACATTTAATAATTGTGATTTGTTTATTTTATATTATTTTAAAAATAACCTTAATGTTTTATTGTAATTACATCCTCATTTGATAGTCGACCATGTTTAGTAACTCTACTACAGCTATGTACCCAAAAATCACACATCATTTTAGTTATCCGATGATAGTTCCTTTCAGGCTCGAACCATTTTCTAAGAGTAATGTACTTTACTAAACCCATTAGATATATTTTTTAATTTTCATTTTATTTTATTCTTATGTTAATTTTTTTAATTCCCCTTTCTCAACATTTTTCTTTTCATTCTTTTTTGTACCACTGACTAAGACAAACAATATTTATATTAGGGGATAATTTTATTAATTTATTTTTTTCATTTATTTTGGTCCGGAAAAAATCCTATGGTTCTCTTAGATCTTGACACTAATACTGAATGCATCATTGGTGCTAGAATAAGATAATATTAGTCTATATGAACTATCAGTATTCATCGAGTTATGTAATTCCTTCATTCTTGGAACATTTAAATTTAAATAATATATAAGTCAAACATAAAACCATAAACAATGGATGAAAATAATTACAATTATATTAGTATATCCATTCCTAAATTATCTTCATCAGACATTAACTATCATCCAAATTTTATGGCCTATCCAAAAAATGAATCTAACAATGAGTTAAAACATTGATTAATACACATTATATTAAAATAAAATTTCTTCTATAGTGAGGATAAAAATAAAAATTTAAAGGAGTTTTATTTAGTTTTCCAATCATTAAATACAAGAAATGTTTTTGATGATCACAAAAAACTACGATCATTCCAATTCTAACATGATGATCTTGTAAAATATTGGATGTATCATTTGCAACCTAAACATGTAACATGTTGGAGTGATTTGAAATTTATTTTATTGTAAAAAGTTTTTCCAGTATCAAGAACCACTTTAATTATAAAAGAGATATTATGGATCCAGAAATCACATTGGGTGTCAATGTATGAGTACAATGAGTGATTCATGAAGTTGAATAAAAGCTGTATACATCACTAAATCAGTGAGAAAATATTCATATATAACTTATAAAAAGGAATCATGCTATGGAATGTAGAATGAATGAAGTAAAAGATAGAGGGGAATTGGATGAAAAAACACCAATAACTAAACATGTGTTTATCAACAATATGGCATAAAATACTCAACAATTTGGTGATGGAGGTACACCACATGTTAGGGGTGTACATTGGGTAAGTCCGAAACCTCTTGAATATAATTTAATTGATACCATGTTATATTAATTGACCCCTATAGTGAGAAATATTTATTTCGATCAAAATATATACCATCCCACTCTAATAAGGCATGATGGAATTTATACTAAAACTGACCAACCAACTGATTGATTCCCCAAATTATAAGAGACAATGGATTGTGTTTCTATATTCTTTGGGGGAACATATCATCAATAATAAACACCACATACATATAATAATTATGATTCCTTTTCACCCACATACATCAAATGTTATAAATATAGTTGGATATGATTTATTTATCTAGAAATCAATAAAGCCCCCCTTTTCAACAACAGATATAGCATCTTCCACCACAATAATAGGGCTTTTTAGAACCCTAAATGAGGTTTAAATCCCTGAAATTAATAATTTAAAAACAAAATAGGAATTATTATTCAATTGTAGACTCTAAAACTGATGAACCTTTGAAAGAAATTATTTTTAATCAAAAGAATTGGGTAAAGAGTCAAGGTTCTGATTTGAGTGAGTTGAAGATGAAAATTACCTATGTTTCAAAAACACTTCATGAACTGGAAAGTATGAACTAAGTAAATCATCCTTCCTAAACAACTCCACTTCCAAAAATGGTATTTTAGTAAAATAAAATTGATGTTTGAAATGTAAATGACTAATATATCTATAACAGTAATTCCTCAAATATTCACCTCAACCTCATAGATTCTGCATTTAAGACAAACTGAAGATCTTCCCAAGGAGAAAGTCAAACGTAATAAAAATATTGACGATGTTCGATGTAAACCCCTACTATTTCTGAATAGATATATATAAACAAAAATTTTTGTTTAGGAGAGGGTATAAAATGGTGGTTTATATACATTAATGTTAATTATGATCAACATAACTATAATTGAATCAGTCAAGAAAATTACTTTTTCTTGAAGGTAATGTGAATAAATATAGGAGGGATTAAAGGAAATGAGTATATAATCCTTAGGAATATATATCTGAACTCATCATACCATCCTTGTAAATGTATAATTATTATAGGTACAATGATACATTAACCTTTCCTTAAAATATAGGGGCATCAATTCACTAATGGTGTATGTGATTTGAAATATTTCATTAATATCATACCTTACTCTATATTATCTTACTTTTAGGTTGGTGAGCAGAACCTAACAAGGGGGTAGTGAAACTGGTAAATTAGGCCATAAATCACCCAATGAGAGTCATCGAGGATTTCCTAGTTTAGAGAAGTAATTTGATCATTAATATAGATTTCTACATTCTTAATATGTAGGATGATTGGGTATATTCCGAATATACAATAATTTTATTGACGTCCCTTCCAAAAAACAAGTAGCACACTCATTACTTTCAATGAGGTTACACATTCTATGAATTATTGAGATGGTATCTTATATTATAATATTTTAGACTCTAGGAAGTACCCCTCAAGAAGACCATTCTTCTATCTTCATCTCCTTATATGAACTATCTGGTAATTAATCTCCATATTTTGATTTTAAATATTTTCTAAATGGGGATCATTCTGTTATTAAGAGATATAATTTGATGTTGTTCTACATTAATGTCACAAAATACATTCATAAATTTATCTCATCATCAATCAACAATAATATCTAATTTTTATTTTGAATATTATTCTTATTCGTGGCATATACATTCATATTATGAAGTTGTTGTTGATTTTTTGATGTATTTGAAGCATTATTAACTAAATATGATGAGGTATATTCATACCCAAAATTTAATTTTTCTCATATATATATTCTCAGGTCATTTTCATCAATAGGTAACCCACTAAAACTAGAACCAAATTCATTTTTACCAATGAGAAAATATTTATACCTACATAATGATGAAACTTTTCTAGTAATAATTGAAAATTATCTTCTACCAAAATAATTAAGACACTATTTAAATATTCTAAAGGGTAATGTTATGGAATATGGGGCACCCTATATGAAATACTTTGTGTATCTCTTCCATTTTAGGCATATGTATCTTTTGGAGGTTGGGGAAATCAAGTTTTACAACCAAAAAAAGATACATTACCCCACACTATTATAAGTTGGGAAAAAGGAAGTGGAAATGTTGCATGAGGAAGGTATAATTTACAACAATTATGACTCTCAGTTGGTCCTCCTTATCCATATTTTCCTATAGAAAATGTGATTCAGTGTTATAAATAATAAAAATAATGAATATGTTCATGTGAGAGTACAAAAAATAATGTGAATGTGCTTTGAATATAGGAAAATAAATCAATCTACTCGAGTTGACCATTTCATACAACCATTCATTGACTATATACATAACAGGTTTTTAGGTAGGACAAATTATTTCTACATATGTGGTTTATCTAGTAATTTTATGGTTTCCATTGTAGTCTAGGAACAAAAAATTTTTCATTCCCATTCTTGTCCTTATGTTTTTGTATCGTTAGATTCCATTTAAATGTTATAAAACCCTATGTACCTTTTAGAGATGAATTGTGAATATATATTTTTTATTTACATTAAAACTTCCATATATATATATATATATATTTATTTTATAGTGAATGGTTCCACATTTTATGAGTCAATATTATTTTTGTGTAATGTGTCGAATCATTTCATTAAGAAAAATATTGTATGGATTTTTGAGAAATTCTATTTAATGGTAAATAATTGAATTTTACATTGTATTTTAGTATCACATCATGGAATTTTGGTTTATATATCTATGGTATACATCATTTCACCCTTTCTATATCCTACTTTTTTGTGTGATATTAAATCATTCCTTGAAATTGTTTATTTCAATTAGCACTTCTTCATATATATCAGTAATTTCACTCTACCCATCCCATTATATCATCCAAAATATACTGAATTATTTTTTGATGAATCATGTAGGTTATACTCTGATGAGAAAAATAAGTTTCTTACTAATCCAAAAATAATATGTCCCATATGTTGGGACATCCCATTTGAGATTATGGGTGATGTTTCAAAATTTGCAGCTAGAATAGTCATATCTTAGAGAGATAAAGGGAGATCAATTTTTTTTCTTATGTGTTATGGACTTTGGATTCAGCCCAGTAAATTTACACTACAATAGAATATAAATTTCTTATTGTAAGGTTTTATTTAGATAAATTACACACTTATTTATTAGGATCTAATGTTTTTTCTCTAATTGTGTTGTATTTTTGTACCTCCTAATAATGAAATATTAAAATCCATGACATATTCATTATACTATCCTTATTAAAGAGGTTATCATTATGATAAGGGATAATAATGGGTTAGGGAACTTGGTATCTAACCACATGAGTAATATCATTCACATATTGGATAATAATAAGAAAAACTAGGTAACACATCAATAAAATTTCCATGATGAACAAATCTATATCATCTCAAATACAGATACATAGTATATAGGTTTATTGAATTAAATTGTTTCCATTTAAATTTATACAATCTTGATTATGCACCAAGTTGAAAATGTGAAGGGTGAATCTAGGTTTTATTTGTCGGATTATCCTTACCTTTGGTGCATTTTTGTGATAAATTCATTAGGATATGTGTTTCAAATCAAGAGTTTTTGTATAATTTTTAATTTTTTCCATATAGATTATTATTTGGGAAACATCAAACCCCAAAGGATGGATAGGAATTTCTTCTAGTCTCGATCAAATCAGACTAAATTTTTCATGACTCACAAGTTTTTTGTAAGTTATTTTCTCATTTCCATCACAAGAAGAACATTTTTAGGATACATGAGATGCCCTAATATCACATATTTTATCGTGAGAATTTTAATTTTGGGGAAATTTATTTTATGATACTTCTGGTAGATAATTTTGTTTCATATTTGTTCTTATCATTGTTATGTATTTTAATAAATGGATGAAGGATGTGCCCTCCAAGATAGATAACTCTCATGTTGTATTTTTTTTCAAGGATCCAATATTTGTGTACTTATAGAGTACCAAAACATATCATAAGAGAAAAGGGGGTACACTTCTACAATTTTAAACTAGTATCCCTTCTAAAGATATATTGGGTGACTTATAATGATTCTACACCATACCACCCAAAAATAAATGTCCATGAAGATGTTTAAAATCATTATTTGAAACATGTTTTGGAAAAAAATTATAATCTAATGGTAAGGATCAGAGAGACTGATTGGAAAAAAATATGGTCTTATTGGATAGAATTAAAAAACTCCCATTGGTATTTAATCTTTCTGAACAGTTTCTCATAAATCCTACCATATTTATAGGGAGGGTAAACATCTAAAATAGTTGGCTATAATTAAATAAATCAAGGATTTATGCCAAGTTGTAGATCAATAAAATCAATAAATTCTAATGCTTGGGGATATATTATTATCGTTATATGAGAGATAATTGATATATAAGGCATGATAAAAAGTGACTCATGAAAGAATTAAAAAAGGGAGATTGATGTAGGATAGAAATTATATCTTTAAAAATTGTGATTATAGCTAGTTCCTAGTATGATCTGTTCAATATGGTTAGGTCTTTATGTTTAAATGATTTTCATCCTTATGGTGTAGTGGGAATCATATAAGAAGATATAGATGTCATCATTACAGATAATGTAAAATATTTTAAGCAATACAATGAGGGACTTCCCATCAATACTATTGATTTCATCACACTAAATGACCACATAATCACATGAGAATATTATTCTATCCATAGACAAATAATATTTTTATGATTTTTTATTTAAATTTCTACATTTTAGTAGAATTTATTATATCATTGGATCATATTAATGGACATGTAATATATTACGTGTGGGGAGGGGAAAATATTTTTGGGTTCATTCTTTAATAATTTAATTTTTGTGTTTTTTGTTTTTGTGTTGTGTGATCTAAAAAAACAAAATACAACCATGTAACATGCTCATTTTGATGTGAAACATGTGAAAAAATCAAAATTTTACAATTTTATTTGAATCATGATGAGTTTGAGATTGTTTTCATCCTTAATGTTATATTTTCATTTGTGGAATTCATTGATTATATTATTATTTATATCATTATATATCCCATTTAAACATTGATAAAAATTTTGATATATATTTATTATTTTATTTTGTGTCACAAATTTCTCTAAAATAACATTTCACAAAATCATGACCTATAAAATTCTCCCTACTCAATTTAATTTTTAGAATTATTTGGTAAAAAAAATAAACTAATATCAATGGTTGATCCATATTTTCATTTATCCATAGACATGTCCAATTATTTTACCAAATTAAAATATTCATGTATACCTAATATCCAATAGTTATACACCATGGAAAAAGTAAAATAATATATATATATATATATATATATTTACATATATATTATCAAAATAAGGCGGGATGTCGTGAAATGTAACAGTCATGGTGATATCTGAGATAGGAGATTAATGTTTTATTTTCATGAATGCTTATGTGAATTGATATTCCATTATGATTTAAATATAGGGTAAAACGTGATCAATGGAATTAAACCAAAAAAAGAACTGTTTTACGTGACTTGAATATTCAAAATACAGGGTGGAGATAAGATCATGAAATAGTTGGCACACACACATGGGGAATTTAGGGAATGCCAAACCCATAACTTTTTTAATATGATTAACACCATTAACCTCAATGGATTTTTTTGATAAGATATATAATATAATTATTTTACAACATATAGATTGACATATTTAAGAGATTCTGAATTTTCCAATATTTCCTCAACGGTTTTGGAAATATCAATATGCACATCTTATCACAATTTTTTAAAATAAATGATATGAATTTTTTCTCATGAGTAAAAAAGGGTATGTTTAGGAAAGTTGATAAAAAATATTTATTACTAATAAATGACATAATTTCCTCACATTGTGTTTAATATTTCGATTTATAGAATATTTAGGATCAGATCTTTCATTTATAATTTTCATGAAAATTCATGTTTTGATACATTAATATATGTTGTTGTAATTTAATGGTAAATATTTTCTTATCATATTTGAACATAAATTTTTTTAATATAATTATTAAATTATTTTTATACACCTTTCATTGAGACCATCCAAGATGGATCATGCATTTGACTAGACTAAATACAGTATAATGTCAAAGATGGTAAATAATCTTTTTATTGGACAAAACATCACCAAATGAACCAAATATTTTACATCCATACATTTATTGAGCTCAAATTCATACAGTAGATATCCCACCCATTTTTGAACAAATAATTCTTATGGATGTTTCGCTGGTTTATGCTTTTTTTAGGTTTAGAAAATGGTGAATGTTGAACCAAAATAATTTTATTAAATCTCCATTCTAATATTAAAATTATTGAATCCCTATCCTCACAGAAGTACTAAAAATTTGTGTCTTATCAATTTAAAGATGTTTTAAAAAGCATTTAAGTATATGGAGATGTTTATAAGTGGTTACTTAACATTTAAATAAACCATTGTAAGAGGGAATCTCCCAATCTAGTATCTCCTTCAAAATGATATTATTTTCCTATTCTTTATTGTAACATTGTTTTTATTTGAATAAAACATATATTTCCCTAATTCATCCTCTGTTATTTTAAAAATCTGTGATATCTCTTTCCAAAAATATATTCTAAAAATTGTCTCATTGCTATTTATCAATCAATTTAAATAATAAATTAAACAAATAAATATAGTCTTCTTGCAACATACATAATTATTTTTAATAACAATAACCCCCACCACAATCCTTTTTTGTAGTGTATTTCATTTAGTTATTTTTATTTTCAAGATAACTTTATTATATTTTTTAAATATACCCTTTCTTTGAGAGTTGACATTGGTGAGCCACACTACGACTCCTATGTTCCCCAAAACCACACATAATTTCAGAGCACCCATGACAGTCTCTTTCCATTTTATTTTCAAATAAATGTGTGATATATATACCGATCAAAAAAATTATATTTGTACTTTTTGAATGGAGGATTAGACTATTTTATATAGAATACGTTTATATTTGATAACTCAATATGTCTACATAATATAGTACCACCAATTGATAGAAAATATGTGGTTTATGCATTGATTCAAATGGGAAACATTAACATATCCATTATGAAGATCTCAAGAGATCCAATATTAAATTATTTTAAAAGGGATAATTTTTAAATATTGTATAAAGGGGAGAAATAGTATCATTCTCTATTGAATTTTTATCCAACTATTAAAGTAAATATTTAATAGGTTCAGAATAAAGATGTATAACTATACAATATGGCTATAAATTTCCTTAATCGTAACCATGATCATGATGGAATAATAAGGATCAGTAATTGTGTATGATTTCTATCCATGAAATATTTTAGGAAGGATATTCTAGAGGAACATCATAGTTATTCATTATCTATTCATCCTTTAAGTACGAATATGTATAATGATTTAAAATACTATTTTCAGTGTAATTGTATAGAAAGAGATATCATAGAGTTTGAATCGTAGTGTTTGGTATGTTATCAAGTTAGGGATGAGCAAAAAAATTCTATGGGGATGTAAAATCAATTTCCCATACCTAAATAGAAATGGGAAAACATCACCATCTATTTTTTTGTCAGACTCCCAAAAATGCCTAAATGGTATTATAAGGCCCCGACCTTAAAAATTACTTAATATTGAATTAAATTAATAATTCCCATTAAGGATATTTTCAGGTTTAGAGTTTTAGAGAATTAGACCATAACTATTACATCTCAAATGATTACAAAGTAGACACTTCTACTAAGTTTCCTTAAAAATAAAAACTCTTAAAAAGAAACATGTCTACTTCCACGTTTTATATAGAATGAATTTCCCTTGATCCCATCCTTGACCCTACTCCACATTATGTCCTGTGAAAAAAATTTCAAAAAAACATGGCGTGAGCATAAAAAGCTCCTTAAAGGATACAGAAGGAATGAAAACTATTAGTTTTTTTTCAAAACCACAAGTAAACCATGTATACTTTATCCAAGTAATACTTTTCACCTTTATGAAGTAGTAAAAAATATTCACTGAATAAAATATCGTTACTTACCCTTTTTTAACCAAAAGATTACCATAAAACCCATATAAAGAACACATAACATACAAAGGTAACTTGGTACATAAACATACTTAAATGGAATAACCAAATGGTCTACTTCCACACATGTCACTTAATGGAATAGCCATACGGCCGACTTCCATACCCAATGCATTGAAGGTTATAATGCAACCACCCATCCAGGTATTCACGGCACCACACGTCATATGGTTTATCAAGTAACCACCCGTCAAATGTCAAAGTACCATTATAAAATCTTAACAATTATAAAGGAAATAAGATATTTCCACATTTCAATCACAATATATCACTTAAATATATTGACATAAAAAATCCATTATAAAAAACACATTCCAATACCAAAATAAATAAAAGAGTATATGGTATTTATTTCATTTTAAAAACATTATGGCTTGATGAGGAAGCCAAATACCAAATAATACTCACGGCGGCGAAAAAGGTCATTGTCCCTGCGTACATTAAAAGAAACATTCATTTTTTTCATTTAGTAAAATGCTTCGTATAAAAAGATTATTTTTGAATAAAATTAAAATTAAAAGGGGTTTATACACCGTGTAAAATAAAGTCGTGTATAAAACAAAATATGCCTCAATGAAAGGAGATTGAGACGAAGTCCCTTACCTCGTGTCCGACGTTACTCAATTGCACTTTAATATCTTGAATAATAAACTAGGGATAATTTATACTTGCTCAAGAACCTTTTTCAAGTTAATTATTCCTTTTATATCACTTATTACTATGTTATGAACACTATGTAATTATTTAAGTTAATAATGGTTGTTTTGCCGATCATTGCTACTTGAGTCAAAAATAAATTCTTTATAATTACAAGTTTGTTTATGGGGTAAAATATCCATTATATCTAGAATTATAATCATTATGTAGATATCATATATATCATATATATACATTATATACATGTGTTTATAATATTACATAACATTTAGAGGTAAGAAATGATATGCACCGTTCATGGAGACGGTAAGCCATACATACGCATGAACGCTACTTTCATTTGGATGTCATATTAATGGAATTAAAACTAAATGAGAGATATGTATATTTTAATTCCAGAATTATATTCATCATTTAGATGTATCATACATCATATATGTACATTATATATGTGTACTTATAATAGTACATTACATTTGGGGATAATAAATGAAATGCACCGTTCATGGAGACGGTAAGCCGTACGTACGCATGAACGATACTTTCATTCCTATCTCATACTTTAATGGAAAGAAATAATAATGATATAATGTTATATTATAATTCCAGTATAAAATAATATTTAATAACTTTAAATCCATCCTTTATACATCCCACACATGGCATTAACGAATCAAATCACTTTAAGGGGGCGGTAGTCCACACTTCCTAAAATGAAGATATTGCATTTACCAATAATGGAAACCATAAAGGTATGACATAAATGAAAAATAAATAAACTCAATGAAAACATAAACATATTATATCTCATATATAAATACAGTGACATATTAATGTCCACCTTTGTAGGTATTAATAGAATATTGAACAATCATCGTTTCACGAGGCAGAAATTCACCATCCACAGAAATAATATGTTCATTAACCATTAGATGTCGGTGTGTGTAAGTATCGATCTAATACTCCTTATAACAACATCCTAGTATATTTAATATACTGGAGTTGTTACAAAAGAAATGAATAAAAAGAGTTTAGGTGGTTGGAGAAGCAAAATAAAACAAAAGAACATTAGAGAAGACTTTACCTTAAAATCGGGTATCTCCCTTTGGTTTGAACAAAAAGGGTTTCTTGAAGAGCTTACTGACTAAGTTAAGGCTTCTAGGATGAGAATAGGAATTTTGAGAGACAAAATAATCAGAACTTGGCTGAGCCAAAGGCTTCAGAAGTGTGGGAAAGAAGGTAGAGGTGGGGGCCTTTTATAAGTGGAGATGAGGGGCACTCATGGAAAGTTATAAAATGTTACATTATTTTCAAATGAGTTTCGGATTTTAATGGTCCCACAATGATTTTTTTCAAGGATATAGTGATAAGGGTTCGAAATCCACCCATACAATAAGTTTTTGACATGTTTAGGTCTTAGAGTTTACATTATCTTTCCATTTTATATAAATCGTTAAACAATGAGGTAATCGCTGCATCATCATGGTGTCATAAATAATTTATTTTATTTTTTGTCTAAAAATTATATAAAAAATACTATGATGTAGGAAATATTTTTATATTTTCAATTACTATTTATATTCAAAATTATGACTTGTATAACCCCATGTAAAAATTGTTTTAGTAAAACAATACATGTTTGTCTCATTTTTTACTTTTACATTAAATAAAAGGAATTAATGTCATTATCTTACCCAAGTAGATCCATGGGGTCCCAGAAATAAAACCATGGGTTGTCTTGGTCGACCATGAATCATCCAATAGGGTTAGGACAAGTGTCAAGATATTTTCATTTTATTATAATATAATTTTGTCCTTAAATCACACTAATTGCCTTTAATCGCGATTAATAAAACTTAAAAGTTACTTTTCATCAAAAATTATTTTCATCCCATTGAAACACATTTTACTTAATAATGAAAATCATTTATATTGGATTTCTGAAATTCAAATCACAGAAGTGGTAAAGCTCCATTTAAATGAAAAATTAGTTTTTGTAACTACCACTTTGTGGTTTCACTATTCATCAAAAATTAAGGTTTTTCAGAAAAATACCAAAACTTCACCCTAAGCTATATTTGATATTCCGAATTCAAAAATTATTTCTATTTTATGAAATTCAAAAAATATAAGTTGAATTAATTAATTTAATAATTAAATATCGCTGTCAAATCTAATAGCGTGTTTTTAAGAAACAATATGTATCAAAAGATTGACACTAGTTTAAGTCCAATTTCAAAGTGAAATTAATTCCAATGACCACCATCAGATTAAGTGGTAAAAATATATTCTAATTGAACTTTAAAACCAATTCAAAAGATAATATAATAATATAAATAAATTATATTAAAAATAGGTTTTGAATTAAAATACAACATTTTTCACTATTCATTAAAAAATGAACTTTATTGGAAAAATACCAAAACATTACACAAAGTAAATTTTGATGTCCCGATTATAAAGAAGAGTTTTATTTGGTCCAATAGAATGTATAAGAGTGACCAAGACTATATTTAAAGAGGTTTCTCCATCAAAAGGCGATAGTTGGTCCTTTTAGTGAAAATTAGTGTATATATGCGTAAAATTGAATTCTTTTCTTATTTTAAGCCTTTATCATTTATTGGATAAATATAAAAACATTTAAAAAACATATATAATCATATTTTAGTTATTTCTATTCATTACAGCTAATACAATGACTATGTGTTAACTACCAATTAAAATAATATTATTTTATTACTAGTGTGCAATGTAAGATTTCAAAGAAACTCTTTGTTGAGTATCGGGTACGCTATCAAACATAGCAACCCCTTTAAAGTAAAATTAATATTTAATTCGAAAATATTAAAAAATATGAAAAAATTTTATTCATTATTTACCTAAGATGTTACATCCTTCCCCCCTTTTGGGAATTGCGTCCTCGCAATTTTATTCACTTATCAAAATAAGTGGGGGTATTTATCCCTCATAGCATTTTCAGATTCCCACATTGCCTCTTCAACCATATGGTTTTTCCATAAAACCATTACCTGGTGAATTAACTTATTCCGCAACACTTTCTCTATACGGACAAGAACCTAGACTGGTTGTTGTTCATAAGAGAGATTCTCTTCCAACTGAACTACCTCTAGGCTCAAAACATGAGATGGATCTGGCATATACTTTCTCAACATCGAAACATGAAAAACATTGTGTAGCTGAGATAAACTCTAAGGTAAAGCCAGTCGGTATGCAAATGATCTAACTCTCTCCAGAATTTCATATGGTCCAATGACCTTCGACTCCGATTTCCTTTCTTACCAAATCACATCACACATTTCCATGGAAAAACTTTGAGAAAAACATGATCACCTACCTCGAAAGATAGATCCTTCCTCCTGTTGTCTGTATAACTGTTCTGTCTACTCTGAGCTATTCTCATGTGTTTCTGAATCAACTGAACTTTTTTTACCATCTCTTCTACCAATTCTGGTCCCATCAGCTTCCTTTCACCCACTTCATCCCAAAAAGCTGGAGTCCGATGCTGCTTCCCATATAATGCTTCAAACGGTTCCATCTGTATACTGGAATGAAAACTGTTATTATATGGAAATTCAACAAAAGAAATATGTTGTTCACAAATTACCTGATAATCCATCAAAAAGCACGTAGCATATCCTCCAAAGTCTGAATTGTTCATTCTGACTTCCCATCTGACTGAGGATGAAAAGCTGTAATAAAATTTAATTCAGTACCCAACGACTTCTGAATTCCCTTACAAAAGGTAAAAGTAAACCTGAGATCACGATCAGAAATAATGGATAGGGGAACTCCATGAAACCTGAATATCTGTTTAAGATACAATCTTGAATGTTGATCTAGAGAAAAAGTATCTCGAATAGGAAGGAAATGAGTAGATTTTGTCAAGCGATCAACAATAACCCATATTTCCTTATTACCTCGATATGTCCTCGATAATCCCACAACAAAGTCCATGGATATATTTTCCCATTTCCACTCTTGCACAGGTAATGGCTGAAGCATCCCTTTCGGTAACTTCTGCTCTGCTTTAACCTACTGACAAGTCAAAAACTTCATATTAGAATCAGCAATATCTCTTTTCATTCCGTCCCAACAATAATACTCCCAAAGATCACTATACATCTTAGTACTGCCTGGATGAACTGAAAATGGAGAACTATGGGCTTCACATAACAACTCTCTCTTAAACTGTGAATCCCAAGGAACACACAATCTCTTCCCAAATATGAAAACACAATCATTATAAATGATAAATTCAGGCATCTTACCCTTCTGAAGTAGCTCTACCTTTTTCTACAACTCACTGTCTTGCTCCTGTGCTTGCTTAATTCTTTTTGATAGAGATTATTTCACTGATACCTGAAAAAAAACAGAAGGACATCCTACACCAACAAATATTATGCCAAAGTTCATCAAATCCTTAACCAAAGGATCACATTCGAAATTCAACATTGTTAATGAAGCATTACTTTTTCGACTCAAGGCATCAGCCACTTTATTTGATTTTCTCGGATGGTAATGAATTGTACAATCATAATCCTTGATTAATTCTAGCCATATCCTCTGTCTCATGTTCAATTCTTTCTGTGTGAATATATACTTTAAACTTTTATGATCAGTATATATTTCACACTTTACTCCATACAAAAGATGCCTCTAAATTTTTAGAGAAAAAACAACATCATCTAATTCTAAATCATGTGTAGGGTAATTTACCTCATGAGTTTTCAACTGACCTAAAGCATAGGCAATTACCTGATCATTCTTCATAAGGACACAACCAAGTCCATTCAATGAAGCATCACTGTAGATAACAAACTCACCATTCCTTGAAGGAAGATCCAAAACTGGAGCATTCACCAATCTTCTTTTCAACTCTTGAAAACAGTCATCACATTATTTTGTCCAGATAAACATAACACCCTTCCGAGTTAGCTTAGTCATTTGACTAGATAACCGTGAAATTTTTTTAACAATCCTTCGATAGTAACCTGCAAAACCAAGAAAACTACGGATCTCCGTAACATTTGTGGGTCTTGGCCATTCTTGAACAACTTTTGTTTTAGCAGGATCAACAGTTATTCCATTTTCTTGAAACAATGTGACCAAGGAAAGAATTTTTTTGTATCCAAAACTCACACTTGCTGAATTTTCCATGCAGTTTCTTTTCTGTTAAGGTTTTCATGATAACTCTTAAATGAATTTCATGCTCCTCCTTACTTTTAGAAAACACCAAAATATCATCAATAAACACAACCAACATTTTTCACCTGATTCAACTGAGCCATCACTGCAAAAAACTATTTAGTTCTGATTCTGACCATCTCAGGATACTGATTTGAAAAGTAATTTCTTTCCGTATGACTTGCCAGAAAATATGTTCTGTTTCCACTATGAAAAACCATTCTTAAAATAGAAATATCTTAGGGGAAGAAACATGGTAATCTTCAAATGATATATCATTTCAATCATACCATCAATTAATTTATTTCCGGATAATCATTTAATATAATTCTAACTCCTAATGTTATCTAAACCGACCTCTGATACCAACAATAAGGTCCTAGCCTTAAACATTACTTAATATTGAATTAAATGAATAATTCCCATTAAGGATCTTTTCAGGTTTAGAGTTTTAGATAATTAGATCATAACTATTACATCTCAAAAGATTAAAAAGTAGACACTTCTACTAAGTTTCCATAAAAATAAAAACACTTAAAATGAAACATGTATATTTCCACGTTTTATATAGCATTACTTTCCCTTGATCCCATCCTTGACCGTACTCTACATTATGTCCTGTGAAAAACATTTCAAAACAACTTGGGGTGAGCATAAAAAGCCCAGCAAGGGATACACAAGGAATGAAAACTGTTAGTTTTTTTCAAAACCACAAGTAAACCATGTATATATTATCAAAGTAACACTTTTCACCTTTATGAAGTAGTAAAAACTCTTCACTGAATAAAAGATCATTACTTACCCTTTTGTAACCAAAATATTACCATAATACCCATATAAAGAACACATAACATATAAAGCTAGCTTGGGACATAAACATACTTAAATGAAATAACTATACGGTCGACTTCCACACATATCACTTAATGGAATAGCCATACGACCGACTTCCATACCCAATGCATTGGAGGTTATAACGTAACCACCCATCATGGTATTCACGGCACCACCCGTCATATGGTTTATCATGTAACCACTCGTCAAATGTCCAAGTACCATTATATAATCATAACAACTATAAAGGAAATAAAACATTTCAACATTTCAATCAAAATATATCATTTAAATATATTGACATAAAAAATACATTATAAAAAAAACCTTTCCAATACCAAAATACATAAAAGAGTATATGGTATTTATTTCATTTTAAAAACATTATGGATTGTTGAGGAAGCCAAATACCAAATAATACTCATGGTGGCAGAAAAGGTCATTGTCACTGCATAATTTAAAAGAAACATTCCTTTTTTTCGTTTAGTAAAACGCTTCATATAAAAAGATTCTTTTTGAATAAAATTAAAATTCAAAGGGTTTTATACACCGTATAAAAGAAAGTTGTGTATAAAACAAAATATGCCTCAATGAAAGGAGATTGAGACGAAGTCCCTTACCTCGTGTCCGACATGACTCGGTTGCTCTTTAATCTCATGAATAATAAACTAACGTTAATTTATACTTGATTAAGATCCTTTTTCAAGTTCATTATTCCTTTTATATCACTTGTTACCATGTTATGAAAACTATGTAATTATTTAAGATAATAATGGTCGTTTTTCCGATCATTTCTACTTGAGTCAAAAATAAACTCTTTATAATTACAAGTTTGTTCATGGGGTAAAATATCCATTATATCCAGAATTATATTCATTATGTAGCTATCATATATATCATATATATCCATTATATACATGCGTTTATAATATTACATAACATTTATAGGTAAGAAATGAAATGCACCATTCACGGAGACGGTAAGCCGTATGTACGCATGAACGCTACTTTCATTTCTATGTCATATTAATGGAATTAAAAATAAATGAGAGATATGTATATTTTAATTCCCGAATTATATTCATCATTTAGATGTATCATACATCATATATATCCATTATATATATGTATTTATAATAGTACATTACATTTGGGGATAAGAAATGAAATGCACCATTCATGGAGACAGTAAGCCATACGTACGCATGAACGCTACTTTCATTTCTATCTCATTCTTTAATGGAAAGAAATAATAATGATATAAAGGTATATTATAATTCTATTATAACATAATATATAATAACTTTAAATCCATCCTTTATACATCCCACATATGATATTAACAAATCAAATCATTTTGAGGGGGCGGTAGTCTGTACTTCCTAAAATGAAGATATCGCATTTACCCATATTGGAAACCACAAAGGTATGACATAAATGAAAAATACAGAAGCTTAAGGAAAAAATAAAAATATTATATATCATATATAAATATAGTGAAATATTAATTTCTACCTTTGAAGGTGTTAAAAGAATATTGAACAATCATCGTTTCGTGAGGCAGAAATTCATCATCCACAGTAACAGTATGTTCTTTAACCATTAGATGTAGGTGTGTTTAAATGTAGATCGAATCCTTATTACAACAACATCTTTGTATATTTAATATACTGTAGTTGTTACAAAATAAATGAATAAAAAGAGTTTAGGGTGTTGTATAAGAAAAATCAAACAAAAGAACATTTGATAAGACTTTACCTTAAAATCGGGTAACTCCCTTTGGTTTGAACCAAAAGGGTTTCTTGAAGAGCTTACTCCATAAGGTAAGGATTATAGGATGAGTAGAGGGATGTGGAGAGAAAAAATTATCAGAGCTTGGCCAAGACAAAGGCTTTAGAAGTGTGTGTAAGGAGGTATAGGAGGGACCTTTTATAAGAGGAGAGGAGGGGCACTCTTGGAAAGGTATACTTGTTTGTGTCATTTTTACTTTTAATTTAAATAAAAGGCATTAATGTCATTATCTTACCCAAGTGGCTCCATGGGGTCCCAAAAATCGACCTATGGGTTTTCCTGGTCGGCCATGACTCATCCAATAGGGTTAGGAAATGTTTCAAGATATTTTCATTTTATTATAATATCATTTTTACCTTAAATCACATTAATTACCTTTAATCGCGATTAATAAAACTTAAAAGTTACTTTTCATAAAAAATTATTTTCATCCCATTGAAACAAATTTTACTTAACAATTATACTAATTTATATTGTATTTTTGAAATTAAAATCATATAAGTGGTAATGTTCCATTTAAACGAAAAATCAGTTTTTGTAACTACCACTTTATGGTTTCACTATTCATCAAAAATTAAGGTTTTTCATAAAAATACTAAAACTTCACCCTAAGCTATATTTGATATTCCAAATTTAAAAATGATTTATATTTTAAAAAATTCAAAACATATAAGTTTCATTAATTGATATAACAATCAATTCCCACTATCAAATCAAATAGCGTGTTTTTAAGAAACAATATGTATCAAAAGATTAACACTAGTTGGAGTCCAATTTCAAAGTGAAATTAATTACAATGACCACCATTGGATTAAATGGTAAAAATATATTCTAATTTTACTTTAAAACCAATTAAAAAGATAATATAATCAAATAAATAAATTGGATTAAAAAGCGGTTTTGAATTAAAATACAGCATTTTTCACATTTCATTAAAAATTGAACTTAATCGGAAAAATACCAAAAATTTACAAAAAATAAATTTTGACATCCTGATTCTAAAGAAGAGTTTTATTTGGTCCAATATAATGTATAAGAGTGACAAAAACATATTTAAAGAGGATTCGCCATCAAAAGGAGATATTTCGACCTTTTAGTGAAAATTAGAGTATATATGCCAATAATTGAATTCTTTTCTTATTTTAAGCCTTTATATTTTATTGGATAAATATAAAAACATTTAAAAAACATATATAATCATATTTTAGTTATTTATATTCATTACTACCCATACAATGGATACATGTTAACTACCATTTAAAATAATATTATTTTATTACTAGTGTGCAACGTATGATTTCAAAGAAACTCTCTGTTGCGTATCAGGTACGCTATCAAACATAGCAACCCATTTAAAGTAAAATTAATATTTAATTCGAAAATATTAATAAATATGAAAATGTTTTATTCTTTATTTACCCAGGATGTTACAGGTATAATTATATATGGTATGTATTTGGTCACCGTACACTGTTGGAAAACTAGATCAATATTATAGAATATTTTTATCTTGATCCACTCTCCATGATTTACATTAATCAAGTGGTAAGGATTCATATAATACCATATTTCATTATTCCTGATCAGGATATAATGTTTACATTGATATTATCGAGAAGCCTTCAACAATATCATGATACCGAGTAATGTTTCAACACTATGTATCATATTTGGACAGATGGTTAGTCTTAGAGAACAATTAAACACCTAAAAGTTATTTTCATATCATGTTCCCTAGATTTATTGTCGGTATGGATCTATACCTTCTTCTAGATGATTTTTTATAAAATTATAGATTTAACATGATCCTTATGATGGATCATTATGATTTCATCAACATAAAGAATTATAGAACTCCAATATACTAGAATGATGTGTTAGAAACAAATCAATTGTGCCCATGATATTTGAAGAAATGATAGAAAAAGTATAGATTAATTTCACAACACCTAAGGAAAACAAAATGTTAGAAGAAATTTTATGTTGATAATCTCCAATATAATCAAGAATTTGATGATTCTAAAAGCTTCTTCCATGAATTTCACCATGGAAGATGTTTATGATATTTGATATGAAATTGAAATTAATCCCTAGGTGTATTCATCCAATTGAAATTAATGAACTTATCGAGACCGTGTCATTTCACTTGGATCATCCCCCAAAACACTGGCAATACTATGATGTGTTCTATATATCTCTAATAAGAACACACATATATAATCCTTAAAATGTAAAAAACTCATTGGTCGTACCACATTAGGAAGATCATTCTTCCTACGAACAAGTGGTGGGGATTCTGAATCATAGGGAGAAATTCCTACGAAACCAGAAAACTAGCCTAGTCAATTTTTTGTGTTGAACCATAGATTATGAAGAAGCTCTGTGTGAACCTGAGGAAATGATGTGGTAGGGTTATCTCCATTTTTTATTGGAGTGATGAAGGTTAAGGGTGAAATTTATTTTATGGGGGTATATTATAACACCATATCTTTTACAAATTAATTTTTTGAATAAATTAAATTTCATTGTCGGGTTTTGTTACATGAAACATGTAGTATAGCTTGTACATCACATGACACTGAGTTTTGAGACAAATAAATTTATTATAGATATTATTATTTAAATGTTACTATTATAACCTAGACATTAAAAATAAAACTATTAATATTAATAATTAATTTTAAAATAGTAAGTATAACGGTTTTAAATAAATAAATAATTTTGAAATAATTTACATAATTATCTGAAAAATATTTGAATGATTCCAATATAATATTTTCTAAAAGATAGTAATTTATTACCTTTAGTGAAAAAATAATAAAAGTTATTTATTAAAACTTTTTAAAAGTTAATTTTTTAAAATATATTTTAATTTTGAAATCATCATGTCAAAATTATATTAGTGTGATTTCATTAAAATTTTATGAAAGGATATATTTATCAATGAATAGTTAAAAAGAAATTAGTTTTTATTAAGAATATTTATTTATATTGATTTTGTTGGAATTGATTTAACATTGACATTTCATATTAAAACATTCTCCACATATGAGTATTTTATCTTTGAGAGCCTGATTTCTTGTCTCACATGCATGTTTAATTTTAAGTTACAATTCACCACTTCTACGAGTTCAATTGGGAAAAATATGTTAAGTATTTGGAATTAGAATTATAAATGATAAATAATACTTCTATGTTCATTTTTGAATATAATGAATAGTAAAAAAATATAATTTTTAAGGGTTAAGGTAAAATGTGTTTATTAGGGGTTGAACTAAAATGATAAGTGTAAAAAATGACTTGAAACATTAAAAAAACATTTTATATAAATATTTCAACATTGACTATTCCAATTTGGATAATATAAAATATTTTATCCATTTGAATGTGGAATAATGTGGATACACAATTTTATTTTCTAAAAATAAAAGTGTGAAACTCATCTAACATATTAAAGTCCACCCTCTCCTTGGCACTTCACACATACAAAACTCATTTGTTCATAAAATTCCTCTCAAAATAAATTTTTTAATTACCTCCTACCATCCTAGAATATTAATTTTATTCCTAAATTCAGTGTAATAATCCATTTTTTGAAAACTAAAAGAAGATTTATGAAAAAGAGGTATCCCCCTAACTGATTGTTTTATATTATTTAATCCTTTACATACTTACATTATTATTAAATAATTGTGATATAATATCCTCATAATGTTAAATATACTTATATGTCCCTATGTTAATTGTATAAACTAAATCATTATCTTGTTCCATCAAGTGGTGTCTGAAATCATCATTCGTGTTTATGGTGAACTACCTTCTCAAAAACTGTTGTCATTTGTTCCCTATCACCACCTCTAATGGTTGGATATAATGATGGATTAAATTTTTATATAATTTAATTTTTATAATATTATACTTATTTAATATTAATATCTCATATAAATTATTAATTTCCATTCTATTAAAACATGATAACATCTTTCATGTGTATGGCGGACTACCACCTTGCACAACTATGTGATTCATTCATCCTTTCATTAGAAGGTAATAATGATGGATTTAATGAAAATACATGATATATATTTGAAATAAAGATGTTTCTAAAATTCTAATAAATTTATTATTGTTCTTTCATATCTTTCTTTGAGAAAATTCAAACAACATTCATATGTACGTACGATATAATGTCTCATGGAATAGTGTTTATCATTTTCTATATATAACTTATATAGATCACTATAAACAAAAATAATACATATATATATATAAATGAAAATTATATCATGTTTATAATTTTATATATTATAAAACCATGAGAATTTTAAGTGTTCACAAAATAAAATAACAAAACAAACTTGAAAAAATGTTGTAATTTCTTATGACATGATTTTACAAGGAAATGTTAATAAATATTTAATAATAGGTCATAAGAAAATCATATATTGTATGATATATATAATAATTGTTATAAAAATAATATTTAATAAACATATATTTAGTATATTTTATGTTTGAATGTGTATTGAGGAATTCATGTCATAATGTAAGGTATCTCTAGCTCAATTTTTACTTATATGAGACACATTCAATATTCACCACCTATTTATTTTATGTGGTGTATACACTATCCATTAATTTATTTTGATATTACTTTCATGAAAATTTTGTGTATTTAAAAATTCATTTTGGGATATCTCTTTCTTGTGTCTTATTATTAAAATTTATCATAGTGGTAAGGGTTTCATGATACCATATCATCCTCTATCAGGATTGGTTATATTTATACATACAATTATAAAATATTATGATATATCTCTCAATAATCTCATGAAAATTATTCTTATATTCTAGTATCATTATAAAACATGTTTTCATAATTTTACTCTCACTATTTATTAAATAGTTTAATGTAAAGATTATAAGAAAACAAAACTTTATTTGTCTCTTTGGATGAAAACCCTTTTTAATCCACATTAATTATTTCTAAAAATATTTTATAAATTATTTTAATATTATAAAATGTATTTTTTAATGACTCTTTAACCATATTATTATTTGTATAAATTTTTCTAAAATGAATCTTCATGTCATCTTCAAAAGAAATACTTTTATATTTTTACTAAAAATATGAGTTGAATATTTGTTTTAACATGTAAAAAATATTCGATAATCATGAACACTCATTATTGTAATGATAAATTATATTTTCCAAATGTTATTGTCAAATAAAATGATTTTTAAAAACATTATTAATTTAAAAATATTTTTTCAAAGAGGAAATTGTATTTTTCTTAAGAGATTTTCTATGTGATATTTCCAAATCACATTCCATCTAAGATGAAATCATTTAATGTTACATAAGAATTCAAGGTAATATTATTCAAAGATACCATATATATTATTTCATTGTATAATTTATGGTTATTAAGAAATTATTTTTATGAACCCCTTAACATTTCAGGGGTTATACTGCAATGAAATGTTTACAGAACCAAAACCCTTTTCATGGGTTATGATATGATTAATGTTTTATGATCATCTCAGACACGTATGTAAATATTATGTGACAGGTGGGCCATATATATCTCTCCAATTCATTGGATAAACATAGATAAATCTTCATTAATTTTGATATGAAATAATCATATTACATTTTCACAAACATTTTTTTAAAAATGATTACTTATTCACAGTGTTATTCAAGGTCCTGTATTTCATTTATATAAGGTTATGTATAGACCTAGATGCATTTTTAAAAAAACAAGTGATGCCTTATTTAATTTAATAAATATAATTATTGAAGATTTTTCAAATTATACATGTTCATAATGTTATTAGATTATTATTTTTTCCACAAATATACGCCTTATCCCAATATTTTGTGATCATGGTTCATGTTCACTGATTCAATTATGATTTTTATCAAATGAAATGTCATTATTTATTTTATGGAACGTGTTTATGATCTATGATATATAGGGTTTTTTTTCTAAATTTAGATGACATGTTCTCACACCCTTAATCTCTTGATGTGTTGATATATCCCTTATTTACCCTTACTAAGAATATGAACCCTGCCATTCTTATATTTATTTTACCTAGGTTATGATGAATAGTATAATGTGTAATATGACTAAGAAAGTTTTTAGTTATGATGAAAAGGTGGGTGATGATGTATAACACTTATGGACTAGTTTTATATATGCCCTTATTTCCAAAGGCACTAGACGTAAATGATTCAGGCATGTATCATTATGTTAAATAATGAATAAAAATATTTTAAAAAGTAATATCATTGTATGATAATTTTGAGATATTTTATTCCTCATTCATATAGAAGTTGTTATAAACACTTAATTATAAAAATTTTCATTATATTCACGAATTTTCCATGTTTGAAATACCAATCATTAGGGTTTTTAATTAAACCCATATATATCATTCATGATTTTACAAACCATACATCCATCTTCAAAATGTATGTATCTGTTTGGTGGTTCTATATAAAATTATTTTCTACCATCATCATTCAATAATACTGACATTCATTCCATCTAATAAAACATTTACATATAATGAGAAACAACACAAAAAATTATTCAGATGGTATCAATACTTATGAAAGGTCTATAAATTTCATTAAAATAAGTAACTCCCATGTATTAATATCACTTATATAATTAATATAATTTATTTCATTGAACATTACAATTATTGGTGATTATTTATAGAAAACCATTTAGATCTAATGATATTCATTTTTTCTAGTTTATGTAAAGGTCCTTAGATTTTTTTTCAATATTATATAATTCCTCATTCATTTCCTTTAATCATTCCTTATTATTAACTACTTTCAATGATGATTGAAAATTATTTAGAGAGATAATTTTTGTTTTATAATTCATTGATAACAGTATGCAAATCATAAATAGATCATTAGAACATTCAATAATATTACATCATTAATCCTATTTAAAAAATGTATTGAACTTTTAGTTTTTATTTCTGAAAGAAACTTATTCATCACTACATTCCTTAAAACAAGTTTTTTTGATGCCAATATCATGAGTTTATTCCTCTTTTGTAGTTCTTCTAGAATATTTTCTTTCATCTTTTTTTGGTTCATTGAATATTCCTTTCTCTTATTAATTTTTTTTTAAATATATTTAATTAATTTAAAATAATTCCACATTCATTTGATAAATTATTCCATAAAATTTTTATTCTTCTATTTGTTGTGCAACATAATAAAATTCATTCTTCATAACTTTCATAAATATTATTTATTCATTAGGCCAGTACTTATAAATACATTAAATTATTTTACCATTTGTTTATTATTATGAAATGTATAATAAGGGTTAACTCAAACTTCTAGTGTAAGTATGTGTTTATTCTGGATATTTATATTCATATATAAATATTCCCTTCAAAAGAATTTAGGCAATTTATAAACTGTAACTATTGTCTATCCAATTTATTCCTGAAACAATTTAACTCTACAACTCTATTTTTGGGGTATTGGTAGAATTTAACTTATTTTTATTAAATTATTTAATATATATTTACTTTGAAATAGTTTCATATATACTCCTTTTCATTATCCATTTTTATCATCTAAATACATACACCATGTTAATATTCAAATGCTCTTACAAAACACATAAACATATCCACAACATCAGATTTATATTTCCTAAAAATAACATTATTCATCTAAGTAGTGATTTCAATAAAATCAATAAATTATAAATCACCATTTGTGGATTGATTCCACATTGATCTATATGCATAAAAATTTATATGTTCAAGAATATTGGTGGACAAAATTTATACTCTTTTACATTTTACTTTTGTTGTCTCCCCTTTCTAGAAATCACCACAAAAGATGGTTTTTTCTCTATTTAGTATACTTAAAAATTTAATTGGTTCTTATGTAGATATTATTTTCCAATACCATTGATCCATATGACCATTTATTCTATTCCGTAACTTTTATTTCTTTATCTCTATGGTTACATGAGTTACTATAATCTGTACACTAAAAAATATTTTCATTGATTCTCACACTATCAATAATAGTTATTTTATCCTTAAGGTACATGATGATAAAAAATCTCCAAATTACCAAAACATTTCCACCATCACACATCAAACATGAACTTTTTATGCTATGTTTAGGTGTTTCAAATACAACTTCCTTAGAACTACCAGAGTAGTTTGTTTGATATTAGGATGAATATTCATTACCCCTTGATTTGTCAGCTCCGTGGAAGGTGTGACTTGGGTGAGGTTATGGTATTTTTGTTGGGTATATCAACATAGTATTTCATGGGAAGTTGGATGGGATTTAAATAGTCTCTTATGAGTATTATCAATGTCGATTTTTCTATGAGTCCAGTGTGGCTGAAATGTAATCATTCTGATTTCAAAGAAATCGCTTCCCTCTGATTAATAGGATTTGTTTGAGAAATGGGTAGAGATTAAGGAGCTCATCCGGGGTGTTTGTGTCATTTTTATACCTCATGAACATCAATGGGTTCCACAGTATGACATTGACCCAAGAGATTTGTAGTGTCAATGGGATGATGTTGTTGATTTTGTGTGTCATATGAGAACTTTAATCAATGGTGTGACCATGTTATGGATGTGGTGATTATAGGTCAGGATCATGATTTTTTGTACCTTGTTAAATTTTATGGGTATGGGTGGATATCCAACCCACATTATTATTATTATACTTATTGTCTGGAGGGACACACCACTCATTAATATTTATATATTCTGTGGATTTCCTAGCATATTAACTAGGAATCAACATTTACCTATTTATAATTGAATACCTTTGGTAATACCCTAGGAATTTAATTGATTACTATATTATTAAAATGACATGGTTATTTCCCCAACATTTATCTAAGATTCATATTAATATATATTGACTTGTAAAATATCTTTAGATTTAGTAGTGAGGCAGTGTTTTTCAAAAATAAATTGGTGATACCTCAAGATTTAGTTATGATGCCTATTGATATATAATTCCTTGGGAAATACACCTGGATTCAAATATAAGATATAAAAATGTTTAATTCATTTAAAAATTCCCATGGATTTGGTTTTATTCCTAGGTATTATATAATACCTTTGATACAAACAAGGATCTGAAAGATAATCCTAATACTTTTAGATTAAATATGATTACATATTAAAAATTGTTATGTTAATCTTACAATATATGGTATTTAGGCTTAATTATGGTTGTAGAGATTGTGTATGATGATCATAAACACCCCTACATAGACCAAATTATGTATAATTGGTCTCATGTTTGAATAAAGAACCCAAGGATCAAAAAAAATATTTTATTTATGACTTCAATATTTTTTTATTCTAATAAAATCACATCTACATACACTACATTTACTTGATTTGTTTGGGATCCAGTATTTGGGTCCTATAATTTTTTTTGAACAATCTATTTGTGATGACACAACACTAGTTTATCTGAGTATAATTAACTATTCATGGGCTCATATTGGGAAAAAGATCAGGGTTTTGCATTTTCGTGAATACATCAGATGGAAATAGAGATCGTGATTGATGTATGATATTATGTTGGAAGTGGAGGCCTCGAACATTCACATTAGTTATTTATTTAAGTGTATTATGATCATTATAGTGGGTTTCATGTAATTTTATTCTATAAAAACCTTGAGTATTTTAACCACTTTCATCCATATTCCATCTATTATCGCATGTTCAGTTTACTTTATTCATTGCATGACGATATTTTCTCTTATTTATTTCATTATGTTTGTTCATTTAACATATTATTAATCATTATAATATAAATTTATAGTCACCACATATTAACTCCCTAGAACCCCACTAGTAATCAACTACCTTTGGAAAATGGGTAGGTTCTCATATCATCATGTAATGAGTAGCGGTCTAAGAACCAGTCCTGTTTTCTTCTGTGGAAGGATGCTACAAAGTCATATTATATATTTAATTTTCTCCAAATACATGGAGATATAGTAGGAATGTAATATATTAATTCATCATACCATATTATGGGACTCATAATGGTTCATCATGAATACATTTTTTAACGGAAAGTCTATGTTTTCAAAGGTATGTGATTATTATTCATGGTTTTCCCATTTACTGTTTAATGATTTAAACTACTGTGTTGCACACATGTATATTGATTTAGAATTTATAGGTTTTTGATCTTGAACTATTGGAGGGAGGTCTATGTACATGAACCAATTTTTGAATATTGGAATCATCTTAATAATTAATTCTTATGTTTGATTAATATCACCAGGGTTGAGGGGTTCAACGGTTTAATGTGCCAGTAACAACATATATTGTGTTTTCCAAATATCATGTTGGTTTCATTTTATATAAATAAACCAAAATTCATATATTCTATTGGAATTTCATGTTGAATATACATTGGTAACTTCCATGGTGAGGATAATAAAATCCCTCCATGTATTTGATGCTTTGTGGCCCTTAGTAGGTTGGTATGTTATTTATAGTTCTTACAAATAAAACACTTGTGGGATATTTTTTATATCAGTTCTCTAAAAGGAAATAGATTTTATTATTTATATTGTTTAAAAAGAATATATATTATTTTTTCATATATCTTATTCATGTAATTTTAAATATATGATCCATATAACTATGGAATACTCGATATGAACCTTCTTAAGATGAAGTCATTATTTTATACTTTGATGATATCGAGTTCTTTATGGTGGTAGTCACAAGTCTTGATTCTAAGTGAGGGTATGTTCTCTAGTGGGATGGTTCATTGTAATGTATACATATATATATATATATATATGTGTGTGTGTGTGTGTGTGTGTCTGAGAAACCTATATATAGGGTGTCTTGGCACATTAGTTTCCGTATGTTGTTTTTGAGAGAAAAATAGACGTTTCCCATTAGATATGACCTATGATACATGTTTTATATGATATTAGAGAGATCATATTTTCCTATAGATAAGGATCATGGTATTAGTGATTTGGGTATTATGGAAAAATGTGATATGATATGTATGAGGGTATCCTGATAGGGGGTTTATCTCAAGTTTGGTATTCCCATAAATATGTGAAGCCGATGTAGATACTATGTATTTTAAGATATGTAACACCCCAATCTTCCATGGTATGATTCCCTTTGAATAATGCAGTAGCTTGCGTTGTACGCAACATGGAGTTCTAACACACCACAAAAATTAAACTAGCCAATATTAATAGTAATACCCACTTTTTGAAAATTTATAAATTTTATTATTCAAAATGGACTTCATTATTGGATTTGGAATATCAAAATTATCTTGGGGTGAATTTTTGGTATTTTTCTAAGAACATTCCAATTTTCATGAATAATGAAAAAAAATACGTTATTATTTGGAACCGAATTTTTATTTAAATAATTAGTTAATTTATTTTAGGCCTGAATAGATATATAATACCTATATATGTTCATTTTAATTCATTGGAGTCATAATATAATAAGTTTAGATATATAAAATTTTATTGAACTTTTTACCGTCTTTTACCATCCTTCTAGGTGCGTTTAGAAATTTTCAAAAAAATTAATTTTACCACTTATCTGAGTTGAATTACAAAACTATGAGAGACATGGATGATATCCATAAATAAAAATTGGTTCAATAAGATGAAAATAATTATTTGTGAATAGTAACTTTTAAATTTTATTTACCACTGTTAAAAGTAAATAGGGAAAATAAGGTTAAAAATGATATTATAACTACCCTAACATATGTCCTAATTCTATTGAATAAGATTACTTCTACAAAAAACAACCATTGGAATAAAATATGATCCCCTTTTATCCACATGGATTAGATTAGGACATTTATTATTATTTTATTTAAAGAAGAGTTAAAAGAGTTAAAGTCAAAGTTTACAAACTAAACCATTTTTAATATTGGGTTACATAAGATTAATTTTACTATAAGTATTAATTATATTTCTATAATTATTTCCTAAATAATGGTATTTTATTTATAATTTTTATGCATTAAATAATTTACTTTATTTATGACACAATGATGATCCATTAATTACCTTATTAATTAATGATTAAAATAATTGTTATTTTAAATATCCAAATAAATGAAATATGAGACTTTTGATGAATTAAACTAATTTTATGGATTAATATGAGATGTTAGTGTTGATTAAAAGTTTTTTTTGAATTAATCACATAGTCATGATTTTCACAAAAACCTAATACACAATAGTGTCAAAATTGACATAATTGATTATTTAAAACGAATACAATATTATTAATTTATATAATATTTATAAAGATCTATGGTTCCGCCAAAGGAAATATATAAGGTTATATATATTAATAATTAACCACTTTTGTTTCTATTGGCTTCTTATAGTAGGTTTATTAACCATATAATAAAAAAATACAAAGAGCCATTGTAAATGTAATACTATTTAACTAAGAGTTAAATATAAAAGATAAGTTTAATATGGTGACCTAAGAATGTATAAAACCTATTGGTTGAGATGTTTTCTACCCATAAACACTTTAGCCTCGAAATAAATCATTTTGGAGCCATTAGAAACCAAAAACTATTTTATTATAAAATAATATTTCAAGCTTTTCCTAATATGACCTCCACCTCTCTTATAAAAGGGCACTTACACATCTCTTAATTTCACACCTCCAATGCCATTTGGCTAGGAAAACCCAGCAAAAATATCCTCCCAACTTTTCTCCCTTCATCCGAGATTCCTTCCATTGGTCATAAAGCCAACCTAAGGAGCCCTTTTGACCAAATCAAACGGAAGAACCTGAAGAATATTTAAATATTTCATCAACTCTTTCAAGTTCATTTATTATTCCACTTACTATTTAATTGTTGTTTCCATTCTAAAATTAAAACTTTAGTGTCTCCCATATATTGTGATGTTATTAAAAAAATTGTACAACCATATTCATTATTCTATCCATCATATGAATGAAAAAGTCACCATACTTGCATACATACGGCTTACCGTCTCCACGACATGGTGTAGTATGTTATTCAAACACACAACTACATGGATAAGAATAATAATGATAATATATTATTTAAATAATAAATATAACATTTTAATGATTCTGTATATATGATATTCCATCCAATTACATATGATTTCATAATAAATATAATTATAATGTCACACATGCGTACGTGCAGATTACCGTCTCCACGAACACGATGAGATGTATTCCCCATCATAATCATTCAAAAATTATATTCATTTTATGATTAAAAATAATGTCTATGAACATAATATAATTCTTTATATCAATAAAATACAAACTATTCCTAACAAACATGTCATACCTAACCAAGCATATTTAGGAAAACGAATAAGTTAACACCTGAAATGAAGATACTACTAAAATATTATTAACAAAGAAAAATTAGAGGATCATATAAGCTATGATATTTATGAATATAGTTCTTTTATAATTTAATAAATTTTTTTCCTATTATACAAGAGTTTAACATACCGTCAACAACTAAAAAGTACAAGTTAAAGGTTAATTTTACAATCTCTTTATTATCCAAGGTTGTTTTTACTTAAGTATCTACTGGGACCTCTTTATCCTTAACATCCATGTTTCTTAAAAATTTATTTCAAAACATTTTTTCTATTTACTATAATCTGGGTTAAAGTGATTTATACCCTTGTTTGACATTTTATAAAATGGGTTGAATGGAATATTTCTTTTTTTTTCGAAACATTTTATTTTATGAACTTTTCTTCCAAATTAAGGTAAGAAATGTATTATTTTACCTAGTGTAGAGAGTGTGGGAATTTTCCACCATTATATCATCATTGAAGATTCCCATACAAGATTATAAAAAAAATTCAAAATAAATTTTTTCTTTTATAATTATGTTTCTTTTAAATGATTTCAAAATTGAATGCGGTATTTATTTCAAATAGTATTCTTTTAATCTATGTCAATATACATTGATATATTTTAATCTTGATTGAAGTTGGTACAAATAATCATATTGTATTTAAGTTTTTGTGATATGTTTTACTATGGATGTGTTATTTTTTCACCATTCATGGTTTATGGATAAAATATTGACATTTTGAATACTAGTTTTTAATACAAATGTTTTTCTTATGTTTAAACATTTTCATATGAAGAATTAATTAGACATAGTAAGTGACAGGAGAAGCCCACTATAGCACCCCGATGAGTCGGTAGGTCTCATGAGAGAAACTACTGTCTTAGCACAAGGCATTGACAAAATCGAATTTGTAGTCTTCGTACAGGGCCTTGACTATGTGGTTATGAAGTCTAGCATTATGCATTCCATCATTATGAATGTGGATCATGATATTTCATGTGATTATTCGAATATTATTATATCGATGTGAATAAGTAAAATTCATTATTTGATTTTATCTTTTCCATATTATGCTGAATTTAATGTTTACAAGGATTTTGTTTTAGTCTTAACATTTCCCTAAATGTTTGTGCTTATCCATGAAAGTTTCCGCTATATTGTTATCCTTGCTGAGCATCAGAGCTCACCCCTTTATATGTTTTATTTTTTCCAGGAATTGAAGAAGTATATTATGGTTGATTTTCAGGGATAGGATAAGGATATAAGTGTATTCAAAGTGGAAGGAAATTATGTTGATTTATTATTTCATGATTTAATGTAAAAATAAGAATGTATCTTGTACATCCGATGCTACTAAACTGTTCAGTATTTCGGGACATGATTCCCAGTATCATGACAATGTTTGTAATATTTCATAAACTATGGGTAGCTGGTGTAGGGGTGTTATAGTTGGTATCAGTGGAAGTTTAATACAATCATTGGAATGTGGATTTAGAAAAACTCTGATTATAGAACATTACCCTAAGATAGAATTTGAGGATTAGTATAGAGTAACTTCTTAAAAATTTAGTACTATATGGATTTTTTTAGTTTTACAAGAAATAAATCTCCTCCTAGATACAAGCATGTAGAGGCGGCTCTAGCACAGAAGTACCTAGGGGTAAAACCTAAAAACTCCACTTTGAGCTATAATCGAACTAGGACAGGTGCACAACATTGGTCCTAGCTGCACTTTTTGTTACGACACTCCAGGGGGATATGTTTAAGATAATTTTCATTTTGATTAAAATCCATTTTGAAGGGTTTATGAGTATATTCTACCTCAAAGAATATTTTTTATGATTATGTATTATATCCATAAACTGTTCAATTTATGTTAACTATTTTGAAAGTTTGGAATTATATATTGTGATTGATAAACTAATCTTGTGTATTTCATTGTTTAGAAATAGATCCTAGTTGAAGGAATGGAAATTATATCAATGCACGTAATCCATGTAGGGATGGACCTCCTACCCAACATAATTATAGAGGACCTGCTGAAGCCACTAGTGCTAATCAGCTTTTACCCATACTAGGACAACTCACTCAAGTTATAAATAATAACCTTACCTGTATGGAACACACTGATCCAAAACATGGAGGATCTATGTTATACTGCTTCATAAAAAAACAACCACCAACATTCAATGGGACTACAAATCCATTCATAGCTGATCAGTGGATAAGCTTCTTAGAGAAAATATTTCATGCTTTGGGGAATAACGAAAGCCAAAATTTGTCACGCTAGTTTGTCACCTCATGGGAGATATAGATCAATGGTGTTCATTAATCCAAAACTCAAAGGATTATGAAGAAGTATCAAAAATGGAATAGAGGGAGTTTAATGAGATTTTCGTAGAAAAATACTATTCTTGTGACCTTCAAGCAGATATAGAAAGGCAATTTATGAGTCTAAGGAAAAATGAGGATGATAATGTCATAAACAATGAGGCTAACATTACAAGGTTAGAAAGGAATGAAGTGAGTTATATACATAACCCAAGGAGTAAGATTGATCAGTTATTTGATTGGTTAAAACTATTTCTCTGTCGAGAATTAGTCTCACAATCCTTCTTATCGTACAAATACATAGTCTCATGTACTATCAAGACCAAAAAGGAATTCTCTAAGTCTTATGACTTTAAAGGAAAGAAGGGAAAAAAGAGTTCTGATGAAATCTATGGAAATGGATATAAAGGTAAGAAGGGAAAAGTTGAATATCTATCCTATTGTAAATGTGGGAAGAAACACTTTGGTACATGCCTGAAGGGAATGGGAGTCTATTATAACTATGGTGAAAAAGGCCACCAAGCTCGTGATTTCAAGGGAATGAAAGAGGCTGTCAATGTTGAATGCTACAATTTTTTATAAAAGGGGCATTATGCACATGAATAATCTAATCACCATGGGAAATTATCTAAAAAAGGCCAAGGGAGAAAGTCCAAGATTATGCGATCACTACTATTGAGATTCTATCCATAATATGAAATATTTCAGAGCTTCAACCTCAACAGTAGAGATTCTAACCATAACAATAGTGATCACATAAGCTATTGATCCTCCAAAGTCCACGGCAATCCAAGAATATTAAGCACTGGCGAATATAACCAAGGTACTCAATTTTATTGGTTTATCTAGTTATTATCAGCGTTTTTTATAGAATTTTACCTGATTGGCTAACCCATTAACCAAGATCACTTGTAAGGGGGTTAAATTTGTTTGGACAAAAATGTGTGAAGAATTTTTTGAAGTGATGAAGAGAATATTATTCAATTCTCCTATATTGCCTCTACCATCATGGAACGATTGGTTTGTTATTTATAGTGATTCTTTAAAGAAAGGACTTCGTTGTGTTCTTATGCATAAGACATAGTTATTGACGATGCATCAAGGTAGCTAAAACATCATGAAAAAACTATCCCACTCATGATATTGAGTTAACAGCTGTAATATTTTCTCTGAAAATATGGAGACACTATATCTATGGTAATAAATGTGAGATCAATACAAATTAAAAGATTTTTAAGTATATTTTCTCACAAAAAAACTCAAAATGAGGAAAAGGTGATTTCTTGAACTTCTAAAGGATTATTACTGCACTATACACTACCACACGAGGAAGGAAAAAAGGTGGAATATGTTCTGAGAAGAAAGGATCATGTATTTTTGAACAGGATGAGAGTTGAAAAGTATCTTATATACTTGGATCTAGTAAATATGGATATGGTAACAACCATAGATGGTGAAACATAAAATATATTTCAAATGGTTTCCAAACCATCTTTACAAGCAAGGATAAATAGTTCTCAGACTAATGATGATGAATTTCTAAAGAAGACTAAAGCTGTGAATGATGGGAGATTGAGTGATTTCATATATGAAAATGGAGTTTTGAAACTTGGGAAGATTATTTGTGTTCTTAACATACTAGATCTTAAAAGGGAATTATTGGATGATTCTCATAGCTCTAATTTCTCTATAAACCCTAGGAGCCCCATGATGTATAGAGATTTGAAGGAACATTTTTGGTGGGAAAAAATAAAGGGGGAGATTGCTGATTTTGTGTCAAGATGTATGGTTTGTCAATAAGTGAAAGCTGGAAGGTAACATCCTGGACGAGTCATGAAACCTCTTCCCATACCTGAGAGAAAATGGGATAATATTACGATGGATGTTTTTTGGGGATACCAAGGACTCCATTAAGGAATGATGTAATATAGGTCATTGTTGATCGTCATACCAAGTCAACACATGTTCTTGAAATAAGAGAAGATTTATTACTTGAACGTTTGGAAATATTATATATTAATGAAGTTATAAGACTCTATGGTGTACCCCTATCGATTGTTTTTGATTGAGATCCCCATTTTACATCATGATTCTGTGAAAGTCTTCAGAAGGCCTTAGATACTTAACTTCATTTGAGAACTGCCAACAAACCTTAAACAGATGCACAATCAGAATATACTATTAAAACCGTAGAAGACATGTTTAGATCTTGCTCACATGACATTCAAGGTATGTGGGATAAAAATTTACCTCTGGTATAATTTTCCTATAATAATAGCATCCATTAATGTATTCAGATGGAACCATATGAAGTGTCATATGGAAAGAGATATCGTACACCAACATGATTAGATGATGTTGGCGAAAGAAAACACGTAGGTCCAGAACTTTATGAGGAAACAATGGAAAAAGTGATGATTATCAAAACTCAAATAAATGCATCCCAAATTAGGCAAAAGAGGTATGACAATAACCGATGAAAGGATTTGGAATTTTTATCGGGATACCATTTTTTCTTGAAGGTATCTCCATTGAAGGGTGTTATATGTTACGGTATGAAGGGTAAATTTAGTCCCACGTACATCGGTCCTTTCTAAATTCTATAATGAATTGGAGTTACAGCTTATTGTTTGGAAATGCCTCCTAGTCTCTCCAAAGATCATGATGTGTTCCACGTATCACTGTTGAGAAAATACATGCATGACCCAATGCATATACTCAAATATGAGGAAATTGAACTGGAGCTTGATCTATCTTTTTGTGAAGAGCCAGTAAAAATTCATGATACCGGGGAACAAGTGGTCAGAAACTAGATGACTCATCTGGTAAAAGTTCTATGGAGAAATCATAGAATTGAATAGCCAACATTGGAACCCGATGAACTTATGATTAAGTACCACTGAATTCTTTTAATGATATAATATTATATAAATTTCGAGGACGGAGTTATTTTAAGTAGGGGATAATGTAACACCACAAGCTTCCACAGTACATTTCCCTTTGAATAATGAAATATCCTTTGTTGTACGCAACTATGAGTTTAAACACACAATGACCAATTAAATAAGCCGGTAAAAATAGTAATACCCCATTTTTGATATTTTATAAATTTTAATTTTACAAATGAAATTCATTTTTTTATTCGGAATTTCAAAATTGGCTTAGGGTGAATTTATTGTATTTTTTCTATGAACATTCAAATTTTTATTAATAGTGAAAAACACTTAATTATTATTTAGAACCAACATTTTATTTAAATGATTATTTATTTTATTTTAATTTATTTCAGGTAAAAGTAGATACATAATACCTATATATGTTCAATTTAATTCATTGTAGTTATTTTATAATAAGTTTAGATATATAATTTTTTTGATCATTTTACCATTTTTTACCCACCTTCCAGGTGCATTTACAAATTTGCAGAAAACATAATTTTATCTGTTATGTGAATTTAATTTCAAAAATACAAGAGAAATGGTTGATATTATTATATAAAATGTTGTTCAGTATGATGAAAATAATTTTTGGTGAATAGTATCTTTTGAATTCTATTTACCACAGTTAAAGGTAAATAGGGTAATTAAGGGTAAATATGATATTATAATTACCATAAGACATGTCCTAATTCTATTGGAAAAGTTTAATTAGAAAAAAAAACATCCTTAGGAATAATATATGATCCCCTATGGTGTACATGGATTAGATTATGAAGTTTAGTAATATTTTATTTAAGGAAGTTTTAAAATATTTAAATTCAATGTTTAATAACCATACCATTTTTAATATAGAAATTTAAAATAGTTAAATATGATTATAAATATTAATTAGAATGATAAAATGTGTTCCCACAAAATGGAATTTTATTTATAATTTTTAAAAATTAAATGATCTAATTTATTTATGACACAATGATAATGCATTAATTATCTTATTAATGAACAATTAAAATAACTAATATTATAAATATCTAAATAAATATAATTTTTCACATTTGAGGAATTTGACAAATTCTACAGGTTAATTTGACATGTAAAGATTGATTAAATAATTTTTTTCGAATAAATCGCCCTTTTATGATTTTCTAAATAAGTAAATACTAAATAGTGTCCAAATTGACATAATTGAATTTTTAAAAAAATACTATATTCATATTTGATATAATATTCTTGAAAATATAATGTTCAGGAAAAGAACTAATACAAGGTTACATAAATTAATAATTAACTTATTAGGGTTTTCATGGCATGTTATAGTATGTTTATTAACCATATAAAAAAAATACAAAGAGACATGGTAAATGTCAAAATATTTAACTAAGAGTTAAATATAAAAGATAAGATTAATATGGTTACCTAAACCTTAATAAAACATATTTATTGAGAGTTTTGGGACCCATACTCACATTATCCTATAAATAAATCATTTTGGATCATTTAGAAACCGAAAATAATTTTATTATAAAATAATATTTCATGGTTTTCCAAAAGTGACACTCACCTCTCTTATAAAATGGTTCTTACCCTTCCCTTATTTTCACACCTCAAAATCCATTTGACTCGGCCAAAAACTACCCAAATATCCTCCCAACTTTCCTCCCTCCATCCTAGAGGCCTTCCTTTGGTCATAATTCCAACCTAAGAAGACCTATTTATCAAATCAAAATGAAGAACCCGAAGAAGAGGTAAATATTTCATCACCTCTTTCAAGTTCTTTTCTTCTTCCACTTCATCTTTATTTATTTTTTCCATTCTATAATAATAATTACAGTATCCTCTATATACAGTGATGTTATTAAAAAAATTTTACTGCCATATTAATTATTCTATTCATCATATGAATGACAATGTAAACATACGTGCGTACGTACGACTTACCATGTCCACGTCCTGGTGTAGTTTGTTATTCAAACACTTCATCATTTGGATGGGTATAATAATGAGTATAAATAATTTAAATAATAAATATAACATGTTAATTATTATTTATATATGATATACCATCCAATTAAAAATCATTTCACCATGAATATAATGATATTGTCGCTCTGGCGTACGTACTGATTACTGTCTCCAAGAACATGATGAGATTAATTCCTCATTGTAATCACTCAAGAATAATTTTTATTTTATGATTAAAAATAATGTATATTAACATAATATCAATTTTTATATGAATAAAATACATCCTATACATAACCAACATTGCTTACATAACCAAGTATACAAGGGAAAACGAATCAATTAACACCCGAAATGATGATACAACTGAAATATTATTAACAATGAAATATTAGAGGATCATATATGATATCATATTTATGTATATAGTTCTTTTATAATTTAATAATTGTGTTTTAACTATTATAAACGAGGTTAACATACCATAAAATATTGAAAATTACAAGTTAAGGGTTAATTTTACAATCTCTTTATTATCCACAATTGTTTTTACGTATGTATCTACTGGGACATCTTTATCATCCATATCCATGTTTCATAAAAATGTATTTCAAATCATTTTTACTATTTACTAGACTATATTTTAATGTCATTTATACCCTAGTTTTTCTTTTTATTAAATAGATTGAAAGGAATCTTCCCGTCGTTTTCCAAACAATGTACATTTTGACCTTTTCGACAAAATTATGGTTAGAATGTCTTTTTTAACTTATACATTAGGTGTGGATATTTTTCAGCGTTATACCTTTTTTGAATATTCCAAAACCATTTTAAAAAAATATTTTCAAAAGAAATGTTTTCTTTTATAATTACTTTACATTTAAATTATTTCATAATAGAAAGAGGTATTTATTTCAAATAGTTTCCATTTCATCTATGTCATCATCTTTTGATTGATTTAAAACTTATTTGAAGTTGATAAAAATATTTCATATTTTTTTGACATTTTTGTGATATGCTTGACTATGGTTGTTTTATTTTTAAACCATTCATGGTTTATAGATAGTGTATTGACATTTTGAATGCTAGTTTTAATACGAATGTTTATGTTATGTTTAAACTTTTTCATATGAGGAATGCATTGGGATTAGTAAGTGATGTGTGGAGAATGTTATAACTCTTTGATGCATCCGTAGGCCTCCTTATACAAACCAATTTCATGGAACAAATACCTCAAAAACCTTTTTTATAGTCTTGGTACAAGTCTTAGACTATGTGGATATGAACTATGGAATTATGCATTTCATCCTTATGAAAGTGGCTATTGATATTGAATTTTATTATTACAGTAGTAGAATATCCATGAGAATATGTAAATGTAATTATTTGATTTTATCTTTTCCATATTATGCTGAAGTTTAAGTTTAAAATGTTTTTTAGTCTTATACATTGCCTTAAATTATTATGCTTTTTATGAATGTTTCGGCTATGCTGTTATCCATACTGAGCATCTGAGCTCACCTCTTTCTACATTTTATTTTCCCAAGATGTGAATAAGAATTTTATGGGTGACCTACAGGGACATTATAAGGATATAAGTGTGTTAAAAAAGGGACAAAATTTTGTTTATGTTTTTTATTTCATGATGCAATTTAAAACTATTGAATGTATCTAGTGTAGGTTCAGGGTGCAGCGGAAGCATGTTGGTGTTGTATGCCCAACTTTAATTTTAGATTTAAATAACGTTTAATCTGAGATCCATCACCATATTAAATGCCGGATCTTCATAATGGAATGAAGAATGAAAAATAAAATAAGAGTCTTGGAACCAATGAGATATGATCATCATATGTTGGTTATAATTAATTTAATTAATTCACAAGAATTACCTCGGTGGAATTATATCTTCTTTGATGTCTCTGATCATGATCCTGTGATCCGCTGTTACGTCGTAGAGTCCAAGTATAGGATTCCTCTAGCAGTGATTCACACGTGCTCCACGTATCTATGGACGTTGCCAAAGGGATCTCCGGGTGCTAGCGCAGAATAACCTTCACTTGCGATGTCCGCTATCGACCGCCTTGATCTGGTGGATGATCTCGCTCTCGTAACATGAGGGAATTCTTGGTGGAAAGGGAATTATCTCTTGTATTGAGTGTATTTCCAAATCCATTGTGCACAAAAATGGCTCAGGAAAAGTGTTGGGGTTGTGAGGATATTTATAATCGGGTTTGAGGATAATAGAGTTATGACAATAAATAAATGTGTTACGCGTTTTATTTATATCATTAACTCTTATTGAATCCCCATGTTGAATTATTAATTCCTTGACATGCGCCCAAGCTGATTATAATTAATATCATTTAATAAAAAAATATTATATCCTCAAAATTCCAACTGGAAAACTACACGGCGTGTAATTATTAATACACGGCGTGTACTTGTTTTCCATAAAACTACACGGCGTGTATATTTAACATACACGGCATGTACTTTTATTTTCCATTTTTCTCCACCATATTTATTAGATCTTGAGTAATGGATATTTATTTCTTAAATAAATGTAACTTCATTACTCGCGAATGAATATATTATTTCACCGACAATATATTCTCTCGAATAACTAGTGTGAAAATAAATGCGATCAAGCATCCTTAAATAATTATTAAATCACAGTCGTGAATAATATTTATTTAACTTTTTAAATTAATATTTAACCGAGATACATGGACACAGTTAGTGTGTGACCCTCTAGGCCTCTTTCTCAGTGGTATTAGGCAGAGCCACCCTAAAGTCCAAGGTTATCGTCTAGAAACAAGCCAAGGCACCCACAAACAAAGAAGTTAATTCCGCAATGACGTGTCACCTCCTACGAATGCTTATTGTGTAATATAATCCCTCTTTCTCGATTTATCTAATCAAGTGGGTTGCATGCTAGTGCCATCAACCCATGTGCTCAATTATTCTTTCTTTGTCTTCCCAGAACTGAACTCTCCCATACCTTACCATGGCCATGGTTTTATTTAGTCTATATCAATTCCATCAAAGGGCCTGAGATATGTACTTCTGTTATGGAACAGAAGGGACAAATTCTCTCTCGCATTATCTATTAATGCAGTATTACTCGTGAGGCACCCAACGTATCCTACCTCGCTGCGAACAATGTGTCGTCACAGTTTTCATCAATACATCTAAGTGTGCGAGTTGTAATACCCATTAATAATAATCATAAAGTCTAAGGACCAATACACAAGACCGCAGATAGGAACATCCAATGACACTATGAAATGTGGATTTCATACTGGCGGGTATCATTCTTATAATATCCTCTGGGATATTACCAAGGGCGCACACCATGAGAAGGTGCCTCAATGTTTTATAAGTCCTCACCCCTAATGACCTGTATTATTTGTGTACCTCAAATAATATCATCCGGCCATATAACATATATTCAAGAACATTGTTATGGCACTTATGGGTTCTCATCATAGTAGGGATCCGCTATGACCCTCTAATGCAACAACTATCCTTAGTACATTATCACATGCATTATCACGCAGAAGAACAATCAAGATGTGATAAGGCTTTTATTAATGAGTAAAGCACAAAGTAGTTGGTTCTAGACCACCAACTCCAACAGACTCCCACATGGACTAGAGCCAACTACTAAAAACCTTTAACCCTCTAGCTCTCACATGATATTCATTCTTTTGTTGAGATAGGCCTTTAGTCATGGGGTCTGCCACATTCTCTTCCGTAGATACTCTACTCACAGCAACTTCCCCACTCTGATAGAAGAACCTGAAGAGGTGATACTTCTGGAGTATGTTCTTTGTCTGTTGATGTGACCTTGGTTATTTTTCATGATCCACCACTATATTATTATCACAATACAATGTAGTGGTATATTTACTTCTAGGTAACACATCAAGCTCCTTGACAATTTTACGAATCCAGACAGCTTCCTTGGATGCATGAGAAACCACTATATACTCGGACTCTACGATAGAATCGGCAACAACTAGATGCTTCGAACTCTTCCAGCTCAAAGATCCTCCATTAAGACAGAAAACACATCCAGATTACGACTTTAGATCATTCTGATCTATCTGAAAACCAGCATCAGCATACCCTCTGATGACATGCTCCTCGTCTCCTCCATACACCAAGAATATATCCTTAGTTCTTCTCAGATACTTAAGGATAGTCTTAACAAAAGTCCAATTTTGTTCCCCTGGATCTTCTTGATATCTTCCTACCATGCTCAGTGCATAGGCAACATCATGCCTGTTACATAACATGGAATACATGATGGATCCTATAGTCGAGGTGTATGGGATCTTGCTAATCCTATCATTCTCTTGTTCGGTCTGAGGACACATTTTCGTAAAAAGACGTAAGCCATGTGATACAGGAACCAATCCTCTCTGGGATTTTTCTATACTAAATCTCTTTAGTATCTAGTCAATGTATGTACCTTGACTTAGTCCAAGCCGCCTCTTGGATTTATCATGAATGATCTTGATCCCTAGAATGTAGGCTACTTCACCGAAATATTTCAGGGAGAAACACTTCTTCAACCAGTCCTTAACGGACTATAAGGTCGGTATTTTGTTTCCAATAAGTAATATGTCATCAACATATACTACTAGGATAACGAACTCATTCCCATTAAACCATTGATAAAAACATGGATCACATTTATTCTTAATGAAACCAAATTCCTTTATGGCTTAATCAAATCGAATGTTACATGACTTGTATACTTGCTTCAATCCATAAATGGATTTCTACAACTTGCAAACCCGTTTGGCTTCACCTGGTGCCACAAACCCTTCTGGTTGTGTCATATAGACATCTTCCTGAAGGTTCCTGTTAAGGAATGCTGTTTTGACATCCATCTGCCAAATCTCATAGTCATGGAATGCTGCTATGGCATGTATGATTGTTATGGATTTAAACATGGAAACTGGCAAGAAGGTTTCACCATAGTCAATTCCTGGACGCTGTGTGAATCCTCTAGCCACTATCCTTGATTTATAGGTGCTAACATGACCTTCCATGTCCAGTTTTCTCTTGAATACCCATTTGCATCCAACATGCATTACATCAACTGGCTCATCGACTAGAACACAGACTTGGTTCTGATACATGGAATCCATCTCAGAATTCATAGCTTATAGACATCATGCAGCTTATGAGATTTCTACTGATTCCTTGTAGGAGAGAGGTTCATCATTGTCCAACAATAATTATTCACCATCCTTGGTGACTAGGAAACCAAATCCCTCTGGTTCCCTTACCTCTCTTTATCTCCTACACAGTACTTGTGTTTCTGGAACCTCTACCACGGGGACCTGTGGAACTTGTTCCTGTACCAACTCCTGTGTATCTTGAGAATCAACTCCGTCGAATTCAATCTTTCTCTCACTATCCTTTTTGAGGATGTGCTCCCTCTCAATAAAGAGGACTTGCCTGGCGAGATTCACTTTATTGTCCTGAGGGTTATATAGGTAATATCCTTTCTTTTCCTTATGATATCCTATAAAGATACACTTTGTGACCCGGGGTGTTATTTTGTTGCCTGAGAAGGCCTTAACAAATGCCTCTCATCCCCATACATGTGTATGCGACAAAATGAGTTTCTTTCTATTCCATAACTCGGAGGGAATTCCATTTTCATCCTTAGTTGGTACTCGGCTTAATGTGTATATTGGAGTTTGTAATGCATATCCCCAAAAGGATAATGGAAGATCTGCAAGACTCATCATCGACCTCACCATGTCCAAAAAGGTGTTTTTCCTCCTTTCACTAACAACGTTCTACTATGATGTATAAGGAGGAGTGAGATGAGATAGAATCCTAGACTCTCGTAGAAGATCGATGAATTCTTGGTTCAGATATTCTCCACCTCTATCTGATCTAAGATTCTTTATCTTCTTACCAAGATGATTCTCTACTTCATTCGTGAATTACTTAAATTTCTCTAAGGCTTCTGACTTATACCTCATTAATAAGACAAATTAGTATCTACTCAAATCATCAGTAAAAGTAACGAAGTAAGAATATCCACCTCTAGCATCTATTGGAAATGGTCCACAGACATCCGTGTGTGCCAATCCTAGAAGCTCTGTGGCCCTTTCACCCTGTCCACTGAAATGCGACTTGGTAATTTAAATTTGTTTACATGCGTGACATCCATTATGTGTTTTTTGCTCACTAGAGTCTAAATAGCCATCTTGGTAGAGCTTTGTCAAGTGCTTCTCGTTTACATGACCGAGATGATGATGCCACAACTGGGTGATGAATGAGTCATGTGAGTTTGTTTTTTATCGATTGTCAACAATTGGTTTTTGTAATTCAATACATACAAACCATTATTTAAAGGTGCCATACCATAACATACATTGTTCTTATAAAAGATACAACCCTTATTTCCATACTTGAAAATAAATCCATCCATATCCAAACAAGATACATAAATTATGTTTTTGGTATCACTAGGAAGATAATAACAGTTATATAAAACCAATATCATTCTAGTCGGCAGTGAGATGTGGTAGTCGCTAATAGCCAATGTAGCCAGCATTGTTCCATTGGCAGCTCGAAGATCCACCTCCCCTATGGAAATCGTACTAAATCTACTTGGTTCTTTAATTTGAATATAGTTGTGTTCTCCACAAGCTGTATCTAATACCCAATGTGTAGAAATAGAAGGATTACAGTCGATAACGAGTGTACCATTAGCGTCCCAATGCTTCTGGGTACAGTTTATCTTCCAATGGCCTTGCTTTGCACATGAAAAACACATTGCCTCCCGTTCCTTACTCTGCCTCTGGATCTTCCCCTTCTTGGAGGGATGGTACTCAGGGGATTCAGACCGTTTATAAGTCTTTGGCCCCTTTTCCTTGTACTTCATTTTCTTATTCACCATAAGGACTGTTGTTTTGTCACACCCCATGTCTTTATCTACCTGGTGAGTTAAGGGTAGAAGTTCCGATCTAGGTGCAACTGGAACAGGCTCTTCCAGCACATACAATTTCCTCTCGTGGCGATGGATAATGCGTAAACACCTCTGCCACTCTTGGAAATTGGTGCTGGTGAGAAGGTTTTCCTTCTCTAGTATGATTTGCGATGATATGTTTGAAGTCATTTTCTTTCCATTTCTACAAATTAAGATGAGAAAAGTTTTATTACTTTATTAAAAAACCGAGACATATAAATAAATTAGTAATTTTTAGTCTCTCACTATTTTATCAAAATCCAATATCCCTGACCATTGATTTTGGAATATTTTATTTCCTAAATATTATAGTGGCATGGATCCATATTTCCCATCGCATTACCCAAACTAGGGTTGGTCAAGCAACTTGAACGGTTTTAGGTAGGCATTCTAAATGCCAACTGCATTAACTCGCAACTCCTTGATCCGCTGAGTGGACTCCCCAATCCTGAAATCCTTTTATTTTGGATTTCCTCAACATTTGACTCTTGGTCACAACAAGTCCTGCTATGTCAGTCAAACCATGATGTGGACCAATTCACGTCAACCCAAAACCTTGAAGTAGAATTCCCCAATAATTGAAAGCACCCCAAATAGGATTGGTAAAGAACTTTGAACTATGGTTCGATTCTAACAAAGATTATGGAAGGCTATAATGACTTAATATTTCTTTTTAGGGATTTTATCCTTATATGTAAATTTCCATTTTATTATCATTGATTACATGGTTGTTAATATTAACTGGGATATACTTAAGTGATTAACCATGTCTATGATAATATTTACATATAAGCCGATTTTTATTTTAGTTATATATTGCATGCTCGTTTAATTCATTAATTGTGTGATCATGACAACACACCCATAATAAATAAACCATGCAACTGACAGAAATAAAATAAATGGTATGATCATAATATTTTTCTATTGGTTAGTTTATCTAGTGGTTGATAAACTAAACAAAGACCTAGGGGATAAACACATTGAACCTTTCGGTTTTGTGTTTACAGCTTTCCACCTATTCGCCTTGGTATCTCCTTGGATTGGTATCAACTTGGCTCCTGAATGGATCTGCATCCACTAGCTTGGGATCTCCATCCATTACATATGAATTTATCTCACACGCAGGTGAGTGGTAAAAGGGGTTTTTACATAAAATAATCCTTGGGCGTGCAAACCCAACTTATTAATGAGGAGATGCCTCGCGGGCCAACAAATTTAATTTATATAAATAAATTTAAAGAAACCATTCACATACAAAGGTCACAGTATTACTCATGATCATCCATACATGCAACGATATTTACGCCTAAATAAAACTATCAATCCATTCTTTAATCGTTCTTGTTGATGATAAATCACGCTCGAATTAATTAATTATCTTTAATTAATCAATCCTTTTATATTAAACGCTTTTCTGAACTTCCTTGAGATTCTCATCCATCATAATTTTAAAAAAATAAATTCATTTAAAAATATCCATGTATGTAACTTGTACCTTGGAGGAAACCTGGTGAATTCCCATTCATTACGTAGATGTTAAATTATACAAGTATATATAAAGAACCTATCACGTGTTGTGCCTTAGCTTTACGCCTGCACCATGGTACACCTCTCAAGGGTTTGTATAATATAATAATAATTTTAATAAATCTGCATAATTTGGGTGAGTACACAGTGTGTAGTTCCGACTACATGGCATGTACTTTTCTTCACCATCCATCCGAACTACATGCCCGGGGACAGGGCGTGTTAATGTACTTTGGAAATTTTGGGATTACACGGCGTAATATGTGGGACACACGCCATGTAGTTTCCGCGATACACGTTTTCCATCCAGGAATTCCGTGTACGAGGTACACGGCCCAACCCTAACCTGAAGGGACTACACGTCGTGTTCATTGGAACACACGACCTGTAATCTGGAAACTGTGTGCCACCTATTTCTGGTCAACACACGGTGTCTTAAATTCTAATAAAGAATCCAATACACGGCCTGATTTGGCAGATTAGTCAATGAATTGAACCTAGACTACACGGGATGTACTTCTGAATAAACGCCATGTGTTCTGGTGTTGTACGGCCAGAAAAATTTGGCTCCTCTGGATGAGTTCCTCTATTTTATTTTAATCAAAATTTAAAGAAAAATTTGTTTCTGTGAGGTGAATGAGAGACGAGGGAGGAGGAACAGATCTCGAGATTCAGATTTCCAGAACGATTAAACATGAATTGAAATAACTAAATTATTTAATGAGTAAATCACCAACAAAAAACTAAATAATTATAAACAACGATATTACCCCTCTGATACCACTTGTAGGATCCGTGCACAGCAGAAGCACGTTGGTGTTGTTTGTACAACTTTAATTTTAGCGTTAAATAGTGTTCAATTTGAGATTCGTCATGATATAAAACGCTGGATCTTCGGAATGGAACGAAGAACAAAAATGAAAAGAAGAGTCCTTGAACCATTGAGATAGGATCATCATATATTGGTTATAATTAATTTAATTATTTCATAAGAATTACCTCGGTGGAATTCTTTCGTCGTTGATGTCTCCGGTCAAGATCTTGTGATCCATCGTTGCTTCGTAGTATCCAAGTATATGATTCCTCTAGAGGTGACCAACAAGTGATCCACGTATCCTTGGATGTCGCCAAAGGGATTTCCAGGTGCTAGCACGGATGAACCTTCGCTTGTGATGTCTGCCTTCAACCGCCTTGATCAGTGGAGGATCTCCCTCTCTCGTAACAAGAGGGCGTTCTTGGTGGAAATGGAATTCTCTCTTGGCTTGAGAGAATTTCCAAATCCGTTGTGCACAAAAATGGCTCCATAAAAGTGTTGGGTTTGTGATGATATTTATAATTGGGTTTGAGTTTAATAGAGTTATGATAATAAATAAACAAATTATGCATTTTATTTATTTCATAAACTCTTATTGAAACCCCATATCGAATTATTAATTCCTTGACATGCGCCCACACTAATAATAATTAAAATAATTTAATAAAACAATATTATATCCTTAAAATAGCAACTAGAAAACTACACGGCGTGTTATAATTAATACACAGCGTGTACATGTTTTCCATAAAACTACACGATGTGTATATTTAACATACATCGCATGCACTTTTATTTTCCATTTTTCTCCACTATATTTATTAGAACTTGAGTAATGGATATTTATTTCTTAAATAAATCTTACTGCATTACTCGCTAATAAATATAGTATTTCACCCACAATATATTCTCTCTAATAACTAGTTTTGAAATAAATGTGATCAGGCATCCGTAAATATTTATTAAACAACAGTCGGGAATAATATTTATTTAACTTGTTAAATTAATATTTAACTGAGATACATGGACACAGTTAGTGTGTGACCCTCTAGGCCGCTTTCTCAGTGGCATTAGGCGGAGCCAGCCTAAATTCCAAGGTTAGCATCTAGCAACATGCCAAGGCACCCATAGAGAAAGAAGTTAACGCCGCAATGACGTGTCACCTCCTACGAACACATACCGTGTAATATAATTCCTTTGTCTCTATATCTATAAACAAGCGGGTTGCATTCTAGTGCCATCAACCCATGTGATCTATTATTCTTTATTTTAATTCCTGGAACTAAACTCGCCCATACCTTACCATGGCCATGGATTTATTTAGGCTATATAAATTCCATCAAAGGGTCTGAGATATGTACATCCGTTATAGAACAGAAGGGACAAATCCTTTCTCGCATTATCTATTAATGTAGTATTACTCATGACACACCCAACGTATCCAACCTCACTGCGAACAGCGTGTCGTCATAGTTTTCTTTAATAAATCTTAGTGCACGAGTTGTAATACCCATTAATAATAATCATAATGTCTAAGGACCAATACACAGGTCCGCAGATAGGAACATCCAATGACAATATGAAATGTGTATTTCCTACTGGTGGGTCTTGTTCTCATAATATCCTCGTAGATATTACCAAGGGTGCACACCATGAGAAGGTGCAACAATGTATTATGAGTCCTCACCCCTAATGACCTGAATTATTTGTGTCCCTCAAATAATATCATCCAGCCATAGAACATATATTCAAGAACAGTGTTATGGCACTTATGGGTTCTTATCATAGCAGTGATCTTCTATGACCCTTTAATGCAATAACTTCCATTAGGACATTATCACATGCATTGTCACGTAGAAGAACAATCAGTATGTGATAAGGATTTTATTAATGAATAAAGTACAAAGTAGTGGGTTCTAGACCACAAACTCCAACATCTAGTACTTCCAAGGGTACTAAACTGATCGATCGTTCAGGATATGATTTCATTTATCATGCAAATGTTATGTAATAATTCACCTACTCTAGGTAACTAGGTTTAGGGAGTTATAAGACCGGTTCATGGGAGTTTCTTCTATATAGTTGAAATATGCTTGTGATATGACATGGATGTTTTAGTAAATAAACATTGAGTTCTAGTAATTTTTGAATCATCGCTTGGTCTTGGAGGGTAGGATAAGATGGATTGTTAGACATAGTGACATTGAGTCTGTTTTCCAAAGATATAATATGTTTTGGTCCTATATATTTTGATATAGATTGGTTATATATAAGATAGAAACTTATGTTTTGGAATATGACACTTGGGATTTGGGTGATCTTGTGGTGGACCTTAGTATGGTTTCATTTCCTTTCTTTTGGATTAGATAACCAAAGATACTGATGTCTATATAATATTCACATATGATTAGCATGCCTAGGGATTATGGGTCTATTCTTAGTTTTCATGAATTGTGTCATGTTATTCCATGACTCAACTTTTCTTTACTAAGTGGTTATGAAGAATACACCTAGTGATGTTTGGTTGAGGTTTAGGTAAAAAGAGCATTGGATATGCATGGGGTTCATTGATTTATGGATTAGTGAGTAGAAATGTACAGGCTAAGGATCAATGGTTTTAATGAAATTATAAAATTTTTAGTTACCAATGAGTTATGATAAAATGATAAATGAACCTCCTCAGTGAGATATAGTATTATAGATTAATTTGGGAGTTACAGTATTGTCTACCCAGTGTGTTCCTTGGCATGAATTTTTAAAAAGGTGATTTTTTAGAACGTGAGGAGGATATTATTGGTGAGAGGTTAATGTGAATCAATATTTTGGGATTTCCTCTTTGGATATTTAAGGTTTCATTCCTCATTATATATAGTAATTTTTTGAGTTTTGAGGATAAAATTCATATAAGCGGGTAGCATGTAGACATAGATGATGTATATAGGTTCATAGGTCTGAGTGGGATAGTTTCATCCAATCATTATGTGCAATAATGGATGATGAAAAGGTCATGGAGGTATGGGCCATATTTTTTTAGGGTCATGGGTGTGATGAGACTGATTGGTGGGAAGTCAATATGGAACATGGATATCACTAGATATATGAATCCAATTTTATTTATATATATATTGACAATACTATTTTTGGATATAATGTGATATCAAATGAATTCCATAAGGTGGAAATTCACTTGAGTTGTATTTTATGGAATTTTACTGTGAGTTTTATTACTGGTGAACTGATTCTTGGGGTGATAGAATGATGAAATGATAGGTTATTTGAGAAACCAATCATTTAATTTCACTGAATATTAGGATTGAACTTTGGAGTGGGGTTTTTTATGATCTTGAGATGCCTTCAAGGATAAGAAATAATGATTAGGTGATTTGAAAACTCTTTGATGGGTGTAGTGAATCATTTTTTAGAACGGTAAACAAAAGGAGGAACTATGTGTGTTTTCATGCATTTTTTGATGTAATGATAAAGAAAATGTGCCAGACATTCCATTGAATAACTAAAGATGTGTTGAGAAGAATATATAATAATATGAATTCTCATAGACTAGAAAAAACCATTCTGATAGAATATATATAGTGAGAAGCACCATGAGAAATATGAAAAATTTATTGATTAAACCATTGTTTGTTGGGATAGATGAGTATTGTGGGGTACTATACTGGCACTTCATTGATGGTTTTGAATGGTGGATAGGTAACAATTGTATCTTAAACTTATATTTTAATGTGTTTTAATAAATATATTATAGAAAATAAATGAATGATATTTTACATTATTGTAATGTTTCAATTGTTTTGTGTTTTATAGATGGAAAACTAATTTCTCGAAATAGGGAGGGAGAAGTGGACAATATATGTGTTAAAAGAAACATCACACATCTTATCTTCACCATGAGGTGCACACCCAAAAATTGAATATTCACTAGATATGAGAACCTTTAGCAGGATAGTTACACATCATGTATTTATATACATGACATGACTTCATATAGTGTTATAGTTCCATCTCCATTTCATGTAGTGAGAATATTAATTCTATGAGAATCCATTACATATCATGGACTCAATACATGATGTGTAAGTGATGGGACAGAAGATGATTCTGATAATCCTTCGATGATTCAATTTTCACACTATGTAAACCATTCACACCAAGGACATCTTAGGAATGATAATTTTTTATTCCCTTATAAGTAATGGCTTGATGGAAAATCGTATATATTTATCCTTTAGCTATAAATTTTCATTGTCTTGAAATGAGGAGGAGGAACACAGATGACTGCCATCGACATGCACCACATCAGAGCCCTCCTTCTATACCATTCTCCACCACCATTTCACTATGGGTATATATATGTATCCTCTTCATAATGCATTTCATATGTGGATAATTACCTTTTTTTGGTGATATTATTTTTTGGGGAAGTGGTTTTTCGGGATAATTTCTATTTTTTATTCATGGTTTTTGTTTCGAGAAAAAATGTTTATCAATTTCAGTAATTCATTATTTATAATTTCAACAACTGTTTTATTGTAAATTAAAGAGTTTTATTTTATTTCATTATCAATATCAATAGAAAGTGTATGAACATTTTAAAATCTAAGTCAATTATGTGTATATTTTCTATTAGATTAACTAGATTTTTTATTACATCTATTAGAAAACAATTCCAATGGTGAAATCCTAGGATTAGTGTAGGGTATACATACCAATGATCCTTTTTGATCAAATTTTGACAGTAAGTCATGAATGAAATCAATATCAAATGGATTCCTATTGCAAAAAACTAAAAATTACTAATCGTATACTACTTCAAATAATGCTTAAATCCTTGAATTTTCTAATATTTCTCTCTTTCAGAATATCCATCAATTACCATTTTAATTCCATTAATTAATTTTGAGAAAAATGTTGTCCATGTGGGTTTGACACGCATGACTTATATATACTACATTTATAGTTAGGTGGTCTGAGGTTTATTATTATTAAATATATGTATCCCTATAGAAAATAAATTATTCCCTATGATCTACCAAATTTTTTTTTCCATTACCCAGGACATTTACAGCTACGATTATATTAATTAAATTTCATGACAATTAGTTTTATTTTAATTAATTGGTTTACCCTTGGTAATTTCGTTCCATTATTTTTTGTTCAAATTCAATGCATGGAAACTCTATACGTGGGAAGTAACAAGTGGATGATATTACCTACAACCCAGAGCAATAAAACAATTTATTGGTAACAAAATTATAATGAAGATATAGAAAATGACAGATAATGTAATGGTAATAGTAGTCCCACAACCATAGTTATAGATGTTCACAATTAGGGAATACAGAAGAAAATCGGGTGTGGGTCCTCATCCTAGTTTTCTAGTGCCGCCAATTATCCCACCACATTTCATGATGAAGATAAATTTCATCTAGATGATGTTAAATTCAATCAATTTTTTTGGACTTCCAAATGAGTGTCCAAACAAACACATAAGAAGTTTTCACAAACCCTATGCATCATTCCAATTTTATAATGTTTCCATTGATGATGATATATTATTACAATGGAGATTTTCATATAATGATACACCTATAGAATGGAATCAAAACCTCCATTTTTATTCCATAACTAAATGGGATGATTTTGTGAGAAACATTCTATCCTAATTTTTCCCACTAACTAAATCAATTAATATCAAGGTAGAAATTTTAAATTTTAGTAAATATTATGATGATTATTTTTATAGCTATTGGAAAATATTTAAATAAATATTTAGAAAATATATCCATCATGGTATTGAACTATGGTTACTGAGAAAAACCCATTACAAAGGGTATTCATACAAAAACATATCTCTTATATATGTTTCATCTGGATAAAACTGATAAGGATGTCGCGTGGGGATATATATAGTTTATTGGGTGAGATGGAAAATAATAGCTTCCAGTGGTAGTCGAAAATAACTAAGAGATGAGAAGTGAACTTGGTGGAAGATAACTAGAAGGTTTTTCAAATGGAGTATATATATATTATAATGAACATGCTAAGGTATTTTCACTATACCCATGGTATATATATTGAAGTTGAAAATTATATTGATTATAGTAAAAAACATATTTTTCAGGGACATATGAATAAGTATCTGAATATATTAGGGTGTAAAAATCCCCCATATGAATTTTAGAAACAAGCTTAGCATTGTCCCTCACTATTGAGCCTAATACATTCCTTAGAGGAAACATTGGATATATTCATGAACACTACTAGGGTTGTACTCCATCAAATCAAGGAGGAATTAATAATATAGAAATATATAATGAATAATCTTGAGTATCAATTTTTTAAAATTGATTAATATTATAGAAAATAGATAGCAAAGTTCATACATGAGCCTCTATAACATGCCAACTTTTGAACATAAAATTCATTTTTTAAGATTATATAAATTCCTTTAGAATAACCATGATCCAATTACAATACAACAATAGTAGTAAGTTGAGAGAGAACAAAAAGAGTTGAAAATTATTAATAAGGGTAGAGCTAAATAAGAACAATCAGTTTAAGTATAAACAATGTCTAAACCATGACTACTATTTCTAGAAATGATGAATCAAATAAATCCTGATATGCAATGAGGTAAATTTTATGAACAATTCAAAACATTTCCAATTAATATTTATTTTTCATAAGCCCATTCCAATATTCCATCATACATGAATTTCATGTAAGAGATGGTGATAAAATAAGTCAATTTGTAATAGATTATAATAATAACACTCTATATAGATTGCTTATCTATGGTGTAAATGGATATAACAATGAAGAAACATGATCCATGTTTTTTCCAATTCATATCATTATTAGATCTGATAAATGTGGAAATTATTAATGTGATTTATGTGGAAGCATTAATATCATGTTATACACCATCTACAAGAGCAAGATATTATAGAAAATGAATCCCCTGAAAGTTCTTATTCAATTATAAACTTAAATAGTGAAATCTCCCATAGGACTTATCAATGATATTCTAATCAAGGTTGAAAAATATATATTAAATATGAACCTTTTAGTTCATGATAGGGAATAAGAGAGACACCTATTATTCTGGGAGTCCATTTTAGCGATTGTAAAAGAACTAAACAATGTTCAATGTAGTGATCTATGTTTGTGAGTTGGAATCAAAAAATTAATTTTCAACATACATTATACAGAGAATAAATATGGTGTGTAATTGGATTATGTGTTTGGAAAATAAAAAAACCAAAAGATGAGTGTATTTATGAAGTAGAATAGTAAATGGGTTAGATGTTATTTTGAATGATTATATTCAAATTAAATGTACAATAAAAAAGAGGGAAAAGCCTAGAGGTTAGCCCTATAACTCTAAAAGAGTGATTTAATCAACCCTATATGGAAATTTAAAACAAGTATGGATGGTACATTACCTTTCATTTAGTTCATCGGTATTATGAAATGAATAGTGGATATGGCCTATATAAATCAAGAATTTTCTTTCATCATTAAGAGTATAGATATTTAGATAGAAAAGATTGGGAACAAATTATGTGGAAAGGACACAACTAAGACTGATCGTGGACCCAAACCAGGTATCATCATTTTAATAATATGTCGCTTTAACTAAGCTAAAAGATGTATGGTTTTAAAAAAAGTGATTTTTGGAGGCAACCCAAGTTGATAAAATTTTTATTTATTTATTATCAATTTTTAGGATCATTAACTCTCTCCACAATATTTATAATTTTATTGAAATGACTAGTAATTTTTATGTTATTTTTATTTTTACTAGACCATTAAAAAATAAGATGTTAGCATGTAGTGTATGGAATGAGAATTATCTTTTTCATAAGGGGAGTAAGAATTTAGATTCACTAATTTTATAATTTATTCCCAACATTAGAATTATATAGTTGTTTAATTAATATTTTACTTCCCAAAATTGATTCTTCAGTTACTCATCTGAACTAAGATGCATAAATAGCCTTGGATAATTGATATTCATTGAATTTATAATTTAATTATTAATAAATTTTAATTAGAATAATTGTAGATGAAATTAAAAGAGATAAGAATATAGAGATACTTATTTCTCTTTATAGGTATATGGATTATTTATATAAATATTTTTGGATCCATGTGCCGAGACAACATAAGATTACAAGGCATTGTGTGTCTAGAAGTAATTTTTTAAATTTTTTATTGTATGCATGCATGATATGTTCTATAAATTGTATTAACACATAATCACAATCAGGAATCATAAATTTGAAACGACAGTTGAGCCTAGAATGTGAGGCTTACCCTAAGAAAGATATAAAATTGTTCAGTGTGGGATGTTCATAGAAATTTTTTTTGGAAATACATTTTGTTGTTTAATTAAATTAATAATTTATTTAATTAATTTAAATATAAATAATGGGTTTTCACTATAAATAATCCAATTATGTAAGATCACCATGAATTTTTGCAAAACCCATCAATCATTGAATGGTTTCTCCATCCACCTCCTGTTTGTTGTATGGTGCCTTCTTCGAAGATGAACAATCCAATTCCTAGTAAGAATAATAAATTTTTAGATTATTTTGATTTGATTAAATTTATTAAACACTATTGGTTATACTCTTTTGATACATGCTAATTGAACATTTTCATGTGGCAGAGTACTATAATTAAATTTATTATTCAATCAATATCTGTTCAACCATGATTTATCAGTAAAATATATCCAATTTTATTTTTTGTCTATGTAAGAATGGACAATGATTATTTAAAACATTTTCCTTAGGATTTTGCACCTTTCTTGTTTTTTCTTTTTCACTGATTGGCCTATGGGGTCATGATTCGATGTTTTTTATGTGATGGAGCCTGATTGACCCCCCTAAATCATAGTATATTAACATGAAATGAATTATTTTTCTATTCAATGATGAGTGGGGATGAACCATGGAATAATGAGTGGTATTTTTTGGATATAGGATCTGATAAAAATCCTGTAATGGTGATAAAGGAGGTATTATAGGAATTTTTTGAACCCCATGGACATATAAAATATAATTTTTTTCCATTGGATGGAAAAAAAGATTAATATATTTCTTTCCTTTCATTTTATGTAGCCTATATGCAAGACCCGTAGTAGAGGATCCGGATCTGGAATGATGAATAATATATATATTGTTTTGTGAGTAATTTGACTACACATCGTGTAGTTTAGAATAATAAAATATGTGTGCTTCTAAATTTTACATCACTTGGGTTACGTGAATTTAAAATTATCACAAAACTTATAGGACCCTCACATGATGTGTGGTATGGTGATGGAGACCCATTTATTTACATTGATTGTACATAGTCATTGGAATGGCTAAGCACAATACTATGCAAACATCCAGGGGAAAGTCTATGTTCACGAACATGGGTTGAAGTATATAGTCAGCCAAAAGAGTCGAACAACACACCATGTGTGTCCCTTATAAATCAGGTACTGTTACATTCCATTTTTTGAATCTTAATACTCTTGTTCCTTCATCATTTGGACTATAATTTTGGCCCATGAGTAGCCTATCCATGGTTTTCCCACAAAGAACATGATTCTGCACCTCACGATGGATTTATTATACGATTAGATAATTTTATAGTGTGACATTTCTTTTGGAGAAGATCACAGATAGAATTTATTATGAATCATCACAAGATACACTAGGTTGGTACCCTCCGAATTGAATAGGCCAGGGGTACTCTACATATCATTGGAGTGGAAGTCTTTTATTGGGTTGGTAATGTGTCCTCTAACATATATCCAAGTGGAGTATAGTTACTGGGAAGGTCATGGGTGCTTGTATGACCACTATAGTGGAACCCTCATACTAGGATGTGGAAAGGGTACTTTGCCTATCTATTTGAGTGGATGCCACCTTCAGAGTTAGGGTATGGGTCATCAACTATTAGAGTGGAACCATAATACTAGGATGTGGAATGGGTCATTTGCCTATCTATTTGAGTGGAATACACCTTCAGAGTTAGGGTATGGGTCCTTAACTATTAGAGTGGAACCCTCTCGTTGGGTTGTCCATGAGTTCCCTAAAAACAACCAATGTGGAACCTCCTACTAGGTAGGGAATGGGTTTGATATTTTTTAATAGATTGGATCACTCCTACTGAAAAGTGCTTGAGTCCTCTATCAAATGTCATAGTGTCAAACTTCAACAAGATATGGAATGAGTCCATTATTGACTATTATAATCGCAAACCCATTAGGATATATGGCATGTGTCCTCTAACATCTAAGTGGCACATTTATTTATTACTATGGAATGGGTCCTCTACCTAGATATTATTATCCACAACTGTGTGACACATGGGTGAGTAGTTTCTTCACTTGTATGTTTCTGCAGCCAGACACATCAGATGATAGACATCATTGATGGACCTTTGGTACTGATGGAGACTTGTATCGTGGAATGGTCTATGAGAGAGAGATCCCATTTTTCTCTAATTTTGGATTAATTATTTTAAGATTATATATATCTATATCAATTTTTTTGGATTCTTTTACTCTGTTTCTATGGGATGAGTTGTTTACAGTAGATTCATTTCATGTATCTTACTCCACCCCTTCATCATTCTCGATATAAAATAGGTTATGTATATAAACACCCCTATTTTGAATTTCCTTATACATGTCATGTATTATGCGTATGATGAGTAGGCTAGTAATGATTATAGTGGAGAAAATGTAATCCTTGTTATTTTGACTGTGTAAGGTGGTTTCATCTTGATATTCTATGATTCTTTCTCTTTCAAGTTCTATATTCCAGTTTTGTTAGGCTAGGGAATATTTCTGGTCAGCCATGTATATTTTTTCATTTTTCCTTTCAGTATGAATTTTTTTCTATTTTATTCCCATATAGTTGTTACATGCCTTGTAGTTACCGTAGATGTTAATTTCTTTTAATGTATTCATCTCCACTGTTTCATTAATATTGTTTTGGGTCTACATACCTGTGCGTAGGAAAATTATTCCCATGTTAGTTATTCCTTTTTTGTTTTATACATTATCCTTGGGCCCATAGAGGTATCCTTAGAGTAGTTATGGGTCAAACCCCATTTTTTTATGTCAGTATATATTTTTATTAAAGTAGTTCCAATCCTTAGGGCGTTTCTTGGAATATCCCCCTTACACAGATTTTTTTTGTATATAGAAAAAAGTACCAACATGTTTTGAATTCTAATTTAAATACAATAAACCTATTGTTGGTTTAGGAAGCTGATGTATCAATTTACCATGATATTTACTACTATATTTTCATCTTCGAATATAGTGATAATTTTTTAGGTAAATTTTGAATATACATTGTTGATGATTCATCCATTAATTTTATTTCATAATTCAATTCCTCTTTGATATATATATATTCTGATCTAACAATGTTACATCTTGATTAAATTTATGGGAGCCTCTACAATGTAATCTTTTTGGGTTACCAATTCTTATAATGAGACGATACGATGGGTGGTGAGGCCTTACCTTAGGGTACAACCTACAAGGTCCATAATCTGGTTGATAGGTAGAAGAAAACCGAATTTTTGAGTAGTAGATAGTACCAAAAGGAAAGGATGAGGATAAGTGTGGTATTAGAGAACATCGCAAGTTCTAGCTCTAGAGGCCACTGAGATTCTACAGTGATCTAGATCTATATTTGAAGGAGGTTTTTATATAGTCCTTGATCCTTTTTTATCCTTATTCATAACCCACATGATTAGGTGGGTTTTTTGGAATCTAGAAATTTTTACAGAGCAGGTGAGCACTGGTGGAGTCTTGTGACACAAAGTTGTGATGTGTTGAAAATATCATGGAATTATTTGATGCATTTATTTCATGAGGACTAATACCAGTCCAACTTGTGATCTATTCAAATTCCTGAGATTTTTGAGATTTAGAATGAAGGGATGAAGTTTTCGTATTATTATTCAAGGATAATAGACCTTATGTTGTACTCCCTTGATATGAACTGTTATGGATAATTCCCTGAATGGTTGGTTGACCATGGACTCCACATAGATATCTAATATGGTGTCATACTATTGTGTGTTTAAAACTATTCAGGGGTGTTGGAGAGGGCGTTCGTTATAGGGATATTTCTTTTATAAGGACACCATGTAGTTGGTGCTAGAAGTGGTCATTATAGAGAAGATTCATATTCAGAATCTTCAAGATTCTTGATGGTAGGATCTCAGCAGAAAATATATAATTAGGATCATAATCATAAACATGGTCTGGGGCAGTATGGAGGAACAGGGGATCGCAGTTATGGGTGATACATTCTTGTGATTTTAGAGGTCACATAGTGCATGATATACCAACCTATCATGGTGAATATCACCAAAATATAATAGATGCACTGACATGGAAGAGGAAGCACCATGATCAGGGATCTCCGCAATGAAAGAATGATGGCCCCCATGGTGGTGGAGTTGGAAAAGGAATATGAGGATATCTTATGGGAGGATTTTTGGGTGTTGTATGAAACTATGAGATCCTTCCACTACCATCACTAGGTATCCCACATCAGACTCAGAGATCTGGTGGTTGGGGCAATAGAGAGATGTAGGATATAGTGGCCAATGACCTGGTAGTTATTGAGATGATTATATGTACAATCTATGTGTTTTTTACTTTTTATTTTGTACTACTAATCATGGGTTTTATCCATTGCTTCGTCGATCTAATATTTGTGTGAGATTTAGAGCTCCCAGTTTAGGACTTATCCAAAAAATTATTGTCTAGAGGTTCATGAGAAGAATGCTTCTACCACATCATTCATATTTCAACAGGGTGAGCTATCACTAGGTGGAAAGAGGTTATCAAGGTACCATTTTCATATCACTATGGATCCCTATGACATAGCAATCAGGGTTAATCAGTTTTCTATGGTTTGAGGCTAGATTAAATTTTAATGGTATCATGATAGATTTATTCAAACTTATGGGACGAGATTCTATTTTATTGTAGAGAGATAGATCATGGTGGGAATAGTGGTTTTTTTGGAAATGATCTGCAACCAATCATCCATTTATTATAGATTATATTCCTTTGTGGAATTAGAACATCATTAATTCAGATTCCTTTAGTTTTGATGTATTTTATAAGAATCTTCCCAGAGGATTATTCTATGCTCTATTTGATGTGATATAGTGTGGTTGGAATAGACTTTAACCTAGGGACAACCCTGATATCTTATAAATCATATTGGATGGCCCATACAGAACTTTATAAGCTGTGGTTTTATTTATACATCCTTTAAGGTAATGTTTTTATTAAACTTAGTGTGTCCCTCTGAGAGAAACAATGTTTTTCTTGAAATGGTATATAGAAGATTGATTAATCTCACGGATTATCATCACTTGATCAATTACAAGAAATTAATAAATACCTTTTTAATTGAATTTTTGACCTATTTGATTATTTGTGAGGCAAAATATGGTTCTCTAAGATCAACCTCCGATTTACGTACTACATGTTAATAGTTAACAAGGTAGCTATTTCAGAGCTGTAATTCTAATGTCACAGTAGACAATATCAATTCCTAGTGATTCCCATTGTTGTGATGAATTACCCCATTGAGTTTATGTCATTAATGAACCAAATCATCCATACATATCTAGACAAATTTATATTTTTCATTATTGGAAATATAATCATATACTCTATATTAGAGGATGAGCATCCATAGCACTATTGGATGGACCTATAATTTCTTTGGGGGACTGAGATTTATGATAAGATATTAATGTTCCAGTTCTATATTCAATAGCTTCACTTCATGGGAATTTCATTTATAAATGTTGTTTATCTATGTACCCATCTATGAATGACGTAGTTCCTTTTTGGGTTCCACTAAAGAAAATGTGACTGTTGTGTATTTTTCATAGCATGGTTGGGTACTAGATGATGAATGTGGAAAGCTCTTCTGAAATTGAATCCCATTTGACTACCGTAATGCTGATAGGGTTGTCATTTACACAGGCTGTGTTATGCGAGAACGATTTCAAGGAGTTGAGGCTGAGGCTGATGAGTTCCCCGGTATTGATACTACTAGAGGAGGGTATAGACTATGTAGTGTAATGTGATTCCACTATAGTTTGGATCTTTGGAATGTTGATGCATATGTAGTTTGTTATCACATATCTATTAACAAATATGAGACTCCATGAGTATAACTACATGACTCATAACCTATAGCTAGTAGTGGTAGTCCTGAATCAATGTATGCAAAGAACTATATTTAGGGAGTGCTTTTTTTGTTTACTCAGACCATCAGATTCCAATGAATGTCTTCACATAGGGAGATGTGAACCCAAGAAAGAGGCACTAGTTGCAGTTTCAATAAGAATATGACTTCAAGATAGTCTATACTCCACATAAGGGAAATGTGGTGGTATATTCCCTTAACAGGACATCTCATGCCTGTTTAGTGTAGCTGGAATCGTGTAAAATGGATTCCTTACAGCTAACCCTGGTTATGGGATAGGGTTCATCTTTTCTTCACTCGATGGTGTTTACTCCTATAATACTCTTGCGTGTGAGAGTTCCATTTGGGAGACATTTATTTTTAGGTATTTCATGAATAGATATATGCATGAAATTTACAAGATTGGTTTTTTAAAGAAGGGAATCACAACATCCATTTCCAACATAATGCAAGCAAAAATCATATGCAGAACGACATCATATTCCCTTGAGGTTTCTATAGGGAGACCTTGTTTTAATAAAAGATTATCTATGATCAGGGCTAGGTATATTTGTTTTTGGAGGTATGTTATCACTATGATTCATTACATTTTACATGATCATTCATATGGTCAGCAAGGTTGCATACAACATCTCTTTACCCCCACATTGGGGTGAGGGAACGATGTTTTCCTTGTGATGCAAATGAGGAGAAAGGTGAATGATCCCATTAACAATATTGACTTGGTAGAGCTAGATATTAGGGATGGATCCAATTTTTTAGAGCACTTGATTGTGATTAAGGGTCATCAATATAGAATCCTACATGTACGGGTCATTTTATTGGTTTGTGTGTTTTGGAAACATGGGATCTTTATGAAGAGCTCTTTGGAGTGGGAGAGATAGATACAACCTTTGTATCCTGATAGTTTTTTAGTTTTTTAGAGATGAAAATATTGAATAGTATCATAATTTATAGACCCTATTTTTTTCCTTTTAAGACCTCGAAATATTTCTATGCATATTCTAAAATCCAAGCGATGAGATGAAACATGATTTTGAGGTCTCGTTTGCATGAAATTTATTTTATAATAATATTAAATATATTATATTTTACGAACACAATTATTCATAAATAAATTTTGATATATCTTAAATAGAAACCCAAATATAAAATTTGAGACCATGGTTGAGTCCAGAACATTAGTTTTTCCCTATGTGTGACCTAAAAATTTTCGGTGTGAGATGTTATAATTAAACGATATATGGAAGTATATTTAATGAATTATTTAAATTATATGTTTAATTGATTAATTTAAAATGCTATAAATATACTTCTCAACAAATAATGCTGTTATGGTTGATCAATAAGATTTTCCACAAAACTCTTATATGATATAGAGGTTTCTCCTCCCACTGATCATTTGGGGATCGAGGTCAACCAACCACAAAACTCCAGATATAGGTAGATTGAGGGATTGTGAATGTAACAAATTATATCTTTCTCTATTGAGTAAAATATTTTCCCATTGAGTTATCTAATCGGGCCCGTAAGGGGAAAAACTCAAGAACTTGGGTTTCTCACCATCTTCCCCCTCCCTCCCTTATCTTCCTCTACGGCTCACAATCATTGGTCTGGACACACGATGAGGTCGTAAGGGGGTCGATCGCTCCATGGTGTCATGGATTCGGAGCTCTGTGTTCTACCTCCTCTGAAGAACTAGTGAAGGTCTCCATTCCCACTCTAATGATGTCTTCGACCAATTTCTTCATGGTCACCCATCTCTCTTATTCTCTGGCCTAGGTTCAATGTAGAGACCTGAAGCCTGACGTACATTGACATTACAGTACATTTGCAGAATACTTAGTACATAACAAAAACACACACACAAGGATCGTAATAGTTTAGTGTCTTTGAAAACTCGGAATATAATCTTCTAATCCTGGAGAAATATCTTCAACATCTCCCATAAAGATCTTCCTTTTTTTATACCTAAAACCTTTCTTTATATCCTGGGTAAAAGAAAACATAAAAGGGTGAGCTCAAATGCTCAGTAAGGGTAAACAAAAGAAATATCAATCACATCATATACATAAGCACATAACTTTTGGAAATCTTAACCTGTAAAAGAGAGCATAATATCATAACATGGGATAAATCATGGCAGTGAAATGTAATCACAATAATCATAACATAAAACATTGAACTTTGTGGCATACACACATAATCATAGAGAATCATTTCTTGTTAGTCAAGACTCATTGCCAAGACTATCTTAGTGGACAAAGTCCCTTTCTGAACCGAGTCACCCTCGTTTCAGTCCTGTTTCACTGAACCGGTATAACCTACCGTTCCTGCCATGTCTATCTCATGAGATATAAAATCTTTACCCAATGCATTGGAGGGAGATATAGGTCCCACCAATCTCATAATGATACCATTCTTATGTGTGCCACAAAATCATAAACCATACATCATAGCATAACCTATGTAATAAAAATGGGATTCTTAAACCTTATGACATCATAAAATAATTCATATAAGATAAAGGAATTCATTAAAAAATATTTCCATAACAACATAATCAAATCCATGTAATAATTGGGATAGAAACAGAACCCTTTATTATCTTAGATGGAAAATAATTTTGATAAAACACTTGAACTCCATTCTTGAGGAAATTATCCTTTCTACTTCAAAAACACATTTCATTTCTTAACATGTCATAAAATTATAACTAAAAGAAGTTTATTGAAAACTTTTAGAGGAAGCTTCTTGGAAATAATGTTTTAAAAATCCATTCATGCCGTATAAGTTTAAAAAAACATTCTTCATACTTTTGTCGGAAAAGTCAAAAAGTACCTCGTACGAAAAACGACAAAAGATTCCTTTCATATATTTTACTAAAAACTCACCGAATGGTAAAATTGGATTTAAAAAATTGTAGGTGGATGGAAATAATATTATATATTTAGGAAACATGGATGTGGATGATAAAATACACCCCATTAAATACCAAAGTATAAACAATCTCGGATAAAAATGAAATTGTGATATTTCCCTTACCTTAGGTCCGATTTGCTTCGTAGGTGTCCGAACCTCCTGTATAATGATTTAAATAATGACATTGACTTATTCCAAAATCATACTCATTGTTATGATATCATTTATGGTTCACTTGTGACTTTATATTACCCTTTCTTTTGTAAATTCTATGTTAATGAGCATTTTGGGTAAAATTGTTTCATTTGTCGTCCGTGTTTTGACTTGTAATTATTCATATGATTTCTTAGATCATAATTACTTAATTACAGAATATAAAACATGATTTATATATAATATATATTCATAATATACATATATATAATAAATTAGTAAATGGAAAGAAATACACCGTTCATGGAGACGGTGTGCCGTACGTACTCATGAACGCTGTTTTCGTTTCCTTATTGAGTTGAATGGAATAAAGTAGATTACATAAATATATACATAAATACAGTATCTTTATAATGTCATATATTTCATTATTATTTCTTATATATACTTTATAATCACTCTTAAATTCTTAACATGGAGAATGAATCTCATCGCGTCGTGGAGACGGTAGTCCGTACGTACGCACGAGCGATGATATCGTTTCCATAATTATTGAATTGAATTGGAGTGGATGATACAATATATCAGAATCAATATGATGTTATAATAACTATTTATAGTTATTCTTTACACCATTATACCCATCCATGTAAGGTGGTGGTGGAAAATAGATTTCACCATGGCGTGGAGACGGTATTCCGTACGTACGCACGTGCGGTGATTTCGTTTTCCGTAGGATGGATAGATGGTGAAATAGGGTTGTTTCATAATTATAATAACATATCAGTATATGAGTGGTACTGATTTTATTACTACATAATGAAACAACCTTAGAAGAAGGAGTGGAAGAAGAAATAAAGGTGAAAGAATCGGTAACGGAAATTACCTCTTCTTTGAAGAGCCTCATTGAGACCTCCTCTTAGGGCACTAAAATTGGTCTTTGAGGAAGACCATAACCTCTAGGATGTTGCTAGGGAAGTGGAGAAGAGAATTTGGCAGGGGTTGGCCGAGCATGAAGGCACAAAGTTGTGTGAGGAAGAGAGGTAGGAGGTGCCCTTTTATAAGGGAGGAGAGGGGCACCTTTGGAATAACTAAAAATATTATTTTATTATAAAGTGAAGTTCAGTTTTAAATATCTCCAAATAGATTTATTTCGAGGCTAAGGTGGGGAAGGGTCGAAATACTCTCATCCAATAGAATTTAGACAAGTTTAGGTTTCTATTTTAACCTTATCATTTAAATTTAACATTAAGTTAAATAATTTTACTTTTACCGTGTCTTCTTGTGTTCTTACACTATAAGGTTAATAAACTTACTATAAGAAGCCAAACGAACCCCAAATTTTTTATTATTAATATATATAACCATATCTAAGTCATTTGGCCGAACCTTAGATTTTTAAGATTAAAATAACAATTAATAATATAATATTTTTTTTAAAAACTATTTTATGTCAATTTTGACACTATTTAGTAATTGATTTTTGAGAAACTCATAACAGAATGATAAGTTCGAAAAAAGTTACTTAAATCAATAATAACATGTCATATTAACCTATAAATTTAGTGTAATTCATAAAAAGTCTCAAATTATATTTATTTAGGTATTTATAACATCAATAACATCAATATTTCATTAATAAGATAATTAATGCATCATCGTTGTGTCATACATAAATTAAATTATTTAATGTCTAAAAATTACAAATAAAATACTATTATGTAAGAAATATTTTTATCTTTCTGATGAATATTTATAGTCGAATTTATCTTATGTATAACCCCATATTAAAAATGATTCAGTAAATAAACTTTGATTTTAACTCTTTTAACCCTTCTTTAAATAAACTAATAATAAATGTCCTAATCTAATCCAAGTGAGCCTAAATGGTCATATTTTATTTCTAAGTTTGTTTTTGGTCGAATTACACTTATCCAATAGAATTAGGACATGTGTTAGGGTAATAATAATATCATCTTTAACCTTAATTATCCTATTTACTTTTGACCGTGGTAAAAAAAAGTCAAAAGTTACTATTCACAAAAAATTATTTTCATCTCATTGAACCACATTTTAGTCCTTGATATTAACCGCGTCTCTCGGATTTTCTAAATTCCACTCACAGAAGTGGGAAAATTATGTTTTATGAAAAATTCAGTTTTTTTAACTACCACTTAGTGGTTTTACTATTCATCAAAAAATGAAAGTTTCCAGAAAAATACCAAAAATTAGGCCTAAGATATATTTGATATTATGAATTCAAAAATTATTTCTATTTTATCAAATTCAAAAATATCAGTTACGTTAATTAATTTAAAAATTAATTCCCGTTGTCAAAACAAATAGTGTGTTTTTAAGAGATAATAACTATCAAAAGATTGACACTTGTTTATGTCTGGTTGAAATGTGAAATTACATCCAATGACCAAAATTGTATTAAATTGTAAAAATATATACTACATATACTTTAAAACCACTCAAATTAATAATTTATCACAATTAATTATTTCTATTAAAATAGTTGTTTTTAATTAAAATTTAGTAATTTTCACTATTCATCAAAATATGAAAGTTATCCAAAAAGTACCAAAATTTCACCTTAGGCTAAATTCGATACTCCGAATCCAAAAATGAAGTCCATTTTGAGAGATAAAATTTCCAAAATTTCTAAAGGTGGTTATTACTATTCATAACTGCTAGTTTTAATAAAATTTTAATAGCATGTCGTTGTTTAGTGAAACTCGGTATTGCGTACTACACACGCTATCGAGGTAGGTCGTGATTGCGTGTAATACAAGGCAAGTCAAGGATGCGTATTGTGCAAGCTCCTTTTGGTTTAGCGTACAACACAAGACATTATTGAAATTAAAAAGAATATTTTTCATAAAATCTTGGGCGGTTACATTCTACCCCCCTTAAAATGAATTTCGCCCTCGAAATTCATCAGGGTCATAAATGGTTTACTATTTGAAATTTTCTTTAATAGAAACCCACATCGTAAAAAGGAATACCAAAAACAATATTTAAAAACGAATGTATGAAACGTAACGGTTACCCAAATAAACTAATCACTGGGTTTCCAGATAGGTGAAAATATGGATATGGAAGAAAAATCTAACCATCATGTTCTGATGGAGAGTGGTAGAGAACATGGCTATGGAAAAGACAACAATCACAAATCCATATATTTGTGACGATCTAAGGTACCATCTGATTAATCAGATATAAGAGCACTAGGACAACATTTTTGGTTTTCAAGATCGTATCCCTAAAGTTGAAGATTTTGAATTAGAATAAATACTTACTTTATTTTGGTACAATCTCACTGTAGTTCGTGCCTTGAACAATTTCTACTTAATCTCTTAAATAAATGAAGTTGAATTTGTTATTCGTGAAGTGTTAGCAGATCATGTGATAGAATGACGGGTCATTCCATCTGTCTCAAACAAAAGGTTAGAAAAAGTTATTAAATATACATAAGTCATTCTATAGTGAGATTAATCATATATGGTTCCTAAAATGGACTTATACTTCATATATCATACTGATTAATATAATAAAACTTGTTTCTACTAAACATGGACTTTTTGTAGGCCAGTAGTAGGCGATAAAGGCCAGTCCCACTTCAGTTGTGGGTTCGATTTCCACAGCCTTGTCCGACGCGATGGGCTATCGCCCATCCTACAGGTTTTCCTTTTTTCTAAAAGTATATTACTATAACATCCCATCAATAATATCGAAAAAAAACTTTTATCCTTAAACAATACTAACTTATGTCCAACATAATCCATTCCAATCTTTAGGCTTATCAATAATACTTCATTCCACTCTCATAATATAGTGAAAACGATTACGAGAGATTTAATACCATTATTGATCCCCATATATCATAAGATATGTTTTGTTGGTCACATTCCAAAAATTCAATGTCATTAATCATGTATTCTCTTGAATACCCATTGAGCCTTAGTGAAAACATGAATGTAGTTAAAAGTTAAAACTTTCCACATACCAAAATCCTCAAAATTCTATATACTCAAACCATGATATCACTTAGTCCTTATATCAATCATGAGCTCATGAATACTATTAAACATTTCGTTTTCCCGTTTTCCCTTCATTATGCGCATATCATCTTATTTCCAAAAATATCTCAATCACTTTGAATACCACATTAGACCAGCACATAAATATTCCAATACTTTATGATACAACATTATTTTGGAATCCCATTACATAAACACTTAATCATTCCACCACATCGTTGTCATATTCAACATCGCCAATAGTGATCGCATGTGACTTCCCTTTGTCCTTTGCCTTAAGTGGTTGCTCATGTTGATCATCACTAACCCTTGGATTAGGGAATTTATTAGAATAATGCCCCATTTCCTTGCACTTGAAGCATTGAAGTGTTGGTCGTGCGTTCTCTGCAGTGTTTGCTTTATTCACATCATTAGAAACCCTTTTTCCATTACTTCGACACTCAGGTGCTCGATGACCTTCTTTTCCACACTTAAAACATTTTCTAGTCCCTTTAAGACAATCTCCACCATGCTTCTTTCCACACTTTGTGCATAAGGAAACATTCATCTTCTTTTCACCATTATTTTGAGATTTCTCATTGAACTCCATCTTTCGTTTCTTGTCAAAACTATGAGATGGATAAGTAACACCAACTTCCATTTCTACCTTGATAGCACAACACACAATTTCTTCATAACTACTGAAGTCTCTTATAGCTAATGCCTTTCTAAGATTTGGTTTTAAGCCACTGAAGAATCGATCAACTTTACTTTCAGGTTGGATGATAAATCCAGATGCATACCTTGCAAGCCTTGTAAAATTCGCTTCGTATATACCAAAAGATTCATCATCCTTTTTCTTTAGTTCAAGAAACTCCTTCTCCATCTTTGTTCGAAGAATACGAGGGAAGTACTTATTGAAAAATAAGTTCTTGAACTCGCCCCATTCCATGGACTCAATTTCATCTCTAGGCCTCGTATTCTTGATAAGATTCCACCATTTATCAACTTCACCTTCCAAACGATATACTTCTAAGATGACTTTATCATGTTCAGAACATTGAATAACTGAAAATATCTTTTCAGTGGTACTGATCCATTTTTCAGCAACAAGTGGATCGGAAGTCCCACTGAAAAAAGGTGGACGTTTCCTCATGAAGGACTCAATAGAATATTGTTCCCTTCTCTGCTCATTTGGATGTCCAGAATGATTCATAGCTTGTGTAAGTATAGCAGTAAGATTTTGCACTCCATCTCCCATAACATTTGTTTGTTCAGGAGGACAATCATTGCATTGTCCATTGCATTGATCAACACGGTTCCTTCGGGTTCCAGCCATCGTCTAAAACCCAAAGAGAATAGTGTGAGAGGCAAAAATCATGCTAGGGAAAACAAAATTATAAAGGGGGAGTATCCTCAATATCTAACTTCTTAGGTTAAATTCTATGATCATTACTGTAGTTCTAGGACTGTATCTTATACGTATACTTATCCTTAGGGACATCCCTTGACATACCTTAGAAATATCTCTAGGGATCTCACTAACGCTTTTTCATCCTAGTTTCCAAAGGATGACTAAACCTTTAATCTGATACCAACTGTAGAGACCCAAAGCCTGACGTACATTGACATTACATTACATTTGTGGAATACTTAGTACATAACAAAAACACACACACAAGGATCGTAATAGTTTAGTGTCTTTGGAAACTCAGAATATTATCTTCTAATCCTGGTGAAAGATCTTCAACATCTCCCATAAAGATCTTCCTTTTTTTTATACCTAAAACCATTCTTTATATCCTGGGGAAAAGAAATCATAAAAGGGTGAGCTCAAATGCTCAGTAAGGGTAAACAAAAGAAATGTCAATCACATCATATACATAAGCACATAACTTTTGGAAATCTTAACCTGTAAAAGAGAGAATAATTTCATAACATGGGATAAATCATGGCAGTGAAATGTAATCACAATAATCAACATTGAACTTTGTGGCATACACACATAATCATAGAGAATCATTTCTTGTTAGTCAAGTCTCATTTCCAAGATTATCTTAGTGGACAAAGTCCCTTTCTAAACCGAGTCACCCTCATTTCAGTCCTGTTTCACTGAACCAGTATAACCTACCGTTCCTGCCATGTCTATCTCATGAGATATAAAATCTTTACCCAATGCATTGGAGGGAGATATAGGTCCCACCCATCTCATAATGATACCATTCTTATGTGTGCCACAAAATCATAAACCATACATCATAGCATAACCTATGTAATAAAAATGGGATTCTTAAACCTTATGACATCATAAAACAATTCATATAAGATAAAGGAATTCATAAAAAATATTTCCATCACAACATAATCAAATCCAATTAATAATAGGGATAGAAACAGAACCCTTTATTATCTTAGATGGAAAATAATTTTGATAAAACACTTAAACTCCATTCTTGAGGAAATTATCCTTTCTACTTCAAAAACACTTTTCATTTCATAACATGTCATAAAATTACAACTAAAAGAAGTTGATTGAAAACTTGTAGAGGAAGGTTCTTTGAAATAATGTTTTAAAAATCCATTCATTCTGTATAAGTTTAAAAAAACATTCGTCGTACTTTTGTCGGAAAAGTCAAAAAGTACCTCGTACGAAAAAAGACAAAAGATTCCTTTCATATCTTTTACTAAAAACTCACTGAAGGGTAAAATTGGATTTAAAAAATTGTAGGTGGATGGAAATAATATTACATATTGAGGAAACATGGATGTGGATGATAAAATAAACCCCAGTAAATACCAAAGTATAAACAATCTCGGATAAAAATGAGATTGTGATATTTCCCTTACCTTAGGTCCGATTTCCTTCGTGGGTGTTCGAACCTACTGTATAATGATTTAAATAATGTCATTGACTTATTCCAGAATCATAATCATTGTTATGATATCATATATTGTTCACTTATGACTTTATATTACCCTTTCTTTTGTAAATTCTATGTTAATGAGCATTTTGGGTAAAATTGTTTCATTTGTCGTCTGTGTTTTGACTTGTAATTATTCATATGATTACTTAGATCATAATTACTTAATTGCAGAATATAAAACATGATATATATATAATATATATTCAGAATATACATATATATAATAAATTAGTAAATAGAAATAAATACACCGATCATGGAGACAGTATGCCGTACGTACGCATAAACGCTATTTTCGTTTCCTTATTGAGTTGAATGGAATTAAGTAGATGACATACATATATACATAAATCCAGTATCTTTATAATTTCATATATCTCATTATTATTTATTATATATTCTTTATAATCACTCTTAAATGGTTAACATGGAGAATGAATCTCATCGCGTCGTGGAGACAGTAGTCCGTACGTACGCACGAGCGATGATATCGTTTCCATAATTATTAAATTGAATTGGAGTGGATGATAAAATATATCAGAATCAATATGATGTTTTAGTAACTATGTATAGTTATTCATTACACCATTATACCCATCCATGTAAGGTGGTGGTGGAAAATAGATTTCATCACGGCGTGGAGACGGTATTCCGTACGTACGCACGCGCGGTGATTTCGTTTTCCGTAGGATGGATAGATGGTGAAATAGGTTTGTTTCATAATTATAATAACATATCAGTATATGAGTGGTACTGATGTTATTACTTCATAATTAAACAACCTAAGAAGAAGGAGTGGAAGAAGAAATAAAGGTGAAAGAATCGGTAACGGAAATTACCTCTTCTTTGAAGCGCCTCTTTGAGACCTCCTCTTAGGGCACTAAAATTGGTCTTTGAGGAAGACCAGAACCTCTAGGATGTTTCTAGGGAAGTGGAGAAGAGAATTTGGCAGGTTTTGGCCGAGCATGAAGGCTCAAAGTTGTGTGAGGAAGAGAGGGAGGAGGTGTCCTTTTATAAGGGAGGAGAGGGGCACCTTTGGAATAACAAAAAATATTATTTTATTATAAAGTCAAGTTCAGTTTTAAATATCTCCAAATTGATTTATTTCTATTCTAAGGTAGGGATGGGTCGCTATCCTCTCATCCAATAGAATTTAGACAAGTTTAGGTTCCTATTTTAACCTTATCATTTAAATTTAACATTAAGTTAAATAATTTTACTTTTACCGTGTCTTCTTGTGTTCTTACACTATAAGGTTAATAAACATACTATAAGAAGACAAACGAACCCCAAATTGTTTATTATTAATATATATAACCTTATCTAAGTCATTTGGACGAACCTTAGATTTTTAGGAATAAAATAACAATTAATAATATAATATTTGTTTTAAAAACTATTTTATGTCAATTTTGACACTATTTAGTAATTGATTTTTTTGAAACACATAAAAGAATGATAAGTTAGAACAAAATTAATTAAATCAATAATAACATGTCATATTAACCTAGAAAATTAGTGGAATTCATAAAAAGTCTAAAATTATATTTATTTAGGTATTTATAACATCAATTATGTCAATATTTTATTAATAAGATAATTAATGCATCATCGTTGTGTCATACATAAATTAAATTATTTAATGTCTAAAAATTAAAAATAAAATACCATTATGTAACAAATATTTTTATATTTTTAATTAATATTTATAGTCGAATTTATCTTATGTATAACCCCATATGAAAAATGTTTTAGTAAATAAACATTGATTTTAACACTTTTAACCCTTCTTTAAATAAATTAATAATAAATGTCCTAATCTAATCCAAGTGGGCTTAAATGGTCATATTTTATTCCTAAGTTTGTTTTTGGTCAAATTACACTTATCCAATAGAATTAGGACATGTGTTAGGGTAATAATAATATCATCTTTACCCTTAATTACCCTATTTACTTTTAACCGTGGTAAAAAAAGTCAAAAGTTACTATTCACCAAAAATTATTTTCATCTCATTGAACCACATTTTAGTCCTTGATATTAACCGTGTCTCTCGGATTTTCGAAATTCCACTCAAAGAAGTGGGAAAATTAAGTTTTATGAAAAATTCAGTTTTTTTAACTACCACTTAGTGGTTTTACTATTTATCAAAAAATGAAAGTTTCTAGAAAAATACCAAAAATTAGGCCTAAGCTATATTTGATATTTTGAATTCAAAAATGATGTCTATTTTATCAAATTAAAAACATATCAGTTACATTAATTAATTTAAAAATTAATTCCCGTTGTCAAAACAAATAGCGTGTTTTTAAGAGATAATAACTATCAAAAGATTGACACTTGTTTGTGTCTGGTTTAAATTTGAAATTACATCCAATGACCAAAATTGTATTAAATTGTAAAAATATATTCTAAATATACTGTAAAACCACTCAAATTAATAATTTATCACAATTTATTATTTCTATTAAAATAGTTGTTTTTAATTAAAATTTAGTAATTTTCACTATTCATCAAAATATGAAAGTTATCCAAAAAGTACCAAAATTTCACCTTAGGCTAAATTCGATACTCCGAATCCAAAAATGAAGTCCATTTTGAGAGATACAATTTCTAAAATTGTAAAAGGTGGTTATTACTATTCATAACGGTTAGTTTTAATAATATTTTAATAGCATATCGTTGTTTAGTGAAACTCAGTATTGCGTACTACACACGCTATCGAGGTAGGTCGCGATTGCGTGTAATAAAAGGCAAGTCAAGGATGCGTGTTGTGCAAGCTCCTTTTGGTGTAGCGTACAACACAAGACATTAGTGAAATTAAAAAGAATATTTTTCATAAAATCTTGGGCTGTTACATTCAACATCTTCCTCTTGAGTCACTACGAGGTCACAGACGGAGACCACAAGAATTCTTGGGGAATGCATTGGTTCCTTATCTATTTTCCCCTTTCTTGTTTCAGGTTCATTATTCCGATTTGATGGTGCTTTCTTCAGGTTCAGACGTGGGATGGACCCCTTGCTTGCGGTTTCCTGGGGAATTTGCTTCGTTTCGATGAAGGAATGTTCGGTACCGATGATGTGGTTGTTCTAGTTCTGCACGGCCAGCCTTGGAGGTTTCGGTGTGGTTTGTGGTGCTATAGAATGAGGAGTAGTTGTATTTTTTCTAGAGTTAGTACGGATATGTGGATGGAAGATATAGGAATTCTTAGTCTGAAGATGTCCACTCTTTAATGCTCACTTCTGGTTTGATTTAGGGTTAGATTAGGCAAGTTTGTGTCTTCTTCCCTAGTCAGTACGAGGTCGCAAATGGTAACCCCTGGAATGATCGGGGCTGAGAAATTCCCTCACCTAATATCCCCTTTTCATTGTTTAACCTTTTGGGTTTGGTTCCACCAATTGATGATTCTACACTACACTTTATTCCTTACCCTTCGTGCAGTTCCCCACTATAGACTAGTTCGAATGATTCATTGGAAAATTGGGATGGTGTTGGTGGATCTGATGATTGTGTTTCTTTTCATGAATTCTCTTGGGTGTGGTTTTATTATGGCTTGTTCCAGTGTGGGTTTTACATTTTTTTTTGTTTTTTTGGTTCTCACATAGCCTCAATGTGATGTTCATGCAGGTTTTTTTGGTGTTTTGGGCGGGTTTGGTCTTGTACTGGGTTTTTTGTTCAGTCCGTCAATAGCTCTATTTAATGATATGTTGGTTCTCACATAGCATAAAGGTGATTTCTAATAGTGAGTTATCACTTAACCAAAAAGTGTTTTTAAAATATAGACAAAATAAATTTTTAGTCAGACAATGAGTTATCTAATTCATATTATGACTCATAAATCTATGTATCACACCCATATTAATTAAATTAATTAACCATGATTGATTGTAGTCCACTGATCTGGGTTAATTGAAACTTTACATTCACCCAAGTTCCATCTTTATATTGATTATTCAAAATATTTCTATTCCTAAATGATTTCATAACAAAATATTAGTATTTTTCTGTGATAGTAAATAATGTTTAGACAAATATTGGGGTACAAATGTTTCTTTTTCTTTCCCCCATCTGTTCTTGGAATTTTTTACTAATTGGCCTTTGGTTTCTCGGTTCAACGTTGTCAGGTGGGATTGAGCCAGATTGGACCCAAAGATTCATGGACGATTCATGTGTGAGGAACGATTTGGTGAATCAAGGATGGGCGAATATTTATTGGGTAATAATAGTTGATTAATTTTTTGATATGGGATTTGAATCAATAAATACACGACATGGACCAAAAACTAGGCACACTGGGCATGTGGTGAAACCCACTGATGAATCAAAAATCAATGTCTGATCACATGATGGATAAAAACTATGAACTGAGGCCATTATAATTTATTTAGGGTGTCCTAAATGTGTCATTCTTAGAGTAGGAGAAGGGTCATAAAATTTGATGAATAGATTTGGATTTCATTGAAAAAGTTAACTTTACATTATGTTATTCATAAGAACACACAGTGTAACCCATGAAATTCAATAAAAATAGGGTTTCAAAGAATATAAGTATCAAAAATAATTGGAAACCCTTGAAAACCATGTGAAATGGTTATGATGACTCACCCTTGTACTCTAGGAGTACATGGGCATGGGCACAACCAGGTACACAATTAGGCACATTGCTAGGCACACAGCCCATAACAATACCATGTACATAGACATATCCTGAAGGATATGTAAAATCAAAAGAGTGGGAGAAAATATTGTGTGGGACCCCTATATTCTATGTACCCTTTATTTTATTTTGAGAAAAAATCATCCTCTAATATATCCATCATTTAAACTTAGATATTGGCACATGAGTAGCCTATCTTGAGTTTTTTTCATTGATGAGCATGATTGTGGACCTCATGATGGATTTTGATATATGATGTGAGATGTTACATGTATGATTATTGTTTATGTGAAACTTTTTGATGGAAATGAATAGGTAGGATCACCAGTGACACTAGAGTGACACACTTCTAGTGGTATAGGGAATGGGTACCTAACCATTATTTAATGTAGAACCCTATTGGGGAGTAGGACATGGATCATTTTCATCAATATGAGTATAATCCTCTTGATGACATGAAATGGTTCCTCATTTGACCTCTAGAGTGTCAGCCTCCAACTAGGATAAATCATGGATCCTCTACCTATCAATTTGAGTGGCATCCTCCTGTGAATATATTACATGGGTACTCAACTGTTAATGTAGCAGAATCTTGTCGGTAAAGGAATGAATCCTATATAAATTACCAGAGAGGAACCCTCCATCAACATTGGTCATGTTTCATCTATCAACAACCAGATTGGAACCCTCCTACAAGGAATTTCTTTTGTCCCCTATCAACTACATTAGTGGAATCCTCCTCCATAGTAGGACATGTGTCTACTATTGACTATTAGAGTAAAACCCTCACATGAAGTCTTATAATGTGTTATCTACCTTCTATGTGAACCCCTCCTATTATACCCAGGCATGTGTCCTCTGCCTATACATTGTGAACCTCAACTATGAGGCACATGGGTGAGGAGTGACTTGACCTGGATGTTTCTGTGGGAAAACGTGTGAGATTTTGGGCATCATTGATTGACCTCTGAAACTGAGAGAGACTATTTTCCTAGGATGAGATATGAGATGAAGATCCCCTTTCTCTCTCTTTTGGGATTATTTTGCTTTAGAATATATTTATATATCTATTTATTTGTTGTTTTATTTTGATACACTCTTATTATGCATTTAATTATTAACTCTCCATTACTAATGTATCTCTTACTTATCCCCTTTCATCATTTGGGGATCCTATTGTCTACGTATATAGTCACAAATTTATGGAATTGCCCTAACATGTTGTCTCTTATTAATATGACTAATATGTAGGTTATATTTTCATAAATTAAAAGTTATACATGGTGGATTTGAATTCAAATAGTGGTTGGATCATGGACATTTGGAACTGAGATATATCAATAATTTTACATTCTAATTTTTTTCAGGATGGTACATCATTCTATATGGGTGTGTATTTTTCCACAATTTCCTTTTAGTTTACACAATAGTACTACTATATTCATAAATAGTTGTAACATTCATTGTTGTTACCATAAATTTTACTACGTATTTATTCCAATTTACTTAATATCAAGATGGTTGTGTTTTTGTGTGTATTGTTAGATATGGAAAGTTCACTCTAACTAGATATTCCTTTTGACATTGGTCCCTTGCCCCAGACCTATGGAGGCTGGATTAGTGTTCATTTAGCTCATGCTGCATTGGTTCAGGTCATGACATAGAATGTGGATTTGGATTTTAAAAAGAATCATTTATTGGAGCATGTTTATTTTGGTAAATGAAATTATTCGGTGAGTTTTAAGGCATTAGATTTTAAATATTTTCAATTATTAAGATAATTATTATTATATTTTTACATGAGTAGTTATTGAAAATATTTATTCTCATTGTTTAAACATTCAATGAGGATAATATTTCTAATTATTTCTATAGTATATTTCTTGATAAACTCATAAATATTCCCTTCTAGAACATTTTTAATATTTTAAAATATACAATAGTATAAAGGCATTTTTAATATGGTTGAGGAATATTTTAGGAACCCTTTATCCTTGAACCCACTAGAAATTAATCATTCTTATCCCCGAATAATCCATGTATTAACTTATTAGGAAATGACCCAGGTCATATGATTATTTTATCCATTCTTTTCTTCATTTCAATATTTATAATGATATTTAAAAGAATAAGTATGTGTGAGGGATTTTCTAGAGTGTACTATGAAATATATCATTAATTATATTTTACTATGTTTTCATTGTGATATTTGGAGTGCCCATTTATTTTTATTATATTTTATCACTCACCTCAATTGTTAATGAAATAAATAAATGGGTTTATGTGCTTAGAGGTTTAAAATTCACCACTTCTAGAATGATTATATTTTGATAAATTGTGGTTTTGTAGTTGATGTGGGATTTACCGTAATCATAGATTTCATGAAAAAATAGAAAATTAGAAAAAAAAATTCAATAGTGGTTTAAGGTTCCATTTTTCTAAAATTATCATGATCTTACATTGATCATTTCAGGGGGATTGAGAGATGTCATATGTAGAGATTTTTTTTATTATGTTTATCTTTTCTTATCATGCATTAAATTTTTGTGTCTAACCGCATTTGGGCATTCTGTTTTACATTATTTTTATACATTCATAACACCTATTATTCATTTTATCCTAATAATTAATACCTCATGATTAGAGAATCCATTACATGTCATGAACTTTAATAAATGACTTTTGTGTATTAGGATAGAATCAGATTCATAAAAGATGTTGATGTCATAAGTTTCATGTCGTGTAAACCATACAGATCAATAAAATATCAGAAATACCATTTTTTTTAATTCATTGGAAGATGAGGGTTTGATAGGAAATCGTATATAGTTACCTCTTGACCGCGCCATTTGAGTATCATTAAATGTGGAAGAGATTCACAAACAACTATCATCGATGTGCACCACATCATAGACATTCATCACTATTGTTCTTCACCTATATTCCTCTATAGGTATATATATACTTCTCATCCCCTTCACTTGATTATAAACCATACCTTTTATAAACATTATCTCTCTTTCCAAACAACCAAAAATTTCAATTTCAATTCCATTAATTAATTTTTTGCATATGGAATGTCCCTGAGGGTTTGATACTTGGGATTTCAAAGTACTAATTTTTTAGATTGGTTTTCTAAGTATTATTATTTATTAATTCTTTATATCCCCATATGAAATTATAAAATTCTTATGGGATACCAATCAGTTTTTTGTGATGATTGTCGCATGTTCCTAGAGTTTCTCAATGATATATAATTCATTACTATGAAGTGGAATGTGGTGAATCAGGAGTTAATATATGATAGTTAAAGGTTGGGATTGATTGCTAGAATGACACCAAGACTTATTGGGAGTTATTAGTTTTTAGATGGGTAGGTTTTAAAGAAAAATATATATAAGGTTAATGAAATTCAAAATGAATTTGAATTTTTTGTTTTGGTGATGGTTTAGTATTGATAAAAGGGTGTCAAATTAGAGTTATGAGGTTTAAAATTATATTATTTGAATATTTAACGATTCCTAGAAAGTGTTTTAGGTGGTTGATTGGACAATAGTGTAATGTTGGGTGAACCTATAGCTCAAATTCACTACTGATGTACAACTATGTGCTGGACCACACTACGGTGGACCATGTTGTGGAGGATGAAACTCCCATGACATTGGGAATGGATTTTAGTCTATGGTTTTGTGCGGATAAGAGGAACAAATGGGGGATAAGTGAAAATAAATGCCTATTTAATGGGTTGTAGTGTGTCGAAAACACCTAAAGGGGAGGCCCTTGGGTTTACTGAACGATGTTTATGATATCATGTAGCCTTTATGGTTAAGAGTTGTGAGAGAGTAGTTCCCTTAGTGCACAAGGAACTCGGTTATTTTCCTAGTCATAAAAAAAGGGGATACAGAACACCGATCATTATATTGTACTTGTTTTGAGGTACTACATGGGGTACTACACCAGGGTGAACGATGTAGTTAGATGGGGGAAGTCGATATCCAAAACACCAAGTGAGAACCAGGTCATAGTGATCATCGGGGCAGATATTGAACATTTTTTTTGAAGAAACCAAGGTGATCCATGCACTGTGAAGCGTATTTTTTTTGAACGGTTGCATCCAATTTGTGAAATAGGGAAGGGTGTGGGAAATGAAAATTTTTATCAAGCAGGTTAGCTTAGATTATAACCTTGTCGGTGATGATAGGAAGAACCATAATGTGGTTCATGTTGTGGTGGGAGATAAAAGAAAAAAAATGGATAATGTCCTCACCATGATTTTTAACATATGGTAATCCTTAGGGTGTTCATGGAGGTATTCCACAATATGGTGCATGTTGTCTATACCTCTCAAAGTATGTAATTTTTGTACATTATTCATTTACACCTCCTCAATTATTAGGGTGATTCCCCCTTTTTACCTATATCCCCCTCTCTCACACCAACACATTAAAACTATTTGATATTTCATAGAGTCCCTTCCTCCTCCACCTTTAAATATCCTTCGACTTGTGATATTTTTTATGTTGATATTTTGGTGTTTATTAGGATATATCTTCTCTTCCTTCAGTTTTTCCTCTTATTTTTCACCTCCTAGTTTCTGTGTACATTGGGTTATGGTTTAATTTATTATTACACTAGATCATTGTGTAATCATAGTGATATAATAGATATTTTACATAAAATCTATAGATGATGTTTGTAGAAAATGATAGCATGTAATTGGATGTCATTGTGATGAAGGTACAAATTACCTCATATATTTCAATGATTTTTTGAAATTAAAATAATTTTGAAATTTAATTTGAGTCACATGTGATGATATTTTAATTAAATGGTTTTAGGAGTATGTTATGGACCTTTTGGGGGAGGTTGATTGTCGTTTTTGTGTGGAAAGGTTGTCATGTGAGTTATCAGACACATGTGAATATTTGAATTCAAAATCAATTAATTATACATTGTCATAATTTTGTTAAATAACATATTGTTTTTTTATTTATCATTTTCAATCATGTCATTAGTAAGATTTTTTTCATTGGAATTAAGGACTTGAAGAGAAAATATAGTGTTCATTGGGAATATTTTTAAATGGTATATATTAAATGAGACATGTAGTCAGTATGTATTCACTAGATGTTTATGCATTTTATTTATAGCATGTGATATGTGGTCCCACCCCTGCATGTGATTGGTCTGTATATTAAATGAATTGTTATATTAATTAATTATTTTTTTAAAAAATAAAATTATTATTAATGATATGAACATTGTTTCATGGGTCATGATGGAACATCTAACAATATCTTAATGCCTCTATTGTGGATGGAGAAGGTATACATTATAAAAATATTCTAATATATGAACTGACCTTAAGGGGTATAATTTAATTCAACTAAATATATGTGATGTAGAAACCCTAGAGATATGTTACCTCAGCATCCTAAAGGTATATATAGCAGCTGAATTTTAGTAGATATCATATGGATTGATCATGTGGGACCTTTGGGAGGACATTGGGATTTCATTCTAGTGGGTGTGAGAGTGGGGTGATTGATCCTTCCCCATTGATATGTGAGTTCATTGATAGGTATTCTCTTGTCATTTTATTATAGTTTGGTTAGTTAAACCAACTCCATATTCCATGGGATGTGTTTTAGGTATTATGCCATTCCTTAAGAGCATTGATAGTGTTTTTTTTCTTCGGAGGATATTGAGTCCATAGTGTGAACATTGTGTGTCAAGGTATATATCCCCTACATGTGATGTATTTGGGATGAGATATGGTTTTAGATCAAGAAGTCTATATATAGTTTTTGTAACATGATGATACCAAGGGGACCATAGTTTGTGGTCTAGTATAATGTTGACACTAGTGATGGGTCGTTCGAATATAAATATTTTATTGGTTTTGGGGGTCACCTAAGAACCATCATTGATGGTTTTATCTTTCAATGATAGTGGTGATGATAGGTTGTTCAATTTAGAGTTAGAAATTACTTATGTGTAATGGGATTGGGTGGATAGACTACTCGTGTTATGATAAGAGGATTTATTGTCGAGAGGGATGAATTTCCCTTCGATATATATGTTTTTTATAGATTAAATATGGTATCATGTAGAAATAATAACATTTCTATTGATCATCAAATTAAATGAAAAATAACATTTGATTCATTATAACACCCCTCTATTTATAATGCCCTGGGAAATACCCTTGGATTCAAAAATTATTCTTATTGATATGAAATTAATTAGAAATACCCTTGGATTAAATTTTGATTCATATTGATATAAAATAACTTTGGAAATCACCTTGGATCCATTCGTGACACTTAATGATAAATAATTCCTTAGGAAATCCACTTCGATTTTATTGTGATTAATATTGATATAGAATCTATTAGGTAATCCCCTTGGAATAGATAGTGATTAATATTGATGTAGAATGTATTAGCTAATTCCATTGGATTCGTATTTATTCATGATTTTTATGACAATCCTAGAATAATAACTAAGATATTGCTGATGATACCGATAATATTATATCTCATATGATTACTTTATCAGAATCCATGGATGCACCTACTCTTGCATGGTAGTTAGACCAAATAATGGAGGGAATGATTTTTATCATGCACAATGACAGTTATTCATTAGAAAATGTCGGTATAATAGATCCAACATGTCATGTTTAAACTATATGATCAATGATGGTTATTAATATATTCTTGAATAGTTTATTTTTTTATTATTCTCTTTAAATCACATGTTCATACAATGAATTTAGTAGATATGTATTAGAACCCATATGTGGTTCCCTAATTAATGTTACTCACACCCTACATGAGTATACATGGAACATGGGTACTTGGTAAAACGTCATTATTCAATTGTTTTGTTTTAGTAGTAGAATGGGGTTTCACATTTGAGAGAATAGCTCAGATAGAGTTGGACAATGGGATTAATGTAAAAATATACAATAAATGTGATGGAAAACGTATATTAACATTATTTGTTTCATTTAATGTATGGTAATTATACTATTATGTGATCAATCATTATATGTTAGTATGAATTCAAGTCTGTTTGACTTATTTCTTTCAAATTAAATCTATTGTAGTATGTTCTTATTTGTATTTTTATAAATTCTTTGATGATTATTCATTATTTTTGTATGGTTTTGGGTTATTTTCCCTATTCACTCACACTTAAAAATAATAGTATATTCTCCCCCTGGTCACACCCCAGACCCTTACATCAAGTGCCAGCCTCACTTATATAGAGAGGTTCACTAAATTTCAAGAAGATATTGTTAGTCGAGAAACTAGTTGAGTGGTCTATGGGAGATTATTTTAAAATATTTAACAATGAAAAAATATATATCAAAGTAATTCAAAAAAACTATATTCCTAAAGTATCCTCAAGTACTACTAAGATAAAACAACGAGATAAATATCCAACATAATAAAAAATAAAAATATGGTATGATACATTTTCTATTGGAATCCATCAAGTCTTCCGGCCTTTTTACCTAATATTTTTGTATGATGGAAAATAGTGTTCTCATGATTGGTGTAAGAAATAAGATGTCTTGTAACATGAAACCTTCAAAGAATAAAGTGATTAGGTTAGGAAATCTAGATCAACCCTATTTCTTAGGTTGAGAAGCTAAAAAAGGATCCACCCTCTTTCCATATCAATTTTTTATTCTTATTTACTATTATTTGAATGGGATGATGGTTAGAAAATCCCTTGAATGGAGAGGGGGTTCAAATTATATTGAGTTGTGAGAGAGTTATTATTTCATTGACTAGTCTATAAATCTAGTCATCTGAATTAAAAAAATTAAATTATTGGGAATTATCTATATTCCCCCATCACTATTTTCACTCATATACATTATTTTTATGAAACTGGAGTTTCTATCTAAAAAATTTGGGAAAAAAATAACCAGGAACATGAAATTATTTAATATGTGTTTGTTCAAGTGAGTATTGGTTCATGAATATTATAGTAAATCTATTTGAGAAGCCCCTAAATAGAGAATGTTTAAATGGGTTCTATATTTATTTGAGCAATTTCTTATTTTTTTTCTAAATTAACCACTCTTGGTTTATACACTGAGGTAGTGCAAGTATCGTTATATTAGGTCTGTATAATATAGTTTTGGAAGAAAATATGGAAACAACATTCATTCATGTAAATATTTAATAACATTAGAAAATTTATATTAATAAAATAGAGAGAATATTATTTTCAAAAAATTAAAACATCATGTTTGTGATAAGAAATCCTTCCCAACAATTTCACTAAAATGGGAGAACATGATTCCCTCTATAGTTTTTTCAATTATATGAGAAGTAATATTGACTCTTGATATAATTTTTTATCTAAAAAACTATAATTGTGAGATTGAAGTAACTTTTTTATGAAGATAATGTTTTTCTCTTCAATAATTTATATTCAATATTTCTTAGAGCTCCTAGTAGAATTTAAAGTGGTCAAGTGACTACTGTTGGAACAGAGAAGTGAAGAGGTTACCCATAAAATATGTTTTGTCATATAATTCTAATTAAATACCATTAAATATATATTTAAAGGTAATCCCATACATTTTATGATTATAGAAATATGCAACAATGTTATGAAAAGTTCAAAAGTATTTCAGTGTCTTCTAAAAATGTTTGGTAAAGTGAACGAAAAATTCACATAGTGGGAGTAATAATGTTCACTCGGTTTTTAAAGAATCATATGAAATTATATATAACCCATCCATGAGATTCAAATAATGTTATATATATTATATAATATCTTATAATACTTTTATAAATTTTATAGAATCAATTATGTTATTTCAAATTTCCTTTGATTTAATTTTAGGTTCTCGAAAATTAAATTCTAAAAATCACATTTTTTCATGTGTCTCAGATTCATATGATTTATTTCACCAAACTAAATTTAATTCAATTTTGAACTTATTTATGTTTCATATTAGATAGAAAATGAAAATTAGAAATTATAATTAAATGGTTATTAGTGAATCATGAAATGAATATGTGCCATAGGAATCAGCAAAGGTGTGATATGGTGTAATATACTAGTGATTAGATGTCTAATTAAGTGTTATTTCTCACCTATGTATGAGGTATTACCAAAATATGTATTATTGGATTTTGGTGTTGTTATAATTTGGGAATCATAAGATTCATCAAATTTTTTTATTTTTATTATTTTTTTGTCGGATTGACACTAAAAATAAAAAAACATATATTTTCTTTTTGGATGAAATAATGAGTTTATATATATAATTAACTAAAAGTGAAATACATTTTATGTGATGAAGATACTATTTTATAATATTATAAACAAAAAAACATTTAAATGGGATTGTGATTTATGTGTAAAATTAAATAAAGATCATTATACAATGGACAAGAAGATCAATGAGAAAGATAATTTTTAGAAAATTTATTACAGTTTGAAAATATGTTTTCAACAAATTTGTAACCATAATTAATAATAACATTGAAAACCCTAAAATTTATTTCAAGAGTTTGATATATCATGATTCCTTGTTCAATAAATTATAACAACCCATTATGAAAAACATTAAGAAAATTGTTATCTTAATGATGTAATTGAGTATTCAAAAATAATGCATATGATAATGAGTTGAAGATAAATTATTTTATCATAGAATAATTCATTTATGATGCAAGAAATATGCAATACATAAATAATTTTTTGAGATTGCAGTTATTATTATAAAATTTATCTTGAAGGATGGACATTTTTCATGGAAAACACTCATTCTGCATGAGATTTATTCCACACCGCAAGCTGATTATGTATATCGAATCAATTGAACTGGAGAGATGGAAGTGAGGGATTTTAACTCTTTTTAATTAATATAGTTCTTAAAATATAGAAAAATATATAGAATTTTATAAACTCATTAAAAATATATTTAATAATTCTATCTCAATAATATACTTTGATTTTAATAAGGAAATAATGGGATGAAAAAAGGGTATTAAATATTAGTGTTTTTAATAGGAAGTGTAAAATTACTCCCAATAATATACATGTTTATATTGAATATAAAAGAAGAAATTTAATACTTCTATAGATGGAAATGAACATGATTCTACCAATTATGAGGAATAATAAAATTTAAATTTCGATATGAAATAATATATCTCAAATAAGGGGTTTTGAGAGACAATCAGGTCTCTTTAGTAATATGTAAGATCTTTTAAACCAGTCCTAAATAGAGAATCCCATTTAATTTCTGAATAATAATAAAAATAACTTTATTGTTCCATCATATATTATTGATTATTTATAGTTTAAAATTAATTAGTTGGTGTTCGGTAATCTAACCCAAAGTGATTTATGATACATTTTTAGACATTTTCATTCATTTCTATGTTTATGATTAGATGATTTTAGTAATCCAACTAATAGATTCTTATATAAATAGGTAATATGAGGAAAATTTGATCCTACGTTTTATGTTTTAATCCTAATGATATATTAGAATTTCATGAAATTTTTCTTTATATAATTTTATCAATGTTTGTGGGTTTATTTTCATCATTGGGAATTACAAGTGATCTACTTCAAAAGGGGTTTTGTCATATAGAACAGTTGGTGTGATGGCACGTTGAAGTGAAGTTTCAGGATGAAACACCATTCAAATTTGTAATTTCTGAACTACCTCACCGACGTAATATGGTTAGAATGTGGGTTTGGATAACAACATCCAACTTTTACATGTATTGATAATAGTTTTCATAGTAGATAATATACAGCCTGGGAAAACAACCAGCTTTAGCAAGGTGTAGGATCACATTGAGATTGAACTGTGTAAAAATTCACATTCTAATCTATAATACTTTATCAACATTTCATATCATTCCTATTATAGGTTAAATATAAAATTTATCAATTTACTCTATCCAATATTAGAGGTTCCAACCAAACTGTGTTGGGAAATCAATAGAATATTTGATATTTTGTTAAAGAATTTGTTCACACCTAACTCACATCCTTTTTATGGTGTGTATTCATGGTCATATTACCCTATAAAATATCAATATATAGTACCAAATAATTATTATTAATATTATATTTTATCCATTGATTATATCGAATTGGACGGGATATATGCATATAGATCCATGACCTCTCCAACACGGCGTTGAAAGTTGTATCATAGATAACAACCATACAAATGTATTTGAAAATGAGGTTGAAAATATATATTTTGAGGATAACCATTTCCAAATATTAAATTTTACTCATATCATACCCATGAATATTCGTGTAAGAGTCATCCTGTTAGCTCCATTGTAGACTAAGTGATATAGGGTTTTAATAAAGATGGGGTTTATCTAATAACCATTATCTATTAGGTCCCATAAATGATAGTATCATTGAGAATTCCATATATGTATAAGGATGTGAAGTGTACCTATATAGAATTTTTCTTTCTCTTCATGTGAAGGAAATGACTTTATGACATTCCACATAGTCATCCTCTGCTCAATCGTAGCTAGAACAACATCTCTCATGAAATCTTAATGTATTAAAAGAGTGTCAATAAGTCCATCGTAATGTTTTTCTGAAAGATAAATTATTTCATGATTGAAAAAATCCAAGAAAAATATCAATATCCTTAAAAATATTATACATCTTATATATGGTCTTATACCACCTTCCATGAGGGTTCTCTATGGTTTAAGGTTTAAGGGATGAAATAAACTGTTATGAAAACTCCTTCCACAATTGGAATATAAGGAACACCATTATAGTTTGTGGCATGGGATGAGCTGGTCATCCTATATTTTTATATTAAATTGGACATATATATATTATCTCATAAGTATTCATGTATGATTAGACCCAAATGAGACTTGTATTATTTTCAATCAAAAATATATTCTTGTTGAGCACCTTGATGTGCTTATCATAGGGTCTTGGATGTGTATATAGATTCAGTGTAAATGAATCATCATTATCAGTGTCCAATGTGGTTTCATCATCCCCAATATCCATGGACACTAATACCTCCTCTATAATTATTAAGGGTAAACACTTGTTCATAGGAGTCTTCTTATTAAGTGTGAGGGTCAGTTTATTTGTTTACATTACCAGTGATATATCAAAATACGTTCTCTAATGAAAATAAAGTTTTGTGGTTATGTTCCCATCATCAATGTTATGGGGGTAAAATGTAAAAGATGGTATGGATTGGATTTGGTATGATAAATGGATTTCCTTCACGATTCTTGTTTCACTAGTGATGACTAAACTAAATAATGTTAGGATATGGAGGTAAAGACACAATAATATGTACCGAAGAAGGAATTGTTGTCATGAAGGGATAATTTAGTCAATCCCTAAACATTTCATGTTCCCATTATATTAATTTCATTATATTGTAATTAGAAAAATATTTAATCCCATTTTTCTAGGACATGATGATTCTCTCTATATCCATGTGAAATAGCAGAGAAAGAAGTCACATATGCTGAGGCTTTCCCCAACTTTACATGTATTAAGTCAACCAACTTCTAGGGAATATCCTTAATTGTGAATCAATATTGATTGTAATTACCAATTATTCTATGGATGTCAAAATAAACAAGGTTATAATATAACCTAACATTAATGTGTATTCACACATATAGAAAAATAACTAATATATTTTTAAAGGTAGTGATGAGGAGTCCTAGAAAAATAGATTTTTGTAGTAGTGAGGCTTATTATTATGAGCATAAAAATACATGAAGTTCTTCTCAATATTTATAACTTGATGAAGGAATATTGATATTAATTATTATTATAGAGTAGTTATTTAATGGTTTTTAGTAGTCTTGCAAACTAGGGCCATATTAAATATTGATTGGAGTGTGATGGTTACAAACTATAATTTATCAGATCTCCTTAGCTGTACTGACAGATTTGGCTAATATTTGGATTTTGAATTCTAGATAACATCTTGGATGAGTCATGTAATATATGAAAACACCTAAAAACACCAGGTTATTTCAAGGGTTTATGTGGAATCTGTAACTCATTGTTGATATTTTCTATACAAATATCAAATATCTTCTCTTGTTAAAGATTTATATTAGGGGAATAGGCCAGTTTGATACACATGAAAATAAATTATGAGACTCTCTATTTTTTTAACATTGTTTTAATTACAGAGTTTTATAATTATTTTATTACCCAATGTAGAGATCAATAAGAAAATAAACATTTTCCATAGATCCTCCAAATTGCTGATATACCACTATTTTCTATTTTTATACCAAATAAATATTGGTTCCTCCAAAGTATAAATGATGAACCTAATATTTTATACCTAATATTATTATTGTTCTCATTAGAGGGATATGTCGGGATTTAAACCGCATGATTTATTTCTTGAAATATCACATGTTTTTTTATATTGGTAAATAGATATTATAAATGTTATGTAGAAGAGTATTTATTTCCACTCATTCAGGTTATTGATTCCTATCAAATACATTAGTTCAATTCACCCATCCATGGAGTATATTTCTATAGAATTTTTACTCTTGGAGTCAAAGTGTAATGGTGGTGCTATCTCTTGGACCAACACTCAATTAGAGATATCCATTGGATTTAGATACAGTTAGTTAACCAATATATTTTATTGGTGGATAGCTATAGTTGTACTGGGATAGTTCATCAATTTTTTTTTTACCAAGTTGAGGGACTTAATTATAGTTTATAGCGACCAGAGTTAGATAAATAAGATACTTGATCCTCTATTTCTCTATATGACTTCATATTTCTCCCAAAGGCAAAATAACTTCTTTTAATTGGAGGGGATTTAGTGATTGTGTTATTTTGGGATTTCTATGGGATTTTACTCTATAATGATATTTGATATGTGTAATTTTGTATTATTTTAGTTGATTTTCATCAAATTGCACAGAGATATTGAAATTATATTCTTAGTAGAGAGATGACTGTCTTCATAAAGTGGTGGGTTGGATATATGCTTTTATTTCAATTTTTCTCTATTCAATGATCATTAGAAAGGTGGTAGTGGGATTTTAATTGGATCTTGTAATTCAAAATTATTCTTATGATATTAGTTATGAAATTATTTTTCACAGTTTTTAGTATGAGACACTTTTCATACAGATGCCTCCTTATCTTGTTCATCTACATTATTTTCATGTTTCATGTTTTCGGAAATGGTAATATAAATAATATTTACCAAAACTCACATTGATGGAGTCAATTCATCATGAGAGTTTTATAGGCATTCACTATCCTCTAAGTATCTTACAATGGAAAAATAATAATCCTCCTTCATGTCAACTTTTTGGTGGATTATTTTAGATAACATAAAATTAGTGGCTACGCCATTTATTCCAAATATTCACCTAGAATATATTAATATATGGTGATCTAGATTGAGTCTCTAGTGTCATTCCCTATTTTCACTCCCAACGAAGTAAATGGATAGTGGATTAGAAGGAATCAAATGAGGGTTTCCTATGAACCTTCTCAATGTTTGAGGAATATAGGCCTCCTCAATGGAGGGGGGGATAGTGTTCATATCCTTGTGGGTGGGGGGTTTATTATTATGTTAATGTCATGTCCTATATCTGAGATAAATTTGGCCATAATCGGGATGTTAATAGTGGTAAGATTTCATCCATCCTTATAGGATGATTTTCTCCAATAATGATATTCTGTAGGTTGTTATAAAATCCATTTAGTTATTGGAATTAAATTAAGGCATGGGATATAAATAAAAAAAATCCCACGTGGGAGATTTTTTTCAATAGGATTTTCTATATAGTGTTTGGATTCACATTACTGAGATGAGAGTCATCTTTCTCCCTCTTGGTTGCTTGATGTTGGAGATTGTTTTTGTTGAGAAAACTATTTCTAGGATTTAGGATTTTCTATACATCACTGGATGACCAAATATCATATACATATCATGGACTTAATATTTTTCCTAGTTTAATGAAAATTTAGGATTGATTTCATAATAAAATTGGTTGGTTGGGAAGAAGGATAAAATGTTGAGTCCTATATTTTTTCCTTCTTGTAGATGTAACACCCCAAAAATCCACAATACGTTTCTCTATGAACAATGCAATAGCTTGCACTGTACGTAACATGGACTTTTTGCACACCACACCCAGTCAAAGTAGACATTATGATTAGTAATACCTACATTTTGAAATTTTATAAATTTTGTTTTTCCAAATTGACTTCATTTTTGGATTCAGAATATTAAAATTAATTTTGGGTGAATTTTTGGTAATTTTCTGAAGACATTCATTTTTTGATGAATAGTGAAAGACACTATGTTATTGTTTAAAACTGACTTTTTATTTAAATAATTAGTTATTTTATTTAAATTTATTTTAGATTAAAATATATAAATAATACCTATATATGTTCAATGTAATTCATTGGATTCGTTTTACGATAATATTAGATCTATAAAATTTTATTGATCTTTTAAGGTCTTTTACCCACCTTGTTGGAACTTTGGAAAATTTTCTTAAATTGTTATTTGTCCAAATATATGAATTGAATTTCAAAAATACAAGATTCAAGGTTTAAATTACTAAGTAAAATGTGGTTAAATAGAATGAAAGTAATTTTTGGTGAATAATTACTTTTGAATTTTATTTAGCATGATTATAATTAAATACGGTAATTAAAGGTAAAAATGATATTATAATTAACAAAACACATGTCCTAATTCAATTTTTATAAGTGTATATCGACAAAAATCAACAATATGAAAAAAAATATGTTTCTTCTGGTTCACATAATTTAGATTAGAGCATTTATTATTATTTTATTTAACGACGAGTTCAAAGTATTAAATCCCAATTTTAATAACTAAAACATTTATAATATAAGGTTATACAAAAGAAAAGTTAGACTATGATAATTAATTAGAAATTTAAAACTATTTGATACATATTGGTATTTTATTTATAATTTTTAGACCATAAATAATTATATTTATTTATGAAACAATGATGATGTAGTAATTAATTTCTTATTGAAAGAATAAAATAATTGATTTTATAAATATTAAAATAATTTTAAATTGATAATTTGAATGTATTCCACTAATTTTATAGGTTAAGATGACATTTTATGGTTAAATAAATAATTTATTTTGGAAGTTATAAGTTGTTATAACTTTCACAAAAACCAAATACTAAATAGTGTCAAAATTGACATAAGTGTGTTTTTAAAACAAATATTGTATAATTAATTGATACAATATTTCTACGAATATAATGCTTGGAAGAAAGACATATATAATGTTAGATATATCAATAATAAACAACTTGGGTTATCTTGTATTTTTATAGTGAGTTTATAAACCATTGATTATAGTAATACAACATTACATAGTAAAAGCAAAACTATTTATCTAAGTGTCAACTATAAAAGATATGGTTAATATGGTGACCTAAACATGTCTAAAACCTATTTCGGTATTAGTTTCCTAACCAAACCCATATTATCCTTGAAATAAATTGTTTTTTAGCCATAATAATTCAAATATTATTGTATAATAAAAAAATATTTCAAGCTTTTCTAAAAGTGGCCCTCACTACTCTTATAAAATGATACTTCCCCTTCTATTAATTTCACAGCTCAAAATCAATTTTTCTCACTCAAACAATGATAAAATATCCTCCCAACTACAATCACTTTATCCTAGATGCCTTACTTTTAATAGAATCCAACCTATGGATCCCTTTTCATCAAATCAAAAGGAAGCACCCGGTAAAGAGTTAATAATTTCATCACCTCTTTAAGTGTTCTTTTATTATTACACTTTCTCTTTCATTGTTGTTTGCATACAAAAATAATAACTCCAGTACCTTATACTTATTGTGATGTTAATATAAATATGTTACAACCATATTCATTATTCTATCCTTTCTATGAATTGCAAAGTCACTATTCGTGTGTACATACTACATACCGTCACCAATTCGTGTTGTAGTTTGTAATTCAGTACTTCTTTATTTGGATGGGCATAATAATGGGTATAATTGATGTAAATAATATATATAAAATGTCAATTATTATTTATATATATTATATAACATCGAATTAAATATGATTTCACCTTCAATATAATGATATAGTCGCTCCTGCATACGTACATATTACCCTCTCCACAAATGCGATGAGATTCATTCCCCATCATAATAATTCAATAATAATTTTCATTTTAGGATTAAAAACAATGTTTAATAACTTAATACAATTCTGGATACGAATAAAATAAATTCTCTCAATAACAATCATGACTTATATAACATAACATATAATGGAAAATGAATCAATTAACACCTGAAACAATGATACTACTGAAATATTATTAGAAAAGAAATATTAGAAGATCATATATGATATCATATTTATTTATGTGGTTCCAATATAATTTAATAATAATTATTTAAATATTAAACATGAGTTTAACATACCCAAAATCAAAGAAAAATACAATATAAGGGTTAATTCTGCAATCTCTTCATTATCCAAGGTTGTTTATAAGAGAGTATCTACTGGGACATCTTTATCATCCACATCCATGTTTCATAAAAATGCATTTCAAAACATTTTTAAAATTTCCTAGTCTATGGGTTAAATTAATATATACCCTTGTTTTATATTTTATAAAATGATTATAAAGGAATCTTTCTATCATTTTCCAAAGAAGGTCATTTACGACCGTTTCGATAAAATTATAGAAAGAATTTTTTTTAACTTTTACGGAAAGTGCGACTATTTTGTGCAATTATAACTCCTTCGAAACATCAATTACTAGATTATAAAAATATTTTCACAATAAATTATTCCATTTATAATTATGTGCCTTTTAAAATATTTCAAAACAAAATGAGATATTTCTGTCAAATATTTTTGGTTTCATCTAAGTCAACACCCTTTGATTAATTTTCACTTGATTGAAGTCGATTTATTATGATAAAATATTCTATATAGTATTTAATTTTATGTAATAGGTTTGACAGTGAATTGTTATTTTTATAAAATTCATTGTTTATGGGTAAATTATTAACATTTCATGTGCTAGTTTTAATATAAATGTTTATGTTATGATTCAGCCTTTTCATATGAGAATGCATTGGATATAGTAAGTGTTTGGTGGATCCCTCTATAGAAACTCGATGCAACAGAAGGTATCATGAAACAAAATACTTTCTTGGCACAGGTACTTGACAAAACTATATTTGTAGTCATTGAATGAGGGCTTGAATATGTGTTTATAATTTCTGGCATTGTGCATTCCATCATTATGAAATTGTCTATTGATATTACATATGTTTATTTTAATAGTAGAATATCAATGTAAATAAGTAAATGGATTTATTTGATTTATCTTTTCTATATTATGAATAACATTACATTCAAAAAGAATTTTTTCTCTTGTACATTTCCTTAAATATTTATGCTTCTTTATAAATGTTTCTTCTATATTGTTATCCTTACTGAGCATATGTGCTCACCCCTATCTTATGTTTTATTTTTCCCAGGATGATAAAAATTATATTACGATTACCCTTTATGAATAGGATAAAAGATATAAGAGTGTTTAAAGGGTACATAATGTTGTTTTTTATTTCATAATGAAATGTAAAACATATGTATATATCTAGTACTTCAACGGTTACAAAACTAATCGGTATTTCAAGAATTGATCCCATGTGATCTGCCAATGATATGTAATAATCCACCGACATTGGGTAACTAGGGTAAGGTCATTAAAGTTGGTATCATAGGATATTTAGTACAAACCATAGAAGTTATATGTTGAAAAGAACTCTAATGAGAAAACATTACCCTGAGATAAAATTTGAGGATTAGTATAGAAAAACATCCTAAAATTTTGGTAATGTAGAGATTTTATGTATTTTTCAAACAATACATCCATGTATGGATACAATCATGTAATGGAATATAGAGCAAATATCTACCTAGGATTTAAAAAAACTCCAACAAGTTGTTTCGGTCTTGACCTATGGTATCCTGATACAGGACACTAGGACTTGATGCACTCTTGGTTACGACACTCCAAGGGGATATGCTTTGGATAATTCACATTTTCCTTACAAGCCATTATAAAGGATTAATGAGTAAATAATTCCTCAAGGAAAACATTTTTTCATGATTATGGATTATATGCATAAACTGTTCAATTTATGTTAGGTATTTTACTAGATTGAAATTTTGTATTACGAATCACAAACAAATCTAGTATATGCCATTTTTTCGAAATTGTGCCTAGCGGAAGGAATGGGAACTATATCAATGCATGTAATCCATGTAGGGATTTCCCTCCTACTCAAGATAATTATAGTGGAGATGGTGATGCAACCGGTACTGAACAACTTATATCCATACTGGGACAACTCACTAAGGTTATTAATAATAACTTTAACCATTTGGAGCACCATGATGCACAACATGGAGGATCAATGTTAGACCTCTTTATGAGGAAACAACCACCCATGTTAAGTGGGTCTAAAAATCCATTTTTAGGTGGGAAATGGATATGTTCTGTTGAGAAAGTATTTCATACATTGGGGAGTAGCGAAAGGGAAAATGTTTTCATTCCAATTTATCACCTCACGGGAGATGTAAGTCAATATTGGTCATTAATTTGAAACACCAAAGGGGATGAAGATGTATCGAATATGGAATGGATGGAGTCTAAAGAGATTTTAAAATAAAAGTACTTTCCTCATGACCATCGAGTGAATATTGAAAAAAAAATTCTGAGTCTTAGGAAAAATGAGGATGAGAATGTCGCAACATTTGAGGATAGAATTACAAGGATAGATAGGCATGCATCAGATTTTATACGTAACCCAAGGGGTAATATTTTTCGATTCTAAGATGGGTTAAAACCATTTCTCCATCGAGCATTAGTCTCACAATCCTTCCCATAATATGATTATGTAGTCTCATGTGCTATCATGAAATAAAAAAAATTATCTAAGTCTAACGAGTGTAATGAAAAGGAAAAGGAGAATAGATCATTTGAAAAATCTTGAAATGAGAACAATGAGAAGAATGTAAAAGTTGAATTTCAAACTTGCATTAAATGTGTGAAGAAACCCCCCATTAATTTCATGAAGGGAATGAAAATCTGTTAAATGTGTTTTGAAAAAGGACACCAATCTCGTTATTACAATGGAAACAAAGAGGATAACAATGTTGAATTCTACAATTATAGAGAAATTTTTAATTAAGGAAATGAATGTACTAATATCCATGGAAACATATCTAAAAATGGACAAGGGTGAAAGGCCAAGTTTATGCGGTCACTATTGTAGAGGTTGATTCTCCGAATGATGTGGTGGCAGGTAATTCAATAGTTTTCAAAAATTTATACAATGCTTTATTTTATTTTGGATCATTGAATTATTTCATATCTTGTTAGTTTTTTATGAAAAGTAGATATTTCCAATTTTATTTAACATGGCTATTTTCAGTAAAAAAAATTTAAGGGAATTATCATTGAAATAATGTATTGTGAATCAGTCCCCATTATGGCATATAAATGTTATTTATCAGTTGATCTCATTGTCATACCCATGAATGAATTTGATATAATCATCAGTTTGTATAGGCTTTCAAACCATGATGTGAAAACTAATTGTAAGTAGAAGGATGTTACAATTATGAATGATGATAAGGAGTACCTTATCATTAGAGCAGAAACATCACCACCTGATTCTTATCTAGATCTACCCCTAGTAGATCTACTAAAATCAATTATTTGTGAGGAAGAGAATGAAATAACTATGGGTACCTATTGTGCAAGTATTTGTTGATGTGTTTCTATAGGATTCAAATGAACATCTTCCAGAACGAGAAATTTAGATTTCTATTGATTTAATTCCTTATTCAATTCCCATATTGAAGACCCCTTATAAAATGACCACTACGGAAAACCGATTATCCATGCTCAGACGTAAATGGGTTAAATATGTTGGGACAAAAGAGTATGAAGAATGTTTTGGAGAACTGAAAAGAATATTAGTTAGTGCTCCTATCTTGACTCTTCCATCGAGGAATTATGGGTTTGTTATTTATAGTGATGCTTCAATGTATGGATTTGGTTGTTTTCAGATGAAGAATGATATAGTTATTTCCTATGCATAATGACTGCTAACAATTCACGAACAAAACAATCCTACTCATGATCTTGAGTTAGTATCTATAATATTTTCTTTTAATATATTGAGACATTATCTATATAGTTATAAATGTGAGATATATACTGAAAATAAGAGTTTTATGTGTATTTTTTCAAAAAAAAAGAACTCAACATGAGGCAGAGAAGATTTCTTGAACTACTCAATGATTTTGGTTTCACTATACACTACCTCCCGAGGAAGGAAAATAAGGTAGCAGATGGGTTGTGTAGAAAGGTTCATGGTGTTTTGAATAAGATTAGATTTGAAAGGGATCATATGTCCGTGGATTAAGTAAGTATGGATATGGAAATAATAATGGAAGGTGAACCATCAATAATTTTTCATTTTATATCCATTCAACATTACATAAAAGGATAAAAAGTTCTCAGAATGATGATGAGGAGTTTAAAAATAATATTAAATCTACGAGTGATGGTAAATTGATTGACTTTGTATATGAAGTTGTAATTTTCAAATTTGTGAAGATAATTTGTGTTCCAGATATACCAAATCTAAAAAGGGAATTGTTGGATGATTCTCATAGCTCTAATTTATCTATAAATGCTGGTAGCACAAAGACGTATAGATATTGGAAGGAATCTTTTTGTGGGACAACATGAAGTGGGATATTACTGATTATGTGTCAAGATGTATGGTTTTTAAATAGATTAAGACTATAAGAAAACATCTTGGAGGAGTCATACAACCTCTTCCCATACCTGATTGGAAATGGGATGATATTATCTTGGACCTTGACACGGGGATAGCATTGACTCCTTAAAAGAATGATGCATCATGGGTCACTGTTGATCGTCTTACCAAGTCATCACATTTTCTTTCTATAAGATAAGATTTACCACTTGAACGTTTTGGAAGAAAATATATTAATGAAGTTTTATGAATTCATGGCGTACCCATATCAATTGTTTCTGATCGTGATCCCCATTTTAAATCATGATTCAAGAAAAGTCTTTAGAAATACCTAGATACTAAACTTTGATTAAGCATTACCTACCACCCTATAACTGAAAGGGAATCAGAACAAACTATTCAAATCATAAAATACATGTTGATATCTTTCTCACTTGACTATTAAGGTATATAGGATCATTATTTACTTATGGTAAAATTTTCCTATAAAGATAATTTCCATTAAATATTCAGATGGCACCATATGAAGTGGTATATGCAAAGAGATGTCACACACTATATTGTTGGGACAATTTAGGTGAAAGAAAACTCATAGTCCCTGAACATGTTGAGGAAAAAATGGAAAAGGTTTAGATTATCGAAACCCACAATAATGTAGCTCAAAGTACGCAAAACAGCTATATTGATAACTGAAGAAAGGATTTGGTATTTCAAGTAGGAGATCATGACTTCTTGAAAATATCTCCATGTAATGGTGTTGAATGATTTAGTAAGAAGGGTAAATTATGTTCTTGGTATATAGGACCTTTCGAAATTCAATAACAAATTGGATTTGTATATTATCATTTGGAAATACCACCAAGTTTCTCTAATGTTCATGATGGGTTCCACGCATCACTATTGAGAAAATACATGCTTGACCCAAGGCATGTTCCGACCTATGAAGAAATAGAAATAGAACCCAATCTATCTTATTGTGAAGAGCCTACCAAGATTATTGATATTTGAGAACATTTTTTGAGATACAAAATGTCTCGTCTGGTAAATGTTTTATGTAGAAATCATAAGATAGAAGATACAACATGGGAACCCAAGGAACTTATGATGAAGAACCACCCACTTATTTTTTTGCAGTAGTATTCTAGAAATTTTGAGGACAAAATTATTTGAAGGAGGGAAGAATAAAACGCCCTAAGCATTCCCCAATACATTTCTATTTGAATAATGAAATAGCTTGTGTTGTACACAACATGGAGTTTTATTGCACCACAACCAATCAAACTAGTTGTTATGAGTAGTACTTCCCACATTTTGTAATTTTTTAAATTTTATTTTTCAAAATGGACATCATTTTTTAATTTCTAATATCAAAATTACCATAGGGTGAATTTTTGGCAATTTTCAGTAAACTTTTCATTTTTGGATGAATAGTTTAAAAAATATGTTATTACTTAAACCCAAATTTTTATTTAAATAATAATTATTATTTTTTTATTTTATTTTATTTCAAAATAGATACATAATAACTATATACTTTCTATTTAATTCATTATAAACATTTCATAATAAAAATAGATATAAAATATTTATTTAACTTTTAACCACTTTTACAAACCATCTAGGCCCATTTTTAAATTTCCATAAAATGTAATTTTACCGCTTCTGTAAATTGAATTTCAAAACATCTGAGAGATATAGTTGACATTATTAAGTAAAATTTGATCCAATATGATTAAAATAATTTGTTGATGAATAGTAACTTTTGAATTTTATTTTCCACGGTTAAAAGTAAATATGGTAATTAAAGGTAAAAATGATATTATAGTTACGCTATATCATGTCTTAATTCTATTGGATAATATTATCTCGACCAAAATCAACCTTAAAAACAAAATATGATCATTTGGGTCCACTTAGATTAGATTAAGATATTTATTATTATTTTATTTAAAGAAGAGTTATTAGTGTTATAATCAAATTACAATAACTAAATAATTTTTAATATAATATTATACATAAGATAAATTTGACTATAAATATTCATTATATATCTGAAAATAATTCTATATATTTTAATTATAATAATAATCTGTATACATTAAATAATTAAATTTATTTTTGACACAATGATGATGTAGTAATTACATTATTATTGAAATATTAAAATAATTCATATTACAAATATTAAATGAACTATAAATTATGGATTTTTAAGTATTCCAGGAATTTTATAGGTTAATATGACATGTTAGGGTTTATTAAATAATTTTTTTTTCAAAATGATAATGATGTTATGAATTAAAAAAACAAATACTAAATAGTGTCAAAATTGACATAAATGAGTTTTTTTTAAAAAATACTATTAATTGATATAGTATTTATAAAAATATATGATTTGGAAAAAGGACATAAATATGATTATATATATCATTAATTAACAACTTGGGGTTCTCTTTGCTTTTTATAGTTATTTTATTAACCAGTTATTATAATAATGCAAGAATATAAGGTTAATGTTAAACTATATAACTAAGATTTAAATCAAATATATAAGGTAAATATAGTGACCAAAACCATTCTAAAACCTATTTGTTGATTTCTTTATTCCTAGACCCACCTTATCCTCGAAATAAATCATTTTGGTGCCATTATAAACCGAATATGATTGTATAATAATATAATATTTCATGTTTTTTCTAAAGTGACCCTTACCTCTCTTATAAATGGTTACATCCACTTATCTAAATTTCACACCTCAAAATCCATTTAGCTCATCCAAAACTGACATAATTAACCTACCAACTACACTCAAATTATACTATAGGCCTTACTTTGATCAGAAGCCAACCTAAGGAGCCCTTTCGATCAAATCCAAAGGAAGTAGCCGAAGAAGAGACAATAATTTCATCACCTCTTTTAAAGTTATTTTTTTCTTCCACTTTCTATTTCATGGATGTTTCGATACCAAAATAAAAAAACCAGTACCTTATACTTACTATGATGTTATTATATATATGGTTCACCCACATTCATTATTCTGTCCATCCTATGAATGACAAAGTCACAATACGTGTGTACGTACAATTTACTGTCTCATCGTCGTGTTGTAGTTTGTTATTCAACACTTCATTATTTTTATGGGTCTAATAATGAGTATAATTGATGTAAATAATAAATATAACATGTCATTGATTCTATATATATTACATAATGTCCAATTACATATTATTACACTGTTAATAGAATGATATTGTCTCTCATTCTTACGTACGAATTACAGTCTCCACGAACATAATGAGATTCATTCCCATAGTAATCATTCCTGAATAATTTTGATTTTATTATTCTAAATAATGTTTAATAACTTAATATCATTATTTATATCAATAAAATGCATCCTATCAATAACAAACATTACTTACGATATAAAACATATAAAGGAAAATGAATCAGTTAACACCCAAAACAGTGATAGTACTGAAATATTATTATCAAAGAAATAGTAGAAGATCATATATGTTATCATAATTATGTATATGGTCCGGTATACTTTAATAAAAATGATTTAACTATTATAAAAGTGGTTAGTATACCCTGGATCAAGGAGAAGTTTAAGTTAAGGGTTAATTCTAAAATATCTTAATTATTCGAGGTTGTTTATACGAGATTATATATAGTGACCTCTTTATCATCCACATCCGTGTTTCTTAAAAATTTATTTCAAAACATTTTTTCAAATTCCTAGACTATAGTTTAATTTCATTTATACCCTTGTTTTAATTTTTTAAAATTGTTTATAAATTAATCATTCATCCATTTTTCAAACAAGATCCTTTGTGAAATTTTCAAAAAAATTACGGAAATAATGTTTTTCATCTTATACTATGAGTGTTGTTATTTTCTGCCATTATAACACCTTAGAAGTTTTTCCTACTAGATTATAGTAATATTTTCAAAATAAATGTTTTCTATTATAATTATGGGAATCTTAAATGATTTCATAATATAAAGATATGTTTCTCTCAAATGGTTTTGCTTTCATCTATGTTAACATCCTTTAATGGATTTTCACTTTTTTGAAGTTGATTTATTATGATATAGTCTTCCATATTATATTGAATATTTTTTAATATGTTTGACTGTGGATGTGTTATTTGTATACCATTCATCTTTTATGGTTAAATTATTAACATTAAATATGCTAGTTTTAGTAAGAATATTTATTTTATGTTTCAACCTTTTCTAAAAAAGGAATGCAATGGACTTAGTAAGTGAAGTGTGGAGCCTGTTATAGCTCCATGATGCATCGGTAGGTCTCAGGAGACAAACTAGAATCTTGTAACAAGGCCTTGTCAAAATCATATTTTTACTCATGGAAGGATGCCTTGACTATGTAGTTATGATGTCTGGAATTATGTATTACATCATTAAAAATTTGGCTATTGATATTACTTGTGATTATTCGACTTGTAGAATATCAATGTGAATAATTAAATATAATTAATTAATTTATCTTTTCCATATAATATTGAGGTTTATGTTTAAAAGTCTTATGTTTTAGTATTTTTCATTGCCTTAAATTTTTATGCTTATTTATTATAGTTTCTGTTATATTGTTATCATTACTGAGATTCTGAGCTCACCCCTTTCTTATGTTTTATTTTTCCTAGAATGTGAAAAATATATTAAGAATAACTTATAGAAATTGTGTATGGGATATAGTAGTTTTCAAAGGGGACATAATGTAGTTTTTTATTTCATGATGTAATGTAAAACTTATGTATGTATATAGTACATCTAATGCTACTAAACAGATTGGTCTATCAGGGATTTATCCCTCATGATCATGTAAATGTTATGTAATAATGCACCAAATCGTGGTAACTAGGGCCATGTTGTTACTAATAATATGAAAATAATGTGGGGGTAATAGTTACTATAACACCTCGAGATTTTATGAAAAATATTATTTTAATTTCATTAATGTCTTGTGTTGTATGCTACACCAATATTACCTTGCGCTATACGCAACACCGTATTAGCTTGCAGGATATGCAACACTATTCTTGGATCGTGTTACACACACTTTTGATAATAGTTATTCTACGCAACATTGAGTATATATATATATATATATATTCAATGTATAAATGAAATATGGTTGGATTCTATTATACAAAACAAAGAAGGATTCTTGCACAACACGCAACCCTGACTTGGCTTGCATTACACGCAATCACGACCTTCCTCGATAGCGTGCGTTGTACGCAATACCAGGTTTTACTAAACAACGATATATTAATATAATATTATTATGAACTAGCTGTTATGAATAGTATTAACTAAATTTTGAATTTTATAACATTATTATTCATCATAAACATTTTCTAGAACATTGTATAAGATCAAAATAATTTTTCAGGTAAAATAAGTATTTTTAAAAAAATGCAGTTTTGCCGCCTTTTGATGGCGCACCCACTTTAAATCTTGTTCTTGACATGTTTATAAGTTCAATTTTTCAAAATAAAATTATTCTTTGGAATCAAGATAAAATTTTTTACCTTGGGTAAATTTTTCATATTATTCTGATAACATTCATATTTTAATGAATAGTAAAAACACGCTCTATTTTAATTAAAAACAACTTTTTTCATCGTAATAACTTATGTAGTTAAATTATAATATTGAATGGTATTAATGTATAAATAGAATATAATTTTACCATTTAATATAATGTATGAAATTAGCATTGATTTTACCTTGAATTCGTAGGTTAAATCAATTCAATCTTTTGTAATGTTTTAAAGAAAAACCTGTTTTCTTTCGACAGTGGGATTAATTTTAATTTAATTTCTGAAACTTTTTGTATTGAATTTGGAAAAATGGATTCCATATTTGGAATCCGTGGGTCCAAATTATGCTAATAAGCTACTTTTTATTTTTGGGAATTATGAATAGTAAGTACGGTAAATTTTATTTACCATAGTTAAAGGTAAATCGGGTAATTAAGGGTAAATATAAGATTATAAAATTACCCTAACACATGCCAAAATACTATAGGATGGATAAAAGTAGACCCATATCACCTAAGGGTTGGATTACATTCATTTTATGGACTTTTGACTGTGAAAATAATTTAATTATTATTAAAACCAAAGAAAGTGACAACATGTCACTCTCTTAAATATTATAAGTATAATAATTTTAATATAGTGATAAACATCATAAAACTTCGAACATGAATAGTATATAGAAAGATAATAAAATTATCTACATAATTATAATTTATTATAATTTTTAGGGATTAAATAATTGTCATTAATGGTGATACATTAATGATGAAGAAATTATTTATTTAGTGAAAAATCAATAATATATTTTTTATTGAAAGATTAATACATATAAAAAGGCCAAAAAATCTAAAAAATCTTATTATTAGTGTATATATAAACTCTAATCATCCACTGGACTAATTATGTACTATTTGGATCCTTATTATGATGATTATGACACTTATATTATTTTATTTTAAATGATGCCAAAGTTGTCACCTTCATAATTTAAAAAATATAACAATTTAACTATTGTTATTTTAAGATTATAAATTCGAGTAAAAGTATTATTGTAAAATTTAATAGATTTATCTTCATAATAGAATTTTATTTTTAATTTTTAGGCTACAAATCAGTATATTAAATAATTATATAAAAATGTTGTAGTAATTATTTTATTACGAGATAAACCAAATAAATGGTTTTAGAAATAATAAAATAAATATTATATGAACTATTTAATGTTCTCCACTAATTTTCTAGATAAATATGACATTTTATGAATCTATTAATGCTTTTATTTCGAACATATATTCTGTATATATTTTATTTAAATTCAATCAAATGAATAGTGTCAAAATTGACACTATTGTTATTTTATAAAAATAACATATTATAATATTGTTTAAAAATCACAAAATATTTAAATGTTATAAATTTACATTTATATGGTCTAAAATGTTATAAAGTATCCAATTATGGACAATTCAAAACAAATAAGTAATTTTTTGTTATAAATTAAAATTTAGAATGGTATTACCACAAATAAAATTAAATTGATTTAGCAAGGATAAATCAAGTTGATAATGATTAAAATAATTTCCTAACATGTCAAAATTTTATTGGTTGATGAGATTACAACCCTATATCATCTAATATTCGAATATGAGTCATTTTTTGAGGTTTTTAAGTGGGGTTAGAATTATTATAAATTAATATTTTTACGATTTCCAAAGGTGCCCCTCCCCTCCCTTATAAAAGGGCACCTCCTCCGTCTCTTTCTCACTCCACTTTGAGACTTCAAGCTCGGCCACCCCCTTCCATATTATCTTATCCACTTCCCTAGAAACATCCTAGAGGTCCTCGTCTTCTTCAAATACCAATTTTAGTGCCCTAAGAGGGGGTCTTAAAGAGGTGCTTCAAAGAAGAGGTAATTTCCGTTACCGATAGTTTCTACATTATTTCTTCTTCCACTTCTTCTTCATAGGTTGTTTCACTATGAAGTAATAACATCAGTATCACTAATATACTGATATGTTATTATAAGTATAAAACAACCCTATTTCACCATTTATCCATCATACGGAAAACGAAATCACCGCGCGTGCATATGTACAGAATAACGTCTCCACGCCGTGGTGTAATCTATTTTCCACCACCACCTTAATGGGATGGGTATAATGGTGTAAATAATAACTATATATGATTATTGTAAAGTTATATTGATTCTTTAATTGTTTACATACACTCCAATAAAATTCCACGATCATGGGAACGATATCATCGCTCATGCGTACGTACGGAATACCGTCTCCACGACGCGATGAGATTCATTCTCAATGATTAACCATTCATAAATGATTATAAAGTATATATAATAAGTAGTCATTAAATATATGACATAATAATTATACTGGATTTATGTATATATATGTATGTCATCCAATTAATTCCATTCAATTCAATGAGGAAACGAAAACAACGTTCATGCGTACGTACGGCCTACCGTCTCCATGAACGATGTATTTCTTTCCATTTATCGATCTATTATATATATGTATATTCTGAATATATATTATATATAAATCATGTTTTATATTCTATAATTATGTACTCTTGATCTAAGTAATCATATGAATAATTACAAGTCAAAGCACGGACGACAAATAAAATGAGTTTACCCAAAATGCGTTTTAACAAGGAATTTACAAAAGAACGGGTAATATAAAGTCATAAGTGAACCATATATGATATAATAAAAATGAATATGACTATGTAATAAGTCAATAAAATTATTTAAATCATTATACATGAGGTTCGGATACTTATGATGCAAATCAGACCTAAGGTAAGGGAAAAATTGTGCAAATCTCATTTTTATCCGAGATTGCTTATTCGTAATTATTTACTGGGGTTACTGCTATCATTATTTTACATGTTTTATAAAATTTTATTCATGTATGTTTAAAGTACTTTTTAACAATTTTACTTTTACCCCATGGTATGAAAGGAATCATTTTTTATTTACCCTACAAGGTACTTTTTGACTTTTTCGACAAAAGTACAAGGAGAATGTTATTTTTAACTTATACGGCGTGAACGGAATTTTATGGTTTCATAACGCCTCATTCCCAAGAAGCTTCCTCTACACGATTTCAAGATTATTTTCATAAAAACCCTTTTCTTTTGATATTGCATGGAATTTTTTGAAAAGAAAATGATTTTAAAGATGAAAGGATATTTTCCTCAAGAATTCATTTCAAGTGTTTTTCCAGAACTATTTTCCATCTAAGATGACATTATTTCATATGTGCATGTTTCAAGTAATATGTATCTATGATTTAATTGGTTTCAATTTTCTTATGATGAAATGATATCAAACTTTTATGGATTAAGTTATGATGGCATGATGTTTAAGAATCTCATTTTATTACATGGGTTATGCTATGATGTATGATTTATGATTTTGTGGCACACGAAAGAATGATTTCATTATGAGATGGGTGGGACCTATATCTCCCTCCAATGTAATGGATACAGATTTTATATCTCATGAGATAGACATGGCTGGAATGGTATGTTAATCCGGTTCAGGGTTACAGGACTGAAACGAGGAGTGAACTCAATTCAGAATGGGACATTGTCCACTAAGATGGTCTTGGAACCAATGCCTTGTCTACTATGGAAATCAATACATGTGATTAATGGATGCCACAATTACATGTTTTATTCCCATGCTATTTTATCATGATTTATGTTCCATTATGATCTACGCCTTATGTACTTCCATGTTTTATGTCTTTGCTCATGATTTTTAATGTTCATGTTTTTTTAAGTTCATATTTATATGGAATGTTTTATTTTATATATTCTTACCCTTACTGAGCATTTGAGCTCACCCCTTTTGTGTTTTCTTTTCCCCCAGGATTAAAAGAAAGATTTTAGGTAAGGAAACAAAAATGGGATTATATTTATGGGAGATGTTGAAGATCTTTCACCACGATTAGAAGATTACTTTCCAAGTTTCCAAAGACACTAAACTATTACTGTCCTTGTGTGTATGTTTTTGTTATATACTAAGTATTCCGCAAAAGTAATGTAATGTCTATGTACGTCAAGCTTCGGGTCTCTACAGTTGGTATCAAAGGAAAGGTTTAGTCAACCTTTGGAAACTAGGATGCGAAAACATTAGTGAGATCCCTAGAGATATTTCTAAGGTATGTCTAGGGATGTCCCAAAGGATAAGTATACATATAGGATATAGTCCTAAAAATATGATAACAATCTTAGATTTTAACCTAAGATGTTAGATATTGAGGGTGCTCCCCCATTACTATGTTGTTTTCCCTAGCATGATTTTTTCCTCTCACGCTATTCTTTTTGGGTTTTATAAAATGGATGGAAACAGGAAGATTCATGATAATGGAGGATATGACGGACAATGGAATGATATTCTTCATGAGAAACCAAATGAAAAGGGATTTTGAAGTCCAAACATCATTTTTATGCCTAATAAGAAATCTCATAATATGATCAATAATCTCAACTTTGGTAAGTTTCCCGACTCAGATAATAAGGGATTGATGGAGTTTCATGATGATCATAGAGGAAAGAAAGGTTAATTTCCCTCATGTAAATCATGTGGGATGAGGCATCAGGGAGATTGTTTCAAAGGAACTGGAAGATGCTTTGGGTGTGGAAAAGATGGACACAAAGCCAGTAAGTGCAAAGGAAAAAGTTCATTTAACACCATGGACAAGGATAATGGTACTTCTACGACATCAACAATAATTAGATGTTTTAAATGGGGAATGTATGAGCATTATGCAAACCAATGACCTCATGGAAAATCTCATGAAGAGAATCAGCATGGTCATATGGGTAGTATTTATGTGGATGATGATGAGGACACTACAAATGATATATGAGATGAAATAAGTGTTGAAGCTCAGTCGGTTGTTTTAGAAGGTAGTGGAATGATTGTATGTTTATCGAGAGTTATGTTGTATAGTTAATGGTAATACGGAATAAAGAATCATCTAAGGATTGTTACACTATTGTTTTTCCTAAAATTATTTGAAAGTATATATTGAATGGTACCAGTAACCATGGAAGGTTATTCATATATTTTTGTAAAGTAGATGATATGAGCATAATGAAGGAATAAGAAGATAATGAGATGTTTGATTGTATTCATGAGATCATGATTGATATAAGGACTAAGTGATATCATGGTTTGAGTATATAGAATTTTGAGGATTTTGGTATGTGGAATGTGTTAACTTTTAACTACATTCATGTTTTCACTAAGGTTCAATGGGTATTAATTTTTCAAGAGAATACATGATTAAGGCCTTCAAATGATTGTAATGTGACCAACAATACATATCTTATGATATATGGGGATCAACAATGGTATTAACATGCTTCTTATATGAAATATATGGTAATAGTTTACACTATAATAAGACAATGGCGTGCAATATTATGGATAAGCCTAAAGATTGGAATGGAATATGTTTGTCATAAGTTAGTATTGTTTAAGGATATAACCTTTTTCGATATTATTGATGGGATGATATAGTAATGTTGTTTTAGAAAAAGGACAACCTATAGGACGAGCGACAACCCATCACGTCGGAAAAGGCTGTGGGAATTAAACCCGCAACCGAAGTGCGACTAGCCTTTATCTCCTACCACTAGCCTACATGAAGTCCGTGGTTAGGTGAAACTAGTTTTATTTTATTAAGTGGTATGATATATGAAGTCTATGTTGATTTTTGGAACCATATACGATTAATCTAACCATAAGATGGACTTATAACTTTTGCTAACCTTTTGTTTGAAAGAGATGGAATGACCCATCATTATATCACATGATCTGCAAACACATCACGAATAACAAATTCAACTTCATTTCTTTAAGAGATGAAGTGGAAATTGTTCAATTCATGAACAACATTGAGATTGTACCAAAATCATGAAAGTATTTATTTTCATTCGTCAACTTTAGGGAAATGATCTTGAAAACCAAAAGTGTTGTCCTAGTTCCCTTATATCCGATGAATCAGATGGTACCTTAGATCATCAAAAATCAATAGCTTTGTGATTGTTGCCTTTTTCATAGCCATATTCACTACCACTCTCCATCAGAAGTTGATGGTTAGAATTTTCTTCCATATCCATATTTTCACCTATGTTCTCCTACGTGGAAACCCAGTGATGAGTTAATTTGGGTAACCTTTACAGTTCATACTTTAGTTTTTAAAGCCATGTTTTGGTATTCCTTTTTACGATGTGGGGTTCTATTAAACAAACTTTCCAGTAGTAAACCATTTATAACCTCGATGAATTTCGAGGGAGAAATTCATTTTAAGGGGGGTAGAATGTAGCACCCTGAGATTTTATGAAAAATATTATTTTAATTTCATTAATGTCTTGTGTTGTATGCTACACCAAGATTACCTTGCGCTATACGAAACACCGTATTAGCTTGCGGTATATGCAACACTATTCTTGGATCGTGTTACACACAATTTTGATAATGGCTATTCTACGCAACATTGAGAATATATATATATATATATATTCAATGTATAAATGAAATATGGTTGGATTCTATTATATGAAACAACGAAGTATTCTTGCACAACACGCAACCCTTACTTGGCTTGCATTACACGCAATCACGACCTACCTCGATAGCGTGTGTTGTACGCAATACCGGGTTTTACTAAACAATGATATATTATTATAATATTATTATGAACTAGCCGTTATGAATAGTATTAACTAAATTTTGAATTTTATAACATTATTATTCATCTTACACATTTTCTAGAATATGTTATAAGAACAAAATAAAATTTTCAGGTAAAATAGGTATTTATAAAAAAATGTAGTTTTGCCGCCTTTTTATGGTGCACCCACTTCAAATCATGTTTTTGACATGTTTATAAGTTAAATTTTTCAAAATAAAATTATTCTTTGGAATCATGATATAAAATTTTACCTTGGATAAATTTTTCATATTATTCTGATAACTTTCATATTTTAATGAATAGTAAAAACACTCTATATTTTAATTAAAAACAACTTTTTTCATCATAATAACTTTTGTGGTTAAATTATAATATTGAATGGTTTTAAAGTATAAATATAATATATTTTTACCATTTAATATAATGTATGTGATTAGAATTGATTTTACCTTGATTTCGTAGGTTAAATCAATTCAATCTTTTGCAATGTTTTAAAGAAAAACCTGTTTTCTTTCGACAACAGGAATAATTTTAATTTAATTTCTGCAAATTTTTGTATTGAATTTGGAAAAATGGATTCCATATTTGAAATACATTGGTCCAAATTATGTTAATAAGCTACTTTTTATTTTTGGGAATTATGAATGGTAACTACGTTAAATTTTATTTACCATAGTTAAAGGTAAATCGGGTAATTAAGGGTAAATATAAGATTATAAAATTACCCTAACACATGCCAAAATACTATTGGATGGATAAAAGTCGACCCATATCACCTAAGGGTCGTATTAGATTCATTTTATGGACTTTTTACCATGAAAATAATTTAATTATTATAAAAACCAAAGAAAGTGACAACATGTCACTCTCTTAAATCTTATAAGTATAATAATTTTAATTTAGTGATAAACATCATAAAACATCGAACATGAATAGTCTCCAGAAATATAATACAATTATCTATATCATGATAATTTATTTATAATTTTTATGGATTAAATAATTGGCATTAATGGTGATACATTAATGATGCAGAAATTATTTATTTAGTGAAAATTCAATAATATAGTAGTTATTGAAATATTAATAAATATAAAAAGGCCCAAAAATCTGAAAATAACTTATTATTAATGTATATATAAACCCTAATCATCCACCGGCCTAATTTTGGACCATTTGGATCTTTATTAAGATGATTATGAAACTTATATTATTTTATTTTTAATGATGCCAAAGTTGTCACCTTCATAATTTAATAAATATAACAATATAAAAATTGTTATTTTAAGATGATAAATTCGAGTAAAAGTATTATTGTGAAAGGTAATAGATTTATCTTTATAATAGGATTTTATTTTTAATTTTTTGGATAAAAATAAGTATATTAAATAATTAAATACAAATGTTATAGTAATTATTTTTTTAAGAGATAAACCAAATGAATGGGTTTAAAAATAATAAAATAAATATTATATGAACTATTTAATGTGCTACAATAATGTTCTAGATACATATTACGTTTTATGAATCTATTTAAGCTTTTATTTCGAACATATCTTCTGTATATATTTTATTTAAATTCAAACAAATGAATAGTGTCAAAATTGAAACTATTGTTATTTTATAAAAATAACATATTATAAAATTGTTTAAAAATCAAAAAATTATTTAAAAATTATAAATTTATATTTATATGTTCTAAAACGTTATAAAGTATCCAATTATGGACAATTCAAAACAAATAAGTAATTTTTTGTTATAAATTAAAATTTAGAATGTTATTACCAAAAATAAAATTAAATTTATTTAGTAAGGATAAATCAAGTTGATAATGATTAAAATAATTTCCTAACATGTCAATATATTATTGGTTGATGATATTACAACCCTATATCATATAATCTTTGAATATGAGTCATTTTTGGAGGTTTTTATGTGGGGTTAAATTTATTATAAATTAATATATTTGAGATTTCCAAAGGTGCCCCTCCCCACCCTTATAAAAGGCCACCTCATCCCTCTCTTCCTCACACCACATTCAGACTTCAAGATCAGAAAAACCCTGAAATATTCTCTTATCCACTTCCCTAGAAAAATCCTAGAGGTCCTGGTCTTCTTCAAAGACCAATTTTAGTGCCCTAAGAGGAGGTCTCAAAGAGGTGCTTCAAAGAAGAGGTAATGTCCGTTACCGATTCTTTCACCTTTATTTCTTCTTCCACATATTCTTCTTAGGTTTTTTAATTATGAAGTAATAATATCAGTATCACTAATATACTGATATGTTATTATAATTATGAAACAACCCTATTTCACCATCTATCCATCCTACGGAAAACGAAATCACCGCGCGTGCGTACGTACGGAATACCGTCTCCACGCCGTGGTGTAATCTATTTTCCACCACCACCTTACTTGTATGGGTATAATGGTGTAAATAATAACTTTATATGATTATTTTAAAGTGATATTGATTCTGTAATAGTATACATACACTCCAATAAAATTCCACGATCATGGGAACGATATCATCGCTCGTGCGCACGAACGGAATACCGTCTCCATGACGCGATGAGATTCATTCTCAATGATTAACCATTAATAAATGATTATAAAGTATATATAATAAGTAATTATGAAATATATGACATAATAATGATTCTTGATTTATGTATATATATATATATATATGTCATCCAATTAATTCCATTCAAATTAATGAGGAAACGAAATCAACGTTCATGCGTACGTACGGCCTACCGTCTCCATGAACGGTGTATTTCTTTCCATTTATCGATCTATTATATATATGTACAGTCTGAATATATATTATATATAAATCATGTTTTATATTCTGGAATTAATTAATCATGATCTATGTAATCATATGAATAATTACGAGTCAAAACACGGATGACAAATGAAACGAGTTTACCCAAAACGCTCTTTAACAAGGAATTTACAAAAGTACGGGTAATATAAAGTCATAAGTGAACCATATATGATATCATAACAATGAATATGATTATGTAATAAGTCAATAACATTATTTAAATCATTATACATGAGGTTTGGACACTTACGAAGCAAATCACACCTAAGGTAAGGGAAAATTGTGCAAATCCCATTTTTATCCGAGATTGCCTATTCGGAAGTATTTACTGGGGTTATTGATATCATTCATTGACATGTTTTATAAAATTGTAATCATGTATGATTAATATTCTTTTTAAAAATTTTACTTTTACCCCATGGTATGAATGGAATATTTCTTTTATTTACCCTACAAGGTACTTTTTGACTTTTTCGACAAAAGAATGAGGAGAATGTTATTTTTAACTTATACGGCGTGAATGGATTTTTACGGTTTCATAATGCCTCATTTCCAAGAAGCATCCTCTACAATATTGCATGATTATTTTCAAAAAAACCCTTTTCTTTTGATATTTCATTGAATTTTTTGAAAAGAAAATGATTTTAAAAAAGAAAGGATATTTTCCTCAAGAATTCATTTCAAGTGTTTAGCCAAAACTAGTTTCCATCTAAGATGACATTATTTCATATGTGTACGTTTCAAGTAATATGTATATATGGTTTAAATGGTTTCAATTTTCTTATGATGAAATTATATAAAAAATTTATGGATTATGTTATGATGGAATGATGTTTAAGAATCCCATTTTATTACATGGGTTATGCTATGATGTATGATTTATGATTTTGTGGCACACGAAAGAATGATTTCATTATGAGATTGGTGGGACCTATATCTCCCTCCAATGAATTGGGTAAAGATTTTATATCTCATGAGATAGACATGGCTAGAACGGTATGTTAATCTGGTTCAGTGTTATAGGACTGAAACGAGGAGTGAACTCGATTCAGAATGGGACATTGTCCACTAAGATGGTCTTGGCAGCAATGCCTTGGATACTATATAAATCATTACATGTGATTAATGGATGCCACAATTACTTGTTTTATTCACATGCTATTTTATCATTATTTATGTTCCATTATGATCTATTCCTTATGTACTTCCATGTTTTATGTCATTGCTCAAGATTTTTAATGATAATGTTTTTTAAGTTCAAATGTATATGGTATGTTTTATTTTATCCATGCTTACCCTTACTGAGAATTTGAGCTCACCCCTTTTTTGTTTTCTTTTCCCCCTGGATTAAAAGAAAGATTTTAGGTAAGGAAACAAAAATGGGAAGATCTTTATGGGAGATGTTGAAGATCTTTCACCACGATTAGAAGATTATGTTCTATGTTTCCAAAGACACTAAACTATTACGGTCCTTGTGTGTCTGTTTTTGTTATGTACTAAGTATTCTGAAAAAGTAATTTAATGACTATGTAAATCAAGATTCGGGTCTCTACAGTTACTATCTAGAGGAGTGGCTTCATTTTTTGGAGAAAAGTGTGTTAAAAACACATATGATATTTCTCCAACTTAGGGTTTTGAGCCGTTGAAATGGATACCATGCCAACATGGGGGAATATATCATTTTTTTCATTGAAATGGTTGGAATAATCCCTTCAATATAGTAATATAATTCAAAAAATTTGGAGATACACCTATATGTTGTGAAAAATTAGGGTAGGTACACTTATTTAAAAAGCACTAGAATATCACACTATGGAGGGTTAATCGGAATGAATATAACCAGTATCCAATCGTCACTACCTCTTTCGAAATGAAAACAAGATTTTAATCATCCTCTATGAGGGTATTTTAGACATGAATCAATCATAAAATATTTTTCCCTTCTTATTTTTATGGAATAGTAAGATAAAACACAATTTCATTGTTTATGAAAAGGGTACAAGGTCATGGGGATGATTTGATAATGAGCGTCACCACGATTTTTTTGATATGTTACTTCATTGGTCTATGATGTGGTTCCTAGTATATTTGACCCTTATTTCTCACATGAAAATTGGAATAATGGAAAAATCAATGAATATTCAACATGTAGAGGATGTTTGTTTCAAGAGGATGAATCATCTTGAGGAGGTATTTTGTAAAGAGCTCCAAGTGGAGGAACTCTATGGTTTCTATCAAATTCATAATCATGGTGATGATATCCATTTTTTATTAATATTTTTCCATAGGAAATACACCATAACATACACCCTGGGTATAAACTATGTGGTTGTTGGTTTAGTTTCAACATGGAGGACTATCATGGTTAGCAATAATTAATGAGTTTTAAATGGGAGTAAATCCTTATTGTTCGATTATTAGGATATGATGTGGAACCCAATAAAAATAACTCTAGAGATTACCTCCATTTTTAATATTTACATTTTGAATATAATGAACTATTTGGATAATATATTTGGTTTAACGGGGTGCACCTCCAAGATGGATTCTCCAAGGATGACCTTTAGTGTTATTATATATACTACTGTGGTGAGGAACATCAACACAGGTGCTATAGGGAGAACCTCCAATGTTTATTTTTATTTTACCACATGTAGGACTTCTATGGTCATAGTTACCTTATATTATAAATTAATAGTTGATATATCACAATGAAACATTTAGAATTTTTCCACAACATCAGGGATGTTGGTGTGGAAATAGATATGAGCCTTCCCCATGGTTTCTAGCAGGATATGAAAAAAATATCATGAATATTAAAGGGAACAAGGGTATGAGCCTACTCATGGGTTTAATGTTATTTTTGGGGAGAGATTGTCCAGATTTTCTTGGTTGAGATACAACTTTTGGAACCATTATCATAATTGGGATTTCATAGTGTGTTTAGTTACATTCAATACTGGGATCCTGCCTAAGATGTTCTTCGATTTCCACATGAATATACCGATAAAGTAATTGTGTGTTATAATTAATATAAGATATTTACTTGGTTTATAGTAGTATATTATAATATTATTATTAATGGTAAGTAGGAATATGGCCCCACTCTAGGGTTTTCATCAAAATATTTCAACAAACAACATAAATTTGACGACAAATATAGGCCTATTCTGTTTTCAAAAGGGATATGACTATGAACATATTGATAGCTAGAAAATATGGGAATAATCATTGGTTTCCACATATGTATGCCAAAAGAATACTTGAGAGTGAGAAATAATAGAGGATATATCATGGGTTTTGATCCTAATATTCTAAATACGTTCTTGATAAATGTAAGAGTATGTGCATTATCCTTGGTTGTTTTCTAGATATAACTAAAAACATCTTGTGGGTGTGAAATAATATTGGTATTCTCAATAGTTTCTACTTGTATATTTTGATTTAATTATTTAATGAGTTATATATTACGGTTTTTAGTTAGGATTATTTTTAGAATATATGAATGACCTTCTTAAGATCTAGAAAAATTATTAGCTTTCCCCTTGGTTTCCACCGATATTTGTTAATGACCATCATGGATGACATTTTAGGTAATATAAAACACCAATATTACATTTATTATATGAATATGTTCCTTATTTAAGATTATTTGAGAAATTATATGAGCTTTTTCTAGGTATTCACTTGCCTCTAGAATATGACAATAAAAATCATAGTCAATAACAAGATTATTCAATATTTCCTATGCTTATAAAATAAAGAACATAAATATGAACATATTACTTAGGCCAGGAACATCAAATTAGTTAAATTGTATTTCTGATGCATCGACTAGTTGTGCACCCTATCCTAAGGTTCTTGTAGAAACGTCCAGTTTTTCTAAGGTGTTAAGAATTAAATAGTGTATTTGTTGATGCCGATTGGATTGAAGAGAATTATGGAAGGGGAAGTCAACCATAATCAAAGAATAAAATAATACAACACTAGAAATAAAATTTCATTATCAATTAATCTCACCCATGGGTAAACGATTAAAATTGGGATCACAATTTTAATTCTAATGTGTTTTCCCACACATAGATTTTTGGTTAGTTCGGAAATTCTTTCCAAATGTAGAATGTCAAATTTATATATTAGAGACACATTAGATTGAACATTATTCCAGAGGATATGAGGTTAGCTCTTCCAAAAAAAAGAGTTTTTTGATGCCTTGATAAAGACTCCATTATTTATATATGTCTTATTGGTGGATCCTTATTATTAATAATATTAAAATGAGTTAATTTAGTATAATTTATTAATCAAAACCACGTGTTTATGTGAACATATGTATATTTCTAAGGTTCTCCATCATTGTTTGTATTATGATTATACTATTTTTTCAATCCATATGATCAGGATACCATTAATTTTTTACTATGTAAGGTGTTAGTAGTATTTTTTGACTTGGAATATGGATCGTGAGAGGGGTTTCAAGTGTATAATTTGGAAAAAATTATAACCAACGTATTGTGGTTCAAAATAATAGGAAATATAATAACATTTAAGGTTATGTGACTAAGACTACTATAGTTCCATTGTATTTCAAGAAAATTAAACCATTTTTTATCATCTTAACATTATGTAAAATTGATTAAATATTTTATAGTTTAATCCCATTAAATTAGGACTACTAGGAAATATGTGTTTAACATTTTTTAGTGTGGGACATTTGCACGAGTTGTCCTTTCTACATAGTCATATTTATTGGTAATGGTGAAAAATTGGGTATGATGAGGGATTACACATGGAAAGAGTCCCATAACATGTACATATACAACATGTATATTAGTTTCTAGACCAGACATAGAGACAAGAATCATGGGGAATATTGACCAATGAATAATGGTTGGAGTTTATAAGTAGTAGAAGGAATCTTCTATTGTTTTTCTGATATATGAATCAGTGATGGTTTTTTTATTACATCATATTAGAGATCTATATGTGTATGTATCATTTAATAGACCAAAGAGGCTCATTGAATAGTAAGTCAAAAAAGATTCATGACAATGGACAACCAGGATAAGCATAATGTACTAATATTGGTTTAAAAAATAGTCTAATGATGGGGAATCTCATTGTAAATGGAATATAATACATTAAACACCATGAGGTCCCATTAAATTAGAGATTAAAACCCAGATAGATATTTTAACATGGAATAGATTATATAAGGGGGCCACTATGGAATTTATAATGGATTAAAGTATCTTAGGAAGACATGAAGGAGGCCTATGTGAGTAGGTTCCTAGGTAGGTGACCGCTGTGAATTGGGATCACAAGTGGGTGGACTTAGTGATAATGTACCTAACCATTTTTCTAAAATAAATAGGTATCAATGGTATTGAAACTTACATAGATATGATGCCTTATTAAGGACACCTGGTTAAAGGGGTGAAAAATAGAGATGATCAAGGTGCACCTCTTGTGGGATGATCTGGGTGCATCCCACATTATGTTGAAAACTATACCAAATTGAGGCAATCAGGTCACATGAGCATACTTCTTGATGAAATTCCTTCACCCTAGTCTTTTGTGTGAATAGTTTTGTGTGGTATTTCAATGATTATCATTTTTTAAGGAACAAATAATCTATATTATTATTACATTTCTAATATTTTTTAGTCAAATCTACCATAGGAGGGATCATGAAGGATATGGGAACATATTTCATGTACTACACTAGTTTTGGTGAATCTCCATTTTGATCATTTCACACATTTCATTCTATAGTCGAAAATTGGAGGTTTAAGGTCTTATATAAGCATCATGAGATGGTATCCCAAGTAATATCAATTAATTTATTGGGGAACCAATATTTATGGATTTATTCACACAACAGATGCATGTATAAGACTAGTCATGCATGACCATGAACTGATATTGAGTATAGCAGTTGAATAGTGTGTCATAGATCGAGTGTATGGATCCATAAAAATATTGGTTTGAGGTGAGCTTGGAACTCATGGTTTCTTACCCTCATTAAATATTTTTAAATCTTTTTTAGGGAATAATGGAATCATTCCATTGTTAAAATTCATGTTCAAATACTGTCAATGAAATCTATTAATAATAAATAATCCAAATAATAAAAAATTATAATTCCAATGAGTCCAACACTAATACCAACATTACAATGAGGTAACAAAACCTCCCAAGAAATATGATTACCCATCATCCTTCAACTCCTATGATTTAGAATATATTTAACATGTAATATATGTTAATAAAAAACACAATATAACACTCTCTATTCCAATTCTCATATCATATTTAAAACAAAAATACATTCACCAAAAATAATGAGGAGATATAGATAAAAACAATACATATTCATCCCTTTTTTTATTTTCCTTATCAAATTATCTGATTATGAATGTGAAAAAGATATCTACCCATAATGGAGAATAATAAAATCATAAAAATAAACATTAGTGAATAGTAATCAAATCATATAAAATAATGTGATAAATCTATAATCCAAATGTGACGCTCATTCCCAAAAATATTCCTCATTCATTATTGATTATATTTATGTAATTGATTCTTTTTTATTAGAATTTTTCTTTATGTATAATCTTCCAAAATAAGCTAAGAAGATATAATGATTTTTAACAAAATAATATAATACCAAGAACAGAAAGATATTTTTAATAGGAAACACAAAAATTCAATCATGTATATAATTAAAAAACATAGATAATGTGTATTGAAATCCCCCACCATAATTGGAGCTTTATAAATAACTATACAAGGGAAAATAGAGAGATATGATCATAAATCGAAGAACAGGTGAGGAATTAATCAACAAACTATATAAAAAAACCACGATCAAAACCATATCCCACTTCCATAGAAAGAAAAGATAAATTTTTGTCACATCCTTCCCAATAATGATTATAAGTAGGATAACCCTATACCATACATGTGAAAATCACTATGGATGACAGATTTTTTCATATCATGAAGTCGAGGGCCAAACATTCTAATGGGAAATCAAAGGAATATACATGATCACCATTGTCCATCTAGGGTATAATATAAGAAAAATAGTTTAAAATTATTTTAATATACTACTTAATTTTTAATGGAAATTAATATTTAAATAATCATGGAATGAATATTCATGGTCACATCATAAGATGACAAATAGAGCACATTTTTTAAAATTGCAGTCTGATATCCCTTATTTTCTTATGAATATCATGGGAAAAAACATCCATATTCCTATGAATAAAATTAATGACATTATGCTACCAATATGATAATGATATTGTACATGATATGCTAAGGCATAACATATCCCAAAACCAGTCCATGATGAAACAAGAGAATAATGGTTAACGATACAGAAAAAGGTAGAAATAAAAAAATATCAACTCATGGAATAATGTTATATAATCCATGAACAATTCATAATTATAACTCATGGATTATTAGGATAACTCACCAAGACCTTTTATGTCATGACCAAATATCATCAAATAATAAGGTAATTATATGTAAGAGTAAACCCAAAACCTCATATCCCCTTATGTATCAATCATTGCAATTATTTAAACAAGGAAAACGAAAATATTTTAATGGTGTAACCTAACGTATCCATAAATAACCATTATATATGAATGAATTAGGTGACATCACACTATAAAAATTACCCCTCTCAACACCACTAATATTTTAACTAGATACAGTGCATAACTAAACATTTATAAATCACTCCTCACCTAATAATAAATGAAAAATTCCATGGCTTACCCCATCATAGTGCCACACACAAGACTACAGAACAACCCTATCTTTCAGATAATACCCAATGTCACAACACGTATATCCACAATGTGATTATTATATTCTAGTTGAAATATCCTATTTAATAGAACCAATCTTCCCCTAACCATCACCTGAATCCTCCAAAACCTAACCAATACAAAGTTGTTTTCTATTAAGGTCTCATCCATTATTGAAAAAAATACTTTTTAGACCTGATCAACCACAAAGACACTTCATCCAAGAAATGAATTTAAATTCAGTATCATATGTATTTTACTTCTTTTACTAGTAAAGGATACTTTTAAGGAGCATGGATAAATCATTTTTTTATGTTCCAATATCAAAATGGAATTTTTTGATTAAAATATTTATAAAAGGATCACTACTAATCCTTGGTTCAATCCCTATTCTTAACTATTTTTCCATAACTTAAATATTAGGAGTATAGTAATTTATATCTCAAAAAAAACTTACAATGAAAACACACAAGACGAAAAAATAACAAACTAGGGAGGGTATTTTCATTGTGCTTCTAAATCTTCTATCAAAATTGAGACTTCTATATGTTTTATAATAGAAACTATGTTGTTCACTCTTGTAATGATGATAATAAATTCTCCCATACTTATTGTTTTTATTCTCTAATAAACACTCTAGTATCACTAAAAACCCTTCCAAATACATTACCTATCTATTATCCACTAGTTATGAGATGATTAGGCTTCAAAAGTATCCACATTCATCAAATTATACATCCAAAATTCTAATTAAATCTTGCCCCATTAAAAAATATATTTACACTTTAAAAATAATCTATAACAAAATAAAACTTGGTATTATGTACATGGTTATGGAATCTCATACCATACACTTCAAAATATTTTAGTGAGATGCACACTATTATTGAATGGTTATAATTAAAATTTATATCTATAAATACTTTTTAAATCCAAATTTAAACTACTAATAAACCATCACTTGATATTTTAAATATTCACAAATCTCAACTACATTTTAGAATAATAGAATGGATTATTATGTGATTTCATCACAATAAAATATATTTTTTTCCCAAGAATCTTAGGAAAAATACTTTGTTATGATTCAAACATAATCATAATTATGTTATGTACCCTTATCAGAATTAATAAAATATTGTGGTTCCATGCCTTTAACCTATCTATATATAGTTGCAATAATTTATAATGAGGTCTCCATTATGACATATTACTTTCCTCTATTATGTCATGCATTCTATTATGGAATTACTATCCACTATAACTCATGTTTACTCCTATAAAACCTTATTTATTATGTGATTATGATCCCATAATATTTAATGAGAATTAAATTCCAAAATAACTTTTAAACATCTCTAATATCTCCAAAACCTCTCCAATATCTTATAACATGAAAAATAAAATTGAAAAAAAATCATCAAATTTAAATTGTGAGCTCTAAAATTATCACCCTTTATTAATAATGTTACTAAAATTATATAGGTATAAATAACATGGATCTAATATCTACACATAATTAAATTTATATTTATAGGTATTTAGTTAACAAATGGTGCACTAAATCTTTTTAAGTTCTATAAGTAATATTGGGAAAAATATTTAGTTCATTTAAAGTATAATAATATAAAGTTAAATTATAAAATCCACAAAGCACATAGAATTTTATTGAAATCAATCTCATAGTTGATGAAATTAATTTGAAGTCATAAAAATGTGTTTAAAGATTGAGTATAAATAAATATAAATGACTATCAAGATCAATATATTAATTTGGATCATGTAAGATATGGAAAAAATAAAGCAGGGGAATGGAGATCCCATATACATGTTTAAGGATGTATATAATAATAAATATGAAGTTATGAGGTCAAAGTATGTGTGGGAGTTGATTAAAAATAGGTCAATCATGGTCAATTTTATTCAATGAGATCCCATACCTCTAAGAAATAATTATTTGTGTGAAACCCAAAAGGTCTCTGGAGTAGTAGTGAAAACTAACTACTATAGAATAAAAATTATGTTATATTATTATGTAAGGTTGGGATATATAAAAAACACACTTTACTTGTAAAATAGATAGTTTAAGGAATAATATAAAGATAATTAGACGATTATAAATCAATAATTTCTATATTTAGTAAACGAATACTATTTCTTGTTAAGAATATTGATGTTTATACATGTATTTCTCATCAAGTATGAGGTGGTGTGTGCTTAGGGAGGCTCCAAAATGCAGTATGAAATATTACACGGAGATATTAGGTACCATAAAACAACAGATAGTTTTTCAATACATATGATTAGGGGGGACCTATATATCTGGATAAGGAATATTAATATTATTACCAGAATAATTGAAGCAACATTATTCGGTAATAATGAAAAGAAGTTAGAAGGACATAACTGCATAAATTTATATGTATGTAATTATTTATTATGGTGTTGGAATTATTCATATGATATGCAATTACCGTGTGATCACAAAAATTTATCTTGACAAGAGAATCATATATTACAAGTAAATAGTTTTATGTATTAACAATGAATAATATTTTATGATAATTGACTAAAAAAATGGACAAATAGGTTAAAAATTCATGATAATAATGGATTCCTTGGTAACTTGAGGTCGTAGTCACAGTTTACATTTCATAAGACAATTATTAAACTCATAGAATTTAACAAGAATCAATTTAAAAACTAAACTATCAAGCTAATTGATTATACGATTATAATTCATAGAAATAATTATTAAGAAGAGCTCAACATCATTAGAGGATAAGGGGACACATGATTTCTCTCTAAAGAAGATAAAATAAGTTATAGCATAATCTTTATGGTCCCCTGATCCAAGAATCTTTTGGTGAATTATAAAATAAAAATGGAAAATATTTTATCAATAAGTTTACATTTAATTATATTCTTACATATTATGTTTAATAAAATTTAAATATCAATCAAAATACTTATAATCTGAATGATAATAATTCAATAAGTGTTATGGGATTAGTGTGTGTTGATGCATATGGGCCGATATCACCAAGGGATATTGATATAATGTGGAGATAGGATTTTTCATTCGACGAATATAGAATAATGTAATAGTTAATGATTAAAAATAATATATCAACTATCTTTATTAAAAATAAAGTTATCAAGGATTGGCGGAAGAGATACTATGATTGAATGTTTTGAAATTCTAGACCAAAAATGGCATAAAACAAACTAATATCCAAGTGGAAGAATATATTGAGAATAATATGGAAATACATTAAGTTTCAGTGTTGAGTAATCCTATAAAATAGTGTTATCTAGATGAGGAACTAGATAATAAACAATTTATATTAAAATATTCTAATTAAAAATGGCATAAATAAGATGTCTTGTAAGGAAATAGTATTAATACGAGTCTATACAATAAAGATATATTTTTTGTATTTATATGAGTAGAATAATACATATGATATTTCATACAATAATATTCCAACATTGAAATATATATTTTTATTTAGAAGTAATTTTTGTATTCTCAATTGAGAGAAGATCTCGTGAAAGTAGGAACCTCATAGAGATAATGTTATATTATTCTCCACCCATTAATGAGAAATGTAAATAAATTATATAGAAAAATATTTTGAAAAATTATTCATATTTAGGAAACCAATATTGTGAATAATTAAAAAAATTAACATAGTATGGAAAAAATTATAGAAAAAAGAGTTCATGAGTTGATAAGCTCAGTGGTAGCACAAATGGTTGACGTTTATTATGGGGAATGAACAAATAATTTTGATGTAATAATTATTTTATTAAACCTATTCAAGTTTAGATGATGGTATAAAATTCATGAAAAAATATTTCCAGTGATTGAATATATCTACTAAATATGAGGATAATAAATACACTATATTAGACATTAATTTTTTCAATACTGGTGCCTAAGAGTTTTAATAAGTCTATAAAGGATGAGATTTGAATTAGTCCAACAAAATAATACATTTTTCATGTTGTGATGTATTGATAAAGGTACATTTTTTATGGTATGGGGAGAGAATTATTATCAAAACCATGTGTTTCTTTCATATCAAATTGTATAAATAATGAATATTGATTTAAAAAAAGTTCTTAACTTTTTTGGAAATCATATTGTATAGTTTAAATTATTTTAATGGATGGTTCATTCTTTCATATGGATAGATTGAAAATTTTATTTTTTATCCTGAATTTTGAAAACTTATTTCATGTTTTTCATATTAATAAAAAATTTATTTTTCATAAGAAATTAATTTAAGAATAATTTTACCATGTTAAATGTAACTGATTTTTCATTCACAAAGATAAAAAATAGGCTTGATAACTAAAAAAAGGGACCTTAGGCAATATATCAAACAACAAATTCAGGTTATTATATTATTGATAAATACACAATAAGTTTGTTTTCTATCAGTCTAGAATCGATCATAATTTCTTGGACTAGAAGAATAATGATCAAAGGGCGATTATGTTAATTTATATAAGCAGAATAATAATTTTTTTATTTAATGATGATCAATACATATAAATTTTTTATATTAATGGGGATTTAGATTAATATTTCAATGATTGTTTAATTGGTATTTGTCTTTATTTTACAGATGATATAAGGAATGGAGAAAACTTTTATCTTCCCTATCTCAATCTAATAAAGAGGTGATAAAATGGTTTTGAATGGAGGATTTATGGATATGGAAATTTTAGTGAAAACCTAGAGAAATTTTAATAAGTATGGTGTATATGAAAATAATTTGAAGAAAATTATACTTATTAGATTGAGGGCTAGACACTTTGTTACTTGTTATATTGTAAGGTATTAATTTTTCCACATTGAAATCCACATTCTATTGGAAAAAATAATTAATTAGAATACCAAATTCATGGTTGATTTATTATATTGGTATAATTATACATCAAAATTAAACTTTTTTGGATTGACATATATGGATTATAAATGTTTATAAGTCGATAAAAATTTTACATTATGTAGTTCATTTTATTTTAGAATTTTTTTCCAATAGAAGAATAGATATATATTTCATTTCATTGATCACTAGAAAATTTAAAAACATTTTAACAAATAAAACATACACACAACTCTTATGGATAAAACAAATAATTTTATTCTTTTTATATTTAAGTGTATTACACTATTGCAATCAAGTTTTACAATAATAGTGCTATTTATCATATTATAAATCATATTATCCATTAAAATAAAATGTATACAAAGATTTAATTACTCTTTATAGAGGAAAAATTTGTATGTGTTTATCCAAATTCAAAATATAGATGTAACGCCCCGACCCCAGCTACCCAGAGTCGGTGCATTAATTACATAACATTGGCATGATCACAAGAAAGATCAAATCTCGAAAGACCGATTAGTTTAGTAGCCTTGGAAACACTAGATATAATCATAAAGTTTTACATTACATTTCAAAGTGAAAAACTACTACAACAACAAAATCTTCATATCCACACTATTAACCCCTCATAATATCCCTGCAAGTCAATCATAATTTACTTCTTCACTTCCTGGGAAAAATAAAACATAGAAAAGGGGTGAGCTCAAATGCCCAGTAAGGATAACAATATAGCGGAAACTTTCATCAATAAGAATAAACATTTAAGGCAATGTATAACTAAAACAAAAGCCTTTTAAACATGAACTTTCAACATGGTATGGCATAAATAAAATGAAATAATGCCATTTACTTATTCACATGGATATTCTACTAATCGAATAATCACATGCAAAAATCAATAACCACTTTCATAATGTTGGAATGCATAATGCCAGACTATCATTACCACATAGCCAAGGCCTCGTACCAAGACTATAAATAAGATTTTGTCAAGGCCTTGTGCCAAGACACTAGTTTGTCTCATGAGACCTACCGATGCATCGAGGTACTATAGTGGGCTCCACCCGTCACTTATTAAGTCCAATGCATTCCCATAAGAAAAGGTTTAAACATAACATAAACATTCGTATTAAAACTAGCATACGAAATGTCAATACTTTCACAATAAACTATGAATGGTATAAAAATAGCACATCCACAGTCAAACATATCACAAAACCTTCAATACAATATAGAAGTTTTGTATCATAATAAATCAACTTCAAATAATCTTAAAATCCATCAAAGGATGTTGACATAGATGAAATCAAAATTCTTTTTAAAGAAATATCTCCTTTTATTTTGAAATCATTTAAGATCCATATAAAATAAAACATTTTCTTTGAAAATATTCTTATAAGCTTGTAAGGAAAGCTTTGAAGATTTTATAACGTCGTAAAATAACCGCACCCGCCGTATAAGTTAAAAAAACATTCTTACCTCAATTCTATCGAAAAGGTTAAAAAGGACCTTGTTTTGAAAACGACGGAAAGATTCCTTTATAAACCTCTTATAAAAAGTCAAAAAAAGGTATAAATGACTTTAACCCATATTCTTGTAAATAGTAAAAATGTTTTGAAATACATTTTTAAGAAACATTGATGTTGATGATAAAGAGATCCCAGTAGATTATTACATATAAACAACCTCGGATAATGAAGAGATTGTGAAATAACCCTTACCTTGTACTTTTCCTTGTTTGGGGTAGGTTAACCTCCTGTATAATGGTGAAATAATTGTTATTAAATTATACAAGAATCATATATATTAATATGATATCATATATGATCTTTTAACATTGATTTGTTAATAATATCTTAGAATTATCGTCGTTTCGGGTGTTAACTTACTCATTTTCTTTATATGTTTTGTTACATAATCCATGGTTGTTGTATCTTATTCATATCCAGAATGATATCTAGACCTTAACCATCATTTTTAAATCATCAAATGATAATTATACTTGAATGGTTACGATGGATAATGAATCTCATCGCGTTCGTGGAGACGGTAGTCCGTACGTACGCACGAGCGACAATATCATTCTTTTGATATTAAAATAATATATAAATGAATGGTATATCATATATACAGAATCATTAACATGTTATATTTATCATTTACATGAGTTACACATCATTATTATACCCATCCAAATAATATTATATTGAATAACAATTACACCACGACGTGGAGACGGTAAGCCGTACGTACACACGTATGGTGACATGTTATTCAAAGGGTGGATAGAATACTGAATATGGTTGTACCATACTTATAATAACATCACAGTATATGTGAGATACTGGAGTTATTATTTTAGAATGGTAAGAACAAAGGAAGAAGAAGTGGAAGAAGAAATGAACTTAGAAAAGGGTGGTGAAATCATTACCTCTTCTTCGGGTTCTTCCTTTTGATTTGATCAAAAGGGCTCCTTAGGTTGGCTTTCTGATCAAACTAAGGCCTCTAGGTTATATTGAGGGATGTTGGGAGAGTATTTGGACAGAGTTTGACCGAACCAAAAGGCTTTGAAGGTGTGAAGAAATGAGAAGGAGGAGTGCCCTTTTATAAGAGGGGTGAGGGGCACCTTTGGAAAATCTAGAAATATTAATTTATAATAAATTCATATTCGGATTCCAAAGGCTCCAAAGTTGACTATTCAAAGGATGAGGTGGGGATAGGTCGAAAACAACTCATCCAATAGAATTTAGACAGGTTTGGGTACTTATATTAACCTTATCTTTAAGTATTAACTCTAAGTTAATTAGTTTCACTTTTACAATGTCTCTTTGTATTTTTATATAATATGGTTAATAAACTTACTATATACATCCAAGCGACCCCCAAGTGGTCCATTAATGATGAACCTATAATAATATAAGTCTCTTGGCCGAACCTTAGATTTTTAGGAATTTAATATCAATTAATAATATAATATTTGTTTTAAGAACTCTTTTATGTCAATTTTGACACTATTCAATAGTTGATTTTTGTGAAACTCCTAACAGATTTATTACTTCGAAAAAAGTCAATTAAATCAATCCTAATATATCATATTATCATAGAAAATTAGTTTAATTCATTAAAAGTTTCATATTATAATTATTTGGGTATTTATAAGATCAATTATTTTAATTTTTCACTATTTTAGTAATTACTGCATCATCATTGTGTCATAAATAAAATATATTATTTAATGTCTAAAAATTATAAATAAAATATCATTATATAGGAAATCTTTTTATCTTTCTAATGAATATTTATAATCTAAAATCCAACATGTATAACATTTTTTAAAAATTGTTCTTCTAAAAGATGTAAGCTTATACCATTTTTATTTTTATTTTAACTTTATTAATATAATGTGTCATTATCACTTACAAGTGGCTCCAAGGGGTCCCCAAATTGACCCAAGGATGCCCATGGTCGGGTATGTGTACACCAATAAGGTTAGGACACGTTTTAGGGTAATTTTGTATTATTATAATATTATTTTTCTAACCCTTATTTACCGGATTTACCCTTTAACTATGGTAAATAAAATATTTACCGCAGTAATTATTCAAAATGTGTAAAAATAAAAGTTACCTATTTACATAATTTGGACATCCTGATTCCAAATATGGAATCCATTTTCCTAAATTCAAAACACAGAAGTGGCAGAAATTAATTTAAAATTAATTCCCGCTGTCAAAACAAAAAGCGTGTTTTTAAGAGGTAATAACTATCAAAAGATTGACACTTGTTTATGTTCGGTTTAATTGTAAAATTATGTCCAATGACCAACATTATATTAAATGGTAAAAATATATTCTAAATATACTTTAAAACCACTCAAAATCACAATTTATCACTATTAATTATTTTGATTAAAAAAGTTGTTTTTAATTAAAATTTAGAAATTTTCACTATTCATCAAAATATGAAAGTTATCCGAGATGTACCAAAATTTCACCCTAGGCTAATTTTTATATTCCGAATCTAAAAATGAAGTCCATTTTGAAATATTGATTATATATGATTTCAAAAAGTAGGTATTACTATTCACAATGGCTAGTTTAATTAGTTGTGGTGTGTGTTAGAACTCGAGGTTGCGTACAACACACGCTATCACATTATTCGAAGGGAAACGTACCATAGAAGCTTGGGGTGTTACATTCTCCCCTCCTTCAAATAATTGCATCCTCGCAATTTCTAGGGTATTACTGCATAAAAAGACTCGGGTGGTTCTTCATCATAAGTTCCTCGGGTTCCCACGTTGCCTCTTCCATCTTATGGTTTCTCCACAAAACTTTTACCAGACGCGTCGTCCGGTTTCTCAGTACTTGTTCTCTTGTATCAAGAATCCTGACGGGCTCTTCGCAATAAGACAGATCGGGTTCCAGTTCTAATTCCTCATAGGTGAGTACATGCGTTGGGTCAGGCATGTATTTTCTCAACAGAGATACGTGGAACACATCGTGAACTTTGGAGAGACTTGGCGGCATTGCCAATCGGTAGGCTACAACCCCAATTCGTTCTAGAATTTCAAAAGGTCTGATGTACATGGGACTCAATTTACCTTTCTTACCAAAACGTATGACTCCCTTCCATGGAGATACCTTCAGGAAAACATGATCACCGACTTGAAATTCCAAATCCTTCCTTCGATTATCGGCATAGCTCTTCTGCCTACTTTGAGCTGCTTTAATGTGATTTTGGATTACCTTCACCTTTTCCACCGTTTCCTCCACCAGTTCTGGGCCTACAAGTTTTCTTTCACCAACGTCATCCCAACAGGTTGGTGTACGACATCTCTTTCCGTATAATGCTTCATATGGTGCCATCTGAATACTTGAATGGAAGCTATTGTTATAGGAAAATTCTACCAGTGGTAAATATTGATCCCACATACCCTGAAAGTCAAGGGAGCAAGATCTCAACATGTCTTCTAAGGTCTGAATAGTCCGTTCTGATTGTCCATCTGTCTGAGGGTGGTAAGCAGTGCTCAAATGAAGTTCAGTATCCAGGGATTTCTGGAGACTTTTCCAAAATCTTGAAGTAAAACGGGGATCACGATCAGAAACAATCGATAGGGGTACTCCATGAAGTCTCACAACTTCATTAATGTATAGTCTTGCTAGACGTTCCAGGGGTAGATCTTCTCTTATTGCAAGAAAATGTGCGGACTTGGTAAGACGATCAACAATAACCCATATTCCATCGTTCCTTCTAAGAGTCTTTGGTAGCCCCATGACAAAGTCCATTGTAATATTGTCCCATTTCCACTCCGGTATGGGAAGAGGTTGCATGACTCCTCCAGGATGTTGCCTTCCAGCTTTCACTTGTTGACAAACCATACATCTTGACACAAAATCAGCAATCTCCCTCTTCATGTTGTCCCACCAAAAATGTTCCTTCAAATCTCTATACATTTTGGTGCTCCCAGGGTGTATAGAGAAATTGGAACTATGAGCGTCATCCAGAAATTCCCTTTTTAGATCAGGTATATTGGGAACACAAAGTCTCTTCCCGAATTTCAAAATTCCATCTTCATACACAAAGTCTCTCAATTTCCCATCATTCACAGCTTTAATCTTCTTCTGAAATTATTCATCATCGGTCTGAGAACTCTTAATTCTTTCTAGTAAAGATGGTTTGGCAACCATTTGAAAAAGCATTGATGTTTCACCTTCCCTGGTTATTCCCATGTCCATCTTCACTAGATCCATGAAAATTGGATCCCTTTCAATTCTCATCATGTTCAAAACTCCATGGTCTTTTCTGCTCAAAGCATCTGCCACCTTGTTTGCTTTCCCTGGGTGGTAGTGTATCGTACAATCATAATCCTTGAGTAATTCAAGCCATCTCCTTTGCCTCATGTTGAGTTCTTTTTGTGAGAAAATATACTTCAAACTCTTGTGATCAGTATAAATCTCACATTTTTCACCATAGAGGTAGTTCCTCCATATCTTCAAAGCAAAGATCACAGCTGCTAACTCAAGATCATGAGTAGGATAGTTTTGTTCATGAATTTTCAACTGTCGTGATGCATAGGCAATAACTCTATCATTCTGCATAAGGACACAACCATGTCCTTTCTTTGATGCATCACTATAAATAATGAACCCATCATTCCCCGATGGTAGAGTCAATATAGAAGCATTGACTAATCTTTTCTTCAATTATTCGAAACATTCTTCACACTCTTTTGTCCAAACAAATTTAACCCCTTTACGTGTGAGCTTCGTTAATGGGTTAGCCAATCGGGAAAAATTCTGGACGAAACGTCGATAATAACCTGCCAAGCCAATAAAACTACGTACCTCAGTTATACTCGTAGGTGCTGGCCATTCTTGGATTGCTTTGGTCTTAGAAGGATCAACAGAGATTCCATCTTTAGAGACAATATGGCCAAGAAAAGAAATCTCCTGAAGCCAGAATTCACACTTGCTAAACTTTCCATATAATTCATGCCTCCTCAGAGTCTTCAAGATAATGCGCAAGTGATTTTCATGATCTTTGTAGGTTTTGGAGTATACCAAGATATCATCAATAAATACCACCACAAATTCATCGAGATACTCCTTGAAAACTCTATTCATCAGATCCATGAATACAGAGGGTGCATTAGTCAATCCAAACGGCATTACAGTAAACTCGTAATGCCCGTACCTGGTTCGAAATGCTGTTTTCAGAATGTCTTCCTTATTTACACACAACTGATGGTATCCAGATCGAAGGTCAATCTTTGAAAAGTATTGAGCTCCATGCAGTTGGTCAAATAAATCATCAATACGAGGTAGGGGATACTTGTTCTTTATCGTTATAGCATTGATCTCCCTGTAATCGATACATAACCTCATAGATCCATCTTTCTTTTTAACAAAAAGAACAGGGGCTCCCCATGGAGAAACACTAGGGCTAATAAATCCCTTATTACTCAATTCCTCTAGTTGTTTCTTTAGTTCGACTAGCTCTACAGTGGCCATTCTATAAGGGGTCTTCGATATAGGCCTTGATCCAGGAATCAAATCAATAGAAAACTCAACTTCTCGTTCTGGAGGATGTCCAGGTAAATCTTCCGGAAATACATCTACAAATTCTTTCACAATAGGTACATCCTCTATTTGAACATTCCTTTCCTCACCGACAGTTATTTCATTCTCTTCCTCCCCGATAATTGAATTAAGTTGATCTACAGGGGGTGGATCTAAATAAGAATTAGGTGGTGACGATTCTGCTCTAAAAATAAGGTGCTCCTTATCATTATCATCAAGAATCGTAACCTCTTTCCTCTTACAATAAATCTTCGCATCATAGTCCGAAAGCCAGTCCATACCGAGGATTATATCAAACTCAATCATAGGTATGACGATGAAATCAGCAGATAAAGAAAATTTATGTGCTCTAATGGGGACTGATTCACAAAACTTTGTTGCAACGATACTTCCCTTAGGAGTTTTAACTGACAACTCCCTTATTAAATCAAATTTGAAATATCTAATTTTCTTAGCAAACTGGGAATATATGAAACAATGCGATGATCCAGAATCAAATAATGCATTTGCTAAACTTGAGGAAACCATTAAATTACCTGCCACCACGTCTTTCGGAGCTTCTACCTCAGCAGTAGTGATAGCATAAGCCTGGCCTTGATCCCTTGGCCTTTTCTGAGGTAAGTTCTCCTGACGCTTAGGGCATGCATTCGCATAATGCCCCATTTCCCTGCAATTGTAGCACTGAACATTGGTAGCTTACTTCATTCCCTTGCAATCATGAGCTTGGTGGCCTTTTTCACCACACTTGTAACAGACTCCCATTCCCTTCAAGCAAGTACCAGGATGTTTCTTCCCGCATTTACCACAAGATGGATATTCAACCATTCCCTTCTTCCCCTTATTTCCATTCCCAGATTGATCAGAAGGTCTCTTCTTCTCTTGCTTCGCTTTAAAGTCATAAGACTTAGAGAATTCTTTTTCGGTCTTGATAGCACATGAGACAATGTCTTCGTATGACGAAAAGGATTGTGAGACTAATGCTCGACGGAGAAATGGTTTTAACCCATCAAAGAAACGATCAATCTTACTTCTTGGGTTGCGAATATAATCTCCAGCATACCTCGCTAACCTTGTAAAGTTAGCCTCATACTTTGTGACATTCTCATCCTCCTTTTGTCTCAGACTCAGAAATTGCCTTTCCATATCTGCTCGATGGTCGCGAGGAAAGTATTTTTCTAAAAACAGATCTTTGAACTCCCTCCATTCCATGTTTGATACTTCATCATCTTCCTTCATGTTTTTAATCAATGACCACCATTGATCAGCATCTCTAGTGAGGCGGTAAACTGTCATGGTAACTTTTTCCCTTTCACTACTCCCCAAAGCCTGAAATATTTTCTCTAGGGAAAATATCCATTGCTCAGCTACTAAGGGATTTGTACATCCATTGAACGTTGGTGGTTGTTGTCTCATGAATCGATCTAACATTGATCCTCCACACTGCGGATCAGGGTGCTCCATACGGGTAAGGTTATTATTCATAACCTGAGTAAGTTGTCCCAGTACGGTGATTAGCTGATCAGCACCAGTTGCATCACCAGCCCCACTATAATTATCTTGAGCAGGAGGGCAATCCCTACATGGAGTGCGTGCATTGATACGGTTTCCATTTCTTCCACTAGGCGCCATTTCTAAACAATGGCATAAACTAGATCAGTTTATGAATCAAACTACATAATCCCATACTTATAAAACACTTAACATAAATTGAACTATTTATGGATATAATCCATAATCATAAAAATGTTTTCTTTGAGAAAGTATATACTCATAAACCCTTCATAATGATTTGTAAAGAAAATGAGAGTTATCCTAAGCATATCCCCCGGGAGTGTCGTAACCAAGAGTGCAGCAAGGCCCGTTGTCGTGCACCAGTTCCCGTTCGAGTCTAGCTCAAAGCGGTGTTTTCGGGTTTTACCCCTAGGTACATCTGTGCCAGAGCCGCCTCTACCTGCTCGTATCCAGACAGGGATGTATTGCTCGGAAAACTCACAAAATCTCTACAATACCAAAATTCTAGGAAGTTCTTCTATACTAATCCTCAAAGTTCATCTTAGGTCTACGTGCTCTAATCAGAGTTTATCTAAATCTAGCTTCCAAGGTTTGTACTAAACTTCCTCTGATACCAACTGTAACGCCCCGACCCCAGCTACCCAGAGTCGGTGCATTAATTACATAACATTGGCATGATCACAAGAAAGATCAAATCTCGAAAGACCGATTAGTTTAGTAGCCTTGGAAACACTAGATATAATCATAAAGTTTTACATTACATTTCAAAGTGAAAAACTACTACAACAACAAAATCTTCATATCCACACTATTAACCCCTCATAATATCCCTGAAAGTCAATCATAATTTACTTCTTCACTTCCTGGGAAAAATAAAACATAGAAAAGGGGTGAGCTCAAATGCCCAGTAAGGATAACAATATAGCGGAAACTTTCATCAATAAGAATAAACATTTAAGGCAATGTATAACTAAAACAAAAGCCTTTTAAACATGAACTTTCAACATGGTATGGCATAAATAAAATGAAATAATTCCATTTACTTATTCACATGGATATTCTACTAATCGAATAATCACATGCAAAAATCAATAACCACTTTCATAATGATGGAATGCATAATGCCAGACTATCATTACCACATAGCCAAGGCCTCGTACCAAGACTACAAATAAGATTTTGTCAAGGCCTTGTGCCAAGACACTAGTTTGTCTCATGAGACCTACCGATGCATTGAGGAGCTATATCGGGCTCCACCCGTCACTTATTAAGTCCAATGCATTCCCATATGAAAAGGTTTAAACATAACATAAACATTCGTATTAAAACTAGCATACGAAATGTCAATACTTTCACAATAAACTATGAATGGTATAAAAATAGCACATCCACAGTCAAACATATCACAAAACCTTCAATACAATATAGAAGTTTTGTATCATAATAAATCAACTTCAAATAATCTTAAAATCCATCAAAGGATGTTGACATAGATGAAATCAAAATTCTTTTTAAAGAAATATCTCCTTTTATTTTGAAATCATTTAAGATCCATATAAAATAAAACATTTTCTTTGAAAATATTCTTATAAGCTTGTAAGGAAAGATTTGGAGATTTTATAACGGCGTAAAATAACCGCACCCGCCGTATAAGTTAAAAAAACATTCTTACCTCAATTCTGTCGAAAAGGTTAAAAAGGACCTTGTTTTGAAAACGACGGAAAGATTCCTTTATAAACCTCTTATAAAAAGTCAAAAAAAGGTATAAATGACTTTAACCCATATTCTTGTAAATAGTAAAAATGTTTTGAAATACATTTTTAAGAAACATGGATGTGGATGATAAAGAGATCCCAGTAGATTATTACATATAAACAACCTCAGATAATGAAGAGATTGTGAAATAACCCTTACCTTGTACTTTTCCTTGTTTGGGGTAGGTTAACCTCCTGTATAATGGTGAAATAATTGTTATTAAATTATACAAGAATCATATATATTAATATGATATCATATATGATCTTTTAACATTGATTTGTTAATAATATCTTAGAATTATCGTCGTTTCTGGTGTTAACTTACTCATTTTCTTTATATGTTTTGTTACATAAGCCATGGTTGTTGCATCTTATTCATATCCAGAATGATATCTAGTCCTTAACCATCATTTTTAAATCATAAAATGATAATTATACTTGAATGGTTACGATGGATAATGAATCTCATCGCGTTCGTGGAGACGGTAGTCCGTACGTACGCACGAGCGACAATATCATTCTTTTGATATTAAAATAATATATAAATTAATGGTATATCATATATACAGAATCATTAACATGTTATATTTATCATTTACATGAGTTACACATCATTATTATACCCATCCAAATAATATTATATTGAATAACAATTACACCACGACGTGGAGACAGTAAGCCGCACATACGCACGTATGGTGACATGTTATTCAAAGGGTGGATAGAATACTGAATATGGTTGTACCATACTTATAATAACATCACAGTATATGTGAGATACTGGAGTTATTATTTTAGAATGGTAAGAACAAAGGAAGAAGAAGTGGAAGAAGAAAAGAACTTAGAAAAGGGTGGTGAAATCATTACCTCTTCTTCGGGTTCTTCCTTTTGATTTGATCAAAAGGGCTCCTTAGGTTGGCTTTCTGATCAAACTAAGTCCTCTAGGTTATATTGAGGGATGTTGGGAGAGTATTTGGGCAGAGTTAGGCCGAACCAAAAGGCTTTGAAGGTGTGAAGAAATGAGAAGGAGGAGTGCCCTTTTATAAGAGGGGTGAGGGGCACCTTTGGAAAAGCTAGAAATATTAATTTATAATAAATTCATATTCGGTTTCCAAAGGCTCAAAAGTTGACTATTCAAAGGATGAGGTGGGGATAGGTCGAAAACAACTCATCCAATAGAATTTAGACAGGTTTGGGTACTTATATTAACCTTATCTTTAAGTATTAACTCTAAGTTAATTAGTTTCACTTTTACAATGTCTCTTTGTATTTTTATATAATATGGTTAATAAACTTACTATATACATCCAAGAGACCCCCAAGTGGTCCATTAATGATGAACCTATCATAATATAAGTCTTTTGGCCGAACCTTAGATTTTTAGGAATTTAATATCAATTAATAATATCATATTTGTTTTAAGAACTCTTTTATGTCAATTTTGACACTATTCAATAGTTGATTTTTGTGAAACTCCTAACAGATTGATTACTTCGAACAAAGTCAATTAAATAAATCCTAATATATCATATTATCATAAAAAATTAGTTTAATTCATTAAAAGTTTCATATTATAATTATTTGGGTATTTATAAGATCAATTATTTTAATTTTGCACTATTTTAGTAATTACTGCATCATCATTGTGTCATAAATAAAATATATTATTTAATGTCTAAAAATTATAAATAAAATATAATTATGTAGGAAATATTTTTATCTTTCTAATGAATATTTATAATCTAAAATACAACATGTATAACCCTATGTAAAAATTGTTCTTCTAAAAGATGTAAGCTTATGCCATTTTTATTTTTATTTTAACTTTATTAATATAATGTGTCATTATCACTTACATGTGGCTCCAAGGGGTCCCCAAATTGACCCAAGGATGCCCATGGTCGGGTATTTGTACACCAATAAGGTTAGGACACGTTTTAGGGTAATTTTGTATTATTATTATATTATTTTTCTAACCCTTATTTACCGGATTTACCCTTTAACTATGGTAAATAAAATATTTACCGCAGTAATTATTCAAAATGTGTAAAAATAAAAGTTACCTATTTACATAATTTGGACATCCTGATTCCAAATATGGAATCCATTTTCCTAAATTCAAACCACAGAAGTGGCAGAAATTAATTTAAAATTAATTCCCGCTGTCAAAACAAAAAGCGTGTTTTTAAGAGGTAATAACTATCAAAAGATTGACACTTGTTTATGTTCGGTTTAATTGTAAAATTATGTCCAATGACCAACATTATATTAAATGGTAAAAATATATTCTAAATATACTTTAAAACCACTCAAAATCACAATTTATCACTATTAATTATTTTGATTAAAAAAGTTGTTTTTAATTAAAATTTAGAAATTTTCACTATTCATCAAAATATGAATGTTATCCGAGATGTACCAAAATTTCACCCTAGGCTAATTTTGATATTCCGAATCTAAAAATGAAGTCCATTTTGAAATATTGAATATATATGATTTCAAAAAGTAGGTATTACTATTCACAATGGCTAGTTTAATTAGTTGTGGTGTGTGTTAGAACTCGAGGTTGCGTACAACACACGCTATCGCATTATTCGAAGGGAAACGTACCATAGAAGCTTGGGGTGTTACAATAGACATCATAAAAGGAATAATCCATGTAATGTTTTAAGAATCATCATTTGCATCTGGGAGTTTAATCATTTGCATCCTCTTCAATGGTTAGGAAAAAGGACCCCCACTACCCCATTCTGGTTTTTATTCCACCTTTAATCCTCAATATTTTTTATTCAAAAAGTTTGAAATATCTACTTTCTAAACATCCCATACAATATTGGACCAACTTCGCCATGATACTTTTGGTGGACCTCTAGATACACCATAGGAAACTAATATAAAGTGATGTTCTATAAAACCACATGGGGAGTTAAACCCATTAGTCTCATTTCATCTAATAGTGACAAATAATGGACCCATCCGTAGCAGTTATGAAATAATATTGAATTTTATGGAATTTTATTGGAAACTATAGTATAACAATAACATAAGTGGGATATAAAAAATGATTACATGTTGGAAGTTTTTCATACACCAACATAGAACAAACTTACCATCTAGTCATATATAGTATGGAAATAAAACTAAAAGAAAATAAGGGGTACAAACCATATCCTAAAACACACCTTGGATTAGTATCCTCACCATAATTTAGCTCTCAAAACATATCAACCAACACTTGGTCAATTTCCCCAACCATTCATTTCAACGAAGAGTTCTTTATGTGAACCAATGTGCTTCTAAAAGTTGCAATAATTATACTCATGAGGCCACCAAAAATGATGATTGTAATTAAAACCCATTTATATGTATGGTATCTCATGTAATTAATGTAATGTAATCCATAACAAGACACTTATTAAACTAGTCACCTGTTTCAATACTCAAATACCCACCCTAAAAGTCTACAGATTCCTCCTCCATTAGTGAAAGAATTAGATGATGTTTCCATAAGGAAATAACAACTTGATTTTGAATAATGTATCCCCCAACATACCATCATTTATGAGAAACCAACTATCCAAATTCCATAAAATAGTGTGTGAAATATAAATCATTAAATATTAGTCAAGTTAATGATGCATCACTGACCGATATGTTATGTTTACGATATATAACAATTTATATATAGATGAATAATGAACCTCTAATACATTTCTCTAGGTGTTTGATTTACCACCACTATCATCCCCTAGGTGGATGATTCACCATTTATATACATCACTAGGCAGATGATTCACCATTGATATGCATCCCTTAGTGGATTGTGCTCTACAAATACAATGTTATATGTGGATAATTTAACAAATATATCAACTTCATGGTGGAAGAAGTACTAATAACACATTGGTCAATACAAAAAAATATATCGTTAACCCATAACTAGTCATGTTTGATGATTTATTATCCAGTGAGAATGTAATCACCAATACAACCACGAATATGGTAAATGGTTTATCCTTTCATTATTTGGGTATCACAATAATCATCATAAACATGAAAAATGATGTACTGTATGGTGGATAAGTTATCACAATAATCATGAAAATATGGAAAAAAATTTATCATTGGTTGAATGTGGTATCACAATACTCATAAGAAAATAGAGAATAATGTTTTTCTGGGTGAAAAATGTATGACACTTCATCAAAAACAAAATTGGGAAAACCTTAGGAGAATGATAGGAGAACCAATCCCTTCTTAAATGTGAATTATTGTCATTCGAGTTGAAACTATAGATAAACAATATATCACCAACATAAAATCATTAGTTTGGGGATATTGCATGGCATTATAATTTTCTAGTGAATTATATAACACCACACATTATCCATTAAAATGATCCATCACCAGGTGATCAAGGTATCAACATCAATCCAAAAATAGTAAATGAGTTATAACAATCTCCAAATCCATGGTGCATGAACCCTAACTATAATAAATACAGAAATATCTGATTTAGTTATCCTTATATATAGGAATCTCAATATATATCATTATAATGGTGAATTAATTTTTAACACAAGCCCTGGTCAAACTCACTCGCTTCCACTCTATGCTACCTATATCCCCAACATCATACTCCTATAACACTATAAAAGTATTTCATTCCATGGCATGGCTTGTGATCTCATATATGTACCCATCTAAAATCAATTTGGTGAAAAAGAAACTGTGTAATGCAACATGCCATAACTAGGCTGACCCCTACTGGCCTAATCAATATATAAAATTTCATCCACTATGGAATTATAATAGATACCTATAAAGGAATATAAAAAACATTAAAGGGATGATGAAACCCCTTAAATATCACTTCCCTAATCTTCTCCCCACTAACCAAATGTACTTCAGTGTTCTTTGATTCTTGACACATCACTCAAGAGTTAAGTAACACTCTAATGGTTCCAATAACAAACTTTCTCCATAACCTACTCAAGTTTGTTTCTGGTATAATGAATCCCATAACATTGAAATAGAATTATCCCTATCATCCACCATTTCAGATCACCAGATTCCACTATGAGACCCTCCTATGGAATGAAATTCATTTCTCAAGGGATCACATGTGAAAAATTGTCCTATAGCCATGGTAAAAAACATTGGCTATAGGCTCAAAAAAATATTGATATTCATCATATACATTGTCTATATATACCATATATTCTATTGAATTTAATATTGGTAAAATATTAAACCATGATTTTTTGTGTTGTTTCCACAGTTTTCCACCATTGTAATAGATCCCATAGTTGTCCACCATGGATATCACCCAGGAAAACCTTGCACATTTCCCAAAAATAATATTTTTCTTTATGAATTTGATCTCTATGCCTCGAAAATGGGATTCATGAACCTAACTACTACTCTATGGATGACTTCAGGAGCATATATTTATATTCTGTAAAATGTATTATTAACAAACATGGCTATAAGATTTAAACTTTAGAAATATAGGAACACAAGATTTTTTGTAAGAATATTTTTTTAATTGGAAAGGGAATGTTTCTTATAGACATGTTTATAAGAGACAATTGTTATATCAAATATATATACCCATTGTTATTTTAAAATTGTTTCTATAGAAAAAATTTATAGCCATAGTACCATGGAATGAGTATATAACCATTGAAGAAACACCAATAGCAATGGTTTTTGGAAAATTATGGCTATATACCTCTTTTATAATAGTGGATGAATTCCACAAATGATTTCACCTCCCACTAATGAAGCCTCACACATAATCCAATTGAAAATTGGAAGATAATTCATAAATCCATAAACTACAGGGCCCTTATGAGGTTCACTAAAATTATAATCCATGACACATGGAGGGGAAACCACTCAAAATTCCCTCTCAGTTTACTCTCACCCACCTATAAACACATAAATTTCATCCAATATATTTTTTCATATATAATGTAATAATATCTTACCCCAACAACCTAGTAAATGGAGTAAATCATTTTTATACTGACATGAACACCATCTCCCAAGATCTTCCAAGCCTGTGTTGGTCATTAATAACCCCCATGAGTCCTTAGCTCCATTAGTGGCCATAAATAGTGTTCCATATCCTATACCTCAATGAGTAGTGTGTGGTAAACCCCCATAACATTTTTGAACACAAAAAATACAGAGTATCTGAAAATATACAACCTGAAAACATGATCATTAATCCACACATAACCTCGCACAGAAAAGTATAATTAAGACCCCCTAATATATGCCTTATTCCACTCATATGGAGTAGAATCAGTATTATAGACCTATAAATACAAATGGAAATTGTTGAAATACCCTTGGATAGATGAGATGGAAGATAAGAGAAGATGGGGGAGATGAGGGGTGGTTATCTTTTTTCTATGGCCTTGGATAATAATAAACATAAACATTTTTTTAATATTAAAGAACCTAAAAGATGGGTTTCACTGATCTGTTAAAATGTTTTTGGGATCTAATGGTAATACAGTACACTTGGACTAGCCACCATATGTACCCATCTAGCAGGAATGTAAACCTAGGCCCCAAATTAGGTACACAACCCCACTAAAATGAGTGTCTGTTGTCCCTATATAGCTGCTGAACTAGTCCATCCAACCCCATAAACCGTAAAAATTTATCCTAGGCCTCCACAACCTATGATAACACATTTGATAAATATCTTCATTAATTGTATACTTTTCAAAAACAAATCACAATCCAATATAAAAAATTCAAATTGATATTCGTTCCAAAATCAATAGAATATGACTATTATACTACTCCACTAAAAAGAAATGGATTTGATCATTACAACCTCCTTAATTTAATAGTTTTCATCCCATTAATAACCCAATAATAATCTCCTATGATTTTTATCGATCACCAACAGTAAAATCATTCTTTAAATCTTGATCAATAAACTAGTGGTCATTTTGATCCTTAACTTGAACTAGTTGAACAACTAGTCACTTTTGATACCACTTAATCTATCTCATCATATAAACTAGTCATTCACAAAATAACCCATGTATGCACTTAGTTCAATAAAACATGAACCCAAAAAAATGTTCTAGTTAACAACTCACTTTACCCACCAACTTAAAAATACCATATGATTAGCATAGAATGATGTTAACTAAATTCCAAAAATCCATTATTATGACATTATCGTTGTGAAATTCATTAATTTATAATATAACAATTTCACACTGTTGATTTGCATCCCTCTTCTAAATCAAAATTCTATTCACTCAGAGAGACAACCAAGCATCATTAACCTATTCTAATGAAAACTAAAAATCTCACACACTATGAACACACTCATAAGTAAAATACCTTCCGAATTTTTAAAATTGTTTAAATCTCTAATTATTATTTCCACTTCATAGAATTAGTCACCCTAACAATATATTTTCTTAATTTCAAACCTGATTTCCCCACTAGATCATAAATGGAAAATCGATCATGTCAATTACTAAATAAAGTGACCTAACATCGATGTCAAAATCTGATACCATTATATTTGTATGTTTCTTTTCGAGACGCTAAAATAGTTTCATGTACCTATGAACCAACATTTTACATTATCCAATACTTTTTATAGTTCACCAAACCCATCAATCACAATGGTAAACCCCTTTCACATTAATCTTGGGTCAAAACCAAAACATTCAAATGGTGTACAACACACACTAAAATTTCTTCTATTTCTTATATTTTTGAATGATACTACAATAAATCTGTACTTATGAAATTAAAAAAAGACTCATGATCACTAATTATTACACCTCAAAAGATACATCCCAATTGAACCACATCAAGGTAAGTATCATTAAACTCTCCACAAAACTATTTTTAAATTTATCGATTAACAAATTCCATAATATATAGCCTCGAATGACTCTCCATGTCATAAATATAACATTATAAATCGCTACATACTCTTTCCTATAATGTAGTTTTTTCAAAATCTCATTTATTTTCACCTCCTTAGAGTTGAGGCACTCACCTGATTCTTTGATATATCCCTCTGATCCACATGGTTGCTTTATATTTCTCCAAAATCCACTTCACATCAATCCATATTTTACATTCCACATAGATATTAGATCATCCCCAATATTTGGGAAACATTTAAATAAAAAAAATATTCCATCAGTAATTATAGAAATACATTATAGAGTACCCATATCATGCACCATTCATACCATGATCTATTAATTATTCGAGGTCAATTCACACTTTTCCATCCCAAGAGTGATCACTTTCTCAGACCGTTACATAATAGAGTGTAAATTTTAAATAACATCACCAATTACTCAATTAGGAAATATAATTTTCTCCTTTTCAATATCAAAATATATCATTGTTACCCCAAAGTTAATATTACCCACGAAAACTATAGGAATGTGATCACCATGTGCAATGAAATTATGGAGATCATAGGAATCTTAGGTTCTATTATAACATCTTGTTAAATTTCAAGGTCTATATCCCATATGAATCTCAATAGAAAAAATATGCACCCCTAATAAGAAAATCCCACACATTCGGATGGAATCACATGAAATCACTATTCAGTGACAACATCACCATGTCCAAATCAACAAGTGTCATGTATCTTTTACCAATTAATCACTTCATCTATATGATTTTTTCAAAAATCCACCAATTATATTATATCACATCAAATATAGTCTTATATCACCTAACTGTCATTAATATTCTCAATATCTAACCAAACATAGGTAAAATTTATCAATATACCATGCATGTCATGTAAAATTATGTTCACTTGTTTCCACATAAGAGAGTTTTCAGTTGACACTCAAAATAATGTGTAATTTCTCTTATTGTAAAAACAAAGTATACCTAATAAAAGTAAACTATATTTCATCCCTTACATATCACTCAACTCAATACAACATGAGTTATATCACATTACCCCTATATTCATGTAGTTATTCAAATATTTGACAACTCACCTCATGCATTTCAGACACATTCCTCATATAAAGAGCCATTAACAAATTTGTTCCATTGTATATATAAGGAATAACTCACATTTTTATACCATGTAATGTTTGATAAACTTATATATTGATCTAATAAAATTAACATATAGTCATTCATTTATCTCTTAGGCATCCATTTTCTTGAGCTAACCCCTCTCCCTTGGGTTATCCTCTTATATCATAACTCATATCATGAAATAATATGAAAAATTTCATGTTATTATTCAATAATTCATCTAGTGTCATAAATATGGGTCATACCTAATTTATATAAGGATATCCCACCTTTTATAGGTTCTATACCCATGTGGGTCTATAATACATTTATAATTTATATGTATTCCATCGAAATAAATTTTAATTATTCGATAACATTCTTAACAGGCGGCCCTAGGTGTAAATAAACAACAATATATTATATCCTATATATCATTGTCATCATATTTGTGTTTATAAATAATATTAACCACATTTTGAAGTTAAAATAGAAATTTCATCCTTAATTATATTTAATTTAATAATTCCTATGAAATAATAATTAAATTTTAATAAAAAAATTAAGGATTAAAAGACTATTTCATAAAGAATTATATTTTTTACATAACATGAAAGTATATAAATGTTATAATTTTAATAAAATTTATTTATAATTTATGAATAATTCTTTATAAAAAGTTATATAATTGTTATGATTTAATATAAAATTATTTTAATATAATACGATTTCTTTTAGGAAAAATGCTTATATGTGCACAATCTCTTTTTTGAAAAATAAATTAAATATATCTTTATTGATTAATGATAATTATAATATAATTATATTTTATTTATAATAAAATATTTCAACATTCATATAATGTTTTCTACTATTAAAAAAATGAGAATATGTTCATATTTAGTCTTAAAAAATAATTTTTTTTCAAAAAAGGTTATTCATTTGGTTTCTTATGATTATATTTATATTTATTTCTAATACATAAAAAAACTGAATTTGATAAAATTATTTTGATGTTTATAATTAAAATTTACAAAAATATTTAATTATTAAAAATTAATTTATTTAATAATGAATACTCATAACATTAGACAATTATTACTACGGTTAGGGTAAAAACGGTCTCACATAGGGGATTGATAAGGGTAAACATGCCACATAAACATGTCGTAAATTTATATAAATAATATATTTAGACCTCATCTATCTTAAATTCGATTTCATTTACATTTTCTCCAAACAATAACAAGGGAATGACAATATATTATTTAAATTTTTTAATTAATTACACATCTGCCCCCCCCCCTTAAATTATCAAAGGGAACCTATTATCCACACATATTCAAAAAATTTAATTCCTATATCTTGGAAAATACCTTTCCAAAAACATTGAATTATTATTCTAATTCATTATTGATCTCATGTGGTTAGATAAAAACCATTCAAAAAATTATTACATTATAATCCAAAGGTTTTCTCTCAATGAATAGCTAATCATCTTTCCAAACTATTTCAAAGTATATTTATTTTATAATTCCACTAAATATATTTTATACATCATAAAACAATTTATATAGAAAAAAAATATTCCAATTTATTATTATGATTATCATACAATAACTTTCTATATATTTTTTGTCAAATAGTAATTGAAAGTATTACTCATGCATATGTTTGGACTACCACCTCCATGAAGTAATGTGATTCATTTTCCAAATTACTCACTTTGATGGTGATAATTATGGATTTACTAAATTTACATGATATTATAGATATAATTATTGTTTTTAAAATGTCTATTATTTTTAATATTCCTTTAATTAAATCCATTGAATCGTTGAAACATCAATCAAGCGCATGTGTAAACTAACATCTTTATGATGTGAGTAATTTCATTTCTTTCACATTTTATGAAAATATCTTATAAAAATGTATACGATGAATAAATATGATAAAAATTAAATTATTAATATTTTTGATATTTTTAAAAAATTCTCAAGATGCAAGGAATATAACTACCATACCGAAACTTGCCTGAAAAATAAAATAGTTATCATATTAAATGGTGATTTTGTTTTATAAATATTAATATAATAGTCGTAAGATGTTACAATTAAATAATTTATGATATTATAAATGTGAATATGGTTTTTTATATAATTATAGTCAATTTATATTTTTTACTATATTTTTAAATCACTAATAAGGAATTCCAAAGCTAAGGTAAGGGTTTCTCTTATATCATTTAATTTAATGAGACATATTCCTTATTCCCAACATGTATATTTCATGTATTAAATATAATAACTATTTAATAATTCATTTAATTAATTAACTTATAATAAAGAAATTTAGATTCTTGTTTAGATTTATTTCCTTCATTGGGGTTATGAATCAAATGTTACCAAAGCTGTATGAGTTTTTTTGTTACATCTAGATTTTTATCTGGATTGTTTGCATTCAAATTTATAATAATGAAATTATATTATCTTTCTATTTATAATTGTTTTATTTTATTATCCTATGGTTATTTATATAAAATAAATGTATTACATTCATTTTCCACTCTCTATGTACTCAAAAGTACGAATTTTTTTTTTAAGGGAATCTAACTCTGTTTTTCTATTCAGTTTGGAATTTTTTATTCCTAGTCCATATTATCTTTAAAATATATCATATTTTTAAAAAATATTATCTAATAAAGGATTAATTTCATACATAGAAATTTTTTTGCATTCTATAAAAAATCATAAAATTTATCTTTTGGTCATTTTATGAGAAACGTAGTTTTTACCAAATGTGTCAATGGAATAATTATATTAACATTTAATAAATAGGTTGATTATTCCTACATAAAGATTATTATTTATCATAAAGCTTCCATTAAAAGTTTCAATGGTTATTTACAATGTAAATAATATTCTTAATATCTTAAATATTTGTATATCTAAAATATGTGATTTCCAATTAAAAATGGAATTTTCTTCAAGAAATGAACTAGTGATATTTTAAAGGTATTTTTCTCTGTGACTACATCAAATGATGATAAATATGTTTTATTAGATATAGTATATAATTATTCCATTATTATTCATTTTATATATTTTTTTATGACTATGAAGATGGAATATTAATGAATCTAATTTTTTATTACATTGGTTAATCTATGATAAAATGATAAATGTTTTCATGAAATTTTGGAATCAATTTAAATGGATTATGATGAGGTGATTAATGTATATATTATATAACTACAATGAATTGTGTAGTGTTCAATGATTATGAGAACAACGGGTACAAGGGAGGTTATCACATTCCCAAAAGAGAGTACATTGGTTGTTATCCCATGGTGTAAGCAGTTACATGGGGAATTAGACCAATCCTAACATGTGATGAATATCTCGGTATATATCATCGATTTATTATTTATATATTTATGATTTTTCAACACATTTTATTCCAAAATATATGAATTATTTTTATTCTTATGATATGATCTCATGGATCATTATCTTCAATTATTCTTTGAATCATGTCTTATGAACATACAATGCCTTATTACATGACTATGATATATGAATTCAAGGGTATGATTTTAAAATTATCAGATCATAATTTTGTTTTCCTATGTTCTTATTGTGCTTCTATAGGATCTTTTATTTTATATCCCATATTTTCCCATCTTGAGAATCTGATCTAACCATTTATTAAATTTCCTTTACTCATTTTATGATGAATGTTTTAAAGTTGGTTATGTTTAATAAGATTAGAATGTGATAAAAAAATTTCCAGAGATGTTGAAAATATTTCATGAATTAAAATAAGTATGAATATAGAATAAAAGAATTTATCCTTTTATACATATTTATCATGTATTATTATGAATTTTATTGAATATTTATTAATAATGATGATATATATATATAATTCTTGTGTTTCTTAAATTTATGTCAAAGATGGGTAAACTTATTTTGGGAGATTATGATTATAAAAATTTAGGGAGACCCCTTATAATAATCATATGTATAAGATAGAATCATAAGATATAGTAAATAAGTATTTTGGTATTCCATGAAAATATATTGGTGTCTGAATAATGGCATGTGGATGCATCTGTTGAAGAGATGAACCCTCGAATAACTACTCTAAATTCTGGGGATTGGGTTTTAAATTCATCACCAAGTGCGCACTATAAAAGGGACTAGGACAACACAATTAGATATATAATCCCCATGTATATGCTAGTCTAAATGAAAATTACTGACATTAGAGACCTCTTAATCCTAGAGCTAAAGGGAAATATCATTTGATCACTACTGTATAAGTTTTTTACAACAATGATGAAGTAAAAGGTACACCTAAAATCTACAATAGAAATGTGTTTGTGATCTATAGTGGTGAATCTATAAACGTACAATGATTTGGTTTATGAATAATGAAATGGTAATGGTTTATGTGTCTCAAAAATTAATGGTACATGAGAGGAATTATGTGACACATTGCATGTAATTAATACTTTTAATCATGACATTAAATATGTGGATAAATTATCATTATGGTGAAATGTGCGACATATATATTTTTAATCGAATTTTATGAATTATATTCACCATGAAATATTTTAATATTCGCCTGTGAATATTGATAGTGTTGATTAATGATTATTAATACTCAATATATTACCAACCATGGAAAGAGAACACGGTGTATGATTCTTCGAGTCGAAAGGAGCATACTAGTTTATTTTTTATGAATATCACACAAGATATAATATTTATGGATTTAAAATAGTGGTCAATGAAATATTTAAAGGAGGGGAGAAATAATTTATTCTAACATTAATGGTCATACATTTATTCCTGCGAAGATTGAACTGGAGAAGAAGGAATATATATAGAGATAGAAAATAATGTGAAACATATTATTAAGTTCAGCCTTGATTATGATGGAATGATATCTTCAAAACATAGAATTTTTGTTCTTGTTATACATGAGTTGAAGGAATTTTTGGGATAAAGTTTATATTTGATCCTTATTTATTCATACAATATGTACAAAGATGTATAGATACAATATAGATATTTTCTAGTAGGATTACATGAGGATGATATTTCATAATATTTGTCTATGTGTCTTTTATACCAATAAGATAAGGTTTATTATATGATGTATAAGGGTATGTTACATCCATTACTCTTCCCTATAGTGAAATTGGAAAATTTCACAATTGTTTCTTCGTAGGACTCCTCATTTTATTTATAGGGAATAATGATATTGGTGTTATAGTTGATCACATTAGTGATTTATCCCATTTTTTAATATAATATAATATTTCTCCCTTAATCAGTTTTCACAAATAAATATTAAATATATTATAAGGTTTCATAGAATACCACATTTTTTTGTATTTGATTTTGATATAGGGATTACCTTGAAGTTCTAGATTATAAATTAGTAAGATTTGTATATCGAGTTGTGTTTTAGTAATTCCTATCATTTGCATAAATAGTTATAGTCTAAGAAAATTATTCAAACCTAACAGTATATTCTAAAATAATTATCTATAAATTTCATAGTTGGTTCAGATCAAGACAATCTTCTTGTTGGATTCCAAGATAATAATATATTTCGCCCAAGAATTCAGATGGATCCTTATGATGCCCAATAATAAATGAATTACAGAACTATGATTTTTTTTGATAATTTGTATAACTATATATATTGGTATATGAACTTGTATTGGAGAAAGTGGAGAAGGTTAGATCTATTATGTAACACATTAAAGCTTCTCAGAGTGAACAAAATAGTTATGATGATAATCATCGATGAGATCTAGAAATCAATGTTTATGAGAAGGTATTCATATGATTTTCTCCAAGAAGGATATTCTATTTGGAATAAAGGTAAATACTAACTCTATCTATATTATCTCCTTTAATATTCTAGAATGAGTATGGATTGGATCTTATCATTTATCTATTTTTTGAAACCTCTCTCAAGTTCATGACGTGCTCCATGTATCTCTTTTGAGGAATTAGATACATGATCTATCACATATACTGAACACAAAGGTTGTAAAACTAGAATATGATCCATCAAATAATGATCAACTTGTATAAATATTATATTGTAGAGATAATGTTTTATATAATAGGACTACTCACTATGGTGATGTTTTTTGGATTACTCAAAAATTAAAGGAAGTTACATGAGAACTCAATTATGTGATGAACAATAAGTTTCCAAACTTTTTTCATTTTATTAATGGTATTTCAAAGGAAACTATCATTTTTCTATGAATATAGTATAACACTCGGTGATTATGTATTTATTCCTCTAAAATAAATTTGATGTAATTGATAGCTTGTTTTACATGCAACCTCAAGTCAAAATGAATAATGATACATTTTGAACATTATATCCTAGCCATTGGATTTTAGGCTATTAATAGAATTCAACATATTATAAAATTTTTATATATGTGTGTTCATTAATTTAAATATATTGATTAATTTCAAATATATAATCATTAAATTTTAAATAAAATATATTTATGATTAAAAGCCGTGTTTTTTAATTAATTATATGTTTCTACATATCACATATCATGGTAAATATTTTATTTATAATGATATTCATTGATAATTTATTAATAATTGTTTGTACATTATATATCTAGAGATTAAGAATTAATGTAAATTCTTTTGAAAGTAAAAAAAATTATTTTTCAGATAAATATTTTTATAAGAAGAATATGTTTTGATATAAACAAATTAATTAAATCACTATAGATTAATTATTATAATAAAATGTTTAAATTTTATATTAAAAAATTATTTTATAATTCCAATATTATTATTTCATTGTTATTTTAATTTTTTTATTACACACATATATTTAATTTAATAAAAGAGATTACATATTCATAATCATAATGACTGAATTTTTAATTGAGGCCACATTCCTTTTTTCATTATGAAATTTAAAAATAGTATAAATATGTTCCCATGATTGGGGTTCTAATAGGTTAAACAATCTCCAAGTGTAAAATGAGACATTCTTCTCGACCGCTTCTAGGGTTTCTCCACTCATGGTTTTCCTTCTTGGCTGGAAGATCTACCATCTTAAGAGATCCTAGCCAGGGGATCTTCTTACATTATGATTTTTCTCATCAGTGTTTATATTCCATCATTTATAGGGTTCTCATCTAACAAGTTATGTGATAGGGATTCTCAATGGTAGGATCCGCGTTGTCCACTACATTTCACATAGTGGTGGCCAATTCGGTGGTTTTTTGTAGATCACCTTTCCTAATTCTCTTTGGGAGAATAAATTTTTAGGGGATCTTTTTCATCTATTTTGTTGAGTCTCTGTCATCATTTAGGTAATGCATGGTGTGAATTATTCACAATTTTTGTGGTAGTTTGGTTATCTCCTTCATCCTTGTGGATCGAGCGATGCTTTCTGATTTCATGTTGGTGTTGTGATGTTTCTCTAGAGAGGGGAGATTGATGCCTTCATAATTGTGTTTATTTTTTGGTTTTAGATCTATTATTATTCACTCATTAAGATGGGTTTTTATGGTTGGGTTTTGATGGGTAGTGGACTTCACTAGTGAACATGATGTTTCTTCTCTTGGAGGTGGTGTAGTCATCTAGTTATGGTTGTATGTTTAAAAAAATTGTTATGACTCATCCCCCAGGGTCTGTGTCATGACATACCAAAAACCCGCCTCCCAAAGGCCATGTGTTGTAAACTAACATCAAGGGCGTCAACCTATATGTAGGAGGAATTTTCCTGTGTAACTGTATGCACAGACACACCACCACGTCCTTATATTGAAAAGTAAACAAGAATGTCTATATAAATAACCACTGATTATAAGTAAAACTGAAGGTGAAATGGGCCCCAATAGAAAATCAACAAAAGACTAACTAGAAAATAGAAAATTACAAAAGGAACTCTGGATTTCCAACCAATGAAAACCCCACCCGATGGGTCAGTACAGAGTAGCATTAGGAAGCTGTAGAACTATGTCCCATCTACCCAGTGTCACTGGGAATCATTGGGTCCTAAGCCACTAAGTCTTCTAATAATGTAGCATTCATGTGTACCAGACACAACATGTATGGGAGAAATCCTTGAAGGGGTGAGTATGTAAATACTCAATAAGGACAACAAAAAACAAAGGGACGAACCCAAAGAAATCCACAACCAAACCAAAAATCATGACCACAGAGCATGATCATGGGGCAAGACATCTTGAATCATGTATATTCATGAGTAGGAATTTCGAACCATTAGTGACATCATCGAGCACCATAGGGTACTAGAGAACTCTTCCTAAATTAGTACATGGGGCATGCCGAGTCACATAAAAGCCTTTATCCACAAACCATAGGACTGATGTGGTACTCATCCCCAATGAGTATCGTGAGAATGTTAGGTCACACAAATGCTTCTCCCCACACTAGGATGTACTCTCGCATTGAATCTTCCTACCACTAAACTATGGCCACACTGAGATACTCCTCCTGTCATGTATCAGGGGTCTTTCGGGTCACAGAGAAGCTGCTCCCCACCTTAGGCTTGCAGGGTCACATTGAAGCTCCATCCCACAGGGCAATAATTTCTGATCCCCGTAGGGTCCCTCATCAATAGTCTTTAGGTCTCATCCAACCACAATGTTTCCAATGTTGCATGCTTTATCTCTGGAGAACTTCTCCACAAGTGATTTGTCAAATTACAAATTCTCTTAAATCGTCCCTAGAGTATGCCAAAATATTTTCTACATCATGAGGGTTCCAAAACCACAAACAGCTTATTAATCATATACCCAATTTGTAAGGTATTGAAATTTTTTTAAAAATAGGTTATTTGAGTCTAGTTCTGGTCTGACCTAGTTGGACTGAGCCGACCCAACCCAGCCAGGGGTCTACCAACCTGGCCAGGTTCCATCATCCTGACACGGACCCAGTCAAGCCTGGGTCTAGTCTACTGGGTTGTGGGTCCAACCCGCCTCATGTATGGTCTTCCTAGCTGCGATGTTGTTGGGAGCCTCGTACAAAACCCATGTTCGCCCCTGTGGGGCATCTGTGGAGCTGTCTCTTAGATGTGATTAGTTGATTGCGGTTTCACCATGTGGTAGATGGTGTAGTATCGCATCCATTGCATGCTAAGGCAGTCGGGTTGCCACGTCCACAGGTCAAATCTCTAAGATGCATCGTGGTCCAAGTCTTCCATGGATTTCATCTCTGGTATGCTGCTGCAAGTGCCGGCATACCTACATAATACCTTGTGGTCCATCAGGTATGCTATGTTGGTCTGTTCCTCACACTGACTACACCTATGGCATCTATGGGTTATTTATTTCTTTCACAAGGCCTTGAAATTTCCATCCCTACATTTCAAAAATTCATCCACAAAGAATGCACTAAGTGGAGGTGGATCATGAATTGTTTTTTTCGGCCCACACCCTCTGCGTTAGAAGTTTAGAACATGGGAGGCTTGGGTATGATTTTCTATAAAAAATAATTCAATATCGAAAATAGAGCCTAAGAAGCATCACCATCATATAAGAATAGACTATCCTATGTTTAACCTATTCAGGGGTTGATCAACATTCATCACTTAAAATAATGAATGGGGAAATCATAAAAAAACCATTACATTGATGTAGTTCGATATTGAAGCAGTCTTCTTGTGAAGGTTCATGATGCCGAAGGCATTATTTTATTTTCGAATCCATTCTTCGAGGTGTATTGAAGTTGTAAATCTTCATATGGTGTTCATTTTTATTAGTTGGAGATTAAATATTCAAGTGGTTCTTCAGATAATTCCCAGGGTTTATCTCTCAACTATCTAATGCATTATCTTAATAAAAGGAAACATGTCTCAAAATTTCTATTATGATGAAATGCCTCATCATTAAGGAGTTTAATTTATAAAACAACATATATATTATGATACCTTTTAAAATCAATTGAATAGCTTCCATTAATATGCATCTTCACTACACCACAACACCGTCATCCGCTAACCCAATGGTTTTTAAAAACAAAACAAAATATCTTTTAGGTTATTTTATTTTTACAGAAATGTTAGAAAAGTAACTTTTCCATCCGACCCTTTATAATCTATGTTATGTTATTTCTATGTGAAACCATGTATTCCATGTTCAATGGTGGCATTGAATTTTCAATCGATACATCAGTTCTACAGTTAGAAAAACCCACTCGCATGTTTACTTAAGTGATCTAAAAAAAGTTCTAAATTCTGTTATGGGCTCACGAGGCCTCTAAATAATTTGTCGTTAAATTTTCTGGTTTTGAAATAATTTCATAGTTTTTAAAACAAAATTATATATATAACTTGTTGGAAATTAAATTCTCACCACCTTAAGAATTTATGTCCACAAAATCCAATTCAATTACTAATCAATAATTGGTGCTACTGAGAACGAATCAGAGTCTCTCACTCTCATGTTCTCTCCTAGAGATTCATGTACTGCAACCTAACATGCACCAGAAGAATCGACCATCCAAAAATAAACCACTCTTATCGATCTTCTATCTTCACTTGGAACTCTTCAAACATTTCCCCATATTCAGTGTCCAGCTCACCCTAGTCCATAACGTTTGATAGATCATAATCATACCTCCCCAGCTGTGACTCGTGAAAAACATCACGGACCGGGTGCATCTATGGTGGAAGAGCTATGAAGTACGCCACCTAAAAAACTCTTCTAGGAATATAGAAAAGATCTTTGAACAAAAAAGATAGCTTCTTTCCCAGGAAAATCATTTTTCATCCTCATCAGGGTGAGACCTGAAAGAAAATATAGAATCCCCCCACAAAATCAAAAAGTCTCCATCTCTGATCGGCATATGATATCAACCAGCTCAGTGTAGTCCCCATCTTCTCCTGGATGATCTGCACCTTCTTAGTGGTAGACAATACCAACTATGGACTCATGAGTGTTGACTCCCATAGATCTTTCTGGAACATAATTGATATGAATGGCCACTTGTACAAGGCCTAAAACAGTGATATTCAAATGGTAGTGTGACATCTGCTATTGTATGAAAAATCCACCAATTGTAGGTGGTCCTACCAACTATGAACAAAGTCAATGACACAAACACGAAGCATGTCCTTCAAGGTCTATATAGTCTTCCCATCTAACCATCTTTCTGTGGGTAAAAACTATGATCAAGCACAACTAAGTCCCAAACACCTCCTATAACCCCTTCCACAACACAAATGTCAAGCATGAATCATGGTCTGTGATGATTTTCGATGAAACCTCGGGTAGCTACATTATCTCATGGACGTAGAGGTGTCCCAATCTCTTTACCGATCCCTACTATCCGATGGTTAGGAAGTGAGATGACTTGATGAGTTATTCGACCATCACCCAGATTGAATTGTGGCCTCTGAACATGTGTGGTAAATACATCCCTATGTCCATGGATATAACATACCACTTACGTTTTGGTACCTCATGTTGTTCTGCCTAGTTAGTTGGGACATGATTTTCATCATTCACTTGCTGATATGTGATGAAGCGTGAAACAAACTCTTCAACTACCTTATTCATCTTTGGCCACCAGTACTGACATCATAAGTCCAAGTATATCTTTTCCACGTCATTTTTTACTGCTAAAGATGATGAATGGAACTCCCTTAACACCTCCTTTTGTAGTGTCACTGGATCCACAGTGCGTCCTCTGAAAAGTATGATGTGCTCCCCCCAATAAAAATATATCCTGAGCTAGTCCCACATAAAACTGAGAATGTATGTCCTCGCACTCTACATACCCAAGATATGACTCCCTAAATAGCTGTAAGAGTGGGGGAGTGATTGTCATTTAATTATGTTAAGATGCTCCATCATCATCCATGAAGGATATCTACATCGTGACTAGGTGCTATGTTGCCTTACTATATAGCCATAAACCAGACCTCCTTCTGAGAGTGTCTCCCACCTTGTTCTCCTTCCCAAAAGTATATACTATCTCATAGTCATAGTCCTAGAGGAACTACATCCATCACCAATATCCCAATTTTAGATCCTTTTGTGGGAAGAAATAATTGATACTCCTGTGGTATGAGTACATGGTAAACCATTCATCCATATTGTTGTGTTCCACATCATCAACGAAAATACCACTCTTACTAACACTAGGTCATGGGTCGCATAGTTCTACTCATACTGCCTCAACTATCACGAGTCTTAGGCAGTCACCGCTACCTCCTACATCTGGACACAATGTATTCTAGTCCCTGATGATTCATAGTATAATAGATAACAAATCTCCTCTTCTGGTAGTCTCATGATGGTGGCACTTGTCAGTCTCTAACTCAGATCTTGTAAACAATACTAGAACTTCCTCACCTATACGAAGTGCTTTCTCTTACTTGTCAAGGTTGATAAAGGTGCCACTACTCTGGAAATGAAGAAACCACACATCCAGCAGTATTAAGCCAACCCCATGAAACTCCACACCTTAGTCACACTCCTAGGTGCCTAACAAGAAATCCATACCTCTATTCTCATTGGATCCATGATAAACCCTACCTCTGAGATGATGTATCATTGAAAATGGACCTCACGAATCCAGAACTGAAACTTTGATATCTTACCATAAAGATGGTTCTCTCAGTATTTATCCATGAATATACATAGGTTTGTAGTGTGATCCCCCTCCGACACCATGTACACCAAGATTTCTTCAATGAGGACCACCATGAAATGATCAAGGTAAGGCTAAGATATCTTGTCCATGAATCCCATGAAAAATACTGGGGGATTTGTTACGTCGAAAGGCATCACTAAAACTCATACTGATTGTACCGAAATCTAAATAAAGTCACCTAGTTCAACCTCTGAAAGTCAACACATATCCTCAAGAACCACTCTACATTCTTTTTAAAAAAAATTTTGGCTGCCCATGGTAAAACGTTGGGCCTTATGAACCCATTCTCATGCAAGTCTTCTAGTTGTACCCTCATTTCACGAAACTCCATGGGAGCCATCCATCATGCTGGGGTGGATATCAGTGTCGTCTCAGGGTACTGGTCAATACTAATGTCTACCTCTCTATGAAGAGGTATTCCTAGAACATCCTCAGTAAAGAGATCTTCTTACTCTTCCACCACAATAGGAATGCTCTGAATCCTCTTTTCCACCAAACCAAGGGTTATGCTAGCCAACTAGAGAGTGATTGGCTCCACCCTCCTCTGAGAATGTCCATCCTATTTTGAGAATGGTTCCTCCTCACCGGTGAGGGAAAACCTAGTCCCTTCCTAGTGGACTCCCCACACTTAGTTCCTAAAATAGTCAATCTAAGAATGTTCTATGAATAAACTATCTGTACCTCAGATGACATTGTAAGTCCTAGTAACTACTACAAGGAGATATCAGTTGAATCTCTCGCTTCCTAGAGTAAGCTCACATTATCAGAACCACTATTTAATCATTGAATCTCTTCTTGTAGGATTCTTAATTTAAATTATAGAGAAAATGGATCCATTGAAATCTCAGAGCCTCGAAAGAGGTATTTGGAAAGGAAAGAGTGACTGGAAAATTTGTCTATAAGAACTGCAACTAAAGTAGATAATACACGTGTTATAACTCTAATCATATTTGGAGTTTTGTGGTCATAGGATTCCATAACTAGAAATTCTCCATTCCCCCTATCTGACACCTCCTAAAGTCTGTGGTTGACAAGGTGGGGGTGTTGGGGGTAGCCCCTCCGACTGTCATCCATTTCCTACTGTTCGGCCTACTCGCATACCACGTCTTCCACATTAAGGACCTCCTCACTCAAATATTTTCCTATTCCCTGACAGTCCCTCGATCTCCTTCTGATCATTTTTGTGGAGGGTTAGGAAGTCACAATCCATTTGTCTCTACCCACCGCATGTTATGAACAACTTCATTCTGTACTAGGTCCCTATGCTTTAGGAACTCCATACATCCGACTCCGAGTCCTGGGGTTATACCTGAAAATATGTGGACCTCTTGGGCCCTTGTGTTTGATTTCTGATACTAACCATTTAATAGTCTTCTGCATGAGGTCTTCTGGTGGCTCTAGAAATCGGTGTCTGCTCTTCTAGGAATATCTCCACAATAAGGGCTCACTCCAACACTCTATATAGAGTGGATATGTTGAGATACACCATGGATTGCATGATCTGCCATTTGTGTCCCTAATAAACGTTCAAGGCCCTAAATAAAGGGTATCGACCCATGTATGTGGAGCAGAGAGGGAGGTCAATGTATCTCATAGAGTACTCATCCATAGACATGAAACACTGCAGTAGGTGAAGCAGCGCATGTATGTGGATAGAGTGCAGGGTCACTGGGAAGAACTCCTCCTGAAAGAGCTGCTCGAAGTCTACACAATATATTTTCTCTTCATCATGTGTCTGGATGGTCAATCTCAACCATCTTCTAGTCGAGCCTTGCAGAAGAATCACAGCCAAGATCTCTATCCAATCAAGTGGTGTCCTCAATAGCTGAAAGACCGACTTCACTTCATTCAGCCAATCCTAAATGAACAGAGGATCTATCTCTCCCATGCACATGGTAGGTCTCTGTCTTTGAAAATCATAAAATTCATTAAGTCTGCTTAAGTAATATACTGGTACTGTATGCAGTAACTGCTAATCAACGGGTGGTGGTAGAATTGGTGCACCACTCGGTGGGGTCATCTCTATGATTGGTCCATGAACCTACATCTCATTGGTAGGTGGTTTTTCCACACGATCAAGTATTGGATGCCTAGCTGGCTGGCTGTGTGGAGTTATTGTGAAATAGATCAATATGTACAATAGTTAAAAGAATATAACTAATGGAAATATTCTTATTCATAAAAATTATTTCAAGACACGAATAGAGCCATTTTATTCATGTATAGAGTCAAAAATAATAATTCAGTGTCCTGGTGTATGGATGTGTTGGATTCCCCACCAACACTAGACTCCACGAATCCAAAAGTAATACTCAAAACAATTAACATTGTTGCTAAAAAAACTAACTATCAGTCTTTGAGGTAGAACTGACAACCATTGATATTACTTTGTCCTGACACATCCATCGGGGAATGTGTCGTGACATACCCCAAGCATGCCTCTCGATGTCCAAGGGTTGGTGAATAGCACTGATGGTGTTAACCTATAAGTGGGAGTAATTTTATATGTACCTACACACACACAAAACAATGTCCCAATATGGAAATCATGCAACTATAAATAACCACTAAGTACTTGTATAACTGAAAGGAAAATGGGAAAGAATACAAACCAAACAAAATCCTAACTATAAAATATGAATGTATAAAAAAACGCTGTATTTCCATCTATTAAAAATAGGACATGAGGGGTTGGTATAGTGTAGCTGCTGGAAGTCATTGTTGTATGCCCTGTATGCCTGGTCTCACTCGACATAATTGTGTCCTAGGCCTATATTTCCTCCAACAAGGTGACTGTCTTATTTTCCATACACAACATGTTTGGGCGAAGCTCATGCTGGTGTGAGTATCAAAATACTCAATATGTACCCTGAAACAAAAAAGGAACGAACACATATTAATAGATAATCAAACCACGAATCATGATCACCATGAATCATAACAAAGAAAGATAGAGCACACCAGGTATATTCTAGAGTAAGAAATTAGGACCATTATTCACATCATCGAGCATTTTGGGTTGCTGTAGATCTCCACCTCAATGAGTATAGTGGGCCTGCTGGGTCATACAGAAGCCGCATCCCACTAAGCCTCCCTCCACCATGGGCCAACTGCTGGGTTTTTGCACATCGCACAATTGATCTTGGGAGAACCACTCCTCAATCCATTTATTTAATTATAGCTTCCATTATATCATCCATATATTATTCCAAATGATCCTCCTCTTCATGAGGGTTACAAATCAACGAATGGATAATAAATCTGATGCATAGTTTGAATGATATATACACTTTTCGAAAAAGTGTTCTGTTGGGTCCGGGTCCGATCCAACTCGGTTGGGTCGACCTAACCTCAACCCTGTGCACCCTTGGTCGAGTCATTTGGGCCACGTTTCTTCCCACATAATATTTGGTCTAACGAATGCTGAATGGTTTGTCCATCTGGCAGGGACGTATCTAGATGCCGCATCCGGCACCCCTAATCACCCCACGAGACATCTGTGGCACCGTCTCCAAGCCATGGTCGGTTTACCGCGGTGTAGTGTTGCATCCTCCAGCCTATGGATCTCCCTACTATTCCATGTCCTGAACCTTCTACAGAGGTATTCTCCAGAAGAAGTTCATAGCGCGTCGCTACTGGTTTCTACTGTACCGACAGAAAACTCCTTGGACCATTGGGTCTGCTCTGGTGGTCCATTCCTCGCGCCGACTATGCCTACGACCACCATGGTGTGTTGACTTCCCTCTTAAGGCTTTGAAATTTTATTGTCACCATTTGAAAAATTCCTCCACCAAGAATGCACATGGCGTAGGGGGGTCATGCCTTTTTCATTTTGACCTATGACCTCCGCGTAAGAATTTTGAAACCTGGGAGTCTTGGATATGATGGTCCATCAAATATAATTTAATCTGGAAATGAAAACACAATAAAAATCATCATTATTCAAGAACGGATGATCCTCATATCAACCTCTTCTTGGGTTAATCCATTTGTATTGTTTAAAATAATGAATAGGGAAAAACTAAACCAAAACAAACCCCTACCATGAATCCGTTGAACGTTGAAGTAGTCGGCCCATGTTGGTTCAAGAAGTCTAAGGCATTCTTTTCATCTCGACTCCAGTCATCAAGGTATGTCGATGATGTTAACATTATACCAGAATTCTTCATTCTTTTTTGGAGAGAAAACTCACCAGTTTATCATCATAGAATCCATATGGTTTAATTATCAACTTCCAACATGTTCAATTCATAAATGGAAACACATCACAACATTTGTATTACATTGTGACACCCCATCTTTATGTTGTTTTATTTGTTAAATTGAGTATATTTTATGCTCCATTAACAAGGAATTAATGATATTCTGTTAATACACATCATCTATGTGCCACTGCATTGTCTTCTCCACACCCAATGGTTTCGAAAAAAATATCTTTTATGTTATTTTTTCCCAAAAAAGTCCAAAAGATACCTCTTCAGTATAAACCTTTCCAATCAATGTTAATTTCTTTTATAGGAGAATCACGGTGCTTCGAGTTCAATGGTTCTATCATATTTTTGATCTTTGCACCAGTTTAAAAGGTAGAGAACTCTATGTTCACATTTACTTAAGTGTACTAAAGAAGTTAAAAATTCCATTCCGGACTCACCGAGACTTATAATAATGTGTCGTTAAAGCGTGTGTTCTCGAAATAATTCCATATAATTTTTAAAAATTTATATGGAAATTCCAGGACATTATAGAAGTGGTGTTTGTTTTTTAGAAGGAAATGTTTCCCTCCGATGAGTAGATTGTGGGTTAGCAATCATATGGGTTATAGAGGAGGTGATGATCAATGTTGGTGTTTCTCATTGTGGTGATTCTAATGGATAGTGTTATTATCCTGATACAGGTCATGGTAATCTATGGATATCTTTTTCTATAATAAAATCCTCTCATTCTTCATGATTCCACTACTCATTTTAGTAATCAGGGTTCAGTGGTCTTCTGCGTTGTTTTTGGATGTGACAATTGAGTGGAAGGAAGAGGCATGAAGGTCATGGTTCACTGTTAAGAGACTCTTCTACTATAAATTCTTCTCTTGATTCATGATTCTACATCTCACCCGCATTAGCTTTGTGGATTGGTCTCATAAAATGTATTGGTCTATTTGTCTTGAGTGAATTACGGTGTTCTTGGTGGCCTATCATAAGTGGTCTCCATTACATTGAGAACTCGAGGACAGTTCTTATTCTTCATCAGTTTCTTGTTAATCAGAAAATGTGGATCTAGATGCTTCATCCATGATGATTTGTGGGATCCAAATTTTCATTTCTATTGGATTTTTGATTGGTGATTATCTATGATAACATTTTTAGAAGTTCCAATCTTGTTTACTAAATAATTGATCACTGAGGATGAAATGGCGAAATGATGGGTTGTTTTTGGAGAATGGTTTGATGATGTGAAAATGCTATTATTGAGTGATTCTAGTGGAAACATGTCCCATCTAGTACCAGGACCATGAAGGCATTGGGATTTATGGTTTTTTTGTGTGGATTTTCATTATTCCTTTGGTGATGGCTTTATTTAGATCTGGATTTTTATTGTGTTGTCACATACCAATTAAAATTGAATTTTTAATAAAAATAAAAAATTTGTTTGAGGAGGGTAAAATGCCACATAAACATGTATAAATATTGATTTTTTAAGGAATTAATTTTTTATATTTTATAATATTAAAATTAATACACCATTTTTCCACTTTTATAACAAAATGTGTTTATATTATTTAAATCATTAATGTAATTCCATGCATGCCCCTCCCTTAACATAAAATTGAGAACCTATTATCTACCCTTGTTCACTAAAATTTATCACTCTATCTTAGAAAATACTTAACCAAAAACCATACCATTTTCAATACCTTCATTATTTATCTCATGTTCTTACTCTTACATGTTCCTAATAAGACTTAAAGTTCCATCCAAAGTATCCGTCCTAAAGAAGAAGAAATTGTCTTAACATAACTTTAAAATATTATTCTTATAATTCATATAAATAATTATTATCCATCATATAATTATTAATAATGAATCATAGATATATATATTTTTTTTATGGTAAACCATTTTTAAACTTTCTTTCTATAAAATGGTAAATTAATGTTTTGATCATGCCTGTGGGTGAATTACCACCTCCAGAAAGCGATATGATTCATTTTACAAATCATCCATTCATGAATGGTTATAATGATTGTTTTACTGGAAATTTTTATAAATATTATATAATTATGTTTTACAGAAGGTGAGTTATTTTGTTGCATCAATCAAAATGAGGAAGCAAAACATATTCGTACGTACAAACAATCAACTCCACAAAGTGATGTAAATAGTTTTTAATTATTTTATTATATGATTCCATATAAAAACGTATATAATGAATAAATATGATACTTAATACATTATTAAATTTATAGATATGATGAAACAATGTTCATGATACAAGTAATATATCTTTTAAATAGAATTGTCCCTAAAAACAAAATAGTTATCACATGGAATAGTGGTATTAATAATGAATAATAAATAAAATGGTAATAATACATCCTCATTGAATCATATATTATTTTATAAGTATTAATATGGATATTTTTTGTATGTATAATAAATTTTATTTTTCTATATTGGAGGCTTCAATCACATATATTGAAACTCATACTTAAGGTACGAGTTTCTTGTATCATTTTGGTTCTAGTGAGACATATTCCATATTCACTGCAATTTCATTGATGTGGTGTGTATATTGCATATTTATCATTTCATATTATTAATATAATTATATTAAGGGTATTTAATGTTTAATTATACTATATCTATAAATTTAATCCATGGGGTTTATGAATAAAAAACGATTGTGTTGTGTATATTGCCTACTTAATATCTTATAAATTTTTATCCTATTATTATTTAATTAAATAATATATTTCTGTTTTTTCTTCTCTTCCTCTATGTACTAAAAGGTACACGAGAATATTATGATTGAAAACCAAATGTTTTTTCTATTAATTCTTTCATATTTTTATTCCATGTCCATATTTTCTTTAATTTTTTTCCCAAAACTGTTTATAAAAGTATAAATTTTGGTATTAACATCATTTTTATGAATGTTTTACTTTCTATAAACTAATTTATAAGGAATATTTTTTTAATGTTGTACTTTTTACCAAATATGTTAATGGGGACGTTGTTTTAACATTTACTACGTGAATGAATTTTCCCAACATCATGACTATTATTTTACTTTATTTTTTATTTAAAATTTTATATATATATATATTAAAATAAATTATTTTTTCTATTATTCATTAATTTTTTATATTTTGAATAAGTTATTTCAAAATGAAAATTATATTTTAAATAAGAAATGTCTTGGGGATATTTTAATGAGATTTTTATCAATGATGATATCCATTTCTATTATTTTTAATTTATTAAGTATATAACCCAATTATACCATATTTATTCTATTTCAATATGGTTTATGATTACAATGAGTAAATATTTATTCATCCTACATTGTTTTTTAGGGGTTAAGATATGATGAAATGATAAATGTTTCCAATATATTGTTGTGAAAAAAATTTGTTATTATGATTATGTGAATGTCACAACCTATTGTTTTAAAAGAATGAAAATATATTTTATATTTAATGTGACAATAAACACAGATATGATAAAACCCAACAAATATATTACTTTAAATTCAACCTCTTCAATATCTTATAGACCACACAACACTGATCTAAAATGAAAAGTCATATATTATAATATTATAACATAGACATTATATTGGATCCTATAAACACTATTAATAAATTATATTAATAATGTATATATTTTTATTAATAATAAATTTATAATCATTAAAACGAAATAAAAACATTTTGGAAAAATTATATTTTTTAAGAGAATGATTTAGTCATGCTTCAGACACTTAATTAAAAATTAACATTTATGAATTTTATAAAATTTATTGTAAATTAATATCTTTATTTTTTTAAGAATAATGTTAAAATTAATTTTGTTTTACTTTTTGTGATCTTTCAGAAACAATTATTTTTTGATGAATAATGAAAAATACATATTTTTATTGAAACCTTGTTTTACATTTTAAAAGAATACAAGGATAGATTATATTTTAAATAACTTTTAATGTTAAATTAATTTAATTATATTAATATTTATAAAATGTAATTCATTGTAAGTATTTTAATTTTAATAATGAAAATAAATTCTTTTATTTTTATGATCACTTTCCTATTGGAAACCAATTTTTTCGTCACATGAATGGGTATTATTTTAAATTAAAATCCACAACTTCAGTTAATTAAATTTATAAAAAAGAATTCCATATTTTTAATAATAATAAATTATATTAACTAATAATTTTATTGTAATCTTTTCCCATAAAAAATTGTAAAATAAGTAAATAAGAATTGCTGTAGTTAAGGTAAAAACAGATTTATTAGGGGTATAAAATATAATTTTTAAATGGAAAAATGACCTGAAAACATGTTCAACAACAAATTTATGGAAATTTATAAACCTTATAACCTCTATGGTTCCATAATGTGATAATATTAAGTCTTTTTTCATGATAAAAACGTATCTATAATTGAATTGTTTCAGAACTTCTATGTGCGTACAATCCACCACTAATAATAGGACAACCCCTCTCCTTCCAAATTAAAACATCCAAATCCATTTTTTCCAATACCATATCAAATAAATTCAATAACCCACATAAAAATACAATAGAAATTGGTTAGATCATAACTCCAACCAATGATGGTTTTTTGTGCAATCATAATAAAGTATTCTATAAAAGAGCTATCATTTTTAAACGACCATTTTTATTTTGTTTCTTCTTCCACCTGCATATAATATTTTTAAAATATTATTATATAAAATCCCCAGTATATACCATTTATTTATTTACTATTATTGAAATATAATTACCTATATCTATATCATCTTCCATAAAATTTGAAATAAAAGTATTGATCGTCTGTATGAAGGACTACAGTGTCGTGATCCAACGTAATTTGTTTTTAATCAAAAACTATAAAATTTGTATATAATGATTGATTTAATAAATAAATACGATAGTTATTATATTTCTATACATAATAAATTTTAATATAACATATACCTTCTTAATTTCCATTCCATTTAAAATATAATAATTTTTATCATGTGTATTATAGAACAACTCCTCGTGAAGTGATGTGATTCATTATTCACTTATTCATAATATGGATTTTAATAAAGATATATTTAATTAATTTTTTTTTACATATATCACTTGATATTTATTCTTTAAAATTAATATATCTCACAACTTATTACCCTTTCTTTCGTTAATTTATGGATATTTTAGCTCTTACATATGTATCATCGATAGACTACACAAAATGTTACATTTTCCATTTAAAATCTTCATGTATGATTATAAAATAGTATATAAGGAGTAAATATGATATATATAATATTAATATAATTTTAGAGATGGTGGATATATGTAATTTACTAAAGAAACATAACTTTGATGAAAAAACATTGATGAACAAACAAGGCAATTGACACCCAAAATAATAAAAATAATAAAATATTATTATTAAATGAATGATAAAATGTAATAATAAGATAATATAGGATAATATAAATATTAATAAGGTTTTTTATAAATTATTAACTTTCATTTATCCATTATATATCAGTTTAAAGTATGTTTATCCAAAATGAAATGTGAGATAAATAACATCCCCTAAAATTCCCTTCATTATTGTATATTATAATGTTGCAGACCTCATTTAATTTATATTATGTATATAATTACCATTTGACATATAATTTCATTATTAATTATTAAATCATGGTGTTATATGTTTTAACTAAAATTTTTTCTTGCAAGGGGAATCATCTATAAAATTACAATTTGGATAAAAAATTCATAAGAGAATTTTTTAATTGGGTTATATTATTTTTACCTTGTCCTTGATATTATAATATTATGTTTGGAATAATTTTTTATTATAATATTTCTTATTTCCATTTTTAATATGTGGATTTAAATTTGATAGACAAAATCTATTCATTGATTAATTATCAATTTAACATTATGAACTTTCTGAGGGTTTTTTTAATAATCTCATTTTCATTAGGATTGTCTATGATTGAATCTACAATGAAGGAAATTATTTTATCATTGGATTTTAAACCCCTTTAATCGTATTATCCTATGGTGATTCATGATATTTATAGTAAAATTACACATTTTTAACTCATTGTTACATAAAATTATTGAGAATTTATTATGGAAATATGACTTCGTTTCTATCTTCATTTTAAAACCCTATTTCTTGAAAATAATTTATTTATCAAAATGATATAAAAAATATTTTTAACCTTTTCAAAATGATTAACTAAATAATATTTTACCCATTTTGACTTTTCACAAAAAAATTATATAATTCATCATGTCATTTTCAAAACATGGTTTGTTTGTCTTTTACCGAAAAAGTGAAAGGAATAATTGTTTTATCACGTGCAACATACATGGAAGTTCATTCCACAATGACCAATAGTGGATATAAATATTATTTTCAATGATTCAAAGGTTATTTTAAAATATTTTTTATTTAAATTATAGTGATCCTTTTATTTTAAAAGGTGACTTAACAAGAAAATTATATTTTCTTCAAGAATAATTGTAAAAGTATTTTAATTCAATTTAAATTAATAAATGAAAAAATGCATTTATACTACATATAATCCAATGAGAATATGTCTTATTAATACCATAATTTCTATTTTTAATTATTTTTTGTGATTTTATAACCATGTAAAGTTATTCATTCACATTCCGGATTCATTTTTTTGGTCATTTACTTTCCCAATAAATATTCAAATTCATTTTATCCTTATACATTAAATTTTCCAAGAATAACCATATTTTTTGTGGATATTTTTATACTGTTAACTACATAACATTTTAATGTATGGTTTTCATCATTTAATTTAAATTATTTATCCATGTAAATGTTTCTAAATCCATATTCTTTAATGAATATTTATATTTGATGGTGCGGAACATTGTTCATGAATTAAATCAATTAGTGAATTTATGATGAATGCTTTGGACAAGTGGTGTTAGGTGATGCCTAGAGTTATATAGCCCCTTATTGAACTGGTAGTCTCATGAGGAGAATCAATAAGATTTCATTAAATGGGTTTCTAACTATAGTTTTAAACCATCTAAAAAATGGTCACCACGGTAGAGATATCATGATGCCTAAGATCATGTAATCCAATAATTACGAATTTCCATCATTATGAATTCAATTATTATTATAGAATATATTTTTATACTGATATTATATCTCAATGAATTTCATTCTTTGTAATTTATTAAATGGACAATTTTTTAGTTATTTATATTGATATATTCATTATGACTTTTCTATTCCTCATATTAATGTTATTTAAATGTAATTTTGGTTCAGTTATGTACCACTCCATATTTATTCTTCCTTATATATTCATGGTAAATAACTTATATAAATAACATGTGGGTTTAATTATTTACATTTCCATATAGATTATTCATTATTTAATCTGAATAGTCTGGTATTTGATTAAATTAAATTTTTCTTGAAATATTTACATTTTAATATTGTTTTTACATATGGATTTTTCTTAATTTAATCATGATATATTTTTCATTTCATAAATCGTAACATTAATATGAGTGAAAGATTATTTTCTGTACTTTACAATGAATCTAGGAATTTTACTATGAATTATAATAGAGCATATTCTAGAGGAAATAATGATATTCTTGAAAAAAAAACTTATGTTTTAATTTTTTTTAAAATTTTATGAAATATTCAATGAATTTATATAGTTTAACAAGTCTAATGAATTATTTGGTCCACTGTGATGTGATTACATGTATCTTATGACAATTTTATAAAGTACAAATCAGCTCTAGGATACTAGGTTCAGGGTTTTTATAGTTTGTATGAGAGGAATTTTAGTTGAATCTTAAGGAATTAAATTCTAAAAAACATAGATTAAAGAATATAACAATATGATTTACATTGGGGATAAGTGTATAATAATATCCTAATGTCCATGTATGGTATGTTTTATGTGGGTTTTCCGAGAAATTCATCCATGTATTGATACTATAAGTTGGCATGGTTCTAGAAACAATTTTTCATGGGGTAATAACATCAAAAAATGCTCATCAATCTTGACTCGATTATTACCTAGTACATGAAAATGGTCATTTTTAATATCTAGTTTGACACTCTTAAGAGATATTTTTAATTAATTCCCATTTTTTTTACAAACTTCTATGAAGGATCTGAAATGATTACAAAAATTAATAACCAAGGGTAAAACTACTATGAATTATATTGATAATAATGGGTCGTGATTGAGACATTCAATAAATTATTATATTATAAAACCACTATGATTATTATTTCTCACACACTGATTTTTCATTTTTGTTAATGGCTTGAATCAGTGGAATCTTGTTAGCATTAAATATGAATGAAATTATGGTGAATATAGAATAAATTAAATGATGTCTAGAGTTAAATACACCATGATTATTCCTAATTAGTTATCGTGAAATATGATTAATAATATTTACCTTAACAAACAATCAGAATCACCAAATATGAAAAAGAATGAGTTATCTTATAGAATGACTAGTGGATACCATGGAGGAATTACAGCTCAATTTCATTCATGTTTAAAAAATTGAAAGAGACAACCATAAAAGTGAATATAATAAACAAAAAAATGATCTTTGTGTTGAGAAAAATGAAATAACGAAAAGGATTTTTAGGAAAAATGAAGAGTTTGGTGGAAGGAAAAAAGGATACTTGGGATCTATTTATAGTTATTTTCCTCAAATGTGATAAAAATTCTAATTTTCTATGTTAATTAAGTATTTTAAAGGTTAACCCAAATACTGTTGAAGAAATTTTTTTAAATAAAATAGATAAATTATTTATGTATTTGGAGTCAATAGATTAATTGAAGAAGTATTTTTTTAATTGTATTTTTGTTATAATATCATGAAACATATAATGATTTGGTAAAATTTTATAAGAAAATATGACTTTTTTATCTTAATTTCTATGGATATCATCATGGGGTTATGATTTTATGATTGATCATAAGTGAAAAGTCTTAATCAATCCTTTTATGTTTTATGTGATTTGATTCTACAATGATTACGAATATTTTTGGATACATTTATGGAAATATTACCCATTGCTAAAGTATATGATATAGTGAAATGGTTTTTTAAGGGATAACGAAATTAAAATTTTGAGAATGAATTTTATGTTATTGATAAAAATTATGTTTTTTATTATATTTTATGTTTATGTAATGAATGGTTATTACACCTTGGTAATTTTATGAGAATTATATTAATATGGTTTTAGAAAAATGTCAAACTGCATTTCGGGTGGGAAACTATCGCATCTACAAAAGACATGGGGATCAAACCCATATCTAAATGGTGACAAGGTTGTTCTGAACAGCACATACTGACACAATTTATTATTGACCTGATTTTATTTTTTCCAAAATGATTTTATGAATAAATATTAATAAAGTACTTGTGGTGTTACTATTGTGGGTTAGAGATTATTATTTTATATTGGATATCATTTTATAACCATTTTGGTTTTGGAAAATATATAGAGGGAAACCTAAATATATTTCAATCTAGTATAGATCCTATGGTCATATAAATTTAATTTGAGTGCTTTAGGTGTAAAAAATTTAATTTTTGATATTCATTTCTTGGAGAAATCAAAGAATAGGAAATTGATCAATAAAAATCCACTGGATAAAGTATAATAGAAATAGTATTATATCATGTAACTAAATTTCCTTATATTCGTATATAGTAAAATAATTTTTCAACTCTAAGAAATATTTATAATGAAATCTTATTTCTTACACATCCAACGAATCAAATAGCCTTTTAGTTCATTACATATTTATGATTTTGAGTTCCATAAATTTGAATTTTTCATTCAATTTCTACTGATCAATGACCTATATCACTCTCTAAATTAATTTAAACTTTTCATCCATTCCCTAACATAAATTTCCGCCAATCATTTCATTCCCCAAATCCTTGATATAGGTTACTTCATATGGACTTTTTATATCCCTTTATCTCTTATTTTGATGGGGTTTTATTAACCATTATTATGATATTGATTTTTTACAATGGTATATCCTAATACCAAACCATTGATTACCAAGATCATTATTAAATTACAAGGAAATAATTTATTAATGGCGGGGAGAATATAACACCCCATGTTTTTTAAATAATAACATTATATTCGATAGCGTATATGATAGGCAACGATGAGATTAATCAACCGATGAATTATATTTTTAAAATATAATCTCATCAATAGATCGAAGAACATGAAACCCTGAGCCTAAATGAAATATAAAATAGTATAATTTTATATCCCAGATGTAAATTAGAGCATATTAATTGTATTAAATAAATTATGAAAATAGTTGTTATATATTGATTACAAATTAAATAATAACCTTTTAAAATAAAAATAACATTTTCTGTAAAACTGTATTTTACAATAAATGTTTTAGTCCTTATTTTCATGCATAATTTAAAATTTGTGTTTACCAATTTTATACAAATTATTTTAAAAATTTAACTTCATTTTTTGAAATCATAATATCCAAATTTTCTTAAGAATGATTTTTATTATATTCTCGAAAAGAATAATTTTTTGATAAATAGTTGAAAAAAGTAATTTTTTTTGAAAATTGTCTTTTCGTTTAGACAACATACATGGTTAAAAATATTTATTACCTTTTTAATGTTAATATTATTTAAATTATAAAAAATCAACTTACTTTTTTAATTATATTAATTACAATAATTACCTTTGATATTAATTTCTTCTACAATTATAAAGATTTCATCTTTGTAAACACTCTTTTTAATTGTGAATGCATTTATAGGATTAAATTGGATTTTGTGAGTTTGGAGAGATGAATTTGGAAAAACTAATTTCATATTAGTAATGAAAATTATTTGTATTATCTAATAAGTTGCGGTCAAATTATCACCACTATTATTTGTAGATGTATTGAATATTAATAAATGTGGTTAATGTAAAAACTAGTTTAACTTGGAGTTAAAATAAAAATATAATGGTAAAAAATAACTATAAACTGAAAAATCCATTTTATGGGATCATTATGAACTTATAATCTATAATTTTATATAATTACCCATTATTCGGTATTTTACCATTATAAAAAGGATCTTGTAATGAATCGATTAATAAATCGCATGTTTGTCGTCTACCCCACATATAATCAATCACTTCCTCTCCCCTCCTCACACTTAAAAACTCATTTATTCATATAATAAATTCAAAAATAACTTCCTTACACCCATACCAACATAATATATCCCCTTTTTTCATAGATAATACATATGATGAATTTCTGTGCATAATTAACTTGGATGGGAGAAGAAGAAAAACCATTCAAAAGTGAATGTTTTAATTTTTTTTCTTTATCCACCTCCATAAAATATTATTAGTACATTATTATATCAAAAAATATGTATATAAAATATAATAAGATGTTATTAAATTATATTCATGACTAATATTTAACTCCCCTTCCATCAAATGGGAAACAAAAATGTTGATCATGTGTGTGACAGAATACATCCTCACGAACCAATGTAATTCTTTTTCTGTCACCACATTTAAAATTCATATGTAATGATGTATTTGAAACATTTAAATGGTACTTATGATATTTATATACATATTTAATTCTAATATCATAAGTACCTTATTAAATTCCATTCCTTTTAAAACATGATATTGTCGCTCGTGTGTACGGCGGACTAACACCTTGAAAAGTGATGTGATTCCTCTTTTACTTATACATAACAATGAAATAAATAGGTATAAACTAAATTAACATATTTAATTTACATAAAAATATTTCTATTGATTTAAATTAATATATCACCCAATTTCTTTTCTATTAACTCATTAATTGAGTATTATCGTCACTCAAGCATATGTACGGCCTATCATCTCTACCAAATGCTGCATTTTCCCTGTCAAACCTAAAATAACAATTCAAAAAAAATTATTTCATGATTAAATATGATATTTATAATATTAATATAATTATGGAGATTATGTATATATATCATATACCCAAAAACTACAACATTTATGAAAAAATATGGGTTAGAAAACAAGGAAACAAACACGGAAAACAATCAAAGTAATGGAACATTATTAACAAAGGGGTGGTAAAATTTTATAAGAGGATTTTATATGAAATTATAAATATTAATATAGATTTTTATTAATAAATAACATGTTTAAAATCATTATACATGAGTTTAAATCACATACAACCAAAAGGGAGTGGGAGGTAAGGGACTTCGTCTCAATTTCACTTCATTGAATAGATTTTAATGTTTTGAACCTAATTTAATTTATATAGTGTATGTACCAAATATTATAAATTAAATATCATGATTAATTAATAATTAAATTCATTTTATGTTTAAATTTTAATTCTTTTATCTATATGTATTTTACATTAAAATCACCTAGTTGTATTGAATTCCATAAATCAATTTCATTTCATTAGGATATATTACTTATTTGATGTCTTTGAAATTATAATATTATGGGTTTAAATATATTTAATTATCTTATTTTCTAATTCCAATTTTTTATGTTTATTTAAATTTGATTCACATAACTGATTCATTTATTAATTCTCATTTTAATATTATTATCTATATGATGGTATATTTCACACTGATTTTACTTGAGATTATTGATACTCAAATTTCCATTGAAGTAAATTTTTTGATCATTGTATAATTTTTTTTTCATTTTATTATATTAAATTTATTCATGGAATTTTTATTTATGATTAAAATTTTTCAAATCACATCTATATATGTTTTTTTCAAAATTTTCTTTAAGAAAACCAAACTACATTTCTCTATTCATTCGAATTTCATTTTTCTCCCAAATATGTGATTTAAAAAAGTATAATAAAAAGTGTCATTAACACTTTAAAATAAAATTTTTATGTAATATATAAACATTTAAATTTTTACAAATAAAATTATAATAATGTTCATTTCATGTTTAAAATAAGGCTCTTCTGTATTCTACAGAAATAGGGAAACTAATATTTTTTAACATGTACGACATGAATGGGATTCATCATGACCACTAAATTTTTTATATGTTTTTATAGGTTTCAATTGTTATACTCAAATAATTTATTTTTAAATAATTTTTGTTACCCTTTTGTTATAAATAATAATTTTTAAGATGAAAAAGATATTTTACTTATGAATGTTTGTAAATATATTTATATGGTATTTCATTTATTAAACCAAACCCATTATTTTAAATATATATCCCATGGAATATGTTATATTTATACCATAAATAACATTTATTAGGATATTTTTTGATAATTTTGACCACAGAATATATTGACATTCCCTTTTTTGATTCGTTTTTGTACTCATTAACTTTCCCTTGAAATATTCACATTCATGTGATCAATCGACATTAAAGTTACCCTAAATATCTATATTAATTATCATGATAATGTTCATTTCATAAAACATATATTATTTTATCATATTATTTTCAACATTGAATGTTATTTATGTATGTGGGAATATATTGGTAAATTGATATTCCCTTCTCAATATGGATACATTATGATAAGGCACATTGTTACCACAATCCATATTTTTTATTTTCTAATGAATATTTAAAAATATATGTTTGAAACTTAATTAAATTATAATCAGATAAAACAGTCAAGATATTTATAGCCACCTATTTCAGAATAGAAAAAAATAGAGCATCAATGAAAAATTATTATTTCAAAATTCACATGGTTGCTGCATCGCATTCCAACCTTAGAGGGTCATGAATAAACCATCTTCCACTATTAATGTTCACTACGACTCCAAAATTCCATGAAACAAATAATAACATTTCAAATTTAAAAATCATAAAGACGGTCAGATAATCATCACACCTCGGTCGACATCGTCTCGAGATGCAAAATCTAACACCGAAGACATTGGCCCTCATTGCGCATTAGTAACCATCACCACCAGAATCCATTATCCCCATCATCGCCCTCGAGAGAAATCATGGGAAACCATCATCATCATAGATATGTCTTAATCATAGCCACTACAATAGTATAATTCATCATCAGCATTGTTTTTAGTGTCACCAAGCCACCAAGGATGTTGGTAATTTAACCATAGAAGTAGTCACCATGGGATGAACACCCTGATACACCATCACAGCATCTTATAAAAAATCATCGATGAAATTTGATACATCACCAGAAGACACCATCTCTGTCATCAACTGACCAAAATCAGCGAGAAACTGGAGGAACCATCCACCGCAATCTTCAAACTCACACCACCGATGACAACTATGAAAACACTAACACAAAAACACTGATGAGAATATTAGTAGTGAATTGTGGGGCCTAAAATTATATATTCCCTTGAAGCATTAGCAGTTCCATTAGTTGAGATAGTATAATTTCATGAAATGTGATTCTAGATATAGTTTTAAAACAAATTTTTAATGGCCATTATGGTATAGGTATCATGATACTTGAGGTCATGAAATCTAATAATTATCTATTTACTTCATTACGATATTAGTTATTATTATCCATGATATTTTCACAATGATATTATGATATGTTGCATTTTATTATCAATAATTGATTAAATGGAATGTCTTCATCGTTATTTACCTTTTTATATTTATTAGGCCTTATCTACACATGATAGTCAACTTATTTAAATAAAAATTTGGTTTAGTTTTCTACTTTTCCATATTTATTATCTCTTATCTAGTCTGGGTGAAAAATGTATGACACTTAATCAAAAACAAAATTGAGAAAACCTTAGGAGAATGACATGAGAACCAATCCCTTCTTGAATGTGAATTATTGTCATTCAAGTTGAAACTATAGATAAACAATATATCACCAACATAAAATCATTAGTTTGGGGATATTGCATGGCATTATACATTTTTAGTGAATTATATAACACCACACATTATCCATTCAAATGATGCATCACCAGGTGATCAAGGTATCAACATCAATCCAAAAATAGTAAACGAGTTATAACAATCTCCAAATCGATGGTGCATGGACCCTAACTATAATAAATACAAAAATATCTGATTTATTTATCCTTATATATAGGAATCTCAATATATATCATTATAATGGTGAATTAATTTTTAACACAAGCCCTAGTCGAACTCACTCGCTTCCACTCTATGCTACCTATATCCCTAACATCATACTCATATAACACTATAAAAGTATTTCATTCCATGGCATGGCTTGTGATCTCATATAGGTACCCATCTAAAATCAATTTGGTGAAATTGACACTGTGTAATCCAACATGCCATAACTAGGCTGACCCCTACTGGCCTAATCAATATATAAAATTTCACCCACTATGGAATTATAAGAGATACCTATAAAGGAATATAAAAAACATGAAAGGGATGATGAAACCCCTTAAATCTCACTTCCCTAATCTTCTCCCCACTAACCAAATGTACTTCAGTGTTCTTTGATTCCTAACACATCACTCAAGAGTTAAGTAACACTCTAATGGTTCCAATAACAAACTTTCTCCATAACCTACTCAAGTTTGTTTCTGTTATAATGAATCCCATAACATTGAAATAGACTTGTCCCTATCATCCACCATTTCAGATCACCACATTCCACTATGAGACCCTCCTATGGAATGAAATTCATTTCTCAAGGGATCACATGTGAAAAATTGTCCTATAGACATGGAAAAAAACATTGGCTATAGGCTCAAAAAAATATTGATATTCATCATATCCATTGTCTATATATACCATATATTCTATTGAAATTAATATTTGTAAAATATTAAACCATGATTTTTTGTGTTGTTTCTACAGTTTTCCACCATTGTAATAGATCCCATAGTTGTCCACCATGGATATCACCCAAGAAAACCTTGCATATTTCCCAAAAAAAATATTTTTCTTTATGAATTTGATCTCTATGCCTCGAAAATGGGATTCATGAACCTAACCACTACTCTATGGATGACTTCAGGAGCATATATTTATATTCTATAAAATTTATTTTTAACAACCATGGCTATAGGATTTAAACTTTGGAAATAGAGGAACACAATATTTTTTGTAAGAATATTTTTTTAATGGGAAAGGGAATGTTTCTTATAGACATGTTTATAAGAGACCATTGTTTTATCAAATATATATACCCATTTTTATTTTAAAATTGTTTCTATAGAAATAATTTATAGCCATAGTAGCATGGAATGAGTATATAACCATTGAAGAAACACCAATAGCAATAGTTTTTGGAAAATTATGGCTATATACCTCTTTTATAATAGTGGTTGAATTCCACAAATGATTTCATCTCCCACTAATGAAGCCTCACACATAATCCAATTGAAAATTGGAAGATAATTCATAAATCCATAAACTACAGGGCCCCTTATGAGGTTCACTAAAATTATAATCCATGACACATAGTGGGGAAACCACTCAAAATTCCCTCTCAGTTTACTCTCACCCACCTATAAACACATAAATTTCATCCAATATATGTTTTCATATATAATGTAATAATATGTTACCCCAACAACCTAGTAAATGGAGTAAATCATTTTTATACTGATATGAACACCATCTCCCAAGATCTTCCAAGCCTGTGTTGGTCATTAATAACCCCCATGAGTCCATAGCTCCATTAGTGGCCATAAATAGTGTTCCATATCCTATACCTCAATGAGTAGTGTATGGTAAACCCCCATAACATTTTTGAACACAAAAAATACAGATTATCTGAAAATATACAACCTAAAAACATGATCGTTAATCCACACATAACATCGCACAAGAAAGTATAATTAAGACTCCATTATATAGGCCTGATTCCACTCATATGGAGTAGAATAAGTATTATAGACCTAGAAATACAAATGGAAATTGTTGAAATACCCTTGGATAGATGAGATAGAAGATAAGAGAAGATGGGGCAGATGAGGGGTGGTTATCTTTTTTCTATGGCCTTGGATAATAATAAACATAATCATTTTATTAATATTAAAGAACCTAAAAGATGGGTTTCACTGATCTGTTAAAATGTTTTTGGGATCTAATGGTCATACAGTACACTTGGACAAGCCACCATTTGTACCCATCTAGTGGGAATGTAAACCTAGGCCCCAAATTAGGTACACAACACCACTAAACTGAGTATCTGTTGTCCCTATATAGCTACTGAACTAGTCCATCCAACCCCATAAACCGTAAAAATTTATCCTAGGCCTCCACAACCTATGATAACACATTTGATAAATATCTTCATTAATTGTATAATTTTCAAAAACAAATCACAATCCAATACGAAAAATTCAAATTGATATTGGTTCCAAAATCAATAGAATATGACTATTATACTACTCCACTAAAAAGAAATGGATTTGATCATTACAACCTCCTTAATTTAATAGTTTTCATCCCATTAATAACCCAATAATAATATCCTATGATTTTTATCGATCACCAATAGTAAAATCATTATTTAAATCATAATCAATAAACTAGTGGTAATTTTGATCCTTAACTTGAACTAGTTGAACAACTAGTCAATTTTTATACCACTTAATCTATCTCATCATATAAACTAGTCATTCACAAAATAACTCATGTATGTACTTAGTTCCATAAAACATGAACTCAAAAAAAATGTTCTTGTTAACAACTCACTTTACCCACCAACTTAAAAATACAATATGATTAGCACATAATGATGTTAACTAAATTCCAAAAATCCATTATTATGAAATTATATTTGTGACATTCATGAATTTATAATATAACAATGTCACACCGTTGATTTACATCCCTCTTATAAATCAAAATTCTATTCACTCAGAGACAAAACCAAGCATCATTAACCTATTCTAACGAAAACTAAAAATCTCACACACTATGAACACACTCATAAGTAAAATACCTTCTGAATCATTAAATTTTTTTAAATATCTAATTATTATTTCCAATTCATAGACTTAGTCACCCTAAAAATATGTTTTCTTAATTTCAACCCTGATTTTCCCACTTGATCATAAATGGAAAATCGATCATGTCAATTACTAAATAAAGTGACCTAACATCGATGTCAAAATATGATACCATTATATTTGTATGTTTCTTTTCAAGACACTAAAATAGTTTCATGTTCCTATGAACCCACATTTTACATTATCCAATACTTTTTATCGTTCACCAAACCCATCAAACACAATGCTAAAACCCTTTCACTTTAATCTTGGTTCAAAACCAAAACATTCAAATGGTGTTCTACACAAACTAAAATTTCATCTATTTCTTATATTTTTGAATGATACTATAATAAATATGTACTTATGAAAGTAAAAAAAGACTCATGATCACTAATTATTACACCTCAAAAGATACATCCCAATTGAACCACATCAAGGGAAGTATCATTAAACTCTCCACATAACTATTTTTAAATTTATCGATTAACAAATTCCATAATATATAGCCTAGAATGACTCTCCATGTAATAAATATATAATTATAAATCACTAAATACTCCTTCCTTTAATGTAGTTTTTTCAAAATCTCATTTATTTTCACCTCCTAAGAGTTAAGGCACTCACCTGATTCTTTGATATATCCCTCTGATCCACATGGTTGCTCTGTATTTCTCCAAAATCCACTGCACATCAATCCAAATTTTACATTCCACATAGATATTAGATAATCCCCAATATTTTGGAAACATTTAAATAAAAAAAATATTCCATCAGTAATTATATAAATACATTATAGAGTACCCATATCATGCACCATTCATACAATGATCAATTAATTATTCGAGGTCAATTCACACTTTTCCATCCCAAGAGTGATCACTTTCTCTGACCGTCACATGATAGAGTGTAAATTTTAAATAACATCACCCATTACTCAATTAGGAAATATACTTTTCTCCTTTTCAATATCAAAATATATCATTGTTACCCCAAAGGTAATATTACCCATGGAAACTATAGGAATGTGATCACAATGTGCAATGAAATTCTGGAGATCATAGGAATCTTAGGTTCTATTATAACATCTTGTTAAATTTCAAGGTCTACATCCCATATGAATCTCAATAGAAAAAATATGCACCCCTAATAAGAAAATCCCACACATTCGGAAAGAATCACATGAAATCACTATTCAGTGACAACATCACCATGTCCAAATCAATAAGTGTCATGTATCTTTTACCAATTAATCACTCCATCTAGATGATTTTTTAAAAAATCCACCAATTATATTATATCACATTAAATATAGTCTTATCTCACCTAACTGTCATTAATATCCTCAATATCTAACCAAATGTAGGTAAAATTTATCAATATATCATGCATGTCATGTAAAATTATGTTCACTTGTTTCCACATAAGAGAGTTTTCAGTTGAAACTCAAAATAATGTGTAATTTCTCATATTTAAAAACCAAAGTATACCTAATAAAAGTAAAACATATTTCATCCCTTACATATCACTCAACTAAATACAACATGAGTTATATCACATTACCCCTATATTCATGTAGTTATTCAAATATTTGACAACTCATCTCATGCATTTCAGACACATTACTCATATAAAGAGCCATTAACAAATTTGTTCCAATGTATATATAAGGAATAACTCACATTTTTATACCATGTAATGTTTGCTAAACTTATATATTGATCTAATAAAATTAACATATAGTCATTCATTTATCTCTTAGGCATCCATTTTCTTGAGCTAACCCCTCTCCCTTGGGTTATCCTCTTATATGATAACTCGTATCATGAAATAATATGAAACGTTTCATGTTATTATTCAATAATTCATCTAGTATCATAAATATGGGTCATACATAATTTCCTTAAGGATATCCCACCTTTTATAGGTTCTATACCCATTTGGGTCTATAATACATTGATAATTTATATGTATTCCATCGAAATAAATTTTAATTATTCGATAACATTCTTAACAGGCGGCCCTAAGTGTAAATAAACAACAATATATTATATCCTACATATCATTGTCATCATATTTGTGTTTATAAATAATATTAACCACATTTTGATGTTAAAATAGAAATTTCATTCTTAATTATATTTAATTTAATAATTCCTATGAAATAATAATTAAATTTTAATAAAAAAATTAAGGATTAAAAGATTATTTCATAAAGAATTATATTTTTTTACATAACATTAAAGTATATAAATGTTATTATTTTAATAAAATTTATTTATAATTTATGAATAATTCTTCATAAAAAGTTATATAATTGATATGATTTAATATAAAATTATTTGAATATAATAAGATTTGTTTTAGGAAAAATGCTTATATGTGCAAAATCTCTTTTTTGAAAAATAAATTAAATAAATCTTTATTGATTAATGATAATTATAATATAATTATATTTTATTTATAACAAAATATTTTAACATTCATATAATGTTTTCTACTATTAAAAAAATGATAATATATTCATATTTAGTCTTAAAAAATAATTTTTTTTCAAAAAGGTTATTCATTTGGTTTCCTATGATTATATTTATATTTATTTCTAATACATAAAAAAACTGAATTTGATAAAATTATTTTGATGTTTATAATTAAAATTTACAAAAATATTTAATGATTAAAGATTAATTTATTTAATAATGAATACTCATAACAGTAGACAATTATTACTACGGTTAGGGTCAAAACGGTCTCACATATGGGATTGATAAGGGTAAACATGCCACATAAACATGTCGTAAATTTATATAAATAAGATATTTAGACCTCATCTATCTTAAATTCGATTTCATTTACATTTTCTCCAAACAATAACAAGGGAATGACAATATATTATTTAAATTTTTTAATTAATTACACATCTGTCCCCCCCCCCCTCAATTATAAAAGGGAACATATTATCCACACATATTCACAAAATTTAATTCCTATATCTTGGAAAATACCTTTCCAAAAACATTGAATTATTATTATAATTCATTATTGATCTCATGTTGTTAGATAAAGACCATTCAAAAAATTATTACATTGTAATCCAAAGTTTTTCTCTCAATGAATAGCTAATCATCTTTCCAAACTATTTCAAAGTATATTTATTTTAAAATTACACTAAATATATTGTATACATCATAAAACAATTTATATAAAAAAAAAATATTCCAATTTATTATTATGATTATCATACAACAACTTTATATATTTTTTTTTCAAATAGTAGTTGAAAGTATTACTCATGCATATGTTTGGACTACCACCTCCATGAAGTAATGTGATTCATTTTCCAAATTCCTCACATTGATGGTGATAATTATGGATTTACAGAATTTACATGATATTATAGATATAATTATTGTTTTTAAAATGTCTATTATTTTTAATATTCCTTTAATTAAATCCATTGAAACGTTGAAACATCAATCAAGCGCATGTGTAAACATACATCTTTATGATGTGAGTAATTTCATTTTTATTCACATTTTATTAAAATATCTTATAAAAATGTATACGATGAATAAATATGATAAAAATTAAATTATTAATATTTTTGATATTTTTAAACAATTCTTAAGATGCAAGGAATGTAACTACCGTACCGAAACTTGCCTGAAAAATAAAATAGTTATCACATTAAATAGTGATTTTGTTTTATAAATAATAATATAACAGTCGTAAGATGTTACAATAAAATAATATATGATATTATAAATGTGAATATGGTTTTTTATATAATTATATTCAATTTATATTTTTTACTATATTTTTAAATCACTAACAAGGAATTCCAAAGCTAAGGTAAGGGTTTCTCTTCTATCATTTAATTTAATGAGACATATTCCTTATTCCCGACATGTATATTTCATGTATTAAATATAATAACTATTTAATAATTAATTTAACTAATTAACTTATAATTAGGAAATTTATATTCTTGTTTAGATTTATTTCCTTTATTGGGGTTATGAATCAAATTTTACCAAAGCTGTATGAGTTTTTTGTTACATCTAGATTTTTATCTGGATTGTTTGCACACAAATTTATAATAGTGAAATTATATTATCTTTATATTTATAATTGTTTTATTTTATTATCCTATGGTTATTTATATAAAATAAATGTATTACATTCATTTTCCACTCTCTATGTACTCAAAAGTATGAATAAATTTTTTAATGGAATCTAACTCTGTTTTTCTATTCAGTTTGGAATTTTTTATTCCCAGTCCATATTATCTTTAAAATATATCATATTTTTTAAAAATATTATCTAATAAAGGATTAATTTCATACATAGAAATTTTTTTCATTCTATAAAAAATCATAAAATTTATCTTTTGGTCATTTTATGAGAAACGTAGTTTTTACCAAATGTGTCAATGGAATAATTATATTAACATTTAACAAATTGGTTGATTCTTCGTCTATCAAGATTATTATTTATCATGAAGCTTCCATTAAAAGTTTCAATGGTTATTTCCAATGTAAATAATATTCTTAATATCTTAAAAATTTGTATATCTAAAATATGTGATTTCCAATTAAAAATGGAATTTTCTTCAAGAAATGAACTAGTGATATTTTAAAGGTATTTTTCTCTATGACTACATCAAATGATGTTAAATATGTTTTATTAGATATAGTATATAATTATTCCATTATTATTCATTTTATATATTTTTTATGACTATGAAGATGGAATATTAATGAATCTAATTTTTTATTACATTGGTTAATCTATGATAAAATGATAAATGTTTTCATGAAATTTTAGAATCAATTTAAATGGATTATGATGAGGTGATTAATGTATATATTATATAACTACAATGAATTGTGTAGTGTTCAATGATTATGAGAACAACGGGTACAAGGGAGGTTATCACATTCCCAAAAGATAGTACATTGGTGGTTATCCCATGGTGGAAGCAGTTACATGGGTCATTAGACCAATCCTAACATGTGATGAATATCTCGGTAGATATCATCGATTTATTATTTATATATTTATGATTTTTCAACACATTTTATTCCAAAATATATGAATTATTCTTATTCTTATGATATGATATCATGGATCATTATCTTCAATTATTCTTTGAATCATGTCTTATGAACATACAATGCCTTATTACATGACTATGATATATGAATTCAAGGGTATGATTTTAAAATTATTAGATCATAATTTTGTTTTCCTATGTTCTTATTGTGCTTCTATAGGATCTTTGATTTTATATCCCATATTTTCCCATCTTGAGAATCTGATCTAAAAATTTATTAAATTTCCTTTACTCATTTTATGATGAATGTTTTAAAGTTGGTTATGTTTAATAAGATTATAATGTGATAAAAAAAATTTCCAGAGATGTTGAAAATATTTCATGAAGTAAAATAAGTATGAATCTAGTATTAAAGAATTTATCCTTTTAAAGATATTTATCATGTATTATTGTGAATTTTATTGAATATTTATTAATAATGATGATATATATATATATAATTCTTGTGTTTCTTAAATTTATGTCAAAGATGGGTAAACTTATTTTGGGAGATTATGATTGTAAAAATTTAGGGAGACCCCTTATAATAATCCTATGTATAAGATAGAATCATAAGATACAGTAAATAAGTATTGTGGTATTCCATGAAAATATATTGGTGTCTGAATAATGGCATGTGGATGCATCTGTTGAAGAGATGAACCCTGGAATAACTACTCTAAATTTTGAGGATTGGGTTTTAAATTCATCACTAAGTGTGCATTATAAAAGGGACTAGGACAACATAATTAGATATATAATCCCCATGTATATGCTAGTCTAAATGACAATTTCTGACATTAGAGACCTCTTAATCCTAGAGATAAAGGGAAATATCATTTGATCACTACTGTATAAGTTTTTTACAACAATTATGATGTAAAAGGTACACCTAAAATCTACGATAGAAATGTGTTTGTGATCTATAGTGGTGAATCTATAAACATACAATGATGTGGTCTTATGAATAATGAAATGGTAATGGCTTATGTGTCTTAAAAATTAATGGTACATGAGAGGAATTATGTGACACATTGCATGTAATTAATACTTTTAATCATGACATTAAATATGTGGAGAAATTATCGTTATGGTGAAATGTGCAACATATATATTTTTAATCGAATTTTATGTTTTATTTTCACTATGAAATATTTTAATATTCACCTGTGAATATTGATAGTGTTGATTAATGATTATTAATACTCAATACATTACCAACCAAGGAAAGAGAACACGGTGTATGATTCTTCGAGTCGAAAAAAGAATACTAGTTTATTTTTTATGAATATCACACAAGATATAATATTTGTGGATTTAAAATACTGGTCAATGAAATATTTATAGGAGGGGAGAAATAATTTATTCTATCATGAATGGTCATACATTTATTCATGTGAAGATTGAACTGGAGAAGAAAGAATATATAGAGATAGAAAATAATGTGAAACATATTATTAAGTTCAGCATTGATTATGATGGAATGATATCATCAAAACATAGAATTTTAGTTCTTGTTATACATGAGTTGAAGGAATTTTTGGGATAAAGTTTATATTTTATCCTTATTTATTCTTACAATAAGTACAAAGATGTATAGATACAATATAGATATTTTCTAGTAGGATTACATGAGGATGATATTTCATAATATTTGTCTATGTGTCTTATATACCAATAAGATAAGGATTATTATATGATGTATAAGGGTATGTTACATCCATTACTCTTACCTATAGTGAAATGGGAAAATTTCAGAATTGTTTCTTCGTAGGACTCCTCATTTTATTTATAGGGAATAATGATATTGGTGTTATAGTTGATCACATTAGTGATTTATCCCATTTTTTAATATAATATAATATTTATCCCTTAATCAGTTTTCCCAAATAAATATTAAATATATTATAAGGTTTCATAGAATACCACATTTTTTGGTATTTGATTTTGATATAGGGATTACCTTGATGTTCTAGATTATAAATTAGTAAGATTTGTATATCGAGTTGTGTTTTAGTAATTCCTATCATTTGCATAAATAGTTATAGTCTAAGAAAATTATTCAAACCTAATAGTATATTCTAAAATAATTATCTATAAATTTCAGAGTTGGTTCAGATCAAGACAATCCTCTTGTTGGATTCCAATATAATAATATATTTCGCCCAAGAATTCAGATGGCTCCATATTATTCCCAATAATAAATGAATTACAGAACTATGAATTTTTTTGATAAAGTTATATAACCATATATATTGGGATATGAACTTGTATTGGAGAAAGTGGAGATGGTTAGATCTATTATGTAACACATCAAAGTTTCTCAGAGTGAACAAAATAGTTATGATGATAATCATCGATGAGATCTACAAATCAATGATCATGAGAAGGTATTCGTATGATTTTCTCCAAGAATGATATTCTATTTGGAATGAAGGTAAATACTAACTCTATCTATATTATCTCCTTTAATATTCTAGAATGAGTATGGATTGGATCTTATCATTTATCTATTTTGTGGAACCTCTCTCAAGTTCATGACGTGCTCCATGTATCTCTTTTGAGTAATTAGATACATGATCTATCATATATACTGAACTCAAAGGTTGTAAAACTAGAATATGATCCATCATATATTGATCAACTTCTATAAATCTTATATGGTAGAGATAATGTTTTATATAATAGAACTACTCATTATGGTGATGTTATTTGGATTACTCAAAAATTAAAGGATGTTACCTGAGAACTCAATTATGTGATGAACAATATGTTTCCAAACTTTTTTCATTTTATTAATGGTATTTCAAAGGAAAATATCATTTTTCTATGAATATAGTATAACACTCGGTGATTATGAATTCATTCCTCTAAAATAAATTTGATGTATTTGATAGCTTGTTTTACATGCAACCTCAAGTCAAAATGAATAAAGATACATTATGAACATTATATCCTATCCATTGGATTCTAGGTTACTAATAGGATTCAACATATTATAAAATTTTTATATATATGTGTTCATTAATTTAAATATATTGATTACTTTCAAATATATAATCATTAAATTTTAAATAAAATCTATTTATGATAAAAAAGCCGTGTTTTTTAATGAATTATATGTTTCTACATATCACATATCATGATAAATATTTTATTTATAATGATATTCGTTGATAATTTATTAATAATTGTTCATACATTATATATATAGAGATTAAGAATTAATGTAAATTTATTTGAAAGTAAAAAAAAATTATTTTTCAGATAAATATTTTTATAAGAAGAATATGTTTTGATATAAACAAATTAATTAAATCACTATAGATTAATTATTATAATAAAATGTTTAAATTTTATATTAAAAAATTATTTTAGAATTCCAATAATATTATTTCATTATTATTTTAATTTTTTTTATTACACACATATATTTAATTTAATAAAGAGATTACATATTCATAATCTTAATGACTGAATTTTTAATTGAGGCCACATTCATTTTCACATTATGAAATGTAAAAATAGTATAAATATGTTCCCATGATTGGGGTTCTAATAGGTTAACCAATCTCCAAGTGTAAAATGAGACATTCTTCTCGACCGCTACTAGGGTTTCTCCACTCATGGTTTTCCTTCTTGGCTGGAAGATCTACCATCTTAAGAGATCCTAGCCAGGGGATCTTCTTACATTATGATTTTTCTCATTACTGTTTATATTTCATCATTTATAGGGTTCTCAACTAACAAGTTATGTGATAGGGATTCTCAATGGTAGGATCCGCGTTGTCCACTACATTTCACATAGTGGTGGCCAATTCGGTGTTTTTTTTGTAAATCACCTTTCCTAATTCTCTTTGGGAGATTATTTATTCAGGGGATCTTTTTCATCTATTTTGGTGAGTCTCGGTCATCATTTAGGTAATTCATGGTGTAAATGATTCACAATTTTTGTGGTTGTTTGGTTATCTCCTTCATCCTTGTGGATCGAGCGATGCTTGGTGATTTCATGTTGGTGTTGTGATGTTTCTCTAGAGAGGAGAGATTGATGTCTTCTTCATTGTGTATATTTTTTGGGTTTAGATCTATTATTATTAACTCATTAAGATGGGTTTTTATGGTTGGGTTTTGATGGGTAGTGGACATCACTAGTGAACATGATGTTTCTTCTCTTGGAGGTGATGTAGTCATCTAGTTATGGTTGTATGTTTAAAAAAATTGTTATGACTCATCCCCCGGGGTCTGTGTCATGACATACCAAAAACCCACCTCCCAAAGGCCATGTGTTGTAAACTAACATCGAGGGCATCAACCTATATGTAGGAGGCATTTTCCTGTGTAACTGTATGCACACACACACCACCACGTCCTTATATAGAAAAGTAAACAAGCATGTCTATATAAATAACCACTGATTATAAATAAAACTGAAGGTGAAATGGGCCCCAATAGAAACTCAACAAAAGACTAACTAGAAAATAGAAAATTACAAAGGGAACTCTGGATATCCAACCAATGAAAACCCCACCCGATGGGTCAGTATAGAGTAGCATCAGGAAGCTGTAGAACTATGTCCCATCTACCCAGTCTCACTGGGAATCATTGGGTCCTAAGCCACTAAGTCTTCTAATAATGTAGCATTCATGTGTACCAGACATAACCTGTATGGGAGAAATCCATGAAGGGTGAGTATGTAAATACTCAGTAAGGACAACAAAAAACAAAGGGACGAACCCAAAGAAATCCACAACCAAACCAAAAATCATGACCACAGAGCATGATCATGGGGCAAGACATCTTGCACAATGTATATTCATGAGTCGGAATTTCAAACCATTAGTGACATCATCGAGCACCATAGGTTACTAGATAACTCTTCCTAAATTAGTACATGGGGCATGCTGAGTCACATAAAAGCCTTTATCCACTAACCATAGGACTGATGTGGTACTCATCCCCAATGAGTATCGTGAGAATGTTAGGTCACACAGATGCTTCTCCCCACACTGGGAATGTAATCTCGCATTGAATCTTCCTACCACTAAACTATGGCCACACTGAGATACTCCTCTGGTCATGTATCGGGGGTCTTTCGGGTCACAGAGAAGCCACTCCCCACCTTGGGCTTGCCGGGTCACATTGAAGCTCCATCCCACAGGGAAATAATTTCTAATCCCCATAGGGTCCGTCATCAATAGTCTTTAGGTCACATCCAACCACAAAGTTTCCGAATGTTTCATGCTTTATCTCGGGAGAACTTCCCCACAAGTCATTTTTCAAATTACAAATTCTCTTAAATCGTCCATAGAGTATGCCAAAATATTTTCTACATCATGAGGGTTCCAAAACCACAAACAACTTATTAATCATACAGCCAATTTGTATGGCATTGACATTTTTTAAAAAATAGGATAGTTGAGTCTAGTTCCGGTCGGACCTAGTCGGACTGAGCCGACCCAACCCAGCCAGGGGTCTACCGACCTGGCCAGGTTCCATCATCCTGACACAGACCCAGTCAAGCCTGGGTCTATTCTACTAGGTTGTGGGTCCAACCCGCCTCATGTATTGTATTCCTGGATAGGATGTTGTTGGAAGCCTCATACAACACCCATGTTCACCCCTGTGGGGCGTCTGTGGAGTTGTCTCTTAGATGTGGTTAGTTGATTGCGGTTTCACCATGTGGTAGATGGTGTAGTATCGCGTTCATTGCATGCTAAGGCAGTCGGGTTGCCACGTCCACAGGTCGAATCTCTCCGATGCAAGGTGGTCCAAGCCGTCCATGGATTTCATCTCTGGTATGCTGCTGCCAGTGCCGGCATACCTACATAATACTTTGTGGTCCATCAGGTATGCTATGTTGGTCTGTTCCTCACACTAACTACGCCTATGGCATCTATGGGTCATTTATTTCTTTCACAAGGCCTTGAAATTTCCTTCCCTACATTTCAAAAATTCATCCACAAAGAATGCACTAAGTGGAGGTGGATCTTGAATTGTTTTTTTTGGCCCACACCCTCTACGTTAGAAGTTTAGAACATGGGAGGCTTAGGTATAATGTTCTATAAAAAATAATTCAATATCGAAAATAGAGCCTAAGAAGCATCACCATCATATAAGAATAGACTATCCTCTGTTCAACCTATTGAGGGGTCGATCAATATTCATCACTTAAAATAATGAATGGGGAAGTCATAAAAAACCATTACATTGATATAGTTCGATATTGAAGCAGTCTGCTTGTGAAGGTTCATGATGCCGAAGGCATTATTTTATTCTCGAATCCATTCTTCGAGGTGTATTGAAGTTTTAAATCTTCATATGGTGTTCATTGTTATTAGTTGGATATTAAATATTCAAGTGGTTCTTCAGATAATTCCCAGGGTTTAATTCTCATCTATCTAACGCATTATCTTAATAAAAGGAAACATGTCTCAAAATTTCTATTATGATGAAATGCCTCATCATTAAGGAGTTTAATTTATAAAACAACATATATATTATGATACCTTTTAAAATCAATTGAAGAGCTTCCATTAATATACATCTTCACTACACCACAACACCGTCATCCGCTCACCCAATGGTTTTTAAAAACAAAACAAAATATCTTTTAGGTTATTTTATTTTTATAGAAATGATAGAAAAGTAAATTTTCCATCCGACCCTTTACAATCTATGTTATGTTATTTCTATGTGAAACCATGTGTTCCATGTTCAATGGTGGCATTGAATTTTCAATCCATGCATCAGTTTGAAATTTAGAAAAACCCACTCGCATGTTTACTTAAGTGATCTAAAAAAAGTGCTACATTCTGTTATGGGCTCACGAGGCCTCTAAATAATTTGTCATTAAATTTTCTGGTTTTGAAATAATTTCATATTTTTTTAAAAAAATTATATATAACTTGTTGGAAATTAAATTCTCACCACCTTAAGAATTTATGTCCACAAAATCCAATTCAATTACTAATCAACAATTGGGGCTACTGAGAACGAATCTGAGTCTCTCACTCTCATGTGCTCTCCTAGAGATTCATGTACTGCAACCAAACATGCACCAGAAGAATCGACCATCCACAAATAAACCACTCTTATCAATCATCTATCTTCACTTGGAGCTCTTCAAACATTTCCCCATCTTCAGTGTCCTGCTCACCCTAGTCGATAACGTGTGATAGATCATAAACATACCTCCCCAGCTGTGACACGTGAAAAACATCATGGACCGGGTGCATCTATGGTGGAAGAGATATGAAGTACGCCACCTAAAAAACTCTTCTAGGAATATAGAAAAGATCATTGAACAACAAAGATAGCTTTTTTCCCAGGAAAAATATTTTTCATCTTCATCAAGGTGAGACCTGAAAGAAAATATAGAATCCCCCCATAAAATCAAAAAGTCTCTATCTCTGATCGGCATACGATATCAACCAGCTCGGTGTAGTCCTCATCTTCTCCTGGATGATCTGCACCTTCTCAGTAGTAGCCAATACCAACTATGGACTCATGAGTGTTGACTCCCATAGATCTTTCTAGAACATAATTGATATGTATGGCCTCTCGTAAAAGGCATGAAACAGTTATATTCAAATGGTAGTGTGACATCTACTATTGTATGAAAAATCCACCAATTGTAGGTGGTCCTACCAACTATGAACAAAGTCAATGACACAATCACGAAGAATGTCCTTCAAGGTCTATATAGTCTACCCATCGAACCATCTTTCTGTGGGTAAAACCTATGATCAAGCGCAACTGAGTCCCAAACACCTCCTATAACCCCTTCCACAACACAAATGTCAAGAATGAATCATGGTCTGAGATGATTTTCGATGAAACTTCGGGTAGCTACATTATCTCATGGACGCAGAGGTGTCCCAATCTCTTTACCGATCCCTACTATCTGATGGTTAGGAAGTGAGATGACTTGGTGAGTTATTCGACGAACACCCATATTTAATTGTGGCCTCCGAACATGTGTGGTAAATACATCCCTAAGTCCATGGAGATAACATACCACTTACGTTTTGGTACCTCATGTTGTTGTGCCTAGTCAGTTGGGACATGATTTTCGTCATTCACTTGCTGATATGTGATGCAGCGTGAAACAAACTCTTCAACTACCTTATTTATCTATGGCCACCAGTACTGACATCATAATTCCAAGTATATCTTTTCCACATCATTTTTTACCGCTAAAGATGATGAATGGAACTCCCCTAAAACCTCCTTTTGTAGTGTCACTGGTTCCACAGCGTGTCCTCTGAAAAGTATGATGTGCTCCCCCCAATCAAAAATATATCCTGAGCTGGTCCCACATAAAACTGAGAATGTATGGCCTCGTAGTCTACATACCCAAGATATGACTCCCTAAATAGCTGTAAGAGTGGGGGAGTGATTGTCATTTAATTAAGTTAAGATTCTCCATCATCATCCATGAAGGATATCTACATCGTGACTAGGTGCTATGTTGCCTCACTATATAGCTATAAACCAGACCTCCTTCTGAGAGTGTCTCCCACCTTGTTCTCCTTCCCAACAATATATATTATCTCATAGTCATAGTCCTAGAGGAACTACATCCATCACCAATATCCCAATTTTAGGTCCTTTTGTGGGAAGAAATAATTGATACTCCTGTGGTCGGAGTACATGGTAAACCATTCATCCATATTGTTGTGTTCCACATCTTCAACAAAAATACCACTCTTACTAACACTAGGTCATGGGTCGCATAGTTCTATTCATACTGCCTCAAATATCATGAGTCTTAGGCAATCACCGCTACCTCCTACATCTGGACACAATGTATTCTAGTCCCTGATGATTCATAGGATACTAGATAACAAACCTCCTCTTCTGGTAGTCTCATGATGGTGGCACTTGTCAGTCTCTAACTCAGATCTTATAAACAATACTAGAACCTCCTCACCTATACGAAGTTCTTTCTCTTACTTGTCAAGGTTGATAAAGGTGCCACTACTCTGGAAATGAAGAGACCACACATCCAGAAGTATTAATCCAACCCCATGAAACTCCACTCCTTAGTCACACTCCTGGGTGCCTAACAAGAAATCCATACCTCTATTCTCATTGGATCCATGATAAATCCTACCTCTGAGATGATGTATCATTGAAAATGGTCCTCACGAATCCAGAACTGAAACTTTGAGATATTACCATAAAGATGGTTCTCTTAGTATTTATCCATGAATATAAATAGGTTTGTAGTGTGATCCCCCTCCGACACCATGTACACCAAGATTTCATCAATGAGGACCACCATGAAATGATCAAGGTATGGCTAAGATATATTGTCCATGATTCCCATGAAAAATACTGGGGGATTGGTTACATTGAAAGGCATCACTAAAACTCATACTGATTGTACCGACATCTAAATAAAGTCACCTAGTTTAACCTCTGAAAGTCAACACATATCCTCAAGAACCATTCTACATTCTTTTTAAAAACTTTTGTGGCTGCCCATGGTAAAACGTTGGGCCTTATGAACCCATTCTCATGCAAGTCTTCTAGTTGTACCCTCATTTCACGAAACTCCATGGGATCCATCCATCATGCTGGTGTGGATATCAGTGTCGTATCAGGGTACTGGTCAATACTGATGTCTACCTCTCTATGAATAGGTAGTCCTAGAACATCCTCAGTAAAGAGATCATCTTACTCTTCCACCACAATAGGAATGCTCTGAATCCTCTTTTCCACCAAACCAAGGGTTATGCTAGACAACTAGAGAGTGATTGGCTCCACCCTCCTCTGAGAATGTCCATCCTATTCTGAGAATGGTTCCTCCTCACCGGTGAGGGAAAACCTAGTCCTTTCCTAGTGGAATCACCTCACTTAGTTCCTAAAATAGTTAATCTCAGAATGGTCTATGAATAAACTATATGTACCCAAGATGACATTGTAAGGCCTCGACACTACTACAAGGAGATCTCAGTTGAAGCTCTCGCTTCCTAGAGTAAGCTCACATTATCAGAACCACTATTTAATCATTGAATCTCTTCTTGTAGGATTCTTAATTTAAATTATCGAGCAAATGGATCCATTGAAATCTCAGAGCCTCGAACGAGGTCTTTGGCAAGGAAAGAGTGACTGGAAAATTTGTCTATAAGAACTAAAGCTAAAGTAGATAATACATGTGTTATAACTCAAATCATATTTGGAGTTTTGTGGTCATTGGATTCCATATCTAGAAATTCTCCATTCCCCCTATCTGACACCTCCTAAAGCCTGTGGTTGACAAGGTGGGGGTGTTGGTGGAAGCCCCTCAGACTGTCATCCATTTCCTACTGCTTGTCCTACTCGCATACCACGTCTTCCACACTAAGGACCTCCTCACTCAAATATTTTCCTATTCCCTGACAGTCCCTCGATCTCCTTCTGACCATTTGTGTGAAGGGTTAGGAAGTCACAATCAATGTGTCTCTACCCACCGCATGTTATGAACAACTTAATTTTCTAATAGGTCCCTATTCTTTAGGAACACCATACAACCGACTCCAAGTCCTGGGGTTATACCTGAAAATATGTGGACCTCTTGGGACCTTGTGTTTGATGTCTGATACTAACCATTTTATAGTCTTTTGCCTGAGGTCTTCTGGTGGCTCTAGAAATCGGTGGCTTCTATTCTAGAAATATCTCCACAATAAGGGCTCGCTCCAACACTCTATATAGAGTGGATATGTTGAGAGACACCATGGATTGCCTGATCTTCCATTTGTGTCCCTAATCAACATTCAAGGCCCTAAATAAAGGGTATCGACCCATGTCTGTGGAGCAGAGAGGGAGTTCAACGTATCTCATAGATTACTCATCCACAGACATGAAACACTGCAGTAGGTGAAGCAGCACATGTATGGGGATAGAGTGAAAGGTCACTGGGAAGAACTCCTCCTGAAAGAGCTGCTCGAAGTCTACACAATATATTTTCTCTTCATCATGTGTCTAGATGGTCAATCTCAACCATCTCCTAGTCGAGCCTTGCAGAAGAATCACAGCCAAGATCTCTATCCAATCAAGTGGTGTCCTCAATAGCTGAAAGACCCACTTCACTTCATTCATCCAGTCAAAAATGAACAGAGGATCTATCTCTCCCATGCACATGGTAGGTCTCTGTCTTTGAAAATCATAAAATTCATTAAGTTTGCTTATGTAATATACTAATACTGTAAGCAATAACTTCTAATCAACAGGTGGTGGTAGAATTGGTGAACCACTCGGTGGGGCCATCTCTATGATTGGTCCATGATCCTACATCTCATTGCTAGGTGGTTTTTCCACACGATCAAGTATTGGATGCCTAGCTGGATGGCTGTGTGGAGTTATTGTGAAATAGATCAATATGTACAATAGTTAAAAGAATATAACTAATGGAATATCCTTATTCATAAATATTATTTGAAGACATGAATAGAGCCATTTTATTCATGTATAGAGTCAAAAATAATAATTCAGTGTCCTGGTGTATGGATGTGTTGGATTCCCCACCAACACTAGACTCCACGAATCCAAAAGTATTACTCAAAAAAATTAACATTGTTGCTAAAAAAACTAACTATTAGTCTTTGAGGTAGAAAGGCAACCATTGATATTACTTTGTTCTGACACATCCGTCGGGGAATGTGTTGTGACATACCCCAAGCATGCCTCTCGATGTCTAATGGTTGGTGAATAGCACTGATGGTGTTAACCTATAAGTGGGAGTAATTTTATATGTACCTACACACACACAAAACAATGTCCCAATATGGAAAGCATGGAACTATAAATAACCACTGAGTACATGTACAACTGAAAGGAAAATGGGAAAGAATACAAACCAAACAAAAGCGTAACTATAAAATATGAATGTATAAAAAAACTCTGTATGGCCATATATTAAAAATAGGACATGAAGGGTTGGTGTAGTGTAGTTGCTGGAAGTCGTTGTTGTACGCCCTGTATGCCTGGTCTCACTCGGCATAATTGTGTCCTAGGCCTCTATGTCCTCCAACAAGGAGACTGTCTTATTTTCCAGACACCACATGTTTGGGCGAAGCTCATGCTGGTGTGAGTATCAAAATACTCAATAGGTACCCTGAAACAAAAAAGGAACGAACACATATTAATAGACAATCAAACCACGAATCATGATCACCAAGAATCATAACAAAGAAAGATAGAGCACACCAGGTATATTCTAGAGTAAGAAAGTAGGACCATTATTCACATCATCGACCACTATGAGTTGCTGTAGAACTCCAAATCAATGAGTATAGTGGGCCTGCTAGGTCATACAGAAGCCGCATCCCACTAAGCCTCCCTCCACCATGGGCCAACTGCTGGGTTTTTGCACATAGCACAATTGATCTTGGGAGAACCAATCCTCAATACATTTATTGAATTATAGCTTCCATTATATCATCCATATATTATTCCAAATGATCCTCTTCCTCATGAGGGTTACAAATCCATGAATGGATAATAAATCTGATGCATAGTTTGAAATTTATTTACACTTTTCGAAAAAGTGTTCTGTTGGGTCTGGGTCCGATCCAACTCGGTTGGGTCGACCCAACCTCAACCCTGTGCAACCTTGTTCGAGTCATTTGGGCCACATTTCTTCCCACCTAATATTTGGTCTAACGAATGCTGAAAGGTTTGTCCATCTGGCAGGGACGTATCTAGATGCCACATCTGGCACCCCTACTCACCCCACGAGACATCTGTGGCACCGTCTCCAAGCCATGGTCGGTTTACCATGGTGTAGTGTTGCATCCTCCAGCCTATCGATCTCCCTACTATGCCATGGCCTGAACCTTCTATAGAGGTATTCTCCAGAAGAAGTTCATAGCACACCGCTACTAGTTTCTAGTGTACCGACAGAAAACTCCTTGGACCATTGGGTCTGCTCTGGTGGTCCATTCCTCGCGCCGACTGTGCCTACGACCACCATGGTGTGTTGACATCCCTCTGAAGGCTTTGAAATTTTATTGTCACCATTTGAAAAATTCCTCCACCAAGAATGAACATGGCGTAGGGGGGTCATGCCATTTTCATTTTGGCCTATGACCACCGCGTAAGAATTTTGAAACCTGGGAGTCTTGGATATGATGGTCCATCAAATATAATTTAATCTGGAAATGAAAACACAATAAAAATCATCATTATTCAAGAACAGATGATCCTGATATCAACCTCTTCTTGGGTTAATCTATTTTTATTGTTTAAAATAATGAATAGGGAAAAAACTAAACCAAAACAAACCCCTACCACGAATCCGTTCAACGTTGAAGTAGTCGGCCCGTGTTGGTTCCAGAAGTCTAAGGCATTCATTGCATCTCGACTCCGGTCATCAAGGTATGTCGATGATGTTAACGTTCTACCAGCATTCTTCATTCTTTTTTGGAGAGAAAACTCACCAGTTTCTCATCATATAATCCATATGGTTTAATTATCAACTATCCAAAATGTTCAATTCATAAAAGGAAACACATCACAACATTTCTATTACATTGTGACACCCCATTTTTATGTTGTTTTATTTGTTAAATTGAGTATATGTTATGCTCCATTAACAAGGAATTAAAGATATTCTATTAATACACATCATCTATGTGCCACTGCATTGTATTCTGCACACCCAATGGTTTCGAAAGAAATATCTTTTATGTTATTGTTTCCAAAAAAGTCCAAAAGATAACTCTTCAGTATAAACCATTACAATCAATTTTAATTTCTTTTCTAAGATAATCATGGTGCTTCGAGTTCAATGGTTCTATCATATTTTTGATCTTTGTACCAGTTTAAAAGTTAGAGAACTCTATGTTCACATTTACTTAAGTGTACTAATGAAGTTAAAAATTCCATTCCGGACTCACCGGGACTTAGAATAATGTGTCGTTAAAGCGTGTGTTCTCGAAATAATTCCATATACTTTTTAAAAATTTATATGGAAATTCCAGGACATTATAGAAGTGGTGTTTGTTTTTTAGAAAGAAATGTTTCCCTCAGATGGGTAGATTGTGGGTTAGCTATCAAATGGGTTATAGAGGAGGCGATGATCAATGTTGGTGTTTCTCATAGTGGTGATTCTAATGGATAGTGTTATTATCCTGATACAGGTCATGGTAATCTATGGATATCTTTTTCTATAATAAAATCCTCTCTTTCTTCATGATTCCACTACCCATTTTAGTAATCAGGGTTCAGTGGTCTTCTACATTGTTTTTGGATGTGACATTTGAGTGGAAGGAAGAGGCATGAAGGTCATGGTTCACTGTTAAGAGACTCTTTTACTATAAATTATTCTCTTGATTCATGATTCTACATCTCACCCACATTAGCTTTGTGCATTGGTCTCATAAAATGTATTGGTCTATTTGTCTTGAGTGAATTACGGTGTTCTTGGTGGCCTATCATAAGAGGTCTCCATTACATTGAGAACTCGAGGACATTTCATATTCTTCATCAGTTTCTTGTCAATCAAAAAATGTGGATCTAGATGCATCATCCATGATGATTTGTGGGATCCAAATTTTCATTTCTATTGGATTTTTGATTGGTGATTATCTATGATAAAAAATTTAGAAGTTTCACTCTTGTTTACTAAATAATTGATCACTAAGGATGAAATGGCGAAATGATGGGTTGTTTTTGGATAATGGTTTGATGATGTGAAAATGTTATAATTGAGTGATTCTAGTGGAAACATGTATCATCCAGTACCAAGAACATGAAGGCATTGGGATTTATGGTTTTTTTGTGTGGATTTTCATTATTACTTTGGTGATGGCTTTATTTATATCTGGATTTTTATTGTGCTGTCACATACCCTTTAAAATTGACTTTTTAATAAAAATAAAAAATTTGTTTGAGGAGGAGGGTAAAATGCCACATAAACCTGTATAAATATTGATTTTTTAAGGAAATAATTTTTTATATTTTATAATATTAAAATTCATACACCATTTTTTCCACTTTTATAAAAAATGTGTTTATATTATTTAAATCATTAATGTAATTCCATGCATGCCCCTCCCTTAACTTATAATTGAGAACCTATTATCTACCCTTGTTCACTAACATTTATCACTCTACCTTAGAAAAAACTTAACCAAAAACCATACCATTTTCAATCCCTTCTTTATTTATCTCATGTTCTTACTCTTACATCTTGCTAATAAGACTTAAGGTTCCAGCCAAAGTAGCCATCCTAAAGAAGAAGAAATTGTCTTAACATAACTTTAAAATATTATTCTTATAATTTCTATAAATAATTATTATCCATCATATAATTATTAATAATGAATCATAGATATAGATATATATATATATATATATTATTTTAATTATGGTAAACCATTTTTAATCTTTCTTTCTATAAAATGGTAAATTAATGTTTTGATCATGCCTGTGGGTGAATTACCACCTCCACAAAGCGATATGATTCATTTTACAAATCATCCATTCATGAATGGTTATAATGATTTTTTTACTAGAAATTATTATAAATATTATAATATTATGGTTTACAAAAGGTTAGTTATTTTGTTGCATCAATAAAAATGTGGAAGCAAAACATATTCGTACGTACAAACAATCAACTCCACAAAGTGATGTAAATAGTATTTAATTATTTTCTTATATGATTCCATATAAAAACGTATATAATGAATAAATATGATACTTATTACATTATTAAATTTATAGATATGATGAAAAAAATTTCATGATACAAGTAATATATCTTTTGAATAGAATTGTCCCTGAAAACAAAATAGTTATCACATGGAATAGTGGTATTAATAATGAATAATAAATAAAATGGTAATAATACATCCTCATTGAATCATATATTATTTTATAAGTATTAATATGGATATTTTTTGTATTTATAATAAATTTTATTTTTCTATACAGGAGGCTTCAATCACATATATTGAAACTCATACTTGAGGTACGAGTTTCTCGTATCATTTTGGTTCTAGTGAGACATATTCCATATTCACTGCAATTTCATTCATGTGGTGTGAATATTTCATATTTATCATTTCATATTATTAATATAATTATATTAAGGTTATTTAATGTTTAATTTTAATATATCTATAAATTTAATCCATGGGGTTTATGAATAAAAAATGATTGTGTTGTGTATATAGCCTATTTAATATCTTATAAATTTTTATCCTATTATTATTTAATTAAATAATATATTTCTGTTTTTTTTCTCTTCCTCTATGTACTCAAAGGTACACGAGAATATTATGATTGAAAACCAAATGTTTTTTCTATTAATTCCTTCATATTTTTATTCCATGTCCATATTTTCTTTAATTTTTTCCCAAAACTGTTTATAAAAGTATAAATTTTGAGATTAACATCATTTTTATGAGTGTTTTACTTTCTATAAACTAATTCATAAGGAATATTTTTTTAATGTTGTACTTTTTACCAAATATGTTAATGGGGACGTTGTTTTAACATTTACTACGTGAATGAATTTTCCCAACATCATGACTATTATTTTACATTATGTTTTATTTAAAATTATATATATATATATATATATTAAAATGAATTATTTTTTCTATCATTCATTAATTTTTTATATTTTAATTATGTTATTTCAAAATGAAAATTATATTTTAAATAAGAAATGTTTTGGGGATATTTTAATGAAATTTTTATCAATGATGATATCCATTTCCATTATTTTTAATTTATTAAGTATATAACCCAATTATACCATATTTATTCTATTTCAATATGGTTTATGATTACAATGAAGAAATATTGATTCATCCTACATTGTTTTTTAGGGTTTAAGATATGATGAAATGATAAATGTTTCCAATATATTGTGGCGAAAAAAATTTGTTATTATGATTATGTGAATGTAACAACCTATTGTTTTAAAAGAATGGCAATATATTTTATATTTAATGTGACAATAAACACAGATATGATAAAACCCAACAAATATATTTCTTTAAATTCAACCTCTTCAAAATCTTATAGACCACACAACACTGATCTAAAATGAACAGTCATATATTATAATATTATAACATAGACATTATATTGGATCCTATAAACACTATTAATAAATTATATTAATAATGGATATATTTTTATTAATAATAAATTTATAATCATTAAAACTAAATAAAAACATTTTGGAAAAATTATATTTTTTAAGAGAATCATTTAGTCATGCTTCGGACCCATAATTAAAAATTAACAATTATGAATTTTATAAAATTTATTGTAAATTAATATCTTTATTTTTTTAAGAATAATGTTAAAATTAATTTTGTTTTACTTTTTGGGATCTTTCATAAACAATTCTTTTTTCATTAATAATGAAAAATACAAATTTTTATTGAAACCTTGTTTTTCATTTTAAAAGAATACAAGGATAGAATATATTTTAAATAACTTTTAATGTTAAATTAATTTAATTATATTAATATTTATAAAATTTAATTCATTGTAAGTATTTTAATTTTAATTATGAAAATAAATCCTTTTATTTTTATGATCACATTCCTATTGGAAACCAATTTTTTCGTCACATGAATGGGTATTGTTTTAAATTAAAATCCACAACTTCAGTTAATTAAATTTACAAAAAAGGATTCCATATTTTTAATAATAATAAATTATATTAACTAATAATTTTATTGTAATCTTTTCCCATAAAAAATTGTAAAATAAGTAAATAAGAATTGTTGTAGTTATGGTAAAAACAGATTTATTAGGGGTATAAAATATAATTTTTAAATGGAAAAATGACCTGAAAACATGTTCAACAACAACTTTATGGAAATTTATAAACATTATAACCTCTATGGTTCCATAATGTGCTAATATTAAGTCTTTTTTCATGATAAAAACGTATCTATAATTGAATCATTTCAGAACTTCTATGTGCGTACAATCCACCACTAATAATAGGACAACCCCTCTCCTTCCAAATTCAAACATCCAAATCCATTTTTTCCAATACCATATCAAATAAATTCAATAACCCACATAAAAATACAATAGAAATTGGTTAGATCATAACTCCAACCAATGATGGATTTTTGTGCAATCATAATAAAGTATTCTATAAAAGAGCTAACATTTTTAAACGACCATTTTTTTTGTTTCTTCTTCCACCTGCATATAATATTTTTAAAATATTATTATATAAAATCCCCAGTATATACCATTTATTTATTTACTATTATTGAAATATAATTACCTATATCTATATCCTCTTCCATAAATTTTGAAATAAAATTATTGATCGTCTGTATGAAGGACTACAGTGTCGTGATCCAACGTAATTTGTTTTTAATCAAAAACTATAAAATTTGCATATAATGATTGATTTAATAAATAAATACGATAGTTATTATATTTCTATACTTAATAAATTTTAATATAACATATACCATCTTAATTTCCATTCCATTTAAAATACAATAATTTTTATCATGTGTAAGAACAACTCCTCGTGGAGTGATGTGATTCATTATTCACTTATTCATAATATGGATTTTAATAAAGATATATTTAAATAATTTTTTTACATATATCACATGGTATTTATTCTTTAAAATTAATATATCTCCCAATTTATAACCCTTTCTTTCGTTAATTTATGGATATTTTAGCTCTTACATATGTATCATCGATAGACTACACAAAATGTTACATTTTCCATTTGAAATCTTTAAGTATGATTATAAAATAGTATATAAGGAGTAAATATGATATATATAATATTAATATAATTTTACAGATGGTGGATATATTTCATGTACTAAAGAAACATAACTTTTATGAAAAAACATTGATGAACAAACAAGGAAATTGACACCCAAAATAATAAAAATTATAAAATAATATTAATAAATGAATGATAAAATGCAACAATAGGATAATATATGATACTGTAAATATTAATATGGTTTTTTATAAATTATTAACTTTCATTTATCCATTATATATCAGTTTAAAGTATGTTTATCCAAAATGAAATGTGAGATAAGTAACATCCCGTCAAATTCCCTTCATTATTGTATATTATAATGTTGCAGACCTCATTTAATTTATATTATTTATATAATTACCATTTGACTTATAATTGCATTATTAATTAATAAATCATGGTGTTATATGTTTTAATTAAAATTTTTTCTTACAAGGGGAATCATCTATAAAATTACAATTTGGATAAAAAATTCATAAGAGAATTTTTTTAATTGGGTTATATTATTTTTTTCGTTGTCCTTGATATTATAATATTATGGTTGGAATAAATTTTTATTATAATATTTCTTATTTCCATTCTTAATATGTGGATTTAAATTTGATAGACAAAATCTATTCATTGATTAATTATCAATTTTACATTATTAACTTTCTGAGGGTTTGTTTAATAATCTAATTTTCATTAGGATTTCCTATGATTGAATATACAATGAAGGAAATTATTTTATCATTGGATTTTAAACCCCTTAATCGTATTATCCTATGGTGATTCATGATATTTATAGTAAAATTACAAATTTTTAACTCATTGTTACATAAAATTATTGAGAATTTATTATGGAAATATGACTTCATTTCTATCTTCATTTCAAAACCCTATTTCTTGAAAATAATTTATTTATCAAAATGATATAAAAAATATTTTTAACCTTTTTGAAATGATTAACTAAATAATATTTTACCCATTTTGACATTTCACAAAAAAATTATATAATTCATCATGTCATTTTCAAAATATGGTTTGTTTGTATTATACCGAAAAAGTGAAAGGAATAATTGTTTTATCACGTGCAACATAAATGGAAGTTCATTCCATAATGACCAATAGTGGATATAAAGATTATTTTCAATGATTCAAATGTTATTTTAAAATATTTTTTATTTAAATTTTAGTGATCCTTTTGTTTTAAAAGGTGACTTAACGAGAAAATTATATTTTTTTCAAGAATATTTTTAAAAGTATTTTAATTCAATTTAAATTAATAAATGAAAAAATCCATTTATACTACATGTAATCCAATGTGAATATGTCTTATTAATACCATAATTTGTATTTTTAATTATTTTTGATGATTTTATAACCATGTAAAGTTATTCATTCACATTCTGGATTCATTTTTTTGGTCATTTACTTTCCCAATAAATATTCAAATTCATTTTATCCTTATACATTACATTTTCCCAGAATAACCATATTTTTTGTGGATATCTTTATACTGTTAACTACATAACATTTTCAAGTATGGTTTTCATCATTTAATTTAAATTATTTATCCATGTAAATGTTTCTAAATCCATATTCTTTAATGCATATTTATATTTGATGGTGCGGAACATTGTTCATGAATTAAATCAATTAGTGAATTTATGATGAATTCTTTGGACAAGTGGTGTTAGGTGAGGCCTAGAGTTTTATAGCCCCTTATTGAACTGGTAGTCTCATGAGGAGAATCAATAAGATTTCATTAAATGGGTTTCTAACTATAGTTTTAAACCATCTAAAAAATGGTCACCACGGTAGAGATATCATGATGCCTAAGATCATGTAATCCAATAATTACGAATTTCCATCATTATGAATTCAATTATTATTATCAAATATATTTTTATACTGATATTATATATCAATGCATTTCAATCATTGTAATTTATTAAATGGACCATTTTTTAGTTATTTATATTGATATATTCATTATGACTTTTCTATTCCTGATAGTAAAGTTATTTAAATGTAATTTTGGTTCAGTTATTTACTACTCCATATTTATTCTTCCTTATATATTCATGGTAAATAACTTATATAAACAACATGTGTGTTTAATTATTTACATTTACATATAGATTATTCATTATTTAATCTGAATAGTCTGGTATTTGATTAAATTAACATTTTCTTGAAATATTTACATTTTAATATTGTTTTTTACATATGGATTTTTCTTAATTTAATCATGATATATTTTTCATTTCATAAATCGTAACATGAATATGAGTGAAAGCTTATTTTCTATACTTTACAATGAATCTAGGAATTTTACTATGAATTATAATAGAGGATATTCTAAAGGAAATAATGATATTCTTGAAAAAAAATTATGTTTTAAATTTTTTAAAAATGTTATGAAATATTCAACGAATTTATATAGTTTAACAAGACTAATGAATTATTTGGTCCACTGTGATGTGATTAAAAGTATCTTATGGCAATTTAATAAAGTAGAAATCAGCTCTAGGATACTAGGTTCAGGGTTTTTATAGTTTGTATGAGAGGAATTTTAGTTGAATCTTAAGGAATTAAATTCTAAAAAACATAGATCAAAGAATATAATAATATGATTTACATTGAGGATAAGTGTATAATAATATCCTAATGTCCGGTTATGGTATGTTTTATGTTGGTTTTCCTAGAAATTAATCCATGTATTGATACTATAAGTTGTCACGGTTCTAGAAACAATTTTTCTTGGGGTAATAACATCAAAAAATGCTCATCAATCTTGACTCGATTATTACCTAGTACATGAAAATGGTCATTTTTAATATCTAGATTGACACTCTTAGGAGATATTTTTAATTAATTCCCATTTTTTTACAAACTTCTATGAAGGATCTGAAAAGATTACAAAAATGAATAACCAAGGGTAAAAATACTGTGAATTATATTGATAATAATGGGCCGTGATTGAGACATTCTAAAAATTATTATATTGTATAACCACTATAATTATTATTTCTCACACACTGATTTTTCATTTTTGTTAATGGCTTGACTCAGTGGAATCTTGTTAGGATTAAATATGAATGAAATTATAGTGAATATAGAATAAATTAAATGATGTCTAGAGTTAAATACACCATGATTATTCCTAATTAGTTATCGTGAAATATGATTTATAATATTTACCTTAACAAACTATCAGACTCACCAAATATGAAAAGGAAGGAGTTATCTTATAGCATGACTAGTGGAGACCATGGAGGAATTACTGCTCAATTTCATTCATGTTTAAAAATTTGAAAGAGACAACCATGAAAGTGAATATAATAAACAACAAAATGATCTTTGTGTTGAGAAAAATGAAATAAAGAAAAGGATTTTTAGGAAAAATGAAGAGTTTTGTGGAAGGAAAAAAATGATACGTGGGATCGATTTATAGTTATTTTCCTCAAATGTGATAAACATTCTAATTTTCTATGTTAATTAAGTATTTTAAAGGTTAACCCAAATACTGTTGAAATTTTTTTTAAATAAAATTGATAAATTATTTATGTATTTGGAGTCAATAGATTAATTGAAGAAGTATTTTTTTTAATTGTATTTTTGTTATAATATCATGACACATATAATGATTTGGTAATATTTTATAAGAAAATATGACTTTTTAACTTAATTTCTATGGATGTCATCATGGGGTTACGATTTTATGATTGATCATAAGTGAAAAGTCTTAATCAATACTTTTATGTTTTATGTGATTTGATTCTACAATGATTACGAATATTTTTGGATACATTGATGGAAATATTTCCCATTGCTAAAGTATATGATATAGTGAAATGGTTTTTTAAAGGATAATTATATTAAAATTTTGAGAATGAATTTTATGTTATTGATAAACATTATGTTTTCTCTTATATTTTATGTTTATGTAATGAATGGTTACTACACCTTGGTAATTTTATAAGAATTATATTAATATGGTTTTAGAAAAATGTCAAACTGCATTTCGGGTGGGAAACTATCGCATCTACAAAAGAAATGGGGATCAAACCCATATCTAAATGGTGACAAGGTTGTTCTGAACAGCACATACTGACACAATTTATTGTTGACCTGATATTATTTTTTCCAGAACTATTTTATGAATAAATATTAATAAAGTACTTGTGGTGTTACTATTGTGGGTTAGAGATTATTATTTTATATTGGATATCATTTTATTACCATTTTGGTTTTGGAAAATATATAGAGGGAAACATAAAAATATTTCAATCTAGTATAGATCCTATAGTCATCCAAAATTTAATTTGAGTGCTTTAGGTGTAAAAAATTTAATTTTTGATATTCATTTCTTGGAGAAATCAATGAATAGGAAATTTATCAATGAAAATCAACTGGATAAACTATTATAGAAATAGAATTATATCATGTAACTAAATTTCCTTATATTCTTATATAGTAAAATAATTTTTCAACTCTAAGAAATATTTATAAAGAAATCTTATTTCCTACATATCCAACGAATCAAATAGCCTTTTAGTTCATTACATATTTATGATTTTGAGTTCCATATATTTGAATTGTTCATTCAATTTCTACTGATCAATGACCTATATCACTCTCTAAATTAATTTAAACTTTTCATCCATTCCCTAATAAAAATTTCCACCAATCATTTCATTCCCCAAAACCTTGATATGGGTTACTTCATATGGACTTTTTTATCCCTTTATCTCTTATTTAGATGGGGTTTTATTAACCATTCTTATGATATTGATTTTTTACAATGGTATATCCTAATACCAAACCATTGATTACCAAGATCATTATTAAATGACAAGGAAATAATTTTTTAATGGTGGGGAGAATATAACACCCCATGTTTTTTAAATAATAACATTATATTCGATAGCGTATATGATAGGAAATGATGAGCTTAATCAACTGATGAATTATATTTTTAAAATATAATCTCATCAATAGCTCGAAGAACATGAAACCCTGAGCCTAAATGAAATATAAAATAGTATAATTTTATATCCTAGATGTAAATTAGAGCATATTAATTGTATTAACTAAATTATGAAAATAGTTGTTATATATTGATTACAAATTACATAATAACCTTTTAAAAAAATAACATTTTCTGTAGAATAGTATTTTACAAAAAATTATTTAGTCCTTATTTTCATGCATAATTTAAAATTTGTGTTTACTAATTTTATAAAAATTATTTTAAAAATTTAACTTCATTTTTTGAAATCATAATATCCAAATTTTCTTAAGAATTATTTTTATTATATTCTCGAAAAGAATAATTTTTTTGATAAATAGTTGAAAAAAGTAATTTTTATTGAAAATTGTCTTTTTATTTAGACAATATACATGGTTTAAAATATTTATTACTTTTTTAATGTTAATATTATTTAAATTATAAAAAAATAAAATAACTTTTTTAGTTATAATAATTATAATAATTACCTTTGATATTAATTTCTTCTACAATTATAAAGATTTCATCTTTGGAAACACTCCTTTTAATTATGAATGCATTTATAGGATTAAATTTGATTTTGTGAGTTTGGAGAGATGAATTTGGAAAAATTAATTTCATATTAGTAATGAAAATTATTTTTATTATCTAATAAGTTGAGGTCAAATTATCACCACTATTATTTATAGATGTATTGAAAATTAATAAATGTGGTTAATGTAAAAACTAGTTTATCTTGGAGTTAAACTAAAAATATATTGGTAAAAAATAACTATAAACTGAAAAATCCATTTTATGGGATCATTATGACCTTATAATCTATATTTTTATATAATTACACATTATTCGGTATTTTACCATTATAAAAAGGATCTTGTAATGAATCGATTAATAAATCGAATTTCTGTCGTCTACCCACATATAATCAATCACTTCCTCTCCCCTCTTCACACATAAAAACTCATTTATTCATATAATAAATTCAAAAATAACTTCCTTACACCCATACCAACATAATATATCCCCTTTTTTCATATATAATACATATGATGAATTTCTGTGCATAATTAACTTGGATGGGAGAAGAAGAAAAAACATTCTTAAGTGAACATTTTTATTTTTTTTCTTTATCCACCTCCATAAAATATTATTAGTACATTATTATATCAAAAAATATGTATATAAAATATAATAATATGTTATTAAATTAAATTCATGACTAATATTTAACTCTCGTTCCATCAAATGGGAAACAAAAATGTTGATCATGTGTGTGACAGACTACATCCTCACGAACCAATGTAATTCTTTTTCCATCACCACATTTAAATTTCAGATGTAATGATGTATTTGACACATCTAAATATTACATATGATATTTATATACATATTTAATTCTAATATCACAAGTACCTTATTAAATTCCATTCCTTTTAAAACATGATATTGTCGCTCGTGTGTACGGCGGACTAACACCTTGAAAATTGATGTGATTCCTCTTTTACTTATACATAACAATGAAATAAATAGGTATAAAATAAATTAACATATTTAATTTATATAAAAATATTTCTATTGATTTAAATTAACATATCACCCAATTTCTTTTCTATTAACTCATTAATTGAGTATTATCGTCACTCAAGCATATTTATGGCCTATCATCTCTACCAAATGCAGCATTTTCCATGTCAAACCTAAAATAACAATTCAAAAAAAATTATTTCGTGATTAAATATGATATTTATAATATTAATATAATTATGGAGATTATGTATATATATCATATACCCAAAAAATACAGCATTTATGAAAAAATATGGGTTAGAAAACAAGGCAATAAACACGGAAAACAATCAAAGTAATGGAACATTATTAACAAAGGGGTGGTAAATTTTATAAGAGGATTTTATATGAAATTATAAATATTAATATGATTTTTTATTAATAAATAACATGTTTAAAACCATTATACACGAGTTTAAATCACATACAACCAAAAGGGAGTGGGGGGTAAGGGACTTCGTCTCAATTTCACTTCATTGAATAGATTTAATGTTTTGAACCTAATTTCATTTATATAGTGTGTGTACCAAATATTATAAATTAAATATCATGATTTATTAATAATTAAATTCATTTTATGTTTAAATCTTAATTCTTTTATCTATATGTATTTTACATTAAAATCACCAAGTTTTATTTAATTCCAAAAATCAATTTCATTTCATTAGGATATATTACTTATTTGATGTCTTTGAAATTATAATATTATGGGTTTAAATACATTTAATTGTCTTATTTTCTAATTCCAATTTTTTATGTTTATTTAAATTTGATTCACATAACTGATTCATTTATTAATTCTCACTTTAATATTATGATCTATATGAGGGTATATTTCACAATGATTTTACTTGATATTATTGATACTCAAATTTCCATTGAAGGAAATTTTTTGATCATTATATAATAATTTGTTTTCATTTTATTATATTATATTTATTCATGGAATTTTTATTTATGATTAAAATTTTTCAAATCACATCTATATATGTTTTTTTTTAAAAAAATTTATGAAAACCAAACTACATTTCTCTATTCATTCGAATTTCATTTTTCACCCAAATATGTGATTTTAAAAAGGTATAATAAAAAGTGTCATTAACACTTTAAAATAAATTATTTTATGTAATATATAAACATTTAAATTTATACAAATAAAATTATAATAATGTTCATTTCATGTTTAATATAAGGCTCTTCTGGATTCTACAGAAATAGGGAAACTAATATTTTTTAACATGTACGACATGAATGGGATTCATCATGACCACTCAATTTTTTATATGTTTTTATAGGTTTCAATTGTTATACTCAAATAATTTATTTTTAAATAATTTTTGTTACCCTTTTGTTATAAATAATAATTTTTAAGATGAAAAAGATATTTTACTTATGAATGTTTATAGATATATTTAAATGTTATTTCATTTATTAAACCAAACCCATTATTTTAAATATATATCCCATGGAATATGTTATATTTATACCATCGTTAATATTTATTAGGATATGTTTTGATAATTTTGACCACAGAATGTATTGACATTCCCTTTTTTTGATTCGTTTTTGTACTCATTAACTTTCCCTTGAAATATTCACATTCATGTGATCAATCGACATTAAATTTACCCTAAATATCTATATTAATTATCATGATAAAGTTCATTTCATAAAACATATATTATTTTATCATATTATTTTCAACATTGAATGTTATTTATGTATGTGGGAATATATTGGTAAATTGATATTCCCTTCTCAATATGGTTACATTATGATAAGGCACATTGTTACCACAATCCATATTTTTTATTTTCAAATGAATATTTTAAAATATATGTTTGAAACTTAATTAAATTATAATTAGATAAAACAATCAAGATATTTATAACAACCTATTTCAGAATAGAAAAAAATAGATCATCAATAAAAAATTATTATTTCAAAATTCACATGGTTGCTGCATCGTATTCTAACCTTAGAGGGTCATGAATAAACCATATTCCACTATTAATTTTCACTACGACTCCAAAATTCCAGGAAACAAATAATAACATTTCAAATTTAAAAATTATAAAGACGGTCAGATAATCATCACACCTCGGTTGACATCGTCTCGAGATGCACAATCTAACAGCGAAGACATTAGCCCTCATCGTGTCTTAGTAACCATCACCACCAGAATCCATTATCCCCATCATCGCCCTCGAGAGAAATCATGGGAAACCATCATCATCATAGATATGTCTTAATCATAGCCACTACAATAGTATAAGTCATCATCATCATTGTTTTTAGTGTTACCAATCCACCAAGGATGTTGGAAATTTAACCATAGAAGTAGTCACCATTGGATGAACACCCTGATGCACCATCACAGCGTCTTACAAAAAATCATCAATGAAATTTGAGACATCACCAGAACCCACCATCCCTGTCATCAACTGACCAAAATCAGCGAGAAACCGAAGGAACCTTCCACCGCAATCTTCAACCTCACACCACCGATGACAACTAAGAAAACACTAACACAAAAACACTGATGAGAATAGTAGTAGTGAAATGTGGGGCCTAAAATTATATATTCCCTTGAAGCATTAGCAGTTCCATTAGTTGAGATAGTATAATTTCATGAAATGTGATTCTAGATATAGTTTAAAAACAACTTTCTAATGGCCATTATGGTATAGGTATCATGATACTTGAGGTCATGAAATCTAATAATTATCTATTTACTTCATTACGATATTAGTTATTATTATCCATGATATTTTCACAATGATATTATCATATGTTGCATTTTATTATCAATAATAGATTAAATGGAATGTCTTAATCATTATTTACCTTTTTATATTTATTTGGCCTTATCTACACATGATAGTCAACTAATTTAAATAAAAATTTGGTTTAGTTTTCTACTTTTCCATATTTATTATCCCTTATCTAGTCAGGATATTCATGTTATTTAAATTGCTTGTGTATTTATTTTTTTATCTTTTCATATTGATTATTCTATATGTTTTCAAAATAGTCATGTTATATGTTAAATAAATTTATTATAGATATTTATCTTTACACATTGATTATTCCTTATTGATTGTTCTTTAATTATTCCAATAAGGTTATACTTTAAATTATCTAACTAATAATCATAGCTTAACCAAATTTTGTTTCCATTCCTAGAAATATTGGATGTGTAATATGAATGATATACAAGTATATTCAAGATGTATTAATTATACTATTGAAAAATTAAATTTTTTATTAAAAAAATATGAAATATTCAAGTATTTGTATTTTCTATGAAGACTACTAAACTATTCAGTCCATAGGGATATGCATCTTTATATCATATACCAATGTAATAAATAACACGCTGACTCCTAAATACTAGGTCTGGGTTGTTACAATGAGTGTAGGGTCTCCCAAATACCTCTAATTCTTTTAGTATTCTATCATTTTTGATGAGATAAAATGGTACATTAGTGGTTATCCCATGTAAAAATGATCAGACAAAAGTAGATAGCCTATGGATAAAGTAAGTACATGAGTGGTTATCCCCACACTAACATGTTATGAATGAGTTTCTAGGTATCCTTAACTTATGATTTCTATGATTGTGATTATGGTACAATTTTTTCACACTCTATGACATGATAATCTATTTTGGATATGATCCCATGGATCATGCTCTATGATTATTATGTGAGTCATGCCTTATGAAAGGCCAAATCTATATGCCATGATGATGATCTATGAATTGTTGGCATATTATTTTTAAAATATATGGTCATATTATGATACCCATATAATCATGTTATACATATACATGATCATTGACTGTTATCACCTAGGTTTTACATCAATGAGCATATGAGTTCACCCCTTTAAATGTTTCTCTTCCCAAGATTATGCAGAACTGTTTCCAGTATTTTATCTATAAAAAGGGAGACATGTGTGACGAATTTTTGGAGATATGTTGAATATATTTCAGAAAATAATATTACTATATATCTAGTCCCCAAATACAATAAAGCATAACTATAGAGACGGAATCATAAAATCCATATACATTTCATCTTTTCAAATAATAATCATCATATCTCTTAAAAACATACTTAGTAACTATAATGTTTTATTATATCGGGAATCTAGATACATAATCACCTTATAGAACTATAATTTGATTCATATAAAACATTTTTATGAACATAAGGTACCCTTATAGACTCATTATAAAAAGGCTATTTATTCTTAACATATGGAAATATTAATATAAACAGGGGTTATATTAGGTTTTCAATATGTATATCAATAGGATATATGAATTAATTTTCATATGTAGTAATACCATGAGAATAACAGTATGATAGCATGATATTATCAAAAAAATCATACCCAATAATTCACATATCATAATCATGATTCAAGAAATAAAACAGTAGTATGCTGAATGAATGGAAATAATCAAAATAAATCATGGTCGATGAGTTACAATCCTAAGAATATCATCATTTCATAAAACTCTGACACAATCATTGGAATAGTTTCCATATTGTATGTAATGGATAACTTCTGATACCATTATATCATAGTGGACCAAGTATCAACACATGTTTCACATACAATAATAGATGATTAATCACCATATATTACTCATATCATAGTGGATCATGAATCCCTACATGTTCCTCATAGTGGATCACAAAAATCAACTCATTTCCCATGATTATATCATGATATATAAGTATTTACCCAATTCATTGAAGGGATATAACGACCCCACTAATAAAAAATTAAAACCATACAAAAGTGTACCATATGATAATAAATTATTCATCATTTCAACATATAAAATCTCATAAAAAATAAATTGGTTTCATAAAGATATCATCAAAACCTAATAAACCCATAGGATGTGAGTGGGTTTTAAAGAGTCCTCACCATTATAAGTCATCCAAAAAAGTGTAGTTAACATTTTTATTGTATTCCCTGTGAAAAATAACAATTCTTAATTGATATTTACATAGGAAATGTAGTTAGTTAAAAAATCGTGGAAATTGTTAACGATGTTTCATGGAATATAATAGTCAGGAAGTTGGGAAAATTTTTCCACATTTTATACAATAATAGAAAACATTTCTTCCACCCCCTAGTAAAAAATCAATAATGACTTGTTCAGAAAATTGAATATTATGATGGAATCCTATTAAATAATTCTAAATAAAGGAAATGTTATTGGTCCTTACCGTTTTTAATAAATAAATTATCTGTGAAAACATTTATGAAACAATTTTAATGATAATAGAAATTTATGAAAAAATTAATAGTCAAAAAGACGAAATACATCGATCTTTTAATTATAAACTATCCCTAGACCATACTAAGTACCTAATAGGGGAAAAAATAATTATTGATAATTATTGCAAAACCATATTAGAATAAATAATATAGGGTGTGAAGGATAATATCCCTAATATTTCAATCAATATAAATTTGTCTCAAACAATGATAAAATGAAATTAGATTTTATTATAGACCCTTATCAATTTGGTTATCCCGAAATAAAAACACATTAAACATATAAACATAAATGAATATTTCAATATTAATAATTTTCATGAGAATAATCATAAAATACCTTCCTATGAATTAAATTCACCATATGTAGTAAATAAGTGGTGAATATTACATATGTCTCACAAATATTAAAACTAGAAAATAAACTCTTACCTTAAGTCTCACATTGCGTAATTTACATTTGAAACTACCATATAATAAATACATATTTTTTAAAAATATATTAAATAAATTTTTTTTATATATCATACTATATATGATTTAATTCTAACATCTTATCGACCTCTTGTTTACAATTCATTATTAAAATTAATATTTTGAGTCATAAATGCTTCACTTTTTAGGATAGTTTATGTTATCATGTCCTATACCACATATATTGATCATATACCATCATATAAATAATTTTAATGATATAATAATAATCATATTCTGAAATTATATTAACTTTTATAACTATCCTTATAATGTGATGATGAAAATGAATTGCATCACACTGTGGAGATGGTAGTCCATACGCACGCACGAGTGATGTATCCACTTTTCGAAGGATGGAATGAAAGAAAATTAAATGATAATTCACCTTGAAATAAATATACTAATGTCATATATATTCATTTAATTCATCATTAAAACCACCAATTTGAGTCTTATGAGAAAAAAACACATCACTTCGTGGAGGTTGTAATCCACACGTATGCACGAGAAAGGGATTATTTTCCTTCATAATAGAATGGAGATTGATAATGGTTTTCATTTAGAGACAATATATGTTCTGTAAATTTAATATTAATAATTAATAATTTTTTAATTGATACCAAATATTTAGATAAGGTATTCATATTAATAAAATTAAATATATCATGTTAAGAGCTTTACCTCTTCATTGAGAAACCTCCTTTGTCTTACACCTTATGCCTTTAGAAAATGGTATTTTAGAAATACCAGAAGCACTAGAGAATATGTCATTAAATTAGAAAAATATTATGGAAGTTTTTTTATTCTAATATATAGTTATAATCCCATATGAATAATGTAATATATGAGGTTCCCTTTTTATTAATGGGGGGTGGGAACCCTTGGAATTAATTAAATTATTAAACTAATATTCATGTTCATGTGGATCAATATTTATTTACTATAAATATAAGATGAGGATAACTTTTTATCCCCTTGTAATATAATATTTATAAAAGTATTGATGATTATATAACCCTTATGTCTTAGTTTTACCCCATGTTAACCCTTTTGACAGTTATCATGTTGTCTGTGTTTTTACAATTTAGTGGTCAAGAATGTTGCCGTAAAAATAAAAGTTAACCATATGAAGATAATGATATCTATTATTGACCAAACACCATTAAATTATAAAAATATCATATTTTATGGAATTTTAGTTCATTAAATAAAATATTATTAACGTAAAATACCATTGAATCTATTTTCAGTACAATTCCCATAATTTGATTTTAAAGATAACACTTTCATAATGGATTTCGAATAAACACTTTTAAAACATCACTATTAGTTAATATTTGTCTAAAAGATTGATGGGAATAAATATTTAATACAAAATATATAAGTTATAAAATTTTTGCAATAATTTATTCCATTTTTCTATTGTGTGAACAAGTATGTGTTGGGTTTGCGTAAGAATTTAAGATGATTATTTCATCACTAAAAAATTATAATGATAAAAAAATAAAAAATATTTAATATAAAAATTTATAACCAAACTTAACCTCTTTTTATCCTCATGAAAAAATATTATAGAAATTAAAACAATGATAGTGAAATTTTGTATTTATTCAATTCCTAAAATAATATTAATAAAATTATCAAAGTAATGTGAATTCAACTTGCCTTAAATTTAATATTAGATGAATATGGTAAAACTAAACTCATATAATTTAAATATTTAAGGATTTAGATATTTTTTTAAATCCTTATCATATAATTTTTAACCTTAATTACATGATTTAACCTCACCGAAGATACAAATATTCACCACGGTTACTATTCATAATAAAAAACTATAAAAGGGTTTGAATTTACCAAATTATTACAAAATTATTACAAATATGGATACATTTTTTAAATTTTATGTTTCAAGAAGTGGTATAAATCTATGTCAAATGAATCATAAAAAGACAATGAAAATCATTTTTAGAAAAATTAATTTTTAGGAATAAAAATGAATTTACTCGTATTTGATGCCCAGTAAAAAGTATTTGGTTAATATTTTAATATTTTATTGAATATAAAATATATAAATATATTTAAATTAACTAATAAATATTGACTCATGTAATTTATAAATATAAGTTCACATTTCACAAAAAAAATATTTTTTAAAATGCATCTCTTTTTACAATCAACTGATTTTTATCAATTGATAACAATTAAACTCATATTATTCCTATTAAAATAATTTTTTAAAAATATAGTCAATAAAATCAATTTTATTTCAATCTAATTGATTTGGAATAATAATCATATTATATTAATATAACAATTTAATAAAATAATGTGGTTTATTTGAACTCATTGTTACCTATAAAGTAGGTTATCATAGAGAATAAATTTATTTTAATAAAAATATATCAAAATATATTTGGGTCTTTCATTCTACCCCATTATTAAAATTTATCCATTCTAACATAATCACATTGATATTAAAAATTAATATATATTTGATTCATCACATCCTTGGGTGCACCACAAAAGTTTGACCCGGTGAGCGGTCTTATTCTTTAGAATATTCTATCTTCGACATAGAATATACACTGGTTGTTCATAAGAAGAGAGATTTTCTCAAGTGAAATTACCTATTAGTTTATTACATGTGACTGATCATTTAGGTAATTATTTATGTGATATACATGTAACAGATCATTAACATGAAATACATTTGGTGTATGCATCAATAAATAAGCATTCATCCTAGTATGATCCATAGTTTCTAAGATATCATTGTATAAAGGGTTTATCATTCTCTCATTTCCAAATATTATAAAATTTTCCCAAGGATATATTCATAAGAATAAAATTTTTCCAACATCAAAATTGATATCTAACCACATATTAACATCATAAATTTTATGTCGACTATCAACTACGTTGATGTTTTATTGAATGGAACTAAAATTATCAATAATTTTCTTATCTAGATCATGTATTTTTATTTATCTATATTAATCCCAAAACATTGGACCATTTAGTTTAATAGGGTTATTCATAAAGATCCATATGTATGATAGATTGAAAGGCCTTATTGTATAAAAATTCAACCAAAGGATTGTGTTGAAACTAAACACCTTTCAAATCCATAGAGGAACATCACAACAAGTCATATTGAGTTTCAGTGGTTCTTTTGTACTAAACATGCATTTGAGGGTGATATAAAGTATCAAAAATCAACTCTATATTCAAAACCCATTTAGTAAATCTCTAGATATTCGAGGTAATTCTCATATCCAAATCATATATGATAGAATAAGGTACTCGAAGAAATCTAACCACTACTTTAATGAATATCCTCGAAATATAATAAGGAAATAAATATTATCTAATTTTCATGAAATGTATTGATTTCATAAGTTGATTAACTACAATATGAATAGAATTGTTCCCTTAAAATGGTTTAGGGGATCTAATGACACAATCCATTATATTTTTTCCCACTTCCTTTCTAGTAGGGGTAATGGCTATAACATTCCATTTTACTTCTATCTCTCATCCTTAACCTGTTGAAATAAAAATAAATGAGATAAGTGCTTTATAATATCTACTTCCATGCTATCCAACCAGAAATATTCTTGTAGATCTCTATAAATCTTTATAATTCTAGGATAAATAGTGAATGATGCACAATAAGTCTCATCTGATAGATCCTTCTACAAGATTGGTATTGATGAGTGATGTAAGATTAAAATTTGAAAAAACAATTAAATTACTTTTCATTGAATTTACCATCATAATTTATATAAAAACATTTAATTAATTAGATTTACATTTATTTGTGAATTTTTACATTATTTAGTTGGATTAATTTTTTTTAATTATTCATGTATTTATTTTGTGCAACTTATTCTTAATAATATATTACCTTTATTTTTATCCTATCATTACCATTGATAATAGAATCCTTAAAGAATATTAAAATTGGAAAACTGAAAACCCTTATGAAGTAATGACCATTATAAAAATTATGTTATATGATGAATAAATAAGTTGTTGTGAAAAAAACATTTCAGTAAAACTCTATATTACTAGAATATGTTAAATAGATCATTTCCACATTAATTAAGAGATACCTTGAGAATTCGATCTTCCCCATCTCAACCATAATAGTAAGAATGAATTAATAAAAATATTTACATAAATACAAATTCACAGGATCATGAAAATTACAAAACCCAAGAAATCTTTTCAAAATCAGTTTTCAAACAAATAAATCTATATTCTTCATTTTCATTCTTCTTTCTAAAAATAAATCAAAAAAATATTTTTTCCAACACATTCCCAAATTTAATAATATTAAATCAATAAAAAACTAGGAAAACCAATTCACGATCTCTGTGGGTTTGAACAAATTCTATAATAATACTATGTTTTAATAAATTGAGTATCATATATTGAGATTTTCTAAATTTAATTTTTCATAGCCTCGTATAGAATTAACAATTCCCTTTTGTCCTATAAAACTAGTACCATTGTTAGTGATATATTGTTTTTTGTTTTTAGGATTTTAAATTTCAATTTTCTTATTGGTTTATTTCAATTTCTCTTCTTACAGTGGGTTTGTTCATGATTTCAATCCCATTATTTAAATTTGAAATTCACAACTATAACACATGGGAAAAAACAAAGCATTAAGTCATCCACCAATTATGAATCAATATTTAAGATTAAAGTAAGAGAAACTATAGAAGGGACTGAGAAAATCAACCAGCTGGGGCTCCTAAAAAATATCTTGGACTGAGGATGGTCATTGACTATGGGTGGCCATAAAATGTGAGAATGACCCAAAGATTACTAGTACCCCCTATTACTGAGAACCACTTTGAGATCAAGCCAATAACCATTTCAATGATCACAAACATTATGGTATTCACCAGAAATCTACATAAAGATCCGAACGGACATCTGGGAATATTTGTTGTGTTTTTTGTCATATTTAAACATCAAAATTATAAAGTGATGTGGAAATACATCCTAATTTATCATCTTCATTAATTTAGAGAGCTCGTGATTGGTTCCAAAGCATGCATACACATTCCATTACTACATGGGATGATCTAGAAAAAAACATCCACATTCTCTTCTTTCCACCTTTTATATCAATGTTTATGTGCATAATGGTTGTAATATTTTTTAAATTTGATGATGAATCACTATATTCTTCCTAAAATATATATAAAGATATGACACAAAAAAACCTCTATCGTGGTATAGAGCTATGGTTTATTATAAAATTATTATATAAGGGTTTTTAGTATGGAAATAAGTCAATTACAGATTTATCGGCTAATGGATCATCTGTGAGGAAGTATCCTAAATCCAGCAATAGCAAAATAGATGAGATGGAGGGAAACAATTTTCAGTGGCAATGAGAAGTAACACAATTAATGGGAATTAATGCAATAAAAAACAATGAATTTATTGAAGAAAAATTTGAATAAATAAAAAATAATATGGAAATAATGATGGTCCAACAACAAAATCCCCTCGGTAATCATATAGAAGATGAAAAAAATGTAGATTGTAATTATAAAAATCAATTTCAAGCTTAGATACCACAAAATAATTATGTACAAGGAATAAAAAAAATAACCAAGGGATACCAAAAAAATATAATCAAGGGATAAAAATGAAGATTCAAGTTCTTATGTTGGAATATATTCTGAAAACATGCATGAACACTTCTGGAGATGTACTCAATGAAATAATAGAAGTAGCATCAAAACAAACGGTCACATTTCAGAATCTGAAGTATCGTGTTGGAAAATTATTGACATGCTTGGCGATAAGAGGAAGATGATATAGAAAAAGTAGAAGATTAAGGATAAGAACCAATTTGGTACAAGACAAGACTATTTTAAATCAGTGTAATAAAAAGTAATCATTATCAATAATTGATTAAATGGAATGTCTTCTTATTTATTTACCATTCCATATTTATTATGCCTTATCTACTCATGATATTCAACTTATTTAAAAAAATTGGTTTAGTTATCTACCTTTACATATTTATTATTCCTTAACTAGTCAAGATATTCATGTTATTTAAATTTCCTGTTTATTTATTTTTTTAACTTTTCATATTGATTATTCTATATGTATTCAAAATTTTCATGTTATTTTTTAAATAAATTTATTTTATATATTTGTCATTACATATTTATTATTCCTTATTTAATATTTTTTATTCCAAAAAGGTTGTTCTTTAAATTATCAAACTAAAAATAAAAGCTTAACCAAATTTTGTTTCCATTCATATAAATATTGGATGTGTACTATGAATGATATTCAAGTATATTATAGATGTATTAATGATACAATTAAAAAAAAATTAAATTTAATATTAAAACATTATGAAATATTCATGTATTTGTATTTTTATGAAGACTACTAAACTATTCATTTCATAGGGATATGATTGGTTATATCATATACCAATGTAATAAATAAGACGATGACTACTAAATACTAGGTCTGGGTGGTTACAATGAGTGTAGGTTCTCCCAAATACCACTAATTCTTTTAGTATTCTCTCATTTTGATGAGATCAAATGGTATATGAGTGGTTATCCCATGTAAAAATGATCATACACAAGTAGATAGTCTATGGATAAAGTAAGAACATGAGTGGTTATCCCCACCCTAACATGTTCTGAATGAGTTTTTGGGTATCCTTAACATATGATTTATATGATTGTGATTATGGTACAATTTTTTCACAGTCTATAACATGATAATCTATTTCAGATATGATCCCATGGATCATGCTCTTTGATTATTATGTGATTCATGTCTTATGAAATGCCAAATCCGTATGAAAATATAATGATCTATGAATTGTTGGCATATGATTTTTAAAATATAAGCTCATATTATCATATAAATATGATCATGTTATACTAATATAATATCATTGAGTGTTATCGCCCATGTTTTACATCAATGATCATATGAGTTTGCCCTTTTTAATGTTTCTATTCCCATGATTATGCAGAATGGTTTCCAGTATTTTATCTATAAAATGGGAGATATGTGTGAAGAGTTTTTGGAGATATGTTGAATATATTTCAGAAAATAATATTACTATATATCTAGTCCCCAAATAAAATAAACCATAACTATAGATACCAAATTATAAAATCTATAGACATTTCATAGTTTCAAATAATAATCAACATATCTCATAAAAACATACTTGGTAACTATAATGTTTTATTGTATTGGGAAACTAGATACATAATCACTTTATAGAACTATAATTTGATTCATATAAAGCATTTTTAGGAACATAAGGTACCCTTATAGACTCATTATAAAAAGACTACTTATTTTTAACATATGGAAATACTAAATATAAATAGAGGTTATAATAGATTTTCAATAAGTATATTCATAGGATATATGAATTAATTTTCATATGTAGTAATATCATGATAATAACAGTATGAGAGCATGATATTATAAATAAAAAATCAAACCCAACAATTCACATATCATAATCATGATTCAAGAAATAAAACATTATTGTACTACATGGATGGGAATAATCAAAAATAAATCATGGTCGATGAGTTAAAATCCTAAGAATATCATCATTTCATAAGACTGTGACACTATCATTGGAATAGTTTCCATATTTTATGTAATGGATAACTTCTAATACCATTATATCATAGTGGATTAAGTATAAAAACATGTTTCAAATATAATAATAGATGAGTAATCACCATATATTACTTATATCATAGTGGATCATGAATAACTATATGTTCCTCATAGTGGATCAAGAACATCAACTCTTTTCCCATGATTATATCATGATATATAAGGATTTACCCAATTCATTGAAGGGATATGACGACCCCACTAATAAAAAATAAAAACCATACTTAAGTGTACCATATGATAATAAATGATTCATAATTACAACATATAAAATCTCATATAAAATTAATGGGTTTCATAAAGATATCATCAAAACCTAATAAACCCATAGGATGGGAATGGGTTTTATAGAGTCCTCACCATTATAAGTCATCTAGAAAAGTGTAGTAAATATTATGGTTTTATTCCCAGTGAAACATAACAATTCTTAATTGATATTTACATAGAAAATATAGTTCATTAAAAAACTGTGGAAATTGTTAAGGATGTTTCATGGAATATAATAGTCATGAAGTTGGGATAATTTTTCCATGTTGTATACATTAACAGAAAACATTTATTCCTCGCCTTCGTAAAAAATCAATAATGACTTATTCAAAAAAATGCTTAGTAATATGGAATCCTATTAAATAATTATAAAAAAGGATATTTTATTGGTCTTTACCATTTTATTAAATAAATTATTTGTGAAAACAATTATAATTTTTTTGATGATTATAGAAATTTATAAAAAAATTAATTTTCAAAAAGATGAAATACATCGATCTTTTAATTATAAACTTTCCGTAGATCATACTAAGTACCAAATTGGGAAAAAATAATTAATGATAATTATTGGAAAACCCATATTAGAGTAAATAATATGGTGTCTAAAGGATAATATCCATAATATTTCAATCAATATAATTTTTTCACAAACAATGCAAAAAAGAAATTAGATTTTATTATAGACCCTTAGCAATTTGGTTATCCAGAAATAAAAACGCGTTAAACATATAAACCTAAATGAATATTTTAGACTTAATAAATTTAATGGGAATAATCATAAAATACCATCCTAAGAATTAAATTTACCATATGTAGTAAATAAGTGGTGAATATTACATATTTATCCCAAATATAAAAATGAAAAAATAAACTCTTACCTTAAGTCTCACATTGCATCATTTACATGTGAAACTACCATATAATAAATACATATTTATTAAAAATATATTAAATAAAAAATTTTTTATATATCATACTATATATGATTTAATTATAACATATTATCACTATCTTGTTAACAATTCTTTATTAAAATTATGGTTTTGTGTCCTTACTACTTCGCTTTTCAAGATAGTTTATGTTTTCATGTCCCATACCACATATATCGATCATATATACATCATATAAATAATTTTAATGATATAATTATAATCATATTTAGTAATTATATTAAATTTTACCACTATCCTTATAATGTGATGATGAAAATGAATTGCATCACTTTGTAGAGACGGTAGTCCATATGCATGCACGAGTGATGTATCCACTTTTCGATGGATGGAATGAATGCAAATAAAATGATAATTCACCTTAATGTAAATATACTAATGTCATATATATTCATCTAATTCGTCATTAAAACCACCAATATGAATTTTATGAAAAAAAACACGTCACTTCGTGGGGGATGTAATCCACACGTATGCAAGAGAGGGATTCTTTTCCTATATAATAGAATAGAGATGGATAATGGTTTTCATATAGAGACAATAAAAGTTCTATAAATTGAATATAATTAATTAATAATTTTTTAATTGATACCATATATTTAGATAAGGTATAAAAATAAATAAAATTTAATGTGTCCGGTTAAGAGCTTTACCTCTTCATTGAGAAACCTCCTTTGTATTACACTTTAAGCCTTTAGAAAATGGTATTTTAGAAATACCAGAAGCACTAGAGAATATGATATTAAATTAGAAAAATATTATGGAAGTTTTTTTTATTCTAATCTATAGTTATCATACCATATGAATAAGGTAATATATGATGTTCCCTTTTTATTAATGGGGCGTGGGGACCTTTGGAATTAATTATATTATTAAACTAATATTCATGTTCATGTGGATCAATATTGATATAATATAAATATAGGATGAGGATAAATTTTTATCCCCTTGTAAAATAATATTTATAAAATTATATATGATTATATAAACCTTATTCCATAGTTTTACCCCATGTTAACCCTTTTGACAGTTATCATGTTGTCAATGTTTTTACAATTTAGTGGTCAAGAATGTTGACGTAAAAATAAACGTTAACCATATGAATATAATGGTATCTATTATTGACCATATACCATTATATTAGACAAATATAATATTTTATGGAATTTTAGTTCATTAAATAAAACATTTTTAACGTAACATACCTTTGAAGCTATTTTCAGTACAATTCACATAGTTTGATTTTAAAGATAGAATGTTAAAAATGGATTTCGAATAAACACTTTTAAAACATCACTATTAGTTAATATTTGTCTTAAATATTGATGGGAATAAATAATTAATAAAAAATATATATGTTTTTATATTTTTCAAATAATTTTTTCCATTTCTCTATTTTGTGAACAAGTACTGTATTGGGTTTGGGTAGGCATTTAAGAAGATTATTTCATCACTAAAAAATAAAAAAAATAGAATGATAAAAAAATTAAATAATATTTAATATAAAAATTTATAACCAAAATTAAAGTGTTTTTATCCTCATGAAAAAATATTATATAAAGTAACACAAAGATAGTGAAATTTTGTATTTATTCAATGCCTAAAATGATATTAAAATATTTATCAGAGGCAAGTGAATTCAAATTGCCTTAAATTTTAATATTAGATGAATATGGTAAAAATAAACTCATATAATTTAAATATGGAAGGATTTAGATATTATTTTAATCCATATCATATATTTTTTATCCTTAGTTACCTGATTTACCCTCACCGATGTTACAAATATTCACCATGGTTACTATTCATAATAAAAACAATAAAAGGGTTGTATTTACCAAATTATTACAACATTATTACAAATGTGGAAACAATTTTTCCATTTTATGTTTCTATAAGTGGTAGAAATCTATGTCAAAAAAATCATAACAATACAATGAAAATCATTTTTAGAAAAATCAATTTTTAAGAATAAAAATGAATTTACTCTTATATGATGCCCAGTAAAAAGTATTTTGTTAATATTTTTATATTTTATTGAATATAAAATATATAAATCTATTTAAATTAATTCATACATACTTATTCATTTTATTTATAATGATAAGTTCACATTTTACACAAAAAATATTTCTTTAAAATGCATCTCTTTTTACATTCAACTGATTTGTGTTAGTTGATTACAATTAAAATAATATTATTCCTATTAAAATAATTTTTTAATAATATAGTCAATAAAATCAATTTGATTTAAATCTAATTGATTTGAAATAACAATCACATTATATTAATTTAACAATATAATAGAATAATGTGGTTAATTTGAACTCATTTTTACTTATAATGTAGGCTATCATAGAGAATAAATTTATTTTCATAAAAATATATCAAAATATATTTGGGTCTTACATTCTAACCCATTATAAAAATTTATATATTTGAACATAATCAAATTGATATAAAAATTTAGGATATATTTGATTCATCAAATCCTGGGGTTCACCTGAAAAGATTGACCCGGTGAGCGGTCTTATTCTTTAGAATATTCTATCTTCGATATAGAGTCTACACTATTTGTTCATAAGAAGAGAGATTTTCTGATGTGATATTACCTATTAGTTTATTACATGTGAGGGATAATTTAGGTACTAATTTATGTGATATACATGGAACACATCATTAACATAGAAGACATTCGGTGTATACATCAATAAATTAGCATTCATCCTAGTATGATCTAGAGTTTCTAAGATATCATTGTATCAAAGGATTAACATTCCCTCATTTCAAAATATTTATACATTTTCCCAATGATATATTCATAAGAATAAAATTTTTCCAACATCAAAATTGACATCTAACCAAATATTAACATCATATCTTTTATGTCGACTCTCAACTATGTTGATGTTTTGTTGAATGGAACTAAAATTATCAATAATTTTCTTATCTACATCATGTAATTTTATTTATCCATATTAATCCCAATAAATTGGACCATTTAATTTAGTAGAGGTATTCATAAAGATCCATATGTATGCTAGATTAAAAGTCCTTATTTTATAAAAATTCTACCAAAGGATTGTGTTGAACCCAAACACCTTTGAAATCTATAGAGGAAGATCAAAACAAGTCGTATTGAGATTCAATGGTTCTTTTGTGCTAAACATTCATTTGAGGGTGATATACAGTATCAAAACTCAACTCTATATCCAAATCCCTTTTAGGAAATCTCTAGAACTTCGAGGTAATTATCATATCCCAATCATATATGATAGAATGCGGTACTCGAGGAAGTATAACCACTACATTAATGAATATCCTAGAAATATAGTCAAGAAATAAATATGATCTAATTTTTAGGAAATGTATTGATTTAGTAAGTTGATTATCTACAATCTGAATAGAATTGTTCCCTTAAAATTTTTTAGGGGCTCTAATGACACAATCCATGATATTTTCTCCCATATCCCTTCTAGTAGGGGTAATGGCTATAACATTTCATTTTACTTCTATCTCTCATCCTTAACCTATTGAAATAACAAGAAATGAGATATGTGCTTCATAATATCTACTTTAAGGCTATCCGAACAGAAATATTCTTATAGATCTCTATACATCTTTATAATTCTAGGATAAATAGTGAATGATGAACAATAAGTCTCATATGATAGATCCTTCTAGAAGACTGGAATTGATGAGTGTTGTGAGATTAAAATTTGAAAAAACAATTAAATTTCATTTCATTTCATTTACCATCATAATCTATATAAAAACATTTAAATAATTATATTTTCATTTATTTGTGAATTTTTACATTATTTAATATTGTCTCCAAATATTTTTTTATTGAATTATTATTTTTATTAAAGTAATTGTGAAGTCACACATAGATTTTGAATTTTGAAATTTATTTATTTTATTATACATGGAATTAAATGTCTTATGAGTTTATTTAAAAGTTAAATTTATTTCTGTCATTTGATGAATTTAATGAAAGAATATAATTTGAAAAAAAAAATTAAAAAAATATTTTTGTATTTCAGGTAGAAAAATACTACTTAAGATATTTTTTTGTGTTTTAAAACAAATCATTGAAAAATAAATGATTTTTTGAAGAATAATTATTTTAAAAATAATTGGAAATTAATATAGATTTAAATATGGTAAAGAGGTAAATTTTTAATTTTATCATTATATTATTATTAAAATTAATTGAGAAAAACATATTATACGAAGATATTTTTTTAATAAATTGTGCAGGTTATAATATTTGAAGGTAGGTGTGCTATCAGTTGGCCTTGATACCAACCATTATAGCACACTAATTCCACTACCAGTATATTTTATCTAAAATAAGGTCTCCTTCTACAACTTGGAATAAAATATTATGCCACTTAATCTGCTTGAATTTTCTCCTGCTACTCACATTATACTAAAACAATTATATCAAAAGTCCTCTACAACTATTGGTTTCTAGAAATAAAAAAATTCATGTTGTCGTTATTTAATTATGTTACCTCTTTTTATGTGATCATCCCATTTCTACAGAGAATTAAATATCAATTTTAATTTATTTTATGGATAACTAAATTTGGAACCACTCTACTTAAGCTTGATTGAACTAGGTGGATGTTCAATGCTCGCGAGCACTACTGTGCATTCTTGATTAAGAGTCAATGTCATACCACTTTTGTTTATCAGATAAGGTCAATGTTCACCAAGATTCACTATTGAAATAAAACCTCATCCCCGTTATAATTAAATAATTAAACTGATACCACTGAAAGGATGAAGATATAGAGGCTGATTTCCAAATCCAGACAAGCTGAAAAATACTCCCTAGTCTATTCTTGTTAAAATGATTCTGTAAGGACCACAATGATTGTACCACACCACCTATTGAATCTGATATATTCCGAATCTCAAATGGAAATTGATACCAATTCCATAATTAAAATAATCAAGAATCCAAGATCTCTACAAACAATTCAATTTACCATTGAGGCTAAGAAACCTCTTGTTCTCACTAATGGAGAAGACTGGGAGAAAATTTTCAATTTCATTTGTTGAAAACAATATAGAAACCTTGTAGGAAAAGATCCACCAATGACACTCAATGAACACATTCCTCTATGTTCCTTAAGTGCTCCAAATTTAATAATACATAAACCCTAGCTTACTGGATGGATGATGATGCTCAATGAAACGAGTTGAGTCCCTACCGATGATAATGAATAATTGAAACTAAATGATTAGAAAAACTATTGAATCCGAATTTCATAAAATAGGAATCCTAAAACCAAAGAACAAATATTTTCATGGTACCAAGGATATATCATTAATGATTATCACACCGGTATTAAATTGGGGATTTGTTGAAGACACGGACTAGAAAATATGTTATCTCGAGGCTAATTCTGGATCTGTTTTCTTCCCACTATAGCTAGATGAAGACCAGATGAGGCCTTACACAACCTCTATGCTCTATATTTTGTATATAAAACTAAAAATATTAATTTTATGTTGGTATTATATAATGTAATCTCCATCACTAACCTCCTAATCCACCAAAATTTTAATTCATTCATTCATTTTCAATCACCATTCATGCATCTATTCCATTTCTAATAACAACCTAATCCAGGAGAGAGTTTGAATAAAGTATCACCTCCACTACATCACATAAGTCTTTCATGTTGAATATCACCTAATTCACTATATAGTAACAACATGTACCTATCCCATTCCTAACTGTATATTCTTGGTCTAGTGATATCTCAGTCACTCAATCTAAAACCACATCAAATTCAATCATAGAATGATCCATCCACAAAAGAAATTTTATGACCAACCCTGCCAACTCTCCCATCTATAATTACCAATAGGCCAGTATTTATACATTTGATACTAGCACATTTGTGTTTCTATTTAAGATATCCTACAAGAGATGATGAGTAATCTTGAAAAAGCGTATCCATCAATATCAAGATGAGTACATCTGTCAATCATGGAAATTAATTAACAATAATAGGTTATAGGGTACTACAAAAATACTAACACATAGTACCAAAAATGATTCATAATGTCCTAATTAATTTTCATGACCATTCTGTATTTTAGGTCTATGATCATGAACATGCATTATCAAAGAATCTAAAATATCATCCATGATTTACCACATAAAATCCTTGCAGATAATTATAAATGGTACAAAACATGAACTTTGGAGGAATTTTTGATCTTTAATAGTCATAAAATATCCCATCAACTATATCCATTAAAGCCTTTTATTAATGGCACATGTAAATCATTCAACAATCTAAAAGACTGTAACCATCACTAATATGAGGAATATTCCCAGATTCAACTGAATTATTTTAAGGAACCCATGATAATAACATGGTGAATTTAAACTCATGAAAAATAAATCTACAAATTTTTCTATATTGGATGACCATTCACTAGTTTTGAGGCTCTCTCTATCTCTCCTGGAGAATTCTTCCATAATCAACTAATTAAGATGTTTCTTTTCCCATTATTTTAAATTTTTAGTTTTTCTACACTCTCCTATGAGAGAACACTGGGATAGTAGTTCATGATCGTACATAAACTCTCCCAATTCAATGATGAATTGTAATTTTAAATGATGGTTTTTCTCTCATAAATTATAATGATGATTTTAGATTGATTTTTTTTTAGAGTCTTCCATTTCTCATCACATTAAATTTATTATTTCCATTATCACTATTTCCACCATGGTAATCACATCCCTCTTATGATAGTAACTAGTGGGATTAATAAAGAGTGTTTAATGAAATCCAATCACTAATACATGAGATGAAAAGAATAAACGTGTTATTTTATCTTTTTGTTCCAAACCCAAATTATAAATATAAGATGGTTAGGGTGATAATTTTTTATTAGATAATGATAGGGGAGTGAAATTGAATAATTATTCATGGGTAAGTGACGATAGTATTTTGAGGATAAACCAATATTCTATAAACATTGAATTTAGAGCATATAAATTAATTTATTATTTCCATAAAATATAACCCATTTCATTATAGAAAAAATACACAGAAACAACATTATTCTTTAGAGACAACCAAAGTCACACTTAATATCGTTTTACTTTGGTTAAAAAGTTTTTTTGTTGGAAGAAAAGTGATATGTTATGCTTCACAGACAACACTATTTTTAGTGTGTCCACAATTAGAGTCTAAATATGGATTAAAATTATTAAAAAAAATGACCAGATCTAATTTTTCCAACGACAATTTTTAGATCAGGTGGTTGATGGAGTTGAGTTCGAAATAATTTGAACTCTAAAAATCATTAAATAAGATAAAAAATAGTTTTTTCACAATTAAATTAGATAACTATCCTTAATCATCTTATTGTTCCCCTAAAGTTGCAGTGTGACGTGATAAAATAGAGGATAATATTTCTCAAGTGCAAAAAACCATGAGAGTAATGATTCACCTAATTTCAAGATTTATTATAAAAAAATTCTATTGAATGACCAAGATGATAGTGTGTAAAGAAATGAAAATATTATAATTCAACATCAATTTCATAAATTATCTACTTACTATCCCAACATGCATTTATGAAAATTTATTGATGTCTGATCTGGATTCAAAACTAGAGGAGTCACTAAGGCTCAAATTAGCTTGATGGCCTACCCGTTCTTTCTTGAGTAAGAAGACAATGATTGGATCTATCATATACAACCCATAGAAGTCACATAGTGGTACATGCTACAGAGAACCTTCCTATAATAAAAATTATAGCTTTATGTAGTTCTTAACAAATGAATAAGAATAATGGAATCAAACAAGAAGTATGAGAAACTCTCAATATGTTTAGGGAATAGTTTGTGAAATTAACTACATACTTAACACAATAGATCGATAATGAACATATGTTCTTGGTATTCTATTACAATGGATTTATGGAAAATAAAATTAACTTACTATAGGAATTTTAATTAGATCACGGATTATTAAGTCACCTACATGAATTTAGAGAAATAATTTAGAGGATCTCCCATGATTCCAAATATTTTGGAAAAATGATATACAATAGATCATTATATGAGGAAAAAAATTACATATCACGTTCACTAGAAAATAAAATTGAATAACTATCCTCTATAATGAGACAAATATCTATTAATAAGTTTCAAAAGACGTCACCCACCACACCCCCTCAGGTTTTTCTGATTTTTTATACTCATGAGCTTTACAACGATGGATGATCTCAAGTTCAAGGTATTAGAAGATATTATTCCATGATCCATAGTTACACTGAGAATAAACCAAATGGAAACCATGTATTTAGATAATTTCAATCTAGTTAGTTTAGATCTAGGAGCCAATAGACACAAAATAAACCATTCGATAAATCTTTCTGGTAGGTTTCTCAATAACCTCTCCAACCACAATAATTTCGAGACAATGTTTTTATAACACACAATATACAAAGAGAATACCATGGTACAATTATGAGTGGAATTCTATGATAGGTGATTAAATATAACAATAGTCTACAAACCACTCTCATGGATCTAAATCAGAGTTGAATGAATTATAAGGATAGTTATTCTATCTCATGACCATTCTAAATAACCCAGTGAATCCAGGATTTGGTAAACTTCCTACTCATAAAATTCCTAATCCCAAATAAAATGTTAGATATATTATATAAAAGATTTCCAATGATCTTTGAATTAGTGAAGGATTACTGATATTTTTGTTTCATGCATATATTATATGGTATTTTAATATGTTGATATATGTATTTAAATTGTCAATCTTACCAATTTGTAAAATATTTTACTTGTTTGGTGTTTTATGGAAGGATACAGGTTTTATTTTGGAAATTAGTGAAAAGAGGAAAACATTGGAACTGAAAGGCACATTGCACCGCCAGCAAAGCAAAGTGGCATGACGCCAAATTTTTTGAGGATATAGTAGGGCAAGAAACTGGAGGGGAAAATGTTAAAGTCATGTATTATTTTTACACAAAATTAGTTTTACTGGGATGTATTTTTTAATAGATACTCCAAAATTCATCATGAAGATAAATTAAAATACTACATATCATGTATACACATTACATGTCATGTAAAATGTCAGGATGGATTTTAAGATCCCAGATATGGTATATCTTTGATTTATGAAAAACATTATGACTTGGGACCCACCCCGTAACACATTTGAAAAAATATTACTGAACCTCATCTATATTAAACCCCATCTGGATCCTATTAAAGGGTTCTACCCTACTAATATTGGATATCCAATTCTGTCGGATACCAATTCTCAGAGAAATAATTTTCATTATGTATGGTCTTACCCAAGTTCATCACCATTTAAATTATTCTTTCATTTTGATTTATCAGTACCCCTAATATTATCATCCATAAGATGAGGTGTTAAAACTGAAATGTGATTGGGTAATGTAATAGTATGGGGATGGTAAGTTGGATTGATTTTTATTAATTATTCATTTATTTTTTTGTGCAAATTATTCTTAATCATCTATTACCTTTATTTTTATTTTATCATTACCATTGATAATAGAATCATAAAAAAATATTAAAATTTGAAAACTGACAACCCTTATAATGTAATGACCATTATAAAAATTTAGGTATATAATGAATAAATATGTTGTTGTGAAAACACATTTTGGTAAAAATATATATTACTAGACTCTGTTAAATAGATAATTTCCACCTTGAGGAGGAGATACCTTGAGAATTCAATCTTCCTCATCTCAACCCTAATAGTAATAATGAATTAATAAAAATATTTACATAAATACAAATTCATGCGAACATGGAAATTACAAAACCCAAGCAATCTTTTCAAAATCAGATTTCAAACAAATAAATATATATTCTTCATTTTCATTCTTATTTCTAAAACTAAATCAAAAATATATTTTCTTCGACACAATCCCAAATTTAATAAAATTTAATCATTAAAAAAACTAAGAAAACCAATTCACTATCTCTCTAGGTTTGAACAAACTCTATACTAATACTATGTTTTAATAAATTGAGTATCATATCGTGAGATTTTATAAATTTAATTTTTCATAGCCTCTTATGGAATTAACAATTCCCTTTGTTAATATAAAATCAGAACCATTGTTAGTGATATTTTGTTTTTTTTAGGATTTTAAATTTCAATTTTATTTTATTGGTTTATTTCAATTTCTCTTCTTACAGTGGGATTGTTAATAATGTCAATCCCATTTTTTAAATTTGAAATTTACAAATATAACACTTGGGAAAAAACAGATCATTAATTCAACAACCCATTATGAATTAATCATGAAGATTAAAGTAAGAGAAACTATGGAAGGCACTCATAAAATCAACCAACTGGGGATCCTAAAATATATCTTGGAGTGAGGATGGTCATAGACTATGAGAGGCCATAAAACATGATAATGACCCAAAGATTATTGGCACCCCCTATTGCTAAGAACCACTTTGAGATCACGCCAATAATCATTCCAATGATCACAAACATTGTGGTATTCACCAGAAATATACATGAAGATCTGAACAGACATCTGGGAATATTTCTTGAGTTTTTTGACACATTTAAATTCCAAAATTCCCATGTGATGTGGCAAGACATCATCATTTATAATCATCATTATGTGAGATAGCTCAAGATTGGTTTGAAAGCATGCATACTCATTCCATTGCTACATGGGATGATCTAGAATAAAAAATCCTTATTTTCTTATTTCCACCTTTTATATCAATGTTTATGTGCATAATGATTCTGAACTTTTGTAAATTTGACAATGAATCTTTATATTCTTCCTAGGAGATATATAAAGACATGACCCAAAAATTTCTCATTCATGATATAGAGATATGGTTTATTATAAAATAATTATATAAGGTTTTTAGTTTGGAAATAAGTCAATTATAGATTTTTCGGCTAATGGATCATTTGTGAAGAAGTTTCATGAAACCAGCTATAACATATTGGATGATATAGAGGGAAACAGTGTTCAGAGGCAATGAGAAGATACACAATTAAAGGGAATTCATGCAATAAAAAACATTAAATTTATGGATGATCAATTTGAATAAATAAAAAATAATATGGACATCATGATGGTCTAACAACAAAACCCACTTGATAAGCATATAGATGATGCAAAATATGTAGATTATAATTGTAGTAATCAATTTCAAGCTTAGAGACCACAAAATCATTATGTACAAGAACTTAAAAAAATAACCAAGGGATTATAAAAATAAGAAAATCAATGGATAACAATGAAGATTTAAGTTCTTATGTTGGAATATATTCTGAAAACATGCTTGACCACTTCTTGAGATGTACTCAATAAAATATTAGAAATTGCATCAAACCAAACAGTCACATTTGAAAATCTGAAGTAGCATGTTAGAAAATTATTGACATTCATAGTGATAATAAGAAGATGATATAAAAAAATTATAAGAAGATGGTTAAGAATCAATTTATTACATGACCAGACTGTTTAATATCAGTGTAATAAAAAGTAACACAAGAGGGGGTGAATTCTGTCTTTTCAAAATCATCCACAATTTTGAATTTTGAAACCCTCTATAATTTGTGCTGATAATATGTGTATAATAATATATTGATTATATGTAGCAGATGAACTGAAATCATGATCACATATTTTTATATTCGTTTGGGGAACAATGATCCCTTATTCCACTCTACAAAACATTCTCTCTATGAGTTTGGTGAATTTCACTAGAATGGTCCTCTAATCACAATACCATAAATCCAAAACTGATTGTAGGCATCTGATTCATTTACAACAAGAATAAAAATAAATTCTTCTATCTCATTAAAAGGGAACCAGATATCCAAAATCTAAGGTCAAACTGTTGATATTCTACCACAATTGTGTCTTAGCAGTTGGAACTCTAATAAATCAAAAGAGTATGATTTGATGATTCATGTTTTTCATCACTATTTTAATAGAAGCACCTTGCAGTAAATCAATCATCTTCTTCAAAAATAAAATTCTCTAAGAAGGTATAGTCTTGAATAAATCCAAGATGAAAATGATATTCAATAATAAAAGTAAAAAATAGCATTAATAATATTTTAGTAGTACGAGGTATAATATGTATGTATACAAAGTGTAGTCACCTCTCCAATTTTTATCATTCATCCAAAAATACTTATGAGACGAAATTAACCAGAAATTAATTAATGGGAAATATAAATCATGAATATAACATATCATGAAATGATACATTGGGAAAATATATAGTGCAGAAGGTTTGCTTCAATATTCTAGATCCCATAAAATACTAGGATTGATCTTGGAAATTCATATTAAAATTTAATAGGGGAGTCATGAAAGCCCTTAAGAACAAGAGGTATTTTTCCGATAAACATGATTCGTGGAAATAATTATAACAATCCTTAAATCATTCTTTAATTCTAACTTAGTATTTGAACAGATATCAGATTAAAAACACAGCTTAAAAACCAATCCATTTAAAACATAAAATTGGTATGAGCTACGTAGCATAGGGTTACTTTGTGTAGAATAGGTTTCATTCACCTATCACAGGGTTCCTCTTCATGCACTAGTATTTAAAAAAATGTTTGGTTCCTTAACCACACTTATATATGCGTATAACATAGGGAACAAAAGTAGCATTGATTTGATAATCTTTATGTTAACCATTTTATAATAAGATCCCCAACGTATCCTTGATTCACCATATGTTTACTTTCCAGAACATATGGAATGACCAGAAATTCCAAACACTAAATACCAACATATGGTTTCTAATCAATACATTTTTCTATTCTCCAAACATAAGGATGTTGATCCAAATGAATATTTTTTAGTGTAGCATAGGTTTGATACCATATGCAAGAATTTTCTTTTTAAGGTAACGTAATGGTAATGAACCATATGATCATTGACATAATTTAGGGTTTCAAATGGTGTTTCTAGATCATTTCCCATAAAGCTTAATTTCATTGACATGGATATTAATTCTTGATAACTCACCTATGATAACTTTATTAGAAAAAAACCGTGGTTTTTATGAGCATCAAAATCATCATATATTATATAGAATTTTTGAGAAAATACATGACCAACAATATCCCCCTTTTAATGGTTAAAACCCCATAATAGAATCATTATTTTTAAAAAAAATTAGGATTTTGAAACATAAGACCAAATTGATATAGAAAATATTTTAGTATTTTCATTTCACATTATTATTTTAATAAAGTAAAATAGATACTTATAAAATGAGAAAAAAAAATCTAATAAATGACGTGGATTGAAAATATTATACCACTTATATATTCTTAATATATATTATCCCTCTTTTGTGATATCAAAAAAGATGGTTTGGAGGAATAAGTTTTTTAAAACACTATTTATGTAGCACTGAACTGTAAGTGAATATTTTATAAAAACTAGTAAGATAAATAACTTTTTAATTGGTAGTTAAATATTTGAACATAATTAATATAAATTAAATCTAACTAAAAAAATAATTAGATATAAAATGAAGTCAAATGTTTTTTAATAATCGAGTATAATCTACAACCAACATAATTTTTATTCAAAATGAGGGTCTATGATCAGAATATCCCAAGGTAGAGGGTTCAACATGATGAGGGTCTATTGATTTTACATTACTAATTGATTAGACAACACCATTAGTGTTAATGTTCTTTATAAACAAGCTCCAACAATGGTTGTTGAATACTTCTAACCATTTTTGAATTATCTTCTTTGAATCATGACCACTCATTATATTATCAATAAAATTAACATTCAAAAAATCATTCCAAACATCATCTGATTGAATGAATGAAGTTATCTTATCCTTAAATTTCTTAATCGCAAAATCCCAACCATGATAAATTATAAGTTAGTTACTGTCTCAAATACTTTTATTTTCTTGGAGAAACTTAAAGGTGTATTTTCATATTAAAGAGAATGGAGCATATCATTGAAACCATCAGACACTAATGTTATTAAATCAAAATACCTGATGAGATGTGGAAGTGTCTATTGATAAGAGGTTTATTATTGATTTCATTCCATGAGAGACTGAAATTCACTCCCTATCATAAGTTTTATATCATTAAAATTTTTATTCAAAATAGATTCATCTTTTAGTAATCTAAAATCTCTACAAATTTTACTGATATAATATTTAAGGTCTTCGATAGAAATATGATTCTATTTGAATTGGGTAAAATGATGATTATGAGGCTCAAACCCTGATCTTGGGACTAATAAAATTTACATATCTTCAAACTTCATTTTCCCTACTTCAAATTATTTTTGTTGAGACAAGTTATGATCTTCTCACTTATTCATCTTTCCTACAAATTCTTTAGGATCTGAGTCAGAAGATTCTGATGATTGAGTCACTGATTCATTAATTACAAATAATGTAAAACATTTCTCACCATTTCATTCCCATATGTATCTTAAGTTAGATCATTTCATAGAATTAAAATTGGGAATAATGAGAGTTTGAGTATCAATTTCAAAAACTCCTTCAATGTGATATTCTATACTAAGAGACACCTCCTCAACATGCTCGTCCACTAGAGTCTCACATGTGGCTCTAACAATAGTTTCATACATAGTCTAGGGAATGTACAAAAAAATTCTTATACTCGAAACAATATTTATTTTTGGCCGAGATCCTCCTTCTTCATCAACCCTATTTCTGACACAACCTACTGAAGGAATCATCCTTTCTTATCCTTAATTAATTGTCACCAACATTTTTTGTTGCTCCAATACATCATCCATAAGACTATTACAAGGTTTACTCTGAAAAAAACCAAACTTCATAGGAGTCCCATCATTCAAAATGTTGTTTTGATGAAATTATTTATAAAAGAACATATGGAAATTTTTTCTTATCCTCCACAAGAAAAATTAAATTATCTGTCCATATCGATAATATCTCATCTTAGAATCCTTATCGAAGAAATTGTGTAAATACTATATCATAAACCAATATAAATCGAACATGATAAGGTTCCAGAACAAAAATAAGACATACATGTTTGGATAAAGAAGTTTTTCTTCCTCAGCAATCCTTAACAATCTTCTATAATGAATTAATTTTATCACCACTCAGTGACCATGAGTAAGCTCATTCATCAATACACTCATGATAGTTATCATTCTAAATATTAAAAACATAATCTCCTATGATAAATATTTTACATTACATTTATTCCTCAAATCGATATGAAACTCTTCCTCACGGGGAGAATGTAATAGATTATACATATCCACATAAGAAATAGAAATTTCAAAATCCGTAATCTTTGAGATATTAATAACATCATCAGATGAGATGAGTGATGCATTATTATAGAGCTATTTTACTTCAATTTCATATAATACAAGATTGTTTGTATCTCTAAAAGCATAACCAAGACCTCATAATCTTATTGAATCTTAGAGTAAAATATATTCTGAATCCAAACAATTGATATAGATTACCTTAGCTTGGATAACATTGTAATTTAACCTTAAGAGATAAGTAGTTGCATCCAACTGATCATCTTCAGAACATCAAGAAATGTATATCTCTAAAGGATTTGAGTTTAATGGGATTGAAGGTTGGGGTTTTGGTAAAATATTATTGAGAGAGAAATATAGAAACCATGTAATTTGAAGGGATGTGAATTTAAAGAGTGGGAGAATATAGATGTGTTTCCTACTCTGATTGAAGATGTACTCATTATGTTTTTGATTTGAAAAGACAAATAAAATGAAAGTTTTTAAAAATATAACTTAACATAAAACATCATAAGATAAATAATGAGAAAATATTATATACAAAATATTTTGTAATAAAAATAAAAATTGAGAGAGTAAAATTAAATTAAATTAAATTAAAAAATCTATTTATAATAAATAATCATTACTACCCCTTAATAAAATAAAATATTTCACCCGGAATTCATTTTCTAAAAATATATGCTAATCGATATTTGGTATTAAAAAATTCTAAAGATATATCCTTTTTATGAACATGATCTCTTATAAAATGATTCTTTATATCAATTTGATTAGTTCTATAAATATTTATAATATTTTTTGATATATTAATAGCTCTAGAATTATCACATAAAATAGGAATACTAATAAAATTTTGTCTAAAGTCTCCTGGGGTGTTTTATATCCAAAATAATTATTCAAAAAAATACTGGGGGACACATATTCATCTTCATTTGTTGATATGAAAACATGGTGTTGTTTCATACCAGACAATCACACTAAATATTTCTATAAAAAGTGATAGGTTCTTGAGGTTCTCCATATATCTAATCTAAAACATCCAAAATCAGCATCTAAATATGAAATTTTATTAAAATCAAATGTTTTGGGTTAATAATAGATTCAAAAATGTTCCTTTTAACTATCTATAAATTCTTTCAATAGTTGTAAGATCGGATTCTTTTTAATTTTATTGAAATATTGATAAAAAACATAAGGAAAACATAATTTATGGTCATTTATTGTAAGGTTTAACAAACATCCAATCATACCTCTATATAAAATGTTTTACACTAGTTTTACAGCTTCATCGAAATAATTTATTATATTGGTACAAATGGTATTTGTATATGTATTTCTTTCTTTAAGTACAATCTTATTCATTAAATCAATAATATAATAATATTGATTTAAAAAAATCTATAATAATTTTGATTAATCTTAAAACCTAAAAATAAATTCATTTTTCCTAACATTTAGTTTTCAAATTCTTTTTTCCTTAATTTTGAAAAATCATTAAAAATATTTTTATTAGTATAACTATAAAATAACAACATTAACATAAATGTGAACTAATATAATATTTTAAAAAATAAATTTCAGAAAAATTATTGGATCTTCTTATCCCAAATTAAATAAATTTTTCAATAGAAAAGAACTTAAACATTCATAAAAATCTCAAGGTGTTTGTTCAAGGCCATAGAGAGATTTAGTATGTTTAAAAACATAATTTGGTTACTTAGTATTTTAAAGATCAGGAGGTTGTTCTACTTAAACATCCTCCATTAAATAAAACTTTAAGAAGGTATATTTAACATCTATCTGATATAATATAGAATTATTATAAGAACCATATTATATAAGGATTTTTATGGACACTATTGTAGCTACTAGAGAATATGTCTTATTATAATATAATACTTATTCCTGATTATTACCATTGGCTACTAAACTATATTTTTTTATAGTAATGATCCCTTGATCATTCAATTTATTTTTAAATACCCACCAAGTTCCTATGACTAGATTTAGATAACTCTTCGGAATCCCGGCCTCGGAGTGGCGGCGCTCTCTCCTTTACGTGGGGCTAGGGTTTTGGCCTCATTTTCTCTTCCTTCCCCCCTCCGAAATCTCAGATGGCTTAGTGACGGAATGCTCTTCCTCGACAATGTCTTCGTCTCGGCTTTCTAATCCTCCGTCTCTACATGGCGTGGCTGGTGGTGGACGCTCCAGATTTGTCGGCCCAAGAGAGGCATATTCTTCATCACATCTCTACGGGGGAAGGCCTTGGCTTGCGTTTCTCGGATCTTCCATGGTCGCTTTCGGCCCAGGCACAGCATCATCTACAAGCGTCCCTGGATGGAAGATGTTGTAGATCTGTTGGGCGGAGGTCATGTGCTCTTTCCTGGTTCGGTGTCTGAGGGAGAAGAACTGGTTCTGCTCCGGTGCAGCTTATCGTTGGCCCTACTATGGCATAGAGGGGTTACGATGTTTGATGTGTGCTTCCGACGGTCTTGTGGTATTCTTGCAAGGTTTGGGTTCGATGCTTTGCGGGGGATATTGCTGCGGTGATGGCGTCGGTGTGCCATGTCCCTCCCTCTCAGGCTCCTTCGGATTTACACGGTCCTCTCTGGTTTGCCGCGTTTTGGGTTGAAGTGGGGTATGTGGATGCGGTAGGGTATCTGGTTTCAGTTCCAACTGCGGGTTCCCTCAGTAGAGTGTTTAATGGTTCGTGGTTGCTCTGTGGTGTCTATGGAGTAGGGTGAATCGTCTGGATGGTTTTACCTTCCCTGTTTTGGTTTCTTCTTCTCCCTTTGTGGATGTCCTTGGTTCATCTCACGTCGCTGGAGGTTGGGGAAAACTCTAACTGGAGTCTGTCGATGGGCTTGTGGATTTGGTCTAGTGTCGACAGTTGCACCGGTGGTGCGCAAGGAGATCAGTTCTGTGGTTTGTCTTGCTTTTTTGATGTTAGTGTTTCCTAATTCATGGTACCTTTGCCTTCTCTTGACGATTTCAGCTCCAGCTATTAAGGTTAGTCAGTTTTAATGCTTGAATGGATTGTCCATCCATTATACTTGATTGTCTTTTGTTATGTAGGTTTGTATTTTTTTATGTTGGAAGTGGTGATACGGGGAAGTGGTGAAGTGGTGATGTAGAGAAATGGTGAAGTCAAGTTTTGTTTCTCATTTTTTTCCTCAAAAGTGTTTTCCTAATAATAAAAAACAATTTCCAGTCAGTCAAGTTCATATAACTGGGTGATTGGTTAGTCTTTCAACTAATTCAAAAACATAATTCCTCTTAAATTGAACGAGATATTCCTGAAATTCTAATATTTAATTCTCTTCACCTAATGCTTCCTCTAGATATTTAATTTATAGCAAATATAAAGGTAGAAAATTTATCTCAGTTTCAAATATTTCTTCTAGTCTTATTTCCTATATCTAAGTATCCAAAAATGGTTTCTAGAGGATTGTTCTTTTGGGTACTAGAATATCTAGGAAAGAAACTTTTAGGATCTTCATTATCATTATATTTTTAAATTTCTTGAACTTTATTAATATCATTTTCAAAATAAGTTTAGGGGTTTCAAAATTCATGTTATCAAATGGGCCAGTAACTTCTTCAGTTTGATCTTTCTTTTTAATAAAATGTTTAGTTTCATAAAACATTACATGATATAACTCTTTAAAAATCCTTTACTTTTTTATTAAACACGATATACGATTTATATGTAGTAGAATATCCAAAAAATATTCCTTTATTGGCCATTGGATCAAATTTACCAAGATTTTTCTTATTTTTCAAGATATAGACGTTGAAAGAAAAAACATTATTGTAAATTCCATTATTTTTTCTATTATTACAAACTTCATATGGTGACCTTTTTAATGTGTTCCTTATTTAATCTCTATCCCAGATATAGTAGTCAATGCTTGTAGCTTCTACCCAATAATTGGTAGAAATTTTTTATTCATTCAACAAAGTCCATTCAATTTATAGAATAGTTTTTTTATCCTTTCAAAAATTCCATTTTGTTGAGGTGTTCTTGGTATAGAAAAGGTGTGGCTAATAGCTAGATTTTGGGAAAAAATAATTAATTTTTCTTCCTGAAATTCCCCACCATGATCACTTATTATTGAATTTTTATTAAATCATTTACCATTTTGATCTATTTTTCAAAAAAAAATTAAAAAGAGTTAAAACATCAGTTTTAAATTTTGTAAAATACATCCAAGTAAATTTATAATAATCCTCAACTAAAACATAGACATATAATTTACCAGAAAAACAGGCTAATATTTATCATCCAAAAATTCTATATGGATACCTTCTAAAAGTTCTTATACAGGAATTTGGTTAACAACTTTAAATTAAAACTTGTGATGTTTTCCAATTTGGAATGCAATAGGGAATTTTTCATTGTCAAACATAATAATAGGAAAATAAGAATCAAATTAATTCTTCAATAATATATTTATAGCATGTAGATTAAAGATTCCATGTCTTCTATTCCGAATATGTGGCTCATTTGTGTCATCATTTAAACAATTCAATTACTGATTACATACGAAATTTAAACCCACAATATAGACATTATCAGTTCTAGGTTCTCAAAATTTTTGCAACATATCTTTAAACACATATCATGAATTGTGAGAAAAATAAACATAAAATCAATCATCAAATATTTGATAGATACTTATCAGGTTATTCATTAACCTTAAACATATGGTACTTTTTTATATAAATGTTCGTTAGATCTCCAACAGTTCCAAATCCAACAATTTATATTTCTGCATTATCACCAAAACTGTCTAGTCTTCCATTCATATGAGTTACTGTATGAAATATAGTTGAGTCTCATGTCATATATCTGTAAAAACAATTGTACATATATAATATTGAATTCTTATTCCTATGACATGTTTCCTAAAAAATATTTTAAACCAATTTTTGTTTCGGTACCCATATATATTTGTTTCTAGCAATGTTAGAGGGCAATGATCTAGGAACCTAAATATTTTTAATTTTTCTATTTTCCATATGAATTTCTTCAGATAATTTTTTAGAAATAAATTCCATTTTAATACCACTAATTTGAGGATTTTATAAATAATAATTATTAGTGAAATGTCATTTTATTCTACAATAATAATAGGTTTCTTTTATTGAGTTAGGCAGAAAATAATTTTTACAAATTTTCAATTTCTCCCCTATATCATATCATGAATTTTTCTCTTTTAATTAATTTATTTCCATGGATTTTATTTAATACATTTTATCCTTTAGTAAAAAAATAGAACCACTTTTGTACGTCTCACATCATTATGTCATTCTCTAATTACTTTTTCATGATTACTACAATTTGACGTAGTTGAGTTTAATTTTTCAATCAACTATTGTTGTTATTTGAGGAGGGTATCTCTTTTCCCTAAAAACCATTAGGAATATTATTCAATAAACAGTTATTTTATTAGTAGAGAAACATATATTTCATTAAACAAAGAATAGAAAGAAGGTAATTTGTCATTTGAGAAACTACTAGTATCAGAATCAAAAGAGTAATAAGTTTGTACAATTTCTTCTTTATCCATAATTTCCATGTTGTATTTGAGATATTTTTCCATTTTTTTAAATCCGATATTGAAGATCTAATGTATTATTCAGTTACATTCTATGTATCTTTCATTTCCCTTATTAACTATGTTCTTATAATCAATATTCTTCTGATTTCCCTTTTCCTGTCTTTTTTTCATCCTTGAGTTGAGGATAAACAGGCCTAATATGACACAATTTCTTGAATTTATAACATCAAACCTCTATTGGTTTTGTCTCATCTCTCTTGAAGGGTTTTTGGAAACCTCTTTTCATCTTGTAAAATTTAGTGAATCGTCTGGATAGCTGATCTAATTTTGTCTTAGAATCAATGGGGTCTGAATTTTTCTCTTATTTGACTTATTCCTTTAATATTATGATATAATTATCATATGTTATATTCATAGTGGTATTTTACTTCTTCACTAAAATATTATAACCTTCAACATTAGATTCCATCTATGCTTCATTAATCATCAGTGTCCTAATTAATTTTTTCAATGATTGATCTTTGACAGGTGATGATTTCCAAAATCATCAGATATTTCATTCATTTTAAAGGGTAGTACACTTAGTACATTCAAATCATGTTCATATTATTTGATCAGTTCACCTAAGGAAATAATATTATTGTCAGTTTCTGTTAGACATCCATCCATTTGTGTGATGCATTCACAGTATAGCATTCTATATGTGTCAAATTTTCGCATACCAGTGCAATAACACGTATTTATGAAACTGTATTTTCCTTGATAAGCATCTATAATGGTTTTCCACATCTCATAGAAAGCAGGGAATTATGATATGTGATTGAATTCATCAAGTCCAAGAGTGAAAATAATAGCATTCATCACAATATAATTGATATCATACTCGGTTTCCCATTCAAGAGTCTATGTTTTTGGTATCTCATAAATCTTATAATAAGTAATGATTTTTTATTAGACATTGAATCCATGATTTTTCATATATATGATCATTCTAGATTTACATAATCAATAACATTTAACATTAAATTATGTAAAATGTACCATATACATTCTATCTCTATGATTATCCATTTCCTTATTTTTATAGTCCTTATAAATTTATATTATTATTTATTTATTTTTTGAACGTCACCTTCGATACCAATTTTTAGGTCAAAATAATAAAAATTAACATGAGAGGGGAGTGAATTGTCTCATTTCAAAAATATTCCACAGCTCAAGATTTTGACATCCTCTGTGATTTATTTGGATAAGAAGTGTTTACTTCTGTAATGATGAAATGAGTTATATGAACAGGAAAAATGAAGATGAAATTATATAGTGGTTTAGGGCAGAAATATCCCATAGTCCACACCACCAATAAATCTTTATGTGAGGTTGGTGGATTTCTCTAGAATGGTCCTCAAATCACAAAAAAAATCAACAACTTAGTGAAAGAAGTTTACACCATTAAAAAAATACTAAAATCAAATCATTTAGATTTAGTAACACGGAACCAAATATCCAATGATTCGATAGAGAAGATGACACTACACCATGAATGAGTATGAGTAGTTGGAATGAAAATAAATTAAAAGAGTTTTATTTTTTTATTCAAGTTATTCATACCAATTACAATAGCTGCATCTTCTAGTAAATGGGTATTATTATTCAGAAATTAATTTCTTTAAGAATGTATAGTTTTTAATCATTCCCTATTTAAAATGAACTTCAATAATCACAACAACAAAAACCAATATTAATCTTATTGTATTATTAAGTATAACATGTTTGTCAATAAAATGTAGTATCTTTTGAAAAGTTGTTCATTTGTCATAACAATACTTATGATAAGGTGTTTTTCAGAAATTAATCAAATAATAATATGAAATATTAATATCCTATATCTTTAAATGATACACTAGAAATATATATATTGTAAAAGGTTTTCATTGATATTCTAGATCCAAAAAATAGCTTCATTGATCTTGTAAATTAATATTCCAATTGGTCAGGGGAGTCGGAACATACCATAAAAAGATGAGATATTTTCCAATATGAACACAGTTCTTTGAAATGATAATAATGATCCTCAAATATGTTATTAATTCTAACTCTACTATTTCAAAAATTGTGGATTAAAAATGTTGCTTAAAAACATCTCCGTTGAATACACATAATAGGGATGAACTTATTATCATATTGTCTCTAGGAGTAGTGTAGGGTTCATTATCATAGTGTATGGTTCCATTGATTAGCCTAGGATTCCTACCAATGTATGGTTTCCTAACCAAAAAATCATATTAATGTAACGTAATGATCAAAATTTTCATTGGTATGATAATACATACAATCATCTTTTTAGCATAATATACCCAACGTAGCATTGATTTACCGTGCGTTCACTTCAATAAATGTAGGGTATGATAAGAAATTCCTGACTGTAAATACTAAAATAGGGTTACTAATACATATGTTGTTCAATTATCCAAACATAAGGATGCTGAAAGAAACACAAACTATTTAGCGTAGCCTAGGTTCGATACCCTGTGTAACCAATGACATATTAGTGTAACATAGGGATAATGAACCATATTCTCATTCATAGAATGTATGGCTTCAAATGGTGTTTCTAGATAAATTGGAATATAGCTAAATTCCATTAGCAATGATATAAATTTTAAAAATCACACTCATGAAATCCTCATTAGAAAACAAAAAGGGTATTTGTAAGCATCAAAATTATCATGTGTTATAGAGTATTATCGAGATACTGTATTACCAATAATGTCCCCCTTTTCTATAATCCAAAAACATTTAATATAACCCAAAACAAGATTTGAGAAAATATAATATTTTTAAATCCACGAAAAATAGATATAAAAAATATAATTACATTTATTTCACATTATTATTTAGATAAAGGAAAAAATACTTTTTAACTATGAAAAGAAAAAAATATTTTCTATATTGAAATGTTGTGGTTTACAAATAGTCTACCCCATACATATTATTTATTGTTATTATCCCCCTTTTGTGATATCAAAAAGATGGGTTGAAATAAAAAATTACTTAAAACACAATTAATGTATCACATAATAGTAACTGAATAATTTATAAAAACTAGTAAGAGAAAAGAATTTATAATTTGTAAATAAATTTAAGAACATAAATTTTAGATAGTAAATATAAAATAAAATAATCAAAATTGAACACAAAATGAATTCAATTACTTTTTAAAATTAGAGTACAATACAAAACCACTGATTATTTTCATCAAAATGAAGGGCTATGATACGAATCTATATATGTGAATGGTGCAGTAGGATGAGAGAGGTCTTGGAAGTTTCTGTTAATAACAATGAGATTCAGAAACCACCTCTGAAAATGGTTGTTGACGACATTTGACTACTATTGAAGTGTCTTATTCGAATCATAACCAATATTCATACATTTAATCAAATATACATTCATAAACTCATTCATAGCCTTCTATAAATGAATGAATGGTTTCTACATATCCTAAAATTGATTAAGAACTACTCTCAACAAGGATTAATTATATGTATGGTGACTAACTAGATTCCTTTTATTTTATAATTTAACACTTAAAGGAGTACATTCAATCAAAGAGTGTGAAGTATATCATTGAAATCATCTAACACTGATGTTATTTCTTCAAAACTACTGATTATATTTGTCTATGTCTATTGAGAGGAGGTTACTTCTTGATTTCATTCCCTGAGATATTGAAATTCATTCTCTACCATCAACTCTAACTCATCAAAATATTAATTTTTGATAGATTAATATTTCAACAAAAATTATTCCCAATATGTTTTTCTGATAAACTCTTGATAGACCCCAAATGAATTAATATTTTCTTTGAATTTCCTTAGATGGATCTTATGAGACTAAAACAATGATCTTAGAATTTATGAACGTTTTAGATCATCAAGATTCTTTTGATCATATTCTTAATTTTTTCTTATATACTTGTTATATTATTCCAACATATTAATATTTCATACAAAAGCTTCAGAATGAATGCCAAAATATTCCTTGGATTGATCCACTCCATGATTAATTTCTACTGATACCAAAAATTTCTCAATATTTTCTTCTAATATATTTATTATAGTAGATCTTCCCATAACATCAGAATCTAGAAAAGAAGATACTGAGTTTCAAGTTCAAGGATATCTATCTATGATTTTCTTCATTGGTATCCTCTTTCTATACAGTCAGATCCACTGGAGTCACATGATTGGATCCAAAAATGTATTTATCCATAGTCTCTATAATTTCACATAAAATTATTTTCTTTGAACAAGAGTTTCTTTAGACCATTATTCTCTTTCTTCATCCGGCCATTGTCAGACATAAGCAATCAAAGGATTTATCCTTTTCTCCCCATGTGCACCTATCACCATCCATTTTTGGTGTTCCATTTGAACATGAAGAATATTATTCCAAGATTTACACCTAAAGAAACATTACTTCGTATTATTCCCAACTGTTAAATTGTTCTTGTGATGACTTTTTTTACAAAAAAAACTTATTGACAATTTTTCTTATTCTTCACAAAAAAATTAATTTATCCTTCCATGGGGATAATATCCCATCTTGGAATACTTTTGGAATAAATGGTTCAAATAACATAACATAAACTAGTAACAATTGAACCTTAAATTGTTCAATAACAAAAACATGACATTCATGTCTAGTTAAAGATGTTTTTCTACATCATTAATCCATTGAAAATTTCTAGATTTATTAAATTTCATCCTAACTGGGTGATCAAGAGTAAAACATTCATCACTACATTGTTGATAATTCTCATTCCAAATAGCAAAAACATAAAGTCTTATGATAAATATTTTATATTAACTATACTTCTCAAGTCAAAATGAAAATCCCTTAATGGGGACAAAACAACTAAAAATACATTTCTACATATGAAATTCAAAATTCAAAATCATTAATCTTCGTGGTAATAATATCATCATAAAATCCAAGATTTATTAAAGCGTTCATATTGAATTATTTTACATCAATTTATTATACAACATGTGTGTTTATGTATCCAAAGATTAACCCAGACCTTGGAATCTTTTTGAATCATTGAGAAAAATATTTATTGAATCCAAATAACCAAAATATATTACCTTACCTTGGAGCTCATTGTGACAAAACCCTGACGGATAAGTAGCTACATCCAACTCAGCGTCATAGGATCTTTGAGAAGTTTCCATCTCTCAAGGTTTCGAGATTCAATGGATTGAATGTTTTTATTTTGTAAAAAGGCAATCAAGAGAGAAAGATAGATACTCTTTAAACTAAATGTGGGTAAAGGTAAAGGGTTGGAGAATATATATGGTTCTTTAGTGCCAATTGAGGATGTACTCATTATGTTATTAATTTGAAAAGGAAAATAAAATAAAATTATTTTAAAATCTAACATAACATATAATGCAATAAAATAAATAAAGATAAAATATTGTATACAGAATATTTAGTACATAAAATAAAAACAGATATATTAAAATTAAATTAAATTAAATTAAACATTAATTGGAAATAAATAATCCTAACTCCCCCTAACTAAAATAAAAAAATGCACTGGGAAGTGGTTTAGTAAAAATATTACCTAATTAATATTTAGTATTAACAAATTCAAAATTTATATCCTTTTTAAGAACACCATATATTAAAAATGAAGCCTTATATAAATTTGATTAGTTTTAGAATGACTTATATGATTTTGTGAAATATTTATAGCACTAGAATTGTCACAGAAATTGTGTATACTATTAAATTTTAGTCCAAATTCTAGTATAGGGTTTTTCATCCACAAAACATGTAACACCCCAAGTAAATAAAGAATATGACATTTTCATATTTATCCATATTTGTGAATAAAATATTCATATAACTTTAAAGGGGACTCTATGCTCGATGGCGTACCCAACACGCAACAATGAGATTCTTGGGAATCTTACGTCGCACTCTAATAATAAAATAATATTATTTTAAATTGTAGTTAACATGTAGTCATTGTATTGGCGGTAATGGATAGAAATAACTAAAATATGATTATATATGTTTTTAAATGTTTTTACATTTATCCAATAGAGGATAGAGGCTTAAAATACGGAAAGAATTCAATTTTAGGCGTATATGCCCTAGTTTTCACTAAAGGTTCACTTATCACCTTTTGATGTTGAACCATCATTAAATAGAGTTTTCTTCACTCTTAAATATTATTTTGCACCAAATAAAATTCTTATTAAGAATCAGGACATCAAAATTTACTTTGTGTAAATTTTTGGTATCTTTCCGATAAAGTTCATTTTTTAATGAATAGTGTAAAATGTTGTATTTTAATTCAAAACATATTTTTAATCTAATTTATTTATATTATTAGATTATATTTTGAATTGGTTTTAAAGTGAAATTAGAATATATTTTTACCATTAAATCCAATATTGGTCGTTGGAATTAATTTCACTTTGAAATCAGACTTAAACCAGTGTCAATCTTTTGATACTTATTGTTTCATAAAAACACGCTATTTGCTCTGACAACGGGAATTAATTATTAAATTAATTAATGTGACTTATATGTTTTGAATTTTTTAAAATAGACTTCATTTTTGAATTTGTAATATCAAATATATCCTAGGGTGAATTTTTGGGATTTTTCTGAAAAACATCATTTTTTGATGAATAGTGACACCAATAAGTGGTACTTATAAAAACTGATTTTTCAGTTTAAAGGAAATTTTTCCATCTTTGTGTTTTGAATTTCAAAAATCCGACATACATGGTTTTCATTAAGAAGTAAAATGTTGTTCAATGGGATAAAAATAATTTTTTGGTGAATAGTAACTTATTAAGATTTTAATCGCGATTAGAGGTAATTAGTGTAGTTTAAGGTAAAAATAATGTTTTAATAATATGAAATGAACATGACACATGTCCTACCCCATTTTATGTGTAATGGCCGACCCATACAAGCCATGGGTCAACTTGGGGACCCCATGGAGCCACATTGGTTGGGAAATGACATAAATAACTTTTTATTTAATGTAAAAGTTAAAATGACACAAACATGATATGTTTTACTAAAAAACAATTTAAGTGGGGTTATACAAGTCAGATTTTTTATTATAAATAGTCATTGTAAAGATAAAAAAATTTATTACATCATAGTAATTTTTTTATAATTTTTAGACATTAAATAAATTAAATTATTTATGACATCATAATGATGCAGCGATGACATCATTATCTGACGATTTAAATAAATTGAGAAGATATTATAAAATCTATGACCTAAACTTGTCCAAAACTTATTGGATGGGTGGATTTCGAACCCTTATCACCTTATCCACGAATTATATAAATTTGGGAGCTTTTAAAACCGAAACACATTTTCAAATAAAGTAATATTTCTTACATTCCAAAAGTGCCCCTCCTCTCCTCTTATAAAAGGCCCCCACCTCTACCTCATTTCACACACTCCTCAAGCCTTTGCCTCGGCCAACCCCTGTCCATTTACTCTCTCCACATCCCTCTCCTAATCAAAGAGGATTCCCTTTGGGCAGAATCCTTTCAAAGGAAGCCTTTAGGCTCAAATCAAAAGGAGTTACACTTTTAAAGGTAATTCATTCTCTCATGTTCATTTGTTTTATTTTGCTTCTCCAACCCCCTAAACTCTTTTTATTTACTTATTTTGTAACAAAACCAGTATCTTAAATATACTAGGATGTCGTTATAAGATTTATTCGAGCAACACTCTCACACAACTAAATAAAATGGTTAAAGAACATACAGTTTCCGTGGATGGCGAAATTCTGCCTCCCGAAATGATGATTGTTCAATACTCATTTAACACCTTCAAAGGTGGCCATTATGATGTCACTATTTTTAAATATTATATATAATATGTTTATGTTTTCCTTAATATTCTGTTTTTTTTCATTTTTGGCATACCTTTATGGTTTCCATTATGGGTAAACACGATATCTTCATTTAAGGAAGTGCGGACTACCGCCCCCTCAAACTGGGTTGATTCATTAAATACCATATGTGGGACGTATAAAAGATGGAACTATGATATTATATATGATATTATACTGGAATTATAATATACCTTTATATAATTATGATTCCATTCTATAAAATATGAAATTGAAATGAAAGTAGCGTTCATGCGTACGTACGGCTTACCGTCTCTATGAACGGTGCATTTGATTTCTTACCTCTAAATGATTATGTAATTTTATAAATGCATGAATGTACTGGATATATATTACATATTTTATATCTACATCATGAATAAAATTCTGGATATAATAAACATTTGTCCACACGAACAACATGTAATTGTAAGAAGTCAACTTTCGACTTAAGAACCAAATATCGGCAAAACAAATATTATTAACTTAAATGATTACATAAGGTTTATGACATTGTAATAAGTCATATAAAAAGAATAATGAACTTGAAAAAGGTTCTTAAGGAAGTAGAAATTTACTCAAGTTTATTATTCAGGAGATTAAAGAACGATCGAGTCAAGTCGGACCCGAGGTAAGAGATCCTACTCCTCTCTTTCTTTTTAAGTACACTCTTTTATGTCATTCCTTCTAAGCTCATATTTCTTGTTATTGGGATGTACTTTTATATCACTATTACTGTAATTTTTATGTTCATATGATGAGAGACCCTATTCTCTCTCATCAACCCATTTTGGATGTTTCGAGTGGCGCCGTTAGGCTGCTGAATTTTCATAAGAGATCTAACCACTTTCTTTCTCTTCAAGTACTCCCCTTTATGTCACTTCTTTTAAGCTCCTATTTGTTATGATGGGGGATGTTCTTTCATATTTATCTTTCTGTAAATTTTGTTTTAATGTGATGATATACCCTATTTTATCTCATCAATCCATTTTTGGAAGTTTTATGTGGCACCGTTAGGCTGCCGAGTTTTCATAAGGGATTTTTCATCTCAAATTTAGTCCCATGAGATTTATGCTAAATTTGCCAAAATTTCCTTTGAGTGGTGTATGTACTGCCATTATTCTACTCTTTGTGTAATATACTTTCCTTTATGAGTATTTACATCAATGATTTATTGTCCTTCTATCACGGGGTGTATGTTTTGAAAGATACCCAAGTCGGTAAGGGAACCTTTCACCCTCCTCTTTTTTAAAAGACTTCTTTTGTTGGGTCTTTTAATTTACATATTTTCATGTTGGTATATGTTCTAATATATCCTTATTGATGTAAATTTTATGTCCAAGTGATGAGATACACTTTTTTATCTCTCATCAACTCATTTTGATGTGATGCCGTTAGGCTGTCAAGGGAACTTTTTAACCCAATTTCGATTTCTTTTGGTTCAACATGTAGTCATTGAATATGTCATCCATTGAATATGTGTGAATGACCTTTTATTGTTTTACACTTAATATCCACTTATATTGGGTGTATTTATATTTTTCACACCTATTTTTGAGATTGATTTGTCCTTAATTTAAGGATACCTTCTTGATAAGGGATTTCATCACATTTGACATTTCTATTGAGAGTTCATTGTTGTTATGCACCAATTAACTCTTATACGGTGTATATACTGTACTTTGGAGTATTATATCATGAATCCATTTATTCTCATGATATTATAAAGTTTTGACTAAATGTTATTCCTCAATTATTGTATTCAAGTGTCTCTAATTTTGGTAAAACCCCTTTAACCAAAATATCGCTTTAAATGTTTTAATTATTTGTTCTTATTAATATCCATGTTTTAAAAATGGTTTTAAGGATTTATTTATATGGATATTAATGGTTTAAAATTTTAAGCTTCAAGGTGGTATGGGACACTTTGATTCAAAAATCTCTTTATTAAATGTTTTAAATGGTTTTGGAAATGGATTCTTTTTGAATGGATTCATTATTTCAATATACTAAAATATTATATTGTGGTTGAAATGTGGAAATGTTATGTTTCCGTTTATGCATATTTTATGTGATACATTTATGTTATGGTTCTTGGGCATTGTTATGAAAACGGGTGGTTCCGTGATAAACTAAGGGCGGGTGAGCCCGATATAGCTCTCCAAAGCATTGGGTAACGCGAAGGAGTGAAACATTAAGGTTTCTACGAAGAGATTTAGGGAATATACTATGATGGGTATTCCAAACGTAACCAAGAGGGTTACTCCCTACGTAAGAATGTTATGAATGCCTCAAGTTACCTTTATGTATTATGATTTCTATGATTTATTCATGATTTGATATGCCTATGTTTTATGGGTAAAGTGTGATTTCATTATATGGTATATATGAACTCATGTTTCCTTTCCATATTTTTATAACTCTTACTGAGATTTTTATGCTCATCCCAAGTTTTTGAAATGTTTTTCATAGGTCAAGGGAAAGGTACATGATGTGATGACAGTGTCAAGGATGTATCAAGAAAGAATCTGTGTTATATTTTAAATATGTTTTTGTTGATCGGAAGAATGAATACTATCTTTTATGTAACCACTTTGTTTAAATGTGGAATGTAATGCAAGTTTCATGATCTAATTCTCTAAAAATCTAAACCTGAAAAGATCCTCAATGTGTAATCTTGTAATAACTCAAGATTAAGTAATGTTTAAGGCTGGGGCCTTATAGTTGGTATCAATGGTCGGTTTAGATAACTTTAGAGGTTAGGGTATTCTTTAAGCATAAGTGACATTACCATAATGGTTAGGATTTCAGAAAGAGTCCTAGTTTTAGATAAAGTGAATGAGTAAGTATATATTAGTGTTTATCTTACTCATTAGTACATGATGGTTTTGTTGATATACTCACACTGACCTTTTTGGTTTTACTAAATGGCTGGATCTAGCAGGAACCAAGGTAACAGTGGATGTGAAGGAAACTGTGACAGTTTTTTGAGCAAGAAACTGAATGATATGGGAGCTGCAATGAGAACTCTTGTGATTATCCTCAAACAACTATCTGGAGTCATGATTGACCACCTAAAACTTGGATATTTCTCTAAGGAATCATATATGAATGAAACAAATCCCTACGGAAGTACAGGTAATAATCATAAAGGTAAGTGTGTTAAAAAACCTATGTGTCAAAGATGTGGAAAGAAACACCTAGTAAAATGTTTCAAAGGGACAGAAATATACTATAGATGTGTAATTGAAGTTCATAAAGCAAGAACCTACCATGGAAAAAGGAAGCATCCAGTTGACTCGAGGGAAGGGAAAGAAGTTATTTCTGAGGGATCAATTGAATGTTTTGAATGTGGTGTGCATGGTCATTATGCAAACACATGTCCTATGAGAAAGTTTCGTGAATTGGGTAACCAAGAGCGTACCAATTTTCATTTACCAATACCTAATGCCATTCCTATTGAGGATGAAGAAACTGACAATGGCCAATCAAAGGTATGTACTATTTCATGACTATTGTTTTCCTATTTTGGAATCTTAGGATATGATTCATGATTTTGTTTGTAGGAAAGAGGTATTTTGGAATAAGTTGGAAAGGAATGGATAATGGATCACGAAGAATGTTGAATGAGTAAGATGTCATCATATAAGGGCTTCAAGAGTTATGGTGAAATTATTAAGAGTATTAAGTCTCTTTTGATGATGGGGTTACATTAGAAGACTTTTTATATTATGTGTAACCCTGATGTTTAATATAGGCAAATTTTATTCAAGTAATAGTTATCTTTTCTTTTGTGGACATAGTTATAAAGAACCATTTGGGTTTATATGATCCTTACTTTTGAGGTAATTATGGGTTACTATATGTTATGATTGAAGTGAAAGGCATGAGATAAAATTGATGTTAAATTATGTTATGGTTATTTTTGATGATTTTAACCCTTTTTGGGGAATGATTTGAGAATTATATAGTTTTGGAAAAAGGACAACACGTAGACCGTGTGAATACCTGTCACGTCGGAGAAAGCTGCGGGAATCGAACCCACAATCAAAGTGAAACTGGTATTTATCTCCTACCACTGGACTACGTGAAGTCCCTGGTAAGTTTGACTGATTCTTTTTAGTTATATTATTTTATGAATTAAGAGTAAGTTGATTTTGGGTAATTTATGAAAATGATTAACCTATCATAAAGGATACGTGATTAGGTTAATTACTTTTCAATACGAGACTTTAGGAGCAACTGATGTTGTTTGAAGATAAATGTTACGGTTTAACTTGGAAGTCTATGTGACTAAATCCTTCAAATATTTGGGTTTCAATCTTATATTGGTTTACTTTGAAGAATTTTATGGACAAATTGTTTATCGTATGGTCCTCGTTGAACTTTGGGTTTTGTTGGACAAATTTTGGAGATTAAGCATGGATTTTCTTTTTAATGGGTTATCCTTTTCTGGATTATCTGACCGTGTACTAACCTTTTTGGTTTTGGTTTTGGTTAAAGCCTAAATACTTGGGATGTATATAGTTATCTTTTGTGGATTAGGTGATTCTCTAGAAGTTGATTATAGTACTCTTAATGCGAAAAAGTCTCCCTAAATACTCGTCTTTTGGAAAAAATATGAGTTTGATTAAGGAATCTAGTAAAAGTTGAAAGTCAACATGATAAGTGAGTATGTTTCCTTATAAATAAATTCCTCAATAAAAAGTAACTTAAAACAAAAATGTTGTCTATTAACTTTTCCTACTAGGGAATCGAATACGGTTTAACCCATCACAAGTTTGTGATTTTCTTGTGGTTAACTTTCTCCTAAACATGTTTTCTATCACTCTCCATCAGAACATGACCCTATGTTTTCTCCTCCATGTCCATGTCTTCCTACTTGGAATCCTAGTATGGGTTAACTCGGGTGACCTCTGTGCTTATCTTTCTTTATTTTAAAGTGATTGTTTTACCGACTCTTGTTCCGATGTGGGACTTTCAAGGATGTTTCCAAGCTCAATTTTAAAAATTGTGAGGACGCAATTCGCAAAAGGGGGGAAGGATGTAACACCCCAGGTAAATAAAGAATATGAAATTTTCATATTTATCCATATTTGTGAATAAAATATTGATATGACTTTAAAGGGGATGCTATGCTCGATGGCGTGCCCAACACGCAACAACGAGTTTCTAGGGAATCTTATGTTGCACTCTAATAATAAAATAATATTATTTTAAATGGTAGTTAACATGTAGCCATTGTATTGGCGGTAATGGATATAAATAACTAAAATATGATTATATATGTTTTTAAATGTTTTTACATTTATCCAATAGAGGATATAGGCTTAAAATACGGAAAGAATTCAATTTTAGGCGTATATGCCCTAGTTTTCACTAAAGGTTCACTTATCACCTTTTGATGTTGAACCATCATTAAATATAGTTTTGTTCACTCTTAAACATTCTTTTGGACCAAATAAAACTCTTATTAAGAATTGGGACATCAAAATTTACTTTGTGTAAATTTTTGGTATCTTTCCGATAAAGTTCATTTTTTTAATGAATAGTGTAAAATGTTGTATTTTAATTCAAAACATCTTTTTAATCTAATTTATTTATATTATTAGATTATCTTTTGAATTGGTTTTAAAGTGAAATTAGAATATATTTTTACCATTAAATCCAATAGTGGTCGTTGGAATTAATTTCACTTTGAAATCAGACTTAAACCAGTGTCAATATTTTGATACTTATTGTTTCATAAAAACACGCTATTTTCTCTGACAACAGGAATTAATTATTAAATTAATTAATGTGACTTATATGTTTTTAATTTTGTAAAATAGACTTCATTTTTGAATTCGGAATATCAAATATAGCCTAGGGTGAATATTTGGGATTTTTCTAAAAAACATCAATTTTTGATGAATAGTGACACCACTAAGTGGTACTTATAAAAACTGATTTTTCCGTTTAAATGAAATTTTGCCATATTTGTGTTTTGAATTTCAAAAATCCGACATACATGGTTTTCATTAAGAAGTAAAATGTGGTTCAATGGGATAAAAATAATTTTTTGGTGAATAGTAACTTATTAAGTTTTTAATCGCGATTAGAGGTAATTAGTGTAGTTTAAGGTAAAAATAATGTTTTAATAATATGAAATGAACTTGACACATGTCCTAACCTCATTTTATGTGTAATAGACGACCATGAAAAGCCATGGGTAAACTTGGGGACCCCCTGGAGCCACTTTGGTTGGGAAATGACATAAATAACTTTTTATTTAATGTAAAAGTAAAAATGACACAAACATGATATGTTTTACTAAAAAAAATTTTAAGCGGGGTTATACAAGTCAGATTTTTTATTATAAATAATAATTGGAAAGATAAAAATATTTCCTACATCATAGTATTTTTTTATAATTTTTAGACATTAAATAAATTAAATTATTTATGACATCAGAATGATGCAGCGATGACATCATTATCTGACGATTTAAATAAAATGAGAAGATATTGTAAACTCTATGACCTACACATGTCCAAAACTTATTGGATTGGTGGATTTAGAACCCTTATCACCTTATCCACTAATTATAGCAATTTGGGACCTTTTAAATCCGAAACACATTTTCAAATAAAGTAATATTTCTTACTTTCCAATAGTGCCCCTCCTCTCCTCTTATAAAAGGCCCCCACCTCTACCTCATTTCACACACTACTCAAGCCTTTGTCTCGGCCAACCCCTGCCCATTTACTCTCTCCAAAGCCCTCTCCTCATACTAGAGGATTCCCTTTGGGAATAATCCTTTCAAAGGAAGCCTTTAGGCTCAAATCAAAAGGAGTTACACTTTTTAAGGTAATTCATTCTCTCATGTTCATTTGTTTTATTTTGCTTCTCCAACCCCCTAAACTCTTTTTATTTACTTCTTTTGTAACAACACCAGTATCTTCAATATACTAGGATGTTGTTATAAGATTTATTCGAGCTACACTCTCACACAACTACATCAAATGGTTAAAGAACATTCGGTTTCCGTGGATGGCGAAATTCTGCCTCCCGAAACGATGATTGTTCAATACTCATTTAACACCTTCAAAGGTGGCCATTATGATGTCAATATTTTTATATATGATATATAATATGTTTATGTTTTCTTTAAGCTTCTGTTTTTTTCATTTTGGGCATACCTTTATGGTTTCCATTATGGGTAAACGCGATATCTTCATTTAAGGAAGTGCGGACTACCGCCCCCTCAAAGTGATTTGATTCGTTACATACAATATGTGGGACGTATAAAGGATGGAACTATGATATTATATATGATATTATACTGGAATTATAATATACCTTTATATAATTATGATTCCATTCTATAAAATACGAAATAGAAATGAAAGTAGCGTTCATGCGTACGTACGGCTTACCGTCTCCATGAACGGTGCATTTCATTTCTTACCTCTAAATGATTATGTAATGTTATAAATTCATGCATGTACTGGATATATATGACATATTTGATATATACATCATGAATACAATTCTGGATATAATAAACATTTGGCCACACGAACAACATGTAATTGTAAGAAGTCAACTCTCGACTTAAGAACCAAATATCGGCAAAACAAATATTATTAACTTAAATGATTACATAATGTTTATGACATTGTAATAAGTGATATAAAATAAATAATGAACTTGAAAAAGGTTCTTAAGGAATTAAAAATTCACTCAAGTTTATTATTCAGGAGATTAAAGAACGATCGAGTCAAGTCGGACCCGTGGTAAGGGATCCTACTCCTCTCTTTCTTTTTAAGTACACTCTTTTATGTCATTCCTTCTAAGCTCATATTTCTTATTATTGGGATGTTGTTTTATTTCAATATTACTGTAATTTTTTTGTTCATATGATGAGATACCCAATTCTCTCTCATCAATCCATTTTGTAAGTTTTGAGTGGCGCCGTTAGGCTGCTGAATTTTTGTAAGAGATCTAACCTCTCTCTTTCTCTTTATGTACTCCCCTTTATGTCACTTCTTTTAAGCTCCTATTTGTTATGATGGGGTATGTTCTTTCATATTACTCTTTCTGTAAATTTTGTTGTAATGTGATGAGATACCGTATTTGATCTCATCAATCCATTTTTGGACGTTTTATGTGGCGCCGTTAGGCTGCCGAGTTTTCGTAAGGAATTTTTCATCTCACATTTATTCCCATGAGATTTATGCTACATTTTCCACAATTTCCATTTAGTGTTGTATGTACTGCCATTATTATACTCTCTGTGTAATATAATTTCCTTTATGAGTATTTACATCAATGATTTATTGTCCTTCTTTCATGGGGTGTATGTTTTGAAAGATACCCAAGTCTGTAAGGGAACCTTTCACCCTCCTCTTTTTTAAAAGAATTCTTTTGTTGGGTCTTTTAATTTACATATTTTTATGTTGGGATACGTTCTCATATATCCTTATTGATGTAAATTTTATGTCCAAGTGATGAGATACACTTTTTTATCTCTCATCAACTCATTTTGATGTGATGCCGTTAGGCTGTCAAGGGAACTTTTTAACCTAATTTCGATTTCTTTGGGTTCAACATGTAGTCATTGAATACGTCATCCATTGAATATGTGTGAATGACCTTTTATTGTTTTACACTTAATATCCACTTATATTGGGTGTATTTATATTTTTCACACATATTTTTGAGATTGATTGGTCCTTAATTTAAGGATACCTTCTTTATAAGGGATTTCATCACATTTGACATTTCTATTGAGAGTTCATTGTTGTTATGCACCAATTCACTCTTATATGGTGTAAATAATTTTTTTTGGAGTATTATATCATGAATCCATTTATTCTCATGATATTACAAAGTTCTGAGAAAATGTTATTCCTCAATTATTGTATTCAAGTGTCGTTAATTTTTGTAAAACCCCTTTAACCAAAATATCTCTTTAAATGTTTTAATTATTTGTTCTTATTAATATCCATGTTTTCAAAATGGTTTTAAGGATTTATTTATATGGATATTAATGGTTTAAAATATTAAGCTTCAAGGTGGTATGAGACACTTTGATTCAAAAAGATCTTTATTAAATGTTTTAAATGGTTTTGGAAATGGTTTCTTTTTTAAATTGATACATTATTTCAATATACTAAAATGTTATATTGTGGTTGAAATGTGGAAATGTTATGTTTCCTTTATGCATGTTTTATGAGATACATTTATGTTATGGTTCTTGGTCATTGTTATGAAAATGGGTGGTTCTGTGATAAACTATGGGCGGGTGAGCCCGATATAGCTCTCCAATGCATTGGGTAACGCGAAGGAGTGAAACGTTAAGGTTTCTCTGAAGAGATTTAGGGAATATACTGTGATGGGTATTCCAAACGTAACCAAGAGGGTTACTCCCTACGTAAGAATTTTATGAATTCCTCAAGTTACATTTATGTCTTATGATTTCTATGATTAATTCATGATTTGATATGCCTATGTTTTATGTGTAAAGTGTGATTTCATTCTAAGGTATATGTGAACTAATGTTTCCTTTCCATATTTTTATAACTCTTACTAAGCTTTTTATGCTCATCCCATGTTTTTGAAATGTTTTTCACAGGTCAAGGGAAAGGTACATGATGTGATGATAGTGTCAAGGATGTGTCAAGAAAGAATCCGTGTTATATTTTAAATATGTTTCCGTTGATGGGAAGAATGAATACTGTCTTTTATGTAACCACTTTGTTTAAATGTGGAATGTAATGAAAGTTTCATGTTCTAATTCTCTAAAACTCTAAACATGAAAAGATCATCAATGTGTAATCTTGTAATAACTCAAGATTAAGTAAGGTTTAAGGCTGGGGCCTTATAAAACATGTTCACAATAACTACCTACAGACACATGTTCTACTTTAGTGGTTAAGTGGGTCATTGAGTATTGTTTCATACTAAACCATAACACAAATTATTTTCATAAAAAGTGAATGGTTTATTAGTTCCATTTTCAGTCTAATCTGCATCCTCCTAAATGAGAATCTGAATAAGAAATAATATTAAAATAATATATTTGGTGGTAAAGAAGATATTCGAATACAATTCATTTTAAATATCTAATAATTATTCTAATAGAAGTAAGATGGTATTATTCTATATTTGATTTTAATTTATCAACTAAACATATAGAAGACATAATATATGGTCTACTAGTAGTATGATATGAAAAATACTAATAATTCATCTATATAACTTATTATCCATTAGATTTCCAACATTTTTCTAAATGATGTTTTATATTATTACATAGGGGATTAGTATATGTATTATTGTTTTATTGTAAAAATGTATTAATAAAATAAATAATATACATAAATTGATTTGAAACATTTCCATAATGTTTTTTATAAATACAAAATCATAAAAACAAATTATGTTCTCCCATCATTCTAATTTCGGAATATTTTTTCTATAATTCTGAAAAATAATTAAAATTATTTTTGTTAGTTGGTCCAAAAAAATCATCAACATTAATTTTAATTTATAAAATATTTTAATAGTTAGTATTCAAAAAAATTGTTGGATACACCAATCCAACAATAAATATAATTTTAAAAATAAAATAATTTAACCTTTTATCCCAATCTATAAGTTTATGTTTAAGTCCATAGAGATCATTAGTATGTTGGAAAATTGAATTTCGTTTTTTAGGATTTTTAAAACTAGAATATTGTCCTATATTAAATTCCTCTATTAATGAACAATTTATAAAGAAATATTTTCAATCAATATTATATAATTAAAAATTCATATAATATGCATAAGTTAAATGGATTCTTATTTTTTCTAATCTAGCTACCTGAGAAAATGTAACATTATAATATATTCATTCCTTATGATTATAAACTTTTTATATTAATATAGATTAATTTCTATTAATGATTCCTTAATCATCCATTTTATTTATAAATACCCAGTTAGTAGTTATATCAGTTTAATTGGTTTTCCTTTTAACTAATTCCAACACATAATTCCTATTAAATTGGTTCATATCATCTGAAATTTTTAATATAAAAATCTAATATCCTAAGTCTTACTCAATTGATTTAATTTCTAACATAAATAGAAAGACCAGGAAATCATATAGCTTTCCTACATTTCTTCTGGTTCAAATTCATATATCTATTTCTACAATAGTTGTTTCAAGAGGAAGGACATTGTCAGTTCAATTCTGTCTAAGAAAGACACATTCAGGTTCTTCAATATATTATTCCTCTTAACATGATTAACCTTATTAATATCATTATAAAAATGTGTTTTGGGGGTTTCAAGTCTCATGATTTCAAATGAGTGAGTAACATTCACAGTTTGATATGTATATTTAAAATAAGAGTTAGTGTCACCAAACATTAGATTAATGGAATGTTCAACAATCCTTGACATCATTTACAATACAATATAATATTCATAGGTATCATAATATCCCAAAAAATATTCCTTCCTCAGCCTATTGATTGAACTTACATTGATTCTTTTATTGTTCTAGATATTGACCTTTCAACTAAAAACATTAATGTACTTTACATTAGTTTTTCTATTATTCCAATGTTCATTGGATTACCTTTGGAAAATTGGCCTTCTTAAAAGTCTATTCATGATATAGTTGGATTTGCCTACAACTTCTGCCTAAAAAATTGGTATGAATATTTTATTCATTCATTATGGTCCTTGCAATTTCGTGAATAGTTCTATTTTGCTTTTAATAATTACATTGTGATGAGTGGTTCTTCTAGAATTGAAGCTGTGTTTCATAACATTACATGAGAAAAAATAAATAAATTCATTATTATCAAATTCCAAACAATGATATCACCTCAATGAAATTATTTTAAAATATATTTCATTTTTAGTAATTTTACAAATCCTTTCAAAAAAAGATAACCTATCAATTCTAAATTTTAGAAAATAAGCATAGGTAAATCTAGAATAATAGTCAACTAAAAGATACACATAAAATTTAAAATCCACACATGGTACTCTTGATGTTACAAAAAAATGAAAATGTATATATTCAAAAGTCATATAAGTAGAAATGTAAGTAATATGTATGAAAGAGGGTTTGTGTTTTCGTTCCAATTTGGAATGCATCATAGAATCTGACATTGTTAAAAATAAGACACAGTAAATCAGAAACTAACTATTTCTTAGAAAATTTATGAAAATAATATATATTATAGTTTCCGAGTATTCTATGCCAAATAAATGATGCATTTTTTATAGTAGTTAAACAAATCACATTCATTTTAAATAAAAAATTTAATCCAAAAGTTCTGACATTATCTGTTCTAGGTGATCTAAATTTAACGAAAATATCCTTAAACACATAGAAGGAATTATAAGAAAAAACATAAAATAAATCATTTCATAGTTGAGAGATAATTATCAGATTGTTCATTAATGCTTTCATCTACAATACATTGTTGATATAGATAGTCTGTGGATCTCCACAATTCCAACTCCAACATTTTTCCATTGGCATTGTTTCCAAAAGTGACTAGTCCTCTTTTCATTTGAGTCAGGATATGGAAGTTTTTCTAGTCTCCACCAATATTCCTAGAACAAAAAAGTCCATATACCATAAGGATTTTTGATTTCTATGACCTGTTTCCTTCAGAAGCATTTACACAAGAATTTTTTTGGTACCCATATATTTTTGTGTCCTGTAGTGTTAGCGACCAATGAACAAGGAAACCAGATCAACATTATTATTCCATAATTTATATCACTTTCTTCAAATAAATTTTGATAAATAAAGTATCTTTTAATAACCATAATTTGACAATTTCTCAAATAAAAATTATTAGTGAAATGTCATTTGGTTTTACAATAATAACATGTTTCATTTTTTAGGTCAGGCAGAAAATAACTTGCATAAAATTTAGATTTCTCTCCCTTACTTCTGATTGTGAATAATTCTATTTTAATGACATTATTTCCAAGAATTTCAATTAAATCATTTTATCCTTTAGAATAAAAAAATAATCACTTCTCTAAGCCTCGACTTCTTCATGTAGTTTTTAAATCCATTTTTCAATATCATTAAATTTTAATTTAGTTCAGTTCAGTTATTCAAACAACTCATGTTGTTTTTTAGAAGGGTATCTATTTCTCCTAAAACAACCTTATGAATATTTTTCAGTTACTTGTTATTCATTTGGAGAGAATAATAAATTTTTTTAACATAGTAAAATATGATACTAGTTTTTAATTTATGAAACTACAAATATCAAAATCAGAAGAGTTATATGTTTGTAAATTATCCACATCATCCCTAAAGCACAAGTTGGATTTGAGATTATTTTGATCCTTTTTTGAATCATATTTTTAAGAGATCCTGGATTTGTCATATACACTCCAAGTATCAATAATTTCACTTTTTCATTTATTATAATAATAAGAATTCTTCTTATATCTCTTTTTCCAGTCTTTTGTTTCCATCCTTCTGTGGAAGACAATTTGGTCTAAAATTACCCAATTTTTTACATGCATAACATCAAACTTATATAGGTTCATTATCATATCTCATGAAGGATTTTCTGAAAAATATTTTCTTCTTGTGTAATTTATTAAATCTTCTAGCTAGCTAATCAGGTTCTATTTAAAAATATAAGGAATCTAATTTTTTTTTCTTCATTAACTTCTTGATATGACCATATGCTATACATATGAGATGTTACTTTTAGAGTGGTATTTTCCTTCTTTACTCTAATTTTATGTTCATCAGTTTTAGCTTGCATTTCTACTTCATACATCATCAGTGTTCTAAATAATTATTTCATTTCTTGATCCTTACTATAGGATGATTGTTGAATAGAAGTAGATATGTAATTCCATTTAAAAGGTATTAGTCTTTGTACATTCAATTCTTTATTCGATTTTTTTATGGATTCTTCTAAGAATGTAATTCTTTTTACAATTTTTGTAAAAATTCCATTTATTAGCATGATAATTTGACCATCTTTCATTCTAAAGGTGTCAAATTTTATCTTAGAGATAGCATACATCAACTGTCTAACCTTGTACGTTTCTTCAAAAGAAATGGAAATAGTTTTACACATCTCATAGGAAGTAGAGAATTATGTTACTTGATTGAATTCATTTGTTCAGAGACATAAATAATAGGATTCAAAACTTTTGATTTAATGTAATACCCACCTTCTATTTCAAAAATCCATGTTTTCTATTTCTCAGGAATCTTATTAGGAGTAATGATTTATTATTAGACTTTTATTCCTTGATTTTTCAGATGTATGACCATTTGAGATTTCTAGAATCAATAATTTCCACCATTAAATTATTGTGCACATAGCAAAGACATTCCTTCAATGTGATAAACTATACCCATATTTTTATAGACCTTATACTTTTATATTACTATTGATTTTATCCAAAAAATCACCTTTGATACAAATTTTTAGGTATGAATAATACAAACTAACACAAGAGGGGTGGGTGAATATTGTCTTCTCAAAAATCTTCCACAATTCTTCCTTTTGAAACCCTTTGTTATTTATGTGGATAATAATTGTTAAATTTTATATGAGCATATGCATTGGTTGAACATAAATCTAGAACACCACATTTTATAGTTTTTTGGGGCACAAATATCACTTATTCCACTACACCAATCACTCCCTCTACATGTAGGCTGAATTTATGTACAATGGTCCCCTAATCAGAAGATAAAAATCCACAACTGAGTGAAGGTAGTTGAAACATTCACAAAATGATTAATACAAATAATTCTTGTTTATTAATAGGGAACCTAATATGCAAAGCATAGATCGAGTAGCTGATACTCCACTACAACTGGGCTCAAGCAGTTGAAACACTAATAAATAAAAAGAGTTTGATTTGAGGATTTTCGTTGTTCTTCAGAGTTACAACAACACCTACTGATTGTAAATGGAACACATTATTTATAAATGATAGTATTAAAGAAGGTATAGTTCAAAATAAATCCCAATTTTAAATTATCTTCAATCATAACAAAAAAATACTAGTATTTATCTTACAGTAGAATGAGGTATAACATGTATGTATCATAAGTGTAGTATCTTCTACAAATTTGATCGTTCCTCACAACATTAATTTTGAAAACATATTCATCTGAAAGTAATCAAACAAAAATATGATCCATGAACATCCCATATCAAGATATGATATACTTATAAATCCTATAAAGCAAAAATATTTCATTGTTATTCCAGAGCTAAGAAAATAGCTTGGTTGATCATGTAAATAAAAATTCAATCTGAAAAAGGGAGTATGAAATTACCTTACGAACGTGAGATATTTTCTCACATTAACATGGAATATTGAAATGATCATAATGGTCCTCAAAGTGGTCTTACATTCTTACTCAACTATTTTATCAATCTGGGTTTAAAAATGCATCCTAAAAATGTCATCATTGAAAACACAACATTGTGATGAACTATGTAGTGTAGGGTTCATTCGATTAGCATGGAGTTTATTATCATAGATAAGCGTTCCTTTGAGTAGTGTTGGATTCCTACTAATATATTATTCCTTCAAAAGAAATTCATATGTACCTAACATAGGGAAAATGTGGAATAGGAATGATAATCCATACATTCACCTTATTAGCATAAGAACCCAAATGTAGAATTGATTAACCAAACATTCACTTTCTTAAAGGTATGGGATGTATATAAATTCCAAACTCAAAATACCAATGTAGGGTTTTTGATCCATACATTTCTCAATTCTTCGAAAGTAAGGATTCTAATCCAAACACAAACATTTTATTATAGATTACGGTTTATACCTTACGTAAGCATAAACTATTCTATGTATCTTAGGGATAATAAACCATAACCACATTCAATGAACATTGGGTTTGAAATAGGTTTTCTATGTCAATTCCCATTATGCTAAATTCCATTAAGCAGGATATAAATTCCTAAAAACTCTCTCAATAAAACATCATTATAAAACAAAAAGTGGTATTTTTTAGCAACAAAATATTCATATATTATACAACAGTGTTGAGAAAATACATTCCCAAGAAACGTCCATTTCTAGAATGAATGGGTTTACTATAGAAAAACATAAAAAATTTAATTTTTTTATCACATAAAAATTTCATACTAATATTTATGTTTATGAGGCTCTTGATAACATGACATCGTATGAAAAATTTATGAAAGGCTTGGTAATAATAAAAAATTAGCTATAGGAGTTTGGAACCACTACACTCAGGGAGGTGTTTTCAACAGTGGTATCAACGTACCTACCTAAGAAGAAAAGAGATCAAGGTAGAATTTATATTACCATATTTATTGGAGAAAAAAAATTTTAAAAAAAATTGTATGAATTAGTTTCTTGTGTCAACATCAAGTCATACATGGATTTAAAATTTTTGAGACTGTGTGGACAAAAAACAATGAGAGTACATATTTAATTAGATGATTCTACAATAAAATACAGAAGAGGACTCGTCAAATATATCCTGATAAATGTTGACATGTTCATCATTCACATAGACTTCTTAGTGTGGTAAATGTAAGAAGAGAGAAATCCAATCATTATGGGAAGACCATTTTTAGACATTGGGTGTGCATTGATTGATGTCTAAATTAGTGAAAAATGTCTGAGAGTTCAAAGTGATCATGATTGTTTAAACATACAATGGGTATTGAACAACTAGGACATGTAGAAGGTCAGTGACCATGGTGAAGTAGAAAAAACCTACAGTTGATGGTATAACCTGAATTGAAATTAAAAATGAGTTGGATATGGTTTTGAAAGTGGATGATAAACTGATGAAGAAATAGAAGCTGAAGACCAAGATCGCTGAAACTATAGGAGTTACTGATTTTAATCAATTTGGGAAAAGACAAAAGCGATGGATAGTATATGAACCTTCTTTTAGTTTATCTGGAATAAAGAATAAATGGTAGATTGGTCCAATGGAGATCAAGAAAGTACTACCACCATGGATATTTTTTTTATTTAGTAAAGAAGGAAATGGGTCATCCTATGTGGATACTACAAACCTGAGACCATTTATGTACCTTAAAGTGGAATAAAACTTTTAGTCATCAATCTTGCGATCTAATGTAGAAGGAGGTCAGCTCGAGCCAAAAACAGTAAAAAATAGATTTCACGAGGAAACATGAGGTGTTTGGTTTTCCCCTTTCTTCATTTCTATTTTTTAACAACATTCATAACCAAAATAAAAATATTCTAAAAGTCATTGATTGTGGCATGTGACTTCACCTATTTAATTTTAATTTGTATGACCATCAAGACCGAGTCCGATAGTAATAAACATGAATCAAAGTGGAAGTTTCAATAACTTTACACATCATGATGGGAATTTAAACATCAAATATCTAGAGATGAAAGAACCTATACAACCCTAATTAGAGAAATAATTTCAAGGGGTGTAAGAGTTTCAAATTCAAAAAATTAAAACTATATATTCAAAATTTAATTCAAATCATCAATTGAAAATTTCATACTACACATTTCATTTTTTTCAATCAGAATAACTAGGATACATATAACAACTCAAGATAATTATTATTCCATGAATTTAGATTTATTAGTCAATAATTTTGAATGAGACAAATGGGTAATGTTAAGTAGAGATTATAATACGTATTTGGAGTCGAAAAATGATGATTTAAGGGATGATGATGATCAATGATAATGAAATGTTTCTGATATTTTCCAATGTTTTGAATTTTTTATATTTTCATTCATTGATTTAATTTTTTAATTCATTGTTTTTATAAATTTTATCAACCATTCACCTCATTTTGAAGACATCCAGTGAACCAATAATTTTGATTCTTTCTATCATATATTTCTTGATAAACTAAAGAAATATTTCTTAAAGAACATTATATACATATTATTAAAGATATGATTGAATATAATCACTTTCAAATGATTGAGACATTATTTTTATTATTCATTATAACGATACACATCATACATTAATCTTTTACTATCCTATAGAAGCCATGAATTTTCTTGTTATGAAATGATCAAAGTTACAAGACCATCTTATCGATTCCTACCTTCCCTTAAATTATTCACATCATTATCAAACATAAAAGTGAGAGAAATGGGATCTAGTTGAAGGGATGAAATTTTTTAATGAATATGTATAGGGGAAATTTACTGATATCATGGAATAGAATATTTATTTTATTTGTAACACAACATCTTCAAAAATTAAAAAATGGAAAAAATGGGTTTCATCAAGGGAAATTCGAAAATTACAGTTTAAATAACTAGTGGTATTGTTATAAATACTGAAAGTAGTTCCATTGGGTTATCATATGGTGATGGGAGGTTGATGTGAGAATTCTCTCCATCAAATAATATTAAAATGAAAAAAATCATGTTCTATTTAATATATTTCATCTCATCATGAACCTGCTCTGAGTTACTAGGGGTATAAGATAGTTTATTGAGATGTTTTTATTATCATGGAAAGTAATTTAGAGTCCAACATAAATTTTTAGCGTTATTTTTATATCATTTACCATCCTAAACTAAGTATCGGAGTCATTTGATCCTAAATAGTGAAGTCCTCATTATTAATTGTGATTTTGTAATTATGTGTTGGAGATGTTATATGCCTTAAAATCCTATGATAAGGTGAATGTTAATGTGGTATGTGAATTATTCAATTAATACCTACCTATTTGTTGAGTAAAAAACATAAACTATGGTAAAATGAAATTAGCATGAATATTAATAATGAATTGAAAATGATAATTGATGATTAAAAATTCATGGTTATTTCTAAATAGGAAAAGTAAAATACAAGGTTGACATGTTTCTTTGAAAATTGAGGCATTATTAAAATTTCTACATGAGATTCTAAAATATTTAACTTTCCATTTAATCAATTTTATTCATTGAAATTGAATTTCAGGAATGGTAAGTTGAAAATACTTTGTATTATGTTGATATTCCCTCCTTGAGGACAAGTATGAATTTATGTATGGGGTTTTTTGATAAATACACTTATTGTATATATTATAAAGTATTGTAATATATTTATATCTATATTTAAATTACTAATCTTTCCAATTTTTTAACGAATTCACTTATTCATTTTGAATGGAAGGATATAGGTTATATTTCAAAATAGAGAAAAAATTATAAAAAAATTGAGCTAAAGGAAACTTCACACCAAATGAAAAGCGATATAGATATACGTTAGATTTTGAGGGATGTTGTAGAGTTGGAGAATTAGATTTTCCCAATTTACAAATGGTGTATTCAATATACAAAATGTTGTTTTTTGTACAATCTTTTGGAAGAGATGTATAAAATTTCATGATGTTGGGAAATTAAAATATTTTACATTTTGTAAACATATTACACATCATGTAAATTGTTTGGAGATATTTTATGTTCTTAGATTTGGCGTATAATTCATTTTTGACCAAATATATGACATGAGAACAACAACAAGACCAAATATGCAATAAATATTAATGATCCTCATCAATACGAGAGCCTATCTGGAGCCTATAATAGGTTATAAACCCTAATACTTTGGACATACAGAGCTGGTAGTGACCAATGCTGGGAGTGAGAAGCTGTATTTTTTAGGGTCCTCCGTGAGTTCTTCTCCCATTTCATTATTCATTAATTTATAATTCTCAATCCCTCTAATACAATAATCACTAGTATTAGGGGAAAATCCACATTATTTTATGGTAATGTAATATAAGGGTGATGGTTGATTTGATTCATTTATTTTAAGAATTGGTGTATATGGTTTGTGAAATTTATTCTTCATATCCCAATCCTTTCCTTTTTAATCTAAAATGAAAATTGATAATTGAATAAAAAATAGATAATAAAATCACATAAATGAGTACCCTAGATAGGTCATGAAAATTTATATCTTTAGTAGAAATCTTGTTTAAATATATTATTGAGATAAACTCGATTCACTGAAACCCCAAATTATGAGACCAAGGTAAATAGTGTATTGTCGCATTTACGAGATACTAGAGAAATTAATTCATCCAAATAATGTCTCTAGCACCAATCATGAATTAATAAACCTAATTACTTAAATCCACTTGTACCCAAACACTACAATTACAAATCCCTATCATGTTCTTCCAAACCATTTTTCAGACCAATCAACTAGTCTTATTCATTTTCATTCTGATTTCATAAAAAATAAAAAAAATATTTTATTAACATCATTATACATTTTAAAAAAATAAATCTTTCAAAATCATAATCAAATTATTTCACCATCTCTATGGGTTAGACCTCAATTTTTAATAATACTACATTTTAGTTAATGGAGTAGCATTGTCAAAGTTTTTATAATTTTGTTTTTTCATAGACCCAATGGGAATCAACGACACCCTATTGTTTTGTCAAACTGGAACCTTTGATAGGGATGTTTTCTTTTTAGTTTTTTGGATTTTTATTTTTTATTTTTTTATTTCAATTTATTTTTATACATTTGATGTGTTCATGTTTTGGATCTCAAATTTTAAAATTTTAATACATGACAACAACACATAGTGTAAAGTGAAATGAGGTCACCCAGTCAAACCCCCATTTTGAATCAATATCAATGACTAAAGTTACTAAAATCATGGATGGTTCTGAAAAAAAATCAAGGGACAGGGTATCTTCCAATAGATCCATGACTAATGACACTCACATACTATGGAGACCATCAAGCAAAAGATTTCAACTATGAATCCTAGCACCCCCTATTGTGGTGAACCACATTGATATCAAGGATGAAATCATTTCAATAAGAATAAATAGTGTGAAACTCACCAAAAATTCACATGAAGATCCAAAAAGATATCAGGGATAATATCTACAACTATGTGACACAATCCAATTCCAAAATGTCTCATGTGATGTGGTAAGACATTGTCATTTCACTTGAGAGAGCATAATAATGGATCTAATGAATGCATACATATTCTATCACTACATGGGATGATGTAGAATGAATCATACTCATTTTATTCATTCCACCTCCTATATCAATTGATATATTGATAATTATTGTAATATTTTGACTTTTTGAAGATGAATAATCATATTCCACAAGGAAAAGTTATTAATATATGAATTAAAAATGACCCCATCATGAAATAGAGCTATGGATACTTATCCAAATATTCAATAAGTATTTTCATAGGGAAACATGTAAATTCATTATTCTATAGATAGAGGATCATGAATTAATAAGTCTCCTGAAGTGAGATACAACTTGTTGGATGATATGGTGAGAAACGGTTTCCAATGGGAATGAGAAACAACTAAATTAAAAGGCGTTAATGTAGTAAAAAACAATGACTTGATGGTGGAACATATAGAACAATTGACCAATAATATTGAAATCGTGATGGACCAGTAAGAAAACCACCAATATATGCATAATGTAGTTGATAATTATGCAGATTACAACTATGATAATCAAATTTAGTTTTGGAGACCCCAATAATAATGGGGGTAAGGAAAACAATAAAGAACCTAAGGATACCAACAATAGTCACCACATGAGACCACACTGATGATCCAGGTTCATACATTAGAAGATAAACATAAATGACTTTATTCAGGGTTGTACTCTATGGAAAAATAGAAGATGTGCCATACCCAAAGTTTTCATTGCGGAATATGAAGCATCAGGTTGGAAAAATTGCTAATAAGCATAGATAATGAAACAATATAACACTAATAAGATTCCCTGAAGTCCATCACCATAATGATTTGAAAATTATATATCTTAAATGTGTGTAAAATACAAAAAATAATTGGTATAGGATATTTGGGACAATAAAAAATTGATAGAAGATAAGGGGAAGGTGATAATGAACAAGTAGAAGAATAATATGAAGAATAATAACCACATCAGAACAATACATGACTTATTTTTTCAATACTAATGGTTAATGTTATGATAAACATGCCAAAATGTAAATTTAACACTTTACAAAAATTCATATTAACATTCCTTTTTCAGAGGATCTTGAAAACATAACGTCATATTAAACATTAAATAAAAATATGGTAAATAATAAAAAGAAAATGGGAGAGATTAGAATCATTCATATTACACAGGAGTGTTCATAAGTGGAATCAATGGACCTACCTAAGAAGAAAATGGTTTTAGGTTGATTTTAAATTCCTATATTTATCAAGTCTAACAAATATGAAAATGATTTGTGTAACTTAGGAGACAGTGACATTATCTTGTAGTACATGACATTAAAATTTTTGGGACTAGGTGAACAAAATATGATAAGAGTAATTCAATAATTAGATTAATCAAATTTAAAATAACTAAAAGGATTAATCAATGATATCCGAATAAAAGATGAAAATATCATCCTTCATGATGACTTCATAGTGTTGGATGTGGAAGATGAGAGAAGTAAACTCATTCTAGGAAGACTATTTTTAGTCATAGGGAACCCACATATTGATGCCCAAAGTGGAGAATTATATTATGAGTTTGAAGTGATCAAGTATGTTTTAACATCTATCAATAAATGAAGAACAATGATTTAAATTAAGGAAGAATAAACACATAAAGTTGGAGGTGTCACTAAAATTGAAGAGGTACATAAGTTAGATACAATTTTTCAAGAGGATTCTCAATAATGGAAGAATGTGAAGCTAAATAACAAGACCGATGACACCATAGGATTTACCGACACCACTATATTTTATTAAGGGAATCATGTATGGATGGTACATGATATTCCAATTAGGTTATCTGGATTGTTGATGAAATGGTGGATATGTCTAATGGAGATCAAGAAAGAACTACCATCTAGAATAATTATATTGTTTTGAGAAAAAGGATTGGGGCCATCTTATATGGATAGGGAACAACAAAGAACATTTATGGACCCCAAAGTGGTATAAAAGTTTCAATAATTGGTCAAGGGAGATGAAGCTGAAGGAGGTATGGTTGAGCTATTGACAATAAACAAAATCACTTTAAGGAGGAAACCTGAATTTTTATCAGTATTAATTTTAAATATATAAAATATTGTATTCCTTCACTACAAATATTTCAAAATTAATTGATAATGGAATTTGATTTCACATGATTATTTTTAATTTGTAGGACCACAAAGTCCCAGGTTTGTGGAAGGAAGACGAAGTCCAAAATGAGGTTTCATCAACATTACACGTCATGATGATAATTTAAAAATCATGAATGCAGAGAAGGAAGAACCTTTACATCCATGATTAAATAACCAGTATATAGAGAAGTAAGTGTTTCAAATCCAAAAAAAATCACATGTATTCTCAACATTTATTTCGAATTGTTAACTTACAATTGTACACGCTATATTTGATTCTTGCTTCAATCATGTGGACTATGTAACATGAAATAGCTTAAGATAATTATCATGACATGAATTTAGATTTCATTTTCAATAAATTTGAATTATAAAATGGTGAATATAATTAGTAAGGATAGTAATGTGGATTAGGAGTTGACAAATTATGATTTAGTGGAGCATGTCGATTAGTGTAAGTGATTTTTTTAGATTTGGGTATGTTATCATATTATGATATTTTCGTTCATTGAATTAATTATTAGATGAGATTGATATGATTGATTGTCCCAACTATTAGTCTCATTATCAAGACATCCATTGAACCAATATTTTCTAATATATATTTTTTATATTACTTGGGAATCATGGTCACAGTTTCTTAAATATATTCTTGTCATCTTATTAAAGTTATGATTGAACTGAATCTCTTTTCAAATTATATATGCATTATTTTTGTTAGCCATTATCCAGATACCCACCTTACACTAATCCTTTATATTCCCATAAAACCCATGTATTTCCTTGTTACTAAATGATCTAGGATACAAGCCCATATTTACCATTCCAACATACCTCTAAAGATATTGCATCAATATCAAACATAAGAGTGGGGAAAATGGAAACATGTGAATCGGATGTACATTTTGTAAAGAATAAGTGTGTGGGAAATTTCATGAGATCTGGGTATGGATAATTTATTATGTTTAATGAACACCCTCTTAAAAAAGAAAAACAGAACAAAAAGGGTTGCGTTTAAGGAAATTAAAAAATAAAAATTTATATGACTAGTGATATTGTAATAAATATTAAAATATTTACATGAAGAGATCATTAGTTTCTGGATGGTGGTTTTGAGAATTATCCCCATCACAATATTCAAAAATGAAAAAATTCTAACAAAATATAGTGGTTCAATTATTTCATTCCATATCATAATGAGACTACTCTGAGTAACTAGGAAAATATGGTACATTTATTATACTATTTTTTATTATCATGAAATTAACATTATCTTTGAACCTATGTACTGAGATTTTCCATTAATATCATTTATCAACCCACCCTAATCCATATTAATTTGATCTTAAATAGCGAAGACATCGTGATTAATAATGATGGTTTCTTTACACTATAGAGATGTTATATTCCATGAAAGCATTTGCTAAGTCAAATTTTCTTGAGGTATGTTCATCAAAAAATTAATTTGTACCCTAATGATGAGTAGAAGAATTAATTTGAGGTAAATTTCAATTGGCATGCATATTAATATCGAATTGAAAAATGCTAATTGATGACTAAAAAAGATTGTATATATCAAAAGAGGAAAAGTAAAATACATGTTTGAATTGATTCGATAAAAATCTAGGAATTAATGAATTTTATTTGTGTCATTATCAAACATTTAATTTTAAATTAGATCAATTGTTTTTATTTAATTTTAACTTGAATCATGGAAAGGTGAATGCCCAATTTAGAAGGTTGAGATTCTATCCTTGAGAACAAGTTTTAATTCAAGTTTGGTTGTATTTGATAGCTGTTTTTAAAACATATATTATATGGTATTTAAATATATTTATATATTTATTATATGGACTTATATCTCAAATTTTTTAATTACTTGAATTGATTTATGTTTTACTGAAGGATACAGGTTATCACTTGAATTTTGAGGATGTAGAGGAGCTGGAAAACTAGAGTAAACCGATGTACACATTATGTAATCCATTTACATGAATTTAGTTCTTTATGATGAGTTTTTTAAATAGATACATTGAATTTCATGAGTCCTAGAATTTATAATATTACACCTCATATAAACATATTACTCATAGTGTAAATTTTCAAGACGAATTTAATGTTCCTAGATTCAGCATATCTTTGATTTTTGACCAAAGAAATGAAATGTGACCCTCCTCAGACCATCCTTTAATGAAATATTAATGAACCTTATCAATATAATAGCCTATATAGAGCCTATAGATGGAGTTCTGACCTTCTGTTGTTGGATATCTAGAGCCACTAAGGACTAAAAATTGAGGGAGAAGCTGCATTGTGAAGTGTCCTCCTTGAGATCATCTCCCTTTTATTTATGAATTCATTTTCATTAATATTACACTAAACTCCTCTCATAACTATGATGTGGTGGGTAAAACATAATTTTACAAGGGTAATTTAATATAAAGTGGATGGTTTGTTGGATTGATGTATTTTATTTGTTCACGTATTTGGTTTGTAAAATTTTTTATTCATCTTCCAACACATTTTGTTTGCTATTTCATGACAATTTATAATTGAATAAAAATGGGTATTAAAATTTTACAAATAATAACCCTAACAAAGTCATGAAAATTATGAAATTTAGTGGAAATCAGGTTTAAATATGGTGTTCATAAAAACTCGATTCGGTGAAACCTTAAATTTTTTTACCAAGGGAAATATGGTATTTGATGTGTTGAGAAGGGGAAACCATGGTCGTTGGATCATCTTAATATTTATTCCAACAATAATCATGAATTAATATACCTATTTTAATTATTAAAATTTCACATTAACACTAAAACTACAAAACCCTACCACACATTTAAAAATCAAATTTCAAACAATTCAATCAATCTATTTCGTTTTTATTATATTTTATTACAATCAATCAGAAAAAACTTTTCATCACCTATTTTGACAATTTAATATGATTAATTATTTTGAAAATGTAATAAAACTAATTTATAATCTTTACGGTTTCAACCTAGAACATTCCTAATTATATGTTTTAATTAATTGAGTAGCATAGTTTGAGATTTGATAAATTTATTTTTTGCATAGACAATTATATAATTAAGGAGGCCCTCTGTGCCTATCAATTACCCATGTTGTTAGAATATGGAAGTGGAAAAACCAAAATTTTGGATTAATCTTCTGAGGATAAATAACATAAATATGAATATATGATAATAACCCCTGCGAACAACGATACGAGGAAATCCATAATAAATGTCCCATATCAACACCAACCGCCCTACCATTAAATGATGTAAGAACTCAATAAACCCAATGAAGAATCATTAAAATAGTATATCCTAGTGGTTTTCAAAATATTCCTTATCAGGAACCCTTTTCTAAGGGCCATTCACCAAATTCCATGGTATAAAAAAATCATTAAAGACATGTGCATCAAGAGAATGAGATTGGGAGGTAATGAAGAGTTATGATTTTGTATGAATTATTCTACCCTGATAACCCAAAAAATTTATATGAAATTTCATGATCATGGTATATTCACTATCCACCAAATAATAGAATAGAATAATTTCCAATCTAATGTGGGATTTATAATCATCAATTAATGTAATGACTTTTTTCCTTTTTATTATTCTTTACATGTGTGAGAAATTAAACCAAACATAGTGGTTGTGAAACTCACCCATCATTCAAATGACAACCCAATAATGTTTCTTAAATATGTCTTCATAAGTGTAAAAGGATTTTGGTTCCCTTCTGGAATATACATTCTCAACCAAAAATAAGAACATTTTTAAGATCATTCTTTATTCAGTCTAGGTTGGATATTCCTCAAGACTTCAAATGTCACGACCCATCTCCCGGGGCCCATGCCATGACAACCACAATCCCACCTTCAATAGGCCATGGGCTACTGACTATCACTGAAAGGCGTATTCCCTAAAATCGAGAGTACATTGCCTTTATATCCTGTAAACACACTCAGCCAAGAACACAACAAGATAAGAACATGAGTAAATTGTAATTTAAAAAAGAGTGTGTACCGTAAGTAAAAGGGGATAGAATACAAGCCCAATTGGAAAGTGTAAGAAAATTGGAAGTACAAGTAAACTGAAATAGCTCATATGGACACCCACCAAGGATCCTATCATAAGGGAAGGTACAAATCTCGAATGGTCATCTCTGTTGTACGCCTCATCTAATTTCCACCTTAGTGATACTTCCAGTCCTAGTACTCTCATCCTCTATCACCATTTTCTGTCATCTGAACCAAACACAACAAGGTGCAGGAATAGACAGTCCATGGGTGGATATAACGATACTCAATAGGGACCCCGAGACCCTCGATGGTCTCACAAAACCCAAAAAAGGATAAACCAAAAATCATGAAAATGTTTGACAACACTACTTAGGTATATACCCATACATATACATATGTTATCATGTATTCACATCTAATTCATGAGGGACTCAAGTACCAAATCCATAGCTAATGTGCAACTGTTCCACCAAGGATAGAATACCACCAAGGTAACACTACAAAGGTAGGTACCACGGAGGTAAGGCCACACAGAAGAGTACCACAAGGGTATCACCATGACGGTATGTACAACAATGGTGTGCCACAATGAAGGTTAACAAAAATGTAAAGACATATCTCACACTAGGTGTAACTTTGGTACGGTATCAAAGATGATTATATATAACTACTAAATCATCTTACTCTGTTAAGAGGTAGACCCATGTAGGATCCAAAATCATCAGACCCATGTAGATGCTAGTACAACATACCAACGTAGAATCCTATTATAGCAGATTCATGTAGGATCCAAGAGTAGACTCACGTATATTCCTAGAGTGGATCCAAGTGAGACTCTCTATCATAGACCCATGTAGGATCACAAAGCACATACCGCCAAAAGATCTTTTTTCTAATGTCATGGACAACTATAGGGTTCCTACACTAAGATTGTTTGATTCTGGTAGGGTCCTCTCCTCAAGAAACATGTCGATACACCAACTTCCATGAAGTCCCATGAATAATTATCCCAAAGGACCGCTACATGATTGGGGTCTCAACGCAATAGACAGTGTGTCAATCAGACGCCCAGTCTGTATGTTATTGGCCTTTTAGTCCCAAGGCCCCCATGGGATTCGTGTCCGATCCAACCCAGTCGTACCCGAAACATATCCAAAACTCAAGTGAGTTATACCAATATGACCATCTCGATCCAAGGATGCAGGCACCGTAGATGGTTCTTCACATGGATGATCATAGATCAGGATATGGCCGAAGAAACACAAAGGGTCGATGTTGGTCCAGGTCCGGTCTGACCCGGTCGGATAGACCCGGGTCCAGTCTGCTGGGTGGGATATGGTGTGTGGGCCGACGTTGTGGTGGAAAGTGGTGCAGTGACATTCGTTTCTTGGTGGACGGCCTACCTCCTCCACATGCCGCGGTCACACACCGCAACACCATGGGCGCCCTACGCTGTCAACTGCCCTCCCTTCTTCGCCACTACACAAGGCCGTGACTCTTACATTCCTAGTGTCGCAGATGCCCACCGCCACCTCCCCTTCACGTGGTCAGATGATGACGGCCTCTATATTGGCCGACGGGCCATGGCCCTTCTCCGGCGGCACAGTTGTGCCACCGCCATCTTTGCATCCGGTCGTGGTTCCAACCTCCACTCCCGAGTCCCACTTATGCCAATCACCGACACCAGTCACCGTCTTCCTCCATAGTGAATATTGCATCATAGAGCACAAGGGTTTGGGAGAGGCCGGGACAGGTTTTTTTTGTCCTGCACCCTCTGTGTTAGAGTGGTAGAAAATGTCTCAGTGAGAGAGATTCATCGTAAAAGAAAAATAACTATGTTAAATCAAAATCACACCCCTACCTAGAAGGTTTTTTGATGACACTGAGGAGGGAATGATGGTTGTTGGTTCATTTTCATTGAAAATGTTCCTCATTGTAGAGGGCGTTCTTCGTTGGAGAGTGTGTTCATCATTGTATATGGCGCGTTCTTCATTAGAGAAAGAGTTTCTCCATGTCCTCCCAAAGTTCTCCTCTCCTTTTCCAAAACTCTTTCCCCACGAGATGTATTGTTCGAATTTAAAATCATAGAGTATAATTTAATTAAACTTTTTCATTAATTAAATTATGGTGGCACAATAAATAATGAGATAACCAAGAGTCACCTCCCTCATTAAAGAGTGAGTTCATGGGTTGGGTGGTCCCCCTAATTAATTTCAAATTTGGTGGTTTTCCAAATAGGGAGTTCCCCACCACCAAGAAACGAAAAGATAGGTTGCAAATAAAATAAAAAAAATTTAGTTACTTTATTTTTATTTCCATGAAAAACAAGAAATCTTGAATTCACCCTCTTCCTACTACAGTCGAGGTGAATGTCTCCTTAAGCGAGTACAGGAGCTATGAGTTTAACAGTGTCCTCAGATTTCAATTCCAAGCACCGGTTCAGACATTACAAAAACCCCCTCACACGTTTACTGAACATACCTAAAAAATGTTCAGAAATTCATTCTGGGCACACCGGGCCTTCTAATCACATGACATCAATTTTTTTCGGACTCATAACATTCCCATATAATTAAAAAAATTACATGAAATTTTTGGGGTCTTTACATTCTCCCCACCTCAGGGCATTGTGTCCCCAAAATCCAAAAGACAAACTAGAAAAAAAAGTGTGGGTACTAACCATGAATCTGAGCCTCCCACTCCCATGTTCTCTCCTAGAGGATCCCATGCATCCAACGTACGTGCACCAAATTTATCGATCACCCACGAAGGATCCAGTTCTGTTGATCCTCAATCTCTATTGGATCCTCTGTAAACGTCACCCCATCATCTATGTCCACATCTCTATGGTCAATGATGTGTGAAGGGTCGTGCACATATATCCTTAGCTGGGATACATGGAAGACATCATGCACCCAGTGAAACTGTGGTGGAAGATCTAAGCGGTAACCCACCTCACCAACTTTGTTGAGGACCTAAATGGGTACGATAAACATTAAAGATAACTTATCGCCCCGAACAAATATTCACAATCCTCATTGGGGTGAGACCCTTTGAAAGATGTGGTCACCATCCTTGAACACCAGAGGTCTCTAACTTCTATCGGCATAAGACTTATGCCTACTCTGTGCAGTCTTCATTCACTCCTAGATGATCTCCTCATTCTTTGTGGTAGCCCATCTATATCTGGTCCCATGAGTGCTTAATCCCCTGTGTCAGTCCTGCAAAAAGGTGATCTGCAAGGATAGCCATACATAGCCTCGAAATATGACATCACAATGGAGGAGTGATAGTTGTTGTTATAGGCAAACTCTACCCAAGAAAAGTGATCCTCCCAGCTATGACTGAAGTCGAGGATGCAAGCATGCAACATGTCCTCGAGGATCTGAATGGTTTGCTCTATCTGTCCATCCATATGAGGATAAAAGGCGGTGCTCAAATGAATATTCATCCTAAAATCCTCTATAACCCCTTCCAGACCCTGGATGTGAAACATGCATCACGATCGGGGAAAATCGTCTAGGGTGCTCCATGGAACCGAACGATATTATGCACAGAAAGACATCCCAAGCTCTCTACTGAACCCTACACTCTGATCAGTAGGATGTGGGCCGACTTTTTGAGTTGGTCAACGATCACCTAGATATATTCATGACCTCTGAATGTATGTTGATGTCTTGTCACAAAGTCCATAGATATTCAATCCCACTTCCACTATGGGACCTAAAAAGGATGAACTAAGCCTGGTGGAACCTGATGCTCCGCTTTCACATGCTGGCAAGTGAGGCACAGAGAGACAAACTCGGCTAATACTTTTTACATTCACGACCACCAGTGCGGTCGTGAGATGTCTGGGTACATCTTCACAACTCTAGGATTTACAACTAGAGAGGACATATGGAACTCCCTCAATACTTCTTTCTAAAGCGACACTAGTACAGTGGTACGTCCTCTAAAATGGATGACGTTCTTCGCACCTTCATAAAATTCATCAGGTGACAGTCATGTGGATATCTAAGCACGTAGAGCCTCGTAGTCAGTGTCCCCAAGTCGTGCCTCTATAACTTGCTAAAGGAGTGGGGGAGTGACTATATGAGACAGAAGAAAAGATACTCCATCTTGATCCACAAAGGATATTTGAAAAGTGGCCAGCTGATCTGTCTCCTCACCTAGCAGTTGTATTCCAGATCTCCTGCTGATTTCATCTGCTACAACATTCCCCTTTCTATGAGTATAGAATATCTGTAAATCATTTGCCTATATAAACTCAAGTAAACACCACTGTCGTAGGTTCAGTTCCTTCTGGAAGAAGATATATCTGAGACTCTTTTGATCAGAGTAGACTGTAAAATGTTAGCCCATCAAGTACTATCGCCAAATCATCAAGGCGAAGACCAGTAATGCTAACTCTAGGTCATGGGTAGAATTTTTCTTCCCATGCTATCTCAACTATCGACAACCATATATGATAACAACTTTCTCCTGCATTAGGAAACATCTGAGCCTCGTCACTGATGCGTCGTAGTAGACTATGTATCCAATACCCTCATCCAGTAGCCCCAAGAGGGGGGCACAAGTTAGCCTCTGCCTCAGCTCCTAAAAACACTGCTTTTATCTCTCCAATCATATGAAGGGTTTCCCATTATTCGTTAATGCTGATAAAGGTGCTTTAAATATGGAGAAATCTAGAAATAACCTTCAGTAGTATCCATCCAAACCCAGGAATCTTTGTACCTCGGCCACACTCCAGTGTGTCTCCCAAGAAAGTACCCCCTCAATCATCACTGGATCCACCTCAACTCTACCCTCCAAGAAGATATGTCCCAAAATTAAACCTATTTTATTTGAATTGTCACTTCAAGAGCTTACCATAATGATGGGGCACTCGGAGTGTGTCCAGTACTATCTATCAATGATAGGCATGATTCTCCTCAGTAGTCGAGTATATCATAATGTCATCGATGAAGACTGCTAAAAACGATCAAGGTATGGCGGAAAGATCATGTTCATGAGTACCATGAATAGTATTGGAGTGTTTTTCATGCCGAACGGAATGACCAAAAACTCATAATGGTCATACCAACATCTCAAAAGCCGTCTCCTTCACATCCACTTCCAGTTCTATGAGATGGTGATTTCCTGATCTGATGTCTATCATTGAGAACAACCATGTTCCCTTCAGCTGATCAATGATGTCAGAAATCCTCAGAAGTGGGTACTGGTTCTTCTCGGTCACCAGGTTCAGGTGTCGATGGTAACACCCCAAGCATCCATGGTACACTTCTCTATGAAAAATACAGTAGCGTGTATTGTACGAAACATCAAGATTCTAACACACACCACAACCAAAGTAGATGTTATGAACAATAATACCCCCTTTTTGAAATTTTATAAATTTTATTATTCAAATTAGACTTCATTTTTGGATTTGGAACATCAAAATTAGCATAGGGTGAGTTTTTGGTGGTTTTCTGAGAACTTCAATTTTTTGATGAATAGTGAAAAATAAAAAACTATATTTAAAAATAACATTTTAATCCAAATAATTTATGGTGATAAATTACACTATTGAGTTGTTTTAAAGTATAGTTAGAATATATTTTTACCATTTAATCCAATGTTGTTAAATGGACGTAATTTCACATTTATACTAGACATAATCAAGTTTCAATATTTTGATAGTTATTATTTCTTAAAAAACAAAATTTTTGTTTTGACCATAGGAATTAATTTTAATTTATTTCTCCCACTTATGTGTTTTGAATTTACAAAAATGGATTCCATATTTTGAATCAGTAGGTCCAAATTGAGTAAATATTTAACTTATATTTTTAGACATTTTCAATAATTACTTCGGTAAATATTTTATTTACCATGGTTAAAGTGTAAATCCGGTAAATAAGGGTAAAAAATATATTAAAAAATTATTAAATTACTCTAACACGTGTCCTAATCATATTTTATGATACATGTCCGACCATGGAAATCTTTGGGTCGCTTTTGGGACCACATAGAGCCACTTGTAAGTGATAATGACACTATATTAATTAAGCTACAATAAATACAAAAATGACATTGGCATATATCTTTTAGAAAAACAAATTTTACATATGGTTATATATGTTATAATTTTGACTGCAAATATTCATTAGAAAGTTAAAAATATTTCCTACATAATGGTATTTTATCTATATTTTTTAGACATTGAATAATTAAATTTATTTATGACACAATAATGATGAATTATTTTCTATATTAATGAAAGAATCAAATAAATAGAATTATAAATGTTACAATAAATAAAATTTGAATGTTTTGAGGCCATCCACGAATTTTCTAGATTAATATGATATTTTAGTATTGATTGAATGAATCTATTTCTAATTAATAATGTTTTTATGACTTTAACAACAATCAATTATTAAATAGTGTCAAAATTCACAAAAAATAATTTTTTAAAGCATATTCTGTTATTAATTGATATAATATTCCTAACAATCAAAGGTTTGGCTAAAAGACTTATCTTATGATAGGTATGTCATTAATGAACCTCTTTGGGTTCTCTTTGAAGTGTATAGTTTTTTTATTAACCATATAATATAAAAATAAAAAGAGACATAGTAAATGTAAAACTATTTAACTAAGAGTTAAATATAAAAGTTAAGGTTAATATAGTGAGCCAAACCTATCTAAAACCTTTTTCTTGAGTAGTTTTTGACCCATCCCAAACGTATATTTTAAATAAATCATTTTGGAGCCATTAGAAACTGAATATGAATTTATTATAAAATAATATTTCTAGCTTTTCCTATGGTGCCCCTCACCCCTCTTATAAAAGGGAACTCCACCTTCTCTCAAATTCACACCTTCAAAGCCTTTTGGCTTGGCCAACCCCTATACAAATATCATCTCAACGTCCCTAACTTAATCCTAGAGGCCTTCCATCAGTCAAAAAGCTAGCTTACGATACCCTTTTGATCAAATCAAAAGGAAGAACCTGAAAAAGAGGTAATAATTTCAACACCCTCTTTCATGTTCTTTTCTTATTCCACTTATTCTTTCATTGTTATTTCCATAATAAAATAATAATACCGGTATCATCTATACAATGTGATGTTATTATTAATATGGAATATCCATATTCATTATTCTATTCATCTTTTGAATGACATGTCACCATACCTGCGTACGTATGGATTACCGTCTCCATGTCGTGGTGTAATTGTTATTCAAAACATTATTATTTGGATTGGTATAATAATGATGTTTAATTAATTTATATAATAAATATAATAGTATAATGATTCTATATATATGATATACCATCCAATTATATTTTATTTTAATATCAAAAAAATGATATTGTCGCTCGTGCGTATGTACGGATTACCGTCTCCACGAATGCAATGAGATTCATTCCCCATCCTATGCATTCAAGGATAATTTTCATTTAATGATTAAAAATAATTTTTAAAGACATGATTTAATTCTTGATATGAATAATATAAAACATTTCCATAACAAACACGACATATGTATCAAAACATATAAAATAAAACGAGTAAGTGAACACCCGAAACAAACATAATAATAAAATATTATTAACAAATAAATATCAAAAGATCATATATGATATCATATTAATGTATATGATTCTTGAATAATTTAATAACAATTATTTCAGCATTATACAGGTGGTTAACCAAACCTCAACCAATGAAAAGTACAAGGTAATGGTTTGTTTCACAATCTTTTCATTATCCGTGGTTGTTTATACGTACTTATCTACTCGGACGTCTTTATCATCCACATCCATGTTTCATAAAAATGTATTTCAAAACATTCTGTATATTTTATAAACTATTCGTTAAAGTCATTTATACCATTTTTTGACTTTTTATAATATTTTTATAAATAAATATTTCCTTCTTTTTCCAAATAAGGTCCTTTTATTCTTTTCGACAAAATTAAGGTAAGAATGAATTTTCTTAACTTATATGGTGGGTGCGGCTATTTTATGCTGTTATAAAATAGTTGAAGATTCCCTTTAAATATTATAAGAATATTTTCAATGTAAATGTTTTCTTTTATAATTACTTGACTTTTAAATTATTTTAAAAAAAGTGAAATTTCTCTCGAATAGTTTTTGTTTTCATCAATGTCAACATTTTTTAATGGATTTTAAGAATATTTGATGTTGATTTATTATGATACAAAAAATTCATATTTTATTGAATGATTATTTATATGTTTGACTATATATGTGTTATTTTTATACTATTAATGGTTTATGGATAAGTATTGAGATTTCGTATGCTAGTTTTATTCCGAATGTTTTTGTTTTGTTTAAACCTATTCATATGAGGAATGCATTAGAGTTAGTAAGTGTCGGGTGGAGCCCGGTATAGAACCTTGAAGAATCAGTAGGTCTAAGGAGACAAACTAGTGTCTTGGCCTGAGGCCTTGAAAAAATCATAATTGTAGTTCTGGCCCAAGGCATTGACAATGTGGTTATGATAGTCTGGCATTATGCATTCCATCATTATGAAAGTGGTTATTGATATTGCTTGTAATTATTCAACTAGTAGAATATCCATGTGAATATGTAAATGGAACTATTTCATTTTATTTTTTCCATATTATGCTGAATCTCAATTTTAAAAGGCTTTTGTTTTAGTTATACATTTCCATAAATGTTTATTCTTATTTATGAAAGTTTCTACTATATTGTTATCATTAGTGAGAATCTGAGCTCACCCCTATCTATGTTTTATTTTTCCCGGGATGTGAAGAAGTATTTTATGACTGACCTGTAGGGATAGTCTGTGGGAATATGGGTGTGGAATATGGAGACTATGTTATTGTGGTTTTTCACTTTATGATGCAATGTAAGACTTATGAATGTATCTAGTGCTTCATATGCTACTAAACTAATTGGTCCTTCGAGACATGATCTTTTGTGATCATGATAATGATACGTAATAATTTACCTACTCTGGGTAACTGGGGTCAGGGAGTTAGAGTTGGTATCAGAGGATGTTTAGTACAAACCATGGAAGCTATATTTAGGTAAACTCTGATTAGAGCACATTACCCTAAGATAGACATTGAGGATTAGTATAGAAGAACATACTAGAATTTTGGTATTGTAGATATTTTGTGAGTTTTCCTAGCAATACATCCCTATATAGATACCAATAGGTAGATGCGGCTCTAGCATATATGTACCTAAGGGTAAAACCCAAAAACACCTCTTTGAGCTAGAATCAAATGGGAACTAGTGAACGACAACGAGCCTTGTTGCAGTCTTGGTTATGACACTCCCGAGGGATATGCTTTGGATAATTCTAATTTTCATTAGAAAACACTATGAAGGGATTATGATTATATACATACTTATAGAAATCATTTTTATGATTATGGATTATATCCACAGACTTTTCAATTTATGTTAAATGTTTTACATGTTTGGATTTATGTATTGTGATTCATAAACTAATCTAGTGAATGCCATTTTTTAGAAATGCCACATAGTGGAAGTAATGGAAACCATATCAATGAACACACTCCATGTAAGGATTTCCCTCCTGGTCAAGATAATTATAGTGGAGCTGGTGATACAACTGGTGTTGATTAACTTATCACTATTCTAGGACTACTCACACAGGTTATGAATAATAACCTTACCAGTATAGATCATCCTGATACTCAATGTGGAGGATCAATTTTATACCTCTTTATGAGGCAAAAACCTCAAAAATTCAATGGGAGTAAAAATCCCTTAGTGGCTAAGCAATGGATAAATTCCTTCGAGAAAATATTACATGCCTTGGGGGGTAGTGAAATGGAAAAAGTTGCCATAGAATATTACCACCTCACTTGTGATGCTGATCAATGGTGGTCATTTATTAAAATAAAAATGGAAGATGATGAAGTCTAAAATATGAAATGGAGGGAGTTTAAAGAGCATTTCTTAGAAAAATACTTTCCTTGTGACCATCGAACAGATATGGAAAGACAATTTCTAAATTTGAGGAAAAAGGAGGATTAGAATGTCACAAAGTATGAGGATAACATTAAAAGGATACTGAGGCATGAAACAGATTATATCCGTAACCCAAGAAGTAAGATTGATCATTTCATTTATGAGTTAAAACCGTTTCTTCTTCGAGCATTAGTATCATAATACATCTCATCGTACAAAGACATTGTATTATGAGCTATCAAGATAGACAAAGAATTCACTAAGTCAAATGACATTAAAGCAAAGAAAGATAAGAAGAGATCTGCTAAACACTATAGAAATGGAAATAAGGGGAAGAAGGGAAAAGTTGAATATCTATCATACAGAAAATGTGGGAAGAAAAACTCATGTAATTTCTTGAAGGGAATGTGGGTCTGCTACAAATGTGGTGAAAAAGTCCACCAAGCACATGATTCCAAAGGGAATAAAGAAGTTACGTATGTTCAATGATACAATTGTAGTAAGATACGACACTATTAAAATTAATTTCTTACATTTTAGGGAAACATACCTCAGAAAATTCCAAGGGATCAAGGCCAAGCATATCTGATCACCACTGCTGAGGTTGAAGCTCTTAAAGATGTGGTGGAAAGTAGTTTAATGGTTTCCTCATGTTTATCAAATGCATTATTTGATTCTGGATCATCGTATTGTTTCATATCTTCCCAGTTTTCTAAGTAAATAAGATATTTCCAATTTGATTTAACAAAGGAGTTGTCAGTCGAAACTCTTAAGGGAAGTGTCATTGCTACAAAGTTTTGTGAATCAGCTTCCATTAGGGAATATAAATTTTCTTTATCTGCTGATCTCATCATCATAACCATGATTGAATTTGATATAATCCTCGGTATGAATTGGCTTTTGGACCACGATGAAACAATTTATTGTTTGAAGGAGGATAATATTGTTGATGAAGATGATTAAGAACACCTTATCTTTAGAGAAGAATGTTCACCACCAAATTCTTATCAAGATCCACCCCCAGTAGCTCAACTAAATTAAATTATTGGGGTGGAAGAGAATGAAGTGACTGTGGGTGAGGAAAAGAATGTTCAAATAGATGATGTAACTATTATTAGAGAATATGTTAATGTGTTTCTAGAAGATTTTCATGTATATCCTCCAGAACGAGAAATAGAGTTTTCCATTGACTTAATTCCTGGTTCAAGGCCCATATCAAAGACCCCTTATAGAATGTACACTATGGAATTAGTGGAACTAAAAAACAACTAGAGGAATTGAGTAATAAGGTATTTATTCACCCTAGTGTTTCTCCATGGGGAGCCCATGTCCTTTTGGTTAAGAAGAATAATGGATCTATGAGGTTATGTATCATCTACCAAGAGATCAACGCTGTAATAATAAAGAAAAATTATCCCCTGCCTCACATTGATGATTTATTTGACCAACTTCATGGAGATGAATAATTTTTATAGATTGACCTTTGATCTAGATACCATCATTTGTTTGTGAAGAATAAATATATTCTGAAAACTTCATTTTGGAACAGGTATGGACATTACGAGTTTATAGTAATGCCTGTTAGGATGACTAATGCACCCTCTGTTTTCATGGATCTAATGAACATAGTTTTGAAGGAATATCTTGATGAATATATAGTGGTTTTTATTGATGATATCTTTGTATATTCCAAAATCAACGAAGATTAAGAAAACCAGTTGCGCATTTTCCTGAAGACTCTAAGAAAACATGAATTATATGGGATGTTTAGCAACTGTGAATTATGGCTTCATGAGATTTCTTTTTTGGGCCATATTGTCTCTAATCTTGGAATCTCTATTGTTCCTTCTAAGATAAGAGAAATCCAAGAATGGCCAACACCAATGATTATAACCGTGGTACACAGTTTTCTTGGTTAACAGGTTATTATTGACGTTTCATCCAGAATTTTGCAAGATTGGATAACCAATTATCAAATCTCATAGGTAAAGGGGTTAAATATGTTTGGACAAAATAGAGTGAAGAATGTTTTGAAGAACTAATGAGAATAGTAGTCAATGCTCCTATATTGACTCTACAATCGAGGAATTAGGGTTTGTTATTTATTATGATGCATTGAAAAAAGGACGTGGTTGTGTCCTTATAAAGAATGATAGGGTTATTGACTATGCATCATGATAGCTGAAAATTCATGACAAAATATATCCTAATCATGATATTCAGTTAGCAGTTGTAATAATTTCTTTGATTATATGGAGACACTATCTATATGGTGAAAAATGTGAGATTTATACTGATTACAAGAGTTTGAAGTATATTTTCTCACAGAAATAACTCAACATGAGGGAAAAGAGATGGCTTCAAATACTCAAGGATTATTATTATACAATACACTACCACCCATGGAAGGTAAATAAAGTGGAAGATGCTTTCAGTAGAAAGGATCATTGAGTTTTGAACAAGATGATAGTTGAATGGGATCCTATTTTCATTGATCTAGTAAAGATAGACATGGGAATAACTATGGAAGGTGAAACATAAAAGCTTTTTCAAATGGTTTCCAAACCATCTTTACTAGAATTGATTAATATTTATCAGACCAATGATAAAGAGTTTCAATAGAAGATTAAATATGTGAATGATGGGTGATTGAGTGACTTGGTGTATGAAGATGAAAATATTAAATTTTGGAAGAGACATTGTGTTCCTGATATACCTGATATAAAAAGGGAATTGTTGGGCAATGCTTATAGTTCCAATTTCTCTATACACCCTGGGATCACCAAGATGTATAGATATTTTAAGGAACATTTTTTGTGGGAAAAAATGAAGAGGGAGATTGTTGATTTTGTGTCACGATGTATCGTTTTTCAACAAGTGAAAGCTGGAAGGCAATGGCCTGGAGGAGTTTTGCGAACTCTTCCCATACTTGAGTGGAAATGGGATAATATCACGATGGACTTTATCATGGTACTACCCAAGACACCTAGAAGGAACGATGATATATGGGTCATTGTTGATCTTATTACCAATTCAGCACATTTTCTTGTAATCATGTTGGATTTACCACATGAACGTCTACCAATACTATATATTAATGAAGTTGTGAGACTTCATGGAGTACCCATATCAGTTGTTTCTGATCGAGATCCAAGTTTGACATCAAGATTCTAGAAAAGTGTTCAGAAATCCTTGGATACTGAACTTTGTTTGGGCACTACATACCAACACCAAACAGAAGGACAATCAGAATGGACTATTCAAACATTAGAAGATATGTTGAGATCATTCTTACTTGACATTCAGGGTATGTGTGATCATTATTTACCTTAGGTAAAATTTTCCTATAATAATATCTTCCATTCAAGTATTCAGATGGCACCATATGATGGGTTATATAGAAAGAGATGTCTCACACCAACCTATTGGGATGATGTTGGTGAAATAGAACTCGTAGGCCCAATACTTGTAGAGGAAACAATCAAAAAGCTGAAGGTTATCCAAACCCACATCAAAGCAACACAAAGTAGGCAGAAGAGCGATGTCGATAACCAAAGAAAGGATTTGGAATTTCAGGTAAGAAATCTTGTTTTCATGAAGGTTTCTCCATGGAAGGGTGTTATACGTTTCAGTATGAATGGAAAATTGAGTCCCAGGTACATCAGACCTTTTGAAATTATAGAACAAATAGGGGTTGTATCTTACTGTTTGGAAATACCGCCAAATCTCTCCAAAGTTCACTATGTGTTCCACATATCACTATTGAGAAAATACATTCCTGACCCAACACATGTACTCTTCTAAGAAGAATTATAACTAGAACTCAATCTATCTTATTGAGAAGAACCTACCAAGATTCTGGACACACGAGGACAAGTGCTGAGAAACCAGACAACTCGTCTGGTAAAAGATTTATGAAGAAACCATAAGTTGTAAGAGGCAACATGGGAACCTGGGTAACCTATAATGAAGAACCACCCGAGTATTTTAACACAGTAATACTCTAGAAATTTCAAGGATGAAATTATTTTAATTATGGGAGAATTTAACACCCCAATCTTCCATGATACACTTCTCTTTGAATAATACAGTAGTGGGTGTTGTACGAAACATCAATATTCTAACACACACCACAATCAATAAACATAGCCATTATAATATTAATACCCACTTTTTGAAATTTTATAAATTTTATTATTCAAATTGGACTTCATTTTTGGATTCATAATATCACAATTATCTTAGGGTGAGTATTTGGTAGTTTTCTGAGAACTTCCATTTTTTGATGAATAGTGAAAAATACCAAACTTTAATTAAAAACAACATTTTTAATCCAAATAATTTATAGTGATAAATTATACTAACGAGTGATTTTATAGCTAGAATTTATTTTTACCATTTAATCCAATGTTGGTAATTGGACGTAATTTCACATTTAAACTTGACATAAACATGTGTCAATCTTTTGATAGTCAATATTTCATTAAAAACACGCATTTTAGTTTTGATAATAAAAATTAATTTTAAATTAATTTCCCCAAATTCTATGTTTCTAATAGAGAAAAATGGATTCCATATTTATAATTAGGAGGTCCAAATTTATTAAATAGGAATCTTTTTTTTGTCATTTTGAATAATTACTTCGGTAAGTATTTTATTTACCATGGTTAAAGGGTAAATTCGGTAAATAAGGGTAAAAAATATTATTAATATAATATTAAATTACCCTAAAATGTGTCTTAACCCTATTTTATGATACATGTCCAGCCATGGGAATCATTGGGTCGATTTTGGGTCCCCATGAAGCCACTTGTAAGTGATAATGACACTTTATATTAATTAAGTCAAAGTAAATACAAAAATAACATAGTCATATATCTTTTAGAAAAACAATTTTACATAGGGTTATATATTTTTTATTTTTTACTATAAATATTAATTTGAAATATAAAAATATATCCTAGATAATTTTATTTTATTTATAATTTTTAGTCATTGAATAATTAAATTTATTTTTGACACAATAATGATGTAGTATTTTCCTTGTTAATAAAAAAATCAAATAAATGGCATTGTAAATGTTACAATAAATACAATTTGATGGTTTTGATGACATCCACAAATTTTCTCGGTTAATATGCGATGTTATGATTGATTTAATGAATTTATTTATAATTAATAATGTTTTTATGACTTAAAAAAATCAAATTATTAAATATTGTCAAAAGTGACATAAAATAATTTTCATAAAAAATATTATATTATTAATTGATATAATATTTCTAAAAATCAAAGGTTCATTAAAAGGACTTATATTATGATGTTTATGTCATTAATGAATCACTTAGGGTTTATGTGGTAGTTTATAGTAAATTTATTAACCATATAATATAAAAATACAAAGAGACATGAAAAATGTCAAACTATTTATCTAAGAGTTAAATAAAAATTTTAAGGTTAATATAGTGACCCAAACCTATTTAAAACCTATTTTTTGAGTGGTTTTCAACCCATACCCACCATAGGATTTACGTAAATCAGTTCGGAGGCATTAGAAACTGAATATGAATTTATTATAGAATAATATTTCTAGCTTTTCCTAAAGTGCCCCTCACCCCTCTTATAAAAGGGACCTCCCTGTTCTCTCTAATTCACACCATCAAAGCCTTATTGATCTTCCAAACCCTGAAAAAATACCCTCTAAACTTCCCTCACTTAATCCTAGAGGTCTTCATTTAGTGAGAAATTCAACTTAAAAATCCCTTTTGATCAAATCAAAAAAAATAACCCGAAGAAGAGGTAATAATTTCACCACACTCATTCATGTTCTTTTCTTCTTCCATATATTCGTTCTTTGTTATTTCCATTCTAAAATAATAAAACCTGTATATTCTATATAATTTTATGATATTATAAATATGGTACAACCATATTCATTATTCTATCCATCCATTAAATGACATGTCACCATACATGCGTACGTACGGATTACCGTCTCCACGTCATGGTGTAATTTTTATTCAATACATTTTATATGGATGGGTATAATAATGTTGTTTAATTCATGTAAATAATAAATATAAAATTTCAATTATTAGGTATATATTATATACCATCCAATTATATATTATTTTAATATCAAAAGAATTATATTGTCGCTTGTACGTACGTACAGATTACCGTCTCCACGAACGTGATAGGATTCATTCCCTATCATATCCATTCAAGAGTAATTTTAATTTGATGATTAAAAATAATTTTTAAAGACTTTATGTCATTATAGATATGAATAATATAAAACCTGTCCCTAAAAACATGTCTTATCTTACCAAACATATAAAATAAAACGAGTAAGTGAACACCCAAAATGATGATAATACTAAAATATTATTAACAAAGAAATATCAGAAAATCATATATGATATCATATTTATGTATATGATTCTTGTATAATTTAGTAAAAATTATTTCACCATTATAAAGGTGGTCAACCTACCCTCATCCAAAGAAAAGTGCATGGTAAGGGTTTATTTCACTATCTCATCATTATCCAAGGTTGTTTATACATAATTATCTACTGGAATCTCTTTATCATCCACATCCATGTTTCTTAAAATTTTATTTAAAAACATTCATACTATTTTGTAGACTATGGGATAAATTAATTTATACCCTTGTTTGACTTTTTATATGTTTTTTATAAATGAATATTTCTGTTATTTTCCAATCAAATTCATTTTATCCTTTTCGAAATAATTATGGTAAGAATGTCTTTTATTTAACTTATACGCCAGGTGCAGCTATTTTTTGCCATTATAAAATAGTCAAAGCTTCCCTTACAAGCTTATAAGAATATTTTCAATGTAAATATTTTATTTTATAATTATGTGACGTTGAAATGATTAAAAATAAGAGATATTTCACTCAAATTGTTTTGATTTCATATATGTCCACATACATTGATGGATTTTAAGATTATATGAAGTTGGTTTATTTTGATACAAAACATAAATATTGTATTGAAGGTTTTGTGATATGTTTAACTGTTGATGTTTTATTTTTATACCATTCATGTATTATGGAGAAATTATTGACATTTAGAATGCTATTTTTAATACGAATGTTTATGTTATGTTTAATCCTTTTCATATGAGGAATGCATTATACTAAGTAAGTGACGGGTGGATCCCTTTATAGCTCCTCGATGCATCGGTAGGTCTCATGAGAAAAAATAGTTTCTTGGAACAAGGCCTTGACAAAATCTTTATTGTAGTCTTGTCACAATACCTTGACTATGTGGTTTTTATAATCTGTAATGCTGGATTCCATCATTGTGAATGTGATTACTCATATTACATTTGATTATTCGACTAGTAAAATATCCATGTGAATAAGAAAATGGAATTATTTAATTTTATTTCTGTAATATTATGTAGAAGATCATGTTTTAATGTCTTTTGTTTTAATTATACATTGCTTTAAATTGTTATGCTTATTTATGAAAGTTTCCGCTATATTGTTATCCTTAATGATTATCTGAGCTCACCTCTTTTTATGTTTTATTTTTCCCTGGATGTGAAGAAGTATTTTATGACTGACCTTCAAGGATAGTCTGAGGGGTTATGAGTGTGGACTATGGAGACTATGTTGTTGTAGTTTTTTGCTTTATGATGTAATGTAAGAATTATGAATGTATTTAGTCTTTGCAAGGATACTAAACAAATATTTCCTTTGAGACTTGATCTTTTGTGATCATGCCAATGTTATGTATTAATGCACCAATTCTGGGTAACTGGGGTTAGGGAATTTTACCGATAGTCCACACAAGGTCTCAATATTCCAACCACCTTCATGGTGAGAAAAATCGGGGTAGCCCAAGGAGAAACACTGGGCCGGATGAATCACATACCCTGTAAGTCCTCCAGCTATACCCGCAGATCATAAAGCTCCTCGGAATCGATCCAATATGCTAGTGTAGATATCAGTGCCTCCCCGGGGTAAAAGTAAAGGTAAAATTACACCTCTCTGTGAGGAGGTAGACCTCGAACATCATTAAGAATGACATCCGAATACTAGTCCACCACTATAGGATAGCTCAGACTCTCCACATTAACCACTCTAAGGGTTAGACTAGCCAACTGATAAGTGGTCAGCTGCACTCTCCTCCGGATAAGTCCATCAAGTGCTACAAATGTTCTCTTCTTTCTGGTGAAGGTAAAACTAGTCCAATCAGTGCAGAAAAATTGCACATTTCACATAATACAGTTAATATAGGCATAGAATATAGATAATAAATCTAGACCCATAATGATGTTGTAAGGCCTCAATGCCACTACAAGGAGATCCCTATCGAAGCTCTCACCTCCTAGAGTAATCTCACACTACTGAAACCAGTTTGTAATCATTGAATCCTCTCTCATAGAAGTATCTAGTAGTAAGGATCGAGCCAAAGACTCCTTCAGAATCTCAGAGCTCCGAATAAGGGAAGTGGAAATAAAATATTTATTGGAACCTGTGTCTATAAGTACTACATCTAAGGTGGAGATGACATAGATCATACCTCGTATAATCTCCAGAGTGTATTGGTTACAGGCCTCAAATACCTAGAGCAAAGCTCTCCCTTGTCCGCATGCTCCATGTGTTCAAGGTGGAATACAGGGAGGTGGTGGCAGTAACATCTTGAATTGTTTCCCACAACCAGCTACATGGCCAGCTCCTCTACTATGTCTTCATGCTCCCTACAGACCTCCTCGGTCGAAACTCTGTCTCTGTCTGGGTGGTCCTTCGATTATCTAATGATCATTCGTATGGTGGGATGGGAAATCACAAGCCATGTGACCCTACACACTACATGCGTAACAATGCCAGCTCCTCGCATGACTGGATCTGTCTCCGGTTCCCCGCACAACTAAGCCTGAATCCTGCGGTCATCCACTTGTAGGTCTGGTCCTCTTGGACATTTGTGATATATGTCTACTTCTAGCTACTGAAGATTTATCTATATGATTCCTAGTGGTGGGTATCGCTTCTGGTGACTGCTCAACAAGAACACACTTCACCAAGAGAGCTCTCTCTAAGAGCCCCGCCTGCGTCGGGAGGCTGAGGGAAATCATCGAAGCACTGATCTCCCACCAAATTCCCTGCTCAAAGGTCCAAGCTAGGAATAATGTGTCCCCCACCATATTAGTGGAGTAGCATGAGATTTTTCGAAACCTCGCTGAGTAATGAGCCACAATTATGCTTTCCTCATGTAGATGAAGAAGCTCATGTATGCGCACTACGTGATAGGTCGTTGGGACAAACTATGCCTGAAATAGGCTCTCATTGTCTGCCTAGATATGTGCCACCTCATAGTGAACCAAGATCATCAAGCTCCCCCCTCTGCCTGTTGTTTCATGTAGAAGACTGGTAGAAAGGATAACTATTAGATCAACTGATGTCCCTACTAGTTGGAAGACTCTCACCACATCCTCTAACCAATCATCAGCCCCATGTTGGTTTGTCTCGTCCCGGAACCTCCACGACCTCTAGCACTGGGACTTGGGAAACAGACTCAAGCGGCGTGCGCCCTCTGCTGCTATGGCGGGTGGATTTGGTGGCCAAACAGATAATGGTACCGTTGGTGCCTCTGATGGTGCTCCTACTAATAATGGGCCCTGGACCGAGGCCTTGTCACTCAGTGGGCTATCAGTGCGTACTATACCCAGAACCCTAGCTGGGTATCTGCATGGAGGCATCTTGAAAAGAAACAGGTTCACCATGGTAAATAAGTTATACCACATGAGCTGACTCAAAGAGATCATAAAGAAAACTTTTCAAAACACAAACGCAATCAGTGTTTTCATACATTGTGTCCAAAATCATAAGTCAGGGTCCTGGTGTATGGATACCCCTACTACCCCACCAAAACTGGATTCTGAAAACTAAAAACCACACTCACTAGACATAACACTCTTGCTGTTAAAAAGATCAGATTCCAATGTTTTACGGTATAACTGAATACTATGATACCAAGTTTTCATGACCCATCCCATGGGGCCTATGACATTACTACCCTATGCCCGCCTTCCATAGGTCAGGGGATGGAGACTAGCACTGAAAGGCGTATTAACTAAAACTGGGAAGACATTGCCTTTATATCCTATAAACAAACTCAACCAACAACACAGCATGATATGAATACAAGTGAACTATAATGTAAAAAAAGAATAAGTACAGTATGTATAGGGGTCCAGAATATAATCCCAACTGGAATTTACACGAAAATTAAAAGTAGAAGTTATCTGAAATAGCTCCTGTGGACACCCACAAATGATCCTACCAGAAGGGTAGGTACATCTCTCAAATGGTCTTCTCTATGGTATGCCTCGTCTAATGTCCACCACCGAGCAACCTCTTATCTTACAACTCTCATACTCAGTCAGCTTTTTCTATAATCTACACTAAGCACAACATGGTGTGGGCATATCCCGTTCATGGTTGAGTATAACGATACTGATTAGGGACTCCGAGACCCTCGAAGGTCTCCGAAAACCCACAAACATTAATCCAAAAAACAAGAAAACGTACGACAAACCTACTTAGGTATATTCCCATACATATACCTAAGTTATCAACTATACCCATCTCATTCATGTGGAAACTCAAGGCCCAAATCATTAGCCAATGTAAAACTGTTCCATAGAGGAAGTAATACCATGAATGTAACAGCACAAAGGTAAGTACCACAAAGGTCATGCCACATAGAATAATACCACAACAGTATCTACAGGAAGGTAAGTACCAAAAAGGTACGCCACACAGAATATTATCACAAAGTTCAAGACTCATATCACACTAGGTGTAACTTTGGTACGGTATTAATGATGACTATAAGTAACTTCTAAATAATCATACTATGCTAAGAGACAGACCCCCATAAGATTATACATCCTCAGACCCACTTGAATCCTTGTCCAGCAAACCCACGTAAGATCCTAGTTTAGATGAACCACATAGGATCCCAGAGTAGTCTCACATGGATTCCTAGAGCAGATCCAGGTGGCACTCTGAAACACAAACCCATGTAGGATCACAAAACACAGACCCACATAGGATCATTTTCTCATGTATCAACCAGATACAGGGTTCCCGCACTAAGCTCTATTAATTCTGGGAGGGTATGCTTATCAATACATAGGCTGATACTCTAATTGCAATTAATTCCCATGAATTAGTATCCCAAAGGACCTCCACATGATATGGGTCTCAAAGAAAAAGACGGTGTGTTAGTCGGACACACGGTTTGTAAGTTATTGTCCTTTTAGTCCCGAGGGCTCAGTTCGATTCGTGTCCAATCCAATACTGCCATACCCCAACCTTATTCAAACTCATGTAGTCTATACCAAAAGGAACCTCTTGATACATGGTTTTCGGCGCCACACATGGTTGTTCAAACAGACCCATGTAGCGCATGATATGGTCGAAAGAACGAAAAAGGAATAAGTTGGTCCATGTCTGGTCTGACCCCACTCGACTCGTTCCAACCCAAGTCTGGATCTATGTCTAACATGGCCTGCTAGATCTAGCCTGGCCCACCATGGCTGGCCAGACAACTCGCCTCTTCCGTGCATCATGGTCGCGCGCTCCGCCACCATCGGCGACCGGATCTTCCGACTGTCCACCCTTCAGTTATACGGCACAAGGCCATGTCTCATTCTCAATCAGCGGAGTGGATGTGTGCCGCAACCTCCCCTTCATGTGGTCGGCTGATGCCTGCCACCACCCTTGCTCTGCCTTGGACGATGGGCCGCAACCCTTTTCTAGTGGCGGGGTTGCACTGCCGCAGTCTTCGCGGCCGACAGTAGTGCCGACTCTACCCTTGAGTCCCACTGTTTCTAATCGCATGCACCGGTCACCATCCTCCTCCATCACGAAGTTCAAATCATAGACCAAAATGGTTGCAGTGTGGTCATGCCATGTTTTTTTGGAATACACACTCTATGTTAGAGTGGTAGCAAGCGTCTCATGGGGAGAGATTCAACGTAAAAGAAAATTAATGAAGATAAATTAAAATCACACCACTACCTCAAAGGTTTGTTGACATCAGTGTGGATGTAAATATGGAGATAGGTTCATTATAGTTGTAGATGTTCCTTGTTGGAGAGGGCGTTCTTCATTGGAGAGAACGTTCTTCATTGGAGATGGAACGTTCTTCATTGGAGAAAGAGTTTCTCCATGATCTCCAGAAGATCTTTTTTACTTTTGTGAAACTCTTTTCCTGTGAGAGGTATGGTTCGAGTTTGATAGCATAGAGTTTAATTTAATTAAATTTTTTCATTAATTAAATTATGGTGGCATAATAAATAATGAAAGAACCAAGAGTCGCCTCCCTCGTTAAAGAGGGAGTTCAAGGGTCAGGTGGTCCCCACCAATAATTTCAAATTGTGGGTGTTTACAGCTCAGGGTGGTCCCCACCACCGAGCATTCAAAAGGGAGGTTAAAAAATAAAATCTTTTTCTTTAATTTATTTTTATTTCCATGAAAAACATGAAAACTATCATTCACCCTCGTCCTACTATGGTCGAGGTGAATGTCTCCTTAAGAAAATATCGGCGCTTCGAGTTCAATGGTGTCCTCAGATTTCAATTGCAACCACCAGTTCAAAATTTACAGAAACCCACTCTCAAATTTACTGAACGTACCTAAAAAATATTCAGAAATTTATTTTGGGCAGACCAAGCCTCCGAATCACTCGCCATCAATTTTCGCGGACTCGTAAAATTCCCATATAATAAAAACATTATATGGAATTTTTCGGGTCATTACATCTAAAAAAAATAAATTTCTCATAATGAACCTATTCCATGATATATAATGAATAAATAGTGGATTCCAGTATCATTGCCTCATTAAAATACCCACATGAGGAGAAATACATTTTTAAATCATATATTTTTGAATTAAAATTTCCTTTTATGGAGGGAAATTTTAATTTTTATAATAAAATAATATTCGTATAATATTTTGAAACACACGACCTTCTTAGAAGATTTATTTTTAAATATTATATTAATATAGAAAAAATAATTAGTGTAAAACAACTTAATGAAATAGTTAAAAATTATTTTCATGATTTATATGAATCTTTTTCTAATATTTATATCATTAATGTTTAGGTTTCCAACATGGATAGATCTAAAATAAAATCATATTGGAAAAAATAACATTGAACTCGAACATAGGTTAATTCCAAAATCAGGAAATATGCATTATTAAAGTGAAATGAGAAACTTCTTGTCATAATTTCAAATAATTTAGAGCCTCTATATGAACAAAAACAACTATAAATTATATAACATAATTTTTTTACCATTGGCTACACATTACAACACATTCTAGGCATTATCTATATGACATTCATGTGTAGTATTTTTCTTTTAAATGTATCAAAAACACTGTTATATACTTAAATAAGGCTCAAAACATCCCTTATGAATATAGTAAAGAACTGAGAAGAATTTTTTTTGGATATGGAATAATATATCCATCTCATAATCCCAATGTTTGGGGCTCATCAAAATATTCCTTCAGAAAACTAGATAAAATTTGAGAATAATTGAGGATAATGAGTTAGTGCCCTTAATAATTCTGAATAGTTTGAGTGTCTTCGTAGTTTATAATAGGTTTTACCATGTTACCAGAAAAGAACATTCCATAATACACTTTGTGGGACAATTGTTATATTGGTTTTCTTGGAAGGTCTATTATTACATTCATAGTGTATTTTTTGGGTATTTTCAAGTTCCAATTTCACTACAGAACCTCTAAAATACCACCTTCACATTTCCCTTTGGTATATTTTTTAAATGAAGGATTCTTTTCAGTCTTTTAAATGATTTAGGAACCATTTAACATTTTATTGTATGAATTTTTTAAAACATTATTAAAAACTACCTTGATGTATTTCTTGAGGACTTCACTATGTTTGGAACATATTTTTAATACTGTCTGCGAAGTGTGAATGTGGTGTTAAAAATATTAATTTAGAAAAAAGAGTTACTGTATTGTGAAAAAATTTATTTCAAAGTGAAAATGTAAATTTTTTCTTTATATAATATCAAATTATATAAATTAAGTAATAATTATAATGTTTATTTTATATCTACAGTACCTTACAGTGCCATATCGAGATACATCGGAACATTTATTGTAAATGATGGATTTCATTGATGGTTTACTTGGTAAATTCTAAATAATATATTTCCCTGACCAATCTACTTAAGAATGATACTGAAAATAATTTTAATGAATCATAGATTCTAAAATATTTAAATAATTCTTGACTTCTTAAACTATAATATATCCCAAAAACTAGAGTTTCTCCTTTATGATTATATGATATTCTTCCAGTACATCTATTGGTGAGTGATTTCTAAAAAATGTTGATGGAATCCCAGAATTGATTTGGTACACATAAAATACCCTAGATAATATTTTTAATATCTAAAAAATAATATAGAATGGGTTTTCTCAATTATTATATCTTTAGAAAAATAATGTTCATATATTTTAGGGAGTATGGTGATTATTTATTTGGATAATACAGCACTGAGATATTTAACAAATAATTTTTTTTGAAATTCCTATATTAGTGATATGGAATTTTCATATTTAATAGTTTGACCAATATATTAAAGAAATAAAGGTCTACATGAATATTCTTACAGTCTATGTGAGTAAAATTTCTCACAGAGATAAGTTAATACCAATCACTCGAACCGCTCTAGATGATTCATTACCTAGAGAGTAACTATAAAATGTCACCCAATATAATACATATAGTAACATAGTAATTCTTATGGACCTAGAAATAATAACCTCATTATTTTCTAAACCCAAAACTACTCTATTTAAATCTTAATTAGGATACTTTTTTAAGGGAGGATCCATATTAATCGAAAATTTGATGTGTCCAGGTAATTTGTAGGTGTAATCTAAAGGTGGAAATCAAAAATTTTCATTATTTATTCCATTAAATGAAATGTGGATACCATTTATGACCAATAAAATGGATATAAATTTTTTTTATGTTTGATTATTTTTCTATTCAATTTATAAATACAAGCATGTTTTTTATAAAAACAATTGATCAAATTTTCAGTATGTTAGTGGGATTTCCAAAAGTCATGAAAATACCCAAAATCATTATTTTTTTTTGAAACCTTTTATGTCATGGGAATATATTTCTTTGGAAACTTACTAATTTCATTTAGATGTTCCTATATAGGTTTCGTAGTGGACAATGTTTCAATATTTATTATTCCAAAATCTACTCAAAGTGATGATTCAAAAACTATGATTGAGTATCATAGATAGAGATTTTTTATATAGGTCTAGAATATGTCGATCTATAATATTTGACCAATGAACACAATTATATAATAATAATATGGAATACCTCTTGACTAAATATGGAATACAACACAAAATAACAACTTATTACCCCCTGTAGAAAATGGACTAGTTGAGGTGTCCAATAGAGAAGTGAAAATAATTTAAAAGAAAACAATGCTTCCCAATCATAATTAATTGAGTTATAAATTAGAGTATATGTTATGGGATTATACAAATTCCAAATTATTACCTGTAGTTATTTATCACTATATAATTATTATGGTAATATTTATCACTTTTCGGATGAGCTACAACATAAATCCTACAGGGATTTCAAAAGTGCGCACCTAGAGTTTAGAAAGGTGGAAGAGCACTACAATCGGTAGATGTTTTATCTTGAAGAGATAATAAAGGATGCATATGAGAACTAACAATTGTATAGGTGGTAAAAAATCAACTCAATATAAATTAATCAAGAAAATATAATAACATATTGGATACAAAGAGTTTCAAATTTGATCAAGGATAAATCTCTTCCCTTGTAAGATTCGTTCCAATATGATTGAACCATAAATTATTACTAATAAATTCTTTATAGCTGTACTTTTCATCAATATAGAATGTTGAAAAAAACCTTATGGAAATTATCATTTTTATTTTCCAACAAAATTAAGGGAAAAAGTGAGGTCCATGGAGTATATAAAATATTGTATAATGTTCCATATGATATGGAAAACCATTAAAAAATAATTAGAACCTATTAAACACATTATCCTTTAATAATTTCAAATTAATACTCCTTACCAATGTAGCTGGATCATGTTTGATAAGGTCTTAAAACCAATAATCCACCTTGTCCCATGTTTGAATGTACTCCTCTATTTTTATTTTCATTGAACTAAAACCTATTAACAAAATGCATCCTTGTTTATTGATCTATTCTATATTATCCTTGTTATATTCCATATGAAATAGTATCTAATACATCATATTAGTCTATTAAAGAGAGGTATTAATGAACAATGATTCATCATGCATTTCTTCCTATGTATGATGAATAATCTCCCAAGGATTGACATTAGTAGATCCTATTTGCATTCCTCCTACTGTTAGGCATCCTTATTGATAATAACTCATTTTGTAGTGTTATAATTGTGAACCACCACCACTGAGGCATATTGAGTCTTATTTTATTCTCCAACTCCATTATCTATTGAGAAAAAACTTTCAGACATTTGGGTTACACACTGTATAATCTTACTCTCCATTTGAACCTGGTCCACATAAAATTTTAATTCCTTCTCTATTTTTTTTTGAATCAAACCTCATCCCCATTGTTTTAGGTATGTAGTAATATTTTATGCACCCTTTGTATTTATGTTTATTTAGATGGATCTAGTTTTCTTAGTTCTTTTACTATTTCCACCCCTTCTTCCTCCTTAGATTATGGTATTCTTTACAAATATTTCCCTCTTATCATTCATTTATGGACCTACTGGAGTTCCAAAAAGATTTCCTCTGTCTCATTGATGGATTTTCCTTAAAAATAGTCATCTAAATGGGATGAGTTTGGTTGATCTAGGTCTAACCCTTTTTATATATACATTTTAATAAATTACCTACTTTAATTTGTTTCCAACCCTTTTTTGGACCGGACCAAATATCTTCATTCTCGGTGACCCTTAAAATCATCATTTAATGAATCATGTGTTCACTTAAACATATTTTGTTGTCGAATGAATACCCACTTCTGGACCTGATTTGAGGATAGGACCCTTGGTCCCATATCCTTGGAACCCCTCCTTATGATTGACCCCTTTTTTATTTCTAACATCATTAACATATGATGTTCCTTTCTGTGAAATATAAGAAACATGTCCACCCATTCCCTCTAAGCCCCCCCCCCCAACCAAAATGTTGCATGCACATCTGGAACAACCAAATCATGTTTCAATATGATAAAGACAACTATAAATGTGGTTCCAACTCTCTTAGATAAACCCCTTTCTGGATGGGATCACCTTTTCATCTTCACCCAATCATATATGACCAACTACTTAAATAAATGAATAATTCAAGGAGACATCAACATTGAAATCCTTCCTTCTCGATTCATGCATACAATTTAGATCACTAATTCTAATTCCAAACCCATCGTCATGGTGAACTCGGTTAATGGACCCTCTCCTACACGATGGTGTTAGATATTAATTATTCATTCATGAAGAACAAGAATCGACCCACTACTAAAAGAAAAAAAGTTTATTATAATTAAATTCATCGTTGACCGCTATCCACACATACTCAACAGGATTTTAAGAAACATCTACTTCAACGCAAATTCATGGAGAAATATGTTGACAAAATCTATGTGTTCTACTATCTGAACACAAATAATGACCCACTAAATACCCCTGTAAGAAAATGATTGAGGTAATTTTGAAATGGAAGGAGGAGTTCTAGAAAAATAACCCAAATCACTATAATATAAGGGTATAGATCCATGTGGAAGATGTTAGAACACCCGAATAAGTTGAAACTGAGACAATTGTAAACCCATAGTTTTCTATACCACGCCATGATCATAGCCTCCACATATGAAAACAAACTATTATGTGCATGTTTTCTAGAAGACCAACTTTTTCTCGCTCATACAAACCACATGAATCAAATATGAATCATTCAAAAAATTCAACTGAAGGACTTCGATGCTTAAAGAAATAGACAATCATAAAGATTATCATAGAATATTCCTTGTGAATTCTTATGTCTAAAATGAGAGTTATTGAAATTTTTTAAAGAGATCAGGGAATTTGGGTCAGAGAAAAAATTGGAGAGAGGAGGAAGAAATTCTAGATTAAAAATTAGATAGATAGAGCGAGTTCGGGAAACCAAGAAAGAAGGTAGAGGTCCCCCCCTCTCGCTGAAGAGGGTCTGACATTTCTTTTATTGACGTCTATCATGTTCCTCTACATTTTCCTAGATGATAATTTTTTATTCTAGTATTCTTGGGAAAAAATAAAATATTTAATTATGTATAATGGTTTATGAGATGTGTTTGGGGGAGTTGGAAAATGTATTTTAAAATTTAGATAATATTTTTTATTTTTAATAGTCATTTTTGAAAAAAACAACAATAATAAAACAAAGATAAATTTGTTTCTGAATACTGTAAAAATATCAAAAATTAAGATTTATTTTTGATAAATTTATAGTGTTTGAAATGTTGGAAAAGTAAAAATCAATTTTTTATTCTATATTTAAATACCATGTTATTTTTTAAAGATATAATAGTTTATGAAATTATAATATTTAGATGAATAATGAGGGAATAGGTCACCGTTTTTAAATTAAATTTGTCATTGAATTGGTTAATTTTGTGTTATGGAGAATTTTTTTATGGAATCATAATTTTAACATGAGTTCACTGGACTTTAGAACAAAATATGAGGTAATTAGTCTATATTAACAATAACACCATAGTGATCCAACTCAAAACAAATTGATAAATGTCATTTTGTCATGGAAAAAATGAACATCTTTAATACCATATGTTATATTGGGCACTAGGTGTGTTATTTAAATTCACCAATAAATGCTCAATAATTTCTTTTACATAATACTTCACACATAAATGGCTATTAAAAAATTTATACATTGGGAAAACAAAGTGGATAATGTGCCTAATATTCAAAAATAAATTCTTTTAGACGAAGGTAATATAGAACCAATATGAAGAATGTGAAATTGAATTATTGAAAATTCATTTGGTTTCTATAAATGATGTGGAGAATCAAACTATAGTTTTAGAAATTTAAGAGAGAGGGATAAATGAAAGTTATTGGAGTTAAAAAAATTGATCCAACATATATATAATGTAATACAATCCTAGACATTGGACTTTTATTATATTAATGTGAGGATTGGATTGAAATCATCGAGGAGACATGATAGGTCATGCAATTTATTGATCTATGTTTTCCTCTTCTATAGCATGTTTTTAGGTTTTTGTTGGATGATTAAATTTGTTTTTCTTTTTGAATAATGGAATTCAATGATATAATTTCTCAAGATTGAAGTATTTCATATGTGGGGTTGTGTGGTGAGTTGGAAATTTAGAAATTATTAAAATAAATAGTTTAATCCATCCTTATAATTTAATTTAAATTTGGTAATTAATTCAATTTTGGTGAATTTGCTAATTTTGGACATTATTGACCATAATATTGAAATATTATTTTTATTGTTTTTCTTATTTTTATTGATGTAATTGTGAATCCACATAATGAATTTTGAATTTTGAATTATTATTCCAACTATGTTAAATAACCTGCAAGGGGGTGAATCAGGGTATGAAAGAGTAAAATAATCGTCTCTCTGTATCATGTTTCATTGTTACAAAACTCGTTTCAATCTCATTCTTAAATCAGAAAACAATAAAATAATTAAAAATCACCATGGAACAACAATTTTACTTATTTATTCATCACTACGATATTTCCAATGATAATATAGAGGAAATGTTCCTACGTAACAACTCTACTAAAGAACATTTTTCTTGCAATGATTAGAGATGTTTCATTGTGATTCTTTGTTTACAACCAATCATAGTTTGAATGATAAATTCTCTCTCTCCTAACATTTTCCCACTACTTCATTAAAAGATAGTTCTTTTATTCTTAATCACCTTAAAATTTTTTCCCATGTATATGAGTGTGCCATGATTTCTTGTTTTAATATGATAGATGAAATACAATTTAGAACATGTATTTTTACTTGTTATTATTCATTTCATGAACTACCATCTCCCTTTATAGAAACCTCATTCATGAACCACCTAATTATTGAATAAGATTCTACACGAACCACCTTTCACCACGTAGCAAGAGTGAATCATGATACATACTTATTTCATGCAATTCATTAACATCATGGAGGACCACTTTCTTTGTGATAAACCAAGACTTATATACCCTTTTGATAAAGTATCTTGATGAATTACCCCCCATCATAGAATTTCTCCATTGTGAACTATTTCCTTTGATGAATTGTTCTCTCATGAACTAATTTGGTCATAGTTGAATTCATATAGTCATGATCTTCTATAATGAAGTTATCAACTTATAATAATTTTAATTAGGGTCATTAATATTGAAAAATTAATATAAACTATTACTCTAATCACAATTAACAAAAATTATATTCTAGATTTTTCATTTTTGTAATATTTCGTTGTGGTCCACATAGTGACTTTATCATTCACGGTGGAATATATCATCAGAAAATGAATACACTTTACAGCATCCTTAAATCACCACATCTAGATGGATAAAAATATCATCCCAAGAACAATCATCGTCTTCAGGATTCTTAATTATCTGATTTTATCTACAATTGAATGCTTCATTCGGGGTTTTGTATACCTCCCTTTGTTGTCCACAAAGTGCATGTACTATGCAGTCTGTAAACTCTACGCTTTACAGTGTAGGAACTATGGTCTAAGAAATTATTTATATTCTGTCTAGTCACCTAAAATTTCATTCATGAAATCTTTTATTTACAGTAAAAACAAATACTGATTTTGAGGCCTTAAAATTTGGTAAACACTTGAAAATCGATCCATATTGTACAGAAAACTTTTTATACTACATCTATAGGATCCATTCCATTTTCATGGATCTTTGTCAACATACAGAGACCATAATAATTTTAGAAATACAAAACTAACCTTGGAAACATACTTTTTCATTAAAAAAATCATCCCTAAAACAATATCATGTCACCTTCAAGGGGTTTTACAACAATATCCCCCTTTTGGTTTGTTTAAAAATCATCTCATTTAAAAAAATAATTAAATATTATTCTATATTCTATAAAAAATATATTCAATCCATTCAATTCCTGTAAAGATCATTATTTACTAAACACACACCCTAATCCCATATAAGGAATCCTTGATGTGAGATATAAGAGTACCATGAAATATTCATCAATTAATCACTTAATTATAAATCTATTCAATTTCATTCATCAAGAACCCCATACGTAATGACATATAACCTTTTATCAACCATCTTTATCATCATTAGATTTAAAACACTCCCTAGATCACTTCTCCCACAATCACCATCTACCCTTATCCTGATTAAGACATTTTCACCCCTTTTATAGCCAAACTTCTCCCCCTTTTTCATAGAATATAATGGTGAAACATATGTGGCCACAATTTGTTATGGAACATAAATCATAAAATTAGAGATAAACACATCATACCTCAGAGATATGGGGTCCCACATCCACACTTGTACATGTGTGGGTAGTCAACTAAACTCCAATATATACTGATATACATTAAAATTCTTCATTGGGTAAGGTATTTTTCCAAATATCTGAAACATGTATTTCAGCAGGAAAATGAACAATCTTCACATACCATTTCTTCCCCTTTACATTGATAAAATGATACATTATTTCAATGTTCATTTTCCATGACTGATCGGCTGCATTTTTTCTAGGATTTATTTCCTGTGAATTATCACAAGGGATTATGATCAGGAACATTACATAATATCCCATATAATAAAGCCAGTGGTTCTTCACCAATAATTATTTTCATGCTTAAGTGGCCACAAAATATTCATATTCTATAGTTCTCAATGAATTTTAATATTTCTTCTTTATTAGACAACAAATACACAATATTAAAATATTGAATTCACCACTTGATGTTGATTTTCTATCACCATTGAAGTAGCCTATTATATATCTCTATAGACAAATAAATCATTATCTGATTAGTAAATGAATTGAAAACCAAAATCCACCATTGCTTCGACATATTGATGTATTATTTTAATTGATAATAAGAGAAATTTGTTAAGATTACTTTGATATCTTGTAATTTAGAATGTGGAAAAAACAATATTTTGTTTTTTTGTTGTCAACTACAATATACTATAAATGATTTTCCTATATTCCATGACATTAACCTCATTACCATTATCATCTCATCCGAGTTTTTGATGGGTGTCCATCAGAGTCATCATCTCCATGGAATTTTCTTGTACAAATCCTCTCAAAAACTCCTCAGCATATTTGGATTGAGAAATTAATGTGTCATTTCTCCACTGTATAAACTGTATACCAAGGAAAAAAGGTATGTTCACTAATCCATGACATTAAAAAATCATTTCTCAAGAATTATTCAGGATTAATACACTATGATTCATATAATCGCAAAAATATTATGTCACTAACATAAAAATGAACTGTCATTGATTGATTACTATAATTATTGATATATCGATTGTAATCATCTCCACCATACTAGAACATTTAGATTATTTATAAACTGATTGAAATTTTAATACCAAAATCTGATTGATTATATCAGACCATAGAGTTCCTTCATTAGCTGAAAAAATATGTTCTCATATTCACAAATGAGAAAAATATATAGATTCTCGATATACATATTATTTTCTAGATCCCCATTATAAAAAGATGACATGATATCTATCTCAAAAACATTCAACATTCATTCCACTAATATAGACAAGAATAATACACTTCTTTATATACTCAAAAACTGTGTAAATGTTTCATCATCATCGATGCCCTCTATCTAAGAGTATCTTTTTCACACTATTCTTTCTTTATTTTGAATCATTATATCGTCCTAATTATTCTTATTTATATTATCCCATTTTCCCCAATGACATTATTATTTTTTGGTCTCATAAAAATATCCCAATGTTTGATTCTTCTCAATTTTTTCCAGCTCATCATTCAAATCATGAACCCAGTATTCGTCTCCAGTTTCTTCTTTATAACATTAAGGATCGACTGGAGTAAAAATATATGTTATTTGTAATGATTTAATTCTTTATGATTGAACTGGAACTTCCTAATCACCAATGACACATTTCATATAAACTTAACCTCTTCTCTTTATCTTCAACACTGATATAGATTATATTTATTCTTGCATATCATAGGTCTCTTTTACTAAATCTATGTTTTCCCATTATGCTCCCCTGGGATTATTACCTCCTCATCACTTCAATCAGGGAAATGTCAACTCTATTACAATTTTTTTTAAATTTTATACTAATGTAATATAATTTCTTTCTACATTATTTCACATCCTCTTGTTCAATAGTTTATATTCTTTCCTATTTCATTAGTATCCAAGGAATATGTACTCAACTCCATGTGACTAAAATATCTTGTGTTTCTCTTTATTAATAATAAAACATTTACTTCCCATGATTCAAAAGTATTAAATTGTTTTCCTTTTTACATACCATATCTCATATGGAGTCATTTCTTCCTTCATAGACAACAATGTCCTGTCAGATATATAGAATGAATTCATGAAAACCTCCCTCTAGAATTTCTCTATTAGTCCCTTTTCAATAAGATTTTTTTAGTGATGTTGTTGATTATCTAATTTCTCCTCTCAACCACATGATTTTTTTGAGTAGTTATAACTACGGAAATTGTTTTTGTATTCTATGTTTCATGAGATAATCTTCCACCTTACTATTAGATAACTCTATATCATTATTTGAAAGAAACATCAAACTCTACAGTATAAGCATCCATTCTAATTCCCTATAATATTTTTTTTATAACTAATTACGTCAAACTTATGGGTCGTGACAGATACATATTCCATCTTAAATTTATCTTCAAAGAAAATAAATTAAAACCACTTCCCATAAATGGGTCATAACAAGATAGGTATACACATATCATCAAAAAAATTCAAGCACCACTACAAAATATATTCCATTTTCCAACAGGGACATATATATTAGTAAAAGTGAATTTTTTATTGGTTAAACGTTTTACAAACAAATATGTACCTTTCCCTAAAATGTTGGTAAAAACTATTTATCTAATTGATTTTGAGATAGATAAAATAGTTTTGTTACAATTATAATTTTACCAACAAATAATATATATATTGGTTAAGGTTTTTAAAAACATGTTATGGTGAAATATTTATTTGATGGTAATAATATTTCCTACATATAATATATATTTTTTATAAAATAAATTTGAATAAAAATTATAAATTTTAATTTACTGTAAAATTTAAGATTGTATTTATTTTTTTATTATATATAACACATAAACATGATTTTCACACATGCTCAAACATATGATAAAATTAAATATATTTATAATAAAATATTTTATACAATATACTAGATTCCCTAATATTAATTTTGAAATATTTTATATTAAATTATTGATCCCCTAATCCCACCCAGGCACTAGATATCCCAATAGGGTCCACCCAACCTCTAGGCGGCACATCCATTCTAGGTGACCCATTCGTGCAATCTAGTAATATCCAGCTCGAGCGCCCCAACCATGCCAATGCCCCATCTATTCCTTCTTGTCACCTCCTGCTCCAGCGACTAGCTACAAATATATTTTTTTAATTTTTACAGGAAACAACTAAGGTTTTAGTATTGTCTCATTCACATCATGATCCTCTTCCATGATGAAAATCTCATGATTTTTGTCACACTCCACTAGAATCCATCCATAGACTTCCTACACCATCCTAATTCAGTAATAATTATGAATAAAAAAATACTTCACAATCTTTTAATCAAAATCACATAGACAAAAAATAGAAACTCAAGAAGTACATCAAGATGTACATTCAATATAGAAACTCAACCTGTTAACAAATACAAACTCATGCTGCATCTCATAATCCTCTAGCATCCATCCAGGATCTTCCAACCTGAGTTGTTTCTATAATGATTCACACAAGAAATCTATTTCTATCATGCTCCCAACAAAATTACCTTCACATTTACTAATTGTAGACTTCAATATACCAATGGTATATCATTATTCAATCAAATTCTAATTTTATTTAATTAAAACTGTAGACTATTATGTAAAAAAGACTTACATTTTCGTAAGTATTGCAATACCTCCAAGTGCAACTGACATTTCCAAGAGAGAAACCTTATTTACAATATCAATTATTTTTTACAAGGAAACATCTATTAAAAACTAGGTGAAAGATAAAAAATAGGCTTGAAATAAAAATGAAATGTTATACAAGATGAGTTAAGTGAACAGGGGATTTAAAACATCCAATTCTAGGACATCACAACACTAAGAGAGAATGACAGAAAATCCCTAAATATAACAACATAATGGACCGCTGGTATCTTCCTTCCATCCTTATGATCACAGAAATATCAAAACCGCCACCTCCATCTATGTGTATAGCTTTATATCAGTAATAAATTACAAAAACATCAAGAGAAACTATTACACAAACACAATCAATATTCTACCAAACTCATATCGCACCTCTCCCAACATATCAAAACTAAGACCACAAACATCCATGATTATAAGATGGTACAATGTGTCAAACATCTTCAAGATCAGTTAATCAATGAAACAATAAAATAAAATGGAATCACATAAACCATACGGACATTACCTAGAAAAGTAAATGATGTAAAAACCCAAAATACTATAACCAGAATGGATTCAATGGTTCATCCAAATGAAATCATGACCTGAAAAAACACTCCCTTCAACTAGAGACCCAAAGCATAGACAAAGTTTTATCCACCTCAAGATTCCCAACTATAGTGATAATCAAACACCAACATTCAAAAGTAAAAACATATTACACTCCATTTCCTTTTCCCTGTCATCATATGGATTTAGAATCAAATATACATTTTTCCACACTACACCATAGAAATAAAACCAATGTTAATGGAAACTCAAAATAATAGTCATACTTCTAGCACCACTCACCCTTGAATAACGACTTTGAATCTGGTATTGGTGACCCGCCCCAAACGCCACATTACACTAATAATACCCATCCATAAAAGACAAAGTATGCCTAAAAGAGATTGAAATGAACCATTTATACAAAAATAGATCACTAAAACCAATACCAAAACAATGTGGCAGAAACCATAAAAAACAAATACACATCGAACTGATTTATCATTTAGGATTTAATGAAATTCCATATATTTCACACAAAAATAATTAAATGAAAAGAGACACCATGAAAAGATAAATTTCTCAAAACTAAAAGTCTCAATATTAAATACCATAATGTAAGTGATCAAACCATCATCCTAAAGATGATGAGTGCACATAAAGAACACAAAAAATAACTGTGAAGCAAGAGACAAGGATTATAGAAATGATTAAATAATTCTCAAAAATATGTAATATCTAAATTACTTATTAGTCATTTTAAAATTCAGAAAATATATATTCAATAAACAAATTCAATAACATATTTTAATCCATTGATGCTATAATATAACCATTGAATACTAGAAAAAAATATAATTTTGATGTAGTATCAAATAAAAAAACATGAATTATAGATTCAAAAACAAAATCGACCACATGATTTTTAATTCATCAAAATAAACCAAACAATATCAAAATAGTTACGATTAAATAAAAAAAGTAAATTATCCACATAATGTTGTAGTGGTCCAAAAAAATAGGTAATGGTATAAAACAGAATCAACATTATCAAAATTCTAATTCTAAAATAAGAATTAATGCATAACCAGTTCAAGGAAAATGATACAGAAAACAAGATAATAAGCTACTAACCAAGAAAACTTCTTGAAGACATATTTCTAGACAAATCATAGAGACACAGCTAACACATTATTGAGATATCAACATATACAGACATACTACATTCAAAGATTCCCACCTATAAGAACCTCCTAATAGATTCACAAAAACCTATTAAAATAGGACAACCCCCAATGCTATCAAGAATTCCACAACCCAAACAAAAAAACAATCAGAGAAACGAGTCAAAATTCCTACAATAAAGCCTGAAAAAAATTGAAGCACCCAAAAGTTAAATCTAAAAGATCACTTTATCACCGCCACTGATACCGGTTAACCTCGATGAATCTTGACCGCACACTATAGTGAAATTTACCCCAATAATCACCACACAAGCTCACATCGAAATCTCTATAATATGAATCTCAGACCAACATATTTTATCTGGGAGGACCACCACACCAGATCCCAAAGAGAGCCACCTAGGAATCTCACTCCTTAATCTCCACTAAAGAACATGAAAGGTGACTATGGATAGATCTTGAAATGAAATGGTCATGTTGTGGTATAACTGGGAGGCAAAGTGGTGAATAACTAGCTAATGTGATATCAGAGTAGGGATGAGTGAGGTAGTGGGATGTGAGGCCGAAGTGGAGAAGGGCGGGGGGTTGTGAGGTCGGAGTAGGGTCGGGCGGGGCAGCAGGATGTGTGTTCGACATAAAGAAGGGCATAGGGATTCAAGGCTAGAGTAAGGAAGGTTGGGGTGGTGGGATGTGAGTTTGAGGCCGAGGTGGGAGCAGGGTGGCTGGGGTGGGATGTGAGGTGGGGTGGCAGTGAGGCCGAATACAGAAAGGGGGATGTGATGGTGTCTAATTTTGATATTAATGTTGATTTTTCTTAAAATTTATTTACATTTTTATTAAATAAATAATATTTAGAACTTTAAAAATAGTAAATATTTGAAGAAAATTTAATAAAGGGTTTTGAAAAATATAAAGATATTTCTTATTTCAAGAAAATTGGTAATTAAATACTATTATGAGATATTTTTTATATAACTCCTAGAAATAAAAATATACTCTAGTCCTAATATAAATATCTCTGTGTGTGTCTATATATATACAAATATATATATATTTTCTCTTAAATGGTTATTGGTGAAATATTTTTTTTGTGGAATGGTTTATTGTAACATTTTTTATTGACATCAACATATTTTTTGGCAATATCACTATTAATGACAGATTAACATGTTAGTAAAAAAATGTTGTTATTAGTATGATAAAGCGATAGATTGAACTGTCGGTAGATCATTTGTTGGTATTGAATGGTTAATATCAATTAATATATCAGTGGGTAAAAATAAGATTTAGTATTAAAAATTAATACTAATAAAACTTATTATATGTTGGAATTTCTCATTTTTTACCGGTTGATATTTTTTCTATCAATAAAATTCTTGTTTGTAAAAGTCATTTATTTTTAGTTCACTATGGTTATTTATATTCTTTCTTCTTAAACAAATTTGTGATAATATTCCCTTTTTGACATGCATTACACGTGTGGGGGCATGATCAGATGATTGATTTGGGAGATCTTGATCTATATCTAATTTGACTAGATATTCTAGGGAGTTATGGAATAAATGGATAATACATTTCTTCCACAACATATTTTCATCATCTCTTAACAAAAAGGACATATCTACTTCCCCACTCCCACGCTAGAGATTCTTCTTCATATTCATTCCTGAAAAACAATTGAACTGCCTCTTCCTTGATGATACAAAATATATTTGAATATATAAGGGCATATTTGGAGTCGTATTATTGACTAAAACCTATAATGTTGTGACTGAGACCCTTCAAAACAAATAAATAAGAAGGTATATTGTCTCTTCCTCCATGCTTCACATTTGATAAGTCAACTACATTCATGAGTTCATCATTAACATATATTTTTATACCTCCTTTATCATAAATTATTCATATCATAATGTCTTTATTTCACATCGAATGAGAGGTTCATCCACTATCAATGATCCATATTCCATTGTGATCTTTTAATTTTAAAGAAATCTCTACCACCACTTCCTTCTCATAGATATTCTTTTTGATGAATTTCTTTAATTTAAATTCTTCATTTACCTTGGAGTATGATGGACCACATTCATCTTGAAATGAGGGAAATCCATTTTTTATTTTCAGGTCATTTGATGATTCCTAGAGTTTTTATGCCTGACCACTTTGAGTCTATTTTGGTACTTTTCTCTGTTTGGTCGACGTAAAATATCCTTCTCTATAACCCAATCTACTTCATCAAAAACAATGAAAATAAAATTATATCCTTGAATATTGATCTATATTTGGATGCATCTATTTCTCTAGTTCCCTTCGGTACATCTTAATTATGAAAAAAAAAATTTACTGTCACATATTTCTTTAAAAATATTATATTATGTGGATATTATTCCTCTATTTCACTACTACACAACTAGTTTTCACCTGGTTTATATGGATCTTCTAGTTTTGATTCATACAAAAATAAATCTTGAACCTAAGAGTGGGATCTTGCATTCTAACATTAACCATTACTACTTTCTATTTTCAATAAAGCCTCATACCAGCTATATCATCCTGATAAATCATTCTATTCTCCCAACAGTCCTTTATTTGTTTCACTAGAACAATGAATTTTAATTTTTTTTATTTTTTTCTTTTTATCCTGATTTACAAGAGACAATAATTTATGATGATATTATACCATCCTTTATAGATCGACAAACACTTTTTAAAGTTCATTGATGTGTTTGAGTATATATTTAACTATAGTAGTCATACTATCAAAACATTGGGTCTATTCATCAACAGGGAGATGGAATACAAATATTTTTCTGCAGTTTTTAGTTTTAAAAATTTAATCCTTTTAATTTCAGCCTCCAAATCATACTTTTCTTCTTAATAATATTGAATTTTGATTTCAGCATCATTAACCACCCTCTTGTGTTTCTCTAGTTTGGTTCTATATACATATATCTCTTTAAGAACAACATCAAATTTAATTTAATGGATCCCTGTTCATTCTAATTATCTTTTGTCATTATAAATTTCTACCCTTATTTTGGAATTTATAAAAACTACAACCATAGAATTAGATTTTTGATCCTTCTAGTCTTCTAAATCTTCTGACTCAAAATCATATAAAATGTATTTTCTTTGGAAATATGATTCATCTTTTTTAAGAAATGACTCTTTGAACTTCACAAATCGTTCACATTGGATGAATACTTCTTGGGAATTTCATCATCATACTCATCATCATCATGAAAAATATTAGGAATCTTTTCTGAAATATTTCCAATATTTCCACATTGAAACCATGAATGTGGAAGTTTCAATTTAAACATTCCTCTTTATCTTTGTAGATTTGATGAGAGAAATGGGATGGCCTCATCCATATTGTCTTTCAAATAACTATAATCATTAGTGAGATTCATTATGGAATTGAATGCAATGTCTTGGTACACCACCTTCACGTCAACATTGTTATCATCATTTTTTATCTCATATACAACAAGATTACTATATAAGTTATCCAATGTTAGCTCATTTAGATCTTCAACATTAAATCCAGAATTGAACTGAGGTGGCTGTAAACTCAAGATGCATATAAAAATTCTTATATCTTATATAATTTCTATAAGTCCATGTATGTCTTCTTCAACATCATTCACAAGGTCATATAATGAACCAATAGACTCATTAGGGTGCATTCTCATAACCTCATACCTATTCTAAAGAACCTGAAAAATTTATTCTCTAACATTTGAGTCACCCTCATAAATATATATAAACATTATCCACATATAATGTTATGAATTAAAAAACATCAGATTTTTATAGATTTTATTGGAATGTTTTACCCCCTTAAGAATTGATTACTTTAGAATCATTATACAATTCTCTATGTTCATCTGTGGGTTTTATAATACACAACTTTTGTCTGCAAATGAGGGCTTCCATAATGGTTATTCATACTTCTTTTCTGGTTGGTATAGTTGTGTTACTATGTTGTATACAAACAGCACACATTTATTTCCATGAACTATGGTCTCCAAACTCCATTATATATGTTTTGTTTAGACAAAAAAATCTATGTGTAAATCCATCATTTTCCATAAAAAATACTTATTTTGAGGCCTAAATATTAATAGAACATTGGGAAATGGCCCCACTTAGTATATGAATTTTTTGCTACATCAAGATCATCTATTTCCTTTTTTGGATATTTTTCAATATATCAACTCATAAATAATTTTGTAACTTTATAAAAAACAATTTAAAACTTTTTTTCAAAAAAAAAATCAACCAAAAAACACAACAATATTACTTCTAGGTATTTTTTACCAACATAAATTTTATTTTTTGGTGGAAACTAGAAATAAATATTTAATAGATTTATTTTTTATTTCCGAATTATTCAATATATTTTTAATCTCATTAAATTCCATAAATAAAAATTTGATTAATAAAATACTATTTTTTTCACATTGTAAAATTTATGTTTGGATTTCCTAGTTCATTAAAAAACGATGCATTGAAATTAAGTTGTGCTTCTGAAAAAAAATAATTATTTCTAAAAGAAATTGTAAATTAATAAAGATTTAAATTTCGTAGACCGGTTCAATTTATAATTTCATTATTCAATTATTTGTTAAATTAATTGATAAATACAACACAAAAAACGATTTGTTATGTAAATTGTGCAACATGATACTTTTTTAAGTCAAGTGTGCTACCATCAGTCTAAATTAGTTGAAATTATTACCACCAAAGGTAGAATCCAGATTCTGTAACTTGGATTTCTACTTCTGTTGGGTCTCTTGATACAGTTGGGATGAAAATTTTATACTACCTAATCTACTATAGTTTTCTCTAGGTACCATCCTTATATTTTCATTTCTAAATCGAAGTCCACCAACACCACTACATGAAACAGCTAGAAACAAATGTCTATAACTACTATCAAATTCTACTTCCAATATCTTCATGTTAATCCCATGTATAATAACAATTCAAAATCAATGGTAACCAATTAGAAGGAGAATAAAATTTGAAACTTCATAAATAGATCTTGTTCAAACCTTGTGGAAGCTCGATGATCATTAGTGAACTATGAAAAGATAGTGAATACAAAATGCCTAAATATCAATTATGATTAGATAAGTTTGAGGAATGTTAAGCATCCCTATTAAAACCAAATATAATCACTACAAAAATTATAGAATACAAATGTTCTTTCTAAAAGGATGAATATGCCAAGGATGACTTAAAAATACTTGTTTTCATATGAAGACATTTAGACGAACCCACATAAAACCATATCTTGATGTTTCTTGGATCTTGTACCATGACACATGTTACTTATTATCCATGCTAAATCTCAACAATAGAAAGATCTTTAATCATTGATGCTTTGAAAATAGAATCTGAGCATGTTGAGATTGATTTATTTTACAACGCAATGAAACAAACCTCATGTTCCCATCAAAGAAGTGTGCCAGAAGATGAAATGTTACACTTCCATTTGAAAATAAAAACATATGTCTTCCATGAGAAGAAATAAGTCTGATTTACAACAAACCCTTCATACTCAATACCTCTTCTATCTTTGAGAACCCTAGTATTTATTACACATTAATTCAAGATTTTTTAGATTATAATATAAATAATACTACCTATAAGATCATGATGTCTAATGTCATTGTGAATTAGGTATATCATGAACATGGGATGTAATAAAATTGTAGAAAAATACCTTATCATTCTCTTATAAACCATTAGTCCCCTAAAACTGTATAGTGTAACCTAGGGATGTACATAAGAAATGGGTGGTCCATAAATCCTAGTAAGGGAATAAACATAGAATAACAAGAAGAATGATTTACATGTTAGACAATATAAATTTTACTATGATATAAAATTGGTGAGAATAATAAAATGAACAGTGAGTCATGATATATCATGCTAATAGAACGGAATCATGGGAAATAGGGAAACAACTTTATGTATGACATAACAAACACTGGTAAAGTATAACTACAAAGAAAACATAACTTGTTGGAAAATGAATCATGATGGATTAGGTTCACTCCCTAATCCCTTTTATATTTTATCATGAGACTAAAACATTACATGAAGCATTGGAGTACTATATAATTTTTTTCACACCATCCACTTTATTATCATGTACGTGCATAAGACTTCCACATAGATAATATAGTCATTTTTCAAAACATTTAATTACATAATAAATTAGTATTGAATACAGATATTGATGTACCCAATAAAATAAATATATTATTATCTAGGTAAATACCCTTGAGTGAAAAAAGTAATGCCATTCACAATATAATTGTTTTGTATAGAAAAATCAGAGTAAAATTTGGACACTAAAATGACAATACATAATGATTCATAAAATATAATAATGAGATAGAAAATGACTCTAATCCTTTGTAAAAAATTGTAAATCAATATGGATGTGTAAAAACATATCCTAACAATAATAATTGGAAATAAAAGGTATAAAATAATGAATATTCTTGAATTCGAAATAGGTGACATAGGTCCCATACCTTGAGAGGGTCATTCCAAAAGATTGGGAGGAGCTTCTTGAGATATTGGGGCCACCTTGGGAGGAATCTAGAGGAGGGAGGGTATATTAAGGATGGGATACAATGTTTTTAGGTGATGATGAATGGGATCATGGGTAGATCTATATACGGAAAGAGATGGGAGTTCATTATTATTTCCCAAACATAGGCTTTGAACTTTATACAATTAAATAATAATAAACAAAAACATTCACTTCATTTTTTCTCTTGGTTTCTACAAAAGTAGATTGAATATCATTATTATATGAGTGAAAGTTCATAAACCAATAAGATTCTACACATTATGATGTATATGTGAGTCATGTTCATAAAAGAATTATTTCAAAACATTCGAATAAAATATTGGTTTTGGAGGATTCGTAGTGGACTTAAAAAATTAATCCAAGAACCTAAAAGCACATTATCATATAGGGTAAACATATATTTGGTCATTTACCCAATTGTTTTGTTTATTTCATCTCATTTATCTAATTTTGATGTCCTAATTTACACAGTATATTTATATCATATTTAATTTTTACATTAAAATTATATTATATCAATAAATTATGAAAAATTAACCACTAAACAAATTCGGCATTCTGATTTCAAAAAAATATTTCCTTCAACCATATAATTTTCTAAATATTTTTATTTTTACTTTTTCAACAATAATATACATTTATTTAAAAATATAGGGTTTTTCTAAATAATAGATTTTCATCCCATATAATGATTAGATTTAACATCATAAAAATTATATTAACATTTAATTTTAATAAATTTTATTTAATAATAATATTTTATTAAAAATATAATTTATTTCAAAAAACTATTATTTAATCAAAATGAATTCATTAATTTAAAGTTAATATTTCCAAAAAATAGATTTTGGTTTTATTGTTTCAAAATTAAATTCACTTATAAAGAAAACATTATAAGAAGTAAATAAAAATATCATTCTATAGAAAATAAAATATACATATTCTTATTGTTTGGGTACTGTTACGCCTTAAGGGTAAGCAGCACGATTGTGAAATATTTGGGGTAGTTCGGCGTATATGTTCTGGTATGTGATATCAGTGAGCTAGAAATTCTCAAGATAATGGTTTCTCTCATGCTTATATTGATTCATATAAATTTGGGATTGGTCAATGTAAAATAAATGTGATTCTATATCCATTCGAAGCTTCTATAAATGGTATTTGTATGTAATGATCCTACATATTGAGGCATTAAATCCAATGTATATGTCAATTAGATTTATAAATACCCTATAATTATACTACTAATATGATAAATTTTAAAATTCTAGATTTTAATTAGTTTCGATACTAAATGGTATACTAAATTTTCTAGGTTTTAATAAAATAAAATTTCATATGCTTTAAATAATGATAATAGAAAATTTTAATTCATTCCCAATGGGATTTTTATTTATTAAATTTCTGGTCAATGCATTCTTCCCCTTCAAAAAATATTTTCACAAAATTTTCCTATCATATAGAAACACATATGAGGGTACCTCTATTTCACCACCTCATTAGATTCCCATTTATCTTCATCGATATTTTGGTTCCACCATAGAACAATGACCAAGTGTATTGTCTTATTTTTTAGAACGTTGTACCTATGATCAAAGATCATCACCCGTTTCTCCTCATATGAATGATCATTTTACAAGGGTATAACCTATTGATTTAGAACATGTGATGGGTGTAGAATTTACTTCCTAAATGTGATACATAGAATATATAATATACTTGATATAGGTTAGGTGTGATTATTATTCAACAGACCACTACTATGATGTGATCAATGATCTCAAGGAGATCAATGTATCTGGGAATAATATTTCTCTTCTTCCTAAATCTCATGACTTTATAAAATAGAGATATGTTGAGGAATAACATTTCTAAAACCTCAATCTCAAAGTATCATCAATGATTATTAGCATAGATCATCTTTCAAGACTGAGCATCCCATTTTTGATGCCTAATGGTTCTGATATTTTCCACCATTTCTTCAATTATTTCAGAACCCATTTGTTTATATTCCCAAACTTCATCAAAATATATAGGTGTAATGCACTTATCCCAATAAATGGTTTCAAATAGACCCATATGGATTCTTGATTGGAAACTATTATTATATGAGAACATAACTAACAGAATATACTAATATCATCCTATATTGAATTCAATTAAATATTATATCAATATGTCATCTATATTCTAGATAGTTTGTTTAGATTGACCCTTAGTATGAGGGTAATAATTCATTCAAATGTTCACCTCAATATGTTCATGAATCTTTTAAAAAATATAGTTAAATAATGATTCTTGATCTGATATAATCGATATTGGAGTTCCATGTAAACACAACACTTCTCTAATGTATATCCATACAAGGTGATTGAGTGAGAACTCATATTGAAATGAAATGAAGTGATAAATCATTGTATGATAATCAACCACAACCCATATAGATTTATTTTATCTCGATTTAGTCGTAATACAAGTGACAAAGTCGATGGTTATAGTTTTCCTATTTTCATGTAGGTATGGGTAATGGTTGCATCATCCCACTAGGTTTTTTCCTTTCAACCTTCTCATGCTGATATATAAGACACTATAAATTATATTCCACAACCTCTTTCTTCATATTGTCCCACGAATAGCATTCTTAGATATCCTGATGCATCTTTATGATCATAAGATGGATATAAAAGTTGTATATATGTTCATTATCCAATATAACATTCTTTAACTCAGTATTGGATGGTACACATAGTCACAACTCCAATCATACAACTCCATCATTGTTAATTTTTAACTCTGAGGATTTACCTTTTATCACAGCCTTCACCTGCTTATAAATTTCTACATCAACACTTTAGTCATCCTTTATCTTCATCAAAATTGATCTTTGGGGAATCATTTGGGAAAGGATTGATGGTGTTCCCTTATTTATGATTCCCATATTCATCCTTTTTAATATCTATTGAGATCGGATCCTCTCAATTATCATCAATGATAAAATAAATTATGCTTTCTACTTCTGGAATATGAATCTTTTTTCTATCATATGATTTTAGTCGATTGATTAGTCATAACACTTAATAAACTCTATCCATCTTTGTTGGTTCATATTCTCTAATTTCTATGTGAATATGGTCTTGTGGATCTTATGAACTGTATATATTTCAAATCTCACAATAACGAGATAGTGAAACCATATTTTTAATGCCAATATCACTAAATGAAACTCCAAATCCTAATTTGGGTGGTTCATTTCATAAAAATTCAATTTTTTTAAGGTATTTGATATCACTTTTTTATTCTCTAATATTAAACAATCCAATCCGTTATTCAATACATTGTAGTATAACACAAATAGTTTCCTCCTTGTGGGTATAATATGTATAGTTGTAGTGATAAGACATTCTTCCATGTCCTTGAAGAACACTTCACATTTATTATCCTAAAAAACAATTATCCCTTTCATGTAATCATGGTTTGAGGATTTGAAAAATGTGTTGAATTTGTAAAAACATTACAATAGTACCCTGCTAATCTAGGGGAACTACATATTTATTTCATACTATATAATATTCTATATTAATCAATTACATATTTCTTTGAATATTCCATAGATATCCCATTAAATTTGACACTATTACCCATGAATGAGACATCCTTCAACTATAAATCAAATTTTCTATTCTTTTCATATATGTTATCCATCCATAAGGTCTTTAAAACATTTCTCAAATGATCCTTTGGATTCTAATTTCTATTGGATTATATTAGAATATAATTTATAATGACATCCGCATATTCAACAATACCATATCAGAAGACTCTTTTCATAATGTTCATAAATTCGGTTGGAGCATTGGTGAGTCTGAAGGGTGTTACTATGATCTCATGGTGATCGTACCATGTACAAGAAGTAGACATGGGGATATCCTCATTCTTCACCATTACATTATAATTCCTAAATCAATGATACACCATGAGAAGTATTGATCTCCCTGAATACGATCCAAATAATCATTTATCCATGGAAGATGAAACTTATTCCTCATCCTGATAATGATGTGCTAATAATAGTCAATAAAAAGGAGAATTGAACCATCCATATATTTGATGAAGAGGATCGGTTCACCCCATGGTGAGGGACATTGTAATATAAACCCTTTATCGAGATTCTCATATATTTTTTTCTTCATCAACTAATATTATAAAACATACATTTTATAAAAAATCATCGATATTGTAAAAGCCCCAGGTATATGCATTTTGAAAAATTCAACCACTAGGTCTGGTAGAAGAAAAATTAATTTATGTTGGATAAATAAAGGAAAATCTATTACATACCAAAAATTGAATCAAATTCCACTAAAGGGTGTGCCAGAAGATTTTATGGAAAGTTCAACAAATAAAAATTTTTAGTGTATAGTTTATATACATCAGATGAAATAATTTCCTAGTTTTACCTTTTCATCAATAAATCAATATCCATTCTATTTGGTGGTCTTCGAATAGTTATAACAAACATACATGGTATAATATACTATGAATTACTAGAATAAAAATATATATTCACTGTTATTGAATGAATAACTAAAATACCTTTCACCACATCATATTTGTGATCCACCTCTGCTGTTGTTAATAAAAATTCTCTCCCATCCCTCCATGGATCTTGTTGGTGTAAATTATCTCCGACTTCCCTTGTCTAGTTGATTGTTTTGGAAAGTGACCTAGTTCCTTGAAGTTAAAATAATGAATTGTATGCCAAGGGAAAACTGTATAATCCCTCTCTTCCATTCCATTGGAGTTTTTCTCCCATCTAAAATCACTAGATATGATCAAATATTTTCCAAAACTAATTCAATTCATCATCCCCTCCATTCAGTTTCCAAGGTACATCCTTCCACACTATAGAAAAATATTCTTTTGGAATTTCTTACCACCATTAAGTTTCTCTATCGTAACACCCGAGTTAATCTCAACATTCAAATTCATATCACTATAATAACCAAGAGATTCACTAATATCCATTGAAATATTTAGAGTATACCATACTATTTTATCATATAAATAAATGTTTTAATTCTAAAGGTATTTTTTCAATTGGTTTTATTTTACAAAATAAGTGGATAATTTTGAATTTGGGGGTAATGAAAAAGCTGGAGGTGTGTCAAGAATGTCTTGGGATGTTTTCCTCAAATACCATGATGTATTCATATTCTATTTGATTGATGTAAAATAAATGTATTTCACTTTTATATTGGATAGTGTAAGGAAAATATTTTTCAAAAAACATTTTTAGAATCCCTTCCACTGACATCACATTGACCACTTCATTAGGAATCATATTAAACATCAATGTCAAACACTGATCAATATCTCCCTCCAGACAATAAACATCTATTTTTTCCTTCCCTTTCATAGAAAACATATGTATAACGAATATTTTATCAGTATAGATGATATATTATTTCATGATTAATGGAATAGATAAACTATTGAATGTTAGAGTATTTTTATTATAATGGTCTCAAATTAATCTTGTTCATTCATAAGGGTATTTGGGAGTTCCTCCGAGTTCCTGATTCTATTGAGAACCTTATTAATGTAAGTGTGTATGATCAAAAAATTCACAATTTTTTCTCCCATTAATTTTGGGATATCACTGAGGAATTCATGACATTTCACTTCACATTGGTTTTTTACTCGGTTACAGATATTTATGACCAGTGGCTATAATAAAAGTAAAATGAGTGAAGATTACTTTTATTCCTTTAAAAACATAAATTATAATCCAAATAAATTCAAGTGATAATTTATAAATGACATTTATTTCTGTAACTAATGAATTTATAGATTTTAATCTATGTTATGCATGATCAATTTTCTAAGATCAAATCGTCTGGGGATTTTTTGTTCCCATATTAATGGTTTGTAATGATAATTTTAATTTACCAAAGAATAACCCTTTGGAGTGTAATACAATATGGGTATTAAGGATTGTTGTCTTGAACCAGTTCTTGATATATGAGTATTTTGTTTTCTAGTGTTACTCTTATGTACATATGTGTCCAATCCACACCCACATATAGTATCCAGAGAGTTGATTATTTTTTAGGTAATTAATTACTCTATACATTTAAAAATTTAGGGATTTCATTTTATGTTTAGTGTTATCACTATATATTCACAATATTTTTATAATCATAATCCCAAAAATAACTTAAAATTTATCGGATTCCAATAATAAAAACCCTAGTCATTATTACACATTAATTCCTGATTTAATACATAATAATATATATTATAAATCAAGAGGATCATGAAGTATAGTTTTTATGGGAATTAGGTACACATAATAATTTCATGGACATGGGATACAACATCATTATTTAAAACATCCATGACATTCTATCATAAATCATCGGTCCTATAAAACTTCAAGGGATAACATGGGAATGTACATAAGAAATGGGTGACATATAAAGCCTATTAAGGGAATAAAAAATTCATAATATGAATAAATTATTACATGTTATAAAATATTCATTTCAATAGGACAAAAAATGGTAAAAATCTTAAACATTAATAATTAGGCTTGATATAGTAGTGTAACAATGTGGAAACATTGAAAATTTTGAAAAAAAAACATTAAACATGCAATAATAATCATAATTAATAGATATATGAAAATAGCTATTTTTTTTAAAAAAAATAACATGATGGACTAGGTTCAGTGACTAATACTATTCATTATGTATCATGAGGAAAAAATATAACTCAATTTATTGGAGCTCTATATTATTCTGGACACACTCGTTTCATTCATATCATGTACATTCATAAATATACAACATAGATCATAGAATAATTTTGCATCACCTTTTATTCCGTGATCAATGAGTGTGAAATAAATACATGTATGTTTCCAATAAAATAATTATTGGTACATATTTGATAATACCCTTGAGGGTAGAGTGTGATGGAATTCACAATACACTGTTTTAGCTAGGAAAACTGCAATGAAAATTTGGATGCATGACACCTGTACATAAAAATTTATAAAATGGTTTAATGAGAAAAAATAGGTTATCTCAGTATTTTTAAATAAAAAAATAAATTAATAAGGATGTGGGAAAACATGATCGAACATTATTAATTTGAAATAAAATTTATAAAATAAAGAACATGTTCAATTGAAATGACTGTAGAGAGGTCCCTTACAGTTACAAGGTTGTTCCAAAAGCATGGGAATAGATTCTTGAGATCTTAAGAGAACCATGGGAAGACTATAGAGAGAATATTTAATATTAATTATGTGGGACAATGGGTTTTAGTGAATAGTAAATGGATCTTGGGTGCGTTTATATAAGAAAAATATTGCAGATTTCTATATTATTTTCCAACTATAGGTTTTTGGATTTATACAAACAAATAATCCAAACCACAAACCTTCAAAAGAATTTCCCTTTTTATGCCAAATATAAGATTATTTCATTATTATATATGTTTAAGGGACTAAATACTAAAATATTACTATTGGTGTTATACAAGTGAGACATTTAAATAAATAAATTTATTATAAAACCTATAATTTAATACTGGGTTTTTAGGATTCATAATGGGTTTCAAAAATTGATAAAATAACCTATAAACAAATAATTCTAAAGTTTAATCATATATTCGGCAATTTTTCTCCTTTATTTTATTTACATCATCACTTTGGGTCATTATGATTTCATAATACACAATGTGTAATTATACCATATTTAATATTTAAATGAAAATTTGATTGTCGCATAAAATTAAAAAAATAACTATTACATAAATTCAACATGATGATTCCACAAATAATATTTATTTTACCATTAAAATTTTATATATATCTTGGTATTAATTTTTAAAAAATGAATAGATATTTAATGAGAAATTTTGGGTTTCTTTAACAATAATTTAATTTGATCCTTTATAAAAATTACTTTTTAATTCATAAAAATTATATTATCATGTATATTTAATAAAAACTATATATTAATAATAATTTTCTAGAATATAATTTATTTCAAAAATAAAATAATTAATCAAAAATAATATATTAGTTGAAATGTAATATTACCAATAATTTCAACTTTTGATTTATCATATCAATATTAAGTTCACATATAAAGTAAAAACAATAAAAATTAAATATAATAATTATTATATTTAAATATAATATATATATATATATGTTCAAATTATTATGTTCTTATAAGAAAAACAATTCATAATAAAAACTCATTAATTATATGCTGCCTGATGGCGAGATATTCATAGGGTGCTCAAGTGTACATGGTTTAAGTCATGATCTTGATGAGATTGAACTTCTACTATAAATGGTTTCTTTAAATAGTATGTTATTGATTTTAGGATTGGTGTTAGTCAAGAGAAATTATCAATTATTCTCTATTTAAATATTTGATAAATGGGATTTACAGGCTACGATCCTACATTTTAAGGACATCACATTATATTTATGTGAAAATTGGATTTATCAAAACTCAATATTTTTAATAATCATACGATCAATATTCAACAAATATATTATCATTGGTTATTATGCTTAATAAAAAATTAAATTAGGTATGATATAATAAATCAAAATAGGATCATCTGTTTTCTATATCCATAATAGGGAATTTAATTCAATCAATATGGGAATTTAATTTACAGAATTTAAGGTTATTACAGTAATCCTAATGGAATAATACATAACCGCAAATCTCACAAGAATGATGAACATTCCAAATGATACTTGTAGAGACCCTACAGAGGATGAAGAAGAATCCACATCAGCCCTATCAGAACCATTGATTAATCTCGACATTAATAATGTAAAAGCCTCGAACCAGATAGATGGGCTTTCCCATCTGATAAGTAAGGATCATCACCTACCATTACATAGATCCAAACCCGGGGATCATTTGATGGTTTTTGACTAATGATATGTGAGGAAGGTGATGAGTCTATATGTTTATTGTTCTCTTACCAAGTAAATTATGATATGAGAATGCCTCACACACCCACAATTCTATATATACTATATAGAAAATTCATGTACATTAAATGTTCAATGGTATGCCAAAATTTAATCTACATTTTTAACCACAGTATCCATTTGAATGAAAATAATTTCTATCAAATTCATTTACCCTTCATGCATCCATGATTCACTTTTTGAAAACCTAATCTTTGAATGGGATAGAATGAAGCATCACATACATTTCATCATTATGCTCCCCTAAGTTCAATATTTCTCAATTCACCATTTTACATAGTACTAACATGCCTCCAACCCAAGAATTACGGCATATGAATGCTATAGTGTTGGCCCAGACACTCATTACACAGATACTTCGAAGTTGGTCTCATCATAATCTATTCTCACTATTTTTTTGGTAAAGCATAGAAACTCTACCAACTCCAATTAATAGACAGATGAACTATCTCCATAGGTTATCAATACCTTGATTTATCTATTCATGAAAATCTGTAGAAGGTCACAAAGAATGATTCAATCCAGACACCACATAGATCAATAAAAACACATCTAATGAAATTTCTAATGTGGCCATAACTACTAGTTCAAGAATAGCACAAAATTAGTGATGTACTGGCCCAAACATATTTGACCTGGGCCTAATAAGTTTTCAGTCCAAGATTCTATTTTGGGTCTATAATTATGAACATTGATCATATTAGAACCCAAAATAGATTATAAAATTCCAACCTATCATAGAGCACCAAATTACATCCTCATAAATTATTATTGAAGGAACAAAAAATGATTAATAGAGTAATTTCGGAACTGTAAGAGTCAATAATAATATATGATAGTGTATTTCATATATACCATGGATTATGGTCATGTGTTAATCATCCAATGATAATGAATACACATCTCTATATAGGTAATGAGAACATTTCTATAGTCAGTTGAAAGAGTTTAAGAAACATGTGTTTCTATTGTTGTGAATTTTAAATCACATCAGACTACTTTAATAATTCTTCTATAATTAGATATTGATCCATTACTTTCTATGCACTCTTATTATCTCTCGATAAATTCTTCTGTAATGTCGAGATCAAGTTTTTGATACTCCCACTCTATTAAATTAATATTTTTTATATACTACCCTATTATAGAACACTAAGCTAATAGTGATCTAGCCTAGTTAAACACTCCCACCCCTATTATGGATTATAATTTTCTATTACAATTCATCCTAGTTAAATTCTAGGAATTTTCTAGATTCATATCATATTAGATATTTAAATTTTTATTCACATTTAAATTATTGTATCCTTTATCAGTTTTTTCATGAATAGAGAACCTGCTAATTCTTTCACAACTTAAGATAGAAAGTTATGGGATAATTTATGATTAATTTTTGGTATCTAATCTATAGATTAATGGAGGATTTAGAATAAGGTGATTTTTTATATATATTTTTTCCAAAAAAAATGGCCATTAGAGGATAATCAAAGAGATGTATGTTGATTATAGAATAATAGGGGAGAGAAATTGAATAATTATTCAAGTATAAGTAAGGGTAGTTATTTTAGGGTAGAATATAGTTATTTTAAAAATGAATTTAAAAGAAATTAATTACATACACTATTTCCAAAAATTCAAACGCATTAAACATAATAAAAAACACACTCACAATATTTTCTTCTCTTTTGACAGCCCAAGTCTCTCTTTAATTTATTTTACATGGGTAAAAAAAATTCATTTGAATCCATACTATAGGTCATGAATTAATGGGACACATTCTTAGTTTTATTAATTTTTTCATTCCCCAATAATTATAGTTTACCTCAGGAACATTCATTTGTTCTATAGTTCTATATCTTCCTTATATGACTCTATAACCCTCACATAAATGGACGGTTGGAAGTGGATTTGATAAAGATAATATATATCCATTTTCCAAAAACATTTCTTCAAAAATATTTTATAAATCCATGAATTTTAGATCTCTTTAAATCATCAAAATGGAAAAGCTAGCATGGTCCTTCTGACTAAATGCATCTTCCACCTTGTTCGTCTTCCCAGTGTGGTATTATGTCGAGTGGTCATAATAATTAATTAATTTCAACCATAACCTCTGGAATATATTCAACTCTTTATCTAGGAATATATATTAAAAAAATTAATGAACTGTATATATGTCACATCTTTCACCATAAAAGTAATGTCTCTATATCTTTAATGATGAAAATACCACGTCAAACAATAAATCATGATATGTGTAATTTTATCAACTATTTTCAATTGTACAGATCCCTATCCTATCTCCATATCATTATGTATAAGGAAACATCCAAGTACCTTCATTGGGGAATCACTAAATATTAAAACCCTTATCCACTATAGGGTAGTGTAAGCATAGGTCCACTGGCCAACCATATTTTGAGATCCATAATATTTTCCTCCAATTTATCTATCCAATGGAACTTGGATCTCTTTTTAGTCTGCATGGATGTTGGATTAGATATAAATGAGGAATATCTCATAGATCATTGTTCTTATCCAACCGGCCCATGAAAACTATGTTTCATAGTTAGTATGTTTATTATATTCCATTGTAAAATAACTTTTTTCTTAGAGGAACACGTTGGGATATAAAAAATTTATGCCTTTTTAATATTACACCTATTAATACCTTGGTTCTCTTTAACTATTTTATGTATCTTATGAAAGTATATGGTAGTTGGTAAATTTAGAGAATAATATTTTTACATGTTTAACAACTCAATAGGATTATTTATTCCTTGGAATGATTTATAAGTAATATTATACCTCACAACCTCTATAAAACAATCCTCTAATGTGGTTATATTATGTAAGGGTCATCCCTTCACTTGGGTCAAAAAATATTCAATCTTGAGTTCTTATGGTTCTTTATAATACAAAAAAATACACTCTATACCTTATTGATGTATTTTGATACCAAGAAATTATCCCCCCTATTCATAGTTGTGACAGATGTCATAGTTATTCTTTTTTATTCACTTATTACTTAATTACTAGTTACTTACACGTTAGTAGGTAAGAATCAATCCTTATTCATAGTATTAAACAAAAATAAAATCAATTATCTTGTTCATATGAAAATTGATCTACTAAGTACTCACTTATTACATATTACTTACATTCTTCTTCATCGATTAATAGAATGCACCAGTTCTCCTTCTTCTTCTCCTTATTTCCCCTATTACATTTTATAATAAAACTCATTTTTGGAAAATGATGGAACATTCATTTTCCTATCAATTACACTTAATTTTTTGTCATTATATAATCACAATAATTTTGTTTAGTTATCAAAATAATGAATTTTCATCATAGCATCTTCACAGTTACTTTTTATACTTTTATGTCGAAATATAGTTTGATATGTTAAATTACAACATCAAATTCTCAGACTCTTCCATATAGTGTTATCATTATAGTACACTACATTTTAGGTATTACTCGATATTTTAATCCCTTAGAACATAATAATTTATTATACTTATTAATTTATTTGTGTTTTAGTGTTTTCCCAATGTATTTTTTTAATTTATGTCTTATGTATTCCTTACATGTTCCAGTATTATTCTTCCCAAATGACCTATTTATCCCATTACACAAGAACATGATTTGTAATCCTAATAATTCACACCATCAGGTAGGTATGTGTACATTTTTTTCACTATCTATGGGTTTCCTTATTATGAGAAAATAATACCCAATGTATTTCCATCCATTCTCTCCATATACAATAATGTGGGTACATATAACTTCATATTCATGTATATTTGTATGATCCATTCATAATAAAAAACTATCATAACAGTATGTATATGAAAAAAATCGTCATTCTATTATCTTCCTAAAACTAGAAGTGTGATGTTCTTTACATTTCAAAAAAATTTAGATCTTCATTTTCTGAATTCAAAACATATTGATTGATTTTTGTTTTATAAGGAATATGTGAGTAATAAAATTTTTATATGGAACCTTTGTTCTTTACATAAAATTTTTTATGTGGAACACATTCAGCTAACTCAGTGAGTGAGTAGCCCAAGTGATGGATCATGGAATACACTTTATTCTAGATTTGTGTATAGTTATTACCTCAGTATCATGAATCCAATATGATCATGGTATGATATAATTCTTTATAAAAATGGAATCCCAAATAAAATCTCTTTTATAGAAAATTACTTTTCACGATGAATAATATGAATGGAATTAACTTTTAATATCATGGTGTTTAGTATTTATAGGAAGCATATCACTACATCCACCACATTAGCTCCATATTTTATGTCGCGTCAATGTTTTGTGAAATATTCCATGTCATGGAATTAAATATTTTAAACTCTATATGGGTTTCATGATTCTTACACTCAAGTAGTATTCTAATAGTAACTCTTCATATGCGTGTTGTGATATCCTCATAATCCGTCTCAATTTTTAATCTAGAAATAATCTCTACACACTGATGACATTCCACAACTTTATTTTTCATTTTCTGAATCTCCATATTTTAATTTTTTTATGAATTCACAACAATAATTTATAGAATTTAAGCCCATATTATTAATACCAACAATTCATACATGTTGGATTGAAAGGTTCAGTGTGGTTTGTGGATCTTTATAAGATCATCACTAGTATTCAAACATCGAATATCATTATAGACCCATCCATTGTGGCAAGATGAAGATGATTACAATTTGGAGGTTGGTGGATCATCATAACGTGTCAGATCTAATAGTCAGGTTATGTTGGTTACATTTTAATGTGGGTTTAAAGTTTACCACACACCCTTATTCCACATCAAACATTGGTTCAGTTGGGCATTTATAAATGAGGATCAATATTTCGTTATCTTCTCAATCAGGTTGTGGGGTTTCGTACACATAACACCCTACAAAATAGTGTCATGGGTCTCACCACACCATTTTGTTGTCCACCTGGGAACCTTCTTGTGTGCTCCTTTTGGGTACTATGTATGAACCATCATTTGGTTCTTCCATGCACTAAACGTGGGAGATATATTCCTCCTACATCAATGGGTTGGATTTGCAGAATGCCTACAACATTATTATCCCCTATGGTCCAACATGTGTGGATGAGGTGGTCCTAGGTTGGCATATGGTTCATGTTTTTTAGTAAACTACCTTAAAAACAAATATCTAAATCTTTATCATAAGTTTCTTACACACTAACATATTAATTACACTCATACATTCATCATGAAATTAATATTTATATTAATTATACTTCTCTTCATATTCATGAAAAATAATTTTTTTCATAATCTTATTTAATCTATCTTACATTAAAATTATTATTTTCATGGTTTTCACCTCTACTTCCCCCTTATTAATATAAATTCTAAATATCTCTTCAACATACATCCATCTCATTTCATCACATATTATTCATTTTTAAAAAAAATGTTATTAAATTACATTATAACACATGTTCTAGATAATATGATATATGGATAAATCCCCATAGTTATAAACATAAAGTCTTGAAAAGAACATCCTAATGATAATATAAATTTATAACATTCTTCTTGATCCATTCATACATTCAATATTTACTTCTTCATCAGGCATGAATATCTTGGATAAATCCATAAGCTTATTTATTTATTACTTCTTTAAAGTATTGAATTCAATGAAATATTTTTATTTCATTAACCCCCATTTAAAACTAATAACAACCATTCATAACAAATTAAACTCATATAATAAATTGGATCTTAAATATTACCCCTTTTTATTTGTTTTTAATACATTCAATTTTATTTATAAATGAAATATCAATACGTAAATATATCCCCTTTACTTTTCTAAACATTCATATCCCATTATATCCACATTGATTCCAAGGGAAAAAATTATTGGAAAAGGGTATCATTTAAAACCTATGAAATGTGTCATCCATAATTCGAATCTTAGTCCAATTTATCCATTCATAGTGTAGAAATCAAGAAGATTTGATTTAAAAAAATTATCCCTTTATAATTGATCGTGGTTCCACATAAAATGAGAACACATATTATTCTCTTCATCGGTTGAGCAATTTTATTCTTGGATAATGATACTATATGAGATATGAAACATTTACAAGAAAAATAAACATGAAACAACTACACTTACATTAAAAAAATACATCTAATACATTCATGTGAAATAAAAAGGATTGGTGACCTTAGAGAACTTCTATGCTCCCACTTATCTTATATCAATAATGATATCAATTACATCCCATTTTTATTATTTTTGTTACTTTTTTTACCAATGATGATATTTTAATAAAAAATGATTTTAAAAGTAAATGATTTAGTAATTTTATGTCAGTATGAAATAATATTTTTTGGAAACTTCTACATCATTAATCATTTTTCTCCCACTCCATGAAAACCATTCTCATCAAATTCATAATAGAAAATATATTGAATAGTGCATTTAAATATATTATGATATAGAAAATAAATGAAAATTTATATTTAACTTATTAGTGTCCATATTTGACAACATCTAAAAATTCACAAATTATGATCTTCTTCAATAATTATTCTGCAGGATACCAATTATAAAATTAAAAAAATAATGGTATAGTACTCGTATTTATTTTTCAACATATGACATAAAAATATTAAGATTCATTGAAGAAAATCCTCTATCATAATTCTACTTGAATAAAAATTCATGAATCATTCAATGTTGATAAATTATTAAGATTTTCTCTGCATAATTGAAAACATTCTCTACATTATAGGTTCTGCCTGTGAATATAATTAACCTTCAATTACCTACATTATAGCCACAAAATATAATAACATGATTAGGGGAAAATTGTGGATCAATATTTATTCATCAGAGTAGAAAATACGTTTGAGATGGTTTTATCAACCATGCTTCTATATTTCCTTCACTCGCCACACATAAACATATGATATCAATTCTTGATTGAGGCTATATATATATTATCACATATTCAATTTCTCTTTTCCCACAATATATTACCTTCAATATATTTTAATTCACTTGTATTACATAGTGAATTATTCATCTTCATAACTAATTCATCTTGTTCTTGAATTATCTGTAGAAAATTAATTATAAGTGTTCCCAACCATGTTACACCTCACACACATAACCTATACATATTAATTTGGAATGATATCATTTTATATTTTACAAGACTTTTCTTATAATTATTACATTTAACTCAATCTTTACAAATCTTGTGGCTTGATTACTAACACATCATTATGAGTGTTGGTATAAATATTGGATTATCCAATTGGATTATTCGTAGTTTAATCATTCTTATTACCCTTTTTGTATTCTTCTCATTTCATCAACTTATCGGATTTAGAATCCAATATCTTATCACTATTTATACAAGAAATATTGTTAGGTGAATTTTTGTTTACAATATTGTTCAAATTTATTCCCAAGGTTACTTTATATTTGTCAACAAAACTTTGTGGGATTCTTTTCCTATCATCTACTGATTCATGTTGAGGTGATCATGCACCAAACATGTGGCCACAACTATTTCAAAAATCTTATATATTTTCAGTTTTTTCAAATATGTTTTAATTATAATTATTTTTTGAGTAATTGGATGATTCTTGTTTATCTATACCTCAATCCACATTGACATGTAACAAAATTATGATTTATCAATTTAATGATTATACCTACAATCTTGTTCACAATGCTTGAATCTATTATAGCATATACATTGACCCACAAACCATGCTATTTTTATTTATTCTATATGATTTTTTGGGGATTCTAAATTACATTTTGGGATATTCTTGGGAAACCAAGATAATTTTTTTTTTCTATACACCCTATTCATGGTTGTAGCCGTATCATCACCTCCACTATCCATACTTTTACAAATTTTATTTTCAAACATTCACTATTCTTGAAAACAAATTTCGAAAAATTCTCACAATATATTATAGATAGTAACTATTTTTTCATAGAAAATTGAGATAAAACATTGAATTAACTCTTGATCTTTTTATCACATGTTGGAGTTTATATAAAAACAGAATCTCATAGTGTCAATTAAGTAGCAATAGTAACTGTCTCATTCACTTGTGATGTCTCTATATGTATCTTTATGTGATTGGTAAACCAGAAATCTTATTATAGACATTAAATGGTGAGGATTACTTTATTTTGTTCATTCATAATTATCTTCTCATCACAACCCTTCTCTATTCATTCAATATCAACTTAAATATTTATCAAACAAAGAGTCATGTTCTTTAATCATTTTATATTTTTCTTCTAATTATAAATATAAAAAATTAATGTGGTTTTTCATTTTTTATTAAAGTTCATAAATATTTTCTTATATTTTTTTCATTAACATATATTTCTATTTGAATTATTAAATCCTTTAATATTACAATGCTCCAACCAGTCTGGGGACCTTTATACACGTTATCATATTTTCTTACAAATCACTCTCTATGATGTATTCTTCTTCTACTTAAATACGAGTAATTTATACCCACATAGATTGAAATATTTCACAAAAAAATGTGATTGTTTTTAAAGGAATTAAAAATATAATATCTCTTAATATATGAGCTTATATATCTTGAGAATCACTAGATTGATCATTATAACCACCTGTTATATGATCTTTTTAATAAGGATATTTTGTAAAATAGTTTTCACCAAACTAACGATTACATGAGATACTTGATCTATTGGAAGGAGGAATTTTTTCCATTTTATATTGTAGAAACATGATCCACCTTCTATTTACTTTTCATGAATTGTATATCATCATTTTTAAAGACATGGAGAAACTAATACATTTTCTTCATTCAGAAAAGTGGACTTCTTCTTCTACTTTATATTCTATTTCTTTCTACGATTCATAATTGGATTGAAAATAAGAGAATTATACTCCAATATTACTAAATATTCACAAAAACATAACTTCATTATCAATAAATGAAAAAAAAATATTAAATAGAGTATAAATATAATGTTTGTAATAAAATATACTTGAACATTAGATCTGATACCAATAGGTAGGACAACTTTTGGATATATTTAACCCTGAGAGGGATTGAATCATTATTGATAAAAAATTTTTCAATTATGACATTATCCACTTTTCATCATAGACCTAGTATGATCATGATTATTTTATTCTATTTTCATTATAATATAATAGAATATGAATATAGGTAAATATGGTATATCTTATTTTTACATGTTTAACAACAAAAAAGTGTATCTAGTTCTCATAATGGTATAGAAATAATCAAGAGAAATCCAAAAACTAGAAACAATAAACTTACAAGGATAAAAAAGGTAGTTAATATCCATTCACTTGTGTTAAAATATATTCAATTAATAGTTCTTGCTTTCATCTTCTAGATTGTTTTTTACTACCCCTTATGTCAATGTTCGCTTTATAACTATTCTTTAACACTAATAAATCTCCCACCTGTTGATGTTTCTTTCGGATGATGTGGTATGTATTTTTTGTTCTCTTCCAATTTCATCACATATTACTCACATATTAATTGGAATGCAACGTCCCTTATTTACAATAACAAAGAAAAATATAATAATAATAATTATTATTTATATGAATATAGATAATCATATCACTATATTATTCTGTTACTATTCTTTTCTTCTTCAACTATGAAAGGACGAAACCAGTTCTCCTTCTTCGTAACCCTATTTTTCTAATACAAAATGATAATAAACACCTTTTTCAGTATATTGTAATTTTTTTAAATTATTACCATTAAAAAAAATTATTATAGAATAAAAAACATCATTTATGATTATTGAAACAATTAATTTTCATCTTAACATCATCAAAATTACTTATTCTACTCTTGGTCTTTGATAAACAACATGAGAGGTTGAATTATAGTGTCAGATTCCTAAAAATGATCCCAAAACAATTACATGGAACTATACTTCCTTCAAGGTATTACTATATGTTTTAACCCTTATCAAATGAAAATTTACATTCTTTGATATTTTATATGGATTTTATGTTTTGTCTCATGATTTTGTTCGTTGTATGAATTCAGGATACCTTATATCTTATATCTGTATTTTACACAAATGTCTAGATTAACTAAATGAAAGACTATGTGACATTAGTCCCAATAATACACACATTTAGGTAGTTATGTGCACATGATATACTATTTATATTTATTTTCTTATTATGTAAAAAATAATTCCAAAAGTCTATTCCTCTTATCTCTTCACATACACAAAAAAAGGTATGAGTAACTTCTTATAAATCTAAATATGTAAACATCTTATTAATAAAAAACTTTTATAATAGTATATATATGTTGAACTCATACTTGTTTTATAAACTTTTCACAATTACAAGTGTGTGGTTCATTACTTAATAAAACAATATAGCCTACGATTCAGTGTCTTCACAACATCTTCACTACTTTTCGGTATATGAATAGCCTTAGAGTAATAAAATGTGTAAAAGAAGAATTTATTATTCATATATGATTTTATACATAAAACAACATAGCATAACCTAGTGAGTGAATAACTCAAGAACTCCCTTGTAAAATACAAACTAAAATACTGTTGTGTGTGGATATCTCCTTAGATTCATGAAGCTAATTGGATCACCATACCTTGTAATTAATTTAATAAAAGGAATCTCATATAAACTATGTTTTCCAGATAATCATATATATAAATGAATAAAATGTATGGTAGTATCCTATTTGGGTATTGCACTTAGGTATTCATAGGCAATGTTCCACAAACACATACTACCTTAGTTATACCTTTTCATTTTCATCAAGGTTCTATTAAATATTTTTTTTCATGGTTTTTGGTATTTTAATGTACATAATACGTTCATTATGATGAAGCACATGGTGAATTCATGTAGTATATACTCATTTTCATGTAGTGATATCCTCGTACTACGTCACATTTTAAAATTTTAGACTCATCCATGCATGTTGATGTACTTTTATAACATTATTTCTTACACTAAAGAAGCTCTAACTTTGTAATATTTCATGTATAAACAATGGAGATTTCATGCATTTCATCACACATTTTTCAACTCAAAAATTCATCCAACCTTACATGGGAAATTCACAGGGGTATGTGGATCATTTGAAGATCATCACTAGTAGTCAGAAAATGAATATCACTATCGAGGAATCCTTCATGATGAGAGTAAGATGATAACTATATGGAGGTCTGTTTGATCATTGTATCACACCAGTTCGAACATAATCATTATGTCCATTTCATTTTAAAATGGTTGAATAGTAGACCATGTGTCCTAATCCCACATATATATTTCATTTGGTTGGGAATCAATTAATATATATCTTTCTTCCCTTATTCTTTCAATTATGTATTAGGGTTCGACACCTATAATACACCACACCTAGGATACACAAAACACGGCTCGCACAGAGTACACCACACCATTGTGTGTTCCTCCCAAGCTCCCTCTTGCATGCCTCTACTGGTGTTATTCATGTACACTCCTATAGTTATTCCAATTTCCCCTAATGGACAATATGCTTCCTTTTACCACCATGGGATGGCTAGGATAACAACCCCCTCATGGTTAACCAATAGGGTCCCACATATATGGTTTAGGTGGTCCTTGGTATTGTTATGCGTGGGTATAATATTTGTTAAAATTAACTTAAAAATACTTATACTTATCCTCATCATATGTTTCTTAGAAACATACTTATCAATTATTCTCATGAATTCTTATTTATTTAAAAATAATTCTTCCCCTCTTTTTATTAATCCTGAAAAATAACTTTTCAATGGCCTTATTTAAAATCCTCTTAATGAAAATCAATATTTTGTGGTCTTCACATATTCATCTGCTTATGGAATATAAATCACAAAGAGATCTACAATGTAAAAATTTCTCAATTATTAAAATCATATCACTGTTGTAAAAAATGTGGTAAAATCACTTGGCAACACATGTTAATGGCATTAAGAGGGGGGAAACAATCATTATAGTTTTAAAATCATGGTCTTAAAAATAACTTCCTTATGATAATAATACATCATTATAATTCTTATTTGTCGTTCCAAAAAATCTATTTTTTCATTGTAATAAAACATGGATATCATGTATACTTCCAAAAACTTATTTATTTCAAAATTATTCATTATATTGACATCAATTAAATCATTAAATTTCATTGACCACCATTGAAAACCAATAAAAACCATAAAAAATATATAACTCATATATCAATTGGGTTATTAATCTTCTTTTATGTATCCACCAACAAACACCCATTTTATATTATATGATCCAACAATGAAAATTTTCATATCAAAAAATTACACATGGTAAAATTAAAATAAAAATTAACCTTCCTTTGGGTTATTAACACTCTCCTTAAATGATCTTTATTTTATTACATTCTATTCAAATATACATGAGTATCTCTTAAAAACAATACAACGAATTTATCATGATAATATCTAAAGACTATATTCATTAAATAAATGAACATATAAGCATCATGGGTAATATCAGAAGGAATCACTATCAAATCACAATTACTATACCATGTATAGAAGGCTATATTAGGTTTATCACCTTTTTGTCTTTCAATTGATGATATCCAACTCAATGATCAATCTTGGAAAAATATTGAGCTCTCTGTTGCTAATCAATCAATTAATCAATATGGGGAAAAGTATTATTACTATTAATTAGTATATTTCTATGTTTGTTATCATAAATGATATGGCATCGCACCTTTTTATTAAATAAAATTCATTAAATTGTACAAAATAGAGGATCTTTTAAAGGTTAGTTTCATGGTAAGAAATCATAGAATACTTGAAAACAAAAAAATATATATTCTATTCCTAATGAAAGTAATATTAAAAGGATAACATTATGAATAATTACTAAATATCATAAACTGGGGACATACACAAACGGATTGTGTTATCACAAGGACCAACAAGGGAAAGATAGTGAAATAGTTTACATGTGCTCTAGAGGAAACTGAATACGAAAAGGAATACTATAATTATGGAATGAAAAGTGAACATGAAGAATATCATAAATAAAAAAACATGAATCATAAATTATAAATGTGTCTAAAAAATTTATTTTATGAATCAATATTAATATCTACATGGGTTTTCACTGATGTGTCAAAAAAAATTCCATGGTTATTCATCAAGGTATCATAAAACATGTCATCTATTATGATTAAATTCTTTACCCAATGCATTGGATCACTATCATGAGGAACAATTAATATTTATAATTTTATTATATCCAAATATATTATATAAAAACATCTCTTATATTACCTTGGTGTAATAAAAGAAACGAGTTCCATTTCAAAATCATGGAATTTTAAAAAGTACTTAAAAACATGACCATTATGTCATTTTATGACTCAAAAAAAGGAAATTCATGTTTTATATATGTGTATTACAAAATAAAATAAATTATTTTTTAAACCATGGTTAATACCAATATTAAATAAAATGTTTTGGGTATTTAAAAAAAGAAAATTAAAAAATTTATTGAGAAAAAAGAGAGATATTTTGAAATGAAAATTTGACAGCCAAACAAGTATGAAACATTGTTTAAAAAATTTAAAATGATAGGGGAAAATGGTATCACATTAATAAAATACTCTTAATAAATTAAATTTCTAGAATAAAACTAACAGAATAATCGAGCATGGAAATTTGAAATATATACCACCTAGAAAGGAAACTTCAAATAAAAAGATATGTTATCATTTCCCATATCAGGATGAGTAAGTCCTAATACAAAAATATTGGGATCTTAGGGGGATTGGGACACCATGGGATGACTCCATAAAAGGTTATATTATATACTCTTAATATTCGGTGAATTGGGAATTAAATAAAATTGATAAATGGGTGGGTAATTATAAAAAATGTGGAGGATTTGTTTATTAATTATTTTGGAAACCTTGGTTGTGGTAAATTAAAAAACATGGGCTTGCCCAAGATATTTTTCCACGGTATTGGCCACTTGTGAAAAATTTTATTTTATTTTTATCCAAAATGGTTGACATGAATTTTATATTACATGTTACATAATTATTATGTCAATAAACATACCTAAAAACTCAAATTTGATTTTTATTATTCAGGAGAAAATAATGTATTGTAGAAAATTATCATAAATTCAGCCTAACCTAATTTAGATGTGATTATTTAAAAATTTACGTTTATTTTATCATAATAATTCAATAATTATGTTAAATTTAACATAAAAATATAAATAAATTTAGTAATTAAAAATAATAGTGGATAAAAAATGTAGAGAAAAATTTCTAACACTTGAAAATATATATTTATTTTATAATTTATATTTGAAAAAAAATATTTTAATCATACTAATTCATTAAAATAATTATTATTCATTATAATTATATTTATTAAAATTATTATATAATATTTGAAAAGATAAATTTTTTTCTGAAAGAATAATTAATCAAATTTGTTATTTTTTCGAGAAAAACTATTATTAAAAACTAATTGATGGAAGAAAACTTTTATCAATAAAATGGGATTATACATTCAGTAACTCATGTCTTAAAACATAACCCCTCATAACACTTCCATACAACCTAAAGGTATGGTGTGTGATGGTAATAGATTCTTGGGGAGGCTCAAATAACAACATCAGAGGGAAAATATGAATAACTTGAACATCACTTGTTAGAGATTTAATTAATGATTAAAATATCAAACCTTTTCTTGTTATTTTTCAAAAAAATCCCAATGACTCTACCTCCCTCCCATGATTTGATAAATGGGATTCATAAGACATGATTCTACTATATGAGTCAATTGAATCTTTTTTTTACATTTATTTTCCACTGTCATTTCTACTGATAAACAATATGTATAGGGATAAAATAATAATTAATAGTATAGTTTCCAGTGGTAATATTGACCAACATTCATAACCATCTATCAATGATATAATTTCCAATAATTTATGTTCACATTTCAATATACACTCTAATCATTATTAGAGATATATTGTTGGGTTTTGTATAAAACATATAAAACATATTTTCAACAATCAATTATCAATAAAAAAGGTATGGTTGTCACATTATTCTCCCTTTATGAAATTTTATCAATGAAATTTCATATCATTCCCACGATTGAGAAAAGGCGTGTGTACTTTTACCTCATTTTTTCCTTTGGTTCCCACATTGCTTCATCATATTTTTGGTTCCTCTAGATGACATTAATGAGGTGGGTATTCATGTTTCATAAACCATGTCTCTATGGTACATGATCATTATGTTATACTCCTTATAAGAGAGGTCATGATAGATTTGTACCACCTCGAGATTCAGTACATCTGAAGGGTCAATCATGTAATTCCTTAAGTGATATAATTGGAATACATCAAGAGCCTAATATTTATTTAGAGTATGGTCAAGGAGATTATTCACTATCCTTCCAGATCAATGATTTTATAGGAACCAATGTACCAGGGGTTGATCTTCTCTACCTTCCAAATCATCTTGACTCTCTTAAATGGTAAAATTTAGAGGAAGAAATTCTCTCCAACTTCAAACTCTAAGTCCTTTTGATTGTTTTCATCATAGCTCTTCTACTGACTCTAAGAATCCTAATTGTGTTGTTGAATGGGATGAACATTTTTTGTTATATTTTTCACAATATCATTCAAAAAAATATTTCTCTCACCATCGTCCTCCTAAAAAGTAAAATTTCTACATAGATTTCTACATGGATCTTTATATGGTAATATTTGAATACTCAAATGGAATTAGTGTTGTATTAGAACTCAACCAATAGGAAATGTATATCAGACCCACCTTTAAATAAAATTTAGCATGTTCTCATCATTTTCTTGAGTATTTTAATTATCCTTATAGAATGAAAATTATTATCAAGGTGGCAGGACTTACTAAAATTCAATTCAGTATTTAGTCCATGTCCAATAATTCTCCAAAATTTTGATGTGAACCATGGATCAAGATAATAAATGATAGAAATTGGAACTCCATATAGCATTACCACTTACTTTACATATATTGTGGTTTTTTTTCAATAGATAGTAGAGATATAATGGGAACTCTATCTGATATGGTCCATTGTAACCCATATCAGATTATTTATATTGGGTGTTTTTGAGAGGTCATTCAAAAAGTCCATATCGATATTTTCCCACAACCATGCTATAATGCGTAGTGGTTGCAATACCTCTTTATATTTCCATCTCTCAACCATCACTTATTGACACACAACGATCCTTTTACTGTAGTCGGTAATATGCATTTTCCTGTTATCCCAAGAATAATGATCACAGAGGTCCCAATAAATTTTCATGTTTCTAGATGTATAAAGAATATAGAGCTATGATATTCATCCATAATCAACATAATTATTTATAAAATAGGTGGAATACATACATTTTTATAAAATTTTAGTAAAACTTAATGATCAATATTGAACATATGGAATATCCCATTCATTAAAACCTCGAACTTCTTCTATAAAATAGGATCTTCTATTTTAGATTTCTGGATATTCTCTAGTAATGATGGTTGAGAAATCATTTGGGATAGTTTTTATGATTTCAATTCCCTTTGATTTCCATTTTCCATTTTTACTAGGTTTTTGATCAAAGGATCTCATCGAATCCTCATAATTTCCAAAACAAAATGGTATGTCCTACTTAATGCATCAGCAACTCTCTTTGATCTTCCAGGGTGATAATTATTTGAACCATAATTGTCTTTAAGATGTTCCAACCATCTCGAATATCTCATTTTCAATTACTCTTGTGGAATAATATACTTCAAAAATAGGTGGTCTATGTATATATCACATTTTTCCCATAAATATAGTGTCTCCATATCTTTAGAGAAAAAACAACCACAATTAGATCCATATCAGGCATAATATAGTTCTTCTCATGAGGATTAAACTATCAAGATACATAATCAATCAATTTTTAATTTTTCATAAAGACGCACCAAATCCCTTTTGAGGATACTTTTCTAAAAAAATGAATCCATATCTGATAGAAGGTAATTTTTACACTGGTGTAGTAACAAATCCCTTCAATAGTTCATGGAAACATTCTTCACATTCCTTTTCCTAGATAACCTTGACCCCTTTCTGTGTCAACTTGGTTAGTTGATTATATTGCTGTAAAATGTTTTTCACAAACCTTATATAATACCCCAATAAACTAAGGAATCAACATATCTTATATACTATTGTAGTATGAAGCCACTCTTCCACTAAAAAATTCCATGGTATGATCAACTGAAATTCCTTCTTTGGTTATAATGTTCCTGAAAAAATAAACATTTTGTAACCAAAATTGAAATTTTCTAAACATTCAAAATAACCTCTCTTCATAATAGATTGATATTTAATCGTTATATTATTGTTATTCTCCTCGCGACTTTTAAAACACATTATAATATCATCAATAAAAACTAAAACCATGTTTTCTAATTAGTCCTTAAAGACATTATTTATCAAATCCATAAAATATCAAGAACATTAGTCAAGATGTATGGAATAGAAATAAACTCATAATTCTTATATCTTGATCTGAATGGAGTATTTGGAATATATTCTTTATTGATTCTTAATTTATGATAACCGTATTGATGATAAATCATGGGGATAGTTGTTCCAAATGAAGGTGGTCAAATAAATCATTGGTTCTTAGAAGAGGGTGCTTGTTTTTCACTGTGATCTTTTTAGGTTCTCTATAATCAATGCATAGCCGCATTGATCTATCTTTCTTCTTCAAAAAGTTAACGATTTATCAATTCGATTACAATAATACAATAAAATTTTTATTTTTTATTTAAATTCCATTAATCTCACACTATTTTAATGAAATCTATTTTCCCTTGATATTAGTTTTTGAATATGTTACCCTTTATATAATCCAGTTGGAAATACCCATATTCCCCTTCACGTAACCTATACATATCCCTGAAAAGTTATTTGAAAGGTATTATGAAGCAAAAAAATATTAACTACTTTGACATGTGGTTCCTTTATCTACTGAGGGGACTCATGAATATTACAATTTTAGAAAAATAAATTCTCAAACCTTACATATTATTTAAACCATGTAATATATGGGATGTCAAAAATTGATGTAAACCATGTTACCTTACCTAGAAAAATCGAGGTAAAATTTCCCTGATTATTAAAATCACCCCAACTTCGGTTGGTCAAACACCTTGAACTACGAGACCAATCCTAACAAAAGTACTGGAAGTCATTAAAAACATAATTTTTAGCATATAAATTTTATATCTTTATGTATAAATCACATTTTATCACATTTCATGTAAATATTTTGCAATTTTTCTTAATTGATTAACCAACCCTGATGAAACATTCACATACAATCCAGTTTCATTTTTTTCATGTTCTATGATAGTTAATTAATTTATTAGGTGATCATGAAACATCCACAAATATTATTATTTAACCATTAAATTAGAAGAAATAAAATGTAAGTGGAATTATTGTTATATTATCTAATAGTTAGTTTATCTTGTGGGTGATAAATTAATCCTCAACTACAGAAGAAACACATTAAACTGTAACATGGTTCATGTTGCATCATTTTACCTTGGCTCATAGGTATCACCTTGATTGGTTTCACCTCGGAACCTATAATTTGATCACCTCCTATTTAGATAGTGGTCCATCAATATATAATAACTTACTCATAGTAATATTATGTGATCAAATGGAGTATATGATATGGTTTTACATAAAACAAACTGTGAGCACTCTAGCACTTAAATAATAAAGATGAGTGCATGACATACAATCAAGGAATTTTAACATAACCATAAAAAAATTAAAATAAAACAATCAAATACATGGAGATTTTATAATATATTTATTATTCGCACAACATGGAATGACCATTCATTTTTTATCTTGTTCTCAATTACATTTATTCAATCGTTTATTAAGATAACGTGTGAGGAATATATCCAATTAATTCAATTTAATTTTATTCCATCTAAGCATCCTTTACTCACCAACATCATTAATTTTAATCAGAATTAATTTTATTTAAATTTAATGAAGTGCATGAGTATACATAGTCATAACGGTGTGTAGTAACTAAATTACCTAGTATGGAAGATAATAAAGAAATTAATTCGATATATAATTATTAATACTATGACATGATATGTGTTATCTAATTAATGAAACATAAAACACATGTAAATAGGTTTAATCATATATTAAAATTTCATCCCCATGTTAAATTTATTAAACAATATTAAGAAGACTACAAAGAGTGTAATATTTTTAATAGTGTGGACCACCTTCTTCCCAAGTCCACAATACTCACCTTAGTACTGCGCATGTTTCCTTATATGGATGGGTTCGAGATACATTGCATGTTAATAGTATTGTATAGTGTGTTTCCTCATAGTGAAACAATGTTTCATTCTCCATGTCGTGTATCTGATTAAAAACACACTAGGACACCCCATGTTCTCAGTTGTGAGTAGTTATAGACTATATGTCATGTACAGGGGTTACACAGTGCGTACTTCTTCAAGCCATGGGATAGTTTTTCCAAATTTACACATTGATCAATAAAATTTGGATCTGAACTGATATAGAATGATAAATATTAAAAAAACCTATTACACTATGTGTATTTTGGATGTACATATAGTGTACTCTTTTTTCCCAAGCAGAACCATTGGACCCTAGTGATGTTACTTTTTTTAACGTTTCTCAATTTTTTAATATTAACCATTTATTGGATTTGTTATAAATAACAATGATGTTAAGAGAATAATAAGTATGATATTAAAAGTAATTCCTATAAGTAAAAGAAAAAACAATTTCATGAAAACAATCAATGGATAGTAAATAATTATAAATTAAACTTGTGACATCTATGATACAACGTGTAGGTTCCAGGTGTAACAGATGTGTATTTATGTAATGGATAAGTCAACCATGAGCCTCAATTTAAATTTAATCATTTATACAAATTATTAATACAACATATCCAATGAAAACATCATCTTAATTCACAATTTAAAACACTGGAACCAAAATAGGAGAAACATCACAACTAATTTATAATTAATTAATGAGAAAATATAGAATTACCTCAACTTGTGATTCTATCTTCATTGAGTATTAAGTTTCCTAGGCCACGTTGTTCCATCATTGTGATGAGACATCCATGTTCAAAATACCTCTATTGGTGACCCACATAGCCACCACAATATCTAAACATTCCAATAGAGTTGTCTAGTTTATGTATGGTCAATATTGATTGCTTGTGTTGTCTGTGGTTGATAGAAACATAATTATTCATGATGTAGGAAGTAAACGTGATGATATCCTGATTTGAACAGAGGGGTTGAAGAGTGTGTGTATTATAGATCTACATATATCTCTCTATGACTTGAACGAGTATCTCTCTATCAGTTGTGATCAATGAGAGTGATCATGTAAAGTCTGATAATTAGATAATTTTTATGGATGGTTTAGGGTTGGAAAAGTGAACACAATCATCTTCCCTACATATAAATTCTTACTTGTCCCCATGTTAGATAATAATAATAAAAATAATAAAAATAATAATAATATTATTATTATTAAACTCTTGACTTGTGAAACACTTTAAGAGTATACATAAATATCATTTATACCATCCCTAATTAGACCATTAAGCTCAGTCCACATTCCCTTATCATCATTTATTTATCCGCTAATCCTGATAATTTATTTAGTAAATATATTTCAATGAATTTTTTTTGATATATATATAATATAATAAATATTATATATTACATAACATTGAAAAAAATATTCATTAGTTTTACATAACTCACATATTCTTTAGAATAAAATAGTTTTAACTTTGGTACATCAAACAAACCAGAATAAATATTATTTATTATAACATATTAAATTCAATACTATAATTTAATTGATATTGTCGATAAAATTATTGTGTGACCCACCAGTACTCATTCTAAGTAGAATTAAGAAAAACTACCAATGTATGAGGATAGTGTTTATAAATATACCATAGATACCATACAGAAAGAAGTTAAATTCATAATGACACACTACCTCTTATGAATATTTACCATATAGAATAATTCTTTTATCATGATAACTAAAATAAAGAAGGTTCCATACTTGTACATCAATATATATACTAGATGTATATTTATATGTCATTCCAGAAATGAACCTGCCCAATGAATATCATGTCCATGGATTTATGATGGTTTTTATATTCCCACCAAATGGGAAAATATATCAAATTCCTTAATGGGATATAAGGGGTAAATAATTTCTCACATTATCCACTAATTCAATATCACTCATGAAAAATCCAATGTATCATACCACTATATGGTGGTATGTTTTCCTAGTTTTCATAAATACCTCAAAGTACACTAGAAATGACGTCCATTGATTGTAATATTAAATTTTATGTATCAATACATACATCCTCTGATTGGAATATTAAATGAAGCATAAAAAGTGTATGTTCTCCAAACCTTATATCAGAGTGATTCCTAAGGAAAAACACAATTAGTAAAATTCCAATGTATTTTGAGATACCTAAAAATGATGGAATATATCATAAATGTCCCATTATCGAATAACATACAACCATATAACATTATTCATGAATATTGTCATGGCACCTCAAGGTTCTCATCATAGTGGGGAACATCCATTACCTTTCAGTGATATTTATATTAACATGAAATTATCACATTTAAATGTCATGTAGAGGAAAATTGATAATGAGATAGGAAAAATTACTACTTATGAAAAACTATAATCAGTTAATAGGTAATTCATTTATAGGGCACCAACACCAATAGTATCACCCAATTGAGATCCTAATGCCACCCAACCAAGTACCCAGTAGCACTCTATAACCACTATCCAACACCATCTAACTTCCTAAACCCTAAAAAAATAACCAAAGACTCTTAAACCCAATATTACACATAAATACATCATCTATAACATTTTAAACATTTAAAAAATGGTTTTTTCTCAATTATATACCAAATATTAATATCTTATCTAATTTCAAACTCAATGGAATCTAACTTTTCTCTAAAACTACTAAAATGAACCAGTGTGGGTTATTAAGAATAAGTGAATTTAGGGTTTATTATTACAATTATAATGAAAATTGTAGTTACTCTGTCCTATAACCTTCAAAGAAATGTTCATTAGGAATATTTATAAATGGGTAGAGTAACTCATAATAATAAAGGGCTTTGTATTTTCAATAGCTATTCTTTTGTATTTTTTGATGGAATAATTACTATGGGAGAGTATTTGTATTCTTATTTGGTAGATTATATAGAATTATATTTTAGATCTAATATGGAATTATTATTAGAATAAAGTGTTTTAAAAATGTAAATTTTATAATATATGATAATTTGTGTCAAAGAATGAGGCCAATTAAGTGTTTCATTGATAACATTTTCCTTTAACTCATATGTATCATAAATATAATCACTCATATGAACCTATAATAGATGATAAATTAATTATATATTAACATATATAAGTATACTTATTGAAGCTTAATTATGGTTTCATGATATTTTTTGATGTGTTTTCAACAAACCCAATAGGGGATATTATTTGAAAAACAAATATAAATTTTTTTAGGTATGATTATTGACAATGCAAATATGGATCATTATTAAAATCTTGATTTATTATTAATGAATCATCACTTTATGTGTCGATAATTTTTTAGAAATTATTTAGAAACTATTGATGATTTTTGGTTGGTTGATCATTAACATTCCTTGGAAAAATAATTTTTTGTTGCAGTATTCATGATTTCTATAGAAAAAATGTAATTTTTAGAAAATTTATTTTTTTATTATAAAAATTCTAAAAATGGATAGTTTATTGTACTATTATATTCTAGATTATATGGTTGGTATTTTTTTATTCTAATAATTCAATGGGATTTTGGGTATAATATGTAATACATGAATGGTGCAAGTCATGGTTAAAAAACTTGTCAAACCAGTCATGCTGTAGGAAATTTTATTACTCGTGGTTTAGAGAAGACTATAGAAAAATACATGTGTTTTATGGGAAGTCTATAAATTAATTTTGTGTTTATATGTTCTTGATGAAAACCCCTAATGGCATAATATGCCTTAAATTTTTTTCAAGGTGTTCTATTTGATGATTTAACTAGAAGAGAAACACATCCAGGTGACATAAAATAATATCATGGAATATTGATTATATCAATATTTGAATATTAAAAGTGTTTCATATTTTAAAGGTTAACTAAAGAAAACCATTTCATGGTGAAAGTAAATTACCCTATTATGAGTTATGTATTAGGTAAATTTTACTTTTTAATTTTTTATCAAAAAAGAATGGGTTTTTATTTAAAAGATGAAATTAAATCCATGTTTAGAAGGAGGTAATTGTATAAAATTTTTCATTTTTATTAAAAAATAAGGATGTGGTTAATATAGAGGGAAAATATTATTTTTCTGGGATCTCAAGAAACATATTCTCATGTAATGAATATTGATTGAGATATATTTATAATTAATTGAAGATAAAGATATATCAGTTAGAGGGAGAACATTTTTGGGGAGGATTCTCTGTAGAAATTCAATGAGATAATATTTATAATGAAGGTAAATATTATTAAACTAAGAGTGGTGTAATATCATTTTTGGTATTTGGGTAATCTAGATATTTCCTTAAGAGAGTGGTGTGTTCTTTTATGTGAAGATAGAAGCATGTAATCATTATTTTTATTGGATCTAAACAGAGTGTGATAATCAATATTCTATTAATTAATAGTTAAGAAGTATTTCATAGTGTGTTTTGGAACATCAACATATTTTCAATGGTATGATCCTATGATGTATTATAGTAATGGTAAACCATGTATAAATTTGTTATATTCTTGGTATTAATAACTTTTATATTATCTAATTAAGAGAGTCAATTTTCAAAAATGTATGTAACATGATCCTTGGGAGAGGATTTTCTCTTTTATATAAACTGATTTACACCCTTTTAATGAATCCTTCATAGTATTTTCTTAACAATTAATCTCATGATTAATAATAATTTTATATAATCATTTTTGTAATACTTTTGGTCGGTATATTAAATTTCAGAATTTTTTTAATAAATTAAAATGAAATTATTACTGTAAGTGTTGTGAGTATCCTATATTATTTACACCTCCCCTACCAATAAAATATATTATTTTATATATATATTAATTTAAATAACATTAAAAAATGATATATATATATATATATTCACAGATTAAATAAATGGTACAATTTTATAAATGTATATTCATAAGGAAATTATATATTTTACATAGTATATGAGTGTTCTCATATATGTTCTATAATTGATACTTGATAAAAATATTATAAATTTAATTAAAATATTGCTTGTGATGATATATATAATATATCGTAATAATAGGTAAACCATGGTAAATCATTATATATAGAGTATTCATAGAAAATTTTAGAGAATGAAAAAATCTATTATAAATGATAATTTAATATACGTGTATACATTAATTAAATTCATGATTCTACCTATATGTATATATTCTATTTTATTAAATAAAAATCTCATTTAAACATTTATAAATCATATTTTATCCTATATTTTTTAAAAGTATGTGTTAATGTGTTAACAAAAACATAATGATGTTCATTATAATATGGTTTATGTTGGGTCCTGGGTCTTTATACAACATCATATCATTCATTTTTGAATGATATAGTATATTATTTATCTAACTCTTATACAATAATTATCATGATGATTGAATTTTTACACATCTCGTGATGATGTGTTCATAGATTATTGATTTTTATATGATTTCAATAATAAATTAAAATTTTCTAGGTATTATTATAATTTTCTAAAATAGTAGTGAAAAGTATCTATCCATTTCACAACATATGAAATGTTATAACTGAAATAACAACCTTTATTGATTGAAGAGTTAGTTAATGGATTTCATGGAACTTATTTTTGTAAACAAATTATTACTACCAAATATAAAAACACTCTCTCTTGATCGTATACTCATTCTCTTTTACAAAGGTGGTGATAATGAAAAATATAATGATAAGGGATAATGTTAAACAATTTGGACATTTACGTTATTAGGGGATGCCATTATGGGCATGATTCTATTGGTTTCTATTGAATAATCTTGATCTGACTCATTTTTATATATTATTATTCATGGATATTTACATACACATTGATTTAAAGTTTTTATTTATTTTTATTTATTATAATCCAGATAAATCTTATCTATGGGGTTCTTATATTCCTACACAATATTTGGTAATATATATTTACCATAAAAACATTTAGTTTCTTTATAGAAAATTCTACAAAATAATCAATAAGATGAAGATAAAGAAATGAAAAATAGTTTGATGATTTTTAATACAATGGATATGTTTAAAAATGCATTCCATTTTTTAAAAATCACATTAGATAATATATTTTTTATAAAATCACATCATATTTTATATAAATATTCCAAAAAATATAAATTTTCTCTATAAAATAAATATTTTTATTTCTATAAAATTGATTATCATTTTCTAACACTTTATCGTCAATGTTTCGTGACCAAAATATTCTTGATTTATGGAATTAATATTTCCATGTGAAAAAATAGAACATGGAAAATGTAAATTGGTCTTGGATTATGATATAAACAAATAAGAAAAAAATATTATTAACTATATTATTGTTCAAGGTGGATCTTTTTATGTATTCTCTATCCAAAATGACTTGTGAAGATAAACTATTTAATGTTTAAATGATAAAATTTTTATAAAATAAAAAAAAATCACAAAAAAATACATTAACATGATATTAAATGTCCCATGATGATTCCAAATAAAATTAAACCATATCCCAAGAGTTTTTTGAAAACTATAATTGTGTAATGTTTTTATATATCTTATTAAATATTTCAATTGATCATTTATTTATGAAATCCTTACCAATTCATATAAATTAGTTATATTGTTAATATTTTTTAATTAGTTTTATTATTTTAAACAATTACTATAAGTTTAATTCAAATAACATAATATATCGTTATTACTTATAATATAAATATTTAGTTTTTAATCAAAAAATAATATGATTTATTATTTTATTTCTAAATCCAGGGATATGGGTTTGTTATGATTTAGGTATATTAGGATCCAATTTTTTTTTCTGATTGAGGTGTTTCTTGGGTATTTATCTACGGATTAGTGGAATTTGAGTCAAAATTTTCACTATGATTATATCTTTGATGATGTTCCATAAACATTGGGTTGGAAAATCTATCTCACTATACATTATCTTATGTTATTTATTTAATTATAATCCATTAGTTCAATGTTTTTTACATTACTTATACCTAGGATACATTTGGATATTTGAATATAAAATTTTATTTTATTATTGGATAAGTTATATAATACATGAGTTGTATAATGTGTTATAAAATAATATTTTTTCAATATATTAGTTTAGAATATGATTTCAAAGGTAAATATCTACAGGTGCATACACATAATGGGATTGTGTTAGATATAACTATTGAATTGGATGAAATAGTCATATATTATGTTCATAGGATTCAATTAGAAATTCATGTAATAATAAAACTCAAGAAATGATTAGTAAAAGTCCCACTAAAGATAATATATAACAAGGAAATTATCATTCAATATGAGAAATTATGATGGTTAGGCACAAATGGATTATTTTTCACAGGATGGGGGATTCAGTTAACCATAAAAATTATGTAAAAATCTCCCATTTTCAGTCATAGATTTAATATAGATTGTAAAACCTAATGATTATGATACTGAAAGAATAGATTTGATTTTACCCAAATGATGGATTTGTGCAAATTGTTTTCCCCCCAACTACCGTAGAATCACATTTCATTTTATTTTCATGATATCCAACCTAAATATATATGTAATGGGAGAAATGATAAGCTGATCTAAATCATAGTGATATATTTATCATGGCCTAATATATTTATATGATGTAGGGTTCATAAATGTTAATGTGTATAAAGTCAAAAATATCCTTTATTAAAATTATATAATACACAATGATATAGGTTTTAGAGACAATTATTATTATATTAACTACACTTGAATATTTATAATAACATTTATAACTATGTTCACGATGTTGGTATATTTTTATTTTTTACACAATTCTTTGAAAATATAAAATATATTTAATATAATATGTTTCCCATGCACATGTGAATAATAATTATCATCTAAATGGAGTCCCAAATTAAATTCATAACATCGTGGTTGGTTCCGAAGTTAGGATTTTTTTTCTATATAGAGGTAAAAAGGATTTATGATCATTCCTGGGACCCCTGACCAAGAATTAATGATTCTTTATGTAGATCGCTGAAAAATAAAACTCTTATGTCATAAAAAATAAATTATTATATTTATTAAAGTTTTTAGTGTGGGGTTGAGATAACCAAGAGGCAGTAATGAGGCATATTAGAAGAGGGTTTTGAATGGATATTTTAATATTGTTCAATATGAATTTTTAGAGAATTGAAATAACGATTTTTGATGGGATGTAATAATTATAATTAAGGGACTAAATTATAATAAACATTAATGGGAGAATAACTAGAGGATGAATAGATGATGGTTAATTTCACTACCAAAAAAATTTCCACCCACCCCTCATCAAAATCCTTCTATATTTTCCAATGTGGAAGGATCTCATCAGGGTGTTGGCATACCATGTTTGGTTTGTGTTAAAAGGAATGATGAATTTAATTATCAATGATTCAAAATTAATTCCTTGATTCATGTTTTTATTTTTTATTTTCCGCCTCATTCAAGTGAAACAATTTCCCATTTTTGTTGATATATTTGAGTTACTAAAATTTTTATATCAATGATATAATCATGATATTTAATTAATTATGATTTTTATTATTCAATAAAATAATTTATATTCTAAAAACATGGGACAAACATTAAATGAAGTTAGAAATAAAATCTTATTATATTAAAATAGCTTTCTTTTTCTCTCACTATGCTTTAAGCTTAAAATTTGTTTCTTTTTATATGATCACAGTTATTATCAATTTACAATGGGTTATGAATTATTAAATTAAAATATATAATTTTTATTTGTCTCTATTTATAATAAATGTTTATTTTTGAATGATTATAGTTCACAATCAAAGAATGTTATGGCTAGAAAATAAAAATTCACCACCAAATAATTTCCCATTTCCCATTGTTTTTTTCTTATTTTTGGTTGGTGTAGTCACAACTAGTCTTTGAAATATACAATATTTTAACCATGGTAATCACAATGGTCGGTGAAAAATAAATATTTGGATCAAATATTTATTCAACATCGGTTAATACCATGATGAGTAGTGGTTGGTGGTTAGGGATCATATAGTGATTCTGTAAAACATTTATGAAGGGAAGGGATTCAGATAAATATAGTGATGATAGACATGTGGTTATGGAATAATGAGGTGAACATGAGGCACTAGGGGAATTGGCCTTGGATAGTATCATTGATGTTAATAGAGTTAATGGATATCGGGTTGGTCGTGGAGAAAAATATATATTATTTTGTGTTCTAAATATTGAAATATTGACTACATGGAAGGTATTCCTCTGGGTCATATGTGATGTATCTTCTTTTTTGTGGTGTTAAAGTTCAGTTAGTGTTTTAAATTTTACATTTCATCCAACTTTAGGGAACATATCTTATAGGTTTTATACTAAAACAGATGGGGTATTGTGTGGAATAAAATATTATAAATGGCGTCAATCTGGTATACAAACATTATATAGAATATTACCAAACTCGGTATATACCTTAGTACATCTAGGATACACAACATGAACCTATAGAGTATATGTTCTATGGGAAAATTAATGTACCAATGATACATGACATAGACACGTGTTATAGTACACACATGGATTTCATATAGTATCTACACTTTTTTCATCATAATTATCAATTACATATTGGTTAAATCTACATGAATCGAGTTATGGTGCTACTCTCTTAGCTATCAACTGAGGTCTACAAGTCATGTACATAAATTTCATGTCTTATACTAGAAATTCTTTATTATATTCTATATCTTATCACCTAGGTGTTGGAATCCTACATGTGCATAGCTTGTTCATGAAATTTTTTCATAAAAAAGGTGATCTTATATACAAATTCTTCATCTAGATATTATGTCCATGTATTTTGTGCAATGTGTCATTTTTTATCATTATAAAGTGGGTGATGGATTGTAGGAATGAATATTGGAGAAAACACAAGGTTTATAGCCAATGTAGGCATTCTGATTATTGGTTTTGGTTCCCTCATAGACATAGTGTAGTACAAAACATCAATAGTTTTGGGGAATTGGTACACTACATAACCATAGGTAACCATTTTGACTAATGAATACACCACATGAAGAGGAATTCATGTACCCTTGACTGACATGAACTCTTCAATGATGTGTGAGTTCATAACTAATTTTGTAGATGCCTTTTATAGAATTGACTGAAGTTAGTTTTCTTAAAAACAATAGGTCAAGATATTTTATGGGTAATATAGGTTTCTTTCAACGTATTAATTCTATGGACATGAATTGTGAAGTTATATCTTCCCCTAAATTATTTTCTATCTAATGTAGTTATAGAATGTCTTGTTTTATACCACTTTGAGCAACCCTACTATATCATTTCTTCATAATGTCTTCTAGGATTCTAACAGGGTATGATTATACTAACTACTACATGGGACTCATTCCCAACATTGTAGTGTCTGTGACGAGAAAACATATTTTGGTGGAAAAAGATATATTGATTCCACTATACAGATGAGCATGGTAGAGATCATCTATGCTAGTGTTAAATTCATATTGTCATGGAATGATGTATATATATTCTTGTTATTTGTGGATATAATTTACCATGGGATGTAGGACATTGAACATTTCCCTAATTTGTTGTTCATTTCACTGTTGTGTTATTTGGGTGTTTAGTGTTTATTAGAATCATGATACAATAATGTTTATTATATATAAATTTTGAAAAAGAATATTTTTTTCTAGGTACATGTGGTTACATATAGGATATTTTTTATATGTCCCCCAATGTTTATGAAATGCCATCTTGGTGGTAGTTTCCAACCCCTAACCTATTGGACAATAGATTAGGATGAAACACTATGTTTATTTCCAAACTAGGTGAGGTCCTGGTGGGTTAGGTCATGTTATAATTATATTATATTTGTTTAACTATTATGGAATGAGTTTAGATTTAGTTTTATTTCCAAGATAGGTTTTGAATATTTATAGAAACAATATTAATAATACTTGAGTTTATTTAATAGATTACAGAACCTAGTTAATGGTGTAGGTGATTGATGTATTCATTTAGAATGGCTCTAATAATCTATTAAATGGGAAAAAATTATATGGAATATTTTATAGGGGTTAACAATATGGTGAATGAATCATATAATACATCAGTTTTAATCTACATCTTTATTTATTATACATTATAATACATACATTCATAAACTTTTTTTTATCTTGTAAAATTAAATAATCTACTATATTGAAATCATTATCTTGTATAGAGTAAATGTATTGTTATCATATTCCCTCTGATATGTCCTCCATATATTAATCAGTTTAATGGAGAGGCTTTAGTTCAAGGGAATGATAGGGAGGTGTTTCCCACATCGATGTAAAAATGTGTTTATCCTCCATTAGTTGGTAAGAAAGAATAATACCCCCAATATAGATTGTAGTCTTCATTTAGAAGAAATAGACTATCCATAGGTTGAGTTTACTTTATGAGTTTCAAATATAGAGTCCATATAGGTTATAATAGTAGTTGGATACTATTATATTTTGGTATCGGATACTGTATAATTCTAATATATTCTATATATTTAGGACACCCACTTGCTAGAATGGATTATTTCTTTGAGTTTCCTTCATGAATCATGCCATTAGTGTATTCTAATTTCAAAAAACCATGATAATGGTACATTACATTCGATGGTATTTATGAATTTTTTTAGAAAGGATTTATATATAGAAATGATATGTATGGTATGATTCTAGGAGATGTTGGACCTCTAGAAGAGCAACATTTAAATGTACCTGTATGTTATGAAGTTCATAGTCCTCATGTGATTATCTTAGGATACGATTTAGGATGGATTTATTTGTATCCAAAAATTTAGTACAACCATAAGTGAGAGATATAGGATAAGAAAAAATCTTTTTTCATTCTATCCTATGAGGAATTTTTTGGGTATACATTACTAATTGAGAGTTTTCTAGTGGAGATGTAGTTTGGCACTGGAGTAGATTAATGATTTCATAGATCATAGCTATAGATTATGTTTATCCAATGATACCTACTTTTTTCATGTCAAGTTAGGTAGGGATATTCATGATCATAAATATAGAGGATAGTAGTTGAGAGATGCTAGATGTTTTGAACCCATCCATGAGATAGAGTATGGTTTGTTTATATAGACATAGGACAACTGGATCATGTTTGTCCCACCAAGATGACAAAAAAGGATAACTAAGGCGGAAATATGGATGGACCATCATAATAAGTGAATTATAAATATTCAGGGAACCTCTAATGTGGATAAGCATTCCCTCCCAAATTAGGATATAATAGAGGTTATAGTGGTGTAGGAGTAGTAGAAGGGAAATTAGTTTACATACTACCACCACCACTTGCACCAGATCATTCATCTAAGGATTATGGTTTATAATGGTGGGAAATAGGTAATATGAAAGGGATGAAGGGATTTAGGAATATTTCACTACATGGTTTGGTGTTTAACATGTGACTTCCTAAATTGGAACTTTTACTCATTGAAATATGTGTGAGCCACTATTTTTTGAATGCATACATTGTTAAGATAAATAGATACCCATGGAGCCCCTAACCTAACCTCGTCTGTTAGAGACACCTTTAAGTAGTGATAATACTCTCACTCATCTTACATTAGTGTGAGACAACATTTGGTAGAGATACATATTCTAGAGATCTCATCGTGGAGAAGATGAGACCTTATGAAATTACCCTTTACATGGGTTAGATATTCATATATAAGGGTTAATTTTATTGATATTTTAATGAGGTGATATTTTATTAAGATAACGGCTTAGGATTGAGTTTTACTTCTATTGGAGATCCTCTATTAGGATGATTATGAAAAAATACTTAGTATTATATAGATTATTACCTATTATGTGGTGATGATATATTTGTGAGTCATTACCATTCTGGTGGTGTAGTTACACCATGTAATGGAGGATTATATGATCTTCTTTCCAAAATAATTTATAGGGTTTCCCCCTCATCAAGATTTTGAATGCGACAACAATCTTTACCCTATAATTACTTTGATATATTCAACAACTTATTAGATGTCCCAACTACTCTAAAATAGAAGTATTAGTTAACAAACCATTTTGAGAAGGTGTTTATTAATATTAATGCTCTTCCCAGGTAGCTCGTTCTCTCTTATCTATAATGGTGGATGATGGTTTATGGATTATTATTGACTATCAATGTTTGAAAAAGGAGGTAATAAAAAATAACCACCCTATTTCAAGGTTAAATGATATGATTTCCATTTTAATGGATAATTATGGGTATCAAATATTTATCCCAAGTCATTGTATCAATATATTTAGATTCCTGAAGAGAATATCCAATAAATAGTTTTCTACTGTTTCTATAATCAAAATGAGATATTATTGATTGCGTTAAGAATTTGAAATTCCTCTACAGTGTTAGTTGGACTCTTAAAATAGTTCATCCAACCCTATTTCAACCAGTTTTTAGTGATTTTCATTTGTTAAATTCACATATATTACATTATATTGAAAGGCCTTTCCATTAATTTTCTAATTATCTTTTAACTACATTATGATTATGAGCTATATAAAAAACTCTCAAAGTGTAAGTATAAGATTTGTGATTTTTATTTATGAGGGAATGCCATCTAAATGTATATAATTACTATTCAATCCTTGAATATTGATGATATTTTTTATGGGGAACCAGCTGAGATATTTTTTAGGTGTGTAGTTTCATTTGGTTGGTGCGATAAAATGGGAGGTTCATGGTAGACATCACTTAGGTCGTGACCCATATGATGGACCTTACTCAAATAGGGAAATTATTTGATTCTTATAAATTTATTTAGATATATTTCAAGGAGTTAAATAGGTTATTGAGTAGTTCAATAGTTTTATGGACTCCATAGGAAGGGCTTGAGTATATTTTTTACCCTGATGGATCCTTGTCTGGGTTTTAGAAACATCTTGAAGCATAGATGAGTTTTAATTTCTTCTAGGATAAGGTAACTAAGACATCAACAAAACAATTACGTGAATTATGACTTAATGCTTGTCTCTATGATATTTTCATTGGATATGTGGAGACACTATCTAATCATTGAGTGATTTTTGGTCTTCAAAAATCATATGTTAATCACGTATATCTTCTCATAGAGGGATCATGATTTGAGGAAAAAGTGATGAATAGAGTTCTGATAAGACTATGATGTTTTGATAGTCTATAATATTGGGGGGGAAATGTTGTGACTAACTACCTTAGATAAAAATATCATGCTCAACAGATAGAGGAGGAATTTATGTAGTCAACATCAATGAGATTTGTGTATGGGAGAAATGATACATTGATTATATTCAGTAATTTGAAGTGACCCTGTACATATTCTTCAAGTTATGGAGGCTCCGCTTGGATGCATGGATTGGGTGGTCTTTCTTGATTGAATATACTCATATGATTCACTTAATAGAATCTCTGAAGGGGTATATATTTTCCTCTTTAAGGGGTATTAAGTATTTATAGTTGATATGTTTGAGGAAATTTTCACATATTTTCATTTATTTTCATTTTCAGTATATACATGAATATATAAGACATACCTGGATAATAACCATGTCTTTTTAGGGGTAATGCATGAATCATAGTGTTTGATGTTTCGTTTTATAGTCCCACACCCATTAGAGGTTGAAAGATGATAACTCATTTCTCATGGGTTTGAGTAAACCATTCAATATTCTTATGTGGAATTTTGATAGTATATCATTGGATATTATCATTGGTCCACTATTTTTGGAAAAGGTACATAAAATTTCAGGGGTGTGATGGAACTGAAATCTCATCTAAGACCCTAAATGGATAGTTTTAGATAATCCATGCACTTGACCCATCCCATTAGACCATTAAGGGGTCATTGAACATGTTGCGTGCAAGGTCCAGTGGTCGCACAAAAATATCCACTATCACACACAAATTATTTTTGTGATAATGGTTTATAACTTTCAATGACTTCCCTGATTTCAATATGAGTTTTAATTCTATATCACTAATGAAATATTGGAAGCCTGAAATAACTGAACAGTATGCACAAACCCATCATGAAACCACCCCGTTGTGCATAATGGCGATGTCAAACTGGCTGTATTGTGAGTCTAATCCCCTACAAAAATAAAAAAAACTATGTTCAATCCCTGTTCCATGGTCATGTAGGTTAATTCCTAGAGGGGGATTTCAACTATAAATATAAGCTCACCCCATCACCCTATTTGGAGAGGCTCTCTATAATACAAAGTGTAGCACTCATGCATCAAAATCCATTATTACAAGACAATGAACAACATGGAAGACCCATGGTGGAGAATCATGCACAAAAGACCTATTGTGAGCCCAAATAGGACATGGACCATGGTTGAGTAATCGTCACACAAATCCTCTAATGGTTTCATGGGTGCACACCAGTGTATCTTCCTTTACGTAACCTTGATTTGTGTGAAACTAAAATCTAGCATTCATGTACTCTAAAGACTCCATGAATTTCCCTTCTCATTGATATCTTCAATCCAATAACTTTTCTTTCGCACAATATTTCAAAGTTTCCTAAATAAACTTTTTGGCCCCAAACTGACGTTCCTCGTGATTTTAGTCGATTCATTACATTACCTACTACTTATAAGAATATGTACTCTTAATTATCATTTATACTATGCATAGGACCTCTATCTTTGGGAATGTGGATAATTTCACATCAACCCTATGATTGACCATTTTTTTATGAAAATTATGATTCCATGCCCCACTAGAGTCACATTGGTGATTGTCACATAAGCCTTAGGGGTAGAACCTCATCCTTCCCATATCTGAGATGCATGTGGTAAAATTTCCTTGTCTTGTGTCATAGTCATATAATTTTATACTAAAAAACAACATCCTTATCACATGAAATAAAACTGTAGCCTAATCTTATGACATGAGAAAAGGATTACCCTTTTATGATCATCATGGAATTCAACCCTCTCCAACCACGTAGCACAAGGCTCCCATTATGGGAAGCATCAATGTGTAATGCCGCCACATCCCTCATGGATGCTCCCTTCATGATATGAGCATCCTTACCACATGACATTAAACTTCCTGGATCAGTAAAACAAAGTAATCTTAAACTATGGCATTGAACTACTTAGATTTTTATCATAATCTCTCATATATGGTATGTATGATGAATCCTTGAAGTTCAATCCCGACAATGGTAAACCAAACAAGGTATGAAATCTTCCCTCCTATGTATGAACCTCTCAGATCAACCTTAATTGAGAGTTACATCATTATAAAACCTTTTTGGTGTATCATATTCCCACCAAGAGACACAGCTCTATCAATCTACATCAATAGGGAATCGGAATATATCATCATATAACATTAAAACTAAACCATCCATCTGTATCCATATGATATGAAACTCATGCTCTAATCCACATCAGGTGGGTGTTAGTTCAAACAACTATTAAACCATCAATGGTGTAAAATCTTCCTTTCTTGGTATTCCCCTCCTTGATCCATCAAAACAGGGAATTAGATTATTGATAAAACTTCTATGTATGGTACATTTATTTCAAGGTACAATCCTCCACCAAATCACCTCAATAGGTTTTCCTGGTCTGTCATTGTATGACACTAAACATGACCCCATCTATCTGTCTCCACAAGAAGATAACACATGAATTTGTCTTCTTCAATAGGGAATTAGATCATATTCCTCGTAAAACATCCTAGTTGTGACTTTTTCCTTCATAGGGATGCACGTCCTTGATCCACCTAAATGGAAATTTAGATCATTAGTAAGCCTTCTAGGTGTGACATATTAAATCATGGGGACACACCTTTACCAATACAAATCAACAGTGAATCCTAAATTTTCATTATCAAAAGATAAACACAAACCCAACCATCCATATTCATTATATTTTTAACTTGAAACCCGATCCATCTCAATAGGATATTTTGATACATCTACAAAGGATATAAAACATGTTTCCCTATCTAAACCCCTACCCCATGCAACAAATTATGGATTCCTATAAAATGAATTATATTAATATTTATGCCAATGAAATAAATTACCTTCTGATCAACATGGGATGCCTTCAGTTTCTTACCTATGATTCCTCAAAAGTGATGAACTCCAGAAGAGAAAGGTTCATATATTCCCAATATACCCAACATCTATGCATTCTTAGAGATTTACAGCATGACTACTCAGCCATATTGAAGATTTATTCCATTTCAAAATAGAACCAAAATAGTTAACTGGTATCCACAAAGATATGAAACATTTATTGAGTTCCAAGAAAATGAATTTAATTTATGAGGGAGACTCAGACTAGTTAACCATAACCAAGGATGAATCCATGGAAGAACTTATAGAAATATTATAATCCTTTTGAGGTTTTGGAGTATAAATTCTGATAAAAATGTATAATTTCTTTAGCCTTTGGTATTTTTGAATACAGAGAAAAAAAAAATTTCAGCCTCTCTGATATACATATTTGTTCCCTATAGAAAACATCAGAAACATAAATGGTAAACCGAAAAAGTTTTTATTCTCCTAAACATGGGGACTAGTATCATTATTCATCAGTGTATTTTCATTTCACCATATCCAAATATATGTCACTAGGACCCACCTCGAAAACATTGGGGCCAATATGAAACTCACCTATGGATTGGGGAGGATAATGTTATTCATCCTCGGTATGGGACATCATTATCATGAATATATATCTAATTTATAATAATGGATTATTTAATTATACTATTCACCACATTATCATATCATAACTTACGAATATTCATGTCTTACTATTCTCATTCCTCATGGAAGAAAATGTCACGTGCCAACCAGCACAGGGTCAGAGGGTACACTAATGTCAAAATACTATATTTCTACACACCTATCTAGAATCCAAACTCATCTATAGATGTTGGGTTCCCACACCTCATATTACCATTTAATGACATCTATAGAAGGTGATTGATAACTTCATTTAAAGATATTATAAGGACGTATTCATTCCCACATGAGATAAGGCGCCTGAGGATCTGGAGGCTTATGTGCCTCAGTAATGCCACTACCCCTTAGGACACTACAAGGGTCTCACTCCCCCAATTTGTATAGATTATTTATTTATAGGACTCTTCCCAGATAAATATGATGGTTCACTCTCCTACGTCGAGGAGGTGGGGGAAATTCGAGTCCTGACTCTAGTGATAACTACTTGGGAGCCGCCATGGGGGGCTCCCACTAGGTTGTGCCAGTACTAATAATGATTGGTCCCATGGTCCAAAGAGTATTTGGAATACACCCTTGATTCATCATCCCTTATCTGGAGAACCTAACACCATCATCGGGGGATGGTATATGACACTACCTTTCTAGGGGAATCTTCTACAGCTCTTATGGTCCCTGAAACATGTGGAGTATCTGAACAGGTCCCTACATTAGTGGAATAGGGATCCATTTATTCTTAATTGGGATCTGGAAAACAGACAGATAACTGGTAGGTAATCCTAACTCTCTCCATTGTTGGCATAACTGATAGCAATTATGGATCATCCCATGGCGAGTAAACCAGATTAGAGGTCCCCCCCCCACTAAATAAACACAATGTATGGCGGTCCTCCCCATGATACCACCATACCATTGCACGAATACACACCCTATATTCTTAAAATCCAATAATGATCCCCCCATGATCTCATTAGACCAGGTGGAGGTTATCCATGTTCATTCAACAGCCAATACGGAGATCATCCCAATGCCACTACCAACCCAGACGAAGGTCCTCCCTATAACATTGAAAACTAGAATGGAGGTCCTCCCCAATCCATTATCAACCAAACAAAGGTAATCAATACAGTTATATAAACCAAAGTTGAGGTCCTCCCTGCTCTAAAATCAACCAACTTAAAGGTTCTCCTCATGCCATCAATAATCTGAGCAGTGGTCCTCCTTGATCCTTCAACAATCAACATGAAGGTTGTCCCCATGTCTTTATCAACCACTAAAAAGATCCTACCAATTCATAGGATACTCAACATGGAGGTACGCCCTATGTCATCACTATGAAATGTATAGATCCGCAAATGTGATCCTACAAACCAGTACATAGGTCCTCCCCATTCTCATGCCAACCCAAGTGGATGTCCTCCCCACATCATCAATAACAGCACTAAGGTCCTCCCTCTAACGACACCAATATTAGTGGAGGTCCTAACCACTCCAATACTAACCAATACAGAGGTCCTCCCCATGCTGAAAATTTACCCCACTGAGAACAACCGTCATGTGGTATAAGGGTGACAACCCGCCATCCAATATGCAATTCTGGGAAGCACATCATCATTGTTGACATCATTGATCTCTTATATATTGAGGTATCATAAAACATTAAAATGTATTTTTTACCACAAATAAAATTTTATTGGGAAGAATCCCAATATTAAATGTTTAAAATCACTAAAATGGATTATCATAATGATCTTAGATTCCTCCGTAGGAGATTATATGTGAAGGAAGTCCATTCTCGCATCCATGCGCTCATAGTGGAGACACATTTATTAACACTAGTATCTGTCATCTTCATCTCAACACAAGAATGTGAGGAGATTTTAGGGTCTAGGTTAATTCATTTATATAATGATAATTATTTTGATCTATAAAAGGATGTCTCATCCCTCTCACATTAGGCAGTGGTGAACACCCCAGCCTACAGAAATGTGATAATGAGGATAGAATTGCACACAAGTGACGTTGATGAATGAAATGAATAATTGACTCATGCAATGAATCCCCCTATATGGACTCATAGTAAGACCAATCTATATCTACGAAACATCCAATACCTTAGCATGCACTCAACATAGTTTGGGCCTACCAAGTGTAGGACCCCTTCTCTATGTTTTAGTGTATGATCTTATGGGAGGTTATGGTCACCAATCAAATGGTGGATCTTTTTTGGATACCTTATTCTATGTACATTGAAATCTAGGAGTCCCTCATTGAGGATCAAGATATGGGTTTATGATGTATCATCTTGGTGACATTCTACCACCTCTGTGATCATTTCATAGACTAACCAAGAATAAATAGCACATTGATTCCATCAACTAGAAGTAGAAAATGGTTGATATCATAGTGATCCTAGTGGCTTCGCACCTAGAAATGTATTCCTACCACCATACCCTTCTAAAGAGGTATCTTTATATCCTAAGAGTGGACTTCTAGCCTATTCAAGAAGCATCTTCTCATGTACAAATTCTAGGTTGGAGAATGTATGTTTCCCTCTATTTCAGCTCCATCTTGATACACCAAAGCCAATATACTGACAATGAATGAAATCCATCAGCCACTATCATTGTAAATATGATGTTACCCAACTGTCTTGAGTATTAGAAGAAAAATTTCCCTAATGTGGGGAATTATAGGTATGATCCAACCCAAGGGGTGATATAGTACCCAAAAGACCTCCCTATTGGTTTCATGACACATCTGCGGAGGTAGGGAGTTGGATTTCATGATACACTGAATGGATCATATCTACCTGGACCGTACAACAATGGAAAAGGATAGGGACCCTCCAATAATTATAAACATTCTATGGTAATTCCCAAAATAAAGAAGGGCCGCAAAATATAATACTTGTTACATCAGCTTTAGGAGTAAAAAAAATCAGTATAGAACTCATCACAAAGAGGGACATGGATTATGGAAATTCACTAATGGAACATGCTTCTCATCCACTGGGGATCCAAATCTTCCTCGACCAGAAGCCTCAGTTTGAGCATACTGACCCCACTTAAATCTTCAGGGAAGAGACTGAAAGGATTTGGGATGCAATTGAGGTTTGATTCATCAAACCATTCCAAGAAGATTAATTACACACAACATGATATAGGTTATGTTTCTAACTAGTTTTATGTACCCATTCCCAATGTATAAGAACCTATAAATGTGTGGGTATTTATAGAACCTCTCCAAGATGATATGATATCTTCTATGACTAATCACCTTGAGGCTTTGGTGACCCGACAGGTGGCAATTCTGCCAAACGGAAAGTCATACCCATCATGGGTGGATGATGTATGAGCACCCCATATTTTTTGAAATATTAGTTTCCCCCAATTTAAAAGGATATGTAACCCACTAAATCTATTTTCAAACTTCATTTCTTGGTTCATAACAGTGTTTGGAACACCAAAATAGTGGGAGGACACCAAGCTCATATGTTGGGTTCTGGAATTCGAAGGACCTATGTTTTTCTAGTATATCCAATTTTCGATAGGGTCCATCATTGTCTGGGTGGGAATCCAAGGAAAATTTTTCTCCACCATGCTGAAGACAAATATTTTTGACCACTCTATGTAAAAATAGAGTCATGATGAGTGAGTCATATACTATTTCACCTAGTGGAATGGACTTTTGTATTCACTCAACATGTTGTTATCCTAAGATAGTGTACTAATGATATGAGTGTGGAATGTAAAAAGTGTGATGGTCCCTACCCTCTTCACCCAAAACATCCAAGTTGGAATCCTAGATTTCATTAACAAGTGATAGTGTCTTGAAGAATCACTATATCAGGTTCAATTGAACTCATGATTGTTTCCTATTCTAGATCCAATGAGAATACCATCAAATGTAGAGACTTCCACTACCATATATTAAGAGCCCGTGATCTGGTAAATCTGGTACAATATCTACTAGAATGTCCTTGCTGACAAGATACCTATCAGGTGAAGAATCACCCAGTGTAACCTCACAAACATTGCCTCGACCAGCTCATCTACCCACAAAGTGTACTCTACAAGATGAGAAAATATGCCTCCATCCCCTTCTCTTGGTCATGATCCTTATTCAACATTACCAAAAAGAAAAAATTGGACCTATTCATTTAGAGATGGGAAGGTCTCAATATAATTGATATTTTCTTTGGAAAAGATAATTATAAAGATTCCAATGTGAAAGAAAAACCAAGACTCCCACCTCACTATCCACAATAATCATTTCCCATACCATGAGACCCTCTCACACACCATCAATGAATTATGTGTTTAAATATTGAATCCAGAACCAAGTGGATTGTATCATAATCAATTTTGGAGAAGTTCTAGTGAAGGTGAAACGTGTCTCTACCATCCTAGATAGTGAAAAAAAGAGTGGTGAAATATAGTAGGTATCCAACCATAGGATGAATGAATGCAATTATTGGATATCTCTCAAGGTAGTTTCTCACACACAGGGTATAATTTGTGCCCTCTTAGGAAATACAGTCGTTGTTGTGGGGTTTTTTTCACATCTAACTGTTCCATCCACATCATGGTCATAGACATCCATGTCATATAGGAGTAGGTGTTGATGGTGAAAGGTAAATTAGATTCCTCCACTAGTGAGGAAGATATATCACACTTACTAAAATAAAATCACCACATTGTCCAGGTTTAAACTACTGCCATATGATTCTGTGATGGTTTCATATAATCGCTGTTAAATTGGTTGTTGGAATCTAAAACACAGTGGTTTATTTAATTCAGAAGCAGTTTTTGGAAAGTTTCATAGAAAACATATTTGGATTTGGGATTTTTAGTTTTAGTAGTTTCTTGATGTGAAAAAAATAATGTATTCAGTGGTGGTTTTAAGGGTAGCAATTTTTTGGTTTTTCATTTATGACGTTAAAACCACCGCTCAAACCATCATAACCGCCATTGAACAATAACACACATTTATTTAGCGGTGGTTTCAACTAATTTCAATTTAATAAATTTAACCCTATGGAAGTAGTTTGTTAAAAAAATAAATATATATATGAAAATAAAAACTTGATGTTGATTCTATATCCCCCGTACCAGTACCCTGAATAAAACCATTTGTAGAGAGCATATAACAGAATAATCTAAACATTCTAAAAAGTTTCGCTAGTCCAAAATATAAAAATGTTTTATAAAAAATCATTTACAGATAACATATAACAAAATAATATAAACCATAGCATCTGAACGATCTAATAATGTTTCATATATCTAAATCTAAGCCTTTAAATTGTATAGAACCAACTTCTAAGCTGTAATCCTTTAAAATAAATTGCTAAAACTTATGATCTATACAACATTAAACTTCTTCACCTAAACATGACCTTCATGGACTAATATGTAATGATCCTGATATTATTTCCCTTTTATTGAAAAGACTTTAAATTCTTATGAGGGTAATCTACAACATGAATTTCCAAAACAACATATTGGTGGATTCTAAGTTTCATGGGATACAAAGAGTTGCCATATTATCATATCATTGTCTCATCCCAATCAATGAACAACTTCATGGTATTCCCCTTGATAATTGGTTTGAATCTATCTTATATATGCGCACATTAAATGTTCTCATGTATAAAGTGGTGTAGCTCCCAAAGCATTCACATCTGCCCAAAAATCGCCTAATGTTGACCTCCAAAATATAGGTCTTCCTAAATTTGGATCCCCATCGAACACCGAGTATTATTCACCCTTATAGTGATAGTGTGTGGCCAAAATAGGATCCCATAGAATCTTAGGAACACACGTCAGATGATTTCTCAAGAGAAGGGTTCATTCTTATTTTTTGAATCTGGTCAATTGTTGTCCCATCATTTTTGGGGCCCATCATTGAATGACACAGTTGTGGGGATTGTGTCTCCAACATGAATAAAATGATTCCAATAAACAACATAATAGTTTGTCCAAAATTATAATATACATATCGTAACATAACTCAAATGAAAATAGTATATAACTCCATCTTCCATATGGAACATAGATTACCTCATACTCGACCAACTTCATAATCCAACAATTCCAGACTCACTGCCTTAATAATTCATCAAGCGATATGAAATTCCAATGCCATTATCAGACATGGTAAATTATGAAAATGTTAGTTCAAGAAATTTTTAGGTGACTAGTATGTTCCGAACATGATACATGATACATGATGAATAACGTTTTCCCATATTTGTTAAGAATATCAACAATACCACTATTCAATGCCTAATTATAAACATGACTTGTCACCCTATCCACCTCCATCTCTACTTCCAATTACTAGGACTTATAATACAATTATATTGAAAATTAAATAATGTTATATGACTATATTTAAAGTTAAAACCAATAATTGTTTGCAAAATAAATGAATTTTGTGTGATTTACCTAATCCCCAACTGTCATCGATGAAGTATCTCCTTAGATAGATCTGGACATCTGCTGATATAAATCAACCAACACTTTCTACCAAGCTTATTTCTGAGCCCCCTATTCCTGAATTGTGTTTTTCTAGGAAAAAATATTTCTATGAGAGTATTGACTAAAACATAGTGTAGATTCAGCTTCAATACCCAATGGCCTTCCAATTACATCAGATGGTAAGGGTCTCAAACCAATCCTACACACTCGGTCAGGATGGTCATTCCCATGAACATTACAAACTGGGTCATCTTGGGAGACTGAGTAAGACTGCTCAAGGTTGGCATCCTATAGTTATTTAATTTTTACCTATTAATAAATTATCAAATTTATTAGAATATATATATATTAATATAGTGGATAATTATAATAAGATATTATCATGACAAGGGAATTCATGCCCCAGCTTCTTTCGTAGGCTCATTAACAAAACACCCATAATATTTCTTAGAAACATCCAACCACACTTCTGTTCGGGATACTTGGTGCATTAAACTCTATTACTGCATTAAAAAAATAATAATCAATTTAAAATATTTAAAAGATAGTATTTTATTATAAATATATAAACTAATGAAATGATTACTAGTGTCGATAATCTTCTAGAAAAATCCATTGACCCCGTAGTGTGAGGGATTATTTTCTTAGCTCGGTTCGATGCATTTTTTCTTGAATGATCCTAAAATAAATAAAATTCAATATAATAGTAATGTATGAAATGTCATTTCCAATTAATATACATGAATAAAAGTAAATTTAGATTAATATAATAATATATATTTAAATAACATGTGCTTCTCATCACTGTGTTTTTCAATAAAAACATTATATTGCTCTTTCTATTAGGTACGTAGTCATCCATCGGTTGGGAGCTCAATGAAGTATTGTTGAAATCACCCCATAATCTCCATGTAATTTATTTTCAATTATTTCCCATATTTTTAAATTTCCACTTTCGTTCTATCACATTATCAACCGTAAGTTGGGAAAACATATGTACATGGAAATTTATTTTGAAAGTATTAGAATTTAATAACATACTGATATTCATTTAAACCATAATGTATTAAAATTTCCTTTCGTTAGGAATAAATAATTTCATTTATTTCAAGATAAAGGCTTAGTCTTCTAACGATCATATGTAATCAGAAGGGAAACCGACTCTATAGCCATATGGTATTGAATCTAGACAATTAAGCAAGTGACTTCATATATAGGGACCCTATAAGAATCAAATGGGAAACCAATTTTTGGTCTAGTGAGATTCCATACAACATAACATTACATATTATTCTCCATAGTTTCATTATTTATATCTTTTATAAACATACAATTTTTACAAAAAAGTGAAATAAATTTAATCATAAGAAAAATTTTACAAATAACTATAACCCTCCAATATCCCCATGAATAACTTAGAGTGGCACCCTACTCCCTCACTATTGAGGCTGCATAATGGGATGGTGTCAACTGAGATACAAATGGGATTCTCTTATAGGTTGTGAGATATAGTGTCTTGGCATGTAGATGATGTCTCATATATTTTAGTGACGGAGACATATTGATCATTATCTGTGGGTTTGGATTATGGAATAGTATAGAACTTCCTCCATGGAATTCCTATCATTTTATCAAATTAAATTAAATTCCGAAATTATATTTTTTAAAAATGGATTGAAAAAAAATAACAAATGATAACAAATGTCGAGTACTAAAAATTATGTCCCCAACAATAAAAATTAATGAAGGATTTTAAACGAGGGAATATATTTCCATCTTACTACAACCAATTGTATAGACTTCTCTTGAAGATTCCATCTGATTTTTTTGGAATTTAGAAAATATCCACAAAATAATTAAAATATTTCTAGGTCAAAAATGAGGCCTCAAATAAGGTTGTGTTCAACAAGTGGATATATTGTTGAAAAATACTAAATAAAACACAACACCCATGTTAATGGAAGAAATGGTTGATAGGTGGAATAAAATATAAAAAAGTTCAAATCCAAGTGGACTATGCACATGGTGTGAGGAACTTTGAAGTCCTAACAATCATCTAGGTTATATATTGTATACGTAGTAAGGAATGGTGTTTTAGGTAACATAGAAATAGAACTATGTTTCCCCATTAGTGTTTTTTCATACCCCTCACCCCGCCACCCGTCACCTCCCCTATAAAATACAAACTATTTTATTTTATAATTTTTATAATACATTGAGAAAGAGTTTATCATAAATGATTAAATAAAAAATAATAAAAACCATTCCCCATATATAGAGTAAATGGAAAAGAATCTACGATCATATGGACATATCCAAAAATCATATATAAGTAATATATGATAAGATTAATATGTATACACTATTGAATATCTAAAATTTGTTTAATCATATATAGAAATATGTTCCCAATAAATAGTAATTAAACAATACCAGATCCATTAGAATAGTACTTAGTTTCAACTCTCATTTTTCTCTTCACACACTTCTTCTAAACATTTTTTGGCATCTACTATACATCAATTGGACCTTTTTTTTATATGAATGGAGATATATAAAGTTTACACAAACAAGTAAAGTTCACATGTGGGTTGTGGGTATAAAATAATGAAATTATTTCCACTTACCTATCCTAAAAATTATCAGTGGTAAAATAATATATACATATGTAAGAGTCATGTAGTGTTTCATACCCTTCCAAATATGTAATGATAGAAAAACACAATCAATTTCATATATGGTTATTCAAAAAATATGTTTAAACCACTTAAATGTGTCAAAATTTTTAATGGTCACCATATAACTAATACTTATATGCATCAGGTCACTCGTAGGTTAACTGTATGGGCCAAATTGAAGTTTATAGCCTAACATTTTTTCAAAGGACACCAAGGAGGGAAAATAGAAAAAAATAGTTAATTAAACAAACATAAGTTCACATTTAGGAAAGAAGAGTATAATAAATCTCATATAATACTAGGGTACCCTTGTTCCATAACCATTCTATAAGGGTATCCTACCATATATTCCGAATAAGTGTAACCAAATTTCAATATCATTGCATAATAGTAAATGATTATCACGGAATTTTATAGTTTAAATATATGAAAACACAGAATCGTAAAACACAAAAATATATCTGAAAATATATACACAGAATCATGTAAATGTGACATTTCTCTTCCATATTAGGCTATAAAACAAAGAATCATGTTATAAATGCAGGCATACAATTGGATGTGATGGGTGGCAGGGAAAGGGGTGACAATGAGAGGTGTGGTGAGGGGAGATGAGGTGAGGCATGATAGGGGTTGGTGAGGAACTGGGGAAGAGGCATGGAGAGGTGAGGTGTGGTGAGGCAAGGTTCGGCGAGAAGGGGCGTGGTGAAGGCTAGTGAGTGATAGTGATGGATGAGGAAGGGCGAGTACTGGTAGAGATATGTGGAAATATGGCTAGGGCTTTGGGGAGTCGGTGGGGTGGGGGATTGGTGGTGTCAGGGGGTTGGGGGTCCGGGATGTAGAGGAAGGGGAAAGTGTCAATTTTGTGAAAATACATAATTATTTATTAGCGGTTTATGAAAACTCAATGGGAAATAATTTAAAAAAAAATTAACGTGGTTTAGTAAACCGCTGATAAATACTCATTTTGGTGTAGTGACTCTTAATGATTTTATACAATCTGATTTATGAAATTCACCCAGGGTTCTCCTAGATCTGGATCTCTATACCAGTGACGAGTAAGAGTATGCCTATATAAATTATATTAAGTTGGAAGACTACTTCCCAAAAAATGAAAATATGGAATGCTCTGTAAACCCCCAGGTACATCATGTCAATGTCATCAGAGTAGTGAAATGGGATATATTGTAACACACCAAACCTAGTTACCTGGAGTTGGTGCATTATTACATAACATTTTCATGATCATAAGGGATAAAATCCAGAAAGACTGATCCGTTTAGTAGCCTTTGATGTTTTAGATACAAAAAAAAATTACATTACATTATGAATTAAAAAAAATTGTATCTATTTAACACATTCATATCCATTATAAAATCCCTACAGATCAGTTATAATATACTTTTTCACACCCTTGGAAAAATAAAATATAGAGAGGGGTGAGATCAGGTGCTTAGTAAGGATAAAAATATAGTGGAAACCTTCCTAAATAAGCATAAAAAATTAAGTCAATCTATAAGACTAAATCACAAGCCATCAAACATAAACATAAGCATAATATGTCAATGTGAAAATAAATAATTGTATTTACTTATTCACATGAAAATTCTACTAGTTTAATAATCACATGTAATATCAATAACCATTTTCAAAATGATATAATGCATTATGACAGACATCATAACCACATAGTAAAGGCATCGTAAAGGAATACAAAGAATATTTTTTCATAGCCTTGTGCCAAGACACTAGTTTGTCTCATTATTCCTTATTATTTATCGAGGAGATATAGAGGGATCCACTCATCACTTACTATGTACAATGCATTTCTAATATGAAAAGATTGAATCATAACATAAATATTTATATCAAAACTAGCATACAAAATTTCAATACTTTAACAATAAACCATGAATGGTATAATAATAACACATCCTTAGTCAAACATATCACAAAACCTTCAATAAAATATGGAAGATTGTATCATTATAAATCAACTTTAATAATATTTAAAATCCATCAAAGGATGTTGACATAGATGAAATCAAAACTGTTTGAGAGTTATAACTTTCTATTTTGAAATAATTTAAAAATCATTCAATTATAATAGAAAAATTTTATTTCAAAAATATTCTTATATTTTTTTATTCGAAGAATTGATGTTTTTATAACGGTGGAAAATACCCACACCTACCGTATAAGTTAAAAAACAATCATTCCTTAATTTTGTCAAAAAGGTACTTCCTTTTGATTTGATCAAAAGGGATCCATAGGTTGGATTTCTGATAAAAGTATGTCCTCTAGGTTTAATTTAGGGTATATGTGAGGAAATTTGTGTAGGGTTTGGGCGAGACAAATAGCTTTGGAGGTGTTATTTTGAGTGAAGGGAATGCAGCCTTTTTTAAAATAGGTTATGGTCACTTGAGGAAAATATTAAATTAATAAATTATTATACAATAATATTCTTTTTATAATGGCTCAAAAAGGATTGATTTAGAACATAAGTTGGGGATGGGTCTGAAACCTCTCATCCTGTTGGTTTTAGATAGGTTTAGGTCACCATATTAACCTTATCATTTAGATTTAACTCATAGTTACAATGTTTAACTTTTACCATGTATTCATGTATTATTATAATAAATGCCTAATAAACATACAATAAAAATACCTCAGAACCCCAAGTGGTTCATTATTGACATATGTAATATTATATAGGTACTTTTTATGATCCTTATAATTTTATAAATAGTCTAACAATTAATAATATATTATTTTTTTAAAAAAACTCATTTATGTCAATTTCGACACTATTAAATATTTAAATTTTTTGAAAGCCATAACAACCAAATCATTTTGAACAAAATTTATTTAATCATCCCTGAAAAGTCATATTAACCATGAAAATTTTTGTAATACATAAAATGTCTCAATATACAGTTATTTTAATATTTAAAATATCAATTATTTTAATCTTTCAACAATAAGGTAATTAGTTCATTGTCAGTGTGTCATAAATAAATTTTATTATTGAATGTATATAAAATATCAATAAAATAAAAATATGTATGATATATTTTTATATTTTTAATAAATATTTATATTATAATTTATCTTATGTATAAACTCATATTAAAAATGATTTAGTTATTAAAATTTGAATTTAAAAATTTAAATTATTCCTTATATAAAATAATAATAAATTTCCTAATCAAAAACAAGAGGACAAAAAGTAACATATTTTATTCCAAATAATTAATTTGGTCAAAATAAATTAATCCAATAGAATTAATTCATGTGTTAGGATAATTATATTATCATTTTTACCTTTAATTACATTATTTACTTTTAATTGTGCTATATAAAACTCAAATGTTACTAATCACCGAAAATTATTTTCATCCTATTGAACCACATATTACATACTGAAGTCAACTATGTCTCTTGGATTTATAAAATTAAATTCATTGATGTTGTAAAATTAGGTTATTTGAAAATAGGAAAATGTTCCATGAAGGTGAGTAAAAGATGTTAAAAGTACAATAAAATTTTTTATATCCAATATTATTATAATATGGATCCAATGAATTAAATATAACATATATAGGTATTATGAATCTATTTTTAACTAATAATAATTTAAATAAAATAAATAATTTTTTAAATAATTTTTTTTAAACAATAACGCGGTGGTTTTCATTATTCATCAAAAAATATAACCTTTTAGAAAAAAACTAAAAATTCCCCCTAAGCTAATTTTGATTTTCGGAATCCAAAAATGAAGTCCATTTTTAAAAATAGAATTAAAAAAATTAAAAAGTGGATAATAATATACATAATGGCTAGTTTGATTGGTCATGGTGTGCTAAAACTTCATGTTGTGTACATCACAATCTGTTGGATTATTCAAAGATAAACCTACCATGGAAGCATGGGGTGTTAAATTATTCTCTCCTTAAAATAATGTGTTCCTATAATTTTTTTTCAATATTAATGCATAAATTGATTTGGGTAGTTCTTCATAAATGTTTATTAGGTTCTCATGTTTCCTCTTCCATATTATGGTTTCTCTATAGAAATTTTACCAGACCAGTCGTCCAGTTTCTCAACGCTTATTGTCTGGTGTCAAGAATCCAGACAGGATCTTCAAAATAAGACATACTGGATTCCAGTTCTATTTTTACATATGTGATTATATGTTTTGGGTCAGGCTTGTATTTTCTCAATAGTGTTACGTGGAACACATCATTAACATTGGGGATACTCTGTGGTATTGTTAAATGGTAAGGTACAACTCAAATTCATTCTATAATTTCTAAAGGTCTGATGTACCTAAGAGTTAATTTAATCTTCTTAATGATTCTTACAATACCCTTTCATGGAGATACCTTAAAAAACATGTTCTCCTACTTGAAATTCAAAATCTTACCTTTGGTTATCATCATAGTTCTTTTTCCTACATTGAGCTGCTTTGATGTTGGTTTGTATAATCATTACCTTTTACATTGTTTCCTCAACATGTTCATGGCCTATGAGTTTTATTTCACCAACATTATCCCAAAAAGATGGTGTGCGACGTCTCATTCCATATAACACTTCATATGGTGCCATTTGAATACTTGAATGGAAGCTATTTTTATAGGAATATTCTACCAGGGGTAAATATTGATCCCACATACCTCGAAAGCCATGTGAGTAGGATCTCAACATGTCTTTTAAGGTTTGAATAGTCCATTCTTATTTTTCATAAGTTTGAGGGGGTAGGAAGTGCATAAACAAAGTTTAGTATCCATGGTTTTCTATATACATTTCTAGAATCCTGATGTAATATTGGAATCACAATTAGAAACAATTGATATGGGTACTCTATGAAGTCTTACAACTTCATTAATATATAATCTTGCTAAATGTTCAATAGGTAAATCTTCCCATAAAAGAAACAAAAAGTCCTCACTTGGTAAGATGATCAATAATGACCCATATTGAATCAATCCTTATAGGAGTCTTTGGTAGCCCCATGGATAATTCCATCATAATATCATCCTATACCCACTCAGGTATGAGAATAGGTTGCATGAATCCTCCATGATGTTGTCTTATAGACTTAACCTGTTGACATACCATTCATCTTGACACATAATCTGCAGTCCCCCTCTTCATGATGTCCAGGCAAAAATGTTCCATCTAATCTTTATACATCTTAGTGCTACTAGGTTGTATAGAGAAATTGGATATATGAGCATCATCCTTCAATTCTCTTTTTAGATCAGGTATATTACGAACACAATGTTTCTTCCCAAATTTCAAAATTCCATCTTAATATAGGAAGTCAATCAATCTCCCATCATTCAAAACCTTAATAATCTGTTTAAACTCCTCATCATCGATCTTAGAACTTTTTATATTTTATATTAAAGATAGTTTAGCAACCATTTGAAAATGTATTGATGTTTCACCTTCCATGATTTTTCCTATATACATATTTACTAGATCCATGAACATAGGATCCCTTTAAACTCTCCTCTTGTTCAAAAATACATGATCCTACCGGATAAAAGCATCTACCACCTTATTTTCATTCCCTGAGTGGTAGTGTATAGTGCAATCATAATCTTTCATTAGTTCAAGTGATCATATTTGTCTCTTTTTGAGTAATTTGAGTGAGAAAATATACATCAGACTCTTGTGATCAGTATATATCTCACATTTTTACCATAGAGATAGTGTATCCATATATTCAAAGGAAATATTACAGCTACTAACTCAAGATCACGAGTGAGATAGTTTTTTTCATTAATTTTTAGCTATCGTGATTCATATGAAATAACTCTATCATTCTGTATATGGATACAACCATGCCCCTTATTTGAAACATAATTGTAAATAACAAACCCATCATTCCCCAATGGTAGAGTCAATATAGAATCATTTATTAAAATTCTATTATGTTATTCAAAAGTTTCTTCACACTCTTTTGTCCAAACAAATTTAACCCCTTTACGTGTGAGCATAGTGAATGGGTTAGCCAGTCTGGAAATATTCTGGATGAAGTTCCAATAATAACCACCTAATCCAATAAAACTACATACCTATATTATACTTATCAGTGCTTTCCATTATTGTATTTCTTTTGTCATAGAAGGATGAACATAGATTCCATCCAATGAAATAATACTACCATGAAAATAAATCTCCTAAAACCATATTTCACACATTCCAAATATCATATAAATTTCATTCATTCGTAGAGTATTTAGAATATTTTGAAAGTAATTTTCATGATCTTCCTGGATTTTTTATTAAAGAAATATATAATCAATAAATACCACTACAATGTCATCGTGATATTCCTTGAAAACCATATTTATTAGATTAATGAGGACCGAGGGTGCATTAGTTAGTCCGGGAGGCATTACTGTAAACCTTTAATTCCCATACCTCGTTCGAAATGTTGTTTTTAGAATGTATTCTTTCTTCACACACAACTGATGATATCCAGATCGTAGGTCAATATTTGAAAAATATTTTACTCCATTAAGTAGGTCGAGTAAATCATCAATTTGAGGTAGGGGAATCTTATTCATCCTTTTTAAATCATTTATCTCCCTGTAGTCAATGCACAACCTCATAGATCTATCTTTTTTTATAAACAAAAAGAATAGGGGATCCCCTTAGAGAGACACTAGGGTGAATAAATCCTTTATTACTCAATTCCTCTAGTTGTTTCATTAGTTCCACTAATTCCACAGTGGCCATTCAATAAGGGGTATTCGATATGGGACCTGAACCTAGAATTAAATCAATGGAAAAGTCAATTTCTCTTTCGAGAGGATTTCCGGGTAAATCATCTTAAACACATCAACATATTCCTTCCCAATAGGTCTATCTTCTATTTGAACATTATTTTCCTCAAACATATTTATTTTGTTCTCTTCCACCCTGATAATTGTTTCTAGTAGATCTACTAAGTGTGGATCTAGATAAGGATCCGGTGGTGACGTTTCTTCTCTAAAGATACGGTACTCCTTATCATAATAAAAAATGGTAACATCTTTCTTCTGACAATAAATTTTTTCAACATGGTCTAAAATCTAATCCTTACTGAGGATTATATCAAATTCAATCATGGTTATGAAGATGATATCAGCAGATAAAGAACATTTATATGCCCCAATGGGGACTGATTCACAAAAATTTGTTGCAATGATACATCCCTTTAATGTTTTGACTAAAAACATCCTTATTGAGTCAAATTGAAAATATCTAATTTTCTTAGAAAACTTGGATGATTTGAAATAGTTCGACGATCTTGAATCAAATAATTCATTGGCTAAATTAGAGGAAACAATTAAATTTCCCGCCACCACATCATTTAGAGATTCAACCTCAGCAGTAGTGATCTCATATGATTGGCCTAGATCCTTTTACTTTTCTGAGGTATGTTAACTTGGAGATTAGGAAATTCATTTTCATAATGCCACATTTCACTAAAATTGTAGAATATTATATTTATAGCCTCTTTCGTTCCCTAGTAATCACATTCTTGGTATACTTTTTCACCACACTTGTTACAGACTCACATTCTTTTCAAGAAAGTATCGGGGTGTTTCTTCCCTCATTTACTACAGGATAAAAATTAAACATTTCCCTTCTTCCCCTTATTTCCATTTCCATAGTGTTCAACAGATCTCTTCTTATCTATCTTTACTATAATGTTGTAAGACTTAAAGAATTTCTTTTCAATCTTGATAGAACTTGAGACAATTTCTTCGTATAATGAGAAGGATAGTGAGACTAACGCTTGATGGGGAAACGGTTTTATCCCATAGAAAAATCGATAAATCTTACTCCTTGGGTCATGCATATAATATGTTTCATGCCATGGTAACCATATACAGTTAGCTGCATACATTGTGACATTCTCATCCTCCTTTTTCCTCAGACTCAAAAATTTTCTTTTCATATCCACCTGATGGTCATGGAAAATGTATTTTTCTATGTAAATATCATTATACTCCCTCTATTCCATATTTGATACTTCTTCGTCCTCTTTTCTGTTTTAAATTAATGACCACCATTAATATGCTTCTCTTATAAGGTGATAAACATCCATGAAAACATTTTCCCTTTCCCTACTCTCCAATGGATGAAATATTTTCTATAAGAAACATATCCATTGGTTAGATAAAAGTGGATTTATAGTCTCATTGAATGTTGGTGGTTATTTCCTCATAAATTAGTCTAACATTGATAATCCATATTTTGGATCAGGGTTCTCCATACAGGTAAGGTTATTATTAATAACTTGAGTGAGTTGTCCTTGTATGGTTATAAGTTGTTCATCACTAGTTGCGTCACCAGTTCCACTATAATTATCTTGACAAAGAGTGAAGTCCCTACTTGAATTTTTTGCATTGATATGGTTTAAATTCCTTCAAATATACACCAATTCAATAAAATGCAATATACTAGATCAGTTGATGATTCCAAATAAAAAATTCGTAACTATTAAAATACCAAACATAAATTGAAGAGTTTATGCATATAATCAATAATAATAATAATGATTTCTTTAAGAATGTATTTACTCATAAATCCTTCATAATGGGTTTTAAAGAAAATGTGAATTATCTTATGCATATCCCCTATGGAGTGTCGTAACCAAGAATGCAGTAAGGCCCATTGTCGTGTACCAGGATATCCTAGGTCAAGCCTGAAACTCCTTGTCATAGTTATCACTAATAGGTACATCTATTCTAGATCTGCCTCTAACTACTCATATCCATATAGGGATGTATTTCATGGAAAATATACAAAATTTATACATTATTAAAATTTGAGGTTGTTTTTCTATACTAATCCTCAAAATATAGAATAGGGTAATCTTTTAAAATTTTAGTTTTTTTTCTAAATATAAGTTACAAGGTTTATACTAAACATCATTTGTTACCAAATATAATTCCCTGACCATAGTTGCCCAGAGTTGTTGCATTATTACATAACATTGGCATGATTACAAGGGATGAAATCCAGAAAGAACAATCAGTTTAGTAGCCTTGAAATTACTAGATACAAACATATGTTTCACATTACATTATGAATTGAAAAACCAAAACATTGTGTCTCCTTTTAACACATTAATCTCTCTTAGAAAATCCATGCAAGTTATTCATAATATACTTTTTCGTATTCTAGGAAATTAAAACTTAGAAAGGGGTGATCTTCAGTGCCGAGTAAGGAAAAAAAATAGAGAGGAAACATTCATAAATAAGCGAAAACATATAAGGAAATGTATAAGACTAAAACACAATCTTTTTAAACATAAACATCTCCATAATATGGAAATGATAAATTAAATAATTCCATTTACTTATTCATACAGATATTCTTGTAGTCGAATAATCACATTTAATATTAATAACCAAATTCATAATGATGGAATGCATAATGTTGGACATTATAACCACATAGTCAAGGCCTTGTGCCAAGACTACAAATAAGATTTTTTCAAGGCCTTGTGCCATGACACAATTTTGTCTCATGCGACCTACTAATACCTTGAGGATCTATTGCAGGCTCCACCCGTCACTTACTATGTCCAATGCAATCCTCAAATGAAAAGGTTGAAACATAACATAAAAATTTGTATTAAAACTAGCATACAAAATGATAATACATTAAAAATAAACCATTAATGTTATAATAATAACATATCAATAGTCAAAAATATCACAAAACCTTTAATACAATGTGCAAGATTGTATCATAATAAATCATCTTCAAACATGTGTAAATCAATCGATAGATGTTTACCGAAATGAAATCAAAAGTATTTGAGAAAAATATCTCATTTTATTTTAAAATAATTTAAATGTAATGTAATTATAAATGAAAAAATTTATTTTTAAAATATTTTTATATGATTGTAAAGGATTCTTCAAAGGTGTTATAATGACAGAATATATCCACACTTGCCGTATAAGTTAAAAAACATTATTTCAGTAAAAAATTTCAAAAAGGACATAAAGGACCTTGTTTGGAAAATGATGGAAATATTACTTTATAGAAATTTAATAAAAATTAAAACAATGGTATAAATGACATTAACCCATATTCTAGAAAATAGTAAAAATGTTTTGAAATACTTTATTTAGAATCATTGATTCTGACGATAAAGAGGTCCTAATAGATACTCATGTATAAACAACCTCAGATAATGAAGAGATTTTATAATTAACCCTTAACTTGTACTTTTCCTTGATAAAGGTTATATTAACCTCTCTTTATAATAGAAAAATAATTTTTATTAAATTATAAAGGAACCACATACATAAATATGATATCATATGTGATCTTCTAATATTTCGTTGTTAATAATATTTTAGTATTATCATTGGATTCAGGTGTGAAATGATTCTTTTTTCCTTTATATGTTATGTTATGTAATCATGATTGTTATGGATAGGATGTACTTGATTCATATCCAGAATTATATTATGTTCTCAAAAATTATTTGTAATCATAAAATGAAAATTATTCTTAAATTATTACGATTGGTAATGAATCTCATCGCGTTCTTGGAGACGGTAATCCGTACGTACGCACGTGAGAAAATATAATTATATTGATGGTGAAATAGTAATTAATTGGATGTATTTATCATATATAAATAATCATTAACATTATACATTTATTATTTAAATCAATTATACTAATTATTATTCTCATCCAAATAATTAAGTGTTGAATAACAAACTAAACCATGATGTGGAGATGGTAAGTCATACATACGCACATATGGTGGATTTTTCATTCATAGGATAGACAGAACAATGAATATGGTCACCCCATATTTATAATAACATCACATTATGTATAAGGTACTGGAGATATTATTTTGTTATGGAAAAAACAGAGAATGAGGAAGTGGATGTAGAAAAGAACTTTGAAAGAGGTGATGAAATTATTACCTCTTCTTCAAGTGCATACTTTTTATTTGATCAAAAGGGATCATCAAGTATTCTTCCGGACCAAATCAATGCCTATAGGTTGAATTTAGGGTAGTTGGGTGGATATCTGAGTAGGTTTTGGCTGATTCAAATGGATTTGGAGGTGTGATTTTAAGAGAGGGATAAGTACCCTTTTATAAGAGAGATGATGGTCACTTTAAGAAAAGTTTAAAATGTTAATTTATTATATAGTCATATTCGATTTATAATTCCTAAAAAATGATTTATTTCAAGGCTATGGTGGGGTTGTGTCGACAACCTCTCAACCGATAGGTTATATATAGGTTTAGGTCACCACATTATCCTTATCTTTTAGATTTAAGTCCAAGTTAAATAGTTTAACTATTATCGTGTATTCACGTATTATTATAATAAATAGTTAATAACCATACTATAAAAAAGCCAAGAGAAACCCAATTGGTGCATTATTGATATATATAACCTTATATAAGTCCTTTTTCCAAACCATATAAATTTAGAAATTTTATATTAACTAATAATATAGTATTTGTTTTAAAAATGCATTAATGTCAATTTTGACACTATTTATTATTTGGTTTTCGTGAAAGTCATAAAAACTTTATCATTTGAAAAAAAATATTTAATAAACCCTAACATTTCATATTACCCTAAAAGAATCGTGTAATACATAAATATTCTTAATTTACAATTATTTTAATATTTATAATATCAATTATTTTAATCATTCAATAATTTAATTACTGCATCATCATTATTTCATAAATAAATTTAATCCCTTAATGTCAAAATTTTTTAAATAAAATAAAAATATTTAGGAAATAGTTATAAATTAATAATGAAAATTTATAGTATAATTTATCTTAAATACAACCATATATTAAAAAATTAGTTATTAAAATTTGAATTTAACACTTTTAACTCTTCATTAAATACAATAATAATAAATGTCCTAATCCAATCAAAGTGGAACAAAAGGACTATATTTTATCCCTACGGTTGATTTTGATCAAAATACACTTATCCGATTGAATTGGGACATGTGTTAGAGTAATTATAATATCACTTTTACCTTTAATTACCCTATTTAATTTTAACTATGGTAAATAAAATTCAAAAGTTACTATTCACCAATAAAAACTCAGCGTACTGAACCACATTTTTCATACTGATTTCAACCATGTCTCTTGGATTTTTGAAATTCAATTCAAAGAAGCGGTAAAATTAAGTTTTATGAAAATTTACAAATGTACCTATAAGGTCGGTAAAGGATGTTAAAATTTCAATAAAATTTTATATATCTAATATTATTATAAAATTACTGTAATGAATTTCATTGAACAATTATATTAATTAGTTATCTGTTTGGACCAAATTTAAATTTAAATAAAATAAGTAATTTTTTAAATAGAAAATTGGTTTTAAATAATAACGTAATGTTTTAAACTATTCATCAAAAAATGAATGTTTACAAAAAAAGACCAAAAAGTCACCCTAATATAATTTTGATATTACAAATCCAAATATGAAGTACATTTTGAAAATTAATATTTGTATAGTTTCCAAAATTGGGTATTACTATTCATAACGGCTAGTTAGATTGGTCGTGGTGTGCTATAACTCCACGTTACGTAAAATTCAAGCTATATCCATATTCAAAGAGAAACTTATTGGGGAAGCATGGGGTGTTACATATGATAAGAGGAAAAGTTCTCAATCTAGTGCTTCTGTCCAGACCGTTAATGATATAGAGACTAGGAAGCAAGCATTGTGAAGATCTCAATAAGAATAGTCCCTCTGGCCTACTTTGCCAGGTAATTCACTGTATCTGAAAATGTTTTGTTACCAAGTATCTCAGCTAGAGTTTCAATATTATGAGAAATATTCTGGTAGGGCCTAACCTCATCCAACAAATACTCAGCTAGTAATTACTCAAATCTAACTAATTTATAAACCAACAGCTTTGTAAAGCATTCCAGTTATTCAGTATTAGAATGTTTATTGTATTATCCAAATTATAGAAGTTTATCTCACAAATCCAGTTATTCTCCCAACCCATGAGATACCCATAATGAGGAATCCATTCACATAGAATGGAATTATTATGTGTTTAATGACTTCTCTTCCATACTTATGAGCCTATAAATACTCATGTCTATATGACTTTAAATATTAATCCATACGACCATTTATAAGTTTTGAAAATTCCACTATAGTTCAACGGTATAGATGTTGACTCAGAGGATTCCTGTGTAGAGGAGGCACAAGAATAGTATTTTAAATACATCATCTTTTTTCTAGACAATATGATTGTTTCCCAACATAGGGTTACATTTTCCTACTATATATTACTGGTCAGTTCAATGGGATGAACGTTTTCTTCTTCCTACTGAATAATTTTTCTGAGACCAAACACATGCCAATTTAGTGGAATGAAATAAAATATTGAATTCATGGTAGTCTCATAGGATATAGATTACAACATGATGTTGGAAAGACCAGGGATTCATTTTCATGTGTAATTCCACTCCTCGTCTAACCATTGCCTCAAATACAATCTTAATGGTCGATTAGTTTCACATCAAGGTGATACATATTTTTTTGTATCTTTCAAAGACCAATACCTAGACGCTAGATACTGTAGGAAATAAGGTAAGCATGTTATGATTGATGTTTTTGAGTGATCCAAGGACCCAAACAATCGAAAAAAAACTATTCTCAATTTATGGGAGGATTATCCAGATAGCTTCATTCTTATGATTCATCGGTTAGAGCCAACGACACAAGACCTGGGAGGTTTAACTATTGTCTTTGAGAAAAATGGTTTCTAAGTATCAATGAAAAATGAATGATCTTAACTCACATCTTAATGTTACACTATGCATGAAAGGGTAGTACTTAAATCCCCTAATCTCATGAAGTATCAATATATTCTCTATTTGGCCACCATCCCAAGGAATTTATATATTTTTTATAATGCGAGTTTACTCGAAAAAATTAGACCCACCACTAATGATTTCAGATCATGAATGGATTTAGGTTCAAAACATTGATGGAGTTGTAACTCTGCATCTATAACCACATTCTCCACAGAATGAGAAACACTCATCAATTACTGTATATCCATCAAATTAGGAACCATGGTTTCTCCAAAGCCAATTAATTCAGAATAGATTCATCCTCCCACTGATTCAAATGTCCCAAATGATGAAAACGATTTTGAATAAGTCCCTCCATAATTTCAATAGGATTTATTCACCATCATCGAAGATTTTACATTGGTGAACCTATGTATAGATTAAAATCTAATGTTTACACTGTTCGCTGAAGAATTGTATATAGAGGAAGAATAAAAGAATGTGGCCTTTAAATAATAGATTTGTGATATTATTTATTAGATATGTCCTAATATTCTCTGGATGGACCCTTAGATCACTATCTACAAACATAACCTCCCAATTTTTCTTCACAGTTTCATGAAGCCTCATAGAAAGATGCACCCCAAAAACTGTACTACAGTTCTGGACAAAGATGATAGGATTATAAAAGATAACATAATAATGTATGTATAGTAGCCCAAATGGATATCTAACAACCATCCAATTTGAAAGAATAATGGGAATATCTGAGTTTTTATCAACGTATTGGACCTCAACATCCACTTTGTGGGGATAATTTTTCCCTTTTAGGGTTACAGATTTTGATCAATGCCATCGTATTGTTCCAAACACTCTTCATCATGTGTGGATGCTATTTCCACTACCAAATACAGATGGGAAATTTGGATAAGGATTCCACCTTCTTTAGGGTTAAAAAATAATCCTTCTACTCTCATACGATTCCTTTAATGTTTGAATAATCTAGGATCCACTGATCATTTGTCGATGTCTTACAAATTTAAGATGATACATGATACATTAATGGAATACTCTATGGATTATTTTCTATTTAATTTCCACATGTGTCAAGAACTTCTCATACAAATTCAGAAAGTGCTTGCCCCCTTCTATTCTAGTCACTAGAAGGTGAACCCCTTTAATGGTTCCTTAGAGGTTATCTCTGAGAAATTACTCATATTTAGTGTAAGATATACATGCCTCGACGTAGACAAAATTAAGGTCAATTCCATATTCTAGATGCCTCCCTTTGGAATTATCAAAGATTTTCAAGGACTCCAAGGACACTTTGCATATATACACTGATTCATTATAAATTTGTCTAGGAAGTGTAATCCGTTTTTGAGGCTCATGAATAATGGTTCATTCTAGAAGTGGGATGAGAAGTTCCATAACACATTTAAGGACATGAAAAAAATAACTTCTCGAGCCTATGGTTATAATTCCACCCATATCAGGGAATCCTTTGGTCCACTATCTGACCATCCTAGAATTTTCCCTCAACATCCTTCCAACCTGAAATAAAAAACATGGGAGAGAAATAGTTTATATTCTCTCTGTCACATTCTCCCCAACACAGAAGACATAAAATTCCCTATCATATAGAGAAGCAAAGTACTTTTTTTCAAAGTTCTTAAATTTAAGCATTATTTATAGTATCATGAGATACATCTAGGGTCCTGAGTAAACAGCTAATTTAAATATTCAATCACCATATTATGATGAAATGAATTGAATAATCGTAGGAGATCCTCCAATAGTTTACCACCGGGTTTATCCTATAAAAATCCATCAAATTATTAGAGATAGTACACTATATAGACATTCATATCTCCCTTGATTAAATAATTTTGGATGTGGATTTCATGAATGAGTAAATACATTCTGTTGGTTAGGATGTGATGTGTTAGGAGATTAATTTTTATGATTCTTCACATATTTCGACCTGTATAAGACCCATCAAACCCAAGATCAAAAGAGTTTTCCTATGGATATTCTTCATGCCTCGATCCCTAGTTATCCCACCAAACTCATTCATGTAGTCAAAATATTGTCCCAACAATGACACAGAGTTACAATATCTCATTTATAGTCTCGAGGTGGACATGGAGATTGATTTACACTCTTTTCACATGATGGGATACATTGAGCTAGTCCTCAAGAAGATAAAAGGTGATTACATCATAATAATAGAATAGAATGTGAATCTACTAGATTATGTTTTTCAGATGACCACCCAGTTCCCTTCACATCTAGTAGTGAGTCATATCCCTCTATCTCATAATGATCATGATTATGCCTTGTAAAATTTGGACGCATCCCTCTTACGTCCTGACTTGGATGATTTGTTCATCCATGTGACACAATAAAGGGTCATTTCCCCTACAACCCTAGATGATGGTAAACAGAAGGTAGATAAACTAGATTATGATACATCCATTCCATATCCATCAGATCCCCATATAGTAAATGAAACGACCACTTGGATGAATCTGCTTATTGGGTATCTCCAACATGCAATTATCCCATCTGATCGATCTGAGCGTGGGAAAACATGTCATTGTGACACACATTTTATCCTCTAGATCAAGAGAAGCCTAGATCAAAACCTCTACTAGAAATGATTCTATGTTATGAAACATTGTTTCATATGAGAGGATTATTTACCTCATTTTATACAATAAATACATGTTGGGTCTTTTCCCCACCATATTTAGAGACAAGGCTACTTTTTTACCACATTATTCCATGACTGCATTGAGTTCGCCATGATGTTTCATGTTTGTTAGATCCATGAAACATTCATGCGTCAACCACTATATTTTTCAATATCACCAATGATTCTTGGCCTATTACCAAAAAAGGATGTGGGGGTTGTGTGACCATACCATCCAATGATAAATATCTAGTGAACATTCATCGTGGCTATGATGTTCTTATTATCCAAATAGGAATAAGCGATTACCCTCAAGTATTTCAATTCCCGATCTGTGATTGAGTTTTTGAGAACTCATAAAATTCATCAGTTCAAAGTCCCAAATGTTATTATCACCGAAAACAGAACCATATTTTGGGATTCTAGGATGATGAAGTTGTATGAAAAGTATAACATCCAGTTGAACCATAATTCTCTTTACCATACACATATATATGAAAAAAATCAAGGTATTCTATGAGAACCTAACTAATATCATTCAGATGATTGTGGACTAGAACAATAACATTTAGCCTAATAATCTCCCCAACATCCAATTTCATTACCATATGACCACTCAAAACACCACCCATGTGACCCCATACTCCCTAGTGTATGGAAAAGATGTTGATTTTTCTATCAAGGTGAAATTTTTTCACTATGAATAGATGTCTATGACTTGAATATTCTAGACAATATGGAAGGAGTCTATCATGATTTCATGGAATACATTGAAGAGAGCATGCTCTATGTTGTGAAAAATATATTGTAGAACCAGAACAGGTTTGAAACCACATTAAACAATATTTTTCACTTATTATCCTTCCTCAAGGGTTACGTGGTACTATCTCTCTGAATATCTATGATACTCGACATGAAGCCACAAAATATGAATCCCAAATGGGAAGGATCATACATCTTCTGTAATGTATATTACCATAGAGAATAATCATTGATCACCATGGATAGAGAGAATATCACAACTCCCATTAATGCTAGTTTTCAAAATTAGTACTTTTTGTGAGGAGCACAAGAAAAAACCATACGAACATAAATTGTGCTCTATGTCTGATAATTTTTAATTTAATCATTGTTCATGTCCCAAACCTCATGACCTTAAATTTTAAAATCAGGTCAAGCATCTGGACCATAAACTGTGTGCATGCAATCTCATTCATGTTTTTTGTGCATTTGTAAGCCTCATTGGACCCTCATTTAGGCTGGGTAATTACTCTTTGATGATTTTTATTTTCCTCCATTACACAACCCACATTTTTCCATGCAATAAAAAATTAATCTGTTTTCACTGTACTAGGCATTAAAAAATAAATTGTTTGAAAATTTTAAAATATATGTGACCATAATCTAATAGTATCCTCAAATTTCATAGCTATAAGACTCTGAATTACAATGAATAGAATCCTCAACGGCTTAAATTGAACTGCGATCATACCCCATATAAAACTGTGATACCCCATATTATAAATATGGATTAATAAAAAATGTACAACCCTGTGCTGAGTCAGGATGCCTCGTACAATATGTTTGAGGTGGATAAGTGATTTCACTCCATCTAAAATTAGGATTAAGTATATTATATAATATAAATAAATCCAATTTCATAATAACAAGATAAGAAACTGTATCCTTACCATTTTCTATAAACATTGAATTCCCTCATTATAGAATATTTCCCCAATATTTCTATCTTTCTACTACCATCCCATGTTACATAACTACATATGGCTTTATTCCCATCCTCATGGGATGCATAGTGATTCATCAACATCTATATTTGGTCCCAAATGCAACACACAACCCTTTTTCCCCTGGCCCCATGGGTAATCCAATCAATATTACAAAAAACTATGTGATATTTTTATTTATGTGTATATATTGTATGTGGTCAATCATACTCTCCTTTAACATCTATTTTTACCTCTTTCATTCCATGGAATATCTTATGAAAACAATCTACCCCTTTAGTCCAAGATTTATAACTTTAACATTTTCATCAATTTATTATTTTCCAATCCTTATGACCTTAAAATTACTCTAAACTAGCTTAATGATTTTTTTTATGTACTGTGGGGCCTCATTAGATCCATTCATTTAAGGTTTTAATTATTTCTCAATACAAGATCATCATTGAAAAAATTCCCTCTCGTCTAAACATTATGACATTCAAAAAAGAGTCATGGTCCTAAATCTATGACCTTCAACTAGAATCCCTTGTACATGAATTTTGGCTTTAATCATTATGAATCCACACCTCATATGCATGGATTTTCTCACCACTAGTGTTTCAATAGGCCTAATCTTCCACCTATTTTCATAACTACATTAAAATTGATTCATATTCCCATGGGATATATTTTGAAAACATTATCTAAAATACTGGGTCCAAACCCTTTCATCACTACATCATAGGGTATTCCATCCCCATAAGTATGAAATCAACCATGGCTATAGTATGTCATGTTTTATGTGGTAGGTGTCTCCCTAAGACACTACTTTCTTGAAGGGTTATTATCCTTTTATACCATGAAATCCTCTTTGATACACATTTCCCCTCCCATGGTCAAAGATATGTAACCCTAATCCAGAAACTTCATCTTGGTCCATGCATTATGACCTTAAAATAATAGCATCCCCAGTCCTAGTTTTATGAAATTAAACTGAATATCCCAACATCCTCATTTCATTCCATTAATCTAAATACTCAACCCATATGAAACTATGGATTCCTTACAATGCAATATTGATATGACTAAAACAACTTCCTCAAAACATGTTGATAGAATGTAATATCACCCCATATAAAATCCAGATGCCTCTAAAAGTGATATGGTTTACCACATGTCTAATTAAGATTCCCCATACGACAAGCGTGCAATAACAAATATCCCCACCCCATTTGGAATTGGGATTCCATATATGATAAGTATGATATTAACCAATCCAATATCCACATCACACAATTATAAAAAATAGTCTAATCTTGTAATAAATAGGGATGCCTCATACAATATTATGACTTGATGTCCTCACTAGAGAGGATGTCACCCATTCGGTGTCATCCTACTTCCACTTTGTGCTTTTGAATAGTTTATGGATTGATTCCCATCCTCATGGGATATTCAGTGATTCCTCTATATCACTTCCTCAAACCATCCCTACATTCCACTCTTTTTAGTGTCTTTCCCCCTCAGGTTGGCTTCATTCTTGAATACCCATGAATCCATCTAGTACAACCTATCGTGTGGAACAATAGTGCTCAAGGTACTACATTTCCTTCATGGAAACCCCTACTTTCAACTATATATATATAAACTTCATCAATTTTCATAAAAATCATCCTTTTAATCGGAACAGGCTCCCTCACTGTAATGATTACTTACTATAACATATCACTATCCATTTTGGGCTCATACCTCAAAGATTATTTGGTAGAAAATAGAAACATTTGTGTTTTGAACATGTACATCAGTTGACCTCACATTTTTTTTCTCCCCATGTTAAGAAATCACAGTTTTAAAACCATAATTTCAAACATGTTCAATATTTTTCCCACATACGATGGTCATTCCCCTTTCATAATCAATGTCCTAAAATCTTTAGTCACCTTCGTGGGATATTTTTTAAATTTTATCACTTATTGTGTTATCCCCTAAAAGAAAAAATAACTCCTTACCAATCTTTGTTTCCCACACTGATCATGGATCATTTGGGATTAATATTTGTTGATGCTTCTTTTTGAGAAAGTTTGAGATTCAAAAATGACCCTTCATTGCCCAAACTCTATGACCACAAACTAGGATTCTATGTCTAAACACCATAAACTTATACTATTTTAAACTTACCTCTTTATGTTTTGTGAGGAACATGGCCTCCCTTAGACCTCCTTCCATGTTGCGTTACTACACTTTCATGTCATGCCAAATGATTTAGGGTTCCCTTGGTCCCACATCTATTACCTTAAAATAATATCCCCCACACCAATGGTCTAAGAATTTTTATTGTAAACTATTTCATGTTGGTCTCAATTAAATCACCACGAACTAGGAGTTCGATTCAAGGAATTATTAATTTAAACTAAGTTTGAATCCTCTGAATAATGTGTTGAGTTATTCCAGGCATCCTTAGAGGCCCCTCATTCACAATGGGTTATTACACTTCCACCATACTCATACCATATTGGGATTTCAGATACCAAGCATTGTGACATTAATCTATTTTCATGTTATCTCAAATTCATATTTTTTCGAACCAGATATCGTCCTAGGCACCTATAATTTCACATCAAGTAACCTCTCATTGATGTTGTGAATGTTCCATCAATGCACACGTACCAATGGTCTTAACTCAATGACCTTAAACAATGAGTCATAATTTAAACTATATTACCTTAAACTATGAGCCCACTACCATGCATCAATAATTGAAACTATGTGACATTCATCTTAGGATTGTGTTCTGTAGAATATGGCCTCCTTGAACATAAATCCACATTCATTTTACCACACCACCACAATTAAAATATCATCTTGGGATGATCTCCTCATGGTCTGAAATCTATGACAATAATTTATGAGACCATTTATAAGAATTTTGACTCTAAATATTATTCTTGGAACCCAAGAAATGTGTGGTGTGGATTTACATGGCCTCCTCCGCCCCTCAATTCCCATTTAATCAATTATTTGGATGAACTGCACAAATCCCCTTCTGGATGTTCTCTAGATGGTTCGATCTATATGAACATAAACTATGATCCTGAGGTCATAGTCCAAATATGTTAAATTGAATGAATTGATGTCCTGATTTCATAGCGTTAAACTATTTGAGACATCTTCATTACCTTATTATGTTAAAACTGTATGTCTATAATCCCCATTGAATGACATTTAAAAGTGGGGAATATTTGGACCCCTATTTGAAAATCCCTTTTATCTGATGATGATCACCTACCTCATAATTGATATTCCATTATCGTCGATCGACATATGAGATATTTCTCCTTTTCGATGATGAATCAGACCATTTTCTTGAATGATATGAATATGTAATGTACGCAAATCCAAAGTGACATAATTATGGGAGTGTTGAACAACATTATAAAAGTGAATCACGACACCTCCAAGATTTATGTGCCCCTTTATTTGGATATTTATCCTCCTCCTTGTTTTAATTGGTCCCCCTAGAGATATTATCCCAGGACGCAACGTACCACTAATCATCATAGGCACACATCCAAATAGACATTGGATGACCCCTTGAGATAGGTCTGAAGCTTTGAACATGGTTATCGGTCATCCATCATGTATTTTTTTCATTCCTTTTAATCGGTATGGATTTCTTCTTTTGAACATGGTCAACGGTTATCATATATCATCATACCACACCCCTTGTGATCCAGATATCATTCATCATGATTAAAATTTCTCATTTCTTCTTGTTCAGTTATAATTCCAATCCTATTAAGTTACCCCAGTCATTCATTAGAGTACTTTTGAAGATCATGTTAGATGCATGGAGAATCCCATTATCTAGTTATTGGTTTTATCAGTCTGAACTCACTCATTGTTCAGTAAAAAATTTCATAACCTATTGTTTATCAACTATATGAAAATCATATAAAGGTGTAATCATATAGTAATACGTTGTTTCTCATGAAGAGCATGAATCAACTATTAAGCCTTAGTAAATGGACTTGAGAGAGTTTGGTAGGGCTATCCACACACTAGATCCTCTATTAAGCCTTATAAAAAAATTCTCATATGACTCCATCCCAAAATTTAAATGCTTCAGCCCATGAAGCCTACAGTGTGTTGAATCATAGGATTGTACATCCTCAATATCATTTCTTCTTTCTTATAAACCATAGGATATAGCTCATTTTCCCTTATTCACACTCAGTCCTACTCAACCTGGTATATAGCTATCTGAGACACTACTTCCACCACATAATCCTATTCCCCAATCATCTATGCTTTATATTATATAAATAACCATGATTGACCTATTAGGAAATTCATGTGTTCATTCACCTACTCCCCTAGATGATTTATTTTATGATTGGCATCTAGAGCATTCAGGTGTTGTCATATATTTGCTTATGGAAGGAGAGATCTAAAATTTATCCCTCCTCAATCTGGCACATGAAAAGGTATTCATGTACCATCGCATCAATATTTTAAGAATCCACACTTATTTTTCTCATGTTCCAGATCGAATGTTGAGTGCGGACCATCCAGGTCAGCAGCTGAAGCTACAGTATATGAGATATTTAACACATAATACTCCTCCGTGCCTTATGTAGGAAAATGAAATTCTCTATAGTGACATCATCAATGGAATAATACGTCTCCTAAACTGACATGGGATCATATTTGGTATAATATTGAAGTACAATAGCAATAGTATCCTCCGATGGATTCATCTCAATCAGGTTAGTCTCTGGGTCTAGTGGATGGCCATATTTTTATGACCCATCCTTGACAGCATCAACTCTTCAAACCTCAAGCTATGATCCAATAGTGGCATCACCTGCAACTGTAACAGACTGTTCATAGGGTTCCAAGGCTAGTTCAGCATGAATGACTCGCTCCACAGTAGTGAGCGTAACCATCGGGGTGTGCAACTCCTATTCTCTAGCTACATTTTATTGATGAGTGCATGACATTTTGAGCACTGCAATAAACTAGGTCATGTCAGTCAGTAGTGATGATGACATAGGAAAACATAGCTAACATAAAAGTAGATGAATTATAATGGGAGAGTGTTAGGGTTGTGGTATGTTAAACCACCATAGACCCATCGACATTAGTATAATCTTTGATATTTGACACTATATCCCTCAACACTTGTCTAGAAGATCATATAAAAAATAAAAAATTACATTGATGCACTAAAACTCAAACTCTTCATGTATGTTTAATGAAGAGGGTCATGTGGATTGAGATTTGTTCATAACATGGGTTATAGAAATCTCAATGACCATCCACCCTAGCTGGCCTACATCAGTAGTGGAGGATGCCTCCATTGAGAAACTGGATAACCGTCCCTTATAAATGATTTGGAGGAATAAAGGCTTTATGTTCGCCACTCCACCCTTCTGGACATGACCCCCAACTGCAGCGACTTCAGATTCAGCCTTTAAGTTGTTCCCAAATACAACTAGATCACACCCACCGCCCATAATAACGTCCCATTGATCACTCTCATTCTTCTCCATTATGAAAAAAATTCCCATTTGAACAATTGAAAAAATGGGAAAGGGGATGGAAGATGTAGATAAGTTAGTAGACATACCTCAAAATGGTACAATTTGTCCACTCCATTATCAAGGTAGACATCCTTGTCTCTTAACAACCTTCCCAATGATTCCCATGTTCAACAGTCATCCCCTATGACTCCTCATTGCTAGATACCTTATAGTATATCACCTTAGAAGACTTCTCTATAGATGAATCCTTAGGTGGCGTCACCTTTTAGCCTTGATCAATAATAAAAATTTCCCTCATAGGTTAGTAAGGAAGATTATGTTCCCCCAATCAGTGTGAAAAAGAATCCATGGCCCTTAGGTATGTCAAAATCTCATGTAATCACTCCTTGGTTGTGATCTTAGTGAGCCCAAACTCTAGAATATCAATTCCACCCCAGACCAGCCTCAACCATATGTCATATACTAACATGGTCGATCATAGAATATTCAAATTCATCTAGAGTGTGAGAAATGTAACATCCATGGTCGGATTCTATATGTATTTTATCTTATTTCCATGACCCTCACTTTCTCTTCTAATTCTTGCCTAAGAGACCCCTATTTTCTCTTATGGACAGTTTGGGGGAAGAACACCCCTCTAGAAGGAAGGGGTGAAACAATGTCTTCTTCCATTTCTTATGAAGATCCATCATGACATAACTTAAATCATTGGATTTCCATTTGAAGATATCCCATTAACAACATTTTTTCCCTTCAACCATTCTCTCTAGCTTAATCACCATCATGTGATGACATTGGATAACACCCATGTATGATTCTACCTATATTATATCATAATCCATCGACATTATGGTATTGATGTTGGTTGTTGTATGTGTAATGATTTCCCATGATCCCTCACCAAATAGTATCTCCCATAAATGATTATGTATACTGGGATGTCGCTCCACATGGACCCCATGTGTTGACTCTCTTAATTAACTATGGGATGCACCCGAATTTTCTGGAAATCCTAGATTTCATATATGGATCATAGTATATGTGAATAACAATTAAAGACAACAACACTATTCCCTAGAAGGCATGTAGGTACTCCCTATACTCCAATGAACCCTTCAGGTTGTCCTCCATCAAAACAACTAGATTTGATAATGGGTGAAAGTTGAAACTCATATGGTCTATGATGCCGACCATGATCTTGGTGTTTTTTGACCATCATCATTCAGACAGTAAGGATATTGATCATTGGGGGTTATAGGTCGATATTCACTGGGAGAATGGAATTAAAAAACTCTAATAACATGATGTGTGACATGATCCATCCATGAATGAACTTTAAAGGGACACATATCATCTTTGGTGTGTCATGCCTCACCACATGTCACAACATGATATAGATTTGGGCCTTCATGAGTACCACTAGGTTCACCGTGTTGCCGAATGCATTAATTTCTCCCATCACCATCATCCTCAGACATAAGCCCATCCGAATTCAATGATGTGGGATTAGCCATCCACAAAGGATGGTGAAAATGAATGTTGAGTGTCATACTAGGTGTTTATAGTCTTCCACCTTATTTTTCCCCACTACTCATACTGCCCCTCCCCACGATCATCCAGTATGAACCTGACCTCAACCTTTTTAGTGCTATCTAACATTTCTCTCCCTATGCCAACATCTTCACAACATGATTTTTCATTAGAATCATGATGAACAATCTCTTGAATGATATTTCCTTATAAAATATGAGAGTATGTTCTATATTCAACTTCAATTCCTCTATTTTATGTTGTGATGGTATAAGGGTTTGTTGCCTATCACTCTAGGTGTTCAGTGATGATAGTAATTAGTCATACTAGAACCCATTTAGTGGGAATCTAATGACCCAAGATTGATGTACGTGGAGAATACATTTATTTTATGGAATAAATAATAATTTACACAAATAGACTCCCTAACACCATATTACTTTATTGTCTTTGGAAACATGGAAAATAATATTCTAACATGGTGATAGATCTTCAACATCTCCCATAAAGATCTCCCCATTTTGTTTTCCTTCATAAAACATTTGTTTATATCCTAGGGAAAGAAAACATAAATAGGGTGATATAAAATGCTCAGTAAGTATAAACAAGGAGAACATAAAACAAACCATAAACATAAGTTAGTAAAAAACATGAACACAAAGATTAAATATAAAAATATTGAGTCATAAAATAAATAGTTGTAGTAAGTAAGGAAAAAATCATAAAAGAACATTTAAAATGAAAAAATAGCATTGGAATAAAACATATAATTGTAGTAAACAAATAAGAACATAATATGATTTCCATATTATCCAACACATTACATCCAAGACTATAATTTGGGAAAAAGTCCATTACTGAGCCTGGATTACTTGGTGTTCCAAACATGTATTACTGAACCATATTTACTTGTTATTCCAACCCAATATTACTGATTTGGATTTACATGTAATTCTAGTCCTGCATATATAACTATATTTAAATCTTTACCTAATTCATTGGATGGAGACATAGGTCCCCCATATTATAATGAAATCATTCTTACCTATTCCACGAAAACATAAATCATTCATCATAGCATAAATCATGAAATAAAATGGGTTTCTTAAGAATCATTCCATCATAATTCATATAAAATAAAATGATTTCAGAAAAATAATTCAATCATAAACACAATGAAATAAAATAAATAATATGCATTTTAACATAAACATATTTCATATTAAATATAAAATATTTTTGATTAAACACTTGAACTAAATTCTTAAGGAAAATATCTTTTCTTATTAAAAATGTTTTCTTTTCTCAAAATGATATGAGATTATAATATAAATGTATTTGGTTGAAAGTAAACTTGAAATTTTGAATAGTAATCTTCATATAAATAAGCAATTATTAATATTTAAAAATATGTTTTTTCTGTATAAGTTAAAAAACCTTATCCTCGTACTCCTGTCGAAAAAATAAAAAAAAATACTTCATATGGGAAACGACAGAAAGATTATTTCTATACTATTTTAAAAAATCACCAACAGCTAGAAATGACTATAATCAATAGTATAATAATATAAATAATATTATATAATTTGGCTACATGGACATGAATTAAAAATATACCCCTGTAAATACTTACGAATAAATAATCTCAAATAATAATGATATTGAAAAATTATCCCTTACCTTAGGTCTGATATGCTTCATATGTATATGAACCTCTGATATAATGATATAAACAATAATAATGACTTATTCTAGAATCATATTAATTTTTATTATATCATATTCGACTAATTTATGACTTCATATTACTTGTTTATTAATAATTCCATGTTTATGCAATGCTTTGGGTATTAATAGCATTATTTATCAAATGTGTTCTAAATTGAAATTCTTGATTGAATTACATATATATGATAACTTATTTATATATAGTATATATTTAGAGTATAAATATATATTATATATAGATAAAATAAATGGAATACACCATTCATGGAGACGGTAGGCCGTAAGTACGCATGAACGTTGTTTCCATTTTTTTATTGAATTGAATGGATGAAAGTAAATTTCATATAAATATACACATAAATCCAATATAATTTTTGTTTAATATATTTAAATTTTATTTATTATATATAATTTATATTAATTCTTGAATGGTTAACATGGATAATAGATCTCCTCTCGTCTTGGAGATGGTAGGTCCTACTGACGCACGACCAATGATATTATTCACATAATGGTTAAATGGAATGGAATTGGATGGTATAATAATTATACGGAATAATTATCATGTTATATTAATTATATAAATCCACTATACTCATAAATATACATATCCAAATTAATTATTGTTGAATAAAAAGTTACTCAATGACTTGGAGTCGGCAAGTCGTACATACACACGCATGGTGATATTGTTATTCATAGCATAGATAAAAGGAGGTATATGTTTGTCCCATAATTATAATAACATCCTTTAATTCATAACATTATGGATTTATTACATTCGTACAAAAACAACATAAGAAGATTAAGTATAAGAAGAAGAGAATATTGAAATAGGTGATAAAATTATTACCTCTTTTTCGAGTATCTCCTTTTGTTTTTCACAAAAGGTCTCTATAAGTAGGATTTATTCACGATATGTGGACTATATTAAAATTTTAGGTAATTTTGGAGTGGAAATGGGGAGTTTTTTTCTAATAAAGAAACTTAGTGTGATTAGAAGAGAAGGATATGTTCACTTTCATAGGAGTAGTGTGGGGAACTTAAGGAAAGTACTTAAATATTAATTTATTGTAAATTTATTTTGGGATTATATTGGTCCCAAAATAAAATATTTAGAATATAATATGAGTATGGGTAAAATTAATCTCAACCAATAGGTTTTATACATATTTATGTCACAAAAGTAAACTTATCTTTTAGCTTTAACCCTTAGATAAAAAATTAACCCGTACCATGCCTTCTTGGATTTTCATACAATATGGTTACTATAGTATCTATAAAATTCCAATAGAACAAAATGTAGATAATTAATAAAATTAATTTCCTTATATAATTTATTTGGTCAAATCCTAGATTTTTTGGACTATTAAATCATTTAATAAAAAATTATTTTTATTAAAAACTCATTTATGTCGATTTTGACTCTATTTTGTAATTTATTTTTGTTAAACTTGTAACAAGATGATTAATTCACAATAAAAGCATTAAAAATATCACACATGTTAATGTAATATAAAAAATCGTTTATGGCATAATATTTTTAAAATTAAATTAAATTTATTATTTATAGTATCATTTATTTGAATATTTAATTAATATGGTAGCCATTGCGCCACCCTTAAGTCCTTAATAAATGTATTTATTTATTGTCCAAAAAATATAAATAAAATATTATGATGTAGGAAATATTTATAGATTTATTATGACTATTTATTTTCAAATAGATCTATTATATAACCCATCCTTTAAATATTTTAAGTAAAAAGATACAAGTTTATGTAATATTTTCGTATACTTAAAAAATTATTATAATGGGACATTTTAACACCAATGTGGTCCTCAAATGCCAATATTTCAGAATAAGGATTTTTTGTCACCCATTACTAATCAAATAGTATTAGGACCAATATTAGGGTAGTTTTTTATTATTATAATATTATTACTTACAATTATTTTCGTTATTTATCCTTTAACCATGATAAATAAAAATAATTACTGAAGTTTCTATTAATAACGCCAAAATTTAAAAGGGACATTTTTGAATAATCTAGACCTTATGATTTGAAATATGGAATTTATTTTTCAAAATTCAAATCACATGATTGGAACAATGTAATTTAAAATTAATTCTAGTTCTCAAAACCAAATAGCGGGTTTTTAAAAAACTATCAAAAGATTGACATTTTTTATGAACAATTTAAATGTGAAATTTGTTACAATGACTAAAATTGGATTAAATGATAAATAATTAATCTAATTATTATTAAAAACCAATTAAAAAAATAATCTAACTATATAAATAAATTAGATGGAATGACAGTTTTAAATTAAAGTGCAGTAATTTTCACTATTACTTAAAATATGAATTTTGTGAGAAAAATAGAAATATTTCAAAACAATGTTAATATTTATGTCCCAATTCCACATAAGAAGTCTATTTTGTCAAATATAATATATAAAAGTGTTAAAATCTAGATTTAATATGGGTGTTCCATCAAAAAGTGGAAAAACAACATTTCTTGAAAATGTCTTCTTTTATGTGAAGAATTGAATTTGTTCTTATATTATGTCTAGAAAATACATAAGATGAATATTAATGTTATATAAAATTAAAAATTTTGTTATTAATATTAATAATGGATAGTTTATATCTGATTAAGTAATAACATTTTTAAAATATATCATTGTTTAGTGAAACTCAGTATTGCGTACGACACAAGTTTTTGAGAAAGCCCTCTCTTGTGTGTATGACACGACAATTTATTGTTGTGTGTAGTGAATTATTCCAATGTTCTTATATATAACATAATCTAAAAATAGTTCTTTTATACATTGACTGAAATATATACTTAGTGTTGCATGTTTTGTATGCCAAAATGGTGTTGCATGTAATATACAACAAGTCGGTTTAGTGTGAAAGGAATGTTTGACTTAGTGCATTCAAAAATATAAATGTAAATTTTAATTTTTTCAAAAAATAGTCCATAAAAACTCTGGGTGTTACATTATACCATCCTTAATATTACTTTCTCCATTTAATTCATTCGGTTTATAAAAGGATTAATTCTTGAAGGTTTCTTTCATGGAAAACCGCTTCATCAAAAGGAATATGAAAACATAATTTTAAAATGGAAAGTTAGAAACATAATAGATTGCAAAAGTAAATCATCACTGGTTTCCATTAAAGGAGAACATTGTTGGGAAGAGAAAACATTGATATAGAAGAAAAATATAACCACCATGTTCTGACAGATAGTGATAGAGAACAAGGATTGGAAAAAGTTATCAACTAGAAAGCCATAAATTTGTGATTACTTAAGAGGCCATATGATTTATTAGATAAGAAGGAAGTAAGATAACTTTTTTGGTTTTCAAGATAATTTCCATTAATATGAATATTTTTTCATTATAATAAATACATAAATTATTTTGGTACAATCTCACCATTGTATGTGTCTTGAACAATTTCCACTGCACTATCTTATTTAACGAAATGATGTTGAATTTTTCATTCATGAAGTGTTAGTAGATCATATGATAGAATGGTAGGTCATTCCTTCTATATCAACAAAATGGTTAGCACATGCAATCAAATATGGATAAGTCCAACTATAGTTATATAATACATTAATCGAACAAAATTCAACCAAATTATAATTTATACTATCCATAAATGGATAAAATTACAATCCTCCCAAAAACTGAAAATATAAAACAATAGAGAGAGGTGAAATAAATCAACTAAACATTTATCTCCCATGTCTCATAAGTTAGTTATTAGTTATCACATTCAATCAAGTGAATCCCTTAATTGTCTATTCTTTTAAAACTTGATAACAATATGAATTACCAAAGGGCCTTCGCTAAAACACGCATTCTTTAAAAAATAACTATTTCCACAGACCAAAATTACATAAAATTCTATATATTCAAACCATGATATCACTTTGTCCTTATATTAGTAATTGTGTCATTAATACTATCAAACATCTCATTATTTCTTTATCGCTTCATTATGTACATATCATGTGATTTCCAAAAATATTTCAATCCCTTTTCATAATTACCAGTACTATATATGTATAAAAAACCATAATGGACCAATATATAGATATTCCAAAATGTCATAATATTGTAAATAAGATTCTACAACGCTATTTTGGAATCCCATTTCATAAACACTTAATCATTCCACAATGTCATTGTCATACTCAACATAACCAATAGTGATCACATGGGATTTTCCATTGTCATTGGCCTTAAGAAGTTATTGACATCAGTAATAATCTATAACCATTGGATTAAAAAATATTAGCATAATTCCCCAATTTTCTTGCACTTATAACCCAAATTTAGGGAGGTTTACTATTTTGAGCATTTTTTTAATCCCCTTACATTGTAAGTAATATGATTGATGACCTTCTTTCCCACACTTAAATCATATATCAAACCCCTTAAGGCAATTTCCTCCATGTTTCCTTCAACACATTGAACATGAAGAAAATATAATATTATTTACAATGTAATTTTTATAGTATCCTTTAAATTATGTACTTCTATTCATGACATAACCATGAGATATATGTGAAACTAAAATATCCCTTTTTGTAATAATAATATGAGGATCTTATATACTAAAATTAATTTATTCATCTCATCTTAGTCTATAGAGTTTGTTTTATCTTGTTGCCTTTTTGTTCATAATAATATTCCACTACAAATTTGATTTTTATTCCAAGAAATATGTTCCCAATAAAACTTTCTTATGTTTTGAAAAAAAGATAAAAGAAATTTTATTTTCAATGGTATAAATACATTTACCAGTAACTAGTGGATTAATCGTTCCAATTAAATAAGGTGGATGTTTCTTTAAGAAAGATTCAAGAGAACTTTGTTCCTAGCTTTGGTCATTTAGAAGCCTAGTAGGATTTGGAGTCATAAAAAAGAATCTGTATTTAGACTCGCATAACATTTGGTTTTTTATGAAGAAAATCATTTCATTTCCCATAAAATTTAGTATTAAGGTGGTTTCATTAGTTTCCATCCATTGTCTAAAACCCAAAAAGAATAGTGTCAGAGGGAAAAATAATTCTAGGAAAACAACATAATCAAGGAGTGTTACATTCAATCTCAAACATATTAGGTTTAATCCATGTTTATTCATGATATTTACCTTAATTAAAGGTTTTAAACCTATAATTAGACTTACCCTTAGAGATATCCCTTGAAATGACATAGACATATCTCTAGGGATCTCACTAAAGTTTTCTCATCCTCATTTCCAAAGGTAAAAAAATCCTTCATTTTGATACCAAATCTAATGCCCCAATCTTGAAATACATGGACATTACCTTTTTTAGAATACATAATACATTAAACAAATAGATCACTATTGACATTATTAGTTATGTGTCTTTGGAATCATGGAACATAATCTTCTAACATGGTGAATGATCTTCAACATACCCCATAATTATTATCCCCTTTTGTTTTCTCAACAAATTTTTTTTGTATTCTGTGGGAAATAGAACATAAAAAGGGTTTGATAAAATTCTTATTTTGGGTAATCAAGGAGAACATAAAACAATCCATCGATATAAGAATCTAAAAACATGAACAAAAATTTTAAATATCATAATCTTGAGTCATGAAATAAATCATGGCATTGCATAGGGAACATATCATAAATGAACATTAACCATGATAATATAGCATCGGAAAAAAACATTGATTTATGGTAAAAAATACACACATAATATTATATCCATTTTATCCAACGAATTTATGACAAGACCATCATATTGTAAAATGTCCATTAATGAACCGTATTTACATGTAGTTTGAGCCATGTATTACTATACCGGATTTACATTCCGTTCCACCCCTGTATTACTGAACCAGATTTACTCTCTATTCCAGCCAATCCTTTATCATGAGATATCAGTCATTACAAAATTCATTTGAGGGATACATAGGTCCCACCTATCTCATTATGAAATCATTCTTATATGTTCCACAAAAACATAAATCATCCATCATAACATAACCCATGAAATAAAATGGGTTTCTTAAACCTCATTCCATAAGAATCGATATAAAATAAATGTATTTCATAAAAATAATACCATTATAAAAATATAAAATCAATGTAATAATAGAGATTGAAACATAACCCTATTTCATCATAGATAGAAATTTTTTTTCATAAACCACTTGAACATAATTCTGGAAAAAGTATCATTTCTTCTTCAAAAAATATTCTTTTCTCAAAATGTAGTTAAATTTTAAAAGAAAGGTAGTTAGATGAAAATAAAATTGAAATAATTTTGGGAAATAATTCGTTAAGAATATGTAAATATCCATTCATGATGTATATTTTAAAAAACATTCTTCTTATACTCTTGCCGGAAAAGTCCAAAAGTAACTCGTATGAAAAAAAAAGAATGATTCCATCCATAACATTTAATAGAAAATTCACTAATGGGTAAAATTGACTTAAAATAATGTTAAAGGAATAAAAAGAATATTATATATAGTAATCATCGACAAGAATGATGAATATACCATGTTAAATACTTATAAAGAAACAATCTCTGATAATAATGAGTTTGAAAAATTCTCTTTTACATTAGTTTTGATATTTTTCATTTGTATCTAAACCACATAAATAATGACATAAATAATTTTATTAAATTATTACAGAATCATTTTAATTTTTATGATGTCATATATTATTGGTTTATTACTTTATATTACTAGTATATCAATAATTCCAAGTTAATGTAGCTTTTCGTGTATTAATCGCATTATTTATCTCATGTGTTTTGACTTGTTATTCTTGATCAAAATAATTAAGTAATGATAACATGATTTATATATCATATAGATTCATAATATATATATATATATAGATAAATGAAATGGAATACACCATTTACCGAGACAGCCGGACATACGTATGCATGAATGTTGTTTCTGTTTTAATATTGAATTGAATAGAAGAAAGTAAATGAAATATATCTATATACATAAATACTATAAGATTATTATGCCATATATAATTTATAATCATTCTTAAATGGTTAAAGTTGAGAATTAATTGCATCGTGTCATAGAGACGGTAGGTTGTACTGATGTATGAGTGATGATATCATTCACTTAATCATCAAATGGTATGGAATTTGATGGTATATTAATTATAAAAAATAATTATCAGGATGAATTAATTATTTAAATCCTTTATACTCATAATTATTACAATCCAAATTAGGTATTGTTGAATAACAAATTACACCACGACATGAAGATGGTAAGTCGTACGTACTAACACATGGTGATATTGTTACTCTTATGATGGATAAAAAGGAGTATAATGTTTTACCAGTGTTATAATAATATCTCAGAAGGTATACGATGTGGTATTTTTTAATTTTGGATGAAAACATCATAAAAAGAGGAAGTATAAGAATAATGTTTTTTGAAAGAGGTGATAAAACAATTACCTCTTTTCCAAATATCTCTTTTTTATTTGCACAAAATTTCTCTATATAATGGCTTTATCCCCAAATTTTGGCCTCTATGATGAAGTGATGGAGGTGTTTAGAGTAAATGGTCAATTTATGGATGAGACAAATGGCTTCAGATGTGTGATTAATAGGGAAGGAAAAGTTCCCTTTTATAGGAGTAGTGGGGGCACTTTATGATAATCTATAAATATTAATTTGTTATAAATTCGTATTCTATTTCTAATTTTCCCAAACTCATTTATTTCAAAAATAAATTTACTATTGGATGAAATAATCTGAACCGATAAGTTTTAGACATGTTTAGGTCACAAAATGAACATTATCTTTTATCTCCAACCCCTAGTTAAAACATTAATTGACACCATGTATTCTTTTATTTTTATAATATATGGTTACTATAATTATTCTAAAATTACCATATAACAAAAATTGGATATATATTTTCATTTTTAACATTATATAAGTCATTTGGTAGAATATTATATATTTTGGACTATTATATCATTTAATAAAATATTATTTATTTTAAAAACTCATTTATTTCAATTTTGACACTATTTAGTAATTTATTTTTGATAACGATACAAACACCTAATTTGTAACACCCCAATATTCCACAGAACGCTTATCTTTGATTAATACAGTAACGTGCATTGTACGCAACTTCGAGTTCTAACACACCTCGACCAATAAAAGTAGCTATTATGAATAGTAATACCTAATTTTTGAAATTTTATATATTCTATCTCTCAAAATGGACTTCATTTTTGGATTTAGAATATCGAAATTATCCTAGGGTGAAATTTTGGTACTTTTCGGATAACTTTACTATTTTGATGAATAGTGAAAATTACTAAATCTTAATTAAAAACTACTCTTTTAATGAAAATAATTAATAATGATAAATTATGTATATGTGTCATTTTAAAGTATATGTAGAATATATTTTTACCATTCAATAAAATGTTGGTTATATGACATAATTTCACAATTAAACCAAACATAAACAAGTATCAGTCTTTTGATACTTATTATATCTTAAAAACACGTTTTTTGTTTTGACTGTGGAAATTAATTTTAAATTAATTTTTGCAACTTATGTGTTTTGAATTTGGAAATATGGATTCCATATTTGGAATCAGGATCTCCAAATTGTGAAAATTGGTATCTTTTATTTGTAGACATTTTGAATAATTACTTCGGTAAATATTTTATTTACCATGGTTAAAGGGTAAATCCAGCAAATAAGGGTTAATCATTTAATAATATAATAATAATAAATTACCCTAAAACGTGTCTTAACATTATTGGTGGATACATGTCTGACCATTGGCATCTTTGGGTCAATTTTGGGACCCCATGGAGCCACTTGTAGGTGATAGGGACACTTTATTTTAATTAAGTTAAAATAAATATAAAAATGACATAAGCATATATCATTTAGAAAAAAAATTACATAGGGTTATGTATGTTTTATTTTAGACTATAAATATTATTTAGAAAGCTAAAAATATTTTCTACATAATGAGAATTTGTTTATAATTTTTAGAAATTAAATAATTTAATTTATGTATGACACAATTATGATGGAGTAATTAACATTATAGTGAAAAATTAAAATAATTAATATTATAAATACCCAAAATAAATATAATTTCAGACTTTTTATGAATTAAACTAATTTTATACGTTAATATGACATGTTAGGAATGATTTAATTAACTTTTTTCGAAGTAATAATTCTGTTATGATCTTTACAAAAATCAACTATAGAATAGTGTCAAAATTGACATAAAAGTGTTTTTAAAACAAATATAATATTATTAATTGATATCAAATTCCTAAAATTTTATGGTTTGGCCAAAAGACTTTTATCATGATAGGTGTATCATTAATGGACCTCTTGGGGGTCTCTTGGATTTATATAGTATGTTTATTAACCATATAATATAAAAATACAAAGAGACATTGTAAAAGTGAATCTAATTAACTAAGAGTTAATACTTAAAGATAATGTTAATATAGTAACCCAAACCTATATAAATCCTATTGTTTGAGTGTGTTTCGACCTATCCCCACTGTAACCTTTAAATAATCCAATTTGGAGCCATTAGAAACCGAATATGAATTTATTGTAAAATAATATTTCTAGCTTTTCCAAAGGTGCCCCTCACCCCTCTTATAAAAGGACACTCCCCCTTCTCATTAATTGACACCTTAAAAGCCTTTTTGTTCTGCCAAAACCTGACAAAATACTCTCTCAACTTCCATAAATTCATCCTAGAGGCCTTCCTTTAGTCATAATTCCAACCTAAGAACCCCTTTTGATCAAATCAAAAGGAAGAACCCGAAGAAGAGGTAATGTTTTCACCACCCTTTTTCATGTTCCTTTCTTCTTCTACTTCTTCTTTATTTGTTATTACCATTCTAAAATAATGAATCTAGTATCTCCTATATAATGTAATATTATTATAAATATGGTACAACCATATTCAGTATTCTATCCATCCATTGAATGACATGTCACCATACGTGCGTACGTACTGACTACCATCTACTCGAACGCGATGAGATTCATTCTCCATCGTATCCATTCAAGTATAACTCTCATTTTATTATTAAAAATAATTTTTAAGGACATGATGTAATTCTGGATATGAATAAGATACAACCTATCCATAACAAGCATGGCTTATGTAACAAAGAATATAAAGGAAAATGAGTAAGTTAACACCCGAAATGACGATAATACTATAATAGTATTAACAAATCACTGTTAAAAGATCATATATCATATCATATTAATGTAAATGATTACTGTATAATTAAATCACAATTATTTAACGATTATACCGGAGGTTAAACTACTGCCGACTAAGGATAAAGTATAAAGTAAGGGGTTTCTTTTCTCACTTTTAATTCCGTGAGAATTCCATTGTTCACCACTTATTTATTACATGTAGTCTGTGTGATGCCCATGTTTGTATTAATTGTGTAATATACTTTAATTCATGTTTATTTACATCTTAATTGTATGATCCTTCTTTCATGGGTTTATGTTATTTATGTTACCAAATCAATAAGGGTATTTGAAATTTCAATTTCCACTCATTTGGCTTTACGCATACTTCATTGATTATTTTACTCCAAGATTATGTGTAGAATCTATATTCATTTGATTATGTCATAAATTCTACTCCCCTTTATATGGATATACTTTTGATACACATAATCACTCCATTGAAAAATTCTCATGTGATCGGTATGAACATGATAAGAGTAATTTTTAACTCAATCTCTATTTGTTGAGTTAAATTTCCAATTCATTGGTGTTGTTTTTACAAGAATATGTGTGAATGTCCTCTAATTTATTTACAATCAATATTCAATAATATTAAGTGTATTTATATTTGTCACCCATAATTATGTCGTTGATTTATCTTTAACCTAAGGATATGGTCTATATAATATAATTCATCTCAATTTACATTCCATTGAGACTTATTTGTTGTTATACACCAAATCACTTTTATGTGGTGTATATAATGGACATTGACATATTATATCATGAATCCCTTTATTCTCGTGATATTATTAAGTATTTATTACCTAAATTATTTGTATTCATGTGTCTCTATTTTGGTTGAGAACTCTAAATAAAATATCATTTTAAATGTTTTAAAGATTTATTATTCTAAATCATTCTCATTAATGTCCATGTTTTAAAAATATTTTTAAGGATTTATTTATATAGACATTAATGTTTTAAAATTAAAACTCCTTTTAAAATTTTCAATGTGGTATGGGACACTTTGATTCAAAAATATATTTTAAATTACTTTTTGACAAATAGTGTGACTTTTAAATGTTTTCAAGAAAAGTGGGATATTTCTCTCAAATAGTTTTCATGGTTATTTTCATCAATGTCAATATCATTCATTATTATCGATTGAGGTTAATATGATACAATAAAATCTTCCATATTGTATCGAATGAGTTATGTTTGACTGTTGATGTGATATTTTTATACCATTAATGGTTTGTGGTTAAAGTATTGACATTTCGTATACTAGTTTTAATACGAATGTTTATTTTATGTTTAAACATGTTCATATGAGGAATGAATTGGACTTAGTAAGTGACTGGTGGAGCCCACTATAGCTCCTATATGAATCGGTAGGTCTCATGAGAAAAACTAGTGTCTTGGCACAAGGCATTTACAAAATCATATTTGTAGTCATGGAACGAGGCCTTGGCTATGTGGTTATGATACTATGGCATTATGCATTCCATCATTATAAAAGTGGTTATTGATATTGCATGTGATTATTCGTTAAGTAGAATATCTATTTGAATAGGTAAATGGAATTATTTAATTTTATTTTTTCCATACTATGTTGAAGTTCAAGTTTAAATGGATTTTGTTTTAGTTATACATCGCCTTAAATGTTTATTCTTATTTATGAAAGATTCCACTATGTTGTTATCCTTACTAGGCATTCGAGCTCACCCCTTTTCTATGTTTTATTTTTCCTAGGATGTGAAGAAGTAAATTATGAATGACCTGTAGGGATTGTATGAGGGGATAAGAGTGTGGACTATAGAGACTATGTTGTTGTAGTTTTCACATTTATGGTGTAATGTAAAACTTTATGAATGTATCTAGTTTTTCCAAGGCTATTAAACTAATCGGTTTTTCGAGACTTGATCTTTCTTGTGATCATGCCAATGTTATGTAATAATGCCCCGACTCTGGGTAACTGGGGTCGGGGTGTTACAGTTGGTATCAGAGGAAGTTTAGAAATAACCTTGGAAACTAGATGTAGATAAACTCTGATTAGAGCACATAGCCCAGAGATAGACTTTGATGATTAGTATAGAAGAACTTCCTAGAATATGGTTATTGTAGAGATTTTGTGAGTTTTCCGAGCAATACATCCCTATCTGGATATGACTCGGTAGAGGAGGCTCTGACATAGAGTAACCTAGGGGTAAAACCCGAAAACACCTCTTTGAGCTAGAATCGAACGGGAACTGTAGAGACCCGAAGCTTGACGTACATGGACATTACATTACATTTGCGGAATACTTAGTACATAACAAAAACACACACTAAAGGATCGTAATAGTTTAGTGTCTTTGGAAACTCAGAACGTAATATTCTAATCGTGGTCAAAGTTCTTCAATATCTCCCATAAAGGTCATCCCTTTTTTCTACCTAAAACCTTTCTTTATATCCTGGGGAAAAGAAAACATAAAAGGGTGAGCTCAAATGCTCAGTAAGGGTAAACAAAAGAAATATCAATCACATCATATACATAGCTTTTGGAAATCTTAACCTGCAAAAGAGCTCATAATATCATAACATGGGATATATCATAAAAGTGAAATGTAATCCCAATAATCATAACTTAAAACATGAAACTTTGTGGCATACACACATAATCATAGAAAATCATTTCTTGTTAGTCAAGACTCAATGCCAAGACTATCTTAGTGGAAAAAGTCCCTTTCTGAATCGAGTAACCCTCGTTTCAGTCCTGTTTCACTGAACCGGTATAACCTACCATTTCAGCCATGTCTATCTCATGAGATATAAAATCTTTACCCAATGCATTGGAGGGAGATATAGGTCCCACCCATCTCATAATGAATCCTTTCTTATGTGTCCCACATAATCATAAATCATACATCATCGCATAACCCATGTAATAAAAATGGGATTCTTAAACAACATGACATCATAAAACAATTCATATAAGATAAAGGAATTCATAAAAATGTTTCCATCACAACATAATCAAATCCATGTAATAATAGGGATAAAAACAGAACCCTTTATTATCTTAGATGGAAAACAATTTTGATAAAACACTTGAACTCCATTCTTGAGGAAAATATCCTTTCTTCTTCAAAAAAACATTTTTTCCTTTCATAACATGTAATACAACTTTAAAATAAAAGAAGTTGATTAAAATAAACTTGAAAACTTTTAAAGGAAGCTTCTTGTAAATAATGTTTTAAAAATCCATTCATGCCGTATAAGTTAAAAAAAACGTTCTTCGTACTTTTGTCGGAAAGTCAAAAAGTACCTCGTATGAAAAACGACAAAAGATTCCTTTCATATCTTTTACAAAAAAAAACTTACCGAAGGGTAAAATTGGATATAAACTATTGTAGAAGGATGGAAATAATATTACATATTGAGGGAACATGGATGTGGATGATAAAATACACCCCAGTAATTACCAAAGTAAATACAATCTTGGATAAAAGTGAGATTGTGATATTTCCCTTACCTTAGGTCCGACTTGCTTTGTAAGTGTCCGAAACTCCTGTATAATGATTTAAATCATGTTATTGACTTATTACAGAATCATATTCATTGTTATGATATCATATATGGTTCACTTATGACATTATATTACCCGTTCTTTTGTAAATTCCATGTTAAAGAAGCGTTTTGGGTAAAATCGTTTCATTTATCTTAGGTGTTTTGACTTGTTGTTCTTGACATCACTATTACTTATATCATGATTTACTTACTTCCAGAATATAAAATATGATTTATATATCATATATATTCAGTATATATATATATATAATAGATAGATGAAAAACACCGTTCATGGAGACGGTAGTCCGTACGTACGCATGAACGCTGTTTTACTTTCCTTATTGTCTTGAAATGGAAGTAAGTAGATGACATACATATATATATATATACATAAATCCAGTATCTTTATAATGTCATATATTTCATTATTATTTCTTATATATACTTTATAATCATTCTTTAAATGGTTAACATGGAGAATGAATCTCATCGCGTCGTGGAGACGGTAGTCCGTACGTACGCACGAGCGATGATATCATTTCTATAAATATTGAATTGAATTGTAGTGGATTATACAATATATCAGAATCAATATGATGTTGTAATAACTATGTATAGTTATTCTTTACACCATTATACCCATCCATGTAAGGTGGTGGTGGAAAATAGATTACACCACGGCGTGGAGACGGTATTCCGTACGTACGCACGCTCGGTGATTTCTTTTTCCGTAGGATGGATAGATGGTGAAATAGGGTTGTTTCATACTTATAATAACATATCAGTATATGAGTGATACTGATGTTATTACTTTATAATGAAACAACCTAAGAAGAAGAAGTGGAAGAAGCAATAAAGATGAAAGAATTGGTAACGGTAATTACCTCTTCTTTGAAGTGCCTCTTTGAGACCTCCTCTTAGGGCACTAGAATTGGTCTTTGAGGAAGAACAGAACCTCTAGGATGTTGCTAGGGAAGTGGATAGGAGAAAATGGCAGGGGTTGGCCGAGCTTGAGTGCTCAAATTTGTGTGAGGAGGAGGGGGAGGAGGTGTCCTTTTATAAGGGAGGAGAGGGCACCTTAGGAATATCTCAAAATATTATTTTATATTAAAGTAAAAATCGGTTTATAATGGTTCCAAAGGGTCTTATTTCGAAGATAAGGTTGGGAGGGGTCGAAATCCTATCAACCAATAGAATTTAGACAAGTTTAGGATATTATTTTAACCTTATCAATTAAATTTAACTCTAAGTTAAATAGTTTAACTTTTACCATGTCTTTTTGTTTTCTTTCACTATATGGTTAATAAACTTACTATAAAATGCCAAACGAACCCCAAATTGTTTATTATTAATATATATATCCTTATCTAAGTCATTTGGCCGAACCTTAGATTTTTAGGAATACAATAACAATTAATAATATAATATTTGATTTAAAAACTATTTTGTGTCAATTTTGATACTATTTGATATATGATTTTTGTGAAAGTCATAACAGAATTAAATGTTCGAACCAAGTTGATTAAATCAACATTAATATATCATAGTAACCTATAAAATTAGTGGAATTCATAAAAAATCTCAAATTACATTTATTGTGGTGTTTATAAAATCAATTATGTCAATATTTCATTAATAAGATAATTATTACATCATCGTTGTGTCATAAATAAATTAAATTATTTTCTGTCTAAAAATTACAAATAAAATACCATCATGTAGGAAATCTTTTTATATTTCTAATGAATATTTAAAATCGAATTTATCTTATGTATAACCCCATATTAAAAATGATTTACTTATTAAACTTTGATTTTAACTATTTTAACCCTTCTTTAAATAAATTAATAATAAATGTCCAAATCTAATCCAAGTGGGCCTAAATGGTCATATTTTATTCGTAAGTTTGTTTTTGGTCGAATTACACTTGTCCAATAGAATTAGGACATTTGTTAGGGTAATAGTAACATCATATTTACCCTTAGTTACCCTATTTACTATTAACCGCGGTAAAAAAGTAAAAAGTTACTATTCACCAAAAAAATTATTTTCATCTCATTGAACCACATTTTAGTCCTTGATATTAACCGTGTCTCTCGGATTTTCGAAATTCCATTCACAGAAGCGGCAAAATTAAGTTTTATGAAAAATTCAGTTTTTTAACTACCACTTAGTAGTTTCACTATTCATCAAAAATTGATGTTTTTCAGAACAATGCCAAAATTTCATCCTAAGCTATATTTCATATTCCGAATTCAAAAATTAAATCTATTTTACCAAATTCATAACATAGAAGTTGCATTAATTAATTTTATAATTAAATCCCGCTGTTAAAATAAATAGCGTGTTTTTAGGAAACAATATATATCAAAAGATTGACACTTGATTATGTCTGGTTTAAATGTGAAATTACAACCAATGACCAACATTGTATTAAATTGTAAAAATATATTCTAAATATACTTTAAAACCACTCAAATTAATAATTTATCAATATTAATTATTTCGATTAAAAAAGTTGTTTTTAATTATAATTTAGTAATTTTTTCACTATTCATCAGAATATGAAAGTTATCCGAAAAGTACCAAAATTTCACCTTAGGCTAAATTCGATACTCCGAATCCAAGAATGAAGTTCATTTTGAAAAATAAGATTTACAGAATTTTAAAAAGTGGTTATTACTATTCATAACGGCTAGTTTTAATAATATTTTAATAGCACATCGTTGTTTAGTGAAACTCGGTATTGCGTATTACACACGCTATCGAGGAAGGTCGCGATTGCGTGTAATGCAAGGCAAGACAAGGATGCGTGTTGTGCAAGCTCCTTTTGGTGTAGCGTACAACACAAGACATTAATAAAATTAAAAAGAATATTTCTTTATAAAATCTTGGGCTGTTACATTCTACCCCCCTAAAAATGAATTTCGCCCTCGAAATTCGTCGGGGTTATAAATGGTTTACTATTCGAAAGTTTCTTTAATAGAAACCCACATCGTAAAAAGGAATATCAAAACCAATCTTTAAAAACAAAAGTATGAAACATAACGGTTACCCAAATAAACTAATCATTGGGTTTCCACATAGGTGAAAATATGGATATGGAAGAGAAATCTAACCATCATGTTCTGATGGAGAGTGGTAGAGAACATGGCTATGGAAAAGCCAGTAATCACAAATCCATAGATTTGTGATGATATAAGGTACCATCTGATTCATCAGGTATAAGATCACTAGGACAACATTTTTGGTTTTCAAGATCATTTCCCCTAAAGTTGAAAATTTGAATTAGAATAAATACTTACTTTATTTTGGTACAATCTCACGGTTGTTCGTGCTTTGAACAATTTCCACTTCATCTCTTAAATAAATGAAGTTGAATTTGTTATTCGTGAAGTGTTAGCAGATCATGTGATAGAATGACAGGTCATTCCATCTGTCTCAAACAAAAGGTTAGAAAAAATTATATACATAAGTCGATCTATAGTGAGATTAATCACATATGGTTCCTAAAATGGACTTATACTTCATATATCATACTGCTTAATATAATAAAACTAGTTTCTACTAAACAGGGACTTCCTGTAGGCCAGTGGTAGGCGATAAAGGCCAGTCGCACTTCGGTTGTGGGTTCGATTCCCACATCCTTGTCCGACGCGATGGGCTGTCGCCCGTCCTGCAGGTTGTCCCTTTTTCTAAAACTACGTTACTATAACATCCCATAAATAATATCTAAAATCTTCTATCCTTAAACAATACTAACTTATGTCCAACATAATCCAGTCTAATCTTTAGGCTTATACATAATACTGCAGTCCACTCTCATAATATAGTGACAACGATTACCAGAGATTTAATACTGTCGTTGGTCCCCACATATCATAAGATATGTCTTGTTGGTCACATTCCAAACATTCAAAGTCCTTAATCGTGTATTCTCTTGAATACCTTAGTGAAAACATGAGTGCAGTTAAAAGTTAACACTTTCCACATACCAAAATCCTCAAAATTCTATATACTCAAACCATGATATCACTTAGTCCTTATATCAATCATGAGCTCATGAATACTATTAAACATTTCATTTTCTCGTTTTCCCTTCATTATGTGCATAATATCTCAATCACTTTGAATACCACATTAGACCAATACATAAATATTCCAATATTCCATGATACAACATTATTTTGGAATCCCATTACCTAAACACTTAATCATTCCACCACATCGTTGTCATATTCAACATTGCCAATAGTGATCGCATGTGACTTCCCTTTGTCCTTTGCCTTAAGCGGTTGCTCATGTCGATCATCACTAACCCTTGGATTAGGGTATTTATTAGCATAATTCCCCATTTCATTGCACTTGAAGCATTGAAGTGTTGGCGGTGCTTTCTCTGCAGTGTTTGCTTTATTCACATCATTAGAAACCCTTTTTCCATTACTTCGACACTCACCTACTCGATGACCTTCTTTTCCACACATAAAACATTTTCTAGTCCCTTTAAGACAATCTCCAACATGCTTCTTTCCACACTTTGTGCATAAGGAAACATTCATCTTCTTTTCACCATTATTCTGAGATTTCTCCTTAAACTCCATCTTTCGTTTCTTGTCAAAACCATGAGATGGATATGTAACACCAACTTCCATTTCTACCTTGATAACACAACGCACAATTTCTTCATAGCTACTGAAGTCTCTTATAGCTAATGCCCTTCGAAGAATTGGTTTTAAACCACTGAAAAATCGATCAACTTTACTTTCAGGTTGGATGATAATTTCAGAAGCATACCTTGCAAGTCTTGTAAAATTTTCTTCATAGGTACCAACAGATTCATCGTCCCTTTGCTTCAGTTCAAGAAACTCTTTCTCCATCTTTGTTCGAAGAATACGAGGGAAGTACTTATTGAAAAATAAGTTCTTGAACTCGTCCCATTCCATAGACTCAATTTCATCCCTTTGCCTTGTATTCTTAATAAGATTCCACCATTGATCAGCATCTCCTTCCAAACGATACAATGCTAGGATGACTTTATCATGTTCAGAACATTGAAGAACTGAAAATATCTTTTCAGTAGTACTAATCCATTGTTCAGCAACTAATGGATCAGTAGACCCACTGAAAGAAGGTGGACGCTGCCTCATGAAGGATTCAACAGAATGTAGCTCCTTCCTTTGCTCGTTTGGAAGTCCTGCATGATTCATAGCTTGAGAAAGTTGTGTGAGCATGGCTACAAGATTTTGCATTCCAGCTCCTATATCGTTCGGTTGCTCAGGGGGACAATCATTGCATTGCCCATCACATTCCGCATTAACACGGTTCCTTCGGGTTCAAGCCATCGTCTAAAACCCCAAAAGAATAGTGTGAGAGGAAAAAATCATGCTAGGGAAAACAACATTATAAAGGGTTAGTACCCTCAATATCTAACATCTTAGGTTAAATTTGAAGATCGTTAGCGCAATTCTAGGACTATAACCTATACGTATACTTAACCTTAGAGACATCCCTAGACATACCTTAGAAATATCTCTAGGGATCTCACGAACGTTTTCGCATCCTAGTTTCCAAAGGATGACTAAACCTTTCCTCTGATACCAACTGTAGAGACCCGAAGCTTGACGTACATGGACATTACATTACATTTTCGGAATACTTAGTACATAACAAAAACACACACTAAAGGATCGTAATAGTTTAGTGTCTTTGGAAACTCAGAACGTAATCTTCTAATCGTGGTGAAAGTTCTTCAATATCTCCCATAAAGGTCATCCCTTTTTTCTACCTAAAACCTTTCTTTATATCCTGGGGAAAAGAAAACATAAAAGGGTGAGCTCAAATGCTCAGTAAGGGTAAACAAAAGAAATATCAATCACATCATATACATAGCTTTTGGAAATCTTAACCTGCAAAAGAGCTCATAATATCATAACATGGGATATATCATAGAAGTGAAATGTAATCCCAATAATCATAACTGAAAACATGAAACTTTGTGGCATACACACATAATCATAGAAAATAATTTCTTGTTAGTCAAGACTCAATGCCAATACTATCTTAGTGGAAAAAGTCCCTTTCTGAATCGAGTAACCCTCGTTTCAGTCCTGTTTCACTGAACCGGTATAACCTACCATTTCAGCCATGTCTATCTCATGAGATATAAAATCTTTACCCAATGCATTGGAGGGAGATATAGGTCCCACCCATCTCATAATGAATCCTTTCTTATGTGTCCCACATAATCATAAATCATACATCATCGCATAACCCATGTAATAAAAATGGGATTCTTAAACAACATGACATCATAAAACAATTCATATAAGATAAAGGAATTCATAAAAATGTTTCCATCACAACATAATCAAATCCATGTAATAATAGGGATAAAAACAGAACCCTTTATTATCTTAGATGGAAAACAATTTTGATAAAACACTTGAACTCCATTCTTGAGGAAAATATCCTTTCTTCTTCAAAAAAACATTTTTTCCTTTCATAACATGCCATACAACTTTAAAATAAAAGAAGTTGATTAAAATAAACTTGAAAACTTTTAAATGAAGTTTCTTGTAAATAATGTTTTAAAAATCCATTCATGCCGTATAAGTTAAAAAAACGTTCTTCGTACTTTTGTCGGAAAGTCAAAAAGTACCTCGTATGAAAAACGACAAAAGATTCCTTTCATATCTTTTACAAAAAAAAACTCACCGAAGGGTAAAATTGGATATAAACTATTGTAGAAGGATGGAAATAATATTACATATTGAGGGAACATGGATGTGGATGATAAAATACACCCCAGTAATTACCAAAGTAAATACAATCTCGGATAAAAGTGAGATTGTGATATTTCCCTTACCTTAGGTCCGACTTGCTTTGTAAGTGTCCGAACCTCCTGTATAATGATTTAAATCATGTTATTGACTTATTACAGAATCATATTCTTTGTTATGATATCATATATGGTTCACTTATGACATTATATTACCCGTTCTTTTGTAAATTCCATGTTAAAGAAGCGTTTTGGGTAAAATCGTTTCATTTATCTTAGGTGTTTTGACTTGTTGTTCTTGACATCACTATTACTTATATCATGATTTACTTACTTCCAGAATATAAAATATGATTTATATATCATATATATTCAGTATATATATATATATAATAGATAGATGAAAAACACCGTTCATGGAGACGGTAGTCCGTACGTACGCATGAACGCTGTTTTTCTTTCCTTATTGTCTTGAAATGGAAGTAAGTAGATGACATACATATATATATATATATACATAAATCCAGTAGCTTTATAATGTCATATATTTCATTATTATTTCTTATATATACTTTATAATCATTCTTTAAATGGTTAACATGGAGAATGAATCTCATCGCGTCGTGGAGACGGTAGTCCGTACGTACGCACGGGCGATGATATCATTTCTATAAATATTGAATTGGAGTGGAGTGGATTATACAATATATCAGAATCAATATGATTTTGTAATAACTATGTATAGTTATTCTTTACACCATTATACCCATCCATGTAAGGTGGTGGTGGAAAATAGATTACACCACGGCGTGGAGAAGGTATTCCGTACGTACGCACGCGCGGTGATTTCTTTTTCCGTAGGATGGATAGATGGTGAAATAGGGTTGTTTCATACTTATAATAACATATCAGTATATGGGTGATACTGATGTTATTACTTTATAATGAAACAACCTAAGAAGAAGAAGTGGAAGAAGAAATAAAGATGAAAGAATTGGTAACGGTAATTACCTCTTCTTTGAAGTGCCTCTTTGAGACCTCCTCTTAGGGCACTAGAATTGGACTTTGAGGAAGAAAAGAACCTCTAGGATGTTGCTAGGGAAGTGGATAGGAGAAAATGGCAGGGGTTGGCCGAGATTGAGTGCTCAAATTTGTGTGAGGAGGAGGGGGAGGAGGTGTCCTTTTATAAGGGAGGAGAGGGGCACCTTAGGAATATCTCAAAATATTATTTTATATTAAAGTCAAAATCGGTTTATAATGGTTCCAAAGGGTCTTATTTCGAAGATAAGGTGGGGAGGGGTCGAAATCCTATCAACCAATAGAATTTAGACAAGTTTAGGATATTATTTTAACCTTATCAATTAAATTTAACTCTAAGTTCAATAGTTTAACTTTTACCATATCTTTTTGTTTTCTTTCACTATATGGTTAATAAACTTACTATAAAATGCCAAACGAACCCCAAATTTTTTATTATTAATATTTATATCCTTATCTAAGTCATTTGGCCGAACCTTAGATTTTTAGGAATACAATAACAATTAATAATATAATATTTGATTTAAAAACTATTTTGTGTCAATTTTGATACTATTTGATATATGATTTTGTGAAAGTCATAACAGAATTAAATGTTCGAACCATGTTGATTAAATCAACATTAATATATCATAGTAACCTATAAAATTAGTTGAATTCATAAAAAATCTCAAATTACATTTATTGTGGTGTTTATATCATCAATTATGTCAATATTTCATTAATAAGATAATTATTGCATCATCGTTGTGTCATAAATAAATTAAATTATTTTATGTCTAAAAATTACAAATAAAATACCATCATGTAGGAAATCTTTTTATCTTTCTAATGAATATTTACAATCGAATTTATCTTATGTATAACCGCATATTAAAAATGATTTATTTATTAAACTTTGATTTTAACTATTTTAACCTTTCTTTAAATAAATTAATAATAAATGTCCTAATCTAATCCAAGTGGGCCTAAATGGTCATATTTTATTCCTAAGTTTGTTTTTGGTCGAATTACACTTGTCCAATAGAATTAGGACATGTGTTAGGGTAATAGTAACATCATATTTACCCTTAGTTACCCTATTTACTATTAACCGCGGTAAAAAAGTAAAAAGTTACTATTCACCAAAAAAATTATTTTCATCTCATTGAACCACATTTTAGTCCTTGATATTAACCGTGTCTCTCGGATTTTCGAAATTCCATTCACAGAAGCGGTAAAATTAAGTTTTATGAAAAATTCAGTTTTTTTAACTACCACTTAGTAGTTTCACTATTCATCAAAAATTGATGTTTTTCAGAACAATGCCAAAATTTCATCCTAAGATATATTTCATATTCCGAATTCAAAAATGAAATCTATTTTACCAAATTCATAACATAGAAGTTGAATTAATTAATTTTATAATTAAATCCCGCTGTTAAAATAAATAGCGTGTTTTTAGGAAACAATATATATCAAAAGATTGACACTTGATTATGTCAGGTTTAAATGTGAAATTACAACCAATGACCAACATTGTATTAAATTGTAAAAATATATTCTAAATATACTTTAAAACCACTCAAATTAATAATTTATCAATATTAATTATTTCGATTAAAAAAGTTGTTTTTAATTATAATTTAGTAATTTTTTCACTATTCATCAGAATATGAAAGTTATCTGAAAAGTACCAAAATTTCACCTTAGGCTAAATTCGATACTCCGAATCCAAGAATGAAGTTCATTTTGAAAAATAAGATTTACAGAATTTTAAAAAGTGGTTATTACTATTCATAACGGCTAGTTTTAATAATATTTTAATAGCACATCGTTGTTTAGTGAAACTCGGTATTGCGTATTACACACGCTATCGAGGAAGGTCGCGATTGCGTGTAATGCAAGGCAAGACAAGGATGCGTGTTGTGCAAGCTCCTTTTCGTGTAGCGTACAACACAAGACATTAATAAAATTAAAAAGAATATTTCTTTATAAAATCTTGGGCTGTTACATTCTACCCCCCTAAAAATGAATTTCGCCCTCGAAATTCGTCGTGGTTATAAATGGTTTACTATTCGAAAGTTTCTTTAATAGAAACCCACATCGTAAAAAGGAATATAAAAACCAATCTTTAAAAACAAAAGTATGAAACGTAACGGTTACCCAAATAAACTAATCATTGGGTTTCCACATAGGTGAAAATATGGATATGGAAGAGAAATCTAACCATCATGTTCTGATGGAGAGTGGTAGAGAACATGGCTATGGAAATGCCAGTAATCACAAATCCATAGATTTGTGATGATATAAGGTATCATCTGATTCATCAGGTATAAGATCACTAGGACAACATTTTTGGTTTTCAAGATCATTTCCCCTAAAGTTGAAAATTTGAATTAGAATAAATACTTACTTTATTTTGGTACAATCTCACTGTTGTTCGTGCTTTGAACAATTTCCACTTCATCTCTCAAATAAATGAAGTTGAATTTGTTATTCGTGAAGTGTTAGCAGATCATGTGATAGAATGACAGGTCATTCCATCTGTCTCAAACAAAAGGTTAGCAAAAAGTATATACATAAGTCGATCTATAGTGAGATTAATCACATATGGTTCCTAAAATGGACTTATACTCCATATATCATACTGCTTAATATAATAAAACTAGTTTCTACTAAACAGGGACTTCCTGTAGGCCAGTGGTAGGCGATAAAGGCCAGTCGCACTTCGGTTGTGGGTTCGATTCCCACATCCTTGTCCGACGCGATGGGCTGTCGCCCGTCCTGCATGTTGTCCCTTTTTCTAAAACTACGTTACTATAACATCCCATAAATAATATCTAAAATCTTCTAACCTTAAACAATACTAACTTATGTCCAACATAATCCAGTCTAATCTTTAGGCTTATACATAATACTGCAGTCCACTCTCATAATATAGTGACAACGATTACCAGAGATTTAATACTGTCGTTGATCCCCATATATCATAAGATATGTCTTGTTGGTCACATTCCAAACATTCAAAGTCCTTAATCGTGTATTCTCTTGAATACCTTAGTGAAAACATGAGTGCAGTTAAAAGTTAACACTTTCCACATACCAAAATCCTCAAAATTCTATATACTCAAACCATGATATCACTTAGTCCTTATATCAATCATGAGCTCATGAATACTATTAAACATTTCATTTTCTCGTTTTCCCTTCATTATGCGCATAATATCTCAATCACTTTGAATACCACATTAGACCAATACATAAATATTCCAATATTCCATGATACAACATTATTTTGGAATCCCATTACATAAACACTTAATCATTCCACCACATCGTTTTCATATTCAACATTGCCAATAGTGATCGCATGTGACTTCCCTTTGTCCTTTGCCTTAAGCGGTTGCTCATTTCGATCATCACTAACCCTTGGATTAGGGCATTTATTAGCATAATGCCCCATTTCATTGCACTTGAAGCATTGAAGTGTTGGCGGTGCGTTCTCTGCATTGTTTGCTTTATTCACATCATTAGAAACCCTTTTTCCATTACTTCGACACTCAGCTACTCGATGACCTTCTTTTCCACACTTAAAACATTTTCTAGTCCCTTTATGACAATCTCCACCATGCTTTTTTCCACACTTTGTGCATAAGGAAACATTCATCTTCTTTTCACCATTATTCTGAGATTTCTCCTTAAACTCCATCTTTCATTTCTTGTCAAAACCATGAGATGGATATGTAACACCAACTTCCATTTATACCTTGATAGCACAACGCACAATTTCTTCATAGCTACTGAAGTCTCTTATAGCTAATGCCCTTCGAAGACTTGGTTTTAAACCACTGAAAAATCGATCAACTTTACTTTCAGGTTGGATGATAATTCCAGAAGCATACCTTGCAAGTCTTGTAAAATTTGCTTCATAGGTACCAACAGATTCATCGTCCCTTTGCTTCAGTTCAAGAAACTCTTTCTCCATCTTTGTTCGAAGAATACGAGGGAAGTACTTATTGAAAAATAAGTTCTTGAACTCGTCCCATTCCATAGACTCAATTTCATCCCTTTGCCTTGTATTCTTAATAAGATTCCACCATTGATCAGCATCTCCTTCCAAACGATACACTGCTAGGATGACTTTATCATGTTCAGAACATTGAAGAACTGAAAATGTCTTTTCAGTAGTACTAATCCATTGTTCAGCAACTAATGGATCAGTAGACCCACTGAAAGAAGGTGGACGCTGCCTCATGAAGGATTCAACAGAATGTTGCTCCTTCCTTTGCTTGTTTGGAAGTCCTGCATGATTCATAGCTTGAGAAAGTTGTGTGAGCATGGCTACAAGATTTTTCATTCCAGCTCTTATATCGTTTGGTTGCTCAGGGGGACAATCATTGCATTGCCCATCACATTCCGCATTAACACGGTTCCTTCGGGTTCCAGCCATCGTCTAAAACCCCAAAAGAATAGTGTGAGAGGCAAAAATCATGCTAGGGAAAACAACATTATAAAGGGTTAGTACCCTCAATATCTAACATCTTAGGTTAAATTTGAAGATCGTTAGCGCAATTCTAGGACTATAACCTATACGTATACTTAACCTTAGAGACATCCCTAGACATACCTTAGAAATATCTCTAGGGATCTCACTAACGTTTTCGCATCCTAGTTTCCAAAGGTTGACTAAACCTTTCCTCTGATACCAACTGTAGAGACCCGAAGCTTGACGTACATGGACATTACATTACATTTGCGGAATACTTAGTACATAACAAAAACACACACTAAAGGATCGTAATAGTTTAGTGTCTTTGGAAACTCAGAACGTAATCTTCTAATCGTGGTGAAAGTTCTTCAATATCTCCCATAAAGGTCATCCCTTTTTTCTACCTAAAACCTTTCTTTATATCCTGGGGAAAAGAAAACATAAAAGGGTGAGCTCAAATGCTCAGTAAGGGTAAACAAAAGAAATATCAATCACATCATATACATAGCTTTTGGAAATCTTAACCTGCAAAAGAGCTCATAATATCATAACATGGGATATATCATAGAAGTGAAATGTAATCCCAGTAATCATAACATAAAACATGAAACTTTGTGGCATACACACATAATCATAGAAAATCATTTCTTGTTAGTCAAGACTCAATGCCAAGACTATCTTAGTGGACAAAGTCCCTTTCTGAATCGAGTAACCCTCGTTTCAGTCCTGTTTCACTGAACCGGTATAACCTACCATTTCAGCCATGTCTATCTCATGAGATATAAAATCTTTACCCAATGCATTGGAGGGAGATATAGGTCCCACCCATCTCATAATGAATCCTTTCTTATGTGTCCCACATAATCATAAATCATACATCATCGCATAACCCATGTAATAAAAATGGAATTCTTAAACAACATGACATCATAAAACAATTCATATAAGATAAAGGAATTCATAAAAATGTTTCCATCACAACATAATCAAATCCATGTAATAATAGGGATAAAAACAGAACCCTTTATTATCTTAGATGGAAATTTTTTTTGATAAAACACTTGAACTCCATTCTTGAGGAAAATATCCATTCTTCTTCTAAAAAACATTTTTTCCTTTCATAACATGCCATACAACTTTAAAATAAAAGAAGTTGATTAAAATAAACTTGAAAACTTTTAAAGGAAGTTTCTTGTAAATAATGTTTTAAAAATCCATTCATGCCGTATAAGTTAAAAAAATGTTCTTCGTACTTTTGTCGGAAAGTCAAAAAGTACCTCGTATGAAAAACGACAAAAGATTCCTTTCATATCTTTTACAAAAAAAAACTCACCGAAGGGTAAAATTGGATATAAACTATTGTAGAAGGATGGAAATAATATTACATATTGAGGGAACATGGATGTGGATGATAAAATACACCCCAGTAATTACCAAAGTAAATACAATCTCGGATAAAAGTGAGATTGTGATATTTCCCTTACCTTAGGTCCGACTTGCTTTGTAAGTGTCCGAACCTCCTATATAATGATTTAAATCATGTTATTGACTTATTACAGAATCATATTCATTGTTATGATATCATATATGGTTCACTTATGACATTATATTACCCGTTCTTTTGTAAATTCCATGTTAAAGAAGCGTTTTGGGTAAAATCGTTTCATTTATCTTAGGTGTTTTGACTTGTTGTTCTTGACAACACTATTACTTATATCATGATTTACTTACTTCCAGAATATAAAATATGATTTATATATCATATATATTCAGTATATATATATATATATAATAGATAGATGAAAAACACCGTTCATGGAGACGGTAGTCCGTACGTACGCATGAACGCTGTTTTTCATTCCTTATTGTCTTGAAATCGAAGTAAGTAGATGACATACATATATATATATATACATAAATCCAGTAGCTTTATAATGTCATATATTTCATTATTATTTCTTATATATACTTTATAATCATTCTTTAAATGGTTAACATGGAGAATGAATCTCATCGCGTCGTGGAGACGGTAGTCCGTACGTACGCACGAGCGATGATATCATTTCTATAAATATTGAATTGAATTGGAGTGGATTATACAATATATCAGAATTAATATGATGTTTTAATAACTATGTATAGTTATTCTTTACACCATTATACCCATCCATGTAAGGTGGTGGTGGAAAATAGATTACACCACGGCGTGGAGACGGTATTCCGTACGTACGCACGCGCGGTGATTTCTTTTTCCGTAGGATGGATAGATGGTGAAATAGGGTTGTTTCATACTTATAATAACATATCAGTATATGAGTGATACTGATTTTATTACTTTATAATGAAACAACCTAAGAAGAAGAAGTGGAAGAAGAAATAAAGATGAAAGAATTGGTAACGGTAATTACCTCTTCTTTGAAGTGCCTCTTTGAGACCTCCTCTTAGGGTACTAGAATTGGTCTTTGAGGAAGAACAGAACCTCTAGGATGTTGCTAGAGAAGTGGAGAGGAGAAAATGGCAGGGGTTGGCCGAGCTTGAGTGCTCAAATTTGTGTGAGGAGGAGGGGGAGGGGGTGTCCTTTTATAAGGGAGGAGAGGGGCACCTTAGGAATATCTCAAAATATTATTTTATATTAAAATCAGAATCGGTTTATAATGGTTCCAAAGGGTCTTATTTCGAAGATAAGGTGGGGAGGGGTCGAAATCTTATCAACCAATAGAATTTAGACAAGTTTAGGATATTATTTTAACCTTATCAATTAAATTTAACTCTGAGTTAAATAGTTTAACTTTTACCATGTCTTTTTGTTTTCTTTCACTATATGGTTAATAAACTTACTATAAAATGCCAAACGAACCCCAAATTGTTTATTATTAATATATATATCCTTATCTAAGTCATTTGGCCGAACCTTAGATTTTTAGGAATAAAATAACAATTAATAATATAATATTTTATTTAAAAACTATTTTGTGTCAATTTTGATACTATTTGATATATGATTTTTGTGAAAGTCATAACAGAATTAAATGTTCGAACCATGTTGATTAAATCAACATTAATATATCATAGTAACCTATAAAATTAGTGGAATTCATAAAAAATCTCAAATTACATTTATTTTGGTATTTATAACATCAATTATGTCAATATTTCATTAATAAGATAATTATTGCATCATCGTTGTGTCATAAATAAAAAAAATTATTTTATGTCTAAAAATTACAAATAAAGTACCATCATGTAGGAAATCTTTTTATCTTTCTAATGAATATTTACAATCTAATTTATCTTATGTATTACCCCATATTAAAAATGATTTACTTATTAAACTTTGATTTTAACTATTTTAACCTTTCTTTAAATAAATTAATAATAAATGTCCTAATCTAATCCAAGTGGGCCTAAATGGTCATATTTTATTCCTAAGTTTGTTTTTGGTCGAATTACACTTTTCCAATAGAATTAAGACATGTGTTAGGGTAATAGTAACATCATATTTACCCTTAGTTACCCTATTTACTATTAACCGCGGTAAAAAAGTAAAAAGTTACTATTCACCAAAAAAATTATTTTCATCTCATTGAACCACATTTTAGTCCTTGATATTAACCGTGTCTCTCGGATTTTCGAAATTCCATTCACAGAAGCGGCAAAATTAAGTTTTATGAAAAATTCAGTTTTTTTAACTACCACTTAGTAGTTTCACTATTCATCAAAAATTGATGTTTTTCAGAACAATGCCAAAATTTCATCCTAAGCTATATTTCATATTCCGAATTCAAAAATGAAATCTATTTTACCAAATTCATAACATAGAAGTTTCATTAATTAATTTTATAATTAAATCCCGCTGTTAAAATAAATAGCGTGTTTTTAGGAAACAATATATATCAAAAGATTCACACTTGATTATGTCTGGTTTAAATGTGAAATTACAACCAATGACCAACATTGTATTAAATTGTAAAAATATATTCTAAATATACTTTAAAACCACTCAAATTAATAATTTATCACTATTAATTATTTCGATTAAAAAAGTTGTTTTTAATTATAATTTAGTAATTTTTTCACTATTCATCAGAATATGAAAGTTATCCGAAAAGTACCAAAATTTCACCTTAGGCTAAATTCGATACTCCGAATCCAAGAATGAAGTTCATTTTGAAAAATAAGATTTACAGAATTTTAAAAAGTGGTTATTACTATTCATAACGGCTAGTTTTAATAATATTTTAATAGCACATCGTTGTTTAGTGAAACTCGGTATTGCGTATTACACACGCTATCGAGGAAGGTCGCGATTGCGTGTAATGCAAGGCAAGACAAGGATGCGTGTTGTGCAAGATCCTTTTCGTGTAGCGTACAACACAAGACATTAATAAAATTAAAAAGAATATTTCTTTATAAAATCTTGGGCTGTTACATTCTACCCCCCTAAAAATGAATTTCGCCCTCGAAATTCGTCGGGGTTATAAATGGTTTACTATTCGAAAGTTCCTTTAATAGAAACCCACATCGTAAAAAGGAATATCAAAACCAATCTTTAAAAACAAAAGTATGAAACGTAACGGTTACCCAAATAAACTAATCATTGGGTTTCCACATAGGTGAAAATATGGATATGGAAGAGAAATCTAACCATCATGTTCTGATGGAGAGTGGTAGAGAACATGGCTATGGAAATGCCAGTAATCACAAATCCATAGATTTGTGATGATATAAGGTACCATCTGATTCATCAGGTATAAGATCACTAGGACAACATTTTTGGTTTTCAAGATCATTTCCCCTAAAGTTGAAAATTTGAATTAGAATAAATACTTACTTTATTTTGGTACAATCTCACTGTTGTTCGTGCTTTGAACAATTTCCACTTCATCTCTTAAATAAATGAAGTTGAATTTGTTATTCGTGAAGTGTTAGCAGATCATGTGATAGAATGACAGGTCATTCCATCTGTCTCAAACAAAAGGTTAGCAAAAATTATATACATAAGTCGATCTATAGTGAGATTAATCACATATGGTTCCTAAAATGGACTTATACTTCATATATCATACTGCTTAATATAATGAAACTAGTTTCTACTAAACAGGGACTTCCTGTAGGCCAGTGGTAGGCGATAAAGGCCAGTCGCACTTCGGTTGTGGGTTCGATTCCCACATCCTTGTCCGACGCGATGGGCTGTCGCCCGTCCTACAGGTTGTCCCTTTTTCTAAAACTACGTTACTATAACATCCCATAAATAATATCGAAAATCTTCTAACCTTAAACAATACTAACTTATGTCCAACATAATCCAGTCTAATCTTTAGGCTTATACATAATACTGCAGTCCACTCTCATAATATAGTGACAACGATTACCAGAGATTTAATACTGTCGTTGATCCCCACATATCATAAGATATGTCTTGTTGGTCACATTCCAAACATTCAAAGTCCTTAATCGTGTATTCTCTTGAATACCTTAGTGAAAACATGAGTGCAGTTAAATGTTAACACTTTCCACATACCAAAATCCTCAAAATTCTATATACTCAAACCATGATATCACTCAGTCCTTATATCAATCATGAGCTCATGAATACTATTAAACATTTCATTTTCTCGTTTTCCCTTCATTATGCGCATAATATCTCAATCACTTTGAATACCACATTAGACCAATACATAAATATTCCAATATTCCATGATACAACATTATTTTGGAATCCCATTACATAAACACTTAATCATTCTACCACATCGTTGTCATATTCAACATTGCCAATAGTGATCACATGTGACTTCCCTTTGTCCTTTGCCTTAAGCGGTTGCTCATGTCGATCATCACTAACCCTTGGATTAGGGCATTTATTAGCATAATGCCCCATTTCATTGCACTTGAAGCATTGAAGTGTTGGCGGTGCGTTCTCTGCAGTGTTTTCTTTATTCACATCATTAGAAACCCTTTTTCCATTACTTCGACACTCAGCTACTCGATGACCTTCTTTTCCACACTTAAAACATTTTCTAGTCCCTTTAAGACAATCTCCACCATGCTTCTTTCCACACTTTGTGCATAAGGAAACATTCATCTTCTTTTCACCATTATTCTGAGATTTCTCCTTAAACTCCATCTTTCGTTTCTTGTCAAAACCATGATATGGATATGTAACACCAACTTCCATTTCTACCTTGATAGCACAACCCACAATTTCTTCATAGCTACTGAAGTCTCTTATAGCTAATGCCCTTCGAAGACTTGGTTTTAAACCACTGAAAAATCGATCAACTTTACTTTCAGGTTGGATGATAATTCCAGAAGCATACCTTGCAAGTCTTGTAAAATTTGCTTCATAGGTACCAACAGATTCATCGTCCCTTTGCTTCAGTTCAAGAAACTCTTTCTCCATCTTTGTTCGAAGAATACGAGGGAAGTACTTATTGAAAAATAAGTTCTTGAACTCGTCCCATTCCATAGACTCAATTTCATCCCTTTGCCTTGTATTCTTAATAAGATTCCACCATTGATCAGCATCTCCTTCCAAACGATACACTGCTAGGATGACTTTATCATGTTCAGAACATTGAAGAACTGAAAATATCTTTTCAGTAGTACTAATCCATTGTTCAGCAACTAATGGATCAGTAGACCCACTGAAAGAAGGTGGACGCTGCCTCATGAAGGATTCAACAGAATGTTGCTCCTTCCTTTGCTCGTTTGGAAGTCCTGCATGATTCATAGCTTGAGAAAGTTGTGTGATCATGGCTACAAGATTTTACATTCCAGCTCCTATATCGTTTGGTTGCTCAGGGGGACAATCATTGCATTGCCCATCACATTCCGCATTAACACGGTTCCTTCGGGTTCCAGCCATCGTCTAAAACCCCAAAAGAATAGTGTGAGAGGCAAAAATCATGCTAGGGAAAACAACATTATAAAGGGTTAGTACCCTCAATATCTAACATCTTAGGTTAAATTTGAAGATCGTTAGCGCAATTCTAGGACTATAACCTATACGTATACTTAACCTTAGAGACATCCCTAGACATACCTTAGAAATATCTCTAGGGATCTCACTAACGTTTTCGCATCCTAGTTTCCAAAGGTTGACTAAACCTTTCCTCTGATACCAATTGTAGAGACCCGAAGCTTGATGTACATGGACATTACATTACATTTGCGGAATACTTAGTACATAACAAAAACACACACTAAAGGATCGTAATAGTTTAGTGTCTTTGGAAACTCAGAACGTAATCTTCTAATCGTGGTGAAAGTTCTTCAATATCTCCCATAAAGGTCATCCCTTTTTTCTACCTAAAACCTTTCTTTATATCCTGGGGAAAAGAAAACATAAAAGGGTGAGCTCAAATGCTCAGTAAGGGTAAACAAAAGAAATATCAATCACATCATATACATAGCTTTTGGAAATCTTAACCTGTAAAAGAGCTCATAATATCATAACATGGGATATATCATAGAAGTGAAATGTAATCCCAATAATCATAACATAAAACATGAAACTTTGTGGCATACACACATAATCATAGAAAATCATTTCTTGTTAGTCAAGACTCAATGCCAAGACTATCTTAGTGGACAAAGTCCCTTTCTGAATCGAGTAACCCTCGTTTCAGTCCTGTTTCACTGAACCGGTATAACCTACCATTTCAGCCATGTCTATCTCATGAGATATAAAATCTTTACCCAATGCATTGGAGGGAGATATAGGTCCCACCCATCTCATAATGAATCCTTTCTTATGTGTCCCACATAATCATAAATCATACATCATCGCATAACCCATGTAACAAAAATGGGATTCTTAAACAACATGACATCATAAAACAATTCATATAAGATAAAGGAATTCATAAAAATGTTTCCATCACAACATAATCAAATCCATGTAATAATAGGGATAAAAACAGAACCCTCTATTATCTTAGATGGAAAACTATTTTGATAAAACACTTGAACTACATTCTTGAGGAAAATATCCTTTCTTCTTCAAAAAAACATTTTTTCCTTTCATAACATGCCATAAAACTTTAAAATAAAAGAAGTTGATTAAAATAAACTTGAAAACTTTTAAAGGAAGTTTCTTGTAAATAATGTTTTAAAAATCCATTCATGCCGTATAAGTTAAAAAAAATGTTCTTCGTACTTTTGTCGGAAAGTCAAAAAGTACCTCGTATGAAAAATGACAAAAGATTCCTTTCATATCTTTTACAAAAAAAACTCACCGAAGGGTAAAATTGGATATAAACTATTGTAGAAGGATGGAAATAATATTACATATTGAGGGAACATGGATGTGGATGATAAAATACACCCCAGTAATTACCAAAGTAAATACAATCTCAGATAAAAGTGAGATTGTGATATTTCCCTTACCTTAGGTCCGACTTGCTTTGTAAGTGTCCGAACCTCCTATATAATGATTTAAATCATGTTATTGACTTATTACAGAATCATATTCATTGTTATGATATCATATATGGTTCACTTATGACATTATATTACCCGTTCTTTTGTAAATTCCATGTTAAAGAAGCGTTTTGGGTAAAATCGTTTCATTTATCTTAGGTGTTTTGACTTGTTGTTCTTGACATCACTATTACTTATATCATGATTTACTTACTTCCAGAATATAAAATATGATTTATATATCATATATATTCAGTATATATATATATATAATAGATAGATGAAAAACACCGTTCATGGAGACGGTAGTCCGTACGTACGCATGGACGCTGTTTTTCATTCCTTATTGTCTTGAAATGGAAGTAAGTAGATGACATACATATATATATATATATAAATAAATCCAGTATCTTTATAATGTCATATATTTCATTATTATTTCTTATATATACTTTATAATCATTCTTTAAATGGTTAACATGGAGAATGAATCTCATCGCGTCGTGGAGACGGTAGTCCGTACGTACGCACGAGCGATGATATCATTTCTATAAATATTGAATTGAATTGGAGTGGACTATACAATATATCAGAATCAATATGATGTTTTAATAACTATGTATAGTTATTCTTTACACCATTATACCCATCCATGTAAGGTGGTGGTGGAAAATAGATTACACCACGGCGTGGAGACGGTATTCCGTACGTACGCACGCGCGGTGATTTCTTTTTCCGTAGGATGGATAGATGGTGAAATAGGGTTGTTTCATACTTATAATAACATATCAGTATATGAGTGATACTGATGTTATTACTTTATAATGAAACAACCTAAGAAGAAGAAGTGGAAGAAGAAATAAAGATGAAAGAATTGGTAACGGTAATTACCTCTTCTTTGAAGTGCCTCTTTGAGACCTCCTCTTAGGGTACTAGAATTGGTCTTTGAGGAAGAACAGAACCTCTAGGATGTTGCTAGAGAAGTGGAGAGGAGAAAATGGCAGGGGTTGGCCGAGCTTGAGTGCTCAAATTTGTGTGAGGAGGAGGGGGAGGGGGTGTCCTTTTATAAGGGAGGAGAGGGGCACCTTAGGAATATCTCAAAATATTATTTTATATTAAAATCAAAATCGGTTTATAATGGTTCCAAAGGGTCTTATTTCGAAGATAAGGTGGGGAGGGGTCGAAATCCTATCAACCAATAGAATTTAGACAAGTTTAGGATATTATTTTAACCTTATCAATTAAATTTAACTCTGAGTTAAATAGTTTAACTTTTACCATGTCTTTTTGTTTTCTTTCACTATATGGTTAATAAACTTACTATAAAATGCCAAACGAACCCCAAATTGTTTATTATTAATATATATATCCTTATCTAAGTCATTTGGCCGAACCTTAGATTTTTAGGAATACAATAACAATTAATAATATAATATTTGATTTAAAAACTATTTTGTGTCAATTTTGATACTATTTGATATATGATTTTTGTGAAAGTCATAACAGAATTAAATGTTCGAACCATGTTGATTAAATCAACATTAATATATCATAGTAACCTATAAAATTAGTGGAATTCATAAAAAATCTCAAATTACATTTATTTTGGTATTTATAACATCAATTATGTCAATATTTCATTAATAAGATAATTACTGCATCATCGTTGTGTCATAAATAAAAAAAATTATTTTATGTCTAAAAATTACAAATAAAGTACCATCATGTAGGAAATCTTTTTATCTTTCTAATGAATATTTACAATCGAATTTATCTTATGTATTACCCCATATTAAAAATTATTTACTTATTAAACTTTGATTTTAACTATTTTAACCTTTCTTTAAATAAATTAATAATAAATGTCCTAATCTAATCCAAGTGGGCCTAAATGGTCATATTTTATTCCTAAGTTTGTTTTTGGTCGAATTACACTTTTCCAATAGAATTAAGACATGTGTTAGGGTAATAGTAACATCATATTTACCCTTAGTTACCCTATTTACTATTAACCGCGGTAAAAAAGTAAAAAGTTACTATTCACCAAAAAAATTATTTTCATCTCATTGAACCACATTTTAGTCCTTGATATTAACCGTGTCTCTCGGATTTTCGAAATTCCATTCACAGAAGCGGCAAAATTAAGTTTTATGAAAAATTCAGTTTTTTTAACTACCACTTAGTAGTTTCACTATTCATCAAAAATTGATGTTTTTCAGAACAATGCCAAAATTTCATCCTAAGCTATATTTCATATTCCGAATTCAAAAATGAAATCTATTTTACCAAATTCATAACATAGAAGTTTCATTAATTAATTTTATAATTAAATCCCGCTGTTAAAATAAATAGCGTGTTTTTAGGAAACAATATATATCAAAAGATTGACACTTGATTATGTCTGGTTTAAATGTGAAATTACAACCAATGACCAACATTGTATTAAATTGTAAAAATATATTATAAATATACTTTAAAACCACTCAAATTAATAATTTATCACTATTAATTATTTCGATTAAAAAAGTTGTTTTTAATTATAATTTAGTAATTTTTTCACTATTCATCAGAATATGAAAGTTATCCGAAAAGTACCAAAATTTCACCTTAGGCTAAATTCGATACTCCGAATCCAAGAATGAAGTTCATTTTGAAAAATAAGATTTACAGAATTTTAAAAAGTGGTTATTACTATTCATAACGGCTAGTTTTAATAATATTATAATAGCACATCGTTGTTTAGTGAAACTCGGTATTGCGTATTACACACGCTATCGAGGAAGGTCGCGATTGCGTGTAATGCAAGGCAAGACAAGGATGCGTGTTGTGCAAGCTCCTTTTCGTGTAGCGTACAACACAAGACATTAATAAAATTAAAAAGAATATTTCTTTATAAAATCTTGGGCTGTTACAGGAACTGGTGAAGGAAAACGGGCCTTGCTGCACTCTTGGTTACGGCACTCCCCGGGGATATTCTTAGGATAATTTACATTTTCATTACAAAACGATTTGATGTATTATATATATAAGATGAGAGTAAATGAACTTGGTTAATCCTAATGTGTTTCAAATTGAGAATACAGTGACATGTTAATCTCTAAATGATTTTATGACTACAGTTACTCAAACAATGATTTTTGGTTTTAGTCAATGGCTGTATTCCAAGGAAGTCATAGTGACATTGAGAATGATGTACAAGGTGGGAACGGTGGTGGAAATGAGCAAAAAAATGGAATGTTGATAGGCGTTAAAGATATATTCTTTATTCCAAATCAATTTTCCAAAAATATGATCAACAATATATATATTAACCAATTCCTGGACTCAACATAGAAGAGAAAGGTGATGAATGATAAGTGCTCCAGTAGTAGAGACCGTGGAGAAATAAATCCCCAATTTCCATCATGCAGGAAATATAGAAGGAGACACCCAAGAACGTGTCTCAATGGGACAAAGAAATGCTTTATGTGTGGGAAAGAAGGACATAAAGTGATGAAGTGCCGAAGAAAAATGAAGAGTTCTATGGAAGAAGATAAAAATGGTCCCAAGAATCCATTTACAGTCATTTTCCGTAAATATAGGGGACCTGGCCATTACCCGAGTGAATTCCCTATTATATAGGATATTTTCTTGGACAATGAATAATCTATGTGGAAATAAATGGTTGGATAAATTTTTATAAAGTAATAGTGCACCTTGTTGATGGGATTACTTTGGAATAATTTTCTCTTGTATTTGTAACCCTACAGTTTTCCATTTGAGAATGATATTTTATGAAGAATTATGTTTTCTCTTGTGGATATAGTTATAAATAACAATTTGGTTTTATATTATCATTGGTTTTGATGAAATTACAGGTTATTATAATTTGGGGTGAAAATGAAATGTATGAGATAACATTTGTGGTTAAATTATGTTATGGTTATTTTGAGGAATTTATCTCATTTTGGTAATGTTTTAAAATATAGTTTTTGAAAAAGGACAACAGGCAGACCGTGTTACAACCCATCGTGTCAGACAAAGCTGTGGGAATCGAACCCACAACCAATGTGCGATTAGTAATTATCGCCTACCACTAGACTACGTGAAGTCCCTGGTTAATGTGTCTATAATTTTTAGTAAAATGATTTTATTGATCAATAATAATTTGATTTGGGATCTTATTTATTATCAAGTGAATACCCTTAGTATAGGAAAATGATTTGGTGATTAAGTGATAAATTTTATTTTGGAAGATGTTCTCATTGTTGGGGACACTATATGCCCAAGGAAAATATAATACTATGGGATTTTATTTTAGGAGTAATGGTAGATTTTTATCTATGTTTTTATGGTGTATTTATAGTGATTTCAGTTATTTATGGAAATGATTAACCTATAATAGAGAATATGTGATTAGGTTAATTACTTTTAAGTATGCGACTTTAATAGTAATTGATGTCATTTGAAGATACCATTTAACGTGGAAGACTACATAACCAAATTATTCTTTGTTTTGAGTTTCAATATTGTTTTGGATTTTATTAAAGGATTTTAAGGGCTATTATTTATTGAATGCTGTTTATTTAACTTTGGGGTATTGTTGGTTTAATTTTAAAAATTATGATTAGTGTTTATTTCTCTAATGGAATATCCTTTTGGGGGATCATCATATCTTACAGTAACCATTTTGGTTTTGATTATTCTCTAAAGGCAAGGTAAATATATAGCTTATCCTTTGGGGATCATGTGATTCTATAAGAATTTTATTCTATCTCTTCCAGTGTGACCTAGTCTTCTTGAATACTCATCGTTTAAAAACGAGTTATTATTATGAATTTATTAAAGAACTAAACATTACAAAAAAAAGTATATGTCTTTATTTTTTTAGTTAATCTCAGAAATGAATTCTTCATCTTTATGTAATGTATCTTAAAAAAATTATAAAAATGTTATCCATTTACATTTCCTATTGGGAAACTAATGACTGTTTGTCCCATCACAAGTTTCTAGTTTTCATATAGTTTACTTTCTCCGGATCATGTTTTCTATCCCTATCCATTAGAACTTGACACTTATTTTGTCATCTATATCCATGTTTTTCTACATGGTATCCTAGTATAGGTTATCTCGGGTAACCTTTGTACTTCTCTTCCTTTCTTTTAAAGTGATAGTTTTATTGAATCTTTTTCCGATGTGGGACTTTCCATTATATTCCAATTCCCAATTTTAATAATTGTGAGGATGAATTTTATTGAATGAGGGGAGAATGGAACACCCCAATCTTCCACGGTATGCTTCTCTTTGATTAATACAGTAGCGTGTGTTGTACGCAACTTTGAGTTCGAACACACCTCGACCAATGAAAGTAGATGTTATGAATAGTAATACATAATTTTTGAAATTTGATATATTCTATCTCACAAAATGGACTTCATTTTTTGATTCATAATATCGAAATTATCCTAGGGGAAATTTTGGTACTTTTCGGATAACATTAATATTTTGACGAATAGTGAAAGTTATTAAATTTTAATTAAAAGCATTTTTTTTATGAAAATAATTAATAGTGATAAATTATGAATATGAGTGGTTTTAAACTATATTTGGAATATATTTTTACCATTAAATACAATTTTGGTCATAGGACAAAATTTCACAATTAAACCGAACATAAACAAGTATCAATCTTTTGATAGTTATTATATCTTAAAAACACGTTTTTTGTTTTGACAGCGGGAAATAATTTTAATTTAATTTCTACCACTTCTGTGTTTTGAATTTGGAAAAATGGATTCCATATTTTTAATATGGATTTCCAAATTTTTTAAATAGTTAACTTTTAATTTTAGACATTTTGAATAATTACTTCGTAAATATTTTATTTATCATGGTTAAAGGGTAAATCCAGTAAATAACAGTTAAACAAATAATATTATAATAATACTAAATTACCCTAAAACGTGTCTTAACCTTATTGGTGGATACATGTCTCACCATTGGCATATTTGGGTCGATTTTGTGACCCCATGGAGCCACTTGTAGGTGATAGGGACACTTTATTTTAATTAAGTTAAAATAAATACAAATATGACATAAGCATATATCTTTTAGCAAAAAAAATTTACATAGGGTTATATATGTTGTATTTTCGACTATAAATATTCATTAAAAAGATAAAATGATTTTATACATAAATATAGTTTATTTATAATTTTTAGAAATTAAATAAGAAAATTTATGTATGACACAATGATGATGCAGTAATTAACATAATAGTGAAAAATTAAAATAATTGATATGATAAATACCAAAATAAATATAATTTCAGACTTTTTATGAGTTATACTACCTTTCTAAGTTCATATGACATGTTAGGAATGATATAATTAACTTTTTTTGAAGTAATAATTCTGTTATTATTTTTACAAAAATCTACTATTGAATAGTGTCAAAATTGACATAAAAAGAGTTTTTAAAAACAATATTATATTATTAATTGATATTAAATTCCTAAAATTTTAAGGTTCGGCCAAGAGACTTTTATCATGGTATATGTATCATTGATGGACCACTTGGGGGTCTCTTGGATGTATATTGTAAGTTTATTAACCATATAATATACAAATACAAAGAGACATTTTAAAAGTGAAACTAATTAACTAAGAGTTAATACTTAATGATAAGGTTAATATAGTAACCCAAAACTATCTAAATCCTATTTATTTAGTGGTTTTCGACCTATCGCCACCTTAAAATTTATGTAATCAAATTTGTAGCCATTAGAAACTGAATATGAATTTATTATAAAATAACATTTCTAGCTTTTCCAAAGGTGCCCCTCACCCCTCTTATAAAAGGGCACTCCCCCTTCTCATTAATTCACACCTTCAAAGCCTTTTGGTTCGGCCCAAACCTGCCAAAATACTCTCTCAACTCCCCTAAAATCATCCTAGAGGCCTTAATTTAGTCATAATGCCATCCTAATAAGCCCTTTTGATCAAATCGAAAGGAAGTACCCGAAGAAGAGGTAATGATTTCACCACCCTTTTTCAAGTTTCTTTCTTCTTCCACATCTTCTTTCATTATTATTACCATTCTAAAATAATTAATCCTATATATCCTATATAATGTAATATTATTATAAATATGGTACAACCATATTCATTATTCTATCCATCCTTTGAATGACATGTCACCATACGTGCGTACGTACGGACTACCGTCTCCACGAACGCGATGAGATTCATTCTCCATCGTATCCATTCATGTATAACTCTCAGTTGATGATTAAAAATATTTTTTAAGGACTTGATGTAATTATGGATATGAATATGATAGAACCTCTCCATAACAAACACGGCTTACGTAACAAAGAATATAAAAGAAAATGAGTAAGTTAACACCCGAAATGACGACAATACTAAAATATTATTAACAAATCAATGTTAAAAGATCATATAAGATATCATATTAATGTAAATTATTATTTTATAATTAAATAACAATTATTTCACCATTATAAAGGAGGTTAACCTACCTTCGACCAAGGAAAAGGTACAAATTAAGGGGTTTCTTATCTCACTTTTAATTCCGTGAGAATTCTATTGTTCACCACTTATTTATTACATGTGGTGTGTATACTGCCCATGTTTGTATTAATTGTGTAATATACATTAATTCATGTATATTTACATCATCATTGTATGATCCTTCTTTCATGGGTGTATGTTTTGTATGTTGCCAAATCAATAAGGGAATTTGAAATTTCAATTTCCACTCATTCGGCTTTACGCATACTTCATTGATTGTTTTACTCCAAAATTATGTGTAGAATCACTATTAATTTGATTATGTCATAAATTCAACTCCCCTTTCTGTGGATATACTTTTTATGCACATAATCACTCCATTGATAAATTCTCAAGTGATCGGTATGAACATGATAAAAGTAATTTTTAACTCAATCTCTATTTGTTGAGTTAAATTTCCAATTCATTGGTGTTGTTTTTACAAGAATATGTGAGAATGTCCTTTGATTGATTTACACTTAATATACAATAATATTGAGTGTATTTATATTTTTCACACATAATTATGTCTCTGATTTATCCTTAACCTAATGATATGGTCTATATAATAGAATTCACCTCAATCTACATTCCATTGAGACTTCTTTTTTGTTATACACCAAATCACTTTTATGTGGTGTATATAATGTACATTGACAGAGTATATCATGAATCCCCTTATTCTCATGATATTATTAAGTATTTAGAACCTCAATTATTTGTATTCATGTGTCTCTATTTTGGTTGGGAACTCTAAGTAAAATATCATTTTAAATGTTTTAATGATTTATTATTCTAAATCATTCACATTAATGTCCAAGTTTTAAAAATATATTTAATGATTTATTTATATGGACATTAATGTTTTAAAATTTAAACTCCTTTTAAATGTTTCAAAGTGGTATGGTATACATTGATTCAAAAATCTATTTTAAATGGCTTCTTGACAAATAGTGTGACTTTTAAACGTTTTCAAGAAAAGGGGGATATTTCCCTCAAATAGTTTTGATGGTTATTTTCATCTATGTAAATATCATTCATTATTATTGATTGAGGTTAATATGATACAATAGAATCATGCATATTTTATCGAATGAGTTATGTTTGACTGTGGATGTGTTATTTTTATACCATTTATGGTTTGTGGTTAAAGTATTGACATTTCGTATGCTAGTTTTAATACAAATGTTTATGTTATGTTTAAACAAGTTCATATGAGGAATGCATTGGACTTAGTAAGTGATGGGTGGAGCCCACTATAGCTCCTCGATGCATCGGTAGGTCTCATGAGACAAACTAGTGTCTTGGCACAAGGCCTTGACAAAATCTTATTTATAGTCTTGGAATGAGGCCTTGGCTATGTGGTTATGATAGTCTGTCGTTATGCATTCCCTAATTATGAAAGTTGTTATTGATATTGCATGTGATTATTCGTTTAGTAGAATAACCATCTGAATAAGTAAATGGAATTATTTCATTTTATTTTTACCATACTATGTTGAAGTTAAAGTTTAAAAGGATTTTTTTTAGTTAGACATTGCCTTAAATGATTATTCTTATTTATGAAAGTTTCTGCTATATTGTTATCCTTACTGGGAATTCGAGCTCACCCCTTTTCTATGTTTTATTTTTCCCAGGATGTGAAGAAGTAAATTATGAATGACCTGTAGGGATAGTATGAGGGGATAAGAGTGTGGACTATAGGGACTATGTTGTTGTACTTTTCATTTTTATGATGTAATGTAAAACTTTATGAATGTATCTAGTTTTTACAAGGCTACTAAACTAATCAGTCTTTCAAGACTTGGACATTCTTGTGATCATGCCAATGTTATGTAATAATGCACAGACTCTGGGTAACTCAGGTCGGGGCATTACATAATTCCTTCAATACAAATGCATTAACTCATCACTTAAATTTCAATGTAATCCAAAAAAAATGTGTATGGCATCAAAATTTTCCAAATAAATTTATTTTAAAATTTAAAATATCATTTATTTGAATATTTCATTAATAAAGTAATCACTCCATTGTCTTTGAGTCAAAAAAATTTATTTATTTAATGTTTAAAAATTATAAATAAAATTCCTCGATTTATTAAATTGTTTTATATTTCTAATTAATATTTATAGACAACATTCTCAATTACATAACCCTATCATAAAATTGTTTTTAGTAAAAAGATACTTGTTATGTTTTATTTCCCTTTACTTGAAATTATTAATTATAACATTTTATTTTCACACCCATGTGGTTCTCAAAAAACAAAATTTTGACATAAGGACTATTTTTGTTTCCCATGACTCATCTTGTAGTATTAGAATACATGTTTGGATAATTTTATATTTTTATTATTTTAATTTTTAGCCTTATTCACCAGGTTTACCCTTTAACCATAATAAATAAAAAAAATTACTAAAGTTATTATTCATAATGTAATTAAATAAAAGGGACTTATTTACATAATTTAATACTTTTGATTATAAATATAGAATCTGTATTTCTAATTTCAATACACATAACTGGGGGAAATTAATTTAATATTAATTCTTATTGTCAAAACCTGAAAGGAGGTTTTAAGAAGTAAAAATAATCAATTGATTTTCATGTGTTTATATCAAATTTTAATGTGAAATTTCTAACAATGACTATCAATGGATAAAATTATAAAAACAGAATCCAATTACAGTTTAAAACTATATAAAAAGATAATCTACCTATATAAATTATTATATGAAAAGGTTAGTTTTACTTATAATTCTGTAATTTTAACTATTCTTTAAAATATAAATTTTATCAGAAAAATTCCAAAAAATTAACCAAAGTTAATTTGGATGTCCCACTTACAAATAAGAAGTTATTTTTTCAATTAGAATATATAAAAGTATTAAACTTGTGTGCCATCATAAGGTAGTAAAACTACATTATTAATATTTCTTTTATCTGATGAATTGAATTTTTTACTAAATAATGTCTAGGGAATAAATAAAATGAATCATAATGTTATATAAAATTAAAAATTTGGTTAATACCATTCATAACGAATAGTTTATATCTTATTCAATATAAATATTTTAAAAATATATAATTTTTTTGTGAAATTTGATATTTCATACAACCAAAGCTAACGAGGAAGGTTTTTCTTGATTGTAATGCAAGGAAAGTCAGTGTTGTGTGTATTAAAAGATTCCATTTTTGGTTAATATAACATAATCAAAACATAATTATTTTATACATTAAACAAAAACTATACTCAGTGTTGCATGTATCATACACCAACTGGGTGTTGTGTGTAACAAACGAAAATTTGGATTAGTCTAAATGGACTGGTTGACTTAATGCATTGAAAAATATAAATGAAAATTGTAATTTATTTGAAAAAGAAGTGTCCCATAAAGACTCGTGGTGTTACAGAGAAGGCACTACTTTTTTGAAAATCCCACAAATTGATCCACACCTCCATATGGTAAAGGTGTAATTTTTTAGTTTTCAAATGTTATTGTCTATGGATGTATAGCACTAGCTCCTATTTATAGTATATATGGAACGTGGATGTCCATACTAACCCATATAGTGTAATTATATGCACAATGAACCCATAATCTAATCATGTGAAGCTTTCCCAGTATGCCAAAGACCATTTTTAGGTGAAATTGCCTCCCAAATACAAATATATGTCTTCATTCCATCTATTGATGTTTTACAACATTCTACTCCAGAAGATACTAGTGTAACAGGCTAGGAAGCCTTCATCCTCAGGTTCCTCTTTGAAATAGTCCTTGTTGACCTGTTTAGTTTTTGTACATAAATGTACAAGTTCTGTCAATAATCGTGACCATGAATGGTGATGTAATATTATTTTGGCTTATCCAAACGTGTGAACTAAGAGCATGGCATGTAGACATCGATTCCTGGGATGTAAACCTTATCCAACAACACACAATTCCAAAATGGGATGTGTTTTCACAGGAGATAACTTATTTGATATTTAGTATATTTGAATAGAAGTGAATGGTTTTCAGATATAACCCTCCAACCTTATGTAATCTACGTATTCCCTATCATTATATCCCTCTGAGTTGTAGTAGCATCTTCGATCTCTACCGAATTCCGTTGAGTTTCCATTTAAAGAAGATATTTGTGCTCTTAGGCAGTTGTGAAACTAAAGGGTTCATGGAAAAAAATCCATAGTGGAATGAAACATTGATAGAGGTTATATAAAATTGACTCTCCTTCATGGAAATAGTCGCATGAAAGGAGAGTTCATGAACGATGATGCCAAATGTCGTGTTTTCTAGAAAAGGCGGCTAAGTACAATTCATGATAGAAAATTATTATAATGTGATAAGTCAAGTACCATACAATGATCCCCATATTCCAATTTATAGTTGGGGGAAACTAGATTACATGTGCAGAAAAATCATTTTTCATTACAAAAGGAAGTGTTTCACACCTACATGAAAATAAACCACTCTCATCAGTGCTCCCCTCAGAACCATACCTTTCAATCCCCTATCTGCTCAAATTCAGAGGGAGGGAATTTTTTTATGCAAAAATACAATCTCAAACACCAAAATACTATTTTTCGATAAAACTATCTTGTGAACCACCCAAAAGGATAGTTTCTAGGCCAATGAACAAGTTTCACTCATGTTCTAGTGGTTGTGTGCAAAAATCCATTGTTGCATGAATTTTTTGTGTACACCAAAGGATATTAGAATTTTGTAGGCCTTTCATGAGTCCAAAATGAGTGTAAATTACATTTCACACAATAATTGATAGAGGTGTGTGATAAATGAACATTTGGTTCAAATTCGGCAAGCAATCATCTCATCGCGTGATAAAGATGATATCAAATCAGACATATTGCATGGTCAAGAACCTATAGTAAAAGAATAAGATGCATGAAATAGTAGTTAAATTATTAATAAGTTTTTCACCCACATCCAATAATTTCATGTATAAATAAATTCTCACCACCTACAAAGACAGGTTCTCCGGAATAATAAAAAACATTCTCTTGGGTGCAAACCTATTTTTCTCTGAGAGCACATGAGATGGAACACTCATAGAAAATAATATTTTGCAACATACATCCTATGGGAAAAATGTGGCTTCTCCCTTTGTTTAGTAATCCTATAAAAACTCATCTGATGACTTCTCACATGTACACAAGTGAATCTCCCTTCGCATAACCCTAATATGTGTGTAACTGAAATATTGCCTGCATCTACCCCTTTACTCTATGGACTACCCATATGCTTGAGCCCCCTGATAGTGTACCTAATCTTTCACACAAAATTCCAATGTTTCGTGGAATAAATTATTGTTCCTCTACACAGTGGCCCCCATACTTCTGTTCAATCCATTACATTACCAATTTTTTCGAACCATAGGAACTCTATTACATGTTTCACCAAAGCATATAGATTCTAACATCGAGACTGTAGCTCCTTTCACATCGATCCCATGATTGGACACTCTTACATGGTAGTGATGATGATATTCCCTTATAGTTACACATGATTTGTAGTCATGTGTTACCTAGGGGTGGAACATGAGTTGTCCCACAACCAAGATAAAATATGTATAACTACTCAGTTTCATGTTCATGTCATACGATGTTAAACTACACGACAATATCCTCATAACATGAAAAAAAACTGTAGCCTACCTTGTGTGATGATCATGGGATTCCACATGCTTTATAATCATGGGAATACAAAGTATCCCACCATTTTTCACAATCCCCCCACTCTGGGTAGCTTCATTATGTATGCCTCACACTATCTCTCATTGTCGTTCCATTAGTGAAATGAGATTCTATACCACATTAATTAAAACTACAAAGATTGGTCCTATGATATGACCTCAAACTACAACGTCTAACTACATGGATTTTCATCATTATCTCTTAGACATGGTATGTAATATACCACTATGTGTTTCTATCTTGAAACTAGTAAACCGCCCATGCGAGGCATCTTCCCTCCTGGGAATGAACCTCATATATTTTCTTCTTTAGGGTGTTAGATCATTGGTAAACCTTCCAGGTGTGACATCCGCCCTCTTACGAAAACACCCCCACTAATATACCTCAATAAGGCATCGGGATCAATATTTGTAGGATTTAAAACATACACCCATCCATATATCTCTATAATATGTTGAACTCATGTCCTAATACACCTCATTTGGGCATTATATCAACCCACCAGAAAACCAACTTGGGTGTGACATCTTCCCTCTTATGGATGAACCTCATTGGTATACCTTAATGGGGGTTTATATCATCCATATTCCTTCTAGGTGTGAAATATTCCCTCCAAGGGACACACCTCCACTAATCCACCACAATAGGGAATCTTGATCCATCTTCGTATGACATGAAATTTTTACCCATCTATTCATCTTTATAATATGTTAATATACATCCATGATCTACCTCAATAAGTCATTATTCCAAACAACAGGTACACTATGCCAATTTTGAAATCATCTAACCTAGGTCAATACCTCCATGATCTTCCTCAGTAGAGCATTACATCATTGGTAAACCTTCAAGGTATGAAATCGTCCCTCCCAGGGACGCACCTCCATTAATCCACCTCAATTGGATGTCTGAATCAATCTACATAAGACGTTTTACCTGGACATATCTATATTTTTTCAAAATAAGTTAAACATGCTCCCTAATTCATCTCAATAGGACATTCTGATCTGTGTCCATAGGATGTAGAAATTATGATCAAATCAAAAAACCATACCCCACAAAAGAAATGTGGGATTCCTAAGGTAATAAGAATTTTAATAATTACTAATTTTTCATTAATTACATCATGATTGAGATGTGATGACTTGGGATTCTTGCCTATGATACCTCATAATAGATTACCTCTAAAAGAGAAAGGTTCAAAGGTTCCCCATATACCCCACATCTAGACAAGACCTAAGATGTCTAAACTGATGAATCACACAGACCGAAGGATTCCACCCTATAAAGATAAAATAATCATAATTAACCAGGTTTCTAAATAGAGATGGCATTGAGAATTATTTACAAAAAAATTAATTAATATTGGAGGGAGACCCATATTATGAAACTATCTCTAAAGAGGAATTCAAGGAAGGATGGACCATCATCCATTTATCCCATTTCGATCATGGAGAACACATCACAGATGAAAGTGATGAAAGATATCATCCTTATTAAAAATGTAATGTAGGGAAACAATAAAACATATCACCAACCATCACTATGAATGATGTGGTTGTGCCCTGGTAATCGCTTCATAAATAGGGTGGTCTTTGATGGACTAAAAAAACATACCCATTCCTTTACCATTTGAGAGTATATTTTGGTTAATATCATAGGATACCTATATAAAAAAGAGATTTTTTGACTTTATGTGGTGCCATTAATGATTTATTCTAAATGTGTTACTTATATTACATCCTAGTAAGAGAGGAGTTTGTAAGAGGATTATGTGGCCTAGATATATTATAGTACGAAATTACACCCCAAGTCATATGTTTATATTGAGAGAACCATCTATATTCTATATGATATGTTGTGGCCTTACATGAAAGATTTTGGAGGGATTTGGGATGATCACCTACCTTTTGTGGATTTTTCGTACCAAATCAATGACCACTCCATTATTAGATAGGAAACATATGAGGCCTTTTATGGGATACCGTTCATGAAACACCTTTTATCGATGGATACTAGAGAGTATTTTATCTAGGGGATCGAGATGATGTGGTTGATGAAAAAATTGGTAATGGTGATCTTGAAATATATGAAGATAGACTAGATCCATTATAAGTTCTACCTGAATAGAATAATAGGGTTATTGGAGTAATAGGAATGAGAGCATACATTCTTAAATGTATCACCTCGGTATGGTTTGAGGATATTTGGCTAGGGTGTCATGATGTCTAGATAGGTTCATCTGACCATTTCATATTCTGTGTAGGGTAACAGAAGTTTCATAGCACCTAAAGTGACCACCACAGATTGATATGTTATAGAACATTTCTCATATATCACAACTGCAGAAATATATCCACGTTATTTTGAATATTATTAATTATGATGAGATATATATTGATGGTACACCTCCTTTATTGTTTACCCAATTGGTTTTTTGGATCAATAAAAGGATATAAAATATGGGTGCATGATTCCATTAGTATACATCATATCCAATCACAAGAATTGATAAGATAGATCATGGGAATATGATAGTAATATGTGACATTGGTACCCTCACTCCATTGAATGAGTTATTCATTTTAGGATGGAAACCCATAAAGGTGGGAAAGATGTAGTGTTCGTATTTTTTGTAATAAATGTTTTTAAATGTACTTAATATTATTTATAAAGGTATTGATGATTCTTGTCCATTTTTATTTACAATTAGGGATTTTAAAAATATAAAATATATAAAATATTTTATTTTTTGTCGCATTATTGAGAATAATTATTGTATTCTTAATGGTGTCCAAAATGGGAATTTCTAAACCAAAGTGGTGTCTAAAAGGAGGTTAATTTCCAAATAGAGGTATTTTTTATAGGATGTATTTGAACACCAGACCAATAATTAGTTGTATTTTATTTAAATCATTAAATAAAAAAATATTTTCTTAAATAAATATATAATTATTATTGTTTTAGTTAGTTATGTGGTGTTGAGATCATCATGTGTAAATGATAATGTGTATTTTAGGGTTTATTAAAATAGATATTTTAATTTAATTTACATGGAAGGAAAAGATATTTTCGAGGAGGATTTATGATGGGACATAATAAAGAGAATTAAGGGTTTAAATCTTGACAAATTTTATAGGATAAGAACTACTAGATAAATAGATAAAGGTTAATTTCACCACTAAAATACATTTCACCCCATCCTTGTTCAAACAATTATCTATTTTCCCTACTATAAGGATGAAATTATAGTTCTTTAATGTCGAAGAAAGTTTATATTAACCGGAATGGGGAATAGTATTATCGTCGTTGTGATGGTGATACCTTAAGGTAAGTGTTTTATTATTTATTTCACTTCATTCAAGGGAAACTCGAGGTCCATTTTTTTATATATTAGAATTACCCAACTTCTTATGGAAACAATATGATCATATCTCCTTAAATTTTTTTCTTTTGATTAATTGATAATAATAATATTATATTATAAAAACATGATATGAACATTAAATATTAATAGAACGAAAAATATGGATTCTTAAATAATTTTCCTTTTTTCTCTCCATGATTCCCCTTTTAAATCAATTTATTTTTATATTATCACCCAACATTTTAATTGAATAATATTAAAAAAATATTTTAATTAAATTAAATTATAATTATTTTTGAATTTTTAAAAATGTGTTGTTTTTATTAAATATTATTCTTTACTATCGTACAATTTGGTGACAAAAAATATCAACTGCATAATCCTTTCACATTTTCTATCTTTTTCCATTTTAGTTGAATTATAACCTATGTTCTTGAAAATGATGGATGATATGATTTGGGAAGGTTTGAAATTGTAGGTTATGAATAAATATTTTCAACAAGAATGGTAGAAACGCATGGTGTCATAAGGATGTGATGTGGTCAGCACTTAGGGATCATATAGAGCTTGGGAAAGGTCTTGACAAAGATAAGGGACAATAATGACATACTGATGATATATGAATGCTCATTATCCCTCTTATTTTAGTGATGGATCTGGATGAATTGAGATCAAAAGGCATGAGAGGCATGGCTGATGAAAAATATGATTGTGATGATTATTGAGTAAATCATATATGACATTGTGTTCTTGACCAATATCTTAATATAATTTTAAGATCTCTAATTGGTTGGATCTGTATCTTAATAGATATGTATCTATTGTTGTGAAGGGGTCAAAAAGAATTTTTTTTAGATTATATTGATTAGAATCTTATAGAAGTTCATTCTTTTATTTTAACCCTTAAAGGTTGTATATAGAGTATGAATTACACATTTAAAAAAATGAATACTTACTAAAAAATAATATATAATTCATGGAAGGAAAAGTATATACTTATATTAAAAATAGTGAAATAAATATTCAATTAAAATTATGAACTTATGATCTAAATCTAACTCATGGATAAATTATTTAATTGGAAATTTTTTACTAGATTTTTTCCTTTAATGGATATTTTATTTCCATATTTTTTCAATGAAATGATTTCAATTCAATATTATTTAGAAGAGTGGTTGTATATACATCAGTGAACTATTTAATGACATTGAAGATATGAATATTAGTTTATAAATTACATATAAGTGTAATACACTATATTACATTCGAGATAATAATTTAAATGTCGATTCTAACACCACTTTTTTTTCAATTTAACATTGGGAATATAAATACAAAAAATTGAAAGTGGATTAGAGATGGATAATTGGAATCATTTTATTATTAATTGATTGGAAATTAAAAATAATTTTTTTGGGGGGGAATGTCTCTTTTTAGTGAAATAGATGATAGGTCTAGTTGATTATTATACCAAATAGAAAGTGATGATTGTAAACAATGTGTATATTAGACATTGATCAGTTTAGGAACTATACAACGTTTTTGATGTTATCAATCAATATATATTGGTATTTTTTTAATAATTGATTTTAAATTCCTTAAAATACTCAACGTAATTTTAAATTATGTATAAAATAGAATAAGTAGTAGTATTAAGATCCTTTTTTAGATTAGGGTGATGAATACTTATACTGAGAATTTAATAAAAAACTACGATGTTATAAAATTATTTCACAACTCACCCTTCTTGAAACATAACAATGTAATGGTGTGTTATGTAATATTTTATTTGAGTTTTTTATACATGTTTTTCAATGTTATTTGTTGATGAATTTATTATCCAATTGAAAAACTATTATTAAATTTATGTTTTTTATTTAATATGAGTGATAATTGGAAATCAGTACTTAGTTGGTTTAAATTAAGGATTTTTTATGATTAGTGGTTGAATTGTTCTCCTTTAAATTTATATATATATTTTAAAATTATATTTAAATAGTATTTGTTGAATTTGAATATGAATTTCCATGGATCAGAAATTATAATATATTAAGGAATAATATTTTGAGAATTTAAATGAATATTTGAGATATATTTTGTAATTGAAATTTTAATTTAGGAATTATTTTTAAAGTAATAACTCTAATATTTAATTTAGAAATTAATTATATTAAGTGATTTTTGGAACGTTTATTGGAACATTTATTTATAATATGGTGTTTAATATTACCTATTTTCTATTAGTTCTTAAAAATTGAATTATTAATATTATCTTCCTTGAATTTCACAATATGTTAACTGGATTTGAAAGATATTATTTGTGGGAATATTTTGGAATTATTGAAGGATACCTAAGTTTTTCCCTTTATTATTGAAAAAAATTCTTCATACACTAGATTTAATCGGTAAAAATAAGTATCCATGTAATAGTAATATATAGAATTCACTTAGATTCATTCATCTGATTAAACTAAACATGAAGTTGTCTATGTGGGTTTAACAAGATGACTAAGGATATGTGTAATAGTAATCTCACTAAATAAAAGATATGTATGAGTTTTTCCATTTAGTAAGATTAATATCTATGGTTTGTGTTACTACATTAGAGTGACAATCTCTCTCACACTTATCCGATAAGATTAAGTAAGAAGATAGCGAATTTATGTAAGAGTATTTGAACTATGATATAGACATATAAGAGTGGTCCATCATAAGGTGATTAAATAGGAGAAAAAAAAAATTAATATATTATTAAAAATATGATTAAATGAGCATGGTAAACTATTTTTCGTAATAATCAAAATTGAATGAAGGGAAAGATGTCCTCAATGATGATGTTAGTGAGGGAAGATGGGCTAAATATTATTATTTAAGTTAATTTAACTAAGGATAAAATCATATTTACATACTTGTGACTTGGATTTCACAAGGAATTTTATGTGGGGGTTTTTTAGTTGTATGGGTTAACTTGATTCAGCTTGGTGAGGAAGAGAATAAGTAATAAACTAAATGTTTACATTTCTAAAGTGAAATTTAAATTTAGTGTATTTGAGGAAATAATATTATAGGGAATAAATTTATTTTCTACCTAATTTTAAAAATATACCTTTTACCTTCAATAGTAGGATTATGAGTGAGAGGGAAATTGTGAAAAAATAGATATGATACTGAAATTTCTACATATATATCAGTGTTTGGTAAAATTATTCATATTAGTGAGCTAGTGAAGAATTTAAAAAACATCCTATGATTTTTATTCCTTCTATCTCTTATATAAATACTTCATGAAAAAATTGTTGTTCTCGAATATTCTGGATATGTCATTCAAGAAAACTAAATTCTTCTAGTTCTATAGGGAATCTATTCTTCTCAACTATTAATGTTCCATGTTTAATTTGTTAATTATTAAATAAAATTTTTCATTCAACATTTAAATGTGATGTAGTTTCATCCATAATTTAATATTCTTAATATTTTCATGAATTAAATCTATATTTCCATGGACATAAATGTTACATAATCTTGAGTTATGTTAAGAATTCACACTAAGGATCTTTTAAGGTTTATATATTTAAAGAATTATGCTATAACAAATACATAAAAAACATTCAAATCCAAGGTGGACACTTCCAATATTGTATTTTTCTTATATAATAATAAATAATTTAAAAGAAACATGGTTTCTTTTCATGTTTATTCATCATAACTTATCAGTGACTCAATCATTGGCCTTATTATCCCTTAAATCCTGTGAAAAAAAAAATTAAAACAAGGGATGAGAAAAAAGTATTAATAAGGGACATAAAAATAAGGAAAACACATTAGTATAGTTTAAAATTGATAACCCTTTCACTGTTCTTTGATAAGATGAAACAAAATATTTCACATGAATAACACTCATACTCTTTGCTCAAAAAATACACTTAAACAAAAATAAATTAATTAAAACTCATTTAGGTGACATAGAGAATCATATAAATAAAACCCTTTCAAATATCATAGAATTTGAATAATAATAAGTTTGAATTCCAAATTGGATATCTATAATGGGGATCACCCTTCATATAAGCTTTATTAGGATCACTCGTGAGCTATAACGGGGCTCAACCTTTGTTATAAGTTTTGTTAAGCTCACCTGTGATCTATAATAAGGATGAAACCTTTGTATAAGATATATCGGGCTCACATGTTTTATATAATGGGTCTCAACCCTTTTAATGTTCTATATTGTAATCACTCATCTAATATAATTCCCATGTACCATTTTATGAATAAAACACTTTCATCATAAAACCACCTTCTAAAAACATCTTCTAATACCATATGAAAACCATTTACATATAACAATACCATTTTCTTTTAAGATATTATTTTCAATAATATTATACCCAAATAAAGTATGAAAGGGATTTATTTGAAACAAATTAAGTCTTATATAAGATCCCAAATATCAAATAACTGTTACGACGGAGGAGAAGTCATTGTCGTTGTATATGTTAAAACAAATAAAACTCCTTTTGTAGTTATGTAGAGAAAGTAAAATGAATTGTATTAAAATATTTATTTTGAAAACATTTAATTTAATTATATATAGAAATAAAATGTCCTATATAATTATTTTATATCCACATAAAAAATTAATATCTTGATGACAATGAGTTGATAATTAAATATTTAAACATTCATGGTGTCCCATACCAAATTTAACATTTAAATATTATTCCCCATGAACTAGTAAATATCATTATTATGATAAAATGATGATATGAAATGTCATAGTGGTTGCATATAAACCTTATAAAAGAATATAGGTGCATATAATCAATAAATTAATCAATGAAAAGAGATTGAGACAAAGTCCTTTACATTGAGTCCAACTTGTCTCGTTCCTTAATTAATTTCTAGAATAATAAAGTTAGGTTAATTTATTTTTTATTAAAATCCTTTTTCAAGTTTATTAATAATTAAATATCACTTATTACCTTGTTATAAAAAATATTTAATTATTTCAGTTCATATCGTATGTTTTGTTGATGTTTGATACATAAGTCAAAAATGAAGTTGTTATGAATACAAATTGTCCATATGGTCCTATGTACTTCATCACCAAAATTATATTAATGATTTAAATATCATATATTCTAGAATATATATACTTATAATATTTTATAAAATTTGGAGATAAGAAATTAAATCCATTATTCATGGAGACAGTAGGTCGTATGTATGCATAAATCCTACTTTCATTTTGTTGTAATATTAAAGGATTGAAAAATTAATGATACATAGTTATATAATAATTATAGTATAATATATATGATTTATATCACATAATTTTATTAATTACACCCTTTATAAATTCCATGTCTGGCATGAATTAGCCATATCACATTTAGGGGGTGGTATTTTGCACTTCCTCAAATGAAATTATCATACTAACACTTTATGGAAAGTATAACGGTGTGTTGTAAATAAATATTACAGAAGAATAAAGACCATACATTCATAATATATATAATATAAAAATAAATTTCCATCATAATGGAAACCATGAATGGTGGTAGGGGAAAATTGAATAATCATTGTTTCATGAGGCAGTTGTTCGTCTTACACAAAAACAGTGTGTTTGTATCTATTAGATTGAGGTGTGCGTATGTTTATTTCCGATACTTATCAAAAAAACATACTATTATATTTATGATAATTTTTGGGTTATGAAATCATATAATAATAATATCATCATAAGTGAAGAAGGAAAATAATGGAATGTAACTTGGGAAAAGACATTACCTCTAAAACGGACAACTTCTTTTGATTTGAGAAAAAAGGTTCTCTTGAATTTACTCCTTCCCATTTTAAGGATTCAATAATTAATTAAGTACTTTAAAATATTTTTTGAGTAGATTTTGGATGAGACAAGGGGCTTGAGATTTTTGATTATGTTGGTAGAGGTGGTGGCCTTCTATAAGAGGGAGGAGATGCATTTTTGGAATTTCATGAAATATTAATTTATTATAAATTAAATTTCGATTATATATATTCCAAAACATAGTTTATTATAAGATCTGATGATGTTGGTTCAAATAAAAATCATCCAGTAATTGTTAGAGATGTTTTTAATATTCTATTATTTCATATAATTTTTGGTTTAACCATTATTTTACCTTCTTTAATATTAGAGTGATATCATGTCACTCACTCATTTTTGGTTAATTTAATTACCATATCATGTCAAAAGAACCACATAAATGTCATTTATTACATTTTTGGACTTATCTTAATAATTTTTCCAAATCACATATTTTTTGGAATTTAGTGTCTTTTAATAAACTATTTTATATTTTATGTTATGAATTATGTCTATTTTGGACACTATTCATACATGATTTTTTATAAATTCATAAAATCATGATTACGTAAAAAATTTATTAACGCAAATATAATTTCTCAATATCATCCATAAAATTCATGGATGGACTCAAAATAACCAAGTTACTTTTATTTTATCATTTATACTATCAGTTACATGAATCCCTTATTAATGTAGCAATCTGTGCATCATTATTGTATCATAATTAAATTTATTTATTTAATGTTCACCGTTTATAAATAAAATATCATGATTTAGGAAAATGTTTTAGATTTCAAATTTATTTTTATATTAGAAGAGGACTATTATATAACCCCATATAAAAAATTAAAAAAGGGATACATGTTTATGTAATATTTCTCTTTACATTAAATTAATTATTATAACATGTCCTTATCACACCCAAGTGGCTCCATGGGGTCCCAAAATAGGCCCAAGAATGACCATGGTTAGAAATATCCCATTAAATAAGAATATGACATGTGTTCGGGTAGTCCAATATTATTATAATTTTATTGTTTACCTTTATTTACCAGATTATATTTTAACTATGGTAAATAAAAAAATACTGATGTTACTATTCATAATGTCCAAACATAAAACATAACTATTTAAACAATATATAACATAAGATTCCAAATATGGATTCCCTTTATCCAAATTGAATCATATAATTTTTAGAAATTAACATCAAATTAATTCTCGTTTTCAAAAACAAAAAAATGGATTTTTAAGAATTAAAAACTATCATATGATTGACATGTATTTATGTTCAATTTAATAGTGAAATTACATCCAATGAAAATAATTAAATTAAATTATAAGAAAAATTATATAATTACACATTTAAAAGATTTAAAATCACAATCTAACTATATAAATAAATTATATGAAAACATTGTTATGAATTAAAATGCATTTTTTAACTATTCATTAAAAAATTGAACTTTATCATGAAATTACCTAAAAATTAACCAAAGTAAATTTTTATGTCCCTTCTCTATAAAAGAGTTTTATTTTGACAAAAATAATATATGAAACTGAAAAAACTAGATTTAAAAAAGCTTTTCTATTAAAAGAAAGTAAAATAATATTTTTATAAAAATAAATCATTTAACAGAAAAATTGAATTTTTATTATATAATATCTAGAATATGTATAAGATAAATATAAAAATTACATTGAATACATAACATATATTTTTATTTATATAAAATTCCATAAAGAGTGATATGATTTTATAAACACAATTATTCAATTTTAAATAGGTTTTCATAAAAACATATCCTTTATCTTAAATTGTCTTTTATTTCCATTTCAATAAATTTGGTAACCAAAGAATCTTTAGTTAAACTTATTTAAACCATATTTAAAAATTCTGTTGATATTATTCATTCCCTTCATTAAAACTGTTAGGCGTTAACTAACATTTAATATAATATTAATATTATTGTATTATTTTTCAGTGTAACTCAATGTTCTGTGCAACATATGATATCCAAGAAACCTATTGTTTCTTGTCGAGTACTATATTGGAAAAATTATTTCCTTTAATGAAAAATAAATATCTTATTCATATTTATTATTACATAAAAAATGTATTATTCCTTAAATACTAGGGATACAAAGAAAACATTGGACTTTATAGGATTTAATTATTTGGTGATTATTGCGTAATATGATCACTTTTAGATGTATAATTACATAATTATTGAGGTGTTACTATTACTTTTTGTTAATATTAGGTGCCCATTTTAACGTAATAGATTTCACATTAAAGGATTTAAAATTAAATAAACTCACCTTGAAAATGAAGTGGATAGATGTTAAATGACACAACTAGTTCAAAGAAACTATTTAATAGATAATTTAAACGCTTTTTATTTGAATTATATTCTCATAAAATTCCAATATTTTCCTTATAAATACTCAATATACATAAAACTGATAAACAAATATCATAATAATAGTGACAATTGATCTTTCATTGCATCCACTGTATGAGACAAACTAGTGACTGCTAAATTACATTACCAATGTGATAAATTTGATTATAGTTTTTTAATAAAAACATTATATTCAATTGGAATCATTTTTTGTAGGTTTATTAATATCCTTGACATTGTTACAATTCATATTCAAAATTTATAAAAAATAAATCTATTATTTTTGTTTTGATTAATATATTGTTGTTCCTGAGATTAAAATCACAACTCATCACTACAATATATATTTAAAATCAATATTACAATTCATATAACTAATTATTGTATTTATATAAATTAAAAAACTTATATTTTTCCTTTTGAACCTAAAATTAAAAGAAAAATTCACTCATGAGTTAGATTTGTGAGTACAAAACACATAAATAATCCTTTTATAAAACTAGTTGGCATTCTAATTCCATTTGAGTGACTTGAAATCTCTTTTTGGTAAAATCATTAACTCACTTAAATGGGAGTGCCAAAAATTGTATAAAACATGGTGGATAAAATAACACTAAAATAATTAGTTGCACCATATGAAGATAATCAAAAAAATTATTACGCTATGGAAGCTGGTTGTTTTGAGATAATGTCATATCTAGTATATTAAGATCCACACTTATATGTATTTCCAATACAAGATACTCTTAACCACCATTAATAATATATATAACTTTTTTTTAAAATAAACTCCCTGACGGTAAAAAAGATTCAAATATAGATTCTGTCCATTTGAATTTCCCTAGATTGAATAAATAATGTGTAATTTTATTATTGTCAATATATGTTAATATGAAATTTTTGTGACCTCAAGGAAATTTTCTTTGTAAAAATTTTCTCTAAAACTAGAATAAAATAAATTAATAAACAAATATGTAGGATTAGTTATGACCAAGGAGAAACATCACTAGAATATTTAATAAGATCAAAATAAATTTTGCTTTATCTATCCCCACCATTTAATAAGTGTGTATCATTTTACCAAATATTTCAATGGAAAACTGGTGCTCAATGATATTACCAATATATATTTTTCTTAGGGGGATATTTAATGGGTAAAATACTAGATTCTGCTAAGATACTCAAGGATAATATGGTGATCAATTCTAAATAATTTTGGGCTAGGATCATGATTTATGTGAGTACTTCCCATGAACTACTTACATCACACTCTTAAAATAACTTTATTTTGATTCCACTTAGTGATATTTCCACAATGATGAGGTTACTTAATATTATCTAGAGATTCCCCTATACAACCCAAGCTAAAATATTTATCCAATATTATGTTAATTATGGAATTTGTACCTTACCTGAAATCTTTATTGGAGAACTTGGGATCATGTGCAAGAATCAAAATTGTTAATTTAAAATTTATCAGTTTGGATCTCATTTGTTATAATTTATTTATAATACCATGTACAATATTCACCAATGGATCTCATAAAGTCAATTTATATATGAATAAAATAACAAAAACATGCCTCATTCTTCCATTAAGACGTGATGTGATCTGTTATTTTTAGGTATCTTATAAATTAAAGGATTCAAGCATGGAACCCTCAAAATCATTTAAAAATTCACATTATTATCATATAAAAATATTCTATGATTTTCAATTCTATCATAAGAGGATATAATGGTTTATGGTGTGCCTTCGATAATGATAAAATAAAATATATGATCCATGTAAAATGATCAATATATTCATCACTTTCTATCTTTTTAATTGTTATATGTTTTGATAATTATATTTGGAGGATTGAAATTCATGAAAAAATCGAAGGGGTGCTATTATTTAGTATAAAAATTTTATATATACATGGGTTATAATTTATAAAAATATTCATTGCTACCTAGAATGGTATAACCACACTTTTAGACCCTTCTAGACACTTGTAAATTAATTAATTTTTTCAAAAACATTATGAATATTTTATAGCTCATTTATAACACATTAAAATGTCATGTGATAAAATAATAATCATTAAATCAACTTCTTTTCCGCCATAATAATTTAAAAATATATTAAATTGTTGCATTTATTCAAAAAATAGAATCATCCTCATATTTAATTTTATATTTAAATAATAATTGATGATCATGAGAAATAAATTCAATACTCATTATTATAAACTTAAATTATATATCATTTATATCTTTAATTAATTTTTTTGCGATCATTCACACTCAAGGGTTAACTTGCCTATACATATGGGGAAAATTTCATTGTAAACTCTAATTCATCTGAATTAATGTAACTTGTGGATACACTCTATGTGTGACTCTCTAGGACCTTATCTTGATATAAATGAGTCAAAATAATATATGAACAGAAGTTTTTAGAAACACATCCTATTTGTGGAATAGATAAGGGCCACTGATAGTAATGAAAACCTCCTACTAAAAATTATTGTGTAATATAATCCCATTGTCACATGGTATCTTAAATTGAAGAATTCATAATTTGTATTGTCAACATTTAATTGTTTCATTTTTATTTTTTGACTTGAGTAGATATTATTTCAATCCTATAATAAATAATAATTCTTCCCATACTTGATATCACTAGGTGAATAATTCGACTGAATAAGTCTTAATTCTCATAAGCCTTCAAAACCAAATATTAAAACATCATTTTCCCCAGTATTATTATGAATTAAGAATAAAGGATGTATGTTTAATATTATTTTCAAATTATATTGAGGTTATCATTAAATTTTGGATGTGATATATTTTTTAGAAAAAACATGAAATCCAAAGACATTACTACATAAATAGTTTATGTAGAAGTAATGATAGTATTATTTTAGGAATAATATTTTTATAAATCTATATATATATTCTATTGAAATTTCAATGGACTACTCATGTTGGTTCTGGGACCACCACTTTTATAACACTCACACATTGACTTGATCCAAATTGTTAACATCAAAAGGTTATCTCACACAATATAAAATAATTTATCTTTTGAGTTCAATAATTTTTTACTACACCTTCCATGGTTTCTTCCATGGATACTATGATATATTTGAATTCAACGCCTTGAGTTTTTTCCGAAAATAGATGGTATACCTAAGAATCTAAATTTTTCCTCTATCAAAATATTGATATCTTAGATATTACCATTATTTTAATATTATAGCAATGTATATTTTAATATTGGCATACTATTCAATATAATTCCAATAACTAGAACCAATAGTTTTTTATTTACATACTTGTTTAGGTACATCAAAAGTAGAAACATACATGGTATTTGTTGATATGGATACCACTGGCTTCAATTGGATTCTATTTCCCATATACATTTCCTAACATTTATACAATATCAAATTAATTAATTTCTACAAATAATTGATTATTTTTCCCCTTCAAATAAATTGGGTTCCTCTTTTTATAAATACCATGTATATATCCCTTTAACTTCCTTGAGTACTATTAGATCTCTTTTACTAACTATCTTCATTGTCCTCCTAGATTTTTTTGATATATTCCCAATAGAATATATGTGTCATGTATTTCAAATCTTGTACATATTATTTCATATGTGATTGATCAATCACTAAAGCATATGGAGTTATACTAATAATTTTCATATTCTCTTATATCTTATACACATATTCCTGGAGAGATTTATGCCAAATGATAATGGAAGAAATTACCTTCTGAATTTTTCCATTATCAATTTTTAATTCCTTTTAAAATTATATAAATTTAATTTTTCCAAGTAACATATTGATGAATATCAATATATATTTTCTATATAAATTGTGTTGTTACTTAAAGTTATTATTTGGGGATATACATTCAACTATGTATTGACTAACTATAATATAGAGAAAGAATCACAATGTTATAACCATATATCACTTAGTAAAAGAATGGAAACCCCACAAACAACTTATAGACACATAGAAATATAATCATTCCCTGATTTAATAATTTATTTTGATGAATTAATAAATCCCTGAAGCATACAAATTATATTTTATACTTTTGATGTTACAAACCCTTATAATTATATCTGATAAATATTTTTGAAAATTATCATGTTTTTACTTTAAATATTGATATATAATAATAATGGTAAGTTTTTATTTCAATATTAAATAAAAAACATTTATCATATCTATTGGTGAAAATTATTCTATTTAATAAACACTTTAAAAAATATGATTTCATTATCTACTAATCCTGGTGTATTCATATTCACATGATAATACATGTCCAACTCTCTTGAATAACTATTTTTACCAGATAGGATTTACAATTTAATTGGATGATACCAAAAAATTAATATTATTTTCACACATTTAATCCATTTTTTAGTTGGTAAAATTTTACATTTTTATCGTATTTTTAATTTATGTCCTTCTTATAGAATAATTATTTATTATTATATATGAATAATATATCACATAAGTGGTGATTATAATATAACATATCAATTTTTTTATTTTCTATATAGTATGTCTCTATAGAAATTTCTTTTCCATGGCCTCTTATAGATCTTCTTCCTATTCCAACCATTGGTGAATCTCTAGAATTGGATTTATCAAAGTTTATCTTTCTCCAACTATCTAAAATACAAAAGTGGTCCCACTAATATAAATATAGTCCTCCAGATGAATAAAAAAATTCAATAATAAGGATTTAGGTAATATCCTCATTATTTTTGGATAATTAATTTAGATTAAATTTGAATTTTTCTTGATCGGTGTTTGTATCATGACTTATATTTGCTAGAAAAATTTCATCTAAAAACCAGAATATATAAAATATTAGGTTTTCTTCATATTATAACTCATATTGAATTTATTTTTTCATTTTAGTTAGAGTAGGGTTAAGTGTTAAATTCCCTAATAGTGAATCATGTTTCAAAAATAATGATGGAACAATTCTTAAACTTTTAACACTCATCGTCGATCAACCATTTACTGGTAGACTGACTATGATGTGTATATTGAAATTTTATTTTATGAGTTATTGCACTCTATAGTTTAATGATAAATGGATCTTTTTTTTGATTTATTATTTTCCTACCCCCCCCCCAAATGTAATTTTTATCTTCTCGGTAATAATATTAATTGCATCACTTTTATATTCCATAAAACTCCCAAAAATATTATGAAGTTCATTCATTTAAATCAAGATTCTACTCCAAATAGTTTTCATGTATCTTTCTAAACTAATTCAGAAATATTTATGGATTTAAAACCATTAACACAAAAAATAATTCTTTATCATGATAAAATATAAGAAATAATCTAGATTTTCTTGAGAGTTCAATCAAAAAAAGTATAAACACCCTGCTTTGTAAATCATGGAATTTTATTATTTTGGTTGTAATTTACCATGTTTTATATTTCCACAACTAGGTATTATTTGAGTCATTTATTTTATTTTCATTATTAATTATTGATATATTATATCTCATATTTAGGTATAATTAATATATTCTTCCAATCTGGTATAACATACTAATTCTATTTATAACATATAATTAATTCACATTATGTATTAACAAGACACTGAGGTGTTGTTTTTGATGGAACACATTACAGAATAATAGTTTTTAAATAATGGAATCTATCCACCAAGAATGTGAAGATGTGACATTTTATAACTAATATATGATTCAAGATATATCAACAACTCAGTCTATCAACTCACTCTTGTAAATAATCTGAACATCATTGGTTATTGTATTAGGATGCATGTGTGTGAGTCACAAGTTATATCTAATACCCAACAAGTAAATAAAAAATATTGCATTAAATGATTAATATAGATAATGAATAAGAATATACTTTCTTATTCTATGATTCATTACAGTTTCTATTCTAGTGACCTTTCATTCTATATGAAATGCCTCATGTTTGATGCTCTTCCACTTTATCATTGTTTTCATGAAATGATATTGTGAAGTTACCTATAACATGGTACTATCCATTATCCTTATCACCTAGAATTTCTTATTTTTGGTCATATAATATGAATATTTATATTCATTCAAGAACATATCTACTTACCAAACATCATAAAAAATATGTTGATGTGGTTTCTATATAATTTTATTTTTATGATTTTCATTGAATCTAAGAGTAACTATGTGATAAGAATGATTAAATCAGATGAGTTTAAAGAAATTCATTCAACTTAAACTCCAATTATGTAAATCGATCCTTTTACATTTTTATATTTAGTACATGAGGACCTACATGAATTGAATATTTTAATTTACACATTACTAGGATAATGATACTCATATTCATTTCATTATTCCCTTTCTCCTAATAAACTTCTTGCTTATGAGAAATTTTTTTGTACACTTCCATGACCTCTTGTTTTTTTCACAACCCATGGGACATTCAAGATCATATAATTATATATTCATTAAATGAATCATTCATGTTTCTCCTATATGTATCATTTTCACCCTCACTTCCTTTATTTGATGGCTTATCAAATAGTATGGATTTCATTACATAAAACTTTCATTGATATCATAATTCTATATGAAAGTTCTTAAACCACACATGGAAATTATTGTCCGCACAGATTTTTTCTTTTTCCCCTACTGATCATAGTGAATTTTATATTACATCTCATTTTTATAAAAAATAAAAATTTAGTATATTGGTAATTTTATATGGGTTTCTAGTTATTAGAAATTAGAAATTCAATAATATTTAAGGTATGTAATTATTTAGTAAAAATCAATGCTTCCATAAACTAATAGATTTATATTATTGAGCATCTTTATTATTTTACTTAGTTAGGATCTCTAAATCGCTTTTCAAACCTTCAGTAATCGAATCACTACTACTCTGAGAGTCTAATGTAGAATTTTGGATAGTCATCCGCAATAACATATGACTCATTTGTCTCAAATGAATCCCTAACAATGAGTTACTCAACACTTTACTCTAGAATTTCTCCAATCTATATGTGGATATTTATTTCATCCCAATTTTCGTTAATTGAATGCAATACATGCCTTAGAAATTCAAAATATAAGGAGGAATCCTTAACCACGACAAATGAGAGCCCTGACCTATGATTTCATTCTAACATAAGTGATAGAATGCTTTTATGGGATATTATTTACTTTTATACATTTAAAAAGTCTTTTCTTTTCACTTCAAATAATATCCTATTTTAATTATCATGATTAATACTATGTGACAGTGTTCCAATCATTAATAATATATAAATAAAAACAATTCATTATAGATGATTAATCATTTTATCTATGCATGATTTATAACTGTTATATGTGTTTATTTAAACATTCATTCATTCATATATAGTTAACTATACAGGAAAAATTAAAAACCAATGGCATGATCAATATTCATTTTCTTCTAGTTGATCCATCAAGTGGATAATGGATCAACTAAAAACATTGGATAAATTTATTATTCAGATCTTGAATCAAATTGTAACAACTATCAGACACCCATGAAATTTGTTATTTCATTCCATGATGGAACAAATACTCATACTACATCATTTCAAACTCCTCTAATCTTTACAATATATACACACACAAGTGACAGGGAACTCAAGACACCTGAATTAGATTTTATCACTCAAATGATGAAATGAATCACCTTATAGATATAAAAAATAGAGGGAACATATATATTCTAAAAAATGATATTTAAAATATAATTAGTATATTTTAATCCTTTATATAAAATAAATAAATACCCAAACATACATTGGTAATTTTATGGTCATGATAGATTTAAATGAATCAAAATTTCGTTATAAAACTTATGTAAGCTAAAAATATACCTGAGGGTATTTTTTTAGAAATTAATATTATATTAAAATATTTTTATTTAATTTAATACAAAACCCACATATCATAATTTTGTTAAATAAATTTGACAAATTTTAAATTAATTTTAATTATATTTAAAAAAAATTAGTCTTTTTGTATATTAAATGGGTTCTTGGATGTTTTTTGGGTTATTTAAAGGCCTATTCAGTTGGTTTATATCCAAAAAAACTTGGACAAGACATGTTTGGGTTGGGATGACACATTGGTTGTGTTTGTTGATAGTAAATGGGTGCTGCAAAACACCGTTTTTATCTAAAACAAGCAAATGAAATTTTCTCACCAATTATAATCAATGAATTTTATTTTTTTTATAAAGAAATTACACCATTATTATGTGTATTTCACCCACTGGGTCAGTCCCCAAAGGCAATGTGTGGTGGTTGTTGGATTCCAATTTAGTTTTCATAATTTATTTTTTTCCTTTCAACCTCATTGAACTAGTCCCCCCCTCCCACCACAACTATTTTCTCACACATAAAAAAACACACCATGACCATTTGGATATATATATATATATATATATTATTTTAAAATAAATTAATTAAATAAAAATTATTAGTAAATCATATTTAATCTTTGGATGGTAAAAACTCGGTCATCTGATATATGATTGATGCTTTATCTATTTTTTTGGGACCATATCAAATTTTTATATATGAAATATATAAAATTTTTATTAAATATTAAATTTAAATTTTCATTACATATATCATACATATTTATGTAACCCTACTGCATAAGGAAAAAAGTATTCAAAAAATTCATTCTTTGTCCATTTTGTAGTAAAACATTTAGAACCCCATAACTCAAATTCTCCCATGAATCACGTACAATTAATATAAGTATAAAGAACATAAAAACCCATAACTAATTAATTCGTCAATATATTATGTTATTCACTCTTGGATTTCTTAATATAACTTGAATAATCTAAGAGGGGACCCATCCAGATAATAAATCTCATGAAAACATGAAAAATTGATGGTTTCCTACCCATTAGTCTAAAATTATTTTATATACATGTGTAATACATTACAAAATTTCAGTTTTCCCCTATAAAATTATAACATTCATTTTAGACCGTTTTTTACACATATTAGTTAATTAATCTTATCATAAATCTTATTGATATATTTTCAATCACTGATAACACCTTAATATGTCATGGGAGAAATATGAACTATATATCATATAAATATCTAAGAAACCTTGAATGCATAATGTTTTTTTGAAAAAAATATTATCATTATATTAACTTTTAAATATAAAGATCTTTTGAATACCTTGAGGAAAAAATTAAATCATCATTATTACACACATGAATAATATGTGAATGAAGAAATTAATTAATCTAAATATTATTATTCATATTTGGATGTTCATTATCCCCCACACATGGGCCCCATTTTTTTCGTAAACTCTAACTGATACCAATTAGTAAAAAAATTTGATACAATTCATGTGTAAGACTTTAGGAAATTATCTGACTAAATTGAGTCAAAATAATATACCAAAAGAGGTATCTAGGAAGAAACATGACCCTTAAATAGAAAAAATATTTTATAGATATGAAAATATCCTATAAACACATATTGTATAATATAATCGCTTTATACCATGGTATCTCATAATTTATGATGTATAATTTATGTCATCACCAATTAATGGATTATTTATCTTTTTTATGTATGTAAAATATTTATTTTATCCTCTTCTATGAACAATGCTTAATTCCAGGAACCATCATCTAATTAAACTCTATAAAGATGTCTTATTTATTTTTAGGAAGAAATTATTATCATGATCATTAAATCCATTCCATACCCCCCAATGGAACACCTGATGTTAGAAACCTCCCCATATAATAAATTTCATGGTTTTCCTTTTATCAATATATAAAATCCTATGATACACATTGATAATGATTTTAATTCAAGAAACAAATATTCATGGTCATAGATAATAACATCTAGTAAAACCCAAAACAAGTGGTGTTCCTATTGGTGGGTCAGACCTCATGATATCATCTACTCAAGATCAGTACGTGTGAACTTTATAATAATAAATATCAATACTTATGATCCTCTAAAAACTAATAGTTATAAATAATTTTTGACCCATCAGTATAATTTATCTAAACTATAGAAAATATGTTTATGATTACCGTCATGGTATCCCAAGGTTTTCATTATAGTTGGGAACTGCTATAACCTTTTGATGAAACATGTAATAAAAGTCCATTACAATAAAAAATAGTGTATGAGTAAGTATTAAATTTTTTTAATAATAAATCATGTATAAATATCTATATGAATCATATGAAAATCAAAAACTACTACTCAGTTTTAGTCTATGGAATCAAATTTTCTAATATGTTAGTGTCGAATTCCCACAATTGCAACAGTCGGTAATATCTTGGAATGTTATGTTTTAATAGAGAACATTATAATAAAAATCTGTCTTGGACACTAAGATTTTACAATAATAATTGGGCTGGAATAATAAATAAAATAATATATTTAGACTTTTAGAATATACAAGAACGTTTTTCAAAGGTTAATCTTGTATCCAAAAAAACTATATAGTTCAAATAACAAGTCAATGAACAACATAATATATGTTTATAGAACATAATTAAACATTAAATATATTAAAAAAATATAATGACATATTATCTATATACATAGATATTCCGTCATTTTACCAGAATATTCATCACATTGTGTAAACACACGCCTGAGGATCATAAAGGTATAACGTCATTTGAAAATATGAAACATTTACAACTGCTTCATAAAAAACATCATTATCTACCAAAATTTTCTTCATAACTATCACCCTTTTTTGGTATCTTATTTAACACATTTCTTTGTACCCTAGGGAAAGAAAACATAAGAAACAATTATATTAAATGATCATTAAGTATAACCATGGAAGATAGAAATTTTTACAGAAGTATAACCTGAGAATAATGGAATAGTAACACTAACATATCATTTGAAAATTTATATAATACAAATCAATGATCATAATGTTGAGTCATGGAATACATCTTGTTAGTTAATAAGACTTCAATCATAAAGAAACATGAGTCATGAATGAATTACATTAGAATACGACATGAAATGATGACATATACATAATAATAGAAATCATTTCCATATTTTCTAAGTCCCTTTTCAAAATAATATATTAGTGGAAGAATTTCACTCCCAAAAACATTTGTAGTAGAAAAGGATCACTAAAAAGGATTTAATTGTGAAATGGGATCACTCCCCAAACCATAATAGTAGTCAAGGTTCCCTACCGATATTATAATAGTGGAAAATGTTCCATACTACACTAGTTTCCCTACCCATTCCAATATATAATAAGTATTATAAAATAATTTTATCTTAGTTAGAATTTTTTTAAAAAAAACTGAAATAATTCTTTATGAAAATAACCATTCCGTTTTTAAATCATTTTTTTAAATGTCATGCAATTTTAAAGAGAAAGCTTTCATTTAAAATAATCATGTATTCCTGTATACTAAGATTAAAATAATTAATTCATCATGATGTTGGGACAATTTTATCATTCTACATATGTTAAAAAACATTCCTTCAATTTTTTTTGGAAAATTCACAAACAAGCTCGTTTATAATATAACAAAACAATTCCTTTAAATATATTTTTAAAAAAATAAAACATAAGCATAAATGATTTTAAACAATAATGAAATAATTTATTAATTTTTTATAAAAAATTGACATGGATTATAAATATTCTCTATTGGATACATAAACAAAATCAATACTGAATAATTATGATATTATCAAATAAACCCTTACCTCAAGTCTCACCTTCATCATTCGCATTCATACCTCGTATATAACAAATATGAAATTATAATACATATATTATAGAACCAAATTCATATCTATCATACTATTTATGATTTATTTAGAACATCTTATCAGCCATTTAAAAATAATTTTTTATTAAAATTATTATTTTTGATGACAACTGCTTCATTTTCGAAGCATGTTTCAGTTTAACAGTCATGTTCCTTATAATTCTAACACAAGACCATAATATAGAGGAAATTAATCATTTGATAATATTAATATATATTCATTACACAAATATTAATAATCACTCATTAATATTTAAGATCGAAAAAATAAATACACAGTTGATGGAGATGGTAGGTTGTACTTATGCATGAACACTATACCGATTTTTCCACTGATGGACAGAATGAAATGTAAAAAAATAATTAACTATTAAATAATCATTATTGTATCATATATATCAAATATATTCATAATATTCATCCTTATTACCATACATGTGAAATATAAATGAAACAATAACTACATCACATCATAGAGAAGGTAGTCCTCACAGAGGCACGAGTGACGTTTCTGTTTCACAAAAGATAAGATGGTTAGAATTTATACAAGATATTATCCTTAAAAAATCTAATTATATTCAAACTTTCATGTAAAAATATTTAACACAACATAATAGAAATCAATTAAATATGGTTATGAGAATAATTGGTATCGCCACATGGAGATGGTAATCCATATGTACGCAAGAGTGATACATTTACTTATTACATAATGGGAAATAGAGTTTATAATCGAGTTGTAATAGTAATAATAATTAATCGTATATTTTATATAAATATATTATGATTTTTTAATATAATATATTTAGATTAGGTAAAGAATATTATAAAATAAATCGATCATCTTAATGTGATTACCTCTTCTTGTGATGAACTCAATTAATTCTCCTCTTAAGAAGTATGAAGTTATTTTTTTGAGAGTAATATCACCTAATGAATATGGTTATTAAATTTTTTATGAATATTTGTATCATTTTGGACGATACAGGAGGCCTATATTAGTGTAACTAAATGAATAAAGAAGTTACCTTTTATAATTGAGGTGAGGGATCTTTTGGAGTTTCACAAAATATTAAAATATATTAAGACTATTCTTGAGCTAAATGCTTCTATATTTTCTTTAAATTATCACTGGATAAATTTTTAAATCATATGATATAAATTTTTTTGTTTATTTAATATTTTTTAGATTTATAAATCATTTAATAAAATATTAATCCCAGAAAATATCATTATTTCCTATTATGACACTATTCATTACATTGAAATTAAAAATACAAATGCAACAACTAAAATTAGAATTTTTTTATTATATCATAATAATTTAATGGTAATCCATAGAATTAATTAATCACATTAAATATCTAAAATTATGTAATTATTTATATCCTTAATATACATTATTAGATTATTCTGTTTATAAAATAATACATGCATCAACATTGTGCACAATGTTGAGTTAAAAAAATACGGGCAAAAATGAAACTTGTTATGATAAATAATTTTTATTTCAAAATTAAATTTATATTCTATCATATCCTCTTGAAAACCACATATTATAAAAATGTTGTATAAAAAAGTGTGTGTCATGTTTGTCCTTTCATAAAATAAAATATTATAAAGGTCACGCTCTCATTAAAATGAAAAAAACATTTCATATAACATAATTTTGGATGAATATAGATTTAATGAACTCATAGAATAAAATAAATTCTTTTTTTAGTGTCATTTTGAAAATCTTATCATTTTATTTTAAACTTCAATTACCTGATTTATCTCATATCAAGGAAAAAAATACTATGGTTAGTATTCATATTGACCAAAACTAAATGAGACCTATATACTAAATTTGAACCTATCAATTCAAAATATTTATTCTATTTTAATAAATTAAAAATATACAATTTGTATGATTTAATTTAAAATGAAACTAAAAAACATGATGAAAAACAGTTTTTTTAGAAAAATGGCCTTTTATAATGTAAAATTTATCTATAGTAAATTATGAAATAAAATTCATTTGAAATAAAATAATTGAATAATTTAAAATAAAAAGAAACCAATTAAATTTTAATACCAATCTGATACCTAGGAAAAAATATACACATACTATTTTAATAATGCTAAGCAGTTTGTTTAAACTCACTATTATGTGCAACATAAAATATCAAATAAATAAACATGTTTAAAGAGAAATATTTCATAAAAACTTCAAGTAGTAAAATTATACCACCCTTAACAGGAATTTATCCATCAAAATAAATCACTTGGATAGAAAAATTTGAGGATACCTCTGCCTCATCCAATACATAGATTCCTACATAGCTACCTAAAATTGGTGGTTTCTCCACAAAACATTTACTAGATTAGTGGCCTCATTTCATAGATTTTTTGTATCTATGATTTAAAATCTATAAATTTTTTTCATAATAATATTATTTTTTCTCATGGGGTATAACCTCTATGATTAGTACCTATGACGATTATGTATGTACTTCCTCGGGATAGATATATTTAACACATCCTGATCACGAGATTGATTAGGTGGAAGCAACAATTGAAAAGATACCATCACAATACAATCAAAAAATTAAAAAGGACTGATATAACTACAGATTATATTTCCCATTATTCAAAATATCCTCACTCTCTTCTAGATGAATATTCACATTAATACCTTATCAACCACTTGAAAATCATGATCTTTTTAACAATTGTAAACATAAAAATTTTTGTCGAATATTAGCATCTCTTATGTCATGATGAATAGATATAATCATATATATAGTCTTCTCAAATTTATCATTTAGAAATATCATTGTTTTTTCAACATCACTCCAGCATGTTGGTTTATTATTTTAGTAACATGGTGCTATTCTTAAAGATCCATTTTAATGATAGAGTGAATGTTATTTTTTTATTAAATTTATGTCAAAGGGTTTTGTTGATCTCAACCACATTTAAATCCATAGATAAAGCACTCTGTATATATTATAGGGTTTTAATAGTCCTCTTAGACTGATCATCAGACTGAGGATGATATATAGTGTTGAAAATTAATTCCATATTCATAGGCTCCTGAACACTTCACCAGAACATCGAGGCAGTCTTCAGATCATGATAACATACAATGTAAATATTTATTCTATGTAATCATACCGCTTATATATATATATTCTATAAATATGATCAAAAGGGATATCTTTGCTAGTAGTACTAATGTGTGTTATCTTCCTAAGGTTATTGAATGTAACCGATATAGCATTATAGCAATTAGATGTTTTGGTGAGTCTAATAAAAAAATCTATGTTAATGTTTTCCCATTTTCCATTTAGGTATGGTTAATGATTATAACATCCCCTTAGAATCATGTCTCTTAGACATATCATTCTGACAAACTAGGAAATGGTAAACATAATCTATAATATATCTCTTCATTCTATCCCTACAAAAACACTCTTTATTGTCTCTATACATCTTTTACATCCATGATAAATATGGAATAATGATATATGATACTCATACAAAATCTACTACTTAAAATCGATTATGGGTTGGAAGCATACATGGTTCGGAGACATTATTATTACATCACAATCAAGGCTGAACTAAGTAACATTTCTTATATTATTTTTCAGCTCCACATCTTGCTTATGTGTCGCTCTAATCGTCATATGAATATATAGTTTAAAATTTATTTGATCCAGATAATATTTCTCTCATGCAAATATAATTTATAGGTCCATAATTTTTAAATTCATAGATATTTTATAATTTTTATCTTCATTATAGATAACCTATCATTTCCATTTCCAACTCAATGCATCTACCACTTTGTTCAATTACCTAATGTAGTAATGTATTATGCAGTCATAGTAATTACTCAACTCCAACCAGATTCATTAGAAAATGAACTTCTCTTTTTGAGTAAAATCTTACTTTAATCTTCTATGATCTGTATATATGTTATTCATTTCTTAATAGATATAATTCTTCAATATCTATAATGACAAAATCACTATAGCTAACTGTAAATCAAGATTTAGGTAGTTTTTTTCATGGACCATCAATTAGAACAAGGCATAAGATATCATCGTAACGTTTATCATTATAACACAACCCAATACATTCTTTAATGAATCACTATATATAAGAATCTTTTCACTACTACATGTTATTGTGAGAATAGGATTAATAGAGATCCTTCTTTACAAATCATTGATAGACTCTTCAATTTTTCTTCATACATATGAACATAACTACTTCTTTAGTAAAATTTCTAAGGGGATTATTTAATCATGAGAAAGTTTTAATGAAATGTCGATACGATCCATACAATTCAAAAAAAATTAAGATTTTAGTAAATGTGGTTCGTCAACTCCATTTCTCAAAAAAAAATTTATTTTAAGGATATACTAATATACACACACATGAGACTATATTACCCAAAAATGAATCTTTATGAATCCAAAATTTACTTAGTATATGTTTCATAATGTTTCTCCATCATTAGGTTCTTCATCATAATCCTCAGGTGGTATTTATGTTCTTCTGTACACATTTAATATACCAGATAATTTTCAATAAATACAACCATAATCTAATTAAGATAATCTCTAAATACTCTATTCATTATGTTCATGAATATAGATAGGATATTAATAAGTCCAAAAGGACTCACTATATATTCATATTTTCTATACCATGTTTTTAATTCCATCTTAGGAATATTCTTCATTTTGTACCTCAATTGATGATATTTTGAATAAGGGTAAATATTGGAAAATTATGGATATATTCATAGTTGGTCAAAAAATTCATCGATTTAAAGAATATGGTAATTTTACTTAAAATTGATCATGATAAGTTATTGATAATCAAAGCAGATTCTCATATATCTATCATTATGCTTAAAAAAATAGAAATCATTCACCATAACTTGACATAATAAGTTTTATGAATCCCTTATCAAGATTCTCCTATTGTTTTTTCTCAAATTATTGTTACTCAATTGGGTCCATTCTATAAGGATCTTTCAAAATAAGCATAACACCAGGTATGAGTTCTATTGAAAACTCAAATTCATGATTTGGGAGAAGGCATAAAAATTATTCCCTAAATACATCAGCATACTCTCATACAATGTGTCTATCCAAAATATTGATTTTATCCCCACCATATAAGATATATAAACTTCATGTATACTAATTAAGACCCAAAATATGGAATCAATTTCCTTTTTAAGAATATATTCTACCTTACATTGATAAGTTATTAAATTCTCAATCAGAATATGAAATGTGACTACCCTACCTCAAAATTTTTTATGGGATCCATATAGACAAATCATATCTATGCTAATAATAACATAATATTAATCTAAATGGATAATAAAAATGATTTCAGGAATAATATTCCCCAAAAATTCAATTCCAAAAGAACTATAAACTTGTAATGTGACAATTGTGCCATTTGGTTCTTTCACTGCTAACTCAATATCTAATATTTGAGCTGATATGATGATAACCTTAAAAGCTTTTAGGGTATAATAGATTTGGTGGATCCAAATGAAATAAGAAATTAGATATTCTAAAGTAGATGATAAGCGTACATTTTACCATGTCATTCTCATAACCAAATTCAGCTGTTGTAATCACATGTGATTTCCCTTGGACATTGGGATTAAGAGGTTGTTGATGTTGATGATATATAATATTTTTATTTATGAGCTTATTTTTATAAATACCATACTCCATTAATTTTTAACATTAATGAATGGGTGGGTTATTCTATTGATATTATTCTTAATTCGCATCATTAGATAACTTACTGTGATAACTCTGACATTTGATTTCATAATGACCTTCTATTCCACAGTTGAAAATTTTTCCATTCCCCTTTACACTATTTCCCTCGTGTTCCCTTACAAATTTAGATTATAAAGGGAATATCATCTTCTTCTCTCCATGTTTTTTATATTTTATTTTCAATTCCATTTTTCATTTCATATCAAAACCAAGATATTGATGGGTAAATCCAATATCCATATCGACCATGATAGAACATCGAACAATTTATTAATATGTATGATATTTTCTTATATATATGTTCTTTAGGATACTTGGTTTTCAACAATAAATGAATCAATAAACTATACTTTTAGGGATGATAATTTAACTATACGCATACTGTTAATGATTTGTAATATTTTCATCATAGATTCCAATGGATTCGTCATCCTTTTTATTCAACTAATAAATTATTTCTCTATCTTTGTTCATAATATATTAGGGAATTACTTTATAAGGAATATCCCCATAAAATCATCCCACACCATTGATTATTTTTCATATCCTTACATTATATTCATGATAAGATTCCACAATTGATCTTATTCCTTTTCCCAATGATAAATAATTTAGATAACATTTTCATGTCCAAATCATTGAAAATATAACATATTTTTTCAATTGTTTTGATGAATAACTCAGATACTGAGGGATGAAAATATTAAAAAAAATTATTATGGATGTTTTTCCATAAATAATTCAATTGTATGTTGTCCCTCCTTAGATAATTAGGAAACATGGTATTATTTATAGACTGAGAAATTTGTGTGATCATAAAATAATGACTTTAAAATAAATCCTCCACAACATTTGTTTTCTCAGAAGGATAATCATTACATTTTCCATCACGTTCAGCAATAACTTGGTGACTTCAGGTTCCAGAAACTAAATAAAACCAAAAATCCAAATATTAGAAACAATAATCATTGTTTAAAATTACATAATCATGAAAAATAATTGATACAAAGTAAAAATAATGAAATGAAATATTATGAAAACTTATGTTTAACTGAGGTTGTTCATGAAATTTATAAAATAATTAGTGTTTTATTATATACATATACTTACCCTTAATATTTTATCATCCTATTTTCTGATTGTAGACTAAACCTATCATATGATACAACCTATAATGAACCAATATTTTCCTAAATATGTATTGTGACTTTTTATATTAATGTACACCACAATAAACAAACAAATTCTTGAGGGTCGTAATTTTATAGTCTCATTAGAAACATGGAAATATAGACAACTGGTTCATAAAATATTATATAGTCTCCCACTTGTTTTTTTATAACTAGAACCCTTTTATACATATTATTCTTATAAACATATTCAAATATTTGGGAAATGAAACATATGATAAGGGTGAGCATAGATGCCCAATAAGAGAAGATAAGGGAGACATCAATGATTACATAACCATAACATGAGAATAAGGGTATAACAACATAAATATATCATTTTTAAGACTATACCATTTTTATCGGAGACCATAATCATGATTCATTGAATAAATCTTCTTAATTGAAAAGACATGAATAATAATTGAACATGAGACATTAAAGAATAACATTTCATAATACATGTAATTATGTAATACACATAAGCAAAAAAATCATTTTCCTTGTAGTTTATGATCTTTGAAAATACTATCATCATGGAATGGTTTCTTTCCTCAATCCATAATAGAAGTAAATGATAACTCATAATACTATTATAGTTTAATGTGTTTGTTCCCTAAACCATAGTTGCATTAAAGGTTCAATCTAAATATTATCGTAGTGGATAATGTCCCTTACTAAACTTGGTTAACTCCATATTCCATTCATTATTATATCATATAAAATCCTTCTTTAACCAAAATGTTAGAGGGAAATATAGGTCCCACCCATCATATAATGAAAACTATATATGTGTGGGCCACATGAACGTAAATGATTCATAATATCAAATCCCAGTAAAAGAACTGGGTTTCATAAACATTTCATCTTATCATACCCCATAGAAATGAAACAGATTTCATAAAATCAAGTCATCATAAAAAAACTAACAATAGATAGAATAAGGATGAAAACAGTGGATAATATCCCCTTTATATTATAAATAACATAAAATAACACTATTCTATATGGGAAATCAAATTTACACAAATAACATGAAATAATTCATATGGAAGATACCCATTCCATTTGGAAATCCTTTTATTCAATCTCCCCAACTATAAATAAAACATTATATTTGAAAATAACATTATAATATTGTAATTGATTTTTCAAATCAATAAATAGTCGTTAATAAAAATTTGGCCATGCCATATAAGTTAAAAAATATTCCATCCATATTTTTGGTAGAAAAATCACAAAGATCCTCATTTAGAAAATGAACAAAAAGACTCCTTTTAAACAAATTAGTAAAACATAAAAATTATGGAAAAATATTTTAAATTAATACTAAAAATATTTTGAAAAAAAATTGGGAACATGGACATGGAAGATATATATTCCCCTATGGAGAATAAAATATAAAAAATACTAAATAATTATGAGATTTTGAAACAAACAGTTACATAAATTTTTTTCTTTATTCATTTAGATTAAAACCACTTATATAATAAATATAGATTAATTATAAATTTATTCCATCACCATATTAATATATCTCATACAATTTATTATTTATTTTTAATATTTTATTAGCCATTTATTAATTATTTTTTAATATCATTATTTTTATGATAATGTCATTATTTTCTAATCATCTTCTTGTTCGAAACTCTTTGTCCTTATATATTGATCATGGTCTCATCATTTCTAAAATTATAATCATTTTATAAATATTATATATATATTTTATATACATATATTTAATAATTCATAAAAATTATAGAATAAAAAATGAATTTCACTCTTAATGTAGATAGCAGGTCGAACGCACGTGCAAACATGGTATACATGTTTAGACGTATGGAATTAATGAAAGGAAAATATTAATTAAAAATTAAATATTCATTATTATATCATATATATGATATATTGTAATCAAATTCATCATTTTTACAATCTATGTGAAATATAAACGAAAAAAATACATCGCATCTTATGGATGTTTGTCCATATGTATGCACGAGTGACATTTTTGTTACCCAAAAGGTTTGATTGTAAGATGTTAGACATGATATTATCATTGATGAAGTATAATTATTTAATAAAAATAATATATTAATATTAAACCCATTATAAAACTACTCCATAAAATATGGTGATTAAAAATAAATTGTATCGCTATGTGTTAATGGTAAGTTGTACATACGCATGAGCGATACTTTCACTTTTTATTTGATGGGATAGATGGTGTACAATGATGTTTTCTTAAAAATAATAAAATTTTATATGATTTTATATAATTAATTAAAGATATTATGATGAATATAATAGATTCTTATGAGATAATTAATTGTATAAAATAAAGTGATTAGTTTAAGGAAATTACCTCTTCAGGGAAAAAAATCTATTAAATCATATATTAGAGACTCTAGAGTTTGTCTATTTAGTAGAAAATAAACATTATAATGTTATCTGGGAAGTGAAAAATATATTTTCCTAGAGTTTTGTCTCACTATAAGGCTCAATTTAGTGTAATTATGTAAAGGTGGAAATTTCATTTTATAATTGATGTGAGGGACACTTTTTTAATTTCTTATAAGATTAAATTTGTTAAAACTATTATATATAATAATTCATTAAAATGTTATATAAATGTACAGTGGATGAAATTTTGGACTATATTATTATCCCTTATGTTATAATTTAATATGTTTTTATTTTTCTAATAATTTAATTAAATATTAAACACAAGAGATATTTTTTTTAATACTATTAATTACTATGAAATAAAAAAATCCAGAAAAAAAATTCAAATTTTAACTAAATATTTTATTATATCCTAAAAATATTATTATCATATATTTAATTAATGTGTCACCTCAAATATCTCAAATTATGTTACTTTTAATATTTTTAATATCATTTATTTCATTACTCCATTATTTAAATAATATTTTTACCATCATTACACATAAATTTATGGAAAATATTTATTCATTAATAATTCAAAAGAAAATATCATGATAAAGATATATATTATATATTTTAAAATATTTTTTATAGTAAAACATATTATATGGATGACTACATATTAAAAATATTGTAATTATTAAAATCAATTGTTTAGAAAGTTTGAAAATTCTTAAATATAAATATTATAAAGGTCGTAATCTATTAAAATTTTCATAAAAATGTCATATAATAAATTCATGGATGAATATGTATGTAATGGAATGATCAAATAAAAATAAAGATTTTTTTTCTTCATTTTATAATCCTTATCATTTTATTTTTAACTTTAATTACATAATTTACTCTTTATCGTGATAACGAAAATTTATTATGGTTAATATTCATATATAACATAATTAAGTTTGACCTATAATGAATCCCCCGTATTTTATGGTATGTATATTCTTAAATGAATTAAATTTATTCAATAGTTTATGTTTCATGCAAACCAATTCTTAAGTGAACCATATTATACGATTAAATATTAACATGACTCTTCAAATAGTAATTTGACCATTAGAAATTGTAGTCTAGATATTAGATTAATAACATAACCCAAGAAACTATAAATAAAAATTAAATATCCCATAAATAAAATTATGAAATATGTATCTTCTAAAAGGAAAATAAATATTTCAAACATGATTAATTAAGTGCAGGTTTTTTGTGAAACATATATGTTTATTTACAGTTTTATTATTGTTTAATTATTTAAAAGAGAATTTATTTTCTTAAAATGGATTCATAATGTAGTATTTTTAAATATTATAATTATATAATAATTTTATGGCACCATAATTAAGTTTTCAATGTGTCATAAAATAAATTATATTATTAAAATAATAATTTTTTGAATAAATGATTATTTAATTAAAAATAATATTTATCATATAGAAGAAATTTTAACCATAAAATGGAGTCCATTTTTTAAAAGCATCATCTCAAAATCATTAAAGGGATATTTTTTATTTGGTTAAATACAGCCATTTTTTGTGGATAGTAAAAATACAGTTTTTCACATTACCAGTGTATCTCAAATAACATTATTTGTGATGTAATAAAGAGGTAATTATTAATAGAAATTTAGTTTATAATATGATATAATTAACTTAAAAAATGGTTCACTAAAATATAATAAATTTTATTTCCAATCTTCAAAATAACATTCCATAACTGAAAGTCAAAACTGATTCCTTGAAAGAACATTTTTCATTCCTTTCCACTTTCTTTTTTACTAAGTTCATGAATTAAAATTATAAAGGGGATTTAATGTCTCAAAATAATTTATTTATATTAATATAAGATTTATATTTTCAAAAAATTTCTATTATAAGTTTTACCTTTGATATATACTTTTAGTCTAAAAATACCCCTCTCCTCCTGTATAAATACCCCATATCCATTCTCTTGGAAAACACTCCACCCACTCTTTAAAAATACAAATATCTAACAAAATCATCCCTCTTGAGAATATTAAAGAACATATAGACTTTATGGAGAAATAAAACTCCAATAACCATGTATTTATATCTTCTTACAAGTGAAGCTACACCAAGGATTAAGTAAGATTTGATTTGCCTTTCCCTTTTAAATTCTAACTTGCATCTACTTCATACTACCCTCTATAGTCCAAAGATTCATGATAAATACGTTGAAATATATATAATTTAAATTAATGATTTTAATGGAATATAAATCATAAAATCCCTTATCTTCTCTTTTTATTCAAAAAATGAAAGCATCATTCGTGAGATGTCAATTCACTGCCTTCGGGAATGATAAATCACTGTTTTCCATTAAAAACATAAAGGATTTTCATAAAACCAATGTTATGGTCAAACCAATTGAAATAGGTATATTATATTTTTTTAATCTTCTATAACTAATATATATATATAATATTAGAAATTAAAAAAACTAGTTTGTAATGATTGAAAACCAGCCAAAATAAACTTCTCATTCTCTATTAACCTTTAATCTAATGATTAATTCTCATATATGAAAAAAAGTGATATCTAAGGACATATAAAATTATGAAAGTATATTAATACCATATCATTTCAATTCTGTAATTTTTCTTCTATTTGACAATAATTCACATAATTAAACTCAAGAGAACCAATCATAATATCATGAAATAAATGATCTTGAATTAATGAAATTGAATCTTATAACTCATCAAAATTTTGTTAATGAAATTAATAAAATTATATGAAATAAAATAAATGTATAAAATTAAATTAATTATATAATTAATGAATCTAATTTGATAATCAAGGACATTATGTACATCTGTAGAATGCTTCTAGAAAAAAGGTAAGGTTTTTCTCATCTCACATTTATTTCTATAAGATGTGCATCGTTCACCACTTATTCCTTATGTGTGGTGTATGCATACTACTGTTTGGTATATATTATCATGAATATAATTATTTTTATGGTATTAAAGGTTCATTTTATGATTATTAATTTTATGTGGCATATGATTCAATTGATTACAAAGTGGAAAGGGATTCTCTTCAAGCCTCCATTTTCCTTCGGGCTACGCTTTCACTCTAATTACCCCAATGTAATTTCAAATTATTTATAATCACTCTTCATAAATTTAATTTTTAGGTTCTAAACATATTTTAACATCTCAATTCATATTTTTTATGGTTAAATACAGGTTTTATTTGATTTTCTTTTCAATTCCTCCCTTTAAGCAACCCCAATTAAAGGGAATATCCCAAATTATTACTTATTTTCCAGTACACTACAATGTATATTAAAAACCACATATACTTTTATAAAATTATTCATTTCATTGAAAAACAATATAATTTTATTTTTGGTTTTATGAAAACAAATATTCATTTGTCAGCTATAAAGTCTCATTAATATTTTCCCTTAAACAACACTAAAGTGAATCATTTCTAAAATTTATTATGCACTTTTTTATATGTTTTTCACATAATAAGGACAAAATTTATCAGGATATATACCTATATTCCTATATTAATCAATTATTTCATGGATATTATTATGATACACATTGTAACTATTTTTATACACGGTTTTTACCATGATAATTATTTTCTTGACTGGTTAAATATTAATAATCCTGTATTTTTTATTTAATATTGACATTTATGAAAAGGAAAATTAATTAAATTGTTTGTTTGATTTTTGAAGAATTTTTTGGAATTTTATAATATGGGTGGGGTACTAGATATTAAAATATCAATGGTTTGGATACTATTTAATGTAATATCTACAGGTTGGGGACCATTTAATACAAGCCACTCGATGAATCGATAGTTTCTTGAAATGTAATCATTTGGAAAAAAATACTTCATGTTTTTTCCAACAAAAATTGGATTAGGTTCTACCCACAATCATAAAACATCATGGGAATATACAAGATGATATAATTTTTATAGTTCTGGATACGTGCTATTTAAAAATTAATAAATCCCTTAATTCAGTATTCATTTATTACCATCCAATAGATTTTCATTGTTTCAAAATCTATAGATACATTTTAATTATTAATTTATTTATTGGAATGTGTTTTTTAGTTATTTACCTTACCATTTTGACTATTCTTATTAATTCAAGTTATATTCTATTATACCTAACACATACATAGCATTTGAGCTCACTAATTTATTTATTGTCCATCCCAAGGTTATGAAGGTGGACTCTTTGAATATGTGTCAAGGAAATAGTTTATGTTTTCTTTTATTGTGTTCTCTGTTTAATTAACAGTTTAATAAGGGAACCATTAATGTATCTATTTAATCAAGACCCATAGACTGACTAATCATTTGTGATGTTATCTCTTATATATATGTCGTTATAATAAGATGACCACTGACTCTGGGAAATTGGGTTAATGGTTTTTACATGTTGTTTCAAATATTGTTTTGTAGAATCCTTGTAAACTATATTCAGGAAAACATAGATTAGAAAATGAAACCATATGAGCATATTTTGAAATATTCACAAAGAAACCTAGAATATGATATAGAGATTAGTTATACCTAAATTTTAAATTTATCTTATGTATTTCACTAGTTTTGATATTATACCTTCTGTTTTATAATAATATGATATAATCTTGAGTATGTTGTCATTTATAGGTGTAAACTCGTAGAATGAATGGGAACCTCACCAATTCACATGATCTAAAGAGTAATAAGGATAATATCTTTTCTGGTTTTATTCCAATATTTCTATGGGAAAAGGCCTCAAAAAAATTCTCATCATATGAGCACATAGTATAATGTAACAATGAGATAATGAATAAAATTCTCTGAGTATTATTGATTCAGAGGGAAGAATGAGAAAAAGAGTTAAACTAAGTAAAAGATATATCAAGGAAAGAATAGAAATAATTATTTTCCCACATGTGGAAATATTGGAATGGACCACACATGTAATTGGATAAAATGAATGGGAGTTTTATATAAATTTGGAGAGAAAAGGACACCATTATTGTCATTTCAATGAAAAGAATAATGTTTTCAATTTAAAGTCATTCAAATTCCAGGGAATATGACACTACATAAATAAATTTCTCATGTGTCAAAGGAATATTCACCAAAAGAGTATTATTGATCATGGTCAATCTTGTGATACTATCACAGATTAAGATGAATGATAAATATATATGTTTTTTGAATCAATAATTATGTTACTTGATTATTTTTAAAAAAATTATCTAGTTATAAGAGTCTGAGGTATATAAGGATTGTGTGTAGTACTTTTTCTTCCATGAATATGAAGTAAGTGATTAATAACATCTTCCACCATGATAATTGATTATGTTGTATGTTTTTCATCTTGAAAACACATGACATCGGAAATATAACCCTAAATATGGGCATTATATAATAATAAGTACATGTTTATGGGATATTATTGGTTACCAGGGAGGTGGAAAGTGATATTATAAATTATATTATTATATAATGGTTTGATGTTTGGATTCATGGAATGTATATAGAAACCTATTATTTTACTATTGGAAGAAAGCGTTTTTTATAATGGTTTAAAAGAGATTATGGAATTTATATATTTTTTTATGTGGAAAAAAGAGAAAAATTATTTTAAGAGTTCTTATGTTTAATTGATTTTTGAAATTTATTGACCTTCCTTATTTATTTTTTAGGAATATGAATTTAAAAAGATATATTTTGGATGATTCTAAAGGTTAACTACTGTTGTGCACTATGTTGCATTTGTTTTCAATAAGGTGTCAATGATTGAATGGATGACAAGGAGTGTCAATATGTGAATGAAAAATGATGTGATGGTGATGGTGATGTTGTTAATAAGATGTCAAGGATTGAATGGATGACAAGGAGTGTCAATATGTGATTGACAAAGTATGTAATGGTGATAGTGATGATTGGAAAATGACCATGGTATTAAGAAGCATGTCACTTAGGAGAATCACTAAGTGTCATATAAGGTAATGGTTGAAACATTCTCCATACACAATCAGACGATTGTAGAGATGATTTTTAGTTCAAAGAACTTGTATCAAGAAGATACAATGTCACAATATTGTTAGAAGTCCATGCATTGTCTTCAAAACGCATGAGGAGATAAAGAAGTGCCATCCACTATCACTAAGTGGATGAGGAATGAATAAGAGATCCATCACAAACTCTAAGTGGATGAAGTGAAATGATGAACCATCCACAACTACTAAGTGGATGAAGTGGTTTGAAGAAGACCATGCACTATATCTTAGTGCATGAGGATTTGAAGATGATCCAACCTCATCTGTGATTGGATCAAAGAATAACATTGAATATCATGTGATTTATGATTAATAGTTGATGAAGATACTTGAGATATTCTTGCGAATTCCATCTCATAATAGGAGAAGAAGAAGAGATGTTGAAGAAGATATAAGGAGTATATAATTCTAATGAAGAAGAGAAGGTGAAGGAGAGGAGAATGGAATGAAGAAGACTTGTTCCTACTTAGTTTAACCAAGTATACAAGGTGGAGATTATGTAAAAAGGGGGCCTTCCCACGAGCAACCTACCCAAGCTTCAACCCAAGGTACATGCAGGACCACAAGGGGTCAACCACGCCCATGATGAGGCATAGGCAGAGCCAGCCCGCAGGAGGCCGGGTCATGTGTAAGCCTGAGCCACGCGGAGGTCAAGCACGCGTAGCGTGGGCACCAAGGGCGCACCCGGGGAGGAGCATAGTGGGCACTGGAGCGCTCATGCAGGAGAACCGGTTCTAGGTGGCACTTGAGGGGGGAGATTATATTTCTGAACTGATTCTAGGAGGAACTGATTGATAAACCGCACAAGAACCGCGGCGCGTTTCAATGTGGGAAGGGTTTTGGAAACGCGGAGGAAATCATGTCCGCTCATCCGATTGCACATCTGATCACTACCGTCCATCTCATCCACGGCACCTTTTTATAATCCCAGCCATCCGCGATCATTAAATGCGGATCCAATGGCTCAGAAGGTTGTCTTCAACCCCTCACCGAGCTGAGGACACCCCGCGATGCCTCCTACGAACCAAAAGCACCCGAGTGATGGAGATGAATCTCCTGACCGCCTCTGATGAAGATGAGGCCTTCATTGTGTTCGTCTCCCCATCATGAAAACATGAATGTGTTAAAAGTCGCATACATGCAACGAGATAAAGAATTAGGATGAGGCCAAAGAAAACGGAGTTGCGAGGCAGTGTGTTCTTGCATGGATCGGTCTTGATGAAGGTTTGTATGTGTTCGTAGACGCATGCACATGAAGGAAGGTGAAGAAGAATGGACCCGTGTTGAACATAGAAGAAAAACAAGATATGAGGATAATCTTGGAATCCCAAAGTTTTAGGGAAATCAAGATTTTGTTATGCGGAAGATCTGAGGCACCCTCTACCTACAAAAGGAGGATTTGATGCCTTGATGAAGGTTGCTGATCACTTGAAAAAAAAAGTCACGTGAAGCTCTGAGCAACGCGAAGAAATGCTCCACGCACAACCTGTGTGGAAGAATAGCTCGGAGCCACCTGAGGCTTCGAGAGAGCCTTTTGTGCAACCCATGCGCGAAAGAATTTAAGGAGGAGGCCACTCTTCGTGCTCCCCTTGCACAACAGGGAAGAAGCCGAGCCGTGTGAACGTGCGTGCCCGCTGATCGAAACACTTGTGCGGTTGCAAGAGGCCACACATGCACGCCCTCTATGCCCACAAACTCTCGTGGTAGAAGGAAGCCACCGCGCCACCTGCGTGGTAGGAGGGAGCTGCCGCACCTGCGCGACAGAAGGATTTTCCACACCACTTGTGTGGTAGAAGCTTCCGCACCCAGCGCGGTTGAAGACATGAATTGGCCGCATCCTTGCTTGCCCTCCTTTGAAGCGGTGATGAAGAGGAGAAAGGCCACAACACATACTTGTGTTTGTGTGTGTGTTCAAAGTGGATAGAAAGGACACAACATACCTTGGTTGTGTGTGTGTGCAAAGAAACAAGAAGTCTAAAGCATTCATTAAGTGTACAAGAGAAGGAAGGTCGTCTGTGCATAAAAAAAAGGTGGCCCAAAAGAGCACATGTGTGGGTGAAAGGTGCATCCCCAAGGCCCTACGGGTTTTGTGTGGTAAAAAGGTGAAGATTAAATCACCTTAGTGTGTGCACAAGTGGAGTTTGCACACTTTGAATAAGAAGGAAAGAACAAAGGAAAAGAAGAAGGTGTGTGTCCAAAGTGAGTTTACACCCATTGAGGGTCTTATCACACCAAGAAGAAAAGGGGAGTGAATGATTTTTTTCATGTAAGTGCACACCTAAATAAAGAATAATTTGTGTGTGTGCATTTGAGAAGTCCCAGAACAAACGTCCTTGAAGATAATTGAGAAGCCATGCAATCAGTGCGTGATGATTCCGAGATTCCATGCACTTAGTGCATGAAGTTGACTTCAAGAGAGACTGAAGCCAGAATGAAGTCAAAGACATCATTTATCTGAGTTTTTCAGTAGTTAAAAAGTCCAAGAAGATTGAGTGGGAATATTCAGTGCAAGAACATATTTCCCAATCATGATTCTTGAAGATAGAGGTCGGGTCATCCTTAGAAGATGGAGATAAAGCCCGAGAAAAAAAGAGGTGTCATGATAACCACAAGTGATCAAAAGAAGTGAGCAAGGCCAACATAACTTACTAAAGTCTGTTGAAGACTCTTGAAGAGCATAAAAAAGAAGAGCTACTCGTGTGACTCGAGGAGTTAGGAGAAGACCCCCTTTGAGACTCAGGGTGGAGAAGTCTTCGGTGGAAGCTGAAGTAGGCCAGTGGGACTCTGGTGAAAATGTGGGATGCAGTATAAAGACCCTCCTGTGGGACTCAAGAGAGGTATAGTGTGACTTTGTACCGACCATTGTAATTTTGAAACATTATACTGGATAAACCATGTTGGGGAATTTTACCAACATGGCAAGGACATAGGCCTTTGGAGCCAAACCTCGTAAATCCTTGTGTCATGTGCCTTTACAGTTACTGCATCACCCGAGGAATGGAAGTGAGATACAAGAAGACTTGATCAAGGCCATAACAAGACATAGAGGTTTAATTGATAAAGAATCAATTAGTAAAAATTTAAAAAGGATCACTCATTCACCCCTCCCCCTCTCAGTGATCACACTGATCTGGGCACATCAACTACTTAGGGAATGTATTATGAATATTATTGATTATGATTAAAGTTTGATTTATCACGTTGGATAACATTTCCTTACAATATTTGTCTTATTATACATTTAAATAATTTAGAAATGACATAGAGATTTTATGATGTATAAAAGTGATTAAATCATAATTTTTTTTCATAAATAACAATATCTAGATTTATGAAATCAATTGGAGTTAGATGGAAGCACAACCGTAGAATGATATTATACTTATGATTTTAAAAACCATAAGGTAAGATTATTTTGTAAAATTAATTTATGTATTGTAAAAGAATACCTAAACTCAAGGAAAATGAATATGGGACAAAAGCATTATCTATTTAATTTTTTTAATAAGAAATCAATGGAATTTTATGTGATAAATTTTTTTTGGTTTTTTATGATAAACATAATAAATTTAATGTTATATATCACTGTCCATCATAACATGATATTTATATTTCTATTCCATGTCCACATTTTCATTAATATTAGCATATTTTGGAATAGTATTTTTGTGTTGACCTTCAGATTTCAATTTTCCAATTTTTAAGAGTATGTTTTTTAAACCTTTTTTACAATGTTGGTTCCCCCAAATAGGATATTTAATGTATCGACATTTGATTTTCAATGTAAAATTTTAAATTTTAACGAAACATTTGATTAAATGAGGGGAGAATATAATCCCCCAATATTTTATTGTTTGTATCACCTTAATAAATTCAAGTTATTTGATAGTTTATATTTCACACAACACAAAACCATTATAAAATGAACCGAGTTATACTATTAAATATTATCATAACCATTGGAATAGTAACATGACGATTAATAATAGAAATCTAACCATTAAAATAAGATCCTATCCTATTAAAGTTTAAATATATTTTTGATATCTAATAAATGAAAATATGATATATTTATATTGTAATAATTAAATAATGTTATTAAAAATGATAAATTAACAAATGGTATGATTTAAAATAAAAAAAATTTATTTAGAATTTTATTATTAAAGTAATTATCTAAAATAATATTTATTTCCAAAAAGAAGTTTCATAAATTAGTAATAATATATATTATAAGTATAAGACACTTTTATGAGACCATAATTAAATTTTCAATCTATCATAATTTATGTTATAATATTAATTTCAATTTTTTCCGAATAATTTACGATTTAAAATTAAAATTAAATTTATCAAATATAGGAAATTATTTCCCAAAATTTATTCCATTTTGGAAATCTGAAAGTGAAAAAAATACAGTGGTTATTTAATTTAAAATTTTATTAAATACTTTATATAATATATTAATTTATTATTTATATAGTAAAAAATCATTATTATTTGTTTTAGCTTTGATATATTATTTTATTCAAAAAATACCCATATCCTCCTGTATAAATAACCCCTCTCCCATCCCTTGGAAAACCACTAATCTCACCCTTAAAAATCCAAATATCTACCGAAATATTCCCTATTAATCCTTTTAAACCCCTTAGCAACATAATCGACTAAAAAAATTCTAATAAAAAAATATTTATTGTGTCTTAAAAGAGAAGAAACATTAAGGATTAAGTATGTTCTAATCCACCTTTCTCTTTTAAATTTTTAATTTTCTACCTCCTATCTATCTCCACATTCTAAAATTACATGAAACTTATTGTATCATAAATTTATTATAAATTTATTTTTTTAATGTAATATCAATAATTAAATCTCATCTATTCTCCTTTTATTCTAAAAATGATCACATTATCCATGAGGTGTCGATTCACTACCTTCATGGATGTTGAGTTTCTGTTTTACATTACTAACTTCATGGTTGTTAATAATACCATTTTATGGTGAAACTATATTGAAACATGTATATTATATCTTTTTTAATGTTCTGATATAATATATATATATATATGTTAAATAATAAAATAAAACTATTTAGTGATGATTTAAAAATCGCAAAAATAATCTTATTATTTTTTATTAACATTTTTTCTAAGGAGTCATTCTCATATTTGGCGAAAAATTATATATAAGGAAATTTAATGTTATGGAATAATATTAATACCATATAATTTAAATTATATAGTTCTTCTTCAATTTTTACATGAACTCCCATAATTAAACTCAATGGAACCATTCATAAAATAATGAAACAGATGCTCCCAGAACAATGAAATTGAATCTTATAAGTCATTAAAAGTCCATATATGATTTAAATACAATTATACGAAATAAAATACATTTATAAATGGTTACAAATTTTTTAATTACTTAACCTAATTTTATAATCCATGAAATTATTTATAAGTGAATAATTCTTTCAAACATAAGGTAAGGGTCTTCTCATCTCATTTTATTTATTCGAGATATTCTTTATTCACCACTTATTCTTTGTGTGTGTTGTATGTATATGGTTCTTTGATATATCATATCACGAATCTATTTATCAGCTTAGAATTAATTGTTTTATTTCATGATTATTAAATTTTTGGGGAATATGATATAATTTATTGCAAAGTGGTAAGGGATTCCCTCTGAACCGTCATTTTTCCTACAGGTTTCAATTTCTCTCTCTTTATCCAAATATACATCATAATTGATTTTACATAATCATAATGAATTCTTTGTGTATTCAACAATCATATGTTAATAGATCAATTTTTTTTATGGGGAAATATATGTTTTCTAAGGTTTTGATATCAATTCCCCCTCATAAGAAAGCCCAATTAAAGGAAACGTTCAATTTATTACCCTTTATCATGTAAACTCCAATAACTATTTTATGGCATAAATATTTCAAAAAACTCGCATTATCATGAAAAAAATTCAAATTTAATTTTTGGTTTCATTATAGTACTCTTAAAATTCATTTTAATATTTTTCCGCAAAACACAGTAAAGTGGCTCATTTCATAAATTTATTATACACTTTTTAAACTTGTTTTAACTTTATTTAGATATAATTTATCATTATATATGCCTATTTTCAATTTTTAATCCATTATTTCATGTATATTATTATTTTCTAATCCATATAAAATTTTTTCTTAGGGTGTTCACCTTGATATTTTTTTGATAAACTAGGTAAATAATGATAAATCTATATCATTTATATAATATGAATATTGATGACAAGGAACATTATTTAAATAGATTATTCAATATATGAGGAATATTCTTTACTAGTAAAAAATTTGTTGGGTAATAATTATTTCAATCCATATGGGATGGGGTCCGATTAATGAAATCCTTATGGGTTGGGGACCAGTTAATTCACCCCCCCATACATCATTAGTCTCATTAGACAATGTTAGATAAAAAACCCTTCAAATTTGTTTACAAGAACAATCAAATGAGTTTCTATACAAAGAATTATACTTCCTTTAGAATATTCTTAATAGATTAATGGTTCATGTGCTAGATAAAACATGTCTAATAATTATTCATTCCCTTTATTAAGTTATAAATTATTTCTATCCATGTCATTTTAACAATGAAAAAATATATTGAAAAATTTTCAATCAGATTTTATTTATTTGTATGTATTTTTCAATTATTTACCTGACTATTTTGATTATAATTATTAATTCAAGTTATCATTCATTTTACCTGATCCTTATGGATCATTTGAGCTCACCCTTTTATTTTTTCCCCTTCACTAGTTTGTGACTGTGAAATATTTCAATATGTGTCAAGGACATAAATAATTTTTTCTTTTTTATGTACTATATTTAATTATAAATGTAATAATAGAACTATTTATGTGTCTAGTTCTTAATGACTAGTGAATAGATCAATCCATGGTGATGTGATATTTTTTATCTATTCCATTGTAATAAAAAAACTAATAAATCTGGGATACTAGGGTTGGAGTTGTTACACCAATTTACTAAACCTGGACCTCCTAATTACAAATTTAGAAGCCATTTTTAAAATTTATAAAGGCATAAGTGGAAGGATTTAATTGAAATCTTATGTGAAAAAACGTGATGAAGAATATTTTTTCTGGAAAAAAATAATTTTTAAAATTAAAAATGGTTTTATGATAAATTAAAGTATAAAGTCTATTTAAAAGTCCATAGTAGAATTATTTTAAATATAAATTATCTAGTAATTTTTTAATATCAATCCAAAATATAATTTCATTTTGAATGTACTTTGAAATAAAAACACTTCATTGAATATGAATCATTATTTTTTACTATTCATTAAAAATAAATATTTTCAAAAAACCCAAAAATCCATCCAAATAAATTTGAAAATTATATGAATTTTCTCAAATAAATTTTATGTAATGAATAAAAGATTCATTATAATATTCCCTCATAAAAAGTTGTAAAACTTATTTATGTGGAAAACACTTTGTATGAATAAATCGACTTTACTAAGAAATTGTGTGATTATATTCTCAGAATTTTTCAATAGTTTTATATTTAGTTGGAACTTTATATTTATTTAATAAATAAAATAATCCAATTCATACACTCCAATCGAACGGCTACACAAAAATGGAAAAATAAAAATTTAATATTGTTTCACGGTTTTTAAATCTAATTGTTGCATAAAACCCAAGCTATAAAATAAATAAACCTATCTAAAGAGAAATATTTCATAAGAATCATGGGGTTTTACAAAAACAACATTAAAAGGTTGTTAAATACAAACAATAAATTTGAAAACCAAAAAAATAATTTTTGAGGCATCAAAAAATAATGATACAAAATATGTCATCTTAAATAGTAAAGATATAAACTACAATTGGTAGCCTAAAGAACAAATTTAATCTAGTTTTAACATCATAATATAAAATAAATTCAAGAGGTAATGAAAATGATGGTGAAATAAATCTTAGGAGAAATCCTAAAATAACCATTTCCTATGCAAAAAATTCTAAACTCAAACATATTATAGGGAGTTCAATACCTTTTGACCCTTATTTAGAGTCTCTAAAAGGGATTCCAACATATTAATATCATAAAAATACAGCATGTTTCTATAATGAAATCAATGTCAAAAGTGGATGTTTTTCATGATAAAAAATATAATGACTTTAGGATAATGAGGTGATATTATGGTGGTAAAACAGTGAAAAAATATATAAAACACTCTAATACATAGTTCTAATGTATCTAACTATTTATGATGAAAACATATAGTTACTTTGAAATTTATATTATTGAAACGTTTAATAATGATAATTTTAATGTACCATTGATGGATGAAATGAATTTTATAAGGAATATGCATTTTTTAATCAAATTTTTTTTCAAAGAGAGGAGTTTTAATAGAGTATAGAAATTGAACATAATAATAATTACCTCTTTAGTTGTTCAAAATAATCACTGTTTCAAGAGAAAAGGTTTGGAAATTTCACTTTTCCAATCATGATTATGAAGTGTTAGTTGAAAATTGTTATATTAGACTTAGATGAATCTATAAATGTAATTTCTCACTCTCTTTACTCTATGTTATAGGCATTAAATCATAATATAAATTGAATTGAGATTCAAATATCAAATAAAATTATGTATATACCTTCTTTTGTAATTGATTATATTATAGTAAGTGTGATGGAAATAATTTACCCTACTGATTTTCACATGTTAGATATATATGATAATAGATCCAACACACATATATCATTAATATTAGGTAACCATTTATTAAAAATGCCTAATAAATGATAACAGTTTCAAAATGAAAACACCCAATTTATTTTGAATAAAATGTTTATTTTAATATATTTTTATCAAGGAAATATCCACTGTATGATCAATTAGAATTCCAAATCATTATGACAGATTGGCTCTCCTCTGATTCATTCCAATACATTCTCTACGGTGAATCACAATTTGATGTGTCTGGAGATAAAATCATTATTAATTTTGATCATTCCTTACATGGATATAATATTACTGTTATTAAATGATACTTATGTGTTAAAAAGTATTATCACGATCATTCAAAAGTGGTGTTTTTATAATAAATTATTTTTTTAATGAATGAAACATTTCATGTCAAGAATCTGCTTACTATTCTCCAAACTAATTTGAAAAATTGTTCTGTAAATGAACTTATAAGTAATCTAAATCAACTAAAATGATCATTTTAAATCAAATTTTTGACGCTACCGAATCCTTAAATTTTTCTAATCATGGCACTTTTTCTTAGAATGAATAACACTTAATCACTACAGAAATCAATTAATATTATTCTTATTTAAGGATTCATTAGGTGTTATGTTAGGTTCCAACAAGTCAATGAAACCTACCATACCATGTGTAGATAGACTACCAGACAAATATTTGAAATCGGTGCTTAAAAATTTAAAAAATTTAATTTTAGGGTGGAATGATAATCTCCCAATTAAAATTACAAAGTTTTTTCAATAGACTATGAAAAAACACTTTTGAGTTTTTAGGGTGATTAGAAATGCTATAGGATAGGCTTTAGCAGACCATCCTATAATTAGTCCTTAAATATGAGTTCAAATTATTTGTTAAATGGGTGATTATAAACACATTTGGAAATGTCAATGTGGTTATAAACCCATTAATAAATATAATATCTTTTTCATACAATACTCTAAATTCTTCACTAAAAATTATTCCCTTAGTTTTAGAGGAGGAAATATGATGAAAACCTTAGGAAAATTATATGGATATTATTGTTTCAAAAATTTGATGTCGAAATAAAGTTTTTAAAAGTTTGTGAGAATTATGTTGATAAACACTTGAGTATATTACCCTATGTTATATGTAAAAATAAATCAAATATATACAACATTAGGGAAACATAATCAGATTATGAATTTCATGGTTTATTAATTTTTAGATTGTGGTTATGTAACTTTGATAACTATTTTTATTCTAATGAAATGCCTCACTAGTTTTCAAAGCATGATGTTTCCAAGATAATGAGTGAATCAATGAAGTTAATTTGGGATAACCCATATCAATGGAACAAAATAAGTTGAAAAATATTTAGAATATATATCCAATATTTTTAAATATATTTATTTATAAAATCATTCCATACATTAATATATGACAGACAGTTTATACCTAACAATATAACAACTAATTTGTGTGACATGAGTTTTTTTTGGCCTACTATTTTAATGTATTATTTATATTTATATAGAGCTTGTGAAACATTCTACCATAAATAGAATATATAAAATATAGATGTGATTCCATAGAATTCCCTCTTGTTTTTTGATGTATTTGGTGTTTGGTGTATGAATATCAAGGCACAAAATCCTAATTATTTCTTATATCATTATGTGATTATTATTATATATTTTGTGTCAATGTGAATATAGTTTATTTACACGAGAATAGAAAATTCCATGTTTGTTGTATAATTTGTGAAAAAAAATTGTTTAGTTTATTTAGGATTCTTGGATTCATCATAATAGATGAAGTCACCCACTTATGTAATAGACATTCAGAATCTTTATTGATAAATTATAGAGTTCATAATATGGATTTCATACATAATAATCCTCATATAAATTGTGCGGATGATGTTCTAAGAAGATAAATACAATGAATTCAAGATAAACGCTTCCATCTAACTTGGAAATATTGATGTTTTATATTAAATGATTCTATTTTGGCATATATGATACCCTATAAAACTCCAATTGACATGTCACATTTTATATTAGTGTGTGGGAGATCATTTAATTTTCTGGTGTATTTAAAAAATAATGTTCATGTTAGTTGTTATGATCTATAAGATGGACTTGTTTGAATATAGGAATTGAATTAATTTTTTGAAAATGTTATAATAAATCAAGAAAGATTCATATATGATCTCATTGATTAACAAAAATAAGGAAAAATATTTAAATTATTATCTTATTCTAAATGAGGAGTTCAAGTAAGGACAAAAAATATTTATATTCATTTATATAACAAATATTTATTAATGAAAAATTTATTCAAAACAGTCTAGTCCATTTACTATTACTCGTGTGTTTTTTAGTGTTATAGAACTAAAACATTCCGAGGAAAGTGAACTATTTACTGTCAATGGTTATAGGATTGAGCTGTTTAGATTTAATTTTCAAGATCCTCAAGGGGAGAAGGTTATTATTCAAGCTTCTGAGTAAACATAATACTTGGTTATACCCTTCCTTCTTATTTTCTAAGATTTAAATTTTTAAATAAACATGATGAACTATTTTTGAATGTTTTAATTGAAAATAATTACTGTGGGGAAAGGATTACCCTTTTTATTTTTTGTTTTAATGTCATTTTATATGTTTTTACATTATTTTAAGATTCTAAAATGAAACATGTTTATTTAATAATTGTGATGAAAATCACATTCCCTTATTATAAATCTTATATAGAATGTGATTAAGTTAGTGGTGTGTTTTTTGTGGAAAATATTGTTTTAATATATTATTAAAACCCATTTACATAATTTTAACTATGAAATTGAATACTTGGTAAGAATTGAATTGATAATTATAACTCCCCAAAACACACACATTTAATTATCAAGTGTTGGGTATGGGTCTTTAATTTTAGCCAAACTGTAATTTATTTAAATGTATATCGATATTTTCCATTGAATTTCTCATGAATATCTAGTTCGGAAGTGATGTATTTCATTCTCAATTGATTAATATTTCTTCTTTAAAATGAAAGATTTTGTTTTAATTTTTATGATCAAGAAATCCATTTTACACATTTAATTAATCAAATTAAACACTTTATATTACTCTTTATGTGACCATGTGTCTGATTTTATTTTTATTTACAATTAATCATTCAATATGATTTGATAAGATATAATGATATAAAATTTTAACTTCTTCACTTGTATGGGAAAAAAGTATAGATAAGTAAAAGAAACAGTAAAGAAGGTGGAGCTTCTTAATAATGAACTTATAAAGATATATTCAATAAATCCTAAATTGAAATTGTTGTTTGTACTATTATACAAGTCCTATAAAGGTATTTATATGTGAGGAATTATTTTATAAAAAATTTATCATGATAAGAATGATCTATAGGTCATGTAGGGAGACCTAAAGAATAAATACTAGTCAACAAAACAATGAAACCATTGAATGAAGTACATCACATATATTTGGAGGAAAAATTACATTAGATACTAACATGAGTTGATTTGATATTATTTAATGTGTTCAAGATATCCCTTTGATGTATATGAGTTATTTAGAGGTGGTCATAATTGATTTTCTAATGGTTCTGTTTCATTTTAGATATATCTTGAATTTTTTATATAAGACTACAAAATAGATAGGTATGTTACTTGATAAAATTTTGTTAAGATGGGTGTATAAATTATTGATGTGCACATATGACATTGAATATTGTCTCATAAGAGGTTTTATTTTTCAATAATATTTTCAATGCATTATCATATATGTCTTTTTAGTTTACAGATATGATATTTGAATTGTTTGTATGTATTTTTCAGACAATTTAATATATATGACGTTCATGTATGACATTATATAATCACATATAATATTTGAAATGATTCATTAATTTTCAACGGAGTGAATATGATATTGATATATATTTTGGAGGTTGAAATATGAAGAACCCCTTTGGAAAAATAGATGGATACTATTGTTTCAAAAATTTGATGTTAAAAGAAGCATATATAAGTTAGTGAGAACTCTAGGGATAAATATTTGACTAGAATACCCTATGTTATAAGTAAAAACTATCAAATATCACTACCCATTAAGTAAACCTTTTCTGATGAAGAGTTTCACAGTTTTTAAATTTTTTTCCCACGGTTATATGACCTTGTCAACTATATTTATTGCAGTTAAATGCCTCACAAGTTTTCATAGAATCGTGTTTCCAAAATAACGAGTGAATCAAAGAATTAAATTTGGGATAACCCATTCTTTTAGCACATAATAAGTGGCCAAATATTTAGGAAATGTATCCTAGATTTTGAAATTTATTCATTTCTAAAATTCATCCATACTTTTACATATAATTGATAGTTTAGACGACATAATATAACTAGAAATTTGATTGAATTGTGTTTTTTCCTACCATTTAAATGAATTCAGTATAATTATGTTGGGCTCGTGTAACTATCCAATGATTGTCGAATATCTCAAAGATATATGAGATTCTATATAATACCCTCTTATTTTTTGATGTGTTTGAGGTTTGGGGTATAAATTTCAAGGGACCATATCCTAATTATTTTTTATATAATCACGTAATTATTATTTCTTATTTTGTTTCAACATGAATATAGTTTATGTCCACTATAATGGGAAATTCCAATTTTGTTGCATTATTTGTGGCAGAAAATTTGTTTTATATATTTTGGATTCTTGGATTCATCATTATAGACAATGTCACTCACTTCTAGAGTGGACATTAAAAATATTTATTGATAAATTCATTAGTTTATATTATTGTTTCTATAATAAATAATCCTCATATAAATCGCATGGATGATGTTCTCATAAGATAAATCAAATACATTCTGGAGAAACTATTCAATATAACATGGAAAGAATGATGTTTTAGATTAAATTATTCTTTTTTTGTGTATAGGATATCCAATAAAACATCAATTGACATCGAACATTTTAGTTCACTTTGTTGGAGATAATTTCATTTTCTAGTGTAGTTTAAAAACAATGTTTGTTGTGCTTTTAATATCAATAACATGGACATGGTCTAATATAACCATTAATATAATTTTTTGAAATTGTTATACCAAATAATGAATGATTCCTATAAGAAATATTTTATTAAAAATAAGAAAACCAAATCATATCATGATTAGTTGATACCAAATAAGGAGTTAAAATATGAAGACAATTTATTCCGATTCGATTATAGAATAAATATTTATTAAGGAAAAATTTATTCCAAATGATCTAGTCCTTTTATTATTACTCATGTGTTTTCATTTGGTGTTTTATAAGTGAATCATTCCAAGAAAAGTAGACTATTTACCATCAATCATCATAGGATTGAGCTGTTTAGATTCAATTTGTTAAATCCTCTAAGAGAGGTGGTAATTGTTCAATCATCCTAGTAAAATTAATTCTAGGTTATACCCTTAATTACTATTATTATTTTCTAGTATTTGGATTTCTAAATTCTCACATAGAACTATTTTAAAATGTTGACATTGCAAATAATTGGTGTGGGGAAAGGTTGTCCTTTTTTATTTTTTTATTCTTAGTTTTTGTTTGTTATTGTTTTATTAAATTATTTGATGACTCAAAAATAATACATGTTTCTTGAAAATTATAATTAAAATTCAAATTCACTTATTAATTTTATTTATAAATATTTTATAGTTTGTGATTAAGTTATTGGTGTGTCTTTTAGTTGAAAAAATAATCCTTCTTTATATAATTAGAACCCATTTACATGATTTTAACTACTAAATAGAATACATGGAAATAATTAAATTGATAATTATATCACTTCCATGTACACACATTTAATGGTCACGTGTTTGGTATAGGTCATTAATTTTATTCAAAAATTATTTTTTTAATTATTTTTTTGATTTTTTCATGGAATTCATCAATAATATCTAGTTCTGAAGTGATATGTTTCATTCTCAATTGAGTGAGATTTTTTCTTAAAATTGAAGGATATTTTAATTAATTTTTGTAATCATTAAATCCATTTTATACCTATGATTAAAAAATATAATATTTTGTATTAGTCATTAATTTATCATGTTTTAGATTTTATTTTTTTAACAAGAAAATATTAAATGTGTTTTGGATAATATATAATGATAAGAAAATTTAGCTTCTTCAACTGTATATGAAATAAGAAAGGATAAAGAAAAGAAACGTTGACGGAGGTGGAGGAGCCTATTAATTGACTAATGAATATAGATTCAAGAAACCATTAATTTAAAGGATTGGTTATGCTATTATACAAGTCCAATATAGTTTTTGAAAGGTGAGGAAACATTGCATAAAAATATTATCAAGATAAGAATGAAGTTTTAGATATATAGGGAGACCTTAAGAAGAAAAATATTCCAAGAAAACTATAAAACCATCCATTGAATTTATTCACCTATAAGTGGGAGAAAAAATAACATTGGATGATAATATGAGTTGATTTGATTTATTTAATGTTGTTGAGATATAAATTTTAAGGTTTTGGGTTGTTTACATGTGGTCATATTTGATTTTATAAATGTTGCATTTCATTTTAGATAAATATATAATTTTGTATATCGTTCTATGAAATTTCTAGATAGTTTACTTCATAATATTTTGTTGAGATGGGTGTATAACTTATGGATGTATAAATATTAAGTTAAAGATGATATCATAATACATTTTATTTTTTCAGAATATTTTAAAAGAATTATCATGTATGCCTATTTTGTTTACAGATAACATATTTGGAGTTTGTGTATGACTTTTTCAGACTGTGTAAGTTATTATAAGTGAATGTATGACATTATCTACTCATGTATAATATTGGAAATGACGCATGTATTTTAAATTGTGGACATATTATATTGAGATATATTTATGATATTTTAGAATATTTTTTTTGATATTTTACACTAAGAAAAATTAGGAAACTAGGAAATTTTTTTAGATGATGGTTTATTGGTATTTATTTCAAAATAACATTGGATTAATCAACAATCATGATTAATTATGTTATTAAAGGATGTTTTAGTATAATTATTCTGGTTAAAAAGGAGAAAATTTATATGATTATTTTTTAATATTCTTCAGGAATTTAAATATATTAAATTATATTTCTATTTCAATTTGAGTTTATAGCACCAAAATAATGGTTATGTTGTGAGATGAGATGAGTGTTACATGTCACAAGAGAATGTGACATTTCTAATTATTGTGCATGCATAGAAATATTGAAGCTATAATAATATATAAATCCAAATAAGTTGGAAAAATCATGTGACTTTAGGTGATTGAATAGAGATAAATTGACTTGATTTGAGATTTTTTTAAATGAGATAATATCTCCCTTAAAATGATCATTGAGTTTCCATTAATATTATAGAAATTATATTCAGTATTATGTGAATATAAAAGTTACATGAGAAGTAGATATGATGTATTACTTGAAACTTAAATTTTGGAAGAAATAAATCTGTTTCAAAGAGAATAAAAGAGAGTAGAGTAGTATATGATCACATTTAGAAGTTCCAAATTCATTGATGAAGAAATACAAGGGGTCCAAAACATATTTTATATGTTGGGTCAGTAAGGAAAATTTCAGATCATAATCTTCTTTAGCAACAATAATATCTTCCCATCCATATAATTTAACAAATATCCCATAAAATAAAATCATTAATTATAAATAAATCTCAATCTTCTAACCTCTAATGGAAAATTTATTTTCTTGTTATTTATATTGAGGATTTCATTATATGATAGAAAAATTAATAGTATATTAATGTTTTAAAATGTTATAAAGGTATCTATGAAATAAATGTGTCCAAAAAACTCTAGGTCCACCTCTTTGTATATGCATAAAAAATAAACTCACATCTACTGTTGATCACGCAAGATCAGATAGTCAAGAAAAATTCCCAGAAAAAAATATTATAATTGGATAATTTATTTAAAAGAATTTAATTTCTAATTTCCTAAATTTTATATTTCAAATTAAATATTTTTATATAATACTTCAAAACACACAACATCAAAAATTAAGATCAAGATAAAATAACAATTCTATAGAAAATCCATAAGTATAAAAATAAAAATGGAAATATCTTCAGAACATTATCATCCAACAAGCATACATAATATGATTTTTCATGGGTAGTTCTATATATATTTTTTTAAAGAACAAAACTCTCTAAAATTTAAAATTTTACTATTTAAGATGTTAGATAAAAAAATTACAACTCTAACTCCAAGAAAAATTAATTTAACTAATATATTAAGAATAACACAAAAGATTCGAAACTATTAATCAAATTAAGTCATTAAATAAGTATGTACCACTATTATTTAATAAAAGATATGATGTATTAGATATAGGTATTCAACTTCTTGTATACAGTGACATAATCTCTTAATAAATTAGGTCTTCTAAAGGTAGACAATCTTTTGTCCAGATTTGATTTTTCAATATACCATATGCGCCTATATTTTTTTGTAATTAATATATCTATTAGAATCCTAATTCATTTTGATAAAAACTCTAGGTATTCTTAAATATTTTATTTTCTTTAGAAAAAAAAATCTATAGAATGAAATCTTATTTGACATATAGTGCAAAAAGGTTTTGATCATAGAATGATGTAATTTGATTAATATGTTAAAATTATTGTGATTTTCCATCCATGTCTTTATATTTTTTGGAACTAACTTCAAATATATTTTATCAAAATATTTATTACATTTGGTAAATATTTGAATCATCTTATCAATGATTTCAATCTCTAATTTCCACATAACAAAATAATTTTTATCTCTTATAGGATTAACATTACTCTTAAAATTATTAAACTTTTGATCATTATACATATAATTATCATTAAAATGTTTAGAAATACTTTTTCCATTATTTTATTCAATAAATATGGTATATTATCTCTTGAATTCTTCCACTATTTAATTTTCCTTTTCATTCATATTTTTTAGTTTATAAATCTCAGGAAATGTTTTAAATAAATTATTCCTTTCATTTAACTGACTTTTTACTAAGTTCATAACACTTTTTAGTATGATTATAAAAATGTTCTCAAACTCATCCATTACTATTTTTCTCTCTTTCCAATATTAATAATATATAAATACATTTCTTAAACTTTAGGATCCCCATCCTCATCATCAATATCCTTACCGCTTTCACTATCAAAACATTTCAAATCAAGAATACGATTGGTAAGTTCTCCTGTACTCAACATTTCCATATTACATTTTTCAAAGCTTTATTCATTAGAATAGAAACCATGAATTTTCAGCTATCAACATTACTATTTGATAAAATTTTATAAGAAGTGCCTCATTCACTATGACACAATGTATCTAATGATTTCATTATTATTTATGTTTTCTTTTATAATAATTGTAACGACCCAAAGTTTCATTAATGGAAAATCCCTCTTGATCCAGTTAAATGTCTCTTTATAAAAAAAAAATTTTATAAGATATCAACTTCTTTGGTTTTATGTTAATAATTTTTTACCGTTGTTAATATAGCCATTGAACAGTGATCACATGATTACTATAAATATAAGGATTTAATGAACCCAATTTTTTTACTCAGAAAAAGGAAGCGATGGCCTCATACAGTAGAATTTCCCCATATTAAGCCCATTTTTCGGAGCTCGGAAAAGAGGTGGCGTATTTGGGCTTCGACCTTGACCAAGCCCAAGCTGAGCTTCATTATGTCAGGCTCGAACGTGACCATCTACGAGAAAAGTGGATGTTGATTGAAATTATCACTCGAGCGATGTTATCCGAGACACCCCAAGAGTCTGTCACCATCGCACACCTTACCCTTAGGTCTTATAAGGATGTTTTAAGGGGTTATGTAACAAATAAGTAGTACTATTTTCATGTACATTATTTTTGTATATAATAATGAATATAATTTCTAGTCATTTTTGATACATTGTAAACAGTTTTTAAAGTACAAATTGTGTTTTTAGTTATTATTTAATTAAGAAATCTATTTTATTAAATTAAGGTATTTTTTAATTAAATAATATTTTTTAAAAATTATAATATTTTTATTAAATTAATTAAATATAAATGATCTTATAAATTTATGAATGCAATTAAAATGTTATATTAAGGTTTGAAATCCATTTCTGTCAAAACCCGTGAATTTTCGATAAATGTTTGTTTTTATTTTAAAATTGAAAATTAACATATTTATAAATTTTTTTAGATAAAATAAATGTCATTTCTGGATTCAAGATGTCGAAATTATCCAGCAGTGAATTTTTCATAATTTTCTGAGATAATCAAATTTTTGGGTAAAAATTAAATACCCTTTAAATATATAATGTGTTTTATGACATAATAATGACCCAATGGTGATGTAATAAAGTACTATAATCCTTATGTTCTTCCAATATATGTTTTACCATTAAAATAATGTGATTTTGGGTTTGTTTGACTTATTTTCAAAGAATTAATGAACTCCTCAAGACTTATTCAACACTTTTCCATTTTAAATTAATTTCCATGGGAGTGTGACTCACCTCCACATAAGCAACCTTATTATTTTAATAATTTAGGACCTTGGAATTGTAAAATATTGTTTTCCTGTTTCCTTTTCTAGAAACCATGGGCAAAAACCATTGAATGGTTTGTGGTTTGGATTAGTATAATATAAGGGGTCCCAAACCTAAATAATAAAGAATTATCTCACCTTTCCTATATAAACCCACCCAAGCTCCCACAACCTCCTCACTACAATCCTTTGGATTTCGTCCAAACTCTGACCTACTCTCTCTATAATCCTCCCAAGGTTCCCCAAGCTCCCAAGAAGCTTCTCACAAGCCTCTCTCTCTCTAGCCTTTGGAAGCACACTTCCAAGTAAGGGTTTTTTCTTCCTTTCTCATTTTTGTCAATTTTCATTAAGTTGTATTGCCCTTTTAATTTCAATTATGAATGTTGGGGTATGGTTTATAACCTCCCCCATATTTCCCTATTATTTTTTTAGTTATGTTAGACACCTTTCTCTCTCATTAAATGCCTCCCATGTACACCTGTTACTATGACGAAATTCTGAAAGGAACTTCTCTCTCTTCTTTTACATTCAAGCAATAATTTTGTATCCTGAATCTACATTCCGTTTTAATTGTTGGGAAATGAATCTATATGAACTCATTACTTTCCATTACATGTAAATATGATTGTCAACCCCTTTCCCTCTCATCAACCCTTTTTTATGAATTCTTATGTCACGCCGTTTCGCTGTCGAAATCGCACCGATTTTCTAAGCCAATGTCATTGTGTAGTGAATACCATGCCCATTTATCCATCAAGGTTATTCATATTTATGCACATTTACTTATTGATTGTAAAGTTTCATGTTTTAATTCCACATTCCTTTATCGTGGATTAAATTATTATGTTTCATTAATCCATGTTTTATGATCCATGTGGCACACTTATGCATGAAATGAAATGTTTAAGAAGGGTGCGCCCTTAAAGCGCTCCAATGCATTGGGTAAAGTATAGTATCATGATACGTCATATGAAATGAGTGTTGAATCATGATAATTCAAGTGCAATGAGGGTTTACTCGTGCTTCATGTGCAATGAGGGTTTACTCATGCTCCATGTGCAATGAGCCTTGGCTCATGCTAATTCAATGTTAAGTGTTGTTGCCACATTTCCATGTTATGATTATCATGCTTTATCATGCCTTTATGTTCATGTTTCTTTTATGCTCTATTGATATGCCTATTGTCTAACATGTATTGTACTACTCATGTTATTCCATGTGTACTCCCTTACTAGGATTTATAGCTCACCCTTTTCTTATGCATGTCCTTAGGTTATCCCATGCAATGCTAAGTACGAGGGAATGTAGTGGTCATGTAAAGGAATTTTTCAATAAAGATGTTTTATTTCATGTTTAATGTTTTTATGTAATGATCCTAAGACCTAAAGACACTAAACCTCTCAATCTTGTTTGTTGTATCAAGTGATGTTTTATGTAATGAATCATGTTTAAGTTGTAATAAAAAGAAGGGTTGTCATAGTTGGTATCAAAGGATAGGTTTAGTTATTTTTGGGATTTGGAAACCCTAGTAAAGCCTTAGATACCAGAATAACTATAATAAAAACATCAATAAGTTTTGGTAAATACTAAGTAAGTGGTTTATCAAACAAATACATCCCTGTCTGGATACGAGCAGGTAGAGGCGGATCTAGCACAGATGTATCCTAGGGGTAAAACCTGAAAACACCACTTTGAGCTAGACTCGAACGGGAACTGGTGCACGACAACGGGCCTTGCTTCACTCTTGGTTGCGACACTCCCGGGGGATATGTTTTGATAAATTCACAATCTTGGTATGAACCCTTATTAAGGGAAAAATGCCCCTAAGAATATATATTAGAATGTAGATCATGAAAAGCCTAGATTGAATCTTATAGACTCATGAGTTAAAGAAATTAAAGTTTATTTATAATTCATCAACTTTTGTCCTCAGATTACCCTTTATGTGTTACCCCTCACTTTTCTTTTATTCTAGCAAATGGCCGGTAATAGAAGGACTCGGGCAAACAACCGTTGTGAATATCAGTGTGATGATTGTACTAATGAGATGCCCAATCCAATGGGAGCGGGAATCGTGAACTTTGTCACTCATCTCTCTCAGCTAACTCAAGTTCTGAATAGAAACATGGGTCAATAGGAACGTTCAACCTCCCCTAAGAAAGAACAAGTCGCTATCTAGAGCTTCATGAGACAACTACCTCTTGCTTTTAGTGGATCATCTGATCCCACGATCGCTTAACAATGGATTAACTCCATTGAAAAGATATTCTCCATCCTCCAATGTTCTGAACAAGAGAAGGTTCTCCTGGCAGCTCATCGTATGGAGGGTGAAGCTGATAAATGGTGGATGTTGATAAAAAATACGAAGCCTGAGGAGGAGATCGAGGCTTTGGAATGGAAGGAATTCTGGAAGATGTTTTTCGATAAATATTTTCCACGCACCCTCTGTCTAAAGATGGAAAGGGACTTCCTTTCCCTCAAGAAAAAAGATGAAGAATCTGTGGGAGCATACGAGGAAAACATCACAAGGATTGCACGATACGCTTCCATCTTTTTCGTTACCCCCGAATGCAAGGTTGACCGCTTCTTTGGTGGGCTGAAGCCTAGCTTTCGGAAAGCATTAGCGATCCGTGACTTTGACAGCTATGAGGAAATTGTCCGATGTTCCCTCTAGGTCGAAATGGAGATCGGAGAATCACAGGGGTATCATGGGGACAAGAAGTGTAAGGTGGACTTCAATGCTGATGGTCCGATGGATAAATCCAACAGCACTAAGATGTTCCAGCACCCCACTTTCCAAAATTGCGGAAAGAAGCACCCTGGAAATTGCCTTAAGGGGACGAGAAAATGCTTTAGGTGTGGAAGAGAAGGGCACCTAAATATTAACTGTCGGCAAGAAGGACCTGTGGCTGCGACAGAGGAGTGGAATGCTCCGTTCGAACCTCAACGCATTGTTCAATTCTATAAATGCAAATAACCGGGTCATTTTTCAAATCAGTGCCCTAATCCAAGGGTTATCGGAGGCAACCAACAACCTCCAAGACAGCAAGGAAGAGCTTTTTCCATCACTTCTGCCGAAGTGAACCCCGACAACAAAGTGGTTACAGGTACTCTAGTTATTCATTCAAAAATAGCGAACGTACTTTTTGATTCAGGTTCTACGCATTCTTTTATATCTCGAAAGTTTAGTAGACTAATCCCAGCACCACCACAAATCATGGAAGTAAAGATGTCGGTGAGTACAGCAAATGGGGAAATCATTGCATCCCATGAATATAAGTCCTCCACTGTTATAATCTGTGGATTTAATTTCCTGGGGAACCTCGTCATACTCCCTTTGGTGGAATTTGATGAAATTCTTGGCATGGATTGGCTTTCCTTATATAGAGCCAACATAAATTGTTAGGAGAGGGAAATCACACTCCATCTGGAGAATCGACCCCCGATTCTTTACAAGTGTCAGGAGGAAGATGAATCTCCTTTAGCTCCATCATCTCAAGCATGGATATTACTTACCTATGAGCATTCCTATCTGGATCAGATGATTGAGTCCATGGAAGAAACCATCCTTGAAGAAATGTCTATTGTGAGGGAATTCGCTGATGTGTTTCCCGAGGAACTGCCTGGTCTTCCTCTAAAAAGAGATGTTGAGTTCTCAATTGAACTTATACCTGGGGTGCTACCAATATCCAAGACTCCATATAGAATGGATGTTGATGATCTTGAAGGGATGAAGAAACAACTACAGGAGAATCTGGATAAATGGTTTATACGTCCACGTGCTTCACTATAGGGTGCACCAGTCCTCTTCGTCAAGAAGAAGGATGGGTCAATGCGGCTTTGCGTCGATTATCGTGAACTTAACAAAATCACGATAAAGAACAAGTATCCTTTCCCACGAATTGATGAATTGTTCGATCAGTTGCGTGGAGCACAATACTTCTCCAAGGTGGACTTGCGGTCGAGATATTATCAAGTAAGGGTAATGAAGGAAGATATCCCCAAGACTGCTTTTCGTACAAGTTACCGGCACTATGAATTCATAGTAATGCCTTTAGGACTCACCAATGCTATAGTAATATTCATGGAATTGATGAATAGAGTCTTTAGAGATTACCTTGACAAATTTGTGGTAGTCTTTATAGATGATATTCTAATATACTCCAAAACCAAGGAGGAATATGAGGAGCATTTAAGAACTGTACTGGAGACTTTGCGTAAGGAGATGCTCTATGAAAACTACAACAAGTGTAAGTTGTAGTTGATGGAGGTCTCATTCTTGGGCCATATCATCACAAGCAATGGGATATCTGTGGATCCCTCCAAAACAGATGCAATTGAGGGATTGTTGAGGCCACATCGGTAACTGGTATCAGTATCTTCTTGGGGTTAGATGGATATTATCAACGATTTGTGAGAAATTTCTCACGATTGTCCAACCCTCTTACCAAGAGAACTAGAAAGGGATTAATGTTTGCTTGGATTGATGAATGCGAAGAAAGCTTCAAGGAGATGAAAATGAGGCTTATCACTGCACCCGTTCTCACTTTACCCTTAAGTGGGGAGCTTTTTGTGGTATTTAGTGATGCTTCGAAGAAGGGATTAGGATGTGTGCTGATGCAGAATGATAAAGTGATATCCTATGCCTCAAGGCAGTTGAAAATCCATGAGCGAAACTACCCAACACATGATCTAGTGTTGGCGGCTGTGATCTTTGCCTTGAAAATATAGCGGCATTATCTCTATGGAGAGAAATGTGAGATATATACTGAACACAAGAGTCTTAAATATATATTCACACAGAAATAGCTTAATATGCACCAGAGAAGATGGATAGAGCTCATAAAGGATTATGACGGTTCAATACATTACCACCCTGGAAAAGCGAACAAGGTGGCAGATGCCCCAAGTAGAAAGGATCTTGCGATTCTATCAATGATGATAATTGAGAAGGATCCAATCTTCTTAGACTTGATGATGATGGACGTGGGAATCATAAAGAAGGGATCATCATCAATCCATTCAAAAATGATTGCTCAACCATCTCTTTTGGACAGGATAAAGGATTCTCAAAAGGATGATGTGGGAATTCAAGAAAAAGTGGAAACTATCAAAAAGGGAAAATCCTCATATTTTAATGTTAATGAAGAAGGAATTGTGCGGTTTGGGAAAAGAATATGTGTTCCATTAAGTCCGGAGCTGAAGAAAGAACTTTTGGATGATGCACACAGTTCAAATTTCTCTATTCACCCAGGGAGCACAAAATTGTATCGAGATCTCCGAGAAAACTTTTGGTGGGATAATATGAAGAAGGAGATCGCTGAATATACATCAAAGTGCCTGGTGTGTCAGCAAGTGAAGGTAGAGAGGAAAATGTATAAGGAGATGATGCAACTGTTACCCATAACAGAATGGAAATGGGAGAACATCACCAGGGACTTTGTCACCAGACATCCAAGGACATCCAAAAGGCAATAATGCAATCTGGGTTGTTGTGGATCATCTTACAAAGGCTGCACACTTCATTGCTATTCGAGAGGATTTCTCTTTGGATCAACTGGCACCGATATATATCAGGGAAGTGGTAAGGTTGCATGGAGTACCACTATCTATTGTGTCTGACCAAGATCTAAGATTCACCTCTATGTTTTGGAAGAGTCTTCAACATGCTCTGAATACTGAACTGAACTTTAGTACGGCCTATCATCCTCAAACTGATGGCCAATCTGAGCGGACTATCCAAACACATGAGGATATGTTGAGAGTGTGATCAATGGACTTTAAAGGAGGATGAGATCAACATTTTCCTCTAGTTGAGTTCTCTTATAATAACAGTTTCCACTCGAGCATCCAAATGGCATCATATGAAGCCCTGTATGGGAAAAGGTGTAGAACACCGGCATGTTGGGATGAGGTCGGTGAACGTAAGCTGCTTGGACTAGAAATGGTCGAAGAAATGGTGGATAAGGTGAAAACCATTCAGCAGCATATCAAGGCAGCCCAGAGTCGACAGAAGAGTTATGCAGATAATCGTCAACGAGACCTTGAGTTTAAAGTTGGAGACATGGTGTTTTTACACATATCTCCATGGAAGAAGGTCACGAGGTTTGGAAAGAAAGGGAAGTTAAGTCCAAGGTACATCGGCCCCTTTGAGATTCTTGATCGTGTTGGGGGTGTGGCCTATCGACTAGCACTTCCACCTATAATGACAAAGGTGCATGATGTCTTTCATGTATCCCTCTTAAGGAAGTACATACCGTACCCTTCACATGTACTCTCTTCCGAGGTGGTACAATTGGAAGATGGTCTTTCTTATGAGGAGAAACCAGTGAAGATATTAGATCGTAGAGAAAAAGCTCTACAAAATAAGACAATGCCCCTCGTCAAGGTGTTGTGGAGAAACCACAAGTTTGAAGAAGCCACATGGGAGTCGGAGGATATGATGAAGCTGAGTTACCCACATTTGTTTTAGTGTGGGAAAAAGAAAATTTCGAGGGAGAAATTTCTTAAGGGGGGAATATTGTAACGACCCAAAGATTCATTAATGGAAAATCCCTCTTGATCCAGTTAAATGTATCTTTATAAAAAAATGTTTTTATAAGATGTCAACTTCTTTGGTTTTATGCTAATAATTTTTGACCGTTGTTAATATAGCTGTTAAACAGTGATCACATGGTTAGTATAAATATAAGGCTTTAATGAACCCAATTTTAATACTCATACAAAGGAAGAGATGGCCTCATCCAGTAGAATTACCCCATACGAAGCCCATTTGTTGGATCTCAGAAAAGAGTGGGTGTCTTTGGGATTCTCCCTTGACCAAGCCCAAGATGAGCTTCATTATGTCAAGCTCGAACGTGACCATCTATGGGAAAAGTGGAAGTTGATTAAAATTACCACTCGAGCTATGTTATCCAAGACACCCCAAGAGTCTGTTACCATCGCACACCTTACCCTTAGGACTTATGCGACTGTTTTGATGGTTTATGTAACAAATAAGTAGTACTATGTTCATGTACATTATTTTTCTATGTAATAATGAATATAATTTCTAGTCATTTTTGATAAATTGTAAATAGTTTTTAAAGTAGAAATGGTGTTTTTGGTTATTATTTAATTAAGAAATCTATTTTATTAAATAAAGGAATTTTTGAATTAAATAATATTTTAATAAAATAATAATATTTTTATTAAATTAATTAAATATTATTGATCTTATAAATTTATGAATGCAATTAAAATGTTATATTAAGGTTTGAAATCCATTTTTGTCAAAACCCATGAATTTTCGATAAATGTGGGTTTTTATTTTGAAAGTGAAAATTATCATATTTAGAAAATTTTTTATATTAAATAAATGTCATTTCTGGAATCAGGACATCGAAATTATCCAACGGTGAATTTTTCATAATTTTATGAGACAGTCAAATTTTTGGGTAAAAATTAAATACCGTTTAAATATATAATGTGTTTTATGACATCATAATGACCCAATGGTGATGTAATAAAATACTATAATCCTTATGTTCGGCCAATATATGTTCTACCATTAAAAAACGTGATTTTGGGTTTGTTTGACTTACTTTTCAAAGCATTAATGAACCCCTCAAGACTTATTCAACACTTTGCCTTTTTAAATTAATTTACATGGGAGTGTGACTCACCTCCACATAAGCAAACTTATTATTTTAATAAGTTAGGACCTTGGCCTTGTAAAATATTTTTTTCCTATTTCCTTTTCCAGAAACCATGGGCAAAAACCATTGTATGGTTTGTGGTTTGGATTAGTTTAATATAAGCGGTCCCAAACCTAAATAATAAACAATTCTATCACCTTTCCTATATAAACCCTCCCAAGCTCCCACTTCCTCCTTACTAAAATCCTTTAGAGTTCATCCAACCTCTTCCCTACTCTCTCTATAATCCTCTCAAGGTGCCCCAATCTCCCAAGAATCCTTTCACAAGCCTCTCTCTCTAGCCTTTCGAAGCACACTTCCAAGTAAGGGTTTTTTCTTCCTTTCTCATTTTTTTCAATTTTCTTTAAGTTGTAATTCCCTTTTAATTTCAATTATGAATGTTGGGGTATGGATTCAAACCTCCTCCATACTTCCCTCTTATTGTTTGAATTATGGGAGACCCCTTTCTCTCTCATTAAATGCCTCCCATGTACACTTCTTACTATGCCGAAATTCCGAAAGGAACTTCTCTCTCTTCTTTTACATTCAAGAAATACTTTTGTATCATGAATCTAAATTCCTTTTCAATTGTTGGGACATGAATCTATATGACCTCCTTACTGTACATTACATTTAAATATGACGAGGAACCACTTTATCTCTCATCAACCTTTTTTTATGAATTCTTATGTCACGCCATTACGCTGCCGAAATCGCACCGATTTTCTAAGCCAATGTCATTGTGTAATGAATAACATGCCCATTTCTCCATCAAGGGTATTCACCTTTAGGCGCATTTACTTATTGATTGTAACGTTTCATGTTTGAATTGCACATTCCTTTATCATGGAATAAATGATTATGTTTTATGAATCCATGTTTTATGGTCCATTTGGCACACTTATGCATGAAATGAAATGTTTAAGAAGGGTGCGCCGTTATAGCGCTCCAATGCATTGGGTAAAGTATAGTATCATGATACGGCATGTGAAATGAGTGGTAACTCATGATAATTCAAGTGCAAAGAGTGTTTACTCGTGCTTCATGTACAATGAGGGTTTACTCATGCTCCATGTGTAATTAGCCTTGGCTCATTCTAATTCAATGTTAAGTGTTGTTGCCATATTTCCATGTTATGATTACCATGCTTTATCATTCCTTTATGTTCATGTTTCTTTTATGCTCTATTGATATACCTATTGTCTAACATGTATATTAAACCTCATGTAATTCCATGTGTACTCCCTTACTGGGCTTTATAGCTCACCCTTTTCTTATGCATGTCCTCAGGTTATCCCATGCAATTCTATGTACGAGGGAATGTAGTGGTCATGTAAATGAAGTTTTCAATAAAGATGTTGTATTTCATGTTTTAAGTTTTTATGTAATTATCCTAAGACCCAAAGACACTAAACCTCTCGATCTTCTTTGTTGTATCAAGTAAAGTATTATGTAATGAATCATGTTTAAGTTGTAATAAAAAGAATGGTTGTCATAATAATTCATTGATAATATCCTATCATCCATTTTTAAATCTAGACACTCTAGTCAAATATGGATAAGATTTCTACATTCACAGTCGATAGGATCAGATGATTCTTTTTTAACATACATACTATACATAACATTATGATAATATCTTAAATAATTATTGTCTCCCAATTATTAATTCATTATTTTAGTAAATTGAGAAACATCACCTTTACATAGCTCTGAAAGGCTATAAACCTTGGATGTGCATGGTTATTAATTGCAGGAACCTAAATTAAAAGCTTCATTAGATGTATGGAAATTACAATTTTAATATTTAATTTTTTTCATCTATATTAAATTGAATTTCATACTATATTAATGTTCCAATAAAATCATCAATACTTAAAGTTGTGATTTTATTAATGATAGCAATATCCATCCTCTTAGATATTTATTTTGTCAAACATTTCTTAATTATTTTTTTAAAAAAATGATCAAATAAAAACTATTTATATATGTGATTATAGAATACTTTATATAGTCATTAAAATATTATGAATCTGAGTAACCCTTTCACCAGCTATAAAATCTGTGATTTGATAATCAATGTTAACCGTAGCTTACCTGTCTAAAGAAATAGTTCTAAAATGTGGAACTTATAACTCTTTCCAAACATCAAATGAATTAATATGAAAAGAACATTATAAATATATATAAACCATTACAATATTTATAATAAGGCATTTCAAACAAAAACATTGATCTAGAATTTTGATATTTATTCTCTTGTAAACATATAAATTTTTATGTTTCTGTAACTATAAGAAAATTTTCATCATCAATATTGATAATTATATTTTCTATATGATATCTCTAGAATTCATAATCATTCCCATGAAAAAATAAAACGTCTATTGGGATTCATATTTTCGACACTACTAACATGTATTCCTACCATAAAAGAACTATTATCAACTATATGGTTATGTTTACGAAATTAGAGCTATAAAATTTGGATAAACATACAAAAAAGAAATTGTTAGGTTTAATATAAAATGTAGAGACACTACCTTATACAAAATGTTTTTCAAGATTAACAATGTAGGTGAAATATAAGATGGGGTTGAACTGTATTCACAATAAAAATGACAATTTTTTCAATTTATATATTTACACTAATGAAAAAAACAAATTTTATTTAACCGTAAAATAATAAAACCACAATATATTATAGTAAGAATAAGTAATCGTAGAGGAAATTATGTTTTTCAATATTTTAAGAAATTTTGATAAATCAAAACTCATATTTTAATTTAAAATAACTTCTTATTATAGTTAAAATGTCATAATTAAAAAAAATGGAAATACAATTCCAAAATAATTTACCCCTTAAAGGATATTATAAAGAACTATTTTAAACCAAAGATTTATAGAAATTATGAACCATATTAAAGGTATAATATACTTTTATCTAATTAATTTATTGTCTTCTAATAACCAAGAATCCTTTGACTAAACTCATCGATAAGTATCAATCTACTATAATAAATCATAATCTTGATTCTATATTCCTAACTAATGATCTCGAACAAGCTAATTGATATAAAACCCTTATTCTAAAAACAATAATCTGATATATTTATTCTTAAGTAGAATCCCCCAATCTCAAAATATCAAAACCTCAATGTTTAAAAAAAATGATATCATGATATTTATAATGAAAACCTCTAAATATAACTCTTAAAATAAAACACTCAAAAATAATATACAATGAAATGTGTTATCATGACATAAAGATGTTGTAGAATTCAAGAGATTAAAATATAAAAATTGAATTCATATCCGTCTTCCTCTTGTAAATGAAATTTCTATCATCTTTATAGTAAATAATCTAGTTGTTGAATCATATTTTATTTAGGATTAGTTATAAATACATCTACAACATCACCATTATTATCTAATGAACTCACCATCTCTTCACATATTCTAATTAAATTTGTTATGCACCATTAAATTACTCATAAATATATTGAATGTAACATAGAATGAAAACTCAATAATCTCCATTTTTTTACTAAATTCCTCTAGAATTAAAATTAAAATACTATCATTTTTTAATAACAAAAACACATAAATACAATTGATATTTAGGTAAAAAATTATATCATATGTATTTTGTGATTTTTAAAAATAAGTGTAGATTGATTCATTTAATCACTAATTTACACGCGTTATTCATTTTTTACTCTATTTTCATAATATTATTGATCAGAATTAATAATATACCATGTACTTCTAAATCATAAGTAATATTAAAAAAAGTAATAATTTATCTTATATTGCATCACATATGTCCAAAAACTCCAAGGAATACTATATATCATTTCTTTGGGGGTAAAAATTGATTAAATATTCTCAAAAAAACCATAATTTTAATTTTCTCTATTGTTTATGAGTCTTCCTAAGATCCTTTTTTTTCAAAAATTTTATTCACATTATTTAAAAATCCATAGTTAATAATGTTGTCTTCCAAAATCTATTTTTTATATATGATTAAAAGAAAATATTTTCAATTTTATACATGATAAAAATCTATTTACAATACATATCACTTCTTATTACATGTCCATAGATTCACACACAAATATTTTTTATTAGAATATGAAATTGTAAAATTGTTTTTCTCTATATATTGGTAGGTGAGAAGGATATAATTAAAGGAAAATTGTATTGAACATGTTAGAAAATATATTCTAGAGGATGATCCTAAAACCTCATTTATTATTGGTCAAAGTTTTACTTCACTAAAATATTTGTGATGATAATGATTCTAAAATAATAAAGACAATTAAATATTAAATTAACTAGCTACACGATATGTAGATAACCAAAAAACTGTTTAGAATACCTTGAGATAACATATTGTTTTATGTTAATGTCATGTTTATTAAGTCATCTTTTCAAATTTCATGAACTATATATATAAGATCAATATAATAACCTTCAATAATATTTTCATCTTTGTGTCAAACTGAGACCACAAGGGGTGAATTGAGATTAAATTCAATTATGTGAATTTTCACCTTCTTCATATGCAGTTGAAAAGGAATGGTTTTAAAATTATTAATACTATATAGTATTGAATTAAAATGAACTCATAAATTTTTTTTTATGGAATAAATTAACTTTCTCGAGGATAGATTATCCTCTAGTTCTCCCCAACATCATATTATTGAGTTGATATTCAACCAATATTTTTATGAAGTATTATTGTTTTCTAATATGAGAATGATATATGCTACAACTAGGGAGATTTTGTGGATAAATATCCAATTACATATAAGAACCACATTAACAATATGGACCGAAACACCCAATATTTTTGGGCTAGGGTCCTAATTAATGTGAAAATATCCTATGGGGTACCTACATGTTGAACTAAATGTGGCACGGTTATGAGTGAATTTAGTGATCATGCCACCATAGTGAGATCAAAGATTCCATCCAACACTTCAATAGAGAAAAAATAATTTTACAGAAGCTTCCAAAAATAAGTTATGTATGAAATTTTTTCCACATCAAAAAAATTTTGTGATAAATAACTTCAAATGAATGTGCCACTAGAATTTTTCAATGTCATGTTTATAGGGAGACTATTCCCAGAAAATAACCTCTCGAGGTAATTCCAAAAAAAAATATTGTATTTGTGTCTAGAATAACCCAAAATTTATATTTATAGAAAAAATAAGTATCCAATAAGTATTTTAAAAGGTTAATGTAGTGACCAAAATCATAGAAACATCTAAGAGAATGCCTAATATAAATTTCCAACCAACACTAATAATTAAAAAATATAAAAACAAGCTTTATGGGATTGTTAAATAATAATATGAAATCTCAAAAAAAATAACTAATGAAAAAAATAGTAAATAATAATACATTGTATATCAACTAAAATAAGAAATAATGATACAAAAATTTCTATCTTAAGGAATAATGTTAATGATGTTTTATAATCAGAAACTATAATAAACCAAAGAAGGGAGGAAATGATGTGTTCCATGTAACATATGATTGGAACTGATATAAACATATCACATAAAAAAAATTATAAATCAATTCCTATTATACAAAATTCAACACCTTTTATCCCTAATTTAAATCATGTGGAAGAGTATAGAATACATTTTTATGCATTTAAACATATAGATCATGTTTCTAGATAAAACAAATGTCTAAAGAGATTATTTTTTAGAGAACCCATGGTTACTATATTATAATTATTTGAAATTATTCTGGTATGATATCATAAAATGAATAAGAAATTATCAAACCATCACTTAATTATCCTTGAGGAAGCCCACTAGTTATATACACAGTTAAGAGTGAGTAAGATAAGGAAATTCCGGATACTTTTTTTGGAAATTTCAAGTTAATATTACTCTATTAGATATAATGAACCATATTTTGGAAAATGAAAAATGGAAATATATTCTCACAAGAGGATGTTGATGGGAGGATAGAAAGTGAAGATTGGGATAAATGTATCACTAATTATTCAACATGTTATCCCTTTCAACTATATTGATCTAGGAAATTTCACAATTCCATTAATTATAAGAGAATACTAGTTTAGAGATGTTTTGATAAAATTAAAATCATCTAGAAATGTGATACCTTACTCTATTTTCACAAATTTGAAGGTTGTAGAAAATAAACCTACTATGATATTATCAAACTAGGAAATAGAGGCATGAAAAATGCAACATGTGTAATTGAAGATATTGTGATAAGAGTATATTTCATGGTTTTCCTCAATGATTTATAATTTTTATGTATGGAGGATGAATAATTTCATCAATAATTCACCATTTATGTTTGTAATCCATTTATGAAATATATAAAATAAATCATAAATTTTTACAAAGGCACACATCCATATAGTTTTAGAAGAAAATGGCCTAATTTAATATATTTAAAACTATGAAATATCAAATTCAATATCACTCTGCTCACCAAGTCAATATTATTGATTATTTCTCAACTAATTTATTCCAATACATTACCCCTATGAAATTTCTATTTTAGTCTCATAAGTTGAACAATTTTTCAATTGGTGGGCATGATTTAAATGGCTATATTATTTTTTTCTGGTCATAATGTCCTAAGTGTTAATAATTATTCATCTTAACCTCCTAAAAGGTATTTATTTAAAAATATTTTTTTAATGATGAGAAATTTGAATGTTGATAAATTGTTTATTTTTATCTAAACTAATTTTATTATGATGCATGTAGATGAATTTTTGGGTTCTATAAAACAACTAAAAATGATCCATGTGAATCACATTTTGATTAATTCATTGAATCTATAAGTTTTAATAAGAATGAAACATTGGCATGATGTGAATTAAATTTAATAAAAATTGTTTTCATTGAAATCTCTATTTGTTTTGGGAGTGTTTATAATATGTTCTTGATTTCATGTAATTAATAAAACGTACATTATCAAGTGTGGATATCCCATCTAACATAAATATAACACCTCTTCGTGAGAATTTTATATAATATCATTTAGAGTTGAATGTGAATGTTTTTTATCATCATTGTGAGTCTCTCCAAAAATGCAAAAAAAATATTAAGTGCCCTTATAGGGAATAAGAAGGTCGTAGGTTGGATTTTAGTTGACCATGTTAGAATTTTTCATTCAATATTGAGGAAAACTATCCTTTTAGAGGATGATTATAAACCTATTATTGTAATTATCTAGACTTTTAATCTAATAATTGAATGAAAAATAAATTTGTATTATATTCTATTATGTAAATAGAGTATATAGTAAAACAAACAACACTTTCATAAGTTAATGAAATTATTTACCTTAGTCAATGAATAAACCCATTAGAGATCCAAATATTATAAGGGTAAATAGTAAAAAGACAAACTGAAATTGGAACATTTGGATCAACCTGATTGGCTAGAATCATCACTCCCGTTATAAAAACTATAGAAAAGAAACAAAATATTAGTAAACCATTAACTATTTTAGAAATTGGGAATATATAACCTTGAAAGAAATTGATTTTACTAATTAATTAAGGAATGAATTATTAATTATATGAGAAAATATCATAATTGGAATAGTAATGTGACCATTTGAATAGTTATTTGATCAGTTAGAATTGTTATCTAGTTCTTGAGAATAGAAACCTGACAATTGGAATTGTAATTTGACATGAAAATATAATATAATATAATATAAATAATAATTTATATTTTATATTTTAATTTATATTTTAATTCAATAAAATATATATCATTATTAAAAACTTAAATAAAATATAATCACCTTTTTATTAAACTATATTTTAAGGTATTTCGTAGAAAACCAAATTTTTATATTAAAATTAAAATAAAATCTTAAAAAATTATATAATTAATTTTTTTTAATTCATCGGTTCGAAACATTTGATGGGTGATTTATTTTCCATTTCCAGATATATTTCAATTTTTTGGTGAATAGAAAAAATAATGTTTTTTCATAATTGGTGTATCTTAAATTACATAATTCATGATTTCATAATTAAAAAATAATTCATTTATGTTTAGGATAAACCAAAAAATATTTAATTATATAAATGAGTAATTAAATGACACAAAACATGCTTTCCAAAAAAAATTATTTAATTTCGAATGTCTAAAGTCTAAAGTATTCTTTAAAAATATTTTTTTCCACTTTCATTTTTAATGAACTATAATTTTAGAATTATAAATCTGTTAAAAGTAAAAAATATATATTTTATAAATAAAATCTCTATACTGTAATTAATATCACCATTACGGGTTTTAATATGTATAGATCAGTTTATTCAATATTTTATTCTAAAAATACTCCTCCTGTAAAGTATAAATAATATCTCTCCCCGGAAAACCATTCCAATCTCAATTATAAAAGACCAAAATCTACCCAAATAATATCTACATTCCATTATCAACCTTAGTAACATCATATAGTAAACCAACTCCATTCATCAAGGACGCCTAGTTCTGTACTAGAGAACCAATATTGTTAAAATAGTAAATTTTTATCCGCTCTTGTTTCATTTCCCTCTGGTATTCATTTTTTCTCGATATATTTCAAAATAATATCTTCTAAGAAATATTATTAAATATGAAAAAATATATTAATAATTTTAACCTACTATAAAGAAAACTATTTTTATGTATTTATATTTGAGACCTCTCTTTCTTATTCTTTGGACAACATTCTTATTATCAGTCGGTCAACCACCAAAGATGATGTTTATAAATATATCCTTATCATTAAACAAATGAGTGGGCATAATAAACTCTTTAAAATATATAAATATACAAATATATTAATTTTTATCACATGGAATTATTTCTAAGAATGTCTAAATTACTTTCAACAAAAATATCATGACAAAAAAATGATAAATTTTTAAGTAAAATATGATATCAAAATGTTTCAACATTAACTAATGAAATTAAGAAATTTAATACAGATATTTGTAAGTATTAAATAGTTGCATAAATTTATATTAATTAATCACGATTCGGTGTTTAAATAAACTTATTTTTTGAATTCATGAGGCATAAAAGTGATGTAATAAAGAAGGATTTAATGAAAAGGGATTATAAAACCCTACTAAATTAATTCAAGTTACCCATATTTCTCATTATTTTTAGTATTGAAATTTCATTAATGTTCCATAAATATCCTTTCACTATTATTCCCTTTGATATTTGGGGATATTAATTTTTTTTCCTTTATATATTTATTGTTTATCCCAAATGGAAATATGTTTCTCAAAAAATACATGTCATTCCAGAATACATCATTAAAAAATCTTTTTCTGTTTCTTATTCATTGAAAAATAATGATTTATATCCCATATATGTTCTCCATTATTTATTTGGGAACTGAAAGGTTAATTCATGAAAGTATTATTTATGAAATCCTTATGAAACACATTATTTTCCATGTTCTATGAGGAATTCATAATTATGAGAATATATGATGTGATTGAGGAGCTCATAATTATATATATCTCTCATTTATTGGTTAATAGGATTTAACTACTGATATTAGGTTCAATATTAATGAATATAGTCCAATATTTTTTCAAAATGATGATGTTTTGATTTATTCACATATGTTAAACTTAAATATGATAATGGATTTATTCACAAATATGTATGTTATTTTAACCACTATGACATGACGTTTAATTTTAATTAATATCCTACATTTCATTCCTCTATAATATGTTTCCTTTTATGATTATGATGATAAAATTGGGCTTATAATATGATTATTATCATTATTCTCACCCATGTTAATTTGACGCATGTCCCTTAAACCTCCTCTTACTAGGATTGTGGATGACCAATTTATATAATCAATATCTTTAGGATATTATATGTACTAAATAGAGTATAAGATTTTTTAAGGATAAAGAAGAAATATTTAAATAATTTTTTCTTTTTTATTTTGTACAATTGATGCATGTGCCTAATTTTTTCGAAGAAACTAAATCGCTGGATCCTGGATTTGCATCTCTGTTATGTTGATTAACATAAAAATGGAATAATTGTAATTTATAGAAAATTAAATTGACTGTAGTTAGTTTCAGATAATGGTTTATTTATTTTTGGAATTATGATGTAAAATGTCACTAAAAACCAAAATTATATGTCTATGTATATGTAATCATCCAAGAATAATTTTTCTAGAGATAGGATAAACATAAATATCCAATAAGATATTCCATTTTAGATAATTTTTTAATAATATAAAATTATATATTCATTCTTTTTAAAAAAATACTTTTTTTCAAAACATTTTTATTTCAGAAAATGGTGGGAACCATGAGAAACTAATCCAATAACATATGTGTGCAACATTGAAACAATTATCCGAATGACATCCCCGATGACATGATAGGTAGACTAATAAACTATCTCGAGATTCATACACAACTATCTGGGGCTGTTAATAATATCCTGAATAATGTGGAATTCTCACCTACACCATAAAATAAGAAACTAGGCAATGAGTCCTTAATGTAGCTGAATCCATCAGAGTTTAGTGTATCTTATGATCCACTTGTCACAAAATATTGTTTTGACTTAATGGAGAAGATAATTTTTATAATCCATTTTTTATAGAAGGAAATGTTGACTCTAGTCTCATATCATTTACCTGGAGATATTGATCAATGGTTCACACATATAAATAAAACCTAGCCAAATGATGAAATAGAAGAGACAGAGTGGGATGTCATTATGAAAAAATTTATTAATAATTATTTACCTAGAACACTTTTCAAAAATATGAGATATTAATTATAGATGATTAAAAGGGAAGGTGAATCAATCATGGTATATGATGAAAAATTATCTAGTGATGAAAAATATGCCTTAAATATTATTATCAATAATAATTTAAAAATAGATAGATTATTTAGTGGTTAAAATAAATTCTGTTGACAAGATCTATCTATTTGATAGTTTGAAAGGAATGACGAATTAGTTAATTTGATGTATAATTAGGGATACACATTTACAAATTCCTCCATGGTTATGGATATAAGAATAAAATAATTGATTTAAATTATATATGTAAAATAAGAGAGGAAAGGGGAGCCAACCACCCACATGAAAAAAATTTGGGAACAAGCATCATGGGACTTGCCTTAAAGGGATAGAGGAATTCTTCAAGATGGGAGAGAAAGTCACTAAGATTATGAATGTCCAAGAAACATGAATAATCCACCCAACACGATGGAGGAAAGGAATTAACCTCCTAAAATTCCACCCATGAGTCAATTCATTATCTTTGGGGAAAAACTATACAATCTTGGGAACTAAACTATGGGTCCTTAAGTGTAATTTGTGATAGCAATCTACAATACCAAAGGTGTAAGGGAATGATTATTCCATCACTACTTCTAAATTGTAGCATTAAAAGAAAACCATACATGGCATACATCCTATTCACTCAATAGTATAGAAGGTTTTATTTGATTTTGGTTCTTGAATTAATTTATATCATGTATGTTTTATAGAACTTTTGAATTAAATATTTGATACCTTCAAGTAAATATATCTATAGAAAAACTAGCAGTGCAAGAATTTCAACAGAAGTGTTTCGGTCTTCTCCTGTTTGAAATTTTGGGAAGATTCTCCCTTCAAATCTCATAATCCTTCCCTTATTAAAATTATAATATCTATTGGGCATGGATTGGATCATGCTAAATAGGGAAATCATTAATTATCTATAAAAGGAAATATAATTTAATATTTGTAATCATCCCATTATCCAAAAAAGGCATGGAAAATCATTAATCTCCTCCGGAAAGTCCCTTAATGTTGTGTGTATTGATGCCCTTTGGATAAGAATACCATTCCCAAATTGATGAGTGAAAGTAAATAATCAACCTTGTGGAACAACTTGTTTTATATGGAATACTATGATTTATTTCCAACATTTTTTATTGGACTTACACAAGATCATTAGGTAGAATTCTCAATATAGATTTGACCTAGAGAAACTACTAACTAAAATTTACCCTATATAATTTACCCATTTGAAATGGAGGAGATAAATTAGTGTCTATAAGAACAATTGAAAAAATGGTTCATATACCCCAGTTCATCGCAATGGGGTGGTATTATTCTTTTTTGTAAATAAAAAGGATAGATCAATGTGGTTGTCTATTTATTACTAGGATATCAACAAGATCACCATCAAAAAAAAGTATCCCATGACATGGATTGAGGTACTGTTTGATCATTAATGAGTATCATAGTACTTGTAAATAGCCGAAATCTGTAATCTCAGATATTGTGGTAAATTTATTACATGGGAATAATATAAACGGAATAGCATCATGAAGGACCAAATTGTGTGACAGTCATGGTAAACAAGATATATACAAGAAATTCACATTACATTTTAAAACATAAAATCCACAATATATTTTCTTTGATATTTCCATTATCCACTTAGGGTATCCCTACATATCAATCACAACACACAATGTTGTATCCTCTGAAAATAAATCATAAGAAATGGGTGAGATCATATTCTCATTAAGGGAAATCATGCAGTGGAATATATGAATAAATGAAGTATAATCGATGTGTAAAGGTAAATACCTAAATAATATTTAATTTAAACAATACCTTGTTCATAATATGGATAGAATAAATAGTGATCAAATACTAAAATATAAATAATTACATGAGAATAAATCATAAGCAAGAAAAATATAACTAATCGAGTAATTTAATGGGATATCAATAATTGATTTCATACAGATGTATTGAGTTACGATGGATATCTTAAACATATTGTCGAGTCTTTGTTCCAAAACATCTTATACCGTTAAGGGCTATTTCCACGACATTTATATAAATTTGTATACACATTAACAAAACCCAATATATATTTTCTCATGAGACCTTTAGATTCATTGAGGTTCAATATTTGGCACCTCCCATCACTTACTAAGTCAAATTCATTACTCATAAGGATTAATAATACAATTGAATTGATATTTCATGAAAAAAAATCTATAACAATCTATTTTCGAAAAACTATTTATACAAAATTTAAAAAAAATCTCTAGTCAAAATTATCATAAATCATCAAAAAAATAATGATGAATGGTATCATTAAAGTAAATCCCCAACATTAAATTTATTAATGTTTGTATCTATATATGAATGTAAACTAAAGATATTACTCGAATATTTTGTGGGGAAAATAATATTTTTATTTTAAAATTATTTTTTAAAATTAAAATCTATTCATGTAATAATGAAATACTTTTATTTTAAAATACTCTTGTAAACATGTAAATGAATCATTAAATAATTAAGGTTTCATGAAGGTTGTAAATTACATTCATGTTGTATAAATTAAAAAATCATACCTTCCACTCTTTTGTAAAAAAAGACACAAATTACTATGTTTAGAAATGATATCAAGAATCCTTTAAAAATGTTTTTTAAAAGAAAAAATGGGTTAAAATTAATTTAAAAGTAATTGGAGAATATTAAAAACATTTTTCAGTTTTTTAACATACACCATATACTTGAGAGAAAAAATATTCCTCAATTGATAATTAAAAATAAATATACTCGAATGATAATGAAATTGTGAAATAAGCCCAAACCACTTCGGTTACATAGAATCATAAGACCACTAAAAAAATATTTTAAAATTAAAATTTAAATATCTTGAATAAAAATATAATCTTAATATAATATATCAAAGTGGGTGTATATACCCCACACAATAGAAATAAGCAGTGAATATGGAATTTTTATCACATAATAAAAAGTGATACAGGAGTGCCTTACCTCAGGTTTGATTCCCTTTATATGTGTATGAAAGGTATGACCCTAGAACACCCAATTTGGGGAGTGCTAAATCAGGGTATCAACATTTTCTCCTAAAAATATGGTTATTTTTTCCACGTTAGTAAGACCCTATTAAAAGAGTCTAATGATAATTTATAGAAATTTAAACATTCACATGCAATGAAAAAACACTACAATTTTATTTGGTTAACCACTAATTTCAAGTCCAATGAGCATACGCCGATATTTTTTAGTCATACCTAAATACACTAAAACTTAGAATTTTTGGAATATAGATGTTTAGACATAGAAACTCTTTTCCATGAACAATATCTTTACAATAGTTTAGGGATATCACACTATGTCCCTAATAAAACATACGTTGACTCCACGTAGCTCACTTACTTCAGTGAAGTATTACTCATTTTATTGATAATTAATTAACATTAATATATTTTCATTAAAGTATTTCTCCCGGACAATAAAGAGACTCTACATTCCATGTAGACCTATGTTTAGACACTTTAAAATCATTGTTCACTAAAACCTGATATCTATGACAACTGTTCGTGTGGAACCATTGCAAATCTCACAACCTTGCTGAAGCTAAAAAATATTGAGGAACAAACTGCCATCAATAAGTTCATTGGTTCATCTTGGAATGCCCCATCATCCCTAAGAAACCATTACAAAAAATCATTTCCATCAGTCCAGACATTACTAGTATTATTTTTGGTTCTCAAGCTTTCTTATAAACCCAAATTCAGAAAGTTCCCTAGCCTTCACGAAATATATGTGATTCTAACTCTTCTAAAATTATTTTTGTCATAAATGAATTTGAGGTAGCCTCTTATTTATAATCATTTCCATTTTGAATGCTCCACCACATTTACTGGATTTTTAAGATCTTTTGAGAACATGTTCATGAAGATCCTTAATTTGTGATGCTCTTGTCAGATTTAGTGGAGTCGAAGAGATCACTGTCGACTCATCATACATTTTCGATGATCCACTAATAATAAAAATCTATAAAACCATCAACCCATAATAAACTCAAAAAACTAACCTTTTCATACCATATTCATCAGGAAACCAACACCTTTACCATTTTTATGGATGGATGAATTCCGAAATAAACATTTCACAATTCTAGACAGTTCCTTTAGATTTTGAAGATAAATCTATCTAAAATTTTTTGGAAATGATTACCTATTTAGTATTGAATTCATATTGTATTAAAATATCACATTCCTTGTAACTTCTAGAATCAAACCATTGTGGATTATCCACAATCACAATCCAAACACCATTTCCATCAAAGAAGAGCCTTTGTCCCAATATGAAACACATGTATACTAAATATAGATTTATTATATATATATATATATTTCAGATACATATTCATTTATATAATACATTATATTATTTTCTTTTAATATGATATATGTCATTTATTATTAATTCATTTTTGAAATCACTATTTTTGGTTGCAAAAGATCATTTCTCATGTATGTTTTATCATTAAAATTATTGTTTATATTAATAGGATATAGAATAATCTTATAAATAATTTTATACTATTATAGGTATCATAATTAATGATTTAATAAATTTTTTGAACTGCCATGACATTTCCCCCGAGGCCCATGTCATGACGACCCCAAGCACACCTTCTATAGGCCAGGGGTTGGCGACTAGCACGGAAGGCGTATTCCCTAAAACCGGGAAGGCATTTCCTTTATCACATGTTCCACACACAACTAATCAAACAACAATATATGAAGTCAAGTAATTATAATAGTAAACATAGTGAGTACAGTAATTAAAAGGGGATAGAATACAAAAACAACTATAATGTACAAGAAACTTATAGTACAAGTAAATTGGAATAGATCCTGTGAAAAACTGCCAAGGATCATACATGAAGGGTAGGTACAGCTCTCGAATGGTCCCTTCTGTGGTACGCCTCGTCTAATGTCCACCTCCATGAAACCTCTAGTCCTGGTACCCTTGTCCTCAATCATCGAAGTTCATCCTCTTCCCCAAACACAACAAGGTGTGGGCATAGCTCATGCAGGGGGTGAATATAAAGATACTCAGTAGGGTCCCTGAGATACTCAAGGTCTCAAAAAATAAACAATGGATAAACCAAAAAGCATGAAATCAACTGACAACCCTACTTAGGTATATACCCATACATATACCTAAGTAATCAGGTATGCCCATATCAATCAAGAGGAAACATAGGGTCCATCCCAAAATCCCAAAGCTCAACTATTCCACAAATGAAGGAATAACACAAACGTAAGTACCTAATAGGTACGCCACATATAATAATACCACCATGGTATTACCATGAAGAAAAGTATCACACAGGTAAAAACTCATCTCACACCAGGTATAACATAAGTAAAGTAGTAGAGATGATTAGATTTAACAACTAATCATCTTACTCTATTAAGAGGCTCTACTGCTGACCCACATAGGATCGCTCGGTGCTGACCCATATAGGATCACTAGGTACTGAACCACACAGGACCACTCGGTGTTGAACCACATAGGATCTCTTGGTGATGACCCACATATGATTGCTTGGAGCTGAACCATAAAGTATCTCTAGGTGCTTACCCACACAAGATTTCTCGGTGTTAACCCACATAAGATCGCACGGTGCTGACCCACACTAGATCTCTAGGTTCTAACCAACACAATTTCTCTCAGTGCTAACCCACAGAGGATCTCTCGGTGTTGACCCACACAGGATCGCTCGGTGATGACCTACACAGGATCATTGGGGGTTGACCCACATAGGATCGTTAAGTGCTAACCCACACATGATCGTTATTCATTCATCATGTCACAGCCAGCAACTGGATTCCCACACTAAGCGTGATCGTCTCTGATAGAGTCCACTCAAAAATCCGAAAGTTGATACTCCAACATCCAAAATGTCTTAAGAAAAAATATCTCAAATCACTGCCACATCAAAGGGGTCTCAACGCAACAGGCAGTGCATCCATCAGACGCCCGGTCTGTGAGTTATTTTCCTTTTAGTCCGGGTGGGCCGGTTGGATTCATGATCGATCTAACCCAACTATACTCATACATTATCCAAATATCTAGTGGGGTATACTCAATGGGACCTCCTTTATTCAAGGTTTCTAGATCCACTAGTGATTCATCAATTGAACACCCGGTGCCAATGTTATGACCTGTAGAGAGAAAATATTGAAGTTGGCCCAGGTCTGGTCCGACCCCATCAGACCAACTCGGCCCCACCCATTGTAACGCCCCGACCCCAGTTACCCAGAGTCAGTGCATTACTTCGTAACATTGGCATGATCACAAAATATCATGTCTCGAAAGACTGAATAGTTTAGTAGCCTTGGAAACACTAGATACATTCATAAGTCTTACATTACATTATAATGTAAAACAAAACTACAACATCTTCTCTTCATATCCCCTTATTTTATCCCTACAGGTCATTCAAAATATACTTCTTCACATCCTGAAAAATTAAAACATTGAAAAGGCTAAGCTCAGATTCTCAGTAAGGATAACAATATAGCAGAAGCTTTCATAAATAAACATTAACATTTAAGGCAATGTATAACTAAAACAAAAGCCTTTTTAAACATGAACATCAGCATAATATGACAAAAGCAAAATGAAATAATTCCATTTACTTATTCACATGGATATTCTACTGGTCGAATAACCACATGAAATATCGATAACCACTTTCATAATGATGGAATGCATAATGCCAAACTATCATAACCATGTAGCCAAGGCCTCGTGCCAAGACCACAAATAAGATTTTGTCAAGGCCTCATGCCAAGACACTAGTTTGTCTCATGAGACCTACTGATGCATCGAGGAGCTGTAGCGGGCTCCACTCGTCACTTATTAAGTCCAATTCATTTCTCATATGAATAGGATTAAACATATCATAAACCATAACATAATCATATCACATAAAACATGCATAAAGGAAACATAACATTTACACATTTCAATCACAAGATATCAATACAAAACATTGATATAATAAAAACACTTTCAAAAAAAATTTCAATTCCAAAATAAAAGAAAGTTAAAACTTTGTATTTATTTTTCATTAAAAAAATGTAATGGCTTGTAGAGGAAGCCGAAACCCAAATAATGGCCATGGAGGTGGAGAAGTCGTTGTCGACGCATACATACGACAAAAAAATAATCCATTTTGTCATTTAGTAAAACACTTCGTATAAAAAGATTCCTTTTGAATAAACGTAAAAGTCAAAGGGGTTTATACACCGTATAAAGGGAAGTTGTGTATAAAACCAAATATGCCTCAATGAAAGGAGATTGAGAAAAAGTCCCTCACAATGATCATTTTTTTAAATAAAATAGATCTATTATGTGTATTCACTATAAGTAAACATAATGAAAGTAAAAATACAAGATTGGATATAATAATATCATGACATAATTTGAAAGTAGGAGATTTACCCAAAGAATGGAAATTGGGTTAAGAAGTTCCCTTACCTCGTGTCCAAATTCACTCGATTGTTCTTTGATCTCCTGAATAATAAACTAGAGTTAATTTATATTTTCTTAATAACCTTTTTCAAGTTTATTATTAATTTTATATCACTTATTACCATGTTATGAACATTATGTAATTATTTATGTTAATAACGGTCGTTTTGACGATCTTAGGTACTTGAGTCAAAAATAAACTTCTTATAATAACACTTTGTTCATGTGTTAATATATCCATTATATCCATAATTATAATCATGATGTATATATCATATAAATCATATATATCCAGTATATACATTCATTTATAATATTACATAACATTTAGAGGTAAGAATTGAAATGCACCGTTCATGGAGACGGTAAGCCGTACGTACGCATGAACGCTACTTTCATTTCTATTTAGTATTTAATGGAATGAAGTTATAATTATATAAAGGTATAATATAATTCCATTATAATATAATGTATAATACCATTTACTCCATCCTTTATACATCCCACATATGGCATTAACGATTCAAATCACTTTGAGGGGGCGGTAGTCCGCAATTCCTAAAATGAAAATATCATGTTTACCCATAATGGGAACAATAATGGTATGCCATAAATGAAAAATACAGAACCTTAAATAAAATATAAACATATTATATATAATATACAAATAGAGTGACATATTAATGGCCACCTTTGAAGGTGTTATATGAGTGTTGAACAATCATCATTTCATGAGATAGAAATTCACCATCCACAGAAACAGTATGTTCTTTATCCATTATATGTAGGTGTTTGTAAGTGTATCTTGAATAATTATTATAAAAAATTCCTAGTATATTGAGGATACTGGTGTTTTTACAAAAGAAATTAATAAAAAGATTTTATGGGGTTGGATAAGAAAAATAAAACAAAATAACATAAGAGAAGACATTAACTTAAGATCGGGTAACTCTTTTGATTTGATCCAAAGGATTCCTTGGAAATAATTCTGCCCAAAGTGAGGCTTCTAGAAGTAATGGAGGGAATATGGGAGAGTATTTTGGGAGAGGTTGGCCAAGCCAAAAGGTTTTGAATGTGTGAGTAAGGCGGTAGTGGTGGGGGCCTTTTATAAGTGGAGAGGAGGGGCACACATGGAATGTAATGAAATGTTACTTTATTATACAATGCTTTTCGGATTCTAAAGGTCTCACACTTATATAATTTAAGGATAAAGTGATAAGGGGTCTAAATATTCTCATCCAATAGGATTTGGACAAGTTTAATGCTTAGATTTTACATTATCCTTCCATTTTATTAAAATCGTTAATTAATGAGGTAATCGCTGCATCATCATGGTGTCATAAATAATTTAATTTATTTAATGCCTAAAAATTATAAAAAAATATCACGATTTAGTAAAACTTTTTATCTTTCTAATTAATATTTATAGTAAAAAATATGACTTGTATAACCTCATTTAAAATTTTTTTTAGTAAAACAACTTATGTTTGTGAAATTTTTATTTTAACTTTAAAAAAATGTTATTTATGTCATTTTCCTACCAAAGTGGATCCATGGGGTCCCCAAGTTGACCCATGTAATGTATTGGTTGTCCATGACACATAAAATAGGGGTAGGACAAAAGTAAAGGTATTCTCATATTTTTATAATATCATTTTTACTTTAAATTTCACTAATTACCTTTAATCGCGATTAATTAAACTTAAAAGTTACTATTCATCAAAAAATTATTTTAATCCCATTGAACCACATTTTACTTCTTAATGACAACCATGTATGTCTGTTTTTTGAAAATCAAATCACAGATGTGGTAATATTTCATTTAAATGAAAAATCAGTTATTTAACAACCACTTAGTGGTTTCACTATTCATCAAAAATTGAAGTTTTCCAGAACAATGCCAAAATTTCACCCTAAGCTATAATTGATATTCCAAATTCAAAAATTATGACTATTTGAAAAAATTACAAACATATAAGTTGCATTAATTAATATTATAATTAATTCCCGTTGTCACAACAAATAGCGTGTTTTTAAGAAACAGTATATATCAAAAGATTGACAATTGTTTATGTCTAATTTAAAAGTGAAATTAATTATAATGAACACCATTGGATAAAATGGTAAAAATATATTCTAATTATACTTTAAAACCGCTCAATAGTATAATTTATCAATATAAATTATTTTTATTAAAAAAGTTGTTTTTAAGTATTCTTCATTATTCATAATAAAATTGAAGTTCTCAAATAATTACAAAAAATTCAACTTAGGATAATTTCGATATTACGAATACAAAAATGAAGTCCATTTTTAAATATAAAATTTTTATAAATTTAAAAAGTGGGTATTACTATTCATAACGGCTACATTGATTAGTCGCGGTGTGTTAGAACTCGATGTTTCATACAATGCAAGCTATTGCATTCTTGAATTAGAAGCATATCGTGGATGCTCGGGGTGTTAAATTCTCCCCTCCTTCAATAAATTGCATCCTCACAATTTGAAATTTTTCATTGAAAACAAAAGTTTGAAAATAGAAAATACCATTGTGGAAAACCCACATCGGAAATAAGATTAATAAAAATATAACATTAAAAGAAAGAAAGAGAGGTATAAAGGTCACCCGAGATAGCCCATACTAGGATTCTATGAAAATATGGATATGGAAGAAAAACAAACCATCAAGGTCTGATGGAGAGTTGTAGAACACTGGATTAGGAGAAAGATAACCATAAGAAAATCACAAACTTGTGATTGGTTAAACGGTCATTGAATCCCCAGTTGGAAAAGTTAACCGACAACATTTTTGTTTTAAGTTACATTTTATAAATTTTAGGAATTTATTTAGGAGATTTACTATGAATGTAAGGGAATATACATACTTGTTATGTAGACTTTCATTCTTTAATAAATTTTTAACACAAACCCATCTTTCACTCTAAAAGGTAATAGAACTCAAAAATATTCTATTTATCCTAATTGTATAAGGTTCCAAATATTAACACATACCATTTAGATTAGTAAAACTATTTTGTAATAACCAGGGACTTCCTGTAGGCCAGTTGTAGGTAATAAAGGCCTGTCACACTATGGTTGTGGGTTCGATTCCTGTAGCTTTTTCTGACGCGACGGGTTATGCACCACCCTGCAAGTTGCCCTTTTCCTAAAACTATAGTATTATAATATTCCAAAAATAATCTTCATAAATATTTTAACCTTAGACAATACTATCCAAAGTTCAACTTAATCCATTCCAACCTTTATAGTTATCCAAAATACCTCTGTCCAGACTTTCTCTAAAAGGTCTCTAAATTCCAAAATCAATTGTATCATCAGATTCTTCAAATAAGGTAAAGTATCTCTTATTATCACATACAAAAATATGATTACCTTCACCATATTAAAACCTTAATGAAATCAACAAGTACTACAGTACAATCCTTATATATATATATATCACATTATTCTAATAACTGGAATATAATCCATGAGTCCAAAATCCCCAATACATTAATTATTCTGCTTCAACTGTAGTAACAACATAAGACTATTCTTGATCCCTTGGCCTTTTCTGAGGTATGTTTCCCTGACGCTTAGGAGATTTATTTTCATAATGACCCATTTCCCTACAATTGTAGAATTAATCATTGATAGGCTCTTTCATTCCCTTACAATCACGAGCCTGGTGACCTTTTTCTCCACGTTTGTAAAAAACTCACATTCCTTTTAGGTAAGTACCAGGGTGATTCTAACCACAATTATCACATATTGTAAAATCCTTCTTTCCCTTTTTCCCTCTATCTGTCTCTTGTTCCACCGTTCTCTTCTTCTCTTGCTTTACTTTGTTGTCATAAGACTTAGAGAATTTTTTTTGTCTTGATAGCACACAAGACTATATCCTCGTATCTTGAGAATGATTGTGATACTAAAGCTCGATGGAGAAATGTTTTTAACCTATCAAAGAAACGATCAATCTTGTTTCTTGGGTTACGTATATAATCTACAGCATGCCTTGCTAACCTTGTAATGTTAGCCTCATACTTTGTGATATTCTCATCCTCCTTCTGCCTCAGACTCAGAAATTGCCTTTCCATATCTGCTCGATGTTCATGTGGAATGTATTTTTCTAAGAAAATTTCCTTAAACTCCCTCCATTCCATACTTGATACTTCTTCATCTTCCTTTGTGTTTTGAATCAGCGACCACCGTTGATCGGAATCTCCAGTGAGGCGGTAGACTGCCATGACAACCTTCTCCCTTTCGCTACTCCCCAAGGCATAGAATATTTTCTCTAAGGAGTTTATCCATTGCTCAGCTACTAATGGATTTGTACCCACATTAAATGGTGGTGGTTGTTGCCTCATGAAGCGGTCTAACATTGATCCTCCACGTTGCGGATCAGGGTGCTCCATACGAGTAAGGTTATTATTCATAACCTGAGTGAGTTTTCAGAGTATGGTAATAATTTTATCATCACCAGTTGTATCTCCAGATCCACAATAATTATCTTGAGTAGGAGGGAAATCCCTACATGGAGTGCATGCATTGATACGGTTTCCATTCCTTCTACTAGGAACCATTTCTAAACAATGGCATAAACTAGATTATTTTATGAATCAAAATACATAATTCAGTACTTGTAAAACACTTAACACTAATTGAACAATTTATGGATATAATCCAAAATCATAAAAAAAGTTTTCTTTGAGGAATTATATACTCATAACCCTTCATAGTGGTTTGTAAAGAAAATGAGAATTATCCTAAGCATATCCACCGGGAGTGTCGTAACCAAGAGTGCAGCAAGGCCCGTTTTCGTGCACCAGTTCTCGTTCAAGTCTAGCTCAAAGCGGTGTTTTCGGGTTTTACCCCTAGGTACATCTGTGTCAGATCCACCTTTACCAGCTCGTATCCAGACAGGGATGTATTTCTCGGAAAACTCACAAAATATCTATAGTACCTAAATTCTAGGAAGTTCTTCTATACTAATCCTCAAAGTCTATCTTCGGAATATGTGCAATAATCAGAGTTTATCTAAATCTAGCTTCCAAGTTTGGTAATAAACTGTCTCTGATGCCAACTGTAACGCCCCGACCCTAGTTACCCAGAGTCAGTGCATTAATTTGTAACATTGGAATAATCATAAAAGATCAATTTTTGAAAGACCGATTAGTTTAGTAGCCTTGGAAACACTAGATACATTCATAAGTCTTACATTACACCATAAAGTAAAACAAAACTACAACATCTTCTCTTCATATCCCCTTATTTTATCCCTACAGGTCATTCATAATATACTTCTTCACATCCTGAAAAATTAAAACATTGAAAGGGGTGATCTCAGATTCTCAGTAAGGATAAAAATATAGCGGAAGCTTTCATAAATAAACATTAACATTTAAGGCAATGTATAACTAAAAAAATCCTTTTTAAACTTGTACTTGAGAATAATATGGAAAAAGAAAAATGAAATAATTCTATTTACTTATTCACATTGATATTCTACTGGTCGAATAACCACATGCAATATCAATAACCACATTCATAATGATGGAATGCATAATTCCATACTATCATAACCACGTAACCAAGGCCTCGTTCCAAGACCACAAATAAGATTTTGTCAAGGTCCCGTTCCAAGACACTAGTTTGTCTCATGAGACCTACCGATGCATCGATGAGCTGTAGCAGGCTCCACCCGTCACTTATTAAGTCCAATGCATTCCTCATATGAATAGATTTAAACATATCATAAACCATAACATAATAGTATCAAATAAAACATGCAAAAAGGAAACATAACATTTACATATTTCAATCACAAGATATCAATACAAAACATTGATATAATAAAAACACTTTCAAAACCATTTTCAATACCAAAATAAAAGAAAGTTAAAACTTTTTATTTATTTTTCATTAAAAAAAATGTTATGGCTTGTAGAGGATGCCGAAACCCAAATAATGGCCATGGAAGAGGAGAACTCGTTGTCGCCGCATACGTACGACAAGAAAAACATTCCTTTTTTTCATTTAGTAAAAATCTTCGTATAAAAATATTCCTTTTGAATAAACGTAAAAGTCTAAGGGGTTTATACACCGTATAAATGAAAGTTGTGTATAAAACCAAATATGACTCAATGAAAGGATATTGAGATGAAGTCCCTCACAAAGATAATTTTTTTAAATAAAATAGATCTATTATGTGTATTCACTATAAGTACTCATAAAGAAAGTAAAAATACAATACAGGACATAATAATATCATGACATAATTTGAAAGTAGGAGATTAACCCAAATAATGGAAATTGGGTTAAGAAGTTCCCTTACCTCGTGTCCGAATTCACTCAACCGTTCATTGATCTCCTGAATAATAAACTAGAGTTAATTTATAATTTCTTAATAACCTTTCTCATGTTTATTATTCATTTTATATCACTTATTACCATGTTATTAACATTATGTAATTATTAATGTTAATAATGGTCATTTTGACGATCTTAGGTACTTGAGTAAAAAATAAACTTCTTATAATTACACTTTGTTCATGTGTTAATATATCCATTATATCCATAATTATATTCATGATATATGTATCATATAAATCATATATATCCAGTATATACATTCATTTATAATATTACATAACATTTAGAGATATGAAATGAAATGCACCGTTCATGGAGACGGTAAGCCGTACGTACGCATGAACGCTACTTTCATTTCTATTTCGTATTTAATGGAATGAAGAAATAATTATATAAATGTATAATATAATTCCAGTATAATATAATTTATAATATCATTTACTCCATCTTTTATACATCCCACATATGGCATTAACGATTCAAATCACTTTGAGGGGGCGGTAGTTCGCACTTCCTAAAATGAAAATATCGTGTTTACCCATAATGGAATCAATAAAGGTATGACATAAATGAAAAATAAAGAAACGTAAGTAAAACATAAACATATTATATATAATATATAAGGAGAGTTACATCTTAATTTCCACCTTTTAAGGTGTTATATGAGTGTTGAACAATCATCGTTTCGTGAGGCAGAAATTCTCCATCCAAAGAAACAGTATGTTCTTTAACCATTAGATGTAGGTGTGTGTAGGTGTATCTCGAATACTTCTTATAAAAACATCCTAGTATATTGAGGATACTGGTGTTGTTACAAAAGAAATGAATAAAAAGAGTTTAGGGGGTTGGATAAGAAGAATAAAACACAATAACATAAGAGAAGACATTACCTTAAAATCGAGTAACTCTTTTGATTTGAGCCAAAGGCTTCATTGGGAAGAATTATTCTGAAAGTGAGGCTTATAGGAGTAATGTAGGGAAGTTGGGAGACTATTTGGGCAGAGGTTGGACGATCCAAAAGGCTTTTAAAGTGTGAGTAAGGTGGTAGTGGTGGGGGCCTTTTATAAGTGGAGAGGAGGGGCACTCTTGAAAGTAATGAAATGTTACTTTATTATACAATGCTTTTCGGATTCTAAAGGTCCCAAACTTATATAATTTGGGGATAAGGTGATAAGGGTTCGAAATAATCTCATCCAATATACTTTGGACAAGTTTAATTCTTAGATTTTACATTATCCTTCTATTTTATTAAAATCGTTAATTAATGAGGTAATCGCTGCATCATCATGGTGTCATAAATAATTTAATTTATTTAATGTCTAAAAATTATTAAAATAATATCATGATGTAGTAAATATTTTTATATTTCTAATTAATATTTATAATCAAAAATGTGACTTGTATAACCTCATTTAAAAATTGTTTTAGTAAAACAACTTATGTTTGTGACATTTTTATTTTAACTTTAAATAAAAAGTTATTTATGTCATTTTCCTACCAAAGTGTCTCCATGGGGTCCCCAAGTTGACCCATGGATTATCTTGGTGGGCCATGACACATCCAATAGGGGTAGGACAAGTGTAAAGGTATTCTCATATTTTTATAATATCATTTTTACCTTAAATTTCACTAATTACCATTAATCGTGATTAATTAAACTTAAAAGTTACTATTCACAAAAAAAATTATTTCAATCCCATTGAACCACATTTTACATCCTAATGACAACCATGTATGTAGTATTTTTGAAAATCAAATCACAGAAGTGGTAATATTTCATTTAAACGAAAAATCAGTTATTTAACTACCACTTAGTGGTTTCACTATTCATCAAAAATTGAAGTTTTTCAGAACAATGCCAAAATTTCACCCTAAGATATAATTGATATTCCAAATTCAAAAATGATGTATATTTTACAAAATTCCAAACATATAAGTTGCATTAATTAATTATATAATTAATTCCCGCTGTCACAACAAATAGCGTGTTTTTAAGAAACAATATATATCAAAAGATTGACAATTGTTTATGTGTAATTTCAAAGTGAAATTAATTATAATGAACACCATTGGATAAAATGGTAAAAATATATTCTAATTATACTTTAAAACCACTCAATATTATAATTTATCACTATAAATTATTTGGATTAAAATAGTTGTTTTTAAGTATTCTTCACTATTCATAAAAAAATGGAATTTCTCAGAAAATTACAAAAAATTCAACTTAGGATAATTTAGATATTACGAATACAAAAATGAAGTCCATTTTGAAATATAAAATTTCTATAATCTTAAAAAGTGGGTATTACTATTCATAACGGCTACTTTGATTAGTCGCGGTGTGTTAGAACTTGAAGCTGCGTACAATGCAAGCTATTTCATTATTGAATGAGAAGCCTATCGTGGATGCTCAGGGTGTTACACCCATCCTGGGTAGAACCGACCCATTTTGGGTCAACCTGGCCCACTGGGTCCGGCCTGGCCCGCACTAGGCGGCACAAGGGCCGCGGAGTAGTGCAAGGCCATGAGGCCGGCATGGGGGCCATGAAGGCTGGGAGGGCGGCATGATGCAGTGGGGGTCAAGGGGGTCGTGGGGGCCTTGAAGGACTCAGGGGGAGGAGGCTATGAGGGATGAGGAGGTCGCGAGGGCCATGGAGGCCGTGAAGGTAGTGGAGACTGTGAGGGGTGTGCGAGGCCTCGGGGTCTACGGAAACCGCGGGGTGGCGCGGAGGGCCACTGGGTGGTAGAGGTCGTAGGTGGTGGAGGACATGGGCGGAGCGGCGATGTGACATGTCTTCATCAGCGGCAGGCTTTCCCATCTACCCTCCATTTGTTGACTTCATCGCGGCCAGCCATGGTGAAGGCCATGGTTCTCAAGTTCCTCGGGTGCCAAACGCTGACACCTATCGTTGTCACCATCGCGAAGAACACACCAAAGATCTATATGGTTTGCGGAGGGGTCAGGCCATGTTTTTTAGGCATGTGCCCTCTATATTAGCATTGTAGTAAGTGCATCAAGGGGAATGATTCAATTTGAGAGTAAAATTAACATTGATCAATTTAAAACTCACCCCTACCCTTGATTCCTCATTGACATTGGAAGGGGTGAAGTCAGTGATGTTGGGGTTTCCCTAATCGTCGGTTCATTTTCATCGAAGACGTCATATGTTGGTTGCCTCCGCAAGGTGCTTCCGATACTGCTCGGGGTCGGTGTCCTGGTTCTTCGATCATCGGTGGTCGTTGTTCATTGGGAGGTGTTTTTCATTGGTGAGGGTAGAAGTTCCTCCACATGATTTAACAATACATCTCCTAACAAAAGAATATAAAATATAAATTAATTTAGGTTAAATTAATTTTATTTGAATTGGCACCATTAATCAAGAGTTCTTGGAATAATTAATGTGGAGTAAGGTCAAGAGGCTTCTCCACATTAAAGGGGGAGTTTAAGAGTTTCTCCCATTATAAGGGTTTTGTTGGACCCACCTTTAGGGATTAAAAATTAGTGGGTTATTGGATAAGGTGGTCCCCACCACCATAGCCCTTGTTGAGGAGGTTTCTAAAATAATAATTTTAGAAAATTTTAATTTATTTAATTATTTCATGAAATGCACAACATTTTATCATTCACTCTCGACAAACTGCGGTCGAGGTCATGGTCTCCTTAAGAAAAAATCGAGGTTGCGGGTTTAATGGTGCCCTCTGATTTCAATTCTGAGAACCAGTTTAAAAGTTACAAAAACCCACTCGCATGTCTACTGAATGTACCCTGAAAAAAGTTAAAAAATTTATTCAGAGCACACCGGGCCTTGGAATCACACGCCGTCAATTTTCACGGACTCTTAAAATTCCCATTTATTAAAAAAAATTACCTGGAATTTCCGGTTCTTTAAATGAACCATTTTCAAATTTTGTACATATAAAATTAGTTTCATCACATTGTGGAGATGGTAGAAGTTACGTATGCCGATATAATGATATCATTCCCTTAATGTTGATTGGGTAGGGAGATGAATGATATGTTAATTTCATATATTCAAAATCATGTCATAATTATCATAAATATCCATTATCTCCATCAATATAACCATCCTAGTAATGTGGTCTTGATAAAATGATATCTTTATGTGGAGATATATGTGTGGACACTAAGGCACCAATATATGATATCAAATCTAAAGGTTATTTCTTATGTATCAATGGTGTATCAAGAATCAAAATTAGCCTAGTATGATCATGAAAATGGAATTTCATCCAAGGTAGATTCCCTTATTTTGGGGATGTTTATATCAAGAAACTCATTGAGGATTCCATACTAAAATTTCAATGACAAGTGGATATTCATGATGCAAAATATCTGACCATTACAAATCTCTAGGCCAATGTGATATATGATCATCTAGAGAATCAATGGTTAATAAGTAATTAGTATCACTACATGTGGATGTAGAACATATTTACTAGTAAATCCCTTGAGATACATTAATGTGTAGCTCAGAACACATGGAGACGTCAAAAATATCCTGGTTATTATAGTAATATAATCCATCATAGTTTAGTTGGATTCTAGGTCCACTAATTAATGTGGAAAATTTTTCATCCCATGGGAAATATTGGGTTATGATGGTTGAAATGTCAAATACAGAGGGGACATACAACAAAATGGTTTCCTATTGGATCTCAATCCTTAAAAGGGAATCCTAAGTACTGTGGTTATGGAAGGAATTAGATCCATTATAGTTCATTTGATCTAATATTACACACTAATTTTCTCCTTATATACAAGAAATATCATATTTTTCCATTGATCGGGGCTTATATGCTGAGGTTTCCCTTGTCTTTGTTGAGTCTTATGATGAGAATTATTTGATCATTGGAACTACCTATGACCATGAGATATTTGATCTATTTCAATGATAAGGGGTGGAAAATAATTATTATCTTCACTTATAGATGCAGGACTTATGGATTGTGATATCCCATTAAAGGAATATCTAGATATAATACCTCGGAGAAAAATCTTATGTATCTTGGATGTGAAAACAATCATATTCTTGATTTTTCTTTTGATCATGGATTACACACTGATATTTCCCTTATCTATAGACAATATCATATTATGTCGATGATCAAAGCTTATTGTCTATGGTTTCCATTCTATTGGGGGAATATACACATAGGATGGACAAGGTTATCTTGTATTGGGATGCTCGATCAACCCAGTAATCTTGTCTTCCTGATATTCAATGATTGTCTCAATGAAATACCATGATTTCCTACTTAATATGTCAGTGGGTGTTCTCATGACATGTCCAAATACAATAATGATATCTACTCGGCATATAGATGGACATCAGATATCCTAGATAGAATGTTTGATGGTTTTGGAAAGATAATGGATGGATTTTAGAAAGGGTATTTAAAGACATGACTAGATGATCCCGGAATCCATTGCATGATCTGAATGACATGCTTAGAGGGTGTATCATGATTCAGGTGACATTCCCTAGTGTCATCATGGAAGTTATATGAAAATCATAGAGGGTTTCTTGAGAGTTAATATAACATGTCTACACAGAGTATCATGATCCATTTTCTAGAGGGCGTCTTGAAATCCATATGACCTGTCTATATGACTTAACAAGTTCAGATTGGTGTGTCCAATGGATGCCAAGATAGCCTATTGACGTACCCCAGTTCCATCTTGAGACTGAGCTCACAAGTGCTGATATTTGATAGTATGTTTCATCATAAATAATTTCAATTCATTGGATAACTTATAATACATGTAACATTAATTCTCTATGCAACAACAATTTTTTATTTATACGATATTGTTATAACTTATCCATTAAAAATTTTATCGCTTCTTTGATTTTAATATTGAAAAATGATCATACATTGTTGGATTTAGTAAGATATTTTGAGTATGATAAGATCAAATTTATTTTTAGTGAATAGTATTATACCCTTATGAATATTAATTCTAACCATATGAATAGTAATGTGACCCTTGTAAATAGTAAACTCACCCATGATAGTATAAATAATATTTAGGCACCTTATAATTATAGGTAAATATTTTAAAAATTAATAAATAAGTGTTGGTATTTTTGTGAATAATAATTATTTAATTAAAATTTTATAATTAAAATAATTATTTAAAATATAATAAATTTTCACTAATTATATAAATAAATCAATTTCTTTGATTAAAATAAGTTTAGGATAATTCAATGGTACCTTAGTTAATTTTTCAGTGTGTTATAAAATCCAATATAATTATAAAATATGAATACTATGAGTAAATAATGTTAATAATATAAATATTAATTTATCATATTTATTAAAAAAATCATAATTTTATGTTCATTTTTTAATTATACATGTTTAAAAATTGTTAGGAAAATTTATTTGGTTTTTTCTAGGATAGGTGAATTTTTTTGTGAGTAATAAAAAAATATAATTTAAGGTATAAACACATTACATGTTAAATACACTATTCCTATCAACATAGCTGATGTAAGATTCCATTATTTATAACATACTTGATCTCATTAATTTATTTATTCACAAGATTCAATATTATTGCTTGTCTTGATCAAAATAATAAAATTGTGAATAATATATTGAGAAATCACCCCCACTCCTCCACTATAAAAACCACCACTCACCCACACTTCTCCTCACTCCTCTAAGACTTGAGGCTTGTAATAGTTCTAACAAAATCCTCTTACCTAGTCTATACACATATCCAAAAGCTCTTTTCCTTACCAAAATACCAGAACAAATTATCACGACCTGACAAAATGGGGCTCGTGCTGCGACTCCCCAAGCCCGCCTCCAATAGGCTAGGGGCTGGTGACTAGTACCGAGTAGGCATATTACTAACTTGGGAGGCATTAACTAAGTACATGTGCACATGAACACATCTCCAAGCCCACAAATGATGAAAAGTAAAAGAACCACTAAGTAAAAGAATGCATGCATACAACTAAACCAAACCAACATAGTACGACAGAAAGTATATTACTGAAAGTAAACTAGGATAGAATACAAGACTGCCAAAAACAAGAGTCTGAAAACAACCATGTACAACAAGGGAACACAAAGATGGACTGGTACTACTACTAATTGCCATAGGAACACCTCAACCTATAGGGAACTCAGAAATCTCTATCATGTCTTAGTATGTCGTGGACTCTGTCAAAAGGTTTCTCGTCTTCACAAGACACAACGCGTGTGGGAAAATCCCGGGCAGGGGTGACTATAACAACACTCAACAGTGGAACCTGAAAACCACAAATAAATACACAAAAAATGTATATTAATATCCAGATAGTATATGTATACTAATCATATAATAGGTGAACACAGTCTAGATATACTAAAAACATAGACCCACAGTCTAGAGACAAGTCACGCAACACCATACCCCCCCCCCCCGTTAGGGATTTAGTTTGAAGATTTCATGAAGCACTCATCTGGGATAACTCACACCACAAGTCTGATAGCTCTAATGACGTCCATTGGAGAAGTATTGTCCATCGGGAAAATTCAGAAGAGATAGATACACTAATTCTTGGAGAACAACCTCTTGAGTGGGGAAAGATCAAGATACAAAGAGGAGGATCACTGCCAGGGACTTAGATGAACCCGTGACTCATCCAGATTCACCTACTAGGTAGTGGATCGGTGAACTATGGGAATAGTTCGGTCGATACCCAACATTACCTAGGGTCAATAATGGAGAGAGGATCTTCAGGGAACTCAGAGAGAAACCTGACTCTATCTTGGAAAGTCTGGCTGAAAATATCATTCCTTAAAGAATGAAATGATACTTGAACTTTAAGTGATTGAGAAAAAGCGGCATTAAATCAAATGAAACATGTCCAAGATATAGTTGAAAAAAAGATCATGCCATTTTCTGAAAAGTACCTGGCGTGTAGGTATATCACAAACAGTATCTTTGGGCCTTGGGTACTGCTCGTGTACAATGGTCCATTTCGTAAGGTTTTTCATGTAGAAAAGTAAGTACATGGCATGTAGTACAGATCACACATTGTTTATGAATAATTAGTGTTGGCTCTATGTACGTGACTGTGTGGATGTACAAGGCTTTATCTCATGTGTGACATACTGTGTAACGGGTACAGGGGTAACCCGTGCAGCCGGCCAGGTCATGTGGTGTGGTGGAGTACACCACCATGTACTTTATCTTGTGTGTGCGTATCTCCTAGGATACACGCCAACCCCTACGTAAGGACCCACATTCCATGTTCTTCAGGGAACATTCCATGTATTCTATAATTTTCTTGAATCATGAACCTCTACCAGCATTCCTCCCATGTTACCCCATCCTTCGATCAGGCCAGCAGATCTCCATGAAACAGAATGGTTTAGGTCAACCTGACACCATGAAGACGATTGTATTGATTTCAAACATCTGATCACCTCTAAAAAACACATATATCCTACCGTGTGAATAAGTATTTAATAATGGTATTTTCCAATCATTTTCGAATCAGCATCCCCTATCGTCGTCGCACCTCCGCTAGGTCGTTGTGATGTCGAATCTTCAATTAGGGATTGTTGTCTTGCAGAACTGATGCAAAACAATCCATTGTTCGTTTCTCCGTGAAGAATTCAATGAAGACAAGTAAAAAGGGAGAATAAATCCATAAGAAAAACAAGGAATGAACCTCCTCTTTCATTCTTCATGGTGTTGATCCGCTCTTATTAGTAGGATCAAACGGTCCATAATGAAATTATAAAAAAACAACTATCGTATCAATTCCCTAAAAGAAACAGAAAAATAGCACCCACCCATGAGAACGCACAATACGCAGAACAAAATTTTCTTAGGTTGATCCGTGTTCATCGTTAAATCCCAAAACGGGGAAATAATAATTGAAATAACAGCCCCTACCTCGATCTGGTTGAAGAACTATCGTTGTGTCACGTTTGTTAGTGAGGTTCGTTGGATCCGAGGTGCATCGTCATTGTATGCCGGTGATTTCTCCTTTGATGCTCCAAGAGGATCTCTCTAAATTCATAGGGTTATGAGTCTAACCCAATGAAAATTCCATATGTTGGTTTTAAAAGGGATGAATTAGGTCACTGCGCAAAATGAAAACTTTTAAATAAATTAAATTATTTTATTATTTTACTTCCATTGAATGACCAAAAACTAACTCTCGCAGCTGTCTCGCAACAATCAATTTCAGGCCTCACCTAAGGTAAATTCACTACTCCAAACGCAATGGTGCCCACTGATTTCTTATTCGAGAATTCGTTTAAATTATATTCCATGTTTACAGGAAAACCTGTCACGTGCGCTGTTTAAAATTTTAATTTATTTCAAACATTTATTTCGGGCACTCTGGGCCTCAGAATCTCATGTTGTCGAAATTTCTGGTCTCAAAATAATTCTATATAATATTTAAAAATAATATGTGGAAAATTATAAAAATTTTATTCTCCCCACCTTGGGGCTATGCAGCCTCAAAAATCCAAAACAAGAGCAACTCAAAAAGTTGTGGGTACTGAACATGGATCTGAGTCTCCCACTCCCACATGCTTTCCTAAGGATTCTTGTGTTGCCACTGAATTACCACCAAGGGAATCAATCACCCACGATGTATATTCTCTTGCCAATCCTTGACCTCCACTGGGTACTCATCATAGGTCGCTCCATCCTCGATGTCTAGCTCACCCCAGTTGATGATGTGTGTTGGGTCAAGCGTGTACCTCTTCAACTGCGACACGTGGAAGACATCATGTATCTGGTGCAATTTGGTGGTCAAGATAGATGGTACGCCACATTTCCAACTACGCATAGTATCTGAAAAGGTCTGATGATCCTCGAAGATAGCATTCCCCCTCTTCCAAATCTCTGTAACCCTCGCCGAGGTGAGACCCTAAGGAAGACATGGTACCCTTCCTCGAACTCCATAGGTCTCTGTTATCTATCATCATAAGACTTCTGCCAACTCTGAGTAGTCTTTATCCGCTCCCGGATGATCTGCACCTTCTCAGTGGTAACTCGACCCAACTCTGGACCCATGAGTGTTGACTCTCCGGAGTAAGTCCAGCAAAACGGTGATAAGAAGGGTATCCCATAAAATTCTTTTAAGGGTTCCATACCAATGGAAGAGTGGTAGATTTTATTGTAAAAAAATTCCAATAGTAGTATGTGGTCCCCCTAGCTGTGACCAAAGTCCAAGATAGACCACAACAAATCATCCAGAACATGAATGGACCTCTCCGTCTAACCATCTGTATGGGGATGGAACATCGTGATCAAGCATAGTTGAGTCTCAAAAGTCTCATGTAATCCCTTCCACATCCCGAACGTGAAACAAAAATCTCGGACTAAGACTATTGTTGAAGGGACACCATGAAGTATAACTATCTCTTGCACATAGATCCATCCCAACATCTTTATGAAACTATGATCCCTGACAACTATGAAGTGGGATGACTTGGTGAGTTGTTCAATGATCACCCAGATGGAATCATTCCCCATGGACATCCCTGGTAAGCCCATAATGAAGTCCATCAATATCCCATCCCACTTCCACTCTGGAACCTCTAGGGGTGAGCTAATCCTGCCAGAACCTAGTGCTCATCCTTTACACTCGGGCTTGTTAGGAATTTAGAAATGATCTCTGCTAATACCTTCTTCATTCATGACCACCAGAACTGTTGTCACAGATCTTGGTCCAACTTCACCACTCAAGGATGTTCTACCAAGGGATATGTATGAAACTTTCTTAGGACCTCCTCCTGCAACTCAACGGGTACAATATTGTGTCCCCTAAAAATAAATATGTGCTCCCCACCTTGAAAATATCCTTCAAGAGAATATCTAGTGGATAACTAAGCACGTAAAGCCCCACAGTCGACATCCCCAAGTTGTGCCTCTCTAACTCACTGTAAGAGTAAAGAGGTGGCAACCATCTACTGAAGGTAAGAGACATCCTCTTTATCCACAGGGGATAACTAAAATATGGCTAACTAATCTATCGCCTCACACAATAGTTGTGATATCAACCTTATACTAAGATCATCTACCACCTTGTTCCCCCTCCCAAGAGTATATATGGTCTCAAAATTATAGTTTTGGTGAACTCTATCCAATTCCTCTGTCTCAGATTCAGATCCTTCTACGAGAAGATATACTGGAGGCTTTTGTGGTCATAGTAGATGATGACCTTCTCAACTATAAGGTAGTGTCTCCACATCATCAACACAAATACTACTGCTTCCAACTCGAGATCATGGGTCGCATAGGTCTTCTCATGTGGCATAAGCTATAAAAAACCATATGAAATCTCTACATGTATCTTCCTCAGGATGCAGCCAAGCCTAGTCTGTGATGTGTCCTAGAAAACTATGTACTCGACACCCTCCTCCAGTAATCTCAAGATCGAGGAACATGTCAAAATCTACCTCAACTGCTCAAACTCCTGTTGGAACATCTATGCCTACATGAAGGGTTCCCCCTTCCTGGTCAAGGCTATCATCTTTGATTATATTTTAGAGAAATCATGAATGAATCTCTCATAATATACTTCCAACCCACAGAAGCTCTGCAACTCCATCATGATCTGAGGATACTCCCATACTAACACTACCTCTACCTTGGTTGGGTCCACATCTACTCCATCTGTTGAAATGACATGTCCTAGAAATTGGACCTCTTGAATCTAGAACTGGAACTTTGAAAGCTTCTCATAAAGATTTTTCTCTTAGAGTACATCAAGAACCATCCGCAGGTGTCTCACGTTCTCCTCATCTAACTCTGAGTACACAAGGATGTCGCAATGAAGACCACTACAAACTGGTCTTTATGTACTGCTGGATGATCAGGTTCATCAGTCCCATGAATAGTGCATGGCATTTATCATGCTGAAAGTCATCACTAAGTACTCATAGTGACCATAGCGGCATCTGAAAGCCGTCTTTTGTATATCCTCATCTTGTACTCGTAAATGGTGGTAACCTGATCGAAGTTCAAACTTCGAGAATCATTGTTCCCGTCATAGTTGATCAGAGAGGTTGTCGATCCTAGACAGTGGATAATTATTCTTCACTGTTACCTGGTTCAGGCGCCAGTAATCCACACACAACCTCAAACTCTCATATTCCTTCTCGGAAACCAAAACTCGGGCCACCTAGGGTGAAACACGAGGTCTCATGAAACCCTTTCTTTGAAAATCGTCCAACTACACCCTCAACTTGCGAAGCACTACGAGATCCAACTGATAAGTTGATGAGGAAATCAATGTCGTCATGGGTTGTAAGTTGATGCAGAAGTGGATTTCCCATTGGGGAGGTAGTCCTAGAACATCATTGGGAAATACATCCTTGTACTCTGCCACTACTGGTGGGAACTAGAATATCATAACATCTACCACCCCGAGGGTAAGGCTAGCCAACTCATCAGTGATTGGCTACACCCTCCTATACATGATCCCATTCTATACTCCCAAAGTCTACCTTTCACTGAAAAAGGAGAACCTCATCCCATTTCTGTAGACACACTGCACAATTTGCCTAAAATATTCAATATGGGCATAGACTGAGGATAACTAATCCATACTGAGAATGACGTCGTAAGGCCTCGACTCTACCACAGAGTGGTTCCAACCAAAACTCTCCCCTCTAAAGGTAAGATCACTATGTCTGCAAAGGTGTGTGATCATCTTGTCTCCAACCATAGGTGTCCCCAATAATAAGGATTGATTCAATGGATCTACAGAAATCTCAATGTTTCTCATAATACTTTGGTGAGGAAGGAATAAATATCACCTATGTCTATAAGTAAGGAAGCTAAGTTAGAAATACATAGATCATACCTTGTATCATCGCTGGAGACCCTGGGTCATACGTCGCGATTTCCTGTAGTTATCCCTGCTCCTATCCCCCAGCTCCATGAGCCTGGTGCGGACATCCTGGGGTGGTGGTGGAAGTACATCGAAGCATCTACCACCACCTACAGCTCTCCATGATTCTATTCCATGTCCGCCAGCTGGCAGGTCTATCTTATCCACTTATTGCCTCTGCCTTGGAGGACTATCAACCTTCTTACTATTAGTAGAAAAACCGATTAGAAAATTTATAGGGAGATGTCCCCTACCATCTCACGAGTAGAATTGCCTCTCCCTTGGCTGACTAGATCCAGCCTAAGATCCCTGGACTTCCAAACCACAATCCTAGTTCCTCCTGTGATGTCTCCCACGTCCTGATCCCTGTGGCTAACATTGGCTCCCTCCTATCGTGGTCAACTCACTTACATGCCTGCTGCTAAATACCACTGGCTTACTCTACTCCATCAAGAATCTCTCGATCACCAAGGCTCGTTCAAGCACTCTAGCATAATTTGGAACGCAAAGAGGCACTATACTATCTCGGATGTCACATCATAGACCTCACTCATTGGTCAAAGCTCTAAAGTACTGATCTATGACCATATCCATCGAGTACCTGGTGGGGTTGGTGAACACCAAATAATAGTCAGCTACTATCAAACTTCCCTTCATGGGATGAAGAAGCTCTTGGATTTGCACCTCTCTCAGCGTAACCAGAGAGAACTCCTCCCTTAAGAGCAAATCAAACTCCATTCATGAATGTGTCTTCTCGTCGTGAGTCTGTGTGGTCAGACTCCTCTATCATCCCAATGAATCCTGAAAAAGTCTCGCTCTTAGGATCATCATCTGGTCTACTGGTGTCCTCCCTAGATGGAAAACTCTAGTCACTGCCTCAAGACAGTCCTCGGTCACCTAAGGGTCAGGCTCACCTAAAAACCTACGGGGTCTCTGTCATTGGAACTCATTAAGCACACTCAGCCTCCTCCCCTCATCTGTAGGTACTGCAGGTACCATGGGCTCCTCCAGTGGTGGTGGTATAGCAGGTGCACCACAAAGAGGCACCACTTAGGGAACTGGTCCCTGTATCGAAGCCCCTCACTGAGGGGGTCATCCTCGAGATCGTGCTGCTGAATCCTAGCAAGTATGCATCATGGATGAATCATGTAAGGAACAATATGTACCATGATCAAAGTGTATATTTGGATAGATAACACAAAGGACATGGAAAAATTAAATCATTCCTATATTATGCATGTACCAATATATTATTTCCCACGTAACTCGTGTTTTCATGTATCGAGTCGAAAAGCTAGTTATTAGAGCCTGGGTGTATGGATACGTCAGCCGCCCACACCAACACTCGAGTCTTTGGCATAAAAGTCGAGCCCAAAACACTTAACATGATTTCCCCAAACCAAACTCATAGATTCTTGGATGTAAGGTAGAACTGACCCCTCTGATATCACTATGTCCTGACCCGACCCAGTGGGGCCCATGTCGTGACTTCCCATGCCCACCTCCAATATTCCAAGCTCTAGTGACTAGAACCGAGTAGGCATATTACTAACATGGGTGTAATTTCCTATGTATCTATACACATGGACACATATCCATGCCCACAAATGCTAAAATGTAAAATAACCACTATGGAACAGAAAGCATGCAAACAACTAAAACCCACCAATAGAGTACGATGGGAACTATAGTACTGAATGCAAACTGGGCCAAAATACAAGCCCACCAAAAAATAAGAGACTAAAAACTAAAAATTCCAACCTATGAACAAAAATACGTACTTTGACTAATGCTCGTAGTTATAGGATTACCTCGGCCTATAAGGAACTCAGAAAGCTCGGTCATGTCTTGTTTCACCCTGGAATCCACCAAAAGGATTCTCATCGGCACAAGACATGATGGGTGCAGGCAAAGCCCATGTAGGGGTGAGCGAAATAATACCCTGTAGAGGACCCTGTAAACCACAAAGAAATTCCCAAAGGAATGGTGGAGTCACCTCTACACAGTATATGTCTACTGAATATATAATATGTGAACACAATCCAAATATTTTTAAAAATCCATACCTGTAGTCTAGAGAGAGGTTACGCAGCCCCATTCCCCCCTTCTAGGGATTCAATATGAAGTCTCCACGAAGCACTGATCGAGGATAACTCACTCCACGAGTCTGATAGCTCCACTGACGTCTGTCCGAGAAGTACTGCCCATCGGTAAATGTCACAAGAGATAGATATAATAATTTTGGGAGAACGCACTCTTGAGTGGGGAAAGATCCTGATACACAGATGAGGATTACTGGAAGGTTCTTGGTGGGTACCACGAATCATCTGGATTCATCTCCTAGGTAGAGGATCAATACCGTATTGGAATAGTCACATCAATTCTTGAATCTACCTAAGGTCAAAACTGGATTGATGATATCTCTCTGGGCCTCTCAGAGCGATATCTGACACTATCATGAAAAGTCTTGGTGAAGAGATCATAATCCTATAGAATAAAACAATACCTTACCTTCAAGGGAATAAGATAAAGGGGCACTATACCAAACAAAACATGTCCTAGATACGGTGGACAAGAATATCAATCCATGTACTGAAATGTACATGACGTGTAGGTCTATCACACGCCATGTCTTTTGACCCTGGGTATTTCCCATGTACAACAACACATGTCGTAAGTCTTGTCATGTAGAAAAGTTGATACCAAATATATAGTACAAATCACACTCCATTTCTGAGTAAGCAGGGTCAGCTCTTTGTATGAGGTCATGTGCCCATAGACAGCTTTATTTCATCTACACCATCTGTGTAATGGGTACCCGAGGTAACTCATGCAGCCAGTCTTGTCTAGACATGAGGTGGATTACATGGATGTGTACTCCATCCCATGTATGTGTATCACCTAGGACACACACCTAGCCCCACGTAAGGAACCACACACTGTGTTCATTGGGGAACACGCCATGTATTCTAGAATTTTCCAGAATCGTGAACCTCCACCATCATGCCTCCCAAGCTACCATGTCCTTCGATCTGGTTGTTTGATCACCATGAAACTCAAGATTTTAGGTCACCCTGACACCAACAAACTAATTCCATTAGTTTTGTACCTCTGATGGTCTCTTAAAACGTGCATCGATCAACCCGCACGATGAATGCTCAATGAATGGTGTTTCTCGATCTAGTCAGATTCATCATCTTCTATCGTCGTCGCACCACCATTAGGTCGTTGTAATGTCGGATCATCAATTTGGGATCATTGCATTGCAGAATCTATGTGAAATGATCAGTTGTTCATTGTTCCGTGATGAATAAGAAGAGTACAAGTAAAAAAGGGGGATGAAGTCCAAAAGAAAAATGAGGAACGATCCTCCACCATCGTTCATCATGGAGTTGATCCGCTCTCATTAGTAGGATCAAAAAGAGAAAAAGCAAATGATAAACAAAAAACTAACATATCAATTCCCTGAAAGAAACAGAAAAATGTCAACCTCTCATGAGAATGCACGATCTTTGGATCAACGTGTTCATGGGTTGATTTGTGTTCATCGCTAAATCCAAAAATAATGAAAGGAGAATCTAAATAACAGCCCCTACCTCGATCTGGTTGAAAAAAAATCACCACATCGCATTTGTTGGTGAGGTTCGTCGGATCCGAGGTGTGTCGTTGTCGTCTGCCAATGGTTTATCCTCTGATGATTTAAGGGGATATCTCTCTCAATTTGATGGGTTATGAGGCTAACCCTATGATTGTTCCATATATAGGTATTTAAAAGGGGGGATTTAGGTCACTGTGATAAAATGAATCATTTAAATAAATTAAATTATTATTTCTTTTTATTTCCATTAAATATACAACAAATGACTCTCGCAGATGACTCATATAGATCGATGTTAGGACTTTCCTAAGGTAATTTCATTGCTAAAAATAGAATAGTGACTCATATTTCTGCTCGGGGAATTCATTTAAATGTTATTAATCTTTTACAGGAAAACTGCTCATCTGCGCTGTTTAAAATTTTAATTTAGTTAAAACATTTATTCTGGTCATTCGGGTAGCAGAATTGCACACCATAAAAAGGTCTTCTATCAAAATAATTTCATATAAAATTTACAAATAATACATGGAATATATGAGACATTATAATTATACCCTTAAGTAGGTTCTCAAGGATGTGTATTCAAGAGGAAAAATCCTCTTCCTTTTCCTATTAACTTATTTTTAGGTTCAGTATTTTGTTATTCTCTCCTCACCCCTATTCCCAAATGATCATGAAAACTATAGTATCATATTTATATGTTATTAAATCATATAAATTGTATATCCATCATCAATATCCTTACTCTCTATTTTATTTTAAAAATGAAATCAATGTCAGGGAGGTTGAAACATATATCCTTCATGGATGGCGAACTTCCATTCTTAAATTTATCCTTCATGGAAGGTCATTAAAACAATTTTACGGTCCAAAAAATCATAAAATATATATTTTCTTTAATGTATGTTTTTTTAACAATTTTATATAAATGATATTATGTAATGTAACAAAACTAGTTCATTGTGATAAAAACCCGCTAAAATTAAGCTAAATGATTATCCCTATGTATCTTATCAAATAATTCATCGTCATGCCATATAAAAAAATTATATATATAACCATTTACATTTATTTATTCTCTTTAATTTCATATATTTTCAATTCTATATAATTACACACATTTAACACTGACTTCATTAAATGTATACAAGTAACCTGATAATGAAAACCATGGAAATGAATTACCCCAGGCGATAAAATTCTATCTTATAACTCATCAAAAGTAGCATAAAATAATTATAATAAGATAAAAATAAATCCAATTAATTTCTATAGGTTTTTGTATTAATTAATTATTGGATTTAATTTGATTTTTAGGACATTAAGACCAAAGGAAGAACAAATTCTGACATAAGGTATGGTGTTTCTAATCTACCTTTTATTTCTACGAGATTTACATTGTTTGCAAAATATTTCTTATATATAGAGTATTTATAAAACCATTTGATTTATAATATCATCATTATTTTTTAATTAATGGCATGAAATTATTCATTTGATTATTATTAAATTTTTTTCTTACGATTTATTATTTACAATGGGGTAAGGGACTTTATCACAAATTTCATTTCATTGATACATACTTGGTATTGTGCAACTTATCATTATGATGTGGTGTATCTACATATCCTTTGATATAATTTTTTATTAGAAATTTTAATTCTCTTAAATATTCATATTCTTGTGTCATAGATATGATTATTTTCTTATTCATGTACCATTTTACATGTGGTGTTTAATTTGAATGTTGTCTTTACTGGGAAATAATGATGAATCTATATAATCTACTCAATATAGATATTGAAAATTCATATTATTTTTGTATTAATTAATTTTATAAATAATTATTTGGAATTTAGTTGATGGGATTTTCCTTCAAAATATCCTTGATGAGTCGACATTCCACATGAGGCAAAATAGTTGGCGAAAACCCCTTTGTGTTTGTTTCCAAACAGAATAAGAAAAGTTTCTTTCTAATACAGAAACTAACATGATGGTATCATGACTCGTGTTCCAGATACATGAGGTAAAAATAATAATAATTCTATATTTTTAGTTATTAATTTTGATGAGGTTTTCACTTTGACACAATCTATGGATTCACTTTCATTGTCAGTTAATTATTAGATTGTGTTTTCCAATTACTCACCATGCTATATTAATTATGTTTTATTTTTTATGATTAACTTAATATTTTTTCATGCTTCCACTATATGTAACCCTTATTGACCATTGAAACTCAACCATATTTTTATATCCCTGTGTTATAAAGAAGATATTATTTATTGAGTTTTCATGAATTCATATTATTATATTTTGTTATGTATCATATTTTGTTTTGTTTTCCCAATGACAACAATGGGTTGCATGTATGTATCTAGTTTCTTCAATAGTACTAAACTGATCGGTTATTTGTGATTTTATTCCATTTAATCCTGAAAATGTAATAAAATTATGCACCAGACCTTCGATTCAGGGGTCGTGGTGTTACATTTGGTATCATAGGAAGTTTATTAGAAACATTGAGAAATATATTTTGAATATATAATTTTAGTAACATGACCAAAAGAATAATATTGAGGATAAAAAGAGGATAACATCCTAAAATTTTGGTAAGGTAGATATTATTTGGATATTACTAGAAATAAATCCATATAATGATAGTACATGTGGACATGGTTTTGGAACATATATATCTAGAAATAACAACTCCAACAAGGTGTTCCGAGCATGACTCGGGGTAACCTGGTACATGAAAATGGGCCTTACTGCACCCATGTTTCGAATCTCCTAGGGATATGCTTAGAATAATTCACATTTTAATTATAGACCAATATGAAGAGTTATAAATAAATATGTCTTAAATGAAAGAATGTTTATAATAATGAGATTAGTTCTTCATAAATTTTAAATTTATGAAAAATTGTTTTCCTAGTTCGAAATTATGCTTTAGGATTCATGACTTATTATAGTGTATGCCATTATTTAATTATGGAACACATAATAGAAGAAATAAAATCAATACCCATGGATAATGCAGGTATTTACTCACTAATAGATTTAACCTTGTCTGTGTTGGAGCTGAGAAAATAATAACCATGATAGGATAAATTACTCAGGTTGTGACGAATAACCATACCACACCTATACTGTATTGTTTCATGCTGAAGAATTTCTCATATTTCAGTGGGACTACTAATCCAGTGGTGGGTGAGTAGTAGATAAAGTCCCTTGAAAATATATTAATGGAATTAATATATAATGAAAATGAAATGGTAGTATTGGAAGTATATTGCCTCAAGGGTGATACTGATCAATGGTGGTCCTCAATCAAGAGTACCAAGGAGGAAGACAAAACAGAAGATGTGGAATGTAGATCTTTTGAGGAAATAATCTTCAACAAATATTTCCCTCGTTAGTTTCTGACCATATCACCATACCTATTATTGAATTTTTATAATTACAATTTTTAATTGCATTTCATATTATGATGAAAAAATCAATTTCAATAAGAAGGAAGTTACATTTGTTTGTTAATGATGTAGAATCCCATATCTTTATAGAGAAAACCTCACCATCTAATTATTTTCTAGATCCACCCATAGTAGCTCTACTAAATGTAATTACTGGGGAGGTGGAGAACACAATATATATATTTGAGGAACGAAATATTCAAACCGAGTATGTACATATTGTGCAGAAATATGTTGATATATTTCTAGGGGATTTACATGGACATCCTCTAGAGCATGAAGTTGATTTCTCTATTGATTTTATTCCTAGTGCAAGACCTATATCAAATAATAATTATATAAGGGCCACTATGGAATTAGTGGAGCTAAATAAACAACTAGAGAAATTGGGTTACATGGGATTTAATCAACCTTGGGTTTCTCCATGGGGAGCCCCTTTTCTCTTTGTTAAGAATAAATAATTATCCATGAGGATATGTAATGAATATAGAGAAATTAAAGCTATTACAATAAAGAACAAGTATCCCATACCTCTCATTGATGATTTATTTGATCAATATCATGATGATATATATTATTTTAAGATCTAACATGGATCTGGATATCATCAATTATGTGTGGGAAAGGACGAAATTATAAAGAGTACATTTACAATATTTTATGGACATTATAAGTTTATAGTAATGTATTTTTGACTAACTAACGAGCACTCTATTTCTCATGGATAAAATTAATATACATTTCAAGGAACATATTAACGATATTTTTGTGGTGTTTATTGAGGATATCTTAATTTATTCAAAAAGATAGGCGGACTATGAAAACCAATTATTGATTTTTCAGGAGGCTCTTAAAAGAATATTTTTATATGGAATGTTTTGTAAATGTGAATTATGGCTTCAAACTATTTGTTTTCATGGCCATATTTTCTCTCCTAATGGATTCGCAGTATATCCTATAATGAAAAAGGAAATCCAAGAATTGCCTATTCCAACAACAATAACACAGGTTCTTAGTTTTTTGGATTAGCAGGTTACTATTGGCACTTCGTATATATATTTTTGATTTGCAACCTGCTAAAAAATATAATATGTAAAGGGGTTATGTTCACATGGGAAACATAATGTACCTATTTTTTGATGAATTTAAAATAATATTGGTCAATGGCCCAATTTTTACTCTTCCATATGGAAATTATGGGTTTGTGATATAGAACAATGCATCAAAAAATGGATTGGATTGAGTCATTGTGAAAAATTATTATGTTATTTCTTATGCATCAAGACATTAAATTAATCCTGAACAAAATTACCCAACTTTGGATCATAAGTTATAAATCATAATCATTCTTCTTAAAATATGGACACACTGTATCTCTGGTGAAATATTTGTGATATATAGAGATCAAAAATGTTTTAAATAAATTTTTACATATAAAGAACTCAACATGAGGAAAATGATATGGATTGAGTTACTCCAAGATTATGATTATTCAATACACAAATAGCTAGGAAAGGAAAATAAGGTAGAAAATGAATTAAGTAGGAAATATCATGGAAACCTTACGCAAATGAGTTATGATAGATTTCCTATGATCATGGGTCTTGAAAATATGGATATGGTAATTTTTTAAGGAATAGAAACGTCATTCTTTTTTGAAATTATTTCTAGACCGTCTTTATTGGAGAGGATGAAAATATCTCAATCAGATGATGATAAGTTTAAAATGAAAATTAAATCTATTAAGGATAGAATATTGGAAGACTTCAAGTATGAAGACAATGTTCTAAAATTTGTAATGAGGTTATGTGTTCCATCAAAAACTTATCTAAAAACAACTATTAGATAATTCTCATAGAGAAAAATAATCTATACTCACAAGTAGTAACAAGAAGTACAAATATCTGAAGGAACATTTTCTGTAGAAAAACAAGATGTGGGAAATTGCTTACTATGTGTCAAGGTGTCTAGTTTTCCAACAAGTGATGGCTAAGACACAACATCCTATAGGGGTCAGGAAATCTCTAACTATTCCTTTGTGGAAGTGGGTTGACATTACAATAGTCATTGTCACTAGACTACCAAGGACACCTAGAAGGACTGATTAAATATGGGTTATTTTTTATTATATTAGAAAATCATAACTTTTCCATTACATAAGAGAATAATTACTACTTGAGTGCCTAGAAGTAATATGTATTAATGAAGTTATAAGACTTCATGGAGGACCTCTATCGATTGTGTCTCATCGAGATCCCTAATTTACATCAAAATTATGGAAGACTATCCATAATGCTTTAGATACTATGCTTCATTTTAGTACTCCTTATCACCATAAACTGATGGAAATTCTAAACGAACTATTCAATCACTGGAAGACATATTGAGAACATGCACATTTGACCTTGAAGATATGTTGGATCATTACGTACCTTTGGGAAAATTTTCCTACCATAATGGTATCCATTCTAGTATTAAAATGGATATATAAGAAGCATTATATTGAAAGAGGTGTCGAAATCAAACATTTCTGAATAAATTTGGTGAGAGGAAATATTTAGGCCGAGAAGTTATTGAAGATAAAATGACAATGTCAAAGAAAAATCGAGCCCATATTATAGCATCCTGAAGTATAAAAAATATTTTTTCCAAAACTGGTGAAATAATTTGTAATTTCAATTTGGGGATCATTTATTTCAAAAAAAATCTCTATTGAAGGGTGTCATGAGGTTCAGTTAGAATGAAAAATTGAGCCCCAGGTACATTAGACCATTTGAAATTATGGAAAGAATTGGAGTTGTAGCTTACTGTTTAGAGATTCTAACAAGTCTCTCTAAAGTAATTGATGTGTTAAAAATTTCATTAGTAATTAAATACAAACCATAACCAATGAATGTACTCACCTATCATCAAATGGAACTATAACTTGATTTCTCGTACTGTGAATAGCCTATCAAGATTCTTAACTCAAGAGAGAAATTATTGAGAAATCGAATGACTCGACTGGTAATGGTTAGTTGGAGAAACCATAAAATTGAATAAGAAATGTGGGAACCAATGTATATTATGAATAATATACACCCATAACATTTTGGAGAGAGACATACATGAAAAGAAAATATTGGATAATATTTATGAAGGTGGGAAGAATATAACACCCTACTATGTTATGGTATGTTTCTTCATAAATAATATAAATTCAATAGATAGATAATAATGAATGTAACACGGAGTCTCTGTGAGAAAACATTCTTTTATGTATTTTATATAATTATAACCTTGTTGATAAACATAATTTTGTCACTTCTCTGATTTGAATTTAAATAAAAATTAACTTACACAGTTGCGTTCAGTAATATATTCTTAGTCTGATAAGAAAAAATGTAATTTTGGGTTAATAGTAATTTACCCTTATAAATTTTAAAGATACCCTTATTAATAATAATGTGACCCTTATGAATAGTAATGTCTCTCAAGAAAGTATAAATAAAATTTAGATACCCTATAAATGAAGGGGGATATTTTAAAAATATTAATAATGTTATTGTTTTTTTTGTGAATAATAAATATCTAATTACAATATTATAATTAATAAAATGATTTAAAATATAATTCATTTTCATAAAATGTATTAATAAATTAATATGTTCTCTTTTTATTGTTTTATTATAATTTAATGTGTCCTTAGATAATTTTTCAAGTTGTTATAAAATTAGTTATAATTTTAAAATCATTATTTTTTTATTTAATATTTATATTAATTAAAAATAAAATTCGTCATATTTAAAAAATTATTTTAAAAATATAGTGTTAAATTATTAATTTTACTTGTAAAAAAATGGTTTGTCTGAATTTTTCTATTTTTATGAGATACATCATTGTTTGGTGAATTGTAAAATACGGTAATTTGTATTATAAATATATTACATGTAAAATACTATATTCCTCTCATCATGGATTATGTAAGAAACTATTAGTTAGAACTAAAATTCTCTAAGAACTATATTTAGTCACAATAATCAATAACATTTCTTATCTATAGAAAAAAAATAATTAATAATGTATAAAATATTGAGAAATCACCATGCTCCTCCACTATAGAAACCTCCCCTAACCCCCTCTTCATGTCATTCCTCTAATCCATGAATATTGTAAAGGTTGTGCCCAAAACCTTTTCCTTAGTCTATCCCCACATCTAGATTCTCTTGGTTTTACCAAAAGACCAAAATCAATACCTTTGTCGAGGTTCTCAAGGAGGAGTATTGAAGAGGTAAAATCCTCTTCCTTATCTTGTTAATTTTTATTCAAGTTCATTATTTTTTTATTACCTCCTAACCTCATCTATCAAAATGATCATGATATGTACATTATAGTATATATATAGATGTTATATCAATTTAATTGAATTTCCATCATAAATCTTCTTACTCTCTCTTTTTAATTTTAAAAATGAAATCATCATCTTGGAGGTGCCGACTTAGAACCTTCATGGACGATGAACATTCGATATTTAATTTATCCTTAATGTCTTGTCATAAAACTATTTTTATGGTCGATCCAGATTATAAAATCTGTATTATATTTTATTTAATGTTCTATAACCATTTTATATACATGATATAATAAAATATAACAAAACTAGATCATTATGATCAAAAAAACATCTAAAATTAAGCTAAAAAGTTATCACTAAATTTATTATCTAATGATTCATCCTAATACTATATATCCAAAATATATATAAAAACATTTATAATTTTTTATTCTCATTAGTTTGGTATAATTAAATATCTATAATTTTATACCCATTTTCACGATTTTCATGAAATGTTTACAAGTTAATCGATAATGAAAACCAAGGAAACGAATGATCCCGAGCGATAAATGTGCATCTTATAACTCATCAAAAAACACCATAAATTAAATAACAAAAATTATATTACATAAAATAAATTTATATAAGTTTATTTATTAATTATTTAATGGATGTAATTTTTTTTCTAGTACATTAATATCAAAGTAAGAACACATGTGTACATATAGTATGGGGTGTCTCTTCTAAATATTATTTCCATGAGATTTCAATTTTTTCACTTATTTCATGAATTTTGTGTATTTATTCTTCCATTTGATACATATTATCATGATTTTAATTATATTCATGGTATTAAATGATTAATTTTATTGTTATTTGTTTTTTATTATACGATTCAATTGATTACAATCAGGTAAGGGACGTTGTCTAAATTTTCATTTACTTGAGACTTACAAGGTATTATGCACATAATAATCATTATGTGGTGTATCTAAATACCATTTGAGATAATTTTTTAATTAAAATTATAATTATCTTAAATATTCATTTTCTATTTTCAAGGATATGATTATTGTCTTAGTTTTGTACCATTTTACAAACAATTTTTATTTTGAATGATATTTTAACTTCGTATTTATAGATGATTTTGGATCCTCTACTCCATAAAAATATGGAAAAGTCATATTTTTATCATATTAAATCATTCTATAAACACTAATTTGGTCCCTAAGTGATGGGAATAGCCCTCTATAGCCCCTTGATGCATTGACATGCCTGATGAGGCAAAACAGTTGGAGACAAACCCTTCATGTTTCTTTACAAAAAGAATCAGAACGTTTATATACATATACATAAACCATATTGATGGTATAATGTATCATGTTCCAAATATGTTACATTCAAATAATAATCATTCTCATTGTTCATTATAAAGTTATTACTTTTCAAGAGTTTCTCACAATGACAAAAATCTATGATGCACTATCATTCTCAATTTATTGATGAAGTGTGTTTTTCAATTTTTCACCATACCATATTAATTATGTCTAATTTATTATGATTAAATAAATATAGCTACATGGTTAATATATATGTAACCCTTAATGATAATTTGATCTCATTGGTTCTTTTGATTTTTATCCCTTGGTTATGGAGAGGAGATCATTTATTTACTTTTCAAGGATACAAATCATTAAATTTTCTTAGGTATTATATTTTGTTTTATTTTTCTAATTTAAAATATAGGTTCCATGTATGTATCTAGATTCTTCAAGACTACTAATCTTTTTGTTCCATCCGTATTTTATTCCATGTAATCATACCAATGTAATAAAATAATGCATTGTCTCTGGGATTTTGTAGTCGGGGTGTTCCAGTTGGTGTCTACGTATGAGTTTGCTAAAATTTCTAAAGTACATTGTAAGGTATGAATAGGGATATGAGAGGGATCCATGAGACGTGGCTGGTATGCCTAAGGGGGTCCATGTGAATTCTTCTTGGCATGTCCCATATACTTTTCATGGTCTAAATAGTATACCAAAGGAGTGTTGCATGACCTAGGCCACATGTCTGGGTGTTATTGTATGACCCGGGTGGTTCATGTGAAGTGCCTGAGGATAACCATATGTTTCTTTCCCATAGTTACCTTCATATATTAGTATATATTTCTTCCTTTTATTTCTTATGAATTATATGTTTCCAACGTTATCATATATCAATTCTTGATTGTTTTTGCATATATGTGGGATATACTTCAAGTGGCCTGCCATAAGTCCTCCTCATGATCTATGACTGATCATGTTAAGTGACTACCCAAAATTTGTGATCACCCCAGTAGTACACTAGATCATTCCATATGGGAAACTTCATAGTTGCGAGATCATCCACTCTAAGAAATATTTTTAGATTCCTGGGTTTGTTGGTGCGAGATTAATTTTATTTTCAATCTTTCAATGTATGGTGAACTTTTCTTGATGGTATCATGGAATTATAGGCCTCACCACCCTATTTATTCTCCAATTTTCATGGCATGTATCATAAAAATCTAGGATGGATTACGTGTTGGGCATTGGCATCATGCTTCTTCACGAATTCCTAATGTAGGTTACTCCGGGAGCATCGCACGGTTTTCAATGACCATGAGAACTTCCTTTAAACACCATATTTGTTGGATTATAGAAATTTAATGGGGTCCCTTTTAGTCAGGTATACTTGTTTCAGGAAAAAATATTATTAGGTAGACATGTACAAGGGCCTCTGTGAGATCATGGCACCTATCAAAAGCCCTTCACATGATGTTAGGCACCTTTTCTGTGAATATTGTGGGATAATGATGACATTTCAAGAATATTTTCATGACCATGATGGTTCATCGCATTAATTTTGTAATCTCAAGAGGATTTTACTATTTTTGTCTTTTCCCTTATTTTATTTAAGGAAGGATTCAGGATCTTGCAAGATTTCATTAGTTTTCTGGCGCACTGACACTCTACCATTTGGTTATGCATCTCATGACCAACAAATGTTATCATGGTGATAAATAAGAATAATCATAGAAAAACCCTTATAAATTTTTTTGGATCCAATGGGGGATTGAAAGAACACATGGACATGTCCAAGGTCTTTCATGTGCATGGGAGAAATGGCTACGGGATTTCATGTAGTGAGCCGAAAATATTTTCATTGTATAACGGTGTCTTGTAAACCACCTAAGGTGTGTCACATGATTTTTATAACTGAAATAGGGTCATTTATTTTGGGTATTTTCCTCCCATTTTGACGGAATTTTTGGATGGTTTATCTGGCATCTGTTGGTGGACATGTTTCATGACATATGGAATATTTATCTGGTTTTCACGGCATCATAAGAAATTACCACAGATGACTTTTCAAGAATAAGGAGTCTTTCTCAAAGGGGATGTGCAGGATATTTTGTGGTCCATGTGTTGCACTTGACTATCTGCATGACTATCTGAATTTCATTCGATCGAGTGTCTCCTGGGGGTTCACATGATCCATGTGGTCATGTTTAACTTGTTCTCCCTTTTCATTATAGGAAAATTGTACTCAAATTCTGGTATTTCATCCTTTTTTATTTTTAAATAATAATTTTATGGGCATAGAAAAATACCCCCCACTTAGGGGAGATGTATATGGAGCCAAGGGAAGAATTATGAGTAAATTAAATTTACGCATGAGTCTTTAGTGTTGTTTTTAATTTTTGTCTTGGGAGTCGATTGGTCTTCCAGGAAATGGTTTGTATTTTGTGGAATTCACAATAAATATGGGAGTGGAGAGGGATTCATTCATCTGCTACATGATTCTATGTAGCACCTATGCCTGACTTTTATCTCATGATATTATCAAAGACCTTTCTACAAGAACCCATCGCAAGACCTCCCAATGAATCAATTATATGAGAATTAAATTAAACTGCATAATTTTCCCATATATTTACCTAAATAATTCAATAGAAATATCTCCATTAATTTATTTATCATTGACCATAGGAATTCACAATCATCATGAGGGAATCGTAGGATCTTCATTCTTGATTTCATTATCCTTCTATTATTATATGGAATGTGTGACCTCGTCAAGGTCATGTGATCATGAGTCTTTTGATGCGAAATGCAGTTATATGATGCCTTGCAGTATTATGTGATCTATGATGTGTTCAATATCCAAATTAATTATGAATCAATTATGTGATCATTATTCCCTTTGATTATTCATATTATGTGCATGATTATCCCATTGTATATATCGCTTCTCTAGATATTTTATTTTATCTTTCTGTCCTATTCCACTTACATTTGTTCAGATAAATATTGGATTTAATCATACATCCTATGATGTGTATTATAAAATTTTCATATTATCTAGAAACCATTATGGTGTCCCTTGATACCACGTGAATTCTAATAATAAGGTTTGGAAATGGCTTCTACCATTTGAGCATATAAATTACTCTTTATCACAACATCTTCATCTACAAGGGTTTAATGGGTTAGATGATGATTTCATTCATCCTTTGGACCTTGATCAATTATCTTTTTGGGTGTAAAATTATTTTGACTGTATACAAATGATAATTTTTTATGAAGGTCGACTAGTCACGGATGAATCCTAGTGGTTGAATTATATGTGGGAAAATACTCCCTTGGGTTCGGATGGAAGTGATTTTTCTCATAATATCATTGATCAACGATACATTAGTATATTTTTCTTTTCAATAAAAAAACATTTGTAATAGATTTATATTGAAATGGTATCTTCCTCTTGGTGGTAACTTTTCAAATGAATGGGCTTGGCCATTACGGGTTAGGATAAGATTCATAGACTTCGTCGAACAATTATATGTTGTCCATTTTTCTAAGATAGTGTAAATTTTACAATTTATCATTTATCTCTAGTATATGCTTCTTAAATAATTGTTCATCCATTAGTTCCCAAGAACAAATGCATTCCATATTACACATATTTTAGAAGTAATCATCCTATGGGACATCTAACAATTGGGTGTGATCCCCCCTATTAAAAATATGTATGATGAATTACATCCAACAACAGATATATGGGATGGACCAGTGGAGACCCCAGTATTGGATTGGGACATTATCATCATTGATAAAGAAATTTTATTAAAACACATGACAATGTTCTCACTTAAAACATTCAAATATTGGATTAGAATATTCCTCAGTCACAGCAAAGCTAGGACGACTGCTATACGCCCCCATTTGGTACCCTTCTAGATAGGTTCAAGAAATTTTTAGTTCATATTTATCCATTATATAAGTTATGGATTGTAATTAATAGGATTATAAAGTGAATACATAGATATACCCATGTCTTAGGTAGGCAGGCTTCATATCCATGTAACTAAATTAGTGGAATTTACCAACTAGGGATGCACATTTAGGAATTTGGGATAGCATGTTGGTGATGGAAGTGTAGCTGGGAGTGGTATGTTACCTTAATCAGGTGGTTCTGACCATTTCATGTGTTTACATACTCTTGGAACATATTTTGAAAGTTATCCTCCCATAAGGGATCAATGGTCCTTTTATAATTTTATTTCATTGGATAGGGGATCAATTACAATTCTATGCTTACTATAATTCCACCTAGATTTCTGATTCCTTATCTCATCTTTTATTTATGAATATATCTGGGGATGGGTCTAGGTCACTATGCTCTAGTGAGGTTATAGATGTGTTTATTCAATTTGATATCATTGACTTCATCAATTATTCTACACTAACTGGGCTAATCAAATAAAATGTAATAGGATCTCTGTATGAAAGGTCGTACAATATCTCACTTCAGGATGGGGGTCTTGTTTCATGGATGGACAAGATAATTATCTATGATACATATACCCCATATCTTGATTCCCATAAGTTTTCTTTTACCCAATGTTTCTCCCCTATTCCATTGGTCATCTTGTGAGGATAAAAAACTGTTGAATCATCCACCATCTTTTATTGTTTTTGGAACATGAATTCACTGATACTAGTATCATTTTTCCACCTCCAGATACTCCTTCCTTTCTTACCTGGGACTATGCCCAGTCTTGGGTAGTATCCCATCCCAGTGGTGTTAAAAGATGACTGGTTCTTCATGTATACAATCCATTTTTCTCCCCAACCCCCTATCAGTAGCAAAGATCAGGTTGATTTAGTAAATGGTCTAGACACCATGGATGCGCTCTCATCTAGGACATGACCATCCAAATAGCATGATAGAATATTTTGAGGATATCACCCATCTTGAACAAGATATGGATGGTTAATATTTTGAGGGGAGGAAATTTGTAGCCACATCTCCTATTTCCATTCCACCTCTTCTAGTTATTCTTCCTTATAGAATTCCCATCCCATCGGTCACCGAATCTCAGAATCGATGTAGGTTGATCTGGAAGCAGATTCACACCTTGATTACTAAGACTCCATTAGAGACATTTCAAGAACAAGGAGATTTCCTTCATAATTTATTTAATGAATTGAGGGTGTATGGTTTTGATCAAAAACCATTATATGATATTATGAGGAAAATTAACTAGATTCAGAACAATTTGGATTCAAATGAGAGGGACTTGTGCAATCTTGAAGATGAGGCTCCCCTTACTAGAATGATGAAGGGAGATTTGGAGGCACATGACCAGAGTATGCAGTTTATATATAATTTGCAATCCTATATAGATCTCTAAGCCATGAATATATTGAGATATGAGGTAATCATAGCATGCCTTTAGTCTGATCTCTCAAAATCATCATCCTCATCCAAAACTACTCAAAATAGAGTTGAGGAGACAACTACTTTTTCTAGTCTCTTCATATGGGGAATAAGCGGAAGAGACGGGGAGAGAAACACTTTATAAATCAATTGAATCTTATAATAAAACACATTCAAACAAGGAGATCTTGTGGAATCAAATCTTATTAATGTTTTATGCACTATATTTTTTATGAGATTCAGAGAGAGACTTTGAAATGTGATGATTCCTCCTCTTGTGTGTTATTAGTGAATAGATATACAGAACATTATATGTTGTTGACTAGTTTTTATTTTATTCATGATGTTCATGCTTATTCATTGATCTGATATTATATAAATAAACAACAACACCATAATTTTCATAATATACTGTAAACATGAATTCTAGGATCTGTTTTTTAAACCATAATAGATTATTCTTGAGAATTCCTCGTTAATTACCACAAACAAGATATTCTTTACTGATATATATGCATCATCAGTCTTCAAAATACCAAGACCATATTGTGGTAAAAAATAGAGTTCACATTATTATAGACTAAATTGTTGTTTTTATATAGTTTATAGTGTTTTATATCATAGACTCTATCATTTTATTATAGGGTCTTTTAACTCATAACATATATCTATTTAGTTTGGGAACTTTTATCTCAGACCTTAATTCATTGTATTTTAGGAACATTGGGTTAAGACCTTCGATCTCTATAATTTAATTCCATTTATCCCAGACCATCAATCGATATAGTTTAGGTTCTTTTAGATCAGGCATTTTATCACTATATAATAGAGACTGTTATCATGTACATTCTACCACTTTCATTTAAGGTTGTTTTATCTCATGATTTCTATCATTGTATTTTACATCCTATTATCTTAGACCATTATATGTAATGTAGTTCAAAATATTACTAAAAGGGAATGTTCAATGATCGTGGAATATTGTGAAAACTATGAAGGAATGTCCAAGAACATACTAAAATTATGAGTTAAACTATTATGTCATCAATGATCATGGGGATTAAATCTCTTTTACTATGAGGAGTAGATGCATATAGTTTATAGTTCAATGAACTTATGCTTCAGTAGCAATGTCAAATAGACGTTCCTCCACTCCTTTCCAATGTTCATGGATGTTTTTTGGGGTAAATATTGTTTGAGGGACAGATAATAGGGATTCTAAGTCCACCTTGATATTTGGGGAATATGTTACATAATTTGTAACCCAAATGTTTGTGCTAGTGAATATGGGATGGGGAAGACATGTTGGGAAACACCCATATCATCCTGAGGGTTTAGATTTTTTAACGGTGTTTCCATGGCTCATATGGATCGAATCTCCTTTTGTACAAGGGAGATATTATTTTAGTTTGTAGGTAAATGAAATTATGTTTTGAAATCATAATTTAAATGAAGATACTATATACTCCTTTCTGGGGTCCATGATAGATTATGGATGACTCAAATATCCAAATGATGAGGTTTTTTATGGAGGATATCTGTCTAGGAAAGGGATCTCAAACCCTGGAAAAATTATGATATTAATTATGAACTCTTATCCCTACAAATTTTGGTTTTGAATCATGATATTTGGGATAATAATGTTTCATGAATGGAGTTTCACGTTCTTTATTTCAGAAAGTATATAAATTATATTTTTGTAACGTATAGGATTTCAAATATACTTGGATTGTTTGGTATGTGGATTTTAAATCATGGTCCAAAGTGATCAAGTTAGGAAGATGTTATGGAATAATCAATCTGGGAATGTTCCAGAACACCCTGAGGTGATGAGTCCATCCACAGTGATGTCAAAGATCACAAGAATTTGAAATTCCTTTTCTTAGAGTGAATCATTTTGTTAAATACCAAAGGTGCATATGAGAGAGTCATAAACATACATTCATAGTCAAAAAATGTCCCTTAAAGATGTGAATACTTTTCTAAGGTCCATCAATGGTTTTTGATTATACGAGGTTCTCAAATCCTGAATTTTGATTTGTCGTTAGTGTAATATCCAAGAAGGTTTTGAGAACCCTTAATGTTTTGTCACTGCCTAGGGAACATATTCTCGTGTTGAGGAGATTTTACAAATCCATACTCTAACTTTTTTCCAGTAGTAGAGTGTCTAGTGATCATAACATGGATTTTAATAGGGCTACATTGTAGGTGCTATGTTATTTATACTTTATTTATTTTCACCCTAATTTCTTCTTAAACTCTGGATATGAAGAGTATAAAGGGAAAAGATATGTCTTTTTTCTTGAATACCCATTGTGGGGTTTTGACCTATCATGTTTTCTATTACATTCAATATTATTTTATGGTATTTTGATTTGGACTATTATAAGATATATTTTAAGGTCATATAGATTTTAGCAATGTGATATCAATTTAAGGCTGCCATGCACATGAACCTAACAATGGGAATTTTATACAGGATCCCAATTAAAATTTCAAGGCTCAAGAGCACCACAAAATCTTTCTAAGTGGTATATTATAATTCTATAAGTAATGGATCAAGGTTCTCAGTTCATGAGTAATGATAGTGGAAAATCATACCAAGTATGTCCCAGAACACACTGAGGTTCTATGTTCTTCCAAGGAAAGGTTAGGGCGCAAAAGTATCAAAAAGTACTTTTTACGTAGTGATGAATTTGGTTGACATACATAGGTGCATATTCAGGATCCATAGGCATGCATGAATATTCAAACAAAGGTTCCATTGAAGCCATGTATCTTTTTTACATGGGCCTTTAAAGGTTTTTGGAAACATTAGGTGTTTGATACATGAGGTGTGATTTATGGATAGAGGTGTGTAAAATAGGGTAAAATCCCCCCATACTTTTTCTGACTGGGGTACAACTCTTATGGTCCGTTGATAATGAATTATAATGCTTTATGTTCCATAGAGTTTATCATCATGTAGTAGGGAAGTATTTTTTGTGTAATTTTAATGTCATGTTACTAGGAATTTTTCTTTTTAGTTTATCATCAAGTAGTAAAGTCATTTTTATTTCCATGATGTTTAATTTCATACTGTAAGGAAATTGGAACCGATGTGAAAAATTGTACATGATATATTATATGAACAAGAAGGATGATTTTGGATTTGACACATATATGGGTATGTAGTTTTGTATGCATCAAACCCTATGTTTTTGGGGTGAATTTTTTAATGGTTGTCATAGTTGGGCCTGATATTGAATATCTGGGAATTACTATATATCCTATGATGATACGAATCAATTCATATGTAGTTATTGAATGAGAAAATATTTATAATGGACTGAACCATATGTCGATATGGTCATTATTCCCTTGATTATTGTATTTGGGGCCAACACTCGCGATCTAGGGATCACTATGGTTTTTGTGATTCCAAAAACCAAGCCACATGTAGTTCATGAGGAACCACCATTATAAAAAGCATGAGTCAAATATGTACGATTCCCGACACAAAAAAGTGGTATTCTGGCTGGACCTTAAGATGAAAATTTGGGCATCAACATATATCTCACAATAGTAGGAATCATACACATGTTTTCCATGATTATGGGGATTACTATAGAATTATGACTTATATGTAGGGATGGGAAATTTTTGTGCTTGCATGTTATGACTGGACCTTAGTATGGATATTCGGGTGAAATTATTTATCCAGTGATGGAAATAATCAAGTCACATGTAGTTCTAGAATATTGGTGTGGTGGGAGACCATCACCAATAGTAGTGGTCCTATTGGGTGATGTCCAAAAATGTGGAACATTATGTAAATCAAGGGACATAAATAATGAAATTTAATATCATGAATCGGGGACTCATGGTATCCATTGTAAGGACTTGAATTCAAGTCTATGATGATTCTATCATAAAATATGATGCCTTATTTATGTATTTAATCCGTTAATAAAATTCCTAAGCTTATGTGAGCTATAATAAATGTGAGAATAAAGGAATGTAAAGGGTTCATCTAACCATGTATAGGCCACTATGGTTATGTCAGGGGAATTTTTTATAATGTGGTTGTTAGACCAAGATATGGGATCGATGCATACCATTGTATTTCATTGAAAATTATTATCAATCCATACTTAGTTATTGAGAAACAATAAAATTTAAAGACATGTGGAATGGAAATCATCCATAATGTTTAACATCATATAGTAAGGATGTAGTTCACCTGACATGAGTGAAGATGGTTTTTATGGATCTGTGTAGTTTTACGTCATGAAGTAATGAGATTTTATTTGTAGTTTAATTTCAATTTTTAAGGATGAGTGATCACCAAAAGTGAAATGCAATAAATCATATGGATGTGACCAAAAATAGAGGTTCAGTAATCATAATGTATCATTTGATATCATAAATAAATACATAAGTAGTTCTTAGATGAATATATTCCCTATGTGCATTAGACTCTCATAAAGGTATAACGAAATTTCATCTTTATATAATGCATATATAACTCAGCTGTGATTAATCATTTGTGATATGATGGTTCTTATCTATTTTAATGTTATGTGGTGAGGTAATATTTTGTGTAGTTTTATATCATGCATTAAGGACATGAGATTATACACAGTTTAATGTCATGTTTCCAATATTTGAAACACTATGCAGTTTAACATCTGTTTTCTTGGATGAGATATGTTTTGTAGTTTAAAGTCTTACATCCAATATGAGAGATGATGTGATGTTTAAAGTGTTTCTACTAGGATGATAGAGGTGTCATTTAATTTATTTCATATAGGACAAGATACATTGTTCAGTTTAATGTCATGTGTCTAGAAAAATAGACATTGTGTAGCTTAAATTCCTGCTACCTATATGACATGTTCTTGATGATATTTATACTATGTATCTCTTGATAAATATCACATTTGTGGGGTGGGGGGTGTGACATGCCCCCCTCCCATTGTGGGAAATGAGCTGTCTCAATTATTATGGACATTATATATCATATATGGCCCTTCACATTTCAGTTCTAGATTTGGAGGATTTGTCCTTAGTATATTTTGGGTTATAATAGAAAATATCAGTTCTCTTTAAAGGAATGATAAGAGTAAGAAATTTCTATTAAAGGGATGTGTAATCCAATTATCATAGACATAAAAGTTGGGAAATATAAGTGTCATGTTCTCATCAAGTCTCTCTAAGTCATCTAGTCTACTTTTTGATTGCTCATCATCTAAGAGTAGTCAAAAAATGGAATTTAGGTTGAATGAGGCTTTAATTATTTGAGTAATAAAACAACATTATCTTAAAACAACTAGTAAAATGTTAATTATGTAGCAGTACACGTGGTGGTATAGTAGGCCCATAAATCATGGATGAGCTTGTCCAACAAATACTTCGTATCCATTTTCCCAATCTTATTGTGTATATTTTACAATGTCTTATTGATGGAATCTATCAATACATGTTCTACTTCATGATATTGATTTGAGTGATTGGACTCGATATTGTACTTCTAATATAGTTTATTAAACTCTGTAAAATGTAATTCGGTTTGATTTTCTTCTAATATTATGTGAGGGACCCCAAATCTATATAAAATATTGATCTTTTTAAAACGGATGATATTTAAAACTAGAAATTCCTTAAGGAATATTTCCAGAGCCCATTTTGAATAGAATTCGGTAGTAGAAATTATCTACTAGAACTACATAGTTATGGGTTGGGGTTATTTCCCCACAACAACCTTTACCCAAATAGAAAATGGATTAGAATTATTAGTTGTAGGTGGAAATTACATGGATTAATGGATGATTTATACATGGATCTAGAATTCATAAAATTTACTAGTAGAGTTCACATATTTATAAGTCATTGTTTTCCAGTAGTATCCCATACTCCTGATTTGCTCGGAGATCAATGTTTTAGGAAGATGAAAGCTGTTAGAGTAGGCCTTTAATTATTATATTATGGCTTGAATATCTTTTTACACTATGAATATAAGGATTGTTCATTAAAATACTCTTTTTTAGGATGATTTTATTCATTCTTCCCATTTTATAGGTTAAAGATTAATTCAAGACACTAATTCTATTCCCATATGACTCGGTCTATCGAGAGACCCCTTTTTTTGAAATAACTGATTCTATGGTCATCCATCAAGGGTTTATATAAATTCATCAATCTCTATGGGGATTTTTTACTTAATTAATTTCTTTCATATCACTGATGATGATTAATGATTATATTCATTGGTAATTTATATGAAATATTACTTCATCCTGATGAGGGTCATCCATGAATGTGCCTAAATTAGAAAATGTGTTAACGTAAATATTTTGGTGATAGGTGAACATGATGTAATATATGATAAGAAGATAAATAATCTATGATTCCCCTAACATATCTAGTGAGAGGATCTAATTATTCCTTTTTCATGTCTTATTCTCCATTTATTCTCATTAATTGTAGTTTTGAATCCCCTTTGATATTTATGTAGGTTATGTGCATCTATTGGGAAAGTTTCAATCCATTGAGGAGGGAATATTAATTTTCCTTATTATTCACGAACCATAGATTGTGATAAAGTGTACAGAAAAAAGATTTGTCTAGATATACGAATACAATCAAAAATACCACCCGATTGTGCTTTGGGTTTTCCTACCTTTTTGGAATAGGACTTCTAGAGGAACCATTAAAATACTTCTCCAATATCTCGGGTGTTTTGTGGTAATATATGCCCCCTTCATCAATGATCCTGGTGACCCGTAGTTTTATTCTCATTAGTAGGATGTGTCATGAGTAAATCATCTAGGGATTTCCCTTTTATCACATTCTTTGACATGAATTGGATGTCATATTGTTGTAGAATAACATCCCATCTTGATAGAGGTCTAATTAGCATGGGGTGGCTGTGGATGTGCTTTAGAGGATAAATAAGATAGGCCAAGTGCACTTCGTGGCCCTACAAGTATATTCTCATCTTTTTCAATTTGAAGATGAGTTTAAGTTTTTATCAACATATTAGTATTGGGTCTCGGTACCTAGCATTGTTCGTCTAAGCTAATATATACTTTTCTCACTCCCCTTATCATTTTCCACATGAGGAGGAAACCCAGTGAGCAATACCTAGTGGAATCATACAATGTGAGTGGTACCCCTTCCACCAGAGGCTTAGAAACTAGTGGGTGAAGTAGATAATGGTAGATACATTCAAATATGTTTTGTTAGCCCCCATACCATTGGCATGTGATTCCCTTATTCATTAACTTATGTAAAGGGAGAGCTTTACCTTTTAAGATGGAAATGAAACTTTGAATTTATGTATGTTACCTGAGGATTTCCCTTAGCTCTTGGATATTTTTGGGAGGTGAGATTTCAAAGGTATCACTAGTCTTCTCTAGGTCAACCATGATGTCAGGGTGGAATACCAAAAATCCAGAAAACATCCCTGATGATACCTAGAAGGAAAATTTTAGTGGATTAATCTTTAGACTATACTACTACATCTTTTATATAATAATTTTAAGATCCATTAATTTATTATATTTATTTTAGGATTTGACCACCAGGTCCTCAACATACACTACGGGAAAAAGGGGTATTTGCGACGGGTTATTTGCGACGGGGATAAATCTCATCGCAAATAGTCCCGTTAGAAACTTATTTGCGACGGGGTAATTTTCCCGTCACAAATAACTACTTATTTGCGACGGGGAAAGCTAAGATGTCGCAAAAGGTCTGGCACGCAACGCGCGCCAAATCGTGGGAAAGTTATTTGCGACGAGGTTTACCCCCCGTCGCAAATAATCAGCAGCGGTAAAAAAATGTGCGACGGTAATATACCCCTATCGCAAATAGAATGTCGACAGGTTATTATTTGCGACGGGTCCCATCGCAAATAACTATTTAACTGTTGACCATGATAAATGTGGGCTAAAGTATTTGCGATGGGATACCCATCGCAAATACTTTCGTCGCAAATAAGCTAACCTATAAATACCCCCATCCGTTTTTTTTCATTCATTCTCAAACTCTATCTTCTACTTCTCTCAAAACTTTATTTTTAGTGTTTAGGGTTTCTTATGTTTAATTTTTATTTCCGGAGGTGATATTGAAGTCTTCAACAACGATCAGAGATCAACCTCAGATCAATTTTAAAAGTATTTATGTTCATTTTAATTTAATATTTATTTTATATTTTTTATTAGTTTTATTATTATTAATTATTTATAATTTAATTATTTTTAGATTGTTGTGTTACTTAATAAATTTAAATTATTAGTATTCATTGTTCATAGTTAATGGTAATTAGAAATAATTATTAAGAATTAGTCATAATTAAGAATAAATACTAATAATTAGTACTAAATACTAATAATTAGGAATAAATAGTAATAATTAGTAATAATTAGTAATAATTTAGAATAATTAAGAATAATTAGGAAATAATTAGGAAGACTTATGAAAAATAAGAAAAAATATGAATAATTACTAATAATTACTAATAATTACTAATAATTATTAATAAACCTCCCTCATGCACGCATTAACTTTTACAACTAAGCCATATCATTTTTTTATACATTTAATGATCTATCTATATATATATAGTTATATTTATTCATATATTAATATAGATTTATATTAATATAAATATATTTTTTTATCTGAATAAATATATATATATATATATTTATTCATATATTAATATATATATTTATTCGTATATTAATATATATTTATATCTATTTATATATATATATATGTAGTTATAAAATTTTATTCGTATATTTATTTGTATATTAATATATATTTATAAACTTAGTTTTAAACAAATTTATAAAATATTTTTTTTATGTGTATTTATAAATAAATAAATACATACATACATAACTATATACAACACACACACACACACATCTGTATATATATATATATTTGTATAGTTGTGAATGAATACACAGAAATGAGGGGGTAAAAATCCATCGAGAATGTTAAAACGGATATAACTTCTAATCCGTAAGTCCGTTTCAACTCCACTACTAGTCAAATCGAAGAACATGAAATGATCTTCGATATGATATGTGGTACAGGCCAAACGGACATCCAGATTGAAAGTTATAGCCATTTAAATGTTAAAACGACCATAATTTCTAATCCAGGAGTCTGTTTTAGCTTTACAATTAGTCAAATCGAAGAATATGAAATTATATTTGATATGATATATGGTATAGGTTTATTGGATATCGGGATCAGAAATTATAGCTACTTGAATGGTAAAACACCGGGGTACCCCGACTAAAAACTCAGTTTTAGAGGTCTTCTGGGCCTTTTTTGGCCTAGAAAACACCTTGGACGGGTTCGACCGGTCTATAGGGCTGTAGAGCTCATCGTAGGATTCGATTTGATATGCTGTAGAGCTCAAACGGAGTCCCGGATCAAAACTTATGGACGTTTGAAGTTTTGGTTTCATTTTCAACTTATTTTTTATCTTTCATTATTTTTTTTATTTTTTTTATATTCAAAAAGTTATTAAATGACTATTAATTGATAAAAATTACATAATTACTAACTAAAAATAATTTTTAATTTATTTTATAATCCTCTATTATTAAATATCTTATAAATTAATATTATATTTCCATGGATCCTTTAAAAAATATATTTATAAAATAAATATTATATTTATATCAATATAAATTGATTAATATATTTAAATATTAATATTTAATTTTTTAATTTTTTTTAATTTTTTATTAATTTTATTATTATTATTTGTGACGGGTCCCGTCGCAAAAAACTCTTCGAAGAGACTATTTGCAACGGGAAAAGGGCTCGTCGCAAATACTTTGTTGCGACGGGCCCGTTGCAATTTGTTTTCTAAAAAAACCAGAAATATATTTGCGACGGGCACATTTTCCGTCACAACTAATTTTTTTTTGCAACGGGCCCATCGCAAAAAAGTTTATTTGCGACGCTGTTTTCCGCAAAGGGTCATTTGAGACGGGGCCCTGTCGCAAAAGTCCATTTTCGATGGGATCCCATCGCAAATACCTATATTTATAATACTGATAGAATTTTTCCATTCTTGACAATAATGACTTAAATATATGATGCATGGAATTTTGATACATGGAACGAATGTTATGTGACCCAAAGGGCATGAAATGAGAGAAAAAAATCATAAGGGCTAATCTGAAGGAAGTATATTATTTATTTTTAGGGGATATCTCTATTTGATAAATCCTAGAATACCCATCCATGAAGGAAACGTCTTGGAAGCCAATAGTTTCATCGATCAAGAGATCTGTGATCGAAAATTGTAAACCATTCATTGGTAGGTGCTGATTAAGGTATCTAAAATCTATGATGACCCTAATATTAAAATTATTTTTATTAATTGGAATAATTTAAGCATCTTATCTTGGTTATTTCACTTCCCATAGAAAGTTAGGTTTGACAAATTTGTCTACTTCCGCCTCTATATTGGCTCTATGAGACGGGTGAATCCACCTATCTACATGCTTGATGCCTCGATACTTGTTGGGTAAATAAAAATGGTGTGTAGCCACATCTGGATTAAGCCTAGTCACTTCTGTACAGTTATAAGAGAACAAAAATCAGTGTTCCTTTAGAAATGAGATGTATATATTTTTCTATTTGAGTGTCATGGTGGAAGTAATTAGTTTAGGAAATAGGTATTCTTTTATTATCTGATTTACCATCTTGAGCTCATCAATGGAGGTGGAGAAACCATCATTGAATATGAGAAGTCAATTCTGATGTACATCCTCATATTCTTCCACATATGAGTCAAAGGATACATTTTTAGACAATGCTGGAAATCTAGGGGCTTCTCTATCACTATTGAGGTGATAGAGTCCATAATAAGAGACATTATAACCCCCTACATATTAATTTTTTGTAGAGAGATGTCGGGGCTAGTTTTATTTTACACTTTGACTGGGGTAAAGTGGATTGGATCTCTAGGAATAGGTCTCTCGACTCAATTGTATTTATGTGGAGAACATATTCACTATCGATTATACTCTAGTTATTTTAATGGTCACCCCCCATGTTAGAGGGGGTTCAACCTATATATCATCATTCACTATTGGGTTTTTCCTCCCCTTTTGTAGAATCCTTCTTCTGTATATGTTGCATTACAAGTACCAAAGGGGTAACTATCACCATGTAGTTTTCATACCATTCCATCTATGGGTATTTTTGACATTAATGGAATGGTTAAGGAAACACCATATGGATTTATTGCCAATGAATTCTATGAATTAAATTAAGTTTAGTGTCTTGTTGGAAAACCATAAACTCAACCTCAAATGTGAGATCCTGAAACTAATCAATGAGTGTGCTCTTTCTAATAGTTTTGTTATAGTTCATGTCATACACTTGAATGGCTAGATTATTTTGATAAAAAACCCCTTCTCTATATCCAAAACATCATGGGACTCAAATACATGTTTGATTTAACCAATATCCATTTTCAATCAGAGCTCGAATATGAAATTATCAAGTGTTATCAAAACATGTAGGGGTTGAATGTGTCCCTAGATGACCACTTCATGTTCATTACCTATTAAATCTATGTTGACATAGAATTATTCTAACATGGGCCCATTCTATTGACCACCACAAAAATGACATATTCCTCAAATTCTAATTGAATATGGAGGGATTTAATGATTTCCTCTGTTAGTTATTTTGAATGATGGATCACACATTACATTTGGGGCTTGAATGAGACAACCATCTATAGCTTCAAAATGACTTACTTTTGTAAAAACCGTCAGTGTTTCCCATGTTGGGTATGTTCTTATACATGTTTCATATGAACTGAGTCATTACATGTAGACATACCTACTTCTTCTGCTGAGGTCATAGGTGCATCTGTTGAAAATAGAACATGATGTTATGGCCTTCCCTATTTTCCCAGATTATTGGGTAATCATACCCTCACTTGGTCGTCATGAAATAAAATTGGATGTGGATAATTTTTGTGGGTTCTAAGACACCTCCCTATCTCTAATAGGCTCATTGGAGTTAGTTTACAAGGTTATCAGGTTCATATATGTCCTTTATGGGGATGTGACTGAAATATTGGGTCAGACCATGCTTGTATTGTCCCTTGTATCCGCAATTCCAAATCATGTGACCTCTTATTCCCTAATTTGATGCTGGAAACTCATATTAAAAAACAAATTCACTATTACTGAAGGCTTCTACCTAGTCTATCACATTGATAGAACGAAATATGATCTCTTCATCTGTCAATGGTTCCGTTATTTGGGGTTTTTCATGATTCAGATATTATAGGCAAGAAATATGTAAGAGTTAGATATTGAATTATAGTAGAGTATGAATCCTTCTATTCATTTTATTCATTCATTGGATAGTCATGTCCACCATTAGAATAAAAATTTGATCTTACAAACATGAGTAGCAGGGCTATTGTGGTTCTGTACAACTGTGATCTCATCGTGGCATCAGATCGATCAACGTTTATCGAGTCATCCAGTTGTTGAACATCTATTCACAACTGGAGAGATCATTATACGAATCACCCTATTAATCTATCTAATAAATGGTTATTTAGGTCACCTACATAATTTATTCATATACAACCACCTATCTATTATTAACAATGTCTTCAAGTAATTCTTTGAACATGAATGAGTCCTTGATATTATGACCAAACTTATATGGAAAGTGTGATATTCAGGTAGGAAAATGAGGATGAACTCATTGGGCTTACAAGATATAAAATCTTGAGAAGGTTAATATCCCTAGTGGCAAATAAAAAACCAGGGAAATGATCATTTTGTAAGTAGTATGATTTTTTCATATATTCCAAAAATCATTGGAGAACCTGATTCCTCTTTAGTTCTATCAGATGATGATTAAGTTGTTATTATCGCTTAACATGAGGTGTTGGATGGTTTGTGACCTACATATTCTCTTGGATGGGCATTGTTAATATCTTGATATTAAAAAAATGAGTTTCTTCTTTGCCTATCCTTTTTCCCCTATGCTGGGAGATTTATTGTTGATTTGGATTGGGTCCACTTAATTGAGTCTTCCAATTTCTATTCTATTTATTCGATGTGACAGAACCAATACGGTTATATCATTGGGATTAGAGGCATCTTTAGTTCATCCTGGAGATTTTAAGCATAAATCTCTAACAATTTTTCTTTTAAGGGAGGGATGATGAGTGAATAGGCCAAACCTTTCCACCTTAATATAATGTTAGAAACCTTATCAATTTTTAATTTCTTAATGTTCTCTTGGATGAATTTTTTTTCCACAATGTGGACCTTAACAAATAAATTAGATGATGTAGAAGAAATATCCATCCTACAACATATCCTATTGGAAAATTACTATAACATAAATTTGTTGGACCTATCATTTTTTTGGAGAAAAAAACCTCATCTTTGTTGCCCCTTATTGATTTTGAGGGCCCATCATAGGACCAAATAGAGATACAAAGTTTTAGATGTCATTCGAGGTTTCCTGTACCATCAATGGTAGATAAGGTAGGATTTCCAAACATGGGTGGGGGAAAATGATATACACCCATATAGGATTTGGATTCTTCTCAGGCTACACATCTGTGTGTCAGCCTTCCATGGCTTCTATTTAAGTATCCAAGGACTCAATGACATTACGAATCCCTGGGGGTACTACTTTCTATGATGCCCCCATATATAGGTAGTGGGTGGGGGGTTTTGAAGTGGACCCAACATCTCATGATAATTTTAAATTCCACAAAAGACTATGTGATCGTGCTAGATAAGAGAGAGATGTTGCTTAAATTGATGAAACTCATGATCATTTTCGAATTCTACAATTACATAGACTGACTGGAGGGATCCAGATCCTATCAGATGCTTAGATTCTTCTCTTCCTGTCTAATAATATTTTCCAAATGTATGGGAGGAGGAATATATTCCTTATCCCAAACACAATAGATAAACCTAATATTTACGCTAATTAACTCCACATTCACTTTTCTAGGAGTTATTAGTTCATTATCATATTGTGAAAATAGTTCCGATATAGATGGAACCTCAATTATTCAGGGTGGTGATTGGGATGTAGAAAAAATTTTCCCTTTATCTATGGAAATTCTCTAACATAGAGGTGGAAATTGATATTCATCAATGCTAGGTTTCAATTACTCCTATGGTTTTGGGTGCATGAATCCTTGTTGGGTGCATCCATATCACCATCCACTTAGGGTATGATTTCCATGTATTAGCCCACAATATTTGGGTCTGGATCCAGAATATATATCCTATTGATACTGATGACCTTTACATAGTGGTATTTGATAATTTTGGTTGTTCAATTACATTCAACATAATAGGATGGTCTTTCACTTCCTTTATTAGGTTAGTTCTTTGAGCCCATGCCCATACTAGGTCATTTTGTGTTATGACCCCAACAGGGTCTGATTTTCTTCATTGTATTCCCCTTATATATTGAACTATGAGTAATGACCTTGAGGGAGTTTTTGGTCCCAATTTTCGATCATTCCATAAATAGTAAAGGTTATTATTATTGTTGGAGGAATGGATGGGATGTAAAATCATCATATTTACCACCCAACCTAGAGAATAATTATTCTTTATGAAATGATAATGTTGTTTAAAATTCCCCAATCCAAAAAAAATAGGGGTCATTCAGGTCCACAAGTGACTGACTAACTGGATCGAAGGCCTTCGTTTTTTTAATCCACCTTTCAAGGGGTGAGGTTGAACCCTTAGTAAGCATGACAACTTAATGTTAACTACATGACATGTAGGTTTTAGAGGAAATCGCATAGACAAGATAACATGGAATAGATACAACCCACCACATGTCATGATTTCAAAACTACACCTTCATAGGGCTGGTCGGCCAGCTATCCTTTGAAAATATATATAGGGCCGGTACCGATGGAAATTTCATACCCCCTCATTCTTATAATTCCGATTAGATTTTATTTGGTGAATGTGCCTACTATGAATCCTCATCTAAAGCATCATCCCTTGTAGTCTAACCGGTACATATGAATTCAAGTGTCTTGAAGGACTTGGGGTGGCTTGAAGGCCTAGAGGTGGACCGAAGTCCTTGAGGTCACCCGAAGGACAGGAGAGAAAACTGACCTGAAGTCCTTGGGAGTCCTTTAAGCCTCGGTGGACTCGAGGACCAAACCGGTAGACACAAGTATCAGATGGATTCATAGATCTGGCTACTACAATACAAAAAAATATATTCTATAGTACATGCTACAGTGCCTACTACAGTACCCATAAATATTTATCCACCCAGATTTTATCTTAGGTCTCTTGGAAGCACTTTCCAAGACTTCACTAATCGGTATGAGGCTCTTATATTTCAGGTCCACATTTCGTAATGAATGATCCTAAAACGACCCGGACTTTTCATACATTACTAGTACATCATTTCAAAGATAAAAAACATAATAGTATTACACATGGAAGATCCGGAGTTTTAGTGTCTTGGGCAAACTAGGACTACACATAACAAGTACAACATCAAGCATAAAAATTCATTTAATCTCTTCTTCTATAGCTTCTTAGTAGCACTTTTCCTCTCCTTAGTACATGTACCCACCTGAGGATATACATCAAAAGGGGTGAGCTAAATTCCCAATAAGAGGATAGATATGAATAATATAGCATGGGGTGATCATAATCATGACATAGGAAAAAGATCTTGAACATGAGAGGAGCATAAACAATAAACGTGAAATGTGGGAAAGCATAAAAATGAAACATCGTGTCTTAGTGGTTAACTACCACACATACTTGTGAACAAATCTAGCATCATGTTCACTCAAAATTTCACATTTACTCATGAGATTCATCACTTTACCCAATGCATTGGAGCGCTATATAATTCTGGGCACACCAGTCACATTTAAACATTCATATTGCGCTATATAATTCCATGCGCACCCGTCACGTCATAACATTATCATTATCATGCTTGCCACATAGAACACATATCAAACATGTACATAAATAACCCATGGAAAGAAATGGGTATCATCTCATAATAACACATTCATAAGCTTTGGGTTCCCAAAAGAAATACGGAACAACATACTTGATATAAGAACCATCAACCTTGAATGAGAGGAAAAATGTGAGATCTTGAAAGAGGAGTTCTTTTGGAAAACATTTTGATGGACATAAAAACCAGTGACAAACATGTATATCCCAGAAAAGTAATGTAAATTATGAACAAATGATCTTTGAGGAGTAACCATATCAAAAATGGAGTGAAAGAGGGAGAACCCGAAGGAAGAAAATTGGGTTCGAGATTTACCCTTACCTTGTACTCGAATGCCTCCTTCTCTTTAATGTCCTGTATAATGACATTATATTCATTAATTAGAAATTACAAAACCTTTTATACATTAATAGGGTTCATTATGGTTTCATTATTTCATATTATGTTCCTTTGGATGACTTATAGAGTTTAAAAACATTGATCGGGGATGTTTGTTTTCATGGTTTTCTTGAGCAGTCCACTTGTATTCTTAATTTGATGTTTGGGTAGATCATGGGTAAACATCCAGAACTGATGTTACATGTAATTAATGATATTACAGAATCTTGAATGATTTTATAATGAGTTATATTAGATCCAAGTGGCCGAATTATTAGATAAGAATTAAATGAAGATTATTTGGGCTAATTTGAGCGGTTTTTGGATCACAACCAACTCATTTTAGATTTTCACTTAGTAGTATGGTGATAGGTTATTTCCAAAACTTAAAATAGAACATAATACATATAAAACATTCTGGTTCAGCCATAAAAATGGTTTCATGACCAGATTGAAGGTATAAATGGAAGAATAGAGCATGTTGTTTTTGAAGGTGATAAATTATCACCACATGAACAACGTTCTCTTTAATAAAATAAAAGGAAGGGGGAAAGGGTGTGGGGTGATATAATATAACATTAGAATCATAATATTACATTATATATATAATACTGGATTTACAGAACAATTTGGATGAAGATAGATAGAGAGAGGTCAAGAAATGAACTTGAACTTGAAAGGAAATTAAAGAAGAAGAGATAGAGAAATTACCTTTAGAATCCTTCTCTTGAGATCCTCTTTAAGGAAGCAAGGCTTGGTATTTTGATGAGACCAGAAGCTTTTTGACGTGGGGGATGGTCTAGAGAAGGTGTTTGGGCAGAATTTAGAGAAGTCTTGGAGCTTGAGAGGTGTGAGGAAAAGAGGGAGTGAAGGGTGGCTTTTATAGTGGAGGGGAGAGGGGTTTCCTTAATATAAAATTGATTAGTTTATTAATTTCACCCAAGACAAGGAATAGTGAGTCTTGGATGACTAAGAATAGTAAATTTGACCTGTGAATTCGGGATTTGGGTGCTTACATCACTTGTGATGTCAGGAATAGTGGGTTTTAATTAAAATGTATTTATGTGATAAATTAATGTATTCTACTATTCATCAAAAATTCAAGTATCTCAGAAAAATCCCGAAATTTTACCCCAACCATTTTTCGACATGTAGAATCCAAAAATGAAGTCCATTTTTCAAAAATAATTTTCTAAATATTAATAATTTAATATTTAATTAAAATCATAATTTACTTAAAAAAACAGTTTTTAAAATTAAAACTGATTTTGAAATTCTTTCAAAAATTACTTAGGGTCTTATAAAATTATCTAAAAACTATTAGACATTGATTCAATAATTTATGAATATATTTCAAGAAAATAAATATTCTTTTAAATTAATTCATTAATTATAATTAATTATTTGTGACTTATAAAATACCAAAAATGTTTACTAAGGTCAAATTATCACTTTCTATGATGTCTAAATTTTATTTTATTATTCATAGGTAATTTTACTCTTATTGACTATTCATAAGGGTAGGTTACTATTCATAAGGGTAGGTTACTATTCATAAGGGTAGGTTACTATTCATAAGGGTAGGTTACTATTCACCAAAATTTATTTTTGTTTCATTAGACTCCAAAAACTATCTTGAACACAATCGTGTATGTTGGATTTTTAAAATTCCAAACATAGGGGTGACAAAATTATGTTTAAAGGTCACTTATCACTTTGTAGTTCATTATTTTGTGTTTTTATGACATAGATATAAGAAGGTAATTTTCCATTGAAAAACTTTGGGTCGTTACATTCTTCCCCCCTTAAGAAATTTCGCCCCCGAAATTTCACTTTACACAAACAGGTGAGGGTACTTCTCCTTCATTGCCTCTTCCGGTTCCCAAGTTGCTTCCTCAAACTTTTGGTTCCTCCACAACACTTTGACAAGGCGGGTTGTCTTGTTGCGTAAAACCTTATCACTTCGGTCCAGAATTTTTACTGGCTGCTCCTCGTATGAGAGATCATCTTCCAACTATACCACCTCTAAGTTTAGTACATGTGAGGGGTTTGGAATGTACTTCCTCAATAGTGATTCGTGAAACACATCATGAACTTGAGCCATATTCGGTGGAAGTGCCAGTCGATAGGCCACGGCTCCTATACGATCAAGGTTCTCAAAGGGGCCAATGTACCTTGGGCTTAGCTTCCCTTTCTTCCCGAATCACATGACTCTCTTCCATGGAGATATTCGAAGGAAGACTTTATCTCCAACGTCGAACTCCAAGTCCCTTCGATGATTTTCAGCATAGCTCTTTTGCCGACTTTGAGCAGCTGTGATATGTTTCTGGATGACTTGAACCTTATCTATCATCTCTTGAACAAGATCGGGACCAAGTAGCTTTCGTTCTCCAACTTCATCCCAATAGGTTGGAGTTCTACATCGCTTCCCATAAAGAGCTTCATACGGAGCCATCTGAATACTCGAGTGGAAGCTATTTTTGTATGAGAACTCAACCAATGGGAGATGTTGATCCCAACAACCTGTGAATTCAAGAGAGCAGGATCTTAGCATATCTTCAAGTGTCTAAATAGTCCTTTCAGACTAGCCATAAGTTTGGGGGTGATAGGCCGTGCTGAAATTTAATTCAGTACTCAAAGCATGTTGAAGGCTCCTCCAGAATTTAGAAGTGAACCTTGGATCACGATCAGAGACAATCGAGAGCAGAACACCGTGCAATCTCACTACTTCCTTCACATATATCCTTGCAAGTTGTTCAAGGGATAGGTCTTCCCAAATAGCGATAAAATGGGCAGTCATGGTGAGTCGGTCAACCACAACCCATATCACATTATTTCCTCTTGACGTTTTCGGGAGACCGATGACAAAGTCCATAGTAACATTTTCCCATTTCCACATGGGTATAGGCAATGGCTACATCATACCTTTGGACTTTTGCTGCTCAGCTTTAACTTTATGACATATCAAGCACCTTGATATATATTCTGCAATCTCCTTCTTCATGTTATCCCACCAGAAGTGTTCTCGGAGATCACGATACATCATGGTACTTCCAGGATGAATAAAGAAAGTTGAGATATGTGCATTATCCAATAGATCCTTCTTTATTCCAGGTGATGAAGGCACACAAAGCCGCGTTCCAAACCGAATCACACCATCATCGTCGATATGGAACTCTTGCAGCTTCCCTTCCTTTACTACATTCACCCTCTTTTGTATCTCTACATCATCCCTTTGTGCTTACATAATCTTATGTTGGATGGATGGTTGCACAATCCTTTGGGCAAGGAAGGATGTATCCCCTGCCCTTACGATCCCCAAATCCATCCTTTGCATATCCAAGAAGATAGGGTCTTTCTCAATCCTCAACATGGATAGAGTAGCAGGTTCTTTCCTGCTTAGAGCGTCAGCTACCTTGTTCGCCTTTCCAGGATGATAGTGAATAGAGCAATCGTAATCCTTCATTAGCTCTAACCATCTCCTTTGACGCATGTTAAGCTCCTTTTGTGTGAATATATACTTTAAGCTCTTGGGGTCGGTGTATATGTCACACTTCTCACCATAAAGGTAGTGCCTCCGGATTTTCAAGGCAAAAATCACGGCTTCCAGCTCTAGATCATGCGTCGGGTAGTTCTTCTCATGGATCTTCAACTGTCGGGAGGCGTAGGCTATCACATTATCATTTTGAATGAGTACACAACCCAAACCTTTCTATGAAGCATCACTGTATATGACAAAACTTTCTCCACTTTTCGGTAGTGTGAGTACATGTGCAGTGATCAACCTTCTCTTTAGCTCCTTAAAGCTTCCCTCACATTCTTCTGTCCATACATACTTTACCCCTTTCCTTGTTAACTTAGTTAGAGGGCTTGACAATCGTGAGAAGTTTCTCACAAAACGTCGGTAGTACCCATCTAATCCAAGAAAACTACGGATTTCTGTGACACTAGAGGGCATGGTCCATTCTTCAATTGCCTTTTTCTTTGAAGGGTCCACAGAAATTCCCTCGCTTGTGATAACATGTCCCAAGAACGTGACTTGATTCATCCAAAAGTCACACTTTCTGAACTTGGCGTACAACTTCCCCTTTCTCAATGTCGCCAACACAAGTCTTAGATGTTCTTCATGTTCCTCCTTGCTCTTGGAGTAGATGAGAATATCATCGATAAACAATACCACAAATTTTTCGAGGTAATGTCTAAAGACTCTATTCATCAAATCCATGAAGATTGCAGGGGCATTAGTAAGTCTGAAGGGCATCTCCAAAAACTCATAGTGCCTATACCTTGTACGAAAGGCAGTCTTCTGAATATATTCCTTCTTCACCTTTACTTGATGATATCCAGAATGAAGATCCACCTTTGAGAAGTATTGAGCTCCTCTTAACTGGTCAAACAAGTCATCAATCCTTGGTAGAGGATACTTGTTCTTTATGGTGATCTTATTGAGTTCCCGATAATTGATACACAACCGCATGGTACCATCCTTCTTCTTCACAAAGAGCACTGGCGCACCCCAAGGTGATGCACTAGGGCATATGAACCCTTTGTCCAGATGCTCTTGCAGCTGCTTCTTTAACTCCTCCAGTTCGATAGGAGCCATCCTATATGGGAACTTCGAGATAGGAGTAGCTCCGAGTATGATTTCAATTGAGAAATCTACCTCACGATCCAGGGGAATTCCGGGTAACTCTTCGGGAAATACATCGCCGTATTCCCTTACTATGGGCATTTCCCCAAGGTTGGAACTTTCCTTTGACTCAAACATTTGGGCGAGGTATGCTTCTTCATAGGAAATCATCACCCACACCATTGAAGGATTTCTCAAAGGAGATTCATGATCTTCCTTGCATTTGTAGAGGAGCATGAGATGGTTTGGAATATGAAAATATATTTCCTTTTCCTACCAATTGATATGTGCTCTATATAACGAGAGCCAATCCATTCCCATTATAGCGTCGAATTCCACCAAGGGAAGTATTACGAGATTTTCCGGAAGAATCTTCCCACATATGTCAACAGGAGAAGAATCAAACACTTGGGTTGCAATGATTGCACCACTTGGTGTTTTTACAGATATCTCTACTTCAAGGTTTCGGGGATTCGATTCTATAGTTCTAGCAAACTTGCAAGATATAAAGGAATGCGTAGAACCAGAATCAAATAAGAATTTTTCCATTCTTGAGTGAATAGGAAGTGTACCTTGTACGACTTCATTATCATGTTCCACCTCCGCAGTAGTGATGGCATAATCCTTCCCTTGTTCCTTTGGATTTGGTGGTTGTTGGCACTGATTACCCTCGAAAGCTCGAGGTTTAGTGCACTAGTTTGAATAGTGCCCTAGCTCCTTACAGTTGTAGCATTGAACCACGAGTGGTTCTCTCCTTTTATCGACTACATTATCCTTCCTTTTCATGTCTCTTTGACACTCGTGAGATTGGTGTCCTTCTTTCCCACACTTGAATCATTTCCCCGTCCCTTTGAGGCAGTTCCCATTATGCAACTTCCCACATTTTTGGCAAGTTGGTCGTTGTGTTTTCTTCCCATCTTTATCACTAGATCCACCAGCTTGAAACTCCATCTTTCATTTCTTATCACCATAGCCATGGGACCATTCTCCAAACTCCATCTCCACTTTGAGAGCACACTGAACAACTTCTTCATAACTACCAAAGACTCGAATTTCAAGATCCTTTCGAAGATGTGGTTTTAATCCACTAAAGAATCTATCAATTTTGCTATCATTGTTGATAAAAAAACCAGAAGCATACCTTGCGAGCCTTGTGAAATTTTCTTCATATGTTGTGAAATATTCTCCTATTTTTTTCTTGAGCTCTATGAATTCTCTCTCCATCTTCGTACGAAGAGTTCTTGGGAAGTAATTATTAAGAAACATTATCTTAAAGTCTTCCTATTCCATCTCTTCAATTTCCTCCCTTGGCTTGGTGTTCTTAATCAACGCCCACCATTGATCAGCTTCTCCATCTAGACGATAAACGTCTAGAGTCACCTTCTCCATCTCGGAACAGTGAAGAACAGAAAATATCTTCTCCATGGAGTTGACCCACTGTCCCGAAACTAGTGGATCGGAAGATCCACAAAACGTCGGTGGTCGTTGCCGCATAAAACATTCGATAGCTAGTTACTCCCTCTTTGGTGAAGGAGGACGTTCCCCATTATTATGGTTATTATTTATAAACCTGGATAATTGGGTAAGCATCACCATGAAGTTTTGAACTCCACCTCCAAAATCATTGGGGATGTCGTTCGGGCAATCGTTGCATTGGCCTTCGCAAGAGTTGTTGGCCTGATTTCTCCTGGTTCCCACCATTTTCTAAAACAGAAAAGGTTATTACAAAACATAAGTAAAAAAGTCATGAATAACTTATGCTTTTAAACAATTATACCAAAAACATAACATATGGGATCCCTAGGTAAATAGCCTTGTGTGAATATTTGTACTAAGTCTCATGCTAGAGGTTTTCTTTAGGGTTCACTAATCCTAATTCCCAAATTAACTAAACCTTTCCTATGATACCAACTATAACGACAAGGCCTTTTCATACATTACTATTACATCATTTCAAAGATAAACAACATAATAGTATTACACATGGAGGATCCAGAGATTTAGTGTCTTGGGAAAACTAGGACTACACATAACAAGTATAACATCAAGCATACAAATTCATTTAATCTCTTCTTCTATAGCATCTTAGTAGCACTTGTCCTCTCCTTAGTACATGTACCCACCAGAAGAGATACATCAAAAGGGGTGAGCTAAATGCTTAGTAAGAGGATAGATAAGAATAATATAGCATGGGGTGAGCATAATCATGACATAGGAAAAATATCTTGAACATGAGAGGAGCATAAACAATAAACTTGAAATGTGGCAAAGCATAAAAATGAAACATCATGTCTTAGTGGTTAACTACCACACATACATGTGAACAAAGATAGCATAATGTTCACACATAATTTCACATTTACTCATGAGATTAATTACTTTACCCAATGCATTGGAGCTCTATATAATTCCGAGCGCACCCATCACATTTAAACATTCATATTGCGCTATATAATTTCGGGCGCACCCGTCACATCATAACATTATCATTATCATGATTTCCACATAGAAAACATATAAAACATGTACATAAATAACCCATGGAATGGAATGGGTATCATCTCATAATAACACATTCATATGCTTTGGGTTCCCAAAAGAAATAGGAAACAACATACTTGATATAAGAACCATCAACCTTGAATGAGAGGCAAAATGTGAGATCTTGAAAGAAGAGTTCTTTTGGAAAACATTTTGATGGACATAAAAACCAGTGAAAAACATGTATATACCAGAAAATTAATGTAAATGATGAAAAAATGATCTTTGAGGAGTAACCATATCAAAAATGGAGTGAAAGAGGGAGAACCCGAAGGAAGAAAATTGGGTTCGAGATTTCCCCTTACCTTGTACTCGAATGCCTCCTTCTCTTTAATGTCCTGTATAATGACATTATATTCATTAATTAGAAATTCCATAACCTTTTATACATTAATAGGGTTAATTATGGTTTCATTATTTCATATTATGTTCCTTTGGATGACTTATAGAGTTTAAAAACATTGATCGGGGATGTTCATTTTCATGGTTTTCATGAGCGGTCCACTTGTATTCTTAATTTGATGTTTTGGTAGATCATGGGTAAACATACAGAACTGATGTTACATGTAATTAATGATATTACAGAAGCTTGAATGATTTTATAATGAGTTGTATTAGATCCAAGTGGCAGAATTATTAGATAAGAATTAAATGGAGATTATTTGGGCTAATTTGAGCGGTTTTTGGATTGCAACCAACTCATTTTAGCTTTTCACTTAGTAGTATGGCCATAGGTTATTTACAGAACTTAAAATAGAACATAATACATATAAAACATTCTGGTTCAACCATAAAAATGGTTTCATGCCCAGATGGAAGGTATAAATGGAAGAAGAGAGCATGTTGTTTTTGAAGGTGATAAATTATCACAACATGAACAACATTCTATTTAATAAAATAAAAGGAAGGGGGAAAGGGTGTGGGGTGATATAATATAACAATAGAATAATAATATTACAGTATATATATAATACTGGATTTACAGCAAATTTGGATGAAGATAGATTGAGAGAGATCATGAACGGAACTTGAACTTGAAAGGAAATTAAAGGAGAAGAGAGAGAGAAATTACCTTTAGAATCCTTCTCTTGAGATCCTCTTTAAGAAAGCTAGGCTTGGTCTTTTGATTAGACCAGCAGATTTTGGACGTGGTGGATGAGCTGGGGAAGGTGTTTGGGAAGAATTTAGAGAAGGCTTGGAGCTTCAGAGGTGTGAGAAAAAGAGGGAGTGAAGGGTGGCTTTTATAGTGGAGGGGAGAGGGGTTTCCTTAATATAAAATTGATTAGTTTATTAATTTCACACAAGACAAGGAATAGTGAGTCTTGGATGACTAAGAATAGTAAATTTGACTTGTGAATTCGGGATTTGGGTTCTTACATCACTTGTGATGTCAGAAATAGTGGGTTTTAATTAAAATGTATTTATATGATAAATTAACGTATTCTACTATTCATCAAAAATTCAAGTATCTCAGAAAAATACCAAAATTTTACCCCAACAATTTTTCGACGTGTAGAATCCAAAAAAGAAGTCCATTTTTCAAAAATAATTTTCTAAATATTATTAATTTAATATTTAATTAAAATCATAATTTACTTAAAAAAACAGTTTTTAAAATTAAAACAGATTTTGCAATTCTTTCAAAAATTACTTAGGGTCTTATAAAATTATCTACAAACTATTAGAAATTGATTCAATAATTTATGAATATATTTCAGGAAAATATATATTCTTTTAAATTAATTAATTAATTATAATTAATTATTTGTTTGGTATAAAATACCAAAAACGTTTACTGAGGTCAAATTATCACTTTCTATGATGTCTAAATTTTATTTTATTATTCATAGGTAATGTTACTCTTATTTACTATTCATAACGGTAGGTTACTATTCATAAGGGTAGGTTACTATTCATAAGGGTATGTTACTATTCCCCAAAAATTATTTTTGTTTCATTAGACTCCAAAAACTATCTTGAACACAACCATGTATGTTGGATTTTTAAAATTACAAACATTGGGGTGACAGAATTATGTTTAAAGGTCACTTATCACTTAGTAGTTCATTATTTTGTGTTTTTATGACATAGATATAAGAAGGGAATTTTCCATTGAAAAACATTGGGTCGTTACAGATCCAACTGTTGAGGATATGATTCTTCTGATCAATTATTTGTGGATTCCTATGATGTGAATTCAAATATAAATTCCCCAAGACTTATAATATGGTTTTGATGTGGAACTACCATTCAATTACCTAGTACCCTCTTAGGGGATGATGAACCTGGTGATGGTGATTGAGATATAAATTTCCACATCCCAATGGGATATGGTTTTTTTGTAGCTACTAATGATATATCCTAAATAATCTTACGAATTAATAATCGTAGAGGTAGTTTTTGTGTATTCCACTAACATGGTGTGTTTGGTCCACTCTTGGAGGGATTCTATGGCAGCTTCTATTGTGGTCTTTTTGACGCGGTGCAGTTTCACACACAAAGGAGCATGGTGCATTGGAATCCCATAAAGGGAATTAATTTAAAAAAGATATCATGGGGTTGACTGAAAAATTATATTTCATGACTAAAATGCATTTAAATTTATTTGAGGTTCTCAATTAAAATAATTTGTGGCTATCATATTCTTTCATTCGTGATGTCTGGGCATCGTGGAAGTGGAGGAATTTTGTTATATTGACCAAATGGCTCGTACGATACACAATCCTCTAAATTATCTAGAGGTTATTACATTAGGGTAAATTAGATCTAATGTTTTATTTTTCAATAGATACATAGTGAATTAAAATGATATGTATTTCTCCCATACTTATATATGAACATAATGTGATGCTCTCGAAATTTGTTGGCAGAGTCTTTTCGTAGTGTGTAAACGAACTCTTTGTTGGCATTTGTCATTACATTTTACTCCTGGGTTCCAAGAAATATAATAGGTGGTCCTATCTAGATAACAACATATTTTATTGATGAGATAATGGTGATACTAATATCCCAAATAGGGTATCAGTGTATACTTCAGTAATTGACTAGTAGCATGTATATTTATTTTCACAGATAAAGAATGAACTCATTTTATACATCATCTAGGATCTCATAATTAAAAATAGAGATAGGGTCCAAAACATAGTAGGGAGGTTGATTTTGGTTAAATATCTCCATATATCAATGTCTGCCTCCTCTTCATCAAATTTTCAGGCCTCCATCCAGTCAAAACATAGAATATTATATTGAGGGTAATCTATTGTGTGGAGTGTAGGGATATTGGAAGTTGATAAGGAACTATGTGTTGTTGGAACAAATTTTTCAAGAACCTCTCTTTACAAAGGGGTTTGATTTTTGGGAACCTCTCTATATGAAGGTGTCTGGGAAAGTGGAGGATTTCCTTTTCCAGGGGAGATATCACTAGGGGAGGTTTACCACGATGGATGTCTAGAGTAGAGTCCCTGCAATCCACATCCCCACTTACATGAGCAGTAATATCATGGTAATGATCATATTATAATTCAGTTAAAGAGTTTACTACCCCTCTAGGTATTTATAATGTGTCTTGAACTACCTCAAGGACCCATGTATTGAGAAAATTATAGATTTCAATGTAATTCTACATCATTTCCTAAATATTCTAACACGCCTTCTCGAATTATGAAGGGTTAGTAGCCTACTATATGAGGGATTCCATAACTTTTTTATAACATTATGGTGTTTCTAGAGTATGAGCCTATTGTTATGAAGCTTCGATAATATTCCACTGTGTATCCTAATTATTGATAGGGATATGAGCCTATCCCAAGGCATGTGTTAGATTCACTTGGTGATCCTCAGTTAGAATTGGATTATGAGTGTTATCCTGATCCTTTGGAATAAACGAATAGTATTCTATGGAAAGGATGGGACCCTGCCCCTAGGAATGTTCCTCTCTCACTTGGTGAGCCCTTTTTGAAACTAAAATATGAGACCGTTTGAAATATGCCTTCCCCACCAAAATATTACAACAGACATCTAGAATGGGAGAAGGGATACGAGCCTCCACTATATTTCTTCATTTGGAAGTTAGTAAATTCATTCATCAACCAAAGTAGGAATTTGATCCTATATTCCATGGTCTACTGGAATATTCTATGTACATTCAATAACACAAATATGAGCATACCCTAATGCATGTGACACTCTCACTTGGCCAACCCCGACCAGAATAAGGGTATGAACATGATCGTGCGACTTTTAGTATGGTGAGGTTCTTATTCAATAGGAATTCAAGAAAATCCTAATTCATTTTCCCCTCTAACATGGTAATCCTCAACCAGGATGGTGATATAATAATTATCCTGGGCCTTTGGAATATTCTAGCAGAGATTTCTGACAAGCATGTTCTACAGTGACACAGGCATAACATATGTAGATATTTCATCATTTTAGATTAAATTCATCTAAATAAAAAAAATACATGCTTGATGATAATAATAGTTTAGTTTTTTTGGAAACGTGGAACAAAATATTTTAACATGGTGAAAGATATTAACGGTTTCCTATAATGATCTACCCCTTCAGTACTTATACGTAAAACCTTTATTCATAAAATCCTAATTATAAACTTAAGAAATGGTGATCTTGGATATTAATTAAGGGTAAATAATGTAAATATATTATCATAAAACAAGAATAAGTTTATGAGAACATGATAGTAACATTTTAATATCATACCCTTCATATCAAAGATCTTATACATGAGTAATGAAATAAATATTTGTAGTATAGAGGACATGAATCATAAGGTAATCAATATCATAATTGATGAGGGAATAATATAGGAACAAGACATAGAATTTATAGTATACACATAATCATATAAAATCACTCTCTATAACTCAAGGATTATTGTAAAAACCTATCAGTTAACTTCATGGGTCTACCCCTATTGGGGGAAAAACAATTATCTCTAATAACATTCCATTCATTATATTATAATGGAATCACTCCCCAACCCATATTACTAGTCAAGGTTTACTCCCAGAACCATCTTAGTTGTCAAGGTTCACTCCCAAGACTATCATAGTATAAAAATTAATTCATTGAACCAAATTCACTACTTGTTATATCTATGTCTATCTCATGATATATAAATCATTAATCAATGAATTGGAGGGAGATATAGGTCCCACCCATCACATAATAAAATCATTCATAAGTGTTCCACAATATCATAAATAATCATCACATCATTACCAATAAAAATAGATGGGTTTCAAAAAAAATATCATATCTCGTGAAATGAAGTGGGTATCATAAATATGTCATAATATTATAACCTATGTAAAAGATATTTTTTTAATAATCATTTAATAAAAGCATAACCTATTCAAATAAAAGGTTTTCAAAAGCATATAACTTGTGGAAAAGAAATTGGATTCATAAATAACATATAATTTTAAACACAAATAATTCAAATAAAGAATAAGAATTATGTACTTGGATCATATCAATAGTAAATAATAAACTCATTCAAACAATAGCATCTTATATATAGAAGGATTTTTAATAATCACTTGTAAATTACAAAAATTAAAATAGCATTTCCTAGAAATTCCATTTCATAAAACATTATCAAAAAATAATTTATTTTAATGACAACATTGGAATACCATTTAAAAAATTTCTTGTGGAAATTAGTTTCCCCACTTGGAATAAAATATTTTAATAAAAAAATAATTTTGGAAACATTTTTTTAATACTTTAAAAAATTACAGAGGAATAACAAAAACATTTTTAAAACCTTTTTATTTGAAACTATTATTAAATCCTAAAAAATAACGCGTGAAAATTTTCTAAAAACTATTTTATTTGATTTTTTAAAAACATATAAGAAAATATTGAAAATATTTTTAATAACTTTTTCTTTGAAAATAATTTGAAAAAATATAATTAATGCTTTAAAATAAATTGAAAACATTTTTCTATGAAAATAAATAAATAAACCATGAAATAATTTTGAAAAAAAAATATTTGAAAATAATTTGAAAACATATAATGTAAGTTAGAAAACATTTTAAAAAACATTTCATTGAAAATATATTGATAACTTGTAAAAAATATTTTAAATTATAGAATACATTCTTATTTAAAATAACCTTTTTAAAACATATAATGGAATCTTTGAAAATCATTGAAAACAATTTTTAAATACAAAATTTTTTTAAAAAACCTTTTTATTTGAAAATAAAATTTAAAAATTAATATTTAGAATATTAGTAAAAATATTTCTCTTAAAAATTAATCGTATAATATTACAATGGATTCATAAGTGGAAGGATGTTCATGGTGATAGATAAATTCTTACACACAAAACATTCCTCTTTCATTGAAAAAGTTTAGAAAAGTACATTGATTGAAAAAAACAATAAAATTAATTTATGAAAACACTTTTATAAATGTTTAAACATTGTTAAAAATTACATTTAATGATAATATAAGAATATTATTACAATTATGAAAATATATTTAAAAATATGGTTTTGAAGGAACATAGATTTATCACCGAAGAGGTAGATAATGTCTTATTTTCTTAAAAAATTATTTATATTATGTACCAAAGAGTGAAAAAATGGAAACATTTCATGAAGAAATCTGGAATAAACAGATGATAATAATATTAATGATGTCCCATGATATATGGATCATACACTTTCATCAATGGACACATAATAATAAACAATTACAATAAACAATGAGATTTTAGCAAAAAACAATTACCACTTTGGTAACGTTGAATCTTAATCTGGAGGAAATAATAACATTAAATTAACCTTAAAATATCGGAAAAATAATTATATTCATTACATTAAATTTCAATGTTTTGTATATAAACGTTAAATAAAAATATAGGACTATTTCATGACTTGTGTCTCAAAGAGGAAAATTGAGAAAAATTTACTTTACCAATTTGGTAACTTTTGAACCATAAACCCTATAGAAGAAACGTCATCAAATGCATATGTAAATACACTTAAATTTAAAAATAATAATCGTATAATAAATTAATTGGGATTATATACACCACACAAAAGAAATTAGTTCTGAATAAGTCATAAGCACATAAAAATTAAAGTGATACGAGAAAACCCTTACCATAGGTCTTGAATTTCTATAAACATATTCAAAAATAATGTATAATAAATATAAGTTTATTATACATATTAAAAATAAATATATTATTATATATAATAAAATATATTATTTTTTATGATTTTATATTACTCATTTATTAATAATCCCTTGTTAACATTATTTTCCGAGTAATATATGCTTTGTTTTTCATAATTGTTTTGTCTTATTATTTTTTATCCTCTTACCTAGATCATGACAAAAGTATTTACAGAATGTAAAACATGGTTTAAATTTAATAAATATTAATTATCTAACTTATTATATCAATCTATAATAGAAAAAAATGAAATGGAATACATCATTCATTGAGACAGTAGACCATTCGTATACATGAACATTGCTTCTATTTTATTATCACATTGAAATTATAAAAGTAAATGAAATATATATATATATATATATATATGTGTGTGTGTATTATTATACGGTATAATTATAATTTAATATATATCATTTATATTTAACAAACCCATCATTAATACATTTAATTTAAAGTGTGAATGAATCACATCACTTTAAGGAGGCAGTTGTCCACACATCCCCAAACGAGGATATCGTATTTACAAAAAAATAATAATGAAGGTATGTTTTGTATAATACTTAATAAATCTTAAAGAAATCATAAAGTATATATATCATATAAAATATTATTTCCATCATAACTCTCAACCATGTCAAGTGGTATAGGTAAAATGAATGACATCATTTCATGAAGTGGTATTCTACCATACACATGAATGGTAGGTTCGTTACCCATTTGATTTAATTTTGTGTAAGTGTAGGTCAAAAACATAGAATACAAAATATAATTATATTTAGGATACTAATTTTATTATATAATCATGTAATAATAATAATTGAGGGTACAGATGTTTAAAATAAATCTAAAGAGACTGTGGAAGGATGTTACCTATTATTAGGGTAACTAATATTCGTTATAACCAAAGGGATTCCTTTATTAGATTTATAACCAAATTTCGACATATAAGTTGATGGGAGGGAAGTTTGGGGGAGATTTAGTCAGGTTTTGGTCGATCTAAAGTGACTTTAGAGGTGTGAGAAAGTGAGAGAGTGAGTTCCCTTTTATAAAGGCGAGGTGTGGAATTCATGAAAATATAAATAGGTAAATACTATTTATAGGTATCCCATATATCATATTCTGCCAAAAAATTTACATTTTATGGAAAATAGGGGAATTGGATGACATATTTCCAGATAATAGACTTTGGACAAGTGTATAGATCATTGTCCCTTTAAGATTAAGGTTCAACCACTAAGTAAACTCATTTAAACCTTAATCTTTGTTATTCATCCTCATCATATAAATATTATTAAAAGGGAGTGGAAAAAAATAAGATGAAAGGTCCATGTAGCCCATGAAAAGAGTCCTAATAGGGCCTAAAATGATGCAGAACTAGAGAATCCCCTTTAACTAGGTTACCCCCTCAGGCCTAAAATAAAGTACATCATGAAATAAAATTGTATCCAGTCCATGGACATCAATATATGCAAGATGGTATGTGACCGGTGTCCCCACTCAAAAAGTGTGAACAACTCTGGTGGTATTGTTGATCATGCTCTGACACTTCCTGATGATATAGTGAATCACCCATGGGTTAGAGACAATAACTTTTAGGGAATTATGAGGAATTATGGAATCGGTTTCAGCCTTAGACAAAAATATTTCTTTCTAGAAAATCGGGATATACTACAAAACATTTCCTTGGCCTTCATCTGATGTGAGGAACCATGCCTGAGATGGGCAGAAAACGCCCTGATGACTGACCCATGAGAGTTCCAAACAACCCCACCTCCCTTATGTACCCCCATTTTTCAAGATGTGTCTATATTCAATTTGATTCCCCTGCTCATTAGGGACCAACAAACCCATCAACTTTAATTTAATCTTCTAACTGGGGGCATTGCTTGAATTAGTTTGATGATGTTACAGCGAAGGTACCTCCAGCCAATTGTTCACATGTCTAACCATGTTCAGCAGAAGGTTCTTTGTCTAATGATGATTGACTAACAACATTACTATTCCCCTCCATTGTCTGGCTATATTACGAGCCAGCCAAAGAGACAGGCATCCCATGTTAAAGACCATGGCATGGGTCATCTTCAGAGATTTTCACTATTCATTAAAAAATGAAACTTCTCAGAAAAATACCAAAAATTAACCCAATTAATTTTTAATATTTATTGTTCAAAAAATATTTTTAGTTTTTCAAATAATGTTTACAGAAGTGTAAAAAAGTATATATAAAATGGGCTAATCATTAAAAGATTATAATGTTACCTTTTAGAGAAATGAAACTATTAATTCATAAAATTGGATTTATTCTTATCTTATATCTATAAAATCTATAGGATGAGTGTAAAAAACAAATCTTGTGTATATAATGTATACATTTTATTGGAAACATTAATCCAAATTGGTTTTTTAATTTATTGATACATTTTTTTACATAGAAAAATGGTTATCTTATAAAAGTAATTTCTTTATTTTCAAATACTTATTACATTCACTTATAATAATTGAAAACCAAAGGATTAATTTAATATATATGTGTAAATAATATTTTCATAGTTTAGTTAATCGTATTCATTACTTCTATTCCAATGGCTATGTGGTGGATATAATAACCTTTAATTGATAATACTAATAGTATATTGTATATTTTCAAAACTTGTCCTTCTGTGTAACAAAAGAAATTGAAGAGACTCGGTATTCTATGTAAAATAATATAAACAATGTTTTTTGTGTACATATTGATAATATAATAGTTGCGTTTTTGAATGATTCACCCAGTGTTTCATATGAAAAAAATCAAAACATTGTTCTTTCATATAAAAAAATTCATATTCAGTGTTGTGGGAAATAAAAAATATCATAATGATTAAATTAATTTGAAATAAAATCAGAAAATCTAGGGGTGTATCATTTTATCCCCATAAAAAAATTTATCCCTTGAAATTCATCTATGTAATCAATGGATTAATACTTGAAATATAGTTTCATAGAAACCCACTTAGTGAAAATTAATACTAAATAATTATTTTATAACAGAAATTAGAAATAGGATGATTACCAAAAGAAACTCAAAACTTGGTTTCCACATAGTAGAATATAGGTGTAACATGGAAGACATGACATGTATTAGAAACATAAATAATAATTTGTATTTATAAATGTCATTTTTAATTAGAAAGTGAGTGATCTCGAGAATGTTGGAAATCACAAAACCATAAACTGAAGAAGCTTTAAAGAGGTCATTGATATCATATAAATTATGACAATATGACAAAATTTTATTTCAAGACCCCTTTTCCTAAATTTGAAAAATTCTCATGAGAAGATATACTTAAATGACTTCATGATAACATAACTATTTATAGAACCATGATTATTTTATGATTATTCTCTTATTCTATGAAATGAAGTTGAATTTTTCATTCAGAGAACATTATTTGATCATGAGATCCTTAAATAAAATGATAATATTTTTCATTATTTATTGATCACAGAAAAAAATCTAGGTAATGTTATCAAATATTCATAATTTCTCATATGGTGTGATAATACATCCCTAAAACCTTATCTAAATTTTAGCATAATCAATTCTATAAATGATTAACCCTATAAATATTCCCAATGATCAACGTCAAAAACCGTAGAAATAGGGTCACTAAATTTTCCAAAACATCTTATCATTTCTCCCCCGCATATCACAAAGTATCTCTTGGTTTTCTCATACCAATTATGTGAATACCTTTATCTAGTATTCTCTTAAAACAAGGTAATAGCATGAATTACCAAAAATACTTGTTGAAATCATTCATGTTTCTTAATTCCAGATTTTATATACCTTAAATACAATTTTTCTTCTAAACTTCATAAATCATATAATAAACTACTTGTCAAAAAATCTGTCATTAGTTTCAAGGTAATTAGTTACATTCAATTTACATATTCATATCCAAAATATAATCATCCAAACAACATTATCTTAACAATGGAAAATTTTAAGGGTTATGTTTCCCCAAATAATGTGATCCCCAGGAAAATTACCTTCCCATTAAATTACATTCATATTCCATCAAAACCATTAAAAAATTTATTGTAGATTTTTAGCGAATAAACAAAAACCGAGAACCCTTATAAAATAATTCTTGAATCCAAATAGATAAAAAATTGATTATTCAACTTCATATTTAATCAATTATCAGTACCACCTCATCCTATTATATAATACCTATTTATTTTTTCATTTCACCTATATTATCATCATCAGATGCGTTATAACTATTACACATACCACCTTGATGATTGACTTCTTGAGCATTCCACATGGGACATCGATTTTGATAACGAGTATTCATTATACACATAAATAATTTAATTATAGATGATGTACTTAGGAGGATAATATTTTCATACATTGTATTATGTAAAAGCTAAATTTTTTAATTAATGTTAATTATTTATTAACATTATTTTCCATTGTAAAAATATCTTCTTGTTCCTGTAATACATTCATTTGGAAGATTATTTCCACAATCATAACACAAAGGGAACAAAATATTATTTACTCAATGGTATCCATTACCCAAAATCTAAATTTACTCTTTCCTAATCTTATTTTTTTGGTAATAGATTTGGTTAAGTTACACATTCTAAATCATGTTCTATAAAAATGATTAGGAAATACCATGACAATCATCACTCCATTGGTCATACGATTTGACTACTTGTCTATAAATTGAATGCCACATTCAACATTAACCCAATTTCTTCTAGTTCCCCCCATTTTTCTAAAACCATATATAATATAATTATAAACACTTTTCATATATGAAAACCTCATAATCAAGAAAAAAATTTATAGGATAATTATATTTTGGCGACTTCTTTAAAATCTATGATTCATTATAAATATTATTAGAAACATTCCAAAACATATCCTTATAAATATCCCCAGGTATATCAATATTTTTTTCTCATCCTCGTTTCTAATGTATGACTAAAAATTTCCTTCGATACCAAATATGAATCTAGGAATAAAATATATGGATATTTCATCATTTTTGATTAAAAATCACCACATTAACAAAATACATTCTTTTGGATTTTAATAGTGTAGTGTATTTGGAAACATAAAAAAATATTATAACATGGTGAAATATATTAAATGTCTCTCAAAAATATCATACCCTTTAATAATTATAAATAAATCATTTTTTCATAACCTGGGAAATGGAATCCTATGAAAGGGTGAGCTTAAATGCTTTGTAAGGGTAAATAATGGAGATACATAAGTCTAAAATGAGTGTAAGTGTATGAGAAAATGAGAATAACATTTTATGATCATAAACAACATATAAAAGATCATATAAAATAATAATATTAAATATAGTTTTAGTTCGTAAGATATGCATCTTATCGGAATAAAAAGAATAATCCATGAGATAATAACAAAGGAATAAGACATATAATTTATGGAATATAGGTAAGAATATAAAGTCTATTCCTATAGGTCAATTATAATTTTCAAAACCTATCAAGGAAGTTAAAAAGGATACACCTAATATACATGACACACCACCATCCCCAGTGGCATTCCTTTCGTTTTAGTGGAATGGGTTCACTCCATAAACAATATTAGTAGTCAAGTTCACTAACAATACCGTCTTAGTAGTTATTGTGTAATACCAAGGCCATCTTAACAAAAAAATTCCATTACTAAGCCTAGATCACTCTTCGTTACAACCATGTCTATATCATGTGATATAAATCATTACCAAATGTATTAGAGGTAGATATAGTTTACACACATCACATAATAAAATCACGTATACATGGGTCACAAGATCATAAACAATAATCACATCATGACCCATAAAAAGTGGTTGGTTTCATAAACATCATATCAAAACCCATGAAATGAAATATTCATCATAAACATGTCATCCTATCATAATTTTTTTAAATATATTGGTTTTAAAATCATTTCATCAAATCATAATGAGTGAAAAGAAGCATTTTTATAGAGCATATAACTAGTGGATGAGAAATGGATTTCATAAACAACATTTAATCATAAACATTAATCATTAAATGAAAAAAAATGTTGTCCTTGTATAATTTCCCGTTAACAAAAAACTATTTCAAAATATTTCATCTTAGATAGAGAAGGATTTCTAAAAATCACATTGAAAATTTATTGATGAAAATATTGTTTTTTAGAAAATATGTTTGATAAAAAAATATCCAAAATCCTAATCTTATAAGGAATTATTTGAAATTTAAATTTATATATATCTTAAACAAAATACCATATCTTATTTGTAGAATAATATCAAAACAAATAATAATTCTAAAATCATTTTTATTTGAAAGTAGATTTGAAAACATATAAAAGAAGCTTCAGAAAAATTTGAATACCTTTTCCTTTGAAAATACATTTAAAAAATATGAATAAATGTGAAAAAAAAAATTTAAACCAATTTCATTGAAATTTATTTTAAAATATATATGAAATGTTAAAAACCCTTCTAAAAATTTTCTCCATAAAAATACATTGAAAACATATAAATAAATCTTAATAATGTTTTGAAAACCTTTTAAATTGAATACACTTTGAGAAAATATAATGAAATCATAGAAACATTTTTAAGACCTTTTTATTTAAAATTACAATGAGAAATTACAGATAAATATTGAAAAAATAGAACTTTTTTATTTTAAAATACTTTTAAAAAAAATGTAAATATGGTATTAAAATAATTAAAATCCTTTTATCTGAAAATAATCTTTTGAGAAGATATAATAGAAGATTTTTAAATAATTCCAAACACCTTTTAAACATAAAACATTTTTTGAAAACATTTTTTTTAAAACATTAAAAAAAATGAATGTAAAAAATATTAGGAAAAACGTTTTTCTTGTAGGGGAATATTTTAAACATGAAAATGAAGCTTCAAAGGTAGGACAATAATGATGGCGGATAAGTCCATACATGACAAACATTCCTATAGCTCCATAAAATTTTTAGAAAAGTATCTCAATCGGAAAAAAAAAGAAGAATGCTTTTAAAAAACCATTATTTATTGAAAAACATGGGTATTAATCCCTTCTAAATAACATTGGATAATTTTAGATAATTTTTGTAATCAAATTTATAAAGTATGATCTTGAGGGAACATATATTTTTTACTGATGTGGGGGATAAAGTATTATTTTCTTAAAAACACATTATTAATAATATTAAGTACCAATGAGTGTAAAAATGGTACCATAACAAAAATATATCATGAATATACAAATTATAATAAAATTAAAGGTGTTTATAAAAATATGTATCGTGATACTTCATAAATGGGAGCATAATCATAAACAATTTTGATATACTATGAGATTGTGATAATAAAATGTTACTACTTGAGTGACATTTATTCATAATACCCTTTAAATAATAACATTAAATGAAGCCTAAAATTTAATTAAAACAATTTTATTCATGATATAAATTTTCAATGGTTGTTATATTAATTTTGTAGAAAAATATTGGAGCATAACATGGAATTTATCTCAAAGATAGAAAATTGAGGCAAAATTACATTAGCGATTTAGTAGATTTTGAAACATTAAACCCAAGAAAGGAATATCATAATATGTCTATAAAAAACCAACAAATTAATTTATAAAAATCCTATAATACATTCATGGACATTATATATGCTACATAAAATAAATGTGTGGTGAACCAGGCACAAGTCTCAGAGAAATAAATGTGATATGGGAAAACACATAACTTAAGACCTAAAATTCCTTATGCCCATTCAAACCTAATGTATAATAAATATAAGTATATTATACAAAAAAATATCTATATTATTATATATAGTAAGATATATGATTTTATTTAATATTTTTTTTACCCATTTCATATCAATTCCATGTAAACGTTGCATTTTGGGTAATATATGATTTCATTTTTATATATGTTTTTACTTGTTTTTCATGATCCTCTTTCTAAGATCATGATTTACTTATTTCGATATAGTAAAAAAAATATTAATGTCATACATATTCTGTATATAAATATTCATTATAATATATAAAATATAGAAATAATAAATGGAATACATCGTTTATGGACATGATAGGCCGTACGTATGCTTGAATGTTATTTTGATTTTATTATCATGTTGGAAGTAATTAAAGAAATGGTGTATATTTATGTGTATATATATATTATATTTATATTATAATTACCATTTCAAATATATTATAATACATTACTAAAATCATCATTATTACATTTCATGTAAATGCGTGAACGAATAACATCCCATTGAGGAAGAAGTTGTCCAACGGTCCACAAAAGAAATTATCGTCCTTGCACAAAATGTGAAGAATGAAGAAAAGATTTAAATAATAATTATAGAAGAATAAATGCATATTAAAAATCATATATTTCAAATAAAAATTGAATTTTGATCATATTTCCCACCAATGAGAGATTGTAAACGAAAAACGAATGACATCGTTTCATGAGGAAGTAGTCTTTTGTACACACAAATGGTCAGTTCTTTACGCATTAGATGGAATTGTATGTAATTATATGTGAATCCTTTTAATGAAAACATATAAGTATATTTATGATACTGAGGTTATTATATAATCGTTCAATTAGAATATTTTAGGTATGAGGAATGAAAATAAAATAAAAGAGCTTGTGAAAGGATGTTACCTCTTCTTTGGTTATATTTATATTGTGTCCACCAACGAGATTATTTGATCGAATTTATTCCCAAAGATAGGCCTCTAGGATAAATATATATAATTTGGTAGGATATTTTTGATGGGTTCATCTAAGACAATGTTTCTTGAGCGGTGTGAGGATGTGAGGGTGGGGAGTTACCTTTTTCAACAGAGGATGTGTGGAATTCTTATAAATATAAAAAGATAAACACTATTGAGATGTATTTCTAACATCATGTTCCTCGAATAATTATAAAATTTATATAAAAAATGTTAAATTTTCAATTTATATTCATAGAATTGATTTTTTAAGAGTGTCTATGTTATTTTTTCCATTAAGCTTAATGATTAACCACTAGGTACACTCATTTTAAAATTAATCATTGTTATTAATTTTTATTCCTTTTACTAATTACATTGGAAAAAATTAATTTTACCATATTAAAATTTAGAAATTATTAATATTCCAAATATTTAATCCATTTTTCGAAAATGAAATGACATAAATTTGTGAAATTATTTTAAGAATAATCCTATAAAAGGGATCAGATGACAAGGTTTGAAATATTAAAGTTCCAAATGATTGAAATGTTTTTATATAAAATTTCAGTGTCAATTTGGTTCAAATTACATAAATTTGATTAATTGATGTATAATTTACATAATTATATTTAAAAAAACTAAAATGTAATTTAACTATATAAATAAATTAGATGGAAAAATAGTGTCAAATTAAAATTCAACGGTTTCCATTATTCATCAAAAATTGATATATCTTAGATAAATACTAAAAATTTACACAAAAAAAATTTTTATTTTCCTATTTCAAAAAAAGAAAATTATTTCCACAAATAATTTTTTTAATTATCAAAATTTATATTTAAAATTTTTTGACCATTAAAAGTTTTTAAATCCACCTTTTGAAACAGTATGTATTTCTATTCGTAATATTTGAATTATTATCATCCTATACATATAAAATATGTTTTATGAGTATCAAAAATATTTATTGAATGTATAATATAAAAATTTTATAAGAAACATTATTCAAAAGTAGTTTTTTAATTTATTGATAAAAAATTTTGTTTGTAGATAAAAAAACGGTTTCCCTATAAATGTAAATTTTTTATTTCCAAATATTTCTTAAATTAAATTCTACAAATTAATAAACAAAGGATTAATTTTATATAAATGTGTAAAAAATATTTTTGAAATGTATTTAATCTAATTCATAAATTTCATTTCAAGTTCTAGGAGGTAGATAGAATAAATATTAATAGAATATTGTAGATTAGTAAAACTCTACATTTAGTGTAACAAAATCTATCAAAGGGACTCGGTATTATTTATAACACAATCCAGGAATTATGTTTCATGTGCCCCATGAAAACATAAACATTTTGTGTAGCTATATACTAACTTGGTGTTTCATATAACACAAGAAAAACATAGTTATTTAATTTAACAAAATAAATATTCAATGTTGTGTGAAATGAAAAACATCAAAAATATTATATTAATGAAAAAAATGATTAAATATTGGTTTGTTACATTATAGCTACATTAAATTGAATTTGTAACTTGAAATCATTCTATGTTATTGATGGTTAATACTTGAATTTTACTTTCCTAGAAACCCACATCTTAAAAATGAATACTAAAAAAATCTTTTCAAAGAGAAAGTTAGAATAATAACGGTTACCCTTGGTTACTCATAACGAGGATTCTACATAAGAGACCATAAGTGGAATTTAAAAAAATGGACTTGTATGAAAAAAATAAATAATCATATATATTGTTAAATTTCATTTTTCATACTAAAGTGGTAGATCTATAAGAAGATAACAATCAGAGAACCATAAACTAAAGAAGCCTAAAAGAGTTCATTGATATCCTAAAAAATAATGATGATAAGAAAATAAATTATTTCAAGCCCTTTTTCTAATGTTCAATAGTTTTCATGAAAATATATACTCAAATTATTATAGGGGAGCCTCGCCATTTTTATTTCTTTATAAATTTCCACTTCATCTATTATTCCATGAAATTAAGGTAAGTTTTCCATTCTATATTTACTAGCTAATCAGTATTTCCATAAATAAATTTGTAATTGATTCCATATATCTTTAGTCAACACAAAAAATGTTATCAAGATTTATTTAATATGCATAAATCATCATGAAAAGATATAATACTTTATTACCAAAAAAATCATATAATTATTAACATAAACAATTCCATAATTTGAAATACTTATAAACATTTCAAAATATGAAAGTACAAAAATTTATAAACAAGTTCACTAAATTTAAAAAATATATCTTACCATTGATCCCATGTATTTTATAAATTGTCTCTTGGTTTTCACAACCCAATCTATTGAATACCATCACAATGTACTGTCTTAAAGCAATGTAATAATATAAAATACCACAAATACTTATTATAAAAAATGCATGTTTCGATATTCTAAATTGAATTAGACATATTTCTTAAATACAAAAATGGTTGTAAACTACCTCAACGATATCATAATCCACTTATCAAAAAAAACTTCATTAATTCCACGGTAATCAGTGTAGTCTAATTTTCTAATTCATATGCAATATATCTTTATCCAAAAATCATTATTTAAATATATGTAACATATTATGGTTTATATTTCCATTAATAATGTGTTTCTTATAAACATAAAATTTCCATTAATTCACTTATCTTTTCTATCAGAACCATTCAACTTATCCTCAAGAATCCATAGGTAAAAAAACATAAAGTGAAAAACTCTTATAATATAATCATTGAATATAATACCTAAAAAGATAAATTATTCAACATAATCCAAAATTCATTAATAACAATACCTCATCCTATTACATAGTACCTGTTTAATTTCATATTTCACCTACAATATCATAATCATTTGAAATATAACCATTAATTACGCCACCTCTTTGTTCCCCTTCTTTAGAATTCCATTTGGGAAAAAGAATTGTACAATGACCATTCATTCCACACATAATGAATTTACCAATCGATTATATCTTAGGGAAGATAATATTCACATAATTGTGTTAACTAAACTCGTCATTTTACTTTTATAGTAACATTTATTTTTTCCTTATTTCTCATAGTCAAAACATATTCTTGTTCATCTAAGACATACACATAAATATTTCATCCCACATTTTCAACATAAAAGAAAATAAATCTACTTTCCTTAATTGTATTTTATTACCAAAAATTATATATAACACTTTAATTATCTTCATTGGTGAGTTTGAGAGTTGGTTAATATACACATCATTAATAATGTTTCATGAAAATTGGTTAGGAATGATCCCAATATCCTCCACCCAGTGATTATACCATTTGATAGGTTATCAAAATAATCTCTATCACATTCAATGTTAACCAATTTTCTTCTAATTGCAACCATTATCTAAAACCTGAAATCATAGAATGAGTGAAAATTATCATAATATAAATCCTCATAGTCATGAAAAATAACATCTAGGTTGTCTAAATTATGATTCCTTATTTAAAATCTATGACACATTTTTCTTATACTAAGATACATCCGTTGATATATCCCTAGAAATTTCCCATGGGAACTCACTGATGTTTTCTAATACTAGTTTCCAAAGGTAGATTAAAACATTTATCTAATAAAAACTATAGTGACTCGTGCTTAACATACATGGATATTTCATCATTTAGATGAATATTTATAACATTACAAAAATACATACCTAAATACAATAATTGTTTATTGTATTTCGAATCTTGGAATAAAATCATCTAACATTGTGAAATATCATCAATGATTCCTAAAAAGATATTTTCCTTTATTACCTATACCTAAAAACTTTATTCATAACATGGGGGTGGAATGATAATAATGGGTGTTCATAGATGATCAGAAAGAGTAAATAAAGGAGATACATAAGAATAACATGAGAATACGTTTATGAGAACATGAGAATAACATTTTAAGATCATACCATCCATATCAAATATATTAAACATGATCAATGGAATAAATATTCTTAGTTAAAATAATATGAATAATAAGTTAATCAAGATAATAATATGTTAGATCATAACATTGGAATAAGACATAGAATCTATGGCCTACATGTTACAATATAATATCGTTCACTATAAGTCAAGGATTATTACAAAAAAAAAATCACAAAACTGCATGGGGGGGTACACCTACTTGTTGTCACACCCCACCTTCCCAAGTCTAAGCCCTTTAATTTTAGTAGAATGGGTTTACTTATTAAACCATCTTATTATTCACGGTTCACTACTAAGAACATAATATAATTCAAGGTTCACTCACAAGGCCACCTTAGTGGACAAAGACCTTTTCTGAATAGATTTTATGCCTAATTTTATCCATGTCTACCGCATGAGTTATAAATCTTCCCCCAATTTATTAGAGGGAGATATTTGTCTCTCCCATAAGATAATAAAATCTTGCATATGTGTTTCATAAAATCATAAAAAAAATTTCACATCATTACCCATAAAGTGATATGGGTTTTATAAACATCATATCATACCCCCTAAAATGTAATGGGTATCTTAAAAATTTCATCATATCAAAACCTATAGAAATGTTTGATGATTCATAAAAATTTCATCAAATCATAAAAAGTGAAAAGATGTGATTTCCAAAAGAATATAACCTATATAGGATAAATGAGTTCTATAAATAGTATTTCATCTCAAACACAAACTATTTAAGGAATGAATAATAATGGTGTCCATAGATCATATCCGTAGTAATGCATCAACTATTAAAAAGGATTTCATATTAGATAGGGAATGATTTTTGAATATCAAATGGATCATTTCCTAAGGAAAATAATGTTTCACCAAAAATCAATTTCATAAAACATTTTCTAAAATACTTATAATGAATTATTTTAAATTTTACTTTAATACTTCATGATGAAAATATATTTCCTACATTTAAAAAATATTTTTTTATAAATAATTTAAAATATCCTGGAAAACATATAAATATATCTTGAGAACCCTTTTAAAAAATTCTTATTTGAAAATGGTTTTAAAAAATATAACTAATTCTTGATAATTTTTTAAACTTGATTTCTTTAGAAAATGTTGAAAATTTATAAAATAATCTCGAGAAAAAATTTATAACGTTTTTATTTCAATGTAATTTTAATAAATATTGAAAAATTTTGAAAATATTTTTGATACCCTTTTTATTTTAAAAAACTGTTAAAAGTTATAATGAAATCTTGAAAACATTTTTCAAAACCTTCTTCATTCAATACACATTGAAAACTTATAAAGAAATTTGGAAATTTTTCCGAATCATTTTAATTTGAATATAATTCAGAATAATTTAAATGATTCTTTCACATCATTATAATCATTTTCATTGAAAATATCATATTTAAAGCCTAATATGAAAGATTTTTATATCATTTAAAACACCTTCAAAAAATTATTAAACCATTATATTTAAATATAGCTTCAAATACAATTAATTGGAAAAATATAGGGAAATGTTTTTCCTAAAATAGAATTTTTAAACATTAAAAGGAACTTAAAATGGATACACTTAATAGACATGACACACCACCATACCCAAAGGAATTACATTCCTTTTACTGTAATGGGTTCACTCATCATAGTAGTCAAGTTTCACTACCAAGACCATCTTAGTAGTCATGGTGTAATACCAAGATTATCTTAGCAAAAAATTCATTTACTGAACCATGATCACTCTTTATTACAACCATGTCTATCTCATGTGATATAAATCATCACCCAATGAATTAGAAGTAGCTATATTTCACACCCATCACATAATAAAATCACATATACATGGGTCCCAAGATCATAAACAATAATCACATCATGACCCATTAAAAGAGGTGGGTTTCATAAACATCACATCAAAACCCATGAAATGAAATAGTCATCATAAACATGTCATCATATCATAAAATTTTGAAAATATCATGGTTTAAAAATCATTTCATAAAATCGTTATGTGTGAAAAGAAGCGTTTTTATAGAGGATATAACTAGTGGATGAGAAATGGATTTTATAAACAACATTTAATCATAAACATTAATCTTTAAATGAAAAAAATATTAATTTTTTCCTTGTACAATTCCCCATTATCAAAAAAACTATTTAAAAATATTTAATCTTATATAGAGAAGGATTTTTATAGATTTCATGGAAAATTTTTTGATTAAAATATTGTTTTTTGGAAAATATGTTTGATAAAAAAATTCAAAAATCATATTCTTAAAAACAATGATTAGAAATTTCATTTTTTTTATATTTCTTAAATAAAATACAATATCTTATTTATAGAATAATATGTAATCAAATAATAATTTAAAAAAACAATTTTCTTAGAAAATAGATTAAAAAAATATAAAAGAATCTTTAGAACAATTTGAATACCTTTTCCTTTGAATAAACATTTAGAAAATCTGAATAAATGGTGGAAACATTTTAAAACCATAATCATTGAAAAAAAATTTCAAACATATATGAAATATTAAAAAACCATCTAAAAAATATCTCCTTAAAAATACATTGAAACCATATAAATAAATATTAATAATTTTATGAAAACCACTTTCATTGAAAAAACATTGAGAAAATATAAAGAAATATTATAAACATTTTGAAGACATTTTCCTTTGAAATTATATTTAGTTATTATGGATATATATTGAAAAAATAGAACCATTTAATTTTAAAATACTTTTAAAACATGTAAATATGGTATTCAAATAATTAAAAACCTTTTCTCTGAAAGTATACTTTTGAAAACATATAAAATGAAGATTTTAAAATAATGAAAAACACCTTTTAATCATAAAACCTTTTTTATTAAACAGTTTTTAAATAACATTAAAAATAATGAATGCAAAAAATAATAGGAAAAAAATTTTCATAAAGGGGAATTTTTTAAACATGAAAATTTATATTCAAAATAAGGACAATAATTATGGATGATAAGTTCATACATGTCAAACATTCCTAATGCGCCATAAAATTTTTAGAAAAGTCACTCAATTGGAGAAAAACAAGAAAATTACTTTTTAAAAACCTTTCTTTTTTGAAAAACAAGGGTATTAATACCTTTTAAATAACATAGAATTATTTTAGATAATTTTTGAAATTATATTTATAATTCATGATCTTGATGGAATATATATTTTTTACTGAAAAGGTAGATAAAATATTATTTTCTTAAAAACACTTTATTAATAATATTAAGTACCAATGAGTGTAAAAATGGTATCATAACAATATTATATCTGGAATAACCAAATTATAATAAAATTAAAGGTGTTTATTTTAATATGTGTCATGATATTTCATCAAAGATAGAGTAATCATAAATAATCTTGATATACTATGGCATTGTGTTCATAAAATGTTACCACTTTAGTGACCTTTAGTCATAAAACCCTTTAAATTATAACATTAAATGAAGTATAAAATTTCATTAAAACGATTCTATTCATGATATAAATTGTAAAATGAGGGTATATTCACGTCGTAGAAAAATATATGTGCATAACAATGCATTTATCTTAAAGATAGAAAATTGAGGCAAAATTACATTACTGATTTAGTAGCTTTTGAATTATTAAACCCTAGAAAGATATATCAAAAAATGGATATGAAAATTCCCATAAACTAATTTATAAAAATCCTATAATACATTCAAGGTCATTAAATATTCTACATAAAATAAATGTGTGGTGACCAAGGCATAAGTCTCAGAGAAATAAAAGTGAGATGGGAAAACACTTAACTTAAGACCTGAAATTCCTTGTACTCATTCAAACCTAATGTATAATAAAGAAAAGTATATTATAGAAAAAAATATCCATATTATTATATATAATAATGTATATGTTTTTATTTAGGATTTTTATTACCCATTTCATATCAATTCCATGTAAACGTTGCGTTTCAGGTAATATTTAATTTCTTTTTTCTATATGATTTTACTTCTTTTTCATGATCCTCTTTCAAAGATCAGGATATACTTATTTAGATATAGGAAAAGAAATTATAAATTTCATACATATTATGAATATAAATATTCTTTATAAAATATAAAATATAGAAATAATATATGGAATACATCGTTCGTGGACATGATAGGACGTACGTATGCTTGAACGTTATTTCGGCTTTATTATTGTGTTGGAAGTAATAATGGAAATGATGTATATTTAAGTGTATATATTTATATTAGATTTATATTATAATTACTATTTCATATATATTATATAACATTACTAAACTCATCCTTATTACATTCCATGTAATGCGTGAACGAATAACATCACATTTAGGAGGAAGTTGTCCAACGATCAACAAACGAAGTTATCGTCCTTACCCAAAATGTGAAGTATTAAAGTAAGATTTAAATAATATTTATAGAAGAGTTAATGCATAACAAAAATAATATATTTTATAAAAAATAGTATTTAGATCATAATTCCCACCAATGATATGTGGTAAAGGAAAAAATGAATGTCATCGTTTCATGAGGTAGTAGTCTTTTGTACACACAGATGGTAACTTATTTACGCATTTGATGGAATTGTATTCAATTATATGTAAAATCATTTTAATGAAAACATATAAGTATATTTAGGATACTGAGGTTATTATATAATCATTTGATTATAATATTTTAGGTATGGGGAATGAAAATAAAAAAAATATCTTGTGAATAAGATGTTACCTCTTCTTTTGGTTAAAACCTTATTGTGTGCACCAACGAGATTATTTTATCAAATTTATTCCCAAAGATATGCCTCTACGATAAATATATAGAACTTAGAAGGATCTTTTTTTAAGGGTTCAACTGAGCCAATGTTTCTTGAGATGTGTGAGGATGTGAGGGTGGGTAGTGACATTTTTCAACAGAGGAGGAGTGGCATTCTTATAAATATAAAAAAAACAATATTAGGATGTATTCTTTACATCATGTGCCTAAAATAATTATATATTTTATATAAATAATGATAAAATTTCAAAATATATTCATCCAATGGATTTTTTAGAATTTTCTATGTTATTTTCCTCATTATGATTAATGTTTAATGACTAGGTACACTCATTTTTACATTAATCGTTGTTATTATTATTTATTATGTTCACTAATTACATTGGAAATAAATTAATTTTACGGTATTAAAATATAGAAATTATTATTATTCCAAATATTTAATCCATTTTTCCCAAATCAAATGACATAAATTTGAAATTTTTTTTAAAAATAATCCTATAAAAGGGATGAGATGACGGGGTTTTAAAGCGAAACAGTCCAAATGTTTGAAATGTTTTTATGAAAAATTTTACTATCAATTTGGTTCAAATTACCTAAATTTGATAAATTGATGTATAATTTACATAATTATATTTTATAACCAACTAAAAATATAATTTAACAGTATAAATAAATTAGATAAAAAATAGTTTCAATTAAAATTCAATGCTTCCCACTATTCATATAAAAATTATACATATCATATAAATACTAAAAATTTACCCAAATAAAATTTTGATTTTCCTATTTAAAAAAAGAAAATTATTTTCTCAAATAATTTTTTTTTAATTATAAAAAGTTATATTTAAAATTTTTTGACCATTAAAATTTTGTAAATCTACCTTTTTAAACAATATATATTTTTATTCATATTATTTGACTTATTATCATCTTATACATATAAAATATGTTGTATAAGTGTCAAAAAAATTTATTGAATGTATAATAGATAAATTTTATTAAAAACACTATTAAAAAGTGGTATTTTAATTTATTGATATAAATTTATTTGTGGATAGAAAAATAGTTTTCCTAGAATTGTAAAATTGTTTCCAGATATTTCTTACATTCAATTCTACAAATTAAAAAAAGATCCATTTTATATAAACTTATAAATAATATTTTTAAAATTTATTTAATCTAATTCATAAATTTCATTTCAATATCTAGGAGGTAGATATATTAAATATTTATAGAATATCATAGATTAGTAAACCTCGACATTTAGTGTAACACAATCTATCGAAGGGACTCGGTATTATTTATAACACAATCCAAGAATTGTATTTAATGTACCACATGAAAACATAAATTTTGTGTCTATTTAAATATTAACTTGGTGTTTCATATAACACAAGAAAAACCAAGTTCATTCATTTAACTAATGTTATATTCAGTGTTGTGTGAAATGGAAAATGTTGAAAATATTAAATTAATGAAAAAATTGAAAAAATATTTATTTTTTACATTATTTCTACATTAAATTGAATTTATAACATAAAATTATTCTATGTTATTGATGGTTAATAATTGAATTTTCCTTTCATAGAAACCCACATCTTAAAAATTAATACTAAAAAATTATTTAAATAGGTAATTTTAGAAGCCTAACGGTTCCCCTTAGTAACTCAATAAAATGATTCTACATAAGAGACCGTAGGTGGAATTTAAAAAAATGGACATGTATGAAAATAAAAAATAATCATAGATATTGAAAATTTTCATTGTTCATTATGAATTGGGTGTTCCATATAAATTTAACAATCAGAGAACCATAAACTGAAGATACCTAAAATAGGTCATTGATATCCTAAAAAATTTTGATAATAGGAAAATAAATTATGTCATATACTTTTTCTACTGTTGAATAATTTTATGAAAATATTTACTCACATTATTTTAGGAAAACCTCACCCTTTTTATGTTTTCATCAATTTCCACTTCATCTATTATTACATGAAATTAAGGTGAGTTTCCTATTATAGATTTGATATATGATCATCATGTCCGTAAATATATTTGTAATTGATTCCATATATCTTTAGTAAACAAAAAATGGTATCACGAATTATCCAATAAGAATAAATAATCATGAAGTGATATAATACATTATTACCAAAAAAATCATATAATTTTTAACATAAACAATTCCATATTTAGATTACCTTATAAGACTTACAAAAGATATAAGTACAAAAATTTATAAACATGTTCTAGAAATTTCTAAAATATATCTTACCATTTATCCCATGTATGTTATAAATTGCCTCTTAGTTGTCACAAACCAATCTATTGAATACCATTAGAATGTAATATATTGAAGTAATGTAATAATATAAAATACAACAAATATATATTAAGAAAATACATGTTTCAATATTATTAAATGAAATAGATATATTTCTTAAATAAAAAAATGTTGTAAACTACCTCAATGATATCATAATCAACTTATCAAAAAAAATACTTCATTAGTTCCATGGTAATCAGTGTAGATTAATTTTCTAATTCATATCCAACATATCTTTATCCCAAAATCATTATTTAACCATAAGAAACATGTTAAGGGTTATATTTCCATTAATAATGTGTATCTTATAAACATAACATTTCTATTAAATCACTTATCTTTTCTATCAGAACCATTAAACTTTTCCTCAGCAATCCATAGGTAAAAAACATAAACTGAATAACCCATATAATATAATTTTTGAATCTAAATATATAAAAATTCATATTATTCAACATCATCCAAAATTCATTAATAAAAATACCTCATCCTATTACATAGTACATGTTTTATTTCATATTTCACCTATAGTGTCATCATCATTAGAAATATAACCAATACTTTCACCAACTCTTTGTTCTTCTTCTTTAGCATTCCATTTGTGATAGAGATTTGTATAATGACCAATCATTCCACACATAATGAATTTACTAATCGATTATTTCTTAGGGAGGATAACATTCACATCATTATGTTCACTGAACTCATTATTTTACTGTTATAGTAACATTATTTGCGTCCTTATTTTTCATAGTCAAAACATCTGTGTGTTCCTCTAAGAAAAAAACATGAGTATTTATTTCCACATTTTCGACACAAAGGAAAAATAGCCTACTTTCCTTGATTGTCTTTTTAGCCATAAATCATATAAAACACTTTAATTATCTTTATTGGTTAGTTTGAGAGTTGGTTAATGTACACATTGTTAATCATGTTTCATGAAAACTCATTATGAATGATCCCAATATCCTCCACTCCCGTGATTATCCCATTTGACAGGTTATCAAAAAATTGTTTATCACATTCAATGCTAGCCAAGTTTCTTCTAATTACAGCCATTATATAAAACCATAAATCATATAATGAGTGAAAATTATCATTGCATAAATCCTCATAATCATGAAAAATAACATCTTGGTTGTCTAAATTATGATTCCTTATTTAAAATATATGACACATTTCTCTTATCCTAAGAGACATCCCTCGACATATCCTTAGAAATATCCCAAGTGATCTCACTACTTTTTTCTAATACTAGTTTCCAAAGGTAGACTAAAACATTTCTCTAATAAAAACTATACTGGATTGTTCTTAACATACTTATATATTTCAACATTTATATGAATATTTATAACATTAAAAAAATACATACTAAAGGACCATAATAGTTTAGTGTATTTAGAATCGTGGAACAAAATCATATAACTTTGTGAAATATCATCAATGATTCCCAAAAATATATTCCCCTTTATTAACTATACCCAAAAACATTATTCATAACATTGGGAGTGGAATGATAATAATGGGGTTACTTAGATGATCATAAAGTGTAAATAAAGGATATACATAAGAATAACATGAGAATAAGTTTTTGAGAACATGAGAATAACATTTTTAGATCATACCCTCCATATGAATGATATTTTACATGATCAATGGCATAAATATTGTTAGTTCAAATAACATGAATAATAAGGTATTCAAGAGAATAATCTATTAGATCATAACATTGGAATAAGACATAGAATATGCGGCCTACATGTAACCATATAATATAATTCACTATAAGTCATGGATTATTACAAAAACATATCATAGAACTTCATGGGGGGTACATCGACTGGTTGTGACACACCACCTTCCCCAGCCTAAGCCCTTCCATTTTAGTAGAATGGGTTCACTCCATAAACCATATTAGTAGTCACGGTTCACTCTTAAGAATATAATAGTATTCAAGGTTTACTCCCAATGCCACCTTAGTGGACAAAGACCTTTTATGAACAGATCTCACTTCTAATTTTATCTATGTCTACCGCATGAGATATAAATCTTCACCAAATTTATTAGAGGTAGATATTTGTCTCACCCATAAGATAATGAAATCATGAATATGTGTTTCACAAAACCATAAAAAAAATCACATCATGACCCATAAAAGGATATGGGTTTCATAAATAGCATATCATAACCCATGAAATGTAATGGATATCATAAATATTTCATCATATCATAACCTATGGAAAAGATATATGATTCATAAAAATTTTATCAAATCGTAAATAGTGAAAAGAGGTGATTTTCAAAAGAATATAACCTATAGATGATAAATGAGTTTGATAATCAATATTTCATCTCAAACACAAACCATTCAAGGAAAGAATAATAATGGTGTCCTTAGATCATATCCCTAGTAATGCATAAACTATTAAAATAGATTTCATATTAAATGGGGATGGATTTTTGAATATCACATGGATCTTTTCATAAGGAAAATAATGTTTTATATAAAATACCTTTCATAAAACATTTTCAAAAATAATTTCTTATAAATAATGCTTTTAAATTTTATTTTAACACTTCTTGATGAAAATATATTTCCTATATTGACTAATAATTTTTAAAAAAATGTCTAAAATATCATGGAAAACATATAAATGTATCTTTGAAACCTTTTTAAAACCTTCTTATTTGAAAATGGTTTTAAAAAATATTAAAAAATCTTGAAAAAATTTTAATATGGGTTTCCTTAGAAAATGTTGAAAAATTATAAAAGAATTTTGAGATACATTTAATAACATTTTTATTTCAATGTAATTTAAAAAATTTTTGACAATTTTTGAAAATATTTTTAAAAACATTTTCATTTAAAACACTATAAAAAGTTTTAATTAAATATTGAAAACAATTCAAAACCTTCTTCTTTGAATACACATTGAAATCTTATATAGAAATTTCGAAATTTTTTCAAAACACTTTATTTTTAATATACTTCATAATCATTTAAATGAATCTTTCACATAATTATAATCATTTTAATTGAAAATATCATTTTTAAAACATATAATGGATTATTTTGATATAATTTAAGACACCTTCAAAAAAAATATGAAAACCTTTATATTTAAAAATAGCGTCAAAGACAATGAATTGAAAAAATATATGGAATTTATTTTCCTAAACTATAATTTTTTTAAACATTAAAACGAATCATAAAAATAATTACAGTCAAGATGTTAGATAAATCCAAAAATTCTGAATATTCCATTTGTGATGTAAAATGTTTAAAAATGTACCTCGATCAAAAAAAAAGAAAAGAACATTACTCTTTAAAAACTATTTTTTTAAAATGCCACAACAAGGGTAAGAATTTATATTAATGATCATGGGAGAATGGTAGTAAAATTTTTAAAACATTTATAAAAATCCTGATTTTAAGGAAACATAGATTTTCCACTAAAGTGGGTGATAAAGTAGTATTTTATTAAGAAAACATTATAAATTATATTGAGTAAAAATGAGTGAAAAAATGGTAACCAAAATTGAATATATCATGAATAACCATATGAGAGTAAAATTAGTTATGTTTCTTGAAATATGGATCGTAATATATCATCATTAAAATCATTATCATAAACAATTCTGATAAAATATGATATTTTAGTAACAAACTATTACCTCTTTCGAAACATTGAATCATAATCACAGTGAAATAATAACATTACATGAATCTTAAAATTTAATTTAAATAATTATATTCACGGTATAGTTTTTAAAACGTCGGTATATACACCTCATTCTAAAAAATAGATGCATAACCTGACATATATCTCAATGAATTACAATTGAGACAAAATTGCATTATCAGTTTGGTACCTTTTGAACCATAAACCCCATGAAAATAATATCATTAAATTGATATTTAAAGACCCAAAAACTTATTTATAAGTTTCATATAATACATTAATAGTCATTATATACACCACATAAAATAAATGAGTTGTTAAAAATTCATATATCTTACAAAAAAATGTGAGATGAGAAAACCCTTACATTGAATCTTTACTTTCTATCAACAAGTTCATACATAATGTTTAAGAAAAATAATTTTAATATACAAATACCCAAAACAAATTCTTATATTTAATACCATAAATTATTTAATTATAAATTCATATTACAAGTTTATTATAAATTCCATGTTAACATTATGTTTTGGGTAATATCCTATTTGTTTTTCAAGCATGTCTTGAATTATTATTCTTGATCCTCTTACATAAATCATCATATTATTCCTTAAATAATAAAAAAAATATAATTATCATATATATTCAATATATATATATACTTTTTAAAATTTATAATTAATATAAAATATTGAAATATTAAATTTAATACTCCATTCATGGAGATGGTAGTTTATACGTATGCATGAACGTTGTTTCAGTTTTATTATCACATAGAATGTAATAGAGCAAAGAAAATAGGTGTATATTTATATATTATAATTCCATAAGAATTATTATTTAATATATATCATATATAACTTTAATAAAATCATCATTAATACATTCCATATAATGTTTGAATGAATCACATCACTTGGAGGTGGCGGTAGTCCACACGTCACTTAAGCCTTTGAGCCCAATAAGGGTTCTACCTCACCTCTTGATAGGTGGGTTATAAAAAAACATTGGAGGCATTTAGTTAATTAAGGATATTATAACTAAATAACCACAAATACCACATAAATTTAATTTATATCATATATAATAATTATTTCCATCATAATTCCCAAGCATGAGTAGTGGTAATGGAAAAAACGAACAACATCATTTCATGAGGCTGTTGTCCGTCGTACACAAGAACAATAAGATCATTACCTATTTGATAAATGTTTGTGTCATTGTAGGTTGAACAATTATTATAAAAACATATAAAAATATTAAGGATACTTAGGTTGTTACATAATCATGTAAAAAACAAGAGTTATGGCTGTGGAGAATGAAAAAAAAACTAAAGATATTTTTGAAGGATTTTACTTATTCATTTTCTAACTTATTTTTTATACTGAATGTAATCATTGAATAGATTTAATCCAAATTTGAGGCCACTAGGATTACGTAAGGGATTATTGGAGGAAATATTTGATGATTATGGGCTACAAAAGTGTCTTGAGAGGTGTCAGTAAGTGAGGCGATGAGTACCCATTTATAATGGATGATTAAAAAAAAGGTATACACAATTGAGAAGTATCCCTTCCATAATGTTCATAAAAATAATTTTATATTTTCATGAAAAGATATTAATTTGTTTATATATTTCCATTAAATGTTTATTTAATAGGTGTAAATTCTATTTGGACCTTTATTATTCAAGTTTAACAGCTGTGGAAGCTTCTTTTAAATTTAATCATTTTTATTAATTTTTATTACTTTCACTAATCACTTTGGTCTGAAATTAAGATTACATTATTATAAATTATAAGTTTTTTTATTTTAAATATATAATCCATTTTTTTGAATTATAAAAACATAAGTGGTAGAATTTAATTTAACATGTATCCTAAAGAAGGGACGGGTGAATGGTTTTTTAAAGTGAAAAGGTTTGAAAGATCAAAATATTTTTAGATCAAATTTCAAGTTGAAATTTCTTCCAATGAATGAAAATTTATTAAATTATGTATATGTTATTTATTTATACTTTAAAACAAAAATAAAATATAAGTATACTATGTAAATAAATGATATGAAAACAAATTTCTTGAATTAAAATTTGTTGTTACTCACTATTCACCAGAAAATTAAACTTCTCAGAAAAATATAGAAAAAGATAAACAAAGTAAATTATGATATTATAATTTCAAAATAATGTTTATTTTTTAAAATAAAATGAAATAATGGTAAAAAATTTATTTTCAATGGGTTATCTTTTAAAAATAGGTAATATTACCTTTTAGAACAATACATATTTTTACTTTAAAAATTGAATTTATACTTATATAATAACAATAAAATATATTGGATGTGTATAGAAATATATATTAAGTATATAATATATAAATTTCATTAAAATATTTAGTTGAAATTGGTGTTTTTAAATAAATAATATAAAATTGTGTTTTTTACATAGAAAAATGTTATTCTTAGAAGAGTAATTTCTTTATTTTAAAATAGTTTTTACATTCACTTATACTAATTTATAATCTTAGGATTCATTTTATATACATGTGTAAAACATATTTTCACAAATTTGTTTCTCTCATTTTTACTTCTATTCCAGCAGTTATGTGGTGGCTATAATAATTTTTTTAAATAATATTACTACTATATTGTAGATATGTAAAACTCAGCCTTGCGGATAATTGAAGCTTTCTAAGGTACGTGGTATTGTGTGTTATATAATCCAAAAAATGTGTTTTGTGAACCAAAAGACAATATATATGTTGCGTGTAGTGAAATATTTACATGGTGTTGTGTATAACGCAAGAAAAACACAGTTATTTTGTATAAAAAAGATATATTAGATTATGTGTGAAGTAGAAAATATAAAAAATATTAATTTAATATGAATTAAATCAAAAAATCTTACAGTGTTATATGAATCGTTTTCCTGAGGAATGTGTCGCTCTCACCTGGTAAGACCTAGTTTGAATTGGGATATGATCCCACACAGATGCCTCATCCTTTACCGGAATATGTCGATAATACTCAAGGATGGGAGAAAGAATGTGTTCTTTCTCTAGTGAAACTACTTATTAATAATGATCACAATTTGGAGAAACATTTTATATAAGTATGTGAATATTTCTCTATCCTTGTATCTATTGTAGTAGCAGAATTTGTCTGTAGAGTACTTCATTGTATGAAATTTTTTATTAAAATTTTATAAAAGTGTGCACATGGATATAAGGCTATAAATTTTCTTTATCAACCATATACTGGAAGAAAAAATTGATTAAATTAGGGATATAATCTCACTTCTATACTATTTTTTCCAACTGAATATGTTGATGGACTTAATGTACAATGGTAGGGATATGTGCATCCCTCATGCACACATTAAGAATATTCCCACCTACTATATATGAGTGAGTTTGGATATGAGCCTTCTCACTGGTCACTGCCTAAATATGCCATCTCACTTCATCAAGGGGAGTGGGAATATGATCCCACTCACCGTAATCTGATGCCTTCCTCACTCGTGGTGTCTTTCTTGATTCCCATTCATTGGTATCAGAGGCAGAAGTGTGTTAGGTGGTACCATCCGTAGTTGACTCATGGGTACCAGTGGTATGGTGCTGGTGACAACTATTGAAAGGATCCCTCCTCAAATTCCCCTGAACAATAAGGGGTCTGTATTTGACTCTCTGGTCTACCTTCATCAAATATAGAATGTGGTGATTGTCATGGTATGGGGATAATATCCTAAATCGATTGGTTGTGGAAATAATGTCCCCAGTTTTAGCTATATCTTTCCATAGATGATGTGGAATCATCACTTTTAGTACATAGAGACCCTTATATGAATCATCAAGGTATAGAATTATAACTTGAAATGGAATTCGTATACCATTGTGTTTACCCATGATGTTGATGTTTTCAAGCAGGTGATGTCATTTTTGACTCGTATATGTTGCAGCCCAATATTACATTATTGAATGGTCATTGGATGAATAAATTATCTCATATTGGGTTGTTGTTGATGAGGTAAATATCTGTAGTAATAAAGAAAAAATGGAATAATATCCCACATTAGTTCAACATCATGGGCATGATGCATTCTCAGTGGGTTATGAATTGTAATGAAAATTTTCATTTTATCTGTTATCTAGTGATTCTTCTCACATGGACATTTCAAATCAAGGAAATACTTATTTCCTAGGAACATCATATATAGAAAATAAACTATAAGATTAATGTCAATATTATTCAATTTTTTATATGCCAACAAAGTGTATTGACATGTGGAAATCCAACCATCCTACTATTTGATGGTTTTACATTGGGCTCATTTTTTGCAAAGAATATTCAAAACAACATTTCCTAACACTTGATTAACCCATAGTTTTATTATTTGATATATTCATGTTAGTTTAACTATTATTTCAATGGAATATATAATTTAATGTTTTCTTTTTTGATTAAAAAAATGTTTTATGGGAAATGTGAAATCTATCCTTTTTATGTTGTGATGGATATATCCTAATTAGATATGTTCTAATTAGGTTCACCATTTTTTTTCAATGGAAACTATAGAATAGAGGTGAATTCAGTTTGTTCTGATTGTTGGCTGTGGGGGTTTTGATTTCATGCACAATCAGTTATGTTAGATAACCAATTTATTTCCTTAATAGAAATCATTGATCGTTACGTTATCCACAACTGGGTGCATACTTACTTAATAATAGAAAGTTACTGGTTAGGGTTTCAAACCCAATCATTCTAAGGATATCAAATTTGTCGAGGGGGTCAAATATTTGGATCATCACACAATTTTGGAGGAAATTCTTAACTACTAATGAACTATATTATAGATTTAAGATATGTTCATAAATCTATTCCAAATATAAAAATTGGACTCATTACCCTAAAAATGATCATATGTTAACCCCTTTTAAGTACAGAAAATGGATCTCATTTGTGAATCAAACTATATGTATATGAGGGAATTATTTAGTTTCACAATACAAAAAGTTGTTTACGTCCTGAAGTCATATAAACAATAACATTTGAATTTCTGACGACATAATTAGGTGGTTAATATTATGAAGAGGGGATTGATGCATTACGTGGCATCCGCCATATCAGTTTTATTATATGAATAAAAATCTACATGGTTTTTACATCCGTGAAGTTTAAATCATATTGTAAGGATATATTTGTGGTCAATTAGGCTTTTTGTATTTTAGCTTGAATCCAAATGATATATATTACATATCATGGTTATAGCCAGAATCAAAGTCATCATAGTTCAATCACACCATTGTGACTTGACCCATGGTATATGCCCTTATGTGGGGGATGTTAATATCATTACACTTAGTGTTGATAACATAATGATATTTATCAAACTGGTAAGGTTTCATGATGTGAAGGATCTAACCTTTTCAACTCCCTAAGACCATGTGAGATATTCTTGGTGTGAGAAAGAAGGGATTAAAAGTAATTAGTCTCAATAAATTATGATGTCGGACTTGTGTGGGGGGATATCCCTTTGGATGAATTAATATATAGCTAGAGCCACTATACTATGGTTTACATGTCCTGGTTATTAATGGAATTTGAGCCATCATAGTCCAGTTTTCTTCTTAGTATATTGTTGGATGAGGTAGAACGATCAGCCCATTTGAATTATTGGGTCCCGATGGTTGAAATTTTAGAGACATGAGATAACATACACTGGTGTGAGTTCCCATTAAAGCTTGTTCCTTTGAAAATAATCTTATATACCTAGTTATGGAAGTAAATTGAGTCATCATAGTTTAGTTGGTCGGGAATACACATTGATGTTGTCCTTATTTGTGAAAAATATAATATTATTCCCTATAATCATGGATTATATGATGATATTTCTCTTATCTATATAGTGGCATATGATGCAATTTATATGATCATTTCAACTCCCTAATCCCTCATGATCTATTCTTATTGTGAGAATAAAATGATGTAAAATAATCAGTCTCATCACTTATAGATGTTGGACATACGAACAAGGATAACCCTTTGAAGTTTGATATGGACAACATGCCTCGGAGAGGCATCCAACACATCTTGATTAGGTAAAGAATAAGATTCATCATTGTTCTTTTTATCATGCCTTACAAACTAATGTTTCCCTTAGATGTGGGACGTATAATATTTTTTTTCTAATTAGGGATTATATGCAGATATTTCCCTTCTGGTCTCGGATTACGTAATGATGATGGAAAATATTATCAAGTCATGTGATATTCAATGACCCTACTCTACTTGTCTACCTTACATGTGGTGATTGTTAGCATGATATGCCTCTATTTCCTTCTAGACATATTGGAGAGTGTGTTCCTGAAAAGTCCAAATAAAATCTCATGATCCATTTGAATTTTCCATGGGACATTGCATAACCTTTATTGCATGTCGGAAGTTTATCGCATGATCATGGCTGATTTTTCTGGAGGATATCTCAAGAACTAGCTATATGATATAGTAATCCATCACATTATCTAGGTGACATTCATAGTGGGTGTCTCATGTTCCAATAAAATTCCTCATTTTCATCACAAAACCTGATGACATTATTGGAGGCCCTTAAGAGAGTCAGTGTGACATGTCTATAGGTGATGTGTGATCATATTTATAGGTCTTGAGGGGCTTTAAATGTCAGAAAAAAATACCTCAATGACATTTCATGTTCTGGATTTTGTGTCCAAAGGTCATTGTGAGAGATTAACGACATACATTGGTTCCATCAAAAAACTCAACTAACATGTTTTGGTGCATTCATATGAGTTAGGAGACATGTATGAAAGATATTTCATGGACAATCTGGTGATCCTAGTGAGATTTCCGAGACATGGGTGGTATTTCCAAGGGGTTCCATCTGACTTGATCTTGCCATGTCTAAGGACATTTCATGGTCTAAATAGTAAAAAATGAGTGTTTCATGAGATAGGAGACATGTATATGTGTTTTTTCATGACCCAGATAGATTATGTGAGCTGCATAAGGATCAGTGAATTTGTTAATTTCATAAGTCTAGAATATTATTGTCTTTTTTCTGTCCTTTTATTCCATATGGCTTAGATTTTTAGTGTTATCTTATTTTAATACTCACTTGTTTCAAAAAAATATGTGATATGTCATTCGGGTAGCCCATCATAATTCGTTCATGTGATATATGAGTGATCAAATGAAGTTCCCATGCATTCTTCGTGATCTCTTCTGTTGTTTATTAGATCATACCCAATGGACCACTTCTCGATCCCAAGATATGCTGGTCTGAGAAATCCACTCCGACATCTGGGTGAAGTAGTGTATGGCTCAAAGGATTCATTTATCCGTCAATTAAATATGAATATTTCATTCTTGTGTGGGGAATTTATATGCCTCTACACCCTAGATATTCATTGCTTTGTGCAGTGTGTATTTCAAAAATTTAGGCCGGTGTCGGTGGAGGGCTTCAGCGTCACACCTCTTTGCGATGTAATGTTATTGGTTACTATTGGAGAATCACATGTTTTTAGAGACCATGAGACCATCTCAACAATGCGCCTTTTATTGGATTATATCCAATTAATGGGGTCATATTTAATCATTAATTCATGTTTAGGGACTTATTTATTATCAGGATGACATGTACAGGGGCCTTCGCCAGATCACGTCATTTGTTGATAGGCCTTTGCATGACCTTATGTGTCTTATCTAGGACCTCTTGAAAGAAAAATATGGCTTATTAAGGGGTATTATGAGATAATTATGGTGCATTGAAGGGGTTTTATAAACCCACATATGGTCCTTATTTCCTTCTTCTATTTCCCTCTTTTACATAAAAAAGGTTTCAGGATATTGTGATATTTCCTGATTATTGTGGAAGACAATCACTCCCCCCATTGTTTATGCATCATGTGTCCAACAAAAGGTCTCATTGTGATGCATAAGTGTTATCTATTCCAAACCCATCTACATATTTTTGAATCCAAGGGAAGAGTGAAAGACTGCCTGGATATGTCTAGGGCGTTTTTCATGATGAGGGAGATATGTCAGCAGGATTTCACCTGACAAGGAATACATGTATCTATGGGATCATATTGTCTGGATAACTATCTAGGAAAAGTTACATTATTTTTATGACCGCATGATTCTCATGACTATTGGATATTTTCCTTTTAGTTTCTAAAAACTGTTTTGATGGTTTTTCAAGAATATTCCAGTTGTCAAGACGTGTGACCTTTGGGATCATTATCTGGTTGTTGCAGTATGATCCATGAGTGCTAGGGATGGCTTCACAATAATAAGGAGAATTTTTTCTCAGGGGTTTCATGGAATCTCCAATAGGCTATGAACTATTTTTGCCTATATACATGACTATCTGAAAAAAATATGATCACGTGTCTTCTATAGGTTCATGTGAACTAGACGATCATTTCCACCTTCTTCTCCTTTTCATTGAGTTAAGCTAATACCCATATTCTGGAATTTCTTCCTCTGTGGTTTTTATGCTCTTTTGGTAGGCATCAAAATGAATTTTTAAATCTCTCTATACCTTTAAATGGCATATGTTTAGGATTTTTATGAGTTTATTAAAGGATTTATATAGTATTACCTGGATTATTTCATATTTTATGTATCCTGATTTGAGATATTATTCAAAATACATGGTTTTTTCCTCAACAAAATTATTAATAAAATCATTTTTCTCATCATTACAAAGGGTTATTTTATGGTTGATAAAGTCATTATTCCATGAAATGTGTTGTCAAGATATAGAATTAATGTTGATATGTATAATGTGGATATTATATCTTCAATACCTTGCCCAAAATTAGTGAATAATGTGAGATATTTTCTTGTACATTATTGATATAATAGGATACTAATCAATTATTTCCAAAATATTGTCATTGATTTGTGATAAAAACAAAAAAAAAGGGTCTCAGTATGTCTTTTATGAGAGTTCTAAGGAATATCATGATTATTTGAGACAACATATTATTTTCCAACTTATTATACATCAAAATATTTTTTATATTCCTTTAAAACTATTGATTGATTTATTATAAATTTTCCTTGAGGTTTTATTGAGTACATGCGTGGAAATAAGATCGCATGAGGTCAATTATGCATCTAGGACTCTACATTCTTCCCAAGATAATTATACATGATGTTATAAAGACTATTTTAATTATATTTTATTTAAAATAGTTTTGAGGTTTCTTTTTTGGATCTAAATGATAGGGTTAATGACCATTTTACCATTAAATATTTTATGATTATACATGAGTCAAAACCAATCCTTCTTATAATTATTGTGTTATTATAAAAATTTGATATTCAAAAAAATGATAAATAAAAGCTATTGATAACATAAAACCTAACCATTTGGGTAGACAACCCACAATTTTATGAGAAAAACATAAAATTTATCCCCAAATTAAGGAATCATTCATTAATTGGGAACATTATGTGGTCAAGATTTTACACCATGGTTTACTATCTTTTCTAACTATTTAGTTACCAATGAGATACTACACTATTTTTCAAGACCATAAGATTCCATGTTAGTTAGTGGATCATGGGTGTAAAATATGTATAACCTTTAATTATGGAATTTGGGATGTAAATTAATATTTATAAGAAGAATCATGGATTATAAAATTAATTTAGTGATGAAATTTTATCCTAATTTAAGGTTTATTTTCCATGTTATTCCACAATGGATAGTAAAGAAGGATCTTGAGTTTGGATTTTTTGGAATACCATTTTCATGTATGCCTCTGAGTTCTATACAACTTATAAAACCTACTAATTTCAATGTAAGTACTCCAGTAAATATTTTATAACAAAACAAACCCTCTTTTTTAGGTTTTTTATGTTTGGGGTATGTATTTAGTGGACCCATTTAAAAATTATTTTAGACTTCTTTACATACTTTTTGTGGGTTATGTTCCCATGTGTGTAGATTATTTTCCCACCAGAACAAATGATTCTATGTTTGCTTCATAATTTGTGAGGAAAAATCTATTATGTTGGTCTGGGAAACCCAAAGTCATAATAACTAACCCAGTAACCCAATTCTTCTATAGAACATCAGAATGTGTATTAGAGAAATAAGGAGTTCATTATAAGGTTTCTACACTATATCGTCCTCAAAAAATGGTATAGATTAAATTTTTAATAGATATTTCCAAAACATTCAAGAGAAAAATATCCATCCAACTATTAGATATTAGAGGTTGAGATTAGGTAATGTTATTTGAGAATATAGAAAGGCCTACAAATCTCAAATATGATTTCATTCATTTAGGTTAGTGTAAGAAAGATATTTTCATTATCTAGTGGAGTTAGAATATAACGCATTTTGGATTGTTAAGAGATATAACATAGACTTATTCTAATATGATAATGAAAGTAAATTCAATTTATTGGAGTTAGAGGAAATGATGAATAGTTATTATGAGAACTATATAGTTTTAAAGGAGAAACCCAATTCTTTTATGATGATATTATTCTAAATATGGAGTTCAATAGAGACAATATGATAATGTTATATTCTAGACTGAATGTTTTTATATATAAATATTATTCCAAAGGGTATAGTCATTTTAGGTTTACTAATTTGTTTTCTTTTAGTGTTGTAGGTGTAATAATATAGAGGAAATTTTTAATTTTAAACTCAACGTACAAAGGTTAAATCAATTTAGAGATATTTTCCAAGAGACTCTATGGAAGGAGGATCATCTTCGAGATTCTAAGTACACATGATTCTATGTTATTCCCTTCCATATTATTTTATAGTGATGTTATTTTAATTTATATTTTTGATTATCATATACAATGTATGTACAATGAGAAAAAAGTAAAAAATAATGATAGGGGAATAGAAATAGAATATTGGTTTAGTTTTTATATATATATACTTTTTTCGTAGATTTTTTGGATGTTGAATAAACTTTCTTCTTAGAGTGAGGTGGTGTATTAGTGTTGTATACAAATGACATGGTAATCGGGGGAAATGATATCCATGCATTATATTATATTAATTTATTATTGGGGAAATTATTCTCAATTAATGATAAGGGTTAAGCTTAGTATATGTTGAGTATGATATTTATAGATATTGATCTAAAAGGATACTTTCACTGAGTATGAACTATTATACTGGTAATTTCATAAATAGGTTTTCTATGGATAACAACAATAAGGGGTATTTACAAGTTTTTTTTGTTATAATCCTTAAGAATACTCAATTTCATGGCAATGAGTTATAATATAGAAACACATATAACATTATTACATTGGACTCTATAGGATCTATTATGAATTTCATGTTTTGTACTCAACTCAATGTCTCTTATTCTTTGTGAATAATATGATGATATTAATCTAATTCATGTTAGATATAATGAATTACTATAAATAACATACTTAAAGACTTTATATGAACTAAGAATACCTTCATGGACATTGTAGTTAAGGAAAAATCATTTTAATTGGTTAAATTGATGTTATATTCCAAAAAAAAAAATCCCCTGGTATCTCAATATAGTTTTTTATTTTACCTATATGACGAGTCTATCACTGGGAAGTGTTTCAAAAAACTCATAATAGTACACCTGAAAACATAAAAATGTATATCATTTTGTCAAATGTTGTAAAGAAATATGCCTAAATAAATAATTTCATCATTGATCTTAAGGTGGTTATAGAACCCCATTATTACCATTATTACCACAATACCAAACACATACCAAACATATAATTTATATATATGATCTCATTCAATAAAACATAGTGAGCGGTTTTTTAAAGATCATTTGGGCGGCTACATAAGAGAATATAGTATATTCAATTATAAATATAGTTACCGAACCTCATTATTACCACAATACCAAAAAATACATTATAAATACGATATCATTATAGAAGACACTGTGAGGGTTATTGTCACGATATTTTGGCTGTCTACATAGGAGAACATAGTAGATCCAATGAGAAATACATTTATTTTGAACATCTATAAAGGTTATATAAATTATTAGGTTGTGAGATACATGAGATTCTATAAGTAACTAGTTGTTCTCAATAAAAATTTATCAAGGTTTATAATAATGTAAATATGCATTTATTATTAAGCCATGTACACTAAAAATGCTACATGAATTGTAGAACGATAAAGATCCCTAAAATTATGACTTTGAGTTATCCATATTCATTGATAATCATGGATTATTATTGGTTTTGATGATTTTTTTAAGATAATACTGGGTATATATAATTCCCTATACCAGTACATATTTAAGTAATCATAGAAAAATAGGTTTCATATAAAACAGACATAGGTTTGTTCTATGATTTGAGATACAAGAATAATTTTTAAAACTAAGTGATTTAATGATGATCAAATTATAGAAGCTCAGATATTCTTGTGGTAAACGAAAAGTTCAAGTGAAGGTCAGTATAAGGTTCCATGTTTCCAGGGACTATAGAGGGCACTGGGTTTATGATAGTGGGTCACCACGTACCGTGTACTATGTTCCTTTTTAGGGGTATAAGGGGTTGTTTTTTTGGGAGTCTATGGAATGTCTAGTGAACAACCACATGGCATCTATTGGGCTATCATATACCTAGTGGTTTCCACCAAGCATATCGTGGTCTTATATGGTATTTTATAAAAAATTATGTAACATTTTATTTTCAATTTAGAACCAATACTAAACCTCACTCCACTCCTTAATTGTGTTCTACTAGGACAACATGGGGAATCATGAATCATCTTCCCTAACACTCTTCTCTTTTCTCTATGTCCTCTAAATCATCAATAATTAGTGTTCTATCTAATGTAAAGTCCTCTGGATAGTAAGATTAATATTTTCTATCATTCTTTCTCAATTCATCTCGAATTCAACAGATATACATAATTTTATGGTATTTCATATTTTTTCCCAATTCTAGGTGATTTGGGTTTATTCATGTAATAACAATTGTAGTTCTACATTTTTATTATATAAAAGAGTCAATTACATTCATTTTACATCAGTTTACATGAATTTATATACATAGAATCATTGAGAGTGTGATAAATGGGTGTGTGTGACCTAGGATTGAGCCTATACAGATTGGGGTTTCATGTAAGGGTGAGTGAGACTCTATAGAACCATAAGGTTTATATCACATATAGTTAACCTTAATTTTATTTTAATTCCTTTTTATTTTAACATAAGATCATAATGTATAATTATAGTTGGATTCAATGGTGACTCTCTTTCATGAGATATGTTTTTATAGCCTTATAAGGTATGATATAGTGACATATAATGTTCTATAAATTGTAATGAGATATACACAAGTGCTATGTTTTGTTAGGTTTGGTGTCCTTGATTTTTGAATGTTCATTGGTGATCCAATATTAAATTTTTAGTGGGATTCCTTGTAAAATGTGATTTATGTCCTAATTAATTATGAGTGAGACCCTAATGTGAGTAGATTGAATTTTTTTTGTAGAATTGTTAGTGTTTTATTAATGATTTTGTGTAGGTTAAGGGTATACTAATATTATAATGTATTTTACAACATTGATATATTTCTTTGATAAGAAAAGGATCAATACATTCTTAAGATGAATGTGGTCTTTATCACATGAGAAATAGGTCATCAAGGGATAGATACCCCTTCTCTCTTGTATTCTTACCATGGGTTTATTTGCATAGTGATTTAAGTAACATAATAAATTCTAGGAAATGGTTTACCCTTTCAAATAATTATGAATAAAATTATTTTATTTTAATATTTATTATATGGAATTTACATTTATTTAATTCTAATATGGGCATGACGCTATGATGTGATTGTGTATAATTATCAATCCATGTATGTTTGTTGTTCTTGTTATTATACCTGGAATGTAATAATATTAAAAGAGGTTTTTATTGAGTTTTTTCAGTGTAGATTACTCATTCATGTACCATAAGACCATATTGATGGTTTATATAGTATTATATTATTATTCTAGTAGGATATGTGTTATTTTTGAAAGATATTATAAATACTATTGTGAATATATTATTAATATTCTTTAATAAAATACAAGAAAAACATGTTTTAGAATAATTAACAATTGTAGATGGTTATAGAAATTTTATATGCGTACTCTAGATACACATGTATTTCTATTTGTGGTTGGGTGAGTGTAATGGGATCATTATTATTATACTATAACTCAAAGTTTCAAGGAAACATATGCCCCAAATCTTTTCCACATTTCCCTTTTTCTATAGAATATTCATTTTAACTATTGGTTTATCTAAGATGATGTAAATATATTTTTGATATTCTATGTTGTGTTTTAATCATGTATGGTTGGATTCCATGTTTTCTATGTAAACATGTTGGTAATTAACACCATATGTATATATTTTATAGATTTCATGAATTTTTGTGTTAACTGGATATTTTTTCTATCTAATTGTCTTATTAGTCTCTTTTCTATTATATATCATTTTATATCAAGAATTTATTCATATATATATATTGTGGATTATGTTAATTACCCCATTGGTAGTGACCTCCAATGTTATATACTTCATCCTTGCATATGAACCTGGGTGGAAATAAATAATATTAATATAGAATGAAAAAATGACATCATGATTTCTATTTTATGTATGTATATACATTTTTTGAGAGGTATTATTTAAACCATTATTTTGTTATTCTTTGAAATTTTTAGAGGGTTTGAAATTTTATGGGCATGTACAGAGTTTACACAAGGTTAGAAACCATCATGAAACATTTCCACAGAACAATGAGACTTATAGTAATTTAGTAAAAAAAATTAATAATAGTTCGTGCATGGTTAGACAAGCTATGTGACTTTACTATGTGACTATCTATAATGGATAGAAATGAGTGCAAGGATGGTGTATGGGTTTTTTAAAGGATCTTCCAATACATTAGGCATGAATTAGTACCCAAAAAATATATTTTGAACATAATAAACCTTATTTTTCTCTCATTATTACTTTTATATACAAGGCTCTTAACTAGAGGGGTTACACTAAGAGATTTTGGAGATATAAAATTATTTAGAGGGTGATTATGATGGATCATGTGGACATTGATTTGTAAACTCAAGGTACGATTATGTTATTAATTGTTATTTATAATTTATCTACATCTTATCTTTTCTTCTTCAAAGAAACCATAGATATGAGGTGTTATGGATAGATATATGGTATTTGTGATGATATAATTATAATTCTATTATTTATATTGTGGGAAGAAATAAATATGATAGATATATGTTATCCATTATTCAAATCTATGGGAATTTTCCTGGTAAGTGGTTTTCCTCAAACCCACTAATGTAGATATTTGTTTAAAAATGGGGTTCTTGATATGGGTTTCATGTTTTAGGGATCCAAATTTTTTCTCAGGATCCTTATTTAGTCTTGTAATGTGGATCACATTCATATTTGGTAAATACTAAGTGATTAAGGATGGAGGTTTCATGAAAGACCTTTATTTGTTAAACCATGCTTGCTTTATAATTTCAAATTGGTTTTCTAAATTGATTTATAAAATGATCTACTATTTCTAAAGTGCGTAGTTTTGGGATTGTTTATTAAAATGGACTTCCCCATTTATATTAAAAATTGATATAGATGTCAAAAAATGTTTTATTATGAATATGGTAAGGATGATTATTGAGTTTTTCAATGGACATGAAATTATTTTAATTATGAAAATGAAATCCTCTAAGTGTGGGGCATTAAAAATAGAATATCGGGGTACATCGGAGGGGGGATATATTGGGATAGGTGTGATAGGATGTTTTATGGATACTCGGTCTAGAAAACATGAAAAATTTATCTAAATATTGATGGGTCATGGGGTTTACTTGTTTTGGTGTTCTCTTATCCCTAAGAGCATATTATAGGTATTTTTGTTCACGTAGTGATTTGATCATTAAGGGGTTGGGATTGTAGAAAACATATACCTAACTTACCTAATCACTAGTTTCAAAGGTTCTACATTTTGGATTTGTTTTTTATAAATTCTTACATGAATGGTTTATTGGTAAATTATTTGAAATGGTTTGTATACATGAATTATAGACTATTATAAAATTATTGGACCTACAGGTTTTATTTTAAAAAATAAAATATATTTCATGAGGTTTATTGATTTAAGTTGACATAATTGGTTTATTTTATAATTTTTCCTTATGTAACACTTGGTGAGATCCCACTAGGGTAGTTTTCCCAAACCATTCACATTCAATTGTCTGTCTATTGATCTTGTTTTATCTAATGCAGGAAAGTTCAAGGAACCACATAGTGGTGGTAGGAATCCATGTTAGTAGGGTGTGGAATTTCAGTTGTGACATAATGGGACATTGACCCACATATCACATTTAGATGGGTTGTCTATTTCTTATTTAATTAAAATTACCTGTTTTATCTAGTTAGATATATTTTCTTTATTGTGTTTGAAATTAATTTAATGAATTCTTATTAGATTATTCTATTTTATTTATGTATTCCTTTTTATTGTTCAGCTAATTTTGGGATAAATCATTCCCAAAGGTATTTTTTGATGTATAAGAGTTTTTCGCCTTACCATGGGTATTGGGAATACCCTTTGATCCTTACCAGGAACCGGTTCAGCTGTCTGGTTCATTAATTACCCAGGTTGGTTTAAGAACTATTGGTATCAAAGGGATGTTTATTATCCAATGGTTTTCATGGATTGGGATATTCTGGTGAAAAAAAAAGGATTATCAAGTCTTAATGTTTTGGTTATAAGATATTTCCTACCTATCTCTCATTATGAAAATCTATGAGATATTAAAGGATATTGGTAATTGTGACTCTTATGTTCAGTTTTTTTCTAATATAAATTATTTAGTCATGTTTCCTTAGTTCAAACTATGATTTTTCTCATGTAAGATAGCCTCTATTCATTATTTTATATAATACTATTTTCCCCATAAGGCTTCCAATAGATCCTCGGGTGGGGGAAACATATTATGATATATGTGAAAACAATCATGTTAATAGGTATCAGGTTGAATCAAAAATTTGAGTAGTATATTCCATATACAAAGGTTTTTCCTAACCCCGACAAAAGATAGCGAAGTGTATCCATGGATTGGACAAGATAAATATTGGGCCTAAGAGATTCTCTAACATAAACTATGTTCCTTATGAGGAATGATTAATCCTCAAGAAGAAGAGGTATTGTTGTAGAATATTAAGTTGATTTTTGAATTCATGGAATCTCTAGAATATATCAATGTGAAACATTACACCATTAATCTTTATGGTCCTAGAAAAAGTTTTTCAGACATATTAGTTCATGAAAAACAACAGGACGGTTTGGGGTGGAGAGACATAAAGGGAATAATTTTCTAATAGTTTAATCATGGATCATTGATGATGGATAAATACTTGGAGTTCCTCATGAGTCAACAAGGTGATCATGATATAATATAATATGATAAACTCTTCAGCTAACTAATCTTATTATTCTCCTATTATTTTATCAAGTGATAAGTAGAATCCTTTGAGGATTCAGATGTGATTATGACCATATATTCAATATCTTTTTTATATATTGAATATTAACTCCAATTAAAAAGTTTTTAATGGATATATAATAGTAAATCTTGTCCTAGAATGATATTTGGGTTTAGTTAAAATTCCTCTTCTACCTAGTTTTTGTTTCAATGGATTTTATTTATAGGAAAGGAAGTGGAATGAAGCTCTAGACAGTGTTATTTTTGGCTCCCAGCTATAAGAATACACCCAACCATTGCCAGAAGTAAATAGTGGACCTTTTACTTTCAACTACTATATAAATATAGTGAAATAAGTTAAATCATTTTCCCACACATCTTAAAATTTGTAACACATGTGGATTTCGATGTTACCTAAAAGAGTTTTTCAAAAAACATCTTCACAATATTATAGAATGGGATCATCAACACATAAAAGATTTTTGGTTGAGTAAGATAATTCAAGTACAACGGTGTTTCATCCATAGTCTTTTAGAAAAAAAGTGTTTTATATAGTGAATGTGTCTAGAGTGGAAGTTTATATAGGACCTGTAACTATGCGAGGTCCAATATATGTTATATCAACTTTATAGACATATTCATTTGATATCATTTCCTCTCATTCATTTATATCTACCCACTTTTTTAATCTTTTAAAACTTTAAAAAAAACTAATTTAATTTATTATTTAGTTGATGAAACCTTTTAGAAAGAATAAGTAGTATTTTCAATGTCTGTCTTGTCATATATTGATATCATAAGTCAATGAAGTCTAGGTTTTTTTTTTAGCCTAGATAAATATGAATTTTTCATCATGGTAAATATGTTTTTTTACCATAAAACCTATATTTATTGTTATCATTAGTGGGTGATCATTACTTCCTCTAATTAGAACTCCGAAATGGTTCAAATAGAATGGTTCGAAAGATTGATTCAATAAGGACCTCCTTTACTGGAACATGGAAATGATTTACACATTTTCAATTGACCATGTGGGATTAAACTATAGTTTTTTATCTTCCTTTTTTGTAAAGTAATTTCTTGATGTCTTTCCAGTCAATTTCTATGGTTTTTCATTAAAGATGACTGTTGAGTTTTTGATTGATTTTGTGTCAAGAACTCAGCCTATATCTATTCCATTATTCTATATTAGTATATTATAATTGAAAGAATTGATGTTTTTGTTAAATGATTTGATAGATAAATTCTCCATTCCCCATAGTGTATCACCTTGGGAAGCCCCATGATTTTCTCTAAAAATAAAAATGGAATTATCCTTCTATGTGTTGACTATAAGAAATTGAATTAGGAAAATATTAATAAAAATTAACCCATGCCTCGTATTGATGACTTCTTTGTTCAATTGAGGGAAGAGAAAATGTTCTAATATATTAAACACCAATCTGAATATCATTATCTTAGAATTATGGTGTTGGATATGTAGAAGATCGTCTTAAGGAGAAGGTATGGACATATTTAATATATTAGAATATTGATTGATCTAATCAACACTTCATTAGTTTTCAAGGACCTAATGAACTAGTTTTCCCATTAGAACCGTGATTCCTATGAAATGTAATTTTTACAGGATATTATGGTTTACTCAATAACTATAAAGATAATGAGTGTCACCTGAAATATATTTGTGAAATATTGATGGATAACAACCTTTTTAATAAGTTAGCATAATTTAATTTTTGGATTTGAGAAGTTATGTTATTATGACATGTATTTCAAATCATATCATCTTAATTGATCATGGGAATTTGAATTTTATCTTTTTGTTGGATGAACAATGGAATTTCATTGATGTTTCATGATTTTGGTTTTATTAAGATTTTACAAATTGCTTTTTATGGAAGTATAAAAACTTGCATCTCTATTGACATCTCTTACTATTATTTTGGTAAAATTTAGATTGGATTCTATGTGTTTGGATTATTTTTATGAATTGAAGTAACATCTGATACCAACACCTATTTTGATATTACATGAAGTAGGAATTTTGTATGTGGTGCTTTATATTACATCAGGTTCCAATTCGGGATATGTTTTGAAACAAAAAATATCATATAGTGACATACATCTCTCATAAAATTTTCCTACATGAGAAGAATTACCCCACTCATGATTTATATTATATAGTATTTATGATTGCTATTAGGATTTTTAGGAATTACATCATTACGTATAGTTTCACTATATATTTTAACCATCCAATATAACTTTTCATGATTTATCACAAGGATTTGAATCATAGGAAGAGGGAATGAGTGTAGTATATTCATTAAATTTACATTGAAATTTTCTATACCTCAAAAAATGGTAACATTGTTATAGACACATTGATTATAAATTTTACTTTTCATGAAATTATTGAGTCAGTGTTTGAATATAATCTGATGGGACTCCTTGCTCAAATTCATTGGGAAGTGATGAAGGAAGACAATTTGGTTGTTTTGACCTGTGGTTAATTGACATCATTTATTCTAAAGATGATTTTTTATGAGTGATAATAGGAAAAATATATCAACATAATTTAGTAGCCTTTATATGAATAGGAGAACATTTCTAAATGGTCTCTTTCTGAATAAGGAATTAATTGTTTCATAAATCATATTCATGTTATTAAATTTATTATGAAGACTAGGGTGGAAATTCCTCATTATAATCTGGGGGATATCCATCCTAGTACAGTGACAATGTACTATAAAAAGAATTATTAGTTTTGTATCATGGATTTCAAATGTGACATACATGATTTTTTGTGCCCTTAATTTACATATCAATAGATTTCGTATGAACAAAAAAAGAGCCTTATGTATTACTCCAACCTCCCTAGGTGACTATATAGAAGTGGGATGAGATTTATATATTTTTCTACATAAGGTTATCATGGGATTCTTGAAGGAATAATTTTATATCATTTTCAACTAATTAAATTTTATGATTTAATTTTGATTCGAGGAATAACCAAGGACAAGAATTTGAGAATGATATATGTTCTATATATCATGACTATTCATAGGGTTTATATGCTATTATATTATATAGGGATCAAATGTTCTCCTCTTAGTTTTATAATGGAGATTATGAGATATTCAGTTCACAAGTTAAATTGAGAAAGGCTTTTCATCATCAGAAAAAATGAATTGATGAATCATGATATTCATATATAAGAGGTTATTCTCAAGGATTTCATCATAGAATATGGAGGTTATTAGGATAGTTATTTGGGATTGGTTGATATCACTAATAATAACAGTAACCGGCCATCCATCTGAATGGATCCCTTTGAGTATTTTTAATGCTGACTATGTATGTTATTTCTTTTTTCGTCTGGGGTGTGTGAAATTTCTCTGGTGGAGCTAAGTATGTCTCTAGAGACATCAGCAACAAATCCTTTTTTTCATCAGTGGCTGGAGATAGCTTAGAGACAGTATAAATATTATGCGGATCATTGGCATCATCCACTATGGCATTCAATTGATTACTATTTTTTCCAAAAAATATAACCTCAGTTTGGTCACCATCAACATAAGAAGAAATGGAAATTAATTTTGAGATATGTGGGACCTTTTGAGATAACTATTCACATTTGAAAAGTATCTTATTTGTAATATATTCTATCTTAGATGATGTTCATCCATTATTTTCTCCACGTTTATCAACTTAAGAAGTGTCTTCCTAATCCCACTCATGTTCTGAACTAGGAAGAGCTTGATTTGGAACTGAACATGTCATTTGTTGAATGATTAGCCTAATATATTTATTCACAATAAAATATTCTATGAGTGAGCATACATGGTTAGTCTGAGTGTTATGAAATCACGAAACAGGATTTCATGATATATGAGAACATGAATCATTGATGAGGGATTAGGGGAATCATATATCCTTTGACCAGTCTTCTTTGACTTGGATTTTTAGGGATACAAATTGATATTTTGGGGAGAGTTCTTATATCCAAATTAATCTTTCATGTATATATATTAATTTTTTTAGCATAGTTTCTTTTTAACCCTTCTACAGTTGTTCTGGTTGATTTTTTTTGGATTTTAATGTTTTTTGTTAATGTTCACTATAGGTGCAAGTTTAGGAAAAATAATACAACATTCATAGTAAACAATACATCATAGATTATTTTGGGATATTTTATTACAATGTTTTCATATATATTGGAAGACCATGTGTCCAAAATATTTGGCATTCTTCAATGGAAGAAAACCAGTGAACATTTGGCATAAGGTTAATAAAACTATGTGGCCAAACTATGTGACTTAAATTAATTAATCCAAAAAATAATTTATGATCCCAATACTACTTCTATTTCCCTTATTCTTCCTCATATATCATATGATCTCAACTCTATGGGTTCTAAATGTATATTTTTGAGATCCACCCTCTTATAGAGTGTGATTCTAAAAGATCATGTCGAGATAGATCTAGGATACTCATGGTAAATGTCTATTACTATTTGTTATTAATTTATATATTCTCTCTTAAACAAAAATAGAAATGTTGATTAGAGGTGTTATAGCCATATATATGGGTTTTCTCATTATCTGAGAAGAATTCTATTAGATCTGTTGTGAGTATGGAATTAAGAGACTGAATATATGTTTGACACTAAGAACTTCTTCAAGAATTGTCATGGTAAGTAATTTTACTTTAGTCTGTTGATCTAGAGTTTGTTGAATATAGGTTTTTTATTTGGATTTCATGGTTTAGTGATCTCATTTTTAACAATTATTCCATCCTTTTTTATTGGTGTGCGGATATCATTTATTTTTTATAAAATTTCAAGTGATTTAGGTGGGTGGTTTCAGGAAAATCTTTTTTTAAACCATACTTGATTTCTCATTTGAAATTGGTTTCTAAGTTGTTTTATGGAATTATTTTTTTATTCATAAAATTTGAATTTTTTAGATTCTTTTATAAAATGTATTCCCCATTTTGTAGTGAAAATTGAGATGAATTTCGATGTATGTTTTATTTTGAAATTTTGAATATTTATTATTTATGGGTGGTATGACATTGAACTGATTTTTACAGTGAAAATGAGATCCACCAAGTGTGGGATTGAATATGGAAACCAATATAATGTTCTAGGGGGATTGATTTTGAAAATCATTCAATGATGGTTTATGTTAATGTAGCGTGAAAGAATTCTAGATCTCTAGTGAACATTTATTATGAAAAGGGGTTTACATACAAGGGAGTTATACAATACCAACGTTCATGTTCTAGGGATTTTTGTGCACTTGTTCATTTGATCATTGTGGTGTGAGGAGCCTAGATAACCATGGAATAACCTACATGGGAACCAGTTTCATGATTATTCCTTTTTGATTCCATATTTTAAAATTCCATTAGAAATGGTTTATTGTAAAATTATTTGAAATGGGTTTTTATGAATGAATTATAAACTATTCAAAAAAGGTATATTTTTATATTTATTGAATGTTTTTATAGAAATAATGCATTCCATATCTTTCATTAAAAGATTATAATTGGTTATTTTTATAAATACTACTTATATAACACTTGGTGGGATATTATTGGGCTTGTTTTATATCCCTTTAAACGTACCATTGGGTGTTTATAGACATTTTTTTTCAAACATACGCAATGGGAACACATTTCATGGGGGTTGGGGGTATTATTCATAGTAGGGTTTGGGAGTTTGTTGGTGATATGGTGGGATGTTGACCCACATATCACAAGGGTGTGGGTTGTCTATTTATTATGAACTTTGTATTTTTTGTCGTAGAACATGTATTTTACTTATACTCTTTGAATTTCATTTTCTGACTTTATATTATCATATTTTTATTTTTTATATGTTTAATCTGTTATTTATTTAATTTTTTATGGGATAGATCATTCCCAATGGTAGTTATTGATTCTCAGCCACTTGTAGCCTGACCATGTGGATCGATAATAACCTTTGGGCCCTGCCACATGACAAATCGAGTATTCAGTTTAGTGGTGAACTGAGTTAGTTCATATAATCACATTAGTGTAAGATTACTATGATAGAGAAGGCTATAGAGTATATTAACAAGGATGAAAAGACAGTACCAAGGTTGGGTGGAGGTTATAATTAGAGTGTATCCTTCTAATTTTCCTCATTCATTTATTTATTTCATGTGATCAACCTCTTAGGTTATCTCATTTATATTGTATGATTATAGGAAATATTGGTTCAATTACATTATTTCATTGTGATTTTTATTATATCATGTTAGGACTTTAATTTTAATTATATGTAGTACTCCCATATGTTATTAATTTTTTATTATTTCCATTTATCTGTTATTGTGTGTCATAATATAGGGTGTATAGTCACACATTATGTTATCATTATTCCCCCACTACTACTTAAAAACCTATAGAATATGGGGTGTCATTCTTGAGTAATGTGATACCTCGGCTCTAGTTGTATGAATTGTAACTAGGTTTTGGATGTTATTTTGGAATATTCTATATCATACATAGAATACTAATGGTATAATAAGTGGGGAGTTATTTCCTACACTTGTCCCAAAAATTATATCACATGGAATGTCCTATAATGATTAATATATTTAGATTTATATTCTTATATGAGACCCCATTACCTAAGATTGATAAATTACATGTGAACCTTTATACTTTGATAACTTTAATATACCATACTTATGGATCATATAATAATATGGTAGTTGGATATGAAATTTATTATACCATTAGCTGAATTTAACTAAGATATAATTTTTGCTATTGTATAAAAAATGACCACATATGGTCACTGGATTGAATTATAATGAGTAAATTCATGGCCATTATTTATTGAGGGATATATTATGTGATAAAAAATTTGGATGAATGAAATGTGATTTATTCATTCAATTTGGTCACTACATTTAGTTAATCATAAACATTTGAAGTGGAATATACTATTTTGAAATAAACCATGTCTAATGTACACTAAATTTTATAGAAAAATGATTACATAAAAATGTATATTAGGCACATACATACATCTAGTTTTGATCATTTTCATATTGATATATGAGTGTGTTCGATTGAGATCACGTCAGACTCATTTAAAAGTTTGTTCGAAATGAAGTTGTGTTGGAGTCCTCTTATTGATTACATATTTGTATGGGGGAATTTATAATTTTTTCCGACAGTTAAACTCCCATAGGGTCACACACTGGGCCTCCGAACAAGGACTACATTTGTTATAATGTGTTTTTACAAAATATGAGAGATATTATATAATAATTGTGGAAAATATTCATTAGATAGAATCAAAAGGATGTTTTTAAGTTTTAGATAATTCCCATAAGTCTTCATTACAAGAATAATATACTCTGGAAATATTTATTAACACCTAAACCTCAATGTGATGAATTCCAACATGTTATGGTTTGTGTTGTGTCATTTTTCAATGAACTATTTATATAAATGGCGTTTATGGACGTTTTTTGTGTACTTGGGTGATTATAATTAATGTTCAATCTATCTTTAATGATCTTATCTTAATTCTTATTTATAATTTATGTCCTAACATACCATTTAATAATATGGAGTCCTACAAAAGCATTCTGTGATTCCAGTGGTTGGGGTGCATTTAGAATCAGAAATATATTGGTATCTTCTAAAGGATCTTGGTAATACTTATTATTACCGAGTAATGGTCAAGGATTATTGTGTATTCTATATTTAATTGGTTTGATTTCATTTTATTGATTCATCTTCTGATATATCTTATATATGTGTTTTGTGTATTGTTCCATGGGATTTAGTTATAGATATTTCCTACAGAATATTTTAGGATTAAATAAATTCTAATGTCATTCAATAAATTTATAAGGATTTGTAAATTCTAATGTCATTCAATACATCCTTTTTTCATGGTCATAATTTTATTTTTTCATGAATATATTTAATGTTTAATACATTTCACCAAGGCATTAGAAAAAATAAGTCAATATTTTTTATTCCACCACGTAGGATTATTTATTCTCTTATGGGACCTCAAATTAAATTATTATATCATTTACATGATTTTAAATTGAATTTCACATTAAATAAAAAATGGTTGAATGGATTATTTCACACAAAAACCCAACCTAAAATAAATAACGATACAATTTGTTGAGTTAAAATATCTAAATGAAAAAAATATTAATAAATTATAATAATAAAATAATTAATTTCATTAAAAACTATAGGAGGAGTAAATCCACAAGCTAATAAAAACACCATGAACATAAAATCTAATCCTCATGGGTTTCCATGAAAATCATAACATCGATCTTATCTATGGAAAGAAGGGAAAAAATTTGAAATCTAATAGACACCATGAGAGATAATTAAATAGGATGAATGATTTTTATGATGTTTTAAGAAAATATATAGGAATGAAATTAGAATATTATATATATAGTCTTTGATTATACAGATTTTAGAAACATGGTCATTGAAAATATGGGTTTTTGATATAATTATATTGGGTATGAATGTATCTAATAGGTATATTGAAGAAGTTTAAATTTACAAAAAAAATTAAAAAAATATAATTCACAAATGATTTATTATTAATTAAAAATAAATTTTAATTATAATAATTAATTATAAAAACTTATTTTCACGTCTTTCATATTATTGTTATTATTATTGAATAATAAATTTATATATTTATAAAATTAAAGTAATGATTAAAATTAATTGATAAAATATAATGGTTTGAATATAAATAATTAATTCTAAGAGGATGTGATAAAAATAATATAACTGTAAAAGGGGATATTTTTTAAAGGATTTTTTTTAAAGTCTTGTGGAGTTTTATATAATAAGTTTAAATTATCACCATTAAAATATTATTCTAAAAAATTTTCTCAATGAATACACTAATAAATTAATACACATTGATTTTTTAATATCTAAGAAATAGGTTTAAGAACACATAAATTTTAAAAATCATGTTTCCTATAAAAACAGTTTTTTCTATATATTTTATGGTTTATTTAAAATAAATTTATCAAATTAAGAAATTTTATTAGAATAAATAGATTGATATAAAATTAAATTAATATTTAAAAAATTATTTATGAAATTGGATATCACTTTTCTCCATAAAAATAATTTATCGAGATAAAAATTGAGTTGCCATCGTAAATGTAAAATGATGTAAAGAGGGTTTTATACCCTATAATGAATTGAAAACTAAGGGGATGAATAAGTGGTCTTATTTATAGATTTATTCTCTTGAATTCGTACTCTCAAACATGTTAAGGTTTCAATCCTATTAATATATTTTTTTCATCCTCACCTTGTATGGAGTGTATATGGGAGAAAGAGAATCACACAAGGATTTACAAGGTTCATCATAAAATCCTAGTCCTTTTCAACATTGGTTCGACTATCTAATCACAGATCCTAAACTATCTACATAAGAAGGTAAAACTATGTACATTCCTTTTAAAATCAAAACATAGTCACATTGTGTTCTAGATCATAAATCACACAAGAGGTTATTGAAGCTCCACACTACCCACTAAAATCAAAACATAGTCATATTATTTTTATGTGCATCATACTATGATATATAATCTTCCCCTCAATGAGTGGAACTCATCTCAACATGAATCACAATTAATTTTAGTGATTTTGGTATTTAACTACCTTGAACATCATCTAGTGCACTATCAAAAATAAATTTCCTCATCAAAATTCTCAAAATATTGTATGAATTTAAAGTCATATGTTTGTATATTCCCTATTTCATATGAATTAAAAATATTAGGTAATCTAATTTCACACACTTGGCTCAAAAAATATTGACGTGACTCAAATTCACATGCATAGATAAACATTATACAGACTAGACTCAAAGTCATGGGTTCTCATACCTTTACAAATTTTCTGCACAAATTTTCTTCTATTTGACTTGTGAAGTAATATAAACACGTCAAAATTCATAATGTTTATAATGAATTAATATTTAACGAAATAAAGTGAAAAAATGTACCTATGGTCTTATAATTCCAATATATGGCCATTTTTTCTTCTTCAAACATGAAATTTCAAACATCATGAAATGACTTCAAATCTCTTCTAATGTAACTCAAGCCTTCTCAATGTTTCCTCCAAGTGTGAAAAAACACTAAATACATTATCCTACATATATAGAACTCCATGAAAGGCTTATCATGTATTCAAGTTATCTTTTCATTTTTCTCATGTGATATTATCCTCATTGGGCATCTTTAAATTGTTAAAGATAGTACAAAATCATTAATATTTGGCATATCCCTTTAGATAATATCTTCAGTCATCACATAAGTGTTCATGATTTGTATTAAATATATCCAAGTGATCATCTCAAGGATAAATCCTCAAAATCTATCATAATTTTTTATCTTGGTTGAATTATCAATCATAAAATCAATTTCCAACTCACCCTTATGAGTTATATAATAATAAATACATAGAAATATTCTAAGCATCACCACTTTCTTTTACTAGGTAGAGTGGTAGCAGCTCACTCAAATTCTTCCCAACATCAACATATTTTTGATATCAAATATAAATAAATTCAAACTACGCATAAGAATCTCATCCTTTATTTTTTTCTTCGATACACCTTCCAACTCTATCAATCAATGTTTTTATTCTCCCCCTTTTTATTCTCCCCCTTATTGATAATGAATATAATGTGAATGCGGGGGAATCCTCATGTAAAAAACTCTCCCACATAAAATATTAATGGAAGAATTTATAAAAATTTTGAGATAATTATGATTCCACACACACACAGAGCCATGAGACTTTATTTGATATACTCGAAGTCTATATGGGAAAAATTAATATAGAAAAAGAAAAAAATCAACATAAAATAATGGTTGTCTATAAAATATTCTGTATGTGATATCAACATAGATTAATAATTGGGGGATAATCAATAAATATTAATCATGTAATATTTTTCCTTTAAAAATTTCAATAAGCACATATGAATTTCTAGCGAGGGAAACTCAAATTCCCATATTTATTATCATTATATAAATCCACACACCACATTTATAAGTGTGATTGGTGTTAAAGAAACAGTGGATTAATGGGTGATTGATATATAATTTTCTGAGGTTTTTTTAGTTTTATAGATTTTATTGGTTAAATACATTATATATTATTCTAATTTTTTCTTCCCTCATGGGATTAACTAAACTCCACAACATTATGGTAGTTCAGAAACACTACAAAGGACAATTTATTTGTTTTATTATATGTATAGCACTTACTATTCTCCTTCAATTTCTAATATGTTATCCAAAAAAACAACATTTTATGGAATAAGGAGGGACCTCTTTATTACTTACAAGTAACACTAATATTGACAATTTCCTCTCAACCTTGGAAACTCTTTTCTTCCAATCTAAAAACTTTTTTTCCATTCAAAATTTATAACATGCTACTTACTCATCTTCTTATCTTGAAAAAATTCTTTGTTTGAAGTCATTTTCATCATGTATGATGTCATAGAGTCTTCACTACCTATTTCATTCATTATAATTTTCATTCTATCTTCATGGTTTTGATTTATTTTCACATAACCTTTAATTTCATTCCTACACTGATGACATCTTTCATATAACTTTTCCAAGATTTTCATATCTTTATTTTTGGATAAACATTGATTAAATTTAACCTATAATTATTAACTCACTTGATTTCATTTATCATCTTCACTTATACAATGTTTTCCATATATATGGTTAATTAAAACATATTAGTTCACATAGTTAGGCATTCTTTATTGTTATTCCCAACAACATTGAGTTTCTCATGTGTCCTCTTTGTAGCCTAAGAAAATTTTAACCTACCACCCCCCCCCTAGAAAATTTATTCCATTAGAATATGGAACATTTCATGGTGGCATATTCATACATATATAAATATAATGACCATATTTTCCACATATATAGAAACACATTTCTCTTAAAAACTAAATATATTTTTGGTAGATAGATTTGATTCATTCTTGGTCATAGCATGTCTTCGCATATATTATGTCCATATTTTCTCACCAAAGCTCACCCTTGGTTCCTGATTCCTCCATGTAAATGACATATTAAAAAAAGAAATATATTTGTAAACATACCTTCAATAAAACTAGGAATTTCATCTAAATTATGATCTAACACCTTGGTAGGGAATCTATCCAGAGTTTTATTGGGTTTATATTCCATTAGATTGATCATTCTATTTATAAGAATTATTGGTCTCATTGAAATTCTATTACCTACCTTTAATGTGTAATATTTCCAATTAGTTATATTATAGTTCAAAATAGGTTAGGCCTTGAATTTATCAACTAAAATGTAAGTAATAATGAATTTAAAATTTGATATAATAGGTAAAAAAATTCTTCCCTATTAGAATACCTCATTTAACAGGAATTACAAAAATCTCCCTTAACCTAAAAACCATTATAAAAACTTATTGGATATTTCATAACTCTTTTCTAACATTAATACATATGTATTTTGTCTCTGATAATTATTATTCCTTTGAATGCATCTTCCCTTCATGATCACTTATTATTTACTCAAGTTCATCCATCTTCAATATATAATTCTTACCTTCATCAAAAAAAAGTATCCTCTCTATCATAATCCTTTTTAAATAGATGTATTTTTATTTTTATTTACAAATTTTTTCTTCTCATTATTGAGTTTACTAATTAGGAAATGTTAATAATACATCTCACCTTTCATATATAACTCATGTTTTTTCCATTAACATCAATCATCATGAGTTCATGGTCAATTAATACCTTTCTTAAAATAAAAAAAGAAATTGACTCCAAAATCTAATTCACCACATGATGAGTCAATTTTTTATTCATTCATATTAATCAAATTTTCCCTTTATTAAAATTATTCTCTAATTTACCATATTTATGAATTTGTAATTTCTCATCCTCGTCATCTAATTTATAATCTCCAACATTATTCTTAGGGAATTTATTAGAAAAATGACCAATGTCGTTATAGTTATAAAACCTATGTTGTAGATTTCACTCCCATTTACAATTTCTCTTCTTGAACCTTTTAGATAAAATATTATCAATTTTTCTTAATCCTTCATCTTTCTCATCATCTCTGGAATATCTTAATTTCCCAACCAATTATTCATTGAATTTTTCCTTCCTCATGGACTCAAAATACACTTCATATTTTTCAATCTTTTTGAAATCTATATATTTTGTCATCTCATAATAAATCATTATAATATATAACATATCTATTCTAATATATTATATATATTTTAAGGATTATAATTTTTAATCAAACTAGTATAAACAATTCCACAGTAATTTTTAATTATGATTGAATTATCTAACTTCTCACTAATCCTTGAAATTGTGCTCATAATATCATTGGATCTAGTAAAGTTTTTTTATTTCTCTAATCATCAAAAAAAATTTATATTAAAATTTAATCCTCTAAACAGTTTACATGGATTCTATGAAATTAATATTTCCTCTATAAATTATTTTTAATTTTTTTTAAATCTCATTATAATTATGAATTCCCTGAATTATTTGTATATACTATTTATAAAAGAGTAATTAATATTATATTTTGATCCTTTCCATCATTCCCCATATTTATCTTATTATAATGTCTCTTAGAATAATCCTTATTAATATGTTGAAAAACCATTTTCGCATTATATCTTACTTCTAGGATAAGATAAAAGAGTTAGGGAATCATTTTTCAAAGATTTCTTGAAGATATTTCCATTGAGTATAAGAACACCTCAATTGTTTAATGATTTTTGAATTTAAATTAACAAAAATTATCTTGTATCTTTAAAAGGAAACTTTGGTTTATACTAATACTACATATTATTCCCTAGTATGGATTGACCTCTAATATGGGGTGATTTTGTTGTCTCATTTAATCAATTATTTCGTTGAAATAAAACTATTACACTCTTTTATGATTTGATAGAGTCGATATATTCTACAAAACTCACCCTTTATATTGTGGTTATGTATGATAGTGCAATAGACTTGGATTTATAAGTTTCATTGTAAAATCCTACTCCTTTTAAATATTGTATAGAATATCCAATCATTTATTCTCTATAATCAACACAATTGCTTACAACCAAGGACATTCGCTGTTTGATCAATATATATTTACACTGTATTTTGAACCATGAGTCACAAAAGAGAGTCTTATAGCTTCATACATCAAACTAAAATGTTCGATCCAAACTAGAAAGACTTCCTTCTTCTCTTGGTTGTCTCTAAACTATATAAAAAGATATTAAATCATGATAAAACATGATTATCTTGTCCAAATTTCTAGAAAATTGTCAATTAATTTATAATCCAACAATGTTGATAATCATATATAATCTCAAAAATTACTCAAGATCCTAAATAATCTAGGTCATTATCTTACAGTAGAATACTTGAGTAGTAGGTATTCTATTATATTAAATGATCTCTCGACATTATACTTGTTCTTCCCTCCTTCATACAATGATTTATCTGACTCATAAAACATAAGAATTATTTCACTCATAATTACATGATTTCTCTCAATTAATGTTTAAATCTTTTCTTCTTCACTTCTTGTATATTAAAATATAACAAAAATTGTATAATATTATTACCATAACAAAATTTTGGAAACTACTTTCTCTCCATATGTAAGTGATATAATATTTTAAATAAGTTAATAGCATGGTATTTTAAACTCTTCATTCCATCTTTTTTTATTTCATTAAAGTATTCTTCTAAAATTCCCATATGAATCGGGGTTGTTTCCTTATTCTATAGGGGATAAAATATCCAAGATTAATCTTCTCCACAAATCTAATAGGATTAATATCCTTAAAATTATCCACGCATGTACTGTACTGTGACTTGGAATCTTGTTGTTATGGTATTCAACACATCTCAGTATCCATTAAAATTCATTTAACTCATTATTATATTTAAATTCCATGATGATCATATTTTGCATCATCTAAAACTAATTTCCTCTTTATAATTAAAATAATGTTTTATGACATTAAATTAATAAACTTTCAATTTCTCGTTTTCTTATGAAATTAAATTCATTCAAAATATAAATTCGTACATTGGGATAAATATAGTCAAATGGGGATTGAAGTCAAAAATGCTACTAAAAGTCCTAGGGGATGGACTCAATATCCTACGTTGTCATTACATTTCAAATTTTTGGGTAAACATATATTTTGAATGGTTTATGAAGTCATAAAAAACCCTGAATACATAAATTTTTTAATGAATTAATAAAAAATTACTTAAATTCGTATGATCTAATTGAAGTCTTAATATTTCAAGACATACCCATTTTTTCAACATCAAACATGAAATTACAAAAATTATGAAATGAAACCAAAGCACTTATAATGCCACTCTAGTATTCTCGAACCTTAATCAATGGTTTTATAAACACGAAGTAAGACATCCTTCATATATAGTACTCCATGGATCATTTCAAAAATCTTTAATCTATATTTCTTTCTTAATGTTTAAGATTCCTCCCTATAATTCTTCAAAATATTTTACGAAACACTATCACAATTATCACTTGTCATCGGAATTTATATCATCTCTCCAGTCATCACAAGAACATTTTTAATTGGTCTTCAATCTTTCAAAATATTGAACTCCATTCTGAAACATCCAAAACTATCTCAGTTTGTGATCTTGGTTTCATTAATAAGAATAATATTTTATTACTAAAAACCTATTTGAGTCCTATTAGAATTACTTTATAATAATCCTCCAATAATCTCAAATTTTGTTAACCATGTACAATATCCACAGCTCACACATCTTATTCACAACATGACCAACTTATTGAAATCTAATATGACTAAAAACCAACTGAAAAAAACATATTTGTTAATCTATGTCGTAATGTAACACTCATTGATTATAATGTGCATTTACCAAATAAATAAATAATATGGTAAATTAATTTTTTCACGTGAATATCTGATCTAAAACAATCCACGACACATTTTACTGAGATAAGAATATTTCAATAGAAGATGGAGATTAATAAATTATGATCATGAAATATAAAACAAAATAAATAAAATTACGAGTGGAGTAAATCATCATGTAAATAAATAGACCGTGAATATAAAATCAATATCCCCACAATTTTCTATGAAGATCATAACCTTGATCGCAACTATATAATTAAGGAATGGAATTGCAAATATAATACACATGTTTGGAAGGAAGTAGATAAACAGAATGAATTACGTAAGGGATATACGTAAGAACTCATATTAGAATGAACTATGAAAATTATATGTATATATATAGTTAATGTCCTTATATAGTGATTGGGATTATATTGTCATTGGTATCATATGACCATTGTAACATAGTTTCTGAATTGGTGGATATAAATAAAAGTAACAGCATTATGAAATCTATGTCTACGGGGAAATGACATCAAATAGTTTATGTTAATTCTTTAGAGATAGGGTATAAGGGCCTAATACCATTTGTTAAAATGAAATATCAAAAAGTAAAAAAAATGGAGAGTAAATGTATTCCACATCAAAAGAGAATCAATAGACTCGAGACAAACAACCTAAAAATAGGCTCTAAATTTGAAAAATCCACCACAATAGTGATGTTAGGGCCCGACCTACCCTTACTACAAGATTTTATTCCACTAGGATGTCAAATTAAATTCCTAGGATTCTCTCTAAACAGAGGTGGGCAAGCTTCATATGATGATTTTTACTATATCTGAAGAAGAAACATCTATTGTACAAGTAGCATGATCGTTTTCAATTCTTTGAAAACTACAACTGTAATATCCAACAAGAACACATTCATCATTTTTATTCGACACAAACTCCAATTGCACCACCTCAATCTACTAATTAAAAATATCTAAAATACTTAATGTTGATTTCCCAATGTGTAAACTTTATAAGAATTATGAATTTAAAATAGATTAGGAGCATCCATTATAGAATTACCCAAAATAGCGACATGCTGATTAGCAACATTATCATAAAGAGAAGTTCATAACCCATTAAATCATGTTTGAACAATTTTATCTCCGTGAGTAAAAAACATAAGATCAATCTTATAACAGGAATCTCTATCTTAAGAAACCAAATTATCTAAAATAAATAAAGTATTATTTACACTAGAGGAATATAAACAACAACTTTAACTACCTATATTATTTCCAAAACATTCGACATCCATATCATGTGTCCTTACCTTAGACTTTCATATGTTAATAACCTACTACATATTTAAATCACCAAAAATAATATTTAAAATAATATTCCGAAACTGGAAGAGAAACCACCTATAAAAAAAATTCAGTCTTCCCAATACCTATAAGATCCACATCCTTAGATCGTTTCCTAGGAAGAATCATAGCAACAACCTATTGAGAAAAATCAACCAATATTTGAATCTTTATTTTAGAAATTCATGGAATATTATGTTGAAGAACAGACTAAAAAATTTATGAATTAACTATAATATGAAAAAGAAATGATCCATCCAAATTTTTATTTCCATCATTTGAAGAAGAAGAATGAATCCCTTACCTAAGTGTTCCTGATTCCTTTCCCCATTTTAGTGCTTCATTCATAATATAAGTGACATCCTAAATAGGCACTCTAATAATATTAACTTTAGTATAATTTTTCACATCAGAATCACATAGTACAGTATTTATTACATAAGAGTCTCATTTTTCAATCTTGTAAAATAGGTAGTGTCAATATAGTTTTCCCTAGACCAATCACCAGTTCAACCTCAATATGTACGGCATGAATAAAATCGTTTATGGGAGAAGTTCAATGTCATGAAAATCACTGTGAGGTCAATGCTACCTGAATCACCACCCGTTACTTCTATAATTTCTTATCATACCCTTAGGTCTTATTTTAAGGACATGAGTGGATTTTTAAGTAGCGGTTAAGATGATATAAACATGAAATTATTCTGGAAATAATCTTTATATTTTCATTAGTCGGTGAAATTTATACTTTTCAAATTTCAAAAAAAATAACTTTTAGAAAATAACATTAATTAAATAATAATTGTTTTATTTTTTAATAATTTATTGATAAAATAAAATTAATTTTTATTCACAAATTAATAAATCAAAAATAATTTAGAATAAATTCATTTATTGATAAATAGACTATTTTCAATGAATGAATGTTTTTCTATATTGTGTGATTTTATCCTAATAAACTAAATTGATCACTGTAGAATAATGATATTAATATAGATATTTATCAAAATATTTTTAATATGAATGGAATAAGAGTATACATTATTATGCTTAAAATACAATTTTTTGAAAAATTATTACATTATCTCTTATATACTATTATATTAAAAGTTATTTTATTTCAATTTATGAATTCAACAAAATAAAACCGGTTTCATATTTTTAATTAAAATTTAAAAAATATTTAACAAACCCAATTTCATTTTTTTCAAGAAATTAAGTTACTAGGGTTAAATTTAATTATCAAGATAAAGAGAAAATGATTATTTTAATCAATTTTTTTAAAATGTTATCTATTTTTATAATAATAAAAAAATTGATTAATTTTCAATTATGAATATAATGTAATGTTTATACATATAAAATAAAATATATTATTTCACATTTAATTATTAATTGATAATAAATGAAAATAAGAATACATAAGGTTTAAGAATTATTTTTCTATAAAAATAGTTGTTTCAATAAATAATATGTTTTAATTTAAATGTTTATTTTCTTATATCCAGAAATTTTATTTCATTAAATAGATTCCATGTTTGGAATAATCTTGTCAAAATTGGGTAATAGGGTTTATCTTATATTTTTAAAAATAATTAATTAACTCGGTAAATAATTATACAAATAAAAATGGGGAAAATGGGGAAGAAGAATATTCCCTAATATTTTGTATTTTAAAATGATATAAAATCCTTCTAAAAGTCATTTTTTATTTTTGGGACTAATTACCACATGTATCTCCCACATTTAACTAACTAAATCAACTATCAAAAATGTCATTTCATCTAGACCCTTCCCCTAACTACTCTTTCCTATGAAACATTTTTTATTTCCATCTATAAAATGTGTGCTCACCCATAATGAAAAAAGAGGCACCTATAATTTTATTCTCAATTTAATACCTACCAATTTTTTCTCTCCTAAATTACTCTCCCATGTTTTTTATCTCTTGGTATTGAGATATTTATCTAATTTTTTCAAAACCAATAAGGATTACAATATATGATTTGATTTCTTCCTTTTAAGTAATAACTTATTACAATTCTCTTTGATTTATATTTTATAACAACATATTCATTAATATAATAAATAAAACTTATAAAATATAAATAATATCACTATACTTATATAATAATAATACTATAAAAATTATATCATTTTCATAACTATACTCACCTATAGATTGTATTTTTTGTGTCACTTTGACCACCTAAAATAATGATGCTATAAATTTATATCATGGATGATTATGGAAAAAAATTCTAGTATTATATGATATTAATGAGTAAATAACTTTTTCCTAGAATTGAAATTTATATCTTTATATCATTATTAATATACCATCATTTTTCATTAAATTTTACCAAAAATAATCTTGTGATGTGTTTTATATTGATAAGTCACGCCTTCAAATATCATGTAATAAAAATATAACATCATAATTAATTAAAAAAATTTATTCTAGTAACCTTAATATTGTTCATATGATGAATTCATGAACATGGAATGACGTTAGAAACTGTTACATCGAAGTCCATTAAGGAAAATTTGAAACTATTAAAAATCAGAGAATAATATTAACTATAAATAAGTATTAACTATGTCATTAATGGATAAAAATGTTAATATATATCTTAATATAATTGAATAATGTTTCAAAATATATTATTAATTATCTATATTTTATTATACCTGATTTAGTTGCTTATTTGACAAAAAAAATAATATGATGAAATGGTTTTTATCCCAATTTCAATTCCTTGAAACATGATTTATGTTGGGAACCATGATTTATTTTATCTCATGTACTTAAAATCCCATTGTGTTATCATATAATTATTCATGTATCATACACGATATGTATATATTTTTCAATATTGTTTCTTAATAGTATTTTGATTACATTAATACCGTTGTTGTTGGGGTTTTCATTACAAAAATTTTTCTTTATTAAGTACAAATATTTCTCCCTTGACTATGTCATTATAAGATTATTATATTATAGAATTTATTTATTTTATATGGAACTTTCAATTTTTCTCTTGGTAATAAATATTTTTTCATAAAAAATATCTTCATTTATTGATTTTATTCATTATAGAATTTTATCATTATTATGAATTATTTCTAACCTCTCTAATAGTGTTTTCTCATCTATATCCATATTTTTTTAAAGTTTTTTTTTTAAAATCCAATCAATTATTTTATTCCATACACTATATATTTCTCTTTATCACTATTTAAAAATAAAATTTTCAACTCTTCCTCCATTGTGTGGTTTTCTTTAATGCTGCCTAAAAAGCTTAGAAATATACTTTTTCATATCTTTATATTTTATCTTGAATTAAAATTTTATTTAATAAACCATTATTTGATTTCAATGTATAGTTTCTGAGTATTTTTTTAAATTTATGTTTTAAAAATTCATCATATCACCCTCTAAAAAATTATTTTTTTATTGTTACTTGTACCATTGCCTTTTCACAACAATGATAAAATTATTTATAAAATAATTTATGACTTTTCGTTTATTTTCCTCTCTATATAAAAACTATTTTTCTCTAATGAATTAATTTTCATGATCATACTCCACGTTTTATTACGATATTCTTATTTTGTGATATTGAATTTTTTTATCAAATGATATAACTAATTAAATAATTTTATAAGACACCATTTTAAATTGTTATGAACTCAATTTTCTAACTAATAGTTTTTTTCATGACATAATTTATCATTGATTACATGTGTAATGAATATGTATGGTTTATCATTTTAAGTTTTATGGGTTTTATATATCCCTCAAATGCAGTAGTTAATGTTTTATATCTCATGACATAATTATTTTTCTTGAACATGCTTATTATTTAGCTATGTCCACAAGTTTTTTCATGGACATGATTGTTCTTTAGATATGATTTCAACCTTATACATAGACCTTATTGTTGGTTAATTATGTTAAAAAACTTTTTCATGGATATTATTTCATTCCACTTGGTTTAAAATGTTATGATTTCTTATTCCTATGTTTATAAAACATTTCTATGTCATTAAGTAAGGTTATGTCTGTCTCTATAGCTCATGATTATTGTTTCATGACATTGAATTATAATTTGAATATATATGTTTAATATTTTGAGTCTATATGTCGTTATTTAATGATTTGTTTAATGTTTTTGTGATTATATGTTCATTTTAATTATATATTTTCACATAATACTGTTTTCTCACATTATTATGGTCAAACTTATTTTTAAATAATTCATAGATTTTCCATTACCGAGTATTTGAGATCTATCCTTATTTTATTTCCTATTTCCATAGAAAATTATATATAGTATTATGTTTAGAAGCATATCATGTGTATATTGCACAGTCAGGGTTAATACTTTGACCAATTGTAATATTGAATTTATATAGTTATACTCCAAATAAATAAAACCTTTAGGATATAAAATTGTATCAATGTTTTGTGATATGTAATTTTTAATTCATGGAAGTGGTATAAAATTTATATATATCATTATTTGGTTATCTTACATACTATCAAAGCTAATTTGTAATGTATGAGTTTTAAGTATTGAATCCGAGAAAATGGGTCTGGGGAATCAAAGATTATATCAAATCATTTTTAAGTTATTATTTGGTATTATTACCTTATAAGAAAAAAAAATAAAAAAAACCAGGTTAATCACAAAAAATTTCATAGTCTAAATGAATTTTCATTGGAATAAAAAATCATGAGGTTGAATTTTTTTAATTTATGTAGATTCTCTTAAAATATTATTTTATATCACTAATGTTAACACATATGGTTTTAGTAATTTTATTAATGTAAGAATATCAAAGATAATAATGGGTGTTATGTAAAATTTTTAGATTGAATGAATGAGGAAACAAAAGGGAAGGGAGATAGCATATATACCTTTATGAAAATGAAATATCAGGTTTTGAATAATAAAATAAATCATGTTGAGCTATTGAATGCACCAAAAAATGGGTAACATGCTATTGTGTCCTTCATGTATAAATTTCCATCCTCTTTTAGTGGTTTTTATTATCTACTTGTTTCTGAGAAATCTATCAAAAGATTATAAATTACATTTTCTATTCTCTAGTGATCATGGTATGAAAAGGTTGTTTAGATTTTTATCATATGCAAGGTGAATCTGACTAATGGTGAACTCTATTTAACAATATAACTCAAAATAAAGATGTATAAACCATGGATTGTAAAAAATGTATAAAAAAATTTCCCCTACTAGTTTCATCAAACTCTTCACATGAAAATAGAGATTGAATTACTTGATTTTAAGTATAAGGAAGATGAATTAATTGTTAAATATGAAGAAATCATCATGACGATCAAAAAATTGAACCTTGAGATTTATTATAAACCATGAAATTAGGATCAATTGTTTCTTTAGTGGCCTAAAAAACTCTTTAAAATTCATTAGTCAAAAAGTACAATATAAGATAAGATGAAAATTTTTTATATCCACTTACGGTTGATATGAAAACTGGATACTCCCATTATTCCCATGAATTTGGAGATATGTAAAATAAATTTTTTTTATGGAAAATAAAATGATAAATCACATGGAGGGAAGACATTTCAATTGTCTATATGCAAAAACTATGGTATTAAGTATTCATGAGAAATGATAAAATAGTATGGGAAAATATATCATGTGTGGAAGGGTGGTCTACCAAGATTATGATTATCAAAGATAAATTAATATTATAGTAGATATAATATAGGGTAAAAAGCCCCCAAATAATGAAGCACTCAAATATTTATTCATAATATATAAGGGTATTTCGTATTATGAAGTTCATTGACATAATATAAGGGATAACGATGGTAACAAACATCAAAAACATCATAAACCAAGGGACTAAGGAAGATCCTAGAAAATCACTACCACTTGGGTGGATCATGATAATGGAGTTATTAAAGATATACATATTATATACTCCCAATAATTGAATATCTTAATTTATTTTAGTTCATCACATTATTTCATATCATACTTCTTTAATAACAATTTTGATTTACGCCATAAAACATTTTATATCGAATTATCAGTAAAAAACCTCATGACTAGATAATTCAATGAAAAGAGTACAACTCTTATCTAATTGAAATTTAAAGGAGGATACATATTGTAAACCTAGTTATTATCTTCTTGGTGGAATTCATTGATATTTTTTCCATTATTTGGCTCTCCCTATATAAATCTAATATCATTTTCTACAATGGGGAGATCTCATTTCATATTCTAAATCATATAATCATAAAATATAAATGGAAGAATGATTTTGAATTTCCTTTGAAATATAATTTCTTAATAGGGGTTGTGATACCCAATAATGAGAGATACATTGATTAATTGAATAAAAAGGGACTCATGGATGATGATGTTCCAATTGTATAAGATTATATTAATGTATTTTTTTAATGAACTTCTGGATATTCCCCCAGAATATGAGTATGAGTTCTCAATTAAACTCATATAAAGTTCTATGATAATATCAAAGAGACCTCATATAATATAACCCACTGAATTTGAATATATGAAGAAGAAAATTCAATATAATCTTGATGAGGGATTTATTCAACCAATTTCATCACCATGGAGTACACCTGTCTTATTTTCATAGAAGAATGATATATCAATACATCCTTTCATTTATTACCTTAAATTTCACATGATCATGATCAATAATGTGTATAATATTTCCCATATTTTTTATTTATTAAATCATCTTAGAGAGGATAAATACTTCTAAAAGGTGGATTGTTTATCAAGATTTCATAAATTAAGGGAAAATGTAGAATATATTCCCAAAATTTATTTTCACACAAGATATGAATACTATGAATTCAAAGTTATCCATTTTAGACTAAAAAATTACCCTATAATATTCAAAGATCTGATGAATTGAGTCATTATAGAATACATTTAAATAAATTTTGTAACATTTATTAATTATATCCTTATATATTAAAATAGAAATGAATAAAATCAAGGGAAACTAAATATTTTTATAATTAATTTATAATTGGATAAATTATACATTATGATCAGTAATAGAAATTTTTTTCGACAAAAAAGATATCATTCTACGTCATTTAATCTCAAGATATGATATATATGAGGTTCCTTTAAAGTCTAATGTGATTTAAGAATGTCCTAGACTAATCAAAATGATATAGATCATCCATTTACTTGGATTGGATTAATACAATCATCATTTTCTGATAAATTTCTCATGATTATCAAATCCACTAACCATGTCAACATGAAAGGGACTAGAGTTCTTTGAAAAGATGATTGTGAAGAAATATTTAATGAGATTAAGAGTAGTTTGGTCACAACACATCTACATACATTACCATGAAGTGTAGAAGGGTTTAAAACATCAAGTGATTCATCAATAAAGGTATTTCAATGTGTCTTTATAATCAAGACAATATAATTTATTATGTATCATGAAAATTGATCGTCGATGATAAAAATTACCTATTTCAAGATCTAGATATTGTGGTATTAGTCACTGCATTAATGATATACATGCTTTATCATTGTGGTGAATATTTTTATATATTCGCTAATCAATAAATCATAACTCACATATTCAAATAGAATGAGTTGAATAGGATCCAAATGATATTTTTAATTATAATAAAACACTATGATATCTCAAAAAATTACTACCTTAGGAAGGAAAAAATGGGGTGAAATTATCTGATAAGAAATTATAATGACACCATATCCATGGAAATGATAAAAAGGGACCCAATATTTATGAATATTCAATGTATGTATTTTGAAATCATAAGGGAAGTCATAATATTCTATCATTCCTAAGTTATGACTCAAGTATATATCTATGTGAAGATCAAAGAGGATATGAAAGATAATATGAAGTTATATAAGAAGATCAAAAGCATTATAGAGTTACCTTTGATAGTGGTGGAGTTATAAGATTCAAGACACAAATAGTTGTCCCTAAAAAACTAGAATATAAGAAACAGTTTATGGATGATGTATAAAGCTCACCTTTCACTATTCACCAATGAAGCATAAAGAGTGCGTAGATATTTATGCAACACTTATGGTGGGAAAAAAAGATGAGGTTTATTGAAATATATCTATATCTGTGCTTGGTATGATAACAAGTAAATATTGAATTTCAATAAAAAAATCTCAGGTTGTGATTTAATCATTACCTATAATAGGATTTAAATGGGAGGAAATCACCATGGATTTCGTTATTAGTATCCCAAAGACTTATTATGTAAAAAATTCCATCTATGGAGTGGTGTATTGAGAAATAAATATAGAACAATTCATTAATATTTGAGAGTACTTTTCAATTGATTTACTTGTAAGGTAATATGTAAAATATTTTTTCAGACAACATGGACTACAACTTTCTATTTTTTTATCAAGATATATGGTTCATATGAAAATTCTGGGGAAGTGTATAACAAAAATAGGATATAGAGATGAGATTTATCATATATTATAATCCTTAAACCAATTATCAATCAAAAATAACCATAAAAACTCTACAATATATAATATGTTCTTACTTTAAATATTTATAAGGATGTTGGGATTAACATATTCTTCAGTTCAAACACAAATTTAAAAATAGTTTCCACTATACATTAAAACGGAATCATGTGAGGCTCTATATGAGAATATATTCACAATTAAAACATGCTATGATGATGTTAGAGAGAAGAAGGTGTTAGAACCCTAACTTTCCAAATAAATTAAAGGGATGGTCAAAACCATTTTGAGATGTAAAGAAATGGTACAAAGTCAACAAAATATCTATATTGAGAAGCATTGATGATATTGGGAGTTTAAAGTTGGTGTTAAGGTAATCCATTTAATTTATCATTAGTATAGGTTTATAAAATTTTAGAGGAATGGAATGTTGATTCCTAGATATATAATTTCCTTAAAAATTCATGATCATATTGGGATGGTATCTTATCATTTATAAATCCCTCCATTCCTCTAATAGGTGAATGATTTATTCAATGTATCCCTTTTAAGGAACAACACACCATATCAATCACACGTACTAAACATAAAGGTTTTATAATTGAAACATGATTTATGTTATGATGAACTATTATTTTAGTTCTTGGATCGAAGAACAAAAGTGTTGAGAAACAATCCCACCCACCAAGTCATAGTTTTGTCGGTAAAAATATGTTTTAGGAATATATGTTGGAACCTAAAGACATAATGCACCAAAAAATATATTTTTTTATCTGAGTAATAAAATTTCAAGGAGGATTTATTTCATGATTGTTCAATTGAACACCCCATGATTTTAATATGTTTTTTAATTAAATAAATACTAGTTTCAATAGATTGTTTAATACGAATCATTAATCTAAAACAAACCACGATGCATTTAATTGGGAAGAAAATATTAAAATATAAGATAAAAATTAATATATTATGGGAATTAATTAAATGATTACTTTAAGAAAATAAATTTTGGTATAAACATGAATGAAAATACAAAACCCACAAATACAAAAACATTATCCTCATTTTCTTACAGGAAGATCGTAAACCAGATTGTCAATATGGAATTAACAAAAATAATAAGAAATATAATAGGCATGTTGGGAAGGAAGTAAATGAATAAGTTGAATTATTTTAAATACTTATGAGAGAATATATGTTGGAATGGAATAAGAATATTATATATATGGTCATTGTGATTATATGGATTTTGGGATTATGTGGTTGCTGGTATGATATGACGATTGCAATACAGTTTTTGAATTAGTGAGTATAAATACAGGTAACATAATTATGAAATTGTAGTAGCAGGGATAGTATCTATCATAAAGTACTAAAATATTTACTCAAAAGTATCATTTTTTTATATTAGAAATGATGTAGAGTCATTAAGGTTCCACCAAGACCAATCCCAAGCTAATCTTAGACAAGCAAGACATGACTGAAATTGTCTATGGGAGAAGTTCAACTTCATAGAAATTACGACATGATCCATGATTGCTAAATCCCCACCTAAAACTACCACGATTACTTATATTAACAGTATGACTTATTTGGAGTCGTTTAAAATATTTACAAGTACATGTTATGATGATATAAACATGTAATTATTAATGTAATAATCATTATATTTTAATTATTTTGTATATTTTATAGATTTAGAATTCATATAGAATTTACATTTAAAGAATGAATACTATTTAATAATAATGATATGTTTACCAAATATTTATTAGTAAAATTTAAAGAATACTTAGTAAACAAGTAATAAATCATAAATAATTAAGAATAAGATCACTTAATGATAAAGAGACTTTTTTAAAAGAATTATATTTTTTCAATATGTTGTTTATTTTTATCATAATAATCTAAATTGCACACTATATAATAATTATATAAATAAAAATACACGTAAATAATTTAACATTTCATGAAATAAGAATATATTATTTGTTTCATAACAATATATTTAAAAATATTAATCTAATGTGTTTTGTGTTTTTATATTAAAAGTAAATTGTATTACTTTTCTAAATTGAAAAAACTAAAATGGATTTTATAGTTTTAATAATATTTTAAAAATTAGTTAATGGTTTTAATTTTAATTTTAGGAATAAAAATAATTTTCTAAGATAAAATTTAGTTACTATGGTAAAGGTAAAAGGGTTGTTTCAATGAATTGTTTTTTAAGAGTTATGTACTATTATATAAATAAGTTAAATTGATCTATTTTAAATGATGAATATAATTTGAATTCTATAAATAATAATATTATATTGGAACTCATTTAATTAGTAAGTTACATAAAATTCTATGAATAATACTTAATTTATAAAAGCACATTTTTCTAAAAAAAATGTTTTTCTACATATCATATGTTTTAAATTAAAAGTCAATTTTCTCATATCCAGAAATTTAATTAGATAAAAGAGTGACTTAAATTATAATCTTCACATCAAAATTGTCTAGTAAGGAAAATTTTATGTTTATAATTAAAAAATAATTACCATGGTAAATAATTAAAAAAGGTAAAAATGGGTGAAAATGGGTAACATGAAGTAGATATATTTGTATAATTAAAATTATATTAAATAATTATATGAGCCCATTTTTGGTTTTTTTACTAAACAACACATGTATTTATAACATTTATTTACCTAACTCCTATATATTCTATATTTTACCATCACCTCACTTTATATTTCAATGTAATGTCCCCCGTTTTCACCTATAAAAGAGAAAAATTCCATCCACTCAAAACCACACATAACCTTAAATTATACCTGTAATAACTACCCATTATTTTTATATTAAATTTATCACAAAATTTTGTTATATTATGGTCTTAATTTATTCCCTTAATTACATTAAATTCAATAATGTTTCCCGGAGTAGATACATTTTTCTTTTTATAAGTAATGACTTCTAATCACTATCATTCATTTTTCCCTTTTTCACCCACCTGTTCTCTAATATGATTCATTTCACTTATAAGATATAAAAAATAAAAATTTACATCTATAATAATTAAATTATAATATAAAAATCACTTTCATAACCATACTCACCCAAAAATTTATTTTTCTTTTTTGGTCCGGTATAACAACACGAATGATAGATGTTATAGATTACATATCTATGAATCATATATAAAACTCTCATGGAATTAACTTGGTACACCATAACTCATTTTGAAATTTCTATTCCATTTCCTTAAATATTATTTATATGATTAACTCATGGACATTGTAATATTAATATGTAATTCATTAGTATAATATCATAATTTTTTTTATATTCATCAAAACAAGCCTGTAATAGATTGAGTCATTTTAAATCACACCTAAAACTCCATTAAGATTAAACTCGTTCTTTATAGATCATTATGAATTTTCTATTTAATTTCCATGGATATTCTATATATAATTAACTTGGTAAAATGGATTGATGACTGAAACTGTTAATCCAAAGAACAATGAAGAATATGTGAACCTATTTTTACCCAATAACCAATATTGACTAAAAATAACTAAAACCTATGTAATAATTGAATATAAATGTTAATTTTATTGAATAATGTTATAAAATATTTTTATTAATTATTATTCGCTTATTATACAGGGAGTTATAGCATGCCTGACCAAGAAATAATCAAATATAAGGGTTCTTTATGTCACATTCCATTCCTTCAGACATGTTTCACATTCTGTACCATGTCTTATTACATATCATTTTATCAAAACCCTATTTAATTATACAATAATTATTAAAGTTTTATACTTTAATTTTATAAGTATTTTTCATTATACCTTTTTTATATTCTTTGGATTCCTTAAATATCATATTTTGTGGGTTTTGTTGACCTAGATTTCATTTCATTTTGTCAAAATATTTCCTCCCTGACTATATTCTTATATGATTCTTATATTATATCATTAATTTATTTAAAATATATATTTATATTTTTTTCTATATAATTTCCATTTTCACATCTAAATCTTTTTCATGGAAGGATTTCATTCTTCATAAAATTTTAATGTTCTTAAGAATAATTCTCATCCCTTATAATAGTTATTTCTTTTATATATACATGTTTTTTCTTACTAAAAGTGTTGTACAGTATTAATTTTAATTCCAAATATGTATTTTTTTCTATAATTTTTATATTTAAATTTATCTATTTTTAAAATAAAAATACCACTCTTACCTCAATGTGGCTTTTTATTTAATGTTTCCCAAAAATATAAAAATGGATTTCTCTTCACAGTTATGTGTTTTTGTTATAATATGTTTATTTATTTAATTATCCTTTATTCATTTTCAATGTTATATTACTGGGTATTCATTTTAGGTGATGTTTTAAATATTTTTTATCACATTATTTTAAATTATTTTTTGAATGTGACTTGTAACTTCAAATTTTTCTAATAATGATTAAAATGCTTTTTAACAGACTATTTTTATATCTTCCCTTCAATTTTTCTCTATATCTCTAAATGATTTATCTATAATGGAATAATATTCATGATCATACTCTATTAAATTCTACAATATACTTATATTGTGATAATAAATTTTATTATCGACCGATCTAAGAGTTGAGGTCATTTTATACAACAACGGTTAAAAATTATATAAAACCCATTTTCTTCCCATGGTTTTAATTTTATGATATGATTTATGATTTATATAATGAGTAACACATATTTAAGGATTATAATTATGAGATAAGTAGTTATGATTTATCTTTATAATGCATTGGTATATTATTATTTCTCATGAAATAAATATATTGTATTGGTACATTATTGTAATTTAGTTATTTCCACAGCATTTCATGTTGACATGATTGTTATTTTTCTATGTTCACAACCTTGTTCCTTCACATTATTTATATATATATATATTTAAAAAAATCAGGGATTTGATTACATTTAGTTATTTTTACAATTTTATCATTTCATATGCCTATGTTTATGAAAAAAAATTATGCCACATGGCTATTACATACTCCATGGATCATGACTATTATCTCATATATTTTAATTCTTATTCCTTTATATATGTTTGAAATTTTGAGTTTATTTTTCCTTCAATAATTCTATTTGAAAACATATTATGATTATTATGTTTAAATTAATTATATACTTTTCCTCTTCTCTTGTTTTCTCAAATTCTTATGATATAACTTTTTATGGATTTTTGATAATTTTTCAAATACTGACCATTTAAGAAAACTTATTTATTTATTTCTCATTTCCCAAGGTAATTATTTATTTTCTTATGATTATATGGATTCCGTTTTTTGAGACTTTTTTGGAGTTGTTTAAGGAATAAAGTGTAATAAGTCCTTTATATAGCTAATCTCTAAATACACTAAACCTTTAGTTTCAAGGATTACATGAATGTTAATGAGATATAATTTCAAAATTATTTAAATGATTTAAAATATATAGATTTTATTCGTGTTTCTTTAAACGTGGTATCGAAAATAGTGTGTAAGGACTATGTTTTTATCTCTATATATGGATGTAAGGGTCTAAAAAGTCTTAGTTAAAAACATTAAATATCAGGAAATATTGCCACTAAATTTTGTGGATGAGGGTATTCAGAATCCATATCCATTATTTTCCTCTTTTTATCCACTTTCAATAATAAAATGATGAATTTACACCTTTTTTAATGAGTATTTTATAAAATACAACTGAAAACACACCTATAAGATGCCTCTTTCTCTACCAAACTAAAATCAATCAACACATCCAAGTATCTCTACACTATCTACTCATTTTTTCCTATATCAAATTACTCTTATATGTTTTATAGATTTTTTTTCTAATAATTTATACTAAATCCTTCATTAAAAAGAAACATGTGATGAGAAATAGTGAATTCATCAAGTATCTAACTAATTCACCTAAATTTTCAATTACATTCTCACATACAATTTTTATAAGTATCATTCTAAATTATAAAGATGTTATATTAAAATAATTATAATTATATGGAAATGAAACTACTATTATATAACTATATACACTAAATTATCCATTGATATAAAATGTTTATATTTGGGATAGTTCAACACCAACATGAATGATGATATGCCAATATCATAATTTCTAGCTTGAAAAAGTATTTGTAGATTAATAATTATAAAAATTTATATTAAAATGGAATTTAAGTCAGTAATTTGTATGTGTGACATATAAAATAAATGTTCATTGTAAGGTAACTTGTGTGTATCGGTAAATTATCCGCAAGATACTTGTTATATAGTCCATTCTTCGAAATAATACACATAAATTCCATCAAATGAACATGGGACTAAATAAATAAATAAGAAAAACCCCAACCATTAATAATTTGGGAAGGATGAAATTGGTATTAAATAAAAAATATCGACATCCTCATTATGAAACACGTGATAAATAATCAATATTACTAAAACATGATGAAAAAATAAATATTAATGAAAAAATATATGTTTAATAAATGATTTTTATTAAAGAGTTTATGTTGTAATAGAAATTAATAAGGTTCTGAATTAACTATATATTATGGTTTTCTTATTATACAATAGTTTGAATTGACTTTATATAATTTGTTAGTAAATGTAAGGATTCCTTTACTGACCACGTTTTTATATCGGCATTGTTTAGGATTGAACTACATTATTGGGATATTATATATACCTTCAATATAAAACCAATCTATTGTATTCTCATAAGTTTATTCAAGGGGTTTTCATGTCTTATTACCATTTCACCTACCTATTTTCTTTAATCAATTGAAATGATGTATGTAAGTGGATTTAACCTTATCACTTTTTCTACTTTGTCAGGAATCATAATCCTCTAGATGAATATTATCTTTAGTGTTTTATGGATATACATTTCTCAAATTATATAATTTCGTAAGGCCTTTTTCAATACCCATGAATTCCATTAAAAAGTACTATTCTTTTAATGTTTTTTAATAATAATTTTTCACCACCATTGTCCTTATTTGTAATGGTTTGAACGGAATATATTTTTAAATCATTATATGTGTAAAATAATTTTCCCTCTATCATAAGGGATTTTAATTAAGTAAATTCCCTTATATGTTTTAATTTTTTTACAATGAAATTTATATCCCTTCTATATTATAAATTATTTTCATTTAAAATAAAAAGGTAATATAAATATAATGGTTGATTCTTATTACTTATTAAAAAGATATTAATTATATTAGAATGTGATTTTAATCTTTATAAATATCTATTAATTTTTTTATGATTCACTAGGTATATTCTATAATGATACCATACATTTCCCTTCCCTTTATGGATTACAATATAGTCTTATTGTGGTTATCGCGAATGCTAATTCAATTCATGGGTGAATTAAGCTATGATATGATTAAGAATGATTTTATATTCACGTGGCATATATATGTATGGTTTTCAATTATATAATTCCTGGAATCATAATTATATGTCCCTTCAATTCATTGGGTAATGATTTATATCTCATGATATTATATGTGAGGGATGGGGGACTAAACCCAGCCCACTATGAACTCTACTGTGTTTTGGGAATGGGGAGGGAACCCAAATGACTATGGGAATCAATCGATATTGAGTGATGGTCTTAGAAATGATATTTGATGTTGGAACTGTTATTCAATGATTATTTATGTGTTATATTGTAGTGCATATTTTACTTTTTTGTATATCATGATTATTGATCATGTTTCCACACTCTTCATAATCATTCCTCTGTTATAAAAAAGCCTTATTTTATTACCAATGATTTAAAATATTTCCTTTATTGATTATGATTATATTATTTCAGGATTAAGAACCCTATTTATGTTCTCACACAAACTTGTTTATTTTTTACTCCCTTATAGTCATCAATTATTTTCACTCATGTTTACCATTTTTGAGAATCTGATCTCACCCTTTCTTATGGATGTGTCTGATAAATTCATAGAATTTCATGTTGTTTTATCAAGTATTGAATAAATTTATAAATTTTTTTTTGATTTATTGTTATATGATTCATTTTTTTGTATTTGGTCATTTTTTGGTATTTATAGTTGAATGCATGGATCAAAGAAATTTTGATGGAGACTTGAATCTAGCCTAATGTCTAATTTATAAGCACACATCATGTAAATTTGAAAGAGACATGACATAATGAGCCTATATATGTTCCTATGCATCAGACCAGATACCATACATCATTTATACTAATATTCAAGCACTGTTTTCCAAATATAAAAGAGGGAGGGAAGAATTCACTACTACATTCCATATATATCGATGCCACACAACATACACTTTCCCCTACTAACATCTACAACATGATAATTCAATGGGCGGGATGGTTTTTCACTTACCAATAATGATATTAAGGAAAATACATTTAACCCATGAAAAATATGTTTACATTTGGTACACTCCATGTAGATGATTTAAAAATAATTATAATGGTAGGCCACATAATTTAGGGTTATCTATTATAAGTGGAGTTTTTATAACTATATAGACTTGGTCCTCTTCTAAATTTCATTGGTGTTTTTATGTATGTTTTATTTTTCTTAATTTTTTCCAATTTACCATTATTTTAGTCTTTCACCCATGGTAAATATTGAGTTTTCACAGAATACTATCACCCTTACAATGGTCCGGATATGTTACGTGTCCAATGTTAGGGTTGGATTGAAACTATGGGTGTGTATTAATGAGAAATGAGAAATATTTATTTTATTGTGGTTTCTTTTTTATAATTTATTTAATGGAACTTAATTTTAAATTCACTAGCTGAATCATATTTGACAAAGAATGAAACAATGGGTGAAAACTATAGATGTTTCACATAGTGAACTCATTCTTATTGGGTGAGTCCATTTAAACAATTTTTAGGGTTTTTAAAAATATATATTCTTAAGAGATTAATTACATGACAAAGGGATTTAATACTAAAATAATAGTTATTTTTATCAAACCATGAAATACAAAAACTAAATCCCTATCACATGACACTTTCATAAATATTTTGGAATACAGAGAAATGATTTTTATAATAAACCATACTCATGATTCTAACCATGATTTGTTCTTTTTCTTTATTTATTTCTTTGTTTCATTTCGTCTTTATCTTATTGCATTTTGTTTTCAATATTTTTTCAAATTTCTCTTCCATTATGATTTTTTTCTCCCAGATAACCTGTGAGACACATTGAATCTTTACTACATCAATGTGTTCTCTATATGTTTTACCCCTACATTATATTACTATATTGTTACATGGTTTAAAGAAAATTTATAGTTTATAATTTTTCATTCATGGTGATGGAAATGTGAAATTATTGAATTAGTGTTTGGGATCAAATAGAATTTTTTTTCTTTTTAGTCAAAACTAATTAATTTGCGTACTTTTTTATTGTCACTCTTCCTTTTCTCGAGTTCCTCAATATGACTAATAAATCTACATTTATTATTCCAAATATAGGTATACCAAATTGGAATAAGATCCTTATCTATATGATCTTGTGATGTCATACTCATATCTTATGTAATTCTACACATACACGGATGATTTCGAGTGTGAGTAATACCAATGTATATTCTTCAATTCACCTTCTTCTTAAATAGATTCTCCATTTGAAAATTATAATTTAAATGAAAAATCATTAACGAGGATACATTATTTCATTCAGTTCTATTCAAAACAACATTAATGGTTTTAATGACATGGAATCTTGGTTAGAATGATCATATAGATTATAACTAATGAGGATATTCATGCCGATAATAAAATTTAAACATTCAATCAAATTTTAAATAAGGAGTTGTGTTATGAAGTTGAAATAGAGTATGTTGAAATTAATTTTTATTGAATTGATATTTTCTTTACTAATATTTCTAAATGGGGACATGTCAAACCATAAAATTATTGATATTCCTTATATTTTTAATTATAATGACTTTTTTGATACATTTCCTACTCAAGATAACTATTGTGATTATTTCTAGGTGATTTTTATGGAGAATAAAATACCTCATGAGGTGTAATATGTGAACAAATAGACTGGAAAATAATTCCAACATTAGTTTCTTTTATCCTAAGAGAAGGGCTACTGTAATCCACCTCCTCTCCCTCCAAAACATTAAAGAATACACTATATGACGATGTCTTTGGATGCATGTGGTGGTTCAATGAGTAGAATCAACATTGTTAAGAAATGACCCCAATTTTCCTTAATTTTATTTATTTATTGCTGTCGTATATTTTTTTGTTGTTTGGGTTTAGTTTTTTATGACATTTTTTGAGTTTTTGATGTTTCGGGTTGTTTTTTTCCCTACACATAGTAATGATGCACTCTTTAGATAGAATTCATGAAGCTAGTGATGGAAGAGGGTGTTTCGAGTTCATTTTATTATTTTAATGTTTACCTATCATGTCTTATTCATAGATTGGATTAATACATGTGAGCTAAATGGGTAACTATGTTATGGTGTATGTGACAAGGCGCATGACTTGTGAACTACAAGGAGAAACCATGCGGAAAGAATGTGAGAGGATTTTTATCATTTTGACCAAATTGAGTTACAAGACAAGGGAACCATTTTCCAAACTATTCATCCAGCCTATAAAAGTATCCCTTCCATCTAGTAGGGTTCCCATTGTTGGTGTACAGTTTTAAAAACTGCGCGTCTATACCATGTGACTTAACCAGATTCTTAAAAAATTGGAATTTCATGTTTTCCTCTACCACCTTTTTACCCAAAATCTACCCCCTCCATATTTTGGGGTATTATCACACAAAAGGTCCCCCAAACCCCCTTTCCCTTAGACCTCTACCCTCCCTTGATTCTCCTCAATGATTCTATGGTGAGTTACTTTGTAATGTTTGGTGATTCCCTCTTATTCTCATATCCTTATCTTGGCTTCTATGTTTTTATTTGGTGGGAACTCTGTTTTTTGAACCCTAGAGTTAGGATTGGATAATGTGGGATGTTTTCCTGGATGTTAGGGTATGGTTTTTGTCCCCCTTTCTTAGTTCTTCTTTATCCTAGTGTTTTGTCTCATTCACACATCATTGTGGTAGGTGGTTCCATCCATTTGCTTTCTGAACCATGTCAATAGATTCTTGACCGTTCAAATATTAAATTTAAATGTGTTCCTCAAGAATGCAGTGTGTTTGTATAGTTTTTATGGAATTTCCATGTTGGAAATTTGGTGAAAATATGTTTTCAAATTATTTCTAAGATTATACCTATATGAATATGTTTTTGTATACAATGTTTCTGATAAAATTCAAATTTCTATTTTTAAATGAGATTTTGTGTTTTGGGATTATGGTTTCTTCATATGGGTTTTGGTAAAATGGTTTTAATTTGAAAATGATATCTTTGTGTAGATTTTGGTGCCACTTTATAATATGGTAGTTGTGTGTGAAAATAGGTGTTTTTGTGTGATTCATATTGTGCTACCTAGAATTGGACCCATAGACAGCTTTATGGTAATCCATTGGTATACTAATTAAAATGGGAATATCCATTTTTTTATGGGGTTCACATATATATTTTTCATTAATACAATTAGAAACATTATAAAATATTTAAATGATGATCTTGGTTTTCGGGAAAAAAAAATTCCCAAAATCCCTCTCCTTTTCCTCTTATTTTTTCCAAATAGTTCCCTAAAATCCAAATTCTTCCTCAATGGATCTTTATATGCCAAATTTTCTCAAATGAGGTTTCCAAATGTGTTTTCAAAATTGTGATACATTTTTAATCATGAGGTGTTGTTTCATGGATAAATGATATAAAGTACCATTTGGAATCTTCTAAGCATAAATATTTTTTTCTCCTTAGTTTTTGGAAATAGTGTAGGATTTTTTTAAAAACTATTAGTTGGTACTTTAGTATTATTTTCAAATTTGTTTTAAAATCATGGGTTATGAAGGCATGGTAAGAAATTTGAGAAGTTTTATTTATGATGGGAACCTCTATGACAATCCTCTTGATTAGAGGGACTTTTCATAGTTAGTGTCGAGGACTAGGAAAGGCCTGAAAGGTGGAATCTATGGGTTATGGTTAATGTTGCACATGTGATGGCCTACTCATTATCCTCTATTCTCTTATCCCAGGATTCATAGATTTCATATAGAGGATGGAGTGGTGATTACATTCTAGTAATGATTATACATATTAGAACCCCCAATATAGAGGATATGCTAGGTGGTGTTTTCCACAACTGAGATTAGTATAGAGTATCCAAGTTAGTTATTGACCATGGAGTTTCACCGTACACAAGGAGGTGGATTCGATCTGATATCGTGAAGGGATTTCTTCAAAAAGTTTTTTGGATATTCCCATGAACGCATATCATTATGTTCTTACTTTATCTGTGCAGAAATTTGGTTATATACTCAACTAGTATTTTTGTTTTTATACTTATTAATTTATTTATAGAATGTATCTCTTATTATAAATAGCCTTTTTTATATTGACCCTTCATATTATAAAACTCATCTTTATTGGATTATTCCCTATGATTTGGTTTTAAAATAAGTTTTTAAAAAGGAAAACTTTTTAATGGAAATTCATGTTTGATTTCTGAATACGGATTTTTTTTAAATAGAGTTTGGCTTAAAAAATTATAAAATCCCTTTTTTCTAAATTTATTTCAACCTTGTGTTTTTTGTCTATTTATAGAAAGGACATGTATGTATTATTTGGTTCTTACCAAATGATCTATTTGTGCTCACCCCCTACTGGTGCCAGTCAGCATCAGTTGTCCCTCCCTGTTTTACAAGTTTAGTTTGTTTTCACGTTATCTTATCGTGTGGGTTGTTGTGATGGATGGAGCTGAACAAGAGGTCACATGAAGATCATGTCGGTTCTGATTTATTTTTATTTTATTTTTGTTCTAGTTTTGTATTTTTGTCCTATAATTTTCACATCTAGATCTATTTATGTATCTATTGTATTCATTGTTTATGGATTATCTGGGTTTTACTATGTGCTATATTTAGTTTATTTATATCTACTATGAATTGAGATAAATAATTATCACTTTTGATATATGTGATATTTGGTAATATTTTCCAGACAAGAAGGATTAGTAACACCACTAAAACATTATTGTAGGCCATCTCAGGTGACTGGTGTGGGGTTGACCTTGGTTGGTTCATGACGAAATGGTATCAGAACACTTTTTATTATATAGGGATGTCAAGTTGATTAGATATTAATATTTTTGGGACTCTAAATGTATGTAAAAGAAGAGATACAAGAACTCTTTCTCATCCTCCTCCATGATTTAATAGGGGTGTTCAGGGACTTCAATATTGATTTTTTTATTATTATGTTGATGGGTAATGAACATTAAATAAAATTATTTTTACACAAAGGGCTTATAGGGAGTAGAAACCCCTTTGGATCAGATGTGCATAGTTCAAGATATTACTAGTAGATCATTCTCGTTTAGGTAATGGTCTTCTAAACCATGTGTCTAGGATAGGCATGGAAACTAGTTCACTATTCCTGGAGTTTGGTTTGATTTATGAATTGTCTTGATTTGGACTGTTTTTAATGTATTTCAAAATAAAAAGTGTTTTTTGTGGAGGAAATTGATTCAAAAAGGGAATAATTTTAAGATACGTTTTTGTTTTAAAAGTGGTTTTGGGTGCTTAATTTTTAATTAAAATAATGTTGAGTATTTGAGATGTAATTTTTGTTATTTATAAATGAATACATGGAATAAATTAGTTTTCAAATATGGAATGGAAATGGTGATTTTTTTAAAAAGTAATTTGGTTCAATTTTTGGATGTTTGGTTCATGGGTGTGGGGTTTATCATGGATTTCCTTTCTATTTGAAATTTTGGTTTTTGGTGGTTTGATTTTATATATTTTATTTATATAGAGTATTCCATCCTGAAAGACCCGAGAGGTTTCTAGTGAGTCTATTTTAGTTGGTGTCCCTTTCCCAGACTCCTAGTGAAGTGGTGGAGTCAAGCTATTTCTGGTTCTTTCATGTATTCCATGTTGATAATGGTCTATTAGAGGATATATAATGGATTGATAAAGTTGAATGTGCTTTTAGGTCTTTGTTTACTCTGAAATATATGAGGGTGTGATTAGTTCTAGGTTCCTTTAAAGGTCCTTGTTTATATAGATGTAATGGGATCTAACCATACTTATCACATGTTGGGTTGTCTTGGGAAACGATTTAGACCATATTTATCAAATATTTCATATTTAGGTAGGTAAAGGTGAAGAAATTGATAGATATCTTGAGATTTTATCATGGTAATCAAATAGTGAGGCCAATATTGATTACATTAAGGAGGAAATTTCTTTTTCTCTAGGGAGAGAAATGAAGGAACTATTGAAGGATTTTATCTTTTTTTGTGGTATTTATATAGACATTAAATTGAATGTTATCTCATCTAGGAAAGTTCTCTTCCGGAAGATGGTGGATGAGGCATTTTGATCTGAATTTGTTTCTATGGAGTAGTCGGTAGAAGATGGTCACCCAACTTCTTTTGTCCGTTTTGAAGGGTCCCCATTTATGGAGGAATGTGTGCATGAACAACCTATTCCAGAGGATTTTCCGTTGTTGGTTTTCATCTCCTATCATTCATAACACTAGCTCATGTGCTTTCAGTGTGGTCGGTCTGAGCATTTGAAGCCATTTTTTGAACTCCTAAAATGTTTTGTCGATGACGTGGCCATTTGGGTCACATGGGGAAGTTATCAAAGTGATTTTTCCATAAGTGGAAGTCTCTATTAGTAATTTTTATATCCTAACATTATGTTAGTAAATTCATCTATGCATGAGGGATCTATCCATAGTCTTTGAAGTGAATATTTTCATGCAATCAAGAATTTCTAGTGTGGGGGACATTGGCCCAAATTTTTTCTCCATAATCAGAGTGGGAAAGATTTATGTCTTCTAATATAGGTATTTATATTTTTTAAAGTTATATTTTGTTTTTCTAGGCTTGGTGACTCCATTTTTGGTAGTTATATGATTCTATATTGAAATACAAATCTTGTGTAGTTAGTATTTCTGTATAGTTTTATATATGGGAACTGTTCATTTTGGAGATGATTGTTCTTGGTGGAAATGATGAATCCTGGTTTTTTTATGTTTTGTTTGAGGTTATTTCATCAGTGACCCTTTGTGTTGGGGGTTGGGTCTGTGTTGGGAGTTCCTAGTTTTAGTGTAGCTCTGTCAGTCAGTTCTTAATGGTGGAGATGACACTATTCTTTTCTTTTCTCATGGATCTTCTCATTATGGATTTCTATACAGTTTGTTGGGTGTGACTTGTGGGGTTGAAAGGTCCCACCAAGTATCATGGATTTTCTATCCTAGTTTAGTTTGGGGATTATGTTATGTTCCCCAGTTGGATGTGTGAAATTCTAGGAGTAGAATTAATATCCTGGTGGGGAGAATCATCACACCCCAACCATATGTTAATCCATTTTATTTATTTCAAGGTTTTTTATATTTTAGGCAATGATTGGGTTGATTTTTTAGTGAAATATTTTGAGTGTTTGTGTTTATGGGTTGTTCTTGGACCTCTACAGGGTTTGGTGAGTAACTGTGCATCTAGTGAAGGAAACTGGTGTTTCTAGTTCAATTGATTCTTTCATGGTTTACCTTGTGTGGAATTCGCATGGTTTTTCTCAAACCATGTTTGTGAATGGAGTAACTATGTGCCCTATTGGTGGTTTCTTGAATAAGGTGAATGACTTGTGCATGGTTAGGGGAAATAGTATGGAAACCTTCCGAGAGGATTGAATCGTTTCAAAATAACTGATTTGTAATATTGGTGTATAGTTTCTCAAACTATCCATATATCCCATGAAAGTGTCCCTTACATCCATTAGGGTGTGCACAGTTGGCACACTTTTTTGAAAATTGTGTAGCCAAACCATGTGACTTGCCCAAATTATTGAAAACATGCAATTACAAGTATTTCACTACCTCTTTTTAACCCTAAATTGACCCCTCCTCCATTTATTTTTTTTTCACATGAAGGTGATCCCAAACAACCTTTACCTTAGTCATCCTCCCTCCATTAATTCTCCTCCAAGATTCTAAGGCGTGTTTCATTGAATTTTTGGGGTTTTCCCACTTATTATATTCTTCATCTCTTTGTTTCATGGTTTTCCTTGGGTTAGTTCTCTCTTGGATAAACTCGTGGGTGATGGTTGGATAATTTTGGTTTTCTCTTTGATTTTAGGGTGTGTTGTTTGTTCCTCGAGCATAGTTCTTCCATCTCCTCAGATGTTATCATGTTTTTACATCTTTGAGGTAGGTGTTTCCATCCATTTTCTTTTTGATGTTTTTAAATAGATACTTGATCATTCGTAAATTTCATTAAAATGTGTTCCTATTTTTTTGTTGGGTTAGTATGGTTTGTTATGGAATTTACATGTCGTAAATTTGGTGAAAATTTGATTTCAATGGTTTTCTCATATTATGTCTATATATATATGAAGGGATTGATGAAATTAAAATTTTCCATTTTTAAATTAAATTGAGTGATTTGGTTATTTTGTTTACTTTGTTGGCTTTGGCTAAAAAAATCATTTCTAAATGATATTTGTGTGTGGTTTTTGGTGCATCTTGGTAATTTAGTGCTTGTGTGTGGATCCTTATGTTTTGGTATGAATCATTTTTTTTCTACCCTGATTTGGATGCATAGACAGCATTATGGTTTTTCATTATTATACTAGTGAATATGGACATATCTATTTGTGCACGGTGTGTACATAGAGATATTCAAATGCATACAAATTAAATCTCCATAAAATTTATAATAATTAAAATTCATTTTCAAAATAAAATTTTATAAATTTCCCTCTCTTTTTCCTCTTCTTTTACACAAATTATTCCTTAAATCCTCATAATGCTTCTGAAATGGCTCTTTGGATCCCAAATGACCTCAAATATGGTTTTGAAATTTTTTATCCAAATAATGTCCCATTTACAACGTTGAGGTGTAGTTTTTTAATTAAATGATATAATAGAATATTTATCATCATTTAAGCATAAATTGCGATTTCACCTTGTTATTGTAAATGGTTGTTGATTTCTGAATGATAAGTATTTCTTGGTACATTATGAGGTTTTGGAAATTGGTTTTTAATTCATGTATAATGTAGTCTAATATGTGACTTTGAGAGGTTCTATGGGTGATTATAATCCCTATGGTCATCCTTATTATGAGAGGGACTTCAGATATTTAGTGTCTGGGATTCATCAAGGAATGAAATGAGGCATCTGGTGGTTTTGGTTACTTACACAATTGTGACAACCTTCTCATTATCCCTTATTCAATTCTCTTGCGATTTATGGAAGAAATCTAGAGGTTCCAGTGATGACTTATTTCAAGACCCAATTATAATGATTAGAACCCCTAGTTATAGATTATTCCATATGGGATTTTCCATTGGTGACATTTGTTTTGAGAATACGGGTTGGTTATAGACTATTATGTTTAATAATAAACTAGTAGGTGGATCCAAAATGAGTGAATCTAGATATTTTTTATAAGTATGTTTACGAAATTCCCAGGATTAAATATCAATATGTTATTTATTTTTTCTGAGGAAATATGGTTGTCTACTCTTTAATTATTTTCTTGTTTATAAAATCACTTTTTTTATCTAGAATATATACTTGAAACATATGTACAATGTTTATCATTTCCCATCTTCTTATAAATCTCAGATACATTTAATACTTCTATAAGATTTGGTTTTTAAACTGGGTTTTAAAATATAAATCTTTTTTAGAATGGAAATTTTGTTTTTTCGCTTTTGAAAGTTCATTTATAAACTTTTTCTTGGGTAATAAAATGTAAAAAATAAATTCCTAATTCATGTAAAATACTATTTGTGGAATATTTTTGGAAAGTAAATGTATGGATTATTTGGTTCTTACCAACTAATTTGTTTTATGCTCACATCCTCCTTGTTCCACTCGGCATTGGTAGACCATAGATGTTTTGTATGTTTGATTCATTTTTAGGTTTTCTTATAGTGCGGGATGGTTTTATAGAAGATTATGACCAGGTTTTCACATATAGATCATCTTGGTTCCAATTTTATTCAATTTAGTTCTTTTATAGTTTTCTATTTTTTCCCACTATTGTTGTATATGTATCTATTCATTTATTTATTGTATTCAGTGTTCATGGATCCTATGGGTTCTATTGCATTCTATATTTTTTTTATTTATATTGTTTGGGATAAACCCTTCCCACATTTGATTTTTTTGATACAGGGAACTATTTTCTATCTCAGGATGATCGGGAACACCTCTTGGAGATTTTTGGGGCTAGCTCTGGTGACTGGTTTGGGTTCAACTCAACTTTGTTCATGAATCACAGGCACCCTCTAATTATGGGTTGGGTTTTCTGTTTCATGTCAATCCAAATACCATAAACAAAGGGGATAACTGGAAGGAAACACGGGTTCCCTCTTTCCTTATTTTCTTTTTTAAATGACTACACGTCGTGTACTTATAGTATGCATGTTTTGTACCTATTCTAAATTTTAATTTTCATTAAATTAATTAAAATATGTGAGTGTTTTATGAGTTCACACCATGTGTACAATGTTAAAAAAGTTTATTTATAATATTATTCATGTGTTAAAAATATTAATTAATATAATAAAATAGCGGTTATGTGAAAAAAAGAATTAAGCCTTGGTTGATGGAATATTAATTTTAGGTTATCCGAGCTATCACTAGTTTGAAACCCTATGTACCCTCCATCCGCATAGGGGTCATTATTTTTATCCCCTATTTTGGATAGAAGTATTTTACATTTTCATTTATATAAAAAACAATATAGAAATAAATTTTAAATCTATTTTTGGAATGGTTCTATTAGAAATATTGAAATATTGGGTCCAGAAAACCTGGGTTCAGATCTTCTTAACAAACCATAGCTTTAAAATATTCTTTTAAATAAAACCACATGTTTTTTTGTTTTTTTAGTATATGTTATGTACTATAATTATTGTTTTATTTTCCTAAATAAAAATATTATATAAAATAAATTTAAATCCCATGATATACATATCTTGGCATGTAGTGTGGCAATCCACGGTCCAAAAACCTGAGTTCATGTTCATCCATCTAAATCAATTATATATTTTTTCTATAAAATAAAATCATATAGCCTTTATTTCTCCATATGTCGTGTGTACTATGTTAATGTTATTATAATTTTAAATTTATTTATGAATAAATTTTCCCATGATGGTGGGGTTGGGGTAATGGGATAAGTCATTACATAGGTATCAATGGACCTTGTATCAAGTTCTTCTCATCTCTATAACTTCATATTTTTTTAAGGATAAATCCATGTTATGTATATAATAAATTTAACAATGTGATGTTTTTTAAATTAAAAAATCAAAAAATATATATATAATAAACTATCAAAATAACAAAGTTCACTCCAGTGTTTGTGGGTGATCAACCATATTGAACAAGTCACCGATTAGAACCCTTCCCCAAGCATTAGGGAAAAGCATGGTCCTCCCATTTCCACTTTTTAGAACACACACTTGATATTTTCACATACACTACATGTATTGAAATATATATTCTTCAACATTATTACTATATAATAAATAAATAAATTAGTAAATAAATATGTCAATAAATAAATACATAAATAATAATTTATAAAAATGAAATAAAGAAATATAAGTCTTTAACTGTACCCATAGTTCATTTGAACACTCAAGTGGAAAAATAAGGAATTGGACATATTTTATTTTGAGTGATCTTGAAAGGGTATTTTATTTCATTAATCATTATATTGAATATCATTCTTTGTATTTAAATAATTTCCCATCATTTTTCAAACATCTATGTTAAATTTTATTTCCATTTCCTAAACAACCTCATCCTCATATTCATTTGTACGCAAAGGAAATGTAATCTATATCATTTTCATTTAGTTTCAAAGTAGATATTTATATTAAATGTAATCATATAAATTAAAATCATTTACTTGAGATTGAGAATAACTCAATTTACATGATCTAGAGTGATGAGTGAATTTAATTTCAAGTGAGGTGAATCAAAAATCGAATGGGCATCTATTAAAAGTTTAAAAATATTAATGAAATATAATAAATATCATGATTTATAATAAGTAAAGATGCATGACTGGAATAAATTGAAATTGAAAGGGTATTATCCATTTTGAAATTCAATGATATGAATTTATGTTTATAAATATAATTAATTAAATACATCTTATGTTTGAGTATGGACTTTCTTTTATTTGATGTTGAGATTTTTATTTATGGTAAAAAAATGATTTTCTTGTGAGGTGTTTGATGAGCCTAATTTTTAAATAGTATTTTGGGGTTTTGTTATTGAGTATATATTCAATTTATACCAGATTTAGGTTTCTTTATAATCCAAATGCTTTATTTTTTATATTTGACTAATTTCAAGGTCTTTACAGCTGAATCTGTATATTTGGGAAATTTTGTAGAAAACTTGAGGACTACAATATATGTAATTAATAAGAACTCGTCATGTACATATTATATATTCATGGCTCAAACAACTGTAGTACTCACCCATGTCCCCAACCAAATATCACACACCATGTATAATAATATACACACCATTTTTACTAATAAATATGGGGTTTTGGATAATTTACTACTACATTATATATACATAGATTCCATATATAGTTCAATTCCACTTACTAATAGTCACTATGTGGTTCTTCAATGGGAGACATGGTTATTCACTTAATGGTAGATAAGATAAGGAAAACATACTGGAACCGAGTACATAATGTGTACTCTTGGTATATGTAGTGAAATATATTTTCCTATCAATATAGTGGTAGGATTCCAAATTCGTGGAAGGATATTCTAGTGGGAGGTGCATCCACTCTATCAAATCAAATGACCCCCAATGTTTTTTGTTTTTTTTTCATTTTGTATTGTTTCCCATTGTTTTCCAATCATATCCATTAGTAGGATAGAGATTCTTAATGATCATCACACCCTTATCATAGTCATTAAAGGGTTAGTGTCCTGTGTTAGGATTGTAACAAAACTATTGATTTGATGTATTAATAATTCCGACATATTTATTTTATTATGATTTTTGTTTTATTGTTTTCTTAGCTAACTCATTTATAAATTAACTTCTTTCCATGTATTAGACCACTAATAAAAAAACTAATGTAATCAAATGAAATTGTATTGGGTGAACTCACTAATATTGGGTAATACCATTATGAGTATTTTAGTGGTTTTGATAAAAAACATTGTTTTGAGTATTTAATCACTAAACCAAGAGATTCAATTATAAATTAAATAGTTTTTTATTATCGTACAAGAAACTATAGCTAAATTAAATCTATATGGTAAGAAAAATACATAAATAATCAATAATACTAAATAGTAATTTTTATAATAACCTCTAATCATAAATGAAACCTTGAAAAAATATTTTTCATCATTTCATTAATTATTTCATTTCTTCTTCTCATGATTTAATTTGGTTTTATAGTTATTATTTTCCAATTTACCTTCCATTATGGTTTCATCACTTATATAACTATATGAGTCTCTCCGAATTGTGACTACATCACTTTTTTCTAATGGGTTTTACCCATACTCCTATGAGCTTCATTTTTCGATGGTTTAGGGAACATTTGAAATTTCTAATTTTTATATATTATAATGGGTGTTCCAATTTTGTTTCCATTTCCTTAGTATATGTAGAATATTACTATATATGACATCCCTACAAGGGTAGCTTGTTTAAATAATATCTTTGGTTAAAGTCAAAGAATGGATGTAAAATAAGTTGTTTATGTATCAATTATCAAAACACACTAGATCTATTGGTCTTGGGGTGTGTTTAATTTTGAGAAGTAATTAATATTTATATAAAATTATGTAATGTATGTGTATGTTAATCTTGGGTTGTCTCAATTGGTATTAGAGTGGTGGTATGTTATTTTTAGGCATTATGTAATGAATAATAATAGAATAATACCTCAATTAAACTATGATTAACCAAATGTTATATAGTATAGGTATATACTGGCATCGATTAAAATAAACGTGTAATGATTTAGGAAATATTTGGATTTATTTTCATTATCCTGAGATTTAATAGTCCAATGAATATTATATTATTCTCAGGAACATCATTTGTTTTTATTAAGGTAATAATGATAAAATCATGGTTTTGGGGTGGTGATAGGTATGAAAAATATTGAAATTTTTTTAATTGAGTCTAGATCTATGTATTCCTTCATATCATGATATGTATCTAAGTCTATAAGTTAATTTTATTAATGGTTATCCATTCACCCAAACATAAGTTTTTTTATTAAAGAGGGTTGGGATCCAAAGGATTCAATGGGGTATAAAGTAATATAACCTGAGACAATAAACACTTATAAGTTGAAAACCACCAAAGTAAACTGAACTAATGCTTGTAAAGGAAGTAAATTTACAATCCTAATTTCCCCTTGAAACAAGGAAATCATAAACTTTTTTACCATTATGTCGTGGGTAGATAAATTGTACCCAATTACCAATATGGGTCTTATATGTACAAATATGATATGTAATGGGCCATAGGATGGTGATATTCTGTTATATAAGAGTCAAGGATAAAAAATGGTTAAATTTCATCCAAGTCCAACATAATGTTGTTAGAATGACAGAGATCAATCCCATTATGAATGGTGAAAGCCTCTGTGAGGAGAGAGTCGTAATGTACAAAGAAGATACTGAATGTAATAACAACATATCCAATTAGACAAAAAACAATTCCTATATCCTGCATGAAAACTAGATTGCATGACCCATCAACATCGAACATAATACCACTATTAGGGGGATTCCAACATATAAAATGGAATTATAGAAGAGGTATCTAAATATATGAGGAGGATCTCCTATCATCCATATTCTTACTCTAAGATGATTTTTTCTTCCATCTTTACAAGAGAGTATCTAGTTCAGCCACTATTCTTATGGTTATGATTAATAGATCTGACCACCTATTGCAGGTTCGTTCAAGTCAATCATTGTTCCTCTCATTACAAATGAACATATATTCAGTATCCAAGAGTGTATATGCCTATTTTAACTCATTTTTGTGGATTTCCCTTCCATGGAACAAAATCTGGAGAAAGTATTCCCCAATTAAAACCTGTAAAGACCTAGAAATTCCGTGTAAATATTTTTCAATTATATGAGAATTTTACGAGTCTGTGAAAATTGACGACGCATGATTCTGAGTCCCGGTGTGCCCGGAATGAATTTCTGAACATTTTTTTAGGCACATTCAGTAAACGTTCAAGCCAGTTTTTGTAACTTTTGAACCAGTGCTCAGAATTGAAATCTGAGGACACCATTGATATAAGGACCTGGCCTTAAACATCACTTAATCTTGAGTTACTTCAAGAATACACCATGAGCATCTTTTCAGGTTTAGTGTTTTAGAGAATTAGATCATAAAACATGCATTACATTCCACAATTAAACAAAGTGGTTACATAAAAGATAGAATTCATTTTTCCCATAAACTGAAACATATTTAAAATAAAACATGGATTCTATCTTGACACTTCCTTGACACTATCATCATATCATGTAGCTTTCCCTTGACCTATGAAAAACATTTCAAAAACTTGGGATGTTAATAAAAACCTCATTAAGGGATATAAAAATATGGAAAGGAAACATGAGTATATATATATATAAGAATGAAATCATACTTTACCCATAAAACATACGAACTTTGACATACCTCATCAAATCATGAATAAATCATAGGATTCATAAGACAGAGGGGTAACTTGAGGCATTCATAATATTCTTACGTAAGGAATAACCCTCTTGGTTACGTTTGGAATACCCATCACAGTATATTCCCTAAATCTCTTCGGAGAAACCTCAATGTTTAACCCCTTCATGATAAACAATGCATTGGAAAGCTATATCGGGCCCACCCGCCCTTAGTTTATCACGGAACCACCCATCTTCAAAATAATGCCCAAGAACCACAACATAATCGTATCATATAAAACATGCATAAAGAAAACATAACATTTCCACTTTTCAATCACAATATATCAATACAACACATTGATATAAAAACATTATGAAAACCATTTTCAATACCAAAATAAAATAAAAGAAAACATGGTATTTATTTTTCATTTAAAAAATGGTATGGCTTATAGAGGAAGATGAAACCCAAATAATGGTCATGGCAGTGGAGAAGTCGTTGTCGCCTCATACATACGAAAAAACATTCCCTTTTGTCATTTAGTAAAACGCTTTGTATAAAAAAGATTCATTTCGGATAAATGTAAAATTCAAAGGGATTTATACACTGTATAAATAAATATTGTGTATAAAACATAATACGCCTCAATGAAAGGTGATTGAGACGAAGTCCCATACCTCGGGTCCAACTTGACTCGATCATTCATTATTGTCCTAAATAATAAACTTGAGTTAATTTATACTTTCTTAAGAACCTTTTTCATGTTCATTATTCCTTTTATATCACTTATTACCATGTCATGAACACTATTCAATTATTTAAGTTAATAACGGTCGTTTTAACGATCATTGGTACTTGAGTAAAAAATATGATCTTTATAATTACAAGTTGTTCATGTATCCATTATATCCAGAGTTATACTCATGATCTAGATATCTTATATATCATATATATCCAGTATATAAATGCATTTATAATATAACATAACATTTATAGGTAAGAAATGAAATGCACCGTTCATGGAGACGGTAAGCCGTACGTACGCATGAACGCTACTTCCATTTCTATTTCATATTTAATGGAATTAAAACATAATGATACATAATATTATTATAATTCCAGTATTGTATCATATATAATATCATTTAATCTGTCTTTTATACGTACCACATATGGTATTAACGAATCAAATCACTTTGAGGGGGCGGTAGTCTGCACTTCCTAAAATGAAGATATCGTGTTTACCCATAATGGAAACCAAAAAGGTATGCCATAAATGAAAAATAAAGAAGCTTAAGTAAATCATAAACATATTATATATCATATATAAATGTAGTGACAACTTAATGTCCACCTTTGAAAGTGTTATATGAGTGTTGAACAATCATCGTTTCGTGAGGCATAAATTCTCCATCCACAGAAACAGTATGTTCTTTAACCATTAGATGTAGGTGTGTGTAAGTGTAGGTTGAATCCTTCTTATAACAACATCCTAGTATATTGAAGATACTGGTTTTGTTAAAAATAAGCAATAAAAAGATTTTAGAGGGTTGGAGAAGCAAAATAAAACATAACAACACAAGAGAAAACACTAACATTAAAATGGGTAAGTCTTTTTGATTTGAGCTCAAAGGCTTCCTTGGGAAGACTTATTGTAAAAACCCTCAAATGATAAAGGGTTAAATGACTAAATGATATGACTAATGTCAACAAGGTGCACCTTCCTTTTCGAGAGCCTTCCTGATTAGAACTCCACAGTTAAGCGTGCTTGGCCTGGAGTAGTGATCAGGATGGGTGACCTTCTGGGAAGTTTCCCAGGGTGTGTGTGAGTGAGGACAAAACACACTGGAAAGGAAAAGTGTTGGCTTGTGGAGACTATCATTAGTCAGATGACCCATTCAGGCACGTGGGTGGACCCTGGGGTGGGCCCCACGTGTCCGTGGGGCAACTGGTGGTACCTAGTGGGCCAGGGCCCGACGGCCATGTTAAGGCTGGGTGGTTGTGCTGTCACCGAGACCCGGTTATTATACTTATACCCAAAGTGAGGCTTCTAGGAGTAATATATGGATGTGTAGAGACATAATGGGTAGGGTTTGGCCGAGCCAAAGTCTTGAGAGGTGTGGGTAAGGTGGTAGAGGTGGGGGCCTTTTATAAGAGGAGAGGAGGGGAACTCTTGGAAAGTTATAAAAGGTTACTTCATTATAAAATGATTTTCAGATTTAAAAGGTCCCAAAATTATATATTTTGAGGATAAGGTGGTAAGAGTTCGAAATCCACACATCCAATAGGTTTTTGACATGTGCAGGTCTTATATTTTACATTATCGTTTCATTTTATTTAATTCGTTAAATAATGAGGTAATCGCTGCATCATCATGTTGTCATAAATAAGATAATTTATATAGTATCTAAAAATTAAAAAAAAATATCATGATGTAGGAAATATTTTTAGATTTCTAATAAAAATTTATAGTCAAAAATATGACTTGTATAACCCCATTTAAAAATAGTTTTAGTAAAACAACTCTTGTTTGTGACATTTTTATTTTAACTTTAAATAAAAAGGTATTAATGTCATTTTCCTACCAAAGTGGCTCCATGGGGTCCCCAAGTTTACCCATAGATTTTCTTGGTCGTCCATGACACATCCAATAAGGGTATGACATGTGTCTAGGTCATTTCATACTATTAAAACATTATTTTTACCTTAAACTACACTAATTACCTCTAATCGTGATTAAAAACATAAAAGTTACTATTCACCAAAAAATTATTTTAATCCCATTGAACCACATATTACTTCTTAAGAAAAACCATGTATGTCGGATTTTTGAAATTCAAAACACAGAGGTTGTAAAATTTCATTTAAACGAAAAATCAATTTTTATAAGTACCACTTAGTGGTTTCACTATTCATCAAAATTGAAGTTTTTCAGAAAAATACCAAAACATCACCCTAAGGTATATTTGATATTCCGAATTCAAAAATGATGTCTATTTTCAAAAATTCAAAACATATAAGTTACATTAATTTTATTTAATAATTAATTCCCGTTGTTAGAGCAAATAGCGTGTTTTTATGAAACAATAAGTATCAAAAGATTGACAATAGTTTAAGTCCAATTTCAAAGTGTAATTAATTCCAACGACCACTGTTGGATTAAAAGGTAAAAATATATTCTAATTGCACTTTAAAACCAATTCTAAATATAATCTAATCATATAAATAAATTAAATTAAAAGGATGTTTTTAATTAAAATAAAACATTATTCATTATTCATTAAAAAATGAACTTTATTGGAAAAATACCAAAAATTCACAAAAAGCAAATTTTGATGTCCCTATTATAAAGAAGAATTTTATTTTGTCCAATAGAATATATAAGAGTGACCAAAACTATTTTTATATACGGTTTTCCATCAACATGCGATAAGTCGACCTTTAGTGAATGTTAGAGTATATATGCCTAAAATTGAATTATTTTCGTATATTAAGCCTCTATCCTTTATTGGATAAATGTAGAAACATTTAAAAACATATATAATCATATTTTAGTTATTTCTATTCATTCCCGCCAATACAACGACTATGGGTAAACTACCATTTAAAATAATATTATTTTATTACTAGTGTGCAACGTAAGATTTCAAAGAAACTCTTTGTTGCGTATCGGGTACGCTATCGAACATATAAACCCCTTTAAATTAAAATTAATATTTAATTCATAAATATTAATAAATATTAAAATGATTTATTCTTTATTTTCCTGGGATGTTACATCCTTCCCCCCTGTTGGGAATTTCTTCCTCGCAATTTTATTCACTTATTAAAATAAGTGGGGGTATTTATCCCTCATAGAAATTTCATATTCCCATGTTCCTCTTCAACCATATGGTTTTTCCATAAAACCTTTACCTGGTGAATTACCTTATTCCTCAACACTTTCTCTCTATGGTCAAAAATATGGACTGGTTGTTCTTCATAAGACAGATTCTCTTCCAGCTGAACCACCTCTTTACTCAAAACTTGATATGGATCTGGCATGTAATTCCTTATCATTGAAACATGAAAAACATTGTGTACCTGAGATAAACTAGGAGGTAAAGCCACTCGGTATGCAACTGATCTAACTTTCTCCAGAATTTCATATGGTTCAATGAACATTGGACTCAACTTTCCTTTATTAAAAAATCACATCACACTTTTCCATGGAGAAACTTTGAAAATGACATGATCTCCCACATTGAAAGATAGATCCTTCCTCCGGTTATCTGCATAACTCTTCTTCCTGCTTTGAGCTGTTCTCATGTGTTTCTGTGTCATCTGAACTTTTTCTACCAACTCTTCTACCAATTCTGTTCCCATCAACATCCTTTCACCCACTTTATCACAGAAAGATGGAGTTCGACACCGCTTCCCATATAAATCCTCAAATGGTTCCATCTGTATACTGGAATGAAAACTGTTATTATAAAAACTCAACCAAAGAAAGTTGTTGGTCCCAAAATCCCTGATAATCCATCGAACAAGCACGTAGCATATCCTCCAATGTCTGAATTGTTCATTCCGACTGCCCATCAGATTGAGGATGAAAAGTTATTCTAAAATTTAATTCAGTGCCCAACGACTTCTGAAAGCCTTTCCAAAAGTTAGAAGTGAACCTGAGATCACGGTCAGATATAATGGAGGGAGGAACTCCATGTAACCTGACTATCTCTTTAAGATACAGACGGGAAAGTTTATCTAGGGAAAAATTATCTCGTATGGCAAAGAAATGAGAAGATTTAGTCAAGCAATCAACAATATCCCAGATTTCATTATTACCTCGAGGTGTCTTTGGAAAACGCACAACAAATTCCATGGATATATTCTCCCATTTCCACTCTAGTACTGGTAAAGGCTGAAGCATCCCTTTCGGTAACTGTCGCTCTGCTTTAACCTGTTGACAGGTCAAACAATTCACAGTAAAATCAGCAATATCTATCTTCATTCCGTCCCACCAGTAATACTCCCTAAGATCTCTATACCTCTTAGTACTGCCAGGATGGACTGAGAATGGAGAACTATGATCTTTACATAACAAATCTCTCTTCAACTGTGAATCACACATCACACAAAATCTCTTCCCAAATCTCAAAACAAAATCATTATCAATATTGAATTCAAGAAACTTACCCTTCTGAACCAGCTCTACCTTTTTCGGCAACTCACTGTCTTGCTTCTGTGCTTGCTTAATTCTTTCTGATAGAGAAGATTTCCATGATACCTAAAACAAAACAGAAGGGAATTCTTCACCAACAACTTCTATACCAATGTTCATAAAATCCTTAACCAAAGGATCACGTTCCAAATGAAACATTGCTAATGAAGCATTTCTTTTTCGACTCAAACCATCAGCCACTTTATTTTCTTTTCTCAGATGATAATTAATTGTACAATCATAATCCTTGATTAATTCTAGCCATATCCTCTGTATCATGTTCAATTATTTATGAGTGAATATATACTTTAAACTTTTGTGATTGGTATATATTTCACACTTTAATCCATACAAATGATGCCTCCAAATTTTTAAAGAGAAAAAAACAGTAGATAAATACAAATCATGTGTAGGGTAATTTACCTCATGAGTTTTCAACTGTCATGAAGCATAAGCAATTACCTGATCATTATGCATTAAGCCGCAACCAATTCCTTTCAATGAAGCATCACTATAGATAACAAACTCCCCATTCCTCGAAGGTAGTGCCAAAACTGGAGCATTCGCCAATCTTCTTTTCAGTTCCTGAAAACAATCATCACATTTTTTTGTCCAGATAAACATAAAACCCTTCTGAGTTAGCTTATTCATTGGACTAGATAACCATGAAAAATTTCTAACAAACATTCGGTAATAGCCTGCCAAACCAAGGAAGCTACGAATATGAGTTACATTTGTGGGGCTTGGCCATTCTTCCACAAACTTTGTTTGTGCGGGATCAATAGTTATCCCATCTTTAGAAACAATATGACCAAGGAAAGAAATTTTTTGCAACCAAAACTCACACTTTATGAATTTCCCATAAATTTTCTTTCCATTTATGGTTTTCAAAATCACCCTTAAATGTCTTTCATGATCCTCTTTACTTTTAGAAAACACCAAAATATCATCAATGAAAACAACCACAAACATATCCAAGAACTCATGGAAAATTCTATTCATAAGGTCCATGAATACAACAGGTGCATTGGTTAGCCCAAAAGGCATTACTAGAAATTTATAATGGCCATATCTTGTACAAAACGCGGTCTTCGGAATATCTTCTTACATTACCTTCAACTGATGGTACCCCGATCTCAGGTCAATCTTTAAAAAATACTGAGCTCCCTGGAGCTGATCAAACAAATCATCGATATGAGGCAAAGGATATTTGTTCTTAACAGTGATGTTATTCAAGGATCTATAATCAATGAAAAGTCTCATAGTACCATCTTTCTTTTTAACAAATAAAATAGGATCACCCCAAGGTGATGTGCTAGGTCGAATGAAACCTTTCTCTAGTAAATCTTGCAATTTCTCCTTCACCTCTAAATGTTCAATTTGATTCATTCGATAAGGGGGTTTTGAAATTGGCTTAGCATCAGGAATTAAGTGTACAGTAAAATCAACATCTCGATCTAGTATTATTCGAGGAAACTCATCAGGAAAAACATCAGGATACTCATTTACGACTGGCACATCATTAATCGGAACAATTCCCATGTTTTCAACAATATGTGCAAGGTAATATTCATTTCCATATTTACAAGTTTCTCGACCTATTGATACATTATCAATAGTAAGGGTTCATTCTTGTACACAAACTGAAAGTCTTTCTAAAAAGAAACTTCTTTAGCTCTACATTCAATCTTTGCATGGTAAATAGAGATCCAATCCATACCCAGGATAACACCAAACACTACTAGAGGTAAAAAAATAAGGTTTGCAAGTAGGTTCTTTCCACAGATAAGGATAGGGAGATTCTTATAAATTCTTTTTGCCTCAACATTTCCCCCAGGTGTTTTTACCAAAATTTTAGGAGTCATTCCTTCAGATGGTATTCAAATTTTACTAGAAAATTTTTTAGAGATAAATGAATGTGTAGACCTCGAATGAAAAAACACACTGGGATAATATATAAAGAACAAAGTACCTGATACAACTTCGTTTGATGGCCCGAAATCTGCTGAAGTAGTTGCAGTGGATTTCACCCCCCTTTCTTCTTGTAGTCTAACTTCTTCCCATCACTCGAGCTCTTTGTCAGACACTCATTTTCATAGTGACCCATCTCATTGCACTTAAAATATTTCACTAACTATAAATAAAATTTGGTCTTACCATTACCCTGATCTTTTTCAGTGAAATCACGAGCTTTATGTCCCATATTACCACATCGGTAACACTTTCTAGAATTCAGAAGTCATTCCCCTGCTTGCCTTTTCCCACATTTATCACAAATTGAAAACTTAGTTTTCTTACCATCAGACCTTTTTGAAGATTTATTTCCTTTCTCCTGCCACCTCAGTCTCTTCTTCTACTGGTTGTTATAGAACACTTTATCATCAACAAACTCCATTTACACCTTCTCAGCACATCGTATAAGTTTTCATAACTTTTGAACTCATGAGAATCCAATTCCCTTCGATATTTTGTCTTTAATCCTGAGTAAAAACGATTGATTTTATTATCAAGGTCTCAGATAAAATTTGGAGCATTCCTTGCCAATAGAGTGAACCTCTCTTCATAGTCAGCCACTGAGTCTTCCTCTTGCCTCAATTCCAAGAATTGTTTTTCCATCCTAAGTAGAACCGCCTTAGGAAAATACTTCTCAAGAAACATACCTTTGAATTCATCCCAGTCGAGAGCATCAATCTCATCAGCGTCCCTGATATTTTTAACCATCGACCACCACTGATCTGCTTCACCCTCCTAACGGTATATAGAAAGACTAACCTTTTCATTGTCTGAACACCCCATGGCATAGAAAATATTCTCCAGTGCTTTAATCCACCCTTCAGCTAGCATAGGGTCAGATAATCCTCTGAATGATGGGGGATGTTGCCTCATGAAATGTTCCACCACTGACATGTTCCTCTGTGGTTGATCTGGATGATCTCGTGCATGGATACCACCACCATTTATCGCTTGAGTCAACTGCGCCATTACTGGAACAAACTGTTCAGTTCCAATTCCGACCATCTCAGGATGCTGATTCGGAAGGTTATTTCCTTCTATATCCCTTCCTACCACTGCTTCCTTGGTTCCTCTGAGGAAAACCATTCTGAACAAACATGTCTTAGATGAAGCAACATGGTAATCTTCAAATGCTATATCATTTCAATTTGACTATAATGAAAATATTTTTGGATAATAATTTAATAGAATTATAACTCCTAAAGTTATCTAAACCTCCCTCTAATACCAACTATAAGGCCCCAGACTTAAACATCACTTAATCTTGAGTTACTTCAAGAATACACGTTGAGGGTATTTTCAGGTTTAGAGTTTTAGATAATTAGATCATAAAACATGCATTACATTCAACATTTAAACAAAGTGGTTACATAAAAGATAGTATTCATTTTTCCCATCAACGGAAACATATTTAAAATAAAACATGGATTCTATCTTGACATTTCCTTGACACTATAATCATATCATGTACCTTTCCCTTGACCTGTGAAAAACATTTCAAAATCTTGGGATGAGAATAAAAAGCTCAGTAAGGGATATAAAAATAGGGAGACGAAACATTAGAACATATATACATAAGAATGAAATCATACTTTACCCATAAAACATAAGTACTTTAACATACCTCATCAAATCATGAATAAATCATATAAATCATAAGACATAAAGGTAACATGAGTCATTCATAACATTCTTATGTAGGGAGTAACCCTCTTGGTTACATTTGGAATACCCATCACAGTATATTCCCTAAATCTCTTTAGAGAAACCTAAATGTTTAACCCCTTCGCATTACCCAATGCATTGGAGAGCTATATCAGGCTCACCCGCCCTTAGTTTATCACGGAACCACCTGTCGTCAAAATAATTCCCAAGAACCATAACATAATCGTATCACATAAAACATGCATAATGGAAACATAACATTTCCAGTTTTCAATCACAAGATACCAATACAACACATTGATATAAAAACATTACGATAACCATTTTCAATACCAAAATAAAATAAAAGTAAAGATGGTATTTATTTTTCATTTGAAAAAAGGTATGGCTTGTAGAGGAAGCTGAAACTCAAATAATGGTCACGACGGCGGAGAAGTCGTTGTCGCCGCATACATACGACAAAAACATTCTCTTTTGTCGTTTAGTAAAATGATTTGTATAAAAAATATTCCTTTCAGATAAATGTAAAATTCAAAAGGGTTCATACACTATATAAAATAATGTTTTGTATAAAACATAATATTCCTCAATGAAAGAAGATTGAGATGATGTCCCATACCTCGGATCCGACTTGACTCGATCGTTCATTAATGTCCTGAATAATACTCTTGATTTAATTTATACTTGCTTAAGAATATTTTTCAGGTTCATTATTCCTTTTATATCACTTATTACCATGTCATGAAAACTATGAAATTATTTAAGTTAATAACGGTCGTTTTAACGATCATTGGTACTTGATTCAAAAAAATTCTCTTTATAATTACAAGATGTTAATGTATCCATTATATCTAGAGTTATACACATGATTTATATATCATATATATCATATATATCCAGTATATACAAGCATTTATAATATTACATAACATTTAGAGGTAAGAAATGAAATTGCACCGTTCATGGAGACGGTAAGTCGTACGTACCCATGAACGCTACTTCCATTTCTATTTCATATTTAATGGAATTAAAACATAATGATACATAATGGTATTATAATTATAGTATTGTATCATATATAATATCATTAAATCTATCCTTCATAGGTACCACGTATGGTATTAACAAATCAAATCACTTTGAGGGGGCGGTCGTCCGCACATCCTAAAATGAAGATATCATGTTTACCCATAATGGAAACCATAAAAGTATGCCATAAATGAAAAATACAGAAGCTTAAGTAAAACATAAACATATTATATATCATATATAAATGTATTTACATCTTAATGGCCACCATTGTTGGTATTATATGAGTGTTGAACAATCATCGTTTCGTGAGGCAGAAAATCACCATCCACAGAAACATTATGTTCTTTAACCATTAGATGTAGGTCTGTGTAAGTGTAGCAATACTAGAAAAGGGGACATTGAAGCCCCCCAGAATTGGGCGACCGCCATTGGTGGTCGCTATAGATATCTAATAGCGACCGCCAATGGTGGTCGCTGGCCTTGATAAAAAAACGAACCTTTTTGCGCCCCCCCCCCCCCCCCCCCCGTCGTCGCCCCCCCGACGCTGCCCTCCCCCCCCGCCTCCCGGCCTCCCCCGCCGCCCGGCCTCCCCCACTCCCCCCCCCCCCCCGTCGCCCCCCCCCCCCCCGACGCCGCCCTCCCCCCCCCCACCCCCCCCCCACTCCCCCCCCCCCGCCTCCTGGGCTCCCCCGCTGCCCGGCCTCCCCCGCCGCACTCTCTCCACCCTCCGCCCTCCGCCCTCCTCCCCCTTAGACCTCCCCCCCACCCCGGACGGCTCCGGCACCCCGGACAGCCCCCCCCCCCCCCCCCCCCGCACCCCGGACGCCCCCCCCCCCCCCCCCCCCGCACCTCACACAGTCCCCCCCCCCCTCGCTGCTCGTGCCCCGTCCCCTCACCGCCTCCTCTCCTCCATCTCCCTGCCGCCGCCACCCATCCCCTCCCTTGCTGCACCGCCTTTGGCTCCGGCTCCCCTTCGCTGCCTCCTCTTTCTCTCGCTGCACCGCCTTCGGCTCCCCTCCCTTTCAAGTTTGTCGCTCAATCAGGTAACATGGGATTTTAGTTACATTATTATTTTATCAATGGTTCATAAACAAATGATTAATATTTATTTTAAATATAGTTGATTTGAAAAATGTAAATGTAATAAGTATTGTGTAAATGTTTGTTATGAAGATATAATTATGGATAAGAGTTGGATTGATCTTCCAAATCGAACGTCTAGAAAATATTTCAATGGAATTATGCAGTTTATTGACTTCACGAGAGGATTTGAATGTGACTATATTAGTTGTCCATGTAGAAAATGTGCTAACAGATATTAATTTACATGAGATACTGTGAGGGAGCACCTTTTCTTTAATGGATTTCTGAAAAATTATAAGAGTTGGACTCGTCATGGAGAAGAATATGTTCGTTGTCAAAATACAGATGCAGCTCAGATGGATGTTGATGCAAGGATGACTGATCCAATGCATGAAATGCTTACTGAAATGGTACGTGGGTTTTATCCCAAAGGCATTGACATCTAGAATCTTGAGAGCAGTGAGATAAATCTTCGCTCTGGTGCAGATCGTGATTCGAGGAGGTTTTATGAAGCACTTGATGATGCGAAAACAGAATTATATCCTGGATGTACTTCTTACAATAAACTGTCATTTATCGTGGAGTTGTTTCATTTGAAGACTTTGAATATTTGGTCAGACACATCATTCGACATACTTTTGGTTTTATTGTAAAAAGTTCTTCCTGTCAACGCTAAGATTCCTGAGTCGTATTACTATGCTCGTAAGTTGACATAGAACTTAGTTTTTACATATGAGACCATAGATGCATGTGGTTACAAATGTATGTTGTTTAGAAAAGAAACTGCCCATTTTGATATTTGTACGGTTTGTGGTGCTTCTAGGTGGAAAAAGAACAGGGGAAATAATACTCATCAAAGTCAGATTGCGATATAGGGGAAACTGATTGCTGTAAAGAAAATGCGTTACTTTCCCCTTAATCTGAAGTTGAAAAGATTTTTTATGTCATCTAAAGTTTCTAATTTAATGAGACGGCATGCAGAAAGAGTTCATTAAAGTGATATGTTAACCCACCCGGCAGACTCTCATGCATGGAAGGATTTTGATAAGAGACATCCCGACTTTGCTAAAGATGTTCGTAATGTCTGATTGGGATTGGCAGTAGATGGTTTCAATCCATTCAAGTCTATCCTTGGTGCAACTCATAGCACATGGCCCGTGGTGTTGGTTCCATATAATCTTCCTCTGTGGCTTTGTATGAAGCAACAATTTATATTACTTTCCACTCTTATTGATGGACCTAAAAGTCCGGGGGATAAGATTGATGTTTACCTTCACCCATTTATTGATTAGTTGAATGAATTTTGGGGCGATGGTGTGATGAATTATGACTGCGAAACGAATGAAATGTTCAAACTGCATGCTGCTTTATTGTGGACAATCAATGATTTCCCAGCATATGCAAATTTATCAGGCTACAGTACGAAAGGGGAATTTGCTTTCCCTTGTTGCAATAAAAGTAAAAAATCTGTATGGCTTAAACATTCCAAAAAATGGGAATACATGGGTCACAAGCGTTTTCTCCCTCCTCAGCACAGATTCAGAAAGGACAGAGTGGCATTTGATGGTTCTAGAGAGTTCATCCTAGCACCAAAGATCATGACAGGAGTCGAAATGTTATCGCAGATTGAGGAAGAAAACATCTGCACGGTATATGTCATTCAGGATTTGGTGGCTCCTCCAATACGTAATATTCGTGCTGCGGGTAGGCAGCGCAGTCACAATTGGAAATAGAAAAGTATTTTTTATAGTCTTCTGTATTGGAAAACTAACATGTTGAGGCATAATTAGGATGTCATGCACATTGAAAAAAATGTTTGTGATAACATATTGTGGACCATTTTAGATTTCAGTGGAAAATCAAAGGACCATGTTAATGCACGCCGTGATTTGGAAGAAATGGGTTTAAGGAAACAGTTGCATTTACAATTAGCTAAGGGAAACATGGAATATATGTCTGCTGCACAGTATACGATGACTACAGAGTAGAAAGAGACATTTATTTCCATTTTGAAGATGGTCAAGGTGCCTGATGGTTATTCTTCTAATATTTCAAAGTGTGTGAATCTGACGAGCATGACATTGCAAGGGTTGAAAAGTAATGACAATCACATATTAATTCAGCAGTTGATTCCAATCGCAATTTGTGATTGTTTATCCCCCAATTTTGTTCATCCCTTGATTGAGATGAGTAATTTTTTTAGACAGCTTTGTTTAAGAAATCAACGAATGAGTGATTTAAAAAGTTTGCAGGACCGAATTGTACTTACGCTTTGTCACTTTGAGGAACTTTCCCCCCCCCCTCTTTTTTCGATGTTATGGTCCACTTGACAGTGCACCTAACTGTTGAAGTAATGGCTGCTGGTCCAGTGCAATTCGGGTGGATGTATCCTATTGAACGGTATTTGAGTACATTGAAAAGATTTTTATACAACAGAGATCGTCCAGAGGCATCAATATCCAATGGTTATTTTATGGAAGAGTGTACTACCTTTTGTGCAGAATATCTTACGGATGTTGAAACAAAATTAGATAAGCCCTCTCGGATTCATGATGGTCCAGTTGGAGAAGGAACCACATTTGATATGGACAACATCGAGTGGATACAAGCACATCGATATATCTTGTTCAATACTCCATTAGTTGCACCATTAATGCAGTAAGTATCTTATCAATGTGCTTGTATAACTTTTACATATTTTGTTTGCATAAGATGATCTTTTAAACATCGCGTTATCATTTGCAGGAAACACATTAATGAGATAAAAGAAGAGATGCATCATGCGACTGAGTTGCAAATTCAACAATCTCATTATGCGTCATTTCATGATTGGTTCAAGGATTATGTATGTATAAATTGATTTTCATTATGAGTGAAGTATTATACTAATTCTTTCTGCATATATCAGTATTGATTTTTATAAATTATGTAGGTTCGTAAGCTGAGGGAGTTAGGGGACCCCATGCTACCTGAAGTATTTATCCAACTGGATGAGGGTCCATCTATAACAGCTCATCGTTATAAAGCTATTGATGCTAATGGTTTTCGATTTCGCATTAAAGATGTTGACGACAAACGAGCAACACAAAGCAGTGGCATCGGTTGTCCCTTTGTTGATTCTGGTTATTACTATGGTCAATTGATAGACATCATTGAAGTTGTAAACACACATGGTTTGAAGTACATATTGTTAAAGTGTAATTGGGTTGATCCAGTGCGTGGATGTAAAGTCGATCAATATCAGTTTTCATTGGTGAATTTTAACTATATGTTATACAGAAATAATGAACGAGTTGAGAATGAACCTTTCATTTTGACATCACAAGCAGAACAAGTATTCTTCGTTACTTTGCCTTCGGATCCAAGTTGTCATGTTGTTGTCAAAATGTCTCGGCGAGGAGTGTTTTTATTTGAAGAAGATGAACCCAAGACTGTTCCGTTTTTTTACCAACAACTTGGTCAACATACCATAGTTCAACGTGAAGAAGATATTTATTGGGTCAGAGCGGCTGTTGAAGGAGAAACAGTCGATTTTCATGCTTAATGAAAGGTATAATTGTTTTCCCGCTATTTAGTAGAATTTCCTAGGATATCATAAATTATCTAATCATTTTATAAATCATTATAAGTTTTAATCCTCACTTTTGTAAGTTAATTCAATCATAAATATTTAGGTTGTTTTTACTCTTGATTTATTGATGTTATGGTCGGTGTATCATCCCTTTGAGGTATTCTTCATCTGATTCATGTGCTGCTTGAATTTTTATTAGTTCTATCTGAAATTTGGCTATGCATTGACTGGTTTTGTACATTATTTGTATATCTGTTTTGTTAACTTTCTGATTTTTTAAAATTCATTCACAACTAATTATTCAATCCATTTTTTGTTTGATTAACAGTTGTACAAGTTTGATTTTTTAAGAACAATCCAATTTATCTTTTAAACACTTTGGACCCATTACTGATGTTTTCTATGACTGCAGACATTTCAGGGGAAGAGGCAGAAGATCCACATCATCCATCTGAGGCATCTACGTCTCAGGGTCGAAGTATGTTTGAATGTCATTGTCTATATTTTTTATGTAATTGACATACATATATATATATATATAACATTTTTCAATTTATATATAAAATTGTTTTCAACAGGATCAGACTCAACTGCTTCTTCCTCTCTTAGGAGAGGCCCTGGTCGTGGCATATTATCATGGAATTCCGACACGACGATAGATGTTTCATTTGATGAGGTTTTTCATCCTATGGAACCGAATTCCCCGACATTTATTCGTCAGTTGGGTCATATCATATGTGACCCTCATTGATTTCCATTGACCACGCGTGACTGGGCTTCTATCCCTCAGGACACATTATATCTTCTATGGAGGGAGGTTCAGGTAAGAAAATCATTTTACTTTATTTTCTGTGTATAAAGAATACTAATATGTTTGATTATTTTCTTTATAGGAAAATTTGAAAGTATGCCCTGAAGAGTTTCGGCCTGTGTGTATGAGAAAATGTCGTAAGATGTGGAAAGATTATAAAGGCAAAGTGAAGAGGGACCACTGGGTACCAAATGTGGGTGCCCTAGACATTTTGGAAAAAGTCTCGAGAGGTGTCCTCCCGACTCAGTGGTGTGACTTGGTTGCATATTGGTCTACTGAGGGTGTTACGGTTTGTATATTAATTATTTTGTTGTATATATATTTTCATGAATATGTGATTTGTTTGAAATTTGAATGAATTGAATGTAGGAGGTGTCAACACGCCATTCTGAGAATCGAGCATTGCAGGGACCACCTCACAGGCTCAGGACTCATCACGTGTCTCAGATCCGACATGAGGTATATATTATTCATTTTTTAATTTATTAATTAATATGGTTTTGTGTTTATATTCATTTAATATACAGTTGCGAGAGAAAGGTGCAGCAACTGATAAAATGTCGGTGTGGATGAGGACTCGTGATCGCAATGATCCAGAGGTTGCAGCATTGATAGTAAGTGTCTGTACTTACCAATAATTACATAAATCTATATATTAACATATATATATTTATATATATTTAAATATTTCACAGGCTCAATTTGAAGCTGAGTTAGAACATCTGCCAGAGGACCAGCGACAGCTTCCCATGCGACGGGATGAGATCTTTCATCGCATTATCGGTAGGGACGGGCATGGCTATAGTTTGACCTATGGAGTAGAGATTCCTCATTCTGTAGTGTCACGCGCTGCGGTTGTCGGTCCTGTTGTTGCTCATATGACACATCAGATGTCAGATTTTGAGGCACGGCTGCGCGCTTCCGAGGAGGCAAATGTGGAATTGACAGCTGAGGTTAGAGCACTGCGGGAATATGTGCGTCGAGCTGATGGTGCATGGGATCATACGACGCAGGTATATACTGTATTTATTTATTTAATTTAAATTATTTTTGTTATTAAAATATTTATAATGTCTATTTTTTGTAGGCCCCTGGCCCACCAGAAGGAGGTAGCAGTGATGACAACGCGTGACGCATCATATATTCACGAGATATGTTTTTTGTTTTTACTGCTGGGGTTGACATTGATGTACTGTATTTATTCATTTAATTTAAATTATAAGGTTGTGTACTTACAATTTCTTTCTTTTCTTGTCTATTATATGATAGCTAATATTATCTAAGGCGTGCATTTAAAAACTCTAACCCCCAGCACCCCCGTACAGCCCCCCCGCACCCCCGAACAGCCCCCCGCACAACCGTACAACCCCCCGCCCCCTCGTACATCCCCCCCTCCCCCCCGCACCCCTGTACTGCCCCCCGCACCCCCGTACAGCCCCCGGCACCCCCGGACAGCCCCCCCACACCCCCGTACAGCCCCCCGCACCCCCGTACAGCCCCCCGACACCCTTGTACAGCCCCCTGCACCCCCCGGACAGCCCCCCCCCCACCCCCGTACAGCCCCCGCACCCCCGGACAGCCCCCCCAGACCCTCGTACAGCCCCCACGCACCCACGGACAGCCCCCCCCCCCCCTGCACCCACAGACAGCCCCCTCGCACCCCCGTAAAGCCCCCCTCACCACCGTACACCCCCCCCCCCGGCAACCCCGTACAGCCCCCCGCACCCTAGGACAACCCCCCCCCCCCCCCCCCCCGCACCCCCGTACAGCCCCCGCACCCCCGTACAGCCCCCCGCACCCCCGTACAGCCCCCCGGCACCCCCGTACAGCCCCCCGCACCCCCAGACAGCCCCCCCACACCCCCGTACAGCCCCCCGCACCCCCGTACAGCCCCCCCGGCACCCCCGTACAACCCCCCACACCCCCGGACAGCCCCCCCACCCCCGGATAGCCCCCCACACCCACATACAGTTCGGAGAAAACGTGCTCCGAACGACCTGAAACCGCACGAGAACGATAGAAATATTATTCCTGAAAATCATGGGGAGGCGGCACGTCCATCGGACGTGCGGTCCGCGCGGCACGACCGAATGTGTCGTTTTCAGCAGCGCGACGCGCGCTGAAATTGCGCGTCGGGTGGTCAAAACCACCCGAACGACCTCCAAATGCCATGAAACCGTACGACAACAGCCGGTGCATGAATTCTGAAATGGTCGGCCAGACGGAACGTCATTCGGAGTTTTCGTTTGACCGCGGCGGCCGGAAACGCGTTTCCATCGCCAAAAAACACCAAAACGGCGTGTGGCGGTCCAATTCGGAGATAACGTGCTCCGAACAATCTGAAACTGCACGAGAACGATAGAAATATTATTTCTGAGATGCAGGGGGATGCGGCACATCCATCGGACGTGCGGTGCGCGCGGCACGACCGAATTTGTCGTTTTCAGCAGCGCGGCGCGCACTGAAATTGCGCATCGGGGGGTCAAAACCACCCGAACGACCTCCGAATGTCACGAAACCGCACGACAACATCCGGTGCGTGAATTGTGAAATGGTCGGCCAGAAGGCACATCATTCGGAGGTGCCTTTTGACCGCGGCGGCCAGAAACGCGTTTCCGGCGCCATAAAACACCAAAACGGTGTGCAGTGGTCCAATTCGGAGCAAACGTGCTCCGAATGACCTTAAACCACACGAGAACGATAGAAAAATATTATTCCTGAGATACAGGTGGAGGCGGAACATCCATAGGATGTGCGGTGCGCGCGACACGACCGAATGTGTCGTTTTCAGCAGCGCGGCACGCGCTGAAATTGCGCGTCGGGGGGGTCAAAACCACCCGAACGACCTCCGAATACCACGAAACTGTACGAAAATAGCCGATGCGTGAATTGTGAAATGGTCGGCCAGACGTCACATCATTCGGAGGTGTCGTTTGACCGCGACGGCCGGAAACGCGTTTCCGGCGCCATAAAAAAACAAAACGGCGTGTGTCGGTCCAATTCAGAGAAAACGTGCTCCGAACAACCTGAAACCGCATGAGAATGATATAAATATTATTCCTGAGATTCAGGAGGAGGCGGCACATCCATCGGACGTGCGGTGCGCGCGGCACGACCGAATGTGTCGTTTTCAGCAGCGCGGTGCGCGCTGAAATGGAGCGTTGGGTGGTCAAAACCACCCAAACGACTTCTGAATGCCACGAAACCGTACGAAAACAGCCGGTGCATGAATTGTGAAATGGTCAGCTAGACGGCACGTCATTCGGAGGTTCCGTTTGACCGCAGCGGCCGGAAACGCGTGTTCGGCCCCATAAAACACCAAAATGGCGTGCGGCGGTCCAATTCGGAGCAAACGTACTCCAAACGACCTGAAACTGCATGATAACGATAGAAATATTATTCCTGAGATGCAGGAGGAGGCGGAACGTCCATCGGACGTGCGGTGCGCGCGGCACGACTGAATGTGTCGTTTTAAGCAGCGCGGCGCGTGCTGAAATGGCGCGTCGGGGGGTCAAAACCACGCGAACGACCTCTGAATGTCACGAAACCTCACAAAAACAACCGGTGCGTGAATTGTGAAATGGTCGGCTAGACGGCACGTCAGTCGGAGGTACCGTTTGACCGCAGCGGCCGGAAACGCGTTTCTGGCGCCACAAAACACCAAAACGGCGTGCGGCAGTCCAATTCGGAGTAAACGTGCTCCGAACGACTTGAAATGGCACGAGAACGATAGAAATATTATTCCTGAGATGTAGGAGGAAGCGGCACGTCCATCGGGCGTGTGGTGCACGCGGCACGACCGAATGTGTCGTTTTCAGCAGCGCGGCGCGCGCTGAAATGGCGCGTTGGGTGGTCAAAACCACCCGAACGACCTCCGAATGCCAATAAACCGTACGACAATAGCCGGTGCATGAATTGTAAAATGTTCAACCAGACAGGATGTCATTCGAAGGTGTCGTTTGACCGCGGTGGTCGGAAACGCGTTTCCGGCGCCATAAAACACCAAAACGGCGTGTGGCGGTCTAATTCGGAGCAAACGTGTTCCGAACAACCTGAAACCGCACGAGAACGATATAAATATTATTTCTGAGTTGCAGGAGGAGGCGGCACGTCCATAGGACATGCGGTGCGCGCGGCACGACCAAATGTGTCGTTTTTAGCAGCGCGGCGCGCGCTGAAATGGCGCGTCGGGGGGTCAAAACCACCCGAACGACCTCTAAATGTCACGAAATCGCACGACAACATCCGGTGCATGAATTGTGAAATGGTCGGCCAGACGAAACGTCATTCGGAGGTGCCGTTTGACCGCGGCGGCCAGAAACGCGTTTCCGGAGCCATAAAATACCAAAACGGCGTACGGCGGTCCAATTCGGAAAAAACGTGCTCCGAATGACCTGAAACCGCACGAGAACGATATAAATATTATTCTTGAGATGCAGGAGGAGGCGGCACGTCCATCAAAGGTGTGGTGCGCGCGGCACGACCGAATGTGTCGTTTTCAGCAGCGCGGCACGCGCTGAAATGGCGCGTTGGGGGGGTCAAAACCACCCGAACGACCGTAGAATGTCACAAAACCGCATGACAACATCCGGTGCGTGCATTGTGAAATGGTTGGCCAAACAGCACGTCATTCGGAGGTGCCGTTTGACCGCGGCTGCCGGAAACGCGTTTTCGGCGCCATAAAACACCAAAACGGCGTGCAGCGGTCCAATTCGGAGCAAACGTGCTCCGAACGACCTGAAACCGCACGAGAACGATATAAATATTATTCCTGAGATGCAGGGGGAGGCGGAACATCCATCGGACATACGGTGCGCGCGGTATGACCGAATGTGTCGTTTTCAGCAGCGCGGTGCGCTGAAATTGCGCGTCGGGGGGTCAAAACCACCCAAACGACTTCCGAATGCCATGAAACCGCGCGACAACAGCCGGTGCATGATTTTTGAAATGGTCGGCTAGACGGAACGTCATTCGGAGGTTCCGTTTGACCGCGGCGGCCGGAAACGCTTTTCCAGCGTCATAAAACACCAAAACGGCGTGCGGCGGTCCAATTCGGAGAAAACGTGATCCGAACGACCTGAAACCGCACAAGAACGATATAAATATTATTCCTGAGATGAAGGAGGAGGCGGCACATCCATCAGACTTGCGGTGCGCGCGGCACGACCGAATGTGTCCTTTTCAACAGCGCGACGCACGCTGAAATGGCACGTTGGGGGGTCAAAACCACCCGAACGACCTTCGAATGCCACGAAACCGCACGACAACATCCGATGCGTGAATTGTGAAATGGTCGGCCATACGTCAAGTCATTCGGAGGTGCCGTTTGACCGCGGCGTACGGCTGTCCTATTCGGAGCAAACGTGCTCCGAACGACCTGAAACCGCACGAGAACGATAGAAATATTATTCCTGAGATGCAGGGGGAGGCGGCACATCCATCGGACGTGCGGTGCGTGCGGCACGACCGAATGTGTCGTTTTCAGCAGCGCGGCGCGCGCTGAAATTGCACGTCGGGGGGTCAAAACCACCCGAACGACCTTCGAATGCCACGAAACCGTACAAAAACAACTGGTGCGTGAATTGTCAAATGTTTGGCCAGACAACATGTCATTCAGAGGAGCCGTTTGACCACGGCGGCCAGAAACACGTTTCCGGCGCCAAAAAACACCAAAACTGTGTGCGGCGGTCCAATTCAGAGAAAACGTGCTCCGACCAACCTGAAACCGCACAAGAACGATAGAAATATTATTCCTGAGATGCAGGGGGAGGCGGCACGTCCATCAGACGTGCGGTGCGCACAACACGTCCAAATGTGTCGTTTTCAGCAGCTCGACGCGCGTTGAAATGGCGCGTTGGAGGGTCAAAACCACCCGATTGACCTCCGAATGTCACGAAACCATACTACAACATCCATTGCATGAATTGTGAAATGGTCGGGTAGACACCATGTCAATCGGAGGTGCCGTTTGACCGCGGCGGCCGGAAACACGTTTCCGGAGTCATAAAGCACCAAAACGGCGTGCGGCGGACAAATTCGGAGAAAACATGGTCCAAACGACCTGAAACCAAACGAGAATGATAGGAATATTATTCCTGAGATGTAGGAGGAGGCGGCACGTCCATCAGACGTGCGGTGCACGCGACACGACAAAATGTGTCTTTTTCAGCAGCTCGACGCGCGCTGAAATGGCGCGTTGGGGGGTCAAAACCACCCGAACGACCTCCGAATGTCACGAAACCGCACGACAATATCCGTTGCGTCAATTTTAAAATGGTCGGGCAGACGGAATGTCAATCGGAGGTGCCGTTTGACCGCGGAGGCCGAAAACGCGTTTCCGGAGTCATAAAACACCAAAACGGCTTGCGGTGGACGAATTCGGAGCAAACGTGCTCCGAACGGCCTGAAACCGCACGAGAACGATAACAATATTATTCCTAAGATGAAGGAGGAGGCGGCACGTCCATCAGACATGCGGTGCACGCGGCACGACCAAATGCATCGTTTTGAGCAGCTCGGCACGCGCTGAAATGGCGCGTTGGGGGGTCAAAACTACCCGAATGACCTCCGAATGCCACAAAACCGCACGACAACATCCGTTGTGTGAATTGTGAAATGGTCGGAGAGATGGGCCATCAATCAGAGGTGTCGTTTGACCGCGGTGGACAGAAATGCATTTCCGGAGTTATAAAACACCAAAACGGCGTGCAGCGGTCGAATTCGGAGCAAACGTGCTCCGAAAAACCTGAAATGATAGCATTTCTTAAATCGGGGGTTTTAAATTATTATAGCACAATGATTCGATATTATACATATATTTGATATTATATATATTAAAACATTTAAAATATATTATATATATATATATTTAAAATATTTTATTTAATAGTATATATGTGAATATTTATTTTAATATATATATATTTATTTATTTATTGATTTATTTCAGTGAACATTTTTTTAAAAAATTTCACTATAGAGACCTCTTTTTGGCGGTCACTGGAGGCCGAAATCCGGTCCTCCTATAGCGACTGCCATTGGCGGTCGTTATAGGCCTCTAGCGACGAGGCTAAAGCGACCGCCAATGGCGGTCGCTGGGCGGCCGCTAGAGCACTATAGCGACCACTTTTGGTGGTCACTATAGGAGGTTTTTTTAGTAGTGTAGCTCGAATACTTCTTATAACAACATCCTATTATATTGAAGATACTTTTGTTGTTACAAAATAAAGGAATAAAAAGAGTTTAGAGGGTTGGAGAAGCAAAATAAAACATAAGAACACAAGAGAAAACACTACCTTCAAAACGGGTAACTCTTTTTGATTTGAGCTCAAAGGCTTCCGTGGGAAGACTTCTGCCCAAAGTGAGACTTCTAAGAGTAAGATAGGGATTTGGAGAGGAAAAATGGGCCAGGTTTGGCTGAACCAAAGACTTGAGAGTAGTGGGTAAGGTGGTAGAGGTGGGGGCCTTTTATAAGAGGAGAGGAGGTGCACTCTTGGAAAGTTATAAAAGATTACTTTATTATAAAATTCATTTCAGATTTAAAAGGTCCCAAAATTATATATTTATAGGATAAGGTGCTGAGAGTTCTAAATCCACCCATCCAATAGTTTTTTGACATGTGTAGGTCTTATATTTTACATTATCTTTTCATTTTATTTAAATCATTAAATAATGAGGTAATCGATGCATCATCATGGGGTCATAAATAATTTAATTTATTTAGTGTCTAAAAATTATAAAAAAATATCATGTTGTTGGAAATCATTATAAATTTCTAAAGAATTTTTATAGTAAAAAATATGACTTGTATAAACCCATTTAAAAATTGTTTTAGTAAAACAACTCATGTTTGTGACATTTTTATTTTAACTTTAAATAAAAAGGTATTAATGTCATTTTCCAACGAAAGTGGCTCCATGGGGTCCCCAAGTTGACCCATGGATTGTATTGGTCGGACATGACACATCCAATAAGGGTAGGACATGTTTCTAGGTCATTTCATATTTTTAAAACATTATTTTTACCTTAAACTACACTAATTACCTCTAATCGCGATTAAAAACATAAAAGTTACTATTCACAAAAAAATTATTTTAATCCCATTGAGCCAAATTTTACTTCTTAATGACAACCATGTATGTCGGTTTTTTGAAATTAAAAACACAGAGGTGGTAAAATTTCATTTAAATGAAAAATTAGTTTTTATAAGTACTACTTAGTGTTTTCACTATTCATCAAAAATTGATGTTTTTCTGAAAAATACCAAAACATCACCCTAAGCTATATTTGATATTCCGAATTCAAAAATGATGTCTATTTTACAATATTGAAAACATATAAGTTACAGTAATTAATTTAATAATTAATTCCCGTTGTCAGAGCAAAGAGCGTGTTTTTATGAAAAAATAAGTATCAAAAGATTGACACAAGTTTAAGTCCAATTTCAAAGTGAAATTAATTTCAACGACCACTATTTGATAAAATGGTAAAAATATATTCTAATTTCACTTTAAACCCAATTCAAAATATAATCTAATCATAAAAATAAATTAGATTAAAAAGAGTTTTTGAATTAAAAGACAACAGTTTTCACTATTCATTAAAAAATGAACTTTATCGGAAAAATACAAAAAATTCACACAAAGTAAATTTTGATGTCCCTATTCTAATTAAGAATTTTATTTGGTCCAATAGAATTTATAATAGTGACCAAAACTATTTTTATAGACGGTTCGCCATCAAGAGGTGATAAGTTGACCTTTAGTGAAAGTTAGAGTATATATGCCTAAAATTGAATTGTTTTCGTATTTTAAGCATTTATCCTTTATTGGATAAATTTAAACACATTTCAAAAACATATATAATCATATTTTAGTTATTTCTATTAATTCCCGCCAATACAATGGCTACGTGTTAACTACCATTTAAAATAATATTATTTTATTACTAGTGTGCAATGTAAGATTTCAAAGAAACGCTTTGTTGCGTATCGGGTATGCTATCGAACATAGCAACCACTTCAAAGTAAAATTAATATTTAATTCATAAATATTAATAAATATTAAAATGATTTATTCTTTATTTACCTGGGATGTTATAGTTGAACTCACTATGCCAATATTTTTATAAGGAGACTTTCAACATGACGGTAGTTGGTCGAGGGTGAAAGTTATTTTTCTTTTTTTTTCATGGAAATGAATAAAAAATAAAAAATACCATTTATTTTAATTTTATCCTTCCAAATGAATGCATAGTGGTGGGGACACCCGAGCAAGAAAAAACACCCAAATTAAAGCATGGTGGTGGGGACCACCTGAATCCCTCATAATGGGGGGGGGAACCTCTCAACTCCCCCAATTAATTATATGTATCAACATAAATTAAATGTTATTTTGTTAATTTATTTTATCTTGAATTATCACTTAATGGTTGGGGGGTGTTGGAAAAGAGAGGAGCATTGGAGATTTGTGGAGAAACTCATCTGTTAATGAAGAACACACTCTGGAATTGAACAACAAGGATGGAACTTGAGCCCATATCGGAGCAAACATCCGACAACAATGAACACCGATGCCACCATCCCCAACGACTTTTTCTTCTTCCTCGCGACCTCATCCAACAAACGACATGTTGGGGTTGGATGTTTGAATTTTTCCATATTAACATTCTTGAAGATTCTTCTTGGTCCAAGTTTAATCAAGCCGCTTGTTATAGCCCTAACGTGGAGGGTGTGGGCCAAACGAACATGGCCTGACCTCTCCTCAATCCTTTGAAGTTTTGTTGTGTTCTTCACAATGGTGGAGGATGGAAACTGACACTATTGGGGAAGGGGAAATGTAGTCGGCACTTCTCCGGCCGCGATGAATGTGGTAGCACATGACCGCATTCCTGATGGATGAGAACCGCATACTTGGGTCGTAGTAGAGAGGGAAGGGTGTTCGTCTCGATGTCGGCCACCGGAAAAGGCACGGTGTGAGATCGCGCTGCGTGGAGAGGACGAAAAGCCATCCAGCCAGCCGCGACACACCGCAATGCCCCGCTGCATAGAAGCCACCCCACCACACCACGACCATCCAGGTTGGGCTAGACCCAACGAGCATTCGTTTGAAGAACCATCTGCGGCACTAGAAACCTTGGAGTGAGACAATCCCTTTGGTATACCTCACTTGATATTTGGATAATGTTGGGGTATGGTCAGGTTGGATCAAGCACGAATTCAATCGTGCCCTCTGGACTAAATGTCTAATAACTTAAAGACTGGTTGTTTGATTGACGCATCGTCTATTTCTTTGAGACCAATATGACTTGGTGGTAATTTGGGATACTTATTCATGGGACTTCATGGTTTTTTGGAGTATCAAATAGTGGATTGAGGAGTAGACCCTCTTGGAGTCAAGAGAGCGTAGTGTGGGAACCCTATTGCTGCCTATGAAAATGTTGAAGGTTCTTGTCTGGGTATACGACGTATTGACGATGTACTAGGATCCTGGGTGGGTCTGACAAGGTACTGACGATGTACTAGGATCTTTTTTTAGTATGACGACGTACTGACGATGTACAAGGATCATGTGTGGGTCTGATAACTTACTGAAGATGTACTAAGTACTTGTGTGGGTTTGAGGATATACTGATGATGTAATAGGATCTTGTGTGGGTATGAGGATGTACTGACGATGTACTAGGATCATGTGTTGGTATGATGACATACTAAAGATGTACTATGATTCTGTGTGGGTCTGAGAATGTGATGATGATGTAATAGGATCATGTGTGGGTCTGACGATGTACTAGGATCATGTGTGGGTCTGACGATGTACTGATGATGTACTAAGATCATGTGTGGGTCTAATTATGTACTAGGATCCTGTGTGGGTCTGATGATGTACTAGGATCATGTGTGGGTCTGATAATGTACTATGATCCTCGGTGGGTTTAATGATGATTTAGGATCTTATGTTGGTCTGCCTCTTAACAGAGTAAGATGATTTTGTGGTTACATATAATCATCTCTACTACTGTACCAAAGATATATCTGTAGTGAGCTGAGTCCATTCCTTCTAGGTTATACCATTGTGGTATTCTTGTGTTTGGCGTAAATCTATGGTACTTACCTTCGTGGTGAAACCTTTGTGGTATTCTTCTGTGTGGCATACCTGTGTGGTACATACCTTTGTGGTGTTACCTTTGTGGTAATTCATCCTTTGTGGAACAGTTATGCTTTGGGATTTTAGGTTAGACCTTGTGTTTCCTCATGAATGATATGGGAAATACATGCTAACTTAGTATTATGTATGGGCATATACCTATGTAGGTTTTTCACTAGTTTATATGCTTTTTGGTTTATCCTTTATGGATTTTGTGAGACCTTGATGGTCTCGGGGTCCCTACGGAGTATCGTTATTCTCATCCCAACACTGTATTTACCCGTACCTTGTTGTGTATGGTGCAGAGGATGGATAGTGCTGATCCGGGCTGAGGATACCATGACTGGACGGTCCCCGGAGGTGGACCATATGGTGTGTCGGTACTCCGAGGAGACGGACAGATGTGGAGGGCTGAGGAGGTGATCTATACCTACCATTCAGGTAGGAACCTTGTAGGATGACCGAGTAGCTGTATTTCACATTCTTCAATTGTATTGTATCTTCGGTTGTACTTGTACCTTTACTATTGGGCTTGTATTCTGGCCCCTTTTACTTTCTGCACTCTTTTTTTCTATATACCTTTCTTGTGTTTGTATTTTATTGTGTTCTTGGTTGAGTGTGGTTACAGGATATAATGGAAATGCCATCCTAGTTTTAGGGAATATGTATTTTGGTTCTTGTCGGTAGCACCTGGCCTATGGATGGAGGTATTGGGGTAGTCACGGAACGGGCCCCGGGGGACGGGTCGTGACAAATTGGTATCAGATGAGTCGGATCTACCATAGAAAATATGACTCTAGTCTTTTTAATAGTAATAATGATAAGTGTTAGGATTGTGGTTATAAGTTTAGGGATTACAGTGTTTGTGCGGTGGCCGATGCATCCTTACACCCGACCCTGACTTCTGATTTCTGACTCAATGTATGAAAACATTGATTTCATGTTTGTTTTCAAAAAAAAATTTGTGATCTCTGTGACTCATCTCACCATGTATAACTTCTTGACCATAGCGCACCTATTTCTTTTCAGGATGCCTGTAACACCTTGATATTTTTTGAGAAGCATATTTTTTATGTCTTATGTTATATGAAACATCAAAGGAATCTTTCACTGCGCACAACATTAGCTTGGCTTGCGTTACACGCAATCATGACTTTCCTCGATAGCGTGTGTAGTACGCAATAACGAGTTTCAATAAACAATGATATATTATTATAATATTATAAACTAGCCGTTATGAATATTACTAATTTAATTTGGAATTTTATAACATTTTTACTCATCGTACATATTTTCTAAAACATGGTATGTGAAAAAAATAAATTTTTCGGGTAAAATAAGTATTTTTTAAAAAATGTAGTTTTGCCGCCTTTTGATGGTGCACCCAAATTAAATATAGTTTTTGAAATTATTATAAGTTCAATTTGACAAAATAAAATTATTTTTTGGAATAAGGATATAAAAATTTACTTTGGATAAATTTTTCAAATTATTCTGATAACTTTCATATTTTAATGAATAGTGAAAACATGCTATATTTTAATTAAAAACAACTTCTTTCATTGAAATAATTTATATGTTTAAATTATAATATTTAATGTTTTTAAAGTATAAATAGAATATATTTTTACCATTTAATATAATATATGTCATTAGAATTAATTTTTTCATTGATTTCACAGGTAAAAACATTTCAATCTTTGGCAATGTTTTAACTTTTAAAACCCGTTTTCTTAACATCGGGATTAATATTAAATTAATTACTGAAAAGTATTTGTTTTGAATTTTGAAAAATGGATTCCATATTTGGATTCAGTGGGTCCAAATTAAGTTAATAGGGTAATTTTATTTTTTTTGTTATAATGAATAGAAACTACGGTAATTTTTATTTACTACAGTTAAAGATATATCGGGTAATTAAGGGTAAAAATAAGTTTATAAAATTTCCCTAACACCTGCAAAAATTCTATTGGATGACTAAACATCTACCATTAACACCTAAGGGTCTTATTATATTCATTTTATGGACTTTGGACAATTAAAATAATTTAATTATTATTAAAAGCAAATAAAGTGACAACATGTCATTCTCTTAAATCTTATAAGTATAATATTTTTAATTTTGTGATAAACTTTATGAAACTTCCAACATGAATAGTCTCCAATAATATAATAAAATTATCTACATCATGTGAATTTATTTATAATTTTTAGGGTTTAAATAATTATCATTAATTATGACCCTATAGTGATGTTGAAATTATTTTATTGATTGAATTATCAAATAAATGATTTTAAAAGTATTAAAATATATATTATATGAACTATTTAATATGCTCCACTAATTTCAGAGATAATTATGTCATGTTATGAATCTATAAAATTTTTTAGTTCGAACATATTTTCTGTTTATATATTATTTAAATTCAAATAAATGAATAGTGTCAAAATTGACACTATTGTTATTTTATAAAAATTACATATTATAAAATCTTTTAAAAATCACAAAAATAATTAAAAATTAAAAATTAAAATTTATATGGCCTAAAATGTAATAAATTATACAATTATGGACAATTAAAAACATATAAGTAATTATTTATATTTATTTAAAATTTAGAATATTATTACCAAAAATAAAATTAAATAGATTATATAAGGATAAATAATTTTGATAATGTTTAAAAAAATTCCCAAATTGTCTAAATTTTATTGGTTGATGCGACTACAAACCTATCTCAACTAAGATTCTGATTTGAGTCATTTTTTGAGGTTTTTATGTGGGGTCAGAATTTGTTATAAATTAATATTTCTTATAATTCCAAAGGTGCACCTCTCCTCCCTTATAAAAGGGAACCTCCTCCCTCTCCTCCTCACACCACATTGAGCCTTCATGCTCGGCAAACCCCTGCAAATTTATTTTTTCCACTTCCCTAGAAACATCTTAGAGGTCCTGGTCTTCTTCAAAGACCAATCATAGTGCCCTAAGTGGAGGATTCAAAGAGGCGTGTCGAAGAAGAGGTAATACCCGATTCCGATTCATTCAAATTTATTTCTTCTTCCACTTATTATTCTTTAGTTGTTTCATTATGAAGTAAAAAACATAAGTATCACTCATATATGTATATGTTATTATAAATATGAAACAACCCTATTTCTCCTTCTATCCATCCTATGGAAAATAAAATCACTACGCATGCGTACGTACGGAATACCGTCTCCACATCGTGGTGTAATCTGTTTTCCACCACCACCTTACATGGATGGGTGTAATGGTGTAAATAATAACTTTATATGATTATTTTAACATTATTTTTATTATGAAATAGTATACATACACTTCAATACAATTTCACGATCATGGGAACGAAATTATCGCTCGTGCGTACGTATGGCCTACCGTCTCTGCGATGTGATGTGACTCATTCTACATGATCTTCATTTAATAATGATTATATAAAGGAATTTAATAATTAAATATGATATATATTACACTAATACCATTTTTTAAGTGAAGTATCTATAACCTAAAAATAAGAATAAAATTTTTTTCGACAAAACACGCATATGAACATAAAGCAATAAATACCCGAATAACAAGTAGCAATGAAATATTACTAATAAGAAACTAAAAATATGACCATATATGATATCATAACAATGTGTATTATTCTAGAATAAGTCAACGACATTATTTAAATCATTATACAGGAGGTTCGGACACGTACAAAGTATATCAGACCTAAGGTAATGGAAAATCTCGTAATCTCATTTTTATCCGAGATTGTTTATACTTCATAATTTATTGGGGAATATTTATCATCCAAATCCATGTTTCCTCAATATGTAATATTATTTCTTTCCTCATACAATTTTTTAAATCCAATTTTAACTTTTGGTGATATTTTAGTAAAATATATGAAAGGAAACTTTTGTCATTTTTAGTACGAGGTACTTTTTGACTTTTCTAGCCAAAGTACGAGAAGAATTTTTTTTAACTTATACGGCATGAATGGATTTTTACAATTTCATAGAACATTATTTCCATGAAACTTCATATAAAATTAATCAAGTTTATTTTTAGTTAAATTCATTTGAAATTTTATGACATATTATTAAAGGAAAAATGTTTTTGAAGTAAAAAAGATATTTTACTCAAAAATGGAGTTCAAGTGTTTCATAAAAAATATTTTCCATATAAGATAATATAGGGTTCTGTTTCTATCCTTATTTTTACATTTGTTTGATTATATTATGATGGAATTAATTTTATGGTGTGATTTTATCATTTATGGATTATATTATGATGGCATGATGTTTAAGAATCCCATTTTTATTACATGGGTTTTTCTATGATGTATGATTTCTGATTTTTTGGCACACATAAGAATTTTTTTAATTATGAAATTGGTGGGACCTATATCTCCCTCCAATGCATTGGGTAAAGATTTATATCTCATGAGATAAACATGGATAGAACGGAAAGTTAATCCGGTTTAGTGATACAGGACTGGATCGAGGAGTGAACTCGGTTCAGTAATGGACTTTATCTGCAATAATAGTCTTGGAAATGAGTATGGGATAATATGAAATGATTTTCTATGATTATGTGTATATTCCAAAAAGTATCATTTTTAAGTTATGAAAATTTGGGATTACATTTCACCACTATTATTTATCCCATGTTATGTTATTATGATCTCTTTTTTGGGTTAAGATATTCAAAATGTTATGTTCTTATGAATATGATATGATTGATATTTCTTTTATTTACCTTTACTGAGAATTTGAGCTCACCCTTTTGTATGCTTTCTTTTCCCCGGGTTTGGATGAAGGGTATTAAGTAGAATATGCCAAAAGTGACTCTATATATGATGAAATAAACGAGAGACAACGTATATGATTTTTGAACCAATAGATTATGATTCCCAGTTTCTAAAGACACTATACCTATACGGTCCTTTCAAGGTTTTGTTTTATGTTGTAATAAGTATGCTTCAATTTTGAAGTAATAACAATTTATGTATAGTGTGGGTCTTTATAGTTGGTATCAAAGGAAAGGTATAGTCAACCTTTGGAAACTAGGATGTGAAAGCCTTAGTAAGAACCCTAAGGATATGTCTAAGCATAGAACACAATATTAGTATTTTAGAAATGGTCATGAATAACCTAAGATAATACCTTAAGTGTAAAATTTTATTCATGATTATGTGGTTTTCCTGTTATGATTAGTGTTTCTCCCACTATGATTATTGGTTTTAGTCAATAGTTGGAACTCGAAGGAACTGTGTTAATGCTCAGTGTGACGGGCAATGCAATGATTGCCCCCCTGAGAAACCAAACGTTATGGGAGCTGGAATGAAAAATCTTGTATCCATTATCACACAACATTCTCAAGCTATGAACCAAGTAGGACTTCTAAACGAGCAATGGAAGGAGAAAAATTCTGTTGAATCCTTCATGAGGCAGTGTCCACCTTCATTCAGTGGGTCATCTGATCTGTTAGTGGCTGAACAATGAATTAGTACCACTGAAAAGATATTTTCAATTCTACAATGTTCTAAACATGATAAAGTTATCTTAGCAGTATATCGTTTGGAAGGTGAAGCTGATCAATGGTGGAATCTTATTAAGAATATGAGGAAAAGGGATGAAATTGAGTCCATGGAATGGGACATGTTCAATAACTTATTTTTCAATAAGTACTTCCCTCGTATTCTTTTAAAAAATATGGAGAATATGTTTCTTCAACTAAAGCAAAAGGATGATGAATCTGTTGGTCCCTATGAAATTTTTTTTACAAGACATGGAAGGTAATCATCTGGAATTATTATCCAACATGAGAGTAAAATCTATCGATTCTTTAGTGGCTTAAAACCAAGTCTTAAAAGGGCGTTAGCCATAAGCTAATTCAATAGCTACGAGGAAATTGTTTGATGTTCTCTCAAGGTTGAGATGGATATTGGAGTAACCCATCAATAATATGGGTTTGATAAGAAGAGGAAAATGGAATTCAAAGGAAAATCTAAAGACCACACTAAAAAGAAGATGAGTTTTCCATTATGCTCAAATTGTGGAAAGAAACGTGGAGGGAAATGTCTTAAAAGGACAATCAAATTTTTAAAGTGTGGAAAACAAGGTCATCGGGCAATTGAATGTCGAAATAATGGGAATAAGATGTCTAATGATGCAAACAAAGAAAGGGATACACAGAATGAACCTCCAACACATCAATTTTTCATGTGCAATGAGATGGGGCATTATTCCAATCAATGCAATAATCCAAGGGTTGTTGATGATGATCGACGTCAACAAACTCTTAAGGCCAAAGACAAAGGAAAGTAACATTCAATTACTCTCGGTGATGTGGAGTACGATAACGAAGTGGTGAAAGGTACACTTACCATCCACTATAATGTAGAAAATTTTTTATTTGATTCTCGATTCACCCACTCTTTTATTTCTGAAGAATTTTCTAAGGGTATCGTTGTACTACCTCAACAATTAGATGTTGAGTTAGCTCTGACAACCCCTAATGGCACAAAAGTTGCATCAAAAGTTTATAATTCTTCTCCGATTGAAGTTTTTGGGAATGTGCTTCCTAAAAATCTTGTGATCCTTCCTATAGTGTAATTTTATGTGATTCTTGGCATTGATTGACTTTCTTTATATGGATCTCATATCAATTTCCAAAGAGTGGAAATCACATTTAATATTCCCAATCAATCTACTATCATATATCGATGCAAGGATGAATATAACCTTCTAGTGGAAATTTCTTCCATCTTATGGGTCTTGATTCCAATAAATTAAGGTTATTTATCTCATATGGTTGGATAAAAACTCACGATTAAGAATACACCAATTCTATGGGAGTTTGATGATGTCTTTCCAGAGGAATTTCCAGGTCTTCCACCAAATCGTAAAGTTGAGTTTTCAATAGAACTCATACCGGGAGCTATGCCCATTTCAAAGACACCTTATATAATGGCCCCAATTGAGTTGCAGGAATTTAATAAGCTACTCCAAGAGAATCTTGATAAAGGATTCATACGCCCTAGTGCGTCACCTTGGGGATCACCTGTTCTGTTTATTATGAAGAACGATGGATCAATGAGACTCTGCATTGATTATCTAGAACGCAACAAAATCACTATCAAGAACAAATATCCTCTCCCATGCATTGATGACTTATTTGACCAACTACACGACGCTCAATACTTTTCCAAGATTGATCTTCGTTCAGGGTATCATCAATTAAGGGTCAAAAAAGAGGATATACCAAAGACGGATTTTCGTACAAGGTATGGACACTATTAATTTATAGTGATTCCATTTGGTCTTATTAATTCCCCTATTATCTTCATGGATCTAATGAATAGAGTCTTTAGAGACTATCTTGATTAGTTTGTGGTAGTCTTTATAGATGATATTCTTGTCTATTCAAAGTGCAAGGAAGAACATGAAGATCACTTGAAAATTGTATTAAAGACTCCAAGAAAGGATAATCTTTATGACAAATTTATCAGGTGTGAATTTTGGCTTCAAAAAGATTCATTTTTGGGTCACATAATCTCAAAATAGTGGATATATGTGGATCCTTCAAAGACAGAGGTTATCAAAATATGGTCGAGACCAACAACAGTAACTGAGATCCGAAGTTTTCTTGGATTGGCTGGATATTATCGACGTTTTGTGAAATATATTTCACGATTATCTAATCCACTCACCAGGTTGACTCGAAAAGGAGTTAAGTTCGTGTGGATAGAGGAGTGTGAAAGGATTATCAAGGAGTTGAAAATAAGGTTATCCAGTGCACCTATTCTCACACTGCCTTGTAGTGGAAAATGTTTTGTGATCTACAGTGATGCATCTAAGAAGGGATTGGTGTGTGTTCTCATGAAAAATGATATGGTGATAGATTATGCCTCATTACAGTTGAAAATCCATGAGAAAAATTACCAAACTCATTATTTGGAGTTAGCTGTGGTAATCATTGCATTAATGATTTGGTGGCATTATCTTTATGGTAAAAGGTGTGATATTTATACGGATCATAAAAGTTTAAACTATATTTTCACACAAAATGAGTTGAATATGCACCATAGAAGATGGTTGGAACTGATTAAGGATTATGAATACTCAATTCATTACCACCCTGGGAAAGAAAACAAGGGGGTAGACTCATTAAGTGGACAATACAATGTTATCTTATCCATGATGAGGATCTCAAAAGATCCAATATTTATGGATTTAAAAAGGATGGATCATGGAATTATAATGGAAGGGGAAAATATTATCTTTTTCAAATGAATGTTCAACAATCTATGCATGTGAAGATTTAAGAGGCAAAAAAAGAAGATTTAGAGTTACAAAAGAAGGTGAGAAATGCTCCTGAATTCAACCTTGATTGTGATGGGATAATAAGGTCCAGGAATCGGGTTTGTGTGCCTCCCATCCCAAAATTAAAGAAGGAGCTACTCGATGCAGCTCATAGTTCTTCATTCTCTATTCATCCTAGAAGCAAGAAGATGTATAAGGACCTGAAAGAGTATTTCTGGTGGGGGGGTTTGCATGAAAAGAGATGTTGCTGAATATGTCTCTCGATGCATGGTTTGTCAGCAAGTTGAAGCTGAGAGACAGAAGTCTAAGGGGATGTTACAACCATTACCCATACCCGAATAGAAATGGGAAAACATCACTATGGAATTTTTCACTGGACAACCTAAAACATCCATAGGAAATAATGCTATCTGGGTTATAGTTGATCGTCTTTCGAAGTCGGAACACTTCATTGCTATTAGAGAATATTTCTCTCTGGACCATCTTGCCAGGATATATGTAAAAGAAGTGGTAAGATTGCATGGAGCACCACTTTCCATTATATCTGATCGGTGTCTCAGGTTTACCTCAAATTTCTATCGAAGTCTTCAGCATACTCTAGATACAGAGTTGAGTTTCATCACTGCTTATCATCCTCATATAGACGGTCAGTCTGAGAGAACAATTCAAACTCTAGAAGACATGTTGAGATCATGCTCTAGGGCTTTCAAAGCGGATTGGGGTCAACACCTACCATTGGGGGAATTTTCTTATAATAATATCTTTCACTCCAATATTCAAATAGCTCCTTATGAAGCTCTATATGGAAAGAAATGCCAAACTCTAACTTGCTGGGATGATGTTGGGGAAAGAAAGCTATTAGGACCTGATCTGGTTGATGAGATTGCAGAAAAGGTCCAATCTATTAAAAAACACATAAGAGTAGCTCAGAGTCGACAAAAAATGTATGTCGATAACTGAAGAAAAGACCTAGAGTTTGAAGTGGGTGATAAAGTGTTCTTACGAATATCTCTTTTGAATAGAGTAATGAGATTTGGAAAGAAGGGAATGTTGAGCCCTAGGTATATCGGTCCTTTCGAAATACTGGATCGTGCTGGCAAGGTATCTTACTGATTGGAACATCCACCGAATCTCTCTCAAGTTCATGATGTGTTCAATCTATCTCTCCTGATAAAGTACATACCTGATCCTTCACGTGTACTAAGCTCAAAAGATGTACCGCTGGAGAATGGTCTTTCTTATGAAGAACATCCGATAGAGATTCTGGATCGTAGCGAAAAAGTTCTACAGAACAAGAACAATCTCTTGGTGAATGTTTTATGTAGGAACCATAAATTAGAAGAATCTACTTGGGAGCTTGATGATATGATGAGGGAGAGGTATCCTCATCTGTTTGTGACGAAGTGACGAATTTCGAGGGCGAAATTCATTTTAAGGGGTGTAGAATGTAACACCCTGATATTTTATGAGAATTATATTTATTTAATGTCTTATGTTATATGAAGCATCAAATAAATCTTTCACTGCACACAACACTAGCTTGGCTTGCGTTACACACAATCACGACCTTCCTCGATAACATGTGTAGTACGCAATACCAAGTTTCACTAAACAACGATATATTATTATAATTTTATAAACTAGCCATTATGAACAGTATTAACTGAATTTTTAATTTTATAACATTATTATTCATCTTACATATTTTCTAAAACATGGTATGTGAACAAAATAAATTTTTCAGGTAAAATAAGTATTTTTCAAAAAATGAACTTTTGCCGCCTTTTGATGGCTCACCCACATTAAATATAGGTTTTGACATGTTTATAAGATCAATTTGACAAAATAAAATTCTTCTTTGGAATCAGGATATAAAAATTTACTTTGGATAAATTTTCCATATTGTTCTGATATCTTTCATATTTTAATGAATAGTAAAAACATGATATATTTTAATTAAAAACAACTTTTTCCATGGAAATATTTTATATGGTTAAATTATAATATTGAATGGTTTTAAAGTATAAATGGAATATATATTTACCATTTAATATAATTTATATCATTATCATTAATTTTACATTGATCTCATAGGTAAAAACATTTCAATCTTTGGAATGTTTTAACTTTTAAAACCCGTTTTCTTAACAACAGTATTAATATTAAATTAAGTATTGCAACTTCTGTGTTTTAAATTTTGAAAAATGGATTCCATATTTGGATTCAGTGGGTCCAAATTAGGTTAATAGGGTACTTTCATTTTTTTGATACTATGAATAGTAACTACGGTAATTTTTATTTACTGCAGTTAATGGTAAATCGAGTAATTAAGGGTAAAAATAAGATTATAAAATTAACCTAACACATGCCAAAATTATATTTTCTGACTAAATGTAGACCTTTATCACCTAAGGGTTAGAATAAATTCATTTTATGGACTTTGGACCATTAAAATAATTTAATTATTATTAAAACCAAAGAAAGTGACAACATGCCACTCTATTAATTCTTATAAGTATAATAATTTTAATTTAGTGATAAACTTAATGAAACATCAAACATGAATAGTATAAATAAATCTAATAAAATTATCTACATCATTTGAATTTATTTATAATTTTTAGGGATAATATAATTATCATTAATTATGACACAATAGTGATGTTGAAATTATTTTATTGATTGAATTATCAACTAAATGATTTTAAAAGTATTAAAATAAATATTATATGAACTATTTAATGTTATCCACTAATTTTTAGATAAATATGACATTTTATGAATCTATTAAGTATTTTTTTTCAAACATATCGTACGTGTATATTTTATTTAAATTCAAATAAATTAATAGTGTCAAAATTGACACTATTTTTTTATAAAAATTAAATATTATAAAATCGTTTAAAAATCAAAAAAATATTTAAAATTTCTAAAATAAAATTTATATGATCAATAATGTAATAAAGTATAAAATTATGGACAATTAAAATAATATAAGTAATTATTTATAATGATTTAAAATTTTGAATATTATTACAATAAATAAAATTAAATAGATTGTATAAGGATTAATCATGTTGATAATGTTTAAAATAAATTAAAAACTTGTATAAATTTATTGGTTGATGATATTACAACCCTATCTCATCTATGATTTGTATTTGAGTCATTTTTGGAGGTTTTTATGTGGGTTTGGAATTTATTATAAATTAATAATTCTTATAATTCCAAAGGTGCCCCTCTCCTCCCTTATATAAGGGCACCTCCTCCCTCTCCTCCTCACACCACATTGATCCTTCATGCTTGGCCCACCCCTTCCAATTTATCTTCTACGATTCCATATAAACATCCTATAGGTCTTGGTCTTTTACAAAGACCAATCTTAGTGCCCTAAGAGGAGGTTTTCAAAGAGGTGTGTCAAAGAAGAGGTAATACCCGTTACCGATTCTTTCAAATTTATTTCTTCTTCTACTTCTTCTTCTTTAGTTGTTTCATGATGAATAAATAACATTAGTATGAATCCAATACTGATATATTATTATAAATATGAAACAACCACATTTCACCTTCTATCAATCCTACGGAAAATGAAATCACCACGCATGCGTACATACGGAATACTGTCTCCACGACGTGGTGTAATCTGTTTTCTACCACCATCTTACTTGGATCGGTATAATGGTGTAAATAATAACTATATCTGATTATTTTAAAATGATATTGAGTCTGAAATAGTATACATATACTTCAATACAATTCCACGATCATGGGAACGATATTATCGCTCGTGCGTACATATGACCGACCATCTCCACGATGTGATGCGACTCGTTCTACATGATCTTTATTGAATAATGATTATATTAATGAATTATATGAGTAAATATGATATATATTACACTAATAACATTCTGGAAATGAGGTATCTATAACCTAAAAATAAGAATAAGAATTTATTCAACAAAACACGCATAAGAACATAAAGCAATAAACACCTGAATAACAAGTAGTAATGAAATATTACTAATAAGAAGCTAATAATATGAACATATATGTTATCATAACAATGAGTATGATTCTGGAATAAGTCAATGAAATTATTTAAATCATTATACTGGAGGTTCGGACACGTACACAGCATATCGAACCTAAGGTAAGGGAAAATATCTCAATCTCATTTTTATCCGAGATTGTTTCTATTTCAAAATTTATTAGGGAATATTTATCATACACATCCTATTTTTATCAATATGTAATATTATTTCTATCCTCCTACAATTTTTTAAATCCAATTTTACCCTTCGGTGAGATTTTAGTAAAATATATGAAAGGAATCTTTTTTCGTTTTTAGTATGAGGTACTTTTGGACTTTTCTAGCCAAAGTACGAGAAGAATGCTTTGTTTAAATTATACGGCATGAATGGATTTTTATGATTTCATAGAACATTATTTCCATGAATATTACTATACATGTTTTCATGTTTATTTTTAATTAACTTATTTTAAAATTGTATGACATGTTAAGAAAGGAAAAATGTTTTTGAAGTAGAAAGGATATTTTCCTCAAAAATGGAGTTTAACTGTTTTATCAAAATTATTTTCCATCTAAGATAATATACGGTTCTATTTATATCCCTATTTTTAGATTGATTTGATTATGTTATGATGGAATTGATTTTATGATGTCCTTTTATCTTATATGGATTATGTTATGATGGCATGATGTTTATGAATCCCATTTTTATTACATGGGTTATGCTATGATGTATGATTTGTGGTTTTGTGGAACACATAAGAATGGTCTCATTATGATATGGGTGGGACATATATCTCCCTCCAATGCATTGGGTAAATATTTATTTCTCATGAGATAGACACGGCTAGAACGGCACGTTAATCTGGTTCAGTGATACAGGACATGAACAAAGAGTGAACTCGATTCAGTAATGTACTTTTTCCACTATGATAGTATTGACAATGACTCTTGACTAATATGAAATGATTTTCTATGATTATGTGTGTATGCCACAAAGTATCCTGTTTTAAGTTATGATTATTTGGGATTACATTTCACCACTATGATTTATCTCATGTTATGATATTATGATCTCTTTTGTAGGTTATGATATTCAAAATGTTATGTTCTTATGAATATGATATGATTGATATTTCTTTTGCTTACACTTATTGTGCATTTGATCTCACCCTTTTGTATGTTTTCTCTTCCCCTGGTTTGGATTAAGGGTATTAAGTAGAATATTCCAAAAGGGACTCCAGATATGATGAAATAAATGGGAGACAACGTAGATTATTTATGAACTAGTTGTTTATGTTTCCTAGTTTCTAAAGACACTATACCTATACGATCCTTTCATGGTTTTTTATACATTGTAATAATTATGCTCCACTTTTGAAGTAATAACAATTTATGTTGAGTATGGTCCTTTATAATGCCTTCACGCAGATATCCATCTAGGGTTCCAGTTATAGTACGCACTGATAGCCCACGATGTGAAGAGGCTTCGGTGCAGAGACCTATTCATGTAGAGGCACCAAAGGTACCATAACCCATGGGGCCACTGATGGTACCAACCGTAGTAGCATAGGTTTCATACCACTTGAGCGTGTTTCATGAGTTCTAGTGCCAGAGGCCACCCAGGTTCAGGAGAGAGACGGACCCACAGGCAGTTGAGGATTTTCTGGAGGCCATGGTGGGAGTCTTTCGACTAGTAGGGACACCATATGATCTCATGGTAATCTTTTTCATCAGTCTTCTAAAGGTAGTAACATGGAGATGGTGGAGCTTGATGCTCCAGGTTCATGATGAGGTGACACTTCTCTGGACTGACATTGAGAGGTTGTTTCTGGCAGAGTTTTTCCTAGAAACTCTTAGTGCAGTGTGCATATAGGATCTTCTTCATCTATACCAGGGAATCATAACTATGGCTCTGTACTGAGCGAGTTTTACCAACCTCTCACTCTACTCTACTGATATGGTATGAGACTCATTCTTTAGGGCCCGGACCTTCGAGTCGGGACTCATAAGGGAGATCAGGGCTTCGATGATTTCTCTCAGCATTCTGACGCAAGAGGGGGTGTTAGAGAGAGACCTCTTAGTGGATATTTTCCTACTAGAGAAGCCACAGGATGCGAGACCCACCACGGTACGTCCCGTAGTGGATTCTTCTATATCTGGAAGCAGATAGAAGTCACAGAGGTTGAAGAGGACCATACCTATAGGTGGATGACCGCATGATTCATGATCAGTTGTGTGGGGCACAGGAGATAGAGCCAGTCATGTGAGGAACATGCAGTGTTTCACATGAATCAGGCAGGGTCACATGGCTCATGACTATCCAACCCATAGTACCGATGATCAGTAGAAAGTCGACGGACTTCCCAGGTAGAGATAGAGGTTCAATCGAGGAGGTCAGTTGGGAGTAGGAGGACATGGTAGAGGATGTATTCATGCAGTTGGAAGTGGGAAATGATTTGAGGTGTTACTACCACCCCCACCAGGTGGTCCACCACAAACACAGGGAGCAGGTGGATAGGGGAGAGCTCAGCTCCAGGAAGCTAAGGCCTACAAACAAGGCGCTCTGGAGATGAGACGAGGTACGATCTGTGTCTACTCCACCTTAGCTATAGTACTTATAGACACAGGTTCAAGTCATTCTTTTGTTGTCATTTCCCTCATTCGGATTTTGGAGATTATAATGGAGCTGTTGGCTCAATCCGTATGGTTAGAGAATCATGCGGGAGTGGATTCTAGGATTTTTCACTGGTGCTGGCGGTGTGAGATTACTCAAGGTGGCAAGATCTTAGGCTGAGATATCCTACTAGCGTCGTCAAATACTTACGAAATCATCTTGGGTATGGACTGGTTATCTACATTCCATGCTTAGATTGATTGTATTAGGCACAAAGTGCGATGTGTCCACACAGATGGGACCATATTTACCTTCATCGGAATGAAGGGAGCCTTTGCAACATAGGATGGACTTACCCAGAGGAGATTGCAGTCGATCACTCATCAGTTGGCTTTACTTACCCTTGATGTAGTTGATGTGAAGAGTCTGAGCTATCCTGTAGTGGTGGACCAGTATGCGGATGTCTTACTTGTTGAAGGTTTGGGTCTATCTCCTCACAGAGAAGTGGACATCTACGTTGACTTGTTCCCTCGGGATGGTACTGATATCTACACCATCATATTGGATGGCTCCTGCAAATCTTCGTGAGATGCGGGTATAGCTGGAAGACTTATAGGAGAAGAGTTTCATTCATCCCAGTGTTTCTCCTTGGGCAGTACCGATTTTGTTCGCTAAGAAGGTGGATGGGATCTTGAGGTTTTCTATTGACTATTGGTGCCTAAACTAGGTGACCATGAAGAACAGGTACCCACTCTCAAGGATTGACAACCTCTTTGATCTACTTATGGGAGCATGATGGTTCTTGATGATTGACCTCAGATCAGGCTATCACCATCATAGAGTGTGAGACAAGGATATGTAGAAGATGGATTTCAGATATAAGAACGGCCATTATGAGTTCTTGGTTATGCAGTTCGGCATAACCAACGCTCCAGCAGTGTTCATGGGACTCATGAATAGGATCTTTCATCCATTCCTTGATTTCATTATAGTAGTCTTCATTAATGACATTCTGATCTACTCGGCTACTGAGTAGGAGCATGCCTATCATTTTCTAATAGTTCTTGACACACTCTGGGGGCAACAACTTTATAGTATGATCTCGAAGTGCTATTTTTGGATCTGAGAGGTGCTATTTTTGGGACACCTCATCTCATAGTCTAGAGTTGTAGTTGATCCAGCGATGATTGAGGTTGTACTTACTTGGGATCCACAAAAGTGTGTGACGAAGGTACAACGATTCCTGAAATTGGCTGGATACTACCGTAGGATTGTCCACACATCCCCTGTAGAAGTACATCCAAGAGTAGTGAAGATGTACCAGGATCTCCTATGATAGCACTGGTTTCCATGAATGATGAAAGCAGTAGCAGAGTTTGTCTCTCGGTGCCTCACTTGTCAGCAAGTGAAGGCAGAGCATCAGGTTCCATCAGGTTTAGTTTATCCTTTGATGGTCCCATAGTGGAAGTGGGATAGGATATCCATGGAATTTATGATTAGACTTCCATGAACATATGGAGTTCATGATTCTATCTGGGTGATCATCGACCAACTCACCAAGTCGGCCCACTTCCTACCGATTAGAGAGAAGGGTTCAATAGAGACCATGGAATGCCAATATGTGTAGGAGATTATGTGGCTACATGGAGTACCCTCGACGATTGTCTCTAATCGTGATACAAGATTCACTTCCCGGCTATTGATGGGGTTTTAGGAGGCTTTCGGGATGCAGCTTCCTGTGAGCACTGCCTTCCATCCTCACATCGAATGGTAAGACTGAGCCGACCATTCAGACCCTCGAGGACATGATATGTTCTTGCATCCTCAACATCCATCATAGCTGAGAGGATCACGTGCCTTTGGTGGAGTTTTCATACAACAATAGCTATGACTCCACCATTGGGATGGAACATTTGAGGCATTGTATGACCGTCCTTACAGATCACCTTTGTGTAAGACTGACCTAGGGGAGTTAGCACTAGTGGGACTAGAGATGGTACGAGAAACCATGGAGAAGGTTCTGATCAATTGGGAGTGGATGAAGACTACAAAGTGTAGACAGAAGTCTTATACTGATAGAAGACGAAGACCTATGAAGTTAAAGGATTGTGACCACATATTTCTATGGGTTTGACCCAGACGAGGTTTGTGGAGATTTGGCCGGGGTGGAATGTTATATCTGAGGTTCATTGGACCCTTTCAGGTCCTCAACAGAGTTGGTGAGTTGGCTTACCTCCCAGAACTTCCACCTCAATTGCACTGGGTAAATGACATCTTCCACGTATCCCAACTAAAAAGATATCTACATGATCCTACCCACTTCAATGACCATGGAGAGTTAGAAATTGATGACGGGGAGACGTTTACAGAGGATCTATAAGAGATTGAGGATCGACAAGACAAGGTCCTTCATGGGCAGTCCATACCTCTGGTGAGCATTCACTGGCAGAATGGGAACCTCCAGGAGAGAACATGGGAGCAGGTGGCTTAGATTCTTTCTCAGTACCCCCACTTGTTTTCCAGGTTTTGAGTTGTGTCTTATAGTGATGCAAATCGCAGAGTTTGGGAGAATGTAAAAACCATGACATTCCAGGTATTTTTTTTAATTATATGGGAATTTTACAAGTCCGTGAAAATTGGTGGCATGTGATATTGAGGCCTAGTTTTCCCATAATGAACCTCTAAACATTTTTTTAGGTACATTTATTAAACGTGCAATGAATCTTTTGTAACTTTTGAACCGATGCTTGGAATGGAAATCTGGGGACACCGTTGAACTCGCATCACTTGTATTTTCTTGATAAGACTTTAACTTCGATGGCAGTTGGTCGAGGGTGAAAGTTAGTTTTTGTGTTTTTCATGGAAATAAAAAAATTAAAAATGCCTTTTATTTTATTTTTATCCTCCCAAATGAATTATCGGTGGTGGGGACCACCAGAGCTAGTAAAAACCCCCAATCCAAATCTTGGTGGTGGGGACCACCCAAACCCCTCATAATGGGGGGGAACACCTCTCAACTCTGCCAATTAATTATATGTGTCAACATTAATTAAATGTTATGTTATTAATTAATTTTATATTGGATACTCACTTGATGGTTGGGGATGAGTATTGGAAAAGGGAGGATATTTAGAGATTTGTGGAGAAACTCATCCTCCAATGAACAATGCACTCCATAATTGAAGAACGAGGATGACATTTGAGCCGTATAGGAGGCAACTTATAGAAGCAATGATTGTCGACTCCACAATCCCCAATGACTTCGTCTTCTTCCTCGTGACCTCCTCCAATGAACAACTAGGTAGGATGAGTTTTTTTATATTTTCCCCCTTACCGTTCTTGATGATTCTTCATGATTCAAGTTTAATCGAGCCGCTTGTTATTTCCCTAACGTGGAGGTTGGGGGCCAAACGAACATGGATCGACCTCTCTGTAATCCTTTTATGTTTTTTTGTGTTCTTTATGATGGAGGAGGATGGAAAATGACACTGATGGAGCACGGGAATGGCAGTCGGCACTCCGCCAGCTGCGATGATGGTGCCGGTGTGCGACCGCATGTCTGATGGAAGAGAACCATATCATTGGGCTGCAGTGGAGAGGGAGTGGCATCCAGCTCGCTTCCAACCGCTGGCGGAGGCGCGGCGCGCGATCGCTCTATCGGGAAAATACATCTATCCCTCTATCTACCCATAGTGGACTGTCTCCACACTACACCGCGGCCGCCCGACATGGGTCGGGCCTGGTCGACCCAAACCGGGTCGACCCAGGCCGGGTTAGACCGGACCCGGAACAACATTGTCCCATTTTCACTCATTCATCCATATCTTAAGCTATGGACATCAATTTCATAAAGCATCTACGCTGCTTAAAAACATGGAGTGAGACAGTCCCTCTGGTATACCCCACTAAAGATTTGGATAACGGTGGGGTATGGTCGGGTTGGATCGAGAACGAATCCAACCAGGCCCTCGGGACAAAAAAGATAATAACTTATAGATCGAGCATCCCATTGATGCAATGTCTGTTACATTGAGACCCCTATGACATGGAGTTTCTTTGGTATACTTTTTCATGGGACATCGAGATAGATGGAGTATCGAGCAGTGTCTTGATGAGAAGACCCTCCTAGAGACAAGCGAGCTTAGTCTGAGAACCTTTTTGCTGCCTATGGTGATGTACTAGGATCTTGTGTGGGTATGACGACGTAATTTTGATGTACTAGGATCATATGTGGGTATGACAATGTACTGAAGATGTACTAGGATCCTGTGTGGGTCTGACAATGTGATAATGATGTACTAGGATCCTATGTGGGAGTGACGATGTACTAGGATCCTATGTGGGACAGATGACGTACTGACGATGTACTTGAATCATGTGTGGGTCTAAAGATGTACTGATTATGTACTAGGATCTTTTGTGGGTCTGATGATGTACTAGGATCCTATGTGGGTTTGATGAGGTACATGGATCATCTGTGTGTATAATGATGTACTGCGATCCTCTGTGGGTTTGATGACAATTTACGATCTGACGTGGGTATGCCTCTAAAGAAATTAATATGATTCAGTGGTTACATCTAATCATATCTACTACTTCACCTATGATATACCGGGTGTGAGCTGAGTCCTTTCCTTCATGGTGATACCTTGGTGGTATTCTTCTATGTGGCGTACTTGTGTTGTACTTACCTTCGTGGTGAAACCTTTGTGGTATTCGTCTGTGTGGCATACCAATGTGGTACTTACCTTTGTGGTGTTACCATAGTTGTAATCCTTCCTTTGTATAATAGTTATGCTTTGGGATTTTAGGATGGACCTTGTGTTTCCTCATGAATGATATGGAAAATTCTTGATAACTTAGGTATATATATATATGGGCATATACCTACGTAGGTTTGTGAGTGGTTTACATGCTTAGTGGTTTATCCCTTTGGGATTCCGTGAGACCTTCAGGGTCTTGGGGTCACTAATGAGTATCGTTATACTCACCCCTACATGGGCATCACCCGCACCTTATTGTTTTTTGGTGCAGAAGATGGACAACACTGATTGGGTATGAGGGTACTAGGACTGGACGATCCCCAGAGGTGGACCATAAGGCATGTCGGTATGTGGAGGAGACGAGCAAACATGGAGTTCTGAGGAGGAAATCTATACCTACCCTTCAGGTAGGAACCTCAGATGATGACCTAGTAGTTATATTTCTCTTTCTTCAGTTGTATTGTATCATCAGTTGTACTTGTTCTTTTACTGTTGGGCTTGTATTCCAATCCCTTTTACTTTCATCACCCTTTTTGGCTATACAGTTTACTTGTGTTCGTATCTTAATGTTTGCTTGGTTGAGTGTGTTTATAGAATATAAAGGAAATGCCTTCCCAATTTTAGAGAATATGCATTTTGGTGATAGTCTCCGGCCCCTGGCCTATGGAATGCGGGATTGGGTTAGTCACGGCACGGGCCACGGGGGATGGGTCGTGACATAACCTGAGATCTAGCCTACTGAACTTTCCAATGGGGCGCCACATTGATTATTCCCATTGACCATCAAATAACAAATGAGAATCAAGTTATTTTTTGGTATTCTAGTAAAAGAGACACTTATAAGAAATTGTTATCCCCTTAATCTTGACCCACTCATCCATATAGATATCATAGTTTTGTATTATCCAAAAAAATGAAATTTGCATTGAAGGTATGTACTTACAATCGGTAAGACCACCCCGTCCATCATGTTCCTTGTTTGCATGAATCACAAGGTTATATACCTTATCTTGAAAGATCCCCATGATGATCTCGTGAATATAAATTTTCCTAATCATATTTCATCCTTATATTGTTAAATATGTCAAACTAATGATATTTCAAGATAGCATGAATGAAATTTGGATAGTTTATTTCTTTCCTAAATGTTACATATAGATATAGGAACCTCGGAAATCCAAGAATAACTAATTCCCAATGATAATTCTAAAATTTAATCACTTCATGTCTGACTATCTACTGAGGGAATCCTAGCCTATAATAAACCTGATGTGAGAAAACATGTCCCCCATTAACAAGTTCCACAACTGTGTAAAGGAATCAACATTTATTCACCATAAAATTAATATAGATTCAATGAGAGTTGTTATATATAAAAAGAGAGTCAATCACCCAAGTATATAATCACATTCATGTCATCACATTGAAAATTGAAACCTGTTATACTCAATAATATGATTTATCTATGTTAACTATGATTTAAATATTAGAACCTAGAATTTTATCATTAATGTCTCAAATAATTTTATGAGCTAAGACTATATCACACTAGTTAGACCATCATTTGATGAAGCTCTGAGGCCCCTAAGAAACCCATGTATGGAGATTCACTAATATCCTCTTATTGATAACTCTAAAAAGTACCATCTATGAGAAACATCACATGCTAATGAGTTGATATTTATTCATTGAAGAGGGATATATCAACTTCAGAATGAGAAATAGGTTGGTAGCAAAGGAAACCCAAGGATTACCACCTCCGTAGAAAGTTTTCGGAACAGCCTACCTGATCTCAAAATTAATGAAATCCCAAGAAGCCACCAAAAATGATCAAAGTAATACATTAAGGATAGGAGATATTTCAATGTTGATAAAGAGAAATGTTTTCTAGATATCCCTCTCCATATGAATTGTATCAAAAAACCATTATTGATCTGATCAATCACCACATGAGGGATTCAATCCAAGATATTTTCATGGCACCTCGGATAATTATACAACATATAAGGGTTAGAGATTTCATGTAAATTCATAAAATGGGACTTAGTCGTACATCCCACTACTTCATGATAAACAGTGAAGGAACCATCCACTATGAGGATATTCAGGTAGTTGTCACACTTCATCACCTTAATAAAATCCATAAAATAATCAATGTTGATATCCCTTTCATTGAGCCATGTAGCTCTATATTGTTCATGATCTAACCTCTCTTTTCCAAGATCATCATTAATAGATATTTCTTTTATAAAAATAATGAAAAAGATATTATCATCCCAACCACCATCATGTTTTGTCTCATATTTCTCAAATTTTGTTTTTATGGACTCCATATCTTGGAAGCAATATAATTTATTGTTGTTCCATATTTTTAAATCCCCCATAAAATTCCTATTATTACTGTGAAATTAAGCCCAAAAATTACTATATGGGTTTTATCCAAGACATTCATGATACATGATGATAGATAAGATCATATTTCCATTGATTATAAAATAAATAATGATCATAATACCACTTCTAGGTTTCAAAATAATGAGGATAGGGGAGTGATCTTAGAGGTCCAAAACAAGATGGAAAACCCCTGAATTTGTCTAGGAAGACATATATTTGGGATAAGAAATGAAGTGATCATGGAGGCAACAGGTGCGACTAATTCCTTTCTAGATATTGCACCAAGTTATTTATCCCCTGAGTACCCCATGTCCAATAGCACATTACGTATCTTGAAGGAAGATAAATCTTGTTTGACCTTCTTAGGGTTAACAACTCCATCTTTTTTCTATGATGTATCCAACCTGATATTGAAACCTCCTCTAAATTTCTATGTTGATTCCATAATATTGAAGGATCCACTGTCATTCAACTATGATTCTTTATCCATTTCATCACACTTGGCATAAAAATGGATATTAAGAAACAATAACCTCCAGAACTAACCTTGATAGTGATGTGTTGGTTGGAGACATCAATATTATACACTATAATGTTGTTTTTTTAAAAGAATACATTTTTACTTATTAGAGGGATTCATATGCATGAAGTCCTGTAAACCCATACAATGAGAGAACATGGTAATCCGGGAAGGAATCTGATTCAGTTCTAGAACCACCATAATAGAAACTCTATTATTTTTAAAAACATTTCAAAAAAATTAGACTTCTCTCAATCACCTAAACCATGGGAATTACAAATGATTAATGAATTCATCATAGGAGGTGAAACATCGATTTAGTTTATGGAATTTAATGTCTCCTTTTATATGATGAAAGTGGTGATGGATCATTCCTGGAGTGATATCTAGTACAAACCCTACATGGAGGAGAAAAAATTAAAATTGATAGCATGAACTAGATCATCCAAATCCAATTGATTCAGTGATGGTTCTCATAACATTCTATAACTATTTAAAGTAGATGGGAGAATACCCATAATGACCATGATATCTACACATAGGACCAAGAATAAAAACATGTACATGTCCTACCATCATACCTCATAGATGGTTCATTCTATGAGTTGTTGATTGAAGTAGATAAAACCCATACATAACATCATATTCCATACATATCATGTAGAGAACTATATAAATACTAGAAACCCCCAAGTAATAGAGGTAATATAATAAGGAGGAGACAACTTAAAAATGGGATAAATCACCACTGTAGGGGGAGAAGAATGATAAGTGGTTTAGCCAGCCTCATCATTAGATACAAATCTCAGATGAGCCATGATTATTGGATCATCAACCTTAAGATATGTGGAGATAAAGCCTACATTAGACCAATCCATAGGGTGAGTATCCTTGAAAACTAAGTGCATAATTTTGAATAATGGGAATAAGTGGCCTTCAATATAGAATTATAATCAAAACTAAGTGGGATAGGTATAAAAAATGTTCTACCACCAAAAAATGATCCCCTGAACATAGAGAAGGATACAAACTAGAATGGGTTTAGAGAGATCTATTTCAAAACATTTTCAGGAAATAGAGGCATTTTTTAAATTTGGAGTGTGACCATAAGAAAAAAACGATCTAATATAATCATCAATTCCCTGAAGAAGTGAATGATATTATAAGGGGAGAGAGATACCTGAAATATTGATCCACGATACTACTAGGGGTGGTTCATGACCCAAATAGGTCTCCAAAATCCATCTAAAAAGATCAAACCGCCATTTTCCAAACTATTTGTGTAACATAAAAAGTAATTAATGAATTATAGATTTTCTTATCTACGTATATTTATGAATTAGATAGTTTTTTAGAGGTTTAAAATAAGAATAAATCCAATCTTAAGCTTGGAATACTCTAATATTTTTTAAAGATTGTTTTACCGCCTTTTGTTGGAAAACTATTTTTAAATCAAAAATTTTACAATTTTATAAGCTATATTTGTCAAAATAAACTTCTTCATTAGAATTTGGAAATTTAAATTTACTTTGGGTAAATGTTTGATATTTTTCTGACAATGTTAATTTTTTAATGAATAGTGAAAAATATTGCATTTTCTTCAAAACAGGTTTTTCATCTAATTTAATTATATAGATAGATTGTCCTTTTAATTGGTTTTAAAGATTAATTAGAATATATTTTTACCATTTAATCCAATGGTGGTCATTATAATTAGTTTCACTTTGTAATTGGACATAAACAAGTGCCAAACTTTTCATAAGTATTATTTGAAAAAGACCCGCTATTTGTTTTGAAAACGGGAATTATTTTTAAATTAATTATTGAAATTTATGTGTTTGGAATTTGGTGAAATGGATTCCATATTTGGAACCAAAAGTTCCGAATTATTTAATTAAGACTCTTTTGTTTTTTGGACATTATGTATAGTAACGACGGTATTTATCGTGATTAATTAGTAATCGGGTTGTTAAGGGTAATAAAATAATATCATAACAATAAAAAATGACCTCAACATGTGTCATAATGCTACTTTTTATGTCATTTCAGACCATGTGATTCCTTTTACCAAACTTAGGGAACCCATGGAATTACGTTTGGGTGATAGTGACACTTTATCATTTTATTTTTAAGGAAAGGATAATATCACAAAAGTATGTAACACCTAAGTAAAACAATTTTAATTTTGACAAAATAAATGTTCTCTTAGACTATAAATAGTTATTGGAAAGATAAAAATATTTCCCACATCATAGTATTTTTTTTATAAATTTTAGTCATTAAATAAAATAATTTTTTTATGACACCATGATGATGCAGCGATTACCTCATTAATGAACGATTAAAATAAAATGAAAAGATAATATAAAATTTAAGACGTAAACTTGTCAAAAACCTATTTTATGAGTTTATTTCGATCCCTTATCACATTATCCTCGAAATATATAAAATTGGGACCTTTAAAATCCAAAACTCATTTTAATATAATGTAACATTTCTGGACTTTCCATGAGTTCCCCTCCTCACTCTTATAAAAGGCCCCCACCTCTACCACCTTACACACACCTCTCAAGCCATTTTCTTGGCCAAGATCTGATAATTTTATCTCTCTACATCCCTCTATTCATAATATATGACTTACCTTAGGCAGAAAGCTGTTCTAGAAACCCTTTTGGTTCAAACCAAGAGGAGTTACCCGGTTTAAAGGTAATGTCTTCACTTGTGTTATTTTGTTTTATTTTTCTTCTCAACCCCATAAAATCTTTTTATTCCATTCTTTTATAACAAAACCTGTATATTAAATATACTTGAATGTTTTTATGAAAAGGATTAGAGATACACTTACACACACCTTTGTCTAATGGTTAAAAAACATACTGTTTCTGTGGATGGTGAATTTCTGTCTCACGAAACGATGATTGTTCACTCTTATTTTAACATTTTTCATGGTGGCCATTAAGATGTCACTATATTTATATATGATATATATGATGTTTATTTTGTCCTTATACTTCTTTATTTTTCATTTATGGCATTCCATTATGGTTTCCATTATGGGTAAACGTGATATCTTCATTTTAGGAAGTGCGGACTACCGCCCCCTCAAAGTGATTTAATTCGTTAATGAAATATGTGGGACGTATAAAGGATGGTGTTTATGATTTTATATAATATATTATACTATAATTATAATATACCTCTATATAATTATGATTTCATTCCATTAAATAGGAAATATAAATGAAAGTAGCCTTCACGCGTACGTACAGCTTACCGTCTCCATGAACGGTGCATTTTATTTCATACCTCTAATTGTTATGTAATATTATAAATGCATGTAAATACTAGATATATAATATATATATATATATTATATATAAATCTTGAATATAATCCTGGATATAATGGATATTTTACCACATGAACAAATTGTAATTACAAGAAGTTTATTTTTGACTCAAGTGCCAATGGTCGACAAAATGACCATTATTAACTTAAATAATTACATAATGTTCATAAAATGGTAATAAGTGATATAAAAGGAATAATGAACTTGAAAAAGTTCTTAAGAATGTATAAATTAACTCTTGTTTATTATTCAAGAGATTAAAGAATGATCGAGTCAAGTCGGACAGGAGGTAAGGGACTTCGTCTCAATCTCCTTTCATTGTGGCATATTTTGTTTTATACACAACCTTATTTTATATGGTGTATAAACACCTATGAATTTTAATTTTATTCAAAAGGAATATTTTTATATCAGGCATTTTACTAAATGACAAAAGGTTATGTTTTTGTCATACGTATGCGGTGACAACAACTTCTCTGCCGCCGTGACCATTATTTGAGTTTTGACTTCCTCTACAAGCCATAACATTTTTCAAAAGAAAAATAAATACCATGTTTTAATTTTCATTTATTTGGGTATTAAAAATGGTTTTGATTATGTTTTTATTATATCAATGTGTTTTTTATATCTTTTTATTGAAATGTGGAAATGCTATGTTTCCTTTATGCATTTTTTGTGTGATACGATTATGTTATGGTTCTTGGGAATTATTTATGAAGATGGGTGGTTCTGTGATAAACTAAGAACATGTGAGTCCGATATAGCTCTCCAATTTCTTGGGTAATTCGAAGGGGTTAAACTCTAAGGTTTCTCCGAAGAGATTTAGGAAATATGCTATTATGGGTATTCCAAATTTACCATGAGGGTTACTCCCTACGTAAGAATGTTTTGAATGCCTCATGTTACCATTATGTCTTATGATAACTATGAGGTATTCATGATTTGATGAGGTATGTTAAATTGATTATGTTTTATGAGTAATGTATAATTTCATTGATTGATATGTATACATGGACTAATGTTTTCATTCCGTATTTTTATAAACCTTACTGAGCTTTTTATGCTCATCCCATGTTTTTGAAATGTTTTTCACAAGTCAAGGGAAAGGTACATGATGTGATGATAGGGTCAAGGAAGTGTCATGAAATAATACATATTTTTCTTTAAATATGTTTCCTTTTATGGGAAAAGTGAATATTGTCTTAAATGTAACCACCTTGTTTAAATGTGGAATATAGTGCATGATTTATGATCTAATTCACTAAAACACTAAACCTGAAAAAATCCTCAATGTGTAATCTTGTAATAACTCAATAATAAGTAATGTTTAAGGATGGGGCCTTATAGTTGGTATCAAAGGATAGTTTAGATAACATTAGGAGTTAGAATTCTATTAAATGATTATCCAAAAATCTTTTTTTATGGTCAAATTGAAATGATATAGAATTTGAAGATTACCATGTTGCTTTATCTAAGACATGTTTGTTCAGAATGGTTTTCCGCAGAGGAAATAGTGAAGCAGTGCTAGGAAGGCAAACAGAAGGAAATGACCTTCTGAATCAGCAACCTGAGATGGTCGAAATTGGAACTGAATTGTTTGTTTCGGTAATGGCGTAGTTGAATCAAGTGATAAATGGTGGTGTTATCCATGTACAAGATCATCTAGATCATCCACAGAGGAACATGTCATTGGTGGAACATTTCATGAGGCAACATCCCCCATCATTCAAAGGATCATCTGACCATGTGCTAGATGAAGGGTCAATTAAAGCAGTGGAGAATATTTTCGATGTCCTGGGGTGTTCTGTCAATCAAAAGGTTAGTCTTGCTATTTACCATTTAGAGGGTGAAGCAGATTAGTGGTGGTCGATGGGTAAAAATATCAGGGATGCTCATGGGATTGATGCTCTTGACTGGGATGAATTCAAAGTTATGTTTCTCGAGAAGTATTTTCCTAAGGCTGTTAGACTTAGGATGGAAAAAAATTCATGGAATTGAGGCAAGAGGACGACTCAGTGGCTTCTTATGAAGAAAGGTTCACTCGATTGGAATGGTATGCTCCAAATTTTATCTGAGACGTTGATAGTAAAATCAATCATTTTTACTCAGGATTAAAGCCAAAATATCGAAGGGCATTAGCTTCTCATGAGTTCAAGAGTTATGAAAAGTTTGTTCGATGTGCTAAGAAGGTGGAAATGATGTTTTCCGATGATCAATTGTTCTATAAAAACCAACAGAGGAAGAGACCGAGGTGGCAGGAGAAAGGGAAGATTCTTCAAAAAGGTCTGATGGTAAGAAAACTAAGTATCCAGTTTGTGATAAATTTGGTAAAAGGAATTCTGGGGAATGTCTTCTAAATTCTGGAAAGTGCTACCGATGTGGTAAGATGGGACATAAGGCTCGTGATTTCACTAAAAATGATCAGGGTGATGGTAAGACCAAATTTTATTTATAGTTAGTGAAATGTTACAAGTGCAATGAGATGGGTAATTATGCAAACGAGTGTTCGAAAAAGAGCTCAAATGATGGGAAGCAGTCAGACTACAAGCAAAACCGAGTGGTGAAATCCTTTGTAACTTCTTCATCAGATGTTGGGACAGCAAATGAAGTGGTATCAGGTACTTTGTTTGTTTTCTCAAATTATGACAATGTGTTGTTTGATTCGGGGTCGACACATTCTTTCACCTTGGAAAAATTTTCTAGTAAATTGGGAATTCCATCTTAAAAAATGACAATTTAACTTCTGGTAAAAACACCTGGGCGAAACGTTGAGGAAATTTTTTTTATAAGAATCTTCCTATCCTTATCTGTGGAAAGAACCTTCTTGAAAACCTTATTATTTTACCTCTAGTATAGTTTGATGTTATCCTGGGTATAGATTGGCTCTCTGTTTACCATGCTAAGATTAATTGTAGAGCTAAAAAAGTTTCATTTCAGAAAGAAATTCAGTTTGGGTACAAGAATGAACCCTTACTTTTGATGACATATCAAGAGGCTGAGAAACTTGTAAAAGATGGAAATAAATGTTACCTTGAACATATTGTTTAAAAAAAGGAACCGTTTAGATTAATGATGTGCCAGTGGTAAATGAGTATCCTGATGTGTTTCCTGATGAGCTGCCTAGAATTATACCAGATTGAGAACTTGAATTTACAATTGACTTATTTCTTGAAGCTAAGACAATTTCACAACCCCCTTAACGAATGGCTCAAATTGAACTTTTATAGTTGAAGGAGTAATTGCATGATTTATTAGAGAAAGGATTCATTCGACTTAGCACATCACCATGGGGTTCTCCAGTCTTATTTGTTAAAAAGAAAGATGGTTCTATGATACATTGAATTGATTATTGAGCCTTGAATAACTTCACTGTTAAGAACAAATATCATTTGCCTCATATCAATGATTTGTTTGATCAGCTCTAGGGAGCTCAGTATTTTTCAAAGATTGACCTGAGATCGGGGTACCATCAGTTGAAGGTAAAGGAATCAGATGTTCCGAAGACCACGTTTCATACAAGATATGGCCATTATGAATTTGTAGTTCTGCCTTTTTGGCTAACCAATCCACGTGATGTTTTCATGGACTTTATGAATAGAATTTTCCATGAGTTCTTGGATAAGTTTGTGGTTGTTTTCATTGATGATATTTTGGTGTTTTTTAAAAGTAAAGAGGAGAATGAAAGTCATTTAATGGTTATTTTTCAAACCTTTAATGAAAAGAAATTGTATGGGAAATTCATAAAGTGTGAGTTTTGGTTGCAACAAATTTCTTTCCTTGGTCACATTGTTTCTAAAGATGGGATAACTGTTGATCCTGCAAAAACAATGGTTGTTGATGAATGTCCAAGACCTACAAATGTAACTGAGATTCGTAGTTTTCATTGATTGGAAGGCTATTACCTAATGTTTGTTATAAATTTTTCACGGTTATCTATTCCAATAACTAAGTTAACTCGGAAGGGTGTTATGTTTATCTATAAAAAAGAATGTGATGATCTTTTTCAGGAATTGAAATGAAGATTGTTGAATGCTCCAGTTTTGGAACTACCTTTCAGGAATGGTGAGTTTGTTATCTACAGTGATGCTTCATTGAAAGAAGATGGTTGCGTCCTAATGCAGAATGATTAGGTAATTGCTTATGCTTCACGTCAGTTGAAAAATCATGAGGTAATTACCCTACACATGATTTGGAATTAGTTTCTGTTATTTTCTCTTTATAAATTTGGAGGCATCATTTGTATGGTATAAAGTGTGAAATATATACTTACCACAAAAGATTAAAGTATATATTAAATCAGAAACAATTGAACATGAGACAGTGGAGATGGCTAGAATTAATCAAGGATTATGATTGTACAATTCATTACCATCCGAGAAAAGAAAATAAAGTGGATGGTGATTTGAGTTGAAAAAGTAATGATTCATTAACCATGTTATGTTTGGAACGAGATCCTTTGGTTAAATATTTGATGAAATTTGTCATAGAAGTTGTTGGTGCAGAATGATCTTCTATTTTGTTTCAGGTATCAGTGAAATCTTCTCTATTAGAGAGAATTAATGAAGCACAGAAGCAAGACAATGAGTTGTAGAAAAAGTTAGAGATGGTTTAGAAGGGTAGGTTACTTGAATTCAACCTTGATAATGATTGTGATTTGAGATTTGGGAAAAGATTGTGTTTTCCATGTGATTCACAGTTGAAGAGAGAGTTGTTATGTGAAGCTCATTGTTCTCCATTTTCAGTTCATCCAGGCAGTACTAAGATGTATAGAGAACTTCTGGAGTATTACTTGTGGGATGTAATGAAAAGAGATATTGCTGATTTTACTGTGAAGTGGTTGACTTGTCAACAGGTTAACGCAGAGTGGCAGTTACCGAAGGGGATGCTTCATCCTTTACCAGTACCAGAGTGGAAATGGGAGAATATATCCATGGACTTCATTGTGGGATTGCCGAAGACACCTCAAGGTAATAATGCAATCTGGATTATTGTTGATCGCTTGACTAAATTTTCTCATTTCCTTGCTATAAGAGATACGTTTTCCCTAGATCAACTTTCCCATTTGTATCTTAAAGAGATAGTTAGGTTACATGGAGTTCCCCTCTCCATTTTATCTGATCGTGATCCCATGTTTACTTCTATCTTTTTGAATGGCCTTCAGAAGTCGTTGTGTGCTGAATTAAATTTTAGTACAGCTTTTTATCCTCAATCAGATGGGCATTCAGAACGAAAAATTCAGACTTTGAAGGATACTCTACGTGCTTGTTTGATGGATTATCAAGGAAGTTAGGACCAACATCTTTCTTTGGTTGAGTTTTCTTATAATAACAGTTTTCATTCCAGTATAATGATGGCACCATTTGAGGCATTATATGGGAAGAGGTGTCGAACTCCAGCTTTTTTGGGATGAAGTGGTTGAAAGGAAGTTGATGGGACTAGAATTGGTAGAAGAGTTGACATCAAGTTTAGCTGATACAAAGACACCTGAGAATAGCTCAGAGCAGGCAGAAAAGTTATACAAACAACAGGAGGAAGGATCTCTCTTTTGAGGTAGGTGATCATGTCTTCCTCACAGTTTCACTATGGAAAAGTGTGATGCGATTTGGTAAGAAATGAAAGCTGAGTCAAAGGTTCATTGGACCAAATTAAATTCTGGGGAGAGTTGGATCAGTTTCATACCGAGTGGATTTACCTCTGAGTTTCTCTCAGGCACACAATTTTTTAATGGTTCAATGTTAAGGAAGTACATGCCAGATCCATCTCATGTTTCAAGACCAGAGGTTGTTCAGTTGGAAGAGAACATATCTTATGAGGAACAACCTATCCAGATTCTTGACCACAGGGTACAAGTGTTATGGAATAAGTTGATTCATCAAGTAAAGGTTTTTTTTGGAAAACCCACATTATTAAAGAGGCATCATGGGAATATGAAAATGCAATGAGGGATAAATAACCCCACTTATTTGATTAGTAAATAAATTATGGGGACACAATTTTCCAATGGGGGGAAGGATGTAACATCCCAAGTAAGTAAATAATTAGATATTTTCTTATCTATGTCTAGTTGTGAATTAGATAGTGTTTTAGAGGTTTTAAATGAGAATAAATCCAATCTTAAGCATGGAATACTCTAATATTTTTTAATGATTGTTTTACCGCCTTTTGATTGAAAACCATTATTAAATAAAACTTTTCCCAATTTTATAATATATATTTGTAAAAATAATCTTATTAATTAGAATTGGGACATTGATATTTACTTTGGATAAATTTTTGGTATTTTTCTGACAATGTTCATTTTTTAATGATTAGTGAAAAATACAACATTTTACTTCAAAACTGCTTTTTTATCTAGTTTAATTATATAGATAGAATTTCTTTTTAATTGGTTTTAAATTTTAATTAGAATCTATTTTTATTATTTAATACAATGGTTGTCATTATAATTATTTTCACCTTGTAATTGGTCATAAACAAGTACCAAACTTTTCATAGATATTGTTTAAAAAAACCCGCTATTTGTTTTGACAACGGGAATTATTTTTAATTTAATTATTGCAATTTCTGTGTTTTGAATATGGTAAAATGGATTACATATTTGGAACCATAAGTTCCAAATTATGTAATTAGGACTCTTTTTTTGACATTATGAATAGTAACGATGGTAATTATCTTTAATTATCCTGATTAATTAGTAATCGGGTAGTTAAGGGTAACAAAATAATATCATAATAATAACAAATGACCCCAACATGTGTCCTAATGATACCTTTTGTGTCATTTCCGACCATGGTACTCTTTGTTCCAAACATAGGGACCCCATGGAATCACATTTGGGTGATAGTGACACTTTATCATTTTATTTTTAAAGAAAGGAGAATATCACAAAAGTATGTAACACCAAAGTAAAACAATTTTAATTTTCACTAAAATAATTATCTCTTAGACTATAAATAGTAATTGGAAAGATAAAAATATTTTATACATCATAGTATTTGTTTTATAATTTTTAGTCATTAAATAAATTATGTTTTTTATGACACCATGATGATCCAGAGATTACCTCATTAATGAACGATTTAAATAAAATTAAATGATAATGTAAAATCTAGGACATAAACATGTAAAAAACATATTGGATGAGTATATTTAGATCTTTTATCACCTTATCCTTGAAATATATCAATGTGGGACCTTTAAAATCTGAAACTCATTTTAATATAAAGTAATATTTCTTGAATTTCCAAGAGTGCCCGTCCTCCCTTTTATAAAAGGCCCCCACCTCTACCACATTACCCACACATCTCAAGCCATTGTCTCGGCCAATATCTACTCATTTTATCTCTCCACATCCCTCTATTCCTCATAGAAGCCTTACCGTAGGTAGAAATCTCTTCAAGAAACCCTTTCTGGTTCAAACCAAAAAGAGTTACCCGATTTAAAGGTAATGTCTTCACTTGTGTTCTTTTGTTTTATTATGATTCTCCAACCCCATAAACTCTTTTTATTTCATTATTTTGTAAAAACACCAGTATATTCAATATAATATAATGTTTTTATGAAAAGGATTCGATCTACACTTACACACACCTTCGTTTAATGGTTAAAGAACATATGGTTTCTATGGATGGCGAATTTTTGCCTCACGAAACGATGATTTTTCAATATACTTTTAAAACCATTCATGGTGTCCATTAAGATGTCACTATATTTATATATGATATATATTATGTTTATGTTTTCCTTATTCTTCTATATTTTTCATTTATGGCATTCTTTTATGGTTTCCATTATGGGTAAACGCGATGTCTTCATTTTTGGAAGTGCGGACTACCGCCCCCTCAAAGTGATTTGATTCGTTAATTCCATATGTGGGACTTATAAAGGATATAGTTTATGATGTTATATATGATATTATACTTTAATTATAATATAACTCTATATCATTATTGTTTCATTCAAGTAAATATGAAATAGAAATTAAAGTAGCGTTCATGCGTACGTACGGCTTACCGTCTCCATAAACGGTGCATTTCATTTCTTACCTCTAAATGTTATGTAATATTATAAATTCATGATAAAACTGGATATATATGATATATATGATATCTACCTCATAAATATAATCTTGGATATAATGGATATTTTACCACATGAACAAATTTTAATTATAAGAAGTTTATTTTTGACTCAAGTGCCAAGGGTCGACAAAAAGACCATTATTTACTTAAATAATTACATAATGTTCATAACATGGTAATAAGTGATATAAAATGAATAATGAACTTGAAAAAGGTTCATAATAATGTAGAAATTAACTCTAGTTTATTATTCAGGAGATTAAAGAACGATCGAGTCAAGTCGGACACGAGGTAAGGGACATCGTCTCAATCTCCTTTCATTGAGGCATATTTTGTTTTATACACAACCTTATTTTATACGGTGTATAAACCCCTTTGACTTTTTACTTTTATTCAAAAGTACTCTTTTTATACGAAGAATTTTACTAAATGAAAAAAGGTAATGTTTTTGTCATATGTATGCGGCGACAAAGAATTCTCTGCCACCGTGACCATTATTTTAGTTTCGGCTTCCTCTACAAGCCATAACATTTTTCAAATGAAAAATAAATTCCAGGTTTTACTTATCCTTTATTTTCATATTGAAAATGGTTTTGATAATTTTTTGATTATATCAATGTTTTCTTGATATCTTGTGATTGAAATGTGGAAATATTATGTTTCCTTTATGCATGTTTTACGTGATAGGATTATGTTATGGTTCTTAGGAATTGTTTATGAAGATGGGTGGTTCTATGATAAACTAAGGGCAGGTGAGCCCGATATATCTCTCCAATGAATTGGGTAACATGAAGGGATTAAATGATAAGGTTTCTCCGAAGAGATTTAGGGAATATACTGTGATGGGTATTCCAAACGTAACAATGAGGGTTACTCTCTATGTAAGAATATTATGAATGCCTCATGTTACCTTTATGTCTTATGATTTCAATGAGTTATTCATGATTTAATGAGATATGTTAAAGTGATTATGTTTTATGAGTAAAGTATGATTTCATTGATTCTTATGTATACATGGGATAATGTTTTCATTCCGTATTTTTATATACCTTACTAAGCTTTTTATGTTCATCCCATGTTTTTGAAATGTTTTTCACAGGTCAAGGGAAAGGTACATGATGTGATGATAGTGTCAAGGAAGTGTCATGAAAGAATCCATGTTTTTATTTAAATATGTTTCCATTGATGGGAAAAGTGAATATTGTCTTTAATGTAACCACCTTGTTTAAATGTGGAATTTAATGCATGATTTATGATCTAATTCACTAAAACTCTAAACCTGAAAAGATCCTCAATGTGTAATCTTGTAATAACTCAAGATTAAGTAATGTTTAAGGCTGGGGCCTCGTAATTTGGATCTCTAAGACAAAGCTGTAATGAAATATTCCGTTGAGAAAAAATATCATTATTCATTTTCTAATTCAACACTGAAACCCTAGTTTGGTAATCGAGCCCCTAAGGCCCTATAAAATACAATAACAGAACAATCAGTGGTTTTCTCATGCCTAACCTATCATCCAAATTCCACCTATGTATCTCCACTGGTGCCTTAAAATATCCTTCTATAAGATAAAGCACTGTAGATCCATCCATTGAGGCTAATTCAAGATCCTACAATAAAATACTTGGAATCTAAAGAAGATATTATGATTGGTAGGATGTTGAATGGATTAGAAATTGTTTAAGATATGATTTTTTCAGCTTATCCATGTATGTAATATGATGGTATAACCCATATGGGATGTCCAAGAAGACTTTTGATAGATGATAATATGATTGAGAAAGTTTCCTAACATCAATCATGATGGGATTCACCACCTTATCTGAGATTTATAAAACCAAAAAAATGATCAAAAAAGTTTTAAAATAGGGAGGCACACTATGTTCATTATCTGGAGCACATGAAGGGTTTATATATTTGTTTCAACTATGTTTCTCTAATAGCTAAATGTTAAATTACTGATAAAAGCACCTAATGGTATGACGATATTGTCTCAAGTCTATAACTCCTCTATGATAAAATTTTATAGTAATATACATCTTGTAGATCATATTATTCTTCCCTGTGTAGAATATTATGTGATTTTGGTTATGGATTGGCTCTCTCTACACTGAACCCATAATAATTAACCAGATAAAGAAGCCATATTTTATAATTTTAATCAACATATGATCATATATTAGTTCATGAATGATAATGTACTCTATATGGGAGTTATTTTCAATATATGGGTTTTAATAACCAATCATGATTGGTATTTAGCTCAAATGATGTGGGAGAGACTAGGTTTTAGGGATATGTCTGCAATAAGAGAAAATATGATTTCTCATTCTTTGCCTAATACGGTGATGTTGACATATTATAAAAAAATATATGTGGAGTCTTTAAAATATTGTAGATACCCTACACTATATTCATTAGTGATAGATAATTTAAATTTTTCGGACATGATATAATTTGTGGGGATAAACGTAAAACCTTGATATTTTATTTTGAATTTTACTTCAAATAAATAATATATTTAATAGATTTTCTCAAATGAAACATCAAAATAAAATAAATTGTGATAAAATTTATTAATATAAAATATGAAAAATAAATATAAACATCAATAAATTTTGGGAACATAATATGAGACAAAACTAAGAAAATTTCAAGAGGAATAAATCCACAAGTAAATAAAAATAACATGGACATAAAATAATTATCCCCATGGTTTTAAATAATTATAATATGCTTGATTACAAATATTGAAAGAAGAATAACATTAGAAATAAAATATAAATGTTGAGAGATACATAAATAGGGATAATCACTTTGTTGATGTTTGTAAGGCTACATAATAGAATGATTTATAAAAATGATTTATATGGTCATTAGATATATGTTCATTGTAAATATGGCTGTTAGAAATATGGCAGTAAGATATATGGTCATAGGGTATGCATATATCCAACAGGTATATTGAAGACATGTAACTGTTAGTGACAAATTTAAAATAATATAATTCACAAATGATAAATAATGAATCAAAAATATAAAATTTAATTATTATATTTTATTATAAATATATATTTTTATATATTACATATTATTATTATTATAATTAATGAATTTTTTGATGTATTTATAAAATTAAAATAAATATTATAATGTATTTTTAAAATTCAATGGTGACAATATAAATAAGTAATTTTCAAGGGATGTGATTAAAATCATATAATGAAAAAAGGTGATATTTTTTAGAATTATTTTTTTCATATTTATTGTATATTTTCATCTAAATTAATTAAATTGATCACATTAAAATGATTATTATAAAAAAAATTATTTTATAATCCAGAAAAATTATGTTCATATAATTTCTAATTGATATTGAATAGGTTTAAGAACACAAAAATTTTGTTAAGTTAGATTTATATAAAACTTGATTTATGGATATATTGTATGTTTTCATTTAATAGATAAATTTACCATATTGAGGAATTTAATTAAATTAAATGGATTCAAAAAATAATAATTATAACATCAAAATTGTTCAAGGAGTTTAATTTCATTTTTACGCATAAAAATAATTTAGCGAAATAAAAAATGAGTTTCCATTGTATTGGTAAAATGAGGTAAAAAGTGTTAAACTAAGTGGTGTGAAATAAAATATCATAAAATAATTTTCATAAATTTATTTATGAGGTTATTCATGAACCGTATCTATTATTCTTTCACTCAGTATCCACCTTCGAAGATTAAATTGCAACTATACACCATAGGGGTCGGGAAATTGAAGAAATTATTTTCCTAACATAAATATAAATTGAACAGTTATCAGCCCCTAAAAATAAACTCTTACCATTAGATTTCCCCAAGAATATTTTCCCATTTTTACTCTCCAAAATAATTCATATACATTTCATTGATTTTGAGAAACCTATGTCTAGATGGAGTGAATTCATCGTGTAAGTATCTAAGATCTTTTCTATCCCTTTTAAATACATTCCCATTTCCACTCTTTATGAATATAGTTATCCAATATAATAATTTTATATTAATATAATTATTCTTCTATGGAAATTATATTAAAATTATATAAATCTATACTCGTACTATTTCTTTAGTATAAAATATTCTTGTTTGGTTAGTTCAACCACCCACGTGAAAGATGCTTTAAAATCATAATTATTTTTATCATTAATACAAATTAAAACAAAAAAAATATGATAAATTATATTAATGAATAATTTATATAATTAATATGGAATTTTGATGTAAAAATGATGGTTCATTATAAATTAACATGTTTCTATTATAATATTACCTGAAACATGATAATTATGGATTCCATTCTCAAAAACCATACTCAATCATTTCATAAAATGAACATGGTTATGATTAAATAAATGGAAAATAATGATTCCACTAAATTTTATAATCATCCATTTTTGAAATTGGTATCAAATAACATGTATCGATATCACCATTATGAAACGTGGGTGTATTAATCAATATTACTAATATATGATAATGATAATAAATTAAAATGAACTCATATATGTGTAATGAGTGATTATAATTTAAGATAAAAAAGTTAATAGTTATGGATATGATTTTTAAATAAGTTATTAATATGTATATTTTTATTATACAATAGATTAAATAACTTTTTCGGATGTTATGTGTAAAGGTATGGGTTTCATTAACAATCTCATTTTAATATCAATATTTTTTATGTTTGAACTTTAATAATGGTAAATAATATACATATATATATATATATATTATCTCTAAAACATATCTATTTTTTTGTATTCCTATTATTCATTGGGTTTCCATGTCTTATTTCAATCACATCTCGAATTGGTTCACAATTCAACTGAAATGATGTATGAAAGTGGAGTTTTCCTTATATATTCTTTTTTAGAAAATAATATCTCTCCTCTATTTCCATATTATATGTTTTATTTTATTGATATAGTTATATCAAATTAAATTTTTCTTAACGTCATCTTCAATTGAATTTAAATTCATTACAAAATTAACCTTCTTTTAATGTTTTTTATACATTCATTTAATGTGAACATTGAACTTCTTTATAATGATGTGAAAGGAATATCATTTTAAAAATATTATTCATAAATTCTTTTACCTATAATTCTCATTAGTTTACCTTGCGTAACTTCCTATGATATTTTTCATGGTTTTATAAAAACTTTATTTCCCTTTTTTCGATATATTATATTCGTATAAAATAAAAGGTAATATAAATTTAAAGGGAATTTATTATTACTTCTCAATGAAATTATTAATGATCCTATAAGATGTTTTTCATTTATGTAAATATATATTTAATTATTATGATTCACTTGGAATATTAAATAATTATACCATCCATATCATTTCACTATATGTCTTATAATAATATCTTATAGATATTTTCATGAAACCTATTTCTTTTCATGGTTTATTTATGCTATAATTGAATAATGAATGTTTTCCAATTAATATTTCATCAATATGAATGTTTTTTCATTATATAATGGGTGGAATGGGTATTATATATAATCCTCCAAATCATTGCTAAAATCTTAATATTTCATGTGATGATATGTTTGGGATTGGGGAGTGAATCCAATTCACTATGGGACTATGCCCACTATGGGATGATGGTCTTGGTAGTGATCCTTAACAAAGAGTAACATTTTATATTCATATTCTTGTTCCACATTCTTATGTATATTTTATGTTTTCTTGGATCATTATTATTGACTCATATTTATACACTCCTATTAATCTTTCCTTATTTTTGAAAAAAATCCTTATTTTGTTGCGCATGATTTTCAATCTATTATCTATTTGGTATGATTCTCTTATTTTATTTCGATACACAATGATTATGTTCTCATACAAACATGTTTAATTTGTGCTCACTTATGATGTTAGGTTATTTTCTCCCAGGTTTACCCTTAATGATCACGTATTCTCACCCATTCATATGTTTCCATTTCACTAGGTTTCATAGAAGATAATTATGTAGTATATATCTATAAGGTTATCATTTTAACAAAATATATTTGGGAGATGTAGAATGGTTTTAACATAATTTGACTATATATCTAGTATCAAATAAAATAAACCTATAGGTTATCATGTGTGTTTAATGGTTACATGTAATGAATATTCATATAAAATTATGTAATATGTGTGATTGATGTGCTTGGGTTGTCTAAATTACAGTACCATATAAGGTCCTTATATTAACATATGTTAACTCTTAAATAGATTTGATTAATAATAAACTTATATGGGTTTATCTAAATCAGTTCATTAAAATTACATGTATATAATTTTTCCATCTGTATATTAGATTTTCATTATATTCAAATATACAAATTAATGCATTCATGAAAAATGAAATATTAACATTAATCATGGTTATTATAATTTAAAATTGTGGTAACTAATCATTAATTAATTAATTAATTAATAATATACATGTAATTTATAACGACCCATACTTTACATACATTGTTATTACATCAGAATTGAAGCACACTTATTACAACATATAACAAAACCAGGAAAGGACCGTATAGGTATAATGTCTTTAGAAACTGGGAAACATAAACAACTGGTTCATAAAGCGTCTACACTGTCTCCCATTTATTTCATCATATCTATAGTCCCTTTTGGCATATCTTACATAATAACCTTCTTCCTAACCTGGGGAAAGAAAACATACAAAAGGGTGAGCTCAAATGCTCAGTAAGGGTAAACAAAAGAAATATCAATGACATTATATTCATAAGAACATATCTTTTCGAAATCTTAACCTGCAAAAGAGATCATAATTTCATAACATGGGATAAATCATAGTAGTGAAATTTAATCCCAATAATCATAAATTAAAAAATGAATCTTTGTGGCATACACACATAATCATAGAGAATCATTTCTTATTAGTCAAGACTCATGGACAAGACTATCTTAGTGGATAAAGTCCATTTCTGAACTGAGTTCACTCATCGTTTCAGTCCTGTTTCACTGAACCAGTTTAACCTGACGTTCCAGCCATGTCTATCTCATGAAATATAAAATCTTTACCCAATGCATTGGAGGGAGATATAGGTCCCACCCATCTCATAATGATACCATTCTTATGTGTGCCACAAAATCATAAACCATACATCATAGCATAACCCATGTAATAAAAATGGGATTCTTAAACATCATGACATCATAAAACAATTCATATAAGATAAAGGAATTCATAAAAATACTTCCATCACAACATAATCAAATCAATGTAATAATAGGGATAGAAACAGAACCCTATATTATCTTAGATGGAAAATAATTTTGATAAAACACTTGAACTCCATTCTTGAGGAAAATATCCTTTCTACTTCAAAAACATTTTTCATTTCTTAACTTTTCATACAATTTTAAATTGAAAGAATTTGATTAAAAATAAACTTGAAAACTTTTAAAGGAAGCTTCTTGGAAATAATGTGTTAAAAATCCATTCATGCCGTATAATTTAAAAAAACATTTTTCTCGTACTTTTGTCGGAAAATTCAAAAAGTACCTCGTACGAAAAATGGCAAAAGATTCCTTTCATAACTTATACTAAAAACTCACCTAAGGGTAAAATTGGAGTTAAAAATTTGTAGGTGGATGGAAATAATATTACATATTGAGGAATCATGGATGTGGATGATAAAATACACCCCAGTAAATATCAAAGTATAAACAATCTCGCATAAAAATGAGATTGTGATATTTTCCTTTACCTTAGGTCTGATTTGCTTCGTATGTGTCCGAACATCATGTATAATGATTTAAATAATGTTATTGACTTATTAAAGAATCATACTTATTTTTATGATATCATATATGGTCATATTCTTAGCTTCTTATTAGTAATATTTCATTACTACTTGTTATTCAGGTGTTTATTACTTTTTGTTCTTATGTGCATTTTGTTGAATAAATTCTTATTTTTCTTTTAGGTTATAGATACCTCATTTCCAGAATGGTATTAGTGTAATATATATCATTTTTATTCATTCAATTCATTTATATAATCATTATGAAATTAAGATCATATAGAACGAGTCGCATCACATCGTGGAGACAGTATTCCGTACGTACGCACGAGCGATGATATCGTTCCCATTATCGTGGAATTGTATTGGAGTGTATTTATACTATTTCAGAATCAATATAACTTTACAATAATCATATATAGTTATTATTTACACTATTATACCCATCCATGTAAGGTGGTTGTGGAAAACAGATTACACCACAGCGTGGAGACGGTATTTCGTACGTACGCCCGCGTGGTGATTTCGTTTTCTGTAGGATGGATAGATGGTGAAATAGGGTTGTTTCATACTTATAATAACATATCAGTATATGAGTGATACTGATGTTATTAATTCATAATGAAACAACTAAAGAAGAAGAAGTGGAATATGAAATAAAGATGAAAGAATCGGTAACGGGCATTACCTCTTCTTTAAAACGCCTCTTTGAGACCTCCTCTTAAGGCACTAAAATTGGTCTTTGAAGAAGACCAGGACCTCTAGGATGTTTATAGGGAAGTGTATAAGAGATATCGGCAGGGGTTGGCTGAGAATGAATGCTCAATGTGGTGTGAGGAAGAGAGGGAGGAGGTGCCCTTTTATAAGGAAGGAGAGGGGCACCTTTGGAATAACTAAAAATATTATTTTATTATAAAGTAAAAGTCGGTTTTTAATAGCTCCAAATTGATATATTTAGAAGCTAATATGGGGATGGGTATAAATACTCTCATAAAATAGAATTTAGACTAGTTTAGGTCATTATATTATACGTATCTTTTAGTTTTAACTCTTAGTTAATTAGATTGACATTTACCATGTCACTTTGTATTTTAATATTATATAATTAATAAACTTACCATATACAACCAAGAGACCCCCTAGTGGTCCATTAATGATACACCTATCATGATTTAAGTATCTTGGCCGAATCATAGATTTTTAGGAATATAATAACAATTAATAATATAATATTTGTTTAACAAATTATTTTATGTCAATTTAGACTCTATTTAGTAAATGATTTCTGTGAAAATCATAACAGAATTATTAATTAGAAAATTTTTAATTAAATCAATAATAACATGTAATATTAACATATAAAATTATTTTAATTCATAAAACGTCTCAAATTACATTTATTTGGGTATTTATAACATCAATTATGTCAATATTTCATTAATAAGATAATTAATCCATCATCATTGTGTCTAAAATAAATTAAATTATTAAATGTCTAAAAATTACAAATTAAATATCATTATGTAGTAAATCTCTTTAGATATCTAATGAATATTTATAGTCGAATTTATCTTATGTATAACACTGTATTAAAATTTCTTTTGTTATTAAACATTGATTTTAACTATTTTAACCCTTCTTTAAATAAATTGATAATAAATGTTCTAATCTAATCCAATTGGGCCTAAATGGTCATATTTTATTCCTAAGGTTGTTTTTGGTAGAATTAAACTTATCTAATAGAATTAGGACATGTTATAGGGTAATAATAATATCATTTTTACCCTTAACTACCCTATTTACTTTTAACCGTGGTAAATAAAAGTAAAAAGTTAATATTCAACAAAAATTATTTTCATCTCATTGAACCACATTTTACTTACTGAAATCAACCGTGTCTATAGGATTTTTGAAATTCCACTCACAGAAGCGGTAAAATTAAGTTTTATGAAAAATTCAGTTTTTTAACTACCACTTAGTGGTTTCACTATTCATAAAAAATTGAATGTTTTCAGAAAATTACCAAAATTTCACCCTAAGCTAATTTCTATATTACGAATCCAAAAATGAAGTCCATTTTCAAAAATAAAATTTATAAAATTTCAAAAAGTGGGTATTACTATTCATAACGACTAGTTTTAATAATATTATAATAGCATATCGTTGTTTAGTGAAACTTGGTATTGCGTACGATGCAAGCTATCGAGGAAGGCCGCGGTTGCGTGTAAAGAAAGACAATCTAGTGTTGTGTGTAGTGAAATATTCCTTTGATGATTTAAAAACAAAATATTTCTCATATAAGTATCGGGTGTTACATTCTACCCTCCTTAAAATGAATTTCGCCCTCAAAATTCGTCACTTTGTAACAAACAGATGAGGATACCTCTCCCTCATCATATCCTCAAGCTCCCATGTAGCTTCTTCTAATTGGTGGTTCCTCCATAAAACTTTCACCAAGTGAGTGGTCTTGTTTTGTAGGACTTTTTCGCTACGATCTAGAATCTCTATCGGTTGTTCTTCATAAGAAAGATCTTGTTCCAGCGGTACAACTTCTGAGCTGAGTACATGTGAAGGATCAGGTATGTACTTTCTCATGAGAGATACATGGAACACATCGTGAACTTGAGAGAGATTCGGTGGAAGTGCCAATCGGTAAGATACCTTCCCAACACGATCCAATATTTCGAATGGACCGATATATCTAGGGCTCAACTTTCCTTTCTTTCCAAATCGCATGACCCTCTTCCAGGGAGATATTCGTAAGAACACATTATCACCCACTTAAAACTCTAAGTCTTTTCTTCAGTTGTCTGCATAACTTTTTTGTCGACTCTGAGATGCTCTTATGTGTTGTTGAATAGATCTGACATTTTCTGCCATTTCATCAACGAGATCAGGTCTTAATAGCTTTCTTTCCCCAACTTCATCCCAGCAAGTTGGAATTCTGCATTTTTTTCCATAGAGAGCTTCATAAGGAGCCATCTGAATACAGGAGTGAAAGCAATTATTATAAGAAAATTCCACCAAAGGTATGTGTTGATCCCAACCACCTTTGAAATCCATAGAGCAAGCTCTCAACATATGTTCTAGAGTTTGAATTGATCTCTCAGACTGACCGTCTATCTGAGGATGATAAGTAGTTCTGAAACATAACTATGTATCCAGAGTATACTGATGACTTCGCCAGAACTTCGATGTAAACCTCGGATCCCGATCAGATATAATAGAATGTGGTACTCCATGAAATCTTACGACTTTATTCACATATATCCTGGCAAGATGACCCAGAGAGAAATCCTCTCTAATAGCAATGAAGTGTGCAGACTTTGTAAGACGATCAACTATGACCCAGATAGCATTATTGCCTTTGGATGTTTTAGGAAGTCCTGTGATAAAGTCCATAGTGATGTTTTCCCATTTCCATTCGGGTATGGGTAATGGTTGTAACTTCCCATCCCACCAGAAGTACTCTTTCAGGTCTTTATACATCTTTGTGCTTCCAGGATGAATAGAGAATGAAGAACTATGATCCTCATCCAGCATCTCCTTCTTTAATTCTGGAATGGGAGGAACACAAACCCGATTCATGAACTTTATTATCCCATCACAATCAAGGTTGAATTTAGGAATATTTCTCACCTTCTTTTGTAACTCTACATCTTCATTATGTTCCTCTTTAATCTTCACATGTATAGATGGTTGAACATTCATTTGAGAAAGATACGATTTCCCCCCTTCCATTATAATTCCAAGATCCATCCTTTGTAAATCCATAAATATTGGATCTTTTGTGATCCTCATCATGGATAAACTTGCATGGTCTTGTCGACTTAATGCATATACCACCATGTTTTCTTTCCTAGGGTGGTAAGGAATTGAGCAGTCGTAATACTTAATCAGCTCCAACCATCTTCTTTGGTGCATATTCAGCTCCTTTTCTGTGAAAATATACTTTAAACTTTTATGATCAGTATAAATATCACACTTTCCTCCATAAAGATAATGCCTCCAAATCGTTAATGAAAATATTACCGCAGCTAACTCCAAATCATGAGTTGGGTAATTTTGCTCATGTATTTTCAACTATCGTGAGGCATAAAATATCACCATATCATTTTACATAAGAACACACCCCAGCCCCTTCTTGGATGAATCACTGTGGATCACAAACCTTTCTCCACTACAAGGCAGTGTGAGCATAGGTGCACTGGATAACCTTCTTTTCAACTCCTTGAAATTATCTTCACATTCCTCCATCCAAACAAACTTAACTCCTTTCCGAGTCAACCTGGTGAGTGGATTAGATAATCATGAAAAATCTTTCACAAAACATCGATAATATCCAGCCAAACCAAGAAAACTTCGGATCTCAGTTACTATTGTCAGTCTCGACCATCTTTTGATAACCTCTGTTTTTGCTGGATCCACAGATATCCCCTCTTTTGAGATTATATGACCCAAAAATGAAACTTTTTGAAGCCAAAAATCACACTTGGTAAATTTGGCATAAAGCTTCTCCTTTATCTGGGTCTTCAATATAATTCTCAAGTGATCTTCATGTTATTCCTTGCTCATTGAATATAAAAGAATATCGTCTATAAAGACTACCACAAATTGATCAAGATAGTCTCTAAAGACTCTATTCATCAGATCCATGAAGATAGAAGGGGAATTAGTAAGACCAAATGGCATCACTATAAATTCATAGTGTCCATACCTTGTACGGAAAGCCGTCTTTGGTATATCCTCCCTTTTCACCCTTAATTGATGATACCCTGAATGAAGATCAATCTTGGAAAAGTATTGAGCTCTGCGTAGCTGGTCAAATAATTCATCAATGTGTGGGAGAGGATATTTGTTCTTGAGAGTGATCTTGTTAATTTCTCGATAATTAATGCAGAGTCTCATTGATCCATCTTTCTTCTTAACAAACAGAACAGGTGCTCACCAAGGTGAATCACTAGGGCATATGAACCCCTTATCAAGATTATCTTGGAGTTGCTTCTTCAAATCCTGCAACTCAATTGGGGCCATTCTATAAGGTGTATTTGAAATAGGTAAAGCACCCGGTACGTGTTCTATTGAAAACTCAACTTCATGATTTGGTGGAATACCCAGGAATTCCTCCGGAAAGACAGCATCAAACTCCCATACAACAGGCATATTCTTAATCGTGAGTTTCTCACCAACCATTTGAGATAAATAACCTTCATTTAGTGGAATCAAGACCCATAAGATGGAAGAAATTTCCACTGTAAGGCTATGTTCATCCTTGCATCGATATCCGATCATAGATTGATCTGGAATATGAAATGTGACTTTCCTTCTTTGGAAATTGATATGAGATCCATATAGAGAAATCCAATCCATGCCAAGAATCATATAAAATTCCACTATAGAGAGGATCACAAGATTTGCAGTAAGCACATTCCCACAAACTTCAATCGGAGAAGAATTATAAACTTTTGATGCGACTCTTCTTCCATTAGGGGTTGTCATAGCTAACTCAGCATCTAATTGTTGAGGAAATATGGTGATACCCTTAGAAAATTCTTTAGAAATAAAAGAGTGGGTGGATCCAGAATCAAATAAAACATTTTCTACTTTAGAGTGGATGGTAAGTGTACCTTTCACCACATCGTTATCGTACTCCACATCGCTGATAGAAATTGCATGTGACATTCCTTTGTCTTTAGCCTTAAGAGTTTGTTGACGTCGACCATCATCATCAACCCTTGGATTAGGGCATTGATTGGAATAATGAACCATCTCCTTGTACTTGAAACATTGAAGTGTAATAGGTTAATTTTGTGTGTCCCTTCATTTGATTTCATCCTTAGACATCTTCTTCCCATCATTGTGGCATTCAAATGCTCGATGACCTTCCTTTGCACATTTGAAACATTTACTTTTCCCTTTAAGAAAAATCCCTCCATGTTTCTTTCCACACATTGAGCATAAGGGAAAGCTCATATTCTTTTCAGTGTGCTCTTTTGATTTTCCTTTGAATTCCATTTTCCTCTTCTTATCAAACCCATATGACTGATGGGTTACTCCAATCTCCATTTCAACTTTGAGAGCACATCGAATGATTTCCTCGTAGCTATTGAAGTCCCTTATGGCTAAGGCCCTTCGAAGACTTGGTTTTAACCCACTAAATAATCGATCGATCTTACTCTCAGGTTGGATAATAATACCAGAAGTGTACCTTGCAAGTCTTGTAAAATTTGCTTCATAGGTACCAACAGACTCATCATACTTTTGCTTCAGTTCAAGAAACTCTTTCTCCATCTTTGTTCGGAGAATACGAGGGAAGTACTTATTGAAAAATAAGTTCTTGAACTCGTCCCATTCCATGGACTCAATTTCATCTCTTTGCCTCATATTCTTGATAAGATTCCACCATTGATCAGCATCACCTTCCAAACGATACACTGCTAATATGACTTTATCATTTTCAGAATATTGAAGAACTGAAAATATCTTTTCAGTAGTACTAATACATTGTTCAGAAATTAATGGATCAGTAGACCCACTGAATGAAGGTGGACGCTGCCTCATGAAGGATTCAACAGAATGATGCTCCTTCCTTTTCTCGTCTGGAAGTCCTGTATGATTCAAAACTTGAGAAAGTTGTGTGAGCATGGCTATAGGATTTTTCATTTGATCTCCCATAACTTTTGGTTGCACAGGGGGACAATCATTGCATTGCCCGTCGCATTCCGCATTAACACGGTTCCTTCGGGTTCCAACCATTGACTAAAACCAAGAAGAATAGTGTGAGAAACACTAATTATAATAGGAACACCAAAAAATCAAGAATAAAATTTCACACTTAAGGTCCTATCCTAGGTTATTCATGGCCATTTCTAAAATACTAAGATTGTGTTCTATGCTTAGACTTATCCTTATGGTTCTTACTAAGGCTTTCACATCCTAGTTTCCAAAGGTTGACTATACCTTTCCTCTAATACCAACTATAAAGACCCATACATTACATACATTGTTATTACATCAGAATTTAAGCACACTTATTACAACATATAACAAAACTAGGAAAGGACCGTATAGGTATAGTGTCTTTAGAAACTGGAAAAAATAAACAGCTGGTTCATAAAGCATCTACAATGTCTCCCATTTATTTCATCATATCAATAGTCCCTTTTGGCATATCTTACTTAAAAACCTTCTTCCTGACTTGGGGAAAGAAAACATACAAAAGGGTGAGCTCAAATGCTCAGTAAGGGTAAACAAAAGAAATATCAATCACATAATATTCATAAGAACATAACTTTTGGAAATCTTAACCTGCAAAAGAGATCATAATTTCATAACATGGGATAAATCATAGAAGTGAAATGTAATCCCAATAATCATAACTTAAAACATAAAAATTTGTGGCATACACACATAATCATAGAGAATCATTTCTTATTAGTCAAGACTCGTGGGCAAGACTATCTTAGTGGACGATGTCCATTTTTGAACCGAGTTCACTCCTCATTTCAGTCCTGTTTCACTGAACCGATTTAACCTGCCGTTCCATCCATGTCTATCTCATGAGATATAATATCTTTACCCAATGCATTGGAGGGAGATATAGGTCCCACCCATCTCATAATGATACCATTTTTATGTGTGCCACAAAATCATAAACCATACATCATAGCATAAACCATGAACTAAAAATGGGATTCTTAAACATCAGGACATCATAATACAATTCATATAAGATAAAGGAATTCGTAAAAATAATTCCATCACAACATAATCAAATCAATGTAATAATAGGGATAGAAACAGAACCATCTATTATCTTAGATGGAAAATAATTTTGATAAAACACTTGAACTCCATTCTTGAGGAAAATATCCTTTCTACTTCAAAAACATTTTTCCTTTCTTAACATGTCATACAATTTTAAACTAAAAGAAGTTTATTAAAAATAAACTTGAAAACATGTAAAGGAAACTTCTTGGAAATAATATTTTAAAAATCCATTCATGCCGTATAATTTTAAAAAAAACATTCTTCTCGTAGTTTTGTCAGAAAAGTCAAAAAGTACCTCATACGAAAAACGACAAAAGATTCCTTTCATAACTTATACTAAAAACTCACCTAAGGGTAAAATTGGATTTAAACAATTGTAGGTGGATGGAAATAATTTTACATATTGAGGAAACATGGATGTGGATGATAAAATACACCCCAGTAAATATCAAAGTATAAACAATCTCGGATAAAAATGAGATTGTGATATTTTTCTTTACCTTAGGTCCGATTTGCTTCGTATGTGTCCAAAACTCCAGTATAATGATTTAAATAATGTTATTGACTTATTCTAGAATCAGAATTATTTTTATGATATCATATATGGTCATATTTTAGCTTCTTATTAGTAATATTTCATTACTACCTGTTATTCAGGTGTTTATTACTTTTTGTTCTTATGTACGTTTTGTCGAATAAATTCTTATTTTTATTTTTAGGTTATAGATACCTCATTTCCAGAATGGTATGAGTGTAATATATATCATTTTCATTCATTAAATTCATTTATATAATCATTATGCAATGAAGATCATATAGAACGAGTCGCATCACATCGTGGAGATGGTATTCCGTACGTACGCACGAGCGATGATATCATTCCCATGATCGTGGAATTGTATTGGAGTGTATGTATACTATTTCAGAATCAATATCACATTACAATAATCATATATAGTCATTCTTTACACCATTATACCCATCCAAGTAAGGTGGTGGTGGAAAACAGATTACACCACAGCGTGGAGATGGTATTCCGTACGTACGCACGTGTGGTGATTTCGTTTTCCGTAGGATGGATAGATGGTGAAATAGGGGTTTTTCATAATTATAATAACATATCAGTATTTGAGTGATACTGAGGTTGTTACTTGATAATGAAACAACTAAATAAGAAGGAGTGGAATAAGAAATAATTATGAAAGAATCGGTAACGGGCATTACCTCTTCTTTGAAACGCCTCTTTGAGACCACCTCTTAGGGCACTAAAATTTGTCTTTGAAGAATACCAGGACCTCTAGGAAGTTTATAGGGAAGTGGAGAGGAGATATTTTCCGGGGTTGGCCGAGCTTGAAGGCTCACAGTGGTGTGAGAAAGAGAGGGAGGAGGTTCCCTTTTATAAGGAAGGAGAAGGGCACCTTTGGAATAACTAAAACTATTATTTTATTATAAAGTCAAATTCGGTTTTTAATAGCTCCAAATTGATATATTTCTAATATAAGGTGGGGATGGGTCGAAATACTCTCATAAAATAGAATTTAGACAAGTTTAGGTCATTATATTAACCTTATCTTTTAGTTTTAACTCTTAGTTAATTAGATTGACATTTACCATGTCACTTTGTATTTTTATAATATATAGTTAATAAACTCAAATATACATCTAAGTGACCCCCAAGTGGTCCATAAATGATACACCTATCATTATTTAAGTATCTTGGCCGAACCTTATATTTTTAGGAATATAATAACAATTAATAATATAATATTTGTTTTAAAAATTATTTTATGTCAATTTTGACACTATTTAGTAATTGATTTTTGTGAAAATCATAACATAATGATTAGTTCTAAAAAATTTAATTAAATCAATAATAACATGTCATATTAACATATAAAATTATTTTAATTCATAAAAAGTTTCATATTACATTTATTTGGGTATTTATAACATCAATTATGTCAATATTTCATTAATAAGATAATTACTACATTATCATTGTGTCTAAAATAAATTAAATTATTTAATGTGTAAAAATTACAAATTAAATATCATTATGTAGGAAATATTTTTAGATTTCTAATTAATATTTATAGTCGAATTTATCTTATGTATAACCCTATATTAAAAATGCTTTAGTTATTAAACCTTTCTTTTAACTATTTTAACTCTTCTTTAAATAAATTGATAATTAATGTCCTAATCTAATCCAAGTGGGCCTAAATGGTCATATTTTATTCCTAAGGTTGTTTCTGGTCGAATTAAACTTATCAAATAGAATTAGGACATGTGGTAGGGTAATAATAATATCATTTTTACCCTTAACTACCCTATTTACTTTTAACCGTGTTAAATAAAAGTAAAAAGTTACTATTCACAAAAAATTATTTTCACCTCATTGAACCACATTTTACTTACTAACATCAACGGTGTTTCTTGAATTTTTGAAATTACACTCAAAGAAGCGGTAAAATTAAGTTTTATGAAAAATTCAGCTTTTTTAACTACCACTTAGTGGTTTCACTATTCATCAAAAATTGAAAGTTTTCAGAAAAATACCAAAATTTCACCCTAGGATAATTTTGATATTCCGAATCCAAAAATGAAATCCATTTTCAAAAATAAAATTTATAATATTTCAAAAAGTGGGTATTAAAATTCATAACCGCTAGTTTTAATAATATTTTAATAGCATATCGTTGTTTAGTGAAACTCGGTATTGCGTACAACGCAAGCTATCGAGGAAGGCCGCGGTTGCGTGTAAAGCAAGCCAATCTAGTGTTGTGTGTAGTGAAAGATTCTTTTGATGATTTAAAAACAAAATATTTCTCATAAAAGTCTCGGGTGTTACATAATGAGTTAGGACCATTTCCTAGTAAATATTATACACTTTGTAATTCCTAGAATTAATTGTTAGAAAATGAGTATACTAAGAATAAGGACCACCAAGTAATTTAAAACAGGATTATGCGGCTATAAGAAGTGATATGGGAGAATCCTCAGGATTGAAAACAAATTACGCCATCATGGTCAAAAAAATTCATAAAATTATTCTATTAGTATTATTCAATTTACGAAATAAAGAAAAAACAATTGGTCAAATTATATGATTTCTCAAATATTCGTGGTCAATATAACAAATTTCATTGTAATTTCCATGAATAGTTTTATTCAATTATAGGAATGATGTTAAACCATTAAAATCATATTAAATACATATAATAGTTTAAATAAATCATGTATTTGATAACATGAATCTTGAATCATAATTAATTACTTATAAAGAATGATCATCTCAACAAATAATTTTTTTATTTACATTAATGATAGGCATTAAACATCACTGGGTACTAAAACTATTTTGGGTAAAGTATATTTAATCAGGAAAGTGATGAGTCTTCCAAAAACACTTAGAAAATATCATTTAATATATGGAATGATACTAACTCTATTACATATCATAATAGTTTAAATCTATAAGGACATAATAAAAAATAATTTTTTAAATTATCAATATTTCTACTGCGGGAAATGTTTTTGATAAATATATACTTTTAAATTTTATGTCAAAATAAATTGTTTTAATATCATCCTTTATGTAAATAATATTGAATAAATGGAATTAGAATATATTTTTACACATTACTAGTATCAACCAAGTATCATTCCTTTGATATTTATTTTAAAATTAAATATGAAATAACCATATTTATGGTCATAAAACCACATCTAGCGGTTAAATTATTATTGTTATTATTATTAAAATATATCCAATATGACACGGTTCAATTGGTTATGTGATCCCACCTATGACATCCCAATGGTGTTGGCTAGGGTTTTAATCCCCTAATACATGAATTTTTTCCCTTTATTTGGGGGGGGGGGATTTCCCACACATAGTGGGTAAAAAATGAAAAACAAATCCATGCATGATAGTGTATATAAATATAGTGATATTCAGTTTCCTAAAAGGGTTCACATGCATGGTTGGGATGTATAGTAGCAAGGGTGAGGTGGGATCTCGCAAAGGCAGTGTAGAAGGGGTCTATAAATATAGAGGTGGTGCGGGTGAGGGTTGATGGGTGCAGGAGGTGCAGGTATAGGTAGGATGGGTTTAGTAGTTTCAAAGTATTAGAAAACTAATGGAGTTCATTCTATTAGGATTTTATTCCATGATATATGGATTTTAGGACCTCGAGCTATTAATATTTTTATAATTCGGTTGGATGGGTTATTCTTTACTGTGGATTTGTCATATCCCCCAAATATTTAGAGTATGTTAGTTGATTTTTTAGTATACCCCAATAATCTACATTGATTGTTTTTATTTTCATTATCATTATCTTTTTTATTGTTTTCTTATGCACATGAACGAAAACATCTTCAAGCTAATATGGGCATTTAGGCGGGTGACGGACAACGAATTCACATGTAGTGGCTACATTAAAAAATAAATAAAGGATCATGTGTCCACATTATAAATGTCCTATGTTCCAAAGGATTTGATTCTCTTATAAATAATGGGGTGGCATAAAAGTGACACCAAAAAAATAATCAAGTAATTTTTTGTCCTCTAAAAATTATTTCCTTTGGGTTATTAAAAATAATATTAATTTTTTTTGTGGATTGATCCACACTAGAGGGGGGTGTAATCTAAAACCAATATTTTCCTTGGGTGTGGGTTTGTCCTTGTGTTTTGTTTGTATCCCCTTAGACCATAATTAATTAATTTTTTAATTATCTTATTTTCTTCTCTTTTATTATTATTAATATTTTTAATTTTATTATTATTATAATTATTATTGTCATTAATTGTTTGGTTATTGGTGTTTTAATTATTATTATTATTGGTATTGTTATAATTTGTATAATTATTGTTATATTTTCTATGGTATACATGCATTTAGGTGGAAGGGGTTCATACACTAGTTATTTCAAGATGTGGACCCCTTCATGGGGGTGGTTGCAATGTCAAAAAATTTCCATACATTATCTTTTAATTATATAGAATTATTTCAAGACCGTGAAATCTAACGATGCATGATTCGGAGGCCCAGAGTGCCCAGAATGATCCGTTGAAGTTTTTTTATTCTTTAAATAGTGTGCATTCACAGTTTTCCTAAAAAAGTAGAGTAAATCTTAAACTATTGCCCGAATCTGAAATCCGAGGGCACCATTGCTCTCAAAATGGGGGTTTTACCGTAGGAGCGACTTAAGTTTAGTCGGCATGGACCTCCTATGAGAAAACCCAAAAATGGAATAACCGTAAATAAAATTATTGAATAAAATTATTTTATTTTTCAAATGATTATAACTCACGAACGATAACTCAGATAAAAAATATGATACCACCACTGAACTCGTGAGGGTATTCTATCTTTAGGTAGATACTAACATTGGTCGGCACGTGCCACCAGTGAAAGTTAGTTTTTGGCTATAAATAAATTAATTAGCTGAAAATTGTTTTTAAAGTAAAATACATATATTTTAAATGGTAACTTTGATTGGTAATATGAGAGTACCATTGGGTTCGTGAGGGTGTTTTTCACTTAGAAAGAGCATAACCATGACCAGTGCGGGTCGAGGGTGATTGTTAATAATTTTCAAACTTTTTTTTGGGTATGTTCAGTAAAAGAATGAGTGGCGTTTTCTATCTTTTGAACCATTGCTCAGATTAAAAATATGAGGGAACCATTAAATCCACAATGCCTGGATTCCCTTAAGTGAGGATTTACTTTTACCGAAGTAGGTCTAGAGAAAAAGTTATGTTTTGTGACTTTTTAAAAGAAATGAAATAAAATATTTTCGTTATTTAATTTCATATCCTCCAATGGACCAATTAATGGGTATGGTTGCCAGTGTGTTAAGCCATTAAAAGGATTGACATGCCATCCTTAGGTAACAAAGACGTAGGGGAAAATTAGGAAGCTTCATAAAAAATGAGCCCCATTATTTCCCCATTTGATTACATACCCTCCCCCTATCCTATATATATGGAGCTAGGGAAGGGGTATGAGATAGATTCACCAAGCAGCGAAGTGTTGAATGAATACCATGATGCCAGACCCTTAGAAGATAAATCTGACCAAGTAGGAGTTGACGTAAGACACCAAACAAAAGGGTGATGTGCGAGTGGCTCCTTTGGGAACTGGCCATGGGAACGAGGAAAACGATCCACCTTCAAGCACAGATGTTTATCCGATGTTTCAAGTTAGGGGGTTTATTTGTTTATGCTTTTTAATGATTTTAATCTTCCCCATACTTGAATAATATGATGAATGTTGGTCAACCGACTGAATGGGTTGACTAGAGATTCATTCTTATTTGCAGGAGGTCGCTATAGGGTATAATGTGAGATTTATCTTTTTGATTAATTCAATTTTTATTAAACCTTTAACCCCCCTCATTGCAATGATCTGACGCGTAGGGCGTGCGCCTAACGAACCAGGCCCGAACCCTCCTCTATATTTGATACATCCTTGTACCTCCAAGAATGACTGATATCACGACTACACCAACCCACTACGTGGTGGAAAGCGGGTCAATGAACACTGTAATAAGAGGGTCACAGCTCGTCAGACGTGGAAAAAAAAGGAGGAATCAAGCACAATGGCCTACCGCGGGAAGGGATGCAGCACCACCACCGCTCCATCAGCAGATAGAAGCCACAGACGAATCCGTAGTGGAGGCCGAACCTGCCTCTGGTAGGATTCCATGGAGACCGAGTAGAGACCACATGACGCTTCCACCTCGCAAACTGAATGACTTCTAGGCCATTTAAGAATCTGGGAGACCGGGGGGTTACACCCCCACCATGCCGGACCGAACCGTGCCACAGCCCTCAGGTCTGGTCGCGGCCCTCAGACTAGGGTGTGGCCCTCACACCAGGCTACCTCCCAAGGACCAGGCCTCCACCCTTGGACTGGGCCATCACCCTCGAGGTGGGCCACCGCACTCAAACCAGGCCGCCACCCTCGCACCTGTCTGGCTCCCTCAAATCGGGCCGCTACCCGTGAGCTAGGCGTCCACCCTCACACCGGGTCACCACCCTTCGAGCTGGTCGCCGCCCTGAGATCAGGTCACCACCCCATGCAGGCCGGGCCACCCCATTAGGGCCTCCTTATTTTGGCCGGGCTGCCCCTCTTATGAGTTAGACAGTACATCGGCCCATCGACCCGAGTTCACCTCAGCCTAGCCCAGACCGGGTCGGACCGGACCCAGGCCCCTACCTGGCCCAAAAACACTCAAAGGACCATTAGTTGAGAACTGGATTCCCATTTGACAAACCGTCTATGGTGTTGGGATCCATGGAGCTAGAAGGTCCTTTTTTATTACTCCATTAATGTTTCGGGGAAACTTAGAGTATGGCTGGGATGGATCGCACTCAAATCTAATCGGGCCCTCGGCACTGAAATGCCAATAACACCCATACCGGGCATGTGATTGACACACTGTCTATTGCATTGGAAACCTAATGACATGGAGTATCACTGGGTTACTTATTTTTGATACTTAGTTCTGGTTAAAATATGATTCATGGCTTGGGGAGAGGTTCTTCCAAGCACACAATGTACGGAACCATGCAATTGATTGAGACCTCACGACTGCTGACATTTAAACTCTGATTGACTCAATGGCCACGGTACGTGATGAGGAAGAGTACCTTAGCAAGCCACATTGGAGGATAGTGGCTCATTGTGACTAGTAAGACCCATGGTACGCAATAGGGAAGAGTACCTCATGAGTTCATGGTTAGTGGGAAGTGCCTCTGTGGGATGTGGAATGCCCTAAATACTAGATAGAGGAAGAGTTCTCCAACAACCAAGGCATTCGACGATGTGACTGGGGATGATACTTGTTACTACCCCTAGAATAAATCTCGTGTGAGATATCTTTACTTTGTTCTTGTGATTGTTGTTATGTTATGTGATACTCTAACTTCGTCGTAATTTAGCTTCATAGTGTTACACTGTGGTTTTTCATTATGGAACTCTAGGAGACATTTAGGGTCTCAGGGTCCCTACTGAGTATCTTTATACTCACCACTACATGGGATTCGACCTCACCTTGTTGTGTCTTGTGTAGACAATGAAAATCTGGGCTATGGCTTGAGAGAGCAAGGACTAGGCGGTACGTGGATGAGACAGGCGGACATGGAGTGCTGAGGAGCCGATCTATACCTGCCATTCATGTAAGATCCATTGTGGATGAACTTGTAGATATTATCACTTTTTTATTTTTACTGTACTTTCAGTTTTACTTGTACACTTACAGCTGCACTTATATTCTGGCCACGTTTTACTTTCAGCACTCTTTTACTAGAGTAGTTTACTTCACAGTTGCTTCATGTTGTGTTCTCAGACCATGTGTCTGTATTGGTTAAATGCAATGCCTTACCGTTTTAGGGAATATTCCTTTCAGTGCTAGTTTCAAACCCATGGCCTATGGAAGGCGGGATTGGGGTAGTCACGACACTCTCCCTGGTGGACGAGTCATGACAAAGTGGTATCAGAGAGTTAGGTATACAAAAGAACTAGGAATATGATATTTTTTATATGGAAATAGTGTCATGTGTTTTGAGTGTGCTTTTTAGTAGGGGGTGTCCATTTTTGGTTTGGTGGTTGACGTATCCATACCCTAGGAACCTGAGTTCGGATTTCCAACTCATCACACAAAATCACTAATTGCGTGTGTTTTTGAAAAGTTTTTCTTTTGATTTATATTGAGTCATCTCACCAGGTATATCTTCATGACCATGGCATACCGGTTTCGTATCAGGATTCCACTGCTTAGACATCCACCCATGTTTCCTAAGAGAGTACTTGATGATGGCCGACCAAGAAATGAGGACTTGATGCAGGGCCCCTTATGTCATTGGGACCATCAGGTGGTGTACTAGCAGCACCACTACTTGTTGGAAAATCGTTTCCACCAACCCCACCATTAGAGGCTGCACGCTGACTCAGTGTATTTCACATGTTCCAGAGGTAGTGGCCTTAGATGTTTTGAGGCGAGATAGACCCTCAGTTGGCTGAGGACTGGATGGAGGTTGTGCCTAGTGTTTTTTACTTCATTGGGAAAACTGCTAATTTTATGGTGATTCTGGCCACCGGACTTTTTCCAGTAGCTGTAGGGAGATGGAGGAAACTGATGCTCTAGATACATGATGAGGTGACCCTCATCTAGGCGGTCTTCGAGGGCCTTTTCAAGATAGTGTTCTTTCTAATGACCATACGCTATGTGCATATATAGGATCTACTGCACTTACATCAGGGCAGCATGGTAGTGGCCCAATACTCAGTGAGGTTCATTGATCTCTCCCGCTACTCCACCGACATGGTACATGAACCTTTCTTCAGGGACAATACTATTGATCAGGGTATCCTATGGGAGATCATAGCATAAATGGTATCTCTATGCATTCTTATGTAAGCTGGGGTGCTCGAGTGAGAACTTTTGGTGGAGAGTTTCTTATTTGAGCAGGCACCGACAACGAGGGCTACCACCAGATGACATGTACTCAAGTCATCTGTAGGAGGCAGTATCCAGATAACACAGAGGTCCATGAAGAATAAACCTTATGGTGGATTCCCCTGGGACAGAGTGTCATAGGTACGAGTCTCACAGGGTAGAAGAAGACAGGAGAGTGACACGCAATGTTACACATGCAGCGGGCTAGGTCATATGGCTCGCAACTGCCTGTCCCACCGTACCGACGACCAACATACATGGAAGTGGATATAGGAGAGAAGAAAGGGGTGGTATACATCTATGAATGTTACAACCAACACCTCTATGTGGTCCCCACCAGGCTTAGGGAGCTGGAGGATAGGGGAAGGGAGTAACTGCAAGTGGTCAAGGAGTGTGACCCAAGGACTCCATGAAAGATTTGAGGTACAGTCTGTGTCTACTACTAGATATGGTATCAATATACATAGTTACCAATCATTCCATCCTTCCACTAATATTTTCCAAGACCTATTGTTTCCGGTAAAATTGTTGACTTGACCCTCACGAGTGGAGATACCATAGGGAGAAGACTCGATAATCGCAATTATGCAGATAGTGTGATCTGACCCATGAGGAGAGAGTTTCAGTTGGACCCTCTTGGAGGCATCATCAAGGCCTTACGACGTTAGTTTGGGTATGTAATGGTCATCCATATTTCATACTCATATTGACTATATTATTCAAAAAAGTTGATGTTTATCTACAACATGGTAATGGGGATTCCCTTGGTCAGTGAAAACGGAAACCCAGGAAGAACTGGATAAACTAATGCATAGGAGGGTGCAGTTGGTCACTCTTGAGTTGGCCAGACATACCCTCATGGTAGCAGGACTATTTAGTTTTTAGTTCCAAACTAAAGTGGTAGAGCATGGGGATATCTTTTCAAAAGATGTTTCCCTGATTACCTCGCAGAAGGGATGGGGACGTCTACTATGGCTCAGTACTACCAGAGATTTTTACCCAACTTTTCCAGGGTAGTAGGACCCTTGTCAGCTTTGATGAAAAAGGAGGAGCCTTTCTTGTGGATAGAGAAGTGTTGGTAGATCGTTCAAAGGATAAGACAGAGACTGACAATTAGAACTATTTTCCCATGACCTGGAGTTATCTGCAGTGGTCTTTGCACTAATGATGTAATAGAACTACTTCATGGGTAAACGGTTTAATGTTTACTCTGATCACAAGAGTCCCAGGTGTATCTTCCCACATAAGGGCATGAACCTAATGCATCGATGATGGATATAGCTCCTTTAGGACTATGACATTGAGATTTTTTATACTCTCAAGAAGGGGAATGTGGTAGCAGAAACACTCAACATGAGGTCTGGTCTGAAGTAGCTGAGTGAGGCGATAGATCAACAAGCCATGTTGCAGTTGTCCTTTGTGGATAGAGATGGAGTATCATATCTCTAGAATATAACTTTCTCTCACCCACTCCTTCAGCGAGTCAGGGAGGCATAACTTGAGAACACTGAATGCGAGGCTCAACATTCTTAGATATCCATAGGGTAGACACCTGATGTATTTTCTGAAGGTGGGGAGCAAATCGTACTTTTTAGAGGACGCACAATGGTACCAATGATGGTTCATAAGGAGGTGTTTAGGGATATCCATACGTCCCATTTAATGGAACATCCTAAAGTGGAAATGATGTATAAGGACCTTCAGCTTCAGAACTGATGGCCTGTGATTAAGGAAGTAGGGATAGTGTTTGTATCATGATGCCTCACTTGTTATCATGTGAAGCTGCTCAGAGTCGGCAGAAGTCTTATGCCAGCAGGAGGAGGGAGGCCATGTATTCCTACGTGTCTCACCTCATCGAGGTTTGCAGAGATTTGACTGGGGCAGCAAGTCATCTATACAGTTCATCGGAACATTCTATATTATCAACCGAGTGGGTGAGGTGTTGTACCATCGATCTCTTTCCACGCAGATGCATTTGGTGCATAATGTTTTCCATGTGTCACAACTCAGTAGACGCATTCATGTTCTATCACACGTTATCTACGAGGGTGGGTTGTACTTTGATGATGGGGTGACCTTTATATAGTTTCCAGTGGTGTTTGAGAATTGACAAAATTGGGTCCTTCGGAGGTAGTAGATACCTCTAGTGCACATTCGTGGGAAAACACTGGAACTTCCAGGAGAGAACATGGGAGCGGGAGGCTCAGATTAATGCTCAGTACCCCCATTTATTTCCTTATTCTGTGTTTTGGATTTCAGGGATGAAAATACCTAAGGTGGAGATAATGTAATGACCTAGAATTTCTATAATTTTTTTTAAATTATATGGAATTATTTTGAGACCGCAAAATCAGACGACGCGTGATTCGGAGGCCCTGAGTGCCCGAAATGATCCGTCAATGATTTTTTAAACTTTAAATAGCACGTGTGTGCAGTTTTATGGAAAAAGTGGAATTACTCTTAAGTGGTTGCCCAGAATAGAAATATGAGGTCACAATTGGGGTCATGATGGTGGGTTTACCCTAAGCACGACTGAAGTTTAGTCGGCACTGGAAACTTGTGAAAAAGTTTGAAAATGGCATAACTATAAATAAAATAATTAAATAAAATTATTTAATTTTTAAAATTCTAATAACTCATGAGTGGAAACTCGGATTAGAAATCTGAGACCACTGCTGAACTGACGAGGGTATTCTCTTTTTGGGAAGATACTGATATTGGATAGCACATGCCACTAGTGAAAGTTAGTTTTTGGCCATAAATAAAATAATTAAGTGGAAATTATTTTATTGTAAAATTTGTAACATTAAAATGGTAACTCAGATTGAAAATATGAGAGTATTGTTAGGTTCAATTGGGCGTGTTTCACTTAGGAAGAGCCTAACCTCGACCGGCGTGTGTCAAGGGTGACTGTTAATAATATTATGAATTTTTTTCAGGTATATTCTAAACACGCACGAACGGAATTTTCTAACATTTGAACCATTGCTCGGATTAGAAATCTAAGGAAATTGTTGAATCTGAAATGCCGAGATTCGTTGAAGGGGGGCTTTACATTCACCATAGTAGATCCGGTGAAAAAAATTTATGTTTTGAACCTTTTTAAAAGAAATGAAATGATATAATTTTGTTATTTTATTTCATAACTTCCAATGGAACAATTAAAGGGTGGGGTTGGCGGTGTGTCAAGCCATTATATGTCATGACCTACGAAACATAGGTAACGATGATGTTGGGGGAAATTAAGAAGATTCTTAACTAATGAGAAGCATTATTTTCCCCATGTTGTTACTTACCCTCCCCCTCTCTTCTATATATATGGACCTAGGGAAGGGATATCAGAGAGCTTCAACCAGCAGCGAAGTGCTGAAGTATCATCGCAATGCCAAACCCATAGAAGACGAAGCCAACCCAGCAGGATGTGAAAAATGACACCAACCCAAAGGGTGACGTGCGAGGGGTGGCTTTGGGAACCAATAACGAGAATGCAGAACATGAACCACCTTCAAGCACAAACGTTTCTCCGATATTTCAATGTAGGGGGTTTATTCATTTATACTTTTTAAATGATTTTCCTCTTCCACGTTCTTGAATAATACGATGAACCTGGGTCAACTGACTAATGGGTTGACCCAGGATTCATTCGCCTTTATAGGAGGTCATTGCGGGGTATCTTGTGGGGTTTATCTTGTAGATTAATTCATTTTTTATTAATCCCTTAACCCCCTTCATGTCTATTAGCTAATGAAGAGGGTGTGGGCCTAACGGACATATCCCAAACCATTAGCTATATTTGTTACATTTTTTTCCACCATGGAAGACCAACCGCGCGATGACACTGACCAGATATGTGGTGGAAAGTGAGTAGACACACGCCGCAAAACGAGTGTCTCGTCTCGTTAGTCGTAGAAAACAGAGGAGGCAACCATCACAAAAACTGACCCTGGGAAGGGAGGTCGTGCAACCGCTGTGCCTCCAGTGAATGGAAGCCATGGCTGAATCCATGGTGGAGGCCGATCATGCCTCCGATGGGATTCTGCGGTTCTGTCACCTCGCAAACCAAATGGCCTCTGGGCTGTTCAGAAATCTGGGAGACTGTGGGGTTACACCCCCCCCCCATGTCAGACCGAACTGGGCCCTTGCCGTTGGACTGGGCTATCGCCCTCACGATTGAAAATTGCCCTTGGAGCGGGCCACAACCCTCAGAAAGGTCCTCCCCCCTCCGACCATCTGCCGCTCTCACAATGGGTCACTGCCCACGAACTGGGCCACAGCCCTCGAACCGGGGTGCCGCCCCCAGAGCGGGCCACCTCCCACTGACCAAGCCTCATCCAACGGACTGAGCTGCCTTCCATGAGTCAAATCACTGCCCTCAAGCTGGGATGCCGCCCTTTCACTGAGATATCTCCCTCACATAGGGAGGCTGCCCTCGAGCCAGTCCATAGCCCTCATGTAGGGCTACCGACCTCACACCGGTCTGCCACCCTCGATGTAGGTTGTCGCAGTTATACCGGGTCGCTGCCCTTGTGGGCCGCCACCCAATGTTGGTCGGACTGCACCTTGTGGGATTCCCATGTGGAGAACCCCTCTTATGGGCCAGACCAGACATCAGCTAAGCCAAGACCAAGTCAGGCCGCAATAGTCCTACTGGATTGGACCAGAACCGGGCCCTAACGAGACCTAGAAACACTCAAATGACTTTAACGTGAGAAACCGACCCCCGTCTGATGAACCATCTATGGAATTGGGACCCTTGGAGTGAGACTCTCATTTTACTTTTCTCCATTATAGTTTTGAAAAAAATTGGTGTATGGCTGGGTTAGATTGCACCTGAATCCAACCATGCCCTTATCATTGAAATTATAATAACGCACAGACCAGGAGTCTGATTGATGCACTGTCTATTGCATTAGAACCCTTATGAAATGGTGGATCATTTGGTTACTTATTTTTGGGGCTTAGATCTAGTTGATATATGACTGATGGATTGTGGAGTGGTTTTCCCAGTCAATGAACATACGGAACCCTGTGACTGGTTGAGACCTGAAAACTGCTGACTTTTCGACTCGGAATGACTCGAAGACAATGGTACACGATGGGGAGAGGTACCTCAGCATGACATGGTGGATAGTGGTCATGGTATGCGATGGATAGGAGTACCATAGTATGACACATTGGGGGAGGGTGGATCTGTGTGACCTGGAAGACCCACAGTACGTGATGGGGAGGAGTACCTTAGTAGTTTAAGGATTGTGGGAAGCACCTCTGTGTGATGTGGCAGGCCCAATGTACTCGATAGAGGAGGAGATCTCCAGTATCATAGGTGTTTGATGATGTGACTGGGGATATTACTTGTTACTACCCCTAGAATAAATCCTGGTGTGATCTGTCTTTACATTGTGCTTGGGATTGAGGTTGTGTTATGTGGTACTTTACCTATGGGGTACCTTACCTTCACGGGGTTACCCTGTGGGTTTTCATTGAGTAACTCTAGGAGACCTTTTGGGTTTCTGGGTCCCTACTGAGTATTGATATACTCAACCACGCACGAGCTTTTACCAAACCTTATTGTGTCTTGTGTAGATGATGAGCAGCTGGGCTGATGCTTGAGGAAGCCAGGACTGGGTGGTACGCGGAGGAGACATGTGGACGTGAAGTTCTGAGGATCTAATATATACCTACCCTTGAGGTAGGATCCTTAGATGATGACCTATAAGCTATTATCCCTTCTTTAGTGGTATTGTTCTTTCAGTTGTGCTTGTAATCTTATAGTTGGGCCAATATTCTGCCTCTTTTTACCTTGAGAACTCTTTTACTACATCAATTTACTTCACAATTGCTTCATGTAGTGTTCTCGAACCATGTGTTTGTAGAGGTTAAAGTAAATGCCTTCTCATTTTAGGAAATATTCCATTCAGTGCTAGTCACCAGCATCGGGCCTATGGAAGGCAGGGTTTGGGTAGTCACGGCATAGGCCCTGGGGGACGGGTCATGATAGTGGTATTTATTCCAGGTGAAATATGATTTTGGGTGGTGGATTTTATGCATGTTGGAAAAAAATGCGATAGGAGGAAAACAATACATGAGATGGCGTGGGATTAGTTCATGTAGCAGGCATAGTTGAAACATTATGGAAGGCCAGTCATAAAGTACAACTATCCAATGCATGGAATTGTGTGATCGGTAAAATAGAAATGATGAGATGGTGGGGAATGTGATAAAGGGATTAAATGACATAGGTAGCAGAATTTAGATGTAATGGACTGCTTTTATAGAGAGGGTAAAAAACTATTTAATAGAATTTTTTCTATTGGAACATTAAGCCTTAAATTTGTGCGTTTGGTCTAGGTTCTTGGATTTCGATCCACTTGGTCTTTGGAACGTCTAATTATAATGGTCCTCATCTGTTTTTTAAAATCCTTTTAATGGGGGGTGAGTATTGAACCACTAGGTACATTTGGTGTGATTTTTTAATCCCTCCAACATATATTTAGATTATTATTATTATTATCATTATTTTCTGAATTTTAATCTTCCATTGGAGTCTTTATAAAATATATAAAAGATAAAAAGGGTTACATATTTCCATTTTTTACATGTACTAGTGGAGGTTGAAACTATAAATCCTTTGACCAAAACAATCCTACATAATGAATCTTAATTTATGTTTGATATACTGGTGGAATTTGAAAAAATATCTGAATTTGTTAAAGGGTCAAATAATATAGGACATTATTATGGGAAATTTTAAAGGGTTATGATCTATTGAAAATGTGGGATGAGGGTTCAATAGTATGATCACTATAGGGAGTTGATTATGTATTCTAATGTACTTACCATTGGATTTGAGGGCTGAAATAAATAATGAATTAGGTCTGATGAAGCACACCTTATGGAGAATAGGATTTGAATATGAAATGTCATAATGGAGGTTATATCTATGATCAAAACATAAGTGCAACAAGAATGGAAAGGGAATTAAAAGGGGGTCCATATAGAATAGTTCCTTCTCAAAATAAGACTTGAGAAAATATCAAAGGATATGTTAAAATATATTCATATTTGAAATATGATTATGAACCTGACCGTTACACTGATTAAAATCCTCAACATAACGAGGTGGGTAATTATCTATTGGGAATGAAAAGATTCCATTGAATGTTAGGAACCACCCCAGGATTCCATTAACTAGTACATGAGGTAGCTTGGGAAAATACCTCAAGCATTTTCTCGATCACCATGATATGGAAAATGGTATCAAGGCATCAAATCATATACCCTATGGAATTATTTTTTTGATTAATCAATAATAAAAATAATAATTCCTCTATGATGTTTGACACAACAACTCTATAAGTCATGTAACATAAATATAAAAATAAGCATTTTTGAAATATAATTCAACTAAAAAATGAATAAATGAATAAAGGAAGAATCAATAATATTTAATAACTCACATAACTATAAGAAAATATCCATGCACATATATGTTAGAATAATATATCATGATCCATTGAATAATTATGGAACAATTTCTATCGGGTCAAACTATACACCAAACCAAAATTATGACCAACTATATCAATACTATATTTTACACTGTTATTGTACTAGCTTTGAATTTTACAAATAGTTGTATTATAACTCTGTGGACTTCCTATGACCGGTGACTATAGCATATTAGACCAACTGTGTTGATTGGAACTTTAGTAATGAATGATATTATAGCATTGAGTTACTTTATTATATCATTTGATTCAGGGTTTCTAAACCCTAAACTGAACAATGAAATCTTTTTCTTAATTTTTTTAAATGTTTACACCTCTATTTAGATATAAATATTATTCTTAAACTATGTTAATATAAGTTTATTTGATATTCTTCTTATTATTTTTTATTTTTATCCCTTTTAATCTTCTTAGAAAATTTATTTTCACTTGCTACACTTGAGCATTACATATGAATACATAACTAGAATTTATTCAATCAGTCGAATAAGAATAAAAAAGTAACAAAGAAAACCAAAACAACAAACAGTTGAAGTTGCATGCCATACAAGATCAACTAGAAAGCCTAAATGAACAATTACTAGAATGGAATCCCAAGTAACCAATCACAATGTGTCAATTCAATTCACATTACATTCACTACAAAAATACTAATTCTGAATAACATGGATCACTTGAGAGATCCTAGTAGTTCCTGTATTGAATATTCAATGTATAGTATGTATGATAAGAAATTATGAAATATAGCATTTTCACACCCTATGCATAACCTTTAAATATTAATATATGATATTCAAGAATGTACATAATGATATAAAATTATACGTTTCAATTTTTTAGAACAAGTAACATGGGATTTCAATAAATGAAGCCTTCCATTATAATAAAGATGTTAATAATTCATTTTTAAATTAAGTTGTGATAGGATTACTTTAAAGGAAGTTGATAATTTTGTAAATAAATTTTATCTTGGAAAACACACAATATTTCCTCACATTTAAAAAATATTCAATTACTTGAAATTAAAATAGATAAATTATGATAAAGGATAAATTTTCATTTATGATGAAATAAAATTTGAGGTAGTAACTTTAGAATTTTACAAAAGATTTTTAGGCTGATAAGAAAAAAATTTACATCATTACAAATTTAACAAGAATATTCAAGGGAATGAAACATACCTTTATTATTATACATAATTCATTATTGGTAAAAACATAAATGAGCATTAAATGGGAATAATAAAAAATCCAAAATAAAAATTAATAATAGTAGTAGTAGTAGTAGTAGTCATTGAGGAATAACAATAAATCAACTGTCATGGGAACACCGAAGAGCCAGAGAGTTGATTAAGTATGACATCATAAAAAACACATATAGGTTGATTGTATAAATATTTTATGGCCTCATACATAGTTTTACCCTTCTAAGAGTAATTGAGTTTAAACTTACAGTACTAAGAGTAATTTTGTAACTCAGGGAAACTGGAAAAATCATGATCATACACAAGAGTATCACTCTTCCCTAGAACTATCACCCAGTAACATAAAGATTCCCATGATGCAAATAAATGTGAGAAATCAATCAAATATAAATGAATATAATAAATAAAATAAAAACATATATAATCATATATGACCTTCTAACACCCTAAAATAAGAAACCCCTTTTAAAAATGTCCATGACTAAACAATATTAGACATCCTCTATCACCAATCTATATCAAAATTAAACCTAAAATTTATATCCAAAAACATTGGGGCTCGAGTTCCTAGGAATATGAAACAAAGAATACCAATATAATTCATAAAACATAATAAATATATCTTAATACCTTTGAAAAAATATAAGACATGTTAATCATTTAATTTAAAACCGAATTACAACATTTACGATAATAAAAGGATATCAAACATTAATATATTATGTTAATGATAAATGTATATTTAAAATTTTCTAAACATTTTCAACATATTAAAAAACCTCTATAAAAACCCAATTATAATATGTTATAAATCATAAAAAATCACTAAACAAAGTTATTTCAAATTTATTAATGAAAAAAAATTATTATTAAGAACCTTATGAGTATGCTTTATATGCAATGAGTTTTTATGGATTTATAAAAATTAAATAAACATTCAAAAAAACAACTTATTTTTTCCCAAGTAAATTTGTTGAATCAAAACAATTTCCCTTTTTAAATGAGTGATTAATTATTTTTAGAAATAAATAAAATAGTAAAATTGAAAATTATTCACTAACATAATAAGTGAACATTGAAAAGACCAACTAGTAAATTTATCCTTGTAACCCTGTTTAGAATCTTTCTTATGAATCATTATAATTCATAAAAAATCATTTAATAAAATAAAAAATAATTGAGAAGAATTTTTTCAAACACTTGTGGTCCAACATTTCCATAAAATCTAGTTTTCTTTTCTTTAACACCAGAAAACCTTTTTGGGAGCAATGTAAATTTAAAAAATGTTTTATAAAACTATATTTGGATATTTATAACCATAATAAAATTTAATTTAAATTAAAAAAAGTTTAAAAAATCATGAAAGCACTCTTGGTTTTAATATTAAAGGGAAATGCATGGTTCCACAAACCAAATTTGAAGAAAATTGTGTGAGATGATGATCTCAAACCATAATATAAGAGGATATATTCATATAAAACCCTTATGAAACATAAAATTAAGAACCCCAGAATTATATATAATTCATAAACAATTCATTTATCGAGATGGGGGATGATAGAAATGGAAAAATAGGGATGAATGTGATGAAAAGAGAGTATATGAGTCATATACATGGATATATAATTGATTTTATCAAATAAAATCACACATGAATCAAGAGTAGTAGGAGAAGAGAGGTGTTTTATATAAGAGAGGGATGAGTGGAGGACCCTAGGTAAGTGTGGAAGAAATTATTGGATTCTAAAAGAAGACACCTATTTAAAAAGAATTGGTAATGAGGAAAAATTATTGCAATGGTTCATGGGAAGGGGTCATGTAAAAACTTCCAATGAAACCTTATACCCCATGGAATACCCCCTCCATAAATCCCAAAATTTGACCCAAAGTCATCCAAAAAGATGTGATAAAAAATGATTTATTAAAATACCTAAAAACAACTTCATGGGTAGGAAAATTATCCATTACATGATAAAATTTCATCCTTTGGATGTGCCATGGACTTCCTTATGATGAAATATATTACTCAATCATAAATAACTTCATATATTATAAAAAATCTACTAAAATATTTTATAATGATTTTGTAAAAACTCATATGAAGTTTGGGCTCTCCCCACCATTTAATTGTTTCCAAATCCAATGAAAAATATCCCTAAAATGATATTCAACAAAAATATAAACAAAATGAAAAAATTCCAATTATAGGGGAATAAATTATAAATAATCATTCTTTATTTTTCCATACATACCATACGAAGACTAACTCTCATAAAAATATAAAACATTATTATCATATAAAACATAATCAATTGTAATAAGAACAAATCATAAATTATAAACCAAATTACTTGTGAAACACAAATATACTTTTTAAATAAAATATTTCACTCAATTTAAAACCAAAAATGGAATAATCCAATCAAAATACCACCTAAAACCACAAAATTATTTATCTACATTTATATTTAAACGTTAACAAAATGATAAAATTATATTCAAAAATAAAATCCAATATCACTAAACCAAATAGATTTTTTGGAACTGGGCATTTTTTAATCCCATATGAAAATAAAAATATTAAGGAAAATAAAAACCAAAAAAATCAACTTAACCTCAATTTAAAATTCCTTTTAAAAATATTTAAAACCCATAATTAAACTTGTAAGCATAACTATTATAAATAGAAAACTCACACACTAAATAAGAGAGTATAACATTCAAAAAAAATTATTAATAAAATTTTACAAATCATATATATAAAAAACAAAATGAAATGTTTTAAAAATAAAATACAAATAATGTGCACATAAATATAAAAATACATGATATTTTTTATTCTACCTGAAAAAACATATTTTTATATATGGAAAGTGACATTAAAAAATTTATTTAAAAAATAAATCATTTTTAAATAGTATATTTTGAAATAATTAATTAAAAAATAACAAGGAATATACCAATCAAAAACTAGTTTAAAAATAAATAAATGTTATCCCAAAAGACAATGCATCTTTTCAAATCCATTTACAAGGATATGTACATATCATTTGAAACACTAAATTATTTTAGTAATCACATCATGAATAATAAATTTAAAAACATATTAAATACTGAATACCAATTATTATCAATAAAGTGAACTAAGTGAAAAAAATTATTCACATTGTTATTTATAACAAACATAACAAAATATCAATATTTGGGAAAAAAGATTCTAGAAAGTTAAATTTATTATTTTTAGACATGTTTATCCATATATTATTATATATATCATGAAGAGGGAAAGCTATATAAACATTTAAAAACACATTCAAGATATAAATATTAGATAATAATGGTAAAGCATACTAGTTTATAAAATAATATGTTAAACCCTTAAAAAAATTCCACTAAAATAATTCATTTATATGAATCTAGGAAACTTATTTATTTATGACTAAATCCATGTATTTACTACTTCATTTTATATTCTCAAAAAACAAATAAAAACTTATATTGTTTAACACAAACCATTAATTACATATCTACAAATCTTTTTCACCACTTTAAAATTATTAAATTCTAAAACACTACCATTATAACAATTTCAATCCCAAATCTTACTACATTTTAATCATTCTTTTTAAATGATCTATTATAAATTTTTTTAAATTATTAAACCTTTTAAGATAGTAAATTTAAAAATTCCTTAAACAAAGAAAATAAAGGACATATATCGTGAACACAAGAAATAATAAACTCAACAGTCATGTATAATATAAGGAAACACTTTTTTCCATGTCAGCATTATTTAATATGAAAATCGTAGATGCAATATTTTTTCATTATATAATATTATGAATAGATTTATTGAATTGATATGTTAAAATAAAAAAAATAAATTGATTTCTTATTTGTTTAAACCAGTTAAAACCATCCTTATGATTCATTCACAGAAAAAGTAAAAAATTAGTAGAATTAAAGGAAATTTAATATAACTTATTATGATTGAGAAATTAATATTCTAAAAAATGAACAAAAACATTTTCAACATAATGAATAAAACTAAATAAAATTAAATAATATAAATAAATTTTGCAAATTATTTATGGGCTTTGGGGTATCTTCTCATGATCATGGATGTAGAAGAAATACATTTCATGTTTTTGATCAATCATCATAAATCAACATACAGTTTCAGAAACCTAATATAATGGAATGAACTAAAAGACAAAAATATTTATCTATATCCAAATTAATATAGATTTATTGACCTTAATTTCCTAGTGATATCAAAAATACTCTTGCCCTAATAGGGATGACACATTCAAGGTAATAGTTTAACCATTCTACAGATTCCTATTAATTGTTTTCAGGTATTCATTATCCCTTTTTTCTATATATCTTCTTTGGGTTTTACCATGGGGTTATTTCAGGTGAATTCGTGGAAATATAGATGTTTTGAATGGATTTAGGATTTTACATTGTTGGTGCTTGTTTTTCCACAACCCTACACTCACCCTAAAAAATTGGTTACCCTCAACCAAAGGGGATTTTAATTGTTGGGGCATGGTTTCTCAAAATGTATTCTACATTGGAGAAATGGTGTGCACCCTATGTAGAGTCATTCGGTTAAGGAACAATGTTTGGAAAACCATATTCTCCACCCATAGAACTGTATGGGTAGGTTTTAACAACCATCCCCCCCTGATTTTTTTAAGATTCCCAAACTCCCAGTTTTTACCCAAATTCTCCTTGTCTCATCCCTAAAATAGTTCCATTAATTTGGGAAGATCCTAATAGGATGTAAAGGTTCCTCAATTCCATTTATTCATGAATTTATTATTTGAATGATTATCTCCCCATTGTTAAGTAATTTCATCCCGGTTTTATTTATTCTCTCTCTCATCTCTCTTTCATAATGAAGAGAAATTAATTTTCCACCATTTTCGATGGTTTAGATTTAAATTTTAATAGATCATATACCTTTAGATAAAAATAATTGGTATTGGTCTTATATCATCAACTTCATTGTAATATTTTTCATTAGATATATATTTAGAGTTTTTTAGTTTGGAAAACATCCATCAATGAACATGAGTTAGGTGGTCTAATTGTCAATTCTTAGAGCGTTGATTTTAAATATATGTATGTGATTATTATATTTTAATTGACACCTTCAGAAGCTGAATTCTAATTAGAATTAATAAATAGGTTCAACATGGGATTTTGAAAATTATTGAATAAAGGGCTTATTAAATTGATTTATTAAATAGATTTTAAAATTTATGGTGTAACATCATGAATTTATAAAGTATTTACCTTGTATTTGATAGTTTGTACGATCGATGACACCAAGCACGTAAGGGAATATATTATCTTGAAACTTTATAATAAATTTAATATTTAAAATAGATTTTATAAATATAAATGTAGGAAAAACCAATTTAGTGTGTGTTTCAAGGAAGAGTGCCCCTCTTCGATGGCTTGGATTACACGCAAGACTCGGTTTTACCCAATAGTATTATATTATTAAAATATTATTCATTAATATAATAACATATAACTAATACATTATATTAGTAGTTATGAATATTATAAAATAACTTATGAAAATTTATGGTTTATATAAATACAAAATTGATTAATTGGTCACCACTAAATAAGACGCGAAAATAAGAACCTATTGGATATGAAAAGAAATATTATTATATTTATGCTTCCAAAAAATATTTTCCTAAAAAAAATACTTATTTACAATTATTTTATGATTTTAATGAAATTTTTATGTCAAATATTCAATAAAATATTTTATATATTCATTAATTATGTTTTATATCTATAAGATAATATCAAACTCTATTTTATACATAAAAGCCTATATTTTTATAAAGGATATTTTACAGCCTTTTAATGGAGAACCCAATTCAAACATTAATTTTGAAACATTAAAATATTTAATATGTCAAAATAAACAGTATATTTAAAATAGAAACATAATAATTAGTTTGGGGTGAATTTTATAAATTTTCTAAAACATTTCATTTGTTAACGAATAATTAAAAATAATAAATTTTAGTTAAAAATGATTTTTCATGTAATTTATATGGTTAAATTAATGATTTAATTGTTTTTAAAGTATAAATATATAATATTTTTTTTATTTAATGCAATTTATGTAATTTGAATCAATTTCACATTTAAATTGATTATAAAAATATTGCAAAATTTGGAATATTTTTTACTTTAAAAACGTGCATTGTCGTCCTTCCTGCGGGATTAAATATAAATAATCTTCTTCTTATTCTTCGATTGGAATTTGGAAAAATGGATTCCATATATTTAATCATAATAAATTTTAATTTCTAATAAAACTATAATTTTTGACCTAAAATAATTGATAATGTTATTAAAATTAATTATAATAATTAAGAAAATATTTAGCATTATAAATGACTAAACATTTAACATAGGAGCCCAAATGACTTATAAAATTGTTTGACAAAAATTTTATGGCCATATTTTTTCCATTAAACTTCTAATATTGAGTTCGGTTTGTTTTTTGTGACTTTGTTTGGGTAAAAACTTCGGTACACTGATCATCATTTCAAAAGTACCATGTGAGTCCTTTTCCTCCCATATAAAATGTCACCACCTCTCCACATTACTCACACCTCTCAAACCATTTAGGTTATAAAAATATCAACCATATATATTCCAAATATCATTTCAATAAATATTGTATCCTCATGTTGGTAAAAAATCCATACAAGGAATCCCTTTGGTATAAAATCAAAGAAGTGACCTGGTTTTTAAGTAAACACATTCCAACAATCGCTTTTCATTCATTTAAATTTCCTCCCCCTTAAATATTATTCTTCCATGGTCATATAATATCACTAGTGTAATAAAAATACTGATATGTTTTTATATTATGTATTCTACCTACACTTACACACGCTTTCATCTAATTGGTAGTGAACATATTGTTTCTATGTATAGTGAACTATTGCCTAGAAAAATGATGATTGTTCATTATTTCTTTACCTTCTCTCATGGTGGAAATTCTATTGGTAAATATACAAATATATTATACTTATTATTTATGTATACATCTAGAAATATATTACACTGCATTCCTTTAATATATTGCAATATGTGTTAATACACTAACATTAATTAAGGAAATATGGCGTACCGCCCCCTCAAAGTGATGTCATTAATTAACACAATACATGGAATATATAAAAGAAGATTATAATTAAACATATTAGACCTAAAAAATTTATATAGGATATTAATTAAAAAATTTAATTTTTAATAATATATGTTTATATGTCATTTTCTTTATTACACTATCATGCACTTAAAAAGCGATAACATTATTCGTGGACGTGGGGACTATAGCCTCCTCAACATGATGTGATTTCTTTAACATAAAACGAACTATATATATATGTATATATATTTAAATTATTTTTTATTTAAAATATAATTATCATTCTGGAAATATATGGAGTCACATGCCTTTTTTCTATAACAATCATTGAAAAAATACGAACATTTCTCATGAGTACGGAGAGCCGACTGTCTCCATGATTGTGACATTGATTCATTTTTCATAACCATATATAATGATGGTTTTTTTAAATTATAATTGATGTATAATAATGATAATTATTTCATTATTATCATTATATAGATATAATATAATGACCCCTTTGAATATATTTGACCTAAAATTGTTGTTTTTTACACATAATCTGAATTTGGTCTAAACATCTAACATAAAAATAATCGGTTAAGTACTTTTATAAAAAATATTAAAAATGATATTATAGTGATTATAAACGTTAAAAAGGATCTGAAGAAAGTAAATAATTAACATAATTTTATTATACAAGAATTTAAAGGACTTTCACCAAAAATAAAACTCATGGTAATGAATTATGTCTGATTTTACATCCCATTTAGACTTACATATTGTAATAAAAATAGTTTCTTTTATATAGTGTATATACTACCATTTAACATGATATATACTGAATCTCATTACACTTATGATATTATAAATTTCATTTAATTTTTTCTCTTCATGAGGATTACGATTTAAAATATTTCAAAATGGTATGGGACACTTTGGGATGTTTAAAGATTATTTTCCTCAACAATTACATTATTAATATTTCAATGGTAATTCCATAAGATGAAATTATATGACCATTTTTCAATAAAACCATTAATTTTATTTCCTCTGTTTATTCATGACCATTCTCAAGTATTAGTATCATTTTCCACTCATTGGTACTAAAAAAGGTTTAGAAAATGTTTTTTAGAAAAATTGACATTGTATCTCTCTTTATTCGGAGAACCTATTTTTTTTAAAAAAAAATTATTAAAAAAATTCAATTTTTTAAATGATTTGGTAAAGGAATTTTTATCCTTTCATTCATTTTCCAATGCTTTCAAGGTAATCATATTGTAACTTTAATAACAATGCATTTTTCTAACCATTAAGCATGTAAAAGGAATGTTCATTTTACCTTATATGGCTTGTACGGATTTACCCTCCATCATTTCAAAGAAAATTACGTTGCATGTTTAAATGGATTAATTTTTTAGGTAATATTTTCGAAATTAATTTTCAAGGAAAATTTTTCTTAAAATGTTTATATAAAACAAAATGATATTTTCTTTAATAATTTTATTGAAAGATATTTTTATAATATTTTCAGTCATCAGCAAAACAACCCTTTAGTCATCTCCACTTGGTGTATGTTTTATTGATACCATCCATATCCTTCTTTTGGATGGTTTCTAGTTGATTTGATCATGGATAATATTTATTTCCATATCCTTGATTCATTTTTTAAATCCCACATAAATATTAAATATTATATGTTCATTTAATTTCCCTTAATTATCCATATCATTTTCCATGGATATTAATATTTCCTAAAGCATATACCATTTCACATATGCTATCTACTTTGACTATTATTTGATTATTTGGGGAAATATTGATAATCTTGTATATTTTACTTGACATTTCTATTTGATCAGGCATATTATTGGTTTTCATTATTCTATATGAGGAATCTTTTGGACAAGTATAACATGGGAGGGGCCCTATTGAAGATAGCCCCTCGATTCATTGGTAGTCTCATGGGATGATTCATTTGGATAGTGACCATAGATGGGTTTTAACCTGATAATTAGTATACCATATTGTAAAAGGTCTTCACAGTAAAGGTACCATGTACCTAGGAAACAAGGAATCCAATAATCAAATATTTCCTTTATTTAGATTGAGTTATTATGCATCCATCAGATTTTGCATCAACATATCTATGGATACATTTAATTTTTAGTTCATTGATTAAAGTAAATATACTTCCGCTTCATACATTTCCATTTTGACATTTCCTTATCTGGTTTTCTGAATGGATTTAATTTTCATTTTTTATGTTTCTATATTTATTACAAAATTCCATTCATTTTATTGACTACATGACATGTGATTTCAGTTATTTACCTTTCATATTGACTATTATCATTGATTCATTATTTTTTCCTCTATATTTTGTCCTTGGTGATCATTTGAGCTCACCCTTGTTGTGTTTCTTTCCCTACGAATCTAAGAAGTTTACTATAAACTATATGTAGGGATATACTACATGCAATAAATATATTCTCAATGTTATTTATTTATAAAGAAGCTAAAAATCATTTGGAAATTAGTGTATTAATTTGTAATAAAATACACATTTATGTATATGGTTTACCAAGACTACTAAACTAATTATTTCTTTGGGGCTTGAAATCTTATAATTGTGCCAATTTAGTAAGTAACAAACACCGGATATGGGATATATGGGTTGTGTTGTAATAGTTGGTAAAAAATGATGTTTAGTATAAACCTTGATAACTATATTTATAACGAAATAGGTTAGAGAATGTAACCCGAAGATAATATTTTAATAAATATACAGAATAATAAACTAGATTATTGGTAAGGTAGAGATTATACGGATCTTCCTAGCAATACATCCATGTATGGATACTGAAAGTGGACATAGTTTTGGAATAGATGTTCCAACAAGTAATTACTCTGACATGGTGTTCTGAGCCTAAATTAGGGTAAACTAGTATATTACAATGAGCCTTACTACACACCTAGTTCTACACTCCAAAGGGATATGCTTTGAATAATTCACATTTTCTTTACAAACCATTAGGAAGGATTTCAAAAATGAAGTGATAAGGTTAATCCTAAGGTGTTTTATATTGAAGATAATGTGTCATGTTTTAGAAATCCTATAAATAATATTATGGATAAACCCTCGACCAAGGATGGACATATCTGAAAATAAATGGATGAAGTATTTATGTATTGGGGTTGTATTGAAAAGGTGAGCCAAAAGGATGGTTAATTATTATCTTTATTTCAAGGATTCCCATCAAATTTATTTTGGAAATTATATTTATATGGTTTTATATAGAGAAAATTTTTTGTTCGGTGAAAACCAATTATGCTTAGAAATTTCTGAGTCTTGAACCCATAACTGAAGAATGATATGGATTTCACACTAACCATTAACCTATAAAATGTCCTGATGAATTTTTCAATGTTTTTAGTTAAATCATTGAACGAATAAATGTTAATAACGAACTAGTGGTGTCACATTATAGGATTATAGATTAATATATGAACCATATCTGTTTTTTGAGAGTTAAGGAAAAATAGTTATACTTTTCACTATATTATAGGCCTTAAGATCATTTAAATGTTTTTAAGGCTTCATGAAAAAAACCTTATTGTCAATTAATTTTTGTGAGTAATGAAATGAATTATAATTTTATCAAACCACAACAAAAATTAAGTATTTATCATATGAAATATAAACCTATTAATTATGTATATATCATTATATTCTTGTGCAGTAAAAAAGTCCTCAACATTAGGAAAAGTATCTTAAAACAAAAATTTTATCCTAATACCTTCATTTTTGTTGTAACGATGTCTTATAAATCATCAATGATTTATGTATTTGAGGCCCTAAACATTATATTTCTCAATAAATTATATTTTATTGATGACCTAATTCAGTCCCTATAAATATTTATGCTTTTCATCTAAGTACATATGTAACACCCCAGGTAAATAAAGAATATGACATTTTCATATTTATCCATATTTGTGAATAAAATATTAATATGTCTTTAAAGGGGACGTTACGCTCGATGGTGTACCCAACACGCAACAATGAGTTTCTTGGGAATCTTACGTTGCACTCTAATAATAAAATTATATTATTTTAAATGGTAGTTAACATGTAGCCGTTGTATTGGCGGTAATAGATAGAAATAACTACAATATGATTATATATGTTTTTAAATGTTTTTACATTTATCCAATAAAAGATGAAGGCTTAAAATATGGAAATAATTAAATTTTAGGCGTATATGCCCTGGTTTTCACTAAAGGTTCACTTATCGCCTTTTGATGGCGAACCGTCATTAAATATAGTTTTGTTCACTCTTATACATTCTATTGGACCAAATAAAACTCTTCTTAAGAATTGGAACATCAAAATTTACTTTGTGTAATTTTTTGGTATCTTTCCGATAAAGTTCATTTTTTTAATGAATAGTGTAAAATGTTGTATTTTAATTCAAAACCTCTTTTTAATATAATTTATATATATGATTAGATTATCTTTTGAATGGGTTTTAAAGTGAAATTAGAATATATTTTTACCATTAAATCCAATAGTGGTCATTGGAATTAATTTCACTTTGAAATCAGACTTAAACTAGTGTCAATCTTTTGATACTTATTGTTTTATAAAAACACGCTTTTTGCTCTGACAGCGGGAATTAATTATTAAATTAGTTAATGTGACTTATATGTTTTGAATTTTGTAAAATAGCCTTCATTTTTGAATTCAGAATATCAAATATATCTTAGGGTCAATTTTGGATAATTTTCTGAAAAACTCCAATTTTTGATGAATAGTGAAACCACTAAGTAGTAATCAAGAAAACTGATTTTTCAGTTAAATGAAAGTTTACCACTAATGTGTATTGAATTTTGAAAATCTGACATACATGGTTGTCATTAGTATGTAAAATTTGGTTCAATGGGATGAAAATAATTTTTTTGGTGAATAGTAACTTTTTTTTCATTAATCGCGATTAGTGGTAATTAGTGTAGTTTAAGGTAAAAATAATATTTTAATAGTATGAGATGACCTAGAAACATGTCCTATCCTCATTAGTTGTGTCATGGCCGACCAAGACAAGCCATGGGTCAACTTTGGGACCCCATGGAGGCACTTTGGTTGGGAAATGACATAAATAACTTTTTATTTAATGTAAAAGTAAAAATGACACAAACATAATATTTTTTACGAAAACAATTTTTACATGGGGTTATAAAGATAAGATTTTTTATTATAAATATTCATTGGAAAGATAAAAATATTTCCAACATCATAGTAATTTTTTTATAATTTTTATACATTAAATAAATTAAATTATTTATGAAATCATAATGATACAGTAATGACATCATTATCTGACGATTTAAATAAAATGAGAAGATAATGTAAACTCTATGAACTAAACATGTCCAAAACATATTGGATTGGTGGATTTTCAACCCCTATCACCTTATCCACGAATTATATCAATTTGGGACCTTTTAAAACCGAAACACATTTTCAAACAAAGTAATATTTCTTACTTTCCAAAAGTGCCCCTCCTCTCCTCTTATAAAAGGCCCCCACCTCTACCTCATTTCACACACTCCTCAAGCCTTTGACTCGGCCAGCCGCTGACCATTTACTCTCTCCACATCCCTCTCCTCATCCTAGAGGATTTTCTTTGGGCAGAATCCTTTCAATGGAAGCCTTTAGGCTCAAAATCAAAAGGAGTTACACTTTTAAAGGTAATTTATTCTCTCATGTTCATTTGTTTTATTTTGCTTCTCCAACCCCCATAAACTCTTTTTATTTACTTATTTTGTATCAACACCAGTATCTAAAATATACTAGGATGTTGTTATAAGATTTATTCGAGCTACCCTCTCACAAAACTACATCAAATGGTTAAAGAACATACAGTTTCCGTGGATGGCGAAATTCAGCCTCCCGAAACGATGATTGTTCAATAATCATTTAACACCTTAAATGGTGGCCATTATGATGTTACTATTTTTATATATGATATATAATATTTTTATTCTTTCCTTAAGATTCTGTATTTTTCATTTATGGCATACCATTATTGTTTCCATTATGGGTAAACATGATATCTTTATTTTAGGAAGTGCGGACTACCGCCCCCTGAAAGTGATTTGATTCGTTGATACCATATGTGGGATTTGTAAAGGATAAAGTTAATGATATTATATATATTATTATACTGGAATTATAATATACTCTTATATCATTATGATTCCATTCCATAAATACGAAATAGAAATGGAAGTAGCGTTCATGCGTACGTACGGCTTACCGTCTCCATGAACGGTGCATTTCATTTCATACCTCTAAATGTGATGTAATATTATAAATAAATGTATATGATGAATATATATGATACATATGTTATCCAAATCATTAATATCATTCTGGATATAACGAACCTTTGACCAAATTAACAACATGTAAGTGTAAGAAGTCTATTTTTGACTTAAGAACCAAATACCGACAAAATGATCATTATTAACTTAAATGATTACATGATGTTCATAACATGGTATAAAAGGAATAATGAACTTTAAAAAGGTTCTTAAGAAAGTAGAGATTAACTCAAGTTTATTATTCAGGAGATTAAAGAACGGTCGGGTCAAGTCGGATACGAGGTAAGGGATCTTACTCCTCTCTTTCTTTTTAAGTACACTCTTTTATGTCATTCCCTCTAAAGCTCATCTTTCTTGTTATTGGGATGTTATTTAATATTACACATACTGTAAATTTTATGTCCAAGTGATGAGATACACTTTTTATCTCTCATCAACTCATTTTGATGTGACGTTGTTAGGCTGTCAAGGGAACTTCTTAACCCAATCTCGATTTCTTTGGGTTCAACATGTAGTTATTGAATATGTCATCCTTTGAATATGTGTGAATTACCTTTGATTATTGTACACTTAATATCCACTTATATTTGGTGTATTCTTTTGTCACACATAATCATGTAATTGATTTTTCCTTAAACCAAGGATACCGTCTTTGTATGGGACTTCGTCTCAATCTCCTTTCATTGTGGCATATTTTGTTTTATACACAACCTTCTTTTATACGGTGTATAAAACCCTTTGACTTTTACATTTATCCAAAAGGAATCTTTTTTATGAATCATTTTACTAAACGACAAAAGTTAATGTTTTTGTTGTATGTATGCGGCGACAACGACTTCTCCGCTGCCGTGACCGTTATTTGAGTTTCGGCTTCCTCTACAAGACATGCCATCTTTTTAAAAGAAAAATAAATACCATGTTTTAATTTTCTTTTATTTTGGATTTAAAAATGGTTTTCATAATGTTTTTATATAAATGTGTTGTATTGATATCTTGTGATTGAAAGGTGTAAATGTTATGTTTCCTTTATGCATGTTTTATGTGATACGATTATGTTGATGTTCTTGGGCATTACTATGAAGATGGGTTGTTCCGTGATAAACTAAGGGCGGGTGAGCCCGATATAGCTCTCCAATGCATTGGGTAATGCGAAGGAGTGAAACTTTAAGGTTTCTCCGAAGAGATTTAGGGAATATACTGTGATGGGTATTCCAAATGTAACCAAGAGTGTTACTCCCTACGTAAGAATGTTATGAATGCCTCAAGTTACCTTTGTGTCTTCTGTTTTCTATGATTTATTCATGATTTGATATGCCTATGTTTTATGGGTAAAGTGTGATTTCATTCTAATGTATATATGAACTCATGTTTCCTTTCCATATTTTTATAACTCTTACTGAGCTTTTTATGCTCATCCCATGTTTTTGAAATGTTTTTCACAGGTCAAGGGAAAGGTACATGATGTGATGATAGTGTCAAGGATGTGTCAAGAAAGAATCCGTGTTATATTTCAAATATGTTTCCGTTGATGAGAAAAATGAATACTGTCTTCTATGTAACCACTTTGTTTAAATGTGGAATGTAATGCAAGTTTCATGATCTAATTCTCTAAAACTCTAAACCTGAAAAGATCCTCAATGTGTAATCTTGTAATAACTCAAGATTAAGTAAGGTTTAAGGCTGGGGCCTTATAGTTGGTATCAGAGGTCAGTTTAGATAACTTTAGAGGTTAGGGTATTCTTTAAGCATAAGTGACATTACCATAATGGTTAGGATTTCAGAAAGAGTCCTAGTTTTAGATAAAGTGAATGAGTAAGTATATCTTAGTGTTTATCTTACTCATTAGTACATGATGGTTTTGTTGATATACTCACACTGACCTTTTTGGTTTTAGTAAATGGCTGGATCTAGCAGGCACCAAAGTAAAAGTGGATGTGAAGGAAACTGTGACAGTTTTTTGAGAAAGCATCTGAATGATAAGGGAGTTGCAATGAGAACTCTTGTGATTATCCTCAACTAACTATCTGGAGTCATGATTGACCACCTAAACCTTGGAGATTTCTCTAAGGCATCATATATGCAAGAAACAAATCACTACAGAAGTACAGGTAATAATCATAAAGGTAAGTGTGTTCAAAAACTGATGTGTCAAAGATGTGGAAAGAAACACCTAGTAAAATGTTTCAAAGGGAAAGAAATATGCTATAGATTTATAAATGAAGGTTATAAAGCAAGAACCTGCCATGGAAAAAGGAAGCATCCATTTGACTCGAGGAAAGGGAAAGAAGTTCTTTCTGAGGGATCAATTGAATGTTTTAAATGTGGTGTGCATGTTCATTATGCAAACACATGTCCTATGAAGAAGTTTCGTGAATGGGGTCACCAAGAGCGTACCAATATTCGTTTACCAATACCTAATGCCATTCCGATTGAGGATGAAGAAACTGACAATGACAAATCAAAGGTATGTACTATTTCATGACTATTGTTTTCCTATTTTGGAATCTTAGGATATGATTCATGATTTTGTTTATAGGAAAGTGGTATTTTGGAATAAGTTCGAAATTAATGGATAATGGATCATGAAGAATGTTGAATGAGTAAGATGTCAACATATAAGGGCTTCAAGAGTTATGGTGAAATTATTTAGAGTATTAAGTCTCTTTTGATGATGGGGTTACATTAGAAGACTTTCTATATTATGTGTAACCCTGATGCTTGATATAGGCAAATTTTATTCTAGTAATAGTTATCTCTTCTTTTGTGGACATAGTTATAAAGAACCATTTGGGTTTATATGATCCTTACTTTTGAGGTAATTATGGGTTACTATATGTTATGATTGAAGTGAAAGGCATGAGATAAAAATGAAGTTAAATTATGTTATGGTTATTTTTGATGATTTTATCCCTTTTTGGGGAATGATTTGAGAATTATATAGTTTTGGAAAAAGGACAACACGTAGACAGTGTGACTACCCATCGCGTCGGACAAAGCTGCGGGAATTGAACCCACAATCAAAGTGCAACTGGTATTTATCGCCTACCACTGGACTACGTGAAGTCCCTGGTTAGTTTGACTGATTCTTTTTTTTAAGAGTAAGTTGATTTTGGGTTATTTATGATAATGATTAACCTATCGTAGAGGATATGTGATTAGGTTAATTACTTTTCAATACGAGACTTTAGGAGCAACTGATGTTGTTTGGAGATAAATGTTACGATTTAACTTGGAAGACTATGTGACTAAATCTATCAAATATTTGGGTTTCAATATTATATTGGTTTAATTTCAAGAATTTTATGGACAAATTGTTCATCGGATGGTCCTCGTTGAACTTTGGGTATTGTTGGACAAATTTTGGAGATTAAGCATGGATTTTCTTTTTAATGGGTTATCCTTTTTTGGATTATCTGACCTTGTACTAACCTTTTTGGTTTTGGTTTTGGTTAAAGCCTAAAGACATGGGATGTATATAGTTCTCTTTGGTGGATTAGGTGATCCTCTATAAGTTGATTATAGTACTCTTAATGTGAACAAGTCTTCCTAAATACTCGTCTTTTGGAAAAAATTTGAGTTTGTGTAAAAGTTGAAGGTCAACATGATAAGTGATTATGTTTCCCTATGAATAAATTACTCAATAAAAAGTAACTTAAAACAAAAATGTTGTCTATTAACATTTCCTACTGGGGAATCAAATACCGTTTAACCCATCACAAGTTTGTGATTTCATTGTGGTTAACTTTCTCCTAAACATGTTTTCTATCACTCTCCATCAGAACATGACCCTATGTTTTCTCCTCCATGTCCATGTTTTACTACATGGAATCCTAGTATGGGATAACTCGGGTGACCTCTGTGCTTATCTTTCTTTATTTTAAAGTGATTGTTTTACCGACTCTTGTTCCGAAGTGGGACTTTCAAGGATGTTTCCAAGCTCAATTTTAAAAATTGCGAGGACGCAATTCCCAAAAGGGGGGAAGGATGTAACACCCCAGGTAAATAAAGAATATGACATTTTCATATTTATCCATATTTGTGAATAAAATATTAATATGTCTTTAAAGGGGACACTATGCTCGATGGCGTACCCAACACGCAACAATGAGTTTCTTCGGAATCTTACGTTGCACTCTAATAATAAAATTATATTATTTTAAATGGTAGTTAACATGTAGCCGTTGTATTGGCGGGAATAGATAGAAATAACTAAAATATGATTATATATGTTCTTAAATGTTTTTAAATTTATTCAATAAAAGATAAAGACTTAAAATACGGAAATAATTCAATTTTAGGCGTATATGCCCTGGTTTTCACTAAAGGTTCACTTATCGCCTTTTGATGGTGAACCTTCATTAAATATAGTTTTATTCACTCTTATACATTCTATTGGACCAAATAAAACTCTTCTTAAGAATTGGTACATCAAAATTTACTTTGTGTAAATTTTTGGTATCTTTCCGATAAAGTTCATTTTTTTAATGAATAGTGTAAAATGTTGTATTTTAATTCAAATCCTCTTTTTAATATAATTTATTTATATGATTATATTATCTTTTGAATTGGTTTTAAAGTGAAATTAGAATATATTTTTACCATTAAATACAATAGTGGTCGTTGGAATTAATTTCACTTTGAAATCAGACTTAAACTAGTGTCAATCTTTTGATACTTATTGTTTTATAAAAACACTCTTTTTGCTCTGACAGCGGGAATTATTTATTAATTTAATTAATGTGACATATATGTTTTGAATTTTGTAAAATAGAATTCATTTTAGAATTCGGAATATCAAATATAGCTTAGGGTGAATTTTTTGTAATTTTCTGAAAAACTCCAATTTTTGATGAATAGTGAAACCACTAAGTGGTAATCAAGCAAACTGATTTTTCAGTTAAATGAATGTTTACCACTAATGTGTATTGAATTTTGAAAATCCGACATACATGGTTGTCATTTTTATGTAAAATGTGGTTCAATGGGATGAAAATAATTTTTTTGGTGAATAATAACTTTTTTTTCATTAAACGCGATTAGTGGTAATTAGTGTAGTTTAAGGTAAAAATAATATTTTAATAGTATGAGATCACCCAGACACATGTACTAAACTCATTAGTTGTGTCATGGACGACCAAGAAAAGCCATGGGTCAACTTGGGGACCCCATGGAGCCACTTTGGTTGGGAAATGACATAAATAACTTTTTATTTAATGTAAAAGTAAAAATGACACAAACATAATATGTTTTACGAAAACAATTTTTACATGGGGTTATAAAGATCATATTTTTGATTATAAATAGTCATTGGAAAGCTTAAAAAATTTCCTACATCATATTAATTGTTTTATAATTTTTAGACATTAAATAAATTAAATTATTTATGACGTCATAATGATGCAGCGATGACATCATTATCTGACGATTTAAATAAAATGAGAAGATAATGTAAACTCTATTACCTACACATGTACAAAACTTATTGGATGGGTGGATTTAGAACCCTTATCACCTTATACACGAATTATATCAATGTGAGACCGTTTAAAACCGAAACAAATTTTCAAACAAAGTAATATTTCTTACTTTCCAAAAGTGCCCCTCCTCTCCTCTTATAAAAGGCCCCCAACTCTACCTCATTTCACACACTCCTCAAGCCTTTGTCTTGGACAAACCCTGACAATTTACTCTCTCCACATCCCTCTCCTCATCCTAGAGGATTCCCTTTGGGAATAATCCTTTCAAAGGAAGCCTTTAGGCTCAAATCAAAAGGAGTTACACTTTTAAAGGTAATTCATTCTCTCATGTTCATTTGTTTTATTTTGCTTCTCCAACCCCCCTAAACTCTTTTTATTTACGTCTTTTGTAACAACACCAGTATCTTCAATATACTAGGATGTTGTTATAAGATTTATTCGAGCTACCCTCTCACACAACTACATCAAATGGTTAAAGAACATACAGTTTTTGTGGATGGCGAAATTCTGCCTCCCGAAATGATGATTGTTCAATACTCATTTAACACCTTCAAAGGTAGCCATTATGATGTCACTACTTTTTTATATGATATATAATATGTTTATTATTTCCTTAAGCTTCTGTATTTTTCATTTATGGCATACCATTATTGTTTCCATTATGGGTTAACATGATATCTTCATTTTAGGAAGTGCAGACTACCGCCCCCTGAAAGTGATTTGATTCGTTAATACCATATGTGGGATGTGTAAAGGATAAAGTTAATGATATTATATATGTTATTATACTGGAATTATAATATACTCTTATATCATCATGATTCCATTCCAGAAATACGAAATAGAAATGGAAGTAGCGTTCATGCGTACGTACGGCTTACCGTCTCTATGAACGGTGCATTTCATTTCTTACCTCTAAATGTGATGTAATATTATAAATACATGTATATGCTTAATATATATGATACATATGTTATCAAAATCATTAATATCATTCTGGATATAATGAACCTTTGACCAAATTAACAACATGTAAGTGTAAGAAGTCTATTTTTGACTTAAGAACATAATACCGAAAAAATGAACATTATTAACTTAAATGATTACATGATGTTCATAACATGGTATAAAAGGAATAGTGAACATGAAATAGGTTCTTAAGCAAGTATAGATTAACTCAAGTTTATTATTCTGGAGATTAAAGAACGATCGAGTCAAGTCAGATACGAGGTAAGGGATCTTACTCCTCTCTTTCTTTTTAAGTACACTCTTTTATGTCATTCCCTCTAAAGCTCATCTTTCTTATTATTGGGATGTTATTTTATATTACACATACTGTAAATTTTATGTCCAAGTGATGAGATACACTTTTTATCTCTCATCAACTCATTTTTATGTGACGCTGTTAGGCTGTCAAGGGAACTTCTTAACCCAATCTCGATTTCTTTGGGTTCAACATGTAGTTATTGAATATGTCATCCTTTGAATATGTGTGAATGACCTTTGATTATTTTACACTTAATATCCACTTATATTTGGTGTATTCGTTTGTCACACATAATTATGTAATTGATTTTCCTTAAACCAAGGATACCGTATTTGTATGGGACTTCGTCTCAATCTCCTTTCGTTGATGCATATTTTGTTTTATACACAACCTTCTTTTATACGGTGTATAAAAACCTTTTATTTTTACATTTATCCAAAAGGAATCTTTTTTATGAAACATTTTACTAAACGAAAAAAGGTAATGTTTTTGTTGTACGTATGCGGTGACAACGACTTCTCTGCCGCCATGACCGGGTTTTGAGTTTCGGCTTCCTCTACAAGCCATGCCTTCTTTTTAAAAGAAAAATAAATACCATGTTTTAATTTTCTTTTATTTTGGTATTAAAAATGGTTTTCATAATGTTTTTATATCAATGTGTTGTATTGATATCTTGTGATTGGAAGGTGGAAATGTTATGTTTCCTTTATGCATGTTTTATGTGATATGATTATGTTTATGTTCTTGGGCATTATTATGAAGACGGGTGGTTCCGGGATAAACTAAGGGCGGGTGAGCCCGATATAGCTCTCCAATGCATTAGGTAACGCGAAGGAGTGAAACGTTAAGGTTTCTCCGAGGAGATTTAGGGAATATACTGTGATGGGTATTCCAAACGTAACCAAGAGGGTTACTCCCTATGTAAGAATGTTATGAATGCCTCAAGTTACCTTTATGTCTTATGTTTTCTATGATTTATTCATGATTTGATATGCCTATGTTTTATGGGTAAAGTGTGATTTCATTCTAATGTATATATGAACTCATGTTTCCTTTCCATATTTTTATAACTCTTTCTGAGATTTTTATGCTCATCCCAAGTTTTTGAAATGTTTTTCACAGGTCAAGGGAAAGGTACATGATGTGATGATAGTGTCAAGGATGTGTCAAGAATGAGTCTGTGTTATATTTTAAATATGTTTCCGTTGATGGGAAGAATGAATACTGTATTTTATGTAACCACTTTGTTTAAATGTGGAATGTAATGCAAGTTTCATGATCTAATTCTCTAAAACTCTAAACCTGAAAAGATCCTCAATGTGTAATCTTGTAATAACTCAAGATTAAGTAAGGTTTAAGGCTGGGGCCTTATAACATATCTCATCATGCCACTGATGTTCTCCTACTTAGATAACTAATTATATGTTAGTCCATGTTAACAATACACTTCCCATTATTTTATTTCTCTAGGATTTTTCAGGAACCCTTATCATGATGTGGGATTTTAAAATATAAAAATAAAACAATATGCAACATGATTTATTTTAACTTGTGAGGAAATAATTTAATTTTGGTGGGGAGAATATAACACCCTGAAATTCAAAAGTAATCACCTTGTATATGATAGTGTGTATGAAATTTGACCCAAAGTGCATAAAGGAATATAATATCCCAATACATTATAATATAATTACTATTTTAAATATATTCTATAAATTTTAATTCATGAAACACTGAGGTGGTGTGCATTACACATAAGATATACCTTCTTTAATTAATTGTGTTACATGCAAGACCGAGTTTTACTAAACAATAATATATTATTAAAATATTATTACTTAATATAATATGAAATAACCTAGACTATATTTTATTGTTTATGAATAGTATTAACTAACTTATGAAAATATAGGCTTTATATTAACATAATATTAATTCATTGGTTACCAGTTAATGAGAAATGAAAATAAGAACCAATCGAATATAAAAAGAAATATTGTTATATTTATTCTTACAAAGGATTTTTGTCTTAATAAAAATAATTATTTGAATTTAAATAATTATTTTTATTAAATATATATGATAAATATTAAATATAATATTTATACATATTCATCCATTAGGTTTTATAGCCAAAATATTAGGAAAAAACTCTATTTTACCCATAAAAACTATATTTTTAAATAGGCAATTTTACCGCCTTTTATTGGTGAACCAATTTTAATGATTAATTTTGACACATTAATTTTTTTAATATGAAAAAATAAACTTAAAATTTAAAATATAAAAAAATAAATTAGTTTTGTGTGAATTTTCTATATTTTTCGGGAACATTTCATTTTTTAATGAATAGTTAAAAATACTGAATTTTAGTTCGAAACTTCTTTTTAATAAAATTTATTAATATGGTTAAATTATAATTTTATTAGTTTTTAAGGAATAATAACATCATATTGTTATAAATTAATACAATTTATTTAATTTTACTAAATTTATCATTTAAATTGATTATAAAAACATATCAAACTTTCGACCATTTTTTACTTCAAAAACTCGTATTGTCATCCTTCCAACAAGATTAAAATTACATAAAATTATAACACCTATATGACTGGACTTTGGAAAAATGGATATAATATTTGGAATCATAATAATTTATATTTTCTAATGAGACCATTTTTTCTTAAAAAAAATATTATTTAATGTAATTAAAATTAATTACAACTATTAAGGCCAAATTAAGCTTAATAAAGGACTAAACCTTTATCTTAGGGGCCCAAATGACCTAGCCACCTACCCAAAACCAATTGGATGGACATAGATGTGTAATTATCCTTGAATTATTTATTTTTAATAGTGTTTATGACTTTTCTATGTGAAAATGTGGGTACACTAGCATTCTTTTCAAAAAAAACAAGTGAGTCATTTTCCTCCCTTAAAAAAGGCCACCACTTCTACCCATTCGTCACACCTCTAAAACAATGTAGTTTCAGAGAAAATCTACCCATATATATTTACAAAATCCCTTCTATTTATCTTTAAGCCTCCATTTTGGCATAAATTTTTTGATGTAAGCTCTTTGGTATAAATTGAGAGGAGTTGCCAGATTGTTTGGTGGTGCTTTCCAATGATCACTTTTCTTTCATTTACTTTTCCACCACCTCAAATATTATTCTTTCATGCTCATATAATAAAAAATATATTTAATATACTGATATGATGTAATATTATTTTTTCAACCTACACTTACCCATAATTTTATCTAATGGATAATGAACATACTATTTCTTTGTACGAAGAACTATTGCCTCACGAAATGATGATTGTTCATTTTTCCTTTACCACCTCTAATGGAGAAATTTATGATGGGAACTCAGATTAAATATGATATATATGATATTTATTATGTATTTATACTTCTTCAATCAATTTATAACACAACCCTTTAATACATACAATTTTTCATTAATACGATTACATCATTTGAGGAAGTGTGGACTATCGCCCTCTAAAAGAAATGTGCTTCGTTCACATGATACATGGAATATATAAACAATTATTATAATTAAACATATGATACATAGTAAACGAATATGATATTATTTATATAATTAAATTTCTTTATATATATATGTATATATATAATTTTCTTTATTATCCTTCCACACCCTTAAATGGTTATAACGTTATACGTGGATGTGTGGACTTCCACCTCCTTGACATGATGTTATTATTTTTTCAAATAAATAATTATATATTTGATTATATATGACTAAATAATATGTTATTAATGTAATAATTATAATTTTTTAAATATATTTATTTTATTACCTTTTTCCACAATGACCACTTAAAAATAAGAACATTACCCATACGTACGTAGGGCCCACCATCTCCGTGATTCTAATGTTGATTCATTTTTCATAATTGTATGTAATGATTTTTTTTAGAATAATTGGGGAATAAAAATGATAATTATGTCTTGATTATTAATCAATAGATGTTATATAATGAGCCCTTTGACATTATTTGACCTACAAATTTTGTTTTCGATACATAAAACAAATTTGGTCTAAACACTCGATGTAAAATAAATATTTTAGTAGTTATATACAACATAATAAAAATTGAAATAAAAGTACTGATAAACCTAAAAAAATTCAAGAAATTATATACTTTATATAATTTTATTTCATTTGATGATAAAGGATTTTCACATGAAATGAATCTCAAGGTAATGGATTTCATCACAATTTACATCTCATTGAGAGTTTTTTTTGTTAATGAAAAATGATTTTTTTGTTTATATTATTAAATTTTACATTAAATATGTTGAATCTAATTAATCCCATGATATTAAAAATTTTATTTAATTTTTTCCTTCATAGGGATTATGATTTAAAATATTTAAAAGTGGTATAGGAAACTTGGAGATGTATAAAGATTATTTTCCTCAACAATAACATTATTTATCAATCATTGGTATTTACATTCGAGGAAATTATATGACCATTATAAAATAAAAAATTTCATTTTATATTATATGGTTATTGATAACCATTCTTAGGTATTAGTACCATTTTCCACTCGTTCGTACTCAAAATGATTTATAAAATATTTTTCAAAAAACAAGACTTTGAATCTCTCTTTAGTTGGAGAACCTATTTTCTTTTAAAAACATTATTTTATTTAAATGTTTTCAAAAATGTTTTTAAAATGATTTGGTAAATAATTTTTTATTCTTCTTTTTTTACCAATGTTTTCAATGGAATCTTCTTTTTTATTTTCAAACAATACACTTTTATAACTTTTAACAATGGAGAAAGAATTTTTTACCTCATACAACTTATACGGATTTAACCACCACCATTTCATTGAAGCATCCTTTGAATGCTTAAATGGATATTTTTTAAATAAAATATTTTCAAAACAGATTTTCAAAGAAAATGTTATTCAAAATTTTATTTTAAAATAAAAGGATATTTTCCTCAAGAATATTTTTAGAAGTTATTTGTATAATATTTCCATTCATCAATGAAAAAATCCCATTATTTTACTCCACATGGGGTATGTGGTACTGATACCATCTTTTTCCTCCCTTTGGATTGTTTTTGGTTTATTTGATCAAGGATATTATTTATATACACATCCTATATCATTTTTTTAAATCCACTTGAAATATTCAATGACCAATGATCATTAAATTTTCCCAAGATATCTATATCTTTTATTATGGATAATAATATTTCCTAAACTATATATAATTTTACATATGGTGTCCACTTTGATAGTTATAGGATTATTTAGGGAAATATTGATAACTCAATATTCTTTATTCGATAATTATTTGAAAAGGAAAAATATTTATCTATACTATTCAATATAAGGAATGTTATCTATTGGTATGACATGGGTGGGTCCTGGTTATAGATATCCCCTTGTTGTATTTGTAGTCTCAAGGGAAGATTCATTTCTCTAGCCACCTTATATGGCTTTTTACTAGAAATAATGTAAATTTTCATTAGAAATGTCTTGATGGTAAATGTACAATGTACCTAGAAAACATGAAATTTAACAATAAATCATTTCCTTCATTGAGTTTTAGTTATTATTCATCCATGATATTTTTCTTTGGAATATTTATGTATAAATTTCATTATCAGTTCATTGATTAAATGGAATTTGATTTAGTTATATACCTTCCCATATTGAGTTTTCCTTATCTATTTATTTGAATGGAATATGTTATTATTTATTACCTTTCCATATTGTTTACCCACTTCCATTCAGTTTATTTATTACATGGGATGTGTGTCTAGTTGTTTACCACACCATATAGAATATTCTCATTGTCTCTTTATTAATTCCACTATAATTTTCCCTTATTGAGAATTTGAGCTCACCCTTATTATGTTTATTTACCTAGGAATCCAAGATGTGTACTATGAATGATATAAAATGATGTACTATATAGGATAAAGTTATTCTCAATGTTATTTATTTAGATAGAATAAGAAAAATTGTTGTAATTAGTGTATTCATTTGTAATACAATAATCATTTATATATCTGGTCTACCATGGATACTAAACTAATCAGTCCTTCATGACTTGATTCCTTGTAATCATACCAATGAAATTAGTTATAGACACCAAATTGGGGCTAAATAGGGTTGGGTCACTACATATGGGGACCCATAAGGTGTGATGATATGTCTGAAATTGTGATTTATAAATTATGAATGGTGGATAAATGAATTTCTAATGTGGGTAGAATAATGAATTAAAAAATGATTGATAAATGGTTTAGAATGTGAATCCATGAGTTGTGATATTTTTGACTTAGTTTTGGAATGCGGAATACTACTCTAAATTCCCATAAGATGTCAGATGTCTACTCTAGGAACCCACTGTTTTTATGTATTTCATGAGATCAATATATTGTTGGACAAGGACTACTGCTCCAAATACCCATGGGCCCCCATTATTTGAATGTAATATTGGAATTGAAATAATAATGGAATCACATGATGGAATGAAATGTGATACCCCATCAGTGATGGTTCAAACTATTACAAGGTACAATGAAGGTATTATTTATTCGGGTTTTATTTTGAACCAGAGGTTTTATGTGGTTAATTAAATAATAATGTGTTGTCAAAATTGTTTAATTTTTCTATATTTTTTATTCATTATAAAACTAGAAAAAAAATAGTTATGTACTCTATATTATTATATATGTTAGTGGCGGTGGCATACTGAGTTATAATCACACCCAACTCGGGCTACCTGACTGGTACCTAAATAGAATTCAGGAATGGAGTATAGGATAATGGAAAGAGCCATATATTATTTGGCTATTTTGGAATGTGGCATGAATGAGGGAAATAGACATGATAGGGAGACCCATATGGGGGTTATTAGTGTCTATTTATTTGGTTTTTCATTTCACCCTTGATACATTTATGGAATGACATATCTACTTCTTTGGTTTTGGGTAATGTTTTTGGTTTTGGGGTAACCATGTCATGTCGGTATTGACAGTGATGGTATTATTCGGGTAATTTTTTATTATCATTTGGATTTTTTATTTATGTCCACTATTGCGATAATTTTATATTGAGGTTATAGTATCTTCACATTATATATTAGACCCTTGCTATTAGTTAGTGGACTCTAACATATGAGGAGGAATGCTTGAGGTAATGTAACCAACTAGTTCGGGGAACCTGTGTGTCACTCTCGGATTAGGGTGAAACAAAGTGGTATCTAACGACCAGTTTTATTTTCTTTATAGTTTTCTAAGTATTTGGAAATAGTATATAACATTCTAGACTAATTCAGTCCTTGTTCAAGAGTGTGTTCATAAAAGTATCTAACCCATGTATGGGGGGGAAACCAAGTACCCAAGGTGGGATTATTGTTCTTAATGTGTGATGTTACAGTTGCATATTATTTCACTTTGGGTGATTCACTTGTTGTGTGGTTTTATCACATACTATTTTAAATTATTTTCCTAGTTTCCTAGTATGGAATGAGAGTTGATTATGAATACATCATACTAGGAACTCATTATTTATTATGACATGAATCATTTTGGAACTCATAGAAAATATAGTTTTCTATTAGAAATTAAATGAAAGCTATTCTCTTCATTTGAGTCAATTAAAAAGAAATCAAACCTAATAAATAATTGAAAATTATAAATGATACTAAATTTGGTGATTATAAATGGATATAAATGGGTTCTTAATAGTAATCATTGGTACATGAATGTGTTTTACATTGTGTTATTCATGACCTAATGGAGGGATGGTACGTGGTAGTGATAATGAAGTAGTTTCGACTGATATGTGGGTATGATTGAAAAAATTTATATCCATATTTTAATCCATCTTACGTAAATTTGATAATGACCAGGTATGTGTACTATAGGGTGTGTTTGTGATTGTAAATGCATTCCCCCTTGATGATGCTTATTGATAAGATAACCGGAGGACATGACTGGAAATGTGCCGCTGGTTGTGGAACCTGAGGAAAAGATAGTTTAGGTCGATGGTTTGGGAATGTATTTTCATGAGAACATTGCTCTATTTATGAATTTTATGAAATGATACATAGTGAAGGTTGTAAATAAAATATCTGACTTGAAATGGGAGTACTAGAGGTATCACCCTCTAACATTCACTGAACTGGGTGGGCATGAGGAAATTCAGTTCTAAATTGAGTCTATCAAGATGATCCTTGGACGTTTATAGAATCTTTATTAAAAAAGATTCTAGGTGGTAGCTTATATGTTACATGGTTAAGTTAAGAGTTCGTGGAAATTCTGACATGGGATGATATGTAGGAGAATATTGAGTGGAAGGTATTTAATGAGAAGTTTTTGGAGCACTTTTACACCGAGATTCTCAGGTATGAGAGGGTATCTGGGGTCATGTGTTTGACCTAGGGTAGTATGACTATGATGGAATATGTATGTCACTTCACTGAATTACAAAAAATTTTCTATAATTGGTAAGAGATTAGGAAAATATGGTGAAAATTTTTCAAGATGGGATTAAATGTGATATTAAGTCCCTGGTTAAAATTTTTAGGCTGAATAAGTTTTTTGAGGTGGTAAATCAGACTTATTTCTAAGGGGTACATGACAGAGGCTTCTAGGGAAATATTGGTGGATTTTGTTGGATATCCAGGAGGTACAACTTCCAAGAGTTTGAATCATAAAATGAGAACATCAACCAGGAATGAGGCGGGTATAAGGATCAGTAACATAGAACATTAATTGAATATTATCCAACCATTATGGTAGGTTGGGTCACATTTCTACCCAGTGTTCTGAACCATCATTGGAGGGTCGAGCTTGTATCAGGATGGGTAACTTACAGAGGTGTTTCAAAAATACCCAACTGATGTGAAATGATAGAGGATCTAAAAAAATTAAGAGTGCTAAAAGGGGGGTCTTCTACCGCATATTAGATAGTATGTTTATATTCATCTAACCATGACAGTTGAGGGAGAGGATGTGGTACTTCATTGAAATATCACCCATAACAACATAGTGGTGCTACTCGAATGTTGTTTATGGACATTGTGAATTGAATATACAATCTGTACCTATATTAATTTATTTTTATTTTTGTAGATGAAATTTTGGTGTACTTCTAAACTCATGATTATCATTCCCAAAATAATTAAATCTTCCTAAGCACACTAAGAGAGAATAGTATTTATTCCAATCAATCTAAGTGTCATTTTTGGATGAAAATGATACATTAATTGTGTCACATCATCTCTGATGAATGTGTGTTATTGGACTCAATGAAGGTTAAATATTTTTTTCTAGGAGCATATCAAGAATGTATTTGTTATTCATAACATTTTGGGGATGGGAGGTTATTATCGGGGGTTTATTCAGCAATTTTTCCATCCAGAAGAACCACATTTTAGATTAACCAAGATGGGGATCAGGATTGAATGGACTAGTTTCTATTATAATTCCTTCCATGAGTTAAATAAGTATCTAAATACCATGACTATTGTGATTCTTTCAAAGATGGGTGAGGAGTATATTGTGTTTTGTAAATAATACAAAATTGGAAATGAATTAGTATTGATGCAAAGGGTCTAGTTATGGCTTATGGTTCCTGTCAGTTATGGAACATGAATGGAATTACCCCCACACATGTCCTTGAGTTAGCTATAGTGGTTTATTACTTAAAGTGTTGGAATTATCTGTTTGGTGAAAATTTTATTATTTATACCACATAAAAATCATAAAATATATATTTTCAAAATGATATTTGAAACAACAGTAGTAAAAATGGGTTGATCATATGTAATATTTTTATTTTTGATCTAGCATATACTCATCGGAAGGGAAAAAATTTGTTGACTATTTTAGAATAATGATGCATTATTAATATGTTTGGGAATCTAGTTCTAAGTGGAATATGATGTCCTTTCTATCTGAGATGTATATTGAGGTTCAAGAGAGTCGGGAGGAGATGACCCTAATTTCATTTTCCACTGAGCCCATGATTTACAGCTAGATTTGAGAGAGATGGTATGAGGATTCAGACTATTTGTATTTGAGAGAAATTCATCATGGATTGGAGTCACATTCTGATTGGACTATAGATACGGATGAGGTCAACTTTGTTGAGGTTCATGTAGTTTTTCCTATGTGAATACATGAGGAGCTGAAACATGAAATTCATGCCTGAAATTTTGTGGTTTGTCCAGATCAGACTAAAATTTAATGTGACTTACATTGAAAACATTTGTGGCTAGGCATGGAAAGGGATATTGTAGGTTTTTTTACATTATGCTACACCATCCAATAGATGAAGGTGGAAAACCAAAAGCATTGTGGTTGGATATAGCCATTACCCATTCTGAAATAGATGTAGAATGATTTTACCATGGACATCGTGGTATATATTCTGAGGAAGCCTTGATGAATGATGTTATATGGGTGACTGTGGACTGATTTATGAATCTATCTCATTTATTTCCTATTTGGGATACATTCATATAGTATTAGGTATGGGAAGTTTACTTTATGGAGATATTCCACTTACATGGGGTACCGTGGTGTATTTTTTTAGATCATGATAAGCTACGTACTTCAGGATTTTGGAAATACTTATAGAATACAATGGGTACATAGGTTTTTTTGAGTATGGATTTCCACCCATATATAGATGAGATGTTAGAAAGTACTATTCATGTTCTAGAGTACATGCTATGTGAATTCATTCTATACATTGGGGGATCTTGGTAGAAGAACCAAGAACTCATTTTTTCTCCTATAAAAAGAATTATTATGTGATTATCTAGATGGAACCATATAAGTCTTCTCATGGTAGGTTATATAGATAACCTATATGCTGGAAAAATGTAATGATTCAGTGTTTTTGAGATGAAGTTTCATAGAGGAAACTGAAGGACCCCGGGACACCCTGAGAGGGGAGGGGTGAATCAGGGTGACCACTTTTTCTTTTAATGTGTTGGATCTTGTTCCCACATTGGTAGGAACTTGTTGAACCTGTATGATGATTATGATCAAAATGAAAACATTCACATGCACAGAGAAGACACAGCCATTTTTACTTGGTTCACCACTAAGGGCTACGTCCAAGGAGCATACGCCGACAGGTTGCCGGTCGTACCTAAATCCACTATGCTTCACTAGCTGCGGATACAAATGTTCGGGTACAGACACTCTGTCCCAGGCTCACTGCCTTTACAATAGTTCAGGGATAGCTCACTGCGTCCCTCGGGTCACTCCCGTTGACTCCCCCTGGCTCACTGCCGTTGGTGAAGTCCCACTCAGTTTATAGACGTGAAGGTCTCTTCTTCATTTGCATAAGAGTGCATCCTTTGATGTATGTAGATGCTCTATTGAAGTCTGATTCTCACCAGAAGAATATCACTTTTCCCCGAATGAACCAAGTAGTCTCTCGGCTTTCGTGCAGCTCCAAACACGCTGGTGGACTTCAGCAAAACCAGGCGCGCTTCTCCAAGACAGTCGCGCAAGTCCCACTACGGCGCGCAAGTCCACACTGGCCCGCAAGTGTCATCAACACAGTTGCGTGACTCTTCCTTCCCCAACTACAAACTTGCGCGGTCCACTTCCTTTCTCTTCCAAACCACCTTGGGCACACAGCCAAACACCGGCGCGCAAGCTCTACTTGCGCGACAAAACAACCACCTGCGAGAATCAACCACCTGCGCGACGAGAGCTCGAACAATCTCTCGGCCTTGAACTTCGTTACAAATCAGGAGGGGTGGTCAAGTATTTATAGGCAAACTGGACCCCCTGCGCGGCGGCGCACAAGTCCTCGACGGCGCACAAGTCTTGTCTTCAATAAACTCTGTCGCGCAACTCACTTGCGCGACCCAACCAACACTTGCGTGACCTTCTTGCCTTAGCCAAATTTTGATGTTCTGATCCTCAAAATAATATGGCGCGCAAGTCTTTCATCCTCCAAGAGCACGGCGCACAAGTACCTTTGCCAAAAACACTTTACTTTATTGGCCGATTTTTAGGCCCAAAAATTTGGCAAACACTGGGAAACAGCGCCACCTTCACTACTGTTTTCTGCTTGAACGGTATGATCACTTTGTTGGTACACACCCTGAACTTCCACTGAGGATTGACAACAAACACAAACCATACACCAAATCATGCTTTGAAGAACCTGGTTCCAACAATCTCCCCCTTTGGGTTTGTTGGCAATCAGAATAAATTCAATAGATCTCCAACCATGAGCAAATCCAAAACGCAAGAATCAACTCAGCCAACACTCTAAGTCTACGTGAGCAATGCTCGGTGTAGAAAACAAGAGAGAAAGCTTGAATTGGGTCTTAGTGTTTTGAAATTCTCCATGACGCCCGATGTTATCCTTATTAAACTTCTCATCACAATCTTACACTTCTCATCACAGAAGAATTTCTTGCCTTGAATTTATGCCTTTCTCCCCCATTGACAATAAAACCAAAGACCGAAAAGTTTGTTCAAAGCTCAGCTCAAGCCATACTCCCCCTGGATAGTATCTCCCCCATAAACCTACATCACAGCCATAAGCAGATAAAAACAGTTAAAACAAACGGGGAGAGGGGACTTCCGGTGCCTCCTTATGGAGTAGGAGGTGGTCGAACACCGAGGTTCAACCGATGCTTCTCGAACACAGCCGCGGACAATGGCTTGGTTAGGATATCAGCCACTTGCTCATTAGTTCCAACATGATCCATTTTAATCACTCCTTGTTCAACCTTTTCTTTGATAAAATGATACCGTATTTCAATATGTTTTGTACGAGAATGTTGAACCGGATTCTTCGTAAGATCAATTGAACTTTTTTTATTGCAATAAATCGCCATTGGTTGCTGCACCTTATCACTAATATCTGTTAGCTGCTGCTTCATCCAAAGAAGTTGAGTGCATGCTTTTGTGGCGGAGATATATTCAGCTTCAGCAGTACTAAGAGAAGTACTTTCTTGCTTCTTGCTCAACCAGCCAACACATTTATGCCCAATATAGAAAGCTCCACCACTAGTGGACTTTCTGTCTATTACATCCCCAGCCCAGTCAGCATCAGAAAACGCTGATAATTCACTGTCCCTGCCTGCAGCAAAAAATAACCCGATGTTATGTGTGCCTTGAATATACCTCATGATTCTTTTTACTGCTGACATATGTTCCTCCTTTGGATTACTCTGAAAGCGGGCCGCAAGGCATGTTGCAAAGACAATATCTGGCCTTGTCACTGTCAGATACAGTAGGCTTCCAATGATCCTCCTGTACATGGTGGGATCAACAGAGTTCCCATCCTCATGCTTTCCAAGTTTAGTTCCAACAGCAATCGGAGTTGACATTGGTTTGGAGTCTTGCATATTGAACTTCTTCAGCAACTCTCTTGCATATTTTTCCTGTGAAATGAAAGTGTATTCCTTCTTTTGAATCACTTGTAACCCCAAGAAATATGTGAGCTCCCCAATCATAGACATTTCAAATTCTGATTTCATGTGGTTGGCAAATTCATCCACTAATTTCTGCCTGCTGCCACCAAAAATGATATCATCAACGTAGACAAAAACCATGAACTGATCTTTTAGAGAATTCTTCACATAGAGATTGTGATCAACTCCTCCTCTTTTGAATTCCAACTTCTTGAGATATGAATCTAGCCGTGAGTACCATGCCCGTGGTGCCTGCTTCAAACCATATAGAGCTTTCTTTAGTTTGCAGACCTTTGTTTCATTGGTACCCAAGACAAACCCCACCGGTTGTTCAATGTAGACTTCTTCTTCAAGTACACCATTCAAGAATGATGTCTTAACATCCATTTGATATACTTTATATCCTCTTTGGAGTGCCATGGCAAGGAAAATCCTGATTGATTCCAGTCTAGCAACTAGAGCAAAAGTTTCTTCAACATCAATACCTTCAATATGGGAGTATCCTTTACATACCAGTCGTGCCTTGTTTTTGATAACACTTCCATGCTCATCAAACTTATTTTTTAAGATCCATTTGGTACCAATCACATTGTGACCTTCGGGTCTCTGGACAAGATCCCATGTCTGATTCTTATCAATCTGATCTAATTCATCATTCATGGCTTTCACCCAAGATTCATCTTTTGCAGCTTCTTCGAATGAGGATGGCTCTACAACTGATAGAAATGCAGATTGCGTGGTATTCCTCATCCTTCTGGTTTGAGTGGGTGCAATCCTATCCCCAATTATGTTGGATGGATCAATCTCAGCTCTTCGATTTCTCCTGCGGGGTTCAATAGAATTCTCTTCAGCCATAGTTTCTTCTTCAGATTCTTCTTCTGAGTCAACATCATTATGTGATTGATGAGTGTTTTGAACAGCTTCCTCTATTTCTGCATTTGTAGTTTCTTCATGTCCACATTCTTCATGACATTCTATCACATCAGCATATGACGTCCGTGAAGCATTTGTGGTTTTCTCTTCAATTATCTTAACATCATTGCTTTCCACAATCCTTCCCAAACGATTGTTGAAACATTTGTAGGCTTTTCTATTCATTGAGTCACCGAGGAAGATTCCTTCATCTGCGTTGTCACCATATTTCCCCTGATTTCCTTCTTTGTTCCTGATGAAGCACTTACTTCCAAAGACACGAAAGTATTTTAGAGAAGGCTTCCGTCCATGCCACAATTCATATGGTGTCTTCGTCTCACCCATATAAAGTCCTGTTCGATTCTGAATGTACACTGCAGCTTGAACAGCCTCTTTCCAGTAATGTCGTGGAATACGACTCTCAATCAGAATAGTTCGTGCCATGTTGTTCACCTGTCGATTCCTTCGTTCAACAACTCCATTTTGTTGTGGAGTTCTCACAGCAGCTACCTCATGTTGTATCCCATGCTTCTCCAGATAATTTTCAAATTCAATGGACGTGTATTCTCCTCCATTGTCAGATCGCAACACTTTGATTGTTCGTCCAGTATCATTCTCGGCGATTCGCCGATATGTTTTCATGCAGTCAAGGACCTTTCGTTTCCGGTGAATGACCATCACACATGCCATTCGACTGTAATCATCTATAAAAAGGACAAAGTACCTTTCTCCATGAGTTCCGGCAACATTTATTGGACCAAAAACATCTGTATGAATCAGATCAAGAAGGTGAGATGCCTTTTTCTTCTTTGGCCGATATGAACTGCAGACCAGCTTCCCACGAATACAAGCATCACATGATTTTTCACGCTCACGCTTCAGGTTGGGGATGTCCATGACAATTCTCAATTTTGATATTTTCTCCATGTCTTGTTGATTGATGTGTCCTAATCTCCGATGCCACAAATTGTTTTCTTCTTCAATAGTCATGTAACATACATTTTCTTCACTATCAACCTGATACAAGTTGCCTTCTGTTCTGCATCCTTTCATAAGTGAATTGCCGGTTTTTCCCTTGATGGTGCAGCCTTTCTGATTAAAAGTAACTATAAGTCCTGAGTCACGGAGTTGACTTACGCTAAGGAGATTATGGCGTAGGCCATCTACGTAAAGGACTTCAGTCTTCTTTAGTTCTCCATTAGCTAATTGGGTACTTCCACTCCCTTTGATTTTCAGAGCCCCATCATTACCAAATCTTACTGTACCATCAACATTCTTTATGACATTCGTTAGTAGGCCGGCATTACCCATCATATGAGATGAACAACCGCTATCCAGAATCCCGGTACTATTGTTCTTTGTAGCTTTGAGGGCTACCTCTGCAAGGTTCGATTTCTCAATCTTCTTCCTTTCCTTCCATGAGACATTAGATTGAGTATATAGGACTGATGGCCTTTCAACTATCTCTTCCGCATACCCAGGTTCTTCATAGTCAAAGTCTTCTGTGAGAGGTGAGAACCTGTTTAAACGAGCAACATTGTCTTGCTGACGAGACTTGACTTGTCTTGAACTTCGGTATGAGGTGTCTATGTCTCTTCTCTGCCTGCAATTAACGGCCTTATGACCAAAGTTAGAACAACAAAAACAATATCCATAGAAATTATTTCTTCTATGAGAATTAGGATATGAGATTGTTCTCCTTTGTTGAGCATCTATATCTTCTCCATTCAGATAGCTTCTTGCCTCTTCACAATAAGACATGGTATGGCCCAGATAGCCACAGAACTGACACTTCATGAGAGGAAATGTCTTCTCACTTGAATTTCTCCTTATAGCTTCTTCCTTGGGAGAATAGTAAGACTGTCTGCCATTTTTGAAAGTTTGAGGATAATTTTCAGGTCTCCTTTTAGTTTGGATTGAGGGTTCCTTTTTCAGCACTCTAGGTAACATTTCATCATGTTCAACTTTCATCTTATCTTTCTTTTGGATCTTTTCACTTCCAGCAGTTGATGACTCAGCCTCACAGCCAATTCCACTCTTTCCCATGCAAGCAGGTCTTTGATCACTCAAGACTTTTCCAACCCCATCTGAACCACACTTGGCTCTTGCAAGTAATTCTGCATCTGAGAATCTTCCTAACTGTATTTTCTTCCTCGATTCTTTTGGAACTGATTCTGTCTACATTTTACTCCTTAGAGTAACTACTTCCTCCTCAAGACCCTCAACAGTCTTGGATTTTTCATCCAGTCTGGATCTGAGGTCATTGATGACCTTTGCCTGCTCTTCAATTCTCAGCTTCAGATCAACTGCATCATCATTGCTTTCAATTATTTTAGACTGTACCTTCACAAATTCTTCCAGTCGTTCAATTTCAGCTTCAAGTTGATCAACATATTCAGTTGATTCTTCCACAATTGATTTCCACTTATTGCAGCTCTTACATTTAATCTTAAGCTTACTAACTGCATCCTTAAGTTGCACCTCAGGATATACACAAGTTCTCAGTTGTTTTTCAACATCAGTATCTTCTGACTTTTCAACAGTGGCCATCATAGAAGCATGGTTCCCAGTTTTGAATTCTGGTTCTTCTTCATCACAGAATTCATTGTCATCTTCTTCCTCTTCACAGACAAAACTCTTCTTTTGCATTTTCTTACCAGATTTGAAGTCTCCCTTTTTGAAGAACCTTCTTTGAGGCTTCTTGAAGTTTTCATCTTCACTGTCATCATCATTGATATTCTTCAAGTACTGAGAAGCAATATGCCCAACATTTCCACAACGGAAACATGCGAGAGGTAACTTCCCTTTGAATTTCCCTTTCCCCTTCTGGAACTTCTTTGCAATGAGAGAAAGAATATATTTCTCTTCGTCATCATCACCGCTACTGTCCTTTGAGATTTTCAATTTATCCATGGCCTTGAATGCCATTTCCTTGTTCACCCGAGTCGTAACATCTTCTGGTTTGACTCTCATTTCATAAGCTACCAAACTGCTCAGTAAGTCATCTAGAGAAATTTTGGAAAGATCTCTTTCCTCAAGAGCTGACACCTTCGCATTATACATAGGTGGAAGTCTTCTTAATATTTTCTTTACAATATCAATGTCTTTGATTTCTTCGCCTAGACCCCGAATTACTCCAACCACTTCAGTAATTCGATTGAAGAAAGAGTTTGCATTCTCGTCTGGATGCATCTTCAGATCATCAAACCGATTGTGTAGCACTTGTAGTTTCACCTCCTTCACTTTGCTATCACCTTCATAAATATTCTCAAGTTTATCCCACATAGATTTTGCTGAGGTGCAATTCATCACCTTCAGGTAAATATGATCAGAAAGGGCTGCAGTGAGAGCATTCTGTGCTTTAGCATCTGCATCAAGAAGTTTCCTGTCTGTTTCAGTCATTGCCAGACCTGTTGGATCAGTGAAATGTATTCCTTGAACAGTAGAAAAAAGAACTTCCATTCCAAGAGATCATAGATGAGATCTCATTCTGTTCTTCCAGATCTGGAAATTGCTTCCATCGAAGTGAGGGACTCCCCTGACATTGATCGCGTTTTCCATGACGAAGAAGGTCAGATTCAACGCCAGCAACCTTTACCATCTGATACCACTTGAAGGACCCCGGGACACCCTGAGAGGGGAGGGGTGAATCAGGGTGACCACTTTTTCTTTTAATGTGTTGGATCTTGTTCCCACGTTGGTAGGAACTTGTTGAACCTGTATGATGATTATGATCAAAATGAAAACATTCACATGCACAGAGAAGACACAGCCATTTTTACTTGGTTCACCACTAAGGGATACGTCCAAGGAGCATACGCCGACAGGTTTACGGTCGTACCTAAATCCACTATGCTTCACTAGCTGCGGATACAGATGTTCGGGTACAGACACTCTGTCCCAGGCTCACTGCCTTTACAATAGTTCAGGGATAGCTCACTGCGTCCCTCGGGTCACTCCCATTGACTCCCCCTGGCTCACTGCCGTTGGTGAAGTCCCACTCAGTTTATAGACGTGAAGGTCTCTTCTTCATTTGCATAAGAGTGCATCCTTTGATGTATGTAGATGCTCTATTGAAGTCCGATTCTCACCAGAAGAATATCACTTTTCCCCGAATGAACCAAGTAGTCTCTCGGCTTTCGTGCAGCTCCAAACACGCCGGTGGACTTCAGCAAAACCAGGCGCACTTCTCCGAGATAGTCGCGCAAGTCCCACTACGGCGCGCAAGTCCACACTGGCGCGCAAGTGTCATCAACACAGTTGCGCGACTCTTCCTTCCCCAACTACAAACTTGCGCGGTCCACTTCCTTTCTCTTCCAAACCACCTTTGGCGCACAGCCAAACACCGGCGCGCAAGCTCTACTTGCGCGACAAAACAACCACCTGCGCGACTCAACCACCTGCGTGACGAGAGCTCGAACAATCTCTCGGCCTTGAACTTCGTTACAAATGAGGAGGGGTGGTCCAGTATTTATAGGCAAACTGGACCCCCTGCGCGGCGGCGCGCAAGTCCTCGACGGCGCGCAAGTCTTGTCTTCAATAAACTCTGTCGCGCAACTCACTTGCGCAACCCAACCAACACTTGCGCAACCTTCTTGCCTTAGCCAAATTTTGATGTTCTGATCCTTAAAATAATATGGCGCGCAAGTCTTTCATCCTCCAAGAGCACGGCGCGCAAGTACCTTTGCCAAAAACACTTTACTTTATTTGCCGATTTTTAGGCCCAAAAATTTGGCAAACACTGGGAAACAGCGCCACCTTCACTACTGTTTTCTGCTTGAACGGTATGATCACTTTGTTGGTACACACCCTGAACTTCCACTGAGGATTGACAACAAACACAAACCATACACCAAATCATGCTTTGAAGAACCTGGTTCCAACAGAAACATCGAAGTAGGTTCAGTAAATTCAAATATATATGAATACATCTCTGTGTAGGGAGAGGTCATATAATTATCAATGATGATTACCATTTGAGTTCACAGTGGGGGGGATCATTTTTTCATTAGGGTTTCACCTAGATTTTATCACCATTGTATTCATCGGAAGGGCTTGTTAGGGCCTAGGTTTATTAGAACATTTCAGGTTTTTCAAGGGATCAAACTAGTGTCATGCCAATTGTATTGTCCATAGAGGTTCAGTGCTATGCATAATGTCTTTTATGTGTCACAAAATCAAAATTATCACCCCAAATATTCTCATGTGATATATATTGATAATTTTGAGATTGAGGTTGATCTGTCCTTTAAGGAGAACATGATTCATGTAAAATATTGTAGTGAGAAAGTGTTTCGGGGAAAGATTGTTCCAACAGTTTGAGTATTTTGGCATCACATTCATGTTTAATAAGAATCATGGGTGAGGGAAAAAGACATGAAATCATGGTGGCACTATCTATTTACCTTGTAATATTATATATTTTTATCATTATAGCTTGAGGATGAGCTATTATAGTGTTGGGAGCGTGTAAGATCCTAAAATATTTTTATATGAATCTTTCTTGTTACCAAGTATTGTATTTCCCTTTTTTCTTTATATCATGGTTCGATTAAACAATGGGGTTTTTTTAGTGATTTTAAAGTAATTTGGATGTTTTTGGAGTGATTTTGTGTAGTGCATGGTTGGTGCATGGTTTTACATAACTATGTTCTGACCCCATAAAACCATTCACCCTCAAATGGAGGGAGTTTTCAAGGGTTGAAAATATATTTTCAAATCAAGAAACCCCTAAGTAGAGGTTCATAGTTATTGTCCATGGTTTAGGAAAATTATGCACCTCATCTCCACACACTATGCACACAGGTTTTAAACACATAAAGTTTTTTCATAAAATTCATAAACCCCCTAGTTTTTACACCAATTCACCCCATCTTGGAACTAAACAAATTTTATAAATTTTGGAACCACTAGAGGGGATTCCAAGGACCCTATATCCATATTCTCTGAAAATAAAAGATCTATTGGATGGATCATCTCCCTATTGGTAAGTAATTTTTCCCATTTTATTTCATCACTATCACTTGTCTCTTTTTATCGATTAAGAGGGATAAGTTTTCCTCTGTTAGAGATCGTTTAGCCCCATTTTTTAAAGTCTCTGATTCCATCAGATCGTAATTGTTGGTATTTTTCCATGATATTCTACATAGTTATTATATTGATCATTGCATCTTAATTTTTGTATTTTTGGTTTGGAAAACGTTTCTTAATGAACATGAGGTAGGTGGTCTAATTTTCAATTCCAATAGTCTTTATATTAATTGCATGTGTGTGATTCTGAAATTTCAATTTCCAAATTGGGAATTTTCATTCTAACTGGAATTAATCAATTGGTTCAACATGGGATTATAAAATTGACGTAAAAATAGTTTTCTGAAATTGATTTATTAATGGGTAGAGGGAATTAATGGATATGCATGGGGTGTTTTTATTTGATTGAAATGTTGATTAATAAATTATTCATGGTTGATTAATGAGTTTCTAAAGTGGTTTTAGTAATGAATTATGGAAATGGTTTATGAATGGTTGAGAATGTGGAACCATATGATATTATATTGGTTTTTGAGTTTTTGGAAAGGGAATGCTACTCCAAATACCCGTGGGTTCCAATATTTATATTGTAGGATCCAATTATATATATATACATATATATGCATTTCATGTCATCATATAGTTGTGGGATAATGAATCTTGGTTCAAATAGTCGCAGGGTTCTAGAGTGCTGATCTAGGCCCTTATTGTCTGAATATGAAATTGGAATTAAGTGAATAATGTAAAACCTTGATAGAATAAAATGTAATACCCCTTATGGGATGGTTCAAACAATGTCATAGGATGAATAAGGTATTGTTGGTTCATGTGTCATACTGATCCCAAGGTTTGAAATGGCAAATTAAATAATAATTTAATGTGTAAACTATTTAATTTATCCGTGTTCTTTATTATTTGTACAACATAATATTCTTTTATATACTGGATATAGTTTTATACATTGTTAGTGGTGGCCTAATTAGTTATACTCACAATGTACTATAGCTTCATGATCTGTACCTAAATAGACTTCATTTATGCCTAAAAAGATAAGGCTAAGATCCCAATATTTGATAGATGAGTTTGGATGGATCATGGATAATGGAACCATACATGATGTTGGTATCCTTTATGGAGTTATTAGTGAGTCGTTATTTGGTTTTCATTTTAAACATAACATATATAAGGAATTACATATCTACAACATCAGTTTTGGGTATTGTTTTCCTGTTTTGGAGTTACCATGTGATGTTGGTATTCATCAGGCTGGTATTATTCTTGTTATTATTAATTGTCATTTGTCTATTGTTTATTTGTTTTTTTTTTGATTTCCTCCGTTTATATAGAGGATAGAGTCTCCCCATATTACATAGTATATCTTCACTTCTTGTTGGTGACATCCGGCATATGGGGATGCATACCTGAGGTCACGTAACCAACTCATTTTAGTAACCTCTATGTGGCACCCGATCCGGGATATTGCTATCCATTGGGATAATTTTTTCATAACAAGATGACCCCCATTCACTAATGGTGTGGTATCACTTTCTCTGTGAAGAATAATGGAGAATTGGGAGGAAGAGAGAGATTATTCTATTAATTAGTAATATCACATATCTCCACCAAGGGAATCATATACCTTTATATGGGATCCCATTATTAAATAAAGGGAGATTAGAATTGGTATCCATCTCAAAGTAGTCATCATCTATAACATATAATGCATTTATGTTGGGATATCATAGTTTTTTGAATTTTTAAATGATTATGTGTTCACATAAATGTATAAAATCGTTCATACATTATTGATGGTAAACTATGGAGGTGATATGGAAAAATAAATGCACCTAATATCACTATCTTATTATATTCTATGATAGATGAATCAAATTCATAATATGATATCACGAGGTCATAATATATGATATCAATCAAATTCATATCATAGGACACAACTCTAAGTATATCTTAAAATAAAATGTACCCATTTTAATGCATTTCCAAAAATCACCCACATTCACTAAAATCCTAAAATGACTTTATGAGAAACATCCCAACTCATTATGGATCTATAATGCCCCGACCCCAATTACCTAGAGTCAGTGCATTATTTAAATACTTTGGCATGATTACAAGTATTCATGTCCCAAATGACTGATCAGTTTAGCAGCCTTGGAAAATAGATTACATACATGAACGTTACATTAAATTATAAAATTAAAAACAACAAAAACATAGTCTCCAATGACAACATTCATATCCCTTAGAGTATCCCTCTAGGTAAGTCATAATATACTTCTTCACATCTTGGAAAAAATAAAACAAAGAAAGGGGTGAGGTAAAATTCTCAGTAAGGGTAAGCAATATAATTAAAGATAACATAAATAATAAGCATGGTGAATAATTGAAAACACAATCCTTTACAAATGATAAACATGAACACTTTTATGGAAGGAATATGAGATGAGTAAATAATGCCATAATAAAACACAATAAGGGGTATTCTACTAGTCTAATGACCACATGAACCATCAATATTATTTTCATAATGAGGGAATGTATAATGCCAGGCATTTTGAAACATTGTGTCAAGGCCCTGGACAAGATGTATAACAATGATTAAGGCCTTTTCCAAAAACATATATCAAATTGGGAAAGCCCTTGTCCAATTCAGAATCTAGTTGTCTCATGTGACCTACCGATGCATCGAGGTGCTATAGTGGGTTCCACCCATCACATACTAAGTCCAATACATTCCTCATATGAAAATTTTAAAATATAACATGAACATTTGTATTAAAATAAGTATACGAAATGTCAATACTTTTACCATAAACCATGAATGGTATAAAAATAACACATCCATAGTAAAGCAAGTCACAAAACCTTAAATACAATATGGAAGATTTGTATCATAATGAATCGACTTTAAAAAAGTATAAAATCCATCAAAAGATTTTGACATAGATGAAATCAAAAATATTTGAGAGAAATATCTCCTTATTTTTTTGAAATCATTTAACGTTATATGATTATAAAAGAAAAAAATTATTTTGAAAATATTTTTATAATCATGTAAGGGAAGCTTTGGAGATGTTATAACGGCGGAGAATAACTGCACCCTCTGTATAAGTTAAAAAAGATATTCTTACCTTCATTTTTTAAAAAAAGTCGTAATGTACCTTGTATGGAAAACGACAAAAAAATTCAATTCAAAACATATAAGCTCAAACAAGGGTATAAATTCCTTGAACACATAGTCTAGTGAAGAGAATAAATGTTTTGAAATACATTTCTAATGAAACATGGATGTGAATGATAAAGAAGTCCCAATAGATACTTAAGTAAAAACAACCTCGGATAATAAAGTAATTTTGAAATTAACCCGTACCTTGTACTTTTCCTCAGTCGTGGGTAGGTTAAACTCCTATATAATGGTGAAATAATTCAATACTAGATAAATAACATTTAATAATGGTTTGGAACCATTGGTATAGGCCTCCGAACTATTGATATAGCCTATACCAAAGGTTTGGAAAACTGTTTCCAAGTAAGCTGTTGGGATAGGTCTGTACCAACGGTTTTGGGAAAATCATTGTTATAGACCTATACCAATGGTTTTCAAAACCGATGGTATAAGTAATATGAAAATATATACCAACGGTTCCATAAAACTGTTGTTATATGTAATTCCAAAAAACATTCATTCAGTTGGTTTTGATCCCAACACCTCCCATTTGTGATTGAATGACCTAACCACTAACCTAACATTATTTTGTGAACATAATTTCATATATATATATATGCCTTATCATAAGTATTTTAAATTTTGATTTATTTAATGTCCTTTGTAAGAATATTCCATTAAAAATACATGTACCTATACCAACAGTTTTGAGAACCATTGGTATAGGTTATTTGATTTTTGGACCTATACCAATGGTTTTGGAAAAACAGTTGGTATAGGGGGGACCTATTCCAATAGTTTTGGCCAAACCATTGGTATAGGGTATCTATAATTAAAATATAAAAACGGTTTTGGCTAAGCCATTGGTATAGGTCCAAATTAGTGAACTATAACAATAGATTTCTGAAAACCGTTGGTATAGCTCCAAATTATTGACCTATACCATCATTTTTGGGAAAATCGTTGATATAGGTCCAAATTAATTAACTATACAAACAGTTTGCCCAAAACTGTTGGTATAAATCAAATTTACATTAGTTATTATTAATAAATTATAAAAGAACAATATACATTAATATGATATCATATATGATCTTCTAATATTTCTTTGTTAATGATATTTTAGTAGTATCATCATTTATGATGTTAACTGATTTGTTTCCCTTTATACACTTTTTTATGTATGTAATGGTTGTTATGGATAGGATATATCCTATTCATATTCAGAATGATATTAATTATTTAAACATTATTTTTAATCATCAAATTAAAATTAGTCTTTAATGGATAAGATGGGGAATTAATCTCATCATGTTCATGAAGACGGTAATCTGTACGTATGCACGAGCGACAATATCATTTTTTTGATATTAAAATCATATATAATTGGATGTTATATAATATAAACAGAATAATTATAATGTTATATTTATTATTTAAATAATTTATACTCATTATTATACCCATCCAAATGATTAAGTATTTGAATAACAAACTACACCACAACGTGGAGACGGTAATCCGTACGTATGCACATATGGTGACTTTGTCATTTATAGGATGGATATAATAATGAATATGGTTGTACCATTTTTATAATAACATAAAAGTATATAAAATATACCAGAGTTATTATTTTATAATGTAAAAAATAATGAAAGAGGAAGTGGAAGAAGAAAAGAACATGGAAGAGGTGATGAAATATTTACCTCTTCTTCGGGTTCTTCATTTTGATTTGATCAAAAGGGCTCATTAGTATGGCTTTATGGATAAAATAATATATCTAGGAATAAGGGAGGATATTTTTGAGGATATTTGGGCAGGTTTTGGCCAAGAAAAATGGCTTTGATGGTGTGAATTTGAGAGAAGGGGTAGTGCCCTTTTATAAGAGGGGTGAGGGGCACCTTAGGAAAAGATTGAAATATTATTTTATAATAAAATTATATTTGGTTTCTAAATGCTCCAAAATGAATTATTTAAAAGTTAATGTGGATATAGGTATAGAAACACTCAACCAATAGGTTTTAGATAGGTTTGGGTCAGAATATTAACCTTATCTTTTAGATTTAACTCTTATTTAAATAGGTTTACATTTTCCATGTCTCTTTGTATTTTTATATTATATTGTTAATAAACATACTATAAACATCCAAAAGAACCCTAAATTGTTATTAATGATACATATATCATTATATAAGTATTTTTTCGAAGCCTTATATTTCTAGAATTATTATATCAACCAATAATATTGTATTTTTTTTAAAAACACATTTTTGCGAATTTTGGGTTTATTTAATAATTGATTTTTTAAAGTCCTAAATACTTTATTACTTCTAAATAAATAAATTTATTCATCCCTAACATGTCATAGTCACCTATAAAATTTTAGGATGTCATCAAAAAATTATATTATATTTATTTTAGTATTTATAATATAATTTATTTAATTATTTCATTAAAAAGGAAAATACTACATCATTATTGTGTCATGTATAAAGATATTTATTTTTTGTCTAAAAATTATAAATAAAATACCGTGAAGTTGGAAATGTTTTCAGATTTATTATGAATATTTATAGTTTAATAGATCAATTACATAACCTCATATACAAATTTTTTTTCTAAGATATTTTTTTTTCTTTACTTTTGATTATTTAATAAAAAATGTCATTTTCACTCTAAAGTGGCTCCATGGGGTCCCTAAATCGACACAAGCACGCCCATGGTCAGAGAAGTATCATTAAATAGGGTTTGGGCATTTTTTAGGGTAATTTATTATTATTATAATATTATTTTTTGAACCTTATTTATAGGATTTACCCCTTTAACCACGGTAAATAAAATATTTACAGAAATAAATATTCCTAATACCTAAAAATAAAAGATACCTATTTAAACAATTTGGATATCATGATTCCAAATATGGAATCCATTTTTACAAATTCAAAACACCAAAGTGGCAGAAATTAATTTATTATAAATTTCTGTTGTTAAAACAAAAAACATGTTTTTATGAAATAATAATAATCAAAAGATTGACAATTGTTTATGTCAAATTTTAATGTGAAATTACATATAATGACCTAAATTGTATTAAATGATAAAAATATAATATAATTATACTTCCAAACCATTCAAATTCATAATTTTTCAATATTAATTATTTCTATTAAAAAATTATTTTTTAATTAATATTTAGTAATTTTAACTATTCATCAAAATATGAATGTTATCAGAAAAGTACCAAAAATTTATCCAAAATTAATTTTTATGTCCTGATTCTAAATATTAATTTAATTTTATGAAATAGAATATATAACATTTTCAAATATTGTTTTTAAAAAGGGTTCACTATTAAAAGGCAGTAAAATTTCATTTTTTGATAAATAATTATTTTATATGAGAAAAATGAATTTGTTCATATATTTTGTATAAAAAACACTTAATATGTGTGTTAAAATTATATAAATTATATAAGATTCAAAATACAGTTAATAAAATCCATAGCCTCTTTTTGAGCGATTAGTTTAGTAAGTCATGGTGCACTCGAACTCGGTGTTGTCTGTTGTGCAAGCCATTTAATTACATTAATGAGATAATGTAATATGAAATCATGGGGTGATGCATTCTCCCCTACTTCATTAAATTGAATCCTCACAATTCTAAATTGTTCTTCGAATATAAAATGTTACAAATAGAAAAATACCTTTATAGATACCCCATATCATAAATTTCTTTAATAAAATTTATTCTTAATAAGGGGGAAAAGAAATGAAAATGTCACCTCCAAATTGTGATCTAGATTAAGAGAACATTGGTGGAAAAAAGAAAAACATAAATAAAGGAAAAACATAAATATTTATAGGGACATATTGAGGTTATCAATCACAAACAAGTGTAAAATTGAAGGCATCAAATCCATCAATCAAAGATAATATAAAATATAATTCATTCACAAAAAACCATATGGTATTAGGATAACAAATTTTTTATTTTAATATCCCATCCCTAAAGTTTAAGAATTAATTTATTCATAGAATATGTGTGAATATATATATATATATATAATTGATAAGTATAGTTTCATCCTTCAACTGATTCCTACCACAAACTCATCTTTTACTCCAAAAGATAATAGAATTCAAAAATATACTATTTATCCTAATCATATAGGGTTCCAAAAAAATGAATTTATAATTTATCTATTACACCATTTAAAAAAATACATTATAAAATATTGGACATTATGTAGGCTAGTGGTAGGTGATGCACCCTTGCCACCCATCCGTTGCAGGTTCAACTCTTGCAGCCTTGCCGGACGCGACGGGTTATCGCCCGACCTCCAGATTTTCCTTTTTATGACAATACAAAAATAATCTCAACAAATGATTTAACCTTAACAATAGTATTCAATGTCAAACATAATCGATTCTATCCTTTAGACTTATAAAAAATACTTTTGTCCAAACTCACAGTCCAAAATTTATGATGTAGGTAAACATAATGAAGATCCATTTTGTCACGTAATAACATATGAATACCTTTATCATGTATTCTATTAAAATACGGTAACACCTGGAATTATCAGATAACCGTATTTATTACATTCATGCTTCCTTATTCTATATTGAATACTAGATATACTTTTTATATCCAAAAATATTTTAAACCCCAACAGTGATGGAATATACAAATCATTAATCCGTTTAATGGTAGTCAAGAATATCTGATATAATTTATAAAAATCAATCATATCTTATTCCAAAATCACTACCTCAATATCAGAATAATATTAAGGTTTATCTTTCCCACAACCATAGATTTTACAAAAAAAAATTAACCTACCATTGAGTCACTTTTCATGGTTCCACACAATCTCAAATCCTTAATGAAATAGTACTGTAGTACAATCCATATATACTCTATAATTATTATAACATGTACATCATTAATAAAATACTCAAATGGAAGAATACTTTAATAACAACATTATAAATATTTATCATTCCTATTCATCTTCGATACTATCATAACTTGATTATTATCAAATTTTAGCATTTTGGGTATACTCTGATGATTTGGGCATTGATTCACATAGTGTCCCAAATCCTTGAAGATGAAGCATTGTATATTTGAAACCTTTTTCTTACACTTGAAATCATGTACTTGGTGTTCTTTTTTTCAACACTTATAACATACTTGTATTCCCTTCAAACATTTACCATGGTGATTCTTTCCAAAGATATCACAAATGGGAAAATCTATCTTTCCCTTATTCCCTTTATCCATCTTTATATGTACCATCTTTCTCTTCTCTGGCTTCCCTTAAATTCCATACGACTCAGAAAATTCATTACTTATCTTATTAACACGTGATACTATTTCATCATATGATGATAATATGTGGAGAATATTTCTTTTATAATGATTCCTTAACACCATGAATGATATGATACTTCTTCCCCTTTGGATCATGTGTATTGTTGGAGGTCTCATTCCATCTTCTGGGTGCCATTTTTAATAATGTCATACACTAGGTTTGTTTTAGAATCGCAATGCATAATTCCAAACTTGTAAAATAGATAACATAAATTGAAAATATTATGAATATAATATATATTCATAAAATGCATTCTTTGAGGATGTATTTACTCTTAAATCTTTCATAATGGATTGTAATAAAAATGGGAAATATCTTTAGCATATCCCCCAGGAGTGGCGTAACCAAGAGTAAAGCAAGGCATGTTGTCGTGCAAAATTTCTCATTTGATTCTAGCTCCACGCAGTGCTTTTTGGTTTTACCCCTAGGTATATATGTGCTAGAGCCACCTCTACCTGCTCATATTCAGATAGGGATGTATTGCTTGTAAAACTCACAAAATCTCTATAGTATCAAAATTCTAGGATGTTCTTCTATACTAATCCACAATGTAAATCTTAGGGTAATGTTCCTCAATCAGATATTTTCAAAATCAAGTTTCAAATGTTATTTATAAACCTCCTTTGATACTAACTATAATGCCTCGTCCCTAGTTACCAAGAGTCGGTGCATTATTTTAATACATTGGCATGATTACAAAGAATCATGTCCTATAAGACCGATCAGTTTACCAGTCTTGGAAAATAGATTACAAACATGAACATTACGTTACATTATAAAATGAAAAAAACAACAACATTGTCTCCATTGACCTCATTCAAATCCCTTTGACTATCCCTACAGGTAAGTCAAAATGTACTTCCTCACATGCTGGAAAAAATAAATCATAGAAATGGGTGAGCTCAAACGCTCAGTAAGGGTAAGTAATACAATGAAAGATAACATAAAATAATAATCATGGTGAATAATTAAAAACAAATGCCTTTAAAAATAATAAAAATGAACACTTTTATGGTAGGAATATGACCAGAGTAAATAATTCCATAATAAAACATAATCAAGGGTATTCTACTAGTCCAATAACCACATGAACCACAAATATTATTTTCATAATGATGGAATGGATAATGCCAGACATTCTTGAAATATTTGTCAAGGCCTCAGCTAAGACATATAACAATGATTAAGGACTTTCACAAAACAATATATCAAATTGGGAAAGGCCTCAGCTAATTCCATGTCTAGTTTTCTCATGAGACCTACCGATGAATTGAGGAGATATAGCATGCTCCACCCTCGCTTACTAAGTCTAATACATTCCTCATATGAAAAGGTTGAAATATAACATAAATATTCATATTAAAACTAGCATACTAAATCTCAATACATTAACCATAAACCATTAATGGTATAAAAATAACACATCCATATTCAAAAATATCAGAAAACCTTCAATACAATATGAAATATTTGTATAATAATGAATCAACTTAAAACAAGTATAAAATCTATCAAAGGATGTTGAAATAGATGAAATAAAAACTATTTGAGAGAAATATATCTTTATTTTTTTTATGAAATCATTTAAAGTTGCATAATTATAAAAGTAAACATTTATTTTCAAAATATTCTTATAATCTTGTAAGGGATTCTTTAGCGATGTTATAACGGCGGAGAATAACTACACCTGCCGTATTAGATAAAAAAGACATTATTACAGTAATTTTGACTAAAAGGTCTTAAAGTACCTTGTTTGGAAAATAACTGAAAGATTACTTTAAAAACATATAGGTTTAAATAAGGGTATAAAAGACATTAACCCATAGTCTATTAAATTGTAAAAAAATTTTGAAATAATGTTTTTGGAAAACATAGATGTAGATAATAAAGATATTGTGAAATTAACCCTTACCTTGTACATTTCCTTGGTAGAGAGTAGGTTAAAATATTTCATAATTGTTAAATAATTACTATTAAATTATAAAATAACCATATACATTAATATTATATCATATATGATCTTTTAATCTTTCTTTGTATATGATATTTCAATAGTATCATCATTTCGTGTGTTAACTGATTTGTTTTCCTTTATATGCTTGGTTATGTAAGAAACTTTTGTTATGGATAGTATATAATATTATTAATATTAATAATTATATTGAGAATTTAAATATTATTTTTTATCATCAAATGAAAATATGTCATGAATGGATACGATGGAGAATGAATCTCATCGCGTTCGTGGAGACGGTAATCCGTACGTACGCACGAGCGACAATATCATTTTTTTGATATTAAAATCAAATATAATTGGATGTTATATCGTATAAAAATAATCATTATCATTTTATATTTATTTTTTCAATGATTTATACTCATTATTATACCCATCCAAATGATTATGTATTTGAATAACAAACTACACCACGACATGGAGATGGTAATCCGTATGTACGCACGTATGGTAACTTTTTCATTTATAGGATGGATAGAATGACGAATATGGTTGTACCATTTTAATAATAACATCACAGCATATAGAAGAAACTAGTGTTATTATTTTATAATTGAAACAACAAAGAAAGAGGAAGTGGAAGAAGAAAAGAACTTGAAAGAGGTGATGAAATATTTACATCTTCTTCGGGTTATTCCTTTTGATTTGATCAAAAGGGATCCTTAGGTTGTTTTCATGACTAAAGGAAGGCATATAGGATGAATGGAGGATAGTTGGTAGGATATTCGGGCAGGTTTTTGGTCGTGTCAAATGGCTTTGAAGGTCTGAGTTTGAGAGAATGTGAAGTGCCCAAATAGTTGAGGGGTGAGGGGTACCTTAGGAAAACATTGAAATATTATTTTATAATAAAATCATTTTCAGATAATAATGGCTCAAAAATGAAGTATTTAATGTATAAAGGGTTTATGGGTATAAAACCACTCAACCAATAGATTTTAGATGGGGTTTGGTTACAATATTAACTATATCTTTTAGATTTAACTCTTAGATAAAGAGTTTGACAATTACCAAGTCTCTTTGTATTTTTTTATTATATGGTTAATAGAAATACTATAAACATAAATAGAACCAAATATAGTTCATTAATGATACATATATCATTATATAAGTCTTTTGGCAGAACCATAGATTTTTAAGATTATTATATCAACCAATAATATTGTATTTGTTTTAAAAACTCATTTTTGTCAATTTTGACATTATTTAATAATTTAATTTTGTTAAAGTCCTAAAGACATTATTACTTCTATATATATAACATTAATCATATTTACCATGTCATAGTCACCTATAAAATTTGTTTAGGGCATCAAAACATGAAATTATATTTATTTTAGTATTTATAATATCATTTATTTGATTATTTAATTAATAAAGAAAATACTCCCTCATTATTGTGTCATATATAAATATATTTAATTATTGTCTAAAAATCATAAATAAAATTTCATGAGGTACTAAATATTTCTATATTTATAATGTTTATTTATAGTCTAATAATCAATTATATAACCTTATATAAAAATTGTTTTACTATGAGATATATTCTTTTTTTATTTTTATCTTTACTTTTGATTATTTAATATAAAATGTCATTATCACTAACAAGTGACTCCATGGGGTCCTAAAATCTACACAAGGATTACCATGGTCGGAAATGTATCATCCAATAGGATTAAGACACGTGTTAGTGTAATTTAATATTATTATAATATTATTTTATTAATCTTATTTAATAGATTTACCTCTTTAACAATGGTAAATAAAATATTTACTGAAGTAAAATATTCCTAATGTATAAAAATAAAAGATACCAATTTACACAATTTGGATCTCATAATTTCAAATATGGAATCCATTTTTCCAAATTCAAAACACAGATGTGGAATAAATTATTTTAAAATCAATTCCCGTCATCAAAACAAAAAGCGTGTTTTTATAAAATATTAACTATCAAAAGATTGACACGCATTTATGTCAAATTTCAATTATAAATTACTTATAATGACCTATATTGAATTAAATGATAAACATATAATCTAATTATACTTACAAACCATTCAAATTAATAATTTTTCACAATTAATTATTTCAATTAAAAAAGTTGTTTTTAATTAAAATTTAGTAATTTTCACTATTCATCAAAATATGAATGTTATTAGAAAAGAACAAAAAAATTATCCATGAAAAAAATTTATGTCCCAATTCTAAAGAATAATTGAATTTCATTAAATATAATATATAAAATTGTCAAATATTTCTTTTAAAAATGGTTCGCTATTAAAAGGGTGTAAAATTGCATTTTTTGAAAAATACTTATTTTATCCAAAAATATTAAATTTGTTCTTATATTAGGTCTGTGAAACACATAATATGGATGTTAAAATTATATAGATTATATAAGATTTAAAATTTAGTTATAAACTGTTCATAACCTCTTTTTGAACGATTAGTTTAGTAAGTTGTGGTGCGCTCAATCTCGGGGTTGCCTGTTGTGCAAGCAATGTAATTATTTAATGAGATAGCGTATTATGAAATCCTAGGCTGTTACATACTCCCCTCCATAAATAAATTGCATCCTCTCAATTTTAAAATCTTATTTGAAAATAAAAGGTTACAAATATAAAAATACCTTTGTAGAAAACCCACATCGGAAATTGGTTTAATAAAATTTAGTCTTAATGAGGGGGAAAGGGAAATGAAAAATTCACCACCAAATTATGATCTCAATTAAGAGAAAATAGATGGAAAATAGAGAAATAGAAATGGAGGAAAGACATAAATATTTTTAGGGAGGTATTGAGCTTATCAATCACAAACAAGTGTAAAATTTAGTGCATCAAAGCCATCAATCTAAGATGATATAAAATGATATCCATTAAAAAAACATATGGTGTTAGGATAACACATTTTTGGTTTTAAGATCCCTTCCCTAGGGTTTAAGAATAAATTTATTCATATTATAATTGTGAATATATATATATATATATATATATACTTGACAAGTAGAGTTTCATCCTTCAACTAATTCCTACCACAAACACATCTTTTACTCCAAAAGATAATAGAATTAAAAAATATTCTATTTATCCTAATCATATAGAGTTTCAAAAAAATGAATTTATAGTTTATCTATTACACCATTTAATAAAATAGCATTATATAAGGTAGGACATCACGTAGGCTAGTGGTAGGTGATGTACCCTTGTCACCCTTCTGTTGCGGGTTCAAGTCTTGCGGCCTTGTCGGACGTGACGGGTTGTCGCCCGACCTTCGGATTATCATTTTTATGACAATACAAAAATAATATCAACAAATGATTTAACCTTACCAATAGTATTCAAAGTCAAAATTAATCGATTACCACCTTTAGACTTATCCAAAATACTTCTATCCAAACTCAAAATCCAAAATTTTTAAGGAAGGTAAACACAATGAAGATCCTTTTTATCACATAATAACATATGAATACCTTCATCGTGTATTCTATTAAAAATTTTTAACACCCTGAATTTTCAAATAACCGTATTTATTACATTCATTCTCCCTTATTTTTTATAGAATACTGGATATACTTCTTATATCCAAAAATGTTGTGAACTCCAAAAATGATGGAATATAAAAATCATTCATCAGTTTCAAGGATGTCAAGAATATCAAATATAATTTATCCAAATAAATTATATATTATTAAAAAATCACTACCTCTGTACCAGAATAATTTTATGTTTTATCTTTCTCTAAACCAAATATTTTACAAAAAATTAACTTGCCATTGAGTCACTTTTCTTGGTTCTACACAATCTCAAATTCTTAATGAAATAGTGCTGCATAACAATCCATATATTCTTTATAATTCTTATAACATATACATCATTATTACAAAACTCAAATGGAACAATACTTTAATAACAACATAAGAACTCTTAATCATTCCTCTTCATCTTTGATTGTATCATAACTTGATTATTATCCAATAGCATCATTTGGGTTATACTATAATGATTTAGACATAGATTCATGTAGTGTCCCAACTCCATGCAGATGAAGCAATGTATATTTGAATCCTTTCTCTTTCCCTTGAAATCACGTACTTGGTGTCCTTTTACTCCACACTTATAACAAACTCCAATTCACTTCGAACATTTACCATGGTGATTCCTTCCACAGTTATCACAAATGTGAAAATAATTCTTTCCTTTATTCTCTTTATTAATCTTTCTATGTACCATATATCACTTATATGGCTTCCTTTCAAAGCCATAGGACTCAGGAAATTTTTTAATTATCTTATTAACACATGATATTATTTATTCATATGATGATAATATATGGGATACTATTTATTTTCTAAATTTTGTCTTAATACCATGAATTATATGATATATCTTCTTTTTTGGATCATGCGTATTGTTGGAGGTCTCATTCAATATTCTGAGCGCCATTTCTAAACAATGTCATACACTAGTTTAGTTTATGAATCACAATGCATAATTCCATACTTATAAAATACCTTACATAAATTGAAAAGATTATTCATATAATCTATAATCATAAAATAATTTCTTTGAGGAAGTATTTACTCTTAAATCCTTCATAATGGATTGAAATGAAAATGTGAAATATAATAAGCATATCCCCCAGGAGTGTAGTAAACAAGAGTGAAGCTATGCCCATTGTCGTGCACCAGTTCCCATTCGAGTTCAGCTCAAAGTGGTGTTTTCAGGTTTTTCCCCTAGGTACATCTGTTCTAGAGCAACATCTACCGGCTCGTATCCATACAGGGATGTATTTCTTGGAAAACTCACAAAATTTCTAAAGTATCAAAATTATAGGAAGTTCTTCTATACTAATCCTGAATGTTTATCTTAGGGTAATGTTCCTTAATAAGAGATTTTCTAAATCTGGTTTCCATGGTTATTGATAAACCTCATATGATACCAACTGTAACACCCTAACCCTAGTTACCTAGAGTCGGTGCATTATTTTAATACATTGGAATGCTTACATGGAATCAAGTACTGAAAGGCTGATCGGTTTAGCAGTCTTCTAAAATAGATTACATACATGATGTTACATTACATTATAAAATGAAAAACAACAAAAACATTGTCTCCATTGACAACATTGATATCCCTTAGACTATCCCTATAGGTAATTTATAATATACTTCTTCACATCCAGAGAAAAATAAAACATAGAAAGCGGTGAGCTCAAACTCTCAGTAAGGGTAAGTAATACAATGAAAGATAACATTAATAATATGCATGGTGAATAATTGAAAACACATGCCTTTAAAACTAGTAAACATGAAGAGTTTTATGGAAGGAATATGAGATGAGTAAATAATTCCATAATAACACATAATCAAGGGTATTATACTAGTTCAATGACCACATGAACCATCAATATTATTTTCATAATGAGGGAATGGATAATTCTGGACATTCTAGAAACATTTTTTCAAGGCCTTGGCACGAATTATAACAATGATTAAGGCCTCAGCCAAAACAATATATCAAATTGGGAAAGGCCTTGGCCAATTCCACAGTTAGTTGTCTTGTGAGACCGTCCGATGCATCGAGGAGCTATAGTGAGCTCCACCCATCACTTACTAAGTCCAATACATTCCTCATATGGAAAGGTTGAGATATAACATAAAAATTCATATTAAAACTATCATATGAATTGTAAATACATTAACCTTAAACCATGAATTGTATAAAAATAACATATCTATATTCAAACATATCACAAAACCTTCAATAAAATATGGAATATTTTTATCATAATTAATCGACTTCAAACAAGAATAAAATCTATCAAAGGATGATGACATAGATGAAATCAAAACTATTTGAGAGAAATATCTATTTCTTTTTCTCTGAAATCATTTAAGGTTAAATAGTTATAAAAAACATTTATTTCGAAAATATTATTATAATCTTGTAAAGGATTATTTTCCGATGATATAAAGGAAGAGAATAATCGCACCCACAGTATAAGTTAAAAAAGACATTCTTACCTTAATTTTGTCGAAAAGGTCATAAAGTACATTGTTTTGAAAACGACTGAAATATTCCATTCAAAACATAGAAGTTAAAATATGGGTATAAATGAATTTTACCCATAGTCCAGTAAATAGTAAAAAAATTGAAATACATTTTAAAGAAAACATTGATGTGGATGATAAAGAGGTTCCAGTAGATAATCACGTAAAAACAACCTCGAATAATAAAGAGATTGTGAAATTAACCCTTACCTTGTACATTTCCTTGGACGAGGGTCGTTTAACCACCTATATAATTGTTAAATAATTATTATTAAATTATGAAAGAACCTTATACATTAATATGACATCATATATGATCTTCTAATATATCTTTGTTAATGATATTTCAGTATTATCATCATTTCGGGTGTTAACAGATTAGTTTTCTTTTATAGTGTTTTTTATGTAAGTAATGCTTGTTATGGATAGGATATAATCTTATTAATATTCAGAATTATATTATGTCTTTAAAAATTATTTTTAATCATCAAATGAATATTATTCTTGAATGGATACGACGGGGAATGAATCTCATCGCGTTCGTGGAGACGGTTATCCGTACGTACTCACAAGCGACGATATCTTTTTTTAATATTAAAATAATATATAATCAGATGGTATATCGTATAAACAGAATCATTATTATTTTATATATATTATTTAAAACATTTATACTCATTATTATACCCATCCAAATGATGAAGTATTTTAATAATAAACTACACCACGACGTGGAGATGGTAATCTGTATGTACACACATATAGTGACATTGTCATTTATTGGATGGATAGAATAATTAATATGGTTGTACCATTTTTATAATAACATCACAGTATATATATGATACTGGAGTTATTATATTATAATGTAAACAATAAATAAAGAGGAGGTGGAAGAAGAAAATTACATGAAAGAGGTGATGAAATATTTACCTCTTCTTCGGGTTCTTCCTTTTGATTTGATCAAAAGGGCTCCTTATGTTAAATTTCTAACAAACGGAAGGCATATAGGATGTAGGGAGGATAGTTGGAAGTATATTTGGGTTGGTTTTGGATGAGTAAAATGGCTTTGAAGTTGTGAATTTGAGAAAAGGGGAAGTGCCTTCTATAAGAGGGGTGAGGGGAACCTTAGGAAAAGAGTGAAATATTATTTTATAATGAAATAATATTTGGTTTTGAATGGCTCTGAAATTAATTATTTAAAGGATAAAGTTGGTATGGGTCAAAAACCACTAAACTAATAGTTTTTAGACAGGTTTGTGTCACAACATTAACCATATCTTTTAGATTTGACTCTTAATTAAATTGTTTGACATTTACCATGTCTCTTTGTATTTTTGTATTATATGGTTAATAAAATTACAATACCTTTCCAAGAGAACACCAACTGGTTAATTAATGATACATATATCATTATATCTATATTTTTTCTAATCCTTAGATTTTAAGGATTATTATATCAACCAATCATATTGTATTTATTTTAAAAACTCATTTATCTCAATTTTAGCATTATTTTATAATTGTTTTCTTTAAAGTGCTAAATACTTTATTACTTATAAATAAATAAAATTAGTCAAACCTAACAAGTTAGAGTCACCTATAGAATTTTTGGATGGCACCAAAACGTTAAATTATATTTATTTTAGTATTTATAATATCATTTATTAGATTATTTCATTAATAAGGAAAATACTACATCATTATAGTGTCATATATAAAGACATTTATTTTATGTCTAAAAAGTATAAATAACATATATTGAGGTAGGAATTCTTTTTATCTTTATAATTACTATTTATAGTCAAATAGATCAACTATATAACCTTATATAAAAATTGGTTTACTAAGAGATATTTTCTTTTTTTATTTTTGTCTTTACTTTAGATTATTTAATATAAAATATCATTATCACTCCCAATTGGCTATATGGGTTCCCCAAATAGACCCATGGATGCCCATGGTCGGAAATGTATCATCCAATATAGTTTGGACACATGTTAGGGTAATTTAATATTACTATAATATTATTGTTTTAACCATATTTACTGAATTTAAAACGTTAACTGTGGTAAATAAAATATTTACTAAAGTAAATATTCCTATTGTCTAAAAATTGAAGTTACTTATTTACAGAATTTGGATCTCATAATTCCAAATATGGAATCCAAATTTCCAAATTAAAAATAGAAGTGGTAAAAATTAATTTAAAATTAATTCATGCCGTCAAAAAAACGTGTTTTTATGAAATAATAACTATCAAAAGATTGACAGTTGTTTATGTCAAATTTAAATGTGAAATTGCCTATAATGACCTAAATTGTATTAAATGATAAAGATATACTCTAATTATACTTCTAAACCATTCAAATTCAAAAAAATTTAAGATAAATTATTTTGATTAAAAATCTTTTCTTAATTAAAATTTAGTAAGTTTGACTATTCATCAAAATATGAATGTTATCAGAAAAGTACCAAACATTTATTCAAAATAAATTTTTATGTCCCAATTATAATGAATAATTTAATTTTATTAAATCAAATATATAAAATTTTCAAATATTGGTTTTAAAAAGGGTTCACTATTAAAAGGCGATAAAATTTCGTTTTTTTAATACTTATTTTATCTGAAAAAAATGAATTTGTTCTTTTATTATGTCTAAGAAACATATAATATGGATTTTAAAATTATATAGATTATATAAGATTTAAAATGCAGTTAATACAGTTCATAACCTCTTTTTGAATGATTAGTTTAGAATGTTGTGGTACCCTCGAACTTGGGGTTACTTGTTGTGCAATCCATTTAATTACTTATATGAGATAATGTACTATGAAATACTGGGTTGTTACATTCTCCACTCTTTCAATAAATTGCCTTCTCATAATTTGAAATTGTTCTTCGAAAATAACAGGTTACAAATAGAAAAATAACTTTGTGGAAAACCCACATCAGAATTTGGTTCAATAATATTTTGTCCTAATAAGGGGGAAAGGGAAATGAAAAATTCACCACCAAATTATGATCTCTATTAAGAGAACATTGGTGGAAAATAGAGAAGCATAAAAGGAGAAAAAACTAAAATATTTATAGGGAGAGATTGAGGTTGTCAATCACAAACAAGTGTAAAATTGAGGGCATCAAATCCATCAATCTAAGATGATGTAAAATGTCATCAGTTCAAAAAACATTTGGTATTAGGATAACACATTTTTGGTTCTAAGATACCTTCCCTAAAGTTATAGAATTAAATTATTCATAGAACAAGTGTGAATATATATATATATATACTTGAAAATTATAGTTTCATCCTTCAACCAATTCCTACTACAAACTCTTCTTTAACTCCACAAGATAATAGAATTCAAAAATATTCTATTTATCCTAATCATATAGGGTTACAAAAAATGAATTTATAATTAATCATTTACACCATTTAAAAAAACTATATTATACAATCTAGGACATCATATAGGCTAGTGGTAGGTGATGCACCCTTTTCACCCTTTGGTTGCGGGTTCAAGTCTTGCGGCCTTGCTGGACACGACGGGTTGTCACCCGACCTCTGGATTATCATTTTTATGACTATCCAAAAATAATCTCAGCAAATTATTTAACCTTAACAATAGTATTCTGTGTCAAATGTAATCGATTCTAACCTTTAGACTTATCCAAAATACTTTTCTGCAAACTCACTGTCCAAAATTTATAAAGAAGGTAAACACAATGAAGATCCTTTTTGTCACGTAATAACATGTGATTACCTTCATCATGTACTATATTAAAATACACTAACACCCTGAATTATCATATAACCATATTGATTACATTCATACTCTCTTATTCCATATATAATACTGGATATACTCCTTATATCAAAAAAATTATGAAATCTCCAACAATGATAGAATATACAAATCATTAATCAGTTTCAAGGTAGTCAAGAATATACAATATAATTTATCAAAATCATTCATATCTTATTCCAAAATCACTACATCAGTATCAAAATAATATTAAGGATTATCTTTCTCTCAACCCTATATTTTCCAAAAAATTAACCTGTCATTGAGTCACTTTTCTTGGTTCCACACAATCTCAAATCCTTAATGAAATAGTACTACAGTACAATCTATATATACTCTATAATTATTAAAACATGTACATCATTAATACAATACTCAAATGGCATATTACATTAATAACAACATAATAACTCTTAATCATTCCTCTTCATCTTCGATAGTATCATATCTTCATTATTATCCAATAGCATCATTTGGGGTATACTTGGATGATTTGGACATTGATTGACGCAGTGTCCCAACTTCTTGAAGATAAAGCATTGTATATTTGAAACCATTTTCTTACCCCTAGCAATCACGTACTTGGTTTTCCTTTTCTCCACACTAATAACAAACTCCCATTCCCTTCAAACATTTACCCTGGTGGTTCATTCCATAGTTATCACACATGGGAAAATCCTTCTTTCCCTTATCCCCTTTATCTATCTCTCTATGTACCATATTTTTCTTCTCTGGATTCCCTTCAATGCCATAGGACTAAGAAAATTATTTACTTATCTTATTAACACATGATACTATTTCTTCATATGATGATAATATGTGGGAGACTATTTCTTTTCTAAATATTGTCTTTACACCATGAATGATATGATCGTTCTTCCACTATAGATCATGTGTATTGTTGGAGGTCTCATTCCATCTTCTATGCACCATTTCTAAATAATTTCCTACACTAGGTTAGTTTATGAATCACAATGCATAACTCCAAACTTTTAAAATACCTAACATAAATTGAAAAGATTATGCATATAATCTATAATCATAAAATGTTTTCTTTGAGGAATTATTTACTTCTAAATCCTTTATAATTTCTTGTAATGAAAATTTGAAATATCCTAAGCATATCCCCAAGAGTGTTGTAACTAATAGTGAAACAAGGCCTGTTGTCGTACACCAGTTCCCATTCGAGTCTAGCTCAAAGAGGCGTTTTCAGGTTTTACCCCTTAGTACATTTGTGTCAGAGCCCCCTCTACTTGCACATTTCCGGACAGAGATGTATTTCTTGGAAAACTCAAATAATATCTTTAGTATCAAAATTATAGGATGTTTTTCTACACTAATCCTCAATTTCTATCTTAGGGTAATGTTCTTTAATCAGAGCTTTTTTAAATCTAGTTTCCATGGTTATTGTTAAACATCCTCAGATACCCACGGTAACTCCCCAACCCCAATTACCAAGATTTGATTCATTATTTTAATACATTGTCATGATTACAAGGAATCAAATCCTAAAAGACAGATTGGTTTAGCAGTCATGGAAAATATATTACGTACATTAATGTTAAATTTACATTATAAAATGAAAAACAACAACAACGTTTTCTCCATTGACCACATTCATATACCATAGACTATCTCTGTAGGTAGGTCATAATATACTTCTTCACATCCTCATTTAAATAAAGCACCGAATGGGGTGAGATCAAATGTTTTATTAGGGCATGTAATATAGTGAAAGATAACATAAATAATAATCATGTTGAATAATTAAAAACCCATGCCTTTGAAAATATGAAAAATGAACACTTTTATGGAAGAAATATGAGATGACTAAATAATTTCATAATAAAACATAATTTTGGGTATTCTACTAGTCCAATGACCACATGAACCATCAATATTATTTTCATAATGAGGGAATAGAAAATGTCAAACATCCTGAAACATTTCTTCATGGTCTAGGCCAAGATGTCTAATATTGATTAAGGCCTCGGCCCAAAAAATATATATAATTGGGAACGGCCTCAGCCAATTACACATCTAGTTGTCTCATGAGACCTAACGATGCATTGAGGAGCTATATCTAGCTCCACTTGTCACTTACCAAGTCTGATACATTCCTCATATGAAAAGGTTAAAATATAACATAAACATTCGTATTAAAACGAGAATACGAAATGTCAATACCTTAACCATAAACAATGAATTGGTATAAAAATAACACATCCATAGTCAAAAATATCAAAAAAACGTCAATAAAATATTAATTATTTTTATCATAATGAGTAAACATGAAACAGGTATAAAATCCATCAATGGATGTTGACATAGATTAAATAAAATATATTTGAGAGATATATATCTTTCTTTTTTTATAAAATCATTTAAAGTTGCATAATTATAAATGAAAACATTTATTTTTTAAATATTTTTATAATCTTGTAAGGGATTATTTGGAAATTTTATAATGGTAGAGAATAAACGCACCCGTCGTATAAGTTAAAAAAGACATTCTAACCTAAATTTTGTCGAAAATTTTGTAATGTACCTTGTTTGGAAAACAACTAAAATATTCATATAAAACATATAACATAAAATAAGGGTATAAATGACTTTAACCTCTATACTATTATATAGTAAAAATGTTTCGAAATAAATTTTTAAGAAAACGTGGATGTGGATGATAAAGAGGTCCCAGAAGATACTTATGCAAAAACATCCTCGAATAATAAAGAGATTGTGAAAATAACCCTTACCTTGTACTTTTCCTTGGTAAAGGGTTGATTAACCTCCTGTATAATTGTTAAATAATTATTATTAAATTATTAATGAACCATTTAAATTATTATTATTTCATATATGATCTTTTAGTATTGCGTTGTTATGATATTTTAGTAGTATCATCGTTTCGGGTGTTAACTGATTCGTTTTCCATTATATGCTTTGTTATGTAAGTAATGTTTTTTGTGGATAGGATATAATCTTATTCATATTAAGAATTATATTATGTCATTAAACATTCTTTTTAATCATAAAATTGAAATTAGTCTTGAATGGATATGATGGGGAATGAATCTCATCGTGTTCATGGAGACGACAATCCTTACGTACACCCAAGAAAAAATATCATTATTTTGATATTAAAATCATATAAAATTGGATGTTATATCATATCAAAATAATCATTATAATGTTATATTTATTATTTAAAACATTTATACTCATTATTTTACCCATCCAAATGATGAAGTATTTGAATAACAAACTACACCACGACGTGGAGACAGTAATCTGTATGTACGCATGTATGGTGACTTAATAATTTATAGGATGGATAGAATAATTAATATGGATGTAACAATTTTATAATAACATAAATTTATATAAAATATATTGTAGTTATTATTTTATCATTGAAACAAAAAATAAAGAGGAAGTGGAAGTAGATAATAACTTGAAACAGGTGATGAAATGTTTACCACTTCTTCAGGTTCTTCCTAATGGTTTGATCAAAATGGATCTGTAGGTTGGCTTTTTGACTAAAGGAAGGCCTCTAGGATTTAGAAAGGATAGTTGTTAGTATATCTGGTCCATGTTTTGTCGAGCTAAATGGCATTGAAGGTGTAAATTTAAGAGAAGGGGAAGTTCCCTTTTATAAGAGGGGTGAGGGGAACCTTAGGAAAAGATTGAAATATTATTTTATAATAAAATAATTTTCTCTTTCTAATGGCTCCAAAATAAATTATTTAAATTATAAGGTGGGAAAAGAAAGAAAACCACTCAACAAATTGTTTTTAGATAGTTTTGGGTCAAAATATTAACCTTATCTTATAGATTTAACTTTTATGGTAAATAGTTTAACGTTTACCATGTCTCTTTGTATTTTTATATTATATATTAAATAAACATACTATAAACATCCAAGGGAACCTCAATTGGTTATTTAATGATAAATATATCATTATAAAAGACTTTTGGATGATCCTTATATTTTTAGAATTATTATATCAGCCAATAATTTTGTATTTGTTTTAAAAACTCATTTTTTTTAATTTTGACTTTATTTAAAAATTGCTTTTTTTGAAGTCATTAATACGTAATTACTTCTAAATAAATACATTTATTGAACCATAACATTTCATTTTCACCTATTAATTTTTTTAAGGAATAAAAACTTCTAAATTATATTTATTTTAGTATTTATAATATCATTTATTTGATTATGTCATTAATAAGGAAAATAATGCATCATTATTATGTCATATATAATGATTTTTATTTTGCATCTAAAAATTATAAATAAAATATCTTGAGGTAGGAAATATTTTTATCCTTATATTGACTATTTATAGTAGAATATATCAGGTATATAACCTCATATAAAAATTTTTTTACTAAGAGATATTTTGTTTTGTTCTTTTTGTCTTCACTTTAGATTATCTAATATAAAATGACATTATCACTACCATGTAGCTACATGGGGTCCAAAAATCGACCCAAGGATGCCCATGATCACACACGTATCATCCATTAGGGATATGATTCATCTTAGGGTAATTTAAATTTATTATAATATTATTTGTTTAACCTTATTTACTCGATTTACTCTTTTAACCACGGTAAATAAAATATTTACTGAAGTAAATATTCCTAATGTATAAAAATAAAACTTACCTATTTGTATAATTCGGACCTCATGATTCCAAATATAGAATCCATTTTTCTAAATTCAAAACACAGAAGTGGAAAAAATTAATTTAAAATTAATTCTCGTTGTCAAAACAAAAAGCATTTTTTTATGAAATAATAACTATCAAAAGATTGACACTTGATTATGTCAAATTTAAATGTGAAATTACTTATAATGACATAAATTGTATTAAATGATAAAAATTTAATCTAATGATACTTCGAAACCATTCAAATGCTTAATTTTTAACTATTAATTATTTCTATTAAAAAGGTTGTTTTTAATTAAAATTTAGTAATTTTCACTATTCATCAAAATATGAATGTTATTAGAAAAGTACCAAAAATTTATCCAAATTAAATTTTTATATCCCAATACTAAAGAATAATTTAATATAATTAAATTTTATATATAACATTTTCAAATATTGGTTTTAAAAAGGATTCACTATTAAAAGGCGGTAAAATTTAATTTCTTGAAAAATTCTTATTTTATCCGAAAAAATGAATTTGTTCTTATATTATGTTTAAGAAACAAATAATACGGATTTTAAAATTATATAGATTATATAAGATTAAAAATTTATTTATTACTATTCATATCCTCTTTTTGAATGATTATTTTGGTAAGATGTGGTGCACTCGAACTCGGTGTTGCCTATTGTGCAGGCCATTGAATTAATTTTTTTAGATAACGTACTATGAAATCTTGGGGTGTTACCGGATCCATCAAAAATATCTTCGATACATCTTATCAACCTTCTTTAAATATGAAGAAAATACATTCTCTAAAATAAAAAATTATCATAAGAACAAATTGTGTGGCCATGTAACCCATTTTAGAATTGAAAACAAATGAAATAATGATTTCATAGATGTATGAAAGCAACAAGATATAGAAAGAATCAATGCAACTCAATTTTAAATGGGGTATGGTGTGATCTCAGTGAAAAATACTCATAACATATTACGAACATTTCCACCCCATGATGTGTCATATTCAGCATATGCATAGGACATAATATATATTCATGATTCTCAAAAATAGACTAGGCAGATCAATGAATACACCACATGTTATTCACCCAATTGATCATACTACCTGAAAAATGACCTGTAGCCATTGGGATATAACCAAATGAATGAAAACCATGATTGTTGGTTAGGACATGTCAATGATCCTAGGATACCCATGGAAATAGGATTAATACTTCTAGGGTGAATTTGTAGTTGTGGGTAGTGAGTGTCTGTGTTAACGAGCACAATAAATTTTTTTTCAATGGGAATGGGATTACGGCCAGAGGCATTAATATCATACACATATAATGGTGTGTGATACATTTTTCACAATATTACTAGCATAAGAAAAATGTTGTAATGGCCTACATCCATAGTTTTACATGTTTTTTATCATAGCTTACCCTACTACCACTAGAATATATGGCTCTGTTCATATCTTTTACTAAAACATAGATATATGTGTTCATAGGAAAATAATTCCCTACCACCACCGACTTACATGATCGTGGTCATAGATTTTCTACAACTGCTTTCTAACATGGTCATGGATGTGGGTCCTATTTGGCCCCCTAACTATATATTTCAAATACATATTTATAATATATAATAATTTAAAAATTTAAAATTTATCTATATATAATTATTTATTCTAATATGTATAACTAAAATGTATAATAGTGTATTAGAAAAGTGTTCATAAAAAATCCTTGAGGTTTGAGGATCAAAACATATCTCCCAATGGTTTTTTAATTACTTATCACTCTGACAATTTATTGCTGTTATATACACAAGATAATTCCATGGGTATTTCACTCTTGGAGGATATAAGTATTTCAATATCTTAAGAACTATTTCATTGGTGTAGAAAATCTCAATTTAACATAGATATCACCACACTATTAATGAACATGGGAAACTTTAATAGTGGTAAGCCTGGGGATACACCAATGGTTTAGGTTGTCACAAATATGATACACGTGGTAGTGTGAGCACATCACATTTCTCTCATCTAAGTAGCTGATCACATCATGTGTCACTCAACTATACATAGAATGTGTTTCCCTAATATAATTCAATCAATGGGACATATATAATTTCTAATTCTACATTTGGATAAATCACATCTTGGTTCAGATCTAATATAGTAATTATTTTCATAACTTTTCATGTGATATTTAAGGAACAAATCCCCGCCGATTTTTGATATTGATATGATTTTTATAACTATGGTTTATTAAGAGTTTTTTAAAATTTTATTAAAAATAGATTAATTTATTGTTTTAAATTGTTTTATATCATTTCTTGATTTATTTTATTAATTCAATCTTTTAATAAAAAGAAATGTGAATTCAATAAAAACTTGACCTTGAAATCATTAATTTTGGCTACATATGGGTGTTCATAAGTTATTCTAATCCTACCTCATAAAATATTTTCTTCCCCATGTGATATTTTATACTCATATGATGTTATAATTTTTCAAAAATCTTATGTTTTATGATATTATTATAAGGTTTGTAATACATTCTTGCTACATGTATGACTATATTCATTCACATATGAATTTCTAAAAACACATTTGATATTTCTCCTAGAATATTAATTTTCTCATCCCATTTGATATTTTTATCAAATATGATTATTTACATTGGAAAATTTTAATGAATTGGGGAAAAATGACATTGTACAATTGGATTTCTTCCAACCACACACCATGGCCACATAGCTTTTATTGTAGAGGGAGATGAAGGGGACATTCTTGTAGGATGATTCTAATGAGAAATAAAGGATATAGAACATGGAGATTAATTTCTCACACACATGATTAAATAAATTTTTACTACAACCAACTAGATTCAATTGAAAGGAATTTTTTCACCCACATAAATCGACTAGAAAAAACTAATAAGAAAATGTCAAATTCAAATAATTTTCCTTCCATTTTTATAGATGATCCAATCCATAAGAAATTAGTAAAACCAAAAAATAGTGGGAGAGAGTAGAAAGTTACATGGATAGAGAACAGGTGGACTAATGATGTGTAGTGACATAGTTAGTGTGTCTATGAAAAATAATTATGATGATGGGAGTTGATTTATCCAGTATTAGCTAAACTCTCAAGTGGCAGTTGTTATGTGATCTATGGATGAAACATTTAGGGTTTACATACTTTTCATTCTATATTTTTATATTCTTTAGAGTTGTAATTTTTAATAATAGAAAATTTTTCATGATTTAAATTATTTTAAAAATATCTATTTGTTTTCTAAATTTATAAAATTAAAGAGACTATTCTAAATTTTTAAACATCTTTGAAATGGTCTTACCATTGAGCATAGTGAGTTCGTTTAGGTTTTTTTCTTAGAGGTCATCAGACTTATTTTATAAATTGAATAACACCTATACTATGGAACTAAATTATTATTTAAGTATATGTTGGTGTTTACCTAGTGTTGTTTTCGTAAAAACATGGAAATTAAAATTAGAAAATAATTTTATTCAAGAAATATGGGGGAACCCCAAGGGATCTAATATTAACATGATTTTGATTATGAAAATTGATTTTTACTCTCTATCACCATTTATTTCAAATATCAATGTATTTATATTTAATTATGAATTCTGTTATATTTGATATTTAATTTTTGTAACATCAAAAAAACCCCCAATTTTGTTAAAATTTATCAGCAATAATAGATTACCAAAGTGAAAATTTTAAAATCAATTATAATAATTTCTATTAGATTCAATCAAAGGGGTTGATTTACTACATTTCTTTTATGGATAAATTTTTAAATAGAGAACAATTAGAAATATCTCATCATTAATTGGAGACATTGTAAGGGAGGATTCTTAATTAAAATTTTATTTTTTTATACCCAAAAATTCTAATCCAAATTTAATTCCATTAGATCCTAAAATCTATATAAATCGCCAATCTGGGTCTAAGTTCATTAGAGTTTCTATTGTGCTTAGTTTTTAGTGTACCACTAACACAGGTAGAATAAACATCATTGACTATGAATTCCCAAAGTATGTCAATAAAACAATAAAATAATCAGATTCATCTTATAATGATTATTAACAAACTCTTGTAGAATATCTTAATGTACTTACTAGTTTGGATATCAAATACAAATTTTTTTCCATGAATTCCAATCTTCAATGGAATTATAAGTGAATATATACATAATTATATTAATGATTTTAGTTATTTTTGTGTTATCATGAATCTCCAAAGAACATGTGGGAATAAAAAGAAATGTAGAAATTTTCCTTCATATTTTAATGGATTTTCTAAAGAATTTATATTTTATTTACATTATAATTCTATCTGATATTAGGATGAAAAGAAAAAAAATTGAAATATGTTTCTTACTTCTAGAACTATTTCAATTAGAAAAAAATATGGGATATGGAAAACATGAGGATAGTGTTTTTATTAATACCATGAAATATTCAAGGGAATCTGTTTTAGCTTCCCCCATCACTAGATAAATGAAAAACATTTATTAAATATTTTTATAGAGGATTGTGTCATAGTCATATGTGTATTATTTATGATTCTATTAAAATATACCTAGTTTATAAAATACTTATTTAAGATAGAAGTTTTATTTATAATATGGCCCAAATTTCTCAATAGTTTAGAATAAGAGTTGTGTTATATGTTAAATCTTCCTAAGAAGTCAGCACTCCCAGTTCTGAAAACAATAGGATTGTAAGAAAACACAGTGGTCATATAATTTTGGTTCGATCAATAATGTCATCCACCACTCCACATCATAAAAAACTATACCAAAATTTCAAATGTAACCCTTCTATGGAATCTACACTTTAAATGAAAATTTCAGGGATGAATTCCCTCAAATGGTGGGACCTTTTGAAATTTTTAATGATATATTTCTTTGAATAAATTTTCATTCCAAAAAATTTTAATCTTTTCAACACAACATAAATTTCAACCATGACCAGAATAACATATCAGAAGATATATTTTAAAATCTAGAACATCCAAACAAATTTTTTTAAGGATAACCGTGTAATTATCAACCTAAATACTTCAATTATCCTTCCAAAGAAAAACCAAAAAAAATATCAATATGATCCTCCTATCAAAAAAATTAAAACCAGTTTTTGAGAAGCAACGATACAACAATATGTTTTTATGAATAATTTAATGAAACATATAGGTGAATTGTATTATAACATGGGAAAAGTTTTGAATCAAATATTTATATGTTTACCTTTACAAACTAAAGAGAATACATTGGATAATGTAAAGGAAAATTTTTCTTACTTTGAACAGGTGAGTGAAACCAAGATAAATAAACTACAAACTGATATTTTTAACATTGATTATCAAACAAATCCTATCTCAACTATTTTTTAATATTCATCAAAGAAACAACCACCTCAAAATCATACTAAATGTTCTAAATTTGCGGAGAATTAGAAATGTATTTTTTATTAGAAATCATTTTCATAAAATTAGTATTTACTAGGAAAGACCGATAAATAAAAGCAGAATATGATAGTTCCTAATGGAAAAAATTGTCGAGAAATAATCAATCCCCCTGCCCTATCCTAGTAGTAATGTTCCAGAAATAAATTCTTAAATAATTATGGATTTAGAATTATTTGAATCATTTAGAAATGGGAAAGTAAATTTCTAATTATATGATACTATAAAAAAATTACGAATTATTCAAAAAACTTGTATGTTATGAGCTCCTAAAAAATAAAATTTAAGGGAGGATAGAAAGAAAACATAGTAAGATATGTCTCCATAATGATTTAAAATGATTTTCATATCAAATGAAATGATCCAATAATTTTCACATTCCATATACAATAGAATAATTTCAATTCAAGGATTTTATGATTTGTATATGAGACCCTATAAATGGTACTCCGGTATATATATATATATATATATATATATTCATATTTACTAGTTGGAGAGATCAAATATAAAAAATAATCATTTAACTTGGTAACCGATGTGCCACCAATTTGGTTGAAGTTATTGAAGATGTTCTAGACTAGGTAAGAAGAAGGGTTTTACCAGTTGATTTTCATGTCTTATATATTGAAGGTGATTGGTTTAGCACACTTTACCCTCTCATCCCTGAAAGAACATTCATGAAAAATACTAAATACATCAATAATGTCTATAAAGGGACATAATCATTAGAATTTAGAATATAATTATTATATTTCAATATTTCTCCATCCATGAAACACCCTATTCAAAATTATTCAACCCCTAAAGTCAACATGATTGATTTGATCACCAGTGGTATGCTTCCGAATTTTGAAGATATCTTTTGTTAAACCTCTGATTTTCAAAATACTGAATCTACTATCAACAAAATTAATGATGATATAGGTTATAATATTAAAATATATGTTGGAAAACTTGTAAATGAATAATCAGGTTTTTGTTTAGTATGTTTTCAATTAAAAATAAATGATGAAATTTTTGAACATGTTGAACATGTTTAACATGCTACTCGTGAACCTGGTATAGTTTTTAAATATTATGAAATTGAATGATATTATTATTTATAATTTAATATTTTAATATTTCAAATAACTTTTTAGGATATTAAAATTGATAACCTTACTACAGAAATTTTGGAATATTAAAAAACATTCAAATATTAAAATTTTGTTAAAGAACAAACATATTCACATACTTATGGATAGTTTACTTTCCCCAATTTAAATCTTAAATATACACCTTTTAGTGAAGAACTACGAGATAAAATTTATGTAGTTGAGTAAAATAAACCTTTTTCTAAACATATAAAATTACCCACCAGAACTAAATTTGAATGTAACGCCCCAGCCCCAGTTACCAAGAGTCGGTGCATTATTACATAACATTATCATGATCACAAGAAAGATCAAATCTCGAAAGACCAATTGGTTTAGTATCCCTGGAAACACTAGATATATTCATAATTCTTACATTACATCATCAAAATGAAAACTACAACAACATCTTTTCATCATAGTCCACACTCATATCCCCACATACTATCCCTATAGGTCATTCATAAATTACTTCTTCACATCCTAGGAAAAATATAACATATAAAAGGGGTGAGCTCAAATTCCTAGTAAGGATAACAATATAGCGGAAACTTTTAATAAATAAGAATAAATATTTAAGGCAATGTATAACTAAAACAAAAGCCTTTAAAACATGAACTTCAACATAGTATGGAAAAAATAAAATGAAATAATGCCATTTACTTATTCACATGGATATTCTACTAACCGAATAATCACATGCAATATCAATAACCACTTTCATAATGATGGAATACATAATGCCAGACTATCATAACCACATAGACAAGGCCTCATGCCAAGACTAAAAATAAGATTTTTTCAAGGCCTTGTGCCAAGACATTATTTTGTCTCACGAGACCTACCGATCATTGAGGAGCTATAGCGGGCTCCACCCATCACATATTAAGTCCAATGCATTCCCATATGAAAAGGTTTAAACATAACATAAACATTCATATTAAAACTAGCATACGAAATGTAAATACTTAATCCATAAACCATGAATGGTATAAAAATAACCCATCCACAGTCAAACATATCACAAAACCTTCAATAAAATATATAAGTTTAGTATCATAACAAATAAACTTCAAATAAGCGTAAAATCCATCAAAGGATGTTTACATAGATGAAATCAAAACTCTTTTTACAGAAATATCTCTTTCTATTTTGAAATCATTTAAGAGTAATATATTTATAAAATAAAACATTTTCTTTGAAAATATTCTTATAAGATTGTAAGGGAAGCTTCGACGATTTTATAACGATGGAAAATAGCCGCACCTGCTGTATAAGTTAAAAAAACATTCTTACCTTAATTCTGTCGAAAAGGTTAAAAAGCACCTTGTTTGGAAAACGACAGAAATATTCCTTTATAAACCTCTTATAAAAATTAAAACAAGGTTATAAATTAATTTAAACCATATTCTTGTAAATAGTAAAAAATGATTTGAAATACATTTTTAAGAAACATGGATGTGGATGATAAAGAGATCCCAGTAGATTATTACGTATAAACAACCTCGGATAATGAAGAGATTGAGAAATAATCCCTTACCTTGTACTTTTAATTGGATGAGGGTAGGTTAACCTCCTTTATAATAGTGAAATAATTGTTATTAAATTATACAAGAATCATATACATTAATATGATATCATATATGATCTTTTAACATTGATTTGTAAATAATATCTTAGTATTATCGTTGTTTCAGGTGTTAACTTACTCGTTTTCTTTCATATGTTTCGTTACGTAAGCCATGTTTTTAAAAAATAGGTTTTATATTAATCATATATAGAATGATATAAAGTCCTTGGATACAATTATTAATCATCAAATGAGAATTATAATTGAATGGATACGATAGAGAATGAATCTCATCGTGTTCGTGGAGACGACAGTCCGTACGTACGCACGAGTGACAATATCATTCATTTGATGTTAAAATAATATATAATTGGATGGTATATCATATATACAGAATCATTATCATGTTATATTTATTATTTACATGAATTAAACATCATTATTATACCCATCCAAAAAATAATTTATTGAATAACAATTACACCACGACGTGGAGACGGTAAGCCGTACGTACGCACGTATGGTGACATGTCATTCAAAGGATGGATAGAATATTGAATATGGTTGTACCATATTTATAATAATATTACATTATATATTAGATACTGGTTTCATTATTTTATAATGGGAAAAACAAAGAAAGAAGAAGTGGAAGAAGAAAGGAACTTGAAAAAGGGTGGTGAAATCATTACCTCTTCTTCAGGTTCTTCCTTTTTATTTGATCAAAAGGGATCCTTAGGATGGATTTCTGATCAAACTAAGGACTCTAGGTTGTAGTGATGGAAGGCTAGAGAGTATTTGGGCAGAGTTTGGCCGATCAAAAAGGCTTTGAAGGTGTAAATTAATGAGAAGGAGGATTGCCCTTTTATAAGAGGGGTGAGGGGCACCGTTGGAAAATCTAGAAATATTATTTTATAATAAATTAATATTTGGTTTCTAATGGCTGAAAAGTGGATTATTTAACTTTTAAGGTGGGGATAGGTCAAAAAAAACTAAACCATTAGGATTTAGACAGGTTTGGGTTACAATATTAACCTTATCTTTAAGTATTAACTCTTAGTTAATTAGTTAGACACTTACCATGTCAGTTTGTATTTTAATATTATATAGTTAATAAACTTACTATATACCTCCATGCGACCCCCAAGTGGTCCATTAATGATACACCTATCATGATATACGTCTCTTGGCAGAACCGTATATTTTTAGGAATTTAATATCAATTAATAAAATAATATTTTTTTTAAAAACTCTTTTTTGTCAATTTTGACACTTTTTGGAAAATTGATTTTTGTGAAAATCATAATAGAATTATTACTTCGAAAAACATTAATTAAATAAATCCTAACATGTCTTATTAACCTATAAAATTAGTTTAATTCATAAAAAGTCTCAAATTATTTTTATTTGGGTATATATAATATCAATTATTTTAATTGTTCACTATTATGGTAATTAGTGCATCATCATTGTGTCATAAATAAATTAATATATATAATATCTAAAAATTATAAATAAAATATCATTATGTAGGAAATATTTTTATCTTTTTAATGAATATTTATAGTTGAAAATAAAACATACATAACCCTTTGGAAAAATTGGTTTTCTAAAAGATAAATGCTTTTGTCATTTTTATATTTATTTAACTTAATTAAAATAATGTGTCCCTATCACCTAAAAGTGGCTCCATGGGGTCCCAAAATCGACCCAAAGATTCCCAATGGTCGGAAATATATCCACCAATAAGGTTAGGACACGTTTTAGGGTACATTTCTATTATTAAAATATTATTTTTAACCCTTATTTACCGGATTTACCCTTTAACCATGGTAAATAAAATATTTACCGAAGTAATTATTCAAAATGTCTAAAAATAAAAGTTACCTATTTACACAATTTGGAAATCCTGATTCCAAATATGGAATACATTTTTTTAAATTCAATACACAGAAGTGGAAGAAATTAATTTAAAATTAATTCCTTCTGTCAAAACAAAAAGCATGTTTTTAAGATATAATAACTATAAAAAGATTGATACTTGGTTATGTCCGGTTTTATTGTGAAATTATGTCCAATGACAAACATTGTAAAAAATGGTTAAAATATACTCTAAATATACTTTAAAACCACTCAAATTCATAATTTATCACTATTAATTATTTTGATTTTAAAAGTTGATTTTAATTAAAATTTAGTAATTTTCACTAATCATCAAAATATTAAAGTTATCCGAAAAGTACCAAAATTTCACCTTAGGCTAAATTCGATAATCCGAATCCAAAAATGAAGTCCATTTTGAGAGATAAAATTAAAATTTTAAAAAGTAAGTATTTCTATTCATAACGGCTAGTATAATCGGTTGTGGTGTGTGTTAGAACTCGATGTTGCGTACAACACACACTATTACATTATTCAAAGGGAAACGTACCGTAGAAGATTGGGTGTTACATTGAAACTGTTACCCAATAATCAAGTAAACCATTATAGGTAATAATAATGTATTACATGTCATTAGTGTTTAAGAGTTGTAAGAAAATATAAGAAAAAAACATATTAGGAGTCTTTAAAAACAACAAGAAATATTTTTGAATAGAACCACTCTAATATCTCTAAAATAAGCACTTTTAAGTTACATGTATATAATTAAATTAGAGGAAAATTCCAAACCTATGAGTAAATTACAAATAATATTGAACCAAACCTTTTTGGAGTCTATTAAAAATGAAGGTGTCACATAGTAGGCTGTTGGAATAATATTTTCTATATTTGATAAATTAGGGGTAAGATCATGCCAAAATTTATTTATGAAATGTGACTTTAACATATCACAAAATTATTTTGGTGTTGGTTTCCCAATCAAAAATCCAAACAAATGAAGGATGTGTATTCACTATAGACAAATAAACATAGTAACTAAGAAATATCATTTCACACTACCTTTTACTAATCATGTTCTTGAGAGACTAGTTGGAAAGGCCAATTAAATTTTTATGGATTATATTCTTATTTTCAAATCAAGATATCACCTATGTATTAAGTGAAAACCAATTTCATAAGCCATGTTGGTACACTTTTAAATAGAATAATTCAATTCATCTAGTGCAATGCACTCAAAACATTTAAATGTTTTTAAGTGATAAATTTTAATATGATTCTAGAAAGTCAAATGTAATTCTTTATAGATGAATTAAATATTTATGGATAATCATTTGAAATCTATTTGAATGGTTTGGTCATTTTTCTTTCAAGCATTAATTGATAAATATCATGTTCTAAATTATGAAAAATTTCATTTCATGGTGAACTAAGGAATTGTACTTGGTCATGTTTTACCTAAATATATAATACTAGTGGGATAGTCCATAGTTGGTTCAATTATTTCTCTTACCTAAACATGAACAGTGATATATATCATATAATTCCTTGATCACATTGGTTTATGTAGAAATTTCATCAAATATTTTAGTTAATCCACTTTTCTATTATCTATATTACCTCAAAAAGAATAATTTCTAGTCTTTGATAATAATTTAAAATATAATAATTTAATATTTGAAATAAAAAATTGATAACCACTCATATAGTCCAAACACAAAATTGGGACTTACCCTTTGAAATAATGACTGGCACCATTGATTTCTCTAATGGTGTTGTTTTAAGTCAGAAGATAAAGAAAAAATATCATGTCATTTCTTATGATTCTAGAACATTCGATTAAGCCTAAAATAATTACAAAAACATTGAAAAATACTTTTTTGTTGTTTTATTTTCTTTAGTTAAGTTTATATTTTACTTTTATATTACATAGGGATTGAATTCGTTGATTATTCTATAATAAAATTTTTAATGGAATAGCATGATACCATACCAAGACATTAAATAATTATTTTATTGTTACATGAATTTTATGTTTAAATAAGGGACAATAAATGATTTAAAAATATTATGGTAGACCATTTAAGATAAATACCCAATATTATTTATAATAATTCATCAGAACTTCCATCCAATAAATTAATCATTTCCTGAGGTGAAATTGTATGGTGATAAGAAATAGAGAACTTGAAATGTTGAGTTAGTGAATTAAATTGTTGTTGGTGAAATATCCCATTGATTTTCTGAAAAAAAAAATTATTTTTAGTTATTTAAATAAATATATTTAGGATGATCCTTACATATGCCATGTTCGTAGTGATAAAATTATGTGAAGATGAATTCCTATATCTAAATTCATATTATATATAAATATTTTCAAACTTTTATGCTATAATGGGAACTTGAGATCTTTATTAAATTGTATAAAAGTAATTTTTTATGGTTAATATTAGACTAATACTTTCAAATATTCCTTTGAGTTAAGAAATTAATTTATATGTTTCTAGTATCAATGAAATATTTCAAATGGAAATGAAATTCCACAATAACCCCTTCTGTTTTTTGATGTGTTTGATGCATGTGGAATTGATTTCATGGGTCCCTTAGAACACTTTTTCATACCTTTAAAAATAAATTATTTTGAATTATGTTTCAAAATGGATATTATCCATTACCATAATAAATGATGAAGGATGTTTTTTTCAAAATTTTTAAAAGAACATATATTTTTTAGATTTGTCTTCCATAGTTTCTAATCACTAATCAAGACACCCACATTAGTAATGAAACATTAGAATATGTCCTGATGAAATATGGATCCATAATAAAGTTTAAACATTTTATCACCAATAATCTAACAGAATTGATGACCTATAAAATTGATAAAACGAGAACATTTTGGAAAAAAATGGTCATCCAAATAGAAAAGACTACATATTCTGGAAATATGAATCACCCTAAGAATGCATAACTAATTTTAAAACCCAATGTGTAGTTTCAACCTTTATATTATTATATGGAAAATATTTTTACATATCATTTGAGTTAGAATGAAAATAAATTTTTGTTGGGAAAAAATCAACATGAATCTATTTCATGTTTAAATAATAAAGAAATATTTTTTGGGGGGATTGTAAAAAAATAAGAATATTTCATTTGAATTGTGTAGGTTGTATTAGGATAAAGAAACAAATTCATGATCATGGTATTCTCAACAAATAATGAAAACGAGTTGAAAAATTTATGTTGTATGAATTAAAAATAAAGTCATTTTCAGGTAAATTTCATTCCAAATTGTAAGGTCCCTACATTTTCATTCATATTTCTTTCTTTTTGGATCTATAAAAATTAAATAATAAAACAAATAATCACCTTTCATTGCTAATTTTCACTAATTGAATCATTTCAATGAAAATATTCTTGATTTTTCATGATATGAGTTCTATTTTCATGATATAGAATACCATTGATCATTAGATTATGTATTTTCATACAGCATGATTTTTTTCCAGGATTTTTTTATTTTCTCACTCATCAATCATGGAACAATGATGAAATATTACCAAATTAGTTTGGGTGGAAAAAAAATTTTCATTTTAGTATTTTTTTGTGAAATATTTTTCATTCCATTTTTTTATATTTTTCTACACTTTTTATTTTTTTTATGTTTTTTTATTTCATATTTACTGTGTCTTTAAAATATTTTTCATCTCAAGGCAAGAACATTTATAATTTTTTAAACCCAATATAATGAATGAGTTTATTTTCCTTAAAAAGTAAAATTTAATTTATTTTGAAATAATAGAGTTCTCGATTAAAAAAATCTGGAATATCATGAATATATGACTCTTTTTTAATCCCACCTCTCAAACCATATTATAAATTTAATATTAATAATACTATAAAGAATTTGAACTATTTTTATATTTTCTTCACATTCACCTAAACTTTTTATATAACCAAAAAAATCTTCATTAACTAAAATTTTCTTCACATCATTCAAAACCATGGAGTTTGAGGCTATTGGGTTTTAAATGATTGGGTCATTTATATTGTGACTAAAAATCCCATTTTAATGAATATACATTTTATTCAAACTTACATGAACACTTTTACTATTAATAACCTTAGAATCCATGAAAAACCTATTAGTTATCCACATTACAAGCCATTCTCATTATCTACATTGTATAGAATGTAATATTACAAGATTTAGTATAATTCAAGGTTGAGGGAGTTGTCTTCTGTATAGGGAAATTATTATTTGGGGTTATTGTGGGAAGATAAATTGTTAGATGAATACTTTTTCTACTAAAAAGGAGAAATTCTACTTGAAGTTGTGTTTTTATAGATCTTTTCACATGGATTATTGAAACAAAACTATAATAATTTTTTGGTGATAATGATACTAATAAATGAAAATAAATATTAGTTTTATGAATCTGAAAAAAAAAATTCATTTGAGAATGTGGATGGATGCTTACACCATATTACAAATCTTAGGTTTTCCTCTATTACCTTCACTATCTTAGAGTTATTCTAAAATTTTATTATAGAAAACAAATTGGTAGAGCTATTAAAAAAGTGAGGGTAGGGGGAAGAATATCTTGGTGCTACGAATTTTTTAAAATTCATGAAATGTACCTTGATATTTTCAATGATACTAGAGATAGTATATTTATGGGAGAATAAGGAGAAACTAGACTTCAATGAAAATTGACCATGTAATTTTGGCCCCAAATAGAGGTAAAACCTCTTTTTTTGTCCCATAATTTTTACATTTTGACAAACTAATCAAATTCTTTGGGATAACCTTGAAAAATTCGACATGATTTTACTTGACTTCATTACATGCATTAGGTGGATATATTAAGGTTTATCAAAATTATGGTGATTCTTACATACATTTTGATGAGGATTTTTTTTTAAAATAGATATTTGTTGGAATAGTATAAATTCAAATGAATTATTTTATTTATTCTCATGGGATAATAAATAAAATATAAATGGATTCAGTGAACTAAATACAAAATATTTAATAACTGTTATTTCTTATTCATGATAATTTTTACATCTTTGTGTTAAACTGGTGACTCTCATGGGTTTATTAAAGGAAATAATTTTAGTGTTATATTTGTTTCTTACTTTTCTAAAGTCCAAGTTCAATGTGTGGGGTAATTTTAAGAGTTTTTATTTTAATAATTTTCTTTTTGATTTTCAAAGAATAAATCACTACTAATTTTTTATTTTAAGATGGTTTTCATCACTTTTGGTTATCAAGACTCTTGTTAGAAATTTTAGTGAAAATACCTTAATTCATTATTTTCACATGATTTAAATAATTTCTAGATTTCATTGATCAAGTGATACTTTTTGTAAAAATTTTTGTGAATTATATCAAAATTCAGTTTTTCATCTTGAAATCATATATTTTGGCTAAATTTGTGAGTTTTTAGGATATTTTGAGTCCACCACGTAAGTCAATTTTTCCTACATGTGATAATTTACTCTTGTAGATTCTACCTCATTGGATATTTTCTACTCATACTATATTTAAATTTATCACAAAACTTATACTCTATGATATTCTTCTAAGGATCATCAGACACATTTAGAACATGTATTGTTATTGGCACTCACATAGGAGTTTTTGGGAATTTGTATAATATTTCTAACCATTTATTTTATTTCTCATCTCGTATGATATTTATTACCCACATCATTGTTTACTTTGTGAACTATTTAGGAATTAGGGAAATAAAAATTCCTTCGACTAGATTTCAACTAACCATACACCTTGGCCACATGGATTTTATTGAATAGATAGATAAAGAGTTTATTAACGTAGGGTAATTACATATAAAATAAAATAATCAAGACTCCTACGAATTAATTACTCATCCATTTGATTGAATAACTCGTTCCGTTACAACGTGGATTCCATCCATATGAAGTGTTTTCATGAGCATAAATCTTTTTGAGGAATCTTAAAATTGGAAATAAAACTAAAATATTTTACCTCCATGTTCCTTGAATACCCAAGCCCTAAAAATAAGAAGAAACACATGCATATGTACGGAGATAGTATGAATTTGTAAAGACAGATATTGTGTGGAGTGGATAGGTACGAGGACTATGTTAGTGTTTTCACAATGAATAATGAGGATGACGATATTTGGTTTATGTAATATTTGATAAACTATCTAGTGGTGATGGTTGTGTGATCCAAGTATGAAACCTTCCAAGTATCTATGCATTTCATTATAACTTTTTTATATTTCATTGGATCTTTATTTTTGAATGAAATAGTTATTCTTTCTTGAAAACATTTATTCTAAACTTCTCTATATAGTTGTTCAGTTAATAAATTTTTAGTGATTTGTCTCCCTTTTTAAACTTATTTTACAATGTGATTTCTTTGTACATATTCAGTTTAGATTTATTTTCTAGAGGTATTTAGGCTTATGAATCACTTTTATAAATAAAAAAACACGTATAATAAGGCCTTGATATATTTTTTAAGTAGATTTAGGTGGTTACCAAGAGTCCTTTAGGTAAACATTGAGAAATAAAAATTAAAAAATATATTTATTCAAGGAATAAGGGGGATTATAAGGGATCCACAATTTCCTGGGTAACTAATTTAAACTCTGATTTTTACTCCCAATATCTATCAGTTTCCATTCTTATATTTTTTTTCTTTGAATCATAAATTAAATTATATATTAGATTTAATTTTTTTTCAAACTCAAGTATTCTCTAATTTGGTTATAATTTTTCATAAAAATAGAAAACCAATGTGATAGTGAGATACTTTTGTCTATCAACCTTTCTGAGAGACATCTCAAGGGGATACATTACTGTATTTCTTTAGGTGATTATTTTTTATTAGATCTGCATGATTGATCTCTCACCATTCAAATCCAACCTATGAAATTATCAATGTTATACACAACCACACTCTAATTGAAAAATCATAATGGCCTATGTAAGAAATGTATAAATGTATGAAGGCTCTCATGATAGGTATCTGACCAACCATAGGTAGTGGTGATTCCTAAAATTCATACACCCCTAATTATATCAATGACTATATTATATTCTAGGTGATGTAATTTGATGTTTAATTCTTGATAACAAGTCTCTATTTATTACCTCATGAGTCTGTTCTTTATATAATTTATAAAACTCATTGATTCATGTAAAATCATATTTTCACACTAATCAAAACAATTAATTTCAACCCAGGATAATCTATTATTATCATCAATTATGGATAACTAAATCTCATTTGAGTTTATATTATCATTCCATTGTTAATGTAATATAAATTTTATTAAACATGAATGAATGATAAATTGATATTTCATTAATTATAAATTATGATAAATTTTATAATCATTATATACAATCATTCGTGTATCCTATACAAAGAGAAAAAGCATGACCGTCATGCTTATTTGGTGATGTTTTTCTCAATAGATTTGATATATTATCCAATGTATCAACACAATAAGTATTTATATCACCCTTATCAGTAATATGTCTAATTTGATGGAACATGTAAAGGATGTGTTTGGTCCATTGGTGAGACCAATGTTCCATGGAATAAGTAATATATCTATTATTGTCAAATAATATCGTGATTAATCCCACAATTCATAGAACCACCCTAAGTTCATAAATGAAATTATTAATTTAACATCTTCCTTTATATATTATCATATATGGATGTACTCTACCTTTGTTGTTGATTTCATTATGATAGATTGTTTGTAACTCTTAAAAAAAATTCACCACCATATAGGAAATATAGGAATCCAAATTGATATCTCATACCTTCATTACCATGTTAAAAAATGGAATTAGTGGAACCATTTTCACTAATCCAACATTCTATTATGAAGACAAATTATATATCTTTAAATCATTCAATTACATAAATATGCTTTTAATAGTGATCCATGGACTCTCTCTCTAAGAGAGGATTGGTATAAACTAGTTACTATTTAAGATTAAGAGACATCATGCCATGTACACAATATTTCATACAAGATAGATCATATATAAGATTCATAAGAAGTCAAATCCATTATTTATAAATATTTAGTATGATATTTAATTTTTTTATTACTTTTGTTATGAAACCCTCGTAAATTCCCCTTATTGTATTTCTACATGATTATCTTTTTTAACACCTTAACCACATATGTTTTCTAACTCAGTTCGAACAACATGTTTGATCTATCTCTATTGATTTTCATACATAATGAAAAACATCGTGCCACTATAGATATATTATATTAATTAATTTTGGTCCTTTTATAATTTTTATATGTTCCATGCATGATTTTTTATTGAATTTTTCCGTCGACACATAGTTTTTCTCACAAGGTTTTGGAGAAAAATTTGAATGATGATTACAAAGAATAACTCACAAGGAATTTGCATATATTATTTAATTTGAATGGTCTGTATTTTATAGGTAGGGAATGGGTTATGCATGTTATATGGGAAAACATGAAATTTAACTATCCATGGGAGTTATTTCGTGAATGTTAGGAGAACAGTTATGAGTAATCTTATGGAAAAACCATACGAGTCCATTTTTTTGGATCCTAGACTTTGTAGGGGCACATTATCATTTTAATTTTCGTTTGAATCACATAAATTTGTCTGACTGAAAGTTTAATAGGTGTATGTGGAAGGCTAGGTTTAAAGGCATGATACACGGGTAAATTGGGGCACACTATATATGTTGCACATTTTATGCACTGTTAGAGGAAGTTGTGAAAGTGGGAGCCAAACCATGCTTCCTTGGATAGATGAATTCCACACTGTTGGAGACCAGTTTATAAAAACATGCAGGCCAACCTAAGTAATCATGGGACTTTATTCTTCTTGGACATAGGTAGGCACATGATTTAGAAAAACATACGCAAAAACCATGTTCCCCATTAAAAAGTGGGAAATTTCACTTTTCCCTTCCCTTTATTTTAAGTTCCTCACCCAATTTTCACCCCATTTTTTCCTCTTCTAGACTTAGTGAAGATCTATAACCATAAAGAGCTCCCAATGATCAATATTCTTCAATTCAAGGATCTCTGAATTGTTGTTTTCTGCAGATCAAAACATTGTCTAAGTCTAATTATTCTCTCTAATATCTTTATTGGATTGACTCTTGTGGTTTCATTCTTCTTATTCCATATCCCTATAATTGTATTTCTCTATTGGATTTTAGGTTGGGGATTAAAAGGTGATTGAATCTAGATATAATTCTATGTTTAAGGTTGATTTCATCTATGTATTTGAAGTATGTGATCTACCAGTTATATCCCATATTTTTTATTGATTTGTGCATGTGTGATTTTGATATTTCATAAATCTTGATTTTAATTTTTCCCTTTAGTAATATTTTTAAAAATGGTAGGATACATGAAGAATTGAACACCTAAAAGTCCCCATGGGATGCATCTATATTGATTATACTAGATTAGTGCCACCCATGTGGTGTGCCAACATGCCCAAACATAGAAAATTGTAATGTTATGAAAAGAATTAAACTGGGAAAATTTAGATCCCATGATAAATATATTTACACCTTAGTTTATTAGAAAAGGGAATAATGATGGGCATGTCTAGTATTTGATATTGACATACCAAATTTTTTCTCTTAATATAAAATGGGTTTGATAAAATAAAGTGATTGTGTTGTGTGGCATATGAATTGTACATGAAATGCATATAAAATAAATAATTGTCAAATCAATTTTGTAAATCGGATAAATCATGTGAATTGATGAATTCTATGAAATGGTTTAACATATTACAATTATAGAATATAATAAATAGTTTATGGTATGAAAAGGGAAAAGGGTTACATGGTCTATTCCAAGTGAATAGTAAATATGTTAGTGGGTTAACTCATAAATAGAATTAACATGTAAAATGAAATATGAAATGAATATTTTATATCTATTGATTAAGTTTTCTTTTTGATATGGTATATATATTAAATGGATAATATGAAGGTGAACATGGAATGGTGGTGTGATATTTCAGATTGAGGCTCATCCCACATGTCATGTTGGACTGAAGATCTAAACCCCACCCTTGAATGAATGGGTTAGGGAGTCGTACTGATGCTATAGGCCCCTATATATTTTGACGACACCATTGCTGGTGCCCTACTGAGTTATAATCACACCTTTCTCGGGCTGCCATTTGGTACCCTGGCAGATTTCATGGATGTAGGTCAGGGAAAGGGAAAAGACCATACTCTAGGGAGTTTATTTGGTCTTGGGATGTTCATGGATAAGTATCCATACATGGAGTCAAGTCCCATTTTTTAGATTAAATTATTTATCTTTATTTTGGTTTTTTCACTTTTTGAACTATTAGCATGACATGGCATAATCCTTGTTTTGTTTTGTTTTGTACCCTATATGGGAATGATTTTAAATTCATTTTCTATCTAATGTTTATTGTTTCCTTTATTCTATATGGTATTTGTTGTTGGTTACTCTGGTAAATATGATATAGTCTCTCCATGTGAATTATTTTACCCGCACTACTTATCAAAAAAATTTGGCATATGGGGAGGCGCTCTTGAGGTCAGGTGGTGAACTAGCTCAGGAACTGATTTAGTGGATCTCGAATTGGGGGTATTACAAAATGGTATTATACGGGTTTCGTCTCTATATTATTATTATTTTAGAGATGTATATGGAATATTAGTATGTGTTTAGTCTTAGGATAGAGCTCATTATTTGGAGTATCTAGCCCATGTACCCAGGGTGGGAATTGTTTTCCTTGATATGTGATGTTATTGTTGAATGATATTTCACAATTGGGTGGTGCACTTTTTTCCAATAAGACTATTTTATAATAATTTCTTGTGCCCCGAATTGAATGAGATTGTGACGTCATGCATCATTTTATGAACCTAGGGATATCAATGGCATACATCATGATAGGCACACATGGGATGGGTATGTGGGGTATGAAAGGTAGAATTCACTTTACTTCTTGAAAATGTGAAGAAAATGGTGACTAATAAAGATGGTGAAAATGGGTAACTAAAAAATAAAGTTAACTAATTGTTAAAGAATTGTGTTTGATAATTGTTCATAAATGATTTAAAATATTGGTTGAAACATGTTGTGACGTGGGAATCGTCTCTAAAAGGGAAAGATATGTGTGTGAAAGTGTAAACTATTTAAAAAAATTTGTATCTAAAGAAATATTTTTTACTTTGTAAGATGTTTTTTCCCTTGTTATCCATAGCTCACAGAATGTATTTTTGAGCTTAGTGTTCTTGATGTTGTAATATCTATTGGGATAGAGTATGTGAAAGGGGTTGTTTTTGGATAGTGGAGAGCCTTATTTTTTTGAAATTATTTATACTTCTTATTATGTGTTGTCAGATTCATACTTGTAATTGTATAGAAATTTCATTGTAATGATGTGTGTTTGTTGGGAAATAAGATAATTTCATTTAGAATTTTCCTCTATAAGTGGAACATGATACCTCAGTGATTTGGGGAAATATTTTAGAAGATACGTTCTATGAGATCTTTTCCCATTTTATAAAAATGATTTAAAGGGACCTACGTTGGGTTGTGCCATGTATGTTTGAGCTGACTAAAGAGTTTTAGCTATAATGCTCAATAACTTATTTTTGAAATGGTGGACTTGATGCAACTGAATTTCGGATATAGTTTATTTTTAAAATTCTTGATCACTAATAGAATCCTATAGAGAAGACAATTAATTTGGATACTTACATGTTGTGAGGCCAGGATAAATGATTTTGGGATGTTTTGGATCAGAATAAGTAGGTTGGTGGTATAACATTGAAGGATTTACAAGAAATGTTTCTCAAACATTTTTATTCAAAGGAATTGAGGAAGGAAAAGGCTATAGAGTTAATGAGTCTGATCCTGGGCTCTATGTTAGTGATAGAGTATGATGGCTGATTTACTGACTTGATATGATTCATTTTGTCATTGTTAGGTGAAGAGGTAGACACAGAGAGACATTTCCTAGATGGAGTTAGACAGAGATCATGTTGTAGGTAAATATATTTCATTAAAATATTTTTGTTAAAGTGATGGATCAGGCCCCTATTTTTTAAGGGAACCATAAGGAGGATTCTGGTGTTGTGAATGAAATAAAAGTTGGTCAAATCAATGGTGTAGCTTCTAATGGAAGGAAGTTCCTCATTGATAGTTTACCCTAAGGCATTAGTTGATAGGGTATTTAGAAGAGGGAACAAATTTTTCAAGGAAGCGTACAATACTTCTATTATCTGAACAGTAGGACAAGTCACATGTGTGGATAGTGTCCATGACCACCATGTGAGTAATTATCATGTTGTAGGTTAGGGAATTTACAATGTTTATTTATGAACCCATGATTGTTGGGAATTTATGGAGGACCAAGGATGATTCAGAGAACATGCAGGGGTCAGTTACCCCATATAAGGAAGGTGGTTGAGGCTCCATCGATCGTACCTATTAGGGTAATGGACATGGTACTCTAGTGAAAGAGAATCCATATCATTAGGGGTAGTGTGGCACCATGAACTCCATCTCAAAAACACGGATAGTGGGTATTTCAACTTCTTTCAGTTCAGTTTACACCTAGAGGTCACAAGGCTAGACCATCAACTGTTCAAGGTACAATCATTGTAGCTTCCATGCTTTCTGGAATTATATTTGATACAGGTTCATCACATTATCATATCTATACATAGTTTTTAAGTGTTTTTTCCTAGAGGTGGAATATTTTTGTGGGGGTTATGTAAATTGATACACTATTCTGGTTGAGAATTAAAAATATCAGGTAGTGTAAGGGGTGTGCACTCAAGATTCTTGTATACCATTTCCTATTGGAGTTTTTTGTGCTCGACATGTAAAGTTTTGTTTTCATTTTGGAATATACTAGTAAGTATTTCTACCAGAACATATTGATTGTTATCTTTTTAGGGTTATGTTCACATATCATGATGGGGATACTTATTCCTATAGTGGTGAATGGTATGTCTGAGAAGAACGTGAAGAGCCAGTTTGTCAATAGTAGGGTGAACTTATAGAACAAGTGGAATGTATCTTTCTTGATAATGAGTGAGTAGGTAATATTTCCATTCCTCTTATGGTGGATCAATTTCCAGATGTGTTCCTTTAGGACTTCTCTGGGATGATGCCTGAAAGGGTTGTTATGTTCATGTTAGAGTTGCTACCTGGGCCAAAACCAGTTTCTTTTCCTCCATAAATAATGACACCATCAGAGATCTAGGAACATAAAAATCAGTTATATGAATTAGATAACAAGGGATTTATTCATATTAGTACATCATAGTTGGGATACCTAGAACATTTTTTCAAGAAGTCGTACGGATCATTGTGATTATGTTTCGGTTATAGGAAGATGAATATGGGGACAATTTAGAATAGATGCCTTATTCCTCAAATCGATGACCTTTTCAACTAGCTAATTGGTTCTTCATTTTTCTTTAAGATTCATCTAAGATCATAGTACCATCAACTATGGATGAGAACATATTATGTTACATGTACTACCTTCACGAGTAGGTATGGATAGTATGGGTTTTTGTGATGTTATTCATGTTGACCAATGTAGAAATAGTGTTTTTGACCCTAATGAACTGAATCTTTCTCCCATACCTAGATCATTTCATGGTGCTCTTTGTTAAGGAAATCTTGGTGTACTGTAAAACTCTTGAATATCATGTCAAACATCCCAACATTATTATGATTACACTAAGAGAGAACATGTTATACCCCAAGAAATCCAAATTTCAATTCTGGATCGATAGGGTCAATTTCATGGGTAAAATAATTTACGTAGAAGGTGTGTCAGTGGACGTAGAGAAAGTGAATGAGGTTGTTTCTTGGGAAAATCCCATGAATATTTCTGACATCTGATGTTTTCTTGGATTGGTCGGCTATTTTCCAAATGAAAAATAGAGAATTTTCCCAATTGGAAACACCATATTCAATCTTGACCATGAATTTCATCAGGTTATAATGATTTGTGGAATGTGATAATTCTTTACAAGATTTAAAGATATAGCTTACTACTGCACTAATTTTAATCTTACGCAATCTAGGTAAGGGGTACGCCTTGACTTTTTGATGAATTTGGTGTAGAAATTGGAGTGATATTGATGTAGGATGATCTATTGGTTTCATACAATTAAATGTATTTGATGGTTCATGAAAACAATTATCTTACTAATGATATTGATTTGTTCATGATGGTTTACGCCTTAATGAATTGGAAGCACTGCCCATTGGGAGAGCAGTTTGCAGTTTATGCCAATCATAAATTTCTTAAGTATATTTTCTAGCAACATGAAATGAATCTTTAGTAGTGAAAATGGGATGAATACATGAATTATTTTTATTTTGAGTTTTTTACATGACAGGAATGGGAAACATTGTTGAAATTTCATTGAGTTGTAAGGCTCAGAATCAGGTAGTTCAAGAATCTAGTTTTGAGTGGTGGATGATGAAATTGATTGCTGAGATGAATCTGGAGGTATATGATTGGCATGTGATGATATCACTTTCATCCTTGGAAGATTTATCCACACTTATGATCCATATCAAAGAGAATTAGTACAAGGATACCGAATTGTTTTCTTTTATTGGAAATCTTAACGATGGGGAGTCACCTTTTGGTTGGACTATTAAATAGGATGGGATCATTTGTGTGTGGGTTCACATTGTTGTTCTAATGTGTATGTGAGAAGAGTTGATGTGTAATTTTCATTCATTGGCATGGGAAGTGATACCTAGTTTGACCAAAACATCATGTGATATTTATAGGCAATATTGTTGGCCAGGGATAAAGAATGAGGTTCAAGTTTCATTGCAAGATAACATACCTTCCTACATGTGAAGGCTGAGAATCTGTGGCCATGTGGTTTGTTACATCCTGTTACCTTTCTGTAATGGAAATAGGTGGACATGATGATGGATTTTATGGTGGATCTCTAAAGGATGCCTCATAAGAATGATTTGATCGTGGTAGTTTTTCATCAGTTGACTAAGGTAACTCATTTCTTACCAATTTTATTGACTTTTACCATTGATCAATTGGGTTTGTTTATGTTTGAGAGGTAGTGTGGCTGCAAGGGTTGACACAGACCATAGTTTTAGATTATGATCTACATTTTACATCATACTTCTGGTAGGGATTTCAAAACGCACTTAGTACCTTGGTTTTTTTAGCACATGTTTTCACCAGTAGAGGGATGGGTAGTCTGAGTGTACAAATCAAGTGTTATATGACATCATGATAGATTGTGTTCTAAATTTTAGTGGATTTTGGAAAAATCTCTTTGCACTTGTTGATTTTTCCTAAAATTTTATTTACCTGACCTTTATTCATATGGAACCCTTCTGAGGCACCCTATGGTAGACCATGTAGATCTGCATTTTGTGAGATAATGGCTTGGGAATAAAGGTTGTTAGGAACAAGTTTCAAGTAGGAGATGTCGGAGAGGATTAAGATGATTCAAAAACATATAAAAACAATTCATATTATGAAAATATCATATGAGGACAATCATCATCGGCCTCATATGTTTATTTTTAGTGATCATGTGTTTCATCTGGTGTCTCCAGGGCTGGGTCACTATCGGATTTGAAATCAGGATGAGTTGGCACCCATGTATGTATGTCCATTCAAGATTGTGGAGAGAATACTATTGGTGGAATATCAGTTAAAGCATTCAAATTGGTATTGTGGTATGAATAATGTTTTTCATGTGCCATGGATTTGGCACTATCACCTTGATCCATCTCATGTGATTGATATTGAGGATATTCATCTTGAGGTTAATGCATCCTTTGGGGAGAATTTTGTCCGTATTGTGAAACATAGTGAGAACACGTTGTGGGAAAATATTGTACCTTTATTTGGAATCTTATTTACCCTGGTAATATTCATGAAAAATCATGGGAGATATATTTAGATATATGGGCTCAGTGGCCAAATCTCTTTGCTTTTGAATCTTAGTGACATTTAAGTAGAGAGGCTTGAGGACGAGCTGTTATAAGGTGGTTAGGTTGTAGGATCCTAGACTTTATAGAGTTTTGTTATCATTTTGATTATGGTTTTTATACATTAGATTTTTCTAAATAATATTTTTGGGTGTTTGAGGAAGAATGAGTGTTTTTTGAGGGTTTGGGACGCAAAATTTTTGGAAGTCGGGCCTTCCTGTGCATGTATCATGCTTTGTGCACTGTTAGAGGAAAACATACCAGGGTATTGAATCCATGATTCATCGGATTGAGATATTTCACAAGGTAAGTGCAATATCATCCAAACCATGTGGGAGTCCATAGGTATCCAAGTTACATAACCCCTCTTGGATAGTGGTAGGAACATTGTTTTTACATAGTTAGGAAAAATGTGGGGTTAAACTGTGTATACCATTAAAAAGTGAGAAATACCCCTTTTTCCCTCAGTATTTTAAGTTCCTCACACTATTTTCACCTTATTTATTCATACACTATAGCTAGTGATGAACCTAAACCACCATGTCCTCCAAAGTATAAATATTCTTATGTTTATTTCTGTTTGGAGATCTATTTGTTGGGAATCGAGGCTCAAGTTATGTCTAATGATCCTCTTAAATTTATTTTATAGATTAGGGCTTGTGGTTTCATTATTCTTCTTCCAAATACCTAAAACCCTTTTCCTCTAGTGGACATTAGGTTGGGTATTCAAATGTTTCTTGAATCCATCTCTAAATATAAGGTTAATAGTGCATTCATCTTCTGATTTGTGGTAGGTGGTCAATAAGCTATATCCAATAGTTTTTCACTAATTTGTGCATGTGTGATTATGATATAGTTTCTACATTGATGTATATATTTTTTTCATATGCATGATTTTGTAAAATGGACTGATAAATGATGAATTGACCCACTATTGGTCCCTATGGGAATCACCAAGAATGATTATACTATATTAGATCTACCCATGGGGTGTTCCAACATTCCTGAATGTGGAAAGTTGTAATGTTAAGAATAAAATTACCTTCTGATAAAGTAGATCCCATGAATAACATGTTGAATAATTAGTTGAGTTGAAAAGGTAATTTTGATGGTTTTTTCTAGAATTTGATAATGGCATGAGAGATTGTTTGGATTAATATAAAATGGGTTTGAAAAAATAATGGGATTATGCTATGTAACATATGAATCGTACAAGAAATACATAAGTGGGTAAATTATTGTTATATTAATTGTGTTATTGGGAAAATTCATGCGAATAGATGATTTATGTGAAATGGTTTAACGTATGGGAATTGTTAAATATACTAAATGGGGTTTGGTATGAAAAGAGGAAAGATTTAAAAGATTATTCCATGTGAATGGTATTTTTGTTAATCGTTTAGTCCATAAGGATGATTTATGTGTTAAAGGAAATATGAAATGTGAATGTTATGTGTATTGATTATGTATGGTATTTGTTATGGTATTTGTGGTAAATAGATACTAAGAATTTTCATGGCATGGTGATGTGGGATAGAGGACTGAGGCTCCTCCCATGGGTCGTTTTGGACTAAGGCTCTAAACCCCTCCCTTTAATGCACAGTTTAGGGAGTCAGATCAACACTCTAGGCCTCTAATGGATGCATTGTTTGAGACTACCTAGACTGGGGCTCCAATGTAAGTGTGTAATGGTTAATTATGATATTTTTATCCCAATTGAGATAATGAACTTCACTGATTCCCTTATTCATAATAATTGATTGTCTTAGGCCACTATAGAAATGATATAAATTCTAGACCCCTAGAACATGTGATAAAAAACAATTTATTATAAAAGATTCCATAAATAATGAAATGTAATTAGTGAGGGAATTAGTTAATGTAAATTTGTTATCAAATGGGACTCGAGTTCTCTTTTTTTTCTCTTAATTTATTTAGCACTAGCATGCACTGTCTTTTTAGACTGAATATTTTGTAAACACCATTGATGGTGGCCAACTCAGTTGTAGTCACACCCTACTTTGGCTACCATTGGGTACCTAATCAGTTTTCTTGGTTGCTGGTTAGGACAAGGTAAAAGACCTTATGATAGGGAGTTGAGTTGGGATTTGATTGAGCATGGATGAGGATACAGACTTCGTGTTGGGACCCATTTTTGGGATTCACCTATTTGTCTTTATTTTTAGTTTTCATCACTTTTGGAACTATTATCATAAAACGGAATTGTCATTATTTTGATATGTTTTTTTTACCCTATTTGGAAAATATTGGTAATTCATGATCTATTTAATTTTCATTGCTTCCTTTATTTTATATGGAATCTACTATGGCTTACTCTTGTAAATATGGTACAGTCTCACCACATGAATTATTTGACCCTCAGTGCTAATCCCTAACCTCTAGCATATGGGGAGGTGTGCCTAAGTTCATTTGGAAACTCAATTCAACGAACCAGTTTAGTGGCTCCTAGGTTGGGGATATTACACATTTTTATTATCTAGTGAATCATGTAACGTTAAGAAATGTTTTTCCATACCCTATAGTATTACCATGTGAGTTTCCATATTATTTAAGAATAAAAAATTCTTGTTTTTTTATTTCATTATTTTAATATGGATCACCCTCCCATTTTATTCTCCTTCATATCTAATGATACAACACACATGGGTGTGTCAATCCTTCCTTATACGTTGATCATTAATCTGTGTTAAATTAAATCAAAAAATATTTCTGATTTAAAGCCTTTTTTATTCTTATTTACCTTCTCCTAAATCCCCTATATCTTTCTATATTGGTTTCCATCCCTATTTTTAACCCTAGGGTCTACTAGGGTTTGGTTTCTATTCTGATATGTCTTAATAATTTGAGTTTTGTAGTTATTTCTTAATTTAAGTTCCTCAAGGCTTGTTTGTGAATTCTCGATCATAAGTGTTAACTTATGACTTAATTCTCACTGAAGTGAAATGGATATTTTTGTGTATTTCCTTATATTGTATAAATATTATCTTCATAATTATTTTAAATAATTTTTATTTAAAATTAATTTCATATGTAATACTTTTATTAAATTATAAAATAATTATAAGGTGGTTTCTTTCCATGACTAAGGGTTTTACATGGAATTTAAAGTTTTTCTTGTAATTAAAAATATTGATAAAATTTTTATAATAAAATTTTAAATATATGTGATTTTTTAATTAATGTATCCCTGTTTTGGTCATGTATAAAGTCAAAAATTGAAGTTTCAGACACTTGTAGATTTTATAGTAAAATATGGTTCTACTTTATTTAATTTAATAATGACTTTATGTAGATTTTTATAGAATGTTATTATGAAAGTGATTTTAAATGTATTTATTTTATATAATGGTTTAAAATTTAATTTTAAAACATTGAAAAAATGGATGTAATCCCTATAACATTTTAGTGAATAGTAATTTAGAAGTTTGAATGATTTTTAAATGGTCTATCTGAGAAAGAGATAACTTCTTGATACCCTTATTGATTGTGGATCATATGGACTGTTACTTAAGGGGCTTACTTATAGAATATTATGAAACTACTGAAAATTGAAAGGGGTTGCTCGTTTAGATGGTGTAAGAGGTAATATAATATTGTTTGTTTTTGATTCTTTGAGCCCTGTTATGTATAAAATCTTATTGGTGTACATACATGGAGATCCTAGGAATCTTAATAGGGTATGAGATATAGTTATTATCTGGTCACAATTAGACAAACTACATATTATATTGTATTGTAGTTCATAGGGGACTATCATTGGTGAGGCTGATTTAGAGAAGTTAATTATTTATATACATAGGAATGCATGAATAGGACAATGGATTGTTCCAACCCAAGTATATATAGGGTTGATTCAGAAGATTTTAATGAATTTATTATGTTTACATTATGATCCACATTATATATCTTTCTTTATTTTATATTCTCTACCTCTATTTGCATGTGTGGAACCATGACTCTCTTTTAATTCCCATTTATGTTTATTTCCTTGGGATATGGTGCCATAGTTTGTTACTTTTATTATCATTTTTCTTTTTTCTTTTTTCATAAATTGTATTAATGAGATATAAAATGGGTACTTTTAACATGAATTTTGAAAGTCTATTTGAAATGTTTGTTTTCAATTTGAATGGGTTTGAGAATTGGAAAATGGATTTTAAGTGAATGTTTTCATTTATGATAAAAAAATGGAATTTTGTAAAATTATTAAGATGTGTTATTTAATTTTATATACCCAGGAATGATTATTTATATTTTAGTGTATATCAAACTTTAAAAAACTGTAATTTTTTTTAGTAAATAGCATGAATTCATTGTGGGACCTCTTGTGCTTGTTTTCAATCACACCCTTCACACACCATCTGGTGTATGCATCTCTTAAGGTTTTTTTTTCAGGTTTTCAAGATTTTCTCTTCTATATTGGGACATTGGGTGTTTCCTTTTTTCATATAAGTTGGATTTGGGTAAATATTATAACCATGGGTCATATGGAGATCATTAGTATAGATTTGGTTTTAGTTTTAATTTTTTTTCTTTCCGGTTGTATATATATATATATATGTTCCTTGATTTCCTGGATCTTATTTATTTGTACTTGTTTATTTATTTTCTAATTTTGTACTGTGATGTTAATTTATTATCTTTAGGTTTTTAAAATGAGATTTTATTTATAATTCAGTTTAAATAAAGTATTATTTTCAATTTTTTATACTCTGATTAGCTGTTTTAATATGGATGTTTTTATATTTATATTGAGGGTGAAATCATTCCCATTGATTTTTTGAGACCCTGTCACTAATTACTATCCCAGGGTGATTGGAAACATGCTTCTATTTTTTCATGAGTCAGCTAGGTGCCCAGTCTTAAAGTGGCATAGGTTTCTTCTTGATAAAATGGTATCGAAGAATCCCCAATTACTATTTTTGGTGTTCCTGGTTATTATGTACACTAAGATCATCATAGAAACTTGAGAGGAAGGTGTGGGTAAAGTACAATGAGCCTTTTCTGACCCTAATCCCTGAGTTTTCATGGGTATTCAAAACATGAGTCTTGACTTTGTGTCTAATTTTGGATTTCGATGATGGAAAATGATATGTTGTGATGATTTATTGGTCCATAATGATAATACCGATGATTTTAGGTGTTGTTTTTAGTTTCATATATGAAAGTGGTAGACAATATAGGGATAAATAATTAGCATACATGGTCAGGTAAATCGTGTGGAGCCCATATGGAATGGGTTTGTAACCACAATAGTGCATGTTTCCTAACTATAACATAGTTTACCAACTCATGCATCTAAATCATGTATATTTTCATTTCATAAACAAAAATGTTTATTTTTCCTTACTTTCTATTCATATTAACCCCACTAGTTTGTTACATTAATTTTATGTGTGATGAGGATTTTTCATGAAAATTAATTTTTTTAGTGTATATTGATTGAGATTATTTATTTGGTGTTTGGTTTTGTACCATAGATACTTTTTGTGATGTGTTTATAATGGTTTTTTTGGGTAAGTAAATAAGTAAATTCATTTAATCTTTTATTTTTAAAAATAATTTTATAATGGTTATAGAAATATGATTCATTCTGGTTTTTAAATATTGGTTTTTATATGAAATTTAGTGTTGTAATTTATTTGTGTTAATGTTTATGGAATTTATTTTATTTTAAATGGGTTTAAGGGTTTATTTGGTGTGAAAAGAGAATTTTATTTTGAAACGTAGAAATTCTGAAAGGTCACATTTTTAAATAGGATGTTTTGAATTTTTTTATTTATAGTTTCTTCAGGGAATTTTATTCTAAAAAAATTAAAATATATATTGAATTATGAAAAGTGGGTTTGATATTTATTCGATTTCTTAGTTTAATTCATGATTCCCTATAAATTATTTTATGTAAATGGTGGATCTTTATGGTTGTTTTTTGGAAAAAGGAAATTTTTTTAAGGTATTTTACATAGTAAATGAGTACCATTGGTTTTCCCCCTTAACATTTCAGACCATATGATTTGATTTCAGATCATGAACAGTTAAAATAATGATACATGATAGCTTTTATATGCCTCCCTAAAAGGTATTGATATAATATAGGATGTTATTATTTGTTCTAAGGTGAAATTATCATTTTTGGTGACTCAACCCACACACTGAGTGGAGTTTCGTACATAAAAGTTATATGATTATGTAATTTACATATTTGTGTTCTTACTCTCTTTGTGGTGATCTTGGTTCTAGGGAAGTGGTAATTAAATTATGATGGATGGTATTTTCCCTATAGAGTGGTACTTGTTTTGGGAGACTTTATTTTTGAAATAAAATGAGGGCTTCTTGGTAATTCCATTATAAATGATAAGGACTTTGAAATCAGTGTGTCATACTACATAATTTAGTGAATGGTGTTGAGTTTCAGTTTTTATTATTATCCATATTTTTTTGTCTTCTTTATATATAGGATTCAAAAAAATTGATGTGGTCATTTTGAGGATAGTGTCGTGATGGGTTGAGCATGGTGGACCTTTGGGTTGGCACTTGGGAAAACAGTTTGAGCAGTTCCTTTTATTTTTGTAACACTTGGTGGTGATGGTTTTGATATTTTAAGATCCCTATGGGATGGTATTTTGTGGTTTAGTTCTAGGTTTACCCATTGAGTGTGATGAAAAGGTATTAGATCCCATGTTGTTTTTTGATTGATTAATGGTTCTGAGTTTATCTTCAATGGTTTCTTATTTTAGGTTCCCTGTTGTGATTGGTGATGTTTTGAATCTTATCATTTGGATTTTAGTTTTGGATTTTTTTTCTTTTTGGGAGATAGAGTCGGTTCCTTCCATGGTTATCCATATTTCAGATAATCTAGTGTTTCTTGGAAAATTCATAAAGATATTCAATAATGTTTGGTGTCTAGTATCTTAGTATGTTTTTTCCTTTGTCTCTCCAATTATAGAATTTCCAAATGGTGGATAGACCCTTGTTTGGTCTTCATCAATCCTTGCATCATTAATTATGATCACATTGTGTCATTTGTGGAAATTTATTATGGTTTGGCAGACTTGATTCTATAGTTTATAGAGATCAGTTGTATCTAGTGGTTCCCTTCCTTAGGATCTCTTTAGTAATTTCACAACCCAACTCACCTACTTCCATGAGGTTTGGTTGTGAACTATTTTTTGATAACTCTATTTCATCTAAGGAATTTCTGGTAACAGAATTCAGCGTGGTAGAGAGTTTTTCACACCTCGTGTCACTGTAGATAAAATATTTTATATTATTTTAATTAATTTTGGACCTTTTAAATTTTATATATGTTTTGGGCATGATTTTTTTCTTTTTCTGGTGTTTTCATTTCTGTGCATGGTTTACCACGCATAGTTTAGAACACACCATGAAATGATGCTTATGAAAACCCATATGTAGGTAATTATTTATTTATTTTTAATTTGAACTGTCCCTCCTACAAAAAAAAGTGAATTGGTTTTTTGATTACTAGGGGAAAATATTAATTTTACACTTCTAGGTGAGTAAGTTCATTCATATTTGGTTCATGGTTTGCAGTAACCAAGTGAGTTTATTTTCTCACCAATTAATACATCATGGTTGGCAGATAGTTTCTCCAACTATGTGAGATACACAATTATCTAAAAATAATGTTTTCATTTTTTTCCTTCCTCAATTATAAGATGGTTTCCCAACCCATTTCCTTTCTCCTTCATGGTTCAGGAATGGTCACACATAGTAGTGTATCTTTTTCCCACTAATTTAACCATTAATCTCTTATACATTGATTCAAAGAATATTTTTGAATCTAAAGACCTATATTCTGTATATATCCATTCCTTTCCTACCCATTCTTTTTTTCCTTTTTGATTTTTTCCCTTATGAAAACCCTATGGCCTACTAGATTTGGGATTTGATTTTGGGATTCCTTAATCTAGGGTGCTTTATGGTTAGGGCTTTCCCCGAGTTCCTTTATCATTTTTTTAGAATAATTCATCATAAGATGTGATGTATGACTCAATTATCATTGAATCGAGGTAGGTTTTTTGTTAACTTTCTTAAAATGGAATATCATTTTGTGATTGAGGACTTTAAATACTTTAATTAAAAAAATTATATGCACTTGTGGTAGTTTGGTTAAATTGTAAAATGATATTTATATTGATTCATTATTACACTGAGGTTTTTACAAGAATCTAATGTGGTACTTGAAATTAGAAGTATTGAAAAAAAATATAATATAGTTTTTAAAATAAAATGTAATATTTAAAGTGTTTAGATCCAATTTGGGTCATGTAAAAATCTGAAGAGTTATGTTTTAGACCCTTAAATTTTATAATAAAAAATGCATTGATTAATTAATTAATTACCAAATGGTATAAATTGGATTGTTTTTAAGATATTTTTTATAATTTATTTCAAAGGGTTGATTTTAAATAATGGTTTGAAATGTAATTTCAATACATTAAGAATATTCATTGAATCCCAAGTCCATTTTAGTGAATGCCCATTTGGCACATTGAATTATTTTCAAATGGTGTGTGTGATAGAGAGAGAGAACCTATTAAGACCATTATTGATTATTATTGATATGTATTGTGGCATAATGATAATTTTTTTATAGAGCTAAAATGTTAAAGGGTTTATTTTTTATGATGGTGTAGGATGTGAGAAGAGATTTACGATTTTTGATTCATTGATTCATTTGATTGATCACCGCCTATTGATTTAATTACTTGTGGATCCTAGGAATATTTTTGATGTATGATATATAGTTACTATCTAGTGTCTATTATGTGAACTAGAACCACTATGGAATTGGAGTATATAAGGGTGTTCCACTGATTAATCTAGTTTTGAGAGGACAATTTTTTATTGACTTAGGTTTTCACCGATGGGCCTGGAAATGGTTCCAACTTGAGTATATCTTCGGTAACCTTAGGATAATTTTTTTAATTACCCATGTATAATTTATAATTTTATTTTAGGAAATTTCTTTTATTTCTGTTCTTTGGCTTGATTTGTGTGTGTGGCACTATACCTCTCCTTTAAAATTGGTTTTTTTATTTCCTTATGATATAATTCCTTATAATTTTTATTAAAATATTTTTTTGTTTTTATTTTTTGTTGAATTGTTTTAAATATATTTTTAAATTGGTATTTATAAAGTGAATTATGAATGTGGATTTGATATGATTTTTTTTCGAAGGGTTCGAGACCCAAGAAATAGATTTTAAGTAATTATTTTCATTTAAGATAAATAATTGAGTTTTGTAAAATGACTTGAATGTGTTATTGGATTTTTATCACCATTAATGAAAAATTATTTTTTAGTATATTTCAAATAAGAAAAAAACGAAATTTCCTTTGTACGTAAGTATAATGAATTCTTAGCTGGGATCCTATGAGTCTATTTTCACTCACACCTTGTTTACAACATCCATTTTATATAGCTCACATAATTTACTTTTAGGTTTCTTTGATTTGGTATTCTATTTTTGGATGTTGGGGTTTAATTTTTCATGTAGGAGTTGGATTATGATTGAGATATAGTGACATAGGGTCAAATGAATTGGTTTGGGTTTTTTTTTTGTTTTTTTTTGAATGAATATGTATCGGAATTAATGAACTTGATCTTGTTCATTTTAAATTGTTCATCAATTTTTTTTAATCATGTAATTAATTTTTTATATTTCAATTTTTGAAATTATTATTTTCATTATGAATCATTTTATTTAATATGTGTTTTTTTTTATACTCGAATTGTAAATTTTATATTGGATGCATTTTATTTGTATTATGGATGAAATCATTCCCTTTAATTATGTTCTGAGACTATGGAACTATTTTCCTTCTTGGGTTGATGGGGAATAAGACGTGGGTATGTCATAGGTCAGCTCAGGTGCTCTGTGAAGGGGTGGTCGAGGTTAGTTTATGAAACTGATTATTTAGGTTTCTTCACCCATGTCTTTTTTCAAGAACATTCTTTAAAATGAATATTTACATAGTGTTATATCGAGATATTATTTTCAATAAAATTATATCATCTATATCCAATGTTATAAATACCACTGCACAATCACTAGAGTGATTCTATACATATGACTCATCGATATATTTTATGACACTAGATTCACTGATTTTGTCGTCAAGCCAGATATTCTAACTCCATGGGAATTTCTTCAATCCATTAATATACTGTTGCAACTTGAAAACCCTGGATGACACATTTGGAACATTAAATACTTTAGGGTGTATCATATAAATATTCTCTACAAGATTATCATTAAGAAAATTGGTTTTGATAACCATTTAATTTATATTATAATAATAATGAACATCTATGTATAAAAACATATCAATGGGCTTTATCATTGCAATTGGAGAAAAGGTTCTTAATCATCAATTCCAAAAAAAAATTGTAACCCTTTACTAGTAGAAATGAGTTATAGGTATACAATCTACCATATGTATCAGTTTTCTTCAAAAAAAAAATCAATACAATTGTACTCTATAGTTCTTACACCTTCAGGTGTATCCACTAAATTCCCAACATGTTAAGTGTATATGGAGTCTATTTTAGATTCCATTTATTTTAACCATTTCCTGGAATCAAAACCATCAATGTAAGGTTTTTAAATACAATGTTTAATATCTATAAACATTATGTCATTATATTTTTTCATATTAAATCCATATATCTCGAGCTCTTAATGAATCCTACCAGATCATTAAGGATCTTTTATAAACGGTTTCATTTATTCTATAACAAATCATTGAACTTTATTTAAATTCCATATCAGTATCACTTCCTATTTTTTGTTATTTAAATTGTCCAAGTTCAACATTCCTCCCACAAATCATTAAAAAATTATCCTTATCTAGTAAAATGCTACAGTGTTACATAACCACTTTGTACATAGTAGTATTATAAAATTAATAACTAATAGCTTCATTAGGATAACAAAACAAAAATCATTTATCTAATTTAGGTACATCTTTGTCTGAATAAAAATTTCTAACATAAGATTCACAAATTGAAATACATATAAAATAAATATTGAAAATTTTCTTATAAATTATCTCATATTATGTATTTTAAACATCTTTATATGGAATGTAGTTAAGTGAGAATTCACTAGTCTCTAAATAGTATCCTTGGAATAAAATTTGATGCTCATGACGGATCATCATAGATTAAACAATGGCCAATAGGGTAAGATTTCTCATCTTAGACACAACATTCTACTATGGTTTTATAGGATGAGTTATTGGATGAAAATTAACATAAAATTTTAATGGATCAGTGAAATATTTACTGAATTATTCATCACCTCATTTTTATCAGAGCATCTTAATATTTTTCCCAGTTGATTTGTACTCCTTTACAAAATACATTAAAATTTTAAAAAAAATTAAACTTATTTCTCACCAAAGACACATAACCATGTCGACTAAAGTCAGCAGTAAAGGTTATAAAGTACCACCCCCCCCCCACTTCACCCCACCCCACCCAAATTATTGTGTCCTCATTTTTATTGATACATAACAATGTATGGGGTCCAATAGTCAAGTATAACTTTCAATTTTTTTACTAAATGGTTATTGTAACAACAAAAAAAATTTCAATGGAAATTACATTCCTATAAATATGTCATCAAATCACCTGAAAACCCAAAATAATAAACTAATAAGTTCTAAGTGACCTTTAAATATATGTTTTCACTTCTGTATTGGGAATTTTGAAAATCTGACATACACAGTTTTGTTGAAGATTATTTTTTGAGTCTAATAAAACAAAAGTAATATTTGGTGAATAGTAACCAACCCTTATGAATCGTAACATACCCTTATGAATAATGATATACTATACTGAATATTAACCTTACCTATGATAATATAAAAATAATATTCAAGTGAATGTATGATGTCCCTATATATTATAATAAGTAAATGAATGTTTTAAAACATGTTTTTTAATAATAAATTGTGATTTTAATTAAATATTAAATTAATAATATTTAGAAAAATATTTTCGAAAAAATGAAATTCATTTTTGGATTCTACATGTTGAAAAATGGTTGGGGTGAAATTTTGGGATTTTTCTGAAATTCTTGAATTTTGATGAATAAAGGAATTCCTTATTTTACAATAATAAGCTGAATAAACTAATTATAGAGTCATGTGTAATTTTCTGCTGATGTAATCCCACTTGGTTTGGGATCACATGATAAAATCACTATTATTGGTCATGATAGACTCGTTATTCCTTTTCTTGTGGAGAAATAATAAACTAATGAATTTTATATTAATGAAACCACTCTCCCCTCCACTATAAATACCACCCTTAACACCCTCATTTCTTCACACCTCTCAAGCATGAAGCCCTATATAAACTCTTCCAAAGCATCTTCCCTAGACCCTCCCCCACGTATAAGTGATTTTGAATCATCAAAAGTCCAATCTTAGAGCCCTTAAGGAGGATCTCAAGAGAAGGATTCAAGAGGTAATTTCTCTCCGTCTTCTCCTTTAATTCCCCTTCAATTTCAAGTCCTTTTCTAATTATATCCCCTAATATCTTTGCCCAAATGGTATGGTAAATAAAATATCATGAATGTATTTGAATGTTATGATAATAGTGTGATATTATATCATCCAACCCATTTCCCTCTTCCTTTTATTTTATTATAGTGAAGTTTGTTCGTAAGGTGTTAATTTATCACCTTCAAGAACGACATGTTTTCTTGTTCCATTTTTACATTAAGATATGATCAAGAAACCATTTTTATGGTTGAACCAGAATATTTAATATATATCATTTCCTATTTAATGTTCTAGGACTGACTTATGTACACATTACAATGTGATAATTTAAAACATGTTCATTGTGATGGAAAAACCGCCCAAATTAACCCAAACAATCACCATTTAATCTTATATAATGATTCATCCACACGGTATATAATATAACTCATTATAAGAACATTTTAAATTATTTAATATCATTAATAACTTGTTGTATTAGTTCTGGATTTTTACCCATGTTCTATCCGAACATCAATTTATGAATACAAGTGAACCGCTCAAGAAGACCATAAAAATGAACATTCCCGAACAAATTTTTTAAACCCTATAACTCATCAAATGGAACATAAAATGACATAATGAAACCAAAATGAAACCTATTAATGTATAAAAGGTTCTTTAATTTATAATAAATTAATATAATGTCATTATACATAAAATTAAAGAGAATGAAGCATTTACATACTAGGTAAGAGGAAAATCTCAAACCCAATTTTCATCCTTCATGTTCTCCCTCTTTCAATCGATTTTTGATATGGTTAATCCATAAAAAATAATTTCTTCATAATTTTTTTTTTCTGTGATATACATGTTCACAACTATAGTTTATTTCAAAAAAAATGTTTTCCAAAAGAACTCTTCTTCAAAGAACTCACCTTTTACTTTCATTCATGGTTGATGGTTCTTGTATCAAGCATGTAATTTCCTCAATGTTTTAGGAATCCAATGTTTAAGAATGTGTTCTTATGAGATAAACCCATTATGTTCTATGGGTTATTTATGTTCATCAAGGATTTATGTTCTATGTGTCATGCATGGTAATGTTAATATTATGGTGCGACGGGTGCGCCCAGAATTATATAGCGCAATATGAATGTTTGAATGTGACAGGTGTGCCCAGAATTATATAGCTCTCCAATGCATTGGGTAAAGTGATGAATCGCATGTGCATTGCCACATTTCAAGTCTTTTATTTATTATTCCTCTCATGTTCATGATCTTTTTCCTATGTCATAATTAAGCTCACCCCATGCTATATTTAACTTATCTATCCTCTTAATGGGATTTTAGCTCACCCCTTGTTTGATGTATATCATTAGGAGACTACATGTACTAAAGAGTGGGAAAGTTCTAATAAGAATCTATTGGAGAAGGAATTAAATTATTTTTTGTGATTTATGTTTTAAACGTTATGAATAGTCCTAGTTTACCCATGACACTAAACTGTTGGATCCTCTATGTGTAATAATATTATGTTTTTTATCTTTAAAATGATGTAATAGTAATTTAATAAATGGCTGCGTCTCTATAGTTGGTATCAGAGTCACGGTTTAGTTATTTTGGGAATTAGGATTAGTGAACCCTAGGGAATACCTCTAGCATGAGACTAAATACAAATATGCACACAAGAATCTCTACATAGGGATCCCATATGTCATTCTTTTTGTATAAATTGTGCAAATAAATATGTTATTTATTCGTGAATTGTTGACTTATGTTTTGTTCTAACCATTTCTATTTTAGAAAACGATGGGAACCAAGAGAAACTAGGCCAACAACTCGTGCGAGGACCAATGCATTGATTGCCCGATGACATCCCAATTGATTTGGGAGGTGGAGTTCAAAACATCATGGATATGCTTACCCAATTATCTTAGGTTATGAACAATAACCATAATAATGGGGAACGTCCTCCTTCTCCAAAGAGGGAGAACCTGGCTATCGAATGTTTTATTCGGCAAAGACCACCGACATTTAGTGGATCTTATGATCCACTAGTTGCGAAACAGTGGGTCAACTCCATAGAGTATATCTTTTCTGTTCTTCACTATTCTAAGATGGAGAAGGTGACCCTATCCATCTATAATCTAGATGGAGAATCCAATCAATGGTGGGATTTGATTTAGAAAACCCATCTAAGGGAGGAAATTGAAGAGATGGAATGGGAAGACTTTAAGATAATGTTTTTTAATAAGTATTTCCCACGAGCTCTTCATATGAATATGGAGAGAGAATTCATAGAGCTCATGCTAAAAAAAGAGAATTTTTTACAACCTATGAAGAAAATTTCAAAAGGATTGCAAGGTATGCTTCGGGATTTTTTATCAACAATGATAGAAAAATTTATTGATTCTTTAGTGTATTAAAACTACACCTTTGAAAGGCTCTTGCAGTTCAAGACATTGGGAGTTATGAAGAAGTTTTTCGGTGTGCTCTCAAAGTGGAGATGGAGTTTGGAGAATGGTCCCATGGCTATTGTGATAAGAAATAAAAGATGGAGTTTCACGATGGTGGATATAATGATAATGGTGGAAAGAAAACTCAACAACCCACTTGCCAAAAATGTGGGAAATTGCACCATGGGAACTTCCTCAAAGGGATGTGGAAAGGCATCCAGTGTGGTAAAGAATGACATCAAGCTCAAGAGTGATGAAAAGACATGAAGAGTAATGATAATGTAGCAGAAGAAAGGAGATAACCACCCATGGTTCAATGCTACACTTTTAGGGAGCTAGGGCACTATGCAAGCCAATGCACTAAACCTCGGGTTCTTGAGGGTAATCAGCGTCAACATCCACCAAATCCAAAGGAACAATGGAAGGCTTATGCCGTCACTACTCTAGAACTGGATCAAGATAATGAAGTCATACAAGGTACACTTCCAATTAACTCAAGAATGGAAAAAATCTTATTTTATTTTGCTTCTACGAATTCATTTATATCTTGAAAGTTTTCTAGAACTATAGAATCGTAGCCCCCAAACCTTGAAGTATAGATATATATAAAAACACCAAGTTGTGCAATCATTTCAACCCATGTGTTTGACTCTTCTCCTATTGGAATATGTGGGAAGATTCTTTTCGAAAATCTTGTAATACTTCCCTTGGTGGAATTCAACGCTATCTTGGGAATGGATTGGCTCTCATTATATAGAGCACATATCAACTGTCATGAAAAGGAAATATCTTTTCATATTGTGAACCACCCCATGATCCTCTATAAATTAATGGAAGATTATAAATCTCCTTTGAAAAGTCCTTCATCTGTGTGGATATTGATTCCCTACGAAGAAGCATACCTCTCACAAATGGTTGAGTCGAAGGATAGTTCCAGCCTTGCAGAAATGCCCATCGTAAGGGAATACAAAGTTGTATTTCCTGAAGAGTTACCTGGAATTCCCCAGTATCATGAGGTAGAGTTCTCAATTGAACTCATACCCAGAGCTACTCCTATCTCAAAGTGTCCCTATAGGATTGATCATATCGAACTGGAGGAAATAATGAAGTAGCTACAAGAGGATCTAGAAAAAGGGTTCATACACCCTAGTGAATCACATTGGGGTGCACTAGTTCTTTTTTTAATGAAGAAGGATGGAACAATACAGATGTGTATCAATTATAAAAAAACTCAACAAGATCACTATAAAGAACAAATATCCTCTCCCAAGGATTGATGACTTGTTCGAATAGTTAAGGGGAACTCAATACTTATCAAGGTGGATATTTGTTCTGGATATCATAAGGTAAAACTGAAGAAGGGATATATTCAGAAGACTTCCTTACATACAAGGTATGGGCACTATGAGTTTTTTGTAATGCCCTTAGGACTTACTAATTCCCCTACAATCTTCATGGATTTGATGAATAGAGTCTTTAGATATTACCACAACAAATATGTGGTTGTTTTTATCGATAATATTCTCATCTACACCAAGATCAAGGAGGAACATGAAGAACATATAAAACTTGTGTTGGCGATATTGAGAAAGGAGAAGTCATAAGCCATGTTCAGAAAGTGTGACTTTTGGATGAAACAAGTCATGTTCTTGGGACATGTGATCATAAGTGAGGGAATTTTGTGGATCCTTCAAGGATAAAGGTGATTGAGGAATTCCCCAGGCCCTCTAGTGTCACAAAAATCCATAGTTTTTTTGGATTATCTGGCTAATATCAACTTTTTGTGATAAACTTTTCATGATTTTCAATCTTGTTCACTATGTTAACAAGGAAAGGGGTAAAGTATGTATGGACGGAAGAATGTGGGGGAAGCATCAAGGAGCTAAAGGGAATGATTATCACTACACTTGTACTCACACTACTATAAAGTGGAGAATGTTTTGTGATATATAGTGATGCTTCAAATAAATTATTAGGTTGCATACTCATGAAAAATGATAATGTGCTAGCTACGCCTCATGATAGTTGAAGATCAATGAGAAGAACTACCTGACGCATGATCTAGAGCTGGAAGCCATGATTTTTGCCTTGACAATCTAGCGGCACTACCTTTATGGTGAGAAGTGTGACATATACACCGACCACAAGAGATTAAAGTATATATTCACACAAAAGGAGCTCAACATGCATCAAAATATATAGTTAGATATAATCATGGATTACTATTGCTCTATTCACTAACATCCTGGAAAGTCAAACAAGGTATCTAATGCTCTATATAGAAAAGAACCCGCTACTCTATCTATGTTACAGATTGAGAAAGACCCTACCTTCTTAGATATGCAAAGGATGGATTTGGAAATCATAAAGGCGAGGGATACATCTGACCTTTCCAAAATTATTGTGCAACCATCCATCCAAGAGAATATTAAGGAAGCACAAAGGGATGATGTGGATATACGTAAGAGGGTGAATGCATTAAAGAAAGGGCAACTGAAAGAGTTCCATATCAATGATGATGGTGTGATTAGATTTGGAACACAGCTTTGTGTGCCTTCATCACCCGGGATAAAGGAGCTATTAGACAATGCACGTAACTTCACTTTCTCTGTCCATCATGGGATTACAAAGATGTACTATGATCTCTGATAACACATCTGGTGGGATAACCTGAAGAAGGAGATTACGGAATATATATCAAGGTGCTTGGTATGTCAGCAAGTTAAAGAAGTGCGACAAAAGTCCAAAGGGATGATGCATCCATTACCTATACCCATGTGGAAATGGGAAAATGTTACTATGGAACTTTTTCATGGGTATCACAAAGACATTGAAGGGAAATAGTGTGATATGGGTTTTGGTTGACCGACTCACCAAGACTTCCCATTTTATCGTTATTTGGGAAGATCTCTCGCTTGAACGACATACAAAGATATATGTGAAGGAAGTGGTGAGAATGCATGGTGTTCCACTCTCAAATATCTCTGACTGTGATCCAAGGTTCACATCTAAATTATGGAATATCCTTCAACATGATTTTAGTACTGAATTAAATTCCAGCATGGCCTATCACCCCGAAACTGATGGCAAGTCTTAAAGGACTTATCAGATACTTGAAGATATTCTAAGAGCATGCTCTCTAGAATTAAAAGGTGGATGGGATCAGCATCTCACATCAGTTGAGTTCTCATACAACAATAGCTTCCACTAAAGTATTCAAATGGCTCCATATGAAGCTTTTTTTGGAAATCGATGTAGAACTCCAACCTATTGGGATGAAGATGGAGAAAGAAAGCTACTTGGACTCGATCTTGTTCAAGAGATGGCAGAGAAGGTTCAAGTCATCTAGAAACACATCAATGCTACTAAGAGTCAGCGAAAGAGATTTACTAACAACAATCGAAGGGGCTTGGAGTTTGAATTTGGAGATAATGTTTTCTGTTGGTCGGAGTGGACACTCAAGAGGGGGGTGAATTGAGTTCCAATTAAAATTTCTGCTAAAAAACAATTTCTATTAAAAGCCCCCAATTTCAAAAACAAATTAAACTGTAGTGAATTTATACAGATTGTAAAGGTTCAATTAGTTTCTCAAAGATTTATTAATTCTCAGTTAACTTAATATGATGATTAGATTAACTTTTGAAACTAACTTACTGGTTTATAATAAATATAAACACTTTCGAGTTTAACTATCAAAGTAGCTTTGAAAATAAATTATATTTCAAAATAATAGCAGCGGAATATGAAATAAATGTATATAGTATGTATATAGGTTGTAACTAAAAACACAAGAGTTAACCAAGAGGTTCAGTCTCAAGCCGATACTTAGTCCTCTAAAAATTTTTATAAAGTGATCCATACCCTGGATCTGGGTTAACAATAGTGATCACACTGTTCAGGTCAAGAGACCTCTACCACAGTTATATGTGGGATAACAAACAATAGCTCAAAGCTGTCCAGGTCACACTCGACCTCTACCACTATCCACAATGGGAAATAAAGGATGTAAAGATTGTGAGTGAGGATTTACAAATCCACCAGTTAAGGTTCAGGAGACAGTGTGTGTGTAATAATTAACAAGATACACACACTACTCGTAATGCAAATACTAAATCACTTAGAGAAAGATATAGAGTTCAGAATGGATCTGGTGATTACAGTGCAGCTCTGGACTCTTTTGTATTTGATCAGAAATGGTTCTGATTCCTTCTCTGGTATTCGACTGAAAAACAGAGTATCGTTTCTTCTTTCAGTGCTTCCAGGTTCAGCTTGGTTATCGGCTCAGAAACTGAAGTGTTCTGTGTAGTTCTTCTTTAACATAGATTTCTCAATGTATGCTCTGTGTTCTGGAGTCTGGTAGTAGTAGTCTTGTGAGTGCATGTTCTCCAGTTGTTCCTGGCACGTTTTTAGCTTGATCGCCAGTGTGTTCTGTGTGCTCGATCTCTTCAAGTCTCTTGTCTCTCTTCACATCTTTTGATACATACACGATGTTCTTTTTATGCCTTTTTTGTTTTTCTGAGAAGAAGGAATGATTATGCTTTTCGATCGTACTTGGTATGGTTTCCTGAAATGGCAACATAAATCATTTAATAACATTAAATGCATCAAAAGTAACAAATGTAACCATTAGTGTAATAAACAAATAGTGTGGAGGATATAGGATTTGACTCCACAGTTCATTATAGGTAGCCGTTTGTTTGTAGACGTGTACAGTTGACTCGGTGTAGGATCTTCCATCAGTAGCTCTTCAAACTTTTATCGGTGGCTCTTATCGGTAGCTCGATGTCTATCGGTAGCTCTGTGCATCGGTAGCTCTGTGCATCGGTAGCTCTGTGCATCGGTAGCTCCGTGCATCCGTATCTCTGTGCATCGGTAGCTCTGTGCATCGGTAGCTCAGTGCATCGGTAGCTCTGTGCATCGGTATCTCTGTGCATCGGTAGCTCTGTGCATCGGTAGCTCTGTGCATCGGTAGCTCTGTGCATCGGTAGCTCTGTGCATCGGTAGCTCTCTTCAGGTCAGTGATACATACACTTGACTGTCTTATGCAAAACACATATAATTCACTTAGAATCATTTCAAAACTTATTTTAACATTATTATTAACTTAATCATCAATTTGAAAGTATTAAACTGTAGATAAACAGTAATTGTGAATATCATAATATATGACAACATAATTGGGATTGTTAAAACATATGAATACAAGATTGGGATTATCAAAACAGGTGAGGTCAACAATCTCCCCCTTTTTGATAATCACAACTTATGATATGGACATTTTAAGATAGTGAGAATATAGTATTAGATAGTATAACATTAATATTCAATTTTCTCAAAGAAGACTGTATCAGAGGAAAGAGGAAATAGTAATAGAAAGATATAGATAAAAAATTATCATAGGGAGAATTAAATACAATAGTATCAGAGATAAGGTTTGAAAGAATTGGTACCAAAGAATATAGTATTAGATATTATAACATTAATATTCAATTTCCCCTGTTATATTTCTTGTCTCCCCCTTTGTGATAATCAAATAGTGGGAAACCAAATATAGAAAATTGATAAACTGAGATAGTGGAAAAGAAAAAACATTTGTATTAGATCACACAAAAGAGTACATAAACAGAATAGAAAAAAAACAAAAAGATTCCTATCAAACATCCTTGCCACTTTATCAATCCACATCTTCAATGTGAGCTTTCTCCTTGGGATCAGAAGAGAATTCAGGTGTTGAGGATACTGGGGAGGACTTTGGAATTCCAGAAATGATCAAAGGGGGTTGAGCAACTGATACAGTGTCAGGCCTGTAATGGGAAGTCCTTTGAGGGATCATAGGTGTGAGACTTCTTATGGCTTGAGTAGGAGTCATCTGAACTGGAGATGCAGTAGAGGCAGAGGCAGGCAAAGCAGGAGTTACAATGACCGGTCTGGCATCCACATGCAGGAAGGGCAGCAACAGGTTTCTGAAATCCATTATAATGCTTCCTCCTCTCTCCATTGCAGACACAAAATCATCTCTATTTTCAATGAATTTATCCAAAGCAGGAGTAAGCTCCCTATGCTTACTAAACTTCTCTCTGAAGGCCTGAGTCACTGGAGGTAACTTTAGATTCTCAAGTAGAAGTTTGAAATGGTTGGTCAGTTGTTTCTTGGTATAAACCTTTTCAAAATAAGTATCCACCTTATTCTTGATTGCTTCTTGAGAAGCAGAGGCTTCTCTCATGTAGTCCTAGACGACTTTCATTATTTCTCTGGTTGAATCTCTGGTAGACAGCACAACTCGACTTAAATATGATGAGTCCACAGAGCCACTGGCTGACATAGAACCAAGATCCTCCTTCATCAGAGCACGAAATTGATTCAGATCAATTGCAGGTTTTGGAACTAGAGGATCAAGAGAGAAAGATACAGTTTTTTTGAAGCTTGTGGTCAACCCACTTATCAGATTTTACATTTGAGAGTCCTGATCTTTGACATGATCCTTCACAGATGTTTTGAAAGCTTCAAAAACCTAGACAAGCTTACTTACAACACCTTTCACATAGGATAAATCCTTATCAGCTTGAGATTTTGAACTCATGAAAGAGTCTAAGGCAACAATAGATATCTGTAGAGCTTCAAGATCTGCTTCTAGCCTAGAAGTTTGAATCTGGAACTCCTTGAATTCTTCCATTAGCTCACCCACAAAAGTTGACAGATTGCAACCAAGAGAAATCTCAAAATACCTTTCTAACATCTTCATTTATTCACCAAAACAGTGCTTTGTGTCAGCAACAGAGGCACTGAAGGATTCCTTAAGCTCATGATTTAGGGATTCGAGGTCAAACTTAGTAACAAAATCAGTAGGAGAAACTGTAGTAGATACTCTTTCAGAAGCTAAACTGACTACAGAGTTAGTCATGACAGATTGAATCGAGGATACTAAAAAATATTCCATTGTCTTTACTTCTTCTACAAAACTGACTTTGAGATTTTCTTTCAGCACATCTATATCATGTACTCGGACCACATCAGCAGGTAATAACTCATAATTGATGTCATAACTGATCTTTGGTCTATTCAAAGATACTTCATTATCCGAATCAAGATAATCCAAGCCAAAGACTATAAAACCTGGGTCTTCTACCCAGTCTTCAGACTCTATAGTCACTGTAACATTTCCAAACTTGGTGTGATGCTTCCCCTCAATGGGTTCATTCTCATATATAGCAACTACATTCTCTCCTGGTCATTCTTCATCAGAATCATCCACAACAACTTCCATCTCTGCAGTAGTAGGATGATTTTCTAGAATAGGTATAGCTTCTCCTCTTTCTCTTTCTTCATCCATAGAAGGTACAACTGAGCTTCCAATAACTGGACTCAGACTCAATTCAGCAGAATCAGATAATTCAAAGACATTCTTTTCTTCCTCTACATGCTTAGAGACCTACTGGTCTTCCTCATTAGTAGGTGTCTCTACTTCTTCTAGCACTTACTTTTCTAAAGACATAACTTCAGCAATATGTCTTGGAGGAAAGTCAGGATCTCCTCCCTCATCCATAAGAGTTTCTTCCTCTTCTTCCTCTTCTTCTTCTTCTGACTCATCACTGTACTCTGGTTCCTATTCATTAAGTCCTAGACCTGGATCTCTTTTATCCTTTGGCCTTGAAGGATAATCCACAGGATTGAACTTATCATATACCTTTTGGTCATCATTGACCCATTCTCCTCTCCATGGATTCCAATTAATCTTCATATATTTGCAAATTATAGTAGTGATACAAAAGTTTCTCTTCACTAAAACTGTCTCATCTTGAGACTCAGCTATCCCTTTCACTTTTATCATTACAGAAATCAGCTTAGCAAAGAATAGGGTGTTAGTCTTTGATTTCGGCCTTGTCATATCTTCCATTTGACTCATCAACAATCTTCATAAATTGACTTTGACATCGTGTCTCAAAAGATGTAGGAGATAGATATCCTGATATCTTAAATTAGAAAAGTCTCATCTCCTTGGTATCAATACATGTTGAACAAACTTGAACAGTAATCTGTTCTCTCCATCCATTTCTGCAGCAACCACTTGCCTTGGAGTTACATCACCAGTCAGTTCTTTCAACGCTGTCTCATGATCAAAAATGTCACTGGTAGGTGGCATTGCTCTTGATACATTTCCAGACACACCTTCATGAGAAACTTTTAAGCAATCATCCCATTCTACTGATAAAAAAGATAGCACTTTACCATTTACAAATGAAGATACTCGGTTCTCATTCTCTAACTTATCGAAGCTTATGAACTCGTAAAACTGTTTTACCAACTTTGGGTAGTAGGGACCATTGTTATTTGAAAGGCAGTCTACCCATCTTTGAGCTTCCATAACTTCGAGCACCAAGGACCTGCTGGGCAGCAACCAGTCTACAAACATCTCTTTTTCGACCACAATAGCTCTATTTTGCAGATGAGGATTTACTGGTCTCCTTCCTGACCTAGTTCTAACAGCACTACTCACTTCTGGCTCAGACTTCTGCCTTTTTGCTTTAGTCTCAACACAGTCTTCTCGGATGACAGGAATTCTAGTTTTTTCCATCGCTGGTTTGAGGGATCTCAGGTTTGCAGTGGGTTCGGGTTCTAAGGTTCGAAGGTAAAATGTTTTGGGTTCGGTGGAGTGAGAATCGGTTTAGACTTAGTTTTATCATTTAGGAATCATAAGTTAAATAAATAAAAATAAAATAAAAGAAAATGGTTCACATTCTTGACGGCAGACAAAAGATTTAAAACAACACTTTATCGGTGATGATTTTTATCGGTGAGGATTTCTATCGGTGAAAATTTCTATCGGTGAGGATTTCTATCGGTGAGGATTTCTATCGGTGAGGATTTCTATCGGTGAGGATTTCTATCGGTGAGGATTTCTATCGGTGAGGATTTCTATCGGTGAGTATTTCTATCGGTTAGGATTTCTATCGGTTAGGATTTCTATCGGTGAGGATTTCTATCGGCGAGTATTTCTATCGATGAGGATTTCTATCGGTGAGGATTTCTATCGGTGAGGATTTCTATCGGTGAGGATTTCTATCGGTGAAGATTAAACATCCCCAGCTCATGCCTAATGTAACATAATCTATCCACACTTAAGGGTTTTGTGAAAATGTCAGCCAATTGATGTTTCGTACCGATAAATACAAGAGAAATATCACCCTTTTGATAATTATCTCTCATAAAATGATGCCTTAAATCAATGTGTTTGGTTCTTGAGTGAGATACAGGGTTCTTCGATATGTTTATTGCACTAGTGTTGTCACAGTTAATCTAAATATGCTTAAAATCATATCCATAGTCCAAGAGATTCTGTTCCATCCATAGAATTTGTGCACAGCAACTACCAGTAGCTATATACTCTGCTTCGGTAGTGGATAGAGCTACAGAATTCTGCTTTTTACTACACCAAGATACTAAGGATTTTCTTAATAAATGACATGTTCCTGAAATGCTTTTTCTGTCTAATTTGCAACCAGCAAAGTCAGCATCTGAATAACTCATTAACTCAAAGGATTGTCCTTTTGGATAAAATAAACCAAGGTTAACAGAATGTTTGTGATACTTGAAAATTCATTTAACAGCAAGCAAATGAGATTCTTTCGGGTTAGCTTGAAATCTTGCACACATACATACACGGAACATAATATCTGGTCGACTAGCAGTAAGATAAAGTAAACTACCAATCATACCCCTATAATTGGTTTGATCCACTGGTTTCCCAGTTTCATTTGTATCCAATTTACAGATTGTACTCATAGTAGTTTCACTCTCCTTAATACTATCCAAAAGAAATCATTTTAAAAGATCCTTTGTATATTTACATTGATTCAAAATGATACCATTTTAATTTTGAAATACTTGAAATCCAAAAAAGTATTTTAGTTCTCCCATTAAACTCATTTCAAATTCATATTGCATACTTTTTGAAAAATCAGTACATAAAGAATGTTTAGAATATCCAAAAATAATATCATCAACATAGATTTGTACAACTAAAACATCTTTAGAAATTCTTTTAATAAAAAGAGTTGGATCAGCAATCCCTTTAGTAAAACCTTTTGAAATAAGAAAATTGATGAGTCTATCATACCAAGCTCTTGGAGCTTGTTTTAAGCCATATAAATCTTTAGAAAGTTTAAAAACTTGATTTTGAAAATCGGGGTTTGTAAATCCAGGAGGTTGTTCTACAAAAACATCTTCAATTATAAAACCATTTACAAATGCACTTTTGACATCCATTTGATATAACTTGAAATTTAGATGTGCAGCATATGCAAGTAAAATCCTAATGGCATCTAGTCTAGCTACAGGTGAAAAGGTCTCCTCATAGTCTATGCCTTCTTCTTGACTATATCCTTGTGCAACTATCCTAGCTTTGTTTCTAACTATGTTTCCGGATTCATCAACTTTATTTCTAAAAACCCATTTAGTGCATATTGTTAGTGTGTCCATAGGTCTTTCAACTAATTCCCAAACTTTGTTTCTTTCAAATTGGTTTAAATCTTCTTGCATAGCCATTACCCAGAATTCATCAACGATAGCATCATTAATGTTTTTGGGTTCTAGCTGGGAGAGAAAAGCTTGATGTTCAACCTGATTTCTTAGAGAAGCTCTAGTCTGTGTTCCTCTCTGAAGATTACCAACAACAGCATCCAAAGTATGATTCTTTAGAATTCTTGTTGATCTATTAATGGTAGGACTAGACACTTCAGGTGCATCAGTAGGTTTGGGTTCAACCGAAACAGATTATGGAAAAAGTCTAGAACTGGAAGTTTTTATAACAGGTTCTTTGGATTTATCATTAAGGTCCAGAATAGACAAATCTTTTTCAAGATTCTCAAGAGAGGTTTTAGGCTCATTTGGATCAGTTTCATCGAATTTGATTTGAACAGATTATTCCACACATTTGGATTTCTTATTAAACACTCTATAAGCTTTACTTGAAGTAGAGTAACCCAGAAAAATTCCTTCATCACTTTTAGAAGAAAACTTGTCCAGATTATCCTTTGTGTTAAGAATAAAGACTTTGCAACCAAAAACGCTGAAGTAATTAACCTTAGGCTTCCTATTGTTCCATAACTCATATGGGGTTTTCTTAAGAATAGGTCTGATCAAGACTCTATTGATAACATAACAAGCTGTATTTACAGCTTCAGCCCAAAAGTAAATAGGCAGTTCATATTCATTGAGCATGGTTCTAGCTATTTCTTGAAGGGTTCGGTTTCTCCTTTCTACTACACCATTCTGCTGAGGTATCCTAGGAGCTAATAAGTTATGAGTGTAGCCATTGTGTAAGCAATAAGATTTAAAGTCTTGATTTTCAAACTCACGACCATGATCACTTCTTAGGGTCTTAATTTTGAGTCCACTAATATTTTCTGCAGACTTGGAGTTTTTAACAAAGGAAGAGTAAGCTTCACTTTTGTGAGCTAAGAAATATACCCAAGTATATCTAGAGAAGTCATCTACTAGAACATAGACATAGTGCTTCCCATTTAAACTAGAAACTCTTGATGGTCCAAACAAATCCATGTGAACCAACTCAAGTGGTTGAGAAGTTGATACTTCTTTCTTTGATTTAAAATAAACTCTGTGTTGTTTTCCCTTTTGACAGGGATTACACACTTTGTCATTTGGGAATTCTAATTTAGGTAAGTCTCTAACGATGTTTTTCCTAGCCAGTTTTCTATGTGAGTGAATGTTGTAGTGTCCTAATCTTATGTGCCATATCCAAGATTCTTTATGAAAAGCATTCAAACAAGAAATATTTTTTTTGGCTATAGAATTTAAATCAACAGCATAAACATTTTCATTCCATAGAGCAGAAAATACTAAAGCATTTTTGGAGTTAAAAACATCACAGGAATCATTTTCAAACTTGACATTCAAACCATCGTCACATAATTGAGATATACTAAGCAAGTTATATTTAAGTCCATCAACGAATAAAACATTAGAAATTAATACTGAGTCAGTGTTACCAATCTGGCCTAGGCCGATGATTTTTCCTTTAGAGTTGTCACCAAAGGTGACATAACCTCCATCAACCTTTATTAAGCTCATAAAGCAAGAATAATCTCTAGTCATGTGTCTTGAGCACCCACTGTCTAAATACCATATCTTCTTGTGACAGCTCTTCAAACAGGTCTCCTAAAAACAGATTTAAACAGGAAATGACTTTGGTACCCATATTTTCTTGGGTCCAGATAGGTTAGCAATCAGGGCTTTAGGTACCCAGATTTGTTTTATTGTTATTATACATTTAACAGAAGTAACAGATTTTGAAAGATAAACTTTATTTGGTCTATACCCATATGAATATCCTATTTAAGCATATGAATTTCCAAAACTGGAAGTAGCAATATGTTTTTCAGACTTAGGAATAAATCGGGTTCTGGTGAACTGTCTCTGTCCAGGTTGGTATCCTAAACCAGTAGCATATCTAGGTGAAACTTTCTTTCCTAGCATTTGAGTTAGAGCATCCTTTCCATTTGTGAATTTTTCAAAGTACTTTCTGAGTATCTCATTTGACAGTTTTAGTTCTGTATTTTCCTTTAATATTTGAGCATTCTTTTCCTTTTCTATATCAAGATCAGATTTATGCTTAACACTTAAAGCATACTGTTTCTTTAAACCTTTGTATTTGTCTTTAAACTCATTACAGGTTTCTTCTAACATATCACAGTACTCAAATAGTTCATATTTTGACAAGTTTTCTGAATTAGAATCATCTCCAGAATAATATGAATTTAAAACAGGAGTGTCATATTTTACCTCAGAAGTATTTGTCATGAAACACATGTTGGCTCGATTCCTTTCAGAGTCCGAAGATTCGGCTTCACTAGTGTTGTCTTCTGAATCACTCCAGGAAGCCTTCTTGGATTTCTTGTACTTCTTGTCTTTGTAATCATATTTCTTTTTGAATTTTAACTTTGGACAGTCTGCTTTGATATGTCATTTTCGCTTACATACGTAGCAGACAACTTCATCAGTCCTGTCATCTTTCTTCCAATCATTTTTCCATTTGCCTTATTGATCATACTTTCCTTTGTAATTTTTTTCCTAAAGAATTTCTTTTTCCTATAAAACTTCTTGAATCTTCTGGATATCTGAGCCATTTCTGCATTGCTGTCATACTCTGAGTTTTCACTTGTTGAACTCTCATCCTCCATTTGTATTTTTTCCTTCTCCTTACTCTTCAAAGCAATAGACTTGAAAGCTAAAGATTTTCTTTTCGGTTCATCATCTTCCTCTTTGTTTACCTTGATCTCTTCTTCATACATATTCAATTTTCCAATAAGCTCTTTGACAGGTAGAGAAGCAATGTCACATGATTCTCTGATTGAGACAGATGTGCCTCTCCATCGGTCTGGTAGACATCTCAAGATTCTCATAATTTGTTCCTTTGGTGGAACAACTTTTCCAAGTGAATTCATCATATTGAATATCTCATTAAACCTGAGATACATGTCAGAAATAGGTTCATCAGACTTCATTTTAAAATTATCATTCTTAATAGTATAAGTGTTCAATCTCATTTCTTTAACATTATTTGTTCCTTCATGAGAAATAGCCAAGGTATCCCAAATTTCAAAAGAAGTTTTGCATGCAGAAATTCTATTGAATTATTCATCTCCTAAAGCACAGTACAGAGCATTCATATCTTTATAATTATTATTGTATGTAGTATTTGTAGGTTCATCCCAAGTAGATCTATCAGTAGTGGGAATTTTGTATTCAGATTCAATAGCAGTCCAAATATCAAAACTCATGCTTTCTAGATGAATTTTCATTATAAGTTTCCACTGAGCATAGTTATTTCCATTAAAGAAAGGTGGTCGGTTAGTAGCAGCACCCTCAAGTATATTATCCATTATAAATAAAATTTAAAGAGATAAAAATTTAGAAATAACAGAAATTTTAAGAACTTTAAAATACAACTAAAATCACAGTTAAAAGCGGAGAGTAAATAAAAAGTTTTTCAAAACAAACAACCTCTGATACCAAATGTTGGTCGGAGTGGACACTCAAGAAGGGGGTGAATTAAGTTCCAATTTAAATTTCTGCTAAAAAAATTCTATTAAAAGCCCCCAATTTCAACAACAAATTAAACTGTAGTGAATTTATATAGATTATAAAGGTTCAATTTGTTTCTCAAAGATTGATTAATTCTCAGTTAACATAATCTAATGATTAGAATAACTTTTGAAACTAACTTACTGGTTTATAATAAATATAAACACTTGCGAGTTTAACTATCAAAGTATCTTTGAAAATAAATTATATTTCAAATTAATAGAAGCGGAATATTAAATAAATGTATATAGCATGGATATAGGTTGTAACTAAAAACAAAAGAGTTAACCAAGAAGTTCAGTCTCATGCCGAGACTTAGTCCTCTCAAAATTTATATAATGTGATCCACACCCTGGATCTGGGTTAACAACAGTGATCACACTGTTCAGGTCAAGAGAGCTCTACCACAGTTATATGTGGGATAACAAACAACAACTCAAAGCTGTCCAGGTCACACTCGACCTCTACCACTATCCACAGTGGGAAATAAAGGATGTAAAGATTGTGAGTGAGGATTTAAAAATCCCCCAGTTAAGGTTCAGGAGACAGTGTGTGTGTAATAATTAACAAGCTACACACACTGCTCGTAATGCAACAACTAACTCACTTAGAGCAGGATATAGAGTTCAAAATGGCTCTGGTGATTGCAGTGTAGCTCTAGACTCTTTTGGATTTGATCAGAAATGGTTCTGAGTCCTTCTCTGGTATTCGACTGAAAAACAGAGTATCGTTTCTTCATTCAGTGCTTCCAGGTTCATCTTGGTTATCGGCTCAGAAAATGAAGTGTTCTTTTTTAGTTCTACATTAGCATAGATTGCTCGATGTATTCTCTGTGTTCTGGAGTCTGGTAGTAGTGGTCTTGTGAGTGAAAGTTCTCCAGTTGTTCTTGGCACGTTTTTATCTTGATCGCCAGTGTGTTCTGTGTGCTCGATCTCTTCAAGTCTCTTGTCTCTCTTCACATCTATTGATACATACATGATGTCCTTTCTTATGCATTTTTTGTTTTTCTGAGAAGAATGAATGATTATGCTTTTCAATCGTACTTTGTACGGTTTCCTGAAATGGAAAAATAAATCATTTAATAACATTAAATGCATCAAAAGTAACAAATGTAACCATTAGTGTAATAAACAAATAGTGTCGAGGATATAGGATTTGACTCCGCAGTTCATTATAGGTAGCTGTTTGTTTGTATACGTGTACGGTTGACTCGATGTAGGATCTTTCATCGGTAGCTCTTCAAACTCTTATCGGTGGCTCTTATCGGTAGCTCGATGTCCATCGGTAGCTCTGTGCATCGGTAGCTCTGTGCATCGGTAGCTCTGTGCATCGGTAGCTCTGTGCATCGGTAGCTCTGTTCATCGGTAGCTCTGTGCATCGGTAGCTCTGTGGATCGGTAGCTCTCTGCATCGGTAGCTCTGTGCATCGGTAGCTCTGTGCATCGGTAGCTCTGTACATCGGTAGCTCTGTGCATTGGTAGCTCTCTTGAGGTCAGTGATACTTACACTTGACTGTCTTATGAAAAACACATCTAACTCTATTAGAATCATTTCAAAACTTAATTTAACATTATTATTTACTTAATCATCGATTTGAAAGTATTAAAGTGTAGATCAACAGTAATTGAGAATATCATAATATATGAAAACATAATTGGGATTGTTAAAACATATGAATACAAGATTGGGATTATAAAAACAGGTGAGGTCAACATTTTCCTTTGAATATCTTCATGGAAGAGAATAATGTGATTTGGGAAGAAAGGGAAGTTAATCCCAATGTTCATTGGCCCCTTTGATATCCTTGACCGCATAAGATCCGTGGCCTATCGACTTGAACTTCCACCAAATATAGCTCAAATTCATGATGTGTTTCACGTATCACTTCTGAAAAAGTACATACCAGACCCCTCACATCTAATAAACTCAGAGGTGGTATAGTTGGAATATGATCTCTTTTATGAGGAGCAGCCAATAGAGATTCTGGACTGAAGAGATAAAGGTTCTACGCAACAATAAAACCCACCTTTTCAATGTGTTTTGGAGGTACCATATGTTTGAAGAAGCTACTTAGGAACCATAGGAGGTGATGAAGGATAATTACCCTCACCTGTTAGTGTAGAGTGATATTTTGGGGGAGAAATTTCTTAAGGGGGGAAGAATGTAACGACGGAATGTTTTTAGATGGAAATTCCCCTCTTATAATTATGTCATAAAATAAAATAAAAACACAACATAATTAACTAATAAGTGCAAAGTGACCTTTAAATATAATTTTGTGACTTCTGTATTAGGAATTTTGAAAATCTGACATACCTGGTTATGTTTAAGATGATATTTGGAGTCTAATAAAAACAAATATAATTTTTGGTGAATAGTAACCTACCCTTATGAATAGTTTCATACCCTTATGAATAGTGACATAACCTAATTAATATTAACCTTACCTATGATATTATAAAAATAATATTCAAGTGAATGTATGATGTACATGTATTTTAGAATAAGTAAATGAAAGTTTTAAAACTGGTTTTTGAATAATAAATTGTGATTTTAATTAAATATTAAATTTATCAAATTTAGAAAATTATTTTTGAAAAATGGACTTCATTTTTGGATTCTACACATTGAATAATGGATGGGGTGAAATTCAGGGATTTTTCTGAAATACTTGAATTTTGCTTAATATTGAAATACCATAATTTACAAAATAAGCTAAATAAGCTAATTATAGAGTCATGTGTGATATTTTGCTGATGTAATCCCACTTGGTTCTATATCACATGATAAAATTACTATTCATGGTCATGTTACACTCACTATTCATTGTTTTGTGGAGGAATAATAAACTAATGAATTTTATATTAAAGAAACCCCTCTCCCCTTCACTATAAATACCACCCTTCACTCCCTCATTTCCACTCACCTCTCAAGCTTTATACCTTGTCTAAACTCTACCCAAGAATCTTTTCTAGACCCTCCCCCACATCCAAGATCTTTTGGTCTCATAAAAAGTCCAATATTAGAGCCCTTAAGGATAATCCCAGGAGAAGGATTCAAGAGGTAATTTATCTCCCTCTTCTCCTTTAATTCTATTTCAAGTTTAAGTTCTTTTCTTATTATATCTCCACATATCTTTGTTAAAATGGTATGGAAATTATATTATCATGAATTTACTGGAATGTTAAGATAATAATGGGATATTATATCATCCAAACATTTTCCATCTTCCTTTTATTTTATTAAAGATAGCGTTGTTCATGAGGTGTTAATTTATCACCTTCAAGAACAACATGTTTTCTTCTTCCCTTTCTACCATCAGATCTGGTCATGAACCCATTTTTAGGGTTGAACAAAAATATGATATAAGTATTATGTACTATTTAAAGTTTTTTAACAGAATTATGTACATATTACTTAGTGATAAATTAAAACAAGTTTGTTGTGATCGAAAAACCGCCCAAATTAACCCATACAATCATCATTTAATTTTATCTAATGCTTCATCCACATAAAATATAATATAACTCATTATAATATAATTTTAAATTCTTTAATTTCATTAATAACATGTAGTATCAGTTCTGGATTTTTACCCATGTTCTACCCGAACATCACTTTATGAATACAAGTGAACCTCTCAAGAACACCATAAAAACGAACTTTCCTGTACAATGTTTTTAAACCCTATAACTCATCAAAGGGCCCATAAAATGAAATAATGAAACAAAAATTAACCCTATTAATGTATAATTGGTTCTATAATTTCTAATTAATGAATATAATATCATTATACTGGGCACTAAAGAGAAGGAAGCGTTCAGATACAATATAAGAGGAAAATCTCGTACCCAATTTTCATCCTTCGGGTTCTCCCTATTTCACTACATTTTTGATATGGTTTCTCCATAAAAATCATTTTTTTATCATTGTATTTACATTTCTGTGATATACATGTTCCGCAATATTGTTTATGTCAAACAAAATGTTTTCCAAAAGAACTCTTCTTCTAAGAACTCATCTTTTACTTTCATTCATGGATAAGGGTTCTTGTATCAAGTATTTTATTCGCTCTTTGTTTTGGGAACCCAATGTTTATGAATGTGTTATTATGAAATGAAACACATCATTTTCCATGGGTTATTTATGTTCATAATTGATTTATATTCTATGTGTCATTCATGATAATTATAATATTATGATGTGACGTGTGTCCCAAAATTATGTAGCACAATATCAATGTTTTAATGTGACGGTTCCACCCAGAATTGTACAGCACTCCAATGCATTGGGTAAAGTGATGAATCTAATGAGTAAATGCGAAATTATGTAGAAAGAATCTAGATTTTTTCAAAAGTATTTGTTGTATTTAACCATTAAGACATGGTGTTTCATTTTTTATGCATTGCCACATTTCAAGTCTTTTATTTATTCTTCCTCTCAAGTTCGTGATCTTTGGCCTATGTCATGATTAATCTCACCCAATGCTATATTGTTATTATCTATCCTTTTATTGTGCTTTTAGCTCAGCCCTTTTTGATGTATATCTTCAAGTGACTACATGTACTAAGTAGAGGGAAAGTTCTAATAAGAATCTAGTGATGAAGGAATTAAATGATTGTTTATGATTTATGTTGTAAAATTTATGAATGGTCCTAGTTTTCCCAAGACACTAAACCATTGGATCCTCTATGTGTAAAACTATTATGTTTTTTATCTTTAAAATGATGTAATAGTAATGTAAGAAATGATTGGGTCTCTATTTTTATTTTTTCATTTTCTCAGTAAAATTGATTAGAAATGATTAAATGATTCATAGTAAAATGATTATAAAAATCCATCTCTATATAATATTTGGATGTTTTTCTCATTTGTTTTTTCAAGTATGTAATTCCAAATATTAGTAGGGTATGAATTGACATTAATCTTTTTATTATAAATTTTATTGATTGTATCATCCATATATAGGATGTATAAATTTTTTACCAAATTATTGATGGCATAAACCACTTAATTATTTTATATAGAATAACTCTTTTTTCTTAATAATGAATGAAAATCCAATCTTCTCTACACCAGATAAAAAATAAAATTTTCTTTTATGGAAGGAATATAATAACTGTTATCCAATTCCAAAAATTATCCACTATGTGGACATAAATTGTATAGTGTCAACCTTTAATGTGAAATATATTTCCTTATTTTTAATACATATAACTACCTCACCTCTCATTAATTCCCTTCTACCTATATTTTTGTGTTTCATAGCACAAATGTATGATGAACTCATAATATCTAATATGCTTGAATCAGAGTTTGATAATTTTATTCCCAAAAAATTCATATTCTAATTAACATAATGCGTCTCCTTAAGATAACCCTTTATCCTTAAATACAAATATAGAATTTTTTTATTGTTAATACTTATAAGTGATCTAAAAATTATAAAAAAAATAATTCTATAATCTATAAAAAAGACATATATTTGGGTGAGTATAATGTTGTAAATACTTTCATCACGAAATTTTAATGAATATAATCACATACAAATGATTGCCACATACATCATTACCTTTAATGAGAAAATATCCATATTTAATAATGACATTCACTAGTTAATAAAATAAACAATCCATGATTATATCTGGAAAAAAATATTTTTAATCATATCATATATTATTCTTATATACATAAGTGGATATTTGTTTATCCTAATCTATTATATAGATACACTCTACTCTATTCATCTAGTATTGTAATGGTTAATTTTCCCAATTAAGTGTAACACAAATAAAACACTAAGAACGTAGAACCTAATATATATGGTTACCTTATCACTTGATTTCTTAGTACAAGATAATCCATGAGCACCTAGTGGTTAAGGTCACTCGTACTAAATGATCAAGGTCTTCAAAATTTCCTATTTTGAATTAATATCACACTTAATATTAGAGTGATTTTCTTTTAATGTATCACCAATTTAATATAAATAATATGGATAATAAATTTATAATTCTTTATTAACATTAAATATTTATTATATCATGTTTTAATATGTTATTTATGCATTCCTATTACAATTTAGTTTTTAAATCTTTATTCCATCCACCAAATTAATATGTTAGAAAAATATTAATCTGTAATTATTTGGCAACATTTTTCTTCTATTAATCACCTAAAAATAAAATTAAAACATATTCCCAAATATCAAAATACATCTTACACATAAGGTGTATAAAATTTTAATAGGAAAATTTATAATTTTATGAAATTGATAATACCCACATGAGTAATCTTAGAGTCATAGATATCCAACCCTAACCTTTGTAGAATAAGGCATTAGCCTCCAGGATAGTGGGAAGTCTCATCCAAAGTCTCTTTACAAAGGGATACTTTATTCTATATCGATTTCAATTTATCAAAACTCTAATACCTAATATGTATAAAATATATTCAACTACTACATCTAGGATAATAACATTAATTATAAATCATGTTAAATATTGAGGAAAACTAAATGTCAAGTTGTCATATCTAGCATCAAATATAAGGCATATCAATTTATAAAAAAATAATTATCACATAAATTAATGTGTAAAAAATATTTATATATCCTGAAAAATTTATAAACATGAATATTTAAAAATAATAAATAGCTGAAAATTTTATTTGTTTTCAAATCATGAGATATTGACATGAACGTTTCATATTTTATTAACACAATAAAATATTCTATATATAATGGATAAAAAAATTATTTTTTTAGAAAATTTATTAATTATAAACATTTTCATGAAATTAAAAAATAAAAAAAAATATTTTTTATTTTATAATTGATATGAAATTATAATTCACAATATACAAATAAAATTAGTGAGTACCCATACATATTCATAGATTACCCTTGTGTTTCATTTTAGAGAAAAGACAATAATGAATGTTGCTTGATACATGATGGGGTATACGTAAATGTAATTCCTCATGAAAAGAAAATATACCACAAAGAAAATATTCATTACATATATAAAATCCCTTATGTGAAAATTTATGACCCTTAAGTATCAAGCCATGATATTCATGTACCTTATTTTTACATCTATGATAAACAAAAATCTCTTACACATGAGAAAATTGACTATAATGTATATAAAATGAATACTAAAACATTATAGAGAGTTAACATTACATATTTATGGATCTGATAGGGTAACCCCTTCACATCATATAATATTTAATGATATATTCCATATCACCATTATGAAATGATTTTTTACTTACATAAAAACATAATTTATATTTTCACCTATTATATCACATATATTATAGTTTACAATACAAATAGAATTTACATATTTTCAATGTATCATACCATACTATACATATCAATAATACCCTATGAATTAGATAAATAAAACTATATATTGTTATATCCTATATCATAAATATAAGTGATTCAGTTGTTGAAATTCCTCCATGATGTATCATATGTTATGGTATGTACTAAGGAAGATTAGGATATGCATATGCTTAGTGAAATTAGTAAAAAAACAAGTTAATTAACTAGTGAACATGGATTATATTCTATTGATAAGTTTTTGGGGATCTTATCTTGATCATAGAAGTTGAATAAATTCATTTTAATTATAGGACCTATAACTATTAATCAACATGAAATTGTAAGAACATAATATTAGATACAAACCTAAAACATAGAAATCTCTATATCTATTGAAGATGATGGAATTTTCATGATCTTAATAACCCAGTGACAACCAATTGATTCTCACATCTGATGGGATTACACTAGCTAATAGGATACTCATTCATAATAAGAGGACCCTAAAACACCAAATGTGATATGGAACCTTCTTCGTATAGATGAATGGTGAATATGATGGAGGTGATAAATTAGAATATGACATAGTAGTATCTTATATATCTAAAAGGGGGATAAAATTTATTTTATGATCTCAGTTAATTCAATAAATGGATTTGAGTGTTAGTTTCCATCATATTTCAGCTTTTATGTGTTAAAAATAATGCATTCCCATTGAGATATCATAATAATTTGAGCATTTTGAATGATTATGTGGGGCCATGAATGTATTAAACCATTTATGAAATGATAATGATAAACCATATGCAAGATGTGGAAGAATCCATGCACTCGATATTATAGTCTTATAATATGATATAATACAGGCATCACATTACTTATATGATATCAATATATCATAATTTGTGGTATTCATCACATGAATACCACAACATATAAGTCAGGTTATGTCATACAATATGATATACCTATATTAGTTCATTTCAAATTATTATCTCAATTCATCTCAAATTTCAAATAATTTATATTAAAATAAAATTCATATCATATAAACATAATTAATATCATTCAAAATCAATCCAAAATATTTATACGAAACATTAAGAATAATTTAGATAAAACGTAACGAGCCCATGTCCATTCAAGATGAACGCCCTTTGTGCATGGTTTTAGACCCATAAAACTCACTGATTTCCTTTATAAACTCTTTAAAAGATACATTCATACTATAATTAATGGATAAATTAAAAAAAAATGGAATTATAGATTCTAGATACCCCTAGTAAATAAAGGTTCCAAATTTAAAGTTTCATCCAAAAACATCTTCTTACTTATCTCCTATGATTCGATGATCCTATAACCTATATACCTTAACTCCCAAAATATCATAACACAAAATTGGTGATACTAATTTTTCATTATCTAACATGGGATACCCGGACCTGATACCTTGCTAAGTTTCAATCATTTTTTTGAAACAAATTTTCATTCAAAGGCTTAATCTAATGGAAGGAGGAACAATGGAAAACTAATCTTTGGTGGTTTATAAAAAATGATGGATCTGTAGCTATGAAGTCCCAAAATATAGAATTTATACAAAGCATTGATACTGATCGAAAGGTTCATTCAAAATAATAAAATTATATGTTACCCCTAGCTCATTTTATTTGAATTAGTGTGGAATACACAATGTACATGAATAATTTTTTCCTAATTTAATATTATTTGACTTTTGACTCTAGGATTTCTTTGAAAGAAGGAAAATCAAATGTTTCTTCAGTGACTAATTTTATGGTTTTTACTTGAATGTGTTTCAGAATAGATACATTGTATCGGGGGGAAGGGGTTTAGGTGGTGGGTGACTTTTATCAAATGGGGTGATATATTTGAATAAAATAGTTATATAGAATCACTCCCTATGAAGATCAGATAGAATCTATAATATTATTGTAGGTTGGGTCACTTCTGATATATGTTGATCTTACATTCTAATCATCCATCATTAAAATAATCAAAATGTAAATCAGTATTACCTCAATAGAGTAAGAATTACATTTGAACCATGTAATTTGTGTTGTTATTTTTTCTCATATTTTTTTGAACATTCTATTTAGATAATTTCTTAATTAATTCATTTGAATAATTTGGGAATTATATTGTGATTATTTAGGTCTCACATGTATTATATGTTCAGGACATCATTTTATGAGATTACATTGGTTCTCTGTTTTTGTATGGTAAGTTCCAAAAGATATATCATGGTTGTTTAACCAAAATAACTTTTTTATCTGAAAAAATGGTATCATAGAAATGTTAGTGTTTCATATGATTATAATCTGATTAGAGTGTCTCAAATATTTTTTTAGTATCATCATTCCACCCTTTTTCTTATTAGAGTGTTTTCAATAACTATTTCATAATTCCCCATATACATTTTATAATTTTTTGGTAGTATGTCAATTTTTAGTGTAATGGGATTGGATGAGGGTAATGTCCAAGTAAGAATGTTTGAAAACATGGATTTTTGGTTATAGAGAATGAAGATGGAGGATTTCCTGCTGTAGAATGGGATTGATTTTCATTGATGAGTACCAATATAAAATCATTAATGAGGGGTTAATGAAGGAGTATTGATAACATGTTCTTGGGGTTGATTCACATTTCATTGTCATAAAGCATGTTGTATAATATCTAGAAAGTGAAAAACACAATGACACATGTAAAGACCCTCACATACATACATGATAAGTCATTTATAATAAATAAGGCATTCCTTGTGCATATGTTTTTTGGCAATAGGATGTTGGAAGTTAAAATAGTGAATATTATATCAATTATTTGATCATAATATAATGTTATTTGGAGTCAGTGATGGTGTAATTTTGACATCTAAAGTGAGTGATATTATTTCTTAGATATCTCTCTAAGTCTTAGTATGTGATGGTCATAGTAATTTTTAACTTGAGAAACAATAATGATATGGTTTTTAAAAACATTATATGCCTAATATTGAGTGAAGATCATTTTTTAAAGGAGATATATGCATCCTTTGTAAATTACAATAAGAAAAAAGGAATGGGGTTTTCCACAACATTTAAAAGTCATATAAATTTGAAAGCAAAAAAAATATTGTAGCAGTATCATAGTGGAAGGTTGTCCCACGTCTAATAATTTTTTGAATAAAAGTCACATATAAATGAATTTAAATGTATAGAGAGTGAATTCAAATTATACACTACTATATGTATAACTTTGAATCCTATATTAGAAGAAAATATTGGTAAACTATTGACTATATCTAGTTCACATGAGTCTTTCATTATTGAATATGGAGAATTATTTTAATCAACATATAAGAGTGTAAGTATGAATAATTATATTTTTTGGAATATATGTAATGGTTAATCATATAGATGATCATGCTCTTGAGATTGTGTGAAAGGGTGATATCGTCATCTGGAAAGGGAAGAAATGTATTTTTGTGTTGAGGGAAAGGAGATGAAAATAATGATGAAGGAAAAAACAAATTTTCATTAGAAAATTAGGTGACATAAATTTTTTTTCTACATTCATAGATGGTTCATGAAAAAACCTACAGTTCCATGGTTTTTTCCAAGGTTGTGAAGGATGGGACATTTTACCTCATTAGAGTATCGACAAGTGCAAAGTATGATAGGGATGTTACTTATACAATGTTATGGAATCACATTATGGGTCACTAAATTTAAAAATTAATGAATATACTCACCATTAAACTAATATTAATGATTTTATGCATAGATTGTTTGACATATAAATATTTTATTTTTATAAATTAGTGATATGTGTCCCTCAAATCATAAGTAAAAATTCTAAGGAAATGGATGTTGGAGTTAGTTCATATGGATATATGCGGACTAGCTCTTATTAATTCTCATTGAGGTTCATTATTCTATGTGAAATTCATTGAGTACATGAAAAAAAGTGTCGGAGTTATTTCTCAAGCACCAGTATGAGGTTTTCATAACCTTTTTTTACGAAGAGATATGGTGGAAAATAAGCCATGATGAAAGATTGAGTGTTTATGGTCTAATAATAGCGGGGAGTGCAAAAAAAAGAGAGATTTATGGGTACTGATAAAAATAGGTAATATGGTTTCAGAATACCATACTAGGTACATTAGAACATAATGGATTCACATACAGTTTTATTTAAAATTTGGTTGAAACATTAAGGAGTAAGATAATTCACATGGGCTTCACCAAGGTATTTTGTACAGAGGATGTGATTTATATGGTTTACTTGATCAATAGAAAAACCACTTCTTTATTAGGTTAGGAGATATATAATGTATTCTTGTCTATAAGTAATGTTTAGTTTTCTAATATAAAGTCCTTAAACTCACTCTTTTATGTCCATGTTGATTACAAGAGGAAGGAAAATATTGAATCTATGTCCCAATCCTTACATTTTTTGTATTGGAATGAAGATTATAGTTTTTCTCACAAGGAAAATAATTCTCATAATATTTTTAGAATTAATAATGTTATATTAAATGAATATATCCTATAGAAGGATCATAAAATAGACAATAATGACGATGATATAAAATTTTGATCAGAGACTTAAGTTTAACTGAATGAATGTCCAGATGTTATGGATGGTTCATAGAATTCATGAATTACAATGGTACAAAAAAACTAAACCATCTAGAAGTTAAAATTGATAAGATTCTTGTGTTTATGGTGTTTTCAAGGATAAATTTACAAAAAATTTCTACGGTAACAAAATATTGGGTTATATTTTCAAAATAAAGTCCTCCATAAGTTATATCTTCATAAATTATAGTATTTGAGTGATATTACCCACAAATACAGTAGTTATACTAGAGTAAGGAACCAAAAGAAGAGGTATGGTATTGATCCTAATTATCAAAACCTTTTACCTATAATGGTACTCCACTTAGACTGGTAATATAGAATGATAGATAATGACCCCCTGAGTCCCACCTCCATTGCGCCCTGGGTTGGTGACTAACACTAAGGGTATAAAAAGTCACACATATGGGAGGTATTACCCTCAAAAAAAGAAAACATGGATCCATAGATAGGATATCAACCACCAAATAAGACCATATTATAAAAAAGGGCCAAAATCCACAATATTTTAAAATTCTTGTAATATCATTCGAATTCAAACCAAAAACTCCAAGTAAAATATCAAATAAAATCATATGATAGTAAATTATCATCATATATTAAATATAAGATTGTAATTTCCATATTGTTCCTTAAATACCACTGGAAAACATGAAAAATATTTAATATATACATAAGGTGAGAATACATGTATACATAGTAGGATCATTTTCAAGGACTCTCGTGCAAATGTGAGAAATGTATTCTAATTAACAAATGAGAAAACAACAAAACCTCTAGCACCTTAACTGGTAAACTAACCAATCTAATTCTCAACAAGGAATGATCACCAAACAATGCATTCAATTATACCAACATAGTTATAATAATATCAATAAAAGGGTACTCAGCACCAATTTCTTAGAGGTGTGTCACCTTCACACCCTAAAATCATATGTCTCGGCTCTCCCAACTCTTATATATGGTAACCATTCCCAAGGACAATTAGGGCTTCAGATAAAATCTAACATTAATAGACCAAGGCCATAAAATCACATATTATCTAAGAACACATGGGCCATCACATCACATATTAACCACTTTGATAACCAGAATAGTAGGGTATCATGAACATGAATTACATCAATATCATGCCCTCCTACCATGTATGACCCCCAATATAAGTCATCTCATCAAACTCATCAATAATCAAATCTGGTAAACTATATCTAAAATCCATCATAACCCCTATGAAATAAAAACCAGTGCACTATATCCATAAGACACCATTGATTGTGTGTAAAGACCATTCCTAAAAGAGATAACAGGGAAGAGTGGGTAGCCATCCTTCCATCCTTTATATCAGGATACTGGGAAGGACACCCCCATAATATTTGGGTGTTACCACATGGTTCTCAATATTGGCGGATGTGTATATAAATCACAATGAAAATATAATATATAATAGTCACACACATAATACCAAACAAGGGTATTCCAACAAAACTATCATCCCACTCACAACATCACCACAGGGCTTCATAGACTCCACCACATTCACTACCACTTAAAAATGTATAACACCGCATAAGTAAGACAAAACCACAAACAACCATACAAATTCCAACTTTATTTTATGGTTAATCTCAATTCTATAAATTCTATTACCAAAGAATTTAATTAATTCATCCCATTTATTTCTAATTAAAAAACAAATAATTTAACCACCCTACCCATTTTTATTTAATTTTCCACCATTTCCTTAATTATTAAGTTTTCACTAACTTCTATTCTCCCATCCATTTCATTTCATACCACTAATTAATTTGTCTTTATATTCATTTAATCCGAAAATCAAACATCATTTCCATAGCTCTTAATGTGACAAATAAAATACCAACCATTTTATCATTCATTAATCATATTTTATTACTCAAATTATGCTTCGTAATCCAAATTTCATTTCTTTTATTTCCGTCCCTAATCTTTTCCATATTAAAAGGATTTCCATTTAAATAATTTCATAGATATTTGGGTATATACCATGCCAATTCACAACAACATACACCATTATCATACCAATTTCATGTTCCTATACCACATATCTCCACTACTTTCCCACAAGAAAAACACAGCAAACAACCACAAATATAATATCTAAAATTAAACATAGCATCACATAAATCTTCTTCACAGCCAAAAATTGGAAGCATAAAAGTCTCTCATTTACACAAAATGGTAAAATTACTATCTTTATGGTATTTTAATTTTTCATGAGAGGTGTTTCCCCAATCCTATTACAACTAAAAAATATATATTCATTATAGAAAACACTTTTTTTCATCAACAATATTCATCACATGGTCTAGGACAATAAATATCAATAAATAAGTAAAGATAAAGTGACAACTAACTATTTGAAAAACCACCTTTAATTATCTTCATGTGTTAATAACTTTCTCTATCTTGGATAATATTTTTATTATTTAAATTAACAAAACACATGATAACAAGAATACTGATTTTTTATGCTTGTAATAATAATTTCTAGAAGAAAATATCTATATCATGCAGAAATAATATAAAATACATGGTAAAATACCCATTCTCTTAAATTACATTATGTCTAATTACTTATCTTCATTGGTTTTAAACATACCATCCACCCAAAGTGAGAAAAAAACTATATAATATCAAAATTGCATAGGAAAATTAAGAAATGACTTAGATCCCCAACCTGGTATTTCTTTTCCTATTGTAAATTGTTTCACCCAAAAGGTTAAAAGAAAGAAAAAGATTCCATTAACCTAGAAAATGAATGTTAGTAAGATGAAGAATAAGCCTCAGACGACTCATAGAAGACTCAAATAAACTATAACATCAGGGTTTTGGGGTCACCAAAACTCGAGAGAATCATATAAAAACTTAATGAGAGGATAATAATGATACATAGATACCACTCATCAGATACTCGATCTAATTCCATATTTTATTTCACATTTCATTTTCAATCAACAAAAAATAAAAATATTATCCAAATAAACACTTTGAATATGTTTAATATTATTCAATGATTTAAAATTAATCAAAACCCAATATTTTAGCATTTTAAATAATTTAAATTTTTTTAAGAGTTTTTAGAAAGATAAATTGAGTTTTAAGGAATTTTACACTTCCCATATGAAACACATATACATTTTACAAGAGTAATAGGGTTTTACCCTTAAATAGATTTCTATACTTATGTGAGAAGAAGAAGTTCTATTATACCCTTATGAAGCCTTTAGCAACAAGAATGTACCCTTACATGAGCTTCACCTTACAGATAAGTTGGATTAGAAAAACTTGGATGACCCTTACATAGCTTTGGGAGGACCCTTATGTGAGAAAAAAACTTTCTATGTGCCCTTACAAAACTCTGAGATACCATTATCCAACTAGGAACATAGTCTTACATGAAAAAAGATATAGGGGTTTATCCTTACACAAGTATGTTCATGCCTTTACATAAATCTTGTGGTACTATTATGTAACCATATATATACTCTTATACAATGGCTTATACCCTTATACAGTGGATTGTACCCTTAGGCAGTGACTAGTACCCTTACAAAACTCTAGGGGTTTTCTTACATAGATATATATACCCTTACACACTACTTAAACTCAAGGTATTACACTTATGTAACCATTTTTAATTAAGGGTTTCCCCTATGAATGGTTAGAAAATCACCATTACCTTGACAAAACCTTTTATAAACCAACTTTACCCTTACCCATCTACATTTTCATGCATAAGTGTAAATATTTTATAAAAGATATTAAATTCTTAATCAACCAAACTGATAAATAATTAAGAAAATGGTTTATTATCACTTTAAAAATTCCAAAAAACATCAAAAATTAATTTAATAATTCCGAGAACTCCCACTTTAATTTCCCAAATAATTTTTAAAACATTTAATTAATTATAAAATTTTTAAAACTATATTAAAACCACATAATAAATTTAAAAAACTGAAAAACATTGAAAATTTATGGAGCCACTTTTAACCATAGGTAACACATGAATGAAAAAAGATTTTTTGTGAATATTAAATTCCATTACATGCATTACATTATACTCATGGATGATGGAGATCCCATGATCCCAGAGTAGTCCATAAATATAATAGACATGTATCTGTGGGAGTTATCCATAAGGGGTAATGCGGATTCCCTATATGTGTATGGAACATGAGAGATAATGGGAAGGTTTTCTAGGAATATTGTGATTCAAAACAAAAGGGTGTATTATTTTTATGGAGGAAGTGTATGGTTGATGATGGTACGAGTAAATATTAGTTGTAAAGAGGTTAAAAAATGTTGTGTATTTATTTAAAATATTTTCACTACGAGTTAAACATATTAATATGTAAATGGTACTATGTATGGTTTCCATATATTCTTTTCATCAAAAATTGTTTAACATAAATATATAAATCCTTTTCAATGTACTTGTATGAGGAAATCACCATTGATTATCTTGTTGGATTCATGGTGCATCAAAACCAATACCATGTGTGCAGGAACATGAAAATCCTTATGGATTAAATTAGGTTCCAAGGAAGAATATTTTTAATTTTAATTACTTCATTACAGAGGAAATGTTATTCTAGAGAAAGGATGACAACAAATATTATTATAAGGTGTAAAAAATGGTAGCTTCCTTATAATATATCTCTATGTTGTGGATATCATTACTATAAATGTGTTAAAGGAAAAAGTTGATGAGATAAATATTTAATTGATTGGAATATTCACGATGAATGATTGTATTCTGGATAAATGGGTCTTATGGATAATTATTGTAAGGAGAAGTAAGTTCTATTTCTTTTTACTTAACTCATTATAATGACATCCAAATATTTCTAGAGTGATTGAACATGAGAGAGGTCAAATTAGGGACCACACCCCTAGATAGACATTTCAAATCAATAAGTGAGAAGTCACTATGAATGGATTTTTATTAATAATACACATAAAATATAACCTATGAATCAATGGTTGGAAGCCATAGGTAATCCATGGAATGTACACAACTATGCATTATGTATGTAGTGGGATTTATTTGAAAATAAATTTTGAATCCTAGAAGATAATATTGGGATTTTGTGAAGTGGGTTATCTGGTTCATAAAAGTTTATAAAAAATTATAACTTTTATTTTGAATTGATGATTCATTATAGGGGTTTTATGACTCTATCTTTGGGGGAGATTTAGAAACTCAAAAGATAACCACAAAATACATGTTCACTTTATTATGAGGGGATATATCTAGATACAGATTCAAAAATCAATAGTTTTAATTTAATGATTTAAATAGAGTAAATTTATTTAAAAATAATCTATGAAATATCTTTTCTAGTTAGAGGAGATTTTGTAATATCTGAAAGGAAGAAATGGAGATGCGATATTACTTTCTACTCACAATATCTGATTCACTTGGACAAAAATATGAGTTTCATTCTTGGAGAAAACACATTCAGTGGAATTATAACATTATCTGGAATTATTTTAGGATGGATTAATGTTCCTAGGAAGATATAGGAGACTAATAATCTTATAGTTATAAAGATTGTATTCCATGATGGTTTGAGGTGGTTCTATGCCTCAATGGGTCTAGGATAATTGGAATCATTGAGTAGGATCCATTAATCTATGATGAAATTTTGAGTAATAAATGAGTCCTATAAAATTATTTTCAATTGGAAAACAATTTGGTTTCATATTTGTTTCTGGAAACCATTTTTTGGTTCAAAGGGTTAATATAATGAAAGGAAGAACTTTGTAAGACTAAATTTTTATTATTTATATAGAGATGTTGGAGTGATATCTATGAATTATAAATTTTTTGAAGTTTAGAAGGATGCTAGAGGGTGAATATAAGGTGTAACTAGAATACAAAATCAATTGTTACCCATCAACTCAATACGATGGAAATGGTGTTTAAATGAAAAGGAGTTGTGTAAGGTTTTATTGGTTGAAGATTATGTAAGTATTTTCCCTTATTGGTTTTTGGAAAATGTAATATGTAAGTTTATTCTATGGGAAGATTAAGGTTTTTACTCGTGAGTGTTTTAGAATTCACACATTTTACTTGGTGAAGTTATTTAAGTGGTTTTTCCTTTAATAGAATAGAGAGGAAGACATAATGATAAGAGCCACATGGAATAACTCCCCATAAATATCAAAATATATGGAAACTGGTTTCATTGGAGGGACTATGCTATATTATAATAGGTTGTATCACTCATGATGTGTGAAATATCACATTGTAATCAAATTATATTTCATTAATTATAAATTAAATAAATGTTTTCCATGTAGAGTATGACTCACACCCAAACCATATAAATTGTGTTTCTATTTTTGTCATGACCCGTCCCCTAGGGAACGTGTCGTGACAACCCAAAGACCACCTTCCATAGTCCAGGGCCAGGTGACAAACACCGAAAGGCGTATTCCTTAAAATGGGAAATAATTTCCTTTATAAATTGTAAAGTCACACAAACCAAGCACAGAAAGATAAAATCACAAGAAAACTATATAGTAAATAGGGTGTGTACGAAAAGTAAAGGGGCTGGAATACAAGCCCAACTAAAATGTATAAGTAAAACTGGAAAGTACAAGTAAAACTGAGAACATCTCCTATGAACACCTACCAAGGATCATACCTGAAGGGTAGGTACAGCTCTCTAATAGTCATCTCTATGGATCACCTCATCTAAGGTCCACCTCTGAGCAGTCTCCAATCTAGGTACCCTCATCCTCAGTCGGAGTTGTCTGTCTTCTGCACCATAAACTACAATATGCGGTCGTAGCCTATGTAGGGGTGAGTATAAAAATACTCATTAGGGACCCTTAGACCCTCTAAGGTGTCACAAATCAACAAATGATAAACCAAAAAGCATGGAAACAATAGTAAACCCTACATAGGAATATGACCATACATATACCTAAGTTATCAAGTTATACTCATCTCACACAGGACGGAATAATTCCAAAAAGGTAACACCACAAAGATATAGTAGCACTCATTTACACCATGATGATATATTACCATACATGTAAACCATTAAGAGATAAGACTCATCTTACACAATTATTAGTGATGTATAGAAGTACAGATGATTAGTCGCAAAGCTAGATCATCTTATTATGTTAAGAGGCACTACTGTGGATTATAAGGAGTCTGACCCACACAGGATGGATAGGTACTAACCATAGCTATGACCCACATAGGATCTGACCAAAAAATATCAGTATGCATTGACACACATAGGATTTCTGAGTGTTGACCCACATAGGACTTGACCCACACAGGATCGGTATGCGCTGACCCAGACATGATCACTGAGCGTTGACCCACACACGATCTGACCCACATAGGATCGGTATGCGCTGACCCACACAGGATTGCTGAGCACTGACCCACACATGATCGATATGTAATAACCCCCTCAATAAACCACACAGTATCCGACCCGCCCACGGTTGATAGGTTACTAACCTTCGAATTATCCATCTCCGTCCTCCGCCTCACTGTCAGCCACTGGGTTCCTGCTCATAGCACGTTTGGAAGAACCACTCATCAAGCCATCAGTTGTACCTCAACCTCTAAGAAGTTCCACAATGAAGTATCCCAATGGTCTATCAAGTCAAAAGGGACACAACAAAATAGACGGTGTGTCAATTGGACATCCGGTCTGTAAGTTATCTGTGTTTCCACTCTGAGTTCCTGATTAGATTGGGGTTTGATCCAACCCGACCATACTCCAAGATTATCCAAAACTCAATTGGAGTATACCAAAAGGACCAACTCGATCCAAAAATTATGGTTCCATATACTATTCATTAAACGGATGCCCGGTTCTCAAGATGTGGGCACAAAGGCAAAATTGGGTCCAGATGGGCCCCGGTCCGGTCCGACCATGTCGGACCGACCCGGCCTGGGCTGACCAGACCTGGTTCGGGTTTACCCAGCCTGATTCAGGTCTTGTCTGGTTGGCTTGGGTCGTGGTGGGCTCGGCCCGATGGGACATGGTCCGGCCCGACCCTCAAAGGGGGCGACCCCTCCTGGATTGTTGGGACGGGTTCGGGCTGTGTTGGGTGCGGCCCACTTGTGCGGACCACTGGCTAAGCCTGGTTTCGTGGCCCGGTAGTGCGGCCTACTGGCGTGGCCTAATGGAACATCCTACTAGCGTGGTCATATCGAGCTGGTGCCAAAGGGGGAGCGTCCCCCTTCCATTCAGAATGGAAATGGGGAGTGCCTTTAGGCGCTGCCAATTCACGATGGGACCCGAGCGGGTCCCACTGAACTGCAATGGCTAGCCATTATTCTAGCAAGTTCTCCTCCCAGTGGCACGGTCATGGGCCGCTGCTCCACTGTGGTCGTACGAGTTTTTTCCGCTCTATGGCCTCGTCTACGACCAAGAAGCTATAGTCTCTTGCTCATTCGGCAGCTTGGACGTGCGCCACCCATGCTTCATGTGGCCAGCAGGTGTGTCAGACCTCTTCCACTTCTGCAAGTCACCGCATCTCCATTCTTAACGTAAAAAAAATCTATCACATATTCGCAATCCCATGGTCAAGTGATCCATGTCCATATATCTCTCTCAACAAAATACAGTGTTTTCAACGTCATTAAATATTTTGCGTTGAAGAACGCATGAATAATGTTCGGAGAATCACAAGATAAGAGGAAAGCTATATGCGTGGGGTGATGGGAATATTAGTATGGCCATAATCATTGGGAAACCAGAATATGAAGAATCGATAAATAAATTCAATCATATTAAAAACAAACCCTTACCTTTATTTTTTGATATAGGTGGTGCAAGGTAGAAGATGAAGTCATTGAACATTGATGTCAGAGTTCATCACTCACTTTAGGATCTCCAAAGTTGGTTCCTCGTTCATTTATTCTGAAATTCGTTCTTCGTTGGAGGATCTCTTTTGTTGTAGAAATATCCTTATAACACTCCAAAGCTCTCCCTAAAACTCCACTCATTTTCCAACACAAATTTCCCCACAGGAAATGAGGAGGAAAATTAATTGGTTAAGTTTATTAATTAAACAATTAAAAGTTGGATCACTAAAAAATTTGATGTTGGAACAATAAATTGTGAGGATTATAGGGGTTAACTCCACATTAAAGAGGGTGTTCAAGGGGTTGGGTGGTCTCCAACACTAAATTCAAATGGAAGGTTTCACAAAGAAAATTAAAATAAAGATGTTTTGTATTGTTTTATTTTTTTAACACACCAATTAAATGTACAAAAACTAATTTCCACCCTTGACCTACTAGGGTTTTAGTGAAGGTCTTCTTAAGAAAATATTGCTGTTGCGAGTTCAACGTTGTCCTCAGATTTCAATTCCATTCACCCTTTCAAAAGTTACAAAAACACACATGCACCTTTACTGATCATACAAGAAAAAAAGTTCATAAATTCATTCTGGGCACACCGGGCTTCAGAATCACGCACCATCAATTTTTGTGGACTCGTAATATTTACATTTTATTAAAAACATAACATATAAAAAATCAGGGTCTTTACATTCTCCCCACCTCAGGGCTTTATGTCCCCAAAATCCGCAACAAAAACTAGGGAAACAAGTGGGGATACTGAGAATGAATCTGACCCTCCATCTCCCATGATCTCTCCTATATGTTATCATGCTTCCAACAAATGTGCACTAGAGGTATCGACCACCAATGAAAGACCCGATCATGTCGATCCTCAATCTCCACTGAAACCTCCAAAAACGTAGCCCCATCGTCGATGTTCATCTTTCCCCAGTCAATGATATATGAAGGATCATGTATACATCTCCTAAGCTATGATTCGTGAAAAACGTCGTGCACCCTATGCAGCTGAGGTGGAAGAGCTAAGCAGTAAGCCACCTCGCCAACTCTACTGAGGACTTGAGAGGGACCGATAAACCTCAAAGATAACTTGCCCCTTAGTCCAAGTCATCACAAACCTTTTCGAGTTGATACCCATAGAAAGACATGATCACCATCCTTGAACTCCATAGGTCTTCGTCTCCTATCAGCATAGGATTTTTTCTTGCACTATACAGTCTTAATCCACTCTTGGATGATCTACACCTTCTCCATAGTGGCCTATTCCATCTCTGGTCCCATGTGTACGGATTCCCCTAGGTCAGTCTAGCACAGATGTGATCTAAAAGGTCATCCATACAACTCCTAGAATAGTGACATACTGATAGTGGGGTGATAGCTGTTGTTGTATGCGAACTACACAAAAGGCAAGTGTTCTTCCTAGAAACGACCAAAATCAAGGATTAAAGCACATATAATGTCATCGAGGTTCTGAATGGTATGCTCTATCTGACCATCTATTTGAGGATAGAGGTGGTACTCAAACAAAGCATTATTTTGAATGCCTCTTACAACCCCTCCCATAGTCGGGAAGTATAATTTGTTTCATCGTCAGAGATAATCGTAGAGGGAACTACATGAATCCATAAAATCTTCTATACATAGAGGTGTCCCAATCTCTCTATTGATCCCTACCCTTTGATCAGTAGGAAGGGAGATGACTTGGTGAGTCGGTAAATGATCACCCAGATAGAATCATTACTCTTATATTTTCATGGAAGTCATATCATGAAGTCCATGGAAATTCCATCCCACATCCACTCTGGTACCTCTAGTGGCTGAACTATGCCTACCGAAACCTGATGCTCTGCCTTCACTTGCTGACAAATGAGGCACAGTGAAAAAACTCTGCTACAGCTATCATCATTCTCAGCCACCAGTGCTAATGATGAAGGTCTTGGTATATATTTTCCACTCTTGGATGTACCTCTAGAGGGGATGTATGTAACTCCTTCAACACTTCCTCTTGTAGTGCCATAGGTACCATAGTACACCCTCTGAAAATCATGACGTGCTCCCCACCTTCAAAAAATCCATTAGGTGCATGTCCTATGGATATCTGAGTACATTGTGCCTCGCAGTCAGTGTCACTAAGCTGCGCCTCCCAAACTCCTTGAAGGAGTGGTGGAGTGACTCTCAAATACTAATGATAAGCTGCTCCATCTCAATCCACATATGATATCCATAAATAGGCTAGCTTCTTTGTCACCTCATTCAAAAAATCTATACCATATCTCTTGCAGAGTGCATCTGCTACTACGTTCCCCTTCTTAGAAGTATAGACTATCTCAAAGTCATAGTCTTAGAGGAACTCAAGCCAACGCCGTTGTCATAGTTTTAGGTCCTTCTGAGAGAATATATACCTAAGACTCTTGAAATCATATTATACTGTAAAATGTTCTCCCATCAAGTAATGTCACCACATCATCAAGGTGAAGACCACTACTAATGACTCTAGGTAATGGGTAGCGTAGTTATTCTCATATTGTATCAGCTATCAAGAACCATACACGATCACTGCTAGCTCCTAAATTAGGACACATCTAAGACCAGTCCCAGATGTGTTGCAGTAGACTATGTACCCAACGCCCTCCTCAAGTAGCCTCAAAATAGGGGCACTTTTCAGTCACTACCTCATCTCCTGGAAACTCCACTGGAATCTCTCCGACCGCACGAAGGGTTTCCCCTTCTTCTTCTACGTTGATAAGGGAGCTGAAACTCTAGAAAAGTTAGGTACAAACCTCCGATAGTAACTAGCTAAACCCCGGAAACATTGCACCTCCTTTACACTCCTGGGTGGCTCCCAAGCATGCACAACCTCTATCATCACTGAATCCACTACTACTCTATTCTACAATGTAACATTTCCAAGAAAGTGGACCTCTCCTATCCAGAACTGGCACTTTGAGAGATTACCATAAATCTGGTGCTCTCAGAGTGTTTCCAGAACTATCTGCAAATGATAGGCATGTTCATCCTCCACCGCTGAGTATATCAGGATGTCGTCGATGAAGATTACCACAATGTGATCAAGTTAAGTCTGTAAGATCCTATTCATGAGTACCATGAACATTGTTGGGGAATTGGTCATGCCAAATGGCATAACCAAGAACTCATAATGGCCATATCGACATCTGAAGGCCATCTTCTGCACATTCACGTCTTGTACTCTGAGCCGGTGAGAGCCTGATCTGAGGTCTATCTTCGAAAACCACCATTCTCCCTTAAGCTAATCAAAGGGGTTTTCAATCCTTGGATGTGGGTTTGTCTTCTTCACGGTCACCTAGTTCAGGCATCGATAGTCCACAAAGAGTCTGAAACTTCTATTTTCAATATATGAGAACTAAATCAGGGCTTCCCAAGGAGAAACACTTGGCCTAATGAATCATTGATCTGCAAGTCCTCCAGCTATAACTGTAGATTGTGAATATCCACAGGAGCCATCTGATATGCTGGTGTAGATATCAGTGTTGTCCTAGGTTATAGGTTGATGTAAAAGTCCACCTCTCTATGAGGAGGTAGACCCATAACATCATCTGGGAATACATCAGCGTACCGGTCCACCACTACCGGATAGCTCAGACTCTCAACATCAAACGATATGAGGGTAAGGATAGCCAACTATATTGTGATCGGATACACCCTTCTCTGGGTAAGTTCATCTTGTGCTGTAAAGGTTCCTTTCTCACTAGTGAAGGTATATCGTGACCCATCTGTGCGGACACACCACACTTTGTGACTAATACATTCAATATGAGAATAGAATCTAGATAACCAGTCTATAACCAAGATGATGTTGTAAGGTCTTGATGCCTCTACAAGAAGATCCTAGCTGAAGATCTTTCCACCTAGAATAAGCTCACACTACTGGTACTAGTGTGTAATCATCAAATCTTCTCCTATAGGAGTCTATTGATGTAAGGATCAAGCTAACGGCTCCACCAGAATCTCTAAGTTCCAAACTAGGGTCATTGAAATATAAGAATGATTGGAAAACGTGTCTATAATTATTTAATCTAAGGTGGAGAAGACATTTATCATACCTCAAATCATCTCTAGAGTGTCGTGGTCATAGGCCTCAACTACATGGAGCTGAGATTGTCCTTATCCACCTGCTCCCTTTGGTCGGGGTGTACCACCTAGAGTTGCTGGCGGTAGAACCTCGAATCCCCGCCCACCACCTGCTGCATGGCTTTCTCCTCTTCCACGAACACCTCCTCCTTGAAAAGATCCTAGACTGAATCCACGACTTTGCCTAGACAGTCCTTCAACCATATTTTGATCATCTGTATGGCGGTTCAGGCAGTTGCGAGCCATTTGACCCTACCCACCCCACGAATAACACAGCATATTCCTCACCGGTCTTGCTCTGTCTCGATTTCCCTGCACCACTGAACTTGTATCTTGTGGTCATCCACCTATAGGTAAGTTCATCTTGGACCTCTACATCATCCATCTACTGCCATCTGCTGATGACTCTACTAAATATCATCAGGTGGTGGGTCTCACTGTTAGTGACTGCTCAGCAAGGAATTTCTCTACTAAGAGTGTTCTCTCTAACACCCCTTCTTATGTCGGGATGCTAAGATAAACCATCGAAGCTATAATATCTCATCTGAGCCCCTGATAGAAGTTTTTGGCCCCGAATGAAGGGTCTCTCACCATATCAATAGATTAGTGAAAAAGGTCGGTAAACCTTGCTGAATATTGAGCCACAATCATGATACCTTGTTGTAAGTGGAGAAGCTCGTGAATACAACCTGAATGTAGGGTCGCTGGGATGAACTATACCCTGAAAAGGCTCTCGAATTCCATCTAGATGAGAGTTACCACCTCATGAACATATAGCATCAAGATCTGTCATCTGCCTGCTACTACCTAAAGAAGACTAGTGGCAAGGATCACCATGAGATTAGCTCGTGTCCCTACCAGTAGAAAAACTATAACCATCCCCTCCAGCCAGTCCTTAGGCACCTGTGCATCTGTCTCGCCCTAGAACCTCAATGGATTCTATTACTGGAACTTGTGAAACACGCTCAAGAAGTATGCACCCTCATCTTCTAGGGCTGGTGGCATCAGGTTCCCAATGGGTAGTGTTGCTGCTGGTACACCACACAATTGTATAACTTCTGTAAGGTTCCCTACAACGAAGCCTCATCACTCTGTGGGATGTCATCACGTACTCATACTGGAATCATGGATGGTTGTCTATGTGGAGGCATCCTAAAAAGAAATGGTGCACCATAGTCATTACGTTTATATGTGGTGAGCTGAATCAAAAAGATCATAAGAAAAACTTTTCAAAAACACATATTCCATTAGTGTTTTTAGGCACAGAGTCAGAAATCAGAAGTCAGGGACCTCGTGTATGGATATGTCGGCCACCGCAATAACACTGGATTCCCCAAATTGATAACTACACTCAAAACACTTAACACTATTTCCCCACACAAAAAGATCAGAGTCCTAGTTATTCGGTAGAACCAAACTCCTCTGATACCAATTTGTCACGACCCGTCCCCCGGGTCCCATGCTATGACTACCCCATGCCCGCCTTCTATAGGTCAAGGGATGCAGACAAGCACCAAAAGGCGCATTCCCTAAAATGGAAATTAATTGCCTTTATAAACTATAAACTGACACAAACCAAGCACACAACAAGATAAAAGCACAAGAGAACTGTATAGTAAACAGGGAGTGTATAGAGAGTAAAGGGGACAGAATACAAGCCCATATGGAATGTACATGTAAAACATGAAAGTACAAGTAAAACTGAGAACAACTCCTATGAACACCCACCAAACATCCTGCCTGAATGGTAGGAATAGTTCTTAATTATTCTTCTCTACAGATCACCTCGTCTAAGGTCCACCTCTGGGTAGTCTCCAGTCAAGGTACCTTTGTCCTCGGTAAGCATTGTACGTCATCTGCATCATACACAACAAGGTGATGGCATAACCCGTGTAGGGGTGGGTATAATAATACTCATTAGAGACCCCAAGACTACTTAAGGTCTCTCAAATAAAAAAAGGATAAACCAAAAATCATTTAAATAACAGTCAACCATAGTTAGTAATATGCCCAAACATATACCTATGTTTTCATGTTATAATCATCTCAACAGGAAGGAAGAATTCTACAATGGTAACACCATAAAGATATAGTACCACTCTAGTGCACCATGAAGATATTGTACCACACAGTTACACCATGAAGATATAAGACTTAGTTCACATAGGTATTAGTGAAGTATAGAAGTAAAGATTATTAGTCATGAAGCTAGATCATCTTAATCTGTCAAAAGAACTACTATTGATTATACGAAGTCTGACCCACACATGATCGATAGGTGCTAAACCCCACTATAACCCCACAGGATCTGACCCACATAGGATCAATATGTGCTGACCCATAGAGGATCGCTGAGCGCTGACCCACATAGGATCTGATCTACGGAGGATTGGTATGCGTTGACCCACATAGAATCGTTGACCGCTGATCTACACATGATCTGACCTACACAGGATCAGTATGCATTGACCCACACAGGATCACTGAGTGCTGACCCACATAGGATCATTAGGTATAAACCCCTGAAATGACCTACATAGCATCCAACCTTCCCATATTCAATAGGTAACTAACCTTCGTATTATCCGTCTCCAACCTCCGCCTCCCTGCCAGCCATTGTGTTCCTGCACATAGCACGTTTGGGAGAACCACTCCTCAAGACATCATTCATACCAAAACCACCACAAATTTCAACTAAGAAGTATCCCATAGGTCCTTCACATCATTAGAGACCCAACACAACAAACAGCGCGTCAATCGGATGCCTGGTATGTAAGTTATTAGGGTTTCTGCTCCGAGGGCCCAGTTGGATTCGGGTTCGATCCATCCCAATCATACTCCAACATTATCAAAAACTCAAGTGGATTATACCAAAAGGTCCATCATGATCCAAGAATTCTGGTTCCCTAGACGGTTCACCAAACAACGCCTATTTCTCAAGATATGTCAACAAAGGCGAAACTGGGTCTGGATGGGCCCAGGTCTGATCCGACCCGGTCGGACCAACCCGACCTGGTTTGGGTCGACCCAAACCTTTTCGGGTGCATCCTGGTTGTTCTGGGTCGCGGCGTGCCTGACCCGCAAAGGGGGCATCCCGGGCTGACCAGTTGGGCGTTTGCAGGCCCTCGCTGGGCGTGACCCGATGGCGTAGCCTAGAGGCACGGCCCAGTGGCGTGGCCTAGTGGCGCGGTCTTCCTGAGCTAGGATCGAAGTGGGAGCATCTCCCTTCCGTTCGTAATAACAATGGGAAGTACCATTAGGCACTTCCAAGTCATTGTGGGATCTGAGAAGGTCCCGTCGAACCACAATGGTCGGCCGGTGTTCCATTCGGTCCTCCTCCAAGTAGCACGGTCATGCGTTGTTGCTCTACCACGGCTAGTCGGGTGCTGGCCACTCTTCATCCTCTGCTATGGCCAAGCATCCGTAGTCTGCAACTCATCTAGTCGTGCGGATGCGCGCCACAATTGCTTTATGCAGTCAGATAGTGTGTCGGCCCTCATCCTCTTCTATGGGTCACCACATCTTAGTTCTTAGGCTGAAAAATTAAACGATCACATATTCATGATCATTGGGTTGAGATATCCATGTCCATATGTTGTGCTTAACAAAATGGTGCATTTCCATCATCATTAAATATTTTTCATTGAAGAATGCATGAAGAATGCTCAGTGAATCAAAAGATAAGAGGTAAGGTATATGTGTGGGATGATGGCCATGTTAGTTTGGCTATCATCCTAGTGAAACCGGAATATGAATAATTGATAAATAAATTCAATCATATTAAAAATAGACCCCTACCACAATTTTTCAATGGAGGTGGCATGAGGAAGAAGAAGAAGTCGTTGAAGATTGATGTCAGCGTTCATCACTTCTATAAGAGGCTCCAAGGTAGGTTCCTCGTTCTTCGATTCTGGAAGTCATTCTTCGTTGGAGGATCTCCTTTGTTGGAGAAAGATCTTTCCATCTTTCCAAATCTCTCCCCAAAACTCCTCTCTTATGCCAACACAAATTTCTCCATAGGAAATGAGGAGGAAACATAATATTTTAAGTGTAATAATTAAACAATTAAAGGTCGGATCATTAATTTTGTTAAATTTGGAACAATAAATTGGGAGGACTCCAAGGGTTAAGTCCACAATAAAGAGGGATTTCAAGGGGTCAGGTGGTCCCCACCAAATAATTCCAATTGATGGTTTCACAAAGAAAAATAAAATAAGGATGTTTTATTTTATTTTTATTCTTTTAACACACCCACGAAATGACCAAAAACTAATTTTCACCCTCGACCTTCTGTGATAGAGGTGAAGGTATCCTTAAGTGAATATCAGTGCTGTGAGTTTAATAGTGTCCTTGTATTTTAATTTCAACCACCGGTTCAAATGTTAAAAAAAACCCCTCACATGTTTACTGAACGTAACCAAAAAAATCTCATAAATTCATTCTAGGCACACCGGGACATGGAATCACGCACAGTCAGTTTTCACAAACTCGTAATATTTCCATTTAATTAAAAATAAATTACATGGAAAAAATATGGGTTTTTACAATTTTTTCTTATATCCTTATTATCATTGTATTTTGAAAATTATTGTCTATGTTTATATAATTTTTTATATTGTTATGTAGTGATTTAAGTGTAGTGATTATTCTAATTTCTTGACACTATATATAGGCTCATATTGATTCTTATTTTATTCCAAATATGATCTAAAAGATATCTTCTAAAATTAGAACCAAAGGTTATCTGCGAGCTAAAAATTCCATATTCATATTGAGACAAGGCTGAAAGTGTGTTCTCAATCACCATGGGATGGTTACTAGTGTTTGGGTATCAAAAAAACACCCTTAAGAAAATTTCACCAAATAAATCAATTTTAAAAATAAAACATCCAATTGAAAGTCCAACATGACAAATTTTAAAGTCTATAATCACAGTTAAAAAAATTAATAATTCTAAAATTTATTAAAAAATAATAATTTTTAAATGTAGAAATGAAAAATAAACAATCCCAAATAACTCTCATAACCACAAGAAAACACCCCAAAACAAAAAATACTATACATTAATATATAGGAATCGTAATATCAAAAAGGAAAAAAATAAATATAAAATATTTGGAATCAAAAGTGAGACCTAGATGAGATTAACTAGAAATTTTATATAAAGAAACCCTAAAATGAACACCCAAATAACCCATCTTTGTGCATTAAGTAAATAACTTTCACATACAATATCCAAAATACCTAAATTGAAAACCATAGAAAACCTTCTATATCATAGTGGTACCTATTCTAAACCTATAATTTATAATTCTCATAAGAAAAAAATTCTAGTAGGTATCCTCCCCCCACCCCATACAAATCATTTAAAAGGTTAATCCTTGAACTATTAGTTTGAACATAATTATATGATATTATAATTTTTATTATTATAAAACATGAATCACGGATTTTTAATAAATTAATCCCATCATTATAAAGAATAATTTAATAATTTACATTATAAAATAATTTATGATGAGATTACCTTGATGGAAAAGGATGGTATTTTAAAGGAATACAAAAGTTCACTGTTCACTTTGAAAATACTAAATATTTACTCATATTTTGGAAACATTCAATTTACTAAAATGAAAATAGAGAAATATTTATTTAGTATAAAATTTAAGTTTAATAAAAACACCAATTTTGGAAGTAACATAAGAATTTAAAAAATGTAGAGTTTATTAAGAAAAAAATTTAATCATTAGAATGTTAAGAGACTATTTACGAGAGTAAAACACACCTAAATTATTTAACATAATAAATTCTTGGAAAAAGTATATAGGATTATTTAATAGTAATAATATAAATTATAATAATAACCATAACTAATGATGATAATAGTCATCATTGAGGAATAACCATAAAGAAACTATTATAGGAACACCTAGTATCCATGGTGATAATTATAGTTACATGATAATTGAATGAATCTAAGTGGAATGACTGATGATATATCAGTCTAACACTCAATTTTAACATTATTTGACTAATGAAGAGGAAAAATTCCTTAAATAGATCAAGGTACTAACCTGGGTCCACTAGCCAGAGTGTGATCATACACTAGTGTAACACTTATCCATAGACATCCCACCCAGCTACCCAAGTATTACCATGACACAAGTGGAGATGATCTATCAATATAATAAAAATAAATATGGTTTATAACATATATTAAAAACATAAATGATCACATCTCAGTTTAGAATACACTACAAAAATTATCCCCTTATGATAATATCAATTACCTAACAGTATTAATTATCTTCTATCACCCATTCATATCACAAGGAAATCAAAAAATCATAACCAACATCAATGAGGGTAAACTTCCAACAAAAATAAAAAAATACAAATATAATTGGAAAAATATAGTAAATATTGATCACCACCTTTTAAAAAATATAAGTGATATCAAGATTTTCTTTTAAAACGTAGTAAAAAAATTTAAGATAATGAAAGGAAAAAAAACATATATATACATTGTTAAAGGAAAATATAATCTTTAAATGTAACAAAAAAATACAATTATTTAAAAACGTTGTTATAAATAAAATTATAATTCATTATAAGTCATAATAAATCACTCCCTTAAATACATTCAACTGTATTCAAATAAAAATCATCTGAACCATTAAATCAAAAACCTTATGGTCATGATTTCCATGAAATGTGTTTTTAGGGATTTAGAAATGGGAAATACACATTGAAACAAAATAATGTGATGAAAACCATAGTAAATCAGTAGAATATTAAAATTTAACCTTTTTATAAAAAAAACTAAATACATTGAGAAATAGATAAATTATTAACATCATAGATTCAATAATAAAATAATTCAACTATAAAAATAGAAAATAGAACTTTGATCCTTGAAAACCATATTGAAAACATGATAAAAATTCATTATAATTCATAATAAATCATTTCATAAAATAAAATAAAATTAATTCATGAAATTATCTTTTATAATTTTAGATAACACATGGAGTTTATAATATCCACATAAACTAGTTTTGTGACTTTCGAGGAAAAAACACTCATTATTCCATGATTATATAAATTCAGGGAGCCACCTAACAAATTCTAGGTAAATAGTTTGTGATGATTCTATTACACTATAATAAAGGAAGATAGGTCCATAAAAGTCCATTATAAACCCCAAAAATAATAAATAACTAAATAAATCTTAATACATTCTTTTCCTAGGCCACTATGGAAACAAGAGAAGAGAAATATAGAGTAAGAAATAAGAATATGAAGAGGAGAGGGGAGTTTAGTCCCTTACTTGTGGAGATCATAAAGTTCTTTATGGAAATTACACATTAATCAAGAGGATAGAGAGATGATTGGGGGATTATATGAGGGATATATGAGAGAGTTTCCCTAAGAGAGTGGGAAATATTTTATCATCATATAAATAAATACATCAATTTAGAACAAAAAAAATTAAAAAATGAAGAATTTTTTATTGGAAAGATCCATGGGTAGGGAACCCATACAATTTTCCCACAAAAATTTGGTATCCATGTGAAACACCCCAAAAATAAAAAACTTTTACACAAACTCATCCCAAAATTAAGGAATAATAAACATAGAATTAAAATAATTGAAAATGACATCATATATATAATAATATAGTTAGGATCTCATTCTTCTTCTAAACATAAGAAAATAAATCATCACAAGTCTATGGTGGATAATAAGATCAATGACTAAAATGTTATAATAATATTTTTTCATGGTGAAAAATGAGATTTCTATCATTAATGTAAGTGTTTAAACTTGAACACTCCCAGATATAAGATTATGAACAATGATTTTTTCTCTAATTTCTAATAAGAATGAAATATTACCATTAGGAAAAGTTGATGTTATTTGGCACAACATACGATGTGTTCATAAATGGATCAGCATTTTATAACTAACCTAAAATCATCTATAGTGAATTTCTTAAAATATCGGGAGTCAAATATTTTTTTCACAATTGAGTCCTCTTTTTATGATGCCTAGAAGAATGAAAATCCCATAAAGTGAGTGATTAAGTGTGAATAAAAATAAATAAGAAAGAAATAATGATGAAAAATAAAATGGTGTCCACCACTTGCAATGAGAATAGTCTACCTAATAAGGACAAGAACCCTTGTTCCAACCAACATGATATGTATTTCGAGGATACACCAACCAAGTGTTCATTCACTAATTTGGTTAACTAAAGTGATAATAATCTAGGTAAGAATAATGTTTTTTCCTCTATGATGTAAAATCTCAGTGTACCAAATTATATTGAAGGAGAGGATGCTAAAAAGGCTCAAAAATCTAATTTGTTGCTAAAACTTCTTTGTAATTATATTAGGATGAGGAAAACTCCTAGAAATAGACTAGTATTTTAGGATAGTCCACTACCCATACGGTCTTGTAATTCCTCAAAATTTTGGTAATATACCTTAATCTAAATAAAATAAATGAATTGTATGCATCTTGAATTAATACATTATGAAAACATTGTGTTGTGGTTAACCCATAGGGGTTATCTATTTTATATTTTCTCATCCATAATACTATAGTTAGACATGAATTATTTTAATGGGTTTAAATAGAGGATATTTGGTAGGACGTACATGCATGTTGATGGAAAATGGAATGGATTCTCGAGACTATGTCCCCAAATTGGTGGAGAATAAAATATGTGTTGGATTATAAGGGACATGACCTCAGGATAAAGCATGATTTTAGTGAACCCTTAAAGATTCAATAAAGTGTGTAGAGTTTTTAAAAAAGGTGGAATAGTGAATATCCCCTACATCATTGGTTAGAAGAATATTTTTTCCTCCGATGTAATGGTCCATACCTTTCCATTCTATTAATTTTTTGGAAATCTTGTGCTTGATGTGTCATCGGATGTCAAGGTGACTCATTTAAATAATTTATAAAATCCTCAATGGTCATACTTTTCCAACAGTTCCTCGTCTCAATGGTTTGTCATGCCAATGGTGTCTCACACTTGTGGTTCCTCACTGGTGGGGTATCTCACCCCAGCGGTGCCTTACTAGTGGTACCTCATTATGGTGATGGCATACTAGTAGTGTCTCATCCTATAGATAGCTCGCTTGCGGTGTCTCTCCATAGTTGTGTCTCACTAGGGGTGCATCACTCTGGTGGTGGCTCGCTAGTAGTGGATCACCCCTGTAGTGGATCCCTGATAGTGTCTCACCCAGGTGGTTGCTTGCTGGTGGTGGCTCATTGGTGGTTCCTTGTTTGGCACTACTGTGTTGGTGGTTTCTTGTCTATTTGTGCCTCATGTACAATGTTTCCAGTTCCCCGATTTTTTCCCTTTTCACATATTTATTTGATATACAACGATTTTAGTGCCAAATTTAAAAGGCTTTAAGACCAAATCCAATTCCATATATCATATCATTATTTCCATAAGATTCCAAGGGCATTGAAATGATCAAACCACGTAGCCTTAGTGAGATCCACTTTTAATGGAAATATTAAACTGTATCTAGTTTATATTAAAAAATATCTGATCTTACTAATGTTGAGATACCCTTCTCTTCATCCATACCTTATCATTTCCCTTGAGACTGGACATCTGATAGCAGCATAGGGTGTTGTTAATTCCTAATAGTTCTTTGAAAAAACAAATTTGTATAAACACGAATTATGTTACTCTATTAATTAAAATTTATTATTGGTATGTTTGAGGTCAAAACCACAGATATATTGAATTAGTTTAATAAGGATACCAAAAATATTAATTTTATTAATTTTAAGAAGAATGTGAGAAAAGATGGATTTGATATGGTGTGAGAAAGAAAAAGACAAAATTAAATTGATTCGGTTGTCTAAAAATAGATTTCTAAAGCATGTCGGGGTATTGTAATATCAGGGTTTAGGTGAAATTGGATTTTATAAAATATTTTAATTATTTTTTGATTAGTGTTGCAGTAGGGACAAGGAAGACACAATAGATATGGTATCTCCTCCTTAACTCGACAATTCTCAATTTCCCTTGGTCTGGTAATCTTGGGTGTTTCTGAATCAAGTTTGTCTCCATACCATTTTAAAACATGATTTCACCTATATTCAATAATGTTCATATCTAATTTAGGGTAGCCAGTTGCCCAATTTAAATGTTCCTTTTTTATAACATTGTCATTTATCATGATAAAATAAAGAGAAATAGTTTGGATGTTGAATGTATAATTATAAAAAACCAAAATACATGAATAAAATTAAATCAATCCAAGAACACATTCCCCCATTGATTACATCACCTTATCACAAGGCGGGTTTAACCCTTTATCATAGGATGTTCTAAATAGAGAGAAATATAAAAATAAAAAGAAACCACAAAATAAAAAAAACTCCTGGAGGGAACTATGGCTTATCACTCCATGATTTGTCTCTACCTCTGAATTTTTTTATTCAAAACAGTAGGTATGTGGTCTATTTATAGGCTCTATAGTGCTTCATTCCGAACCATTACATGTTTTGAAATGTGATGACATGTCATGTAATCTTGATCCGAAGGTGGTTCTGTGATTTTTTGATCTCCCTAAATCTCATTCGAATACTTTGACCACTGAATCATATCATGATGTGTAAATATGGATCACGACGTGTAATTGTGGCTTATGATTTGTAATAGCTTCATGACATGGAATTTAATGATATGGATTCATGGCCTTTGGAATGAAAAAAACTAATACTACACATCATGTACTGATGATTCACGGTGTGGAATTACGTTTTTTCTCCTAGAACTCTTCCTGCCCTGTTTCTTCAGTTTGGTGTCTTAGAAGTGCTCAATAATTAATCTCAAAAATCTGTTGTCCCTGATTTTCATTCATTTTCTCAAGATTCATTATATCCTACCACAAAACAAAAAAAATGTTAAATTATAAAACATTTGGTAGAAATATTCATTTAAACAGACAAATCAATACAATAAAATACTCAAAATTGTATACAAGAATTACACTTATCAAATCCCCCCACAATTGAATTAAAACTTTTCCTCAAGGATGGATTCTGAACATACTACAAATTATGTTCAACTTACCATGATTAAAATTAAATTTAAATAAAATATATTTATCGAATCAAATATAAAATTCTCGAGCATCACATGTGTAAAATTTTTGAGTGGCACAGTTTTCAAAGAAACAAGCTAACTATGTATTTTACTTTTATTATTTTGAAATAGCCAAGCCTTTTCATTCATCCATTCTAATTTTTTAATTCATTATAAACATGATTTCAACTTAAATATACCTCACATGGATTTCCCCTCACATCAACTTGGTGCAAATGTATATAGAATTTAGAACATATATAAAAAATATGTAACTTACCACAGGTTTTCAAAGAATTTAACCTCACCACCACAAAAACACATAATCAAAATTATTCATGAGGTGTTCACCATTAATGATACATTGACATTGAGTCTAAGGTAAGGTAAGTAAATTATGTAAAAGTGAGGATCAAAAATGAAGTTCAACTCTAAATATTTTTTCATGATATTAAAAATATCTCACTAAATATCTTCTCCAAAAATTCCATATCTCCTTTCCCCTAAAAATACAATTTGGTCCCACAATATATTTAAGTGAAATGAATGAATCAACCTTTCTTGAAATTTTTTTCTTTTTCAAAAGTTTTGTTCAAGAAAAATCTCATATCTATCACCTAACCACATATGATCAAAAAATCGTCAGTCTAGAAAATGGTGATTTTTTTCCACCCAAAACACAACCAAATTTTATTTCTATTTTCTTAAATTTTTTTGAAATATAGGTGAATAATGAATGAAAACTAATGATACATGGCCTTCCCATATCATAATATAAAATTCTTGACAAAAATATCCATAATAATGTACATCACAATACACCTAATAAAGTTCCTCCACAGGCTTATTATCTTTAATATCCTGAAAAACATTTAGAGGAAGGTGGGAATGGATAAAATAGGTTTATAACATGGTTCATTTTCTAGAATGGTCATTCCTGGATTCTATGGGCTTAAAAATTATTAATGCAATGTGTGTATGAGGATAAAGTCTAACAACAATGAAAGCCTCAATCATTTTAAAAGTGTCTCCAGTCGTAATAATATTGATAAGATGAAAAGTAAGTTCTAGAAGAATACATGCATGTGTTTCTCAAGAAATATACTATAGAACAAATGGAAAATATTGGCTTAGTGCAAGTCTTATAAATGAGTCAAATGGTTCAGTCAATTACTCATGGAAATGTATATAAATAATTAAATCAATTAATTCAAACATTGAAAATTAAAAACATGGTGAAATATTAGAAAAATGTTATCTTTAATGATAAACATGCTCCAAAAATCATGATTTTTCAAATCATATTCCACGGTATTATCTCTACTAATTCATTTTCCCATTTTTCTCATTCAAATTTATTGATAATGAAAACTAAATATATGACATGATAATTTTCCTACGCAATTTATGTCTCCTAGATCAATTGATTAAAGAATGAATCAAGAGTAGGAATGGGATTGTCTATTAATGATTTAAATGCAGGGAGTACATTAGAAAATACATAATTGAAACTCTTACTCCCCTTACAATTTGTTTTCCAAAGTTGGGTTGTACATGTTCTTAATGCCTACTATAACCTTGGGTCTTGATGGTCCTACAAATTAAAAAATAAATAGGTGAAATAAAATTCCATTGAAAATTAATTTTGAAATTTTTTTAATAATAGAATGTGTTTCCATAAAAACAAAAAATAATGAAAAATAGAAATCTCGGGTTACCTGCCAGAAGTGCTTTGGTTTACTGTCATTGGCTTAGCCTTATGTCCTTCATCTTCAGCTTACATGAAAAACGATTACAAATTTTTTACCTCATTGGTGTCCATGAATGGTCACAATTGTGTCATATCCACACATGTTGGTCCCTATCCTTCTTCTCTGAACTAATTTATTTTCCCAGATGGATGTACTTTATTGATCTCCATTAGAACAACTCTCCATTTTATTCTCAATCTTGATTAAATAAATGGATGTTCTTGTATCATCAATACTTATTGTCCTTTCTCAAATGTTTTGGATTCGGTCTCTCTTCTTATGTATATGGTCTACATCTTCACTTTCTTCATAGGTGTAGAATCCTCTTCCACAAAAGTATCTAGCTCAAGTACATCTTCACCCTCAGTGACATCCTCAACATCAATTGTTTCTACTACTGCAAACTCATTTTCCTCTTGCACAGCAAAGTTCTTCATTTCCTAGTGGATTTTGAAACTCACCTAATCACTTCCAACACTCAGAAAAGGTTCTGCATTTTGGAAATCAGTTAGTGCACGCCATGTGGATAAAAATGGTCTTCCTAGAATGAGTGGATTCCATTACCATTCCATATTCAGCATTAGGATATTGATGGAGAATTATAACTTTTCAACTCAAATTAGGGTTTATTTGATGAATACTGTAGGGGTTTTTACTTTTGAATATGCTAATTGAAGAATTACTTTTATAGGAATCAATCCATCTAACCCCAAACATTTGAATATCATGCACGATATGATATTTACACTCACACATATTTCACAAAAAGCATTCCCAAATATGATAGCTCCGATAAATATGGGAATTAAAAAGCTACCTATATCTCTTTTCTTCTAAGTAAGTTCATTTGATACCATTTTTGAACAATATCATGTGAGTGGAATGTTTCCAATCTCTTCTAGCTTCTTCTTTTTTTACTATCTCTTTCGTGAATTTTTTATATGATTGTATGTTGGACAGAACCTATTTAATGTTTATATTAATGTGAAATTTTCTAATGTGTTCCAAAAACATACCTCTTTGCACATTATTCTTTATACGATCTATTCACTGTCGAAAAGGAATCCTTGGTTTCCATTGAGGTGGTTCTTCTTCTTCTTCTTCAACTACTTGTTCTATGTCATCTTTTTCATCCACTGGTGGGTTTTTATAAAATTATGTTCCACTTCCATTGTATTTATACTCACTTATAATCTCTATAAACATCAAATCATAGGAAAATAGGTGAATCCTAGATGTTGAAGCTAGATGATCCTTAATGAATAATTCAACTAAAGCAAGCTACTAATGATTGAATGAGATGGAAAGAAATATTTTCCAATGGAAGGGAGAATTGACATAGTAGAATGGTGTTCCTGATATAAAAAATAATGACCGGATGGAAGTAAAACTAGATTCATGGAGCATGAAGATGGAAATCATGATGGTCCCACAAAAAAACCTCCATTTTATGCATATTGAAGATGTAAAAAATGCCGATTATAGTCAGGGTAATCAATTTTGAGGTTGGATATGACAACAACAACAAGGACAAGGATATCAAAATTTATTACCCTGACTATAATCGGCATTGTTTACATCTTCAATATGCATAAAATGGAGGTTTTGTTGTGGGACCATCATGATTTCCATCTTCATGCTCCTTGAATCTAGTTTTACTTCCATCCAGTCGTTATTTTTTATATCATGAACACCATTCTACTATGTCCATTCTCCCTTCCATTGGAAAATATTTCTTTCCATCTCATTCAATCATTAGTATCTTGATTTAGTTGAATTCTTCATTAAGGATCATCTAGCTTCAACATCTAGGATTCAACTATTTTCATATTATAACCACTTATATAATGTTTTAATTAGAATTTGAATCTCTATTCCATGATAAGATCATTTTCTAGTCACGTCCTTATATTGTCCCCATGTATAGTATAATGATTCACCCTCAAATTGAGAAAATTTATGAATGTTTACCCATATATTCATTTATTTGGATTGAAGAAGGAAGCGGGTGAGGAATTTTCCTGCCAAATCATCCCAGGTAGTGATGGAATAAGCAGGTAGGCTTTGAATTAAGTCTTGAGCTTGATCATGTAACTAATATTGCAAAACACAAAGTCTTATCATGCCGCTTGAGTCATTCGGAAATTGAAAAGAATCGCAGAGATGTAGACAATATCCTAGATGATTTCCTTGATCTTCATATGAACGTTCAATGAATTGAAATAAGTTTTAGATCATTGTGATGATCACTAGTTTGATCTTGAAGTGATGTTCATTGATGAGGGGTGCTAGGATGATTAGTTTCAATCCCATGTTTGATATCCTCCAGTAGTTAGTGAGTGTCATGATCCCTTGATCTCCATGAAGAACCTTGAAAACATGGTTTTGATCATCACCTTCCATTGTTGCTATTACTTTGACCTCTAGGATTGGGTTGGAATTTGGTGTTGAATTGATGGTGTATTTATCCTTTAACCGGGAGTTATAGTTGTTCAAAAATGATTCAGGAATTATTAAATCCATAACAGGAACCTGCTAAGAATAAAAAATTGAATTAAAATAAAAAAATAAAATAATAATTAAAATTATAAAAAACAAAAAACTGATGTTACAATTCCCCGCAAAGGAACCAGTTTGATATCCCTATAGGGTGTTGTTAATTACCTATGGTCCTATGAAAAAAAATTCTAAAAACTCAAAGTATGGTACACTATTAATTAATTTGTAGTGTTGGTAAGTTCAAGGTTTAACTCACATATTCAGTGAATTGGTTTATTAAGGTTTCAGAAATACATACTTTTATTAATTTTATGAATTTGGTGTAAAAATTTGAACGTGATTTGGTTTGATAATGAAAAAGAGCAACGTATATTGATTCGGTTGTTTCAAAATAGATTTTTCAAGAATTATAGGTTAATGTAATATCGGGGTCCTGATAAAATTTTATTTTATAAAATATATTAATTATTTCATGATTGGTAACAGATTGGAGATGAGGAATATTTAGTGGTCATGTTATCTCCTCCTTAACATGACAATTCCCAATTTCCCTTGGTCTGGTAATTTTGGGTGTTTCTGAATCAAGATTATATTGATAAAAAATTTAAACATTATTTCCCCTAAAATTGATAATGGTCATGTCTCATTTAGGGTACTCAGTTTCAAAATTTCAATGTCCCTTTTTTATTACATTACCAATGTTCATGATAAAATTAAGAGAAATATATTAGAAGTTGAAAGTATAATTGTGACAAACTAAAGTACATAGATTAAATTAAATCAATCCAACGAGACCTTCCCCCATTGATTACATAACCCTAGAACAAGGTGGATTTACCCCTTCATCCTAGGATCAAAGGAATATAGGAAAATATAAAAATAAAAAGAATGAATAAAGGGGAAAAGGTATACCATGGGGATGGAACAGAATCTTCTCGATCAATGATTTTTCTTTGACATTGAATTTTTCTTCACAGCAGTAGGAAAGAACTCTAATTATAGGATCTGTAAAGGTTCTTCATGGCATGTGTCATGACATGTAATGTGATTACACATAGTGTAATATCGATCTAATGTTTGTTGAATGATTTTTGGATCTTTGTAAGTCTCGTTTGAGTAATTTGGGAATTGACTCAGGTAACAACATGTAACTATGGATACTGACATATAACAATGGCTAATGATGTGTAATAGATTAACAACATGGAATTTCATGACATGGATTCATGGTCTTTGGCATTTCATGAATTGATATTACACCTCGTGTACTGATGATTCACAATGTATAATTACTTTTTTTTCTCTCCCAGATCTCTTTTTTAATTGTTTTGTTTGTTTTGGTGTCTTAATAGTGATACATTATTATTCTCCAAAATCCAGTTTCACACGTTTATATTTCTTTTCTAAAGATTCATTGTATCCTTCCACAAAACACAAAACAAGTTAAATTTTTCAAAATATGGAAGAAATATTAATTTAAATAGAAAAATAAATACATTAAAATTATCTAAAATGTATACATTAATTAATCTTATAAACATTCCAAAAGGTTTCTTCTTTATATATTTTTCTGGAGTTTGGTTTGTGATTCCCTAGAGAGTCACCTGCTATATGTGTGCCCCTATTTTTGGTGTACCAATAACTGTCGATAGTTCTTCTTCAACATATGTTTTACTTCCTCTTTATTAATTTTTTTCATCATGTGGGATAGGTATATAGGTGTTTTCCCTTGTTAATATGTTGATTACATATTAATAAATATATTTTAATTGGTTTAAAAATCAATATACCGGGGCCATGGAAAGTGATGCATGATCTTTTTTTTGTTATTTTTTTATTAATATTATGTTTTTTATGTGCGAACTACCAAGAGAAAATAATGGATTTTTGGTCTCCTTTTTTGAGCATGGGATTGTTTGTTGAATGATTGTTTTTGAGTTTTTTTAATTCCTATATAAAAAATTGGTTAACCATGTATATCCAGCTAATAAATGGATTCCCCGGGATTCTACTTTTTATGATATAACCCCAAAATTTACAAGTGGAATTAAATATGGGATGCCTTATTAAATATAAAATTTTGTTTTTCCTCAGCATTTGAGGTGATATAATGTTTGGAATTGATGTGTTTTGTGTTTGTGGGGGAAGTGGATGACATGTGGTTGTATAGTTATGATGTGATGGGTACAATGTGATTATGAAGAAGTGCTATGAAACTGGTTGTAATGTAATGTGTTGTTGGCTGTGGTTATCAGTTGGGGGTTGGTTCTATAAATATGATGAAAAAGGTGGATGAATATGAAAGATAACAGTATTGATTGGTATAGGTAATTAACCCCAAATGCCACCAATGATAACTTTCAAAAAGCTTTACCTCGTATTTAAAGGTCATGGTATGATGTGTCACTGATGTGATGTTTGATAATTTACCATCATTCTTTATCCCCTAAATTTTGAATTACTATTACTATGATTTGTTCTTTGTCTCATGCTTGTTAGTTTTCCAGGTAATGATGAAATAAATAAATAATTTTTTGATGAATTTTATAGTGACTTGGGTTGGTTTGGTTATTGAGATAAATGTCGTTAATGAAATTATGAAATGAAAGGGGGTTAAATGTAGAGGCAATGTGAGTCCACCTTAATCTTTTAGGGATCTTCAACTTTTGAAATGAATTTTGTAGTTATTAATAAATACATTTAGAAGTGGAAGCATAAGAGATTATGTTTTGAGTTGGTTGTTTGTTTTAAATCACAAAGGATGGGATTGAGTGTTTAGTACTATATATATATATATATATAATTTTATATTCTATTTATTTCTATATGAAACCCACCCATGTTGAGATCTATGTGTCGAACACCCGCATCGTCATGCAAGAGGTGTTTTTTCCAACATTCAGTGAGGAGTACAGATGGCTAGGTACCCACTCTATTCTGATCTCTCTTCCAAGGGAAATGGGTATGGCATAGGTTGTGATGAATGAAGGATGATTAGTTCTTTGGAAGGTGGTTTTTTTTTGTACCAGGTGTCTTCAGTATGAGATCTGATGTGCATTCCTACCTATCTTTTGGATGAGATATGATTTGATGTGTTTTGTGGCCTAGTTATGTGTGGTTGTGAGGTGTCGTGAGCCCCAGGTGTGTGAGGGTGTGATGTGTTGTCTGCCCTAGGTTTGTGTGGGAGTAATGTTTTTTGAGGCCCAGGTGTGTTTGAGTGGGTTATGTTGTAAGGCATATGTGTGTGCATGTTATATCTGTTATGGGTCTTAGGTGTGTGTGGGAGGGATGTTATGTGGTATATGAAAGGGATGGGAGTTTTAAGACATAAGAGATTTAGGAAAGAGTAGCCTACTAGTGAGAAAGTGGTTTATGGTACCCTATCATCGATGCGCTTTTAACATATTATATTACTTGGATTACGTTACTTATTGAGCTTGTATTTGTGATGTTCGGATGGTTATATTACCAAATAATGTGTTTTTTGGTTCTAATATTTTCTAACATGTGTATTAGTATGAATATTTCACATGTGAAAAAGAGAATTTGGTTTTCCTACCAAGTACAGATGTATTCTCACTCTGCGTATATAAAACTACATTCTCATTTCAAGGAGGATTTCAGGGATCGTGATGGTATCTTGGATCTCTAGATAAATGGTGCATCATTGTCTTAGATTTTATATGTGGTATTTTCTTTTTATGAATTAATTTATTTGTATTTGTGCTACTTTGTCAGGTATGTCGGTGCTTTTTGGAATTCTCTATTGTACTATTCTGTGGAGTTGTTGTCGATGATTCATTCTATCACTCTATATTTTTTCTTATAAAGGAAAATTCCTCCCATATTGTGAGATTTTTACACCCTTGGTGCTAGTCGCCAACCTGGGGACTACTATAGGTGGAACTCAGGGGTCATTATCTCACTATCTTTATTTCCATTCATGTAGGGGTATCTTTTTCGGGAGGGGGTCATGACATAGTGGTATCAGAGGTGATGGTTGAGATATAGGATGGTGTTTGGAGTTTAGAATAGTGAGGATTGAATGGGGTGGTATGGAAACAAATCCAATTGACCATGGTGCATGACATAGGACGAGAAGACTGGATAGGAAATGGGATTTTATAGACCCCAAAGATCTATTTCAGAGACTCTTAGTTTATTGAAATACTATTTAAGATTGAAATTATTGTAGGGTAGAGACCTAGGAAAGGTACATGCCTCGTAATTACTTGTGTTATGGTTGGAAATGGGTTTTTAAGGACAAAGTAGATAAAATGAATAAAATTTATTAAAACATATATTAAGGAAAATTCCATACTACTTGGGCATGGGAAATCCTTGATTTCCTTTCATATATGGCTCACGGTCATCATCAATGTGTGGGATAGTCAGTTGAGTTTCAGTAGGATAATATTGTTTATCATACTAGGGTTGATCCAGTTGAGTAGGATCAGTGGATTAAGTCATTTCATTCATTCTATTGGTAGGTTTTGGGGATGTACAAGGGTACTGTTTTGGATGTGGATATAGAGAGTCTGCTAAAGTATCTCAGGATCGATTTCAGTTTGATCAGTACCAATGGAGTCCCAGGTACCTTTTGAATTCAATCAAATATGGGGTTCCTCTCATTGGTGTCGGATGCTTTATCTAGGAGAGTGGAATGTGGTGGACGTTATGTGGGTTGAATTTCAAAAGGAGTTTTGGGAAGAGTTCATTTTTTCAACCATGAAGGCTGAGAATAGGCAATAGATACTCTCTATTCCATATGGGACTATGATAGTACAGGAGCTGGGAGTCATGTTCAATCGTCTTATGTGTTTTTTCATTGACCATTTTTTTGATAAGGAGTCTCATACGAGACATCTCGAGGAAGAACTATATTCTTCTATCTAGTTTGTTGTTACTCCTATTATGTTTCCAATGTATTTATAGGTTCATAAGAAGGTAGATGTGATTGAGTAGATTCAATCTCAAGGAGGTCTACCATGATATGGGATCCAACTGATTTCATTGATATGTAGAGTTGTGAGTGTAAGATCTATGTTTCCAGGACCTTCGAGGTTTTGACCAGAAGGGATCCAACCATAGAAGCTTCTTTTCCGGCCATCTAATTATAGTTGTTTCATTATTTTTTGGGAGATTTTCAACAGTGTATTTTTGTTATATTGTTCATGGTCATCGCTATATCCAGTGCCCAGTAGTTCTCTGAGCTAATACTGGTGGGCATGGATAGCTTTAACATCATCCTCAGTAGCAGTTTCAAGTGAGACCATTTCTGCAACAGGGGAAACAGGATTTTTCTCCATCGAGGGGAGATGGAAGAGGTTGAGGCTGACCCCAGAATTTTCCTCAGGTTTAGAGAATTAAACCATATCAAGGTTGTGGAGTTAGTCATCAATAAGGAGTTAGAGGAACTAGGCATTTCAATTACCAACAGTTTTGGAAGCATTTCCAGAGGGTCTAGAGAACGTCAAAGGTATGGTAAATTTGATTAGTATCCATGTTTATGCCTTGTTTAATTATAGAGCTTCACACTCTGTTGTTTAACCAACTATATACCATTCTCTATTAATATACATAAGGTGGATTCCCATTCCTATGGTTCTCATTATTCCAGTTGGAGGCCAGACCATGTTGTTTGATGTGTGTTGTGGGTGTAGAGTAATGATGGGACCGCATCAGTCTTGTGGGTATCACTACATTCTATAGATGAAACCATACGATTTAATTATTATCATTCATAGGTTGTATTACATATATATTTTTATTGAATACTTCTATCAGAGATTTGTGTTTTCAGATATGGATGGTCGACATGTGGTTTCCATCAGTGAGCAAACTTGTTAGGTGGGATGTCAGCATGTGGAACCCTTTTTTCCCTACTGGTTGAGTTTTACATGGAATCAGTAGAAATTAGGATTGTAGAGATACCAAGAATTTTTTGGGAGTTCTTATATTATTTTTCCAGGAGGTTATAATTCTACCCCATCAACATGATGATGATTTCATGATAGACTCACATCTCAATGATTCTCCAATTTAGAGGTATCCTTATTGTATTCCACCTTCTGAGTTGAAATAGTTGATTATTTAGATAGATAATTCAATAAATAAGTGTTTTATCCCACCCAGTGTGTCCTCTTTGGGTTACCTAGTGTTGTTCACAAATAAGGCGGATAATGGTCTTTAGTTTTTTATAAACTACTAGGGGTTGTATCAGGTGATGGTAAAAACCCATTACCCTATTAAGATAATAGGCGATATCTTAGAGTTTTTAATTGGGGTGAGTTTTTTTTTTGAAGCTCAATTTATGGTATGGATTTCACCAGTTAAGGGTGAAGGAGTTTATAACTTGAATACTTCCTTCAGGTGCAGGTATGGGAACCTCTAGTTTGTATTCATTACATTCAGTATTAAAAATGCACTATACTTGTTCATGGGGTTTATAAACTATGTCATCCATGATTTTATGAACTAGTACATCATTGTTTTCATTGATTATGTTTTTAATCTACTCAAAGTTAGAGTAGGATCACGCCGAGCATCTTAGAACTATATTGTAGGTTCTTTGACTCCACCAGCTCTATGGAATAGTGTCCAAGTGTAGGTTCTAGACACAATAGGTGAATTTCCTTGGGAATTTTGTGTCTTGGAAGGGTGTTTCAATATACCCATTGATTGTAAAATCAGTTGTATCATATAAATCACCCAAGAACATGAAAGAGTTTCACAATTTCCTTGGTCTCACAAGCTATAATTAGTGGTTTGTGCAAGATTTATTTTGAGTTATATCCCCATCGACAGCTTTGACATAGAAATATCAGTCTTTTACATAGAGTGCTCAGTGCCGTGTAGTGTTTGGTAACCTTAATGTGAAGTTGATTAGTGACCTATTTCATTGGATTCATGAGGAAGGGGTCATGATTGAGGTGTTTTCCGACACTTTTTATTGAAGTTTAGGATGTATTCTGATGCTTCAGGGAGCAGTGGTCTCTTATGGGTATAATCAGGTACATCCTCAGGAGCATAATTATGCCACCCACGATCTGTATCTAGTAGTGGGGGTCTTTCCATTAATGTTGTGGAAACATTACCTTATTGGGGAGTGATTTGTGGTCTTCATAGAGTATAAGATCTTGAGTTATATCCTTTCCTAGTGTGGTTTGATTCTGCAACAAAGGATATTGATGGATTTTCTTCAAGAAAATGATTTTCATATCTCATACACCTCATGATAGGTGAATTTCAAGGACAATTCCATGGGATGAAAGGCATAGGAGGAGGTTTTTCCAGAATCTATATATTCTTGGTGAGTGCTTGAGGAGTTGGCAGCTGTACAATTAGATGAATGATTGGATGGTGGTAAATTCTATTTTTTTATATGATAGTGAAATCCTCTCTAATTTATTAGGAGGAGGGGTCTTCATGGGATACATAGAGGAAGAATTGATTCACTATCGTGTTATCCATGGTGTGGCTTTAGAGGGATGGCTGGAGGGTGGTCCGAATCGGATGTTGTTTCATGGAAAGTTGTTTGTTATGATGGTGATGTAGGATAAAGTTCTTCATGAGTTTCATTATTCACCATTGGAATTACACCAAATTATTTACAATGTTCTGGTGATGCATCTTGGGTGGCCCCGGATGAAATGGGAAATGGAGGAGTATGTGGGGAAGTTCTTGGTTTTCCAACAAGTAAAGGGTGTGCATTGTGTTCCTTTTTTTTGTATCCATTAGATGTTACTAAGTGGAAATGGGATGAAATCTCGATGGATTTCGTAATAGGGTTACCCAGAGCTCATGGAGGTTGTGATGTTATCTTGGTGATCTTGCATCAGTTGATGAAATTATTTAACTTCTTATCGATCAAGAAGTCTGGCATGGTGGATGATTTGGCTGAGAATTATGTGGATGAATTAGTGATGTTTCATGGAGTTATGAGGTATATTGTCTCATATTTGGATGCATAGTTCACCTCACAAGTTTGAGGGGATTGTAGTATGCTTTTGGAACATATTTATGCCTTAGCATTTCTCTCCACCCTCATAAATATGGGAAGATGGAACAGACTATCTAGATTTTAAAGGATATGATATGAGCATGCATCATGGGCTTTGGTGGATCTTGGGTAATACACTTGCCCTTGGTAGTGTTTTCTTATAATAATATTTGTTACTCTTCTCTTGGTATGGCTCCATTTGATGATTTTTATGGGATAATGTTTCATTCTCTATTATATTGGAAGAAGGTTAGGACAACAGTAATTCTTGGTCATGATGTGGTGTAGAGGATGATAGAGAATGTTCATCTTTTTCATGAGAGGATGAAGGAAATGTAGGACTGAAATAAGTCTTATTCCAATCCTATAAGGTGGAATTTAGATTTCAATGTTAGGGACCATCTATTCTTAATGGTTTCCCATTAATGTGGGCTGTAATGTTTTGGAATAGGGAGAAATATTTCTCATAGGTATTTTAGGCCCTTTGAGATATTGGTGTAAATTGGAATGGGTCCGTACTGATTTTCATTGCCACCAAATTTAGAGTCGATCCATGATGTTTTTAAAATATCTCAACATTTTCAGTATCTTCATGATGAATTCCAAGTCAATGATTTGGGAGAGGTAGCTATCAAGGATTACATGACTTTTTGGAGCATCCATTAGAGATCTGGGATTATTGAGAGAATGTGCGTCAGGGAGGAACCATTCCATTGGTTAGTGTGTTGTGGAGGAAAAGTTTCTAAAAGGATAGTACATTGGAGTGAGATATGCTTAGTTTTTTCCAATACATGGAATTGTTTTGTTTTTTTCTTTTCTATGTTTTGATTTGATCTATCTTTCTATGTTATGTGATGTCCGAGAACATTTTTTTAATGAGATGAGGTTTTTTCCCTTGGTTTTTATAAGTGTAATAAATTCCTAACATATGAAAGCTGGAGGACCTAATTCATTATCAGGTTGAATTAATTTAGAACCGATTAAACTCGTGTGGGAGAGTGTAACACCCAAAGCTTCTACGGTACATTTCCCTTTGAATAATGTAATAGCATGTGTTGTACGCAACATCGAGTCCTAACACACACCACAACCGATCAAACTAGACGTTATGAATAGTAATACCTAATTTTTAAAATTTTAATTTTACCTCTCAAAATGGACTTCATTTTTTGATTCGGGGAATCGAATTTATCCTAAGGTGAAATTTTGGTACTTTTCGGATAACTTTAACATTTTGATGAATAGTGAATATTACTAAATTTTAATTAAAAACAACTTTTTTAGTCAAAATAATTAGTAGTGATAAATTATGAATTTGATTGGTTTTAAAGTGTATTTAGAATATATTTTTACCATTTAGTACAATTTTGGTCATTGGACATAATTTCACAATTAAACAGCACATAACCAAGTATCAATCTTTTGATAGTTATTATATCTTAAAAACACGCTTTTTGTTTTGACAGCGGGAATTAATTTTAAATTAATTTCTTCCACTTCTGTGTTTTGAATTTGGAAAAATGGATTCCATATTTGGAATCAGGATTTCCAAATTGTGTAAATAGGTAACTTTTATTTTTAGACATTTTGAATAATTACTTCGGTAAATATATTATTTACCATGTTTAAAGGGTAAATCCTGTAAATATGGGTTAAAAAATAATATTATAATAATACTAAATTACCCTAAAACGTGTCCTAACCTTATTTGTGGATACATGTCCGACCATGGTAATCTTTGGGTAGATTTTGGGACCCCATGGAGCCACTTTTAGGTGATACGGACACATTATTTTAATTAAGTTAAAATAAATACAAAAATGAGAAAAGCATATATCTTTTAGAAAAACAATTTTTACAATGGGTTATATATGTTGGAATTTCGACTATAAATATTCATTAGAAAGCTAATACGATTTTCTACATAATTATAGTTTATTTAAAAATTTTAGACATTATATAATATAATTTATTTATGACACAATGATGATTCAGTAATTACCATAATAGTGAAAATTTAAAATAATTGATATTATAAGTACCCAAATAACTATAATTTGAGACTTTTTATGAATTAAACTTATTTTATAGTTTAATATGAAATGTTAGTAATGCTTTAATGAACATTGTTCGAGGTAATAATTCTGTTATGATTTTCACAAAAGTCAACTATTGAATAGTGTAAAAATTGACATAAAAGAGTTTCTAAAACAAATATTATATTATTAATTGATATTAAATTCCTAAAATTATAAGGTTCGGCCAAGAGACTTTTATCATGATAGTTTTATCATGAATGGACCACTTGGGGGGTCTCTTGGATGTATATAGTAAGTTAATTAACCATATAATATAAAAATACAAAGAGACATTGTAAAAGTGAAACTAATTAACTAAGAGTTAATACTTAAAGATAAGGTTAATATATTAACCCAAACCAGTATAAATCCTATTGGTTGAGTGTTTTTAGATCTATAACCACCTTATAATTTAAATAATCAACTTTTGAGCCATTAGAAACCGAAAATTAATTTATTATAAAATAATATTTCTAGCTCTTCCAAAGGTGCCCCTCACCCCTCTTATAAAAGGGAACTCCTCCTTCTCATTAATTCACACCTTCAAAGCGTTTTGGTTCGTCCAAACTCTGCCCAAATACTCTCTAAACTTCCATAACTAGAACCTAGAGGCCTTAGTTTGATCATAAAGACAACCTATAGAGCCCTTTTGATCAAATCAAAAGGAAGAACCTGAAGAAGAGGTAATGATTTCACCACCCTTTTTCAAGTTCCTTTCTTTTTCCACTTCTTCATTCTTTTTTACCATTATAAAATAATTAATCCAGTATCTCCTATATACTGTAATATTATTATAAATATGGTACAACCATATTCAATATTCTATCCATCCTTTGAATGACATGTCACCATACGTGCATACGTACCGCTTACCGTCTCCACGTCGTGGTGTAATTGTTATTCAATAAATTATTTTTTGGATGGGTATAATAATGATGTTTAATTCATGTAAATAATAAATATAACATGATAATAATTCTTTATATATGATATACCATCCAATTATATATTATTTTAATATCAAAATAATGATATTATCCCCCGTGCGTACGTACGGACTACCGTCTCAACAAACGCGATGAGATTCATTCTCCATCGTATCCATTCAAGTCTAATTATCATTTGATAATTAAAAATAATTTTTAATTAATTTATTTAATTATGGATATGAATAAGATACAACCTATCCATAACAAACACGACTTACTTAACAAAGAATATAAAGGAAAACGAGTAAGTTAACACCCGAAATGATGATAATACTAAAATATAATTAACAAATCAATGTTAAAAGATCATATATGATATCATATTAATGTAAATTATTCTTTTATTATTCAATAATTATTATTTCACCATTATACAGGAGGTTAACCTACCTTAGACCAAGGAAAAAGTACAAAGTAAGTGGTTTCTTATCTCACTTTTAATTCCGTGAGAATTCCATTGTTCACCACTTATTTATTACATTTGGTGTGTGTACTGCCCATGTTTGTATTAATTGTGTAATATAATTTAATTCATGTATATTTACATCATCATTGTATGATCCTTCTTTCATGGGTGTATGTTTTTTATGTTACCAAATCAATAAGGGAATTTGAAATTTCAGTTTCCAATCATTTGGCTTTATGCATACTTCATTGATTATTTTACTCGAAGATTATGTGTAGAATATCTATTCATTTGATTATGTCATAAATTCAGCTCCCCTTTATGTGGATATACTTTTGATACACATAATCAATCCATTTATAAATTCTCAAGTGATCGGTATGACCTTGATAAGAGTAATTTTTAACACAATCTCTATTTGTTGAGTTAAATTTACAATTCATTGGTGTTGTTTTTACAAGAATATGTGTGAATGTCCTCTGATTGAATTAAACTAAATATCAAATCATATTGAATGTATTTATATTTTTCATACATAATTATGTCGTTGATTTATACTTAACCTAAGGATATGGTCTATTCAATAGAATTCATCTTGATTTACATTCCATTGAGACTCCTCTGTTGTTATACACCAGAACAATTTTATGTGGTGTATATAATGTACTTTGACATAGTATATCATGAATCCCTTTATTCTCATTATATTATTAAGTATTGATTACCTCAATTATTTGTATTCATGTGTCTATATTTTGGTTGAGAACTCTAAGTAAAATATCATTTTAAATGTTTTGAAGATTTATTATTCTAAATCGTTCTCATTAATGTCCATGTTTTAAGAATATTTTTAAGGATTTATTTATATGGACATTAATGTTTTAAAATTAAAACTCTTTTTAAAAGTTTCAAAGTGGAATGGGACACTTTGATTCAAAAATCTATTTTAAATGGATTCTTGACAAATAGTGTGACTTTTAAATGTTTTCAAGAAAAGGGGGATATTTCTCTCAAATAGTTTTGATGGGTATTTTCATCTATGTCAATATCATTCATTATTATCGATTGAAGTTAATATGATACAATATAATCTTCCATATTGTATCAAATGAGATATGTTTGACTATGGATGTGCTATTTTTATACCATTCATGGTTTTTGGTTAAAGTATTGACATTTCATATGCTATTTTTAATACGAATTTTTATGTTATGTTTAAACATGTTCATATGAGGAATGCATTGGACTTAGTAAGTGATGGGTGGAGCCCGCTATATCTCCTCGATGCATCGGTAGGTCTCATGAGACAAACTAGTGTCTTGGCACAAGGCCTTGACAAAATCTTATTTGTAGTCTTGGCACGAGGCCTTGGATTTGTGGTTATGATAGTCTGGAATTATGCATTCCATCATTATGAAAGTGGTCATTGATATTGCATGTGATTATTCGATTAGTAGAATATCCTTGTCAATAAGTAAATGGAATTATTTCATTTTATTTTTTCCATACTATGTTGAATTTAAAGTTTAAAAGGCTTTTGTTTTAGTTATACATTGCCCTAAATGTTTATTCTTATTTATGAATGTTTCTGCTATATTGTTATCCTTACTGGGCATTTGAGCTCACCCCTTTTCTATGTTTTATTTTTTCCAGGATGTGAAGAAGTAATTTTTGAATGACCTGTAGGGATAGTATGTGGGGATATGAGTGTGGACTATGAAAAAAAGATGTTGTTGTAGTTTTCATTTTTATGATGTAATGTAAGACTTATGAATATATTTAGTGTTTCTAAGGCTACTAAACTAATTGGTCTTTCGAGATTTGATCTTTCTTATGATCATGCCAATGTAATGTAATAATGCACCGACTCCGGGTTACTGGGGTCAGGGCGTTACAATTGGTATCAGAGGATGTTTAGCAATAACCATGGAAACTAGATTTAGATAAACTATAATTAGAGAACATACCCCTAAGATAGACTTTGAGGATTAGTATAGAAGAACTTCCTTGAATTTTGGTATTGTAGAGATTTTGTGTGTTTTCCAAGAAATACATCCTTGTCTGGATACGAGTAGGTAGAGGCGGCTCTGGCACAGATGTACCTAGGGGTAAAACCCGAAAACACCACTTTGAGCTAGACTCGAATGGGAACTGGTTCATGAAAATGGGCCTTGCTGCACTCTTGGTTACGACACTCCCGGGGGTTATGCATAAGATAAATCTCATTTTCTTTATAAATCATTATGAAGGGTTTATGAGTATATAATTCCTCAAAAAAACATTTTTATTATTATGGATTATATCCATAAATAGTTCAATTTATGTTAAGTGTTTTATAAGTATGGAATTATGTATTATGATTCATAAACTGGTCTAGTTTATGCCATTGTTTAAAAATGGAACCTAGTAGAATAAATGGAAACCGTATCAATGCACACACTCCAAGTAGGGATTTCCCTCCTGCTCAAGATAATTATAGTGGAGATGGTGATGCAACTGGTGCCGATCAGTGAATCATCATACTGGGACAACTCACTCAGGTTATGAATAATAACCTTACCCATATGGAGCACCCTGATCCACTGCGTGGAGGATCAATGTTAGATCGATTCATGAGGAAACAACCACCAACGTTCAATGGGATTACAAATCCCTTAGTAGCTGAGCAATGGATAAATTCCGTAGAGAAAATATTTCAGGATTTGGGGAGTAGTGAAAGGGAAAAAGTTATCATGGAAGTTTACCGCCTCACTGGAGATGCTGATCAATGGTGTTCATTGATTCAAAAAATGAAGGAAGATGATGAAGTATAAAATATGGAATGGAGGGAGTTCAAAGATCTGTTTTTAGAAAAATACTTTCCTCGTGACCATCGAGCAGATATGGAAAGGCAATTTCTGAGTCTGAGACAAAAGGAGGATGAGAATGTCGCAAAGTATGAGGCTAACATTACAAGGTTAGAAATGTATGATGGAGATTATATACGTAACCCAAGAAGTAATATTGATCATTTATTTGATGGGTTAAAACTATTTCTCCGTCGAGCATTAGTCTCCGAATCTTTCTTGTCGTACGAAGACATTGTCTCATGTGCTATCAAGACAGAAAAATAATTCTCTAAGTCTTGTGACTTTAAAGAAAAGCAAGAGAAGAAGAGATCTGGTGATCAATCTGGGAATGGAAATAAGGGGAAGAAGGGAAAGTTTGAATATCCATCCTGTGGTAAATGTGGGAAAAACACCCTAGTACTTTTTTGAAGGGAATGGGTGTCTGTTACAAGTGTGGTTAAAAAGGCCACCAAGCTCGTGATTGAAAATGGAAGAAGGAAGCTACCAATGTTCAGTGATAAAATTTTTGGGAGATGTGACAATATGCAAATGTATTTCCTAAGTGTTAGGGGAACTTACCTCAGAAAAGACCAAGGTATCATTGCCAAACTTATGCTATCACTACTGCTGAGGTAGAAGCTCTGAAAGACATGGTGGAAGGTAATTTAATGGTTTCCTCAAGTTTAGAAAATGCATTATTTGATTCTGGATCATCGCATTGTTTCATATCTTCCTAGTTTTCTATGAAAATTAGATATTTCCAATTTTATTTAACAAGGGAGTTGTCAGTTAAAACTCCTAAGGGAAGTATCATTGCAACAACGTTTTGTGAATCAGTCCCCATTAGAGCACATAAATGTTCTTTATCTGCTGATCTCATCGTCATACCTATGATTGAGTAAGATATAATCCTCGGTATGGATTGGATTTCGGACTATGATGCGAAGATTTATTGTAAGAATAAGGAGGTTATGATTTTTGATGATGATGATAAGGAACACCTTATCTTTAGAGCAGAATCGTCACCACCTAATTCTTACCTAGATCCACCCCCAGTAGCTCAACTGAATTAAATTATTGGGGAGGAAGAAGATGAAATTAAAGTGGGTGAGGGAAGGAATGATCAAATAGAGGATGTACTTGTTGTGAATGAATATGTAGATGTGTTTCCGGGTGATTTACCTGGACATCCTCCAGAATGAGAAGTTGAGTTTTCCATTGATTTAATTCCTGGATCAAGGCCTATATCGAAGACCCCTTAAAGAATGGCCACTGTATAATTACTTGAACTAAAGAAAAAAATAGAGGAACTGAGTAATAAGGGATTTATTTTCCCTAGTGTTTCTCCATGGGGAGCCCCTGTTCTTTTTGTTAAAAAGAAAGATGGATCTTTGAGGTTATGTATCGAATACAGGGAGATCAATGCTATAACAATAAAGAACAAGTATCCCCTACCTCGCATTGATGATTTATTTGACCAACTGCATGGAGCTCAATACATTTCAAAGATTGACCTTCGATCTGGATACCATCAGTTGTGTGTGAAGAAGGATAACATTCCTAAGATAGCATTTCGAACTAGGTACGGGCATTATGAGTTTACAGTAATGCCTTTTGGATTGACTAATGCACCCTCTGTATTCATGGATCTGATGAATAGAGTTTTCAAGGAATATCTTGATGAATTTGTGGTGGTATTTATTGATGATATCTTGGTATACTTCAAAAGCTACGAGGATCATGAAAATCACTTGTGCATTATTCTGATGACTCTGAGAAGGCATGAATTATATGGGAAGTTTAGAAAGTGTGAATTATGGCTTCATGAGATTTCTTTTCTTGGCTATATTGTCTCTAAATATGGAATCTCTGTTGATCCTTCTAAGAACAAGGCAATCCATGAATGGCCAGCACCAACTAGTTTAACTGAGGTACGCAGTTTTATTGGTTTGGCAGGTTATTATCGACGTTTCTTCCAAAATTTTTCCCGATTGGCTATCCCATTAACGAAGCTCACATGTAAATGGGTTAAATATGTTTGGAAAAAAGAGAGAGAAGAATGTTTCTAAGAACTGAAGAGATTATTAGTCAATGATCCTATATTGACTCTACCATCGGGGAGTGATGGGTTCGTTATTTATAGTGATGCATCGAAGAAAGGACTTGGTTGTGTTCTTATGCAGAATGATATGGTTATTGCCTATGCATCACGATAGTTGAAAATTCATGAAAAAAACTATCCTACTTAAGATATAGAGTTATCAGCTGTGATCTTTTCTTTTAATATATGGAGGCACTACATCTATGGTGAAAAATGTGAGATTTATACTGATCACAAGAGTTTGAAGTATATTGTATCACAAAAAGAACTCAACATGAGGCTAAAAAGATGTCTTGAATTACTCAAGGATTATGATTGAATGATACACTACCACCCAGGGAAGGCAAACAAGGTGGCAGATGCTTTGAGCAGAAAAGACCATGGAGTTTTGAACAATATGAGAATTGAAAGGGATCCAATTTTCATGGATCTAGTGAAGATGGAAATGGCAATAACAAGGGATGGTGAAGCTTCAATGATTTTTCAAATTGTTTCCAAACCATCTTTACTAGAAAGGATTAAGAGTTCTTAGACTGATGATGAAGAATTTCAAAATAAGAGTAAAGATGTGAATGAAGGGAGATTGAGATACTTTGTGTATGAAGATGGAATTTTGAAATTTTGGAAGAGACTTTGTGTTCCAGATATACCTGATCTAAAAATGGAATTGCTGGATGATGCCCATAGTTCCAATTTCTCTATACACCCTGGGAGAATGAAAATGTATAGAGATTTGAAGGAACATTTTTGGTGGTACAACATGAAGAGGGAGATTGTGGATTTTGTGTCAAGATGTATGGTTTGTTAACAAGTGAAAGCTGGAAGGCAACAGCCTGGTGGAGTATTGAAACCTCTTCCCATACCTGAGTGGAAATGAGATAATATCACGATGGACTTTGTCATGGGACTACCAAAGACTCCTAGAAGGAACGATGCAATATGAGTTATTGTTGATCGTCTTACCAAGTCAGCAAATTTTCTTGCTATAAGAAAAGATCTACCACTATATCGTCTAGCAAGACTATATATTGATGATGTTTTGAGACTTCATGGAGTACCCCTATTGATTGTTTCTGATCGTGATCCCCATTTTACTTCAAGATTCTGGAAAAGTCATCAGAAATACTTGGATACTGAAATTCATTTGAGCACTTCCTACCACCCTCAAATAGATGGACAATCAGAACGAACTATTCAAACCTTGGAAGACATGTTGAGATCCTGCTCACTTGACTTTCAGAGTATGTGGGATCAATATTTACCTCTGGTATAATTTTCCTATAACAATAGTTTCCATTAGAGTATTCACGTGGCACCATATGAAGTGTTATATAGAAAGAGATGTCGCACACCAACATGTTGGGATGAAGTTGGTGAAAGAAAACATGTAGGCCCAGAACTCGTGGAGGAAATGATAGAAAAGGTGAAGGTAATCCAAAACCACATCAAAGCAGCTCAAAGTAGGCGGAAGAGCTATGCCGATAATCGAAGGAAGGATTTGGAATTTGAAGTCGGTGATAATGTTTTCCTGAAGGTATCTCCATGGAAGGGAGTCATACGTTTTGGTAAGAAAGGTAAATTGAGTCCCAGGTACATCGTACCTTTCGAAATTCTAGAACAAATTGGGGTTGTAGCTTACTGATTGGCAATGCCGCCAAGTCTCTCCAAAGATCACGATGTGTTCCACGTATCTCTGTTGAGGAAATACATGCCTGGCCCAACGCATGTACTCACCTATGAAGAATTAGAACTAGAACCCGATCTGTCTTATTGCGAAGAGCCCATCAAGATTCTTGATACGAGAGAACAAGTAATGAGAAATCGGACGACTCGACTGGTAAAAAGCTTGTGGAGAAACCATAAGATGGAAGAGGCAACGTGGGAACCCGAGGAACTTATGATGAAGAACCACCCGAGTATTTTCATGCGGTAGTATTCTAGAAATTTCAAGGATGAAATTATTTGAAGGAGGGGAGAATGTAACACCCCAAGCTTCTATGGTACGTTTCCATTTGAATTATGTAATAGTGTGTGTTGTACGCAACATCGATTTCTAACACACACCACAACCGATCAAACTAGCAGTTATTAATAGTAATACCTACTTTTTAAAATATTAAATTTATCTCTCAAAATGGACTTCATTTTTGGATTCGGAGTATCGAATTTAGCCTAAGGTGAATATATGGTTTTTTTCGGATAACTTTAATATTTTGATAAATAGTGAAAATTACTAAATTTTAATTAAAAACAACATTTTTAATAAAAATAATTAATAGTGATAAATTATTAATTTGAGTGGGTTTAAAGTATATTTAGAATATATTTTTACCATTTAGTACAATGTTGGTCATTGGACATAATTTCACAATTAAACCGGACATAACCGAGTATCAATCTTTTGATAGTTATTATATCTTTAAACACACTTTCTGTTTTGACAACGAGAATTAATTTTAAATTAATTTCTACCACTTCTGTGTTTTGAATTTGAAAAAATGGATTCCATATTTGTAATCAGGATTTCCAAATTGTGTAAATAGGTAACTTTTATTTTTAGACATTTTGAATAATTACTTCGGTAAATATTTTATTTACCATGGTTAAAAGGTAAATCCGGTAAATAAGGGTTAAAAAATAATATTATAATAATACTAAATTTCCCTAAAACGTGTCCTAACCATATTTCTGGATACATTTCCGACCATGGGCATCTTTGGGTCGATTTTGGGACCCCATGGAGCACTTGTAGGTGATAGGGACACATTATTTTAATTAAGTTAAAATAAATACAAAAATGACAAAAGGATATAACTTTTAGAAAAAAATTTTTTACAAAGGGTTATATATGTTGAATTTTAGACTATAAATATTCACTAGAAATATAAAAAAACTTCCTACATACTTATAGTTTATTTATAATTTTTAGAAATTAAATAATTTAATTTATTTATGACACAATGATGATGCAGTAATTACCATAATAGTAAAAAATTAAAATTATTAAAATTATAAATACCCAAATAAATATGATTTGAGACTTTTTATGAATTAAAATATTTTTATATGTTAATATGACTTGTTAGGAATGATTTAATGAACTTTGTTTGAAGTAATAATTCTGTTATTATTTTTTCAAAAATCAACTATTGAATAGTGTCAAAATTGACATAAAAAAGTTTTTAAAACAAATATTATATTATTAATTGATATTAAATTCCTAAAATTCTACGGTTTGGCCAAGAGACTTTTATCATGATAGGTTTGTCATTAATGGACCACTTGGGTGTCTCTTGGATGTATATAGTATGTTTATTAACCATATAATATAAAAATACAAAGAGGCATTGTAAAAGTGAAACTAATTAACTAAGAGTTAATACTTAATGATAAAGTTAATATAGTAACCCAAACCTGTATAAATCCTATTGGTTGTGAGGATTTAGAACTATACCCACCTTAAAATTTAAATAATCCACTTTGGATCCATTAGAAACCGAATATGAATTTATTATAAAATAATATTTCTATCTTTTCCAAAGGTGCCCCTCACCCCTCTTATAAAAGGGCACTCCTCCTTCTCATTAATTAACACCTTCAAAGCCTTTTGGTTCGGACAAACTCTACCCAAATACTCTCTCAAATTCCATCACTACAACCTAGAGGCCTTAGTTTGATCAGAAATCCAACCTAGAGAGCCCTTTTGATCAAATCAAAAGGAAGAACCCGAAGAAGAGGTAATGATTTCACAACCCTTTTTCAAGTTCCTTTCTTCTTCCACTTATTCATTCTTTGTTTTTCACATTCTAAAATAACGAATCTATATCTCCTATATACTGTAATATTATTATAAATATGGAACAACCATATTCAATATTCTATCCATCCTTTGAATGACATGTCACCATACGTGCGTATGTACGGCTTACCGTCTCCATGTCGTGGTGTAATTGTTATTCAATAAATTATTTTTTGGATGGGTATAATAATGATGTTTAATTCATGTAAATAATAAATATAACATGATAATGATTCTGTATATATGATATACCATCCAATTATATATTATTTCAATATCAAAAGAATGATATTGTCGCTCGTGCGTACGTACGGACTACCGTCTCCACGAACGCGATGAGATTCATTCTCCATCGTATCAATTCAAGTATAATTCTCATTTTATGATTAAAAATAATTTTTAAGGACTTAATTATAAATATTAATAAGATAAAACCTATCCATAACAAAAAAGGCTTACGTAACAAATAATATAAAGGAAAACGAGTAAGTTAACACCCGAAATGATGATAATACTAAAATATTATTAACAAATCAATGTTAAAAGATCATATATGATATCATATTAATGTAAATGATATTTTTAAAATTAAATAACAATTATTTTACAATTATACAGGAGGTTAACCTACCGTCGTCCAAGGAAAAAGTACAAAGTAAGGGGTTTCTTATCTCACTTTTAATTCCGTGAGAATTCCATTGTTCACCACTTATTTATTACATGTGGTGTGTGTACTGCCCATGTTTGTATTCATTGTGTAATATAATTTAATTCATGTATATTTACATCATCATTGTATGATCCTTATTTCATGGTTTTATGTTTTGTATGTTACCAAATCAATAAAGGAATTTGAAATTTCAATTTACACTCATTCGGCTTTATGCATACTTCATTGATTAATTTACTCCAAGATTATCTGTAGAATCACTATTCATTTGATTATGTCATAAATTCCACTCCCCTTTATTTAGATATACTTTTGATACACATAATCACTCCATTGATAAATTCTCAAGTGATCGGTATGAACTTGATAAGAGTAATTTTTAACTCAATCTCTATTTGTTGAGTTAAATTTCCAATTCATTGGTGTTGTTTTTACAAGATTATGTGTGAATGTCCTCTGATTGATTTACACTGAATATCCAATCATATTTAGTGTATTTATATTTGTCACACATAATTATGTCGTTGATTTATCCTTAACATAAGGATATGGTCTATATAATAGAATTCATCTCAATTTAAATTCTATTGAGACTTCTTTGTTGTTATACACCAAATCACTTTTATGTGGTGTATAAAATGTACTTTGACATAGTATATCATGAATCCCTTTATTCTCATGATATTATTAAGTATTTATTACCTCAATTATTTGTATTGAAGTGTATCTCTTTTGGTTGAGAACTCTAAGTAAAATATCATTTTAAATGTTTTAAAGATTTATTATTCTAAATCGTTCTCATTAATATCCATGTTTTAAAAATATTTTTAGGGATTTATTTATATGGACATTAATTTTTTAAAATTAAAACTCCTTTTAAAAGTTTCAAAGTGGTATGGGACACTATGATTCAAAAATCTATTTTAAATGGCTTCTTGACAAATAGTGTGACTTTAAAATGTTTTCAAGAAAAGGGGGATATTTCTCTCAAATAGTTTTGATGGTTATTTTAATCTATGTCAATACCATTCATTATTATCGATTGAGGTTAATATGATATAATAAAATCTTCCATATTGTATCGAATGAGTTATGTTTGACTGTGGATGTTCTATTTTTATACCATTCATGGTTTGTGGTTAAAGTATTGACATTTCGTATGCTAGTTTTAATACGAATGTTTATGTTATGTTTAAACATGTTCATATGAGGAATGCATTGGACTTAGTAAGTGACAGGTGGAGCCCACTATAGCTCCTCGATGCATTGGTAGGTCTCATTAGACAAACTAGTGTCTTGGCACAAGGCTTTGAAAAAATCTTATTTGTAGTCTTGGCATGAGGCCTTGACTATGTGGTTATGATAGTCTGGGATTATGCATTTAATAATTATGAATGTGGTTATTGATATTTCATGTGATTATTCAATTAATTGAATATTCATGTGAATAAGTAAATGTCATTATTTCATTTTATTTTTTTCATACTATGTTGAAGTTCAAGTTTAAAAGGCTTTTGTTTTAGTTATACATTTCCTTAAATTTTTATTCTTATTTTTGAAAGTTTCCACTATATTGTTATCCTTACTGGGCATTTGAGCTCACCCCATTTCTGTGTTTTATTTTTCCCAGGATGTGAAGAAGTAATTTATGAATGACCTGCAGAGATAGTATGTGGGGATATGAGTGTGGAATATAAAGAAAATATGTTGTTGTAGTTTTCATTTTTATGATGTAATGTAAGAATTATGAATATATCTAGTGTTTCCAAGGCTACTAAACCAATTAGTCTTTCGAGATTTGATCTTTCTTTTGATCATTCCAATGATATGTAATAATGCACCGATTTTGGGTAACTGGAGTCGGGGCGTTACAGAGAGTCATTTCCGCCCAGATTGGATAGTATCTTGAAATGGAGAATGGAATTCCCTGATTAGTGTGTTTGGATGGTGCAGTTTTTTATGGTTTTGGAAACGTGTTTTCTGGTCATTTGGGTTGATGTGTCAACAACTTTGATGAAAAGTACAAGTTGGTAAATGTAGGAGGAGTTTTTCTTGGGTGTAGAGGTTTCCACTACATCTTTTTAACAAAACAAGGTGGTTTATCATTTCATGTTGATGTGTTTATTTTATAGAGTTGTTTCAAGTGTGGCGGGTTCCTTGAGAGGTATCTCGAGGGATGGTTGTTCGGACCCTTACTCTCTTTCCCTTCGGGTTGGTTTTGAAATTACCAAGTGTGAGAATAGTTAGAGAGGTATTTAATGTAATGTAATAGAACATTTCATAAAATTAATTTAAAGAAAATATGTTGCTTGAGTTGTCCTGGGATGTTAAGGTGGATCTAGTCAACACATTGAAAAATTATCAATTTTCCATGTTTTCCAATGGTGCCTATTCCTAATGGTGACTCATCCCAATGGTGCCTCATTCCAATGGGGTCTCAAGCAAGTGGTTCCTCGTTGAAGGAAGCTCATCATGGAGGTGCCACACTGGTGGTAGCTCACCTTGGTATGGGCTCGCTATCAAATTATCACCCTGGAAGTGGCTCCCTGGTGGTGTATCACCCTGGTGGTGTCTCGCTGGTGGTGTCTCACCCAGGAGGTAACTCGCTGGTGGTGTCTTTCTAGAGATGCCTCATCATGCAGTTTCTTATCTAGAGCTGCCTCTCTATCGGTGCCTCGTCTGGTATTGCCTTGTCTAATGGTGCCTTTTTTACAATGTTTCTTGTTCTCCCAGTTTTTCCCTTTTTACGTCGTTATTTGACATAAACTGAGATTTGTGCCAAATTTAAAAAAAATATTAACGACCCAAAAATTCATTAATAAAAATTTATCTTGGTCTATTTAAATGTATTCTTACAGTAATGTAAAATGTATGCACTTATTTGGATGTATGTATTGGTTTTAATAATACTGTTAAGAATTTTGACAATTGCTAATATAGTTGTTAAATAGTGATCACATCATTAGTATAAATATATGGCTTTAACAAATCCAATTTACTCAGACAAAGGAAGTGATGGCCTCATCCAGTAGGCTTTCCCCAAAGGAACCCATTTGTTAGAGCATAGAAAGGAGGTGGCATCATTGGGATTCACTATTGACCAAGCCCATGCCGAGCTTGAATATGTTAAGCTCTTGCGGAACCGCCTCTGGGAGAAGTAGAAGTTGATAGAGATTACCACTTGAGAAATGTTATCTGAGCGACCCCAAGAGTCTCTCACCATCGTGCACCTTACCCTAAGGTATTATATGGGTTTATTAAGGGTTTATGTAACATTACCCTAGTACTTTTATTAGGTACACTATTCTTCTATAGGGAATATACATTATTTGTATTATTGTTACTTTGTAAATAGTTTTTAAAGAACAAATAGTATTTTTAGTTAATATTTAAACTAAGAAATCTATTTTCATGAATTAATGGATTTTTGAATTAATGAATAGTTTAATAAAATATTATTATTTCTTAATAACTTTTTATTAAATATAAATGATCATATAATTTTATGAATGCAATTGTAATTTTTATTAAGGATTGAAAGCTATTTTTGTCAAAACCCATGAATTTTCGATATATGATGGTTTTTTTTAAAGTAAAAAAATCACATAATTAAAATTTTATTTAGTTAAAATTAATATTATATATGGAATCAGGATGTCGAGAATATCTAATGGTGAATTTTTCATAATTTTCTAAGACAGTAGAATTTTGGGGTAAAATTTTATATATTGTTTAGACATATAATGTGTTTTATGACATCATAATGACCCAATAGTTATGTAATAAAATAATATAAACATTATTTTCGGCCAATATATTTTTTTCCATTAATATAGTGCGATTTTTGGTTTTTTGATTTATTTTACAAAGCTTAAGTGGATCATTTACGCTCCCCTTTGGAAAAACCATGGGCAAAAACCATGGACTGGTTTGTGGTTTTGGTTAGTTCAATGTGCGGTGTCCCAAACCTAAATAATAAATAATTACCTCTCATTTACTACATAAACCCACCCAAGATCCCACTTCCTCTTCACTCAGAGCCTTTATAGTTCATACAACCTCTTCCATCCTCTCTCTATAATCCTCCCAAGGTGCCCCATGCTGCCAAGAACCCTCTCCCAAGCCTTTGGGATCACACATCCAAGTAAGGAATTCCTACCTTTCTCTTTTTATCCATGTTTATTAATATTGTTATGCCCTTTTATTTTCAATTATATATGTTGGGTTATGATTTCACACCTCCCCCATACTTCCCTATTTATGTTTTAATTATGAGAGACCCCTTTATCTATCTTTAAATGACTCCCTTGTACATCTGTTACTATACCGAAATTCCGAACGGAATTTGTCCCTCTTCATTTACATTCAAGAAATTATTTTGTATCATGAATATAAATTCCATTACAATTGTTGGTACATGTATATAAATGAACCCCTTACAAACCATTTCATGTACATATGATTAGATACCCATTTTTCTCTTATCATCCATCTTTTATGAATTCTTATGTCACGCTGTTATGTTTTCGAAATTGCACCATGTTTTTTCAAGCCAAATTCATTGTGAATTGAATACCATGCCCATTTCTCTATCAAGGGTAATCACCTTTATGGACATTTACTTATTGATTATTGATTTTCTTAAATTTATTCCATGTTCCTTTATCATGGAATAAATGATGATGTTTAATGAATCCATGTTTTATGCCCCATGTGGCACACTTATGCAAGAAATGAAATGTTTAAGAAAGGGTTCACCCTAATAGAACTCCATTGCATTGGGTAAAGTATAGTATCATGATAAGTTATGGGAAATGAGCATCTGCTCATTCTAATTCAAGTGAAATGAGGTTTTACTCATTCTTCATGTGTAATGAGGGTTTACTCCAGCTCCATGTGAAATGAGCCATGGCTCATGCTAATTTCATGTTAAGTGTGGTTTCCACATTTCTATGTTATGATAATCATGTTATACCATGATTTATGTTCATGTTTATCTTGTGCTCCATTGGTATGTAACACCCTGAGATTTTATGATAAGTATTATTTTTAATTTATTTGATGTCTTGTGTTGTATGCTACACAAATATTATCTTGCGCTATATGCAACACCGTATTAGCTTGCAGTATACGCAACACTATTATTGGATCATGTTACACACAATTTCATGTTCGTTTGATAGTAGTTATTCTACGCAACATTGAGTGTATATATATATATATATATTCAATGTATAAATGAAATATGGTTGGATTATGTTATACGCAACAAAAAAGAAGTCTTGCACTACACGCCACCCTAACATGGATTACATTATAAGAAATCGCGACCTTCCACGGTGGCGTGTGTTGTACCCAATACCGAGTTTCACTAAATAGCGATATGTTTTTAAAATATTATATAAACTAGCTGTTATGAATAGTAATACCAACTTTTTGAAATTTTATAATTTTTATCTTTCCAAATTGACTTCATTTTTGGATTCGGAATATTGAAATTTCCCTAGGGTGAATTTTTGATATTTTTCTGAAAACATTCAATTTTTGATGAATAGTGAAAACACTGGGTTACTATTTCAAACCTGACTTTTTATTTAAATAATTATTTACTTTATTTAAATTTATTTTAGGTCAAAATTGATATATAATACCTATATAAATTCAATTTAATTCATTGGAGTAATTTTATAATAATTTTAGATATATAAAAATTTTATTGAATTTTTCACCGTCTTTTACCTACCTCCTAGGAGAATTTGAAAATTTACACAAAACGTAATTTTACTGCTTCTGTGAGTGGAATTTCAAAAATCTGAGAGACACGGTTAACATCTAGGAGTAAAATTTGGTTCAATAAGATAAAAAAATTTGTGGTGAATGGTAACTTTTTTATTTTATTTACCAAGGTTAAAAGTAAATAGGGTAATTAAGGGTAAAAATGATATTATTATTACCCTAAAACATGTACTAATTCTATTGGATAAGTATAATTCGACCAAAAACAACATTAGGAATATAATATTATCATTTAGGTCCACTTGGATTAGATTAGGACATTTATTATTATTTAATTCAAAGAAGAGTTAAAAGAGTTAAAATCAAAGTTTAATAACTAAAACATTTTTAATATAGGGTTATACATAAGATAAATTCGACTATAAATATTAATTAGAAATATAAAAAGTGTTCCTACGTAATGGTATTTTATTTATAATTTTTAGACATTAAATGATTTAATTTATTTATGACACAATGATGATGCGGTAATTACCTTATTAATGAAATATTAACAAAATTGATGCTATAAATACCCAAATAAATGTAATTTGAGACTTTTTATGAATTAAACTAATTATCTAGGTTGATATGACATGTTATTATTTCTTTAATAAAAATATTTAGAACTATTCATGCTGTTATGATTTTCACAAAAATCAATTACCAAATAGTGTCAAAATTGACATAAAATAGTTTTTAAAACAAATATTATATTATTAATTGTTATTATATTACTGAAAATATTAGGATTGGCCAAATGACTTAGATAAGGTTATATATTTTAATAATGAACCACTTGGGGTTCGTTTGTATTATTATAGTATGTTTATTAACCATATAGTGTAAGAAAACAAGAAGACACGGTAAAAGTTAGATTATTTAACTTAGAGTTAAATCTAAATGATAAGGTTAAAATAGTAACATAAACTTGTCTAAAACCTATTGGATTAGAGTATTTCTACCAATACCCACTTTAGTTTCTAAATAAATCAAATTTGAGCTATTATAAACCGAATATGACTTTATTATGAAATAATATTTTAAGTTTTTCCAAAGGTGCCCCTCTCCTCCCTTATAAAAAGGGCACCCCTTCCCTCTTCTCTTTACACCCTTTTGAGCCTTGAATCTCGGCCAAACCCTGATAATTTCCCTTATCAACCTCTCTGGTTATATCATAGAGGTTCTGGTATTCTCAATAGACAAACTCTAGTGCCCTAAGAATAAGTTTAAAAGAGGTGCGTCGAGGAAGAGGTAATCTCTTCCACCGACTCTTCCAAGTTTCTTTCTTGTTCTACTTCCTATTCATTAGTTGTTTCATTATAAATTAATAACACCAGTATTACTTAGATACTGGTATTTTATTATAAATATGAAAAAATCCTATTTCACCTTCGATCCATCCTATGGAAAATTAAATCACCGCGTGTGGGTACATACAGAATACCGTCTCCACACCGTGGTGTAATCAGTTTTTCCATAACCACCTTACTTGGATGGGTATAATGGTGTAAAGAATAAATATATATGATTATTATACCATCATAATGATTCTAAGATATTATATCATCCACTCCAATTCCATTCAATAAATATGGGAATGATATCATCGCTCGTGCGTACGTACGGATTACCGTCTACACAACGCGATGAGATTCATTCTCCATGTTACCCATTCATGAATGATTATAAAGTATATATAAAGAATAATAATGAAATATATGAAATAATAATGACACTGTATTTATGTATATATATTAATTTCATCTACTTAATTCAATTCAATTCAATAAAGAAATGAAAATAGCGTTCATGCGTACGTACGGCCTATCGTCTCCATGAACAGTGTATTTCATTCTATTCATAGATCTATCATATATATATGTATATGATGAATTTATATTATATATAAATAATTTTTTAAATTCTTAAATTAAGTAAATTATGATATAAGTAATAATATCAAAAACAGCAAGTCGAAACACGATAAATGAAACGATTTTACCCAAAACGCTGCTCTAACATGGAATTTACAAAAGAACGGGTAATATAAAGTCATAAGTGAACCATGTATGATATCATAACAATGAGTATGATTCTGTAATAATTCAATGACATTATTTAAATCATTATATTGGAGGTTCAGATACATATGAAGCATATCAGACATAAGGTAAGGGATAATTTTGCAAATCTCATTTTTATCCGAGATTGCTTATACGTAAGTATTTACTAGGGTAATATTTTTCATCCATGCCTATAAAATGTTTTTCATAAAGTGTTTAATATTCTTCCATGTATGTTTAATGTCATGTTTACCCTTATTTGGATTTTACTTTGTTTTATGGAAGGAATCTTTCTTTTGTTTACCTTATGAGGAACTTTTTGACTTTTCCGGCAAAAGTACGAGAAGAATGTTTTTTATCTTATATGGCATGAACATATTCTTACGATTTCAAAAAACCTTATTTTCATGAAGCTTACTCTACACAATTTAATTATTATTTTTAACGAAATCCATTTTTTTATATTTCATGGAATTTTGTGAAAAGAAAATGATTTTGAAGAAGAAAGGATATTTTCCTCAAGAATTCATTTCAAGCGTTTTATCAAAACCATTTTCCATATAAGATGGAATTATTTTATATGTGTATGTTTCAAGTATAATTTCTCTATGATTTACATGGTTTCACTTTTTTTATGATGAAATGATTTCCATTTTTTTGTATGGATTATGTTATGATGGGATGATGTTTATGAAACCCATTTTATACTTTGGGTAATGATGAATGATTTATGTTCATGTTGTGGCACAAGTAATAATGATTTCATTATGAGATGGATGGGACCTATATCACCCTCCAATTCCTAGGGTAAATATTTATATCTCATGATATAGACATGGTTGTAATGGAAAGTTAATCTGGATCAATGATACAGGACTAGAATGAGGAGTGAACTCGATTCAGAAAGGGACATTGTCCACTAAGATGGTCTTGGCAGCAATGCCTTGGATACTATGGAAATCATATCATGTGATTAATGGTTTTCCAAAATTACATGTTTTATTTCTAGGCTATTTTATCGTGATTGATGTCCCTTTATGATATATTCCTTATGTACTTCCAAGATTCATGTCTTTGCTCAAGATTTTGATTTTTAGATTTTATGTTCATGTTTTTGCATTAAAATGTTTATGGATTGTTTTATGTTCTCTATGTTTACCCTTACTGGGAATTTGAGCTCACCCTTTTATATGTTTTCATTTCCCCAGGATTTAAAGAAAGGTTTTAGGTAAGAAAATAAAAGGGGAAGATCTTTATGGGAGATGTTGGAGATCTTTCACCAAGATTAGAAGATTATATTCCGAGTTTCCAAAGACACTAAACTATTACGATCCTTGAGTGTCTGTTTTTGTTATGTATTAAGTATTCCACAAAAGTAATTTAATGTCCATGTACGTCAATATTTGGGTCTCTACAGTTGTTATCAGAGCAATGTTTTAGTTAAACTTTGGAAACTAGGATGAAAAAACTTTAGTGAGAACCCTAGAGATATTTCTAAGGTATGTCTAGGGATGTCCCTAAGGTTAAGTATAAGTGTAGGTTATAGTCCTAGAATTATGGTAAAAATATTAGAATTAACCCTAAGATGTTATATATTAAAGTTACTCCCACTTTATTATGATTCTTTTCTCTCACACTATTCTTTTTGGGTTTTAGAAAATGGCTGGAAACAGGAAGATTCATGATAATAGAGGATATAATGGAAAATGAAATGATATTCTTTATGAGAAACAAAATGAAATTGGATCTAGAAGTCCACATATTGTTATTATACCTAATAATAAGTCTCATAATATGATCAATAATCTCATCTTTGGTAATTTTCCTGACTCAGCTAATAAAAGAAAGATGCAGTTTCATGACGATCATTAAGGAAAGAAAGTTCAATTTCCCTCATGTAAATTATGTTGGAAGAGGCATCAGGGAGAATGTTTCAAAGGAACTGGAAGATACTTTTGCTGTGGAAAAGAAGGACAAAAATCCAGTAATTTTAAAGGAAAAGGTTCAGTTAACACCATGGACAATGATAATGGTATTGTTAAGACATCAAAAACGGTTAAATGTTTTAAATGTGGAATGTACGGGCATTATGAAAACAAATTCTCTATGGGAAAATCTCATGAAGAGAATCATCATGGTCATATGGGTAGTATTTATGTGGATGATGATGTAGAGACTACAAATGATATATGAGATGAATGAAGTGATGAAGCTCAGTTAGTGGATTAAGATGGTAGTGGAATGATTGTATGTTTTCCAAGAGTTATGTTAATGGTACTATAGAATAAAGACAAATCTAAGGATTGTTACACTATTGTTTTTCCTAAAGTATTTGAAAGTATATGTTGAATGGTATCGGTAACCATGAAGGGTTATTCGAATATTTTTGGAAGGTAGATGATATATGCATAAAGAAGGGATATGGAGATAATGAAATGTTTGATAGTATTAATGAGCTCGTAGCTGATATAAGGATAAAGTGATATCATGGTTTGAGTATTTAGAATCATTGGGATTTTGGTATGTGGAAAGAGTTACCTTTTGACAGCATTCATGTTTTCACTATGGTTCTATGATAATTTTTGTTTCAAGAGAATACATGATTAAGGTATTCACATGTTTGTAATGTGACCAACAAGATATATCGTTTGATATATGGTGGATAACTGATGGTATTCACATGATCGGTAGATGACATTTCTAGTAATTGTTTTCATTATACTATGAGCTTGGACAGAAGTATTTTAGATAAGCCTAATGTTTGGAATGAATTATGTTGGACATAAGTTAGTATTGTTTAAGGCTATAACTTTTTCGATATTATTGATGGAATTTTATAATAGTATAGTTTATGAAAAGGGACAACATGTAGAATGGGAGACAACCCGTCACGTCGGACAAGACTGTGGGAATTGAACCCACAACCGAAGTGTGATAGGGCTTTATCACCTACCACTGGCCTACAAGAAGTCTCTGGTTAGTAGAAGCTAGTTTTATTATATTAAGCGTTATGATATATGAAGTATAATTCCATTTTTGGAACCATATATGATTAATCTCACTATAGATGGACTTATGTATTTTTGATACCTTTTTCTAACCTTTTGTTTGAGATAGATGGAATGACGCATCATTTTGTCACATGATCTGCTAACACTTCACGAATGACAAATTCAACTTTATTTATTTAAGAGATGAAGTGGAATTTGTCCATGGAACGACCAACGGTGAGATTGTACCAAAATCAAGAAAGCATTTCTTCTAATTCCAATTTCATCAAATTTAAGGAAATGATCTTGAAAACAAAAAAAAATTCCCTAGTGCTCTTATATCTGATAAATCAGATGGTACCTTAGATCATCAGAAATTTATGTCTTTGTGATTGTTGTCTTTTTCATAGCCATGTTCTCTACCACTCTCCATCAGAACTTCATGGTTAGCTTTCTCTTCCATATCCATATTTTTACTTATGTTCTCCTATGTGGAAACCTAGTGATTAGTTAATTTGGGCAACCGTTACATTTCATAATATAGTTTTTAAAGTTCTGTTTTGGTATTCCTTTTTACGATTTGGGTTTCTATGAAATAAACTTTCAAGTAGAAAACCATTTATAAACCCGAAGAATTTCGAGAGAGAAATTCATTTTAAGTGGGGCAGAATGTAACACCCTGATATTTTATGAGAAGTATTCTTTTTAATTTATTTGATGTCTTGTGTTGGATGCTACACCAAGATTATCTTGCGTTATACGCAACACGGTATTAGCTTGCAGTATACGTAACACTATTCTTGGATCGTGTTACACACAAATTCATGTTGATTTGAAAGTAGTTATTCTTCGCAACATTGAGTCTATATATATATATATTCAATGTATAAATGAAATATGGTTGGATTATGTTATACGAAACAACAAAGAAGTTGTGCACTACACACCACCCTGACTTGTCTTGCATTACACACAATCGCGACCTTCTATGATAGCGTGTGTTGTACGCTATACAGAGTTTCAATAAATAGAGATATGTTATTAAAATATTATATAAACTAGCTGTTATGAATAGTAATACCCACTTTTTGAAATTTTATAAATTTTATCTTTCAAAATGGACTTCATTTTTGTATTCGGAATATCGAAATTATCCTAGGGTGAATTTTTTTTATTTTTCTGAAAACTTTCAATTTTTGATGAATAGTGAAAACACTGGGTTACTATTTAAAAACTGAATTTTTATTTAAATAATTTTTTATTTTATTTAAATTTATTTTAGGTAAAAATTGATACATAATACCTATATAAGTTCAATGTAATTCATTATACCATTTTATAATAATTTTAGATATATAAAAAATTTATTGAACTTTTCACCGTCTTTTACCCACCTCCTAAGAGAATTTGAAAATTTACAAAAAACATAATTTTACCACTTCTGTGAGTGGAATTTAGAAAATCCGAGAGACACAGTTAATATCCAGGAGTAAAATGTGGTTCATTATGATAAAAATAATTTTTGGTGAATAGTAACTTTTTACTTGTATTTACCACGGTAAAAGTAAATAGGGTAATTAAGGGTAAAAATTATATTATTATTACCCTAACACATGTCCTAATTCTATTGTATAAGTATAATTCGACCGAAAACAACCTTATTAATATAATATTATCATTTAGGTCCAGTTGGATTAGATTAGGACATTTATTATTATTTAATTCAAAGAAGAGTTAAAAGAGTTAAAATCAAAGTTTAATAACTAAAACATTTTTAATATTGGGTCATACATAAGATACATTTGACTATAAATATTAATTATAAAGATAAAAATATTTCCTAATTAATTGTATTTTATTTATAATTTTTATACATTAAATTATTTAATATATTTATGATACAATGATGATGCAATAATATCCTTATTAATGAAATATTATCATAATTGATGCTATAAATACCCAAATAAATTTAATTTGAGACTTTTTATGACTTAAACTAATTTTATAGGTTAATATCACATGTTAGTATTGGTTTAATTAAATTTTTTTGAACTAATCATGCTGTTATGATTTTCAAAAAAATCAATTACCAAATAGTGTCAAAATTGACATAAAATAGTTTTTAAAACAAATATTATATTATTAATTGTTATTCTATTCCTAAATATATATGGTTCTTCAAAATGACCTAGATAATGTTATATATATTAATAATGAACCACTTGGGGTTCGTTTGGCTTGTTATAGTATGTTTATTAACCATATAGTGTAAGAACACAAGAAGACATGGTAAAAGTAAAATTATTTAACTTAGAGTTAGATCTAAATGATAAGGTTAAAATAGTATCCTAAACTTGTCTAAATCCTATTTGTTGAGAGGCTTTCGACCCATACCCACTTTAGTTTCTAAATAAATCCATTTTTAGCTATTATAAACCGAATATGACTTTATTATAAAATAATAATTTAAGTTTTTCCAAAGGTGCCTGTCTCCTCCCTTATAAAAAGGGCACCCCTTCCCACTTATCTTCACACCCTTTTGAGCCTTGAAGCTCAGAAAACCCCTGCCAATTTCCCTTATAAACCTATCTAGTTATATCATAGAGGTTCTGGTCTTCTCAAAACACCAACTCTAGTTCCCTAAGAAGAAGTTTAAAAGAGGTGCATCGAGGAAGAGGTAATCTCTTCTACCAACTCTTTCAAGTTTCATTCTTCTTATACTTTCTCTTCTTTAGTTGTTTCATTATAAAGTAATAACATAAGTATTAATTATATACTGATATGTTATTATAAATATGAAACAACCCTATTTCACCTTCTATCCATCTTACGGAAAATGAAATCACCGCGCGTGCGTACGTACGGAATACCGTCTCCACACCGTGGTGTAATCAATTTTTCCACCACTACCTTGCATGGATGGGTATAATGGTGTAAAGAATAAATATATATGATTATTATAAAATCATACTGATTCTATGATATTATATCATCCACTCCAATTCCATTCAATAAAAATGTGAACGATATCATCGCTCGTGCGTACATACGGATTACCGACTCCATGACGCGATGAGATTCATTCTCCATGTTAACCATTCAAGAATGATTATAAAGTATATTTAATGAATAATAATGAAATATATGACACAATAATGACACTATATTTATTTATATATATATTTATGACATCTACTTAATTTCATTCAATTTAATAAGGAAACGAAAACAGCGTTCGTGTGTACGTACGTCCTACCGTCTCCATGAACAGTGTATTTCATTCCATTTATTGATCTATCATATATATATATATATATATATATTTATATTATGAATATATATTATATATAAATCATGTTTTACATTCTGAAATTAAGTAAATCGGGATATAAGTAATAATATCAAGAACAACAAGTCGAAACACGATAAATGAAAAGATTTTACCCAAAACGATATATTAACATGGAATTTACAAAAGAATGGGTAATATAAAGTAATAAGTGAACCATGTATGATATCATAACAATGAATATGATTTTGTAGTAATTCAATGACATTATTTAAATCAATATACAAAAGGTTTGGGTACATATGAATCATATCGGACATAAGGTAAGAGATAATTTTGCAAATCTCATTTTTATCCGAGATTTCTTATACGTAAGTATTTACTGGGGTTATATTTTTCATCCATGCCCATAAAATGTTTTTCATAAAGTTTTTAATATTATTCTATTTATGTATAATGTCATGTTTACCCCTCTTTGACTTTTACTTTGTGTTATGAAAGGAATATTTCTTTTGTTTACCATAGAAGGAACTTTTTGAATTTTCTAGCAAAAGTACAAGAAGAATGTTTTTTTAACTTATACGACATGAACCAATTTTTACGGTTTCATAATGCCTTATTTTTATGAAGCTTACTCTAAAAGATTTAATTATTATTTTAAAAAAAAATCTCTTAAAATTTCATGGCATTTTGTGAAAAGAAAATGATTTTGAAGAAGAAATGATATTTTCCTCAAGAATTCATTTCAAGTGTTTTATCAAAACCATTTTCTATATAAGATGGAATTATTTCATATGTGTATGTTTCAAGTATAATTTCTCTATGATTTACATGGTTTCACTTTCCTTATGATAAAGTGATATCCATTTTTTTGTATGGATTATGTTATGATGGGATGATGTTTATGAAACCCATTTTATACTTTGGGTAATGATGAATGATGTATGTTCATGTTGTGGCACAACTAATAATGATTTCATTATAGGATGGGTGGGACCTATATCTACTTCCAATGCATTGGGTAAAGATTTACATCTCATGAGATAGACATGGCTGGAAGGGTAAGTCAATCCAGTTCAGTGATACAGGACTGGAATGAGGATTGAACTCAATTCAGAAAGGTACTTTGTCCACTAAGATGGTCTTGGCAGCAATGCATTGGATACTATAGAAATCATATCATGTGCTTTATGGTTTTCCACAATTACATGTTTTATTCCGAGGCTATTTAATCATGACTGATGTTACTTTATGATATATGCCTTACGTACTTCAAAGATTCATGTCTTTTCTCAAGATTTTGATGTTTAGATTTTATGTTCATGTTTTTGCATTCAAATGTTTATGGATTGTTTTATGTTCTCTATGTTTACCCTTACTAGGAATTTGAGCTCACCCTTTTTTATGTTTTCTTTTCCATAGGATTTAAATAAAGGTTTTAGGTAAGAAAATAAAAGGGGAAGATCTTTATGGGAGATGTTGAAGATCATTCACCAAGATTAGAAAATTATATTCTGAGTTTCCAAAGACACTAAACTATTACAATCCTTGAGTGTCTGTTTTTGTTATGTATTAAGTATTCCGCAAAATTAATGTAATGTCCATGTACGTCAAGGTTTGGGTATCTACAGGTATTCCTATTGTTTAACATGTAACATATTCCTCATGTTATTCCTTGTTTATTCCCTTACTGGGATTTATAGATCTCCCTTTTCCTATGCATGTCCTCATGTTATCCCATGCAGTGCTAAGTATGCGAAAATGTAGTGTCCATGTAAAGGATGTTTTCAATAAAGATGTTGTGTGTCTTGTTTTAAGTTAATATGTAATTTCATAAGCCCCAAAGACATTATACATCTCGATCTTCTTGGTTGTATCAAGTGAAGAGTTTATGTAATAAATCATGTTTATGTGTGTATTAAAGATTACGATTTTCATAGTTAGTAATGGAGGATATGTTTAATTATTTTTGGGATTAGGATTAGAAAACCCTAGTGAAGCATTAGAGACAATACTAAGTATAATAAAAACATCCCTATGTTTTGGTGAGTATTTAGTAAGTGGTTTATCAAGAAAATACATCCATGTATGGATACGAGCATATAGAGGCCGCTCTGGCATAGATGTACCTAGGGGTGAAAACCTCGATATGGAGTTTCAGGCTTGACGTGGGGTATCCTAGTACCCGAAAGTGGGCCTTGTTGCACTCTTGGTTACGACACTCATAGGGGATATACATTGGTAAATTCAAAATCATAGTATGAACAATTATTAAGGGAATTAAAAAACCCCTAATAATATATATTATAAAGTAGATCATGGATAACATAGATTTTGGCCTATAGATTCATATGTTAAAGAAATAAAAGCTATTTATAAGTCATCTGTTGTTTGTATTTGGATTCCCCTTTATCTATCTAATTGTTTAAGATAATAATCCCTATGTATATAATAGATAGAGTAGAAACAAAATTAAAAAGTGAAAGGTAGTGTTATCACCCATGGCTCTATGAATTCTTTTATATCCTGAATGTTTAGTAGAAAAATCCCAACACCACTACAAATTGTGGAAGTAAAGATGTCTTTGAGTACGAAAAATGGAGAAATCATTGCATCCCAGGAATATAACTCCTCTCCTATCTTAATCGGTGGATTGAACTTCTCGTAAAACTTCATCACACTCCCTCTGGTGGAATTTGATTCAATTCTTGGCATTGATTGGTTTTCCATATATATAGCCAACATAAATTTCTATGAGAGGTAAATCACTCTCCATGGGGAGAATCAATCACCTATTCTGTACAACTGCAAGGAGGAAGATGAATCTTTTTTAGATCTATCATCTGAATCGTGGATATCAATACTCTATGAGCATGTGTATCTGGTTCAGATGATTAAGTCTAAGGAGGCAACCATCCTTAAAGACATGCCTATTTTGAGGGAATTCGTGGAAGTGTTTCTGGAGGAATTGTTTGGTCTTCATCCTAGAAGAGATTTTGAATTCTCAATTGATCTTATACCTAGGGATTTGTCAATATCCATGACTCCGTAGGGAATGGATGTTGTCGAGCATGAAGAGATAAAAAACAACTATAGGGGTATCTGGGAAAAGGGTTTATATGCCCAATTGCTTCACCATGGGGTGCACCAGTCCTCTTTATCAAAAAGAAGGATGGGTCAATGCGCCTTCGCATCGATTATCATGAGATTAAATAATCATGATAAAGAATAAGTATCATCTCTTACAAATTGATTACTTTTTCAATCTGGTGCAAGGAGAACAATAATTCTCCAAGGAAGGTTTTCGGTTGGGATATTGTCATGTGAGGATGAAGAAATAATATATCCCCAAGACTGCTTTTAATAAAACATACCGGCACTATGAATTCATTGTATTTCCTTTCGAACTCACTATTTCTCTAGAAATCTTCATAGACTAGATGAATAGAGTATTTTGATATTACGTTGAAAATTTTTTGGTTGTCTTTAGAGATGATATTCTAATATACCCCAAAACCTAGGAAGATCATGAGGAGAATCTAAGAACTGTACTAGAGACCTTGTGAAAAGAGAAGATCTATGAAAGTACAACAAGTGTAAGTTCTGGTTAAAGGATGTCTCATTCTTGGGCCATATCATCATAAGAAATGAGATATATGTGGATCCCTCCAAGATAGCTGCAATAGGGGGATGTTCAAGTCCAACATCGGTAATGGATATCCTTAGCTTTTTGGGGTTACCTTGATATTATCGACAATTTGTGAGAAATTTCTCATGATTTTCCAACCCTCCTTCCAAGATACCTCGAAAAGGGAGTATATTTTTCTTGGAGTGATGAATGTAAAGAATGCTTCAAGGAGTTAAAAAGGAGTCTTATCACTGCACTCGTGATCACATTACCCAAAAGTGGAAAACTATATGTGGTATTCAGTGATGATTTGAAAAAGGGCATGGGTTGTGTGTTGATGAAAAATAAAAAATGCATTCCCTATGCTTCAACGAAATCGAAAGTTCTTGAGCATAATTATCCAACACATTATTTGGAGTTGGCTACGGTGATATCTGGTTTAATAATTTGGGGTCATTTTCTCTTTGGGGAGAAGTGTGAAATATATACAGACCAAAAAATCCACAAGTATATATTCACACAGAAATAGTTGAAAATGTGCCAACGAAGTTGGTTAGATCTGATAAAAGACTATGATTGCTCAATCCATTACAACCATGGGAAAGTGAAGAAGGTAGAGGATGCTCTAATTTTAAAATACCCTGTGATTCTATCATTGATGAGAATTGAAAAGGATACAATCTTCTTAGAATTGATGAAGATGGACATGGGAATCATAAAGAATCGAACATCATTAATACATTCACAAATGATTGCTCAACCGTCTCTTTTGGAAAGGTTAAAGGATTCTCAAAAGGATGATGTGGGAATTTAGGTGAAAGTGGAAGCTATCAAAAAAGGGAATCCCTTGGAGTTTAGTGTTAATGAATAAGGAATTTTCTGATTTGGAAAAAGACTATGTGTTCCATCAAGTCTTAAGCTAAATAAGGAACTTTTTGATAATGCACATAGTTCAAATTTCTCTATTCACCTAGGAAACACAATGATGTATCAAGATATCTGAGAAAATTTTTGGTGGGATCATAAGAAATGGGAGATTAGTGAATATAAATCAAAGTTACTAGTTTTTCAGAAAGTGAAGGTAGAGAGGAATAAGTCTAAGGGGATGATGCAAACATTTCCCATACCAGCATGGAAATGAGAGAACATCACTATGTACTTTGTGACTGGACTTATAAAGACATCTGAATGCAACAATGAAATATGGGTTGTTGTGGATCATCATGAAAAGTGTTCACTCTTCATTGATATTCAAGACGATTTCTCATTCGATCAACTGGAAAAGATATACATCAGATATGTGGTAAGGATGCATGGAGTACCGCTATCTATTATATATGATCGAGATCCATGATTCTACGCTATGTTTTGGAAGAGTCTTCAACATGCTCTATATACTGAGCTGAACTTCATTACAAATTATCATCCTCAAACTGATGGCCAATCTGAGTAGACTATACAAACACTTGAGGATATGTTGAGATCATTCTCAATTGACTTTATAAGAGTATGGGATCAACATCTTCCACTTGTTGAGATCCCATATAATAACAGTTTCCACTCAAGAATCCAAATGGATCTTTATGAAGCCCTGTATGGGAAGAGGTGTAGAACAATGTCACATTAGGATGAAGTCAGTGAAAATGTAATTCTAGGACTAGAAATGGTTGATGAAATGGTGAAGAAGGTGAAAACAATTCAGTAGCATATCAAGACAGTTTAGAATCGACAGAAGAGTTATGCAGATAACCGTCGATAAAACATTAGTTTAATGTTGGAGACATGGTATTTCTATGCATATCTCTTTGGATTAAGTTCCTGAGGTTTGGAAAGAAAGGGGAGTTATGTCCTTGGTACATTGACCCCTTCAATATTCTTGACTGTGTTGTAGCTATGGCCTATCGACTAGAACTTCCACCAACCATGGCCAAAGTCCATTATGTCTTTCATGTATCCCTCTTATGTAAGTACATACAAGACCCTTCACATGTTCTCTCTTCTATGGTAGTTCAACTAGAGGATAATCATTCTTACAAGTAGCAACCAGTGAAAATCTTAGATCATAGATAAAAATTTCTACAAAATATGACAATGACCCTTGTCAAGGTTTTGTGGAAAACCACATGTTTGAAGAAGTGATGTGGGAATCAGATGAAGTAATGAAGTAATGTTACCCTCACATGTTTTAGTGTGGGAAAATAAAATTTTTATTGAAAAATTTCATAAGGGGGGAAGATTGTAATGACCCAAAAATTCATTAATGAAAATTCCTCTTGGACAATTTAAATGTCTTATTATTGTTATGTAAAATGTATGAACTTATTTGGTTCTATGTTTTGGTTTTTAAAATACCATTAAGAATTGTGACTATTTCTGATATAGTTGTTGAAAACTGATCACATGATTAGTATAAATATAGGGCTTTAAAAAATCCAATTTACTCAGAAAAAGGATGCGATGGCGTCATCCAGTAGACTTTCCCCATAGGAAGCCCATTTTTCAGAGCTCGGAAAGGAGGGGGCATCATTGTGCTTTGATCTTGACCAATCCCAAGTTAAGCTTGAATATGTTAACCTCGAGGGGAACTTCCTATGAGAGAAGTGGAAGTTGATAGAGATTATCACTCATGCAATGTTATCTAAGCCACCCTAAGAGTCTATCACCATCGTGCACCTTACCTTAATGTCATATGTGGGTGTTTTAAGGGGTTATGTAACCAGACCCTAGTACAACTATTATGTACATTATTCTTGTATATATAATATATGTTCTTTTTATTATTTTCACTTTGTAAAATGTTTTTAATCAAAAAATAGTATTTTTAGTTAATATAAAAACTACAAAATCCATTTTTATGATTTAATGTATTTTGGAATTAAATTATATTTTCATAAAATATTAGTATTATTAAATTAATTTTTATTAAATATAAATTATCTTATAATTTTATGAATGCAATTGTAATTTTCATTAATGTTTGAAAGCTGTTTCTTTCCAAACCCGTGAATTTTTGATAAATTTTGGTTTTTATTTTAAAATTAAAATTTCACATATTTAGAAAATTATGTAGATAAAATGAATGTTATTTTTGGGTAAAAAATTAAATATCGTTTAAACAGATAATGTATTTTATGAAATCCTAATGACCCAATAGGTATTTATAAAATAATATAAACATTATGATCAGCCAAAATATTTTTTACCACTAAAGTAATGTTATTTTGGGTTTGTTTGATTTATTTTACAAAGCATAAGTGGACCCTTCAAATCTTATAAAACATTTTGTATTTTTAATTTGTTTTCCTTGAGAGTGTGCCTCACCTCCACATAAGCAACCTATTATTTTGAGAACTTCAGAAATTGGCCTTATAAAATATTGTTTTTCACTCCCCTTTGGAAAAAACCATGTGCAAAAACCCTGGGCTGGTTTATGCTTTTGATTAGTTTAATGTGCGGTGTCCCAAACCTAAATAATAAATAATTCCCTCTCATTTCCTATACAAACCCACCAAAGCTCCCTCTTTATCTTCACTCAACGCGTTTGAAGTTCATCCAACATCTTAACTCCTCTCTATATAATCTTCCCAAGGCACCCCAATCTCTCCTGAAGCCTCCCTCATGCCTCTCCCAATCCTTTGGGATCACACATCCTAGTAAGGGATTCCTACCTTTCTCTTTTTATCCATGTTTCTTAATATTTTTATTCCCTTTTATTTTTAATTATAAGTTTTGGGGTATGATTTATAACCTCCCCCATACTGACCTATTTATGTTTGATTTATGAGAGACCCCTTTCTCTATCATTAAATTCCTTCCATGTACACCTGTTACTATTCCAAAATTATGAAAGAAATTTCTCTTCCCCCATTTACATTCAAGCAATTATTTTGTATCAGGAATATAAATTCCATTAAAATTTTAGGGAAATGTATCTATATGACCCCCTTACTATCCATTTCATTTAAATATGATGAGACACCTATTTCTCTCTCATCAACCATTTTTTATGAATTCTTATGGAATGTCCTTATGTTTCCAAAAATGCACCACATTTTTCCAAGATAAAGTCATTGTGTAGTGAATACCATGTCCATTTCTCTATATAGGGTATTCACATTTATTAACTTTTACTTATTGATTGTATATTTTCTTATATAGATTTCACATTCCTTTATCGTGGAATAAATGATGATGTTTAATGAATCTATGTTTTATGATCCATGTGGCCCACTTATGCATGAAATGAAATATTTTAGAATGGGTGAAGCATAATAGAACTCCAAAACATTGGGTAAATTATAGTATCATGATACATCATGTAAATTTTTTTTTGACTTGATCGTACCATGATTCACTATTTTATTTCACCCTTATACCAAGGAATTAAACTAGTATTGTAATGAAAATTACAAGTATAATAAAAAAATTTAGCACATGTTTGATTCAATAATTTTTTGTTTAAAACTTTAACAAATTGGAATTTTACTTATTTCGATAATTATATTATAGGTTGAGGTGATTTGGAGGACCCATGATGAAGTCCAAGAAAGATGGGCCAATATGTACATGATCGAGGAAGACCAGTGGACTAAAATGCATGTTTCTAATTAAAAGTGCATTAGAATGGGATGAAACGTTTTATTCTGGTCCAAAATTTCATTGTATTCATTTCATATGAAAAAATCGAAGCCCAATTCGTTCATTAAGAGGCCCATACAAACTGATCTGTCCAATAAAGTGGATCTTCACATGGTCAAAACATTGACTCCGTATTTAGAAAATATATCTTATTATATTTTATATCCAGCCGCCAAATTTGACATGAAGGTATAAAAGGTGTCTTAAACAACTTTATTGTTTTTTCCAATGTTATTTATGACTTTTAAACAAGCCGAAACTATAGACCAAGTGGATTATTGAAATCAGGGTGCCCAAAACCACCTCTAACTTTTCCTATAAATTGGAACCTTGGGCACCCCATTTGGAGTTGGAATTAGAGGAAAGGTGCTGCCATTTTGGAGTCCCAAAGAGGTTTTTTCATCATCACTATATTTCCTAGATTATATGGGAGGTTCTACCTCAAAAAATTATTCTTCCTCCCCTCCCATGGATTTCTAAACACTTTGTGATCTCCCGGGGAGGAACGTGATGTAAATCCAAAGCTTAATGTTTGTAATATTTGAATGATATTTTTAATTCCATGTTTTTGTGACGTTTTTCATCATCCTCTATTCTTATTTTATTTATTTTTTTACTGGTATGTCATGCTCAACTCATATGATCAGGTTTGGGGGTACCCATTCATGTGATATTTCACACACCGTTCACCAATTTCTTTTTCTGCTTCCAATTGCTGTGTATGTGTGGTTCATATTGGTCAATTGAACTCACATAAGAACTATAATGTTCATGTAAATTTATTTCATTATATCACAAAGAAATAACATACAAACTTGTATAGAACATCAAGTTCTTCGTGTGTCTCCTTTGTGAGTTTCGGTTATGATGTCGAACACAAATCACCCAATCATCGGCGGTGTCCGATGAATCATTGTGTGTTTTCGACTAAACCCTAGGATGAATCCTAGTATTAACTTAGTAACATTCTAGTTATAGGTGATACAAACTATGGATTAAAATTTCATAACCCTATATCATGAAGTGATGGAGGATTAACCTCTTGGGAGTATCTCGTTTGATCACACTTAATTAATCTTCTTCATTTCTACTTCGTTTTATCACATTCATTTTCTATTTTCATATTTAACCATCAAACCCCCAAGTTTTAAAAAACCTAATCCCACTACTAATTACATAATCAAAACCCTCTTTTTAAATTAATTATCAAAGGCTCCGTCGAGAGACGACCTATGGTTGCTACTATACTATAGAAATTCTTGTCAAAATTAAAGAACTAATTTGATGTGCTTGATAATGTGATCAAATTCTGGCACCATTTCTGGGGAGCCAATATAATTTTTTTATTTCCTTTTATTTATTTATTTTAGTTCTCAATTAGTACTCCTTTCAATACCCCTCCTCCATTTGATTGTCTTGTTTTGTGTTTTTGTCATTGTTTTTGTTTATTTTTGTGTGTTTTTTCTATATCTCTACAATTCTATAGTATAACATTATATTATTCTTTAACCCTTCTTAGGTTATTTGTTTACCCATATCAAATCAAAAAAACACAACGAAAAATCAATAAATCAAACTGGACATCATTGTTTCATGACAAGATCTGGTAAATAAACTCTACTTGAATTTGACCTTTGAAATTGAAAAGTCAATTCACATGCAAATCAAGAAATCTATAGAAGGTAAATCAAGTGAAATTGAGGAACAGATTTGGGAACCTCAAGTGTTCCTAAACCAATAAAAAATTGAACCCAATAAAACATGGCTGGAAATAATCAAACTATAAAATAATATACCACCCGGATGTTGAGTACCAACAACGTACATCCAATATCCTAAGGAAGCAGCCAACATTGAGCTGAGATCAGGACTCATCCACCTTCTTCCTAAATTCCAAGTTCTTCCCGGTGAGGACCCTCATAAACACTTTAAGGAGTTTCACATAGTGTGATTATCATGAAACCCCAAAATGTGTCTGAGGACTTAATCAAGTTGTGGGCCATCCCTTTCTCCCTTTATGGTGTATCCAAAGATTGGATATACTATTTTCCTACCATGATTGGGGGATGGAATAACCTTAAAAGAAACTTTTTAGATAAGTTCTTCCATACCTCTTGAATGGAATCAATTAGGAAAGAAATCTTTGGAATTAGGCAATCACAACGAGAGACGCTTCATGAATACTGGGAGAGATTCAAAATACATTACTCAAGATTCCCCCACCACCAAATTAGTGAACAAATAATAATCCAATTCTTCTATGAGGGTCATATCCCCATGGATCGTGGAATGATTGATGTTGCATCGGGTGGTGCCCTAGTCGATAAATCTCTTTTTGCTGCTCGTGACTTAATATCCAACGTAGCTCAAAATGCACAACAATTTGGTACATGAGAAATTTCACCAACCTGAGAATTTCATGACGTAAGTCATTCATCTCTAGAACAAAAGGTAGATAATAAACATTATGAGATGCATAACTTTCTAAGGAAATTATCTCAAGAACAAGGTAACTCACAATCTCCTCCTGTTCTATTACATTATGGTATTTTTTCTGACAATACTCATTTTTATGACCATTTACCACAACTTCAAGATTCACCTGAGTCTTTTGCAGCTGTGTTCCCAGGGAATCCATTCCAACAAGAACCTCCCTTAATGCAAGAGCTACTCAGGCCAAATCCAATCCCTGGGTGGCAAGTAAAACCCTGGTACCGACAAGGAGGAAACTTAAGCTAACTCATGCAGAATTGGTATCAACAAGGCGAAAGTATGAAACCTTCATATCCACTAACATCTCTAAACATTCCTCCTCCTCCAAAATCTAAACTATGTCTCGAGGACATGGTAAAGTAAATGGAAACCCAGAACCCCCAGTATCAAAATAACACAAAATCAGGAATTCAAGACCTACGAACTCAATTGTGACAACTAGAAAACACCATCGATAAGATTAGGATGCAAGGTTATAGATAACTACCATCCCAACCCATTTAAAATCCGAAGGAAAAAGGTAACATATGTGATGTTACACTTTGTAGTGGTAAAAAAGTTTCTCCTTCAACTGATTTTACAAAATTATTGTTTCCCCCTCTTGAAAACACTCTTTCCCAACCCTCAAAAATTTCAAGTATAGAAAAAAAATAAAAAGGGCAATAAAATTGTCATTGATGATTCAAATGAAAAATTCATTCCTCTTCCTTTCCCCCAATGACTCTCTAAATCCAAGAAAAATTTTGATACGGAGATTGATAATGAAATAATGGACACATTTGAAAAGGATCAAGTTAATATTCCTTTATTGGATTCAGTCAAGAAAATTCTCCATTATACCTAATTTCTTAAAGAACTTTGCACCCATAGATGAAGTTTGAAGGGGAATGAGAGAGTCAACTTGGGGAGGAATGTCTCAGCCTTGATTCAACCTGTAATGCCAACAAAATGCATGGATTCGGACACATTCATGATACTATGTACCATAGGAGAGACCTTCTTTTCAGATGCTATCCTAGATTTAGGTGATTCCATTAATGTAATGCCTCACTCCGTGTATACTTGTCTGCAGGTTGGATAGCTTCATCAAATTGGAATTGTCGTAAAATGTGCCAATAGAAGTACTATGCATCCAACAGGAGTGAACAAGGATGTCCTAGTAAGAGTGAAGAATCTCATCTTTTATACTGATTTATACATTATTGAGAAGGAAGATACTCGAAACCAAGGACATGCTCCCCCCATACATGGGAGTCCATTCCGCAAAACAGCAAAGACGATCATCAACGTTCACAATGGTATGTTGTCTATGGAGTTTTCTGGAGAAAAGTTAAGATTTAACATCCTTGAGGATATAAAACACCCCGTTGAAGAGAACTCCACTCTTCTTGTATATTCGATGGAAGTTCTCTCAAACAATGTACATACACACAATTCTCTCCTCAACCCATACTATGATTCCTCTCCCTCTTATTCACCCATGGATGATTAGAGTTATGATTCATGTTTTTATTGTTTTTTGGTTTCTAAAAAGTGTAAATTTTGTTCTTTAATTGATGAGTGTGTTCATTGTGAGGTACCCATGATTGTCGATGATTCTGCAAATATCATTACAACAGATTCTCTATCTTTAGAGAATAAACAAGAGCAGATAGACAATTTAATGGAACTCACCCTCCCTAATACCCCCCCTAGTCCACAAACCCCTGTTGTGGGAATTAAAACCACATTAATTTAATTTAAAACATGTATATCTTGAGGGTATAGACTAATTTCCCGTCATTATTTCCAATTACCTCTCTCAATAGTAGAAATCAAAACTGCTTGATCTTTTGAGAGAGTGTTAAAAGAAAATTGGATGGAAGTTGGCTGATATTCCTAAGATTATCCAATCTATTTATATGCACCATATACTATTGGATGATGAGGCCTTTTTTGTAAGACAATCTCAATGAAAGTTGAATCCCACTCTTTGAAAAGTGGTAAAATTGGATGTTAGTAAATTATTTGTGCAGGGATCATTTATCCTATTTATGATATTAAATGGGTTAGCCCAGTGAAAATTGTGCCTAAAAAATTGGAATAACAGTTGTGTCAAATGAAAATAATGAATTGGTTCCATCACGTGTGCAAAATAGTTGGTGAGTCTGTATTGACTACCATCGACTGAATCAAGACTTGTGGAAGGACCACTTTCCTCTACCTTTCATTGATAAAATGTTAGAATGATTGGCCGGTAAGTCCCATTAATGTTTCCATAATGGCGATTCAGGTTATTTTTAAATCCATATATCCCCTAAGGATAAAAAAAGATAACATTTACCTATCAATTTGGTGTGTTTTCATACAGAAGGATGCCTTTTAGTCTTTGTAAAGTTCTAAGTACTTTTCAACATTGTATGTTGAGTATATTTTCAGAGTACCTAGAGAATTGCATGGAAGTTTTTAGGGATGATTTCATAGTTTATGGAATGTACTTTGATGATTTTTTGGCTCACCTAAGTTCTTTCCTTTGTCGTTTCATAGAAAACGATCATGTATTAAATTAAGAGAAATGGCATTTCTTGGATGAATGGGGATATTTCATGGGAATGTTATTTCAAAACAGGTAATTCAAGTGGATAAATCAAAAATTGAATTAATTTAAAACCTTACATATCCAAAAATTGTTCGTGATGTATGATCATTCTTAAGTCATGCTGGTTTTTACCGCAGATTCATTAAAGACTTCAGTAAGATCACACTTCCCATGACCCAATTATTACAAAGGGATTCTGAGTTTTTGTTTGATAGAAATTGTGAGGATTCTTTCAATTCACTAAAAAGGAGTCTCACATTACCTCCCATCATCTGACCTCCAAGGTGGGTTCTCCACATTGAACTTATGTGTGATGCCTATAACTTAGCGGTTGGGGTGGTTTTGTCACAAAGGGTTGAGAAGGCTCCTCATGTCATTCTGTATGGCCTCACATACCCTTGACCATGCCTAGGAAAACTACACGACAATGGAAAAATAACTTATTTATAGTGTGTTTTCCTTGGGAAAATTCTAATCATATCTTATCGGGTCAAAAATCATTGTCTTTTCTGATCATGATGCCCTTCGTTTCCTCTTAAAGAAACCTGAATCTATGACCTGCCTCATTCAATAGATACTCCTCCTCCTGGAGTTTGACATTGATATTAGAGATAATATAGGAGTTGAAATGTGGTAGCTGACCACATTAGTAATATTTCCCCACCATTGGACCATCATGTTGACTCTTCCCTCTCCATTGGAGAATCCAACCCTCATGAGATCGTTTGTGATTTCATGGACCTTGCCCATGGTCTGAAGACATTGTGAATTTTCTAGCAACATCTCAGGTCCCCACAAATTTTATCACTTCACAATTTCAGAGACATAATCATGATTCTCAGTGGTACATTTGGGATGACCCTTACTTGTGGAGAATTTTTGGTGTCCAAGAAGTTCATCAGTGTGTCCCTGACCATGAGTTCACCTCTGTTTTGACCTTCTACCACACCTCGGACTATAGGGGCCACTTTAGATCTCAAACTACAGTTCAAAAGGTTCTTAACACAGGACATTATTGGCCAACACTGTATAAGGATTCCCGTAGATTTTTCAAGTCATGTAGTCATTGTCAATCCACTAGTAATACCTCCAAGAGGAATGAAATTCCCCAACAACCCATGTTATTCTGTGAATTTTTTTATGCATGGGGCATTGACTTCATGGGGAATTTTTCAAATCAATTTTTCTTTTTATAAATTTTATTGGATGTTGACTATGTATCTAAATGGGTGGAACTAATGGACACTAGAACTGATGACTCTTGTGTGGTTGTTGATTTTGTGAGGTCTTAGATTTTTAGTAGGTTTGGTTTACTGAGATTCATCATTAGTGATCTGGTTTCACATTCATGAAATCGCAACATGAAAACTTTGCATCGTAAGTATGGGGTTGTTCATAAAGTCTCTACACCATATCACGCCCAAATAATGGACAAGAAGAAATCTCAAATCAAGAAATTATGTGAATCTTGGAAAAAATGGTATAACCCAATAGGAATGATTGATGTTTTTGCTTGGATGATGCACTTTGGGAATCTCGTACTGCTTTTAAAACCCCAATCGGAATGTCACCATATAGAATTGTGTTTGGAAAGGCTTTTCACCTCCCAGTGGAGGTAGAACACCATGCATATTGTGCTGTTAAACAATGTAATATGAATCTTTCAGATATAGGTGCGCATAGGAAGCTGCAGATTCAACAGTTAGAAGAAATTCAACGTGATTTATATGAAAAATTATGAATATATAAAGAGAAGAAAAATTCTATCCATGATAGAATGATACATTCACAGAAAGTTCACATTGGTGAGAAGGTTCTCATGTATAATATCAAGCTAAAGCTCTACCTAGGTAAGATTCGTTCCCCATGGCTCAGTCCTTATATTGTTGTCGATGTTTACCCTTTTGGTGTTATACAGGTTTTGCATGATAATAGTGGACAAAGGATTACTATCAATGGGTAGAGGCTGAAACACTCCTATGAGGATTTTGGAAATCATATCATGGAGGTAATCCAACTGATAGATGCCACATATGACACCACATAGTAGGTTGTCCCTTCTCCCTACATTATGTTTACTTTTTTATTTATTTAAAATAATTTCATTGAGGACATTGTAACTTTTAGGTGTGGGGGAGGGTGACATGTCATAGTTTGGATTAATGAAAACCAAAAAAAATAAAATTAAACAAAACAAAAGAAAATTGTATTCATTTTTTATTTATTTTTATTTATTTTGTGTTTTTAGATAAAAATGATATTAAAAATAATATCCAAAATCATTTTTCATGCTTGAGTCAATTGTGTTCAAAATTAAACTATTTTTGGAAAAAAAATCAAATGAATGCTGATATGAAATATTTTTCTATAATTGTTATTTTCAAATCATTCTTATGTGTTTAATGGATTTTTGAAACCCATGCCTCCTTAGCACTGACCAATTTTTTAATCCTTTACTTGAAAGACATTATAATCCCTTTATTGCATATTTTTCATTTTAATCACATTCCTGAGAGTCTCAGGTCATGTAGAGAAACTATATCTTTTCTTGATTCTGTTTTAAGCCATAAGATTCAAGTATGCTACATTCATGATAGAGGCAATCGTTCATTGGAAAGCCCTTTATACAATTATCCTCTATTTTTGGCCACCTTTACATTTTATCCTTCTTAAGACATAGATACCCTGAAATACCTATTAGGTAACCACATTACAAGCTTATTTATCCCTAACTACCCATCTCTTGTGTATATTCGTGTATATTTTCATCAAGTGTGGGTGAGAGGGTGTTTCTATAGGAATTCTGGGGAGATAATCATTGTTATGGGTTGATATAAAGGGTGCCTAAATTTTCCTTGGGAAATGGGTTCACAAGACATATTAAATCATTATTTAATACATGATTCCCTCTTTATCTCAAAAAATATATATTTTTGTACATTTAAAAAGAAAGAAACAGAACAAAAGAAAAAAAATAGATAAAGAGGACGATTACTCATTATTATTCATTGTTTGGTTGTGAACCACAAAATGGAGAACGAGGAGAGTGATTTGGAGGTGATACACATTGTGAGGTGTTGAGTGTCTATATTCATTGTAAAAACATGATGAATTTTGACATGTTTTGTACACAAGAGATTAAACACTGTTCTTCAGCCTATGATTTTTAAACATTAAATCCTACCAACCCTTTATCCTCATAAAAACCTTTTGAAAGTCCTCTTGAGTAGTGCACTAGTTAATACTGGTAGAGAACATAGAATAATTGCAAGAATATGGTAGGATCGGATGAAATCTAGGAAAATATCACAACTCCACTTTCATTTGTTCCTTTTGTGAAAAGAAATTTTTTTAGGTGAGGTAGGCTGCAATATGTTTTATGGGTTAACAAATGAAGTTGAAAAAATTTGAATGTGAGAAAAGAAAAATAATAGGAAAATTGATTCCATAATCGAGACAAGATGATTTTCATTTACAAAGAATATTTTTTGTTTTTAAACCATTTATTTATGAATGGAACATGATTATGATGTTATACATTTCTCATGAGTGCAAATGTTTAGGTGTGGGGGTATGATTGTACCACGATTCATTATTTTATTTCACCCTTATACCAAGGTATTAAACTGGTATTGTATTGAAAATTACAAGTATAATAACGAATTTTACCCCATGATTGATTCAATTATTTTGTGTTTAACATTTTTAAAAAAGGAAATGTTACTTGTTTTGATAATTATATTGTAGGTGGAGGTGATTTGGATGACCCATGATGAAGACCAAGAAAGATGGGTCAATCTGCACATGATCCAAGAACACTAGTAGAATAAAACGTATGTTTCTACTTAATTGTGCATTAAAATGGGTTGAAACTTTGTGAGATGGCCTTAATTTAATTAGATTTATTTCATATGAAGGAACTGAAGCCCAATTAATTCATTAATAGGCCCTTACAAACTGATATCCTCAATAGAGTGGATCTGCACGGGGTCAAAACTTTGACCATTTATTTTTACAATGTTTCTTATTATATTCCATATACGGACACCAAATTTTACATGTAGGTATAAAATGTGTTGGTCAAAAAATTTGTAGTTTATTCCAATGTGATTTATGACTGTCTAACTGGCCTAAACTATAGACCAAGAGGATTATCGAAATCAGGGTTCTTAAAACCACCTCCAACTTCGCCTATAAATTGGAACCTTGGGCACCCCATTCGAAGTTGGAACGAGAGGCAAGGTGGTGCCATTTTGGAGTACCAAATAGGAAGTTTCATCAACACTATATGTTATGGAGGCTATGGGAAGTTCTACCTCAACAACTTCTTCTTCCTCCCCTCCTATGGATTTCTAAACCCATTGTGATCACCCGGGGAGGAACGTGATGTAAATCCCAAGAATCATATTTGTAATATTTGAATGATATTTTTAATTATAGGTTGTCGTGTTGTCTTTCATCATCCTCTATTCATATTTTATTTATTTATGTATGGGTATATCATTCTCAACTCATATGATCATGTTTAGGGGTACCCATTCATGTGATGTTCCTAAAACCATTCACCACATTCTTTTCACCCTTCCAATTGTAGTGTTTATGTGGTTCATATTGGTCAATTGAACTCACATAAGCACTATCAAGGTAATTTAAATTTATGTCATGGTATCACAAATAAATATAATACAAACCTAGACAGAACATCTAGTTCTTCGTGTGTTGCCTTGGTGAGGTTCGATTATGATGTCAAACACAAATCACCCAATCATCGGCGGTGTCCTGTGAATCATTGTGTGTTTTCTACTGAACCCTAATAGGAATCCTAGAATAAACTCAGTAACATTCTGGTTATAGGTTTTACAAAACAGTGATTAAAATATCATAACCCTATACCATGAAGCGATGAAGGATGAACATCATGAGAGTAAAACGGGTTGATCACACTTAATTAATCTTGTTCATTTCTACTTTGTTTTATCGCTTTCATTTTATATTTTCATCTTTAATAATAAAACACCAAAGTTTTAAAAAACCTAATTCCACTTCTAATTTAATAATCAAAACCCTCATTTTAAATTAATAATCTAATTCTCTGTCGAGAGACGACCTAGGTTTGCTGCTATACTGTAGAAATTGTAGTCAAAATTAATAAAATAATTTGACGCGCTCGACAACGTGATCATGAATCATGCTAATTCAAGTGAAATGAGTGTTTACTCGTGCTTCATGTGAAATGAGGTTTGACTCATGCTCCATGTGCAATGAGCCTCGGCTCATGCTAATTCCATTTTATGTATTGTTTCAACATTTCCTTCTTATGATAATCATGCTATACCATGCCTTTATGTTCATGTTTCTCTTGTGATCCATTGATGTGCCTATTGTCTAACATGTACTGTATTCCTTATGTTATTCCATTTTTATTCCCTTATTGGGATTTACATCTCACCCTTTTCTTATGCATGTCTCTAGGGTGTCTCATGACATCCTAAGTATGAGGGAATGTAGTGGTCATGTAAAAGAATATTTCAGTAAATATGTTGTGTTTCATATTTTAAGTTTTTATGTAATGTTTCTAAGCCTCAAAGACACTAGACCTCATGACCTTCCATGCTGTATCAAGTGAAGAGTTTATGTAATAAACTATGTTTAATTGTGTATTAAAGAGCAGGGTTGTCATATTTTTAATATCAATTCAATGGACATAAATCATATCATTATTTTCTTATGGGTTTGGAGGATTTGAAATGGTCAAACTGCATAGTCTTAGTGAGATCCACCTTTAATAGATATATTAAACTGTAACTGATTTCCATTGAATCGTATATAATCTTCCAAAATCTGAGATACCATTCCATTATCCATAACTTTTCTTTTATCTTGAGACCATACATCCCCAAAGGCTTCGTCCATAGAGAGTTTCCTGAGTTTGGTTCGTGATTCCCTAGAGAGTCACCAGTTGTATGTCATCCCCTATTTTTTGTGCAACTAGGAAGTGTCGATCGTTATTTTTCCACATAGGATTTTCTTTTTCTCTATTAATTTGTGCATTATATAGGTTAGGTAAATTGATTTTTTCCCATGTGAATATGGTTTATTATAGGTTTATAAATATAATTCAATTGGTTTAAAAATAATTATATAGGGGGTTTGGAAAGTTATGAATGATCTTATATTGTTATTGTTGAGGTTGATATTAAGTCTTGTATGGGATAAATACCCACTAAAAATCATGGAAGTTAGGGGGTCCTTGTTTTCACACGTGATAGTTTTTGGAATTCACCATGTTTGGTTTTTTTGAACACTTATATAAAAATATGGTTGACCATCTATTTTCAGTTAATAAATGGATGCTCCAGTATCATACAGTTTCTGTGATAACCCTGAAATTTACCAGTGGAATTAAATAAGGAATACCTTATTATATATGAGAATATGTTTTTCTTTGGCATGTGAGGTGATGTGATGTGTGGAATGGTTTTGTTTTGTGGGGGGTGTGTGTATGGCATGTGGATTTATAGTGGGGTTATAATTGTTCTGGGGTGATTATGAAGTAGGGACTGGAAACTCATTTTTTTATAATGTGGTGATGGATGTGGTTGAGAGTTGGGTATTAGTTAGGTTATTATGATGATCTGGGAAGATGAGTTTGAATGAGGTTAGTAGTGATTGGTATGAGTAATTATCCTAGATTTACTCTACTAATAACTTTTAGAAAGCTTCACCATATATCTAGAGGTCATGGTATGATGTCTCACTAATGTGAAGTGAATTAATATACAATAGATCTTTATCCCGTGGATGAATTTGAATGATTGTTACTTAGTTCCTTGTTATGTTTAGATCTTATTAGTATCATAGTTTGTAATTGAATAAATAAAGGATTGATTAAAAATGTTTGGAGTGACTTGGGTTGGATTGGTTAATTAAATAAAAGTTATTAGTGAAATTATGAAATGAATGGGTGTTAAAAAATGAGGGAAATTTATTATGCCTTAATCTATTAGGGATCTTCACCTAATGAACATAATTTTATAGTTCTTAGTAAATTCATTTAGAGGTGGCATCAAAGGTAATAGTGTCATCAGTTGGTTATTTGTTTTAGAATCCATTCGTTGGTATTGATTGTTTGGTAATATATATTTATATATATACATGAATATTATTTTGAATTCTATAATTACCCCACCCATGTTGATCACTATGTGCCGAACTCCTGCATCATCACATAGGGAGTGTTTTTTCTAACATTCGATGAAGATTACAGATGACTGAGTACCCACTCTTTTCTATTCTATCTAACAAGATAGATAGGTTTGGCATATGATATGATGAATAGATTCCTTTTAGTGATTTAGAAGTTAGTTTCTTTTATCAGAGGTGTCTTTGGGATGATGTGTAATCTGATTTCCCATGTGTCTTCTGGATTAAATATGATGTGATGTGTTGTGTGGTCTGGGTTACCGTGAGCATGATGTGTTCTGTGGCCCAGGATTGTATGGGAAGGATGTGTTGTGTGTCCTAGGTGTATGTGGGGACCAAATTTGTGTTGGAGGGATATGTTGTGGGGCTCAAGTGTGTCTATGAAATATTTTTTCTGAGGAAAAGGTGTGTTCCTGTAGGATGTGATTTGGTATATAGAAGGTATGGGAGCTCCATGATGTATGATGTTGTGAGAGAGTGGCATACCATTAGTAAAGTGATTTGGGGTACCCTATCATCAATTTTCTTTATAAAATATTATATTTCATGGATTTTATTACATATTGAGCATGCTTTGGTGAGGTTGGGAAGGTTAGTATACATGTTTAGGTGTTTTTGGGTGGTTCTATTTTCTTATAGAAGAATTAGTGTGCTTATTTTACATGTGCATGAGAGAAATTGGTTTTCCTACTGAGTATAATTGTAAGCTCACCATATGTATATAAAAATAAATTTGGTTTTACATGAGTATTTAGTGAAACTTTATGGATGTCCCTAGTTAGTACCTCTAGACAACTATTATGTCATTTTCTTCGCTTATCTTTTGGTTATTTACTTTAGAGACTTTACTAAATTTGTATTAGTTCTAAATTTTAATGCATGTGGGATGGTTTTTTGATTTCTCTTTTATAATATGAAATAGATTTAATGTGTATGATTCATTCTATCTTCCAGTCATGCATCTTATAAAGGTAAATGCCTCCAATATTGTTATATTTGTACACACTTGTTGCGAGTCACCGACTCGGGGCCTACTGAAGGTGGGACATTGGGGGTCATTATCTCACTTTAATTATTTCTTTCCTAGGAGGTGTATCTTTGGATGAAGGGGGTCATGAAATCAGAGTCATAATTCAGGGCCTCCAATGGTTTTCAATAGTGGGCCACCAAATCAAAAAAATAAGGCCTTAGTGGATAAAAAATAGTCTTCAAAGAGCATTAGTCTTAGGTATTTGAGTAAAAAAAGTGGACTTTTGGGCCATAAAAGTAGTGCATACATGGATATTAATAAAATAATTTGTAATTGGAATTATGTGTAATTAAAAATTCAGATATAATAATTGGGTCTTTGAGGCTATGTAATTGGATTGGTGGTTATGTTTGTTTCTTTGTACCCCGTTCAAAGAGTGTTTGTTGGTATATTCTAACGGTTAAACATGACCATTGGTTTTGAAAACATCTACAAGCATCAATCTGATAAAATTCTAGCATATATCATATCTAATCATGCCTCTTTGTTAACTCCTATAAATATTTCTACACCCCCAACCAAAATGGGTATGAAGGAGATTTACATTTTTGTATATTATGGATTCATTACAATCAATACTATAAACAAGGCGTCTTATACTCATGTTGTGGAATATATTACTAATTCGATACTTCCCAACTCTTTTAAGGGTTGGGTGGATGTGAATCCCTCTCATGATATATTTTCCACTATATCAATATGGTGTTTATAAGATAGGGTTGATAATATTAAATATAATAAATTAAAAGTATTTTGAGAATTTTATATTTGGCTAACAAAGTAGATAAAGAAATACTTAGATATAGACTATTGTAAAGAATATCATAGTCTATATTCAAACAGACTTAAAGAATTTAACTCTAAAATCATTACTTATTTATCATTATAGAAAAATAAAATATATGGGGTCTTATTTATCTTAATAAATTTCATCCAGATGTTTGGGGATTTGAGGGCTTGAAAATGACATCCTTAGTAAAAGTAATTTTCTATATGGTCATTCCTTATGTGGAATTAAAATAAATATCATGGGGATTTGGATTCATTAATTTGAAAACTATAATTCTTAGAATTCAAAATCGGGATCCCCTATTTAATACCTTAAATGTGGGTAACATGATCACCCATGTTTGGGTTCGAATCTGATGGTTGAGTTGGTTCTTTTAGCATCCTCATATCATATGATAAATTTCTTATGTTGTGTTTCTTTGTGTTTTTCGGTGTGTTTTTTCCCTTAAAAACCCTATAAATAATGGAAATCAAGAAATTATAAAGGTTTTTTATGATCCTCTATTTTAATGGCCTCTACCAGCATCGATCTAATATACATTCCATGGGAGGGAATTTATAATCCCTCCACTCCAAATTCACCTCGAAAACTTTCTAAAACTCCTAAATAAATTAGTAATAAAAATATTGGAGTCAGGGTATCTAGGGATTTATATTGAGTCATGACTAGAAATGTTTCTTCTTATGCTTACGATGTGGTGGTATTACAAATTTGACCCTTCCAAACTCTTCTAAGGGTGTGTTGTATGAAAATTCATATCTTGTTGTGAATTCCACTATAGGTATAGGGTTTCAACTAGATAGGATTATGAAATTATTGATAGTAACATTGAAGGGCTTATACCTAATACCAGTTCAATTACCTAATAGATCAAGAATAATGGAGATATAGCATCAGTTGAAAAAAAATCATGGTAATTTTTAGATAGACATAATGAATTTGTTTTTTAAATAATTGTTCATTTATCATCACGACAAACAAAATATATGGGGTCTCATTGATCAGAAGAAATGCCTTATGGAAATTCAGTTATTTTATGGTTAAAAGATAACATACTTAGGAAAATTATTTTTCTACATTTTTTTCTATATTCAGAAATAAAATCCAAAGATTTGGGATTAGTTTTTGATAATTTGAATCCTATAATTCTTATAATTCATGACTTTAATCCACTTATTAATCTTTTAAAAATGAATAATTTGACACACAAGTTTTTTTTCAAATCCCAGGGTTGATTTTGTTAATATAGTATCCCAAAATATTATATTACATTGCTTCCATTTTTTGTTTGTGTCGGTGGGTGTGTTTGTTTCTTTTAACCACTTTTAAGGAAAGGTGATTTCTCTCTTCCCTTAGTAATTCTGACAGTTCCAGATGATCCTTAGTTTTGATGTCCGCAATAGGAATCAATATGAACAACATTCCAATGGTATATGTTTCTATAACCTCCTCAATGAGTTATCCTAAAAAATTTTCCACATCTCCTAAATAAGTCCGTAAGAAAAATGATTAGTGACTGTAAATAAGGCCTCTTATTCTAAGGATGTGGGGATTATTATTGAGTTCAGACTTCCAATCTCTTTTAACTATTTGTTTTATGTGAATTAATATCATAATATATTTCCCACTATAGATATATGGTTTCCAAAGGATATGTTTTATGCTGTAAATGCTAGGAATGTTGAAGAGTTTCAAGCTAATTCTTATTCGATGACATACTAAATCAAGAGGAAATAATATATGTTATTATTTGAATAAAATAATGCTCTATCTTTAGATAGGATCAACTAATGTAATGCTTAATAATCACCCAATTATATTAACAACTTGAAGAAAATAGTGGGGTCTTATTGATCTTAGGAAAAGTATTTTAGAAGTTTCGGGATTTGATGGTTGGTGGATGTCATCCTTAGAAAAAGGATTTCCCACATGGTACATCCATCTATAGATTTAAAATCATAATATTTGGTATTAGAATTAATTAATTTTCACCCTATAAATCTTATAATTCAATTATAGTATCCCCAATTTAATCCTATAAATAAGAATAATTTGATCATATAGGTTTGGGTTTGAATCTGAGGGTTGAGTTGGTCCTTTTCCTAAAGATAAATATTATATGAAATTTATTTTATATTCATGATCCTCATTAAGATGGAAAAGGAAATAGAAAGTTTAATATATGATAATTTTTTTAAAATTATAGTGTAATTGTATCTTAACTATCCTCTAATCAAAAAATAATTATTACTACTCGTGTTTTTTTTATTTGATAGTTGAGTATGAGGAATTATCATAATTCTGTAATGGTTGTAACAAAATTTCGGATGTATTATATGAATGTTATAAAAGATTTTTTGGGCATATAAAATAAAATTATACTTTTAATACAAGTTTATGAGGTTGTTTAATGCTTAGGATACTGGTGTAGTCATCCATTAGGTTACATAGAGTCTCGATTCATAGGGTAAAGTGGTTTCTAGTGAAGTTCAAATTCATAAATATAATGATCTAACCACTCTAGATCATAAAGAATATGAATATATTACTCATAATGTAATTAATGAAGTGTAATATGTTTAAATTATATCCTCCCCTATATGATCTTTATTAGTTAATAAATCTCAGGATAGTGGGTATAATGATGTATACCCTCATCATGAAGCAGACCTGAATCTACAGGGTCTTAAGGGAAATAATACATATAATTTCAATTTGAATATAGCCTAGAAGGAAAATTTTAGACCCTTTATGATATAGTAGTTTTCATAATCCCAAATATATGTCAACATACATATAATACAATTTCATATCTCTAGGTAAATCAATTATTTCATACAAAACTGTATACTTCAATAAGTCAATACCCAATATATATATATGAAAAAATATGATGACTGTAACACCCGAGATTTTTATGAGAAATGTTTTTTTATGTTATATACATCATCAAAGTAATCTTTCACTATAAAAAACACTAGCTTGTATTTCTTTAAACGCCATCGCGACCTTCCTCGATAGCTTGCATTGTACGCAATACCGAGTTTCACTAAACAACGATATGCTATTAAAATAATATTAAAACTAGCGGTTATGAATAGTAATACACACTTTTTGAAATTTTATAAATTTTATCATTAAAAATGGACTTCATTTTTGGATTCATAATATCAAAATTATCCTAGGGTAAATTTTTGGTATTTTTTTGAAAACATTCAATTTTTTATGAATAGTGAATACAATGGGTTACTATTTAAAACCGGCTTTTTATTTAAATAATTATTTATTTTATTTAAATTTATTTTAGGTAAAAATTTATATATAATACCTATATATGTTCAATGTAATTCATTGGACTCCTTTTATAATAAATGTAGATATATAAATATTTTATTGAACTTTTCACCGTCTTTTACCCACCTCCTAGGAGAATTTGCAAATTCACATAACACATAATTTTACCGCTTCTGTGAGTGGAATTTAAAAAATTAGAGAGACATGGTTAATATCAAGGACTGAAATTTGGTTCAATGAGATGAAAATAATTTTTGGTGAATAGTAACTTCTTACTTTTTTTACCACGGTTAAAAGTAAATAGGGTAATTAAGGGTAAAAATGATATTATTATTAACCTAACACATGTCCTAATTCTATTGGATAACTGTAATTTGACCAAAAAACAACCTTAGGAATAAAATATGACCATTTAGGCCCACATGGATTAGATTAGGACATTTATTATTAATTTATCTAAAAAAGGGTTAAAATAGTTAAAATCAAAGTTTAATAACTAAATCGATTTTAATATAAAGTTATACATAAGATAAATTCGACTATAAATATCCATTAGAAAGATAAAAATATTTCCTACATAATGGTATTTTATTTATAATTTTTAGAGTTTAAATAATTTAATTTATTTATGACACAATGATGGTGAGTAATTATATTATTAATGAAATATTGACATAATTGATTTTATAAATACCCATATAAATGTAATTTGAGACTTTTTAGGAATTCAAATAATTTTATAGGTTAATATGACATTATATTATTGATTTAATTAACTTTTTTCGAAATAATCATTCTGTAATTATTTTCACAAAAATCAATTACCAAATAGTGTCAAAATTGACATGAAATAGTTTTTTAAAAAAATATTATATTATTAATTGTTATTTTATTCCTAAAAACTAAGGTTCAAAAACATGACTTAGATAAGGTTATATATATTAATAATGAACAACATGAGGTTTGTTTGGCTTGTTATAGTAAGTTTATTAACCTTATCGTGTAAGAAAACAAGAAGACACGGTAAAAGTAAAATTATTTAACATAAAATTAAATCTAAATGATAAGGTTAAAATAGACACCTAAACTTTTAAAAATTCTATTTAATGAGATAATTTGGACCTATCCCCACCTTATATTCGAAATAAATCAATTTGGAGCTATTAATAACCGAATATGACTTTATAATAAAATAACATTTTTAGTTTTTTCAAAGGTGCCCCTCTCCTGTCTTATAAAAGGGAACCTCCTCCCTCTCTTCCTCACACCACTTTGAGCCTTCATGCTCGGCCAAACCCTGAAAATTTCTCTTCTCCACTTCCCTAGAAATATCCTAGAGGTCCTGGTATTCTTCAATGACCATCTTTAGTTCCCTAAGAAGAGGTTAAGAAGATGCGCTTCAAAGAAGAGGTAATGTTCGTTACCGATTCTTTCAACTTTATTTCTTCTTCTACTTCTTCTTTTTTAGTTTTTTAATTATGAAGTAATAACATAAGTATCAATAATATACTAATATGTTATTTTAAATATGACACAACCCTATTTCACCTTCTATCAATCATATGGAAAACGAAATCACCGCGCGTGCGTACGTTCGGAATACTGTCTCCACGCTGTGGTGTAGTATGTTTTCCACTACCACCATACTTGGATGGGTATAATGGTGTAAAGAATAACTATTTATGATCATTTTAAAGTGATATTGATTCTTAAATAGTATACATACACTTCAATAAAATTCCACGATCATGGGAACGATATCATCGCTCGTGCGTATGTACGGAATACCGTCTCCACGATGTGATGAGACTCGTTCTACTTTTCATAATGATTATATAAATAAATTCAATGAATAAATGTGATATATAATACACTAATACCATTATGAAAATTAGGTATCTACAACCTAAAAATAAGAATAAGAATTTATTCTACAAAACACGCATAAGAACCAAAAAGCAATAAACACCCGAATAACAAGTAACAATGAAATATTTCTAATACGAACCAAAGAATATGACCATATATGATATCATAACAATGAGTAAGATTCTGGAATAAGTCAATAACATTATTTAAATCATTATACAGGAGGTTCGGACACGTACGAAGCAAATCGGACCTATGGTAAGGGAAAATCTTGCAATCTCAATTTTTATCCGAGATTGTTTATACTTTCGAATTTACTGGGGAATATTTATCATCCACATCCATGATTCCTCAATATTTAATATTATTTATATCCTCCTACAATTTTCTAAATCCAATTTTACCCTTCGGTGAGTTTTAGTAAGAGATATGAAAGAAATATTTTGTCATTTTTCGTACGAGGTACTTTTTGACTTTTTCAGCCAAAGTACGAGAAGAATGCTTTTTTTTACTTACACGGCATGAATGGATTTCTAGAAAATTATTTCCATGAATCGTACTTTACAATTTTTCAAGTTTATTTTTAATCAAATTCTTTTAGTTTAAAATTATATGACATTTTAAGAAAGGAAAATGTTTTTGAAGTAGAAAGGATATTTTCCTCAAGAATGGAGTTCAAGTGTTTTATAAAAATTATTTTCCATCTATGATAATATAGGGTTCTGTTTCTATCCCTATTTTTTCATTTTTTTTGATTATTTAATGATGTAATTATTTTTATGATTTTCTTTTTATCTTATATGGATTATGTTATGATGGAATGATGGTTATGAATCCCATTTTTATTACACGGGTTATTCTATAATGTATGATTTATGATTTTGTGGAACACATAATAATGGTTTAATTATGAGATGGGTGGGACCTATATCTCACTCCAATTCATTGGGTAAAGATTTATATCTAATTAGATAGACATGGCTGGAATGGAATGTTAATCCGGTTCAGTGAAACAGGACTGAAACGAGGAGTGGACTCGGTTCAGATATGGAATTTGTCCGCTAAGATAGTCTTGGCTATGAGTCTTGACTACTAAGAAATTATTTTCTATGATTATGTGTGTATAACCCAATGTTTCATGTTTTATGTTATGATTATTGGGATTAAATTTCACTACTATGATTTATCCCATGTTATGAAATTATGATCTCTTTTGCAGGAAAAGATTTCCCAAATGTTAGGTTCTTTTGAATATGATGTGATTGATATTTCTTTTGTTTACCCTTAATGAGCATTTGAGCTCACCCTTTTTTATGTTTTCTTTCCCAAGGTTAGGAAGAAAGTTATTAAGTAGGATATGCCAAAAGGGACTCTAGATATGATGAAATAAATGGGAGACAACGTAGATGATTTATGAACCAGTTGTCTATGTTTCCCAATTTTTAAAAACACTATACCTATATGGTCTTTTTATGGTTTTGTTATATGTTGTAATAAGTTTACTTAAATTTTAAATTATTAACAATGTATGTAAATTATGGTTCGTTATAGTTGTTATCAGAGGAAAGGTATAGTCAACCTTTGGAAACTAGGATGTGAAAGCCTTAGTAGAAACCCTAAGGATAAGTATAAGCATAGAACACAATCTTAGTGTTTTAAAAATGGAAATGAACAACCTATTATAATTCCTTAATTGTGAAATCTTATTCTTGATTTTTTGGATTTCTTATTATAATTTGTGTTGCTCACACTATTCTTCTTGGTTTTAGTCAATGGCTAGAACCCGAAGGAACCGTGTTAATGCGGAATGTTATGGGTAATGCAATGATTGTCCCCCTGAGCAACCAAAAATTACGGGAGCTGGAATGCAAAATATTGTAGCCATTATCACACAACATTCTCAATCTATGAATCATGCAGGACTTCCAAACGAGAAAAGGAAGGATCAACATTTTGTTGAATCCTTCATGAGGCAGCGTCCACCCTCATTTAGTGGGTATACAGATCCATTAGTGGCAGAACAATGGATCAGTACCACTAAAAAGATATTTTTAGTTCATCAATGTTCTGAACATGACAAAGTCATCTTAGAAGTGTATTGTTTGGAAGGTGATGCTGATCAATGGTGGAATCTTATCAAGAATACGAGGAAAAGAGATGAAATTGAGTCCATGGAATGATATGAGTTCAAGAACTTATTTTTCAATAAGTACTTCCCTCGTATTTTTCGAACAAAGATGGAGAAGGAGTTTCTTAAACTAAAGAAAAAGGATGATGAATCAGTTGGTAACTATGAAAAAAATTTACATGACTTACAAGGTAATCTTCTGGGATTATTATCCAACCTAAGAGTAAGATCGATCGATTCTTTAGTGGCTTAAAACCATGTCCTCGAAGGGCGTTAGCCATAAGGGAATTCAACAGCTATGAGGAAATCGTTCGATGTGCTCTCAAGGATGAGATGAATATTGGAGTAACCCATCAGTCATATGGGTTTGATAAAAAGAGTAAAATGGAATTCAAAGGAAAATCATAAGACCACACTGAAAATAAGATGAGTTTTTCCTTATGCTCAATGTGTGGAAAGAAACATGGAGGGAGTTGTCTTAAAGGGAAAAGTAAATGTTTCAAATGTGGAAAAGAAGGTCATCGGGCATTTGAATGCCTCAAGGATGGGAAGAAGATGTCTACTGATGCGAACAATGAAAAGCCTACACAGAGTGCACCTCCTACACTTTAATGTTACAATTGCAAGGAAATGGGGAATTATGCTAGTCAATTCCCTAATCCAAGGGTTGTTGATGATGATTGACGTCAATAAACTCTTAAGGCTAAAGATAAATGAAAGTCACATGAAATTTCTATCAGTGATGTGGAGTATGAGAACGAAGTGGTGAAAGGTACACTAACCATCCACTCTAAAGTAGAAAATGTTTTATTTGATTCTGGATCCACCCACTCTTTTATTGCTGAAGAAATTTCTAAGGGTATCACCATATTACATCAACAATTAGATGTTAAGTTAGTTGTGACAACCCCTAATGGAACAATAGTCGCATCAAAAGTTTATAATTCTTCTCTGATTGAAGTTTGTGGGAAAGTGCTTCCGGCAAGTCTTCTGATCCTTCTTATAGTGGAATTTGATGCGATTCTTGGCATGTATTGGATTTCTTTATATGGAGCTCATATCAATTTCCAAAGAAGGGAAGTCACATTTCATATTCTAGATCAATCTATGATTGTCTATCGATGCAAGGATGAACATAACCTTCCAATGGAAATTTATTCCATCTTATGGGTCTTGATTCCACTAAATGAAGGTTATTTATATCAAATGGTTGGAGAGAAACTCGCGATTAAGAATAAACCCATTGTATGGGTGTTTGATGATGTCTTTCCAGAGGAATTGTCGATCCTTCCACCAAATCATGAAGTTGAGTTTTCAATAGAACTCATACCGGGTGCTTTACCTATTTCAAAGACACCTTATAGAATTGCCCCAACCGAGTTGTAGGAATTGAAGAAGAAACTCCAAGAGAATCTTGATAAGTGATTCATACACCCTAGTGCGTCACCTTGGGGATTACATGTTCTGTTTGTTAAGAAGAAAGATGGATCAATGAGACTCTGCATTGATTATCGAGAACGTAACAAGATCACTATCAAGAACAAATATCATCTCCCACGCATTGATGACTTATTGGACCAACTACACGGAGCCTAGTACTTTTCCAAGATTGATCTTCATTTAGGGTATCATCAATTAAGGGTAAAAAGGGAGGATATACCAAAGATGGCTTTTCGTACAAGGTATGGACACTATGAATATATAGTGATGCCATTTGGTATTACTAATTCCCCTGATATCTTCATGGATCTGATGAATAGAGTCTTTAGAGACTATCTTGATTAGTTTGTGGTAGTCTTTATAGATGATATTCTTTTCTCTTCAAAGAGCAAAGAAGAACATGAAGATCACTTGAGAATTATATAGAAGACCCCGAGAAAGGAGAAGCTTTATTACAAAGTTACCAAGTGTGAATTTTGGCTTCAAAAAGTTGCATTTTTGGGTCACATAATCTCAAAAGAGGGGATATCTATGAATCCTGCAAAAAAAGAGGTTATCGAAAGATGGTCGAGACCAACAACAGTAACTGAGATCCGAAGTTTTCTTGGTTTGGCTGGATATTATCAACTTTTTGTGAAAGATTTTTCACAATTATCTAATCCACTCCCCAGGTTGACTCTAAAAGGATTTAAGTTTGTGTGGATGGAGGAATGTGAAGAGAATTTCCTGGAGTTGAAAGGAAGGTTATCCAGTGCACCTGTACTCACACTACCTTGTAGTGGAGAAAGGTTTGTTGTCTACAGTGATGCATCCAAGAAGGGATTGGGGTGTGTTCTCATGCAAAACGATATGGTGATAGCTTATGCCTCATCACAGTTTAAAATCCATGAGAAAAATTACCCAACCCATGATTTAGAGTTAGCTGCAGTAATCTTTGCATTAAAGATTTGGAGGCATTATCATTATGGAGAAAGGTGTGATATTTATACTGATCATAAAAGGTTAAAGTATATTTTCCCACAAAAGGAGTTGAATATGCGCCAAAGAAGATGGTTGGAGCTGATTAAGGATTACGACTGGTCAATTCATTACCACCCTAGGAAAGCAAACATGGTGGCAGATGCATTAGGTCGACAAGACCATGCAAGCTTTTCCATGATGAGGATCATAAAAGATCCAATATTTATGGATTTACAAAGGATGGATCTAGGAATTATAATAGAAGGAAAAAATCGTATCTTTCTCAAATGAATGTTCAACCATCTATACAAGTGAAAATTAAAGAGGCACAGAAAGAAGATGTAGAGTTACAAAAGAAGGTGAGAAATGTTCCTGAATTCCACCTTGATTGTGATGGGATAATAAAGTTCAGGAATCGGGTTTGTGTTCCTCCCATCCCAGAATTAAAGAAGGAGCTGCTGGATGAGGCTCATAGTTCTTCATTATCTATTCATCCTGGAAGTACGAATATGTATAGGGACCTGAAATATTACTTCTGGTGGGATGGAATGAAAAGAGATGTTGTTGAATATGTCTCTCGATGCTTGGTTTGTTACTAAGTTAATGCTGAGAGACAGAAGTCTAAGGGGATGTTACAACCATTACCCATACCTGAATGGAAATGGGAAAACATCACTATGGACTTTGTCACTGGACTTCCTAAAACATCCAAAGTCAATAATTCTATCTGGGTCATAGTTGATCGTCTTACAACGTCTGCACACTTCATTGCTATTAGAGAGGATTTCTCTCTGGATCAGCTTGCGAGGATATATGTAAAGGAAGTGGTACTATTTCATGGAGTACCACTTTCCATTATATCTAATCGGGATCCGAGGTTTACATCAATGTTTTGGCGAAGGCTTCAGCATACTCTGGATACAGAGTTGAGTTTCAGAACTGCTTATCATCCTCAGACAGACGGTCAGTCTGAGAGAACAATTCAAACTCTAGAAGATATGTTGAGAGCTTGCTCTATGTATTTAAAAGGTGGTTGGTATCAACACCTACCTTTGGTAAAATTTTCTTATAATAATAGCTTTCACTCCAGTATTCATATGGCTCCTTATGAATCTCTCTATGGAAGAAATGCAAGACTCCAACTTGCTGGGATGAAGTTGGGGAAAGAAAGCTATTAGGACCTGATCTTGTTAATGAGATGGCAGAAAAGGTCAGATCTATTCAACAACACATAAGAGCAGCTCAGAGTCGACAAAAAAGTTATGCCGACAACTGAAGAAAATACCTAGAGTTTGAAGTGGGTGATAAAGTGTTCTTACAAATATCTCCTTGGAAGAGAGTAATGAGATTTGGAAAGAAGGGAAAGCTGATCCCTAGTTATATCGGTCCATTCGAAATACTGGATCGTGTTGGGAAGGTAGCTTACCGATTGGATCTTCCACTGAATCTCTCTCATGTTCATGATGTGTTCCATGTATCACTCCTGAGAAAGTACATACCTGATCGTTCACATGTACTCATCCCAGAAGTTGTACCACTAGAGAAAGATCTTTCTTATGAAGAAAAGCCGATAAAGATTTTGGATCGTAGTGAAAAATTCCTAAAGAACAAGACCACACTCTTGGTGAATGTTTTATGGAAGAACCACCAATTAGAAGAAGCTACATGGGAGCTTGAGGATATTATGAGGGAGAGGTATCCTCATCTGTTTGTTACAAAGGGACAAATTTTAAGGGCGAAATTCATTTTAAGGGGGGTAGAATGTAACACCCGAGATTTTTATGAGAAAATGTTTTGTTTTTATGTTATATACATTATCAAAGGAATGTTTAACTACACACAACACTATCTTGGCTTTCTTTACACGCCATCTCGACCTTCCTCGATAGCTTGCGTTGTACGCAATACCAAGTTTCACTAAACAATGATATGCTATTAAAATATTATTAAAACTATCCGTTATGAATAGTAATACACACTTTTTGAAATTTTATAAATGTTATCTTTCAAAATGGACTTCATTTTTGGATTCGGAATAACGAAATTATCCTAGGGTGAATTTTTGGTATTTTTCTGAAAACATTCAATTTTTGATGAATAGTGAAAATACTCGGTTACTATTTAAAAACTGACTTTTTATTTAAATAATTATTTATTTTATTTAAATTTATTTTATATCAAAATTGATACATAATACCTATATAAGTTCAATTAAATTCATTGGAGTAATTCTATAATAATTTTAGATATATAAAAATTTTATTGAACTTTTCACCGTCTTTTACCCACCTCCTAGGAGAATTTGCAAATTCACATAAAAAATAATTTTACCGCTTCTGTGAGTGGAATTTAAAAATTCCAAGAGACACGGTTAATATCATGGACTAAAATGTGGTTCAATGAGATGAAAATAAATTTTGGTGAATAGTAACTTTTTACTTTTTTTACCACGGTTAAAAGAAAATAGGGAAATTAAGGGTAAAAATTATATTATTATTACCCTAACACATGTCATAATTCTATTGGATAAGTTTAATTCGACCAAAAACAACCTTAGGAATAAAATATGACCATTTAAGCCCGCTTGGATTAGATTAGGACGTTTATTATTAATTTATTTAAAGAAGGGTTAAAATAGTTAAAATCAAAGTTTAATAACTAAATCATTTTTAATATAGGGTTATACATATGATAAATTAGACTATAAATATTCATTTTAATGCTAATAATATTTCATACATAATCGTATTTTAGTTATAATTTTTAGACATTAAATAATATAATTTATTTATGACACAATGATGATGCAGTAATTATCTTATTAATGAAATATTGACATAATGGATGTTATAAATACCCAAATAAATGTAATGTGAGACTTTTTAGGAATTAAACTAATTTTATAGGTTAATATGACATTTTAGAATTGATTTAATTAACTTTTTTAGAAATAATCATTCTGTTGTGATTTTCACAAAAATAAATTACCAAATAGTGTCAAAATTGACATAAAATAGTTTTTAAAACAAATATTATATTATTAATTGTTATTTTATTCCAAAAAATCTTAGGTTCGGAAAAATGACATAGATAAGTTTATATATATTAATAATGAACAAATTAGGGTTTTTTGGCTTGTAATAGTATGTTTATTAACCTTATAGTGTTAGAAAACAAGAAGACACGGTAAAAGTAAAATTATTTAACTTAAAGTTAAATCTAAATGGTAATGTTAAAATAGAAACCTAAAATTGTCTAAATTATATTAGATGAGAGGATTTCGACCATAAACACCTTATATTCAAAATAAATCAATTTAGAGCTATTAAAAACCGAATATTACTTTATAATAAAATACTATTTTTAGTTTTTTCAAAGGTGCCTCTCTCCTCCCTTATAAAAGGGCACCTCCTCCCTCTCTTCCTCACACCACTTTGAGCCTTCACGCTCAGTCAACCCCTGCCAAATTTTTTTCTCCACTTCCCTAGAAACATCCTATAGGTCCTGGTCTTCTTGAAAGTCCATCTTTAGTTCCCTAATAGGTGGTTAAGAAGAGGCGCTTCAAAGAAGAGGTAATGTCCATTACCGATTCTTTCAACTTTATTTCTTCTTCTACTTCTTCTTATTTAGTTGTTTCATTATGAAGTAATAACATCAGTATCACTCTTATAATTATATGTTATTATAAATATGAAACAACTCTATTTCACCTTCTATCCATCCTACGGAAAATGAAATCCCCGCCCGTGCGTACGTACAGAATACCGTCTCCACGACGTGGTGTAATCTGTTTTCCACCACCACCATACATGGATGGGTATAATGGTGTAAATAATAACTATATATGATTATTTTAAAGTGATATTGATTATGAAATAGTATACATACACTTCAATAAAATTCAATGATCATGGGAACGATATCATCACTCGTGCGTACGTACAGAATACCGTCTCCACGATGTGATGCGACTCGTTCTACATTGCATAATGATTATATAAATGAATTAAATGAATAAATATGATATATATTACACTAATACCATTCTTTAAATTATGTATCTATAACATAAAAAGAAAAATAAGAATTTATTCTACCAAACACGTATAAGAACAAAAAATCAATAAACACCTGAATAACAAGTAGCAATGAAATATTAATAATACGAAGATAAGAATATGACCATATATGCTATCATAACAATTAGTAAGATTATGGAATAAGTCGGTAACATTATTTAAATCATTATACAGGAGTTTCGGACATGTACGAAGAAAATCGGACATATGGTAAGGGAAAATATCACAATCTCAATTTTTATCCGAGATTGTTTATACTTCAGAATTAACAGGGGAATATTTATCATCCACATCCATGTTCCCTCAATATTTAGTATTATTTATATCCTCCTACAATTTTTTAAATCCAATTTTACCCTTCGTTGAGTTTTTAGTAAAATATATGAAAGGAATCTTTTGTCGTTTTTCGTACGAGGTACTTTTTGACTTTTCCGGCCAATGTACGAGAAGAATGTTTTTTTAACTTACATGGAATGAATGGATTTTCAGAATATTATTTACATGAATCTTCCTTCACAAGCTTTCAAGTTTATTTTTAATCAAATTCTTTTAGTTTAAAATTATATGAAATTTTATGAAAGGAAAAAAAAATTAGTAGAAAGGATATGTTCCTCAAGAATGGAGTTCAAGTGTTTTATCAAAATTATTTTCCATCTAAGATAATATAGGGTTCTGTTTCTATCCCTATTTTTACATTTATTTTATTATGTTATGATGGAATTATATTTATGATGTCCTTTTGTCTTATATGGATTTTTTTTATGATGGCATGATGCTTAAGAATCCCATTTTTATTACATGGGTTATGCTATGATATAATATTTACGATTTTGTGGAACACATAAGAATGGTATCATTATGAGATGGGTGGGACCTATATCTCCCTCCAAGGCATTGAGTAAAGATTTATATCTCATGATATATATATTTCTTGAACCAAAGGTTAATCTAGTTTAGTGAAACAGGACTGAAACGAGGTGTGAACTCGGTTCAAAAATGGACATTGTCCGCTAAGATAGTCTTGGATATGAGTCTTGACTACTAAGAAATAATTATCTATGATTATTTGTGTATTCCAAAAAGTGTCATGTTTTAAGTTATGATTATTGGGATTACATTTCACTACTATGATTTATCCCATGTTATGAAATTATGATCTCTTTTGCAGGTTACGATTTCCAAAATGATATGTTATTATGAATATGATGTGACTGATATTTCTTTTTTTACCCTTACTGAGCATTTGAGCTCATCCTTTTGTATGTTTTCTTTCCCCAGGTCAGGAAAAAGGTTATTAGGTAGGATATTCCAAAAGGGACTCTAGATATGATGAAATAAATGGGAGACAACGTAGATTATTTATGAACTAGTTGTTTATGTTTCCTAGTTTCTAAAGACACTATACCTATACGGTCCTTTCATGGTTTTGTTATATGTTGTAATAATTATACTTTAATTTTGAAGTATTAACAATTTTTGTAAAGTATGGGTCATTATATTTACAAGTTTATTTTTCAGTTTATTTTGGTATGTCACTTAAACTAGTAATGTTATGTGTAAGAAAAACAGTCCATAAGCTTTTCAAAGTCAATGTCACCCATGTTTGACTCACAGATGTTCAGCACACTGATGTTCGACACACCGATGTTCGCCACACCGATGTTCAACACACTGATGTTCAACACACTAATGTTCGACATACCATTGTTTGACACACCGTTGTTAGGCCCACCGATGTTTGAAACACCAATGTAGGACACACTACTGTTCGAAACACTGATGTTCGACCCACCAATGTTCGATACACCTCTATTTGACACACCAAATATGACACACTGAAGATGACACACCAAAGATGACACACAGAAGATGAAACACCAAAGATGACACACCGAATGTGACACACTGAAGTTGACACATCGAATATGACACACCGATGATGACACACCAATGTTAACTAACTAATGATGACATACTGATAATTATGTCTAAATGATAGTCATAAATAACTGTTTCAAATTTATTATTTCAATTTTTTTTATAAAAGTCATATTTAGACAAATTACTATTCCTGACATTATTTAATGTTTTTTGTAGTACTATCTGTAGATAGTGCATGGTACATGCACGGGGGGGGGGGGAGATCATCATGCATAGTGGACCTTGAAGTATAAAAGGATTACAAGATCAACCAAAAAATAGATAATCTAAACCCGCTAAAAAAAGGTCGGCTGTGTGAAAATGCATGATATTCGAAATAGAAGAACTCGAAGGTTGAGTATACATGATGTTTAATATTACAAGTTTCATCATGCCGAATCTCACTGAACATTCTGACATCGAAGAGATGAACATTTATACACCTGGAAAATATATTACGGAGACTACGATACTCTGTTTTGGAGCCAACTTCTAGAAGAGGACTCGAATATCATTTTCTCTACATCCATTGAGTCTAGAGATTAACTGCACAACACAAATAAATTTCTAAACTATGTTTATCATTTATAACCTTATTATGATCTTTTGTTTACTAATTGAATAGTGTGTTTATCTATTTGTGTCACAGACATTGTATCCTGAGCATAACTGAAGGATACTAAAATATCCTCACACTGAATCCCTTTCTACTATTGTATCCAACATAGAACTGTGGAAGTGATCATGTGTGATATGTTTGATATATTTCCCACGAATAACATAAAATATGTCAAGTATGACCTAGATATCCCTATGTGATGTTGGGAACCCTAATCCAAGGTGTGGATAAAAATTTTATTAATATAAATTTCTTGGTGGAAGGTGATCACCAAGTGTTGAGGACTAAGTCTCAGCATGAGACTGAAACTCTTTTTTTAACCATTGTGTTGTTTGTCTTGTGTTTTAATCTGGTGTGTATTTTTCACATTAAGATAAACTAAACATTGATAGTTAGATTATAAAGATTATATATCTGTATTGAATCAGTATATTAGTTTCAAAAGTTTGACTAATCTTTATATTGGTAAAGTTGATAACTAATCAATCTTTTGAGAAATTAATTGAACATTCAAGACATTTATAAATTCACTACAAACATAATTTGATTTTATTTTAATAGGGGATGATATTTTAAAGAACCAATTTTAACAGAAATTTTTATTGACACTCAATTCACACCCCTTTGGATTGATCTACTCCAACCAACATTTGGTATCATAGGAATTTAAAAGTTATTGTCGATTTTCAAATCTTGTCAACTGTGATTATAGTTGTTTTTCAAAGATCTCAAAATTTTTGTTATTTTTAAATTTTTATCTCTTTGAAATAATTTTACAATATGTATTATGGGAAATATATTAGAAGGGACTGCTACTAATAGACCACCTTTCTTTAATAGAATAAATTATGATCAGATGAATCTTAAGAAGAAAATACATCTAGAAATCATGGGATTCGAAATCTAGGCTGCTATTGAAAGTAAATATACTGCTCCTGAAACATGTAGAAATACATGGGATGAACCTACCAAGAATGCCTATAACAATAATTTTAAAACAATGAATGATATGTACTGTGCACTAGGATATGAAGAATTTAACCGTATCTCTGCTCATAAATATACACTTGAGATTTGGGACACATTGTCTGTTTATCATGAGGGAACATCTAATGTTATAGAAATGAGATTAAATACTTTTAATATTAAATATGATAACTTTAGAATGATTCTTGATTATTATATTTTGGATATGTATCTCAGGTTCAATGAAAATGTTATTACCATTATTTCTTTAGGAAGAGAAGTAATAGCCAAAGAGAAGATTATGCTGATTCTGTGATGCTTACCATAAAGATGTCAGGGAATGTCTGTATCAATCAGGGAATTGAAAAATATTTCTAAGATGCCAATGAAATAATTTATTGTAAATTCATGGTGTATGAAGACTAATTTAAGGTAAATCAAGAAGATGATGGCCCAAAATGAAAGTCTATAGCTTTCAAGACAACTTCTTATAAAATAAAAATCAAGGAGAATGTTCAAGATCCTATTGAAACTCAAGAAGTGATGAAGTATCTTCGGAAAATGATGTAGAAATTTTCCAGTGGGCTAGAAGAATCATGAAATGTTATTGGAAAAAGAAGTTATTCAAAAAACCCAATTATAAAGGAATGTTTGACATAAGGGAAATTGGAAAAAGGATTGTAAGAGAAATGATAAATCATAAGAGATAATCTCCTACGAATGTAAAAGGAAAGGACATGTCAAGTAATTCTATCCAAAGATGAAATACAAGAAAAAGTATGAAAAATAAGGATAGAATGTATAATAAAGCAATGAAGGCCACCTGGAGTGCCTCTGAGGATAGCTCAAGTGAATATGCCTCTTCTCAAAATGAGAAAGATGATATGGATAATATGTGTTTTATGACAAACACATCTGAGGTAACCTTAGACTCTCATGTGATTAATTCTTATTATTTTTAAAGTGAATATGAGAATATGAAAAATGATGAATAATTCGAATATTGCAATTTTCTAGAAGAAACATGTAATAAGATGAAAGATAATTATAAATACTTCATAAAACAACATTCTCTTACTATGACTGTTAAATCTAATCTTACAACTGAAAAAGAGAAAAATGATCAACTTCTCAAGGAAAACAATGAGTTACAAATGTCTAATGGTCAATTGAAGAAAGATTTGGAATAATTATCCAATGGGAAAATATTCTTACTCAAATTCTTGGTAAACAAATAGATCCTAAGTATACTTATGCAATAGGATATCAACCAGGTCAAAGGAATTTATCCAAATCAAATTTTCCAACTAGATATGGAAAATCTCCTACCTTTTACAAAAACCAAAATTTTACATCAATTTCCAGTTCCAAGAATTCTTTTAATGCATTTAATTATTCAGGACCAAACAATGTTTACTTTTTTAAAAATTTATATTCTGCATAAATGAAACCCATAAGACATTTGTGGGTTTATAAAGCTTATATCACTAATGAATGTGGACCCAGACAAATATGGGTACCAAAGTCATTTCTTGGATGAATAGTTTTGTAGGTAAACTACCTAAAGAGATCTTGTAAAAAGATTTGGTACTTAGACAGTGGGTGTTCAAGAAATATGACAGAGGATTTTTCATTCTAAAAAAGACTTATCAAGATTGATTGGGGACATGTCACATTTGGTAACAATGGTAAAGGAAAAATCATCAGCCAAGTCCATATTAGTGACCCTAACTCTATTTTAATTTCTAAAGTATTGTACGTTGATGGATTAAAGTATAACCTACTCCACATATCTCAACTTTGTGATAATGGATATAATTTTAAATTTAAAAATTATTTATGTCTTGTTTTTTATGCCAGGAATAACTTAGTATTTACTAATTTTAGAAATGATAATGTATATGCTCAAAATATAAACACACTAGCCTCACAGAATGTCTCTTATTTAATTACCTTTCACAAAGTGTCCTGGATCTAATATAGAATACTAGGACATTGTAACATAAACTCTCTTATAAAGTTGCCTATAAAATGTTCAGTTAATGACTTACTCAAATTCGAGTATCCAAATAATAAAAAATGTAATCCCTGTCAAAAGGGAAAGAAACATATAATCTCTTTTAAACCAAAGAAACAAGTAACTACTTCTCAACCTCTTGAATTGGTTCACATGGACTTGTTTGGACCATCTAGATTTTTGGGTCTCAATTGGAAGCACTATGTTTATGTTCTTGTAGATGATTTCTCTAGGTACTTCTAGACCTTCTTCATATCTCACAAAAGTGATGCTTCTACACACTTTACCAAGTATGCTAGGACTGTAGAAAATCTTAGTGGACTTGAGATTAAATCCTTAAGAAGTAATCAAGGTAGCTAGTTTGAGAATCATGATTTACAAGCATTTTTATCACTAAATGGATATAATAATAATAATTTCTCTGCTTCTAGGACACCTCATTAGAATAGTGTGGTAAAAAGAAGAAATAGAACTCTACTGGAAATTTCTTTAACTATGCTTAATTAATACAACCTACCTATTTATGTTTTGGCTGAAGCTGTTAATATAGATTGTTACATAACAAATCGAGTCTTAATTAGAACCATCTTTAAGAAAACTTCTTTTGAGTTTTGGAATAAGAGGAAACAAAAATTATGTTATTTTTAAGTGTTTGGATGTAAAGTATATATTCTGAATACTAAAGATAATTTAGATAAATTTTCCTCCAAATGCGATGAAGGAATATTTATTAGATATTCTACATCAAGAAAATCCTATAGAGTCTTTAATAAGAAAACCAAATGTGTGGAGGAATTTTTACATATCAAGTTTGATGAAGTAGATCCACATTAGCCCAAGACATCACTTGAAATTATTGAAGACGATTTGTCCAATCTGAATATTAATGATAAAACCCCAAATGATCATATGAACTAATCTGTGAAATCAACCTGTTCTGGAAATTCTTCAAATCCTAACCATAGTGAACTAGATCAACCGGACCAACATGAAATATCATGTACTACATTCTCTAGACCAACTTAGACCATTAAGAATCATCCCCTAGATGATGTTGTTGAATATTTAGATAGCAGAACACAAAATAATGCTTCTTTGAGAAATCAAGTTGAACATCAAGCCTTCTTGTCATAGCTTGAACCTAAAAATATCAATGATGTGATCATAGATGAATTTTGGGTAATGTCCATGAAAGAAGAACTTAATCAATTTGAATGAAATAAAGTTTTGAAACTTGTAGATAGATGGAGGGATATATTCACCATAGGAACCAAATGGGTGTTTAGAAATAAAGTAGACGTAATTGAAAATATAGTCAGAAATAAAGCTTGAATAGTTTCACAAGGATATAATTAAGAAGAGGGAATTGATTTTTAAGAGACCTTTTCACCAGTAGCTATAAATTAAGTAATTAGGATCTTACTTTCCTATGCAGTGCACTTGGATTTAAAAAATTATCAAATTTATGTCAAAAGTGAATTCTTAAATGGTTATATAGTTGAGGATGTTTTTGTTGAAAATCCCCCGGGTTTTACAAATCTAATTTTTCCAATTCATGTGTTCAAATTATCTAAATCATTATACTATTTGAAACAATCTCCAAGAGATTGGTAAGAAAGGTTGAGTAATTTTCTTATTTCTTAAGGCTTTACAAAAGGACTTGAAGATCCTACTTTATTTATAAAAATAATTTCAGAAACATTTTTAATAGCCCAAATATATGTAGATGATATTATCTTTCGATCTAATAAAAATTATTTATGTAATGATTTTTCAAAAATAATGCAAACCGAGTTTGAAATGTGTTTAATGGTGAACTTAAATATATTCTTGGATTTCAAATATTTCAATATAAAGAAGGTATTATTTTAAATCAATGTATGTACCCAAAAGATATTTTGAAATGTTATTTCTTTGATAGCATTAAGAGTAGTGAAACTTTTATGAGTTCTACATGTAAGTTGGATCTTGATGATAATGGAAAATCATTTTGATCATATTTCTTACAAAGGAATGATTGGGAGTTTTCTGTACTTAACTACTAGTAGGCCAGATATTATGTTCTTTGTGTGTTTGTGTCCGAGATTTCAAGAAAACCCAAAATAGTTTCAATTAAATGCTGTTAAAAGAATTTTAAAATACCTCATTTATACAACTAATTAAGTATTTTTCTATCCTAAAGGACAACCTTTTGATCTAGTTAGATATTCAGATGCTGAATTTGGAGGATGTAAGTTATATAGAAAGAGTACCTATAGAACATGGCACTTTTTGGGAATGTATCTAATTTCATGGTGTAGTAAAAAGCAAAACTCAGTGGCGTTATCAACTGCTGAAGGAAAATACATTACTGCTTGAAGTATTTGTGCACAAATTTTGTGGATGAAACACACCTTATTAGACTATGGATTTCAATTCAGACATATCCCTATAAACTAAGATAACACAACTACTATTATCAATTCTAAGAATCCAATTTCTCATTCTATAACAAATCATATTGATGCAAGACAACACTTTTTGAGATATCATTATCGAAAAGGTGATATAACTCTTGATTGTATTGGGATTGAGCATCATCTTGATGATATATTCCCTAAACTCATAAACTCTATTAGAATGAACTACATCAGACTTTAAAAAGGAATGATAAATCTCTAATGTATTGAGAAATAGATCCTTGAAACTGATCCTTTTTAACCGATCCTTGAAACCAATATTGTGAAACTGATCCTTGAAACTGATCTTGTGAAACCTATCATGTAAAACTGATTAAAAAACACCGATATATTTAAGGTTTATTTTTTAATTCTATCTATTTTAAATAAAATAACACTATTTTGTTATTATTTTTTCCATGTTTAAATTTTATGCTTTAAAATTTACAATCCCTAAATGATATAGTAAGTCTGATCCATCCCAACCTGTCACCTTCCCACTACAATAAATACTTATACCATTTGTCACTCTATCTCTCGACCTGCGACCTCTCAACTCCTTTGGAATCCAAAACCATGAAATGGAAAGGACTAAGAGAGATGGGGAAGAGCCATGAAAATATCCATCTATTAAACATCAGAATGGTGAGTCCAGTGGGACTGTAAAACTGAGCTTGGAAATCTGAATTCTTATGGCTGAAAAAGAAGTCTCTACTGAGTGTCTTATATCAAGAAAGTCATTTTTATTAAGAGCGCTGGAATCCCAAGGATGGCTAAGCTGGTTCACTAATATTGAAAGGTATTATTACCCAAAATTACTACATGAATTTTATCAATATTTGAATATATCCCTAGTTGAATTTGAGGAATCTATGATGAATTCAATGGTAAAGGGAAATGCAATATATTTTTCATCTAAGGAATGGGTTGAGTGCTTAGAGATGCCTCATGAAGGTGTATATGCTGATTATCCAGGTAATATTCCACCTTCCTCTAATTTATTCTCTTCTGAAGATGGTCTAAAAAAGAATATTGTGAATGGAAAATCTTGGAGGATTATTGCAAGTGGGTTTGATGAAGATGTAAGGTTTCTTTTTAAGTTTATACAACATCAATCCAGCCCAAGGAAAAGATATTTCTCTATTGTGAAGTATCATGATGTATTACTAATCTATCTATTGAAACATGAGATAAATGTAATCATGTGAAGGTATATAATGGTTCATGTATCTGATTTGATAAATCTATCCAAGAAGGCAACATGTTAATACTATCCAAAGATGATCTGTACAGTGTTAAAAAGGTTATTTTGTGTGGAAGATGGAGATGAAGTGATTAGTTCATGTAGTGGTTTCTGCCTTCAAAAATATATTTGTAAAATAATATAGATCTTATGGAATCCTTGGATAAAATGCTTGGTAGGTGATGAGGAAAGGATGTATGGGGATTTCAATCCAATTGACTATCCTACCAGACTAGAGGATCAAGTTGATCCTAGTCTAAAACCAGGAGAGGAACCTATTTATTCTAACGTGGAAGCTGAAACTGATGTGACAAGGGAAGAAGGATCTCCTTTTGATGACAGGAGGGATCCTGATTTTGCTGAAAGTCCCAAGGACATGTATTAGGGACCTTCTATTCCAATTTTAGACTTAACCTAAAGAGAATCCTTTTTATGTGATGAGGGTGGGGAAGAGACCGAGGTTACTGGTGTTTATGGGTATGTAATTAAATCAGACGAGGAGTCTGATGATGATGATAGTGATGATGATGAATGCGGAAAGGATGAGAATGTATTTGATTCTTTAAAAGTGGGGGAACAAGTTGTTTACAAATCTAGTGAGGAATTTGTACATGGAACTAGTAATGGGGCTTAGGATGTTGAACATGATGATTTTGATCATAGAGATACTAGTCATGCGGACTGGTCACCCTATCCTAATATTGAAAATCAAGAAATCATTTAGGAATTAAATTAACTTATAGATGGTGGCCATGAAAAAGAAGCAGGGGATCAAGTGCCTTAAATATAGGAAATACCCTGAGAAGTTGAAGTGGGTGGAGCATATGCATAACCTCAAGCTCAGTTGATACCAGTACCTAGAAATGTCATTATGTCTAGAGGACAGGATGAAGAAGTTGATGGAGTTGGTATTGTTATTAAGCCTCAAGGAAGAAGGATTATCTTTGACACTATTAAACCAAGAGACTGGACCTGTACTCGAGAATGGAATAATGATCCATGATACTTTCTTTTTGGGTTGGAATATGACTCAAATGAAGAGAGGGTGCCTCCTCGCCCTATTCTACAAGCCAAATCTATAGAAAAACATGTTCAACCATTTGCATATCCAGTGGTAGAGCCAATAGCACAGACAGTTCCTAGTGACTATGTTACTAAGGCTGATTTGAAGCAATTCAGAAATGATACAAGTTAATAGGTGAAAGCCTCAGTTAGATCTAGAAGTGAAGCCTCTATTTCGATAGGTATCCCATATTCTAATGAATAAAAGATTGTAAGGATTGTGATTCAGGATATTCTTCCAAATCTCATTACAACCATAGAAACCATCATTCTACATAATGCCTTACTAAGAGTAGAAGTAAGAAATATGTGCAATGAGTTAAATTCTCTAACCCTTGATTTCAAGACCTCCTTTAGTGGTGTACCAGAAGTTCATAGGAACTTGGTGACTCATCTACTAAGTGTAGATCTAAAGAAATTGAAAGAGGAGCCTGGAAATAAGATTATTGGCCCTTCCATCTCTAAGAGTGGGAATGATGTGGTTGCTGATTCGAAATCTCTCAAGGCTGTGATGAGAGAGGAACTCTGAAATCTTTAGAGTGTTTCAGGCAAAGAAACTCTTGAAAATATATATACAAATACTGACCTTGTGTACAATATGGTCAGGCAGTGCACAAATGAAGTCTCTGTTGCTCAGAAATATATTAGAGAGAAAGTGGATAAGTACATTACTATGATTTAGACCATGCATGATATGATAAATAGCTTTATGTTTCTAGCAGAAAATCTCAAAATACCTCTAGTCATAGAAGCGATCAAGAAACAAGTTGCTCAATTTAATAAGTTTACCCCTCTACTGAATAAATTCATGGAGAATAAGGATGAATTCTAGAAAGCTATGAAATGTGGTGCTGAAATCATCAATGATTTCATCAACCTCATTATGCTATATCTGCATGTCCCAGATGAAGCAATTGTGGTCCCTCCTATTGCTTCCATTGGTACTCCCTCTTGGCCTCATGCTCCAATGACTATCTCTCAGGAACATTCCTAGATTAGACCGGTCATTACACAGTAATCAACCAGTCGTGTGTTGTTAGAGACAAGGCCTAGTCTGGTAGCCAATGTCCCAACAGGTATTTCCCAGCCTGGTGTTATCTTCAGAACACCTCATCTCTCAGCCACTCCCAAACCTTCTCATCCAACTCTGGATCCTTTAGATAAATGCAAAGCCCCTCAGAATCCAAACCCTTAGGGATGGATTGTATCTTTTTTTGGGATTTGTCTTATTTTTATTGAATGTACTCTTTTTTTACTTAAGGGAGCTTTTTTTATCTTCTCTCTGTATTTTTCATTTTATGCTATTTATATTCTTTCCTTCTCCTTTTCCTTTTTTTTTGTTAATCCTAAAAGGGGGAGAAAAAGGAGAGGCATACATTATTTTTCTAAGGGGGAGAAATTATGGTGCAAAACACATGACATGTACTCAACACAATACATTTATTGAGGGGTATTTTTGTTTTAAAAACTCCTACAAGGTAAGGCTTTAGTTATATTGATTAATAAAATTTAGTGAAGCTTATGCTATTTCCAATTATTATTATTATTTATGTTTACATGTATGGCATAAATTGTGGTTATCAAAAAGGGGTAGATTTTTGGACCCTCTAGGATATAGTATTTTTCATAATGACAATTTTATGTCAACCTACAATTACTACTATTTCATATCTCTATGTAAATAAATTATTTAATAGAGAGCTGTATACTTAAATAAGTCAATACCATGTATATATAAAAATATAAGAATAGATGTCTATACGAATGTATTTTTACATGTATTTTTGGATGTCACTTAATCTATTAATGTTATGGGTAATACAGACACTTCATAAGCTTTTTAGAGTCACTGGAACTAATTTTCAACATACCAATGTTCGACACACCGATGTTTGACACACCGATTATTGACACACCAATGTTCGACACATCGATGTTTGACACAAAGATGTTTGACACACCACTGTTCGACCCACTGATTTCTGACACACCGATGTTCTACACACCAATTTTAGACACACCAATGTTTGACACACTGATGTTCGATACACCGAATATGACACACTGAAGATTACACACCGAATATTACACACCAAAGTTGACACAATGACGATGACACACCAATTATAAAACATTAATGTTAACACACTGATGATGATAGACCAATTCTTCTGACTCGCTGATTGTCATAAATAATTGTTTCAAATTTATTAATTCAAATTTATTTCTAATGGTCATATTTAGAGAAATTAATGTTTCAGAAATTATATAATGTTTTATGCAATACTATCCACAGACAGTACGAGGTACATTCACATGGGGAGATCTTCATCCCTACTGGACCATGAAGTATAAAAGGATTACAATCCCAACCTAAAAAAGAGATACTCTGAACTCTCTAAAAAATAAAAAGGTTGGCCTTGAAAATATGAAATATATTGAAAATAGAAGAACTCAAAGGTTGAGTATAGAAGAATTTTAATATTACAAGCTGCATCCTGTTGAAGCTCACTAAACATCCTAACATTAAAGAGTTGAACATTTACACACCTGTAAGTTAGATTACAGAGACTATAATACTTTGTTTTGGAGCCAACTTCCAGAAGAGGACTCGAATAACATTTTATCTACATACACTGTGTCAAGAGATTTACTGAACAACACACACAGATTTTTAAACTCTATTATTCTTTTATAACTCTTTTGTGATCATATGTTTACTATTTGAGCAGTGTGTGTATCTATTTTTATTACACACACTGTCTCTTGAGAAAAATTAAAGGATACTAGAATATCCTCACACTCAATCCCCTTCTACTCTTGTATCCCGCGTAGAACTGTGGAAGAGATCATGTGTGATCTGTTTGATAGTTTTCCCACAAATAACATTGTTTGACTTCAATTGTGACATGGATATCCTTGTGTGTTTTTGTGAACCCTAATCCAGGGTGTGGATCAAAATTTTATTAATATAAACTCCTTGGTTGAAGTTGATCACCAAGTGTAGAGGACTAGGACTCAACAGGAGATTGAACCTCTTTTTTTAACCAAATCAGAAAAAGAGATTACTAAAATTCGCATGGGAACATCAACATTGAATTTGAAATAGAGGGTTCAAAAACATATCTATTCTGACTTTGAGGGAGAATCGCATTGGAGTAACTATGTGAACCAAGAACCTGGATTTAAATATAGTGATGTTCAAAAAACAAGTCATTTAGGTATATTATTAGGAAGTTCGTTGAACATAGACTTGGCTCTCTATAAGGATCAAAAACAAATGCTTGTTTTTTGTCTTTTGTTTTAATCTGATAAGTATTTTTCACATTAATATAAACTAAACTTTGAAAGTTAGTTTAGAATGTGGTTATATGTATTTTGAATCAGTAGATTGGTTTCAAAATTATGACTAATCTTTAGATTGGTAAATCTGAGAACTAATAAATATTTTGAGAAATTAATTGAACATTCAAAAATTTTATAATTTCACAATAAACTGAATTTGATTTTATTTTAATAGGGGATGTTATTTTAAAGAACCATTTTAAAAGAAATTTTTATAGAAACTCAATTCACCCCCCCCCCCTCTAGAGTGATCTAATCTGACCAACAGAAAAAACATTTTGGGAGTTTCTCTTTACTTTTTTAAGAAATTCAAAGGATGTGACCTCATTGGTACATAATTATAACCTGAATATAAATCAGACTCTTCTACTAACTGTAATAATTATCAAGATATGGGGGATTTCTATCTTTATACTTTAGTTGGTAAATGAAATAAGGCACTTCAGGCAGGATATACTTCATATTTCTAGAATAAGAAGCTAAAAACTTTTATGGAAAATATGAATATCAAAATTATGGATTTGGATAATAAATATAAAGATGTTATATGTTCACTTGTTAATTCTTCTTCTCTATATACTAATGTGGAATAATTTAATACCATGACAGTAGATTTTTGTTAGACTAGCCAGTAGTTTGGGGTCCATCAGTTGGATCTTCCCTTCTATTCTATTCAGTCATCTAGCGAAAAGGTTTTATCCAAATAACCTACTACTCTAGATGTTCAAAATAAGACCAAATCTATGGTAGCGAATAATACGTTGGGAATTAAAACTAAGAAACCAGTTAACATGTTTCAAAATAAATTTCCCACCACTTTGAGGGTCAAAGAAGTATTGACAGAAGGGGAAAATTCCAACTTCTTATCAGTAATATCAAGGCACTAATTGGATTATATTTCTTATTTTGGGATATAGATTATACTAAATTTCTTGTGGTGGAAAATCCTAATGTAAAAATTGATATAGACTCTAATGGATGTAACACTCAAGAATCAATTATAGTATGTAAAATTTCTATTTTAATGAAACTATAATAATATTTACAATTAAATATTACATGGAAAAAATTATAATGTGATATGATTAATATTGATTTTGAAAATTATTGGTCAAAATAATCATAGAATGAATTTTAAAAAATTTCTTTAGAAATATACTTTATGAATAATTGAAAATGTTGTATTTAACTGTTGAACCTTTTAAATATAATAATGTTTAATAATAATTATAATTAAAAATATATTTACTATAACTTTCATATAAATAAATATAATCGCATTTAATTTAAAAATATGTATTTTTTATAATATAGATTTTTCTTGAAACTGTTTTTGTTTAAAAAGAAATAATTTATATCCATTTTAATTAAATAAAATAATATTTAATACTTATTAATATAAATATTATTTATCTACCTACATAAATTTAAATCCATCTAATGATTATTACAAATTATATAGTTAATATAATATCATATTATACTTGAAAAATGCTTTTCCTGAAAAACAGTTTTTCTACAAAAATGTGTGATTTTGTTTTTAAACTAAATTTTTTCACTTATGAAATTTGAATTTAAGAAAATTTATTCAATATTTGTAATAAAAATAATTAATGTTATTTAATAATTTCAACATAATTTTTTCATAATGACTAGTAAAAATTGGGAAAAATTAATTATTATGGTTATGGTCAACCAAGGTTTTACACGTTACAAGCATTTTTGTAAAAATTAATTTTCCATGTGAAGAGAATATTTATCTAAAAATATTAAATTTTATTTTTAATATTATTATTTTAAAATTATCTAATAAGTCTAATTTTATTTTAGGATTAAACTATTATTTACCTTGATTAAAAAAACTAATTATACTGGTGAAAACTAAGATTTTAATAAGTAAACATAGAGTATAAGGGAATAACCAGTTTTGAAACATGATTATTTTTATGTTTTAGGGGTATTTATTGAACCTAAATTCTGTAAAATCTATTGTTTATCTATTTTGTTGGTACTTTTGGTGAATTGACATCCCATTGTTGATTAGTTTTAGGTATTTACAAAAATAATGCTTCTACTGAATTATAAAAAGGGAACTACCTCCCCTCAATTATTTACACCTATCAAGATATTTGGATAAAAACTTCTAAAAATAACTCTCCCCAACGTCCTTATCATCATTTTATAGCTTCTTTTCTTCCCAAAATAATAACCCTAGGGTCTTTAAGAAGAGATCCAAAAGTGGTTTCTCAATGAAAAGGTAATCGTCTTAATGAAGCTATTTATTTTTATTTCTTATTGTACGAACTTAAATTATGTCTTATAACATTTAATATAATAACAACAATATAAAAAATATACTGATATGGTATTATTTTCATTGGTTAATATTTATCCATCTCCATCTCCACCAAATGGGAAACAAAGTCATCCCTCATCTGTATAGCGGATTGCCGCCTCACAAACTAGCATGATTTTTTTTCCATCACTGAATCACATGGATATTCATAATAATGGAAATAATGAATATAAATGATAAATATGAAATTATTATACTATATAAGCTTAATATATAATCCACTTCCTTACCCTTTCACCCATTAATGGAATGATATCATCGTGTGTGCGTACGTATGACATATCATCTCCACGAAGCAATGTGATCATTTTCCTTGTCTAAATTTGAAAAATGGTTCTAAAAAATTATATAATGAGTAAATATGAAAATTATAACATTAATAAAATTATGAATATTATGTAATTGTATCATATAGACAATAACTGTAAATTTCATGATAAAACAAGCATTATAAAACAAGGTAATTAACACACAAAAATAATAAAAATGATGAAATATTATTAATAAATGGCTTGTAAAATTATATAAGTGGATCATATATAATATTGTAAATACAAATATGGTTCTTTAATAAATTAATACCATGATTCAAACCATTTTAAAATATTTATTAATTCATTCAACAAAAAATGAAGTGCGAGGTATTGGATTTCATCTCAATTTACATTCAATTGATATATATCTGTAAATATGCACCTATTCACATTTATGTGGGTAATATATTACCCCCATTGATGTATTTAACATTAATTTCTATTTATTCATGGTTTTTAATTTTTAAAGTAAATTTTATTCTTTCAAGGGGTTACAATATAAATGTTACCAAATATGTAAGAAGCTATTTTATAATCTCACTTTTTTTAGGGATTTGTTTTACATTCATTGAAGGAATATTATCATTTATCCTTCATAAGATCTAACAATTTTCTTATCCTATGGTTATTTAAGTAATTTTCATATTTTCATACATCTTATCCTCTCTTTGGTAATGGAATCATAGGAAAAAAATTAAATAGACAAACTAATTTTTTCCCTTTTTATCAGACATATTTTTCTTCCATGACCATGTTTTCCAAAAGAATTAAAAAATTTATATTATTTAATAAAGTGATTTATTAAGTAAATTTTAAATTTTTCAGGATTTTTAAAAAAGGTTTTTGAAGGAATTTTTATTTTTATTTTTAAAAGTTTAATTTTTGTATGAAGTCAAAATAAATTTTGTTTACATATATGTTGATAATAGACTTCTCTGTCACCATAAATATTTCAAAAAAATGTTTCTTATTCTACATATTTTCAATTTTCTATATATAAAATACTTTTATGAATTATTATTTTAATATTTCACTTCTATTATTTTTAATCTTCTAAAGGTCATGATTTTATTGCAAAAAAAACATACATTCTAGATGAACTGACATTCACCTATCATTTTTGATTAAATTTGTGATAGTTAAATTTCACCTAAGACAATCACATAGTTGTGATAATTTCTAATTTTTCTTTACACATATATTAAATATTAATATTATTTTTATCATGGATAATATTTTTTCCAAAACTATATACCATTTTTACATATAGTGTCTACTTTTCATGTTATTTAATTAACTTGGTAAATATTGATAAATATTTATCCTTTACTCAATATGAATATTTTTTGATAAATAATATTGGTTCATAAATTAAATAGGTCATTTTATATATGATTAATGGTTTGTACATGTAGTGATGTGTGGGTCCCATAATTATAAATCGCCTCGATGCATCGGTAGGTATCATGGGACAAATCAGTTGAACAAATTAAATGGGATTTTGTCTATAGTTTTATAATGTCTTGTGAAATCTATTGGTTGTATAGATAACAGGATTCATGAGATCATTTCATAAAATATTAATAATTTTCTTCATTAAAAATTAAGATATTGTTATCTAATATATTATTTAAATGATATTATCCAAACATGCATTTTTTTATGAATGTATTGATTAAATGGAATGTGTATTAAGTTACTTACCTTGGCATATGGATTCTTCCTTATCTAATCATGATAGATAATTTTTTGATTAAATGGAATATGTGTTTAGTTTTTTACTATTCCACATTTATTATTCCATACTAATTGATGGTAGTTTCTATTATACGAAGCTCTCACTAAGTATCAGATATCACTTGTATTTTGTTTCATTTCCCCTGGTTATGAAGATAAATTCTTTGAATGGGTTCAAGGGTGATATATTTTTTCCATTTCTTTGTTTTATATTATATCAGTAATGTAAAATGGGTATAATGTATGTATCATAATATATATAATACTACTAAACTAATCAATCCTTTGGGATTTGACTGTTGGTATCTATGCCAATGTAATAAAGTAGACCCCAACTCTGGGTTAATTGATTCAGGGTCATTATACATGGTATCAGAAGCAATTTAGAAAAATATTTAGGAACTATACGATGAAAAATATAGATTATAGAACATAAACCCATGATATTATTTGAGGATATGTATTGGATAATATCCTAATGTTTTGTTAAGGTAGATATTGTGTGGTTTTTCCTGAAATATATATCTTTCAATATTCCACATGTGGACATGGTTCTAGAACAGTTGTACCTAGGGGTAGTACTTCTATGAAGAGTGCACCGGGATTTGACTTGATAATCACATTGTACATGAAAATTTACCTTACACTACACCTGATTTGACACTCCTAGGAAATATTCATATAATAATTTACATTTTTCATTATAAACCAGTATGAAGTATTTTAAAATAAATAAATCCCCAAAGATACATATTTTATTATTCTAAGACTAAAAATGCATAAATTTAATATTGATGTTAGATATTAAATCAAATTGATAATTATACATTATAATTTTAAATTAATAATTTTATTAACTAATTCATTTTATTCCATTGTTCCAAAATGGCTCTTAGTTAATGGATTGGAAACTATGTCAGTGGACATAATTAATATAGGAATTTTCAATAAATTATATATTTACATATAAATTTAAGGAGTGAATTATCAGAAAAAAAACTAGAGTATATACCACTAAAACAATGATGTTTCAAGAGTCACCAATTATGACACATAAAATTTCTTTTTCTGTGAACTTTATTATCATAGCTATGGTTAACAATGATTTAATCCACAGTATGGACTATATATAAAAATATGATACAAAAAATTATTACAAGTAGAACTAAATTAAGATTTGTGAGGAATATGTAGATTTATTTATCTTTAAAGTGGAAACTTAATCATTTGAGTGACATCAAGATCCACCTCCATTAGATTTGGATTGAGATTCTTGGGGAAGATGTGTAACAAAAATTAGTGGATGGATAATATAATCTTTAAAATGAGTATGTACTTATTATTCAAGAATACATAGATGTCTTTCCTGATAAATTAAGAAGACATTCACTATATCATGAAATCATGTCTTCCATTTATTTAATCCTTAATGTAAGACCAATATCTAGGACTCTACATGGAATTAGTGTAGTTTAAGAAACATCTAGAGGAGTTTTGTGGTAATGGATTTATTCTAGCTAGTGTTTCACTCTAGGTATCACATATTCTATTAATTATTAATAATGATAGATCCATGAGGTTGTGCACTGATTATAGGATAACCAATGTTATTATTATAAAGAATAAGTATCGTTTTCCTAGAATTGATGACTTATTTTATCAACTTCATGCAGGTCAATATTTTTCAAAGGTAGACCATCATTATAGGTATCATAAATTGTGAGTGAAGAATTAATATATTTGGAAGAAAACATTTTGAACTAGGTATGGGCATTATGAGTTTATATTAATTCCATTTGGTTTTACTAATGCACCATAAGTTTATATAGATATACTAAATGGGGTATTAATGGAATATCTTAATGATTTTACTATGGTATGCATTGATGATATCTTGGTATATTATAATATCTATGAGTACTATAAAAATCACATTCAAATCATAATTCACACTCTTAGAATAAAATTGTTATATGGGAAATATATAAAGTGTAAATTTTAGATTTATTATGTTTCTTTCTTTGGCCATATTTTCTCCAAGGATGGAATCTGAGTTGATCTTGTGAAGAAAAAGATAATCAGAGAATGTCTAGCACAAATGAACATAACAGAGTTATGAAGCTTCATTGGTTTAGCAGGTTACTATCATTGATTCATCTATAATTTTTCGCAATTGGATAAACCATTAACCAAGCTTGCTCGTATAGTGGTTAAATTCATATGGACAGAATAATGTGAATAAAATTTTCTAGGAATTTAAGAGGATATCATTGAATGCTCTAATTATTAATCTACCATTAGGAAATAATGTATTTTTGATGTATAGTGATGTTTTAAATAAGGTTCATGGATGATTCCTTATGAAAAATGATAATTTTTTTTCATATGCCTCAATGAAGTTAAAGACTCGTGAATATAACTTTCAAACACATGATATTGAGATGGTAGTTATAGTCATTTCTTTTAAGGTATAGATAAATAATCTTTATGGTGAAATATATGATAAATACATAGAAAAAAAGATCCTAAAATGAATATTTTCATTGAAATGGAACAACATGAGGCAATGATTATGCCTCTAGAAAATCAAATATTATGATTTATCAATACACAACCACCCATGGAAAGAAAAAAACATAACAGATTCATTGAGAAGAAATAATCACAGATTTCTGAACCAAATGATGATTTATAGGGATCCTATGTTCTAGGATCTAGTAAACATGGATACGTTAAATATTAAAGAAAGGGTGAAATAACTCATTTTTTAAAATATTGTGAAATCGTCTTTATTAGAAAACATAAAAAGTTCTTAATCTGATGATGGGGATTTTACAAAGAAAATTAAAGCATTAAATGATAAAAAAATTCCCCTAATTTATTGGTGAAGATGGAATTATGAAATTTGGAAATATATTATGTTCCTTATACATGAGAAAAAGGGGAATTTTAAAATGACACAAATAAATCGAATTTCTTATACACACTAGTAGTACATAAAAGTATAGGGATTTTAGGGATCATTTTTTTGGGATAACATTAAGAAGGTTATTTCTGATTGTGTGTCCAGATGTTTGGTTTTTCAATATGTGAATGATGCGAGACCGCAGTCTATACTCATACAACCTCTTCTTATTTCTATGGGGAAATGAGATGACATTACTATGGAATTTATCACTGGAATATAAAATACTCCAAGAATAAATAATGAAATATGGTATATTGTTTATCACCTAATCAAATCTACACATTTATTCATTACAAGAGAAGATTTATTTCTTAATCACCTCACATGTATCTATATTAATGAGATTTTAAGACCTCATGTCACACCTCTTTCAATCGTGTTTAATTTTTTAACATCAAAATTATGGAATATCCTTCATAAGTCTCTAGATACTGAAGTTTATTTGAGCAATTCCTACAATCCTCAAAATGATGGATATTCTAAAATTACTATTCCAACATTGGAATACATTTTTAGGTCATGATAACTTGACATTAATGGTTTGTATGAGAAGTCTTTACTATTTGTATAGTTTTTCTATTACAATAGTTTCCATTCAAGTTTTAAAATGGCACAATATGAAGTGTTATATGAAAATAGGTTTCATACTCCAACATTATGGGATGATGTTTATGAAAGGAAACATGTAGCCTTTGAATATGATGAAGAGACAAAATAAAAGGTAAAAACTATTCAGACTTACATTAAATAATGTCATTGAAATCAAAATATTTATGACAATAATCAGAGGAATGATTTATAATTTCAAGTGGGAGATTATGTTTTCTAGAATATATCTTCATAAAAGGGTATCAAAAGATCTAGCTAGAACGGGCCCTAAGTACATTGGTTACATTGAAATTTTGGAAAGAATTATAGCTATATATTACCAATTTTAAATTTCACCAGGTCTCAATAAATTACATGATGTGTTCTATATATCATTTTTTTTATGTACATTTTAGAACCATCATGTGTGCTCACCTCTGACAACATAGAATTGGAACATGATCTATCTTAGTGTGAAGAGAATATCAAAAAATATGATAATAGTGAGCAATAATTGTTGAATTGGATTATTCAAATGGTAATGTAACTTTGTTAAAACCATAAAATGGAGGTATCAATGTGCGAACAAAGGGATGTTATGAATAATAACATACATCAATTTTTTATAAAGTTGCATCCAGAAAAATTTCAAGGATGAAATTTTTGTAGGAGAGAAGAATTTAACACTCGAGCCTCAATTTTATTAGGGAAACATTATATTTTTACTAAAACTATAATTTAATTTACATTGTAAAATTCCATGACACAAAATTATAATTTGACATTAATAATACCAATTTCTAACTTACTTGGTAAAAATAAGTCTAGAATGAATTTTTGAAATTTTCCCTTAGGGATAAGATTTTATGAATAATAACACAAGTAGTATTTAACCATTCATAATTTTATAAATAATAATATTTATTAATTTATACAATTAAAAAATTATTAAATAGTTTTTATATATACATAAATGAAATATCATTTAAAGATAAAAACGCATTTTTTCATCAAAATGTTATTTTCAAAAAAAAATTAATCTTATTAATGTTTATCCATTTTAATTAATTAAAACATATTCAATAATAATTGATTTAAATGAGGTTTATTGTTTATATATCTATCTATAATAATTTTAATCTATATAATGATGATTACTATTAATATAGTAAATATATGATCATCTTATAATTGATAAAAAATTATTTCTTGAAAAAGCGTTTTTTGACATGATTTATGGGATTTTATTAAAATAAAGTATACCAATCATGTGAATTTAATGTCATAGAATGTATTAAATATTTTAAATCATCGTAATTAATATTATTTAATAATTTCAACTTAAGTTTTGTTCATATTGATTAGTAAAAACAAAAAAAATTTATTAACATAGCTAAGGATAATATGAGGTTCTACACGTTACATGCGCTTGTATGAAAATAAATTTTACAAACAAATAGAATATCTATTTGATAAATTTTATTTAATATTTAGATTAATTAGATCAAAATTATTTAATAAGGATTTTTTATTTTAGGCATAAATGATTAATCACATAGGTTAAAATCTAGTTTCCGTGATAAAAACTAAAATGGTAAATGTTAGTATACTTATAGTATGAAAAATAACACAATTTAAACATGTTTATTTTTATATGATGGAGGTTTTTCTCAACATTAAAATTACTATACTCAATTATTTTAAATTTTTGAGGAACTTGGGGTGATACTGACATCCCATTATTTAATATTTTACATAGTTACCAAAATTCCACTCCACCTCAATTTTAAAAGGGCTCTATATCCCCTCATTTATTAACACCGCTCAAGAAAATTCTCTTGACCAAAAAATAAAAAAAAAATATTCAAAATATTTATATATACATATTATATATATTTTTTATTCCCAAATTTCTAACCCTATGATCCTAAAGAATATATCCAAAGGAGGTTTCTCCAAGAGAAGGTAATCATTTTAACAATGTAATTTCTTTTTTTTTTCTTCTTTTACCACCTTCAATTTTGTATCAAAAATTACAATATAATAACACAAGTATATCCCAAATAATTATATGTTATTTTTTCATAATATTTATCTCTCTCATTCTCTATTAAATTGGAAACAATGTCACTGCACGTGTGTATGGTGGACCACCACCTTGCGAACCAATGTAATTTTTTTCCATCACTGACTCACATGGATAGTAATAATGATGCAAATAATGAACATATATGATACATAAAATATGATATTAATTATGGGAATTAATATATTATTTAATACCATACCCTTTCACCAATTAATGGAATTATATTCTCACTCATGCATACGTATGGCCTACCGTCTCCACAAAGCGATCTGATTCATTTTCCTTGTCCGACATTCAAGAATGGTTATAAAAATGTATACAATGATTAGATATGATATTTATAAGATTAATATAATTAAGGATATTATTTAAATATATCCCGTACATATGAACTAGAACATTCATTAGAAAACACACATGTTAAAATAATGAATTTAACACACGAAATAAAAAAAATGAAATGTTATTAAAAAAGGGTGGTAAAATGTCATAAGAGGATCACATATGATATTATAAATATGAATATGGTTATGTGTTAAATTAATCATATGATTAAAACTAATATACATAAGGTTATGGAGTGTTCACAAAAAATTAATCATGTGGTAATGGATTTCATCTCAATTTCAATTCCATTGAGACATATTTGTCAATATGCACCTACTAACTTTTATGATGTTTATAAACTAACCATTTGTTGTATTTTATATAAATATGTATTAATTATATATTTTTAATGTTTTAATTAAATTTTATTCACTTAAATGGTTATAATATAAATTTTACCAAATAGGGATGAAGTAATTTTACAATATCACTTTATTTGGTATTACTTTTAATTCCAATGAAGGAATATTTTAATTTATCATTCAAAAGATCCAATAATTTTGTGATCCTAAATATATTTAAGGTGATTTATTATTTTTTTCAAAAAAATTCTCTCTTTGTTACTTGAATCAAGAAAAAGTAATTTTAAAATAAAGTATAATTTAATTTCTCTTTTAATCAGATATAATTTTATTCCACATCCATGATTTCCAAAATTATCTTTTAAAATTCCTATTATATAATCACGTGATTTATTAAAAAAAATTTAAGATATTCATAAATTATAAAAAATGGTTTTAATTTAATAATTATACTATTTTTTAAAAAGGGTTTTTTTTGAAAAAAAGTTAAAAGAAATGATTTTTTTACATATATGGAAATAATGGAAATACAGGTCATCATAACCATTTTATAAAATATAGATTTTTCTAAATTTTTTCATTATTTTTACAAATTAATTTTTTTGTGAAACATTATTTATATTTTTCACCTCAAATTTCGTTATTCTTCAAAAGTACATGATTATTTTGAAAAAAAACCATTATTACAAATTAATTGATGGTCACCTATAATTTTATGATTAATTTTGTGATTGTTAAATTTTTATTGAGGAAATCAGTTTATTCATACAATATTTCATTAGAAAATACACATATATTAATTATTCATTTTATTTTTATCATTGATATGATTATTTACTAAACCATATACCATTTTTACATATAGTGTATACTCTAAATGTTATTTGATTAACTAGAGAAATATTGATAAATTAGTATCCTTTACTTAAAAAAGATATTTCTTGATAAGGAATAATTATTCCTAAGTTAAATATATCATTTTTTATATGAGTAATCAATTGGACATAAATTGATGGGTGGGCCTATAATTATATATCTTCTAGATGAATCAATAGGCATCATGATACAAATTAGTTATCCAAATTAATAGTGTTTTTACCCAGAGTTTTAAACTGTATATTGAAAAATCTTGACAGTATAAATATCATTATGCCATATATCGTAGGATCTAAAATTAATCATTTACTTCATTGAAATTTGTGTTACAATTACTTATGTGATTATTGAATTGTTATTATCTATGGATTCCTTTTTATCATTAAGTTATGGAATAAATGTAATGTGTGTTTAATTATTTACATTATCATATTGATTATTCCTTGTTTAATCAAGATAGTCATGTTATCGACTAAATGAAATGTCTGTTCAATTACTTTACTTTCCAAAATGATTATTCCTATTTATTCAGGACAACTTCTAGTGTACATAACCTTTACCCATAATTTTCATTTTCCCTTATTTTTTTTCCTTTAATCATAATATAAAGATAAAATCATTGAATGAATTCAAGGACGAAATTTTTTCCCATTTCTATGTTTTATATGTTATCCCTAATGTAAAAAATGTATCTTTTTGTATTTATCTCTTTAAGACTACTAACTAATTGGTCTTTTTGGATTTGACCCCTCATATGTGTGCCAATGTAATAAAGTAACAACCAGTTCCGGACTACTAGGTCGGGGTTATTATAATGGGACGTTATGGAAGGTTTAAGTGTCCTAATATTATAAAGAATGTTTATGGATAAACTAATCAATTTATTACCCTATTTATAAATAACAATTGTGGGAATTCACTAAGTATCTACAGATAAATTCACCATATATGACTTCAGTTGTCAATGATGTTATTGGCAATATGAAAAAATATATAGTAGAAACTAATTTTCTGCCCAATAATGCTAGTAGTCTTAAAGTTATAGATTAGGTTTCCCAAGATATTATTGGGGACTCTTTTTCTATTAATATTATGAGTAGTTCTGTTGATTATTATTATATGCAAAATGAAATAAAATTACACCATGACAAGGAATCATGTTCTAATTCTCTTTCCTGTGATATTTCCCCATGGTTTTTTCAAGTGAAATTATTGATTATTGCGAAAGGAAAGTATACACTTTATGCACATGATATTATGTGTATTTTTTGTAGTAGTATTTATGATTATAATTCTTATTTCAAGGTAGTGGGTGGGTTGAATAAGAATAAAGGTTCTATAAAAATTGGTATGGAAGTGTTGGAACCCTTTAAAGAATGCACCAATGCTGATGGTGATGACCTAGTGAAAAATATTTTTGACTAGTTTTTTCCTCAGCCATTTTAGTTTTAAATGATAACTATTCATGGAAAAAACAAAATCCTAGATAATTTTTCATTACCTATGAGGTCGGATCACTCCTAAGAAAACTAGTTGAATATATAAATTTTATCAATATCTATGGATGATTTCATGTTGACCTTATGGAATATGATGATTTTTCTTGGAGTAGAAATTCCATCAATAGGTTGCTTTGAGGGTGCACCTTAAGTGTACCTCTACATAATTTCACTCTAGTTTGGTGATGATGGATTTTAATCTTTATTTATGATCCTTTTTTTTGGTGTTATATCATGTCTCTATTTTGAATTTGTTACCACCTTATACATTTTAATTTCATTAATAAATAAGCCATGGTTTTATTATCATCTGTTAAATTCTGAATGAGTTTTGTTAAAAATTAATATGTTTTGTTATTGATTTTTTATGACTTTAATAATATATTATTCCATGTTATTTCATCATTGTTAAATTTATATTTTACTTAGAATTTGATTTTTCATATTTCATATTTTTTATTACCTCTACATTAGGTTTATTTTACCCTTATGTTAGGGAATGTTTTCCTTATCAGAGGATATGTTACCATTACATGGTTCTAGTTTTGTTGGATTATTCCTTGTGTAAGTGGTTTTTTTACACTTATATATGCTTTTGAGTTGTAGGGATACCTTTATGTATTGATTGTTGTATCCTTACATAGCCTTGGTAATATGCAAGCTACCTTTACATGGGGGTTAGGGTACTCTTACATAGGCATAATATGACCATTGTGTAAAGTGGGTAACATCCTCATTATATTTATGATGTAGTGGATTGGATATATCTACCATTATATTGAAGCATTTTATACTTACTCAAGCATAGATTAACACTAATGCGAGTTAGGACGGATGAGGCTTACCTTTATACGATTATTGTGGGACCCCTACATAGCAGGAGATGGCCCATAAGTAGAGTAATTATACCCTTACATAATAGGGTATATGCCCATACTTAGCACACTAAAAACCTTTATATAATGTATATAGTTTGAGGTTTGTTGCAATAACTTCTTCTAAAATCTATTTGATCGCACACGTGTCCAAAAGATGTTGAATGTTTTTAGAGGGATTTGATTCTTTGGTTTTATGTGTTAAAGATCCATATTTGTGCCATTATAGAAAAAATAAAAATATCAGATAATAAAATCCCAAGAGATATATAGAAAGAGAAGTAAATGATCCAGGGTGATGAGGGATTATTCGATGCCTTCTTGGTGGTGATGATTGAAATTGATTATCGATATATTGTTTTGCTTGAGTGATAAGAGAAATTTGAGTTATGAGGAAAAAGTTATGTGGTTATAATGGTTTTTATAGATTCTAAAATGTGACTCTAAACTCATGTATGGGGGTTTTGACTTATTTTTCTTCTTATCAATTTTCCCCATTGTGTGTTGTTTGTTCTATTTTTATTCTTACCTCCCTGAGTGTCTTTGCATTGTATCTCTAGTTTGGTCTTTTTCTTGGTTATGTATTACCTTTCTTATATCAATGTTATAAGATTCCATTATTTAATTACTTAATAATAAGAAAGGGGTTTTGTGGTGGTCTTTTCATATATTAGGACCAAATTGATCAAAATTAAGTAAATTCCTTGTGTTATTTTTCTTTCAACCATTTATATTTATCACTATAGCTTTTACATGCTACAAATCCCATAGTTTTTTTTTCTGTTTTTTTCTCTCTCTCATTTTTTGAATCGTTTTCTTTTTCTTGGATCCTATTGTATTTTTTGGGGATTGGTTCATGTGATATTCACCATAACATAGATATTTTTTTGGGTATCTATGGATATCCTCCAATAATAACATGGTATTAAAATATAATTCATTGAGAATAATTATTTCTTCAAATAATCTAGGGTTTGAGAAATTTTATGGATAAAATGATTTTAATTTGTGGTGTTTTAAAAAAATTTCTCTTATTTTCCAAGAATTTACTTGATGAGGCTTCATCAGAATCTTAGAGTAATGTCATTATTGTCTATGCTATAGGATATTTCGTGACCAATTTTGAGGATATTGGCCCTAATATTTCGAATTAATATCATTCCCTATTGTTAATGGCCCAATATGATATGGTTTTGAGATCAGTAGTCTGTGAAAAAAATTTCAGTGACATTTGGCTGATGCTTGAGCATCTTTCAATGAGTGGATACCTACTAGGAAGATAATAAAATAAAATGAGTCATTATAATTAAAAATTGGTCCTAGGAAACTGTATTTGGAATCATTTACATAGTTTTAATAAGATGGTGTTAGATTTATCCAATGTAGATACTCATATTACTAATGAGGAAAATGATTTTTTTGTTAAATTATATGGATGAATCATTCAATATAATTAGATATTATATGATGTATAGTAGAGATTACATCAATTCAGTGGAAGTTGATTTAGCTGTGTAGTCTAAGGATCTTCAAATTCATAGTTTGAATATAGAGGAAAGTGGGGTGACGTCTCATCCTGAGTTTCGAAGTGTGAATGGTCATTATAAAGGTAAAATAAAATAAATTAAATATGGTAATGTATTTAAGAAGTTATGTTTCTATAAGTGTGGAAATACCAACCACATTAAGTTATAATTCCCTAAGGATACTTCTAGTTATAGTATGCACATGAACAATGTGGTATACCCTGATTTTAATAATCCTGAGGTTACTATGTCTTTCAATAATCCATTATTATAAGGTAGGTGTATCTCTAGGTTATCATTCTTCTATGATCCTAGGATATCAATTTCAAGTAATTTTAAAGGGGCTACTTAGAAGAGTGGGTGGGGGTAAGGCTAATTTTATGAGTAGTTTTTTATCAGGTGGATACTTGCATCCTTTCAGCTTATTATGTCTACGTGATGTGTATTTTATACATGTTGTATTACATTAATTATGACTATTTATTTTTTGAGATGGATTAAACTTGGATTTTATTTTTTAAAGTATTACTTTTTTTTTGAGCAATTACGTACTACTCTAGATTCTTTTGGTGTCTTGTAGGCATGGGATAGTTGACTAAGATCTATAATGGCATGAATTCAATGGCCTATAGCTATGTGATTTTGGAAGCTCGAGTAAATGATTTTAAGAGTTAGGGTTAACAAAATTTACTTTATTTCATTATTTTTTGGAGAATTTTTTAGCAGTTATTAGAAATAGATTTATTAGTTTGGGAACACATTTTTCATTATGATGTATGATAGGTAGTTGTTAGTCTGAGCTGATCAGGTTTGATTTTAGGGAATTTTTTTAGTGAAGATTAACCAAACCAAATAATATGTTAGGCTAGTAGAGGCTTTCATGAATAGTTGCCCTATGTTTTTACATATTATTTTGTATAGTGGAGATTTGAAAATTTGGCATGTTTTTTGTTACAAATTAAAATGTTTTGTTTTTATATTTTTTTATGCCCTGAATAATGTATTATATCATATTATTTTATCCTTATTTATGTTTTGTTTTTCTTATTATTTATATATTAATATTAAATTATATTATATTTTACCTTTATTTAAGGTTTGATTTAACCTGATGTGAGGGAATAATAACATTACATGAGGTTATGTAACCCTTATATGGTTTTGTTTTTATAGTTTTTACACTTATATAAGTGGTTTTGTACCATTATATATGTTTTTGAGTGGTAGGGTTTCCTTTTCATAGGGGTTTTCTTACCCTTACATAGCTTAAGTGATATGTGGGATACCTTTGCAAAAGGGTTGGGATACTCTTACACAGTTATGGGATAACCCTTAGGGGAATATGGTTACATAAATAATACCTTTATGGTGTAGTGGCTCAGATCATGCTATCTTTACATGGGATCATGATACCCTTATGTGAGCATGGGTATACCCTGACACAAGATAGGGCACTATAGGCTTACATATACATGATAATCTCATGAACCTTATGTAGTGGGTTCCAACACTTACATAAATGAGTATACCCTTATGTACTGGGGAATCTAAACTTATATATAACATTAAATTCCTTTATGTAGTTTCAACCATTTGGGGTTTGTTTTAATGACTTCTTCCAGAAGTACATCAACCGAATGCATGTTCAGAATAATTAAAGGTTGTTTGGTGGATTTGATCATTCTTTTTTAAGTTCCTGATATCCATAATTGTTCCATAATATACATAATAAAATAATAAGAGAATAAAAATACAAGAGATAATGAGAAGGGGAAGGAGACAATCCATAGCGAGAAGGTCTCATTCGAGGCCCTTTTAGTGATGGGAGTTGCAATTGAATTTGAAAATATTTCTCTAGGGGATAGCTTATGAATTTGTGAGTTTTGAGGTGGATAAATTTATTTGAAACAGTTTTTATGGATTTATACTTTTATGGTTGAACCCTATTAAGTGGTTTTTGACCTAGTTTTATTTTTATTGTATATTTTTCTTAAGTGTGTTGTTTGTGTTATTTTTATTCATACTGGCGATAGTTGATTTTCTATTTATCTTTGGTTTAGTCAATTTCATGGTTGTTTCCTAAATTTATTTTTCCTTATTGAAATCTACAATTTTTCTTTTCTTAATAATAATAAATGGTTTTGGGTGGTGTTCATGCTATGTAGTAAGACCAAGGTGGTTGGAACTACATACTTAGTAAGTGTTCTTTTCCTTTCTATCATTACTCTCCCTCACTATAAAATTTTCCATCTAAAATACGCATCATTTTTTTCTTGTTTTTTTGTACCATTCTCTTTTGTTACTATTTTTTAAGATCATAACCTTATTTGTGTAGTGGGTCATGAACTATTTCCTCCTAACTTGGATCTTTTTTGTGTCATCATAGATACCCTCCCATAAAATCATCTATGTATATTTTAGGGTGTTACCTCATTTTTAGGAACCCCCATTAGATTGAACATAGTAACTAACAATATAAGATTTTGGAACTATGATTGGGTGTTATTTCAGGTGGATCTAGAATCCACAATTTTGGATGAAGTTGTCCTTAAAACAATGGAGGATAGAATTCATCTGGGAATCAAGTATGAAATGTTTCCAAAATTATTAAAGGATTACCGCATTATTGGACATTTTCATAATGAATGTAGATATGATGATATTTATAATCTAATAAACCATTAGGTACATGATGATTCTATATATAATAAGAAACCATTTAAGAGTAAATAGAAATTACAGGATTACTCAAACCCTAAAAGGGCATCAAAAGTATAGAATGGGTTAAAACATTTGATACTGAGAAGGTTCCTTCTTTGGGTGATTTGAATAAGACCTATCACATATCCTCACAAGAGTTCACATATCCTAAGAAGGTGGATGATGTAGTAATAGTTAACTATGATGATATAATTGAACCCAGTACTACATGCATCATCTCATGAGCGAATGTTCATTTCAATTATCATTCTAGTACTTAGCTGGGGTTTGTAGATGTTAATAATGATGGGGTGAAGATTATATGGTGATACCCAATACTTTGAGGTCAAAAATTTTATTCTGGTCTTGGAAATATTGTCATTAGTTTTGGTGGGAATAAGATATTGTCCTCTTAAGGTGCTAGGGTGGAGGTAATATTACACAGTCATTTCTATACCATGGAATCATATATCAAATTCAAATCTAGATAGATTTATGAACCATTTATTTTGGTCTCACTAGATAAATATGCTAAAATAAAACCCATCGGAATAACCCCATTGGAGTTGAAGGTATCTGGAGACCATTTTAGTCCACTCAAGGGAAAAAATATGTGTTGTGTGGGTTAAGGAATCTACAGTATCTGTGAAGAATATAAACATGAATTTTATCTCCAATAATCATGAAAAAGAAAAATGGAGAGGTAAAAAACCATTTATTGATGGGGAAAAGATAATCATACCCAAAATAAGGAAAATATATTCTTAAAATGAGTATCATTTTCTAGAATTTCTAAGAGATTTAAAAAATATAGGCCAGACTTTACCTTATTCACTTCATCTCACAAAACAAGACTATAATTATTGCTATTGTAAAACTACTAGTTAAGATTTAATGCCTCAATATTTTTAACTAGATAAAATTTAAATATATCAAGATTGCATGTGAAATCATGTCTGTCAAAGTTGAACCATTTAGGTGTTTAAGAAGTTGGATGTCCATTCCTCTATTTGTGAAGTGGTTCCTCATCATGTCAAAATAATATTAGATTTTTGAACCTAATATTGACTAGTTTATTATATTTACAACACAAAATACTACATTAAAATAAGGTAATATGGTAGGAGTTCTATTTTTTATCTTCAAAGAACATTAATAATTGGGTTATTATGTTTCAATTCATTTATTTTTGGCGTGAAGATGGGAATATTGTTAAATACCTCGTCATAACGACCTTTATAAAATTTTATAGGTTTATTGACCATTTATTTGTATGTGAAATTAAAAAAATAAGATATGATTTTAAATGGTATCATCTCTCTATTAATGGGATGCAAAAAAGTAATATTGATTGAGATTTCATATATTTGAAATGAGGGGAATCTACTTTTACTCTTTTCCACATATAACTCCCAATTATTCACTCTATCCACACCCAAATCCCCCCTCCTGTTGGTTGATGTTGTAAATAACAAGCCCACCACATTCAAATTGAATAATTCAAGTATTGTTCTCAAGGGCTAGAGAAATGTTTTGGAAAATAATGAACTAAGGTATAAAATATATATACTTTTCAAAAAAAATTATAATACATTGAATGGGAATAAGTTATAATCAGGATAATATAGTAAAAAAAGTTATAGTAAACTTGATTTGGACATCATACAAGATGATAGAGGTCTTCAAGAATGTAAAAATAGGAATTGAAGATAAGACTGTTCCATAGAGGAGAAAATTAAAAATGATAATCATTTAGAGAGTTAATCCTCTTGAAATATTTCTTCTTAAGGGAGAAATTCAATGTCAAATAGATTAAAGATTTATAAAGGTTATGGAATTTCATTTAAAATATATGCAGGTGATGAATGGTTAATATGTGCTTATGAATCAAGTACACTCAAGTTTTTTCTCACATCCACATCATCTCACATGACATTTGATCAGTTGTGAACCAAAGAGTTGGTTTATTTATTTAAGATGATGCTTATTGGTTTATGTATTCAATTAATGAAAACTCTAATAGTTGTAATGTTAGGGTGCCATGTGATGGAACCAAATACATTTTTGATATGGCGAGAACCCTTCCTCAAATAATGAGAATTGATGATGGATACATAATTGGATATGGTCGTCTTATATGTGTGTCTCTGTGTGTGATACTTTTGGGACTTATTAGATACTCACTTCTTTTTGAAATTATATTTATCATATAGTGGTGGTTCTATCACCCCATTAGTTATTAGTAATCATCACGAAAAATCCACGGGACCATTGGTTGGTTTATTTTACCCATAGGATATAGGATTTTTTCAACTAATCCTGATAGTTATGATCATGAATTATACTTCAAATGATGATATTGATGATAACTCCTACAGAAACCAAACACCTGTATATGTGATAATCTATTTGTACATTAATTCACATGTTTCATTATTTATACATAGATTATTTTTTTCATCCACTAATAATTGGTCATTTTATGATCAAATAAATCCCAATGAAAATATTAGAGCAAGTTTATCCATGTTTTAACGGTGTTTTAATCTCTAGTTTTGATGAATATCTTAATTGTAAAATGGTTTATAACATATCATACAACATTATATGGAAATGGTTACCTTTGTGAAACTTGAGGAAATTTAGTCGCTTGTTACCATTAAGGATAAGGAACTACAAAAGGCCTTATTATAATTACCCATATGTGAAACCCCAAAATACATCTTTATTAAGGTATATGTATAATACCTTGACATAATTATTAATATTTCTTAGCTCATGTAAAGGTAATATGATGTTTATGTTTTCACAAGAGGATCATGTAAAGGTAGTACTAGGCTTGCCTTTATATAAAGGAGCTTGCATAATGGTAAAACATAACGTACCTTTATCTGAGGTTTCTCAATCATGAATAATATAGGAATATAGTTTATTTTATCTATACGATCGATTTGGATATATATTTATCAACTCAACTATCCAAAAATAAAAACTCTTGTGATTGGGACGATTCCCTAGAGAAATACCTATGTGGTGATATGAACGCTATAGCGGACTCATCCCATAGTGAAATATGAATCTTGGATTTATAAATTGATGTGATTTTGGTAGAATTATCTTTAAAATTGTGTAATGAAAAGAAATTTCCATGAATATGTTTCTCATGTTTTAGAAAAAATAATATTTTTATATAATTATTAAATTCCATTTATATTCATGTTTTTTAAATTGTTTATGAAATTTGAATATGGTGTGTTCATTATGTTTTACTAAAATTTTTTAAGGAGTTATATCTATTCATTACGTGTTAGGAACAACTCCATAAAATTTAGTTTCCATCTACCATTACCTGGGTTCGTTTTTAAATTTATGAGCGTAGATATGGTTATAAAATACAGTCTGTTGATATTAGGAGATAGAGTTGTCATGAATTGGATTCTCCCATGGGTAAATTCTAATCATATAGAATGACTATGGGTTAGACTACCAACTAGCTCGGATGATCATTCCTTATCAAAAAAATTGAATGGGGTTAGTGCTCTACTGCTTGGGACTAACTCATGTGTAGTTTTTCAAACTCGTTTAACTTTATGAATTTATATGATGTGTTTATATACCTTAGGAATAGGATTCAATTGTATATGTATGAATATGTTTTGATTCTTATTTTAGGTGTGTCACACAAACTTGTGGGTTGTGTAATGAGTTACATATTAATTTGGTGCTAATACATTAATTTGGTTGTTAAAATAGGGATTCCAAAAATAAAATGATATAATAATGCATACAAAAAAATGAATAAAACATGAGAAGATAAATATTTAAGAACATGTGATAGTTATGAACTTAATGTTCATATGATGTATATTACATTGGTGATATTTGGGAATGCATAAATATTGAGTGTGCTATTTTTTCCAAAGAGTCGCTTCTCAAGACCTAAATCATCCATCTAAGTAGCTTAGTTTTTAAGTAGGTTCAACCTATATTATATTGTGTAAGGAATTAAAGTGTTAAGTGAATCTAGAATTTCCTACTGGGTAATTTCTTAATTAATTTTGTTCCCCTTGATTATTCTTTGTTAACTTGTTTTTGGAATTTTATTTGGGATACACTAGATAGAAATCCTAATGGTTGGAATACTAGAGGAATATAGTTGATTATATTGTTATGATGGATTTATATATATATTTATCCACTCAACTATTGAAAAATCAAAACTATTGTGATTGGGATTATTCCCTTCCTAAATAACTATGTGGTGATATGAAAAATATAGCGGACTCATCACACAGTGAAATGTGAATCTTGGATTTATAAATTCATGTGACGTCGGTAGAATTTTCTTTAAAATTACTTGATGAAAATAAATAATAAATGATAAGAATCCGCATATTTTTCTTTTTTATAGATTATGGGATACTTAATGATAATCATTTTAAAATAACTTGTTGGTATGAAATATAAATCAGTTATAGATTGGTATCTATGGTTGAGAAGTGTTATCAAAGAAGAACATTCTAAGAATCGAAATGTGAATGTTATAGAGATTAATTCTACCAGCTCTGAGTTATGGGAATTAAATATTGGGTGTGTGTTACACATTTATGTTTACAAAAACAAACATGGAGATATGTGGGAATTGATTAATGGTGAATTATATCTTCATATTGGTGATGGATAAAAAGTAAATAAATTATAATTAAGAATTTATAATCTAATTTAATCCATTGTATTAGTCCAGGAATTGAAATAAAGTTATTATATCCCTTCCCATAATAGAAATTTGATTTATTTTATCTTTTTGGTACAATATTCTATTTTAATTCATTATTAAATACAACAGTAGTTCTATTTATAAGAAAGAATTTTTTTATGGGGTTAGGGATATAATGAATGGTTTATATAGTATATATATAATCCTTTTTATAATATTCAGAATAAGAAGGTAAAGGTTGATTCTAATCCCAAATACCTTGAAAATATATATGAGAAATGAAATTAAAGACTCCATAGATATGGATTTCTAGAATCATTCGATTATAAATTATTTGATACATGTGACTGTTATTTAGAGTGAAAATGACTAAGGCACCTTTTATGATAAAATGTGAGAAGGCTATAGGGATATTGGATATCATACATAGTGATATATGTATACAAATTAGTACTGAAGAAAATGGTGGTTTGAGGTACCTCATTACATTTACTAATTATTTTTGTTTGTATGGTTATGTGTTTATGATGAAAAAAATGGATAAAACATTTCATAATTTAAAAGAGTTTCATAATGAAGTACAAAATCATATTGGAAAATGTATTATGATTCTCCAATCAAATTGGGGTGGTGAATAATTGACCAGGGATTTTACTGGCAATCATAAAAAATTAGAATAGATCCACAACATGCTCCTATCAAAACACCATAATAGAATTGTATGTCTAATAAGAGGAATCGTACTGTGTTAGACATGGTTCAATATATGATGATTTTGTAGGACCTTCCTATTTCATTCATGATTTATTATTTGGAGACTAAAACATATATACAAAACCTCATTCTGTAAAATCCAGTCATGAAGACACCATATAATATATAGTATGGGAAACATATCAGTTTGTAATTTTTAAGGATTTCGGTTTTTGAAGAACTGTCACAAGGATTGACTTCTTCTAATCATGGCCCCAAATCTAATAAATGATTATTTTTTGGTTATCCCAAGGAAACTATAAGATACTTCTTCTAAAATCCAACAAATAAAAAAGTTTTTTTGGACTGACATGATTCTTTTGTTAAGAATAAACATATAAGTAAATGGGTTTTAGGGGGAAGTTAAACTTGGAGAATTCCTTAACCAACAAGTAGGAAGTGTTCCTGAGATAAAAGATGATCTAGTTCTATAATGAGTTATGGAATTAGAACATAATAATGTTACATAGAAACCTTAATCTTATAGTAGGATTAATTATGATTTTGAGAGATATGGATTTATTATGGACAACGATAATGATGTAACATTCATAGGAGGTGAAACTACTTCCTACAATGAGGATTTTGAGAGTTACAATTCTAAGATGTGTTTTAAAACTATGGAATCTGAAATGGGCTCTACATACACTAATTAGGTTTGTAACTTAGTAGATTAACCTAAATAGGTAATACCCACAGGGTGTAAGTAGTTTTTTCACAAGAAAACTGACATGGATGGTAGAGTATCTACCTATAAAGTTCTCTTGGTGGTAAAGGGTTAAAAACACCATGCTATTGATTATGAAAAGACCTTTTCACCTGTTTCAATGATAAATTCCATTCAGATTTTATACTTAATATGAGCTCCTTATGATTATGAGATATATCTAATGGTTGTAAAAGTCATGATAAATTATGGGAATTTAGTCAAGGACATGTATATTATACAACCTAAATGTTTTAAAGTTGAAAATGACACTTCTAACGTATGAAAGTTTCAATGGTCCATTTATGGATTGAAGAAATATTCTTAGAGTTAGAATGTGTAGTTAATAAATTCAATAAAAGAGTTTGGTTTCTTCAAGAATTAAGATGATTAATGTGTATATAATGAGGTTATTGATAGTATGGATTACTTTTTATATCATATGTAGACTGCATACTGATTATTAGAAATGGAATTCTGACACATCATTCTATAAAGGTGTGGCTAGGTAAATATTTATTAATGAAATACATGGGTGAAGTGGCCTATATAATATGAATAATGATCATTAGAGAGATATATAATAGGTTTATTAGATTGAGTCAAACACTAATATTGGTAAAGTTCTAATGTACTTTATCATAAAGAACTCCAAGAAGGTGGGTTTACTAGTGTTTCATGGGATGAGTCTAAAAAATATTCAGGATCCTTCTAAAGAGTTGGAAAGGATTCATAGGATTCATTATATGCCCACCATGGGATCTATCATTTATGTAAAGTTATGTAATTGTCCTGATGCCTATTATTTATTGAGCATTAATATTCAATACCAATACAATTATATTTATGGTCACTAGATTACTATAAGTAACATTATTAAGTACTTGATAACAACTAAGGATCTATTCTTTTTCTTGGAAAGAGAGGATAAACTTTATGTAAAGCATTATATAGATTCTACATTCCAATCTGATAAAAATGGTCTGAGATATCAATCTAGATTTGTGTTTTGAATAAATTTTGGAGCTATCAATTGAATAATATCATAGAAATCCTTCATAGAGGACTCAGCAATAGAGGTGGAGTATATTATTATATCTAATACTATGAAAGAATCTATTTGGATGAAGAATATTATTTCTGAACTTGGAGTGGTTTCTAGCATTGAGGGAGATATAGATATATATTTTGAAAAAAATGAGGTTTTTCATAGAATAAATTACTTGGTATCACCAAAGGAACAAACACAACATTAAAAAAATACCATCTCAAAGGGAGATCATTTAGAAGTGTGATTTAAAGATCGGTTGGGTGGCTATATAGGAGATTGTTGTAGATCCATTGATAGGACCATTGTCGTCTAAACAGAAAGTGGGACATAAATATTCTCTAAGAGAGAGAAACCTGAGAAATTGGTTTTAATTTATTTAAATGTATCATGTTACTATAAAAAATTAAATCATTGATTATCATTCATTCAAGTTTGTGATAATTTATTTAACATGAATGATCAAATGATAATATCACCAAAAAGTTCAACATTGAGTTTTTGCTAATCGATGATCATCAAAAAGTATTATGGATTTTTGATGATATGTTAATATTAGTCTATATATAATCCAATAATAATTAAAATGAGTTTTACATCAGATACGAAGAGTCAATTCAGGATGTAATAAGTAGATAATTATTAATTATATTGACCCAACAAATTATATCTCATGGAATAACATACTTACATTGATATACTTGTCGGTGTATTCTTATTATTAATCTGTCTTACCTAAGGATGTATAGATACTTATAATGAGGAAATTCATACTTTGATACCCTACTTACGCATGTTTGAACATAACATAGCTAATAAAGGGGTGAATGGGTATGTTGTTGACCATTCAATCGGTTGCAGCACAACTAGGATGGGATTTTTCAACTTGTATTATTGGAAAATACATCATTACCATGATCTAATTATACTGATTAAATTCACATTCATGCTTAATTGAGTCACATATGATGTTTTTAGCTACTTAAATGAGATACTTGAGATGTTCTCATCTATAAGATGAATGATATTTGATGTATTCATTGACTTTATTAGTCTTTTTTGGGTGAATTAAGAAAATATTAGTTAGTTATGCTTGATTAATGTGATCCATGTCTAATGGAAAAATTAATTTAAGGGAAAATAGATTATACATGTATACATAAGAATTATTTAATACATCTTGTAGTATATATATTTATATAGGGATATGGGTATATTTGATGGAGTTCACACCATACCCCTTAGTATATTTAGTATCCCTGATGTTTTTCTGGAGGTTTTTATTTTCATACATCTTTGAAATAAATATTTCAATCATGTTTTCATTATTAATATAAACTATAGGTCCACATACTTAGGAACATAGATAAGTATTATGTTTTGGATATATTTTTTATTCTAAAATTAATATATTTTAATGAAACCATATCAAAAATATTTTTGGACGGTTTCAGAAAGTGTTTTGAAATTTGACACTACTATATTTTAGTGTAATTAGAATATTGATGGAAGTTCATGTAAAATATATACATTTAATTCATGATTAATACATTAATATGATTCATCTACACTCATTTGTTTCATACTACAACATCATCACACATGATGTTTCTTTAGTTATGAACCAGAGTTTGTTCATTTATGGCATATGATACTTGTTTACTTAAGTTTTCAATGAATGTACACTCTAATAGGTGTAACATTTGATACCCTTGCATTGTTGCTTGATCTATTTTGATAGATACGATGCTCTTCATGAAATTAAGATCTTCGATGATGGATATATAAGAGTACGTGATCCTATCTTATGTGTTTGTGTGATTATACTTATCCATTGTTGATAAATTTTTATTCATGAAAAATAGTTTATCATATATTGAAGGTATTATTAACACTTCAGTATTTGGAAGTCCCAATAAAACATTTGTGGATCCAATATCTAGAGAATTATCCTCTAAGGAAGTAGGATTTGTTCAAAATTGTCAACCAGTTTTTATCAATTCTTATCCTACTATTGATGATTGTGATGATAACCCCTGTAATAATCCAATTACAAGTATTTGTGATACTTTTTATGATAATTCACAAGTTTTATTCCTTAGTGATAGATTCTTATATTTTTTGGTTCTATCCACTATGAAAGATCATTTGATGATAAAATTGAACTAATCCAAAATAATTCATACCTTTTATACCACTACTTTGTAGAAATTCTGTCGGTCGAGTATCCTAGAGTCTGTTATGAGGCTATTGAAGGGGAAAATATGTTGTATTTGAAAACCCAACTGAGTTTTTTATGGCGTGGAGTCTTGGGTTGTGTTGTAAGGTGATCCACTATGGTGTGGAGCACCCAGTTGTTCCATAGAGAGGTTTAGGTGGAGTTTTGGTAGTACTACAAAATATGTCATAATAGTGTCATCGAGAGTGGTTTTGGATTTGATATGGGATTATTTCCCAAGTGGTTATGGTGTGGGGGTGTTGTCTACGGTGTAGAGTCCCACGGTGAGTTTTGGAAGTTATTCCTTTTTTAGGGGTAGCTATGCCAAAGAGTATGGTTACGATGTGTATTTATATTTTTTATAGTATGGATATTTCATATGAGGTATAGTTGGTTAATGGAGGTGTTTTGGATGTAATTTAATTTTATGGGGAGCTGCATTATGGAGATAGGTCTACGACATATCCAGTCTCTTGGTCATTGGGTTCTACAGTGGTGTGATCTTTAATGCACCATAGTATTATCCTATATTATTATATCTACAACTTAGAGATTTACTTGTATCTTGTAGGTTCCTTGGATCCCCCAGGCTATGGCATGGTCCTTCCCACAGCATCATAGTCCCTTTCCCTTTTAGAAATTGTGTAGTGTAGTGTGTGATGCTATGTTGTGGTCTTTATTGTTTAGTCTAGGAATATATTCCAAATTCCCCTTGAACATTTTTATTTATCCAGTCTTTATATCATTTCTTGTGAAACCCAAGTTAATACTTTGGAATAGTTTTAAACTCTTTCCAAAGGATTCTAACCCGGTCCTTGGAAGTTTGATCGGTGGTGGATTTAGGTGAGTATCATTTCATAGATCTCCCTATTTTCTCCCTATTTCTTTTTTGGGGAGGGTTTTTTCTAGATAATTTATTCATATTACAGTTTTTTGGTAAGGGAATGATGTTTTTTTATTTTTTAGGTTGGTAAGGGTGTTATCATTCGTTTTGGTTCTTGATGGTCACCTTTCTATCATTTAACATTGTGCATCGAATCAGAAATCTTCATTTGAGGTAGGGGATCATTTATTTCTCATCTAGTTGTATCAAGCGAAATGGGTTATGCATTATTTTCCCTTTTGGTATATATTATGAAATTTACTAATAATGAAAAATAACTATATTAATTTAAATTGAAGGTGGAAGGGAATGGAATCTCCTGGAATGCTTATTTTTATATTATTGATATTGTGATTGTATAGCCTTGATGCATTTTGGAAAATCATGGCCATTAGAGTATTTTTTTGATGTAATATAACAACTATTGTGTAACCCATATTTTTTTATTGTGTGATATAACCTTGAATAAACACCGCTAATTACATACATATGGCTATGAAATTGGTTATACAAGGATGTTCAGGTTTGTTTGAGAATACCCCTGAAAATTAAAGTTAAATTCCTAAAAATAACATTTCTAAATCCAAAATAAGTTATGTGAATACATTATTTGTTGTTGTGGTGTGTGGTTGTGATGTGTGTCGGTGGTGTTTTTATAAGATGTAATGAATCTTGGATGTGGTATGTGGTTGTTGTGATGTGGAAAGCGGTTGTGATGTGGAAAGATGTTATTACATTCAAAAGTTGTTGTGATGTTCCAGTTATGATAATAAGTATTATTGATGTGAAATATTGGGAATGTGGGTTTTTTTGGTATATTAAATATGGGTTTTATTGTTTTTTTTTGTTTTGTTAGTTTCATGGAAGAGATAGAATCAAATGGAAATTTATGAATTAAAACTGAATGGTTTGAAATGATTAATTAAATCATGTATTCAAATGGGAATTGTGGTTTAAATGTACATTGATAAATTTAAATTAAATGTGATGGAATAACAGTTTTGTTGGTGATAGGAAATATAGGAATTTTATTAATTTTAAATTAAATTTAAAATTTGGGTCATGTATTGTGGATTGTTTGTGTGGTGTTTTTTATTTGGTGGTGGTAGTGAATGTGGAAGATATTTTTGAGGTTTGGTTGTGATTTTGTGAGTTAGTTGGCACTCTTATTGTAAACCCATATGTTGGACTTTTTTTAGTTTTATATATTAGAATTTTTTTTTCTTTTCATTTCTATATGCACCCCACCATTGTTGACCACTATTTACTAACAACCAAATGTTTTGGATCTAAATTTTACACTATCCCGGTGGAGAGGATGGATGTATGGATACATGAAATATCATGCTATTTCTTCAGGGATATGTTCACATGCATGGGTTGTGATGGATTTAAGTAAAAATTAAACAATAATGATATTTAATGAGATTTAATATGGTGGGGGTTCTATCAAGGTAAGAGGAGGGCCTGAGGTTGAAGCCCTTTATGGTCATGAGACCCTACAACTATGATTATGGTTGTGGAGACATGTGATGTGATTTCCCAAGTGTATTAAAGATATATGTGATGTGATGGCACATGTGTTTTTGGGAGAGATGTGATGTGATAGCCTATGTATATTTAGGTGAGATGTGATGTGATGTGATATAGAGATGATGTGAGAGTGCCAAGTCGTTTGATGATTGGGTGTGGGAGCAACCAATAATTGTGAAATAGGTATGTCTAAACTTATTTAATATAATTATTATTATGTTATTATACATGGATTCAAAATAATTTGATACTGTCTTACTGGAATATTATTGTTCAGCTAGCCTGTGTTTGTGTTATTGGTTCAATTGTTTTCTCATTGGTGCATTAAAATTATTCGTTCACATATACATGAGAGACTTTGTGTGTCCAACTTAGTATACATATATAATTACTATATATATATAATCTAAGTTTCCAGGATTACATTGTGGAACATTCCTGACATTACAATCTTAGACCTTTGGGGTTGTTGTTTTTTCACATCCTTATCTTTTCTTTTGGGTATTTATTTAGAGTTTCCTTGTATTTTTCAACACTATAAATGAATTTTGGGATGGATATGGTTTAATATTTATGATAATTTGTGGATTTTATTATATTTGATTTATCATATTCCCCAATACTATATTTTACATGGTCGATACTTCTCATATGTGACATTTATGTACCCTTGGTGCTTTCTACCACCTCAAATCCAACTCGAGGCAAGACTTAGGGGTAATTATCACTCTTCTGTCATTTCCAACCCAGAAGGGGTAACTTTAGAGGAATGGAGTCATGATATAGTGGTATTAGAGGGTATGGATGAGGTATAGGATGGATTTTAGAGTTAGTATAAGTGATGAATGAATCAGTTAGTAGGGAAATGACTTCATTTGATCTTGGTGTGTGACATACGCCATGTAACACCCCACGTTTTATGAACCATTATTCAAATAAATTAAATTTTTATTTAAGATTGAAATGAATTATGTCAAACATTCCTTTCATATGGAATGAACTTTTTGTAGGTTACGCAGAACATCAACTTGGTGTACATTACATGGAATAGTAACCTGGCATAGATTACACGCAACATCGATGTTTCTACGAAACATCATTTTATTGTTATAATTATTTAAATTATATAATTATAACCTATATGTTAAAAATAGTTATATTAATATTAATAACTAATTTTAAAATATGTTTTATAATGGTTTTATATAAATAAAACAAGTTGATAATAGAATATATAATTTCTTGTAAAACCCTTATATGTTTATAAATATTATTTTTATAGACCAACTACATTTCAAGTCCTTATGTGAGAAACAATAAAATTAATTACATACACATTTATGAAGTTAATTTTATAAAATAAACATCTTTTTGAATTTATAATTTCAAAATTAGGTTATGGTTAAATGTTTGGATATTTCTGAGAAACTTTATTTTTGGATGAATTGTGAAAAGTACATGATTTTAATTCAAATTTTTTTTCAAATAATTTATTTATAATGATAACCTATATTTTAAATTGGTTTAAAAGTTTAATTGGATAATTTAGTTATCAATTAATATAATTTAGGTCATTGAGATCAATTTCACTTAGAACTTGGGTATAAAAACCTAGCAATCTTTTGAATGTTTTTACTTTAAAAACCTACATTCTCGACCCGACTACAGGACTAATTTTAAATTAATTTCTTCTAATCCTATTATTGGAATTTGAAAACATGGATTCCATATTTGGAATAATAATAATTTATAATGTCTAATTATTTTAACTTATTTTTGACCCAAATAATTAGTGAAAGTAATTAAAATAAATTACATTGGTTAATGTAAAATTAAGCTTAACTAAGGACTAAACCTTAAATTTAAGATCCAAAGAAAAGTAGAAACTTTTTCAAAACCCATTTTATATCCATTATTCTGATATTAACCTTCCATTATTTAATTTTTTTCGTTTTTTATCCCTTTTTTATTTATAAATGTATGTACACATAACTTTTTTTTAAAAATACTATATGTTCCCTTTCCCTTCTCTATAAAAGGCCAGCAACTCTCCCACTTCTTGACACCTCTCAACCCAAATAGGATAATATAATATCTACCCAATAAACATACAAAAATACCTCTATTTCTCTTATCAGCTTCAAATTTTGAATAAAGTAATCCAAGGAATCCTTTTTCAGAAAACCAAAAGGAGTTACTCAGTTAAGAGGTAATGTCTTCTCTCAAGACCCTTTCTTTTATTTTATTTCTCCACTCCATAAAATCTTATTATTATATGATTGTATAAAAACCATTATAATATATAGAATAATATTTTTTATTCTAATTTTTTTACCTACACTTACACACACCTCCTTCTAATTACTAACGAATATATTGTTTACGTGTACGACAAACTACTGGCTCACTAAACGATGATTGTTCATTTTTCGGTTACCACCTCTCATGATAGAAATTATTCTAAAAATTGGTTTATATATTATATTTATTACATTATTATTTATTAAATCTTATTTATTTATTTTACAACATATATCATTAAACGTTTGATTTTGTGTTAATACGATAATTTCATTTGAGTAAGTGTGTACTATCGTCCCCTCAAAACAATGTGAGTCTTTTATACTCTATGTAGAATGTATTACTAATAGTTTTAGTGAATATATATTATATATATGATTTAATAAATATGATTTAATAATGATATTTATATATATATATATATATATTTCTTTTACATTCCATCTTTCAACATGACATTTAAATGAAAACAGCATTCATGTATATATACGGTTTACCGTATCCATGAACGGTGTATTTCGTTTCGTATTTTTATATTATATGGATTATTATAAAAAAACTATTATGAATATAATATATATTTAAATCATGGAATACATTTTTTAAATCTTCATATAAATATAAGGACAAAAGAAATAACGAATTATGACACATGCGAAAAATAATGCGGATGTTGCCCATAATGAATCCTTAAAAGATAATTGAGAAAAAGTGGGTAATATAAAGTCATAATCAAACAATATATTGTATTATACGTAATATTATGGTTTTGGGATAGATTTATAATAAATATATATGAATTATACATTAGTTTTTTATGAGTACGAAGAGATTCAAGACGCGGGTTTAGGGGATTTCATCAACATTTTATTTTCGTGAGATACATTCTTTATAAACCACCCATTCCTTTTGTGTCGTGTGTATACTTCCCACATATGTATTCAATAGTTATTATACTGAAATTTATGATTATTTATAAAATCATTATATCTTCTATATTTCATGGGGTTTAAGTTTCAAAAGACACCAAATAGGTAAAATAATTTTTTCCCGATCTTTTTTTTAAGAATCATGTTTTGTTATGCACCTAAATTCTTGTGTGGGGTTCATATACTTACATTTTACATTATATATCCTCGATAAAAATATTTTAATGGAATTTTAAGTTTCATGTAATTTTCTTTTCTTACATTAATAGTATTATACAATGTAAACAAGTTCTAAGAGTTTGTTGAAATAATCTCATCGCTTTTCAAGATTATTAATGATTATGATTCTTTGATGGAATCTTATGATCCATCTCTCAAGAAAACTCATGAGAATAATTATCCTTTATTTATTCTAGATATATCCATTTATTAGAACCATTATTATATTCTTTGGTAGTTAATATAATTATGAATTTTTTTTAATAAAATATGACCTAAATTGTCTCTTTGGTTAGAAATTTGTTTTATTCAATAATAATGATTTAAAAAAAATTCAAAAATGTTTTCAAATGATCAGTGAAAATAATTTTCAAGAAAAATTTATTTTAAAAACTTTTTATAGTATTCAATGTTTCAATTATAAATTTTCAAACAATTTTCGATGAAAACTATTTTGACAAGTTTTTATGTTTTAAACATAAATTTTCAAAACATAAAAAATATTTTCCTCCAGAAATGTTTTAAAAGATATTAAAAATTTATTTCCCATATAAGATAACATTTTTTTCAATTACTCAATCCATTGATAGAAAATTATTCAATGTTTCCATTCATATTATTTCTTTTAATGGATTATGTTTTTATGGAATGATGTTTATGAAACATGTTTCTCTTTCACTGGTTATATATTTTTAAAACCTGATTCTTTTTACAGGTTATAATTATGAGGAAATTATTATGAAACATATTCTTTTTATAGGTTATGATATGATTACATTTTTATTATACCCATTTCATTTCATGAGTTATAATATGATTATTTATGATCTTGTGTCATATGTATGTATGATTTCATAATGAGATGGGTGGGACTTATATCTCCCTACAATGCATTGGGTAATGATTTATATATCATGAGATAGAAAAGTATAGAACAAGAAGTGAACTCTGTTTAGTATTACATTGATCAAATGGGAAACGAACTCTATTTAGTATTATAGGGCTAAATCAGAGATTGATCTCAGTTCAGTAATACAGGGCAGAAATGGGGTATGAAATCAGTTCAGTAAAGGAATTTTTCCCTTAAGATGGTCTCAGCCGCAATGCCTTTACTAAAATGTAAATAATTATATATTCTTATGTGTCTTCTATAATTGCACATTTTATTCCTATTTTATGCTTTTAGGGATTATTTTCATTATTTCCTTATGATTCATTTCTTATGAACTAACAATATTTATGTAATGATATATGTTTGTTTTCATTTATTTGTAGGGTATAATCTTTAATTTTCATGATCATGTTCTCATACCCTTATTCTCATGATTATACATATGTATCACCCTTATTTACCTTTCCTATGAATCTAAGTTCTACCCTTTTTATGTTTCATTACCCCAAGATATGATGATATGTATTAAGATTTATGTGTTTAATAAGGTTCCTTGTCGAGAAAAACCTAGTGGGAGATGATGTAGCTCATTTATATACCAGTGTTTCTGTTATTCATGTTTCCAAATGAATTAGACTAGTACATTCTTTGGGAACCTATTTATATAATGTTTTAAGTATGCCACAAATTTTATCTAATTTTAATGTAGGAAATGTGATGTTAAATATAGTTGGTATCAGAATAATGTTTTAGTTATCCTTTGAAATATTGGGTGAGAAAACCATAGCGATAACCTCATGGAAGTGGGTAAGGATAAGTTTGAGGATAATTAAAAGTATAGTGAAATATCCTATAATTTTGGTAAAGGATAGATTGAGTGGTTTCCTAGTAATACTTCCATATCTGGATACTACAAGAGGGTGTGGACCCCATACATATGTGCTTAAGGGTAACAACTCTAACAAGATGTTCAGGGCCTAACATGGGGTTATCTGGTACACCAAAAGGGGCTTTGCTGCAAACCTAGTTTCATACTCTTGGGTGACTTGCTTTGTGAATTCAAAAACATGCAATGATCCATCATTAAGTATTTAAATAGTATTTGGATATGAATAACCTATGGTAAACCTAAGGTGTCATATAATGATAATTGTTTCTTCCTCTATGATTTTGGTTTTATTCAATGGTTGGAACCCGAAGGAACCACGTTAATGGTGATTGTGGTAGAAAATGGAATGATTGTATTCTTGGGAAATTGAATACTATGAGATCTGAAATAAAAAACCTCACTGTTATTCTCATACATCTTTCTCAAACTATGAATCATGGTGGAATTCCAAATGAGAAAAGGTAGGGTCAACATTCATTTCAATCCTTAATGAGGAAACCTCTACCTTCGTTTAGAGGTTCATCTGGTATTTTTTTTTGAAAAATGGATCAATAATACAAAAAAAATGTATTATCCGTTCTCCAGTGTTTGGAGCATGGGAAATTAATTTTATAAGTTTATCAATTAGAAGGAGAAGCAATACAATGGTGTAATCTTATCAAGAATATGAGGTAGAATGTTTAGATTGAATCCATGGATTTGGATGAGTTCAAGAACTTATTTTTTTAATAGGTAGTATCCTCTAATTCTTTATACCAAGATAAAGAAATAGTTCCTTGAGTTGATGAAAAGGGATGATAAATCTGTTTGTACCTATGAGGCTAGTTTCATAAGACTTGTGAGGTATGATTTGAGAATTATCATCAAAACCAAAAGTAATATTGATTGTTAATTTAGTTTCATAATTCCAAGTCTCATAAGGGAATTGGATATAAGAGACATTAGTATCTATGAAGATATTTTGTGTTTTTTAATCAAGGATGAAATGAAGTTTGGAGTACCATATTAACCTCATGGTTTTGACAGGAAAATAAACATGGAGTTCAAAGGAAACTCCAAAAATGTGGAGAAAAGATTACAGAATTTTATTTTATTCTCTAAGTGTTGGAAGAAGCATCTAGTGATTTTTATTAAGGGTTCTAGTAAATATTTCTGTGTGGAAAGGATGGTAACCTCTAAAAGAATTTTCTAAATGATGGTAATAAGTTTTCTCAAAATGATAATGGATAGAAATCTTCATAGAAATCACCTCACATGATTCTGTGATAAAAGTGTAAATCGAAATACAAGTATGTTAACCAATGCTCCAACACAAGGGCTGGTGATGATGATCGAAGTCATAAACCTCTAATGCTGAGGGACAAGGGGATATCCCATGAAATAGCTATTTCTGATGAGGGGTGTGAAAATGGAATGATTAATGGTATACATACCATCCACCCTAGAATTTCTAATGTCATATTTCATTCTCAATCTACCCGCACTTTCATATCTAAATAATTTTGTAAAGGTGTTATGATTACTCCCACACAATTATATGTGGAATTATAATTGAAAACCCTAATGGTACGATGATTTCATCTCATGTCTATGATTCCTCTCTGGATGAATTTTTTTGGAATGTGATTCTTGTAAATCTTTTCATTCTTCCTTTGGATGAATTTGATTTCATCTTAGGAATGGATTTACATTCAATTCATAAAAAACACATCAATTTTCAAGGAATAGAAGATAAATTTGATATTTAAAACCCTCCTATGATCATCCATAAATGTGATGATAATTATAAACTTCCTATGGGGATTATATCTAATGTATGGGTCTTAATTCACCTTCAAAATGGTTGTTTATCTGAAATGGTTGGGGGGAAAATCAACATCGGCCATATTCCTACTTTTGGGAATTTTTGGATGTCTTCTTGGAAGAGTTTACATTTATTAAACTAGAAAATGAAGATGGTTTCTCAATATAACTCATACGTAGTTCCACTAAAATTTCAAGGACTCCTTATAGAATGGCCCTGATTGAGTTGTAGGAATTGAATAAGAAACACCAAGAAAACTATGATAAGGGATTCATTCGGACAAGTGTGCCACCTTGGGGTACACCCATTCTTTTTTTTAAAATAAATATTCATCAATTCTATTTTTTCATTTATTATCAGTAGTAAAAAAATATAACAATCACGAATAAGTATCCTCTTCCCCATATTGATGAATTATTTGAACAACTCTTCTGAGATCAATACTTTTCCAATATTGACCTTTATTCTGGATATCATCAATTGAGAATAAATAAAGCGGATATACCCAAGATAACAATACATACAATGAATGGACAATATGAATATATAGTGATTCATATTGGTCTTACTAATTCTCATTCTATCTTTATAAATTTAATTAATAGAGTCATTAGATATTACCTTGATCAGTTTGTGGTAGTATTTATAGATGCTATTATTATCCATTTAAAGGGAAAGGAAGATCATGAATATCACTTGAGAATTTTACTAAAGGTTGTAAGTAAAGATAAGTTATATGAAAATTTTACAATGTTTGAATTTTGGTTGTAAAATGATTCGTTTTTGGGTTACATAATATCAAGAGATGGTATTGAAGTAGATCCATCAATGATAGAGGCTATTGAATACTTGACTACACCAACCATAGTGACAAGGATCTGTGTATTTCTTGGATTAGCTGGATATTATCGATGGTCTGTGGAGAATTTATCTTGAATAACTAATCCTCGGACCATGTTAATTTGGAATGTTGTTAAGTTCCTCCGGACTGATTAATGTGATGAAAATTTCAAGTAACTGAAGAGAAGTTTATTTAGTTCACATGTGTTTACATTACCCTATACTGGTGAAGGGTTTGTAATCTATAATGATGAATCCAAGAAGGGGTTGGGAAGTTTTCTTATGAATAATAATTTGGTTCTCTTTTATGCATTATGATAGTTGACTTTTCATGAGAAAAAAATTCCCAACTCAATATTTGGATTTAGCAGTGGTAAATTTCTAATTAATGGTAGAGAGGGATTGTCTTTATGGAGAAAAGTGTGATATATATACTAATCATAATGGTATGAAATATATATTCACATAGAAGGAATTTGACATGCTCCAGAGAAGTTGGTTAGAGTTTATAAACAATTATGACTACTTAATACATTACCACCCTAGGAATGTAGAATAGGAGGATGATGCTTTGAGTCGGAAGGATCATGATAGATTATCCATGATAAGGATCACTAAAGATAAAATATTTTTTGATTTTCAAAGGAAGAGTAAAATTTTATATTTCTCAAATTTATGTTCAACCCTCTATTAAAGTGAAGATAAAGGAGGTGTATGAGTAATATGAAGATCATCCAAAGAAATTCATAAATGTTTCTAAGTTTAACCTTGATCAGGATGGAATGATAAGGTTTATGAACCGTGTATATGTTCCTTCCATACCAGATTTGATGAGAAAGTTGTTAGAGGATTCTCATAGTTCTTCATTCTCTATTAATCCTATAAGTAAGAATGTGTATATGATTTGAAAGAATAATTTCGGTGGGATGGAATGAAGAGATATATTACAGAGTTTTAATCTATTTTCTTGGTATGCCGATTAATTAAAGCATAAATACAAAAGTATAAAAGGATGTTGCTTCCATTACCCATACTAGAATGTAAATGGGAGAACCCCACTTTGGATTTCGCCATTGGACTACCCAAAACCTCTAAAGAGATTAATTATATATGGGTGGTAGTTTATCTCCTTACTAAGTCAACACACTTCATCACTATCAGAGAAGACTTCTCTCTAGATTAGATTTCTAGGATATACCTTAATGAAGTGGTATGATTTCACATATTACCACATTTTATTGTATTGGATTTGGATCTGTGGTTCACCACTATGTTATGGAAATGTATTCAGAAATCACATGAAATATAATTGAGTTTTATTACTTCTTATCATCCTTATACAGATGGTTATACTAAAAGAAAAATTCAAACCCGGGAGAATTGGTTGAGATCATGTTCTCTGGATTTCAAAGGTGGTTGGGATCATCACCTTCCTCTAGTTGAGTTTTCTTACAATAATTGCTTTCACTCAAGCATTTAGATGGAACCTTATGAATCCCTATATCGGAAGAAATGTAGAGATCCAATGTGATGGGATGAATTTGGAGAAAGAAATCTATCGGGTCCTAAGATTGATGAAGAAATATCCAAGAAGGATAGAAGCACTCATAATTCTATCAACGTAGCTCAATGATGATAGAAACATTACTCTGATAACTGACAGTGTGGTCATTAATTTGAAGCTTGTGAAAAGGTGTTTCTATAAATCACACTGTATAATAAATTTATATTATTCAAGAAAAAAGGAAACTAAGACCTAGGTATATTAGTCACTTTGAAATTTCCAATCATATCAGGATAGTAGCCTATCTCTTGGAAATTCCTCAAAATATATCTCATGTACATGATGTGTTTCATTTATCTCTCCTTACGAAGCACATACCTGGCCCTTCACAAGTACTAAACTCAGAGGTCATGCCACTAGAGTATGATATGACTTACGAAGAAAAACCAATTAAAATTCATGACTGATCAGATAAAGTTATACGAAACAAAACCACTCAACAAGACAATTTTTTTTTGAAGAAATCACCAATTATTGGAAGCTACTTGGGAACATGAGGATATAATGAAGTAGAATTATACTCATTTCTTCACCTGAGTGATGAATTTGGAGGGCGAAATTCATTATAAGGGGGGTAGAATATAACAACACTAGATTTTAAAGAACCTTTTTTCAAATAAATTAAATTTTCATTTATGTCATACAATGAATTAAGTAAAGCATTAATTTCACATGGCATGGACTTGGAATATGTTATATGGAAGATTGATTTAGCATATATTACACAAAACTATGACTTGGCCTATGTTACACGAAACACTAATGTTTCTACAAATTATAATTTTAGTGTTATAATTATTTTAATGAAATAATTATATCCTAGAAAATAAAATTATTAATATTAATGTTAATAAATATTTTTCAAATATTTATTTAAAAATGATTATATAAATAAAACATATTGATAATGAAAGATATAATTTTTGGTAGAACCCTTATATATCTAAAACGAGAATATCTCAAACAAAGAACATTTTTTGTCCTTCTGGGAAAACAACTAATTTTAGACACATTTATAAATTTATTTTGATAAATTAATATTCATTTTTAAATTAATAATTTAAAAATTATCTTAGGATAAAATTTTGGGATTTTTCAAAGAAACGTAATTTTTGGATGAATAGTGAAAAATACAAGATTTTAATTTCAAAAAAACTTTTCATCAAATTTATTAATAATGTTTAATAATATTTTTAATAGTTTTAAAAGTTTAATTATATTATGTTTTAGTAAATTCATATTATTTAGTTCATTTACATCAATTTCACTTTGAACTTGGGTATAAAAACATAGTAATCTTCTTAATGTTTTTACTTTAAAAACATGCATTGTCCACCCAACTACGAGATTAATTTTAAATTAATTTTAGTCACTTATTGTATTATAATTATTAAAAATGGATTCTGTATTTATAATCCACATAATTTATAGTGTATAATATGTTCAAATTATATTTTTACCAAAATTATTAGTTAAAGTAATTAATATTAATTACACCGATTAAGGTAATGTTAATCTTAACTAAGGACTAAACCTTAGCTTTAAATCCCAAAATGACCTATAAACATGTAAAACACATAATTTTTGGAAATTATTCATCTATTCACCATCCATTATTAATTTTAGTTTTTATATTTTGATTTTTGTTACGTAAAAATGAGGGTATACCTAACGTGTTCTCAAAATTATCAAGTGTGTCCTTTATCCTTCCTAATAAAAAGCCACCACCTCTCCCTATATATCACACATTTAAAACAACAAAGTTTAACTAATTATATTTCTAATATACTTCCCAAAATACCTCATTTATACCTATTATCCTCCCATTTGTAATAATGTTATCCATGGAAGCCTTTGCCACAAACCAAAAAGAGTTACCTGATTAAGAGGTAATGTTTACTCTCAAGCCCATTTATTTTATTTCATTATCCACTCACAAAAAAATTGTTATTCCATTATTGTATAAAAATTTATCATAAATATACAAGAATTATTTAATTCCAGTTTTCCACCTACACTGACACACACCTCCATCTAATGGGTAGAGAACATACTATTTACGTGTACGGTGAACTGCTGCCTCACTAAAGGATGATTGTTCATTTTTTTTCTTTTACAGTTTATCATGGTTAAAATTATGATGAATACTCAGTTCATATTTTGTATATATTATATTTTTTATTACTTAAATAATATTTAATTTTTTACAACATATATCTTTATTATTTCCATTTTTTAATACGATAATGTCCTTTGGCGAAGTGTGGACTACTGCCCCATCAAAGTGATGTGATTTGTTCATATACTACATTGAATGTATTGAGGATGTTCTTAATGAATATATATGATATATATGAAATCAAAAATATAATTCAATAATTATATATATATATATATTACATTATTTTTTTGACATGACATTTAAACGGAAATAAAATTCATGCATACGTACGGCTTACCGTCTCCCTGAACGGTGTATTCCATTTCATACATATATATTTTATAGAATATTATAATAAAAATATACATAATATAAAATATATTTAAATCGTGGTTTACATTATTTAAATCATGATGTAAATATGAGCACCAAATATGTAACAAATTAAGACACATGTGAACATCAAAGTGAATATTACCTGAAGTGAATCCATAACAAAGAATTGTTAACATGAGGGTAATATAAAGCCAAAATAAAACAATATATGGTATTATAAAAAAGAATATGGTTACGGTATATATTTATAATAAATTAATATTTATTATATAGGATTTGTTTATGAGTACGAAGTGAGTGAAGACACATGGTAAGAGGATTTCATCGCACTTTTTTATTTTTGTGAGATACATGCTTTATTCACCACCTATTCCTTTTGTTTGTTGTTTATAATGCCCAAAAATTTATTCAATTATTATTATATATAAATTTATGGTTATGTACATATTCATTCTATGATCTTTATTTCATAGGTTCTATGTTTCAATAGTTACTAAATCTGAAAAATAGTTTTGGCACAATTTGCCTTCTTTAAGACTCAAGTTTTTTCATGCACCTAAATTCTTATTCAAGGTGCATATACTTCCACTTTATATGATAAATCCTGAATCTAATTATTTTAATGATATTTTAGGCTTAATTTAATTTCCTTTTCTTACATGGACAGTATGATTCTATTTAACCATGTGGTAAGAGTTTATTGAAACAATCTCATCACTTTTCAAGATTGTAAATGATTATGTTTCTTTAGAGAAATATTAAGATACATATCATAAAAGATCTTATGATATTTCTTATAAAAATTTTATTGAAGTTATATCCATGGATTTGAAAAAAATTTACACTCTTTGGAAATTAATATAATTAAGAAAATGTTTTTAAGAAAAATATGATTGTAATTATCTCTTCGGTTGGACATCTGTTTTATTTCAAAAACCATGTTTTCGAAAGTATTTTTAAATTATCTTTGAATATAATTTTTAATGGAAAAGGATTTTAAAAAAAATTATGTCTTTTGATGGTTCGTTTATAAGTTTTAAAATTTATTTTCAAATAAAATTCTTTTAAATGGGTTTTATGTTTTAAAAATCATTTTTCAATAAAGAAATTATATTTTCCTCAATAATGTTATAAAATATCTTCAAAAACATTTCCCCACATAATATTACTTCCATTGGATTTAATCACTCTTTTCTGGTGAAATTATTCAATGTTTCTATTCATATTATTTTTCTTAATGGATTGTGTTTTTATGTCATGATATTTATGAAATGTGTTTCTCTTTCACAGGTTATATTCCCTTGAAAAGTTTTTCTTTTAATAGGTTATATTTATGATGGAATAATTATGAAACCTATTTTTCTCATATGATAATATATTATTACGTGTTTATAATAACCATTTCATTTCATGGGTTATGATATGATTATTTATTATCTTGTGGCACATGTTTGTATGATTTCATTATGAGATGGGTGGGGCCTATATCTCCCCCAAATACATTGTGTAAATATTTATATATCATGAAATAAACATGGTTGGAATAGAAAATGAACTCAGTTTAGTATTACAAGGCTAGAAAAAGAAATGAAATCAGTCCAGTATTATAGGGATGGAATAGGGAGTGAAATTGGTTTGGTAATACAGGGCTGGAACATGGTGTGAGCCTTGTTCAGTAAAGGACATTTTCAACTAATATGGTCTCAGGACCAATACCTTGACTAGTATATTATTTTATTCCATAGTCTTGGGTGTGATCATAATTCCTTTTTTATTCCTATATTGTGCTTTTATAGCTTATGTTCTTTATTTCCTTATGATTGATGTCATATGGACTTCCAAGATTTATGCCATGATTCATGTTTGTGTTCTTTGATATTCAATGTATGATATTCTATTTTTATGATCATGTTCTAATACACTTTTTAACATGATTATACTTATGTATATAGCTTATTTACCCTTACGGAGAATCTGAGGTCACCCCATTTTATGTTTCCTTTCCCAAGGTTATGAAAAGATGTATTATGTATGATGTTTCTAAGAAGGGTTCTAGTCAAGAAAAACCTAGTGGGAGATGATGTAGCTCATTTATGTACCGGTGTTTATTTTTTACATGTTTCCAAATGAACTATACTATTATGGCCTTTGGGGGTATATTTGTATAATGATATTAGTATTCTAAATTTTTTTTGTAATAATAATTTATGAAAACAGACGGTCGATATACGTTATGGGTGAATAACTGGGACATGGTATTTTGGGGTAGCCTGTGATTTGACAAAAGGAATCTAATCCTACCAAATTACTAAGTGAGGTGGTGTCTCTTGGTGGTTAAAGACTGAAGATAGGCATAAACATCACAATTGACTTGTGTTCATACTTGAATTGGGTGGTTTTGGGAAATTAAAATAAATTAAATTAATATTAATAATATCATATACTATTAAGATTAGGAAATATTCACTTCACATTTAGTTATCGGTCCTGGTAATTATCCACATGTGGTTTCGGGAGCAGAGGTTCACTAGGACGACCCGATTGACCATCAAAGGTTTTACCTAGTTGAGTAGGTTGATCAGTGAAAGATAAAATTATGAAACTTTTAATGTAAGATTATTGGGATTTATGTGGGTGTTATGTCTAATATAGATATAAAGAATAGGTTGGAGGATCTCGAGATCACTCTCAGTTTAATGGGACCCCAATATAATTCTAGGTTCAGCCTGTGTTTATTCAAATGTTAGGATTTGTTCATCAATGATGGAAATTTTATCTTAGAGTGTATAAATAATATGTTTTTTTGTTGAATTTTTGAATAAAATCTAAGAGAAATTCCTAACATCAACCATGAGGGTATTAAAGAGGAAAGAGAAACTATCTCTTCAGAAGAGGATTATGTCAATGTGGGAGCTTAGGATGAATTTCAAGTATCCTTATCATTTTTCCAAGATATTTTTCTTGATAGGGAGTCTCATGTGTAGAATCTAGAAGAGTCACTCCATCCTTTTATCCATTATACAGTTACTACCTATGGTTTTTGAACATATTAGGGTGTTAAGAGGAAGTTGGTGGTGATAAAGTGTATACACACATCAGGAGTTTTACCATTAGAGTATAACTAATATAATTCCTTGAGAAGAATATTTTTTAGTGGTTGGTCTCATGCTCTAGGACCTTCAAGGTTTCAAATATAAGGTATTCGAACTCAGCAACTTATTTTCTGGACTTCTGGGGAAATGTTTTTCATGATTTTCCTAGGGATCTTGGGATAATGTTATTTGGTTATGGATGTTGAGGAAATTATTAGAGTCAGTGCCCAGTGGTTCTGAGAGCATAGTATGGTGGGGGTGAGCAGGTTCATTGTCAGCTATAGTAACGACTACCAGTAAGAATTTTTCAGCAATAGAAGTGGTATTCCTCTTCTCTGCTGGGAGTATATGGGGTAGTAAATGATCAACCTTTGGATTTTACCCATATTTAGATACCTCTTCCTAAGTGTTTTGTTGAAGTTTACCATTATTAGAGATATAGAGGGGTTGGGCATGGTCAGTTTCATGTAGCGAAGGTGATATTTCCAAAGGGGGTAGAGATCGTTTGAAGTATGATCATCTTGTTTTCTACCATTCCTTATAACTTGTTTTACTCTGGATATTTGAACTCTTTTGTTTCACTTTATCTAGTTGGTTCTCTGAGGCTAGATGTATATATTATTCTTGTTCCACTAGTGTTGACTTCTCTAGTCAGAGGAAAAACAATCTTGTTTGATGTGTGCTTGGGGTGTAGACCTGTGATGGGTCCATATCAATCATGTGGGGATATATTATTGTTCTTGATTAAATTATAAGATTCCATTATCAATATAAACTGGTTTTATTTCATTTCTTCCATTATAGATATGTTTTGAAGGAAAGTTTTCATCTTGGATGTTGATGTCCGATGTATGGTTTTCATTTGTGAGTGGGGTTTTTAAGTGGGTAGTAGATGTGTAGAGATCCTTTTATCCTTAATGGCCATGTTTTCTATAGAATCGATAGAGGTTGGTATGGAATATTTGTTCATAGTTATTAGGGAGTTTCTGGATTTTTTCTTTGAGGAGGTTGTGGTGTTACCCCCTCAATGTGATGTTTATTTAGGGATAAAATTACAACATAATGTTTGTCTAATTAAAATAGATCGCTATCAAATAGAACCTTCTAGTTAGAAGAGTAGAGGAATCAGATTGATTATCTAAACTAGAAGGGTTTTATCCACCTCAGTGTATCATCATGAGGTGATCTAGTATTTTTTTTCATGAAATTATACGTTATTCTAAAGCTATATATAGACTACTATAGGTTCAATCAGGTGATGTCCAATAATCATTACCACCTTCAAAGGAACGATGATCTTTTCAACCAGTTGAAAGGTACTAGTTAGTTTTCTAAGTTTGATTTATGGTTTTAATGTCACTAGTTGATGTTAAAGATGATGATATCCTAAATACATTCCTCATATGAATGTATGGGAACTTTGAGTTCACGGTCATTTTTTTTGGTGTCATGAACATTCCATCAATGCATATGGGTCTCATGAACTCCATGTTCCATGAATTACAACTCCATTCTATTGTAATTTTTATTTATGAAGAATTGATCTACTTGAAGTCAGAGGAGGATCTTGTTGATAATATAATGTCTATCTTATATGTTCATTGATGCCACCAGCCCTATAGAATGTTGTCCAACTGTACGTTTTGGACACAAGGGGTCCATTTCTTTAGGCATGTGGTCTCTCAATAGGTTTGGTCATGGACCCATAATATATTGAGGTAGATGTTTCTTTGGAAGTACCCAAGAATGTAGTAGGGGTTCATAGATTCAATTGTTTTTTAGTATATTATGGGAGTTTTGTTTCTGATTTATCTCTGATTAAATCCTTGTTGACAATTTTGACCTGGAAAGACTCATCATTTCATTGACCTAATCCATTTCCTGAAGTGTCTAACTATCTAAAGATACAATTTATTAGTGTAGTGATTCACTAGATTCTATAGGATGGAATTATATTTGAGGTGTTCTATGATTCTTTTACTTCGGTATTGTGATGTGATTTGATGCAATAGAGACTGGTGATATCTTATGTGTCTTGGAAATTACACTATCAGGAGTGAAACAATTACACAAATGATATGGAGCAAACATTGATTGTTTTTGTGCTAAATTTGTGGTGACATAGCCTCATTAGGGAATTATTTTTTTCCTTCGTGGATAAAAAGATTGTGATTTATATATTTTCTTAGTATTATCTTAATAAATGGAAATGGCGGTGGATAGAGTTTCTCTAGGATTTTGTCTTTGATATCTCTTTCAACTTAGGAATGGGAAATTTCATGGTCGATGCTTTGAGAAGAATTTCACATAAGGATATTGTTCAGGATTTCAAGGATTCTTAGAGGGTAATAGGGGAGTTGTAATCCATATACATTTCTTCAATGGTTTTTTTGTATGATTCTTGTTTCATATGAATGTGAAGTATTCTTTGGTGTGGTGGGTGGAGCAACCTCGGTGGGGAGACTTGAGGGAAGAGGTGATTTGTGATCTTTTATTCCATAATGATGCTCCATAGGGATGGTCGTAGGGTAGTCAAAACCTCAAAGTTTTTTGGGGGAGTTTTTGTTATGATAGTGATTCATAGGGTATTCCTTCATAAGTTCTATTTCTCGTGCTAAGAGGTACACCTAAAAGTTTCTAAGATTCATTGTGTCTTGAGGATGTAGTTTTGGTGTCATGATATTAAATGGGTGGTTTTTTATTTTGTGGCTCAATGTTTGGTTTTGTTGTAGGTAATTTTATAGCACCATTGTTCCTGTTAGTTTATTACAATAATTGGATATTTTCTAGTGAAGATGGGATGGGATATTGATGGAAATAATCCCTGGGTTACTGATGCACACCTGTCCGAGGGTGTAGAAAAAAAGAAAATGTCTATGTTTTCCTAGTGCGGTATAGGGGATGATCAGGGCCGTCTCACTTATGGAGCATCACATTTGGTTCAGTCACTAATTTCTAATTCACCTAATCTAATTATTATTTAAAATGAGATTTTTTTAGTTTTGGAAAACATGCAAATAAAATAATGAAAAGTAGAATTAAAATCTAAATGTCGATGCTGACAAAATGTAGATTAGAAAGGTGGAACTTTGTCCTAGGGTTGGATACCACAGGTTCATTCATTATTTATTTATTGTTCAAATTAAATTTAATAATTAATTTATGGAAACCTCATTGATGAATGACATTCCATTGATTTTTTGAGTGTGTGTTTTTAGTATGTTCCTTTCACACCAAACCACACCTCCTACACTAGTCAAATATAGTAACACCTCAATCGAGAATGATATCCCAAGAAGTCCTGGCTCAACTATATGCTGTTTCATCCCTTATGGAAACCCCAACTAAACTGTATGAAGGGTTTTCCTAAGAAAATGTTGGAAAAATTAATTGATCAGTCAAAATAAATATATTGGCAAATAGTTTCATGGTGGACGATCGCTGCACCCATGCAATATTCCTACCTCCACCACAAATATATTTAAAACATTTTGATTTTAAAGTACAATAATGAAGAACACCGTGTAACCTCACCTAGGGCCAAGCCTCGGTTTAGTCACTAGACATTTCAATGTGATTATAGATCATGATAGAGAGATGGAAGAGAGTTAATGAGATAATTAGACTTTGAAAACAATGAAAGATGAAATCAGAAATGGGAAACATTTTAATAAAAAATGAATTTGTTAAATGTAAAAGAAAACAAAATTAAAAAGAAAATAAAAAAATTCATAAATCAGTAACATGTTCCTAGTCCTCATATCCAATGTTGGTGTTGAAATCACACTTAACCATGGGTGAAATCCACCTTATCTAGGCCAAGGGTTTCCACCCTTGGGTCTTAAAATTTCAGATCTTCAAAATATCTGTTTAAGATTTCCTATAAATTATGTCCATCGAATGTTTTCTCATCTTTGGCACAACTATCCCTCTAATCAACCCAAGGTCCCATCATATAGGATTATTCAAAAATAATTTTATTTCATTCTCCGAAATCTCAAATTAATTAGACTCATATATAAAAATATATGCAATATTTATTGGGGATAACTTATTATAGATGATATTTATCAACTCAACTGAAGGTTTCCAATTCAATATCTGCCTTAATGAAACCAAATCTTCAAGATATTATACATAAATATGCTCTATGGAGTGGATTTCCATTCCAATTGGAATAAAATAAATTCAATAAGCGATGACCTACTTATTATTAATTCACTGACATGGGGTCCATCCAGTCATCCAAAAAAACATTCCAAATTGATTGAATTTTTCTGACCCTTGGATGGCCAAATCAGCTCTAATCCATGAAGAAATAGTCGTAGCCTTCAAATCAGGGTATCCTAAAAAACAATTCACATCAATTTGATCTATATTATAAATAATATGTGTGAATTACCAATGTGATTAAAATATGTTAAATTCCAAAAATTAGGAAACATTCTAAATTTAGAACAAAACATACAATAAATCCCAAAATGATGAAAATAAACTCAAATTTATGAATTTTTGGGGATTAAATCATTGAATTGAAAATAAAAAATGATAAAAATATTGTCTCTATCAATTCTCCTACACATAAAATATGATTTTCCTCAATCATAAAATCTAAAGATTAAATTTAAATGGGAACCAATATCACCAATATTCATATTTCAAAGAAAGAAAATTAAAAAATTATCATTGTAAAATAAAATATTAAAGTTCCACATAAAATATTGATTTAATTTCCAATTTTTCAAAGAAACTATGAATTCATGCATTTTATTTTTCCCCTTTGAAAAATGATGGAGCTTCTCCTTTCAATCATTCAAGTTTCTCAATTTATTATTATTAAACATGCCAAATCGTGATCTACCTCTATTTTGAATCTTTTCTCTCATCACTGATGAAACAATTAAAGTGGAGTTATTCTCATATCATGAGAACATGATCCTTATCCATAGGCTTTTAAAGGAACTACTTTATCCAATTTGTAAAAACAAAAAGAACATAAAATAATGAGGAATTTAAATAAAGGTTCAAATGATTCTATGGCATAGGGTTTGTGGGTAAATGATTGAAATAATTTAAGGCCATAAGTAGGAGGCCTAAATCTTAAGTAAAATTCATGATTAATCAAGTTAAAACACAATGTTAATTTCAATAAAATCCCCTTGAGAATGTGACACACAACACCACCCCTTTTTATAACATGGGACAATAGTCAATAAATGATTACAATGAATGATACATCCCATGTCTCCCTATTTTTTATATTTTTTTATAAATCTCTATAAAGGCATAAATTTATTTTTTACCTTTTTTAAGCTACAGATAGGCACACCTTTATTTGCAATTTTTTCTCTTTTTAAGGAAAATTGGATTAAATGAAACAATCATAATAAAATGATGACTCATGCCCAATTTTCTAAGAATACATTTACCAAAATGATGAGGCACACCTCACACCATAAAAAAAATGATAAAAATCCTAATGAAAACATGTCAAAGGCCCTTCCCCATCTCTCAAAATAGAAATATCCATGTAAAAATACTAAAATAGTGGGTAGGTAAAGAAAAAATCGGCTTGTAATGTGGCTTAAACCTATAATGAAATTCATGGAATATATGGGATAATGATGGATAAATGTAAGAGTGGGTATCAAGTAAATATTTGGTTAACCAAAGTAGTTCCTCAATCATTTTATATGTGTTTTCTTACAATCATAGATTTGACAAGTTTCAATACATGTTCGGGTACGTGGCATGTCCCAAGATCACTCAAGAAATATGATCAAGATAAAATAGAAAATATTTGGTCTAGATATCCTCTCATGAATGGGAATATGATATTGGAGAATCACTCATGGAATTATTAATAATAAAAAATCAATTCATATGAATTTCAGTAATTCAAAGCATAAAAAATGGTAGGGAATTTTCATTTACATGAATCAACTAATTCATTCAAATCATGAGTCATTATTTCAATCTCCATGCTTCATTTTAATAATTCATTTATCCATTTAACTCATTCAGTAACTTTAACATTGAAATATAAAACATGGAATCACAAGAATCCTAAAAAACTCATGTATCCCCTATAAGTCAAGTAAAGTATTAATTCAATTGCGGGAATTCAATTCCAATTTAAATCACAAAACAAAAATGTAAATAGTTTAAAAGTTAAACATTAAAAGTGAACTCCCTTTTGAAATGAAGCTTGGTTATTTCTATTTGGGGGTTACCTTAAACCAACATGAACCTACAAAAGAGAATTACTCAATTAAGTGAAATTATCATGTCATTGATGATAAAAAAATTATAGGAGGGTGTAGGATACATGTTTGATTAATTTCTATGACTGAATTTCAAAAATAAATTCCTAACCATTAAAATGAATGTAATAAAAAAATGTAAAGGATAATTCTTGGTTTGATCCCCCATGTGTGCGTTGTCTTATTTTACATCCTCCAAGGGGTAGTACCAGCTATTATCCATAAATTGATGGTTGGAGGATCTTCTTGGACATGAACCACCACATGTTGTTCTCCCATATTATAGTTCTTTTTTATTTTTGAGGATAATTCCATGTATATAATACACCATATCCACCCCCTTCACAATTAGGTACCACTTTCATAATGGGGGTAAGATGAAGTACGGATCCTCCTCCTCTTCAGTTGCTACTTGTGCGTTGTCTTCTTCAAAATACATTGGTTTCTCCAGACATGATTCATGAAAATAATAATCAAATGGGGATTCAAAATATAACTATTAAGTATTAATTGCAAAATCATACCTTTTAAGGATGGAAACTTGTATATTTGGTTCTTCAAGCATTATATTTGGAATCTCTTCTAGTACACCTTCAAGTAGATGATCAATGTCCTTAGAGAGCTCCAAGTATTCCTCAAAATGTGCAATTTCTTCCTCTTCATCTTCCTCCAAGGTGATAAAAAGATTTACTAAATATGAAAATTCAAAATCATAAGGAGTGATACTCAAATCGGATTGAATGAAATCTGAATAGATAGATTTCACGAATGGATCAACTCCCTGTGCTACTTATGGTTCAATCACTTCGTCAGTGATAGGTTCTTCTTGGATTCCATCTTCACTTGATAAAGGTGGGAAGTTAGGATCCTCCATTTTTTATTCTATTTCTACCACTTGGGTGGATTCTTCGTCTTCCAAGGCCAGATATAGGTGTAGTGGTGGTTTTTGTTCTACTTTGTATGGAATTAGGAGATCATGTTTCATTTCAATTTCCACCCATTTTTTAAAAAATTTATCCAAATTCACATGATCAACCTATTTTAAATCAGTAGGAAATTTTATTTTAAACATGTCCTCCAGAATTGGTTGAGAGAGGTTGAATTGATCATCAATAACATCCCCTTTTACCCCCTCGGGTTCATCAACATCAAAAACCAGTGGTGAAATTTCTTCCACAACTTACTTAAGATCGTTCCCCAGTTTATGCTCGGGTTTCTCAATATGTGTTCGAACATATTCAAATGCTATTTACATTTTTCTACCCAATTCATCTAGAGTATTTCTATCCCTATCTACCTGGGAATTCAGATCTCTATAGTCCACTTCTGGTTCTTGATATTGAACATGCAACTAATAATCCCATGCATGATAATTTGAATTTGAATACATCATTGAAAAGGTTTTTTTAAAATTTTTTTAAAATAAAGAAAAATATCTAAAATTATAAAATAGGAAAAGTAAAGTAAACAACTGATTATCTCCCCAGCAACGACACGAGTTTTTACCCATTCCTGTCACGGGGTGTGGAAAAATAAAATTTCTATGTGTTCCTAGTATAACACAGTTGCTGACCAGTGTCATCTCACTTATGGAGCATCACATTTCGTTCAATCACTAATTTATTGTGACACTCCAAGCTTCCATAATACATTTCCGTTTTAATAATCTATTTGCTTGCATTGTACGCAACATGGAGTTGTAACACATCACGACCAATGAAACTAGCCATTATGAATACTAATACCCACTTTTGGAAATTTTATAAATTTTAATTTTCAAAATTGACTTCATTTTTTGATTTGGAATATCAAAATTAGCTTAAGGAGAGTTTTTGGTTTTTTTGGATAACTTTCAATTTTTGGCGAATAGTGAAAAACACTACGTTATTATTTAGAACCGACTTATTATTTAAATATTTTGTTATTTTATTTTAAATTTTTTATGTCAAAATAGATACATAAAACCTATATATGTTCAATGTAATTCACTGGATTCCTTTTATAAAAAGTTTAGATATATAAAATTTTATTGAACTTTTTACCGTATTTTACCCACCTTCTAGCCGCATTTACAAATTTTCATAAAACATAATTTTACCACTTATGTGAGTTGAATTTAAAATATCTAAGAGACACAGTTGATATTAGAATGTAATATTTGGTTCGATAAGTTGAAAAAAAATATTTTCTAAATAGTAACTTTTGAATTTTATTTACCATAGTTAAAAGTAAATAGGGTAATTAAGGGTAAAATTGATATTATAATAACCCTAACACATGTTATAATTCTATGTGAAAACTGTAATTCAATCAAAAAATAGTATCATGGAAATATGATCTCTTTTGGTCCACATGGATTGGATTTTTAGATTTATTATTATTTAATTTAATGGAGATTTAAAAGAGTTAAATTCAATGTTTAATAACTAAACCATTTTTAATATGGTGTTATACATAAGATAAATTCAACTATAAACATTCATTAGAAATATAAATAAATTTCCTATATAATGTTATTTTATTTATAATTTTCAGACATTAAATAATATAATTTATTTATGACACAATGATTATGCAATAATTACCTTATTAATGAAAGATTAAAATAATTGATATTATAAATTTATTAATATATTTAATTTGAGACTTTTGATGAATTAAACTAATTTTATAGGTTAATATGACATTTTAGGGTTTATTGAATTATTTCTTTTCTTATTATTCATATTGTTATGATTTTCACAAAAAGAAAATACTAAATAGTTTCAAAATTGACATAATTGAGTTTTTAAAACAAATACTATATTATTAATTGATATAATATTTCAAAAAATATACGGTTCATAAAAAGTACTAAGATAAGGTTATAAATATTAATAATTTACCACTTTATGTGTTCTTGTATTCTTAATGTATGTTTATTAACCATATAATATAAATATATTAAGAGACATGGTAAATGTCAAACTATTTAACTAAGAGTTATATCTAAAACAAACAATTAATATGGTAACCTAAACCTGTCTAAAACCTATTGTTTGATAGGTTTTCGAACCATACCCACCTTATCCTCAAAATAAACCATATTGAGGCATTATAAAGAAAAAATTATTTTATTATGAAATAATATTTCAAGCTTTTCCTAAAGTGACCCTCACATCTCTTATAAAAGGTTACTTCCCCTTCTCTTAATTTCACACCTCCAATGACATTTGGCTCGGCCACCCCAACCCAAATATCCTCCTAACATTAATCCCTTCATCCTATAGGCCTTACTTTCATCAGAAAGCTAACCTAGGGAGCCCTTTTAATCTAATCAAATGAAAGAACCCAAAGAAGAGGTAAATATTTCGTCACCTCTTTCAAGTTCTTTTCTTCTTCCACTTCCTATTTCCTTATTGTTTCCATTATAAAATAATAACTACTTTATATTCAATATATTCTTATGTTATTATAAAAATGGTACAACCATATTAATTATTCTATCCAACATATGAATGACAGAGTCACCATACGTTCGTACGTACGGCTTACCGTCTCCACGTCATGGTGTAGTTTGTTATTCAAACACTTCATTATTTGGAAGGGTATAATAATGAGCATAACTGATTTGAATAATAAATATAACATTTTAATGATACTGTATATATGATATAACATCCAATTAAATATGATTTCACAATAAATATAATGATATTGTCGCCCGTGCGTACGTACAGATTATCATCTCCATGAACGCGATGAGATTTATTCCCCGTCATGAACATTCAAGAATAATTTTCATTTTATGATTAAAAATAATGTTTGTTAACATAATATCATCCTATATATTAATCAATTAAATCTTATTCATAACAAACATGGCTTATGTAAACAATTATATAAAGGAAAACGAATTAGTTAACACCCAAAATTAGGATACTACTAAAATATTATTAACAAAGCAATATTAAAGGATTGTATATGATATCATATTTTTGTATATAGTACTTTTATAATTTAATAAAAATTATTTAACTATTATATAGGAGGTTAACATACCATAAACTAAGAAAAAATATAAGGTAAGGGTTAATTTCACAATCTCTTTATTATCTGAGGATGATTTTACGTAACTATCTGTTGAGACCTCTTTATCATCCACATCCAAGTTTCTTAAAAATGTATTTCAAAACATTTTTAATATTTACTAGAAAATGGGTTAATGTCATTTATACCCTTATTTTAATTTTTATGAAATGGTTTGAAAGGAATCTTTTTGTCATTTTCCAAACGAGGTACTTTATGACCTTTTCGACAAAATTAAGTTAAGAATGTCTTTTTTAACTTATACGGAAGGGTGGCTATTTTACACCATTATATCATCATAGAAGATTCCCATAAAATATTATAATAATATATTCAAAATAAATGTTTTATTTTATAAATATTGGACTTTTAAATAATTTCCAAATAGAAATAGGTAATTATTTCAAATTATATTCATTCCATCTATGTCAACATCCTTTGATGTATTTTAAACTTTTTTGAAGTTGATACAAATCATCTATATTGTATTGAAGGTTTTTTTATATGTTTGACTCTATATGGGTTATTTTTACACCATTCATGGATTATAGATAAAGTATTAAAATTAGTATGCTAGTTTTAATATGAATGCTTATGTTATGTTTAAAGCTTTTCATATGTGGAATGTATTGGACTTAGTAAGTGATGGGTGGGGCCCTCTATATCTTCTCAATGCATTAGTGGGTCTCATGATACAAAATATTTTCTTGGCAGAAGTCCTTGACAAAATCTTATTTTTAGTCTTGGCACAAGGCCTTGAATATGTGGTTATGATGTCTAGCATTATGCATTCCATCATTTTGAAAGTGGCTATTGATATTGCATGTGATTCTTAGACTAGTAAAAAATACATGTGAAAAAATAAATGGCATTATTTGGTTTTATATTTACAATATTATAATGAATTTTATGTTTAAAAGGCTATGGTATTAGTCTTATACATTTCCTTAAATGTTTTTTTCTCATTTTTGTATGTTTTCTCTATATTGTTATCCTTATTGAGCATCTGATCTCACCCATTTCTATGTTTTATTTTTCCCAGGATGTGAACAAGTATTTTATGGTTGACCTATAGGGATAGGATAATGATATAAGTGTGTTAAGAAGGGGACAAAATGTTTTTGATGTTTTTATTTCATGATGTAAGGTAAAACTTATAAATGTATTTAGAACTTCCATGGCTACTAAACTAGACTATATTTTGGGACATGATTCCTTGTATAAGACCAATGTTATTTAATAATTAAATGACTCTAGGTAACTGGGGTTGGGGCATTACAGTCGGTAACAATGAATTTTTAGTACAATCCTTTGAAGCTAGATTTCAAAAAATTCAGATTAGATAACATTACCCTAAGATAGAATTTGAGGATTAGTATACAAGAAAATCCTAAAATTTTGGAACTATAGGGATTTTGTGAGTTTTCTATGAAATAAATCCCTTTCTAGATACGAGAAGGTAGAAGTAGCTCTGGCACATATGTACTTAGAGGTAAAAACCCTAAAACACCGCTTTGAGCTAGACTCGAATGGGAACTGGTGCATGACAACGCGCCTTGCTACACTCTTGGTTAAGAAACTCCCAGGGGATATGCTTAGGATAATTCCCATTTTCATTACAAACCATTATGAAGGATTTATGAGTATATACTTCTTCAAGGAAAACATTTTTATTATTATGGATTATATCATAAACTTTTCAATTTATGTTAACTATTTTACGAGTTTGGAATTATGTATTGTGATTCATAAACTAATATAATGTATTCCATTGTTTAGAAATGGCACCTAGTGGAAGGAATGTAAACTGTATCAATGCTCTTAATCTATGTAGGTATTTTCATCCTACTCAAGCACATTATAGTTGAGCTGGTGACGAAACTGGTGCTGATTAGCTTATCACCATACTGGGACAACTCACCCAGGTTATGAATAATAACCATGCCCATATGGAGCACCCTGATACACAATGTAGGGGATAAATTTTGGACCTCTTCATGAGGAAACAACCACCAACATTAAATGGGATTACAAATCCATTACTACCTGATAAATTGATAAATTCCTTAGAGAGATTATTTCATGCTTTGGGGAGTAGCGAAATGGAAGAAGTTGTCAGGGCAGTTTATCTTCTCACGGGAGATACAGATCAAAGGTGGTTATTAATCCCAACCACAAAAGAAGATGAAGAAGTATTAAACATTGAATGGAGAATGTTTAAAGGGATTTTCATAGAAAAATAATTTCCCTATGACCATCGAGCTGGTCTAGAAAGACAATTTCTGAGTCTCAGGTAAAAAGAGGATGATAATTTTGCAAAGTATGACGCTAACATTACAAGGATAGCAAGGCATGAAACATATTATATACGTAACCCAAGGAGTAATATTGATCAATTATTTTATGGGTTAAAACCATTTCTCCATCGATCATTAGTCTCACAATCCTTCTCATCATATGAAGTTATAGTCTCATGTGCTATCAAGACAGAAAAGGAATTTTCTATGTCTTACGACTTTAAAGAAGAGAAAGAGAAAAAGAGATATGTTGAACAATCTAGAAATAGAAATAAAGGGAAGAAGGAAAATGTTGAATATCCATACTGTGGTAAATGTGGGAAGAAACACCCAAGTACTTACCTGAAGGGAATGGGAATCTGTTAAAAGTGTTGTGAAAAAGGACAATAAGCTCATGATTTGAAGGTAAAGAAATAGTTTTTCAATGTTTAATGGTACAATTGAAGACAAAATGGGAAATATGAAAATGAATGTCCTAAGTGCTAATGGAAATTACCTCAGAAAAGGCCATGGGAGAAAGGCCAAACTTATGCGATCACTACTGCTGAGGTTGAAGCTCTGAAAGATGTGGTGGTAGGTAATTTAATGGTTTCCTCAAGTTTATCCAATGTTTTATTTGATTCTAGATCATTACTTTGTTTCATATCTTCCTAGTTTTCTAAGAAAATTAGATATTTTCAATTTGACGTAACAAGTGGTTTATCAGTCAAAACACCTAAGGGAAGTATCATCGAAAGAACGTTTTGTGAATTAGTTACCATGAGGGCATATAAATGTTCTTTATCTGATGATCTCATCGTCATACCCATGATTGAGTTTGATATAATCCTAGAAATGGATTTGATCTCGAACCATGATGTGAGAATTTATTGTAAAAAGAAGGATGTTAAAATCTTCTATGATGATAAGAAGTACCTTATCTTTAGAGAAAAAACATAACCACCTAATTTTTATCTTGATCTTCCCCCTGTAGCACTACTAAATTCAATTATTGGGGAAGAAGATAATGAAATAACTATGTGTGAGGAAAATAATATTCTAATAGAGGACACACTTATTGTGAAAGAATATGTTGATGTGTTTCTAGAGGATTTACCTGGACATCCTCCAGTATGATAAATTGAGTATTCCATTTATTTAATTCCTTGTTCATGACCCATAGTGAAAACCCCTTATAGAATGGCCACTTTGGAATTAGTGGAACTAAAGAAACAACTAGAGTAATTGAGTAACAAGGGATTTATTCTCCCTAGGGCTTCTCCATGGGGTGCCCATGTCCTTTTGTTAAAAATAAGGACAAATCTATGAGGTTTTTCATTGACTACAGAGAGATCAATGATATAAAAATAAAGAAAATGTATCCCATACCTCGCATTGAGGATTTATTTGACCAACTTCATGGAGCTCAATATTTTTCAAAGATTGACCTTCGATATAGATATCATCATTTGTGTGTGAAGAATGAAGACATTCTAAAAACATCATTTCGAACCAGATACAGGCATTACATGTTTACTGAAATGGCTTTGGGATTGACTAATACACCCTCTATCTTCATGGATCTAATGAATATAGTTTTCAAGGAATATCTTGATGAATTTTTAGTGGTATTTGTTGACTATATTTTGGTATACTAAAAAATCTATGAATATCATGAAAATAACATGCGCATTATCCTAATGACTCTTATAAGAAATGAATTATATAGGATGTTAAGAAATTTTGAATTCTGGCTTCAAGAGATTTCTTTTCATGGCCATATTGTTTATAATGATGGAATCCCTATTGATCCTTCAAAGACCAAGGTAATCCATAAATGTACAACACCAAAAAGTGTAACTGAGGTCTGCGGTTTTATTGGGTAAGTGGGTTATTATCAGCATTTTGTTTAGAATTTTTCCCGATTGGCTAACACATTAACCAAGATCACTCATAAAGGGTTTAAATTTGTTTAAACACAAGAGTATGAAGAATGTTTTGAAGAACTGAATAGAATATTAGTAAATGCACCTATATTGACTCTACCATCATGGAATGATGGGATTGTTATTTATAGTGATGCTTCAAATAAAGGACTTGGTTGTGTCCTTGTGTAGAATGATAGAGTTATTTTTTATGCAGCACGGCAGTTAAACATTCATGAAATGAAATATCCCACTCATGATCTTGAGTTAGCAATGGAAATCTTTGGTCTGAAAATATGTAGACACTATCTCTATGGTGAAAAATGTGAGATTTATACTGATCACAAGAGTTTGAAGTATATTTTATCACAAAAAGAACTCAACATGATGAAAATTTGATGTCTTGAAATACTCAAGGATTATGATTTCACTATACAATACCACCCATGGAAGGAAAATAAGGTGGTAGATGCTTTGACCAGAAAGGATCATGTAGTTTGTAACAAGATGACTGTTGAAAAGCATCCTATATACATGGATCTAGTAATGATGGATATGGGAATAACCATGGAAGCAAAAACATCAATGATTTTTCAAATTGTTGTCAAACCATCTTTACTAGAAAGGATAAAAAGTTATCAGACTAATGATGAGGAATTTAAAAAGAAGATTAAAGCTATGAATGATGGTAGATTGATTGAATTCATATATGAAGAAGGAATTTTGAAATTTGGGAAGAGGCATTGTGTTACTAACATACCTGATCTAAAAAGGGAATTGTTTGATGATTCTCATCGCGTCAATTTTTCTATACACCCTATAAGAATGAAGATATATAGGGATTTGAAGGAACATTATTGGTGGGACAACATGAAGAGGGATATTACTAATTTTGTGTCATGATGTATGGTTTGTCAACAAGTGAAAGATAGAGGGAAATAGTCTGGAGGAGTCATGAAACCTCTTCCCATACCTGAGTTGAAATGGGATAATATTATGATAGACTTTTTCATGGGACTACCAAAGACTCATAGAAGGAATGATGCAATATGGGTCACTGTTGATAGTCATACCATGTCAGCACATTTTCTTGATATAAGAGAAGATCTACCACTTGAACATCTGGAAAGACTATATATTAATGATGTTCTAAGACTCCATTGTCTACCCCTATCGATTGATTCTGATTGTGATCCATGTTGTACATAAATATAATGAAAAAGTCTTCAGAAGGCCCTAGATACTATACTTTTATTGAGCACTGCCTACCACCCTCAAACCAATGGACAATCAGAACTGACTATTCAAACCTTAAAAGACATGTTGATATCTTGCTCACATGACTTTCAAGGTATGTAGTATCAATATTTACCTATGGCAGAAGTTTCCTATTGCAATAGCTTCCATTAAATTATTCATATGGATCCATATGAAGTGTTATATGGAAAGAGATGTCGCACACCAACTTGTTGGGATGATGTTGGTGAAAGAAAACTCATAGTCCCAGAACTTGTTGAGGAAATAATGGAAAAAGTGAAGATTATCTGAACCCTCATAAAATAATCCCAAAGTAGTAAAAAGAGTTATGTCGATAACCGAAGGAAGTATTTGGAATTTCAAGTAGGATCCCATGTTTTCTTGAAGGTATCGCCATGTAAGGGTGTTATACATTTCGGTCAGAAGGGTAAATTATGTCCCAGGTACATCAGACATTTCAAAATTCAAGAACGAATTGGAGTTATATCTTATCTTTTGGAAATGCCTCCAAGTCTCTCCAAAGTTCATTATGTGTTCCAAGTATCACTATTGAGAAAATAAATGCCTGACCTAACGCATGTACTCACCTATGAGGAAATTGAACTAGAACCTGATTTGTCTTTTTGTGAAGAGCCTATCAAAATTCCTGATACCAAAGAACAAGTGCTGAGAAACTGAATGTCTCTTCTGGTAAATGTTCTATGGAGAAACAATAAGATGGAAGAGGCGACGTGGGAACCCAACAGGCTTATGATGAAGAACCACCCTAATATTTTTATGCAATAATAATCTAAAAATTTCGACGATGAAATTATTTTATGGACTGGATAATGTTACACCCCAATCTTCCATGGTATGTTTCCCTTTGAATAATACAGTAGCTTGGGTTCTATGCAACATAGAGTTTTAACACTCCACGACCAATGAAACTAGCCATTAGGAATAGTAATACCCAATTTTTGAAATTTTATAAAATTTAATTTTCAAAATGGACTTCATTTTTGGTTTTGGAATATCATAATTGGCTTAGGGTGAATTTTTTGTATTTTTCTAAGAACTTTCATTTTTTGATGAATAGTGAAAAACACTGTGTTATTGTTTAGAACTGACTTTTTATTTAAATAATTAGTTATTTTATTTTAATTTATTTTAGGTTAAAATCGATACATAATACCTATATATGTCCAATGTAATTAATTGGAGTCATTTTATAATAATATTAGATATATAAAATTTTATTGAACTTTTTAGCGTCTTTTACCCACCTTCTAGGTGCATTTACAAATTTGCATAAAACATAATTTTACCACTTCTATGAATTAAATTTCAAAAATCTGAGAGATGTTGTTGATATCAGTAAGTTAAATGTGGTTCAATAAGATTAACATAATTTTTGGTAAATAGTAATTTTTGAATTTTATTTACCATAGTTAAAAGTAAATAGGTTAATTAAGGGTAAAAATGATATTATAATTACCATAACACAAGTCATAATTCTATTGTATAAGTGTAATTCAACCAAAAACAGCTCTATTAATAAAATATGATCCCATTTTGTCCACATGTATTAGATTAGGACATTTATTATTATTTTATTTTAAGAAGAGTAAAAGGAGTTAAAATCCATGTTTAATAACTAAACCATTTTTAATATAGGGTTATACATTATATAAATTCGACTATAAATATTTATTATAAAGATAAAATGATTTCATACATAATAGTATTTTATTTATAATTTTTAGACATCAACTAATTTAATTTATTTTTGACATAATGATGATGCAGTAATTACCCTGTTAATGAAAGATTAAAATAATTCATATTATAAATATGTAAATAAATGTAATTTGAGACTTCATAAATTAAAAAAAAATCTGGGTTAATATTACAAGTTATTTTTGATTAAATAATTTTTTATGAAGCAATCAGGCTGTTTGATTTAAAAAAACAAATACTAAATAGTGTCAAAATTGACGTAATTGAGTTTTTAAAACAAATACTATATTATTAATTGATATAATATTCATAAAAATATAAGGTTCAGCCAAAAGACTTAGATAAGGTTTTATATATTAATAATGAACCACTTAGGGTTCTCTTTTCTTGTTATAGTATGTTTATTGACCATATAATATAAAAATACAATGAGACGTGGTAAATGTTAAACTATTTAAAAGAGTTAAAGCTAAAAGATAAGGTTAATTTGGTGACCTAAACCTGTATAAAACCTGTTGGTTGAGAGGTTTTAGACCCATACCCAACTTATCCTTATAATAAATCATTTTATATCCATTAGAAACCATAAATGATTTTATTATAAAATAATATTTAATGCTTTTCAAAAAGTGACCCTCACCACTCTTATAAAAGGGTACTTCCCCTTCTGTTAATTTCACAAATTCAAAGCCATTTTTCTCGACCAAAACCAACCCAAATATCCTCCCAACATTCCTCCATTCATTATAAAGGCCTTTATTTGGTCATAAATCCATCCTATGGAGCCCTTTTGATCGAATCAAAAGGAAGAACCTGAAGAAGAGGTAAATATTTCATCACCTCTTTCAAGTTCTTTTCCACTTCCACTTCCTTTTTCTTTGTTGTTTCCATTCTAAAATAATAACTCCAGAATATTCTATATAAATTTATGTTATTATAAAAATAGTACAACCATATTTATTATTCTATCCATCATATGAATGAAAAAGTCACCATAAATGCATACATACGGCTTACCGTCTCCATGTCATGGTGTAGTTTGTTATTCAAGCACTTCATTATTTTGATGGGTATAATAATGAGTATAACTGATGTAAATAATAAATATAACATGTTATTTATTCTGTATATATGATATACCATCCAATTACATACTATTTCACCATGAATATAATGATATTATCGCTCATGGGTACGTAAGGATTACCGTCTCCATGAACGTGATATGATTCATTCCCCCTCGTCATCATTCAAGAATAATTTTCATTTTATGATTAAAAAAATATTTATGAACATATTTTAATTCTTTATATGAATCAAATACATCCTATATATAACAAACATGGCTTACGTATCCAAGCATATAACAGAAAATGAATCATTTAACACCTGAAATGATGATACTACTGAAATATTATTACCAATGAAATATTAAGGGATCATATATGATATCATATATATATATATAGTTATTTTATAATTTAATAACAATTTTTTAACTATTACAAAAGATTTTAACATACCATTTAATAAGTAACATTACAAGTTATGTGTTAATTTGAAAATCTCTTTATATCTGAGGTTGTTTTTACGTAAGTATTTCTTGGGACCTCTTTATCATCCACAGCCATGTTTCATAAAAATGTATTTCAAAACATTTTTACTATTTTATAGAATATGGGTTAATGTAACTTATACCATTGTTTGAATTTATAATAAATTGTTTGAATGGAATCTTTCCATCGTTTTCCAAACAAGGCACTTTATGACCTTTTTAACAAAATTGAGGTAAGAATGTCTTTTTTTAACTTATACGGCGAGTGTGGCTATTTTCTGCCATTATATCGTCATAAAAGATTCCCATACAATGTCATACGAATATTTTCAAAATAAATTTTATCTTTTATAATTATGTGACTTTTAAATGATTTCAAAATAGAAAGAGGTATTTATTTCAAATAGTTTTCATTTCAACTATGTCAACATACTTTGATGTATTATAAACTTGTTTGAAGTTGATACAAATCTTCCATACTTTATTCAAGGTTTTGTGTTATGTTTGACTATAGATGTGTTATATTTACTCCATTCATGGTTTATGGATAATGTATTGACATTTCATATTCTAGTTTTAATATGAATTTTTATGTTATGTTTAAACCTTTTGATATGAAGAATGCATTGGACTTAGTAAGTAACAGGTGGAGCCTGAAATAGCTCCTCAATGCATTGGTAAGTCATATGAGACAAACTAGTGTATTTGAAACAGGCCATGACAAAATATTTTTTGTAGTCTTGGAACAAGGCCTTGACTATGTGTTTAAAAAGTCGGGTATTATGGATTCCATCATTATGAAAGTGGTTATTGATATTTCATGAGATTATTCGACTAATAGAATATCCATGTAAATAAGACTGAAAATTATATTTTTATTTGATTTCCAAAATCTTCTTTTGGGTGAGTAGAAACCATAAAATTCCAGATAACTGATTTAAAAAACACTACAAAATACACTACATCTTTCAAAAAAGTCATATGCCTATCAGTTAAACCAGATTCGAAATTAAAAAATTGAGAAATGTCATAGCCTCAGGCTGCAAACCCAGAGCATTTTGAGCCACGAGCCGCAGACCATGACGCACTAACTAACCCATAACCATCATTATATTCTGATCGAGAAACACCCGTCAGAGCCATCCTCCACATCGCTAGGAATACCACATCAAACCCACAAAAAAAACTATCTTCATAGAATCCAAAAATAACATCAACCAACAATAACCGAGTCAAATAAATCACCATCACTTCACCATCACCATAACCATCAACGTAGACTCAAATTCCATAACAAAAATATAATTACTTGAAACAGAACAACTTCACCAAGTGATCACAAATCACACACAGTAGTTCAACCAAAATTATAACGCAATTCAAAAATCATGGAGATAAAAATATCACATGAATGGAAGCCACCCGACCGCTAGAAGATGCCAGAAGAAAGGATATTCTGCAATCCAGATCCCCAATCCCATCGCTGCCTTCAAGACCACACTCAAAGACCACAAGGAACCTCCCAACGCTCCCAAAGCTAGCACAAAAACAGGACTGTAACTCTCAGACTGTAGGTCTGGTACTCGACCACGGACTCACCATGTCGCCGTGAGAAACCCTAGCCAAATCGAAGGATGGGGCATGAAGAAGGACCAACAACAATGTACAAGATTCGAGCCCATGAAGCTATAGAAAGAGAATCGCACACCATGGCCACACCGAGAAGAGGAGCAGAAGAGAGGATTCATCACCGCCTTGATCTGGAGGAGAGAAAGGCAGTGACCGGAGGAAACCCTAGCACTGCGAAGCCCCTTACATGCTCATCCTCCCGTCTCTATGTGATATTACTACTCAGCATTGTTAGCTAAATTAGAGCCTCAAATATCTATGTGAATAAGTAAATGGAATAATTGATTTTATCATTTTTATATTATGCTGAAGTTTATGTTTAAACAGATTTTTTAGCCTTATACACTGCCTTAAATGTTTATTCTTATTTATAAAAGTTTCTTCTATATTGTTATCCTTACTGAGAAACTGATCTCACCCCTTTCAATTTTTATTTTTTCTAGGATGTGAAGAAGTATCTTATGATTGACCAGTAGGGATAGACTAAGGGTATAAGTGTTTTGAAAAGGGGAAAAATGTTGTTGATGTTTTTATTTAATTATGTGATGTAAATATTATGAATGTATCTAGTACTTCCAATGCTACTAAACTTGTCGGTCTTTAGAGACTTTATTCCTTGTATCATGCCAATGTTATGTAATAATGCACCGACTCTAGGTAACTAGGGTCATGGTGTTATATTTATAATCCACCAAATCTAGTTATTTATTTAAAATTAAGTTTTTTAAGTTTTGGAAATCATGAAATTAAAATAATGAAATGAAAAATTTAAATCAAAATTTAGATGCAGACAAAATGTATATTAGAAAGAAAGAACTTTGTCCTGGGGTTGGATAACACAGGTTCATTCATTATTTATTTATTTATTAAATTAAATTTGATAATTAATATATTGAAACCTCATTGATAAAATATGTTCCCTTGATTTATTGAGTGTATGGTTTTAGTATGCATCGGTCACACCAAACCACACCTCCTCCAATAGTCAAATAGAGTAACACAACAACCGAGAATGCTATCCCAAAAAGACCTGGCTCCACCGCATGTTGTTTCATCACTTATGGCAACCCCAAATCCACCGTATGAAGGTTTTTCCTAAGATAAGGGATGTAAAATGAATTAATCACAGAAAATAAATGCATTTGTAAATAGTGTCATGGTGGACAACCACTGCACCCTTGTAATATTCCCACCTCCACCACAAATAGATTTAAAACATATTTAATTTGATGTTCAATAATGAATAACACTGTGTAACCTCCCCAAGGGAAAATCCTCAGGCTAATCACTTTCCATTTCAAAGTGATTAGAGACAAATATTGAGATATGGAAAAGAGTGAATGATATAATTATTGTTTGAAACCAATGAATGATGGAAGAAAAAATGGGAAACACTTTAATAAAAAAATTAATTTGTTACATTTAAATGAAAACTAAAGGAAAAAGAAAAGGGAAGGAAAATTTATAATTCAGCGGCATGTTTCTAGTCCTCATATCTAATGTTGGTGTTGAACTACCCCTTAAGCAAGGGTGAACTCCTCCTTATATAGGCCAAGGGTTTCTATCCATGGGACTTCAAATTTTAGATCTTCAAAATCTATGTTTAAGATTTCAGGCATATTCTATCCACTGAATGTTTTATCCTATTTGGCACCACTATCCTTAGAATCACCACATGGTCCCTTCATATAGGATGCTCCAAATAGAATTTTATTTCATTCCGCCAAATATAAAATTAATTTCCCTCTTCTAGAGAAATATATGCAATATTTATTTTGGATTACCTTTTCTAGATGAGATTTCTGAAAATATCTATTGAATATTTCCCATTCAATATCTATCTTAATGAAGAAAAATCACAAAAATATTAAACATAGATACTCTCCATAAAGGTGGATTTATATTCTAATTGGCATCACAATAATTATAGATTATATGGAAAATTTATTATTAATTCACTGACATGGGGTCCATGTGGTCGTCTAGAATAAATGTCCAACTTGATTGAATTTTTCAGACCCCTAAATGGACAAATCACCTACTATCTTAAAAAACACAGTTTTAGCCTACATATATAGGTATCCTTCAAAAAACTATTCACATATATTGGATTTATATTCTAAAATATATTCATGAATTACCCAATTGATTAAAATATGTTAAATTTAAAAAATATAGAATCTTTCCAATTTTAGCAAAAAACATACAATTAATCCAAAAATGATACTAATAAACTAAAATTGATGAATTTTTAGGGATTAATTCATTTAATTCCATATAAAAAAGATGAAAATATTGTGTCTATCAATTACCCTACCCTCTGGCAGGTTTTCATACTATCTATGTAATCATGGATTGGTTGATGAAATCAGCTCACTTTCTAGTGATCAAGGAGTCAAGAATCATGGATGTTTTGGAAAATAGGTATGTGTGTGAGGTTTTTTGGATGCATGGATTTTTATTCTCCATTATCTAATATTCTGATTCATGTTTTACCATGCAAGTCTAAAACGTATTGTATAATTATTTTGGCACTTTGTAACACCTCAGCACCGATTTCCACCCTCAAACAGATGGGTATAGGGAGCAGTCTATCCAAATTCCAAAGGATATATTACGGGCATACAACTTGGTCTATAAAAGATGTTTGGAAAATCACATTATTTAGGTTGATATTTATTATAAAAAAATGTCACACATATATTGGTATGTCCCTTTTTGAATCATTGTATGGTATGTCATGTCTTTCTTTATTGTGTTGGGTCGAGGTTGGGGAGTCATCAGTTCTCATCCCCAATCTGGTGCATAGAATAATAAAAAAGTTTTGAGTTGTTTTTGAGAAGATAATTATATTTTAGGACAGAAATAATTCTTATGGTGATCATAATTATAGTCCCTTGAATTTTGTGTTTGGGTACCATGTGTTATTAATGGTTTCTTCTCGATGTGGGTAGTGGAGGTATGGCGGGAGGAGTATGCTCTCACCTCAGTTTGTTGGAACCTTTGAGGTGTTGGATCATGTTGGGGTGGTGGCTTGTCATTTGTAACTCCTACCATGATTATACTATATTCATGAAATATTGAACATATCTCAACTTTGTTGGCATATTCATGATGAATCTCATATCACTGACTAAGGAGAGTTGTATACAGAAGATGATGTGGTTTTTTTGGAGTGCCTATTAGAGATATATAAAATATTATGATAAGGTATTGTGTGGATGGATAATTCCTTTGGTTTGTGTTTTGTGGAGACATGGTGGCCTAGGGGAGACAAAATAGGAGTGTGATTCATATCTTTTTTCCCAGAACATAGGGTTATTTTGAGTGTTTCTTTTCTTTCCATTCTTGAAATTGTGATGTTTGGATCTTGTTTTATTCCAAAATGTTCCCTTTTCTTGGATATGTGATGTGTGATAAAGATTATAGAAAATTATTAAAGTAAAAAAAATACTCTTAATCAAGATTTTTTATACTATGAAATGTATTAATATTATGTGTGTGTGTGTTAGTTCCGCCAAAATGTGGATAATATCTTTATGTGAAAGATGTAATTTCTTGATTTGTGTGCTTGGGTTTGTTCTATGTGGTGATTATGAATGTTTTTGGGTTTGTTTATGTGGTGGATGAGATGGTGGTTTAGATAATTATTTCAAAGGGTGGTAGATTATTTCTAATGAAAAGGTTGTTCTTGTGTGGGATGTTTGGAGAACATTTTTTTTGGGTTTGCGGTGTTTTGTTGGTGGGGGTGTTCATTTTTAATGATAACCTTGAGAGGAATTTCATGGAATAGTTGTATGGAAGTTTTACCAACATTCCATTCTGGGTTGGTTGTGATTATCAAGTAATATAATATATTTAGATGTGTTTTATTTAATGTTTTAGACCATTCAAGCCATTACTTTTTAGTTATTCTAATGGTGGAGAAGCCATAATGATTTTTTGAGGTCATTGGAGGGGACAAGGAGGTTTTAAATTAAAATATTAATGAGGGTTCTATGGTGTTGAGTATTGGGTTAAACTATAATGGGATTTATTAAAACTTGATTATCAAGCAATATTTTAGAGAGTCTCTAGTGGATTTTGGTTCCTACTCACAAAATAATATTCTTTGTAACATAGAGAGAGGTTACAACATGGAGATGTTTTTTGTGCCCATGTGGATTAGGTGTAGGGGTATTTTCTACACTATGGAGTCCCAATTTGATTTATGGAGGATATTCCTTTATTAGGGGTAGTTATAATATGGATTATTGATACGTTGTACCCTTCTATGTTATGTTCCATGGAGAGGCCAGCTTCAGCATAGTGGATTGATATAGGTGTATTGGTGGTTCCTTCGTTTTGGGAGAAGTTGAGTCAAGGAGATAGGGTTGAGTCACAGCCATATACCAAGTCATTGTGTTATACAGAGTAGTGGTCCTTATTTAATTGTGGTCTTATCCCATTTTATCTAATTTTTGGAATTGATATATTTATAGATCTTTATGTTTCCACTAGCCATCTAGTCTATGACATGGTTCTTCCCACTTTGTTGTGTTCCCTTACTCTTTTTGAAATTTTATAGAGTAGTGTGTGAGATTTCATCATTTTCTTGTGTTTTTTAGTGTAGGTAAATATTAAAAAAGACACTTCAACATTGTATTTTATTAGGACCTTCTCTCATTTCTTTAGGTTTATGATTGTGTCCTTTAGAGGTCATTCATCCCCCTTCTTATGGCTTTCAACTCCATCCTTGGGAGTTTTATCCTTGGTGGTTTTAGGTGAGTCTCTTTCCTTTATTCTCCCATTTTTCTCTATTTTTCCTGTCTATGGGAGGTTATTGTTAAGATGATCAAAGGTATGGATGGCATTTTGGTAAGGTAATGATGTGGTTTCTATGTTTTAGACTCATAAATGTGTTATTAATATTTTTTGTTTCTCGGTGGCATCCTTCCTCTTGTCCAACCTTGTGTAGTGAATTAGAAAAATTCATCTAAGGTAGGGGATCTATCGTTTTTCAATCTTTTCTATCATTCAGTAGGGTTTATTATCATGTTATACATTCGGAAGATAGTATCTACTAGCCTAATAAATATAAATATATTTATTAATTTAAATCTAAGGTTGAATGGAATGGAATCCCATGCTTTTCCACTTTTGTTATTAATTATATTATGATTATATTTCCCTGAAGACTTTTTAAAAAACATGGTAGTTGGGGAATTTTTTTGAGAAGGTATATGATATGTGTTTTTAACCCTTTTTTAGGATTATTCGATATCACCTTGAATAGAAATAGGTGTTTAGTTATATACATCAATGAAATTAGTTACATATGTAAATTATATTTTTTGTGGGAATTCCCTAGAAAGGTAAAGTGAAAGTGATGAGAATCCCATTTCTAAAAAAGAAATGAGTAATTTGAATATTGGGTATGTGGTTGTAATGTGTGGTTGTGTTGTGTGGGTTGGATGTAATGAGATTGAGGTGTGGTACATTGAGGTTATTATGTGGAAAGTGGTTATGATGTGGAAATTGGTTGTGATATTCAAAATTAGTTGTGATGTGGTAATTGTGATAAGATGTTTTGGTGATGTGAAATTTTTTCAATTTGGGGTTTTTTGGCCTAAGAATTATTATTTATTGTTTTCTTTTGTGGCATTGTGGTAGTATCTCAGTAGAGATGGAACAAAATTAAAAATAGTTAATTGAAATTGAATGGGTTGAAATGATAAATGAACACTTTTATTTAAATGGGAAGTGTTGTTTAAATGGATGTTGATAAATGTAAAATGAATGGGATGGAATAATGGTTTGGTAGGTAATGAGAAATATGGGATATGGTTTAATTTTAATTGAAATGAAGAATGTGGGTTGGGACTCAAGGCTTGATTATGTGGTGTTTTTCATTTAGAGGTGAAAGTGATTGTGGTGGATGTTGGGAGGCTTGGTGGTGATATTGTGAGTTTGTAGATACTCTTGTTCTAAACCCATAGGATTTTATTTTATGTGGCTATATATATATATATATTTTATTATATTTTTAATTTCTATATGAACCCCACCTAGGTTGATCACCTTGTACTGACAACCAAATGTTTTGGAAATGTTTTTCTCAACATATCGAAGATGAGGATGGATGGATGGATACCCGCTCTTCCTTAATTTCTCTTCCTGATGAAAATAAAATTCATAATTTGTGATTACCAAAAGTCAAAAGTGAATTTTAGTGATTTTTTATTTGGTTTATTATGGTGAGAGTCGTTTATAGTTGTAGGAGGGAACAATGTTGATTTTATTCATGTTCATGATATCCTAAAACTCTGGTTGTGGTTGGGGTGAGATGTGATGTGATGGACCATGTTTCTTCAAGTGAGATGTGATGTTATGGTCCAAGTGTCTTTAAGAAAGATGTGATGTGATGGACCTGAAGTCTTCATATGAGATGTGATGTGATTGTCTATGTTTATTTAGGTGATATGTGATGTGATAGCTGAGGAGTCTTCAAATGAGATGTGATTTGATGCGATATATGAAATATATGGGAGTTTTAGGATGTAATACATTGGGATGTTAGAGATTTAAATTAATGATAAGTTGGTATGGGGTACCCTTATTCAATATGCTTCTTTTTATGTTATTATACATCAATGAATTATTTGGAGAGAATGCCTTGGAGAGGATGGGATTGTTTAATTGACATGTTTATGTGTTATTAGTTATTTCATTTTCTCACTAGTTCATTAATACGCTTCTTTTACATGTATGTGTGAGGCTTTGGGTATCCTACTGAGTATACTTTTATGAAAACACCACATATTTACAAATTATTTGTCATGTTTCTATGAGGAATTTGTGTACTATTCTAAATATTACTAGATTATAACATTGGTGATGGTTTTATATACCTAACTTAGATTTTCTTTTAGGAATTTATTTGGATATTCCTTTTATTTGTCTAAATTATTCATGAAGTTAGGGATGGTTTTGATTTAATATTTATATTATATCATGGATTTTATTATAGTTGATTTATACTATCTCCCGATATTATATGTTTTAGAGGTTAATTCATCACACACATTATTTTTTTATTCCATTGGTGATTTTCACTAACCTACTGCCTACTGGTGGTGAAACTCAATCTTTATTATCTATTTTTATTCATTTCCAACCTAGGATCAGTTTTTTGGAAGGAGAGGGGCACAACCCCATCAATAAGAATAATTGGATATTTCATAATCTTTATTGGGAAATGGATGTTAAAAGGTAAATACCACTATATGTGTTAATTATTTCACCTTTAGTAATGAGAATGACATTGGTGAATATTTTATGAGTTATTTAAAATATATATTCCATGAATAGGGTATCTATAACATAGATTTTACTCAAGATAATGTAATAAATTTTTTTGTGGGTGATATGAAAAATTCATTTATAACTGTTGTTCTCCCAGATTATAGAACTAAATATTCTATCTTTTCACTAAATCTGGGGAGTGGTATAGGATTGGATGTTTTTTCAATAAAATTATTAGGAAATAATGGGACATCATGTATCCAGATATCACATAAGTTTTCAAAGAATTATTCTTCAAATAATTTCTTCTAATTATCCTTAATTCACAATTTATCAGTCACATAAAAAAATATCTTATACTATTGATGTTAATTAGTATAGAACTATGAGGTTGGAGATACACATCCAAATATTTTGGTAAAGGTCCCTTCACTGAGGCTTGGTATTATTTCCAAAGAGATTTTGTTTTTTAATAAATTTGGTTTCATGCCTCTAATAAAAATACCATACTACCTATATAAAGCCTCTAAAAGAGTTAATTTACTTCCTTATAAGTGTTGGAATGGAAATATTACCCTAAAGTTGGAAATCACTAATGCTTTTACACCTTGATGTGGAGATTTATTTATCTATTTTTAAAATGCTATGGATTCTTAGAAAGATTCATCAGGCTGGTTAATTCCCTGGTCATGAGCATCAAGATTTCAATATCTATTAATGGTTCACCTAAAGGATACATTTTTTTGTTCAAGGGGTAAATAAAATGGGATCCCCTCTCTACTATTTTATTTAAATTAAGTTAATACTTCTTTGGTGGAGTCATCCTCAAATCTATTCAATAGGGGAAGATCCAACGGATTAAGGATGTAATAGATTTGAATGTCCCTTCACATCTCATTTATGTTGATGACTTATTGCATGTTTGTAAAGATGGTAGTGGATCTATTCAAACTATTGGGGACATTTTCCTACACCATGATTATGACTCAAGGTAGGCTATTTCCTTGAAAAAATCTATTACTATTTTTCAGAATGGGACATTATGTTTTAATAATATATATTTATAATTTTTTTGATGCTTATATGAGTATATCTACCTTCTAGCTACCTTATTGTTTCATTATATTATGATATATTTAATATCACTATTAGAAAAAACTTCTTTATGATATTTTTCGGTTGATTGTGTATTTTTACAAGTTTGATGTTATTGAAAAAGGTAATTTTTTAAAGGATGTGTGATGTTTTCTATGTTTTTTTGGATAACTTGGATAGTAATAAGAGTTGGCGTGAATGTTTTAAAGGATCACACAGAGAAAAAAAGTGAAAAAGGATCACATGGAGTGAATAATTCATAAAGGATCATGTAGAGTGTGTATGTTCAAAAGGATCACATGGTGGCACATAAGTCCTATGGGATCATGAAGAGAGTTTTCTAGACATGGTGGACATGTATTGTGTTCATTCAGAATAAAGTGATGAATGGAAGTCTTATGATCATGAGATTTGAGGGAGGTCATAGGATCACATTAATAAAATATGATCATGTTGTCCATGTGAGTATAAGGGGATCACGTAAAGGATTAATAGAAAGTGCTTGAATGAAGATTGGTTGGAAATTATGGAGACTTATTTTCGTTATTCTAAATCACATGACTGCATGACATTAACTGGATCTCATGATGGAATCACGTGAATAACTTGAAGAAAATTTCACTGACCACCACATTATTTCCATTTGATTTTATGATGGAATCACATGAAGAAAATGAAGATAGTTTTACCAACCAATGAATGATTGTCAATGGTTCATGTTATAGGGTCACATAAAGTACTTCAATACAATGTTTTTGACCACTATAGAACAACTAATGGATCTCATGTTGGATTCACATGAGATGATCAAATGCAATGAAATTGATTAAGGTGTATGGGATTACAAAAAAAACATGTCATGGAGGTTGATCATAAAATCCAGAACTACTTTCATGAATCACTTGAAACATGTCACGAAGGATGATCATGAAAGTCATAACTAATCACATAAAGCACTAGTGACATAGAACTTGTTATGTAGGTTGATCGCACAACCCATAAATGATTATTTGAGCCATATAAGGGTGATGGTAAGGTTGTTGAGGTGTTGTAATCGACTGTTAACCATGATATTTTGAGTAAAGGTGGTAGATTTATACCTATAAATACAACTTAACCCATCCTTAAGAAGAAAAAATGTTTTCATGAGTGGTTAAATTTGAAGAAAATCATAGAAGAAGGATTTCTCATGAATAGAAGAAGTTTATGTGAATGAATTCACATAAGTGATTCATGTAAGAAGAATAAGGTCTTGTGCTATAGTCACAAGAACCACATATTTTGTAGAAGTTCAATGAAATGGTTCTTACAAAGAGAGTTATGTGCTGAGTGTATTTGTACATAGGCAGACCCTTCAGAGTCACACGATCCACATGAACAGAAAAAGGCCCGATGTCAGATTCATTCCATCCACCTGACAAAAACAATGTATTGTGATCTATATAACCTGAATAGAGTCTCACAGAAGAGTTATGCATCAGGCTCTGGAAAAGGATTCTTGTGAAAGGGTTACATGTCATGGAATCATGGAAGGACATACAGTTCGAGGTTACCCAATGAGTAATACTACTTTATATCTCTGTTTTGAAGAAGCAGAAGACATAAAAAACTAAACCATTTGAATATACTTGTATATGGATTTTATTCATTGATATATATTTGTTATTGAAAGAATTTGATGTTGTATTACAAAAAATTAAGGGATTTCTAAAATAATATTAGAAAGAGGAAGTCTAGAATCTCTTAAAGAAGTTTCCAAAGATAGAAGGAGTTTACATGATCTCATATGCAAAGGTGATTCTCAATGGGATGTACGCATAAAGGCTATAAATCATCACATGAATTTCAAATGTGATTATCTTACATTCTATGAAACTCTCAATAATAGAAGATATTTCTCTTTAGCCTATGGGTTAATTGTTTTTGCTTCTAAAAAATTGGTCAGATGAGGTATGTGTGAGGGAAGTGATCCTGATGAGATAGTGAATCTAACCCAAACTATTTAAGGGCAGTGATACTAGCATTGAGTAACCTAGCCTAAACCAACAAGTTGTGAGAATAGTGATTTTGGTGCACTAAAAAACTATTGGAAGCATTATCCTTGGACTTGACCATAGTGGTGATCCATGTAAAAATAACTATTTCATTTTTATTTCGTTATTTATATAATGTTATTACATCATCATTATATAATTTAGGAATGGATAATATCATAAAAACACTAAATATAAAAATAAATTACCCTCATAATAAAGAGGTCGAGCTCCTGTGGGTCAGGAATAATTTTGTAAAGAATATTCATACCCAAATTCACCCATCCCATAAAGGGTATTTAAGACCATTTTGGACCTACCATTTGGTATCAGATAATAGGTTACTTTTATTAAATTTTTTACTCAGTATTAATCAATTTTACATCCTAATATGATGTTTTAGTTTTCATTTTTTTATTATAGAAAAGGGAAGAACATAAAAAACGAAGAATCTTCCTAGTGGGATTTTTCAATGTAGATATGTTTATGGAAGAGTGTGATTTAGTTGATGGAAATCAAAAACTTATTAGATTTTGAAACTATTTACTCATTAAATAATTATTTAGGAATGAGTGATGAACCTGAAATGAAAAGTGATGTTGGAACTACTGATGATGAGGAAATTAAAATAAGGTCAAAATAGAAATTTTCCACATGAAAAAGGAATTGGATAATAAATTAAAAGAAGATAAAAAGTCTTAAGATATTTAGATCCAAGCTTAGGAAATTTTAGTAAAAAGATAAATGGTTTAAATAAAATTATTTTTGATGAGGCCATAGATATAGGGGAGAGGAATGAATCTAAATACAAAGACCAACATTTAATGTCTATAGAGATGTAAAAAAATAAATATGTTGACATGGGAAAGAATTTTAACACAAAATAAATTCATAATAGAAGATTATAAAAATGATGACATTGCTACACATATATCGGAAGTGGTTCAAGATAAGGTGTGATTTAAAGATTTTATTACTCATATTAATTGTAAAATTAAGGTTATAAGAGAAATGGTGGATAATATCTCCATAGAATTTTAAGATGAGATGAATAATTGGAATAATATCAAGATACATCTTAATGATCTACTTGAATCAAGGCACAAAAAGATTTAATAATTTGGGGAAGTTACTAAATTAGTCAAGAAATAAGTGGAACAATCTAATTCCAATTGTAATCTTAAATTATAAGATTTATTTCATTTTATTATTTTTTAAATAATTCAGTAGGTAAAAATTAAATCAAAATTAAATATGTTATTCTATATGAAAAACATGTAATGATTGTCTAATCCTAATGGACATGTTCTTTTGGAAAATCTGGTACTTCCTATGATGAACACTATCTTATTCATGACACGAATATAGTAACAAAAAGTTCCAGAAATAGAGAAAATTTTATAGGTTTTAGAAATATATTGAAAAAGAGTTTTTCAAAAATTAATGACAACATGTTCTATTATTGTGAGATTCATGGTCATATTCCATGTTATTTTTTTAAACCGTGGAATATATTTCATGTTTTAATCATATAAAAATTACTAAATTTTAAAATAAATATTATCTTCTTGAAAAATAAAAAAAATTAAAGACCATAAAATGAATGTATCCATGAAATTATACTATTGTGGAAGATTGAGAAACAACATAATCATGTGTCAAGAATCTCAATGGCTCAATTTCAAAAGAAGATGTCTAGATACACAGACCTGTCAATTGATAAATGATGATGTGAAGTATCTTTTCAACGTGATATGTTTCATTTGTGTTAATCGTGTAACTTTGGTAATATATTGCAATAAAAAGAAATAAAAAAAGTAAATATAAGATTAAATAATATCCCTATCTTTGATGGTGTGTATTTTAAGATGGATTGGTAAGTTGATAAATAAGTGTACAATATCGAAGGAAACACAAGTATCTCGATGAAAGGTGTACCAATATCCTCCTTGGTAACAATAAAAATATGTATCATGAAAATAATGTGAATTAACCTAAAATAAAAACGGAAGATATATTGTAATGACCCATAATTTTAAAAATCAAATTCCCCTTGTAATTTAATTAAGTATCTGATTATGTATTATAGTAATATAAAAAATTCTCTTATTTTATTTTCTTATATCCTATAGGATTTAAAATTCCATTAATAATGATTACCATTGATAATATATCCATTGAACAGTGATCATATTATTAGTATAAATATAGGGTTTTACCAAATTAAATTGGCATATATAAAGGAATTGATGGCCTCAACAAGCATGATTTTACCATACAATGACTAGTTATCATAGTTTATGAGGGAGGTAGAATCTATTTGATTTTCCCTTAGCCAATCCCAAGATGATATCCAATAACTTAATCATGAGAAAACCCATTCGTGGGGGAGGTTTAGGATCATAGAGATCAAAACCCAAACTAGGTATCTCGAACCACCCTTTGAAAATCACATTGTCGTGCACCTTACCCTTAGAGAATATTCTGGTGTATTAACTGGATATGTATCAAGACCATGATAATTATAATATGTATATTTTATAGAATAATGTTTATATTTAGATATTATGATTACTTAACCAAAGATTTTGATTTTATATAATAAAACACAAATTTTGTTTTTAATTTGTCTTCAATTTCAATTAAGATGTTTATTTTTATGAATTAATAGATTTTTGAAATAAATAATATTTTAATAAAATGATATTATTAAATAATTTTTATCAAATATAAATGATCATATAATTTTTATGAAGTCAAATGTAAATTGTATATGGGTTTTAAAATAGTTATTGTCAAAAAAACCAAACATTTCTCAATAAATGTCGATTGTTATTTTAAAAGTGAAACTAAACATATTTAGAAAATTATTTTTATAAAATGAATATTATTTTCTAATTATAACATCTAAATTATATAATATTTAATGTTTTATTATTTTCTATGACATTCGAATTTTTGGGTAAAAATTAAATACCGTATAAATATATTTTGTGTATTACGAAATCATAATGACCGAAAAGTGATGGAATAAATACTATAAGGGGTATCCATGACCAAATATATGTTTTACCTTTAAAATAATGTTATTTTTTGTTTATTTTATTAATTTTAAAAATCCTCTATGAATCCTCCAAAACTTATAGTACATTTTATGATTTAAAAATCATTTCTTTAAGAGAATGACTCACTTACACATAAACAAGGGTATTAAATTAATAATTTATGACCATGTACTTATAAAATAATTAAAACCAATCCCTATTTATAATAAAACATTTGAAAAATACATGGTTAGGTTTTTCATTTTGGTTATTTTATTATATAGATTCATAAACCTATGTGTGGGAAATAATAAATAACTACATTCTATTTTCCTATATAAACCCACCTAAGATATCATTTTCCTTCACTAAAAATCATGGGATCAATTATTTAATTTTACATACTCTGTATATATTCCTCACAAGGATCCCCAATTCTCTCAATAATCTCCTCTTAATCATTCTGATTCACACTCTCAGGGTAAAGAATCCTCTCCTTCTCCTCTTTATTCAAGTATCTTATTTATCCTATGTATTTTATCTTCATTTCCTAATGTTGGGATATGTTATTCCATATCCAAGTTACTATCCATTTTCATGTATAAATTATTAGAGACCAATTTCACTCTAACCAATCACTCCCATGAACATTCATACTCCTCTATTATGCTTCCAAAATATCACTGTGTTTTTCCATGTCAAACAATTGTGTAGTGAAAACCCTTACCCATTTACTATTAAAGGTGTTCACCATTTTGAAATAATACTTATTTTATTGGTTAATTACATGTATTTATTGAAAACTCCATTATCATTGGATAAAATTTTATGATAAATTATTCCATGTTGTATGATCTATGTTGCACACTTAGGCATTAGAATGAAATAAAAGTAATAGATGCACCAATAATTATATAGCACTCCAATGTATTGGGTAATGTTTTAGTCTCATGATACATCATGAAATAGATTATAAAGTGAACCTAATCCTTCATGGTACTTTTTCCATCATGGTTCCTTGGAATTTATTCTCAAACTATGATTAGGATGTATTGTTTTAAGTTGTTACCACATTTATCATGTTCCATTTTATTATTATGTTGTTATATCATGCATCATTGTACGTCTTTATGAATATAACCCCTTTTATTCCCCATTGATATTTATATTTTCTAAATTTATTACATTCTCAATTTTATTCCATGTTTATTCCCTTATTGGGCATTATATCTCACCATTTTCTTATGTATGTCCCCAGGTTATTCTATGTAGTTTTATGTACGAGAATGTTAAAGAAGTTTTCAGTAATGATGATATATTTCAAGTTTTATATTGTAATTTAATGTACATAATTTCTAATGATAATAAAAATAAAAATATTATGGGTATTGTTATGTTTAATATTATAAAATATATAATTTTTTAGCATTTAATAAAGAGAAGGGTTGTTATAGTAAATATCAAAGAAAAAGTTTACTTATTTTTTGGATTATGGTTAGAAAACTATAGAAAATAGCCTTAGGGATAAGAATGTGTATAAGAAAACATCCTTAAATTTTGATAAGTATAGAGTAATTTTTTATCATGAAAATAAATCCTTTTTTGGATACTAAAAGTTTATGTGGATGTGGCATATATGTGCATAGGGATAAAACCTGAAAAACCCCACACTAAACTAGACTCGACCAGGAACTTGTGCATGAAAATGGGCCTTAATGCACACCTAGTTTGACACTAATGGGGTATATTCTTTAAAAAATTCATAATCTCTTTATTTAAAATTATTAAGGGAATATAAAATTTCTATAATATTTTATGTTAGGAAACCAATCGTGGATAACAAAGATAGAATCCTAGAAATTCATAAGTTAAGAAATCAATTTCATTTCTAAGTTATCGCTTTAATTTCATTAGAATCCTATTTATATGTTAAATAGTTTTAAAATTATCATCCCTTAGTTTATTTTGGATAAATTAAATGGTTATAAATAGAATCAAAAATTGAAATATAGGGTTTTCATCAATGGTTATACGCATTCCTTCATATCAAACAAGTTTAGTGGAACTATTCAAACACCACCACAAATCATAGAATTGGAGCTATAAATGGAAATGGAAAATGGGAAAACTATTATATCCTAAGTATATAACTCCTCCCCTATCAAAATTTGTGAGTCAAAATTCCCAACGAACCATGTGATACTCCCTTCACTATAATTTGATTAAAAAAACTAGGAATGGATTTTCTTTCCCTATATAGAGCCAACATAAATTATCCCAAGAAAAAAAATCCTATTCATCAAGAATCAACCTCTGATTTTATAAATATACAAGGACATTGATGAATAAATTTTAGAACTAACATATCAAGCATGAAAATTATTTCCCTATGAGTAGGAATATCTACCTAAAATTATTAATTCTAATGAAAGGATCATCCTTGAAGGCATCTCATTCTGATCGAATATTATGAAGTACTACCTAAAGAATTTTCTAGTCTTCCTCCTAGATCAGTGGTTAAATTTTCAATCGATATTAAACCTAGGCTGTTAACATTATCCATGAATCTATATAGAATGTATTTTTTATAACTTGAGGAGATGAAGAAACAACTACAGGATACTTTGGATAAAGGTATCAAACTCTCAAGATCTTCACCATGGGGTGGGTCAGTTCTATTTTTTAATAAAAAGGATGGGTTAATGAGCCCTTAAAGTGATTATCATTAACTGCACATGATCATGATAAAGAAAAAATATCATCTTACATGTATTTATGACTTGTTTGATAAACTATTTGGGGAATAATACTTTTACAATGTGGATATTCTATCGCAGTATTACCTAGTTAGGTTTAAGAAGGAAGAAATACCCAAGACTACTTTTAGTACGAAATATGGGCACAATGAGGTCATAATAATGTCATTCGGACTCACTAAAACTCCTGAAATATTCATGGACATGATTAATAGACTATTTAGAGACTACCTCAAAACAATTTGGTATTATTTATAGATGATATTCTAATATACTCCAAAACCAAGGAGGATCATGAGGAGTATCTGATCACTATGCTAAAGACCTTATAAAAATAGAAAATGTGAGTTATTTGTGAAGAATGTCTCATTATTGTGGCATATTATCACAATAAATTGTATCTTTAGAGAGCATTTAAAGATAAAAGCAATTGAATGATGGTTGAGGCTACTATCTATGATATATATCCATAGTTTCCATTGATTAGATAAGTACTACTGTCTTTTAGTGAGAAATTTATCAGGATTGTCTAACCCTCTAACCAAGATAACTCAAAAGGGAGTAAAGTTTTCTTTAACTGATTAATTTGAAGATAGCTTCAAATAGTTAAGAAATAGTCTTCTCACTACATCTATACTCACACAACCCATGAGTGGAGGATTTTTCTTGGTATTTAGCGATGCTTAAAGAAGGGATACGTCTATGTGTTAATATAGAATAACAAAGTGATAGCTTATTTCTCACAGAAATTGAAAGTTCACAAAAAAAACTACTTGATGCATGATATAGAGTTGAGTGAAGTGAGAATACCATTGAAAACACAGTTTCATTATCTCTTTGTGGAAAATCTTGAAATGTATATGAATCCCAAAATCATCAAGTATATATTCTCACAGAAAGAGATTGATATTCACCAACAAAGATTGTGAGAGATAATCATAGACTATGGATGAACAATTCACTACCATCCTAGGAAATAAAATAATGCGGATGATGCTCTATGTAGAAATGATCAAGTAATTATATCATTTATGTTTATTGACAAAAATATTATCTTCAAATATTTGAAAAAAGGATGAACATGGGAATCATAAAGGAAGAAACATAGTCAATCATTTCACAAATTATTTCTCAAATTTCCCTTGAAGATATGATAAATGATACTCAAAGAGATGATATAGGAATTCATGAAAAAGTGGAAGCTCTAAGAAAAGGTAAATCATATAAGTTTAATGTTAAGGAAGAAGGAGTTGTGAGATTTGTGTCATGACATTGTGTTGCAAAAACTCATGAGTTAAAGATGGAGCTATTGGGTGAGGCACATAGCTCGACCATCTCCATCCATCTGGGAATCACAATGATTTATCAAGATATTTGATAGCAGTATTGGTGGGATAATATAAGGAAGCATGTCATGGAATATATATCACGATGTATTGTATGTCATTAAGTGAAGGTGTAATGGAAAAAATTCAAGGGGGTGATGTCATTGTTACCCATACCTACATGGAAATGGAAAAAAATCACCATGGACATTTTCATTGGTCTTCTGAAGATATCAAGAAAAAACAATGGTATATGAGTTATGGTGGATCTTCCTAAAAAATAACTCACACATCATTGTGATCTAGGAGAACATCTCACTTGATCAAATTGCAAGGATATACATTAGATAAGTGGTGAGGCTAAAAGGAACATAATTATAGATTGTATCTGATCGAGATCCATGATTTACATAATAGTTCTAGAAGAGTATCTAAAATTCTCTAAATATTGAGTTGAACTTTATCATGAATTATCCCCATTAAAATGATGGCCAATATTATGGGAATATCTAAACACAAGAGGACATATTGAGATAATACTCAATTCACCTTAAAGGAGGATGGTATCAACACCTTCCTCGGGTCAAGTTCTAATGCAATAAGAGTTTTCACTCAAGAATCCAAATAGATCCCTATGAATACCTTTATGAGAAGAGGTGAAGAACACCTACATGTTGGGATGAAGTTGGGGAACAAAAATTGCATTGTCATGAAAAGGTCAAGGAAATTGTGGAAAATGTTAAGACCATTCAGCAACACATAAAGGATACTCATAACCATAAGAATATATATGTTGAAAATCATTGAACATATTTATAGTGTTATGTTGGAGAAAAGGTATTCCTCCATATATCTCCCTTGAAATAAAGCCATGAGATTTTGGAATAAATGAAATATAATTTAAATATGCATTGGTCCATTTGAGATCCTTGATCGAATTGGAGAAGTGACCTATCGAATGGAACTACCACCTAACCTATCTCAAGTATATATTCTATTACATGGATAACTCTTGAGGAAGTATATAATAAACCCCTAAAACGTACTTAGTCGAGAGGTGGTACCATTGGATAATGATCTATCATGTGAGGTGAATCCAGTAAAGATCTTAGAACATAGAGACAATGTTCTATGAAATTTGAAAATACACCTGGTCAAAGTGTTGTGGAGAAACCTCGAGTTTGAAAAATTGATGTGAGAAAAAGAGTAGGTTATGAATCAGAATTAACCAAATATGTTTTAGTGTGGAAAATGAAAATTTCAAGGGTGAGATTTCTGATGGGGGAAATATTGCAATGACCTGAAATTTTATAAATATAAGTCCCCTTATAGTTTAATTAAATGTATTGTTATGTATTAAGGTTATTGAAAATACAAGAACATATTTGGTCTTATCATATCCTATAAGATTTAAAATATAGTTAATCATCATTACCATTCATAATATAATCATCAAACATGGATTATATTATTCGTATAAATAAAGGGTTTTAACAAATCCAATTGACACTGACAAAGGAAATGATGGCCTCAACCAGTAGGCTTGTCCTTTTAATCCCATCTATCAAAGATTCCAATGGGGATATAATATTTATGATTTCCCTTAACCAATCCCAATCAATGTTCTAGAAACTTAATCATGGGATAAATCGTTTATGGGAGATGTTTAAGTTCATCGATATCACGACCCAAACATTGTACGCCAAACCACCCTATGAAAATCTCACAATCACGCACCTTACCCTTAGGGTGTTTTGTAGTGTATTAAAGGGAAGTGTATCAAGCCCATAAAAATATTAATATGTACATTTTATATAATAAGGATTATATTTATTTTTTCATCAATACATAATAATTTTTTTTATTATTTTTAAACAATAAAATAAAAAATATATTTTTATTTACTATTAAATTTCAATTAAGAAATTTATTTTTTATGAACTAATGAATTTTTGAACAAAATAATATTTTAATAAAATATTATTATTAAATAATTTTTATCAAATTTAAATGATAATATAATTTTTAAAAATTAAAATGTAATTTTTATATGGGTTCAAAAACTTTTATTGTCAAAAAAACCATTATTTATCAATAAATAACTATTATTATTTTAAAAGATAAGATACAAATATTTAGAAAATTATTTTGAAAAAATAAATAATATTTTTTGAATAAAAATTTAGAAATTATCTAATAATTAATTTTTTATAAATTTATGATCCAATGAAAATTTTGGATAAAAATTAAGTAATGTATAAATATACTGTTTGTATTATGACATCATAGTAACCCAAAAGTGATGCAATATTTACTATAAAGGGTATCCACCACCAAATATACGTTTCAATTTAAAATAATATGATTATATTTTTATTTAATTAATTTTATATATACTTTGTGAATCCTCCAAAACCAATAATATATTTTGAGATTTTATAATCATATCTTTATGAGTAGGAATCACATCCACATTAGCAGGGTGTTATTTTAATATTTTTGGCCATTGAAATTATAAAATTATGGCACAGCTCACCCTTGGTAGAAAACATAAGAAAAATTATGGGAAGGATAGTCATTTTGGTTATTTTATTATATAGAGGCCAAAACCTAAGTTTATGAAATAATAAAGAACACCCCTACCTTTTCTAATATAAACCCACACCCAGATCCCATTTATCTTGACTAAAAATTCTTTTAGAACATCCTTAATCTAACATCATCTATATAGTTTGCTACCATTATTTCTCCAATCTCTCAATAGTCTCCTCCCATTAACATTTATAAGCCTCTATTATGCTATCGAAATTTCACCATGATTTTCCTTGCCAATCAATTGGATAGTGAATAACCCTACCCATTTACTATCAAGGGTCTTCACATTTATGAACCTATAATTATTTGATTGGGTATGTATATTTTTTTATTCCACACTCCATGATCATGGGATAAAATGTGGTGATAAATAATTCCATGTTCCATGATCTATGTTTCACACTTAAGCATGAGAATGAAATCAAAGAGAGAGGTGTGCCTAGAATTATATAGTTCTTCAATGAATTGGGTGATATTTTCCTCTCATGAGACATCATGAATGAGATAGTGAAATGAAACTAATCCATCCATAAATTCTTCCATCATAATGTTTTGGTAGTTAGCCTTATCTTATGTTAATGATGCAGTCTCTTAATTTTTTTCCACATTTCCCATGTTGACATTATGATTATCATTCTATATTATGACTCATTGTTCATTTTTATTATTATCACCCCTTTTATTCCCCATTAATATTTCTATTTTCTATTTTTATTTAAATTTTATCATTTTATTATCCTTTTATTCCCTTACTAGGATTTATATCTCATCCCTTTCTTATGTGTGTCCCTAGGTTACCCCATACAGTTTTAAGTATGAGCATGTTAAGGAATTTTTAAATAAATATGATGTATTCCCTATTTTAAGATGCTTCGTAATGTGCATATTTTCTAAAGAAATAATACTTATGAATGTTACAAGATGTATTATGTGTAATATTATGTTATAAATCATTAATTATTTAGTAATAAATGGAAGTGTTATCGTAGATATTTCAGTAATGATTAAGAATAATTTATTTTTGGTGAAAGACTGACCCTAGTAAGAAAGGTATATGTGACTTAAATAACTTCTAAAAAGAAATTGAATAATTAATTAATTTGAAATTTAAAATTTCATACCACAATGAGATAAGTGATCTAAAGAGAAATATCCCTCAAATAGACGATGAAACAAGAGAAAACCACCAGTGATAATTCTCCCACATAGAGAAATAAACTTTATAAAACATATATATAGAGAATCAAAGTGAGAAATTTGTAATAGAGGCTTTAAGCCTCGAAATTTGAGAAATACCAAGTGTATAGAACCAAAAAAATCTAAATAATACTAAGGATGTGGGTAAAGAATCTCTAGTTATATAGTCAGAATAGTTCAACTGGATAGGCAGTTGGAATAATCCAAAAAAAGAGTAAAACATTTTTTATAAAAAATATTAAAGGGTTTGTCCATAAGGATCAACCATAATCCTATTATTAAAAAGTACATAGGTACCCATATCACCATGTATAAAAATTTTCTAATATCTGATGGAATGTGTGTAACTAAGGGGAAGATATGATCCTTAGGGTGTGTGTGTAATGAAAGAGAACAGTTATAAAAGTTTAATGGAGATACATGATGCAATATGTATCAAAACTCATAAAATTCACATATGGTATCAGATTTAACAAGGGGTGTTAGATTAGAAATCCATTTTTCAAATCTACATCTGTATGTTATGTGCTATAGAAAAGGAATATTACAATATTAAAAACCTAATGTGAAACTAAATATCCATAAATGATATTCTTGAATGATCTCATGGTTTCAAGTCACATTGAATATTAAACCATTAGTATCAATCTTAAGTTCAAGTGGTATTTTTCCACTATGAGAAGACATATTGGTGGAAAATTATAAACATTCATGTATTTCATGTTTATCTATTTTTTTATAAGAATGTAGTACCTGATGAACATTCTATGGACACCAAGGTGCTTCTATAAAATAAATACAATTTCCAAAAATTGGTCTCTCCATTATAAATTTTAATTAAAAATCTATTCCCAACTCAACAATCGGTATTTATTATTTATATCAGGCCAAATATGGATGTTTTCATGGTGATATGATGACACAAACAATGGGTTATTTATACTCATCTATCAAGATAAACCTTGAAGATTTAATTTAATTCATGCTTCTAGAATACTTGAAAGTAAGTGAGTAGCATGTATAACATTGGTGTTTATTGAATTAAACTCATGTTTCTTAAAAATATTTTCAAGATGATAGTCTTAAATGATCTTTCAATAAATCAATTCTACATGGTAATTTCACTTGCAGAAAATCCTTTAGTGGTGTGAAGGTATAATGAAGAATATGTCTATGAGCATTAAAAGTGATAAGAAGATAGAATTTTCAATTTTAAGTTGATAAATGGATTTTATGGTGAAATTAAAAGAAATTACACAGGAAGGTTGTCTTGGTCTGTAAACATCTAGTGAGACATGGGTTAAGAAGAAGTGAATGACCAAAGGAGGAGAGTTATTTATCTTTATATAGATTTTAGAAGTTTCACGAATAATGTGTATCCCCTCATGATTCTATAGATTATTGAAAATCTAATTCATTAAGATCATTGATTAAGGGGATGTAAAGCCATAGACAAAGGAACCCTCTATGGAATTCTATGATAATAGGGGAGATTGGAGTGTAGTCTTTTCTTGATGTCCATTGGAATATTTCAAGAGCTATAAATTTTAGCAAAAATTAAATCCATTACTCAACGATAAAGAAAATTTAAATCAAATATTACTTTATCAAAGATAAAGTGGATCATATTATAGTGAATCTACAATATGTACCTACTAACTGCATGTTTTACACATGCTAAAAAAGGCCTTATCCAAACTAATGTTTGAACGACATCAACTATATCTTGAATTTCATTCAAATTACTGAACTTAAAAATGATGGACGTGGGATCCCCTCTGCATAAGATATGGTGTTTCCCCTTGTGTTTTGGTATTTTTTCTTTTCCATGCTGCAGACAATATGGGAGTGGCCTTTTGGCTCATTAAAAAAGGGGGAGAAAATGTCTTCATCAAGAATGGGGGAGAAACTGATAGGGGGAGTATACATTTACGGGGGTTGAAATAATATTATTTTGAAGAATATTTTTTGTTTAATAATAATTATTAATATGATTTATGAGTTAATCATATTATGAAATGACATATATAGGTTAAGAAGTTCTCATGGGGGATAATATTGTTTTATCTTTTATTGTCAAGAAGATTTATATTGGAAAGATGAAGAACATAGGGATTCATTGATGAATGTTTTGTGATACTATTGATTCTCATGATAATATTGACTTATGTGAGATTATAATATGTGTTTAGGTAGTCCATAATCACTATCTTGGGTTGAATAATACAAATGGATTCTCATGTTCATGACTTTTCAACAAGTTGGTTCATGAAATAATTTCAACAAATCCAAATGGGAAGAATATTGGAAAAAATCCCTATTGATGGTCATTTTGGGTTGATTGGGTTTGTTTACAAGGCTTGACATTGTTGATGAAGGAAGAATGTCAAATGATGTGTGATGTTGTTTGTGTTTTGGTAGAACTATTATAAGAATAAATGTTTTCACAAAATACGGAGCATGAAAGTGAAAATAGATCACATGGAGCATGTAATCCCTTTAAAATCATTTGGAGTGTGTAAGTGCTAAAGTATCACATAAAATTTCATAATTATTAAGGTTTCATGAAAGGTTTTTTTTAGCCAATACAGAAAAGTATCATGTTTGTTCAGAATCTAGTGATGACTATAATTCTTCTGATTACGAGTGATGAAGTAGATCACATGATCTCATGAAGAAAAGTGTATCTCACTATACATTTTATTATAACAGGATCACGTGGATCCACAAAAATTGAATGATGTAATATTTTTTGTAAATGATGAATATGTATTATAGTTGTTTGACATCACATGATCATATGATTGTCATTGGATCTCATGACAGGATCACATGAAGCACTTGAACAAAATGTTTTTGTCCACCACATTATTATCATTAGTTCCCATGATGGGATCACATGAATCATTTGAATTCAATTCCACTGACCACAACATTATTTTCATTGGATCTTGGGATTGGTTCACACAATGAACTTGAATACAATGTCATTAACCACCTCATGACTACTAATAGATCCCACGATGGATTCAGACAACATTATCAAACACAATGATAATGACCAATGTGTAAGGTATTAAAGTAAGAAACATGTCATTAAGTTTGATCATGAAAGATATACCTGATTACATGAATCACTTGCAGCATGTCGTGGAAGAATATCATAAAATCCAAAACTGATCAAGTGTAGCACTCCCTACATATGACATGTAATGGAGGTCAGTAGGGTAGTGGAATGGATGTATAATCATGATTTATGAAGTTAAGGTGATGGATTTATACCTATAAATACCCCTTAACTCATCCTTAATAGGAAAACAGGTTTTCAAAAGTGGTTTGATTTGAAGAAAATACCAGAGGAGGGATTTCACATGGAGCTAAGGACTTTATGATATTTATGTTGCATAAGTATTTTGTGTAAGACAAATAAGGAAGTGTGATTGATTCATGTGAACCACATAAATGGTATAAGGTCCCATTAATGGGTCTCATTATGGGGTCTTGTGAAGAAAGTTATGCATCGAGTTTCTTTTCACCTAGGAAAACCTATCGGAGTCATTCGATCTTCATGAATAGAATATGGTCTTTCATTGGAGTCATGAGATCCACCTGAGTAGGAAAATGTTTCAAAATATATGTATGTTGAACAGAGTCTTATGCAAGAGTTGTGCATCGGGGTCCTGAAAGGGAGCGTCGCACAAGGCTTACATGTTGGGGTTTCACACAAGGAGATATGTGCCATGTTTCCCTATGAATATTACTATAGTCATATCTAGATTTTTTAGCATAAGAATATGACATGGGGTCTAAACCAATAAAAAATTATTTCAAAAGGATTTTATCCACTGCTACACTAATGGTACCGAAAGAAAGATTGTTGTAAGAACCCGGATCCTCGTTCAGGTATGTTTTCCTTTTTTCTGCAGTTTTTAAGGAATTTTTTTTTTTGAAATTTCAGAAGTACACGCCGTGTACTTTCTGAGTACACGCCAGTTACTCTTCCCTAGATCGAAGCCGTGTGCTGGCCGTGTCCGGGCCACACACACGGTGTGTAAGGCTGAGGTGGAGTCTGGTTAATTCGGAGTAAAGAAAATTGAAGTACATGCCGTGTACTTTCTTTTTTTTCATTAAATGGGCTGCGGTTGCGCCTAACCCCCAAACCCATCTTCTTCTCCAAATTTCGACCATCTGAGAGTGGCCGTATGGCCGGATCTTCAACGGGCTCCCGCCTAGCCGTCCATTCTCCGATTCAAGCACGGTCAATTGCGTTGGAATCGCAGTGGTGAGTTCTTCCTTCTACTTTATCATTATTTATTGATTCCTCCTTTTTTCCAAGTTATCGTGGGATGAACTTTTTGTGCTTTTTCTCAGATCTTCATCATTTGAAGAGGAATCTGCCATCGAGGATCACGTATATCGATCTCATAGGATCGAGGTTGGTGGTTTGTGCCTTTCAATAGAATGTTGATGAATATTTTGTGAAATACCCCCAATTCCCTTGAATGGGGAATTGGGGGTTTCCTGTTTTTGCCCGGCTTTTTTCCTGCTTTTCTTGATTGCTTTAGTAGAGGTTTGTGCTTGTAAGTAGAGTAATTATTTTGTGCTCAGGTTGCTTTTCCATGCTTGTTGTGCTGTTTAGCGTTTCCAGTTGTCATGCCTAGTTGTAGGATAGTGGAACTGCAGTTTTATTATTTATGTTGAGCCGTAGAATGATAGCCAAGTAGTTATTGAGGCTTACTTGGATGATACACACGCGCTGAGCATGTTTAGTTTTACTCAGGGCTGTGAGAACCTAGAATAGTAGACCAAAGAGAGAATTGATGAAAGGGCTTCTCTAGAGTGTCTTTCAATTATGATGTGTGACTATAGGGGGAATTGGCGTGGAGTGCATCCCAGAGAGTCTGTAGTTCCACGGTGCAGGCCACAAGGGGGATTGACATTGAGTGCTTCCCCAGAGATCCTTTAGCACGATATGAGACTATAGGGGGAATTGACAGTGAGTGCTTCCCCAGAGAGTCTGGTTAATTGCGTAGCTGAACCATAGGGGTGAGACTGTGTGTGCCTCCTAGAGGGTTGCTAGTACTATAGCTTGAACCATAGGGGTTAGATTATGATATCTAGCTAGAGGGTTACCTATTTTCTTTTTTTTTTGGCTTCTTACTTGCGTACTTTAATTGTTAGAACTATGAATTGTAGTTGCTTGTGCATTCCTATTTACTTCTTCTTGTCTATTTACTGCCATGTATTCATTTACTGTAAGAAAAAAATCTTTGGGTGATTGCATTCTGGGATTGTATCTCACCCCCTGTTTGGGCCATGCTTTTGGGCCCAAGAAGACTATGTTGTCGCAGGTATAGATAAGGGAAAGTGCCCTTCTACTTTAGTTTCTTGATCGCGCTGGAGCAGGAGAGCATGGGACCGAGCCGTGACTCGCGATGCTGAGGAGTTTATTTTGTTTTCCTTTGCACTTTGTTTTCAGTTGTATTCCAGCACGTTTTTCTGTTTGCTGCTTTCCATATATACTTGTACCTACTGTATTATTGTCATCATTGTTATATATCTACATTGCTTCCGTTTTTTGGTTTCTGTTGTTATGCATGTTGTTACTGTTTCCGCTATTGACTATTGCTTTTTTCCACTGTACACCTTACTGAATGAGGGAATAGTTTCCCCACCGACTCACCAAGGCCCTCGCTGCTAGTTGGCAGCCTCTAGCGTTCGGGGAAACGCGCTTGAGGTCATGTGGCGAACCGGGTACGGGACACTGGTGAAGCGGATCTAGACTCAGGTCATTACAAAGTGGTATCCGAGTAGTTATTTTCTCTTGCTTTACTCTTTGGAGACCCTAGTCAGGGATAGGACGGATTCAGTACTTGGCATTAAGCTTTGCTCGAGAGTAGCTAAACTGTGTACCGGGAAGATCCATACTACCTTGTTAATTTCAATTTGATGATTTTTGAGGTTTTATAGTTGATCTGATTTTACCTAGAGTGATTCACATGGCTTGTGTTATTACTGTTTTGATATTTCGTTTCTATTTCTGTTGCAACCCGAAGAGATGAGGGTATTCCATCTCATGCATCATATAGACACTTGTAGGAATCACATTCCATGAATTCTTGCCATGCCATCTAGGGTGCATTAGCGATTGCATGCTATTGCGATAGAATTTGTTTAGATGATGCATTTTGTTGTGATAGTTGCTTGATAGATTCTCTGTTGTTATGTTAGAAAACTGTTTGTTGTCTTCTTTTCTTAAGGTGAACACCAAATTTTGGTTTTAGAGGTGTTATGGGGCCTCACGGATCAGAATTTGGCACTTTTTCACCTTGTTTTTAGTGTTTCTAGAATTCTGTGCAGTTTCTGAGCTACTACCCAAAAAAACCCAGAATACACAGCGTGTACTTTTTGGGAACACGCCGTGTAGTTTTTAGGCCCTGTCACTGACCGTGTGAGTAGAACACGGTGTCATTGAAGTGTCTTTGGAAACACGCCATGTACGGTAGCTACACGCCGTGTAAGCTCGGAGTCGTGTACCCGGTCGTGTCACTAACAACACAGGTTGGGGAAGCACAGGTAGAACACGCCGTTTCCATAGGTAACACGCCATGTAGTCTTGTCCAGGTACCCAACCATGTCACAAACAACACGTGCTGGAGTTACCTTCCTTTCCACACACCGTGTTTGTTCGGAACAGGCCGTGTAATCTTGTCCAGGTACCCGGCCGTGTCACGAACAACACGGGCCAGCGTTACCTTCCTTTCCACACGCCGTGTTTGTTCAGAACACGCTGTGTAGTCTTTCCAAGGTACCCGGTTGTGTCACAAACAACACGGGACGATGTCACCTTCGCCTATACACGCCGTGTTTGTTCGGAGCACGTCGTGTAAGGTCCATCTGTGTATACGGTCGTGTACTCAATAACACGGGCCGCCGAATCCTTTTCTAGTAAATGCCATGTTTGTTTAGAACACGTCGTGTAGTCTCAGGTTATGTCGGACAAGAGACTCGGGTAGGGGATAGTTTTCAGGTACATGTCGTGTGTTAGGGTCAACACGTCATGTAGTTTGAGGCCTTACACGACTTGTAGGGTGAGGTTACACTCCCATGTTAGTGGTTTAAGAAGACATGCCGTGTATTTTTATACACGCCGTGTAGTCATGTTTTGCAATCTTGTGTGTTTTCTTCCGCTGTTTCTGTTTAGTACTCTTGTGTTCTCTGTCCTTGTTTTCCTGATCTAAGGTTTGCCTTTGATCTTTCAGAGTTATGCCTCTAAGATGTCCTCCAGTCGTACGTCTGTCTTCAGACAATGATCAAATGCCAGACAGGGATAATCAGGGACTTCCTGCCGATCCCCCATCCGAGCCATCCTTGGCACCAGTTTTTGTACCATTTGCAGGCGTGGATGCGTAGTTCAGGGAAGGTTTCATGAGGATGATGCAGGCCTTCCAGGGAGCACCACCTCCTGCCTCATCTATGGAAGACTTGATGTGGGTCTTTCAGTAGCAGCATCCTCCCACGTTCTCAGGGGAGGGAGGACCTCTGGCTGTAGAGTCATGGATGGAAGCCATGCTGACTATATTCGAGCATCTGGAGATGCCTCCAGAGAGGCGGGTCAAGCTCACCACCTACATGCTCCGAGACTCCACCAAGAGGTGGTGGGACATGGTCTCACAGGCGGTTCAACAGCAGGCTATGTCTTGGGAGGAGTTCCAGCACGTGTTCTACGACTACTTCTACCCAGAGATCATGAGGGTCGATCGAGCCCGAGAGTTCATGAGCTTAGAGGAGGGTACTCTATCTGTCATGGAGTATTCCTCTCGTTTCACCGAGATGCAGCATTTTACACCTCTTCATGATGGGAGTGGGGTGTTCTTGGCGAGGAAGTTTGAGGATGGACTCAGGCGGGAGATCCTCTCGCAGGTGAAAATCTTCCAGCTGACTTCCATTACTTCCATCATCAACCAGACAGTGATTGCGGAGCGCAATCTGAGAGACTCCAGAGCTGCAAGCAAGGGTGGTTCTACTTCCAGAGTTAGCTTTCCTCTAGATGACAACAAGAAGTGCCGTAGGGATCCTACACGTGGTTATTCTAGGAAGTGAGACGCATCATCAGGCAGCCAGGTGTCATGCTACCAGTGTGGCCGGACAGGGCACACGAGGCTGCAGTTCTAGAGGGACCCTATGGAGTGCCGATCTTGCGGAAAGATGGGTCACCTTCAGAGTTTCTGTCAGGTTTTCTCACCAGTAGCTGGTGACCGGGGTTCTTCCATGACTCCTCGTTTAGGAGAAGCCCCACCAGTTTCTCACCAGTTGGAAACTGGAGTTCTTCCAGCCATTCGGGCTGAGGTGGAGGTCGAGGCCGTGGTAGTCAGCCACCAGTTCCTCAGCACCAGTAGGGAGGTTCATCTCAGAGTGGTCAGCCAGGGGCGTAGGGCCGCGGCACAGGCCAGTCTTTCGCCATGGAGTAGACTTATCAGGAGCAGGATCCCGACCCTTCTACTGTTCGAGGTAAATTTTTAGTAGCCTCAGTTTTATCTTCATCCCCTTTCGATATTGGTGCTACGCATAGCTTTATCTCTGTTGCTATTGTGTAGATCCTTAGACTATGCATCTTTTCTTCTGCCGACTCGTTGACACTAGACACACCTTTGGGAATGAGAACATCTAGTGTACGCCAGTGTAGAGAGTTCCCTCTCGTGGTGGCAGGGTTTCACTTATTATGGGATCTTTATGTCCTAGAGATGATAGCCTATGATGTCATCCTTGGCATGGACTGCTTGATTTCCTTCTAGGCAGTCGTTGACTATTATCGTCGCAGAGTCATTTTCATCTCACCAGAGGGTGAATCTTTTCTTCATAGAGGTGAATGGGATGTTTGGGCGAGTCGGGTGGGACTCGAGCATCTTGGGCTAGGAAGGGTGACAACCCTGATTGCAAGTCTTTATCTAGATGATCAGGGGACTCCACAGTTGGACTTTCCTCCAGTGGTGTATCGCATTAGGGATGTCCTTCCATAGGACTTTTCGGGATTGCCTCCAGAGCGTGAGGTAGACTTTTTCATTGATCTCATTCCAGGAGTGGCACCGGTGTCCATTCCTCCCTGTACGATGGCCACACCTGAGTTGTAGGAGCTCAAGAAGTAGTTGGAGGAGCTACAGGCTAAGGGTTTCATCTAACCTAGTACTTCTCCATGGGGTTCGCCAGTTCTATTTGCGAAGAAGGCAGACGGTACCCTTCGGCTTTGTGTGGATTATCGGAAGTTGAACCAGTTGATGGTCAAGAACCGATATCCTTTTCCAAGGATTGATGACCTCTTTGATCAGCTTCGAGGAGCCCGGGTGTTCTCGAAGATTGACTTGAGGTCCGGTTATCATCAGTTGCGCGTTAGAACATTAGATATACCTCTCACAGCCATCAGGAGCAGGTATGTTTTATACGAGTATACAGTCATGCCGTTCGGTCTAACGAACACACCTGTAGTTTTTATTGCACTAATGAACTGAGTGTTCCGTCCTTACTTGGATTCCATCGTTGTGGTCTTCATGGACAATATCTTGGTGTTCTCTCACACTCGACACAACCATGCCACCCATCTTGAGATCGTTCTGAGTACACTGAGAGAGCATCAGATTTATGCTAAACTCTCAAAGTGCCACTTCTGGATGGATCAGATTCACTTCTTGGGTCATCTCATCTCAGAGGTAGGAGTATCAGAGGACCCAGAGAAAGTGAGAGCTGTAGTTTCTTGGGAGAAGCCAAAGAATGTCTTTGAGGTATGGAGTTTCTTAGGGATGGCTGGATACTATAGACGCTTCATTTGAGACTTTTCTTGTCTAGTAGTACCTTTGACAGGTCTGACCAAGAAGGGGGTGAAGTTCTTATTGTCAGATTCTTGTGAGTCAGCCTCTCAGAAGCTAAAAGGGAGGTTCACATCAGCACCGATACTAGTCTTGTCGGATCTAGGAAAGAGATACACTATTTATTTTGATGGTTCAGGTGTCGGGCTAGGGGCTGTGCTTATGAAGGGAGAGGGAGTCGTTGCGTACGGGTCTCGTTAGTTGAGGCCACATGAGAGGAACTACCCTACGCACGATCTGGTGTTGGAAGCTATTGTTCATGCCTTGCGCTGTTGGAGACACTATCTTCTGGGAGAGCACTTTGTGGTCTTTACTGACCAAAAGAGTCTCAAGTATATCTTAACTCAGCGTGATCTGAATCTAAGGCAGCACAGGTGGGTTGAGTATCTACAGTATTTTGACATCGAGCTTGCCTATACGCCGGGAAAGGGAAATGTCATGGAAGATGCATTGATCAGGAGAACTCAGATTCATGCAGTTCATGAGGCCAGTAGTGAGTGGAAGCTGATGGCTCTGTTCTCTGAGATGCATTTGGAGGTGCACGACAGGCGGGGACAGACTTTTCTATCTTCGATTACGGATGAGTCAGCTATCAGACTTGGAAGGATTAGTCATGCGACAGAGTTTGTCAGGAGAGGACCCTCTTCCTGGGTGGACAGTGGGAAAGGATGAGATCTTGTATTTCCACAGACGCGTATGGGTTCCAACAGACATACGCGAGGAGCTGATGTGGGATTTCCATTCCTCTATTTGGGAAGTTCATCCTGGAGTCACCAAGATGTATCGGGACCTTCAGCGCCAATACTGGTGGCTAGGAATGAAGAAGGATGTTACTGGTTTCTTCATGTGATGTTCTACTTTTCACCAGGTGAAAGTAGAGCATCAGCGAACAGTAGGGCTTTTACAGCAGCTACCCATTCCGGAGTGGAAGTGGAACGATGTTGCAATGGACTTCATGACCGGGTTGCCGAGATCACCTTGGGGAAACAATGTTGTGTGGGTCGTCGTCGACAGGATTACGAAGGTTACTCACTTATTGCTGATCAAGGAGAACATTATTGTCGATGATCTGGGATGACTTTACATCAGAGAGATTGTTCATCTGCATGGAGTTTTGTGCTCTATTATTTCAGATAGAGATGCACGATTTACCTATCGGTTCTGGCAGGGACTTCAGAAGGCCTTAGGTACATAGGTACTTTTCAGTACAACATACCATCCCCATACTGATGGCCAGTCCGAGCGTACGATCCAGGTGCTTGAGGATATACTCCAAGCTTGCATTCTAGACTTTGGTGGTTCTTGGGGGAAGCATATACCTCTGGTGGAGTTCACCTACAACAACTTTTTCCAGGAAACCATTCAGATGGAACCATACGAGGATTTGTGCGGTAGGCCATGCCGATCACCCTTATACTGGCTGGAGGCAAGAGAGACAACTTTTCTGGGACCTGGTCTTGTACAGAAGATGTCAGAGCAGATAGAGTTGATTCGGAAGAGGATGGCTATAGCATAGTCTTGGAAAAAGTCTTTTGCTGATCAGCGGAGACAACCTCTGGAGTTTAAGGTCAGTGATCATGTTTTCCTACGTGTCGCACAGAGGTTGGGGCACAAAAGGATTCGGAGACAGGGTAAGCTTTTTTCGTGGTACGTCGGGCCGTTTGAGGTCTTGGAGAGAGTTGGGCCGGTCGCCTATCGGTTGCAGCTACCTCAGAGGTATCGGGCCACGCACGACGTCTTCCTCGTCTCTCAGCTCCGACATTACTTTTCAGACCCATCTCACGTCTTTCAGCCTGAGGATGTCGAGCTTGAAGCGGATGCGTCATTCGAGGAGCATCCTATCCGGATTGTCGATCGTAGTATGAAGGTTTTCAGTGGGTGGTCTGTTCCTCTGGTACGAGTGCTATGGCAGCACGGGCAAGTATAGGACGAGACCTGGGAGAGGGAGGCTGATGTACGATCGCAGTGGCCGGAGCTGTTTGGGGTTTCTTCTTCTCCACCTCGTTAAGGAAATTCGGGGATCAATTTTTTTAAGGGGGGAAGTTTGTAAGAACCTATATCCTTGTTTAGGTATGTTTTCCCTTTTTCTGGAGTTTTTAAGGAAAATAAATTTTTCTGGAAAATTCAAAGGTACACACCATGTACTTTCTGAGTACACATTGTGTACTCTTCCCCGACTCGAAGCCATGTGCTGGCTGTGTAACACCCCGAGCTTCCACGATACACTTCTCTTTCAATAATGCAATAGCTTTCATTGTACGCATGTTCGAGATTCTAACACACCGTGACCAATCAAAATAGCCATTATGAATAGTAATACCCACTTTTTGAAATTATATAAATTTTGTATTTCAAAATGGACTTTATTTTTGGATTTAAAATATCGAAATTAGCCTATGTTGAATTTTTTGCATTTTTCTGAGAACATCCAATTTTTTATAAATAGTGAAAAATACTTAAAACAACATTTTTAATCAGAATAATTTATAGTGATAAATTATAATATTGAGTGGTTTTAAAATATAATTAGAATATATTTTTACAATTTTATCCAGTGGTGGTCATTAGAATTAATTTAACATTGATATTGGACATAAACAATTGTCAATCTTTTGATATATATTGTTTCCTAAAAACACGTTATTTGTTGTGACAGTGGGAATTAATTATCAAATTAATTAATGCAACTTATATGTTTGAAATTTTTTAAAAAAGACATCATTTTTGAATTTGGAATATCAATAATAGCTTAGGGTAAAATTTTGGCATTGTTCTGAAAGTCTTCAATTTTTGATGAATAGTGAAACCACTAAGTGGTAGTTAAAAAAACTGATTTTTCATTTAAATGAAACTTTACCATTTCTATGAATTGAATTTAAAAAATCTGACATACATGGTTGTCATTAAGATGTAAAATTTGGTTCAATGGGATTAAAATAATTTTTTGGTGAATAGTAACTTTTATGTTTTATTAATCGCGATTAAAGGTAATTAGTGAAATTTAAGGTAAAGATAATGTAATAATAATATTAAATTACCTTGACACATGTCCAACCCCTTTTGGATGAGTCGTTTCCGACCAAGACAATCCATTGGTCAACTTGGGGACCCCATGGATCCACTTTGGTAGGAAATTGACATTAAAAACCTTTTATTTAATGTTAAAATAAAAATGTCACAAACATGAGTTGTTTTCCTAAAACAATTTTTAAATGGGGTTATACAAGTCATATTTTTGACTATAAATATTAATAAGAAATATAAAAATATTTCCTACATCATGATATTTTTTTTATAATTTTTAGACATTAATTAAAGTAAATTATTTGTGACACCATGATGATGCAGTGATTACCTCATTATTTAACGATTTAAATAAAATGAAACGATAATGTAAAATCTAAGACATAAAAATGTCAAAAAACTATTGGATGGGTGGATTTCTAACTCTTATCACCTTATCCTCTAAATATATAATTTTTGGACCTTTTAAATGCGAAAAGAATTTTATAATAAAGTAACCTTTTATAACTTTCCAAGAGTTCCCCTCCTCTCCTCTTATAAAATACCCCCACCTCTACCACCTTACCCACACCTCTCAAGCCTTTAGATCGGCCAACCCCTGCCCATTTTTTCTCTCCACATCCCACTCTTACTCCTAGAAGCCTCATGTTGGGCAGAAGTCTTCCCAAGGAAGCCTTTGAGCTCAAATCAAAAAGAGTTACCCGTTTTAAAGGTAGTGTTTTCTCTTGCGTTCTTATGTTTTATTTTGCTTCTCCAACCCCCTAAAATATTCTTATTCATTTATTTTATAAAAAAACCAGTATCCTAAATATACTAGGATGTTTTTATACGATGTATTTGAGCTACTCTTACACACACCTACATCTAATGGTTAAAGAAAATATTGTTTCTGTGGATGGTGAATTTCTACCTCATGAAATGAGGATTGTTCAACACTCATATAACACCTTCAAAGGTGGCCATTAAGATGTCACTATATTTATATATGATATATAATATGTTTATGTTTTACTTAAGATTCTGTATTTTTCATTTATGGCATACCTTTATGGTTTCCATTATGGGTAAACGAGATATTTTCATTTTAGGAAGTGCGGACTACCGCCCCCTCAATGTGATTTGAATCGTTAATGCCATATGTGGGATGTATAAAGGATGGAGTAAATGGTATTATACATTATATTATACTGGAATTATAATATAACTTTATAGAATTATAATTTCATTCCATTAAATATGAAATAGAAATGAAAGTAGTGTTCATGCGTATGTACGGCTTACCGTCTCCATGAACGGTGCATTTCATTTCTTACCTCTAAAGGTTATGTAATATTATAAATGCATGTATATACTGGATATATATGATATATATGATATCTAAATCATGAATATAATTCTGTATATAATGGATATTTCACCACATGAACAACTTGTAATTATTAGAAGTCTATTTTTGACTCAAGTACCAAAGATCGACAAAATGACCGTTATTAACATAAAAAATTACATAAGGTTCATAACATGGTAATAAGTGATATAAAAGGAATAATGAACATGGAAAAGGTTCTTAAGAAAATAAAAATTAACTCTAGTTTATTATTCATAAGGTTTAAGAACGATCGAGTCAAGTCGGACACGAGGTAAGGGAACTTCTTAACCCAATTTCCATTCATTGGGTTAATCTCTTACTTATAAATTATGTCATGATATTATTATGTCCTACCTTGTATTTGTACTTTAATTATGTGTACATATAGTGAATACACATAATAGATCTATTTTGTTTAAAAAATGATCTTTGTAAGGGACTTCATCTCAATCTCCTTTCATTGAGGCATATTTGGTTTTATACACAACTTTCCTTTATACGGTGTATAAACCCCTTTAACTTTTACTTTTATAAAAAAGGAATCTTTTTATACGAAGCGTTTTTACTAAATGACAAAAGGAATGTTTTTTCTTATGTATGCGGCGACAACGACTTCTCCGCCACCATGACTATTATTTGAGTTTCGGATTCTTCTATAAGCCATAAATTTTTTTAAAATGAAAAATAAATACCATGTTTTACTTTTCTTTTATTTTGGTATTGAAAATGGTTTTGATAATGTTTTATTATATCAATGTGTTGTATTGATATCTTGTGTTTGAAATGTGGAAATGTTATGTTTCCTTTATGCATGTTTTATGTGATACTATTATGTTATGGTTTATGATATGTTTAAACATATTCATATGAGAATGCATTGGACATAATAAGTGACGGGTGGAGCCCGCTATAGCTCCTCGATACATCGGTAGGTCTCATGAGACAAACTACTGTCTTGGCACGAGGCCTTGACAAAATCTTATTTGTAGTCTTGGCACGAGGCCTTGGCTATGTGGTTATGATAGTCTGGCATTATGCATTCCATCATTATGAAAGTGGTTATTGATATTGCATGTGATTATTCGACTAGTAGAATATCCATGTGAATAAGTAAATGGAATTATTTCATATTAATTTTTCCATATTATGCTGATGTTAAAGTTTAAAAGGCTTTTGTTTTAGTTATACATTGCCTTAAATGTTTTTGTTTATTTATGAAAGTTTCTGCTATATTTCTATCCTTACTAAGCATCTGAGCTCACCCCTTTCAATGTTTTAATTTTTCCAGGATGTGAAGAAGTATTTTAGGAATGACCTGTAGGGATAGTCTGAAGGGGATATGAGTGTGGAAAATGGGGACTATGTTATTATAGTTTTTTACTTTATGATGTAATGTAACATTTATGAATGTATCTAGTGCTCTCAAGGATACTAAACTAATCGGTCTTTCGAGACTTGATCTTTTGTGATCATGCCAATGTTATGCAATAATGCACCGACTCTGGGTAACTGGGGTCGGGGCATTACAGTTTGTATCAGAGGCAGTTTAGTACTAACCTTGGAAGCAAGATTTAGATAAACTCGGATTAGAGAACATAGCCCGAAGATAGACTTTGAGGAATAGTATAGAAGAACTTCCTAGAATTTTGGTATTATATAGATTTTTTAAGTTTTCCAAGCAATACATCCCTATCTGGATACGATAAGGTAGAGGCAGATCTGGCACAGATGTACCTAGGGGTAAAACCCAAAAACACCGCTTTGAGCTAGACTCGAATGGGAACTGGTGCACGACAACGGGCCTTGCTGCACTCTTGGTTACGACACTCCCAGAGGATATTATTAGGATAATTCACATTTTTTTACAAACCATTATGAAGGGTTTATGAGTATATAATTCCTCAAAGAAAACATTATTTATGATTATGGATTATATCCATAAACCGTTCAATTAACATTATGTATTTTATATGTTTGGAATTATTCATTGCAATTCATAAACTAACCTAGTTTATGCCATTGTTTAGAAATGGCACATAGTGGGAGGAATTGAAACCGTATCAATGCACGCACTCCATGTAGGGATTTCCCTCCTGCTCAAGATAATTATTATGGAGTTGGTGATACAACTGGTGCAGATCAACTTATTAACATATTGGGACAACTCACTCAGGTTATGAATAATAACCTTACTCCTATAGAGCACCCTGATCCGCAACATGGAGGATCAATGTTAGACCGCTTCATGAGGCAAAAACCACCAACATTTAATGGGGGTACAAATCCATTAGTAGTTGAGCGATGGATAAACTACTTAGAGAAAATATTCCATGCCTTCGGGAGTAGCGAAAGGGAGAAAGTTGTCATGGCAGTTTACCGCCTCACTGGAGATGTCGATCAATGGTGGTCGCTGATTCAAAACACAAAGGAAGATGAAGAAGTATCAATTATGGAATTGAGGGAGCTTAAGGAAATCTTCTTAGAAAAATACTTTCCACATGACCATCGAGCAGATATGGAAAGGCAATTTCTGAGTCTGAGGCAGAAGGAGGATGAGAATGTCGCAAAGTATGAGGCTAACTTTACAAGTTTAGCGAGGCATGATGTAGATTATATACATAACCCAAGAAGTAAGATCGATCGTTTCTTTTATGGGTTAAAACCATTTCTTCATCGAGCATTAGTATCACAATTTTTCTCAACCTATGAAGATATAGTCTCATGTGCTATCAAGACAGAAAAGGAATTCTCTAAATATTATGACAATAAAGTAAAGCAAGAGAAGAAGATAATGGTGGAACAAGAGACAGATAAAGGGAAAAAGGGAAAGAAGGATTTTCCATTATGCGATAATTTTGGGAATAATCACCCTGGTACATGCCTAAAAGGAATGGGATTTTGTTATAAATGTGGATAAAAAGGTCACCAGGCTCGTGATTGCAAGGGAAAGAAAGAGGCTATCAATGTTGAATGCTACAATTGTAGGGAAATGGGGAATTATGCAAATGAATGTCCTAAGAGTCCAGGAAACTTACCTCAGAACATGCCAAGGGATCAAGGACAATCTTATGTTGTTACTACAGTTGAAGTGGAATAATTAATGTATTGGTGCTTTTGGACTCAAGGATTATATTCTGGTTATAAGGATAATGTGATATATATAAGGATTGTACTACAGTACTTGTTGTTTCATTAAGGTTTTAATATGATTAAGGTAATCATATTTTTAGTATGTGACAATAAGAGAAAATTTACCTTGTTTGGGGAATCTGATGTTACAATTGATTTTGGAATTTAGAGACCTTTTAGAGAAATTCTGGGTAGAGGTATTTTGGATAACTATAAAGGTTGGAATGGATTATGTTGATCTTTGGATGGTATTGTTTAAGGTTAAAAAATTTCTAAAGATTACTTTTGGAATATTATAATACTTTATTTTTAGGAAAAGGATAACCTGTAGGTCAGGGGATAACCCGTCGCGTTGGACAAAGCTGTAGGAATCGAACCCACAACCATAGTGTGACAGGCCTTTATTACCTAACACTAGCCTACAGAAAGTCCTTGGTTATTACAAAATAGTTTTCCTAATCTAAATTGAATGTGTTAATATTTTGAACCTTGTACGATTAGGATAAATATAATATTTTTGAGTTCTATTATCTTTTTGAGTGAAAGTTAAGTTTGTGGTAGAAATTAGTTGACGGTTGAAACTCTACTTGTCAAGCATAAATATATATATACCTATCTCTAATTCTATGAATAAATTAATTCTTAAACTTTAGTAATGGGATATTAAAACAAAAAATGTGTAATCCTAATACCTTATGTCTTGTTGAACTGATAATATTATAAATCAACATAGATTGAAGGCTTTGAGGACCTCAATTTTACACTTGTTTGTGATTTATGACCTCAATCACTCCCTACAAATATATAAATTTATCCTCCAATTATATGTCTCTAATTTCCACCAATTTTCTCCTTATCAAGATCATAATTTGGTGGTGACTTTTTCATTTCCCTTTCCCTCTTATTAAGGCTAAATTTTATTAACCTTATTTCTGATGTGGGTTTTCCACAAAGGTATTTTCTATTTTCAATCTTTTATTTTCAAAGAAAAATTTCAAATTGAGAGGACGCAATTTATTGAAGGAGGGGAGAATATAACACCCCAAGCTTCCACGATACGCTTCTCTTTCAATAATGTAATAGCTTGCATTATACGCAAGTTCGAGATTCTAACACACCGCGATCAATCAAAATACACATTATGAATAGTAATAACCACTTTTTGAAATTATATAAATTTTATATTTTAAAAATGGACGTCATTTTTGGATTTAGAATATCAAAATTACCCTATGTTGAATTTTTTGTATTTTTTTGAGAACTTCCAATTTTTTATGAATAATGAAAAATACTTAAAACAACATTTTTAATCAAAAATAAAATATAGTGATAAATTATACTATTGAGTGGTTTTAAAGTATAATTAAAATATATTTTTACCATTTTATCCAATGGTGGTCATTATAATTAATTTAACATTGAAATTGGTTATAAACAATTTTCAATCTTTTGATATATATTGTTTCTTAAAAACACGCTATTTGTTGTGACAGCGGAAATTAATTATAAAATTAATTAATGAAACTTATATGTTTAGAATTTGGTAAAATATACATCATTTTTGAATTTGTAATATCAATTATAGCTTAGGGTGAAATTTTGGCATTGTTCTGAAAAACTTCAATTTTTGATGAATAGTGAAACCACTAAGTGGTAGTTAGAAAAACTGATTTTTCGTTTAAATGAAACTTTACCGCTTCTATGAATTGAATTAAAAAATCTGACATACAAGGTTTTCATTATGATTTAAAATGTGGTTCAATGGGATTAAAATAATATTTTGGTGAATAGTAACTTTTATGTTTTATTAATCACGATTAAAGATAATTAGGGAAATTTAGTGTAAAGATAATGTTATAATAATATGAAATGTCCTTGAAACATGTCCTAGTCCTATTTTATGAGTCATGGCCGACCAAGACAATACATGGGTAAACTTGGGGACCCCATGGAGCCACTTTGGTAGGAAATTGACATTAAAAACGTTTTATTTAATGTTAAAATAAAAATGTCACAAACATGAGTTGTTTTATTAAAACAATTTTAAATGGGGTTATAAAAGTCATACTTTTGACTATAAATATTAATTGGAAATATAAAAATATTTCCTACATCATGATACTTTATTTATAGTTTTAGACATTAAATAAATTAAATTATTTATTACACCATGATGATGCAGTGATTACCTCATTATTTAACAATTTAAATAAAATGAAAAGATAATGTAAAATATAAGCTCTACACACGTCAAAAACCTATTGGATGGGTGGATTTATAACTCTTATCAACTTATCCTCGAAATATATATTTTTGGGATCTTTTAAATAGGAAAAGAATTTTATAATAAAGTATCCTTTTATAACTTTCCAAAAGTGCCCCTCCTCTAATATTATAAAATGCCCCCACCTATACCACCTTACCCACACCTCTAAAGCCTTTGGCTCGGCAAACCCCTTCCCATTTTGTCTCTCCACATCCCAATCTTACTCCTAGAAGCCTCACTTTGGGCAGAAGTCTTCCCAAGGAAGCCTTTGATATCAAATCAAAAAGAGTTACCCGTTTTAAAGGTAGTGTTTTCTCTTGTGTTCTTATGTTTTATTTTGATTCTCCAACCCCCTAAACTCTTTTTATTAATTTCTTATGTAACAACAAGAGTATCCTCAATATACTAGGATATTTTTATAAGAAGTATTCGAGCTACACATACACACACCTACATCTAATGGTTAAAGAACATACTGTTTCTGTGGATGGAGAATTTCTGCCTCACAAAATGATGATTGTTCAACACTCATATAACACCTTCAATGGTGGTCATTAAGATGTAACTATATTTATATATGATATATAATATTTTCATGTTTTACTTAAGATTCTGTATTATTCATTTATGTCAAACCTTTAAGGATTCCATTATGGGTAAACGCGATATTTTCATTTTAGGAAGTGCGGACTACCGCTCCCTCAAAGTGATTTGAATCGTTAATACATATGTGTGATGTATAAAGGATGGAATAAATGGTATTATACATTATATTATACTGGAATTATAGTATAACTTTATATAATTATAATTTCATTCCATTAAAAATGAAATACAAATGAAATTAGCGTTCATGCATATGTACGGCTTACCGTCTCCATGAACGGTGCATTTCATTTCTTGCCTCTAAATGTTATGTAATGTTATAAATGCATGTATATAATGGATATATATGATATATATGATATCTAAATCATGAATATAATTCTGGATATAATGGATATTTCACCAGAAAAACAACTTGTAATTATTAGAAGTTTATTTTTGACTCAAGTACCAAAGATCGAAAAAATGACCGTTATTACCTTAAATAATTACATAATGATCATAACATGGTAATAAGTGATATAAAAGGAATAATGAACATGTAAAATGTTATTAAGAAAACATAAATTAACTCTAGTTTATTATTCAGGAGGTTAAAGAACGACTGAGTCAAGTCGGACACGAGGTAAGGGAACTTCTTAACCCAATTTCCATTCTTTGGGTTAATCTCCTACTTTAAAATTATGTCATGATATTATTATGTCCTATCTTGTATTTGTACTTTCTTTATGTGTACTTATAGTGAATACACATAATAGATCTATTTTATTTAAAAAATGATCTTTGTAATGGACTTCATCTCAATCTCCTCTCATTGAGGCATATTTGGTTTTATGCACAACTTTCCATTATACGGTGTGTAAACCCCTTTGACTTTTACTTTTATTCAAAAGGAATCTTTTTATACGAAGCGTTGGTACTAAACGAAAAAAGGAATTTTTTTTCTTACGTATGCGGCGACAACGACTTCTCCACCACTGTGACTATTATTTGAGTTTCGGCATCCTCTATAATCCATAACGTTTTTAAAATGAAAAATAAATACCATGTTTTACTTTTCTTTTATTTTGGTATTGAAAATGGTTTTGATAATGTTTTATTATATCAATGTGTTGTATTGATATCTTGTGATTGAAATGTGGAAATGTTATGTTTCCTTTATGCATGTTTTATGTGATACGATTATGTTATGGTTTATGATATGTTTAAACCTATTCATTTGAGGAATGCATTGGACTTAATAAGTGAGGGGTGGAGCCCGCTATAGCTCCTCGATGCATCGGTAGGTCTCATGAGACAAACTAGTCTCTTGGAACGAGGCCTTGACAAAATCTTATTTGTAGTCCTGGCACGAGGCCTTGGCTACATGGTTATGATAGTCTGACATTATGCATTCCATCATTATGAAAGTGGTTATTGATATTGCATATGATTATTAGACCAGGAAAATATCCATGTGAATAACTAAATGGCATTATTTCATTTTACTTTTTCCATATTATGTTGAAGTTCAAGATTAAAAGGATTTTGTTTTAGTTATACATTGCCTTAAATTTTTTTGTTTATTTATGAAATTTTCCGCTATATTGCTATCGTTACTGAGCATCTGAGCTCACCCCTTTCAATGTTTTAATTTTTCCAAGATGTGAAGAAGTATTTTAGGAATGACCTGCAGGGATAGTCTGAAGGGGATATGAGTGTGGACAATGGAGACTATGTTATTGTAGTTTTTCATTTTATGATGTAATGTAACATTTATAAATGTATCTAGTCTTTCCAAGGCTACTAAACTAATCGGTCATTCGAGCCTTGATATTTTGTGATCATACTAATGTTACGCAATAATGCACCGACTCTGGGTAACAGGGTTCGGGGCGTTACAGGCCATGTCCGGGCCACGCACACGGTGTGTAAGGCTGTGGTGGAGGCCAGTTAATTCGAAGTATAGAAAATTGAAGTACACACTGTGTACTCAAGAAGTACATGACGTGTACTCAAGAAGTACATGTCGTGTAATTTCTTTTTTTTCATTAAATGGACTGGGGTCGTGCCTAACCCCCAAAACCATCTTCTTCTCCAAATTTCGTCCGTCCGAGAGTGACCGTATGGATGGATCTTCGACAGGCTCCCGCCTCACCGTCCGTTCTCCGATTTGAGCATGGTCGATTGCGTTGGAATCGCAGCGGTGAGTTCTTCCATATTATTTATCCTTGTTTCTTGATTCCTCCTCATTTCCATTTTATAGTGGGATTAAAATTTTGTGTGTTTTCTCAGATCTTTGTTGTTTTAAGAGGAATTTTTCATTGAGGTTCATGTATATCGATCTCCTAGGATCGAGATAGGTGGTTTGTGCCTTTCTGTAGAATGTTGATGAATATTTTGTGTAAATTCCACCAATTACCTTGAACGGGGAATTGGGGGTTTCTTGTTTTTGCCCTGATTTTTGCCTACTTTGCTTGATTGCTTTAGTTGAGGTTTATGCTTGTAAGCAGAGTAATTATTTTGTGCTCAAGTTGCTCTGGCATGATATTTGTGCTATTTAGAGGTGCCAGTTTCCATGCCTAGTTGTACGATAGTGTAACTGTTGTTTTATTATTGCTGTTGAGCCGTAGAATGGTAGACAAGTAGGTCATGAGGTTTACTTCGATGATACACGCGCGCTGAGCATGTTTAGTTTTACTCAGGACTGTGAGAACCTAGAGTAGTAGACCAAAGGGAGAATTGATGGAAGGGATTCTAGAGAGTGTCTTTAAATTACGATGCGATACTATAGGAGGAATTGACGTTGAGTGCTTCCTCAGAGAGTCTGTAGTTCCACGACACGGGCCATAGGGGGAATTGACATTCAGTGCATCCCCAGAGAGTCTATATAATTACATATCTGAACCAGAGGGGTGAGACTGTGTGTGAATCCTAGATGGTTTCTAGTACTATAGGTTGAACAATAGGGGTTAGACTGTGAGAGCTACCCAGAGGGTTACCTGTTTTCTTCTTGTTGTTGGCTTCTTACTTGCGTACTTTACTTGTTAGAACTGTGAATTGTAGTTTCTTGGGCTTTCCTATTTACTACTTCTTGTCTATTTAATGCCATGTATTCATTGACTGTAAGGCACAAATCTTTGGGTGATTGCCTACTGGGATTGTATCTCACACCCTGTTTGGGCCATGATTTTGGGCCCAAGCAGAGTATGTTGCCGTAGGTATAGATAAGGTCAAGCGCCCTTCTACTTTAGGTTCTTTATCGCACTAGAGCTGGAGAGCATGGGACCGAGCCGTGACTCACGATGCTGAGGAGTTTATTTTGTTTTTCTTTGCACATTGTTTTCAGTTGTATTCCAGCACGTTTTTGTGTTTGCTGCTTTCCATAGATACTTGTACCTGCTCCATTATTGTCATCATTGTTATATATCTACATTGCTTCCGCTGTTTGGTTTCTATTGTTATGCATGTTATTACTGCCTTCGGTATTGACTGTTTCTTTTTCCGTTGTACACCTTACCGAATGAGGGCATAGTTTCCCCACCGACTCACCAAGGCCATCACTGCTATTCGTTAGCCTCTGGTGTTCGGGAAACGTGCTTTAGGTCATGTGGTGAACCAGGTACGGGGCACCAGTGGCGGGGCTCCGGACTCGGGTCGTTACAATGGTGATGCTGCATTTTGGAAAGTGTAGGGATTTCTAGAATCATTCTAGAAAGAGGAATACTTTCATAAACTGAAGAAATTTACTAAGTGAGGAAGAGTGACCATGATCTCTCTTGGGAAGTTGGTGCTTAATGGGATGTTCACATCAATGATTTTAAATAGAATGTAACATTAAAAGGAATCTTTCATATATTTTTTGAAAATCTCAACAATAATAGGTATTGTTTTCTAGACTTTGTACCAATATTTTTTCTTCTAAATGTGTAATCATAAGTGGGAAGGTTAAGGGAAGTTATCCAAGATAGATAATTCATCAACCCTAAAATTATTAAGGGTGGTAATCCTATGTAGCAGTGGACTAGGCTAAACTAATAAGTAATGAGCTTTTTGATTCTATTTCACCAAAAAACTGTTGAATGCATTATCCTAATACTAGCTCATAGTGGTGAACAAAATAAGAATCAATGTGTTCTGCGTGATTTCTTTATTTATATAATTTTTGTGCAACATCATCCAATAAATTTGGTAAGGATAAGATCAATATAAACACTAATGATCAACAGAAGTTCCCTATATTGTTAAAAGGTAATTATCCAGTAGGGCGGGAAGAATTTTGTTGAGAATATTCATTCTCTAATTCATTCCCTCCTATCATGGTTTCTAATAAACTTTTGGGCCTAATTAAAATGTACTTAGAAGGTATTTACAATACCATATCATCATAAATTTATATTTATAAGGGGAAGATCCTATCTTGGGATAATATAATATTCCTTGTTATTGTAGTCATTACTTCTATGCATGTTTAATACTTGTACCTCTACAAAAGATTGAGGGAGCTAATAAAAAGGCTTAGAATGAAAATTATAAACTTCATTTGGGTTGGAAGTATGCATGGAAGTAATATTTTCAAAGTTTACTAATGAAAATGTGTCAAAAACTTTGACATGGGAGGAGTTTATATTAAATACCTTAACCATTTTATTATGTCAATTGTGGTCAGCTATGCTAAGAATCAATTTAATTTAAGAAGCGAATCAATTAAATTATTAAAAAAGAGGCTTATTGATAGGATTCATAGGGGTAACAAATTATACTTAATCTTGTCAATGTGGATAGATATCAATATTGAATATACAAAGTTCATGATTCACACACATTAGTATAATACAAGGTCCTCTAAAACAAATTTGAAGAATAATAAGTGGATCTATTATCTAATAAATTTTTTTTTCCAGGTTCCTATCATCTTGGATAGTATCTCTATATTTATATCTCATAATGATTTTAAGAAGGTGGAATATTTAATCCTTAATTAACTCAATTAGAAACTCTCTTCTTTCAAACAATCAAAATAGGATGCATCATGTTGGTGCCCTGCATGACTTGGAGTACTTAATCCTAGCCTACAATGTAGATTCTTCTGTGGGGTTGTAGATGATATATTGTAATGGTTGAAGATATTTTGGATTTCTTTAATTCCCCCTCAAGGAAAACCCTAATATCGAAATATTTTCATAATAGTATTTTTACTCCTGATAGGTTGTGACTAGAAGGTATACAGATTACCTCAGTATGCTCCCTCTATTTCGGAAATTCAAAAAGAGATTCTCATTTGTTCTTTGATTCAGATTATGCATTAAATATATGGAATAATATTATATGTTTTTACTACTCTAATATATATCATAAATGATATGAATTCTAACATAATAATTTTTCTTGACATAGGTATGAGTGACCAAATTAAAAATATCCAACGCTCTTTTAGTTCCTCCAGTATTGATCATCTCTAGAAAGGAATCAATTATTTGATATTTTATGGGAAGAAAACTCTCCTCAAATTTACTATTTCTAGTATTATAATACATATAAATTTTTTTTGTAATTTCAAGTTGGGTTTCAGGAAAAACATAGTGGATAATTTTATTTTCACTAAGTCATTGGGATAATATGGTGTTTCTAGAAGTAAGAAACACCCCAAATATGCCAAATGAATACCACTCATCCCTTCCTAGATCAAATTCAATATTTATGATGCTTACCTTAGAGAACATATCCTTTCAGGATATGGTGGTTTTTTCAGAATCAGTAGAAGACTAATTAATGGCATCATTCATCAAATCATTGGACACACATTTACTTTTAATGTAGATTTATGGGCTATGATTCTTATAGTTAACCATGAGAAACAATATGGATATAAAAATTTAGGGATTGAATGTGACTTTATATGGGTAATATTCATTCTCAAGTGAAATTCCATATTACTACCGTGTCACCTCAGCACAGAACGGGTGGATTTCTTATCTTACTTGGTGGTGATATCGTTTGTGGTTTCCCACGTTTTTAGGGATGCTAACATGGTGGGTGATGCTCTTGCTGAAAAAGTTGTTTCTGATGGTTCTTCATCATTATAATTTGTTATTAATGATGTTTTTCATTAATTTAATATTTCCTATGTAATGTGGATATGTTGATATATTTTTAAAATCTCCCTTTGTTCCCTTTCAACATTCTTTTTTACAATAAATATAATGGCTATGGGTCTTCTTGGTTCATCACACAAAATTTTGTGGATTATTTTTATTATTATCATTATCATTATTATGATAGTTATTATCATTAATATTTTTATCATTGACATTGTAAATCACTTTCCTCTCTCCACAAATTTTTATGTTGTTAAATAACAGGGGTAGGATATGAGATTCCCAAGAGTCATGCTTAACCTTTCTCGATCATTATCATCATCAGCATCATCATCATCATTATTATGATCATATAGAGAGTTATTAAAATGTGATGTAGAAGCCAGTGATCACCCTTGTAGGACCTTTATCAATTCCATTCATGATCTGGAATGCAATGTTTTGCATTTGGAGATGTTCAAATCCAAGTCACTAAAAAATAAAAAAATTGGGATCCTTCTTTGATCAAGAATCGGGAAAATGGGGTTCATATTCCATGAATAAATAATTTTATGGTATCATTTATAACACCGTAATATTATAAAATAACATAATTTTCAATATATTACATTGAATGAAACACTAATCCAAAACAAAACCCAAAATATTCTTATTAAAATATTACTCTTATAACCTATCCATTAAATTAGAGGGTATGAGTAGTATTAACTGAAACCCGAAACAAAACTATTTATATACATAAAAATAATTTTTTAAATAAAAATTTAATGATTAATTCTTATTAAATATGTACTTAATTTTTAGTAAATTTGGTTTATGCTTTAGAAAAAACATTTTCTTTGAAAATATTATTTCTTACTTTTAATGAGTGAATATTATAATAAATTTTTAGAATATATACAAATATTAATTTATAAAAACATTATGATTTATACATTATATTATAAAAATTTTATTCGGGATAAATTTTCATATTTTTCTAAAAAGATACATTTTCTTGTGATAAGTGAAAATACTAATTTTTATTGAATAATATATTTTTGATTCAACTATTTTATATATTCCATTATATTTTAAAATATTTTAGAAAAAAAATTAGTTCTATTATATTAATAAAAATTCAATTAGGTATATTGGAATCAATTTTATAATTTTGTTTTTTTATAAAATCAATTTTATACATAAATAAAGATTTTAAGAAAAATATATATTTTTCTAAAAAGCGATTTTCATAAAATTTGGAGCACTTATTCTAAAATTTATTTCTATCACATATAATTAATTTAATTTCAATAAATATAATTTATTTTGGTATTAATCCATCCAAATATATCCTATGATGATTTTTTAACATTTTTTTAAATAAATTAAATTTTTAGTGAATACTAAAAAAAATTTTGTTTTATGAAATACCGTATATTTTATGATACCGTCAAGACCTAGATGATATATAAACATTTATGAAAATTATTTAATGACTCAATTATGATAAAATACTATATATATCTTTCAAAAATAATTGAAAACAAAGATATTATATATTATTTCACAATAAATAGGAAAATAGTTTGTTGTGCTAATGGAGAGCCTGTGTAACCTTTGAAAAGTCACAAAAATTATCCAAAAAATAATAATTGGGATGATATAATTCATTTATAAACTTTTATAATAAATATTAATTATTATTTAAAAAATTTATTTTTATACATTAATTTCATAAATATATAACATGTGTCTAATCAAAATTCTTGTACAATGCTTGAGAAGGGAAAAAAATTCAAAATAACACAATAAATGAGTTTTAATGATATATATTTGAGTTAAATTAAATATTTAATGATTATGAATAGATATTTATCTCAAAATAAAATTATTTTATTGATATAAATTTATTTATAATTTTTATAAATTATATAATTACCTTATATGCATGTGCAACACTAATACAGTATTAATTAATTTACATGGAAATCAAATAAATGATATTAGAAAATTTTAAATTAACTTAATTTATGATATTTAAGGTTATAAATGAGTTATATATAATTAAATAACATATAAACTATGTTATAAAATATTTTGTTTTGATTTTACTTATTTTCTTTATTTTTTAATGACAATATAATGAATTGTATCAAATAACCAATAATGATATTATATGGGATTTGTATATTATTAAATTAAGAAAATATAATGAAAATATTAAATAAGAATGAAGGGAATAATATATTGTCTAAAATTTCATCCCATATATCTGTATTGGGTATTTTTAATCATTTATTTAGAATAGTTGTTTATATTTTAATCTTTTGATAAATTTAAAAAGTACCCCCACCTCAATTATAAATGGGAGCCTCCTCCATCACCTATTCCCAAAACGTTCAGCCATAAATATAAACCAAATCCTTATAATTTATCTTATAAACATACATATACAAGTCTTATAGATTATTTTCCTTCCAAAATACCAACCACAGATCCCATAAGAAGAGATCTAATTGTCGTCCGCCGAAAAATAGGTTACCGTCTTTACCAACTCTTTCAAGTTTATTTCTTCTTTTACTTCCACTTCATGTATAATTTCCATAAAAATTAAATAAATATATTATGATAAATATACTTATATGTTATTATTATTATGAGATAACCATATTTCATCTCATTTCTATCCTATAAAAAATGAAAACATTGCTCATTCGTACGTACAGTTTACCATCTCCATGTGGTAGTGTAATTCATTTTTCATCACCTTTTTACTTGGATGATAATAAATATGGAAATAGTTAATATGTATGATATATATGTCATAATAATTATTATATAAATATTAATTACACTTTATTATTATCTTGTTCCATCTATTGAAAAATTAAAATAGCATTCATTTGTACGTATGGCCTACTGTCTCTATGAACGGTGTAATTTATTTTTATATATTTATCTTTATGGATGACTATAAATGTATATATTCATATTACAAATGATATTTAAATCATGAATAATATTCTGCATATTATTAATCTATATTCTGTGTACAACAAATAGAAACTACATGACAAAATATGCATGGTAAAATATAGTAGTTAACACCAGAAAAAAAGGATAATGAGGAAATGGATTTTCACCTCACTTTTATTTTTGTGGGAAATATGCCTTATATACTACTTGTTTTGTTTTTATGGAGTATATATTTCCCATGAATTTTATTTTTTATTATTATCATTAATAATAATATATATAAATATCCATATAATTTTCTTTTTTTAATGTGTCTTATGATTCAAAAGTTATCAAAACAGTAAGGGTGTATTTCACAATCTCATCCTTATACAAAAGTGATTATTTTTAAGTATGTTCATAAGGAATAATAATATTCTTTGTCCATTTTTATTATTTTTTTAAAAAATGCTTTTAATATTCTCTTACAATTATTTAAAGTTGTTTTTAACCATGTTTGACTTTTTAAAAACAATTGGAAAGAAATCTTTTTTTCACTTTCTAAATGAGGTTCTTTGTGAATTTTTCAAGAAAAAATATAGAAGGAATGGTGTTTTAAAATTATATGAAATTAGAGTATTTTCCTAACATAATTACGTCTTAATTTTTTGAGTATTACTTAACAAGTTAAATGTTTATTTTCAATGAAATATTTTCCCTTTATAAGTGCACTGATTTTAAAAAAAGCTATTTCAAAATGGAATGGTAATTTTTCTCAAGAACTATTCCCAGTGATCATTGAAAATCATTTTTATATATATGATTAAATAATTTGATGTTAATTATTCTTCAATGGAGATATTATTGAAGGAAATAATTTTTATTCTTTCTCGCCATGTTTTATGTTTATTATGAAACTATTTTTATGAATCCTACTTATTTTGTAATGGTTATCAGTACAAGAAATATCAACTATACCCACGGTTTAAAACCACGGGTATATCCCTTGAAACCATGGGTATAGGATATACCCACAGTATCAGAAATTGTGCACTGTAGTGTCGTCGCAATAGGTCTACACCCACGGTTTTCTGCAAACCGTGGGTATAGACCAAGGAAAATTGATATTACCCATGGTTAGTGAAACTGTGGGTATAGATGTATACCCACAGTTTTAAAACCATGGGTATAATGATTTTCAGTGCCCCATATTTACCCATGGTTTACCAAACCATGGGTATAGATAGGTTCCCCAAGATGAGAAGCCGCACCTCCCTACTATTCTGCACCTGTATTAGCACATATACATGGCATGTAAAACTGGAGGTTCGATAATCCAACCTAATCCCCAACATATAAACAGCTAAACTAGAAGTTTCAATCCACTCTATGGATGTTTAAATACATGATCATCTCTATATAAAAATATCATCCTTACCTCATACATATGAAAATGAACGCACAATACTGGAACAAGATGATTTACAAAGTTTAGTAAAAATTCAACTTTCTATGTTGGTAATACGAGACAACATGGATAATCTAATAATTTCAATACTAATTGGTTATACATCATGACTATAAAAATCCATCAAATAGTTATACATGCTATCCATTATTCAAAAATTGGTTATACATCACAATTTAAAACTCCTTCAGTGATTGGTTATATAACCCATCTAAAAGCCTCCTAAAACTGTTTATATACCCCATCCCCAAGCTCATTTTTAGAGTTGATCATGTGTAAAAAAATATACTACTTTAAATTGTATTCCTCAATAATAATGATGGATAACTATATCTTGTGTCTAACTACTTGGATATCTTTAACATCTTTTGATAAAGGTATACTTTTCTGGAGACTTCCTATGGATCTGGGATGATTTGGATCTACTCAATTTTCAACGTTATGGAACTTCATCCAAAATGTTATCCTTCTAGTTCTTATTCTTACAAAACTCTATGCTTCTGGTTCTTCATACTTCCTTTGACCCAAATGCACTTTTGATTAAATTAGATCATAAAATCCCCTTCTTCAAATCTTTTTCTTAGTAACTCTAAATATCTCATTCTCAATATTACATCTTTTTCATATACATAACTCGTGTGATCTTCCCCCTTTATATATGAACCGTTCCTCTTATAGATGTGGGAATGTATGGGATTCAATTTGAAATTCCTACAACCTCAAGAATTGACTACTTTACTATCTTCCAAAGATATTTGTATTTGACTTTTTCAATGCTCTAAAAAAATTCTGCATCTACTATATTTAACTCATCATAAATCTCATTTTGAATCATGAATAGTCCTTCCTTAAATATTTAAAGTTCAATGTTTAGCCCAAAATCGTCATAGTTATTAGCTTTATAATAATGTAAGTCCTTTTTTGAATCTTCCAAAAAGTGTTCTTTTGATGTAATAAATATTCTCATTGTGGTTCTTCTATTTCCACAACTCAAACTTAAATACATGAATTCTTAATATCCATCTATGACAATCACTAATCACTTTATCAGAAACTATCCAACAATGGCATCCTCAAGAGTCCCTTAGACTCACATCGGTAGTATAATGGCACCAGGCAGAAACCTACATCAAAAAGAGTCATTCCTTCCAAAATACTCCAATATATGTGGTCCCCAAACTCAATATTTATACCTCAATATCTCTAATCATGTGAAAACAGTCCCAATACACAAAGTAAAACAAAGATCTCCTCAGAGAAACTACTTGATCTCTCCTACAATGATTCATCCAATTGAAAATTATGCCACACTAATTGGCATCCACAAGCCATTTCTAAATAATGATCTCACACCGTCACTCATACTTTGCAGCTCACAAACCAACCCCATTAAGAATCTAAATCCAAACCATATAGAAATTATCCTACTAAACATTAAAAAATAACAACCCCATTTAAATGGACTCTAAAAGCGATAGGATCCGACCAATATGATATATGTGTAAAAATTATTAGAATGTGGTACTCACAAGTCCAATTTTGAAACTAGGGTGAAAATATGGTATAGAGATTTAGGGAGAAATTGTACACAATGTCTACAATGGGGTTAATGAATTGTAACCTGAATAGCCCTCATAGACCATGTTCCTTGGTCCACTTTGTTTTAACTTTTCAAAATTACATGGACTTTTCCTCCTATTATACAATGTGAACCCCTTCATGGACACCATCCCATATAACCAGATCCACTAAAGTGTAATATTCCCAAGTAAATAGTGTGTACTCCTCATACCTGGTGGGTAAACCCGCTGAGGGTCCCATATAAATTGTGTGTACTCCCCCATGCCCAGCCCCTCTGCCTCCCTCCCCACATCCCAGCTCCTCCCCATCCCCCTCACCCTCCCCCTCCCCCACTGCCCAACCCCTTCCCCTCCCCCCTGCCCAGCCCTTCCCCCTCCCTCGCCACTGCCCAGCTCCTCCCCCAACCCTACCCCCTCCCCCTACCCATCACCTCCCCCTCCCTCCCCACTGCCTAGCCCCTCCCCCTCCCCACCTGCCCAGCCCCTCCCACTCCCACTCCACAGCACAGCCCCTCCCCCTCCCCCCTACCGAGCCACTCCCCTTCCCTCCCCACTGACCAGCTCCACCCCCTGCTGAGCTGCTCCCCCTCCCCTTGCCGAGCCCCTCCCCCTCCACCTGTCCAGCCCCTCCCCCTCGCTCCCCACTGCCCATCCCCTCCCCCTACCCACATGCCCAACCCCTCCCCCTCCCTCCCCACTACCCAGCTCCTCCCCCTCCCACTCCCTCTCCCCTCCCCCTCCCCCCTACCCAGCCCCTTCCCCATGCTCAGTCAAGTAGAATGACATATTTAGAGAAAGTTTTGGATGAAAAACACTTGAAATAAAATACACAAACATGTATTGAAATTTCATTGAACAATATATATATATATAATTATCCACTATAAACAGAAAATGTTATAAATATTCAAGACTTTCTCATGATAAAAGATTAAAAAATCATGAAAAAACTTAAGGGTGCATACCACTTGAAAGTACACTGTGATCCATGATTTCTAAATAACATCCTACGTCTTTTCAAATGCGATGACAGTTCAATGTATCCAAAACATACACAAATCTACATCCAAATATTAAAATTAAAATGTTGGAGTAAAACCTGAATCAGGATTCCACTGAACAAGATTTTTCTTTTGTGTTTGGAGTCTTCCTAAAACACAAAAACCACATTAAAAAATTAAGGAAAGGAAAGATGAAAACCACAAACAGCATATGCAACATCTAAATCAGTTAGTGAACTCTATAAATTCATATAACTTTCAGATCTCATAACAATCAGTCAAGTACAATGACATATTTAGAGAACATTTGGGATAAAAAAATATGAAATACGTACACAAACATATATTGCAATGTCATTAAACAATTTATATAAATAAAAAGTATCCACCATTAACAGAGAATGTTATCTATATTCAAGTCTAGTTCATGTTATCAGGATTAAAAAATCATCTCCTCATCTCAGCCATGCCTAGTAAATTCCCATCCCCCTCCCCCTCCTCCCTCATTCCCAGCTTTCCCTGATGCCATACCCTTCCCCCTCCCCCTCCCTCATTCTCAGCTCCCCCGTACCGAGCCCCTCCCTCTCCCCCTCCCTCATGCCCAGCCCCTCCCCCTCCTCCATCATGCCTAGCTCCCCCCTACCCAGCCTTTCCCCCTCCCCCTCCCTCATGCCCAGCTCCCCCTGCCCAGCCTCTCCTCCCCAGATCCCCCCTACACAGACCCCCCCTCCGCCATATTTATTGTATACCAATAAAATATGATATTCATTGAAATCAAAAAGAATATAGTTTTTTGGGAAAATAAAATAAATAGGGAAAGTGTTTTAGTTTTCATGTCATGACTGAACTGTGTAACAATACAATCATAAATAGATGAATGAATGGGGAAATGAGAACATGTTACTTGCCTTTTCTTGTAGATAAATCGTAGTCCTTATCACATTAACACCACAATTTTGTGCCAAGGTTCAAGGTATTTCCTGAATTGAAACTGCAGCAGCTACGTAAAACCACTATTTAGAAAGAAACCAAACACAAAAAATATGAATCAATCTAGGAACTACAAATCAGGGCCTTTACATTTAAAGAAAAATATTATAAGTAACTAAACCTTCTAAATAGCTTTAATAGATGATATCTTCTGCTTCAAAGTGGAGGACACGGTCATACTCGCCTAATGAACATCCTCTGCATGTCGAGTATATGAAAGAGAGATTAAGTCAACGCAGCCCCCTCCCCTCCAACCTCTCCACTGCACCCCCTCCCTCCCAACCTTATCCCCCCCCCCTCCAAGACCTCCAGTGCAGCCCCCCCCCAGCTCTCCACTGTAGCACTCCCATCCCAAGACTCCCCTCCACTCTGAAGTCCAAGATTAGATGGCGAGATAATAATAAACACAGAAAACCATAAAAAATTATATGGCATGTGAAAATTACCTAAATAATTTTCAAATAACACCCCTGATGAAAACATAATCAAAAATTCATTTCATTGAATAATGAAATTCACATACAAGAAGTCCACCAATACAAAAAAAGTAAACTCCAACACAAGACTCTCTGCTAAGTCAAAAATGGAGGGGATTAATATCCCCCCACCCCATCGCCATCATCGTCATCCCCATGTCCAGCATCATCATCATTAGTAGCAACATTATCAGTGACATCATCAGCAACATCATCACCAACCACACCATCAGCGTCATCATCAGTAATCACATCACCAAAAACAGCATCAGCAACATCCTCGCCAACTCTATCGCCACAGTCATCATCACCAAAAGGACCCTCATTGTAATCACCTGAGGCATTATTTAAATAACGCATTGATTTCATAAATGAATGTAAAGTGGAAGAAACCTCTGATGGTAGGGACTAACTGAAAACTGACATAGCTTTCATGAAATGTTCATTCATTAGCTTACTTTTTTCATGCTCCTCTAATACTATTTTCTTTGTCGTAGCTCATTCAACACACACACCTTCCAACTCAGAGGCCTTAGAGGCTATAGAGGAGTCCGATGATGAACAATACCTTGAGGGGATAATGTTTTTTTCCTGGTATATAACGGATTATTCTTGGATGTGCCACACCTAACACCTGACTCAAATAATCTTTTGGCCCTAAGCTGTCAGCTTCCTTCTCATCCACAGCCTCCAAGGCAGACTATTGAAATTATAAACATATTATATTCTGAATTTTGTATAAATGTTAGAAATATAAATAAACAAACTTAAAATTTTATCTCGTGTTTGTGAATTAACTCTAGTTCCATATTTTTTTCCTACTAAAGCAGAAAAATTTGGCACGAGGTACAGGACCTTAAATGCCCAATACATCTTGCTGCATATGAGAAATGCAAAATTTTTGATTACAACAGTATATGATAAATGAAAAAAATTGGATTGAAGTGAGTTGCAACAAAGACCTACAAACATTGAGGTAAATGACAGTCATAACCGATTGGTGGTTTTCTGAAATGGTTTTCTGAAGTGGGTTTCAAGGAAATATACAACTTGTTTAGGAAAAATAGACAAGCCTTCTCCTAGTATAATATGTGATTTTTTAGGATATATGGACTAACCATGGGAAGGCATGAATAAGTTATGATGATATGTTATAAATAAGGACATTATTTTAATTTAGATGAATGTACCAGCCGCTTCTCATGCTCGTAAATTGTAGTGCGCCCTAATGGGTGTAGATATGACATTTCACCTTTTTTTCACTGACACTTCCAACGAAACCAAAAAACAATAAATGTAATAAAAATTAATTTATTTATAAAAACCATTAAAGGTGGGTAGTACCTTATACTGTTCAGTCTTCCAATGTGCGATCATTTTTTGATATTGACTATTTGGACAGTCAGGGTTTGTGGGTACACCCTCTAACTCAGTACCCACTCTACTCCTCCAACCAATATGTAACTCATACATGGAAGACCGCCAATACTCTCCAAGATCACTCAACCTAGCAGCTTTGGAAACTTCACCATTAGTAAAGTTAAATCAACTCTTCAATGAACATGGTAAGTAATATAAATACATTACAAATATAAATATAAATTTACAAAATTTATGTACACATATCTGCACCCATGCCCTATCCTTGATGTCATCACTGATATGTATTCATGAGACCGGTTCCACCAGAATGATATCATGATATTTGTCTAAAGTAACAATGAAACCTCTACAATCATAATTATTTTTACCTATCATTTGATTTTTGATAATTTTAATCCACCATAATATGAGTTTCAAGATTCCAGGCATCCGACATTCGAGTGCACCCATGGCGCCTACTAGAAGATGCCACTAAATAAAATAAGAGGTGAAAAGAGAAGAGTTAAGTGAAAATACAATAGGACAAAAGTTAAATTCTATAATTTGAAACATTTATAATAAAAACACCTGATGCAGGCTCTTTAATAGGCTGTGAGGCATCCATGGACTGTGCCGGATCAGCATCCTCTGAATGAACTATCTATTCCACAACACACTCCAGCTGATCTTCATTAACAGAAGTGGAAACAAAAGGAATAGACTCAATATGTGTAGGATTGATGGTAGGAAAATGAGGTTCTGTAGACATGTCTGAATATGCATAGTAGGTGTAACGTCCCGGACCGGCTTTCCATCGAACCGGTGGCTGAACCGGTGGGTCACATGGCCTCAAGCACGTCTCCCCATATGCTAGAGGCTGCCGACTAGCAACAAGGGTCTCAGGAGGTGATAGGGGAGAGACTATACCCTCATATCAGAGTAACGTAGTGGTATGATCAGAGTAAATAATATTCAATAGCGAAAGAAGTAAAAAATTGAAAAGGAGAATCAAAAGATTGGCAATAACGATTTTATAAAAGGTGGCAAACGCCATTTTACAATGCATGCATGTACAGATGACGATACAGTTATGAAAGAAGAAACAATACTGCATGCTTTGCAAACAATGCAAAAAAGAAATGATAGAAAGGCCCAACGGCGATCCCCTGAGCATCCCAAGCTCCCGCTTGGTCCTTTTCTCCTAACTCCTCTGGTGAAAACAGCACAACACACAACCTAGGTCCTGCAAGCAAGAAAATCTACTCAGGAACCCCAGTGCAATGGCAGCCCATGTAGGGTGTGAAATATAAATCTTAGTAGGCCGGCACCACCGGTGTCTAACCAAATCCAGACAGTGTATAATAATTAAATAGTGAGCAGGTATGGAGAAGTAAGTAAACAGAATTCCATAAGTCAATAACACCTGTCCAGGTTCCCAGGGGACACCTGACGGTTATACCTGATTTGTCTCATTGCCGGTAAAGTAACCTGATCATGTCACCATATGTATATATATATATATATATATATATATAAGAATTTAAATCATAGGTGGTGTGGGGTAATAATGCCTCCCACGCATTAGTCGTGATTAGAGGGAACGAGGTAAGAATGCCTCTCGTCCCTATAGGTCAACTGGAAACGGGTAAGAATGCCTCCCTTCCATAAATCGGGATTAGTGGGCATGAGGTAAGAATACATATTGTCCCTAGATCAACTGGAAAAGGGTAATAATTCCACCCTTCCATAAATTGGGATTAGTGGGCATGAGGTAAGAATGCCTATCGTCCCTAGATCAACTGGAAAGGGGTAAGAATTCCTTCCTTCCATAACATTCATTCTACTGGAATGGGGTATAACTGCCTCCCATCCAGACATGTGATCATCAACAAAAATCAACTGGAAAGGGGTAAGAATGCCTCCCTTCCAGATGTGTAATCATCAACTGAAGTCAACAGGCAAGGGGTAAGAATGCCTCCCTTCTAGATTGTACTGTCACACTGGCATGGGGTATAACTTCCTCCCATCCAACCATGTATCTATCACACTCATCACTCTGGAATGGGGTATAACTGCCACCCTTCCAGACACGCAATCATTCAGAGTAGATGGCATGGGGTATGAATTCCTCCCATCCATAACCATACACATTCATTATCAGTATTATAATAAAATTCATAAGGCAGTACCTCTTATGCATTTCAATTAATCATTCCACATTCACAGTCAATCATATATCTCATTTCTATATAAGTTCCCATTAACACTTTCATCACAAGTACACTTAAGGAAACTTCCCTCATGTATTTATAATAATATCAACATCATGTTCATCACATTTATACTTAAGGCCACTCCTCTTAAGTATATATATCAAGTAATTAACATAATCAGTTTACTAACATAAGTCGTGCTTATTACGTTATCCCAAGGAGTGGTCGTACCACCATAATCCATTCATTTATTGTTTAACCATTTCATCTTGGACGATATGGTTATCATTCTCTAACCCCTTGACACCTTCTAGAGGGAAACATGTCACATAGTCTTAGGTCATCCCAATAAGGTTACCATCTTACTCAATTTTCCTAAAATGTAAAATAGACTCAAACACACGTATCATAGCCATATCATTCATCTTTTCTCAACAATGCAAGTTCACATACAAAGCATCAAAGTGGCACCACAAAAATCCAGCAGGAAAGCATAAAAAGTCTATCAATGATTTTTATCTTGAAGATAGTGCACCTCTAATTGAGGGGTTTTATTATTTAATCGTGAGTTTAGTTACCAAGAAACCTCTTTTATCTTATTCCTGCAATTCACACGATTTTCACAGAAGCATTGAATCAGAACTTAACTTGCATAATTAAAATGATAAGGCAGTGTAGAAATAAATCTTTACTATTAATTTACTTAAATTAAAAGGGCAAGGAGGGGGCCCTACCTCAAGGTGGAACCATCCATCCACTATGGCTCTTGGTGCTTTCTAACTAAGAGTCGCAGGTGAGTCTCCTAGTCTTTGGCGACTCGAAACCATGCCAAAACCTTGAACGCACTACAAACAATGTGCTAAGAACTCATAAACATCAAATGTCCCAAAATCAACAAGTGTAAAACCAAGAAATAGGTGAAACCCGTACCCTGAAACCAAGCCGGCGATCTGAAACCACCCGAACCACTTATCCTAGGGTGGCGGTTATCGGAACGCGCACCAAGGAGTCCTAACGGGCCTTCCGCATAACCTAGAACCAAAAGAAAACTAAAACTCGGAATCACCCCAAAGCCCTAAGGTTTGGTCGCACCTTACCAGGTGACGATTTGGTCGAACTAAGGCTGGAAGAAAGGAGGATAAGCAAGAGGGGAGATTACCATGGAGATTTAACGAATAAATGGACGGAAATCGGAGGAGGAATCTCGATTAAGAGGAGGCGGGAAGGGGGTTTCATGCACGGCTCAAGGGAAGAGCCCCTTGACTTCATGCAGGTCGAGTGAGGGAGAGGGAGAGATTGTATTAGGTTTTAGGTTTTTATTTTCTTTTATTTTTAATCTAACCAAAAACCTAAACTCACCCAAGAACATGGTTTGACCGGTATGGTTTGAAAAACCATGCGCAAGCCACTGCCTGCTTTAATAAGGTCGCATGGTTTGGGTTGTATGGTTAGCTAAACCGTCCGCCAACCTTGCATCCTCTACAGCACTTTTAAAAATAAGGGTCTGGTGATTCCGAAACCTCTCAGGCCACCTGAGAAACATTACGGGCCTTCTCCCATGCCCAAAAACATTAAAAGGAAGGGTTCCAACCTTCAGAACCTTATTCCGAATCTCGGTCTTCAAAATGACTGGTTCAGTAATAGAAAAGTTCAAATTCCCTCGGGTTTTTGTCCGGTTCAAAACCCGGGTCATTACAACCTTCCCACCTTAGAACTTCTCGTCCCCGAGAATCATTCGGGAATAACATACACATCACCCAACCTAAAAGGGTCGTGAAGCTTCATTCAAACGATCACATTGCGTTCACAAACGTCCAACACACCCTTAAGCATCCATCAAACCCTACGACGTTTAAGCCACCAAAACTCGAGCCAACACTCGTTTCCCAAACGAAACTCCAAGACATCTCTTCCCAAGCCCATATATCCAGAGACACGAACCCATCGTTGTCTGACCAAGAATCCAACCAGAGGTAATTCCCACCTTATATTTTTAATGTTAAGAAAACAACTCCAAACTACGGTTCAGACCACCGTTGGAATTAACTTTCAAAGCACACCCCAAGAGTTCCCACAATGCTCCCATTGTTATTTGAAACATATCAAACGGTTGATTCCCCATCGACCTCAAGGCCCAAGTGAGCTGGTTGTTCATATTTGGCATCGGCTGACACAAACCGCACTCGCCTCTACCTGACGACGTGTCAAAGGATGGTATGTCACCGACCATAGACATTAAACAAGAACCTTGAGTCAAGCCATCTCCGGATGACTATTTAAAAGAACGCTCGGCCTAACGGCCGACGTATTACAAACAGAATTAGAAAACCTTTCTCCAAGGCACCTTAAGTTTAGCATAAACACGTTTACCAAAGCCTACACCCGACTTCCGATGACGTTTCCAGGACCAAACCATACATAAATCCATGCATCCCGCGTGCAACACCAAAAGAGAACTACCCGAACAAGCCAAGCGGCTTTTAAGCATTACCGAAGATTAGATCGATGCTCTCTAAGTAAATCTAGGACAAGGGAAAGATAGAAGACATTCTTCTCGCTAAATATAATACACTAAGAGGTTTGAATGTATTCCAGTTAATCATACCGGACTACTGGAAGGAAGAATAGTCGAACCTCAATTGGTCGACTTCAAGGATGGAACTCGGAATCACCTACCAACACATCCACACATTTTAAACTCGCATATCATAGGCATTCAAACATGAAAAAACATTTCCATAAGGAATTGCAGGTATTGTCTCATCTACATGGAAGGACACATTTACCAAATTTGACGTGATGTGCTCCCAACCCTAGGAGTGTCCTAGTCGTCGAAGAGAAGGAAGATAAACTAGCCGAGCACAAGAGCACTAGTGCACAAACACCGCAAACGATCGTGTGATGCTCCTCCGCCACAATCACATCACCAAACAATCGAAGAAGATCCAAAACAAGGAAACCAGCGTGTCAAAACACACGAGTCATTCGAAAGCCATCCCAAAAATCAGGATGAAAAAATTCTTTAATGGCGGGCCACTCTACTGAGGAGATGAACCAAAGCCACAATGAAAGTTAAAACCCAACGACCACCCATCCAAACAAGGGTGTCATTAGAAAAACAAGAGTCCAACAATGGACAACATCACCCAAACAGATCCTCACGTCGGTAAACTCATGGTACAAGCAAGGAATTTAAATGCTAAGGGTGCTACCAACCACAGGCTAGCCCCTTACGAAGATCAAACTTTGACCCTAACACCGGGTCATGCTAAACAAGGTCTCTAGGATCAAATTCCAAACATCAATCCACCACTAGAGAAAAAAAATCCTACGGAAAAAACTACGGTCTCGTTCCAAGGCAACTCAATGAGAAACCAAAACCACCCCTTAGACTAGGGTTTCAACACACCACTACAGGTTCCATTACAAAGGCCTTAACATTTTATCTCATTTAAAATTTAACCATCTAAAAGTTTCAACTACACCACAAGGTAAACAGGCTTGTTTCACAAAAACATCCTTTAAAAACATTTACATTCAAATACATCCCGTATTTATCAATCAAAAGAGCCAAAAAAACCATCTAATAAAAAGGGAATCCCACGAGGGTCCCATTTTTATCCATCTCAGGTTCTTTAAAAAGAAACCCCAAAGCAATTAGTCAAATCCTTTTAAAATTCAAACACCCCGACCGGTTATCTCATACAACACTTTCCAACTGACCTACTCAGGTACAGCTGTAATTACACATTTTCCAAAACATTTCAAATTAAAGCAAAACAATTCTTAAATTTTAAACCATTTCAAGATACCTCATGTACATTTCATTTAACATGGGTTGTAATTTCAAAATTCATGAAGCACCCATACACTTTATGGATTGAAAACCGACTCCCCTTTTTATCAAAACCAGATTCCTTTAGCATTATAAACTTAGCAGCCTTTACAGTAGTTCGAATACACGGGTTACCTTTTCCCAGTTATAAGGCGCCCATACTCCTTACAATCGAAAACTGGCTCCCTTTGTAATCGCAACAAACATATATTACTCATGACATAAATTACCTATATAAAAAAAGCATATCACTACGAGCAGCTAACACCAAGGCATGTTATAGCAACGAAGCATGACACATAAGCAAGAAGGCAACATGGCATATTATCACTGGAAAATTCTATATAAATAGACATGCTAATAAATTCAAGGCATGGAATGCAATCAAGGCACACAATTCGAATCAACAACAAACCAAAAAGAAAACTACATGTCATGCAACTATGCATGGAATGTTAATCCCTGTGTCCCTATAATGATGCATGGAATTCCACTTTCTTTCCATATCAGACCAAGGGTAAAACTTAAGGAATTTCATAAACCATAAGCAGAAGAAAATACAACAGTCACTCAGGGTGAACTCATATCAACTGTAATAGCAAAAAACATGAACAACAATTCCCAGCCCAGGAAACTTGGTCGTTTCTCATGCGTGGGGTGATCAGTCCCAAGCACGGCTATTAGCCAAGCACTGACACTTTCCTAATCTCTTGTCTACCAACCCAAAACAATAAGGAAAAAGAAAATAAATTTCTCTGATACCACTTTGTAACGTCCCTTCTTGGATTACCATCGAACCAGTGGCCTTACCGGTGGGTCACATAGCCTCAAGCATGTCTCCCTGTATTCCAGAGACTACTGACTAGCAGCAAGGGTCTAGGGGGTGATAGGGGGTAGACTATACCCTCATATCAGAGTAACGTAGCGGTATGATCAGAGAAAATAATATTCAATTTTGGAAGCAGTAAACAATTGAAAAGAAGAAGCAAAAGATAATAAATAACCATTTTATAAAAGGTGGAAAATGCCATTTTACAATTCATGCATGTACAGATGACGATACAGTTATGAAAGCAGTAACAATACAACATGATTTACAAACAATGAAAAAAAGAAAAGACAGAAAAGCCCAGTGGCAATCCCCTGAGCATCCCAGGCTCCTGCTTGGTCCCTTTCTCTTAACTCCTCTGGTCCAAACAGCATAGCACACAACCTAGGTCCTGCAATCAAGAAGGTGTACTCAGGTACCCCAGTGCAATGGCGGCCCGATTAGGGTGTGATATATAAGTTTCATTAGGTCAGCACCACAGGTGTATAACCCAATCCAGACAGTGTATAATAATTAAACATTGAGCAGGTATGGAGAAGTAAGTAAACAGAATTCCATAAGTCAATAACACCCATCCAGGTTCCCAAGGGACACCAGACGATTATACCTGCTTCGGCTCGCTGCCGGTAAAGTAACCTGATCATGTCACCATATGTATATATATATATATATATATATATTGTAGCATTTTTATCATATGTGGCATGGGGTAATAATTCCTCCCACCCATTAGTCGTGATTAGCGGGCATGAGGTAAGAATGCCTCTCATCCCTATAAGTCAACTAGAAAGGGGTAAGAATGCCTCCCTTCCATAAATCAAGATTAGTGGGAATGAGGTAAGAATGCCTCTCGTCCCTAGATTAACTGGTAAGGGGTAAGAATTCCTCCCATCCATAAATTGGGATTAGTGGGAACGAGGTAAGAATGCCTCTCGTCCCTAGATCAATTGTCAAGGGGTAAGAATTCCTCCCTTACATCACATTCATTCTACTAGCATGGGGTATAACTGCCTCCCATCGAGACATGTGATCATCAACAGAAATCAACTGGCAATGGGTAAGAATGCCTCTCTTCCTGACGTGTAATCATCAAATGAAGTCAACTGGAAAGCGGTATGAATGCCTCCCTTCCAGACATGTATTTTCACACTGGCATGGGGTATAACTGCCTCCCATCAAACCATGTATCTATCACAATTATCACTCTGGCATGGGGTATAACTGCCTCCCATACAGACACGCAATCATTCAGAGTAGATGGCATGGGGTATGAATGCGTCACATCCAAAACCATACAAATTCATTATTAGAATTATAATACAATGCATAAGGCAGTACCTCTTATGCATTTCAAGTAAACATTCCACATTCACAATCAATCATATATCTCATTTCTATATAAGTTCCCATACACACGTTCATCACAAGTATAATTAAGGCAACTTCTCTAAAGTATTTATAATAATATCAACAACATGTTCATCAAATTTATACTTAAGTCAACTCCTCTTAAGTATCTATATCAAGTAATTAACATATTCAGTTTACTAACATAATTCGTTCTTATTACGTTATCCCAAGGAGTGGTCGTACCACCTTAATCCATTCATTTATAGTTTAACCATTTCATCTTGGTGGATATGTTTATCATTCTTTAACCCCTTGACACCTTCTAGAGGGAAACATGTCACATAGTCTTAGGTAATCCCACTAAAGTTACTATCTTACTCAATTTTCCTAACATGGAAAATTGACTCAAACACACGTATCATAGCCATATCATTCTACATGTCTCAATAAGGCATGTTAACATACAAAGCATCAAAGAGGCACCACAACAATCCAGCAGGAAAGCATAAAAATTCTGCCACTACTTTTTATCGTGAAGACAGTGCACCTCTGATTGAGGGGTTTTATTATTAAATAGTGAGTTTAGTTACCAAGAAACCTCTTTTATCTTCTTCCTGAAATTCACACAATTTCCATATAATCATTCAATCGGAACTGAACTTGCATAATTAAAATGATAAGGCAGTGCATAAATAACTCTTTACTATTACTTTACCTAAATTGAAAGGGCAAGGAGGGGCACCCTACCTCAAGGTGGATTCATTTGTCCACTCCGGTTTTGGGCTATTTCTAGCTAAGAGTCACAGGCGAGTCGCTAAGTATTTGGAAACTTGAAACCACACCAAAAACTCGAATGCACTACAAACAACGTGCTAGGAACTCATAATCATAAAATGCCACAAAATCAGAAAGTGTGAAACCAAGAAAGTGATAAAACACGTACCCTGAAACCAAGCTGACGATCCGAAACCACCCGAACCGCTTCGCCTTCGGCAGCGGTTTCAAGAACGCGCACCAAGGAGTCCCAACGGACCTTCCGCATAACCTAGAACTAAAAGAAGACTGAAACTTGGAATCACCCCAAATCCCTAAGGTTCATTGACACCTCACTGGGTGAAAACCATGTGGAGTTGTCTACCTCCAAGACATCCTCTACATGGACTCGGCGCAAGGTTTTCCAAATAGTGTGTAGCCCATGTGCCGGCCACTGCCTCCTTTAATAAGGTCGTACAGTTTGGGCCGCACGGTTAGCCAAACCATGAGCCAACCGTGCGTCCTCTACAGCTCTTTTAAGAACAAGGGTTTGGCACTTACAAAACCTCTCAGTCCACCCAAAAAACTTAACGGGCCTTCTCCCACTTCCAAATACATTAATAAGAAGGGTTCCAACCTTCGGAACCTTATTCTAAAGCCTGGTCTTCAAAACAACCGGTTCAGTAATCAAAAAGTTCAAATTCCCTCAGTTTTTTGTCCGGTTCAAAATGCGGGTCATTACTGTTGGTCAAGGGATACATGAATGGATATGGAAATTATGCAGGTGAGAACATCAGTTGAGTTGGAATGGACATGGAATTAAAGAAAGAGGGTAAATAGGATGATAACAGCGGCATGTATGGGAACATCCCAGGGGTCTCAAGTGGAGGGTGGACATGTGTGGTAGATGGGATGTCCACTGATGTGTCAGTGTGGGGAGTGGTAAGACGAGAGATCTACCTAGGTCTAGGAGGATCCCTGCTCGGTCCCATACTGAGAAAAGGAAACTATGGAGTTATTTATCCCTAAACTAATTTATCAAAAATATGAACTTGATATTATATGTAATGCATAAGATAAATATTAGAATTATTATACTCACTGAATACAACTCACGCTCACGTCTAACAGGATCAACAGAAAATAATCTCTTCTAGTGAGCTTATGTAGTTTTCTTCATAATCTGTATAAGAAAGAAATAAATATTTTTTAGCAACAATTTTTACAAATCATACATACAAATAAGAAACCAAAGAAGAAAAAAAATGTCATAACATATTTTAGTAATGATAATTTACAACCAAGTTATACAACTTTTAAAACAACATTTTAAACCTAATTTTTTGAATTGAATTAAAAATAATTAAATAAAACGAAACCAAACAATACTAGAACAGACATATCATTCCAAAATAAAACTAAATTAATGTAATTACATTAGTACCAACCTGAGAAACTCAAATCATGGTAAACTGAATGAACTCTGATTATATATGGTTTCTTTTATATATTACCCTCCACTACCTCAGGTTCAACATCATCTCTAACAATGTGACAATTTGTGTCATCAAATACAATATTTTGGCTAACACTGGTGGGGGCGTCAATGGTGAAAATTTCATCCCCAACATTAGGAAAAATATGTCTTGGGATTACTTCATTAATGACACCGTAATCAGGTTTTAGATGATCTTTCACATAAAACACTTGTTTTTTCACTAATGCCAAACTGAATGGTTCATCGGTATGCAGAAATCGACTCATGTCAATAACACTAAATCCACAGTCATCAATAAATGTTCCATGTCACCTCATTGAATCAAACCATTTACATTTCATCATATTGACTCTACCTTGAGAGCAGTAATCCAATAACAATATTTTCTCAACCAGTCCATAATAATACACATCTTCATATCAAGGTAATATATATGATGCGCTGGCATAAGAATCCGTTCTAGAAGTTAACAAAACACCATCATGTTGTGTTATAATTTTCACCACTCTATCAATAGTAAAAAATTTATATCCATTGATTTTTAAGGATTTGTAGTCACAAACCAAAGAATTGGGACCAAAATCCAACACTCTTAATTCTTGAGAAATGAAGTTAGTAGGTAAACTCAATACCTAGAAAACATATGTGTAATATAATTAAATATATATCTATATTTAAAGGTATTTAATTTAATGTTCATACCTTTGATTTCAACCTATCTGGGAACTATTGGCTATGTATAGCCTCTCTCCTTCTCATCAGTAAATACCGATGAACTATACTTATAATTTTTTTATGTTCACTACATAAAATGAAATTAAAAGTATAAGGTATATGTGATATCATATCATATGAGATAACATATTTATATTCAAATTACTTACTTGATATAGGAATTGAATAAACCCTAATTAAATAAGACTGTACGATGTGCTACATTCCACTCTTCAAAGATCAATGTAACCAGTGCATATGACCCAACAATTCCACCTATTTGGGGAAGAGATGGAAATGAGGGTTGAATTTAATCATACTTTCCATCTTCGTTTCTCATTGGCCGATTATGTCTTACGCTCACATCAGACAAATACATTGAACAAAAATCCATACATTCTTGGGCCAGATAACTCCTCACAATGGAACCTTCAAGATAATTCTTATTTCGGACATATGATTTCATTGTTCACATATTTATTTCAGTGGGATACATCCACCAAAAAGCGAATGGTTCCCCAAGAAGTGTTTTAGTTGGAATATGAAATTTTAAATGCAGCATGCAAGTGAAAAAGGATGGAGGAAATTTTTTTTCCAACTCATACAGAATTAACGGTGCCTCTTTCTTCATTTTTATCAACAATGATTTGGATAACCATTTAGCAAAAAGGTCTCTAAATAATGACACAACTGAATCACTTCAACCCTTACATTATTGGATAGAGAATTCCAAATTACTATTGGAATCAATTCATGGAGAATGATGTGATAGTCTTGAGTTTTTACGAATTTCAATTTAAAATGTCTTTTGTTGACTCATTTAGATATGTTTCTAGAATAGCCATATGAAACCTTGATATTCTCCAATATTTTCAGAAATTGATCTTTCCCTACCCTTATCATTACATAAGAATCATAAGGAAATTTCCATTTGTTTTCACTGATACAAACAGGATGTAGTTCTGGTCGAATACCCCAATCCAATAAATCCTGACGAGATCGGATGTCATCATTGGTCTTCCCCTTAATATTCAAAATTATTTCATGCAACATTTCACATATATTTTTCCAATATGCATTATTTATAAACAATGATGTAACAAATTAGTAGACCAATATGGAAACATGAAAAAAAATACATCTCTTTTTCCAATTATAAGTGACTTAAGTATCAGCATTCTTTCCCTTTCAAGATTTCAACTGACCTTTCCCTAATGAAAATTTGAAATCTTTCAATTAATTAAGTACATCACTTCCTAACATACGTTGAGGTGGTTCTTCATTTTCAACACTATTATCAAACCTTTGACGATTCTTCCTGTATTGATGATCCACTGGAAAGAATTGTTGATGCCCCATGAAACTGAAACTACGATGATATTTAAGAATTCTCGATTGTGTATTCTTCATAAAAACGTGACATGATAGTTTTCCCTTCATGCTCCACCCAGACATCAGTGCATAGGAAGGGAAATCATTTATGGTCCATATACGGGTAGCACGCATCTGAAACGTATTCTTTGAAGAAGCATCAAATGTCTCAACACCTAAATCCCAAAGTTGTTTCAACTCTTTTATTAAAGGCTACAAGTAGACATCTATATCATTACCGGGATCTGAATGTACAGATATGAGTATACTCAAGAAAGTGAAAAAAAATTCATACACATCCATGGAGGAATATTATAAACATGAATAAAAACGGGCCACATGCTATGAGCAGTAAGCATATGACCAAATGGATTAAAATCGTCACATGATAGGCCCAATCTGACATTACGCACCTTAGCTGCAAAGTCAGGATGTTGTGGATCAAATGTCTTCCATTGTAATCCATCTGCAGGATGGACTAGCTCATCTTTACCTTTAATTCTCTCAATATCATGACATCACATATTGAGTGAGATTTCTGGACACATGAATAGATTTTGATGTCTAGGAACCAATGGAAAGTTCCACATGACTTTTTGTGGCACGTGAGATGTTGTTCCGTCAACAGTTTTCTTCCATATAGATGTACCACATTCTTTACAGTCATTACGGTCAGCTGTTTCCTCTAAAAATAAACTGCAATCTTTTAGACAAGCATGAACTTTATTAGTAGAAAATCCAAGCTGCTTAATTAACTTCCATTCCATATAATGATTTGAGGAAATATCTGCACCATCAGGAAGCAATTCCTTCAAAAATGTAAGAATATAATCAATTGTGGTATTATAAATCCCATACCTGGTTTTCCCATGATATAACTGCATTAAAAATTCCAACTTGGCCATTTTAGTACATTCTTGATATACTAGAGTTTTGGAATCATCCAATAATTTTTTCACTCTCTCAACATCATCGTCTTGAATATTTTCCTCATGTGTACTGATATCATTTTCTTCTTACACCGGCATTCAATCTCTCTCAGAATGATGCGCATATTGAAACTGGTCAAATATAAATTTATCCATGTCACTTCGTTCATTTCATTTATGAATAGTTGAAGATTGAATCGTCTCTCCATGGTGAAACCAAACATTATAGTTTTCTTGAAGTCCAAATTTTGTTAAATGGTAACTAACTTCTTCTCATATTAACCATGGTCTTCCAACACAATTATAGCAGGGACATTATATACAACCTCCATCTGACACATTGTTAAATGCAAAATCTAAAAAATTATCCAAATTATTTTGAATCTCAGTTGAAGTCTGATCGGTACGATATATCCAGCTTCTATCCATTCTATAACAACAACAAAAATTATCATTCAATCAACAATGTAAATCATATTTAAAAAATTCATTACAATCAGTTTTATTATTAAATTAATCAAATCATATTAGTAGCTAGAAAAACATGTTTAATTACAAGAGGAGTCCATGATTGAATAAGTAGGAAAAAAGGAAAAAAGGTCTACCTTGAGATCTAAAGTAAATAAAAAAGTTAAAAAAGACACTCCCAAGTGGTCATTTATGGGTAATAAAAAAGAAAATTTCATTGTAAAATACTCCTTTATAGATATGGAGGTATTATACACATGGGATGGAAATTTTATTTTAATAATATAAATTTATAATTTTATAGATTATTTGGTAGGGGATATTTGATGGGGAATGAAACATTCAATGAAAATAGAGTAGTTATAACATTAATGTTTTGGAATTAATATTGAAAAAATGTATCAAGGTATCTTACAAATTTTGTACAACATGATGCTTAAAAGATGCAATTTTTATGTATTCTATTGGAACACTGGAAAAAAAATTTCATATGGAAAAGATATGTTTTTTAAAATATACATCATGATTTACTTGGGAGTATTGGTAATAAATGTTTTGGGTTTTCAATTCTTTTAGTTGAAGAAAAGTTAGAAATTTATTGTAAATACTATATAGAAATCACAGAACATGTTTGATATTCTTGAATATATCTATGGAAGGTGTGGACATCCTATTCGTGATGAAAATGAATGCCTCATCATTATACCATCCTGAAAAATTTTGAGCTTTAATACTCAAAATCCTCAAAAGAAGAATATAAAAGTGGAGGAGAGAGATTTAGTTGTTGCAGTTTCACCCAAAGTATCCAAAGGGGAAAGACTATAAATCTTGGATTGTGGATGTTCTGCTCACATGATAAAAGATTTTAAAACATTGAAATATATTGAAAAATGAAATGTATTCTTAGTTACCTTCATAAAGTATGGGTCACTAAAGGTTATAGGAGTTAGATTAATTGTTATTGGGAGAGGGAATCTTATATCAAAAAACACTCCTTATGTTGATGGATTAAAACACAATCTATTAAGTGTTTCTCACCTTTATGATAATGGAAATATTTTTTATTTGAATTATGGGTTATTGGTTTAGAACATTGAGGATGGAAGAGTGGTGAAAAGAGGATAAGAGTGCTAGAGGCAATTTATTACAAGTGGGTGATGTTGAAAATTCATGTTATCTAAGCATGAATGAAGAGAATGAATTATAGTATCAGAGGATTGGAGAATATAAATGATCTATTTTTTAAAAAAGAGATTGAATATCTTTTTATTTATATAGGAGATGATAAATGGATAATATATAGAGAGCGTTCCTTATTGGGGAGACATAGGGAGTTGGCAGTTGAAACATGGAGAAGACTTCATGTGTTGTTCCCCGTGTTTTTGACAAATAAAAAGGAGAAAATTGAAGAACCCTTTATGATCATAAAAATTAACATATCTTAGAGTCTAAGATTCCTCATTAAGTTATTTTATTAATGGGGTGGTTATTAGATCTTAATTGAGACATTCCTAGTATAGTGTTGATCTTTACTCTGAGGGTTAGATAATTAGGAAAACCATTATTCATTATAATAGCTCAGTGTTTAAAAAAAACATTTTTAGTGTTTCATTACTATGAAATTGATAATAAATAAAATCTATTCAGTGATATTGAATGAAATTTTTATGTTTTATTTACTGGAATCATACTCATTGATGGGTAATAAGTTAATTCAAGATAAGGTTAACAAAAATTAATAAAGAAAATCCATCAAATTCCATGTCTACATCATGGTTTTAATGACCCCTGCTTTTTATATGGGAATTTATCATTGAATAAATTATATATGTGATATTTCATAAGAAATAAAAAAGAAATTCTTAGAAATTAATAACCTTACATGTCCATAATATGATCATTGTCCATTATAGACATTAGAGATGTAGTTGTTAGAATGTGATAATTATAATTGAGGCATATTGAGGGTCATGATGAGATATAATTTATATATAGGGGTAAATGATGTCCTCAACTAGTATGAAATAACATTTTTGAAACACTATAATCTGAGCTTGGGAGTGATGTTTCATAAATGGGGTTTTACCATGAAAAATTAAAAGAAGAACATTAAGAAGTGAGACTTGAGAATAACAATCAAGTAATGAGATGAAGGTGTTGAGAGTATACATGTTAGAGAAGAAGATTTATCAATTTCAAGTGATGAGGAACAATATCATTCATCTTATACAAGGCAGATAATATAAGTGAATCTCCAAAATATCATTAAAGACAAAATACAGTAAGTAAAAAAGTAGGAGAAATTTAAAGATAACAAATCATACATCATTATTTTCTTCAGTAGAACCTAAAAATACAGGAGAATAATTAAATAATTGGGAGTGTTTTAATTAAATGAATGATTAATTATAAAATATTGAGAATAATAAGACTTGGGAGTTAGTACCTAATCTTAAAGAGAATAATTTCATCAGGACAGTGTGGGTGTTTTGAAACAAATTGAATGAATAAGGACAATTATTGATAAATAAATCAATATTAGTTTTTAAAGGCTATTTGCAAGTTGAAGGAGTTGAATTTTATTATACCCAGAAGAGAGGGAGCCGAGAGGGGAAAGCAGGGACATCTCCAGATTTGGGGGTAGTGTGGCGAAGTCCAGGATGTTGAGGCGCAGGTGAAGGCCGAGAGGTCGAGGTCGGGAGTGGAGGAGGAGCTGGGAGGTAGAGATAATAGGAGAAGGATGGGGAGGGGACGAGATGACTGGGATGCAGAGGTTGGATGTCTAGGAGGCGGAGGTCGGGGAGAAGAGGAGGGGGATGGGAGGCAAAGGTCGGATGGCCAAGCGGTGGTGGTCGAGGAGGGGAGGACTGGACCGGGAGTTGGAGGTCATGGAGGTAGCGTTGAAGTGGGGGGAGCACGATGGGAGCCTGATACTTAAGGGTTGAATACCCACGGATTTAATAAAACCATGGGTATAGGAAACAAGAAACCCTCTATCCCCACGGTTCATTAAACCTTGGGAATAGATGCGTGGGGATAAACCCCATTTCTAGTAGTGTATGCTATGATGAAATGTCTATGAAACCCATTTCTTTTCATGGGTTCTTATATGATGAATTATTAATTATCTTATAGAACACATATCTATGATTTTCATTATGTAATGGGTGGTACATATATATATCCCTATAATACATTAGGTAAACCTTGATATCTCATGTGATAAAAAAGACTAGAATACATAGTAAACATAGTGTAGCAAGGGACATTATCCACTATGATAGTCTTGGGATTGATACTTGTACACTATGATTGTCTTGGGAGTTAACCTTTGCTAATATGATAGTATTGTGAGTGAACATTGACTACTATAATTGTTTTGGGAGTAAACCCATTCTATAGTGATATAATTGTCAATGAACCTTGTCTACCTAGGAAATGATTTTCTATATTTATGTGTATTACACAATTCAATGACTTTTTCCAATTATATGTACTTATGGCCTATTTTAGTTTATTTATTTATTATGAATATCTTATTAACTACCAATATTTATTCCATGACTTAATATTTTGATCTATGATATGTAGGGTATAATTTTAAAATGTTATGTTCATGATCTTATGCTCGTAAGATCATGTTATGCTTATGTAATCATTCATGTCACCCTTGTTTAACATAATTGAGAATATAAACTCACCCTTTTATAATTTTTCCTTTCCCAAGGTTATGAAGAAACGTTTTTATCAGGATATTTCTAATAATGGTTCTAGATGTGAAGAAACATTGGGGGACGATATAGTTTATTATGAACTAATTGTTCATTTTTTCAAGATACTTAAGAGTTTTCCCAAATTCAAAAATTAAAGGGTCGTTCATTTTGAAAGTTATCCAATATTACCTTTGATTTTTTACATTGTTTTTGAAATTTGGCCATATTTTTTGGTATCATATACATAAATTTAAATATTATGATTTTAGCACTAGATCTGGGTGTGCGGGTTTTGGGTTGTTATATCCTTCATAAATCATAGTCACTCTATAAGAAATACAATCTCTAAGGAATTTATTTCTTATGTTGATTCTGATTTAGATGTGATCAATGTTTGAATGAATGTTTAAAAATTATCTTTTGTTTCTTACCTGATTCTACCCAAGGGTGTAGAGACATGAAAATTCCATGATTAAAGGAAATAAATTATAGTTATTTAGAGATTTAAATATAAGAAGATGATTGAAATTGGGGATGTTATAAATATATCTTATTCCACAATGATGAGATGAAAATGAAATTTTGGGTCTTTTTAAATGTGATTCTAATGTCAAGAATTTGAAATATTCATGAATGGAACGTCAATATTGGTCTCTTAAATGTGAATAACCTCCTTAATCAGAATTGATATGTGTTTATGGTATCAATTTTTTTTTATTGGCACACAAATATCACTTCTTTCATTTCCTAAAATTTGGATATTCTTATTAAAATTGATAGTGAAACTAGAAGAGTGAGATTTTGGAATTTTACCATATTCTTATTGAAGTTGGTCTATTTTTCATGTTGGTTAATAAATTGGCCCAAAAAACTTGAGAGGAAAGTATCAACCTATAGATTAATTTTGAAAGTATTCCATTATTTTTTAATTACTATTATTTCCTTGGTAATAGTATTACTAAAGACATAAGAACTAAAATTTCATATGGTTTTCATAATATCAAGGGTCACATAATTGCTGAATGTATAAGTCTTAATGATAAGAATAATGTAAAACAAAAAATTTCAAATAATGATCATCTCTATAAAGAGGAATATTCTACAAAATTGAATGACACACTAAAAACTGTGGTTTTTTTCATAGGATATGGTATAGAAAATTCGTTGGTACTGTAACACCTAAAGATTCCATGGTACGTTCCCCTTTGAATAATTCAATAGCTTTCATTGTACGCATCTTCGTGATTTTAACACACCACAATCAATAAAAATAGCCATTATGAATAGTAATATACACTTTTTAAAATTCTATAAATTTTATCTTTCAAAATGGACTTCATTTTTGGATTCATAATATTTATATTTTCTTAGGGTAAATTTTTGGTATTTTTTTGGAGTCTTACAATTTTTTATAAATAGTAAAAAAACGTTGTGTTATTGGTTAAAAACAACTTTTTATTTAAATAGTTAGTTATTTTATTTTAATTTATTTTAGGTCAAAATAGATACATAATACATATATATGTTCAACGTAATTCATTTGAGTCATTTTATAATATGCTTAGATATGTAAAACTTTATCGAACTATTTACCATCTTTAACCCACCTCCTAAGAGCATTTCCAAATTTGCATAAAAATTTAATTTTACCACTTATGTGAATTTAATTTCAAAAATCTGAGAGACACGGTTGATATCAGTAAGTAAAATGTGGTTCAATAAGATAAAAATAAGTTTTGGTGAATAGAAACTTTTGAGGTTTATTTACCACGGTTAAAAGTAAATAGGGTAATTAAAGGTACAATGATATTATTATTACCCTAACACATGTTCTAATTATATTGTATAATTGTAATTCAACCAAAAACCACCATAATAATAAAATATGAACTTTTAGGTCCACTTGGATTATATTAGGACATTTATTATTATTTAATTCAAAGAAGAGTTAAAAGTATTAAATTCAATGTTTAATAACTAAAGCATTTTTAATATAGGGTTACAAATAAGATAAATTTGACAATAAATATTCATTAGAAAGATAAAATGATTTCTTAAATAATAATATTTTATTTATAATTTTTAGGCATTAAATAATTTAATTTATTAACGTCAACATATTGATGCAGTAATTACCTTAATAATTAAATATTAAAATAATTAATATTATAAATACCCAAATAAATGTAATTTGAGACTTTTTATAGATTCCACTAATTTTCTAGGTTAATATAGTGACCCAAACCTATCTAAAAAATATTGTTTGATTAGCTTTTTACCCATCCCGACCTTATCCTTAAAATAATTCTTTTTGGAGCCATTAGAAACAGAAAATGATTTTATTTTTAAATAATATTTCAATCATTTCCTAAGGTTCCCATCACCCCTCTTATAAAAGGGAACCTCCCCTTATCTTAAATTAACACCATAAAATCTATTTGTATCAGCCAACCCCTACCCAAATATCCTTCCAACTATCCTCCCTTCATCCTAGAGGGCTTCCTTTAGTCAAAAATCCATCCTAAGGATCCCTATTGATCAAATCAAAAGGAAGAACCCAAAAAAGAGGTAAATATTTTTGTCACCAATTTCAAGTTCTTTTCTTCTTCCACTTCCTCATTATTTAATGTTTCTATTATAAAATAATAACTATAGTATCTTCTATATACTGTGATGTTATTATAAAAATGGTACAACCATATTCATTATTCTATACATCCTATAAATGACAAAGTCACCATACGTGCGTACGTACAGATTACTATCTCCACGTCGGGGTGTAGTTTTTTATTCAAATACATCATCTTTTGGATGGGTATAATAATGAATATAAATAATTTAAACAGTAAATATAACCTGATAATGATTCTATTTATATGATATACCATCCAATTATATATGATTTTAATATCAGAAGAATGATATTGTCGCTCATGCGTACATACAGATTATCGTCTCCATTAACGCGATGAGATTCATTCCCCATAGTCTCCATTCAAGACTAATTTTCATTTCATGATTATAAATAATTTTTAAAGACTTAATATCATTATGAATAAGAATAACATACATCCTATCCATTACAAGCATTACTTATGTAACAAAGAAGATAAAGGAAAACGAATCAGTTAACACCTGAAATGATGATACTACAGAAATATCATTTACAAAGAAATCTTAAAAGATCATATATGATATAATATTACTGTATGTGGTTCTTTTATAATTCAATAATAATTATTTTACCATTATACAAGAGTTTAACCTACCCTCGACCAAGGAAAAGTACAAGGTAATGGTTAATTTCACAATATTTTTATCATTTGAGGTTGTTTTTACGTAAGTATCTACTAGGACCTCTTTATCATCCACATCAATGTTTTTTAAAATATATTTCAAAACATTTTTAATATTTACTAGAAAATGGGTTAATGTAATTTATACCTATATTTGACCATATATTTTTTGAAAGAAATCTTTTCTTCATTTTCCAAATAAGGTACTTTACAACCTTTTTTGAAAAATTAAGGTAAGAATGTTTTTTCAACATATACGGTGGGTGCGGATATTCTCCACTATTATAACATCGTCGAATCTTCCCTTACAGTATTATAAGAATATTTTCAAAATAAATGTTTTCTTTTATAATTACGTGTCTTTTAAATGATTTCAAAATAGAATGATATATTCATATTAAATAATTTTCCTTTCATATATGTCAATATCCTTTTATGGATTTTAAACTAGTTTGAAGTTGATCTATTATGATACAAATAATCCATATTGTATTATGTTTGACTGTGGATGGGATATTTTTATACCATCCTTGGTTTATGGTTAATGTTTTCACATTTCGTATGCTAGTTTTAATATGAATGTTTATGTTATATTTTAACCCTTTAATATGAGGAATGTGTTGGACTTAGTAAGTGACAGATGGAGCCCGCTATAGCTCCTCGATGCATCTGTGGGTCTCACGAAACAACTAGACATGGAATTGGCCAAGGTCTTTCCCAATATGATATATGGTTTTTTCCAAGGCCTAAATCATTTATAGACATCTTGGTCAAGGCCTTGACAAGATTTTTCAGAATTCCCTCCATTATAAATTCCATCATTATGAAGATAATATTGATGGTTCATGTGGTCATTCGACTAGTAAAATACCCATTATTAGGTTTTATTTGGAATTATTTACTCAACTCATATTATGTCCATAAAAGTGTTCATGTTTATTATTTGTAAATTCATTTTTTTCAATTATTCACCATGCTTAATATTTAGGATTTCTTCCACTGTATTACTTACCCTTACTGAGCGTTTGAGCTCACCCCTTTCTTATGTTTCATTTTCCCATGATATGATGGAGTTAGTTATGAGTGAATTGCAGGAATAATCTATGAGGCTTGGATGTTTCTAATGGAATAAATTATTGTTGTATTTTATTTCAAGTTGTAAATTTGAACTTATGTAAGAATCTTGTTTCCAATAATACTAAACTGATCGTTCTTTCAGGACATGATTTCCTTGTGATCATACCAATGTTATGTAATAATGCACCAACTCTGGGTAACTGGGGTCAGGGCATTTCAGTTGGTATCAGTGGGAGGTTTAGTACAAACCTTGGAAACTAGATTTTGATAAACTCTGATTAGAGCACATTATCCTAAGATAGACTTTGAGGATTAGTTAATAAGAACTTCCTAGAATTTTGGTAATTTAGAGATTTTGTGAGTTTTTCATGAAATACATCCCTATCTGGATATGATCAGGTAGAGGCATCTCTGTAATATATATACCTAAGGGTAAAACTCAAAAACACTGCATTGAGTTCGACTTGAATGGGAACTGGTGCACGACAATAGGCCTTTCTCAAATCTTGGTTACGACACTCCCGATGGATACGCCTAGGATAATTCTCATTTTCATTACAAACTATTATGAGGGGTTTATGGGTATATACATTCTCAAAGAAATTTTTTTATGTTTATGTATTATATCAATAAACTATTCAATTTATGTTGACTATTTTAGATTTTTGTAATTATGTATTACGATTCATAAACTAATCTAGTGTATGGCGTTGTTTAGAAATGGAACCTAGTGGAAGGAATGGAAACTATATCAATGCACATAATCCATGTAGGGATTTCCCTCTGACTCAAAATAATTATAGTGGAGTTGGTGATGAAACTAGTGCCCATCATCTTATCACCATACTGGGACAAGTCACACAGGTTATGAATAATAACTTTATCTGTATGGAGCACCCTGATCCACAACGTGAAGGATCAATGTTAGACCACTTCATGAGGTAACAACCACCAACTTTAAATGGGACTCAAAATCCATTTTTATCCGATTAATGGATATGTTCCTTAGAGAAAATATTTTGTTCTTTGGGATGAAGTGAAAGGGAAAAATTTATCATGGCAGTTTATCACCTCATAGGAGATGCAGATCAACGATGGACATTGATTCAAAACACAAAATAAGATGAGGAATTATAAAACATGGAATGGAGGGTGTTTAAAGATATTTTCTTAGAAAAATTATTTCCTCATGACCATTGAGCAGATATGGAAATGCAATTTCTGAGTCTGAGGAAAAAAGTGGATGATAATGTCTTAATGTATGAAGCTAAATTTACAAGGCTAGAAAGGAATTCTTCATATTATATATGTAACCCAAGATGTAAGATTGGCCATTTCTTTGATGGGTTAAAACTATTTCTTCATTGAGCATTAGTATTATAATCCATCTCATCGTACGAAGATATCGTCACATGTGCTATCAAGATAAAAAATGGATTTTATAAGTCTTACAACATTAAAACAACGAAATGGAAGAAGAGATATGATGAACACATTAGGAAATTAAATAAGGAAACAGGGAAGAAGGGAAGAGTTTAATTTCCACCCTGTGATAATTTTGGAAGGAAGAACCCTGCTTCCAGTCTAAAAGGAAAAGGAATACGCTAAAAATGTGGATAGAAAGGTCATATTTCTGGTGATTGTAGGGGAAATAAAGAATATACCAATGTTCAATGCTATAATTTGATGGAGATGAAACATTATGAAAATGAATGTCTTAATCATTATGGAATAATACCTCAAAAAAGGACAAGGGATCAAGTCCAAGATTAGGTTATCACTACTACTGAGGTTGAAGCTCCGAAAGATGGGGTGGTAAGGTAATTTAATGGTTTCCTCAAGTTTAGAAAATGCTTTATTTGATTCTAGATCATCGCATTGTTTCATATCTTCCGAGTTTGATAAAAAAAATAGATGTTTTCAATTTGACATAACAAGGGAGTTATCAATCAAAAAACCTAAGGGAAGTATCGTTGCAATAACATTTTGTGAATCAGTTCCAATTAAGGAATATAAATGTTTTTTATCTGCTGATCTCATCGTCATAACCATAATTGAATTTGATATAATCCTTTGTATTTATTGGCTTCCTGACCATGATGCGAAGACTTATTATAAGAAGAAGTAGGTTACAATTATCAATGATAATAAGGAGAACCTTATCTTTAGATCAGAAACGTCACCACCTAATTCATATCTAGATCCACCCCTAGTAGCTCAACTAAACTCAATTATTGGAGAGTAAGTGAATGAAATAATTGTGGGCGAGGAAAGGAATTTTCCAATAGAGGACGTATCTATTTTTTAAGAATATGTTGATTTGTTTCCAAAAATATTTACATGGACATCCTATAAAATGAGAAATTGAGTTTTCCATTGATTTAATTCCTAGTTCAAGGCCCATATCTATGACCCCTTATAGAATGGCCACTTTGGAATTAGTGGAATCAAAGAAACATCTAGAGGAATTGAGTAATGAGGGAATTATTCTCCCTAGTGTTTCTCCATGGGAATCCCCTATTCTTTTTGTTAAAAAGAAAGATGGATCTATGGGGTTGTGAATTGACTACAAGGAGATCAATACTATAATGATAAAGAAAAAGTATCTCCAACCTCTCATTGATGATTTATTCAACCAACTTCATGGAGGTCAATATTTTTCAAAGATTGACCTTGGATATGGATATCATCAGTTGTGTGTGAAGAAGGAAGAAATTATGAAAATATCATTTTAAACCAGGTACGGGCATTACGAGTTTACAGTAATGCCTTTTGGGTTGAATAATGCACCCTATTTATTCATGGATATAACGAATATATTTTTCAATGAATATCTTGATGACTTTGTAGAGGTCTTTATTGATGATATCTTGGTATACTCCAAAATATATGAAGATAATGAAAATCACTTGTGTATCATTATAAAGACTATTAGAAGAAATGAATTGCATGGGAAATTTAGCAAGTGTGAATTTTGGCTTCCAGAGATTTATTTTCTTAGGAATATTGTCTCTAAGGATGGAATATTTATTGATCCTTTAAAGACCAAGGAAATCAATGAATGGACCGCACTGAATAGTATAACTGAGGTACGCAGTTTTATTGGTTTACCAGGTTATTATTGACGTTTCATCCAGAATTTTTCCCGGTTGGATAACCCATTAACAAAGCTCACACGTAAAGGGGTTAAATTTTTTTTGGACAAAAGAGTGTGAAGAATGTTTTGAAGAACTGAAGAGAAGATTATGAAATGCTCGTATCTTGACACTACCATTGAGGAATGACGGGTTTGTTATTTATAGTGATGCTTCAAAGAAAGGACTGGGCTATGTCCTTATGCAGAATGATAGAGTTATTTCATATGCATCATGGCAGCTAAAAATTCATGAACAAAACTATACTACTCATGATCTTAAGTTGGAAGCTGTAATATTTTCTTTGAAGATATGAATACAGTATCTCTATGGTAAAAAATGTGAAATATATACCGATCACAAGAGTTTGAAGTATATTTTCTCACAGAAAGAACTCAGCATGAGGAAAAGAATATGGTTTTAATTACACAAGTATTATTATTTCACAATAAACTACCACCCCAGGAAAGAAAATATGGTGGAAGATGCTTTGAGCAGAAAGGATCATGAAGTTTTGAACAAGATGAGAGTTGAAAGGGATCCTATTTTCATGGATCTATTGAAAATGGATATGGGAATAATAATGGAAGGTGAAACATCAATAATTTTTCAAATTTTTTCCAAACCATCTTTCCTAGAATGTATAAAATGTTCTCAGGCTGATGATGAGAAGTTTAAATAAAAAATTAAAGATTTGAATGATGGGACATTGATCAAATTCATATATGAAGATAGTATTTTGAAAATTGGGAAGAGAATTTGTGTTCCCGATTTACCTGATCTGAAAAGGTAATTTTTCGATGATGCTAATAGCTCTAAATTATTTATACACCCTGGTAGCACTATTATGTATAGAGATTTGAAGGAACATTTTTGATTGGACAACATAAAGAGGGAGAATGCTGATTTTGTGTCCAGATGTATGGTTTTTCAATAAGTGAAAGCTGGAAGGAAATAGCCTGGAGGAGTCACGCATCCTCTTCCCATAACTGAGTGGAAATGGGATAATATTATGATGGACTTTGTCATGGGACTACAAAAGACTCCTAGAAGGAAGGATGCAATATGGTTCATTGTTTATCATCTTACCAAGTCAACACATTTTTTTGAAATAAGAGAAGATTTACCACTTGAACATTTAGAAAGACTGTATATTTATGAAGTTGTAAGACTTCATGGTGTACCCTAATCGATTTTTTCTGATCGTAATCCCTGTTTTATGTCAAGATTCTGGAAAAGTCTTTAGAAAGCCTTGGATACTGAACTTCGTTTGAGCACTGCCTACCACCCTCAAACTGATGGACAATCAGAATGAACTATTAAAACCTTAGAATACATATTGAGATATTTCCCACTTTACATTCAAGGTATGTGGGATCAATATTTACCTCTGGTAGAGTTTTCTTATAATAGTAGTTTCCATTCTAGAATTCAGATGGCACCATATGAAGCATTATATGGAAAGAAATGTCACACACCAACTTGTTGGGATGATGTTGGTGAAAGAAAACTCATAGGACTAGAACATATTGAGGAAATGAAGGAAAAGGTGAAGGTTATCCAAACCCACATCAATGCACCATAATGTAGGCAGAAAAGTTATGTCGATAACCGAAGGAAGGATTTAGAATTTTAGGTAGGAGATCATGTTTTCTTGATGGTATCTCTGTGGATGGTAGTTATACAATTCAGTAAGAAGGTTAAACTAAGTCCTAGGTACATTGGACATTTTGAAATTCTAGAACGAATTGGGGTTGTAGCTTACTGTTTGGAAATGCCACCAAATCTCTCCAAATTTCACGATGTGATCCACGTATCACTATTGAGAAAATATATGCATGACCTAACGCATATACTCAACTATGGAGAAATTGAACTAGAAACTGATCTATCTTATTGTGTAAAGCCTATAAAAATTCTTCATACAAGAGAACAAGTGCTAAGAAACTAGACAACTCATCTGGTAAAAGTTCCATGGAGAAACCATATAATGGAAGAGGCAATGTGGGAATGAGGGGAACATATGATGAATAACCACCCAAATCATTTTGTGTGGTAGTATTATAGAAATTTTGAGGATCAAATTATTTGAGGGAGGGAAGAATGTAACACCTCAAGCTTCCACGGTACATCTCCCTTTGAATAATGCAATAGCTTGTATTGTATGCAACTTCGAGACTTTAACACACCGTGACAAACCAAACTAGCCGTTATGAATAGTAATACCCACTTTTTGAAATATTATAAATTTTATATTTCAAAATTCACTTCATTTTTGGATTCAAAATATTGAAATTGGATTAGAGTGAATTTTGGGTATTTTTTTGAAAACTTCCAATTTTTTATGAATAGTGAAAAAACAATGTGTTATTGGTTAAAACTGACTTTTTATTTAAATAATTAATTATTTTAATTTATTTTATTTTAGGTCAAAATAGATACATAATACATATACATTGTCAATGTAATTCATTGGAGTCATTTTATAATAATTTTATATATATATATAATTTTATCGAACTATTTACCGTATTTTACCCACCTCCTAGGAGCATTTGCAAATTTGTATAAAACATAATTTTACAGATTTTGTGAATTGAATTTAAAAAATACGAGAGAAACAGTTGATATCAATAATTAAAATTTGGTTCAATAAGATAAAAATTATTTTTGGTAAATAGTAACTTTTGACTTTTATTTACCACAGTTAAAAGTAAATAGGGTAATTAAATATAAAAATGATATTATTATTACCCGAACACATGTCCAAATTCTATTGGATAAGTTTAATTCGACCAAAAAACACCTTAAGAATAAAATATGATCCTTTAGGTCCACTTGGATTAGATTAGAACATTTATTATTATTTAATTCAAAGAAGAGTTAAAAGTGTTAAATTCAAAGTTTAATAACTAAACCATTTTTAATATAGGGTAACACATAAGAAAAATTTGACTATAAATATTCATTAGAAAGATAAAAATATTTCCTACATAATGGTATTTTATTTATAATTTTTATAATTTATTTAATTTAATTTATTTGTGACACAATGATGATGAATTAATTTCCTTATTAGTGAAATATTAAAATAATTGATATTATAAATACCCAAATAAATGTAATTTGACACTTTTTTATGAATTCCACTAATTTTCTAGGATAATATAGTGACTGAAACCTGTCTAAAACCTATTGGTTCATTATTTTCCGGCCAATACACACCTTATCATTTAAATAATTCATTTTAAGCCATTAGAAATTGAAAATGATTTTATTATAAAATAATATTTCAATATTTTCCTAAGGTTCCCCTCACCCCTCTTATAAAAGGGAACCTCCCCTTATCTAAAATTTATAGCTTCAAAGCCATTTGTTTTGGCCAACCCATCCCAAAATATCCTCCCAAATATCCTCTCTTCATCCTAGAGGCCTTCCTTTAGTCAGAAATCCATCCTAAGGATCACTTTTGATCAAATCAAAATTAAGAACCCGAAGAATAGGTAAATATTTCATCACCTCTTTCAAGTTCATTTATTCTTCCACTTCCTCTTTCTTTAATGTTTTCATTCTAAAATAGTAACTCTAGTATCTTATATATACTGTGGTGTTATTATAAAAATGGTACAACCATATTCATTATTCTATCCATCCTATAAATTACAAAGTCACCATACGTGCGTACGTATGGATTACAATCTCGATGTCAGGGTGTAGTTTGTCATTCAAATACTCCATAATTTGGATGGGTATAATAATGAGTATAAATGATGTAAATAATAAATATAACATGATAATTATTCTATTTATAGGATATACCATCCAATTATATATTATTTTAATATCAAAATAATGATATTGTCGCTCGTGCGTACATACAGATTACCATCTCCTTGAACGCGATGAGATTCATTCCCCATCATATCCATTTAAGAATAATTTGAATTTGTTGATTAAAAATTATGTTTAATTACTTAATATCATTATGAATATGAAAAATATACATCCTATACATAATAATCATTACTTACGTAACAAATCATATAAAAGAAGATGAATCAGTTAACACGTGAAATGATGATACTACTGAAATATCATCAAAAAAGAAATATTAGAAGATAAAATATGATATCATATTAATATATATGGTTATTTTATAATTTAATAATAATTATTTCACCCTTATAAAATAGGTGAACCAACCCTCGACCAAGGAAAAGTTTGAGGTAAGGGTTAATTTCACAATGTCTTTATCATCTGAGGTTGTTTTTACTTAAGTATTACTGGGACCTCGTTATTATCCACATCCATGTTTATTAAAATATATTTCAAAACATTTTTATTATTTACTAGAAAATGGGTTAAAGTTATTTATACCCTTCTTTGACCTCATATGTTTTGGAAGGAATCTTTCTTTCGTTTTCCAAAAAAGGTACATTACGACCTTTTTGACAAAATTAAGGTAAGAATCCTTTTTTGACATATATGGACGGTGCGGTTATTCTCCACCGTTATAAAATTGTTGAAGATTCCCTTAAAATATTATATGAATATTTTAAAAATAAATGTTTTTTTATAATTACATGACTTTTAAAAGATTTAAAAATAGAATGATATATTCCTGTTAAATAATTTTCATTTAATCTATGTCAACATCCTTTGATGGATTTTAAACTAGTTGTTATTTGATCTATTATGATACAAATATTCAGTATTTTATTCTGTTTGACTATGGATGTATTATTTTTATATCATTCTTTGTTTATAGTTAATATATTGACATTTCGTATGCTAGTTTTAATACGAATGTTTATGTTATATTTTAATCCTTTCATATGAGGAATGTATTGGTTTTAGTTAGTGACGGGTGGATCCCGCTATAGATCCTCGATGCATTGGTAGGTCCCATGAGACAACTAGAAAAAGAATTGGCTGATGCCTTTCCCAATATTATATATGGTTTTGGCCGAGGCCTAAATCATTTTTATACGTCTTGGCCAAGGCCTTGAAAAAATGTTTCAGAATGGCTGGCATTATACATTCCATCATTATGAAAATAAAATTGATGGTTCATGTGGTCATTCATATAGTATAATTCCCATGATTATGTGTTATTATGTCATTATTTTCTCATCTCATATACCTACCATAAAAGTGTTAATGTTTATTATTTGTAAAGGCATGTGTTTTCAATTATTCACCAGGATTAATATTAATGTTTTATTCTACTGTATTGCTTACCCTTACTGAGTGTTTGATATCACCCCTTTCTTATGTTTCATTTTCCCAGGATATGAAGGAATTAGTTATGAGTGACATTTAGGAATAATCTAGGAGTTTTTGTTGTTTCTAATGGAAGAAATTAGTGTTGTATTTATTTTCAAGTTGTAAAGAAGGACTTATATATGAATCTTGTTTCCAATAATACTTAACTGATCAGTCTTTTGTGACATGATTTCCTTGTGATCATGCCAATGTTGTGTAATAATGCACCAACTCTGGGTAACTAGGGTCAGGGCATTAGTGGTACCCCCTCACAAGATTTTTGTGGTTAGTGAAACTTCAAAACCTATAATGTTGAATTCAAATTAAGTTCAATTTGGGGTGAATACATATGATAAATATGATTTTATATTGGAAAATTAGAGGCTCTATACATCTATGGATAATTTGGATACTACTAAAAATATTTTATTTATCCACACCCCGGATAAAGATTCTACATTTTACTATAAAACATAATATAATATCAATAATGAAATCAATTATGATAAATATTTTTTTAATCTAGGTGTTGATGGGAATTTTTTTCCTATAACTACATGAATTCGCATTAATGATTCTCCTAGTTTTTTAGTATCACAAACTAAGGTGGTATATATTTTCAATCTACCTCTATTTCATCTAGGAATTAGAATACTCTTCAAATTAAAAATTATTATTTTACCCAAGTTCTTATAGGTAAGGTCACTAAAAGTAAAGATACACAGGGTGTGAGATCTAATTTGATCACCAAAAGAACTTATATCCTTCTCAATAAAGATTCCAACATTGTACTTAGGATTTGGGCTTGTGAAATGGAACTTGATGAGGGGAATGATGAAACCATAATTGAATCAAGATCAAACAAAATATATAAGGGAAGAACAAGGACATCTGTGGATCACTCTAATAGATCCAAAACTAGTGTCATGTCTTCTTTAATATTAATCTCCAATATTGGAATTTTCTAGGCATGAATTATTCTAATACCTCTTTAGATATAAAAATTTTCATTCATAGGTATATTCCATACTTTATTAGTCTTACTAAAACCATGTATCAATTTAATATCTTTAGGATTATTAACTAGAATTCCCTTGGCTATGAGCTTATTGCATATGATCTTAGAGTTGATATAGTGGAAACCCTTTTTTATCTCCAAAATGATATTTTCAGATCCCATATTCAGTTGATTATTCCACAACATATCATTTTTTTCTTTGAGAAGGATAATTATTTTTATATAGTTTCCTTCATTTATTCCTTATGTTGTGTTGTGGGTTACATTGTGAGGCGATACCCATTCAATAGCACAAGGAGACATATGGATTTATTTTTGGTTACCAAAATTTCAAAATATATATATTAATGCTTAAATTTATTCCTCAAATTGTGGATAATAGATACTTTACAACAATACACCCAAAAATTTATAAAATCTCACATGTGGAAGCATAAAAAATAATTCCATAAAAGAATAATAAAAATAATGAGAATACTAAATTTTAGATTCATGATAACACATTTATTGTAGCTTTTGAAGTAATGTAATAAACAATAAACTATTTAAATTTGTTAATTCCAAATTAATTATAAAATAACAGAGTCATAGTATCACACATTAGCATCAACATGTCATCCATGGTAGTAAATAAATCATGAAAAAATGGAAAATTGTATTTTTACATGGTTCATATAATTGGATTACATGTATAGCGTAGTGGAACTAGGGTTTCACTATGAATAAACAATGGTACTAAAATAAAAGTAGTAGAAAATATGACTATAGAAAGAAAAATAATTGGAGGAAAATATATGAAGGTAAGGTTCTTGAAGTCTCGTGAATTCAAAAATGTCGAGCTCAGTGTGAGGCATGTATTGCAGCATGAATGAACTCAAATACAAAAACCCCGAAGATTTGAAGAAAAACAAGTTAAATCCCATAATAATTAAAAATATTATTGGATTGAGACCCCCATTACCAGGGCTCGTTCTCACCTCTTTATCATTTATTAGATACTCCATGCAAGCATGTATACCTGATGTCATCAAGAACATCCTTATTCGTCATCTACATCATTATACAAGCACAAGTAACAATAAAAAACCTCATTATCTCATATTAACTCATCAAAAATATCCATCAACAACTACCTCTACTCATCTACCATCTCTACCTCTCCAATGAACGAGAATGTCCACAAAGAACACTCTCTCATTCGCACATCCCTCTCCCTAAAGAAAAAATACCAAAATCTGAACACCCTAGAAATCAACATCTCCCAAATGGAGCATCATGAAAACCATTAAAATATCAATGAGATATTATGGAGGGGAAATAATAATGAATTAAGGTTCACCTCTGATAGAGGACACACAGACGGTGGAGTGTATTCCATGCATCAACGGTTACAAAGGCTAGCTACAAAAACCAAAATAGAAGGGGGCATGTAATATCACAAAAATAGGGAATTCTAGAGAAGGCATGAATTAGACCAAGAGATTATGCTAAGAGTATGTCCATGGTGTCTCCCAATACATAAATTCCAAAAAAAAAATTAAATTGTAATAAAATAATAAAATTAAATTTTATAAAAACACAGTGCATAAAATTTACAAATTTCCACCTTGAAAGTAAAATTCATGAGCCTAAATACCTGGATGTCCTTGATCTACCTAAACTATAACACTTATTTCATAAAATATGAAATCCTAATAATTTAGGATCCCCAAAAAATTTGATTTTTCAAACAATTTACATTATTTGATTTATGTCATCTTGAATTTGTAAGGAAGGATATTTTGGTTTTATTCATTGAATTATGAAAAATGTTGAATTATTGTATAATTTGATTAGTTTCTTGTATGTCGTGTAATATTTTATTTTTTAATTTTTTTGTGATGAGTATTTTATGTTTTTGGATTTAATTCTATATTACCATGTTGACATGTTTCTTTATTCATGTATTATTCTTAAAGTTTCCTGAGATACTTATGAATTACCATGTGGATAACATGCATGGTCATACTATTTTCCTTGATAATATATGTATTCTCATTATAATAGGGAAGAAAATGTATTTGGTTGACAAATTCAATGTTCTGGTGTTTTTAATCTCATAAAAAAGATAAATGGTTACCTTAGTCATGGGTATACTATTATCATGAATTAATATTTATATAAATGACCATATTTTTTTACCAATAAAAATAAAAAACAATACTTTCATGTGTATATAAATATATTTTTCAACAAGATTTATAAATAATTATTTTTCTATGATCAACATAATTTATAATTTAAAACAAAAAACAATTATAAATAATATTGATTATTTTTATATAAAACATTTTGACTGTAAGTAATTATATGAATATAAATTATAATAAATAATTTTTCAATTATTTTTATTATCTTGAATTAATAATTTTCCCGTATTTTAATTTCTTTATAAATAATTTTTATTATGTGTATATAAATAATATTGAATTAATAAATTTAAATTAACAATCATTTTGAAAAAATATTTTTGATTATATTGAATTAATAATTTTCAATTAATAAATTATATAAATAATTTTTAAATAATTTTTATTATCATCAATTAATTGTTTTTATTATCTTGAATAGAGTTTTTTATAATTTTAAAAAATTTAATAATATATTTTTTATAGTTTATTATTTACGTAATTTTGATTATAGGAAAGATAATGATTGACTAAAAACAAAATTATTGTTTTTGATCCATTAGTAAAAATGGTCTGAAAAATACATTTAAAAAAGATTATTTTTTTCATTTATTATACATTTTTTATGTTGGGCAGACATGGTGGTAGGTTTTCCATTTGTGGGGATCTAATCTGTGGTTAATTTTTGTTTGGGAAAGTGTCTCTTGTAAACCTATGGGTGTATTTTTTTTTTCATAATAAATGTTATTTGTATAATTTACAACAACAAAAACATTATCTTTTATTTTAAAAATTATCACCTAACAATATGGAGTGAAATTACAACCATTTATTCTATATTACGAAATTTCACATCCGAACAAAATAGTGAAAAATAAAAATCTATTCTTTCCTTTTCTTTTATTTTTTGAATTATGAAATATTTTTTTCATTTTACTAAAGCATGACCAAATATAGTGTAAACAAAACATAATTCTATGAAAATATATTTTAGGAATTTTTTTTACTAGAGCCTGTTCTAGGGAGTCTTGTTCCTTTGACCACCAGCGGATTATACTTCTCCATTGTTGCTTTGATTCCCATTGATGCAAGGATTATTCTCTGGTGGAATAATGTAATAATATTCCTAGTATCCCCCTACCTTTACACAAATTTTTCATCCTAAAAATAATTGGTGTTTATTTTTGTCTCATCCTTTATTCTGATCAAGCCACCATTAGGATAGAATACACTATAGACTTGAGAATGTGTGTGGATATGGATATGAACACATGCTTTCCCTAAAGATCTTTCTTAGAGTATGTTGAACAAAAAATTCTGGTAGAGTATTTTCTATTGCATGACCTTGAGGGTTTTTTCCCTTTTCATATTCAGAGTCATGCAGATGTGACATGAAGAAATCAAGGTTTTCCTCATCAGATGATCCAGATGAGTCTCTATTCAATGAGTATGAGGGAGCTGATTTCAATGAAGGATGGTTGGACACTAACATGGGCCATTCTTTTAACCAACTATATAGGTCTACATATCATAATTTAGAGGTGGTGGATTTCCCTTTAACGGCCCCTCATAATATATTTTAGTATCCTAAAGTTGGATCGGCTAGTAACAATGGTTTCACAGAATGCCCCACTCGAGTACCTCTAGCCATTGAATTTGTTCCAAATCATGCAGACCCAATTCAACCTAATGATATAAAGTATACATTTCCCCTTTAGTTGTCTCCCCTATTCTATACTACATATGAAAGTCATTCTCTCAAAGCAATTTCAAGGCTATATGGGACTATTTCGTCAGATTATCCAATTCAGGATTTGGCGCCCCTTTAATTAGAGTAGAGCATTGTTTCTCCTAATGATTTTTAGTTCCTTACACTAATTAGAGAATATTTTATCTCCATAACTTCAGTTTTAGGCAAGCACTATAAGTTTAACCCCAACATCCCTACTCCTAATAGTGTAGTGACACGATTAAATAAAAATTTCAGGATCAGTTATTTTGATCATATAACACAAACTGACTAAGGGGTTCAAGATTCTTTTATGCATTCATCTTGACCTCCTAAATTGTATGGAATTATATGGACATGGGATCTATAGAAAAAATTTAATTTATTCAAAATATTATTCTTATAAAACATATTTCATTGGAAATAGTCTTGGAACCCTAACTCTAATATAAATAAATTAAGGATATTATTAAAATATTTCATTTTATTAGTTATGATGCCTATAAAACCAATACTCATATATTAATCTTCTGTAATAATTTAATTCATGTCTATTTTATTGATGGGCCCACCTATAATTTCACCAATAAGGCCACCAATTCTAATATTTATTTTTTTCTTTTCTATTGTTTATTCTAAATGTGAGGTTAGTGGAAGGAGAGTTCTATGGGAGGCTCGATCTGCTTTTAACATGGGTTCTGATGAATATTTTATAGGATGTGACTTCAAAACCATTCTGGAGAAGTATGAGAAGAGTGGAGTGGGCTTCTACTTAAAAAGTTTCATGTAAGACATTCTCTCATAAGTCACTCACAACAACATATTATTTTTTAGATATATAGGGGAGGATTACACTAAAGGTTCTAGGAATAATAGAATCACCTAGTGGGAAAGAACCATAGAGGTTTTGTCAAATTGGACGAATCATTCACCAATTGTACAAGAAATTAATTTCATGACCAATAAATTTTTTCCATATAATATTGACATAGGATGCTGAAAACACAAAGAGGATCTTTCACATGGTAAAATTATAATTGATTAAATCAGATCTGAAGAAATATTTTTTTGTTCTTATGATATTCCTTTGATGAACATGTCTATCTTGTAAAACCCATTTTAGATTACCTTTGTTTCTCTGGGAGGACCTGAAGTAGAACACCTCTAGTGGTGATCCACATGATCTCCTTTGATCTTAAAAACTCACTAATGGAATGTCGAGTAAAAATGTGGTAGAACAGTCATCTTGTGTTGTACGTCTTGATTGTGGAATGATTTTTTATTTCATGAAGTAATATCTCTTATTCTACTCTTTCATGAGAGAAAGAGTGGGGGAGGAATCTAGTGGGAATTATATTTCGGGAAAAGATTTTTAATTCTCTATTAACCCTACACAATATAAATAAAAACCAATTTATAGAGTTAGGATTTATGTTATAATATGATTTAACTACACAATGACCCATTAATAATATAATAAACCATATATTACCCCATGTCATATAATAATATTATTATTATTATTTTCTTTCTTGAACTAACTTTGGTATTGATAAATATTATTTTATTGGCTTAACAAGTTAAATTTTTCTCTAGAAAGTATCCCAGTTCGTACATCCTCCCCGAAATTTATTGAATACGAAGATAATTATTTTCCAAATATTTTTTCATAAATAAATATTCTATTGACATTATAGCAAATAAATATTTTTTAAATATTTAATAAAACAATATAAATATATTACTTATAGTCTGGTGAATAAATATTTTCTAAATATTTTGTTATTTTTAATACTTGAATATAAATTTTCCCCAACCTTGGGAATAATATTTATTCATATAAATAAATTCAAATAAAATTACATCAAGACATGTGGAAAGGCATAGTGTGTGACCCTCTAGGAATATTTTCTGTTGGAATTATGAAAGTATTTCAAAATTCCAAGATTGCTATCTAGAAACAAGACAAGAAACCCAAAAGAATTAATTAAATTTTTCAACATCTAAAACCGCATAAAAGTAATCCATATGTAATTAAATATCTTGGTAACATTATCTCACTAAATAGAATGAATATTTGTGCCATAAACCTATATTATTGATAAATCTTTCATTAACTACATAAAATAAACCCATCATTACTCTATTTCCATGAAATTTAATGTGGAAGTTCAATTTAAATCAAAGGGATGAGATATCAACATCCATATTAAATTTAAGAGACTAATCCTTCCTCAACATATCAATTAATAACATGCCATTCATGGTGCACAAAACATACCATAGTTCCCATGAAAATATGGAGTCACGATTTTGGTTAGTAAATATAATATTTTGATCCATGTAATTAATTAATAATAATCTAAAACATTAAGTAACATTACACATGCTCACATATATGAATATATGTTGATAGATAAACATACAGAATTCTTACTGATAGATTTTTTCTCATAATATCACTTCTTGGAGACTACCAAGTGTAAACTTCATGAGAAGAAGTTTCATTATCTAATGAGTACTCACACCTAATATTAAACATTCTATGTCTCCCATAATAGTATTTTATCTAACCATAGAACTATATTTAAGAATATATTCATAAAATTTCAAGGTTTAATCATAGTGGGGAATAGATATAACCATATCAATGGGATAGAAACTCTAGGAATTTATTACATTAATGTTATGAAAAATAATGAATAATATGTAATAATATGTTTTAATAATATTAAAGTTTTTTAATATATATTCAATACAAAGTAAAAATAGTTGGTTCTTGGACACCAACTCAAACAGACTCCCACTGGTACTAGAGACAACTACATATGACATTGATCCACTAGAACTCACATGATGATCATGTTTCTTCTAAGTAAAATATGTAGTCAAGGGGACTACTATGTTATCTTCTATATATATTCTTCTTACATTAGATTCACCTATTTGAGAAAAAATAATCAAAAGACGATACTTCTAAAGTCTTTTTATTATCTGCTGATGTGACCATGGTTCTTTTTCAAGGGTTATCAGTCCAGTGTTATCATAGTAGATTGTGATATGATCTTTTCTATTAGGTTCCACATCAAACATTTTAATGAAGTTGTGTATCCAAATTTCTAATTTAGCTCCCTCAGAATCCAAAATATACTCAAACTCTACTATATAATCTACAACCACATCATTCTTTATGGTCTTATATCTCATTGAACCTCCATTGAGAGTAAAAAATGTATATTGTCTTCAATTCCAAATTTTCTTGATCTTTTTGAAAACTTGATTCAGAATATCCTATGAATACTAGTTCCACATATACACCATAAACCAGAAACATATCCTTAGTATTCCTCAGATACATAAGGGTTGTCTTGATCATAATCTAATTACAGTCACTTTGTTCAACTTGATATCTTCCTACCACACTCAAGGCATAGAAAACATCTAGTCTAGTATATAACATAGCATGAATGACTAAACCAATCATTGATGCATATGAAATACTTTCTACTGTATTTATTTACTCCTATTTATGAGGAAAAATTTTCCTAAAAAGATGAATATCATGTGATATTGGAAAAAACCCCCTCTTGGATTGTTCTATGCTGAATCTATTTAGTATCTTGTCAATATATGTACATTAACTTAGAATTATTAGAATCATAGATCTATCGTTTCAAATCTTGATGCAAATAATATAAGTTTTTTTTTACAATTTACTCCATATTGAAAAATTTATACAAGCATGATTTTACATACAATAAGAGTAGTATTTCATTTACAATAAGTAGTATTTCATCAATATATACAATTAAAAAAATAATCACACTCCCACTAAACTAATTATAGATACATGGATTTCATTTATTCTTTATGACACAAAATTTTATTATAGATATGTAAAATAAAATTCTTCATAACCTTTATTCTTGATTTAATCCTTAAATATAACTTTACAATTTTCAAACCTCCTTGGAATCATTTGGAGTCGCAAACTATTCGGGATGGTTCATATAGACAACTTTCTGAAAGTTCCTATTAAAGAAGGTTATTTCTGAAATCCATTATTCAAATATCATTATCATGGAATGGTGTAATGGAAAGTAAAATTCAGATATAAATCATCATAGAAACAGGTAAAAAGGTTTTAGTGTATTTTATTCCATAAATTTGTGTTAATATTTTTTCAACTAGTTTTTCCTTATAATTACTTAATTATCCATCCATGTCATGTTTCTTCTTGAATAACTATTTAAAAAAAAGGTTTTATGTTCACTAGAGGATCTAACAAAATCCAAATTTTGTTTTGGTATTTGAAATCCATTTCAAAATTCGTAGCTTCAGGTCACTTATAAATATCTTTTCTAGTTATTTCTTCCTTATGGGTTACAAGATCATTATTATAAACTAGTAATGAGTCACCATACTCATTGAAAAGAAAACCATATCTTCAAGGCTTTCTCCTATAATTATACACTGTATCTGTATCTCTATAAATTCTTCTTCCATGGGGATTGGTGTAATTGTTTCCTATCCAAACTCTTATATACCTTGATCCTAGACATCATCAAAGTATATATCACTCCCACAATATCTTTTAGAGGTGTTATTACTCTTAATGAATATGGAATGTATTTCCACTATTACATTTGTGTCTTTGGGTTTGTATAAGTAATATCCCCTTTTTTTCTTGGGTTATACAATAAAGATACACTTTATGCCTCAGGGTGAATTTTTTGTTCTTGAAGTGGACATAATTAAGGAATTGAAACCCCACACATTTATGTTTGACAATAAGAGTTTCTTTCCTCTCCAAAATTAATAAGCAATAACAGTTTTCACATTATTTGACACCAATTTAGTATTTTTTTTGTTTTTTGTAATGTGTATCCACAAAAGGATAATAGAAGTCTTGTATGACTTGATCTCGCCAAGACTAATACTATAAAGTTCCATCTCCAACATACATCGTTATACTAAGGTGTATAAGGAGTATTGTGTTAATATAGATTCCCAAACTCTTATAAATAATAAATGAAGCCTTGATTAAGATATTCTTACCATTGGTTTGAGTGGAGTTTCTTAAAATTCTTTCCAAGATAATTTGAAACTCCATTCTTGTATTCATTGAATTTATAAAAATAATCTAACATATACCACATCATGTAGACATATCTATATCTACTAAAATAATTATTAAAAGTTATGAAGTATGAGTACCCACCACTTTCTTTAAATAGAAATGGTTTACACACATCGATATGAACTTATTCAAGAATATTATTTTCTCTTTAACTATTTCCACTAAATTCAGTTTTAATCATTTGTCCTTATAAACATGTGTGACATACACCAAGATATTTTGTTTAAAAAGAATCCAAATATCAATCTTGGTGTAATTTAGTCAAATGATCGTTGTTTACATAACCCAACCTGTGATTCCATATTTGGGTGTGGTATGAGTCATTTGAAGTTGTTTTATTATCTATTTCCATTACTTGGTTCATTTAATCCAACACCTAAAGACCATTATTTAAATATGTATTACCATAAAAAATTTATTTCTTTATAAAATTAGAAACATTCATTCCCAATTTTAAAAATATATCAATTTTTATTAGGTATTAATATAGAGAAAATATTTTTTTCTAATAGAAGACACATAATAAAAATATTTTAAAACCAAGATTAGTCACATTGGTAATGTTAGTTGCTAGTCCCTGATAACCATAGCAGCAATTTTGAATCCATTAGATGCTCATATTGTAACGCCCCAATTTTCCACGGTACGCTTCTCTTTGAATAATACAATAGCGTGTGTTGTACGCAACTTAGAGTTCTAACACAACACAACCTATCAAACTAGATGTTATGAATAGTAATACATACCTTTTGAAATTTTATAAATTTTATCATTCAAAATGGACTTCATTTTTTTTATTCAGAATATCGAATTTATCCTAGGGTGAAATTTTGGAACTTTTCGGATAACTTTTATATTTTGATGATTAGTGAAAATTACTAAATTTTAATTAAAAAGATATTTTTAATAATAATAATTAATAGTGATAAATTATATCATTGAGTGGTTTCAAAGTATAATTAGAATAAAATTTTACCATTTTATCCAATGGTGGTCATTATAATTAATTTCACTATGAAATTGGTCATAAACAATTGTCAATCTTTTGATTGATATTGTTTCTTAAAAACACGCTATTTGTTTTGACAATGGGAATTAATTATAAAATTATTTAATGAAACTTATAAATTTTCAATTTTGTAAAATAGACATAATTTTTTTATTTAGAATATCAATTATAGCTTAGGGTGAATTTTTTGTATTTTTCTGAAAAAACTTCAATTTTTTATGAATAGTGAAACCACTAAGTGGTAGTTTAAAAAATAATTTTTCATGTAAATGAAACATTACCACTTCTGTGTATTGAATTTCAAAAATCCAAAATACATTGTTGCCATTAGGAAAAAAATTTGGGTCTATTAGATGAAAATAATTTTTGGTGAATAGTAACTTTTATGTTTTATTAATCGCGATTAAAGGTAATTAGTGAAATTTAAGGTAAAAATGATGTTATAAAAATATGAAAATATGTTGAAACTTTTTTTACCCTTATTGTATGAGTCATGGACGACCATGAAAATCCATGGGTTAACATGGGGACCCCATGGAGCCACTTGGGTAAGATAATGATATTAATAACTTTTTATTTAAAGTAATAATAAAATTGTCACAAACATGTGTTGTTTTACTAAAACAATTATTACATGGGGTTATATAAGGTAAATTTTCAACTATAAATATTAATTTTAAAGATAAAAATATTTCCTAAATCATTATATTTGTTTTATTATTTTTAGACATTCAATAAATTAAATTTTTTATGACACCATGATGATGCAGCGATTACCTCATTAATTAACGATTTAAATAAAATGAAAAGATAATGTAAAATCTAAGACATAAGCTTGTAAAAAACCAATTTAATGAGTACATTTATAACCCCTATCACCTTATCCTAGAAATATATAATTTTGGGCCCTTTAAAATCCGAAACACAATATATAATAATGTAACATTTCATGACTTTCCTAGAGTGCCCCTCCTCTCCTCTTATAAAAGGCCCCCAGCTCTACCACCTTATTCACACCATCAAAGCCATTTGGCTTGTCCAAACTCTGCCCAAATACTCTCTCAACTTTCCTATATTACTCATAGAATCCTCACATTGGGCAGAAGTCATCCCAAGGAAGCCTTTGGCTCAAATCAAAAAAGAGTTACCCGATTTTAAGGTAATGTATTCTCTTATGTTCTTTTGTATTATTTTGCTCCTCCAACCCCTTAAACTATTTTTATTCCTTTATTTTGTAACAACACGAGTATATTCAATATACTAGGATGTTGTTATGAGAAGTATTTGATTTACACTTACACATACCTTCGTCTAATGGTTAAAGAACATACTATTTTTGTGGGTGGCAAATTACTGCATCACGAAACGATGATTGTTCAATCTTCTTTTTACACCTCTAATGGTGGCCATTAATATGTCACTATATTTATATATGATATATATTATGTTTATGTTTTCCTTATTCTTCTATATTATTCATTTATGGCATACCTTTATGATTTCAATTATGGGTAAACAAGATAATTTCATTTTAGGAAGTGCGGACTACCGCCAGCTCAAAGTGATTTGAATCGTTAATGTCATATGTGGGACGTGTAAAGGATGGAGTAATGATATTATATATTATATTATACTGGAATTATAATACACCTTTATATAATTATTATTTCATTCCATTAAATACGAAATATAAATGAAATTATCTTTCATGTGTACGTACGACTTACCGTCTCTATGAACGGTGCATTTCATTTCTTACCTCTAAATGTTACGTAATATTATGAAGGAATGTATATAATGGATATATATGATATATATTATATCTACATCATGAATATAATTCTGTATATAATGGATATTTTACCGCATGATCAACTTGTAATTATAAGAAGTTTATTTTTGACTCAAGTAACAAAGATCAAAAAAACGACTGTTATTAACTTAAATAATTACATAATGTCCATAACATGGTAATAAGTGATATAAAAGGAATAATAAACTTGAAAAGGTTCTTAAAATATTATAAATTAACTCTAGTTTATTATTCAGGAGGTTAAAGAATGGTCGAGTCAAGTCGGACAAGAGGTAAGGGACTTCGTCTCAGTCTCCTTTCATTGGGGAATATTTTCTTTTATACACAACCTTCTTTTATATGGTGTATGAACCCCTTTTAATTTTACTTTTATTCAAAAGGAATCTTTTTTATACGAAGAGTTTTACTAATAAACAAAAGGGAATGTTTTTTTTGTCGTACGTATGAGGCAACAATGACTTCTCCACCGCCGTGACCATTATTTGAGTTTCGGCTTCCTCTACATGCTATAACATTTTTTAAAATAAAAAATAAATACCAAGTTTTAATTTTCTTTTATTTTGGTATTGAAAATGGTTTTGACAGTGTTTTTATTATATCAATGTGTTGTATTGATATCTTGTGATTGAAATGTGGAAATGTTATGTTTCCTTTATGCATGTTTTATGTGATGCGATAATGTTATGGTTTGTGATATGTTTAAACCTGTTCATATGAGGAATTAATTGGACTTAATAAGTGACGGGTGGAGACCTCTATAGCTCCTCGATGCATCAGTAGGTCTAATGAGAAAAACTAGTGTCTTGGAACAAGGCCTTGACAAAATATTATTTGTAGTCTTGGCACGAGGTCTTGGCTCCGTGGTTATGATAGTCTGGCATTATGCATTCCATCATTATGAAAGTGGTTATTGATATTGCATCTGATTATTCAACTAGTATAATATCCATGTGAATAAGTAAATGGAATTATTTCATTTTATTTTTCCATATTATTCTGAAGTTACAATTTAAAAGGCTTTTTTCAGTTATACATTGACTTAAATGTTTATGTTTACTTATGAAAGCTTCCTCTATATTGTTATCCTTACTGAGCATCTAAGCTCACCCCTTTCAATTTTTTAATTTTCACGGGATGTGAATAAGTATTTTATGAATGACCTACAGGGATAGTATGAGGGGATATAAAGGAAATATGTTATTGTAGTTTTTTACTTTATGATGTAATGTAACGTTTATGAATGTATCTAGTGTTTCCAGGGCTACTAAACTAATCGGTCTTTCGAGACTTGATCTTTTGTGATCATACCAATGTTACATAATAATGCACCGACTATGGGTAACTGGGGTTGGGGAATTACAGTTGGTATCAGAGGCAGTTTAGTACTAAACATGAAAGCTAGATTTAGATAAACTCTGATTAGAGCACATATCCCTGTGATAGACTTTGAGGATTAGTATAGAATAAATTCCTAGAATTTTGGTATTATAGAGATTTTGTGAGTTTTCCGAGCAATAAATCCATTTCTGGATACAAGCAGGTAGAGGCGGCTCTGGCACAGATGTACCTAGGGGTAAAACCTGAAAACACCACTTTGAGCTAGACTCGAACGGGAACTGGTGCGCGACAACAGGTCTTGCTGCACTCTTGGTTACGACACTCCCAGGGGATATTCTTAGGATAAATTCTCATTTTCTTTACAAACCATTATGAAGGGTTTATGAGTATATACTTCCTCAAAGAAAAAATCTTTATGATTATGGATTATATCCATAAACCGTTCAATATACGTTAAGTATTTTACAGGTTTGGAATTATTCATTGCAATTCATAAACTGACCTAGTTTATGCCATTGTATAGAAATGGCACCCAGTTGAAGGAATGTGAACTCCAACAATACGTATGATCCAAAGAGTAAGAAGGATCATATCTTTCATGGTATTAAACCGACATTTAGAAGAGAAATAGTCTCCCACGTGTTCTCAACATATGAAGAAATAGTATCATGTGTTAATAAGATAAGTAAAGAATTCTCTGAGTCCTATGGATTTGAAGGTAAGTAAGAGAAGAAAAGGATGGAAGAGAGAAATATGGATAAAGGGAATAGGGAACAGAATAATTTCCCAATATGTGATAACTTTGGGAAGAAACACCTTGGAAATTTCCTGAAGGGAATGGGAGTTTGTTATAAGTGTGTAGAAAAAGGACACCAAGTGCATGACTGCAAAGGTAAGAAAAAAGTTTCAAATGTACAATGCTTCATCTGCATGGAGTGGGGACACTATGCAAACCAATGTCCAAATCATCGGAGTATGCCTTAAGTGATGCTATTGGATAAAAATCAAGTTATGATACTACCACAGATGAGGGAGATTGTCTATTTTGTGTCAAGATATATGGTTTGTCGACAAGTGAAAGCTAAAAGGAAATATCCTAGAGGAGTATTGCAACCTCTTTCCATACCTGAGTGGAAATAGGATAATATCACGGTGGACTTTGTCGTGGGACTACCAAAGACTCCTAGAAGGAATGACGCAATATGGTTCATTGTCGATCATCTTACCAATTCAGCACATTTTCTTGCTATAAGATAAGATCTACCACTTGAACATCTAGAAAGAATATATATTAATGAAGTTGTGAGACTTCATGGAGTACCCCTATCGATTATCTCTGATCGGGATCTCCGTTTTACATCAAGATTTTGGAAAAGTATTTAGAAGGCCTTGGATACTGAACATCGTTTGAGCACTTCTTACCACCCTCAAATAGATGGAAAATCAGAATGAACTATACAAACCGTAGAAGACAGGTTGAGATCATGCTCACTTGACTTTCAGGGTATGTTGGATCAATATTTACCTCTGGTAAAATTTTCCTATAACAATAGCTTCCATTCAAGTATTCGGATGGCACCATATAATGTGTTATATAGAAAGAGATGTCGCACACCAACCTATTGGGATGACGTTGGTGAAAGAAAACATGTAGGCCCGGAACTGGAGGAGGAAACGATGGAAAAGGTGAAGGTAATGAAAAACCACATTAAATCAGCTCAAAGTAGGCAGAAGAGCTATGCTGACAACCGAAGGAAGGATTTGGAATTTCAGGTAGGAGATCATGTTTTCTTCAAGGTATCTCCATGGAAGGGAGTTATAAATTTTAGTAAGAAGGGTAAATTGAGTCCTAGGTACATCGGACCCTTAAAAATTATAGAACAAATTGGGGTTGTAGCTTACCGTTTGGCAATGCTGCCAAGTCTCTCCAAAGTTGATGATGTGTTCCACGTATCACTATTGAGAAAATACATGCCTAACCCAACGCATGTACTCACCTATTAGGAATTAGAACTAGAATCCAATCCGTCTTATTGCAAAGAACCCATCAGGTTTCTTGATACAAGAGAACATGTGCTGGGAAACCGGACGACTCGTCTGATAAAAGTTCCATGGAGAAACCATAAGATGGAGGAGGCAACATGGGAACCCAAGGAACTTATGATGAACAATCACCCTAGACTTTTTATATAGTGATATTATAAGAACTTTCAAGGACGAAATAATTTGAATGTGGGGAGAATGTAACACCTCAAGTTTCCACGGTACGCTTCTCTTTGAATAATACAGTATCGTGTGTTGTATGCAACTTCGAGTTCTAACACACCACAACTAATCAAACTAGTCGTTATGAATAGTAATACCTACTTTTTGAAATTTTATAAATTTTATCTTTCAAAATGGACTTCATTTTGGATTTGGAATATCTAATTTAGCCTAGGGTGAAATTTTGGAACTTTTCGGATAACTTTTATATTTTGATGAATAGTGAAAATTACTAAATTTTAATTAAAAACAAATTTTTTAATAAAAATAATTAATAGTGATCAATTATACAATTTAGTGGTTTTAAAGTATAATTAGAAAATAATTTTACCATTTTATACAATGGTGGTCCTTAGAAGTAATTTCACTTTGAAATTGGACATAAACAATTGTCAATCTTTTGATTGATATTGTTTCTTAAAAACACGCTATTTGTTTTGACAATGGGAATTAATTAAAAATTAATTAATGAAACCTATATGTTTGGAATTTTGTAAAATATAAATCATTTTTGAAATCAGAATATCAATTATAGCTTAGGGTGAATTTTTTTTATTTTTCTGAAAAACGTCAATTTTTTAGGAATAGTGAAACCACTAAGTGGTAGTTTAAAAACTAATTTTTCATGTAAAGGAAACAGTACCACTTCTGTGTGTTGAATTTCAAAAATCCGACATACATGGTTGTCATTAGGAAGCAAAATGTTGTCCAATGAGATGAAATTTTTTTTGGTTAATAGTAACTTTTAAGTTTTATTAATCGCGATTAAAGGTAATTAGTGAAATTTAAGGTTAAAATTATATTATAAAAATATGAAAATATCTTGAAACTTATCCTACCCTTATTGTATGAGTCATGTACGACCAATAAAATCCATGGGTCAACTTGGTGACCCCATGGAGCCACTTGCGTAAGAAAATTACATTAATAACTTTTTATTTAAAGTAAAAATAAAATTGTCAAAAACATGTGTTGTTTTACTAAAACAATTATTACATGGGGTTATATAAGGTAACATTTCAACTATGAATATTAATTAGAAATCTAAAAAGATTTCCTATATAATGATATTTTTTTTATAATTTTTAGACATTAAATAAATTAAATTTTTTATGACACTATGATGATGCAGCGATTACATCATTAATTAACGATTTAAATAAAATGAAAAGATAATGTAAAATCTAAGACTTACACTTGTAAAAACCCTATTGGATGAGTATATTTAGAACCCTTATCACCTTATTCTTGAAATATATAATTTTGGGACCTTTAAAATTTGAAGCTCATTATATAATAATGTAACATATCATGACTTTCCTAGAGTGCCCCTCCTCTTCTCTTATAAAAGGCCCCCACCTCTACCACCTTATTCACACCATCAAAGCCATTTGTCTCGGCCAAAATCTACCCAAATACCCTCTCAACTTACCTATCTTACTCATAGAAGCCTCACATTGGGCAGAAGTCTTCCCAAGGAAGCCTTTGTCTCAAATCAAAAAGAGTTACCTGATTTTAAGGTAATGTCTTCTCTTATGTTCTTTTGTTTTATTTTTCTTATTCAACCCATTAAACTCTTTTTATTCCATTATTTTGTAACAACACCAGTATCTTTGATATAATAGGATGTTTTTATGAGAATTATTTGATTTAAACATACACATACCTTCATCTAATGGTTAAAAAACATATTGTTTCTGTGGGTGGCGAATTACTACCTCACGAAACGATGATTGTTCAATCTTCTTTTAACACCACTCATGGTGGCCATTAAGATGTAACTATATTTATATATGATATATATTATGTTTATGTTTTCCTTATGCTTCTGTATTTTTTATTTATGGAATGCCTTTATGATTTCCATTATGGGTAAACACGATAATTTCATTTTAGGAAGTGCGGACTACCACCACCTCAAAGTGATTTGAATCGTTAATTCCATATGTGGGACGTGTAAAGGATGGAGTAAATGATATTATATAATATATTATATTAGAATTATAATACACCTTTATATCATTATTATTTCATTCCATTAAATACGAAATAGAAATGAAAGTAGCTTTCATGCGTATGTACGACTTACCGTCTCCATGAACGGTGCATTTCATTTCTTACCTCTAAATGTTACGTAATATTATGAATGAATGTATATACTAGATATATATGATATATATGATATCTACATCATGAATATAATTCCAGATATAATGGAAATTTTACCACAAGAACAACTTGTAATTATAAGGAGTTTATTTTTGACTCACATACCAAAGATCGACAAAACGACCGTTATTAACTTAAATAATTACATAATGTTCATAACATGGTAATAAGTTATATAAAAGGAATAATAAACATGAAAAAGGTTATTCAGAAATTATTAAATAACTAAAGTGTATTATTCAGTAGGTTAAATAACGGTCAAGTCAAGTCAGACATGAGGTAAGGGACTTCGTCTCAATCTCCATTCATTGAGGAATATTTAGTTTTATACACAACTTTATTTTATATGGTGTATAAACACCTTTTACTTTTACGTTTATTCAAAAGGAATCTTTTTTATACGAAGCATTTTACTAAATGACAAAAGGGAATGTTTTTTTGTCGTACGTATGCGGCGACAATGACTTCTCCACCGTCGTGACCATTATTTGAGTTTCGGCTTCCTCTACAAGATATAACTTTTTCTAAAATAAAAAATAAATACCAAGTTTTAATTTTCATTTATTTTGGTATTGAAAGTGGTTTTGACTGTGTTTTTATAATATCAATGTGTTGTATTGATATCTTGTGATAGAAATATGGAAATTATATGTTTCCATTATGCATGTTTTATGTTATACGATAATGTTATGGTTTATGATATGTTTAAACCTGTTCATATGAGGAATGCATTGGACTTAATAAGTGACTGGTGGAGCCCGCTATAGCTCCTCGATTCATCGGTAGGTCTCATGAGACAAACTAGTGTCTTGGCACGAGGCCTTGACAAAATCATATTTGTAGTGTTGGCATGAGGCCTTGGCTACGTGGTTATGATAGTCTGGCATTATGCATTCCATCATTATGAATGTGGTTATTGATATTGCATATGATTATTCGACTAATAGAATATCCATCTGAATAAGTAAATGGAATTATTTCATTTTATTTGGCCATATTATGCTGAAGGTAAAGTTTAAATGGCTTTTGTTTCAGTTATGCATCGCCTTAAATGTTTATGTTTATTTATGAAAGCTTCTGCTATATTGTTATCCTTACTGAGCATCTGATCTCACCCCTTTCAATGTTTTAATTTTTACAGGATGTGAAGAAGTATTTTATGAATGACCTACAGGGATAGTATGAGGGGATATAAATACAATATGTTATTGTAGTTTTTCACTTTATAATGTAATGTAACATTTATGAATGTAACTAGTGTTTACAAGGCTACTAAACTAATCAGTATTTCGAGACTTGATCTTTTGTGATCATGTCGATATTATGTAATAATGCACCGACTATGGGTAACTAGGGTCGGGGAGTTACACATATATCCACCTCCCCTCATCAAAACTTCATGAATCTACTTGAAACCAATGTTTTAATACATATGATCCATCCAATCTTGGTCAAATATCATGGGATGAGGGTTGAATTAGGGAATCATAAATTAAAAAAATTATCCCATTGGATCTTGTTTCATCATTAGACAAATATTTATTCTCTCCCATTCACATATCGTAGAATAAATGGATATTAAAACATGAACAAGAAACAAAAATTTTACTTGGATCACCCTTATTAGGATATATCTTATGAGAATAACAATTCAATGGTCTCATATACCAAATAATCTAAAGTAAAATACTATTATAAGGTTTGGAGTGGAATCCCCATCCCTCTTGGTTTAAAACAATTCAAAAAAATTAATATCAATAATCTCTCTCTACTTTAGTGAATTCACTGATCCTCCATTAGAAATTTCTAACATTCATTTCTGAGTTGGTACACACTTCTGTGTATCTTAATTCTCTTGTTTCATCAATGAGATGACAACCACATTTGCATAAGAATTTTCCTCTTGGATCATGTGACCCCCTGTGCAATACCCCTTCATGAGACCCCTATCTGAGACCCCTCTTTGAGAATCCTTCCCGAGACCCCTTCATGAGACTCCAATGCGAGACCTCTTCTTGAGACTTCTCTAAAAGTACTCTCAATAAAAAGCTATATTTATTTTAATTGAGTGAATTTGGAACAAGATATTATTCTAGTTCCACGGATTTCATGACACAAATATATCTTCCAATGTCTAGTGCATATATCCCTTCATATGATACTTTCATGAGATTCTTATATGATACCACTTCATGACACCCCATTGAAATACATTTTCATGATTACGTAGATAATGTGTTTTCGGCACAAGACCTTCTTCTAATAATTTCAAATACTTTACTTCAAATCAATAAACATAAGAAAACTTCTCTAACCTCTTAAGGATTCTTTGAGGGTATTTATATGTATAAATTAACCCCCTTAACTCTATAAATCATAGTTAGTCATCCATTCCACCACCTTATTAATCATCCTTACATGCTTCACATGATACCATCATATGATTCAAATACAATCATGTAGTGGTCTGTGAAATTTTCTTCCATAACTTTGTGTGATCCCATTATGAAATCCAAATACAATCATTATCACTTTGCGTGATCTAATAAAGAGATCCAAAAACAATCATGCACCCTTCATGTGATCCCATAATGAGATCCAAATATAATCATGCAGTCAACAACATTTTCCTCTTATCACTTTTCATGATCTCATCACATGATCCAATTAAAATCATGTGGTCACATTATTTTTAATGACCATGAGATATTTTAATCATTTCTAGCCACTTTTTTCTTTATGAGATTCACATGATCTATTTACAAGATCCTATGATAATTATTTGGTTTCTTAAAGTGCTTTTCAGGATCACTTAGTGAGATACCTTGACAAGCATATGATTCCTTAAAGTACTTCGCATTATCTCTTCATGAGATCCTATGACAATCAGGTAGTGTATTCATATGCTTTTCGTGATCTCTTTATGATATGCCTTAATAATCATGTGATTTCTTCAAGTGCTTCACATGATCTCTTTATGAGAACCTTTGAAAATAAGACAATGTGTTTAAGTGCTTCACATGATCTCATCACAATATCAGTTTGTATATATGCGATCGTGTGATCCATTTTCATGATTTTTAGGTACTCTATGTGATTGTGTAATCCCTTCACGTGATTAGTTCAGACATTTGTTCTCCCCATGATCCTTAAGGATATTTACACTCCACGTGATCCTTTAGAAAAAAATTTTCATCAATTCACACCTCCTTCAAAAACCATCATTTGTAAACATTATCAATCCTTTTCAAAATACATGATCACCCAAAATCACCATCAAGATGGATTTTTTCCATTAATATATCCCTATAGATTTGGTCAAAACACTTCAAAACCCAAAAAACCAAATTGTTGAAAATTCATGAATGTGTGAAACCATTTTTCTTCTACAAACTCAAATAGTGATAAATGAGTTCATTTACATATAATCTAATCCCACATGAGTCGAAATCAATGTGATAAACAATATTAGCAAACAAATTTCTTCGATGAATCACTTATTTCATGAACCTAATACTCTAAAACTTATTAAAGCCAAAATAAAACTTCAACCATCGAGATCACTTCTTATGTAAACTTCTTGAATATTAAACTCAAAATAAACTCCTTTTCATAATTCTTATTATTTGAAAAACTATTATTGGAATCTAAATATTTAAAACTCCCCCAATTTCATTACTCCCCCATTTTCTTCTCCCATTTTCTTGATCAATATTTTCCTCCCCCTTTTTAATGAACCCAATAGTCACTACTCTCTGGTTGGTAAAATGAAAAAGAACACATATCATCCCATAGTATAAAAAAACATACCTTAATGATAGTGGGTCCCACATTCACACTTTTCAAGTGTGGTGAGTCAACTAACCTCCAAGGGCAAGTCGATGTTGTTCAAATTCTTCTTTGGGTAAGTCCTTTATCAGGATGTTTGTAACATGAAGTTTTGTTGGCACACACTCCAACATCATAATTCCCTGATGAAATCTCTCTTTTAAAAGGTGATATTATATTTCAATGTGATTTATACTTTTTATGATGGAATATATTTTTATGATTATTTTTATATCTTTAATTATCATATTGGATTTTGAATGGTGTCTTCCATTCAACTCCCATATCTTCACGATACTACTTAAACTAAAATAATTTCACCTAATATTGAGTAGTCATGATGTATTCATATTCTAAACTACTCGAAGAATTTAAATATTTTTTCTTTATTATCTAAGAAATTCATATCTTTCCAAGATATAGTGAACCACCATATCCTGATTTTTTTATTATATATTAAACCAGGTCAATCTGCATTTTTAAAAAACAATAATTCTTGATGATATTTTTAAATATGTAGTAAATTGAAATCCACCATGAATTTGATATAATAAATTATTATATTCAATACATATATTTGGTTGTATTATGGATTACTTTGGTAATGTTTCACCTCATATGTTGAAAAAATAATATTGGGTCATATTTTTATTAAGTATACAAGATGACCAATGATATGTCTATATTTTGTGATATTGATTGCCTTTCTTTCATCATCCCTTGAAAATTTTATCTATGAAGCAACCTAATTTTTCATTTTATTGGAATTTTTCATTCATAATCATATAAGAACCTCCGTGTAATATTTTTATTGAGGAATAAATGTGTCATTTCTTCCTTCATTACGAACAAACCTGGTATAAATTGTATCTCACTAATCATTGACATTTAGAACATGCATTTTATAAATTCCTTTAAAATATTTTTATTGTTCTTTTTTCGACCCACTAATGACTATTTACTCATCATATAGCAGCACCATCATAATTTTATTATTCTTATTATTGATATAAATATTATAATCTACTCCACTTCACTAGAAACTAATATTCTTCAAATACTAATCAATGTGTGAATATCATGATCATGGTGCCTACATCAACCCTTATAGTAATTTATTTAACTACAAAATTTTATTCACATATTCTTGAATTAGAAACTCATTTTTATTTTCAATATAAATGTATTCTTCAAGAAACCCATTTAGAAATATTTCCTTGACATCCATCTGAAAAAAAAATTATTTTCTTTTTCACAGCGATGTCCAATAATAATGGAATTGTCTCCAACCATGAAATAGGTAAAGATTCTTCATAAAAATTTATAAACTCTATTTGGTAATATTCCCTTCACATTAATTTTTCATTTTAAAGTTCCAAATTATCTTAAAACAAAAAAATAGATTTGTGGTTAAATTAGTTATTTCCTTTTTACAAATTTCAACATTAAGAAATAAAACCTTATAACAGGTTAGAGTTTATTCCTTATAAACTTTTAGTAAACTCAAATACATTAATAAATAGGAAATTAAACATGGAACATATGATTTCTAAGTATTGACATCAGTGTGAGAACATACATCCTTTCCATAGTCACTCTTGTGGGTCAATGGAAATTCACTATTATAGAGAAGTGAATACAACTTGTGTGAACTACAATTTGATACCTTCTATCTCCAGATAATAATGGTTCAATTTTATCCAATTAGTTTTAAAAAATCTTATAAAAAATTAATACACAAAAGGAAAGGTAAAAATGAAAACAAAAATTGGCACAATAATCCATTTGGAACCTCAATCTGATGTTCCTCGGTTCAATTGCCTCAGTTTGGTAGCCTCATTCTAATGACCTATTTGAATGTGAATTCTCAAAGGTTTTCTAAAATACCTAGTAAGATATTTCTCAGACCTATAGCCCTCTGTATGGTAGTATTAATTGTCCCTAGTTTGATCTTCTGATTAGAATCCTCTATTTGAAAACACTTATTCAACACAAAAATAACTTCGGTTTGAAAATTCACTTATAAAAACAATTCTTTAGAGATATGGATTTTAAGTATGGGTGAAGTGCTTTGGAGTATGATGTGATTTCCCATATACTTAGAGTTTCTCTAGAGTTATTAATGTTGAGAAACCAATTTATTTTTCCCACTCACTAAAAGTACAAAATTCCAAATTTCACATTCATATAAGCTTCATTTTTTGTCATTTAAACTATTCATCAATTCTCGAGGTGACTTCTCTAAACATATTTAGAATTCACAATTATTATCTAATTACAAGATAAATAACTAAATCAGAAAAATAGAAGAAAAAATTACATCATCAAATCTAGACCATTTCAAATTCTCAGTCTATAAATTGATAGTCTGGAAAACTCTTCATCTGGCCGGTCCTCTTAACCCATTGAAGACACACTCAACCATCAGTTCACCCTTTGTAAATTCTCTATCTAGAAATTTTAAGCCTAGAATATATCATATAATAATGTTCTCTTGACAAAATTTAAATAAAAAGAAAAAATAATTTCATGATCTAATCCTCTTCCCCCACTTGAATTATCTTGTAACTTTTTCTCTTAACCCATTGAAACAAAACAACTTGAACCACTAAGAAAAAATAGAATATTTCACCCTATGAGTTAAATAAAAATGGTTGAATACATTTTTTCAACATATAAAGACTTAAAACCCCTACAAAAATAATCATAATAACTCCAATATGTTATTTCTAATTTTATTGTCATTTTATATAGGGTCTGGTGGAAGTCGGAATCTTCTGACTAATTAGTATAAACAACTCATTTCATGGATCAGTGCTTGTTGCTCATCTGATGTATCAATATCTACATATGATGACTTAGATCAAATATTTCATTGTGTAAAAACTTATCAAATTTATCCAATCTAATATAAAATTTGACCTGTTCACTCTCTCATCCACTTCTTCATCTGATAAACTTATGTGGTGAAAAAACTTTTAACTTCTTCATATAGTTTTAGGTTGATAACACATATTAACTAATTATTTTTCTTTTCCTAGTTATTCAAATATTACATGTTAAGCCTCTTCATATTTATATCACATTTTTAACATTTCAAGAACTTATAAATAATAAAATGAAAACTCATATTTTCAATAGAAACATCTAATGATTCATGTGTGATCAAGTGTGTTCGATCGTATGAACCACATCTGATCAGAAAAATATCATTTATTCAAACTTCATCAAATTATAACATCCAATATTCTGATAACTCTAATTCCTAGTGCTTCTTGATCATATGAACATCATCTATAAAACATGTGATTGGATAACTACAACTTCTCAATTTCTTCAATTGCACATATCAGGATATTTTTCAAGATGTTGATAATTTTGAGTTCATAAAACCATCATTTTAATATCATTTTAATGTACTATAACTTTCCATAAACAAATTTGAAGTTTACTTATTTTAAAAAAAAACTTCTTAATTTCATCATTTCAAAAACTTCTGGCTCAAAATCCTTTTTATCTGATTCATTTCATCTCTATACAAACTCAAGAATTCTAACAATGTATGATGAGCTAAGTCTGATTGAGAATCAAAACAACAACATTTAAAAACACTTTTTTTATATGTGTTTTCATGAAATTCACATTAAATAAGTTATAAAAATTCAAGAACACATCTTTATCCTGATTTTAAAAAACATGTTTTGACAAAATGGTAATTGTACCCAAAAAAACATTGAAAACAACACAAAGGATCTTCAATATCATTATTTAGATTTATTTAAAAATATCATTAAAAACTTATCAGATAATCATTTTTCAAAACTAAAACATTTTAGAACTCAGTTTTGTAAGCATTTCAACATTTTTAACATTTTACCAAAACATTAACTTTCTCAAAAGATAGAGACCTAACACCACACTACTGAATAGAGTAATGTTTTTAAGGAATTCCAACCCTCAGTGACAAGAAAATTTGTGTCCATGTTAAGATAATATACCCCCAAATTTTTATCAATACCTCCCACTTTTTTTTCTCCCTCATTTTATGATTACCACAACTTCATATTCATTTAATTTAGAAAATTACTTCTCTCCCCCATATAAGATAAGGTTTTACAATTCACCCATTTTGTTAACATAATCCTATGAATTGTGGGGTTACTTATCTAAAATAATTAGGATGTATTTGGTGGAGTATGGACATAAATTTTCATCATAAATTATATAAATATTTATTTATGCATTAATTTTGTAAAAATATCTGCAATTTGATATTTCATGGAATTGTATTCTAGAAAAAAAATATCCACCAGCAACCATTTTTTATGAAGTTGTACTTGATGTCAATATGTTTTGATCTTTTGTGTTGTATAAGATTTTTATACAGATAAATTTCACATTTTTTATCACAATTTATCTTTAATGGTTTTCAAACATCCTCTTTCATATCGTCCATCTAAACATTATTCCAAAACATCGAGTGTAAGATAATGTATTAGGAACATATTTTTATTCCACTTTTCTCCAAGTTATTGAACTCTTTTTCTTACAATTTCAAATCCCACAACATTATCCAAAGCAAACATTTCCTCCTAAAGTTGACTTTATATCATTGAAATATCTGGCCCAATCTGCAATAGTATAACCATGAACGTTCATATCACAACATCTATTGTATATGTAATGATTCGAATAGTTATAAATAAAATTTCATTTATGGTTGAATTAAATGTCTTATTATGTAATATAGTTATAGAAAAGGAATGCACTAATTTGGTATTATTATTTCTTATCAAATTTGAAATACCAATAACCATCATTACCATTTGTAATATAGACATTTCATAGTGATCATGTGATTAGTATAAATATAGCATTTTAACAAATCCAATTGACATAGACAAAGGAAGTGATGACCTCAACCCATTGGATCGTACCCTATGAATCCAATTTTTAGAGCTTCCAAGGGATATAGGATAACTGTGATTTTCCCTCAACCAATCCCAATCTATGATACAACAACTAAGAATGAACAATGAAATTTACGGTATAATTTTATGTTCATCGAGATCAGGACCAAAACCATGTTAATCGTACCACCACATGAAAGTCTCACAACAGCACAACTGACTCTTAGGGTGTCTATTGGAATATTAAATGCATATATATAAAGAAACTAATAATATAAATATTTATATTTTATAAAATAATGAATATATTTTCATCTTTTCATGTTTACTTTATAAATGATTTTGATTTTTATATAATAAAACAGAAATTATAATTTGGGAAATATTAAAATCCAATTACAAAATTTGATTTTATATATAAATGGATTTTTGAAATAAGTAATTTTTTATTGAAATATTATTATTAAATAATGTTTTTTAAATATAAAAAAATCACATATTTTTTATAAAGATAAATGTAATTTTTTAAAAGGGTTCGAAAACTATTATTGTCAAAAAACCCAACATTTCTTAATAAATGTTGATTTTTCAATAAAAGTACAAAATCACATATTTATAAAATTATTTTGAAAAAAATAATATTTTTTTTGGAATTATAATTTCAAAATTATGCGATGTTTATTTTTTCATAATTTTTTAGGATAGCAGATTTTTTAAAGAAATATTAAATAAGGTATAAATATATTGTGTGTACTATGACATCATAATACCTAAAAAGTGCAGAAATAAATGGTATAAATGGTATCCAAGACCAAATATATTTTTACCCTTTAACATAAAACAATATTGAGGTTAATATATTAATTTTATAAAGCCATTATAAATCCTCCAAAACATATAATATATTTTGAAGTTTTAAAATCATTTCTGTAAGAACATGACTCACTTCCACATCAGCAAGGGTATTATTTTAATAAGTTATGACATTTTACTTATAAAATAATAAAATCCACACCTCTTCAGAAAAAACTATTGTAAAAACCCATGGTAAATATTTTTTTGGTTATTTTTTTATAAAGAGTCCAAAAACTAAGTTCGAGAAATAATAAATAATTCTCCACTAATTTAATATAAACCCCCCCCCCCATGATTCCATATAACTTCAAACAAAACACATGTATCCCTTACATGATCTTATTTTCCCTCTCTAGAGTCCTAAGGGACCCACAAGCTCTCAATATGCTCTTACCTTGCATTTTGAGTCCCACACTCAAGGTAAGGGGTCCTCACCTTCTACTCTTTATTCAGGTTTCTTCGTTATCTTATGCATTCAATTTCTAATTCATAATGTTGGGATATTTTTCTACATGTCCCTATTACTATACATTTAACTTAAAAATTATTATATACTACTTTCTCTCTCATAAATTCATTTTATGAAACATTAAGTAATTCCATTATGTTTTCGAAATTTCACCATGATTTTCCATGCCAAACAAATGTCTTGTAGAATACCCGTACCCATTTCCTATCAAGGGAGTTCAGCTTTATACACTTATACATCTTGATTGAGGAATAAAATTTATGTATCATATGATCCTACATCATTTAATAAAATTATATGATGAATGAATCCATGTTTTATGATCTATGTGGCACACTTATGCATGATAATTACCTGAAAGTGATGGGTGTGCCCTAAATCATATAGTACTCTAATGCATTGGGTAATGTTTTAATCTCTAGAAAAGTCATTAAAGGAGTTAGGTAGTGAACCTAATCCATAATGGTAATTTTTTCATCATGATTTCTTTGAAATTATCCATTACCAACGTTTATGATGCAGTTTTTTAAGTTGTTGTCACATTTCCCATGTTGCATTTTTATTATGAGGTTATACCATGCCACATTGTCCATATTTATGGTTATCACACCTCTTATGACTCATTATTATGCCTATATTCTAATATTTACAACATTATTTATGTTATTCCATGTTTATTTTCTTGTGTTTTTTAGATATAACCCCTTTCTTATGTGTGTCCTCAGATTAACCAATGTAGTTTTATGTTCGATGGGATATTATGATCAAGTTGAATAAGTTTTCAATAATGGTGATTCATTCCATTTTTTTTATTGTTATGTGATGTATCAAATTCCTGAATACACTATACATATTAATCTTTTAGGTTTTATTATGTTTAATCTTATGTAATAAATCATGAATTAATATGTAATAAATAGAAATGTTTTTATAGTATAAGATCCCTTGTGATTTTTTTCCATTAACATATCCCATAACACTCTTTTCTACCAGCATATGAGATTCTTTCAGTTCACTCTAATATGTTGAACACAATGTACTAAAATAAAAAATCTTAGTTCTTGATGTAATGATATAAATAATACTTCATTTCATCTTCTAAAAATATTTCTGATATACAGTTTTTCGAATTTCATCATTACTCAATGTTGTGCTAAATCAAATAAGAAAAGAAACTTCTTCATATTCATCCATGTAAAGAATTATTAACAATTCCCTACAATTATTTTCTTAAGATTGGAAAATGAATTTTATCATTTATTAACTTGAATACCAATTAAAAATTTTAATTATCACAGTATTAAAATCACAAAATTATTTTTTCATTTACTCATAAAATTCATTAATAAATTTTTATTCATATCAAGAAAAAATTATACCATCCACATAAATATTTATAATTAGGGTTCCATAGAAAAAATTTTCACATATATGTTCCTATCAACTTTTCCATTAAAAAATGAAGATTTTAAAACAATTTTCATGTTTTTAATACCAAGAAAGTGGATCTTGTTTCAACCTATACATGGCTTTATTCAATTTACAAAACCTGTTTTCAACTTCATCAAGTAAAAAACCACATGGTTGTTCAATGTAACATCTTATTTTATCTCATTATTAAGAAAAGATAACATTACACCCATATAATAAACATTGTAATTTTTATTTGAAGACACTATTATAAACATTCTAATATTTATAGCCTATCAACTGGGGAAAAGGATTCTTGAAAATCTGTACCTTACACTTATTCATTGGATTTATAAACAAGTATTGATTTGTTTCTTAAAACTTCTCCATATTCATTCAACTAATTTCTATATTTCTATACACCCATTTTGTTCTGATGACATTTTTATATTCTAGTCATGGAATAAGATCCCCAGGGTTTTTTTCTAAATATGATCTAACTGTTTATTCATATCAACAACCCATTATTTGTTTTCGACTTCTTCTAAAAATGATTCTGGTTCAATTTGTGAAATAAGTGATATATGATTTTATAATGTCAATATTCTTATTCTATGAACCAGATCATTCTAATTTCCAATAATATTTTCTTTTACACATATTTCTATTAGGTAGTTAATTTCAAATTTTCTATTCCATCCTCACTTTCCTCATCACATAATTCTTATCAATCTTGATATGTCTATTTTGAGTCACTTTCACTTCCATTGGAAGACATTAGTTTATCCTACTCCACATTTTCAATATATTTTGTTAAGGAATTTTAATTTTTAATACCTTTTACATCATAAGAATCCGCATAATTTTTTAATTGTTTGTTCCATTATTTTTAACTTCCTCTTACTGGGTGAATATCCCATGAAATTTTCTTCTTCATCTTTTTCATCAATTTCTCAAATATTTAGATTTATTATTTTTAATAAAAATGGCCTTCCAAAAACCTTGAAGTATTTCAATGAATGTTTTTTTATTATACCAAATTTCATAAGAATTCATGCTATATTATAACTTCAAAAAATATCTGTTTTGTAAATGTACAGAAGTAATATTAGCTTATCACTAATAGAACTTTGAAATTCTGTATTCTGCAAACAATATTCTTCGCATTTTGACTAAACATTTATTTTTTCTTTCTATAACTCCATTTTTTAGGGATGTGTGGATCACTATACAGATGTTTAATTACATGTTTATTTAAATATTATTTTAATTCATTTCAAATATATTCATTTATATTATCATTTCTGAGTTTCATTATATAGACACCCATTTCTCTCTCAACTTCTCTTTTAAAAACTCTGAACATTCAACTACCATATAATTGTGTTTTATAAATATGATGTTGGTCATATGAGTAAAATAATAAATGAAAGTGATAGAAATTTTTTTTCGTTTTATTGATTGATATCTCATAGGCCAATATAAATCTGAATAATTACTCCAAGAGGTATTTTAGACTGAATTTTATCTTTTTAATGACTTTTATTAGCCATTTTACCTCTTTGAAAAGTTATTCAAACATATTCTTCTATTTTTTCAATTTAGGAAAATTTTGAATAGCGTCATCTCTAGAAAAAAAATTGTATTTTTTTGTCCAAGATTTTTAAGTCTACAGGGGAACAAATTGTTTTTTTTTATTCATCACTTCCATAACAGGAGTTGTAAATTTCTCTTATTTTAAAGAGATTTACACTAGTTTTTTCTCCTCTCAATACAACGTTACCATCTTATGAACTTCTGGTGATACAATAATATTTTCTAAAAACAGCTTCTTTTCCATCATTGGAAGGTTTTCTCACACTAATTAAGTTATGTTTGAGACCATCAATAAATAGAACTTCCTTATAATTTTATTCTTAAGGTTCTATCTCAGTGGTCCTTAATCCTATGATTTTTAATTAACTATCATTCTCAAAGGTAAAAGATCATATATCATAATTTAATCCTTATTTTAAGATTTTAAAATCACATATCATGTGTAATTAAGAAACACTATCAAGTAACAAATTTTTTTTTATTTTTTTCATCTTTCAAATCTATCTCGACAATAATATATCTTTCCTCAACTTTCTTCTTTCCATCATACTATTCTTTTCTATTATAAGAAACTTGATCCTAGAAGGATTGTCGTCCATTTTTTAGAAAATTCACCCAATTGGCCACATCTTCCACATATTTCATCAAGGAAATTAAACCTAATTTTTATGGGAATGTTTCTAAAATTTTAAGATTTTACTTTTATAAATTCTCATGGTTAAGGAAATTTACTCATTATACTTCCACAATTTATTCAAAATTATTAAAACCTATTAACTAGAAGATACATTTTATTCTTACAATTATAATATATGTTACCATAAATTACACAACACCAAAATAATCCATAAAATCTTGGTTTTTTTGTATAATAATGGTATCTTCCTGTAATAATTTTATCATGGTTTATAACAGCTTTCAACTTTAGTTACCTCTAGGATTGTGATAACTTTCCTCTGGGATTAATTTTTAATCTTTGTAGATGTAATAGGATTTTCCCATCCTATATCAAGCCAATATTTCCAAACACTTTTCATCACACCTGAAATGTTTTAAAAATTAGATGAAATATTTTTTTTAGTGGATTTATATTTCACTTAATTCATAGAGTGATGTTTTTCTACTACTTTATAAGATCCGGATTTTACTCCTGAATCCTTTTTTGAAGTTTCTAATCAACTTTCATAAAGTACTTTCATCCTCAATAAGTTTTTCATGGGAATTTTTAACTTCATCTTCATGAGCTTTCAACTACTTACTGTGATCTTGAATCATCTATCCATATCCTGCAATTCCTATTTTTTTACTTAAGACATCTGGCATGTATTATTATTGCATATTAACAACATCTTTTCCACCTCCATAAAAATTTTCACTAAATTTATTTATCATTTAAACTTATTTCTTGAGATATCTATTTTTCTTAATACTTTCAATGAGTTCTGATTGGTTCTATGTAAGATTCTTCATGACCTTCTTCTTCTACACTAACTGTGGAATATTTTGTTTTCTCATCTTTTTTAATGAATGTTATAACCTTTTCTTAACTTTTATCTTTTTATGAATTGCTGTCAATTAAGCCCATTTCAACCTTTTTAGTCAATATACCTATTTTGTTTCCAATGAATTTATTATTATATTTTTTGGAAGAATTTTCTTCTTTATAATTTTTCCCACTTCTTCCATTATGTTTTTTCATTAGAGTCATCTTGATATTCTCTAACTTTATTTTTTTGGGAAATTAATTGTGAAATTCTTGATTCTGCCACACATAAAACATTTGAGAGGAATTTTTCCTCCATACTTTATTCTTCATCTCTGATAGTTTTCATAGATAAGAGATTTGTTTTTCTCATTCCACTTATCATCCTCTTTATCTTTAGAATCAAATGGATCAGCATCATAAACATCTTATATTTTCAACTTTATCATAGCTTCAAAATCCAATCCATATTTAATATTATTTTTGAACATTATATATATTATCATTTCATAAGAAAAAATAAATTTATGTGGTTCATCAAGATATAAATCATATTTTTCTTATAAAATTGAAATTTTAGAGTCAAACATTTGGAGAAAGTTTCTCCTGAGTTTCTTCATAATTGTAGAATCTTCTCAAGACATCTCCAACACTTCTGATGTTGAAAAAATATTCATTTAATCTATCTAAGTACACATCCATATTTTCTTCAGCTCTCATTATTATTTCTTCAAAGTTGTTATAGAATATTTTTATCTTTTCTTCCTTCACATTAGTATTTACTTTAAAAATTATTTTAATCTTGCCCATATAATCTTTGTTCTTTACACCCATCACCATCATATAAACATTTTCTAATAGAGAAATAATAATAAAAAAATTATTTTTCAAATCAACTTCTATATTTTTCTTATTAGAAACATTACATGGGACATCTTTCTTAGTAGGTGGAAAACCAATTTTTACAACATCAACAACTTCTAGGCCAAGAGACAGGATATATAGAATCATCATATCTTTCAAACCATTGTATCTTTTTTCATAAAATGTAAAAATACCTCTATTATTGAATGAATTAATATTTTCTATAATAAGGATTTAAAAATGAATGTCCCTTTGATACTGTTTCATGTTTCAAAGGATTTTAGAATAACTAAGAAGTGTGGGGAATCAGTTGTTGCCTTTTCCTAAATTTCATCTTTATGAAACAAAAACCATATAACTTATTATAATTTATTCCATATCAACTAGTAGTAAACTCAAATTCATGTAGAAATATTCAAGTAAATAGGAAACACGTGATTTACAAGGTTCAGCCTCAGTGTGAGAAACTACATCATTTTGATATCCACTTTTGTGGGTCCCTGGAAATTCACTATTACGAAAAAGTAAATGAAACATTTCTTAGATCCCATTAGACACATATATATATATCAATAAGAATGATTATACTGACTCCAATAAATTTACCAAAATTATTACAACATTCTGAACCAAAAAATATAATGTAAAAAATAAAATTTATGCTCTAAAAGAATCCATCTGAACCTCATTTTGATGTGCCTCGGTCCTATTTCCTCATTCTGAAAGCCTCAGTCTTTTGACCATTTCGAACATGAAACTCCAAAACATCAACTCAAATACTTATTCTAATAATTATCATAATATTATCCCTCTTTACAATAATCTAAAATATATTTTATCCAATATTCTGATTAGAACCCTCTATATAAAAACTCTTCTTCAACATAAAACAAATTCAGTTACTAAACTCACATATGACACCAACTATGTAGATATTCAGATTTTATTCACATGAGTATAGTGTTGAAGAATGATATAATATCCCCTCTAGTTATAGGTTCTCCAAAATTTAAAAATTTAGGAAAAAATTTAGTTTTTCTGCTCATTCAAATTCCAAAACACCAAATTCCACATTCATTTGAACTTCATTTTTTTATTATTTCAACTCTTCTCAATTATTTTGGTAACTTCTCAAAACAACATGATTTTTTACAACTATTCTATAATTACAAGATATATAACCACTTGAAAATAAATAAATCAAAACATTTTGTCATCTGATTTAAAACCTTACAAATTCTCATTCCATAAACATGTAGTTTAAAAAACTCTTCATTTTACTGATTTTATTTACCCATTGAAAACTCACTAAACCATTAGTTCCCTCCTTTTCAATGCTCTATCTGTAAATTTAATGTCTAGAACATTTTATACAATCAGTTTATTTAAAACCACTTGAAATACAAAACAATCATAGTTGCATGATTTGAGGTTCTGAACGAAATTTAGTTATCTCAAAAAAATTCCACGTGGCCCATTGAAACAAAAAAACTTGATTCCTTGATAAAGAATAAATTATTGCTCTCTAAAATACTTTGGGTCAATATAAAATGGAAAAATAAATCCTTTAAACATCTAAAGACAACAAAAACCAATATCAACTATAGGGAACAACTAGAATATGTTATATTGAATTTTATTTATCGTTTCATACAGCATCTGATGGAAACGTGCATGTGACGACTTATAAATTTCAACAACTCATTCATTGGATTAGAATCTATTTCTCAACTGATAGAATGATTTAAGCATCTAAATAATTGTATTAAATAGATCCCTTTATAAAAACTAGGAAACTTTCTCTAATCTGATAGAAAATTTGAACTGTCCACTCTCTCCACAACTTATTCATTTGATCAACTTCTGTGGTAAAACATCTTAGAACTTATTCATATACGTTTTGGTTGATAGCAAAAATTATCTCCCTCTTTTCCTTTTCTCACTTATTCAAATATGACATGTTTAAACTCTTATTATGTCTCTCACATTTCCAACACTTTTACAACTTAGAATTTAGAAATATTTAGTTCAATATTTCAAAATAAATATATAATGATTAATATCCAATCCAGTTAATCTGATCTGATGAACTGTTATCAATAATAACATTTCATTTCTTTTGACCTCATCAAATTCAAACTTCTAGTATTATGGAAACCTATGTGTCTTATCATTCTTGATTAGATTATTTTCATCTAGAAAACCTATGACTGGAGAACTATAACTTCTCTATTTCCTCAAAAGCTTGTATCATGAGATTTTTTGTGATGTTGATAATTTGGAGTTCGGAAAAGTATTATTTGACTCATCAGTAACATTCAAATTTAATTCTTTTAAATATTTTTTTACATTCTTCATTTCAAAAAAAATTGTCTCAAAAACTTATTTTTCTGATTCATTTCATCTTCAATCAAACTTAGAGTTTATAAAAATTTCTGATGAGATGATTCTAGTGTAGCATCAAATCACCAACATTTCAAAACATGTTCTTTATCCATATTTTAATTAACTCTCAACAACCAATTTATAAACATTTAGTAACACAAATTTGACCTTATTTATAAAAACACATTTTGATAAAACATTAGTTTTAAACAAAAAATCATTATAAACATCAAAAAGGATATTCACTTTTCTTCAAATTATTATGTTTTCTTCATTAAACTTGTTATTGAAACCCCATTTGGTTCTGATGAAATTTCTAACCATTTTTCTCAAATTAATTTCCCACATCTGATTCCTTTAAAACTAGTCAAGTTATTCATATATTTCTTAATCCCAATATTTCTCTTATATCTTCTTCAAAAAACATTAGTTCAACCTATTATATGAAATATACTTGATATAGATTATTCTTCCTCCTTATCTGCACTGAAACTGTCTAATCACCAATTATGTAATTCTTGTTATTTTCATCTTAACTCTTTAGTTTATGTGTAGATATAGGTCTAATTACATCATTCTCATCATCTAAATCTTCTTTTGAATCCACGTTTGGTCATTCAACTCCCCATGAGATTATCACCTCTTCATCACTATCCTCCATAGATTATTTATTAATTTTTTAAAGATTCTTCTCAATTTCCTCTGAAATAATACCATTGGTCTCTATGAATTTTTCCACAAAATTATTGAAGAATTTATATTATTTGAATGTTCATAGGTAAAAAATAATTATCTATTCATCTCTACTATATTAAATCTTTCTATATTTATCTTTATTTATATTTAAACACTTACTTATAAATACTCAAAATTAATTAATTTTTGGATTATTTTTATACCAGATATTTTATATAGTATTCTATTCTATTGGAAACATTATGGTTCTTCTAGAAATGTAGATCGATGTCAACACTACCTTTTCCAAAACTCCTCTATTAGGATTTTCTCAATTGTCATTTTTCTAGGCTTGTTATTGATAATTCAGTTTCATCTCTAATACACTCCATTTTATTGTGGATTTATTACTGCTAAAACATGTTTCATTATCCCATGTTTCTCAAGATAGTTATCCACATGTCTATTTGTGAAATTTTTTCCATTATCAATTTAGAACTTCTAGATTTCTTGATCCAACATCTTTTCAACTTCTATTAGAAAACATGTAATGCAACTGAACACCTCATACTTGTGGGTGATAATCAACACCCATACCATTATGTTGAAATGATCAATTGAAATAGAATAATATCTCTTACCATCAATAAATCATAGTGAAATGGGTCCATATAAATCAATATGTGATATTTTAAGCACTCATGTAAACCTTTGATCTTTCACCATATAAATATTTTGATTAATATTTCCTTGTTATAAATAATCACATGCATGAGTACAATCACGTGATAAATTGAGGAGATCTCAAGCATCATTACATTCAACACTACTAGAAATAGAGGTTTTCCAAACGGTTTTAAACAAAAATATTAATAAATTTTTGGTATACTATAAAAAAGGCAGTATTTCCCAACAGTTTGTTAAAACCATTTGTGATGTGTTATTATAATTAAGATTTCCCAACATTTTACTCAAACTGTTGAGAAATATATAATTTACATAATTTATACCAATGATTTATTAAAACTGCTGGAAAAAATAATATTTCCCAATGGTTTTTAAAAACCGTTTTAAATTTTCCCCCCAAATACACAGTAGCCCAGCTCCCACTCCACCCTATTGTAGACCCAAATCTGAAGCTCCTCTAGAAGGTATCTCATTACCCTAGGCCGAAAAACTCCTTTTACCAATACATCCATATTAAATAAAGCAATTTTTTATTTATAAACATAAAATTAGTAAGTGTTGCCTTGGTTTTAATGTTTTCATCTAATTTTTTCTATTTTTTATTTTTATTTGGTCTAAATTAGAGTTCCTAGAGTCAGTGGAATACCAAACACTTTGATTTGTTTTTTTCTGCTCTTCAAATGTGGTAAAGGGTTTTTTTATTCATATGGTCTCGAGGTGGGTAATGGATATAAGGATGGTCTATGTGAAGGGATTGGGGATGGTTGGGGTAGATGTTTAGGTGGTTTTCCATTTTTTAGTGGGGTGATATGGTAGTTTCTATAGACATTAGTTTAGTTTAAAATTGGAATTGAATTTTTTATTTATAGATTTTGGTCAACGAATAATGGAAGGGTATTGATATTGAGGATGAATTGGTTATTGGTAAGGTGATGGATTGGAATTGTGATGTTTGTTAGATTGGGTATAGGTAATTTTGAAGGTAATATATGGGTATTGCCACCCCTGAACCCCGCCCCCCCTAGACACCCCCACCCCCTGGACGACCCCAAGTGGACACCAACCGCCCCCCTAGACACCCCCACCCCCTGGACGACCCCCAGTGGACACCACCCCCACCCCCCTAGACACCCCCTATTGGACAGCCCCCACCCCCTACACCCCCACCCCCCTAAACACCCCACCCCCATTGACACCCCTCACTCGCATAGACACCCCCTTGGACACCCCCCCCCCAGACACCCCCCCCCCCCCATGACACCCTCTACCCCCCTTGTACTTCCCCAACCCCCTTAGATACCCCCCCCTGGACACCACTGCACCTCCAGGACACCACCGCACCTCTTAAGTGCATAGACCAGTTTTTAAATTGAAATTAACAGTGTATGTGATTTCCCATTTCCCCAATGAAATTTCCTATGTGACCCATAGAGCCTTATAAATTTAATTTTAAATGTTTTGATAAATTGAATTTGTCATGTTTTAAAAAATTGATTTGGTTGTTTGGATTTAAATGGCTAATGCATTATGGTTTTCATTTATTAATAAATAAAATCTTTTTAAATAAAATTACCATGAGGGGATAAAAGGGGATAGGGGGCTGTCTAGGTGTGGGGATTGTCCTGGTGGGGGTGAGTTGTCCAGGGGGTAGGGGTGCAGTGGGCTAGGGGGCTATAGGTGTGCGGGGGAGGGGGTATGGGCTGCCCAAGGAGGGGTGTGGGCTGTCCAGGGGGTAGGGTTGGGTGTCTAGGTGGGGGAGGGGTGTGATCTATCCTGGGGGGATGTCTAGGATTGGGGTGTGATTTCCTGGTGGGGGAGGTGTGTGGGTTGTCCAGTGGGTGGGTTGTCCAGAGGGTGGGGGTGGGATGTCCCGGTGGGGGAGGGGGTGGGCTACCCAAGGGGGTGGATGGGCTATCCAGGTAGGGGGTGGGGGTGGGATATCTAAGTGGGGTGGGGGTTATCTAGGTGGGGTGTAGGGGAGTTGTCCAGGTGGGGTTGGGGTGGTCTATCCATGTGGGGGTGGGGGATATCTAGTTGGGGGTGGGTGGGGGCTGTCTAAGTGGGGGGGGGGGGGGTTGTCCAGGAAGGGTGTCCAGTGGGCTGCATGGGTAGGGGCTATAGAGGAGGGGGAGTATGGGATATCTAGGGAGGGGGTGGGTTTTCCAGCGGGTGGTGGGTGGGATATCCAGGTGGGGGAGGGGGGTTTGTCATTTCCAGGGAGGGGGTTTCCCAGGTGGGGGTGGGGGTGTCCAATTGGGGGTCGGGGTGGGATATCCATGTGGGGGGTGGGTTGTCCAATGGGGCTACTGGGGGGTTAGGGGGATGATGGGGAGGGGGGGCTATCTAGGTGGGTTATCTAGGTGGGTGAGGGGTGTGGGCTATCAAGGGGGTGGGGTGGGGTTGGTTGTCCTTTTGGGGGAGGGGGTGTGTGTTGTCCAAGGAGGAGGGGGTGGGATGTCTAGGTGGGGTGGTGGTCTATCCAAGTGTGGTGGGGGGATATCCATGTTGGGGGGTTTTAGGGGTGTGTGGGGTGGTGTTTTCCAGGGAGGAGGTGGGTTGTCCACTCCCATACTCTAAAAAAATATGAATCTGATATAACCAATGTACAGTTTCTTTCACATGTTAAGAATTTTCGTGAAGTTCCATACCAACACTCACTCTTAACCTTCCAAGAAGAAGTGATCTCTACAAAAAAATGTCACTCAAGTTCTTATCTACTGTCCTTACTAATCTCATAAAAATTTAACATTCGTACAACTCCATATCACCTAATGATATAACAAGGATCATACTCCCATGAGTAGTGTCCCATTGAAACTTAGATCATATTCCTAAAAAACAAACAAAGGATCATGTTTGACACACACACAAAATTTTGTAAACATACACCTTGTATAAAAACATGTAATTATCTCTCATCTAGCCTGTCGAGGCATAAATAAGCCACATAACTAGCTCAAAATTTGGAGGTGTGTTTAAAATTAGGTGGGTTTTTATATAATTCATGTATGATATTTAGAGTGGAAGATAAAATATGATCCACGTATGATATTTGGAGGTGTGTTTACAATTAGGTGTGTTGTGTTTTATATGTTTGATATTCATGTTTTACACCAATAGTCTTCTGGTTCATCTATAATAGGCCTGAAATCAAACTACAATTGAATAGATATTGGATTCTACAACCCTAGTTTGGGGTGGACCCCCCTGGACACACCCCACCCCCTGGATAGCCCGCCACCCCCAAGGACAGCCCCATATCGACCTAGATATCCCCCCACCTCCCTTGGACACCCCCACCCACACCCTTGTACAACACCCTTGGACACCACCCACCCCCCTAGAAAACCCCTGGACACCCCCACCCCAAGAAAGCCACACCCCCTTTGAAAGCCCCCCCCCCCGGACAACCACCCCATGACACCAAACCTCCACCTGGACACCCCCACCCCTAGGATACCCCCCCTAGATATCCCCCCAGCCCCGGGACAACCCCCAGCCTTGGACCCCCTTGGACACCCCCGCCCCCTTGGGCAGTGTATGTGATCACTCAAATAATCTACTAAAATATAAAATTTATTCAATATAAAATTTAATTAACTCCTGAATAATTCTCCTCCACAAATATACATGAACTTTTTCACTCATGTATAGTTCTTAAAAGATATTTTTTTTGGAAATATTGTATTTTTTTCTATTATTTTATGATTCTAATATAGAGTAGTCTGTCAGCTATGGTTTCATATAAAGTAAACATTTCTCATTTACATGAATGAATTTTCAATGAAACATTAATATTATTGAATTTCTATTGACGAAATGTCTTATATCTATTTTTTACATAATGGATAGAAGTTGTATGTATGAAACTGATCGGATCTCAAATAATTTTCAGAAAAAAAAAATTAGAGTTATTTTTTGATTTTTTATTTCACAATGCTCTTGATAGTGGTCACATGCACTACCCATATTAAAATTGTGTTGGAAGACCTTGGTTGAGCCATGAATAAGTCAAGTACCAAAAGAAATATGGTTTTCCATAAAACTACACTATGTTGTATCACAATTGGGTGAAAATGAAATCTCAAATTGCTAATGATCTAAATGAGAGGACTGGCTTGGAGAATTTTTTATATGACCTATTTTCTTTTATTCGTAATCATGAAAAAGAAAGGATTACAACCTAAGAATACTTTTATATGAGAACACGTGATGTGTCTAATGTAAATGATGTTGTTTTCAGGGTGAAAAATTTGAAGGATGTTTCCACGACTCTAGTATATCGATAATTCAGTAAAATGAAAAAGATTAAATTTTTAATCTGATTGTTTCATGGGAAAACTATGTATGGGATTTCTAATACTTCCATCGATTCCATTCTTACCTTATTAAAGGACTTACTTGAATATGATGCAAATATTCTTGAAAACCACTATACAGAATGGAAGTTAGTTAAGGAACTTAGATTTTCAAGAAACAAAATTCATGCTTTCCTGAAAGATTTATATTTATTCTTGGAGGAAACTAACGAACTAAATGATTATATAAAATGTATCACATCCAACTAGAATCCAAAATCTAATGGAACACCATCTCGTGTGGCATAGAATGTAATGTGTCACTTTCCATTGATCCCCAAACTCTAGAATCTTTTTATGTATGAATAAATATCAATATAAATGAGATGGAATGATACCGAGAGAACTAACACTAAGGATGGGTTGGTTCACCATACAGATGGATTTTCATGGCAAATATTTGATGCTCAATATCCTAATTTTTTAGTTTATGTGCATAATGTGAGGCTGGGTCTTTCATTTGACGGTTATAAACTTTTTGGTAAGATGCTTACTTCGTACAGTATTTGGCCAGTTTTTATACACTTTTATAACCTTTCCCCAAGGTTGTGAATGAAAAAAGATTTCACCTTTATGAGTATACTCTTATATATCCCTTATGATCCCATAAATTATATATACATATACATTTATCTTTTAATAAAAGAGTTAAAACTTCTTTGGGATGTCGGTGTGAACACATGCAATGCATGCTCAAAAGACATATTTCATATGCATGTTGTGCTTATGTGGATGATCAATGATTTTATTACTTTTTCAATGATGTATGGATACGGAACGAAGGGAAAACTATCATGTCCAGTTTTTATGAAGAATACATGACCTAGAAGACTGAAACATCACTCTAGTTTCAGGTTTATGGGACGTCGATGATTCCTTCCAATGGACCATCCATATAGAAATAATCGTCACAGATTTGACAATACCATGGAGACTAATGATCCACCTCTACATATTTCTGTAACAAATGGGCTTGATGAATTAAAAGATTTCAGTTTTTCATTCAGGAAGGGTCAAATGATATCTGGAAGGATAATGAATTTTCCCATTTAAAACTATTACAATTGGAAGAAGAGAAGTATCTTCTTTTATTTTCCTTATTGGTCAACCAATTTGTTATGTCATTGATTATAGGTAATTCACATTGAAAAAAAATATATGTGAAATGTTGCTTTTTATTCTTCTAAATTTTAATGGAAAGACAATATACGATTTACATTCATGGAGTGACTTGATGGATTGGGGGAATCAGACCACAATTCCATCATGTGTGTATCAGTTAAAATAAATTTCATGTTCAATTTTCTTCTTATGTGATGACATCTACAGAAAAAATAAATTTCTGTAAGAAATAGAGACTATTAAATTTCCTAATGGCTATTCAAGAAACTTATCTAAACGGTTCAACAGAAGAGAGTTGAAGCTAAAATATTTGATGGCTCTGGATTATCACATCCTTCTACATGAATTTATTCTAATAGCAATCTATCATCTTTTTCCGATAATGTAAGGGTAGATGTTATTCGGTTGTGCCATTTGTTTAGAGATCTTTGTGCTAAGAAGTGGTCCATGTATTTCATGAAAAAAATGTTGGTAGATTCCCCATTAATTTTATGTGAGTTAGAGAAAATATTTCCTCCATCATTTTTCACATAAATACTACATCTAACAATACATATTCAAACTAAGATACATCTCTGATGACCTATCTCTTTTCATTGGATATATCCAACTGAAATAAATTTGTACACGTTAATGTCTTATTCCCAAAACAGAAATCATTTCAAAGGTTATATTGTGAATTGTTACTTTGCTCAAGAATGTGTGGATTTCTCCTCTATGTATTTGTCTGATCTTAATACAAGAATGCATAAACCAATGAGAAATTAAGAAAAACAATATGAGACAATTTAACCATGTTTTCCCTCAGTTCCTCAAACATGAGGAATTCTTGGATCATATAAATTGACGACATTAAGCCTTGAAGAGATGGAGATGGAACATCACACAGTTTTGTTCAATTGTGATTTGTTCGATGACTACATATTTTAAGTAAATTTAGTTTGTATAATATATATATATATTAAACTATTCCTTTTTTTATCTATAAGGAACATAAAGCGATGATAAATATAAAGCATCATTCTTTATCTATGAATTGGGAGACTCTGTATAGAAAAAAGACTTCTGCACGGTTAAAATTAAAGGTAATAATATTAATATTTAAAATAATTAAAAAATATCTTTAATAAATTTAAATATTCATTTATATTTCAGGTATTGATTTTTCCTGCTGACCCTCTCTCTGATGAAATAAGAGCTTTGGATTTTGGTCTTAACACCATGGTTTGTGAGTGTAAATCAATTATAATTAATGGGTACAGATTTATTATCACTAAACAAGAAAAGAACATGAGAACAAAATATGATGGTGTTATGGTTACTACCATAATAGACTATTATGCTAGTGCATTAGATAGTAGACCGTGATTTGAAAATGTAGGTTGTTATGGATTTATTGAAAATATAATAATATTTGTTTATAACTCTCATGGACGATTCACGATGATTAAATTCCAGTGTTTTGATTTTATGATGAGGCAGGGTACATTTATTGATGATTTTGGATTTTGATTAATTAATATGACTCGCACTCTAGTTACCAATGAACCTTATTTATTTTAATCAATGGATAAACAATTTTTTTATGCCAAAGAGCATCTTTGACCTGAATTTGGTGTAATTATTTAAGAAATTCAAAGACATTTTTTTATGATGTTGATGATGGAATTAAAACCATTTATACTGCCCTTGGAAATGATCTATTTATTACTTTTGATGGCTCTAATAGATCAATTTCCAGAGTTGACTGTGAACCTGAAATTGTGGTCATAAATATATAGAATCCTCCATCCATGTTCTCAATTTTTCGGTTTTTCTCGACTTGGATTGTTATAGTTGGTACTATTCAAATTGATTTAATATTGATTACAAATATGTTGTATCCAACTTGACCGTTATGTAAATTTTCAATGTTTATTGGTAGAAATTTTATTTGAATATCGTAGATATCTTATCCATTTTCATATGTGTATATCATCATGTCAAACTATCTTAAGGGTTTATTAATTCATAATATATAGACTGATGACACTTAGTAAATAATCATCCTACTCAAAATTAATTTATTTTATTACATCTTTTATGATTTATTCAACTCATTATATATCCATTCAAACTCACCTAAAACAATGGATAGTTAAATTTTCCACGAATCCCCCTATTGCCTCTGTTATATTTTGTTTTTTGGGTTACACATTAGTTATCCTTTTCTAATTACTTTCATATTTGTTTTTGAATGCAGTAAATGAAACCAATTTAAGTGAGGCAATGGAAAAAGATGATGGAAAACAATCATTGCATGGCTGAGATGGGCATTTCACCACTAGTGCCTACAGTGAGTATTTTATTTCAAATATATATATTTAAATAATATATAATGTCATGTGATTAATTTAGTTTTAAGCAGTTTTGTAGGATCCACCTCTTAGGTGAAAATTATTTGATGATCATCCTAGTAGTGGTCCCAATACTCCGGGTGTTTGTATTATGGGGAGTGGTACGGGAGCCAGCTGATCTGGTCGGTGTACCCGATTAAACCGTTCCCCTCCCACTAGCATACCATCTATCACATGTTATGATCTTAGTGTGTTATTAGGGACACATGGGATATTTAGGCCTCCCATGTTTTCAGCACCCTTTACATATGAGCCTACTCATCCGTCTTTACCATGTCTGATGATGATTCCCACTCCCCATTTGGCATTCGGCCAGCTATCCGTGTCAGCTTATTTTACTTCTAATTCCTTCTCTCATAGCTTTTATATTTCATCTTCTAAAACTCTTAATCCTCCAGATTATGTCCCTATGGATCATACAATGAGACTCACTCCACCTTTAAAGGTTGTTCCTTCAGTTTCTACAGATCCAGCGGCACCCATTGATCAGAATACCGTAGGTATATTTATGCAACCCTAAACAAATTTTATACCATTATTTATTTTCATTATAACATGTATTGATAAAATATTTCTTTTTCTTTCATAACAGATACATCTACCGATAGGAGGCGGGGTGGGGTGTACAAGCATGTGTTCGGTGTGGAACTACCGCACACAGTTTATAGTGGACTATAAGGAAGACAGTCAAATGATTGAAAAAATAGGGCAATAATATTGGAATTTTGGTGACGCTTTCCAAATACTCTGAAATCATTCCTGTCATCCCACTCTCATGGAGACAGTTTACAAATGAAGTCAAGTATAATTCTTGTTAAAAGATATGGGTAAAATAATTTGTTGTATTTAATGCAATATATTATTTTTTGTATTTATATAAATTAATATTTTGGTGTAAGCTTCAGTTTAAGGACGTGTGCCTCGAGAAAAGGTATTTTTCTCGAGTAGAATGAAGAATGATTGAAGTGCCATTAATGAACTGACTCAGTTACGATTTACTTTGTTTATTTCAAATTTTAATATCTATTTTGTAACTTAATAATATATTTATATTTTTTATCGGATGCTTTAGGGGCCTTTGATGCCCAGGAACCAGACAATTTTGGGCCAAATGATCAATTACATTAGGTATTGGTAGATGATCACCCTGGCAGAGTAAACTGCCGACCTGGGAAGAGTATAGTCTCGAAGAGGTATTGGCCCTCCTCAGGTATGAGTTGTAGTGCCACTGAGTTCCAGAAGGTTAAGACATAGGCAGAACAGAAAGAAAAAAGGTCCACAGAGATGGTAAAATAGTATGTTAGGGAAAACACTGCATTTATGAAACTGATAGAAGTTTTACGTCCAACACTTCCACCAGAGGCCAGCACATCATCTGACAAATATATTTCGTCAATTTTTTATATATATGGTAAAACAGGTGGCATTTATAGTGGTGTTTAAGATGATGGCGAGGAAGAGACTGAGGCAGAGGAGGAGGAGAGCGAGGTGAAGGAGGAGGGTGAGGAGGAGCAGGAGGGCAATGAGTAGGCCGGGGTGGAGTACGAGGGTGAGGAGGAGGGTGTTGAGGAGGGAAGAGATGATAATAGGGACGAAGATGAGGAAGGGATTGAGGATTATGATGATAGTGATGATAGTGATGGTGATGAGGGACATATTGATCTGTTACATTTTCGAAAGATATTACTGACATTTTATGTTTGATGATTTGTTTTTCCTGAATGTATGTGTGATTTCATAGGTCACATTATCTTTATTTCTTTATCTATAAATAATAAAACTTGACATGATGATTTTCTGTGACTGATTGACCCGCTCACATGGACACCCCCACCCTTGACACCTGCCACCCCCTAGACACCCCCACCCCCCTTGGATAGCCCCCACACCCCCGGGACATCTCCTGACCCCCAGGACACCCCACCCCATGGACACCCCCTACCCACTTGGAATCCCCCCCAACCCACCTGGACACCCCCCCAAAAATCCCTTCCCACCCCCCCCCCCCCAAAACCCCCTGCCCCTTGGATAGCCCCTACCCCCTGGACACCCGCCACCACCCTGGATAGCCCCCCCAGGATACCACCCCACCCCCTAGACACCCCCACCCCCAAGACATCCCCCCCAACCCCCAGACAACCCTACCCCCTTGGACAACCCACCCCCCCCCCCACCCACCCCCACACCCAAACCACCTAGACAACCCTTCCATCCCCCCTGGACACCACCCACCCCTGGACACCCCCTTGACACTCCCAACCCCATGGACACCAGTCTCCCACCCATGGAAAGTCCCCACCCCACCCCCTGAACACCCCTTCCCCCTTGGACTGCCCCAACCCCTTGGACCACCCCCCCCCCCCCCCAAACCCCTCTACCTCGTTGGACTATCCCCAACCCCCTGGACAGCCTCTCCATCCCTCCTAGACACCACCCCACCCCTTGGACACCCCCACCCCCTGGACACTTCAACCCCCATGGAAGGACCCCCCAAACCCCTAGACACCCCCCCCCCGGACACCACCCCACCCCCTGAACACCCCCACCCACTTAGACACCCTCCACCCCACTGGACACCAACCCACCCCTTGGAAAACGTCAACCCCTGGACACCCCCCCCCCATGCACCCCCTGGACAGCACCACCCCCCCCCCCCCGGACACCCCATACCTCATTTGATAGTCCCACACCCCAATGGACAAACCACCCACCCCACTTGGACACCCCCACCCCATGGACACCCACAAACCCCTGGACACCCCCCTAACCCAGTGGATAGCCCCCACCCCAATGGACACCACCCCACCCCCTGGACACCCCCACTGGACACCCCCCCCCCCCCCCCCGGACAACCCTTACCACCTTGAACAACCCCCAACCCCCTAGATAGTCCCTACATACCATTGGACACCACTCCACCCCCCAAACACCCCCACCCAAGGGGACACCCCCATCCCCCATGGACACCCCCCCCCCCAGGACACCCTTACCCCCCGGATAGCCCCCAATCCCCTAGGCAGCCCCTCCACACCCCCCCAGACACCACCTCACCCCCTGGACACCCCCCCCCCTCGACCCTACCCCCTGGACACCCCCACCCCCATGGATATCCCACCCACCCCCTGGACCCCCCCCCCCCCCTAGACACCCCCTACCACATTCGACAATGCCCCCAACTCCCTGGACACCCCCTAACCCCCCGGACACCCCATCCCCTGGACATCCCTAACCCCTTGAACACCCCTCAACCCCCCCCCCCCAAACAACCCCTACCCCTGACACCCCTACCCCCTTGGACACCCCCAACCACCTGGACAACCCCCTCCCCCCCCACCCCTATGTCACATTACCCCATACTACAACATGGAATACCACATTATCCAAAATTTCAAATCTCATCGGAATTCGCCCATACCTATGAACAACAATGCCATATTGAAAACCTGAAACATGGTTTTCTTATATATGGTTTATTACATTCTGAATTCTGAATTCAATTGTGTATGTGTTATAGAGAATTCAATATTTTATGTATTCAATTCAGAATTTTGTATTGCATAGGGTATTTGACTTCTAAATTATGAATTGAATTCTGTATGTGTTATTTGTTAATTAACATATGAATTATGAATTATGAATTTTGTATGTGTGTAATTTAATACAGAATTGGAGTTATTGAGAATTATGTGGTTTATGAATTCTGTATGAATTCAAGCAGAATTATGTATGTATTCTGCAGGTATTGATAATTCTGTATAAATTCTAAACAGGGGAGGTAGCCTGCTAGTGGAAGCGTTGTAGGTCGATAGGGGGAAGGAAGGCTTGTTGAAGGTGTATAAATCCTATGCTAACAGTTGTAAACCATTGTCGTATATGTCTAAACAGAACATATACCAACGGTTTACAAACCATTAGTATCAAACATTTTACTTGACTTTTACCAATGATTTGCGGGGAACCATTAGTAAAAGTTTATACCAACAGTTTGAAAATTGTTGGTATAGACATGATGTTTGATATTTACAATGGTTTTAAACCATACGTAATGATTTATACCAAGGATTACATGAAACTATTGGTATATAATCTATTTTTCTGCCATATCCCAACAGTTCTCACAGAACCGTTGGGTTATGTATATCCCCATGGCTCAACAACCAATGAATTGGAAAACCATTGGTATTTTCTATAGAAATGGTTATCCAGCCTTTACCAATAGTTTTAAATCATTGGTAACGTTTAAGTTTCCAATAGTGAAACTAGGCTTTACAAGGTTGTTTGGATCAGATGAACAAGGCTTTTTTACTATAGCATGTTTTATTCTTCCTTATATAAGAAACACATATCATCTTCTCAACTCACAGTGTATAGATTCTCCTTCATGAAAATTACATCCAAACAACTAATCCATATTTTCCCTTCATGATACAAAACTTTTCATAATGATTATAGCATATTTTTAGTCACACAGTTGTCGGAAACTTAGTAATTTTTGAAGGATACCTTCAACAAAAAAGACATCAACATGTATCATATATTTTTTCCAAAACATTCTTTTCTTGATCAATGATATTAAAGCCTTCATCAATGTCAAATATTTCAACACATTCCTTATCATACCTAATTCTTGTCACTAGATCATTATTCTTCTCATATGGGAGGTGTATCCACTATCAGTGATCCATATTCTATTGTGATTTGATGCTTTGAAGGTAATCTCTAAAACCACTACCTGATCATCTCTTTTCTTTAGATTGACATATTTGACTCTATAAATTATTTTGATTAATATTATTGACCTTAAACATAGTATAATGAACCAACTTTATCATGCAAGTTTTTAAATAATTTTTACATTATCTCATCATTCAATGATCCCTTGATCTACTGTTTTTGACCAATTTGGGAATGTGTCAACACATTATTCTAACTCGTCGATGAGAAATATCTAGATATGTGTCTGAATCCTCCACACCAAAAATAGTCATCATCAAATCGATTATTGGAATACTGAATTCCCTTTGGATGCCTCTATTTCTTAGACACAATTGAACACATCTTGTCTATAGAACATAAATGTTGTGAATGTACTACCTTTACATAGTAATAACACCTGATACAAGGTGCATTCCAGGGGTTCACTATTGCATAACGGATTATCTCTTTGGTTCTCTGAATCTTATGATTTTGGTTTGTACCAAAATAAATCTTCTACCTCGAAGCGGGTGCTTGTTGTCTAACTCAAACCATAAATTATTTTCTTTTTATGGTCATTCTCTATATCATTTGTGTTGTTATACTTTTTTCCCCTCTCTTGAAATTCCTTTATCTATATTTTTGGACCTCAATACTCTAATTTTACCTTTTCTATCGCATGTTTAACCTGATTTCTCAATATAATATCAAGGGTTAAGATTTTATCTTGATTTTTTTCATTTATTCATAGGATGAAGACTCCCTCATTGAGTTCTAAAATGTGTTTTAGTTGATGTTTTACTTTGTTAGTCAGACTATAAATAGACTTAGTTTGTTCTTCAACTTTAAGCTTGCACTCAATCTCCTTTTATGAGTTTTTCATATCTTCTGATTTGAGATTTTCAATTTCATCTTCCATCTAGGACTAATCTTCTTCCTACTACTACATATTTTGGCTTTATGAACTAACCTATTGGAATTATTTATTTGGGATCTCCAAACATCTATCTCCACAAATACATCATCTAATTTAACCTGGAGGTAAAATCTTACTTTGACTTCTCATTCATCATTATCACTTTCTTCCCTGGATTGGGAATTACTCAAAACTACAACCATAACATATTCCTCATGATCCTTATAGTCTTCCAACTCTTATGCCTCAGATTCTTCTGAAATGTTATTTTCTTATGAACTGAAATTATTCTTTCTAATGATATTTCACATAATATTTTTAATAATTTTCACATTATTTGATGAATTAATCTTAGGAGTTTCATCATCATCTTCATCGTCATCATCAAACTTCTTGGGAAACTTGATACTAGATGTTCAAAATTTCCAAAATCAAATCATGCAAGTGGATGTTTCCCTTTAAAATTTAATTTTCCCCTTTGTAATTTTTTGGAGATAAATGATATAACCCCATCCAAAACATATTCTTCATAACTATCTTCTATAGTGATCTTGTTCATGGATTTGAACTCCAAGTCTTTATACTTCTCTTTATCTATGGACTTATTATCATCATTTCTCATGATTTATAAGAAGGATTACTATATAACCTATCAAATATCAGCTCCTTTGGATCATTATCTTCTAGTAAAAAAACATTTGGATTGAACTAAGGTGTATGTCCTATCGAGATGAACTTAAGGATATTTAAATCATCAATAATTTCTCTAAGACCATGCATGTCTTCCAAAATAACATTTACCAAATCAAATTTTGTATCTACATACTCATTGGGGTGAATTTTCAAGACCTCGTATTTATTCCACATAACCTAAAATTTAGTGTCTCAACTTTTTAATCACCTTTGTATACATTTGGTTGATTTTCCATCATAGAATGTGATGAATTACATGAAATAATATCCATGTAGATTATGTTAGATAAATATCCACCTAAAGAATCGATTCCTTTAACATCAGCATCTAATTCCCTTTGATCATCTTATGATAATGATCTATTATCCATACTAGTATAAATACCATGAATCATAGATTTAAAATCATACATACCTAATGATTGAACGAAGAAAGTATTTTGATTCTTTAATCGCTAAAAATTTCCTCTATATAAGATTGAATTCACTTTATCACTAAAAATTTACAATATTTGTACTGATATAGAAACTATGACTTTACCAGTTCACTTTTATACCAATTTCTATCCCAACCAGGTTTAATATCCTAAAAGGGGGTAAATCAGGGTATGATATTTTAAAAAAAATTATCTTTTTATCATGTTTAATTGTTTGAAAAAAAATCTCTCTACTTCCAATAGCACATAATAAATGGATATTAAAACATGAGAAATACATAGAAATCTTACTTTCACCGAGATAATTATATGGATTATTAAAGAAAATGTGTTCAGGTACTAAATCAAATTAACAACACTATTGTTACAAGGTTTGGAGTGGACTCACTATCCCTCCTTGTTTACAACCATTCACATTTTCCAATCCCATGACTCTATATTGAAGTGAATGTGTTTTACCTCTAGTAGAAACTTCAGACAATCAGTTCTCTATTCATTCAATATTTTTCATGTATTTATGATCTTGTTTCTTAATTCATATGACAATCACCATTGCATGATAATTTCACTCTTAAATCATTTTACCCCCATGAAAGAACCCTTTATGAGATTCCTCCACAAGACCACCCCACAAGAACCCTTAGTGAGACCCCTCTATGAGACCCCTTTGTCATACCTCTTTATGAGAGACCACCGTGAGAGTCCTCTGCAAGACCCCTTTGTGAGACTCCTCCACAAGACCTCTCTATGAGACTCCTCGGCAAGACCTCTCCATAAGGTCATATTTTATTCATGAAAATCATGTAACTCTACAGTGATTCCTTTTTCAAATTATGTAGATCATGTGATACAAGTAGGAATTCCTATAATCAGCTCATAAATCCATCTATAACAGGCTTTCCCAAGACTTTCTTGTGAGACCCCTTTATGAGACCCCTTTACAAGAATTTATTCTATTTACATGGATCACATGATTCTAGTGAAAGACCTTCTTCTACTTATTTGAAATACTTTTATTTAGATTAAAATACATAATAAAACTTCTCATACCTATTAAGGAAGATATTTGGGTTATTTATAGGCATAAATTGACCACAATAACCCCACAAATTTTAGTTAGTAATCCATTACACTACCTCAGAAATAATCCTAATGTTTTTTGCATGATCCCATGAAAAGAGCTAAAAAAATCAGGTGTTCTTCACATGATCGCATCATGAGATCCAAATAAATTTATGTGTTCTTTCCGTGATCCCATCATGATATCCAAAAAATATTGTGGTCAATGACATTGTCTTCATTAAACTTCTCATGATATTATCTCATGATCCATGTATGATCATACGGTCACATTATTTTAGACAACCATAAGATATCATCATTATTTCTAACCTCTTTGTCTTCATGTGCTTCAAGTGATCTATTCATGATATCCTCTAAAAAATATTCAGTTTCTTCAATTTTATCATTTGATCTCTTTGTGAGATCCCTTAATAATCATGTGATGTCTTCAAGTGCATCACATAATCTCTTTGCAACATCCTCTAATCAGGTAGTGACTTTATGTGTTTCATGTTCATTTTATTCAATAACAACCATTTGATTTATTCAAGTGCTTATCATGATCTATTTGAGAAATCCTCTAACAATCATCTGATTTCATCATGTTTTTCTCATATTCTCATTTCAAGATCAGTTTCTAAAAATGTGAATATATGATCCCTTCACATGATCATTTAGTTCTTCATGTGATCACATAATATCTCTATGTGATCAATTTATACATTCATGCTTTTCATGATACTTTAGTACATTCTCACTATGAATGATCCTTTAATAAATTCATGTCCACTCTTCATGCATCCTTTAGAAGCCATCTATTTTCAATAACTTCAAACCTTTTCAACAAACACATTCATCCCAAAAGAACCATCAAGTGGTACTTTTCCAACAATATGGGGTAACCTCATGTTGTACCTAATTCCCAACTTGTAAAAATTAATTAATTTAACTTGATAAAAAATTCTCCATAATCATCCCCTTTCTTCTTTTCCTAGGTGTAGGTTTTGTTCCAGTGTCTATTCTTGCCACATTCAAAATGACTAGAATCCTACTCCCATGATTTCCCCTTGATCATTCTCTACATTGAAGGACATTGTGAAGATGATTTGGGATTATTGATCTTATATTGACCTTTCTTTTTATTCACTAAAAAGAAGGAAGACATTTTTTTCCTCATAAAATTTTCAAATTGGTGGTGTAATTTGATAAGAACTGGAAGATTATTAACTATTTTTTCTATATTAAAATTAATAATAATGTTCTAGAAACTCTGATATAGTGATCTAAGAATGAGATTGGTGTACATTTCTTTAGTAAATTTTAACCCTATAATTTCTATATGATCTATGTAGTTGATTATTTAGACCATGTGAGGCCCAATTAGTCCACCTTCTCCAAGATTACTTTAAAAGAGAACCTTAGATATATTAAATTTTTCCTATTTTTTATCTCCTTAAATAGACCAAAGAGATGATGGACGATGATATAATCAGTAATTTATTCATGAGACTTTATGAGTTTACTAGGAATGTATGTAAGAATTAAAAAAAATTGACCTCATTGCTCACGTGTTTATCATAGACAGTTGACTATTCATTATTCTATTTATTTTCAGGTGGATCAAGTAGTAAGGATTATAGAATATAAGATTTCTATTTATTTAGAAACATGTCTCATAAGTTTTTGAGCCATTCTTGGAAGTTACCCTCTGTAAAAAGATAGTTTTTCTCCAGTATTGATAACATGGATAATGTGGATGATAAAATTTCCATTATTATATGGGTATAAAATAGTGGGTTATTAATACATTACATGATTATAATTTATGTGGTATATAATTAATTAAATATTATTATGCCTCCCACTATTTTATCAATCCCCAACATCCCTCACCATTTCAATCAAAATTCATAGTTTCAATGACATTCTAGTGGAAAGAATCTGTATTCCCTTCTCATAAACCAACTGAGGGCTTGATCAATTACTTGAAGGTATTTAGTTAGGTATGTATTTTCTAATGGTAGGAATGAAGATCCTTGATCCATTAAGTGGACTCCTAAATCCAAAAATCCATACTCATATTTCCTCAACACTTTCCACTAAGTAACGTTAAATCTATAGAGGGATAATTCTCTTAATATAAGTTAGTTAAGTCAACCCCAAAGTTCATAAGAAATCCATTATAAAAGTACGTTTCCCAATGATTTTTGGTCAAACACTTAATTCAATGACTTCTATTCCTAATTATGTAATTAAATTATTATTCTGACATAATAATAAGTTGAGATAAATTATTTATTATGTGTAAATTTACCTCTCGTTTTAAAATTTACATTTCATGTTAATAATAAGTGGAATTTAATTAAGTTATTACCCATGTTATGATAAAACATTTAAGAATAGTATACTTATTTTAATTCCATCTTTGCATATTAATTCATTTATTTATGTGATCGCGGTATTTTATCCATAAAATAATGAATGCATAATAAATAAATAAATAAATAAATAAAATAACCATATCATGAGATTATCTATTTATTGATTTATTGAGTGTATAATAAATCATCCTATAACCTAGGGGAACCATCATTGTGCTGGTATTGTCATGGTTTGCGGAACTCCACCCATCCACATGTGTATCACTTGAGTTTACATCATCTTGGTTCTTTCTTGAATAGCCTCAATGCACCTTGGGATACTCCTTTTATTATATGTTTTTAAAAATCACATGAAAGTGAGTATAACCAAAGGATTTAGTAAGTGAAATTACACTAATCACTTTGGAAATGAAGGTCCTACATAATAAAAGTGGGAGGAATGATATTCAGACCATTATTTTTAATTTAATAATTACTAATTACAAACACATGAAATAAATTAATTTAATTTAAACTAATACATAACAAGATTGATCAAATCTCGTGAATGGTTATACACATGTATTAAATACACAAAAGTACACTTTTTAACATTCACTACAATTATTTCTTTATTATTAAGAGAAACATGCTTGTATTAATTAATTAATTAAACCTAGTTAATCTTAATGATCATATAAAGTATCCTGGACATACCCATCATAAATTCACTTGTGGAAAATAAAATATCATAACCAATAATTACAATAATTTATTTGAGAATTTATTAATTCATTAAAACATTTATTACATAGTCATGCATATCTGTCTTAAACAATATAATTAAGTTTTAATGATGCAATTAATTATTTTAATGTAATTTAATTTTGTATTGTATTAGGAGACTACTCAATGTGTACTTACATGATAATGTTTGTTCCTTGGTTATCTTGTACCTGAGATAAATGTTTTTGGGTGTGTTTTGTACCTCTGTTGGGATATATAACATTCACTAACCAGTTACACGTCATGTTATCAATTTTTAATGTGGTCAAGATAAATGCATGGCACTTCAGCATATATCATGATAAGTCTACACAATGAAAACAATGAGCTACATGCCATATGTATTGAATTTCATGTTTTTGTGTAATATAATTAAGGACTCGATGTATACCTCTAACACAAGAATTAATTTGTTACATGATTTTTATGTTGGCTATATGTCATGCATCGCCTTAATTATCTAGGTTTTTAGTTTGATGATATTAGAAGTTGTGTATTTGGCCACACATTTAGCATGAATTTTGTTATTATACAATGTAGACTAAAAGATGTTTATTCTATATACACGCCATGTAATCCAACATGTTTTGTCCCATACTAGTCAGATCAACATGTGATGTAAAATAAATGCACCACGTGTTATTATTTCTTGGAAAATAATGTTCCCTACAACACATCTAGGTGTGGTACACTTGGGTAAACGGCATGTACTCTAGATACAAACTATGTAACCCAATCTACCCAGAATAATTCTTAGAACATCTTAGTGAAATCACGGATCATTCTCCTTTTTTTTCTTATAATTTAAGAAATTATGAATCTTGAATGATGAAAATTAAAAAAAAAATTAATGAATTCTAATTAAAAATCAGATTAAATAATGATTAATATGAAATGAAATATTTTGCCACTATTTTACATAATCGATTAACAATTAAATAAATTATTGTTAACTTAAAATGTGACCACTTCGAAACCACTTGATTTTCTGGACATGGTAGAAGTGTCATATTGGAAATAACTATAATGTTTTTTTTCATATTAGATGAATCATTCAGAAAATTTTAATGATGTAAACATCATGAAAAAGGAAATTTTTCTATCTAAAATTGACATAGGAAGCCCCAAACCTAGAGAATATATTTTTCATTTTAAGTGTATAATTAATTTAATCAAATATGAAGAAATATTATATGATATTTGGATCTTTATTTGATTAAGATATTTCTCTTATGAAAGGAGGACCTAAATTATATACCTTATATCATGGGTCCACACATTGTACTTTGATCTTGGAAAAATCGCAAATGGTTTGTCGGGTGCTAGCATGATAGAACAATCATCATGGATTATTCATCTTGATCTCTATATGATCTTTATAGATTCAAGGATTATCACTTGTTCTTATAGTTCATGAGTGGAATGGAGGAGGAATAAATAGATTAGTATTTAGTACACAATTATTATTAATTATCGATTAAATCTTCTACAATAGATATAAAAACTTTTTAGAGATTTAGGGTTCATGTAAAAAAGTTATTTAATTACACAAAAATCCTTGAATAATATAATAAACCTTATCTACCTCATTCCATATAATATTATTATTATTTTAATTATTTTAATTACTTTCTCTAACTAGTGAAACAATAAATATTATTTTATAAACTTATAAATTAATATTTATCACCGAACATGATCTTGGTCAATTCATGATACACGACATTTATTAAATACCTGAATAAATATTTATCAAATATTTATTCAAAAATAAATATATCGTTCATAGATTGATGAATAAATATTTATTAAATATTCAATAAAATAAAATAAATTTTCAATTCACAGTCTAGTTAACATATATTTATTAAATATTTTGTGATCAATAATACTTGAATAAAATTATTCTTGAGTCTCGAGAATAATAATTTTTCTAACAATTAAGTTCAAACAATATTTAATCAAGATCATTAGAAAAACCTAGTGTATGACCCTATATGATTCTTTCTCATTGGTGTTAGGTGGAATTGTATAATGTCCAAGATTATTTTCTATAAATAGTTCAAGGAACCCAAGATAAATAATTAAATTTTGCAATATCAATAACCACATACAAGTGTAGATTAAGTAATGTAATCTATTTTTCACAATTTATCATCAAGAAGGTTGTTCATATATGCCCTAAAACTATATTATTGATGCATCTTTCTTTGAATATATGAAATAAACTTCTCATTACACCATAGTCATTGAATTTAATGTTACTATTCAATTCTAATAAAAGGGAAAATATATCAACATCCATAAAATTGAAGGTAAAAATCCTTCCTTGACTTATCAATTAATAAAATGTCATTCATGTTTCATAAAACATACCCTATCTCCCAATAACATATGACTTCATGGTTTTGGTTAGTAAATCAAAGTGAGTGAGTCATGAGATATATTCATAATGGTCTAAAAGTATAAGGAAATTTACACATTCTCAAATATAAGAATATATGATGACCCATAAACATGAAAATTACTACCGATGGGTATGTTATCATAAACTCTTATCTTGTATATTACCAATTATGAACATCATGAGATGAAGTCATAGTCACTTACGAGTACTCATACATGATATTTAATAATCCATGTGTCCCATAATTATATTCTATCTTACCATAAAAATATGTTTAAGAATATCTTCATATAATTTTAAGGTTATTATTATAGCAAGTACATTTTTTGACATTATCAATTTTATAGATACTCTAGGATATTTTTACATGTATTCATGTAGAATAATGAAAAATATGTAATAAGATATTTTATTAATGTTCAAATCTATGAAAATATCTGTAATCCTAAGTATGAATTGTTTTTTCTAGAACACCAACTCTGACATACACTTGGTGTAATAACTAATGATGTGTTATTAGGACTTAGAGTATACTTTATAAATTCCTCTATAAATTTCAATACATCTCCATTTTATCAAGATATTTTTTCATGAATCTTCCATGATATTTATCTAAGCACTCTCTACCTATTCAAATTAAAATACTAGGAGGTCATTTTAATATTTTCAATTAATCAAATAATTTTATAGAGATAGAGGGTTTCAAGGAAATGATATTGAACTATTTTTGGTCTACAATCTGAGGTAACTCTGGGGTTTTACTTCATAATAAGATTAGAAGATTAAAATGTGGCATCATCCCAGGGAATTACAACCTTCTGAATCCCTACATCAACCTTGATGACCTCCAAGAAGAAATAAGGAAACTGTACATTGGAATATAGGACTAATTGGATGATAATCCATTCTAACTCTTCTCTCTCAAGTGATGAAGGGCAGATGATTACTTTTTGGAGAAGGAACTAATGGACAGAGAGTAGCCTAGGTCTAATTGGCTGAGGTAAGGTTAGAGTAACATGGGTTACTTCTATACTCAGATCAAAGAAATAAATTTATTTGGGATTCTTAATATGAATCCCAATGATAGATCCCTTACTAGTGATAATAGTACATTTGGGCCTCTTCTTGTAGAAAATTTCACTGAATTTATCTTGGCTCTTAGTTAAAGTTCAGGAGAGGGATCCTTTCATAAGCATGTGATGTTTTTTTTAATCCATACATTGTCATGTTCCTAACTAGGAAAACATTATGATAAAGTAATTCCAAATGAAGATGATATTAAATAATCCATTAAGAGACTTAATCTAGATAGTTATTTGGGTCTTGAAGGTTTCCTAGGATCTTTCTACTCTATTTCTTAGCACATCCTCAAAAATAGGTTCATTTAAGTGGTTCTATATCATTTAAAAGGGAGTATTGTCCTTAAATATTTATTTTCCACTACCCTCATTATCATACCCAAGTCAATCCATCCCAATGGGTTTTCAAAAATTAAACCCATAAGTATGTGCAATTTCTCATACAAATCGCTTTCCACTCTTTTAAACAGTATACTAACTCCTCTATTTTCCATTTAATTTTTTTGACAAATAACATAGCTTTGTCAATAGAAAGATTATATAGCGTAATATTATCCTGGCATAAAAAATGAATTTAGATATTTATGTAAGGGTGGTTGGATCCAACATCATGGTGAAAATTGACATGAAATGGGAATTTGATAAAATTCAATGAGGTTTTATTCTCAAAATCCTGAGTTGATGTGTCTTTTCTAAATGGGTCTATGACCTCTTGCTTCACTATTTTTTCTTGTATTAGTTCATTATTTTTATCAGTGGAAAGAGGTTCATCCTTTTCAAGTCGAATAGGGGTCATCAACAAGGGGACACTCATTCCCTGAGTATCTTCATCCTTAACCAAGATGTTATGAGGATAAATATTAATAATGTTATCTCAAGTGGACAGGTTCCTCATTTTAGAGGTTGGTATTATTTATCATGCATCTATCATTTATTTTTAACTAATTAAATAACTTATTCATTAATAGTAGTATTAATTTTATCCATAATCTCAAACTTATTATGAATTAATACATTCAAAGAAGTGGATATTTTATTAATGTAATAAAAAATAGTGTTTACATCTCAAAAAAAATCAAACCCAAGAGATACAAGATCATGGAGGAGACTCATGGAATTTCTAATAGGTCCTTTTTAATTGAATATTTGGGTCCTCTCTTATCTAATTTAAGGATCTGAATTCACTATTTTAATGGTAATGTCAAAATGGTCAAAGGTTGAATCCTCAATTGGAAAAGCCTCTTCCTTTCATTTAGAGGTATAATCATATAGGTGAACAATGTAAAATTATTCATATGTTCTCTACGTATATAGATCTCCAAGTACTATTATACAGAATAATGAACACATATTTAAAAAAAATTGATTCTTGTCAAGAGGTCAAAAACCACTAATCTTGTTTTACTATATTGGCCAAACCCACTTCTGATGTGGGGTATTGGTCCTAGGGGCATTGAGGAGAACCATTAGTGCATGCAAGACAAAGTGGACTGGGAGGGAACCTCTTGGAATTCTATATGGAGTAAGTTCATTAGAAATAATCATGGTAAATATCCCTCCATAAACCATGATGACTATTCTAGATATATTTTGTTGTAAAAAAATAGGGTTATATCCACCTCATATTGTACAACACTCAACGGTTCATTGGAAATAGTGATTTTCTTCTAAGAAGGATGATTGGGTGGTGTCTCCACTCTTCTTCTTTGGGTTCTGTATCTCCAAAAACACCTTTAGAAAAGATTATTATCATCCCCCATTCATGGATGTTGTTCTTGGTAAATAAAAAAAGGAATTATATCCATGCATTCAGTTAGTGAACTGCCCTAATCATGGTGTCATAAATATTTCTACCTCAGGAAAATTTTCAGATGTTCTGACTTCCAAAAGATACTCTATACAATATAGAGTCCAATAATGTGCGAAATGATCTAGTGAATGAACCTCCCATAAAAATTCAATTTCCTTGTCAAGTGTATTAGGCATAAGGTTCTCCATATGTATGTCAACATCTAAAAAAGAGGTATCAAATTTTCTTCCAAATGTATTTTCTTTTTGTAATAAAATATGATTTTGTGATTCATATGTTCATTAAAAGTGACTGGGATTATTATATCTTGTCCTTCCTTTGAGGTATCTTGGCTATCCTTGATCATTATGAATCTATAGACCATTGTATTTCAAATGTATTTTTAGGCATGCTTTATTGGGATGTGGATATTATGCACACCTTAAGGGAGGGTAATAGGATGGATGATCTTGTTACCTAAAAGATAATCATATGGACAATGTGATTATTTTTTCAAGCATCAGTTATCTTTCATTTAACTACTATTTTATTTTCTGAGGGGATTCCCTTATACTCTGTTACATTCATCCCCCTAACTTTGTTCCTCCCCTCCTTTTCATTTCTCTAAATAAAATTTCCAATTGTCAATCAATAAGTGTGATGAATAATCACGTGCATGTTATAATTATATAACAGATAATTAGTGTTCATTATATTCCAAGAAAACCAATTTATTAAAAGTATGTCAAATTGATCACACATATTCTATTCTAGATTATGTTTAATATGGATGGAGTTACCATTGGTTCACCTAGATTGTCCGTATAAATATGTATCTTCAAAAATTATAATAGATTCATTAAAGGTTTTTTACTCAATTATTTGTGTCTTGAATAGCATTGGAAGTAGAAATATGGGTTTTTATCTATACATTGTTGTATACCGTCCATATAAAAGGAAATATAATTTGTATTGATAGTGATTCCCCCACTATTGTGATATTTTTTAAGCGTATATCTTACAATGTAGTATAGAATTTTTTTTATATTGGAATGAGTGCCTCACTCAGATGAGAGGTATGTAGATTCTGATCACACATGATTATAGGGAAGATAATATGGTTATATATTCCCTCTCTAATTAGGGGGTATATTATTATGACTTTTTTTGGTCTCTCCACTTGTTTATTATCTGTGGGGATATGTCTATGCCTTTCTTAGACTTCCTTTGTACCCACAATCTCTCATTTTTTATTATATTTAATTTCTCACATATAGGACTCTCTAATCCATTGCCCAAACTATTCCTGATTATTATTATTTTTATTTTTATTAGGTATATGGATTAAAAACCACAAACACACTCACACTCATATATATAAGTGGATCAAGTATCATCCCAACACAAGAACTAAAATACACCAACAAGACCTTATTATTATATATTTTTCAAAGTAACCCATGTTTTTATAGTTCATAAGCATTAATTTTTTCCCAATGGACAATATTTTTATCCCACGTAACCCCTAAGTTTATATTTTTTCCTGAAGACCAAAATATATTGTCCTTTATTCAATGCCTTTATATTTGAACAAATAACATAAATGGACTAAAGAATCTATTTTCTACGACATACAGTCCGCTATTGCACCTTCCATCCTTGTATTTAATCTTTATTCTATCCATCTTATTTATGTGTAGCTAAATGAATTTCATCCCGTCTATATAGTATTGTCCCACTAAATTCACATGATTTTCCTTTTTTCATTATCACCATCCACCCCCAGAACCTATGTTTCACCTATCCAACATGATTGTTTCTTATTCCCTCTATGTTAATCCATATTCAAGTCAATAATGGTACTACAACTCACCACCTCATTTATCAATGGTTTCTCACAACTCTTATATAAACTATTCTACCATGTCTAGTAGCACCTCAATACATCTAGTTTCTCTCGCTAGCATTGATGCAGAATAAAGTTGCAACCTCCTACATCCTGAACACAAGGGACTGATACTTCAACTAGGGAGGAAGCATATCACTTCTAGAATAAAAACTCAGTCGGAAAAAATAAAATTATGAGAATAACCAACCAAATTAGAGTGTGGAAATAAAATGATATAATAAAATCGGATTTGGAAATACCCACTAATGAATATTATTAAAAAAATATGAGGAAAATTTGAAAAATATATTATAAATTATATACTACATAAACCCAAGTAGAATCTTGGAACGTGAGTTAAAAACATAGCATAGAAAACCTAAGTGAAAATCCACACAATTATATGCCTTTGTTGCCTCTTAGATAATAATTTAGAAATATAACGTCGCCATTCAATGATCAAAATTTCACACATGGTGGAATTGAAACAACATAAATAAACCATTTCACAACCCAATTTTTCCATTTCATTGTGTTTTCCATGCCTAAAGTCACTCATTTATCTTCTGCACACCACATGTTTTGCACTGTTGATAATAATCTCCCATATTTATCTTCTTCCTGTGTCTTTTCATTTGTAGGGATGGGAAGGCCAAAATAATATCTCATGTCATGGGTTCAAAATTCAAACAAATAAGAATAAAAATGGTCACCGTTTTTAAACAAAAAATATTTCAAATCCTTGGGTATAATTTCAAATTTAAAATATTATCTTTAAATTTGAAAAAAAAACTGTTTTGAACCACCTTAATATCTCCCTTCTTCCCATAAAATAAGGATATGAAATCTAGAAAACACATTAGATCATAATACGGTTATTATCGAACAAATTTTGATCCCCTAGAAAAAATATGACATTCCTCTTTTTCATGTATAAAAAAACCTAATTGCTCCACCTATAAATGAAATAAAAATGATGAGGTCTTCATAATACCTAATTATACAATGTCAATGACAGAATCAATAATATATAACTCCCTCATAAAAATGACCACCACATAATCTAGAGTGCCTACAGAAACTAATTACTCCCTCTACTCAACATCATTTGAGAAGTTTGAAACTCTTATTACACCACCTTGATCATTGATTTTAACTAATTCTTCACTAGTATAACTCTATAAAAAATAATTAAGTTTAAGACAAAAACATCTAATCTAACCTACTTTGGCATCAAAAACTTCTTCATCCTAGTCGATGGTTCTTGACTAATATACATTGATCACCTATGCCACAAATATGATGAAGTCTTCTTCATAGTTGTATTTGTCACATCACCACACACCTTTATATTTATCATGTAAACCATTTCATCAATTATTCATCACAAATATACCATCGATCCACTAGAAAATGTTCATCTTCCATTGGAAAATGAACTCCTAAATCCATAATTATGAAGAGTGAAAGAAGATAAAAAATTATGGTGTATACCTAGAATATGTCACACATCCAAAAAAATCAACCTAAAACTTTCATTCATTGTGATAAAAATATCACTAATACCAAGGAAAATAGTAAAATATATGTTGACCATTTTTAATATACCAAATTCAACTTTTTAAAATTAATAAAATAATTCCCTCTTCATAGTAGTATGGTATGCTGCTGCTAAATCAACCACCCATTTTGTGTAAAGATCTAACCTACAGCAATCAACTCCAACTAAAAGTAAGTCAACATCACCCTAAATAACACATACACTAGTATCTTTAGAATCAGTTTCATGCACCTTCTTTTCTTATTTAAGCTTTTACAGTGCAAAGAAGTTTCTTTTCACATGACCCTCCTTGTCGTAAATTAAGAACATCACTTTTCTTCTTGTCTTTGATTGACTACTCCAATTACCATGTCCAACTTCTAGACCCAAAATAACACTATTACCTGAAGATTCACTATCATTGGTCTTTTTTCAAGTATCATTCATCAACAATAATGAAATCAGATCATCCAACTTTAGTATGTCTTTGTCAATCAACAATGTTGTGGTGAGATTATCATATCAATTAAGTAATGAACCCAAGAGAAGCAAATATTTTTCTTCTTATTCTATTTAAACAGGTATTATGTTACCTTTATCATCAATCTTAACCACTATTGAAGACATATCCATCCGATTTTTGGTGAACTCTTCAAGATGGTTACCTAAATCTCAATTTTTAGGCATTTACAAATAATAAAATCATTTTTCTGATATAAACGATTTTTGAGTAATTTATATTTATTTTTACTTTCAAGATTCTCCCAAATCTTCTTCGAATCTATCTGATTAATCACTCCCCATAAAGTATTATCATCCAAACACATCTAAATAATGTTTTTCTCTAACTCCCTTATAACCTTCCAATCACCATCACTCATCATCCCTAGTTTTTAATATTTTTTATTCATCACCTTCATTTTATTTTCGTGTAAAAAAATATTTTTACACATTTATACCATATATTAAAATCATTTTTCTCATAATAGGAGAGTGAGCATGTTACATAATGATAAGAGATCTATACCTACCTCTTTCAAATTCAATAATCCATTGTTACATAATGATTAGTATATATTGAATTAGGTTTGGTCCCTGACCATTGAAGGAAAAACATTTCAAATATTGTGGTTATAACTAAAATATATTAAAACATCATTAAAGGATTAGAAAAATCCAAATTTTCCACTCTTTAAGAAGAGATATCTAAAGATAAATATAAATTATATGAGTATCATGATTGATCTAAGGACCTTTAAAATCAATTTGTAGTTGAAATTCATAAAATTTCTAGGCTAGATGACTTTATTTGAACTCAGGAAGGGATATTGAAATAATAGTTTCACTTTATTTATCTCAAATAAAGAGATATAAAGTCCAAATTATTCTCTATTATGAATAGATAAAATAAGGTGAAGAAATATATCTTATCTATTATGGTGAATAGTTAAACCTTTCATGATGAGGTGTGAATTTCTAATGCCACATTACAATAATTTATTTCTATTTTTAATGATGGTAATCCTAAACAAGAATATATGGACTAATGTTATGTTATCTTAGAAGTCAACTAAAGGATAAAAAATGCCTTTCTAACCTCTATTCCAATAGTAGAAGAAATTAATAATAACTTTTTTGAACTCAATAATGATATTGAATATATTAATTATAGTTTTACCAGTAGGTTATTTATGTTCTTCTGGGACCTCAGCAACCTTGATGTTATCCATTATATGTAAGAATTATTTTAATCTAAAATTCTGCCCATGGTTGTAATTCACAGTTTCTCAATCTATTCCAATAGTTTATAAGAAATTTGATATTAATTATTTTTAGCCTATTATTTTTGGTAATATCTTCCCCAAGACAATTAGTAAGATCCTTGTTCATAAATTATGAGGTTTGGCCAACCTTATCATTTATCTGAATTAGCTTGGTTTCATTACTGGATGTAAAATTAAAGAATGCATTTTCACCACTTCTCAATATGTTTATGTTCTTCATATGAAATCTAGAAATAGTTATATCACCTTTAATATTGATATTTTTTTGCCTTTGATACCCTCAAATGGAACTTTATTCTTAATGTTTTGAAAAGGTATGGTTTCTCTAAGAAATTTCTAATAATTTTCCATGATTTGTTGAACCACTCAATACTTTTCCCACTATAAATTGTGTACATAAAGGCTACTTTGGTTTCTATAGGTGTTCTAAAATAGTTTAACCTATATAAGAATTTATTTCTTGTATTACGAAATATTACCTTGGTAAATTATTTATTTAGGATATAGACTCTGACTTTCATTCACCTGTTCAGGCCTCTATAACTTTAGAGGAACTTACTCAACATCTTTATAAAGATGATATTTTCTTATTCGATTAGTGTAATAACCAATTTTTAGAGTTCCTTATAGAATTTTTTCAACACTATGATTTGGTTTTAATAGAATCTATTAGTTGTAATGAATATACAATTTATTTTGGGAAGGGAATGATAACCTCAAGGAGGAATCACATTTCCAATTTCCTTTGTATCATGTAGGGTGAACGTCTATTTAACTTATTTGGTCTTATTATCTTTTTTAGAAGGTTAAATGTGGATTACCTAGAAGGATTTGATTCCATATTTCCCTTGTAACATACAATTTTTAAATAGAAATCTCTTTCCCCAGCTAGCTAATTTTTCTTAGTGAACTCTGCAATCACTTATATATCTGTTCATGCTTTTCTAATTTAAAAATGGACCAACGATTTATTAAAAAGTCTTTAGAAATAAATCATAAATTTTATTTTTATATGTTTTATTTATGAAAATAAATATATCACTGTTTCATGGAACTAATGTTTTAGGTGTAAGGAACAGGATCCATCTAGTCTGAGATGTTGATTGTTTATGAAGCCCATGGTTCTCATCAGTGGCCTAGAGTGGGTCTGGAGGTGTTTGGATTCTAAAATGTGGAAGAAAGTTTAATCCCCAATGTGGGAGGTTTTCATGTCACGAATAAGTTGTTCATGACCAATCGAATAGGCTACATAGAGCCATCAACTACGTGAAATTGATTACATGGATGTATTGGTTATGTGGTTGGATCGTCTACGTGGTTGAATCAACTACATGGAGAAATCAGATATGGGGATCCATAAATTACATGGTATGATCAACTACATGAATTATCTATATGAACGATCAGCTATGTGAGTGATCAACTGTGTGAGAAATCGGTTATGTGAGAAACTCTCTACACGGATCATCTATGTAGGGAATTATGTTACAAGGATCTTTTCTCTACATAGGAAAAATATATATTTGAGGATTTTGGCTATGTGGTGCTTTTAAAAATGTGAAATCGCCAACAATGGAATTTCCACCAGTTTCTTGAAAATGGCCAAATGGGTCTTTCGGTAGTGTGAATCAGTGGACTTAAATGGCCGATTCATTTAGGATAATTATATAATTGATTTTTTGAGTTTCTTAAGACTGTAAAAGAGTACTTACACATGTAATTTACTGAGATCCATAATCATTGGAATTAAATATTTTGAGATTTGGACAATCCAATCATCTTGTATATGTTGACTCAAAAATGAAGGTCCCTCCCTTTGTTCCTTATAGGTTTAATTATCTTGAGACTATTAATTCAAGAACCCTTCCCCTGGAGTCATGAAACCCTTAAAATGGTGGCTCTAGTTCTCTTATAATGATTTCATCTTTGAAATTCCCCCTTGTTTTTGGTGGAACGAGTCACGTGGATATTATTTCATTCATGTATAGGATTTTTTCTTCTCTTATTTATTTATATGAAATCATAAATTTTTAATTGTTTATACATTTAGATAAAAATTGAATTAACGTTATAAATAATTATCCTGATTAATAAACAAACAGGATAGGGATCACATGTCAATGTTGTTTCTTTATACAATGATTGTGGATTTACTCTTGTTTTTATAGATAGTGTATTATCTATACTATGCTTGTTAAAATGTTTTTTATGATATGAGTTAGAATTTTCATTGTTATGTAAAATGATAATGAATTTAAAGATATAAATTAATTAATTAAGTTTCCTAAAAAGTTGAATAATATATATGTTTTTAATCTAGTGTTTGTTATAATTGGATGGAAATTCAAAATGATGCAATGCGCATGTTTAATTGAATATGATATTCTAAATGTTAAAGGAATTTGATAAATAATTTTAAGCATGATATTTATTTTTTAGAAATAAAAAATGATTGGGGATGTGAAATTATATTTTTTCTTCTCATAATTTGAGGAAACTAGTTTTATGTTAGGAAAAATGTTGTGATAGATTTTTTAGCTGATTCCTTTGGTTTCCAATAGATAGAACCAAAAAATAATATATTGTTTAATAAAATAGGGAATAATAACTTTTTTTTCTAAAGATAGATATTTGAGGCTATGAGTTACTATTTTCTTAAGGATAGATGTCATATATTGGAGTCATGAGAACCCATTTTTGTGAAAAGGCCAAATTCTTTCTTTTAGGGCCAAGTATCCTTGGTGATTATTATTGTTTGATTGATTTATTATGATTTTCACTAGATGTGAGACTTTTGATGTGATCTAGGGATTAATGATCCTAACATGTATGATCTGATATAGGATACGAAGGCCTATATGATGTGTCAGTAGTTGATTCATGTGACGGTGAGGTGCATCGGGATATGCATGTGGGTTTCAGTGATGGAACCACATATGATGGAATGAGTTGAATCTGGGATTACCTATATATATGATTCTAAGATCAGTGGTTCTCTATTAATATGACTCTATTTAATGGTTGATGTCTAGGTTTCTTGTTTAATTTGTATTCCTTTCCCCACTTCTTGAGGAATGATGGGTATGGTAGGTTGCATGTTTTCTCTTGGTGGTATCTTAGGATGGTTTTCTTAGAGTACCATGATTATGGAATGATTCTAATAATGAATAAATAATTCTTAACCCATGGGGTTTTTGTTGATGGAATGTAAATACTGAAAAGATGTTAATATTGAGAAACGGTGGACTCGTTTTGGATTATTCCTGGATGGTATGGACTTTACACTTATGCATAATGAATATATCCTGAAGTAATGTTAATGGTTAATTTTATGTATAATAAATTAATTAATGATAGGAAATGATAAAAATAAAATAATTAATTAATGTATCGCTTTAAATTCTTGTGTGATTACAATATATTTTGTCTCTAATAGTGGTATTCGGGTGTCCAAGCATCGGTAAATGAAGTTGATCATAGGAAATGTTATTCCCATAGTTGTTTGTGAACTATATTATATATTGTTTATTTTTTTGTTTTATACGTTCACCCAACCATTTCAGTTAGGGAGATAGAAACCTAGTGGACTTTGGGAGGGTGTTTTCTATAACATCCCGACAGGAGGATGGATGGATGACTACCCCCACTAGAAATGATCTCTTCTATTGGTATTATTATATATTGGTATCCATGATGGTTAGTAATACCATATATGTGTGCATAGGGATGTGATAGATTGTGGTTATTTCACACATTTGCGTCTTTGAATATAGTATCCAAAGGAATATTATAGGAATAAAGTGTATAGGATGTGAGGGATTGGGGTACCTTACTCAGTGTATGGGTTGTGATGGATTGAGGTATAATACCCAATGAATGATACACATCATACGATCTTTGGTGGCTCCTAAAAAATAAATAGTTACAATATATGGATATTTTTATGGGATTATGTGATGATGTGATTTAATATGTGCATGTTCTGATTCCTTTCCTATGTTTCTTCAGGCTGACTTATTTTGGATTGAGATGGCTCATGACATGCACTGCTAGGGTTGAGCAGAAAACCAGTGGGCAAGTGGGAAAGGGGTACCCTTGATGATTCATTACAATATTATATTCCTTATTTTCTATGATACATGGTTTGAGTTTTCCATGGTGAGTCTAGGAACCAAGTATGCCTATTTAGATGATGAGTTAGTTTAACTATTGTTCAATGGGATTTATCCTTCATTCCTTATCTTTTGTGTGAGAGGATTTAGGGAATATCCTACTGAGTATACTGATATTCTCACCCTACATTTATATAAAGTATTTTTCATGTTAGTGGAAGTAGATTGAATATCAGGATGGATATTACTATATAAAGTTTCATATTTTCACTTGGGATTTATTTAAATATATTTCTGTATAGTTTTTTTATATGTGTCATATATAACTCTATTCCATAGTCTCTTGGGGGTTATTAGTTTTATATGTATGTTTATTATATCCTCAGTGATAGTATCCAATATGAGGCATACTAGTGGCAGGACTTGGGTAGTCACTATCTCCCTTATATCATTATCAGCATATGAGTGCTACACTTTCGGGGGGAGAGGGTCATGATAGAGCAGTATCAGAGGTTTAGGTTGAGGGATCTAATGGAGTTTGTTGTTAGTCATGGGTGATGTAGGATGTGTTGTTAGGTAAATGATGTCATATAAGTTTAGTAAGTGATGTAAACATGGGATACCAGCTAAGATATGGGTATTTAAGACCCCCTATGATCTGATTCATGAAAATTATATTTATTGATCCCACTAATTGAAGTGATACTAGTTGCAGGGAAGATACCTATGAAAGGATCATGAATCAATCATATTTGTGTCTGTATTGAAAATGGGTAGACCATGGGATAGGTTAAATCCTTGAAAATATAATTTATTAATTAGTTAATGTTATGTATTTTATATTATATATTTAAGAGCTATAACAGTTTGTTATTTTTTTATGAAATGGCTCCATGTCGATGTCCTCATGAGGTTCACACCAAATATATTCAGTAATATGTGCTAGCAGATCACTAAAAAGAAAATGTTGATGATGATGAAAGTTAAAGGAGTACAATCTAAAAGTTTTAGATCCAGATTATATAGAGGTATAATGGATCAATTTTAAATCCATTCATAGAAGATTGGTTGGAGTATGTTGTGATAGATTTCAGTTCAATATATGGTTATAAGGAGCATTGGGTTTTGTTGGATGTAGTGATGCTATGTGGAGCAGGGATGTAGTGGTGGGACCACTTGGAGTGAGTATAATTTTGGGGGGAGTTCTGATATCAATTCCCAAAATAGTTCCTTTCATCAACCACAAAGGAGGCCAGTTCTCATGAGAAACTTACCCATAGATAGGTGAATTCTGACTTGTGAAAATTTGAAATCCATTTTAGGACCCTTCTTCAACATGATTTTAACCTGTTTCAATATGAGGAGGCTAGGGTGAGTAATTTTGAGGAGGATTTTCATCCATATATCCAGTGAAAATTAATCTCATTTATGATGAGTATATATCTTGATGTTCTAGTGATAGAAGAGTTTATTGAGAAGACATTGGCCGAAACCATATCACCATCAAAGGGGAGTGTTTAGGAATCCTCTCAATGATAATTTGTGATCTAGGGTTCCCAGTTTCCAAGATGATAGAGATCATGATCTGCTAGGAGTATGTCCCAACACTCACCATCTCATTTCCCCAGGGTTGTTGTATCTCAGTCCTATTCTATGAAATCATGTGCATGTTTTTCTTATGGAGGCCATGGTCATTAGTGGTAAGAGTGTCTAAACTTTTTGAGAAGTCAGTGTGTACCAGGTGTTCTAATATAGGTCCCTCCATTGAGGTAGTAGTATTAGGGTGTTCTAGTTTTGTATTAATAGAGAAGATATGGGATAGGCAGAGTACAACCCTAAAAAACCCCTCATCCTCAAAGATCATAGTGAGGTTGTGGAGGTGATCATCAACAGGGTTAGAGTGGTTGTGGAGTTTGTTGTGGTCATCATCATGATATAAAATTTCTATAACTAGGTAAACTATACATCATTCAAAGTACCCTTTTTTGTTTTCTATATGGGTGCATGATTTGTTTAATTCAATAGTGATGCAGTCCTTTATATCAACTACCATCATCCACAATTTGGAACTTGAGGAAGGGATGCTTCTGGTGCCCATTTTATTGACTATTCCAGTTGTAGTTCAAGTTGACTTTTATGAAGTATGTAGAAATTGTGAGGTTGTGTTGGGATTTAAATACTCTTGGGGATGATTCAATTGTTTATGGATACACCCATATGACATCATACTCATCATGGATTTGTTGTATTTGGTTCATCCTATCATGGATTTATCCAAGAGTAAATCTGTGTTTAGTGATGTTGATGGAGAACCAGCTGTGTTTTTTTTTTTGGAAAATGATTCCCTTGTATGGATCAAATACTTGCTCCTTCCATTTCTTCCTTGATGACCGAGATGATTTTAAGTTCTTAGGAAATTCAGCAGTCAATGATAAAATGGTTTTTGAATAGTACTTTGATTTATTTCCAAATGTGGTCTTATCATTACCCCCTCAATGAGAGATCGAGTATAGGATCGAGGTACAGCCAGGAATATCTCATATCGTTATTTCCTCGTATAGGATGGTTCCTTCTTGGATGTGAGAGCTATGAGTATAGCATGATGATCTATTGTAGTTAGGGTTTGTTTCACTGAGTATGTCAACTTGGGGTTCACCAGTTTTATTCTTGAAGAAGTATAATGGAATTTTTTATCTTTGTATCGATTATCATCACATGAACCATGTTATCGTGAATAACTGCTATACTCATCTCTATATTTATGATTTATTCAATCAGCTAAAAGGAGAAAGTTGATTCTCAAAGATTGATCTATGTTAGGTTATCATCAAGTGTGGGTGAAGGATGAGGATATTAATAATAATTATTTTCATTATCATCATGATAATTTCATGTTCATTGTGATGTTTTTCAGTGTAACAAATACTATAGTAATTCTCATGGGGTTGATAAACGCAGCGTTTAGAGAGTTCTTTGATAAGTTCATGACATGTTTCATCAAAGAAATCCTCATGTAATCTATGTCTAGTTAGGATCATACAAATCATCTTCATTATGAATTAGGATGTCATCATCATAATAATAAATTCATAAATTTTTGGAAGTGTCATTTTTGGGATCGTGAAGTCCGTTTCTTAGGGCATGTTGTGTCCTATAAGGGGTTATATTTGTATCCTTCAAGGATATAGGCACTTTTTTCTTGGGTGTCCCCCAAAGATAGTGGTGTAGGTGAATAGTTTTTGTTGTTTTTTGGTTATTATAGAAGGTTTATATTTGGTTTATCTTAGGTTGAAACTCCACTAACATCCTTGAACCAAAAGTAGCATGTGTTCTTTTGGGTTGAACAATGTCGGGTACATTTTGAGTACCTAAAGTAAAAGTTTATCCGTTCTCCAGTCATTTTATTTCAAATGGAGTGAGTTTATTTTGAATTTTTATGTGATTATTTGTGTCTTGGGTTGGTTTGTGTTCTGATGTAGTAGAGATTGGTTATTTCTAAAGAGCCTTGGTAGTTACATCCCCTTGATCATAGATATACAAACCATGATATTGAGTTGGAGTTAGTTGTGATTGATTTGATGTTGTGGTAACATTACCTCATAGGGGAGAATTTTTTGGTTTTTACTGACTATATGAGCCAGAGGTATGTCTTCTCCCAGTGTGAATTTAAATTTAATTAGCGTTGATGGATGGAATTATTATAGGATTATGACTTTCAAATTTAATATATTTTGGGAATGGAAAATTGTGTGCATGATACAATGAGAAGTAATTCATGTTGTGATGTCATGTGAGAGTTTGGGGATTCATGGAGAGTTATGGAAGAACATTCAACAACACATCAATATATGGGAGAGGTTGGAGGAAGATGTTTCATTTTCTAGATAACGCTATAGTCCTATTTGATGTAGTAGGCAGAGGAGTCCCAATTAGGGGATTCTGGGGTGGAGGTCTGGAGTGGCCAAGTTGTCTTTGGTGATTCCCATGATGGTTAGTAAAATGTTGGATAGGATCAAGTGTTGTTACATGGAATACATTTCATTATTTTAGTGATATATGAGATAGTTCTTTGTGAGTTCTGTAGTTATCCTTTGGTGGAACATCCCTATGTAAAAAAGATGTACCGATATTTGAGAGGTCAGTTTTTATAGTCTCGATTGAAGGGTGTAGTTTTAATGTTTCTTCCTCAATGTTTGTTCTACCATAAGTTGAAGGCTTGGAACCATGTTCCTGATGCATATCTCCAGCTGTTAGATGTTTCCCAGTGCAAGTGGGAAGATATCATGATAGACTTTATTACTGGTTTACCTCAAAATTAGAGTGGTTTTGATGCTATATGGCTAATAGTGGATCTTTTGTTGAAATCATCTCACTTTGTAGTGATCTGGGAGTCTATATCAGTAGATGTTTTGTCAAGGAAATATCTTGAGGAGGTGGTGTGACTCCATGATATCCCGATGATGGTCATATATGATTGTGATACTTGTTTTAACTCTACAGTGTGAGGATTTATCCTTCATGATTTTGGATTTTAATTACGTGTTATCACAACTTTTCGTCAGTAGACAGATGGTCTAACATAGTGGACCATCCAGAAACTTGAATACATGGTGTGGTCATGTTTATTGGATTTTTTAGGTTCATGGATGAGGCACCTACCCTTATTAGAGTTTATTGCAATAATATATTTCACTTCACAATTGGCATGGTGTCATTTTAATTTTTTAAGGCCGACCATTCAATTCTGCATTGTGTTGGACTGGGTTTAGAGGGGAAGAAATTCATGGGATGAAAATAGTACATAATATGACAAATATGGTATAGGTAATTCATGAGTGGTTGAAAGTAGTAAAGGATCATCATAAATACAATGTCCATCATAGGAGGAGGCCTTTGATGTTTGATTTTGGACATCAAATGTTTCTGAAGGATACTCATCATCATGGGATGAAATGGTTGGGTTGTGGGGTAATATTTCTCCATGGTTTGATCATTCTTTTGAGATTATAGCTCATTATAGTGTATCAGATATCATTTCTCCCATAAATGAAGAGAATATGTGATTTTTTCACATGTCACAGATCTATACTTATCTTCAGGATGACTCTAATGAAATCGATTGGGGTGATATTGGTGTTGATGGTGATTAGACCTTTGAGGAACAAACTTTAGAGATCTAGGAATTCTTGGATAAAGTGATACATATTCATGTTATTCTATTGGTTTGTTTCTTGTGGCATCATAGTGGCTTGGAGGAGAGTACCTAGTAATGTTAGTCTCAAATACCAACTCAATACCCCAATTTTATTGATGTTTAGCTCTTCACTTGTAACTTTGTTCATTTTGTGGATGTGGACCTCTTTGGTTTATGAGATCATTCACTCTTTCATTTTGTTGGTGTCCTTTCTCTCATTTGACAGGTATCCCTCTTAACAGAGTTTCTATGAGTGAGTTGTTGTTGTTGTTGTGTGGTTTTTACTATTCCTCTAGTGTGGTGGTTGATCTCATAAGATGGTGTGATCCTTGAGAGGTAGCTCATGGGGTGGATATTTCAACAAAACCTTTTTATTTTTCTCTCTAGGTTTGGTTTTTGATTCTCAAATATGAGAAAATAATGAGAGGTATCTTATGTAAGGGTCAGAATCTATCTAGTCCATCCTTTTCATGTTTCCAAATCCCATGGTGTTCAAAGGAGTCCTAGAGTAGGATTGTCAGTTTTTGGATGCCAAAATATGGAATCATTATGAATCAATGATGTTATAGGGTTTTACATTATGAATAAGTACTTCACATCCAGACAAATTATCTACATGGATACATCGACTATGTGAAATCAGTTACAGGGATGGATGGATTACATGGACAGATTTTATACATTGATGGATAGGCTATAAGGATCAATCATCTACATAGATCCATCAACTATATGGTAGGATTAGCTACCTGAATCGGTAATGTGCAAACATTTACTGAATGGAAATACAGACTATGTGTCAAGATCAGCTACATGAATCGGCTATGTGAGAAATCGAATATGTGAATGATCGACTATGTGAGCGATTGACTATGTGAATCAGCTATATGATAGATCAGCTACATGGATCATATATGTAAGGAATTCATCTATCTTGATATTTTATCTTTATAGTGAAAATGGCTATATAGGGATTTGGTCTATGTAGTCCTTTCGGCTATATGAAATTTCCTATGTGGGGATTTTCACCAGTTTTGTAAAAATGACCATGAAAAACTTTTTGAAACAAGAATCAAGGGACTTCAAAGGCCTATTAATCAAGGATAATTATATTATTTACTTTTTGACTTGGTCGAGGCTGTAAACAAGTCCTTCCATGTGGAATTTAATGAGGTCTTTAATGATTGGAATTTAATCTTTTTTATCTAGAAAATATGATTGTCACATATGTTTTGACTCAAAAATGAAAGTATTTCTCTTTTTTCTTTCCTGGATACATTCTATTAGGAATTTATGTACTATAACCCTTCCCATGGTTTCATGGATCCCTTTTATGGGTGGATAAATTTCTATAGTGGTGATTCAATCTTTTGTGTACCCCATGTTTTTTGTGCAGTGAGTCGCCTATAGATTCTTTCCTCCAGGTAGAGGATTTGTTTCTTCTCCTATTTATTTACATGAAATAAAACATTTATCATGGTTTATACATTTTTATGGTAATGTAATTAAGCTAATAAATATTGATCCATTTTACTAAATAAATTGGATAGCGATCACATGTGTATGTTGTTGCTTTATACAATGATAATGGTTTGCCTCTTTCTTTTCAAGATTGTTTGATATCTATACTATGCTTGTTAGCATGATTTTTTATGATATGGATTATCATGTTGTTATTTATGGAAAATTTTAAATAATGAAAATCCCAAATTAAATTGATAAAGTGGATAAATAATTTGATGTAGAGGCATGTTTGTATGTTGCTGTTTTTTAATTTCAAGGTAATTCAAATTGATTCAATGCGCATGTTTAATTGAATATTATCTTCCATGTGTTAATAGAGATTGATAAAGAATATGATGAATAAAATTTCATGTTAAGAATGAAAATAATAATAAGGCATATCAAATGTGATTTTTTCTTCTCACACCTTGATAAAACCGATTTTATTCTAGAAAGGATGTTGTGAAATGTTATTATAGATGATGCCTTAGGTCTCCCACAGATGGAACCAGTGAATAAATAATCAGTTAATTCTAAATTAAGTTATAATAGATTATTTTTCATAAAGATGAATCAGTGAGTATGTGAGTGCCTATTTTCTAATAAATTTTGGACACCTTGTATTGGAGTCGTGAGGGCCCATTTTTGTGTGAGGGATGAATTCTTTGTTTTAGGAACAAGTTTCCCTCTTGATTATAATTATTTTATTATTATCTTGTGATGTGATATAGATATGAGTCTTTTTATTTGATACTGGGATGGAGGAGCCTGATGTGGCTGATGTGATATGGTGTGGGTAGTCCCAGATGATGTGGAAGGAGTTGACACCCTTGATGGTGAGGTGCATCAGGATATGGATGTGGTTGTAGGGATGGAATTACTGATTATGGAATGGGTCGAAGTTGGTATTACTTTTTGATGTGATATTGATTGTTGGGACTCTCAATTGATATTAATATGTTTAATTATTGATGTTTGAATTTCTTATTTTATCGGGATTTTTTCCCACTACTTGAGGCAGATGGGTGTGCTTGGTTTGATGTTTCATTTTAGTGGTAGATTAGGATGGTTCTACTAGAGTACCTAGGTTTTGGAATGATATTAATAATTAATAAATAATTCTTAACTCATGGTTCTATTGTTTATGTAATTCAAATGTTTATAATATGTTAAACTTGAGAAATTGTGGACTCAGTTTGGATTATGCCTATAAGACATGGACTTTACGCTTGTGGTTATAGAATGTATCATAAAATATTGTTACTTATTGATTTAATGGTTAAAAAATTAATTAATGAAATGAAATAATAAAAATAGAATTAGTAATTAATGTTTTTATTTTAATGCTTGTGTGATTATATGATATCTTGTACCTAGCAGTGACTGACGGGTGTCCGAACATCGATTTATACTGTTCAGTCTAGGACTTGGTTATGCCCATATTGTGGTTGTAATTTATATTATATATTTTATATTATTTGATTTTATATGCTTCCCCACCCATATCGGTTAGGGTGAATGACAACCATTGGACTCTAGGAGGGTGTTTTCTCCAACATCCAAGTGGGAGGAAGGATGCTTGCCTAACCCATCTACCTTCTTCTATTCTCTTGGAAGTTATATGTGTTGTTATGAATGGTGGTTAGTTCTCCCATATATGTGTGTATAGGTATGTAATGAATTTGGTCATTTCAAACATGTGTATCTCTATATATTTTATCCAAATTATTATTGTAGGTATGATATTTATATGCATTGATGGATTGAGGTACCTTACATGATGTACGGGATGTCATGGCTTGAGGTATAACACCCAATGTATGATACACATCATACATGCCATGGAGGATTATAGAAACAACTCAGTTACTATATAAGTATATCTGTATGGTATGATGTGATTATGTGATGCATGAGGTTCATGTTTTCATTCCATTACAAGGTGTCTTCAGGCTAGTTTATTTTGGGGAGATATGTCTCAAGATGTGCAATGTTGGGGTAGAGCGGAAAACCAGTGGGAAAGTGAGAGTGGGGAACCCTTTATGTTTCATTACTATATTATATTCTCACTTGTATGAGACACTTGGTAATAGTTTTCCATGGAGAGGGTGGGTGTAACAACCCTGCCCCAATAGCATAGATTCGGTGGTCATTTTATTAAAATGTATTATATACAAGAGATCACATCTCCAAGGATCAATCAGTTTATTTGTCTTGAAAAACCTAGATACATACATGGTTCCCTTATTATATTGGTAATTAAAAGTAGAACATAAAAAAACTAATTCTTTTCCTTTGTTAAAATATTTCATCTTTATAACCTGGGATAGAAAAAAAAATAAAATGGAGATCTCAAACACTCAGGAAGGGTTTTATAAAACAATATTATGTGAACTAAAGACAATAAGAAATAAACATTTTACAAGTTATGTAATCTAGAAAACACATTCCATCAATACACTGAGAATGATAATGCATGCTTAAATTTTTCAATGTGAAAACCTCATGGAAAGTAATAATAGAATATTGAATAAATAAAATTTTTATTATTTGGATGTCATTTATCTAGAACTCGAACCATCAAAACATCAAGATACTTTTTCGATGTGGGTAGATACCCATCTGATTCTATTTGGAAACAAACACGAAGGATTTGTTTCCAACTGTTTTGTCTCATGAGACATGTCAATGCATCAAGGGGATATGATAGACCCCACCCATCACTAAATGTCCAAATTATAATTCATTAATAGATTTAATTCAATAACTTTATGATTTTTCAATACCCTTATTTAGTACAGGATGCAGATTCATCAATATTTCGCTTGTTAAAACAACATTCAAAATAAACACCATGTGTAAAATTGTATACGACTAAAAAAATAATCATATCCATGATACATGAATATGGATATTTAATATAAATATTATTTCAATTGAAAAATGATATAAAATGGGTATTATATACTCCACATAATAATTATTAGGTGAACAATACCAAGAAAGTCTCAATAAAATGGAAATTGGGAAAAATTCCCTTACCTTATGTCTGAATTAGTTATAAAATTAATATTAATGTCCTGGATAATGGGATTAAATCCATTAATTAACTAATTAATAACCTTTTCTACATGTATTTTATTAATTGTAATTTTATTAAAAAAAATTATATCCTTTTTTATGAGCTATAATATATAATTTTATCATCTGTGGGTGTTCGTTTCCTTGGTTTTCCTGACAGGCTAACTTGTATATATGTATGGAAAATCATGTAAAATGAGAATAGTTGTCCAGAATTGAAATTATATGTTATTAATGAAATTAAATAATATTAAATGGTCATATATTACATTCATTTATATTTTATTATCATGAATCATTAGATAAAATGTTAGTGATAATTGTTTAGATTATTTTGTCATTTTTTTCGATCATCACGAACTAGTTTTGTCTTATGAATTCATATTATTTATATATACTAGTTCCAAAATATTAAATAAGTTGTAATAAATATATTATAGTATTTTCTAAACCATAAAAATGGTTATATGTTCAGACTTGATGGTGTAATTGAAAGATGAAAACACATCATCGATGAAGGTGGTAAATCATCACCTCACGAACAATGTTTTAATTTTTAGAATAAAAGAGAGATGAGAAGGGTTTTGATGATGTATATATCATTATACTAATAAAATTTCAGTATATATAAGGTAATGGAGTTATCATTCATGTTTGGAATGAATAGGTAAGGATAGAATAATAAGAAAATAAATAAAAAGAAATTGAAAGAGAACGAAAAAGGATTTACCTCTTTAATTCCTCTCCATGAGAACCTCCTTAAAGAAATCGATTTTGGTATTTTGTTGATACCATGTTATCATGGACACAAGGGATAGGTTTTGGAAATGGATTCGGAAGAAATTAGACAGGACTAAATGCTTTTGAAGTGTTGGGATATGTGGTGGTGAGGGGCGGTGTTTATAGTGGAGGAGAGGGGCGTTTCCTTAATATTTTATTCATTATTTTATTATTTTGTCTCAAGAAAAGAAATAGTGATTATTAACGTGAATAAATATATTAATTGGTTAATTTTATTTTAAAACAATGGTTCTTACATCATCCATGGCTCATGTAATAGTGTATTTAACTTATAATGAATATATACTGTAAGTTACTTTATTTTACTATTCAGAAGAAAATCAAGTATTTTAGAAAAATACCAAAAATTCACCCAAAACAATTTTTGATGTTTATAATTAAAAATGAACTAAATTTTAAGAAAATAATTTTTTCCATTTGAGAAATTTATTTTTTAATTAAAATCATAATTTACTGAAAGAATACCAATTTTAAAATTATAACTGATTTTATAAAACATCGAAGATTATGTAAGGTCTCACTAAATTATATTATAATAATAATACATAAAATTATAATTTTTTTATTCATTTTTATGAATAAAACCCTATTTTAAATCATTATATTAATTAAAAAATTAAAATTAAAAGACTTTGTTTTATGAAAATACCAATACTTAATTATTAATTTCTAAAACATTTATTTACTTATAAAATGATATAATTATATCATTTGCCCATTTATAAAATGCCTAAATTTTATTTATACTTATATAGTTGAGGTTACTATTCTATTGGATAAATTAATATTCCTAAGTTTCACATTATAATTCCAAAGTTCAAGTTACTGATTCATTTGTATATGTTCTTTAATTTCTAGAAAAACATATTATTTCATTCATCATTTATTTATAAATTTTTCTTTGTGTTATCTATTTGATTTTATATGATTTATACTATATGAAATAATTTTTTGTTCAAGATATCTAATGAATTGAAATTATTTAAGAAGATACATACCATACAATCTTGGGTCGTTATACTAGCAACTTAATATACCTATCTAGGTGATGAGTTAGTTTCACTGTTGTTCATTATGACTTAACATGATTTCTTTATATTTTTTACAAGAATAATTAGTGAGGATCCTACTAAGTATATTGTTATTCTCACCCTACATATATATAAACTATTTTTCTGGTTAGTTAGAGCAGGTTGGAGATCAGGCTGGATATTACTAGCTTGAGGTTTTGTAGGATCTTTTTGGGATTTATGGTCACTATAATCTTTACATTTTTGATACTTGTAGTTTTCCTTTCAGTTGTTATAGTATTTTATGGAATTGCATGTTTTCACGAGTTATTTCATTATATATATTTCTTAAAAGGTTTTGATTAGTGTGTGTATTTTGTCTATCTCTTCAACATATTATTTTATCGGGAAATTCCTTCAATATAAATGTTTATTATACCCTTGGTGCTAGTAACAAACCTATGCCCCATATGAGTTTAGTCTTGGGCATTCACCATCTCTATTTTATCATTGTTTGACTAGGATGGGTAATCATGTGGGGGTTATGACATTATGCCGACTGAAATATAGGTACATGGAATCGAGAATATATTCCTGTAATGATGGACTCATTTCCAATTTCCTTTGGCACCTTCTACAAACCTCAAATTCTATTACTCACTTCTTATGGTGAATAATTATTTCCATATTAAAAAATTGAAACTATTTTCACCTTATCTCTATATCCTTTACAACATTGGGGGATTATTTTAACTCTTTCTCTGTGTTTTCCTAATCCTTTAATTAGTCATATTTTTATCAGTTATGTAATAAATTTTCTTGATCAAATTGTTTAATTACACTCTATAGATGTGCTATAAAATTAAAAAATAATACTTCAATGATAGTGATGTCTATTACTATATGTTGAATAATATGTTAGTTCTTAATTAATGGCTTTATTACACCTTCCATTATGGAAACACACATCTTCCTCCGATATGGTTTAAATTATTTTTGAAGGGTTATTTTGATCTTGTTAAAACACTACTTCTATAGAAAAAATTATTCATAGATTTCCAAATACGGATTCTCTTTCCTTGGTTGGGCTTAAAATTACCAATTTTTTCATGATTTATATGAAAATATATGATAATTGGAATCAACTCCTCTTTTAGTGTGACTTTTCCAAGTGTGTGTGGAGATTTATTTCCAGTCAGGTTTTATCTGATATTCACTTCAGTGAAGATCTATATTTTTTCATGCAATATACAACTAAGTTTCCCTTAATTCATCTTGTACATAGTTTGTTACTATTTTATATGGAAATTATATATCACTATATCTATAAAAAGAGAAACTCCATCCATTTTTATGGTAATTGGATCAACCTTTAGAATATCTGTGCATATTGTTTTGAGGAAATTCATGTTGCTTCTAAGATATAAAAAAGTTAGATGAAAAATCACATGAATAATATAATTATCTCTCAAATTTTGTGTTCATTTTATTCCTAGAAAAACACATTAGTACAAATATATCTGATGGATTTCATCTATTTTTTGGGACTAAGGTGAATATGAATGGGGATTCCCTCTCAGACCCTAAAATGGTCAGTTTTGGGGGTATCTTCAGGACATTCATGGCTTCATAGAAGGTTCTTTTTCTTAATTCCTTGGCTCTTAAAAAGAGAAAGGAGAATATATCTTGAATTCTAATTATGTTTTATATAATTTATGGCATTTAAAATTGAATTGAATTTGGATCAAGGGTTATTTAACCACTATTTTGAACATGGTTATGTATAGATCTCTCAATGTCTTGTAGATACTATTTTCATCATGGACTATGTAACTGGATCAAATGAGAGGTTTGTAGATTCTAATCACACATATTTATAGGGAACATAATATGGTTAAAAATTCCCTCTCAATACATATTGTTTATGATTGTGGACTATTTTGGTATTTCCACTTGTTTTTAATGTGGGGGGTTTATACACATTGATCTTCCTTTTTTTACCCACACACTCTCCATTATTATAATATATAATTATTTGAGGATGGTTATCTAATAAACTTCCTAGAATATTAAAAATTATATATATTATTATTATTTATTAGGTGTGGTGATTATAAATTACAAACACACACATCTAGACACCCTAGTTTATCAAGATGCATCTCTCCACAAGGACTAAAAAACACCCACTAGACCTCATTATTATAAATATGGCCCCAGATCCCCATATTTTTGATTGCCCATAACCTGTGAATTTTTTTCCAAAAGGACCATATTGTTGAGGGCATATAATACCTTATTTTTAAAAAGACCTCATGATGTTGGCCTTTTTCAAGGGGGTAATATTGGACCTGAAGTTCTATATGACCCAAAGGATCTCTTTTTTGTGACATTCAGTCACCTCCCACACCTTAGAAACTCAATTTTACACTTATTTCCTACCCTCTGATTTCTGGATCACCAAATATTGTACCTTCACTATATATCTCACTATCCCGCTAACCACGTGTGAATTTTTTTTTACATTCCTACCATCGGACCCTATAAACCACATTTCTCCTCTACAACATAGTTGTGCCCTACCACCGCAGTGTCAAACCTACATCACATCTACAGCTATCCTTCAACTCACCTGCAACATTTTTCGATGGTTTTCTGCTACCCTGCTATGTGCCATTCCACCGTTACCAGTAGAACCTCATCACATCTTATTTCCCTCACCAATGAAGTCGCATCACACAACAACATACTTCTATATCCCATGCAAATGGGACCTCATCTGTGTTGGGAAAAAGGGACAAATAACACCCCCAACACTGGGGGACAAATATCATGAAGCATCTGAGATTAGAATAGAACCACCTTCTATATGGATGCAATATTATTGGAAAAAAACCACTAAGGTAATACCCTAGAAGAGAATTATCACTATCATGGTCTAAGTGCTATTAATTCATAGGGAGACTTATCAAAATCAGAAACAGACACTAAAAAAGGATAACCACCCCTCGGAGTGGCAAAAAAATTGAAAAATTGAGATAACACAAATAGTTCACCTAGTATGAATAGGGTTTGAAGAGGAAGAAAAAGAGGGAAATCCAAATCCAAATGAATATCTTATATTAGAATTTTGGGGATCTAGATAAATGTGAAATATATAGAAACCTTGTTTGGGTCATTATTTACCACAAACCAAATATTTTAGGCATAGTTGAACCCATGTCCCTCTTTTATAGTATATATTTTTTGAAATATTGTTCTATAACCTGCTACAAATCAAAAATACTCAAGAAGAAATGGAAAACATGTGGGTTCTTACTTAGAATTTGATCTTAAAGATACATGAAATATTAACTATAGAACAGTCGATCACTATCTATTTTTAATGTATGGGTAAACATAATTTATACACCATGGTATATGGTAAAAATATAAATCAGGAAAGTATTACTCTTTAGAGAGATATTCATGAAGTTAAATTAGAATCAATGGACACTTTATTTTCCTAGGGGGATTTAATACTATTAAAATGGAAGAGTGGTGACCCAATATCCAAGATGCCTCTTTAAGGGAGACCTTAGTGTTTATTTATAACGAATAATAAATATGACATAATACCTAAACTTTTATATGGGACTCACATCCTATAACACTACCCCTTATGATAGGTGTACCTAGAATGGATACATATTAATGAAAAATAAACATTCTCACACTCCTAATATTCCCCCTCAAGATTGACATGTACAGCATGAAACACTACGGAAAAAATGGGTATTTGCGACGGGGGTATTTGCCCGTCGCAAATAAGTAGTCTTTTGCGATGGGTTAGCTTTCCCCGTCGCAAAAGAACTGGCGCACTTTGCGCACCAAATCGCGGGAAACATATTTGCGACGGGCGGTTATTGCCCGTCGCAAATAACCGGCGGCGGTAAAAGATATTTGCGACGGGAATATACCCAGTCGCAAATAGTATGTCGGCAGGTTATTATTTGTGACGGGTCCCGTCGCAAATAACTATTTAATCGTTGACCGTAATAAATGATGGCTAATGTATTTGCGACGGGTACCGTCGCAAATAATATTATTTGTGACGGGTATCCCGTCACAAATGGACCCGTCGCAAATAATCTAACCTATAAATACCTTCATCCGTTTTTTTCAATTCATTCTCAAACTCCATCTTCTCCTTCTTACAAAATTATATTTATGGAGTTCAGCGTTTCATAAGTTTAATTTTTTTTTTTCCGGAGTTGATATTGAAGTTTTCAAGAACGATCAGAGATCAACATCAGATCAATTTTAAAGGTATTTATATTCATTTTAATTTAATATTTATTTTTAATTTTTTATTAGTTTCAATTATTCTTAATTAGTTGTAATTTAATTAAGTTTACATTGTTTTGTTACTTAATAAATTTAAATTATTAGTATTGTTCATAGTTAATGGTAATTAGAAATAATTAGTAATAATTTTCAATAATTAAGAATAAATGCTAATAATTAGTAATAAATACCAATAATTAGGAATAATAACATTATTACATTATTAGTATATTTTATTATTATTAATAAAATAATATAATTTTTTATATTATATACAATTCTCCTTTCATCTGTGTGTTTTCTGTCTCCACATGTAATATTTGTATGTGGAGACAGAAAACACACAGATGAAAGGTGAATTGTATATAATATAGAAAATTATATTATTTTAATATTAATAATAAAATATACTAGTAATGTTATTATTCCTAATTATTGGTAATTATTCCTAATTATTGGTAATTATTCATATAATTACCAATAATTTGGAATAATTACCAATAATTTGCAATAATTAGGAATAATTAGTAATAATTAGTAATAATTACCAATAATTACTAATAATTACCAATAATTTGTAATAATTACCAATAATTAGTAATAATTAGTAATAATTATCAACAATTATCAATAATTAGTAATAATTAGTAATAATTAGTAATAATTACTAATAATTACCACTAATTAGTAATAATTAGTATTAATTAGTAATAATTAAAAATAATTACCAATAATTAGTAATAATTAGTAATAATTAGTAATAATTAGTAAAAATTAGGAATAATTAGTAATAATTACCAATAATTAGTAATAATTACCAATAATTAGTAATAATTACCTATAATTACCAATAATTACCGACAATTACCAATAATTAGGAATAATTAGCAATAATTAGGAATAATTACCAATAATTAGGAATAATTACCAATAATTAGTAATAATTAGTAATAATTAGGAATAACTACCAATAATTAGTAATAATTAGTAATAATTACCAATAATTAGTAATAATTAGTAATAATTAGTAATAATTACCAATAATTAGTAATAATTGGTAATAATTAGTAATAATTACCAATAATTAGTAATAATTATCAATAATTACGAATAATTACCAATAATTAGTAATAATTAGTAATAATTAGGAATAATTACCAATAATTAGTAATAATTAGTAATAATTACCAATAATTAGTAATAATTAGTAATAATTAGTAATAATTATCAATAATTACCAATAATTACTGATAATTAAAAATAATTAGGAATAATTACCAATAATTAGTAATAATTAGTAATAATTACCAATAATTAGTAATAATTACCAATAATTGGTAACAATTACCAATAATTACCAATAATTACCGATAATTAGTAATAATTAGGAATAGTTAGGAATAATTACCAATAATTACCAATAATTAGTAATAATTACCAATAATTAGTAATAATTACCAATAATTAGTAATAATTACCGATAAATACCAATAATTACCGATAATTACCAATAATTAGGAATAATTACCAATAATTAAGAATAATTACCAATAATTAGGAATAATTACCAATAATTACCAATAATTAGTAATAATTACCAATAATTAGTAATAATTACCAATAATTACCAATAATTACAGATAATTAGTAATAATTATTAATAATTAGGAATAATTACCAATAATTAGTAATAATTAGTAATAATTAAAAATAATTAGTAATAATTACCAATAATTAGTAATAATTACCAATAATTACCAATAATTACCGATAATTACCAATAATTAGGGATAATTACCAATAATTAGGAATAATTACCAATAATTAGGAATAATTACCAATAATTAGTAATAATTAGTAATAATTAGGAATAATAACCAATAATTAGTAATAATTAGTAATAATTACCAATAATTAGTAATAATTAGTAATAATTAATAATAATTACCAATAATTAGTAATATTTAGTAATAATTAGTAATAATTACCAATAATTAGTAATAATTACCAATAATTAGGAATAATTACCAATAATTAGGAATAATTACCAATAATTAGGAATAATTACCAATAATTATGAATAATTACCAATAATTAGTTATAATTAGTAATAATTAGGAATAATTACCAATAATTAGTAATAATTAGTAATAATTACCAATAATTAGTAATAATTAATAATAATTAGTAACAATTACCAATAATTAGTAATAATTAGTAATAATTAGTAATAATTACCAATAATTAGTAATAATTACCAATAATTAGTAATAATTAGTAATAATTACCTATAATTAGGAATAATTACCAATAATTAGGAATAATTACCAATTATTAGGAATAATTACCAATAATTAGGATTAATTACCAATAATTAGTAATAATTAGTAATAATTAGGAATAATTACCAATAATTAGTAATAATTAGTATTAATTTCCAATAATTAGTAATAACTAGTAATAATTAGTAATAATTACCAATAATTAGTAATAATTAGTAATAATTTGTAATAATTACCAATAATTTGTAATAATTACCAATACTAAGAAATAATTAGTAATAATTAGTAATAATTACCAATAATTAGTAATAATTACCAATAATTAGTAATAATTAAAAATAATTCCCAATAATTACCTATAATTACCAATAATTAGGAATAATTACCAATAATTAAGAATAATTACAAATAATTAGGAATAATTACCAATAATTAGGAATAATTTCCAATAATTAGGAATAATTACCAATAATATTAGTACTATGAAAATAATAAAAAATTTATATATTATTAAAATTATCAATATTTGTAACAGGTTTTGCTTTATTTTCAACATATTTAATTCTTAAAGAGTCAATTTTTAGGTCTATCTCAATAAAAAGTTTGTGTCAATCGTGTATGATGTAAACTCTATAATTATCCTTGCTTGAGTGTTTTTTCTAACAAATTATTCAAAACCAGTAATGCTTTTATATTTTATAGAAAAATATGGATAAACGAGGTCATGAACAATCATTATTAGGTGACTGCATATGGATAATTCAACGTAGAAATCCAAACGGTTCTGGTTTAAATCCAGTTTATGTAGAGGGTGTGGAGACTTTTTTTATCATTTGCGGCATCAAATCCAGAATTTGTTTCAGAAGGAAAAATAATATTCCCTTGTAGAAAATGTGCATTGAGAATGTTTGACACGTTTGAAAAAGTGGGGGGACATCTCTTGCGTTTTGGTTTTCAACCAGATTATGTTTTTTGGTATCAACACGGTGAACACAGTTCCAGAGCAGGTGATACCAACTTGATTCCGGATCCATCACGGTTTCAAGATTTAGTACATGATGTTGCAGGTTCATCTGTTCAACATACAGAAGCTCCGGCTGATATAGCTTCAAATCCTGAGTTGGCACCGTCTGAATTTTATGAGTTGTTGAGGTATGCTGAGGATGCATTATATCATGGCTGCAATATGAGAAAATTAGAAGTAGTTGCAAAATTTATGGCTATCAAATCAGATAACGAAATGTCAAACACCTGTTTTGACCAGATATTTTCTTTGCTTAAAACACTGTTACCCGAAGGAAATGTTTTGCCTGTAATTACTATGAGAGTAAGAGGCTGGTTCGAAATTTGGGACTTACTTGTCAGAAGATTCATGCATGTTCAAATGTCTGCATTTTATATTCTGGGGAAAATGAGTCATTGGATAGTTCTCCAACATATGGGCAACTGAGATATAAAGAAGGACAACATGGGAAGTCTGGTTTGATTCCTGTAAAACAGTTGAGATATTTTCTGCTTACATCCAGACTTCAACGTTTATTCATGTCTAAGAATACAGCGACAATGATGTCATGGCATAAAGAGAATATTTCAACCGATAAAAGCTTGAATCATCCAGCCGATGGTGATTCATGGAAACATTTTGATAGAGTGCATCCATAATTTGCTTTAGAAGCTAGAAATGTTCGATTGGGCCTTTCCACTGATGGTTTCTGTCTGTTCAGATCTTATGGTAGTCAATATTCATGTTGGCCTGTTTTTTTAACTCCGTACAATTTACCTTCGTGGATGTTGATGAAGGAGCCAAATATCTTTTTGACTTTACTAATTCCAGGACATCCGAAGAAAAATATTGATGTTTATTTGAACCATTGATTGATGAATTAAGTTTATTGTGGAGTACTGGTGTCAGTACATATGATGTTGCAACGAAACAGAATTTCATACTGAGAGCAGCATTGATGTGGAAAATTAGTGACTTCCCGACTTATGGGATGTTATCTGGCTGGAGTACACATGGTCAGAAATCATGTACTTACTGTATGGGAGATAACAAAGCATTTATTCTCATTCAAGGAAAGAAACCTTGTTATTTTGACTGTCATCGCAGATTTCTTCCAGCTGATCATCCTTTTCGCAGAAACAGATCTCATTTCAGAAAAGGAACAGTTGAAAGGGATGGACCTCCAAAAATGCTATTAGGTTCGGAGTTAAAATCAGTTGTATTTTCATTACCTCCCATCACTTTTGGTCCCAAAATAAACCAACAGAAAATTTCTGGTTTTGGGAAAGAACACAATTGGATTAAACGTAGCATATTTTGGGATTTTCCATATTGGACTGATTTGTTGGTCTAATACATGTTAGATGTCATGCATATTGAGAATAACTGTTTTGATAATTTTTTTATACAGTTTTGGATATGCCAGGAAAGAGCAAAGACAATGTAAATTCACGTTTAGATCTTGCCCAAATTTACAGGCGTCCAGAATTGGAACTGTTTGAGAATGTCAGAACAGAAAGGTTACTGAAACCAAAAGCAGCTTATACACTGTCTAAAGAAAACCGTTTATTATTTTGTCAGTGGATTGCAGATTTGAGACTTCCAGATGGTTGTGCTTCCAATTTGGGTAGATGTGTAAATAATGGTCATTAAAAAGTCATGATTGTCATGTTATAATGGAAAGACTTCTACTCATTGGATTAATAGGTCTGTTGAATTCTGTGATTTGGGATTCCATAACAGACATGTCTCATTTTTTTCGAGAAATTTGTGCGGCTACAGCAGATTATGATGCTCTAGGAAAACTTGAAAAAGATGTTGTTGTAATTATATGTAAACTGGAAAAAATATTTCCGCCATCTTTCTTCGACTCAATGGAACATTTGATGTTACATTTGCCATATAAAGCCAAATATGGAGGTCCAGTATAGTTTCTATGGATGTACCCATTTGAAATATGGATGAAAAAATTGAAAAGAAAAGTACGTAACAAAGCATCTGTTGAAGGATCTATTGCAGAAGCTTATATGCAAGAAGAAATATCTTTTTTCTGCTCCCATTATTTTGAATCTGAGTATCCTTCAAAACACAACCGAATGGGACGGAACGAGGGGAATATTGATGAAATCGACAATCAATTATCTATTTTCAACCAGCCAGAGCTTGGTTTTGGTGGAGTTTATGAACGCTGGCTTTCAGATGATGAACATCAGAGAGCTCATACGTATGTTCTGCTCAACTGTGAAGAGATGACATCAGTTGTACTGTAAGTGTTTATATCACTTATTATATAATTTATGTTATAGTAAATAACTTTGGTTTTTATAGGTTGTATGATAATCATATCAAGAAACAAATTCCACAAATTACAATAGCTGCTCTCAAAGAACGTCGACTGAAAAATTTCTCTCAGTGGTTTCAAAAAATGGTAACATAAATTCATTATCTTTTAGAAACTCATTCAATGTATAGTTTACTATATTGATAATTATTTCACAAATTTTCAGGTGTCTCGACATGCTGATAAAATTGAAAAACGGCTGTGTATATTGAGTAACCCACCTTCCAAACTTGTTAAAACTTATAATGCATATGTGGTGAATGGATTTTGATTTCACACACATGCATATGGGGAATCGAAAAAAACAATGAACAGTGGAGTTAGCTTGAGAGGATCTCATCATCGAGAAAATGAAGTTGACTTTTATGGAATACTTGATGAAATCATTGAACTCTGTTATCTTGGACAAAATTACATAACCATGTTCAAATGTCGGTGGTTGGATACAGAGAGAGGCGTGTGTGTTCATCCGACTCATGGAATCATCGATATTAAATGTAAAAGTGTTCTCATAGTAAATGAACCATTCTTATTGGCTCAACAGGCACATCAAGTTTATTACGCAAAGTACTGTTCTACATCAATAGACTTGACTGATTGGTGGAGTGTAATAAAAATCAAAATTCAAGACAATCATTTTAGTCAAAGTGAATGTGCTTTCACTGATGTGCAAAGAATTAAAGTTTTTCAAGAGAGTACTCAAAATAAATCTTTTTTACAAACAGAAATGAGTATCGATGACGACACCCCACATTTAAGAGTTGGTGATGATGATGATGTTAATGATGTCACATATGAATTTGAAATGGTAAGAGATGAAGCAACTGGAACTCGAATGGATATCGATGATGTTGAGGAGGAATATGAAGATGACATTGACATATATGAAGATGATGATGAAGATGAACACTGATATAATTCCATGGTAGTTATATACAATCATAATATATATATATATAATAGTAATTATCAATTATTTGCTAACAACATTAACAATTTCTATTTCATATGGACGACGACACATTTCGTGATTTGACGGATGCTTACCTGCCTTTCGATGCGGATGAGTTGCTGGCATATGACCCTCAGCCTGCAGGCGCTCCAGGGAGTACGCAGAGGGGCGCGGTCTTGCACGATTGATGATTCCTGACCCCGTCCCCGAGCGACGTCCAAGTCTTGGGTTTGATCCACGCACACGGAGGTGTGATAACCTGTGTGATAATCTGTGGATTTGATTAAGATTTCGTTAATCTATTCACATAATAAATGTTTATTGTTTTTACAGTTTTCCACATATAGAAGTCGGACAGGGAAGCGCTATTTTGTGCAACTATTTCTCTCAGCCGTGGACCACATGGGAGCAGATTCCCATTGATGTGCAGCAGGCCATGTTCGGCCATTGCTTGGTATGTACGTAAATAAATAATTTTTATTTTGAAAATTATTTCATTTATAACTTGATATTTTGATTTATTTGTAGGGTTTATGGTATCCGATCTAGGATACCATGTGTGACGCCATCCACAAGGCATGGGAGGTGGCCATGCGTGATCGGTTTCGTCAGTTTTTGCACAATTTAAGAAAAGCTACCACGAAGAAAGCAGGAGTGTCAGATTTTGACGAGTCATGTAGAGCACACCGACCAGAGTACATTTCATCATATGTATGGGATAGATTATGTGTGTACTACTTGAGTGGTGCCTTTCAGAGGATATCATCGGTGGGGAGGCAGAATTGGGGGAGACAGGAGGTGACTCATCGATCTGGGAGTCGTTCTTTCAGTACTCATAGACAGCATCTGGTACGTACATTATTTATAAATATTTTATATAATTATAAATATTAACAGTTTATTTTTTATTCTTATAGGCTGTCAAGCACCCCGATATTACAGAGTACGACATATATCAGAGGATGTGTAGTGATCCTTCTACTGGGGAGCTCAGAGGTGATCGTCAGCATCACATCGTGGTCAGTATTATTTGTTTTCAAGTTTAAAAATTAACTACATATAATATATTCACAATTTTAATTTTAAATTGCAAATACAGGAGTTATATGAGGCCGGAACATCACAGAACCGGCCTGAGAGTCTGGCCGCGTCATCAGATCAGACCACTGGCCGTCGGTTTGATGAGGCGGCATGGAGGCAGGCCACCTAGTATGCCTTCGAGAAGGGCCGAGTAGTTGGTATTAGCTCTCGACTGACTCCCGGAGATTATTATGGCAGTGATGCGATGTCGGCGTCCAGCTCGAGAGGAGCTCGTGCATCTTCTTCTGCTACATAGTATGAGGATCAGTTGTGATCTCAGACTGCACTGATAGAGAGTCTCCTATAGGAGCAGGAGCAGATGCGTCAGCAGCAGCAGCAGCATGAGGAGGAGCGTCGACGCCAGCAGCAGCTGTACGAGGAGCAGATGATTCGGTGGCAGCAGCAGCACCAGGAGCAGATGGAGTACATGCGCCGACTCACTCATGCTTTAGGGATGGAGTTTCCTCCACTGGTATCTGCAGATCCCCCCTCCCCCACCCCTCCTTCAGATTAGAGTTTGTTTTTATGTTATAAAGTTTTTAAAATCAAATATGATTTTTTTTTCTATTGGTAGTTTTTGTCTCATTATAAAATATTAATAATATTATATTTTGAAATAACAATATTAACATGAATAATAATATTATTTATATTTTATAATATTAAATTATATATATATATATTAAAATTTTATAATATTATAATTTGATTATATTTTTTTTGTAATATTTGAATTATTTTAATATTTTAATGTAAAATAATTCTATTATTTTTATATTAATTAAAATAACTTATTAATTTTTTTTTATTTATGAATTATAATTCTAATATTATTATATAAATTAAATCATTTATTAATATTCTATTATTTTTTATTTTTGAATTATAATTCTATTATTATTATATTAATTAAAATAATTTATTAATAATTTATTATTTTTATTTGTGAATTATAATTCTATAATTATATTAATTAAAATCATTTATTATTATTTTTATTATTTTTTATTTTTGAATTATAATTGGATTATTATTATATTAATTAAAATAATTTATTAATAATTTATTTTTTTTATTTTTTTTATAGTATTTGCGACGGGATACTATGCCCATCGCAAATATTATTATTATTATATTCATTAAAATAATTTAATAATAGTTTTTTTTCTAAAAAACAGTATTTTCGACGGAGCCCGTCGCAATTACTATTTTAAAAGTTTTTACAAAAAATACGGAGTAAGATTTGTGACGGGAAGGATCTCCGTCGCAACTACTTGCTTTAGCGACGGGCCCATCACAAATAGTTGTTGTTGCGATGGCGTTTTCCGCAACGGTCGATTTGCGACGGGCCCCCATCACAAAAGGCCATTTGCGACGGGATCCCGTCGCAAATACCTGTTTTTCTAGTAGTGAAATACATGTTTAAAAACTAAAAACAGAAAAACAAAACAACAAAGAATCCTGTCAATGATCTGGGAGTAGCTAAAAGTTTTGATTGAGATATGGGAAGTGATGAATAAGTATTATGATGATTTGTAAAACCCAAGGGTTGTCTAAGTAGCTGGACACTGGTCCATGTATTGATGAAGAATCCTAATATTAATCTGGATAGATTAATGGTGATTTGAGTGGTGAAAAACATGTCTGATGGTGATATGAAATCTTGATGATGATCTGAGAGATAATGATAAAACCTATTGGTGATCTTGGAATCATAGAAGTGATCCAAGAATAATTATATCAGCCAATGGAGATCCTATACGAAGGTTGTAAAGGATTCTGGTAAAATATAGCAGGGTGCACAAAATTTTCATTGCACTTATATTATACTAGCATTAGGAGGGTGTATTAAAGTTTTTCAAGAATGGGTGGTACATACGGATGACAAGAAGTGATATAAGAAGCATCGGAAAAATGGACAGACCTGAATCTAAATCAATTGGTGAAGAGTATTTCTCCTTTAACAGTTCCTCCAAGAGAAAATTCTATAGAAAGGTGTCACCTGATATGTGGGTGTGTGAAACTTAAAAGTTAGGTTTTTTTATCATAGTTCATACTTGTAAGTGTAATTGTGCAACTGGGTAAAAGACGGGCAATGGTTGGGTGTTGATGGCATATGGAGTCATCACAGCTATTACGCAGGGAGGGGAAACACATAAGAGGGGTCGTCGGAATTTGTTATAACCATCCAATAATGGATTAGAACCACATATAGAGATATGATGTTGAGTGTAGATATGATAGTTGAAGGTAGGTTAATCTCGGTGGTATAATGGGTGTGCAACTGCTAAGTGGGGGATGCATAGGGAGTCACTGTGGCTGAGGGTGACTGATGACCATCGCAATTAATGATCGGGGTGCATAGTAAGAAATTTTCACAAAGGGATGAGAAGAGGGGGTGGTGGTAGATAATTAGGTATTGTTATCCATGGGACCTCTACACCCCTCGGGGGAGATCTAGGTTGATATAGGATTAATTTGAGGGAGGGTTTTGAGTTAGACCTCCTCTGATACTATATTAGAATGGAAGAGTGGTGACCTAATACCCAAGATGTATCTCTATGGGGGGTCTTGGTGTTTATTTATAATGAAAATAAATAGGATATAATACCTAAACTTCAATGTGGGAATCACATATTCTAACAAATACCATACTGGAGATGAAGTAGAAAGTTGGATTTTCTCACTTGATTATTCCATGTTAGCAATTTAAATACTGTATGGACAATAATGAGATAAATGAAATCAAACATAGTGGGGATAAATAAACAAGGTACATAAGGAATGTAAATAGAATGGAGGAAAAACAACATAACTAGGATCTTGTTTACTACATTACAATGAATCATTATAACTCTGAGTAGTATTACATTTCCATGGTATAACACATATCACTACCCTATCCTAGTTCTTCCTCAAGAGAGTATACAAAGGACCCCCTTTACCATTAGATTCAATAATTTCTAAAAAAATTGGGTGGTAAAAATGGGTATGTATATTTGGAAATCTATCCATGAAAAAATGAATCTTTTTCTTGTGAAATGAAGTTGATATTTATAAAGGAAAAGGTATGAAATTGGAGAAAATATCTTTGGGAAATCAAATAAAAGGTGGAAAAGTATCTTGAGAATAAACCGGTACAACTCTTGGATAAAAAAACTGGGATGGATTTGGAGGAGTCCCTTATCTATGATAATTTTTACATTATTAAAGAACTAAACTCAAATATGAGGATAAAACCTTATATTAAAAACGAGATATTAAAGTTTCTATAGATGAGTCAAGGGGATAAGACAATCACCTTCATTAACTCCCTGTAAAGAGATATAATAATATCAAGTCCCTTCCTCATATTTAAGATAGAGACATTATTCTTTCTGAAATCAAGGATCTTCTAGAAAATATTATCAAGTACTATATGAATAGTTTCAATTATACTAAATTTTTTAACCTGAAATTTTTTGAAAATATCATTCCAAACATCATTTAGGAATACAATAACAATTTTATCCTCAGAACTCTAATTTTATTAACGAACAAGAAATTTTTTTATATATTAGGCATGTAAGTGTCCCAAACCTAGAAGAAATCACTAACCACTTATTACTATATTTCTTGGTTATTATCCACTCATATGTGAAGAATTTTGTATGCATCTTCTTATAAAATGAAAATATCCCATGGGGAACTGGTTCTCAATTTTTTCTTTGATCCCTGTGGTGAAACAATATACTCAAATCATCCAGTTTAGACTAGTGTCTCTAATCAACTATATTAAAAATATTATCATAAAAATCATTTCCAATGGAAATTCTCTAATTACTCACAAGTTTGTTTTATTTAACTAATATTGTTTACTTAAAAGTAACTTCTAATACTACCTTATAACTACATCAAGATGTGTGAGTCTACTTGATAAAACCAATAGGGATGGAAGCATTTCCACCAAGATTGACGTCATAAAATCTTTTAACACCTTTAATTGAGATCTTATATTATCTATTTTAATAAATTTTGGGTTTAGTGAAATATTTATAAGATAGGTGAAACTATTGTTCTCCCAAGGAACGTTCCCATCATTATAAAAGGATCACAAGATGGGTATTTGTATTTCTTTAGATGGGTGAGACAAGGAGATGTCATCTTATCTTTTATCTTTAACATTTTCAAATATTATTTAATTACATACATTACTATGATGGTGGAGTATGGACAATTAAAAAAATTTGTGTTGTAGGAGGAGTTACAACTCCTTCCCACCTTCTTTATTCAGATGACGTAACAGTTTTTTGAAAACGATATAGAAGAAATAATAAGTCTCTAAAAGAGGTATTCCAATATAGTGAAGATATTTCATGTAAAATTATTAGAAAGGATAATCTCACATATATTTTGATAAAAACATTTCCATTGATAGAAAAATGTCTACATTGAACTAACAAGGTATCAGGGAATGAAATTTTTCATTCATGTACTTGGGTGTTCTGATGTTTTATGAGAGACTAAAGGTGAATAATTTAAATGAAGTGAATAGTTATAATAAAAAATATAAGAACATGGAAAGTAAAATCCCTCACTATGTAATGTAGTATTTTCTTGGTAAATTCCACCATTGTTTCTAAACTGGATTTCACCCTCATGATTTATAAGAGGCCTAATGATATTATTAAGAGGGTTGAAAAACATATATAGAATTTTTTTGGATTAGAAATATACATGAAAAAAATATTGTAATTATACCATGAAAATAATATTGTTAGTCCACCCAAGCTTGGTGTGTGGGAATTAATAATTTAGAGGAATTTAATCATGCACTAAAAGTACACTTTATGTGGAAGGTCATGAAAGTCAAATCTAGAATTATTTCCTTTATTTAAATAATATTTATAAAAATAATTGGAGCTTGGAATATCTATTTCATTGAATTTTCTATATAGACATAACAATGAGAACATTATGCCCATATCATTATTCATTCAAGATGAATAGTTGTAAGATCTTCCTCTATCAATTTCTAGCATGACAACTGGTTGGGGTTCCCTATAAGAAGAATGGTTGATAACCTCCACACTACTAATACCTATATAACATTTATAATTCCACATATAGATTCCATCAAGAATGTCACAATAGAATACAAATTCATTCATCAATAAGATATACTGATTTGAAAACCTGTGAGAAGTTAGATCCTAATAAGAAAAGTATATTACACCTTTTGGAATAAGATCTCTAACCCTATATGTAAATGGTTTTGAATCTTCAAAAATTCCTAGATTATCTCTTGAAGGACTTGGATTATCTAGATATTTATCAAAAAGAAGGATTATAACTGAGGAAATCCTTAAGAATTATGTTTTTATGGTTGTTATATTTTTGTTTTATGTTGGTAAACACTGAATATAAATAAAAAAATCCACTTCAGTATCCTTTGTGAAGACCCTATTAAAGGCTACCTATGATCTTTTTAAGATCCCAACATTACATGCTAAGATCGTGTGGGACCTTCTCAAAGAAATTGGGAACCTAGGTCTCTCGACTCAATATTAAAATCTTCTTCATACAACAACTGAATAGATCTATTGGATCTTTTGGAAGAGTAGAAACAAAATCATCTATGATGATACCTACCAATTAGTGAGTGAACTAGTAATGTGGATTTTGGAAATGATGAAGATTGCTGATAAGAGAGAGCTTGATAAATAAGATAAAAAAATAAAAGACATCTCTTTATTCAAATGATTTGGAATCATAACCAAATTAAAATTACCAAGAAGAGAAACTGGTATGATCTAGAAAACACTAATTCAATTTTGTATTAAAGTCAATACAAAAGGATCATCAAAAGGGAATTCGGGAAAAGTTGGTTGTGGAGTATTCTTCAGGGACCACAGCGTAAAAATTATTGGGATCTTCTTTGAATATTGTGGACATAATTATGCCCTTGAAGTGAAAATGAATGTAGTGAAAATTTTAGTGCAGATTTTAACGGAAAAATGATAAAGGAACCTGTGTATTTAATGTAACTCAACAAGAATTATGCAAGAGTTCAAGAGTGTTAGGTCCCAAATGGGTAATGAAATTTGATAATAGGGGGGTTGAGTATCATTCTTTTAAATAATTAATATGAGTGTAAATACTACAATCATAAAATGATTAGTCAAAATCTTAATAAAATTACCACACCAATATAAGAATATAGAGAAAATAAAATTAAAGAAATAAAAAAATTAACACAATAATTATATAGTAGTTTTGATATAAATTTTTATACTCAACTCTTCACACACAAACCCAGTTAATGACACCCACTATGTTATATCCCATTTGAGGAGAGTTAAGAATCTTTACATATTCCTTTTTTCACCAGGAGGCTTAACCCAATTCCATTTTCTATTATGGTTTTAGACCAAAATCCAAACTTCTATAGGAGAAGACCCAATCTATAATTTTATTGGATCATTCCAAACCTATTTATTTGATCAGGATTAGACAGAACCTGTTATTTTATAGGTGAAAACCTAACCAGTTATTACTATAGGTGTTGTCCCAACATATACTTTCATAGGATCCTAATGTCTTCTATGTTATTGTTCAAGAGGATCTTAGTCTACTAAGGGGAAAGAATAAACCCAACATTTTACAGGAGTGATCCATTCCCCAATTGTTTTATGGTTTAAGTATAACCTAGACTTATAAGGGGAGCAAATAAACCCATTATTCTATGGGTGAAAACTAATCCTAGATCAACCTTTTGTTATAATAGTATAACCCCATTAAAGACACTCTATGTGTGATGATACAACACAAAAAGCTACAAAACAATGAAAGAACAAAACAATTGAACCTAGCGAATGATTTTCGATGTAGATATTGGAGGCCCTTCAAGATTTAGAAATAATGAGACTTGGGAAACCAAAAATTTACTTCCAAAATTAGTTGAAGGATGAATATCTAGGACTTAGTTGTAAACTATTCATCGCATAGTAGTTAAAATAGATTCACCTCTAGGTTTCTTCTCTGTATACCTCGGTCTTTTTATATTCAGTAATAGTAATGACTATATTCTTCATGTTAAAATCTATGATTCTCCTTTAAAAATTCTAACAATAAAATATTCACATTGAATTAACTCTTAATTAGATTCAGTATACTATAAAAGTAAAACTCATTCTATATGATTAATCAATTTAGGATAAGGAATAAACAATTAACACCACATAAAATACATCCATAAAATTTGATTAAAAAATTCCTTAGAAAACTCCTATAATTCAAGAAATATAAACTCTTCAAATTCCAAATCAATTTATATTGAAATTTACATTTTCTATACATTCAATATGCTAATTATTATTTCCCATATAAATTCTTCACATGTATTTTTCATAAATGAGAGACAACTAATATTCATGAAAGTTATTTCTAGATATTTTGTAAAAAATTACATATTGTATATATAATCAAGTTTAGAATAATTAATATAGTAGTTAATAATAGTAGTTAATAATGAATATTAATATCATTGATAAAAACCCTTACAATATATAAGCTTGAATATTTATACTTCAGTGGGTTTAATTTTAAAAATCACATTTTCCAAAATAATAGTGTAAATATACATACATACTAAATTCCATATAAATGTCATTTAATTATTTATAAAACAAAATAAAACCTATTTTCATGGATTTTAAATAATTAATGACTAATTTTAGAATAGATAAAACACTATGAATATTCATAAAAAACATTCAATAAATAGAAATATGAAATAATATTAATAAATACATGTAATATCAATATCTACATAACCAAAATTTAGTTAACTGAATATACCACGTAACTGAATTTTACCACATAAGAAAATATGTACACACAGTAATTTTTTATTTACCTGAATTCATGTAAGTGTATTTACATAGCCAAATTCATTTAAGATAATTCATGTTGGTGAATTAATGTAAGATAATACATATAGGTGAATTCACATATTCAAATTCACATAAGTGGATTCAGGTAGTCAAATTCATATAAGCGAATTCAGGTAGCTGAATTTATGTTAGTGAATTTACATAGATAAATTCACGTAAGTGAATTCACATAACTTATTTGATCACATAGCTGAATATTTCATGTAGATAAATTGTTTATGAAGCTTAATTGTTCATGTAGCTTAATAGATCGCGTAGTTGAATCTGGAAATCTGGCTATATGGGAATAGTCAAAAAACATGTATAAATGATATTTAACGGTCCAAAAAGACATTTTTATCCTATTAAATCTTCATGAAACTTTTATAACATGTTATAAAAAAATAGAACATCAAATATCGAGATAAATTAACTGAAGAATAAAATTATATAACCAAATTTCATAATTATTTAAACAATATATATGATAAAAAGTATAGTTATATAATTCAATGTATTAAGATTTTTAAATACATATGATAAAGAAAATAAAACAAATTATGATTTTTAATTATCAAAACATAAATTTTTTCAAGGAGAGAATGAAAAAATAAAGCTTTGTAATTACCAAAACATAAAATGGTTCAAGGATCTAGTCCACATTCACCACCATTTTGGTAATTACAAATCCAAATATAGTTTCAAAACTTGTCCCCTTTTTAAAATTATCAAAAAGATAATTTTTAAGGGAAATATTAACTATTTTAAATGATAATTTTTCTCTCCATTTATTTTTAACACAATGTTACATTTTATTAGGTTTGTATTTAAAAATTAACTCCCACAAAATTTAAGAATTATTGAAAAATAGAAACATAATGTATTTAAAATTATAAAAAATTAAATCTACACATATAAAACCATGTATAATAGGTCTCAAAAACTGAATTATCCTTGATGAATTCAGAATTAAAAACAAGAGTAACTAACCCTAAATTTAATTTTTCTTTTCAAAATGAAATTATCAGATATGTAAAATAATAATTTTAGTTCCAACAATGAACATTCCTCAAAAAACATAATTTAATATCACAAGGATCCATGAAACATATATTAAGATATTCAACTATTTTTTAATGTTTTCTAAATGATAAGATCATAAAATTAATCCATAATTTACAACTAAAATAATTTGTTCATTGGCTATATGAAAATTAAAATCCAATAGATTGATATAGAAACACAATTTTAATCACAATTATTAACCAAAACAAAACTAAAATATTGAAGTAAATGATAGCATCAAAAAATGATAAATGGTATTCATTTTTATCCAAAATTAAATACTAAGGATTATAATTATTATTATAACATGATTAAGATAAAACTATTATGAAACACATACTGGGCATAAAAATATTAAATTAAATAGATATTTCCTTGGTAATAAAATGGTTTAATTTTAAATGAATTGGAATACATAAATTTATGTATCAAAGTAGTATACAGTTTAGATAGTTTGGATTTCAAATCGAATTTTAAACAAAAAAGTACATTTGTGAACAAAATATTGAGTGAAATTTAGTGGACAACCACAAGCACAATGACCATAAGATTCATATCTAGAACAATTTACCAAAGAAATTACATCATATTTCATTTCACAATATTATTTTTAATCATAGTAGTAACAAAAAAATCAAAACTAATTCCATTCCTTTTATCATTACATTTCTTGAAAATATAAAACATTCCAATTCTTACATTTAAGGAAAAAGTATTATAATTTGTCCTTTTTAGGTAAACGATTTAATTTCTATCTTTATTTAATTAATTTTTCTTCCTTTCATTTTCTTTTTAAAAAAAATTAAAATCATCACAAACCTTTTCATGTGATAAATAATCTATATTCCTAAGATTTTCATTTAACATCTCATTTTATTCCTTAAGATTTAAAATTATGGAATCAACATTCTTTAATTTAAAAGATAAATTCACTTTCTTTTCATGAACTCGTCTATATTTTTCTTGTATTGAAACATGTATAGAATTTATTTATTTAATTTTACCTTAAAATAAACTACAAATTTTATTTGGATCTTTAATTATAGTCTCATAATTTATATAATTGATAAAATCATGGGAATCAAAGATAAAATAACTATATTTAGTTACACTTGGCACATATATATTTCCTAATATTCTAGTATATGAACCAAGATTACATGAACATGAATATGGTGTAAAATATGTTAGCTTAGATTATTTTTTCATAAATACAACATTAAAAGTTTATTTTGGTCTTTAATCCAGGTTTCATGAGATTTTAGAATCACTTCATGAAGTCACATATGTCTTTGATTTCTTCTTGACCTTCCTTTATTTTTTAATGATTTGGAAAATTGGGTTTAATGTTTCCTTCATTCCTACAACCATAACATATAAAATTTAAACAATATAAATTCACATGTAAATTACCATGACTGATCTATCTATCAGAAAAATGGTGTTTTTCTTTTTATTGGATAGAAAATCTATTTCTATATAATTAACTTTATAAAACTAAGAGAAAATATTTCCTAAAATCTATTTATTCAAAGGTATTTTTTTCATGTTTTTTACAAATTTCATTAGGCGTTCTACAGCTAAAATGTTTTTCAAAAACATTTCTAAAAAATAACAATAAAGAATATTCATGACCTTATAATTAAGATCAAATTTTTCAAGATATTCTCCTTTCAAATCAACCAGATCAGATTTTGGTAACACATAATATTTAATCACAATATCTCAAAATATAATATCAATACTCATTAGATAATATTTCATATGGATCTTTCACTGAGTATATGTAATACCATTGAAATTAGATGGCAATTTTAGATTCAAACCATTTTTATTTATCATATTGGCCATCATTTAAAAATATTATTCCCTTAGTATTGTTAAGGAAAATGATAAAAATTCAACATAATTAATATAAAATAATTGAAGAACAATATATCTTAAAAGAGATTCAGCCTCTAATATAAATTGTGATGTATCAAACAAAGTGAAAAACTAACTTATCCTCAAAGGGTCAGTCTTGGATTCCAATAGTTAGGCCCCAAAGTTGTGATGAAAATGTAAAACAGGGGGTGTATTGTCTTTCTTCAAAAAATAATTAATTAGGGTGTAAAATTTATGAGTGGAAAATGATCGGACCAAAAATTAAAAAATTCAACCACGCTGAAGAAATGCAAGAATAAAACATGAACAAAAGAATTTTATAGTAGGTCGGATCTAAATGACCCTAATAAACACTCCACACAAAAACCTAGTGTATGACACCCACTATGTTATATCACTTTTAAAGGAGAGTTAAAATTACATACATACTCCTTTTTCACAAATGGAGGCTTAGCCCAATTTTTGTGTCGGTTATGGATTCATAAAAAACCCGGCCTTTTAGAGTAGAAGACTCAACATAGACTTTTACAGGTTCAATCTTATCCTCTTTTAATTTTTAGGTTTATACATAACCTGGTATTTTATAGGTGAAAACATAACAAAGTATTTCATAGGTGCAGACCTAAATAAGGATTTCCCAGGATAAGTTTTAACGTATTCAATGTTATAGGTAAAGATGAACTCATACTTCTAAGGGGACATACTAAAAACATACTATTATAGGGTTGGTCCTTTCCTATATTGTTTTATGAGTTAAACAGAACCCATTATTATAAAAATATAGACTAAACATATCCTTCTAAGGGGTGATACTAGACATGGGAATACTTTTATTTATGGTAGTATAACCCGATTCGACATTCACTAAGTGTGATGATATAACATAGATAGTTACAATGAAATTAAAGATAAAGAAATTTAACCTAGTGGATTATGTTCAAGGAAGATGTGGGCATTTGGATCAGGTTATGATCAGGACCGTAAATATGTTTAAACAATGATGATCAAATGACCAACAATTAACATCAACAATCAGTTGAATAGTTAATCTTCACGACTCATATACCAACTATGTAGCATGTAATATTTTAATAAGAGTCACATTTATGATTCTTCATTGCATACCTCAGTATTTCTATGCATAAAAATATAAATTGAAATTTTATTCACTTTAAAATCCACTATTCTCCAATATAAATTATAACAGTAAAATATTTACATTGATGCATATTTTAATTAGTTTAAATATACTATAAAATTGAAAACCATTATATGAAAATAATCTCATTATTATAATAAATAATAAAATTAATACAATAGTAAATACATCCATAAAAGTTGATAATAAATTCCTTAGAATACTCCCATTATTCATAAAATACTAACTCTTCATATTTCAAAACAATTCTAATTTTATCTTTCCATTTTCAATGCATTTTTGTTTCTCATTCTTATTTCCTCAATAAATTTTTCACGTGTATTTTTCATAAATGAGATAAATTTAATATCCATGTGAGTTATTTCTTGATATTATATAAAAAAATACAAATTTTATAGTAAATAAAGTTTACAATAATTAATGTTGTATTTAATAATGAATATTAATATCCTTGAGAAACTCCTTGAAAATATATGATATTGACTCTTCACACTTCAACATTTTTAATTTGGAATATCAAATTTTCTAAAATATTATTGTGAATATAAATACATGCTTAATTTGATGTGAATATAATTTATTTATTTATAAATAATATATAAAACCTATTGTCATGGATTCTAAAGAGTTAATGACTAATTTTAGAAAAAATAAAACACTAATAATTTTCATAAACAACTTATAATAAATTGAAATATGAAATAACATGAAAAAATCAACATAACTGAAATATCAATGTAACTAAAATATGCTTGGATAAATATACCATAAAAAAAATTTACCCATAAGTGAATATTTATACATAGATTATTTTCATGTAACCAAATTCATATAAATGAATTCATGTAGGAAAATTCACGTAGCTTAATTCACATAAGATAATTCAAGTAGGTGAATTCATATATGCAGATTCATGTAGCAGAATTCATGTAAGTGAATTCACATAGCTAAATTGATGTAAACTAATAATCATATTTGAATTCATTCAATTGAATTCACATAACCAATCTTATCACATACCTGAATTGATAATTTAGTTGAATTTATCATGTAGCCAAATTTAGAAATCTGGATATGTGGTAATAGTAAAAAATATGTCTAAATGATATTTAAAAGTCTCAAATGATATTTTTAGCCTTAGAAGTCTTCATAAAAAATGTAGAACATGTTATAAAAACTAAAACATGAAATATCTAGTTAAATTCAATAAATAATATAAATATATAACCAAAGATAACAAATCTTTAAACAATAGAAATTATAGAAATTATAGTTACATAATTAAAAGTATTAAGACTATTAAATACTTGTGTTTGAGGAAATAAAACAAATAATGTTTTTTAATTGTCAAAACATATTGTTGTTCAATGAGAGAATAAAACAAGTAAATGCTTTAAATTATCAAAACATAAAGCAGTTCAAGGAGCTACTAGACAAGGGGAAAGCAGAATCATCTTTCTTGGGAGATCCTTCCACACTAAATTACATGTTTTCAAGACCTTCATAGAATCAATTTTGTTATTCCACATAACATTAGGGTGGTGACCACACTGGAAGATCACCTCACTAGAAAAGAGAATATTTTTTATTCCTTCAATTGTCCGGATGGTGTCCTATATGATTTGATTGGTTTTGTGAATGTTGATATTTTTAAAAATATCACTTTCAAATTCAAGTAAATTTTTTATTTATTAAAGTTGGTCAGGGCCTTTAGTGACATGGATAACATTTTTTATTTTTCCTTGCATGGGGGGGGTGCCAGCTCTTTTGATGCTATCACCATGATGCGAGCTCCCCCCAATTGAGGGGAGGGGGTCCTACCATGTGTTTTCTAGTTTGAATATTTCATTTCTATGTGAGGATCCATAAATTTTTGAATGGGTCAGCTATGTGTGCTCTGCTCGATGATGGGGTAGTGATACAGTGGGTTGTGGTGGCAGTTGCTAGACCATAGAGGACGACCTAGTGACCAGTGCATGGAAGCACACACAGGTGGCACACAACAACACCCACAAGGTGGGCTATAATCATGAGAGTATATATATATATATATATGGTATTTTGGACTTTTTCATGGCCCTCAGACCATTTGGCTTTCAGGTGGTCATCATCTAGGGTCATTGGGCCATTTATATGGGAAAATGGAACCAATGAGTGTCTATAAATTCTTATTTGGATGTTTTATGCATTACCCACTTGATATCTTGGTTTTATGAGTACTTATAGTTTGTAATATGTTCAATTGAATAAACATTATCATCACCATCATTATCAAAATCATCATTATTGTCATTATCATTATCATTATCATTATTATCATCATCATTATCATCATTATCATAATCATCATAATTATGGTTATGATTATCATTATCATTATCATCATATGCTTATGATGATAAAGATACTTTTATATGGAAGTCTTCTGTGACTGGTAGACTCAACAATAGAAATATTTATAGACTATAATGTGACTGTAATGAAAAGATTATTAAATGGATCACTATATTTAAGAATCCTTTTATTTATTAGTCTAGATATATGCTTTTATGGAGTTTTTGGAAGAATATAGTACCGATTTATAACAATCTTTTGAAATATGGGATGCAATATGTCTCGGTTTTTCTTCTCTATATGAATGTAACTGAGAATATGTAGCACACCTTTTTTCACTGTCATTTTTTTAGGAAATTTTGGTGTTATATACAAGATATATTCACTATCAATGTGTGTTAGGATAGTGACTTTATTAGATGATTATATATATAAATTAAGTTTTTCTTAGTGATTAGATCTTAAACCTGTTACATGCAGACACTATATCAATAATATCTTCATTTGGAATATAAGGAATGATAATGTATTTAACAATAAACCATCCACCATATGTGTGGGAATCACTAAAATCTATAAGGATGTTCAAGAATTAGCAATGACCCAAATATGTTTAATGAAAAATAATTTTTCTAACTTAAATATCTTGCACAGATTTGGTGTTCCTAGAAGGATCAGAAAATGACTTATGGTGAAGTTCATCTGATGGATTTTTTTTATTTTTATTTGGGACAAGGAAATGATTCATGCTATCAAATATACGGATTATTTTAAATGCAGCTATATTTGGGGTAAATCTAACTCAACACATATTGTAGAGACTCTAAAAAATGGATTAAGAAATTTTCCATGGAGACTACTTCCATACTGGTTAGAATGTAATAATGATATTAATTATTAACAATTTTTTGTGGTACAAATTTTCATAGAAGAAAACCTGGTAGTGGATTCACTTTAGAAGAGATCCATTGTGGAATATAGATCATTAGGGACTTTTTTTGTACCCATTTTCTATTCATCCTTTGTGGAATCATATTCTAGGGGTGAATTTTACAACCAAATCTACAAACTCAAATTTTAGAGATATATTTTTTACTCATTATTTAAAGAATTTCTTGGTCTAAGTATACTAAATTTCTGAACCATTTTGATTATTATTATATGTTCCACCCAAACCAGAATGGTACAGACTACTAGTTTACATACTTGAGTTTAGGGTTCAACCCCTGATAATCCATAATTTGGGGGTATTCTCTGATGTTCTTGTAGTAGAACACGTATTATTGCAGAAACTGATGCAAAGGTAAGTAATATAGTATGTGTTTTAGCAGTCTGGGTCCTATAGAAGGAGATATGTTGCAGTATTATTAACAAAAGGGGATTTTAGTATAAAAATTTGGGCTTTTGATACAAGATTTATAGACCTTAATGCCATCAAATATTGGGTATTTGGGTAATAAAATTATAATGGGATGGTTATGGAGTGGGTGAACCCTTAAAGGGTGGTGTGGCTATTGGGGATGAGGGAATATATTTAGATCACCAAAAGTTTACCCTTCTTGTAATGCAGTGCAGTGGAACTCCAACCATTAGAAGAGTCTCCCTCTAATTAAAAATATTTCATGACTTTGATGTTCATAAAAGGGAAGACTTAGCACCCTATCCACCACATCGATTCATGGATCCAACAATGGTCCTTTGGGAATTTGGTCCCAAATGAAGGGTCCTTCAGTCCATCAAATACCAGACCTTCAGGATTTAAAATTGTAATGGGATAAATATGGATTGGGTCAACCATTGGAGGGGGTGATCTATCCTTTCTGGCCCATGGGTGTGTGTATTGTTTCCTTTGATTATAAATTTAAGACCTTAATAACAATTATTATTATTATTATTATTATGTGGTATGAGTCATGGAAAAATGGTACTGAACTGTGGCCTCTACCTCCCAGAGACTTAGGTTCTAGGCTAGTTTGTGGTGGATTTACCAAGTCACTGTGTAGATAATGTAGTTCAAAACTACAGGTGGAATTATAGAAACATACTATAGAGAGTGCATTGTAGCTCTGATTGTGGTGAGGAATCTATAGTGAGACTATAGTGAAGCACTATACAGTAATGTATCCACAGCTCTAGGGGGTTTATCCTGGGCTTGTGTGTCTCTTAATACCTCTAGTAAATGGATGGGGGACGACCCTTGAGGGTATGTTGGTTTGGTATGCCTATAGGTAGTGGGTGAGTGTGTATGTATGTTACTTCCTTGTACTTTTAACCCCATTGATAATGTATAATTATCATTACCATTATTATCATGATCATCATTATCATCATCAGCATCATTATTTTGGGGTGCAGGAAAACCTATATCCTATTTGTAGAATTTATATCTTAAATCCCAAGGATATAGGTTTAATTATAGGTCCTGGAGAATTTCTTTAGTTATTATATAGGTACTATAATTTGGTAACTGCAGTCTTACTATGATTCACTATAATAGCTACACCATAGCTACGACTTCATCGGGACACTATATCAGTACTTTAATAGCACATTGTAGCAACACTATGGAAGAGTACTATAGTGGTACACTATGAAATACTATAGGAATGACTTTGGGATATTTGACTCAGTTGGGGGTGGACTTTTGGGTTTCTATCTAGATTCAGTAAATGGGTGTGGGTTATTCATTGGGAGGGGATGATTATTGATTCCACCTAGACTTAGTGTGTATGCGTGTATGTATTCATTATGACTTAAACCCACAACTATAGTCTTAGATAATTATTATCATGGGGGGGAAGTGGTTCTCCATGCACACATGCATGTGTGTTTTTTCATACAGAGGGTATCAGGAATCCCATTCAAGGGAATCACAAGGGAGTGTGGGTAGGAAGGTGCATACAAAGGTGGTGACACACACGAGAATATATAGGCACAATGTATGCAGGGTGTAGGATTAGCAACACAAGAAAAAAATGTAAAAATGTTAGGGCTTTATGCCATTAAATTTTAGACCTTTGGGATATGTATTCTGTATTCGATCCAGTGGGCCATTAGGTTATTAAATTATAACATTTCAGATAGTTTTTGGGTCTACTCTTTAAAAAAGGGAGTGAGTACTGATTTAGAATAGCCTTTGGGTTTCCGTGTGTGTGTTTCTATTATATATAGCTCATTACACCTACTTAGATCTTTAGCATTGTCATCATTATGATTATTATTATTGTGGCCACCTCCATCTAAATATTTTTTAATCAATGGGGAGTGATAATGACCCCCCCCCAGTCTAATCTCCAATAGGCCCCGAGTTGGATACTAGAACCTATGGTATAAAAAATCTCATGAGTATAAGGAATTATCCTCTATAATATAAAATAGGATTACGATATAGGATAAAAAAACCAAGAAATGGTAGTAAATAAAATAATGGTAAACCAAAAACAATACAATAATGTATGACTAAAGTAAACAGATACATATAAGAGTATCCAAATACACCAAAATAAAATTCTATGGAAGCAACACAATAGCAGATCTAAACCCATGAAAAAAATTTCTACATCGGTCCCCAAAGTCCTCCTGGAAACCTAAAAAAAAGCTTATATACATAGTGTGATCACACAAGTATGATCAATAGGTACATAACCAAGGTCTCAAGTGCACATGTGAGAAGATAATTCTAACATGAAAATGAACAAACAATAGAACCAATAAGCACATAAATAGGTCAACTAACCAATATCAGTCTCCCCATGGCTCGCTTAAAAAATCACACATCTAATATAACAATATAACATTAAGATCATAATAAATTAGTTACCATGTTGTTGCTTCCCCTTTGATTTGCAACTCCCATACCCAAATGTCGAATTTCATGTTCCCTCATCCCTTCCATACATGTTACATTACAACCATAACATGTCACATAACATATTGCTTAAAGACACTTGGGACATCACTGATGTGGGTTGGGACACATCCCTACCTCCCCACCCTCGCAAGGTCTAGCATCCTATGCTATGATGAGGCATCACCACACCATGTATCACTCAAAAACACATGGTCCATCACATCTCATCTCATCCGATGAAACCTGGGCAATCACAACACATCTCATCACATGACCAGAGTAGTAGGGTATCATGAATGTGAAGGACACCAATGTCATGTCCACATCCTTCCACACATGACACCCACCACATATCACATCCCATAATTGCCCCATCACATCCCATCTCTCCCAAAAACACTTGGGTCAACATTGTGGGTAATCTACAACACCAAACTATTTCATCACTACCATATAAGGAAGATTAATGAAGAGGGGTTAGTCAGCCATCCATGTCACCACAATCCGAGATGTAGTAGAAAACACCCAAAACCTAGAGCCTCTAAGCATTGGTAAGTTTATCCAACTCAAGTGGTTCAGATATAAAAATGACATAAACATACATGATATATAGATTGCACATAATACCCAACTTTTGGGTTTAAAACCACTACACTAGCACAAACCACATCACCACCACCTTAAGACACACAAACATTCACACCTGCTACCACCACTATATGAAACACATCAAACAATTTCGACACAAGCCACCTGATTCCACCTTAATTTACTAATACACTTCATTCACAATTACACTACTCTTTCACTTATCATTCAATTAATTTAATCCATTTTATAACACATCCATTTCAAACCCAAATATTTTATTTACCAACAAATTTTGATTCATTTTCTGATCACAATTTATTCCATGGATAATCGTCTAACTAAAAAACCATGTCATACCACAACGGGTCCATCTCACACAATTATCACCAAAGCACCTCGCATCCACCATCATCGCCATGCCACAGTAAAAAACCCAACTCACCACAACAACCACACATCACACATCCCAACTACATCTCACAACACAAATATTGTATATAACAACCACACATCACCACCACACATCACCACAAAACATTATCACTAATGAACACAATGACATATCATCACCATTTTTCACCAAAACCAATGTGCACCACATCACATCTGTAACACCCTGAGATTTTGGGAGTTTATTGTTTAGAATTAATTTAATCTTTTGATATTTTCACTTCACAAAACACTGAATATTTTTTTTATTACATAAAATCACTATGTTTGTGTTATCTTAAAATAACCATCAATGGAAGATTTCACTACACGCAACATATAATTGGATGGCATTATACACAACATCGAGTTTCTATGAAACAACACTTTATTATTATAATTATTTAAATAATATAGTTATAACATAGACATTAAATTTGTTATATTAATAGTAATAAATACATTATAAATATTATTTATAATGGTTTTTATAATAAAAATTATAATTTCTAAAAAAGTTTTTATATGTTTAAAACTACTATTTTCTCAAGTGAATTGATTTTCAAGTCCTTTTATTAAAAATAATAAAATTAATTTTAAACACTAAAAGAAAGTTATTTTTATAATATAAAAATTATTTTTTAATTCGTAATATCAAAATTATCTTAGGGTGAATTTTTGGTATTTTTCTGAAAGGTTTCAATTTTTTGATGAATATTGAAAAAACACACCATCGTAGATAAAAACAGTATTTTTCATTTAAATAATAATTATTATTAAAAATTTATTTTAAAATAAAAATATATAAATAATACAAGTATTAATACAATTTAGGTTATTGGAATCATATATATAATAAAAAAAATTAATATATTTATTTATTTATTGAACTTTTGAACGTCTCTTTTACCCGCCTTCTAGTCACATATGCGGGATTAGCATTAAACAAAATTTTACCACTTCTATGAATTGAATTTGAAAAAAAAGTACATACATGGTTTTAATATGTATGAAAATAAATTTCTAATAAGATCAAAATATTATTGGTGAATAGTGAATAGAGAATTTTATTTTCCACAGTTATAGGGTAAATCAGGTATATATGGGTAAAAATAATATTATAAAATTATAAAATTACCATAAAACTTGTCCTCAATTAGTTGGATGAGTGGGTTTAATCAAAAAGAAACTGTTAGTATAAAATATTATCCTTCTTAATCCACTTGTGTAATATTAGGACATTTATTATATTTTATTTAATGAAGAGTTAAAATTTTCATCTTCAAATTTTAATAGCCAAATAATTTTTAATATAGGGTTATACATAAGACCAATGAGACTTTAAATATTCATCAAAAATATAATAAATTTATCTATATCATGATAATTTATTTATAATTGTTTGAAATTAAATAATTAAATTTAATTATAACACAATAATAATGTAGTAATAGATATTAAAGGAAGAATCAAATAAATGATATTAATAATATTAAAATAAATATAATTTTATATATTTGAATCCATACAAAGATTTTTTTGATGATTATGACATGTTATGGATGAGTATATGTAGTTTTTTTAAGGAATAATGTTTTTAGGATTTTATAAAAAAAGTCAAGTAATGAATAGTGTCAAAATTGACATAAATGAAATTTTAAAATAAATAATAATTTATTAAATGATAAAAATTTATAAAATATATATATTTTTAAAAATAACCTGGATAATTATAAAGATTTAATAAATTATAAAATTGGGGTTCATTTGTCATTTTATAGTAACTATATTAACTCAATAGTGTAAAAATACAAGTCGTTACGGTAAGAGTTAAATTGTTTAACTAATCGTCAAAGACAAAAGATATGGTTAAGTTTGTGAGCTAAACATGTATAAAATTAATTGGTAGAGAATATTTACACCAATACTCATATAAATTCTAAATAACTAACTTTTGAGCTATTTGAAATTAAAATTCAATTTAAAATAAATTAATAGTTTTTGAGTTTCCTAAAATGCCCATCCTCCCTCTTATAAAAGGTCACCTATCCTTGTTTTTTATTCACACATTTAAAGCCTTTTTGTTCATCCAACCCCTATCTATTTGTCCTCCCAACCTTCCTAGATTTCTCATAGAATCCTTCCCTTGGGAAGAAGAAAACTCAAGGAATCCTTTTGGTACAAACCCAAAGAAGTTACCCAATTAAGAGGTAATGTCTTCTCTCGAGCTCCTTTCTTAATTATCCTTCCACACCCCATACACTATATTTATTCCATTATTTTATGAAAAAACAGTTTTATAAATATACTATTATTTTTTCTAGTTAATTTTGTGACATAAACATAAAAAAACCTCCATCTAATGCATATCAAATATATTGTTTCTAGGTACAACGAACTACTACCTCACGAAATGATGATTGTTCATTTTTTCTTTACCACAAATCATGGTTTCCATTATGATAGACATGCTATCTATATATGTTATATATAATATGTAATATATCATTAATCTTATTTACTCCTTTTCAGAAAACATAACTTTTTTACTTCCCATTTGGTTTTAATATGATAATCTCATTTGAGAAAGTGTGGACTACCACCCCCTCAAAGTGATATGATTCGTTCACACACCACATAGAATGTATGAAGGATGGGATTAGTGAAATTATATTATATATATGATATAATAATGATAATATAATAATTATATATATACATATAAATTCATATACATACATATTTCATTTACATACATTCTATCAATATGAAAATTAAAATGGAAATAGTGTTCATGCGTACGTATGGCTTACTAGATCCATGAATAGTGTATTCCATTTCATACTTATTTATGATATAGATTATTGTAATATAGATATAATTTTTATAAATTATATTTATATAATTATTTACATTTTGGAATCATGATATAAGTAAAAGGACCAACAATATAACAAATTAAGACACATGTGAAAAACAAAGAAAATATTACCCGAAGTGAAACCTTAACATAGGATCGATACCAAGCAGGTAATATAAGGTAATAATAAAATAATTTGTAATATTAGATATAATAATATTATTATGTTAAAAAATATATAATAAAATTATATTTATTATACAGGAAACTTGATCAAATTTGAAGACAGTCAAGACACAAGGTAATGGATTTATGTCTCACCTTTTTTTGAGACACGTGTCTCATACACTACTTGATTCTAATAAGTGGTGTATATAATATCCATGAATTTATTTTATGGGTATTATCTAGAATATTATGATATTTCCCTATTATTATTATTTTATTTCTTACATGGGGCGTTCAATTATATATATTATATAGTGATGAGTATTGATTTCAAAATCACTTCCATATTTGGGATTGTTTCGTTTTATGTCTCCATGGGGGAATATTTTTCATCCATGTCCATATTTTCTAAAAATGTTTTCATAATATTTTTTTCTATTCTTGTATGGATGTTTAATGTCATTTTTAACCATTTTGACTTTTTTAATTCACGTTTTTAAATGAATCGTTATTAAATTTTCCAAACGAGGTACTTTTTAACTTTTTTAGAAAAGTACAAGAATATTTTTTTAACTTATATGGAATGAATATTTTTTTACGCTTTTATGATGCCTTGTTACCTTGAAGCTTCCCCTATAATATTACAATGTTATCTTCCAATAAAATTGCTTCATTTAAAATTTCATGGAATTTTATGAAAATAAAACTATTTCAGTGAAGAAATGATATTCTCCTAAAAAAACTGCTTTAAATGTTTTTCATAATTCCATCATATGTTTTCAAATTGGTTTCAAAAAGAAGTGTTTTGAATAAAAATTATTTTTTAAAAATTTATTTTTAATGAAAATTCATGTTTCAAGTGATCTTTCAAAGTCCTTCCCCACCTATGATGACATAATTTGTTACTGTTCAAGAATATCATTCATATTCTTTCTATGAATGGTTTATGTTTTGATGACATGATTTTTAAGATACCCAATTATTTTCATGGGTTATTAATTTCATGAAATGATTATGAAACCTAGATTATTTCAACAGGTTATGATATTATTACACGTTTATGATTCCCATTTTTTTTTCATGAGTTATGATATTATTGTTTATGATCTTGTGGAACATATATGTGTGAATTCATTATGATATAGGTGGGACATATATCTCCCTCCAACGTTGGTTAAAGATTTATATCTAATGATATTAACTAAGATGGTCTTGGTAGTGAAACATGACTACTAAGATAGTCATAGGAGTGAACCATGACTAATAAGATGGTATGAGGAGTGAACTCATGCTACGAAGATGGCGATGGGAGTAAACCATGACAACTAAGATGGTATGGGGAGTGGACCCGTACTACTAATATGGTCTTGGTAGTGATGTGTTGTCTATTATGAAAATAATTATATGTTTATGTGTTTTACACCCCTCCATGACTTATTCTTGTGTGATTTTTTCAGGTCTTATTATCTTTATTTCATTGTGATTCATGTCCTATGAACTGTTAATATTTATGCCATGATTTCTATTATGAAATTTGATATTCGGGGTATGATATTATATTTTTATTATCACATTATAATGCCTTTATTCTCATGTTTATTCTTACATGTATCCCTAGTTTACCCTTACTGAGCATCTGAGCTCACCCCTTTTAAGATTATTTCCCCCACGTTATGATGATATATACTATATTTGATGTGTCTAAGTAGGGTTATAGACATTAAGAACCTAGTGAGATATTTTGTAGCTCATTTATATACCATTGTTATGTTTTCATGTTTCCAAAAGGCACTAGAAAAATTATGGTCTTTCTGCATCTATATGTATAAATTCTAGATATTATAAAAAAGTAATGTAATGTCCATGTACATCAAGCTTAGGGCTTTACACCATACATTCCAACCAACCACTCCATCATAGTCCCATGAATAACACAACCCAACAAGTCACCTCCATCATCATTGGATAGAACAAACTACATAAGAAAACACAATAAGCACAAATACACAAAACAACGCACATCCTATCTTATACAATGTATTCACTGGATTTCATTTTATTACTTATTTTTTTAGCATGATAATTATCACACAAAATATATTCCATGGGAAACCAATTTAGTAGCCAAATATACATTCTTACCCTTTTATTTGAGGTGAGATCGTACAACAACACAATAAGGATCTAAAATCATATTATATACAATTAAAACAAGGATTCTAATAGCTATTATTTTTAAAAAGGCAATAACCAAGAATTACTTCATCAATAATATATAAGAAGCATCAAAAAATGCGATTACTCCTCTTCCACGCCAATTTCAGATATAAAAATTAATTATATTTTTTATTATGACCCTTAATATCTAGTAGATGGAAATAAAAAATCATGAAAATCACACACATAGCATGTAAACATATCAGAACAAGGATCCTCTACCCTGAATAAACTTTTTGATCTCATTGTGCACCTCATATCGAAAAAGAAATGACCCATAAACTAAAACCGCACAAGAAAACTTTGGACTAACCTGAACCACACTAAAGGATTTTCAATAACACATCCCAACATATCTCAAATAAAACCAAAAAAATTGTACTGAATCCCTAGGAGAAGAATACAAGGAAAATAATGTGGAAAAATATGAGAAATCACCTCATATTTCCAATACTTGACCATCAGAAACAAAATATCTATATAGGGAAAACAGGACTGGAAGAACTCCTAAAATATCCTTGGGGATTTTTTAGAAAATGAGAGAGATAGAGATGAATGAATGATAAAATAAAAATCTGAAAAATAGATATAAACAGGCTGTAATATTTCTGATTTACAGAATAAAACCCAAATTTATGGCATTAAATCTGTAGATCTGAAAATGAAAGCATTAAAACCATCCTTTAGATGATAAAACCTTAGAAACCTCAAATTCTATTGAAAAACATGCTACTTTAGTCTAGAATTAATTTATGGCATAAACACCCTTCTTACGGCATAAACCCATTATATGATCTTCACCTCAATTGCACACAATCAATAAACATCCACCCATACAAGCCGTAAACTACCATATTATTCCATAAACACCTATTTTACTTCATAAAATGCCTATTACAGCTCAAATGTAGCTCTAAACTCTATCAAACCTCCTCTAAACTCCTATAATCCCAATCCAACCCCAAAATCAATAATGTAATAGATTGGTATGGTACAAACCATTACATTAGAAACCTATAAAATGATTCTCAGCCTTAAGAATCAAAACCAAACCCTAAAATGAATGTTTTTAAAAGAACCACCCTATGAGATACCTCTTTAGGATCTCATTACACCTCCAATGACACCAACCAAACATTTCAACCAAAATACCCACATAACATCCCATACAACCAAATCACCGTAGAACCACACCACAACCTCTCACCTAGCACAACACCGCCCATCCAATTCTATCCACATGCCACCACATTCCACACATCCATCCACATCAACATCTCAACCTCCACATAGCCCAAACCAACCAATACCACAACCAACTCATAGTATTTCCTTTAGCATGCAAATGAGATAATTCTGACTTCCATGTCAATATATTATACACTTTTGGTGGAACTGACTCTTCCACATGGTTTTAATCACTTCAGTGTACAACACATATTGATTAGTATTCAGGTCCTATGCTTTTAATATGTCATAATATTATTCACATATCATACATCACACATCACACATCACACATAAACAAGAAACAACACATCTCATAAAATAGTGAGATCCAAACATCACATCATCAAAACAAAATAGGGAAAAGAAAAAACTAAAAACAACTCTTGGTACTGGGCACACATTTTTGTCTCTTTCAACCATGTACTCTCATCTATGACAACATTCCTCTACAATATGTGAACCAAGGGAATGGCTCAACCATATATTAACTTCTCTTGATGATCCTAGATCTACACTGGTTTCCCCATGAACATCGCATCATCCTTGATGTCTAACTCTCCCGAGTAAATGATGTGGGAGTCTTTATAAATATACATATGAAACTAGTACACATGGAAGATATAGTGGATCCTCTACAAATTTGGTGATAATTCCAACCAATATTTCACCACACCAACATACCCCAACACCTAAAATAGCACAATAAATCAAGTAGAAATCTTACTCCCCCTACCAAACCTATAATACACTCATCGAGGGGAGACTCTCATAAACACATGGTCTCTATCCTATAACTCTAGGGACTTCTCTTATGATAAATATAGACAGACATATAGTCCTTCATCACCCCCATCCTCTCTCAGACCAACTTTATCTTATCAATTGTACACTATACTACATCAGTACCAAGAACTATTTTTTCTCCAGCCGCCATCCAACAAAATGAAGAATGACATAGTCTCTCATACAACACCTCAAATGGGGACATGCCAATGGATGAGTGATAAAAAAAATTTATAAAAACCTGGAAAAATGGAAATTCCTTACCCACATATCACCAAAGTCTAAGATTCAAGATTGAAATATATCCTCCACCATCTGTATGGTCTGCTCTATCAACCCCTCTATATGAGGGTGGATTATAGCAATAAAGTGAAACTGGGATCCAAAATCATGTTTGAATCCCCTCCATACCCATAAGGTAAAAATAGGATCCTAGTTATAAATGATGGTCCTCGGTACCCCATAAATCATAACCACACTATCCACATAGCACCTTGCCAAAACATCCATAGAAATTGATCAACATATCATTAGAAAATGATCTGACTTCATCGTAAACTATCACTAAAACCACATCACAACCTTCCTAATCTTGGGGTAACCTATTGATGAAATCCATCAAGATATTATCCCATTTCCACTTAGGAACATCAATGGAATGTAAAAAACATCTTGGAGCATGGTTCAATGCTTTTATCTGTGGAAAAAACATACCTCTGTCCATAAAATCTTCCACCTACCATTTTATCCTAGACCACCCAATTTGTATCCTCAAGCCACGATACATATTTGTCACACTAGGATGTACTGCTAAAGGTGATTGTGAAACACATAGAAAATGCTCTCACGCATCCCTTGAGGAATAAAAAACCTCACGCAAAACAAAACATGGTTCTGGACATCCTCAAACCATTCCTAAATGGAATATTTATGGCCAACAATATCATGCATCACCTCTACCTCTAAGTATTCCAATTGAGAATCCTCCACCTGATACATCAGGGATGAATCAACAGTCATCTAATAAAGATTACCATGACCACTTCTATCTCCAATGTCAAGATACATCACTAAAATATCCTCTATCCCTTTACAAACATCTACCGACTCTCAAATCACAACTCCTCAAGAATTCCAACGTAATGCATTGGAAACTATATTACCATTTCTTGATATGTAATATATATCAAAATCATAATCCTGAAGAAAATTTGTCCACCTCTACTAGCATTAATTTAAATCCCACGGAAATAAAACATATATCAGGCTCTTATGGTTCACGAATACTGTAAAGAGCTCACTGATAAGGTAATTCCACCATAACTTTTGTGAAAACACAACCACCACTAGTTCCAGATATTGTGTTAAATAGTTATTCTCACAGGAACATAACTACCTAAAACCATAAGAGGTCAATTATCTATAATGTATCAACACACATCCCAAAAACATATGGGATGCGTTACATAAAACCACAAACACCACACCGTACTTTGGAACAAGCACTCACAAACTTATCCTTCAGGTAACCAAAAACTGTGTAGATTTGATCAATCTATGAAAAAACCTAGTCTGTTATGCTCAATGTAGTCAATAGGGATGAAAATCAATATAAATTGAGTATAAGCCTCTAATAATATCTTGTGACACTAAGTAAATTGTGATCCTCTATCATGTTCTTGGGTGATGACAAAGAAACAATTCTATCAATATTTGATGGGTCCGCTACCACACCCTACCGAGACACAACATGTCCAAGGGAAGACACCACTCACATTCAAAACTCATACTTGAATAACTTTATATAGAGCTGGTGGTGTTGAAGGACCTATAAAATATCTCTAATATGCTCGATATGATCCTTTTATGACCTAATGTAGATCAAGATATCATCAAATAATACAATGAAGAATAGGTTCATAAATTCACATAACATGGATTTCATGATCCCCATGACCACAAATAGTGTGTTCGTAAAACTGAATCAAATGACCATGAAATTGATGTTTCCATACCTCCAACTAATGGAATCATTTAGAATATCCCAATCCTTCACCCTAAACTAATTATATCAAGATATCATATCGATTTTTGGAAAACCAACTATCCCCTATTAGATGGTCAAAAATATCATTTATCCATGGAAGAGGGTAATGGTTCTTGATCGTTATTTGATTCAACCTCCAGTTTTATAAACACAAACTTGTACTATGATATGCCTTCTTCACGAACAACACCAGATCCACCCAAGGAGACACATTGTCCAAGATGAAACATCTATACTTTAGATCATTTTCCTACAACCTCAACTCATGTAACTCTTTAGGCACCATTCAATAGTGAGTCATTTAAGTTAGAGACATGATCAACTGTAACTCTATTCCAAACAAAATATTGTTCGAATGGGTAAACTTCATAACATACTCTAGGAAACCATCGTTGAACTCCCCCAAAATCCTGGGAAAATACTTAACTTATTACTCCACTTATATCTCCACCAACTATAGAAAAATAATATATACTTTATTACCTCCCATTCAATTACTTCACTCTCTAACGAACACTATCATTGGTCATCCACATCAGAAAATAATACTCTCTTATAGAATAAGTCCATTACTATATGCATAGAATATAACCAATCCATGTTTAAGATAACATTATATGAATGTATCTACTATAAGAAAAAGTCCCCCACTAACTGATGTTAACCCATCACCAGTTTTCATCCCCATCAAAGATCAAAAAAATAATCTTGACCACTAACCATCAGGGATAACATTAGTGATACTGTAATCCACTCCACATTCAGTCCCAAAGAATAGACCAAAGAGGGAGAAACAAAGGATTCTAAGGAACCTGACCAAACAAATCGCACAATAGGGTTGACAATAAGATAATTGTACATCTAACAACTCATATATCTATTTGTACTGTTGCCTCTAACATGGGAATTTAGCCATTCCAAAATCCAAGGCATATTTTTTTTAGATTCCAAAACCATGACCCATTCCCGGTCTCTATAGATGGGGACCATCATGAAGTTCTCCTATAGAAACACCATCTTCTCTTATCCGCTGAACAAGTGATGATGTTCCCCACTGCTGAAACTGCCTTAGAGGAAACAGTTGCTGTTACCGAAAACGGAACTAAACACCAACCTAATACTAGCCTCCCTAAGTTTCTAGACACTGAGTTTGGTGGTTCACATTTCCTCCACAAAAGTAGCATAAAAATAGAAAGCCTCCAACTAGTTCATGGAATCCACATATCCTAGAAGAATATAAAGGGATCTTCCAGGATCATATCCCCTTGTCCATAACCCTAACTTCCTAAACACATGTTACCCACTTCCTATAACTCTACTCCTTAAGATACCATGCTAGAAACTCCCTTAAAGATCTACTCCCAAGGAAAACATCCACTCAATATCCTCTACCTTTTTCACCAAAATATATGTAGGGGCATAAATAGAGTGAATAAATACATGATCACTGGGAATATAATCCTCCAATAGATGTCATGCTTTATAATTCTCATCTGGGAAAACATCTGTATAAAAGTGTAGGATTTCCTTGAACCGGATCCATATCTCCCTCATGCATAACATCCCCTATTGAATGTAGAGTCTCTCATTCCTATTTTCTTCACTTGTCATTAATTATAAGAACTCTTCCTAGAAATACCTCTAAAAATATAGCCACAACACATATTCCTCCATATGATCAATATAAAATAGCATTCACCATAGACATGGAGCTCCCTCAACTGACAAACTACCAAAAAAACCCAGAACTTAACCCATTCATGGATAGACTGAAATAAATCTCAATATCCTCCACCCATTTCTCTATCTTCATATCTATGATTCTCCCCTCATTCTTTCCCAAACTCTTTTTATAAAAGACACACAAGGCCTTCTTCCATTCATTATCCTCCTCTGTTGGATCAACCCTCCAATGATTAACTAGATCATCCTATTGAATCTCAACTTCCTTAACCACTCATAGATGACTAAAAAGAGTCATTCTTAAATAGAAAATAGAATATCCCAATCCTAGTAGCATAGAATTTTGTGAATATTTTTGATTTAATTCGATTTATTTTTTCACAACAACTTAATTCAGACACAAACACAATAAATAATGATGCATGTTGTAAGAACCTAGTTCTTATTCTTGAGGTACGGTTTTCTTATTTTCTCTTTTCCTTAAGTGTTTTTGAGAAAATAAGGAAAATGGGAGAAAATCCTAAATTTTTTGACTACACGCCATGTAATTTTCCACACGCAGTGTACTTTTTCCATGTGGAAGGAGTACACAGGGAGTGTAGGTCGGTCGACGATGATGGGTGTAAAAACCGACTAAACGTCGTGTAGTGGGTATTTACACGCTGTGTAGTTGGTATTTACACGTCGTGTAGTTAGTCGGCCGGAAAACAGCAAGGCGTTGGCCAGATGAGCAACAGTACATGTCGTGTACTCATGTATTACACGTCGTGTACTCGTGTCGACAGATGAACAATGCCACACTGGTGAGAAGCCGCTGAAGGAACAGTTAAAAAATGAAAACTACACGCCGTGTAACCAATAGTACTCATAGTGTAGTATGTTTTTTTCAATTAAAATGGGAATTATCCTCCCCTGTTCATAGGGAAGGCTTAGAACCGGAGGAGAGCTTAGGAGGATGGCCGAAACTTTGGAGATCACCAGATCGAGCACCGGGAATCCGATTCTGCCTCCGTCGATCTCGTTGGAACCGTATGGGTAAGCCCTCTCCTCTCCTTGAACTGTTCTTACCAATTATTCCTCTAAAAGGATTTATTTACGTTTGAAAGGGAATTATTTTTCCTTAGATCTAGGTTGTTCTCAGGAATTTCGTGTGTTGTTCGCGTATATCGGTCAGGAGCAATTGAGGTAGGAGGTCTAGTGATTATTTCCAACTATTTTGGTGAATTTTTGTATTGTTGTGATATGCGCCCATGAATGGGGTGTCGTATGGTAGAGGCCTTGTATAATTAAATACCTATAATTTCATAAGTAGTTAAATGAACAAGTATAATTGTTGTTTGGGATCACTTCTTGGATCCAAGACCACCCCTGGGGTGAGTTCCTCTGTTTAGCCATTTGGCCTGGTTACCCGAGGGTATACCGTGATTTTAGCATGTCTTAAATTGTCTTGAGATGAATTTTATATAAATTTCTTGTTTATATGTTTGGCATGGCCCAGATACTTGTTTAGCCTGAGGGTAGTGTTGTGATTAGCCTGTGGGTAGTGCTCTGTTCAGACTAAGGGAAAATTCTTTCGTGCATGTGGGAAGTAGATTCTATGCCTGTGGGTGACACTTTGTAAGCCTCTGGGAATTATTCGATATTATTGTGGTCAGATTCCTATGGGAATAGATTCTATTTACCTGGGGGTAAGGGTGTACGTTTTTGAGGACACCGATTGATTACTTAGAAATACACTGTGGTGTTTTTATGCTATTGAATGATTAAATGAATATTAAAATCAAAATATATATGGTAAAGTTAGTTACTTTTTAGTACTTCCTAGTTTATTGCATTTTACTACTGCACGGTGTTGTTGAACATTTACAGTGACAGTTGGGCACAGATCTTGGTGGATGCCTACTGGGATTCATTTCTCACACCATGTTTGGGTCATGTCTTCATCCCAAACAGACTATATATCTACAGGTATAAATAAGGGAAAGGGTCCCTATATAGGTACATGAGTTTTACTGAGGTGTAGGGGAGCATGGGACCGAGATCAGGCTCGCGATGCTGCCAGTTTTTCTATTTTGTTTTGCTTTACCTGTCATTTCCATTGTATCGTATTTTACTATTGTGTAACATGTTCTGGATGTTTTCATAGAATAGTGGCATGCTGAATCTTGACATACATATATTTATATACATGATTTCTGGTTCTTTTTATTGTAGTTGTTCATTTCAATTATGTATGTTTTACTTCTTTCGTTGCTGTTGTATGTTTGTTCTTGTATTTCGCCGCACTACACTTTGACAAATGAAGGCATAGTTTCCCCACTATCAGACCTGGGCCCTCACTGCTAGTCGGCAGCCTCTAGCATTTGGGGAAATGCACTTGATTTCACGTGGAAAACCGGTTTCGGGGCACCCGTGGAGTGGTACCCGGATCCGGAATGTTACAAAGTGGTATCAGAGGAATTTTCTTTTCGTTGAAATACTATTTGGAGCCTTATTCAAGGATAGGACGGAAATGGTAGTTGGTAATAAGTTGTTTCCAAGAGTAGCTAACCCGTGTACAGGGAAAAGCCAATTTACTTCGTGTTTCAATATTATTGATTTTTCAATTTACAGTTGATCTGATTTTCACCATGGGGTGATGCACTAGTGATCGTGTTGTTTATATGTTATCCATGGTTTCTATTTAGTTGCAAACCGATTAGATGAGGGTATTCCATATCATGCATCATTTAGGCACATGCTAGAAATCACAAGCCATACATCATTCCATACCATATAGGCGCATTAGAAATTGCATGCTATTGTGATAGTTATTGTGCTATAAAAGCATGCTGCTTTGATAGCTGCTTTGATAAACACCTGAAAAGTGATAGGGTATTTTTTTTGTGTGAACCTGTTGATAATATGGACGCCAAACTTTGGTTTTTGGGGAGTATGGGCCCTCAATGATCATAATGTGGTGGATCATTTCCTTTTTTACTTGTAGATAACATGTATAGGATGTCAAGATTTGATTTGCGGGGAGTATAGGCCCTCACGGATCAGAATTTGGCACTTAGGTGTTGTTTTCAGTATTTTATGGGTACCGGAGTAGTATCTGAGACTTACTATCTGGAAAACCCAGGATACATGCCGTGTAGTTCCTCAGACACACGGCGTGTGTTCTTCTGTTTGAGAAGAAATGGAAACTTTTTACATACACGCCGTGTACCCTAAGTATACGCTGTGTAGTCTCTCTCTATGTCATAGACCATATGGGCTGGGACACGGTGTAGGTAATGTTTTGGGAAAAAAACACTGTGTACCGGATTTACACGCCGTGTAGTGTTGACCCAGAGTTCTCCCGTGTAACTAACAATACGGATGGAAGAGGCCTTGAGACATACACGCCGTGTCCACCATGGAACATGCCGTGTAGTTTGACCAGGGGACCCGGCCGTGTAGCTAACAAAACTGGGTCGGTGTTACCTCTTCTTGAACACGTCGTGTACCTGAGGGACACGCCGTGAAGTCCTTACCGGTGGGAGACCGTGTGGAATTGGTCATGTGGCTGGGAAATGGGGTGGTGTACACGCCGTGTGCGGGTGTAACACGCTGTGTAGTGTCAACCGAGTAGTCAGTAGTGTCACAAACAACACGGCCAGTTGGAAATTAATCCATACACACCATGTAGATGTTATACGTGCCGTGTAGTCTTGTTCAAGTGAGTCGTGTGGCGTAGCTGTGTAGAAGGACTCGGGTAGGGAAGAGGGATTAAAGTGCATGTCGTGTATTTAGAAGGCATGCCATGTGTTTGGGGTGTTACATGGATAGTTTAATATGGGGTACACGCCCATGTGAATGGCTTGCGAGAACACTCGGTGTAGTATTATACACGCCATGTAGTCATGTTTCGTAAATTTTGAAAAGTTTCCTTCTCCATCTCCTTGTTTCGGTCTTTTATAATCTTGATCTAAGGTGTGTGTTTGACCTTGTAGAGTCATGACGCCGAGACGACCATGTGTTTTTCACCAAGAGAGTGGAAACAATTATACTCTAGAGATGGTAGGCCATGGGATATCATTGGATCCTTCAGCAGAGCCAGATGCGACGCCAACCATTATACCGGGTATAGGCGCGGATGCGTAGTTCCGTGAAGGCTTCATGCGGTTCATGCAGACATTTCAGGGAGCACCGCTGGCTGCCACATATATGGTCAAGCTAACTCATATCTTTCATCAGCAACATCCACCTACATTTTTAGGGGATGACGGACCACAGGCTGCGGAGTCTTGACTTCGGTCGATGCAGACTATTTAAAATCATCTAGAGACGCCTCTAGGGTGGAGGGTCAAGCTCGCGACGTATATGCTGCGTGATTCCGCCAAGAGGTTGTGGGATGATACCACCCAGTCAAAGAATCACAGATACATGGAGTGGGAATATTTTTAGACATCTTTCTATGACTTCTTCTTACCAGAGACACTGAGGGTAGATAGAGCTCGAGAGTTCATGAATCTAAAGTAGGGCGCTATGTCGGTGATGGATTATTCTGCTCGTTTCACTGAGCTTCGGTGTTTTTCACCCGTTCTGGTAGGTGATGAGAATTTGAGGGTTAGACACTTTGAGGATGGTCTTCGATATGACATTCGCGCACTGGGGAATGTTTTCAGGTTTCTTACTGTACATTCTATTGTGAACCAGGAACTGATTACTGAGAGGAATCTAGTGGTGTAGGCCAGGGCGGTTCAACACCAGTTTCTTGTACTATTTCTACTGGAAAGAGGAAAAGACAGATGTACTTCTATCACTGTGGTTGTACAAGACAGAAGAATGTTTCAGGTGTCCTAGTCACATGCTACTAGTGTGGTAAGGAGGGGCATAAGAGACCGCAGTGTCCACGTGACCCAGTAGAATGCCGAGCTTATGGCAGGATGGGGCATCTGCAACGATTTTGTAGGGTGTTTCCACCAGTGACTAGTGAGAGGGGTTCTGTGCAGACTCCATGTGTGGGAGAAGGACTAGAAGCTTCTTACCAGTCGGTAAATTAGAATACTTCAGGGCGTGCAGGCAGAGATGGTGGTCATATCCATGGTAGTCAGACACCAGGATCTCAGAGGCAGCAGGGCGGGACAGCTCAAGGTACCCAATCTGTGTCGCAGGGCCATGGAACTGGGTAGGCATATGCAGTGCAACAGACCCAATAAGATCAGGATCATGGACCTTCTACTGTCAAAGGTACTATTTTAGTAGCATCTGTCTTATATTCAGTACTTTTCGATACGGGTGATGGACATATCTTTGTATCTGTGCCTGTTGTAGAGAGCCTTGGGCTTTGTGTTTCTTCTTCTGATGTTATGATTCTAGACACTCTGTTGGGGACTAGAACGACTGGTGTGCGTCTGTGTAAGGAGTGCCTCATTGAGGTTGTTGGGTGTCACTTCCTTTAGAACCTCTATGTCTTAGAGATGACGAGTTATGATGTCCATCTTAGGATAGACTGGTTGGTTCCCTTTCGAGCCTTTGTAGATTGCAATCATCGCAGGGTGTGTTTCACATCACTAGAGGGCGGAGAGTTTCTATACAAAGGCGGGTGGGATGTTCAGGTGATTCGAGATGGACCAGAGCATCGCGGGCGAGGTGGATTCACAGCCTAGATTGTGAGTTTATATCTGGATGATTAGGGGTCTTTTCAGAAGGACTGCCCTCCAGTGGTTTATTGTTTCAGGGATGTCTTCCCAAATTACTTTTCAGGTCTACCTTCAGAGTGTGAGGTGGATTTCTCTATTGAGATTGTGCCAGGAGCGACACCAATATCCATTCCTCCTTATATGATGGCTACACCTGAGTTACAAGAGTTTAAGAGATAGTTAGATGAGTTATAGTCAAAGGGTTATATCTGACCCAGTACTTCTCCTTGGGGTTCTCCAGTCCTTTTTGAGAATAAGGAGGATGGTACCCTCAGACTCTGTGTGGGTTATCAGAAGCTGAACTAGTTGACGATCAAGAACCAATATCCCTTACAAGGGATTGATGATATTTTTGATCAACTCTGAGGTGCACGAGTTTTCTCGAAGATTGACTTGAGATCTAGATGTCATCATTTGTGCATTAGACCATATGATATACCTCTCACAGCCTTCAGAAGTAGGTATGGTCTATATGAATACTTGGATATGCCATTCGGACTCACGAAAACAAGAAGTTTTCATGGATCTGATGACTTCTGTGTTCCATCCTTATCTGGATTATTTTGTGGTAGTATTCGTGGATGACATCTTGGTGTACTCTCACACTCGACACGACCATGCCACCCATCTTGAGATTGAATTGAGTACACTGAGAGAGAATCGGATATATGCTAAGCTCTCAAAGTTCCACTTTTGGATGGACCAGATTCACTTCCTGGGTTATATCATTTCAGAGGAAGGAGATGCTGTAGACCCCGAGAAGGTGAGAGCAGTAGTTTCCTGGGAGCATCCTAATAACATGTTTGAGATACAAAGTTTCTTAGGGATGGATGGTTACAGTAGGTGATTCATCCAGGACTTCTCCCACTTAGTAGCGTCGTTGATGGGTTTGACTAAGATGGGTGTGAAGTTTGTTTGGTCCGAAACTTATGAGACAACCTTTCTGGAGATGAAGGGAAAGTTGACATCAGAACCAATCTTAATACTCCCAGAGCAGGGAAAAGAGATATACAGTTTAATGAGATGAAACATGTATTGGGATGGGAGCTGTGTTGATGTTGGGAGATCGAGTTGTTGTGTACGGGTCTTGGTAGTTGAGATGACATGAGAGGAATTACCCGATGCATGATCTCGAGTTACCGGTAGTTTTTCATGAGTTATTCTATTGGAGACATTATCTCTTGGGAGAGAATTTTTTGTTTTTCACCAACCACAAAAGACTCAGGTATATATTTACTCAGTGTGACTTGAATCTGAGGCAGCAAAGGTGGGTCGAATACCTTCAGTCCTTCAATTTTGAGCTTTTCTATACACCTGGAAAGGGTAATGCAGTTTCTAATGCACTGAGCATGAAGAATTAGACACAGGCGGTTCATGAGGCCAGTGGTGAGTGGTAGCTTATGGCTTTTTTCTCTAAGATGCATTTGGAGGTTCACGGTAGTTAGGGGAAAACCTGTCTTTCATCTTTAGCTGTGACTTCTACCCTCCTGGATAGAGTGAGGATGAGACAGCTATCTGATTCAGAAGGCCTAGTTCTACGAGATTCTATGGAAAGTGACGACCCTCCTCCTAGTTGGATGATAGTCGATGATGAGGTATTGAATTTCCATTGATGAGTATGGGTTCCAGGGGATATACGCGAGGAACGGATGTGGGAGATTCATGCTTCAGCTTGTGAAATTCATCCCAGAGTTACCAAGATGTACCATGACTTGAGACGTCAATACTGGTGGCCGGGTATAAAGAGAGAAGTAGCTGGTTTTGTTACGAGATGTTCCACCTGTAAACAGGTAAAGGCAGAGCATCTGAGGCCATCCAGACTGTTATAGCAGTTACCCATTCCAGAGTGAAAATTGGATGATGTCGCGATGGAATTCGTGACTGGATTGCCGACGTCACCACGAGGAAATGATGTCGTGTGGGTTGTTGTGCACACACTCACGAAGGTAGCTCACTTTTTGACGATCAAGGAGACCGTCGGTGTTGACTAGCTCGGAAATTTGTATATCTTAGAGGTCGTACATCTTCATGGGGTCCCTCGTTCTATTGTTTCATATAGGGATTCCCATTTTATGTCTCGTTTCTCGTAGAGTTTTCAGAGGGCACTGGGTACACAGGTGCTTCTGAGCATAGCTTACCACCCTCAGACTGATGGCCAGTCAAAGCGTACTATATAGGTTCTTGAGGACATGCTGCGTTCATGCGTCCTCGACTTTGGGGGCTCTTGGGATAAGCATATACCCTTAGTCGAGTTTTCCTATAATAATAGTTTTCAGGAAGCTATCGAGATTAAACATTATGAGGATTTATATGGTAGGCCATGCTCATCAACATTGTGCTAGATGGAGGCAGGTGAGGAAGCTTTACTGGGACTACAGCTTGTGCAGGAGACTTCTGAGCAGGTGCAGTTGATTCAGAAGTAGATGGATACTGTGCAGTATCATCAGAAATCTTATGCTGGTCGCCGCAAACGACCCTTGTAGTTCGTGGTCGGGGATCAGGTTTTCTTTCGTGTTTCAATGAGGTTGGGAAACAAGCAGATCAGGATATAGGGTAAACATTCACCGAGGTATGTGGGGATATTTGAGATTTCGGAGAGAGTCAGGTTGGTTGCCTATCAGTTGTAGTTACCACAGAGGTATCGGGTCATGCACGACGTTTTCCATGTATCTCAGTTGTGCCGCTATCATTCAGACCTGTCTCACTTCTTTCAGCCAGAGGAGGTTGAGCATCAGATAGATGCATCCTCTGAGGAGCATCCAATTCATATTGTTTATAGGAGCACGAAGGATCTCTACGGCTAGCCAGTTGCTCTCATACGGGTTCTATGGCAGCATGGCCGAGTGCCAAACGAAACTTGGGAGCAGGAGACCGACATACGTGCTCAGTGGATAGAGTTATTCTGTGCGTTATATTCACCACCCTTAGAAGGGAAATTTGGGGACCAATTGCTTTAATTGGGTAGTTTGTAAAAACCCGGTTCTTATTATTGAGGTACGGGTTTCTTCTTTTCTCTTTTACTTGAGTATTTTTTAGAAAATAAGGAAAATGGGAGAAAATTTTAAATTTTGTGACTACACACCATGTACTTTTCCACACATCTTGTACTTTTCCATATGTCGTGTACTTTGGCCATGTGGAAGGAGTACACAGGGCATGTAGGCTGGTTGACGATGATGGTTGTAAAAACTGACTACATGCCGTGTAGTGGGTATTTACACACTGTGTAGTCAGTCGGCAGGAAACCAGTAAGGCGGTGGCCAGGTGAGCGACAGTACATGCCGTGTACTTAGGTATTACATGTCGTGTACTCATGTCGATAGACGAAAAATGTCACGCTGGTGAGAATCCACTGAAGGAATAGTTAAAAAATGAAAACTACATGCCATGTACCTAATAGTACACACCGTGTAGTCTGTTTTTTCACTTAAAATGGGACGTCGCCACCCATGTTCATAGGGAAGGCTTAGAATTGGAGGAGAGCTCGGGAGGATAGCCGGAACGTTGGAGATCACCCGATCGACCACCGGGAATCTGATTCCTCCTTTGTCGATCTCGTTGGAACCGTACGGGTAAGCCCTCTCATCTCCTTGAACCGGTCTTTCCTATTCTTCCTCTAAAGGGAGTTATTTACGTTTGAAAGAGAATTCTTTTACCTCAGATCTACGTTGTTCTCGGGTGTTTCAAGGAGCATTGTTCACATATATCAGTCAGGGGAAATTGAGGTAGGTGATCTAGTGTTTATTTCCAACTACTGTGGTGAATTTGTGTACCATTGTGATATGCGCCCATGAATGGGGTGTCGTATGGCTGAGGCCTTGCATAATTAAATACCTATAATTTCATAGGTAGTTAAATGAACATGTATAGCTATTGTTTGGGATCGCTGCTTCAATCCAGGACTGCCCCTGGGGTGCATTCCTCTGTTTAGCCATTGGCCAGGTTACCCGAGGGTATACCGTGATTTTAGCATGTCTTAAATTGACATAAGAGTAATTGTATATAAATTTCTTGTTCATATGTTGGGAATGTCCCGAATACTTGTTTAGCCTGAGGGCAGTGTTGTGATTAGCCTGTGGGTAGTGATCTGTTCAGCCTGAGGGAAACTTCTTTCATGCTTGTGGGCAGTAGATTCTATGCATGTGGGTGACACCTCGTAAGTCTGTGGGAGTTATTTGATATGCATGTGGGAATATTCCTATGGGAATAGATTCTCTTTACCTAAGGGTAAGGGTTTACGTCCCTGAGGACACCGATTGTTTACTTAGAAATACGCTGTGGTGTTTTCCTGCTATTTAATGATTAAATGAATATTAAAATGGCAATATATCTGGTAAAGTTAGTTACTTTTGAGTACTACTTAGTTTATTGCACTTTACTACTACACACTGTTGTTGCACATTTACACTAAAAGTTGGGCATGGATCTTGGTGGCTGCCTACTGGAATTAATTTCTCACACCATGCTCGGGTCATGTCTTAGGGCCCAAACAGACTACATTTCTACAGGTATGGATAAGGTAAAGGGTCCCTATATATGTTCATGAGTGTTTCTGAGGCGTAGGGAAGCATGGGACTGAGCTCAGGCTCACGATGCTTCCGGTTGTCCTGTTTTGTTTTGATGTACTTGTACTTTCCATTGTATCATATTGTATTGTTGTATAACATGTTATGGATGTTTTCATAGAATGGTGACATGCTACATCTTGACAAACATATATATATGACTGCTGGTTCTTTTTACTACAGTTGTTCATTTCAGTTATGTATGTTTTACTTCTTCCGTTGTTTTTGTATGTTTGTTCTTGTATTCTGTTGTGCTACACTTTGACAAATGAGGGCATAGTTTCCCCACTATCAGACCTGGGCCCTCACTGCTAGTCGGCAGCCTCTGACATTTGGGGAAATGCGCTTGAGGTCACGTGGTGAACCGAGTTCAGGACACCCGTGGAGTGGTACCCGGATCCGGGATGTTACACATGTACCTCTCCAATGCCACTTACCTTAAAAAAGGTCCACCTTACATGTTTTTTCAGTAAACTCGGAATCCATTCACTAGATCACAAGGGGCTAAAATCCTATTTCTAAGTTGGCATCCTTGGCCTATTTCACGCACCAAGATCAAATGATATATTTTCCTTACAAGACCATGTAAACCTCAAATTTACTAACTCCAAAATTCATCCAATCTCTCAACCAAATCCTCTGATGCCACTGTTTCATGACCTCCTCCCACCAAATATGTCACAAGGTAGGGAGAGAGACAAAGTCCCCATAACTCTCACCTCCACTAGGCCCTAGGTTGGTGACTAACACCAAAGATATAAAAATCTAACAAATTAAAAGAATTGCACTCTTTAATATAAAATTGGATTTGGATATTGGATAAAAACCCACCAAGTGACTATAACAGATAAAAAATGGAAACCCAAAAACTGTCCAATGATGCATGAATAAAGTAAAAGGATACATATAAAAGTCTCTAAATATATCAAAATACAATTCTATGGAAGTAACACAACAACATCTCGCAACCCAATCAAGAAATATCCATATTGGTCCTAGAAGTCCTCTTAAAACCCTAAAAATTGTTTATATTCATGGGGTGGGTTTATAATTATGCTCAATAGGGATATAACCAGGGCCTCAAGTGCACATAATAAAAGAGAATTATAATGGTTTAGGCCCTTTTTATCATTACTTGAAGGTATATATGGTGGTTGGGTTGTCTAAGGAAAGTCTAGAGGTGTTGGGTGTAGTAAAGGGGGTGGTTAGGTTTTTTGGAGGAAATGTTTTTTTAGGGGATGATGTAAAATCTAGGTGGTATATCACTAATGGGAGATCTATAGTAATGTTGTAATTGTAGTAATGGTATATATATGAACTAATGGTAGATCACCAAATGTGGATCTGTAGTAATAGAGGATCTCCAGAAATTGTAGATCACTAAACAAATGATAGATCTCCAATGGTGGATCTACAGTCACAATGAATCTATAGTTACAGTAGATATTTGTACTAACAATACATCACCAATAGTGTATCTATAGTAACAATTAATCTACAATAATGGAATATCTCTAAAAAATGGTAGATCACCGATGGTGGATCTATAGTAATGATGGATCTATAGTAACAGTAGATCTTTTAACTAATGAAAAACCACCAATGGTGGATTGAAAATAACAATATTATAATGTATGATCTCTATAGTGAATCCAGTTTTGCAAAATTTAAAGAATTACCCTTTTTGAATTTTCTTTGATGTAAAATGGTTCCAATACCTTAATTAATATAATTTAAAACCATTTCAAAGGTTATTAATCATTTCTTCTAATTTTTAAAAGTTTTGAGACCTTTTAATTTGTAATACTATGTAAAATTAATGAGAATGCCTCTAATGGTCAGTTAAAACTGTATCAAATTCCAAAGGATTCAGATATGATCTCTCTAAAGAGATGATTCTTCCATTTTTCTTTCCTCATTGTTTGGTTTTGAGATGGGAGGTTCCCAATCCTTCTTCCATTGGATTCATGGATCCCTATTTCTAGTGTTGGTTCAATTTTGTAGCACCCCAACCTGATTTTATACTTGAATAATGTGATGGTATGTATTTCCACAATTCCTTAAGCATGACTCCCCATTGTCTAAAGGTTATCGACTAGAAACAAGGGTGTAAAAAAGTGATAGTGGGGAGACATTACCCTTTGGTGGTGATAATAATAATAGTATATAGATAAATATATCAGCGGAAGAGAGACCATAACCATAAACTTTCTATAACAAAACCAAAATAGACAATATCAACAATAATAATCAGCAAGTTAAACAAGCCATTTACAAAATAAAACATCACATGATACCACTTGTAAAGAATAATAACCATTGAATACCATATCTATTCATACAATACACTAGATAAATAGTATGGTCTCCCTTGGTCGACCTCAATACATACATATATAACCATGTTGAAACTAAAAGAAAACTCAAAAGGTAAACTCCAACTAATTTAGGAACCTCCAAGATCCCTTTCCATCCATCCCATACTAATATCACAACAAGATAACTAAGGTATAGCCCATAAGCCCGAACCATTTCCTGATTATAATGACACAAGTTCTACATGCGTCCTGAAGGGACTTTGTAGAGTGAGAATAAATATTAGTAGGCCACCGCTAATGTGTGTCCATATTAAATCTCTAGTAATGCAGGTGTATCTATAAATAAATAAAAAAGAAAACATGAACTTCATATAATTAATATTAGCTTCCCTTATGATCAGCATCCATAAGAAAGTTATCACATTCCTTGGGAAATACTGGTATACCACGTTCCCCTAGTTGTAGATATGTCGTATAGTGGAATTTATTCATATATATAACTAAAGTGGTTAGGATCCTCAACTCAAGTCTTGAGGCATCCTCTTTTGAATGAAAATGTTGAGATCCCTTGGGAAAATCCAATAAAAGTATCATCAACACCTCAGGAAAACTGATAGATCATGTCCAAATAAATATCTGACGTCCCAAAGACACACCAAAAACATATACCTGGTTCCACATATCTAAGCTCATAAAATCATAATTATCTCAAAGTCCAACATTATGAGGCACCCTGATGTCTTTATTCTCAATAATAATCATCATCAGATTAATAGATGACATCCTGAGGAATGGTATTATATACCATCCCAATATCCTAGGTCGCGTCCTAAAGTATCTGGGTGAGCCTCATCCCACAATTGATGGTATCAATACCTTCAACCAATGGATCCTTACTATAAAAATGTATTTCAATGACAAGCACCTCCAACCATACCAATGGACAACACCGTCCTAAGATGCACCTAATAGAGGCCTTTACCCACATGAATGGTCAATGCCACCTCATCATCTGATTCTTAATTGAGTGAACATGACTCTAATAGCACATCATCCTATCCTGATGAGAATAAATCACCCAAAAAAAGTAAATAATTTATTTCATTAGGACACCTCAATCCCTTGAAATCGTTCCACACAAATTGATGGTCATCACCATCCCATATCTCACGGGCCATACGCATAACCGGATTAATTTGTCACCTCAAACCGAAGATCATGCCGCCCAACCAGTGATCAATATAACTCGTAGAATCTGGGCCTCTCCCATCCTTACTAACCATGTTTCTACTTCCATATGGTCAATACCATCTCAATTCTCAATCAAATACCATTACATTCTATTGGAACCGAACAATGCATAGCAGCAGTATATACAATTCAATTAAATTAATTAAACACACCTGGTCTAACCTATCCAAGTTGAAAATAGCCTCTAACCTGGACTCACACTTATAAACATGGAAATTTCATGCTCAAAATCTTCCTATGATACCAAATAATCAATTTAAAAACAAACATTTAATTTATTAGGGTCTCACTCAGTCAACCAACTGAACACCAATAAAGTGCACCCCTAAAACAATTGCAAAAACATACAGAAAGATAAGAACCACCTACTTCATGTTAGTATACATTTTATTATCCAATATCAGCCTCCAACTTGATCTTATTTGGAAGAAATCAGCATTTTAGATTAATTCACTGAAAATAGCATAAAACAGCTCGCACTGATTTGGTTCACCCTATAGAAATAGAAAAGAAGAAAAGAAAGAATGGGATTCAATGTATTATTTATTCTCTTCCAAATCACCTACTAGTGATATAATCGGAGCTATAAAGACAAATATAGCTCAAACCTTGAAGGGGGAGAAGAATGAAGGATATTCCTATGTGTGTGGTGGAGAAAAGAGGAAATGACAGAGATACCATAAATAGATTATAGTTTCATTTTTTTCATTTCTCTCACTTTAATTACCCACATGGTTTGGCCACACGATCTGTCTAACTGCATGCCAATCGTGCGTCTCCCATAGCTTAGGAACCCCACCTCGCATGTTTGGGCCACATGATTTGGCCAACTCATGCAGATCATGTGTGAACCCCTATGATAAAAAATGCATTGGAGACTCAAGGCCATGTTCCCCCTCTGGAATTATTGAAAAACTATATCCATATCCAATAGAGGGTCGCATGGTTACTCCTGGGAGGCCGCACAGATTGTTCAAACTGTGCACCTCTATCTATGCACCCTAGAAAAGTTTAGTTTCTTGGATTTGACACACTCAAAACCCATATGAAACCCTAAAACACTTTCCAGAACATAAAACCCATCTAAAAAACAAGAACATAGGTCAAATAAACTATTGTAATTATGTTCATAAGATCAAAGCAAGAGTTAAAACGCTCACCAAACTCCAGAAATTCAAATAGGTTAAGGATTTAGACCCACACCAGAAAATTGAGACATTAAAATATCCCCACCTTAGCATAGATCATACCTAAGATATAAATAATAAATTTAAGATGGTAATGAACATACCCATCTCATTAAAATCAACCTGGTGTTCCCCAATCATCAAGTCATAGGAAAAATCACTCAAGGTACTCCCCGCCATTAAATTTTCCTACTTCGGTCACTTTCCAAGACAAAAATGTAAAAATTATGATAGTACACCAATAATACCTGGACTCAAAAGTCCCCCCGTGAGGCATCATCACTTTTTCACCTCATTATTTTCTCTCGTTTCATAGCTAACTCCCATCAAGTCCTGCATCTCATTAGATGCCCACCATGTTCCCTTATCGCACCTTGCACCTATGAGGTCCTGCGTCCCAAAAGATGCCCAAAATAACCTTTCCCCATCGAGAACCCATAAATACCATATCTAATCAATACCCATATTCCAATTAACCTCAAATTAAACATGCACCTCATCGATTCCCATATTCCAATGCACCTCAAGTAAGACACGCATCCAATTATACCCAAATATAAATATCAATTCCACGCACCTCACAGATATATATATATATATAACACATCTGATCCAATTAGAACCCACTATTCAGCACCTGGTTAGTCCAAAAACTACCCATTAACCTTGTTCACCAAAAACTATACATTATTACAAAAGGTCCAAGCCATGACAAAAAGGAACTCAGTCATGACCATGGCGTACCTATGACTGTAACCTACTCCATATCCTTATCTACACCTAGAAGCTCTAGAACATGAACCTATCCTAAAGATACATTTCCTATGACCCGACCTCCCTATGGAAATACACAAGCTACCAGCCACTTACCCCGCTTTTGGGTTGCATATATCTACCACAACCACCACGTGCAGTTGAATCTCAGCTACCAGCTCCTGGTATCACTTCTAGTCAGTCCTCAAATCTCTGATTCTTCCTTGATCCTTGACTCCTGGATATCCAAGAAGTCTTCTTGTAGAACCTCTCAAGACTCCCAACCTGTATACATTCCTAGAACTTATTTAGAGGACACTCACACTATATTCGGATATGCCTCGACTGCCCTCACTAGAAGCATACCATTGATGAAGACCCACTCCTTGATGATCTACCCAAGTCTTTAGACTAAACACCGTAATGAAACTCCTCTAATCTCTGCTTCTAAATATTTGAAGCATTACCACTGAAATCACCAAGTTCCATCACCCAACTCAAATATGACTGGATTGTCAAATTGACCTTGGCTATCAGTGCCTGATTCCATACTTCGAATAATTATGTTAACTTGGATATGTTTACCTACATCATAATGGTGTTCGATAGAAAATAAATTAAATTTATCACACTAATATTTTCATCTTCCACCATATTGGGTGCAAAATGAATCAACTTGGTGAATGTTACTATGTAGTCCACGATGGACATATCTCCCTTTTGATGTTTCAAGAACTCCCACGATCCTCATTCAATACCATGTATGACTTGAACTAGGATTTCCCTAAGATACTCCCCAACCATTTCCCAAAATCTATAATATCTTACCATTGACACGCCTATATCGGAGCCTATACCTATGTCTCTACCTATAGTTCATGCTCATCTTGGCCCTCTGGCACCTCATTCTGACCCTCAGAAGCCTCAACCTATGCACAATCATGCGGTACCATATCATCACCAGCTTTCTACTCCATTAGATGTTTCTCATGTGGTAACCCGCTAAATACCAATCATGATATTCAAACAACCATAATATATATATATAATGTAGAAAGGGAAAGTTGTAACAAGAAGCACAATATCACTGCCCTTAAATTACCATGTCACAACCATGTCCAACAACATTCTGGCCTCATGTCCCCTTATCCACCCATATCAGATCCAAGTATCAATAATCATCAAGCCTCATGGTCACTTTTCTACCCATAAAAAAGTCAAGAATCACATATATTCTGAGGTAGTTGAGTTGAATTCCACCCAAAAGGATAATCATGAAAACACTGTTTAAAATATTCATTGAAATTTTAAAAAGTTTACACTTATAAAACATCCTTGTCTACCCATATCAGAGCCAAAAACTTACATATATATATATATATCACATTTAACATAACACACAGATTTTTTTGAAGCTGCATCCCTTGGATGGCTGATTAGAATGCCACCAAAGTTATTCTAAGTAGGAAAACATTGTTTATCTTCCATTGTTGACACTTTAAACAACCCAACCCATTTTAGCACAATCCAGGTTCCAAATCACAATCACAATTATATGAATAAATAACATCTATTTATATGTACCAATAAAGAAATTATAAACAAGAATCACTTTCCATACCTGGACAAGGGTCCCAAATCATCCCTAACCATACCATTCCAAGGGCCGCATATCACAAAATATAACAAAAATAGCCAAGTACACCACTAGAGGTTGAAATCATATCAACTATAATAGAGAAAATTTGATAATAAATTTCCTTCCATGGTAAACATGGAATGTCCCTCATGCATGGGGATATAAGAACCAAAAAATGAGCTATAAACCTAGTTCTGACAACATCCTAATCTATTTTATTCCATAAAAACTGTTAATATCCAAAAAAGGAAAAATAAACTCCTTTGACACCAATTCTGACACAACTACCCAATTCCCCACTTAAATAGTGGGAAAAGTCATATTTTGGCTAGTCCTTAAGCTTGGGTCCTTATACGCCAAAGGCTGCTTACTATCAGTGATGGTGTAAAAAGGGTTTATTGGGGAGACTATACCATCTAGTGGTGATGATAATAATGTTCTATAAATGAATATAGAAATGGAAGAAAGACCATATCCAGTAACCCGCTATAATAGAAGTAGAATAGACAGCAGAAACAATAATAATCAACAAGTTAAACATGCCATTTGTAGAATAAAACATCACATGATACCACTTTAAATGAATAATACCTATGTCATATAATATCTGGTCATACAAAACACTACAAGAAAATTGTGTTAACCCATGTAGAACCGTAATACATACATATATAAGCATGTTGAAACAAAAAGGAATCTCAAAAGGTAAAATCCAACTGATTCAAGAATTAATAAGTTCCCTTTCCATCCATCCCACACTAACATCCCAACAAGATCACTATGTTCTACTTCTTGAGCGCTTACCCTTACCTGATCGTAAAGTCCCAAGGTCTACGTGCATCTCGAAGGGCCCGTGAAGGGTATTATTATAAATCTATGTAGGCCACCACCAATGTGTACCTATCTTAAATCCCTATAAATGAAGGTTTATCTAAAAATAAATAAAACGCACATGCACATCATATCTTAAATACAAGATTTCCTTGTGCTTGGAAGCCACAGGAAAATTATCACCTGCTTTACCCATTGTTTTTATATCACATTCCCCCAATTATATATATGTTATAAAATGAAATGTCTGCATATATATATATATAATGTGTTAAGGATCCATATATCAGGCCCTAAGGCATCCCCTAATGAGTAACAAGATGGATAGCCCTCAGGAACCTCCAGTAAAAGTTTCATTGGAACCTGGTTCTAACTGACACATATTTTCCAAATAGATATTTGACATCTCAAAGTCACACCCAAACATGTACCTGGTACCTCAGACCTTATCACATTTAATCATTTTTGTTGCATAGCCTGATGTCTTTATGCACTATCATGTCTGTCCTCCCAATAATAATCACCATCATCTCAACAACTGATGTCTCATGGAATGCTGATATCCATCCTCCCAATATCTTATCCCATGGCCTCAACTATCAGGACGAGCATCATCCCCCAAATGACAGTATCAACACCTTCAACAATTGGCTCATCGCCATTCATGTGGCTTTCAATGAGAATCACCTCGAACCATAATGATGTTCAACACCATCCTAATTTGAATCTAAGGGAGGCATCTACCCACACGAGTTTTCAACACCACCATATAATATGAGTCCTTTCTATGAACACTTGACTCCAATGGTATGTTGTCCAATCACAGTAATTTGAAATCACCTAAACATAATACCTAATACACATCATTCTGGCACCTTCTTTCCTTATAACCATGTCTCTCAACCTGATGGTTAACACCATCTCATATCACAAGGTCCATGTGTAACACCCCAAGCTTCTACGGTACGTTTCTCTTTGAATAATGCGATAGCGTGTGTTGTATGCAACATCGAGTTCTAACACACACCACAACCGATCAAACTAGCCGTTATGAATAGTAATACCTACTTTATAAAATTATATATATTTTATATTTCAAAATGGACTTCATTTTTGGATTCGGAATATTGAATTTATCCTAAGGTGAAATTTTGTTACTTTTCGGATAACTATAATATTTTGATGAATAGTGAAAATTACTAAATTTTAATTAAAAACAACTTTTTTAATCAAAATAATTTATATTAATAAATTATGAATTTTAGTGGTTTTAAATTATATTTAGGATATATTTTTACCATTTTATCCAATGGTGTTCATTAGAATTAATTTCACTTTGAAATTGTACCTAAACAATTGTCAATCTTTTGGTATATATTGTTTCTTAAAAACATGCTATTTGTTGTAACATCGGAAATTAATTATAAAATTAATTAATGCAACTTATATGTTTGGAATTTTGTAAAATAGACATCATTTTTGAATTTGGAATATCAATTATATCTTATGGTGAAATTTTGGCATTGTTCTGAAAAACTTCAAATTTTGATGAATAGTGAAAGTACTAAGTGGTAGTTAAAAAACTGAATTTTTTCATAAAACATAATTTTACCGCTTCTGTGAATGGAATTTTGAAAATCAGAGAAACACGGGTAATATCAAGAAGTAAAATTTGATTCAATGAGATGAAAATAATTTTTTGTGAATAGTAACTTTTTACTTTTATTTACCACAGTTAAAAGTAAATAGGGTAATTAAGGGTAAATATGATATTAATATTACCCTAACACATGTCCTAATTCGATTGGACAAGTGTATCTCGACCAAAAAAAACCTTAGGAATAAAATATTATCATTTAGGTCCACTTGGATTAGATTATGACATTTATTATTATTTAATTCAAAGAAGAGTTAAAAGAGTTAAAATCAAAGTTTATTTACTTAAACATTTTTAATATAGGGTTATACATAAGATAAATTCAATTGTAAATATTCATTAGAAAGATAAAAATATTTCCTACATAATAATATTTTATTTATAATTTTTAGAGATTACATAAGTTAATATATTTATGACACAATGATGATGCAGTAATTACCATAATAGTGAAAATTTAAAATAATTGATATTATAAATACCCAAATAAATATAATTTGAGACTTTTAATGAATTAAAATAATTTTATAGGATACTATGACATATTAGTATTGATTTAATTAACTTTTTTCTAAGTAATAATTCTGTTATGAGTTTCACAAAAATCAACTATTAAATAGTGTCATAATTGACATAAAAGAGTTTTTAAAACAAATATTATATTATTAATTGATATTAAATTCCTAAAAATCTAATGTTCGGCCAAGAGACATATATAATGATATTTGTATCATTAATGGACCACTTGGGGGTCTCTTGGATGTATATAGTATGTTTATTAACCATATAATAGAAAAATACAAAGAGACATTGTAAAAGTGAAACTAATTAACTAAGAGTTAATACTTAAAGATAAGGTTAATATAAGTACCCAAACCTGTCTAAATTCTATTGGTTGAGTGGTTTTAGACCCATAACCACCTTAAAATTTAAATAATACACTTTTGATCCTTTAGAAACCGAATATGAATTTATTATAAATTAATATTTCTAGCTTTTCCAAAGGTGCCCCTCACCCCTCTTATAAAAGGGAACTCCTCCTTCTCATTTCTTCACACCTTCAAAGCCTTTTGGTTCGGCCAAACTCTGCCAAAATACTCTCCCAACATCCCTCAATACATCCTAGAGTCCTTATTTTGTTCATAAATCCAACCTAGGAGCCCTTTTTATCAAATCAAAAGGAAGAACCTGAAGAAGAGGTAATGATTTCACCACCCTTTTCCAAGTTCCTTTCTTCTTCCACTTCTTCTCCATTTGTTGTTACCATTCTAAAATAATAACTCTAGTATCATATATATACTGTGATGTTATTATAAATATTTTACAACCATATTCAGTATTCTATCCACCCTTTTAATAACATGTCACCATATGTGCGTACGTACGGCTTACCGTCTCCACGTCATGGTGTAATTGTTATTCAATATATTATTATTTGGATGGGTATAATAATGATGTGTAACTCATGTAAATAATAAATATAACATGTTAATGATTCTGTATATATGATATACCATCCATTTATATATTATTTTCATGTCAAAAGAATGATATTTTCGCTTGTGCGTACGTACGGACTACCATCTTCAGGAACGCGATGAGATTCATTCTCCATCGTATCCATTCAAGTATAATTATCATTGATGATTTAAAAATGATGCTTAAGGACTTGATATCATTCTGTATATGAATAATATACAACCTATCCATGACAAACATGGATTATATAACAAAACTTATAAAAGAAAACGAGTAAGTTAACACCCGAAACGACAATAATACTAAGATACTATTAACAAAGAAATGTTAAAAGATAATATATGATATCATATTAATGTATATGATTCTTGTATAATTTAATAACAATTATTTCACCATTATATTGGAGTTTAACCTACCCTAACCAAGGAAAAGTACATGTTAAGGGTTTATTTCACAATCTCTTCACTATCCGAGGTTGTTTATACGTAATAATCTACTGGGATCTCTTTATCATCCACATCCATGTTTCTTAAAAATGTATTTCAAAACATTTTTAATATTTACAAGAATATGGGTTAAAGTCATTTATACCCTTGTTTGAATTTTTATAATTGGTTTATAGAGGAATCTTTCCGTCGTTTTCCAAACAAGGTGCTTTTTAACCTTTTCGATAGAATTAAGGTAAGAATGTTTTTTTAACTTATATGGCGGGTGAGGTTATTTTCCGCCGTTATAAAATTTTCGAAGCTTACCTTGAAAGCTTATAAGAATATTTTCAAAGAAAATGTTTTATTTCTAACAATATGACTCTTAAATGATTTCAAAATAGAAAGAGATATTTCTCTAAAAGAGTTTTGATTTCATCTATGTCAACATCCTTTGATGGATTTTACGCTTATTTGAAGTTGATTTATTATGATACAAAACTTCTATATTGTATTGAAGGTTTTGTGATATGTTTGACTGTGGATGTTCTATTTTTATACCATTCATAGTTTATGGTTGAAGTATTGACATTTCGTATGCTAATTTTAATACGAATGTTTATGTTATGTTTGAACCTTTTATTATGGGAATGCATTGGACATAATATGTGATGGGTGGAGCCCTCTATAGCTCCTTGATGCATCGGTAGGTATCATGAGACAAACTAGTGACTTGGCACCAGGCCTTGGAAAAATCTTATTTGTAGTCTTGGCACGAGGCCTTGGCTATGTGGTTATGATAGTCTGGCATTATGCATTCCATCATTATGAAAGTGGTTATCGATATTGCATGTGATTATTCGATTAGTAGAATATCCATGTGAATAAGTAAATGGCATTATTTCATTTTACTTTTTCCATACTATGTTGAAGTTCATGTTTAAAAGGCTTTTTTTTATTTATACATTGCCTTAAATGTTTATGCTTATTTTTGAAAGTTTCCGCTATATTGTTATCCTTACTGGGCATTTGAGCTCACCCCTTTTCTATGTTTTATTTTTCCCAGGATGTGAAGAAGTAAGTTATGAATGACCAGCAAGGATTTTTATGTGGGGATATGAGTGTGGAATATGAAGACTATGTTGTTGTAGTAGTTTTTCACTTTATGATGTAATGTAAAACTTTATGAGTATATCTAGTGTTTCCAAGGCTACTAAACCAATCAGTCTTTTGAGATTTGATCTTTCTTGTGATCATGCCAATGTTATGTAATAATGCACCGACTCTGGGTAACTAGGGTCGGGGCGTTACACCATGCCCATAACCTGATGACCTCATCACCTCAATCTGATGACCAAGTCACCCAACCTATGATAAACATCACTCATAGAATCTGGACCTCACCCAACATGAAAAACCATATTTCCTCATCCATATGGTCAACACTATATCAATCCACCGGAAAAGCCTATCACATTCCATTGGAACAAATAAATGCAATGAAGAATCACATACAATTCAATTAAATTAATTAAACAGACCTAACATAGCCTTCTCAAGTGTTTTTCAGCCTCTAACCTATCATCACACATATAAACATGGAATGGTCATTAATAAATTCATCCCATGATATCATATCATCAATCTAAAAACAAAAAATTAATTTATTATGGTCTCGCTCTGTCCAACTACACTATGCCTATAGATCACACCTCTAAAACAACCGAAAAACATAAAGAAAGATAAAAACCACTTGTATCATATTGGTAGATGTTCACTCATCCAATATAATCCTCTTACACAATATGATTTGGAATAAATTGGTGTTTTAGTCAAATTCCCTAAAAATATTGTAAAACAGCTCGCACGGATTTAGCACACCATATACTGAGGGAAAAAAACAAAAAAAGGAAGGGGATTCAATGTCTTACTAATATACTTCCACCATACCCAAATACGATTGAATCATAGCTCTAGAAACAAATATAACTCAAATCATAAAGGAGAAGAAGAATAGAGGATCTCCCCAATGCGCCTAGTGGACAGAAGAGGAAATGAGAAAGAAAACATAAATAGAAGGTGGAATTTTTTTTGTCATTTTACATACTTTAATGAATCTCACAATTTGGTCGCAGGGTTTGGCTAACTATGCACCAAATGTGCTTCTACCACTTCTTAGGAACCCTACCTCCCATATTGGGTTTGGCCAAATCGTTGGAAGCTTGTGTACACCCATATTCTAAAAATTGTAGAGGTTCCACCTCTAAAACCTCAGTCTTTTCAAGATATGTCTCAAAAGAAATTATTGGTACTATTTTACCTTTTCATGATTACATTATATTGGGGTTCTACATTGGGGTGTTTTGGGTAAAAATTATAGAAAATTGGAAGGGATAACGGTAGTGAACGGTTGGCGCATGGTTTTCCCAAACCGTGCCCCCTAGCCCCGCAAACCATACATCCCAGGATAGTGGGATTTTGAATGCTTGGTGCATGGTTTGTCAAACTGTTAACCCTTTAAGGAGAAAATGTGTACCCCTATAATAGAAGATCGCAGTTAGGGGAAACCACGCACCCCTACCCAACTAACCATGTGTGGCTTTTTAATCGACACAAAATTTATTTGTAAAATTACCCTACCCACAAAACACACCCAAATTGGACCCCACTCGACCTTTCATGTTATTTCAAGATTTCATATCCTTACATAAAAATTTCAATCCCTCTTAACCTTCATTCATGGTGATTTGAATCCTAGATTAATGACCTACACCTCTCCTGGTAAGTGAATCCTATACTTCTTGGTTTCCAATTCCTTCTCCTTTCATATTCTATTCTAGAAAGGGTTTATTCTTACTATTTTGATTGTATGTAGAACTATTTTTGTGTATTTAGACCTATGACTATAAATATAGTTCTATATTTAATATAACTTTATTTTTTCAATATAGATTTTTAATTATAGATTTAGATTTCATTCTATATCATTACACTGCTCAATTTTTGGGAATTTCTATTGGGAGATTACTCGTTAATGAATTGAGGTCGGGGTTATATAATTAAAATCAAAAGTCTTTATTTAAATTAAATTTCTTTATTCATATAGTTTCTATTCGATATTTAAAAATTGTGTTCATTATTTAATTAAATAATTTATAGAATTAATTATTTGAGGAGTTGTGTAATTTGGGATTTCAAGAATTATAGATTTTGAGATAATTAATTGTAGAATTAATTATTAGATATTGATATTGATAATTGAGATAATTATTTTTGGAATTAATTATGATGTATTGAGGCTATGAAGTATAAAATTAATTATGGAATTAATTATAGGATTTTGATTTTGTGAATATTAATTAATTAGTTAATTAATTAATAGGTTTTATGTACTTAATTATTTGGGTAATTAATTAAGGGGATTTATGTGATAAACTAATTGTGGAATTAATTAATGTTATTGATCTGATTATTTAATTATTCGGTTAACTAATGGAATTTTTATGTTTAACTAATTGTTGAATTAGGAAGGGAATTTTTGTGGATAATTAATTGTTGAATTAATTATGGTTTGTGAATAGTAACATTGTCATTTTGTTATGAAATAAAGAATGCGAACATTTTCATTATAATGTGTAAGGATTGAATGGTATCATGGTATCATGGTAATTTAGTTGTGAAACAAATAATGGAAACATAGTAATTCTAATGTGTAAGGTATAAATTGTAACATGGTCACTTAGTTGTGAAATAAATAATGGGAATATGGTCGTTCTAATGTGTAAGGTATAAATGGTAACATGGTCATTTATTTGTGAAATAATGAATGGGAACATTGTCATTCTATTGTGTAAGGTATGAATGGTAACATGGTAATTTTTTTGAATTAAATAGTGGTTATAATGAAATTATGATATATGATATCTCTTAGAAATACTTCATGATCCAGCATGATCCAAAAGCAGGGATTGAGGTATGGGTGTCTACAGGAACCTGGTGGTTTATGTGGTTTAATAAAGATTAATTGATAATGTGATAATTTTTTACTTATGCATTGTAATTATTTTTGTATACAACTATATACACTTACTATTGAATGGATATTGTTTTAGATGTCATTGGTGGTAGCTTGTTGAGTTATACTTGCACCCTACTCGGTCTGTCTGGTCAGTACCCATATAGACTGTGTATTCTAGATAGGTTAAGTGAAAGGATCCTCTATTAGATGGATGATATTGGATGGAGAAAGGATAAGGGGACCAAAAATGATTCGAGACCCACTTGGGGGAGTCGTTAGTGTGTTTATTTTGAGTTTAATTTTAGAAACTTGACATTTACATTGATATGACATATATTTTTCTTTAGTTTTGATATTTTATTTATAGTTTTTCCCATCTTGTGATACTAGTTATTTTAGGTTATCATTACATTTTATTTAGTTATTATTCTTATTTTCGTCTAGTTTATTTACTCTGATAAAAGAGGGTATAGTCTCCTCATGATCGATATATTAGACATTCGTTGTTATATGGAAGCCTCTGGTATACAGTGAGGTGCACCTAAGGTCATGTAGAGAACTAGCTTAGGGAACTGATGTGTGGAACCTAGGTTAGGATGTTAGAAAGTTGTATGAGAGGTTATTTTATTTTCCTTTTGCATTACTATTTGGGAAACATAGGCATGAGACTTGGAAGATTTGTGTCTTGGTTATGAGATCATTTATGGGATTAGTTATCCCATGTATAGTGGATTACCCAAGTACCTAGGGTAGTTATTGTTGTTATTTCTATTCGTTGTAACAGTTCAATACTATTTTACTATGGGTGATTCACTCATTGTGTTATGTGATTATTGTTTTTTATATTTTTTGAGAATTAACTCATGGCCTAGTATAGAATGAGAGTTTAGTTTCCATGAATAATTTTAGGCACTCAAGATTATTTTGTGACATGCATCATTTTAAGCATGCATGGGAAAACTGGTTATGGGTAAGTTATTAAAATTGAAATGTTTTTCCTTTCTTGTGAAAATTGAACTGAAAATGGTGCCTAACATGAAATTAATTTAGATTTTAAAATGATTCAAGATAATAATTATTGGGTGATTAAATTAGAAACATGAATAATCAAAACGTGTTTAACCTAGTTAACCATGATCTATATATAGTATGGTTAATGGCAGTGATAGTGCCTCAGTCTTGACCATGTGGTAGGGTTTGAGGAAATGACTTTTTATGGAACTTTTTATTTCTTGTAAATGTGTTAGTGTTGTGAAATGTCTCCTAAGGTGAATTTTTTTAATTTTAGAGATGTGCGTCTATAACGATGGTTGTTGATAGGATGACTAGAGGTCAGGGATAAAGATGATCTACTTGTAGTGGGACCTAATGTACCAACTGTGCTAGGTGAGGAAGTCGGGGATAAATTATGAGAGAACATTTCATGCTTCATGCAATTCATTGGAAGAGACCCATGGTGGGTTTTGAAGAGTGTGTATAATATCACGAGGGAGTTATAGTTGCATCACCCTCAAACTTTTACTAGAGCGGGTGGACCTGAGGGAGATGAGTTTTGGGTTGAGTCTATAAAAACTATACATGACCACTTTGAGACTCCTACAGAGAGGATAGTTAATTTGGATGCACACATGATATGAGGATCTACTAAGTGTTGTTGGTACCTTAAAGTGTGGACTGGACAGGCTGATGGTATGTTATGGAGGGACTTCTTTGAGAACTTCTTGGATCACTTCTATTGGGAGACACATAGGAAAGAGAGAGAATATGATTTCATGAGGTTGAATTAGAGGATTATATCTGTGATAGACTATTCTGGATTCCTTATATATTTTCAATTCTTTTCTTCATAATTGTAAGGGGAAATGATAGCTATGACGAAAAATATTCAAGATGGGATTTAATGTGAGATTAAGTCCCTTGTTAAACATATTTAGTTAATGAAGTTTTATAATATGATGAGTCAAGATATCATAACTGAGGGTAACATGGAGGATTCTAGTGAAAGATTGGTGGTTCTATCTAGATGATCATGAGGTACTACTTTTGAGAGTAGGAAGCATCGCTATGACAGAATCAACCAGGTTAGTGGGAAATAGAGTACACAAATAAATGGATTAGTTGCACAAGACCTTACTGGAGTGATCATTCACTAGTGTGGTTGGTCATGAAACTACTAGAGATAGTTCCCCCAACTACTATTATAGTTTCTATCTTACAGAAATATGGGGCATATAAAGTTGTTTTGAAGGACCGAGTGACAGAAGAACAGTGAGGGTTTATCAAGGTAGAATCAAAGTGTAAGAAGGGGTCTTCCACAACATATTAGTATAGCAGCTGGAGTTATACTAGATAAGGTGATAGAGTTATGAGATGTGGATCTTTGGGGAAAGAGTGTTAATATCAGCAGGGTTGCTCATATTAGGGGAGTCAGACTGTATCACATGGAAGATGGGTAGGACAGTTGCATGCGGTGTAGCCTAGTGAGTATAGACCATCAATAGTGAGAGGTAATATTCTTTTGGCTTCTACATTATCCGAATCCTTATTTGATACTATTACATCTCATTCCTTTATATCTTTAATACTTGTTAATGGTTAGATATTGGTGGTGGATTTCATGAGTGGGTTGTTAATGATAGATACACCATTGGGAGTATGATCTAGAGACATCTTTTAATCCAAGGGGTGTTCTCTTGGTGTTGAGGATTATCCATTTCTTTCGGTTCTTTACATTTTATATATGTCATGATTTTACATGATTATGGGTATGTGCCGGTTAGTATCATACTGATCCCACATTGATTGTTTCCATATGATATTGACCTTTATGTCTCCTAAGGGTGACAACTATATTTACTGGGGCCAGTAAGATATCTAGGCGGGCTGAGCATGGAAATTTACATTTAAATTGGGAGAGCTCACAACCCAGGTTTCTAGTCTATTACTAGATGAAGGAGGTGTAAAGCATGATTTCTTTTCAATTGTAGTGGATTAGTTTTAGGATTTATTTCCTAAAGACTTCTTCGGGTTTCCACCTGAGAGAGATGTGTAATTAACTATTGATCTCATGCTGGGGGATAATCTAGTTTCAATTCCAGCATACAGAATGGAAACTATATAGCTTCAAGGGCTCAAGACCTAGCTAGAAGAGTTAAAGGATAATGGATTTATCTCTCAGAGTACGTCACATTGGGGTTCAACAGTTTTGTTTTCCAAAAAGGATAATGGGAGTTTATACATATTTGCTGATTATCAAAATTTGAACCGGATAAATATAATGAACTAGTATCCTCTTCTGCATATCGATGATCTTTTGACCAGTTGATAGGAGCTTGTGTATTCTCAAAGAATGACTTGAGATCAGAATATCATCAGTTGAGAGTTTATAATTCTAATATACTGAGGATTTATTTTAGAACCAGGTATGGATTATATTATTTTTCCTTAATGCCATTTGAGATGAAGAAAGTGCCTATAGGTTTTATGTCCTTGATGAATAGAATATTCTATCTGTACTTGTATCATATTTTAGTAGTGTATGTGAATGAAATATTGGTGTACTCGATGACTTATGATGATCATTCCAAACACATTGACAATGTTCAAATTACACTAAGAGAGCATAGGCTATATGCCAAGCTATCTAAGTGATAGATTTCGATTGATCTGGTACACTTATTGGGTCACATCATCTTGGAGGAAGGTGTGTCAATTGATCCAGATTAAGTTCAAGAAGTGGTTTATTGGTAGTATCCCAATAATGTGTTCAATATATGTAGATTTATGGGGTTATTTAGATATTACTAGATTTTCATCCCAGACTTTTCCCATTTGGAAGTTCTTCTTTTAGGATTGAACAAAAAGGGGTTATAGATTGAATAATCATAATTTTTCTAGAATGATTTCAATGAGATGAATAATAATTTTACACCAACACCAATCTTGATCCTACTTGATCCAAGTGAGGAGTACATGGTGTATTTTCATGTTTATAGTACGAGACTTGAAGTTTTTTTATGCAAGGAGATGTATTTATGGTTTATGAGACTCAGAAGTTTATTCCAAATGAATTGAACTACCATACACAAGACCTTGAGTTGGCTGTAGTGTTTCATGCTTTAAAGTGTTCCTGAAATTATCTTTTGGGTGAAAATTTTATTATGTATACTAATCACTATAGCTTAAAGTGCATCCTTTCAAAGTGAGACGTAAATATATAGCAGTGGATATGGGTTTAGTATATGAATTTTTTTTATTTTGAGCTAGCATATACTCAAAAAAAAGGGGAACAATGTTGTCGATTGTTTGAGTAGGAAAACTCTTACTCAAGAAGGTTAGGAGTCTAGTTCTAAATAGAAGATAATGACTTTGCTGATTGGGATTCGCATTGTCATTCAAGAGAGTTTATATCAGAAGACTCTGGTATTAGTTTTAGTGGAGTGTACACTTTTGAGATGAATTAGGGACATACAATATGAGGATACAGAATGTTTGAACTTAAGGGAAATCCTTGAATGTGGGGATTCACCTTTTGATTGGATCATATATTAGGATGTGGTCATCAATGTTAGTAATCTGGTTGTTGTTCCCGTGAGAATGCGATAGGATATTAATAATTAGTTTCATTCCTCTATGTAGGCATTACATCTAGGTGTGACCAAAATTTATGATAACCTATATTGAAAGTATTTTTGGGCATGCATTAAAAAGGATATAGTAGGGTTCCTGACATGATTCTACACTTTTCAGCAAGTGAAGGATGAGCATCAATGACATGGTGGTTTAATATAGTCTTCTCCCATCTTGGAATAGATGTGGGATGAAGTGACTATAGACTTTTTGGTGGGTCTCCCAATGATTATTTGGAAGAATGATGTTATTTGGGATATTGTTGATATACTGACAAAGGTAGTATATTTATTGCCTATACAATAGATTTTCTCAGTGGAGTAGACTGTAGAATTGTGTGTTCGAGAGAGAGTATGTCTTCACGGGGTTCCATGGAATATAGTTTTAAATCATGACTCAAGATTTACTTCACGCTTCTAAAATGGATTATTGAAGGTGTTGGGTACACAGGTTTTTTTGAGTACATATTTCCACCCACATACAGATGGGAAGTTAAAGCATACTATAAAGGTTCTTGAGGATATCTTTCAGGCATGTGTTCTTAACTTTGGTTGTTCTTCAGAAAAGTGCCAGCTTTGGGGTAATTATCCTATAAAAACAGTTATAATGATATTATTTAGAAGGAACCATATGATGATATTTATGCTAGGACATGAAGACCACCTCTATGTTGGACATAGGTCGTTGATTTAGAGTTTTTGGGACCGAGTATCATGTAGGGGACATCGTAGCAGGTACAGATGATTCGGAAATGTATGTCTATAGCTCAAAGTAGATAGAATTAATATGTTGATAGATTTTGATGACCACAAGAGTTTATATAGGGTGATCATGTATTCCATTGGGAGTTTCCTGGGTTAGGTCACTGTAGGATATAAGGACATTGGAAGTTGGTGCCTGAGTTTGTTGGACCATTTGAGGTTGTAAAGAGAATCCGGATGGGGCATACTAATTAGATATTCCTTAGAGATATAGTTTTATGCATGTTTTTTTCCATGTGTCACAAATTCAGTGATATCACTCAAACCCTTATCATGAGATAGATGTGGATGATGTTGATCTAGAGATAGATACAAACATTGAGGATCATCTGATACGTGTGTTAGATCGTAGTGAGAAAGTTTTTTGGGGAATGATCGTGCTAATAGATCATGTATTGTGGAAACATAGACATGTGTAGGTGGAAACATGGGAAATGGAATAAGATTTGAGGGCTCAATGGGCCAATATTTTTGACGTAGAATCTTATATAAGTTTTGGAGTTCATCTCAAGGATGAGTTTTTTTAAGGAGTAGAGATTGTAAAACCCTTGGATTTTTTAGTGATGTTTGGGGATCGTTTACAAGTACTCATTTCCCTTATGTTGGGTAATTTTTTGTTTGGGGGGGGGGGGGTTATTTGGGGTTTTTTTGAGTGAAAATTTGAGAAAATTGGAATGGATGAGGGTAGTGCACGACTGGCGCAGGGTTTTCCCAAATCGTGCACCCCATCCCAATAAATCGTGCAACCTTGGATAGTGATGATTTTCACAATCGGATTATGTTTTTTCAAACTGTGAAACCTTTAAGGAAAAACATTTAACACCTATAATAGAGGTTCATAGTTATGTGCATGGTTAGGGGAAACTGTGTGACCTAGGCCAGCTAACCGTATGTCACTTTTTAAGTCACCTAATTTTTTTTAAATTACCAAAACCCCAAAAACTCACCCAAATTGAACCCCACTACACCAATGATGTTATTTCACTATTTAAAATCCTTAAAAAAATTACAAGCACTCAAAACCTCCATTATTAGTTATTCAAATCCCAGATCAAACATCAACACCTCTCCTAGTAAGTGAATCCTATTCTGATTAGTCCCACCTTCCTTGTCATTTATTCTCTTATACTAGAAAGGTTTTATTCTTCCAATTTTGATTGGATATCGACCTAGATTCTAGGATCTACAACTATAATTTTATATCTACATATTTATTTAAGATATATTGATTTTTTTTAATCTTGATTTAGTGTTTTAGATTTGGATCTCATTCTATGTCGTTACATTGCTCAAATTTTGGGGATTTCTATTGGGTGATCATTCGTTAATGAATTTGGGTTAGCGGCATATAATTAAAATCCAAAAGTATTTAATTAAATTACGTGTATGTCATTGTAGAATTTATATTATATATTTACCAATTGTGTTGTTTATTCAATTAATTAATTTATATAATTAATTAATTGAGGAGATGTGAAATTGTGGATTTCAAGAATTATGGATTTTGAAATTATTAATTATAGAAAAAATTATGAGATATTGAGATTGAGAATTGAGATAATAAATTTTGGAATTATTTATGAAGTATTGAGGTTATTAATGAGATAATTAATTATTGAATAAATTATGGTATTTTGTCTCTAGGGATATTGATTGATTAATTGATAAATTAATTAATGAGTTTGACATACTTAATTAATTAGGTAATCAATTAAGGGGATTTATGTGATAAAATAATCATTCAATTAATTAATTTTATTTATGTGATTAGATAATTTTTGTTTTAAATAATTGAATTATTGTGTTTAAATAATTTTTAAATTAGTAGTGGAATTGTAGTGGATAATTAATTATTGGATTAATTATTTATTATGAATGGTACCATGGTCATTTAGTTATGAAATAAATAATGGGGACATGGTTATTATAATGTATAAGGTATGAATGGTAACATGATCATATTGTGTTGAAATAAATATTGGGAAAAATTTTAATATAATGTGTAAGGTATGAACGGTAACATTGTCATTTAGTTGTGAAATAAAGAATGGGAACATGTTCATTCTAATGTGTATGGTATGAATGATAACATGGTCATTTTTTGTGAAATATATAATGGAAAAAATTGTCATTATAATTTGTAAGGTATTAATGGTAACATGGTCATATAGTTTTGAATTAAATTACAGTAAAAATAAAATTATGAGATACGATATCCCTTGGACATACTTCAGGCTCTGGTGTGAGCCAAATTAGGGATTGGGGAATAGGTGTCTACGAGAACCTGGGGGTTTATGTGGTTAAATACATATTAATTGATAATGTAATAACTATTGACATATATATTGTAATTATTTCATTATATAACTGAATACACAATCTAATTACGTGATATTGTATTATTTTTCATTCGCAGTGGCATGTTGAGTTGTACTCACACCATACTCGGCTACCTGATCAGTACTCGAATGGACTTTGTGTTTTCTGGATAGATTAAGGGAAAAGGATCTGTGTTAGATGGATAATATGGGATGGAGAATGGATGAGGGAACCAAACATGATTCAATACCTACTTTAGTGATTCCTCTATGTCTTTATTTTTAGATTAATTTTAGACACTGTAAGCATACATTAACATTGAAAATTTTTGCTTTAGTTTTGATATTGTATTTCCAATTTTGGAAATCTTATGATATGTGTTCTTTTACGTTATTATTAAATGTTATTTATTTATTGTTATTTTTTCCTATTGTTTATTTACTCTGATAAAAGTGGTTACATTCTCCCCATGATAAATATATTAGACCCTCAATTCAATTTGGTGGTATATGGAATATGGGGCGGCCCACCTGAGGTCACATAAAGAACTGGCTTGGGGCACCAATTTCTGGCACCCAGGTCAGGATGTTACACCACCCTTCCATGTTCCCACTCGTGAATGGGTGGAAAAACATCATACAAATACAAAGTAGGGTCTCACGACTACTTATGGTAGGCCACACAATTTTTTCAAACTATGCACCTCAATACGCTTTCCCTAAAAAGTTGATTTTTTGGGCCGTAATACACTTGAAACCCATCTAAAACCCCAGGCCACTTATGATCCTTAAAAACCATCTGAAAATGAAAAATTTTCAAATAAACTCCATAAATTTTGTTATTAATATTAAATAAGTAGTTTTCATTCTCACCAAACTCCAAAAAATAAAACAGGTTGGGGATTTCAACCAACTCCAAAAACTCAAGACGTTGTAGATTTATCCCTATAGGCAGCTTCCTTCTATACAAGGACACCCTATTTTTGGTACTGTATATTTTTTTAAATCTTGTTTCTTCTAGGTGGATAATTCCTTCATTTCTTCTTTAGGTGTATCATATGGGGAGGGGTGCTTATGTTTATCTATGTGGAAATGGTAGCATCCAAATTAACAATGATAAGTGAATTTGTTAAATGAATTTGATACAGCGAAGGTAAATTCTTATCATGATTTTACATCTTTTTTATATTTAAATTTTGGATCTATCGATGTTTAATAAATCAATGAAAATCAGGACTAATGGTATCCCCTGTACTTGTGGTTTTTATATATGTTTTGATTCCAATTTTGTGTGATTATTGTGACACCACTATAAAAAAATGGTTAACCACTTATACTTGGATAATTAATTATTTTCACTAGTATATATGGTTTCTATTTTAACAGTAAATAAAGAAGTGTAATTTAATGAAATCCCCTATTCCTAAAATAGAAAATTTCATGGTATGTGTTGTAATTTGTTTTTGGATGCAGTTTTGTGTTCTTTCTTGGATGTGATGATGTGATGCATGGGAAGTGGAAATTTTGTGGAGTGTGTTCGGGTATTGGATATGATATGGTTATGAAATGGGACTATGATAGTGGATTTGATATGGTCGTGCAGAAGGACTATAATAATGGTCAGGGTGCAGTTGTGCAATCGGTCTATGATGGTTGCTGGTTACGCTAGTTTCCAAAGTACTAATAGAATTAAATACATGATAATGATATCAAATGGTAATTTTAAACAAATGAATTGATGATAGTCCATGTGGTTTAAATGTTTAATTATTATATAAGAACCAATGGATGGAAGTGGGAAACAAGGTTACTATCTTAATGAAATGGGTTTGTAATAGAAAATCTAAAAAATTTCTTAATGAGAATTAAAGGCTGAAATATGATTTTTGGATTGAATTATTCTTATGTGGGGCTATGAATTTAGTTTTTGAAGTGGTGGTGGTAGATATTGTGGGATAGATTAGGACTTGGTTATAAAACCATAGTATGGGGATTGTGTTTTGAGACTCCCTATGTATATACATTGTATCTTTTTTGTTATTTTTATATGCACACCACCCACATCGAGCATAATGTGCTGACACCAAATGTTTTAGGGGTGTTTTTATAACATATTGATGGGAGTATAGATGGATAGAAACTTACTCTTACCCACTCCCTCTTCTAGGAAATGAGAAATAAATTCATGGGATGTGATGTCTAGAAGTCAAATGTGCCAGTGTCGATTTGTTATATGATGTGATGTGATGGACCAGGTGTATTTGGGAAAGATGTGGTGAGATGGATTATGGTGGGGGTCATGCATGGTAATGTAGGGCATGATTTTGATTTCCTTCATGTTCATGATACCATACTACCTTATTTATGTGATGTTATTTTATATCCTGAGTGTCTATGGGTGGTATGTGATGTGATGTGATGTGATTTGATTCAAAAGAGGTGGGAGAACCAAAAGTTTTCCATTGGTGGGTGGGAGAAAATATTCAGTGGAAAATTGGTGTGGGTTACCTTTGATTGATATGCTTCATATTATGTTATTATAGTTGGATGCATTATTTGGTGACTGATCTATGGTGTGGATGATTTTGTTTAGTATACCTATATAGTTGTTGGTTGGTTCTACTATTTTCTCATGGGTGAATTAGTATTCTCTTTCCACATGTTGATGAGATACATTATTTTTCCTAAAGGGTACACTTGAATGATCACCCTATGTAAATGCAAAGTTTTTTAGGTTTCCATGTGTATTATGTGGACTGTAATGAACATTAATAACTCTTACCTTGGATAATTGTTGTGTCACTACTTTATGTTTACTTTTTTGGATTTACATTAGAGACTTTTATCTACAGCTATTTTTTTTATACATGCATTATTGGATGGTTTTTGAATTTATTTTAAATTATTCTATGGAGTTTCTGATTGATGATTCCTCTTATCTCACAGTCCTATTCATATTATAGTGGGTAATGCCTCTCATACATAATTGTTTTTATACCCTCGGTGCTAGTCACTAACCAGAGGCCTACTGGAGGTGGGACTTGGGGTCATTATCTCTCTCCCCTCATTGTGGTATATTTGGAGGGAGGGTTCACGAATAAATGGAATCAGAGGTTATTATTGATATATAGGATGAATTTTGATGTTAGGCATAGTGAGGATTTCATGGTTTGGTATAAAAACAGTGCTATTTTTCCTTTTTTTGTGACATAGGCTAGATAGACAAGTAGGGACACAAGATTTTAGGCCCATCTGTGATTTAGTGCATGTACCCTGAGATTATTTAACGACAAGGTGAGGTGGGCATTTTTTCAGGGTAGAGACCTAGGAGAGGTACGTGCATTATGTTGAATTGTGTTCTTATTTAAATTGGGTTGTTTTGGGAATGTTAAAATGAATAATTTTAATTAAAATGAACCCAAATAAAAATTAAATACTATTGATCCTAGAAAATTCTTTTTTCCTTTTCAACTATGGATCATGTTATTCATCCATGTGTGGCTCAACTAGTGGAGGTTTATAAGGTTGAACCATTTGATCTCCAGATGGTTGATCCAGTTGGGGATAATTATTACTGGAAAAAAAATGAAATCTTTTCAGTGGTAGGATTTGGGGAAGTATTATGGAATTATTCTAGATGTGGAGATAGAGAGATTTCTAGAGGATATCTAGATCACTTTTAGTTTTCTCAAAACCCCAGTGGGATAATGGTTCCCCCTAAAAATTAGTTAGATGTTTGGATTTATGAATCAGTGGTGGATGTTGTATCCTGGTTATAAAGAGGAGGTTGATGTTCCATGAGTCAGCATTGAGAAGGATTTTTGGGAAGAATTCCTTTCATTGAACATATAGGTAGGGAAAATTCAGGAGCTTCACTCCCTTAAAGAGGGGATTAATTCTATATAGGAGCTTGGGATCAAGTTCAAGGACCTTTTATGATTTTCCCCAAATATTTTTCTAGATGAGGAGTTCTGATCAAGGCCTATTTATGAGGCACTCTATCCTTCTATCTATTATGTAGTACTCTTTTTATGTTTCCAAAGTATTTGGGGGTTTAGAAGAAGGTGGAGGTGATTAAAAAGTGGCAATCATGAATAGATTTAACACAAGAGGAGAAACATTATGTTTCCTCAACATTTATAGATATGAATAGTAGATCTCAAGTACTAGGGCCTTTGAGGTTTCAACAAGTAGAGAGTCAGCCTCAGTAGCTTCCCTTATGGCCTTTAGGGGCAAGTGTTTTTCATGCTCTTCATAGGGAATTCATACCCGTTTAATTTTTTGTGGGATTCATGGTCATCATCAATATTAGTTCCTAGTGGATGATCTATCTCATTTGGGTAGGGTGGATAGTTTCAGCATCATACTCAATAGTAGTTACCAGTTAGTCCATTTCAGCAAAAGAGGAAATGGCCTTATGATCCACCAAGGGGAGATGGAGCATGTTGAGGCTGACCTAGGAATTTTCCTCATTTATAGGGACATAAACCTGATCTTTCTAATATAGGAGGTCATAAATAAGGATATATATGGTTTGGTCATGGTTAGTTACATGCAGTGCAGGAGGTAGTGCCAGAGGGGCCATAAATTGTTGAAGGTATTATTGGGTTTTCTTGTACCCTTATTTGTGCCTTGTTTGATTTGGAAGAATCACACTACTTTATTGCACTTGATCAAGCCCATGCTCTATGACTATACATAGAGATTATTCTCATTCCCATGTGTTTACTATGTTAGTTGGAGGTCACACCAGACTTTTTGATGTGTACCGAGGGTGTGATTGGTGATGGGGCCACATCAGTCTCATGGAGAACTTTTCTTTATTTAGATATAGTTGTGTAATGTCATCTTCAGCATCATCTGGTTGTATTCTATGTGTTCTCTTACCAACTAATTTTGGAGGAGAGTCTTGTTCCTAGATATTGATGGAAAGCATGTTGTTTTTGTTGGAAAGTGGAGTTTTAAGTGGGCATTTGGTGTGTGGATCCCCTTCCTTCTCTGATTGAAGGGATGTTAGTGGAGTCAGTCGATGTTGGGGTATAGGAGGCTCCTAAGGTTTTCAAATAATTCATGGATTTTTCTTCACAGGAGGCTATAACACTACCTTCCCGATGTCACATTGAGTTCATAATATACTTTTAGCCAAGTGATTCTCCGATTTAGATGGATATTTATTAGATAACACCTTTTGTGTTGCAGGAGTTGAGGATTAATATTGATGATCTAGTGCATAGGGTTTTCATCCATCCTATTATGTCTTCATGGGGTGCTCCAGTGTTATTCTCTAATATGGTTGATGGTAGTCTAAGGTTGTAAGTAGACTACCAGAGGTTGAACTAGGTGATGACCAAGAATATCTATCCTCTTTAGAGGATTGATGATATTTTTGACTAGTTGAGGGGAGCTATTTGGTTCTCAAAGATTTATCTATGGTTTGGATACCACTAATGAGGGTGAAGGATGGAGATATCTAGATTACATCCTTCAAATTCAGGCTTGAGAAATATGAGTTTATAGTCATGTCATTTGGTGTTATGAAAACAGCAGTTGTGTTCATGGGTATTTTGAACATTGGGTTTCATGAATTCTTATACTAGTTCATTTTTTTATTCATTGATGATATTTTTATTTAATCAAATCCATAGTAGGATCATTCCAAGCATCTTAGAGAAACCTTGTAGGTCCTTTAACACCCCCAGCTTTATGTAATGTTTTCAAAGTGTGATTTCTAGATTCAAGAGGCACAATTCCTTAAATAGGAGGTGTCTCATTAGGGTGTGGGAGTTGACCCGTCTAACATTGAGGTATTTTTTTCTGGGGATCTACCAAAGAATTTGGTAGAGGTTTATAGTTTTCTTGGTCTTCTGAGATATTATTAGACTATTGAACCCATTTTATCCTGAGTTACATCCCCACTAACTATGTTGACTACAAAGGGATATTATTTTACCAATAATGATCTGTGTCATAAAAAATTGGACTATCTAAGGAACAGGTTAGTTAGTTCTCCATTGCTTCATTAGATTAAGGTGTATGTGATGTTCAAGGTGTTTTTTGAAATTTTCCAATTGGGATTGGGATGCACGTTGATGCAGAAGAAGGTGGTGATCTATTATGGGTCTAGGAAATTATGTTCCCATATTCTTAACTATTCCACCAATGATCTGAAGAAAGTAGAGGTTGTTTTTTCACTAAATTTATGGTAAAATTACCTCATTGGGTGGATCTTTGTAGTATTCATTGATCACAATAGTTTTAGGTATGTATTTTTTCTCCATGACTTAAATCTATTACAGTGGAGGTGGATGGAGTTTCTTCCTAACAATGATTTTAAAATCTCCTAAACCTCAAGAAAGGGGAATGTGGTGGATGATGATTTGAGTTGGAAGTCATGGAAGGATATTGTTCATGATTCCTAGGATTCTTGGAGAGCAATGGAGGGGTTGGAAGCTCTTCACTTAGATTAAAGGGTGGTTTATAGAGGAGGTTTATTATTTGAAATGATGGTTTTGTCTTCTCTAATGTGGTAGGTGGAGGTGTCTTAGTGGGGAGACTCAAAGGCATAGGTGATACATGATTGTGTTGGGAACAGTGATGCTCTAGGGGGATGGTAGAAGGATGGTATAAACTAGATGATAATTCATGGTTGGTTGTTTATTATGATGAAAATTCATGATGTGTTCGTCCATGAGTTTCATAGATCACCTTTAGTAGTAAGCCCAGGAGTGTCTAAGATGTACCGCAGTCTGCGAATGTGTTTTTTGTAGATTAGGATGAAATGAGAAGTAGTGGAATTTGTAGCTCAGTGTCCTATTTTAAAAAAGGTATAGGTTGAACACCATGTTCCTAGTGGTTTTTGTATCCTTTCTCTATTCTAGAGTGGAAATGTGATGACATATTGATGGACGTCTTCATAGAGTTAATCTAAGATCAAGAAGGTTGTGGTGTTATCTAGGTAATCATGGACCAGTTGATGAAATAGATTCACTTATTAGCTATCAAAGAGTCTATCGTAGTAGATTATATCGAGAGGAGGTATGAAGATGAGGTGGTGAGGTTGTATGGAGTTATGAGGTCCACTGTCTTATATCAAGATACACATTATACCTTGTGAGTCTGGAGGGGATTGAAACAAACAAATTCACTTAATTATGAATTATCACTTCCTTCAACCCTCAGATGAATAGTAATATAGGATGTCCTTTCTAGACACTCAAAATCATGTTGCAGGCATGTGTCTTGGACTTTGGAAGATCATGGGAATGACACCTACCTTTGGTTGAGTTTTATTAAACAATGGCTATCACTAGTCCATTTTCATGGACCCGTTTGAGTATTTTTATGAGATTCAATGTCATTCTATATTATGTTGGGATGAGTTCGGGGAGATAGTATTTTTTGGACCTAATTTGGTGCATAGCATGATAGAAAATGTTTATGTGGTTCAATAGGATATGAAAGTAGTGTAGGTTATGAATAAATCTTATGATGATCGTAGGAGGAGGCCCTTGGAGTTTGTGGTTTGAGACCACGTATTCTTGAAGGTTTACCCTTAATGAATGTTCAGCAAGGGGAGTAATCAATATCCTTGGTTTTTTTATCCCTTAGAGGTGTTGGGATGGGTTGGTGATGTAGCTTACCAATTGGAACTTCATCCGTGACAGAAATGGATCGACGATGCCTTCCACATATCTCAACTCTATTTGTATCTTCATGATGAATCCCATGTCATTGATTTTAGAGCGTTTGATATTAATAATAAAATGAATTTTTTGGATTAACTAGTGGACATCCAATATTGTTGATAGAAGGCACTATGATTATGGTTTATTCCTTTGGTTCATGTGGTGTGGAGGTGTGATGTCTTAAAAGAGAGTACTTATGAGCTTGATGAATGGATGCATGCCCAGTAACTGATGATTTTTTAATTCTTTTCATTCCTTGTGATTTATTTTAATGTTTTGATGTGTTGTTTTGATCCTTATATTTTATGATATGATATTTTTTCATTGATTTTTTATCTATGTTGTGTGATAATGTTTCGAAATATGAAAAGGGGGGACCTGATTCCTCATTGAGATGTATTATATTATGATGTGATTAAACTCATGTAGGAAAGTTATTGCCACCCATAGAAGATATTATCCTTAGATAGAAGATGGAATTCCATGATTCATGTTTTTAGGATGGTGTGGATTATTTCCTTGGTACTGGTGATTTATATTTTACAATATCCTTGAGAGGAATCTTGAGGTATGGTTTCCCAAACCATTTCTCTCTTTCCTTATAGGTTGTTTTTCTAACGACCCAAGTTTGGCGTACATGGAAATTACATTACATTTGAAGAATACTTAATACACGACACAAATAGATTCCAAAATACCATATTAGTTCAGTGTCTTTGTAAACTCAGAATACATTCTTCTATCTTGGTTAAAGATCTTCAACATCTCTCATAAAGATCTTCCCCATTATTTTTCCTACTTAAAAACATTATTTATATCCTAGGGAAAAGAAAACATACAAAGGGTGAGATAAAATGCTCAGTAAGGGTAAACATTATGAACATAAATCAAAACATAAACATAATAATGTAAAAATATGAACATAAATTTTGAATATCAAAATCGTGAGTCATGAAATAAATCTTGGTAGTTAATAAGGCATAAATCATAATTGAACACGAACCATGATAAAATTACATTGACATAAAACAAAGAATTTTGGGGAAACATAAGAACATAATATGATTTCCATAGTAGCCAAGTCATTATTTCCAATACCATAATAGTTGTCAAAGTTCATTACTAAACCAAGTTTACTTGTCATTCCATCCATGTATTACTGAATCAAATTTACTTATCGTTACAGCCATGTATTAGTAAAAAATATTTACAGGTCATTCTAGCCTGGTATTATTGAACCATGTTTACATGTTGTTATAGTAATTTCTATATAATGATATATAAATGTTTACCCAATACATTAGAGAGAGATATAGGTCTCACCCATCTCATAATAAAATCATTCTTACATGTTCCACAAAAACATAAATCATTCATTATAGCATAACTCGTGAAATAAAATAGATTTCTTAAACATCATTCCATCATAACATAATCCATATAAAATATCATTCAATCATAAAAACAATAAAATAATAGTTATAATAGGGATAGAAACATAATCCTATTTAAAGAGTGTCATCTTATATGGAAATTAATTTTGATAAAACACTTGAACTTAATTCTAGAGGAAAATACCCTTTCTTCTTCAACAATGTTGTCCTTTCACAAAATTCCATGAAATTTTAAAAGAAATATTTTATTTGAAAATAAATTTGGAATATTTTAAAGTAATATTTATGGAAATAAGGTACTATGAAGACGTAAAAATCTAGTCATTTCGTATAAGTTAAAAAACATAATTCTCGTACTCTTGTCGGAAAAGTCAGAAAGTACCTCGTATGGAAAATGATCGAAAGATTCATTCCATATGGTTTAATAAAAATTAACCAGTGATTAAAATTGACTTTAAATAATTTTATAAGAATATGGATAATATTATATATTTAGGAAACATGGATGTGGATGATAAATATACCCCAGCAAATACTTATGTATAAACAATCTCGAATAATAATGAGATTAAAAAATTATCCATTACCATAGGTTTGATACACTTAGAATGTATCTGAACTTCATGTATAGTGGGTTTAAATATATTATTAACTTTTAACATAACCATAATATTATTTATTATATCATATATGATTCACTTATGACTTTATATTAAACGTTCATTTTTCAATTCCTTATTAAAACAATATTTTGTTTAATAATCGTTTTATTTATCGTACGTGTTTAGACTTGTTATTCTTAATATTATTACTTAGATATTGATTTAATTACTTCAAGATTGTAAAATATGATTTATATATCATATATATTCGTTATATAAATATATATAATAGAAAGATAAATGAAATGGAATACACCGTTCATGGAGATGGTAGGTCATACGTATGCATGAACGTTGTTTCTGTTTCCTTATTGAATTGAATAGAATAATGTTAATGAAATATATATATATATATACATAAATACATTAGAATTATTATTTACTATATTTATTTATTTATTATTATATATACATTATAATAATTCTTTAATGGTTGACGTGAACAATGAATCTTATCGCGTCGGGGAGATGGTAGGTCGTGCATACGCACGAGCAATGATATCATTCACCTAATGGTTAAATGGTATGTAATTGTATGTTATATTAATTATAAATAATAATTTTCATTTTATATTCATTATTTATATCCATTATACTCAGCATTATACCCATACAAATTAAGTATTATTGAATAACACATTACACAACGACGTGGAGATGGTAAACCGTACATATTCACGCATGGTGATATTGTTATTATGAGGATGGATAAAAAGAGGCATAAGGTTGTACCATAATTATAATAACATCTCAGAATGTATAATATCCTGAATTTATTACTTTAGTATGGATACAATATAACAAGAGGAAGTAGAAGAAGACAATAATTTTGAAATAGAATATAAAACAATTACATATTTTTTGAGTTTCTCTTCTTGATTTGCACAAAAGGTCTCTCTGGGATAGATTTATGAACAAATTATAGCCTCTATAATAAGGTAGGTATGTTGGGATCTTATTTGATAAGATTTTTTATAAGAAAAGTGGCTATAAATGTGTGATTAAGTGGGTACAGGGGGTGGCATTTTATGAGAGGGAGGAGGGGCACTTTAGGAATGTCTTGAAATATTATTTTATTATAAAATTATTTTTGAATTATAATAGTTATAAAGTGATAAATTTAAATTATTTGATTATTATGGGTCTGAACCCTCTCAACCAATAGATTTTATACAAGTTTAGGTCACAGGAGTAGCCTTATATTTTAGTTTTAACCCTTAGTTAAAAACATTAACTCTAACCATGTCTTATTGTATTTTCATAATATATGGTTAATATAGTTACTATAAAATTCCAATATAAAATAAAGTGGATCACTAATGATATTAGTAACATTATATAAGTCATTTCATAATATTATATTTTTTAGGACTATTATATCATTTAATAAAGCGGTATTTTTTTAAGCTCTATTTTTTCAATTTTGACACTATTTAGAAATTTATTTCTTTAAAGTCGTAACAACTTTATTTCTTCACACCAAAGGAATTAACTAATACCTAACATGTAAATATAATCCAAATAATTTTTGTATGGAATCAAAATTTTCAAATTAAATTTATTTTAATATTTATAATATCATTTATTTGAATATTTCATTAATAAGGTAATCACGCTATCAACATTGTGCCATAAATAAATTTGTTTATTTAATGAAAAAAAAATTATAAATAAAATATCATGATTAAATAAATATTTTTAGATTTATAATCACTATTTATAGTAAAAAATAAATTATATAACCCCACCTTAAAATTATTTTAGTAAAAATATACATGTTTATGTTATATATCTTTTTACATTAAATTAATTATTATAACATGTCATTTTCACACCCAAGAGTTTCTCAAATGCCAAAATTTCGGCCTAAGGATATTTTTGGTCACCCATGACTCATAAAATATTATTAGGACACATGTTAGGGTAGTTTTATATTATTATAATATTATTGTTTACCCATATATACCTGAGTTTCCCTTTTACCATGATAAATAAAAATGATTACTGATGTTACTATTCATAATGTCTAAAAATAAAAGGGACCTATTTACATAATTTAGACCTTATGATTCCAAATATATGATCCATTTTTATATATTAAAATCACATATTTTGAATAAATTAATTTTAAATTAATTCTCTTTTTCAATACTATAAATCAATTTTTAAGAAGTAAAAACTATCAAAAGATTGACAAGTGTTTATGTCCAATTAAAATGTAAAATTACATCCAATGAAAAAAATTGGATTAAATGGTCAAAAAATAATCCAATTACACAGTAAAACCATTTAAAAAGTTAATCTATCTATATAAATATATTAGACAAAAAGGTAGTTTTGAATTAAAATTCAGTATTTTTCACAATTCCTTAAAATATGAATTTCATCAGAAAAAAAATTTCTAACAAGGTAAAGTTTGATGTTAATATTACAAATAATAGGTTTATTATGTCAAATTTAATTTATAAAATTTTCAAAAACATGATTTAAAAAGTGTTCTCCATTGAAAGGTGGTAAAATAATAATTTTTGGAAAAATAAATCTTTTATCCGAAAAATTAAATTTTTTATAATTTAATATCTAGAAACCATATAATATGAATTTAAAATATTACATTGAATATATTAAATATATATTTCACTAATAAGATCCATAAATATTTATTTTATTATTTTTATAGACTCCCTTATTTTCACTCAAATTGTTTCTTTTAGAAACATAATACCATTCATAACCTCCATTATAATGAATAGGTTATAATATTTAGTTATCACCTATACTTGGTATTAAATGAAATTAATTATATAAAAAGAACTTAAAATTGTGTGTAACACAAGGTAAGAATAGTGTTGCGTATACTAAGAGCTAATACGGTGTTGCGTATAGTGCAAGCTAATCTTCTTGTAGCATACAACACAAGAAATAAAATAAATTAAAAAGTCTCTATCTCATAAAATCTCGGGGTGTTACATTATACCCCACTTAAAATGAATTTTTATCTTGAAATTCATCAGGGTTAAAAAGGTTTACTACTTGATAGTTTCTTTCATATAAACCCACATTATTAAAAGGGATACTAAAACATCATTTTAAAAAGGAATGTTAGAAACATAATGTTTACCCAAAGTAACTCATAACTGGGTTTCCCCATAAGAGAACATAGGTGAGAAGTGAAAACATTGATATGGACGAAAATTTTAACCATCAATTTCGGATGGATAGGGATAGAGAACAAGGTTTGAGTAATGTTTATAGTATCTCGGCCTTTTATTACATTACTATTACATCATTTCAAAGATAAAAAACATAATAGTATTACACAAAGAGGATCCAAAGGCTTAGTTTCATGGGAAAACTAGGACCACACATAACAATTACAACATCTAGCATAAACATTTATTTAATTTCTTCTTCTCTAGCTTCTTATTGGCACTTGTCCTCTCCTTAGTACATGTAGCCACCTGAGGATATACATCAAAATGGGTGATCTAGAAGCCCAGTAGGAGGATAGATAAGAACTATATATCATGGGGTGAGCATAATCATAACATAAGAAAAATATCATGAACATTAGAGGAGTATAAATAAAAGACTTGAATTGTGGAAAAGCATAAAAATGAAACATCATGTCTTAGTGGTTAACTACCACACATACTTCTGAACCAAGATAGCATCTTTTTCACACATCATTTCACATTTACTCATGAGAATAATCACTTTACCCAACGCATTGGATCACTATATAATTCTGGGTGCACCTATCACATTTAAACATTCATATTGCTCAATATAATTCCGGGCGCACCCGTCATATCATAACATTATCATTTATCATGAATTCCACAATAAACATATAACATAAATGAACATAAATAACCCATTAAAATGAATGGGTTTAATCTCATAAGAACACATTCATAAACTTTGGGTTCCCAAAAGGAAGAGGGAACAACATACTTGATACATGAACCATCAACCTTGAATGAGAGGTAAAAGTTGAGTTCTTAAGAGAAGAGTTATTTTGGAAAACATTTGGATTGAAATTAACCTCATTAGAAAACCTGTATATACCATAAAAGGAAATAAAATTATGAACAAATGGTCTTTAAGGAGTGACCATATCAAAAATGGAGTGAAAGAGGTAGAACCCGAAGGATGAAAGTTGGGTTCGAGAATTTCCACTTACCTCATACCGGAATGCTTCCTTCTCTTTAATGTCATGTATAATGACATTATATTAATTAATTAGAAGTACAGAACCATGTTTACATTAATAGGGTTCATTCTGGTTTCATTTTGTCAGTTTATGTTCCTTTGGATGACTTATAGAGTTTAAAAACATTGTTCGGGGATGTTCATTTGTATGGTTTTTCTTGGGTTGTTCACTTGTATTCATAAATTGAAGTTCGGGTAGAACATGGGTAAAAATACAGAAATGATATTACATATCATTAATGATGTTGAATTATTTTTAATGATCTTATAATGAATTATATTAGATCCATGTGGATGAATCATTAGATGAGAATTAAATTATGGTTATTTGGGTAAATTTGGGCGGCTTTTGGATCACAACAAACTTTTTTTAACTTATAACATAGTAATATAGACATCGGTTATTTCCAGAACTTTAAATAGGAAATAAAACATATAAAATATTCTGATTCAACAATAAAAATTGTTTCATGACCAGATCTGTAGGTAGAAATGGAAAAAGAAAGCATGTCTTTCTTGAAGGTGATAAATAAACACCTCACGAACAACGTTCTCTTTAATAAAATAAAAGTAAGAGGGAAAGGGGGTTGAATGATATAATATACAATTAAAATCATAAAATTATAGTATATGTATAATACTGGAGTTAAAGTGGCACCGTTAGGCTGCCGAATTTTTAAGGGATTCTTTCACGCTTCTCAAGTTCTATTTTCATGTCAAGTATTTCAAGTTCTTTTTTATGTTGTTGGGGTATGATCTCTATATCTATCATACAGATCTTTTATGTTCATTTGATGAGAGACCCTATTTTATCTCTTCAATTCAGTATTTTTATGTTTTAAGTGGTGCCATTAGGCTGCCAAATTTTTAAGGGATTCTTTCACCCTTCTCAAGTTCTACTTTCATGCCAAGTATTTCTAGTTCCTTTTTATTTTGTTGGGGTATGATCTCTAAATATATCATAATGATCTTTTATGTTCATATAATGAGAGACCCCATTTTATCTCTTCAATTCAGTATTTTTATGTTTTAAGTGGCGCCGTTAGGCTGCTGAATTTTTAAGGGATTCGTTCACCTTTCTCATTTTTCAATGTTCTACTTTCATGTCAAGTATTTCAAGTTCCTTTTTATTTTGTTGCGGTATGATCTCTATATCTATCATAATGATATTTTATGTTCATATGATGAGAGACCCTATTTGATCTCTTCAATACAGTATTTTTAAGTTTTAAGTGGCGTCGTTAGGCTGCCGAATTTTTATAAGAGAAATATTATTTTGGTCTTCCTTTCATGTTCTTCATTTCGTATATTATATCTTTAAACTTTCATTACCATGTTCATATATCCTTCATATTATGTCCCTATACTTTTTTATGGGTCATTTATGAATGTTTGACCCATGCCCCCTGTCTTTTCAATGTTTTCTAAAACCCCGAAACATAGTCCTTATGCTGCAGAATTTCCATCTCAAAATATCTCTCTCTCTTGTTCTAAAGTTATTTTATTTTATTAAGTGAATACTCAAAGCTCTATCTTCTATAGGGGTATTCACATATATACCAAAATTTTCTATTTTAAATTCTTGGATTTACATACATGAGACCCACCTTCCTTTTCTATGGGTTTTAAAGTGACACAAAGATCATGTCTTTAAAGCAGTTTTTAAAACGTTATGATTATGAAATGAAACCCATTCCTTTTATTATATATGGTTTGTTTATGAAATGATTTATGATGATATATGTGGCCCACATGATAATAAAGTCATGTCATGGGTGCGCCCTGATAGCGCTCTAATGCATTGGGTAAAGACTTAATATCTAGATATGACTATTTTTAACGACGCCTTGGTGAATAACCTTGGTAGTTTTTAATGACACCTTGGGGATGGACCTTGGTGAAACAGAAATTATTGTCAATATTAAATTTTGTAGCCACATCTTCAAGTTATGAAATACGTTATTTTTATTATGATATGTCTCATGATTTCATTCTAATGCCTTAAAGTTCTTTTCATGACTTTATTGATGTATCTCAAGTTCACACGTTAAATGTTTCCCTTGTTTCCCTTACTTGGAATTCCGCTCACCCTTTATTTTGAAGTTTGTACCCAGGTTATGAGATGCAGTAATGAACCTAGGATGAACATAAGGAGAAGTCTTTCAAGTGTTTAATAAGCATGGTTTTTTTTGTTTCATGTATTAAGTTCCCGGTTTCCAAGACACTAAACCTTAAAGATCCTCAATTTTGTATAATGTAATGAATGTTTATGTGAAAAAAAGGTGGGATGCTATAGTTGGTATAAAAGGATGGTTTAGTTATTTGTGGAAATTATGATATGAAAACTTTAGGAAGAACCCTATAGAAATATTTAAATAAAATAAATCTTCCTGGTATTTTGGTGAGTATTGAGTAAGGGGTTTCCAAGAAAATACATCCCTATATGGATACGAGCAGGTAGAGGTGGCTATGGCACAGATGTACATAGGGGTAAAACCCAAAAACACCACTTTGAGCTAGACTCGAATGGGAACTAGTACACGACAATGGGCCTTGCTGCACTCTTGGTTACAACACTCCCGGGGGAAATGCTTTGGTAAATTCATAAGCTTATTATGAACCATTATTAAAAGAAAAAAGATAAAATAAATTAAAGATTCACATAAGAATATATGATCATGGATAACCAAGATTGGAACCCAGGGGATCACAAGTTAGGGTATACTTTTCTTCTACAAGTTATCCTTCTATGCTTTAAGTTTCTTTTTCATGATTATTGGCTAAGTATTTGAGCCCCTAATTGTACTTTCTTTTCTTAGTTAATGGCGGGAAATGGAAGAACATTTCCCAACAACCAATGTGATAGGAAATGTGATGATTGTCGTATTAATATGACAGAGATGATTAGGGGATTAAAATATGATTATTATTTTGGAAGATGTTCACTATTTTGGGAACCCTATTTGATCGAGGTAAATAGATTACTACGGTATTTTCTTTGAGTAGTAAGGGTTGACTTAAATTTTTAAGAATCTATGAATTTAAGGCGGACTTATAGTAATTTAGGTTACTTATGGAAATGATTAAACCTATATTGGGGTAAATATTTTTAGGTTAGTTACTTTTGTTATAAGATGTTAGGAGTGGTTGATGTTGTTTGAAGATGAACGATAAAGTCTATCATGGAAGAATATGTTATGAGATCGGTCTTACAATTGGGTTTCAATATTAGTTTGGTTTATTTTGAGTAATTTTAAGTACAGTTATTTATGGAATGGTCTATAATGAACTTTGGGTAGTGCCATAGAACTTTGAAGATTTAAAAGTAGATTCCCTTCTTATGGGATTCTTTCTTTTTGAAGAGTTTTTTTATCTTACCCTTTTTGTTTTTGGGATAATGTTTAAAGATATAATAAATTGATAGTTAATCTTTTGTGGATTACATGATTCTCTAGAAGATGATTCTTGTGCTTTGATGAGACCAAGTAGTTTTGAATGCTCATCGTTTGAAGAAAAGATTAGTTTTGGTAGAAACTTATTAAAGGATGAAACTCTACTTGAAGGTAGGTATATTTCCTTATGTTTTTATTCTATGTAGTAAATGAATTCCACAAAACAATGAAAAGGAACGTAAAACATAAATGTTGTCTGTTAACGTTTCCTACTAGGTAATAAAAGATCGTTTATACACAGCATAAGTTTGTGATTTTCTTATTGTTAACTTTCTCCTAATCATGTTTTCTATCACTCTCCCTCAGAACATGACCCTTTTTTTCTTCCATATCCATACTTTCCTACATGGAATCCTAGTATGGGTTAACTCGGGTGGCCTTTGTACTTCCTTATCTTCCATTTAAAGTAATAGTGTTACTGACTCTTTTTCTGATGTGGGACTTTCAATGAAATTTCAAAACCCCAATTTTTAAAAATTATGAGGATGCAATTTCTTGAGGGGGGAAGATTGTAACGACCCGAAATTTTGAATAAATCTTGTTTCCTAATTTTGTGTGTTATTTTACTTTTCATACTTATCAAAACAGTTTCATTTGATAACATGAGTATAATTAAAATGAGACTGTCGGTTTTTGACTGTTATATGACCATTGGTCAATATGACTGCTAGAAACTAAACATTTTGATATTTGTCTCTAAATACAAGTGATCTTAGTTAATTAATATAGAAATAAGATTCGATGGCCTCACCCAGTAGTCTTGGACCAATCGAAGCCCATATAATAGAACTTGGGAAGGAGGTAGCACCACTGGGCTTTGCTCTGGACCAAACCCAAGCCGAACTTCATCGTGTGAAGCTATAATGGAATCGCCTTCGTGAGAAGTTCAAACTGATAGAAATTACTACTCGTGTGATGTTGGCCGAGCCTCCCTCGGATTCTCTCACCTTAGCACACATTACACTTAGGTCCTATGCTGGTGTGATAAGGGGCTATGTAAGGAGACTGTAACTGCCTTGTGTAATCCTTTTTTTTAAATAAAAATTTTGATTTATTCTTATGATGAAGTTTATGAATTTTCAAATGTCCGGATAAATATAGTATGCATATTTTTGGTGAATTTTAGAGAAAGGATATTTTAAAAAAATGTTTATGTAAATCTTAAATAATTAAAAATGTGTAATTATTTTCAAAAAATGGTCTTCTACAATTATGTTCATTACGAAATTTAGAGTCTAATAAGATCAACATAATTTTTGATGAATAGTAAATTATGAATAATGATTTTATGCTTAGGATTAGTAATGTGACCAAATGGATTAGTAATCTCACTTAAATAAAGCATTAATTTAATCTAGGCACCTTGATTATGTAATGTGATTCAATAAAATGGTTAAATAACGGTTTCATAAATTATTAGTCAAGTGTTAGTTTTTTCAGGTGAATAATGTTTTTTAATTAAAAATTTAATAAAAAATATTTAGAAAATTATTTTTATAAAATGGATTTCATTTTTGAACTCAGAGCATCGATATTATGTTAAGGTAATTTTTGGGGATTTTTCTGAAAAAAATGAATTTTCGGTGAATAGTTAAATTAGTTAAAAATTAAATTAAAAATATTTAGAAAATTATTTTAATAAAATGGAGTTCATTTTTGAAATCAAAGCATCGATATTTGGTTAAGGTGAAATTTTGGGATTTTTCTGAGAAAGTTGAATTTTCGATGAATAGTGAAAATACAGTTTTTAAGTTACGGGTCTTTAATGACATCATTAAATGATGTATTAAGTATGTAATCAATATGGTCGACTTATGAATAGTAATATAAGGTATAAGGTGTCCCAATTGGCCAATACCATGGGCAAATACCATGGGAAAGCCCATGGTTTTGCCAAAACCACTAATGAGATGTCCCTTGGCCATTAATGCCTTGTCCCCTCACTTTCCCTATAAATACCAAGCCATACTCTCATCCATTCGACTCCCAACTCTCCCCCAACTAATCTCTGGTCTCATTACCTCCCAAAGAGTCCTCCCAAGGTTTCCCAATCCCTCAAGGTCCCAACCACTGAGTTTTAAGAGTTACGTTTTAAGGTAAGGGATCCTACCTCCCTCTTTCTTTTCAAGTAATCTCTTTTATGTTGTTTCTTTTATGCTACATGCTCTTATGATAGAGGATGTTATTTTATATTCATTACAATGTATTTTTCATGTTCATATGATTAGATACCCCCTCTTTCTCTCATCATTTCATTTTAAGAATGTTAAAGTGGCGTCGTTAGGCTCCATAATTTTTAAGGGATTCATTCACCCTTCTCAAGTTCTATTTTCATGTCAAGTATTTCAAGTTCCTTTTTATTTTGTTGGGGTATGATCTCTATATCTATCATACTGATCTTTTATTTTCATATTATGAGATACCCTATTTTATCTCTTCAATTCAGTATTTTTATGTTTTAAGTGGGGTCGTTAGGCTGCTAAATTTTTAAGGGATTCTTGCACCTTTCTCAAGTTCTACTTTCATGTCAAGTATTTCAAGTTCCTTTTTATTTTGTTGGGGTATGATCTCTAAATATATCATACTGATATTTTATGTTCATATGATGATAGGCCCTATTTTATCTCTTCAATTCAGTATTTTGATGTTTTAAGTGGCGTCGTTAGGTTGCCGAATTTTTAAGGGATTCGTTCACCTTTCTCATTTTTCAAAGTTCTACTTTCATGTCAAGTATTTCAAGTTCCATTTTATTTTTTTGGGGTATGATCTATATATCTATTATAATGATCTATTATGTTCATATGATGAGAGAACCTATTTTATCTCTTCAATACAGTATTTTGAAGTTTTAAGTGGCGCCGTTAGGCTGCCGAATTTTTATAAGAGAAATCTTATTTTTGTCTTCCTTTCATGTTCTTCATTTCATATGGTATATCTTTCAAATTTCATTACCATGTTCATATATCCTTAATATACTGTCCCTCTACTGTTTTATGGGTCATTTATGAATGTTTGACCCATAAAACCCTGAAAAATAGTCGTTATGCTGCAGAATTTCCGTCTCAAAATGTCTCTCTCTCTTGTTCTAAAGTTATTTTATTTTATTAAGTGAATACTCAAATCACTCTCTTCTATAGGGTTATTCACATATATACCAAAATGTTCTATTTTAAATTCTGGGATTTACATACATGAGACCCACCTTCCTTTTCTGTGGGTTTTTAAGTGACACAAAGATCATGTCTTTAAATCAGTTTTTAAAACGTTATGATTATGAAATGAAACCCATTCCTTTTATGCTATATGGGTTGATTATTAAATTATTGATGATGATATATGTGGCTCACATGATAATAAATAAATGTCAAGGGTGCGCCCTGATAGCGCTCCAATGCATTGGGTAAAGACTTAATCTCTAGAGATGACTATTTTTAACGACGCATTGGTGAATAACCTTGGTAATTTGTAATGACACCTTGGGGATGGACCTTGGTGAAACAGAAATTATTGTCAATATTAAATGTTGTATCCACATCTTCAAGTTGTGAAATATGTTATTTTTATTATGATATGTCTCATGATTTCATTCTCATGCCTTAAAGTTCTTTTCATGACTTTATTGATATATCTCAACTTCACATGTTAAATGTTTCCCTTCTTTCCCTTACTGGGCCTTCTACTCACCCTTTATTTTGATGTATGTGCCCAGGTTATGAGATGCAGTAATGAACCTAGGATGAACATAAGGAGAAGCCTTTCAAGTGTTTAAGAAGAATTGTTTTTTTTTGTTTCATGTATTAATTTCCTGGTTTCCCAAACACTAAACCTTAAAGATCCTCAGTTTTGTATAATGTAATGAATGTTTCTGTGACAAAAAGGCGGGATGCTATAATCCAATAGCTCCTTCTTTATCCCAGGAGATTAAGGCACACAAATCCATGTTCCAAACTGAATCACACCATCATCGTCGATATGGAACTCGTGTAGCTTCCCTTCCTTTACTGCATTCACCCTCTTTTGTATCTCCACCTCATCCGTTTGTGCTTCCTTAATCTTCTCCTAGATGGATGGTTGCGCAATCATTTGGGAAAGGTAGGATGTATCCCATTCTATTATGATTTCCAAATCCATTCTTTTCATATCCATAAAGATAAGGTCTTTCTAAATCTGCATCATGGATAGAGTAGCAGGTTATTTTCTGCTTAAAGTATCAGTTACCTTGTTCGCCATTCCAGGATGATAGTGAATAGAGCAATCGTAATCCTTGATAAGATCTAACCATATCCTTTGATGTATATTGAACTCCTTTTGTGTGAATATATACATTAGGCTCTTGTGGACGGTGTATATGTCACACTTCTCTCCATAAAGGTAGTGCCGCCAGATTTTCATGGTAAAAATCACAGCTACCAGCTCTAGATCATGCTTCGGGGAGTTCTTCTCATGGATCTTCAACTGTCGTGAGACGTAGGCTATCACATTATCATTTTTCATGACTACACAACCCAAGACTTTCTTTGAATCATCACTGTATATCAAAAAACGTTCTCCAATTTTCGGTAGTGTGAGTACAGGTGCAGTGATCAGCCTATATTTAGCTTTTTGAAGCTTCCCTCACATTCTTTTGTCCAGACATACTTTACCCCTTTCCTTGTTAACTTAGTTAGTGGGCTTGACAATCATGATAAGTTTCTCATAAAACGTCGGTAGTACCCAGCTAATCCATGAAAACTACAGATTTCTGTTACACTAGAGGGCCTGGGCCATTCCTCAATCGCCTTTTTCTTTGAAGGATCCACAGAAATTCCCTTACTTGTGATCACATGTCCCATGAACGTGACTTGATTCATCTAAAATTCACACTTTTTGAACTTGGCGTACAACTTCTCCATTCTCAATGTCTCCAACACAAGTCTTAGATGTTCTTCATGTTCCTCCTTGCTCTTGGAGTAGATGAGAATATCGTCGATAAACACTACCACAAATTTTTCAAGGTAATGTCTAAAGACTCTATTCATCAAATCTATGAGGATTTTAGGTTCATTAGTAAATCCAAAGGGCATCACCAAAAACTCATTGTGCCCATACCTTGTACGGAAGGCAGTCTTCAGAATATCTTCCTTCTTCACCTTTACCTGATGATATCCAGAACGAAGATCCACCTTTGAGAAGTATTGAGCTCCTCTTAACTGGTCGAACAAGTCATCAATCCTTGGGTGAGGATACTTGTTCTTTATGGTGATCGTGTTGAGTTTCCGATAATCGATACACAGCCACATGGTTCCATCCTTATTCTTCACAAAGATCACTGGCGCACCCCATGGTGATGCACCAGGGTGTATGAACCCTTTTTCCAGATGCTCTTGCAGCTGCTTCTTTAACTCCTCTAGTTCAATAGGCACTATCCTATAGGGGCACTTTGATATAAGAGTAGCTCCGGGTAGGAGTTCTATTGAGAACTATACCTCACAATCCGGGGGAATTCTGGGTAACTCTTCGGGAAATACATCATCGTAATCCCTCACGATGGGAATTTACTCAAGGTTGGAACTTTCCTTTGACTCAACCATTTGGGCGAGGTATGCTTCTTCATAGGGAATCAACACCCACACCATTGAAGGATTTTTCAAAAGAGATTCATGATCTTCCTTGAATTTTTAGAGTAGAATGGGATGGTTTTGAATATGAAAAGATATTTCCTTTTCCCGACAGTTGATATGCGCTCCATATATCGAGAGCCAGTCCATTCCCATTATAACGTCGAATTCCACCAAGGGAAGTATTATGAGATTTTATGTAAGAATCTTCCCACATATTACAACAGGAGAAGAGTCAAACAGTTGGGTTTCAATGATTGAACCACTTGGGGTTTTTACATATATCTCTACATCAAGGTTTTGGGTCTTCGATTATATAGTTCTAGCAAACTTGCAAGATATAAAGAAATGCGTAGAACCAGAATCAAATAAGACTTTTTCCATTCTTGAGTGAATAGGAAGTGTACCTTGTACGACTTCATTATCATGCTCCACCTCCGCAGTAGTGATTGAATAAGAATTCCCTTGTTCCATTGGCTTTGGTGGCTGCTGACGTTGATTACCCTTGAGAACTCGAGGTTTAGTTCACTAGTTTGCATAGTGCCCAAGCTCCCTAAATTTGTAGCATTGAACCATGAGTGGTTCTATCCTTTCATCGGATACATTCTCCTTCCTTTTCATGTCTTTTATACACTTTTGTGCAAGTTGTCCTTCTTTCCCACACTTGAAGCATTTCCCTGTCCCTTTGAGTCAGTTTCCATGGTGCAACTTCCCACATTTTTGGCATGTGGGTCATTGATTTTTCTTCCCACCTTTGTCACTAGATCCACCAGCTTGAAACTCCATATTTCGTTTCTTATCCACATAGCCATGGGACTACTCTCCAAACATCATCTCCACTTTGAGAGCACACCGAACAACTTCTTCATAACTCCCAAAGTCTCAAATTGCAAGAGCCTTTAGAAGGTGTGGTTTTAATCCACTAAAGAATATATAAATTTATCTATCATTGTTGATAACAAAACCTGAAGCATACCTTACGATCCATGTGAAATTCACTTCATAGGTTGTGACAGATTCTCCTTCTTTTTTCTTGATCTCTATGAATTCTCTCTCTATATTCATGCGAAGAGTTCATGGGAAATACCTATTAAGAAACATTATCTTAAAGTCTTACCATTCCATCTCTTCAATTTTGTCCCTTGTCTTGGTGTTCTTAATCAAATCCCACTATTGATCAGCTTCTCCATCAAGACGATAAACAGCTAGAGTAACCTTCTCCATCTCAAAATTGAGAAGCACAAAAAAGATCTTCTCCATGGAGTTGACCCACTCTTCCGCAACTAGTGGATCGGAAGATCCACAAAACGTCGGTGGTCATTGCCGCATAAAACATTCAATAGCCAGTTGCTCCCTCTTTGGTGAAGGAGGACCTTTCACATTATTATGGTTATTATTCATAACCTGAGATAATTGGGTAAGCATCGCCATGAAGTTTTTAACTCTACCTTCCAAACCATTAGGGATGTCATTCGGGCAATCGTTGTATTGTCCCTCGCATGAGTTGTTGGCCTGATTTCTCCTGGTTCCCACCATTTTCTAAAATACATAAGGATAGAAAAAAACATAACTAAACAAGTCATGAATAACAATTATACAAAAACCATAACATATGGGATCCCTAGGTAAATATTATTGTGTGCATATTTTTACTTAGTCTCATACTAGAAGTTTTCTCTAGGGTTCACTAATCCAAATTCCCAAATTAACTAAATCTTTCCTCTGATACCAACTATAGAATCCCAGCCTTTTATTACATTACTATTAAAACATTTCAAAGATAAAAAACATAATAGTATTACACAAATAGGATCCAAAGGCTTATTGTCTTGGGAAAACTAGGACCACACATAACAAATACAACATCTAGTATAAACATTTATTTAATTTCTTGTTCTCTAGCTTCTTATTGGCACTTGTCCTCTACTTAATACATGTATCCACCTGAAGATATACATAAAAATGGGTGAGATATAATCCCAGTAAGAGGATATATAAGAACAATATATCATGGGGTGAGCATAATCATAACATAGGCAAATGATCATGAACATTAGAGGAGCATAAATAAAAGACTTGAAATGTGGCAAAGCATAAAAATGAAACATCATGTCTTAGTGGTTAACTACCACACATAATTTAGAACCACACTAGCATATTTTTCAAACATAAGTTCACATTTACTCATTAGATTCATCACTTTACCCAATTAATTGGAGCGATATATAATTCCAGGCACACCCGTCACATTTAAACATTCATATTGTGCTATATAATTCTGGGTTCACCCGTCACATCATAACATTATAATTTATCATGCATGCCACAATGAACATATAACATAAATGAAAACAACTAGCACATGAAAAGGAATGGGTTTCTTCTCACAAGAACACATTCATAAACTTTGGGTTCCCAAAATAAAGAGGGAACAACATACTTGATAAAAGAACCATCAACCTTGAATGAGAGGTAAAAGTTGAGTTCTTAAGAGAGGAGTTATTTCAGAAAACATTTGGATTGACATAAACTACATTAGAAAAAATGTATATCCCAGAAAAAGAAAATAAAATGATGAAAAAATGATCTTTAATTAGTGACCATATCAAAAATGGAGTGAAAGAGGTAGAACCCGAAGGATGAAAGTTGGGTTCGAGAATTTCCCCTTACCATGTACCTGAATGCTTCTTTCTCTTCAATGTCATGTATAATGACATTATATTCATTAATTATAAATCCATAACCATGTGTAAATTAATATGGTTCATTCTTGTTTCATTATGTCAATTTATGTTCCTTTGGATGACTTATAGAGTTTAAAAACATTGTTTGGGGATGTTCGTTTTTATGGTTTTTCTTGGGTTGTTCACTTGTATTCATAAATTGAAGTTCGGGTAGAACATGGATAAACATACAGAAATAATATTAAATGTCATTAATGATATTAAATGATTTTCAATGATCTTATAATGAATTATATTAGATCCATGTGGATGAATCATTAGATAAGAATTAAATGGTGGTTATTTGGGTAAATTTGGGCTGTTGTTGGATCACAACGAACTTGTTTTAACTTATCACCTAGTAATATGTACATAGGTTATTTCCAGAACTTTAAATAGGAAATAAAACATATAAAATAATATGTTTCAACCATAAAAATGGTTTTGTGACTAGATCTGATGGTAGAAATGGAAGAAGAAAGCATGTCTTTCTTGAAGGTGATAAATTAACACCTCACAAACAACGTTCTCTTTAATAAAATAAAAGGAAGAGTGAAAGGGGGTTGGATGATATAATAGCCCATTAGAATCATAAAATTACAGTATATTTTTAATACTAGAGTTGAAATACAATTTTTATGAAGATGGGTGGGGAGAGATCACGAAATGGACTTGAACTTCAAAGGAAATTAAAGGAGAAGAGGGAGGAAAATTACCTCTAGATTCCTCCTCTTGATAACCTCCTTAGGGGCCTAAGATTGGTATTTTGATGAGACCAGAAGCTCTTAGAAGTGGGGGAGGGGATAGGGAAGGTTTTTGGGCAGATTTTATAGAACTCTTGGAGCTTTAGAGGTGTGAGTAAATGACGGTGTGAAGGGTGGATTTTATAGTGGACCGGAGAGGGGTTTCCTTAATATAAAATTCATTAGTTTATTATTTCCCCACATGACAAGGAATATTGAGTATTGAAAGACCAATAATATTAATTTTATAATGTAATCCCGAACCAAGTGGGCCTACATCAGCATAAAATCACACATGACCCTATAATTACCTTATTTAGCTTATTTTGTAAATTACAGTATTTCACTATTCATCAAAAATTCAAGTATCTCAGAAAAATTGAAAAAATTTATCCCAACCATTTTTCGACGTGTATAATCCAAAAATGAAGTCCATTTTTCAAAAATAATTTTCTAAATATTATTAATTTAATATTTAATTAAAATCATAATTTACTAAAAAACATTTAATAAGATTAAAATTGATTTTATAGTGCTTTCAAAAAATACGTAGGGTATTATAAACTTATCTAAAAACTATAAGACATTGATTAAATAATTTATGAATACATTTTAGGGAAATAAATATTCTTTTTAATTAATTAATTAATTATATTTAATTATTTATGACTTACAAAATAAAAAAACGTTTACTAAGGTCAAATTGTCACTTTCGAAGATGTGTAAATTTTATTTTATTATTCATAGGTAATGTTACTCTTATTTTGGATTATTTACTATTCATAAGGGTAATATTACTATTCATAAGTGTATGATAATATTCCTATGGGTACGTTACTATTCAACAAAAATTATTTTTGTTTCATGAGACTCCAAAAATCATCTTGAACACTACCGTGTATGTCGGATTTTCAAAATTCCAAACATAGGAGTGAAAAACTTATGTTTAAAGGTCACTTATCACATAGTAGTTAATTATTTTTTTTATGACATAAATATAAGAAGGGAATTTTCCATTGAAAAACATTGGGTCATTACAATGTTAATAAACAAAAAGCCAAAAATCAGTGATGATTTAAGGGACCATCTGATTCATCCGATAAAAAGGTATTAAAATATCATTTTTGGTTTTCAAGATCCTTTCCCGAAATTTGAAGAATTATTCATCATAAAAAAATACTTTCTTGATTTTTGTACAATCTCATCATTGTTCATGCCTTGAATAATTTCCACTTCATCACTTATTTAAAAAAATGAAGTAGAATTTTTCATTCTTAATGTGTTAGAAAATCATGCGATAGAATGATAGTTCATTCCATAGTTCTCAGCAAAAAGGTTATCACAGGTAATCAAATATGAATAACCCACCTATAATGAGATAATATATTAATCTAACAAACATAAACTATAGTATAACTTATACTATCCATAAATGGATGACATTACAATCCTTCCAAAAAATGAGAATATAAAAGTTTAGAAAGAGGTGAACTAAATTGACTTAACATTTATCTCCCATATCTCATAAGGTTGTTCTTGGTTGTCACATTCCAAACATATGAATACCTTTATAATGTATTCTTTTGAAATATGATAATAACATGAATTATTTTAGGACCATAGTGAAAACATGAATTATATCAAAATTAAATCATTCCACACACAAAAAATAAAAAAAAATTCCATATACTCAAACAATTATATCACATTGTCCTTATATCAATGATGAGGTCATTAATACTATCAAACATCTCACTATATCCTTATCCTTTAGTTATGCACATATCATTTCTTTTCCAAAATTATCTGAATAACTTTTAATGGTAACTGGTATCATTCAATATATACTGTTGAATACTTAAGGAAAAATAGTATTGTAACAATCCTTAGATGTTACTTCATACCATAATACCATAAAATTACTTATAAAATGGTATTCTTGGTAATCATGAAAACATTCTATAGTCTTTTTAAACTGTTGACCAAGATTTTCCATTTAATTCCGTAACACTTTTTTCATCTCATATATCTCAATATAAATACTACCAATATAACCATACTGATTCTCTTCATGAGATTTTCCCTTAGGGAAATTATTTTCATGATTCCCATACATTCCACATTTAAAACATTTAACCGTCATTGATTACTCAGCAATACCATTATCTGTGTCGATCGTGTTAAACGAACCTTTTCTTTTGCAGTTACAGGATTTGTGTCCTTTTTTTGCACCCAAAGCTTCTTCTAGTTCCTTTAAAACATTCTCCGTGATGCCTCTTCCCACATAACTTACATGAGAAAAATTTAACTTTCATTCTTTTGTGATCACCATAAAACTCCATCTTTCATTAATTAGTTGGGTTATGAAACTAGCCAAACTTGATATTATTAATCATACTATAAGATTTCTGATTAATTATAATAATGATTTTATTATTTCCATCTCCCATTTCATTTTGTTTCTCAATAATAATATCATTCCACTTTCCATCAAATTCTTTATTAACATGAATCTTACTATTTCCAGCCATTTTCAAAAACCCAAAAAGAATAGTGTGAGTGGAAAAAATCATACTTGAAAACAAAACATAATCATGGGGTACTTTCAATCTCTAATATATTAGGTTTAATCCCAGGTTATTCATAGTCGTTTCCATAACTCTAGGACTTCAACCTACAGTTAGGATTACCCTTAGGGACATTCGAATACATACCATAGAAATAACTCTAGGGATCTCACTGATGTTTTCATATCCTAGTATCCAAAGGTTAACTAAACATTCGTGCTCATGCCAACTATAATGACCCATTCTTAACATACATGGACATTACATTACTTTTTAATAATACTTAATACATGGAAAAATAGACACCAAAATATTGTGTTAGTTTAGTTCATTTGAAAACTCAGAACACATTATTCTAGATTGGCGAAAGATCTCCAAAATCTCTCATAAAGATCTTCCCCATTAATTTTCCTACCTTAAACCATTTTTTATATATAGGGTAAAATAAAACATAAAAAGGGTGATCTTAAAAGCTCGGTAAGTGTAAAAATAAAGATCATTTACCAAAACATAAACATAAGAAGGTAAAAACATGAACATAAATTTTGAATATAAAAATCGTGAGTCATGAATTGAATCTTGGTAGTTCATAGGGCATAAATCATAAATAATCACAAAACATGATAAAATAAAATTGACATAAAAAAATGGAATTATGGAGAAAAAGTAAGCACATAATATGATTTCCATAGTATCTGAAGAATTTATTCCAAGGCCATCATAGCGGAAAAAGTCTATTACTGAATCGATTTTACTTTTCCTTATAACCATGTATTACTGAACTAGATTTACTTGTCGTTCTGGCCCTGTATTACTGAATATGATTTACTTATCATTCCATCCCTGTATTACTCAATCATATTTAATTTCCATTCCATTAATTTATATCTCATTAGATATAAATCTTTACCCAATTCATTAGAGAGAGATATAGGTCCCACACATCTCATAATGAAATCATTCTTACATGTTCCATAAAAACATAAATCATTCATCATAGCATAACCCATGAAATAAAATGGGATTATTAAACATCATTAAATCATTACATAATCCATATAAAATATAATTCCATCATTAAAAAAATCAAATCATAGTAATAATAGTGATAGAAACATAACCCTTTTTGAAGAGCACCAAATATGATGGAAAACAATTTTGATGAAACACTTGAACTTAATTCTTGAGGAAAATACCATTTCTTCTTAAAAAATGTTTTCTTTTCTAAAAATTCTGTGAAATTTTAAAATAAAAGAATTTATTTTAAAATAAACATAAAATTTTGTAAATAAAGATTCAGGGAAATAAGATTCTATGGTGACATAAAAATCTTTTTATGCTATATAAGTTAAAAAACATTCTTCTCATAATCTTTTCAGAAAAGTCAAAAAGTACATCGAATGGAAAATGAAAGAAAGATTCTTTCCATACCATTTAATAAAAATTAATTAATGTGTAAAATTTAATTTAAACATTAGAATGGGAATTTTGATAATATTTTATATTTAGGAAACATGGACATGAATGATAAATATACCCCAGCAAATACTTAAGTATAAACAATCTTGGATAATATTGCGATTATGAAATTATCACTTACCTTAGGTCTCATATGATTTGTATGTATTTTAAAATCATGTATTGGAGGTTTAAACATATTATTAACTTGAAACATAACCATAAAAATATTTATGATATCATATATGATTCACTTATGACTTTATATTACCTATTCATTTATCAATTCAATGTTAAATCAATGATTTGGGTAATAATAATTGTATTTATCATACGTGTTTTAGCTTGTTATTCATGATATTATTACATAGATTGCGATTTAATTCCTTAAAAAATTTACAACATTATTTATATATCATGTATATTCAGTATATAAATATATATAATATATAGATAAATGAAATGGAATACACCATTCATGGAGACGGTAGGTCGTACATATGCATGAACACTATTTCTCTTTCCTTATTGAATTGAATGGGAGAAATTAATTGACATATATATATACAAATAAATAAAGTATCATTATTATTTAATATATTTCATTATTTTTTATTATATATACTTTATAATCAATCTAGAATGGTTGACATGGAGAATTAATCTCATCGAGTCATGGAGACGGTAGGTCGTACGTACGCACAAGCGCTGATACCATTCACTAAATGGGTAAATGGTATGAAATTAGATGGTATATTAATTATACTTAATAATTACCATGTTATATTAATTATTTAAATCCATTATAATTAGAATTATACCTACCCAAATTAATTATTCTTGAATAACAAATTACACCACAACATGTAGACGGTAAGTCATACGTACGCACGCATGGTGATATGATTATTTGTATGATGGATAAAAGAAGGTATAAGGTTGTACCATAATTATAATAATATCTAAAAATGTATAATATAATATTTTTATTATTTTATTATCAAAACAAAATAATATGAGGAAGTATAAGAAAAAAATAATTTTGAAAGAGGTGATAAAACTATTACCTCTTTTTCGAGTATATCCTTTTGATTTTCACAAAAGGTCTCACTAGGATGGGTTTATGCCCAAATTCATGCCTCTAGGATGAAGTTATGGATGTTGGTATATTATTTCAAAGAATTTTGTAGACCCAAGGGGCTTGAAAGTTGTGAGTAAGTGGTTATAGGTGGTGGCCTTTTATAAGAGGGAGGAGGGGAACTTTCAGAAAGTCTTGAAATATTATTTTATTATAAAATTATTTTTGAATTATAATAGTAAAAAAGTGATAAATTTTAAGGATAATATGATTATGGGTCTAAATACTCTCAACCAATAGTTTTTTGACAATTTTAGGTCATAAAATCAACATTATCTTTTAGCTTTAAACCTTGGTTAAAAACATTAACTCTTACCATGTCTTCTTCTATTTTCATAATATATGGTTAATATAGTTACTATAAAATGAAAAGAGAATATCAAGTGGATAATGAATAACATCATTAACATTATATAATTATTTTTTCAGAATATTAGACTTTTTGGACTGTTATATCATTTAATAAAGTAGTATTTTTTTTAAACTCATTTATGACAATTTTGACACTATTTAGAAAATGATTTTTTAAAAGTCATTAAAACAAGATTACTTCAAACCAAAGGAATTGACTTATATTTTACATGTAAATTTCATCCAAAAAATTTGTTTATTGCTTCAAAAATTTTAAATTAATTTTTTTAATATTTATTATATCATTTATTTTAATATTTCATTAATAAGGTAATCATTGCATCAACATTGTGCCATAAATAATTTTATTTATTTAATATCTAACAATTATAAATAAAATACCATAATTTAGGAAATATTTTTATCGTTCTAAATGAAATTTATTGTCTGAAATATATATTATATAACCCCACCTTAAAAATTATTTAGTAAAAAGATATATGTTCATGTTATATTTCCCTTTAAATTAATTATTATAACATGTCATTTTCACACCCAAGTGGTTCTCAAATGCCAACATTTTGGAATGAGGATTTTTTTAGTGACCAATGACATATCCAATAGAATTAGGACATGTATTAGGATAGTTTTATATTATTATAAAATTATTTTTTACCCTTATTTACCAGATTTACCCTTTAACCATCGTATATAAAAATAATTACTAAAGTTACTATTCATAATATCTAAAAATAAAAGGGACCCATTTACATTATTTGTACCTTATGATTACAAATATGGAATCTATTTTTTTAAATTAAAATTACACAATTGGAAAAAATTAATTAAAAATTGATTTCTATTGTCAAAATCAGAAAGCGGGGTTATAAGAAAAAAACTCTAAAAAGATTAACATATGTTTATGTCCAATTTAAAAGTAAAATTACTTAAAATGAAAAAAATAATACTAAATTATAAAAACATAATTTAATTACTCTTTTAAACCAATTAAAAAGATAATCTATCTACAAAATTAAATTTGATGAAAATGCAGTTTTGAATTAAAATGCAGTATTTTTCACTCTTCATTAAAATATGAATTTCATTATTACAATACAAAAATTTATACCAAGGTAAATTTTGATTTCCTAATTCCAAATATATAGTTTATTATGTAAAATAGAATATATAAAATTTTCAAAACTATATTTAAAAAAGGATTCTCAATCAAAAGGAAGTAAAACACTACATTTTTGGAAAAATACTACTTTTTCCGAAAATTTGAATTTGTTCTTATATAATATCTAGAAACAATATAATATGAATTTAAAATATTACATAGAATATATTAAATAAATATTACACTAATAAAATCCATAAATAGTGATTTTATTATTTTTATAGACTCGCTTATTTTTATTCAAATTGTTTTTTGAAAGAAGTTAATACCATTCATACCCACCATTATAATAACTACGTTATAATATTTAGTTATCACTTATACTTGATATTTCGTGAAATTAATTCTATCAAAAAAATTTAAATTTTGTTTAAAACAAGCCAATAATAGTTTTGTGTATACTTCAATCTAATATGGTGTTGCGTATAGCCGAAGCTAATCTTGGTGTATCGTACAACACAAGATATCAACGAAATTAAAAAGAATTTATCTCATAAAAGCTCGGGGTGTTATAGTTTTAAATTATCAAGGATGAAAATAGTTTAAGATGTTCTTTATGTAATAGTATAGACCCTTAATCCCATTACTTTGTGGGAAATATATTGTTGGAGGTGTTTGGGAAATTTCTAGAGGTGTTGGGTGAAGGAAATAAGGATTTTTGAGGTGTTATGAAGGAAAAGATGTGTTTTAAAGGATGAAGGAAAATCCTAGTGGTATATCAAAAATGTTGGGTCTATAATAATAGTGGATCTATAGTAACAATATATCTTTAAACTAATTGTATATCACCAATGGTGGATCTATAGTAAAGGTAGATGTCACAAATAACGGTAGATCACCAATGGTGGATCTATAGTAACTATGGATTTACAGTAATGATAGATCTTTGAACTAACAGTAGATCAAAAATTGTGGATCTACAGTAATGGTGGATTTAAATTAATGGTATATCTATGAACTAATGGTATATCATCAATAATGTATCTATAGTAATGGTAGATTTGTGAACTATTGGTAGACCAATAATGGTGAATCTATAATAAACATGGATCTATCATAATGATAGATGTCTAAACTAATGGTTGGTCATCAATGGTAGATCTATATTAATGTTAGATCTTTGAACTATTTTTGTATCACCAATGGAGAATCTATAGTAATTTTTTATCTATAGAAAAGGTATATCTACAGTAGCAGTAGATCTATATAGTGAATCTAGTTTTCTAGAAATATTCAGCATTTTCCTTTTTGATGTTTCTTTGAAAAAAAAATGTTTTTAATATCTTAATTTATGGAATTTTAAGTTGTTTCAAAGGTTATTAATCATATCTTTTAATTTTTAAAAGTCCATAGTCCATTTAAAGGGTTAAACTATATCAAATTTGTGAGATCCTCTTTTCATGGTTAGTTAAACCCATATCAAATTCCATTGGTTGCTGATATGGTCTTTCTAAAGTAAAGATACATCATTCATTATTTCCAAATTTCTTTTTATGGATATGGGAGGTTCCCAATCCTTCTTCCCTAGTAGTATTGGAACTATATTTCTAGTGTTCTCCCGATTTCTCAATGTAGGTCGCTTCCTTTGGTACGTGTACCCCCTATTTTTTGTATAGAAAGTTTGAATAAATATTCTTTCCTCCATGTAGGTAATTTCTTTTCTTTGTAATTTATATGTATCGTGTGGGGAGGGGTGATTATGTTTATCTAAGTGTAAAGGGTTGAATCAAAGTTAACAAATATAAATGAATTAGTTAAATGAATTTGATATGTGTAATGAAAATGTTTGGCATGCTTTTACATCTTTTTGATATTTTGATATTAGATTTATCAATGTTTATTGTATAACTAAGAATCACGGTTCTTGGTATCCATTGTCTTTGTGGTTTTTATATATGTTGTGATTTCCATGTTGTGTAATTTTTGTGACACCATCATAAATAAATGGTTAACCACTTATACTCAGCTAATGAATTGGTTGTACCAAGATATATGGTTTCTATGACAACTCCCTTAAATAATGAAGTGAAATTGAATGAAATACCCTATTTCTAATATGAAAAATAATGTGGTATGTTTTTTAATGTATTTTTGGATGTGGTTGTGTGTTGTGTCTTAAATATGATTATGGGATACATGGTCGGTGGCTATGTTAGGTGTGTGTGGGAGAATTGGATGTGATATGGTTCTATAGAGGAGCTGCAATAATGGATGTGATATAGTTGTGAATCAGGGCTGTGATGGTTGTTATGGTTCGGTTGTGCAATGGAGCTATGATGGTGGTTGGTTATGAAAGTTTCCTGAGTAGTAATTGAATTAAATACCTGATAATGATATCAATTGGGAATGTTTAATGATTGAATTGATGAAGGGTCGTGTAGTTTAAATGGTTAATGTTTATATCAGAACTAATATTATAGAAATACAAAACAAGGTAACTAACTAAATGAAATGGGATGGTAACAGAAAATATAGAAAATGGATTCATGATAATTAAAGGGTGAAATATGATTGTGTCTTTTGTTTTGCTTATATGGGGTTGTGCATTTATTTTTTGTAGAAGTAGTGATGTGTCTTGTGAGATGGATTATTCCTTGGTTTTCAACCCTTAGGATAGGGCATGATTGTTGTGACTCTATATGTATATAGAGTGTATATTATTTTTTATTTTTATACACTCCCCACCAATGTCAAGCACTATGATCCAAAACCAAATGTTTTGGGGTTTTTTCCCAAAAACCCAGTTAAAGGATTGATGGTTGTCCACCCACTCTTCCCCTCTCCCTCATTCATGTGATACGAAGGACATCCACTAGCTATGATAGACACAAGTCAAAAGTGTCACTATTGAGTTGTGATGTGATGGGATGTAGTGGCCTGTAGAGACCCGTAGCCTGACGTACATGGAAATTACATTACATTTGCGGAATACTTAGTACATAAAAAAAACACACACACAAGGATCATAATAGTTTAGTGTCTTTGGAAACTCGGAATAAAATCTTCTAATCGTGGGGAAAGATCTTCAACATCTCCCATAAAGATCTTCTTTTTTTTTACCTAAAACCTTTCTTTATATCCTGGGGAAAAGAAAACATAAAAGGGTGAGCTCAAATGCTCAGTAAGGGTAAACAAAAGAAATATCAATCACATCATATACATAAGAACATAGCTTTTGGAAATCTTAACCTGCAAAAGAGCTCATAATATCATAACATGGGATAAATCATATAAGTGAAAATGAGATCCCCATAATCATAACTTGAAACTTTAAACTTTGTGGCATTCACACATAATCATAGAAAATCATTTCTTGTTAGTCATGACTCATTGCCAAGACTATCTTAGTGGACAAAGTCCCTTTCTGAATCGAGTAACCCTCGTTTCAGTCCTGTTTCACTGAACCGGCATAACCTACCATTTCAGCCATGTCTATCTCATGAGATATAAAATCATTACCCAATGCATTGGAGGGAGATATAGGTCCCACCCATCTTATAATGAATCCTTTCTTATGTGTTCCACATAATCATAAAACATACATCATCGCATAACACAAGTAACAAAAATGGGATTCTTGATACATCATGACATCATAAATCAATTCATATAAGATAAAGGAATTCATAAAAATAATTCCATCACAACATGATCAAATCAATGTAATAATAGGGATAAAAATATAACCCTTTATTATCTTAGATGGAAAATAATTTTGATAAAACACTTGAACTCCATTCTTGAGGAAAATATCCTTTCTTCTTAAAAAAAAATTTCCTTTCATAACATGTCATACAACTTTAAAAAAAAGAAGTTGATTAAAAATAAACTTGAAAACTTGTAAAGGAAGCTTCTTTGAAGTAATGTTTTAAAAATCCATTCATGCTGTATAAGTTAAAAAAACATTCTTCGTACTTTTGTCGGAAAAGTCAAAAAGTACCTCGTACGGAAAAACGACAAAAGATTCCTTTCATATTCTTTACTAAAAACTCACCTAAGGGTAAAATTGGATTTAAACTATTGAAAGTGGATGGAAGTAATATTACATATTGATGAAACATGGACGTGGAAGATAAAATACACCCCAGTAAATACTTACGAATAAACAATCTCGGATAAAAATGAGATTGTGATATTTCCCTTACCTTAGGTCCGACTTGCTTTGTAAGTGTCCGAAGCTCCTGTATAATGGTTTAAATAATGTCATTGACTTATTAAAGAATCATATTCATTGTTATTATATCATATATGGTTTACTTATAACATTATATTACCCGCTCTTTTGTAAATTCCATGTTAAAGAAGCGTTTTGGGTAAAATCGTTTCATTTATCGTAGGTGTTTTGACTTGTTGTTCTTGAAATCATTATTACTTATATCATGATTTACTCACTTCCAGAATATAAAATATGATTTATATATCATATATATTCAGTATATATATATATATATAATAGGTAGATAAATAAAATGAAAAACACCGTTCATGGAGACGGTAGTCCGTACGTACGCATGAACGCTGTTTTCCTTTCCTTATTGTCTTGAAATGGAAGTAAGTAGATGACATACATATGTATATATATACATAAATCCAGTATCTTTATAATGTCATACATTTCATTATTATTTCTTATATGTATATTATAATCATTCTTAAATGGTTAACATGGAGAATGAATCTCATCGCGTCGTGGAGACGGTAGTCCGTACGTACGCACGAGCGATGATATCATTTCCATAAATATTGAATTGAATTGTAGTGGATTATACAATATATCAGAATCAATATGATGTTTTAATAACTATGTATAGTTATTCTTTACACCATTATACCCATCCATGTAAGGTGGTGGTGGAAAATAGATTACACCACGGCGTGGAGACGGTATTCCGTACGTACGCACGCGCAGTGATTTCTTTTTCCGTAGGATTGATAGATGGTGAAATAGGGTTGTTTCATACTTATAATAACATATCAGTATATGAGTGATACTGATGTTATTACTTCATAATGAAACAACCTAAGAAGAAGAAGTGGAAGAAGAAATAAAGATGAAAGAATTGGTAACGGTAATTACCTCTTCTTTGAAGCGCCTCTTTGAGACCTCCTCTTAGGGCACTAAAATTGGTCTTTGAGGAAGACCAGAACCTCTAGGATGTTTCTAGGGAAGTGGAGAAGAGATTTTGGCAGGGGTTGGCCGAGCTTGAGTGCTCAAATTGGTGTGAGGAGGAGGGGGAGGAGGTGTCCTTTTATAGGGGAGGAGAGGGGCACCTTAGGAATATCTCAAAATATTATTTTATATTAAAGTCAAAATCGGTTTATAATGGTTCCAAAGGGTCTTATTTCGAAGCTAAAGTGGGGATTGGTAGAAATCCTATCAACCAATAAGATTTAGACAAGTTTAGGGTAATATTTTAACCTTATCAATTAGATTTAACTCTAAGTTAAATAATTTAACTTTTACCATGTCTTTTTGTTTTCTTTCACTATATGGTTAATAAACTTACTATAACATGCCAAACGAACCCCAAATTGTTTATTATTAATATATATATCCTTATATAAGTCATTTGGCAGAACCTTATATTTTTAGGAATAAAATAACAATTAATAATATAATATTTGATTTAAAAACTATTTTGTGTCAATTTTGACACTATTTGATATATGATTTTTGTGAAAGTCATAACAGAATTATATGTTCAAACCAAGTTGATTAAATCAACATTAATATGTCATAGTAACCTAGAAAATTAGTGGAATTAATAAAAAGTCTTAAATTACATTCATTTGAGCATTTATAACATCAATTATGTTAATATTTCTTAAAAGGGTAATTACTGCATCATCGTTGTGTCATAAATAAATTAATTTATTTAAAGTCTAAAAATTATAAATAAAATACCATCATGTAGGAAATATTTTTAGCTTTCTAATTAATATTTACAATCGAATTTATCTTATGTATAACCCCATATTATAAATGATTTACTTATTAAACTTTGATTTTAACTATTTTAACCCTTCTTTAAATAAATTAATAATAAATGTCCTAATCTAATCCAAGTGGACCTAAATGGTCATATTTTATTCCTAAGTTTGTTTTTGGTCGAATTACACTTGTCCAATAGAATTAGGACATGTGTTAGGGTAATATTAATATCATATTTACCCTTAGTTACCCAATTTACTATTAACCGCGGTAAAAAAAGTAAAAAGTTACTATTCACCAAAAAATTATTTTCATCTCATTGAACCACATTTTAGTCCTTGATATTAACCGTGTCTCTCGGATTTTCGAAATTCCATTCACAGAAGCGGTAAAATTAAGTTTTATGCAAAAATTCAGTTTTTAACCTACCACTTAGTGGTTTCACTATTCATCAAAAATTGAAAGTTTTCAGAAAAATACCAAAATTTCACCCTAGGCTAATTTCGATATTCTGAGTCCAAAAATGAAGTCCATTTTGAAAAATAAAATTTATAAAATTTCAAAAAGTGATTATTACTATTCATAACGGCTAGTTTTAATAGCATATCATTGTTTAGTGAAACTCGGTATTGCGTATTACACACGCTATCGAGGAAGGTCGTGATTGCGTGTAATGCAAGGCAAGTCAAGGATGCGTGTTGTGCAAGCTCCTTTTGGTGTAGCGTACAACACAAGACTTTAATAAAATTAAAAAGAATATTTTTTTATAAAATCTTGGGCTGTTACATTCTACCCCCCTTAAAATGAATTTCGCCCTCGAAATTCGTCGGGGTTATAAATGGTTTACTATTCGAATGTTTCTTTAATATAAACCCACATCGTAAAAAGGAATATCAAAACCAATCTTTAAAAACAAAAGTATGAAACGTAACGGTTACCCAAATAAACGAATCATTGGGTTTCCACATAGGTGAAAATATGGATATGGAAGAGAAATCTAACCATCATGTTCTGATGGAGAGTAGTAGAGAACATGGCTATGGAAAAGCCAGTAATCACAAAGCCATAAATTTGTGACGATCTAGGGTACCATCTGATTCATCAGATATAAGGGCACTAGGACAACATTTTTGGTTTTCAAGATCATTTCCCTAAAGTTGAAGAATTTGAATTAGAATAAATACTTACTTTATTTTGGAACAATCTCACTATTGTTCGTGCCTTGAACAATTTCCACTTCATCTCTTATATAAATGAAGTTGAATTTGTTATTCGTGAAGTGTTAGCAGATCATGTGGTAGAATGACGGGTCATTCCATCTGTCTCGAACAAAAGGTTATCAAAATTTATATACATAAGTCGATCTATAGTGAGATTAATCATATATGGTTCCTAAAATGGACTTATACTTCATATATCATACTGCTTAATATAATAAAACTAGTTTCTTCTAAACAGGGACTTCCTGTAGGTCAGTGGTAGGCGATAAAGGCCAGTCGCACTTCGGTTGTGGGTTCGATTCCCACAGCCTTGTCTGAAGCGATGGGTTGTCGCCCGTCCTGCAGGTTGTCCTTTTTCCAAAACTATATAACATCCCATCAATAATATCGAAAAAACAAACAATACTAACTTATGTCCAACATAATCCATTCCAATCTTTTAGGCTTATCCATAATACTGCAGTCGACTCTCATAATATAGTGAAAATGATTACCAGAGATTTAACACCATCATCGATCCCCATATATCATAAGATATGTTTTGTTGGTCACATTCCAAACATTCAAAGTCCTTAATCGTGTATTCTCTTGAATACCTTAGTGAAAACATGAATGCAGTTAAAAGTTAACACTTTTCACATACCGAAATCCTCAAAATTCTATATACTCAAACCATGATATCACTTAGTCCTTATATCAATCATGAGCTCATGAATACTATCAAACATTTAATTTTCTCCTTATCCCTTAATTATGCGCATATCATCTACATTCCAAAAATATCTGAATAACCTTTCATGGATACTGGTAACATTAATCATACACTTTCAAAACACAAGGAAAGACAACAGTGTAACAATCCATAGATGTCTCTTTATTCCATAGTAGCATGAGATTACTTATACAAAATCACACAAGATAAACATGTAATCATTCCACTACATTCTCAAACCATTGACCGAGCTTCAAAAAAAAATTCCATCTCACATATCATTTGTAGTCTCTTCATCATCATCCACATAAATACTACCCATATGACCATACTGATTCTCTTCATGAGTCTTTCCCTTAGGGCATTTGTTTTCATAATGCCCATACATTCCACATTTAAAACACTTAACCATTTTTGATGTCGTAGCAATACCATTATCCTCATCCATGGTGTTAACCGACCCTTTTCCTTTGCACTTACTTGCTTTGTGTCCTTCTTTTCCACACCCAAATCATCTTCCAGTTCCCTTGAAACATTCTCCTTGATGCCTCTTCCCACATGATTTACATGAGGGAAATTGAACTTTCTTTCCTCTATGGTCATCATGAAACTCCATCTTTCTCTTATTAGCTGAGTCAGGAAACTTACCAAATTTTACTTTATTGATCATATTATGAGATTGCTGATTCGGCATGATAATGATTTTTGGACTTCCAAATCCCATTTCATTTGTTTTCTCATGAAGAATATCATTCCATTGTCCATCATATCCTCCATTATCATGAATCATCTTGTTTCCAGCCATTTTCTAAAACCCAAAAAGAATAGTGTGAGAGGCAAAATAATGCTAGGGAAAACAACATAGTAAAGGGGGAGTACCCTTAATATCTAACATCTTAGGTTAAATTCTAAGATCGGTATCGTAGTTCTAGGATTATATCCTATACGTATACGTATCCTTAGGGAAATCCCTAGACATACCTTAGAAATATCTCTAGGGATCTCACTAATGTTTTCGCATCCTAGTTTCCAAAGGTTGACTAAACCTTTCCTCTGATACCAACTGTAGAGACCCGTAGCCTGACGTACATGGAAATTACATTACATTTGCGGAATACTTAGTACATAACAAAAACACACACACAAGGATCGTAATAGTTTAGTGTCTTTGGAAACTCGGAATAAAATCTTCTAATCGTGGGGAAAGATCTTCAACATCTCCCATAAAGATCTTCTTTTTTTTTTACCTAAAACCTTTCTTTATATCCTGGGGAAAAGAAAACATAAAAGGGTGAGCTCAAATGCTCAGTAAGGGTAAACAAAAGAAATATCAATCACATCATATACATAAGAACATAGCTTTTGGAAATCTTAACCTGCAAAAGAGCTCATAATATCATAACATGGGATAAATCATAGAAGTGAAAATGAGATCCCCATAATCATAACTTGAAACTTGAAACTTTGTGGCATGCACACATAATCATAGAAAATCATTTCTTGTTAGTCATGACTCATTGTCAAGACTATCTTAGTGGACAAAGTCCCTTTCTGAATCGAGTAACCCTCGTTTCAGTCCTGTTTCACTGAACCGGCATAACCTACCATTTCAGCCATGTCTATCTCATGAGATATAAAATCATTACCCAATGAATTGGAGGGAGATATAGTTCCCACCCATCTTATAATGAATCCTTTCTTATGTGTGCCACATAATCATAAAACATACATCATCGCATAACACAAGTAACAAAAATGGGATTCTTGAAACATCATGACATCATAAATCAATTCATATAAGATAAAGGAATTCATAAAAATAATTCCATCACAACATGATCAAATCAATGTAATAATAGGGATAAAAATATAACCCTTTATTATCTTAGATGGAAAATAATTTTGATAAAACACTTGAACTCCATTCTTGAGGAAAATATCCTTTCTTCTTAAAAAACATTTTTCCTTTCATAACATGTCATACAACTTTAAAACAAAAGAAGTTGATTAAAAATAAACTTGAAAACTTGTAAAGGAAGCTTCTTTGAAGTAATGTTTTAAAAATCCATTCATGCTGTATAAGTTAAAAAAAACATTCTTCGTACTTTTGTCGGAAAAGTCAAAAAGTACCTCGTACGGAAAAACGACAAAAGATTCCTTTCATATTCTTTACTAAAAACTCACCTAAGGGTAAAATTGGATTTAAACTATTGAAAGTGGATGGAATTAATATTACATATTGATGAAACATGGACGTGGATGATAAAATACACCCCAGTAAATACTTACGAATAAATAATCTCGGATAAAAATGAGATTGTGATATTTCCCTTACCTTAGGTCCGACTTGCTTTGTAAGTGTCCGAAGCTCCTGTATAATGGTTTAAATAATGTCATTGACTTATTAAAGAATCATATTCATTGTTATTATATCATATATGGTTTACTTATAACATTATATTACCCGCTCTTTTGTAAATTCCATGTTAAAGAAGCGTTTTGGGTAAAATCGTTTCATTTATCGTAGGTGTTTTGACTTGTTGTTCTTGACATCATTATTACTTATATCATGATTTACTCACTTCCAGAATATAAAATATGATTTATATATCATATATATTCAGTATATATATATATATATAATAGGTAGATAAATAAAATGAAAGACACCGTTCATGGAGACGGTAGTCCGTACGTACGCATGAACGCTGTTTTCCTTTCCTTATTGTCTTGAAATGGAAGTAAGTAGATGACATACATATGTATATATATAAATAAATCCAGTAGCTTTATAATGTCATACATTTCATTATTATTTCTTATATGTATATTATAATCATTCTTAAATGGTTAACATGGAGAATGAATCTCATCGCGTCGTGGAGACGGTAGTCCGTACGTACGCACGAGCGATGATATCATTTCCATAAATATTGAATTGAATTGGAGTGGATTATACAATATATCAGAATCAATATGATGTTGTAATAACTATTTATAGTTATTCTTTACACCATTATACCCATCCATGTAAGGTGGTGGTGGAAAATAGATTACACCACGGCGTGGAGACGGTATTCCGTACGTACGCACGCGCAGTGATTTCTTTTTCCGTAGGATGGATAGATGGTGAAATAGGGTTGTTTCATACTTATAATAACATATCAGTATATGAGTGATACTGATGTTATTACTTCATAATTAAACAACCTAAGAAGAAGAAGTGGAAGAAGAAATAAAGATGAAAGAATTGGTAACGGTAATTACCTCTTCTTTGAAGCGCCTCTTTGAGACCTCCTCTTAGGGCACTAAAATTGGTCTTTGAGGAAGACCAGAACCTCTAGGATGTTTCTAGGGAAGTGGAGAAGCTATTTTGGCAGGGGTTGGCCGAGCTTGAGTGCTCAGATTGGTGTGAGGAGGAGGGGGAGGAGGTGTCCTTTTATAGGGGAGGAGAGGGGCACCTTAGGAATATCTCAAAATATTATTTTATATTAAAGTCAAAATCGGTTTATAATGGTTCTAAAGGGTCGTATTTCGAAGCTAAAGTGGGGATGGGTCGAAATCCTATCAACCAATAAGATTTAGACAAGTTTAGGGTATTATTTTAACCTTATCAATTAGATTTAACTCTAAGTTAAATAATTTAACTTTTACCATGTCTTTTTGTTTTCTTTCACTATATGGTTAATAAACTTACTATAACATGCCAAACGAACCCCAAATTGTTTATTATTAATATATATATCCTTATATAAGTCATTTGGCCGAACCTTAGATTTTTAGGAATAAAATAACAATTAATAATATAATATTTGATTTAAAAACTATTTTGTGTCAATTTTGACACTATTTGATATATGATTTTTGTGAAAGTCATAACAGAATTATATGTTCGAACCAAGTTTATTAAATCAACATTAATATGTCATAGTAACCTAGAAAATTAGTGGAATTCATAAAAAGTCTTAAATTACATTCATTTGAGCATTTATAACATCAATTATGTTAATATTTCCTTAAAAGGGTAATTACTGCATCATCGTTGTGTCATAAATAAATTAATTTATTTAAAGTCTAAAAATTATAAATAAAATACCATCATGTAGGAAATATTTTTAGCTTTCTAATTAATATTTACAATCGAATTTATCTTATGTATAACCCCATATTATAAATGATTTACTTATTAAACTTTGATTTTAACTATTTTAACCCTTCTTTAAATAAATTAATAATAAATGTCCTAATCTAATCCAAGTGGACCTAAATGGTCATATTTTATTCCTAAGTTTGTTTTTGGTCGAATTACACTTGTCCAATAGAATTAGGACATGTGTTAGGGTAATATTAATATCATATTTACCCTTAGTTACCCAATTTACTATTAACCGCGGTAAAAAAAGTAAAAAGTTACTATTCACCAAAAAATTATTTTCATCTCATTGAACCACATTTTAGTCCTTGATATTAACCGTGTCTCTCGGATTTTCGAAATTCCATTCACAGAAGCGGTAAAATTAAGTTTTATGCAAAAATTCAGTTTTTAACCTACCACTTAGTGGTTTCACTATTCATCAAAAATTGAAAGTTTTCAGAAAAATACCAAAATTTCACCTTAGGCTAATTTCGATATTCTGAGTCCAAAAATGAAGTCCATTTTGAAAAATAAAATTTATAAAATTTCAAAAAGTGATTATTACTATTCATAACGGCTAGTTTTAATAGCATATCATTGTTTAGTGAAACTCGGTATTGCGTATTACACACGCTATCGAGGAAGGTCGTGATTGCGTGTAATGCAAGGCAAGTCAAGGATGCGTGTTGTGCAAGCTCCTTTTGGTGTAGCGTACAACACAAGACTTTAATAAAATTAAAAAGAATATTTTTTTATAAAATCTTGGGCTGTTACATGGCCAATGTGTATTCAGGCGAGACGTGGTGACATGGCTTATGTTGTGGGTCATGCATGGTAGGAGGAAATAACAAGGTTGATGTTCTTGATTTTCATAATACCCTACAATATTGGTGAAGTGATGTGATGTGATGACCCAAGTGTCTATGGGAGGGATGTGATGTGATGTGTTATGATTTGATTTGGAAGAGGTGGTATCATTAAGACATTTTTCATTGGGTTTTGTGAGAAGATAATCAGTGGAAAATTGGTGTGGGGTACCTTTGATCAATATGCTTCATATTATGTTATTGTACTTGGATTTTTTATTTGGTGAGTTATTCATGGTGATGATCGGTTTGGTTAGTATATCTATATTTGTGTTTTTTTGTTCTACTATTTTCACTTGGGTCCATTAGTATGATCTTTTCATATGTGTACAATAAACATTGGTTTTCCTACTGAGTATACCTTTATGCTCACCCTATTTATATAAAACTATTTGTATATTTCTAGGATGATTACATGGACCGTGCTAAACATTACTAGATCAACCCTTGTATAGTTGTTGTGTTTCTATTTTCGCATTACTTTGGGTTATTTCATTTGAGACTTTTATCGATATCAGTTTTATTTATACATGCATTATGGGATAGTTTTTTGGATTTCATTAATATTATGTCATGGAGTTTATTGTGGATGATTCATCTTATCTCCCAAAAATATTTATATTATAGAGGTTAATGCCTCCCATACATGATATTTTTAAACCCTTGGTGCTATTTTCCATCCCAGGGCCAACTGGAGGTGGGACTCAGGGGTAATTTTCTCTCTCCCCTCATTGTGGTATTGTTGGAGGAAGGAGGTCATGACAAGCACGCTAATACACCAGTGAACAAACAGAAGAACCAACAAGGACATATAAATTTCAAATAGAAAATCCAATCCTCGCTATGGATTGATCACTAAATCATGAATTCAATATAATAATATTGTATCGAGATTAAACCAAATCAAGGATCCATGATGTCGCTTCCCCACTAATTTCTCACTCTCATGCCCTAACATCAAATGTGTTATACTTCCATCCTTAAATACATGTAACATTACAACCACACCACATCACATATTTCCCAAATCTACCTCGAACATCTCTACTTTGGTTTAGGATACATCCCTGCCTACCCCACCCTCACAAGGTCTATCATAAGATGCTTGAATCTAGAATCGCCACACCACATCTCTCCCAAAGACGCCTGGTCCATCACATCTTATCTCTATTGAACACACCTGGACCATCAAATCACATATAATCACATAACTATAGAAGTATGGTATCATTAATGTTAAAGACATCAACCTCATACCCTCCTCCAACCACACATGAACCCCGCCACATATCACATCACATCACTTCCCCATCACATCACATATCACCCAAAAACACCTTGCACAAAACTTTTGGGTAATATCACACACCAACCCATATCATCAATATAGATGAAGGAAGAGTAGTGAAAAGGGAGTATCCATCCATTCATGTCACCTCCATCCTGGATGTTGGGGAAAACACCTGAAATCCAAAATCTCTAGGCATTGGTATGTTTATCCAACTCAAGTGGGAAGCCTATAGAGATAACATAATGATACATGATATATAGAGAGCACACATTACCTAACTTATTTTCACTACTGGATATATGATCTATACCAACGGTTTTGGGTAAACTGTTGGAATAGTTCACTAATTTGGACCTATACCAACGGTTTGGCCAAAACTATTGGTATATGTCACTTATATAGACCTATACCAATGTTTTTGGACAAACCGTTGGTATAGGGGGGACCTATACCAACAGTTTCGCCAATACCTATACCAACGGTTTGGCCAAAACTATTGGTATAAGTCCATTATAGAGACCCTATACCAACGGTTTGGCCAAACCGTTGGTATAGGTCCCAAGATCAAAGAACCTATATGAATAGTTCTAAAAACCATTGGTATAGATCTATACCAACGGTTTTGAGAACCGTTGGAATAGGTACATGTATTTTTAATGGAATCTTCTTACAGAGGACATTAAATAAATCAAAATTTAATATACTTATGATAATATATATATATATATATTTATTAAATTATGTTCAAAAAAGTATGTTAGGTTAGTGGTTAGGTTGTTCAATCACAAACGAGAGGTGCTGGGATCAAAACCAACCGGATGATTATTTTTTGAATTATATATAACAACGGTTTATAGAACCATTGGTATAGATTTTTAAATTACTTATGCCAATGGTTTTCAAAACCATTGGTATAGGTCAATACCAATAGTTTTCCCAAAACCATTGGTATAGAACTATCCTGACAGCTTACTTGGAAACGATTATCCAAACCATTGGTATAGCCTATACCAACGATTTGGAGGCCTATACAAACGGTTCCAAACCATTGGTATAGGGTATTTTTTCAGTAGTGTTGTTCACAACAACTGCACTAGATCACACAACATCACCACAATCGTACCACACACTAATTGTCACAACTTCTACCACAACTATATAAAAGACATCACACAACCTCCACAAAATCCACATGATTCCAATTTCATTTACTAATCCACATCATTCACATTTTTACTACCCATTCATTTATCATTGAATTCATTTAATCCATTTTACCACACACCCATTTCTAGAACATCTCATTTATTTACCAGCATATTTCATTTATTTTTATCATCAAAATTTATTCCATGGATAACTAGGAAACTAATATATCCACACAATTCCACAACTGGCCTATCTCACACAACCATTTCTATGACACCAAACATCCATCATCCTCATTGTTCCATACCATCCAAACCAAATCACCATAACAACCACACATTTCACTTCACAACCACATCTTATAACAAAACCCCCCGCAAACAAAAACCACACGTCACTACAACACATCCCCACTACACATCATCACTAATGCACAATAAAACACATCATCACCACTACGTAAGAAAACAGCTATCCACCACATCACACAACTTCTCAAATCGCATCCATGAAAACTATCCACATCATAGAAACCCCACATATCACAAAACCCATTCAATCACCTCAATCACCACACAATAGCTCAAACCATGTAATGAAACACAACAATCACAAGCACACACGACAACACACATCCTGAAATTCACAATTTATTTAATTTATTTCATTCTATTATATATTTATTTATCATGAGTATTATCACACAAACCATATTCCATGGGAACCCAATTCATTATCAAAATATACATTATTAGCCAATTATTTTCAATGTGATCATACAACAACACAATAAGGGTCTCGAATCATATCATCTACTGTGAAAAAAGGCATCCCACATCCGTTATTTTTAGTAAGGAAACAACATGACATAAAATCATCAGTAACATATAAAAAATCCTCAAAACATGAAATTAATTACCATCCTTTCCAATTTTAATTATTACATTTAATTATATTTATTATGTTGACCCCTACTATCCACCCAAAGAAAATAAAAAGAATGAAAATACCATACATAACATGTAAATATGTGAGAGTAAGGATCCCCTACTTTAAAGAATCTTTTTGATCTCGCTATACACCATGGGGTGAATAATAAATAGCCCAAAATCACAACTGTACAAGAAACCCCTAGATCAACTTGAATAGAACCAAAGGATTGTCAAAAACACAACCTAATGATACTGGAAAATGGGGCTATGTCAACTTATCCACTCGAAATGTTTAAAATAATTGTTGGTAAAGAGTACCTTCCAATAGTCTATACCAAAGTTTAATGTCAACTATTGGTATATATTAGCATATACCAATAGTTTTTAAAAACTGTTTTAATGGACTACAATATACCAATGGTTTTTTAAATACTTTTGGTATAGCCTTTTCACATAACCCTAAGCCTCCCCTCCTCACCTCCCTATCCATGATCCCTAATCTACCCTCACTGGTAGCCTGTCATCTCTTCTCCTCCAGTGATCTACCCTTATTCAGGTGTTTTTTTACTATATTCTTTTTCAAAATCAGATTAGTGAGTTTTGAATCCTTCATATCTTCTATGGTGTATTGTTCTCATTTTTATCAACATATCGAAACCTAAATAAGAACCTGTTAGGTAAATATTCTTCCCGATTCTTAGAATAAAGGTTCATTTAGATTATTTTCATTATAATATTTCATATTAAATGTGATTTTAATAGATATATATGTTCTTTTAATTTAATTATCTGCTACATTTACATAAATATAATAAATAATTTTTTTAATATATATTAACTAATTATGTAATTAGTAATTTGTTTGTTTTATTAATGTATTATTGGGTTATTATACATAATGTTATTATATAGAATAATTTATAGGAGAGAACTTGGATACTTTGGTGGGAACTTAGGATAGATACTTGGTCGTCTATGTGAAATTGGGTTTGATATGATTTAAATTATTATGTAGAGTTTTATGAGGATATATCACTCTCATGGAGTAAATAATTTGGGGATGTGGATCTCCCATCAAAATTGAAGAATATTGACATTGTGCTCCCATAAAAATACACCCCAATGATATGGAACTCCCATATTAAATGAATTATGTGTACATGGTTATACCATGGAAATATAAAACAAATACATAATACTCTAAAATATATATAATGATTCCCAACATTATATCTTTTTTTACATACCCATGATCCTTATTTTGAACCATTATTTTGAGACATTCTCTTAATATTTCCTTATATCATTTAATCCTTCTCACATAATCTGATTTTTCATTATTATTTTTAGTTATATATGTTCATAATAATGATATTTTTGATTATTAGCTCCTCTAGATTTTATATTCATTCGGTATTTATATGAAATAGAATTTTAAAGGTATTTTCACATTTTATAATCATGTTCTTTTGATATAAGGTGATGTTTTATTTGAAATTATTATTTCTATTTAGCCCAATTTTTTTCTTATATGAATTTAAATTTGATCCTTACCTATTTATATTTCTTAATACTCATTATAATTTTCATTACCGGACACTTTTCATCCTCATAAATTAAATATAATTTATTTACATATCCATCTTTTAATAAATATTCGGAAACAAATTGACACATATGTTTTAAAAGTGGATAAAATTCATGTCTTCAAAGAGATACATAAAATAGCTTTCTTTGATGCTTTTATTTTTTTATTGAAAACTAAAATATTATTTTAATAGTTTTATTTCAAACTAGTATAGCATGGATAATGTTATAATGGTTAAGAATAAAGAATTTAGTGTAATCCAAATATAATTTATCTTTTTCACAATATATGCGCACTCTATGTGTATGTAGACCCAATTTACTTTTATTTTATTAGGTAATAATTGTTTCCCATTCCATGTATTATAATTTGTTTGGTTCATTATTTATATGCATTGGTTATAGAATATGTCATTTCTCTTATTCTTTGTGGGGGATATATACTAGTATTCTTTGATGAATTTGATTTTAAAATTTAGTTGTAATGAATTTTTTAATTATGGAGTACATTATTTATTTGAATATAACTTTTTCATGTAATATAATTTATAGAAGATAGATACATCATATAAATCATAATTCAATCGAGTTTCAAATAAATTTGGATTTTTTTTTGCTTTTTCATTTAACAATGCTTCATATGAAGTTCTTATATATTTTCCATATTATAATTATGTTGGGAGTCCGTGGTTATGTTTGGAATAAGTTATCAATCATATAACAAAAGTTTTATTTGAAATGAACTTTTATGTATGGTATCTAAATGGAGAGATGAAACAATATTCTATTTTTTATGAACGGAAATTAATAATTGGTGTGAATAATTTGATTTTTGATTAGTTTCTATTTTTGTGTAATAATGAGAAAGATAGTATGACTATTCAAGAAGAAAATTATATCAATCCACATGAGGAAAACAATAAAAATTATGATGTTTAGAGCGTGAAATAATTATCGGACGATTCTAAGATTCTTGTATATAAAAAATGTACTAAAATGAAAATGATGGAAGTTTTAATGTGGAAATATCATGGAAAAAAAATATGGAATTTAGAATACTATTATTGATTATATAATTTCATTTTTAAGGACTTACTTCCATTAATATAGACATTCCCTGAAATCCTTATATGGAATGGTAGTTAATTAACTATATTGGTTTTTCTATTAATAAAATTAATGCTTGTACAAAAGATTTCAGTTTATTTTTGGAGAAAATAACATACCATAATGACAATAAAGAATGTGGTACATCTTAGTGGAAACTAAATGCAGATGGAACACCATCTCATGTGCCGTAGAAATTCATGTGGAACATTCCCTTGATTTTTAGGCTTCTTAATCTATTCTTGTCTATTAAAATCTCAACAAATATGTGATATCATGATTCTGATAAAATTAAATATAATGTTGTGTTGGTTCATTATGTAGATGGTTTATCATTATATACATTGGATGCACGACAACCTAATTTTTCAGTTGGGGTGAGTAATGTAAGGTTGGGTCTATCTTTTGATGGTTTTAATATATTTGGACATATTATTACTTCTCACAGCACAAGACTAGTTTTTATTCAAATTTATAATCTTCTTATATGTATGTGTATAAAAAACCATTCAATTTCTTTAGTATACTAATATCTGGAAATTATGTTCCTAGTAACTATATATATGTATACTTGCAACCTTTAACAGAAGAGTTGAAGAATTTTTGGGATAGGGCTGCACAAATTTTATGTTTCTTTAAAAAAAGTATTTAAAATAAATGTTCACCTTATATGGAATATAAATGACTTCCCTGATTATGTAATGATGTCTAGTTACATAATTGTTGGAATTCAACATGTGTATTGCACCTCAAAAGACTATTTTTTCATAAACCGAGTTTGTGGCCCACCTCAAAGGAACATTATGGGTATGAGTAGTAGGTTGTGTGAAACTATTGACTGATGTCTGAAAAAAATAGATCTAAGGATAGAGGACATTCATGCTAAAGGTGATGCTGGAGATAAAAAGTTCTATGGGTACTCCCAAAGCCCCAAAATTATTTCCAAGGTATATGCAAGAAAAATGAGAGTTTTGTGCACAAACATTCATATGAACGACCATAGAGTTTTGTAAAAAAATAAACATTGAACCCTTAATGTTTCACGGTCAATCCCTATCAAAAAGGGGCTGTGAAGAATTAAACTCTTTTTTGTGACACAGTGAAGTTACATGATATCAATTTCCCTTTTAGGCTATATATAGAACCTCACCCCAACACTTTTGGGGAGGGATATTCAGAAAATGAAGAACCACTCTTTCTTGCACAATCCTCTCTTCCATGACATCTCAAAACACCAGAATCCCATAGAGACTCAAAGGTATAGAACTTGCACAACAAAACTCTAATTGGCCTCAAATTTTCTTGGCCTACGGTTGAGAGTTACTCACGTGTAACCTCTTTAGGATATTCGGGTTTGTGCAAGAGAATCATCCTATTAACAATCATAAGATAAATGTGACCCCAACCGTTATATGCACCCACACACCAAAAATCCATGAGCTGGACTTTTGTTGAGTCCCATGGATCAAACAACCCCATTTACGTGAAATATAATAAAGTTACATGGAACAAATTTTGGTTCCATAACCCAATGCCCCTTATGCTTGAAGCACAACCATTACCCCCACCATTTTCTCCTAAGAATAGGTACCCTAATACCTTTTTCTCTTATGAATATGAACCCTAACCTCAGGATCCTTGATTTCTACTCTTCTGTAACAGTGTATATTCCATTCCCCACCTAGAGGTGTATGAGCATGAACATGTAATACCTAAGCGTGTAATGAACAAGGGAAACATCTTACCTATCTTGGTAGAGATTCCTTTTCCTATATTTTCTTATTGCCTTGACATGGCCACCCCCAGGTTGTATCCCCAACCATGCTTGAGCTCTATGATGTAAAACTATTTAGCTCTGCATCCTAGTCATACGATGTTAAACAGCATGAAAAATTACTCAGCACAAGATGTAAAATTATATACTTACCTAATGTGATGAGCACAAGATGCCCCATTTATAATCATCATCGGATGAAACTTTTCCCCTTCCATGGGATATAACTCTTCACCTCCGATCATTCCATATGAATAATCCCTACACCATCTCTCATTGATGATTCTTCTACAATATGAGAATACTTAATACATGATGATAAACTATATAGAATTATTCTATCAAAAGACCTTAAACTATAGAATCAAACTACATGGGTTTCAACACTTGTCTCTTAAATAGGGTATGTAAGACACCTCCCTGGGGTTCAATCCTGACACCCCAACAACTTCACCAAATTCTAAATGTGAAATCTCCCTCCTTGGGGACACACTTACCTAAATCCTAAGTGTGAAATATTACCCTCAAGGGACACATTAAAGCATATCCTAAGTGTGAAGTATTCTCACCTATGGACACACTTATTCAAATTCTAAGTGTGAATTATTCCCCCAAAGGACACACTTAATAAAATCCTAAGTGTAAAATATTTCTCCTTTGGGACACAGATAATCAAATACTATATTTGAAATATTCCCCCTTTGGGACATAATCTACCAAATTCTAATTCCAGAATTTCTCTCACATAGGGACACACTTAACCAAATCCTATGCTTGAAATATCTCCCACCTAGGGAAACACTTCACCAAATACCATGTGTGAAATATTTCACCATTAGGAACACTCTTGACCACTCATCTGTCCCTACAAGATATTAAACCAGCAACCCACTTTCCCCCACAATACATTAAACCTGCGACCCATTTGTTCCCATAAAACATTAAGCATGTGACCTGATCCAAAACCTTTAACTCATATAATAAATATAGTGTTCATGAGGTAAAGAGACTCATAATACATATTCATCTAGATTTAACTACCTCATGACTGATATAGGATACCTTAGGTTCCATGTATAAGATGCCTTATATGATATTCCCCTACATCAAAAGAGGAATACATTACAAGTTCTAAAAAAAACCAAACATTCCAAAATTTATAGACATTAGCAAAGTTATTATCTACTCTAACCGAATGTTACTATCTTTTTGAGATAAAAGTATCACAATTAAATATAATCCACCTTAAGATGATACTAGGAATGTGTTTCAAGAACATAACATAAATATACGAGGGAGACCCAAACTATGAGACGAGCTCCAAGGGGGAATACAAGGAAATAGATGATGACATCACATCACCCCATTTCAATCAAGGTAATTAAATAATAAATTAAAGTGATGGAAGCTTCCAACATTCATAAAAAAGGAATTTGGGGTAATGATAAAGTGTTTAACCACCATATTGAGAGATTTCATGCAACCCTGGTGGAAAGAATCAGAAAAAAATGGTGAACCCGATGTTAATATCTTCTTCTTAAACTATGAGGACTATTAACATTTGGGAACCATTAGATTTACATGTGAACATATCCATATATCTGGTACCATGTTCCAATGGTCCATCTCAAGGCCTTATGGCCAACTCAAGGCTTTCGAGCCACCTCAAAATTGTGCTTAATGACCAGATAGACTCAACAAGGAGCAGACTCTAGATGAGGATTCAGAGCAGTCACATTCACTAGAGGAGAATCTAAAGAGGATTTTTCAGAAAGATAGGTTATGTAATTGTCATTGGGTCCAACTTGTGCATGTATAAGAAGCCTATCTAAACAATACATGTGAATGTGGAGATCTAACATCACAATGAAGAATCTAGGGAGGATTAGTTCCATGTAGTTATAGTATGAATATTTTCTATGACCTGCTGATCATGTAATCCTTAAGCCTACGGGCCTTGTAAGGGTTCCCCCTCATCCCTTGAAAGGGGGGTTATCATAAATTAAATAAAAAGATGGCCTTTGGGCCTTTTGGGAAGGTTTTGAGCCCATCATGAAACTCTCTTGTGACTTGGGGTAGATAACCCTAGGCATCCTCAACATGTGACATTATCAGTGTAGATCCCGCCTCTATTTTAGTAATAACAGAAAATTTTGGGGAAATGGGCATCACCTTCAGTATATATGTTCTAATGGATGATTCCACGTACTCTAAAAGACTCAACCTATACGATATTGGTGACCTGATACAAATTGGCATAGGGGAATGGAAAATGTTGGTGCAGAAATTCCAAACAAATATGTTCCTACCATAACAACCAATGTTACTTAAGCAACTAGGAACCCATTCCCCTTCTCACCCTATGATCTCATCCATAAGAGGTTGATTGATGCACTTGTTCACTGATACATATAGTAACAGTTCATTCCCACTAGGGATATGGTTGACCAAGATCTTTTTGTATCAAAGACTCACTAACATCGCCGCCCCTGAGGATTGTGCAGGGAAAAAACACCCCTATTTCAATGGATAAATGCTTCAGAGACTCTCCTCAGAGCACTATAACTGCTCACTCTCCTATACCATGGAGGAAGGGAATTTTTTATCCATAATTATCATGAACACCACTCAAGAACTTCCCAGGAGGGCTCTCACCAAGCCGAATCAGTGCCAACACCAACTGATTCTATATGTTGATGAGCGGATTGGCCCCTACCCAAATTCATCAGCACCAATATAAAACATCTAACACCGATATCTAGGGAATAACCAAAAAAATTCCTAATATGATTCATCTTCTGTAACTCTATTGGCCACTTCCACTGTTTTCATATCCCACTAGATTCCCGCAATTGCTCAATGGGGATTTGCCTTCACCTGCTTGGGATTCGGACCCCATACATCTCAAAATAAGGATAGGTTGACTCTCTCAGTCATTAGAACCACTTGAATCCTTTATAATCCATACCATTATGGGGATACTAGTGTGGAGGTCCTCCATGTACCACCACCAACCGGTGAAGAGGTCCTCCATACACCACGGTCAACTAGTGTGAAGGTCCTATCTATGATAAAAATGTTCCATTCTTTGAATAACCATCCATGGGTGGGAGTAAGAATTACCTCTATGGGGGTTGTTACTATAGTTCAAGTCACAACATTCATCGGGGGAACCAAGTTAGTCTCTGTAATTATCACTTGGAGAAGTCATCACTGTCAGAGGAAGGACCCTGGGAAGCGTCTTTTCACCATCGTCCTCTCAGACTCTAAAGCGATGGATGACTTGATGAGGGAACCTTCACCCTCCCTACCAGTATCTAGGGTATAAGACCATCTATTTAGGCATTGGATCATGGAGGTTGAAGTTCACAAGGTCCCTAAATCCTTCTACAGATACCTACAGGTGGAGGACATTTTATCCTCCTCCCAAGTACTTATAGTTCAACCATCATTGTCTCCATAAGTTTCCCTACTCTACACCTCCACACTAGAATTTTGAGGGATTTAAGGGTCTAGATTTAGTCCCTCAGATGATGATAAGCACTCCATTGAGACTAAAAGGGATGTTTCTTCCCTAACATATGAATAAGTGGTAAACATACCATCCGACATGGATATGATCTTAAATCTGGATCTACCTCCGAGATAAATTATAGTATGTAGTGGATATTTAACATGTGTGGCTCCCATCTCCTAGTAAATAAGTAATAAAGAATTTCTATGTTAGTTCCACCACCCTTATCTTAGTTAAATCCAACTGGGGATTGGGCTGACTAAGAGCAGGACCATCCCCCTGGTGAGGAATGGTATGACTCTTCAGAGCTTCTGGCCACCAAAGAGCTATTAGTCATGTTTTTTCCACCAAAAACTCCAGATTTTTTCATCTTACCCTAATTGAGGACAATATTGTTTAATTTTTTCCATAAAATTTGGGTGACGCTTCACTACCTTCAAGACCATCAGTTGACCTATCTAGGCAGCCACGAGTAACCCAATGTCATTTACCAAAACTGTAAGACTATTGAGATTGTATCACTCCCTATAGATCAACATCTTGAGTCATATGAATACTAAAATAATCTATAAAAAACATGCATTAGATGAATAAATATTCTTTATCAGGTCATGAAATAGTCATCTCAACACATGTAGATCAGAAGTTGGGGTCAATATGTGGTCATCCATTTCATCCATATCATACAGTAATGATGGGATCATCAATCTGGCCATCCAAATGAAAATTAAGGATCCTATATGGCTACATATAGGGTCAATGTTGTCAATACCAACAAAATAATGTATTATAGAAATGGTTCCACTGATGTAATCCATGACAGGGAAAACCAACCTCAAGGGCTGACATAGTACCAAGAAGATCCCCTAGTAGACTCTTTTACTCATCAATAGATACTTGTAATAGGTCTTAGGATTCCCCCTAATGAGACATTTCCATATTATAATAAATATATCATTAAAAGAAAATACACATGTAGAGACCACTAAGACGTTTGAGGTTATGCCAAAATTTGAGTCGGATCATAAGATAATTGCCTTAATTCAGAAGCTTAATGAGTTTAAAAGGATCACTATAAATATTATTTCTAAGCAGTGCCTGGACCCTAAAAATATTATAAGGGACTCTATCTCTCTTTAAGTAGTTCACTCATTCCTCTCCATTAATATACCCCAATTAGAACTTGGTGGCCCTATGTACCTAGCCAGTGCAAGGACAATGGCTACAAAAAATGACTGAGATATGAGTCAACCACCTTGCCTAAGCGGTGTGAATATCCACCACATGATCAAGATCATGATACTCTCTAAGTGGATGAGTCTATCAACTCATTGGTGACAAAAACACTTTCTTAGATGATGTGATATCTTCTCTCATCGCCCATATCAAGGATCTATAAATGTGATAGGTGCCAATTTTACATGATGGAAAGACATACCCAACATTGATGGACTATGTTCAAGAACCCCCAGAGTTTTTTAATCTCACTTTCACCCCATTTAATGGGATGGATGATCCAATACAGCATCTGTCACACTTCACCTTTATGTGTGGTCCAATATTGGGGACTCTAGAACGACATGAATGAGCTAAGCTCTGGTTCTTTGTCCAAACTTTGGAAGGACCTGAACTTTTATGGTGTAGTCAACTACCAATATGGTCCATTTATAATTGGTAGGAACTCCATAGATAGTTCCTCTACTAGTGCAGTTCCACCTTGTGCAAGAAAATCATCACTGACATCTTTAAATAAAAATGGATTCCCAATTGGTGAGTTCACATCTTCATCACCAGATGGAAGGGGACATGTATTCACTCAGCATGTCATTTTTCTCGGAACAAATTCTTACAATGTCTGTGGAGAAAATAATAAATGAGTTGGTCCCTGCCCTCGTCTACTTGAACTACCTAGAAAGATTTCAATATTTATTCAAAAAAATATTAGCATCTCTAAAGAGCCTTGTAGTAGACCAAACAACAATCACAACCATTTCCCCTTCCAGACCCCATAAGAAGGATCATAAAAGTATATATTTTCATCACTATGAATGAATAGGTTCTTGATCTGGTACATCTACTAGTAATTTTTCTAGATGAGCCTCACCACGTTTATCCACACTAGGCATAGCCTCGCCTGATGCCACCCCGCTAGGCACATCCTTGAAAAGCACAGTCTCTTAGTTGAGAGAATGTAGACCCATAACCCTATCAATTTCAGTATCCTAGGATGTATTTCATAGAAAGGAGGAATAATGATTATTATTTAAAGTATTCACAGGTCCCATGATGTTTTTTATGTTCCCTAGAAATGGGAATCTTAGATTTTATAGAATGAAAGATACTGTGGGAGGTCGAACTCACAGGTCACTCTGATCACTACTCAAACCATAGAATCCTTGGAAACACCATCAAAGAATGAATTTTCTTCAAGTATTGGCTATAAGACCATGTATATCATGGTTTAGTCATATTAGGTGATGTTCTTGTGCAGGTGGAATGTGTCTTCACTGACCCCGACAGTGACAGTGAAGACTCTGGTGAGGGAAAATAGTTCCTTGCTATAGGAGAAAAAATTACAATGACTGGATGTTCCATAATAGAGTCTCTCATTCCCATGGTATTATCTTTTCCTTATTGAGTAATATGAAAAATTTTATGGTTATCAAGCCTCTTCTAACTGATGCCTCTACATCTATGTTGTAGCCTTCCAAGTATTATAACAATATATGTTAATGATATAAGGGAACCCATAGTCCCACACTGGTGCCAAAACTAGTCTACACCCTTAATGACTTTATACCTCCCTTATTGGAGGATGCACATAAGGTATGCCAGTTTCGAATTATTCCACTATTAAGGAGCAAGAAAACACCTCTATGAATGTTGTTAAAATAATGGAATACATCACAATTCCCAGCAATGGGGAACTCCATGATAACCCCTCACTCACCATTGGGTGATATTGATGAAGGATAGGAAAGGGACATAAAATCCAACAGAATTCTCAGGCTAGGACTTCGAACCAAGTTGTTCATTCTATGAAACCATGCAGCTAGCCTTGCATAGGTCTCAACAAGAACAACCCTCTCAGTCTAATCTGTTGGTAACTCCCTCCCAACTGACTTTAGTAGTTGACTATGAAACTCTTCCATGAGAACACCATGATCATCTATGTCTAACTAGGGCATGAAATCAGGAAATAGGAACCCATCCATCAGTTGTTCGGAGCGAACCATCTAGCCATTAGTAGAATATTTTCAGTACTAGCTAGGCCCTAGTACTTTAACCAACGACATCCTATACACTCCCTGCCAATGAGAAAACCTCCACATACAAAAATATGTCCTTATAATGGAAGTATGATGTGATGAAACACCTCGATGGCATAACCTCAAGGATCTTGATTCTCAAGGTACACCTCCTATAAAATGAAATGTGTGAGGCCCTTGTCGAATCCTTGAATAGATTTCTTCAGTTTGAGACTGAGTTAACTACAACTGGGGTTTACTACAGAGAGGAGGCTGATTAAGAGGAATTTGGAGCCATTATCATGTTTTTTAGATAAGAAAATGGTGTCATAATTCAAGGGAATATATGTCCACTGTATATCCGAGGTTAGTCAAATGGCGTAGAAATACACCATTTCTTAGTGGATACTATCTTTGAGAAAAACCTCATCCCAATGAATATTATCTATAACAAGGGACCTAAATAAGAATACTTGACTCCCTCTACCCTAAAAATTCATGGGTATGATAAGAGTGAGAAAAAAACATGTGGAAAAAATCATCTGAAAATTCAATTCGGTGGCATGGTATCAAGCATTGAATTGAATTTAGTCTCACACGATATAGCCTATAGTGCGCTATTGCGAAGATTGTTTATTAATTATTATGTAGGGGTACCCTCTTCATATCACCAATTCCTCAGCCTATGAAATTAAAGGATTGATGCTTCAAAAGTGATCATTAAAAGTAAGAACCGCAATTCCCCTACCATCTCTAACAAGCCCTCCTCCACGCATGTCCCCCGAACTACATGCTCCATATGTTTTCAGCTTGACACCATTTTTTGTAGAAATCCACCTCACCCATTTACCTTGAAGCCTGGGGGTGGGATGCTAGACCAAGGGATAGGATCCATGTAGAGCTCGTAGGGATGGTGCAACCTTCCAGTTGCTGACAAGGGTCACCATATCCGCCAACAGACTCCTTGTACTTGTGATGATGAATCTTCCAATGGAAGTAACTCCCTCATACCTGGCTCGATTCCTAGCCTGGCATTGGCACCAACACCTAGCATTGAGAATCATCAACCTCTCCGTTTTCTCCATCCCTATATCATCTATCCCCAAAAAACCACCTTTTGGGAAACAATGCATCATGGGATCCCCTATAAGATTATGAAGTTAACTCCCCAAATAAACTCGAGGTTTCATGAGCCCAATCCCCTTCAAATAACAGGTGGTTCACACTCTCCTCCTGTTTGTTCTTGCAGTAGTTGCATCTAGAGGCCATGTTGATACCATGCTTCATAATGTTTTCATCTTGTGGTGTTTCTTGGTTCCTTATTCTCTAAAACAAAAAATTATACTTCGTTGGGATCTTACTGCACCAGACCATTCCATTCCATCTATCATGTTGAGTCTGATGAATGGCAGATCTATGAAATACCTTGTAGTTTAATCTCCCCAAGGTTGAAGGAGTGAAGATGCATCTGTCAGGATCTAAGATGATTTCGATAGTGTCCAAAACCTCTTTCTTCTCTAGTTCCATAACATATCTGAAGAAAGTTGTATAAGGGTGTGCCTTTATAAAGGATATGGTGGGTGTAGGGCATCCTCGATACCCTAACATCCTACTTTCCCAATTGTGATACCAGAACATCATATTTCCATCGCCTACCATCCATCGTGAGTTTTACTGCAGGTTCGGTATGAGGGTTCATATCTTGGACCAGAGGAGATATCCATGCATAGAAGTCTCGCCCATATTTCCACCATGGATTCATGACATAGTTTTTCTACATAGGGTACACTCTTCAATCGTTTACTAGGATAGTTTCTCGTGCATGCAGTGGATGGTGTCTTCTAGTCTTTTGACATTGGCCCCTCCAGTATGAACGGGACGATCCATTTTTTCCCATGAAACCCAGGGCATTTTCCCCACTGAAGATTCATCCCAGATGAACCCCATAAAAATTATATCGTAATTTCTAATCATGCCTTTCAGCATAGTTTTGGATGCTAAATCATGGATAGGCATGGCAGACAGGACACAATGCAAAGCTCTCCTCAACAACAGCATAAAAGTGACCTAAACCTAGTGGGAATGGAATCAAGTAGTATATCAAATAGCTTCTATGGAGGACCAAGGCTCTAATGTGACCATTCTTTCGAAATTTCTCACTTCAAACCAGATGGGATTGTTTTTATTAGTGGTAATTACCTTGGTTTACACTATTATATATCCCCCCTAGGCCCTAGGGCCCATGGAATGATCTCTTTTGCTTTTATTTTACTTTAATAAAATTGAAATTATTATGATGATAATTATACAATGCCTCAAGTAATCCATTGATAGTCAAGTAGGGTTACTTTATGGTGATATGTCCCCCTTTGACTCCTTTGAGGCCTAATATCTGAATGTTAGTTACTAAAAAATGGAAGGAAAGCAGGTACAGACCGAAAAGGGTAAGTGCATAAATGCTCTTAAAAATCCAAAGGCCATTGTAGCCAGTCCATGGGTAGACTTGAAAGATAAACTTGTTCACCAAACCCATCAGTTAGTTCCCAAGACTCTGGAACTGGGGGGTTTATTACCAATAAAAATGAGTGCTTATAGATTACCTTATACTCTTACAGAGGATAGGCCCAACTTATACCATAATAGACTACTCCTATAAAGTAATAAGAGGTCTGTCACTTATTCATTGATCCATGATATTCCCACAAGTTCCACAAAGAATGGGTAACTCTATGAAGGTCAAATAATAGCCATTTCTTTGATATCAAGAGTGTATCTCATAGTTAGAAACTGAATGTAATTGGATAAATAACTTTTATCACTATATTATTAGTAGAAAGGGACCCCCTCGTCGATGATTTTATTTTCACTAGAGCTGAAACTAGTTCTATCCCTGGGTCTTCTATATTGAAAAAGCCACATCCCCCATATAATCCCCCTATCTCAGATTATGAAGTGGATTTGAAAGATTCCCCTCCAAATTTTGAAGAGGGTTTCCTCACCATTGTCAATGAGTTAACCCAAGTGAACCTTGGTACTAAGGAATATATGATAACATCATTTATCAATGAATCCATGTCCCCAGAGGAATAACAGTAGTATGTGGCCTTCTAAAAATAACCTCATGATGTGTCCACCTTGATCTATAAAGATAATCAAGGTCTGTAACCTTAGTTCACCATTTTATCATATTTTCCTCTCAGTGAGTCATTACATGTTCAAAAACCCTCCTAGAAATATGCACCACTCTTACTGTTCTATGGTTGAGTTTTAGTTAAAAAAGGTTATTAAATTCAACTTTTTATGGGAGGTCTACTGCCCTAGGTGTCTAGCGAATATTTTCCCATTAAAAAATAATAATGGGAAGATTGGGGTCTACATAAACTTTTGGGACATCAACCACCATTATTTGAAAGTTCATTAAACCATTTTAATGATAGATCTGTTTATTTATGCTACATCTAGCTTCCAAAACCTCTCTTTTATGGATAGATACTCTAGGTACAATCAGATAAGTGTGGCCCCCAAGGATAGATGTCTACTAACATCATGGTACCCAAATAAAATTTCTTCTACCAAGTGATTCCCTTTAACTTAAGGAATACTGGATCCACTTACCAGCAGTCCATGCACCACAACTTTAATCCAATTCTTGGAACATTAGTGTAGTGTTTTGTGGATGACATGGTGGTAAAATCTTTCCAACATCAAGACCATCTCAAGGATCTTGATAAAATTTTCCACTTCCTCCGATCGAGAAACATGAAGATAAACCCCGTGATGTGTGAATTTGGGGTTACATCTAGAATATTTCTCAACATTTTTGTAAGATACAGAGGAATTGAGATTATCCCAGAGAGAATAAAGGCTATCAATAAAATTCCTCACCCGAGAAATCTCTAGGAGTTTCAAGGAATCTAAGGCCACTTAGCCTATATATTCAGATTTATGAAAATCTAGATGATAATTATATGCCCTTATCAAGGATCATGAAAAATGGTGTCATTTACAAGTGTGATGAGGATTTCTAGACTAAATTTAAAAATGTTAATAAGTACCTACTACAGCCTCTGGTTATGACGCCACCCATATCAGGAAATCCTTTTGGTCCTTTACATGACCGCCCAAGAATGGTCCCTTGATGCCCTCGTAACACATAAAAATATTGAGGTTGTGGAAAATAGCATCTACTATCTCAGTCGCATGATCCTCTACATGGATACCAGATAATCCCCCAATGAGAATAATTTCATCGTACTATTTTTTGTAGTTCAGAAGTTGCAACATTATTTTTAGCACCATGATATATAGATGGTGTCCCAAGTAGACTTGTTAAAGTAAATTCTCAATCACCCCATGTTGATGGGATGATTTCCACATTGGAGAGTAATCTTCTAATAGTTTGACATAATGTTTTGCATGAAGAACATCATTAACGGATAGGCCTTTGAATACTACTTGGCCACACATTTGGCCCCTAAATAACTACCCATGGATTTTTTTTTTGATGAAGTTGTTCTCTCAGTGGATCAAGTTGTAATGTGTTGAAAAATTCACTTTGATAGAACCTCTTAAAGACTGACCAATAGAAGGATCAATGACCCCAAGTTCAATAGGGTAAGCCAAGGGATCATTATCATCATTTAGGAATAAGACATATTACTGTACTATTTCATGTTATCATAAGGTTGAACCAATAACGAGGAATTGTACTAAGCCTATATTTATAATCTTGAGTTTGACCTCGATATTGATGTCCCCTATTTAGAATTAAAGGTATAATTTGAGAAATTCGTTAAACAGATCAAGGGTGACTACATCATTAAGAAACAAGAGATTATGCCCCTTCTAGAATGCACTTGTTAGATGATGGCCTAGTTCTATTCCAAGTTGAAGGTGACACATGCACCTCTGTTGTAGAACAGTCGATCTGATGATTTGTAACATTTATTTTCATCCCTCACAGAACCCAACAAGGGAAATTTGGTCATTTTTTGTGGCACATCGGAGTTTCATCAACCCGGCCACCCTAGATAATGACATCGAATAGGTGTGTTAGATGGATGATAGTATTTATGTTCCAAGAACCTCAAATCCCCCTATAGGTGAGGAAAAATATGATTTCATGACTCCCTTTATAGAGTGTCTCCAACATGGAATTATCCCACTGAATTGAATCGAGGGTGAGAGAATATATGGGCATGCAACACCATTTTCCCTATATTGTGGGTTCAACCTTAAGAAAACCATCTATAGACATGAGTTCAATTTAATTTCCCTTCATTTCATCCATGGAGATGAGATACCTCGGGTTATGCAAGAGGTCGATTTCAAATCATTTGGTGATCATCAAGTACGATTAAAATTCTCCCACTAAATTCATAGGTTGAGATACTCTTATCCATCCATGGTTCAGGACTACATTGAATTATCCATGTGGTGTCATGTTTTTATTATCCAGCTAGTTGAAGAAACTATACTCCAAGAAAAACATCTGATCCAAACATAATTCTCTCTATTACTTTTTTCATGAAAATGGGAAGATTGGGACATTAAACATGACACTATCTAACATATTATATAAAATTTTGGGCCAGAATAAAGAGTTGTCCTGAAAAGCTCCCAATTCCCTTTGGCCATATCGGACGACAGCTCAAAATTTCACCCAAGAGACCCCATACTCCCTGGTGTATAGAATAATGGTAGTATTAACCATTTAGGTTTAGTTTTTTCCATTACAAATGGTTTTCTATGACTAGAATACAACATATGGGATGTCGTAAGTCCATATATATAAGTTCAAAGGCCTCAAGGAAAATAGGATTCCAGACTTGAATAACATAGAGAGGAACCGGGATATAATAATGGGAGAGTTATGTAGGAATGTTCACCTCCACTCCTTCCTCCAAGGTTACATGGTATTGTCTCTGATAAAGTTGATGATACCTAAGAAAATTCTACCCAAGTTGGGGCCCAAGTGGTAAGGAATTTACATTATCTATAAGGTCTATTACAATGGAGAATACTCTTTAATCACTATGGATAGAGAGCATATAACACCACCTACCAATGACACGTTTCCTAAGTAGTACTTTTCATAAAAACAATGTTCAAAGCTATGAGACCTTAAACCACATCAACCATGGTCAAAGCTACATGGCCTTAAACTTCAGAAACCATTATCAAAGCTATGTGACCTTAAACTATAGCAAACATGGTCAAAGATACATGACATTAAACTAAATTAACCATGGTCAAAGCTATGTGACCTTAAACTGCAACAACCATGGTCAATCTTATGTGACCGTAAACTACAAGAACTAAGGTCTAATATCTACAACCTTAAACTAACATCGGCCCCTTTAGTCCAAGCATAATGACCTTGAACTATTTACAGTCCCCATAGTCCAAGTTTTATGACTTTAAACTACATATCCTAATGTCCCGAGGATATAATGATAAACTATAGCCTTAACCTATTTCATAAACATTAGATAAACCATAAAAACTATGGGATCCCTCAATTCCCACATCATATAGGATAACCCCACTTGTGGAATCAATTGACTACCATTTCACGTTCATAAATATGTGTGGATTGATTCCCATTCCCATGGTATATGTAGTGATGCCTAGACCATTATCTTAAGTCCAAAATAAAAATCCAGCATAAAATATTCCCCCGAGGTGGAGGGAATTATATTCAACAACCCTTTTCCATTTTTCACCACTTACGGTCCAAGAATTAAGCCCATAAAGTAAGTTTAGTTTGTTATAAGATATTTATGTATCATATGGTCTTACATCTCCCTCATTTCATTGTGGTTTTTACCTCTTTTCCCCCACACAAACATACTTAAATCCAAAATTCCCGATTCCTGACATCCTAAATTTAAACATCTTCCCAAATTACCCTTGGTCCTAGCTACCAAACCTTAAACTACATAGTCCGTGCCATTATGTTCATCATTTAATCCACATAACAGATATACCATCCTTTTCGAAGATGATATCTCCACCTAATTTAATTTTTGACCTTCTACTATTCCACATTCTAGAACTATGTGTGGCTTGATTCCCATTCTCATGGGATACATAGTGAATCCTAGACCTATTATCATTGGGTATGGAAATAAAATCACCACAAAACCACCCATCACCTATGAAATTATCACCCCAAATTCCCTTATGGGTCTCCTCTTTAGGTATAATCCCCAATCATATTCCCCGTCTTGTTATTGAGTTGATATGCCTTCAAAACCCCACATGAGGAAGGAAAGAATGGTCACCTCAATGTGTAATACATGTGCACACCCTCAACACAAAATGTTAACCTATATCATTAGTCTATTTTAACAAAGAATGCCTCATATGAAAAATATGGGATGACCAACACCAACGCCCTCAGTGCACGATGTTAAATTGTAGTCTTACACTATAAAATAGAAATAGGATGCCTCATATCAAAAATATGAGATGATTCAATGTCCTTGATAGGGATGAAACATCCTTACCAGCATCATTCTCCTACCACACAATGTTCCAAACTATGTGTTTCTTGATTCCCATTCATGATAGAATACATAGGGATGCTTGTATCCAATATCTTGAGCATAGCATCCGAACCATCCTATTTTATTTCCTCCCCCTTGTACAACCCTTATTAAAATAAATTATGTGAAATTGGTTTCATGATTTCTTTGTGTGGTGCAGATCCTCCTTTACTCCTTCGAGTTGAGTTTTAACTCCTTAGCACAACTTGGACATCCATGAAGTACCTAAACATGATCCAATCATTATGATTGTAAACTATGTGTATCCATCCTCTTTATAGCCCCATATTTTCATAGATTTATTCACCCCTAATGTTTCAAAAATCCAATTCCCCATTCTCTTTTTCATTTCATACTCTCTCAAAATGATCTACCCTTTTAATCATTGGTATTGTACCTAGTAATGTTCTATAACTACATATGGACTGATTCCAATTCCCATAGGATATGTATTGACTCCCAAAACTTATATCCTAGTTATTTCTTAGGTCATCAACTCTTCATGGTATATTTTTCTCTCAACATATTAACATTGACTTGGGTATGGTTTGTTGAGTTTTTTGTGAAAAAGGGTCACTTTATCCCTCATATCACATAAGTTTATCTCTTTTTCATGCCAAAAAATCCTCCTTAGGATACCCACACCCTTTAGTCCAATAATTATGACATTAAACAAGTAGCTTATCTTATGGTCTGACCTCTATGACCTCAAACAAGTATCATCTATAGTCCGAGTTGTGCAACTTTAAACTAAAAATACCAAAATCTCAGTACTTGACATTAAACTATATCCTTGTCCCATATTAAATAAGGATTACTCAAATGATAAATATGAGATGAACCAAACCAAAATCTTCATAAAATGATGTTAAACTAAGCATTACCCCATATAAAATTGTTATTCCTCATATGATAAACATGTGATGAACCAAACCAACTTTTTCAATGCATGATGTAAAAATATAGTCTTTTTATATAAAATGAACATAGGATTATAAACATAACCAATATTACATGATTTGATGTCCTCGCAAGAGAGGAAATTTCCCCTTCGACATCGATCTCCTACCTCACTACATTCAGAACTATGTACGGATTGATTCTCATTCACATGGGATATGTAGTGATGCCTAGATCTCACATCCTGGGTTTATCCCTCTCATTAAATTATTTTAGGGTTCCCCCTTTTAGGTCCAAGAGTAATCATCACCTGCCAGCATGTTCATCCAGTACATTTGAGCACCTAACAGAATAGCTCTTAGGGAGCTCAACATTCCCTCCAGGACATTCTACACTAACACTTTCATTATTCGTTATTTCATTGATTTTTATTATCATCATCCTACCAGTATGATTAGGCTTCCTAATAAAAATGTTGCCTGAAAAAACTAGTTTGGATACCATCATGAGATCATACCTCAAAAGATCCCCTATAACAGATAGCATCTCTCATGTTTTGAACTCATTCAATGGTTGATCCTATATTTTTCACCCCATCCTTGACTGGTGTGGGTGTAGAACCTATATTTAGAACATGGTAATCATCTTTTACCCACCCATAGGTCATTTATCTCTTACTAACTATTTATTGAAAGTCACGATCTACCCTTTTGGGACTTCCTTAAGTTGGTCACATTTTACCCTTGATGTGTTATCCCCTACAAACAATAGGAACCTCATACTTCTCCTTGTTTCTCACATTGAGAATGGCTCAAGTTAACTGGGTATTTGGGATAGTTTTTCTCAAGAAAGGTAAAGAAACATATGTAACACTTGGTCTGAACACAATTACCTTAAACTAGGAACCCATGTCCAATAATTATGACTTTAAAATATGTACAAGTTACCCTAGAATATTCCATGTGGTGTCGGGCCTCCTTGGACCTCCTTCACATTGGGTTTCCATTATTCTATGGTACACATGTTCTTCTTGGGAATTCACCCTTTATTCCATACACTACAACTTTAAACTAAGATCCCTAGGCCAAGAATCATAACCATAAACTGTGTGTCAGTTTTTTCAGGGATATTCTAAGTGGTAGGGAATCTATGGATTCTAATTCAAATCATGTTACCTCCCCCCTCTTCCACACATGTTGCTTCAGGACAGGAAACCCATGGTATAAGAATAGTGACCTTAAACTATGTACAAAACAACCAATATTTATTTTTGGTTAACAGCCTCTTAGGAAGGCAATTCCCATCATTTTTGAACCCTCTTGTGTTATAATAACCTTTCTAGAGTGATCCCCCCATGTCAAATCATTATGACCTGAAACTATTTGAAGCTCCATGGTCCAAGGTTTATGACCTCAAAATTGGAGTCTTGGTTCGAGAATTAAGACCTTAAACTATTTTAAACACCATGGTCCAAGAATTATGACCTTAAACTATTTGTAACTTCTTGGTTTGAATGGTATAACCTTCAACTACCAAAGGTAAGAGTCATAAACATCTTTCAAGTTGAAAAATTGTAGGGGAAATCAGAACAAAAGTGAGAATCCTACCTACTAGGTCACTCTTGAATCTTGGGAAAAATAATAAACAGAAAAATTTAAGTGGTACAAAGATATCAGGGACCCACTATGGACCCTAGGAAATACTTGGATATGCTTGTTGAACCCATCAATTCAAGAAAACGTTATATCCAAATATTAATCTCCCTTTTCCTCTTGTACTCCTCTAAGAGGTACCCCCATCATGTTCCCCCCTTATTCCCCCAATCACCTTGGTTGATCAGGTGTTATTTACATTATTTTGTACATACTAGCCACAAGATGCTAAACTAATATATGAATGTCCTAATCACATGATCTTAAACTATATAGTGCATCATTATCACCATATGATTTTAAACTATGTGTAAATAATTCCCACCATATAACATTATCTTGATTTTTTATCATCTTCATTACATGATGTAAAACTAAAAATCATATTAGTCCCTCGCTAGAGGAACCCCTTCCCCTTCGCTTCTGGTCACCTACCACATCATTCATGTTCTTTGACCATTTCTCAACATCTGAGGTCATACTTCCCATGGAAAATAATTCTAACCTTTTTTCAAACTGACACTCCTACCTAATGTTATCAAATCCATAGTGTCATAATTATGAGAGTGTTGAAACCCATCTAAAAATCCACCCAATCTATCCTCACACTTTGTGTCTACCTTGATTTGGCTCCCCATCATCTTCTATGTATGAATGGCCCTTGTAAGGTAAATGGTTCCTAGCCACACTAGCTCACCTAACATTCTGGGAAAACACTCTGAAGGACTTCTAACAACATTTTTAGATTGGACCAGTGTTTTAAACATGGTCAATGGTCAATCCTCATTTTTTACCCATACTTGACATAACGATAATGGAATCTCTGTTTCGAACATGTTCAACAGTCATGATCCATCATCACATCACCCCATTTGTGTTCTAGATCTTAAGAATCTTGATTCATTATCTTCACCCCCACCTTTGAGTTTAATTCTATGCCAATGGTATTACCCCATTCATGATATATCCCATGTTGAGGAAGCAAGTCAGTTGTGCAGAGAGTCTCATGATCTATCCAAAGATTTCTTATTTCATACACTCCTATTTCAAAATAAATGATTCAGACCCTATGTGTTCAATAATTGTTTGTCACTCACATATTAGTAAAAAATCTAATGTGTGTCCCTTTTTTCTTGTACTGATCATGACTCATGTGGGATTGAAGATTAATTTTTGGTTGTATCCTTAATTATTGATCATTGGTAGTGAAGTGTGTAAAAATAAACATTATTATGCATATTAGGGGTATAAAAAATCTAAGAGTTTGATAGAGTGATTAACAAACCAAATCCTATCTTTTATTATAATGAAAAGTAAATTCTACCAATGGATCTGCATCGAAAATTGAGTGATCTATCATATCTATCGTCTAGTGCATGGCCTCCAAAACCAATTACAACCTAATGAGATAAACCTATTCCTATTCATCCATAGGATGAATCTCATCAGTCTTAATGAACACCCAAAACTGGTCATCTTTGAAATCACCTATCTGAGATGTTTCCTCTTTTGATCGAGCTTTGAATTCTACCATCTCATACCTTAATTGGATGATGATCTCTTCTTGGGCATTAATGACTCTCACATTCTCATTGACATTATCTTCCAGACATAAAATTTCTTAATCATCTACCTATAGATTATTGGTGTCATCATATTTCTTCTAGTACCAAGTGATGTAGAACTAGTTACTTTCATCATACACCCAATTGGTGAGATAATTGTGGACCAACACATGGATAGAATGAGAACACACCCCTCTGGTGCCAAAATTTTACAACCTTTGGAAAATAGACCCCAAATGAATCACTTGTTGTGGCTCATGAGTGTAGGTAATAAGGTTCTACATACTCCTTCAGGCCCTATGCTAGATGATACAGTTCTCCTCAACAACGTAAGACCCAAAATATTCTTATTCCTTAGGTGAAATAGTTTCACACTCTGTAAAGGTCATGAGAACAATGATGGTATGGTCTTCCTATAGGATCCTCTTAGATGGGTTGGGATCTAGGTTGAGAGGGAGTTCATATTCATCTGAATCTTCATTGGAAGCACCATTTCCACAAACCTTGGTCTCTACCTCCTTTTATATATCACCTACATCTGTGATGGGTTTCCCTCCTTAGATTAAGGTTGGATCATGTTAAAAAATTATCTCCCCAATATTTGGATCAGTAATTGGGGGTGCCCCAGGTCCCCCAGCCACATCCATAAATAGGGAGAGCATCCTATCAAGCATTATTTTAAACAAAAACATTTCAATTAGCTTTACCAGTGATGAAAGATTGGGAAAAAAATTCCATTTTAAGGGTGAATGACACGCAAAGGGAAAGAGTTTGGGTGATGTTCATCCTAGAGTTTCTAAATGGAATTACATCATTGGAGATCGCTCAATACTGGTTGGAAAATTAATGGTTGTTAATGAACCCCTTAGTACTGGGTAACTGGGAGATACATAAAACAAATTTTGATTCCATAGACTTGAAAAACTCCACAGAAGTATGAAAAGGATTAACACGGTTGAGGTTTTACTCTATGTATTGGGAATATCAAAGATGATTAACCTGAGGTGGTCTTCCTTACTAGTGGCAGGTGCTATCATTTAAATAACAGGGTGATGTACCTCATAGATTACTAGGAGGGGTGGGGGCTTCTAAAACACCCTTCTGACCTCCTTTCAAGACCCTCCTTTTACAGCTTCCTTGAGCAATGACTCTAAGGTGTTTCCACTGGTACCCATTAAGGCACCCTCATCCCTTTATACGAGGGCCCCTTTTCCATCCTCAACTGAATTCTATATAAGATAAAATCTTGGTTTATAAATGATGAAAAAAATAGGAATGGATATAAGTGATAGTATTGTTAAAAAAACTGATATTACCTCTCTGAATAGAAGCTCGTTCAAGTCATCGTGCTCAAGGGTGACCTCCCCACTCTATTGGGGGATTTATTAGTTATTGGTTGATCCCCAGGATTCCCCATCACTAGTTCCTTACATATTATCACGGAGGGATGATTCCTATGGGGTTGATTCATCAATGGATTTCATCCCTTAAGGATATCCATCGAACATCACATGTACCCAATCGGTGGAAATATTTGCACCCCCACATTGGCATGCAAAGGCATACATATCCTCCAGGTATGAGAATATCTCATGAATGTTAACCCTAATAGTGATTATGGAAATCCCAACCACTAGAATCATGATTCCCTCTTGATTCATCCTCTTCCATAACTGTTCCCCCATCATAGTCATTGACAACATCCCCCAACCTGCCCAGATCATGGGAAAGGAAGCATCAATAACTAGATGTAATAGATATTATATCTTCATTCTTAGGGAATTCCTTGTTCTAAAATTCATAAACCGAGATCTCTACAATAGCTCATGTTGTCACTTATAAGGGAGGATCACCCCTTTAGGAGGGTGAGGAGTCATGGAACCTTGATCTTATCCTGTTAAATCCACCGCTAGATCCCTAGACGCTTAACAAGTACTCCCAAAAGTAGCTTGTATGCCACCTTGTTTCTCATGCACCTCACTAGATGGTGCAACACTCCTAACATGTTGATGTAGGATTTCACCTAGATATGACACTATAAAATTAATATCATAAGTCTAAGAAAGACTAACATTGACATTTGTGGGGGGAAACATGATGATATCCCCTGTGCATTCACCCATAAACATCTACCACAACTGGTAAAGGATTCAGAGATGGATTTCCTTGTAGATCCTCATGTAGTCTCACTTCATTGGATTTTAGAATCATCTAAACTACCTGGTAAACTGATATGGGGTGTATGGTTCACAATAAGTGTTATCATCTATCCAGGTGACCAATACTCTGCCTTATAAGGTCTGAGGATACTCCCACTGCTCTAGTGACCCCTCCAGATTATCAATCATCTCACCATAAAAAGTTTATAACGGATAAAAGTGAAATATTATAGTATTTAAAATACTAGTAATAACCCCAACTTCATTAAGACTCACTGGATGAACCTCGAAGATGCTGAGGAGCAAGGGTCTTATGCCAGAGTTTGGAGGGGCAATAATGATTGGAAATTCAAACCCCTCAAAATGTGTCACAATTCACTCATGAAAAACATTTAAGGAACTAAATATATTCCTAGGCATGCTTCCTATCACTAAATATCCCAAATAAATTTAGATCCAAGCCAGAACTGGTACTCCCATGTTCACCCAGTTTCTAGACATAATAATTGCTATCATCAAGAACATCCCAATATTCAATCCCATGTATGTGTCTCTCACTAGAAGCAGTCAATCCCTAAGGAAGGTATCCATAAATGTGGTATAACGGACCATCATATTCATTCCGACTTCATGTTGCAACCATGCTCTTGGTAGTTCCCTTCTTCTAGGATCGACAAGTAAGATCTTGGTTTTATATTTTTTTATGTCGCTGGACATTGTTTTAGCCGCCTTGGAATCTTTGTGGCTGGAGAATTCAAGAACATAGCTTGGTAGGTATTGAATTTGATTTCCTAATGAAATGAAGTATGATGCTCTAATACATGGTTCAACCCATCTAGAAGAATCTGTGATGCAATGGGTGATTGTTCCCTATCTCCCTAGGCATTCAGAGTTGGGAGGAATTTGTCATATTATAATCCCTTCAGTGGTATATCGATAATGGAATAGAGGTATCTAAATATGATCCCTACCTCCCTGTGATAGAGGTGGAATCTGTTATTGTTTGGGGACCACTATTTGAGAATCTTTGGTACCATATCATATTGTCATTAAAAATGGAACTAGTACAACCACACTGATTTTTACAACCCAATGTGGAATAGCTCATCCACATACACCTGACAAGTAAAGTGTCTGCATTATGCCCACACCCACTCTTCAGTAAAGTTCCCCATACCATAGGTCCCAATCATTGTACCATCACATTCAATTATTCTGGATACTGGTTTGGAAGATGTTGGATAAAAGGATGGGAACTCCTCATATTTTGTAAGTTCCTAGATCACCATATTTGTCCATCCACTCAAGGTGTAGATAGTGGTGCCCAAATATTCCCTATAATGATGACTAAAAGAGATGATGTTCCAAAAGGAAATTTTTTAAGGATGATTGAAACATATCCACAGTTTGTTAACTTTGATGGGTGGGAAATCCCATTCGTCCATCAGTCTGAAGTCGTATAGGGGATGGTGATTTCTTTGTAGGTATTCCTTTTGGTATTTGTTAAAAAGGCCCAAAATCTCCCTATTATCATAAACAAATATCCTAGAATTTGGAATTTTTGTATTCACTACAATTTCCACCCTTCATGTTACATTAGAAGATTCAATGATATATTGATCATCTAGGTTGTACATTTCTCAAATTTTGTGGATTCTCGCATGTTTTCATGAAATATTGGACTTATTTTGTACAAAGTCACCATGTAAATCATCTTGATATGTTTTTGTGATAAAATTACATATGAATCATGGAAACTATGTCATGTAAAATAGATCTTGCCTGAATGTTACGGTCAAACATGGGATTTCACACAAGATAATTAGTTTCACACACAAGAGACCACTTATCAGTCACGGAAGTTAGTATACAATATGAAGGGCCCCTCATGATATTTATTGTCATGATATCACCATTTCTCATGAGTAATAAATTTGGTTACATAACCCAATAGGTCAATTTATTGATCATAAATAAATTAAACTTTCCCTTTGGTGATTTCTGTGCAAACTAACCTTCTGGTCCCCTTTAGCTCTGATCTTCAGGGGGAATTAGTTGGTTCTAAAAACATTTCATGTGCCTCAAAATGACATTTTTTCATAAACCATGTATACTACCCACCCCAACGAATATTTTGGGTCTAGGTACTAGGTTTCACAAAGCTCTTGAGTGATGCGCACAAATAATCAGATCCATTCCAAAAGGACTTATGCATCAAAGGTAACGATGGAGATAAAAAATTTTGTGGGTACTCCTGAAGCCCAAAATGATTTCCAAGGTATATGCATGTAAAAGAAGAGTTTTTTTCTCAAGACATCATATTTGTGACAATAAAATTTCACTATAAAGTTAATTTTTAACTACACATATTGCACAAGAAATCCCCATCGACAAAAATCTGGGAAGCGCTCTACTCTATTTCATGTCGCAGTGAGCATATGTGAAATCAACCTCCCTTTTGGCTATATATAGAACCTCACACTAACACTTTAGGGGATGGATCTTCTAAAGATGAAACACCACTCCCCCTCATGAAAACCTTTCTTCTACAACATCACACAACACCAAAATCCCATGGAATCTCAAAGTTAGAGAACTTCCATAGCCGACCTCCCATAGACCCCAAAAATTCTTAGCCTATGGTTAAGAGTTACTCATGAAACACCTCTTAATTATAGTCTAGTTCATGTAAGATAAGTATCCTTCATGAAACCCTATGCTTCATGAGACCCCAATTGTTTCTCACACCCATGCCTCCAAAATCTATGTGATAGACTTGTATTGAAGCCCACGACTCGCACAACCCCATTTGCGCATAATATAATAAATTTTTACACAAAAAATTTTTGTTCCTTGACCCAATTCCCCTTATTCATGAAACATAGCCATTACCATACCTTTTTCACCTAAGTATAGGTACCTTAATTCCACTTACTCCTATGAAAAGTCACCCTAACGTTAGAATCCCTAATTTATACTCCTCCATAATTGTGTATACGCAATGCCTTTCCCAGAGGATCATGAGTAGTGGACACATAAGACCTTAGTGGGGAATCACCATGGAAAACAGATTACCTATCTCATTATAGAATCCTTTTTCTTGATATTTTTATCACCTTCACATAACCCCCCTTAGAGTGTAACCCCAACCACAACTGAGCTGCATGATATAAAACTACCGAGATATATGTCATATTCATAAAAGGTTAAAATACATGAAAAATAATCATAACATGACATTAAAGTATAGTTATGCCTCATGTGATGAGCACGACATGCCCCATTTATGATCATCATGGAATTTCACTCCTCTTACATAGGATGTCACCCTTCTGCTAGAACCTCCATGTATCCCGTATCTGTAAGCCCCATACCATATCTCATTCATGCTTCTTTCGTGACATCAGTATCCTTACCACATTATGTTAAATATAATGGACCATTCCAATAACATGAACATAAATTGTGATGTCACACTATGTGTATTTTGATCCATGTCTCTTATACAGGGTATACAAGACACCTCCCTGAGGTTCAATCCTAACACCCCAACATCCCCACTAAATCCCAGGTGTAAAACCTCCCACCAACCCTAAGGACACATATAAAAAAATCAAAAGTGTGAAATATTTCCCCTAGGTAAACACTTAACCAAGTACCAAGTTTCAAATCTCCTTCCCAGGGACACACTCAATGAAATCCTAAGTGTGAAATCTTCCCCCTTGAGTACACACTTAATCAAATAATAAGTGTGAAATATCCCACTTTAGGGACATACATAATCAAATAATAAGTGTGAAATCTTCTCCATTTGGTAAACACTCCACAAAATCCTAAGTGTAAAATTTCTCCCCCTAGGAGACACACTTAACCAAATACTATGTCTGAAATCCCTCCACCCCTAGGGACTGACCTCTCCAAATACCAAGTGTCAAATATTTTACCCTTGGAAAGATACTTGAACACCCATCTTTCCTTGTGATACATTAAACCTATGACCCACTTGTCCCCGCAACACATTAAATCTATGAACCATCTCTTCCCACAAAACATTAAGCCTATGAACTAATCCAAAACCATTACCTCATACAATAACCATGAGATATCTAAGGAAAAATCATTGAAATACTTACTCCCTTGGAATAAACTACCTCCGGAATAATATGGGATGACTTAGGTTTAATGCCTAAGATTCCTTATATGAGATGCCTTCTACTTGAAAAGATCAATATTTTATAGGTTCACAACAATCCTAATATCAAAAAATACCCATACATGCCCAACTTTACTATCTAATCGGACCAAAGTTTTTTTCCCGATTGAGACACAAGAAATGTAATTAATCAACGTCTACCTTGAGATGACATAGGGAATGAATTTCATGAACATGACTTAAATCTATGAGGTAGACCCGTAATAAGAGGCAAGCTCCAAGGAGGAATCCATGGAACGAGGAACTGGCATCCCATCATCTCATTTCAATTAAAGAGATGACATTTCCAATTAAAGTTGTATAATTTTTACACATTTAGAAAGTGTGAATGAGGGGAAATAAGAAAGTCTATCACTACCAAAAAAAGATATGACATATATCCCCAGTAAAAATCAACTGAAACAAGGACAAATAGAAAACTATCATTTCCTTTTGGTATCAATAATACATGATCTATAAGACTAAAATATTTTCTTAGTTTCAGTTTCATTGGGTATCTATGATTCTTTCCAATTGATCATAAATATGAAATGAATTTCTAGAGGTTTGATAATAATATTTACACTAAAAATAAACCTCAACATATTTCAAGAACGGATGTGATTAATGAACTGAAATATGTTAGTTTTTTATTAGGGAAAGCTAAGATGTAATCTAAAAAGACGAAGAATTTTAACATTGGATCTACTTACAATTGGGAAAAAGTATATTTTTTTAGTTTCCATATTTTTTAACCAATTTGTTACACAATTTTTTATAAATAATGAACATTTGAGAAAAATATATGTGAAATAATTTTTTCAATTCTTATAAATATCAAGGGAAAGTCAATATATGGCTTACAATCCCGAAGAGACTTTGTAGATTGAGGTATTTTACCAGAACTGTAATTTGTTTGTATTGGTGAAAACAAATAGAAATTCCATGTGCCTCTTACGTGACGAAACTTTTAGTGAAAAATAAATTTCTAGAAGTATTAGAGAATATAAAAGCCCCTTATGTCTATTTAAGAAAAATATTTAAATGAGTAAATATAATAGAGTTGAAACTAAAATCCCTAAAAACTTATGATTATCAAATCCTTCTTTATAAATTGATTCCAATAGTAGTATAAAATTTAATATCCAATAATATAAGAGTGAAAGTGATTCTCTTGTGCCATTTTTGTTGATAAATTCTTTCTAAAATTTTATCCAAGTCTTTCTTGATAAAAATTAATCAGGAGGCACTATTAGGTTTGTGGGAGTTGGATAAAAATTTTCCTCAATCATTTTTAAATTTAATGTTTCATTTAAAAATATATATTTCAACTAAAAATATTCATGGAGGACTATTTATATTTGGTTGGTTTATCCTAATAAAATAATATGTACACAATGAAATCTTATGTCGGGAACAAGAATCATCTAGAAGGTTCCACTGTGAGAATTTTTTGGGTTTAAGAATGTACATATTTTAGTTCAATGTATTTGCCTAAGGTGTGCACAAGACATAACCATCAAATAAGAAATTAAGATGATAAGTATAATTAAATTGATCCATCAATTACATATCTTCCTAAAACATGAGTAATTTTTGGGTCATATACATTGGCTTCATTGAGCCTTGAAAATATGGATATGGCACATCGCACATTCTTGTTTAATTGTGGTGTGTTCGATGAATATATAAAGTGGGTAATTTAAATATTTATTTTTTATCACATACTATGCAATTTATCATATACCTAAAACTTATATTTTCACTTATTGTATGTAACATAAATAAATTATAATTAGAGTTCTTAGATCTTTTTTTAGAATAAGAGATACTTTTCATAAAAAATAGTTTCCTGATTGGTTGAAATCAAAGGTATAACAAATAATTTAGTCAACTTAAAATATATGTATTCATTTTATTTTATTATTCTTTTATATTTTTTAAGAATTAAGTTTACCTATTGACTCCATCTCTCAAAAATTAAGATCAATGGCTTTTGGTCCCAATTCATTGGTTCATGAATAAGAATCTTTAATAATCAATGGGTATAAATTCGTTACAATTGATTGAGTGGTGAATGTGAGAACACAACATGATGTAATTTTGTTAACTGTAACAACATACTATTATGACAATGCATTATATAGTATTCCTCAATATGAAAATGTGTCTTATTATATATTTTTTGAGAAAATATTATTATTGGATTACTACTCTCATGGTCGAGTCACTATGATGAAATGAGAAAGGTTAAATTAAATGATGGGACATGGTAAATTAATTGGTGACTTTGGATTTAGATTTATTTACTTGACTCACTTTCTAGCTACTGATAAAACATATATATTTTGGATCAACATAAAAACAAGTGTTTTATGTGAAATATCATTTGAGGCCTAAATACAGTGTCATTATTGAATTAATACCAAGACATATTTTTTATGATGGTGGGGATGAAATTTAGTTCATTTATTCTCCCATTGGTGTTGAAAAAAATATTTAATTTTATGACACAAATTGTGATAATTGATTTTGAACATTAAGTAGTGATGGGTAATATATAGAAGATAACATAAATGTTCATAGTTCATTCAGTTTATCTTGATGTGAGTTTCTTAGGTTGGTAATACAATAATTACATTAATTTGGTTTTAGTTCGGAAAGTTATATTTTTCTTAGATTTGTTTTCTTCATTGATTTTAATTATATTTATTTCAATTCATAAAACCGGGTTTAAAACAGGTTTTTAAGACATGTATAACTTGGTTTAAATTATAGTCTCTAAAATAAGTTATGATTTTGTTTATGTCTTGTTTGACTTATAATATGAATGTAGAATATTTTAAAACTATATCTAAAAAATGTACATTTAATTATTATGATGATTAAGAAAGATATTGAAAAAATTTAAAGGAATATAATATTTGATAATGATCGATAAATACGCAAAATAGGGATGCCCCTTCTCGTTCCCTTAGTGTGTATAATAATTACAATTTTTTTCTTCTAATTTATATTTGATGTCTTGTTATTGTTATTTATTGAAAATAATTAGGGACATTCATCTAAACCACATTTGACCTCTCCTCATCCTACTAATATGGGTTTGAGAGGGACTTCTTTTAGAGATATATAGATCACATTTCATACCCGTTCACTCCCATACCTACTAGTGAACAACCCATCTACCATACCTTTTCATCCTCCACTTCATCCTCTAGGGATGTTCCCACTTATGAATCCATCATTATCTTATTTAGGCTATACTTCTCATGACATGGATATGCTGCCTCTAGGGATGTTCCCACCTATACAATATCCATATCCTATGATGTATCCCCAACCATTTTATCTTATCCTACCATTTCTAAACTACCTATATTTCATACTATTCATATAGGATCTTATGATTGTTCTCCTTCTGCTTCCACTCCACTATATGTAGATGACCCAATGCATGCATTATAACAAGCACATACTTTAGAGGCTATCGATATAAAACAACCCATGGACCCATCAAAGCCTAATGATCATCTTGGATCAGGTTTTTTTGTATAAGTCAGTCAAATTATATCATAATATTTTTTAACTAGTTGTACAATTAATTAATTATACCGTTTTATCTTTTATATTATTAAGTGGGGTCTTATAATTAGAAACATGGGAACATCCGTATGTGTGAATCCTAGAATCGTAAAACATAAATAATGATATATTATAATTATAAATTAAAATTATAGGTAAAAATGAAAGAAAATGGAGATGTTTCATTACAACTTTAGTCAAAATCAGTGATATCATTCTAGTGAAACTAATATCATGGAGTAGTATTGGTAATGAAATCAAAGAGAATACATGGGCAGAGATATGAGAAAAAAAATTTGTTAAATTTATATCTATATTATTTTTTTATTTATATGACATAAAATATTAATTGAATCATTGGTTTAACTTTCCTAATGGTCAAGATGCTAAGGTCTCACAATTGATGGAACATGGGGAGTTTTAGAGATCATATAATAATGAGTTATATTTTTGTTAGAAGAGTAGATTTGGATTTGAGTTAGAGGCTATACTAATATTCAACGACTTTCTAACAAAATAATATAAATAAATGATTGTATATTAGAATTTTAATGAGTTTAAGGTATTCCTAAACATTAATGGTTTGTATTGATAATTTAATTCTTATTAATTGTATTAAATTTTTTTCATGATGCAATAGAAAAAAAGGACAATGATGATATGAAGTATATGATAACTTTGGGACACACTACAATGCAAGATCATGAGAGGAATTAGGTAATTTTTAGGAATAATTGATTTTTACTAGGTAATAATTTAGATCATATGAATGGTGATTAATACAGAGAGGGGGATCAGTGTTTTTATATTTTCATAAAACTCTTCCTTTAATCTTTTTAATATTTTTGGGATATTTTAAAAATTAAAATTCCAAGATTTTCTTTATAAGATTGTATTTTCATCCAAACCAATAGATATTTTCATTTTGAATTATCCCAAAAATACTCTTAAAATATATCCATTTATTATGAAAAATGACACAGGATATTATCTGTAAAATACCTCTAAAAATATATATAACTTTTAATTCATTCCACACCAAAAATCATGTTCACATGCACAAGGCTTTACGATATTCCACTTCTTCCATAAGATGTAGAAAAATCTCACACTCTAGACCCATATTCGAGTTTATTACCATATTATATATGTTTAAAAAATGATAGAAACCTTACAAATTTTCATGTTGAAACTTTTGAAATTTGATCTATAGATTTTTTTCATAAAGACAAGGAACCTTATGATCTCTTGTAGAAAAATATAAAATTTTCCATAATAAACACCATGAGGTTCTTCATCAACCTCTTGATGTTAACTGGAAAACCTTATGTGGTCTCAAAATATACCTTACAAACATTCATAAGATTATAAAGTCTTGACTAAAACCTTATGATGTCTCAAAAATGAACCTTTCCATGATTTTATTAGTAATTTTTTACATATGGTTTGACCTTATGAAGTTATCATATGAATTTTATGAAGTTTCCCTACATCATTCATTAAAATTTATTTGTGTAACCATCTATAAAATGATTAAATATCTCTTTTAGTGTATTTAATTTACCATGATAGAACATAATACATTCATTAGTCATTATATTATTTTGATTGCCCCATTACCATCCATTACATAAAATAAAATAAAATAATTAATTAATTTAAATAAAATTAAATACCTCCATATACCAAGAAATAAATATAATAAAAATTAGAAAGAGTAGCCTAGGAGAACAAGAGAGATCATAGATCCAATTGAAAGAAAAAATAAAATTCAAAGTATATGAGTTTTACATCACTCTCTTAGGTGTAAATATAAAAATTTATAGGGTACACTATTAGAATATACATGGAACATAAAATTCACTCCAAAATTTTCTAATGAGTATCATAACGGATTAGCTTATCTATAAATATGTGAAACAATAAAATCAAGTATACTAAGAAAATATAAATGATCAATCCACTAATGCTCTATCTTCTAGAAATAATCTAAATACATAGTTTCCTCAATCCTTTGTATATGTAAAATTGAATAGATTGAATTATAGCTTCTATATTAACCTGAAAATGAAACAAAAATCCAATAATATTTGTATAATATTATCTTACTTCCCCATCTATCTCTCTAAAGATCAACCTACATAGTCAAATAACCTCATTGAAAGACTTAGTTCATTGTATCTGGACTCATCCAAATTCCATCCGTTTCAATTAATATCACCTCAATTAATCATATTATATTATTATATATTCTTATTTATTTTATGTATTTATTAAAAATATAAAATTTTAATTCATTATAGGTTGTTTTGAACTTCTATGTAATTGTAATTGGTTACTTTTAAATGATATAATCACTAACATTATTAACCTAACATATCATCCTCCTTGGTTGTGCTCCCCATTTGAGCTTTAATTTCACTTAATCACGTATAGATTCATTCCCTTATAGCTTAATATAATGTGAGAATTTAATTTAATACCACATAGTAACTCACCACTATAATTTAATCAAATGTGAGAAATATTTTACTTGATGTGATTAGATGGTTAATCTCACATGTCTTCACAATCGAATTTGTTTTGGTTTTTTATAAATTTAATATTATAAAATAATATAATATTATTAAATAATATAATATTATTAAATAATATAATATTATAGAGATCAATGTCATTTTTAGTAAGAAACATTAACAATTGAAGTTAATGTGCCTGGAGAAAAATTGTTTTTCTCAAGTAGGAGGGAAAAATATGTAAGTGTGGTAAATGCAAAGACATGAGAAAATATTGTAAGTTTTTTTATTGATATTTCAAATTTTGATATGTAATTAATAATTAAATATCTTATTTATATTTTCCACAGTGTTCCATGGAGGTCATAGATGAGAAATAAGATGAAAAATTCGACCCAAATGATAATTTGAGATAGGTATTTGGTGAGGATCGCCAAGGGAGAGTTTGATGTCGACCCGGGAAAAGAATCATCACCATTGGGTATTGTCCCTCATCAAGTGCCTCTAAAATATATCACACCACCATGCTTTAAAATTATCATGTATAAGTAGTTGGGGCCAAAACAATAGTTATACAAGAGCATGAAATAGGTAAAATGGTCACTGAAAAATTCATGAAATCTATGATAGTTATATGTCCATCACTTCATTTAGATGATTATAATGATTTTTTGTTCTTGTATGGAAACAATGCACTCTTTATATGATGCACTAATTGATATCAGTAAGGGTCCTAGAGTCATTTGAGGTGATGATACTCCTTGTGATGATGATGATGATGATGATGATGATTATTATTATTATTATTATTATTATTATTATTCACTACTAGAAATATAGGTTTTCCCAACGGATATATACCAACGGTTTTCTTAAACTGTTGGTGTATATTAGTATACCATGCATATACCAACGGTTTATCAAAAACCGTTGGTAAAGGTATGTGGTGGTGAAGATATACCAACGGTTTCTGCAAAACTGTTGGTAAAGATTGTTTTTGATGAAGATATACCAATGGTTTTGTAAAACCGTTGGAAAAAGTGAGTTTTTGAAGGGCTTTACCAATGGTTTTTTAAAACCGTTGGTAAAAGATTTCATTCCCAACGGTTTTTACAAACCGTTGTGAAAGATTTCCCAGAAATATACCGAACCTCGGACTCCCCCCTTCCGCGCGACTGGAGCCCTAAACCGAAGCAGAGAAGTGGGATTCTCTTTACCCTACTGTCCAAATCATTGAATCTTCAAAATTTCTTAGATTCTCATTTTTAATCTGTAAGTTATACTTTCATTTTAATGTTATGTATCTTCTATTTTGATTTTATGTCTTATATTTTGATTTTCTGTTTTCAATTGGGTGAAGAGGTGAATCGGGATTCTGTTTACCCTACTGCAAAAATCCTTCATTCCGACCCATCTTCAAAATTTCTTAGTTCTACATTTCCTGTAAGTGATAATTTTATTTTAATTATCTCCATCTACTGTTTTGGTTTTTCTCTTTATATTTGGGTGTTTATGAATTTTGTTTTCTGGTTGATTTGGGTGCGTGTGTTGAGCTTTGATAGTGGCACACATATAATGATTATAGTATGAGTTTGGTCTATTCGGATAAGTAGTAAAGTGAATCAAATTTGATTCAAAATGAATTGTGTGTTAATATCATCCATAAATTTTTAGTTTTTAGAAGGCTTGGTATTTCTGGGAATTTTGTGTTAATATCATTCATATTACACATGATTCACATCATGGTAAGATTGTGTGATGATGTTGTTGAGATTAGAGAGAAAACTCATACAATCTAGGTTGTTTATAGTGGCATGGTTAGTCATGAGTGATAATTTTCTTAGTTTTTAGTTTCGATTTTGATGTGGGATGAGACCAATTTCTATTCTCATATTCCAGCTGAATTTCTGTTCCATCCTAATTTATGTTTCCGTCCTTTATTTACATTCCATGCATATTCCAGCCCATATAGATTGCATTAGACAGTTGTCTAATTTTTTGATGTGCCTTTCATGTTTCATTACCAAGAAATTTTTATTATATGTTATAAAATTCAATCACATGTTTAGTTTTAACATTCATTTTTACTTTATTATCTTGTTTTAATAATTTAGATTAATATTATTTTCATATATTCCATCGTTGAGTGTTTTTACTTTTGCAATAGAATTCCAAGCTCATTTTACTTCATAGTGATTATTTAGATTTCCAAGTGTTTTATTTTTCATGTTATATTTATTAAAAAGTTTTGGGGACTAATTAAAGTTATTAGATTCCAATTTCTATGCTTCTAGGATTGTTAAGAATTAAATGAATTATGATGGTTGTAATTAAATGAAAGTCAATGTTCAATTTTTATCATGTATGGGTGATTAATAAATTGGAATGTGATGAACCATATAATTGAACCATTGTTGATGCACATTATATACCAAAAGGTTATTGAATAAAAGTTATTCTTGTGAGTTTCATTACATCATAGATAAAAATGGTTGTGGTTATATGAGAGATACCTTTGATGGTTCTTTGATCATTGTTTTATGGAGAATGAATGGTTTAGGTCCGGTATTAATAGTGGCTTCCAGTGAGACCATTTTAGTATAAGGGGAAATGAGATTATGATCTACAAGGGGGTGATTGAGTTGGTAGAGACCAAACATTGTTTGTTCCTTGTGTTCAAGAACCATAAATAGAGTGTTCCAATTAGGTGGTCATCAGTAAAGACGTAGGTAAGATTTCCAAGTCCTGTTTCATGAAGTTGAATATGTGGTGCTATAGTGGTTCTGGATTTTTTAAGGTACTCTTAGTGTATTATAAACCCTAATTTGTTCCATATTCATTTAAATTGATTTAATATCATTTTTTTCACACACACCATTATATCCTCTCAAACTATATTTAGAGTGTATTTTCATTCGTATGGTGTTAAATATTTTAGTAAATGTCCATACTAGTTCTTTTATGTGTTCTAGGGGTTTAGACTAATGACAGGGCTACATGATTATTGTGGGGGTATTCTTTTCATATAAATATACCTATACACCCCGACCCCCTTGGACAACCTGACCACCCCCGCGGACAGCCCGCCCACCAGGACACCCCGACCCCCCTAGACAGCCCCCCACCCCCTGGACACCTCCGACCCCCCGGACGGCCCCACCACCCCCTAGACACCCCGCACCCCCCTAGACATGCCACACCCCCCTTGGACAGTCCCGCCACTCCCATGATCCTCATCCTACTCCTCATCCTGATCTACTTGAAGAAGTTAAAGTATAAAACTCATATACTCCCAACAAGACCCCTAAGGATTATGTATTCCTTGATCCACTTCCAATATCTTACTGGTCAATCCTTGAATATAGGCATTAGAAATTTTGTATCTTATTTTCTTATATACACTATATTTTGTTGTATTTCTTAATATGATTCTCATATAGAGTAATGTGTCAGTTATGCTTTTATATAGAGTAAACAATTGTCATTTACGTAAATATTTTTTTGATTAAACTTTAATATTATTGAATTGCTTTGAAATGACTTATTGCGATTTTTTTACAGAATGGATAGAAGTTGGATGTACGAAACTGATCGGATTTCAACTGATTTTCAAAATAATATGAAAAGATTTCTAGATTTTGCATTTGACAAGGATTCAGATAGTGGTCGCATACACTGCCCATGTTTTAATTGTGTTGGAAGACCTTGGTTGGGCCGTGAAGTAGTTAGCTATCATATAACCAAATATGGTTTCCAAACAAACTATTATGTGTGGTATCACAATGGAGAGAAAATAGAATCTCAAAATGATGATGATCCAAATGATAGGACTAAATTGGAGAGTTTGATATATGATCGGTTTCCATTTATTCGACATCATGAGAAGGAAAGGATATCCATCCAACAAGATTTCGATACAAGCACACCTGATGCGTCCAATGAAAATGATGATTTTGATAGGGTGAAAAAATTGAATGATGATGCGACGACTCTAGTATATCGGCAATGTGATAAAATGAAAAAGTTGGAATTTTTAATCCGATTGTTTCATGGGAAAACTATGTATGGGATTTCAAATACTGCAATTGATTACATTCTTACCTTCTTGAAGGAATTACTTCCACATGATGCAGATATTCCCTCAAACCACTATATGGCATGGAAGTTGGTTGATGAACATGGATTCTCAAAAAAAATTCATACTTTCCCAAATGATTGAAGCTTATTTTGGGAGGAAACTGCTGAAAGAAATGATTGTATAAAATGTGGAACCTCCCGATGGAAGCCAAAAGATGATGGAACACCATCTCGTGTGCCACAAAAAGTAATGTGGCACTTTCCATTGATCCCCAGATTATAGAACCTTTTCCTGTCTGATGAAATATCCATAAAAATGTGATGGCATGACACCGAGAGAAAAAAGAATAATGAAGAGTTGGTTCACCCTGCAGATGGATTTGTATGGAAGAGATTCGATGCTCGATATCCTGAATTTGCAGCCAACATGCGTAATGTGAGACTGGGTCTTTCATGTGACGGTTTTAATCCATTTGGGCAGATTCTTACTTCACACAGCACATGGCCAGTTTTCATACACATTTATAACCTTCCCCCTTGGTTGTTTATGAAAAAGCCTTACACTTTCTTGAGTATACTGATATCTAGCCCTTCTGATACCGACAATGATATAGATGTATACATGCAACCTTTAATAAAAGAGTTGAAACTTCTTTGGGATGTGGGTGTGCCCACATACGATGCATGTTCGAAAGACATATTTCAAATGTGTGCTGCACTTATGTGGAATATCAATGATTTTCCTACTTATGCAATGATGTTTGGATGGAGCACAAAAGGAAAACTGTCATGTCCTATTTGTATGAAGAATAATCGATCGAGAAGACTGAAATATCGTCGTGGTTTTAGTTTTATGGGACATCGACGATTCTTGCCAATGAACCATCCATATAGAAACAATCGTCGAAGATTTGACAATACCATGGAGAATGAAGATCCACCACAGCGTATGTCTGGAACTGATGTGCTTAATGAATTGAAAGATTTCAGTTATTCATTTGGGAAGAGTGTAATGAAATCTAGAAAGAGGAAAAATGTTTCCAATGATACCCGTTACAATTGGAATAAGAAGAGTATATTCTTTGAGTTGTCATATTGGTCAACCAACTTGTTACGTCATTGCTTAGATGTAATGCACATTGAAAATAATATATGTGAAATGTTTCTTTCGATTCTTCTAAATGTCAAGGGGAAGACAAAAGATGATTTACGATCTCGGCGCGACTTGGTAGATTGGGGGATCAGACCAAAATTGCATCCTGTCTGTATCAGTGAAAATAAATGGCAAGTTCCATGTGATTCTTATGTGATGACTCCTGCTGAAAAAAATCAATTTCTGAAAGTGCTAGAGACTATTAAATTTCCTGATGTCTATTCAAGCAATATATCAAAACAGGTCAACAGAAAAGAGTTGTAGTTTAAATCTTTTAAGACTCATGATTATCACATCCTTTTTCATGAGTTGATTCCAATAGCAATCTGTCAACTCTTGTCCAATAATGTTAGAGTCTCAGTTATTCGGTTGTGCTATTTGTTTAGAGATCTTTGTGCTAAGTGGTTGTCCAAATCCCTCATGCAAAAACTGCTGGCAGAGACACCATTAATTTTGTGTGAGTTAGAGAAAATATTCCCTCCATTATTTTTTACATGCATGTTGCATCTGACTGTCTATCTTCCAACCTAAATACTTCTTGGAGGACCCGTTGCTTTCCATTGGATGTATCCAACTGAAAGAAACATGTGCACATTGAAATCATATGTTCGGAACAGGAATTATCCCGAAGGTTCTATTGTGAACGGTTACTTGGCTCAAGAATGTATGGATTTCTGCTCAATGTATTTGTCTGATCATACTACAAGAATAAACAGATCAGTGAGAAATGAAGAAGAACAGTATGGGAAAATTGAACCCAGTTTTCCAACACTTCCTCAGACAGGAGGAATTTCGGGATCATATACATTGACAACATTAATCCTTGAAGAGAGAGAGATGGCACATCGCACAATGTTGTTCAATTGTGATTTGTTCGATGAGTATATCAAGTAAGTTAATTGTACATGTATCTGTTATCTTATCTCTGGTAATTTTAAATATTTATTAAACTATTATTATTTTTATCTACAGGGAACATAAAGAATTAATATATAGAAAGCATCATTCTTTATCTTTGAGAAAGAAGGAGACATTGCATAGCAAAGGGTTTTCTTCTTGGTTGAAATTGAAGGTAAAAATATTTCTGTAATAACTAAATAAAACTAATATTTAATTAAGTTTACTATTTGTTTATATTTCAGGTATCGAGTTTGCCTACAGACTCTGTTTCTAAGGAAATAAGAGCTTTGGCTTTTGGTCCTAATACCATGGTTCGTGCTTTTAAATCACTTGTGATCAATGGATACAAATTTATTATCACTGAACGAGCAAGAAACATGAGAACACAACATAATGGTGTTATACTAACTGCCACAATAGACTGTTATGCCAGTTCATCGGACACTAGACCTCGTTCTGAAAATGTTGCTTATTATGGTGTCGTGGAGAAAACAATAATTTTGGATTATTACTCTCATGGTAGAGTCACGATGATGAAATGTCAATGGTTTGATTCAATGACGAGGCAAGGCACCTTTATTGATGATTGTGGATTTCGATTTATTGACATGACTCGCACTCTTGCCACCGATGAACCATATGTATTGGCATCAATGGTGAAACAAGTTTTTTATGTCAAAGATCATCGTCATCTTAAATTCGGTGTAATTATTGAAGTAAATCCCAGACATGTTTTTGATGATGGTGATGATGAAGTTGACACTATCCCTACTGCAATTGGAAGAAATCCGTTTATTACTTATGATGACCCCAACAGCTCAATTGTCAGAGTTGATTGTGAACCCGAAGTTGTGGTGGGAAATATATAGAATCATACAGTCGTGTTCTCACCTACATGTTTCACCTACATCATTCAGAGTGTGTATCCTAGTACTTACCTTCATAACACCATAAATATTCTATTTCATTATGTTCTTTTTATCATAATGGTTTTTCTATATTTTGTTTTTTGGGTTACACATTAGTTATCTGTTTCTAATTACTTCAATATTTGTTTTCATTGCAGGAAATAACACCCATTGAACAGAGGCGGCGGAAAAAGATGACAGATAATAATCGTCGCATGATACAGAGGGGTGTTCCTCCACTCATCCCTGTTGTGAGTATTTTATTTCAAATATAAATATTTCAATAACTTATAATATCATGTGTTTACTTTTTTGTCAAACTTTTTTTCAGGATCCACCCCCTAGACGACAGATATTTGACGAGGAGCCTGATATTGCTCCCAGTAGAGAGGTTGGTGGTAGGAGGGAGGGTGGTGTTAGAGATGGACGATCATCTAGTGGTCCCGGTACTGAGGCCGGTGGTATGAGGGCTCGTGGGGCGAGAGTTAGACGACCCACTACCACAGACGTATCTTCTACGCCCTACTTTGATCCTGGTGTTTCTTCAGGGACATATGAGATATTTAGACCTCTGATGTTTAAACTACCAGCTGGCCAGACGTCTATGCCATCATCTTTTGATTCTGGTTCATTATCTCTGGGCTATTATATTCCACCTTCTTCGACTCCTGCTGAGACACAGTATGTGGCTGAGGAGCGTACACTGAGGGACACTCCACCCGTACAGGATACTCCTTCAGCTTTTTCACCCATTGATCCTACTACCACAGATATATTTATATAACTCTATCAAATTTTTATACCAAAATTTATTTTTATTATAACTTGTATTGATATTATTTTTCTTTAATAACAGATTCATCTATAGATAGGAGGCGGGGGAGGGGGCGTAGTCTCTTGCTTGCGGTATGGAACTGCCAGACATAGTTGATGGTTGAATACAATGTTGATGGACAAAGGATTGAGAAATCCGGGCAGCAATGTCGGGGTTTTTTGGCAACGCTAGCCAAATACTCCGATATCATTCCGGTCAGCCCTCTCTCTTGGAGACATCTGCCACCCGAAGTCAAGGATAACGTGGGGGAACAAATATGGGTAAAAAATCTATTGGATTTAATGTATTATATTTTTGTATTTAAATGAACTAATCAATTTGGTTTCAGATTCGGTTTAACTTCCCTGATGGCAAAGGTGCATGACCAGTGCGTTTAAAAGAGCTAGGAGAGCATTGGAGAGCTTATAAGCATGAGATGTATGTTGGCTGGTGTGATATAGTCGGCACGGAGTTAGAGACATTACCTATCGTGGATGACAGCCCGATAGAGCAGTATCGCCAAATGATTACCCATTGGGTGACTGCCAAATTTAAGGTATTAATCTCATTTGAGTTATTTAAATGAGAGTTTTTATATTTTTCATTAATATAATCTTATTAATTATTAATAATTATTTAGGAATATTCTGAAAAAAACAAAAAAACATTTATTCAAAGCAATACCTCCACAATTTGGGGCGCACAACTATGGAAGATCATGAGAGGCAGCAGGTACGATATAGTTGTTTATAATTTTTCTTTAGGACTTTCCCTTTTTAGTGGATCCTACTTAAATTATGTGATTTATTGAATAATGAATATATGATTATACTTTCACTTTATATTGTTTCAATGTCATTACAGAAGCACAAAATGAATATTTAAGGACATATCCCTAGAGCAAAATTGTTTTTCTCGAGTAGAAGAAAAATAGATGGAAATGCGGTAAATGAACCGACCCAAGAGAAGATTGTAAGTTTTAATTTTTTTATTTCAAAGTTTAATATCTAATTTGAAATTTAATAATCTATTAATATTTTTTATAGGCTGCTTTAGGGGCTCTTGATGCCCAAAATCTTGAAAATTTTGGGCCACAATATCATTTATATCAGGTTTTGGGAGATGAGCAATTTGGTCGAGTACGCTGCCGACCTGGTAAGAATATTGTCCCGACGAGGTATTGGTCGTCTCCAGGTACCCACTCTAGTACCACCGAGTTGGAACAGGTCAAGGAGCATGCAAGACAGTCTGATAAAAGGGTCACAGAGTTGGAAGTACAAGTTCAAACAAGAGACAGACAATTTATGAAACTGATGAAAGCATTATCTTCATCACTTCCACCAGAAGCTAGTGCGGCTTGTCAGACATTTATGTCGCCGATGGGTGCATCATCCAATGCACCAGGTGGCAGCTCTAGTGGTGATCGAGATGATGACGTTCCTGGTGATGACGAGGATGCTGAAGAGGAAGAGGGAGAGGATGAGGATGTGGACGAGGGTGAGGATGGGGCCGAGGGAGAGGATGGGGCCGAGGGCGAGGATGATGCCGAGGATGAGGATGAGGCCGACGATGAGCATGGGGACGATGACGAGGACGACGACGAGGACAGAGATGGCGGTGAGGATGAGGCTGATGATAATAGTGGTGATGGTGATGGTGATCAGAGGCAGATTGATCCATTACATTTTTGAATTCTGTATAACTCTTTATTTTTTAACATGGTTTTCCACTTTGGGGTTTTCCTCTGCTTCATAGGGGCGTTGCATTCAGATTCTGTTTTTTGCACTTGATTCTTATTGTATGATTAGTCTACTACCTAGACCTTTAGTATTCCTTGGTACTGTGATACTCATTTTTCTATTTTTTTTACTTAGCTTTCTTAGTTAGCCATGTATTTCATGTTTATGCATGTGGAAAATGATATGGAAATGTGCTTTGAAGTAGTGGTCGGCACCACTCAAAGTTTCTAACTTTTATTTGAAATGGACAGTATTTTAAGTGAAAAAAACAAATGGCATACGGAAAATAGACCAAATGCCTTCGGATTCTATTTAAACTATAGGAAAACGATCCATGGGTCATATGTGACGTGTACGAGTCAACCCCGCCTCAATCTGAGGGCCGGTGTGGCCGGTACCACTCAAAGTGTGTCACTTTTCTTTGAAATGGATGTGCTTTTATGTAAAAAAAATCAAATACGGAAAATGGACAAAATGAATTTGGATACAGTTGATACTTTAGGAAATGTATACATGGGTCATATGTGACGTGTACAAGTCAACCCCACCTCAATTCGAGGGGAGGTGTGGCCGGCACCACTCAAAGTGTCTAACTTTTATTTGAAATGGACAGGATTTTAAGTGAAAACAACAACTGGCATACGGAAAACAGACCAAACGTATTCAGATTCTGTTTAAACTATAGGAAAACGATCTATGGGTCATATGTGACGTGTACAAGTCAACCCCGCCTCAATCCGAGGGCCGGTGTGGCTGGGACCACTCAAAGTTTGTCACTTTTCTTTGAAATGGACAACGGTTTATGTTAAAACAACTGGCATACGGAAAATGGACCAAAGGTATTCAGATACTATTGATACCTTAGGAAAAGTATCAATGGGTCATATGTGATGTGTACGATTCAACCCCACCTCAATCCGAGGGCCGGTGTGGCCGGGACCACTCAAAGTGTCTTTCTTTTATTTAAAATGGATGCGCTTTTAAGTAAAAAAACCACATACGGAAAACTGACCAAACGCAGTCGGATACTATTGATACTTTAGGACATGTATCCATTGGTCATTTGTGACGTGTACGAGTCAACCCCCCCTCAATCCGAGGCGTTTTGTGGCCGACAGCACTCAAAGTGTCTAACTTTTATTTGAAATGAACATGATTTTAAGTGAAAACTACAACTGGCATACGGAAAACCGACCCAACGCATTCGGATTCTGTTGAAACTTTAGTACAACAATCCATGGGTCATATGTTACATGTACGAGTCAACCTTGCCTCAATCCGAGGGCTGGTGTGGCCGGGACCACTCAAAGTGTCTTTCTTTTGTTTAAAATGGATGCGCTTTTAAGTAAAAAACGATATACGGAAAACCGACCAAACGCTTTCTGATTCTATTGAAACTTTAGAACAATGATCCATGGGTAATTTTTGACGTGTACGAGCCAACCCCTCCTCAATCTGAGGTTCGGTGTGGCTGGCACCACTCAAAGTGTGTCACTTTTCTTTGAAATGGACAACAGTTTAAGTTAAAACAACAACTGACATACGGAAAATAGACCAAAGGCATTCGGATACTATTTATACTTTAGAAAATGTATCCATGGGTCATTTTTGACGTGTACGAGTCAACTCCACCTCAATCCGAGGCGTAGTGTGGCCGGTACCACTCAAAGTGTCTAACTTTTCTTTGAAATGGACAACAGTTTAAGTTAAAACAACAACTGACATACGGAAAACCAACCAAACGCATTCGGATTCTGTTAAAACTGTAGGAAAACGATCCATGGGTCATATGTGACGTGTAATAGTCAACCCCACCTCAATCTGAGGGTCGTTGTGGCCGGTACAACACAAAGTGTCTTTCTTTTGTTTAAAATGGATACGCTTTTAAGTAAAAAAACGACATATGGAAAATCGACCAAACACTTTCGGATTCTGTTGAAACTTTAGGAAAATGATTTATGGGTCATTTGTGACATGTACGAGTCAACCCCACCTCAATCCGAGGTGCGGTGTGGCTGACACCACTCAAAGTGTCTAACTTTTATTTGAAATGGACAGGATTTTAAGTGAAAACAACAACTGGCATACGGAAAACCGACCAAACGCATTCGTATTCTGTTGAAACTTTAGTAGAATGATCCATGGGTCATATGTGACGTGTACGAGTCAACCCATCCTCAATACGAGGGCCAGTGTGGCCGGGACCACTCAAATTTTGTCACTTTTCTTTGAAATGGACAACAGTTTAAGTTAAAACAATTGGCATACGGAAAATGGAACAAAGGTATTCTGATACTATTGATACTTTAGGACATGTATCCATGGGTCAAATGTGATGTGTACGAGTAAACACCGCCTCAATCTGAAGGCCGGTGTGGCCGGGACCACTCAAAGTGTCTTTCTTTTGTTTAAAATGGATGCGCTTTTAAGTAAAAAAAACCACATATGGAAAACTGACCAAACGCAGTCGGATACTGTTGATACTTTAGGAAATGTATCCATTGGTCATTTGTGATGTGTACGAGTCAACCCCGTCTCAATCCGAGGCGCAATGTGGCCGACACCACTCAAAGTGTCTAACTTTTATTTGAAATGAACATGATTTTAAGTGAAAACAACAACTAGCATACGGAAAACCGACCCAACGCATTCGGATTCTATTGAAACTTTAGGAAAATGATCCATGGGTCATATGTGACGTGTACGAGTCAACCTTGACTCAATCCGAGGGCCAGTGTGGCCGAGACCACTCAAAGTGGCTTTCTTTTGTTTAAAATGGATGCGCTTTTAAGTAAAAAAATGACATACGGAAAACCGACCAAATGCTTTTGGATTCTATTGAAACTTTAGGAAAATGATCCATGGGTCATTTGTGACGTGTACGAGTAGACCCCGCCTCAATCTGAGGCGCGTTGTGGCCAGCACCACTCAAAGTGTGTCACTTTTCTTTGAAATGGACAACAGTTTAAGTTAAAACAACAACTGACATACGGAAAATAGACCAAAGGCATTCGGATACTGTTGATACTTTAGGACATGTATCCATGGGTCATTTGTGACGTGTATGAGTCAACTCTGCCTCAATCCGAGGTGCGGTGTGGACGACACCACTCAAAGTCTCTCTTTTATTTCAAAAGGAAATCATTTTAAGTGAATACAACTGAAATTTACACTCATCAACGATAGTCGCAAACTCTTTTTCATGAGTTGGGTAGTTTCACTCATGGGGTCATAAGTGACGAGACTCCTAAGAAAATATATTTTCACCATATATTATAAACAATACAAGTTCAATGCAAAATTCATCACAAATCATTACATACCCAAACTTAGTATCACAAAAAAACGGTATTTGAGTCAATTTCAATGTCTTATTCAACTCTAATAGATATTTATCAAACTATTCTGCCTATTATAATTTGATGGGTGAGGTGAATTACCACCAGATGATTGTTGTCATATGTGTTTTTTTGGGCTATTTTAGGTGTTTTTTATACTGTTTGAAGTCTGTATGTGGCTTTTGTGATATTTTTTATGCAGGTGTATAGTGGAGGGTATACTGGAGGGCTGTTGTGCACTGTTTTTATGCATGTGTATGGTAGGGCTTCTGGAGGGCTTCTGGGGGCTGCAGGGCAGCAGCTCTGGGAAACTCTTTACCAACGGTTCAGAATCATTGGTAAAGCCTTTTCCAGAATTCTGGAAAAACTTATACCAACGGTTATGAACTGTTGGTAAAGCTTTTTCCAGAATTCTGGAAAAACTTATACCAACGGTTCTGAACCGTTGGTAAAGCTTTTTCCAGAATTCTGGAAAACCTTATACCAACGGTTCTGAACCTTTGGTAAAGAGTTTCCCAAAATTCTCAAACACCTATACCAACGGTTTAAATGAAACCGTTGGTATAGGGCTTTCCTCACGGCTAACTGGCCAATGGTTTGGAAAACCGTTGGTATACCCTATACCAACGGTTTTCCAGCCTATACCAATGGTTTTCCAGCCTATACCAACGGTTATAAACCGTTGGTATAGCCTACTTTTCCAGTAGTGATTATTATTATTATTATTATTATTATTATTATTATTATTATTATATAGTTTTTGATGAAGACAAATATTTCGTTACTCTAGACGATGATGTTGATGAGGATGTGGGTGATGATTATGATGGAACTGGTGGTGATGATGGATATATTGATCCCATCCATTTTTTAGTTAAATGTAAAGATACATATGTGTGTATGGTGTTTAATGACTAAAAAAGAGTGATTACATGGATTGTTTATGTATTCTATAGTATTGTAAATGGTTTGAAAACTATTGATAATAAGATGGTTAAATGATAAATATATAATATTTGTACTATATGCAATTTTTATCGTGTTTTGTAGTTTTTTATAGGTTCTAGAAGAGGTGCTAAATGGGATTGTTGTGAATTCTAGGGAGAGGAATCTATGCCAACAGTTCATAGAACCATTGGTAGACATCTCTATTTCACAACAAGTTGTACCCACATTTTCATGAATCATTGTTATATATTGATACCAATGGTTTACTGAAAAATGTGGGTATTCAAATTTTCTCATTGGTAATACCAATGATTTTAAATAAAAACATTCATAAATACCTATATCAAAAACAACATACCCTATAATTCATAGAACCATTGGTATATGGTAATTTTCCAATAGTGCAATATATCTCAGATAAAACCAACAAAAGTGTAGTGAATCCTCAAGAGAAGTAAACATGGAAAACAATACAGAAAAATAGAACTCATCTCAAATTTCCATGACTTCACCACTGGAACCCAAAGATCAAAGCAAAGAGAATAGGTCTAGAATACCCCCCAAAACAACCTATGGTTTTTCTAGAAAACGAGATAGAGTGACAAACAAATGAAAAAAATCGACTGAAAAAGAGGTATAAATAGGGTTTAAGTTGATTTATTTATGGAGTAAAACCCAAATTTATCGCATAAAATCCATGAATCTAAAAAAATACCCTATAAAACAAACCATTAGTCTACAAAATTCAAAACCTCAACTTCTATCTAAAAACATGACTCTTTGGGATGGAATTATCTTATGGAATAAACCCCCTTCCTAAAGTGTAAACCCATTTTACACTCTAAACCTCAACCACACACAAGTCATAAACCTCCAACCACACAAGCCTCAAACCACTAGATTAAACTATAAATCCATTTTATAATATAAAAACCTTTATATAGTCCTACTGCAGCTCAAACCTCTACTAAACCTCCTCTAGACTCCTCTTAAGACTCTCCAACCACAAAACCAACAAAATATAAGGTTGATAAGGAACATACCAATATAGTTATCATTATTATTATCACCCCCAGGGTAGTAGTCTAGTGGATGTTCCTTTAAGATTTCTTGAAGATGTCTTGAGTATGAGTATCTTAGAGGAATTTGTAGGTGTTAGTATATTTTATTTATATTTTGTACCCCCACACATATTTATATTATAATTATCATCATCAAAATTATTATCATTACCAATATTATCATCATCATCATTAGTATTATCATTTCTATAAACCTATATCCTAGTGGCTACGACTTCTATATTGCATCTTAGAGTCTTGGATTCAAATCTCAGTCATGGATAATTTCTCGAGTCACTATATAGATATTGTAGTTGGGAACTATATTTGGGCACTAGAGCAACATTTTAGTAGCATATTTTAGTTGGTTGATTTTAGATATGACATTAATGAGACACTATAGTGGTAATTTTATGGGAACTATAGATATGGTTGTGGTGGGGGCACTATAGCTAGACAATGTGGGGTATTTTTCATCATGTTTGGTGGGTTTGTACAAATTGATGGATGAAATTGTGGGTCTCTTGAGGACACTCATAAATGGATACAGGTCTACCCATTTGGTTGATTTTGGCCTCATCTGTCTCAATGTTGTGAGTGTGTGTGTTGTCTTCCTTATGAGTTGTAACCCAAATTATAGTGTTAAATTATCATTATCATTATTATTATCATTATCAAGATTATGATTATTATTATAATTATGATTATGATAATGATTATGAACATCATCTTCATCATCATCATCATCATCACCACTACCACCATCACCATTATTGTTATCATTATCGTTATCATGATTGTCACGATTATTATGATTATCATTAACATTATCATTTTTATCATTATTATTATTACTATTATTTATAAATATATAATTCAAAATGATCATCATAAAATATCATACTCACCCCGACCATAATTTTAAAAATTATACATATTTAAATTGACTTCATATAATTTTATAAAATTATTTTAATAAATATTTGTATGTAATTTGGATAATGAAAAAAAAGTATTCTATAAATAATTATATTGTATCCAAGGGAAACAACAAAAATATGTTATTCAATATTTTCATCTTCTTTAGGGGATAATCTGATCCCTGTTTTGAATTACATTTTATCAAAAATATTGAATTAAAATTATTATATATATATGGTACTTCTTGAATTTTTTTATTTCACTAATATATTTTAGATACATGATTCATAAAATTGTAATTAATCTTGTCATATAATATTAATTTTTAAATGTTTCTTCAATAAATTATCATTGTAAAATAATTATTGTTTTAAAAAATGACAATGATCATAACTTAATTAATTATAATATAATTATTGTGTATAATTATTCAATTTACAAGAAAAAAAGTTCATTTTTGGTTAGTGAAGATATCAAAGGTTATGGTCAATCAGATCACATCATGTCAAGACTTGAATCAAAAGAAATGTCAAGAGAATATGAGGCACACATATTCATGATAGAAGATAGGGGATAATGAAGAAAGGGTAATGGGACACAGTTTCATTAAAATAAGAAAAAATATTTTCAAAAAAGTGTCCAAAGAGGTAGTGGAACATCTTAATACTCATGTTATTAGCCCCTCTTTTGCTATTGTGGTTTGGAATGGGTCTATGTTTGACCCTCGTGGTGGGAATGGGGATTCTATGTAGGTGAAAGTTATGGTTGGATAAATTAATGATGTGGAAGCTTATGTCTAGGGGATCATTGAGGTAGAAACTTGACGGGATCAAGCCTCTAAGCTGGTGCTTTGTGGGTATTCAAATTTTGACTAGGAACATGGAAAAAATGAATCTAATTGTGAGTATTTTTATCAAGATGAAATTGGTTACCATCTAATTCATAAAAGGAGACTACTTGTTGCTGGTGATAGTAAAGGGAAAAATAATTTTTATAAACCTGTCTCATCTTCAAAGTATGTGAAAGACCGAAGTCTAGAGGTAGTCCATACTTCTCATTTGGTAGGGTCAGCAAAGAGTATTGCTGCTAATGAATCTCCAACTGACCTACCAGAGGGTTCTTGGTATCTTGATTTCATAGTCACGGGTATTGTAAATGATTTTTTTACTGAATCACTATTATATAGAATTATTGCTTTTGAAACATAGGAATCTCTTGATCATGTGCATGTAGGTAAGCAATACTTTGTTCTTATAGGTAATAAAATAGTGATTGATGAAGATGGATTCTAACTAGTTCCCTCTCAGAAATCTAAGGAATGTGTGCTTACACATGAGTTGGTATAGACGCCTCATGCTCAGACCCTACAAGTGGAACCTCCTTCCTGCACTCTCCTAGTGGGGATTAAAAATGTGTATTGGAGCTAACTATCTAATTTTTATGATCTTATCAAAAAAAATATGGTCTTTTTGGTAAGGCTTTGTAGGAGGAATGATTCATTGTGCGGGAAAACAATTCTTGTATCATTCCTCCTTTCGATGTTAAAGATGAACAGCCCATTGAAGACATCAGTAAGGAGGCGGTGTATTGGTTCTTCCTGCACCTTAATTCCATCTACTTCATGATGGAACTAGATTTTTTGGTTTTAATGAATATATAATTGTGCAGAAGCTATTGGTAATAAATTTTTAGGATGTATTTTGATCTTACAAGTTGATGGACTACCGGGATCTTTATTAGAAGTTTAGGATTTTTTATACCATTGAATAATCCTCTGCATCATCATCGGAGGAGGATCATGTGCTCCCACAACAAGATGAGACATGGTAGAGAGGACGTCACCTGAAGGGAAAATAGAGATTTCCTAAGAATTTAGGCATCATAGGAAATAGTAGGAAGAGATTTATTATTTTTTGTGTGAGATGTTTATGTCATGGTTGACCTGCTCTCCTCATATTTTTTTATTAATAAATTTGGAGTCATGGATTTAGTCTATAAATCCATGAATGAGTTCTTTGGATAATTAAAAAAGATATAATATATTAATATTTTATTTAAAAAATTATAAAATATATAAATTAATATATTTATATAGATATATATTTATATTGATACCAAATAAATTAAAATATATGTACATGTATAACTACATGTATGTATGTGAATGTTTGTGTATATATGTGTGTATGTATATGTGTTTGTAAATGTGTATATGTACATATAGATTTTTATAATTCACATAAATGTTACGAATTAACTTTTTAATATTTTGGTAATTTATTTAATTTAATTTATCCATTTATTATTATACATTCATTAATAATGTTAAGAATATAATTAATTATTTTGAAATTTTTATTTATATATATATATTTATTTACTATATATGTGTAATATTTTCAATATGTTTTTAATTTATAGGAATAATATTTATTCATTTTTATTTATTGAGTTTTAATATTTAAAATACATTTTAAATTTGTATAATTAACCTATTTAAATGATTTTTTAATAATTTTTTTATTTAAATATTTAGTTGAAAAATTATAAATATATATAATTTTTTTAAAAAGTATTTATAAAATTAAAAATAAATATTTAAATAATTATAAAATAATAATAAATTTATTTATTATATTTATAATTATATATTAGGAAATACATATATTTATATGAATATATTTATAACTATATATAAATAATTTTTAAATATATTTATTTATAATTATAATTATAAATAAATATATACATATTTAAATAATTTTAAAATTTCAACAAATATATTTAAATAATAAATATATTTATTATATTTTTAATTATATATTTATAATTATATATAAATACTTTTAAAATATTTTTATTTATAATTATAATTATAAGTAATTATTTATTTATTTAAATAGTTATGAAAATATAATAAATATATTTCAATAATAAATATTATAATTTTAAATATAATTATATATATTGATATATTGATATAAATATATATAAATATATAAATATATCAAAGTGGTGCAGACCCTAAGGTAGAATTATATACATATATATAATTATTTAAATATATTTATAATTATATAGAAATATTTTTAAATATATTTATTCATAATTATATTGAAATATTTATAATTATATATAAATATTTTTAAATATATTTATTTAAAATTACAATGATAAATAAATATACGTATTTAAATAATTATAAAATTAAAATAAATATATTTATTATATTTATAATTTAATAAATATTCATAATTATATAAATATATTTCTAAATATATTAACTATATATATATTTATAAAAAATAAATATTTATAAATATTTATAAATATCTATAAATATATTTATATAATAGGATATATTTATAAAATTATAAATAAAATAAATATATTTATTATAATTTTATAATTATTTAAATATATATATATAAATATTTATAATTATAATTATAATTATATATATTTAAATAATTATAAAATTATAATAAATATATGTATTTATTTATAATTTTATAAATATATTTATTTTTGTAAAAATATTTGTAAATATATATGAAGATTTATAAATATATTTAATATATATATTTATAAATAAATATTTATTTATATATAGTTATAATCATATATATATATAATAATATAAATAAATTTTTAAGATTATATCTTTATTAGTGTTTTTTTCACCGATAAAGGTAACCCTTTATTATCACTAAAAAACATTTATAATACTACACTTTATCAGTGTGGGAATTTAAGCAATGATAAAGACACGCTTTATCATCATTTTTAGCACTGATAAAGAGTATTTTTATCAGTGCTAAAAAAGAATTGATAGAGAGTAGTTTTATCAACACTTTCTATTTTAGTGTAGATACACTACTGGAAAACTAACCTATACCAACGGTTTGGAACCGTTGGTATAGGCCTCTAAACCATTGGTATAGCCTATACCAACGGTTTAGAGAACCGTAGGCAAGTAAGCCATTGGGATAGGTCTATACCAACGGTTTTTGGAAAATCATTGGTATATACCTATACCAACGGCTCATTGGTATAAGTAATATGAAAATCTATACCAACGGTTCCTTAAAACCGTTGGTATATGTATTTCCAAAAAAACATTCGCTGTGATTTGATCCCAGGACCTTCAGTTTCTCATTGAACGTCCTAACCACTAACCTAACATGACTTTTGTGAAGATAATTTCACAAATATATATATGTATTATCATAATTATTTTAAATTTTGATTTATAGAATGTTCTAGTTAAGGGGATCTGATAAAAAATCAAAGGACCTATACCAACGGTTGTCAAAACCGTTGGTATAGGTCTATACCAAAGGTTGTCAAAACTGTTGGTATAGGTCTCTAGAATCTTGGAACGGATGTTGAAATATTGGGGACTTTTCCCAACGGTTTTTCCAAACCGTTGGGAAAAGTGGCCACAAATTGGACATTTCCCAACGGTTTGGCCAAACTGTTGGGAAAGGGTAGGCTTTCCCAACGGTTTGGCCAAAACCGTTGGGAAAAGTGGCCACAAATTGGACCTTTCCCAACGGTTTGGAAAAACTGTTGGGAAAAGTGGCCACAAAGTGGACTTTTCCCAACGGTTTGGCCAAACCGTTGGGAAAGTCTACCCTTTCCCAATGGTTTTGGCAAACCGTTGCGAAAAGTGGCCACAAAGTGGTCTTTCCCAACGGTTTGGCCAAACCGTTGGGAAAGGGGGTATAGAATTGTTGGAAAAGGTCACATTTCTAGTAGTGATAAAAAAACTCTTTATCAGTACTTGTTTGAAAGCGCTGATAAAATCCATATGTGTTCTTATAAAATGTACACTAGTAGAGGGTTTTCACCGCTCGTGCCTTGAAGATTTCACGAAACATGAACCCTATTGCTGCTGAAAATGTTGTCACTGGACCCTACTGTTGCCACCTGTAGATATTCTCAACAAATCACTCTCTCCAAATCTATGTTATGTGCCCCATTTATCTTGTTAGTACCACTGACTGCACTATTTCTTTAGTCGCACCTCACTGAATTGTGCTCCTTCACTACTTCTCAACAAACCGAATGAATAGTCCCCAAAACAACCGTCTCTGTTTTATCTGATAGTGTTAATATATGTGAGGGTCTAATTTGTGAAGGTTTCTTATTATAGGATCTCAATGACCCAAGGAGATAGATTTACAGCGCTGCACGATGACTATGGTTTTCTATTCTAGAAAAGAATCACTCTAAGAGTGAGCTAGATCAAACATGAGGAGTGGGTTTCTTATGTCTATATTAGGTTCTAATTAATGGGTTTTACTTTAATAACTATGAACTGTGATGCATATTCAAACCAGAAAGTACCTCCCAAATGAGACTCAAAAATTGCATAATGTCATTTAATTATTGTTGTTTGTTGTTTATGTACTCTTCTCTGTATGTACTATCATGTTGTCTTCCCCTTGTTATGCAAGCTATAGGACAAAATCTAAGGTGTAGGGATAATTTTTTAATTTTTTTAAGGGAATAACATATGTGATCTCTCTATTGGGTTTCTTGGATTCAATTGGGGTAGAGTTGGGCCACCCTTATTGAAAGCAGTGAGTTTTAAGTAGGTTTTTCCCATATTTATCTTTTTAATATTGGGTCTATTGATTGCTTTGTCTTTTAATTCATTTTTTATACTTCTAATAATAGTGTTAATTATGTTAGTGGAATCCATAGGATGAAAGAAAGGTTTTCTCTCACTTTCCAATGAGTTTTAAATATTTTTATATTTAAAAAATATATGTTTCAATTCTTTTTCAATTTCCTTGTGCACCATGTGTTTGCTAAATTTTTTGAATAACCCCTATGAAGTAAGTCTGTAATTTAAAATGTGTCATAGTATTCTAAAATAATTTTCAATTGGTTATTAATTTTTACTTGGAATTTCAAGTAATAATTGAACTTCAAATTTTTGATAAAGTGATTCCAATTTAGTTTTGACTAAAAAATGCTTGGTATGAAAATGTATTTTGAATTTTTCAAAGTTCTTCAAGTTTATAATTTTATAGTTTTATAAATTTGAAAATTTATATACTTTTATAAATTTTATAGTATATCATAATATACTAATACAATTTAATAATATCTTTTATTAAATATCGATACTTTTATAGTTTTATTCATTTATACATTTATATACTTATAAATTTTATAGTATAACATATTTACATATATAGTTTAAATATAAAATTTTGTTAATTATTTATAATTGTATAGGTTTCTAGATTTATAAATTAATAAAAAATTATATCTTTATTTATTATAAGTTGTTAGACTTTTATAATTTCATAAATTTTACTTTTATATTTAATAATTTTATACCTATATAAAATTGTAAATATATATACTTATATAAAATATGTATACTTTTATAACATAAATACATTTTTATATAGTTTTATAAAAAATTATAGAGGTCAATGAATGGAGGAGATATTGAATTTTTTACCTTTCATATCATGTAGATTTATCTCAATATATAATGAGATAAAATCATTTAATAATGATTAAAACCCCTTAAATTTTTCCTGTAAAAATTTTAAACTCAGTAAAAGAAGTTTTAGGTTAATAAATGGGTGTTTAAGGCTAAGAGAGAGGGTTTAAAATTGATAACACATAACAAAAACATATTAGTATAGTTTTTATATATTGAATAAAAAATGTCTCATATAGTTAGCCAACATGGATAACTAATAATGGTCTGGATATTTAAAGGTTCTTTTCCCATTACTTGGCCATACAAGGTTTTAAAAATCATTCTCATAAATGGTTCTTAACCCAAATACTACTCCAAATTTCTATTCCAAGGTAACCACCCTATTTCAAGTTCAACATCATACTCAAAATTTTATTCTGATATAATTATAATTTCCATCTTAATTTATATTTTAGATGACTGATAGGTCATTATACTGACAAATTGTTTATTTATATACCTGCACAAAACTATTATACTGATAGATAAGGGTTGAACCTAAGGGAATGTGAGGAATGAGATTGTGTCAGTCGGTCAGTTCCTCATTTTAAAGAAGCAACCACCAAGTCAACCCCATTTCCCCAAATATAATAAAATTCCAAAAATTCCACTACTAGAATGTACACTAGCATTAAATCCAAGAAAAAATAATGTGAACTCATATCCAGTTTTAATTCAACTTTCAAGTGGATTCTTAGATGCTTCCAACTGGCCCCTATTTTATTTCTCAGTAGATTTAATTTTTTTAACTGTTGAAATTCTATAATTTTAAAATACATACTTCATTCAATTTTTTTCCTTCCACTATTTATCATTTTAAAATGTAATCATATTATCTACATCATCATTCACAAACAATAATTTATTTCCCAATAAACCTTCTCAATTTGTGGTAAAAAATAGGTTTATTAAATTATCCATCTTCCCTAAACTCAAAAATATTCAAAAAAACACTATGAATTATTTTATTCCCTCTTATTCATAAAACTCACACAAATCCATTATTTAAATGATCCAACTCGGGCATCCATAACCCAACACTAGAAACCATAGCCTTCCCTTATCACTATCTTCACCTACTATATAATAATGATTGATAATTACACCATGGAAAGGAAATATCACTAACTCTATCCAACCCATAGTATAACCATCTTGGCCTCACTCCCGCAAAAGGTGAGTTAATTTTTAACCCCATTAGATCTCCTAAAACTACTTTTCATCTAACATCACATGTATGGTTTAAATTATGGGTGTCCTCCACAAGTACATCTTCTCTATGATTTAATGTTAGCTTCTAAAGAGATGAGTCTCCGAAAAAAATAATTATTCCCATATCTATTCTTGATGAATTTAAAGGATAACACCCACCACCAGGGGAGTAATTATTTTATTAAATTCAATTACCCATTCTTTCAAATATTTATTAAATTATTTGAAACAGTTAAATTTTTGGTTACCCGTATTAGAGAGGCCTCTTTTTGTGTATTTATTTTAAAAAATATTAATATTACTAAATCAAATATGATGGATATAAACAAATAATTAATGGATACCAATCATATACCAAAAGTGTATGAAGATGGGGTGAAAGAGTTCATCATGTTTGTAAAATATCATGAATATTACCCTTCTAAAATCCTTTTTCCATGTTTACACTATTTGTTTATAATAGTAATTAGTCTAGAGTTGTTGGAAGAACACTTGATCTATCATGGAATTGATCACAGTTATAAATGTTGGAATAAACATGGGAGAAAAGATAATATAGCTATTGATTGGGATACTAATGAATTTTATAGATCATCTGATATGATTACAAGTATGGACAATGAATAATACCATATTTAGGATGTGATTACGGGTTTGAATGATAATGATGTTTGTATTGAGGAAATGATAATGAAAATTTAAGACTAACTTCATTATTGACCAAAAATATTTGAGAAGTTAAATATTCTTGAAAAGACGCAATTATATATAGGTTTCGCTAAATATACATAATTTTCATCCATACTAAAGTTTTATAATTTAAATTTTAGAAACATATGGAGTGACTCAAGTTTTATTGAACTAATTTCTCTCTTGAATGATATGATCCCATAAGATAATGATCTCCATATCCGAGCTTATGATGCTAAAAAATGCTATGTTCGATGGATATGATCTTTGAAAGAATACATTCTTGTCCAAATGACTATAAAATTTTTCTCAAGGATCAAAAATAAATAAAATAATTAACAAATTTTGGTTCTTCTCAATATAGGAATGATGAATCGAGTCCTATGAAATTTTTTGGGGCTTTCTAATCATTCCAAGGTTTATGTGCCTTTAGGAAGTGAGGCGACTATTAGGAAACTAATGTTCCAAATAAAACATATAAAGATGGTAAAATTTTTTACCTAGCAGACTCTTCTCAGTGGAAGAGAATTGATCATTAGTATCCTGAATTTGGAAATGAGTTGAGAAAAATTGGTCTTATGCTATCTACAAATGGAGTGAATCCTTTTGGTTTTTAAAGAATAACTCATAGTACATGGTTGATTATATTAGTAAATTATAACTTTCCATCATGGCTATGCATGAAACAAAAAATCATTTTCTTATATATGTTTATATTAGGACCAAAAAAATCTGGTAATGATATTCATGTTTATTTGGCTTCACTGATCAAAGATTTGAAATTATTATGGGATTCATGTGTAACATTGTATTATTATTACAAAAATGAAGATTTATTGTTGAGAGACATGTTGTATAAGATGATGAATGACTTTAATTATTATAAAAAAATCAGGATATGGAATTAAAGGAACTCAAGGGTGTCCCACTTTTAAAAAAAAATTCATAGTCGATTAGGTTGAATCGTTCATCGAAGACTATGTTTATAGGACATCATATATTTCTATCCTGATGACATACGTACCAATATTGGATGAAATAATTTGTTGTAAATTTAGAATAACATAAAATTCTATCTTTACTAACTGGGGATCAACTATATTAAATATTAAAAGATATGGATAATACTTTTGGTATACTTTTTTCAAAAAACCTTATGAAAACTGGTTGAAAAAAATAAATCATTTTTTTTGAATTACCAAACTGTAATTATATGGAAGTCATACATTTTCTTGATGTTATACATGTTAAAAAAAATTATAGTTTAATTGAAAATTTCTAAATGAACTCATAAAAACAAATGATGTAATTAAGGCTAGCATAGACATGATTGACATGGGAATACGTGAAGAGTTGGTACCAGTGAAGGATGAAAAATAGTTTGTTCTTCCTCCAGCATCTTACACTCCTTGCAAATAAGAAATATATCAATTTTTTTACATCATAAAAGTTATAAATATTCTAGAGGGGTATTCATAGAATATCAATAATATCATGTTAATGACCAATTGAAAGTTAAAGGGTATGAAAACACATGATTTCCATGTTTTGATGCAAGATCTAATTCCTATAGATTTATGTTGCATTTTTTAAAGAATTCTTATCATGAATTAACCAAGATTTGATTTGTTTTCAATGTATATGAATAAAATTTATAAACCTGGTGAAATTGAAAACTATAGAAAAGGATATTCTCATTATATTATGTGAATTGAAATTATTCTTCCCACCAGCATTGTTTGATATAATGGGTCACTTTATGGTTCACTTAGTGAGAGAGAATCGATTATGTGGTCATGTAAATTATAGTTTTATGTACCCCCATAGAATCATATATGAAGATTTTGAAAGGGTCAATCAAAAATCAAAGTTGGCCAAATTTTTTTATTATAGAGCTATTTATTGCTGAGGAATCCATTGAATTCTATAACAACTACATGTATGGTGTGAAATAAATTGGTCTATTGAAATCTCATCACACTAGGTAGATTTTGGGTAAAAGAATTTCTGGAATAGATGTTGTCACAATCAGTATTAAATATCGGTAGCAGGACCACTATTAATATTTTATATAGAGGTTTAGAGTTTAACCCATATGTTGAAACACATAATGAAATTTTTATTCATTGGAATCAATCAAGGGATGAAATATAGATATCAAATATACATAATTAATAGTTTATAGGACAGTTTCGAGACAACATTTTTAAGGAATTAGATAAAAATATAGATGCAATTTTAGAACAACTTCTATGGATATCCAGAGGACCAAGTGTCCGGAACCAACCTGGGTCGACCCTAAACAGGTCACATGAGCCAGTCCGCGACATGGCCCAAGAGGCATTCCCAATCCTCCCGGGCTGGCGACAACCACCAGGGAATCAACAGAGGCAATGGGAATGATTTTTCCCAATATAAATAAATAAAGCAGTATAAATAAAACCGAGCAACACAGAATAAGTAAACCAAGAAAAATCACAAAATAGGAACAAAAGAAAAATAAAACTAACCAAACACAACGTCAGAACTAACTCCATGTGACCTCACGGGTCACTCTCTGACTCAACGATCAAGCGTCGCCCAAGGCGAGCACACTCAAGTTGTAGCCTGCACAAACACAAAAAACCGAAAATAACTATAAGCATAAGTATTAAAACTCAGTAGGCTAGCCCAATATCTACTCTCAATGCACTACCTTCAAAAAAAATAAACACCATTTCAAGTTTGAACTACAATTTACAAAAGTAAGGTTTTCTTCATGTTACTCAAAAACAAAGTACGGGTCAATTCCCCTATTCATTTCTCAAAAACCCAAGTCATTATTTTAGGGAGACATTAGCATTTTTATCAAAGGGGAAGTGATGTTTAAATTTTCAATTTGACAAAAAGTATAAAATACCTTTCTTTGAAAAAAGTTTTCATAAACCACTTTAAAACCACACATCAATTTCTAGTAAAAACACTACACATGAAAATTCTATAGTAGTTAGACAGTAAGGGAAATGAAAATAAAATATATACAAGTACCATATTAATCACAGCAAGTAACTGAAAGAAAACAGACATGGGTGAACCTAAGAGATCAATAATAAACCAGAAGACCTCAATCCCTGAGAAATCATCCTTGTTGACATGTCACAGACGATGAAATCAAAACTCCCAATCCGCTCGACCATCCTTTCTCGGGAAGGCCAAGGGAAAATACCATAGTAATAACCCAAATATATCCACCTACTACGGGACACTGGTCAGTAACATAACCTACCAGTGCAGTAATCATTCTTAGAATATTCTCTCAATATGCCGGATTCCCATGTCTCAAGTGTTTGGAAAGGGGGTGATCCAACTGATTCCAACTGAGCATCCAATCAAATATATATATACAAAGAACAACATGCATCACCCTGATCCACTACATGGGACAACCTCTTGCCTTTAAACAACTCATGTTCCCAAGAGACTCTAAGAGCGGCCACCCAAACAATCAATTGCAACCAAGGCAGGAGAGTTATCCTAGGAGGGTTCTTATCAAAACATTTTCATAGTTTTCCATAAAGTTCCAAATGGGCATTAAAAACATTTCACAATCACCACTTTAAAAAGAACTAAAACACTTGTTCACGCTTCCGAGGAAATAACTTACCATTAAAAATAGAACTCTACTTGAAATTTTGTGAATAATGTTTAAAAGTCAAACAAGAATTCTTTCACTATTGTGTGTCCGCTCATCAAGAAAATACTTTTGGTGTCGTGTATAAAATCAACAACCCATTTTTTTACGTCAAGAAATTATTTAAAAATTATTTATCTAATACTATTAAATATTTAGTAAAATTAATAAAATATTTAATCGAACAATTGGTGGGTGAAAACACAACAAAACGACACCATTTTTACACCACAAGAATTGAATTATAAAATTTTCAAACTAAATTAATTAATCATAAGTTGCATAATAATATTTAGCACATATATATATAGGTCACAAGCAGCATGAAATAAATGTAACTTAAATTTATAAAAGCAGTGCAATGGGAACCTACCTTATATACACGACGCAATGAAACGACGCACATTCAAAAAAGAACGGTAAATTCCAATTCCCTACATAATAATTATCAAGGACTCAAAACACATACATAAACATCATTTAAAGTATACGAAACCAAGATACGGGAAGAAACACTCACCTTGAAACTAAATCGTGACGACGACGCAAACTCGGAATCGCTCCATGTTGGTTCTAAAACGTTAATCCTACCAAAAACAAACATAAATCGACAAAACCAACTAACATAGAAAATACCAAAGAAAGAATAATAATAAAAATAAAAAAAGGATAATAATAATACAAATAAATATTAAAACACACCCGGAGTGGAAAATGGTATACCGGAGGGCGGGTCCAGGAAACGTCGACAGTGTGTGCATCGAAGCAAGGAAACGTGGGTTGCTGCGCTCACGAGCAGAGGGTGCGCCAGTGAGGTACGCACCATCAGGGGAGCGCTTTGGTAAAGGAGAATGCTAGCCGGTCAGGGAAAAGGTGTCGGACTAGCGGAGGGCATCCGCATGGCTGGACACAGTCCTACTGGGGGCTGTGGCGAGGGCTGTCAGACAGCAGTGGTGTGAGGCGGTCGGTGGGTAGGTTGCACGAAGGTCTGGGCGGCTGAAAGTAGGTCAGTTGGAGGCTGCGGGCTTGCCGTAAGAATATTCAGAGGGTGCCTGAAGTGCACGCTGGCGAGGAGAGGGCCGCACAGCTTGAGGGAGGTCTTGCCGGAGGATTGGTTGAAGTTTTGTGTACACAGCCATAGAGGTCGCAGCCGCCGAAGGATGTTGGCCAAAGGGGTATCTAGCCATATCAGGGGTGAAAAAAGGTGTTTTCGGCTAGAGGAGGGCCAGTTGAGGGTGGCATCACCGGATATACTACTTAGAAGGGGAGCTGGAGGTCTTGACCTAAGGCCATGTAGGAGGAAGCTGAGACGGTTTTGCTGAGAAAGGAGGGCGCCAGGCTGTGACGGTTTCGGTGCAAGAAAGAGAGGCTGAGGTCCGGCTGATGGGTTCTCTGCTGGCTATGGGTCACCAAAAACCCCCACAGCGATTGGGGGAAGGCACCGTTAAGCTAGGTGGTGCAGGCGACGTTTGTGATGGGGTCGGCCAGAACATGGCAGAGTAGGTAGTTTCCAAGGCGAGGGAGGCCAGGCGGGCCAACGATGGGAGGCACACCAAAAGGGGGGAAGTCGGCTGGTATAGGGGAGCGTACCAAGGGGGAAGACATGACGTTCATATTAAGGGTAAAGGGGGAGACAATGGTTGATGTGGGGAAGCAAGGGGAAGCCGATGCAGAGGGTGGTGGCTGGGTGCAAGGCTACGCGCAGAGGAGAAAAAAACGGGGTGCACATCAAACCCTAACGAAAAAGTTAAAGAGAAAAAAAATAAAGGAAAAATTAAAGTATATATATAGTGATAAAAATAGTAATAATAATAATAGTAATACATAATTATTCTAATAATAAAATCATGACGATAAAAATTAAGATAATAAAATTATTAATTTCATTTTAATAGTCATAAAAATCATAGCAATAAAAATTTTAAACGATACAATTAAAGTTTGTTCTAATTTCAAAATCATTTATTTTTATTTTATGAGAATGGTAGGTCGCTCCACTACCCAGGCGGAGCCACGCAGTGTTTTTGAAATGCACTCTGCTCGTGCGCCCAACAACGTAGAACATAAAACATGCATTTTTATTAATATGAACTCAAAACATCGTCCAAGACTCACCCCGAACTACAGCTACAATACATAAAGGCCAGAAAATAATTAAAATAAAATAACATCATAGTTCGGGGTGTGACACCAAGTGTGTATGTATTATCATACAATATTTATGTAATAAATTGTTATATGTTCTATAAAATTGAACACGATGAAGGAAATACCATTAAAAATAGGGTAGTAACATTTGTGGCTAATGTGTTGCATGTTTTTGGTAATAAGGAAAGAATTGCAATTTATGTGAATATGTCATAATTTGGAATCATAAAATAAATATGGTAGATGGATTATAGAATATTCCAAGTGCCAATTTTTCAATGAAATCTGGATAAAAATAGGAGTACTATAAAAATATATAAATTTGGATTTGTGAAAGAAGATATCAGAAAGAAAGGGTATGAACATGAACTATTTATAATGGATTCATAGGAAGTGTAAGTATTTTATATTGTGGATCATACAAACTAAAAGTGGAAATTGTTCTGTTATCGACCAAAACCACTTAAGTGCTAAATGAAAATTCAATTGAGGATGACCCTTTCATAGGGACGTTGAAATCATTTTGTAGTAGTCCCATTGTAGATGGGGTTTTGTTTGTCAGAGGATACCAAAATGAAGGTATTTGGATACTCAATAGAGGGGTAAAATCCTATCATCCTTTAAAAAAGACTTCAATAATCAGATTATATTTTTTTGTAACATACATTTCATTGCCTCATGTTATTATATGTCCTCTTATGCATTTATGTAATCTATATTAAATGTTAAACCGCTTATGGAGATAATAAATTTTTCACATGTTGGTGTTCCCCATCATGAGAACCAATAAGTTTCTTAACCATATTATACTCCCAGAGCATATTAACAACAACCTTCTTCCCATGCCTATACTACCAATCATGAGAAACAACAGGTTTCTAAGTCTTCTACAACTCTAAAGGCATAGGAACAACGACCTTTTGCACGTTTCAATTCTACTAATCCAAAGGAACAATATATTTATGATGTTTAAACCAATTAAATGGTAGATGGTGGTGAACCTATGTCATAGAAAATGAATCTACATAGCATGATGGTGTTATAAAAAAATTATGAAGGTGAAACTCAAAGGAATCAAATTTTAGGTCGTATGGAACACGTACTGTTAGCCTATTAACCCCAAAAAGTCTGTATTCACTAGTTTAATTGGTCTCATCACTCGGTATCACATTAGATTGATGTAGTTTTCTGGAACCATGTTATTCCCACACTTAAGTCACTAAATGTTTTAGATATTATGGTAACATTTTGAAATCCTTCTTTATTTTACTAAAAAATAAAATATTGAAACATTGGATTAATCTTCATTATCCCTTACAAAATTCATTTAAAGTAGATGAATCCCCTATGAAATTTTTATTAATTCTTACTTTATAGACCAACAATGTTATTCACACAATTCTAATGAAATTTCATCTAAAAGATGTTGAAGGGAAAATAAACCTTCTCCCACCACATATGTTTGCACATCTGACAATCCAAACAGTGTGGGATGCATTTACATGTTTTTGTGCAAATATATCTTTTTAGGTGAACTATAGCTGGTAATACATTGTTTGAAAATATGTGTACTAATCACTTTGATAGATAATTTTAAATTTATAAAACATCAACTGAGTGCTAAAAATAAGGAATGGGAAGCAAAACCAACATACCCATACCATAAAGTAGGGATGAAGTATGCTTCACTCGAAAAAAATGGTATGTTTTTTAAATATACCATAATTACTTTATGTAACATGAAATTACAAAATAATTAGGTTCTGATGTTTATATCAAGATTGATGAATCCAAACCCAAATTCACTTCCATCCCACAACATGTGATATGTATTGAGTCATGTCTAAAAAAAGAGGGGACACTAATAGATGAAAACACAAAAAAATTATGGGAATCATTTATACGTATGAAATAATAAAAATTTGTTTTTATTTAAATCATGATTACATAAAAAAAATTACTTATTTTTTTATATTTTATATCTTAATTAGACATAGGAATATACAACACCTATATTAGATGAATATATACTATCAATGGCCTTAAAGCAGCAAAAATAGTATGGTCGTTTCAGAGGTGAGGGTTTTGAGGTGACACCCCAAACATGTTTTGTGAAAATAAAAAACATGGAGATAAAGATAAATAAATGGAAGAGATAAAAGAAATGTTAGCTTCCATTGAAGAAAAAATCCATTTGTGGTCTGAGTTTCTAGAAAATGTTATGTGGGGGAAGAAAAGAGAAGAAAAAACTCAAGACCAACCATTGCATGAAGATCTCCCCCCACCAAATTTGAGGCAAACCATTCCCCTCAAAGAGATGTCTTAGAGGAGGTAATTGATATTCTCATAATTTTTTCTATAAAATGTGAATAATATAAACACTAATACCATTCTTTTACTGATATTCTATATGGTGAAATTATTAAAATTTATATCTATTAACACCAAGAAATTTTCTTGTTGTGAGGGATGTGGTGTTTAATATCCAAGAATACCATCTACACAACAGACCACTTCCAATAGGTCACATGAGTGTTGGGATTTTAATTTCCAAAGTATTGAATAACTACTAAGAGGGAGTGAATTCATTTTTAATTTTCTATAATTTTCAATACTTTTAGAAACTTAACCCCTACAACCTATTAAAGTTCATTTCCTTATCATCTTTTAGAAAATACTCATGCATTCAAAAGTAGGAAATAAAGTGAAGAACGCAAGATTAACAATGTTCATCCTTAGTGTGAGAACCTACATCCTTGTCATATCCACTCCCATAGGTCTATGGAAATTTAATATTAATAAAAATTGGATACAACTTATGTAAAATCCCATTACACACCTTTTATCTCCCGATATGAATGATTATACTGACTACTATTAGTTTACAATGATTTCCTATAAAAATATGATTAAAATAGAATAAATACTTTGTTCAATTTTCTCCACAAAAGATCATGAGTCCTATAACCCTGTGTGTGATGGCCTTCTATTAGATGAACACAATATGATTGACTTCGTTCGATCAAATAAATATGATTCATCCTTTCTCAATCTACACATCTTAAACTATGCTCAAATGCTCAGTCTGATCATCCTATGTCAGATCTTCCTCATCCTAGAGAGAATAATTTCAGTTTTTTGATCTTCTAATGAGATCTATGTCTAGAAATATAACTTTGACATTAATTATTTAGCACAATGAATTTTAATCTCTAGTGAAAAAGTTTCAAAGTATGAATGTAATGTGCCTCAATTTATAGTAAAATTTGAATAAAAAAGAAATAAAACTGAGAAACATTTTCCACTTACTAAAATTTTAAATCTTTGGAAATCACTCCGATTTAAACTTCAATTTTGAATCCTACAAACCTTCTCAATATTTATCCAAAATCAATCTTTTTTGAACATACTAAATTTTATTTAGTCCGATGTAGGTTCCTCAAATTAAATCTGATTAACTTCCTCATCTTGAATCCAATGTCACTAACTTCCTCCTCTCATTATGATCCAACTCCCTTCCAATCCTCATTACGATCTGACAATCTTCTTTTGCTCATTCTGATCTGACTTTCTTCCACTATTCATTAAAATCTTAATTTTTTCTCTATTCATTTTGATTTGACAATATTCCTATACTCATTATGATCTAAATTTATTCCCCTTCTCATTATGATATATCTTTCTAATAGAAAGTTAGACTAATCTAAATTTACTCTTCAGATTCCGTTTGATTGACATTCCTCCTCAAATTCACTCTGATTGAATTTCCTCCCAAGATTCATTCCAATTGACTTTCTACATCAGGATTATTACTAAGGAACTTCATTACGATGGAATGTCCCAATATGATATAATTCTAAATACAGTGGAAATACCACTTTGAAACTTTGAAAGTATTCAAACCTTATCATCTATAAGTCATTCAGACTTCTAATGAATTCTGGGTCTGGTACTTCTGAACGTGATGTAAACATTATCTTGATCTCTCAAAATGAAAAAATCTTAATGATTCTTCCATTTCAAAATCTTTTATAAAGATAATTCCTTATGATTTATAATTAATCCAAGGCTAGAAAAACATCATCTTAATTGAGTTAAGAAAGTTTTAGAACTTTCTAACTCTTGACATCACTATCTTCATTCAACTTCTTTAACTACATTCTAACTTCCTTATAACACAAATTTGGACTTCATAACCAATTCCAAGTCTAATGAATTTTAAACTTCATGATGACGTATCAGAGTCTGATGGTGTGTCCAATAAATAACTTTATAAAACATCAATCTTCTATATGCCATAAAAATTCAGCATCTGATACTGCTTATTAAAAAAATATATGTCTAGAAAACAACTTTCTAAAAGAAAAGAACTTTCTCCCCTTTTTTCTTTGGGTTAAAACAATCAGAAACTTTCGACTTTTTTACAAAAACTCTTTCGGATGGAGGGGGTATGATCCTTAAGAATGAAAAAATTATTTTAAAAAAAAGTTAGTTATCAATAAATAAAAACCTTTATTAAAACAATCATCACAAATATTATTTAATCTACCCATTTATATTTGTTTAAAACACTCATTAACAACTTTTTAAACTCTCTGAATTTTTCCACAACTCAAAGTTTTCATCATTTATCAAAACATAGCCTTTCTCGAAAGAGGGTTTCCTATCACTATACTACTGGATAAAGTAATAATTAAAAAAATAACTTAGTGATAAGAAAATTTTATGAACATGTTAATATAAACCCCCACTCACTTTTAACATTTCCTAACTTTTATTTATATCTCCCCCATTTTAAGATAACCACAGCTCCAGATTCCTAAAACAAAGGTAAGGGAAAAAATTATTACAAAGATAAAATTTATTATTTTTTCTCCCCCTTTGTCAACATAATCAAAATCACTAGAGCGGAATTACTTATGAGTGTTAGGAAGTAATTGGAGGAGAATGGACCTGAATTTTAAGCCTCAACTCAAAAAAACTTTCTTTTTCCATTTCCTTTCTGAAGATATCAACAATTTGATAATTTATTGAGTTATATTCTAGTAAAACATCTCTAGAAGAAACCTAATCCTTAATAAATTGAAAATTTAAATAAATATTATAGTATCTTGAATGTTGTAATGTATTTTTAGAAATATAAACTGCACTACAATTATCACAAAGTATCTTCAATGGTTTATAATCTTTTACTTTCAAATATTCCAGCTGAACTTTCATCCAAAATAGATGAATATTAGGTTAAGTAACAACTACATATTCTTATTACATTGTGATTAATGTTTCTGAACATTTTTTCTTAATATGACAACTCACACAACATTCATCCAAGGAAAATGTTACTCTTGAGGTTTATTTTCTATCATTACAATCTCCACCTCAATAGGCATCAGTATAACCATGAAACTTCATCTCACAATTTATTCTTTCTAAAAACCTAAGTTAATTTATTCCATTGAAATATCTCAGAATTATATTTCCTTCCATCATATATAATTATTTCTGGTTACTTTGATACTTGGCACACAAAATCATATCATAAACAATATCAGGCCTTGAGTTTCTAAGGTAAAGTAGACCTCCTATCATCTTCTAAAAGTCTTTGTAATTCAAAATTTTTCCTGAAACATCTTTACTCAAATTTGTTCTCATAAATATTGGAATATAAACTTATTTTTACTATGTCATCCCAAACTTCTTTAACAACACATTGGAATTCTTTTCTTGAGATAATATAATGTACTTGGATTTTAGTATAACTTGTAAGACAACGAAGAAAGCTAATTCTCCCAACATTGACATTTCCAAATTCATCTTCTTTTCCTCAAAAAACTCTTTACAAACTTTTTCTTTATCTATATAAAAAAATATCATCCAAATATAAAATTAAAATTAGAGATTCGGAGTCAAAACATTCACATATAATTTTATATCTAATTTAACTTTTTAAAAAGAAAAAATTTTCAAATAGATATCAAGTTTTGAATTATAGGCACATGGGGCTTGTTCCAACCCATAAAAGGATTTATTTAATATACAAACCTTGTTTTCATAATTATCAAGTTTAAAACCACAATATTGTTCAATATAAACTTCTTCTTCAATCTTAGCATTTAAGAAAGTTAACTTTACATCCATCTGATAAACTTTTCAATTTTGATGTGCATCTACTAATAGATTCTAATAGTTTCTATTCTTGCAAATGAGAAAATTGTTTTTTCAACATTCACACCATCCAATTGTGCATAACCCTTAAAAATAAGTTTTTATTTATTTCATGAAAATTCTCCATGCTCATTAAATTAGTTTTGTAAACCCACTTTGTTATGATACACATTTTTATTTATTGGTTATGGAGTATATTACCGTGTTTCATTTTCCTCAATCTTATCCAACTCTCCATTCTTATCAGCAACCCATTATTTGTGTTTAATAGCTTATGAAACTAATTTTGGTTCAAATTTTGAGATAATTTAAGTCTGATTTCATATTATCAACTTTATTCTAGTCTGAACTAGATCCTTCTGATTTCCAATAATTTTTTCATAATTAAAATATTTTTGTAAGGTAGGAAATTTCAAAGTTACTCTTCTAGATAAAATTTCTTCATCACATGATTCTCCTATATCGTAGTAAGTGTGTTTTGAATCACTCTCAATGTCATTGGAAATATCTATTTTATCCTCCTCAACATTCTAAACAACTTTTGTTAAGGAATTTTTCTTTTTCAATTACTTTTATATCTTATGAGTCCACTAACCATTGTAATCATTTCTTCCAACATTTTTAACATCATCCATTGGGTTAATATCCAATAAAATTCCTTTCCTCATATTTCTCATCAAACTTTCCCAGATCTACATTTTTTATTTTAAGTAAACATGGACCTCTAAAAAACATCGAATCACTTCAAGGAAGGTTTTCTTATACCACATTCTATAAGAATTCATATTGGTTTTTGGTATCAACGAGCATATGTTTTGAACATGTACAACAATACTAACAGCTTCTCTCTAATAGAACATTGAAAGTTTGTATTGTGATAACATACATATTCCAATATCCACTAAATTTCTATTTATTATTTTTCCGAATCCATTTTTTGTAGAGTATAGGGAGAACTATACTCCTCTTTGATAACATTATTTCTTAGATAAGTTTAAAAAAAATTATTATGAATTTGGTATCATTTTATATTATCAATTGCTTTATATAAACCCCAATTTCTTTCTCAAATTATTTTCTAAAAAACCTAAACATTTAAATAGCCTCCAGCTTTTGTTTCATAAACATGATTTTTTTCGTCTAATTGAAATCGTCAATAAAATTGTTAAAGTATAAATATCATTTTTTTGTTAATATCTTGTCATCCCACATAAATTGGAATGAATATGTTCAAGAGTTCTGGTAGACTGAATCTCAACTCTCTTATGACTATTGTTAGTCATATTCCCTTTTTGAAAAGTAACCAAAAAATATTTATCTATTCTTTTTAATTTTGGAAAATCTCAAACAAAGTCAACTTTAGGAAGTTTTTTCATGTTTTTAGGCCCAAGGTTCCCAAGTCTTCAGTACCAAAATTGGTTTTCATATTCATTAATCAAGTAATAGGAGTTATTAATCTCTCCAAGATGAAACAAAATTCAACTATTTATTTCTCCTCTTTATGATAATTTTTCTATATTTCATACTTCTGATGATATAATAATATTATCTAAAAATCACTTATATGTCATCATCAGAAAGTTTACTTATAATATGTAATTTATGTTTCAGCTTATCAATAAATAAAACATACATAGATTTCAATTTTTCTACTTCAATCTCAACCATTCATATTCCTCTTATTTTTAAAGAACTATCATTACCAAAGGTAAAAAATCATCCATCATGAATTTAAACATGTTTCAATAATTTTATATGTCCTATAATATATAAAGAACTACCAATATAAAGTATTTATGGTTTGTTCCTTTTACTTTATCTCAAATCTATCTTAATAACAAAATATATTTCCTCATCTTTCTTCTTTTCAGCTTCATTTTCTTTTCTACCATAAAAAAATTTTTCTAGAAGGAGTGTAATACATCATTCAGCAAGATGACCAGCCTGATCACATCTTCTATAATCTTCTTCTAGACATTCAAATTTCTTTTTTTTGAGATTTTATAACATCTTGATATTTTTCTTTTCTAAATTCCTATTTATTAGGAAAGTTACTCAATATACTTTTACTATTTCTTCCACTGTTTTCAAACCTTCTTCTAAGAACTAGTATGTTATTCCATAAATTATAAGATATATTCTCATAGATTCCACAACACTAAAAATAACCATAAAATATATATTTTCTTTTGGATGAAGATCATTTTTTGTATAAAATTTGTTGTGGTTGACAACTTCTTCCAACTTTAATAATCCTTGCATGTGGACCATCATTCCTCCTAAGATATTTTTCATCTTTTGTAGATTAAATAGGTTTATCACATCCTTTTTTTACCCAATATTTCCTAACACATTTTCTAGAACCAAAAATGTTAAAAAAATCATATGAAACTTTATTTTTGGTGTGTAATATTTTCACATAATTCTTGATTTTAGATCTCTCAGCAACTTTTAAATCCTCAATTTTTACTTCTGAAACTTGTTTTATGTTTTCCTTAATATTTATTAATGTATTTTTGGACATAATATTATTTTATTGAAACTTTTTATTTTCTTATTTCTTAGATTCTATCTTCTTACTGATATTTTCATCCATCTTTCCTTGTTCATCAATTCTAAGTTTGTAACTTAAGATCTCTTGAATGTATTATTCCTCCTAGTTGATGACATATTTTATTCCTTAAAAAATTCTTCACAATATTTATTAATTACTCTAATTTCTTTCCCTAGAGTCTTGTTTTTCTCAAAAAAATCAACAAGTTCTATTCTGAGCTGATAAACTCTATATAATTCTTCACCACCTTCTTCACTATTTGAAGAATCTTTTTTCTCAACTTTTTCAATGAAGATTCTGAATTTTTCTAAACTTTCATCTTTCAAAGAATTTTTTCAGTTTATTTTGATTGAAATTTCTTACTTAGTATACTTATCTTTTCTCCAGTGAACTTATTCACATATTTTTTACATGAATTTTCTTCTATAAAACTTTTTTTCTACTTCTTCCATCAAGGGTTTTCATCAAAATCCTCTCAATATTATCTAACTATATTCTTGGAGAAATTCATTATAAAGTGTATAATTACACCACACTAAAAAAAATTCATACATTTACCTACATAATTTCCTCTTCAACTTAGATAATCCTAAGATATAAGAGACATTATTTTTTTCATTCAATTAATCATCCTCTTTATCTTCATAGTCACAAGGATCAACATCTTCAACCTCTTGTATTTTCATTTTTCTTATAGATTCAAAATTCATTCCATATTTCATAATATTTTTTAACATTGGATCATTACTAATTTTATAAGAAACAAGAAATATATGAAATTAATCAATAGATAAATCTTCTTTATCTTAATACAAAGAAATATTAAAATCAAACATGTCTAGAAATTTCTTCATAAGTTTATTTACAATTTTATAATCTTCCAGGACATCTTAGAATCCTATAATATTGCAAAAAAAATATTTACTCTAGTGAATTATTCAATAATTGTTTCTTAATTACTTATTCTGACATCTTCAAACTTATTGTATAAGATTTGTAGCTTTTCTTCCTTTACATTAGTATTCCCTTAAAAAATACATTACAGATTATTCCACATACTCTTTTACGTTTTGAGACTCATCACCTTCATATAAACATATTCTTACAAAGACATAAGGATAAAATTACAATATTTTCCATCAACTTTGATATTTATATTATTAGAAAAATTCATCAGTTAATCCTTCTTAATAGGTGGAAAACCAATTTCAGCAGCATCAACAACTTCCAAGCCATGGGATAGAAGATACCGAATCATCGTATTTTTTCTCCCATGATAATTTTTTCCATTAACAATAGGAATTACTCTACTGGTGACATAATTGATATTATCTATGATATGAATTAAATAATATAACCTTCCATATAATAATAATTGATAATTATAAGGATCTAATAAAAACTAAGAAGGGTGGTTGTATCATTTGTTAATTTTTTTTAAGTTTCTAGGATTTTAGAAACATAACCCTTGTGGCCTATTAATGTTCATTTCCAAATCATATTTTAGTAAATACTCATGCATGAAAATGATGGAAATAATGTAAATCACATAATATTTAAAAGGATCAACATCACTGTGAGAACCTATAATATTGATATAGACACTCCCATTGTTCTATGGAAATTTGTTATTAAAAATTATTGAATACAACTTGTTCCAACTCACGTTAGACACCTTCTATCTCCCAATATGAATTATTATACTAACTTATTTTAGTTTACAAAGTTTTTGTCTAAATATTGATCTAAATAAGTATGAGGATATTGTTATATATTCTCCACAAAAGTTCATGAGTCATGTGTCCTGAGTCTTATAGCCTTCATTCTGATAAAAACAATCAGATTCACTCAGTCCAGTCGACTCAATACGATCCCCAATTTCTCAATCTGCACTTCTCAAAATCTACTCAAATGCTCAGTCTGGTCTTTATCATTATGATATTACTAAGTTTTATCTTCCTCATTTAATTAAGGAAACTTTTTTGTATAATATTCTATCAATATTATTGTCTAGAAAGATAACTTTGACACAAATTTTATAGCGATCCAATTTTTATGCTCTAGTGAAAAAGTTGAAAAGTATGAATTTATTGTGATTATATTTATAAGAAAATCAAAATAGAAAATTTGGGAAACTGAATAACAAAAATCTCACTTACTCAAATTTCAAATATCAAAAAATTACTATCATTTAAACTTCAACTTTGATAGGTTCAAACCTTATAAATATTTCTATGAAATTAGTCTTTTTGACATTTGTTTTTCTTGTCTTTCTAAGGATTTTTTCCCTACTTGTAATGGTTTACCTCTCTCCCATTTCTAAAAGAGGGTATTCCTTTATTTTAATGTTCAATGAAAGGGGTTGGGCCCTCAACTTTAAAAAAACAAAAAACACTCAACTTCAATCCAATTAACTTCCTCATCTTCAATTTCATGTCACTAAATTCCTGTGCTCATTACCATCTAACTTTATTCTGCTTCTCATTACGATCTGATTATCTTCCTCTACTCATTATGATCAAACTTTATTCCTATGATAATTTTAATATGACTTTCTTCCTCTACTAATTATGATATGACTATCTTCCTATACTAAATATGATCTGACATTATTCATCTTCTCATTATGATACATATTTCTAAAAACACACTATTTGATCTGACTTTCCTCCTCTGATTCAGTCTGATTGACTTTCCTCTTTAGACTTAGTCTGATGAAAAATCATTATGATGTAATTTCCCATTACTATGTACTTCCCATTATGATGGAATTATCATTATGATTAAAGATCCACTCTAAAACTTTGAAAATATTCAGACCTTATCAACTATAACTCATTCATAATTTTGATTAATTCTATGTCTAGTACTTCTGGATCTGATAAAAACTTTTTCTTGATCTCTAGAACTGATAAAATCTTTAAGATTCTTCCATTTATTCAAAATATTTTATCAAGAAAATTTTTCATGATTTATGAGAACTCCATGACTAGAAAAGAATCATTCAAAATTAGGTTATAATGTTTATGAAATATTTAACTCCTAAAATCACCATCTTCATTCAACTTCTTCTGCAACATTCTGATTTTATCACTCCAAAAATTATGACTTTCTAACTAATTCAATGTTATATAATTATTCGAATTCAAGTCGATGGATCTGAGTCTGATGGTGCATCTGATCAACAAATTTAAATAACTTCCAGCTTCCATCATCCTTACACCTTTTATATCTGTTACTAATCAATACAAAAACTTGTGTCCAAAAAACTATTTCTAGAAAAACAACTTTATTTGTACAATTACAAACTTTCAACTTTCTTACAGAAAATAATTATGATGTACTAGGTTTGATCCTAACAAAAAAAATTCTTTTACAAAAAGTTTATTTGTAAACAAATACAAAACATTGTTAGAAAAAATCATCACAAAGGTTCTTTAGGATTATTGTAGCTCATGATCTGATCACTGATCTACATGTTCTACTTGATGACTTAGATATTCATATGATCAGGAAATTTGTTGGAACATTCATAGCATGGCTGTCAGATCTTATAAAAAAATCGACAAGTAGTTATTCATTTATTATTCATTTTTGATCCTAAACCTTTAACAATTGATGAAAAATGATCTAAACCATTGAATGTTATTATAGATATAAAAATAAAATGGGGGGAGTAAAGGAAAAATAAAAAAAATCTAAAGGATCAACCAACTAATTGAAAATATCTTTAGGAAACACCTTTTCCCCGCCCATTCAATATCTGCATTTACTAAAATTGAGGGTTCATGTGGATATAAAGTTACAAATTGGTAGTAATCACATAGTTTATTTTGAATAACTAATGCATGGAGAGGCCATGATAGACTACATTTATCTTTATAATGTAAATTAAATCCTCAAGTATGAATGTCTAGGAGTCTTAGTTATAAATATTTTCATGTGGTGTGTTTTCATGATTTGTTTTTCCAATAATTTATTTAATATATTAATTATGACTAAACACATGTCATATTTTTTATAGGCGTATATATGAGTACCAATTATAGGTATTAATACTGTAAAATAAATATAGAATAATTATTATTCATGTCAATTATTCACAATAAACAGAAACAGAATAAAAAAAAGGGTGCAATAGGGGAAAAATTGGACAAATCGTTTGAAAGAAAACATATAGATGACAGGATCTTTATAAAACCAATGATGTAGGGGAAAACTATACCATTTAATCATATCAAATATATTTTTATTCCTTTTATTGCATATTATTTTTTTAGGCTGTATTGGATCCTCATTGTTATCAATTGGGACACTCCAAAGATTTATTTTCTAGATTCACTGCTTGGATACCCAACAAACTGACCACACGTGATGACATTTGTCAATTTTTAGTACACCATATCCAATGTTTTAGAAATAAACTTCAAGTTATATATTTTATATTATTTTTTTAATGATAATTCTGTTATAATAGGGTAGTTTAAATATCATGAAAATCATGGAATGAAGAAAATCTATACGCATATGGATCTAGAAAAGTTCTACAAGTGGAAAAATGCCAGGGTATATATAATAAAATCTCACTATCCAAAAACATATCAAAACAAATTACTTATTTTTCTAAATATTTTTGTACTATATGAAATAAACAAATTAAAAAGATTATGTTTATTACGTTTATAAATTTATAAGAGATATCATATAACATCAACTGACTAGCATCCTCGAACAGGTATTTTCAAAGATAATTACTATTTCATTTAAAATATTTATTAATCCTTTGTGTATTTATATTATTTCAGTACTACTATGACTATCCAAAAAATTCATATTCATAAGTTGAAATATATTTTTTTAGAAATGAATAGAAAACATACCTAATAGAAAATTGTAGATATATATAATAAATAAGTGACTTCTTAAATCTTATTCAGTTTATTTTCTCGTCATTTTATCTACTTTTTATGTTAATTTTATCAGTATTTCTATCTAATACTTATTTTGTTAATTCTCAAAGATATCATGAAGAAATTACCTCATGTGAGATTGGAATTTGAGGCTGCAACTGATATAATGACAATACTGAAATGGGTTAAGAATGTATATAACCATCATGAAAATTTGAATTCCAATTACTTATTTAATTAATTTTTTCATCATTTTATGTACTATTTTTAAGTTAATTTCCTTACCATTTTTACCTAACACTGATTTAGTTTTATTCACAAATAATTTGGGAAGTTTAACATGTTATCATGACGCATTAAATTTTTTATGTCTTTAAAGTTGATTTATAGTAAAGGGTAGACTCTAGGTTGTCTCTCAAGGATCCTTAGACGTTTAAAGTGTTTATTTTTAATAAATATATCTAAAAATAGGGGTGGTTTTGAAAACATTTTTAAAAATGAAATGACTTAATTAAAGAGTTTAATAGTTGAAAAATAAAGGTGGTTTTTTATAATTATGAGAGAACGAGGTCATTTTAAGTTCACTTCGCATCTTTTTTAGTTAAATGTTCTAAAAATTACATATGATTTAATGGAATCCTTTAGTTTAGGAAAATCAAGATCTCAATTCCCCTCATGCCCTTTAAAAAGAGGCATAAATAACTGACCCATGACACAACAATCATGTAGTCAAGGATTGGATATCAATAAAATTACAAGGGATATAAAATCTTACTGAAATATTATGCATGTTTGAGATAAATAGGATGCATGTGTTGTCCAATCAGAACAACTAATGATTCCCACTTAAATCTCAACCCAATCGATTTTGAAAAGAAAATCTTTACATATATGTGTACCAAAGAAATGAATTCAAAGTATGTTAAAGTTAAAATAACACTTAAATGAAATGATTCAAAAACAATTAAACAAAAAATAATAAGAACAAGTACTATAACTCCACTTAAAATATGTGTATCCCTCTTTAAATGATCTTCCACCATTTATCTTTCCATCGAGAGGAGAAGAAGGCTCAGGTGAAACTTCTCCTCATCCTTGATCCCCATATGAGGATAGGGTACTCCATAACATATTAGATGAGAAGAGTAATCTTTGGGTCTCCAAAATGGAATATCTTTTCTCTTAATTAAAACTTACAAATGGGGTGTCCAAGGTTCCATTTTATAGGCATAGTTGAAGGTGTTTTTGGGTACACAGATTCATTAAATCCACTTGTTCCATGATTTTCAGTATTTATAAAGTCTTATATTACATTAGAGAAAACTAAAAATTTGTTTCCCCACATATTTTCAATCTCTATTGAAAATTTAGCATCATTTGTAGTTATACATCTAGATATATGGATGAAATTTAGAACATAACTTTTGACATTGGGCAGCTTTGGTTCCCTAGAAAGACTAGTTTGGTTTGGAACCTTAATGGATGAATTGATATTTTGTGTATTCATGAAATTTGTACCCCTATGAATTTTTTATTATCTCAGATAATTTTATCCCAATTGAATTCATAGATCAGTTTAATTGATTGTTTGATTCCACTAGTGTTCTTGAAATCTTAACCATTTTGGCCCATTTTTCTTCAACTTCATCTTGGGCCCTCCAAATCACCTCCGACTACAATGAAAACTTAAAAAATCCGAAATACACATTTTTTATATTGATAAAAATAAATTAAATAAATCAAACATGAAGTTAAAATTTTTATAATATTTTTAATTTACAAAACTAAATCAATTTAAAACAATGGTGTATGGGTGAAATAAAAACGAAAATCGTGGTACGATTATACCCCCATATATTAAAATTTTAACTCTTGGTAAATGTCATATTTCAAAAAAATCATGGAGATATTAAAAATATCATAAAGATTTAAAATTTAATGAAAATTTAATTCATGATATAAATGTGATCCAATCAAAAATCACATCGAGGAGTTATTCTCAGTTATAATGGAAAAAGATGTCTCATAAATTTTATCAAAACAAAATTCCAAGAGATGAATGATACCAATTTGAGAAAATAATTCAAAATTCAGAAATGTCACTAACTCCCCATATGTGTTTTTGAAATCCATTTCATGATATTATTTCCTATTTCTATCTAGTAAATACAGTTTATTTTAAATAAATATTATTAAATGATTCTGTCCACCAAACCTACCCTACATTCTTTGTAATAAAATTTTAAAACCCACTCATCTATGAATTACCAAAAGTCAAACTTAAGTTACAAACCTATATATCCCCATATATTTTACATTTCATCACTCCCCTCATTTATTATTATTTTTGTTTTTTATTTCAAAAATTGAACTTGAAACAAACCATACACTCATCACTAGTACCTTGTTTGATCTCCTCATGACACTAACTGTATTATTTATAACAAGATCAAAGTTCAAGGAAGAGTGGGTTTTTACCTACCCAGGGAAAACCCAATATATATTTTTTTGTTTTTGATTTTTTTCTTTTTTTAGGGGGCACAACTGTTGGATAATAGGTACACACACATAGTTCAGTCCAGTAAAATAATGAGAAAGATCAAATAAGGAACTAAATTATGGAAAATCATTTTGTTGAGCTGATAAATATTAACCTGACTTATATTCACATTCTATTAATTAGGAAAAATTCACACTTCATATTTGGGTGAAAAGATGTGTAGAAATATTAGGTGACACAATTTTCCCATAAACTAATCACAAAAATTGTACCATTCTTCTCAAAGGTTTTAAAATTTTACACCCATTTATATCATCAACAAATAACCAATTTTCAATAAAAAGGAACACCTCAATGTAAAGTTCATGGAAAACACACATTCTCTCAGTGAGTTTTTTTAAAGTTAAAATAACATGAAATAGGGAAATTCCTCATACATTTTGAATAATTCCCCTGAATAATTCGACATAATTTTCCATGATTATGAGGGTGTCATTTTCTATAAATAATTGGGTATCAAAAATGAATACTTCGACACAAAATTTATGGGGGGAGGGGAAATTAAAAAAACTACTTAGTGATCAAAAAATATAAAAAGAAAAAATATGATGAAAATTACTAACTAACATATGAATATAACCATCCCCCCACACCTAGAGTTTCCAGTGTCATCATTGTAATAAAAGATAATGTGGGAAGGAAGGAAATAACCTGGTGGGTTTTATTGGTAGGATGATTCTTGAACTTGGAGTTCCTCCATCGAGGAATCTAGAATGGCTTTGTGAGAGTGCTTCAAATGCTACCCATTGATAGTGAAGGTTTATTTTTTTTTTCTTCATTTTTAACCTAAACAACACCAAATGGATAAAAATTAGTAATAGTGTATGAATTAAACTTGCAGGAATGAAGCTTACCTGGATGAAACTTTAGCCTTGTATTGTAGAGGAGGACCTTCTTCTCAATGTGGAATTGATGATGAAGGATGATACACTCATAGGAAGCCTTAGTTTTCTCTATATAAATATAGGAGTTCTCATATAAATCTCAATGAATTTCCTCCAACTCTTGAATATACATCTTACTTTGATAATAGGCACCAGAAATATTATAATTAAATTATTTAATGGCCCAGTTCGCCTAGTGCTCTATCTTAATAGGGAGGTGTCAACTCTTTCTGAAAACAAGACAATAAATTGACATTCCAATGGTAGTATTAAAAGAAGTATGGTAATCACATAATGAATAAACGAGTCTATGAATCCAATATTTTGTTTTAGGATGAACTATTATTTCATGAATTATTTTTACCTCTATATTTAAAACATAAACATGACCATTGGTTTGTGTGTGATAACCAGTAGGTAATCAATTCCTGAATCCATACTGAAACAAAAGTAATTACATTTTTTGGTTTTTGAAATGAGATTCCTGGTCACTGATGATGAACCTATGAAATCCAAACCTATATAAAAATTGGTTTCTCAAAATTTTCACAACTATCTTGGAATCATCTATCTTTGTGTCTCATTAATCTTCCCATTTTGATATGTAAAAAACTTCTAGAAGAAGGTACAAGTTTCCAAAGGAATTAGAAGATGGCCCCATTAATTCAACACCCAAAAAATTGAAAATTTAATGAAAGAGAAAGGATTGTGGGGGAATTTTATTTCTTTTAGTGACATTCCCCATTATTTGATAATTAGGAAATGCTTTACTAAAATCATGGGCATCCTGAAATATTGTTAGACAAAAGAGACCTAAATCAAGGACCTTGTGATTAGCCTATTGGGGACTAAAGTTTCCCTCACAAGAAATAGTTTGTATGAACCTAAGGACATACTAAAACTCTCTATCGAGAACCCAAAGTCTAATTACCTGATCATTACATGTGAAAAAAAGGTAGGGGTTATTCCAAATGTACCAATGAGACTCATGTTTATAACGACCATCTTGGTTTTTATTGAAATCATAAGGAATGAAAGATGCTACAAAATAATTTATAGTTTTGACATACTAATGAATAAAATCTTTCACTCTATATAATTTCTCAATAGGAAACATGTCATTAATGTGAATATAGGGGGATGAGTCAATGTGTATGTATGGGAGGATCTTAAGGATATTGTCAGCCCCCAAATTCTCTGCTCCTTTTTATCTCTAATTTCAATATTAAATTCTTGAAGTAGGATAATCCAAAAAATAATTCATGGTTTGGCATCCAGTTTATTAAGGATATATCATAGGGTTACAAGGTCTGAGAAAACAATTACATTAGAACCTAAAATATTTGACCTGAATTTATCCAAGGAAAACACAACAGAAAGTAATTATTTTTTATTTTTGGTGTAGTTTTATTGGGAAGGGTATAGTGTGTGTGAGGAATAGGCTATGACATAAGGAGATCAATTGACTCATTGTGATAAGACTTACCCAACTAAAAAGTTTGAGGCATCATACATTAGCTCAAATAGTAAATTCTACTCATGTATTTGGATTACCATGGGTGTTGTGAGACTCTGTTTAAATTTATTAAAATCTTCCTTGAATTATTCATCAAAAACTAATTATTTTTCTTTTTGGATTAATCAGGATAGGGGAGTAAAATCTTAGTAAATTCACAAATAAATTTATGGTAAAATTCAGCATGAAAAAAGAAAGACCGCACATCCCACTCGTTTTTGGGGAATGGTAGGGAAGAAATCACATCAACTTTTGATTTCTATACTTGGATACCATCCCCATAAATGAAATTTCTATTTAATATACCTTATCATTCCATGAAATGAAATTTCTCATAATTTAATATGATATTATTTTCAATATAGCGACATAGGATAAAACTAAGACTACTCAAACATTCATCAAAAGAGGATCTATAAAGAGTAAAAATCATCTAGAGACACTTTAATGAAATTCTATAGGTAATCTGAAAATAATACTAACCATGAATCCTTGGAAGGTACCCAGATCATTTTATAGAACAAATGGCATCCTCCTATAGGAAAATGTCCCAAAGAGAAAAGTAAAGGTTTTCTTTTCTTGATCCTTGGGGGAAACATGGATCTGAAAGTATCCAAAATACCCATCAAAGAAATAGTATTGGTACTTCCCTATTGTCTTATCTAGAATATAGTTAATGAAAGGAAATAGGAAATGCTCCTTCCAAGTGTGTTGGTTTAGTCAATGACTGTATATGAAGACATGAAAACTATTCTTCACTTGGGTTGTAACCAATTCATTATTTTCATTTTTAATTATAGTAAGATGAGTTTTTTAGGAACAAATTGCACCAAACTAACCCATTGGATTTTAGAGATTGGGTAAATGGTTCCAGTATCCAATAATTTGGTTTCCTCATTTTTAACAACATCTAGGAGGTTTGTTTTTAGTCGACATTATGCTAGTCTCACCGGTTTAGCCTCACCATTTAAAAATTTATGATGTGTGAACATTAATGAGATAATTCCAGAAATTTCAGAAAGTTTCCATCCCAAATCTTGTTTATACTCACTCAAAAGTTCATGGAGTCATAATTCATGATCTATATTGAGTTAACTAGAAGTGGTGATAGGTAGCTTGTTTCCACTCTAAAGATAGGAATATTTTAAGTTTTTTGGTAGTTGTTTAAGTTATAATTTATGTGTATTTTGGATTTATGGGAGTGAATGTGAAAGTGGAATGTCAATAATCTCACAGAACTTATAAATTTTAACATCCTCATATGATGAATAAGAATTTACAATATTAGTAGTATCATTGATGGTCATGGGATCGTCATTATTCAAGAAATCATCAATTAAAAAACTTGTATAAAATTTTTCCAAATTGGTACAACTTTCTATGCATGATTCATTTCCTAGCATGTCTATCAATGATGAAAACTCATAAAGTGGGTTTAGGGAAATAAAATAAGTTTTTTTAGGGGAAGGGAGTACATCAATAGAATTAACTAAAATTGAGGAATGTTCTTCTGAGGGGTACTTTATGGAGTCAAGGATGTTAAAGTGAAAATTATCACCACCAAAGTCCATAGATAATGTATCATTATGAACATTAATTATATTTTTTGTGATTTTAAAACAATTCCACCCCAATATAATTGAGGCTTTTCCATTCATCCTATCATCTTCCATTTTAATCATAAAAAAATAGTAGGAAAAGTTAATTTTTTAACCGTCATAATAACATCCTCTAACACATAAGTGGGGTGTAATGTACTCTAATTTCCCAGATAAATGAATATTATAGTGGACTTTAGTTCCTTGGCCAAAAATGAAGAGAAAATGGAGTGAGGAATTACATTTATATAAGAACCTAAATCAAGCATAACATTGGAAAATAAATACCTCCTATGGTGAATAGACACAATAATATTCCTGGATCATTGAATTTAGTGGGAAGTTATGGCTCTATCAATACTAGGATGTTTCTCTTCAATATCAATTTTTCATCACTATGAACTCACCTTCGGTGTGCACACATCCCCTTCAGAAACTTGTCATATCATAGATTTTTCTTTATAACATCACTAAAAGGAATGTTAACCTGCACTTTTTAAAAAGATTCCAAGATTTATTTCTCCACTTTATTTTATTTATATTTTATTTTTTGGGTGTCCCTTTTTGAAATGGAAAAGGAATGGAATGTATAGGTGACTCTTTAATAGACACACTCTTTCATTCCATGGTATTTTTCCTAAGATGAGGATTTTTTTCAATTTAGATCATTTGAGATGGTTGGAATGTGAGTTTTTTAGGAGGGGATGAATCTAATAGAGGGATCATTTGCCTTTGAAGTTGTCTTCCAATCATAATAGTGATGACACTAACATTTCCATTATCCCTAGGGTTGACTAGTGGTTGATAAGGTATTTTACCGGACCCATGACTTTGGATTTCCCCCCACCGAGTTAGAGAGTTGGTATAATTTTGTTTTTAGGTATTGTATATCTATTTTGGTGGTTCACTGGAATTGGATATTTATTTAATCCATTTTTTCATCATTTACTCTAGGATATGCTTGGGTTTTGGATGGGGTAGTTGGAATGACCTTTGTGTTGGTTGGATATTTCTGGGTGGTGGTGGTGGATGACTACTCTATCTCAATTGGTTCCATGGTTGATGTGGTCGTTTCAAACACCGCCATTTCCTATAGTATTGGATTTATTTCAACCCAGGTTTAGATGGATAGTATGGTCCATTCCTAATGAGTTGGTTATGGGGGAATCCAGGAAAATTTTCCTCACAACTCTCTGAAGGTTCTCTCAGTTTAATGAATTGTTTAGAATATTTACTATCGGTATAATAGATACCACAATTTATGGGAGGATGAGATTGGTATTTCCCTTGGGAAAGTAAAATTTATCAAATAAGGGTACTTACCTATTCAAACTTTTTGTCCACCTTCTTCTCAAACTCATAAATTTTCACCTCATAGAATCTTCTAATGGGTACACCATACCTTGAACCAAACTGTTGAGGGTAGTATGTTACGTTCTCAATGAGTGTCCTTGCATAAATTGGGGTTTCATCAATTAGTGGACCACATGAAACAACATCAAACATGTTTTGATCAATATGAATTAATCCTTCATAAAAATAATGTATTAAAGATTGATCACTTATTTGGTGGTGTGGGAAACTTGAAAAAATAATTTTCAATCATTCCTAATTTTCATGAAGTGTTTCCCATTGTGATTTACTTATTCTAGAAATTTTGTTCCTTATAGTTTTAGTTTGATAGGCTGGGAAGTATTTTTCAAGTAAAATTTATTTCATGTCTTCCCAACTTCTTATTGGGGAATTAAGATAATATAACCAATCTTTTGCAATTTCTTCTAATGAAAAATAGAATTCCCTAAGATTTAATTTTTTTTATCCACATTTTTAGGTTTTAATTTTGAACACATAGTATGAAATTATTTTTATGTGATTATGTGGATCTTCTTCATGAGTCCACATAATCTTGATAATAAGTGAATTAATCCAGATTTTTATTCAAAATTATGTTCTTTGACATTTATTTGAATGTATGTGGGGTGGATATCTACATCAGGTGAGGTTATTAGTTTTAATTTCTGATTATTTTCAGAAATATTATTCATGTTTATTTTAGTTTTAACATAGGTTCTAGAATAAGAAGAAGAAGGATCAATAATGTTTTCAAAGTATTGGGTGTACAACTTCTTAGGGTTCTCTAGTGTGTCTCGGTGTCACTGACATTGGATCCTCTCTTGTTTGGGTTTGAAAGGTGGTAAATCACTTAGAGTAGAACACATCATGCACAAAACATAAAATTATATCATAACATAAAAATATATGTAATGATAGAATATAAAAAAAATATTCACAAAATTTAAAAAAAACATACAAAAACACAAACTAAAAACCAAAGTGCTCCCCAGAACATATTATCCTAATATGTAAAATTTATTATGTTTTTAAAGTTTATTTATCATAAAGAGAATACCCTAGGTCATATATCAAGGAGATTATAATGTTTAAAGTGTTTATTTTTAATAAATATTACTAAAATAGGTGGTGGTTTTGAAAACAGTTTTAAAAATAAAAAGACTCGATTATAGAGTTTAATAGTTGATAAATAAAGGTGGTGTTTTAAAAATAATGATATAAGGATGACATTTCAATTTCACTACACATTTTTTATTTCATTGTTCTGAAAATTATAGATAGTTTAATATAATCCTTCAGTTGATGGTAATCAAGACCTCAATTTCCCCTATGTCCTTTAAAAAGATTCATAAAGATCTAAACCTTAACACAAAAAATCCTATTTTAAAGGATCATATATCAAGAAAAGAATAATGGAAACCAAATCATAATGAAATATTATGTATGTGTTAGAGAAATAGGATTCTTTTGTTGTACAATCGGAATAACCTAATATTCCCACTTAAATATCAACTCAATCGGTATTGGAAAAAAAATTGTTACACATAATTGTACAAAATAAATGCATTCAAAGGGGGATAAAGTTAAGATAACACTTATATTAAATTCTTCACACCCCAAATACACCAATCCATTTGAATGAATGTCTCAAAACTCCCTTTAAAACATGTGTAGCTCCCTTGAAAAGATCGCCCAACGTTTATCTCTCCATCTGGAGGAGGAGGAGGCTCCGGTGGAACATTTCCTTCATCCTTGATCCCCCTATGAGGATAGGGGAATCAAGAACATATTATATCAGGATAATAATCATTTGGGTCTTCAAAATGGTAGATCTTTTCTCCTGATTCTAATGAATAAATGGGGTTCCCAATATTCTATTTTTATAGGAAAAGTGGAAGGTAGTTTTGGGCATGCAATTTTATTAAAACCACTTGTACCATGGTTTTCAACATCCGTAAAGTATTATATTAATTTTTAGAAGACTAAAAAAATTTTAATCCACCTATTTGATATCTCCATTTAAAATTTGGCATCATTTGGACATCTACATCTTAAGATATTGATGGAATAAAGAACCCATCTTTTGGCTTTGGGTAGATTCGGTTCCCTAGAAAGATCAGTTCAGTTAGGCCTTTTAATGGATGAATTGATATTGGGTATATTTATATTAGTTTTAAACCAATTAATTTCTTACAATATAACCAAATTTAATCCCAATTAAATGCATGGCTCAGCTAAAGTGTTCCTTTGAGTCAACTAGTGTTCTGGAATCTTTCACATTGTGGACCATTTTTCTTCAACTTCATCTTAGGTCATCCAAATCACATCCAACTGAAATGAAAACCTAAAAAACAAGAGAAATTTCCCTTTTTAATAATGATAAAAATTAAATTATTAAATAAAACATGAATTTAAATTTTTTATAATATTTTTTATTTACAGACCAAATCAGTTTAATAGAGTGGTGTAAGGGTTAAATAAAACAATGGATCGTGGTGCAATCAGAAATTATATTTTTCTTTCAAATATCTATAACAATACGCAAAAGATATAAAATATTGATTTCTTGCAATTTTACCACACTTTCCATTGACTTTCTTTTTATAAATACCAACACTGCCTATTCAGTCAATGTTCTTATCTGAAAACCCATTCTCATTGTTTAAAACTAGAAGAGTCGAGGAAGGTTTTTGACTAAGCACATCGACTCAATATACAGCATTGGCAGTTTGAAAAATAAATTAAATTGAAATAATGAAACCATTTTCATTTCATATTGTTTTGATACTTTATTTCACTAATCCATAATTCATTTCGGAAGTCTAAGAATCAGCAGCACCTCAATCCAACACACAGTGTAAATAGTATGACTCCAAGTGCATATTTTTATTTAAAATTGAAATTAATTTTACTAAAAAAACAACTAACATAATCAAAACTAATAAAAATAATTTTTATTAATTTGATACATTGGGAAAATGATCTGTAAGTCATTTTTTATGTGTAAGAATCATCAATAACTCAATATGACACACGGTGTGACTGATATGGCTCTATGTGTGCCCTTTTTTTTAAATTGACATTAATTTTAATAAAAAGAAAAAGTGACATACTCAAAATTGATAAAATTAATTCATATTTTTTTTATACTTTAGTAAAAGGATCCATAATTCATTTTTTATGTGTAATAATAATCTTTACCTCAATATGACGTACAGTGTGACCAGTGTGACTCCAAGTGTGTCTTTTTATTTAAAATTGACATAAATTTTAGTAAAAAGAACAACTTACATACTAAAAACCAATAAAACACGTTAATATTGTTTTTATACTTTATTAAAATGATCCATAAGTTATTTTTGATGATTATAAATAAACTTTACCTCAATATGATGCACAGTTTGACTAGTATGGCTCAAAGTATCATTTATCAGTTGGAAATTGTCATTTTAGTTCAAAATGTTTGTCCCTTAATGAAAACCAACCAAATTCACTACGATTGACTTGATAATTTAGGTATAATATTCATATTTAGTTGTGACATGTAAGAATAAATATCACATCAAATCGGCACAATATAAGACTGGTATGACTCAAAGTATGTGTTTCTAGTTTCAAATGACATTTTAGTAAAAAAACAAGTTACATACTAAAAACAAAAAAATGAATTGTGATTGTTTTATACTTTATTAAAATCATCCATCGTTATATTATGGAAACAATGAGTCAACCCCACCTCAATATGATGCACGTTGTGACTGGTATAACTAGAAGTGTATCTTTTTATTTAGAACTGACATCAGTTTTAGTAAATATATCTAGTGATATACTAAAAATAAATAAAACACATTTCAATTGTTTTTATAATTTAAAAAAATGATCCATAAGTCATTTTTTGTTGTGTAAGAATCAATCAAACCTCAATCTGATGCACCATGTGACCGATATGACTCCAAATATCTTTTATCATTTTATAATTGACATTTTATTTCAAAATGTGTCACTCACTGAAAACCAAAAAAAATGCACTCATATTTTCTTGATAATTTGGAAAAATGATTCATAATTTTGTTTTGACCTATAGTAATCATTATCACATATAACTGACACACCATGTGACCAATATGACTCAAAGTGTGTATTTACAGTTTCAAAAGACATTTTAATAAAAAAACACAAGTAACATACTCAAAATTGGGAAAATGCATTTGGATTATTTTGAGGTAATAGGAAAATTATACATATGTCATTTTTGACTTGTATAAATCTATCTCTCTTCAATATGATGCATGGTGTGACCGTCATAATACCAAGTGTTTCTATTTATTTCAAATTGACATTAATTTCAGTAAAATAACCAAGTGATATACTGAAAACCAATCAAACTTATCTGGATTGTTTTGATACTTTATGAAAATGGTCCATAATTAATTTTTAACATGTATGAATCAACCTCACCTAAATATGATGCACGGTATGACTAGTATAACTCCTAGTGTTTCTTTTTATTTAAAATTAAAATTATTTTCAGTAAAAAGAACATGTGACATACTGAGAAAAGAGAAAACATATTTGGATTGTTTTGATTCTTTATTACAACAATACATAGGTCGTTTGTGACATGTATTAATAAACTAAACCTCAATTTCACACACAGTGTGAACAATATGACTCCAATTAAGTCTTTTTATTTAAAATTGACATTAATTTTAGTAAAAAGATAAAGTGACATACTGAAACCCGATTAAATGAATTCAGCTTCTTTTGATACTTTATTAAAACAATCCGTAAGTCATTTTTTATGTTTAGAAAGCATATGCACATAAATATAGTGCATGGTGTGACCGGTATGACTCAAATTATCTGTTATCTATTTTAAATTGATATTTTAGTTCAAAATGTGTGGCACTCACTAAAAATCAAGAAAATGTTATCTAGTTTTATTGATAATTTTGAACAAAAATTCATAAGTAATTTGTTATGTGTATTAAGTATTATCAAATAAAAATGACACATGATGTGGCTGATATGACTTAAAGTTCCTGTTTCTAGTTTAAAATAAAATTTTAGTAAAAAACAGAAGTGACATGATGAAAACTGAGAAAACACATTCATAATGTTTTGACACTTTAAAACATCAATCCATAAATAATTTTTTATATGTATGAATCAGATGCACCTCAATCTAGTATAACTCTAAGTGTGTCTTTTTATTTAAAATTGACATTAATTTTAGTAAAAAGAAAAGGTGACATACTTAAAACTAAGAAAATTCATTCAGAGTGTTTTGATACTTCAAGAAAATGATACATAAATCATTTTTTATGTGTAGGAATCAACTACACCTCAATATGATGCACGTTGTGATTGGTATAACTCCATGTGTGTCTTTTTATATAAAATTGATATTTTATTAATGTATAATTTCATATTAATGTTTAATTTATTTCTTTATAATATTCCTAACAAAATATTTTTTGTTCTTATATATGTGGATTTTTTTTCTTGGGTTGAGGTTATTTGTTTATAAACTGATACCATGGTGGACTTTTTTAAAAGGAGATCACGGGTTCCAAAGACAATGTAACATTAATTATTTTAAATATTTTTGGATAGTAATTGTAAATTTAATTATACAGGAAATTATTTGAAATGTATATAATAGTGTTTTTTTATTTGTGATGTAAAATTTATTTCAATTAAATTATATATTTTGATATAGGTTATATGTATTTATTGTAGTGTGTTGTTATTTAAATAATACCATGCATCTGGTTGATCCTTTATTAGATCTATTTCTAGAAATCATAAATTTGGACCTTTATTAGTTCTATTGAAAGTACTGATAAAGATGGACCTTTATCTATCCTATGAAACCACTGATAAAGGGGACCCCACTTTTTAGCTTTGGGGAAAACATCATTTTTTTAGCGTTGTGGACAACACAACTTTTTTATCTCTATTAATTGACCATGAAAGAACACAACAGGATTTTATATATATATATATATTTATTTATTTATTTATTTATTTATAGATATGTGTATAGGGTGGTCCCTTGAAAAATTTTACTTGCTGGGATGAGTGTTCTCGAGGTGCGTGATGTCAGTGGTGGCCTTTGTGACATCAAAGGAGGATTAATTGGGATTATTATTTGAGTATAGAATGAAGTAGGTGAGCTTGGTAGTGGAAAACAATCCCATAGTCTCCATTTTCATGGGTTTATATGGTAGTCTCCTCCACTAGTTCAACACCTCAGTCGATCACTAGGCTACCTCTTGCACCCTTTTCCCCACTGATGATTCTTCATTCTACATATATATATATACATATATATATCTCTCTCCCTATCTATCTATCTTTACCTCTCTCACCGAATCGATCACCTGATCTCTCATGTTTTGATTTCGCATTTTTCTTCACTATGATTTGTGCTTGGGTACTCATCGGAATAGTTGAATGGTTGGTTTTTTTATTTTCTAGGAGAAGTGGAGGATTACTGGGCTTTTTCCATATAGAGAAATCATGGGTATGGATGGATCATATTTAACATGTGTTGGTCGCAATTTTGAGTGGCAGTTGGTGATTTATCCTTGGTGGGGTGAGAAGAAATGCAATGAAAGGCACGGAGGGGTTCAGTCGTGGGGGGATTTGTATTAGTCAGAATCATTATAAATAAATTCACTATTTTAAAATCTATTATATTTATTATTAATTATTTCAAAATTAATATATATACATATATATATATCATTTTTCAAATTCATCACTACTCAATTATATTTATTTGCTTACATCATAACACCCTGGATTTTTTCATTTTTAATAAATAATTATTATAATAATAATTTTGGTATTAAATAGTTGAAATTTTGAATTTTAAAAAAAAATTCAAGAGCCCACAATTTGACCACATTTAAGGAAACTATTTGACTCAACTTTGGACCATTTATAGGGTAAGAAAATGAGTATAAAATGGGTTTGAAGGTTTTGGGCATAGAGGAAGCATGCGATGGGTCATGCCAAAATTTTCTTTCTGTGATGATCGATGATCATTCCAAGATTTACACAATGATAAATTTTCTGATATATATAATTTAATCAAAGAAAACAAACAAGGGACATAATATTGGAACCATAATTAGGATCGTCACATATTATTTATAATTAATTTAACAAATTAAATAATTCCATTGTTGAAATTCATTCTTCGTTGATGGAACTAAAAAAAGATCTAAAATTCACCATTTTTTAATGTAAGAATCAAGAGTAGACTCCATATAAATGGATCCACATGTTTTTCACAAATCTCTGAACATCATCGTAGGAATCTCAAGATTCTATCACAAAAGATCTTATAGCTTATATCGTTCTCCTTTGATTTCCATGAGAATAAATTCCAAATAATTCTCTTTGATCTCTCTTGACTTGAGAGTGGGAGGTGGAGGAATATTTCTCTCCATTCTTGGAATATTTCTTGGAGAAGGTATCTCTCTAAGGCCTGATAGGATTCTCCAAAATTGTTGTCCACAATAAAAAAAATGAATTGTCTCTCTTAGAAAATAATATAATTGGGTTTATATACCACTAAGGTTAAAATAAAATAATTTCACAAGTTCTATTCATTATTTATTTAATCCCTATGGAACCCCATGTCAAATAATAATAATAATATTATTATTATTTCTTGGCATGTTCTTAACTTGAGAATTAAATTAAATATTATTTAATATAATAGTATTCATTATTTATTAATTCTTACTAGACCATTAAACTTAATACAATATTCATCTATAATATTTACCAGGCCCTGAATAATGACTATTTATTTATTAAGTAAAAAACACTACATTATTCACCAATAAATAAATAAATATTATATTAACTAAATAAAAAATAAATATTTATTAAATATTCTACTCACATTATATTCTTTGAATAAATGGTGAAAAAATATATGCGATCAATAAAACATGAATAATTATTAAACCACGTGTGGGAATAATATTTATTGAACTTGTAAAATAATAATTATTATTATTATTATTATTTAACTCATATTCTAGATAGACTTATTGTGTGACCCTCTGGGCGTCTTTCTCAATAGCATTAGGTGAAGAAGACTAAAGTCCAAAGTTAGTATCTAGAAACACACCAAGGCACTCAAAGAGAAATAATTTAATGTTTAAATGATATAATACCTCATATGGATTCTTATTATGTGATATAATCCTTTTGTTACGATATTTTTAATAAAGAAGGTTACATGTTGGTGCAATCAACCTATATGCTCAATGTATCTTTCTTTGACTTCTTGGAAATTGAACTTTCCTGTAGAACACCATGGTCATGGATTATTTAAATTATTTATTTTTTATCAAAGATCTTGAGATATCAACTTTTTTTGAAGAACAAAAGGGAAAAATCTTTTCTCATATTATTGATTAATGCAATATTACTCATGATACACCCAGCATATCCTACCTCACCGTGAACATATGTCATCATTATTTTCATCAATACATCAAAGTATGTGACTTATAATACTCATTAATAATAATATTTAAGTCTAAGGATAAATATAAATGTTCTTATATAGGAACATCCAATGACACATGTAAATGTGGATTTCTTACTGGTGGGCCTCATTCTTCTAATATCTTACCATGGATATTACTAATAATGTGCATCATGAGAAGGTTCCCCAAATTCCTATGAGTCTCCACCATTGATATCTTGTATCATTTGTGTCTCTCAAATGATATCATCCATATATATAACATATATTTAAGAAAAAATTTGTAACACTTCTGGGTCTCGTCATAGTAAGGAACTTCTATGACCTTTTAGTGTGACAATTACTCTTGGGACATTATCACATACTATGTTAGGTAAAAGAACAATCATGATGTCATAAGTAGTTTATTTATATTAAAAACTATGAATACAAGTTTTTATAAAGAATATAGAAGTTAGTTCTAGGAAACCGACTCAACCAAAACCCCAATTGAACTAGAGCCAACTGTTAAAAATAATTAGTCCTTTAGCTCTCACAAGATACTCATGCTTCTACTGAGATAAGACTTTAGTCAATGGGTCTGTCACGTTCTCTTCCATGGGTACTCTTCTTACTATAACTTCACCCATCTAATAAAATCTCTCAAGAGGTGATGCTTCTAGAGTATGTTATTTTTCCATTGATGTGACCTTGGATCTTTTGCAAGATCCACCGTTGTAGTATTATCACAATAAAATTTGATAGGTTCTTTACTACATGGTATCACATGAATATCCTAGAAAACGTACTATATTCAAATGGATTTATTTTCTACATTATAAGCCACTATATACTCAAACTCTACTATAGACTTAGATAAATCTAGTTTCTTTGAATTCTTCCAACTCACATCTCCTCCATTGGGACAATAAAACATATCCTTATTGAGAATTTTGATAATTCTGATCTATCTGAAAACTAGAATCAGTATAACATCTAAATACCATCTCCTCATATCCTCTATAAACAAGGAACATATCTTTAGTTCTTCTCAGATACTTAAGGATAGCCATAACATCAGACCAATTTGTTTCTCTCAGATCTACTTGATATCTTCCTACCATGCTCAATGCATAGGAAACATCAAGTCTAGTACATAACATGGAATACAATATTGATCCAATCACTAATGTGTATAGTATCTTACTCATTCTCTATTTCTCCTTTTTTTAGAACACAGTTTCTCATAATGATATAAACCATGTGACACTAGAACCAATCCTCTATTGTATTGTTCAATACTAAATCTCTTTATTATTTGGTCAATATATGTATTTAGATGAAGTACAATCATCCTCTTGGACCTATCATGAATGATATTGATCCCTAGAATATAGGACTCTTCACCTAAGTCCTTTAAATATAAACACTTTTTTAACCAGTCATTAATAGACCGTAATACTGGTATATTGTTTCCAATAAGTAAAATGTCATCAACATGTACTACTAGGATAATGATATAATTTCCACTAATCCTATTACAAACACATGGATCACATTCTTTCTTAATGAAACAAAATTATTTTATAGCTTCATCAAATAAAATGTTACATGACCTTGATGCTTTCTTTATTTCATAAATGGATCTATATAACTTGAAAATCCTTTTGTAATAACTTAGAGTCACAAGACCTTCTAGTGGTGTAATATAGACATCTTCCTAAATGATCACATTAAGGAAAGTTGTTTTGACATCCATCTTCCAAATTTTATAGCCATGGTAAGCTGCTATATCAAGTAGAATTCTGATGAAATTAATCATAAAAACTATTCAAAAGGTTTCATCATACTCAATTACTTGATGTTTTTAAAATCCTTTAACTGCTAGCCTTGATATATAGGTTTTTACATTACCTTCCATGTCCAGTTTTGTCTCGAATACCCATTTACAACCTATGGGATATAAATCAACTGGTGCATCGACCAGAACCAAAAATTGGTTCTAATACATGTAATAAATTTCATAATTCATGGATTCATTTCATCATGCAACATTTGGGGATCACTACTACCTCTTAGTAGTATTGAGGTTCATTATTTTCAACCAATAATGAGTTTCCATATCTGGTGACTAGAAAACCATATCTCTATGGTTCTCTTACCTCCCTTGTCATTCTATTTAGTACTTGTGTTTCAGTAACTATTTCTTCCATAGGGACCTATAGAATCTTTTCATGTACCAAATCTTGGGTATATTTTTCATCAACTTCATCAAAGTTAATATTTTCCCCCACTATAATTTTTAATTATGTTTACCCTCTCAAGAAAGACAGATTGTCTTGAGATAGTCACTTTCTTATCTAAGGGTTTTTATAGGTAATATCCCTTTATTTCATTGGGATACCCTATAAAGATACACATTGTGACCTAGGGTGCTAGTTTGTTTCTTGAGAAGGCCTTAAAACACCTCACAATCCCATACATGTGTATGTGATAAAATGGGTTTCTTTACACTCCATAAATCAAAGTGGATTCCATTTTCTAGTTTTGTTGGTACTCAGTTTAATGTGTATGTAGTAGTTTGTATTACATATCCCCAAAAAGATAATGGAAGATCTGCATGGCTCATCATTGACCTTACCATGTCAAACAAGGTATATTTCCTCCTTTCACTAACACCATTACACTGTGGTGAGTAAGGTGGAGTAAGTTGTGATAGAATCAAAAACTCCCATATAATGTTGATAAACTCCTGGCTAAGATATTTACCACCTCGATCTGATCGAAGATTCATTATCTTCTTTACAAGTTGATTATCTACTTCATTCTTGAATTCCTATAATATCTCAAATGACTTGGACTTATACCTCACGAAGTAAATATAACCATATCTACTCAAGTCATCAGTAAAAGTTATGAATTAAGAATACCCACCTATAAAATCTACTAGAAATGGTCCACACACATTAGTGTATACCAATCCTAGAAGCTCTGTAAACCTTTAATCATGTCCACTGGCAGTTTGGTAATTTTTCCTTGTAAACAAGAATGACATATTTCAAGTGGTTTTAGCTCAGATGAGTCTAAATAACAATCTTGATAGATATTTTTCAAATTATTCTCGTTTGCAAGACCAAGATGGTGATGCCATATCTGGGTGTTATATGAGTATTGGGGACATGATTCATTATCAATTGTCAATACATGGTTTTCATAAATTTATACATAAATAACATTATATAAATGTTTCAATCAACAAAATATATGTTATTATAGAAGAAAAAACTTTTATTTCTAAACTTAAAAATAAACTCACCTGTATATAGGAATGATACACAAATTATGTTCTTGGTAACTGTTGGTACATAATAACAATATTTTAAAACCAAAATAACTCCTATTTACAATGAAAGGTGATAGTCACCTATGGATAGATTACTCTTCCCCACACCTTTATTATCTCTTAAATCCACCCCTCCTTTAGAAATATTTCAAAATCTACTTAGTATCTGCAATTGGATACATATGTGAGAAGCACATGCTATATCTAATACCCAATGTGTATATATTGAAAAATTACTCGTGATAATGAATTCACCATTATCTTACTCTTGATTTTGGATGAAGTTCCTCATCTAGTGGCCTGGCTTTCCATATAAAAAACATACTGCCTCCTTTTCCTTGCCCTGCCTTAGGATCTTCCTCTTCTTGTAAGAATAGTGCTTGGTAGCTTTAGACTTGTTGTGAGTAATGGTCCCTTTTTCCCTGTTATTTCTTTTCTTAATCACCATAAGGAATGTCAGTTTATCATTCCCCATTTCATTTTCTACTTGGTTAATTAAAGTAAGATGTTATGAAATACTCTTCTCATTATTTATCAAATTTTTATTAATAATAAAACTAGAGAAGTTCTTGGGAAGTGATGAAAGTATGTGATCTAAATGAAACTCATCCAGAAATTTAATCCCTAAGATTTATAAGTGTTCAATGTATCCAATTATATCGACTACATGAGACCCATCTGGTGAAAACTCTCCAAGATTATTTGTAAATAAAGAATTGAGATGTCTTATCTATCTTGTATCAACTTCCCTTGATAGAGATTCCAAAGGTGATACGTCATGCTATATGTATCCACGTCCCCATGTTGCTTCAAAAGCTCATTGGTCATGGATAATATCATGAAACATTGAACGTATATGGAATCATTAAAATTTTTATTATAGAGTTATAACTCTTCATCACTTGCCTCATTATTAGGAACATTGGGAATAAGTTCTTCCAGCACATACAATTTTATTTCATGGTGAAGGATAACACGTAGGCACATTTTCCAATATTGGAAATTTGTGTTAGTGATATGGTTATCTTTCTCAAGTATGGATCATTGTTATATGTTTGAAGTACTTTTATTGTTGTTTCTAAAAATAATATGAGCATAATTTTAGTACCTTATCTGATAAAATTTAGAGAAATAAATAAATATTATGTTTATTAATCTCCCACTAATTTTGTAACATCCCACATAAATAAAGAATATTACATATTTTATATTTATTAATATTTGTGAATTAAATATTAATTTTACTTTAAATGGGTTTCTATGTTCAATAGCGTACCCGATATGCAACAACGGGTTTCTTTGAAATCTTACGTTGCACACTAATAATATGATATTATTATTTTAAATGGTAGTTAACTCATAGCCATTGTATTGGCGGGAATGAATGAAACTAACTACAATATGATTATTCATGTTTGTTAAACGTATTTACATTTATCCAATAAAAATTTAGAGGCTTAAAATATGAATGAATCTAATTTTAAGCATAATTTACATTAAAAGATCAATTTACCTCCTTTTAATAGATACCCCTATTTAAATCTAGTTTTGGTCACTTTAATACATTCTATTTGGCCAAATAAAATCCTTATTTATAATGGGGACATCAAAATTTAATTTCTGTAAATTTTTGGAATTTTTCCGATAAAGTTCATTTTTTAATGAATAGTGAAAAATACTGTATTTTAATTAAAAAGTGCCTTTTAATATAATTTATTTATATGATTTGATTATCTTTTTAATTGGTTTTAGAGTTTAATTATATTATATTTTTACCATTTAATCCAATGTTGTTCATTGGAATTAATTTCACTTTGAAAGTTGACATAAACATGTGCCAATCTTTTGATAGTTATTATTTCTTAAAAACACGCTATTTGTTTTGACAACAAGAATTAATTTTAAATTAATTAATGAAAATTATATGTTTTGAATTTGGAAAAATAGATATCATTTTTGAATTCGTAATATCAAATAAATATTAGGCTGAATTTTTGGTATTTTTCTAAAAAACTTCAATTTTTGATGAATAGTGAAACCACTTAGTAGTAGTTAAAAAACTGTCTTTTTCATTTAAATGAAATTTTACCACTTTTCTTAATTTAATTTCGAAAATCCGGCATACATGGTTGTTATTAGTAAGTAAAATGTGGTTCAATAAGCTGAAAATAATTTTTGGTGAATAGTAACTTTTGACTTTTATTTACAGCGGTTAAAGGTAAATAGGGTAATTCTAGGTAAAAAGAATATTATAATAATTCAAAATTTCCTTAAAAATTGTCCTAACCTTATTGGATGAGTAATGGACGACCATGGTCATCCTTGGGTCTATTTTGGGACCCCATGGAGCCACTTATGAATGATAATGATACTTTAGATTAATTAATGTAAAGTAAAGGCAAAAATGACAAAAATTAATTTAGTAAATTAATTTTTATATGGTGTTATATAAGTAATATTTTTGAATATAAATATTAATTGGAAATAAAAAAAGTTTTCATACATAATTGTATTTTTTTATAATTTTCTGACATCTAATAAGTTAAATTATTTATGACACAATAATGATGCAGTATTTACCTCATTAATAAATGATTTAAATAAATAAGATTATAATTAATAAAATATTATCCAAAACCTATCTAATTCATATTGGATGATTTTATTTCGACCATGATTCATCTTATCTTAGACTATAATTATTTTTGGACCTTTATAAACTGAATATCATTATATAATAAAATAATAGTTTCACACTTTCCTAAAGAGCCCCTCCTCTCCCTTATAAAAGGAGACCACTTATAACCAATTCCTCACACCTCTCAAGCCTTTAAGATCATCCAAACTCTCCCCAATTAAGCTCCCTACATCCTTATCATCCTCCTAGAAGCCTTAATTTATGCACAAGGCACTTTATGAAGTCCTTTTGGTTCAAACCAAATGAAGTTACCCAAATTAGAGGTAATGGTTTCTCTTAACTTCTTTTATTTTATTTTACTTCTCCAACCACTAAACTCTTTTTATTCCTTTTATATATAAAAACACTAGTATCCTCAATATACTAGGATGTTTTTATGAGAATTAGTCTAACTAAACTTACACACACCTCCATCTAATAGGTGAAGAACATACTATTTTTGTGGATGACAAACTAACGCCTCACGAGACGATGATTGTTCGATTTTCTCTTACTACCTATCATGGGGGTCATTATGATGACACTGTATTTATATATGATATATATATTATGTTTATGTTTTCTTTATTCTTCTATATTTTTCATCTATATAATACTTTTATGGTTTCCATTATGGGTAAAAACAATAATTTCATTTGAGGAAGTGCGGACTATCAACCCCTCAAAGTGATATGACTCGTTAATGCCATATGTGGGATGTATAAAGGATGGAATTAATGATATTATATATGATATTATACTGGAATTATAATTTTCCTATTTATCATTATGTTTTAATTCCATTAAAATAATAATTAGAATTGAAAGTAGCGTTCATGTGTACGTACGGCTTACCGTCTCCATGAATGGTGCATTTCATTTCTTACCTCCAAATGTTATGTAATATTTTAAATACATGAATATAATGGATATATATGATATATATGATATATAAATCATGAATATAATTCTTGATATAGTGGACTATTGACCACATGGACACCTTGTAAATATAAGGTGTTCTTTTTTGACTCATGTACCAAATATCGACAAATGACCATTATTAACTTGAATGATTATATAATGTTTATAACATGATATTAAGTCATATAATAGTAATAATAAACATGAAAAAAGTTCTTAATCAAGTATAAATTAAATTTAGTTTATTATTCAGGATATTAAAGAACAATCGAGTCAAGTCGGACACAAGGTAAGGGAACTTCTTGACCCAATTCCCATTCTTTGGGTTGAACTTATCATTCTTATTTATGTCGTTGTTTGATTATGTGAGAAAAGAATTTGTATATATTATCATGTATTTATACTTTCTTTATGTGATCTTATAGTTAATACACATAAGAGATCTATTATATTTACCAAATGATCATTGTAAAGGACTTCGTGTCAATCTCCTTTCATTGAGGCATATTTGGTTTTAATACACGACTTTATTTTAAACGCTATAAAAACACCCTTGACTTTTCAGAGGGAATATTTTTGTATGAATCATTTTTATAAATGAAAAAAAGGGATATTTCTTTTAACATAAGTGGTGACAATTACCTTTCTGCCGCCGTGAGTATTATTTTTTCTTTGGCTTCCTTAACAAACTGTAATGTTTATTTTCAAGGAAAATAATACCATATACTCTTTTATGTATTTTGGTATTGAAAATGGATTTGATAATGGATTTTTTATGTCAATATATTTAAGTGATATATTTTGATTGAAATGAGGAAATTTTTTCTTTCCTTTATATATGTTTTATGTGTTGTGATTTTATAATGGTACTTGGACATTTGACGGGTGGTTATGTGATAAACCAAATGACGGGTAGAGTCGTGATAAACCAGGATGGGTGGTTACGTTATAACCTCCAATGCATTGGGTATGGAAGGCAGCCGTATGGCTATTCCATTTATTGATATGTGTGTAAGTTGTCCGTATAGTTATTCCATTTCAGTATGTTTATTTCTCAAGTTACCTTTATTTGTTATGTGTTCTCTATATGGGTTTTATGGTAATAATTTGGTTAAAAATGGTACGTAGTAATATTTTATTCAGTGAAGATTATTTACTACTTCATAATGGTGAAAAGTATTACTTATGTTAAAGTATTCATGGTTTACTTGTTGTTTTGAGAAACAAACAGTATTCATTCTTTTTGTATCCCTTACTGAGCTTTTTATGCTCATCCCAAGTTTTGAAATGTTTTCACAGGAATTAAAGATGAATAGGGTCAAGGATGAGATTAAGGAAAAGTCATGTTGTCTAAAACATGGAACTAGACATGACTCTTTTTTTCAAGAGTTTATATTTTACGAAAAAAATTGAAACCATGTAGAAGTGTCTACTTTGTAATTTTTTGAGATGTAATTGTTATGTCCTAATTCTCTAAAACTCTAAACCTGAAAAGATACTCATTTTTAATTATTCATTTAATTCAATATTATTTAATGTTTAAGGTAAGGTCCTTATAACTTAATTGAAACCCAATATCCATCACCATTGGATTTAGAATATTATGTTTCTTGGACATTCCAGTGGAAAGGATCCATATTCCCCTTCTAATTACAACGAATTTTTTTGGTCAAGTAACTTGAATGATTTTAGGTAGTAATTCCAAATTCCTACTTCATTAACTCACAATTCCTTAATTTGTTGAGTGTACTCCCCAATCCTAAAATCCATAAATTGGATTTCCCCAACTCTTGCCTCTAATTACACCAAGTCCTACTTTGGTAGTCTACCCTTGATGTAAACTAAGTTAGGTCAACCCAAAACCTCAAGTTAGGATTCCCTGATAATTGAAATCACTCCAACTTTGGTTGGCCAATCACTTTTTTCTATGGATAGATTTTAACTAAAGTAGTGTAAGGCTATACTGACGTAATATATATTATTGAGGTATTTTATCTTTTTATGATTTAATTTCCAACTATTATATTTATCACATGCTTGTTAATATTAACAGGATACATAAGTGATTAACCATTCTTAGATAATATTTATGCATAATCCAATTTATATTAATTTTATCTTGCATTCCCATTAATTTCATTAATTCATGTGATCGCGAAAAAACATCCTTAATGAAATAACCATGCAATTTTAGAGAAATAAAATTATAAAGTTGTATAATCATAATATTTTACTAATTTTTAGTTTATCTAGAAGTTGATAAACTAATCATTGTCCTAGGGGGAAAACCATTAACCAATTAAATTTTATGTTACAACTTTCCACATACCCACCTATGTATCTCTCTTGGATTGGTTTCTCCTCAACTCCCAACTTGTACCACCTACAAAAGCATGGGATCTTCATCCATTACATATGATTTTAATAACATATAGGTAAAGGGACAAGGGTTTACATAAATGAAACCATAAGAGAATAGGCATTTACATAATAATGGGAGAGAAGGCACATAGGCCAGAAATTTAATTTAATAATAAATTAAAAGAAAACAATCACATAAAAATGTATTTTCTATGATCATGATAATTCAAAGACATGCAAAGAATTATAAATTAAATAAAACTAGCATTCAATTCTTAATCATTCTTATTTAATAAAAATCATGCTCAAATCAATTAATTATCTTCTTTAATTGATCATTTATTTTTATCTTAATTTTCATCCAAATTTCCTTGACATTCTCATCCTTCATAATTTTCAAAATATTAAATAAATTTATTTAAATTTAACTATGTACAAAAATGTACCTTGGAATAAACATCGTGAATACCCATCTGATGCTACCCCACATGGATTATTATCATACATTGTTTACTCTTGTAACATATAGAATACATAAATTATCACATAATTTCATGATGTGTACTATCTGCTTAATGATTACATGAATTACAAGATATTTTCGGTCATGTGTTATGATTCAATGAACGTAGAGTAAAAAACATTAATATGACTCATACATGATATAAAAATCTAACAATTATGTAAAAATTAGTTAAACATTTATATATACATATTAAAAACCCTCACATGGAATATCCTATTAAATTAATGACCACACATAAGCACATGTCGATAAGGGTTCCATAGGATAATAAATTAATTTTAATTCTGCATAATTTGGTATAAGTACACAGTATGTACAAGAGAACTATACGGAATGTACATCTCTCACTGTCTATCTAAGGAACACACCTAGGGACTCGGTGTGTAAATCATGACTTGGAAAATTAGAGTACACAGTGTGTCTAAATTACTACACGATGTGTGGTATCTGAGTTACATGGTCACTAGTCAGGTAGGTTGTGTTTGGAGATACACATCCCATATGTGTCTTAAAGGACTACACGCTCTGTATATAGAATAAATGGCATTTAATTTGGCTGATCGCACACCAGTTTTTCCCAGTCAACACATGGTGTAAGAAATTAAAAGCATTGTGTGTATTCAATGCATGCTATTTTAATTAATTCTAAATTAATTCTAGGTGGATTGAACACTAGAACAAGTCATGTAACTCTGGTTACATGATGTGTACACTTGTTTTATCCATCTATAATAATCGACACCTCTAGATAAGATCTTCAATTTTATTTCATTCATAAAATTAATCATTTTTATTAGATCTATGAGAAATTAAAGAGAAAGAAGAATATATTTCAAATTGAATTAAGAGAAAATTTAAACAAGAATTGAAAACTAAATTACAAATTCATAAATCAATCAATTAATCTTTAAATAATTATAAATAATTATGTGACCGATATGATACCACTTGAAGTTTATGGATGCAGCAGAAGAGTGTAATGGGTCGTGCCTAACTTTTCTTTTTTTTCATTATTGATGATCAATCCAAGATTTACATGAATATAAACATTGTGATCTATGAAAATGAGCCAAAGAAAACAGACAAAGGATAGAACTCCATAACCATATGGAGGATCATCACTTATTATTTATAATAAATTTTATAAATTAAATAATTACCTTATTGTAATTATTTCTTCATTGATGGATCTGACAATAGTTATATGTTACACACTCATCACATTTAAGGAATCAAGAATGTACTCCCTCTAGTAGTGATCCACACTTGTTCCATAAATCTCCGAACATCGCCATAAGAATCTTCGGGTGCTAGTATGGAATATTATATCACTTACATTGTTCGCCTACATTTTCCATGAGAATATTTTCTCAACAATTATCTTTGATCTCTCTTGACTTGAGAGTGGGAGGTTGAGGAAGATTTGTCTCTATTCTTGCGAGTATTATTAGAGAAGGGATCTCTCTTTGGAATGAGAGGATTTTCCAAATATTTTGTGAACTACCAAGAAAAATGAATTTTCACACTTATAAAATAATATAATTGGGTTTATATACCTCTAGGGTTAAAATAAAATAACTCCAAATTTCCCATTATTGTTTATTTAATCCCTAAAAACCTCATGTCAGATATTATTATTATTATTATTTCTCGACATGTACTTAACTTGATAATCAAATTAAATATTATTTTATCAAATAATATTTATTTTTTATTATTTCTTATTAGACATTTAAACTCCTTCCACCATTCCTAAATAATATTTATTAGGCATTGAATAATGACTATTTATTTATTAAATAAAGATAACTTCATTATTCTCTAATAAATAAATAAATATTATATTCAATAAATAGAAATTAAATATTTATTAAATATTATGCTCACATTATATTCTCTCAAATAATTAGTGATGGAATATATGTGATAAATAAACCATTAATAATTATTAATCCATGTAAAGGAATAATATTTATTCAACTTGTTAAGTAATAAATACTAATATTATTATTTTACTGAGATTTTGGATACACTTAGTGTGTGAACCTCTAGGCCTCTTTATCAGTGGCATAGGTGAAGAAGCCTAAAGTCCAAGGTTAGTATCTAGAAACATGCTATGGAACCCATAGACAGATAATTTAATGTACTAATGACATAATACCTCATACGAACACTTACTTTGTAACATAATCCCTTTATTATGATATCTAAACTCAAGCAGTTTGCATGTCGGTGCCATCAACCTATGTGCTCGAAGTCTCTGGATTTAATTCTGGAAAATTTAACTTGCTTATAGAACATCATGCTCATGGATTTATTTAGGCTATATAATTTCCATCAAAGGTCCTGATATATCAAATTTCATTAAATAACAGAAGGGAAAAATCATTTCTCACATTATTCATTAATGCAATATTACTTATGACACACCCAATATATTCTACCTCACTGAGAGAATATGTTGTCATGGTTTTCATCAATAAATAATAGTAAATGACTCATAATAGTCTTTAAAAATATTTTTAAAGTCTAAGGATCAATACAAACATCCACAGATAATAACATCCAATAACACATGTAAATTGGTATTTCCTACTAGCGGGTCTCATTCTCACAATATCCTATACTAGATATTACTAAGTGTGTACACCATAAGATGGTTCCTCAAAGTCCTATGAGTATCCACCCTTGATATCATTTATCATTTTTCTCCTTAAAATGATATCTTCCAGCTATAAAAAATATATTTCATAATAGTGTCATAGCACTTATGTGTTCTCATCATAGCGAGGAACTGTTATAACCTTTTAGTGTGACCACTACTCTTCAGACATTATCACATACTATGTTAAATATAATAACAATAATGATGTGATAAAAAGTTTATTAATATTCAAAACTATGAAAACATCATATCATAAATTACACAAAAGTCAGTTCTACTGCACTAACTCCAACATGTTTAGCTAACTGTGAACCCTTATTGGTTGACCCAACACTCCATTTTTCATGTCCCAACTATTAGAAAGAAAAACAGAAACTAATATATTCACTAGATATTTGACCCTAAGTTCACAAAAATAGTATCTATTGGTAGTTCAGCACTGCATAATTTCAACTACCGGTACTTCTCTTTCTTACTTAGAGAACCATGATTTGGAAGTCAGTTGCACACTAGTCACCACTTCTAAGTCTCACCTCATGAACACTCTGAAAAAACTAGAAAATGAAGATAAAAGTGGAAAATAAATAGGCACACAAGATTTCATGGTTCAATTTTTCATCCAACATCTATAGGAGAACATTGAAAAGTCTTTATATTATTATAAGTACAATAGTAGAAATCACAATAGTTGAATAGTTGAATAGACACACATGATTATGTGGTTTAGACATTCATCTTACATCCATGGGAGAACACTGAAAAATAATTATATTTTTGAAGTACAATGATAGGAATCATTATAGTTGAATAGCTAGTTTTTACACTTTAATACAATGTGGTGTGGTATGATCATACAATACAGAAACCACCCCTTAACTCCCTTTTATAGAGATCTTTAACCAATAAACTGGTTTCACCACCATTTGAGAATCATTGTAAGCCATCTATTGAATTCACCATTCTACAGTAGTTAGTGCCGACTCAACCACTACAATTAGTATACTATTCACTAACCCCATTTAGTAAATATAGAACAGTCTGCTCAACCCATCATAAGTACACAATCATTAGGTAAACACACCCACATTTTAGAGGTTGTTGTTGTTTCTACTATAAAAAGGCCTAAGAAAACAACGAGATCTTGAACATTTAGTGAGTTAAATTTGGTGACTTTAAGAATCTTAAAAATCCATTCAATCCCCCACTTGAAGTTTTATTCAAGGAATATCATTAGTATCCTTCAACATTTTGGTCAACCCACATTATTTTTCTATGTGCATGGGCTCTTATCCTTCCTTCATTAATCCAAGTCCCACAGAGGCACAATGTTGTCTTATAAAATCTTGGATTAACACATTAATGAACATATTAGCCATATTTTTCTTCCCTGTGATCTAGCATATCTCTAAAACCAAGTCCTATAGTATATTCTTGATGAAGTAGAATTCCAGGTCAATGTGTTTTGTTCTTATATAAAATACCATAGTGTTGGAAATTTGGATAGCACTCTGATTTTCACAAAAATAAAATTCCTACAATGGAATATTTTATTATCTCCTTTAGTAAGTCCATTAACCAGATCAACTCCATTCTGGCTTCTATAATTGCAACATATTCAAATTCCATCATAAAAAAACTAACCATCGACTATATCCAAGACATATACTTTATTGTTGTTTCTCTAAATATATACATGATACATCTTGTTATTTTTAGAGTATTAGAATGACCAGTAATATCCACATAAAAAACATTTTAGGGGATCATCTTCCCTAGACCAAAATGTCGTATCAATCGATCCCTTCGAGCATCGAATGATCAACTTTACAACTTCCCAATGCTCCTTCCAATGGTTAGACTTGAACGGAATTAATTATCTAACTATAAAAGAAATATTTATCCATGCACATATCATCATATAAATCAAGATTCCAAAAATTAAAGTATACTTCACTTTCTCCTTGTACCAGACCACATATTCTATTGATATTCCACGTGAAATGGATAACTGGAAGTTCCCAATAGGAGGGGTTATGACATATTTACATAAAGTTATCCTAAAATTCTCGATGATCATACAGATGTATTCAATCTAGGATAACACTATATTACTGAATATCCTATCCATTTATATCATCATCGCTAATATTTTCTTTGCATCTTAAAAGTTTTTTATTTCAAATATTTTAATTATCTTCCTCTTCATCTCTCGAATCCTTTGAATCTATAGCCTCACAAGAAACTTGTCATCTATGTGTATTAAGAGTAAAACATAAGTCCCATCATTCTAGGAATTCTAATAACAAAATTTTATTAGAGTCACACCTTTTGAAACCTTCATCAATCAGGAAAGAATCAAACTTTGAGTTCCACTATTGAGGTGCCTATTTCAATTCATTGAGATTTCAATTCAATTTAAAAACAACTCCCTCAATTCATTTGTCCTTAAAGCCCTTAGGACACACCATGTAAATCTTCTACACCAAGTTTTCGTGAATAAATATATTCTTAACATCCATATTATCCAAGTGTAAACCATCGAAATAAACATAGCTCATAACTATCCATATGGTATTATACTTAACTACCAGAGAAAATATTTCATAGAAATTTATTCCTTCCCTAAATTGAAATCCCTTCACTGCCAACCATTCCTTGTATCATATAATTTTATTAGATTATTTTTTCGAGCAATAAAACCATTTTTCTCTAGTGATATTTCCCATATCGGGGACTCAACCAACTCCAAAGTTTTTTTAAACTTCATGAAATTAATTTCTTTCTCTATGGATGACTCCCACTACTTCAAGTCACTAAGTTTTTTTCCTCTTCTAGACATTTGGGTTCTCTGGAATCTATTAAAAGTAAGAGTTTTTTATTGACATTGTATAGTTGGACTATTCATCTAAATCTACAAGATTTTCTCAAAGCATTTCTTGCACTCTTGGTTCCTCAATTTCTAGTGTTTGGATATCAACTTCTCTTGTAGCCTATTTCTTATCTACAAGTGAATAATCATATGTTTATTTAGTATTTGAAAAAAAATTCACATCTAATATTAGTCAAAATTATGGTGAATTCATGCAGATATCTGGTACCATTGTTATTTGTGATTTCTTGAAGCTATTATCTAGATTGATTTATACATCATTAATTGATATCTTCCTATAAACTTATAATTCAACCATGATCCTATATTTTTATAGAATATTTTCATTAAAGATTATATCTCAACTTATGATGATATTTTTTCTATCATCATTCTATAGATGGTAGCCAAATTATTCATTCCCATAACCTATAAGGAAATAAGATTCATACTTTTCCTCGAGTTTATCTCTATAATTTTCATAAATAAGATAATGAACAGTGAAAACCAAGATTATTAGCTGTGATAATTACTGTAACTTACTAAACCATAGCTATTTAGGTAGACTTTTCCCACTACAGAGGCTAGACTTATATTGTCTAAGTTATTGTACCTCTCTTTCTCTTTTTCACATGATGTTTTCATAATCAAAAACACTCAATTGTGTATCTAATGGTTTAATTTGATTAGATGATAGTTAAATTATTAAGATTCCATATGTTTATCTTAATTAAACAAATTAAGGAATCTCAACGAAGTTGGATTATCAATTTGAATCAATTGAATAATCTCTTAAGATTCAATTAAAGATTTATTTTATGTGATGTAATCATGGAATTAAGTTCAAGAGTATAATAAAGGATATGGAATAATAATTAATGGATGATAGTGGAGTTGTTTTGTAGAAGGAAACATTGGATCGCCAGTGTAGAGCTATTGGCCAGCTGGTGGAAGCAAGTAGAGACACGACCCATCCAGGGAGCCTATCGGCAAGCCAATAGGATCATTTGACTAGTCGGTGGGGCTGATTTTATAAGTTCAAACCACAAATTCTGGTGGAACCTATAAATCTTAAATAGGTGTTTATGTTTCTTAATGATCATGATGAATTTTAGAATTTTCTTAGCTTTGTTGGAGGATATAAATAGTGGACCTTGGTGGCTCTCTCAATTCTAAATGGATTTACAATCAAATTAGAGTATCCCAATGATGAATCAAGGAGATCTTCTCCACCTATATCAAATTATTCTCAATATCCAATTATCAATTATTAGTCTCAAGGTATTTCATCTCCTTTACACTCTATATCTCTTTTAATTTGATTCAATCCATATTGATAGCTAAGACAGTTGATTTTTAATGGATTTATGGCAATAAAATCTTGTTATTCTCATCCTTCCTATACAACAAGTTTATTACTACAACCATAGAAAATAAGGGTGATAGGTACTTATTAAAATTGAATTAATGGAGGTTTGTTTCATGATACATCCGTTAAAAATAAAGGGAAGACGTGGTTTCTTGATATCCATTAAAATCAAGGGAATAAAAAAATCTCTCAACCCATGGGGGATGAAGGGGATCACATTGTGCTACTTAAAAACTCATTTATCAAAACATGTTTTCTCTCTCTTTCAATTTACCCATTGCATCATCCAATTTTGATAAACATCATTAAATAAATTTTAAATGTCCATTTTCCACTATGCATGCTTGATTAATTTAAACTGATATTATTTTTTATAATACGGATTAAATTTTTTTTCTTTTTCACTTAATCATGTCGAAATGTTATTGTTTTTAATTTTACCATTATATTTATTGTTTTAAATTTTAATAGAAATTCTCCCCCACCCCTTGTTATAATTATACTCTGACCAATAATTAGTATCAAATGATATCTTTGTGTTTTTCTCAAAAAACAAAGTTTTCAAAAATTAGTTTTAATTTTTAAAATCTCAGCCGATTTCAAATTTTGATCATTTTTAATGATCTCCCCTATTATTTTCAAAATTATCTCAAAGTTCTTTATTTGGGATGATCTCCTTTATTTAATGGTTAAAATTACTATTATTGGAAATATAACATATCTACCTTTATTAGTAGCATAGGATATCTTGTTTAGTAAATGGATATGAATGGATACACTCCTATAAAATAATAAAAATATAAGTGTACACCTCAAGATATTTCATCTTTTCAAATTATTGGAAAATTCATGAATTCTCTCCATTATAGTCTTGACCAAAATAAATTTAATTACATGTCTACTTGCAAAACCACCCATAAAATATAGAAATTTCTAGAAGTAACACACTATGTCCAGATTAAAGTTAAAGACACTATATTTTATATGTTTAAATGAGACTTTAAAAGATTTACCATGTACTCAAAAGAATATATTATCTGTATTTTTACACATTTTACGGACATTTTCAATGGTCAAAAGTCTCTTGATGATGGTTTTTCTACAGAAACTTCAGTTAAGAAGAACTTATAGGTCTTACCAAGATAATATTAACCAAAGGTGATGTCTATAAAATAATCAAAAGATATCAAAAATATGCTACTCAAATAGCTAATAGGATCTATTATGACATACAAAATAACCATGAAGTGAAATGCCAGTAAAGAATATAAAGAAACAAAAGAAGGCAAAGAATCCAAAAGATCAATTTCTTTTAAGGTAATTGATGATTAAAATTAATCTTAAAGTGATATCAATATTTAACTCTTGACTAAGAAATTGAACAAAGAAAAAAGGAATAATAATTTTGTTTGTTGTTCCAAAAAGAAAAATAAATTTGAATCATCGTAAGTTACTTGTTATAAAAGAAAGAAGAAGGGACATATTAGACCAAAATATAATATCCATAAAATATAGTTGAAATAAAATAATAAAGGTAGCAATTTTCTTAAATTCTTAACATGGAGTGTAATGGATGACTCCATAGACTCAACCTTATCAAGTGACTCAAGTCTTAAAATCCTCATGACACATATCGAGGTAGGTGATGAGGATATTTATCCTATTTCCACTTGTCATTCCTCATCTTCCTCTCATTAATCGTCTTCTTATTTCTATTATAATCCAAAAAATATATTTTATAGTTTTTTTAATGAGCTTATTTTTTAAAACAAATATCTTATAATGAAATACAGACAAGTTCTTAAGGAAAGAGATCTTATTTTAAAAGAAAAATAAGTTTTGTTTTTGAAATTAACAGAATAACCAAAAAGTTGAGAATTTAGGATCTTAAATAAAATCACTTCAAAATACTCTATTTTGATCAATATCTTGATATTATTTTGGATTCTCAACATGACATTAACAATAATTATGGTTTTGGTTTTTCTAACAACACCAGTTCATCAAAAATAAACTTTTGTAAAAGGTATATCTTAAGATAAGTTTTATAATTATTTTCATAAAATTGTTCATCTAATATATAAGTGAGATTGAAAAAATGATAAATATGGGAGACCTAAATTGAGCTATTTTTTATCTTGTATAACTCATAGAAAATATCATAATAAAAGCTTTTGGGTTCCAAAATCTTTATTATCCAATATTATGGGACCTGAGATAATTTCTGCATCAAAATGTTTGTTAGATAATATGGCCATATCAAAATCCATAAGGGAACCAAAAGAAAATTTATTTGGAGCTTTTTCTAGTATCTTCCACTACATTGTGTGGTGCTTGATTTTCTATGTAATGTATCCCCTTTCCCTAAATAAACTGAGGCTTTAGTCTCAGCTTTTATTATACAACTCTGAAATATTTTATTGTCTAAATAGATGATCCATATAGATTAAATGCACCATTTGAGGGTGAGTCTCTCTTTTATTACATTATGAGTAGTTTATCTCATGGGGAATTGTTTTTGGTTATATTAAATTTAATTTCCCCTTTTGAAGTTCATTTTTATTTCTATCTTCTCTCACTCTCTCTTTCATCTATGCCTTATTATTATTAAAAAGAGGAAATGTTATCTTTTAAAATATTTTTTAAAATTTTTATTTTGTTTTTAACTTTATTTATTTCTCTTGAAATGGTTTTCAAAATTAATTTATTTATTTTTATTAACCTTTTAAAAATTATTTTTTTAATATTTTTTTAAGATTCCATTTATTATCCTTTTAAAAATTATTTTTTTATCTTTTTGCAAATTATTTTTTTTTTCAAAATATTATTTCTATAAAATAAAATAGATTTAGCCTAATCAGTTATCTTAAAATTCATTATAATGTATCATATTCTATGAGTCTCCTTATAAATTTAGGTTATGTGTGTTTTATATATAATCCACCTTATGCACTTTTCTTCTTTATTCATATGAATTATCTATGTTTTACATGCCTTATTCTATAATATTGAATTTTTAGGTTTATGGTAACCATTAAGGGGGTCGTTTTTCAGGTATTTATTATTTCTATTTAATAAGAAATTATATTTCTTGATATAAATATCTTTTTATTTTCCTCTCCTTGTTTTCTTTTTGAAAATCATGAAGGGGAAAAAGTGTTTTGTAATTAAAAGAGGAATATTTTTTTAGAAAATATGTTTATATATTCAGTATATTGAATATATTGTGTTAATATCATGGTCATATTTAATATATTTTATTTAATCACTTGATAATATTGAATATCTTGACCTTTAATATCTTGAATTACTTTATTACATGTTTCAATATTGATTTACTCTAGATTTATCATTTTATATTAAGTGTTTGTGATCATAAAAAAAGAATTATTGTACCACTATATCTCTCTCATTATGTTTTCATGATCACAAAAAATCAATTATGTATCTAATAGTATCATTTGAGTGTATGAAAATAGAATTATTATGATTCTATATTTTGATCTTAAAAAACAAATGAATGATTCTTGTTAAAGTTGGAGTGTCATGTTGAATTGATTAAAAAGGTTTTGAATTTTCTATTGTAGTCTTATTTCATGTGATGTAATCATAGAAGGAAGTTCTAGAGTCAAATTAAAGTTTTGGAAGAATAATAAAGGGCCACTATTGGAGTCGGTTTTCAACAGGAAGCATTGGATATTCGGTGAAAAGTCGTCGACCAACCATTAGGGAGGATAGTAGTTCCCCTAATAAATAGGAGTCCCCCAACCAATTGGTAGAAGTGGTTAAATCCAGTACCCATCCAGTAAGCCCACTGTCTAGCTAATGGGATCATCTGGCTTGCAGGTGCTACCAATTATTCAAGTTCAAATTTCAAATTGTAGTGTAATCAACATCTCTTAAAGAGGCATTAATTTTTCTTAAGGATCTTGAAAAATTAATTAATGTTATTATCTATATTTAAGACTATATATAGAGGACCTTTGAGTCTCTCTCAATTAATTGTGGATTGAAAATTTAATTAGACCGTGCCAATGATGAATCAATAAGATCTTCTCCACCTCTCTCAAATTCCTCTCAAGATCCAATTCTCAATTATCAATCTCAATGGATCTCAGATCCATTAATAACTATCTGTACTCTAATTTGTATAAATTCATATTGAGATATAAGAAATTTTATTTTTACTTTATTTTCACCAAGAAAATATTTCCCTTCTTATCCTACCTTTTTTAAGGGGTTTCTGGCTATAACCATTGAAAATAAATGGAGACAGATTCTTACTACCATTGAAGTAATAGAGGCATATTTCTTGATAATTTTATAAAAATACAAGGTAATATATGGTTTATTTATCTCTATTAAAATTAAGGTAATAATATAAACCTCGCAACCAAAGGTAAGGAGATGTAGGGTCTCACACTGATCTATTTCTAAACTCCTTTATCAAACCATGTTTTATCTCTCTTTAAATTTAAGCATTTCATCTTCTAATATTGATATGAATAACTACATAAATTTGATACAACCATTTTATTTTGTTCCTACTCATTTAATTAAGTTCTATATTATCTTTTATAATATGAATCAAAATTTTCACTTTATCACGTCATAATATTGATATCTTTTTGTTTTTAATTTATTCTTTTAATTTATTATTTTAAATTTTAAATGAAATTCACCCTCGTATTTCCATTCTAATATTAACAACACAAGTATCCTTTTGTGTAGATTTCTTCCACTCAGATGACATTAGAAATTTTGGAGTTCTCATGTATACAACTATCCTTTTCTATCAAGGTCCACTTTATCTTCTTTGTAAATCCATTATACTATGGAGTTATAGGTACTGTTCTATAAAGAGTAATTATGTTATTTTGAAAGAAGTTCTAGAAAGTTTTACCATTATACACTCCACCATTATCGAATCTAATATATTTCAATTTTCATCCACATTCCAACTCTACTATGGATTTCCATCGTACCAAGTCGCTAAACGTATCAAATTTATTTTTAAGAAAATTAAATATACCTTCCTCATATAATCATCAATTAAAGTTAAAAAGTAACACGATCCTTTATGATATTGAACTGAGGTAGGTCCCCATACATCCATGTGAACTAATTTTAGCTTTTGGGCTCTGAGCTTCCGACCATTCAAATTGGATGAAACCCAATTTTCTTTCAAAGAACACAACTCTGACAACTTTTGATAGTAGTGTGATCAAGCTTCATAATACCCTTCCCATCTAGAACCTTCATGATTTTCTCACTAAGGTGGCTGATTCTACAATGTAAGACCTATATATTTTCATACACTAAAATTCTATCCATTTCACTTATATATGAATTTATGATCAAGTAAAGTGTTCCATCCTTTACTACTCATGCTACTACCATTAATCCATAAGTCACTTTATTGTCTCCATTAGAAAAATTTGTACTAAATCCTTTATCATCCAATTTCTATAAAATTTAAGAACCCATGTTTTTTTAGACTATAAATATTATTATAAATTTTTATTTTTATTTTTAGATGCTTATAAGGGGTAAAATGTTAATTTTACCCTAGAATATGATCTAGGGTAATTTTTTTGACCACTCTGTTGATCCCAAAATAGTATTTTTACCCTAGTACAAGAGTTTAGTGAAATTACAAACCATTTGAATTTCTGTGGAACTATTATTATTTAATATTTAATTAATTAAATATTAATGTATTCACACACGTTCGTTCGGTGATATCTTATAAAAGAAGAATTTGATTGAGATTTTGTCTCTTCCATTGAGTCTGAAATAGTGATTTTATACAAGGTGGGATGAGAAGACACAAACCATTAAAATTATCATTATTATTATCATCCCCAAGGGGTGTAGTCTATTCATTATTCCATTGAGAGGTGTCTGGGAGGTCTTGAGTTCGAGTCTCTTCGAGTAGTTTTTAGGAATTAGTAGATTTTATTTGTAATTTGTACCCCATTTTCGGTAAATTTTTTAATTATCATCTTCATAATCATTATTATTATTATCATTATCATTATCATCATCATAATCATTAGTATTATCATGTCTGCAAACCTGTAGCCAAGTGGTTGTGACTTCTATATAGATACCCATAGGCCCGAGTTAAAATATCAGTTGTGGAGAATTTTTCAAGTAATTGTATAGGTATTGTATTTGGGGACTATATTTGGGAATTATAGAAACATTGTAGAAGATTATTGTAGTTTATTCATTGTAGCTCAAACTTCAGTGGGACACTATACCGGTACTGTTTCAGGCACTGTAGTTACGGCTCTGGAAGGGGAACTATAGATGGAAAATTTGTTGTAATTTATCAATGGATTTGGTGGGTCTGTACCAATTTAGGGATGAATTCTTGGCTCTATTGAGGCCTCTAGTAAATAGATATGGATCTACTCTTTGGGGGGATGTTATCCCGAATCTTCTAGAGGTTTTGTGTGTGTGTGTGTTGTCTTCCTTATGAGTTGTACCCAAAATTATAGTGTTAAATTGTCATTATAATTATCATTATATTTATAATTATCATTTTAATGATTATTATTATGATTATGATTATGATTATGATTATTATTGTGATTATGATTATCAAAATCATCATCATTATAGTGTTCTAACCTAGTTTTCCACCCAAATAGTGCTCTGGGATGGTTGGCCACTAGGCATTAGGTGTGCCTCCCTATATGCCAAAGGATTCCAACTAGTAAAAAGGATTTGAATAGGTGATAGTGGGAAAACTATACCCTCTTATAGTGATAAAGTTAATGTTATACATAAATATAACACAACTGAAGAAGACCATAACTCAACAGAATCAATAACAAGAAATAACAGAAGCATAATAAACAACAGCATAATAAACAATCCCAATGGAATTATACCATTTTTAGACAATAAAAAATCTCAAAATGGGTCATACAGAACAATATTAAAGTCCTCTCATGGCCTATCATATAGGTACATAAGTATAAAGCATTCAAAATCTCAAAATGAAACTTCAGCCTAATGTATATGAACCCCCTAGTCCACTTTCATCCATCCTGTGTGAATGGTACATCTAAAATCACTAAAGTATATCTTCCAAGAATAAATCCTTACCTAATCTCAAAAGTATATAGTCTACATACGTCCTGAGGGTCCCATGTAGGGTGTGATAATGAAATCAGTAGGCTACTACCAATGTGTGCCTATCTTAAATCCACTATTATGAAGATGTATATTGTAACACACCAAGTTTTTCTAAAAATAAAAATAAATTCATGGAACTTTGTTTCAAGTAGATATTTATAACTATCCTTTAAACATAATTTTTCCACTTCTATGTTTTTAATTTCAAGAAACTTTCATCTATAATTGTGTTCAGTAAGTTATTTGGAGTCTGATGAAACCAACTTGTTTTTTTAATAGTAACATACCCTTATGAATAGTAATATGACCCTAATTAATAGAAAATTTTATTATTGTTTTAGTTTCTTAAGGATTTAAGATAATAACATCTTGGTTAATTTTTCACCATGATATAGAAGTTGTTATAGAATTAGAATTGTTAATTTTTTAATTAAGTATGATTTTATTTAAAAAGTAAATTAAAAATATTTAGAAACTTATTTTCAAAAAATGGAATTCATTTTTCAATTCTATATGTCAAAAAATGGTTAGGGTAAATTCTGGGTTTTTTTTCTGAAATTCTTGAAATTTCAATGAATAGTGATATATGATAAAATACCATATAATCAAATTACCAGTAAAATAAACTATTTATGACATCCTAAGTGATGTAATGCCACTTGGTTTGAACGCGCATGCCATTATTACAATTTTATGTCACATGATCTAAGAATATTCATAATCTAGGGCATAAATATAATAATAATGATTAAAATAATGAAAAATACCCCTTCTCCTCCACTATAAATACCACCTTCACTCCCCTTTTCATTCCACACCTCTCAAGCCTTTATCCATTCTTATTTTCTAACCAATACTATTCCAAAGGATCTTCCCTGCGTCCTAGAGCTTCTAGTCTCACTAAAAGACCAAAATCAAATCCCTTAATAAGGATATCAAGGAGAATAGATCAAGAGGTAAACATCCTCTTTTATTTTCATTATTTTCTTTCATTTTATGTTATTCTCTTCCTTTACCTTTGGATTATGTTCATATATTTCATTACATATCCCCATTAATTTCCATATTATGTAATATTGATGAGATATCCCATTTATCTCATCAAATTATTTTTATGAAATTTCATGAGACGTCGTTAGGCTGTCGAATTTTCGTGAGAAATTTCTCAAGTTTTCATTTATTTCAAGATTCCTTTATTTTATAATTTATTCCTCACCTATTATTAACCTAGAAGAATGAAAGATCCATAATCATGTATATTCTATATGTTCTCATGTTCATGGAAAATTCATCATCATTCTTCTTCTCCTCTCCCACTTATTCAAGGAATTAAAAACATTGTCCCTGATGTGTCGAATTACCAACATCGTGGATTATGTGGTTTCATTTTTCTTTAAATACTTCAAGTATGGTCATGAAACCATTTTTATTGTCGAACTGGGTTATAATATATTAATTCTCTTTCATCTATGGTTCTTTAATTATTTTTTACATATGGTTTGAATTTATTAAACAAAATGAGCTTGTCATTATCAAAGAACCACTAAAATGATCTAAACAAACATCATTAATGTTTTAACTTATGAATCATCCTCATGTTATAATTCAAAACAAAAAATGGTATATTTTATGTTACTTGAAATATGTAAATACTACTCCAATCCAATTCTGGAGTTTCACTTCCAATCGACAAGAACATCCATCATGTACCAGCCTTAGAAATCATGTAAAGAACTCACCCAAAAACAGTGTGTAAAGAAAAATACTAACAATTAAATGGTGAAATGATGTTATGAAATGATCATATAAGATGTTATAAACATGAAATTTTTTCTGTAAAATACTAATAACACTTTTTTAACCATTATACATTATGTTTAAAAAAGTTTGAAGTAAGACAAACCTGAGGTAAGGGAATTCTTAACCTGATTTCCATTCTTTGTTTTAACCTTCTACTTCGTTATTCATGTGGTTATAAAACTGATTGTGTGATGGTTTTTTCTTATATTATGTTTAATTATGTCTAATTATAGTTTATATACATATTTCATCCACTCTATTAAGTCTCTCTTTAATTGTATGATATTTATAAGGGGATTTTCTTTAAATATCTTCTTTTAAAATTATGTTTTACAAAATTCAAAAGAAATGTTCTTATTCTATTATTAATGTTGTATGATTATGTTATAGTTCTTGGGCATTGTTTATGATGAATTTTGGGACCTATATATCCCTCTAATTCCATGATTATTTGTAATTTGGAGGTTGGTCGTATGGTTACTCCAAGTGTAATTGCGAGTGTTACAGAAATTGTAAGGTAATCGCGAGGGTTAAAAATTATAAGGTAGCCGTGAGGGTTACAATATTAAGTAAGTAATGCCCCAATATACCATTATGGTTCTATTTCTGTTCTTATGTTTTTGGAAATCTCATGTTTTACGAAGTAATTATATATGGGTGACAATCATAACTGTTGAAAGTGATTTCATATATTACAATTATTCTTAGACTAATGTGTTTTTTTATATCCCTTACTGAGATTTTTGTGATAATCAAAAGTTTTTAAATTATTTTCATACGTTATAAGTATGTGTAATAAAGTGAAGGAATCCAAGTTAAATGTTTTAAGATCTATCTATGAAATCATGTTTTATTGGGAATGTTTTAAATTTGGGAAGGAATGAGTATTGTTTTTATGGTGTCCACTCTATAATAATGTGTAATGTTATGAATGTATTGTCCCAATTCTCTAAAGCTATAAACATAAAAAGATAATAAATGTAAAAGGAATTTATTTATTGACTAAATTCAAGACTATGTAATGTAATAAGGTTGGGTCCTTATATTTGGTATCAGAGGATGGTTTAGATAACTTTAGGAGTTAAGAAGATGTTAAAATAATACCATATATGATTTTTATTCTATCATTAATTTGAAATGTTATAGAATTTAAAGATCACCATGTTGCTTCATCTAAGGTATGTTTGTTCAAAATGGTTGTCTGTAGAAGAAACATGGAAGCTGAAGAGTAGAGGCACCAACAGAATGACATCCTTTCGAAGCTGAAGAGGAGAGGTACCACAATGGATCATGAAAATAGTGGAACATTTTATGAGACAACACCCTCCGGCTTTCAATGGATCTTATGACCCAGTAGTGGATGAAGGATGGATTAAAGCCCTTGAAATGATATTTGATGTCATGGAATCTTCAGACAATCAAAATGTGTGTCTTGACATTTATAATTTTGAAGGTGAAGTTGATCAGTGGTGGTCAATGGTAAAGAATATCAAGGATAGAGAGGATTTTGATTCCTTAGAGTGGGATGAATTTAAAAGTATTTTCCTTGAAAAATATTTTCCTAAGGTGGAGTGACTTAGGATGGAGAAGAAATTACATGAATTGAAATAGAAGGAGAAAGATTTAGTGGTCGTTAATGAAGTGAACTTCACTCGACTGGTGAGGTATGCTCTAAATCTTATTCTGGATCTTGATAGAAAAATCAATAGCTTTTACTCCAGACTAAAGCCAAGGTATCAAAGGGCATTGGCCTCATGTGAATTCAAAAGTTATGAGAAACTTGTTCGATGTATTGAGAGTGTAGAGATGAAGTTTTCTTATGATCACATGAATTTTGGAAATACAGAGAAGAAGATGTAAAGATGGTAAGCAATGGGTAAGAATCAACCAATGAAATTTCATGGTAAGAAAATCCAGTTTCCAGTTTTTGAAAAGTGTGGCTAGAAGAACCTTGGGGAATGTATTAGGAAAACTGGGAAGTGTTTTAAATGTGGTGAGTTTGGACATATGGCCCAAGATTTTAATTAAAATTATCGAAAGGCTAATCCTAATAAGAAAACTGTAAAGTGTTTTAAATGTGGTGAGATGGGTCATTATGCAAATGTCTTCCCAAAGAGAGATATGAATGATGCATAGAATCCATACTAAAAGAAGAAAGGTGTAGTGAGATCCTTTGTGACCGTGTCAGTAGATTTCGGACCATCCAATGAAGTTGTATTTGGTAATTTGTTTGTATACTCATATTTTGTTAAAGTTTTGTTTGATACGAGTTCTACACATTCCATCATATTTGAGAAATTTTCAGGTAAATTGGAAATATCACCTCAACAAAAGAGACCTGAACATGTTCTTAAAACACCATGGGAAAATATTCTAGAAAATAGTATTTATAAGAATATTTCTATCTGGGTATGTGGAAAGACTTTACCTAGGAACCTTGTTGTTTTTCCCTTAGTTGAGTTTGATGTGATTCTGAGAATAGATTGTCTTTCTGTTCATCATGCTAAGATTGATTGTAGAGATAAATAAGTTGTTTTATAAAAAGTGTTCCAGTTTATATATAAGAACAAACCCATAAAATTGATAACATTTCAAGAAGCTGAGAAACTATTGAAAGATTAAAATGAAATTTATATTGCTCATATTGTTGAAAAAAACAATTGTTCAGATTAAGGATGTGCCAATGGTAAATGAATACCGTGATGTTTTTTCTGATGAGTTACATAGTGTCGTACCTAATTGAGAATTCAAAATCACAATTGACTTATATATTGATTGTAATATGATTTCAAAACCCTCATATCGTATGGCTCAAATAGAACTTCTTGAATTGAAAATTAGTTGCAAGATTTTCATGACAGTGGCTTCATTCGTCCAAGCACATCACAATGGGGTGCTCCTGTTTTTTTATTAAAAATAAATATGGTTCTAGGAGACTTTTCATTGATTATAGATCCTTGAATAACATCACTGTTAAAAAAAGTATCCTTTTCCTCATATTGATGACTTATTTGATCATCTAAAGGGAGATCAGTACTTTTCCAAGATTGAATTGTGATCTGGATACCATCAACTGAAGGTGAAAGAAGATGAAATCCCGAAAAAAGCCTTCCGTACTATATATGGGCATTATGAATTTTTTGTTATTCCCTTTGGATTAACTAATGCACCTGTTGTATTTATGAATCTTATGAATAGAGTATTTCATGAGTTATTAGATAAGTTTGTGGCTGTGTTTATTTATTACATTCAGGTATTTTCAAAAAATAAAGAGGAGCATGGAGAACATCTAAGGGTAGTTTTACAAATCTTAAAATAAAAGAAACTGTATGGAAAATTCATCAATTGTGATTTTGGGTTGCAAAAAATTTATTTTATTGGGAACTTTGTAAATAAGGATGGGATAACAGTTGATATTTTCAAAAAAAAGTGGTTGATGAATGGAAAAGACCCACAAATGTTATGGAGATTCATAGTTTTCTTGAATTAAAAGGTTATTACCGGCATTTTATTAAGAACTTTTCTCAATTATCTAACCTGATAAATAAGTTAACACAAAAAGGGGTTAAATTTATTTGTAAAGAAGAATGTGATGTTTATTTTTAGGAACTGAAGAAGATATTGGTAAATGCTCTAGTTTTGGCCTTTCCTTCCCAAAATGGTGATTTTTTCATCTGTAGTTATGATTCTTTGAGGGGACTTGGTTAAGTTTTGATGCATAATGATCAGGTAATTGATAATGCTTCACGACAACTAAACCTCATGGGTTAAATTTCCCCACACATGATTTGGAATTAGCAGCTGGGGTTTTTTCTTTGAAAATTTGGAGGCATCATTTATACGGAACCAAATGTCAAATATATACTGACTATAAAATTATGAAGTATATATTCACTCAGAAGGAATTAAACATGAGGCAGACTAGATGGCTTGAACTGATAAAGGATTATGATGTCACGATCAATTACCATCCTGGAAAAGCAAACAAAGTGATGGATTCCTTTAGTCAGAAACGTCACGCATCATTAACCATGTTACGTTTGGAACATGATCCCTTGATTAATGATTTTAGGAATTTTGGCTTAGAAGTTGTTGGTGTAGGGAATACATCTGTTTTGTTTCAGGTTTCAGTGCAGTCTTCATTATCAGACAGAATTAAGAGAGCATATAAGGAAGACTGTGAGCTATAGAAAAAGGTAGAATTGGTTAAAATGGGCAAGTTTCCAGAATTTAACCTTGATAAAGATTGCGTTTTATGATTCAGAAAAAGGTTGTGCGTGCCTAGTAATTCTCGGATGAAGAAAGACTTATTGTGTGAAGCTCGTAGTTATCCATTTTCAGTTCATCCTGGAAGTTCTAAGATGTACAGAGGCCTTCAGGAGTATTATTGGTGGGATGGAATGAAAAGAGATATTGTTGATTTTATTGTGAAATTATAAACATGTCAGCAGGTTGATGTAGAGTGGCAGTTACCTAAGGGGATGCTTCAACCTTTCCCAGTGCCAGAGTGGAAATAAGAGAATGGACTTTGTGGTGGAACTACCAAATACCTCTCAAATTAACAATGCAATTTGGGTTATTGTTGATTAGATAACAAAATCTGCACATTTTATTTCTATTTGAGATACAATGTCTTTGCATCAACTTTCTCGATTGTACCTCAAGGAGATAGTAAGGTTATATAGATTTATTCTTTCCATTGTATCTGACTGAGATCCCAGGTTAACTTATAACTTTTTGAAGGGGCTTCAGAAGCCATTAGGCATAGAATTAAATTTCAATACAGCTTTTCATCTTAAATTAGATGGGAAATCAGAACGAATGATTCATACTTTGGAGGATATGCTTCGAGCTTGTTCAATGGACTATTAGGGAAAATGAGATCAACATCTTTCTTTGGTTGAGTTTTCTTATAATAATATTTTTCATTATAGTATACAAATAGAACCTTTTGAGGCTTTGTATGGGAAGCGGTGTTGGACTCTAGCGTTTTGAGATGAAGTCAGTGGAAGAAATTTGATGCGGCTAGAATTAGTATAAGAAGTGGCTGAGAAAGTGAGGATGATCTATCAACAAATGAGAATAGCTCAGAGCAGGCAGAAAAGTTATGAAGATAATAGAAGGAAAGACTTCTCTTTCGAGGTAGGTGACCCTGTTTTCCTTAAAATCTCTCCTTGGAAGAGTGTGGCATGTTTTGGTAAAAAGGGAAAGCTAAGTCCACAATTCATTGTTCCTTTTGAAATCTTGGAAAAGGTTAGACCAGTTTCATACTGAGTAGTTTTTCCTCCAAGTGTGTCTCAGGTACACAATGTTTTTAATGTTTCGATGTTGAGAAAGTATGTGCCAGATTCATCACATGTCTTGAGCCTAGAAGCAGTTCGGCTATAAGAGAACCTTTCTTATGAAGAGAAACCAGTTCAGATTGTTGATTGAAGGCAACAAGTATTGCAGAATAATGTAATCCATTAGGTAAAGGTTTTGTGGATAAACCACATGGTTGAAGAAGCAACATGGGAGTCTTAAAATGATATGAGGGAAAAGTACCCTCATTTGTTTGATAAGTAAATAAAATTGTGAGGATACAATTTCCAGAAGGTGGGGATAATGTAACACACCAAGTTTTTTTAAAAATAAAAAATAAATTCATGGAACATTGTTTTAAGTAGATATTTATAACTAGCCTTTAAATCTAATTTGTCCACTTCTCTATTTTGAATTTCAGGAAACTGTCATCTACAATTGTGTTCAGTATGTTATTTGGAGTATGATGAAACCAACTTGTTTTTTTGAATAGTAACATACACTTATGAATAGTAATATGACCCTAATGAATAGTAAATTTTGTTATTATTTTATTTTCTTAAGTATTTAAGATAATAACATCTTGGTTAATTTTTCATCGTGATATAGAAGTAGTTATAGAATTAGAACTGTTAATTTTTGAATTAAGTATGATTTTAATTAAAAATTAAATTAATAATATTTAGAAAATTATTTTCAAAAAATTGACTTCATTTTTTAATTCTACACATCAAAAAATTGTTAGTGTAAATTTTGGGGTTTTTTCTAAAATTCTTGAATTTTCGTTGAATAGTGAAATACGATAAAATACCGTATAATCAAATTACCTGTAAAATATACTATTTATGACATTATAAGTGATTTAATTCAACTTGGTTTGAACTCAAATTTTATTATTACTATTTTAGGTCACATGAACCAATACTATTCATAATCTGGGGAAACAATATTATAATAATGATTAAAATAATGAAAAATACCCCCTCTCCTCCACTATAAATACTTACCTCACTCCCCTCTTCTTCCCAAACCCCTCAAGACTTGATCCATGACTATGTTCTACCCAATACTCCTCCTAAGTCTCTTACCCACGTCCTAGAGCTTCTGGTATCATCAAAAGACCAAAATCAAATCCCTTAAGAAGGATCTCAAGGAGAAGAGATCAAGAGGTAAACATCCTCTTTTATTTTCATTCATTATATATTATTTTCTTCATTTACCTTTGGGTTATGTTGGGATATTTAATTCTATATCCCCCATTAATATCCATATTATGTAAGAGTGATGAGATATTCCCTTCCTCTCATCAAACTTTTTTATGAAATTTTAAGAGACGTCGTTAGGCTGCCGAATTTTCCTGAAAATTTCTCAAGTTTTTTTATTTCAAGATTCCTTTATTTTCTTATTATTTACTCACATCCTATTAACCAAGAGGCATTAAAGCTAAAAAATATTTTATATTATGTATTTTATCATTTTCATATAAAATTCATCATCATTATTCTTCCCCTCTCCCACTGATTCAAAGAATTAAAAAAATTGTCCTTGATGTGTCGAATTACCGACATCGTGGATGATGTGATTTAATTTTTCTTTAAATAATTTAATTCTGGTCATGAAACCTTTTTTATGGTTGAACCATATTTTAATATATGTATTATTTCTCATCCATGGTTCTGGAAATTTTTTGTACACATGGTTTTAATTTATAAAACAAAATGAGGTTGTTATTATCAAAGAACCACTAAAATGATCTAACCGAACATCATTAATGTTTTAACTTATAAATCATCCTCATGTAAGAATTAAAAATGATAAATGGTATAATTTCTAGTACTGTAAATATGTAAATAATACTCCAATCAAATTCTATAGTTTCACTTCCAATTTACAAGAACATCCATCATGAACCAATCATGGAAATCATGTAAAGAACTCACCCAAAAACAGTGCGTGGAACAAAATACTAACAATTAAAAGCTGAAATGTTGTTATTAAATGATCATATAAGATTTTCTGAACATTAAAATGTTTCTTAAAAATACTAATATCACTCTTTTAACAATTATCTAGGAATTTTAAACAAATTTTAAGTATGACAAACCCGAGGTAAGGGAGTTCTTAACCCGATTTCCATTCTTTGGGTCAACCTTCTACTTCATTATTTATGTGGTATTAAAATTGATTGTGTGATGGGTTTTTCTTATATTATGTTTAATTATGTATCATTACAGTGTATATACATATTTCATCCACTCTATTAAGTTTCTATTCAATTTTATGATATTTAGAATGGGATTTTCGTTTAAAATCCTTTTTTAAAATTATGTTTTACAAAATTCAAAAGCAATGTTTTTATGTTATTATTCATGTTGTATGATTATTTTATAGTTCTTGGGAATTGTTTATGATGAAGTATGGGACATATATCTCCCTCTAATTCATTGTGTATGTGTAAGTTGTAGGTTGGTCATATGGTTACTCCAAGTGTAACTGCGATGGTTACACAAATTGTAAGATAGTCGTGAGGGTTAAAAATTATAAGGTAGTTGTGAGGGTTACAATATTATGTAAGTAATGCCCCAATATTACATTATGGTTATATTTATGTTCTTATGTTTGTGGAAGTCTCATGTATTACAAAGTAAGTATATATGAGCGACAATCATGTCTTTTGAAAGTGATTTCATATGTTACTAGTATTCTTGGACTAATGTGTTTTTTTATATACCTTACCAATCTTTTTGTGCTCATCCCAAGTTTTTAAATGATTTTCCCAGGTTATGAGGATGTGTAATAAAGTGAAGGAATCCAATTTAAATGTTTTAAGATCTATCTAAAAAATCATGTCTTATTTGGAAAGTTTTAAATTTTGGAAGGAATGAGTACTGTTTTTATGCTATCCACTCTCTAATAATGTGTAATGTTATGAATGTGTTGTCTCAAATCTCTAAATCTCTAAACTTGAAAATATACTCAATGTAAAAGTTAAGTGATTTATTGACTAAATTTAATACTATTTAATGTAATAATGTTGGGTCTTTATATATATAAAATATAAATAAAATTCAATGTACACACATTTAATAATTAACTCACTTCTCTTATGCTTAACAGACACAAGGAAGTGTTCACCCACCTTAGCTAACACCAGTATAATATGTGAATACATTTTCCCAAATATATATATGGAATATATTACATGTTTTTATATATATATTTGTAGTGGTGAGGCTCTGGGTATCAGTGCCTAAGAATCCCCTGATGAATATCATTTTTGGAGAGCCCTCAAGCAACTCTCTTAAATATATCACCAAGAAATTGTGCCAACTGGCACCTCCTGTACCATCATCAAGTATAAACCATCCAAATTTCATACCTATAAAGTTCCTAGTCCCTCATACCTCTACTCATAAAATCATTGTCGCCTCAATATCCTGACATCCTAAGGAACGATGATATCCATTCTCCAATAAATAATCATTGTTGGATCCAAATCCTGGCATCTCGAGGTACATCGATATCCATCTTCCAATAAATAATCATTTTTGGCTCAACATCCTGACTTCCAATGGTATGGTGATTTTTGTCCCCAAATAATTTCATCCCAACATCCTCAATATAATAGTGATCACCGCCACCCAACCGGTGGTCTCAACACCATCAATTGATGGTCCATCACCATCCACATGGATTTCTATGATGAGAACTTCCAACACAATAAATGGTCAACACCTTACCCTAATCCCTAAAGTATACAAATTCATCCACCCACAGTGGGTGGTCAACACCACCTCAACTGAGTCCCATCTATGTGAACATGACTCCAATAGCATGTCAGTAAACAATGGTGAGAGGTACTCACCAAACATACCCATGACACATCATCTGAAACCTCATTCACCTACGACCTATTTTCTAAATCATGATGGTCAACACCCACTCAAGTCTCCTATTCCATGACATCATCTCAATGAACTCATCACCTCAAACTAACGACCATGTTTCCTAAACCCGTTGACCATCATCACCCCATTTATCTTGGGCCACACCATCGGTCTGATGATCGTTTCACCTTAGTCCCATTGATCAACATCACCTCAATCATCAATCCATGTTTTTCATGTGCCCGTGGAACCAATGAAAACATATAACTATTTAATTAATTAAATTAAACAATTGGAATAACCTACCTAATTCATCTAAATCCCCTTACCCGGCTTTACATATAAGTTCATGGGATAAGGAGTTCTTAATGATATCTCATAACCAGATTTAAATAATTAGAATAAAATTATAAATTTCATTATGGATCTCCCTCGGTCTACCCAACATGAGAATTTAGTTATGCATGACAAAAACACATATAAAATTAAGGATAATGATATTCTCCACCTACTCACAGGTGCTCACTCATCTGATATCGGCCACTAAATCGAGCCAAAAAGAGAAAAATATTAGATATATAAAAACACCCTAAAAATAGGGGAAATATATCACATAGATTTAGAATTATATATAGAAATATAAATAAGAAATAGAAGCAATATCATTAGATTCCTTATAGATATTCTTTGAACAAGACCGACGACGTTTGAATCAGAGTCTGGCTGGAGGAGGTAGGCTAAATCCTAGTGTGGAATGAAAGGAGAACACACTTTATGTGTGTAGGAGAAAAGTGTAAAAATGGAGGGAAAAACTAAATATAAGGGAGGGTTTAATTTTTAATTTCATCACTTTAAATGACCCAGACAGTTTAGCCACACGGTTTGGCTAACTATGTGCCAACTGTGCGATGTTCACTACCTAAGTACCACCTTCGCATGGCTTAGGCACACGGTTTCCCAAACCGTGTGAAGACCATGTGAATCACTTATGATAAAAAAATATAGAGGTTATTCCCATCCATGCACCCCCACCCACATGATTTGACAAACTATGTCCAGTACAATAGGTGGGATACACTATTACTCCTGGGAGGCAACACGATTTGATCAGACTAGGTCTATATGTTTACGCTTTCCTGAAATTGTTTTATGAGGATCGATGTGCCCAAAAATCATCCTAAATCCTAAATAAAATTATATTCCTTGAACCATACCTAAAAACAAGGCCTTGGGTCAAAAAAAATCTCTAAATTAGGTTCCAAATCCTGAAAATAAATTTTTCCCACTCACCAAACCTAAAAATTAAAATAGGTTGAGAAATTTCAACCTGATAAAAAACCTATGATTTTAAAGAATCTCTGCCTTAACATACATCATCCTCGATCTATCGTGATTTACCACCCATATCATAAACATCAACTCGGTCTACCCCAGTCATTTTGTCTTAGGACAATTCCTCTCATGGGCTCCCTACCTTAGGAATTACCTATCTAATCACTTATTGACCCAAAATTACACAATTTGGATGGTCCACAAACCATCCACATACTTACAAGTCCTCCTATGACACATCATCATTAATACATATCATTAATTTATGTGTCGTACCTAACACACATCATGTACTGCATCTCATTAGATGCTCATTAGTACCTATTTCATACACAAAACTCGTTAAAACCCGCATCCCATCAGATTCCCAAAGATAATATATCTCAAAGAATTCCCAAAATAACCCACATCATATATATATATGTGTGTGTGTGTGTGCCCATCAAAATCTTGATACCTACACACCTCATCAAAACACACATCGCATCGATGACCACTATTAATCTTGATGTCTACACACCTCATATATATATCATGCATCATAACTTATTCGAACCCACTAACACACACACATATTTCATCAAAACCAGTCATGTCAACAAAGGTTCCATGCCAAAATAAAACAAAGGTCATGCCATGATTAAGTCATACCTATAACCATAGTCTTCCCACCGGCATGATCTGATCCTTCCAGATCAACAACATGCACCTGGCCTAAAGACCTACTACCTAAGGCTTGGCCTCCTAATATATTGTTGAGTTAATAAGGTTTTCCTTATGACTTTTCCATTCCTTCTTGTTTTGAAAATCACAAACACCTTATACTTAAGTAAATCTATATTTTACTTCTATAAGAAAAATTCCCTTTCCAAATGAATTCACCCCTACCTTATTTTCATTGATCATATCAATATGATTCTTAAGTATAAAAATCAGATTCCTACCTAAAACCTCGGAATCATATAGTATATAGATATGAAGCATTCTGTTTTAGGATCTGAATTCTGGATACGAACTCTAATGAAGTTCCATTCCAAATTCTGGATACAAACTCTAATGAAGTTCCATTCCGAATTCTGGATACGAACTCTAATGAAGTTCCATTCCGAATTCCGAGTATGAACTCACTTAAAGTTCCACTCTGAATTATGGATACGAACTCTCAAAAAGTTCCACTCCGAATTCTGGATACCAACTCTCATAAAGTTCCACTCCGAATTCTAGATACGAACTCTCATGAAGTTCCACTCCAAATTCTGGATACGAACTCTCACAAATTTCAACTCTTAATTATGGATACTAACTTTAATGATTTCGACTCTGAACTCCTTCTATGAGTTTGACTCCGAACTTTTACGAGTTCGACTCCGTACTCTGTAAGTTCAGATTCCGAATTCTAGTGAAACTAGACTCTGAATTTCCATAGAAATTCAGACTCCGGATTTCTACAGAATTCAGGTTTTGAATTCATATAAAACAGAATCCGAATATCTATTTAATATTGACTCCGAATTCAATTTTTGTTAGACTCCAAACATTTGGTTTATTACATTCCGAACTTATGTTTTTCTCATGCTTACACTTGTTTCATTACAAAACAATGTCGTGCTTTCAGTTATTGACTAACCATTGGTTGAGTGACATGTGTACAGGTCCCTCCGAAATTCAAGGAAAAATATGACCATTGGAGGAGGTAGTCGACCGTTGGAGCTTCGCCTATAAATAAAAGCTCATTTGAACGCTCTTAGGAATTTTATAATTTTGGTGATCATAACTTCCTGAAGTGATTTCTAGAGAGAGTGTCTCTTATCAACTCTCAAAGCTTCGTGCAGAATGTTTCAACGGCTTGTTCAATCTTTTCCCTGTGCAGACTTTCTTCGTGTGACTCCGATTGTTTCTGATTAGAATCGAGGGCTTCCTGGGATAGGAAGACAGAGGTTCCAGCACCTTGAAGTTGAGGTCTTCCTTGGTGACGAAGACAGAGGTACCGACTACCAGATAGTTGAGGGCTTGCACCGATAGCAAGATAGACTCTGATCCTTGTATTGAGGGATTACCCTGGTGTGGGTAAGATAGACTTACTTGAAAATATAAATCAAGGGACCTTTATCCAAGGTTGTTGGATACCCTTATCTTTGGGTTAAAAGAGTTATTGTTTGTTACTAGTATTTTTACTACTTGTTTTTCTGCTGCATTTTGTATTGCTAAGGAAAGTATAACTTTCTTATACTTCCTAAATTGTACTCTGATTTAGTTATATTCTATACGCTTTAAGGTAGAATCTAAGCTGGTGTAAAATTTTGTAAAGCTTCATTTCTGGAATCACTTTTCCAAAATCTAGCAAGTCTTTAGTACTCATATAGGTCTTGTGAATTATCATGTTTAACCTTGTTAAACATAACCATCTTAAAAATTTCCTAAGGTAATTTTTAAAAGGTACAATTCACCCCCCCCCCCCCCACCCCTCTTGTATCTGAGAATCTCATTCTTATTTCGATCCTACATTTGGTATCACAGAGTATATCATACTCAGAGTTATACCATCCTAACAATTGGTATCAGTGGATTTGGTTCAATCTGAATTAATCTCATGATTAGATTCAGAAGAGAATTCTCATAATTTCTTATTCGGATTCATATTTCCGGATTCATACTTTTCATATTCATATTTTTTAGAATCATTGTTCGGATTCACTTTTTGCTTAGAGATACAATTTTTCTTGATTAGAATATTTTCCTTGTTTACAAACTTTTTCTACTAACAAGTTTTTGTGGAAAGATTTTCTTAAAGATGTTTGGTTTAAATGTTGGTTCAATCGACAACTTAAATCCTACTAAACCACTAATATTTTATGGTAATGATTATGAATATTGGAGAGATCGTATGAAGACTTTCATTATCAATACTGGGGTAGATAACTTTGTTATGCTTACCAAAGGATAAAAAATTCCTGATAAGGAAGTAAGTGCTTTTACAAATCAAGAAAAGCATGAATACCAACTCAACTATAAGATATACAATAATTTACTTTGTTCAATGACTAGGAACATATATAGCCAAATTTCTTCTTTTGAAACAGCTAACTTTATATGGAAGAAACTTTAAGTTACACATTTTGGTACATCCAAAGTCACAGAAACAAAAAGAGCTATTTTGAGAGCAGAATATCATGGCTTTAGTTTTCCTTATGGATAACCAATAAGAAAAGTACAGCAAAGGTTTATGACTATCGTGAACAACTTACAATCAATGGGAGAAAAAGGATTGGATGATAAGGCTCTTGTGGATAAGATTATAGATATCATTCCAAATGAGTGGGAATCCAAGAGGACAGCAATCGATGAAAATAGAAAGGTTACTCAAATTTCTCTTGATGAACTATTTGGAACTCTTCTTCAACATGAAACTGGAATGAAGAGAGATATTGACAATATAAAGAAGAAGAATGGGAATGGTAGTTTTTATTTTACTACAACTTCAAATCACATGAAATATAAGACTCCTGAAAGAGTTACTAGATCCAAATCTAATAAGGTTATTATCCAATCTAAATCTAGTGAGAGTGAAGTCTCAGAAAACAAGTTAGCTAATCTTTCTCAAAGGGTGAACAAGATAGCTGGATAGAGAAATTTTCAATCCAAGTATAAGAAGAAGGAAATGAAAGGAAAGAAAGATTCAGAGGTCACATGATATGAATGCAAGAGAAGTGGACACAGAAGACCAGATTTTCCTTTGCTTAAAAATAAAGAAAGAAAAGAGAGGCATTCTGAAAGGAACAGGAAGAAGTTTTACAAAGCTAAAGCTAAGAAAGTACTGAAAGCTAATACTACATGGAGTTCTAGCTGTGGAGACTCTTCAGAAAGTGAATCTTCGGAATATGATTCATTAGCTCAGAAGAATATGGGATTCATTGCTACTACTTCTTTCCCTCATATAGGTCTTATGGCCAAGGTACGCTCTGCCGAGGCTTTAACAATTTTATCTCTTGATAAGAATTACTATTCCGAAAATAGTACTCCTAATGAAGATACTTCATCTTCAGAAAATAAAGAACCTTTATATGAATAAGTATCTAGATTTTCTAAGTTACGTGAAGAAAAAAATTGTAAAATTTCTAAGAAATTAGACAAGGCAAATACTAGGGAAGAAATTCTTAAAAAAGAGATTTCAGATCTTACTACAAATCTTAGAGATAAAGAAGATATTTTAGATAAACTTTCTAAAGACATTGAGAAAGAAAATTCTATTAAGGAAGAAATTTATAAAGATCTTAAGAATGCTATTTTAGAGATGACAAATTTTTGAGGAAAAATCTAACTATAAGGAAATGATTCCTACGGATAGGAATTTAGTCATCAGACTGAAATCTGAAATATTTTCTCTTAAGAAACTCCTTGCAAAATTTACCTCTAGGAAGGAAAATTTTGACAATATGTATTCTCAAATTAAACCTCAAGGGAACACTACTGGAGTAGGTTATACTCACTAAAAACCGGTTTTCAAAAACAACTATTTTGTTCCTTCTAGAGCCCATTTTTTCACTAAGTGTAAAAGTGGTGGGCATTGGAAGAAAAACTGTTCCTTGAATAGAGTCCAATATCTTTGGTTTCATAAAGCATATTTTTCTAAACAAATGTGGATATCCAAAAAAAAATTGTCTAACAATTCTGGATCCAATCAAGTCTGGATTCCAAAAACCTAACTTTTTTCTTATTTTTAGGAAAATAGGGAATGTACCAACAACAATACTTGGTACATCAAAAGTGGATGTTCCCGGCATATGATTAGTAACAAAATCTATTTCGAAAAGATTATCAAGATGAAAGGAGGAAAAGTAACATTTGGAGATAATGCTCAAGGAGATATTATTGGTATAGGTACCATCATTCTTCTTGGAAAAACATTGATTTCAAATGTTTTGTTTGTTAAAGGTCTTAAGAACAACCTCATCAGCATAAGTCAATTATGTGATGAAGGCTACCTTGTGAATTTTAGGAATTATAAGTGCTTAGTACGCAATTTCAAGGAAAATTTTATTCTTTCTGCCCATAGGCAAGAGAATGTATACACTTTGAACTTAGAAGACCTTAGGATCCAAGACTTACCTTGCCTTAGTGCAATGTAATATCATAATTGGTTGTGGCATGGAAGGTTAGGACATTGTAACCTGAGAAACCTATGTAAACTTTCTAAGAAAGGTTTAGTTAAGGATCTACCGGAGCTTAGATTTGATTCTTCAAAAGTTCATGACCCTTGTCAATATGGAAAGAAACATAAATAATGTTTTAAATCAATTGGTGAAGTCTTAACAACTAATTCACTACATTTGGTGCACATGGATCTTTTTGGTCCAACACAAACTGGAAGCATTGGAGGCAAGTACAATATATTTGTTTTGGTAGATGATTACACTAGATTTACGTGGGTATATTTTCTAGAAAAGAAGTCTGAAGATTTTTCTTATTTAAAAAGTTTTATAGCCCAAGTTAAAAATTAGAAAAACCTTCCATTGAAAGCTATTCATAGTGATCATGGAGGAGAATTTTAGAATTCTGATTTTGAAACTTTTTGTAGTAGAAAAGGTATTACTCACAACTTTTCACCACCCAAAACACCTCAACAAAATGGTGTTGTTAAAAGAAGAAATAGAATTATTCAAGAGATAACTAGAATGATGTTGAGTGAGTATTCTGTAGCTAAACATTTTTTGGTTTTATTAAGCCATTTCTTAATAAACCCCCTTATGAGTTATAGAATGGTAGAAAACCTAGGATTTCCTACTTTAAGGTTTTTTATGCAAGGTATTCATTCTAAATACTAAAGATAACTTACACAAATTCACACCAAAATCTGATGAAGGAATTTTCTTAGTCTACTCCACAACCTCTAAGGCTTATAGAGTTTTCAACAAAAATACTAATATTATTGAAGAGACAGTACATGTAAATTTTGATGAAATTGATCATTTTGTTTTCAAATGACCCCAACCTACATCTTCGGATTTGTTTTCAAAAACCGATTATCAAACATTGATAGAAAATCCTTCTGATAAAGAAAAAATTTCAAGAAGATACTTATGAAACATTTACCCCAGAAGATTTCCTACCCTATGTTGATGAACAGGTTTTACAAAACCTAAATCAGTCATTTCTTAAGAATCATCTCAGTGATATTATCATTGGTGATGTGAATAAACTTGTAAGGACTAGAAGTTCCTTATGAAATGATGTAGAACATCTAGCATTCCATTCCCAATTATAACCAAAAAACACTGATGAAGCTTTAGGTGATGAAGATTGGATTAAATCCATGCAAGATGAACTAAATGAGTTCTAAAAGAACAAAGTCTGGACCTTGGTTGAAAGACCTAAGGAAACTTCTGTAATTTGAGTAAAATGGGTCTTCAGAAATAAATGTGATGAAAATGGAATCATCATAAGAAATAAAGCTAGATTAGTTGCTAAAGGCTATAATCAACAAGAAGGAATAGACTATGAATAAACCTATGCTCCAGTATCTAGACTTGAATCTATTCGTATTTTACTTGTTTTTTCAGTATTCTTCAATTTTAAACTTTTTCAAATGGATTCCAAATGTGCTTTCCTTAATGGTTATGTTCAGGAGGATGTTTTTCTTGAACAAACTCCTAGATTTGAAGATACAAAATATCCAGATCATGTTTTTAGACTTACCAAAGCTTTTTATGGCCTTAAAAAAGCCCCACGAGCTTGGTATGATTGACTTACAAGATTTTTTCTTCAAAATAACTATGTTAAGGGAAATTTATATCCAACCCTTTTTATAAAGAAAGATAAGAAAAATGTTTTTATTTTTCAAATTTATGTTGATGAAATTATATTTGGTTTAACTCAGCAATATTTAATTAATTCCTTTGCAGATCTAATGAAATATGTGTTTGAAATGAGTATCATCGGTGAGTTAAAAAATTTCCTTGGTTTTCAAATTTCACAAAAAACAGAAGGAATCTACATATCCCAACATAAGTATAATAAATATCTTCTTAAAAAGTATGGGTATGACAACACTAAGAGTATAAGTACTCCTATTGGTACCTCAAACACACTTGATCTTGATGAAGCTGGGAAACCAGTATATCAAACATATTTTAGAGGTATGATAGGAAGTCTACTTTACATGACAGCTAGTCGACCAGAAATGATGTTTTTAGTATGCTTATGTGCAAGATATCAATCCAATCCTAAGGAATCTCATTTAAAGGCAGTGAAAAGAATATTTTGCTACTTAAATGGAACCATAGATCTAGGACTATTTTATACTTCTGGAAATGATTTTGTTTTAAAGATCTTTTTATATGCTAACTTTGGTGGATGTAGAATGGACAGAAAGAGTACATCCAGAACTTGTCATTTCTTAGGAGATTCATTATTTTCTTGGTCATTCAAGAAGCAACATTCTGTATCATTATCCACTGCTGAAGCTGAATATGTATTAGCTGGAAGTTGTTCTGCTCAAGTGTTTCGGATGCAACACACACTCACAGATTATGGCTTCAGTTTTACCAAGACTCAAATTTTGTGTGATAACACAAGTGCCATTGCTCTTAGTAAAAACCCTGCACATCACTCCCATGCAAAACACATAGACATTAGGCATCACTTTCTTAGGGATCACACACTAAAAGGATATATCATTCTTCAATTTATCAGAACACATGATCAACTTTATAACTTTTTCACAAAATCCATACCCTCTGATAGATTTGAATACATTAAACAGAAGTTAGGAATGATAACTGTGAGGTAATATTCCTTCATTAACTTCTTGTTGAACCATTCCCCTTATAGTAATAAACTCCTTTTCATAGGGGGAGTACATTTGTTTGTAATCCTTTCAAAAAAAATACATAATGAGTCTTTCAAAAAAAAATCGTAATGAGTCTTTCAAAAGTTTTTTGTAATGAGTCTTTCAAAAAATTTCATAGTTGGCCTTTCAAAAAATTTTGTAATCAGCCTTTCAAAAATTTTCGTAATCAGTCTTCAAAAATTTTTGTAATGAGTCTTTCAAAAATTTTCGTAATTAGTCTTTTAAAATTTTTCGTAATTAGCCTTTCAAAATTTTTTCATAATGAGTCTTTCAAAAAATTTTGTAATTAGTCTTTCAAAAAAATTTGTAATTAGCCTTTCAAAATTTTTCGTAATGAGTCTTTCAAAAATTTTCGTAATGAGTATTTCAAAAAAATTTGTAATCAGTCTTTCAAAAATTTTTGTAATGACCCGTTCAAAATTTTCGTAACGAAGTTTTCGTACTGGAAATTTTCATAATGAAGTTTTTGTACTGAAAATTTTTGTAATGATGTTTTTGTACTGATAGTTTTCGTAATGGGAATCTTCGTAATGAGAATTTTCGTAATGAGAATTTTCGTACTCATATTTTTTTTAAATTTTTCATAGTGATTTTTCGTAGTGAGTTTTTCGTAATGAGTTTTTCATAGTGAGTTTTTCATAGTCAAATTTTCATTAAGAATAATATTACCTATTATGAATAAACTTCCTAGCCAATCCGAAAGGTATGACTTCCTTACTCAAGTTTTCGTAGTCATTTTTTAATTTCTGGCAGTTTCTTTTTCTTATAAAATTTCTCGGATTCATTTCTTATTAAATCTGAATGTTTTTCTTAAAACCTAAAAATATCGGATTAAAAATTTCCTTGCGGGTATGATTTCAACCGTCAGATCAGATCAGTTAAATTTTCAACCGTTAGATTGGTTTTTGAAGTTCAAAGGTTAGCCTTATTTCCTATATAAAGGGGACCCCCATTTGTTTCCCACATCAATCTTCAAGCTCTCGCATCTTGAAGCTACGCCTCAGTTCTTAAAGCTCGTTCTGAATCTTTCAGTGCTCCTCCATTCAAAATGTCTGTAGAAGCCGCTTCCCAATATATGTCTACCACGAATCCAATTTCAAAATTGAAAGTGTACAGAGAAAGAATGGTCCATCTGCATTTTTACAAGTACGATTCTATAATCTCTAAGAACATCAAGTTGAATGGTTGGGAAGATGTATGTGTATCTAAGATAGGTGTTCAAGATGTGGTCTATCCGGAGCTACTTGTAGAGTTCTATGAATCATCAATCTTCTATGAGGAAGAGGGAAGAGAAAAAATTTTCTTTCAAGTATTATGGGAAGACATACAAACTTACTTACACCAAGACAGCAAGCTTGGTGGGGTTGGAATATGATGGAGAAGCAGAATTTTGCTCACATAAACTTCTGGATGTTCTCGGATGTTTTGTTAAGGTGAAGGCCTTGGAGTGTCTTGGGCTTGATGATGTAAAGACAGCCAAGATTGCTCACCTATCTTCTAATAATCGGATCCTTCAGCTATGGGTACAAGGTTTCTCGGTTCCGAGAAATGGTAAAAAAGATACCCTGAAGAAAAGTGATATATATTTCTTAGATTTCTTGGTGAATCTAAGAAAAATAAATCTCATGAGGCATGTTCTTGTGACAATCAAGAACATCAAGGAGGGAAATTTGAGAGCTCAAATCATCATGTACCCTGCCTAACTATGAAAGTTGATAGTTCGGTGTCTGGATTCTTTTAATATTGCATGCAAGTCTAAGGCTCAGAATTGCAAGGTTAAGCTTGTTAGTGATGATACCTTGAAAAGGATGAATATTTCCTATTCTAAGGAAATAAGATAGTTTTGTAATTTTCCAGAGGAAGAGTCTGAAACCCATCCGGAAAATGTGGAGAAATCTGAGCTAGTGAAGAAGGTTGGTAAGAAGAGGAAATTGAAAGAAGTGGTTGTTGAAGACAAGACCCCCAAATCTAAGGAAATCCAATCCGTACCTCCCAAGCTGAAGAAACACAAAGCATATCCAGATGAGGTGGCTACTAAATGGAGAGAAGATAAGGAGAAAATGAAATAAGGGGATCAACAGTTCGGATTGGACCCTGCTGAGGCTAAGGCCTTAAGAGAAAAAGTTGTGGATGAGTTAGAGAAATAGGCCAAAGAGAAGAAGATGAAGACAAAAATTTCCAAAGCTGAAGTTATACAATCCCTATTGATAGATGTAGAAATATCTTTTGATAATATTCATCTACCGGAAACCTTTCTTGTTGAGCCTTTACCAGAGACCCCTGGAAAAAATTACTTCACTCTGGAAAAGTCTAAAGGGAAATAGTTTGTTGCCGGAGAAGATAAAGGAGCTGGTGAAGAAGTAGAGGAAGAAGTTGTTGAAGAAATAGTAGAAGAAGAGGAAGTATAAGAAGAAGAATAAGAAGAAGTAGAAGAAGGAATCGATGATCTAGATGACCTGATTAAACAAGTGTAATATTATCAAGAGAAAGCAAACCTATCAGAAAAATAACCACTCTGAAATTCTGAGGCCGAGACCTCAAAGCTTGTCACTCCAGGAAAGGGAGATGAGGAAGAAGGTAAGGAAGATGATGACAAGGAAGAAGAGAAAGAGAATGAATTGTCTGAGGAAGAAATCTATGAGAAGCACTGTCTTGAAGAAGGAGCAGAGAAGGAAAAATCAGATGAAGATAAGATTGTTCAAGTATCTGAAAGTGAGGAAGAATCTCCTGATGATGTAGTTCCGAAAGTTGATAAAGATAAGCAAGTGCTTATGTACACCCCAAAAAGAGATATTATAAGGAAAAAGGATGTTGGTGGCTCTTCAAAAAGAAAGTTGGTGGAAATTGAAGAAGTAAAATCCCAAATAAAGGTGTCTGATTCGGAATCATCAGCACTAGGTCATGATTTGTTGTTGAATCTTTGAAGAAGTTGGTGGACACCATTCCGATCTTTCCCGCCATAGACTCCAGATGCCATATGCTTCAACACAGCCAAAATCAGAAATCAGAATCCTTATCCATGGTGATGGATAAGTGTGTGAAGATTGAGGCTGAGCATAGAAATTTTCTCATCAATTATGATGTTCACATAAATTCATGCAGAAAAATGACTCTATGGTCAAAGAAGATTGATGATTACATGGATGAGCTTGATACCTTTCAGAATGATGTTAAAGAAGCTTTTGACACTGAGGCTACAAAGATGAAGAATCTTCAGGATAAGCTGACCCTTGAGCAAAATTCATGGAATCAACAAGTGATGGATCTGAATGGGAAGCTTAACTCGGTTTCTCAAAATTGGAAAAGGGAAAGAGATATCCGGATTGAGATCAAAGAGAAGCTGGAAAAGAAGGATGAATTACTAAAGATGCAGGAAGAGGCCATAAAGGCTCAGGAAGAGGTCTTGAAAGCTCAAGATGAAAGGATTAAAGCCTTATAGAAACAAGCTAAGGAGGACCAGAAATACTTGAAAAAGATGAAAACCCTGTTGAAGAAGTTAATCCCTAAGGAAAAGGAAGACTAACAGACCAATCCGATTTTTTGTTGTAATGTCTTTCCTTGTAAAAATTCATTCAATTCTAATGAAATATTTGGTTGGTTGTATCTTTTGTTTTTATGTACTAATGTTTCAGGTACTTTATTTCTTTTCCATTCCCTTAAATTCTTTTTGAAAATCACAAAGGGGGAGATGGAAAAAGAACTAATCAAAGGGGGGGAAGGAAAAATCTAAAAGGGAGAAGAAAAATTTCTAATTCAAGAACTATACTTAAGAAAGGGGAAGTCTCTCATTAAAAAGTTTTTAGTTCCCATGATAATGAAAATTCCATTCCGGAAATCCAAAATACAATACTTAGAGTTCCTAATCTTAAGGGAAAGTTAGTTGTATTCACCATCATCTATGAACAAAGGGAGATATGTTTTAATTTCAAAGTCTAAAAAAAAATTTATAAGCCCTTATATTCTTTTTCAAAAGGTTGTTTGTGTTTTCCAAAAAGGGGGAGATTGTTGAGTCAATAAGGTTTTCCTTATGACTTTTCCATTCCTTCTTGTTTTGAAAATCACAAACACCTTATACTTAAGTTAATCTATATTTTACTTCTATAAGAAAATTTTCCTTTCCAAAGGAATTTAACCCTACCATATTTTCATTGCTCATATCAATATTTTTCTTAAGTATAAAAATCGGATTCATACCTAAAACCTTAGAATCATATAATATTTAGATATGAAGCATTCTGTTTTAGGATCCGAATTATGGATATGAACTCTAATGAAGTTCCATTCCGAATTCTGGATATGAACTCTAATGAAGTTCCATTCCGAATTATGGATACGAACTCTAATGAAGTTCCATTCCGAATTCCGAGTATGAACTCACTTAAAGTTCCACTCCGAATTCTAGATACGAACTCTCATAAAGTTCCACTCCGAATTTTGGATACAAACTCTCATAAAGTTCCACTCCAAATTCTAGATACAAAATCTCATAAAGTTCCACTCCGAATTCTGGATACGAACACTCACAAATTTCAACTCCAAATTATGGATACGAACATTAATGAGTTCGACTTCGAACTCCATCTATGAGTTCGACTCCGAAATTTTAGGAGTTCGACTCTGAACTCTATAAGTTCAGATTCCGAATTCTAGTGAAACCAAACTCCAAATTTCCTTAGAAATTCAGACTCCATATTTCTACAGAATTCAGGTTCCGAATTCCAATAAAACAGAATCCGAATATCTCTTTATTATAGACTCTAAATTCCATTTTGGTTAGATTCTGAACTTTTGTTTTCTTACATTCTGAACATCATTTTTGCTCATGCTTACACTTTTTTCATTACAAAACGATGTCGTGATTTCAGTTATTGACTAACTATTGGTTGAGTGAAACATGTACAGGTCCCTCCGAAATTCAAGTAAAAATATGACCGTTGGAGGAGGGAGCCGACCGTTAGAGCTTCACCTATAAATAAGAGCTCATTTGAACATGCTCAGGACTTTTGGAAATTTGGTGATCAGAACTTCCTGAAGTGATTTCTAGAGAGAGAAGATCTTATCAACTCTCAAAGCTTCATGAAAAAAGTTTGAACGGATTGTTCAAACTTCTCCTTGTGAAGACTTGATTCGTGCGACTCTGATTGTTTCTAATTACAATCGAGGGCTTCTGGGGATAGGAAGACAGATGTTCCAACACCTTGAAGTTGAGGGCTTCATTGTTGAGGAAGACAGAGGTTCCGACTACCTGATGGTTGAGTGCTTGCGGGGATAGCAATACAGACTCTGATCTTTGTATCGAGGGCTTTCCCTGGTGTGGGTAAGACAGACTTGCTTGAAGTATAAATCAAGGTACCTTTGTCCAAGGTTGTTGGATACCCTTCTATTTGGGTTAAAAGAGTTATTGTTTGTTACTTATTGTTTTACTACTTGTTATTTCGCTGCATTTTGTATTTCTAAGGAAAGTATAACTTTCTTATACTTCCTTAATTTTACTCTGATTTAGTTAGATTCTATACGCTTTAAGGTAGAATCTTAGCTGGTGTAAACTTTTGTTAGGTTTCATTTCCGGAATCACTTTTTCGGAATCTATAAAATCTTTAGTACTCATAGAGGTCTTGTGAATTATCATGTTTAACCTTGTTAAACAGAAGCATCCTAAAAAATTCCTAAGGGAATTTTTAAAAGGTACAATGCACCCCCCCCCCCTCTTGTATTTGAGAATATCATTCTTATTTCGATCCAATGTTTGGTATCACATAGTATATCATACTCATATTCATACCATCCTAACACATATTTTCACCATCTATCATCCACTAACCCATTGTCAGGTCTCTCTATCTCAGTCACAACCTATACGTGCAGTTGAATCCCAGAAACTAGCTTCGTGTACAGCTCTCAATCCTACCAAAGATCCCTAAATATGACCCAATACCTGGGTACCAAATATCTGAGATGTATTATTGTAGAACTTCTCCAGATGGATGATTGATCCACATGAACATCACTCCTTTGGATCCCACTCTCATTGAGTTTGAACATGTCCCAGCAGCCCACACTAGAAACACACCATCGAAGGACCACTCTTCGGTGGCCTGCCTGAGTCTCAAACTAGACTTATAAGCTAATACTCCTCATAATATTACTTATGACCACATTAAACATCACCGATGAGATCACATGATGTCATCACCCTACTTTAATATGATCGGTCTATCAAATTTCTCTCATAAATTAGTGTATGATTCACCACCTCAGAGAATGAGGAAAACCTAAAGATGTTTACCTACACCCTGAAGGCATACCGTAAACCATCCTCAAAATTTAACACCCCCATAATTTCACACCCACCATAGAAGGTGAAAAATAGGATTGGTAAGTGAAATTTTCTGCATAATCCATGACGAACCTATCACCCCATAAGAGATTCATGAACTTGCGAGGTACATCCACCCTCAGCGTCTTAGGGAAGAAGTGCTCAAATAACCTATCCCTGAAATATATCTTAAGTTGGTACCTCGTTTATTCATTCCTGAACAGGTACATCCCACCAATTTTTTTTTCGGTCCTCTAAGCATTTATGTCACAAACTTCACCCTCTGACCTAGGGGTGACTCAAGCTACTCAAAGATAGTATTCACTAACTTGATCTAGTTCTCCACCACATGTGGTCCACCCGCACCCTGAAATAATAATGGGTGATGATACTATAAATCATGAGTCATATATGTCATATAGTCTCATCTCTATGATCTCTCCTTTCAATACCTTGTATGACACGAACCAAGATATCCTTGAGCTACTCATAAATAGATGGCCCAAATTCTTCCATCTTTTGTGGTTGTCCCTCTTGTATTAGAGAATAAACTAATGCCTATACCTATGTATCATGATCAACTTGACCCTCTAGGAATCATCAAAACCCTTAGGGGACTCATCCTATGAACACTTATGAAGAACCATATCATCGCCCTCCTGATGCTCCAATGGAAGCCATCTTGGTTGCATCCTGTAAAATACCAAATACCTTTGACAAAAAATATAAAAACCATATATATATATATCCGATATCAGTAAATATATAATAGGAAATGTATATCTCCACCCTTACACTCCCCTACCACACCCATGCCACATGATATCTGGCATCATGGCCCATTACCTATTCATATCAAAGTCTAGAATCACATGCAATCCAACCTCATGGCCCCTCTCCTACGAATATTAGAGTTATTTACCACTTATAGTCCTGCCTCATTCCCCCTTGACTACCCATAAAAGAGTAAAGCATCACATATCACATATTATCGATCTAATGTTGCCGAGTAGAATGCCACCAAAAACGCTAAAGAGGAAAACATTGTTTAGCTTCTATGATGAAACTTTGAAAAACTCACCCCCTTATATCATCCGTGTCTACCCTTATCAGGTATAGGTCCATATATCATATTTCAGCCTCACTGGGAACTACATAGATAGTCTAGCTAAGTATAATTTCATCCAAAGTATAAGTTGGAAGATACCATTTAGATTCCCTGTTGAAACTTTGAGAAGCCCAACCCCTCTTAACACACTCCATGATGCCAAGAAATTATTTATCGGAACATACATATATCAAGTCACCCTATGTGCATACCATGATCAATAAACACCCCCCCCCCCACACACACCATATCGGGTTAAGGGTCAAACCACATAACAAATAACCATCACACCCAATTGTTCCACTTGTGGTGGAAATAAATCAACTATTAAATCACATACTATAACATAAATTTCTCACCCCTGGAAACTTGGTATGTCACCTGTGCATGGGGATGCAGAAACCCAAACACAATCTCCTTACCCAATTCTAACTATACCCTAGTATCTGATCTACCATAGACCAAATAGTAAAACCCAAAAAGGAAAATAAAACTTTTATGATACCATTTTTAGTTCCATATCCCAGTTTTCTACCCAAATAGTGCTCTAGTCTGGTTGGCCGCTAGACCTTAGGTGCGCCTCTATATATGATAAAGGTTTTTGACTAGTAACAATGGTTTTAAGAGGTGATAGTGGGGAGACTATACCCTATGGTGGTGATGATAATATTTTTCTAAATAAATATAACATAGAGTAAGAAGACCATAACCCAGTGGAATTAATAGAAAGAAACAACATAAACATAGTAGATAGTAGCAGAATAAAATATCCCAAATGCATTATACCATTTTCAGATAATACAACTTGTAATAATAGGTCATTAAAAACAATATACAAGTCCACCCAAGGATAAAAATATAGGTACATATGTATAATTCAAGAAAAATATCAAAAGGAATCTCTTTACTGATGTATAGGAACCACCTGGTGCCCTATTATCCATCCCATACAAAAGGTACATATATGATCACTAAGGTCTATCTCCCAAGACTTAATCCTTATCTGATCTCTAAAGCATAAAATTGAAACACATCCTAAGGGGGATTTGTAGAGTGTGAGAATGATCTCAATAGGTCACCCCCAATGTTTTTATATATTACATCCATAATTATGTAGGTTTATGTAAAATATAAATAAAAAAATGCACACACATTTAATAATTAACCCACTTCCCTTATTCACAACAGCCACTAGAGAGTGTTCACCTACTTCATAAAGTGCTCGTATAATCTAGAAATATGTGCCCCAAAATATATATATATATTCCATATAGGAAATGTCTGCATATACATATTTGTAGTAAATGGAATCCATGGATTAGTGCCCAGGCATCCCCTAATGAATATTATAGCTGCATATCCCTCAGTCACCTCCCCTAAAAATATCAATCTCACCTCATGTCAACTGATACCTCTCATTCCATCATCAAGTTTCTGGTGTCCTGATGGCATGTTCATCAAGTCCTTGGTCCCTCATACCTATTCTTAGAAAATCACTATCATATAAACAACCTGAAGTCCTAATGCATGATGATATCCATACTCTAATAAATAATCACCATTAGCTCAACAACCTGACGTCCAAAGTCATGGAGATTTCCATCCTCTAATAATCATGGACTAACTAATTTAATATAACAGTGATCCCCGACCCCCAACAGATGTTATCAAAACCATAAACCAATTATTTTTCACCATACACATGGATTTATATGGTGAGAACCTCCTACACAATCAATGGTAAACACCATCCCCTAAACTAAAAAGTCTATAGAGGCCTCTACCCATAATGAGTGGTCAACACCACCTAAATTGAGACTTGTCTATATGCACACGACACCAATGACACATCGTCCAACAATGGTGATCATAAATCACTAATCATACCCAAGATACATCATTCGACACCTAATGCCCCTATGACCTCACCACTAAATCCTTATGGTCAACACCCTCTATGGCATCCCACCTTTTTATTACATAACTTTTCATTAACATGGTAGAAATAGAGGATCCTTTAATGTTTATTTTTCTATAAAAAGGTTAAATAATATATGAAAACATAAAAAATATTCTAATCAACTTGAAAAGATTCATCATAGGTTCATCATAAGTACATTTATTGCATCTCATAACCTGGTGACATACATCAATGAAAAGGGTGAGCACAAGGCCTAGTAAGTGAAAGCAAGGGAAATAGTTTACATGTGACCATAATAAATATCAATAAGAATTTGGAGAATATCATAAAGGTATAATAAAAGGAAAAAAGGGGAATATCATAATAAAAATAACATGAATCATAACATGAAAATTTGGTTACAACATTTAATTTATAAATTCATAAGCATATCATCAAAGAGTCATAAAAATTACCAAGGTTATTTACTAAGGTATCATATAACATGTCATATCTAGAGATTAAATTATTTACCCAAATCATTGGATAGATATCAGAGCACAACATTCATATGTATTAATTAATGTAAAGCACATATATCATAATAAACCATTTCATAAATAACCCATGTAGAATAAAAGAAAATGGTTTTTTATCAAAATCATGGCGTTTTAAAAATAAATTCTTAAAGAAAAGTTTATTATGTCTTTTTTAACCCACGGAAATGGAATGAGGGTTTTCTATATGTAACTCCCCGACCCCAAAAGCCCAAAGCTGATGAATTATTTTTATGCATTTACATGATTACAAGTAATCAAGTCTCGAAGGAATGATCAGTTTAGCAGTATTGGAAAATAGATTACATACTTGAACGTTACACAACACGTTCTAACATAAAACACAGCATAAATAATCCTTTGAGAAATATATTATTCCGCTAATATAACCATGCATATCAATCATATTACACTTCTTATCATCCAAGTAAAATAAAACATAATAAAGGGGTGATCTCAGATGCTCAGTAAGGATAAAAAATTTAGCAAAATCCATAAACTTTTAAAGATGTATAGTAAAAACAACAGCCTTTTAAACATAAAATTGAAAATAATATAGAAAAAATAAATAAATAATTTCCATATAAAAATGAACATGGATATTCTAATAGTATAATAATCACATGTAATAACTAATTTCATAATGAGGGAATTCATAATGTCAGACATAATAACTACTACATCAAGACCTTGTGCCATGACCATTCACAAATATTCTGTCAAGGCCTTGTTCCAAGAAACCAATTTTTCTCATGAGACCTACTGATGAATTTTGGGGCTATAGCTGGCCCCACACATCACTTACTAAGTACAATTCATTCCTCATATGTAAAGGGTGAAGCATAACATAAACATCTGTATTGAAACTAGCATACGAAATGTTAATACTTTAACCATAAACCATGAATGGTATAAAAATATCACATCCATAGTCAAACATATCATAACTCATTAAATACAATATGAAATATATTATTGTAATAAATTAACCTCAATCAAGAATATCATTCATTAAAGTAGGTTGGCATAGTTGAAATTAATCAGTAAATATATTTGATAGAAATAATCCTTTTTCATGAAATCATTTAAAAGTTGCACAATTTATAAATGAAGTCATTTAAAATAGATTTTTGAATCAAAGTTCCTCATACAACTTTGAAACATTTGAATGTAATTAAAATTTTCAAACATTTATGTTCATATTAATAAATCCTTAAAATCATTTTGAAACATGGGCATTAATTAAAATATTTAGAAAAATAAATATTTAAAACATCTAAAATGACGATCTAGTTAAAGATTCCCTTCTATAAAACCTTAAAAGATTCCTTTTGAAAACATTTTTATGAAACTTGGTCATGGATGATAAATATTTCCCAGTAGATACATACACATAAACAATCTCAAATAATAATGAGATTGAGGAATTGACCCTTACCTTGAACTTTCCTTTAGTAGAGGGTACATTTAACCTCAATTATAATGACCATAGTATTTAATTAAAATATACCAAAACCATATTCATATTTATGATATCATATATGATTCATTTATGATATTATATTACCCATTTAATAATAATTTCCATGTTAAAGTAAAATTTCGGGTAAGAATCACTTTCTTTATTATACGTGTTTTAACTTGTTATTATTGATCATATCACTTAGATCATGACTTAAATAATTCCATAATATAAAACAAGATTTATATATCATATATATTAAGATTAAAAATATGTATAATATATATATATAAATTAAATGCAAATACCGTTTATGAAGATGGTAATCCTTACCTACACATGAAGGTTGTTTCCGTTTTCTTATCATATAGTATGGAAGTAAGTAAACGGAACATATTTATCTACATAAATATATATTATTACAGTAGAAATATTATTTCTTATATATCATACGTAATCAATATATATATATATATTATCTTGAATGGTGATCGTTGAAGATGATTCTCATCGCGCCGTCAAGACGGTAAGTCGTACGTAGGTACGAGCAACAATATCATTCTATTAATGGTGAAAATGATGTTTAATTGGATGGTATATTATATATACAGAATCATTATCATTTTATATTAATTATTGACATTAATAATACTCATTATTATACCCATCCAAAAAATGTAGTATTGAATAACAAACTACACCACGACATGGAGATGGTAAGCTGTACGTACGCACGCATGGTGACTTTTTCATTCATAGGATGGATAGAATAATGAATATGTTTGTACCATATTTTTAATAACATATAATTATTTATAAGGTATTGTAGTTATTATTTTATTATGGAAACAAAAAAGAGAGGAAGTGGAAGAACAAAACAACTTTGAAAGGGGTGATGAAATAATTACCTCTTCTTCATGTGCCTCCTTTTCATTTGAACAAAATGGATCCCTAAGTTGGCTTTATGACCAAATTAATGCCTCTAAGTTGATTTTAGGGAATTTTGGAGGATATTTTAGTGCTTTTTGGCTGATACAAATAGATTTGGAGGTGTGAATTTAAGAGAAGGGGAAGTACCCTTTTATAAGAGGGGTTAGGGGCACTTTAGGAAAATCTGAAATATTAATTTATTATAAAATTATTTTTGGTTTATAATAGATCCAAATGGATTTATTTATAGTCTATGGTGTTTATGGGTCTAAATACTCTCAAAAAATAGGTTTTAGATAAGTTTAGGTTACAATATAAACCTTGTATTTTAGATTTAACTATTAGTTAAATAGTTTAACTTTTACTATGTCTTCTGGTATTTTTATACTACATGGTTAATATAGTTACAATAAAATGACAAGAAAGCCTAAAGTGGTTAATTAATGAAATATATAACATTATATAAGTATTTCTACCGAATCTTATATTTTTAGGAATATTATATCATTTAATAATATAGTATTTGTTTTAAAAATTCATTTATGTCAATTTTGACATTATTTAGTATTTGGTTTTTTTAAATGTCATAACAACTTTATTAATTCTAAAAAATAAATTAAATCAACCCTAAAATGTCATATTCACCTATAAAAGTTTTTTATGTCATCAAAAGTTTCAATTTACATTTATTTTAATATTTATAATATCAATTATTTTAATCTTTCATTAATAAGGTAATTACTACATCATCATTGTGTCATAAATAAATTTAAATATATAATGTCTAAAAATTATAAATAAAATATCTTGATGTAGGAAATATTTTTATCTTTCTAATGAATATTTATTGTAAAATTTATCATAGGTGTAACGCGATATTAAAAATGGTTTAGTTATTAAACTCTGAATTTAACACTTTTAACTCTTCTTTAAATAAAATATAATAAATGTCCTATTCTAACACAAATGGATCAAAAAGGATCTTATTTTTTTCATAAGGGTTATTTTGGTTGAAAAAAATAATCCAATATAATTAGTAGATGTTTTGGGGTAATTTTATATTATTATAGTATTATTCCTACCTTTAATCACCCTATTTACTTTTAACCATAGTAAATAAAAATCAAAAGTTACTATTCTCCAAAAATTATTTTCATCCTATTTAATCACATTTTACTTACTTATGAAAATCTTGTCTGTCAGATTTTTTAAATTCAATTCATAGAAGCGGTAAAATTACATTTTATGTAAATTTACAAATGTGCCTAGAAGGTGGGTAAAAGATGTTAAAACATTCAATAAAATTTCATATATGCAATCTTATTATAAAATGACTCAAATGACTTAAAATGGAATAATATATTTATTATGTATCTATTTCATCTTTAATATAAATTTTAATTAAAAATAATTATTTAAATGAAAAAGTCATTTTTTATGTACTCTGTAGTATTCTTCGCTATTCATCAAAAATTGAATGTTTTCAAAAAAATACCAAAAATTCACCTTAAGATACTTTTGGTATTCCAAATTCAAAAATGAAGTCTATTTTAAAAAATTCAATTTTTAGGTGTTTCTAAATTTATTTTTATCACTGTTCAAAAAAGGATATAAAAGTAGTTATTTTATGAAAATAGTTTTTCAAAATATATATAACTACTTTAACAAAACTTATACATTTTAATATAAATATGTTTTATTTTTATGAAAAAAACAATATTTAATTTATTTATTTTCTATTAGTATCATAATATTTACTTGAAAAATAAATATATCGTTTAAATAATTATAATACTAATGTGTTGTTTTGTAGAAACTCAATCTTACGTATAACACCAGGTAAGTCAGTGTTGTGTGAAATATAAGCTATTAAATTACTTTAATGTACTATGAAATATTGGAGTGTTTCATTCTCCACTCCTTCAATAAACTATTTCCTCACAATATATAATTTTTATTCGAAAATAAAAGGTTGAAAATATAAAATACCTTTGTGGAAAACCCACATCGGAAATAGGGTTAATAAAATTTTAACTTAATAATAGGAAAAGAGAAATGAAAAAGTCACCACCATATTAGCATTTCGAATAAAATATCATTGGTGGAAATTAGAGACACATAATTGGAGGGAAAACGTAAATATTTATAGGGAGTGATTAAGGTCATAAATTACAAACAAGTGGACAATAAATGGATAATTTAGGGCCTCAAAGCCATAAATCGATGATGATTTAACATATCATCAGTTCAACAAAAAATAACGTATTAGGATAACACATTTTTTCTTTTAAGATCCTTTACCTAAATATTAAGAATTAATTTCTTCATTTATTAATAAAACAAGAATACATGACAAGTAGAGTTCCATTCTTTAACTAATTTCTACCATAGACTCTTCTTTCACTCCAAAAGATAATAGAAGTCAAAGATATTCTATTTAACCATATAATGTAGTGTTCTAAAAAAATTATTTTATAATTCATCTATCATAAAATTTTAAAAAATACTAAATTATACAAACCAGCACATCATGTAGGCCAGTGGTAGGTGATGCACCCTTGTCTCCCTTCGGTTACGGGTTCAAGTCTCGCGGCCTTGCAGGATGCGACGGGTTGCCGCCCGACCTCTAGGTTGTCCTTTTCATAACAATCCAAAAATAATATTAATAAATTTTTTAACCATAAACAATACTATCCAATTTCCAACATAATCCATTCCAACCTTTAGACTTATCCAAAATACTTATGTCAAAACTCTCTCTAAATGGTCTCTAAATTTCCAAAATCAATTGTAACATCAAATTCCCAAACAACGTAAAGGTGATCTTATTATCACATACTGAAAATATAAATACCTTCATCATATTAAAACCTTAATGAAAACAAAATTAACTGCAATACAATACTTATATATATCAAATTCTTATTATAACCAGAATATAATTCTTGAATCCAAAAACAAAGATACATTAATTATTCCACTTCGATTGTAGTAAAAACATAAGGTTGACCTTGATCCATTTGCTTTTTCTGAGATATATTTTCTTTAGTGCTTTATACAATCACTTTCCTAATGTCCTATATCTTTACAATTATAACATTTCACATCTTCTTTTTTCCCTTACAATCACGAGCCTGGTGACCTTTTTCACCACATTTGTAACAATCTCTCAGTATTTTTAGGAAAGTACCTAGGTGTTTCATCCCATAATTATCACATAAGGGAAAATCCTTCTTTCCCTTTTTCCCTTTATCTGTATCTTTCACCACTGTTCTCTTATTATCTTTCTTAACTTTAATGTAATAAGACTTAGAGAATTCCTTTTCTATATTGATAGCACACAAGACTATATCTTCGTACAATGACAAATATTGTAATACCAATGACCGTCAAAGGAATAGTTTTATCCCATAAAATAATTGATCAATATTACATATTGGGTTACGTATTTAGTCTGCATCATGCCTTGCTAACCTTGTGAAGTTAGTCTCATACTTTGAAACATTATCGTCCTCTTCTTATCTAGCTTCCCTTCAAAGCCATAGGACTCAATGAATTCATTACTTATCTTATTAACACATGATATTATTTCCTCATATTATACGAATACATGGGAGGCTATTTCCCTTCTAAATGTTGGCTTAATACCATGAAATATTGGATCCTTCTTACTATTTGGAACATGTGCATCGGTGGGATAGTCATTCCTTCTACTAGGAACCTTTTCTAAACAATTCCATACACTATATTAGGTTATTAATCATAATTCATGATTCTAAACTAGTTAAATACTTATCATAAATTATGAATATCTAATCTAATAATCATAAATATGGTTCCTTTGAGGACATAATTACTCATAAATCCTTTATAATTATTTTTAAAGAAAATATGAATTATCCTAAGCATATCCCCTAGGAGTGTCAAACTAGGTGTGCAGTAAGTATCATTGTCGTGTACTAGGTTACCCCGATTCAAGCCCAGAATACCATGTCAGAGTTGTTACCATAAGGTAAATCTATTCCAAAACCACATCCACATGTAGTATTCAGACAAGGATGTATTGCTTAGAATATCCACATAATCCCTACATTACCGAAATTATAATGGGTTATCCTATACTTATCCTCAAAGTCTATCATAGGGTTATAATCCCTAATCTAAGTATTATAAATATATTTCCAAGGTTGTTGATAAAATTCCTCTGATACTAACTATAACACCCCAACCCTATAATCCTAGAGACAGTGCATTATTTTGATACATTAGCATAATTACAAGGAATAAAGTCCCAAAGGATGGATCAGTTCAGCAGTCTTGGAAAATAGATTACATACTTGAATGTTACATAACACTTTATAACATAAAACACAACATAAATAATCCTTTTATAACTCCATTATTCCTCTATCACAACCCTTCATATCAATCATATTACCCTTATTGGTATCCTGGGAAAATAAAACAAAAGAAAGGGGTGAGCTCAGATGCTCATTAGGGATAGATAAGTAAGCGAAAGCTGTAAACTTTTAAAGATGTATAATAAATACAGCCACCATTTAAACATAAACACGAACATAATTTGAAAAAAATAAATCAAAAATTACCATATAAACATGCACATGGATATTCTACTAGTCTAATAATCACATCTAATAACTAATTTCATAATAAGGGAATGCATAATACTGGACATAATAACTAGCACATGAGCCTCAGGCCAGTTGGTGAGGTATCCTTAAGTGCATCCACAAGACCCAGGTTCAAAACCAGATAGAGGCATATTTCTGGGGGGTACTATAGCAGTACTATACACTACATGATATTGTAGCAGAATGTACATTGTACAAGTACTGTAGCATAACTGTACATTGTGCAGGCACTATAGCAGGCATTATAGTAGTTACTGTAGCAGGTAATATTCGGTACTATAGCAGCTGGAACTATTCACCTTGGGCCACCGGTTTGATCTTGGAGTCCTTAAGGCTTTCAAGCCACCCATTCCTTCGGATCAGTAGGGCTTTCGGGCCACCTTTAAGGCCTTTGGGCCACCTCAAGGCCTTCGGGCCACATGTAAATTCCCCAGACACACTATAAGAAAAAGAGAAGCCACAAAAGAGGATTCAGAGCAGGTGCACTCACCAGAGCAGAGCCAAATGGATATGGAAGAATGAGAGGGTATGTCTATGCCATCGGGACCAGAATTTTCTTGCACAAGAAGCTTAGCCAAATGGTCATGCGAAGGTGGAGAGCTACTATCATGATGTAGATGCTGGGGAGGGGTAGTTCCTTGTAGATTGTCTGGTTTAATTCCTTAAGACCTTAGGGTCATGTAATCTTCTAAGCCCACGAGCCATGTAATCTCTGATCCTATAGGTCTTTTAAAGGTTGCCCCTCATCCCTTGATAGGGGTGTTATCAAAAATAAATAAAAATGAAGGCCTTTGGACCATTCAGGCCGGACATAATAACTAATACATCAAGGCCTTGTGCCAAGACCATTCACAAATATTCTCTCAAGGCCTTGTTCCAAGACACTAGTTTATCTCATGAGACCTACCAATGCATCGAGGGGATATAGTGGGCCACACTTGTTACTTACTAAGTCCAATGCATTCCTCATATGAAAATGGTGAAACATAACAAAACATTCATATTAAAACTAGCATACAAATTGTTAACGATTTAACCATAAACCATGAATGGTATAAAAATAGCACATCCACAGTCAAACATATCATAACTCATTAAATACAATATGGACTATATTATTATAATAAATCAACCTATATCAAGAATAATATCCAATAAAGGATGTTGAAATAGTTGAAATTAATTACTAAAAATATTTGAGTGAAATATCCCTTTTCCATGAAATAATTTAAAAGTCGCACAATTTATAAGGTAAGTCATTTAAAATATATTTTTGAATAAAAGTGCCCCATACCACTTTGAAACTTTTTAAAGGAATTAACATTTTTACAAATTTATGTTCATATGAATAAATCTTTAAAATCATTTTGAAAATATTGTCATTAATTAAAAAATTTAGAAAAATAAATATTTAAAACATATAAAATAATGATCTAGTTATAGAGTCCCTTACATAACACCTTAAAATATTCCTTTTGAAAACATTTTTATGAAACATAGACATGGATGATAAATATTTTCCATTAGATACATACACATAAACAATCTCGAATAATAATTAGATTGAGGAATTAACCCTTAAATTGTACTTTCCTTTAGTCGATAGTATGTTTAACCACGTGTATAATGACCATAGTATGTTACTAAATTATACCAGAACCATATTAATATTTATGATATCATATATGATTAATTTATGACTTTATACTACCCATTTAATAATAATTTACATGTTAAAGTAACATTTTAGGTAATAATCGCTTTCTTTATCGTACGTGTTTTAACTTATTACTCTTGATTGTATCACTTAGATAATGATTTAAATAATTCCAAAATATAAAACATTATTTATATATCATATATATTAAGAATAGAAATATTTATAAAAGATAGATAAATTAAATGGAAACACCGTTCATGGAGACGGTAATCCTTACGTACACATGAATGTTGTTTCTGTTTTCTTATTGTATAGTATAGAAGAAAGTAAATGAAATATATTTATCTAAATAAATATATATTATTATAGTATAAATGTTATTTCATATATATCATACTTAATCAATATATAAATTTTTATAAAAATTCATAACTGTTGAACATTGAAGATGATTCTCATCACGTCGTGGAGACGGTTAGTCGTGCGTACGCACAAGCGAAAATATCATTCTATTGATGGTGAAACAATGTTTAATTGGATGGTATATTATATATAAAGAATAATTAACATCTTATATTAATTATTTATATTAATTATACTCATTATTATACCCATACAAATAATTTAGTGTTGAATAATAAACTACACCACGACATGGTGACGGTAAGCTATACGTACGCACGCATGGTGACTTTGTCATTCATAGGATGGATAGAATAATGAATATGATTCTACCATAATTATAATAACATCTAAGTATTTAGAAGGTACTATAGTTATTATTTTATTATGGAAACAACAAAGAAAGAGGAAGTGGAAGAAGAAAAGAACTTTGAAAGAGGTGATGAAATAATTACCTCTTCTTCAGGTGATTTCTTTTTATTTGAACAAAAGTGCTCTTTAGGATGGATTTTTGATCAAAGTAAGGAATCTAGGTTGAATTTAAGGTATTTGGGAGGATATTTCATCAGCGTTTTGCTGATCCAAATGTTGGTCGGAGTGGATACTCAAGAGGGGGGTGAATTGAGTTCCAATTAAAATTTTCTGTTAAAAACAATGTTTATTAAAATCCCCCTATTTCAAAAACAGATTAAACTGTAGTGAATTTATACAGATTATAAAGGTTCAATTAGTTTCTCAAAGATTGATTAGTTCTCAGTTAACTTAATCATATGATTAAATTAACTTTTGAAACTAACTTACTGGTTTATAATAAATATAAACACTTGCGAGTTTAACTATCAAAGTAGCTTTGAAGACAAATTATATTTCAAAGTAATAACAGCAGAATATGAAATAAATATGTAGTATGGATATAGTATGTAGCTAAAAACACAGAGAATTAACCAAGAGGTTCAGTCTCAAGCTGAGACTTAGTCATCTCAAAAGTTTATATAAAAATGATCCACACCCTGGATCAGGGTTAACAACAGTGAACACACTATCCAGGTCACAAGACCTCTACCACAGTTCTGCGTGGGAAAACAAACAACAGCTTAGAGCTGTCCAGGTCTCACACGACCTCTACCACTATCCACAGTGGGAAATGAAGTGTAAAAAGGTTTTCTGAGGATTTACAGATCCTCCAGTGAAAGTACAGGAGTCAGTGTGTGTGTTTAATACAGCAGATAACACACACTGCTCAAAATGTAAAACAAATGTATCACAGAGCAGAGATGTAGAGTTTAGAAATGGCTCTGGTGATTTTAGTGTAGCTCTGGACTCTTTTGTATTTGGTCAGAATTTATTCTGAGTCCTCTTCTCGTTTTTGTTTGAGAATAAGAGTGTCGTATGCTTCAGGTTCAAAGGCAGTGAGATGTAGTCGATGAAGTTCTTCAATGTTCTTTTGTATGCACAGAACTCTTCTTGAGTAGGCTTGATTGTGTATGAGGTTCTGTTCTGCTTGGTTATTCCTCTTCTTTATTTCCTCTATATTCTTCTTGTGTTCTTCTATCTACACTTTTCTTCAGAAGAGTCTTCTTGTATTTATGTCACGTGCTTCGGAAGATAGAAAAAGTTTCCTTTCTGCAGGTACGAGGTACGGTTTCCTGACATCCGACAACCTTTATTAATTAATTGACAGAGCATTAAAATATACCAAATATGACCATTGGTTAGATTAAATAAAGATAAAGATAAATAAATTCAAATAGTTGTTTATGACTATTGAAGAATCAAGTGATCGGTAGGTCATCAGCATTAGTGATTAATGATCGGTGACTCAGATAGATCAGCATCGGTGGATCAGACTGATCAGCATCAGTCTATCATCTGATCGGTGAGCCAGTTTGATCAGCATCAGTGAGTCATTTGATCTGTGGCTCATTTTGATCAGCATCGGTGATTCATTTGCATCGGTGAGTCATTTTTCATCGATGAGTCATTTTGCATCGGTGACCCATTTTGATATCGGATCAGTGCGACCGTTGTCCTTTGATATTGGATCGGTGCTTCCGATGTCTGTTGATATTGAATCGGTGCTTCCGATGTTTGGATCAGTGCTTCCGATGTCTGTTGATATTGAATCGGTTCTTCCGATGTCTGTTGATATTGAATCGGTGCTTCCGATGTTTGGATCGGTGCTTCCGATGTCTGTTGATATTGAATCGGTGCTTCTGATGTCTGTTGATATTGGATCGGTGCTTCCGATGTTTGGATCGGTGCTTCCGATGTTTGGATCTGTGCTTCCGATGTCTGTTGATATTGAATCCAGAAGACTTCCAAAATACTTTGTAAGTCAATAAGCATAGACAAAAACATGATAACAGATTCATTCACAGATTGTAATTAAGTTTATGAGAAATCTAACCAGATTAAGCATTAATGGTATGTGATGATTTGTGATTATTAAAACATCAATCATAGACATGAAATCAACAATATTCCAGAGGGCTCAACAATCTCCCCCTTTTTGATAATCACAAATCTTTATCATAAAATATAAACAATATGATATATCATTAATAAAAACATAATGAGAATTAAACCATAAAGAGAATAAATATAAAGAGATATATAAATCTCCCCCTTAATTTAAATTTCCCATATATATTATACAGATTTCTCCCCCTAAGATATATACATCTTTTCTCCCCCATATATCTCTCCCATACATCTTTCTTCTCCCATATATCATTCTTTTTCTTCTCCCCTTTGGGATAATCAAAAAGGAGGGAAAACATATAAGTGAAAGTGAAAGTAAAAGCAGTCAGCATAGAGTAGAGAGGAAAAAAATTGATAAAGTACAGAATATTACAAGCATCACATTGTTTCACCCTATCAAAAACAATACACAACTATTTGTTGGGATACAAAGGGGATTTGCCTTTGTCTTTGGGATCAATAGTGGGTAAGTTTGAAGGCTTGGAGGCAGGCTGTACTTGGCGAATCTGAAGTGGTGGTAGGACAACTCGGGCAGGTGTAGGAGCAGGTGCCACAGAGGGTTGTTGTGGAGAAACAGGAGCTGGTTGAGAAGCTTGCTGAGGGACTGGTCTTAACTGAGATAGAGCTTGAGCAACAGATAGCTGATTTGGAGCTACATCAGAGTCACTGAGAGGTTCAGAAGTAGGAACTAATATTGCAGTGTCTTGTGCATTCAAATAGGGCTTCAAAAGATTAATGAAGTCTTGAATGACTTATGCTCCATACTTCATAGCTTTTTCAAAATCATCTTTATTCTCCATGAACTGTGCCAAGGAAGGGATATAATCTTGCAACTGATGGACTTGAGTTTTGAAGGCCTGAGTGACTGGAGGTAATTTGAGATTCTCTGCCAACACCTTGAAGTTTGCAGCCATTTCATGCTTTGTATAAATCTTGGAAAAGTAATTATCAACTTTCTCTTTGATCTCTTGCAGAGCTTTCTTAGCATCTGTTGAATACACCAATGCAATCTTATGACTGTTATCACAGAGCTCTTTCATCTTCCTCAAAGATTCTAAATCAAGAATTTGTCTAACAGCAGCTAACTCATCATGCACAACTTCTCTTAGAGCTTCTAGCTCACGGGTAGTGATCTTGGTTACCTTGCCTGTACTGGCTTGGCCAACTATGTGAGTTAACTCAGCTTTCAACTTCCTCAGGTCAGACTTGTTGAGATGTTCAATCAAATTTCTCAAAACATCCATCATACTAGAGATGGTTGATCGGAATTCGCTGGATAGAGATACCAAGACTGTGTGAAGATCCTTTACAGTCTGATTCAAAAAGGCTATGTGCCTGCCAATAAGGTCACCATTATTGGCCAGGTCTGGCTTCACAGCCTTAGATACTCTTTGTGAGAAGGCTTCCAATGAATTTTCAGAAACTTGTAAAGACACTTGAGTAAGAGCATTAGAAATTTCTTCTCTAACTGTGTCTCTCACAGTAGTTAGCAATTCAATATTAAACTTATTAAGATCAGCTTGAGAGGTTCCAGAACCAGGTAAATTAACATTTGTAGGATCAACAGCAGGAACAGACCTTGCTTCTCTTGGGAGGTTCCTCTTCACAGCTGCAGCAGATTCTGGCATTGCTTCTTCTTCTTCAGAATATTCTAAGCCCAACACAGCATAACCAGGGTAGTCATCCGAAACAGCAGCACACAGGGTGTATTTTGGTTTCTCATAGCTTGTTGTTCCACTGATTTTTGGTGAATCAACCTTGCCACTGATATGTATTTCTTGTACTGACTGAGGTGATTCTATTGGATCTTCAGAAAGACCATCCACTGGTCTATTATCACCATCAACAGCAGCCTAAGCATCATCAGCACGTCCATCATCACTCTTCTCAGAAGCTTCACTATGATATTCTTCAGTATCAGAATCTTCTTCATCACCAAGAATAGGTTCTGATTCTGGTAGGGCTAAGGGTGGACTAGCAGGTCCAAATTCTATTCTTCTTTTGGGACTAGCAGTGTCAGGATCACTCCTATCATCAGGAGATGACATACTTCCTTCCTCAGTCGCAGCTTCTTCTTGCTCTTGGGCTTTGGTGGCCTCATCCTTTTCTTCTTCTTGCTCATCATCATCATAATAAACTGGTTCCTCATCTGGTTTCAATCCATGGTCTCTCAAATCCTTTGGCCTCTTGCCATGATCTATGGGATTGTAGGCTTCATACAATTTATCTTCATCTGAAACCTAGCACTTCTTCCATGGATTCCAATTGATTTTCATCCTCTTGCAGATCTCTTTGTTGAGACAGAAGGTATGATCTGTTTCATCAACTTCATCATCTTCATCAATACATTCTAGATTCTTGAGAATGGTAGATATCATCTTTGAATAAAATAAGGCAGTGGATTTCTTGGACGGTTTTACCATTCCAGCTATGTGCACCATCACATATCTACACAGATTGATCTTCTCATGTGTTTTCAGAAGAAACAACAGGAAAACATCCGGGTACTTTACAGCAGCAAAATCTCCTCTCATAGGGCAAAGTTGGTGCTGAATAAACTTGAAAAGAAGTCCACATTCACCATCTAATTCTGAAGCTGTGATTCTCCGTGACTCTCTATTTCCAGTCAGAAGCTCTAGAGATAATTCATAAGAGAAGTAATTAGATGTTGGAGGAATATTCCCAGCATAATCCTCATATCGACCTTCATGAGGTACATTCAAGCACTCAGCCCACTGCTTAGATGAGAAGGATATTTTCTTTCCTTTTACCACAGACGACATCTTGGCATCCTCCACACCATCTAAAGTGATTTCCAGATTCATATAGAACTCATGTACCATCTTCGGGTTGTCTATTCGAGAGTTTTCAGAAAACCTGTCTATCCATCCTTGCGATTCAAGAACTTGCAGCAACCGTGACTTACTTGACAAAAGCCACGCAGAGCTGACTTCTCTTTCTACAGTAACAATCCGAGTTTCCAGGTTCGGATTTACTGATCGTTGAGAGGTACTACTCGACTCGCCTCGAGCACGCTTTGAAGGTACGGGGCTATCCGGTCCTTTGCTCGGTCTCTTTTTATTAGCCATTCGAGGATTTTGGGAAGGCAGGAGTTCGAAGGTTCGAAGTAGAGGGGAAGAGAGGTTGAAATGTTCGGCGGGAAATGAAAGGTCAAAGGTTTAGGGAAGATAAATAGCCGCGTATCATCTATTTTATCATTTAGGGTTCCCATAAAAAGTATAAAAGAAATTTACTAATTAATTACAATATATATATAAAAAATATCGGTATGACAGATCGGTTGCACAGATCAGTTTCACAGATCAGTTTCAAAGATCAGTTTCACAGATCAGTTTCACAGATCAGTTTCACAGATCGGTTTCACAGATCGGTTTCACATATTAGTTTCAGAGATCGGTTTCACAGATCAGTTTCATAGATCGGTTTCACAGATCAGTTTCACAGATCGGTTTCACAGATCGGTTTCACAGATCGGTTTCACAGATCGGTTTCACAGATCGGTTTCACAGATCGGTTTCACAGATCGGTTTCACAGATCAGTTTCACAGATCAGTTTCACAGATCAATCATACACAACTCTTGTTTAATAAATTTCATTCTTTCAGAGCATAAAGGCTTTGTGAAGATATCAGCTAATTGATGTTCATAACTAATAAATTTTAAAGAAATATCACCTTTTTTATAATGATCTCTTAGAAAGTGATGTCTGACATCAATGTGCTTAGTTATTGAGTGAGACACAGGGTTCTTAGATATATTGATTGCACTAGTATTGTCACAGTTAATTGAAACATGTTTAAGATCAAATCCATAATCCAATAAAGTGTATTTCATCCACAGAATTTGTGCACAGCAACTACCAGCAGCTATGTATTCTGCCTCGGCAGTAGACAATGCAACTGAGTTCTTTTTCTTACTACACCATGATACTAGGGATTTTCCAAGCAAATGATATGTTCCAGATGTGCTCTTCCTATCTAACTTACATCCAGCAAAGTCAGCATCTGAATAGCTAGTTAGGCTAAATGATTGTCCTTTTGGATAAAACAAGCCTAAATTTACAGTATACTTAAGATACTTAAAAATCCTTTTAACAGCCAGTTAGTGTGATTCTTTAGGATTAGCTTGAAATCTAGCACACATACACACACTGAACATGATGTCTGGTCGACTAGCAGTAAGATAAAGTAAGCTCCCAATCATACCTCTGTAATTGGTTTGATCCATTGGTTTCTAAGCTTCATCTGTATCCAATTTACAGGTAGTACTCATAGGTGTATCAATTTCTTTAATATTATCCAATCCAAAACGTTTTAAAAGATCCTTTGTATATTTACTTTGATTTAAAATAATTCCATCTTTAGTTTGAAAATTTTGAAAACCAAGAAAATACTTAAGCTCTCCCATTAAGCTCATTTCAAATTCATTTTGCATAACCTTTGAAAAATCAGTACATAAAGAATTTTTAGAAGATCCAAAAATAATATCATCAACATAGATTTGTACTATTAATACATCTTTTGAAATCCTTTTTATAAAAAGTGTGGGATCAGCTACTCCTTTTGTAAATCCTTTTGAGATAAGAAAGTTTGAAAGCCTTTCATACCAAGCTCTTGGAGCTTGTTTTAAACCATATAAAGCTTTAGAAAGTTTAAAAACATGATTTGGAAAATGAGGATTTAAAAAACCAGGTGGTTGTTCTACAAAAACATCTTCAATAATAAAACCATTTAGAAATGCACTTTTGACATCCATTTGATATAGCTTGAAATTCAGATGTGATGCATAGGCAAGTAAGATCCTAATAGCCTCTAATCTAGCTACAGGTGAAAAGTTTTCCTCATAGTCAATTCCTTCTTCTTGATTGTAACCTTGTGTAACTAGCCTAGCTTTATTTCTAATGATGTTTCCAGATTCATCAACTTTGTTTCTAAACACCCATTTTGTGCCTATGGTCAAAATGTCCTTAGATCTTTCTACTAATTTCCAGACTTTGTTTCTTTCAAATTGATTTAGTTCTTCTTGCATAGCCATTACCCAAAATTCATCATTGATAGAATCATTGATATTTTTAGATTCTAACTGTGAAAGAAAATCTTGATGTTCAACCTGATTTCTTAGAGAAGCTCTAGTGTGTGTTCCTCTATCTAGATTTCCAACAATAGCATCTAAAGGATGGTTCTTTAGAGTCCTAGATGGTCTTGAAAAGATAGGGCTAGAGATTTAAGATTCATCTACAGATTGAAGTTCAACAAAAGCAGGTTCTGGAGAATTTCCAGAGCTGGATGTTTTAACTATAGGTCCATTGTCTTTATCATTGAGATTCAAACCAGAGAGATCATCTTCACGAGAGATTTTAGGTTCATGTGGATCAGTTTCATAAAATTTGATGTGAACAGATTCTTCCACACATTTGGTTCTTTTATTGAAAACTCTATAGGCTTTACTAGAGATAGAGTAACCTAGGAAAATTCCTTCATCACTCTTGGATGCAAATTTGTCAAGATTGTCTTTAGTATTGAGAATGAAGACTTTGCAGCCAAAAACTTTGAAGTAGTTAACCTTAGGTTTCCTATGGTTCCACAACTCATAAGGGGTCCTCTTAAGAACTGGTCTGATCAAGACTCTATTAATGACATAACAAGTTGTATTTACAGCTTCAGGCCAAAAGTAAATAGGCAGTTCATATTCATTGAGAATAGTTCTAGCTATTTCTTGTAGGGTTCTATTCCTTCTCTCTACTACACCATTTTGTTGGGGTGTCCTAGGGGCAGAGAAATTGTGACTATAGCCATTGTGTGAGCAGTAAGAATCAAACTCATGATTTTCAAACTCACGACCATGATCACTTCTCAGGGTCTTAATCTTGAGTCCACTAAGATTTTCTACAGACTTGGAGTATTTAACAAAGTAAGAACAAGCTTCACTTTTGTGAGCTAGAAAATATACCCAAGTATATCTAGAAAAGTCATCTACAAGAACATAGACATAGTGCTTCCCATTTAAACTAGAAACTCTAGAAGGTCCAAATAAATCCATGTGAACCAACTCGAGAGGTTGAGAAGTTGACACTTCTTTCTTTGATTTAAAAGAAACTTTATGTTTCTTTCCTTTTTGACAGGGATTACAAACTTTGTCTGCTGGAAATTCATGTTTGGGTAAGTCTCTAACTAAGTTCTTCCTAGAAAGTTTTCTAAGTGAGTGTACATTGCAGTGTCCTAATCTTCTGTGCCAAATCCAAGACTCTTTATGAAAAGCATTTAAACAAGGAATATCCTGCTTAGCTAAAGAATCTAAATCAACAGCATAAACATTTTCATTTCTTAAAGCAGAAAATACTAAAACATTTTTAGAGTTAAAAACATTGCAAGAATCATTTTTAAATTTCACATAAAAACCATCATCACACAACTGAGAAATGCTTAACAAGTTATATTTAAGTCCATCGATAAATAAAACTTCAGAAACCAAGATTGAATCAGTGTTACCAATCTGGCCTAAGCCGATGATTTTTCCTTTTGAATTATCACCAAAAGTGACAAAGCCTCCATCAACTTTTACTAAGCTCTTGAAACATGAAAAATCTCCTGACATATGTCTTGAACATCCACTGTCTAAGTACCATATCTTCTTGTGATAGCTCTTCAAGCAGGTCTCCTACAAAACAGATTTAGATGGAAGATGATTTTGGTACCCAGATCTTCTTGGGTCCAGACATGTTAGCCAATGATACATTAGGTATCCATATTTGTCTAATGGGTCTCATATAATTTGTAGAATTAACATTCTTTGAAAGATAAACCTTATTAGATCCATAACTATGAATATAACTGGTTGAGGCATATGAAGTTCCAGAATTAACTATCTTCTATCCAGATTTAGGAATGAATCTAGTTTTGGCAACTTTTCTTTGTCCAGGCTGGTATCCTATACCAGTAGTGTATCTAGGTGCAACTTTCTTTCCTAGCATTTGTGTTAGAGTATTCTTGCCATTTGTGAACTTCTCTAAGTCTTTTCTGAGTTGCTCATTAGACAATTTTAGTTCAGTGTTCTCTTTAAGAAACTGAGCATTCTTTTCTACTTCTATATCCAGATCGGATTTATGCTTAACACTTAAAGCATACTGTTTCTTTAAACCTTTATATTTATCTTTAAGCTCATTACAGGTTTCTTCAAGCATATCACAATATTCAAACAGTTCAGATTTAGACATGTTATCACATTCAGAATCATCTCCAGAATAATATGATTTTAAAGCAGGAGTTTCTGATGTTACCTCAGAATTGTTTGTCATGAAACACATGTTGGCTCGATTCCTTTCAGAGTCTGAAGATTCAGCTTCACTTGTGCTGTCTTCTGAAGCACTCCAAGTAGCCTTCATGGCTTTCTTGTACTTGTTATCCTTGTATTCATACCTCTTTTTGTATTTCAGCTTTGGACTGTCTGCTTTTATGTGTCCTTTTCTTTTGCATTCATAACAGACAACTTCATCTAATTTATCAGACTTCTTCCAATCCTTTTTCCAGTGTCCTTTGTTATCATACTTGCCTTTGTAGTTTGACTTTCAGAAAAACTTCTTCTTCCTATAGAATTTCTTAAATCTTCTAGAAATGTGAGCCATCTCAGCATCACTGTCAGAATCATTCTCACTTTCCTCACTGCTTGAACTTTCATTGATAGCTTGAGGCTTTTCCGTATCCTTATTCTTTGAGGTTGTAGTCTTGAAGGCAATAGACTTCCTTTTAGGTTCATCATCTTCTTCTTTGTTTACCTTGAGTTATTCTTCATACATCATCAACTTACTAATTAGTTCCTTGACAGGCAGTTCTCCAATGTCACATGATTCTCTAATGGAGACAGAGGTTCCTCTCCATCTTTCAGGTAGACATCACAAAATTCTCATGATTTGTTCCTTTGCTGGAACATCCTCTCCTAGAGAAGTCATTGTGTTGACAATTTCATTGAACCTGAGATACATATCAGAAATTGGTTCATCAGGCTTCATCTTAAAATTATCATACTTAATAGTATAGGTATTCAATCTCATCTCCTTAACATTAGTTGTTCCTTCATGAGAAACAGCTAAGGTATCCCAAATTTCATATGCAGTTTTACATACAAAAATTCTATTAAATTCTTCATCTCCTAGAGCACAATACAAGGCATTCATAGCTTTACAATTATTATTGTAAGCAGTCTTTGTAGGTTCATCCCAAGTAGATCTATCAGTACTGTGAATTTTGTATTCAGCTTCAATGGCAGTCCAAATATCAAAGCTCATACTTTCTAAGTGAATTTTCATTTTTAGCTTCCACTGAGCACAGTTGTTTCCATTAAAGAAAGGTGGACGGTTAGTAGCAGCACCCTCAAGTCTATTATCCATGATATCACAGAAAGAATTTTAAAGAGATAAAAATTTAGAAATAACAGAAATTTTGAGAACTTTAAAATACAACTAAAATCACAGTTGAACAACAGAGTACTTTTAGAAAATATTTTCCAACCTCTGATACCAAATGTTGGTCGGAGTGGATACTCAAGAGGGGGGTGAATTGAGTTCCAATTAAAATTTTCTGTTAAAAACAATGTTTATTAAAATCCCCCCTACTTCAAAAACAGATTAAACTTTAGTGAATTTATACAGATTATAAAGGTTCAATTAGTTTCTCAAATATTTATTAGTTCTCAGTTAACTTAATCATATGATTAAATTAACTTTTGAAACTAACTTACTGGTTTATAATAAATATAAACACTTGCGAGTTTAACTATCAAAGTAGCTTTGAAGGCAAATTATATTTCAAAGTAATAGCAGCGGAATATGAAATAAATATGTAGTATGGATATAGTATGTAGCTACAAACACAGAGAATTAACCAACAGGTTCAGTCTCAAGCCGAGACTTAGTCCTCTCAAAAGTTTATATAAAAATGATCCACACCCTGGATTGGGGTTAAAAACAGTGAACACACTATCCAGGTCACAAGACCTCTACCACAGTTCTGTGTGGGAAAACAAACAACAGATTAGAGCTGTCCAGGTCTCACACGACCTCTACCACTATCCATAGTGGGAAATGAAGTGTAAAAAGTTTTGCTGAGGATTCACAGATCCTCCAGTGAAAGTACAGGAGTCAGTGTGTGTGTTTAATACAGCAGATAACACACACTGCTCAAAATGTAAAACAAATGTATCATAGAGCAGAGATGTAGAGTTTAGAAATGGCTCTGGTGATTTCAGTGTAGCTCTGGAATCTTTTGTATTTGGTCAGAATTTATTCTGAGTCCTCTTCTCATTTTTGTTTGAGAAGAAGAGTGTCGTATGCTTCAGGTTCAAAGGCAGTGAGATGTAGTCGATGAAGTTCTTCAATGTTCTTTTGTATGCACAGAACTCTTATTGAGTAGGCTTGATTGTTTATGAGGTTCTGTTCTGCTTGGTTCTTCCTCTTCTTTCTTTCCTCTATATTCTTCTGGTGTTCTTCTATCTACACTTTTCTTCAGCAGAGTCTTCTTGTATTTATGTCACGTGCTTCGGAAGACAGAAAAAGTTTCCTTTCCGCAGGTACGAGGTATGGTTTTCTGACATCCGACAACCTTTATTAATTAATTGACAGAGCATTAAAATATACCTAATATGACCGTTGGTTAGATTAAATAAAGATAAAGATAAAGAAATTCAAACAGTTGTTTATGAATATTGAAGAATCAAGTGATCGGTAAGTCATCAGCATTAGTGAGTAATGAACGGTGACTCAGATAGATCAGCATCGGTGGATCAGACTGATCAGCATTGGTCTGTCATCTGATCGGTGAGTCAATTTGATCAGCATCAGTGAGTCATTTGATCGGTGGCTCATTTTGATCAGCATCAGTGAGTCATTTGCATCGGTGAGTCATTTTGCATCGATGAGTAATTTTGCATCGGTGACTCATTTTGATATCAGATCGGTGCGACCGTTGTCCTTTGATATTGTATCGGTGCTTCCGATGTCTGTTGATATTGAATCGTTGCTTCCGATGTTTGGATCGGTGCTTCCGATGTCTGTTGATATTGAATCGGTGCTTCCGATGTCTGTTGATATTGAATCAGTGCTTCCGATGTTTGGATCAGTGCTTCCGATGTCTGTTGATATTGAATCGGTGCTTCCGATGTCTGTTGATATTGGATCGGTGCTTCCGATGTTTGGATCGGTGCTTCCGATGTTTGGATCGTTGCTTCCGATTTCTGTTGATATTGAATCCAGAAGACTTCCAAAATACTTTGTAAGTCAATAAGCATAGACAAAAACATGATAACAGATTCATTCACAGATTGTAATTAAGTTTATGAGAAATCAAACCAGATTAAGCCTTAATACTATGTGATGATTTGTGATTATTAAAACATCAATCATAGACATGAAATAAACAATCTTCCAGAGGGCTCAACACCAAATATCTTAGGAGTTATGAATTTAAGATAAGGGGAAGTACACTTTTATAGGAGGGGTGAGGGGCACTTTAGGAAAAGCTTGATATATTAATTTATTATAAAACTGTTTTCAGTTTCTAATATCTCCAAATGGATTTATTTCTAGGATAGGGTGGGTATGGGTCTAAATCCTCTAAAATAATTTGTTTTAGAAAAGTTAGGTTACCATATTAACCTTATATTTTAGATTTAACTCTTAATTAAATAGTTTAACTTTTACCATGTCTTCTTTTATTTTTAAACTACATTGTTAATATAGTTACTATAAAATGACACGATGACCTGAAGGGATTCATTATTGACATATATAACATTATATAATTCATTTTTATGAATCTTATATTTTTAATAATATTATATCATTTAATAAAATAGTATTTGTTTTAAAAACTCATTTTTGTCAATTTTGACACTATTTAGTATTTGGTTTTTTTGAAAGTCATAAAAACTTCATTAATTTGAATAAAATTCATTGAATCAACCATAAAATGTCATATTCACCTAGAAAATTAGTTTATTGCCTCAAAAGTTTCAATTTACATATATTTTAATATTTATAATATCAATTATTTTAATCTTTCATTAATAAGGTAATTACTGCATTATCATTGTGTCATAAATAAAATTAATTTTTTATTGTCTAAAATTTATAAATAAAATACCATGATGTAGGAAATATTTTTATATTTATAATTAATATTTATATTCTAATTTATCTTATTTTTAACCCTATAAGAAAAATGGTTTAGTTATTAAACTTTGAATTTAACACTTTTAAATCTTCTATAAATAAAATATAATAAATGTCCTAATCTATCCCAAATGGATCAAAAAGGATCTTATTTTCTTCCTAAGGTTTATTTGGGTTGAAAAACACTTATCCAATAGAATTAGGACATGTGTGGGGTAATTTTATATTATTATAGTATTATTTCCACCTTTAATTACCCTATTTACTTTTAACCGTAGTAAATAAAAATAAAAAGTTACTATTCACAAATAAATTATTTTTCATCCAATTGAATCACATTTAACTTACTTATTATAACTATATATGCCGTATTTTTTAAATTCAGTTCACATAAGCGGTAAAATTATGTTTTATGAAAATTTTCAAATGTGCCTAGAAGGTGGGTAAAAGATGTTTAAAAGTTCAATAAAATATTATATATCCAATATTATTATAAAATGACTCAAATGAATTAAACTGTAATAATATATGTATTATGTATATATTTTTACTTTAAGATAAATTTTAATTAAAAATAATTATTTAAATGAAAAATTCGGTTTTATGTACTATGCAATATTTTTCACTATTAATCAAAAATTGAATGTTTTTAGAAAAAAAACACAAAATTCACCCAAATCTAATTTAGGTGTTCCAAATTCAAAAATGAAGTTTATTTTATGAAATTAAATTTTTATAAGTGTCTAAAATTAATTTTATTATTTTTCAAAAAATGACATTAAAGTAGTTATTTTATAAAAATAGTTTTTCAAAATATATAACTACTTTAACAAAAAATATACATTTATTATAAATATGTTTTATTTATATGAAAACATTATATTTTATTTATTTTTAACTATTCATATCACAATATTTACTTGATAAATAAATTTATCATTTAAATAATTATAATACTAATGTGTTGTTTCATAGGAACTCAATCATGCATATAACACAAGCCAAGTCGGTGTTGCGTGCAATATAAGCTATTAAAATACTTTAATGTACTATGAAATATTTGTGTGTTAGAATGTGTGTTAAATATATGAATAAATAATTATTATATCTAGGCGAATAAACAAAGAAAATAAATAGGTTTGGTTATTCACAAAAAGGAAACAAAAGATAATATCTTGAGGAGAAAAGAGAAATTTTGAGAAGTAAATTTGGTGGCATAATGGGTATAAAATGTGGTTTTAGAATATGGTAAAAAGAGAGGGGATAGGGGTATCCCATTTATAAAAAATAATTGGGAATTATTTTGATGAATAAAAAGAAAATAAGAGATATTTACCATAACATTCAAAATATATATATAAAAATAAATTCCAGAAATGAGGAGAAAAGAAAGATATTTCCCTTACCTTGAAGAGTTGTTCCTAAAACATGAGGATTAGGACCTCGGGGGATTGAGGAAACCTTGGGAAGAATCCTTTGGAGGTAAAAATACCAAAGCTTCGTGGAGGATGGATTTTTACTGAAAGGAAATGGATAAATGTGTGGGTATTTATAGAAAAATGGAGGGGGTTTTTATTAATTTCAAAATATTGGCCTTGGAAATCCAGGTTGTGGAAAATGAAAAAAAAAATTGGATTTACCATAGTATTGGAACTTTTTTTGGACACTTGGGTCATATGTTTTGTTATTTTAATCCAAAATAGTCAATAATACTTTTATATTACTTCTTTTGACATGGAAAAGTAAATTTTTCAGAAAAAAATAATGTTTCTAATGATAAATTTTCCATTTTATACTTTGGAACGTAAATTATAGGTTTATAAATCGATTAAAATATATTAAAATACTTAATATTTATAAAATAACATATTTAAGTTCATTTATTGTTGTTAATAAGTTATTACATCATTATAAAATAATTATGAAGTCATTAAACATATCGAAAAAACCCAAAATGTATTTTTACTATTCATGAAAAAAAGTATTTTAGAAAACTTTTATAAATTGACCCTAACCTAATTTTGATGTGTTTATTTCAAAAATGATATTAATTTTATCAAGCTAAATTTATAAATATGATAATTCTAACTTATGAATATAAAAAACCTTATTTATAAAAAAAATAGCGGATTGAAAATGCATAGTAAAATTTTGGACACTTGAAAAAAAATTATTTTATCATTTATATTTAAATAAGACTATTTTTATAATACTATTTAATTAAAATAAGTGTTATTAATAATACCTTAGTTTATTATAAATATTTATATCTTTTTCATAAAGTGAAATTTCAATCTGAAAAATAAATTTATCGAATTTCATCTTAATTTTATTAAGAAAAAATATTCTTAAAACAGAATTGGTTGAATGGAAATTTTATTTATACAATGTAATTACACTTTAAAAAGATAGTTCCTTGACACATAACCCCTTATAACACCTGCATATGACATAATGGTAAGATGTGTGATAGTGATAGATTCATGGGTCGGATCGACTAACATCGGCCGAGTAGTATTTTCCACTAACTTGAACTTCTCCTATAGGAAATTTCATTCAAGCATCACTTGTTGAAGCTCGGATTGGGATTTGTCAAGAGTGAACCCCTAAGATGCTACCTCCCTCCCAATATTTGAAAAATGTGCTTCGTACTACATGGATCTTCTAGTTGATACCATCATTTCTCCTTTATTCATTAATTATACTTTTTCATGTCTACTTATAAATAGTAATTAAAATGTTAAAATTATTATTAACAGTATAGTTTCCAACGGTCAATTTGACCAATGGTCGTAATTGACCAAAAATCATTTAATGGTCAGAAACCAATCGTCACATTTCAAATTATACTCACTTTATTAATAAAGAGATATAGTTTTGTTGAGTATAAAAGAGAATAATACAGATTTTATCAGGAAACAAAATTCCATTTAAAAATGAGGCTTCAGTCCATTCCTTTAAAAAATCATTTAAAAATTTTGGGTTGTTACATTCTTCCCCCCTAAAGAAATTTTGTCCTCAAAATTTTTAACCTGTTATCTCTGTTGAGAAAAGATGTGGGTAATTCTATCTCATTGTCTCTTGTGGTTCCCACATTCCTTATTTATATTTATGGTTCCTCCACAACACTTTGACAAGGTGGGTAGTATTGTTGCATAGAACCTTGTCTCTGTACTCCAGGATCTCCACTAACTACTCCTCATAAGACAGGTCATGTTCTAATTTCACCACCTCTAGATTCAGTGCATATGAAGGGTATGTTATGTAGTTTCTAAAGATATATACATGGAATATGTCATAAAATTGAGCTATATATGGTGGAATTGCAAGCCGATAGGCCACTACTCTTATGTGATCTAGGTTCTCATAGGGGAAAGTCTACCTAGATCCAAGATTTTCTTTCTTCCCAAACTGCATGACTCTCTTCCATGGTGATATTCATCGGAACACTTTTTCACCAACATAAAACTCCAATTCCCTTCGATGGTTGTCATCATAACTCTTCAGCCGACTCTAAGTTACCTTTATTTTTTGTTAGATGACATCACTACTACAAAACAGATCTTTAATAGTAGGGGAATTTATCTGCGATAGAAAAAAGGGCTAAAAAATGGAATATTTATCAGTGATAATGAAAGCCCTGATAAATTTAACCTTTTATCAGTGCTTTTTTTTAGTAGTTATAAAGGGTACCTTTATCTGTGCTTTTTTAGCACTGATAAAAGATACGCTTTAACAGCACTATATTTTTTGCTCTCATAAAGGAATCCTTTATTAGTGTTTTTTATCATTGATAAAGGTCCGAATAAATAGAATGAAATAATTAAATAAAAAAATAAAAATGAGTTTATTAAAAAAATTGAAATTTTGTTAATTAAAAAATTATTGATAAAAATGAATAAATTGATGATACTATATATAAATTATAAATACTAATAAATATTAGGTTTTAAATATATAGATATATGTAAAATTAAAAGTAAACAAATTAAAATTGAAAATAAGTAAATTGAGAAAAATATTAAAAAATTTATTAATTATAATATTATTGAAATTTTTTAATAATTATATATATTAAATATATAAACATTTTAATGTTTATAAATATGATTTATATATTAAAAAATATTTATGTTCTTTATATTAAATAGTCATATATTTAGTAAATAATGACTTATAATTAAAAATTAATATGAATTAAAATTACTAAATAATTTCATAGAGTAATGGACATATAATTGAATGTCATTTGATTTTTCAATTTTACATAGATCAAATGCGTGTTATATTGATTTCACATATATGTAATTAATAAATTTGTATATACAATGCACACACACAAAACATATCCATTTTTTCAATACTGTTAATGTCTACTTTTTTTTAATTTATTAAATTTTACAAATTTTTAACATGTATGCACTTAAAATTAGATATTCTTTAATAATGTTAAAAAAATATATGTAAAAAAATATTTATAAATAAATATTTTTATAAATTTTCATACCATATTTATAAATGCACATACTATATTTGTAGAATTATATATTGATAATTATAAGTAAATAATTTTTTTAAAGTATTTATATAATTATAAATAAATAATTATATATATTTAAATAATTATTAAATTTATAATAAATTTACATAAATAATGAATATATTTTTTTTATTTATATTTATTATATATATAATGATATAAATATTATTTTTTTAAATTATTTCTACAGTTATAAATAAATAAATAAATATTTAAATAATTAAAAACTATAATAAATATATTTAAATAAGAAATATATTTACTATATTTATATTTATATATATTTATTAAGTATATATATTTATATATTTTTTATTTATAATTATAATTATAAATATTTTATCATCGCTTAAGTAATAAGCATTGATAAAAGAAATCTTTATCAATGCTAACACTTAAGCACTGATAAACAAACTCTTTATTAGCACTTTTTTTAAAGCATTGATAAAACTATCCTGATCTATTTATAAAAACCTAACCAGTTGTGAACACATTGTAATATCAGAATCTTTTTTTGGAAGCCACCCACAATCAGTGCTCCTTAGTGAATCAAAGCTTGAATCACACAAATGAACTCGAATCACACAAACACACTACCTCTAGTAGCTCAAACATTATCCAGCATCCGATGTTCAGTTGCATCTAGGGTTTCTAAAGAAAATATCAAGATATTAATCTGAGGATCTCAGATTTTATTCAACCTAGTGAGGTAGGCCTGTTTTTTCTTTTAGAGGGTCCAATTTTTTTCTGTATTTTTCATTTTGTTTTTGATTTCTTCTTTAACGATGTCATTAGTTATTTATGCTTTTGTTTTTGTATATTGTTTTTATTTTATTTATTATTCATCATTAGCTTGAATACATATTTTTATATCATGTTTTGGTCTTTTTATATTGTTGTTTGAATCAATTTACTTCTTTATCTACATTTATACCCCAACTTTATCTTCAAGTTAAAAAATTTCGTTGTTTTGAAATATTAAAAAACCACCTCTAGTCCAAAAATAAACCAATTAGATAAATATTTATTCAAATATATAAATAGTGGAGGTTTTGGATAATAAAACCATAAATGAATGTGAAAATTGATTTATAAAACCAATTCTCTATCTGGTGATGGTGTGAAGTGGAAATAGAAGCTGATTTTATGAAATTCTTTGTAAGGGAATTTATTTATTTAAATTATATTTTAGTATTCTGTGGTATGTTCTTTTCCTTAAAAATTTATTTGGTCAAAATTGATTTGTTTTATTTTAAGATAAATCTTTTTATGTTAGATACCATTTTTATTTATTTTCAATGGCTCTCTATTTTCAAAATTAGTATGGGGTTGTATTTATTTTAATATTTTGTGATATTCTACTGTAAGGGTTACATATATTTTTATCAATTTAATTTAATTTTATAAATATTTATATATAGATATATAGATATATATGTAAATATATATATATATATATATCTTTTTACCTATTTATATGTGTTTTCAAAACTTATGATGTAAGGGTGATTTTAAAATTATTTATTCACAAATTATGGTTCTGTATTTTCAAATTAGGAATGGATTATATTTATTTTCATTAAAATTTATGTTTAAATGTTCATTTTTTTCAATTATGTGTATTATAAATTCCATGATGTGCGTGTGTGTGTGTGTGTTTAACTGTGTATGGGATAAACTTTGCAAGGTTTGGTGTTTTTTCTCCCTTGTTTGTGATATTTCTTATCGATGTATATTATTTCTTTCTTCCAATAGGTTTATGGACATCCCTAGAATCTCATGGATGGGTCAATGTGTATTAGATGGCCTCCCTATAATCCTTCATATTGGTTGATCTAATGTTATAACCTCCCTATAACCCTTGGTATGGGTTGGTGTGGTGATATGATATCCCAATAGTCTTGTGTTGTTTTCAAATATTTGAAATAACATTAATTTTAAACGTAATAATTCCTTAGGTTGCTACACCACTTGTTCCAAAAACAGAATGAAAGTTATCAAATCAAATATATTAGAAACTATATTTAGTTATTAATTATTTTAGGTCTACATGTATTGGTTCCACCCCTAGGAATCCTCGATCACTGTCCATGTATATGAAATTATTCTTTATTTATTAAAATGTTTTATCAATACATTTTTATATCTTCTAGTTTATTCAATGAGAGTTTATTCTTATTTTTTATAATATTTGGATTTCTAATTAATCCTTAATTTTATATATTATATTTTCATTTGTTTATGGGATTTAAGAATGATTGATGTGTGTAAAAAAATAGTTATTATTGCAATTTGTTTCTTGAGATGCATCCCCCATCTCTTTTATAGAAAATTATCATCCTTATTGACTTCATCTCCCAAATAGCCATTATTGTAATTTTTTTCTTCAAACTCATCCCCCATCTCTTTTATGTTGCTTGTAATACTCATATCATGATTCATCCCATGTATAATTGATTCTTAGAGTATTTCAAGCAACATAAGTGCATGTCCACAACAGATGAAGGGTGTGACAGACAACAAAATGACATGATAAATGTCTGAGGAATGAGTTGATGAGGATGAGTTTTCTTTTACTTTCAGCTTTGAATGAATTCATTGGATAACACCTTCCATAGTGGAGTAATTATTTTCTTAAATTCAATTACCCATTTTCTTCAACATAATGAAATTATTTGAAATAATCAAATGTTGAATTTCCCTTATTAGAATTGTATATAACTTTCACCATTGATAATGAATATCTTATGTGTATTTATTTATTTATTTTAAAAAAAATTAATTCTTTATGAATCCCATAGGATTGATATGAATCAAAAATGGATGCATGGTAATCGTTTAACAAAATATTATGAAGATGGAGTTTAAGAGTTCATCAAGTTTGTAAGATTGAATTAAGACGACCATTCAAAAATCCTATTTTCATGTTTACATAGTTCTTATTCAGGAACAATTAGTCCAGAAGAGTTGGAAGAACATTTTATTTGTTACAGAATAAATCAGAGCTATAAATGTTGTAATAAACATGGGGAAAACTGAATGTGTACACTGATTGGGATGATATTGTGGTCTATGTATCATTTGATATGAATACCAATGTAAATGATTATGGAGATCACATGGAATAAATTACAATGAATATTTAAGATGACCTTCATTATTGTTCAATGTTGAATGAGGAGTTAAATATTTTTTCCAAGAAACCATTGTATACAAGTTGTAATTAATACACAACATTGTTAGTTGTATTGAAGTTATATAATTTGAATGCTAGTAGTGGATGGAGTGACACCATCTTTATAGAACTACTCGGTATCCTGAATGATATGCTACTAGTGGAAAAAAACTACCATGTTGAACATATGATGCTAAAGGAATGTTACATTCAATGGGAATGATATCTAACAAATTCATGCTTTTCCAAAGGATTCAATATTTTTTTTAATGACTATTAATCACTCATAAAATTCCCTAAGTGTGGTGCAGAACGATAAAAGAAAATTGAATCAAGTCTTTCTTAATTTTTATGGTATTTTCCTATCATTAAATGGTTTAGAAGACTATATGGATGTTAGGAAACCTTGAGACAATTGACATGGAATGCAGATACAAGAATTAAATATGGTAACCTACATTATCTAGCATATTTTCCTCAGTGGAAGAAAATTGATTATGAGTATCATGAATTTGGAAATGAGTCGAGAAACATTCATCTTGCATTATCTATAGATGGAATAGATCATTTTGGTGTATAAAGTATTACTCGTAGTACATGGCATATCATGTTGGTAAATTATTACTATCTCCATGGTTATTCATGAAGTGAAAATAAATTACATTGTCTCTACTTATATATGGACCAAATCAACCCAGTAATGATATTGATGTCTATCTGTATCCTTTGATCGAAGATCTGAAATTGATTTGGGATATAGATGTTACAATTTATGATGCTCATATAAGTGAAGAATTCACATTATGGTTCATTTTGTATGGAAAGATAAAATACTTCCCTGCTTATATAAATTTATTAGGCTATAGCATTAAAGGAATGTTGGAGTGTCTCATTTGTGAAAAAATCACATACTCAATTTGGTTACGACATTCCTCAAAGGATATGTTTTTATGACATCATTAGTTTTTACCTCGATGTCATAAATACTGATACTAGACTATATAATTCGATGGGAATATCAAACATGGTACAACACTGTCTCCAGTGATGGGCTATCAACTGTACAATAATGTAAAAGATATTCACACTATTTTTGGTAAACCATCCTTGAAAAACCATACCAAAATCAGGTTGGAATAATTGATCAATTTTATTTGAATTACCATATTGGAATTTCTTGTATATTAGAAATTTTTTTTTGATGTCATTCATGTAGAAAAAAATGTATCTGATAATGTTATTGGCATATTACTAAATATTCCTGAAAAAAAAAAGAAACATGGCATTGATTCTTGGTTGAACTTGATTGAAATGGGGATAAGGGAGGAGTTGGAATCAGTGAAGGGTAAAATGTGTACTTTTCTTCCTCCAGTAGCATACACTATATCCATATTGGAAAATTTTCAATTTTTCCTTTTCTTAAATAGTGTAAAAGTTCCATAGTGGTATTCATTAAAAATTTAGAATGTTTTTTCAATGAATAATTTGAAGTTATAAGGAATAAAATCACATGACTATCATATTTTGATGTATGATTTAGTGCCTATTGTTTTCTATTGCATTCTGATTCAAAATTTACAACATACATTAACTAGAATCTGCTTATTTTTCAAAGCTATATGTAATAAAGTTATATACTCAACGAAGTCTCCCATCATGAATAAAGAGGTTGCAGTCATATTATGTGAATTAGATATGTTCTTCCCACCAAATTGTTTTTAAAAATGGTCCACCTAATGGTTCACTTGGTTAGAGAGGTTCAACTATGTGGTCTTATCCATTGCATATGAAGGTACCCCATTGAATGGTATATGAATATTTTGAAAGGGTATATTAAGAATCGAAGTATTTCAGATGTTTTTATTGAAGAACAATATATTAATGAAGAAGCTATGGAATTCTGTACCGATTACCTATCAGATATGGACAGAATTGGTCTCCCAAAGTCTCGTCACAAAAATAAATTATAATCGAAGGGATTTATGTAAGATAAGTTGCTACAATTACCTTGACACAGCTGAAGTAAGCAGACCTTTACATTTTACATAATAGTGAAGATGTTGATCCATACATTGAATCCCACAAATAAATTCCAAGATATTTGAATCCATCAAGTGTTGAAGGATGGATATCAAATACACATAATCAAAAGTTTATCGGTTGGTTATGAGATCAAATTTATAAGGAGTTATCTGAAAAATTTGAATTCAATTTTTAAATGAATTCAATGGATATCCAAAGGACCGAATGAAAATTTTATATATTACGCTAGTATTGTAATCAATGGTTATATGTTCTATACAAAAGAACATGATGACTGCAATATGATTCAAAATAGTGTTGTTATGCTTATTATTGAAGTGATGCACATATCAGGTTCCAAGGATAGAAATCCAATTTATGAAAAAATGTCATATTTTTTTATTATCGAACAGATATATGAGTTAGATTATAAAACATTTAAAGTGTTGATTTTCCATTACAAATGGGTTGAAAATATCATTGCGATGAAAATTGATGAAATGGGCTTCGTGAAGGTGAATTTCAGCATGGAAGGGTAAAACAATGATTTTTTCATAATGGCATCAAAAGTAGTGAAAGTATTTTATGTCTCTATCCAAAAAGAAGAATTGATCCATTTTCCTACTAGCGACTAAAAAAATGTCGTGTCAAATGAAAATTTCATCAAGGATTCCCCTTTCATTGGGATATCACAATCACTTCATGTTGGTCCCAATGTAGAAAATGTATTTTATGTTATAGGGGACCAAAAATAGGGTATTTGGATTCTCAATAGAGGAACCAAATCCCTAAAATCTTTAAAAAAGAAAGAGATTTCAATGATAATGTAAAATTGTTTTTCAATATACAATGTTTTCCTCATAATATTATATGTTATCTAATGTAGTAACATAATCCAAATTAAATTTTTGACTACTCATTTAGGAAATATCTTATTCATATGATTATGTTATCAATCCATCATAATAAAAAACTATAATGAGGGAAACCCTTTGAAAAGATATAAAGGTAATTTTATGATATGATTTCTCTATTTTACTAAAAAGTTATCTAATGGAATGTTGATTTAATTTTCATTATTCTTTATATAGTTCATTTATTTTAGAATATTCGTGTCCATCTATCTTACATTTTAAGGGAGAGAAAAGATGCTACCTCTTCTCAATCATAGATTTAATCTTGATATTTTCATAGTAAAATAAATTTCAATATAATTAATGTATTATTTCATATTTATGTTTTATTTATTTATTTTTAGTACTACTCTCATAAAAAAAAATTCTTATACAGGTGGATTCTTTTATTCAATTTTGGGTGGTCTATCCATATTTCATGCCATACTCTACCAAAACTTTCACACACTTATTCTCCCTCAAAACCTTTTCACCCCTGCAGCATTGAATTTATCACCTTCCTTCAAGTTCCCTCCACTTTCTTTGCAGTAAGAGAAAATACACTACATTTTATAAATCACAAATGTAATCTTTATGTTTTCATAGTAAAATCATTTTACATAAAATTAATGTATTGTTTCATATTTATGGTTTATTTATTTATTTTTATTATTACTCACATCATAATTTTTTTTCTTATACAGGTAGATTATTTTGTTCGAGTTGGGGGGGATATGTCCATATTGTATGACTTTGTGTACCAAAATATCCACAGACTTCTTCTCCCTCAAAACATTTCACCCCTAAAATATGGAAATTTATCACTTTCCTTATTGTTCCATCCACTGCTCAGTCACAATGGTAATCTTGATGTTTCCACAGTGAAATTATTGTCCATAGAATTAATGTATTATTTCATATTTATGTTTAATTTATTTATTTTCAGTATTAATTATATAATAATCGTTTTCTTATACAAGTGACTTATTTTTTTTAAGCAGGGGTGGTTTGTTTGAAGCTACTCATGCAGTTTTTACAGTCTGACAAATAAATTCAATGGATATCAGGTTAACATTGACAGTTAGTATGATATTGAGACTTTGGGGTGTGTATGAATTAGTCGCACCTCAATCTGACATACAATGTAACCGGTATGACTCCAATTACTCTTTCTATTTAAAATTGATATTAATTTTAGTAAAATAGAAAAATAAAATACTCAAAACTGATAAAAAATAATCAGATTGTTTTGATAATTAAAGATAATTATCTATAATGTAAGAATCATCTTCACCTCAATCTGATACATGATGTGCCCAGTATGACTCAATGTGTTCGTCATCAGTTTAAAATTGATATTTTACTTCAAAAAGTGTCACTTAATGAAAACCAATCAAACACTCTATAATTTTATTTATAATTTATTAAAATGATTAGTAAGTTATTTCTGATTTATAGGAATCAGTTTCACCTTAAACTGATACACGATGTGATCAAAATTAGTCAAAAGTGTGTGTTTCTAGTTTAAAATGACATTTTAGTAAAAAAATATAACTGACCTGATCAAAACTGATCAAACACATTTTAATGGTTTTGATAATTTATTAAAATTATCCATAAGTAATTTTAAACATGTAGGGATCATCCGAACCTCAATCTCATACATGATGTGCCCATTATGACTGAAAGTGTTAGTTAACAATTATAAAATCAATACTTTAGTTCAAAAAGTGTCACTCATTGAAAACCAAGAAAAATAACTTGGATTTTATTGATAATTTAATAAAATGATTCATAAGTCATTTTTGATGTGTAAGAATAAGTTTCATGCCAAAATGATACATTATGTTATCAGAATGAGTCAAAAGTGCATGTTTCTAGTTTAAAATAACATTTTAGTAAAAAAGACAACTCTCATACTCAAAACCGAGAAAATTAATTAGGATTGTTTTTTTACACTTTAATAAAATGATCCATAAGTCATTTGAGACATTTAGGAATCAACCTCACCTCAATCCTACCCATGGTGTGACCGTTATAACTTAAAGTGCGTATTTTAATTTAAAATTGAAATGAATTTTATTAAAATGGACAACTAACCTACCCAAAACTGATTAAACTCATTCATACTGTTTTAATACTTTAAAAAAATACATATATAATTTCTGAAGTTTATTAATCATATTCACCTAAATATGACACATGATGGGCCTGTTATGACTTAAAGTGTTCATTATTAGTTTAAAATCGACTTTCTAGTTCAAAAGGTGTCACTCACTAAAAACTGACCAAACGCACTCTAATTTTCATTATAATTTATTAAAATTATTAAAAAGTTATTTTTGATGTTTATGAATTGGTTTCACATCAAAATTATACATGGTGTGATTGAAATGAGTCAAAATTGAGTGTTTTTAGTCTAAAATGACATTTTAGAAAAAGAAGACTACTTATGTACTCAAAATCGAGAAGTCATATTCTGATTTTTTTTATACTTTAGTAAAATGATCCATAATTTAATCTAGATATGTATGAATCATCCTCAGCTCAATCATACCCATGGTATGACCGGTATAACTCAAAGTGTGTATTTTTATTCAAAATTGCAATTAATTTTAGTAAAATGAACAACTGACCTACTCAAAACCAATAAAACACATTCGGATTGTTTTGATACTTTATGAAAATTATAAATAAGTCATTTTTGATGTGTATGGATCATCTTCACCTCAATATGATAAATTATGTGCTTGTTATGATTTAAAGTGTCTGTAATCAATTTAAAATTGACATTTTAGTTCAAAAACTGTCACCCACTGAAAATTGATCAAATAAACCTGGATTTTCATGATAATTTATAAAAATGATTCATAAGTAATTTTTTATGTTTATGAATCAATTTCACATAAAATTTATACACAATGTGATCTAAATGATTCAAAATTCCATGTTTCTAGTTTAAAATGACATTTTAGTAAAAAAACAATTGACATACTCAAAACCAAGAAAACACATTTAGGTTGTTTTGATAATTTAGGAAAATGATGCATAAGTCATTTGAGACATTTAGTAAACAACCTCATCTCAATATATCCCATGGTGTTACCGTTATGACTCAAAGTATATATTTTTATTTAAAATTGATATTAATTTTATTAAAATGGACAATTGGCCTATTCAAGACTGAGAAAACATGTTCGAATTATTTTGATACATTATGAAAATAATCAATAATTAATTTTTGACATGTAAGAATAATTTTCACCTCAATTTGATACATGATGTTCCCATTATGACTTAAAGTGTTCATTATCAGTTTAAAATTGTAATTTTAACGCAAAAAGTGTCACTCACTAAAAACTAACCAAATGCGCTCAGATTATCTTAATAATTTAGAAAAATATTGATAAGTCATTTTTAACATGTATGAATATTTTTCACATAAAACTGATATATGATGTGATCAGAATGAGTTAAAATTTTGTGTTTCTAGTTTAAAATGACATCTTAGTAGAAAATACAACTCACGTACTCAAGATTTGATAAAACACATTCAGATTATTTTGATACTTTAGGAAAATGATCCAAAATTCATTTGAGATGTGTTTTAATTAAATTCACCTCAATATGATGCATGGTGTGAATGGTATGACTCTAAGTGAATCTTTTTATTTAAAATTGAAATCAATTTTAGTAAAGTTAACACTTTTTGTTAATTTATTTCTTTATATTATTACTAATGTAAGAATTGTTTTCTTATACAGGTGTGTTCTTTGGCTCGAGTAGGGGTGATTTGTTTACAAATAGTATGAGTCAGGGTCAAGATTAAATGAAAAAGGATCATTGATGTTTCTTAATGTATTTAATAATTTTTATTTATGTAATTGTATAAACCAATGTTTGAAATGTCTATAATATAATTGTATTTATTGTATTTGTGTTTTAAATTTCATTTCATTTAAATTATGTATTGGGAATTATTTTTTATATTCGGTGTGTTTCTGGTGTTGTAGTGTATTGTTACAGCACACCACACTGGTGTTGAAGTGTGCTGTTAAGCACACTATAGTATAGAACTTTATCAACACTTTTAAAAGTGCCAATAAAGGACCCCATTATCATCTTTTTTAGAATTGATAAATGACTTGGACATTTAATCTCTATTAGGTAATTGTCTCTTTTTTATCATTGATAGTGGCCATATCTAGAACTGTTAATGACCTATTTTCTAATAGTTAATGAACCTTTTCTGTCATCTCTTGTACAATATAGGGCACGAGTATCTTTCTTTCACTAACTTCGTCCCAATAATTAGAAGTTATACATCGCTTCCCATATAGAGCTTCATAGAGTTCCATTTGAATACTCAATTAAATTTGTTGTTTTATGAAAACTAAAATAATGGGAGATGTTGATCTCATCCACTTTAAAATTCCATTAAGCATATTCAAAACATTTTCTCAAGTTTTTAAATAGTCCTTTCATATTGGACATCAGTTTGGGTGTGATAGACTATACTGAAATTAAATTCGGTACTCAGATCATGCTGAGGACTTCTCCAGAATTTTTATGTAAACCTTAGATCATGATTAGAAATGATATAATTTGGTTCCTCAAGAAACCTCACCACTTCCATTACATAAATATTGTCTAGTTGGTCAAGAGATAAATCTTCTTCAATAGTGATGAAATTGGTAGTTTTGGTGATACGATCCACTATAACCCATATCACATTGTTTCATTTGGATGTTCATTGGAGACCAGTGAAAAATTCTATAGTGATATTATCCCACTTCCATGTTGGTATGGGTAGTGGTTATAATCCCCCTTTGGTAGGTTCTCATCCTACCTTAACTTGTTGACACACCAAGCACCTTGTAGTGTAGTCATCAATCTCACTTTTCTTTTTATCCCACTAATAATGATCATGAACGTCCATATAAATTTTAGTACTTCTTGGATTTATAGAGAAATTAGATCTATGAGCTTAATCCATCAACTGCTTGTTTATTTTTCAGAATAGATAGAACAAATAGCCCTGTATGAAATTTCAATAAACCTTCTTGATCAATATTGAACTTAGAAAAATTCTCATTCTTCACATCCTCTACCTACTTTTTTGGTAAAGGATATTCTCTTTGATATTTCTTAATCATATATAGTAATGATGGTTGAGAAATCATTTGGGATAGGGTTGATGATGTCTTTTACCTTACGATTCCCATGTCCATTTTTTATGACTCATTGATCAAAGGATCTCCTTGAATCCTCGTCATTAATATAAAATTTTTATTATTTCCTACTTAAAGTATCAATGAATTTTTTTATCTTCCGGGATGACAAAGAATTCAACAAACGTAGTCTTTATGAATTTTTAACCATCTCATCTATCACATGTTCAAATACTTTTGCATCAAAATATACTCCAAACATTGGTGGTATGTGTATATATCACATTTATCCCCATAATGATATTGAATCTATATATTTAGAGAAAAAATAACCACAGATAGCTATAGGTCATGTGTACGATAATTATTCTCATAAGGCTTCAACTATCGATATGCATAATCAATCACCTTTTCATTTTTCATGAGGACACACCCAATCCCTTTCAGAGATGAATCACTAAAAAATAATAATCCTTCTTTGATAGAGGGTAGAATTTACACAGGTTTAGTAACCAATCTCTTCTTCATCTATTGGAAATTTTCTTCACATTCCTTTTTTCATATGAACTTGGCCTCTTTTCGAGATAACTTTGTCAGTGGATTAGAAATCCATGATAAGTTTTTCGAAAACCTCCTATAATATCCTGATAAACCAAGGAAACTCTGAATCTCAGTTACTTTTTTAGGATGATTCCACTCCTATATAACCTTTTTCATCACTAGTCTAACAAAGATTTATTTATTGGTTACAATGTACCCCAATAAAGTAACTTTTTTTAACCAAAATTCACATTTTTTTAACTTTCCAAATAGCCACTTATTACTTATAGTTTTCAATATGACCCTTATATGATCTTCATGATCCTCAATAATTTTAAATTATATCAAAATATCATCAATAAAATTTACCACAAATTTATCAAGGTAGTCCTTAAAGACTCAATTCATAAAATCCATAAATATACTAGGAGCATTAGTTAATACAATGGTAATAACAACAAACTCATAATGCTCATATCATTATAGGAAATAAATATTTGGAATATCTTCTTTCTTCGCCCTCAATTGAAGATAACCAGATCGAAGATCAATCTTTGAGAATAATTGAACCCTATGAAGTTGGTCAAATAAATCATCAATCCTTGGAAGAGGTTAATTGTTCTTCACTATAATCTTGTTAAGTTCTCTATAATCAATTAATAGCTTCATTAATCCATCCTTCTTATTCAAAAATATATTAGGTTCCCCCCATGGAGAAACACTTGGTTAGAAAAACCCCTACCCCTAAAGATATTGAAGTTTTTTCTTTAATTCCTATAGCTCTACATTTTACATTATATATAGGGTCTTTGATATCGTCTTGGATCCAGGAAAGAGTTTAATAGAGAACTCTACCTCTCTTTCTAGGGGAGGTCTAGGTAACTCCTTAGAAAATATATCAATGCATTCCTAAATGGTAGGGATATGTTATATTCATATACTTGAATTTCCTTCTTTATCATCACCAACCATCTCCATAAATAAGGTTATGGGAGGTTCTTCCAGAAAAATCTCAGGTCAAGATATTTATCATTTGAAGATAAATGTAGCTTTTCCATTTAAGACTACTAATATTTCCTTTCTTCTATAGTTGATCTTAGCATTATAATTTTAGATCCAGTCCATCCCAAGTATAGTGTAGAATTACACCATGGGAATGAATACTGTATTTGAGATGATATTATGCTTTACAAAGTTAGTAATAAAGTTTTTATACACTATTAGTGTTTGTATAATTCCTCTATGAGTCCTATATGATAACTTTACTTTAAGAAGTTCAGGGATTCATTTGATATTCCTTGAAAACCAAGAGGAAATAAAGGAATTCTAGAACCATAATCAAACAAATTACTGTTATCTTTAAGAGAACAATGAGAGTAACTTCCACCATATAATTTAGAGCCTCTAATTTAACCATTATGATAGAAAAATCATGACCTCAATCCCTTGGCCTATGTTAAGGTTGATGGTGATTCCCCTCCATTATCATTGGATCTGGATAGTGATTGTAAAAGTTCCCAATTTGTCCACACATAAAGCATTGGACTTCAAGTTGGTCCTACACTATCTTCCCTTTGTCATTAGTGTTGAGAAGCTGAGGCTTCACCTCACTATTTAGTTTTGAGTAATATGGCCATCTCTTCTACACTTGTTATATTTCACGCTCCCAAGAAATCAGCTCCTTAAATGCTTCTTACCACATTTTTTTCATGTAGGAAGTTTCAAATAATCTCTCAACCTTTCTATTAGGATCCATGAAAAATATATATGTATAATGAGAAAGTATTTAAAAGTTTATCTCATTGATTCCCATGGATTCATTTTCCTTCTATTTAATCTCAAGGAATTCCTTCTCCATTTTTTTCACATTAAATGGGGGAAATATTTATTGAAAAAGGATCCCTTTAACTCTTGTCACTACATATAATAAATCTACCTTCTTGGATTCATGTTTTTAATCACTTTCCTCTACTGATCAGATTCTCCCACTATGTGGTACACGTCCCGGGTGACTTTCTATTTCTCTAAATAGTAGAGTATAGAAAATATAATTTCTACAGAGTTTATCCATTTTTTAGAAATCAATGGGTCGGTAGATCCACTAAAATAAGGTGTTTATTGATTCATAAAGGACTCAATAGAAAGTTGTTCCCTTCAAGGTAAATTTTTTCCCTCACCTTGATTCAAGTTATTTCTCATAACTCAAGTCATCTGATTCATTATTCTCATGAAGTTTTACATTCTGGATTTCATCGAAGGGTCGTCAGTGCATGGTCTATTGTGATCACCATTTATATAGTTCCTCCTATTTCACATCATTTTCTAAAAGAAGAAAACCTTAGTGAGATACATTTTTATTTTAATAATATTATAACAATAAAGTAATTTTATGTCTTAAAACATTATGCTTAAATATTTTATTCTTTAACAATAAATACATTTTTAATAAATCATTCATGATGGTTCATAAAATTCTTGTAATTGAAAAAACATATCCCCCGAGAGTGAAAACCCAATAGTGAAGCAAGGCCCATTTTCATTCACTAGTTCTCGTTAGAGTCTATCTCAAATCTATGTTTTCATGTTTTACTCCTAGATACATTTGTGCCAGGGACACATCAACTTTTTTGTATCATGAAATGGATTTCATTTCCTGGAAATAACTTACCTAATACTTAACCAAAATACCATGATGTTTTCCTATATTTTAACTTTCCCCTAAGGATCTTCCTAAAGATTTAAAATCTTAATTTTTACAAGTAACTAAACCATCCTTTTATACCAACTATGGAATCCCATCCTTTTGTTATATAACTTCTCATTTATATGGTATAAATAGGGGATCTTTTAAATTTTAGTTTCTTGGAAGAAAGGTACATAATACATGAAAATATAAAAACATTATTATAATACACTTTTAAGCCTTGATTATAGTTTTATCCTAAGTACATTTAAAAAATATCATAACCTAGGGACATATATCAAAGGAAAGGGTGATCATAAGACCTAGTAAGGGGAAGTAAGGGAAATCGTTTACATGTGACCATGAGATATATCAATAAGAACTTGGAAAATATCATAAAGGTATGAGAAAATAAAATAAGGTCATATCATAATAAAAATAAAATGAATCATAAAATGGAAATTTTGTTAAAATTTTAATTTATAAATTCATAAGAATATCACCAAGTTTAATCACCAAGGTGTCGTAAAAATTACTATGGTTATTAACCAAGGTATCATATAATATATCATCTCTAGAGATTAAATTATTTACACAATACATTAGAGTTATATCAGTGTGAACCCTTATTATGTATTAATTAATGTGATACACAAATATAATAATCAAACATTTCATAAATAACCCATGGAGAATAAAATAAGTGTGTTTCGTTTCAAAATCATGGTGTTTTTTAAAAAAATGCTTAGCAACAAGTTTATTATGTCATTTTTAACCCACAGAAAGGGAATGCATGTTTCATATATGTTAAATTAATTAATAAATAATTTTTACATATAGTTTATTACCCTTGGTAAATAAATAGGTTTGGGTATTCACAAAAATAAAATAAAAGATATTTTCTTAAGGAGAAGCGATAAATTTTGAGAAGCAAATTTGGCAGCATAATTGGTATAAAATGTGGTTTTAAAAAAGGGTAAAAGAGAGGGGGAAAGGTTCACCCATGTATAAAACATAATTTTTCATAAATTTAATAAATAATAATGAAATAATATATAGTTAACATAAATTTAAAAATACATACAAAAATAGGTTCTCGAAATGAAGAGAAAAGAAGGATATTTCCCTTACCATGAAGAGTTAATCCTAAGACTTGAGTATTGGGACCTTGGAGTATTTAGGACACATTTTTTGGACTCATTAAGAGTTAAACCTATCATAGATTCATATATTATGGATTTATAGTGAAATAAAATGGAGAAATTGGAGGGTATTTATAGAAAAAGTGGAGGATTTGTTTATTAATTTCCAAATATAGGCCTTGGAAACCTAGGTTGTGGAAAATGAAAACCCATGGGCTTTAACATGGTTTTTTCTCATATTTTTAGACCCTTGGGTCATATTTTATGTTATTTTCATCCAAAATGGTCTATCATCATTTTATATTACTTCTTTGGGCATTAAAACATAAACTTTCCACCAAAATAATGTTTTTAATGTAAAAGCTTCCAATTTAGACTTCAGAAAGTAAATTATAGGTTTGTAAATTGATTAAAATATATAAAATTACTTGATATTAATAAAATAACATATTTCGGATCTTTTATTGTGGTTAATTAGTTATTAAATCATTATTAAATAATTATGATGCCATTGAACATACTGAAAAACTCAAACTATATTTTTACTATTCATGAAAAAAAAGTATTTTAGAAAATTCTCACAAATTCACCCTAACCTAATTTTCACATGGTTATTAAAAAATGATATTTATTTTATCACAATAATTCTATAAATATGATAATTCTAACTTGAAAATATAAAAAACCTTATTTATTAAAAATAATAGCTGATTGAAAATACATAGTAAAATTTTCGACACTTGAAAAAAAAATATGTTATCATTTATATTTAAATAAGATTTTTTTATAAAATTATTTCATTAAAATAAGTATTATTAATATTATTTTATTTGTTTATAAATATTTATATATTTTCTAGAAAGTACAATTTTTGTCCGAAAACCCAATTTATTAAATTCCATCTCAATTTTATTAAGCAAAACAATTCTTAAAAAAAGAATTGATGGAATAAAAATTTAATTTATAAAATTGAATTATGCATTAAGTAACTAGGGCCTTGACACATATCCCCTTATAACACCCACATATGACCTAAGGGTAAGATGTGTGATCATGATAGATTCATGGGGTCGCTCGCTGACAACTCATGAGTGGTGATTTCCACTAAATTGAACTTCTCTCATATGAGATCTCATTCAAGCATCACTTGTTGAAGATTAGATTGATATTGGTTATGTTCAAACCCCATATATGCTACCTACATCCTAAGCTTCTACATATGGGCTTTATACAACGTGATTCTACTAATTGAGGCCTTTGTTTCCCCTTTCTACATTAATTATCTTTCATAATTTCTACTTATAAACACCATTTAAAACGTTAAAATTATTATTAAGAGTATAGTTTCCAATGGTCATATTAATAATAGTCATATTGACCAATGGTCATATAATGGTTGAAACTTGATAGTCGCATTTCAAATTATACTCACTTCATTAATAAAGAGATGTATTTTTGTTGAGTACAAAAGAAAATAACCCGCAATTTCTTAGGAAAAAAATATAATTTAAAAATTATGGGTCATTACACCCTCTCAAGTCACCTGATCCATTTCCTCATCTTTATGACCACATCACCTTAAACCAACGACCATGTCACCTCAACCTGGTGATTAGCATCACCCCATGTATATTGGGCCACTCCCTCAGTCTAATGATTTTTTCACCTTAGTCCAGGTGATCAACATCACCTCAATCATCAGGCCATGCCCATCACATTCCCATAGAACCAATGAAAAAATATAATGATTTAATTAATTAAAATAGACAATCATCTACATCCCCTTACCCAGATTGGCATATTAGTTCATAGGCTAGTCTCAACAGCATTCCATAACCTTATTTGAATAATAAAAATAACATTATCAATTTAATTAGGGATATCACTTAGTTTACCCAACAAGTCAATTTAGGTACATTCCCTAAAAATCATAAAATTAAGAAGAAAGTTAGGCACCACCTACTCATAGGTCCTCACTCCCCTGATATCAGCCTCTAACTCAAGCTAAAACAAAAGAAATCTAAAATTTAGAAAAACACCCTAAAAATAGGGGAAATAGAACACACATATTTAGAATTTTGTATGGATAGATAAACATGAAAGTGAAGAAAGAGAATTAAATCCCTTTTCGATACACTTCCAAAGAGAATAATGATGTTTGAATCGGAGTTTGGTTGGAGTAGGTAGGTCAAAGGTTAGGGTGGAAGGAAAGGAGAGAACCCCCTGTGAATGTAGTGGACAATAGAAGAAATATAAGGGGTACCCTAAATAAGAGGGAGGGGAGAATATGTAAATTCACCCCTTTAAATGAACCTAACAATTTGGCTTTATGGTTTGGATAACTATGCACCAACCATGTGGTGATCACTACCCAATAACCACCCTTGCATGGATTAGGTGCATAGTTTCCCAAACCATGTGAACCACCATTGTTAAAAACCATAGAGGTGCCACATAACCATGCACCTCCACCTAAATAGTTTGAAAAATTGTCTCTAGTGAAATAGGTGGGATGCACATTTACTCCTGGGAGGCTACATGATTTGATCCTATCATTCCCCTCTATTGGTGCTTTCTAGAAACTTTGTTACTAGGTATCAACATGTACAAAAAAAAATTGAAACCCTGAGGCACTTTCTTTTCCTTAAACACTATCTAAAAATAATGCCTTGGTCTAAAGAAACTTTAATAATTAGGTTTTGAATCTTGAAAAGAATGTTGGTCCACTCACCATAAATAAAAATTCAAACATGTTGAGGAATTTCAACCCACTCAAAAACCCAAGACATTACAGAATTGACACCTTAACATAGATCGTTCTGTATTGTTAGTATTTACCTATTGATGTTACCAAACATACTCATCACATAAACATCAACCCGATCTACCCCAGTCATTCAGTCTTAGGCCAATTCCTCTTGTGTTCTCACCACCTTTGGAATTAACTACTCTGTCACTTCTCAACCCAAAATTAAACAATTCTGATGGTCCGCCAACCATCCCCAAACATACAAGTCCTCCTATGATGCATCTTCATTCTTTCACCTCATTATGTTCTCAGTTTATGATTTTGTCGTACCTGAAACCCATCAAGTCCCGCATCTCATAAAATGATCATCATTACATGTGTCATGCATGAAACTCATCAAAACCCACATCCCATTAGGTGCCCAAAGATCAAGTATCTCAATAGATAACCATAGTAACATGCATCATATATATATATATGCATTCTTATAAAAATCTTGATGCATACCCACCTCATCAAAACAGGTATCGTATTGATGCCCACAAAACATTTGGGTGCCTAAACACCTCATATATATATATATATCATGCATTATAACTGATACCAACCTACTAACCAGTGCATGGTTAGTCCAAAAACAACACACTCACCTCATGTATCAAAACTGGTCATGCCAACAAAAGGGCCATGCCAAAATAAAACAAAGGTTATCCCATGATCAACAAATACCTCTAAACGTATTTAAACTATTGTCCTACTATGATCCATCTAGATACATTGTATGCACTTTTCCTCAAGCCTGAAAACCTAAGGCATGGCCTCCCTATAGAGTTGCACCAGCTACCGGCCACTGACCCAACTACTATGTCTCTTTATCTTTTCCACGACATCCAAATGCAGATGAATCCCATAAACTATCTCCTAGTACCTCTTCTGATCCTACCTTAGATCCCTATGTCTGACTCATTCCCTATCTCCCAGCTATCTTAGAAGGTTTCTTGATTAACCTCTTCAGATAGAACATTTCACCACATGCACGACACTCCTTTGGATTCTTCTCACATTGAGTTTGAACATGTCCTAGTTTCGAACACTAGAAGGACATCATCGAAGGACCACTCTTTAGTGGACTACCTAATTCTCTGGCCTCACTGACCTGCATAGGCTCCTCACAATCTTAATTATGGCCACTTTAATAATCATCACTGAGATTACTGGATATCTTAACCTAGCTCGAATATAACTAGCCTGTCAAATTTCCCTCAACTATTAGTGCCTAATTAACCACCTATGATAATGAGGGTAACCTAAAGATGTTTACTATCACCCTGATGGTGTGTCATAAACCATCCTCAAAACACCTCAACCTCGAGATGTCATCACCCACCATAGAAGGTGAAAAATGATACATGTCTATGAAATTTTCCACATAATCCATGATGAATGTATCTCCCTACTGGAGGTTAAATAAGTCCCTCAAGTCTGTCTTCCAAAACCTATACCTCCCAAGAGTTTCTTTTCAGTCCTATGATCATGTACACCGCCAACTTCACCATCCAACATGGGGGTGTCTCAAGATGCTTTAATATAGTCAGCACTGACTCGATCTAGTTATCCACTACTTGCATTCCACCCTTACCTTGAAATAATGTTGGGTACTAATACTGGAACTCACGAGTCAGATACTCCATAAATTTCTCATCTCTCTAATCTCCCTTATCAATACCATGTATAACACTAACCAAGCTCTCCCTGAGTTGTTCATCAAGTGATGTCCCAAAGTCTGTAATCTAATATGGTTGTTCCGATTATACCAGAGTCTGTACCTATGTATGTACCTACGTCTCATGATGAAATCAACCCTATGAGGTCTCATACTAACAATTAGGGGCCTTATCTTGTTCACTCTCATGTGGAACCATACTATCTCCCTCATGATGCTCCCTTGGAATCCGTCTAGGTGGCATCCCACCGAATACTAAATACCATGTTCAAACATCCATAACATTCATATATATATCCCAAATATGGAAATATATAATAGGCATCACATATCACCACCCTTACACTCCCCATCCACACTCATGTCACATGACATCTAGACTCATGGCCCCTTACCTACCCATATTAGAGTGAGGCATCACATATAATCTTGCCTCATAGCCCCTCGCCTACCCATATCAGAGTTAGGTATCACATATCATCTAACCTCATGGACCCTTTCCAACCCATAAAAGGGTTAGGTATCACATATCACATATCATTGATCTAAGATAGATAATTATAATTCCATAAAAAATTCTAAGAAGGAAAACATTTTTTAGATTCTCTATTGGCACTTTAAGCAACTCGCCCCCTTATATCATCCCTACCTACCCTTATCATGGCCAGGACAATATATCACATTTAAGTCTCATTATTAACTACATACCTAGTTTTTCTGAGTAGAATTACATAAAAAGGCTAAGCAGGAAAACACTGTTTAGGTTATTTTTTGACACTTTAAGCATCCCAACCCCTCTTAGTGGATTCTAGGCTCCCAAGAAATTATTTACAGAAACATACATATATCAATCACCTTATGTGTCTACCATGATGGATAAACAAACCACCTTTCCATACTGGACTAAGGTTCAAACAATATAATAGATAAACATTACACCTAACTATGCCACTCAAGGTTGAAATCAGTCAACCGAAAAAGCATATAGTATTACATAAATTTATCACCCCTGATGACTTGGTCTATCTCTTCTGCATGGGATTTCATTCACCCAAACATGATATCTTTACCTAGTTCTGAATACATCCTAATCTTTAGTCTACCATATCCCAAATATTAAGACAAAAAAGGGAAAATAAAACTCATATGACACAATATTTTGTGCCCCAACCCATTTTTTCACCCAAAAAATTCTTTAGACCAGTTGTCTACTAGGAATTAGGCATACCTCCCCATATGATAATGTTTGTCAACTTGTAATAGGGGTCTACAGAAGTGATAGTTGGGAGACTATAAACACTGATGGTGATAATAATAATGGTCTAAATAAATATAACACAACATAATAAGGTCGTAACTCAGTAGAAGAAATAGCATAAAACAACATAATCATAATAGATAGTATCATAATAAAAAATCCCAAAGGCATTATACCATTTTAAAATAATACAAAATTTCATAATAGGTTATACAAAAAAATATGAAAGGTTTTCTGTGGCCGAAAATATAGATACATATGTATAAATCATGAAAAATATCAAAAGGAATCTCTATCCTGATTTAGAGGAACTACCCAGTCCACTAACATCCATATCATGCGAAATGTATGTCTATAATAACTAAGGTTCAACTATTAGGACCAAATCCTTATATGATCTCAAAAGTATAAAGTCTATATGCATCCCCAAGGGTCTCATGTAGAGTGTGAGAATTTACTCTGTAGTCCACCACCAGAATGTTCCAATCTTACATCCATAATTATTTAGGTATATGAAAAATATAAATAAAAATCAATTCCCGCACATTTAATTATTAACATGCTTCCCATTGTGCTCAATAGATACAAGGAATGGCTCACCTGCTTCAGCCAATTATAGTATAATCTATGAATATGTACACCCAAATATATATATTTCATAAAAGACATGTTTTCATATATATATATATATTGATGAGGATCCTTGGTTAGGTGCCCAGGAATCCCCTGAAGAATATCATAGTCGAAGATCCCTCAGACACCTCCCTTAAATATATCACTGGAACCACATGAAAAATAAAAACCACTTGTGCCATAATTAAGTATCTAAAATCCTAATATCATTACCATAAATTCCTCGGTCCCTCGGACCTCTTCTCATAAAATCACTATCAGCTCAGAAACATGACATCCCATGGCACAATGATATCTGTCCTCTAATAAATAATCATCATCGGCACAAAAACCCAACTTCCCAAGGCATGATGACATTCATCCTCTAATAATCCTATCTAATGGACTCAATTTAACAATGATTCCTAACCCCCAATCGATGGTCTCAATACCATCAACCAATGGTTAGTCACTATACATGTGGCTTTCTACAGTGAGCACCTCCAAAACAATTGATTCCCAACACCATCTGCTAATATTAAAAGTCTACAAAGGCCTTTATCCACAAGAATTTATCAAAAACACCTCAACTGAGTCTTATTAGTGTGAACATGACTCCAATATAATTTCGTCCAACAATGGGGAGCGGAAATCACCAGACATACCTTTCACATCATCCGACACTTAATGCTCCTGCAACATCACTACTAAATCCTGATGATCAACACTCTCTCAAGTCACTTGAGCCATTTACTCAACCTAATGACCTATTCACCTCAAACTGATGACCATGTCACCTCAACCCGAAGATCATCATCACTCCATGTATCTCAGTCCACTCCATCAATCTGATCACCATGTCACCTCAGTCTAAGTGATCAACATCACCTCAATCCTTAGTCCATACTAATCATGTTCCCATGGAACCAATGAAACCAAATAAAAATTTAATTAATTAAATTAGACAATTGGAATAACATTACCAATTCATCTAAATCCCCTTACCTGGATTTACATATAAGTTCATAGGCTAGATCAAGCTCAACGGAATCCCATAGCCTCATTTTAATAATTAAAATATAATTATCAATTTAATTAGGGGTATTTCTCAGTCTAATCAATGCTCTCATTTAGGTGTGTACCCAAAAAACAACATTAAAATTAATGAGAAAGCTTGAAACCACATATCTTATACTCTTAGTTGCTTGATCATCTGATATCAGCCTCTAACTCAAGTCTAAATGAGAGAAATTAGAGATATAGACAAAGGCCTTGAAAATAAGGTAAAAGAGATTACATAGAATTATAATTTTTCATGGAAATATAAATAAGAAATATAATCTTGGGGATAAAATACCTTATTGATATACTTCCAACGAGACTGACAGCATTCAAATTGGAGTCCAGTTGGAGGAGGTAGGCCAAAGCCTATGGTGGAAGGAAAGGAGAGGACCCCCTGTGTGTGTGGTGGAAAGGAGGAGAAAAGGAGAAAAACCTAAATATAAGGGAGGGTAGAATCCATAATTTCACCCCTTTAAATGAACCACACAGTTTGGTTAACCGTGTGCCCACTGTGTGGTGCTCACTTCCCAAGCACCTCCCTTGCATTGTTTAGGTGCACAATTTCCGAAATCATGTGATTCACCTTTGTTAAAAACTAAAAAGGTGTCACATAGTTTTCTTCCCCCACACGCAGAGCCATGTGATACCACCCACATGGTTTGAAAAGCCATGTCCAGTGCAACAGGTGGACCTCATGATTACTCTTGGGAGGCAACATGGTTTGATCAAACTGTGGGCCTCTATCTGCACTTTCACAACACTGAGTTTTCAGGATCAAATACACCAGAAACTCATACAAAACCCCAAGCCACTTGTTAGGACTTAAATACCATCTAAAAAATACGTGGGTAAAAAAAATATCTAAATTAGGTTCTAAATCCCAAATATAATGTTGGTCCACTCACCAAAATTAAAAATTCAAACAGGTTGAGGAATTTCAAGCTGCTCAAAAACCCGAGATGTTATAGTCATCATCATTGTTGTCATCATCATCATCATCACCACCACCACCATCACCATCATCATCATCATCAAAGTAATCATCATTATTATCATTATAATTATCATTATTGTTATTTCTAATATTATGTATTTGTAAAAATATAAGTCATAATGATCATGAAAAAATACCATACTCACCATAACCATGATTTTTAAAAATTATACATATTTAAATTGAATTTGGAGAATGTAATAAAATTGTTTTAATAAATATTAAAATATAATTTATAAAATGAAATAAAATTATTCTATTAATAATTATAATGTCTCCAAGGCCAATAACATTAATATGTTATTCAATATTTTCATCTACATCAGGGGATGATCTTATTTATGTATTGAATTTTTCTATCAAGAATATTGAACTAAAATTATTATATGTATGTGGTACTTATTTAATGTTCTAATTCATTAATATATTTTTCATGCATGATTCACAAAATTATAATGAATCATGGAATATAATATTCATTTTGAAATGTTTCTTCAATAAATTATCATGGTAAAATCATTAGTTTTTTAAAAAAATTATAATAACTTGAAAAATTATAATATAATAATTGTGTATAATTATTCCAATTATAAGAAAAAAACTTCATTTTTTGTAAGAGAATACGTCAATGGTTTTGGTCTCTTGTAGGTGACATTCGAAGTAAATAGTCAATCTGATCAGCCCATGCGAAGAGACATTTCAGAAGAATTGTCTAGAGAATATAAGACATATATATTTGTAATGGAAGCCAATGACAGTGATGAAAGTAGCACTTCTTTGAAGTTTAATATGAAAAAGAAGATCATGTTGATAAAGTGTTATGAAATTAAGAGCATGATGTCGACTTAAACCGCAAGATATTTCAAAATCAGAATCATTGTTTCTGTTGTAGAAGAAGTTTGAAATCAATGTAAAACACATAAAAACACCTCATAACGTATAAAGTAAAGACAAAAATGAGAGATAGAGAGAGGGAAAACTTATAGTTTTAAAAATCACATATCATTAAAATTTCATGTCACATCCCTTCCCTTAAAGTTTCTAATTATTTATTTATTATAATAAATAATTATTTATAGAAAAGGAAAAAAACCAATATGACTCTAGCGCAATTCGAAAATCCAAATAGACTAGAAGAGAGGCTTTTTCTGGGTTAGGATTGACCAAGATTAAACTATATCAAACCTAGTTTTTTAAATTATTTTTTAATCAATGCAAATAAAAAAATATTTATAGAAAGATAAAAAATGGGATTATTATGGTCCTGGAATGAAACATATATTGGTCCACGCTTGGGCCAAGAAACCCAACCCCCTTTTAGGGTCAAGTGGGTCCTGGAGCTGGCTAGGTTGGTCCTGAATTGAATTACATATTTTGTTTCAGATTTTACATAAATGGACAATTTATAATTGGTAGGGGTAAGGGAAAAAAATATGATTATTTAGATTTATTCTAGTATTTAATTGAAACTACATTGACACACAAGAAATGTTATATATATATATATATAGAGAGAGAGAGATAGAAATGTATAAATGTACAGATAGGGAAGTCCGTCGGGAAATTTTACTTGTCGATATGAGTGTTGTTAGGGTGCACGGTGTTGGTCGTAACCTTAACGACATCAATGGAGGATGTGTTGGGCTTCTTCTTTGAGTATATAATGATGTAGGAAAGGGAGAGGGTGGAAATGAATCCCACAACAGCCATTTTCATGGGGTTTTATGGAATCCTCGCTACTATAGATATTACCTTTAATAGTACACAAAAATGCTTTTAACAATGATAAAAAATCATTGTTATGATCAATGTTGTTAAGGGGTTTCAACTTTATTAGTAATTTCAATAGCACTGATAAAGATCCCACCTTCTGCAGTGTGCTATTTGTATAACATCACATTACAGTAACCTATAACCTATATGAAAAATTTATAATTTAAATGAAATAAATTTTACATCATGAAAAAAATACTATATACATTTCAAACAGTGTTTTTTATAATTACATTTACAGTTACTATCCATAAACATTTAAAAACATTGATGTTTCATCACCTTTGGCACCTGTGATCCCCTCTCAAAAAATTATTTGCATGGTATTATTTATTGAACAAATAACCTTAACCCAAGAAAAATAATTCACCTATATAAGAAAACAAATATTATGTTAGTAATATTATAAAGAAATAAATTAAACATTAATATGAAGGAATACATTAATAAAATGTAAACTTTAAATAAAAAGGTCATTTGAGTTTTACTGGTCATACCATGCATCGTAATGCGGTTTGGTTGATTCCATCACTTCACAAATGAGTTATGGATCATTGTCCTAAAGTATCAAAACAATATGAATTATTTTTCTGGGTTTTGAGTATGTTAATTTTTATTTTTAATGAAATTAATTTATATTTTAAATAAAGACACACTTGGAGTTATATCGGTCACACCATGCATGGTATTGATATGAGGATGACTCTTACATGTCACAAATTAATTATGGATCATTTTACTAAAGTATAAAAATAATTCGAATGCTTGTTCTCAGCTTTGAATATGTCACTTGTGTTATTCACTATAATTTCATTTCAAACTAGAAACACGCACTTTGATTCATATTGGTCACATTGCGTGTCGTATTTATGTGAAATTTCTTCCTACAGATCACAAATGACTTATGAATTGTTTTATTAAATTATCAATACAATCAGACTGAATTTTATTGGTTTTCAATTAGTTACATGTGTTTTGAACTAAAATGTTAATTTTAAATTGATAACGAACACTTTGAGTCATACCAGTCACACCGTGCTTCATATTGAGGTTCAGGGGATTCCTATATGTCAAAATGAATCTTGATCATTGTATTAAAGTATCAAAACAATATGAATGTTTTTTAATAGTTTTTAGTATGTCAATTGTTATTTTTGTTGAAATTAATGTCAATTTAAAATAAAAAAGACGCACTAGGATTCATATTGATCACACCATGAAACATATTGAGGTAAGGTTGATTCTTAAATATCAAAAATGACTCATTTATTTTTTTCTAAAATTATCAAAACAATATGAATGTGTTTGTTCTGTTTTTAGTATGTCACTTATTCCTTTTCCAAAAATTAATGATAATTTTAAATAAAAAGACACATCTGGTGTCATATAAATCACATCGTGCTTCAGATTGAGGTTAGGTTGATTCTGGAGCATTAAAATTGATTCATGGATTATTTTATTAAAGTATGAAAACAGTATGAATGATTTTTCTTAGTTTTCAGTATGTCACTTGTTCTTTTTACTAAAATTATAGTCAATTTTAAATAAAAATATCCACCTGGAGTCATACCTGTCACACCATGCATCATATTTAGTCAAAGGTTATTCCTACACATAACAAATGACTTATGGATCATTGTGATAAAGTATCAAAGCAATCCAAATGTGTTTTTTCGGTTTTTAGTATGTCACTTGTTCTTTTTACGAAAATTAATGTCAATTTTAAATAAAAAGACTCACTTCGAGTTATACCAGTAACACTATGAATAAGATTGAGTTGGGTCTGATTCCTACATATTATAAATGATTTATGAATCATTTTACTAAATTATCAAAACAATATGAATGTAGTTGCTCAGTTTTCAGTATACCACTTATTCTTTTTATTAAAATTAATGTTAATTATAAATAAATGGAAACACTTGGAATTATACCAATCACACTGTTAATTGGATTGATGTTTAGATGATTCTTACATGTCAAAAATGACTTATGGATTATTATAATAAAGTATCAAAACAATATGAATGTGTTTTTTTAGTTTTTAGTATGTAACTTGTGTTTTTAAATAAAATGTATTTTGAAACTGGAAACACGCACTTTGAGACATACCCGTCACATCATGTGTTGTCTTGATGTGAGACTACAATATAATTTTCATAAATGACTTATTAATAATTTTCCTAAATTATAAACACAATCCGGGCATGTTTTATTGGTTTTTAGTGAGTGACACTTTTTGAACTAAAATTTCAATTTAAAACTTATAACGAGCACTTTGAGTCATACCGAGAACATTGTGTATCAGATTGAGATGAGGATAACTAATACACATAAAAATGAATTATGGATAATTTTCTTAAAGTATAAAAGAAATTAAAATGTTTTTTCTTAGTTTTGAGTATGACTGTTTTCTTTTTACTAAAATTAAGGTAAATTTTAAATTAAAAGATGAACTTTGAGTCAGACCGGTCACATCATGAATCGGAGTAAGGTGAGCTAATTCTTAAACATCCAAAATGACATATGAGTCGTTATACTAAATTATCAAACTAATAAAAAAATTTCTCAGTTTTGAGTGCATCACTTGTGTTTTTCACTAAAATGCCATTTCAAACAAGAAACATGCACTATGAGTCATATCGGTCACATCGTGTCTTGGTTTGATGTGATGTTAATTCATACACATAAAAAATGACTTATAAATAATTTTCCTAAATTATCTAGAAAATTTAAGCACATTTTCTTGGTTTTTAATGACTCTTTTTGAGATAAAATTTCAATTTTAAAATGATAACGGTCACTTTGAGTCATATCGGACACATGGTTTATATGTTTAAGGTGAGGAAGATTGATAAATAGATGAAATGACTTATGTAAAATTTTACCAAAGTATCAAAACAATAAGAATGAATTTTCTTAGTTTTTAGTATGTCACTTATCTTTTTTACTAAAATGTCATTTTAAACTAGAGACACACACTTTGAGTCATATCGATCACATCATGTGTTGGTTTGATGCGAGACTAATTCCTACACATTACAAATGATTTATGAATCATTGTGATAAATTTTCAAGACAATCCATGTACCTTTTATCCATTTTCAATGAGTTAAACTTTTTGAACTAAAATCTCAATTTTAAAATGATAGTAGACACTTTGAGTCATACAGGGCACATAATTTATCATATTTAGGAGTCGGTGATTACTACACATACAAAATGACTTGATTACGGTTTTCTTAAAGTATCAAAAGAACCCAAATTTTTTTATCGGTTTTGAGTATGTGAGTTGTCTTTTTTACTAAAATTAATGTCAATTTTAAATAAAAAGACATATATGGAGTCATACCGGTCACACCATGAATGGGATTGATGTGAGGATAATTCCTACATATCCTAAATTACTTATAGATAATTTCCTAAAGTATTAAAATGATATGAATGTGTTTGTTCATTTTTGAGTATTTCAGTTGTCTTTTTTACTAAAATTAATGTCAATTTTAAATAAAAAGATTCACCTAGATTTGTACCAGTCGTATGGTGTGTTGGATTGAGGTGTTATTGATTCCTATTCATTTAAAATGAATTATGGATCATTTTATTCAAGAATAAAAACTATCTAAACTTACAATGTTACCATGATTTACATTTCTTTATTTGTTTAACTTCCAACACTGTATTTTGATTTAATGTTCTTAATATAAGAATATTCCTATAATATTTTGGTTTTCAACAATGAGAAATTTTTTTCAAATAAGAACATAAAATCAATATGTAGTGTTGATAGCTAAACAAATAAAATCAACTGAAATCATGGTAACATTAGAAGAAAGGAACATATTATCTATGTTGTGGCTTGTTTTAGATGGTTGAAAGCAAAAATATGACTTCCCAAAAGATCTGTGAAAAAAAACTAAATAAATATTACATAAAAAAGATAGGGAAAATAACTTAAAAATATTAGATAAATTAATGACAAACTTAATTAAGTAATTAATAGTTCTTTTCCTTTTCATGATGGTTGTATACATTATTTACCCATTTCATTATTTTCATCATCTCAATTGCTGCCTAGAAATCCAAACTCTCATGAACATGAGAAGCTTCGAAAAAACCCAAACTCTAATAAAGGAATCCATGTGTATAAGATAAAACATTATTATGTGATTAATACTAAAAATAAATAAATTAATCATAAATATGAAATAATCCATTACTTCTATGGAAGTCACATCTTCATGTTATTTGTGTACATTCTGCCATTATGTGTCTTGCCGATTCATTTCTAAGAAAATCTATACCATCTAATGAATATGAGTATTTTAAGAATTCATAATAGTACTGTAAAAATATAAATACACAAATTATTAATAAATATTTTAAATTAAATAGTAAATATCTTCAAAAATATCTCTTTGGGGATACTAGTTTGTTGATGTAATATGATATCTCCCATAAATTTACAAACATAATAACAATAATAGTTTCCATTTTTTGGTATGAAAACTATATAAAAATTGAGAAAAATAATTACTTTGTTTTTATATGTGTTTGGATACTAAAATCTAATTATATATACCCTAATAATTGTCCTATTTTAGAACTTTTCAGGCTTCTTGTGTGCATGGACTATCTTTATTCCATAATTTTCATGATATTTAAACATCACCCTATGATAAAATAATTCTCATTAAAACATAATATAAAATATATAACTTGAAGTTTAGTTATAAAATGTTTAATGTGGTGTATTAAAAATTAAAAAATGTCATTATGTGTGGTCAGTTTATTGGGTATCCATTCAGTGAATCCTGAAAATAAATCTTCGGAGTATCCAAATAAACTACAACGACCATCCAATGTTTCTTAAAAACAAAAAAACAAATAAGTAATGAAAGAAATGACAATATATTTGACATGATTAAATTTTAGAGTTGTACCCCGGCATTATTAGTATTAATAAGAGTTTGTCATCTATAAGTCTATTTTCAAAAAATTTCTCCATGTATTCCACTATTTAATCCTTTTTAATCTATTATTGTTTGTTTTGTAGAAGTTACATGAGAAAAAATGAGTCCAAATTTCTTTTCATGGGTTAAACCCTTAAATTGGTGTGTATATATACTCCTTAAAAAAATATGAAATGTATTTAGTCAAAATTAACATAGTATACCATATTTTGGAAAAAAAATCATGAAACCATACCTCATGTATGAATTTATAATTGAGGCTCGTATACATTCATAGTTGAGGATTTCATTTGCATTCTCAAGAGAAATTTAATCAATAACTTCTTCTCTGAACATTTTTTCATCAAAATCTACTAAGTGACTACTACCATTTTGTAACTTTGCATTTACATGAACCTTAAATGTTAGTAGACACATATATTGAATGGGAATCGTAAAAGTGATTTTGAAATATATTTTCAATCAGTTGGTTAATCCTTTAAATAGTTTTGATTCGAACCTTCATTTCACCCCTTTCCTTTGTCTTTATTTAATAACATTCATTGGTTTAGACCTTTTTAATTAATTTTTAAAGGTTTGGAATGAAAAATAAATTGGAAATGAATAACTATTTGTTCACATGTGTCTTTACAAGATTTGATGGTCACGCAATAAATGTTCCAACTGCTTGGCCGATCGTATGAATGTATTCTTCATCAAGTAGAACAGGTAACTCAGTGCTTGGATCATGAGCTATGCTAATTGACACTCTCACATGACCAGTTGGAAGTGGTCTGTTGTGCAGAAGGTTGTCTTTGATATTGAACACCATATCCATCTCTACGAGGAGATGGGTGGGTGTTGATAGATATAAATCACAATCATTTTCACCTTATAAAATATTATTATGGAAAAGTTATCAATGTCTGTTTGATTCTCATTTAATAGAAACAATTATTATAATATTTATTTCATAAACTAAGATAGTTCTTTGAGGGGAATGGATTTCCTCAAAGTTGGTGGGGGGTAGGGGGATCTTCACGCAATGGTTTTTATTGAGTTGTTTTTTCTCTTTTCTCCCCCCCCACACATAACTGTTTATAGAAACTCAGTTTTCCATTAAAAAGTTTATTCAAGGGTAGATAACCTTTTTGTCACCTCTTCCATTTCTTTAAATTTATCCTTTGATTGTTTTTTCCCTAAAAATATGATCGGGTGTCACCCCAAAACTAGCACCTCTGATGCGTCCATACTATTCTGGATGCTTCAAGGCCACCGATAGTAGTAGTTTATCCAGTAAATGTTTTAATGATTCCCGTGACTATTACTGCGAAAAAAGGGGAAGTTGCAGTATTTTTTGTGTACTAGTGGTGGTTTGAACTTCCACATAATAGTGTAGTAGTAGTTATTAAAACCATTGTATATTTCATGGTTTCTAATCATTTTACGGCAGTTTCTTTAATTTCATGGTGGTTTTTTTATGTTTCATTTTTAATGAATTTAGTATTGGTTCCTTTTTTATTTAGGGGAGGTTATTTTATAAAAAAATATATAAGGGAAATATAAATAAAATAAAATAAACCATCATGGAATATGTTAGAAATTGTTTATTTTAGTGGCGGTTAATCATAACTGACGCTAAACATATTATATTAAATATATTTAGCATTGTTTACTTAAAACCACCGCTAAATCAGTTTTCTTTTTTATTAATGTTTAATAAAAACTATAAATATAAAAAACTTACATGTAATAACCTAAAACATAAATATATGATAAATTCATCATACATATATCATACATCCAAAGTAATATACAAACATAAAGTCACCATAACCTCAATCTCAGTCAACCCATACATCTATCAAAGAATACCTCAGTCATCAATATATATATATAAAATATGTCCAAGAACAATCCATGCCCAATATGCATCCATTTCATGCCCTCCACTGCATCTGCCTTCCTCTGCATCATTTCATCAATTAAAACTGACCATAACAACTCACCAACTATAACAAAAAAAAATATATATATATATAATAAATTGTAATTATTGTAGAATAATTGATAAAATTTTAACATAACATGGAAAATAAGAACTATCAAAAATGACTTATGAAGAATTTCATGGATCGGAATGGTCAACCTTCAACCTACCTACTAATATCTTCCACCTATAATGAAAATAAAGAACATTTAAAAAAAGAAATGAAAAAGAGAAAAGACACAGAATATATTCAGAATGGTGAACATAAAATTTGTTATTTTTTAATCAAACAGAAGAAATTTTTACATAAAAAAATAATATAAAATGAAAAAAAATTGAAAACATAAACATTTCTATTTAATATTAGATTCAACACTTGAAATTGAAAAGGTATTAGTAAATATTCAAATCTATTTTTAAAGAAATGTGTAGAGTTCTTGAAATTTAATTAATAAAAAAAATTTAAATATTTTGATATCAAAGAATGTCCTATATTTCACAAAATACTCATTGGTAGTTGTTCCATGATTTGACATCAATTTGAGGTTGTTTTCTATGTTTTTTACCCTTTTACACACATTTTAGTGTTTTAAAGCACTAAAAATTCATTTATGGCCATAATAGGAAAATCATAATTAGTAATGTTGTGTCTTTAGTTAATACATTTCAAAATTAAATATATTTTCATTTTCTTATGATTTCTGGGAAATATAACATCATTTTCTTGGTTTCAAACACCTAGAACTTGTCTTTAAAGGCTTTTATACCTTTCAGAAGTGTAAACTGAGTAATTCTGACCACATCGTATGTTGTATTGACATGTTTTCTATGTGTACACAGAAAAACAACTTGTTAGTTGTTTCCCCATGATTTAACATCAATATGAGGTCATTTTCTATGTTTTTCACCATTCTACGCAGGCTTTAGTGTTTTAAAACACTAAAAACTTTTTTACAACCATAATAGGAAAATCGTAATTCAGAATGATGTTATGTTAGTACCTATGTTTCAAAATTAAATATAAGGTCTTTTTCGAATGATTTTGTGGAAATCTGACATCATTTCCCTAGTTTTTACCCCCCCCCCCCCCACAACACTTATTTTTAAAACCTTTTATACCTTTCAGAAGTTTATAATGAGTAATTCCGACCACACCACATGCCATATTGAAGTTTTTTATATACATTCATGTAAAAAGCAACTCATAGGTGGTTTTCCCTTGATTTCACATTAATATAAGGTCATTTTTTATGGTTTTTACTCTTCCATGAATGCTTTAGTGTTTTAAAATACATAAAACAAGTTTATAGCCATAACAGGAAAACCGTAATTTAGAATGAAATGTCTGTAGTTCCTACATTTCACAATATATGGTCATTTTCCCATGATTTCAGGGAAATTTGAAAAAAATTCTTGGTTTTGACCCCCCGAAATTTATTTTTAAAGGCTTTTATACCTTTTAGAAGTGTATACTGAGTAATTTTGACCACATAACACATTGGATTGATGTGTTCTCTACGTGTACACATAAAAAACTCAAAAGTGGTTTTCCCATGATTTCACATCAATATGAGGTCATTTCCTATGGTTTTGACCATTCCACACATGTTTTAGTGTTTTAGAACAATAAAAATGTGTTTACAGCCAAAACAGGAAAACCATGATTTTTAATGATGTGACATCCATTGCTAAATTTAAAATTTAAATATACGTTCATTTTTGCATGATTTTAGGGTAATCTGACATCATTTTCCAAGTTTTGACCCATCGGTAGTTGTTTTTAAAGACTTTTGTACATTTTAGAAGTGCATACCGAGTAATTCTGACCACACCGCACATCATATTAACATGTTTTATTCTCTTACATTTCAAAAACAACACATTAGTGGTATTACCATGGTTACACATTAATATGAGGTTTTCTTCTATGGTTTTGACCATTTCACGCATGTTTTAGTGTTTTAAAACAATAAAAACGTGTTTACGACCATAACGGGAAAACCATAATTCAAAATGATGTGTCATCAGTTCCTAAATTTCACAATTAAATATTCAGTCATTGTACCATGATTTCAGGGCAATACAACACCTTTTTCATGGTTTTGACCCTCTGACACTTCTTTTCAAAGGCTTTTGTACCTTTCAGAAGTGTATACCGAGTAATTATTTCTACACGGAAAGTCAAATTAACATGTTTCATATGCATACACATCAAAAATAATTAAGTGTTATTTGACCCACTATTTCACATCAATATGAGGTCATTTACTATGGTTATGACCATTCTACACATGTTTTAGTGTATAAAAACACAAAAAAAAAATGTGTTTATGACCATAACGAGAAAACTATAATTCAAAATCATATGTCGTTGATTCATAAATTTAAAAATTAAATATACTATCATTTGACATTTATTTTAGAGAAATATGATGTCGTTTTATTGGTTCTGATCCCCTAACACTAATTTTTAAAGGCTTTTTTACCTTTCAGAATTGTATGGTAAGTAATTATGACCACACCACACATCGGATTGATGTTTTTTCTATGTGTACGTTTAAAAAAAACTCATCGGTGGTTTTCCCATGATTTCACATCAATGTGATGTTTTTTTCTATGGTTTTTAATGTTTCATGCATGTTTTAATATTTTAAAACACTAAAAACGTGTTTGTGGCCAAAATAGGAAAATTGTAATTTGGAATGATGTGCCTTTGGTTCCTATATTTCACAATTAAATATATAGTAATTTTCTTGTTATTTCTTGATAATCTGAAATCGTTATCCTAGTTTTGACCCCCCCCCCCCCACACACACACACACTTTTTTTAAAGGCTTTGTAACTTTCAAAAGTGTATACTGAGTAATTCCGACCACAACGCATGTCAGATTGATCTGTTGTATATGCGTACATGTCAAAAACAGTTCATCGATGGTTTTACCATGATTTAACATCAATATGAGGTTTTTTATATGTTTTTGACTCTTCTATACATGTTTTAGTGTTTTAAAACACTAAAAATGTATTTATAGCCATAATGGGAAAACTGTAATTCATAATGAGTTTCTTCAATTCTTACATTTCAAAATTAAATATACGGACTTTTCCAAAGATTTCAAGGAAATATGACATCGTTTTATTTCTTTTAACCCCTCAACACTTGTTTTTAAAGGATTTATTACCTTTTTGATATCAAGTAATTTCAATGACACCACACGTTGGATTGATGTGTTTTCTATTCATACATTTCAAAAACAACTCAAAGGTGGTTTTCCCATGATTTCACATCAAACTGAGGTTGTTTTCTACAGTTTTTACAGTTCCACACATGTTTTAGTGTTTTAAAACACAAAAAACATGTTTAAATCCACAATGAAAAATATGTAGTTCAGAATGGCGTATCCCTAGTTCCTATATTTCAGAATTAAATAGACTATCATTTTATAGTGATTTTAGGGAAATATGATTTCGTTTTTCAGTTTTAACCCCTAAAAACTTTTTTAAAGACTTTTGTTCCTTTTAGAAGCATATAACGAGTAATTCAGACCACACAACATGTCATATTGATGTTTTCTCTATGCGTACACATCAAAAACAACTCATCAGTGATTTTCCCATGATTTTACATCAATATGAGGTTGTTTTCTATAGTTTTGACCATTCCATGCATGTATTAGTGTTTTAAAACACAAAAATTGTGTTTATGGCCATAACAGGAAAACCGTAATTTGGAATGATGTGTCATGAGTTTCTATATTTCACAATAAAATATACGGTAGTTGTCCCATGATTTTAGGGTAATACAATATCATTTACCTATTTTTTACGCCCTGACACTTATTTTTAAAATTTTTTGTACATTTATAAAGTGTATACCAAGTCAAAACTTAGTAAATAAGCTCAGATTTGTAATGATCCACATTTTTAACTAGACTAAAATGCAAATGTTTTTAAACATTTTTATTTTCTACATGGGTTGAATTTAAAATCAGTATTTTTAATACAATTATGAGAGTTGTAACCTTTCAAAGTGATATTTTTAGACATGGGTGTTTTCCCGTTAAGTTTCTCATGTGGCTTAAGGAGTTTCGAAAGTGCTGGATCAGGAAAAAAAATCATGGATCTAAAAGGCTGCAAAGGTTGCATGGTTTTTATGAAACCATGTGGCCCACTATAGGAAACTGTGTGGCCTTGTTCAAAGGGGATAGGGAAGGTGTGCACAGGCTATGCATGGTTTTCCAAACTGTGCACCTATCCCACACACTTAGTGGCATTGGATATTAGTTAAGAACTGTTAACCACATGGTTGGCGCATATTTTCTAAACTGTGCAGCCATCCCATGCGAAGTATCACACATGCCTAGTAGAGGGCACATAGTTGGCATATGGTATGCTAAATCGTGTGGCCCAAACAATGCACTGAGACCCTGTATTAAAATTTGAATTTAATTAAATTAAATTAAATTAAAAATAAATTAAAAACACAACCCACACTCTCCCCTTTCATATGTGACACACCCCTAGGAGGTACCCCTTTTGACATGCGACCCCCATCTCCATGGCACCTCTCCTTCATCAATATCAATTGGATCTCCACTAGTTCTTGGTCTGATTCTTCATGGAAAGTCTCTCTACTCCCTCCTCTTCTATTCCTGATTGACTTTTAGCCTCCTCATTTCCCTATTTTTGGTTCGGCTGAACCCTAGGTCAAGGTTTAGCTATATTTTGATTTCTCATTTTGTTGTTATGGTATAAAACAGGTTCCTCTGTTCTTGTTCATGAATTTTTCAACAACCTTCACCAAAGTCAAGATGATTTGGGGTATTTTTGTTTGCTTCTAGTTTTTTGGTGTAAGGTTTTCCTTCCATTTCATTGTTTCTCACCTATTTTATTAGGGTATTTTAGTGCTGTTGAATTCCTTTTGATTAATCAATAGGGCGTTGGGCTGTGTCGTGTGGTTGTAGGTTGTCTCAGTCATCCGAGGTGAGTTTTTATTCTTGATTATTGGTTTCACACCACCCTTTTTAGGGTCTTTAATTGTTTTAAGGTTCCTAGTAATTGTTTTGTAGCGCGTTGGACCCTGCCAAGTAATTTCGAGTCGTCGGGACTAAGGAAACTTGCCTACGTATGAATAGGTAAGTTTGTATGTATATATATATGTAGGTTCCCCATTTATATGTATATTCATCCATGTAAGTGAATATACATGTATGGGGATATGTGTGCCTATGTATATATATGAAAATGCATCTGTAGGTGAGTGTGGACTAGTATATGCATATAAGCATATATGTAAGGATCCCTTTTCACAAGTTCATGGACATACAGATGTGCACATAGGGTCTAAGTGTCCTTATATGTATGTGAAGGTTAATATGCTTAGTGGGGGTAGTAGCATATTCTAGTTAGAAATCATCAACAGATGAAGTGATCAGCTTGGATCCACCTTGACTTAGGATCCCTTTCCTTTCCCTTTTAGTTTATGAAAGAATTAATTAATTAATTGTTCATTATTTTACTCTTATTAATGATTTTACATTTTTAGTATTTTTTATTAAATGATTCTCTTTAGTGAAATGAAAGTAATTCTTAAATAATATGAATGAATTTTTTATAATAAAAGTCATGGTTTCATAATAAAACCCCTCCAACGAAGGTGTGTTATCTTTTAGATAAAAATTAGGAAGTATAATTCTATTTTTTCTTTATCTATTACCTTGGTTCTTTGATTATACCTTGATATCATGTTTGGTATGGAGCATGTTTAGAACATGTCCCTTATGAATGTTCCTAAATGAGTTTCCCCTTTATGGTCTTTCATTTGTTTCCCTAAACACCTAACTAATTCTAGCTTAACCTTTAAATGTAATTACCCTTGAGATATGGGAATTAAATTGACTTGGTTATGATAGCTTAAATGATATAGTGGAATCCTTTAAATGAAATGACCATGACATTTGTACCTCAAATCAATTTTCTATTTTTAGGAAAATTGAGTGTGAAGACTTTGAGTAGGATGTCTCACAATTAATGAATGGTTTTTCTTGGAATGAATTAAGAAAACTTGACATATTCAGGATGTGTTAGTCTATGCCTCTTATTTATGATTTATAAATCACCATACGTCAACTGAAATGATATAAATGGAATTGGGAATAGATAATAGCATTCATGAGAGGGTTTTGCCTCATGATTTGAAATGAACATGTGATCATGACTTGAATGATGTTTAAATTGAAATGCATAATATGGTTTTACCTTATGTTACTCGTATGAATGCTTATGAATATTGTATAGATATTTGAAATGCATAATAGTTACTACCTTATGAATTATATTATAATTATGAAAATGATCTATGTAAATGATTATGGATGGGAGGCATTCTTACCCCATGACAGTTATATATACATTTATGGATGGGAGGAATTCTTACCTCATGCCAGTTATATATACATCTATGTAATGGAAGAATTCTTATCCCATTCCATATTGTTATATATGCATGGGTGGGAGGCATGATTACTCCATGCTAGTTATAACCACTATACATATATGGATGGGAGGCATTCTTACCCCATGCCAGTATATAAATTATTGTGTATGGGAGGCATTCTTTCCCCATGCTAGTTATCTTCTATTTATATATGGGAGGTATTCTTACCCCCATTCAAGCTTATTTTATATGTATGTGTGGGAGGCATTCTTACCCCACACTAGTTATAACCTCTATAAGTATATGTATGGGAGGAATTCTTTCCCCATGATAACTTGTTATATATGTATGGGTAAGAGGCATGCTTATCCCACACCAGTTACAACCTCTATATACATGTATAGATAGAATTCATTCTCACCATGTGCCAGATATAGTATATATATATAGTGAAATTGTCATACTATTATCTTGGAAATGATCTGAAGCTGGTATAGTCATTAGGTGTCCCTTAGAAACCTGGAAAAGTGTTATTTATGTATGTAGTTCTATTTAATAAATTCTCCATATCTACACACTATCTAATTTATATTCCATTGGATTGGGCTTGACACTGTGGGTGTATGCCTACTGAGATTTCATCTCACACCCTGCTCGAGTACCCATGGTACCTGATTAGACCTTATATTTGCAGGACCTAGGTTTATTTTTATATTACGTATACTAGGGAGTTATGAGTAAAGGACAAAGTCGAAGCTCGGGATGCTCATGGAGATCACCCATGGGGTTTTTTTCCTTTTATTTACTTTTTCACTATGATGTAAATCATGTAGAATTGTTTTCTACTTTTATGTATGTGTCATTACCATGTTATGCATTCATCTATTATATAAACTGGCATTGTCCATTTTTATTAAATCAAATATGTTATTCTTCTACTTTTCTGTTATCTTTATATTTACACATTCTATTGTAATCTTCTATTTATATATTGTAATAACACTATGAAATTTCTGATATGAGGGTATAGTCTCCCCACTATCACCTCTTGATACCCTCGCTGCTAGTCAGAATCCTCTAGCATATAAGAAGATGCGCTTGAGGCCATGTGACCCACCGTCCAGCTATCGGTTCGATGGTATGTATGGTCGGAATGTTACAAAGTGGTAACAATGGTTGTTTCATATCATTTGTCTTAATATTTTGGGTTGGTAAATATGATATTAGTAATGTGTTAACACATGTTCAATAGCCATTCTTGGGACTGATCACCCCACATATGGGAAATGACCAAGTAACTAGGGATGGGATTTTTGTTCATTATTTTTCATTATTACATTTGACATGATTTCACCAAGAGTGATTGGTGTACTTTCCTATTCTTATGATTTATGGAATTTACATAATTTTACACTTGTCCTTCTATTAAAAGTAGGTTTTATTTCATGTATAATATTAGGCACTTAAGAAATTCAAGTTTTATACATAGATCCATGCCATGTAGTTGCATTATAGTTTGTCATGCTGCTTGTTTAGCCTAATTTTCTAATATTTCATGATTCTGTGTTATATAATTATTTTGTGTTACTACTTATGATAACATGATAGATATTTTATAATATGAAATTGGTTACTTGGGATAAATTTTAAATGGTTTCAATTACAATGGAAACTAGTTTTCAATCGTAAGGTGTATGGGCTCCTTACATCTAGGAAAGGGTAATCTATATATCAAACCATACTTGAGATTTTTCATGTCTATAGACTTTTGAATTAAAGTTTAAAAGGATTATAAAGTGAAATTCTAAAGTGATTTTTTTATTAAATGGTATTCAAATCCCAAACTATAAAGTGTTTGGGTGATTTATAGGTTGTTAGGTTGACACCCATATGTTTAGACCACTGTATTTGAGCATGTTAAATTCTAAAATTTAATTTGTTTTGATAAATAGAATCCAATTTTCAATCCATGAGGGTTATGGGAATTTCATGAATTGGGAAATGGAAACCCATATTAAATGTAATGGCATGATGTTTTTTGAGATGTTTATAAATGTGAATGTTTTTTAGTTTTGTTCTCAAATCAAATGGTTAAATGCTTAAAAGTGAAACTGGACCCAAGTAGGTTATTTGGGGAATGTTTCTATGAGATGACCCATTTGGGTGCTTATAAACTTTTATGTTTGAGCAATTGATTTTGGGTTGCCTTCTAGAGAACCCAAGTTGCCTCAGTGGGACCCTTGTAGATCACCTTATCTGTTAAAAAGGGAATTTTTGAAAATTTCATAATTATGAATGAATTTCAATGAAATGTTAAATGGTTAAAAAGAGTTTCATGAGAAACTTTCCTATTCTTCCATGATATTTGAGCTAATTGTTAAAAAAATCAAGTGCCTAGTGGTTTTGTTTTTAAAGGGAACTTGATATTTTAAATTAAATCTTTTAATGATAAAATATTAAGTGTGATTAAACATAAAGGTCTTAGAAATGGAACCTATATTGGTTACCTCTACCTAAAACCCTCATATAAGTGTATCATGAACTTTTTCCTTTGAGTAGACTTGGAACGGAGCTGTAGGTGTTTTCCATAGGCTTCCTCTTATTTAGAAATGGCCTCAAAGTTAGGCTCTTGAGCCTGTGATTTTTTTTAGAATAACCAACTTTTTGGTTTAACTCTTTATCTCGTAAGGGGACAGCCCATATTTGGTATCACACTTTGAAATTATGTGCCTTGCTAATTCATATGAGATTCCTGATGTTTGGTTTCATTTGGGTGTTGTTGTCCTTAGTAGGCTTTCAGTTTCCAATGATTATCTTAATCAGAAGGGTGTTCATGATTTTCTTTGACTTTTTTATGGGTGTGAGAATTTGGAAATGCTCAAATTTAGTTGGTAAGACATTCCTTGGGAATGTTCGGCATCTTTTTTGGTTGTTTGACCCCTCTACTTTCCCCCGATAGATGACTTGACATGTCATTGTCCAAGTGATTTGTCATATAAGAAAATACGATGTTGGGTTAGATATCTTATGTTGTTGAGTATAGTCTTTAGTCATCTCCATAGTAGAGTGTCAAGGAATTAGAGAATTATTTCATCCCAATGATCGAGAGGAATTCCTAGAGACTCTGGTATTATGACACTCTGGTCATCTTGGTTTTGGTTTAAATAAGGTTTTAACCTTGTTTTTATGCTTTTATGTTGTGATCATGGATCATAGGAGTGCCACAATGGTTTCAGTAAACATTTCCTTCCAAGTAGAAGAAACATAACCTAATATTACCATTGGGAAATGGTTGGTTTATGCTAGAATGCCTTTGGGGATTTTGAGTTTTAAATACGTTTCGGTGCCTATTCAGCAGCACGATGTTCTTATATTTGGCCATGTATAAATCCCCTGATAAGAATTGTGGTCTTAGGATGAGATTTGGTGGTAATGTTTGAAGAATCATGGAATTTCCTTGATTAGTGAAGGCATTGTGTGTAACACCCCGAGATTTTATGAAAAATATTCTTTTTAATTTCATTAATGTATTGTGTTGTACGCTACACCAAAAGGAGCTTGCACAACATGCATCCCTGACTTGCCTTGCATTACACGAAATCGCGACCTTCCTCGATAGCGTGTGTAGTACGCAATACCGAGTTTCACTAAACGAGATATTATTATAATATTATTATGAACTAGCCGTTATGAATAGTAATACCCACTTTTTGAAATTTAATAAATTTTATCTTTCAAAATGGACTTTATTTTTGGATTCTAAATATCGAAATTATCTTAGGGTGAAATTTTGGTACTTTTCGGATAACTTTCGTATTCTAATGAATAGTGAAAATTACTAAATTTTAATTAAAAACAAATTTTTTAATAGAAATAATTAATATTGATATATTATTAATTTGAGTGGTTTTAAATTATATTTAGAATATATTTTTACCATTTAATACAATTTTGGTCATTGGATGTAATGTCACATTTAAACCAGACATAAACAAGTGTCAATCTTTTGATAGTTATTATCTCTTAAAAACACGTCATTTGTTTTGATGATGGGAATTAATTTTTAAATTAGTTACTGTAACTGATATGTTTTGAATTTGATAAAATAGACATCATTTTTGAATTCATAATATCAAATATAGCTTAGGCCTAATTTTTGATATTTTTCTGGAAACTTTCATTTTTTTGATGAATAGTGAAACTACTAAGTGGTAGTTAAAAAAACTTAATTTTACCGTTTTTGTGAGTGGAATTTCGAAAATCCAAGAGACATGGTTAATATCAAGGACTAAAATTTGGTTCACTGAGATGAAAATATTTTTTTGTGAATAGTACCTTTTTACTTTTATTTACCACGGTTAAAAGTAAATATGATAATTAAGGGTACAAATGATATTATTATTACGCTAACACGTGTCCTAATTTTATTGGGTAAGTTTAATTCGACCAAAAACAACCTTAGGAATAAAATATGACCATTTAGGCCCACTTGGATTAGATTTGGACATCTAATATTAATTTATTTAAAGAAGGGTTAAAATAGTTAAAATCAAATTTTAATAAGTAAATCATTTTTAATATAGGGTTATATATAAGATAAATTCGACTAAAAATATTCATTAGTAATCCAAAAGTATTTCCTACATAATGGTATTTTATTTGTAATTTTTAGACTTAAAATAATTTAATTTATTTATGACACAATGATGATGCCGTAATTATCTTATTAATGAAATATTGACATAATTGATGTTATAAATACCCAAATAAATGTAATTTGAGACTTTTTATGAATTAAAATAATTTTCTATGTTAATATGACATGTTAGTATTGATTTAATTAACTTTTTTCGAACTAATAATTCTGTTATAATTTTCACAAAAATCGATTACCAAATAGTGTCAAAATTGACATAAAATAGTTTTTAAAACAAATATTATATTATTATTTGTTATTATATTCCTAAAAATCTAAGGTTCATCTAGGATACTTATATCATGATAGTTGTATCATTAATGGACCACTTGGGGGTCTCTTGGATATATATGGTAAGTTTATTAACTATATAATATAAAAATACAAAGTGACATGGTAAATGTCAATCTAATTAACTAAGAGTTAAAACTAAAAGTTAAGGTTAATATAATGACCTAAACTTGTCTAAATTCTATTGGATGAGATTATTTAGACCCATACCGACCTTATATTTTAAATAAATCAATTTGGAGCTATTGAAAACCGAATATGACTTTATAATAAAATAATATTTTTAGTTATTCCAAAGGTGCCCCTCTCCTCCCTTATAAAAGGGAACCCCCTCCCTATCTTCCTCACACCACTGTGAACCTTCAATCTCGTACAACCCCTGCCAATTTCTCTTCTACACTTCCCTAGAAACATACTAGAGGTAATGGTCTTCTTTAAAGACCAATTTTAGTGCCCTAAGAGGAGGTCTCAAAGAGGCGCTTCAAAGTAGAGGTAATGTCTGTTACCGATTCTTTCAACTTTATTTCTTCTTCCAATTCTTCTTATTAGGCTGTTTCATTATGAAGTAATAACATAATTATAAATAATATACTTATATTTCATTATAAGTATGAAACAACCTTATTTCACCATCTATCCATCCTACAGAAAATGATATCATCGCGCGTGCGTACGTACGGAATATCGTCTCCACGCCGTGGTGTAATCTATTTTCCACCACCACCTTACTTGGATGGGTATAATGGTGTAAATAATAACTATATATGATTATTTTAAAGTGATATTGATTCTGTAATAGTATACATACACTCCAATAAAATTCCATGATCATGAGAACGATATCATCGCTCGTGCGTACGTACAGAATACTGTCTCCACGACGCGATGAGATTCATTCTCAATGATTAACCATTCATAAATGATTATAAAGTATATATAATAATTAATCATGAAATATATTACATAATAATGATACTGGATTTATTTATATATATATGTATTTCATCCTATTAATTCCATTCAATTCAATGAGGAAACGAAAACAACGGTCATGCGTACGTACAGCCTACCGTCTCCATGAGCGGTGTATTTCCTTCCATTTATCGATCTATTATATATATGTATATTCTGAATATATATTATATATAAATCATGTTTTATATTCTGGAATTAATTAATCATGATCTAAGTAATCATATGAATAATTACAAGTCAAAACACAAATGACAAATGAAACGATTTTACCCAAAACGCTCTTTAACATGGAATTTACAAAAGAATAGGTAATATAAAGTCATAAGTGAAACATATAGGATATCATAACAATGAATATGATTCTGTAATAAGTCAATGACAATATTTAAATCATTATATAAAAGTTTTGGATACGTACGAAGCATATCTGACCTAAGGTAAGGGATAATTTTGGAAATCTCATTTTTATCTGAGATTGCTTATTTGTAAGTATTTACTGGGGTTATTGCTATCATCCATGTCCATGTTTTATAAAAGTGTATTCATGTATATTTAAAGTCATTTTTTACCCATTTTTACTTTTACCCCATGGTATGGAAGGAATCTTTCTTTTATTTACCCTACAAGTTACTTTTTGACTTTTCCGACAAAAGTACGAGAAGAATGTTTTTTTAACGTATACGGCATGAAAGGATTTTTACGGTTTTATAAAGCTTTATTTTCATGAAGATTCCTAAAAAATATTTCATGAATATTTTCAACAAAATCCATTTATTTTAAAATTGCATGACATTTTGTTAAAATAAAATTATTTTGAAGAAAAAAGGATATTTTTCTCAAGAATTCATTTCAAGTGTTTTATCAAAATCATTTTCATCTAAGATAATATTATTTCACATGTGTATGTTTCAAGTATAATGTCTTTATGATTTAAATGGTTTCACTTTTCTTATTATTAAATTATATCCATTTCTTTTATATGAATTATGTGATTATGGGATGATGTTTATGAAACCCATTTTATTCGTTGGGTTATTATGAATGATGTATGTTTATTTTGTGGCAAAAGTAAGAATGATTTCATTATGAGATGGGTGGGACCTATATCTACCTCCAATGCATTGGGTAAAGATTTATATCTCATGAGATAGACATGTCCGGAACGGTAAGATAATCTGGTTCAATATTACAGGACTGGAACGAGGAGTCAACTCGATTCAGAAAGGGACTTTTTCCACTAAGATGGTCTTGGAAGCAATGCCTTGGCTACTATGGAAATAATTACATGTGCTTAATGTATGCCACAATTACATGTTTTATTCCCATTCTATTTTATCATGATTTACATTCCATTATGATCTATGCATTATATACTTCTATGTTTTATGTCGTTGCTCAAGATTTTTAATGTTCATGTTTTTTTTAAGTTCAAATGTACATGGTATGGTTTATTTTATCCATGATTACCCTTACTAAGAATTTGAGCTCACCCTTTTTATGTTTTCTTTTCCCCCAGTATTAAAATTAAGGTTTTAGGTAAGAAAAAAAAGGGGAAGATCTTTATTGTGAGATGTTGAAGATCTTTCACCACGATTAGAAGATTTTATTCCGTGTTTACAAAGACACTAAAATATTACAGTCCTTGTGTGTATATTTTTGTTATGTACTAAGTATTCCGAAAAGTAATGTAATTTCCATTTACGTCAAGCTTCAGGTCTCTACGGTTGATATGAGAGGAAAGGTTTAGTCAACCTTTGGAAACTAGGATGCGAGAACTTTAGTGAGATCCCCAGATATATTTCTAAGGTATGTCTAGGGATGTCCCTAAGGTTATGTATAAGTATAGGTTATAGTCCTAGAATTACAGTAAAGATCTTAGAATTAAACCTAAGATGTTAGATATTGAAGGTTCTCTCCCTTTATTATGTTGTTTTCCCTAGCATGATTTTTTCCTCTCACACAATTCTTTTTGGGTTTTAGACGATGGCTGGAACCCGAAGGAACCGTGTTGATCAATGCAATGGAAAATGCAATGATTGTCCTCCTGAACAAACAAATGTTATGGGAGATGGAGTGCAAAATATTATTGCTATACTTACACAAGCTATGAATCATTCTGGACTTCCAAATGAGCAGAGAAGGGAACAATATTCTATTGAGTCCTTCATGAGGCAACGTCCACCTTCTTTCAGTGGGTCTTCTGATCCACTTGTTGCTGAATAATGGATCAGTACCACTGAAAAGATATTTTTAGTTCTTCAATGTTCTGAACATGATATAGTCATCTTAGCAGTATATCATTTGGAAGGTGAAGCTGATCAATGGTGGAATCGTATCAAGAATACGAGGACAAGATATGAAATTGAGTCCATGGAATAGGGTGAGTTCAAGAACTTATTTTTCAATAATCACTTCCCTCGTATTCTTCGAACAAAGATGGAGAAGGAGTTTCTTGAACTAAAGAAAAAGGATGATGAATCTGTTGGTGTATATGAAGCGAATTTTACAAGGCTTGCAAGGTATGCATCTGGCTTTATCATCCAACCTGAAAGTAAATTTGATCGATTCTTCAGTGGCTTAAAACCAAATCTTCGAAGGGCATTAGCTATAAGAGACTTCAGTAGTGATGAAGAAATTGTGAGTTGGGCTATCAAGGTAGAAATAGAAGTTAGTGTTACTTATCCATCTCGTATTTTTGACAAGAAACGAAAGATGGAGTTCAAGGAGAAATCTCAGAATAATGGTGAAAAGAAGATGAATGTTTCCTTATGCTCAAAGTGTGGAAAGAAGCATGGTGGAGATTGTCTTAAAGGGACTAGAAAATGTTTTAAGTGTGGAAAATAAGGTCATCGAGCAGCTGAGTGTCGAAGTAATGGAAAAAGGTTTTCTAATGATGTGAATAAATAAAAGATAGCAGAGAATACACCACCAACACATCAATGCTTCAAGTGCAAGGAAATGGGTCATTATGCAAATAAATGCCCTAATCCAAGGGTTAGTGATGATCGACATGAGCAACCACTTAAGGCAAAGGACAAAGGGAAGTCACATGCGATCACTATTGGCAATGATGTTGTGGAATGATTAAGTGTTTATGTAATGGGATTCCAAAATAATGTTGTATATAGTATCGTGAAATATTGGAATATTTATGTATTGGTCTATTGTGGTTTTCAATAATTTTATGGTACCGGTAAGCATGGAAAGTGATTGAGATATTTTTGGAAAAAAGATGATATGCGCATAATGAAGGGATAAGGAGAAAATGAAATGTTTGACAGTATTCATGAGCTTCTGACTGATATAAGGAAATAGTTATATCATGGTTTGAGATTTTGGTATGTAAAAAGAGTTAACTTTTGACAGCACTCATGTTTTCACTAAGATTTAATGGGTATTCATTTTTCAAGAGAATACATGATTATGGCCTTAGAATGTTTGTAATGTGACCAACAAGACATATCTCATGATATATGGGGATCAACGATGGTATTAACATGATTGTTATATGAACTCTTTGGTAACCGTTTTCACTATAATATGAGATTGGACAGCAGTATTTTGGATAAGCCTAAAGATTAGAATGGATTATGTTTTACATAATTTATTATTATTTAAGGATATAAGTTTTTTCGATATTATTGATGGGATGTTATAGTAATGTAGTTTTAGAAAAAGGACAGCCTGCAGGATGGGCGACAGCCCATCGCGTCGGACAAGGCAGTGGGAATCGAACCCACAACCAAAGTGCGACTGGCCTTTATCGCCTACCACTGGCCTACAGGAAGTACCTGTTTAGTATAAACTAGTTTTATTATAATAAGAAGTATGATATATGAAGTATAAGTCCATTTTAGGAACCATATATGATTAATCTCACTATATATGGACTTATGTATTTTTTGATAACTTTTCTAACCTTTTATTTGAGACAGATGGAATGACCCATCATTCTATCACTTGATCTGCTAACATGTCACGAATGACAAATTCAACTTCATTTCTTTAAGAGATGAAGTGGAAATTGTCCAAAGAACGACCAACGGTGAGATTGTACCAAAATCACAAAAGTATTTCTTCTAATTCCAATTTCATCAACTTTAGGGAAATAATCTTGAAAACCAAAAATGTTGTCCTAGTGCTCTTATATCCGATGAATCAGATGGTACCTTAGATCTTCACAAATTTATGGCTTTGTGACTGTTGGATTTTTCATAGCCATGTTCTCTACCACTCTCCATCAGAACTTGATGGTTAGATTTTTCTTTCATATCCATATTTCCACCTATGTTCTCCTACTTGGAAACCTAGTGATGAGTTAATTTGGGTAACCTTTACGTTTCATACTTTAGTTTTTAAATCCATGTTTTGGTATTCTTTTTTTATGATGTGGGTTTCTATTAAAGAAACATTCGAGTAGTAAACCATTTATAACCCCGACGAATTTTGAGGGAGAAATTCATTTTAAGGGGGGTAGAATGTAACACCTCGAGATTTTATGAAAAATATTCTTTTTAATTTCATTAATGTATTGTGTTGTACGCTACACAAAAAGGATCTTGCACAACACGCATCCCTGACTTGCCTTGCATTACACGCAATTGCGACCTTCCTCGATAGCGTGTGTAGTACGCAATGCCGAGTTTCACTAAATGAGATATTATTATAATATTATTATAAACTAGCCGTTATGAATAGTAATACCCAATTTTTGAACTTTTATAAATTTTAACTTTCAAAATGGACTTAATTTTTGGATTCGGAATATCGAAATTAGCTTAGGGTGAAATTTTGGTACTTTTCGAATAACTTTCGTATTCTGATTAATAGTGAAAATTACTAAATTTTAATTAAAAACAATTTTTTTAATCGAAATAATTAATACTGATAAATTATTAATTTTAGTGGTTTTAAAGTATATTTAGAATATATTTTTACCATTTAATATAATGTTGGTCATTGGATGTAATTTCGCATTTAAACCAGACATAAACAAGTGTCAATCTTTTGATTGTAATTATCTCTTAAAAACACGCTATTTGTTTTGATGACGGGAATTAATTTTTAAATTAGTTAATGAAACTGATATGTTTTGAATTTGGTAAAATAGACATCATTTTTTAATTCATAATATCAAATATATCTTAGGCCTAATTTTTGGTATTTTTCTGGAAACTTTCATTTTTTTGATGAATAGTGAAACCACTAAGTGGTAGTTAAAAAAACTGAATTTTTCATAAAACATAATTTTACCGCTTCTTTGAGTGGAATTTCAAAAATTCGAGAGACACGGTTAATATCAAGGACTAAAATGTGGTTCAATGAGATGAAATTATTTTTTGGTGAATAGTAACTTTTTACTTTTATTTACCACGGTTAAAAGTAAATAGGATAATTAACGGTACAAATGATATTATTATTACCCTAACACATGTCTTAATTTTATTGGATAAGTTTAATTCGACCAAAAACAACCTTAGGAATAAAATATGACCATTTAGGCCCACTTGGATTAGATTAGGACATCTAATATTAATTTATTTAAAGAAGGGTTAAAATAGTTAAAATTAAGGTTTAATAAGTAAATCATTTTTAATATAGGGTTATACGTAAGATAAATTAGACTATAAATATTCATCAAAATAAAAAATTATTTCATACATAATGGTATTTTATTTTTAATTTTTAGACTTAAAATAATTTAATTTATTTATGACACAATGGTGATGCAGTAATTATCTTATTAATGAAATATTGACATAATTGATGTTATAAATACCCAAATAAATGTAATTGGAGACTTTTTATGAAATAAAATAATTTTATATGTTAATATGACATGTCAGTATTTATTTAATTAACTTTGTTAAAACTAATCATTCCGTTATGAGTTTCACAAAAAACAATTACCAAATAGTGTCAAAATTGACATAAAATAGTTTTTAAAACAAATATTATATTATTAATTGTTATTATATTCCTAAAAATCTAAGGTTCATCCAGGATACTTATATCATGATAGGTGTATCATTAATGGACCACTTGGGGGTCTCTTGGATGTATATGGTAAGTTTATTAACTATATAATATAAAAATAAAAAGTGACATGGTAAATGTCAATCTAATTAACTAAGAGTTAAAACTAAAAGTTAAGGTTAATATAATGACCTAAACTTGTCTAAATTCTATTTGATGAGAGTATTTCGACCCATCCCCACCTTTTCTTAGAAATAAATCATTTTGGAGCTATTAAAAACCGAATATGACTTTATAATAAAATAATATTATTTGTTATTCCAAAGGTGCCCCTCTCCTCCCTTATAAAAGTGCACCTCCTCCCTCTCTCCCTCACACCACTTTGAGCCTTCAAGCTCGTCCAACCCATGCCAATTTCTCTTCTCCACTTCTATAGAAACATCCTATAGGTCATTGTCTTCTTAAAAGACCAATTTTAGTGCCCTAAGAGGAGGTCTCAAAGAGGCGCTTCAAAGAAGAGGTAATGTCCGTTACCGATTCTTTCAAATTTATTTCTTCTTCCACTTCTTCTACTTAGGTTGTTTCATTATGAAGTAATAACATAAGTATCAATCATATAATTATATGTTATTATAAGTATGAAACAACCCTATTTCACCATCTATCCATCCTACGGAAAACGAAATCATCGCGCGTGCGTACGTACGGAATACCGTCTCCACGCCGTGGTGTCATCTATTTGCCACCACCACCTTACTTGGATGGGTATAATGGTGTAAATAATAACTATATATGATTATTTTAAAGTGATATTAATTCTATAATAGTATACATACACTCCAATAAAATTCCATGATCATGAGAACGATATCATCGCTCGTGCGTACGTATGGAATACCGTCTCCACGACGCGATGAGATTCATTCTCAATGATTAACCATTCATAAATGATTATAAAGTATATATAATAAGTAATCCTGAAATATATGACATAATAATGATTCTGGATTTATGTATATATATATATATATGTATGTCATCCGATTAATTCCATTCAATTCAATGAGGAAACGAAAACAACGGTCATGTGTACGTACGGCCTACTGTCTCCATGAGCGGTGTATTTCTTTCCATTTATCGATCTATTATATATATGTATATTCTGAATATATATTATATATAAATCATGTTTTATATTATGGAATTAAGTAATCATGATCTAAGTAATCATATGAATAATTACAAGTCAAAACACGGATGACAAATGAAATGATTTTACCCAAAACGCTCTTTAACATGGAATTTACAAAAGAACGGGTAATATAAAGTCATAAGTGAACCATATAGGATATAATAACAATGAATATGATTCTTTAATAAGTCAATGACATTATTTAAATCATTATACAGGAGGTTCGGATACGTAAGAAGCATATCAGACCTAAGGTAAGGGATAATTTTGCAAATCTCATTTTTATCCGAGATTGCTTATTCGTAAGTATTTACTGGGGTTATTGCTATCACCCATGTCCATGTTTTATAAAAGTGTATTCATGTATGTTTAAAGTCCTTTTTACCCATTTTTACTTTTACCCCATGGTATGGAAGGAATCTTTCTTTTATTTACCCTACAAGGTACTTTTTGACTTTTCTGACAAAAGTACGAGAATAATGTTTTTTAACGTATACGGAATGAAAGTATTTTTACGGTTTTATAAATCCTTATTTTCATGAATCTTACTAAAAAATATTTCATGAATATTTTCAAGAAAATACTTTTCTTCTAAAATTGCATGACATTTTGTTAAAAGAAAATGATTTTGAAGAAAAAAGGATATTTTTCTAAAAAATTCATTTCAAGTGTTTTATCAAAACCATTTTCATCTAAGATGACATTATTTCACATGTGTATGTTTCAAGTATCTTGTCTCTATGATTTAAATGGTTTCACTTTTCTTATTATTAAATTATATCCATTTATTTTATATGAATTATGTGATGAAGGGATGATGTTTATGAAACCCATTTTATTCGTTGGGTTATTATGAATGATGTATGTTTATTTTTTGGCACAAGTAAGAATGATTTCATTATAATATGGGTGGAACCTATATCTCCCTCCAATGCATTGGGTAAAGATTTATATCTCATGAGATAGACATGGATGGAACGGTAAGATAATCCGGTTCAGTATTACCGGACTGGAACGAGGAGTGAACTCGATTCAGAAAGGGACTTTGTCCACTAAGATGGTCTTGGCAGCAATGCATTGGATACTATGGAAATCATTACATGTGCTTAATGGATGCCACAATTACATGTTTTATTCCCATGCTATTTTATCATGATTTATGTTCCATTATTATCTATGCCTTATGTACTTCTATGTTTTATGTCGTTGCTCAAGATTTTTAATGTTCATGTTTTTTTAAGTTCAAATGTACATGGTATGTTTTATTTTATCCATGCTTACCCTTACTGAGAATTTGAGCTCACCCTTTTTATGTTTTCTTTTCCCCTCAGGATTAAAAGAAAGGTTTTAGATAAGAAAAAAAAGGGGAAGATCTTTATTGGGAGATGTTGAAGATCTTTCACCATGATTAAATGATTTTATTCCGTGTTTCCAAAGACACTAAACTATTACGGTCCTTGTGTGTCTGTTCTTGTTATGTACTATGTATTCCGCAAAAGTAATGTAATGTCCATGTACGTCAAGCTTTGGGTCTCTACAGTTGGTATCAGAGGAAAGGTTTAGTCAACCTTTGGAAACTAGGATGCGAGAACTTTAGTGAGATCCCTAGAGATATTTCTAAGGTATGTCTAGGGATGTCCCTAAGGTTATGTATAAGTATAGGTTATAGTCCTAGAATTACAGTAACGCTCTTAGAATTAAACCTAAGATGTTAGATATTGAAGTTACTCCCCCTTTATTATGTTGTTTTACCTAGCATGATTTTTGCCTCTCATACTATTCTTTTTGGGTTTTTGACGATGGCTAGAACCTGAAGGAACCGTGTTGATCAATGAAATGGAAAATGCAATGATTGTACTTCTGAACAAACAAATTTTATGGGAGATGGAGTGAAAAATCTTATTCCTATACTTACACAAGCTATGAATCATTCTGGACTTTTCAAATGAGCAAAGAAGGGAACAATATTCTATTGAGTCCTTCATGAGGCAACGTCCACCTTCTTTCAGTGGGTCTTCTGATCCACTTGTTTCTGAAAAATGGATCAGTACCACTGAAAAGATATTTTCAGTTCTTCAATGATCTGAACATGATAAAGTCATCTTAGAAGTATATCGTTTGGAAGGTGTAGCTGATCAATGGTGGAATCTTATCTAGAATACGAGGCCAAGAGATGAAATTGATTCCATGGAATGGGATGAGTTCAAGAACTTATTTTTCAATAAGCACTTCCCTCGTATTCTTCGAACAAAGATGGAGAAGTAGTTTCTTGAACTAAAGAAAAAGGATGATGAATCTGTTGGTGTATATGAAGCAAATTTTACAAGGCTTACAAGGTATGCATCTGGCTTTATCATCCAACCTGAAAGTAAAGTTGATCAATTCTTCATTGGATTAAAACCAAATCTTCGAAGGGCGTTAGCTATAACAAACTTCAGTAGCGATGAAGAAATTATGAGTTGTGTTATAAAGGTAGAAATAGAAGTTGGTGTTACTTATCCATCTCATAGTTTTGACAAGAAACGAAATATGGAGTTCAAGTAGAAATATCATAATAATAGTGAAAAGAAGATGAATGTTTCCTTATGCTCAAAGTGTGGAAAGAAGCATGGTGGATATTGTGTTAAAGGGTCTAGAAAATGTTTTAAGTGTGGAAAAGAAGGTCATCGAGCAGTTGAGTGTCAAAGTAATGGAAAAAGGGTTTCTAATGATGTGAATAAAGAAAAGACAGCAGAGAACGCACCACCAACACTTCAATGCTTCAAGTGCAAGGAAATGGGGCACTATGCTAATAAATGCCCTAATCCAAGGGTTAGTGATGATCGACATGAGCAATCACTTAAGGCAAAGGACAAAGGGAAGTCACATGCGATCACTATTGGCAACGATGTGGTGGAATGATTAAGTTTTTATGTAATGGGATTCCAAAATAATGTTGTATATAGTATCGTGGAATATTGGAATATTTATGTATTGGTCTATTGTGGTTTTTAATAATTTTATGGTACCGGTAACCATGGAAATTGATTGAGATATTTTTTGAAAAAAGATGATATGTGAATAATGAAGGTATAAGGAGAAAATGAAATGTTTGACAATATTCATGAGCTCGTGACTGATATAATGAAATAGTTATATCATGGTTTGAGGTTTTGGTATGTGAAAAGAGTTAACGTTTGACAACACTCATGTTTTCACTAAGATTCAATGGGTATTCATTTTTCAAGAGAATACATGATTGAGGCCTTAGAATGTTTGGAATGTGACCAACAAGACATATCTCATGATATATGGGAATCAACGATGGTATTAACATGCTTGTTATATGAACTCTTTGGTAATCATTTTCACTATAATATGAGATTGGACAGCAGTATTTCGGATAAGCCTAAAGATTGGAATGGATTATGTTGGACATAAGTTAGTATTGTTTAAGGATAGAAGTTTTTTCGATATTATTGATGGGATGTTATAGTAATGTAGTTTTAGAAAAAGGACAACCTGCAGGATGGGTGACAGCCCATTGCGTCGGACAAGGCTGTGGGAATCGAACCCACAACCGAAGTGAGACTGGCCTTTATCGCCTACCACTGGCCTACAGGAAGTCCCTGTTTAGTATAAACTAGTTTTATTATATTAAGTAGTATGATATATAAAGTATAAGTCCATTTTAGGAACCATATATGATTAATCTCACTATATATGGACTTATGTATTTTTTGATAACTTTTCTAACCTTTTGTTTGAGACAGATGGAATGACCCATCATTCTATCACTTGATCTGCTAACAAATCAAGAATGACAAATTCAACTTCATTTCTTTAAGAGATGAATTGGAAATTGTCCAAAGAACGACCAACGGTGAGATTATACCAAAATCACGAAAGTATTTCTTCTAATTCCAATTTCATCAACTTTAGGGAAATGATCTTGAAAACCAAAAATGTTATCCTAGTGCTCTTATATCTGATGAATCAGATGGTACCTTAGATCGTCACAAATTTATGGCTTTGTGATTGTTGGATTTTTCATAGCCATGTTCTCTACCACTCTCCATCAGAACTTGATGGTTAGATTTTTCTTCCATATCCATATTTTCACCTATGTTCTCCTACGTGGAAACCTAGTGATGAGTTAATTTGGGTAACCTTTACGTTTCATACTTTAGTTTTTAAATCAAAGTTTAGGTATTCTTTTTTTACGATGTGGGTTTTATTAAAGAAACAATCTAGTAGTAAACCATTTATAACCCCGACGAATTTTGAGGGCGAAATTCATTTTAAGGGGGTAGAATGTAACACCCCGAGATTTTATGAAAAATATTATTTTTAATTTCATTAATGTATTGTGTTGTACGCTGCACCAAAAGGAGCGTGCACAACATGCATCCCTGACTTGCCTTGCATTACACGCAATCACGACCTTCCTCGATAGCGTGTGTAGTGCGCAATACCGAGTTTCACTAAACGAGATATTATTATAATATTATTATGAACTAGCCGTTGTGAATAGTAATACCCACTTTTTGAAATTTTATAAATTTTATCTTTCAAAATGGACTTAATTTTTGGATTCGGAATATCTAAATTAGGTTAGGGTGAAATTTTGGTACTTTTCGGATAACTTTCGTATCCTGACGAATAGTGGAAATTACTAAATTTTAAGTAAAAACAACTTTTTTAATCAAAATAATTAATAGTGATAAATTATTAATTTGAGTGGTTTTAAAGTATATTTAGAATATATTTTTACCATTTAATACAATGTTGGTCATTGGATGTAATTTGACATTTAAACCAGACATAAACAAGTGTCAACCTTTTGATAGTTATTATCTATTAAAAACACGCTATTTGTTTTGATGACAGGAATTAATTTTTAAATTAGTTAATGTAACTGATATGTTTTGAATTTGGTAAAATAGACATCATTTTTGAATTCATAATATCAAATATAGCTTAGGCCTAATTTGTGGTATTTTTTTGGAAACTTTCATTTTTTTGATGAATAGTGAAACCACTAAGTGGTAGTTAAAAAAACTAAATTTTTCATAAAATTTAATTTTACCGCTTCTGTGAGTGGAATTTCGAAAATCCGAGAGACACGGTTAATATCAAGGACTAAAATTTGGTTCAATGAGATGAAAATATTTTTTTGGTGAATAGTAACTTTTTACTTTTATTTACCACGGTTAAAAGTAAATAGGATAATTAAGGGTACAAATGATATTATTATTACCCTAAAACATGTCCTAATTTTATTGGATAAGTTTAATTCGACCAAAAACAACCTTAGGAATAAAATATGACCATTTAGGCCCACTTGGATTAGATTAGGACATCTAATATTAATTTATTTAAAGAAGGGTTAAAATAGTTAAAATCAAAGTTTAATAAGTAAATCATTTTTAATATAGGGTTATACATAAGATAAATTAGACTATAAATATTCATTAGAAATCCAAAAGTATTTCCTACATAAGGGTATTTTATTAGTAATTTTTAGACTTAAAATAATTGAATTTATTTATGACACAATGATGATGCAGTAATTATCTTTTTAATGAAATATTGACATAATTGATGTTATAAATACCCAAATAAATGTAATTTGAGACTTTTTATGAATTAAAATAATTTTCTATGTTAATATGACATGTTAGTATTTATTTAATTAACTTTTTACGAACTAATCATTCTATTATGAGTTTCACAAAAATCAATTACCAAATAGTGTCAAAATTGACATAAAATAGTTTTTAAAACAAATATTATATTATTAATTGTTATTATATTATTAAAAATATAAGGTTCATCCAGGATACTTATATCATGATAGTTGTATCATTAATGGACCACTTGGGGGTCGTTTGGATGTATATGGTAAGTTTATTATCTATATAATATAAAAATACAAAGTGACATGGTAAATGTCAATCTAATTAACTAAGAGTTAAAACTAAAGGATAAGGTTAATATAATGACCTAAACTTGTCTAAATTCTATTTTATGAGAGGATTTAGACCCATCCCCACCTTACCTTTGAAATAAATCAATTTGGAGCTATTAAAAACCTAATATGACTTTATAATAAAATAATATTTTTAGTTATTCCAAAGGTGCCCCTCTCCTCCCTTATAAAAGGGAACCTCCTCCCTCTCTTACTCACACCACTTTGAGCCTTCAAGCTCATCCAAACCCTTTCAATTTCTCTTCTACATTTCCCTAGAAACATCCTAGATTTCCTAGTCTTCTTCAAAGACCAATTTTAGTGCCCTAAGAGGAGGTCTCAAAGAGGCGCTTCAAAGAAGAGGTAATGTTCGTTACCGATTCATTCAACATTATTTCTTCTTCCATTTCTTATCCTTAGGTTGTTTCATTATTAAGTAATAACATCAGTATCAATAATATATTTATATGTTATTATAATTATGAAACAACCCTATTTCACCATCTATCCATCCTACAGAAAACGAAATCACCGCACGTGCGTACGCACGGAATACCGTCTCCACGCCGTGGTGTAATCTATTTTCCCCCACCACCTTACTTGGATGGGTATAATGGTGTAAATAATAACTATATATGATTATTGTAAATTGATATTGATTCTGTAATAGTATACATACACTCCAATAAAATTCCATGATCATGAGAACGATATCATCGCTCGTGCGTACGTACGGAATACCATCTCCACGACGCAATGAGATTCATTCTCAATGATTAACCATTCATAAATGATTATAAAGTATATATAATAAGTAATAATGAAATATATTACATAATAATGATACTGGATTTATGTATATATATATGTGTGTGTCATCCGATTAATTCCATTCAATTCAATGAGGAAACGAAAACAACGTTCATGCGTACGTACGGCCTACCGTCTCTATGAACGGTGTATTTCTTTCAATTTATCGATCTATTATATATTTGTATATTATGAATATATATTATATATAAATCATGTTTTATATTCTCGAATTAATTAATCATGATCTAAGTAATCATATGAATAATTACAAGTCAAAACACGGACGACAAATGAAACGATTTTACCCAAAACGCTCTTTAACATGGAATTTACAAAGGAACGGGTAATATAAAGTCATAAGTGAACCATATAGGATATCACAACAATGAATATGATTCTTTAATAAGTCAATTACATTATTTAAATCATTATACAGGGGGCTCAGATACGTAGGAAACATATCGGACCTAAGGTAAGGGATAATTTTGCAAATCTCATTTTTATCCGAGATTGCTTATTCGTAAGTATTTACTGGGGTTATTGCTATCATCCATGTCCATGTTTTATAAAAGTGAATTCATGTATGTTTAAATTCCTTTTTACCCATTTTGACTTTTACCCCATGGTATAGAAGGAATCTTTCTTTTATTTACCCAACAAGGTACTTTTTGACTTTTCTGACAAAAGTACGAGAAGAATGTTTTTTTTAACGTATACGACATGAAAGGATTTTTACGGTTTAATAAAGCCTTATTTTCATGAAGCTTCCTACAAATTATTTAATGACTATTTTCAACAAAATCCTTTTCTTTTAAAATTGCATGACATTTTGTTAAAAGAAAATGATTTTGAAGAAAAAAGGATATTTTTCTGAAGAATTCATTTCAAGTGTTTTATCAAAACCATTTTCATCTAAGATGACATTATTTCACATGTGTATGTTTCAAGTATCATGTCTCTATGATTTACATGGTTTCACTTTTCTTATTATTAAATTATATCCATTTCTTTTTTATGAATTATGTGATGATGGGATGATGTTTAGGAAACCCATTTTATTCGTTGGGTTATTATGAATGATGTATGTTTATTTTGTGGCACAAGTAAAAATGATTTCATTATGAGATGGGTGGGACCTATATCTCCAACCAATGCATTGGGTAAAGATTTATATCTCATGATATAGACATGGCTGGAACGGTAAGATAATCCTGTTCAGTATTACAGGACTGGAACGAGGAGTGAACTCGATTCAGAAAGGGACTTTGTCCACTAAGATGGTCTTGGTAGAAATGCCTTGGAAACTATGGAAATCATTACATGTTCTTAATGGATGCCACAATTACATGTTTTATTCCCATGCTATGTTATCATTATTTATGTTCCATTATGATCTATGCCTTATGTACTTCTATGTTTTATGTCGTTGCTCAAGATTTTTAATGTTCATGTTTTTTTTAAGTTCAAATGTACATGGTATGTTTTATTTTATCCATTCTTACCCTTACTGAGCATTTGAGATCACCCTTTTTATGTTTTCTTTTCCCCCAGGATTAAAAGAAAGGTTTTAGGTAAGAAAAAAAACGGGGGAAGATCTTTATTGGGAGATGTTGAAGATCTTTCACCATGATTAGAAGATTTTGTTCCATGTTTCTAAATACACTAAACTATTACATTACTTGTGTGTATATTTTTGTTATGTACTAAGTATTCCGCAAAAGTAATGTAATTTCCATGTACGTAAGGCTTCGGGTCTCTACATTGTGATCAATTTGAATGATGGTGCATCAGTAGGTGAAGCCGAGTTTCTTCCTTGAAGTTGACCTTTTTTATTCAAATGTTCTTGCTTCCAGTAATTGGGTATAATTGACTAAAATCCATTCAAATACTTTTAATGCACTCATGTTTAGTGATGATCATTTCCCTTATCATTTCATCATCCCGCATTCACTAAGATAGCATTGATCTTAAGTCATGCTAAATATTTGAAAATTTTTTGACCTTGTTGGGTGGTTCTACTTCAGTGTTCCACATTGGATGTGTGGTTTCCTTTTTGGTTTGGTTACGAACATCACCAAAATTCAGGTGCGTACTTCAGTGGAAATGATCTTGGTGGTTATGATATGGTTTAGGAAAGGGAATCACAATTCATATTATAAAATTTTGGTCGTCTAAGATGGGCGTATTCTTAAATAGTTGGTCAAAGTGGCCTGACTCCTTTCCTCTCTTGTTTGGTGAATATGGTTGATGAGAAACATTTTAAAACACATATTCAGGTGAATATGAGTATCGTTGGTGTCGGGTATGGATTTTCATGAGAAGAAAACTTGTCCTGGTTTTTCAAGTTGAAGGGGAAATCAGTTGTTTGATCATTTTAAAAACCACACCAAGATAATTATAAAAATACTTAAGGGAATTATTTAAAAGGAAACACCAGCGGAAGAAGATTCCATGACATGAAATTATCTGATTAATGTTAAAGACTAATTTGGTAAGTACCTTTGGCTGGAGTCTTAATGATACGATGAAAAAATCATTTCTCTGGGAAAAATACTTGGGTAAGAGCCATTTTGATTTTTCAGTTGGAGAACGAGCATTGGATCTAGTTTTAAATGGGTTAAGTGACTTATGTTTAATGAATTCTCAGAATTGAGATGGGTGTTTAGGAACACAACACAACCATTTAAACAAATAATTACAACCCTTGTAGGTCTTGTGATGTATTTTTTGTCCTCATAGGCTTCTCAGTGATTAGAAGTTCTAAGGTGGGAATGATGTAATGATCCACATTTTGAACCAGACTAAAATGCTAAGGTTTTTTATCTTTTTCATTTTCTGGATGGGTTGAATTTAAAACCGACTTCAAAACACAATTCTGAGTGTTGTAAAATTTAAAAGTGATTTTTTTAGACTTGGTTTCAGCCCCTTTAAGTTTCCTAAGTGACTCGAGGAGTTTTGGAAGCACCTGATTTGAAAAATCATGGTTTTGAAAGGCTGTAGAGAGCACACAGTTTGTCTTAAATTGTACTTCCCACTACAGGAAACCATACTACCTTAGTCAAAGGGGGATGTGGTAGTGTGCATGGGATATGACCTTTCTTCCAAACTATGTGCATAGGCCACAGGCTTAGTGGCATTGGACAGTAGTTAAGCACTGTTCACTACACGATTGGCGCACAGTTTTCATATTGTGTGGTCATCCCATGTGGATTATCATAGGTTCCTAGTATAGGGTGTAGGGTTGGCGCACAGTTTTCTAAACTGTGTGACCCAAACCATGAGTTGAGACCCTATATTAAAAATTGAATTTAATTATAATAAAATAAAATAAAAATAAATTAAAAACAAAACTCTCACTCTCCCCTCTCATACGCGATGCACCCTCAGCCGGGGTTCCCCATTTGATGCACGACCCCCCCTCTCCACAGTACCACTCCTTCATCAATCTCGACCATATTTCCCCCAATTCATAGTCTGATTCTTCATGGTAAGTCTCTATACTCCATCCTCTTCCATTTTCATCCAAATTTTGATCTCCTTGTTGCGCTATTTTAATTTAGCTGAACACTAGGTTAAGGTTTAGCTAGATTTTGATTTCTTTTTTTGTTTTTAGGGTATGGAACGGATTCCTCGGGTCTTTCTCATGCATGTTCCACCAATCACGACATAATTCGAGGTGTTTTAGGGTGTTTTGGTTTGTCGCCAATGTTTTGGGGTAATTTTTTCTTCTGTTACGTTGTTTCACACCTCTTTTATTAGGGTATTTGAGTGTTGTTAACTTCCTTTTAAATAATCAGTAGGGTGTTCGGCTGTTCTATGTGATTTTAGGCCACCTTCACCATCTGAGGTGAGGTTTTATTATTACTAATAGGTTTCACACCATCCTTTTTTAGGGTATTTATTGTTTTAAGGTTTCTAGAAATTTTTTTGTAGTGCATTATACCCTTCTAAGTGATTTCGAGTCGTCCGGTCTAATGAGACTAGTTTTCGTATGAATAAGTAAGTATATATATGTAGGTTCCCTTGTTATATATATATATATATATTCATCCATGGTAGTGAATATAAATGTATGGAGATAGGTGTGCTTGTGTGTGAGTGTGTGTGTGTGTGTGTGTGTGTGTGCGTGAAAATGCATTCATAGGTGAGTGGAAACTAGTATATGAATATAAGTGTATATGTAAGGATTACCTTGAACATTTTCACTACCATGAGGATATTCACATAGGGTATATGTGTCCTTATATGTATGTGGAGGTGAATATTCTAAATGGGGGTAGCAGCAACTTCTAGTTAGAAAGCATCAAGAGCTAAAGTGATCGGCTTGGATCCACCCTGAGCTACGATTCATTTCATTTCCATTTTAATTTATAAAAGTGTCAATTAATTAATTGTTCATTATTGCACTCTTATTAATGATTTTCCATTTATAATGGTTTTTATTAAGTTATCCGCTTTTAGTGAAATGGAAGTAATTCTTAAATAAGATGAATGAATGTTTGATAATAAAATTCATGATTTTGTAATAAAATCCCTCCAACAGAGGTGTGTTGTCTTCAGGATAAGAAGTAGGAAATAGAATTCTATGTGTGCCAACTCTATTTTCTTGGTTCTTTTCTTATTACTTGATTTCATGTTTGGTATGTAGCATGTTTAGAACATGTACCTTATGAATGTTCTGAAATGAGTTTCTTCATTATGGTATTTTATTTTTTCCATGAACACCAAAATAATTTTGGATAAACATTTAAATGTAATCGCCATTGAGATATGGGAATTAAATGGACTTGGTTAGGATGTCTTAAATGATATAGATTCATCTTTTAAATGAAATGACCATAAAACTTGTACCTTAAATCAACTTTTCATGTTTAGGAAAATTGAGTGTAGAGACTTTGAGTAGGATGGATAACATTGAATGAATGGTTTCTCTTGGAATGAATTAAGAAAAATTGACATATTTATGATGGGTTAGTCCATGCCTCTACTTTATGATTTATAAATCACTATATATCAATTGAAATGGTATATAGGGGATTGGGAATAGCTAATAGAATGTATGAGAGGGATTTCCCTCATGCTTTGAAATGAACATGTGACCATGCCTTGAATGTTGTTTAAATTGAAATACCTAAGATGGTTTTTCCTTATGTTACATGTATAAATGATTATTAATATGGTATGGCTATTTGAAATTCATATAAGGTACTGGATTATGAATTATCTTATAATTATGATAGTGATCTATGTAAATGATTATGGATGGGAGGAATTCTTACCCCATGCCAATTATATATACATTTATGGATGGGAGGCAATCTTACGCCATGCCAGTTATATAAACATCTATGGATGGGAGGCATTCTTACCCCATTACATCTTATTATATATGTATCGGTGGGATTTATGCTTACCCCATGCCAGTTATAACCTCTATACATATATGGAAGGGAGGAATTCTTACTCCATGCTAGTATATAAATGATTATGGATGAGAGGAATTCTTATCATATGCCAGTTATCTTCTATTTATGGATGGGAGGCATTCTTACCCCATGTCATATTGTTATATTTGAATGGGTGGGAGTCATGATTACCCCATGCCGGTTATAACCTCTATACGTATATGGATGAGAGTCATTCTTACCCCATGCTAGCTTTTTATATATGTATGGGTGGGAGGAATGCTTACCCCACACCAGTTACAACCTCTATATACATGTATGGATGGGAGTAATTCATACCCCATTCCAGATATTATATATATATATGTATGTATGTATGTATGTATGTATGTATGTATGTATGTATGTATGTATGTATGTATGTATGTATGTATGTATGTATGTATGTATGTATGTATGTATGTATGTATGTATTGTAAAGACCCTTAAAATTCAAGGAAATTTTTTTCTTGATTTTCTTGGAAATTTTACAAGAGCGCAGTTTCTGACGAAACCTGATTCCGAGGCCTGGTGTGCCCAGAATCATTTTCCGAAGTTTAGCTTGGGTACGTTCAGTGAACGAACGAGTGGGGTTTTCTAACTTTTGAACCGGTGCTCGGAATCGAATTCTGAGGGCACCGGTGGAATCGCAGCGCCGGTATTTGCTTTGAAACTCCTTTTTCGGAGTTGCGTTTGCTCGGGTGTGGTTTTTAATTTTTGGGGTTAAGTTATGAAATAAAATAAAAGGGGTGAGACAATTTTATTTTATTTCACTTAAATCCCCTTAACCTAAGTTAAGCGGATAAGGTGCGACCCACAATATCCAACCCACTTGGTAGGATATTTGTGAGGTGGGTCCCGCACGAGCCCCAGCGTTTCTTCCCTCCTAAGTAACGCACCCGCAACCCCCCTTTTAATGAATGTCAAACCTTATGTTTTTCTGGTTAAGAAACGCCTCATTAAATTGAGCGGTTAAATCGTTACAATTAATTCTTTGAATTAATTGTTCGTTTCTTATCTTTTGAATTTCAAAAGATTAGGTTGATAATAAAATAATTGTTGAACTAATTTTTTTTCTTTGGTTGGGTTGTGTTAAAGCCTTGGGAGAAAAAGAGAGGATTCTTCTTTCTTCGACGAAGAACGCGAAGAACGCGCCACTGCCAACGAAGAACACCAACTTCCGATGGCGGACGACGGCGAGAGATGCCTTCCTCAGAGATCACCTAACGCCAACGGCGATCCTCTTCTTCCGCGGTGACCCTCTTCTTCCGCGACGGTTAATTCCGCGACGAACGTTCGTTCGACGACAACGTTGAGGTAGGGGTTTATTTTCTTGTGATTACTTCCATCGTTTTTCCCCTTTCAATTGAACCGCCTGTTATCGCATTAACGGGAGGAGGTTGGACAGCACGAACACGGCCGACACTCCTCCCCTTTTTGGTTGTTGATTTTTGTTGCGACGAGCAAGGCAGCGCGGTGCCGAAGCAGCGCCCGGACATTGTAAAAAGGGAGAGCGGAGAAGCGCGGCGCCGTCGCACCGCGCTGTTGGAAGCAACAAATCCGCGGCGCCATTTCGCCTCGCCGTAGAAGATGAACAAAAGACGTGGCGTCGTCGCACCGTTCCAGAGGACCTCAGAAGCACCGTGATCGGAGCGGGGCTGCGGCGGAGGGGCGAGGCGTCGTCGCGCCACGCCGGATGGACGAAGTCCGCGGCCGGTTCCAGGCCGCGGCGGAGCAGGGGAACCGGCGGCCGGTTCCGGGCTGCCGGCGTCGGAGCGAGGGGACCGGCCCCTGCCGGTCCCGTGATGGCGGCAGCCGGCCGGCCAGCCGGGCCGACCGGTTAAAGGAAATCGTCGGGGGTCATAACCCTCGGTCGGCCAGCTGAGCGGCCCCATAAAGGGGTTGCGGTACTTCACACGGGGGCAGCGCGCCCCCCGCATCCGAAATGGCTCGGCCGTTCGGCCGAGCCTCAGGCCAGTGCGCCGCGCGCCGGGCCGGCTGCCCTGGCCGGTCCGCCAGGTTGGGCCGCCAGGACGGGCCGGGCCACGCCGGGCCACGCCAACCAGTCCATGCTGCGCCCAAGCGGGCCAGACCCGGACCCAGTTTGGGTCGACCCGGTTCGGGCCGACCCTGGGGGTATCGGGCCGGGTCGGACCGGGCCCGAACCCCCTAATACCGAACCTTTTTCGGTATGTTGCTCATAACTTGAGCTACGGGCCTCTGATCGACGCACCGTCAGTTGCGATACGATCCTTGGATCGAGACGGTCGTTTCGGTATATAGCACTCAAGGTTTCGGAATAATTTGGGTTCGGCCGGGTTGGTTCGTACACGAAACCAACCGGTCCCTCGGAGCGGAAATGCTAATAACATGAGTTCCGGACGTCTGAATGACGTGCCGTCATCTTTGTTGGATTCCTCTTAGTGAGACGAGACCTTTTTTCTTACTCTTCTCGAGTTTTGGATGCAGTTGGATTACGGTCAGGTTGGTTTTGACTTAAAAACCAACCGGGCCCCTGGGACGAAAAAACCAATAACTTTCAGACCGGACGTCCGAATGACGCGCCGTCTGTGACGTTGAGTTCCCATTGACGATACGGAACTTTTGGATACATCAAATCCAGACTATGTGTCAGTTGATGTATCAGCCTCTCGGCTCATGGAGCGGACCCTCCCGAATGAGCTTGTTGTGTGCGGGAACCCTAGAGCTGGTTGCGTCTACGATGACGACTGAACAGAGATCCTCAGTGGATTCGACGGCGACGACTACAACACTCAGCGATCCTACATGGATCAGTGCTACCGATCCTGTGTGGGTCCAATCCTGTGTGGGTCAGCGCTCAGCGGCCTTGTGTGGGCCAGCACCTACAGATCCTGTGTGGGTCCGATCCAATGTGGGTCTTTGCGGGGGTAAGTTACCTATCGATCCTTTGTGGGTCAGATCCTTTGTGGGTCTTTGCGGGGGTTAGTAACCTATCGATCCTTTGTGGGTTAGATCCTTGTTGGTCATTGCAGGAGTTAGTTACATATCGATCCTTTGTGGGTCAGATCCTTTGTGGGTCATTGCGGGGGTTAGTACCTATCGACCCTTTGTGTGGGTCCAATGGCTTAGATGAATCAGGGGCTATATCTGATCATCTCTATCGTCATACGAAGAAGTATACCTATGTGAGCTGAATCTTGACTTTCTTTCCTATGTGGATTACATTATGCTTTCCTGTGTGTATTGGGTTGTTGTTTCCTGTGTGGACTGGGTTGTACTTGGTCTCGGAGGTTGGAGCGAACTGGAATTGATGACTTAGGTATATGTATGGGCATATACCTAAGCAGTGTCGGATGTTACTTCGTGATTGTATCTTTCCTTTGTGGTTTATCCTTTGTGGATTCTGGGAGACCTTCGGGGGTATCGGGGTCCCCACTGAGTAGCTTATACTCACCCCTGAACGGGTTATGCCCGCACTAGGTTGTGTTGGTTGCAGATGACGGACAGCGCTGATCGTGGTTGAGGCTTGCGGAGCAGGACGGTACCTGGAGGTGGACCACTGGGTGGATGTACTCGGAGCGGTCGGCTGGACCCGAGGGGCAGTGGAGGCTATCTATACCAACCCTTCAGGTGGGACTTCCAGTGGACGGCTTGACGCTGCGGCTCTACTTTTCAGTTGTTGTTTTCCCCTTTCCAGATGTACTTTACTTTCAGTTTGGGGTTATATACTGGCCCACTTACTTTCTCGCACTAACTATTGTACCCAGTTTTTACTTAGTGTTTACTTCTACTACTTGTTTACTCTGTGGTGTTTGTTTACTTTACAAAGGCAGTTCCTTCCCTTTTTACCGGGAATTACGCCTTGGTGCTAGTCGCCAGCCCCTGGCCTATGGAAGGCGGGCTTGGGGTAGTCACGACACGGGTGTATGTATGTATATATGTATGTAGATATGTATGTATGTATGTATGTATGTATGTATGTATGTATGTATGTATGTATGTCTGTATGTATGTATGTCTGTATGTATGTATGTATGTATGTATGTATGTATGTATGTATGTATGTATGTATGTATGTATGTATGTATGTATGTATGTATGTATGTATGTATGTATGTATGTATGTATGTATGTATGTATGTATGTATGTATGTATGTATGTATGTACGTATCTATGTATGTATGTATGTACGTATCTATGTATGTATGTATGTATGTATGTATGTATGTATGTATGTATGTATGTATGTATCTAGTAATATGATCAAACTATTATCCCGGAAATGATCTGAAGCTGTTATAGTCACCAGGTGTCCCTTAGGGACCTGGATGGGTGTTATTTATTTACGCAGTTAGGTTTATTAAATTCTCCATACCTTCACACTATCTAATTTATATTCCATTGGATTTGGCTTCGCATCGTGGGTGCCAGACTACTGAGATGTTATCTCACACCCATCTCGGGTACCCTTGGTACCCTAGTAGACCTTATATTTGTAGGACCTAGGTTGATTATTTTGTTGGTTATACTTGGGATTTAGGAGAAAAGGACTAAGATGAAACTTGGGATGCTTGTGGAGATCGCCCATGGGGATTTACTATCCTTTCTTTACTTTTACACTGTGATTTAAAGTGTGTTTTATTGTTTTCTAATTTCAGTTATGTGTCATTAGCATATCATACATTCATCTGTGGTATAAACTATTGTTGACCATTTTTATGAAATCAAATATGTTATTCTTTCATTGCTCTGTTATCTATCTATTTACTACATCTGCTGTTTTATTCTATTTATATTCTCTAATACCAATGTGAAATCTTTAATATGTGGGTAACGTCTCCCTGATATCACCTCCAAAGACCCTTTCTGCTATTTGTCAGCCTCTGGTATATAGGGAGACATTCTTGAGGCTATATGACCTAATAGTCTGGCTACCAGTTCGATGGTATGTTGGTTTGGGATGTTACATGATTGCTTTCAAACTTATGGATAACAATATATAGTTTATTTTTGATGTGTAGGAATCAACCAAACATCAATCCAGCACAATTTATGGCCATTATGAATCAAAATGCATGTTTTCAATATAAAAGTGTCATTTTAGTTTTATGTATGGATGTTGTATGTGTTATTTGAAAATGCTAGAATGATCTATGGAATTTAGAATTTACCTCGGTAAGATGAGCTATAAGTTTGTAATTTTCCTTGAGTATCGTTCCATTTATCCATTGAAATATAGAAACTAAATCATTTTACATTTGCAATTGTCACTGATCATGTGTTTTACTATAAAAGTATTGTTCAATGGCAGTAACAGATGATGTCTCCCTACCAAAGATAGTTTATGGGCTAGGCTCAGAACCCATCTCTCAAATATGCCTAGAATGCACCTTCCCTAAAACTATTCCAACTGCATCGTTTTGGGAAACTGATGATGATTTTGAAGGGTTCACATCCCAGAATTCTTGAATTTTAACCTATTAATATGAAAAATATTAACAATGATTTTTTAAAATATTTGAACTACATAATTTTATATAATTAATAAATTTTTCATAATTATTTATTTTTATTTCAAAGCTATAAAAACATAATAATAAATACTATATTATAACAATAAAAAATCCTTAAGCCCAGTTAATTGGGGTTGGCTATATGTATCAAATGACTCAAAATTTGAATCATTTTATCCATTTTTTGGCCTCATTTAATTGGTTTTAAGGCTTGTTAGTTGTTATAATATGTTTTTCCTTATTATCTTTTCATGGTAATGAAATAATATTAAATGGTAATGAAAATTACTTACTCCAACATCTATGGTAGGTTCATTTAGAAAACTACCATCAGGTTTCCTATGCACTTTAAACTACATCTCTATTTGGACAACAAAGTGACCCAATTCATTCTCCTTTATAAAAAAATATATATAAAAACAGGAAACACCTTGATTTATAATAAAATTCTATAAATAATAATGAATAAAATACAAACCAAAATTATTCTTTTTCTCAAAAAACTTTGAGCCACAGTGATGTGAGGAATGAATTTCTTCTCATGATTCATATTATTTTTTTAAATAATTCCTAAAAAATTATAAATATTAATAAAATTAAAATTTTATTGTGTTTATGTTATTAATATATTCTAAAATATGAAATTACCTCATGATATGAATCTCTATTGATATTGAAAAAGGTCTTCCATTGCTCATGATAAATTCATTCACGCATTTTCTCATACATTTTTTGTAAGCTCAGATGATTTTCATTGAACTCATTCTATAATCTCCATTTAAAATCTCTCCAATTTTTTCCCAAATTTTTCAAAGTCAGTGGGAATGAAATGGAGTCAGTGACATTAAAATGAAAAAAAAACATCTAGAAACAAAAAACATAATACATTATAAGTATATTAATCAAATTACTCATATATTCTAAATTATTTATCAAGTAATATTAAATTAATATTACCTTTTCTTGAGTATCAAATAACTATTTTTTTCCAGATGTAGGAATATGACTCTAATCATTATATTTAATGGGAAATATCACCATCTCATAAAAAATATTCCCAAGATTTTGTTCATAGATTCTGGTAGTGTCACTGGTAGGCACCCTGAACTCATAAAATGGAATGATAATCTTGAAATCCTTTAGGTCCCATACATCTTCCATGTTTATATTTGTATCCCTTCTATGGTTGTATTTATTTTTTTGACAAATGAATTAAACAATTAATAAAATATAAAGTCTTTTTGAAAAATGATATACATAACAGTAATGGTAACTCTCCAATACCCCCTAGATGGAGGGGTGACCAAAAACACCATCACTAGAGGTAAATTAGTTGGTGGGATACCAACAATATATGGGGAAACAACTAGCTTTCTAGTAGCCTCAAGTACAACGGAATCACTAGGATCTATAAAAGATGGTGGTAATTGTGGCATGCTCCAAGATTTTGATCATCTTGGATCTTGAATTTTTTTGTTCTCAGTATTAATTCATTTCAAATGGTTAAGGTATATAAAATGTATAAAAAATAAAAAAAAATATTTTTATAAAAAGAAAAAATAAAAACTAGATCAATTTATATACGTACAGAACACTTATCAAAGAGAATTTTTAATATATTTTCAATACTAAATTGTGAATTCAATTATCTTCATCTTCATTATCTTCATTTTTATAATCCTCCATTATGATGATTCCTTCATTTTCACCCTCTCTTGAAATTTATACTATTTTAATATTATCAGTAAAAACAATTCAATGTTTTTTGGTTGATGAGGTTCGTTGTCACAAATCACCAATTGACCTAAATCCCCCATATCATATAAGTCTCTCTACTTTAAGTGTACAAAAACACTACAACCTTCATGTATTTCATCATCCACATAATAAGTCATCCTCTCTTGTGATGCCAAGATAAATGGATCATGATCTATATTCTCACCAGTATCCATCAAGCAAGAGAAGTTGAAAAAAGTAAAATATAACGAATCTTTCATTATACCCCTAACAATGTTGACCCACATTCATTTGAATAAGACAACTAAAAATTAGACATCATATTTTAATTCAATTATATCATTCATCTTCCTATATTATCCCACCTATTCAAGTGTAAATACACCACTATTTTGTGTTTTCAAGTATTCTTCATGATAAATTGTACGAAAACTAATGCCATGAATATTATTGGCACTGAATCTCTTATCCTGCATTAGAGGACCTAAGGCCAAAAACTTCAAATCATTCAATATTTCAGCTCAATTGTCAACATTAATTATTTAGAATAAATTATATAAGATTTTAATTTTAATATAGAAAAAAAAATAACTACACATCAATAATATGAATATGATTATATACTTATATGATAGGAAAACCATTTTACAAGCTCCTTATTAATAGATTTTGTTAATTATAGCTCATTTCGAACTCAACTCCATAGTCACCTATTTTTTTAGTCATAATTATTCAGTAAATTTATCTATAATAACACTATTGAGTAGCAAGTATCTGTGTTTGTGCACCAAATCCAATTTAGTTAGTGTAAACTTTTACCCCGTTCCAATTGGTCATCCAATAGTTGTAAATATCGATGACTGGTTTTTATAGAAAAAATTTGTGGAGATTTTATCAGCATGTATATCATGATTAAATCTAGACTCAATCAAATTCATATACCTAGAACAGAAGGTTAAGAACTCTACGACTATGTAACCTTAAGAAATAGAGCCTTCTGGTTGAGATTTATTCCTCCCATATGATTTCAAATGACCTAAGTATCTATTAAAAAAATATTAAAGAAATTATGCAATGATTTGATAAAATTTAATTCACCAATGAAAATAAAAAAAATTGCAATGTACCTCTAAATTGGATACATCCATCGATAGTGTACTGATCCACTAAGTTTATATTCTTCAACCAAATGAATTGACAAATGAAACATGAATGTGAAGAATAAAGAGGGAAATTACAACTTTTAATGAAATAGTATCAAAAAATATTTCTTAAAGTTTATCAAGCTTGGTTGGATTTAGAGTTTTTTTCAGAAAACACTCTGAAAAAGGTACAAAACTCAACTATAATCATAGTTACTTTTTTAGGTAAATTATTTGGAAAATCCAATGAAAAAAACTACTCCATCAAAATATGTGAGTCGTGGATTTTCAATCCATGTAACTTTTTATGTTTTAAGTCAATACACCTTGATATATTACTTGAATATCCATCTGGAACTTTTACAATCTTTAAAGTTCAAATTAATACATCTTTATCATGATTTTTTATTGTAGAAATAGCTGAATGATACTTTCAATTCTCATTTTCCCACAAACCATGGTTTATATTAATTGACTCAAAATCCTTATAAGCATTAAGGTTCTTTTTTGATTTACCCATTTCATTAGGCACTGTAAAAATTACATTTTCACAGGTGTTCTTCTCAATATGCATTACATATAGATTATGATGTATCAAATTAAACTCCCAATAATGAAGTTTGAAAGATATACTCTTTTTATTCCATTATTGTGTTCCAACTTCTTCACATACTATACCTCATACCCTTCCCCCCCCCCATCCTTAAACAGATGACATTTTCTAAATTCTTTAGTGACATACATTGATTTTCCCAAGATTTATGAACTATATAACACCTTCATTGACTTTCTCATTTAAATGTCTCTATTGAATCTTGTCTTGTTAAACCTAAATTTATGAGAAGAATCCATAAATCGATGATGACACATAAAACACTATTTTCTGTGATAAGGTAATTATTGAGGTTCAAAATCAAAATTAAAAATTGGAAAAGACAAACTAGTATGAGTGTTCAAACCAGATAAATTTCTTAGTATAGTAAATTCACCAATTTTCCACATTAAATCAACATGCAATTTGAATAGTTTTATCATTGAAGCATCATATATTTCCATGCCATCATCCCATAATTCTCACAATTATTTGATTATAGGTTGAAGGTATAAATCAATTTCATTTCTAGACATTTTAGTTCCATAAATAATAATCACAATAATGAAATAATTATTCTTCATACACATCCACAGAGGTAGATTATAAGGGATCAAAACAACTGTACAAATTCTATAATTAGTACTTAAAGTACTGAAAGGTTTTAAACCATAAGAATCCAATCCCAAATATACATTACTAAGATCAAAATAAAAATATGTATATAGAAAACTCATCAAGACATTGTTACTATCCTGATCATGCCACTTCATGTCCTATGCAGTCTTAGAAGACATGAGTAATCTTTACAAGCATTGTTTTAGAGAAAAGTAATGCAATACCTTTTCAGGAGTTTTCTTCTTCTATTTCTTCTTGGGGTTTCATCGATTTATAATCTCATTATTGATCATTAACTTCCATATTCTTGTATGAAATCTTGTTCATTATTATTTTTCAAACTCTTCTCCCCAATAAATCATGAAATCATTAGGGCGTGCATGTATCTTTTTATAATCAAGCCCAAATTTTTTGATGACTTCCTTAATCTCATAGAATGATTTAGGGATCATAGTTTCACTAAATGCATCATAAATCAACTATAAAATCATGGAATTTTTTTTAGTAATTCCATAGAGATACTTGATATGATACTACTTGAGTAGAAAAAACAACTTTGAATACTTGGCACACCCTTCATACAGTTCTTATTATCCATCTTAAAATAATTCATAAAAATCATTTTTTGGTCACTTAAGTTCTAAAAAATATTATCCTTCTCGGGATCAACTGAAGGTTCTATTGATCTATTAAAATTTTAGATATTTTATTCTGCAAAATCAAATGCGTCATTTAACAAATTTTTAACTAAATTCTCTTCTGTCAGGTCACTTTGTATGTCATTGGAATTATTTTCATTATTTTGACTTTCCATAACATTTGATTCACCATACCAAATCTATAATACATATCGAGTAAGAAACTATTTCAGTATCGAATGATCATATACTTTGTTTCTATTCAACCATCGCTTGAATTTACAATTAGTACATGGACATTTTATTCTGTCATCCAGTAATTGGTTCTCAATTACATAATATAAAAATACTTCCAAACCCTTGAAATATTATGGTGTGTTTTGAGATAAATTAATCCAAATTTTATCCATATGTATTAGCTTGTATTTTCCCTATACATTCATATATAAATATATAAATGTTTAATCAAATAGGTACAATCAAAAGTAAATATCACCCAAATTCTCCATTGACTCTTTCATAACAACTATAAAGTAAAATGGTATGAATCAAATAATGATATTTTTCTTAATAAACTTATAATATAAAAACATGAATCAAATAAATTATTATTTCTCACAAACATATATGAATAATGTCATAAATTAGATGACCAAAACATTTTTTCACAAAGTAAACCCATGACCATTCCAGAAGATATCAAATATGTCTTCCTAAATTGAGAGTTGGAAGATGAAGTGTCTTTCTGTATAAAGATAAAATTAATTTTTTAGATTAAAGGATGATTTGTAAAGGTTAGGATAAGACTCAAGATCATTTTATTTGAAGTTAGATACATGCTTGAAACAATTAATATCTAATCATGGAAGTGTGGAAAAAAACATCTATATTAAAGATTATAAAGATGTATCAATTTTTGATATTTCATATGTATATGATATTATTTTTATGGAACAAAAAGATAATGGGGTATTCTACCCTAGTGTTGTAACTAAAGAGGATTCATTCCGTTGTAAAATTAGATATATTGATCAATGCCCAAACCATTTTCCATCATCTAACTAAGACCAAGAGCATCCCTTTAAAAATATGAATGCAAATTTTACTTTATTTAGAAATCACGATATGACATTCTTACCCAAAATATTCAACTCTATATGTCCATATTCTTTTTACCTGGTTTAATGTAACTTTATGTTGTTCTGTGAATTATATAAATAAACTCTTTTCACATAACATCGAATTAGACGTTCCTTCAATTTGGGATAAACATAAAAAAACATTATGTTGACATAAATTTTAATAATGTGTATTTTTATTTTCAAATTAAATGATAAAAATTTAGTCATTTGACTCAACAAAAAACAAACTGCACACTATAATTGTCCCTCTTAAAAATAATGTTAGTGAAAATAACATCAATGGAACTATGTTGCTTATTCTAGTTACCATATCCAATAATTTATTATCATGCATATAAAACTTAACCCTAAATTCTCTATCATTATTTTATAGATTTTATTAAACTAAATGATTCCTCACATATGCATAAAACATGAAGAATTTTGATAAATTTAAAAAGGGTCTAATATCTCATTTTTAAGGCCTTTATCCTTAGAGACCTTTCCAATGTTGGTGATGAAACCATGTGTGACCCCAAACCCTACCACCAATAGGTCATGAGTTGGAAAATAGTCTTAATTATGTATATGTCAAAAATTGGAGCCATTAACATATATATAACAAAGTGGAATACATTAATATAAAATAAAAACCATGAAATTATGAAGGATCTAGATTCCATAACTGACTTATATCATAAATTAATTTATTTTTTAAATTTCATACATCGTAACCCAAATTAATGATTATTATAACCCCAAAAAATAAATAAAAAATATGAAAAAACGCATTATAAACTAAAATTACATATATACATTATTGTTGAATGAATAAAAAATAAAATCTATACTCTTTTTGTCAACCATGATTTCCCATCTAATGATACTCAATAATATATTTAAGGTGATGAGGATGCAACCTTTAAGGGGGGTCTACATTGCTGGTGAGGAGGCGATTCAAGATGGGGTGAGGGAAGTCGGAGGGGGTCCACATCGCTGTAGAGGATGGGAACCAAGTTGTGGATAGGGAGGTCGGAGTGGGGTCCACATCACTGGTGATGAGGGGAATCATGACCTAGGGAGAGGGAGGTTGGAGGGGGGTCCTGAGGTTCGGGATCATAGGGGGGGAACAGGGGTCAGAGTCTCCACCAAGAAGGCAGGAGGTAGGTCAATGGGGTGGGGGATTGGGGATCATGGGGTTGGGGTCACTACCGAGGAGGGGAGAGGAGGAGGTTGGGGGAAGGGTGAAAGGGGAAGGGGTCATAGAGAGTTATGAGGGGATGGGGATGAATTTTGGGTTATTTAAAACATTTAATAGAATCTTAATTAAAATTGATCCTAATTGTTCAAAAAAATATAATAGCAGTTTGATCAAACCACCGCTATATGTTTTTTTAACTGAATTTATTTTTTGTGATTACTAGAACCACCACTAATAAACCACCTATATGTTGTGATTTTCTTGTAGTGTATTCTGAATTGAAAACATAGGAAAATATATAATCATGATTCTGTAATAGCAATTTAAAGAAAAAAATTATTATGTCATACTTACATATTTTTCCCATACTTTTTATGTGTTTTCATATATTATTATCTCATCTTTATTTACACGTGCTTCCTTATATAGCACATAATGTGGGATGGATGTGGATTTGGATTTGTATTCATCAATATGCATATAAATATAGGAACATTATTATGTTGTTGTAATGACCCAGACCTCTCCGGCCCATTCGTTTGTCAAAAAGAAGGTCACGAAGTGTTCTGGAGGGTAAAATGGACTTTTCCCACACTTTCCAGAGTTTTGAAACTACATGCCATGTAGTTTGAGTACACACCGTGTACCCCCTTTCCGGGTATACCCCGTGTCACAGGCCGTGTCCTCGCCATGTGAAGTAAATGAGTACACGCCGTATAGTGTAACTACACACCGTGTACCACCTTGCCGGGTATACCCTGTGTTGAAGACAGTGTCCTTGCTTAGTACACGTTGTGTGTCTAAACTACACGTCGTGTAGTCTTTCCCCTCGTATGTGTTACCCTCAAACAGTGTGTTTACCAGTCAATGGCCGCGGAGCCGTGTTGAAAGCCGCGTGGAGACCGTGTAAAATAACTGAGTACACGCCGTGTACCATGAAGTACACGCCGTGTAGTTTTCCTTTTCTCGCCTATAAAAAGAGGGGTCCCCTCCTCCTTTCAACTCACTCCTCTCCTCCCCTTTCCTCTGAGCAGAGTTCTCCCAAGAGACTCGAAGGCTCTTTCTTCCATAACTTCTTCGTCCGAGCTACGATTTATGATCCGTCAGCGGCCACGGGATTGTAATGATGAGGTGGAACTTCCGAGCATGGATCTGTTGTCTTTCCTTTGACCTTTCCTTTTCTACTTCCACTCAAGGCGTTTTTTCCAGGACCCGACAGAAGTGACAGACGTTGACGGACTTCTTCTAAAGTTGATCCGGGGGAGCGATGTGATCGGAACCTGTTGAAGTAGGGATCTTACCTTCGTCTCTCTAATTTGTGCATCATGCGGGGTGGGTATCCGCTTATTTTCACAAGAAGCTGTTAAACCTTTAAATGAAGATAATAACTGGTTAAAGAACGGGTTTGGGAAGTTTGTGATTGTTGTTACATTATATCCTATGATATTATGTTGTGAATTGAATGAGCTTCTATCTACTGAAAATCACGGTTGTTGGGGGCCTTTTTTTGCGCAATTAAATGTTTCCCTATCTTTCTAGACCATTTTTGTGGATGGAACTTTATAGAATGTGGAAATTGGTTAATCACATAAATTTGGATGTTTAAAATATGGAACCCTTGTGTGATCACCCCGGTTAAACAAAAACGGAATAATGAACATGTGGGTGTTGACTTGGTTATGTGGCATGTGATGGGGGTGTTTTGTGGGTTGTTGTGGATCAGGTGAGCAGTGGGGCTGCGGTTGGCTTGGTTGTGGGTTGGTGTGAATGTTATGTTGGTGACGGGAAGCGGGGCTGCGATAAATGGTATTAAAGGGATATTGATGTACGGGTTTTGGTTGTGGTTATGGTGTTTGGCAACGGGGCTGTAGGGATGGGCTTGTTTGTGAACAGACTTTGGGTTGTGAATAATAAATAAAAAGTGGAAGAGTTAGTGAATGGTGGGGCATGGTAATGAAACAGAGTTAATAATCAATGGGGTTGTTTGGTTAATAAGAAGGACTTGGTTGTGTTGCTTGTTTTTTCCTAACTTGATTTGTGGATGGCAGGGTTATGTTTTATGAATGATCGATGTCATTGGTTGTGGATAGTTTCCCAGTAGTTAAGGAACTAAATAAACTAATTCTGCTGAAACGTGAAAACCTAAATGGGGTTGGGGTTGTTTGTTGTATGCATGCTTCGTAGTAGCAGTGTCGGGGAACGTGCGCAGTTTCTCTGTTTAGAATCTATAGGTTGGGCTGTGTGGTTGGTATATATATATCTGTATTTTTTTGGGTTTTATCGCACCCCACCCATGTTGAGCATTTAGTGTCGAACACTCCAATTTCATGGGAGAGGGTGTTTCTCCCTTAGTTACTAGCTCCTTCATGCTCCTTCTCCCCTAGGTTGTGATGGCTTGAGGCAACCTTACACCTAAGACTCTTCGGGTAGGTTTCGATTGGGGTGGCTTTAGCCCAAGACTCTTTGGGAAGGTTCTACTATTTCCCAAGAATCTTCGGGATGAGGCCTAGGTGTGTGCGGGCGGGATATGTGGTTGTGAGGCCCAGGTGTGTGCGGGCGGGATACGTGGTTGTGAGGCCCAGGTGTGTGCGGGCGGGATACGTGGTTATGAGGCCCAGGTGTGTGCGGGCGGGATATGTGGTTGTGAGGCCCAGGTGTGTGCGGGCGGGATACGTGGTTGTGAGGCCCAGGTGTGTGCGGGCGGGATACGTGGTTGTGAGGCCCAGGTGTGTGCGGGCGGGATACGTGGTTTTGAGGCCCAGGTGTGTGCGGGTGGGGAGAGTGTGGCAGTGTCAGGACGTTCACCGTTAGAAAGAGCATCTAACTAAAGGGAAATGGTGCGGGGTACCCAATACTCTTGTTTCTTATATATACTACTACCTATTGTGCTTGTGTTTTAGTGAGTGTGGCTGGTGAGGTTGGGTGGATAGAATTCCTTGCTAGGTTTCTTCTGTTGTTCTCACGAGACATTAGGATGTCTCCCCACTTGTGCACGATAGCTTTAGGTTTCCCTACTGAGTATACTTGTATGCTCACCCTACGTTTACTTTTAGGTTTCTAGGAGGACTACCAGGGTCGTGCGGGACCCTACTAGTCGGACAGTTGGAGTTGTTGCAGTTGTTGTTCTCTTGTTTTCTTTTGGTATTGTACTTTGAGCTTTCTTGTACTTGTACCTTGTTATAAATTGTTTAAACATGCATGTGGGCTTGGTTTGGGTTTATTTCTATACACTTGTTCTTTTTACTTTTTGGTGGTTGACTTGTCCTATTTCCCGATCCTAAATAAATAAAAAGGGTACTGCCTCCCATATTTGTGAAAACTCATACCCTTGGTGCTAGTCGCCACCCCGGGTCCTACTGGAGGCGGGACTCGGGGGGTCATTATCTCCCTTTCACCATTTCCAGCTCAGGAGGGGAATCTTTGGTGGGAGGGGGTCGTGACAGAATGGTATCAGAGGTGATGGTTGAGAGGTAAGATGGATTCTGGAGTTAGGAACAGTGAGGATTGCATGGGATGGTAGGGCAACAATGTTAGTTAATCTTGGTGTGTGACATATGTCAGGGAAGACCGGATAGGACACGGGATTTTAGGGCCCCTCGTGATCCGATTCAAGAACTCTGAGCCTACCGAACGACCAAGTGAGACTACATTGATTTCAGGGTACAGACCCTAGGAAAGGTACATGCATCGTCATGATTGTGTTTTACTTGATTTGGGTGTTCTGGGAAAGAAATTGAAATAAAATGATAAAATAAAACCTTCAGTTTTTTCTTACTACTTGGGCTTAGGCGATCCTTGTTTACCATACAGCTATGGAACCTGGATGTCGTCCCCGGGTGGCTCAGACGGCCGAGGCTCAGCAGATTCAGGCGGTCGATCAGCTGAGGATTGACCGAGAGGAGGAAGATAGCTAGTGGTAGAAGACTCTCCGTTCTTTTCAGCAGCAGAACCTCAAGAAGTATGAGGTTAGTACTTTGGATATGGAGACGGAGGGGTGGCTTGAGGAGCTGGGGATCGCTTTTACCTTGATCCGTGCTCCGAGGGAGTACTGGGTTCCCCTAGCATTCAGTCAGCTGAGAGGTGCACCACGACAGTGGTGGACGCTCTACCTCAGAGAGAGGATAGAGGAAGAGGTTTCATGGGCTGACTTTGAGAAGTAATTCCGAGAGGAATTCATTTCTTCCATGATCAAGGCAGAGAAGCGGCAGGAGTTACTTTCCCTTCAGCAGGGGAGTATGTCGGTACGAGAGTTGGGGATCAAGTTCAAGGATCTCCTGCACTTTGCTCGAGATCTCTTTCCAGATGAGGAGTCTCGGGTGAGACGTTTGGAGGAGGCGCTTCGTCCTTCACTCCAGTATGCTATCACCCCCTTCACCCTTACGACGTACTTGGCGGTACAGAAGAAGGAAGAGGTTGTAGAGAGGATGCACTCGTTGGGAGGTGCACCCCGAGAGGGGATCTAGCCGGGCTCGTCGAAGGGGAAGGCAGTCAGCAGCAGGTCTCTTGGGACGGGACCTTCCTAGTTCAGGCCATTGGGGAGCAGGCCCCAGCAGTTTCAGTTCAGATCTTCGGGTCCTCGTCCCTTTTTCACGAGACCAGGACCGAGGTGTTTTTCTTGTGGAGGTTTCGGGAACGTTCAGAGTTGGTGCCTGACCCGATCTCAATACGGTGGAGGTGGGCAGGTTCAGCGCCCACCTCAACAACACCAGTTGCCAACGAGGCCCTTCCAGCAGTAGCAGGACCATGCTCCTCCGAGGGAAGACTTTACGGGAGGAGTTCGACCTCAGGGTGCCCCTCAGGGACCTCGAACAGTGCATGGTCGGGGAGGTGGACGAAATCAGAGAGGCAGCGGAGCTGGGCGTGGACAGTTGCACGCAGCAGAGTTGACAGCTCCGGCAGGACCAGAGGTGGTGTGAGGTACAATTTGTTTGTTCATCACTCTTGTTTATGCTTTGTTCTATTCGGAAGCTTCGCACTCCTTTGTTGCACCTAGTCTAGCGCATGCTTTGGGACTAGACGTAGAGAGACTTTCTATACCACTAGTACTGAGTACACCTGTTGGAGGCCAGACCAGCATATCTTGTGTTTTCCGGGGATGTGGGCTGACGTTGGGACCACATCAATCTCGTTGGGACCTTATTCTATTACAGATGCAGTCATACGATGTCATCCTAGGCATCGACTGGTTGTTTTCTGTTAGTTCCGTTATCAACTAATTCTGGAGAAGAGTCGTGTTCTCCGACTTGGATGGGCATCATGTAGCTTTTTTTGGCGAGAGGAGCTATCAGGTGGGAAGCCGGCGTGTGGAGCCTTTCCTTTCCTTGTAAGGTGGGCTATCAGTGATTCTAGCTGATAAAGAGATGATGGATTTCTCTGAGGTTGTTGGGGAGTTCCTTGATGTTTTCCCTTAGGAGGTTGTGACTCTACCCCCCCCCCCCCCCCGACGTGACGTTGAGTTCGGGATAGACTTACAGCCTGGTGCCCATCCGATTTCGATGGCCCCTTATCGGATGTCACCTTCGGAGTTGAGAGAGTTTCGGATTCAGATTGACGATCTGATGGAGAAGGGTTTTGTTTAACCCAGCGTATTACCATGGGGTGCTCTGGTTTTGTTCTTGAAGAAGGCAGATGGTGGTCTCAGGCTATGCATAGACTACCGAAGGTTGAACCAGGTAACGGTCAAGAACCACGACCCCCTCCCAAGGATAGATGATCTCTTCGACCAACTGAGGGGAGAAGGTTGGTTTTCCAAGATTGATCTATGATATGGATATCATCAGCTGAGGGTAAAAGACAGTGACATCTCGAAGACAGCTTTCAAGTGCAGGTATGGGCACTTCGAGTTTGTGGTGATGCTGTTTGGAGTTACGAATGCACCAGTTTTGTTCATGGGACTTATGAACTTTGTCTTCTGAGAGTTTCTGGTCTGTTTCGTCGTTGTGTTTATCGATGACATCCTGATCTACTCAAGGTCAGAGGAGGTGCAGGTTGAGCATCTCAGGGCAGTCTTGGGAGTCCTTCGACACCACCATCTTTATGGGAAATTGTCAAAGTGTAAGTTCTTGACACAAGAAGTACACTTCCTTGGGCACGTGGTGTCTCAGCATGGAGTGTCAGTGGACCCGTCGAAGGTGGAGGCAGTTGTTTCTTGGGAAGCACCCAAGAGCGTGGAAGAAGTTCGTAGTTTCCTGGGGTTAGCAGGTTACTATCAGAGGTTTGTTTCGGACTTCTCTCGAGTTGCTGCTCCATTGACAGCTTTGACAAGGAAGAACCAGGTCTTCCTATGGAGCGAGCAGTTCCAGAACTCTTTTGAATACCTGAAGGAGAAGTTGGTCAGTTCTCCCGTACTCAAGTTTCCAGAGGAAGGGTTGTTGTATGAGGTGTTTTGTGATGCTTTTGGAATTTGTTTGGGGTGCGTGCTGATGCATAAGAAAGGAGTAATCTGTTATGGGTCTAGGAAGTTACGCCCTCACAAGCGTAACTTTTCCACCCATGACCTAGAGCTTGCAGCAGTAGTGTTCGCACTGAAGTTGTGGCGAAATTACCTCTTTGGGGAGCGCTTTGTGGTCTTCTCATATCACAAGATCCTGCGTTATATCTTCTCCCAGAGTGACCTGAACTTACGGCAGTGGATATGGGTCGAGTTCCTCCAAGACTATGACTTTGAGATCTCTTATACTGAAAGTAAGGGAAACGTTGTGGCTGATGCCCTGAGCCGGAAGTCGCATCAGGAATTAGTTCGAGAAATCACTGATGCTTGGAAGGCGATGGGAGAGTTGGCTACCTTGCACTTGGATGCCAGGGTAGAAGGTGTTAGAGGCTGTTTGTTTCAGATGATGATGCAGTCCTCCTTTTTGTAGTAGGTGGAAGAGTCTCAGTGGGGGGACTCCGAGGCGGAAGTGATGCGGGATCGTGTCGATCAGGGGAACGCTCCAGAAGGATGGTCAGTGGACAGCCAACATTGGATTCTTTTCCATGGAAAGTTGTTTGTCCCAGAGACAATGCGTGAGGGAGTTCTCCATGAGTTCCATAGCTCAGCCTTGGTGGTACATCCAGGAGTTTCAAAAATGTACCAAGGCCCGAGGGAACAGTTTTGGTGGCCTGGGGTGAAACGGGCAGTGGCGGAGTTTGTGGCTAAATTCCTAGTGTGTCAGCAAGTGAAGGCTAAACACCAGGTTCCCAGTGGTTTGTTTCATCCTTTAGATATCCCTGAGTGGAAGTGGGATGAAATCTCAATGGAATTCGTCATAGGACTACCCATAGCTTAGGGTGGTTATGATGCTATCTGGGTAGTGGTGGATCGGCTGACAAAATCGGCTGACAAAATCGGCTCACTTCTTAACAATTAAGGAGTCAGGCCCGGTGAGTACCTTAGCAAAGAGGTACATAGACTAGGTGGTATGTTTGCATGGAGTTCCAAAGACTATCATCTCAGATCGGGATACTCGGTTTACCTCACGAGTCTGGAGGGGGTTACAGCATGCTTTTGGCACCCAGCTACGCCTTAGCACTGCTTTCCACCCCCAGACCGATGGGTAGACGGAGCGGACTATCTAGATGTTGGAGGACATGCTACGAGCATGCGTTCTGGATTTCAGAGGATCATGGGTACGACACTTGACTTTAGTATATTTTGCCTATAAAAACAGATTCCACTCTACTGTTGGCATGGCACCGTATGAGGCTTTGTATAGAAGACCATGTCGTTCACCCATTTACTGGGTAGAGGTTTATGAGACATGTGCTCTTGGGCCAGAGGTAGTGCAAAGAACCACAGAGAAAGTACAGCTTGTACGTGAGAAGATGAAAGTGGCTCAGGACCGAGAGAAGTCTTATGCTGATCGTTGGAGGAGGCCCTTCGAGTTTGATGTGGGAGATCATGTGTTCTTAAAGGTTTCCCCTCGACGGGGGCAGCGGAGGTTTGGGAAAGGGAGAAAGCTCTCACCTAGGTTCATCGGACCTTTTGAGGTGCTGAGGCGAGTCGGCGAGGTGGCATATCAGCTGGCTCTGCCACCTCAGTTGGAGAAGGTTCATGACGTCTTCCACGTCTCCCAGCTTCATCGGTACTTACACGACGACTCCCACGTTATCGACTGGGGAGAGTTAGATATGGGAGACGACGCGACCTTCAAGGAACGACCAGTCAGGATTGAGGATCGTAAATAGAAGGTGCTCCATGGATGAACCATTCCCTTGGTTCGTGTGTTGTCGAGGCATGGCGGCCTCTAGGAGAGCACTTGGGAGTGGGAGACCCAGATGCACGCTCAGTACCCGGAGCTATTTTGACTTGTGTTTTCCCTTGTTCTTCTGAGATTTCTGTTGATGTTATACTCTGTACCTTTGATATTTATGGAATTCTTGGCTTGTCCGTTGTGAGACCTTTTGTTTCCTTGTTCCCTGGTAATGTGTAACATGTCCGGATGTGTGGGAAAGGGTAAAAGCATGACCCTTAATCGAGACGCATTAATGCGGATGAGATTGAACCCGTGCGGGCAAGTCAGTGACGCCTAAAGCGGATAATATCTTGACATAGGAGAAGAAATTTCCCAAACCCACATGTTCGGGTAGTGTGTTGGTTGTGTGGTGTTGGGGGTAGTGAAAGTTGAAAAATCCCAATGTATGAATGTGGGAAGACCCAATTCTTAATCGAGATGCATTAATGAGGATGTGATTAAACCCGTGAAGGCAAGTCATTGCCGCCTAAAGCGGATATTATCTCTATATAGGAGAAGGAATTCCTAACACATATGATTAGGGTTGTTGGTTGGGTTCCTGTTATAACGAGAACCCTAAGAGGTATCTTTTTGGGTTTCCTCTCGGTTGGTTTTTTAATTCTCGGGGACGAGAATGTTTTAAGAGGTATCTGATGTAATGGCCCGGACCTCTCCGGTCTATTCCTTTGTCAAAAAGAAGGTCACGAAGTGTTCTGGAGGGTAAAATGGACTTTTCCCAAACTTTCCAGAGTTTTGAAACTACACGCTGTGTAGTTTGAGTACACGTCGTGTACCCCCTTTCTGGGTATACCCCGTGTCGCAGGCCGTTTCCTCGTCGTGTGAAGTAACTGAGTACACGCCGTGTAGTGTAACTACACACCGTGTACCACCTTGTCGGGTATACCCCGTGTTGAAGACGGTGTCCTTGCTGAGTACACGTCGTGTGTCTAAACTACAAGTCGTGTAGTCTTTCCCCGCGTATGCGTTACCCTCAAACCGTGTGTTGACCAGTCAACGACTATAGAGCCGTTTTGGAAGCCGCATAGAGACCGTGTAAAATAACAGAGTACACGTCGTGTACCATGAATTACATGCCGTGTGCTTTCCTTCTCTATCCTATAAAAGGTGGGGTCCCCTCCTCCTTTCAACTCACTCCTCTCCTCCCCTTTCCTCTGATAGAGTTCTCCCAAGAGACTCGAAGGCTCTTTATTCCATAACTTCTTCGTCTGAGCTCCGATTTACGATCCGTCAGCGGCCACAGGATTGTAAAGACAAGGCGGAACATCCAAGATTGGATCCGTTTTCTTTCCTTCAGCCTTTCCTTTCCGACTTCCACCTGAGGAGGTTTTTTCGGGACCCGACAGAAGTGACGGACGCCGACGGACTTCTTCTAAAGTTGATCCAGGGGAGCGTTGTGATCGGAACCTCTTGAAGTAGGGATCTTACATTCGTCTCTCTAATTTTTACATCATGCGGGGTGGGTATCCGCTTTTTTTCACGAAAACAAGTTAAACCTTTAAATGAAGATAATAACTGGTTAAAGAACGGGGTTGGGAAGTTTGTGATTTATGTTACTTTATATCCTGTGATATTATGTTGTGAATTGAATGAGCATATGCCTACTGAAAATCATGGTCATTGGGGGCCTTTGTTTTCACAATTAAATGTTTCCCTATCTTTTTAGACCGTTTTTGTGGATGGAACATTGTGGAATGTGTAAATTGGTTAATCACGTAAAGTTGGATGTTTAAAATCTGGAACCCTTGTGTGATCACCCCAGTTAAACAAAAACGGAATAATGAACATGTGGGTGTTGGCTTGTTTATGTGGCATGTGATGGGGGTCTTTTGTGGGTTTTTGTGGATCGGGTGAGCAGCGGGGCTGCGGTTGGCTTGGTTGTGGGTTGGTGTGAATGTTATGTTGGTGACGGGAAACGGGGCTGCGATAAATGGTATTAAAGGGATTTTAATGTACAGGTTTCAGTTGTGGTTATGGTGTTTGGCAGTGGGGCTGCAGGGATGGGATAGTTTGTGAACGGACTTTGGGTTGTGAATAATAAATAAAAAGTGGAAGAGTTAGTGAATGGTGGGGCGTGGTAATGAAACGGATTTAATAATCAATGGGGTTGTTTGGTTAATAAGAAGGACTTGGTTGTGTTTCTTGTGTTTTCCTAAATTGATTTGTGGATGGAAGGGTTATGTTTTACGAACGATCGATGTGGTTGGTTGTGGATAGTTGCCCAGTAGTTAAGGAACTAAATAAAGTAATTCTGATGAAACATGAAAACCTAAATGGGGTTGGGGTTGTTTGTTGTATGCATGATTTGTAGTAGCAGTGTCGAGGCATGTGCTCAGTTTATCTATTTAGAAGCCATAGGTTGGGCTGTGTGGTTGGTATATATATATCTGTATTTTTTTTTGTGTTTTATCGCACCCCACCCATGTTGAGAACTTAGTGCCGAACACTCCCATTTCATGGGAGAGGGTGTTTTTCCCTTAGTTACTAGCACCTTCCTGCTCCTTCTCTCCTAGGCTATGATGGCTTGAGGCGACCTTACACCTAAGACTCTTTGGGTAGGTTTTGATTGGGGTGAATTTAGCCCAAGAATCTTCGGGCAGGTTCTACTGTTTCCCAAGAATCTTTGAGATGAGGCCCAGGTGTGTGTGGGCGGGATACGTGGTTGTGAGGTCTAGGTGTGTGCGGGCGGGATACGTGGTTGTGAGGCCCAGGTGTGTGCGGGCGGGATACGTGGTTGTGTGGCCCAGGTGTGTGCGGGCGAGGAGAGTGTGGCAGCGTCAGGACGTTCGCCGATAGGAAGAGCAGCTAACTAAAGGGAAATGATGCGGGGTACCCAATACTCTTGTTTCTTATATATACTACTACCTATTGTGCTTGTGTTTTGGTTAGTGTGGCTGGTGAAGTTGGGTGGATAGAATTCCTTGCTAGGTTATTTTTGTTGTTCTCACGGGACATTAGGATGTCTCCCCACTTGTGCACGAGAGCTTTAGGTTTCCCTACTGAGTATACTTGTATGATCTCCCTACGTTTACTTTCAGGTTTCCCGAAGGACGACTAGGGATGTGCGGGACCCTGCTAGTCGGACAGTTGGAGTTGTTGCAGTTTTTTTTCTCTTGTTTTCTTTTGGTATTGTACTTTGAGCTTTCTTGTACTTGTACCTTGTTATAAATTATTTAAACATGCATGTGGGCTTGGTTTGGGTTTATTTCTATACACTTGTTCTTTTTCCTTTTTGGTGGTTGACTTGTCCTATTTCCCGATCCTAAATAAATAAAAAGGGTAATGACTCCCATATTTGTAAAAACTCATACCGTTGGTGCTAGTTGCCACCCCAGGGCCTACTGAAGGCAGGACTCGGGGGTCATTATCTCCCTTTCACCATTGCCAGCTCAGGAGGGTCATCTTTGGTGGGAGGGGGTCGTGACAGTTGTTTTTTTATTTCATATAAAATTATTATGGTAGATTTAAAATATGTACCAATTTTTTTTCAAGTGATTCATACACCATCCTTGCTTTATGGTATAGGTACATTGGTTTCACTACCCATTCCTTATTTTCAGCACTCATTTTCTATTTCATAAATAAAAAATTCTCAATTAAAGTGATGAATACATGTATTTTCAAAAAAAATATTACCAGCCACAATGTACCTGAAAATACATACTCAGCACGATGGCCAGTAAACGCATCCCATGCTTCTTGGATTATCAGGTTTTTCATACAGAAGTGGTGGGTATGGGTTTATTTTCCCTTTGGCATCTTTAAGATGAAATCTCATTAGAATTGTGTTAAAGCCTCTATGAATCATTCCAGGATGCATTAATACAAATTTATTGTGCGAGTAATCTACTATAAATGCACTATAAAAGGGATGATGAAGAGTAATCCAATGATTCATTATTTTATTTTTTAGTAAAATAATGAAAGGATGTCATAATGTTACAGTAATCTCTTTTCACATTAGTGACTTGATCATGGGCACAACATGATTCCACAAATATACATCAATTTCCATGTGTTACTCAGTGATGATCCTAATATAACTATTGAACATGACCTTATTGGGGTTATCATGCTGGCCCTGCACATTCCATCTGACCTCAAATTTTATGTCTTTTCTTTTCTCCTTAATTATTTTTTTATAACACTATCAAACTATCGTGATCCTATTTTTTCTACATAATTGGTCCTTTGTATACTACCATTTCCTTGGATTCAATATTGTTAATATGTAGTTCCTTTGGATTGGTATCATCATCATGTGCAGAAGGTTCTCGTACCTATGCACTGGGAGTAGTGATAGGTTGAGAAACCTCTTTTTCTTCAAGAATGGGAGCACCAACATGTGCAGAAGGTCATTGTTCCTCTACACTAGCAGTAGTAGTAGGTTGAGAGTATTATTTTTCCTTAGGATTGGGAGCACCAATACATGAATAAGTCATTATCTATAGAATTGGATTAACATTTAACTTAGATTGCATAAATATAATAGTGAATAGACAATAACTGAGGTAACGCAATGTATATTATCATTATCATTGAACACTCCTTTTTTAAAAGTATGAAAGGATTTGAAACCTCTATCAAGTATCCAAATCCCTTCATTGTGGTCTCCTCTAACATAAAAAACCCCTTCTACATTGGGACTGTTGTGAAATGATTGTGACATCCCAATGAAAGGGTCATCCTTAGTTGAATTTTCATCTGACACTTCAATGGTTTTGGATGATAATAGAACAATTGACCACTTTCGGTTTTCAGGATCCAGAACATAAAATAAATTTACTACCTGTGATTCCATTATAAATGGTTCTTCTTTGTACCCTTCCTTACTAAACTCCACTTTCTCGGATCCCAATTCATATATTTTAACAACACTCTTATCATCAACCCACTTGCATTGAAAAATAGAAACATGGAATGTTTTATAATTTAAATCCCATATTTTTTGTATGATACCAAAGTATAAAATATTTTCATAAATTATGTTTTTATCCTTAGTACCTAAAACATGCATCGTTTTAGCCACAAGTGTAACTCCACTATTTTTCATGGTAATTACTTCATCATGTTCATTTTTATAGAATTTATAACCATTAATTACATAACCATTGTAAGATAATACATAACAATTGGTTCTCTAGCTTGCCATCAAATTCCTTCTAAAATTGAATCCAAACATTCATCTGGATACTTAAAAATATTGCCTCGAAACTATCCTATAAACTTTTGATTATGTGTATTTGATACCCATTTTTCATCCCTTGATGGATTCAAATGCCTAAGAATTTATTTGTGGGTTTAAACATATGATTAAACCTCTAAAATGTTATGTAAAACATAAAGGTGGGCTAACTTATGATCTGTAATATTGATTGTGACAACATCTCTTATAGAAATTCCTTCACCCACAAACTTCCCGGTGTGACAAGATTTTGGTAGACCAATTATTTACACACCAGATAGGTATTCGGTACAGAATTAAACAGCTTCCTCAAAAATATATCATTATGAAATACAACCCTCTAGATGACTTCAATTTTTGACATACCCTTTCAAAATCATCATATACCATTTAATGGGGTACATCCATCTATAGTGTACAGGACTACATAGTTGAATCTCTCTCTCAAAGTGAACAATCATGTGAAACATCATATCAAAGAATGATGGTGGGAAGAACATTTCCAATTCACATGATATGATAGAAATTTATATTTCCATAGTTCGAAATTTCAACGAACCTATAATTTTGATGTATATATATTTGAAAAAGAAATAGATATTGGTTAATTTCTGACATGCATTCTTAGGAAAAATGCAACATAAAGCTATAGAAATTAGATCTTGCATCAAAACATGGAGGTCATGTGATTTCAAACCCTTTAAATTTAAATCAACCCATTAACACCATATTATATATATTTTATTAATATCCCTATGGGACCTTTAATTCATTCAAGATGTTTCAAAACTGATATATCTCATGGTTGGAAAGCATGTAAGTAGCTGGAGGAAGCAAATTTCATTTTTCACCCTTCACTAGTGCCAAATATTCACATATTCCCATGTCAACCATATCCAACCTATCCTTAATTCCATCCTTTGTTTTCTTGGGTGCATTTAGAAATGTTCTAATTAAAATATCACATATATTTTTTTCAACATGCATAACTTCAAGAAAATTTCTGACATATAGACAATTCTAGTATGGTAATTCAAAAAAAACTGATCTCTTTTTTCAACTGATTATCATAATGTTTTTTGAAAATGGTTTACCAAAATCAGTGTCAACATATTTTACTTTCTCAATAATTTGATCACCTATTAGTGGAGATGTTGTTATATGTTCTTCTAAACTTCCATCGAATGATTCCATCCAAGATCGGTACTTATGTCATCGGGGTATAAATTTTTGATGTACAAAAAACACAATCTTTGATGAATGTTTCAACCTAATAAAATTTATACCTTTTTGAAAATGGGACACCCTTGAGTTACTTTAATGATATATACCAAAAAAATTCATAATCAAGAAATTCATTTATCATCCCGTACAACATGGATCTTAATGTGAAATCTTCATTTTTGTAAGCATCATACAACACAACACTTAAATCCTATAATAATTCCAAATATTCAATAAATGGATCCAAATAATCATCAATATCATTACCCAATTATTTTGGTCCTAATATAATCATAGATAACATGATTTATTTATTTTTCATGTATAACCACTATAGTAAGTTATAATTTACCATCAAAATCGGCCAATACTATGAGTGCTACATTGAAAACCAAAAGGATTCACTCCATTTGTAGATAACACAATATAATGATTTTCAACTGGTTTCAAAATTCAAGATACTCATGATCAATTCTCTTCGACTAAGGGGATTCTATTAAGTAATAAAGTTTTATATATTTATTTCTTGTATCTAAATGCCATGTCATTTTTCTTGTAGACTCCTCACTTCCATATAGGAACCTAAACCTTGGAATGATTAAAAAGTAATATACAAATTTCATAGGACCCAATTCATCTTTTTTGTATCGAGAATCACAAAACTTTAGGCATTCATTAAGTGATGTTTAGTCCTTGAAAAATAGTATACAATCATTTGGACAGGTATGTATTCTTTCAGAGATCATACCCACCAAAATAGAATTCATTTAGAATTTTATATTAAAAAATGGAGCTCATTGTCTTTTGGGAGCATATCATTCAAGAGAGAAAGTAGTTTAGTAAAACTGGCATCACTTCATTTATTTCCTACTTTCAAATTTTATAGCTTCAGTACGACTGAAAATGATGTCTATTTAGTGCAACCAGCATACAATGGAATCTTTGTACAATTCTTTAACTTCTCAAACAATTTTGGACAATCACAAAGTTTATCTTCATCATTAATTTTCATTTCCTCAATTAAAACTTCATTATCATTTACACTTGTAATCACATCCTCGATATGGCCTTCTTCATTATCCACACTTTTAATCATATCATATGATCCACTAAATGCAGTTCTATAACAATAACTATCTATATTTTCTTTTTTCCCCATGTCTATTCCAACATTTATAACTTCGATTAGTTCTATGATAGATCAAGTGTTCTTTCAAATCCTATGGACTAATTAGTCTTGAATAACAATAGGATAAAAACAAAAAAATTATAATTTTAGAAGGGTGATATGCATGACTTATTGCAAACTTGATGAAATCTTTCACCCCATCTTCATACTATTTTGTCATACGATTAGAATCCATCCATTATTTATTTTTAGACATCTTATTTGATTGGGTAATATTAATATTTAACAAAATAAATACACAAAAAATGTTCAATTGAATATGGATCTCAAGAATTTATTGACAAAAAACAGAAAAATTAAAAAATTCTTTATCATCCCACATGATCAAAAAAACTTATTGAAGAAAATTTATAAATATTATGGAGGAGATTTCACTTTTAAAAAATATTTTTCACTTCATATTTTTAATGATCAAAAAACTTTTTAATTGATTATAAATGAAGTGTAAAATCACATTTACATTAAAAAAAACTGACGAAATGTGGCTATTGAATATAATAATGTAAATATAAAAAAATAAAAGCTATATTATTTTAAAACCCTTTTCATAATATAAAATACATCTATTGAATATAAAAATGGTTTCACAAATAAAAAAATCAATTATTATATTTTTTAAAATAGGTTCAATACTGACATTGAATTTATGAAAGTATAAAAGTATTAAACTTTTGATAAATTGATAAACAAATTAGATAAAAAAAGTAAAAATTAAAAATGTGTACATATTTATACGTATATAAAAATATAGACATATATAGAAGTATAAAATTATATATAATTTATAAAATAATATATATTCTAAAGAAATATACATAATTTATAAATGTATATAAATTTATAAAAGTATATAAAAGTATATATATGTTATAAATGTATACATAATATACAAAGTATATTGATTTTCAAATTTATAAAATTATTAAATTATAATATATAAAAGTAAAATTTATAGAAGTATAAAATAATAAAATTATTCGATTTTAGCCCATTCATAAAACAATCGATCTTGATTTTACAACTAATTTAAAAACTCTAGATGTACCTTGCGAGTCTCATGAGATCTACCCTTGGCTTTAATGAAACACACTTTGAAAACCATTTCAAAAATACTAAAGAAACTCCACCCATTCTACACTGGTAAATAATCAAATTAATAGAACCACATCATCAATTAAATGAAAATAAGAAATAAAATAAATTTTCCAAGGGTCCCACACACATCCATCAAGTGTGGGAACTAAAGAAGATCAATAGAACCCCCTATTCCAAACCACCAACCAGTGAAATGATGTAATGGTATATACCCTTGGATTTAATATGACACGGTCCAATAATTTATCAAACTGGGACCAACTGTAGGATTATGTTGCATTCTAACATAAGTCACTTGAGTATATTTCACCAATCCTAGAATTTGGGGCACACCCCACTAGCACAATACATAAATAGAAGAACTAGAAGGGTGCAATGATCTAGTGTATCATAAATAAATACTTCTTACTTATTTACTCATGTTCCGATGGTCAAAGTAATAGTAATGGTGAGAAATAATCAATAATCCAAACAATCATCATTAAGCATGAATAATAACTCACTCACGCCTCTAATGCTCTCACAAGAAATATCCCCTTTATATCCATCACCTGATCACCACATACATCAAACACCACCCATAAATGGAAATAATCATAAGGGGAAATAAGTGGGTCTCACACACCCACACGTTTGAAAGACCATTTAAAATGTTCAAACAGGCCTTTTAGAAACCCACCAAGAGGTCAATTCTCTATATAATAATTTGAAATCATTTATAATACATTTAATAAAACATCACATTTAAATCTCCCTTAAAATCAATTAATAAATTAGTCCACCCTTATAAAATCACTTGATTGATTAAAATGTTATCTAAATTGTCGTATCCAATAATGCAAATGAGGTCAAAAAAATTTATACCTCACATTTTATTTTAAGGAAATATTGAAATATTTTATCAATTCATGGAATTTCAAGTATTTCATGAAATGAAAAGTAAAAATATTTTTCCTATTGAGAATTCACTTTGACAACCAAAACACCTTATAAAAACTTAGAATTAATTTATAAAGATATTTCATGAAATTTATCAAACTCATGGTGTGAATGGTTTATTAAAAAATATTTTTAACAAGTTCCAAAATTTAAAAGTTCAATTAATTGAAATGAAAATCACAGAAAAATTGATTTAACTTTCCAATAACACATAAACACATTTAATGTTATTATTTGATATAAAAAACATGGACTTGAACATGAAAAAAATCATGGTTCTCAAATTCAATGGTAAACACATGGGGTAACCTATCACAAATCAATGGGGAATGGTCCGTAAATTCAAATATTGGAAGAACATAACTCAAAAAATTAATCAAATTCCCTAGACACAAATAAATAATAGGAAAAAGGGTCCACCCTTACCCTGTGGTTCATCCGCGAACAGGTGTGGTGATGATGAAGAAACTAAGGGGGTGAATCTGGTCTGAAAAAAATGACACTAAAATGAAAGGGGGTTCCGCACACACTATCATTCGATTAGAACCAAACAAATGGGAACCATGAAGAGAATAAGCTGAGAAATACATAAAAAAATATTCGAATAGCATACCATTAATTTTGACGGTCTTGATTCGTCGAAAATATTCAACAAAGTCTCAATAAAGATAGGATTTTGACAAGGTGATAGTAGCAGCGACAGCGGAGTTTGGTGATAGAAACAACAATGATGGTGGGGTTCTGTGAGACCAGTAATGGTGGTGGGAATGGGGTTCGGAGAGAGTTGCGGCACGGAGGTCATGTGGTTTGGCGACAATAGTGGTGCGGTTGAAGTGGGGTTTGGCGAGATCGGCAATGCGGTAGCAGTCGAGTTCTGTGAAAGCATGAAGGTGTATGAGAGAAGACATTTGGTTAGGGTTCTTTTAAAATAAGGTATATGTTTTTATCAGTGCTTCCAAAAAGCACTAATAAAGAGGTGTTTTATCTATGCTAAAATAGAAAGCACCGATAAAACACCTATTTATCAGCACTTTTTTTGCACAGATAAAGAGTAGTATTAGTCATATTTTTTTAGCGATGATAAAGGGATATATTTATTAGTGCTAAAAAAGTGCTAATAAAGATCTAATGTTAATAATTTATTTATATTATTATATATATTTATAAAATTATATATATAATGATAACCATAAATAAATATTTATTTATTTATAATTATATATATATATAATAAATATATTTATAAATATTTGTATATAAATTTATATTTATATATATTTATAAAATTACAAATATTATAAATAAATATAGATTTACTTATAATTATAAAATTCTGATAAATATTTTTATTATATTTATTTATAAAATTATAAATATAATAAATATATTTATTAGAATTTTATAATTATTTAAATATTTATTTATTTATTTATAGTTATATTTATAAATAAATATTTATTTATTTAAATAATTATAAAATTATAATAAATATATTTATTACTTTTATAATTATAATTATAAATTAATATAGATATATTTAAATAATCATAAAATTATAATAAATATATTGATTATATTTATTTATAAAATTACAAATATACTAAATATATTTTTTATAATTTTTTAATTTTTTAAATAAATATTTATCTATTTATAGTTATAATTATACTGAGAAGGTTTAGGATCCAAGCGGTTGCTCTATGCAGAAATTTATTAATAAAAAAGAAGCACATAACAACGACATAATAAATGTGGCACATAGAGCACCACCAAACAAATAAGTGACAAACAGTGCCACCCAAAATAAATCCAGAGTAAAAATACCACAAATAAAATGAGAAAAAGGGCCCAAAATACCCCTAAAGGTTTCTCGTAGACCCAATACATGTTTGTAGTACTAGCTCATTAATTCGACAAACCATCACACTCCCGAGCACGAAAGCCTAGTCGCCCGCATCCCATTGCCAACACCCACATTCCAAGGTTATCATTATCATTCAAACATTACCCCTTCCCTCGTACTGCTCCACCCAAATCACCAACAATCAATGCTAGTCATCAAGCAATTAACAAGCCTGAATCCCGTGCCAAAAAAATTATCTCCCACCACATGTCTTGTGACCGCTCCCCGAAGTCAAAATCGGTGAAAACCAAGTACACCTGCATGCATCCCTTGATGGACTCCATTATCGTCAAATGTCACTGGCCCACTCCTACATCGCTGAAACCTAGCGCACCACCTAAAAAACAAAAAATATAGATCCCCAGTATTCCCTGCAGTAGGTCGCCATCGAGGTTCCCCATACCTAAATGCAGTTACCGCACAATCAGTCATCATCAGGGTCCCATTCCAAGCCAAGATCATCATCTTATAGCAACCCAAAGTTGAAGGGGACCTTCTTCGGAGATCCCTCACCATCCTTCATTTGAGCACTAGACCAAATCCCGAACACCACCACTACACCCACCAAACGCCAAATCTGGTTTGTTGCCGGTGTACCCCAAAGGCATCAGGTCCAAACAGACCTCACCGCCCCTAGGATCCCAAAATCTACCACAAATTCATCACCGACAACCCTCATGTGAACTTCATCTTCTCCACTGGATTCAAATCGTCCGTCTTCGTCATCAGTCACAAATATGCATCAATGACGCATGCGTAATTATAATAAATTTATTTATTGTAATTTTATAATTGTTTAAATATATATATATATATATTTAGTTGTAATTATATTTAAAAATTATTTATATATAATTAAAAATTCATAATAATAAATATAACAAATATATTTATTATTTAAAAATATTTATTGTAATTTTATAAGTATTTATGAGAACATAATAAGTTAATGGGTATAACATGAATGAATCATATACATAATAAAGTATATATCATAAAAAAAAGTGTCATCACATATATGAAAAGAATAATAAGGGTGTCAATGTATAAATAAACATTCATGATGAATACATAACATATGCATGCATCATCACAATATAGGTAATCTTAAGATTTAGAAACCCACAATCATTCCCACAAATAAACTTATGAGCATATAGCATAAATTATACTCATGCATCAATATATGAACATAAATAATGGCAATCATGTCCATGAATATCATCATTATCTCATGTGATATATATATATATATTGACCAAATTCATTAGAAAAATATTTTTATTTATTTATTTGTAATGATAATTATAATTATAAATAAATATATTTAAATATATTTATATATAATTATAAATATATATTTATAAATATAATAAATATATTTATTATTTAAAAAATTATTATAAATTTATAATTATTTAAATATTTATATGTATATATATTTATAATCTTAAAAATACTTTTTAAATAACATTATATATACATTTGAATTATTAAAATATATATATTAATATATCATGTTTATATTAATTATAAATATGCATTTTTTTAAAAGTGTATATAAATAGACATTATTTTTTAACATAAATATAATAATTTTATATTTTTTAATAATAATTTTTATTAAAAACATTTATCAGTGCTAAGAATTGCGCTAATAAATATTTCCTTTATCAGCAATAAAAAAATGTTGATAAAGGATACATCTTCATTATCGTATTTTTAGTGTTGATAAATGTAACCTTTATCATCACTTTTAACTAGCTTTGATAAAGGTGAGGTTTCTGTCAGTTCTTTATTCTTAGAACTGATAAAAGATGGGGCATCCCTTACCTGGATATGTGGTAGTGGCTCTTCCACTGGTTCAACACCTTTGTAGATCGTTGGCCCGCCTCTTGTGCCCCCTTCCCCACCAATGCCTCCCCATTCCCCATCTCTCTCTCTTGCCTGATGTCTCTTGTTTTGATTGCGTGTTTTCCTTCACTGTGATTTGGGCTTGGGTTCTCATCCAAATAATGGAATGGTTGGTTTTTTTATTTTTTAGAAAAGGGGTGTACGGGGCCCTTACCACATAGAGAAATCATGGACATGGGTGGCTCAAATTGGACACATGGTGGTCGCAATTTGGAGTGACGGTTGGAAATTTTTTCCGAACGGAGTGAGAAGAAATTCAACCAAAGGCATGTTAGGGTTTAGTCATGGGGGGGGGCTTAGAATCGGTCGGAATTGTTATAAATAATTTCACTGTTTGAAAATTTGTTAGATTTATTATTAATTATGTAATAATTAATATATATATATATATATAACATTTTTCAAATTCATCACTATTCAATTATTTTTATTTTATTACATTTTAAAATCCTATTTTTTCATTTTTAATAAATAATAACTGTAATAATTGTTTTAGTGTTTAAATAGTATAAATTTGAAAGTTTTAAGAAAACTTCAAGAACCTACATTTTGACCACATTTAGGGGAAACCGTGTGAGTCAACTCTGGACCATTTATAGGGTAAGACAATGAGATTTCACATGGTTTGGGTAATCATGAACCCTTATTGGTTGACTGAAAACTCTATTTTTCATGTCCTAGTGGTTGGAAAGGAGACCAAAAACTGATATATTCACCATATGGTTGAACCTTTGCTCATCGGGAATTTGTATCTACTGGTACTTCAATGCTAAATAATTTCATCTACTCTTACTTCTCTTTTTTACTTAGACCACCAGGATTAGGAAGTCTTTGGCACCCTAATCACCACTTCTAAGTCGCACCTCATGTAGACTCTAGAAATACTTGCAAATTAAGATCAATAGGAAAAATAAATGGACACACATGATTATATGGCGTCCTACATCCATGGGAGAACATTTCAAAATCATTAAATTATCAAAATTACAATGGTAAGAATCACTGTAGTTAAATTTCCAAATAGACACACAAGATTATGTGGTTCAGACTTTCGTCCTACAACCACGGGAGAACAATAAAAAATCTTTATATTACCAGAATTGGGATTCTAGGAATCATTTTAGTTGAATATCTAGTGATTACACTTCAATAAAAATTCGTGAATTACAATCATACAACATAGAAACCGACCCTCAACTCTCTTTTGTAGAGATCCTCAACTGACAAACCGATTACACCACCATTTTAGAATCATGTTCAGCCATCTATCAACATCATTGTTCTACAGTATCCAGTTCCGAATCAACTACTACAACTAGTAAATTATTCATTTCGCCCATTTAGAAAATGTAAATCAGTTTTCTCAATACAGCATAAGTATGTGATCTTTCGGTAAACACACCCACATTTTGAATGTTGTTGTTTACAATGCTATGACAAGGACAAAGTGAGCTACCATAGATTTAACTTTCTATGTTTTAAATATAGTGACTTGAAGAAGCTTAACAATCCTAAAAATCCTCTACTTGAAGATTTATTCAAGGAAACTCTTCAACATCCTTCAACATTTTGGTCAAACCATAGCATTTTTTCACTTCCATGGAGTGTTCTCCTTTCTACATTCATTAAAATGAGTCCCACTGAGGCGCAATTTTATCTCAGACTTTCTTGGACTAACACATTCATGAACATATTATCCAGATTTTACATCCCTATGATCTTTCGTAGCTCAAAAACCATGTCCTCCAACAGATTCCATGTGAAGTTGAATTTTTGGTCAATGAGTTTCATTCTTCCATGAATTTCTAGTCAATTAGTTTCGTTCTAAAACCATGTCCTCCAGCATTTTTTCACATCCAGCTGATTCCCTATGATTTTTCATACCTCTAAAACCATGTCCTCCATATTTTTCTTCCCTATGATCTTTCATAGCTCAAAATACGTGTCGGTGCCTGTTAAGCAGCACGATGTTCTTATATTTGGCCATGTATAAAGCCCCTAATAAAAATTGTGGTCTTAGGATGAGATTTGGTGGTAAAGTTTGAACGATCATGTAATTTACTTGATTATTGAAGGCATTGTGATCAATTTGAATGATGGTATATCAGTAGATGAAGCCGAGTTTCTTCCTTGAAGTTGACCTTTTTTATTTGAATGTTCTTATTTCCAGTAATTGGGTATAATTGACTAGAATCCATTCAAATAATTTTAATGCACTCATGTTTAGTGATGATCATTTCCCTTATCATTTCATCATCTTTCATTCACTAAGATAGCGTTGATCTTATGTCATGATAAATATTTGAAAATTTTGTTGACCTTGTTGGGTGGTTCTACTTCAGTGTTCCACATTGGATGTGTGGTTTCCTTTTTTGGTTTGGTTACAAACATCACTGTAATTCATGTGTGTACTTCAGTGGACATGATCTTGGTGGTTATGATATGGTTTATGAAAGGGAATCACAATTCATATTATAAAATTTTGGTCATCTAAGATGGGCGTATTCTTAAATAGTCAGCCAAAGTGGCCTGACTCCTTTCCTCTCTTGTTTGGTGAATATGGTTGATGAGAAAAATTTTAAAACACATATTCAGGTGAATATGATCTTGGTTGGTGTCGGGTATGGAATTTCATTAGAAGGCTACTCGTCCTGGTTTTTCAAGTTCATGCGGAAATCAGTTGTTTGATCTTTTTAAAAACCACACCAAGAGCATTGTCAAAATACTTAAGGGAATTATTTAAAAGGAAAAAACCAAAGGAAGAAGGTTCCATGAAATGAAATTATCTGATTAATGTTAAATACTAAGTTGGGAATTAACTTTGGCTGTGTCACGACCCATCCTCGGGGTCCGTTCCGTGACTACCCCAAGCCCGCCTTCTATAGGCCAGGGGCTGGCGACTAGCACCAAGACGTAAATCCCAACAAAAAAGGGAAGGTATTGCCTTTGAAAAGTAAACAAGCACCACAGAGTAAGCAAGCGGAAAAGTAAACACTAAGTAAAAACTGTACAAGCTGTGCTGAAAAGAAAAAGGGGCCAGAAATACAAGCCTAACTGTAAAGTACAACTGAAAGGAAAACAGCAACTGAAAGGAAAAGTCGCAGCATCGAGCCGTCCTCTGGAAGTCCCACCTGAAGGGTGGGTACAGATAGCCTCCACTACTCCTCAGGTCCACCTGACCGCTCCGAGTACGTCCCACCCAGTGGTCCACCTCCAGGTACTGTCCTGCTCCGCAAGCCTCCACCACGATCAGCGCTGTCCGTCGTCTGCAACCAACACAACGTAGTGCGGGCATAGCCCGTGCAGGGGTGAGTATAAGCTACTCAGTAGGGACCCCGAGGCCCCCGAAGGTCTCCCGAAATCCACAAAGGATAAACCACAAAGGAAAGATACAATCACGAAGTAACATCTGACACGGCTTAGGTATATGCCCATACATATACCTAAGTCATCAATTCCCGTTCGGCTCCAACGTCCGAGCCCAAGCACAACCCAGTCCACACAGGAAAGCAAAAGGTATACCCACACAGGATAGCACAACACAATCCACAAGGAGAGTAAACAATAAATCCACACAGGATAGCTCAACACAATCCACAAAGGAGAGTAAACAGAAGATTCAGCTCACACAGGTATACTTCGTCAAATAGGTGAAAGGGATGATCAGGTATGGATACTGAATCATCTAAGATGGGACCCACATAGGATACAAGACCAGTACAGCTGGGACCCACATAGGATACAAGACCAGCACAGCTAGGACCCACATAGGATACAAGACCAGCTGTCTTCATTGATTCATCTATACTGGGACCCACATAGGATACAAGACCAGTATTGAATCATCTAAGCTGGGACCCACATAGGATACAAGACCAGTACAGCTAGGACCCACATAGGATACAAGACCAGCTGTCTTCATTGATTCATCTATACTGGGACCCACATAGGATACAAGACCAGTATTGAATCATCCAAGATGGGACCCACATAGGATACAAGACCAGCACAGCTAGGACCCACATAGGATACAAGACCAGCTGTCTTCATTGATTCATCTATACAGGGACCCAAATAGGATACAAGACCAGTATTGAATCATCCAAGCTGGGACCCACATAGGATACAAGACCAGCACAGCTAGGACCCACATAGGATACAAGACCGGCTGTCTTCATTGATTCATCTATACTGGGACCCACATAGGATACAAGACTAGTATTGAATCATCCAAGCTGGGACCCACATAGGATACAAGACCAGCACAGCTAGGACCCACATAGGATACAAGACCAGCTGTCTTTATTGATTCATCTATACTGGGACCCACATAGGATACAAGACCAGTATTGAATCATCCAAGCTAGGACCTACACAGGATACAAGACCAGCATAGCTAGGACCCACATAGGATACAAGACCAGCTGTCTTCATCGTCGCAGTCCACTGAGGATTTCTGCACAGTCGTCGTCGTCGAAGTAGCCGTCGCAGCCAGCTCTAGGGTTCCCGCACACAGCAAGCTCGTTCGGGAGGGTCCGCTCCACGAGCCGAGAGGCTGATACATCAACTATCACAAAGACCAGATTTGATGTATCGAAAAGTTCCGTATCGTCAACAGGAACTCAACGCAACAGACGGCGCGTCTATCGGACGTCCGGTCTGAGTGATATTGGCTTTTTCGTCCCAGGGGCCTGGTTGGTTTTTAAGGTAAAACCAACCCGACCGTACTCCACCTGCGTCCAAACCTCGGGCGGAGTATTCCAAAAGATCCGTCTCATCAAGAGGATTTCAACGAAACAGACGACGCGTAAATCGGACACCCGGTCTGTTAGTTATTGGCCTTTCCGTCTCACACCCACCCTGTGAAACTTCCCAGGAGGTCACCCATCCTGATCACTACTCTAGGCCAAGCACGCTTAACTATGGAGTTTTAACCACGTAGGCTCCTGAAAAGGAAGGTGCACCTTGAGTATAGTTTACCGAAATGACCGTCTCGATCCAAAGATCGCGTTGCCGCTGACGGCGAGTCGTTTGGAGGCCCGAAGCCCAAGATACGGGCATAAGATCGAAATCGATTCGAAAACGGGGGGTCCGGGTCTGGGCCGACCCGGCCCGGCGCGGCGGCGCGGCCGGGGCGCCGCTCGGGTGCCACGCGCGGGGGGCAAGGCCCCTGCCCTCCTCTGCTGGCGGCGCGGCTGGATGCCGCGCCTTGGGTCAAACGGCCCCCCCACGTGGGGGCCTGCTTTTGAGAAAAACGGGGGGCCGCCTGCCCCCCTTTGTGAAACCGGCCCCCCTCTTAATGGGGGGCCACTTTGGCTGGTCGGGGGAATTAGTTTCCCCCGGTTTTGCCTCCCTTCCGGCCGGCCCGACCTGGCCGGCTGGTTCTTCCTCAATGGTACCGGCGAGGCCGGTCCCCTTTCCGGCTTCCGACACCGGCAGCCCGGCTGGCCACCGGTCTTCTCGTTCCACCGCGGCCGGGAACCGGCCGGGGCCTTCGTCGTCCGGCGCGGTGCGATGGCACCGCGCCCCTCCGCTGCGGCCCCGCTCCGGCCGCGGCGCCTTTGGTTTCCATCGACGCGGCGCGACGGCGTCGCGTTCTTGATAACCTTTCCGCGGCGCGGCGCGACGGCGCCACACAATTATAGCCTTGCGATTCCTGCATGGTGTGATGGCACCACACCATCTCTTTTCATCTGCAAGAAACAAACAAGAACAAAGGAGGGGGTTTCGGCCGTGTTCGTGCGGTCCGGACCCCTCACGTTAAACGATAGCACATAATCATTTATCCTCAAGATTGCCATGCTAGAACCAAGAACGAGAATAAATAAATAATCAACAACAAACCCCTACCTCGGTTTCAAGAACGATGATCGTCAACGACCCGCGGAAGACGAGCGTCGCGGTGGTCGGCGTCGCGGAAGAAGGACGTCGATGTTGTGAAGCGAGTATTCGAAGCTCCTTGACGGCGATTTCGTCGCGGGAAACCGTCGCGGAAGAGATGACGCGGAAGAAGTACGTCGTCGGTGTCGCGTAAGACGGTTCCCGAGAACGTGGCGTTCTTCGTCGAAGTCCGAATGTTCTTCGCGTTCTTCGCCAAATTTTGAAGTAGAAGGAGAGAATTCTTAAAAACCTCTAAAGATGGCTAAGGAGTCCAACCAAAATAAAATAAGCTAAGGCTTATTTTATTCACAAAATTATCAATTTGAATTTCAAAGGTTTGAAATTCAAACAACTCAACTCCATTAATTAACCAAGTTGTCAAGTTAATTAAAGAGGGGTTATTGGGAGTTTAAAAAAGAGAAGGTGAAGAGTTATGCTTCGTGTGGGCCCCACCACACTTAATCCTCCCAAGGGAGGTTAAGTGGATGTGGGTCCTACCTCTAACTCCCTTTGGGAGAAGTTAACCAACAAGTTAAAATAAAATTTGTATTCCACAATTTTATTTAACTTATTCTAAACTCCCAAAAACTAACTCTCAACCCGCAATAAACGCAACCTCAGAAAAGGACTCCTTAAGCGAATATCGGCGCTACGAGTTCATCGGTGCCCTCAGAATTTGATTCCGGGCACCGGTTCAAAAGTTAGAAATTCCCGCTCGTTCGTTCACTGAATGTACCCGAGCCAAACTTCGGAAATTGATTCCGGGCACTCCGGGCCTCGGAATCCGGTGCCGTCAGAAACTGCGTTCTTGTAAAATTCCAAAGAAAATTAAGAAAAAAATTCCATTGAATTTTACGGGTCTTTACATTACTCCCACCTCAGGGCTTTACGTCCCTGTAAAGATACATCAAAACTAGGAAAACAAATGAGGGTACTGAGCACGCATCTGAGCCTCCCGCTCCCATGTGCTCTCCTGGAGGTTCCCGTGCTGCCATCTGATGCGCACTAGAGGAATCGACCGTCCACGTAGGACCCCCTCCTGTCGATCCTCTATCTCCACCGGAACCTCCGTAAAAGTCGCCCCATCGTCAACGTCATGCTCTCCATGGTCAATGATGTGCGTCGGGTCTTGCACGTATCTCCTCAACTGAGACACGTGGAAGACGTCGTGCACCCGGTGCAACTGAGGTGGTAGAGCCAGGCGATAAGCCACCTCGCCAATCCTGCTGAGGACCTAGAAAGGCCCGATGAAGCGTGGAGAAAACTTGCCGCCTCAGCCAAATCTCTGTAAACCACGTCGAGGTGAGACCCGCAAGAAGACGTGGTCGCCATCCTCGAACTCTAGTGGCCTCCGACTCCTGTCATCATATGACTTATGCCGGCTCTGAGCTCTACTCATCCGCACCTGGATGACCTGTACCATCTCAGCCGTGGCCTGGACCATCTCCGGCCCCACAAGAGCTGCTAAGATTTCTTCTTTTCCAATAAGAGAAATCTGGTCCCATCCCCTAGATGAACCACATTCTTTGCCTAATACAGTCAATCCCGACATGGATGTTACTAATCCATACCAAGGATGACGTCGTAAGGCCTCGACGATACTACCAAGAGATCCAACTGTTACTCTCACCTCCAAGGGTTGAGTCACTCTGTCGGAATCAGTGTGTGGTAACTGGGTCTCCTCCAGTAGATGTCTCACAAGTGAGGGTCAAGTCAACAGTCAAAACTGGAACCTCTTAGTAATAACACAAAAGAGGACAGGAATGAAAACATCACAAAGGTATGCGTCTTTTATTATTGCAGCTCATAATACAAAGATGCTACACAAAAGCAACAAGGAACTAGAAGTACAAAGGACGTATCCACTAGTTCTGCTCCTGTCCATCTGCTCACAGAGCTTCATGATTGAAGGCCTCGGCTGCCTGAAGCTGAGCTCTCACATGTCCACCTACTCCCTGCAGTCGGGGTGGACCTCTTGGTGGTTGTGGTGGAAACACCTCGAAGTGTCTCCCACCACCGGCTACTCGGACAGCTCCTCTGCCTCGTCCGCCAGTACCCTGCGGACCACCGTGGCCGAATCTCTGTCTGGGAGGTCCCTCTACCGCCTACTGCTCATCTGTAAGACGAGTCGGGCAGTCTCGAGCCATGTGACCTCGCCCACTACATGCGTAGCAATGTTTTCCCCTCGCGTAGCTGGCTCTCCTTCGGGTGCCCCGCACAACCGAATCTTCATCCTGTGACTGCCCATCTGATGGTCTGGCCCGCTTGGACCTCTGCATCACCTGTCTACTGCCAGCTGCAGAAGACCCTGCTACGGGCCGTCCTGCGGAGGGCCCTGTCACTGGAGCCTGCTCGGCGAGAAAACTCTCCACTAGAAGGGCTCTCTCCAACACCTCTGCCTGTGTCGGAATGTTGAGGGAGATCATCGAAGCCATGATCTCGTGCCTCAGTCCCTGCTCGAAGGTCTGGGCCCGGAAGAACGGGTCCCATACCATATCCATGGAGTAGCGTGAGAGATCAGTAAATATCGTCGAGTACTGGGCCACTGTCATGCTGCCCTGCCGCAGCTGAAGAAGCTCTTGGATACGCACCGCACGAAGGGTGGCTGGGACGAACTCCGAGCGGAAGAGGCTCTCAAAGTCCGTCCATAGAAGAAATGTCTCATCGTGCACCTGGAGCATCAAGCTCCACCATCGGCCCGCCGCTGCGTGCAGTAGGCTCACAGCGAGGATCACCATGAGGTCTGCAGGTGTCCTCACTAGCCTAAAAACTCGTACCACTGCCTCCAGCCAGTCCTCTGCTGCCTGGGGGTCTGTCTCCCCACGGAACTTGGGCGGTCGCTGGCGCTAGAACTCGTGCAGAGCTCCAAGGCATCGTGCATCGTCAGCGGCTGGTGATGGAAGCATCGGTGGCTCAGCGGGTAGAGCTAACGCTGGTGCCACTGCTAACAAAGGGCCCTGCACTGAGGCCTCGTCGCTTGGTGGGCTGTCGTCACACTCGACTCTCGGAACCCTAGCTGGCTGCCGTTGTGGGGCCATCCTGAAGGGAAACAGGTGCGCCACGGTCAGAACAGTATACCAAGTGAGATGATATAAAGTAATCACAAAGAAAACTTTTAAACACACACGCAATCAATGTTTTCGTGCATTAAGTCAGAAATCAGTAGTCAGGGTCCTGGTGTACGGATACGTCGGCCGCCGCACCAACACTGGACTCCTTGGACTAATAACCACACTCAATAAGCTAAACATTATTGCTTCACATAGAAAATATCAGAGTTCGTGGTAGAACTGAAATCCTTTGATACCAATTTGTCACGACCCGTCCTCGGGGTCCGTGCTGTGACTACCCCAAGCCCGCCTTCCATAGGCCAGGGGCTGGCGACTAGCACCAAGGCGTAAATCCCAACAAAAAAGGGAAGGCATTTCCTTTGAAAAGTAAACAAGCACCAAAGACTAAGAAAGCAGAAAAGTAAACACTAAGTAAAAACTGTACAAGCTGTGCTGAAAGTAAAAGGGGCCGGAAATACAGGCCCAACTGTAAAGTACAACTGAAAGGAAGAGCCGCAGCGTCGAGCCGTCCTCTGGAAGTCCCACCTAAAGGGTGGGTACAGATAGCCTCCACTGTTCCCCGGGTCCACCTGACTGCTCCGAGTACGTCCCGCCCAGTGGTCCACCTCCAGGTACCGTCCTGCTCCGCAAGCCTCCACCACGATCAGCACTGTCTGTCATCTACAACCAACACAACGTAGTGCGGGCATAGCCCGTGCAGGGGTGAGTATAAGCTACTCAGTAGGGACCCCGAGACCCCCGAAGGTCTCCCGAAATCCACAAAGGATAAACCACAAAGGAAAGATACAATCACGAAGTAACATCTGACACGGCTTAGGTATATGCCCATACATATACCTAAGTCATCAATTCTCGTTCGGCTCCAACGTCCGAGCCCAAGCACAACCCAGTCCACACAGGAAAGCAAAACGTATACCCACACAGGATAGCACAACACAATCCACAAGGAGAGTAAACAATAAATCCACACAGGATAGCTCAACACAATCCACAAAGGAGAGTAAACAGAAGATTCAGCTCACACAGGTATACTTCGTCAAATAGGTGAAAGGGATGATCAGGTATGGATACTGAATCATCTAAGCTGGGACCCACATAGGATACAAGACCAGCACGGCTGGGACCCACATCGGATACAAGACCAGCACAGCTAGGACCCACATAGGATATAAGACCAGCTGTCTTCATTGATTCATCTATATTGGGACCCACATAGGATACAAGACCAGTATTGAATCATCTAAGCTGGGACCCACATAGGATACAAGACCAGCACAGCTAGGACCCACATAGGATACAAGACCAGCTGTCTTCATTGATTCATCTATACTGGGACCCACATAGGATACAAGACCAGTATTGAATCATCCAAGCTGGGACCCACATAGGATACAAGACCAGCACAGGTAGGACCCACATAGGATACAAGACCAGCTGTCTTCATTGATTCATCTATACTGGGACCCACATAGGATACAAGACCAGTATTGAATCAGCCAAGCTCGGACCCACATAGGATACAAGACCAGCACAGCTAGGACCCACATAGGATACAAGACCAGCTATCTTCATTGATTCATCTATACTGGGACCCACATAGGATACAAGACCAGTATTGAATCATCCAAGCTGGGACCCACATAGGATACAAGACCAGCACAGCTAGGACCCACATAGGATACAAGACCAGCTGTCTTCATTGATTCATCTATACTGGGACCCACATAGGATACAAGACCAGTATTGAATCATCCAAGCTGGGACCCACATAGGATACAAGACCAGCACAGCTAGGACCCACATAGGATACAAGACCAGCTGTCTTCATCGTCGCAGTCCACTGAGGATTTCTGCACAGTCATCGTCGTCGAAGTAGCAGTCGCAGCTAGCTCTAGGGTTCCCGCACACAGCAAGCTCATTCGGGAGGGTCCGCTCCACGAGCCGAGAGGCTGATACATCAACTATCACAAAGACCAGAGTTGATGTATCCAAAAGTTCCGTATCGTCAACGGGAACTCAACGCAACAGACGGCGCGTCGATCGGACGTCCGGTCTGAGTGATATTGGCTTTTTCGTCCCAGGGGCCTGGTTGGTTTTTAAGGCAAAACCAACCCGACTGTACTTCACCTGCGTCCAAGCCTCGGGCAGAGTATGCCAACAGATCCGTCTCATCAAGAGGATTTCAACGAAACAGACGGCGCGTAAATCGGACGCCCGGTCTGTTAGTTATTGGCCTTTCCGTCTCACACCCACCCTGGGAAACTTCCCAGGAGGTCACCCATCCTGATCACTACTCTAGGCCAAGCACACTTAACTATGGAGTTTTAACCACATAGGCTCCCGAAAAGGAAGGTGCACCTTGAGTATAGTTTAGCGAAACGACCGTCTCGATTCAAAGACCGCGTTGCCGCTGACGGCGAGTCTTTTGGAGGCCCGTAGCCCAAGATACGGGCATAAGACCAAAATCGATTCGAAAACGGGGGGTTCGGGTCTGGGCCGACCCGGCCCGGCCGGCGGCGCGGCCCGGCGCGGCCGGGGCGCTGCTCGGGTGCCACGCGCGGGGGGCAAGGTTCCCGCCCTCCTCCGCTGGCGGCGCGGCTGGATGTCGCGCCTTGGGTCAAACGCCCCCCCCCCCCACGTGGGGGCCTGCTTTTGAGAAAAATGGGCGGCCGCCTACCCCCCCTTTTTGAAACTGGCCCCCCTCTTAATGGGGGGCCACTTTGGCTGGTCGGGGGAATTATTTTCCCCCGGTTTTGCCTCCCTTCCGGCCGGCCCGACCTGGCCGGCCGGTTCTTCCTCAACGGGACCGGCGAGGCCGGTCCCCTTTCCGGCTTCCGACACCGGTGGCCCAGCTGGCCGCCGGTCTTCTCGTTCCACCGCGGCCCGGAACCGGCTGCGGCCTTCGTCGTCCGACGCGGTGCGACGGCACCGCGCCCCTCCGCTGCGGCCCCGCTCCGGCCGCGGCGCCTTTGGTTTCCATCGACGCGGCGCGACGGCGTCGCGTTCTTGATAACCTTTCTGCGACGCGGCGCGACGGCGCCGTGCAATTATAGCCTTGCGATTCCCGCATGGTGCGATGGCACCACGCCATCTCGTTTCATCCGCAAGAAACAAACAAGAACAAAGGAGGGGGTTTCAGCCGTGTTCGTGCGGTCCGACGCCCTCAAGTTAAACGATAGCACATAATCATTTATCCTCAAGATTTTCATGCTAGAACCAAGAACGAGAATAAATAAATAATCAACAACAAACCCCTACCTCGGTTTCAAGAACGATGATCGTCAATGACCCGCGGAAGACGAGCATCGCGGTGGTCGGCGTCGCGGAAGAAGGACGTCGATGTCGTGAAGCGAGGATTCGAAGCTCCTTGACGGCGATTTCATCGCGGGAAACCGTCGCGGAAGAGATGACGTAGAAGAAGTATGTCATCGGTGTCACGTAAGACGGTTCCTGAGAACGTGGCGTTCTTTTTCGAAGTCCGAATGTTCTTCGCGTTCTTCGCCAAAGTTTGAAGAAGAAGGAGAGAATTCTTCAAAACCTCTCAAGATGGCTAAGGAGTCCAACCAAAATAAAATAAGCTAAGGCTTATTTTATTCACCAAATTATCAATTTGAATTTCAAAGGTTTGAAATTCAAACAACTCAACTCCATTAATTAACCAAGTTGTCAAGTTAATTAAAGAGGGGTTATTGGGAGTTTAAAAAAGAGAAGGTAAAGAGTTATGATTCCTGTGGGCCCCACCACACTTAATCCTCCCAAGGGAGGTTAAGTGGATGTGGGTCCCACCTCTAACTCCCTTTGGGAGAAGTTAACCAACAAGTTAAAATAAAATTTGTATTCCACAATTTTATTTAACTTATTCTAAACTCCCAAAAACTAACTCTCAACCCGCAATAAACACAAGCTCGGAAAAGGACTCCTTAAGAGAATATCGGCGTTGCGAGTTCATCGGTGCCCTCGGAATTTGATTCCGGGCACCGGTTCAAAAGTTAGAAATTCCCGCTCGTTCGTTCACTGAACGTACCCGAGCCAAACTTCGGAAATTTATTCCGGGCACTCCGGGCCTCGGAATCAGGTGCCGTCAGAAACTGCGTTCTTGTAAAATTCCAAAGAAAATTAAGAAAAAAATTCCCTTGAATTTTACAGGTCTTTACAGGCTGGAGGCTTAATAATATGATAAAAAAATCATGTATCTAGGTAACAGACTTGGGTAAGAGCCATTTCGATTTTTTAGTTGGAGAACGAGTGTTGGATATATTTTTAAATGGTTTAAGTGACTTATGGTTAATGAATTCTCAGAATTGATATGGGTGTTTAGGAACACAACACAACCATTTAAACAAATCATTACAACCCCTGTAGGTCTTGTGATGTATTTATTTTCCTCGTAGGCTTCTCGGGGATTAGAAGTTCTATGGTCGTAAGGTTGTAATGATCCACATTTTGAACCGGACTAAAATGCTAAGGTTTGTTATCTTTTTCATTTTCTGGATGGGTCAAATTTAAAATCAACTTCAAAACACAATTATGAGAGTTGGAACATTTTAAAGTGATTTTTTTAGACTTGGGTTCAATCCCGTTAAGTTTCATGAGTGACTCGAGGAGTTTTGGAAGCACCGGATTCAAAAATTCATGGTTTTGAAAGGCTGTAGAGGGCACACAGTTTGTCTGAAACTGTGCTTCCCACTATAGTAAACTATACTGCCTTAGTCAAAGGGGGTAGTGGAAGTTTGCATGGGATATGAAATTTTTTCCAAACTATGTGCATAGGCCACATGGTTAGTGGAATTGGACAGTAGTTAAGCACTGTTCACTGCACGATTGGCACACGGTTTCCATACTGTGTGGTCATCCCATGTGGAGTATCATAGGTGCCCAGTAGAGGGTGTAGGGTTGGCACACAGTTTTCTAAATTGTTTGGACCAAACCATGCGCTGAGACCCTATATTAAAAATTGAATTTAATAATATTAAAATAAATTAAAAAATAAATTAAAAACACAACCCTCACTCTCCCCTCTCATAGGTGATGTACCCTTAGGTGGGGTTCCCCATTTGATGCATGACCCCCCTCTCCATAGTACCTCTCCTTCATTAATCTCAACCATATTTCCACCAATTAATAGTCTGATTCTTCATGGTAAGTCTCTATACTCCAACCTCTTCCTTTTTCAGCCAAATTTCGACCTCCTTGTTGCGCTATTTTTATTTAGCTAAACACTGGGTCAAGGTTTAGCTAGATTTTGATTTCTTCTTTTGTTTTTAGGGTATGGAAAGGGTTCCTTGGGTATTTATCATGCATATTCCATCAATAACCACATAAGTAGAGGTGTTTTGGGGTGTTTTGGTTTGTCTCCAATGTTTTTGGGTAATTTTTCCTTCTGTTACGTTGTTTCACACCTCTTTTATTAGGGTATTTGAGTGTTGTTAACTTCCTTTTAAATAATTAGTAGGGTATTCGGCTATTCTATGTGATTTCTGGCCACCTCCACCATCTGAGGTGAGGTTTTATTATTACTAATTGGTTTCACACCATCCTTTTTTAGGTTATTTAGTGTTTTAAGGTTTCTAGTAATTTTTGTGTAGTGTGTTGGACCCTTATGAGTGCTTTCGAGTCGTCAGGTCTAATGAGACTTGTTTGCATATAAATAAGTAAGTATATATATATAGGTTACCCTATTATATATATATATATATATATATATATTCATCCATGGTAGTGAATATAAATGTATGGAGATAGGTGTGCTTGTGTGTGAGTGTGTGTGTGTGTGTGTGGGTGAAAATGCATTCATATGTGAGTGGAAAATAGTATATGAATATAAGTGTATATATAAGGATCCCCTTAAACATTTTCACTACCATGAGGATATCCACATAGGGGATAGAGTCCTTATATGTATGTGGAGGTTAATATGCTCAATGGGGGTAGCAGCAACTTCTAGTTAGAAAGCATCAAGAGCTAAAGTGATTGGCTTAAATCCACCCTGAGCTATGATTCATTTCATTTCCCTTTTAATTTATGAACGTGTTAATTAATTAATTGTTCATTATTGCACACTTATTAATGATTTTACATTTATAATGGTTTTTATTAAGTTATACTTTTCATTAAAATGGAATTAATTCTTAAATAAGATGAATGAATGTTTGATAACAAAATTCATGGTTTCGTAATAAAATCCCTCCAACAGAGGTGTGCTATCTTCAAGATAAGAAGTAAGAAATAGAATTCTATGTGTGCCAACACAATTGTCTTGGTTTTTTTCTCATACCTTGATGTCATGTTTGGTATGTAGAATATTTAGAACATATACCTTACGAATGTTCCGAAATGAGTTTCTTCATTATGGTCTTTTATTTTTTCCATGAACACCTAAATAATTTTGGATAAACATTTAAATGTAATTTCCATTGAGATATGGGAATTAAATGGGCTTGGTTAGGATGTCTTAACTGATAGAGATTCATATTTTAAATAAAATGACCATAAAACTTGTACGTTAAATCAACTTTCCATGTTTAGGAAAATTGAGTGTGGAGACTTTGAGTAGGATGGATCACATTTAATGAATGGTTTCCCTTGGAATGAATTAAGAAAACTTGGCATATTTAGGATGGGTTAGTCCATGCCTCTACTTTATGCATTATAAATCACTATACATCATTTGAAATGGTATATAGGGGATTGGGAATAGCTAATAGCATCCATGAGAGGGATTTCCCTCATGCTTTGAAATGAACATGTGACCATGCCTTGAATGATGTTTAAATTGAAATTCCTAAGATGGTTTTGCCTTATGTTACATGTATAAATGATTATTAATATGGTATGGCTATTTGAAATTCATAAAAGGTATTGGATTATGCATTATATTATAATTATGATAGTGATCTATGTAAATGATTATGGATGGGAGGCATTCTTACCCCATGCCAATTATATATACATTTATGGATGGGAGGCATTCTTACGCCATGCCAGTTATATATACGTCTATGGATGGGAGGCAATCTTACCCCATGACATCTTATAATATATGTATGGGTGGGATTCATGCTTACCCCATCCAAGTTATAACCTCTATACATATATGGAAGGGAGGAATTCTTACTCCATGCCAGTATATAAATGATTATGGATGAGAGGCCTTCTTATCATATGCCAGTTATCTTCTATTTATGGATGGGAGGCATTCTTACCCCATGCCATATTGTTATATTTGTATGGGTGGGAGTCATGATTAACCCACGCCGGTTATAACCTCTATACGTATATGGATGGGAGTCATTCTTACCCCATGCAAGCATTTTATATATGTATGGGTGGGAGGCATGCTTACCCCACACCAGTTCCAACCTCTATATACATGTATGGATGGGAGGAATTCATACCCCATTCCAGATATTATATATATATATATATATATATGTATGATCATGTTACTAGATACATACATACATACCTACGTACCTACGTACCTACGTACCTACGTACCTACGTACCTACCTACATACATACCTACCTACCTACATACATACATACATAGATACATACATACATACATACATACATACATACATACATACATACATACATACATACATACATACATACATACATACATACATACATACATACATACATACATACATACATCCATACATACATCCATACATCCATACATACATACATACATACATACATACATACATACATACATACATACATACATACATACATACATACAGACATACATACATACATACATACAGACATACATACATACATACATACATACATACATACATACATACATACATACATGCATACATACATACATACATACATACATACATACATACATACATACATACATACATACATACATATAAACATACATACATACATACATACATACATACATACATACATACAGACATACATACATACATACATACATACATACATACATACATGCATACATCCATCCATGCATGCATACATACATACCTACATACATACATACATACATATGTATGTATGTATGTATGTGTGTATGTATGTATCTATGGATGTATGGATGTATGTATGTATGTATGCATGCATGCATGGATGCATGCAAGCATGGATGCATTGATGTATGTATGGATGTATGTATGTATGTATGTATGTATGTATGTCTGTATGTATGTATGTGTGTATGTATGTATGTGTGTATGTATGTATGTGTGTATGTATGTGTGTGTGTGTCTGTATGTATGTGTGTATGTATGTATGTGTGTATGTATGTATGTGTGTATGTATGTATGTGTGTATGTATGTATGTATGTATGTCTGTATGTCTGTATGTCTGTATGTCTGTATGTCTGTATGTCTGTATGTCTGTATGTATGTATGTCTGTATGTCTGTATGTATGTATGTATGTATGTATGTATGTATGTATGTATGTATGTATGTATGTATGTATGTATGTATGTATGTATGTATGTATGTATGTATGTATGTATGTATGTATGTATGTATGTATGTATGTATGTATGTATGTATGTATGTATGTATGTATGTATGTATGTATGTATGTATGTATGTATGTATGTATGTATGTATGTATGTATGTATGTATGTATGTATGTATGTATGTATGTATGTATGTATGTATGTATGTATGTATGTATGTATGTATGTATGTATGTATGTATGTATGTATGTATGTATGTATGTATGTATGTATGTATGTATGTATGTATGTATGTATGTATGTATGTATGTATGTATGTATGTATGTATGTATGTATGTATGTATGTATGTATGTATGTATGTATGTATGTATGTATGTATGTATGTATGTATGTATGTATGTATGTATGTATGTATGTATGTATGTATGTATGTATGTATGTATGTATGTATGTATGTATGTATGTATGTATGTATGTATGTATGTATGTATGTATGTATGTATGTATGTATGTATGTATGTATGTATGTATGTATGTATGAATGTATGGATGGATGTATGTATGTATGTATGTATGTATGTATGCATATATGTATGTATGTATGCATATATGTATGTATGTGTGTATGTATGTATGTATGTGTGTATGTATGTATGTATGTATGTGTGTATGTATGTATGTATGTATGTATGTATGTATGTATGTAGGTATGTATGTATGTATGTATGTATGTATGTATGTATGTATGTATGTATGTATGTATGGAGGTAGGTAAGTAGGTAGGTAGGTACGTAGGTACGTAGGTACGTAGGTACGTAGGTACGTAGGTACGTAGGTACGTAGGTACGTAGGTACGTAGGTACGTAGGTATGTATGTATGTATCTAGTAACATGATCAAACTATTATCCCAGAAATGAGCCGAAGGTGTTTTAGTCACCAGGTGTCCCTTAGGAGCCTGGATGGGTGTTATTTATTTATGTAGTTAGGTTTATTAAATTCTCCATACCTTCACACTATCTAATTTATATTCCACTAGATTTGTCTTTACACGGTGGGTGCCAGCCTACTGAGATTTTATCTCACACTCATCTAAGGTACCCTTGGTACCCTAGAAGACCTTATATTTGTAGGACCTAGGTTTATTGTTGTGTTGGTTATACCTGGGATTTAGGAGAAAAAGACTAAGATGAAACTTGGGATGCTTATGGAGATCGCCCATGGGGATTTGCTGTCTTTTCTTTACTTTTACACTTTGATTTAAAGCGTGTTGTATTGTTTGCTAATTTCAGTTATGTGTCATTACCTTATCATACATTCATCTGTTGTATAAACCGATGTTGACCATTTTTATTAAATCGAATATGTTATTCTTTCATTGCTATGTTATCTATCTATTTACTACATCTGTTGTTGTATTCTATTTATATACTCTAATACCAATGTGAAATCTCTAATATGGGGGTAACGTCTCCCCGCTATCACCTCCAAAGACCCTTTCTGATATTTGTCAGCCTATGGTATATAGGGAGACATTCTTGAGGCTATATGACCTAATAGTCTGGCTACCAGTTCGATGGTAAGTTAGTTTGGGATGTTACATGATTGTTTTCAAACTTATGGATAACAATCTATAGTTTCTTTTTTATGTGTAGGAATCAACCAAACATCAATCCAGCACAATATATGGCCATTATAAATCAAAATGCATGTTTTCTATATAAAATTGTCATTTAAGTATTATTTATGGATGTTTTATGTGTTATTTGAAATTTTTTGAATGATCTATGGAATTTAGAATTTACCTCGGTAGGATGAGATATAAGGTTGTAGTTTTCCTTGAGGATCATTCCATTTATCCAATGAAATATAGGAACTAAATCATTTTACATTTGCGATTATCACTGATCATGTGTTTTACTATAAACGTATTGTTCGATGGCAGTAACGGATGATGTCTCCCTACCAAAGATAGTTTATGGGCTAGGCACAGAACCCATCTCTCATACATGCCTAGTATTCTCCTTCCCTAAAACTATTCCAACTGCATCGTTTTGGGAAACCGATGATGATTTTGAAGGGTTCACATCCCATAATTCCTGAATTTTAACCTATTAATACAAAAAATATTAACAATGATTTTTTAAAATATTTGAACATCATAATGTTATATAATTAATAAATTTTTCATTAGTATTTATTGTTATTTCAAAACTATAAAAACATAATAATGAATACTATATTATAACAATAAAAAAGCCTTAAACCCAATTAATTGGGGTTGGCTAGATGTATCAAATGAATCAAAATTTGAATCATTTTATGTATTTTTTTCGCCTCATTTAATTGGGTTTAAGGCTTGTTAGTTGTTATAATATGTTTTTCCTTATTATATTTTCATGGTAATGAAATAATATGAAATGGTAATGAAAAGTACTTACTCCAACATCTGTGGTAGGTTCATTTACAAAACTACGATCAGGTTTCCTATGCACTTTAAACTACATCTCTCTTTGGACAACAGAGTGACCTAATTCATTCTACTTTATAAAAAATATATATAAAAATAGGAAAAACCTTGATTTATAATAAAATGCTATAAATAATAATGAATAAAATACAAACCAAAATTGTTCTTTTTCTCAAAAAACATTGAGACACAGTGATGTGAGGAATGAATTTCTTCTCATGATTCACAGTATTTTTTTAGATAATTCCTAAGAAATTATAAATATTAATAACATTATAATTTTATTGTGTTTATGTTATTAAGATACTGTAAAATATGCAATTACCTCATGATATGAATCTCTATTGATATTGAAAAAGGGCTTCCATTTCTCACGATAAAGTCCTTCATGGATTTTCTCATACATTTTTTGTAAGCTCAGATGAGTTTCATAAAACTAATTATATAATCTCTATTTAAAATCTCTCCAATTTTTCCCCAAATTTTTCAAAGTCAGTGGGAATGAAATGGAGTCAGGGACATCAAAATGAAAAAAAAATCTAGAAACAAAAAAACATAACACATTATAAGTATATTAAAACAATTACTCATATATTTTAAATTAGTTATCAAGTAATATTGAATTAATATTACCGTTACTTGAGTATCAAAGACCTATTTTTTTCAGATGTAGGAATATGACTCTAATCATTATATTTAATGGGAAATATCACCATCTCATAAGAAATATTCCCAAGATTTTGTTCATAGATTCTGGTAGTGTCACTGGTAGGCACCCTGAACTCATCAAATGGAATGATAATCTTGAAATCCTTCAGGTCCCATACATCTTCCATGTTTATATTTGTATCCCTTCTATGGTTGTTTTTATTTTTTTGACAAATGAGATAAACTATTAATAAATTATAAAGTCTTTTTGAAAAATGATATACATAACAGTAATGCTAACTCTCCAATACCCACTAGATGGAGGGGTGACCAAAAACACCATCACTAGAGGTAAATCAGTTGGTGGGGTACCAACAATATATGGGGAAACGACTGGAATTCTAGTAGCCTCAGGAACAATAGAATCACTAGGATTTATAGAAGATGATGGTAATTGTGGCATGCTCCAAGATTTTGATCATCTTGGATCTTGAATTTTTTTGTTCTCAGTACTCATTCATTTCAAATGGTTAAGGTATATTAAATGTATAAAAAATAAAAAAAATTATAAAAAGAAAAAAGAAAAACTAGAACAATTTATATATGTATAGAACACTTATCAAAGAGAATTTTTAATATATTTTCAAAACTATATTCTATACTCAATTATCTTCATCTTTATTATATTCATTGTTATCATCCTCCATTATGATGATTTCATCATTTTCACCCTCTCTTAAAAGTTATACTATTTTTATATTATCAGTAAAAACAATTCAATGTTTTTTGGTTGATGAGGTTCGATGTCACAAAGCACCAATTGACCTTAATCCCCCATATCATATAATTCTCTCTACTTTAAGTGTACAAAAACACTATAACCTTCATGTATTTCATCATCCACATAAAAATTCATCTTCTCTTATAATGCCAAGATAAATGGATCATGCTCTATATGCTCACCAGTATCCATCAAGTAAGAGAAGTTGACAAAAGTAAAATATAACGAATCTTTCATTATACCCTTAACAATGTTGACCCACATTAATTGGAATAAGACAACTAAAAATTGGACATCATATTTTAATTCAATTATATCATTCAGCTTCCCATATTATCCCACTTATTCAAGTGTAAATTCACCACTATTACGATTTTTCAAGTCTTCTTCATGATAAATTGTACGAAAACTGAAGCCATGAATATTATTGGCATTGAATATCTTAGCCTGCCTTAGAGGACCTCAATCCAAAAACTTCAAATCATTCAATATTTCAGCTCAATTGTCAACATTAATTATCTAGAATAAATTATATAATATTTTAATTTTAATATAAAAAAATAACTACACATCAATAATATGAATATGATTATATACTTATATGATAGGAAAACCATTTTACAAGCTCTTTATTAATAGCTTTTGTTAATTATAGCTCATTTAAAACTCAACTCCATAGTCGCCTATTTTTTTAGTCATAATTCTTCAATAAATGGATCTATAATAACACTATTGAGTAGCATGTATCTATGTTTGTGTACCAAATCCAATTTAGTTAGTGTAAACTTTGACCCCATTTCAATTGGTCGTCCAATAGTTGTAAATATCGATGACTGGTTTTTATAGAAAAAATTAGTGGAGATTTCATCAGCATGTATATCATGATTAAATCTAGGCTCAATAAAATTCATATACCTAGAACAGAAGGTCAAGAACTCTACGACTATGTAACCTTAAAAAATAGAGCCTTCTGGTTGAGATTTATTCCTCACATATGATTTAAAATGACCTAAGTATCTATTAAAAAACGTATTAAAAAAATTATGCAATGATTTGATAAAATTGAATTCACCAATGAAAATAAAAAAAATATCAATGTACCTCTAAATTGGATACATCCATCGATAGTGCACTGATCCACTAAGTTTACCTTCTTCAACCAAATGAATTGAAAAATGAAACATGAATGTGAAGAATAAAGGGGGGAATAACACCTTCAAATGACATAGTATCAAGAATATATTTCTTGAAGTTTATCAACCTTGGTTGGATTTAGAGTTTTTTTCACAAAACACTCTGAAAAAGGTAAAAAAACTCAACTATAATCAGAGTTACTTTTTCAGGTAAATTATTTTGAAAATCCAATGAAAAAAAGTACTCTATCAAAATATGTGAGTCGTGGATTTTCGATCCATGTAACTTTTGATGTTTTAAGTCAACACACGTTGATATATTACTTGAATATCCATATGGCACTTTTACATTATTTAAATTTAAAATTAATACATCTTTCTCATGATTTTTTATTGTAAAAATAGTTGAATGATACTTTCAATTCTCATTTTTCCACAAACCATGGTTTATATTCATTGACTCAAAATCCTTATAAGCATTAAGGTGATCCTTCGATTTACCCATTTCATTTGGCACTGTAAAAATTACATTTTCACATATGTTCTTCTCAATATGCATTACATAAAGATTATGATGTATCAAAATAAACTCCCAATAATGAAGTTTTAAAAATATAATCTTTTTATTCCATTATTGTGTTCCAACTTCTTCACATACTATACCTTATACCCTTTTCCCCCCTTATTTAAACCGATGAAATTTTCTAAATTCTTTAGTGACATACATTGATTTTCCCAAGATTTATGAACTATATAACACCTTTACTGACTTTCTCATTTAAATGTCTCTAGTGAATAATGTCTTGTTAAACCTATATTTATGAGAAGAATCAATAAATCAATGATGACACATAAAACACTATTTTCTTCTATAAGGTAATTATTGGGGTTCAAAATAAAAATTAAAAAATGGAAAAGCCAAACTAGTATGAGTGTTCAAACCAGATAAATTTCCTAGTACAATAAAGTCACTAATTTTCCACATTAAATCATCATGCATTTTGAATAGTTTTATCATTGAATCATCATATATTTCCATGCCATCATCCCATAATTCTCAAAATTATTTGATTATAGGTTGAAGGTATAAATCAATTTCATTTCTAGACATTTTCTTTCCATGAATAATCATCACAATAATGAAAGAATTATTCTTCATACACATCCATAAAGGTAGATTATAAGGGATCAAAACAACTGTACAAATGCAATAATTAGTACTTAAAGTACTGAAAGGTTTAAAACCATCAAAATTCAATCCCAAACATACATTACTAAGATCCAAAGAAAAATATGTCTATAGAAAACTCATCAAGACATTGTTACTATCCTGATCATGCCACTTCATGTCGTATGTAGTCTTAGAAGACATGAGTAATCTTTACAAGCGTGGTTTCAGAGAAAAGTAATGAAATACCTTTTCAGGTGTCTTCTTTGTCTATTTCTTTCTGGGGTTTCATTGATTAATAATCTCATTATTGATCATTTACTTCCATATTCCTGTATGAAATCTTGTTCATTTTTCTTTATCAAACTCTTCTCCCAAATAAAACATGAAATCATTAGGGAGTGCATGTATCTTTGTATAATCAAGTCCAAGTTTTTTGATAAATTCCTTTATGTCATAGAATAATGTAGGGATCGTAGTTTCACTAAATGCATCGTAAATCAACTATAAAATCATGGAAATTTCTTTTTAGTAATTCCATAGAGACACTTGATATGATACTACTTGAGTAGAAAATATAACTTTGAATACTTGGCACACCCTTCATACATTTCTTATTGTTCATCTTAAAATAATTCATAAAAATCATTTTTTTGGTCACTTAAGTTATAAAAAATATCAACCTGCTCGGGATCAACTGAAGGTTCTATTGATATATGAAAATTTTAGATATTTTATTCTGCAAAACAAAATGCTTCATTTAACAAATTTTGAACTGAATTCTCTTCTGTCAGGTCACTTTGTATGTCATTGGAATTATTTTCATTATTTTTACTTTCCATAACATTTGATTCACCATACCAAATATATCAAACATATCAAGTATGAAACTATTTCTGTATCAAATGATCATATACTTTGTTTCTATTCAACCATCGCTTGAATTTACAATCAGTACATTAACATTTTATTCTTCCATCTGGTAATTGGTTTTCAATTACATAATATAAAAATACTTCCAAACCCTTGTCATCTTCTGATGTGTTTTGAGATAAATAAATACAAATTTTATCCATATGTATTAGGTTGTATTTTCCCTATACATTCAGATATAAATATATAAATGTTTAATCAAATAGGTACAATCAAAAGTAAATACCACCGAACTTCTCCATTGACTCATTCATAACAACTATAAAGTAAAATGGGATGAATCAAAGAATGATATTTTTCTTAATAAACTTATAATATAAAAACATGAATCAAATAAATTATTATTTCTCACAAACATATTTAAATAGTGTCATAAATTAGATGACCAAAACATTTTTTCACAAAGTAAACCCATGGATATTCAAAAATATATCAAATATGTCTTCCTAAATTGAGAGTTGGAAGATGAAGTATCTTTATCTATAAAGATAAAATTAATTTTTTAGATTAAATAATGGTCTGTAAAGGTTAGTATAAGACTCAATATCATGTTATTTGAAGTTAGATACATTCTTGAAACAATTAATATATAATGATGGAAGTGTGGAAAACAACCAGTACATTGAAGATTATAAATATGTATCAATTTTGGATATTTCATATGTATATGATATTATTTTTATGGAACAAAAATATAATGGTGTATTCTACCCTAGTGTTGTAACTAAGGAGGATTCATTCCGTTGAAAAATTAGCTATATTGATAAATGCCCAAACCATTTTCCATGATCTAACTAAGACCAAGAGCATCCCTTTAAAAATATTAATGCAAAGTTTACTTTATTTAGAAATCACGATATGACATTCATTCCCAAAATATTCAACTCTATATGTCCATATTCTTTTGACCTAGTTTAATGTAACTTTATGTTGTTCTGTGAATTATATAAATAAACTCTTTTCACAAAACATCGAATTCGATGTTCCTTCAATTTGGGATAAACATAAAAAACATGATTTTAACATAAATTTTAATAATGTGTATTTTTTATTTTCAAATCAAATTATAAAAATTTAGTCATTTGACTCAAAAAAACAAATCCCACACTATAATTAGTCCTCTTAAAAATAATGTTAGTAAAAATAAAATCAATGAAACTATGTTTCTTGTTCTAGTTACCATATCCAATAATTTATTATCATGCATATAAAACTTAACATTAATTGCTCTATCATTATTTTATAGATTTTATTAAACTAAATTATTTCTCACATATGCATAAAACATGAAGAATTTTGATAAATTTAAAAAGGGTCTAATATCTCATTTATAAGGCCTTTATCTTTATAGACCTTTCCAATGTTGGTGATAAAACCATGTGTGACCCCAAACTCTACCACCAATAGGTCATGAGTTGGAAAATATTCTTAATTATGTATATGTCAAAAATTGGAGCCATTAACATATATATAACAAAGTGGAATTCATTAAAATCAAATAAAAACCATGAAATTATAAAGGATCTAGATTCCACAACTGACTTATATCATAAATAAATTTATTTTTTAAATTTAATACACCATAACCCAAATTAATGATTATTATAACCCCAAAAAATAACTAAAAAATATGAAAAAATGCATTATAAACTAAAATTACATATATACATTATTGTTGAATGAATAAAAAATAAATTCTATACTCCTTTTATCAACCATGATTTCCCATCTAATGCTAATAAATAATATATTTAAGGTGAGGAGGATGCAACCTTTAAGGGGGATCTACATTGCTGGCGAGGAGGCGATTTAAGATGGGGTGAGGGAAGTTAGAGGTGATCGAAATCGCTATAGAGGATGGGAACCAAGTTGTGGATAGGGAGGTCGGAGTGAGGTCAAAATCACTGGTGATGAGGGGAATCATGAGCTAGGGAGAGGGAGGTTGGAGGGGGGTCCTAAGGTTCGGGATCATAGGGGGGTCAAAGGGGTCGGGGTCTCCACCAAGAAGGGAGGAGGTAGGTCAACGGGGTGGGGGAATGGGGGTCATGGTGTTGGGGTCACTACTGAGGAAGGGAGAGGAGGAGGTTAGGGGAAGGGTTAAAGGGGAAGCGGTCATAGAGAGGTAGGAGGGGAGGGGGAGGAATTTTGGGTTATTTAAAACATTTAATAAAAGCTTAATTAAAATTGATCCTAATTGTTCAAAAAAATATAACAGTAGTTTGATCAAACCACCGCTATATGTTTTTTTAAATGAATTTATTTTTTGTTGGTTACTAGAACCACCACTAATAAACCACCTCTAGGTAGTGATTTTTTTGTAGTGTATTCTGAATTGAAAACATAGGAAAATATATAATCATTATTATGTAATATCAATTTAAAGAAAAAAAATTATTATGTCATACTTACATATTTTTCCCACACTTTTTTTGTGTTTTCATCTATTAGTATCTCATCTTTATTTACACGTGCTTCTTTATATAGCACATAATGTGGGATGGAAGTGGATTTGGATTTTTATTCATCAATATGCATATAAATAGAGGAACATGATTATTTTGTTGTTTTATTTCATATAAAAGTATTTTGGTAGATTCAAAATACGTACCAATTTTTTTTTCAAGTGATTCATACTCTATCCTTGATTTATGGTAGAGGTACATTGGTTTCACTTCCCATTCCTTATTTTCAACACGCATTTTCTATTTCATAAATAAAAAATTCTCAATTAAAGTGATGAATACATGTATTTTCAAAAAAAAAATTTACCATCCACAATGTACATAAAAATACATCTCGGCACGATGGCTAGTAAACGTATCCCATGCTTCTTGGATTATCAGGTTTTTCATACAGAAGTGGTGGGTATGGGTTTATTTTACCTTTGGAATATTTAAGATGAAATCTCATTAGAATTGTGTGAAAGCCTCTATAAATCATTCCAGCATGCATTAATAAAAATTTATTGTGCGAGTTATCTACTATAAATGTACTCTAAAAGGTATGATGAAGAGTAATCCAATGATTCATTATTTTATTTTTTAGTAAAATAAATAAATGATATCATAATGTTACAGTAATTTCTTCCCACATTTGTGACTTGAGCATGGGCACAACATAGTGCCACAAATATGCATCAATTTCCACGTGTGTCTGAGTGATGAGCCTAATGTAACTATTGAACATGACCTTATTGGGGTACAAAATTAAACAGATTCCTCAAAAATATATCACTCTATAATAAAACCCTCTATATGACTTCAATTTTTGGCATACACTTTCAAAATCATCATATATAGTTTAATGGGGTACATCCATCTATAGTGTACAGGACTACATAGTTGAATCTCTCTCTCCAAGTGAACCATCAAGTGAACCATCATATCAAAGAATGATGGTGGGAAGAACATTTCCAATTCACATGATATGATAGAAATTTACATTTCCATAGTTGTAAATTTCACCGAACCTATATCTTTGATGTATATATATTTTAAAAATAAACATGGATTGGTTAATTTCTGACATACATTCTTAGGAAAAATGCAACATAATGCTATAGAAATTAGATCTTCCATCAAAACATGGCAGTCATGTGATTTCAAACCCTTTAAATTTAAATCATCCCATTAAAACTATATTATATATATTTTATGATTACCCCTATGGGACCTTTAATTCATTAGAGATTTTTCAAAACTGATATATCTCATGGCTAGAAATCATGTAAGCAACTAGAGGAAGAAAATTTCATTTTTCACCCTTCCCTGGTGCCAACAATTCACATATTCCCATGTCAACCATATCCAACCTATCCTTAATTACATCCTTTGTTTTTTTGGGTTCATTTATTAATGTTCTAATTAAAATATCACATATATTTTTTTCAACATGCATAACATCAAGAAAATTTCTGACATACAGAAAATTCTAGTATGGTAATTCAAAAAAAACTGATCTATTTTTTCAACTGATTATCATAATGTTTTTTGAAAATGGTTTACCAAAATATCTATCAACATATTTTACTTTCTCAAGAATTTGATCACCTATTACTGGAGATGTTGTTATACGTTCTTCTAAACTTCCATCGAATGATGCCATCCAAGATCGGTACTTATGAAGTCGGGGTAGAAATTTGTGATGTACATAAAACACAATCTTTGATGAATGTTTCAACCTAATTAAATGTATACCTTTTTGAAAATCGGACACCCTTGAGTTACTTTAATGATATATACTAACAAATTTTCATAATCAAGAATGTCATTTATCATCCCGTACAACACGGATCTCAATGTGAAATCTTAATTTGTGTAAGCATCATACAACACAACACCTAAATCCTATAATAATTTCAAATCTTCAATAAATGGATCCAAATAATCATCAATATCATTACCCAGTTATTTTGGTCCTAATATAATCATAGATAACATGATTTATTTATTTTTCATGTATAACCACTATAGTAAGTTATAATTTACCAACAAAATCGGCCGGTACTATGAGTGCTACTTTGAAAACCAAAAGGATTCACTCCATTTGTAGATAACACAATATAAAGGTTTTCAACTGGTTTCAAAATTAAAGATACTCATGATCAATTCACTTCCACTAAGGAGAGTCTATCAAGTAATAAATTTTTCTATCTTTATTTCTTGTATCTACATGCCATGTCAATTTTCTTGTAGACTCCTCACTTCCATATAGGAACCTAAACCTTGGAATGATTAAAAAGTACTATACAAATTTTGTAGGACCCAATTAATATATTTTTTATCGAGAATCACCAAACTTTAGGCATTCTTTAAGTGATGTTTAGTCCTTGAAAATAGTATACAATCATTTGGACCGGTATGTATTCTTTCAGAGATCATACCCATCAAGAATAGAATTCATTTAGCATTTTATGTTAAAATATAGAGCTCATTATCTTTTGGGAGCATATCATTAAAGAGATAAAGTAGTTCAGTAAAACTGGTGTCACTTCATTTATTTCCTACTTTCAAATTATATAGCTTCAGTACGACTGACAATGCTGTATATTTAGTGCAACCAGCATACAATGGAATCTTTGTACAATTCTTTAACTTCTCAAACAATTTTGGGCAATCACATAGTTTATCTTCAACATTCATTTTCATTTACTCAATGAAAACTCCATCATCATTTACACTTGTAATCACATCCTCGATATGGTCTTCTTCATTATCCAAACTTTTAATCATATCATATGATCCATTAAATGCAGTTCTATACCAATAACTATCTATATTTTCTTTTTTTTCCCATGTCTATTTCAACATTTATAAATTTGATCAGTTCTATGATAGATCAAGTGTTCTTTAAAATCCTATGGACTAATTATTCTTGAATAACAACAGTATAAAAACAAAAAAAATGCTTTGAGAGGGGTCATATGCATGACTTATTGCAAACTTGATGAACTCTTTCACCCCATCTTCATACTATTTTGTCATACAATTGGCATCCATCCATTCTTTATTTATATACATCCTATTTGATTGGGTAATATTAATATTTAAAAAAATAAACACACAAAAAATGTTCAATTGAATATGGATCTCATGAATTTCTTGACAAAAAATGAAAAGATTTAAAAAAGGTTTATCATCCCACATGATAAAAAAAACTTATTGAAGGAAATTTATAAATATTATGGAGGAGATTTAACTTTTAAAAAATATTTTTCACTTCATATTTTTAATGATAAAAACAATTTTTATATGATTATAAATGAAGCGTAAAATCACATTTACATTATCAAAAACTGACAAAATATGGCTGTTGAATATAATAATGTAAATATAAAAAAATAAAAGTTATATTATTTGAACACCCTTTTCATAATATAAAATACAGCTATTGAATACAAAAATTGTTTCACAAATAAAAAAAGGAATTATTATATTTTTAAAAATATTTTCAACACTGACATTGAATTTATGAAAGTATAAAAGTATTAAACTTTTGATAAATTTATAAAAAAATTAGATAAAAAAGTACAAATTAAAAATTTATACATATTTATATGTATATAAAATTATAGACATATATAGAAGTATAAAATTATATATATTTTATAAAATAATATATATTCTAAAGAAATATACATAATTTATAAATGTATATAAATTTATAAAACTGTATAAAATTACATATATGCTATAAAAGTATACATAATTTATAGAAGTATATTGTTTTACAAATTTATTAAATTATAAAATTATAATATATAAAAGTAAAATTTATAAAATTATAAAAGTATAAATTTATTCGATTTTAGACCATTCATTAAACAATCGATCTTGATTTTACAACTAACAGAAAAACTCTAGGTGCACCTTGTGAGTCTCATGAGATATACCCTTGGCTTTAATAAAACACACTTTTCAAACCATTTCAAAAATACTATAGAAACTCTACCCATTCTACACTTGTAAATAATCAAATTAATGGAACCACATCATCAATTACATGAAAATAAGAAAAAAAATCTTCCAAGGTTCCCACACACATACATCAAGCGTGGGAACTGAAAAGGATTAATAGAACCCCCTATTTCAAACCACCAACCAATGAAATGATGTAATGGGATATAACCTTGGATTTAATGTGATACGGTCCAATAATTTATCAAACCAGGACCAACTGTAGGATTATGTTGCATTCTAACATAAGTCACCTAACTAGATTTCACCAATACTAGAATTTGGGACACTCCCCACTAGCCCAATACATAAATAGAAGAACTAAAAGGGTTCAATGATCTATTGTATCATAGATAAATACTTATCACTTAGTTACTCATGTTCCTATGGTCAAAGTAATAGTAATGGTGAGAAATAATCAATAATCCAAAAAATCATCAATAAGCATGAATAATAACTCACTCACGCCTCTAATGCTCTCACAAGAAATAGCCCCTTTCTATCCATCACCCGATCACCACATACATCAAATGCCACCCATAAATGTAAATAATCATAAGGGGAAATAAGTGGGTCTCACAAACCCACATGTTTGAAAGACCATTTAAAATGTTCAAACATGCCTTTTAGAAACCCACCAAGAGGTCAATTCTCTATATAATAATTTGAAATCATTTATAATATATTTAATAAAACATCACATTTAAATCTCCCTTGAAATAAATTAATAAATTAGTCCACCCTTATAAAATCACTTGATTGATTAAAATGTTATCTAAATTGTCATATCCAATAATGAAAATGAGGTCAAAAAAAATTTAAACCTCACATTTTATTTTAAAGAAGTATTGAAATATTTTATCAATTCTTGGAATTTCAAGTATTGTATGAAATGAAAAGTAAAAATATTTTTCCCATTGATAATTCACTTTGACATCCAAACACCTTATAAAAACTTAAAATTTATTTATAAAGATATTTCATGAAATTTATCAAACTCAGGGTGTGAATGGTTTATTAAAAAAATATTTTTAACAAGTTCCACAATTTAGAAGTTCGTAGGATTGAAATGAAAATCACAGAAAAATTTATTTACCATTCCAATAACACATAAACGCATTTAATGTAATTATTTAATATAAAAAACATGGACTTAAACATGAAAAAAATCATGGTTCTCAAATTCAATGGTAAACACATGGGTTAACCTATCACAAATCAATGGGGAATGGTCCGTAAATTCAAATATTTGATGAACATAGCTCAAAAAATTAATCAAATTCCCTAGACACAAATAAATCATAGGAAAAAAGGGTCAACCCTTACCCTTGGGTTCAGCCACGAACATGTGTGGTGATGATGAAGAAACTAAGGGGGTGAATCTGGTCTAAACAAAATGACACTAAAATGAAAGGGGGTGACGCGCACACTATAATTCGATTAGAACCAAAAAAAAGGGAACCATGAAGAGAATCAGCAGAGAAATACATAAAAATTATTCGAATAGAATACCATTAATTTTGAGGGTCTTGATTTGTTGAAAATATTCAACAAAGTCTCAATAAAGATAGGATTTTGACAAGGCGATAGTAGCGGCGGCAGTGGAGTTTGGTGATAGCAATGACAATGATGGTGGGGTTCTGTGAGACCAGTAATGGTGGCGGGAATGGGGTTCGGAGAGAGTTTCGGCAAGGAGGTCATGTGGTTTGGTGAGAGCGGTGGTGCGGTTGAAGTGGGGTTTGGCGAGATCGGCAATGCGGTAGCAGTTGAGTTCTGAGAAAGCTTGAAGGTGTATGAGAGAAGACATTTGGTTAGGGTTCTTTTAAAAGAAGGTATATGTTTTTATCAGCGCTTCCAAAAAGCACTGATAAAGAGGTGTTTTATCTGTGATAAAATAGAAAGCGCCGATAAAACACCTATTTATCGGCACATTTTTATCACAGATAAATAATAGTATTAGTAGTATTTTTTAGCGATGATAAAGGGATATATTTATGAGTGCTAAAAAAGTGCTAATAAACATCTAATGTTAATAATTTATTTATATTATTATATATATTTATAAAATTATATATATAATTATAACTATAAATAAATATTTATTTATTTATAATTATATATATATATATAATAAATATATTTAAAAATATTAGTATATAACTTTATATTTATATATATTTATAAAATTAAAAATATTATAAATAAATATTTACTTATTTATAATTACAAAATTCTAATAAATATATTTATTATATTTATTTATAAAATTATAAATATAATAAATATATTTATTAGAATTTTATAATTATTTAAATATTTATTTATTTATTTATATTTATAGTTATAAATAAATATATATTTATTTAAATAATTATAAAATTATAATAAATATATTTATTATTTTTATAATTATAATTATAAATAAATATAGATATATTTAAATAATCATAAAATTATAATAAATATATTGATTATATTTATTTATAAAATTACAAATATAATAAACATATTTTTTATAATTTTATAATTTTTTAAATAAATATATATCTATTTATAGTTATAATTATACTCTGAAGGTTTAAGATCCAAGCGGCTGCTTGGTGCTGAAATTTATTAATAAAAATTAAGTACATAACAACGACATAATAAATGTGGCACATAGAGCACCACCAAACAAATAAGTGACAAACAGTGCCACCCAAAATAAATCCAGATTAAAAATACCACAAAAAAATGAGAAAAGGGACCCAAAATACCCCTAAAGGTTTCTCGTAAACCCAATACATGTTTGTAGTACTAGCTCATTAATTTGAAAAACCATCACACTCCCGAGCACGAAAGCCTAGTCTCCTACATCCCATTGCTGACACACACATTACAAGGTTATCATTATCATCCAAACATTACCCCTTCCCTCGCACTGCCCCACCCAAATCACCAACAATCAATGCTAGTCGTCAAGCAACTAACAAGCCCGAATCCCAAGCCAAAAAAATTATCTCCCACCACGTGTCTTGTGACCGCTCCTCGAAGTCAAAATCTGTGAAAACCAAGTACACCTTCCTGCATCCCTTGATGGACTACATTATCGTCAAATGTCACTGGTCCACTCCTACATCGTCGAAACCTAGCGAACCACCTGAAAAAAAATATATATCCCTAGTATTCCCTGCACCCGGGTCGCCACCGAGGTTCCCCATACCTGAATGCAGTGACCATACATTTAGTCATCATCCGGGTCCCATTCCATGCCAAGATCTTCATCTTCCAGCAACCCAAAGTTGAAGGGGACCTTCTTCCGAGATCCCTCACCATCCTTCATTTAAGCACTATGTTGTACCCCACACTCTTTGATTTTCATGATCACAATCACTTTCATATGTGTTTAACATTGTTTTAAGTGTTTTTGTTTTATAGGCAAAAGATTGCCAAGGAAATGGTCCATGAAGCACATCAAGTGGACTGAAATTCAGTCCACCGGCCAACCGGTGTGATAGCACCGGCCAGCCGGTGGACCTGGCAGAGGCATTGCCCACTGCCAGGTTCCACCGGTCAGCCGGTGGCTCTGTCACCGGCCAGCCGGTGGCAACCTGATGCAACAGTGGTTGCTACTGTCTGCCCACCGGCCAGCCGGTGGCTCTGGCACCGGTCAGCCGGTGCTGCCTGGGCAGAAGGCCTTCTCAACATCCAAGGCACCGGCCAGCCGGTGGCCCTGCACCGGCCAGCCGGTAGACCAGTCAAACTAGCCGTTGGCTTTGACCAGTCAACCCTCTTTTGGCCTCCAACGGCTCCGAGGCCCTTTACAACGGCTCCGAAGACTCCCCAAGGGTTCCATGCCTATAAATAAAGGCCAAGGAAGCCCCAGACACCAACCGGATCATATACAAAGCCACCGTACACATTTTCCATCTTTGGCGTACCTCCGGCGGACTTCCTCAAAGGAACCCCCTTTGCTCCAACAACTTCCACATCCAAGGAGCTCCATCAAAGAAGCTTGGAAGTGGCCTTCAACATCTCCAATCAATCAAAGGTGCCCAAGACTTCCTCAAATACGGTTTTTATTGTTTATCTATTTTGAGCTTAATTTGGGTTTGTGTCTACAAACCACTCTATTTCTCATCCCCTCTTTCTTTTGGGTTTCACATCACCATTAAGGTGTGAAGAGGTTGTCAAGCTTTCCTTTAAATAGCTTGAGACATAGGTGAGCTATCCTTCACTTGTAAGAAGGATAGTGGGTTCTTGCGAAACCATTAAAAGCAAGTGGGTTCTTGCTTAACCACCAAAAGCAAGCTGTAATAGGTCCAAGTGCTACCTCAAAGCCTAGTGAGTTTCTTGCTAAAACCATTGAAAAGTAAGCGGTAGGAATCTCTCAACGGTTGTGTTGGGAGCGGAGACGTAGGCCGGGTTTTGGCCGAACTCCGTTAACAATTTCTTGTGTGATTGCCTCTTTTATTTTCCGCTGCACATACTTTGATTTCACTTTGATTTTAATTTGTTAATCATTTTTTAAAAGGCAATTCACCCCCCTCTTGCCATCCTTCCCATTTTTCTCCGACCCAACACACTAGACCAAATCTCGAACACCACCACTGCACCCACCGAACGCCAAATCTGGTTTGTCACCAGTATACCCCAAAAGGTATCAGGTCCAACCAGACCTCACTGCCCCCAAGATCCCAAACCCTACCGCAAATTCATCACCGACAACCCTCCTGTGAACTTCATCTTTTCCACTGGATTCAACTTGGACGTCTTTGTCATCAGTCACAAATATGCATCAATGACGCATGGGTAATTATAATAAATTTATTTATTGTAATTTTATAATTATTTAAATATATATATATATATATAGTTGTAATTATATTTAAAAATTATTTATATATAATTAAAAATTCATAACAATAAATATAACAAATATATTTATTATTTAAAAATATTTAATGTAATTTTATAAGTCTTTATGAGAACATAATAAGTTAATGGGTATAACATCAATGAATCATATATATAATAAGGTATATATCATAAAAAAAGAGTCATCATATATATGAAAAGCATAATAAGGGTGTCAATGTATAAATGAACATTCATGATGAATACATAACATATGCATGCATCATCACAATATAGGTAATCTTAAGATTTAGAAACCCACAATCATTCCCAAAAATAAACTTATAAGCATATAGCATCAATTATACTCATGCATCAATATATGAACATAAATAACGGAAAACATGTCCATGAATATCATCATTATCTCATTAGATATATATATATATTGACCAAATTCATTAGAAAAAATATTTTTATTTATTTATTTATAAGGATAATTATAATTATAAATAAATATATTTAAAAATTATTTATATATAATTATGAATGTATATTTATAAATATTATAAATATATTTATTATTTAAAAAATTATTATAAATTTATAATTATTTAAATATTTATATGTATATATATTTATAATCTTAAAAATACTTTTAAAAAAAATTATATATACATTTGAATTATTAAAATATATATATTAATATATCATATTTATATTAATTATAAATATGCATTTTTTTTAAAAGTGTATATAAGTAGACATTATTTTTTAACATAAATATAATAATTTTATATTTTTTAATAATAATTTTTATTAAAAAAGTTTATCAGTGCTAAGAATTGCGCTAATAAATCTTTCCTTTATCAGCAATAAAAAATGTTGATAAAGGATACATCTTCATTATCATTTTTTTAGTGTTGATAAATGTAATCTTTATCATCGCTTTTAACTAGCTTTGATAAAGGTGAGGTTTCTATCAGTTCATTATTATTAGCACTGATAAAAGACGGCGCATCCCTTACCTAGATATGTGGTAGTGGCTCCTCCACTGGTTCAACACCTTTGTAGATCGTTGGGCTTCCTCTTGTGCCCCCTTCTCCACCAATGCTTCCCCATTCCCCATGTCTCTATCTTGCCTGATGTCTCTTGTTTTGATTGCGTGTTTTCCTTCACTGTGATTTGGGCTTGGGATCTCATCGGAATAATAGAATGGTTGGTTTTTTTATTTTTTAGAAAAGGGGTGTACGGGGCCCTTACCACATAGAGAAATCACGGACATGGGTGGCTCAAATTGGAAACGTGGTGGTCGCAATTTGGAGTGATGGTTGGCAATTTTCCCCAAACGGAGTGAGAATAAATTCAACAAAAGGCATGTTAGGGTTTAGTCATGGGGGGGGCTTAGAATCGGTCGGAATTGTTATAAATAATTTCACTGTTTGAAAATTTATTAGATTTATTATTAATTATGTAAAAATTAATATATATATATATATATAACATTTTTCAAATTCATCACTATTAAATTATATATATTTGATTACATTTTAAAACCCTATTTTATCATTTTTAATAAATAAGAACTAAAATAATTGTTTTAGTGTTTAAATATTTTAAATTTGAAAATTTTGAGAAAACTTCAAGAACCTGCAATTTGGCCACGTTTAGGGGAAACCGTGTGAGTCAACTCTAGACCATTTATAGGGTAAGACAATGAGATTTCACATGGTTTGGGTAATCATGCACCCTTATTGGTTGACTGAAAACTCTATTTTTCATGTCCTAGTGGTTGGAAAGGAGACCAAAAACTGATATATTAACCAGATGGTTGCACCTATGCTCATCGGGAATTTGTATCTTCTGGTAGTTCAATCCTAAATAATTTCAGCTACTCTTGCTTCTCTTTCTTACTTAGACCACCAGGATTAGGAAGTCTTTGGCACCCTAATCACCGCTTCTAAGTCGCACCTCATATAGTCTCTAAGCATACTTGCAAATAAAGATCAATATGAAAAATAAATGGACACACAAGATTATATGGCGTCCTACATCCATGAGGGAAAATTTTAAAATCATTAAATTATCAAAATTACAATGGTAAGAATCATTGTAGTTGAATTTCCAAATAGACACACAAGATTATGTGGTTTGGACTTTCATCCTACAACCATGGGAGAACAATAAAAACTCTTTATATTACCATAATTTGGATTCTAGGAATCATTTTAGTTGAATATCTAGTGATTACACTTCAATAAAAATTCATGCATTACAATCATACAACATAGAAACCGGCCCTCAACTCTATTTTATAGAGATCCTCAAATGATAAACTGATTACACCACCATTTTAGAATCATGTTCAGCCATCTATCAAATTCACTGTTCTACAATATCCAGTGCCAAATCAACCGCTACAACTAGTAAATTCTTCATTTCCCCATTTAGAAAATGTAAATCAGTTTTCTCAATACAGCATAAGAATATGATCTTTCGGTAAACACACCCACATGTTGAACATTGTTTTTTACAATTCTATGACAAGGCCAAAGTGAGATACCATAGCTTTAACATTCGATGTGTTAAATATAGTGACTTGAAGAAGCTTAACAATCCCAAAAATCCTCCACTTGAAGATTTCTTCAAGGAAACTCTTCAACATCCTTCAACATTTTGGTCAAACCATAGCATTTTTTCACAACCATGAAGTTTTCTCCTTCCTCCCTTCATTCAAATGAGTCCCACTGAGGCACAATGTTATCTCATACTCTCTTGGACTAACACATTCATGAACATATTAGCCAGATTTTTCTTCCCTATGATCTTTCGTAGCTCTAAAACCATGTCCTCCAGTAGATTCCATATGAAGTTGAATTTCTGGTCAATGAGTTTCATTCATCCATGAATTTCTAGTCAATGAGTTTCATTCTAAAACCATATCCTCCAACATTTTTTCACATCCAGCAGATTCCCTATGATCTTTCATAACTCTAAAACCATGTCCTTCAGATTTTTCTTCCCTATGATCTTTCATAGCTCTAAATATGTGTCGGTGCCTTTTCAGCAGCACGATGTTCTTATATTTGGCCATGTATATAGCCCCTGATAAAACTTGTGGTCTTAGGATGAGATTTGGTGGTAAAGTTTGAACGATCATGGAATTTACTTGATTAGTGAAGGAATTGTGATCAATTTGAATGATGGTGCATCAGTAGGTGAAGCTGAGTTTCTTCCTTGAAGTTGACCTTTTTTATTCGAATGTTCTTATTTCCAGTAATTGTGTATAATTGACTAGAATCCATTCAAATAATTTTAATGAACTCATGTTTAGTGATGATCATTTCCCTTATCATTTAATCATCCCGCATGCACTATGATAGCATTGATCTTACATCATGCTAAATCTTTGAAAATTTTGTTGACATTGTTGGGTGGTTCTACTTCAGTGTTCCACATTGGATGTGTGGTTTCCTTTTTGGTTTAGTTACAAACATCACCATAATTCAGGTGCGTACTTCAGTGGACATGATCTTGGTGGTTATGATATGGTTTATGCAAGGGGATCACAATTCATATTATAAAATTTCGGTCGTCTAAGATGAGCGTATTCTTAAATAGTTGGCCGAAGTGGCCTGACTCTTTTCCTCTCTTGTTTGGTGAATATGGTTGATGAGAAACATTTTAAAACACATATTCAGGTGAATATGATTATGGTTGGTGTCAGGTATGGATTTTCCTGAGAAGACAACTCGTCCTGGTTTTTCAAGTTGATGGGGAAATCAGTTGTTTGATTGTTTTAAAAATCACACCAAGAGCATTGTCAAAATACTTAAGGGAATTATTTAAAAGGAAACACCAATGGAAGAAGGTTTCGTGAAATGAAATTATCCGATTAATGTTAAAGACTAATTTGGGAAGTACCTTTGTATGGAGGCTTAATGATACAATGAAAAAATCATGTCTCTGAGTAACAGACTTGGGTAAGATCCATTTCAATTTTTCAGTTGGAGAACGAGCGTTGGAACTAGTTTTAAATGGGTTAAGTGACTTATGTTTAATGAATTTTCAGAATTGAGATGGGTGTTTAGGAACACAGCACAACCATTTAAACAAATCATTACAACCCATGTAGGTATTTTGATTTATTTTTTTTCCTCGTAGGCTTCTCGGGGATTAGAAGTTTTAAGGTGTTAAGGTTGTAATGATCCACATTTTGAACCAGACTAAAAGGCTAAGTTTTTTTATCTTTTTCATTTTGTGGATGGGTCGAATTTAAAACCGACTTCAAAACACAATTCTGAGAGTTGGAACATTTCAAAGTGATTTTTTAGACATGGTTTCAGCCCTATTAAGTTTCCTGAGTGACTCAAGGAGTTTTGGGAGCACTGGATTCAAAAAATCATGGTTTTGAAAGGCTGTAGAGGGCACACAGTTTGTTTGAAACTGTCCTTCCCACTACAGGAAACCATACTGTCTTATTTAAAGGGAGAAGTGGTAGTGTGCATGGGATATGAACTTTTTTCCAAACTATGCACATAGGCCACAGGCTTAGTGGAATTGGACAGTAGTTAATCACTGTTCACTGCGTGATTGGCACACAGTTTCCATACTGTGTGGTCATCCCATGCGGATTATCATAGGTGCCCAGTATAGGGTGTAGGGTTGGTGCACAGTTTTCTAAACTATGTGGCCCAAACCATATACTGAGACCCTATATTAAAAATTGAATTTAATTATATTAAAATAAAATAAAAATAAATTGAAAACACAATTGTAACGCCCCGACCCCAGCTACCCAGAGTCAGTGCATTACTTCGTAACATTGGCATGATCACAAAAGATCAAGTCTCGAAAGAACGATTAGTTTAGTAGCCTTGGAAACAATAGATACATTCATAAACGTTACATTGCATCATAAAGTGAAAAACTACTACAACATAGTCTCCATAGTCCACACTTCTATCCTCTTCGGACTATCCCTGCAGGTCATTCATAAAATACTTCTTCACATCCTGGAAAATATTAAAACATTGAAAGGGGTGAGCTCGGATACTCAGTAAGGTTAACAATATAGCGGAAGCTTTCATAAATAAACATAAAAATTTAAGGCAATGTATAACTAAAACAAAAGCCTTTTAAACTTGAACTTCAACATAATATGGAAAAATTAAAATGAGATAATGCCATTCACTTCTTCACATGGATATTCTACTGGTCGAATAATCACATGCAATATCAATAACCACTTTCATAATGATGGAATTCATAATGCCAGACTATCATAACCACATAGTCAAGGCCTCGTGCCAAGACCACAAATAAGATTTTTTCAAGGCCTCGTGCCAAGACACTAGTTTGTCTCATGAGACCTGCCGATGCATCGAGGAGCTATAGCGGGCTCCACCCGTCACTTATTAAGTCCAATGCATTCCTCATATGAATAGGTTTAAACATATCATAAACCATAACATAATCGTATCACATAAAACATGCATAAAGGAAACATAACATTTCCACATTTCAATCATAAGATATCAATACAACACATTGATATAAAAAACACTTTCAAAACCATTTTCAATACCAAAATAAAAGAAAGTTAAAACTTTGTATTTATTTTTCATTAAAAAAAAGTGATGGCTTTTAGAGGAAGCCTAAACTCAAATAATGGTCACGACGGAGGAGAAGACATTGTCGCCACATATGTACGGAAAGAAAAACATTCCCTTTTTGTCGTTTAGTAAAACGCTTCGTAAAAAAAAGATTCCTTTTGAATAAACGTAAAAGTCAAAGGGGTTTATACACCGTATAAAAGAAATTTGTGTATAAAACCAAATATGCCTCAATGAAAGGAGATTGAGACAAAGTACTTAAAAAGATCATTTTTAAAATAAAATAGATCTATTATGTGTATCCACTATAGGTACACATAAAGAAAGTAAAAATACAAAATAGGACATAATAATATCATGACATAATTTGAAAGTAGGAGATTAACCCAAAGAATGGAAGTTGGGTTAAGAAATTCCCTTACCTTGCGTCTTGTCCTGACTCGACCGTTCTTTAAACTCCTGAATAATAAACTAAAGTTAATTTATATTTACTTAAGAACCTTTTTCATGTTCATTATTCCATTTATATCACTTATTACCATGTTATGAACATTATTTAATTATTTAAGTTAATAACGGTCGTTTTGTCGATCTTTGGTACTTGAGTCAAAAATAAACTTCTTATAATTACAAGTTGTTCATGTGGTGAAATATCCATTATATCCAGAATTATATTCATGATTTAGATATCATATATATCATATATATACAGTATATACATTCATTCATAATGTCACGTAACATTTAGAGGTAAGAAATGAAATGCACCGTTCATGGAGACGGTAAGCCGTACGTACACATGAACGCTACTTTCATTTCTATTTCGTATTTAATGGAATGAAATCATAATGATATAAATTTATAATATAATTACAGTATAATATAGTGTATAATACCATTTAATCCATCCTTTATACATCCCACATATGGCATTAACGATTCAAATCACTTTGAGGGGGCGGTAGTCCGCACTTCCTAAAATGAAATTATCGCATTTTACCCATAATGGAAATCATAAAGTATTCTATAAATGAGAAATACAGAAGCATAAGTAAAACATAAACATATTTTATATCATATATAAATATAGTGACATCTTAATGGCCACCTTTGAAGGTGTTATATGAGTGTTGAACAATCATCGTTTCGTGAGGCAGAAATTCTTCATCCACAGAAACCGTATGTTATTTAACCATTAGATGTAGGTGTGTGTAAGTGTAGATCGAATCCTTCTTATAAAAACATACTAGTATATTGAGGATACTGGTGTTGTTACAAAAGAAATGAATACAAATATTTTAGGGGGTTGGAGTAGAAAAATAAAACAAAACAACATTAGAGAAGACATTACCTCAAAATCGGGTAACTCTTTTTGATTTGAGCCAAAGGCTTCCTTGGGAAGAGTTCTGCCCAAAGTGAGGCTTCTAGGAGTAAGAGGGGGAAGTTGGGAGAGTATTTGGGCAGAGTTTGGCCGATCCAAATGGCTTGAAGGTGTGAATAAGGTGGGAGAGGTGGGGGCCTTTTATAAGTGGAGAGGAGGGGCTCTTTTGGAAAGATTGAAATGTTACATTATTATACAATGCTTTTCGGATTCTAAAGGTCCCACACTTATATAATTCGTGGCTAAGGTGATAAGGGTTCTAAATATCCTCATCCAATAGGCTTTGGACAAGTGTAAGCCTTGGATTTTGCATTATCTTCTCATTTTATTTAAATCGTTAAATAATGAGGTCATCGCTGCATCATAATGATGTCATAAATAATTTAATTTATTTAATGTCTAAAAATTATAAAAAAAATACTATGATGTAGGAAATATTTTTAGCTTTCTATCTTTGGGATATATGCTCTAATCAGAGTTTATCTAAATCTAGCTTCCAATGTTAGTACTAAACTGCCTCTGATACCAACTGTAACGCCCCGACCCCAGCTACCCAGAGTCGGTGCATTACTTCGTAACATTGGCATGATCACAAAAGATCAAGTCTCGAAAGACCGATTAGTTTAGTAGCCTTGGAAACACTAGATACATTCATAAACGTTACATTGCATCCTAAAGTGAAAAACTACTACAACATAGTCTCCATAGTCCACACTTCTATCCTCTTCGGACTACCCCTGCAGGTCATTCATAAAATACTTCTTCACATCCTGGAAAATATTAAAACATTGAAAGGGGTGAGCTCGGATGCTCAGTAAGGTTAACAATATAGCGGAAGCTTTCATAAATAAACATAAAAATTTAAGGCAATGTATAACTAAAACAAAAGCCTTTTAAACTTGAACTTCAACATAATATGGCAAAAGTAAAATGAGATAATGCCATTCACTTCTTCACGTGGATATTCTACTGGTCGAATAATCACATGCAATATCAATAACCACTTTCATAATGATGGAATGCATAATGCCAGACTATCATAACCACGTAGTCAAGGCCTTGTGCCAAGACCACAAATAAGATTTTGCCAAGGCCTCGTGCCAAGACACTAGTTTGTCTCATGAGACCTGCCGATGCATCGAGGAGCTATAGCAGGCTCCACCCGTCACTTATTAAGTCCAATGCATTCCTCATATGAATAGGTTTAAACATATCATAAACCATAACATAATCGTATCACATAAAACATGCATAAAGGAAACATAACATTTCCACATTTCAATCATAAGATATCAATACAACACATTGATATAAAAAACACTTTCAAAACCATTTTCAATACCAAAATAAAAGAAAGTTAAAACTTTGTATTTATTTTTCATTAAAAAAAAGTGATGGATTTTAGAGGAAGCCTAAACTCAAACAATGGTCACGGCGGTGGAGAAGACATTGTCGCCACATATGTACGGAAAGAAAAACATTCCCTTTTTGTCGTTTAGTAAAACGCTTCGTATAAAAAAGATTCCTTTTGAATAAACGTAAAAGTCAAAGGGGTTTATACACCGTATAAAAGAAATTTGTGTATAAAACCAAATATGCCTCAATGAAAGGAGATTGAGACAAAGTCCTTAAAAAGATCATTTTTAAAATAAAATAGATCTATTATGTGTATCCACTATAGGTACACATAAAGAAAGTAAAAATACAAAATAGGACATAATAATATAATGACATAATTTTAAAGTAGGAGATTAACCCAAAGAATGGAAGTTGGGTTAAGAAATTCCCTTACCTTGCGTCTTGTCCTGACTCGACCGTTCTTTAAACTCCTGAATAATAAACTAGAGTTAATTTATATTTACTTAAGAACCTTTTTCATGTTCATTATTCCATTTATATCACTTATTACCATGTTATGAACATTATTTAATTATTTAAGTTAATAACGGTCGTTTTGTCGATCTTTGGTACTTGAGTCAAAAATAAACTTCTTATAATTACAAGTTGTTCATGTGGTGAAATATCCATTATATCCAGAATTATATTCATGATGTAGATATCATATATATCATATATATACAGTATATACATTCATTCATAATGTCACGTAACATTTAGAGGTAAGAAATGAAATACACCGTTCATGGAGACGGTAAGCCGTACGTACGCATGAACGCTACTTTCATTTCTATTTCATATTTAATGGAATGAAATCATAATGATATAAATTTATAATATAATTACAGTATACTATAGTGTATAATACCATTTAATCCATCATTTATACATCCCACATATGGCATTAACGATTCAAATCACTTTGAGGGGGCGGTAGTGCGCACTTCCTAAAATGAAATTATCGCGTTTTACCCATAATGTAAATCATAAAGTATGCCATAAATGAGAAATACAGAAGCATAAGTAAAACATAAACATATTTTATATCATATATAAATATAGTTACATCTTAATGGCCACCTTTGAAGGTGTTATATGAGTGTTGAACAATCATCATTTCGTGAGGCAGAAATTCGCCATCCACAGAAACCGTATGTTCTTTAACCATTAGATGTAGGTGTGTGTAAGTGTAGCAATAATCCTTATTATAACAACATCCTAGTATATTGAGGATACTGTTTTTGTTACAAAAGAAATGAATAAAAAGATTTTAGGGGGTTGGAGTAGAAAAATAAAACAAAACAGCATTAGAGAAGACATTACCTCAAAATCGGGTAACTCTTTTTGATTTGAGCCAAAGGATTACTTGGGAAGATTTATTCCCAATGTGAGGCTTCTAGGAGTAATAGGGGGAAGTTGGGAGAGTATTTGGGCAGAGGTTGGCCGAGCCAAATGGCTTGAAGGTGTGAATAAGGTGGGAGAGGTGGGGGCCTTTTATAAGTGGAGAGGAGGGGCTCTTTTGGAAAGATTGAAATGTTACATTATTATACAATGCTTCTCGGATTCTAAAGGTCCCACACTTATATAATTCGTGTATAAGGTGATAAGGGTTCTAAATATCCTCATCCAATAGGCTTTGGACAAGTGTAAGCCTTGGATTTTTCATTATCTTCTCATTTTATTTAAATCGTTAAATAATGAGGTCATCGCTGCATCATAATGATGTCATAAATAATTTAATTTAGTTAATGTCTAAAAATTATAAAAAAAATACTATGATGTAGGAAATCTTTTTATCTTTCTAATGAATATTTATAGTCAAAATTTGGACTTGTGTAACCCCAATTAGAAACTGTTTTAGTAAAATAACTCATGTTTGTGTCAATTTAATTTTAACATTAAATAAATATATATTAATGTCATTTTCCAACCAAAGTGGATCCATGGGGTCCCCAAGTTGACCCATGGGTTTTCTTGGTCGTCCATGACTCATCCAATAGGAGTAGGACAAGTGTCAAGCTCATATCATATTATTAAAACATTGTTTTTACCTTAAACTACACTAATTACCTCTAATCGCGATTAAGAACTTAAAAGTTACTATTCACCAAAAAATTATTTTAATCTCATTGAACCACATTTTACTTCTTAATGACAACCATGTATGTTGGATTTTTGAAAATCAAATCACAGAAGTGGTAATATTTCATTTAAACGAAAAATCAGTTATTTAACTACCACTTAGTGGTTTCACTATTCATCAAAAATTGAAGTTTTTCAGAACAATGCCAAAATTTCACCCTGAGCTATAATTGATATTCCGAATTCAAAAATGATGTCTATTTTAAAAAATTCCAAACATATAAGTTTCATTAATTAATTTTATAATTAATTCCCGCTGTCACAACAAATAGCGTGTTTTAAGAAACAATTTATATCAAAAGATTGACAATTGTTTATGTCCAATTTCAATGTTAAATTAATTCTAATGACCACCATTGGATAAAATGGTAAAAATATATTATAATTATACTTTAAAACCACTAAATAGTATAATTTATCACTAGAAATTATTTTTATTAAAAAATTTGTTTTTAAGTATTTTTCACAATTCATAAAAAATTAGAAGTTCTCAGAAAAATACCAAAAATTCAACATAGGCTAATTTGGATATTACGAATACAAAAATGAAGTCCATTTTGAAATATAAAATTTCTATAATTTTAAAAAGTGGTTATTACTATTCATAACGGCTACTTTTATTAGTCGCGGTGTTTTAGAACTCGAAGTTGCGTACAATGCAAGCTATTGCATTATTGAATGAGAAGCGTATCATGGAAGCTCGGGGTGTTACATTCTCCCATACTTCAATAAATTGCATCCTCGCAATTTGAAATTTTTCTTGGAAAATAAATGGTTGAAAATAGAAAATACCTTTGTAGAAAACCCACATCGGAAATAAGGTTAATAAAAATATAACTTTAAAAGAAAGAAAGAAGAGTACAAAGGTCACCCAAGATAGCCCATACTAGGATTCTATGAAAATATGGATATGGAAGAAAAACAAACCATCAAGGTCTGATGGAGAGTTGTAGAAAACTGGATTAGGAGAAAGTTTAACCACAAGAAAATCACAAACTTGTGATTGGTTAAATGGTCATTGAATCCCCAGTTGGAAAATTTAACCGACAACATTTTTGTTTTAAGTTACCTTTTATAATGTTGAGGAATTTATCTAGGATATTTACTAAGAACGTAAGGGAATATACATACTTGTTATGTATACTTTCATTCGTTAATAAATTTTTACCACAAACCCAACTTTTACTCCAAATGGTAACAGAACTCAAAAATATTATATGTATCCTAATTGTATAAGGTTCCAAATATTAACACATACCATTTGGATTAGAAAAACTATTTTGTAATAACCAGGGACTTCACGTAGTCCAGTGGTAGGCGATTAATCCCAATCGCACTATGGTTGTGGGTTCGATACCCACAGCTTTGTCCGACGCGATGGGTTGTCACTCGGTCTGCGTGTTGTCCTTTTTATAAATATCCAAAAATAAACTTAACAATAGTATCCAATGTAAAATATAATCCATTCCAACCTTTATAGTTATCCAAAATACTTTTGTCCAACTCACAGTCCAGATTTTATGAGGAAGGTAAACATAATGAAGCTCCTTTTTTTCCTGCATAACAACATGTGAACACCTTCATCATGTATTCTTTTAAAACACTGCAACATACTGAATTACCATAAATCCTTATTGATTACATTAATGATCCCTTATTCCTTATAGAAAACTAGATATACTCCTTCTATCCAAAAATGTATACAAATCATTAATCAGTTTCAAGGATGTTAAGAATATCCAACATAATTTATCCGAATCAATCATGTCTTATTCCAAAATCACTATCTCGGTATCAAAACCATATTATGGTTTATCTTTCTCTCAACCATATATTTTCCAAAAATTTAACCTACTGTGGAGTAACTTTTCTTGGTTCCATACAATCTCAAGTCCTAGATGAAATAGTACTGCAGTACAATCCTTATATACTCCATAATTATTATAACCCGTACATCATTGATACAACACTCAAATTACAAAATTCTTTAATAACAACATAAGAACTCTAATCATTCTTCCTCATCTGTGGTAGTATCATAAATTGATTATTATCCAATAACATCATTTGGGGCATACTCTGATGATTTGAACATTGGTTTGCGTAGTGTCCCCACTCCTTGCAGATGAAACATTGTACATTTGAAACCTTTTTCTTACCCTTGCAGTCACGCACTTGGTGTCCTTTTTCTCCACACTTATAACAAACTCTCATTCCCTTCAGGAAAATTCCAAGGTGTTTCTTCCCACAGTTATCACATATTGGAAAATTTCTCTTTTCCCTCGTCCCTTTATCCATCATTCTCTCTTCCATCCTTTTCTTCTCTTTCATCCCTTCAAATCCATAAGACTCAGAGAATTCTCTACTTATCTTATTAACACATGATACTATTTCGTCATATGTTGATAACACATGGGAGAACATTTCCCTTCTAAATGTTGGCTTAATACCATGAAAGATATGATCTTTCTTACTCTTTGGATCATACGTATTGATGGAGTTCACATTCCTTCTACTGGGCGCCATTTCTATACAATGCCATAAACTAGGTTAGTTTATGAATCAAAATACATAATAACAAACTTGAAAACACTTATAATAAATTGAACTATTTATGGATATAATCCATAATCATAAAAATGTTTTCTTTGAGGATGTATATAATCATAACCCTTCATAGTGGTTTGTAAAGAAAATGAGAATTATCCTAAGCATATCCCCAGGAGTGTCGTAACCAAGAGTGCAGCAAGGCCCGTTGTCGTGCACCAGTTCCCGTTCGAGTCTAGCTCAAAGCGGTGTTTTCGGGTTTTACCCCTAGGTACATCAGTGCCAGATCCGCCTCTACCTGCTCGTATCCAGACAAGGATGTATTGCTCGGAAAACTCACAAAATCTCTATAATACCAAAATTCTAGGAAGTTCTTCTATACTAATCCTTAAAGTCTATCTTTGGGCTATATGCTCTAATCAGAGTTTATCTAAATCTAGCTTCCAAGGTTAGTACTAAACTGCCTCTGATACCAACTGTAATGCCCCGACCCCAGCTACCCAGAGTCGGTGCATTACTTCGTAACATTGGCATGATCACAAAAGATCAAGTCTCGAAAGACTGATTAGTTTAGTAGCCTTGTAAACACTAGATACATTCATAAACATTACATTGCATCCTAAAGTGAAAAACTACTACAACATAGTCTCCATAGTCCACACTTCTATCCTCTTCGGACTATCCCTACAGGTCATTCATAAAATACTTCTTCACATCCTGGAAAATATTAAAACATTGAAAGGGGTGAGCTCGGATGCTCAATAAGGTTAACAATATAGCGGAAGCTTTCATAAATAAACATAAAAATTTAAGGCAATGTATAACTAAAACAAAAGCCTTTTAAACTTGAACTTCAACATAATATGGCAAAAGTAAAATGCGATAATTCCATTCACTTCTTCACATGGATATTCTACTGGTCGAATAATCACATGCAATATCAATAACCACTTTCATAATGATGGAATGCATAATGCCATACTATCATAACCACGTAGTCAAGGCCTCGTGCCAAGACCACAAATAAGATTTTGTCAAGGCCTCGTGCCAAGACGCTAGTTTGTCTCATGGGACCTGCCGATGCATCGAGGAGCTATAGCGGGCTCCACCCGTCACTTATTAAGTCCAATGCATTCCTCATATGAATAGATTTAAACATATCATAAACCATAACATAATCGTATCACATAAAACATGCATAAAGGAAACATAACATTTCCACATTTCAATCATAAGATATCAATACAACACATTGATATAAAAAACACTTTCAAAACCATTTTCAATACCAAAATAAAAGAAAGTTAAAACTTTGTATTTATTTTTCATTAAAAAAAAGTGATGGATTTTAGAGGAAGCCTAAACTCAAACAATGGTCACGGCGGTGGAGAAGACATTGTCGCCACATATGTACGGAAAGAAAAACATTCCCTTTTTGTCGTTTAGTAAAACGCTTCGTATAAAAAAGATTCCTTTTGAATAAACATAAAAGTCAAAGGGGTTTATACACCGTATAAAAGAAATTTGTGTATAAAACCAAATATGCCTCAATGAAAGGAGATTGAGACAAAGTCCTTAAAAAGATCATTTTTAAAATAAAATAGATCTATTATGTGTATCCACTATAGGTACACATAAAGAAAGTAAAAATACAAAATAGGACATAATAATATCATGACATAATTTTAAAGTAGGAGATTAACCCAAAGAATGGAAGTTGGGTTAAGAAATTCCCTTACCTTGCGTCTTGTCCTGACTCGACCATTCTTTAAACTCCTGAATAATAAACTAGAGTTAATTTATATTTACTTAAGAACCTTTTTCATGTACATTATTCCATTTATATCACTTATTACCATGTTATGAACATTATTTAATTATTTAAGTTAATAACGGTCGTTTTGTCGATCTTTGGTACTTGAGTCAAAAATAAACTTCTTATAATTACAAGTTGTTCATCTGGTGAAATATCCATTATATCCAGAATTATATTCATGATGTAGATATCATATATATCATATATATACATTATATACATTCATTCATAATGTCACGTAACATTTAGAGGTAAGAAATGAAATGCACCGTTCATGGAGACGGTAAGCCGTACGTACGCATGAACGCTACTTTCATTTCTATTTCGTATTTAATGGAATGAAATCATAATGATATAAATTTATAATATAATTACAGTATAATATAGTGTATAATACCATTTAATCCATCCTTTATACATCCCACATATGGCATTAACGATTCAAATCACTTTGAGGGGGCGGTAGTCCGCACTTCCTAAAATGAAATTATCGCGTTTTACCCATAATGGAAATCATAAAGTATGCCATAAATGAGAAATACAGAAGCATAAGTAAAACATAAACATATTTTATATCATATATAAATATAGTGACATCTTAATGGCCACCTTTGAAGGTGTTATATGAGTGTTGAACAATCATCGTTTCGTGAGGCAGGAATTCACCATCCACAGAAACCGTATGTTCTTTAACCATTAGATGTAGGTGTGTGTAATTGTAGCTCGAATCATTCTTATAAAAACATCCTAGTATATTGAGGATACTTTTTTTGTTACAAAAGAAATGAATAAAAAGATTTTAGGGGGTTGGAGTAGAAAAATAAAACAAAACAGCATTAGAGAAGACATTACCTCAAAATCGGGTAACTCTTTTTGATTTGAGCCAAAGGCTTCCTTGGGAAGAGTTCTTCCCAAAGTGAGGCTTCTATGAGTAATAGGGGGAAGTTGGGAGAGTATTTGGGCAGAGTTTGGCCGATCCAAATGGCTTGAAGGTGTGAATAAGGTGGGAGAGGTGGGGGCCTTTTATAAGTGGAGAGGAGGGGCTCTTTTGGAAAGATTGAAATGTTACATTATTATACAATGCTTCTCGGATTCTAAAGGTCCCACACTTATATAATTCGTGGATAAGGTGATAATGGTTCTAAATCTCCTCATCCAATAGGCTTTGGACAAGTGTAAGCCTTGGATTTTGCATTATCTTCTCATTTTATTTAAATCGTTAAATAATGAGGTCATCGCTGCATCATAATGATGTCATAAATAATTTAATTTATTTAATGTATAAAAATTATAAAAAAAATACTATGATGTATGAAATCTTGTTAGCTTTCTAATGAATATTTATAGTCAAAATTTGGACTTGTTTAACCCCAATTAAAAACTGTTTTAGTAAAACAACTCATGTTTGTGTCAATTTAATTTTAACATTAAATAAATGTATATTAATGTCATTTTCCAACCAAAGTGGCTCCATGGGGTCCCCAAGTTGACCCATGGGTTGTCTTGGTCGGCCATGACTCATCCAATAGGAGTAGGAAAAGTGTCAAGCTCATATCATATTATTAAAACATTGTTTTTACCTTAAACTACACTAATTACCTCTAATCGCGATTAAGAACTTAAAAGTTACTATTCACCAAAAAATTATTTTAATCTCATTGAACCACATTTTACTTCTTAATGACAACCATGTATGTCGGATTTTTGAAAATCAAATCACAGAAGTGGTAATATTTCATTTAAACGAAAAATCAGTTATTTAACTACCACTTAGTGGTTTCACTATTCATCAAAAATTGAAGTTTTTCAGAACAATGCCAAAATTTCACCCTAAGCTATAATTGATATTCCGAATTAAAAAATGATGTCTATTTTACAAAATTCCAAACATATAAGTTCCATTAATTAATTTTATAATTAATTCCCGCTGTCACAACAAATAGCGTGTTTTAAGAAACAATTTATATCAAAAGATTGACAATTGTTTATGTCCAATTTCAATGTTAAATTAATTCTAATGACCACCATTGGATAAAATGGTAAAAATATATTCTAATTATACTTTAAAACCACTAAATAGTATAATTTATCACTATAAAATATTTTTATTAAAAAAGTTGTTTTTAAGTATTTTTCACAATTCATAAAAAATTAGAAGTTCTCAGAAAAATACCAAAAATTCAACATAGGCTAATTTCGATATTACGAATACAAAAATGAAGTCCATTTTGAAATATAAAATTTCTATAATTTTAAAAAGTGGTTATTACTATTCATAACGGCTACTTTGATTAGTCGCGGTGTTTTAGAACTCGAAGTTGCGTACAATGCAAGCTATTGCATTATTGAATGAGAAGTGTATCGTGGAAGCTCGGGGTGTTACATTCTCCCCTACTTCAATAAATTGCGTCCTCGCAATTTGAAATTTTTCTTGGAAAATAAATGGTTGAAAATAGAAAATACCTTTGTAGAAAACCCACATCGGAAATAAGGTTAATAAAAATATAACTTTAAAAGAAAGAAAGATAAGTACAAAGGTCACCCAAGATAGCCCATACTAGGATTCTATGAAAATATGGATATGGAATAAAAACAAACCATCAAGGTCTGATGGAGAGTTGTAGAAAACTGGATTAGGAGAAAGTTTAAACACAAGAAAATCACAAACTTGTGATTGGTTAAATGGTCATTGAATCCCCAGTTGGAAAAGTTAACCGACAACATTTTTGTTTTAAGTTACCTTTTATAATTTTGAGGAATTTATTTAGGAAATTTACTAAGAACGTAAGGGAATATACATACTTGTTATGTATACTTTCATTCGTTAATAAATTTTTACCACAAACCCAACTTTTACTCCAAATGGTAACAGAACTCAAAAATATTCTATTTATCCTAATTATATAAGGTTCCAAATATTAACACATACCATTTAGATTAGAAAAACTATTTTGTAATAACTAGGGACTTCACGTAGTCCAGTGGTAGGCGATTAATCCCAATCGCACTATGGTTGTGGGTTCGATACCCACAGCTTTGTCCGACGCGATGGGTTGTCACTCGGTCTGCGTGTTGTCCTTTTTATAAATATCCAAAAATAAACTTAACAATAGTATCCAATGTAAAATATAATCCATTCCAACCTTTATAGTTATCCAAAATACTTCTGTCCAACTCACAGTCCAGATTTTATGAGGAAGGTAAACATAATGAAGCTCCTTTTTTCCTGGGTAACAACATGTGAACACCTTCATCATGTATTCTTTTAAAACACTGCAACATACTGAATTACCATAAATCCTTATTGATTACATTCATGATCCTTTATTCCTTATAGAAAACTAGATATAATCCTTCTATCCAAAAAATGTATACAAATCATTAATCAGTTTCAAGGATGTTAAGAATATCCAACATAATTTATCCGAATCAATCATGTCTTATTCCAAAATCACTATCTCGGTATCAGAACCATATTATGGTTTATCTTTTTCTCAACCATATGTTTTCCAAAAATTTAACCTACTGTGGAGTAACTTTTCTTGGTTCCACACAATCTCAAGTCCTAGATGAAATAGTACTGCAGTACAATCCTTATATACTCCATAATTATTATAACCCGTACATCCTTGATACAACACTCAAATTACAAAATTCTTTAATAACAACATAAGAACTCTAATCATTCTTCCTCATCTGTGGTAGTATCATAACTTGATTATTATCCAATAACATCATTTGGGGCATACTCTGATGATTTGAACATTGGTTAGCGTAGTGTCCCCACTCCTTGCAGATGAAGCATTGTACATTTGAAACCTTTTTCTTACCCTTGCAGTCACGCACTTGGTGTCCTTTTTCTCCACACTTATAACAAACTCCCATTCCCTTCAGGAAAATTCCAAGGTGTTTCTTCCCACAATTATCACATATTGGAAAATTCCTCTTTTCCCTCGTCCCTTTATCCATCATTCTCTCTTCCATCCTTTTCTTCTCTTTAATCCCTTAAAATCCATAAGACTCAAAGAATTATCTACTTATCTTATTAACACATGATACTATTTCATCATATGTTGATAACACATGGGAGAACATTTCCCTTCTAAATGTTGGCTTAATACCATGAAAGATATGATCCTTCTTACTCTTTGGATCATACGTATTGATGGAGTTCACATTCCTTCTACTGGGCGCCATTTCTATACAATGCCATAAACTAGGTTAGTTTATGAATCAAAATACATAATAATAAACTTGAAAACACTTATAATAAATTGAACTATTTATGGATATAATCCATAATCATAAAAATGTTTTCTTTGAGGATGTATATAATCATAACCCTTCATAGTGGTTTGTAAAGAAAATGAGAATTATCCTAAGCATATCCCCCGGGAGTGTCATAGCCAAGAGTGCAGCAAGGCCCGTTGTCGTGCACCAGTTCCCGTTCGAGTCTAGCTCAAAGCGGTGTTTTCGGGTTTTACCCCTAGGTACATCTGTGCCAGATCCGCCTCTACCTGCTCGTATCCAGACAAGGATGTATTGCTCGGAAAACTCACAAAATCTCTATAATACCAAAATTCTAGGAAGTTCTTCTATACTAATCCTTAAAGTATATCTTTGGGCTATATGCTCTAATCAGAGTTTATCTAAATCTAGCTTCCAAGGTTAGTACTAAACTACCTCTGATACCAACTGTAACGCCCCGACCCCAGCTACCCAGAGTCGGTGCATTACTTCGTAACATTGGCATGATCACAAAATATCAAGTCTCGAAAGACCGATTAGTTTAGTAGCCTTGGAAACACTAGATACATTCATAAACATTACATTGCATCATAAAGTGAAAAACTACTACAACATAGTCTCCATAGTCCACACTTCTATCCTCTTCGGACTATCCCGACAGGTCATTCATAAAATACTTCTTCACATTTTGGAAAATATTAAAACATTGAAAGGGGTGAGCTCGGATGGTCAGTAAGGTTAACAATATAGAGGAAGCTTTCATAAATAAACATAAAAATTTAAGGCAATGTATAACTAAAACAAAAGCCTTTTAAACTTGAACTTCAACATAATATGGAAAAAGTAAAATGAGATAATGCCATTCAATTCTTCACATGGATATTCTACTGGTCGAATAATCACATGCAATATCAATAACCACTTTCATAATGATGGAATGCATAATGCCAGACTATCATAACCACGTAGTCAAGGCCTCGTGCCAAGACCACAAATAAGATTTTGTCAAGGCCTCGTGCCAAGACACTAGTTTGTCTCATGAGACCTGCCGATGCATCGAGGAGCTATAGCGGGCTCCACCCATCACTTATTAAGTCCAATGCATTCCTCATATGAATAGGTTTAAACATATCATAAACCATAACATAATCGTATCACATAAAACATGCATAAAGGAAACATAACATTTCCACATTTCAATCATAAGATATCAATACAACACATTGATATAAAAAACACTTTCAAAACCATTTTCAATACCAAAATAAAAGAAAGTTAAAACTTTGTATTTATTTTTCATTAAAAAAAAGTGATGGCTTTTAGAGGAAGCTTAAACTCAAATAATGGTCACGGCGGTGGAGAAGACATTGTCGCCACATATGTACGGAAAGAAAAACATTCCCTTTTTGTCATTTAGTAAAACGCTTTGTATAAAAAAGATTCCTTTTGAATAAACGTAAAAGTCAAAGGGGTTTATACACCGTATAAAAGAAATTTGTGTATAAAACCAAATATGCCTCAATGAAAGGAGATTGAGACAAAGTCCTTAAAAAGATCATTTTTAAAATAAAATAGATCTATTATGTGTATCCACTATAGGTACACATAAAGAAAGTAAAAATACAAAATAGGACATAATAATATCATGACATAATTTGAAAGTAGGAGATTAACCCAAAGAATGGAAGTTGGGTTAAGAAATTCCCTTACCTTGCGTCTTGTCCTGACTCGACCGTTCTTTAAACTCCTGAATAATAAACTAGAGTTAATTTATATTTACTTAATAACCTTTTTCATGTTCATTATTCCATTTATATCACTTATTACCATGTTATGAACATTATTTAATTATTTAAGTTAATAACGGTCGTTTTGTCGATCTTTGGTACTTGAGTCAAAAATAAACTTCTTATAATTACAAGTTGTTCATGTGGTGAAATATCCATTATATCCAGAATTATATTCATGATTTAGATATCATATATATCATATATATACAGTATATACATTAATTCATAATGTCACGTAACATTTAGAGGTAAGAAATGAAATGCACCGTTCATGGAGACGGTAAGCCATACGTACGCATGAACGCTACTTTCATTTCTATTTCGTATTTAATGGAATGAAATCATAATGATATAAATTTATAATATAATTAAAGTATAATATAGTGTATAATACCATTTAATCCATCCTTTATACATCCCACATATGGCATTAACGGTTCAAATCACTTTGAGGGGGCGGTAGTCCGCACTTCCTAAAATGAAATTATCGCGTTTTACCTATAATGGAAATCATAAAGTATGACATAAATGAGAAATACAGAAGCATAAGTAAAACATAAACATATTTTATATCATATATAAATATAGTGACATCTTAATGGACACCTTTGAAGGTGTTATATGAGTGTTGAACAATCATCGTTTCGTGAGGCAGAAATTCGCCATCCACAGAAACCGTATGTTCTTTAACCATTAGATGTAGGTGTGTGTAGGTGTTGCTCGAATCCTTCTTATAAAAACATCCTAGTATATTTATGATACTGGTGTTGTTACGAAAGAAATTAATAAAAAGATTTTAGGGGGTTGGAGTAGAAAAATAAAACAAAACAACATTAGAGAAGACATTACCTCAAAATCGGGTAACTCTTTTTGATTTGAGCCAAAGGCTTCCTTGGGAAGAGTTCTGCCCAAAGTGAGGCTTCTAGGAGTAAGAGGGAGAACTTGGGAGAGTATTTGGGCAGAGGTTGGCCGAGCCAAATGGCTTGAAGGTGTGAATAAGGTGGGAGAGGTGGGGGCCTTTTATAAGTGGAGAGGAGGGGCTCTTTTGGAAAGATTGAAATGTTACATTATTATACAATGATTTTCGGATTCTAAAGGTCCCACACTTATATAATTCGTGGATAAGGTGATAAGGGTTAAAAATATTCTCATCCAATAGGATTTGGACAAGTGTAATCCTTGGAGTTTGCATTATCTTCTCATTTTATTTAAATCGTTAAATAATGAGGTCATCGCTGCATCATAATGATGTCATAAATAATTTAATTTATTTAATGTATAAAAATTATAAAAAAATACTATGATGTAGGAAATCTTTTTATCTTTCTAATGAATATTTATAGTCAAAATTTGGACTTGTTTAACCCCACTTAAAAACTGTTTTATTAAAACAACTCATGTTTGTGTCAATTTAATTTTAACATTAAATAAATATATATTAATGTCATTTTCCAACCAAAGTGGCTCCATGGGTTCCCCAAGTTGACCCATGGGTTGTCTTGGTCGGCCATGACTCATCCAATAGGAGTAGGACAAGTGTCAAGCTCATATCATATTATTAAAACATTGTTTTTACCTTAAACTACACTAATTACCTCTAATCGCGATTAAGAACTTAAAAGTTACTATTCACCAAAAAATTATTTTAATCTCATTGAACCACATTTTACTTCCTAATGACAACCATGTATGTCGGATTTTTTAAAATCAAATCACAGAAGTGGTAATATTTTATTTAAACAAAAAATCAGTTATTTAACTACCACTTAGTGGTTTCACTATTCATCATAAATTGAAGTTTTTTAGAACAATGCCAAAATTTCACCCTAAGCTATAATTGATATTCCGAATTCAAAAATGATGTCTCTTTTACAAAATTACAAACATATAAGTTGCATTAATTAATTTTATAATTAATTCCCGCTGTCACAACAAATAGCGTGTTTTAAGAAACAATTTATATCAAAAGATTGACAATTGTTTATGTCCAATTTCAATGTTAAATTAATTCTAATGACCACCATTGGATAAAATGGTAAAAATATATTCTAATTATACTTTAAAACCACTAAATAGTATAATTTATCACTATAAATTATTTTGATTAAAAAAGTTGTTTTTAAGTATTTTTCACAATTCATAAAAAATTAGAAGTTCTCAGAAAAATACCAAAAATTCAACATAGACTAATTTCGATATTACGAATACAAAAATTAAGTCCATTTTGAAATATAAAATTTCTATAATTTTAAAATGTGGTTATTACTATTCATAACGGCTACTTTGATTAGTCGCGGTGTTTTAGAACTCGAAGTTGCGTACAATGCAAGCTATTGCATTATTGAATGAGAAGCGTATCGTGGAAGCTCGGGGTGTTACATTCTCCCCTACTTCAATAAATTGCGTCCTCGCAATTTGAAATTTTTCTTGGAAAATAAATGGTTGAAAATAGAAAATACCTTTGTAGAAAACCCACATCGGAAATAAGGTTAATAAAAATATAACTTTAAAAGAAAGAAAGATAAGTACAAAGGTCACCCAAGATAGCCCATACTAGGATTCTATGAAAATATGGATATGGAAGAAAAACAAACCATCAAGGTCTGATGGAGAGTTGTAGAAAACTGGATTAGGAGAAAGTTTAACCACAAGAAAATCACAAACTTGTGATTGGTCAAATGGTCATTGAATCCCCAGTTGGAAAAGTTAACCGACAAAATTTTTGTTTTAAGTTACCTTTTATAATGTTGAGGAATTTATTTAGGAGATTTACTAAGAACGTAAGGGAATATACATACTTGTTATGTATACTTTCATTCGTTAATAAATTTTTACCACAAACCCAACTTTTACTCCAAATGGTAACAGAACTCAAAAATATTCTATGTATCCTAATTGTATAAGGTTACAAATATTAACACATACCATTTAGATTAGAAAAACTATTTTGTAATAACCAGGGACTTCACGTAGTCCAGTGGTAGGCGATTAATCCCAATCGCACTATGGTTGTGGGTTCGATACCCACAGCTTTGTCCGACGCGATGGGTTGTCACTCGGTCTGCTTGTTGTCCTTTTTATAAATATCCAAAAATAAACTTAACAATAGTATCCAATGTAAAATATAATCCATTCCAACCTTTATAGTTATCCAAAATACTTCTGTCCAACTCACAGTCCAGATTTTATGAGGAAGGTAAACATAATGAAGCTCCTTTTTTTCCTGCGTAACAACATGTGAACACCTTCATCATGTATTCTTTCAAAACACTGCAACATACTGAATTACCATAAATACTTATTGATTACATTCATGATCCCTTATTCCTTATAGAAAACTAGATATACTCCTTCTATCCAAAAATGTATACAAATCATTAATCAGTTTCAAGGATGTTAAGAATATCCAACATAATTTATCCGAATCAATCATGTCTTATTCCAATATCACTATCTCGGTATCAAAACCATATTATGGTTTATCTTTCTCTCAACCATATATTTTCCAAAAATTTAACCTACTGTGGAGTAACTTTTCTTGGTTCCACACAATCTCAAGTCCTAGATAAAATAGTACTGCAGTACAATCCTTATATACTCCATAATTATTATAACCTGTACATCATTGATACAACACTCAAATTACAAAATTCTTTAATAACAACATAAGAAATCTAATCATTATTCCTCATCTGTGGTAGTATCATAACTTGATTATTATCCAATAACATCATTTGGGGCATACTCTGATGATTTGAACATTGGTTTGCGTAGTGTCCCCACTCCTTGCAGATGAAGCATTGTACATTTGAAACCTTTTTCTTACCCTTGCAGTTACGCACTTGGAGTCCTTTTCCTCCACACTTATAACAAACTCCCATTCCCTTCAGGAAAATTCCAAGATGTTTCTTCCCACAGTTATCACATATTGGAAAATTCTTCTTTTCCCTCGTCCCTTTATCCATCATTCTCTCTTCCATCCTTTTCTTCTCTTTCATCCCTTCAAATCCATAAGACTCAGAGAATTCTCTACTTATCTTATTAACACATGATACTATTTCATCATATGTTGATAACACATGGGAGAACATTTCCCTTCTAAATGTTGGCTTAATACCATGAAAGATATGATCCTTCTTACTCTTTGGATCATACGTATTGATGGAGTTCACATTCCTTCTACTGGGCGCCATTTCTATACAATGCCATAAACTAGGTTAGTTTATGAATCAAAATACATAATAACAAACTTGAAAACACTTATAATAAATTGAACTATTTATGGATATAATCCATAATCATAAAAATGTTTTCTTTGAGGATGTATATAATCATAACCCTTCATAGTGGTTTGTAAAGAAAATGAGAATTATCCTAAGCATATCCCCGGGAGTGCCGTAACCAAAAGTGCAGCAAGGCCCGTTGTCGTGCACCAGTTCCCGTTCGAGTCTAGCTCAAAGCGGTGTTTTCGGGTTTTACCCCTAGGTACATATGTGCCAGAGCCGCCTCTACCTGCTCGTATCCAGACAAGGATGTATTGCTCGGAAAACTCACAAAATCTCTATAATACCAAAATTCTAGGAAGTTCTTCTATACTAATCCTTAAAGTATATCTTTGGGCTATATGCTCTAATCAGAGTTTATCTAAATCTAGCTTCCAAGGTTAGTACTAAACAGCCTCTGATACCAACTGTAACGCCCCGACCCCAGCTACCCAGAGTCGGTGCATTACTTCATAACATTGGCATGATCACAAAAGATCAATTCTCTAAAGACCGATTAGTTTAGTAGCCTTGGAAACACTAGATACATTCATAAACGTTACATTGCATCCTAAAGTGAAAAACTACTACAACATAGTCTCCATATTCCACACTTATATCCTCTTCAGACTATCCCTGCAGGTCATTCATAAAATACTTCTTCACATCCTGGAAAATATTAAAACATTGAAAGGGGTGAGCTCGGATGCTGAGTAAGGTTAACAATATAGAGGAAGCTTTCAAAAATAAACATAAAAATTTAAGGCAGTGTATAACTAAAACAAAAGCCTTTTAAACTTGAACTTCAACATAATATGGCAAAAGTAAAATGAGATAATGCCATTCACTTCTTCACATGGATATTCTACTGGTCGAATAATCACATGAAATATCAATAACCACTTTCATAATGATGGAATGCATAATGCCAGACTATCATAACCACGTAGTCAAGGCCTCGTGCCAAGACCACAAATAAGATTTTGTCAAGGCCTCGTGCCAAGACACTAGTTTGTCTCATGAGACCTGCTGATGCATCGAGGAGCTATAGCGGGCTCCACCCGTCACTTATTAAGTCCAATGCATTCCTCATATGAATAGGTTTAAACATATCATAAACCATAACATAATCGTATCACATAAAACATGCATAAAGGAAACATAACATTTCCAAATTTCAATCATAAGATATCAATACAACACATTGATATAAAAAACACTTTCAAAACCATTTTCAATACCAAAATAAAAGAAAGTTAAAACTTTGTATTTATTTTTCATTAAAAAAAAGTGATGGCTTTTAGAGGAAGCCTAAACTCAAACAATGGTCACGGCGGTGGAGAAGACATTGTCGCCACATATGTACGGAAAGAAAAACATTCCCTTTTTTTCGTTTAGTAAAATGATTCGTATAAAAAGATTCCTTTTGAATAAACGTAAAATTCAAATGGGTTTATACACCGTATAAAAGAAATTTGTGTATAAAACCAAATATGCCTCAATGAAAGGAGATTGAGACAAAGTCCTTAAAAAGATAATTTTTAAAATAAAATAGATCTATTATGTGTATCCACAATAGGTACACATAAAGAAAGTAAAAATACAAAATTGGACATAATAATATCATGACATAATTTTAAAGTAGGAGATTAACCCAAAGAATGGAAGTTGGGTTAAGAAATTCCCTTACCTTGCGTCTTGTCCTGACTCGACCATTCTTTAAACTCCTGAATAATAAACTAGAGTTAATTTATATTTACTTAAGAACCTTTTTCATGTTCATTATTCCATTTATATCACTTATTACCATGTTATGAACATTATTTAATTATTTAAGTTAATAACGGTCGTTTTGTCGATCTTTGGTACTTGAGTCAAAAATAAACTTCTTATAATTACAAGTTGTTCATGTGGTGAAATATCCATTTTATCCAGAATTATATTCATGATGTAGATATCATATATATCATATATATACAGTATATACATTCATTCATAATGTCACATAACATTTAGAGGTAAGAAATGAAATGCACCGTTCATGGAGACGGTAAGCCGTACGTACGCATGAATGCTAATTTCATTTCTATTTCGTATTTAATGGAATGAAATCATAATGATATAAATTTATAATATAATTAGAGTATAATATAGTGTATAATACCATTTAATCCATCCTTTATACATCCCACATATGGCATTAACGATTCAAATCACTTTGAGGGGGCGGTAGTCCGCACTTCCTAAAATGAAATTATCACGTTTTACCTATAATGGAAATCATAAAGTATGCCATAAATGAGAAATACAGAAGCATAAGTAAAAAATAAACATATTTTATATCATATATAAATATAGTGACATCTTAATGGCCACCTTTGAAGGTGTTATATGAGTGTTGAACAATCATCGTTTCGTGAGGCAGAAATTTGCCATCCACAAAAACCGTATGTTCTTTAACCATTAGATGTAGGTGTGTGTAAGTGTAGCTCTAATCCTTCTTATAAAAACATCCTAGTATATTGAGGATACTGTTGTTGTTACAAAAGAAATGAATAAAAAGATTTTAGGGGGTTGGAGTAGAAAAATAAAACAAAACAGCATTAGAGAAGACATTACCTCAAAATCGGGTAACTCTTTTTGATTTGAGCCAAATGCTTCCTTGGGAAGAGTTATGCCCAAAGTGAGGCTTCTAGGAGTAATAGGGGGAAGTTGGGAGAGTATTGGGGCAGAGGTTGGCCGAGCCAAATGGTTTGAAGGTGTGAATAAGGTGGGAGAGGTGGGGGCCTTTTATAAGTGGAGAGGAGGGGCTCTTTTGGAAAGATTGAAATGTTACATTATTATACAATGCTTCTCGGATTCTAAAGGTCCCACACTTATATAATTCGTGTATAAGGTGATAAGGGTTCTAAATCTCCTCATACAATAGTCTTTGGACAAGTGTAAGCCTTGGATTTTGCATTATCTTCTCATTTTATTTAAATCGTTAAATAATGAGGTCATCGCTGCATCATAATGATGTCATAAATAATTTAATTTATTTAATGTCTAAAAATTATAAAACAAATACTATGATGTAGGAAATCTTTTTAGCTTTCTAATTAATATTTATAGTCAAAATTTGGACTTGTTTAACCCCAATTAAAAACTATTTTAGTAAAACAACTCATGTTTGTGTCGATTTAATTTTAACATTAAATAAATATATATTAATGTCATTTTCCAACCAAAGTGGCTCCATGGGGTCCCCAAGTTGACCCATGGGTTGTCTGGGTCGGACATGACTCATCCAATAGTAGTAGGACAAGTGTCAAGCTCATATCATATTATTAAAACATTGTTTTTACCTTAAACTACACTAATTACCTCTAATCGCGATTAAGAACTTAAAAGTTACTATTCACCAAAAAATTATTTTAATCTCATTGAACCACATTTTACTTCTTAATGACAACCATGTATGTCGGATTTTTGAAAATCAAATCACAGAAGTGGTAATATTTCATTTAAACGAAAAATCAGTTATTTAACTACCACTTAGTGGTTTCACTATTCATCAAAAATTGAAGTTTTTCAGAACAATGCCAAAATTTCACCCTAAGCTATAATTGATATTCCAAATTAAAAAATTATGTCTATTTTACAAAATTCCAAACATATAAGTTCCATTAATTAATTTTATAATTAATTCCCGCTATCACAACAAATAGCGTGTTTTAAGAAACAATTTATATCAAAAGATTGACAATTGTTTATGTCCAATTTCAATGTTAAATTAATTCTAATGACCACCATTGGATAAAATGGTAAAAATATATTATAATTATACTTTAAAACCACTAAATAGTATAATTTATCACTATAAATTATTTTGATTAAAAAAGTTGTTTTTAAGTATTTTTCACAATTCATAAAAAATTAGAAGTTCTCAGAAAAATACCAAAAATTCAACATAGGCTAATTTCGATATTACGAATACAAAAATGAAGTCCATTTTGAAATATAAAATTTCTATAATTTTAAAAAGTGGTTATTACTATTCATAACAGCTACTTTGATTAGTCGCGGTGTTTTAGAACTCGAAGTTGCGTACAATGCAAGCTATTGCATTATTGAATGAGAAGTGTATCGTGGAAGCTCGGGGTGTTACATTCTCCCCTACTTCAATAAATTGCGTCCTCGAAATTTGAAATTTTTCTTGGAAAATAAATGGTTGAAAATTGAAAATACCTTTGTAGAAAACCCACATCAGAAATAAGGTTAATAAAAATATAACTTTAAAAGAAAGAAAGATAAGTACAAAGGTCACCCAAGATAGCCCATACTAGGATTCTATGAAAATATGGATATGGAAGAAAAACAAACCATCAAGGTCTGATGGAGAGTTGTAGAAAACTGGATTAGTAGAAAGTTTAACCACAAGAAAATCACAAACTTGTGATTGGTTAAATGGTCATTGAATCCCCAGTTGGAAAAGTTAACCGACAACATTTTTGTTTTAAGTTACCTTTTATAATTTTGAGGAATTTATTTAGGAGATTTACTAAGAACGTAAGGGAATATAAATACTTGTTATGTATACTTTCATTCGTTAATAAATTTTTACCACAAACCCAACTTTTACTCCAAATGGTAACAGAACTCAAAAATATTCTATTTATCCTAATTGTATAAGGTTCCAAATATTAACACATACCATTTAGATTAGAAAAACTATTTTTTAAAAACTAGGGACTTCACGTAGTCCAGTGGTAGGCGATTAATCCCAATCGCACTATGGTTGTGGGTTCGATACCCACAGCTTTGTCCGACGCGATGGGTTGTCACTCGGTCTGCGTGTTGTCCTTTTTATAAATATCCAAAAATAAACTTAACAATAGTATCCAATGTAAAATATAATCCATTCCAACCTTTATAGTTATCCAAAATACTTCTGTCCAACTCACAGTCCAGATTTTATGAGGAAGGTAAACATAATGAAGCTCCTTTTTTCCTGCGTAACAACATGTGAACACCTTCATCATGTATTATTTTAAAACACTGCAACATACTGAATTACCATAAATCCTTATTGATTACATTCATGATCCCTTATTCCTTATAGAAAACTAGATATACTCCTTCTATCCAAAAATGTATACAAATCATTAATCAGTTTCAAGGATGTTAAGAATATCCAACATAATTTATCTGAATCAATCATGTCTTATTCCAAAATCACTATCTCGGTATCAGAACCATATTATGGTTTATCTTTCTCTCAACCATATGTTTTCCAAAAATTTAACCTACTGTGGAGTAACTTTTCTTGGTTCCACACAATCTCAAGTCCTAGATGAAATAGTACTGCAGTACAATCCTTATATACTCCATAATTATTATAACCCGTACATCATTGATACAACACTCAAATTACAAAATTCTTTAATAACAACATAAGAACTCTAATCATTCTTCCTCATTTGTGGTAGTATCATAACTTGATTATTATCCAATAACATCATTTGGGGCATACTCTGATGATTTGAACATTGGTTTGTGTAGTGTCCCCACTCCTTGCAGATGAAGCATTGTACATTTGAAACCTTTTTCTTACCCTTGCAGTCACGCACTTGGTGTCCTTTTTCTCCACACTTATAACAAACTCCCATTCCCTTCAGGCAAATTCCAAGGTGTTTCTTCCCACAATTATCACATATTGGAAAATTCCTCTTTTCCATCGTCCCTTTATCCATCATTCTCTCTTCCATCCTTTTCTTCTCTTTCATCCCTTCAAATCCATAAGACTCAGAGAATTATCTACTTATCTTATTAACACATGATATTATTTCATCATATGTTGATAACACATGGGAGAGCATTTCCCTTCTAAATGTTGGCTTAATACCATGAAAGATATGATCCTTCTTACTCTTTGGATCATACGTATTGATGGAGTTCACATTCCTTCTATTGGGCGCCATTTCTATACAATGCCATAAACTAGGTTAGTTTATGAATCAAATTACATAATAACAAACTTGAAAACACTTATAATAAATTGAACTATTTATGGATATAATCCATAATCATAAAAATGTTTTCTTTGAGGATGTATATAATCATAACCCTTCATAGTGGTTTGTAAAAAAAATGAGAATTATCCCAAGCATATCCCCCGGGAGTGTCATAACCAAGAGTGCAGCAAGGCCCGTTGTCGTGCACCAGTTCCCGTTCGAGTCTAGCTCAAAGCGGTGTTTTCGGGTTTTACCCCTAGGTACATCTGTGCCAGAGTTGCCTCTACCTGCTCGTATCCAGACAAGGATGTATTGCTCAGAAAACTCACAAAATCTCTATAATACCAAAATTCTAGGAAGTTCTTCTATACTAATCCTTAAAGTCTATCTTTGGTCTATATGCTCTAATCAGATTTTATCTAAATCTAGCTTCCAAGGTTAGTACTAAACTACCTCTGATACCAACTGTAACGCCCCGACCCCAGCTACCCAGAGTCGGTGCATTACTTTGTAACATTGGCATGATCACAAAATATCAAGTCTCGAAAGACCGATTAGTTTAGTAGCCTTGGAAACACTAGATACATTCATAAACGTTACATTGCATCATAAAGTGAAAAACTACTACAACATAGTCTCCATAGTCCACACTTCTATCCTCTTCGGACTATCCCTACAGGTCATTCATAAAATACTTCTTCACATCCTGGAGAATATTAAAACATTGAAAGGGGTGAGCTCGGATGGTCAGTAAGGTTAACAATATAGCGGAAGCTTTCATAAATAAACATAAAAATTTAAGGCAATTTATAACTAAAACAAAAGCCTTTTAAACTTGAACTTCAACATAATATGGAAAAAGTAAAATGAGATAATGCCATTCACTTCTTCACATGGATATTCTACTGGTCGAATAATCACATGCAATATCAATAACCACTTTCATAATGATGGAATGCATAATGCCAGACTATCATAACCACGTAGTCAAGGCCTCGTGCCAAGACCACAAATAAGATTTTGTCAAGGCCTCGTGCCAAGACACTAGTTTGTCTCATGAGACCTGCCGATGCATCGAAGAGCTATAGCGGGCTCCACCCGTCACTTATTAAGTCCAATGCATTCCTCATATGAATAGGTTTAAACATATCATAAACCATAACATAATTGTATCACATAAAACATGCATAAAGGAAACATAACATTTCCACATTTCAATCATAAGATATCAATACAACACATTGATATAAAAAACACTTTCAAAACCATTTTCAATACCAAAATATAAGAAAGTTAAAACTTTGTATTTATTTTTCATTAAAAAAAGTGATGGCTTTTAGAGGAAGCTTAAACTCAAATAATGGTCACGGCGGCGGATAAGACATTGTCACCACATATGTACAGAAAGAAAAAAATTCCCTTTTTGTCGTTTAGTAAAACGCTTTGTATAAAAAAGATTCTTTTTGAATAAACTTAAAAGTCAAAGGGGTTTATACACCGTATAAAAGAAATTTGTGTATAAAACCAAATATGCCTCAATGAAAGGAGATTGAGACAAAGTCCTTAAAAAGATCATATTTAAAATAAAATAGATCTATTATGTGTATCCACTATAGGTACACATAAAGAAAGTAAAAATACAAAATAGGACATAATAATATCATGACATAATTTGAAAGTAGGAGATTAACCCAAAGAATGGAAGTTGGGTTAAGAAATTCCCTTACCTTGTGTCTTGTCCTGACTCGACCGTTCTTTAAACTCCTGAATAATAAACTAGAGTTAATTTATATTTACTTAAGAACCTTTTTCATGTTCATTATTCCATTTATATCACTTATTACCATGTTATGAACATTATTTAATTATTTAAGTTAATAACAGTCGTTTTCTCGATCTTTGGTACTTGAGTCAAAAATAAACTTCTTATAATTACAAGTTGTTCATGTGGTGAAATATCCATTATATCCAGAATTATATTCATGATTTAGATATCATATATACCATATATATACAGTATATACATTCATTCATAATGTCACGTAACATTTAGAGGTAAGAAATGAAATGCACCGTTCATGGAGACGGTAAGCCATACGTACGCATGAACGCTACTTTCATTTCTATTTCGTATTTAATGGAATGAAATCATAATGATATAAATTTATAATATAATTACAGTATAATATAGTGTATAATACCATTTAATCCATCCTTTATACATCCCACATATGGCATTAACGATTCAAATCACTTTGAGGGGGCGGTAGTCCGCACTTCCTAAAATGAAATTATCGTGTTTTACCCATAATGGAAATCATAAAGTATGACATAAATGAGAAATACAGAAGAATAAGTAAAACATAAACATATTTTATATCATATATAAATATAGTGACATCTTAATGGACACCTTTGAAGGTGTTATATGAGTGTTGAACAATCATCGTTTCGTGAGGCAGAAATTCGCCATCCACAGAAACCGTATGTTCTTTAACCATTAGATGTAGGTGTGTGTAAGTGTTGCTCGAATACTTATTATAAAAACATCCTAGTATATTTATGATACTGGTGTTGTTACAAAAGAAATGAATAAAACGATTTTAGGGGGTTGGAGTAGAAAAATAAAACAAAACAACATTAGAGAAGACATTACCTCAAAATCGGGTAACTCTTTTTGATTTGAGCCAAAGGCTTCATTGGAAAGAGTTCTGCCCAAAGTGAGGCTTCTAGGAGTAAGAGGGGGAAGTTGGGAGAGTATGTGGGCAGAGGTTGGCCGAGCCAAATGGCTTGATGGTGTGAATAAGGTGGGAGAGGTGGGGGCCTTTTATAAGTGGAGAGGAGGGGCTCTTTTGGAAAGATTGAAATGTTACATTATTATAAAATGCTTTTCGGATTCTAAAGGTCCCACACTTATATAATTCGTGGATAAGGTGATAAGGGTTAAAAATATTCTCATCCAATAGGCTTTGGACAAGTTTAAGCCTTGGATTTTGCATTATCTTCTCATTTTATTTAAATCGTTAAATAATGAGGTCATCGCTGCATCATAATGATGTCATAAATAATTTAATTTATTTAATGTCTAAAAATTATAAAAAAATACTATGATGTAGGAAATATTTTTAGCTTTCTAATTAATATTTATAGTCAAAATTTGGACATGTGTAACCCCACTTAAAAACTGTTTTAGTAAAACAACTCATGTTTGTGTCAATTTAATTTTAACATTAAATAAATATATATTAATGTCATTTTCCAACCAAAGTGGCTCCATGGGGTCCCCAAGTTGACCCATGGGTTGTCTTGGTCGGCCATGACTCATCCAATAGGAGTAGGACAAGTGTCAATCTCATATCATATTATTAAAACATTGTTTTTACCTTAAACTACACTAATTACCTCTAATCGCGATTAAGAACTTAAAAGTTACTATTCACCAAAAAATTATTTTAATCTCATTGAACCACATTTTACTTCTTAATGACAACCATGTATGTCGGATTTTTGAAAATCAAATCACAGAAGTGGTAATATTTCATTTAAACGAAAAATCAGTTATTTAACTACCACTTAGTGGTTTCACTATTCATCAAAAATTGAAGTTTTTCAGAACAATGCCAAAATTTCACCCTAAGCTATAATTGATATTCCGAATTCAAAAATTATTTATATTTTACAAAATTCCAAAAATATAAGTTGCATTAATTAATTTTATAATTAATTCCCACTGTCACAACAAATAGCGTGTTTTAAGAAACAATTTATATCAAAAGATTGACAATTGTTTATGTCCAATTTCAATGTTAAATTAATTCTAATGACCACCATTGGATAAAATGGTAAAAATATATTCTAATTATACTTTAAAACCACTAAATAGTATAATTTATCACTATAAATTATTTTTATTAAAAAAGTTGTTTTTAAGTATTTTTCACAATTCATAAAAAATTAGAAGTTCTCAGAAAAATACCAAAAATTCAACATAGGCTAATTTCGATATTACGAATACAAAAATGAAGTCCATTTTGAAATATAAAATTTCTATAATTTTAAAAAGTGGTTATTACTATTCATAACGGCTACTTTGATTAGTCGCGGTGTTTTAGAACTCGAAGTTGCGTACAATGCAAGCTATTGCATTATTGAATGAGAAGCGTATCGTGGAAGCTCGGGGTGTTACAACAACCCTCACTCTCCCCTCTCATACGCGATGCACCCTCAGCTGGGGTTCCCCATTTGATGCACGACCCCCCTCTCCACAGTACCTCTCCTTCATTTATCTTAACCATATTTCCACCAATTCATAGTTTTATTCTTCATGGTAAGTCTCCATACTCCATCCTCTTCCTTTTTCAGCCAAATTTCAACCTCCTTGTTGTGCTATTTTAATTTAGCTGAACACTAGGTCAAGGTTTAGCTAGATTTTGATTTCTTATTTTGTTTTTAGGGTATAGAACGGGTTCTTCAGGTCTTTCTCCTGCATATTCCATCAATAACCACATAAGGAGAGGTTTTTTGGGGTGTTTTGGTTTGTCGACAATGTTTTGGGGTAAATTTTTCCATCTGTTACGTTGGTTCACACCTCTTTTATTAGGGTATTTGAGTCTTGTTAACTTCCTTTAAAATAATTAGTAGGGTGTTCAGCTATTCAATGTGATTTCGGGCCACCTTCACCATATGAGGTGAGGTTTTATTATTACTAATTGGTTTCACACCATCCTTTTTTATGTTATTTATTGTTTTAAGGTTTCTAGTAATTTTTTGTGTAGTGTGTTGGACCCTTCTGAGTGATTTCGAGTCGTCAGGTCTAATGAGACTAGTTTTCATATGAATAAGTAAGTATATATATGTAGGTTACCCTGTTATATATATATATATATATATATATATATTAATCCATGGTAGTGAATATAAATGTATGGAGATAGGTGTGCTTGTGTGAGTGTGTGTGTGTGAAAATGCATTCATAGGTGAGTGGAAACTAGTATATGAATATAAGTGTATATGTAAGGATCCCCTTAAACATTTTCACTGCCATGAGGATATGCACATAGGGGATAGGTGTCCTTATATGTATGTGGAGGTGAATATTCTCAATGGGGGTAGCAGAAACTTCTAGTTAGAAAGCATCAAGAGCTAAAGTGATTGTCTTGGATCCACCCTGAGCTATGATTCATTTCATTTCCCTTTTAATTTATGCAAGTGTTAATTAATTAATTGTTCATTATTTCACTGTTATTAATGATTTTACATTTATAATGGTTTTTATTAAGTTATCCTCTTTATTGAAATGGAATTAATTCTTAAATAAGATAAATGAATGTTTGATAAAAAAAATTCATGGTTTCGTAATAAAATCCCTCCAACGGAGGTGAGCTGTCTTCAAGATAAGAAGTAGGAAATAGAATTCTATGTGTGCCAACTCTATTGTCTTGGTTCTTTTCTTATACCTTGATGTCATGTTTGGTATGTATCATTTTTAGAACATGTACCTTACTAATGTTCCGAAATGAGTTTCTTCATTATGGCCTTTTATTTTTTCCATGAACACCTAAATAATTTTGGCTAAACATTTAAATGTTATTTCCATTGAGATATGGGAATTAAATGGAATTGGTTAGGATGTATTAAATGATATAGATTCATATTTTAAATTAAATCACCATAAAACTTGTAACTTAAATCAACTTTCCATTTTTAGGAATATTGAGTGTGGATACTTTGAGTAGGATGGATCACATTTAATGAATGGTTTCTCTTGGAATGAATTAAGAAAACTTGACATATTTAGGATGGGTTAGTCCATGTCCCTACTTTATGCTTTATAAATCACTATACATCAATTGAAATGGTATATACGGGATTGGGAATAGCTAATAGCATGCATGAGAGGGATTTCCCTCATGCTTTGAAATGAACATGTGACCATGCCTTGAATGATGTTTAAATTGAAATGCCTAAGATGGTTTTTCTTTATATTACATGTATAAATGATTATAAATATGGTATGGATATTTTAAATTCATAAGAGGTGTTGGATTATGCATTATATTATAATTATGATATTGATCTATGTAAATGATTATGGATGGGAGGCATTCTTACCCCATGCCAATTATATATACATTTATGGATGGGAGTCATTCTTATGCCATGCCAGTTATATATACGTCTATGGATGGGATGCATTATTACCCCATGACATCTTATTATATATGTACGGGTGGGATTCATGATTACCCCATGCCAGTTATAACCACTATACATATATGGAAGGGAGGAATTCTTACTCCATGCTAGTATATAAATGATTATGGATGAGAGGCATTCTTATCATATGCCAGTTATCTTCTATTTATGGATGGGAGGCATTCTTACCCCATGCCATATTGTTATATTTGTATGGGTGGGAGTCATGATTACCCCACGCCGGTTATAACCTCTATACGTATATGGATGGGAGTTATTCTTACCCCATGATAGCTTGTTATATATGTATGGGTGGGAGGCATGCCTACCCCACACCAGTTACAACCTCTATATACATGTATGGATGGGAGGAATTTATACCCCATTCCAGATATTATATATATATATATCTATATGTATATATGTATGTATGTATGTATGTATGTATGTATGTATGTATGTATGTATGTATGTATGTATGTATGTATGTATGTATGTATGTATGTATGTATGTATGTATGTATGTATGTATGTATGTATGTATGTATGTATGTATGTATGTATGTATGTATGTATGTATGTATGTATGTATGTATGTATGTATGTATGTATGTATGTATGTATGTATGTATGTATGTATGTATGTATGTATGTATGTATGTATGTATGTATGTATGTATGTATGTATGTATGTATGTATGTATGTATGTATGTATGTATGTATGTATGTATGTATGTATGTATGTATGTATGTATGTATGTATGTATGTATGTATGTATGTATGTATGTATGTATGTATGTATGTATGTATGTATGTATGTATGTATGTATGTATGTATGTATGTATGTATGTATGTATGTATGTATGTATGTATGTATGTATGTATGTATGTATGTATGTATGTATGTATGTATGTATGTATGTATGTATGTATGTATGTATGTATGTATGTATGTATGTATGTATGTATGTATGTATGTATGTATGTATGTATGTATGTATGTATGTATGTATGTATGTATGTATGTATGTATGTATGTATGTATGTATGTATGTATGTATGTATGTATGTATGTATGTATGTATGTATGTATGTATGTATGTATGTATGTATGTATGTATGTATGTATGTATGTATGTATGTATGTATGTATGTATGTATGTATGTATGTATGTATGTATGTATGTATGTATGTATGTATGTATGTATGTATGTATGTATGTATGTATGTAGTAACATGATCAAACTATTATCCCGGAAATGAGCCGAAGCTGTTATAGTCACCAGGTGTCCCTTAGGAACCTGGATGGGTGTTATTTATTTATTTAGTTAGGTTTATTAAATTCTCCATACCTTCACACTATCTAATTTATATTCCACTGGATTTGGATTCACATTGTGGGTCCCAGCCTAGTGAGATTGTATCTCACATCCATCTCAGGTAACCTTGGTACCCTAGTAGACCATATATTTGTAGAACCTAGGTTGATTATTGTGTTGGTTATACCTGAGATTTAGGAGAAAAGGACTAAGATGAAACTTGCGATGCTTGTGGAGATCGTCCATGGGGATTTACTGTCTTTTCTTTACTTTTACACTGTGATTTAAAACGTGTTGTATTGTTTGCTAATTTCAGTTATGTTTCATTACCTTATCATACATTCATCTGTTGTATAAACTGGTGTTGACCATTTTTATTAAATCGAATATGTTATTCTTTCATTGCTCTGTTATCTATCTATTTACTACATTTGTTGTTGTATTCTATTTATATACACTAATACCAATGTGAAATCTCTAATATGAGGGTAACGTCTTCCTGCTATCACCTCCAAAGACCCTTTCTGCTATTTGTCAGCATATGGTATATAGGGAGACGTTCTTGAGGCTATATGACCTAATAGTCTGGCTACCAGTTCGATGGTAATTTGTTTTGGGATGTTACATGATTGTTTTCAAACTTATGGATAACAATCTATAGTTTCTTTTTTATGTGTAGGAATCAACCAAACATCAATCCAGCACAATATATGGCCATTATGAATCAAAATGCATGTTTTCTATATAAAATTGTCATTTAAGTATTATTTATAGATATTGTATGTGTTATTTGAAAATGTTTGAATGATCTATGGAATTTAGAATTTACCTTGGTAGGATGAGCTATAAGGTTGTAGTTTTCCTTGAGGATCGTTCTATTTATCATTGAAATATAGGAACTAAATCATCTTACATTTGCGACTATCACAGATCATGTGTTTTACTATAAAAGTATTGTTCGATGGAAGTAACAGATGATGTCTCCCTACCAAAGATAGTTTATGGGCTAGGCAAAAAACCCATCTCTCATACATGCCTAGTATTCTCCTTCCCTAAAACTATTCCAACTGCATCGTTTTGAGAAACCGGTGATTATTTTGAATGGTTCACATCCTAGAATTCTTGAATTTTAACCTGTTATTAAAAAAAATATTAACAATGATTTTTTAAAATATTTGATCTTCATCATGTTATATAATTAACAAAATTTTCATTAGAATTTATTGTTATTTCAAAACTATAAAAACATAATAATGAACACTATATTATAACAAAAAAAGCCTTAAACCCAATTAATTGGGGTTGGCTAGATGTATCAAATGGCTCAAAATTTGAATCATTTTATCTATTTTGTTGGCCTCATTTAATTGGGTTTAAGGCTTGTTAGTTGTTATAATATGTTTTTTTATTATCTTTTTTGTGGTAATGAAATAATATGAAATGGTAATGAAAAGTACTTACTCCACAATCTATGGTAGGTTTATTTACAAAACTGCCATCAGGTTTCCTATGCACTTTAAACTACATCTCTATTTGGACAACAGAGTGACCTAATTCATTCTTCTTTATAAAAAAATATATAAAAATAGTAAAAACCTTGATTTATAGTAAAATGATATAAATAATAATGAATAAAATATAAACCAAAATTGTTCTTTTTCTCAAAAATCTTTGAGACACAGTGATGTGAGGAATGAATTTCTTCTCATGATTCATAGTATTTTTTTAGATAATTCCTAGAAAATTATAAATATTAATAAAATTATAATTTTATTATTTTTATGTTATTAAGATACTATAAAATATGCAATTACCTCATGATATGAATCTCTATTTATATTGACAAAGGGCTTCCATTGCTCATGATAAATTCCTTCATGTATTTTCTCAAACATTTTTTCTAAGCTCGGATGAGTTTCATTAAACTCATTCTATAATCTCCATTTAAAATCTCTCCAATTTTTCCCCAAATTTTTCAAAGTCATTGGGAATGAAATGGGCTCAGGGACATCAAAATGAAAAAAAAACATCTAGAAACAAAAAACATAACACATTATAAGTATATTAAAAAAATTACTCATATATTTTAAATTAGATATCAAGTAATATTAAATTAATATTAACTTTAGTTGAGTATCAAAGACCTATTTTTTCCGATGTAGGAATATAACTCTAATCATTATATTTAATGGGAAATATCACCATCTCATAAGAAATATTCCCAAGATTCTGTTCATATATTCTGGTAGTGTCACTAGTAGGCACCCTAAACTCATCAAATGGAATGATAATCCTGAAATCCTTCAGGTCCCATACATCTTCCCTGTTTATGTTTGTAGCCCTTCTATGGTTGTATTTATTTTTTTGACAAATGAATTAAACAATTAATAAAATATAAAGTCTTTTTGAAAAATGATATACATAACAGTAATGGTAACTCTCCAATACCCCCTAGATGGAGGGGTGACCAACAACACCATCACCATAGGTAAATCAGTTGGTGGGATACCAACAATATATGGGGAAACGACTGGCTTTCTAGTAGCCTCAGGTACAATGGAATCACTAGGATCTATAGAAGATGATGGTAATTGTGGCATGCTCTAAGATTTTGATCATCTTGGATCTTGAATTTTTTTTCTCAATACTCATTCATTTCAAATGGTTAAGGTATATTAAATGTATAAAAAATAAAAATAAAAATTTTATAAAAAGAATAAATAAAAACTTGAACAATTTATATATGTACAGAACACTTATCAAAGAGAATTTTTAATATATTTTCAATACTAAATTTTACATTCAATAATCTTCATCTTCATTATCTACATTTTTTCCATCCTCCATTATTATGATTTCTTCATTTTCACCCTCTCTTGAAAGTTATACTATTTTAATATTATCAGTAAAAACAATTCAATGGTTTTTGGTTGATGACGTTCACTGTCACAAAGCACCAATTGACCTTAATCCACCATATCATATAAGTCTCTCTACTTTAAGTGTACAAAAACACTACAATGTTCATGTATTTCATCATCCACATAAAAAGTTATCTTCTCTTATGATGCCAAGATAAATGGATCATACTCTATATGCTCACCAGTATCCATCAAGCAAGAGAAGTTAACATAAGTAAAATATAACGAATCCTTCATTATACCCCTAACAATGTTGACCCACTTGCATTTGAATAAGACAACTAAAAATTGGACATCATATTTTAATTCAATTATATCATTCAGCTTCCCATATTATACCACCTATTCAAGTGTAAATACACCACTATTTTGAGTTTCCAAGTCTGCTTCATGATAAATTGTATGAAAACTGAAGTCATGAATATTATTGGAATTGAATGTCTTAGCATGCCTTAGAGGACATCAAGCCAAAAACTTCAAATAATTCAATATTTAAGCTCAATTTTCAACATTAATTATCGAGAATAAATTATATAATATTTTAATTTTAATATAGAAAAAAAATAACTACACATCAATTATATTAATATGAGTATATACTTATATGATAGGAAAACCATTTGAAAAGCTCCTTATTAATAAATTTTGTTGATTATAGCTCATATAGAACTCAACTCCATAGTCACCTCTTTTTTTAGTCATAATTATTCAATAAATGGATCTATAATAACACTATTGATTAACAAGAATCTCTGTTCCTATACCAAATCCAATTTAGTTAGTGTAAAATTTGACCCCATTCCAATTGGTCATCCAATAGTTGTAAATATCGATGACTGGTTTTTATATCAAAAATTAGTGGAGATTTCATTAGCTTGTATATCATGATTAAATCTAGACTCAATCAAATTCTTATACCTAGAATATAAGGTCAAGAACTCTACGACTATGTAACCTTAAAAAATAGAGCCTTCTGGTTGAGATTTATTCCTCACATATGATTTCAAATGACCTAAGTATTTATTAAAAAAAATATTAAAATTTTTTTGCAATGATTTGATAAAATTTAATTCACCAATGAAAATAAAAAAATATCAATGTACCTCTAAATTGGATAAATCCATCGATAGTGTACTAATCCACTAAGTTTATCTTCTTCAACCAAATGAATTGAAAAATGAAACATGAATGTGATGAATAAAGGTGGGAATGACATCTTCTAATGACATAGTATCAAAAAAATATTTCTGGAAGTTTATCAAGCTTGGTTGGATTTAGAGTTTTTTTCACAAAACACTCTTTAAAGGTACAAAACTCAACTATACCCATAGTTACTTTTTCAGGTAAATGATTTTGAAAATCCAATGAAAAAAATACTCCATAAAAATATGTGAGTCTTGGATTTTCAATCCATGTAACTTTTGATGTTTTAAGTCAACACACCTCGATATATTACTCAAATATCCATCTGGCACTTTTACATTCACTAAAGTTCAATTTAATACATCTTTATCATGATTTTTTATTGTAAAAATAGCTGAATGATACTTTCAATTCTCATTTTTCCACAAACCATGGTTTATATTCATTGACTCAAAATCCTTATAAGCATTAAGGTGATCCTTCGATTTAGCCATTTCATTAGGCACTGTAAAAATTACATTTTCACATATGTTCTTCTCAATATGAATTACATAAATATTATGATGTATCAAATTAAACTCCCAATAATGAAGTTTTAAAAATATACTCTTTTTATTCCATTATTGTGTTCCAACTTCTTCACATACTATACCTCATACCCTTTTCCCCCCTTTTTAAAATGGATGAAATTTTCTAAATTCTTTAGTGACATACATTGATTGTCCCAAGATTTATGAACTATATAACACCTTCACTAACTTTCTCATTTAAATGTCTCTAGTGAATCATGTCTTGTTAAACCTAAATTTATGAGAAGAATCAATAAGTCGATGATGACACATAAAAAACTATTTTCTTCTATAAGGTAATTATTGAGGTTCAAAATAAAAATTAAAAATTGGACAAGCCAAACTAGTATGAGTGTTCAAACCAGATAAATTTCCTAGTATAGTAAAGTTGCTAATTTTCCACATTAAATGAGCATGCATTTTGAATAGTTTTATCATTGAAGCATCATATATTTCCAAGACATCATCCCATAATTATCACAATTCTATGATTATAGGTTGAAGGTATAAATCAATGTCATTTCTAGTCATTTTCTTTCCATAAATAATCATCGCAATAATGAAAGAATTATTCTTTATACAAATCCATAGAGTTAGATTATAAGGGATCAAAACAACTGTACAAATGATATAATTAGTACTTAAACTAATGAGAATTTTAAAACCATCAGAATCCAATCCCAAACATACATTACAAATATCCAAAGAAAAATATGTATATAGAAAACTCATCAATACATCGTTACTATCCTGATCATGCCACTTCATGTCGTATGCAGTCTTAGAAGACATGAGTAATATTTACAAGTGTGGTTTCAGAGAAAAGTAATGCAATACCTTTTCAGGAGATTTTTTTCTTCTCTTTATTCCTGGGGTTTCATTGATTTATAATCTCTATATTGATCATTGACTTCCATATTCTTGTATGAAATCTTGTTCATTATTCTTTATCAAACTCTTCTCCCCAATAAATCATGAAATCATTAGGGCATGCATGTATCTTTGTATAATCAAGTCCAAGTTTTTTGATGACTTCCTTCATCTCATAGAATGATATAGGGATATTAGTTTCAATAAATTCATCATAAATAAACTATAAAATAATGGAAATTTCTTTTTAGTAATTCCATAGAGACACTTGATATGATACTACTTGAGTATAAAATACAACTTCAAATAATTGGCACACCCTTCATACAGTTCTTATTTTCTATCTTAAAATAATTCATAAAAATCATTTTTTTGGTCACTTAAGTTCTAAAAAAGATTAACATGCTAGGTATCAACTGAAGGTTTTATTGATCTATGAAAATTTTAGATATTTTATTCTGCAAAACCAAATGCTTCATTTTAAAAATTTTGAACTAAACTCTCTTCTGTCAGGTCACTTTTTATGTCATTGGAATTATTTTCATTATTTTGTCTTTCCATAACATTTGATTCACCATACCAAATATATCATACATATCGAGTAAAAAATATTTCAGTATCAAATGATCATATACTTTGTTTCTATTCAACCATCGCTTTAATTTACAATCAGTACATGGACATTTTATTCTGCCATCCAGTAATTGGTTTTCAATTACATAATATAAAAATAATTCCAAACCCTTTTCATATTATGGTGTGTTTTGAGATAAATTAATCCAAATTTTATCCATATGTATTAGGTTGTATTTTCCCTATACATTTAGATATAAATATATAAATGTTTAATCAAATAGGTACAATCAAAAGTAAATATCACCCAACTTCTCCATTGACTCTTTCATAACAACTATAAAGTAAAATGAGATGAATAAAATAATGATATTTTTCTTAATAAACTTATAATATAAAAATATGAATCAAATAAATTATTATTTCTCAAAAACATATATGAATAATGTCATAAATTAGATGACCAAAACATTTTTTCACAACGTAAACCCATGAACATTCCAAAATATATCAAATATGTCTTCCTAAATTGGGAGTTGGAAGATGAAGTGCCTTCCTCTATAAAGATAAAATTAATTTTTTAGACTAAATAATGATCTTTAAAGGTTAGGTTAAGACTCAAGATCATGTTATTTTAAGTCAGATACATGCTTGAAACAATTAATATATAATGATGGAAGTGTGGAAAATAACCTCTACATTAAAGATTATAAATAAGTACCAATTTTTTATATTTCATATGTATATGATATTATTTTTATGGAACAAAAAGATAATGGTGTATTCTACCCTATTGTTGTAACTAAAGAGGATTCATTCCGTTGAAAAATTATCTATATTGATCAATTCCCAAACCATTTTCCATGATCTAACTAAGACCAAGAACATCCCTTTAAAAATATGAATACAAAGTTTACTTTATTTAGAAATCACGATATGACATTCATACCCAAAATATTCAACTCTATATTTCTATATTCTTTTGACCTAGTTTATAGTAACTTTATGTTGTTATGTGAATTATATAAATAAACTCTTTTCACATAACATCGAATTGGATGTTCCTTCAATTTGGGATAAACATAAAAAAACATGATGTTAACATAAATTTTAATAATGAGTATTTTTATTTTCAAATCAAATGATAAAAATTTAGTCATTTGAATCAACAAAAAACAAACCGCACACTATAATTAGTCCTCTTAAAAATAATGTTAGTAAAAATAACATCAAAGAAACTATGTTGCTTGTTCTAGTTACTGTATCCAATAATTTATTATCATGCATATAAAACTTAACCCTAAATTCTCTATCATTATTTTATAGATTTTATTAAACTAAATGATTACTCACATATACATAAAACTTGAATAATTTTGATTAATTTAAAAAGGGTCTAATATCTCATTTTTAAGGCCTTTATATTTAGAGACCTTTCCAATGATGGTGATGAAACCATGTGTGACCCCAAACCCTACCACCAATAGGTCATGAGTTGGAAAATAATCTTAATTATGTATATGTCAAAAATTGGAACCCTTAACATATATATAACAAAGTGGAATTCATTAATATCAAATAAAAACCATGAAATTATGAAGGATCTAGATTCCATAACTGACTAATATCATAAATGAATTTATTTTTTAAATTTAATACACCATAACCCAAATTAATGATTGTTATAACCCAAAAAAATAACTAAAAATACGAAAAAATTCATTATAAACTAAAATTAAATATATACATTATTGTTGAATGAATAAAAAATAAATTATATACTCTTTTTATCAACCATGATTTCCCATCTAATGCTACTCAATAATAGATTTAAGGTGAGGAGGATGCAACCTTTAAGGGGGGTCTACATTGCTGGTGAGGAGGCGATTTAAGATGGGTTGAGGGAAGTCGGAGGTAGTCCACATCGCTACAGAGGATGGGAACCAAGTTGTGGATAGGGAGGTAGGAGTGGGGTCCACATCACTGGTGATGAGGGGAATCATGAGCTAGGGAGAGGGAGGTCGGAGGGGGGGTCCTAAGGTTCGGTATCATAGGGGGTTACAGGGGTCGGGGTCTCCACCAAGAAAGGAGGAGGTAGGTCAACGGGGTGGGGTAATGGGGGTCATGGTGTTGGGGTCACTACCGAGGAGGGGAGAGGAGGAGGTTGGGGGAAGGGTGAAAGGGGAAGGGGTCATAGAGAGTAAGGAGGGTAGGGGGAGGAATTTTGGATTATTTAAAACATTTAATAGAAGATTAATTAAAATTGATCCTAATTGTTCAAAAAAATATAATAGCAGTTTGATCAAACCACCTCTATATGTTTTTTTTAACTAAAATTATTTTTTGGTGGTTATTTTTCCTACACTTTTTTGTGTTTTCATCTATTAGTATCTCATATTTATTTACACATTTTTCCTTATATATCATATAATGTGGGATGGAAATGGCTTTGGATTTGTATTCATAAATATGCATAAAAATAGAGGAACATGATTATGTTGTTGTTTTATTTCATATACAATTATTATGGTAGATTTAAAATATGTTCCAATTTTTTTCAAGTGATTCATACTCTATCCTTGATTTATAGTAGAGGTACATTGGTTTCACTTCCCATTCCTTATTTTTGACACTCATTTTCTATTTCATAAATAAAAAATTCTCAATTAAAGTGATGAATACATGTATTTTCAAAAAATTTATTACCAGCCACAATGTACATGAAAATACATCTCGGCATGATGGCCAGTAAACGCATCCCATGCTTCTTGGATTATCAGGTTTTTCATACAGAAGTGGTGGGTACAAGTTTATTTTCCCTTTGGCATCTTTACGATGAAATCTCATTAGAATTATGTGAAAGCCTCTATGAATCATTCTAGCATTCATTAATACAAATTTATTCTACGAGTCATCTACTATAAAAGAACTCTAAAAGGGATGATTAAGAGTAATCCAAGGATTCATTATTTTATTTTTTAGTAAAATAAATAAAGGATGTCATAATGTTATAGTAATCTCTTCCCACATTAGTGACTTGAGCATGGGCACAACATAGTGCCACAAATATAAATCAATTGCCACATGTTGCTGAGTGATGAGCCTAATGTAACTATTGAACATGACCTTATTGGGGTTATCATGCTGGCCCCACACATTCCATCTGACCTCGAATTTTATGTCTTTGCTTTTCTCCTTAATTATTTTTTTAACACTATCAAACTATGGTGATCCTATTTTTGCTACATAATCGGTCCTTTGTAGACTACCATTTCTTGGGATTCAATATTGTTAATATGTTGTTCCTTTGTATTGGTCGCATCATCATGTGCAGAAGGTTGTCATACCTCTGCACTGGGAGTAGTGATAGGCTGAGAAACCTCTTTTTCCTCAAGAATGGGAGCACCAACATGTGCAGAAGGTCATTGTTCCTCTACACTAGGAGTAGTATTAGGTTGATAGAATTATTGTTCCTAAGGATTGGGAGCACCAATAGGTGAAGAAGTAATTATATATAGAAGTGGATTAATATTTAACTTAGATTACATAAATATAATAGTGAATAGATAATAACATGAGGTAACGTAATGTATATTATTATGATTATTGAACTCTCTTTTTTTAAAAGTATGAAAGGATTTGAAACCTATATCAAGTATCCAAATCCCTTCATTATAGTCTCTTATTACATAAAAACCCCTTCTACATTGGGACCATTGTGAAATGATTGAGACATCCCAATGAAAGGGTCTTCCTTAGTTGAATTTTCATCTGACCCTTCTGTGGTTTTGGATGATAATAGAACAATTGACCACTTTCAGTTTTCATGATCCAGAACATAAAATACTTGTACTACCTGTGATTCCATTATAAATGGTTCTTCTTTGTACCCTTCCTTACTCAAATCCACTTTATCGGATCCCAATTCATCTATTTTTACAACACTCTTATCATCAACCCACATGCATTGAAAAATAGAAACCTGGAATGTTGTATAATTTAAATCCCATATTTTTGTATGATAACAAATTATAAAATATTTGCATAAATTATATTTTTATCCTTAGTACCTAAAACATGCATCGTTTCAGCCACAAGTGTAACTCCACTATTTTTCATGGTAATTCCTTTATCATGTTCATTTTTTTAGAATTTATAACCATTAATTGAATAACCATTGTAAGATAATACATAACACTTGGTCCTCTGGATAGCCATCAAATTCCTTCTAAAATTGAATCCAAACGTTCATCTGAATACTTAAAAATATTTCCTCAAAACTATCCTATAAAATTTTGATTATGTGTATTTGATATCCATTTTTCATCCTTTGATGGATTCAAATACCTAAGAATTTATTTGTGTGTTTCAACATATGAGGAAACCTCTAAAATGTTATGTAAAACATATAGGTGGGACTAATTCTGATCTGTAATATTGATTGTGACAACATCTCTTATAGAAATTCCTTCACCCACAAACTTCCCAGTGTGACAAGATTTTGGTAGACCAATTATTTACACACCAGATAGGTATTCGGTACAGAATTAAATAGATTCCTCAAAAATATATCACTCTGTAATACAACCCTCTAGACGACAACAATTTTTGACATACCCTTTCAAAATCATCATATATATTTTAATGGGGTACATCCATATATAGTGTACAGGACTACATAGTTGAATCTCTCTCTCCAAGTGAACCATCAAGTGAACCATTATATCAAAGAATGATGCTGGTAAGAACATTTCCAATTCACATGATATGATAGAAGTTTACATTTCCATAGTTGGAAATTTCACCGAACCTATAACTTTGATGTATATATATTTGAAAAATAAATAGATATTGGTTAATTTCTGAAATACATTCTCAGTAAAAATGCAACATAAAGCTATAGAAATTAGATCTTGCATCAAAACATGGCAGTCATGTGATTTCAAACCCTTTAAATTTAAATCATCCCATTAACACTATATTATATATATTTGATTAATACCCCTATGGGACCTTTAATTCATTAAAGATGTTTCAAAACTGATATATCTCATGGCTGGAAATCATGTAAGCAGCTGGAGGAAGAAAATTTCATTTTTCACCCTTCACTGGTGCCAACTATTCACATATTCCCATGTCAACCATATCCAACCTATACTTAATTCCATCCTTTTTTTATTGAATTTATTAATGTTCTAATTAAAATATCACATATATTTTTTTCAACATGCATAACATAAAGAAAATTTCTGACATACAGATAATTCTAGTATGGTAATTCAAAAAAAACTGATCTCTTTTTTCAATTGATTATCATAATTTTTTTTGAAAATGGTTTACCAAAATCAGTGTCAACATATTTTACTTTCTCAAGAATTTTATCATGTATTAGTGGAGATGTTTTTATACATTCTTCTAAACTTCCATCGAATGATGCCATCCAAGATCGGTACTTATGTCGTCAGGGTAGAAATTTGTGATGTCCAAAAAACACAATATTTGATGAATGTTTCGACCTAAAAAATGTATACCTTTTTGAAAATGGGACACCCTTGAGTTACTTTAATGATATATACTAAAAATATTTCATAAGAAAGGAAGTCATTTATCATCCCATACAACATGAATCTCAATGTGAAATTTTCATTTGTGTAAGCATCATACAACACAACACCTAAATCCTATAATAATTTAAAATCTTCAATAAATGGATCCAAATAATCATCAATATCATTACCCAGTTGTTTTGGTCCTAATATAATCATAGATAACATGATTTATTTATTTTTCATGTATAACCACTATAGTAAGTTATAATTTACCAACAAAATCGGCCAGTACTATGAGTGCTACATTGAAAACCAAAAGGATTCACTCCATTTGTAGATAACACAATATAAAGGTTTTCAACTGGTTTCAAAATTCAAGATAATCCTGATCAATTCTCTTCCACTAATGAGATTCTATCAATTAATAAAGTTTTCTATCTTTATTTCTTGTATCTACATGCCATGTCAATTTTCTTGTAGACTCCTCACTTCCATATAGGAACCTAAACCTTGGAATGATTAAAAAGTACTATACAAATTTTGTAGGACCCAATTCATCTTTTTTGTATCGAGAATCGCCACACTTTAGGCATTCTTTAAGTTATATTTAGTCCTCGAAAATAGTATACAATCATTTGGACAGGTATGTATTCTTTCAGAGATCATACCCATCAAAAATAGAATTCATTTAGCATTTTATGTTCAAATATGGAGCTCATTATCTTTTGGGAGCATATCATTCAAGAGAGAAAGTAGTTTAGTAAAACTGGTGTCACTTCATTTATTTCCTACTTTCAAATTATATAGCTTTAGTACGACTGACAATGCTGTATATTTAGTACAACCAGAATACAATGGAATCTTTTTACAATTCTTTAACTTCTCAAACAATTTTGGACAGTCACAAATTTTATCTTCAACATTCATTTTCATTTCCTCAATGAAAACTTCATCATCATTTACACTTCTAATAACATCCTTGATATGGTCTTCTTAATTATCCACACTTTTAATCATAACAGATGATCCATTAAATGCATTTCTATACCAATAACTATCTATATTTTATTTTTTCCCCATTTCTATTCCAGCATTTATAACTTTGATCAGTTCTATGATAGATCAAGTGTCCTTTTAAATCCTATGGACTAATTAGTCTTGAATAAAAACAGCATAAAAAAAATGATTTGAGAAGGGTCATATGCATGACTTTTTGAAAACTTGATGAACTCTTTCACCCCATCTTCATACTATTTTGTCATACGATTGGTATCCATCCATTATTTATTTATAGACATCCTATTTGACTGGGTAATATTAATATTTAACAAAATAAATACACAAAAAATGTTCAATTTAATATGGATCTCATGAATTTCTTGACAAAAAATGGAAAGATTGAAAAATGGTTTATCATCCCACATGATCAAAAAAACTTATTGAAGGAAATTTATAAATATTATGGAGGAGATTTAACTTATAAAAGATATTTTTCACTTCATATTTTTAATAATCAAAACACTTTTTATATGATTATAAATGAAGTATAAAATCACATTTACATTATAAAAAACTGACGAAATATGGCTATTGAATATAATAATGTAAAAATAAAAAAATAAAAGCTATATTATTTGAAAACCCTTTTCATAATATAAAATAGAGATATTGAATATAAAAATGGTTTCACAAATAAAAAAAAGGAATTATTATATTTTTTAAAATATTTTCAACCCTGACATTGAATTTATGAAAGTATAAAAGTATTAAACTTTTTATAAATTGATAAAAATCAGCTAAAAAGTAAAAATAAAAAATGTATACATATTTATATGTATATAAAATTATAGACATATATAGAAGTATAAAATTATATATAATTTATACCTCAAAATTAACTTTTTTATTATGAAAAACACTTTTAAAGGGAAAGTGTGAACCCACAAAAACAAAAGAGATCATCCACTAAAAGAAAAAACATAATTATTGAAGGATAGTTTAAGACGGTTGGAGTCGTTTTATAGAAGTATATTGTTTTTAAAATTTATAAAATTATAAAATTATAATATATAAATGTAAAATTTTTAAAAGTATGAAGGCATAAAATTATTCGATTTTAGCCCATTCATAAAACAATCGATCTTGATTTTACAACTAATAGAAAAACTCTAGGTGTACCTTGTGAGTCTCATGAGATATACCCTTGGATTTAATGAAACACACTTTTCAAACCATTCCAAAAATACTAGATAAACTCCACCAATTATACACTTGTAAATAATCAAATTAATGGAACCACGTCATCAATTAAATGAAAATTAGAAATAAAATAAATCTTCCAAGGGTCCCACATACATCCATCAAGTGCGGGAACTAAAGAATCTCAATAGAACCCCCTATTCCAAACCACCAACCAATTAAATTATGTAATGTGATATACCCTTGGATTTAATCTGATATGGCCCAATAATTTATCAAACTGGGACCAACTGTAGGATTATGTTGCATTCTAACATAAGTCACTTGACTAGATTTCACCAATCCTAGAATTTGGGGTACTCCCCACTAGCCCAATACATAAATAGAAGAACTAGAAGGGTTCAATGATCTAGTGTATCATAAATAAATACCTCTCACTTAGTTACTCATGTTCCTATGGTCAACGTAATAGTAATGGTGAGAAATAATCAAGAATCCAAATAATCATCATTAAGCATGAATAATAACTCACTCACACCTCTAATGTTATCATAAGAAATAGCCCCTTTCTTTCCATCATCCGATCACCACATACATCAAATACCACTCATAAATGGAAATAATCATAAGGGGAAATAAGTGGGTCTCACACACCCACACCTTTGAAAGACCATTTAAAATGTTCAAACAGGCCTTTTAGAAAGCCACCAAGAGGTCAATTCTCTATATAATAATTTGAAATCATTTATAATAAATTTAATAAAAAATCACATTTAAATCTCCCTTGAAATAAATTAATAAATTAGTCCACCATTATAAAATCACTTGATTGATTAAAATTTTATCTAAATTGTTGTATCAAATAATGAAAATGAGGTCAATAAAATTTTAAACCTCACATTTTATTTTAAAGAAATATTGAAATATTTTATCAATTCTTGGAGTTTCAAGTATTGCATGAAATTAAAAGTAAAAATATTTTTCTTATTGAGAATTCACTTTGACAACCAAAACACCTTATAAAAACTTAGAATTTATTTATAAAGATATGTCATGAAAATTTTCAAACTCATGGTGTGAATGGTTTATTAAAAAATATTTTTAACAAGTTCCACAATTTAAAAGTTCATAGAATTGAAATGAAAATCACAGAAAAATTGATTTACCTTTCCAATAACACATAAAGGCATTTAATGTTATTATTTGATATAAAAAACATGGACTTAAACATGAAAACAATCATGGTTCTCAAATTCAATAGTAAACACATGGGGTAACCTATCATAAATCAATGGGGAATGGTCCGTAAATTCAAATATTGGATGAACATAGATCAAGAAATTAATCAAATTCCCAAGACACAAATAAATCATAGGAAAAAAGGGTCAAGCCTTAACCATGGGTTCAGCCACGAACAGGTGTGGTGATGATGAAGAAACTAAGGGGGTGAATCTGGTCTGAACAAAATGACACTAAAATGAAAGGGGGTGCCGAACACACTATCAGTCGATTAGAACCAAAAAAAAGTGAACCATGAAGAGAATCATCTTAAAAATACAAAAAAATTATTCAAATAGAATACCTTTAATTTTGAGGGTCTTGATTCGTCGAAAATATCCAACAAAGTCTCAATAGAGATAGGATGTTGACGAGGTGATAGTAGCGGAGGCAGCAGACTTTGGTGATAGCAACGACAACGATGGTGGGGTTCTATGAGACCAGCAACGGTGGCGGGAATGGGGTTCAGAGAGAGTTGCGGCACGGAGGTCATGTGGTTTGGAGAGAGCGGCGGTGCGGTTGAAGTGGGGTTTGTGAGATCGGCAATGCGGTAACAGTCCAGTTCTGTGAAAGCTTGAAGGTGTATGAGAGAAGAAATTTGATTATGGTTCTTTTAAAAGAAGGTATATGTTTTTATCAGCGCTTCCAAAAAGCACTGATAAAGAGGTGTTTTACCTGTGCTAAAATAGAAAGCGCCGATAAAACACCTATTTATGGGCACTTTTTTAGCACAGATAAAGAATAGTATTAGTAGTATTTTTTTAGCGAGGATAAAGGGATATATTTATGAGTGCTAAAAAAGTGCTGATAAAGATCAAATGTTAATAATTTATTTATATTATTATATATATTTATAAAATTATATATATAATTATAACTATAAATAAATAAATATTTATTTATAATTATATTTATATATATTAAATATATTTATAACTATTTGTATATAACTTTATATTTATATATATTTATAAAATTACAAATATTATAAATAAATATATATTTGTTTATAACTATAAAATTCTAATAAATATATTTATTATATTTATTTACAAAATTATAAATATGATAAATATATTTATTAGAATTTTATAATTATTTAAATATGTATTTATTTATTTATAGTGATAGTTATAAATAAATATTTATTTATTTAAATAATTATAAAATTATAATAAATATATTTATTATTTTTATAATTATAATTATAAATGAATACAAATATATTTAAATAATCATAAAATTATAATAAATATATTGATTATATTTATTTATAAAATTACAAATATAATAAATATATTTATTATAATTTTATAATTTTTTAAATAAATATATATCTCTTTATAGTTATAATTATACTCAGATGGTTTAGTATCCAAGCGGGTGCTCGGTGCTAAAATTTATTAATAAAAAAGAAGTACATAACAACGACATAATAAATGTGGCACATAGAGCACCACCAAACAAATAAGTGACAAACAGTGCCACCCAAAATAAATCCAGAGTAAAAATACAACAAAAAATGAGAAAAGGGGCCCAAAATACCCCTAAAGGTTTCCCGTAGACCCAATACATGTTTGTAGTACTAGCTCATTAATTTGACAAACCATCGCACTCCCGAGCACGAAAGCCTAGTCGCCCGCATCCCATTGCCGACACCCACGTTCCAAGGTTATCATTATCATCCTAACATTACCCCTTCCCTCGCACTGCTCCACCCAAATCACTAACAATAAATGCTAGTCGTCAAGCAATTAAAATCCTGAATCCCATGCCAAAAAAATTATCACCTACCACATGTCTTGTGACCGCTCCCCAAAGTCAAAATCTGTGAAATCCAATTACACATGCCTGCATACCTTGATGGACTCCATTATCATCGAATGTCACTAGCCCACTCCTACATCGCCGAAACCTAGCGCACCACCTGAAAAAAATATAGATCCCCATTATTCCCTGCACCAGGTCGCCACCGAGGTTCCCCATACCTGAATGCAGTGACCGCACAATCAGTCGTCATCAGGGTCCCATTCCATGCCAAGATCATCATCTTCTAGCAACCCAAAGTTGAAGGGGACCTTCTTCCGAGATCCCTCACCATCCTTCATTTGAGCACTAGATCAAATCCTGAACGCCACCACTGTACCCACCGAACGCCAAATCTGGTTTGTTTTCAGTGTACCCCAAAGGCATCAGGTCCAACCAGACCTCACCGCCCCCATGATCCCAAACCCTACCGCAAATTCATCACCGATAACCCTCCTGTGAACTTCATCTTCTCCACTGGATTCAACTCGGTCGTATTCATCATCAGTCACAAATATGAATCAATGATGCATGCGTAATTATAATAAATTTATTTATTGTAATTTTATAATTGTTTAAATATAAATATATATATATATAGTTTTAATTATATTTAAAAATTATTTATATATAATTAAAAATTCATAACAATAAATATAACAAATATATTTATTATTTAAAAATATTTATTGTAATTTTATAATTATTTATAAGAACATAATAAGTTAATGGGTATAATATGAATGAATCATATACATAATAAAGTATATATCATAAAAAAAGAGACATCACATATATGAAAAGTATAATAAGGGTGTCAATGTATAAATGAACATTCATGATGAATACATAACATATGCATGCATCATCACAATATAGGTAATCTTAAGATTTAGAAACCCGCAATCATTCCCACAAATAAACTTATGAGCATATAACATCAATTATACTCATGCATCAATATATGAACATAAATAACGGCAATCATGTCCATGAATATCATCATTATCTCATGAGATATATATATATTGACCAAATTCATCAGAAAAATAGTTTTATTTATTTATTTGTAATGATAATTATAATTATAAATAAATATATTTAAAAATTATTTATATATAATTATAAATGTATATTTATAAAAATAATAAATATATTGATTATTTAAAAAAATTATTATAAATGTATAATTATTTAAATATTTATATGAATATATATTTATAATCTTAAAAATACTTTTTTAAAAACATTATATATACATTTGAATTATTAAAATATATATATTCATATATCATATTTATATTAATTATAAATATACATTTTTTTTTAAAGTCTATATAAATAAAAATTATATTTTAACATAAATATAATAATTTTATATTTTTTAATAATAATTTTTATTAAAAATGTTTAATAGTGCTAAGAATTGTGCTAATAAATCTTTCCTTTATCAATAATAAAAAAAATGTTGATAAAGGATACATCTTCATTATCATTTTTTTAGTGTTGATAAATGTAGCCTTTATCATCGCTTTTAACTAGCTTTGATTAATGTGAGGTTTCTATTAGTTATTTATTCTTAGCACTGATAAATAATGGTGCATCCCTTACCTGGATATGTGGTAGTGGCTCCTCCACTGGTTCAACACCTTTGTAGATCGTTGGGCCACCTCTTGTGCCCCCTTCCCCACCAATGCTTCCCCATTCCCCATATCTCTCTCTCTTTCCTGGTGTCTCTTTTTCTGATTGCATGTTTTCCTTCACTGTGATTTGGGCTTGGGTTCTCATCAGAATAATGGAATGGTTGTTTTTTTTATTTTTTAGAAAAGGGGTGTACGGGGGCCTTACCACATAGAGAAATCACAGACATGGGTGGCTCAAATTGGACACATGGTGGTCGCAATTTAGAGTGATGGTTGGCAATTTATCCCAAACGGAGTGAGAAGAAATTCAACAAAAGGCATGTTAGGGTTTAGTCACAGGGTGGGGGCTTAGAATCGGTCGAAACTATTATAAATAATTTCACTGTTTGAAAATTTGTTAGATTTATTATTAATTATGTAAAAAATAATATATATATATATATATAACATTTTTCAAATTCATCACTATTCAATTATATTTATTTGATTACATTTTAAAACCCTATTTTTTTAATTTTTAATAAATAAGAACTATAATAATTTTTTTAGTGTTTAAATAGTTTAAATTTGAGAATTTTGAGAAAACTTCAAGAACCTACAATTTGACCACGTTTAGGGGAAACTGTGTGAGTCAACTTTGGACCATTTATAGGGTAATACAATGAGATTTCACATGGTTTGGGTAATCGTGCACCCTTATTGGTTGACTAAAAACTCTATTTTTCATTTCCCAGTGGTTGGAAAGGAGACCAAAAACTGATATATTCACCAGATGGCTGAACCTATGCTCATCAAGAATTTGTATCTTCTGGTAGTTCTATGCTAAATAATTTCAAATACTCTTACTTATCTTTCTTACTGAGACCACCAGGATTAGGAATTCTTTGTCACCCTAATCACCACTTCTAAGTCACACCTCATGTAGTCTCTAAACATACTTGCAAATGAAGATCAGTAGGAAAAATAAATGGATACACATGATTATATGGCGTCCTAAATCTTTAAATTATCAAAATTACAATGGTAATAATCACTATAGTTGAATTTCCAAATAGACACACAAGATTATGTGGTTCGGACTTTCATCCTACAACCATGGGAGAACAATACTAACTCTTTATATTACCACAATTGGGATTCTAGGAATCATTTTAGTTGAATATCTAGTGATTAAACTTCAATAAAAATTCATGCATTACAATCATACTACATAGAAACCGGCCCTCAACTCTCTTTTATAGAGATCCTCAACTAATAAACCGATTACACCACCATTTTAGAATCATGTTCATCCATCTATCAACTTCACTTTTCTACATTATCCAGTGCTGAATCAACTTCTAAAACTAGTAAATTTATCATTTCCCCCATTTAGAAAATGTGAATCAGTTTTCTCAATACAGCATAAGTATGTGATCTTTCGGTAAACACACCCACATATTGAATGTTGATGTTTACAATTCTATGACAAGGACAAAGTGAGCTATCATATCTTTAACTTTCGATGTGTTAAATATAGTGACTTGAAGAAGCTTAAAAATCCCAAAAATCCTCCACTTGAATATTTCTTCAAGGAAACTCTTCAACATCCTTCAAAATTTTGGTCAAACCATAGCATTTTTTCACATCCATGGAGTGTTCTTCTTCCTCCCTTAATTCAAATGAGTCCCACTGAGGAACAATGTTATCTCAGACTCTCTTGGACTAACACATTCATGAACATATTAGAAATATTTTTCTTCCCTATGATATTTTGTAGCTCTAAAACCATGTCCACCAGCAGATTCCATATGAAGTTGAATTTCTGGTCAATGAGTTTCATTCTTCCATGAAATACCAGATTCTTGGAAAGGTGGATATTACACAGATTATCACAGAATAACATTCCACTTTATGACTATTTTCTTTGCTCCTTCAGCAAGTGCATCAATTAGATCAACTCCTTTCTGGCTTCTATAAATGAAAAATATTCAATTTACATCATAGAAAAAGTAACCACCATTTGTATCCAAGACATATAGCATACCATTTTTCTACCAAATTTACCAGTTTTTCTTTTTAGAGTATTATAATCACTAGTAAAATATGCATCAACAAAACCTTATAGTGGATTATCTCTCCTAGAGCACAATGTTGTATCAACCAATCCCTTCAAGATTCGAATGATCAACTTCACAGGTTGACAATTCTCTTTTCCAGGTATAGACATGAACAAAATTAATACTCTCACTATAAAATAATTATTTTTCTATGTACATGTCATCACATAAATCAAGATTCCAACAACTAAAGTATATGACACTTTTTCCATGTATCATACCTCATCTTCCATTTAAGGTACATGTGCATTGGATAACTAGAGGTTCCCAACAATAGGGGTTCTGACATATTTACATCCATTCATCCCAAATTTCTCGATGATATTCTAGGTGTATTATTTCTAGGATAACACTAGAGTACCAAATATTATTAATCTAACATAGCTTTCTCCTTACCCATGTTCCCCATTTGAGCTTTAATTTCACTTATTCACATGTTGATTCATTCCCTTATAGATTAATATAATGTGATAATTGATGTTAATACCACATAATAACTCACCACTATAATTTAATCTAATGTGAGAATGTTTTAATGTGATGTCAGTAGATAGTTAATCTTACATGTATTTATAATCGAATTTTTTTTTGTTTTGTTTATCAATTTCATATTATTCAATAATATACTATTACAGTAATTAATTTAATTTTCAGAAAGAAACATTGGGAATAGAAGGTCATGTTCCTAGAGATAAAAAAATTATCCAGTAGGAGGAAAAAATATGGAAGCTATGTAAATGCACAGACACAAGAAAAGCTTGTAATTATTTTTATTGATATTTCAGATTTTGATATGTAATTCATAATTAAATATCTTATTTATATTTTCAATGGTGAGCCTTGAAGGCCCTCGATGATAAAGGGGATAAAAAATTTGGCCCAAATGATATTTTGAGATAGTTATTAGGTGAAAAGCATCGGGGAAGAATCTGATTTCTACCTAGTAAAAGCATCGTCCCCATTAGTTATTGGTCCTCATTGAGTGCCTCTCAAATCTCACACACCATCGAGCTTTAAAATGGTCATGTATAATTAGTTGAGGAAAAAAAATTAGCTATATAGGAGAATGAAAGAGTTAAATTGGTCACTGAATAGTTCCTGAAATCTATGATAGTTATAGGTCCATCACTTCCATTATAGGCTTATAATGTTTTTATTTATGTATGGAAACAATGCGCTCTTTATATGATACACTGAGTGATCTCAATAAGGGTCCATGTGGTGGTTGAGGTGATGATACTCCTGGTGATGATGATGATGATGATGATGATGATGATGTTGAAGATGAGGATGCTGGCACTACAGAAGATAATGTTGTTGAGGATGTTAGTGATGATTATGATGAAACAAGTAGTGATGAGGGAGATACTGATCCCCCCATTTTTAAGTTTAAAGTAAAGATACATATGTGTGGATGGGATTTAGTGACTAAAATTGATTGATTGTGTGGATTGTATATGTATGTTATGGTATTGTAAATGGTTTGAAAACTATTTATAATCAAATGGTTAAATGTTAGATATATAATATGTGTACTGTATTAAATGTGTATCGTGGTTTGTATTTTGTTTATAGGTTCTCAAAGAGGTGCTGGATGGGCCTATTGTGCATATAGGGGAGAGTAAGATAAACCAATGGTTCATAGAAACATTGGTATAAATATATGTTAGAAAACATTCTCTACCCACAGTTTCATGAACCGTTGGTATACATCGATACCAATGGTTTACTGAAAACCATGGGTATTCAAATTTTCCCATTAGTTATACCAACTGTTTTAAAGGAAACTATTGGTATAGACCTATATCAATGAAAATATACCCCACAGTTCATAGAACCATTGGTATAGCCTATACCAATGGTTCTATGGCCTATACCAATGGTTTAAAACTATTGGTATTGGGTGATTTTTTAACAGTGCAGCATATCTCAAATAAAACTAACAACATCGTAGTGAATCCTTAGGAAAAGAACACAAGAAAAATAATGGTGGAAAATAGAATGCACCTCATATTTTTAAGACTCGACCACCAGAACCCAAAGATCAATACAAATAGAATATTGTTGGAAGAACCCCAAAACCACCTAGGGTTTTCCAAAAAAAGAAGAGAGAGGGAGAGTGTGATGACCGAATGATAAAAGAATTGGCCAAACAAGAGATATAAATAGGTTTTAATTCATATGATTTATGGTGTAAAGATCATATTTATGGAATAAAATCCATAGATATATAAACTTACATTGTAAAACCAACCTTTAGGCCTGTAAAATCTTTGAAACCTCACCTTATGTCGAAAAGAAGGGTCTTTTAGACTGAAATTAACTTATGGCATAAACCCCCTTCTTAGGACGTAAACCCATTTTACACTCTTCACCTCAATTGAACATAATCTGTAAACCTCCAACCACACAATCCATAAAACACCAACTTACTACATAAACCCCTTTTTATAGCGTAAAAGCCTGTTATAGTTATGATGTGGTTCCAACATCCGTTGAACCTCCTCTAGCCTCATCTGAACACTCTCCATCCACAAAACCAAAAAATTAGTGGGACAATAAGGAATATACCGTAACATTTATCATTATTATTATCATCCCCTAGGGGTGTAGTCTAGTGGTTATGACTTTGAGAGGTCTCATGGAGGTCTTGAGTTCGAGTCTCATAGAGTACTTCGTAGGAGTTAGAAGATTTTCTTTGTAATTTGTACCCCATAACATATACCTATTGTAATCATCAACATCATCATTATCATTATCATTATTATCATAATCATTATCATTAGTATTATCATGTATGTAAACTTGTATCCAAGTGGCTACGACTTCTTTCGGGCATCCCGGATACCCGAGTTTAAATCTCAACCGTGGTGAATTTTTTGAGTCACTGTATAGATACTAAAGTTGGGGACTATAGTTGGGAACTAAAGAAAAATTATCAAATCATACTATATCCAGTGCATTGAATCTCCGACTTTAGTGGGGAACTATAGTGGTACTATTGCGGGCACTGTAGCTACAGTTGTGGCGGGGGAACTATAGTTGGACAATGTGTGGTATTGTATTAGTGGCTTTTGTGGGTTTGTATCGATTGAGGGATGAACCCATGGGTCTGTTGAGTAATTTGGTCAATGGATACAGTTCTACCCATTGGGGGGGATGTTGGCTCGGTTCTCCTAGAGGTTTTGAGTGTGTTTGTTGTCTTCCTTATGAGTTTTACCCCAATTATAGTGTTAAATTATCATTATCATTATCATTATCATTATCATTATCATTACCATTACCATTATCATTATCATTATAATTATCATGATTATGATTATGATTATTCTTATGAACCTCATTTTTCATCTTCTTCATCATCATCATCACCACCATCACCATTATCGTCATCATCATCACCATCATCATTTTTTATCATTATAATTATCATTATTTTTGTTGTTGTTATTATTTATTTGTAAACATATAAGTCAAAATGATCATCACAAAATATCATACTCACCCTAACCATGGTTTTTAAAAATTATACATATTTACATTTAATTTAGAGAATGTAATAAAAAAATTAATAAATATTCATATTCAATTTAGAGAATGAAATAAAATTATTCTATTGAGAATTATACCATCTCCAAGGAAAATAAAATGAATATGTTATTTAGTATTTTCATCCACTTTGGGGGTGATCTTATCCATGTGTTAAATTATTTTTTATCAAAAATATTGAACTAAAATTATTATATATATGTGGTACTTTGAATGTTTGATTTCATTAATATATTTTGCATGAATGATTTATAAAATTATAATGAATTTTGGTATTTAATATTCATTTTGAAATGTTTCTTTAATAAATTATCATGATAAATTCATTATTGTTTTAAAAAATAACAACAATCATAACTTACAAATTTATAATGTAATAATTGTGTACAATTATTCCAATTATAAGTAAAAAAACTTTATTTTGGGTAACAGAATATGTCAATGGTTGTGATCTCTCGAAGGTGACATCAAAAGTAAATAGTAAATTTGATCACCACATGTGAAGATACATGTCAAAAGAAATGTCTAGAGAATATGAGACATACGGATTCATGATGGAATCCAATGATAATGATAGAAGTAGAACTGCTATAAGGTTTAATACCAAGAAGACGATCACGGTGATAACATATTCTGAAATTAAGAGCATGATGTTGATTAAAACTATAAGATATTAAAAACCAGAATCATTTTTTCTGTCATAAACAAAGTGTGAAATCAATGACAAACACATACAAACACCACATAATGTATAAATTAAAGACAAACATGAGAGGGAAAGGGAATGTGTAGTGTGAAAAGTCACCTTTCATTACTATGTCATGTCATATCCCCTCCCTAAAAGTTTGTAATTATTTATCTATTATAAAAAATAATTTGTTTCTAAAAAATGAGAAAAACCAATCTGACTATAGCTATATCCGAAACTCTGAACAGACCTGGAGAGAGGCATAGTCTGGGCTTGGCTTGACTAGGTTTAAACTGACTCGATCAACCCCAGTTTTTTAAATTATATTTTAATTAACACATATAAAAAATAAATATCGATAGAAAGATAAAAAATGGGATAGTCCTAGTCCCAGCATGAAACCCAGATTGGGCCGAGCAACCTATCCCCCATACCGGGTCAGGTGGGTCCTAGAGCAGGCTAGGCCGGTCCATAATTGAATTATAGATCTTGTGTCAAAGTTAAACAGAAAAGGAAATTTTTTAATTAGTCGGGGGTAAGGACACCAAAATTGGATTATTCATATTTATTTTAAGTCTTAGTTAACACTAAATGAACACAATTATGATCTTACTAAAAAAGCCTACCGAGAAAGAAATATGAGTAAAATGATAATATTAAGAGCCTACCAAACATAAAAAATTATGTATTTGATGGTTTTGATATAGCATCAATTTTTTTACTAAAACACTGGTTTGAGAAAAAATGATTGGTTCAGTTTTATATTTAATACTTATATTTTTATGAAAAAATTAAGGGGGAAAATTATGAATTTTATGGTTTTAATATAGCATCGATTTATTTTCTTCATAAAATTTGTTTCATGTGAATTAAATAATAATATCATCCACATCAACATTCAAGGACAACAAATTTCAAGTTCAATAAGGAAATATCAACAGTCAACTCAAGGAAATACATACCCACTTTTGGTCCCTAAATGATAACACTAGATATTGAAAGCCACAATGAAACAGAGGGTATAAAGGGCCACTTCAAACTTAGGGTTGACGCCCACCAGCGTGCTAGACACCATTTTCACCACTCTATTCCATTCAAATTGAATAGTCACCAACTGTATTTTCCATTCATATATATGTCCGACCTTCCCTTTATTTCCTCTAAGTAGAATTGAATCCAATTATGGAAGCCAGAAACATGTTTTCTCTATCTATAAGAAACATGTTCAAAAGGAGGGATATGATTAAAATAATTGTTTAAATATAAAAAGTGGTAACATAAGGAAAACCTATTGGTAAGATGAATATGAAAATATTGATGGGATAATAAAAAAATTAAAGATATTTTAATAAATTAAAAACAATGTATAACAGAGTCCAACCACCCTTTGATGTAGTAAAAACATATGCAAATCAGTGAATAAAAATATAATTCACATGAGGTTGTGTCTTAAAGAATGATCTATTGGAATCTCTATATATCAAGGATCTAATTGGTAAATTGAGGATAATATTTTATATTTGAAGGTTATGGAATACCTCCTTAATAAAAAATCTATAGTGTAGAGAACCATAATCAAAACGGAAATTTTTGAGTTTATAGAAGTTGTATTCAGTAAAATATAAGAAATGTGAGTTTTGGAGAAATAAAATGTTAATCTCAGAAGATATATCTATAATTTTTTTGTAAAATGATTGGAAGTTATGAGATATATTTAAAGATAGAAAGTTGAAATAAAGAATTTTTTAAAGCCTAAAGTGAATATATTTGGTAGACTATAACATTAGTATGAAATTCATGGTTATTTTCCAATGATTTCCAAATTTTTGGGTGCCATGTTTGGGAGAAATTTTCATTTTCATGTCTGGAGAATAGGGACTATTTTGGAAAATGTTTGGATAGGTATAGTGATGTTCTGTGATGGATTCAAGATAAAATAAGGTTTCCACATAGTAAGAACATGGTTTTCATAGTCAAGTATATGCTTCATGTAGTCCAGTGCGAGGCATGCAAAAGGAGTTTCCAACATGGGTTATCACATAGAATATAAGTGGCAGGTGAAGTGGATCATACGACTCCCATAGTTGAGTATGGGATTTTCATATGAAGTTCATGGTTAGAAAGGAAAGTACATGATCTCAATGTGGTAATTTCAAAATGACTGTGAAGGTAGTACATAGTTATAATGGAGGTCTGCAAAGGATAGTTCCTAAAAGAATTTTGTGGAAAGCATGGACATGAAATGGAGTATGTGGTCAAGTATTAGAGTACGCAGCTGATAGGATATTATGTGGTCATAAGACATAAATTATTTGAGTTTCATTGAGGTTATTTTTTGAAGGGTTAAATTGTAATTTTATTTATGAGGAAGATATTTGATGGATTTTTACTATAGATAAACAACTATTCATATCATTATAAATGGATGAAAATTTAAAAGAGATATTAGGAGGTTAACTAAGAAAACAACCTATGGTTGATCCATCCAGAAAGGAATCTCATGAGGGAGAATTTTTTGAGGCAGATTGTGAGGAAGGAAGGTAGTATGCAATCCATAAAGGTAAATACAGGGTCCACATGGTTGAGTATAAATTGAATATAGGCTACTAAAATGGGAGTTCGTAAAGTGTAGTATTAAATATATGAAAGGAAAATGTAGGGTCCACATGGTTGAGTATACACTGAATATAGGAAACTCACATGGGAGTTTGTAAAGTGAAGTATGAAATCCATGAAAGGAAATACAAGGTCCATATGGTTTATTATACAGTGAATAGAGGCTACTTACAGGGGATTCCATGAAGTGGAGTATGAGGTCTATAAAAAGAAGTACATGGTCTATGAGGTTAAGTGTGCAGTGATGTCTTGACCTGGATATGGGAAGACAGTTTAATAGGTTATTATTGATGTTTATACGAATGGTATTCATAAAATTTAAGTTAAGAAACATTAAAAATAAAACTAAAAATTACATACATGTTATTACATTACTAACTGAACATTAAAATTTCCATAGGCATTTGACTGGTAACAAATAGATGGCCTCGTCACTGGTAACTACTTCCACTGTCCGATGGGGACTGCTGTAAGGGATATAAAAATGTGTAAATTAGTGAATCAATTAAACCTAATGAAAATAAGTAACAAATAAAATAAACTATATTATGTTTAATAATTCAAAAAAACTAAAACCTAACTAATGAAAATATGACAATAAAGAAGACAATAAATTGAAACCAATAAATCTTACTCAATGAAAAGTAGAGAAGGGGATAAGGATCTATAATCAAAGAAACAACACCCAGTGGTTGAAATCAGATGGCATGTGAGGAAGTAAAATTTTCCTAGTTCAGATGTTGTCAACTAAAATATGATTATGGGTCTTTGGATTATATTAAATCATATATAATCAAAACAATGTTCATATGGAAGAAGATATTGCAGGAAATCAAAACCACAACTGCAGAAATTGAAGGGAGATTTGAAGAAATAGTATTTTCATCATTCAAGAAAACCCTTATGCATACCAATGTGAAGTGTTGAGTCATGAATAAATGATCATTGAGATGTGGAGGAGTTACTAAATATTTGGAAGATGGCATTCATAGTTCATGTTGTGAGTTTAGAAGTATCAGTTCTGAAAAAGGAGACACATGTCCTTGAAGACACAATCTATAGCATAGATAATGGATTTCCTACAAGTGAGGTGAGACTTAATTCCTTTATCTCATTTGTATATATATATTTATATTATATATATATTAATATTAGTGCATGTTTGTGGATTACTAATAGGAATGCAGTGTATCATGTCAAAGTATCGTACTAAAAACATGACAAGAACCCAAATAAAAAGGGAAAAAATAAAATCCATATAAAAAAGTACTATGAGTTGAATGAATCATAATGTTGAGGTAGGAAAAAATGGAAATAAGGGTTAAAAAGGGGGAAGAAATGAACTATAACCACTAAATAAAAAATGATACACACCAAAATATTTAGATCAAATCAATAGAATCTTACCGCATACCACAATGTTTCATAAGAGCAATAATGTATGTTTTATGACTACCAAACACAGGCATACAAACAATAAATGTTTTGGGAAATGGATTATAATGTAAATGGTTTAGCATAGATAGTAGATATTATTAAAAAAAATAACATTCCTTCATAAGTGAGGAATGCATATAATTGGAGATGTAGGAAATTAGAACATTATATTTATTTCTGATGTTCTATAAACATTGGGATAACTAGAAGCATATCAGATGTTCCTCACTGATTCAAACAAGAATATCTTAAAGCAGGGATACGGGATTGGTTTTCATGAAGTGACTACTTGAATCAGGGATGGAATTTTTGAGATTCAAGAAAGAAGTTCACCACTGATATGAATTGGTAAAGCCTAAAATGATACACAGATTAGAATGTGATTGATGATATATGGACATGCTCATGAAAAAAAATATTTAAAACAGATAAAACCAACGTGTAGTAAAAAATTCCAAAAATATACATATGGAAACAAAATATTTGTTGGGATGAAATTTCATAGAAAGACAAGATGGTATTTGGAGAGGATCCCCCATCGATCCACTTATTTTGACCAATAAAAGGTGACCATGAAAGGATTAATCAATCGTCAAGATGAAGCTGAATGCTATGAAATGGAGCGGAGGAAGGTGGAACTAATTTATGAAATTATAACTATATTACAAGAAGTTAGTGTTTGGATGTTTAATAGTGAATGGATTAAATTAAAAAAATATAAACTACTCTAAAAAATATAAAAAAATAGTTACCTGTATGAACAAAAAAAATAGGTACCTATATGGAATAAAATATGTAGTTGCTTTAAAATAATATGAACCAAAACCCACCATTCCAACATCACTAAAATGCCTCCACCATGGGTTACACCATGGTTGTTTTTAATCCTAGAGAGATAATAATTCATTCCACAACTAATAAGTGAGAGAAGAGACTGAACTGAAAAAAGGATGCCTCTATGAAGTGAATTACTTCCCAAAATTCATCTCTTGGAGGATTGAAAAAGGGTAAAAAGTGTATATGGAGTTATTAAAACCTTTAGACAATAACAATATAGGAAGATAAATAAATTTAAGTCTACTAAAATTTTATTTTCATCCTATATTGATATTAATTTTTAAGATCCACAAAAGTATAACCATATTTTTTGTTGTCTCTACTGAATTGCATGTTGACTTCTTAACCCGTATCAATATTTCTTGATTGAATTCATGCTCTAAATGTATCTGCAAATAATATGTTAAGAATAATGTGAGAAAAAGTTCACAAACTAACATAATATAAATGCATAATTCATATCCATCAAATAGTTACATAATTAAATATCATTTCAATTTAAAATTATTTACATTAAACATGCAGTTTGGTATATCAGACTAGGTTATATAATATAATTATAGTGTATGAACACATAACTAAAATGTTGATTACTATCTTTGAATATTTAGGGAAGAGCGCCATGAAGAGTTGAGGAAGCATGATGAAGAAGCATTTGACGATGTATATAGAACAATTTTTTACCATTGTGAGTTATTGATGAGTATAAAGGTTTTTCATCACGAAAATAGTATACAGAACCCTGAAAATGAGGCTTGAGAGAATATATTTATCCAAAAAATTCATCCATAAATAAATCTGATAGTGAAGTGTATGGTGAAACCAAATCATATTTCAAATTAAAAATGGTGTATAGTGTGTGTGAAATAAATGCACCTAGGCCTGTTTGAGTGCTTCTTTGGATTGGAGGGATTTATCGAAAGTGTTGTTTTGTGTGGAAAATATAAATGCTACTAATAAATATATAATATTACATTGTTTAAAAATCCCATTTATCATATCATATATAACCCAGAAATCATATTATATGCATACCATAAAAACACTAGTAATCATATTAGATTGCATGGGATTCATAAGATATTAACTGTGAAGGTATGCATATAAATAAAATGTGTTGCCAATATAAAATTGAAATAGACAAGAAATTAAATAGTTCATACTATTTGGTCTAAAGATGAAATTGTTGTAGTAATTGAAACAGGTTTTCGGGAGGTTGCATTAGAAGGAACAACATGTAACATAATAAAATTTATAGTCAATATCCAGAAATAATTGTATGTTTTATGTGAAATGGGTTTTATTTACTTTCTCGGTTATTTTGAAGAGTTCTAAAAATCAAAGATTTTTTCTGCATTATTTTCAATGTAGGTAACTTTGAAATGATTATATGTTGTTGAATGCAACATATTAGTGTGGAATGTAAAAAAGAAAAAAGGTTAAAACCTATATTTCAAGGAATCGGGTTAGTAGGCCTTGTTCGATGAGGATCGTTAACTAGAATTAGAAATATCTACTGAACATACCTTGGAAAATCAGCGGTCTTCGAAAGATGCCTTGGAGATCCAGCGGTCGGTAGAGGGTTCCTTAGAGAATAGCTTTGCTATATGGTGTGTTGCAATTATTGAGAGTGTATTTGAAGGAAACTGGTTTGTAGGACATGTTCGATAAGGATCTGGACTAGTTTCAGGGGTGAAGAACGAAGATGAAGACTTCACGATTGTGGTGTAGTAGGTTTTTATGTGCAATATATGAATGGAGTTAGAGATTTGTGGATGGAGAAGAGATTACATGGGAGGGAGAGGATATTTTGGAATCAGTTTTCATGGATCCATATTTGATTGAAGGGGAGGGTTTGGGCGTGCCAAGAGGGGGTGCAAGATAAGAGTAGATGGAGGTGACAACGAGGAGGAGGTGGAGACGGTGAGGCAGAGGTGGTGATGAAGAGGTGAAGGCAACAACAGTGAGGTGGAGGAGGATTTAAAGTACAAGGGTTTGGACGAGAATGGTTTGGATGAAAAGGATAGTTGGAGGTGACGACTGAGGTGGAGGATGATATAAATATGGAGGAGATGAACACGGAGGAGATGAACATGAAGTCGATGGAGGTGATGTCAAAGGTGGAGTTTGGGGAGACTGAGTAGGGAGCAGATGAGAGGAATCATGTTTTCGAGGGAATCAGTAAGTGCGGAGAGGAGGGCATGTCACCCAAATCAATATGGAGATGACACGTGGATGAAATTACACACCCTATAGTATAGATAATTGATTTTTTAAAATAATATTTATAATATTATAAATATATATATTTAAATAATTATAAAATTATAACAATTTTTTCTAATAATAAATATATTTATTATATTTATAATTATATATAAATACTTTTTAAATTTATTTATTTATAATTATAATTATATAAATAAATATATGTCTCCAATGAATTTGGTCAATATTTATATATCAAGAGACAATGATGATATTCATGAACATGATTGGTGTTATTTATGTTCATACATTGATGTGTGGGTACATATAATTGACGTTAAATGATCATAAATTTATTTATGAGCATGATTATGGGTTGCAGTGTTTCAAATGTTAAGATTACCCATATCATGATGACACATGTATATGTTATGTATTCATGAATCCTGAATGTTCATTTATGCATTGTCACCCATATTAATCATGATTTCCATATATAGGTGATGGATCATTTTTTATAATTTATACATTATTAGGTATGATTCATTCACATTATACCCATTACCTTATTATGTACCCACTACTACAGAAATGTCCTTTAATAGTGTTCCAAATGGATTTTAACAGTGCTAAAAGGCATTGTTAATCTCATCATTTTTAAAGGGGGTCCCCTTTATCAGTACTATTTTTAGCACTGATAAAGATCTCACTTTATCAGAACTTTTAATAGCATTGATAAACGGTGGTCTTTATCAGTGTTAGATGTATCCCTGATAATGGCCTCATCTTCTGTATTGTGTTGTTTTTATAACATCACATTGCAATAACCTCTTGTATACAAAAACAGCACACTACAACCTCTAGTACACAAAATATATAATTTAATAGAAATAAATTTTACATCATAGATTCAAAAAAGCACTATTATATACATTTCAAACAATATTTTGTATAATTACATTTACAATTATAATCCAAAAATAATTTAAATCATTAATGGTTGTATTTGGAACCTATGATCCCCTCTCAAAAAGGTCTGACCATGGTATTTGTTGCCAAAAAAATCACCTCAATTGGAGAAAAAAACACCGATATGAGAAACCAAATATTAAATTAGTAATATAACAAAGAAATAAATTAAAAATTAATATGAAAAAATAAATTAAAAAAAATCAACTTTAAATAATAATACACACTTGGAGTTATATTGGTTACACTATGTGTTGTATTAATGTGTCTTTTATTCTAACATGTCACAAATGAGGTATGGATCATTGCTCTAAAGTATCAAAACAATTCGAATTCGTCTGCTCAGTTTTGAGTATATCACTTGTTCTTTTTAATGAAATTAATGTCAATTTTAAATAAAGACACATTTGGAGTTATATTGATCACAGTGTGTGTGATAATGAGGTGATACTAATTTCTATACATCAAAAATTACTTAAGGATCATTTTACTAAAGTATCAAAATAATATGATTTCATTTTCTTGTTTTTTAGTATGTCACTAGTGTTTTATACTAAAATGTCATTTCAAACAGGAAACGCGCACTTTGAGTCATATAGGTCACATCGTGTGTCAATTTGACATGAGACTACTTACTACATCTCACAAATGACTTATGGGTTTATTTATTAAATTATCAAGATAATTGGAGTGTATTTTCTTAGTTTTCAGTGAGTGACACATGTTTTTAACTAAAATTTCAATTTTAAACTCATATCAGGAAATTTGAGTCACTTAGTAACACTGTGCATCAGATTATGGTGTGGGTGATTCCTACATGTCAAAAATGACTCATGGAACATTTCCTTAAATTATCAAAACAATCTTATTGCTTTTCCTTAGTTTTTAGTACGTTACTTTTTCCTTTTACTAAAATTAATGTCAATTTAAAATAAAAAGATGCGCTTGGAGTTATATCAATCACACCATGAGTCGGATTGAGGTACAGATGATTTCTACACATATTAAATGACTCATGTATTTTTTATCTAAAGTATCAAAATAATATGAATGTGTTTTCTTGGTTTTCAGTAGGTCACTTTTTCATTTTTTGAAAATTAATGTCAATTTAAAATAAAAATGCATACTTGGAATCATATCAGTCACACTGTACATCATATTGAGATGTATCTGATTCTTACATGTCTTAAATGATTCATGGACCATTTTACTGAAGTATAAAAATAATCGGAATGTGTTTTCTTGATTTTGAGTAGGTCAGCTGTCCTTTTACTAAAATTGATGTTAATTTTAAATAAAATAGATGCACTTGGAGACATATAGGTCAAAATGTTCCTCAGATTAATGTGAGGCTAATTTATACACATACCAAATGACTCATGGGACATTACCCTAATATATAAAGACAATCCAAATTAATTTTCTCAGCTTTCAGTATGTCACTTGTTCCTTTTTCCTAAAATTGATGTCAAATTTAAATAAAAAGAAGCACTTGGTTCATACTAGTCACACCATGCATCAGATTGAGGTTATAATGATACCAACACATCCCAAATGACTCATGGATCATTTTAATAATGTATACAAACAAGACAAATTTTTTTACTCAGTTTTCAGTACATCACGTGTTCCTTTTTACTAAAACTGATGTCAATTTTAAATAAAATGATGCACTTGGAGTCATACCAGTCACAATGTGCATTGTATTGAGGTGTAGTTGATTCATACATATTCCAAATGACTCATATATTGTTTTAATAAAGTGTCAAAATAATATTAATGTGTTTGGTTAGTTTTGAGTACTTCAGTAGTTCTTTTTACAAAAAATGATGTTAATTTTAAATAAAATAGACGCACTTGGAGTCATACCAGTCACATCATGCCTCAAATTTTGGTGAGGTTGATTATTAAACATCCTAAATGACTTTGGGATCTTTTAACTAAAGTATCAAAACAATAAAAATGTGTTTTCTTAGTTTTTTAGTACGCCACTTGTTCCTTTTTACTAAAATTGATGTCAATTTTAAATAAAAAGAGGCACTCTTAGTCATACCAATCACATTATCCATCAGATTGAGGTACAGATGATTCTTACACATCCCAAATGACTTGTGAATAGTTTTCCTGAAGTATCAAAATAAAAATAATGTGTTTTCTTAGTTTTTAGTACGTCACTTGTTCCTTTTTACTAAAATTGATGTCAATTTTCAATAAAAAGATGCACTTGGAGTCATACCAATCACACTCTGTATCGGATTGAGGTGTATATGATTACTAAATTCCCCAAATGATTTATGTATTTTTTTACTAAAGTATAAAAACAATCTGAACGTGTTTTGTCTGTTTTGAGTAGGCCAGTTGTCCTTTTTACTAAAATTGATCTAAATTTTAAATAAAAAAGATGTACTTAAAGTAATTTATGTCATATTGTGCCTCGTATTGAGGTGTGGATGATTCCTACACATCCCAAATGACTCATGTATTATTTATATAAAGTATCAAAATAATCTAAATGTGTTTTCTCATTTTTCAATACATCACTTGTTTCATTTTACAAAAAATGATGTCAATTTTAAATAAAATGATGCACTTGGAGTTATATCAGTGACACCGTGTGTCGGATTGAGGTGATACTGATTCATAAACACCCAAAATTAATCATGTATCTTTTTTATAAAGTATTAAAAAAATCTGAATTTTTTTTTCTCAGTTTTTAGTACGTCACTTTTCTTTTTTACTAAAATTTCATTTAAAACTAGAAACACACACTTTGGCTCATACTGATCACATCATATATCGGTTTGATATGATAGAAATTCCTACATGTCACATATTATTTATGAATCTATGTAATAAATTATTAAGACAGTATGATCATGTTTGCTCAGTTTTTAGTGAGTGACACATTTTGAACTAAAATGTCGATTTTAAACTAATAACAGATATTTTGAGTCATATTGGTCACACCATGCGTCAGATTAAGATGTGGATGATTAATATAAATCCTAAAGGACTCATGGATAGTTTTAATAATGTATAAAAACAATATGAATAATTGTTTTCAGTTTTCAGTATGTCACTTGTCTTTTTTACTAAAATTTCCCTATAAACTGAAAACACACACTTTAACTAATACCGATCACATTGTATATCAGTTTGACATGAGAACGATTTCTACATTTCAAAAATGATTTATAAATAGATTTCCTAAATTATAAAGTAAATATAAGTTCATTTTATTATTTATTAGTGAGTGACACATTTTGAAGTAAAATGTCAATTTTAAACTGATAACAAACACTTTGAGTCATACCGGTCACATCATGCATCAGATTAAGGTGTGGTTGATTTCTACATGTCCTAAATGACTTATAGATTATTTTACTAAAGTACCAAAACAATGTGAATGAGTTTTTTATATTTTGAGTATGTTAGTTTTCTATTTTACTAAACTTAATGCCAATTTTGAATAAAAAGACACACCTGGAATCATATCGGTCACACAGTGTGTCAGATTGAGGGGTTGCTGATCCCTACCCATCTCAAAGTATCAATGAAATCATAATTGATAATGTTACCATAATTAATAGTATCTTTTTTTCAAACTTACAATACTGTATATTGATTCAAGCAAGGTTTTTCAGCTAAGAACATCGAATCAATATGTAGCATTGGTAGTTCGACAAAGAAAAGAAATGGAAAGTTTGGTAACATTGGAAGAAAGGAACATGTAATCACTTTTATGGCTTATTATAGATATTTTAAATCAAAATATAACTTTCTAAAAGATCTGTGAAAACAACTAATTAATTATTAGATAAATATGATAGGGAAAATAACTTACAAATAGTAGATAAAATGATGAAAAATTTTATTAAATAAGTAGTAGGATTTTACATTTTCATGATGGTAGTATACATTCTTGACCCATAAATATGAAAATAATCCGCATATATAAGAAAAAAATTCTTATGTGTGTAATAATAAGAAGAAATAAATTAAACATAAATATAAAACAATCCATCACTTATATAAAAGTCACATCTTCATGATATTTGCGTTCGTTATACGATCAGGTAGGATTCCCATTCATTTTTAAGAAAATGTATATCATCTTGTGAATAAGATTTTTTTTGCAGTCATATTAGTACATGAAAAATATAAATACACAAAGGATTAATAAATATTTTAAATGAAATACTAATTAACTTTGAAAATAACTCTTTAGAGATGTCTATTGTTTGATGTAATATGATCTCTCTCATAACTTTTCAAACAAAATAACCACAATATTTTACATTTGTTTATTTTAAAAACTGTAGAAACATTATGAAAAATAAGTAATTTGTTTTGATATGTTTTTTGGAAGTGAAATATTATTATATATTCCCTAATAATTATCCAGTTGTAGAAATTTTCAGGGTCCTTGTGCGCAATGTTTGTCCTCATGCCATGATTTAGATGATATTTACATACTGGTATATACTAATAAAATCCTTATTAAAACATAAATTAAATTATATAACTTAAAGTTTAGTTCTAAAACATTGTATGTAGTGTATTAAAAATTAACAAATGTCATCATATGTGCTCGGTTTTTGGGAATCCATGCAGTGAATCCGAGAAATAAATCTTTGGAGTATCCAAATTGACCGCAATGAGCATCAAATGTTTCCTAAAAACACAAAAAGTAATAAGTAATGAAATAAATGAAAACATATTTTATATGATTAAATTTTATTGTTTTACCCCTACATTGTTGTTATTAATAATATTTTTGTATCCCCAAGTTTGTTTTCAAATTATTTGGCCAAGTTTTCCACTATTTCATCCATTCGTTTGGATTCTATTTTTTTCTGTTGTAGAGGTGATGTGAGGTCTAAAGAGTCCAAAAAAATCATGGGGAAATCCCTTCAATTGGTATTGATATATACACCTATAAAAAACATGAAATGCATTTAGTCATAATTAATATAGAATATTAGCTTTTGGAAAATTAAATTATGAAATCATACCTCATGTATACATTTATAATTAAAGATCTTAGCCATTAATAGTTGAGGATTTCATTTACATTCTCAAAATAAATGTAGTCAATACCTTCCTCTCTGTAATTTTTTTTTCAAAATCAATTATGAAACTACTACCACTTTTTAATTTTTTATTCGCATGAACCTTCAATGTTATTAAATTCAGATATTCAATAGGTGGGGTAATAGTGATTTTAGAAGATCATTTAGATTAGTTGGTTGATCATTTAGATGGTTTTTATTCAAACTTTCATTTCATACCTTCCCTTTGTTAGTCTGTAATAACATTCATCACTTCAGATTTTTTTTATTAACTGCTAAAGTTTTAGCATGGAAAATAAATTGTAAATAAATACCTCCTTATCGACATGTGTTTTTACAAGATACGATGGCTATGTGATGAATGTTCTAACAACTTGGTGGACCTTATTAATATATTCTTCATCAAGTAAAATAGGTATCTTAGTGATCATCTCATGAAAAATGCTAATCACCACTCTCACATGACCTGTTGAAAGTGGTGTGTTGAGTATCCTATCATCTTGAATATTGAACATTGTGTCCCTCACTACGAAGTGATGTGTGGGTGTTAATAGATATAAGTCATAGTCATTTTCACCCTATAAAATATTAGTATAGGAATGGTATCATTGTCTGTCTGATTCACATTTCATAGAAATAATTATTAGAATATTGATCTCCTTGACTAAGACAGCTTTGGGAGGGGGATGGCATGCCTCAAAGCTGTTGGGGGTGGAGGGATCTTAACGCAATGGTTTTTCTTGAGTTTTTTCTTCTATTTTATTCACCCCATAAAATTTTCTATAATATCATACTACCAATGAAATTTTTATTCAAGGGTAGTTGTTCTTGATTTCACCTCCACCACTTTTCTATCTTTTTCCTCATGTTGTGTTTTTTCTCAAAATATATTTGGGGTGTCACCTTAAAACCTGCACCCCTCATGGGACCATACTGTTATTGTTACTTAAAGGCTATAGATAGTAGGTTTTTATCCAGTACAAGTGTTGATGATTCTTGAGACTATGTCAGATAGAAAATATAAGAAAAATGAGTAATCATTATTATATAATAGCAATTTAAAGAAAAACAATTTTTTATTATGCCAAACTTATATGTGTTTCACACACTTTTTGTGTGTTTTCATCTATTGATATCCCATATTTATTTACACATGCATCCTACTATAGAACATGGTGTGGGGTGGAAGTGGATTTAGATTTGGATTCATCAATATGCATGTAAATAGAGAAATATAATTATGTTTTTGTTTCATGTCACATAAAAGTATTATGGTATATTTAAAATATATACCATTTTTTTCAAGTGAAACATACCCCATCCTTACTTTATGGTAGGGGTATGTTAGTTTTTTTTCCTGTTCTTTATTTTCATTACTCCGTTGTTGTTTCATAAATAAAAAATTCTTAATCAAAGTGACTAATACACGTATTTTAAAACAATGTATTACCTTCCACAATGTACCTAAAAAGACATCTCACCATGATGTCCATTAAATTAATCTCACTCTTATTCGGTTATCAGGTGTGAATACATAAGTAGTGGGTGCGGGTTTATTTTCCCTTAGACATCTTTAAGATGATGTCTCGTTATAATTGTGTGAAATCCTCTATAAATTCGTCCAGAAATCATTAATAAATATTTCTTGTGAGATACATCTACTATAAATTCACTCTTCAAGGGATGATGAAGAGTAAATCAATGTTTCATTATTTTATTTTTTAGTAAAATAAAAAATGATATCATGATGTTATTGTAATCGCTTCCCACATCAGTGTCTTAAGTGTGGCCATAAAAATGTTCCACAAATATATATAAATAAAAACACATTATTGAGTAATGAGTCTAATGTAAATACTAAACATGGACTTTTTGGGGTTAATATACTATCCCCATGCATTCTATCTTAACTGGAATTTGATGCCTTTGTTTTTCTCCTTAATGATTTTTTCTAACACAGTCAAACTACGATGCTCCTATTTTTTAGGCATCATCGGTCCTTCATCACATACCATTTCCTCAGATTCAATATCATCAATATGTTGTTCCTCTATGGTGGTAGAATCGATATGTGTATAAGGTCATTGTACCTCTACATTGAGAATAATAGTAGGTTGAGAAACCTATTGTTTCTCTAGAGCGGTAGCATGGGCACTTGCTGAAGCTCATTGTACCTCTATACTGGGAGAAGAAACAGCTTGAGAGGCATGTTATTCCTTGGAATTGAGAGCACCAAAGCATGAATAAGTCACTATCTACAAAATTAGTTTAACATTTAATTTAGATTATATAAATACAACATCGAACATATCATAACATGAGGTAACGATATATAGATTACAAAAAAATTATAACCTGGTTATTGAACTATTTTTTAAGGCTGAATGGATTTGACCTCTCTATCAAGTATCCAAATAACTTAATTGTGGTATCCTCTGAAATACTAGACCCCGTCTAGATTGGGATCATTGTAAAATGATTCTGATACCCCAATGCACATGAGCCTCAGCCTGGTTGGTGAGGACTCTACAAGTGCATCCAAGAGTCCCAAGATCAAATTTGGGTGGAGACATATTTCCAGGTTACTGTAGCAGTACTATAGAAGGTAATATAGAAGGTGCTATAGTAGGTACTATTTGGTACTGTACCAGCCGTAACTATTTATCCATCTGGCCCTTCGGGCCACCGGTTTGGTCCTTGGGTCCTGCAAGGCCTTCGGGCCACCCAAAGCCTTCTAGAAATCTCAAGACCTTCAGGCCACCCCAAGGCCTTTGGTCCACATAAAAAAATGCAGATTCAACTAGTCAAATTACAAGAGACAAGGATCCAAATGAGGATTCAGAGCATGCACATTCACCAGAGTAGGGCTAACCAGATTTGGAAGATTAATAGGGTATGGAATTTTCATCGGTACTAGGCCTATGCAACTCTGCATAGGATAACTAGAAAACTATAGTTATGAAGGTGGAGTGCTAATTTCATGACATTTTCTGGGGAGGAGAATTTCTAAATTGTCTTCTCTAGATTATTTCCTTTGATACCTATAGGTCATGTAATATTCACTTAATCCTTCAGGCCTTGTAAGGGTTCCCCCTCACCCTTAAGAGGGGAATTATCAAAAATAAATAAAAAAGTGAAGGCATTTGGGCCATTCATGCATTATGATATCCAAATGAAAAGGTCATCCTCAATTGAATTTTTATTTGGCCCTTTAGGGGTTTTGATCGATAACAGAACAATTGACCACTTTCAGTTTGTGGGATCTGGAACATAAAATACTTGTACTTCCTATGATTCCATTATAAATGCTTTGTCTTTATACCCTTCCAAACTAAAATCCACTTTCATGAATCCCAATTCATTTATTTTAACAAAACTCTTATTATCAACCAACTTTTATTAAAAAATAGGGACTTTGAATGTTGTATAATATAACTCCCATATTTTTTATGATGCCAAAGTATAACATATTCACTTAAATTGTATTTCTATCCATAGTACCAGAAACATGCATCTCTTTATCCATAAGTGTAACTATACTATTTTTCATGGTATTATCTCCATCATGTTCATTTGTATAGAATTTATAATCGTTAATTACATAACCATTATAAGATAATACATACACACTTGATCCTCTAGATATCCATCAAATTAGTTCTTAAATTGAATTTGTATTTTAATCTGACTTCTTAAAAATATGGTCCTAAAACCATCAATAAATTTTTTATTATGTGTATTTGATATCCATCATTTAGACCTTGATGGATTCAATTGCCTAATAACTTCTTTATGGGTTTCAACATATGGTTTAACCTCCAAAATGTTATGAAAAATGTAAAGGTGGGCCTGATCTTGATTTGTAATATTGTTTGTGACAACATCTCTTCTATAAATTCATTCACTCGTAAGTTGCCCAGTGTGATGAGATTTTGGTAGACCAATGCTTTCCACACCATAAATTAATTCAGTAAAAAATTCAACAGCTTCCTCAATAATATATCACTCTGAAATACAATCCTCTGGATGAATTTGATTTTTGACATACCCTTTCAAATTATTCATATACTGTTCAGTGGGGTATATCCATCTATAGTGTATATGAAGACATAGTCGAATCTCTCCCACCAAGTGAACCATCAACTAAACCATCATATAAAAGAATGAAAGCAGGAAGAAAAATTCCAATTCATATAATATGGCAACAATTTATCTTTCCATAGTCGGAAATTTCTCAGGGTCTATAAATTTTTTTCATATAAATTTGATGAAGAAACATATCGTGGTTAATGTATGACATAAATTCTCAGAAGAAATAAAAATTAAAGCTACAAGAATTAGATCTTTCATCAAAACATGGTACACATGTGATTTCAGACCCTTTAACTTTAAAATAGGCCATTGAAATGATATTCTTAATATTCTATGAATACCCTTCTAGAACCTTTAAATCATTCAATAAGTTGTAAAACTAATATCTTTACTATCTAGAAAGAGTGTAAGAAGCTGGATGAAAAAAAGTTCATTTTTCACCCTTCAATGGAGCTAACTCTTCTCATATTTCCATGACAACAATGTCCAACTTAGCCTTAATTCTATCCTTTGTTTTTTTAGGTGCATTTAGTAACATTCCTATTACACTATCACATACATTTTTTTTCAATATGCATAATATAAATAAAATTTATAATGTAAAAAAAATCTAGTATGGTAATTCAAAAAAAACTAATCTCTATTTCATACTGGTTTTAAAAAGGTTTTTTGAAAATGATTTACCAAAAGTAATGTCCACGTATTTTTCTTTATCAAATAGTTGATCACCTGTTAGTGGAGATAGTTTTTTTACATTCTTCTAAACTTCTATCAAATTATTTCTTCCAAGATTGGTACTTATTCCATCAGGTAGATATATTTTATATCTTAGAAACACAGTATTCGATGAATTTTTTGACCTAATTGACTATGTATCATATTTTCAAATGAGACACCCTTAAGTTCCTTTAATTCTATATCTTGACAAATTTCCATACGTAGGAAATTAATTTATCATCCCATACAACATGGCTCTCAACATGAAATTTTTATTTTTGTAAGCATCATAGAACGTAACACCTGAATCCCACAATTTTTTCAAATCCTTGATCAATTTATCCAAATAAACATCAATATCATTACCTGATTGTTTTGGTTTGGATGTAAGCATAAATAACATGATGTATTTTTGTTTCATGGATAACCATGGTGGAAATTTATAATTTACCAACATAACCACCCATGTACTATGAGTGATACTTTGAAAACTGAAAGGATTCACTACATCTGTAGATAATGCAAGACAAAGGTTTCTTAGATCATTTCCAAATTTATAATACTCATGATTAATTATCTTCCAATGAAATGATTCTTCTGGGTGATGTAGTTTCCCATCTTTATTTCTTGCATCTGTGTTCTACATCGATTTCCCTAAAGTCTCCTCACTTCCATATAGGCCTATCAAAAAATCCACAAGACCTTGGTTTGATCCATTAGCCTATGGATTTATGTTGTTTAGGTCCTTGAAAATTTAGGCCCATAAAAATTCATACCGTATTTGATCCAACCCGCAAAACCAGCAGCCCACGCGGACTAGCTCACCGGGTGTCTGTGGGTCCCATTTAACCCCCAATTATAAGTATAATTCCAAAAATTTATTCTTAAAAAATAAAATAAAAAAATTAAATACAATAAATTAACACGAGTGTGGGAAAAATAGTTCATGTTTAATAAAACCATCATAAATCAAGGAAAATATTAACTCATGTTAAGTTTTAAACCTAACAGTAAGGTTGATCGTGGTATTGATGGTTTTTGTGGTTATTTGGAGTTTAATAGGATTGATGTATTAAAAAATTGATGCAATAATTCTGAAAATGGATGTAAAATACTACCATTTTGTTTATAATACAATGATTTACAAATATTTTGATTTATTTATTTTAATTTTATTATTATAATTTTTTATATATTAATATTTATATATTTTTATAGAATTTAAAAAAATAAAATAATGTCTAGAATTATATTTTAAATTAGAATATATTTTAACATAAGATTTTTATTTTTATAATTTTTCAGAACATCATACAATTAAAAAAATTTAACATCCATTATTTCATTTTAACAATATATATATATATATATATATATATTATTAGGTTTTAAAATTGATGTAGAAAAAATTAACAAATAAGAAACAATAATAATAAATATATAATAATATTATGTATTAATATAATTTCATTGATAATAAAACATGTATTTATTTGAAAATTTTGATAATCAAGTCTCCAATAAAAAAATTTAGTGTAAAATTTCACTGCAGATTTTGAGTAATGATTTTCACTCATAACAGTAAAATTTCACTACAAATAAAATATAATTTGGTAATTTAAATTATACATTTAAATGGAAATTTTAAATATAATTTTCTAATGGAAATTTCTATTCATAGTTTACCATGAAAATTTTTAATGTAAATTTATGATGAAATTTTATAAGTTTTATTTATGTATCATTATATTTTTAGAGTAGTTTGAAGTTGACGTTTCAAGTGTAAGTTTAATGTAAAATTTTCTAATGAAAATTTTAAACGTAATTTTCCTTTGAAATTTTACGTTTTCCATTTATGTTTCAATGTGTCTACATTTTAAGTTTAATTGAAAAATCAAATTGTAGATTCCCGTGAAAATTTTCCTTGAGAATTTTTAGTCGCGGTTTTCACTAGAAAATTCCATAATAAAATATGAGCATGCATTTATTTTAGAATTTTTTTAATCAAATTTTCAGTATGATTATAATAATAATCAAAGGGAAATTTTTATCATAAATTTAAGTGGAAATTTGAACTAAAATTTTCTAGTCGAAATATTTGCTAAAAGTTTTTCGTACAAATTTTCAATGAAAATTTTCACTTAAAATTTATATTTTTTTATATATATTAATATATTTTTATTTTAGTTTCCATTTTTATAAAATTTAAATTTTTTATTTATGTTTTAATATATATACATTTTAATTTTATGTGAAAAAATAAACTACAAATTTCCAGTGAAAATTTTCACTGCAAATTTCCAACATAAGTTTGCACTGAAAATTTGCATAGAAAATTTCCAGTTCAAATTTTTTTTCAAAATTAAATTATTTATTTATGTGTTAATATATTTAAAATAAAAAAATAAGCATGAATTTATTTTATAATTTTTTTAATAAAATTTTCATTATAATTATAATAAAAATCAATTTTAATTTAGCACTAGAAATTTAAATACTGATTCAAATTAATTTTTCAGTGGAAGTTTGTAGTAACCATTTTTTTTAAAAAAAATTACAATGAAAGTTTACTGTGAAAATATAAATTTGTTATTTATATATTAATATATTTTAATTTTAATTTGAAGTTAAAATTTGAATTGTGAATTTTCATTGGAAATTTACACATGAAATTTTTGATATAAATTTGCACATAAAATCTTCATTGGAAATTTTCTTATGTACATATAATAAATAATATATATTAAATGTATATGAAATAAAGATATTTTATATATTAAAAAAATTATATAATAAATAATGAATATTGTTATGTGTATATGTAATAAATATTATATACATAAGTTACACTGTTAACGAGAAGTGCACGAGTATTGTTGTCCATAAACTACTTTGGATGGTAAAGTAAAATGGCCCACATGAGACAATATTAATCCTATAAATCATCAAAGATATAATATTTTAAGGTTTTTTGTTGTTTTTAGGGATATTGTTAATTAAAAACTAAATATTTTCACCAAATCTTAACCATTTATTTTTTCCCGCTCCACTTTATCAAGATTCGTGAAGAAAAAAAATATATTTTTATATATTATTTTTTTAAGCCCATGGGCTAGCCCATTAGTCTGAAGGTCCTGCATGGTAGGGTTAGGATTTTATATAGGTTCCTAAACTTTGGAATGATTGGAAAGTAAAAAAAACTTTTGTAAGATCAGATTCATCTTTCTTGTATCGATAAGTGCTACACATTGGGAATTCTGTAAGTGATTTTTGGTCCATGAGAAACTGTATACAATCATTCGGGAAGACATTTATTATTTCAGATATCATACCCATTGAATATAGAATTCATTTGGATTCATATTTTTGGTTATGGATCTCATTATCTTCTGGGATCATATCATTCAATAGAGAAAGTAGTTATATAAAACTAGCATCACTCCATCCATTTCCTACTTTAAAATTATATAGATTTAGTATAGCTAAAAATGCTGTATATTTAGTGCAACCAACATAAAATGGTGTCTTTTCTCAAATCTTTAACTTTTAAAACAATTTTGAGCAATCATGAAGTTCATATTAAACTGTCCTCTTCTTTTACTCAATATGATCTTCATCATCACTCACATCTGTAATCACATATTTGATACAGTTTTCTTTATTATCCACACTTGTAATCATATCAGATGATCCATAAAATGTAGTGCTCTCCCATCCACTAGATACATTCACTTTTTCCCAATGTTTATTCAAACATTTATAACTTCTATCTATTTCATGATAGATCAAGTGTTCTTCCAACTCCTATGGACTAATTAGTCTTGAATAACAACATCATAAACATAGAAAATGGATTTGATTAGGGTCGTATGCATGATCTTTTTCAAACTTGGTGAACACTTTCACTCTATCTTCATAATATTTTTTCATACAATTGACATCCATCTATTATTTATTCATATACATCCTATTTTATTTGGAAATATTAATATTTAACAAAATAAATACACAAATAAAGTTCAACTAGGGTCACCATCCAACCATATATCCCTCTCAAAAGATCCAAAGGAAATGAAACAAGCCAGAACACACCTAAACCAATAAAATATAGGCATGAACTAAAGTTATAGTAGGTCACCACAACCTACCAAATGTAATATATCACTTTTGTATTACATCCTAAAAAATTTAGTTTGAAATACATTAGAAAAATAAACATTTTCTATAATTTTTTACCAAATAATTAGTAACACATAAAAGTGTGTTAAATATCTTTTTCTAATATTTTCATTAAATGAAAAAAATCACTTGGAAAAACTGTTCCTCGACCAATACATCTTTTTCAAATCTCATTTTTAAAATATGACTTTAAACTATTTCATAAACTGTAATATCCCAGACTTCATGGTGGTATATATTTTTTAGATTTTGATTTTAATATCTTGTTTTAGGATAATTAATTGTTTCACAATTGTATTAGGGGCCTCAAGGGTATTCTGAGGGTTTGGGACACAAAATAGAAGGAAAAAATGATCTTTCAGGGCATGTTGCATAGTTTGCACATGGTTAATGCAAATCATGCGGGGGGAGGGCCAGACCGTACGATTTGAGACAGTGGCATATCATAGCTGGCACACAGTTTGTCAAACTGTATGACCTAACTAGGTAACCATGAAACCCAACTTCACTTGGATAGTGGCTTTCACATGATTTTCGCATGGTTTGGAAAACCATATAGGTAAATCATGGGTCCCTGTAAAGCTGGAAAAAAAAAATTAAAAAAATCACCTCAGGTTTTTATGTTCAAAATCAATACTATCCTCTATTTCACCTCCTTCAACCCTAGGTAATAAACTTAGTGACTCAAGCTTCCAATAGGTGATTATTCTTTGATCCTAAGCAATTTGGAGCACTATTGGTTGTGGATCGAATCTCCAGGTAAGTCTAATACATCTTCTTCTTCCCTTTTGGGTTTAGAGTTTGCATCTTTCTCCTATCTCCATCCAAATATATAAAACCCCTTTTCCAGTGAGATCTAGGTTTAGGATTCAAAGGGTGTTTGAATTGGGATCTAAGGCTACAATTGAGAGTGTGTTCATCAATGGGTCTAAGGTAGGTGTTCTATAAGTTATTTCCCATAGTTTTATTTTAGATTTTTACATGTTTGGTTTTGTTCTTTGTCACCTCTTATTGTATTTTTCATTCCTTTAGTGAGGTTTGGTAAAATGGGTGTCTAAATGATAGATAAAAACCCCCATTATCCCCATGGGATGCATCAAAGAGGATTTTTTCTATTTAGATCCACCCATGGGGTGCGTCGATATTCCCAGACCTAGAAATTTGTTAAGTAATTAAAAGTTCATTGTGTGATAATTTAGATCCCTTGTTGAGTATATTTATTTTTATAATGGAAGAGAAAAGAGAATGTGGGTAATTTTTCTAGTTTTATTAATGACTTTAAGGGTTGTTTTTCATGGTATAAAAATGGGTTAGTTGGGTTAATTAAGATTGTGACTTGTGGATTAGTAATTATGATAGAAATGCCTGAGGGATTTTGTGCATAAGAAGAGTTGAATATGTTAAATTGGTAATGGAATGTTAAATGATAAATACGTTCAAATGGATTTCATAAGGTAATTGAGAGATTTGTGAAATGGGTTCATATAAAAGAATTATTAAATATGTTTAGTGAGCAAAGCATGGGAATTGGGAATTGGACTAAATGGGTTAATTAATGTAAATGGAAAATATTTTAATGGGTTATAGAATAATATTAATTACCGTGTTGATAAATATGAATTATGATAGTTATATGTATTGGTTGTTTTGGTTGTGATATGCTTTATGTGTGGTGAATGGATGAATAAGCATGTGTACATAGCTTGAGGTGTGGGATAAAGGACTAAGGCTCCTCCCATGGGTCGACTTGGAATAATGCTCTAAATCCACCCACAATTCATGGGTTAGGGAAGGGGATAGAGCTCTATTCCTCTAACGGTTGTATTCCACTCGGACTAAGAATTTGAGGTGAGGGTATTGTGCTAGTTGTGATGTGTTATTACTAGTGAGATAGGGACTTGAATTATTCCCTCATGTAGAATGATAAATTCCATGAAATGTTTTGTGAATGATGTAAATGTATAACCCATGAATTAGATTTCATTGATGAACTAAGTAATAAAGAAGATTCACATAATGAATTTGGCTCTATTGTTAGGAAGGTTTAAGTAAAGATTGGTAACTAGTGCCCCAAACTGTCTTTTATTTATCGGTTATCTAGTTAATACTTGTCAATCATTATATAATTGTATGAACTATCTGTTTATATTGGGTATTTTATAGACACCATTGGTGGTGGACTATTGAGTTGTACTCACACCCTACCTAGGCTGTCGTTGTGTATCTGAGTAGACTTCCTGTTTTCAGGTTAGGATAACGGTAAGGGCTATGTTCTAGGGAGATGAGTTGGGAATGGACATGAATGGATGGGGTTCCGAACTTGGAGTTAGGTCTGTTTTGGGGATTCTTCTTCTGTATTTATTTTGGTTTTTGTTCACTTGGTACTATAGCATGACATGAAAAATTTACGGTTGGTTGTGGTTGTGCCAAGTTTTGGGAAATGGTTCTTTATTCATGTTCATTGGTTATTATATGTTTTTTTTGCTATTATATTTATTTTATATTGTGTATTACTCTAATAAAGATGGTATAGTCTATCCATGTGACTTTTAAATCCTTGCTGCTAGTCGATAACCTCTGGCATATGGGGATGTGTGATTGAGGTCATGCGGTGACTTGGATTTGGGCACCGGTTTAGTGGCTCCCAATTTGGGGACATTAAAAAGTGGTATCAGAGGATTTCTTTTCTGTGACTTACTATTTGGGGATGGTAGACAGGAGGTTAGGAAGGTATCGGGCCTTATTAATGAGCCCATTATTGGTATAAGTTAACCCATGTATGAGACAAAACCCAAGTCACTTGGGGTAGAGGGGTAGGTCATCTTTACACAGTTCATTCTAATTCTAGAGGTGGTGAGGATGGATTGTCTACCATTCAAGGTACGATTCTTGAAGCTTCCACACTCCCTAGTGCCTTTTTTGATACAAGTGATACACATTGTTTTATTTATGCATAGTTCTCAATTATGTTGGACCTAATAGTGGAAAGTGTGTGTGCGGCTATGTCAATTGATGCTCCATTATTGGTGTGAGTTGAGAATATATTACAACGTAAGGGTTGTGCTTTAGAGGTTGGTGGATATCATTTTCAGTGGAATCTATTTGTCCTTGAGATGTTTGGTTTCAACCTAATTTTGGGTACGGACTGGCTAGTGTTGTATCAATCCCATATCAATTGTTACTAATGTTGGGTAACATTTATGTCTCTTTATGGAGAAACTTATGTATTTAGTGGTGAGTGGGATGTTCGAGAAATCCATGTAAGGATAATTTTTCAGTAGTCAGGAGGACTCATGGACCAAGTGGCATGGATTATGTTGGATGAATAAGGAAAGGAGCAACCATTCTTTCCTCCCATTTTGGATCAATTTTAGGATGTGTTTCCTAATGATTTCTCGAGGCTACCACCCAAGAGGGATGTTGAGTTTATGATCGATTTATTACCAGGTGAAGAACCGGTTTCCATACCACGATATCTAATGGAAGCAATAGAACTCTATGAATTTAAGGTTCAGTTGGAAGAGTTGGAGAAAAGGGGGTTCATCCATCCTAGTACATCGCCCTATGGATCTTTCATGTTGTTTTCCAAGAAGTCAGAAAGATCTTTGAGGTTATATGTTGACTATTTAAAGTTCAATAAAATGAATATTAAGAACCAATATCTACTTCCCAAACTTTATGACCTATTTGACCAACTGAGGGGTGCCTCGGTTTTCTCTAATATATATTTGAGATTAAGATACCATCAGTTGAGGGTGGGTCCATCTGAAGTGCCATAAAAATATTTTCAGAGCAGGTACGGGCTATATGAGTTTGTGGTGATGTCATTTGGATTGAACAACACACCAAATGTGTTCATGGATTTAATGAAATGAATATTTCACCCATACCTGGATTAGTTCAAGGTTGTCTTTTTTGATGACATCTTGGTGTACTCAATAACTCTTGACATTCATGCCAAAAATCTTGAAATCATTCTGAGTACATTAAGAGACCATAGGTTGTACACCAAGCTAAAAATCAATTCTATATTGATAAAGTTCATTTCTTGGAACACATCATTTCTGATTTAGGTGTGTTAGTGGATCTAGATAAAGGGTAGGGTGTGGTGTCTTAGGAGCATCCCAAGAATGTTTCTTATTTTAATAGTTTTCTGGGATTAACTAGTTATTACTGAAGGTTCATTATGGATTTATACTATTTAGAAGCACTACTCTCAAGCATAAACAAAAAAGGAGTTAATTTTGAGTGGTCAGAGGCATGCGAGAATGAATTTGGAGAGTTGAAAAATAGGTTGACTACCACATCAATTCTAATATTACCTGAACTAGGTAAGAGGTACACCTTGTTCTATGATGTTTCTAGCGCTGGACTTGGGATAATGTTGATGCAAGATGATTGAGTTGTATCATATGGTTCAAGACAGTTGAGGCCTCGTGAAAGGAATTACCCTACTCGTGATTTTGAGTTAGATTCCATATTTTATGCCTTAAAATGTTGGAGGTAATACTTTTTTGGAGAGTGGTTCATGGTGTTTACCGATCATAAAAGTCTTTATTACATATTCTCTTAGTAGGATCTGAATCTTCAGTAGTGAACATGGTTCAAGTACATTAAATCCTTTGATTTTGAGTTGTTTTACACATTAGGAAAAGGGAATAGAGTTGCAGCTGCTCTGAGCTAGAAGACATAGAATCAGGTGCTTTAGGAATCCAACTATGAGTGGAGAATGATGACCTTGTTTTCTGATATTCATATCAAAGTAAATAATAGGCATGAGAAAATGAACCTCGCTTATATAGAAGTTGAGTTTGTGATTTTGGTCCTTGTTAAGGAAGGTCAGTTGGGGGACCTAGAGTGTCTGGAAATAAAGGAAAGTCTTAAAGGTGGGGAGTCACCTTCTAGTTGGGCTATTGGTGATGATGGGATTGTCAGTGTTTTTGTTCTTATGGTTGTTTCGGTGTTTTTTAGGAAGATTTGATACACGAGTCCCATGAATCAAAGTGGGAAGTGCATCTAGGTTTGACTAAGATGTATTATGATCTTCGTAGGAAGTATTGGTGGCCGATAATGAAGAAGAATGTTGTGGTTTTTTGGCACAATGCCTTACCAATAAATAGGTTAATGTCGAGCATCAGCACTTGGTGGTTTGTTATAGTCATTGTCCATTATAGAGTGGAAGTGGAATGACATACTTATGGACTTTGCATTATGTATTTCTAGGATGCCTCAGAAGAATGATGCAGTTTGGGTGTTTTTGGATTTGTTAAATAAAGTGGATCATTTCTTATCGATCCAAGAGACTTATATAGTTAATCAATTGGGTGAGTTATATGTTTGAGAGATGGTATGGTTTCATGTTGTTCCAAGAACCATGGTTTTGGATCATGAGTTTTGTTTCACATCACGCTTCTGGTAGGGGTTACAGAAATCACACGGTACCAAGGTATTTATTGAGTATGGATTTTCATCCCCAGAGAGATGGGCAGTCAGAGCATATGATTTAGGTGTTAGAGGAAATTTTAAGATATTGTATTTTGGATTACGGTGGTTCATTGGAAAAACATTTGTCACTTTTTGAGTTTTCCTAAAACAACATCTTTTAGGCTACGATTCAGATGGAACCTTTTGAGTCACTCTATGAGAGGCCGTGTAGATCTCCATTGTGTTGGTTATAAGCTAGGGATTCTGAGTTGTTTGGACCGAGTATCATGCAGGAGACATCAGAAAAGGTTTGATTGATTCATAAGTGCATGTAAATGGATAAAAGTAGGTAGAATTCATATGTAGATTGTCATCATAGACCTCTAGAGTTTAGGGTGGGTAATGGAATATTTCTTTGGTTGTTTCCAAGGCTGGTTCATCATCAGATTTGGAAATGGGTAATTTGGTGCCCAAGTATTTGGGGTCATTTGATATCATGGAGAGGACCATACTGGTGTCTTACAAATTGGATCTTCTACAGCTGTGTCATGTAATGCACAATTTTTTTCAGGTCTTACAACTTTTAAAGTATCACCCTGATTCATATCATGTGATAAATGTTTAATATATTGAGATTGATGCTGATGCGTCCTTTGAGGAGCACCTGGTTTGTATTTTGCATCGTAGCAAGAATGTCTTACAGGGAAAGGTTGTTCAATTAGTTCATGTTTTTTTGGAAACATGGTAATGTTCAGGAAGAAACTTGGTAGAGAGAATCAAGTACACAGGCCCAGTGGCCTGGTATCTTTTCTTTGGAAACTCAGTATGTCTCGGGAAGATAAGCTTGAGGATGAGCCATCGTAAGGTGGGGAGTTTGTAAGATAGTGGACTTTGTGGAGGTATTTATTGTTTAAATTTTGGTTTTAATCTCTTTTTTTAGGATAATGAATTATTTCCTGGGTGTATGAGGGAACTTGGGGTGTTTTGGGGGTTCAGGATATGAAAGAGAATGAAAAAATGAGCTTTTTGGGCATGATGCACAGTTTGTGCACGATTTGTGAAAATCGTGCGAGGGGAGGGCCATACCGTGTGATTTGATACAGTAGCATATTGTACGGATAGAACATGGTTTTTCAAACCATGAAACATGTCTAGGTAACTATGCGAACTACCAAGGTTACTGTGTGAAACAAATCTCCTTGGACAGTGGATCATGTACGGTTTCTACACGGTTTGGTAAATCGTGTGGGTAAATCGTGCGACCCCATAATGTTTGGAAACATTAAAAAATTTACACCTTGGGTTTTTATGTTATAACTCAAGATACTCTTCCATTTAACCTCCTTCAAACCTAGGTATGAACAATAGTGACTCAATCTTACAAGATGTGATTCTCTTTTGATTCTAAGCTGTTTGAGTATCGTTGGTTTCAAATCGAAGATTCAAGTAAGTCTAATCCCTATCTTGCTACTCTTTTGGATTTATAGTTTACATATTTCTCTTATCTCCATCCAAATCTCTAAAACCCCATTTTTCTAGTGAGATATAGGTTGAGGCTTCAAAGGGTGGTTGATTCTGGATCTAAAGCTACGATTGAGAGTGTGTTCATCAACGGGTCTAAGGTAGGTGGTCTACAAGTTGTATCACATGGTTTATTTTTAGATTTGTGCATGTTTGGTTTTGTTCTTGGTCACCTCTAATTGTGATTTTTATTCCATGGTGAGGTTTGGTAAAATGGGTTTCAAAATTATGGATAGAAACCATCAGGGTCCCCAGGGGATGCATCGAGGAGGATTTGACCTATTTAGGGCCACCCATGGGGTGCACCGATATTCCCGGATAGAGAAAATTTTTAAGTAAGTGCAAGGTCATTGTGTGATAATTTAGAGCCCTTGTTAAGTATGTTGATATGTATAATGGAAGTGTAAATGTAATATGGGTAATTTGTCTAGTGTTGGTAATGACTTAAAGGGTTGTTTTTTATGGCACAAAAATGGGTTAATTGGGTTAATTGAGATTGTGACTTGTGGCTTATGAATTATGATAGAAATTTATAAGGGAGTTAGCATATAGGAATCAGTGAATATGTTAAATTTGTAATGGCATGTGAAATGAGAAATATGTGAAATGGGAATTCATAAGGGAATTGAGGTATATGTGAAATGGGTTGATATAATAGAATTATTAAATATGCTAAGTGAGTTAATCATGTGAATTGGGAATTTCACTAAATGGGATAAGTAATATAAATGGAAAATGTGTTAATGGTTTATGGAATAATATTAATTCCCATGTTTATTGTTATGAATTATGATAGTTTTATGTATTGGTTGTGTTATTTGTGATATGTTTTATGTGTGGTGAATGAATGAATAAGAATTTTCACATGGCTAGAGGTTTGGGATAAAGGACTCAAGATCCTCCCATGGGTCAAGTTGGAATGATGCTCTAATTCCAACCTCAATGCATAGGTTAGGGAAGGGGAAGAATCTCTATTCACCTAAGGGTTTAATACCACCCAGACCGAGGCTTTGAGGTGAGGGTATTGTATTGGTTGTGTGTTTTATTCTTAGTGAGATAGGGACTTGACTTATTCCCTTATATGGAATGATAAATTCCATGAACTTTTGTGTGAATGTTGTAAATTCCTAACCTATAAATTACATGTTGTTGATGAACTAAGTAATGAAGAAGATCCGCATAATGAATTTGGATCTCTGGTTATGAAGGGTTAAGTAAATATTTCCAACTATTACCCCAAAATATTTTTTATTTATTTGTCATCTATTTAATAATTTTCATTTATTATATACATAAATTAACTATCTATTTAGACTGGATATTTTGTATCCACCATTGGTGGTGGCCTAATAAATTGTAATCACACCCTACCCAGGTCGTCGTTTGTTACCTAATCATACTTCATGCTTGTAGGTTAGGATAAGGTCAAGGGCCCTATTCTAGGGAGTTGAGTTGGGCATGGAAACTCATAGATGAGGTTCTAGACATAGAGTTATGACCATTTTGGGGATTCAATTGTTGTCTTTATTTTGGGTTTTGTTCGCTTGGAACTATAGCACGACATGACATATTTAAAGTTGGTTGTGGTTGTACCAAGTTTTGGGAAATGTTTATTTATTCATGTTCATTGGTTATCCAATGTTGTTTCCACTATTATATTTTTTATCTATTACTCTAGTAAAGAAGTTATAGTCTCCCCATGTGACTTTTAGACCCTCGCTGTTAGTCAGAAACTTCTAGCATATGGGGAGGCATGCTTTAGGTCATGTGGTGACCTGGATTAGGGCACTGTTTTAGTGGCTCTTGGGTCGGGGATGTTACATAAACACCAATTTTTGAAATACACATTTCAAAACTCAAATTGGTTTCCAAATATCATATAGTTTTATAAAAAATGTTTGAAAACCAACCATTTCTATAAAACTAGGAATGGTGTCCTAAAAACCCATTTTAAAAACTCACACATTCTAAGAGTTTCAAACATAAACCATTCTCACTTTTATTATTTGAGAACACTTTTCAAACTCATTATTAAAATAGTTCTAAAATACTTCAAAATCACGCATTCCTTTTTTACTTCTTTAAAAACCTTTCAAAATCCCTTTTCAAAAAATCTAAAAATAAAACCATACAAAGAAGGAATAAATCACATGATCAAGCACCTCTATGTCAAGTCTCACAAAATGGGGGAAATGATAAGAAAATATTTTCCAAACAATAATATAAATAGTAGGGGATACAATAGAAGCAGAGAGATAAAACCACTAAATAATCCTAAAAAGGATTCTAATGTCATGGGAATCATCATTAGGATGTATTAATAAAAGGAATTGAACTGGAGATAAATAAACTACGTCTTTACTACTAAACCTATCTACACCCACATAAGTCCCATCAAACTAGGTCATCAATAATAAAAATCCCCATATAGGATCACAAACTACAATGTTCAAACAAGAATCAAAGGGGATTAAGAGGGTATCACACCTTTTATGAAAACTCATTTTTTATTAAATTTAAAATGGAAATTCTATTTTCAAAAGAATTATTGGAATGCCAATCCATTTTATCATTTATAAAGTCCATCCCAATCTAATTTTTGGACAAATTTTACCAAAAAACCTTTGAAACACAAATGGTAATTCACACTATGCTTTAAATAGCATTGAAAAACATTCAAAGACATAATAAGTTTCAAACTGAAATCCATATAGAAAAAAACACCATTTTGAAATAATCCATCTCATTTAGAAATCTTAAAAGCTTTAAACACCCCCAAAAAGTTGATATAAAAATTAACCAAGACTAAAAAAAGTGGTTTTAAATATATATTACAAGGGTTAACTCACCAATTTTAAAATAAAACAACATTTTCCAACATTTTTAACACTTTCAAATCACCCAAACTCTTGGTTTGAAATCCAATTAACAAATGGGGTGTTCTCACATTTTAGGAATATAGTTTCCTGAACTCTATGAATATGAATCTTGGAAATGTATAGATCCCATGAAGCATTTTAAAATATGAAAATTTAATATTTTAAAAATATGAATTGAATATGAGGAATATCATTTCACTCCCCTGCTTCTCTAGAAGACTTATAGACTCTTTTTATGCTGAGAACCCCTTCCCTCCCCCTAATCTCAACTTTAATCTTGGTAATTATCCATTAAAAATCAAGGTATATATTAACTCAGTGGTACTTATCTCTTCTTTCCACCTTATTTATACCTATTTTTAAATTCAATTTCTCTCATATGGTCATGGTAGCCATGTGTTTAAAATTTTATGGGATTTACTTGGGGATTATTTTTTCTAGGGAATATTGTAAATCATTAGGAATATTTCCTCTTATCTTTTGGTATTTTAACAACCATTGGAAATGAATTCAATGATTACAGTTGGTTGTCCCTATGTTAATCCTTTAACCTTATAAACCAATAAAGTATATAATGCAAGCGATTTTTCTTGGTTCACACAAATTAATCTACATACAATGAGTATATATAAGTGATTTATCGATGTACTAAAATGCACCAATTTCACTAATTGTATAATTTTTACAACAGAATCATTATCCCTTTTTGTTTACAACTACACCTAAAGTTAAAAGTTCACTTCTTTATTATAGAATAGATACTCACTACCCCTGAAGTGTATAAGTTTGATCCTTACTAGTAAAAAAATAAAAAATTCTATCGGTAGATATTTTTACAACATCTTCATGAAATTGTATTAACTCCTTATTCCTCCTCTTATTTAGATTTATTGATCAATAATTACTAAATAATCACTAAATTTATAAAATATTTTTGTTTATATTCTTCCATTAATTATCTCTAATTACACACTCTTCATCAAATAATCTCCAAACTCTTTACCCTCACTTCCTAAGAATTTATCAATGGTCATGATCTATCCATGTTTTTTATATACACCATGATTGTGATGCTTTTCTATCCACTATATTATATTTTGAAAGACAAACAATAGGGTAAAACTATATCTCTTATTCTCACTTTACAGCCTCAAAGTTTTAAGTATTATGAATTCTTTAAATTAAATAGATATAACCTTTATTAGGGTTTAGCATAGAGAAATACAATAAAATCCATTAAAAATTTATACTCCTCTAAAAAAATACAATCCTTCTCTTTAAAACTAAATAGAGTGGCATGACCAAATTTAAATTTATTTCTATAAAACTCCTTATAACCTAATTAATAATATCACAATATAGTCAATAGTTCATGACCTTCATTTATAGTTTAATACATGATCTATAATGCATAGTCTAAATAATTTTTTTAAGAAAAGTATCCTTTAACAAAATAGAGGGTTATTACAACTTAAGAATTATCTTTATAATGAATAAAATGAACCAAAAATCATTCACCCTAATCTAAAATGATTCATTCTTTTCAATAACCAAACAATCAATTAATTATGGGAACATAACATTCCCTGAACTATACCTTTGGGGGAGCGAGTGGCGGCGAAGACGAGGGAAGTTGAGGCGGGGGCGAGCATAGCGGAGGTGGCGACGGGGGAAATGGAGGCAGCGATGGGGGAAGGAAAGGTTGGGGGCGGCGGAGGCGGCGGTAGAGCTTTGGTTCCTACAAAACCTTAAGGCGAGCAGTAGAAAATGAGCGAAAGCTTGAGGCAAGCAGTGGTAAAGGTGGGCGGCGACGAAGGCGGAGGCGTAGGCGGAGGCAAAGACGGAGGCATAGGAAAAGGCAGAGGCAAAGGAGAATGATAAGGCAAGTGGCGACGAAAGCACTATGGAACTATGAAGGCTTGAAGGCTCAAATAATATAACGATATTTTAGGGGTTTTTTATTAGAAAATGTATGGTTTTTATCAGTGCTTTCAAAAAAACTGATAAATGGTAGTTTTATCAGCGCTATAATTATGGCGCTGATAAATAATAGCATTATTAACGCTTTTTAGCATTGATAAAGACTAATGTTTATAAATTATTTATATTATTATATATATTTATAAAATTATAAATATAATAAATACATTTATTATAATATTATAATTATTTAAATAGATAAATATTTATTTATAATTATAAAATTATAATATATATTTATCAAATTTACAATTATAATTATAAATAAATATATATGTATTTAAATAATTATAAAATTATATTAAATATATTTTTTATCAATATTTAGTATAATTTTATAATTATTCAAATAAATATATATTTGTTTATAATTATAAATAATTATTTATTTATTTGTAATTATAATTATAAATATATATATTTAAAATTCATTTATATATAATTAAAAATTTTATAATTATAAATATTATAAATATATTTATTATAATAATTTAATTATTTAAATAAATATATATTTATTTATATATATTAGGTGCTTGGGGGGTACAATTACATTAAACACGCACACACAAGCTGGAAAGAAATTTCATAGCCCCCAAGGGATAGCTCACCCATCAAGCCTTATTATATATTTATTTATAATTATAACTATAAATGAATAAATATTTATTTATAATTATAACATCATGATAAATATATTTACTATATTTATAAGTTTATAATTATATATACTAAATATATTTATTATATATATTAGTTTCTTGGGGGGTACAATTACATTAAACACACACACACCACAAACATAGGCCGGAAAGGCAGGCCATAGCCCCACCTAGGGATCATCCACCCATCAAGACTTATTTATCTAGTACATAACCTGAAGACCCAATGGGAATGAAGCCCAATACATAGCCCAAAGGCTTGATATAGCATTCTGTCTGCATCATACTGCCAATGTCACCAGGATTGTGTCATGCCCACATCACCACCTGCCCTCATCATGCATCATGCCTGTGTCACCGCCTACCTGTGGAAATTCGCTCCCACCCAGATTTGAACCTGAGTCTGATCAGGATTACAGGGATACTTTTACCACTTGGGTAATCCCACACATAAAAATATATATAGTATAATTTTATAATTATTTACATATATATATTATAATTATAATTATTTATATATATTTATAAATATATAACAACACGAATTTCTTAAAATTATAACGGTGCATTTGCGATGAATTCTCATCGCAAATGCCTATTGGTGATGGGGGTATGTCGCAAATAGCCCAGTGTAGAAGAATGCATCGCAAATATAATTATTTGCAACAGTCCATCGTAGAAAACCTTTTTTGTGATGGATATATAGTCTGTCACAAAAAAATCCTGAAATATTATTTATAACCCTTTTATGACGCTCTGTCGCAAAACCCTTTTATGACGGATAAATAATCCATCGCAAAACCCTTTTATGAAGGATAAATAATCCGTCGCAAATAAAATTTTTTAAAAAATAAATAATTAAATTATATATAAACAAATAAAATTATATATATTTAAAAAACATTAAAAAAATATTTAAAAAAATTAAAACACACATAAAAGTAATACATCATTTCAAATATAATATGTCTATCATACTAAATTACAAAATAGTCATGAAAATCTTTAGAAATCATCAAATGGCATCAGGTGGAGGAGTATCACTCGATAGACATGGGGGAGGAAACCCCATACCAACGCCATGTGAAAGTCACCTCATATACTCTATCATCATCTCATCTCTTAGACATTACCGCTCAAGACCCTCCTCCATCTGCTTCTGCATTTTCAATATCATCTCATCCTGAGCTCTCAACCTCTCCTCATAATGTGTAGCGGATGATGGCGTCGATGAATACTCTCCACAAGCTCCATTCATGATCACAGATGGCATCGCAAAAGTACCATAATAACTCGTAGGTTTTAGTTGAGAACCAAATCCAATCACTCAACCTTTCTTGATTCCCTGTGAAGTTGCATGTATCCAATCCCCCTCATCGAAACCTGAATCAGTTGTGACATCTTTTTCAGAATCAACTAGACTCTCCCATGAATGAGAAGTCGCAACCTCATATGTTTCCTTTAAATATAATGACAAATTAGAATAACAATAAAATGCATATTTATGACATTGTTCAAAAAAATCACTAACCACAATACAGGGTTGTCGTTTGCCTACAACTTCTCCTGTACGGGGATCAGAATACATCTTCTTATAAACTTCAAAATCCATAATAGATGGGTCAGTAGTGGCCTATATAATATAACAAATATGTTATAGTTAAAATAAATATACATTAATAAATAATATCACTTACCATATTTCATCGATGTATGCCACATGTACGACTCTTGACCCCATGGGTGACCTCTTGCCTCCCCTGGATCTAACGTCTAGCTACTGATCTCCTCCAAAAAGTCTCTCATAGCTAGAAGAATCACAACCGGTATCATACCTGAGATGATATATAGTTGGTATGATTGGAGACACAAGAGTGATCGAAGATGGTAGCACAAGATTTATCCATAGCTTGCTTTATGATGTTGAGTAGAAACTCACGAAAGTGCTCGCGTATATAAGTATCCCATTCCATTCGGATATAACCTCTCTGACTATCAGAAATCAGAAAAAATAAATGCTCCAAGAAAATTAAAAAAAATATGTTAGTAATTAAATAAATTTTAAAAAGTTATATATTATTTAATAATGTACAATCCAGTGGCCAAAAATCTGGTCAGACATGATGATGGGTACAAGGTCCCATGACACCCATGGTTCGGAAAAATAATTTCTCAGAATCACATTAACTTGGCCAATGGCTAAATGAAAAACTGTTCAAATTGAAACAAATATATAATCATAAAATTATTATCAAAATTAATACACTTAGTTATATAAAATAAATTTTTTAAAATAATTAAACATACCTCTGTAAACACAGATCAAAATCAATAGATGGTCGTCTCTTTGGAATAGGATCTGGAATCAGTAATCAAGTAAGACCGCGACCCCTCCTATTAGGCGCACCAACCTGAGGAGGAGGAGCTGAATCAGGCTCATCATTAGGAAGTATGATATCAGGGAGAGAATGTAATAAAACATCATGAGGATCATCTCTAACCATCTGAAACAAATATTCTCACCACTAAGAGATTGTTAAAACAGATATGAAATATAAAAAACTAATGAATGTTAGAATAAAAAAATGTTACCTATAAGATATTGTTAATACAAATATGAAATTTAAAAAACTAATAAATATCAGAATGTGATAATTACCTGTAACTAAAGACCCTAATATAATACATTATATAAGACACGTGCTATTTTCTGAAAATAATAAAATATCTCATGAACGGTGTCACATATGATAAATTGGAGATCATTGTTGGGTCTGGGATATGGGTTTTATCCAAGACATGAAATTATATTTGTGAGTTTCGGGTAGTTACATTGCAGGCGAGGGTAATTCATTTAATATTTATATTATAAATTATTATAAAAAATCAATATATCTTTCAGATTATGTATCGTATGATAAATCGAAGATCACTGTTGAGCCCGGGATGTGGGGTTTACCCTAGGCGTGATGTAAAATTTCTTAGCATTGACTGTTTCGTTACATCGCACGCAGGGGTATAATTTTTAATCTTTTATTAATATTATTTATATAATTATTTATTTTTTTATATAAATATATATTACAATATTAATACAAATTATTAATACAGATTATTTTAATTAATTAAACATTTATATGAAATGATTATTAATTAATTAGTAATTACTATATATATATATATCATAATTAGTTATAAATTATGTAATGAATATTAGTAATTTTGTAATTATTATTATTATATATTATGTAATGATTATTATTAATTATTATTAATTATTATAAATTATGTAATTACTATTATGTAATGATTATTATTCATTATTTAAATTATTATAAATTATTTAATGATTATATATATATATTAGAATTTCATAAATTATTATTGCAATTTTATTATTAAAATTATATTATGTAATGATTATTATCACTAAAATTTGATAAATAATCAAAATTATTCTAAATTATGTAATCATTATTATTAATTTATTTAAATTATTTTTACAATTTTAATAATTACTGTATATATATGTATCACAATTTATTAATTAATATAAATATATCAAAAATATTATAACTTTTTTTAATCAAATATAAAAATATCAAATCTATATAAACATATATATATATATATATATAATTTTATTACCTTGAATTTATAATTTATATAATTAATTTATAAATAAAATTGAGTTCATATTTTTGAATTAATAATTAATTTGAATTCATGATTATTTAGAATTAATAATTTTTTAATTAATCCTAATTATTTTAATTAATACAACATTTTATATGAATTATTATGAATTTCTAAACATTGTTATATTTTTTTATAATTTTTTACAAATTATTATAACTTTATAATTATCACTAATATTTACAATTTATTAATAATAAAGTATCATTAATTATTACATATTATAAATTATTTATTTATTTTTAATAATTATTTAAATTAATACTACATTTTTAATCATTAATATTTTTTTACTAATTTATAATAATTCTTTATATTTTTTAGATTTTCTTACAAATTGTTACAAAAAATTAACCTAATTATTATTAAAAGAGTTTTTACTAAATATTATATATTTTAAATTGTCATTGTTTTTCAATTATACAATTTTTTAATATTTTTTTATAAAACAAAATTCTTATAAATAATGTTTTATTAAAATGTTTTATTTAAATTAATTTTATCATTATTATTCAAAATAAATTAATTATATTTATACATACAAATATTTAAACATACATACATACATGCACGTGAACCAAAAAAATTATTATAAAAAAATATTATTAAAAACAATTATTATTATAAAAAAATATTATGTGCTCAAATATAATTATAAAAAAATATTATTCGTGTTGGAAAAAAAATAAACATAACAAATATTTAGACATAAAAATATTTAGACATTCAAATATTTAGACATATATACACATGCGCGTAATAAAAAATTTTGAACTAGTAAACAAATGAAAGGAATAATAAAACCAAAAAAACAATAAGCAATAAAGGACGGGTAAAATTATAACTAATTTCTAGAAACCCTAAAACATGTATTTATATTAAAGGATTTATTAATTAATTTATATATATATAATATATTTTGGTAATTTTATTAATAGATATATATAACAAATTTATATATACATATATACAAATATACATGCAAACATACATATATGTATATATATATCACAAACCATAAACATATTTTTAAAGTCATTTATATATATATAAGCACATTTTAATATATATATATATATACACTAACATATATAAAAATTAACATGATACAAAAACATATTTATATATATATACAAATATAAATACGAAACACATAAATATCAAAAAAATTACAAAAATTCCTAAAAATCAATTAAAATACATTGTATGAACTAGATTAAAATCAAAACAAAGATTAATACAATTTCATCACTCTTAAATATCAAATAAATAATTAAAATCAGATGAATTGTTAAACTTAGGGTTTAACCATACCAATATATTTGACATTGAACCCAAAATGCACAAAAAACAAACCAAATTAAAATCAAAATAGAAATTAATGCAATTGCATCTATCCTAAATATCAAATATAGCATGAAAATCAGATAAATTTATAAACCTAGGGACTAAACTAGCATATTTAACATTGAACCCAAATATGTTAAAAGAATTGACAGAAAATGTATGAGGAGTCTGTACCTTGAAGATCTGATCTAGAATTTACAAAAAAACAGGAAGAACGGAGCCACACAGAGCTAGGGGAAAATTTTCAGCCGTAGGGTTTTGTACGGGAGAGAGAGGAGGAAGAAAAGAAAGGAGAGGAAGAAGAAAATGAGGCCACACACAGTGTTAAAGCGAATGGGTTTTTACGACAGATTATTTACGATGGAATTAATTTCATTGCAAATAGTATTTCACGAAGATTATTTGTAACGAACAATATTCCGGTGCAAATAATCCAGAGTTTATGGGAATTTGTGAGGGATTTTTTTATCTGTCGTTATTACTTTTTTGCACTGGGTAGTAGGAATGTATTCCAAAAATAGTTGCAACAGACTATTCATTCCATCGTAAATAATAATAATAAAGAAACTATTTACGACAGATCATTTGGCCATCGCAAATGACCCATCGCAAATTTTTGAAATTCTAGTAGTGTATTTATTATAATTTTATAATTATTTAAATATATATATTTATTTATAATAATTATAATTAAAAATTAATATTTTTATAAATATTTTTATATAATTATATATATTAGGTGATTTGAGGTACAATTACATTAAACACACACATAAATAGGAAAGGAAGGCCATAGACTCCCAAGGGATAGCCCACCCCTCAAGCCTTATTTATCCAATAAATGGCCCAAAAGCCTAGTGGGATCGAATCCCATTACATGAACCAAAGGCCCACAAACTGGACCTAAGACTCAGTGGGTATGAATCCCATTATTTATTCAATACATGGCTCATAGGACCAGTGGGCATGAAGCCAATTACATGGCACGTAGGCCTAGTAGGCATGAAATCCCATTACATGACCCTAAATGTCCCTCTGGTGGCCTAGTGGTGGCCTAGTGGGCATGAAATCCCATATTTTTTACGTAAAGGCCCTCTGGTGAATAGTGATGCTGTAGTGTCTGCAACAGTTTCCGCCACCACTATAGGTTATTCGATCCACTGGTCCACCACTGCTATAGAGCGCTACATTACTACTACAATAATTTGCGCTCAATGGGTTTTGAACCTCCATTTTTCATTTAGTATTATGGGGAGCTTACCACTAAGCTAAGACCCAACTAAAAAATGTGTGAATGGGTCGCACGCTTGGGCCCATTGGGGGCTCTGTCAAGCTAGCATGTGTCACACGTTCCCTAGCTAAGAAAATGGCATTGAATTGCCCTATTCATAATATGAACAATGTCTGAGTCTGGCAGGACTTGAACCTGTGTCAATTCCCTCAGATAGCAAGATGACCCAACCGGTGAACCACTCGACTAACGCCCGGGGGGAATTGTATATAATTATATATATATATATAGTAAATGTATTTATTGTGATTTAATAATTATATATATATTTAGTTATAATAATAATTGTAAATAAATATATTTAAACATTATTTAAATATAATTAAAATTTTAATAAATATAATTATTATTTAAATATATTAATTGTAATTTTATAATCATTTAGGAGAACATAATAAGTTCATGGGTATTAACATGAATGAATCATACGAGAATATTCATAATGATGAATACATATATAGCATATGCATCCATGTCATCATAATATAGGTAATCTTAACATTTGGAACATAACTCACAATCACATAGACAAATAAACTTTAAGGTCATACATCGCCAATTATACTCACGCATCAATGCATTAAATATATTTATTATTTAAAAAGTTTATTATAATTTTATAATTAGTTAAATATAGATATATATATATTTCTAATCTTATAAATACTTTTTTTAAATGTGATTTATTTATATATATATATATATATATTAATTATTAAAAATATGTATATTATAATATATCAAATTTATATTAATTATAAATAATATTTTTTTAATTAATGTATATAAATAAACATTTTTTAATATAAATATAATAATTATATATATATACATATTAACAGTATTTTTTTAGAAAAACTTTTTTCAATGCTAAAGATAGCACTAATAAATCTATCCTTTATCAATGCTTATTTTAGTGCTGATAAAAGTGACTTTTATCAGCGCTTTCTTCCTAGCACTGATAAAAGTTGGCGCATCCCTTATCCAGATTTGTGGTAGTGTCCCATAAATACTTATAAAATTATAATAAATATATTTATTATATTTATAATTTTAAGTTTTTAATTATATATAAATACCATTTAAATTTATTTATTTATAATTATAATTATAAAATATATTTATTTATTTAAATAATTATAAAACTACAATAAATACATTTATTATTAGTTTATAAATATATATTTATATTTATATTTATATATTAATATATATATATATTAATAATTATATAAAAATATTTATAAAAATATTTATTTATTTAAATAATTATAAAATTATAATAAATATATATATTAGGTGTTTTGGGAAACAATTACATTAAACACGCACACACTACACACACAGGTTGGGAAGTCATGTCATAGCCCCTCCAAGGGATAGTCCTCCCATCAAGCTATATTTATTCAATATATACAAGTATTTATAATTATAATCATAAATAAATTATATATATATATATAATTATAAAATTATAATAAATATCTTTATTATATATAATTATGAAATTATAAATATAATAAATATATTTATTATAATTTTATAATTGTAAAAAAATATTTATTTATTTATAGTTATAAGAATAAATAAATATTTATTTATTATATTTAAAATAAAACTATAATAAATATTTATTATATTTTTAATAAAATTTTAATAAATATTTATTATATTCATTTATAATTATAATATTATAATAAATATATTTATTATATTTATAATTTTATAATTATATATAATAAATATATTAATTATATATATTATATGATTGGGGGTACAATTACATTAAACACACACACCATACACACAGACTGGAAAGGCAGACCATAGCCTGCCCCCCAAGGGATCTTCCACCCATCAAGCCATATGTGCAGTGTCATGCCTGTATCATATTGTATGTGTCCCCAAACCTGCTTCATGTCTACATCACCACTTGTCTTCATCATGCATCATGCATGCATCACCGCCTGCCTGCGTCATGCATCATGTTCGACTAACCAATTGCCGGTAGAAATTTTCCCACACCCAGATTTGAACCTGGGTCTGATGTAAGATTACAGAGAGCCTTTACCACTCAGGTAAGCCCCCAACTGCAATAAATATATTAATTATATATATTTTTAAAACTATAAATATAATAAATATGTTTATTATAATTTTATAATTATTTAAATAAATATATTTTTATTTATACTTATAACTATAAATAAATAATTTTTATTTATATTATAAAATTATAAAAAAAATATTTATTATATTCATAATTTTATAATTATATATAATTATATAAATATATACAAAAATTTATAAATATAATTATTATATATATAATTATAAATATATATATATTTATTATATATACAATTTTATAAATATATATAATAATATTTATAAATTATTAACATTAGAACTTTATTAGTGATTTTTTAGCACTGATAAAGATATCCCTTTATCGGCACTAAAAAACGCTGATAATACCATTCTTTATCAGCACTATAACTATAGTGATGATAAAGATACATTTTATCTGTGGTGATAAAGGGTTATCTTTATCAGCACTAAAAAAGTATTGATAAAGAGCAATGCTTTATATATTATCACTGATAAAACTACTCTTTATCGGTGATTTTTTAAAAACGCTGATAAAAAACATTGCGTATTCATATAAAAAACCCTAAGAGATCGCCATCTTCCTTGCACCTTCAAGATTTTGTGGAACTGTAGTGTTGCTGCCACCGCTCGCCTTCGACTTTGCCTTCACCTTCACCTTCGTCGCTGCTCGCCTCCACCTTCGCCACTTATCGTCGCCAGTCTTCGTCGTTGCCCGCATTCGCCGCTCGCCATTTCCGTCATCGTAGCTCTTTGTCGTCATCTCTCTCAACCGAACCAACACCACTCTTCATTAACGAATCATCACCGCTCTAAGGTATGGGATTATTTCTTCTCTATTTTGAAGATTCATGAATTTTTCTAGTCCTACACTTTTTGGTTTTGGGGTATTTGAAAATATTCTAATTAGATCATTGATTAGCTGTGTATATTGGGACTTAATCAAGGTGTTAGGGGTTCCATTGTAGGCTAATAATTGAGTCTCAAGAGTGGCTCCATTTTGAGGCTGAGTTTACTACAATTTTCCAGTATTAGGCATGTTTATAAAAAGTTAGTATGTATTGAAAAGGGTGTGGAAATTTTTTAGGGGGAATTTAGTCATATTTTTATGTTTTAATATATTTATAAAAAATTGGATTATTCAAAAACCTTTCATATGAAAAAAAATATAATACATATGTGGTATGAATGTAATAATTTTTATACTGGCTAGTTGTGTGAAAACATTTTTCAAATTAATTGTTGGAACTATCAGAAGCATAGAATTCATAATTTATCTTCTGATTCTAGATGATGATGATAGAGTGGCGTAGCCAATGCCAATATATAAGGTCCTCATATATAAGGGTCCATATACATAATAGTCCCATTTATTTCTAAAAATTTATTGCGACAAGTTTGGTTTTGATTTTCTAAAATATGGATAAAATATTTACAAGAAATATAAAGAGGTTTTAGGACATCTTTTTTCATAATATATTGAGCATACCTTAAATTGTTCTCTCATTCCTAATTTTATCTCCAATTGAGATATTCATAAAATATAGTTAGATATTCATGTAATTTGATACAGGTAGAAACCATGGGTAACATTAGCATTCTGTGAGCATCTATTCAATGGTTTATCTCATTGTTTTTTAGATTTAGGAAAATTAAACCCATTTGTGACAATTTTAAATGTTTTATCTATTTTATTCATTTCCATCATGAGTGACCAAATAAACAAATTATATTCAATGATAATAACCCAACATGCATAAATTATGGGGTCCCTAAGTTATCCTTCAAGGATACCCTCGTTCTATGTGTGTATGATGTGTGTTCATGTCTACCTAATGTGTGATAGACCTGAAAAATAAATAAATGGTATATATATTAGTTTCATGTGGAAATTTGGTTATTTAGGTTATGAGGGTTCCACTAATAAAATTAAATCTTATATCAATGGACACTAATAAAGGCATTCCTTAGACTAAGGAAAAATGAATTATAGGTGGAAACCCGTGTAACGACCCGAGTCCGGAGCCCCTCCACCGGTGCCTCATACCCGGTTTTCCACATGACCTCAAGCGTATTTCCCCAAACGCCAGAGGCTGCCGACTAGCAGTGAGGGCCTTGGTGAGTCGGTGGGGAAACTATACCCTCATTTTGAAAAGTATGCAGCGGAAAAACAACCAGACACAATAGCGGAAACAATAAACAGCATACAACAATTGAACTGAACAGTGGAAGCAATGGATAAAATAATGATGATGCAACATGGTACATATGTCTACGGAAAGCAGCAAACAAACCAATGTGCTGAAGTAAAAATAAAAAAAAAGTGCAAAGGAAAAACAAAATAAACTACTTAGCATCGTGAGCCACGACTCAGTCCCATGCTCTCCAGCTCCAGTGCAATCAAGAACCTGAAGTGGAAGGGCGCTTTACCTTATCTATACCCGCAACAACATAGTCTATTCGGGCCCAAAATCATGGACCAAACAGGGTGTGAGATACAATCCTAGTAGCAAACCACCCAAAGATTTGTGCCTAACAGTCAATGAATACATGGCAATAATAAAACGAGAAGCAGTAAACAGGAAAGCACAAGAAGCTACAATCCATAGTTCTAACAAATAAAGTACACAAGTAAACAGCCAACAACAATAAGGAAACAGGTAACCCTCTGGGTATCTCTCACAGCCTAACCCCTATGGTTCAACCTATAAGTACTAGCAACCCTCTAGGAGGCACACACAATCTCACCCCTCTGGTTCAGCTATGAAATAATATACTCTCTAAGGAAACACTCACCGTTAATTCCCCCTATAGTCTCGTATCGTACTAAAGGCTCTCTGGGGAAGCACTCAACGTCTCATTCCCTCTGTGGCCCGCGTCGAGGAACTACAAACTCTCTGAGGAAGTACTCATCGTCAATTCCCCCTATGGTCTCACATTGTATTAAAAGACACTCTGGAGAATCCCTTTCGTCTATTCTCTCTGTGGCCTACTACACTAGGTTATCACAGTCCTAGGTGAAAACAAACATGCTCAGCATGCGTGCAACATCCAAGTGAACCTCAAGAACTACTTGGCTATCAATCTAGGGATCAACATCATAACATATCAACAGTTCCACTATCCTAAAACTAGGCATGGAAACTGGAAAACACCAAAAGGTAAAACAAGCATGGCAAATAAACCTGAGCACAAGACAATTTACTCTACTCATAAGCATAAACCTCTACCACAGCAATCAAGCAAATCAAGAAAATATTAAGGGCAAAACAGGAAACCCACAATTCCCCGCCCAAGAGAATTTGTGGAATTTACACAAAATACACATCGACTTCCAACAAAAAGGCACAAACCACCTACCTCGATCCTAGGAGATTGATATACGTGAACCATGGTGATTGAATTCCCTTAGAACGCCATAGATCTGAGAAAACTCTCAACCCATGATAACTTGAAAATGAGGGGGAATCAGAAAAAAAAGCTCAAGTAGAAGGAAGAACTCACTGTTGCGATTCCAACACAATCGACCTTGCTTGAATCGGATAACAGATGAAGAGGTGGGAGATCGTCAAAGATTCGGCTTTACGGGTCACTCTCAGGCGAACGGGATCTAAAAGAAGATACTTCTGTGTGTCAGGCACGACCCTAGTTCATTTTGTGAAAAAAAAAAAGAAAGTACACGGTGTGTACTTTTAGAGTACACGACGTGTACTGGGTCCTTTCCGTACTCCACCAAAATTGTCCTCCACGTCACCCATACGCACCGTGTGTGTGGCCCAGGCACGGCCAACACACGGATTTGAGTCGGAGAAGAGTACACAGTGTGTACTCAGAAAGTACACGGCATGTACTTTGAAAATTTCCAGAAAGTTCATTTTTCTTAAAAACTCCAGAAAAAGGAAAACATACCTGAAATGAAGATCTGGGTTCTTAAAAACTTCCCCACTTAAAGAAATTTGTCCCTAAATTTCCCTAACGTGGCATAGAGGAAGAATCCCGGAACAGCTCTGGCCATTGCGACCATACATCGGCCTCCTTTTCCCAAGTCTCGTCCTGTACTCACCCGTGCTGCCATAGAACCCGTACCAGAGGAACAGACCGCCCGCAGAGAACCTTCGTACTGCGATTGACAATCCGGATAGGATGCTCCTCAAATGATGCATATGCTTCATGCTCAACCTCCTCAGGTTGAAAGACTTGAGACGGGTCTGAAAAGTAGCATCGGAACTGAGATATGTGGAAGATGTCGTGCATGGCCTGGTACCGCTGATGTAACTGCAGCCGATAAGCAACTGTCCCCACCCTCTCCAAGACCTCAAACGGCCTGACGTACCATGGTGAAATCTTTCCCTATCTCCGAATCCTCTTGTTCCCCAAACTCGGTGCGACACGCAGGAAAACCAGATCCCTGACCTCGAACTCTAGAGGTTGTCTCCGATAATCAGCATAAGACTTCTGTTGAGACTGTGTTGTAGCCATTCTCTTCCGAATCAACTCTATCTGCTCCGAAGTCTCCTGTACAAGACGAGGTCCCAGCAAAGCTATATCTCCTGCCTCCAGCTAGCATAATGGTGATCGGTATGGCCTACCGTACAAAGCCTTGTATGTTGCCATCTGAATGGTCACCTGGAAACTGTTTTTGTAGGCGAACTCCACCAGAAGGATATGCATCTCCCAAGAACCGCCAAAGTCTAGGATGCAACCTCTGAGAATATCCTCTAGCACCTGGATTGTGCGCTCGGACTGGCCATCAGTCTGGGGATGGTATGCCGTACTCAAAAGTACATGTGTATCCAAATCCTTCTAAAGTCCTTTCCAGAACCGAGAAATAAAGCGTGTATCCTTGTCTGAAACAATGGAGTGTGGAACTCCATGCAGACGAACGATCTCTCGGATGTAAAGTTGTCCCAAATCATCGACACTGAAGGTATCCTTGATCAGGAAAAAGTGATCAACCTTCATGAGCCTATCGATTACAACCCAAACAGCATCGTTTCCTCGAGGTGACCTCGGCAACCCTGTCACAAAGTCCATCGCAACATCGTTCCACTTCCACTCCGGAATGGGTAACTGCTGTAAAAGGCCTTCTGGTCGTTGATGTTCTGCTTTCACCTGCTGACAAGTAGAACATCTCATGAAAAAATCAGCAACATCTTTATTCATACTTGGCCACCAGTAATGGTGATGAAGATCCCAATACATCTTGGTGACACCAGGATGAACTGCCCAAATAGAGGAATGAAAATCCCGCATCAGCTCCTTGCGTATGTCTGCTGGCACCCATACACATCCCTAGAAATGCAAGATCTCATCCTCACCCACAGTCCATCTAGGAAGAGGTTCCTCTCCTGACACACTCTCCCATAGGATTAAGCCTTCAGAGTCTGATAGTTGCCTCATCCGTACCCAATCAAGTAGGGTAAAGGTAACAGCTACAGAAGAAAGGAAAGTTTGTCCCTCTCTGGCGTGCACCTTCAGATGCATCTCAGAGAACAGAGCCATCAGTTTCCACTCACTACTGGCCTCCTGCACTGCCTGAACCTGAGTTCTCCTAATCAACACATCTGCCACTACGTTTCCCTTTCCTGGCGTATAGGCAAGCTCGAAATCAAACGACTGAAAATACTCAACTCACCTGCGCTGCCTCAGATTCAGATCACGCTGAGTGAAGATATAATTGAGACTCTTGTGGTTAGTGAAGACCACAAATTTCTCTCCCAACAGATAGTGTCTCCAATAGTGTAAGGAATGAACAACAGCTACTAACTCCAAATTCTGCGTAGGGTAGTTCCTCTCATGTGGCCTAAACTGCCGAGACTCGTACGCAACGACTCCATCTCCCTGCATAAGCACAGCTCCCAGCCCGACCTAAAGCATCACAGTAAACAGTGTAGCTCTTGCCTGAATCTGGAAAGACTGGTATCGGTGCTGACCTCAACCTCCCTTTCAGCTCTTGAAAGGCTGACTCACAAGAATATGACCATAAGAACTTCTCCCCCTTCTTGGTCAGACCTGTCAAAGGTGATTCTAGACGAGAAAAGTCCTGAATGAAGCGTTGTAGTATCCAGCCATCCCTAGGAAGATCCGTACCTCAAAGACATTCTTCGGATGCTCCCAGGAAACTACAGCTCTCACTTTCTCTAGGTCCATAGATACTCCTACCTCTGAGATGACATGGCCCAAGAAGTGAATTTGATCCATCCAGAAGTGGCACTTCGAGAGTTTAGCATAAATCCGATGCTCCCTCAGTGTACTCAGAATGATATCAAGATGTGTAGCATGGTCGTGTCGAGTGTGAGAGTACACCAAGATATCATCCACGAAGACCATGACGAAGGAATCCAAGTAAGGATAGAACACTCGGTTCATCAGTTCCATGAAAATTATTGGCGCATTCGTGAGACCGAACGGCATGAACATATACTTGTAGAGACCATACCTGCTCCTGAAGGCTGTTAGAGGTATATCTGATGGTCTAACACACAAATGATGATAACCGGACCTCAACTCAATCTTCAAGAACACCCGGGCTCCTCGAAGCTGATCAAAGAGGTCATCGATCCTTGTAAAGGGATATCGGTTCTTGACAATAAACTGGTTCAGCTTTCGATAATCCACACAAAGCCGAAGGGTATCATCTGCCTTCTTCTCAAATAGGACAGGAGAACCCCAAGGATAAGTACTAGGTCAGATGAAACCCTTTTCCTGCAGCTCCTCCAATTACTTCTTGAGCTCCAGCAACTCAGGTGTAGCCATCCTATAAGGATTAATGGACACCGATGTCGCTCCTGACACGAGCTCAATAGAAAAGTCTACCTCACGCTCCGGAGGAAAACCTGAAAAGTCCTCTGGAAAGACGTCCCAGAAATGATCCACCACTGGAGGAAAGTCCAATTGTGAAGTCCCCTGATCATCCAAATAAAGACTAGAAATCTGGGTTGTCACCCTTCCTAGCCCATGATGCTCGAGTCCTGATCGACTCGCCTGAACATCCCACTCGCCTTTATGAAGAAAAGATTCACCTTCTGGTGAAACAAAACTCCCTCTACGGCGATAACCATTGAAGACTTCCAGGAAGGGAACCAACCAGTCCATCCTGAGGATGACATCATAGCCTGTCATCTCTAGGACATAGAGATCCCATAAGAAATGATACCCTGCAACCTCGAGAGGGCACTCTCTACACTGACGTACACTACATGCCCTTGTCCACAAAGGTGTGTCTAGTGTCAGTGAGTCGGCAGAAGAAAAGATGCAGAGCCCAAGGCTCTCCATGACAGCAACAGAGATAAAGTTATGCGTAGCACCAGTATCAAAAAGAGCTGAAGATAAAACTAAGGCTACTAAAATTGTACCTCAAATTGTAGAAGGGGTGGGATCCTGCACCTGATAAGTCTGCTCCATGGCGAAAGACAGGCATGCACCACGGCCCTGCTTCCCTAGCTGACCACTCTGAGCTAATCCACCTTGCTGGCATTGAGGGACTGGTGGCTGACCGCCACGGCCTCCACCTCCACCTCAGCCCGAATGGTCGGAGGAACTCCAGTTCCCCGACTGGTGAGAAACCGGTGGTGCTGCTCCTGAATGAGGAGTAATGGAAGAACCCCGGTCACCAGCTTCTGGGGAGAAAACCTGGCAGAAATGATGAAGGTGACCCATCTTGCCGCAAGATCGGCACTCCACGGGGTCTCTCTGGTACTGCGGCCTCGTATGCCCGGACCGACCACACTAGTATCATATCACATGGATGCCTGACGATGCATCTTTCTTCCTCAGATCACCGTGCATAGACTCCCTACGACGCTTCTTGCTATCATATGGAGGAAAACTAGCTTTGGAAGCAGAACAGCCCTGGCTCGCAGCTCCGGAGTCTCTCAGATTGTGCTCCGAAATCAGTGCCTGGTTGACAATGGAAGTGATGGAAGTCAACTGGAAGAGATTCACCTGCGAGAGGATCTCACGCCTAAGACCATACTCAAACTTCCTTGCTAAGAACACCACACTCCCATCCCGGAGGGGTGTGAAACGCTGCAGCTCGGTGAAACGAGAAGAATACTCCATGAAAGAAAGAGTACCCTGCTCTAAGCTCATGAACTCCTGGGCTCGGTCATCCCTCAGGGTCTCCAGGTAGAAGTAGTCGTAGAACACGCGCTAGAACTCCTCCCAAGCCATAACCTGCTGATGACTTGCCTGTGAGATCATGTCCCACCACCTCTTGGCGGAGTCTCGGAGCATGTAGGTGGTGAGCTTAACCCGCCTCTCTAGAGGTGTCTCCAGATGCTCGAAGATAGTCAACATGGCTTCCTGCCATGACTCTACAGCATGTGGTCCTCCTTCCCCCGAAAAAAGTAGGAGGATGCTACTGCTAGAAAACTCATGTCAAGTCTGTCATAGTCGTGGCAGGAGGCAGCGCTCCCTGTAAGGCCTGCATCATCCACATTAAACCTTCCCGGAACTGTGCATCAGTGCCTGCAACTAGTATAACAGCCGGTGTCAAGGCTGGCCCGACTGGAGGATCGGCAGGAAGTCCCTGATCAGCCCTGTCTGGCATCTGATCTGTAACGCCCCAAGATTTTATGAAAAATATTCTTTTTAATTTCATTAATGTCTTGTGTTGTACGCTACAACAAAAGAAGCTTTCACAATACGCATCCTTGACTTTCCTTCCGTTACACGCAATCGCGACCTTCCTCGATAGCGTGTGTAGTACGCAATACTGAGTTTCACGAAACAACGATATGCTATTAAAATATTATTAAAACTAGCCGTTATGAATAGTAATAACCACTTTTTGGAAATTTTGTAAATTTTATTTTTCAAAATGGAATTCATTTTTGGATTCGGAGTATCGAATTTAGCCTAAGGAGAAATTTTGGTACTTTTCGGATAACTTTCATATTCTAATGAATAGTGAAAATTACTAAATTATAATTAAAAACAACTTTTTTAATCGAAATAATTAATAATGATAAATTATTAATTTGAGTGGTTTTAAAGTATATTTAGAATATATTTTTACAATTTAATACAATGTTGGTCATTGTTTGTAATTTCACATTTAAACCAGACATAATCAAGTGTCAATCTTTTGATAGATTTTGTTTCTTAAAAAACACGCTATTTGTTTTAACAGCGGGATTTAATTATAAAATTAATTAATGCAACTTCTATGTTATGAATTTGGTAAAATAGACTTCATTTTTGAATTCGGAATATGAAATATAGCTTAGGATGAAATTTTGGCATTTTTCTGAAAACTTTCAATTTTTGATGAATAGTGAAACCACTAAGTGGTAGGTTAAAAACGGAATTTTGCATAAAACTTAATTTTACCGCTTCTGTGAATGGAATTTCGAAAATCCGAGAGACACGGTTAATATCAAGGACTAAAATGTGGTTCAATGAGATGAAAATAATTTTTTGGTGAATAGTAACTTTTTACTTTTTTTTACCACGGTTAATAGTAAATAGGGTAACTAAGGGTAAATATGATATTAATATTACCCTAACACATGTCCTAATTCTATTGGACAAGTGTAATTCGACCAAAAACAAACTTAGGAATAAAATATGACCATTTAGGCCCACTTGGATTAGATTAGGACATTTATTATTAATTTATTTAAAGAAGGGTTAAAATAGTTAAAATCAAAGTTTAATAAGTAAATCATTTTTAATATGGGGTTATACATAAGCTAAATTCGACTATAAATATTCATTAGAAAGCTAAAAAGATTTCCTACATGATGGTATTTTATTTGTAATTTTTAGACAGCATATAATATAATTTATTTATGACACAAATATGATGCAGTAATTATCTTATTAATGAAATATTGACATAATTGATAATATAAATACCAAAATAAATGTAATTTAAGACTTTTTATGAATTCCACTAATTTTCTAGGTTACTATGATATATTAGTGTTGATTTAATCAACTTGGTTCGAATATATAATTCTGTTATGACTTTCAAAAAAATCATATATCAAATAGTGTCAAAATTGACACAAAATAATTTTTAAATCAAATATTATATTATTAATTGTTATTTTATTCCTAAAAATCTAAGGTTCGGCCAAATGACTTAGATAAGGATATATGTATTAATAATATACAATTTGGGGTTCGTTTGGCATGTTATAGTAAGTGTATTAACCATATAGTGAAAGAAAACAAAAAGACACGGTAAAAGTTAAATTATTTAACTTAGAGTTAAATCTAATTGATAAGGTTTAAAATAAGATCCAAACATGTATAAATTTGATTGGTTGATGAGATTACAACCCTATCTCATCTAAGCTTCGAATATGAGTCATTTTTGGAGGTTTTTAAGTGGGGTTATATTTATTATAAATTAATATTTTTAAGAATTCCTAAGGTGCCCCTCTCCTCCCTTATAAAAGGACACCTCCTCCCCCTCCTCCTCACACCAATTTGAGCACTCAAGCTCGGCCAACCCCTGACAAAATACCTTCTCCACTTCCCTAGCAACATCCTAGAGGTTCTGGTCTTCCTCAAAGACCAATTCTAGTGCCCTAAGAGGAGGTCTCAAAGAGGCACTTCAAAGAAGAGGTAATTACCGTTACCAATTCTTTCATCTTTATTTCTTCTTCCACTTCTTCTTCTTAGGTTGTTTCATTATGAAGTAATAACATCAGTATCACTCATATACTGATATGTTATTATAAGTACGAAACAACCATATTTCACCATCTATCCATCCTACGGAAAAAGAAATCACCGCGCGTGCGTACGTACGGAATACCGTCTCCACGCCGTGGTGTAATCTATTTTCCACCACCACCTTACATGGATGGGTATAATGGTGTAAAGAATAACTATACATAGTTATTACAACATCATAATGATTCTGATATATTTTATAATCCACTCCAATTCAATTCAATATTTATAGAAATGATATCATCGCTCATCCGTACGTACGGAATACCGTCTCCACGACGCGATGAGATTCATTCTCCATGTTAACCATTTAAGAATGATTATAATGTATATATAAGAAATAATAATGAAATACATGACATTATAAAGCTACTGGATTTATGTATATATATATACATATGTATGTCATCTACTTACTTCCATTTCAAGACAATAAGGAAAGAAGAACAGCGTTCATGCGTACGTACGGACTACCGTCTCCATGAACGGTGTTTTTCATTTTATTTATCTATCTATTATATATATATATATACTGAATATATATGATATATAAATCATATTTTATATTCTGGAAGTAAGTAAATCATGATATAAGTAATAATGATGTCAAGAACAACAAGTCAAAACACCTACGATAAATGAAACGATTTTACCCAAAACGCTTCTTTAACATGGAATTTACAAAAGAACGGGTAATATAATGTCATAAGTGAACCATATATGATATCATAACAATGAATATGATTCTGTAATAAGTCAATGACATTATTTAAATCATTATACAGGAGGTTCGGACACATACGAAGCAAATTGGACCTAAGGTAAGGGAAATATCACAATCTCATTTTTATCCGAGATTGTTTATTCGTAAGTATTTACTGGGGTGTATTTTATCATCCACATCCATGTTTCATCAAAATGTAATATTATTTCCATCCACCTACAATTTTTTAAAACCATTTTTACCCTTCGGTGAGTTTTTAGTAATATGTATGAAAGGAATCTTTTGTCGTACGAGGTACTTTTTGACTTTTCCGACAAAAGTACGAAGAATGTTTTTTTTTAACTTATACGGCACGAACGGATTTCTACTGTTTTATAAAGCCTTATTTTCATGAAGCTTCCTCTAGAATATTTCATGACTATTTTCAATAAAATCTATTTCTTTTAAAGTTGCATGATGTTTTGTGAAAAGAAATTGATTTTGAAGAAGAAAGGATATTTTCCTCAAGAATTCAATTCAAGTGTTTTATCAAAATTATTTTCCATCTAAGATAATAAAGAGTTCTGTTTCTATCCATATTTTTACATTGATTTGACTATGTTGTGATGGAATTATGTTTATGAATTCCTTTATCTTATATGAATGGTTTTATGATGTCATGTTGTTTAAGAATCCCATTTTTATTACATGGGTTATGAAATGATGTATGATTTATGATTTTGTGGCACACATAAGAAAGGATTCATTAAGAGATGGGTGGGACCTATATCTCCCTCCAATGCATTGGGTAAAGATTTTATATCTCATGAGATAGACATGGCTGGAATGGTAGGTTATACCGGTTCAGTGAAACAGGACTGAAACGAGGATTACTCGATTCAGAAAGGGACTTTGTCCACTAAGATAGTCTTGGCAATGAGTCTTGACTAACAAGAAATGATTCTCTATGATTATGTGTGTATGCCACAATGAGTAATGTTTTAAGTCATGATTTCATTTCACTACTATGATTTATCCCATGTTATGAAATTATGCTCTCTTTTGCAGGTTAAGATTTCCAAAAATGTTATGTTCTTATGAAAATTATGTGATTGATATTTCCTTTGTTTACCCTTACTGAGCATTTGAGCTCACCCTTTTATGTTTTCTTTTCCCCAGGATATAAAGAAAGGTTTTAGGTAGAAAAAAAGGGATGACCTTTATGGGAGATATTGAAGAACTTTCACCACGATTAGAAGATTACGTTCCGAGTTTCCAAAGACACTAAACTATTACGATCCTTTAGTGTGTGTTTTTGTTATGTACTAAGTATTCCGCAAATGTAATGTAATGTCCATGTACGTCAAGCTTCGGGTCTCTACAGTTGGTATCAGAGGAAAGGTTTAGTCAACCTTTGGAAACTAGGATGCGAGAACTTTAGTGAGATCCCTAGAGATATTTCTAAGGTATGTCTAGGGATGTCTCTAAGGTTAAGTATACGTATAGGTTATAGTCCTAGAATTACGCTAACGATCTTCGAATTTAACCTAAGATGTTAGATATTGAGGGTACTAACCCTTTATTATGTTGTTTTCCCTAGCATGATTTTTGCCTCTCACACAATTCTTTTGGGGTTTTAGACGATGGCTGGAACCCGAAGGAACCGTGTTAATGCGGAATGTGATGGGCAATGCAATGATTGTACCCCTGAGCAACCAAACGATATAGGAGCTGGAATGCAAAATCTTGTAGCCATGCTCACACAACTTTCTCAAGCTATGAATCATGCAGGACTTCCAAACGAGCAAAGGAAGGAGCAACATTCTGTTGAATCCTTCATGAGGCAGCGTCCACCTTCTTTCAGTGGGTCTACTGATCCATTAGTTGCTGAACAATGGATTAGTACTACTGAAAAGATATTTTCAGTTCTTCAATGTTCTGAACATGATAAAGTCATCCTAGCAGTGTATCGTTTGGAAGGAGATGCTGATCAATGGTGGAATCTTATTAAGAATACAAGGCAAAGGGATGAAATTGAGTCTATGGAATGGGACGAGTTCAAGAACTTATTTTTCAATAAGTACTTCCCTCGTATTCTTCGAACAAAGATGGAGAAAGAGTTTCTTGAACTGAAGCAAAGGGACGATGAATCTGTTGGTACCTATGAAGCAAATTTTACAAGACTTGCAAGGTATGCTTCTGGAATTATCATCCAACCTGAAAGTAAAGTTGATCGATTTTTCAGTGGCTTAAAACCAAGTCTTCGAAGGGCATTAGCTATAAGAGACTTCAGTAGCTATGAAGAAATTGTGCGTTGTGCTATCAAGGTAGAAATGGAAGTTGGTGTTACATATCCATCTCATGGTTTTGACAAGAAACGAAAGATGGAGTTCAAGGAGAAATCTCAGAATAATGGTGAAAAGAAGATGAATGTTTCCTTATGCACAAAGTGTGGAAAGAAGCATGGTGGAGATTGTCTAAAAGGGACTAGAAAATGTTTTAAGTGTGGAAAAGAAGGTCATCGAGCAGCTGAGTGTCGAAGTAATGGAAAAAGGGTTTCTAATGATAAAGCAAACACTGCAGAGAACGCACCGCCAACACTTCAATGCTTCAAGTGCAAGGAAATGGGGCATTATGCTAATAATTTCCCTAATCCAAGGGTTAGTGATGATCAACATGAGCAACCACTGAAGGCAAAGGACAAAGGGAAATCACATGCGATCACTATTGGCAATGTTGAATATGACAACGATGTGGTGGAATGATTAAGTGTTTATGTAATGGGATTCCAAAATAATGTTGTATCATTGAGTATTGCAATATTTATTGATGTGGTATTCAAAGTGATTGAGATATTTTTTTTGGAAATAAGATGATATGCGCATAATGAAGACGAGAAAATGAAATGTTTAATAGTATTCATGAGCTCATGATTGATATAAGGACTAAGTGATATCATGGTTTGAGTATAAATAATTTTGAGGATTTTGGTATGTGTAAAGTGTTAACTTTTAACTGCATTCAAGTTTTCACTAAGGTTCAATGGGTATTCAAGAGTATACATGATTAAGGACTTTGAATGTTTGGAATGTGACCAAAAAAAAACATATCTTATGATATATGGGGATCAACGATGATATTAAATCTCTGGTAATTGTTTTCACTATGTTATGAGAGTGGACTGCAGTATTATGGATAAGCCTAAAGATTGGAATGGATTGTGTTGGACGATATTATTGATGGGATGTTATAGTAGTTTTGGAAAAAGGACAACCTGCAGGACGGGCGACAGCCCATCGCTTCGGACAAGGCTGTGGGAATCGAACCCACAACCGAAGTGCGACTGGCCTTTATCGCCTACCACTGACCTACAGGAAGTCCCTGTTTAGTAGAAACTAGTTTTATTATATTAAGCAGTATGATATATGAAGTATAAGTCCATTTTAGGAACCATATATGATTAATCTCACTATAGATCGACTTATGTATATAAGTTTTGCTAACCTTTTGTTTGAGACAGATGGAATGACCTGTCATTCTATCACATGATCTGCTAACACATCACGAATAACAAATTCAACTTCATTTATTTAAGAGATGAAGTAGAAATTGTTCAAGGCACGAACAAAAGTGATATTTTACCAAAATAAAGTAAGTATTTATTCTAAGCAAATTTTTAACTTTAGGGAAATGATCTTGAAAACCAAAAATGTTTTCCTAGTGATCTTATACCTGATGAATCAGATGGTACCTTATATCATCACAAATCTATGGATTTGTGATTACTGGCTTTTCCATAGCCATGTTCTCTACCACTCTCCATCAGAACATGATGGTTAGATTTTTCTTCCATATCCATATTTTCACCTATGTGGAAACCCAGTGATTAGTATATTTGGGTAATCGTTACATTTCATACTTTAGTTTTTAAAGCCATGTTTTGGTATTCCTTTTTACGATGTGGGTTTCTATCAAAGAAAATTTTGAATAGTAAACCATTTATAACCCCGACGAATTTCGAGGGCGAAATTCATTTTAAGGGGGGTAGAATGTAACGCCCCAAGATTTTATGAAAAATATTCTTTTTAATTTCATTAATGTCTTGTGTTGTACGCTACAACAAAAGAAGCTTTCACAATACGCATCCTTGACTTTCCTTCCGTTACACGCAATCGCGACCTTCCTCGATAGCGTGTGTAGTACGCAATACTGAGTTTCACGAAACAACGATATGCTATTAAAATATTATTAAAACTAGCCGTTATGAATAGTAATAACCACTTTTTGGAAATTTTGTAAATTTTATTTTTCAAAATGGAATTCATTTTTGGATTCGGAGTATCGAATTTAGCCTAAGGAGAAATTTTGGTACTTTTCGGATAACTTTCATATTCTAATGAATAGTGAAAATTACTAAATTATAATTAAAAACAACTTTTTTAATCGAAATAATTAATAATGATAAATTATTAATTTGAGTGGTTTTAAAGTATATTTAGAATATATTTTTACAATTTAATACAATGTTGGTCATTGTTTGTAATTTCACATTTAAACCAGACATAATCAAGTGTCAATCTTTTGATAGATTTTGTTTCTTAAAAAACACGCTATTTGTTTTAACAGCGGGATTTAATTATAAAATTAATTAATGCAACTTCTATGTTATGAATTTGGTAAAATAGACTTCATTTTTGAATTCGGAATATGAAATATAGCTTAGGATGAAATTTTGGCATTTTTCTGAAAACTTTCAATTTTTGATGAATAGTGAAACCACTAAGTGGTAGGTTAAAAACGGAATTTTGCATAAAACTTAATTTTACCGCTTCTGTGAATGGAATTTCGAAAATCCGAGAGACACGGTTAATATCAAGGACTAAAATGTGGTTCAATGAGATGAAAATAATTTTTTGGTGAATAGTAACTTTTTACTTTTTTTTACCACGGTTAATAGTAAATAGGGTAACTAAGGGTAAATATGATATTAATATTACCCTAACACATGTCCTAATTCTATTGGACAAGTGTAATTCGACCAAAAACAAACTTAGGAATAAAATATGACCATTTAGGCCCACTTGGATTAGATTAGGACATTTATTATTAATTTATTTAAAGAAGGGTTAAAATAGTTAAAATCAAAGTTTAATAAGTAAATAATTTTTAATATGGGGTTATACATAAGCTAAATTTGACTATAAATATTCATTAGAAAGCTAAAAAGATTTCCTACATGATGGTATTTTATTTGTAATTTTTAGACAGCATATAATATAATTTATTTATGACACAAATATGATGCAGTAATTATCTTATTAATGAAATATTGACATAATTGATAATATAAATACCAAAATAAATGTAATTTAAGACTTTTTATGAATTCCACTAATTTTCTAGGTTACTATGATATATTAGTGTTGATTTAATCAACTTGGTTCGAATATATAATTCTGTTATGACTTTCAAAAAAATCATATATCAAATAGTGTCAAAATTGACACAAAATAATTTTTAAATCAAATATTATATTATTAATTGTTATTTTATTCCTAAAAATCTAAGGTTCGGCCAAATGACTTAGATAAGGATATATGTATTAATAATATACAATTTGGGGTTCGTTTGGCATGTTATAGTAAGTGTATTAACCATATAGTGAAAGAAAACAAAAAGACACGGTAAAAGTTAAATTATTTAACTTAGAGTTAAATCTAATTGATAAGGTTTAAAATAAGATCCAAACATGTATAAATTTGATTGGTTGATGAGATTACAACCCTATCTCATCTAAGCTTCGAATATGAGTCATTTTTGGAGGTTTTTAAGTGGGGTTATATTTATTATAAATTAATATTTTTAAGAATTCCTAAGGTGCCCCTCTCCTCCCTTATAAAAGGACACCTCCTCCCCCTCCTCCTCACACCAATTTGAGCACTCAAGCTCGGCCAACCCCTGCAAAAATACCTTCTCCACTTCCCTAGCAACATCCTAGAGGTTCTGGTCTTCCTCAAAGACCAATTCTAGTGCCCTAAGAGGAGGTCTCAAAGAGGCACTTCAAAGAAGAGGTAATTACCGTTACCAATTCTTTCATCTTTATTTCTTCTTCCACTTCTTCTTCTTAGGTTGTTTCATTATGAAGTAATAACATCAGTATCACTCATATACTGATATGTTATTATAAGTACGAAACAACCATATTTCACCATCTATCCATCCTACGGAAAAAGAAATCACCGCGCGTGCGTACGTACGGAATACCGTCTCCACGCCGTGGTGTAATCTATTTTCCACCACCACCTTACATGGATGGGTATAATGGTGTAAAGAATAACTATACATAGTTATTACAACATCATAATGATTCTGATATATTTTATAATCCACTCCAATTCAATTCAATATTTATAGAAATGATATCATCGCTCATCCGTACGTACGGAATACCGTCTCCACGACGCGATGAGATTCATTCTCCATGTTAACCATTTAAGAATGATTATAATGTATATATAAGAAATAATAATGAAATACATGACATTATAAAGCTACTGGATTTATGTATATATATATATACATATGTATGTCATCTACTTACTTCCATTTCAAGACAATAAGGAAAGAAGAACAGCGTTCATGCGTACGTACGGACTACCGTCTCCATGAACGGTGTTTTTCATTTTATTTATCTATCTATTATATATATATATATACTGAATATATATGATATATAAATCATATTTTATATTCTGGAAGTAAGTAAATCATGATATAAGTAATAATGATGTCAAGAACAACAAGTCAAAACACCTACGATAAATGAAACGATTTTACCCAAAACGCTTCTTTAACATGGAATTTACAAAAGAACGGGTAATATAATGTCATAAGTGAACCATATATGATATCATAACAATGAATATGATTCTGTAATAAGTCAATGACATTATTTAAATCATTATACAGGAGGTTCGGACACATACGAAGCAAATTGGACCTAAGGTAAGGGAAATATCACAATCTCATTTTTATCCGAGATTGTTTATTCGTAAATATTTACTGGGGTGTATTTTATCATCCACATCCATGTTTCATCAAAATGTAATATTATTTCCATCCACCTACAATTTTTTAAAACCATTTTTACCCTTCGGTGAGTTTTTAGTAATATGTATGAAAGGAATCTTTTGTCGTACGAGGTACTTTTTGACTTTTCCGACAAAAGTACGAAGAATGTTTTTTTTTAACTTATACGGCACGAACGGATTTCTACTGTTTTATAAAGCCTTATTTTCATGAAGCTTCCTCTAAAAGATTTCATGACTATTTTCAATAAAATCTATTTCTTTTAAATTTGCATGATGTTTTGTGAAAAGAAATTGATTTTGAAGAAGAAAGGATATTTTCCTCAAGAATTCAATTCAAGTGTTTTATCAAAATTATTTTCCATCTAAGATAATAAAGAGTTCTGTTTCTATCCATATTTTTACATTGATTTGACTATGTTGTGATGGAATTATGTTTATGAATTCCTTTATCTTATATGAATGGTTTTATGATGTCATGTTGTTTAAGAATCCCACTTTTATTACATGGGTTATGAAATGATGTATGATTTATGATTTTGTGGCACACATAAGAAAGGATTCATTAAGAGATGGGTGGGACCTATATCTCCCTCCAATTCATTGGGTAAAGATTTTATATCTCATGAGATAGACATGGCTGGAATGGTAGGTTATACCGGTTCAGTGAAGCAGGACTGAAACGAGGATTACTCGATTCAGAAAGGGACTTTGTCCACTAAGATAGTCTTGGCAATGAGTCTTGACTAACAAGAAATGATTCTCTATGATTATGTGTGTATGCCACAATGAGTAATGTTTTAAGTCATGATTTCATTTCACTACTATGATTTATCCCATGTTATGAAATTATGCTCTCTTTTGCAGGTTAAGATTTCCAAAAATGTTATGTTCTTATGAAAATTATGTGATTGATATTTCCTTTGTTTACCCTTACTGAGCATTTGAGCTCACCCTTTTATGTTTTCTTTTCCCCAGGATATAAAGAAAGGTTTTAGGTAGAAAAAAAGGGATGACCTTTATGGGAGATATTGAAGAACTTTCACCACGATTAGAAGATTACGTTCCGAGTTTCCAAAGACACTAAACTATTACGATCCTTTAGTGTGTGTTTTTGTTATGTACTAAGTATTCCGCAAATGTAATGTAATGTCCATGTATGTCAAGCTTCGGGTCTCTACAGTTGGTATCAGAGGAAAGGTTTAGTCAACCTTTGGAAACTAGGATGCGAGAACTTTAGTGAGATCCCTAGAGATATTTCTAAGGTATGTCTAGGGATGTCTCTAAGGTTAAGTATACGTATAGGTTATAGTCCTAGAATTACGCTAACGATCTTCGAATTTAACCTAAGATGTTAGATATTGAGGGTACTAACCCTTTATTATGTTGTTTTCCCTAGCATGATTTTTGCCTCTCACACAATTCTTTTGGGGTTTTAGACGATGGCTGGAACCCGAAGGAACCGTGTTAATGCGGAATGTGATGGGCAATGCAATGATTGTACCCCTGAGCAACCAAACGATATAGGAGCTGGAATGCAAAATCTTGTAGCCATGCTCACACAACTTTCTCAAGCTATGAATCATGCAGGACTTCCAAACGAGCAAAGGAAGGAGAAACATTCTGTTGAATCCTTCATGAGGCAGCGTCCACCTTCTTTCAGTGGGTCTACTGATCCATTAGTTGCTGAACAATGGATTAGTACTACTGAAAAGATATTTTCAGTTCTTCAATGTTCTGAACATGATAAAGTCATCCTAGCAGTGTATCGTTTGGAAGGAGATGCTGATCAATGGTGGAATCTTATTAAGAATACAAGGCAAAGGGATGAAATTGAGTCTATGGAATGGGACGAGTTCAAGAACTTATTTTTCAATAAGTACTTCCCTCGTATTCTTCGAACAAAGATGGAGAAAGAGTTTCTTGAACTGAAGCAAAGGGACGATGAATCTGTTGGTACCTATGAAGCAAATTTTACAAGACTTGCAAGGTATGCTTCTGGAATTATCATCCAACCTGAAAGTAAAGTTGATCGATTTTTCAGTGGCTTAAAACCAAGTCTTCGAAGGGCATTAGCTATAAGAGACTTCAGTAGCTATGAAGAAATTGTGCGTTGTGCTATCAAGGTAGAAATGGAAGTTGGTGTTACATATCCATCTCATGGTTTTGACAAGAAACGAAAGATGGAGTTCAAGGAGAAATCTCAGAATAATGGTGAAAAGAAGATGAATGTTTCCTTATGCACAAAGTGTGGAAAGAAGCATGGTGGAGATTGTCTAAAAGGGACTAGAAAATGTTTTAAGTGTGGAAAAGAAGGTCATCGAGCAGCTGAGTGTCGAAGTAATGGAAAAAGGGTTTCTAATGATAAAGCAAACACTGCAGAGAACGCACCGCCAACACTTCAATGCTTCAAGTGCAAGGAAATGGGGCATTATGCTAATAATTGCCCTAATCCAAGGGTTAGTGATGATCAACATGAGCAACCACTGAAGGCAAAGGACAAAGGGAAATCACATGAGATCACTATTGGCAATGTTGAATATGACAACGATGTGGTGGAATGATTAAGTGTTTATGTAATAGGATTCCAAAATAATGTTGTATCATTGAGTATTGCAATATTTATTGATGTGGTATTCAAAGTGATTGAGATATTTTTTTTGGAAATAAGATGATATGCGCATAATGAAGACGAGAAAATGAAATGTTTAATAGTATTCATGAGCTCATGATTGATATAAGGACTAAGTGATATCATGGTTTGAGTATAAATAATTTTGAGGATTTTGGTATGTGTAAAGTGTTAACTTTTAACTGCATTCAAGTTTTCACTAAGGTTCAATGGGTATTCAAGAGTATACATGATTAAGGACTTTGAATGTTTGGAATGTGACCAAAAAAAACATATCTTATGATATATGGGGATCAACGATGATATTAAATCTCTGGTAATTGTTTTCACTATGTTATGAGAGTGGACTGCAGTATTATGGATAAGCCTAAAGATTGGAATGGATTGTGTTGGACGATATTATTGATGGGATGTTATAGTAGTTTTGGAAAAAGGACAACCTGCAGGACGGGCGACAGCCCATCGCTTCGGACAAGGCTGTGGGAATCGAACCCACAACCGAAGTGCGACTGGCCTTTATCGCCTACCACTGACCTACAGGAAGTCCCTGTTTAGTAGAAACTAGTTTTATTATATTAAGCAGTATGATATATGAAGTATAAGTCCATTTTAGGAACCATATATGATTAATCTCACTATAGATCGACTTATGTATATAAGTTTTGCTAACCTTTTGTTTGAGACAGATGGAATGACCTGTCATTCTATCACATGATCTGCTAACACATCACGAATAACAAATTCAACTTCATTTATTTAAGAGATGAAGTAGAAATTGTTCAAGGCACGAACAAAAGTGATATTTTACCAAAATAAAGTAAGTATTTATTCTAAGCAAATTTTTAACTTTAGGGAAATGATCTTGAAAACCAAAAATGTTTTCCTAGTGATCTTATACCTGATGAATCAGATGGTACCTTATATCATCACAAATCTATGGATTTGTGATTACTGGCTTTTCCATAGCCATGTTCTCTACCACTCTCCATCAGAACATGATGGTTAGATTTTTCTTCCATATCCATATTTTCACCTATGTGGAAACCCAGTGATTAGTATATTTGGGTAATCGTTACATTTCATACTTTAGTTTTTAAAGCCATGTTTTGGTATTCCTTTTTACGATGTGGGTTTCTATCAAAGAAAATTTTGAATAGTAAACCATTTATAACCCCGACGAATTTCGAGGGCGAAATTCATTTTAAGGGGGGTAGAATGTAACGCCCCAAGATTTTATGAAAAATATTCTTTTTAATTTCATTAATGTCTTGTGTTGTACGCTACAACAAAAGAAGCTTTCACAATACGCATCCTTGACTTTCCTTCCGTTACACGCAATCGCGACCTTCCTCGATAGCGTGTGTAGTACGCAATACTGAGTTTCACGAAACAACGATATGCTATTAAAATATTATTAAAACTAGCCGTTATGAATAGTAATAACCACTTTTTGGAAATTTTGTAAATTTTATTTTTCAAAATGGAATTCATTTTTGGATTCGGAGTATCGAATTTAGCCTAAAAAGAAATTTTGGTACTTTTCGGATAACTTTCATATTCTAATGAATAGTGAAAATTACTAAATTATAATTAAAAACAACTTTTTTAATCGAAATAATTAATAATGATAAATTATTAATTTGAGTGGTTTTAAAGTATATTTAGAATATATTTTTACAATTTAATACAATGTTGGTCATTGTTTGTAATTTCACATTTAAACCAGACATAATCAAGTGTCAATCTTTTGATAGATTTTGTTTCTTAAAAAACACGCTATTTGTTTTAACAGTGGGATTTAATTATAAAATTAATTAATGCAACTTCTATGTTATGAATTTGGTAAAATAGACTTCATTTTTGAATTCGGAATATGAAATATAGCTTAGGATGAAATTTTGGCATTTTTCTGAAAACTTTCAATTTTTGATGAATAGTGAAACCACTAAGTGGTAGGTTAAAAACGGAATTTTGCATAAAACTTAATTTTACCGCTTCTGTGAATGGAATTTCGAAAATCCGAGAGACACGGTTAATATCAAGGACTAAAATGTGGTTCAATGAGATGAAAATAATTTTTTGGTGAATAGTAACTTTTTACTTTTTTTTACCACGGTTAATAGTAAATAGGGTAACTAAGGGTAAATATGATATTAATATTACCCTAACACATGTCCTAATTCTATTGGACAAGTTTAATTCGACCAAAAACAAACTTAGGAATAAAATATGACCATTTAGGCCCACTTGGATTAGATTAGGACATTTATTATTAATTTATTTAAAGAAGGGTTAAAATAGTTAAAATCAAAGTTTAATAAGTAAATCATTTTTAATATGGGGTTATACATAAGCTAAATTCGACTATAAATATTCATTAGAAAGCTAAAAAGATTTCCTACATGATGGTATTTTATTTGTAATTTTTAGACAGCATATAATATAATTTATTTATGACACAAATATGATGCAGTAATTATCTTATTAATGAAATATTGACATAATTGATAATATAAATACCAAAATAAATGTAATTTAAGACTTTTTATGAATTCCACTAATTTTCTAGGTTACTATGATATATTAGTGTTGATTTAATCAACTTGGTTCGAATATATAATTCTGTTATGACTTTCAAAAAAATCATATATCAAATAGTGTCAAAATTGACACAAAATAATTTTTAAATCAAATATTATATTATTAATTGTTATTTTATTCCTAAAAATCTAAGGTTCGGCCAAATGACTTAGATAAGGATATATGTATTAATAATATACAATTTGGGGTTCGTTTGGCATGTTATAGTAAGTGTATTAACCATATAGTGAAAGAAAACAAAAAGACACGGTAAAAGTTAAATTATTTAACTTAGAGTTAAATCTAATTGATAAGGTTTAAAATAAGATCCAAACATGTATAAATTTGATTGGTTGATGAGATTACAACCCTATCTCATCTAAGCTTCGAATATGAGTCATTTTTGGAGGTTTTTAAGTGGGGTTATATTTATTATAAATTAATATTTTTAAGAATTCCTAAGGTGCCCCTCTCCTCCCTTATAAAAGGACACCTCCTCCCCCTCCTCCTCACACCAATTTGAGCACTCAAGCTCGGCCAACCCCTGCCAAAATACCTTCTCCACTTCCCTAGCAACATCCTAGAGGTTCTGGTCTTCCTCAAAGACCAATTCTAGTGCCCTAAGAGGAGGTCTCAAAGAGGCACTTCAAAGAAGAGGTAATTACCGTTACCAATTCTTTCATCTTTATTTCTTCTTCCACTTCTTCTTCTTAGGTTGTTTCATTATGAAGTAATAACATCAGTATCACTCATATACTGATATGTTATTATAAGTACGAAACAACCCTATTTCACCATCTATCCATCCTACGGAAAAAGAAATCACCGCGCGTGCGTACGTACGGAATACCGTCTCCACGCCGTGGTGTAATCTATTTTCCACCACCACCTTACATGGATGGGTATAATGGTGTAAAGAATAACTATACATAGTTATTACAACATCATAATGATTCTGATATATTTTATAATCCACTCCAATTCAATTCAATATTTATAGAAATGATATCATCGCTCATCCGTACGTACGGAATACCGTCTCCACGACGCGATGAGATTCATTCTCCATGTTAACCATTTAAGAATGATTATAATGTATATATAAGAAATAATAATGAAATACATGACATTATAAAGCTACTGGATTTATGTATATATATATACATATGTATGTCATCTACTTACTTCCATTTCAAGACAATAAGGAAAGAAGAACAGCGTTCATGCGTACGTACGGACTACCGTCTCCATGAACGGTGTTTTTCATTTTATTTATCTATCTATTATATATATATATATACTGAATATATATGATATATAAATCATATTTTATATTCTGGAAGTAAGTAAATCATGATATAAGTAATAATGATGTCAAGAACAACAAGTCAAAACACCTACGATAAATGAAACGATTTTACCCAAAACGCTTCTTTAACATGGAATTTACAAAAGAACGGGTAATATAATGTCATAAGTGAACAATATATGATATCATAACAATGAATATGATTCTGTAATAAGTCAATGACATTATTTAAATCATTATACAGGAGGTTCGGACACATACGAAGCAAATTGGACCTAAGGTAAGGCAAATATCACAATCTCATTTTTATCCAAGATTGTTTATTCGTAAGTATTTACTGGGGTGTATTTTATCATCCACATCCATGTTTCATCAAAATGTAATATTATTTCCATCCACCTACAATTTTTTAAAACCATTTTTACCCTTCGGTGAGTTTTTAGTAATATGTATGAAAGGAATCTTTTGTCGTACGAGGTACTTTTTGACTTTTCCGACAAAAGTACGAAGAATGTTTTTTTTAACTTATACGGCACGAACGGATTTCTACTGTTTTATAAAGCCTTATTTTCATGAAGCTTCCTCTAAAAGATTTCATGACTATTTTCAATAAAATCTATTTCTTTTAAAGTTGCATGATGTTTTGTGAAAAGAAATTGATTTTGAAGAAGAAAGGATATTTTCCTCAAGAATTCAATTCAAGTGTTTTATCAAAATTATTTTCCATCTAAGATAATAAAGAGTTCTGTTTCTATCCATATTTTTACATTGATTTGACTATGTTGTGATGGAATTATGTTTATGAATTCCTTTATCTTATATGAATGGTTTTATGATGTCATGTTGTTTAAGAATCCCATTTTTATTACATGGGTTATGAAATGATGTATGATTTATGATTTTGTGGCACACATAAGAAAGGATTCATTAAGAGATGGGTGGGACCTATATCTCCCTCCAATGCATTGGGTAAAGATTTTATATCTCATGAGATAGACATGGCTGGAATGGTAGGTTATACCGGTTCAGTGAAACAGGACTGAAACGAGGATTACTCGATTCAGAAAGGGACTTTGTCCACTAAGATAGTCTTGGCAATGAGTCTTGACTAACAAGAAATGATTCTCTATGATTATGTGTGTATGCCACAATGAGTAATGTTTTAAGTCATGATTTCATTTCACTACTATGATTTATCCCATGTTATGAAATTATGCTCTCTTTTGCAGGTTAAGATTTCCAAAAATGTTATGTTCTTATGAAAATTATGTGATTGATATTTGCTTTGTTTACCCTTACTGAGCATTTGAGCTCACCCTTTTATGTTTTCTTTTCCCCAGGATATAAAGAAAGGTTTTAGGTAGAAAAAAAGGGATGACCTTTATGGGAGATATTGAAGAACTTTCACCACGATTAGAAGATTACGTTCCGAGTTTCCAAAGACACTAAACTATTACGATCCTTTAGTGTGTGTTTTTGTTATGTACTAAGTATTCCGCAAATGTAATGTAATGTCCATGTACGTCAAGCTTCGGGTCTCTACATGATCACTGCTTGAAGACAAACGTATGACCGGAGGACGTCTCGAAGGCATAGCTCTGAAAGATCAAAATCACACCTTATATTAGGAAAGCAAGGACAGAGAACACAAGAGTACAAAACAGAAACAGGGGAAGGAAAACACACAAGTTTACAAAACATGACTACACGGCATGTATAAAAACTACACGGTGTGTCTTATTATACCACTGACATGGGTGTGTGCTCCTGCCATACAATTCATGTAACACCTCAACTACACGGCGTGTTGACCCCAACACACAGCATGTACCTGAAAACTATTCCCCTGCCTGAGTCTCTTACACAGCTGACCCACACGGTTTTCTTAAACTGAGACTACACGGCGTGTTTCCTGAGGACACGGCGTGTAGTGAACAAGGCTTCAGCGGCCCGTGTTGTTAAACACACGGTCGTCTACATGGATGAACCTTACACGGCATGCTACGAACAAACACGTCATGTATAGGCGAAGTTGACACCACCCTGTGTTGTTTGCAACATGGCCGAGTCCCTGAACAAGACTACACGGCATGTTCCGAACAAACACGGCGTGTGGAAAATATGGAAATGTCGGCTCGTGTTGTTCGTGACACGGCCGGGTACCTGGACAGGACTACACGGCGTTTTCCCTATATACATGGCGCGTTCTACCCGAGCTTCCCCGACCCGTGTTGTTAGTGAAACGGATGGGTACACGGCTCATTACTACACGGCGTGTACCTACCATACACAGCGTGTTCCTAAAGTTACTTTCACGACACTGTGTTCTGCTCACACAGTCAGTGACACGGCCTGAAAACTACATGGCGTGTATCCAAAAAGTACATGCCATGTATTCTGTGTTTTTCTGGGTAGTAGCTCAGAAACTGCACATAATTCTAGAAACACTAAAAACAAGGAAAAGAGGTGCCAAATTCCAATCCGTGAGGGCCTATACTCACCATGAATCAAAGCTTGGCATCTCCCATAGTCATATACAAGAGAAAACAGGACCATGATCCACCAATTTCTGATTAATGAGGGCCCATAACACCTCAAGAACCAAAATTTGGCATTCATTTTAAGTAAAGAACAAAACAAATAGTTTTATAACATAATAGTAGAGAATCTATCAAGAAACTATCACAACAGAATGAATAATCTACACAAAGCCTATCACAACATCATGAAATTGTTAATGCACCCTAGATGGCATGGAAAGAATGCATGGCATGTGATTTCTACAAGTTCCTATATGATGCATGAGACGGAATACCCTCATCTCATCGGGTTGCGACAGAAATAGAACCGCAATCGTCAAGAAAATAACAACACAAAGTATGTGAATCACTCTAGGTGAAATCATATCAACCGGAAATCTCAAAACCAACAAACTGCAATTAACGAGGTAGTATGGATTTTCCCTGTACACGGGTTAGCTACTCCCAAGCACAGCTTAATACCAAGTACCGAATCTGTCCTATCCCTGGCTAAAGTCTCCAAACAGTAAAGCAATAGAAAAGAACCGCTCGGATACCACTATGTAACGACCCGAGTCCGGAACCCCTCCACTGGTGCCTCATACCCGGTTCGCCACATGACCTAAAGCGTGTTTCCCCAAATGCGAGAGGCTACCGACTATAAGCGAGGGCCTTGGTGAGTCGGTGGGGAAACTATGCCCTCATTCGGTAAAGTATGCAGCGGAAAAACAACCAGACACAATAGCAGAAACAATAAACAGCATACAACAACTGAACTGAACAACAGAAGCAATGGATAAAATAATGATGATGCAACATGGTACATATGTCTACGGAAAGCAGCAAACAAACCAACGTGCTGAAGTAAAACTGAAAAAAAAAATTCAAAGGAAAAAATAAATAAACTCCTCAGCATCGTGAGCAACGGCTCGGTCCCATGCTCTCCATCTCCAGTGCAATCAACATCCTGAAGTGGAAGGGTGATTGCCCTTATCTATACCTGCAACAACATAGTCTGTTTGGGCCCAAAAGCATGGCCCAAACAGGGTGTGAGATACAATCCCAGTAGGAAATCACCCAAATATTTCTGCCTAACAGTCAATGAATACATGGCAGTAATAAAATGAGAAGCAGTAAACAGGAAAGCACAAGCAGCTATAATCCATAGTTCTAACAAATAAAGTACACAAGTAAACAACCAGTAACAAGAAGGAAACAGGTAACCCTCTGGGTAGCTCTCACAGCCTAACCCCTATGGTTCAACCTATAAGTACTAGCAACCCTCTAGGAGGCACACACAGTCTCACCCCTCTAGTTTAGCTATGAAATAATAGTCTCTCTGAGGAATCACTCACCGTCAATTCCCCCTATAGTCTCGTATCGTACTAAAGGATCTCTTGGGAAGCACTCAATGTCTCATTCCCCATGTGGATCACATCAAGGAACTATAGACACTCTGAGGAAGCACTCATCTTCAATTCCCCCTGTGGTCTCTCATCATATTAAAAGACACTCTGGAGAAGCCCTTACGTCTATTCTCCATGTGGTCTAATACACTAGGTTCTCACAGTCCTGGGTGAAAATAAACATGCTCAGCATGCATGCAATGTCCAAGTGAACCTCAAGAACCACTTGGATATCAATCTAGGGCTCAACAGCATAACATAGCAACAGTTCCACTATCCTAAAACTAGGCATGGCAACTGGAAAACTCCAAAAGGTAAAACAAGCATGGAAAATCAACCTGAGCACAAGACAATTTACGCTACTCACAAGCATAATCCTCTACCACAGCAATCAAGAAAAGCAGGAAAATATCAGGGGAAAAATGGGAAACCCATAATTCCCCGCCCAAGGGAATTTGTGGAATTTTCACAAAATACACATCGACTTCCAATATAAAGGTACAAACCACCTACCTTGATCCTAGGAGATCAATATATGTGAACCACGGCGATTGATTCCCCTTAGAACATCGTAGATATGAGAAAACTCACAAAACGCTCAACTCACGATAACTTGAAAATGAGGAGGAATCAGAAAACAAAGCTCAAGAAGAAGGAAGAACTGACCGCTATGATTCTAACACAATTGATCGTTCTCGAATCAGAGAACGGATGAAGAGGTGGGAGCTCGTCGAAGATTTGGTTGTACGGGTCGCTCTCGGGCGAAAGGGACCTAAAAGAAGATGCTTCTGTGCGTCAGGCGCGACCTCGGTTCATTTTGTGAAAAAAAAAGAAAGTACACGGCGTGTACTGGGTTCTTTCCGTACTCTGCCAAAATTGGCCTCCACGTCACCCCTACACACCGTGTGTGTGGCCCAGGCACAGCCAACACACGGCTTCAAGCCGGAGAAGAGTACACGGCGTGTACTCAGAAAGTACACGATGTGTACTTTGAAAATTTCCAGAAAGTTCATTTTTCTTAAAAACTCCAGAAAAAGGAAAACATACCTGAAACGAAGATCTAGGTTCTTACAACCTTAAGGGTGAAATAATTGAATATGTTACTATGTCTCCAAAAATAAATGCTCGGTGATAATCCCTAAGATGAGAACATGTGGTAAAATGGGTAAGAAAGGTGGTAAACCTAGTTGAATATGGATATTGAACTTTGGATTGGAAAGTTCCTACCTCTAGGATTGAATACTGATATTTTAATCTAGGATGGAATTGTAACCTGTTTATAACTTGGTTATATTTAATTTTGAAATATGATTGAGACCTAAAATCCTATTTTTCCTACTTGACACCTTTTATTCTGGTAATTTTAGATTGGGAACTAATCTAACATTATATTTCGTGGATGTTTCTAGTGTGGGGTGTTATTCCCTCTGGGTGATAATAAAAATGACATATTGATATGGTTCTGGGGTGGGGATCTCCTCCCCCGATGGGTGATGATATTAGATGGTTCAAGAGTGGAGCTCTCCAATCTAAGGGGTTTTTGAAAAATACCATTATATCCTAAGGTTTTTCATAAAAATTCTCTTCCCTATTATTTTTAATAAATTACACCCATTTAAAATTCTCATTTTATATCCCAAAATTTCAAAAATAAAATATTTCCCTAGATTTATTCAAAACCATCAAATTCAAATTTAACTTCATCTAAGAGTTAGAGAAGTATTTATATACATTTAAAATTCCATTTCAAAACCCCTTCCTAAATTTAAAATTCTAGCTTACACACAACATTTCAAATCCAATCACTTTCTATTTAAAAAAAATTACTCACATAACTTTATTAAATCCATTAGGTCTCATGTAACGACCCGGATTTTCTCAAAGGTAAGGATTTTTTTAAAAAAAATATAATAATTTCTTTTTTTATTTTTGAAACCATTATTATATTCAATAGCCTTATTTTCTATTATTAAATTGGTTTTCAAATAATATAGCTTTTATTTTTTCCACTATTACATTCAATAGTTGTATTTCATTAGTTTTTTATAATTTAAATGTGATTTAATACTTAATTTATACTCATACAAAAAGGATTTTAATCATTAAAAATATAAAGTGAAAATTAGTTTTTAAAAGTGAAATATCCTCTATTATATTTATAAATTTCCTTCAATGAGTTTTTGTTTTTTGATCATGTGGGATGATAAACCATTTTTCATTATTTCTATTTTCTTTAAATAAATTAATGAGATCCATATTCAATTGAACATATTTTGTGTATTTATTTTTTTAAATATTAATATTACTGAATAAAATAGGATATATATGAATATAGAATAGATGGATGCTAATCATATGACAAAAGAGTATGAAGATGGGGTAAAAGAGTTCTTCATGTTTTCAAAAGATCATGCATATGACCCTTCTAAAATCCTTTTTTCATGTTTAAGTTGTTGTTGTTAAACAATAATTAGTCCAGAGGAGTTTGAAGAACACTTGATCTATCAAGGAATTGATCGAAGTTATAAATGTTGAAATAGACAAGAGGAGAAAGTTAATGTTTCTAGTGACTGGTATAACACTATGTTTCATGCATCATCTAATATAACTACAATTATGGAAAATTAATAATACCATATCGAGGATATTATTACAAGTGTGAATGATGAAGAAGATCTTATTGAGGAAATGAAAATGATAGTTGAAAATGAACTTCGTGGTTGTCCAAAATTGTTTGAGAAGTTAAAGAGTTGTGAAAAGGAATCATTGTATACTTTTTTCCCTAAATATATAGTATTTTCATCCATACTAAAGATGTATAATTTGAAAGTAGGAAATAGATGAAGTGATACCATTTTTATTTAACTAATTTCTCTTTTGAATGATATGCTCCCAGAAGATAATGAGATCCCTAGGGAAACATACAACGTTGAACAAATGAAACATTCAATGGGTATGATCTCTGAAATAATACATGCATACCCAAATGATTTTATACTATTTCTCAAGGGCCGCATATCACTTAAAGAATTCCTAATGTGTGGTACTTCTTGATACAATAAATATTAATCGGGTCCTACAAAATTCATATGGTACTTTTCAATCATAATAAGGTTTTGGCTCCTATATGGAAGTCAGGGGACAACAAGGAAATTGATGTGGAACACAGATACAAGTAGAAATATAAAACAGACGGGTTGGGGAGGGTTGGTCCAAACCCACGTGGGATTTGTACTGTGCAGACTTGAGACTACAAAAAACTGCATATTAAATGGGCAGACTTATCAAGCATGCCCCGCCCTACAACAGATGTGGGCAAGCACGCGGATAACCCACATTATTTATTATTATTATTATTATATTTTTAGTTATTAATATAAGTAAAATTCTATGATAAATTGGATCGTATATATATATATGATAAAAATATAATAATAAAAATAATAACTTTTAAATAATAGATATATATGATATAAAAAAAATAAAAAAATAAAAAATTGATGTGGGGTAGGGTATAGACGACGGGTTGGGGGTGAAGGGGCAGGAGAAAGGGATGGTCTAGCTTGGGTAAGGCGGTGGTGGGATATGGGGATGGTATGGAATGGGGGAGGCAGATCAGGCGATGGGGTGTCAAGAGGCCGAGGCAGGCAATAAGGACAATACGACGTGGGGGAGGCACAGCGGGTGACAGGGTTGGGGGAGGTAGAGGCAGGAGATGGGGATGGTCCAACGTGGGGAAGGAAGAGGCAGTCGAAGGCATGGGGTGAAGAAGTGGTGGGTAATGGGGCTGCTTTGTCATGGGGGAGGAGGAGGCGGGTGATAGTGTGTGGTGATGCGGATGCGGGCAACAACATGGGGAGAGGAGGACGTGGGCAACGAGACAGGTCCAGTATAAGGGTGGAAGAGGTGGGCGGAAAGACTTGTCTTGCATGGGGTAGGTGATAGGTTAACTCTGATTAGTGAGTAGGGATAGATAAATGGTTAGGGTAATTAGTTGACGAGTTAATGCAGAATAGCGATAGTGGTAGGGGATAGAAGGAGCGACACAAATGAAGTATTTTGGGATTCTATTAGCGAGAAAATATAGGAAAAAGTTCAGAAACACTGATGGTTCGACTACTGTATTGGGAGAATCCACATGTATTAACAAGTCTTTGGTTGGGATTGCATATTATATTAATGTGATGGATTTGAATTAGCAAGCGTAGATAGTTTTGTGGAATCAGAAGATAGAACATATCCTATGAACTGTTGCACAAAAACATATATATAAAAATATCATATTGTAAATATTTTATGTTAAAAAATGGACATGCGGGATATCCCGCACCCGCATGGGTTTACCATCCTCAGCCTATATCTATGCGGGTTCAACTCGCATAGACCCATATTTTAAACAACCAATGTTTTTAGGGCTTCCCCACCCCGTATTCACCCCATATCTACAAAGATCATGGGCCATGGGCCCATTTTTCATCACTATATATAAAAAATAAATATGGGAAACTTCATCTCCTAGTATACTCTCCTCAGTGAAAGAGAATTTATCATAAGTATCCTAAATTTGGAAATGAGCTGAGAAACCTTTGTCTTACATTATCTATAGATGGAGTGAATCCTTTTGGTATTCAAATAAGCACTCATAATACATGGTCGTTTATTTTGGTAAATTAAAACTTTCCACTATGGTCATGCATCAAATGAAAATACATCATGTTATCTATTTTTATATCAGGGCCAAAACAACCAGGTAATAATATTGATGTTTATTTGGATCCATTGATTGAAGATTTGAAATTATTATGGGATTCAGGTGTTACATTGTATGATTATTATAGAAATGAAGATTTCACATTGAAATCCATGTTGTATGGGATGATAAATTACTTTCCTACTTATAAAAATTTGTCAGCATATAGCATTAAAGGAACTCAATGGTGTCCCATTTGTGAATAAGGTACATAGTAAACTAGGTTGAAACATGCATCTAAGACTGTGTTTCTAGGACATCGTATATTTATACCCCAATGACATAAGTACCAATCTTGGATGACATCATTCGATAGAAGTTCAGAAGAACATATAGCACCATCTCTACTAATAGTTGATCAAATGCTTGAGAAATTAAAATATGTGGATACTTCTTTTGGTAAACAGTTTTAAAAAACCTTATAAAAACTGGTTGGAAAAAGTGATCATTTTTTTGGAATTTCCATACTAGAATATTATACACATAATAAATTTTCTTGATTTTATGAATGTTTAAAAAAGTATATGTGATAGTTTAATTGTCATGTTACTAAATTCTCCCAAAAAACAAATTATGGAATTAAGGCTAGGTTAGAAAAGGTTGACATGAGAATATGGGAAGATTCAATGCCATTAAAGGGTGAAAAATGAACTTTTCTTCCTGCAATTACTTAAACTCTTTCGAGGTAGGAGAGGTGTCAGTTTTTCAGCTTCTTGAATGATATAAAGGTTCTATAAGGGTATTCAAAGAATATCAAGAATATCATGTCCATGACTGATTTAAAGTTAAAGGGTATGAAATCACATGATAGGTATGTTTTGATTCAACATCTAATTCATGTAGATTTACATTTCATTTTACCAATAATGTCCATAATATAATAAGCAAGCTATATTTATTTTTCAAATTTATATGCAATAAAGTTATATACCTGAAAATAATTCGACTATGGAAAAGTAAATTACTGTCATATTATGTGAATTGGAAATTTTATTCCCACCAATATTTTTTGATATGATGGTTCACTCGATGGTTCACTCGGTGAGAGATATTCAACTATGTGGTTCTATACACTATAAATGGATGTACCCCATTGAACGGTATATGAATATTTTGAAAGGGTATGTCAAAAATCAAAGTCGGCAAGAGGGTTGCATTGTGAAGTGATATATTATTGAGGAAGTCATTGAATTTTTTTACTGAATACCTATTTGGTGTGGAAATAATTGGTCTACTGGAATCTCATCACACTGGGGAGTTTTGGGTAATGGAATTTCAAGAAGATATATTGTTACAATCAATATTACAGATTAGTATCAAGCCAACATTTATGTTTTGCGTAACAGTTTGGAGGTTTCCCCATATGTTGAAACCCACAAAGAAATTCTTAAGAATTTGAATCCATCAATGGATGAAATATAGATATCAAATAAACATAATTAATAGTTTATATGATGGTTTTGAAACCATATGTTTAAGTATTCATATGAAAATCCATATTCAATTTCAAAATGACTTAGATAGATAACCATAGGACCAAGTTTGTATGTATTATCTTATAATGGTTATATAATTAATGAATATAAGTCCTATACATATGAACATGATGAAGGCAGTACCATGAAAAATAGTAGATTTATACTTATGGCTAAAGCGATGCATGTTTTTGGTACTAAGGATAAAAATCCAATTTATGCAAATATGTTATATATTGGTATTATCAACCAAATATGGTAGTTGGATTATATAACATTACAAGTGCCAATTTTTTAATACAAGTGGGTTTATAACAAGAGTGATGTTAAAATAGATGAATTGAGATTTGTGAGATCAAATTTTAGTAAGGAATGGAACAAATATGAACCATTTATAATGGAATCGTAGATAGTACAAGTATTTTATGTTCCAGATCCCATAAACTGAAAGTGGTCAATTGTTCAGTTATCAGTCAAAACCCCTAAAGGATCATATGAGAATTCAACTGATGATGAACCTTTAATTGGGGTATCATAATCATTTCGTAGTGGTCCCAATGTAGAAAATGTTTTTATATTTCAGAGGAGAGAACAATGAAGGGATTTAGATACTCTATAGAGGGGTCAAAATTCTTCAACCTTTAGAAAAAGAGTTCAATAATTAGGATAATTTTTTTTAATATACACTTTGTTACCTCATGTTATTATCTATTTGATACTATATTTATGTAATATAGATTAAATGTTAAACCATTTTTATAGATAATGACTTCTATACGTGTTCATGCTCTCAATCCTGAGGAACAATAGGTTTCTCAACCTGTTGTAGCTGCCAATGTAGAGGAACAATAGGTTTTTCAACCTATCGTTGCTTCCAATGTAGAAGAACAATGACCTTCTACACATGACGATACTACCAATCTAGAAGAATAATATATTAATGATATTGAATCCGAGAAAATGATAGGTGATGAACAACCTTGTTATATAAAAAATAGGAGTTTCATAGTGTGACGGCGTTAGCAAAAAATATTAAGGTGAAAAAGAAAAGGCATCAAATTCAAGGTCAGATGAAATACATGCAGCTATAATGTAATCCCCAACAAGACCATGTTCAGTAGTTACATTGGGATCATCACTTAGAAACATGTTCCTATTGATGTAGATTTTTTTCATCATGTTGTTCCCACATGTAAGACATTGATTTGGGAAGAGATTATGGTAACATTGTGATATCCTTTCTTTATTTTACTAAAAAATAAAAAAATTAAACATTAACTTACTCATCATCATCCCTTGTAGAGTACATTTATAGTATATAAATTTCATAAGAAATGTGTATTAATTCTTTATAGAAGGATTCACAGAGGATATTTCACAATTCTAATGAGATTTCATCTTAAAGATGTTGAAGTGAAAATAAACCTTCACCCACCGCTTATGTATGCACACTTGATAACCCAAGATTCATGGGATGTGTTTACTGACCATTGGGTGGAGATTTATTTTTTTGTGCATTGTATCGGGTAATACATTATTTAAAAATATATGTATTCATCACATTTATTGAGTTTTCTTTATTTATGAAATAACAACAGAGTGCTAAAAATAAGAAATGGGTAGCAAAACCAAGGTACCCCTACCATAAAGCAAGGATGGGGTACCCTTAACTTGAAAAAAAATTAGTATGTATTTTAAATCTACAGTAATACTTTTATGTGACATGAGACAACAACATAATTAAGTTTCTCTATTTATATATAGATTGATGAATCCAAATCTAAGTCCACTTCCACCCCACATCATGTACTATGTAAGGAGGAACATGTAAATAAAGATGGCATACTAATAGATAAAAACACAAAAAAGTGTGGGAAACATGTGTGAGTGTGACATAAAAAAATCAGTTTTTCTTTAAATCGCTATTACATAATAATTATTACTTATTTTCCTATATTTTTTATCCGACATAATCCTAGGAATCATCAACACCTGTACTGAATGAACACCTATTATCGGTGGATTTGAAGTGGCTAGAACAGTATGGCCACGTCATAGGTGCGGGTTTTGGGGTGACACCCCAAACATATTCTAATAAAAAAACAAAAAGAGGATAAAGATAAATAAATGGAAGAGATGAAAGAAAGATTAGCTACCCTTGAAGAACAATTTCATTGGAATTCTGAGTTTCTAGAAAATGTAATGGGGGAATTAAAGGGAAGAAACAACTCAAGAACAACCAGTGCGTGAAGCTCCCACCACACCCACACCATCTTTAAGGTGATCCATTCCCATAAAAGAGTTGTCTTAGTTGAGGTAATCAATATTTTAATAATCGTTTCTATCAAATGTGAATCATAAAAACACTAACACCTTTCCTGTACTGATATTCTACAGGGTGAAAAAGACTATATTTTATATCTATTAACACACACCCATATCCTTATAGTGATGGATATGGTGTTCGATATCCAAGATGACCATCTACATAACAGAACACTTCTAACAGGTCATGTGAGAGTGTAAATTAGCATATATCATGAGCCAATCACCAATCTACATGTTCCACTTAATGATGAAGATATTCATACAGTCGACCAAGCTACTGGAACATTCATCACATGGCCATAGAATCTTGTAAAGACACATTCTGATAAGAAGGTATTTATTTATAGTTTATTTTTCATGCTAAACCTTTAAAAATTAATGAAAAAATTTCTAAACCAATGAATGTTATTACAAACAGACAAAGGGAAGGGGTGAAATGAATGTTCAACTCAAAACCATCTAATAGATCAACCAACCAATTGAAAAGATCTTCCAAAAACACCTTTACCCCGCGTGTTCAATATTCACATTTACTAACATTTAGTGTTCATATAGATTCAAGGTTACAAAATGGTAGTAATCACATAGTTTATTTTGAAGAACAAATCTATAAAGATGACGATACATTCTACATTTCTCTTGATAATGTAAATGAAATCCTCAACTATTAATGGCTAGGAGGCTCAGTTATAAATGTATACATGAGGTGTGTTTTCATTATTTATTTTTTTAAAAGATTATATACTATGTTAATTATAACCAAATACATTTCATATTTTTTAAAGGTATATATATCAATACCAATTGAAGGGATTGCGCCATGAACATAAATTTGGACTCATTAGTCCTCAATTCACTTCTACAGAATAACCTAAAATAGATTCAATAAAAAGAAATGAAATATTAAAAAAACTATCCAAATCATTTGAAAGAAAACTTATGAATGATAGACTATTATTAATACCAATTATATAGGGGTAAAAATATAAAAGTTAACCATATAAAGTATATTTTCATTTCTTTCATTACTTATTCCTTTTTATGTTTTTAAGTGACATTGGATGCTCATTGCAGTTAATTTGGATACTCCAAAGATTTATTTTCAAGATTCACTACATGGATATCCAACAAACTGACCACATGTGATGGAATTTTTCAATTTTTAATACACTACATCCAATGTTTTAGAACTAAAATTCAAGTTATATAATTTATATAATTTTTTCCTAAGAATTTTGTTATGATAGGGAAATGTTTAAATATCATGAAATTCTTGGCATGAGGACATGAACTAAGAACAAGGAGCTTGAAAAGTTCTACAACTAGACAAGTATTAGGGTATATATAATAATATTTCACTATCCAAACACATATAAAAACAAATTAATTATTTTTCTTAATGTTTCTGCAGTGTCTGAAATAAAAAAATGGAAAATATTGTAGTTATTATGTTCATAAATTTATGATAGAGATCATATTCCATCAAAAAAAGAGTATCCCTAAAGAGTTATTTTCAAAGATAATTAATATTTAGTTTAAAATATTTATTTATCCTTTGTGTATTTATATTTTTTCATTACTAATATAACTACCGAAAAAAAATTATTCACAAGAAGGTATAGATTTTCTTAGAAATGAATGGGTATCATACATGATAGAAGAATATACACAAATATAATAAAGATGTGACTTCCATAGAAGTTGTTGATAGTTTCATATTTATGTTTAATTAATTTATTTTTAGTATTAATCACATAATAATTGTTTTCTAATACAAGTGGATTCCTCTATTTGAGTTGGCATGGTTTTTTTTAAGATTTTCATGCTTATGAGATATTGAACTTCATGGTTGTACCTGAGATAAGGAAATCAAAAAAATGGGTCAAGAATATATACAACTATCATGAAAAGTTGAATTCCTATTACTTATTTAATTAATTTTTTCATCATTTAATCTACTATTTGTAATTAATTTTCCTTATAATTTTTATCTGATACTTATTTATTTTTTTCAAAAATATTTTGGGAATTCATATTTTGCTTTCAACAATCTGTAACAAGCCAAAAAATATATAACATGTTACTTTATACCAAAATTACCACACTTTACATTGATTTTATTTATCAATATTCCAACACTTCATGTTGATCTCATGTTATTAACTAAAAAACCTTTCTCGTTGTTGAAAAATAAAAGAGTAGAGGAAGGTTTTTTGGCTAAGAACATCAACTCAATAAGCAGTGTTGGTAGTTAGACAAAGAAATATAATGAAAAGTGTGGTAACATTGATAGTTCATACTATTTTTATAATTTAAAAAATTGATCCATAAGTCATTTAGTATGTGTAGGAATCAGCAACACCTCAATCTGACACACGGTGTGACCGATATGACTCGAGGTGCATCTTTTTATTTAAAATTGACTTTAATTTTAGAAAAAAAGAAAACTGAAATACTCAAAACCAAAAAAAACACATTCATATTGTTTTTATACTTTAGTAAAATGGTCCTTAAGTCATCTAGTAAGTGTAAAAATCATCCAAACCACAATATTACGCATGGTGTGACCGATATGACTCCACGCATATCTTTTTATTTAAAATTGACAATAATTTTAGTAAAAAATACAACTCACGTACTCAAAACTAATAAAACACATTCATATTGTTTTAATAATTTAGGAAAATTATCCATAAGTCATTTTTAATGTGTGATAATCATTTGTACCTCAATACAATACATTATGTGCGTGGTATGACTCAAAGTGTACGTTATTAGTTTAAAATTTACTTTTTAGTTCAAAAAGTGTCATTCACTAAAAACCAAGAAAATGAACTTACATTATCTTCATAATTTAGTACAATAGTTCATAAGTCATTTGTGACATGTGTTAAGTAGTCTCATATCCAACTGACACATGATGTGACTGGTATAACTCAAAGCTTGTGTTTCCAGTTTCAAATGATATTTTATTAAAAAAAAGAAGTGACATACTAAAAATGAAGAAAACATATTTGGATTGTTTTGGTGCTTTATGAAAATGATACATAAGTCATTTTTGACATGTACGAATCATCCTAACCTCAATATGATGCACAATGTGACTGGTATAATTCCACGTGTTTCTTTTTATTTAAAATTGACATTAATTTCAGTAAAAAAGATAACTCACATAATCAAAACCAAGAAAATGAATTCAGATTGTTTTGATAATTTAGTAAAATGATACATGAGTCATTTTTTACATTTTATAATCAACCCCACCTCAATCCGATAAACTATGTTCCCAATATGACTAAAAGTTCTTGGTATCAATTTAAAATTAACATTTCAGTTCAAAAAGTTTTACTTATTGAAAACGAGAAAATAGTCTTGTATTGTCTTAATAATTTATTAAAAATATCTATAAGTCATTTTTTACATGTAGGAATCATTATAAAGTCAAATAAACACACGAGGTGACCAGTATGTCTCAAAGTGCATGTTTCGAGATTAAAATGACATTTTATTAAAAAAGAAAAGTGACGTACTCAAAACTAAGAAAAAACATTTTGATTATTTTGATAATTTATTAAAATGATACATAAGTCATTTAGTACATTTAGGAATTGGTCTCACCTCACTCCGATACACGTTGTGACCGGTATGAATCCAAGCACATCTTTTAATTTAAAATTGACACCAATTTTACTAAAAAAGACTACTAACATTCTCAAATATGAGAAAATGCATTTGTATTTTTTTGATACTTTAAGAAAACAATCCATAAGTCATTTTTATGTGTAGTAATCTTCCTCACCTCAATCCAATACACAATTTTTTCTATATGACTCAAAGTGTCTATTATCAGTTTAAAATTAACATTTTAGTTCAAAAAGTGTCACTCACTGAAAACCAAGAAAATGAACTTATATTGTATTAATAATTTAGGAAAATAATTAATAAGAAATTTTTTACATGTATAAATAAGTCTCATATCAAAAAAATACACGATGTGACCAGTATGACTCAAAGTGTGTGTTTCTAGTTTCAAATGACATTTCACTAAAAAACACAAGTGGCATACTAAAAACCAAGAAAAAGAATTCAGATTTTTTTATACTTTATTATAATGATAAAAAATTCATTTTTGATGTGTATGAATCATACTCACCTCAATATGATGTATGGTGTGATCGGTATAATTCCAAGTGTGTCTATTGAAAATTGACATTAATTTTAGTTAAGAATAAGTGACCTATTAAAAACTGAGAAAACACATTCAAATTGTTTTTGATAACTTTAAAAAATTGTTCATAAGTCATTTATAATATGCATGATTAAACCAAACCTCAATATAATACAAGTTATGATCGATATAACTCTAAGTGTGTCTTTTTATTTAAAATTTACATTACTTTTAGTAAAAAGAACAAGTGACATACTGAAATCTAACAAAACAAATTTAGATTGCTTTAATACTTTAGGAAAACAATCCATAAGTCATTTTTTATGTGTATAAATCACCCAAACATCAATACAATGCACAGTGTGACTGGTATGACTCAAACTATGTCTTTTTATTTAAAATTGACATTAATTTTAGTATAAAGAACAAGTGGCATACTAAAAACTGAGAAATGCAATTGAATTATTTTAATACTTTAGTAAAGTGATCTATGAGTCATTTTTGATGTGTAAGAATCAACCTTACATCAATCTAATGCACGGTACGACTGGTATGACTCCAAGTGTGTATTTTTATTTAAAATTAACATTAATTTTTCTAAAAAAGAACATGTGACATGTTGAAAATTGAGAAAACACATTAAAATTATTTTTATACTATAATAAAATGATCCATGAGTAATTTTTGATTTATAGTAATCAATCTCAATTCAATCTGACACACAGTGTGATCGATATGACTCAAAGTGTATCTTTTTTATTTCAAATTAACATTAATTTTAGCAAAAAGAACAATTGTTATACTAAAAACTGAGTAAATTCATTAGGATTGTTTTGATTATTTAAAAAAAAATGATCCATAAGTAATTTTTTATGTGTAGGAATCACATGCACCTCAATACGATGTACGATGTAACTAGTATGACTCGAAGTGTCTATTATCAATTTAAAATTGACATTTTAGTTCAAAACATGTTTCACTCATTAAAAACCAATAAAATGTTCTCTGATTATCTTGATAATTCGGCAAAATGATTCAAAAGTCATTTGTGACAGGTAGGAAGCGGTATCACATCAAACCGACATAAGATGCGACCGATATGACTCAAAGTTCATGTTTCTGGTTTGAAATGACATTTTAGTGAAAAACACAAGTGGAATACTGAAAATCAATAAAAAAAATCATATTATTTTGATACTTTATGACAATGATCCATAAGTAATTTGTGATGTGTAAGAATCAACCACACCTCAATCTCATGCATGGTGTGACTGGTATAAATCCAAGTGTTTCATTATTTAAAATTGACATTAATTTCATTAAAATTAAGAATTAACTTACTCAAAACTGAGTAAAAAATTAGGATTGTTTTGATACTTTAGGACAATGATCCATAACTCATTTTTTGACGTGTTGGAATCAACCTCACCTCAATACGACACACGGTTTGACAGGTATAACTCCAAGTGTATCTTTTTATTTAAAGTTGACATTTTATTAATGTATTATTTCATATTAATGTTTAATTTATTTCTTTATAATATTACTAACATATTTTTTTCTTATATAGGTGTATTATTTTTCTCAGGATGAGGTGATCTGTTCAATAACTGATACCATGGGTGAGCGTTTTTGAGAGGGGATCACGGGTGCCAAAGACGATGAAACATTAATATTTTTAAATGTTTGTGGATAGTGGTTGTAAATGTAACTATAAATTTTTTTTTAAAGTGTATATAGTAGTGTTTTTTTGTATTTATTATGTAAAATTTATTTCAATTAAATTATAATTTTTTTTTACAACTTATAGGTTATTTTAGTTTTCTGTTATACAAACAGCACACTACAGAAAATGAGGCCTTTATCAATATCTTTTTAATGCAAATAAAGGGGACCCACCCTTTAATAGTGCTAAGGATAACGACACTCTTTTAGAACTGTTGAATGACTTTTTGCATGTCTTTAAAGGACATATTTGTAGTAATTCATAAATACATATAAATATTAAAATAGACATACATTTTTCATGCATATATATTGATGAAATTGTTTAAAAATATATATAAGTATATTCATGATATTATATACATGCATACATATATATATATATATATGAGTGTATACAAACACATACATAAAAACCTACATATATGAACACATGCATGTTGTTTTTGTATGTAACCATGTATATGTATAGTTGTAAATAATCACATAAATAATTTTGTATGCATGTAAATAATTACATTGATATTTTGTATATAACACTTTATATGAATTTACGTATGCACGTATATACAAAATTTTTCATGTACTTATATTTAATCATGCATAATTATATATATGTGTGTGTGTGTGTGTAACAGTTTTAATATATATTCATGAAATTATATAAATATATATATTCATGTATGTATCCATGTATGTACTTATATTTCAATATGTGTGTGTAAGCCTATATGTGTTAATGCACACACATAGAATATTTACATTGCCAATCTCCATCGAGATATCTCCCACAGGAGATTCATAATATAAATGTGTACCGAGAAATATCCCATGGGAGATTCCCAATGATAATCTACACTGGGAAATCTCCACTAGGAGATTCACAGTACCCATTTGCACTAGGAAATATCCACTAAGAGATTTGTACATTCTTAAATTTACATATTAAATTTTTAAATAATTAAATTAATATATATGCATGCATGCATGTGAGTACTTATATTTATATGTATGTATGTTTTTATTTAAGTGTTGGAATACACTTATATATATATTTATGCATGTATATAAGATAATGTTTATACTTATATATATTTGTAAATAATTACATTAATATATATGAATGCATGCATGTATGCATATACTGATATTTATATGTATGTATATATATTCATACATGTATGTATATGTATGTATGCATGTATAATAATATTTAGATGCATGTATGCGCATGCATTGAAATATGCCCAAAAATATTTTTTATTGTATATACCTATATTTGTGTGGAATGGACTTATATCTATAAGTAATTACATTAATCATATATACATATAATTGCAATAATATATATATTTATGTACTTATATTAATATAGATTTATGTATGTCTATACAAATACACTTTAAAATACACTTATGAATATTTATATTTGTATATACTTATATAGATGTAAAATTGTAAATAATTGCACTAAAATATTTTTATGTATGCATGTTTATATCTATGTGTATGCTTGTATATGTGATAATATTTAGATGCATGTATGAACATGTTTTAAAATATGCTTATAAATACTCATATTTGCATATACCTATAAGAATCATTTATCGCACACATATATAAAAACCTATGAATACACTCACACACACATATACACACACATACATATTAATATATTTATATATAAACACACATATGTATAAATCTATACATACAATTTAATATAGCCAAATATAAATATAGTTAAATACATCTATGTAAGTATAAGTACATATGTACATAAATATACAAATATATATTAATATGAGTACAGAAATATATATTATTTCATTTATTTAAAAATATAAATAATGTAATTATTTACACCCATGCATCCATACATGCGTCTATATATAGGCATATACAACTATAAATATTTGTAAGTATATTTTAATACAATTACATACATACATCTAAATATTATTATATATACATACATGAATATACATACAATCATATTTACATATAAATAGAAGTTTATACAAACATTACTACATTTATATATATTAATGATATGGGAGATTCTTTAAGAAAATCTCCATTGAGAGATTCATGAGAGAAATCGTAACTGGAATAATTTATTTCCAATTACCTATATATGTTTTGGATATACTTATAATTATATGTATCTATATGTGAGAATCTTAGGGAAAATCTTCAATGGTATATTTTCAACCCCAACCTCCACATAGAGATTTTCAAGACAAATCTCCACTAGGAGATTTACAGGAAAAATCTTTGTCGGGATTTTTGGAGGACAAATCTCCACCGAGATATTTTTCAATGCACTATGTATGTTTTTATATACTTATAATTATATATAATTTTTTTTTACATTTTTATATTTATATATTAAATTTATAAATTATTTCATTAATATATATGCATTCATTCATTTGGGTACTTATATTTATATGTATTTATGATTTTGTGTATGTATTTGTGTAAACTTATATATATGTATACATGCATTTATATAAGATTATGCATATACTTGGACATATTTAAAATAATTATACTAATATATATGTATGCATTCATGCATTATGTACATATTAATATTTATTTCTATGTATGATTGTATGTATATGTATGTATGTATGTATATTTGATAATATTTAGATGCATGTGTGTACATGTATTAAAATATACCTACAAATATTTGCATCTTTATATACCTATATGTGTGTGTTTCTATATATTCATGCACTTATATTTTCATATATTTACATTAATTATATTTACATATGTTTGTATTAATATATATTTATGTACTTATATTAATATAGATGTATATATGTTTGTATGTATATAATTTTTATCAAGGGAAATAACTTAAATAATGTTTATATATATATTCATATATATTTACACTGTGTGTGTGTAATTATGTATGAATACATTATATATATATACACACACACAAATTCATTGATTTATTTATTTGTGTGTATGTGATCAATAATTTTTAGATATATTTATCAATATGTTGGTATATAAAATGTAATTTCTACATAAAGTGTATAAAAAATACATTCTAAATCTTATAGAAAAAATCTATGTTCTATGTATAATTGATATATGTTTATGCATATATACATATGTTTATGTTATATATGTATGTACTTGTGTATCAATTTTTATTTATATATACTTGTAAATAATTATATTTGTAAATACTTTTATATTTACATAGGTGCATGCATGTATATACATATATTTTCATGTACTCATATATTGGTATATTTATAAATAATCATAGTAATATGTATGTATGTAATTATAATATATATATATATATATACATATATATAATTTAATAAATTTATACATATACACATATACTCATTAATTTTATAAAAAAAATCATCTATATGTAATTTTTTTAAAGTATTTTGTTTGTATAAAAAATAACAACTAAGAATTTTAAAAAAATATCTTGTAAATTTATAGTGTAAATCTACACCTGTATATGAAAAAATTAAAATTCAAAAAAAAATTATCATAAATGGGTTTAGATTTTTTCATATCGATGTAACAATCACATTTCTACCAACAAATTATAATTCCAATACCATTTGAGAAGAATATATTAGATCAAATATTTTTTAGGGGAAAAATGAACACATGAGAGAGAAAATGGATTATTTATTAGTGTTGGGCACATCATCATGAGGGTATTTAGATAATTAAATCTATTTTCATTTAAAAAACAAAATGTGAGAAGGAAGTAGAAAGAAGGAGATGTTTCTAGCTGGCTCTTTTCCACATGTCACCATCGGAAACCTGAAATTATTCCACCATTTCAGGTGGGAAATGGAGATGATGAAATCCGTCAGTCATGGGGGCATTGGAATTGGTAGGAATAATTATAAATAATTTCACTGTTCTAAAATTTGTTAGTTTTATTATTACTTATGTCAAAATTAATATATATATATATATATAATTTTTTAAATGAAGCATTATTCAACTATATTTATTTGATTATATTTTAACACCCCCACATTTTTTATTTTTAATAATTAATTATTAGAATAATAATTTTTGTATTTAAAATTTTGAAAATTGAAATATTTAAAAAAATTCAAGAACCCACGATTTGACCACGTTTAGGGGAAACCATGTGAGTCAACTATGGACCGTTTATGGTTAAGATAATGAGTTTCAAATGGTTTGGCTAATCTCGGACCCTTATTGGTTGACCCAATACCCCATTTTTCAAGTCCTGTCTATTGGAAAGTAGACTAGAAACTGATATATTCAACAGATGGTTGAACCTAAGTTCACTAAAAATTTGTATCCACAAATAGTTCAGCACTTCATAATTTCAACTACTGGTACTTCTCTATCTTACTTAGATCAGCAAGGTTAGGAATTATATTTCACCCTAAACACTACTTCTAAGTCGTACCTCATGAACATTTTGAACATACTTGCAAATGAAGATCAACGGGGAAAAGAAATAGACACACGTGATTATATGGTTCAGAATTTCATCCAATGACCATGGGATAACATTGCAAAATCTTTATATTATCAGAAGTAAAATGGTAGGAATCATTGTATTTCAATAGAAAAATAGACACACGTGATTTTTTGGTTCGTACTTTCATCCTAAATCCATAGGATAACACTATAAACTATTTATATTACCAAAATTACAATGGTAGGGATCATTGTAGTTAAATAGCTAGTTATTAAACTTTAATTAAAAGTTGTGTTGTACAATTATACAAGACAACAACTATCCCTCAACTCTCTTTTATAGAGATCCTTAATTGATAAATCAGTTGTACCGCCATTTGAGAATCTTGGTCAACCATCTATTGACTTTACCATTCTACAGTATCCAGCGCTGACTCAACTGCTAAAATTAGTATACTATTCATTATCCCCATTCAGTAAATGCATACCAGTCTGCTCAACCCATCATAAGTACTGTAACAGCCCAAGATTTTATGAAAAATATTCTTTTTAATTTCACTAATGTCTTGTGTTGTACGCTACACCAAAAGAAGCTTGCACAACACGCATCTTTGACTTGCCTTGCATTACACGCAATCGCGACCTTCCTTGATATCGTGTGTAGTACGCAATAACGAGTTTCACTAAACAACAATATGCTATTAAAATATTATTAAAACTAGCCATTATGAATAGTAATAACCACTTTTTGAAATTTTGTAAATTTTATTTTTCAAAATGGAATTCATTTTTGGATTCGTAATATCGAAATTAGCTTAGGGTAAAATTTTGGTGATTTTTGGATAACTTTCATATTTTGATGAATAATGAAAAGTACTAAATTTTAATTAAAAAAAACTTTTTCAATCGAAATAATTAATAGTGATAAATTATTAATTTTAGTGGTTTTAAATTATATTTAGAATATATTTTTACAATTTAATACAATGATGGTCATTGGATGTAATTTCATATCTAAATCGGTTATAAACAAGTTTCAATCTTTTGATAGTTATTATCTCTTAAAAACACGCTATTTGTTTTGATGACGGGAATTAATTTTTAAATTAGTTAATGCAACTGATATGTTTTGAATTTGGTAAAATAGACATCATTTTTGAGTTCATAATATCAAATATATCTTAGGCCTAATTTTTGGTATTTTTCTGAAAACTTTCAATTTTTGATGAATAGTGAAACCACTAAGTGGTCGGTTAAAAACTGAATTTTGCATAAAACTTAATTTTACCGCTTGTTTGAATGGAATTTCAAAAATCCAAGAGACACGGTTAATATCAAGGACTAAAATGTGGTTCAATGAGATGAAAATAATTTTTGGTGAATAGTAACTTTTTACTTTTTTTTACCACGGTTAAAAGTAAATAGGGTAATTAAGGGTAAAGATGATATTATTATTAACCTAACACATGTCCTAATTCTATTGGATAAGTGTAATTCGACCAAAAACAAACTTAGGAATAAAATATGACCATTTAGGCCCACTTGGATTAGATTAGGACATTTATTATTAATTTATTTAAAGAAGGGTTAAAAGAGTTAAAATCAAAGTTTATTTACTAAAACATTTTTAATATGGGGTTATACATAAGATAAATTCGACTATAAATATTAATTAGAAAGATAAAAAGATTTCCTGCATAATGATATTTTATTTATAATTTTTAGACTTTATATAAATTAATTTATTTATGACACAACGATGATGCAGTAATTACCCTTTTAAGGAAATGTTAACATAATTGATGTTATAAATGCCCAAATAAATGTAATTTGAGACTTTTTATTAATTAAACTAATTTTCTAGGTTACTATGATATATTATTGTTGATTTAATCAACTTGTTTTGAACATATAATTCTGTTATGACTTTTACAAAAAACATATATCAAATAGTGTCAAAATTGACACAAAATAGTTTTTAAATCAAATATTATATTATTAATTGTTATTTTATTCCTAAAAATCTAAGGTTCGGCCAAATGACTTAGATAAGGATATATATTAATAATAAACAATTTTGGGTTCGTTTGTCATGTTATAGTAAGAGTATTAACCATATAGTGTAAGAAAACAAAAAGACACGGTAAAAGTTAAATTATTTAACTTAGAGTTAAATCTAATTGATAAGGTTAAAATAATAACCTAAACTTCTCTAAATCCTATTGGTTGATAGGATTTCGACCCATCTCCACTTTAGCTTCGAAATAAGACCCTTTGGAACCATTATAAACCGATTTTGACTTTAATATAAAATAATATTTTGAGATATTCCTAAGGTGCCCCTCTCCTCCCTTATAAAAGGACACCTCCTTCCCCTCCTCCTCACACCAATTTGAGCACTCAAGCTCGGCCAAACCCTGCCAAAATCCCTTCTCCACTTCCCTAGAATAATCCTAGAGGTCCTGGTCTTCTTCAAAGACCAATCTTAGTTCCCTAAGTGGAGGATTCAAAGAGGCGTTTCAAAGAAGAGGTAATATCCATTACCGATCTTTTCAATTTCTTTCTTATTCAACTTCTTCTTCTTTAGTTGTTTCATGATAAATTCATAACATCAGTATTACTTACATACTGATATGTTATTATAAATATGAAACAACCCTAATTCACCTTCTATCCATCCTACGGAAAAATGAAATCACCGCGCGTGCGTACGTACGGAATACCGTCTCCACGCCGTGGTGTAATCTATTTTCCGCCACCACCTTAATTGGATGGGTATAAAGGTGTAATGAGTAACTATATATGATTATTATAAATTGATATTGATACTGAAATATTATACATACACTTCAACACAATTCCACGACCATGGGAACGATATCATCGCTCGTGCGTACGTACGGACTACCGTCTCCACGACGCGATGAGATTCATTCTCAATGATTAACCATTCATGAATGATTATAAAGTATATATAATAAGTACTAATGAAATATATGACCTAATAATGATACTGGAATTATTTATATTTATATGTATGTCATCTACTTAATTCCATTCAATTCAATAAGGAAACGAAAACAGCGTTCATGCGTACGTACGGACTACCGTCTCCATGAACGGTGTATTTCTTTCCATTTACTGATTTATTATATATGTATATTATGAATATATATATATATATATATCATGTTTTATATTCTGGAATTAAGTAATCATGATCTAAGTAATCATATGAATAATTACAAGTTAAAAACACGAACGACAAATGAGACGATTTTACCCAAAACGCTACTTTAACATGAATTTACAAAAGAACGGGTAATATAAAGTCATAAGTGGACCATATATGATATAATAACAATGAATATGATTCTGTAATAAGTCAATAACATGATTTAAATCATTATACAGGAGGTTCGGACACTTACAAAGCAAGTCGGACCTACGGTAAGGGAAAATCTCGCAATCTCAATTTTTATCCGAGATTGTTTATACTTTGAAATTTACTGGGGTGTATTTTATCATCCAAATCCATGTTTTCTCATTATGTAATATTATTTCCATCCACCTACAATTATTTAAATCCAATTTTACCCTTCGGTTAGTTTTTAGTAAAAGATGTGAAAGGAATATTTTGTCGTTTTTCGTACGAGGTACTTTTTGACTTTTCCGACAAAAGTATGAGAAGAATGTTTTTTTTAACTTAAACGGCACGAACGGATTTTTACGGTTTTATAAAGCCTTATTTTCATGAAGCTTCCTCCAAAATATTTCATTACTATTTTCAATAAAATCTCTTTCTTTTAAAATTGCATGATGTTTTGTGAAAAGAAATTGATTTTGAAGAAGAAAGGATATTTTCCTCAAGAATTCAATTCAAGTGTTTTATCAAAATTATTTTCCATCTAAGATAATAAAGGGTTCTCTTTATATCCATATTTTTACATTGATTTGACTATGTTGTGATGGAATTATGTTTATGAATTCCTTTATCTTATATGAATGGTTTTATGATGTCATGTTGTTTAAGAATCCCATTTTTATTACATGGGTTATGCAATGATGTATGATTTATGATTTTGTGGCACACATAAGAATGGTATCATTATGAGATGGGTGGGACCTATATCTCCCTCCAATGCATTGGGTAAAGATTTTATATCTCATGAGATAGACATGGCTGGAATGGTAGGTTATACCGGTTCAGTGAAATAGGACTGAAATGAGGGTTACTCGATTCAGAAAGGGACTTTGTCCACTAAGATAGTCTTGGAAATGAGTCTTGACTAACAAGAAATGATTCTCTATGATTATGTGTGAATGCCACAAAGTTTCATGTTTTAAGTTATGATTATTGTGATTACATTTCACTGCTATGATTTATCCCATGTTGTGAAATTTATGATCTCTTTTGCAGGATAAGATTTCCAAAAGTTATGTGCTTATGTATATGATGTGATTGATATTTCTTTTGTTTACCCTTACTGAGAATTTGAGCTCACCCTTTTATGTTTTCTTTTCCCCAGGATATAAAGAAAGGTTTTAGGTAAAAAAAAAGGATGATCTTTATGGGAGTTGTTGAAGATCTTTCACCAGGATTAGAAGATTATATTCCGAGTTTCCAAAGACACTAAACTATTACGATCCTTATGTGTGTGTTTTTGTTATGTACTAAGTATTCCGCAAATGTAATGTAATGTCAATGTACGTTAAGCTTCGGGTCTCTACAGTTGGTATCAGAGGAAAGGTTTAGTCAACCTTTGGAAACTAGGATGCGAAAACGTTAGTGAGATCCCTAGAGATATTTCTAAGGTATGTCTAGGGATGTCCCTAAGGATAAGTATACGTATAAGATACAGTCCTAGAACTACGGTAACGATCATAGAATTTAACCTAAGAAGTTAAATATTTAGGATACTCCCCCTTTATTATGTTGTTTTCCCTAGCATGATTTTTTCCTCTCACACTATTCTTTTTGGGTTTTAGACAATGGCTGGAACCCGAAGGAACCGTGTTGGTCAATGCAATGGACAATGCAATGATTTCCCTCCTGAACAAACAAATGTTATGGGAGATGGAGTGCAAAATCTTATTTCTATACTTACACAAGCTATGAATCATTCTGGACTTCCAAATGAACAGAGAAGGGAACAATATTCTATTGAGTCCTTCATGAGGCAACGTCCACCATCTTTCAATGGGTCTTCCGATCCACTTGTTGCTGAACAATTGATCAGTACCACTGAAAAGATATTTTCAGTTCTTCAATGTTCTGAACATGATAAAGTCATCTTAGCAGTATATCATTTGGAAGGTGAAGCTGATCAATGGTGGAATCTTATCAAGAATACGAGGCCAAGAGATGAAATTGAGTCCATGGAATGGGATGAGTTCAAGAACTTGTTTTTCAGTAAGTACTTCCCTCGTATTCTTCGAACAAAGATGGAAAAGGAGTTTCTTGAGCTGAAGCAGAAGGATGATGAATCTGTTGGTATATACGAAGCGAATTTTACAAGACTTGCAAGGTATGCATCTGGCATTATCATCCAACCTGAAAGTAAAGTTGATCGATTTTTCAGTGGCTTAAAACCAAGTCTTCGAAGGGCATTAGCTATAAGAGACTTTAGTATCTATGAAGAAATTGTGCGTTGTGCTATCAAGGTAGAAATGGAAGTTGGTGTTACATATCCATCTCATGGTTTTGACAAGAAATGAAAGATGGAGTTCAAGGAGAAATCTCAGAATAATGGTGAAAAGAAGATGAATGTTTCCTTATGCACAAAGTGTGGAAAGAAGCATGGTGGAGATTGTCTTAAAGGGACTAGAAAATGTTTTATGTGTGGAAAAGAAGGTCATCGAGCAGTTGAGTGTCGAAGTAATGGAAAAAGGGTTTCTAATGATGTGAATAAAGCAAAAACTACAGAGAACGCACCACCAACACTTCAATGCTTCAAGTGCAAGGAGATGGGATATTATGCCAATAAATGCCCTAATCCAAGGGTTAGTGATGATCGACATGAGCAACAACTTAAGGCAAAGGACAAAGGGAAGTCACATGCGATCACAATTGGCGATGTTGAATATGACAACGATGTGGTGGAATGATTAAGTGTTTATGTAATGGGATTCCAAAATAATGTTGTATCATGGAGTATTGGAATATCTATGTATTGGTCTAATGTGGTATTCAAAGTGATTGAGATATTTTTGGAAATAAGATGATATGCACATAATGAAGGGAAAATGAGAAAATGAAATGTTTAACAGTATTCATGAGCTCATGATTGATATAAGGACTAAGTGATATCATGGTTTGAGTATATAGAATTTTGAGGATTTTGGTATATGGAAAGTGTTAACTTTTAACTGCATTAATGTTTTCACTAAGGTTCACTGGGTATTCATTCTTCAAGAGAATACATGATTAAGGTATTCACATGATTGGAATGTGACCGACAAGATATATGGGGGATAAATGATGGTATTCACATGCTTGGTTGATGACATTTCAAGTTATCGTTTTCTTTATACTATGAGCTTGGACCGAAGTATTTTAGATAAGCCTAAATATTGGAATGGATTATGTTAACCATAAGTTAGTATTGTTTATGGATAGAAGTTTTTTTTCGATATTATTGATGGGATGTTATAGTAATATAGTTTTAGAAAAAGGACAACCTGCAGGACGGGCGACAGCCCATCGCGTCGGACAAGGATGTGGGAATCGAACCCACAACCGAAGTGCGACTGGCCTTTATTGCCTACCACTGGCCTACAGGAAGTACCTGTTTAGTAGAAACTAGTTTTATTATATTAAGCAGTATGATATATGAAGTATAAGTCCATTTTAGGAACCATATATGATTAATCTCACTATAGAATGACTTATGTATATTTAATAACTTTTGCTAACATTTTGTTTGAGACAGATGGAATGACCCGTCATTCTATCACATGATCTGCTAACACTTCACGAATAACAAATTCAACTTCATTTATTTAAGAGATGAAGTAGAAATTTTTCAAGGCACGAACAATAGTGAGATTGTACCAAAATAAAGTAAGTATTTATTCTAATTCAAATTCTTCAACTTTAGGGAAATGATCTTGAAAACCAAAAATGTTGTCCTAGTGCTCTTATATCTGATTAATCAGATGGTACCTTAGATCTTCACAAATTTATGGATTTGTGATTGCTGGATTTTCCATAGCCATGTTCTCTACCACTCTCCATCAGAACATGATGGTTAGATTTCTCTTCCATATCCATATTTTCACCTATGTGGAAACCCAGTGATTAGTTTATTTGGGTAACCGTTACATTTCATACTTTAGTTTTTAAAGATTGGTTTTGGTATTCCTTTTTACGATGTGGGTTTCTATTAAAGAAACTTTTGAATAGTAAACCATTTATAACCCCGACAAATTTCGAGGGCGAAATTCATTTTAAGGGGGGTAGAATGTAACAGCCCAAGATTTTATGAAAAATATTCTTTTTAATTTCACTAATGTCTTGTGTTGTACGCTACACCAAAAGGAGCTTGCACAACACGCATCCTTGACTTGCCTTGCATTACACGCAATCGCGACCTTCCTTGATATCGTGTGTAGTACGCAATAACGAGTTTCACTAAACAACAATATGCTATTAAAATATTATTAAAACTAGCCATTATGAATAGTAATAACCACTTTTTGAAATTTTGTAAATTTTATTTTTCAAAATGGAATTCATTTTTGGATTCGTAATATCGAAATTAGCTTAGGGTAAAATTTTGGTGATTTTCGGATAACTTTCATATTTTGATGAATAATGAAAGTACTAAATTTTAATTAAAAACAACTTTTTCAATCGAAATAATTAATAGTGATAAATTATTAATTTTAGTGGTTTTAAAGTATATTTAGAATATATTTTTACAATTTAATACAATGATGGTCATTGGATGTAATTTCACATTTAAACCAGTTATAAACAAGTTTCAATCTTTTGATAGTTATTATCTCTTAAAAACACGCTATTTGTTTTGATGATGGGAATTAATTTTTAAATTAGTTAATGCAACTGATATGTTTTGAATTTGGTAAAATAGACATCATTTTTTAGTTCATAATATCAAATATATCTTAGGCCTAATTTTTGGTATTTTTCTAAAAACTTTCAATTTTTGATGAATAGTGAAACCACTAAGTGGTCGGTTAAAAACTGAATTTTGCCTAAAACATAATTTTACCGCTTATGTGAATGGAATTTCAAAAATCCGAGAGACACGGTTAATATCAAGTACTAAAATGTGGTCCAATGAGATGAAAATAATTTTTGGTGAATAGTAACTTTTTACTTTTTTTTACCACGGTTAAAAGTAAATAGGGTAATTAAGGGTAAAGATGATATTATTATTACCCTAACACATGTCCTAATTCTATTGGATAAGTTTAATTCGACCAAAAACAAACTTAGGAATAAAATATGACCATTTAGGCCCACTTGGATTAGATTAGGACATTTATTATTAATTTATTTAAAGAAGGGTTAAAAGAGTTAAAATCAAAGTTTATTTACTAAAACATTTTTAATATGGGGTTATACATAAGATAAATTTGACTATAAATATTCATTAGAAATATAAAAATATTTCCTACATAATGATATTTTATTTATAATTTTTAGACTTTATATAAAATAATTTATTTATGACACAACGATGATGCAGTAATTACCCTTTTAAGGAAATGTTAACATAATTGATGTTATAAATGCCCAAATAAATGTAATTTGAGACTTTTTATGAATTAAACTAATTTTCTAGGTTAATATGATATATTATTGTTGATTTAATCAACTTGGTTTGAACATATAATTCTATTATGACTTTTACAAAAATCATATATCAAATAGTGTCAAAATTGACACAAAATAGTTTTTAAATCAAATATTATATTATTAATTGTTATTTTATTCCTAAAAATCTAAGGTTCGGCAAAATGACTTAGATAAGGATATATATTAATAATAAACAATTTGGGGTTCGTTTGGCATGTTATAGTAAGTGTATTAACCATATAGTGTAAGAAAACAAAAAGACACGGTAAAAGTTAAATTATTTAACTTAGAGTTAAATCTAATTGATAAGGTTAAAATAATAACCTAAACTTCTCTAAATCCTATTGGTTGATAGGATTTAGACCCATCTCCACTTTAGCTTCGAAATAAGACCCTTTGGAACCATTATAAACCGATTTTGACTTTAATATAAAATAATATTTTGAGATATTCCTAAGGTGCCCCTCTCCTCCCTTATAAAAGGACACCTCCTTCCCCTCCTTCTCACACCAATTTGAGCACTCAAGCTCGGCCAACCCCTGCAAAAATCCCTTCTCCACTTCCCTAGAATAATCCTAGAGGTCCTGGTCTTCTTCAAAGACCAATCTTAGTTCCCTAAGTGGAGGATTCAAAGAGGCGTTTCAAAGAAGAGGTAATATCCCTTACCGATCTTTTCAATTTCTTTCTTATTGAACTTCTTCTTCTTTAGGTTTTTCATGATAAAGTAATAACATCAGTATTACTTACATACTGATATGTTATTATAAATATGAAACAACCCTAATTCACCTTCTATCCATCCTACGGAAAAATGAAATCACCGCGCGTGCGTACGTACGGAATACCGTCTCCACACCGTGGTGTAATCTATTTTCCGCCACCACCTTAATTGGATGGGTATAAAGGTGTAATGAGTAACTATATATGATTATTATAAATTTATATTGATACTGAAATAGTATACATACACTTCAACACAATTCCACGACCATGGGAACGATATCATCGCTCGTGCGTACGTACGGACTACCGTCTCCACGACGCGATGAGATTCGTTCTCAATGATTAACCATTCATGAATGATTATAAAGTATATATAATAAGTACTAATGAAATATATGACCTAATAATTATACTAGAATTATTTATATTTATATGTATGTCATCTACTTAATTCCATTCAATTCAATAAGGAAACGAAAACAGCGTTCATGCGTACGTACGGACTACCGTCTCCATGAACGGTGTATTTCTTTCCATTTACTGATTTATTATATATGTATATTCTGAATATATATATATATATATATCATTTTTTTTATTCTGGAATTAAGTAATCATGATCTAAGTAATCATATGAATAATTACAAGTTAAAAACACGAACGACAAATGAGAAGATTTTACCCAAAACGCTACTTTAACATGAATTTACAAAAGAACGGGTAATATAAAGTCATAAGTGGACCATATATGATATAATAACAATGAATATGATTCTGGAATAAGTCAATAACATGATTTAAATCATTATACAGGAGGTTCGGACACTTACAAAGCAAGTCGGACCTACGGTAAGGGAAAATCTCGCAATCTCAATTTTTATCCGAGATTGTTTATACTTTGAAATTTATTGGGGTGTATTTTATCATCCAAATCCATGTTTCCTCATTATGTAATATTATTTCCATCCACCTACAATTATTTAAATCCAATTTTACCCTTCGGTTAGTTTTTAGTAAAAGATATTAAAGGAATCTTTTGTCGTTTTTCGTACGAGGTACTTTTTGACTTTTCCGACAAAAGTATGAGAAGAATGTTTTTTTTAACTTAAACGGAACGAACGGATTTTTACGGTTTTATAAAAGCCTTATTTTCATGAAGATTCCTCCAAAAGATTTCATTAATATTTTCAATAAAATCTCTTTCTTTTAAAATTGCATGATGTTTTGTGAAAAGAAATTGATTTTGAAGAAGAAAGGATATTTTCCTCAAGAATTCAATTCAAGTGTTTTATCAAAATTATTTTCCATCTAAGATAATAAAGGGTTCTATTTATATCCATATTTTTACATTGATTTGACTATGTTGTGATGGAATTATGTTTATGAATTCCTTTATCTTATATGAATGGTTTTATGATGTCATGTTGTTTAAGAATCCCATTTTTATTACATGGGTTATGCAATGATGTATGATTTATGATTTTGTGGCACACATAAGAATGGTATCATTATGAGATGGGTGGGACCTATATCTCCCTCCAATGCATTGGGTAAAGATTTTATATCTCATGAGATAGACATGGCTGGAATGGTAGGTTATACCGGTTCAGTGAAACAGGACTGAAACGAGGGTTACTCGATTCAGAAAGGGACTTTGTCCACTAAGATAGTCTTGGCAATGAGTCTTGACTAACAAGAAATGATTCTCTATGATTATGTGTGAATTCCACAAAGTTTCATGTTTTAAGTTATGATTATTGTGATTACATTTCACTGCCATGATTTATCCCATGTTGTGAAATTTATGATCTCTTTTGCAGGATAAGATTTCCAAAAGTTATGTGCTTATGTATATGATGTGATTGATATTTCTTTTGTTTACCCTTACTGGGCATTTGATCTCACCCTTTTATGTTTTCTTTTCCCCTGGATATAAAGAAAGGTTTTAGGTAAAAAAAAAAGGAAGATCTTTATGGGAGTTGTTGAAGATCTTTCACCAGGATTAGAAGATTATATTCCGAGTTTCCAAAGACACTAAACTATTACGATCCTTATGTGTGTGTTTTTGTTATGTACTAAGTATTCCGCAAATGTAATGTAATGTCAATGTACGTTAAGCTTCGGGTCTCTACAGTTGGTATCAGAGGAAAGGTTTAGTCAACCTTTGGAAACTAGGATGCGAAAACGTTAGTGAGATCCCTAGAGATATTTCTAAGGTATGTCTAGGGATGTCCCTAAGGATAAGTATATGTATAAGATACAGTCCTAGAACTACGGTAACGATCATAGAATTTAACCTAAGAAGTTAAATATTTAGGATACTCCCCCTTTATTATGTTGTTTTCCCTAGCATGATTTTTGCCTCTCACACTATTCTTTTTGGGTTTTAGACGATGGCTGGAACCCGAAGGAACCGTGTTGGTCAATGCAATGGACAATGCAATGATTGCCCTCCTGAACAAACAAATGTTATGGGAGATGGGGTGAAAAATCTTATTTCTATACTTACACAAGCTATGAATCATTCTGGACTTCCAAATGAACAGAGAAGGGAACAATATTCTATTGAGTCCTTCATGAGGCAACGTCCACCATCTTTCAATGGGTATTCCGATCCACTTGTTGCTGAACAATGGATCAGTACCACTAAAAAGATATTTTCAGTTCTTCAATGTTCTGAACATGATAAAGTCATCTTAGCAGTATATCGTTTGGAAGGTGAAGCTGATCAATGGTGGAATCTTATCAAGAATACGAGGCCAAGAGATGAAATTGAGTCCATGGAATGGGATGAGTTCAAGAACTTGTTTTTCAGTAAGTACTTCCCTCGTATTCTTCGAACAAAGATGGAAAAGGAGTTTCTTGAGCTGAAGCAGAAGGATGATGAATCTGTTGGTATATACGAAGCGAATTTTACAAGACTTGCAAGGTATGCATCTGGCATTATCATCCAACCTGAAAGTAAAGTTGATCGATTTTTCAGTGGCTTAAAACCAAGTCTTCGAAGGGCATTAGCTATAAGAGACTTTAGTAGCTATGAATAAATTGTGCGTTGTGCTATCAAGGTAGAAATGGCAGTTGGTGTTACATATCCATCTCATGGTTTTGACAAGAAACGAAAGATGGAGTTCAAGGATAAATCTCAGAATAATGGTGAAAAGAAGATGAATGTTTCCTTATGCACAAATTGTGGAAGGAAGCATGGTGGAGATTGTCTTAAAGGGACTAGAAAATGTTTTAAGTGAGGAAAAGAAGGTCATCGAGCAGCTGAGTGTCGAAGTAATGGAAAAAGGGTTTCTAATGATGTGAATAAAGAAAACACTGCAGAGAACGCACCACCAACACTTCAATGCTTCAAGTGCAAGGAGATGGGACATTATGCCAATAAATGCCCTAATCCAAGGGTTAGTGATGATCGACATGAGCAACAACTTAAGGCAAAGGAAAAAGGGAAGTCACATTCGATCACAATTGGCGATGTTGAATATGACAATGATGTGGTGGAATGATTAAGTGTTTATGTAATGGGATTCCAAAATAATGTTGTATCATGGAGTATTGGAATATCTATGTATTGGTCTAATGTGGTATTCAAAGTGATTGAGATATTTTTGGAAATAAGATGATATGCACATAATGAAGGGAAAATGAGAAAATGAAATGTTTAACAGTATTCATGAGCTCATGATTGATATAAGGACTAAGTGATATCATGGTTTGAGTATATAGAATTTTGAGGATTTTGGTATATGGAAAGTGTTAACTTTAACTGCATTAATGTTTCCACTAAGGTTCAATGGGTATTCATTCTTCAAGAGAATACATGATTAAGGTATTCACATGATTGGAATGTGACCGACAAGATATATGGGGGATAAATGATGGTATTCACATGCTTAGTTGATGACATTTCAAGTTATAGTTTTCTTTATACTATGAGCTTGGACCGAAGTATTTTAGATAAGCCTAAATATTGGAATGGATTATGTTAACCATAAGTTAGTATTGTTTATGGATAGAAGTTTTTTTTCGATATTATTGATGGGATGTTATAGTAATATAGTTTTAGAAAAAGGACAACCTGCAGGACGGGCGAGGGCCCATCGCGTCGGACAAGGATGTGGGAATCGAACCCACAACCGAAGTGCGACTGGCCTTTATCGCCTACCACTGGCCTACAGGAAGTCCCTGTTTAGTAGAAACTAGTTTTATTATATTAAGCAGTATGATATATGAAGTATAAGTCCATTTTAGGAACCATATATGATTAATCTCACTATAGAATGACTTATGTATATTTAATAACTTTTGCTAACATTTTGTTTGAGACAGATGGAATGACCCGTCATTCTATCACATGATCTGCTAACACTTCACGAATAACAAATTCAACTTCATTTATTTAAGAGATGAAGTAGAAATTGTTCAAGGCACGAAGAATAGTGAGATTGTACCAAAATAAAGTAAGTATTTATTCTAATTCTAATTCTTCAACTTTAGAGAAATGATCTTGAAAACCAAAAATGTTGTCCTAGTGCTCTTATATCTGATTAATCAGATGGTACCTTAGATCGTCACAAATTTATGTATTTGTGATTTCTGGCTTTTCCATAGCCATGTTCTCTACCACTCTCCATCAGAACATGATGGTTAGATTTCTCTTCCATATCCATATTTTCACCTATGTGGAAACCCAGTGATTAGTTTATGTGGGTAACCGTTACGTTTCATACTTTAGTTTTTAAAGATTGGTTTTGGTATTCCTTTTTACGATGTGGGTTTCTATTAAAGAAACTTTTGAATAGTAAACCATTTATAACCCCGACGAATTTCGAGGGCGAAATTCATTTTAAGGGGGGTAGAATGTAACAGCCCAAGATTTTATGAAAAATATTCTTTTTAATTTCACTAATGTCTTGTGTTTACGCTACACCAAAAGGAGCTTGCACAACACGCATCCTTGACTTGCCTTTCATTACACGCAATCGCGACCTTCCTTGATATCGTGTGTAGTACGCAATAACGAGTTTCACTAAACAACAATATGCTATTAAAATATTATTAAAACTAGCCATTATGAATAGTAATAACCACTTTTTGAAATTTTGTAAATTTTATTTTTCAAAATGGAATTCATTTTTGGATTCGTAATATCGAAATTAGCTTAGGGTAAAATTTTGGTGATTTTCGGATAACTTTCATATTTTGATGAATAATGAAAAGTACTAAATTTTAATTAAAAACAACTTTTTCAATCGAAATAATTAATAGTGATAAATTATTAATTTTAGTGGTTTTAAAGTATATTTAGAATATATTTTTACAATTTAATACAATGATGGTCATTGGATGTAATTTCACATTTAAACCGGTTATAAACAAGTTTCAATCTTTTGATAGTTATTATCTCTTAAAAACACGCTATTTGTTTTGATGACGGGAATTAATTTTTAAATTAGTTAATGCAACTGATATGTTTTGAATTTGGTAAAACAGACATCATTTTTTAGTTCATAATATCAAATATATCTTAGGCCTAATTTTTGGTATTTTTCTGAAAACTTTCAATTTTTGATGAATAGTGAAACCACTAAGTGGTCGGTTAAAAACTGAATTTTGCATAAAACTTAATTTTACCGCTTCTGTGAATGGAATTTCAAAAATCCGAGAGACACGGTTAATATCAAGGACTAAAATGTGGTCCAATGAGATTAAATAATTTTTGGTGAATAGTAACTTTTTACTTTTTTTTACCACGGTTAAAAGTAAATAGGGTAATTAAGGGTAAAGATGATATTATTATTACCCTAAAACATGTCCTAATTCTATTGGATAAGTGTAATTCGACCAAAAACAGACTTAGGAATAAAATATGACCATTTATGCCCACTTGGATTAGATTAGGACATTTATTATTAATTTATTTAAAGAAGGGTTAAAAGAGTTAAAATCAAAGTTTATTTACTAAAACATTTTTAATATGGGGTTATACATAAGATAAATTCGACTATAAATATTAATTAGAAAGATAAAAATATTTCCTACATAATTATATTTTATTTATAATTTTTAGACTTTATATAAATTAATTTATTTATGACACAACGATGATGCAGTAATTACCCTTTTAAGGAAATGTTAACATAATTGATGTTATAAATGCCCAAATAAATGTAATTTGAGACTTTTTATGAATTACACTAATTTTCTAGGTTACTATGATATATTATTGTTGATTTAATCAACTTGGTTTGAACATATAATTCTATTATGACTTTTACAAAAATCATATATCAAATAGTGTCAAAATTGACACAAAATAGTTTTTAAATCAAATATTATATTATTAATTGTTATTTTATTCCTAAAAATCTAAGGTTCGGCAAAATGACTTAGATAAGGATATATATTAATAATAAACAATTTTGGGTTCGTTTGGCATGTTATAGTAAGTGTATTAACCAAATAGTGTAAGAAAACAAAAAGACACGGTAAAAGTTAAATTATTTAACTTAGAGTTAAATCTAATTGATAAGGTTAAAATAATAACCTAAACTTGTATAAATCCTATTGGTTTATAGGATTTCGACCCATCTCCACTTTAGATTCGAAATAAGACCCTTTGGAACCATTATAAACCGATTTTGACTTTAATATAAAATAATATTTTGAGATATTCCTAAGGTGCCCCTCTCCTCCCTTATAAAAGGACACCTCCTTCCCCTCCTCCTCACACCAATTTGAGCACTCAAGCTCGGCCAAACCCTGCCAAAATCCCTTCTCCACTTCCCTAGAATAATCCTAGAGGTCCTGGTCTTCTTCAAAGACCAATCTTAGTTCCCTAAGTGGAGGATTCAAAGAGGCGTTTCAAAGAAGAGGTAATATCCATTACCGATCTTTTCAATTTCTTTCTTATTCAACTTCTTCTTCTTTAGTTGTTTCATGATAAAGTAATAACATCAGTATTACTTACATACTGATATGTTATTATAAATATTAAACAACCCTAATTCACCTTCTATCCATCCTACGGAAAAATGAAATCACCGCGCGTGCGTATGTACGGAATACCGTCTCCACGCCGTGGTGTAATCTATTTTCAACCACCACCTTAATTGGATGGGTATAAAGGTGTAATGAGTAACTATATATGATTATTATAAATTGATATTGATACTGAAATAGTATACATACACTTCAACATAATTCCACGACCATGGGGACGATATCATCGCTCGTGCGTACGTACGGACTACCGTCTCCACGACGCGATGAGATTCATTCTCAATGATTAACCATTCATGAATGATTATAAAGTATATATAATAAGTACTAATGAAATATATGACCTAATAATGATACTGGAATTTTTTATATTTATATGTATGTCATCTACTTAATTCCATTCAATTCAATAAGGAAACGAAAACAGCGTTCATGCGTACGTACGGACTACCGTCTCCATGAACGGTGTATTTCTTTCCATTTACTGATTTATTATATATGTATATTCTGAATATATATATATATATATATATCATGTTTTATATTCTGGAATTAAGTAATCATGATCTAATTAATCATATGAATAATTACAAGTTAAAAACACGAATGACAAATGAGACGATTTTACCCAAAACACTACTTTAACATGAATTTACAAAAGAACAGGTAATATAAAGTCATAAGTGGACCATATATGATATAATAACAATGAATATGATTCTGGAATAAGTCAATAACATGATTTAAATCATTATACATGAGGTTCGGACACTTACAAAGCAAGTCGGACCTACGGTAAGGGAAAATCTCGCAATCTCAATTTTTATCCGAGATTGTTTATACTTTAAAATTTACTGGGGTGTATTTTATCATCCAAATCCATGTTTCCTCATTATGTAATATTATTTCCATCCACCTACAATTATTTAAATCCAATTTTACCCTTCGGTTAGTTTTTATTAAAAGATCTGAAAGGAATCTTTTGTCGTTTTTCGTACGAGGTACTTTTTGACGTTTCCGACAAAAGTATGAGAAGAATGTTTTTTTAACTTAAACGGCACGAACGGATTTTTACGGTTTTATAAAGCCTTATTTTCATGAAGCTTCCTCCAAAAGATTTCATTACTATTTTCAATAAAATCTCTTTCTTTTAAAATTGCATGATGTTTTGTGAAAAGAAATTGATTTTGAAGAAGAAAGGATATTTTCCTCAAGAATTCAATTCAAGTGTTTTATCAAAATTATTTTCCATCTAAGATAATAAAGGGTTCTGTTTCTATCCATATTTTTACATTGATTTGACTATGTTGTGATGGAATTATGTTTATGAATTCCTTTATCTTATATGAATGGTTTTATGATGTCATGTTGTTTAAGAATCCCATTTTTATTACATGGGTTATGCAATGATGTATGATTTATGATTTTGTGGCACACATAAGAATGGTATCATTATGAGATGGGTGGGACCTATATCTCCCTCCAATGCATTGGGAAAAGATTTTATATCTCATGAGATAGACATGGCTGGAATGGTAGGTTATACCGGTTCAGTGAAACAGGACTGAAACAAGGGTTACTCGATTCAGAAAGGGACTTTGTCCACTAAGATAGTCTTGGCAATGAGTCTTGACTAACAAGAAATGATTCTCTATGATTATGTGTGAATGCCACAAAGTTTCATGTTTTAAGTTATGATTATTGTGATTACATTTCACTTCCATGATTTATCCCATGTTGTGAAATTTATGATCTCTTTTGCAGGATAAGATTTCCAAAAGTTATGTGCTTATGTATATGATGTGATTGATATTTCTTTTGTTTACCCTTACTGAGCATTTGAGCTCACCCTTTTATGTTTTCTTTTCCCTAGGATATAAAGAAAGGTTTTAGGTAAAAAAAAAGGAAGATCTTTATGGGAGTTGTTGAAGATCTTTCACCAGGATTAGAAGATTATATTCCGAGTTTCCAAAGACACTAAACTATTACGATCCTTATGTGTGTGTTTTTTTATGTACTAAGTATTCCGAAAATGTAATGTAATGTCAATGTACGTTAAGCTTCGGGTCTCTACAGTTGGTATCAGAGGAAATGTTTAGTCAACCTTTGGAAACTAGGATGCGAAAACGTTAGTGAGATCCCTAGAGATATTTCTAAGGTATGTCTAGGGATGTCCCTAAGGATAAGTATACGTATAAGATACAGTCCTAGAACTACGGTAACGATCATAGAATTTAACCTAAGAAGTTAAATATTTAGGATACACCCCCTTTATTATGTTGTTTTCCCTATCATGATTTTTGCCTCTCACACTATTCTTTTTGGGTTTTAGACGATGGTTGGAACCCGAAGGAACCGTGTTGGTCAATGCAATGGAAAATGCAATGATTGCCCTCCTGAACAAACATATGTTATGGGAGATGGAGTGCAAAATCTTATTTTTATACTTACACAAGCTATGAATCATTCTGGACTTCCAAATGAACAGAGAAGGGAACAATATTCTATTGAGTCCTTCATGAGGCAACGTCCACCATCTTTCAATGGGTCTTCCGATCCACTTGTTGCTGAACAATGGATCAGTACCACTGAAAAGAAATTTTCAGTTCTTCAATGTTCTGACCATGATAAAGTCATCTTAGCAGTATATCGTTTGGAAGGTGAAGCTGATCAATGGAGGAATCTTATCAAGAATACGAGGCCAAGAGATGAAATTGAGTCCATGGAATGGGATGAGTTCAAGAACTTGTTTTTCAGTAAGTACTTCCCTCGTATTCTTTGAACAAAGATGGAAAAGGAGTTTCTTGAGCTGAAGCAGAACGATGATGAATCTGTTGGTATATACGAAGCGAATTTTACAAGACTTGCAAGGTATGCATCTGGCATTATCATCCAACCTGAAAGTAAAGTTGATCGATTTTTCAGTGGCTTAAAACCAAGTCTTCAAAGGGCATTAGCTATAAGAGACTTTAGTAGCTATGAAGAAATTGTGCGTTGTGCTATCAAGGTAGAAATGGAAGTTGGTGTTACATCTCCATCTCATGGTTTTGACAAGAAACGAAATATGGAGTTCAAGGAGAAATCTCAGAATAATGGTGAAAAGAAGATGAATGTTTCCTTATGCACAAAGTGTGGAAAGAAGCATGGTGGAGATTGTCTTAAAGGGACTAGAAAATGTTTTAAGTGTGGAAAAGAAGGTCATCGAGCAGCTGAGTGTCGAAGTAATGGAAAAAGGGTTTCTAATGATGTGAATAAAGAAAACACTGCATAGAACGCACCACCAACACTTCAATGCTTCAATTGCAAGGAGATGGGACATTATGCCAATAAATGCCCTAATCCAAGGGTTAGTGATGATCGACATGAGCAACAACTTAAGGAAAAGGACAAAGGGAAGTCACATGCGATCACAATTGGCGATGTTGAATATGACAATGATGTGGTGGAATGATTAAGTGTTTATGTAATGGGATTCCAAAATAATGTTGTATCATGGAGTATTGGAATATCTATGTATTGGTCTAATGTGGTATTCAAAGTGATTGAGATATTTTTGGAAATAAGATGATATGCACATAATGAAGGGAAAATGAGAAAATGAAATGTTTAACAGTATTCATGAGCTCATGATTAATATAAGGACTAAGTGATATCATGGTTTGAGTATATAGAATTTTGAGGATTTTGGTATATGGAAAGTGTTAACTTTTAACTGTATTAATGTTTTCACTAAGGTTCAATGGGTATTCATTCTTCAAGAGAATACATGATTAAGGTATTCACATGATTGGAATGTGACCGACAAGATATATGGGGGATAAATGATGGTATTCACATGCTTGGTTGATGACATTTCAAGTTATCGTTTTCTTTATACTATGAGCTTGGACCGAAGTATTTTAGATAAGCCTAAATATTGGAATGGATTATGTTAACCATAAGTTAGTATTGTTTATGGATAGAAGTTTTTTTTCGATATTATTGATGGGATGTTATAGTAATATAGTTTTATAAAAAGGACAACCTGCAGGATGGGCGACAGCCCATCGCGTCGGACAAGGATGTGGGAATCGAACCCACAACCGAAGTGCGACTGGCCTTTATCGCCTACCACTGGCCTACAGGAAGTCCCTGTTTAGTAGAAACTAGTTTTATTATATTAAGCAGTATGATATATGAAGTATAAGTCCATTTTAGGAACCATATATGATTAATCTCACTATAGAATGACTTATGTATATTTAATAACTTTTGCTAACATTTTGTTTGAGACAGATGGAATGACCCGTCATTCTATCACATGATCTGCTAACACTTCACGAATAACAAATTCAACTTCATTTATTTAAGAGATGAAGTAGAAATTGTTCAAGGCACGAACAATAGTGAGATTGTACCAAAATAAAGTAAGTATTTATTCTAATTCAAATTCTTCAACTTTAGGGAAATGATCTTGAAAACCAAAAATGTTGTCCTAGTGCTCTTATATCTGATTAATCAGATGGTACCTTAGATCGTCAAAAATTTATGGATTTGTGATTGCTGGCTTTTCCATAGCCATGCTCTCTACCACTCTCCATCAGAACATGATGGTTAGATTTCTCTTCCATATCCATATTTTCACCTATGTGGAAACCCAGTGATTAGTTTATTTGGGTAACCGTTACGTTTCATACTTTATTTTTAAAGATTGGTTTTGGTATTCCTTTTTACGATGTGGGTTTCTATTAAAGAAACTTTTGAATAGTAAACCATTTATAACCCCGACGAATTTCGAGGGCGAAATTCATTTTAAGGGGGGTAGAATGTAACAGCCAAAGATTTTATGAAAAATATTCTTTTTAATTTCACTAATGTCTTGCGTTATACGCTACACCAAAAGGAGCTTGCACAACACGCATCCTTGACTTGCCTTGCATTACACTCAATCGCGACCTTCCTTGATATCGTGTGCAGTACGCAATAACGAGTTTCACTAAACAACAATATGCTATTAAAATATTATTAAAACTAGCCGTTATGAATAGTAATAACCACTTTTTGAAATTTTGTAAATTTTATTTTTCAAAATGGAATTCATTTTTGGATTCGTAATATCGAAATTAGCTTAGGGTAAAATTTTGGTGATTTTCGGATAACTTTCATATTTTGATGAATAATGAAAAGTACTAAATTTTAATTAAAAACAACTTTTTCAATCGAAATAATTAATAGTGATAAATTATTAATTTTAGTGGTTTTAAAGTATATTTAGAATATATTTTTACAATTTAATACAATGATGGTCATTGGATGTAATTTCACATTTAAACCGGTTATAAACAAGTTTCAATCTTTTGATAGTTATTATCTCTTAAAAACACGCTATTTGTTTTGATGACGGGAATTAATTTTTAAATTAGTTAATGCAATTGATATGTTTTGAATTTGGTAAAATAGACATCATTTTTGAGTTCATAATATCAAATATATCTTAGGCCTAATTTTTGGTATTTTTCTGAAAACTTTCAATTTTTGATGAATAGTGAAACCACTAAGTGGTCGGTTAAAAACTGAATTTTGCATAAAACTTAATTTTACCGCTTCTGTGAATGGAATTTCAAAAATCCGAGAGACACGGTTAATATCAAGGACTAAAATGTGGTCCAATGAGATGAAAATAATTTTTGGTGAATAGTAACTTTTTACTTTTTTTTACCACGGTTAAAAGTAAATAGGGTAATTAAGGGTAAATATGATATTATTATTACCCTAAAACATGTCCTAATTCTATTGGATAAGTGTAATTCGACCAAAAACAAACTTAGGAATAAAATATGACTATTTAGGCCCACTTGGATTAGATTAGGACATTTATTATTAATTTATTTAAAGAAGGGTTAAAAGAGTTAAAATCAAAGTTTATTTACTAAAACATTTTTAATATGGGGTTATACATAAGATAAATTCGACCATAAATATTCATTAGAAAGATAAAAAGATTTCCTACATAATGATATTTTATTTATAATTTTTAGACTTTATATAAATTAATTTATTTATGACACAACGATGATACAGTAATTACCCTTTTAAGGAAATGTTAACATAATTGATGTTGTAAATGCCCAAATAAATGTAATTTGAGACTTTTTATGAATTACACTAATTTTCTAGGTTACTATGATATATTATTGTTGATTTAATCAACTTGGTTTGAACATATAATTCTTTTATGACTTTTACAAAAATCATATATCAAATAGTGTCAAAATTGACACAAAATAGTTTTTAAATCAAATATTATATTATTAATTGTTATTTTATTCTTAAAAATCTAAGGTTCGTCCAAATGACTTAGATAAGGATATATATTAATAATAAACAATTTGGGGTTCGTTTGGAATGTTATAGTAAGTGTATTAACCATATAGTGTAAGAAAAAAAAAAGACACGGTAAAAGTTAAATTATTTAACTTAGAGTTAAATCTAATTGATAAGGTTAAAATAATAACCTAAACTTGTCTAAATCCTATTGGTTGATAGGATTTCGACCCATCTCTACATTAGCTTAGAAATAAGACCCTTTGGAACCATTATAAACCGATTTTGACTTTAATATAAAATAATATTTTGAGATATTCCTAAGGTGCCCCTCTCCTCCCTTATAAAAGGACACCTCCTTCCCCTCCTCCTCACACCAATTTGAGCACTAAAGCTCGGCCAACCCCTGCCAAAATCCCTTCTCCACTTCCCTAGGATAATCCTAGAGGTCCTGGTCTTCTTCAAAGACCAATCTTAGTTCCTTAAGTGGAGGATTCAAAGAGGCGTTTCAAAGAAGAGGTAATATCCATTACCGATCTTTTCAATTTCTTTCTTATTCAACTTCTTCTTCTTTAGTTGTTTCATGATAAAGTAATAACATCAGTATTACTTACATACTGATATGTTATTATAAATATGAAACAACCCTAATTCACCTTCTATCCATCCTACGGAAAAATGAAATCACCGCGCGTGCGTACGTACGGAATACCGTCTCCACGCCGTGGTGTAATCTATTTTCCGCCACCACCTTAATTGGATGGGTATAAAGGTGTAATTAGTAACTATATATGATTATTATAAATTGATATTGATACTGAAATAGTATACATACACTTTAACACAATTCCACGACCATGGGAACGATATCATCGCTCGTGCGTACGTACGGACTACCGTCTCCACGACGCGATGAGATTCATTCTCAATGATTAACCATTCATGAATGATTATAAAGTATATATAATAAGTACTAATGAAATATATGACCTAATAATGATACTGGAATTATTTATATTTATATGTATTTCATCTACTTAATTCCATTCAATTCAATAAGGAAACGAAAACAGCGTTCATGCGTACGTACGGACTACCGTCTCCATGAACGGTGTATTTCTTTCCATTTACTGATTTATTATATATGTATATTCTGAATATATATATATATATCATGTTTTATATTCTGGAATTAAGTAATCATGATCTAAGTAATCATATGAATAATTACAAGTTAAAAACACGAACGACAAATGAGACGATTTTACCCAAAACGCTACTTTAACATGAATTTACAAAAGAACAGGTAATATAAAGTCATAAGTGGACCATATATGATATAATAACAATGAATATGATTCTGGAATAAGTCAATAACATGATTTAAATCATTATATAGGAGGTTCGGACACTTACAAAGCAAGTCGGACCTACGGTAAGGGAAAATCTCGCAATCTCAATTTTTATCCGAGATTGTTTATACTTTGAAATTTACTGGGGTGTATTTTATCATCCAAATCCATGTTTCCTCATTATGTAATATTATTTCCATCCACCTACAATTATTTAAATCCAATTTTACCCTTCGGTTAGTTTTTAGTAAAAGATATGAAAGGAATCTTTTGTCGTTTTTCGTACGAGGTACTTTTTGACTTTTCCGACAAAAGTATGAGAAGAATGTTTTTTTTAACTTAAACGGCACGAACGGATTTTTACGGTTTTATAAAGACTTATTTTCATGAAGCTTCCTCCAAAAGATTTCATTACTATTTTCAATAAAATCTCTTTCTTTTAAAATTGCATGATGTTTTGTGAAAAGAAATTGATTTTGAAGAAGAAAGGATATTTTCCTCAAGAATTCAATTCAAGTGTTTTATCAAAATTATTTTCCATCTAAGATAATAAAGGGTTCTGTTTCTATCCATATTTTTACATTGATTTGACTATGTTGTGATGGAATTATGTTTATGAATTCCTTTATCTTATATGAATGGTTTTATGATGTCATGTTGTTTAAGAATCCCATTTTTATTACATGGGTTGTGCAAAGATGTATGATTTATGATTTTGTGGCACACATAAGAATGGTATCATTATGAGATGGGTGGGACCTATATCTCCCTCCAATGCATTGGGTAAAGATTTTATATCTCATGAGATAGACATGGCTGGAATGGTAGGTTATACCGGTTCAGTGAAACAGGACTGAAACGAGGGTTACTCAATTCAGAAAGGGACTTTGTCCACTAAGATAGTCTTGGCAATGAGTCTTGACTAACAAGAAATGATTCTCTATGATTATGTGTGAATGACACAAAGTTTCATGTTTTAAGTTATGATTATTGTGATTACATTTCACTGCCATGATTTATCCCATGTTGTGAAATTTATGATCTCTTTTGCAGGATAAGATTTCCAAAAGTTGTGTGCTTATGTATATGATGTGATTGATATTTATTTTGTTTACCCTTACTGAGCATTTGAGCTCACCCTTTTATGTTTTCTTTTCCCCAGGATATAAAGAAAGGTTTTAGGTAAAAAAAAGGATGATCTTTATGGGAGTTGTTGAAGATCTTTCACCAGGATTAGAAGATTATATTCCGAGTTTCCAAAGACACTAAACTATTACGATCCTTATGTGTGTGTTTTTGTTATGTACTAAGTATTCTGCAAATGTAATGTAATGTCAATGTACGTTAAGCTTCGGGTCTCTACAAGTACGTAATCTTTTGGTGAGCACACCCACGTGTTAAAGGTTATTGTTACTGATGCTCTAACATGGACAAAGAAAACTAAAAAATCTTGAACATTTAGTGAGTAAAATATGGTGACTTAAAGAATCCTAAAAAAATCCCCACTTGAATATTTATTCAAGGAATCTCTTCCGCATCCTTCAACATTTTGGTCAAACCACATCATTTTTTTTTGTGCACGTACTATTCTTCTTTCTTCGTTCATATGAGTCCCATTAAATAAAAGTGTTCGCTTGGACTCTCTTGGAATAACACATTTGTAAACATATTAGCCAGATTTTTTCCCTATGATCTTTCCTAGCTCTAAAACCATGTCCTCCAGTAGATTCTAGATGAAGTGTAATTTCTGGTCGATGTGTTTTTTTCTTATATAAAATACCATATTATTAGAAAGTTGGAAAGCACTCTGATTATTAGATAATGACATTCCTCCTTTGGAATATTTTATTAGCTCTTTTAGTAAGTTCATAAAACAGATCCACTCCTTTCTGGATTCAATAACCGCAACATATTCAACTTTCATCATAGAAAAAGTGACCACTGACTGTATCCAAGACATCCATCTTACTATTGTTTCTCCAAATGTAAACATGATACCTATTGTGTTTTTTATAGGATTATAATCAACATTAAAATCCACATCAACAAAACCTTATAGGGAATCATCTTCCTTGGAAAAAAATTTGTATTGATTGATCCCTTCGAGCATCGAATGATCAACTTCATAGCTTCCCAGTGCTCCTTCCCAGGTGTATACATGAACTGACTTAATACTCTCACTACAAAAGAAATATTTATCTATGTACATATCATCACATACATCAAACATCCAACAAATAAATTATACTTCACTTTATTCATATACCAGTCCTCATATTATATTGAAAGTACCTATGTAATGGATAACTGTAAGTTTCCAACAAGATGGGTTCTGACATATTTACATCTAGTCATCCCAAATTTCTCTATGATCTTCGAGATGTATTATTTCTAGGATAATACTAGAGTACCAAATATTATATACCTTTCAATTCTCATACCCAATATTTTCTTAGCATGGTCAAATTATTTCATTTCAAATCTTCTGATTATCTTCCTCTTCAGCTCCTAAATCATTTGAATCTCCAGTCCTGCGATCAAATTCTCATCCATGTCGAGTAAGAGTAAAATTAAAGTCTCATCATTCTAGGAATTATAATAAAAATAGTGATTAGAGTAACTCCTTGTGAAACCTTCATCGATCATGAAGGAATTGAACTTTCAATTCCACTATCGAGGTGGCTATTTCAAGTCATGGGGACTTCACTTCAATTTATAAATAAGTTCATCCATTTGATGGTCCTAAAAACCCTGGGGTCACACCATGTATATCTTCTCATCCATTTTTTCATGAAGAAATATAGTCTTAACATTCATATACTCCAAGTATAAACCATTAGAATAAATAAATCTCAGCATTGTCTGTATGGTAGTGTGCTTAACTACTAAAGAAAATATTTCAGGTAAATCGATTCATTCCTTCAATTGAAATCCTTTCACTGCTACCCATTCCTTGTATCTTATAATTATGTTAGCTTCTTTCTTCAAATAGTAAACCCAATTTTAATCTAGTTTTATTTTCCCTTATAAAGACTCAATCAGCTCCCAAGTTTTGTTAAAATTTAAGGAATTCATTTCTTCCTCTGTGGATGACTCCCACTACTTTAAGTAACTGAGTGTTGTTGCCTCTTCTGGATATTTCGTTTCACCGAAATCCTTAAAAAGTAAAAAAAATAATTGACCCTATACCATTAGACTAGTCTTCTAAATCTATAAGATTTTATCAGAAAATTTATTGCAATCTACAGTTCCTCAATTTCCAGTGTTTGAATTTATAGTGCTCCTACAGTTGATTGCTTAACTACCAGAGCATTCTCTATTGATTCTTAAATATTTAAGCATTTTGGAACATCTATTGTTAGTAAAATTTATGGTGAATTCATGCTGATATCTGGTATCACTGGTATTTGTGATTTTTTGGTCATTTTATCTAGATTGATTTATACTTTAGTAATTGATCTATTTACATCAATTTTTGATTCAGACATGTTCCTTTATTTTCATAGAATATTTTCATTAAATATTACATCTCTACTTATTAATATATTCTTTTGATCATCATTCCATAATTTTTAGCAAAATTTTTCCTTCCCATAGCCTATAAAGAAACAAGATTCAGACTTTTCCTCTAGTTTATCTTTATCATTTGCATCAATAAGAGCATAAAAAATGAAAATGAAGATTATGAGGAGTGATAATTATAGTAACTCACTGAACCATAGCTCTTTTGGTATACTTTGTCCCATTATAGAGGAAATATTTATATTGGCCAAGTTTTTGTACCTCTCTCTCTTTCTCTTGTGATTTTTTCATGATCACAAACACTCAATTGTGTATCTAATGGTTTCATTTGCATGGATTATAGTTACATTATTAAGATTCCATATGTTGATCTTAATTAAAAAATGAAGGAATATTGTTGAAGTTAGAGTATATTGTTGAATCAATCGAGTATGATTTTATGTTTCTATTGAAGTATTATTTTATGGGATGTAATCATGGAAGTAAGTTCAAGAGTCTAATTAAGGATTTGTAAAAATATTCAAGGGATATTAGTGGAGTTGTTTTGTAGCAAGCAGCACCGGATAGCTGGTGTAGAGCTACTGGCCAGCCGATGAAAGTAGGTAGAGACAAGACCCCTCTAACAAGCCTACTGTCTAGCCAATGGGATCATCTGACTAGTTGGTGGGGCCAATTTTGTGAGTTTAAATTTCAAATTGTGGTGGAACTCACAACTCTTTAAGAGGAATTGAAGTTTCATAATGATCCTGATAAATTAAAGAATTTTCTTAGCTCCATTATAGTCTATAAATAGAGGACCTTGGAGGATATCTCAATTATCAATGGATTTATAATCAAATTGGATCCTACCAATGAGGATTCAAATCAATCTTCATCACCTCTCTCAAAGTCTACTCAAGATCCAATTATCAATTATCAATATCAAAGGATCTCATGTCCTCTCATCTCTATCACCTCTTTGAAATTTTAATTGGAACTTCGTGGCACGGAGCTTTGGTTTTGAAGAAGTGGGAAGTCATGGTTTTCTCTTGATATTGGAATGTGGTGTGTCTTTGTATTGGGTCCTTTTAATCTTGTGATGTATAGTTACCACTCACCCTTAAAGTGGCTATCAGAAAATATAAAAAAATAGATTTGGAATTGGAATTGTAATGGATTTGTTATAATAATATATTTCTATTCTCATCCTATCTTCTACCATATGATTCTTACTACAACCGTAGAAAATAACAGAGGTAGGTGCTTACTACCATTGAAGTAAGGGAGGTGGGTTTCTTAATATTTATGTAAAAGAGAATGGGAATATGTGGTTTCTTGATTATAGAAACCCTAGCCTTTAAAACATGTCATTTCATGATTTTAAGTATAATAAATCATCATATTACAATCCAAGGATCGTAAAGTCTAGTATCTTGGAAGACTAGGTACATAAAACTGAAAACATGAAACTAAATGAATCATTTATTTATTTAATCTTCATAAAAAGATCAAAAATTCCATTGTTCTCATACATTTTCATAGGATAACTTGGGGATAACATGAACAAAGGTATGAGCTAAAAATCCTAGTAAGGGAATAAATATAAGAATTAAGCTTTAGAACATGGGTTGGAAGGCATGACACAATCATATAAAAAGGCATAGAACATATGGAATCATAACATATAATCATGGGATCATGTAAACATGGATTCATAGTAATCTAGAAGCAACATAAATCATGAATTTAGCACAATTCAATTCTCATTTCACATAGAGGATCACAAGTCAAGGTTAATCACCAAGACTATTGCACGTGGTAGCACGAGTCAAAGCTAACCACCAAGACTATTGCACATAACATCTCATGAGACTCAAATTTACCCAATGCATTGGAGAAATATCTGGGAACACCCATAAAAAAATTCATGAATATTATTTCCACATACATAATCATCCATAATCAATCATACATAAACATAAGGGTACCCAGGAAAGAAATGGGTATCATAATCATATCATAAAGAATAATGAATGGAAGTATAATACCAGTGTCCATGAAATAAAGGAAATAAAAAATAAATGTAAATTCATATGGTAAAATAATCACATATCATGGTAAGTTATGTAAAATATAACTGACAACATGTAAGAAAAGTATTTAAGAAGTTTTATCATTAAAACATTTTAGCGCGGTTTTAAGGGAAATACTAAAGAGAATTTAAAATAGAAAAGGGAATAATATTTTATCTAAAACCAGAAGTGATAAAAGAAGTTTTTCATAATAAAAATTGTTGTTTTATAAAAAAAAATATGGTCTATTAAAAACATATTATATATTTCTCTTGAAATTTAGTAAGAATTCAGGAAGTTCTCTTAAAATGAGTTTGCTTTTCATGAAGTATTGAGGAGGGAACCATTTAAAAAACATGTATATACCCAAAATAGAATGATGAATAGATATTGATACATGATTTTGGAGAATTTAAATATAATTTAGAATATGTGAATAAAAATAAAAGATAACTTCATTTGGGTAAAAATAATGATAGAGCAACCTGAAGGAATAAAGGAGGTCCGGGTAGAGTCCCTTACCTTAAATCCAGCGGTGTCCTTATCCTGATCTTAATGTACTGGATAACCAAATTAAATCAATTAATTAGAATTTAAAGAACATATTATTCATGAAATTTATTTATTATAACCCTGTTAAGTTCATTCATGACCTTTGTTATGGGTTAAGAGGTTTAATTTCATTGTTTGGGAGTGTTTGTTTTTTTGGTTTTCATGATTGGTTTACTTATATATATGTAAGGATAAACATGTAAGATGATAATTTTTGTTCAAAATTGAAGTTATATGTTATTATTTAACATAAATAACATTACATGATTATAAAATTAATTTGGTTATTTGGATTGAAGATTAATCATTATATAAAACTTTAATGATAACCGTTTAGGTTAATTAGCAGTTTTTTATCACATCAAACACATTTTTCTTTATAAATTAATATAATATGTAAAAAAGATTGCATAACCTTAAATTAGAAATAATAGATATTTTATTGTCTATTTAAACTATAAAAATGGTTTCATGACCAGAATTGAGTACGGTAATATAAATTGAAAACTCGTCGTCCTTGAATGTGAGAAATTAACACATCTTGGATGGTGTTTTCATTTCTAGTATAAATGGAGGGGAAAGGAGAGATAATGATGAATTATTACATTATAATAAAAAAATTAAATTTAATTTAATTTGATATAGTTATCATAACATTTGGATGAAATTATATGAGGAAAGAAAATGAAAATAATGGAACTTTAAAGAAAATAAAAGAAATGAAAAGAGGGATTTACCTCTTGAATATATCTTCCTTGAGAACCTATTTAAGGGAGATGATTTGGTCTTTTTAAGTGACCAATGGCTGATGGAAATGGGATAGGGTATTAGTGAGTTATTTGAGCATAATTTTTACTAGGAACAGGGCTTTAGAGGAGTGGAGAAAAGTGGGGGTGAGGGTGGTTTTCATAGTGGAGGAGAGGAGGGGTTTCTCATTATTTTAATCATTAGTTTAAAATTTTCACTCAAGACTATGAATAGACTTGGTTATTGTGACCAAAAATAGTAATAGGTGAATGTGAGTGTAAAACAATGGCCATTTACATCATCCATGACTCAATCATGATGCATAAATTTGATTATTTATCATTTTTCATAAATTATCGAATTTCACTATTCACCAAAAAATTCAAGTATTTTAGAAAAATATCAAAAAATAACCCTAACCATTTTTTTACAAGTATAATCAAAAAATGAACTAAATTTTTCAAAATTAATTTTTTACATGTTAGGAAAGTAATTTTTAATTAAAATCATAATTTACTTGAAAAAATACAATTTTAAAATTAAAATTATTTTTCTAACACTTTAAAATTTTAATTAAGGTCACATAAAATTATCTTATAACCATAATAAAATAAAATAATAATTTGTGATTATATTTTTTTGAAAATAAATTTTCATTTAAATTATTTAATTAATCATAAAATTTTAATTAAATATTTATGACTTAAAAAAACCCAACATTTATACTATAATCATATTGTCACTTATAAAATGCCTAAATTTTATATATACATTCATGGGTGATGTTACTATTCATTAGTATTATTTACTATTCATACGGGTACATTACTATTCATAATGGTAAGTTATTATTCACTAAAAATTAATTTGATCCTATCAGACTCCAAATAACTTACTGATCACAACCGTGTATGTTAGATTTTCAAAATTTAAATCACAGAAGTGAAAATATTATGTTTAAAGGTCACGTAGTACTTAGTAGTTCACTATGTTGTGATTTCATGACATAATTATAAGAAATGGATTTCCATTGATTAAATTTTGGGTCGTTACATTGATCACACATACAATTAAGGCAATAAGACAAACCTCTCAACACTAGGGTGGGGGGGAGGCACTCAAATTGAGCTACTTCCAAACTCCACTATCAAACCATGTTTTCTATCTATTTCAATTTACACATTTCATCATCAAATTTCAATACACATAATTAAATAAATTTAATATCTCAATTTTCCATTGTGCATAATCGATTAATTAAATTTTATATTTGTTTTTATAATAAATATTAAATTTATCACTTTATCTCTTCATCATATCTAAATATTTTGGTTTTGAAATTTCCCTTTGTATTTATTGTTTTAAATTTTAAAGTTGATTCTCCCCCACCCCCTAATGGAATTAAACTCTAACCAATAATTGGTATCAAATGATATCTTTGTATGTTTCTCAAAAAAAAATATTTTTCACAAATTAGTTTTAGTTTTAAAAATCTCAACCTATTTCAAAGTTTGAACTTTTTTAAAATACAACCTCTTTTTATTTTCAAAGTTCTCCAAAAAGACTTTCTCTGGGACGATCTACCTTCTCTATTGGTTCATATTACTCTTATTGGAAAAAATATATGTCTACCTTTATTATTAGCATAGGTTATCTTGTTTGGAAAACGGTTATGCATGGACACACTCCTACAAAAAATCATAAGATAAGTAGACACCCCAAGATATTTAATCATTTCAAATTAATGGAAATATCATGAATGCTATCCATTGTGGGCTTGCCCAAAATGAATTTGATTACATATATACTTGAAAAATTCCCCATTAAGTCCTAAAATTTATATAAGTCACACATAAAGACATGAATAAAAATAATAACACTATATTTTATATGTTTAGAAAATACTTTTAAAGCTTTACCTTGCATTAAAATGAATCTATTATCAATATTTTTACACATTTTACTGAAATTTACAACAGTTGAATGTATCTTGGTTATGATTTTTCTACAGAAACTTTAGTGAGGAAGATTATATGAGTCTTACCAAGCTCTTGTGCACCAAAGGTGATAACTATAAAAGAAGCAAAATATATCAAAAATATTCCTCTCAAAGAAAAAATTGGATTTATTAGGACATAAGAAATAACCTTGAATGGACAAGCCAGTAAAGAAACTAAATAAATAAAAGAAGTCAAAGAATCCAAAAGATCAATTACACTTAAAGTAATTTATGATTAATATTCATCTAAAAGTGATATCAAGATTTAACTCTTGACCAAGAAATTGAACAAATAAAAAAGGAAAAATAAATTTATATCTCGTTCCAAAAAGCAAAAACAATTTGAAGCATCAAAAGTAACTTTTTATGAATAAAAAAAGAAGGTACGTATTAGAAAAAAATTAAAAATCTATAAAAAGAAGTTGAAATAAAATAAGAAAGGTAATAAAGATCTAAAAGTATCAAAATGGATTGTAAGTGATGACTCTATGGACTCAACCTTCTCAATCGAATCAAGTCTGAAATGACCCATAACACATCTCAAGGTAGGTGATGAAGTTAGTTATCCTATTTCTACTTATCATTCCACATCTTCCTCTCATTCATCCTCCTCATATTTATATTCTAATCCAAAAAATTAACTTGAGATTTTTTTTAATGATATTGTTTTAAAATAAAAAGATATTATAAAGAAATAAAAACAAGTTCTTAATGAAAAGGATATTATTTTTAAGGAAAAATAAGTTTTATTTTTTAAATTACAAGAATAACCAAAATTTTAGAATTTATAATCTCACATCAAAGAGTTTAAAAATACTCTATGGTGATCAATATATTGATATGATTTTAGGTTCTCAAAATCCCCTAAAAATCATTGTGGTTTTGGTTTTTCAAACAATGATAGTTATTCAAAAATTACTAGTTTTTTAAAAGGTATCACTCAAGATAAGTGTTATAATTATTGTCATAAAACCAGGAATCTAATTTATAAGTCTGATTGTAAAAACACTAATATGGGAGACCTAAATCAAGTTATATTTCATCTTTTATAACCCATATAAAATATATACTAAACAAGTTTTGGTTTTAAAATATTTATTATCCAATCTTTGTGGATCCAATATTATTTTAGCATCAAAATATTTATTAACTAATATGGCTAGATAAAAATCCATAAGGGTTCCAAAATTCACCTTATTTTTATTTTTTTAGGTACATGCCACTGGAAATCATAAATCTATCAAATATATAACCACCCAATAATTAAATTATTATCCAACTCTGAAGTAACTCACTATCTAAGTGGATTATCCATAGATATTAAATTACCTATTTGAGGGGGGATTCTCTCTATTTTACTTTATGAGTAGTTTATCTCATGGGGAACATTTTTTTTTGGATATTTTAAATTTTATTTCTCCTCTAAAACTTCATTTCTATATCTCTCCCCTCTATCTCTCATATATTCCTTCTTATTATTAAAAGATGTGAGTTTGTATTTTTAATTTTTTTTAAATTTTTCTTTTATTTTTCAATTTATTTCATACTCTTGAACTTTTTTTCAAAATAAATTAATTTCTCTTTATTATCCTTTTAAAATTTAATTTTTTAATATTTTTTCAAGTTTATTTTTCTTATCCTTTTCAAAAAAAAATATTTTATTTTCAAATTTCTTTATCAAAATATTATCTTTTTAAAATCTTAAAGATTTTATCTAATCAATTATCTTGAAATTTATTATCATGTCTAATATTATATTAATATACATATATTTTGGGTGATGTGTGTTTTATCTATAATACATCACATGTGCTTTACTTATTTCTCCTTATGTATTGTCTTAGTTTTACATGTCTGATTCTCTAATCTTGGATTTTCAGGTTTATGGTAATCATTAAGGGGGAGATTTTTTTTCATGTCTTTATTATTTTTATTTAATAGGAAATTATACTTCTTGATATAAATATAATTTTATTTTCCTCTTATTGTTCTCTTTTTGAAAATCACAAAGGGGGAGAAGTGATTTTTAATTCAAAGGGAGGTATGTTTTTTGGAAAGATATTTATCTCCTTATCATATTGAATATATTTTGTTAATATATTGATAATATTGAATATATTTTATTTAATCACTTGAGAATATTGAATATATTGAAATTTAATGTCTTGAATTAATTTTTTGTATGTTTCAATCTTGATTTACTCTAGATTTGTCATTTTATGTTAACTATTTATGATCATCAAAAAAGTGGGGATTTTTGTACCTCATTATCTCTCTAATTATGTTTTCATTACCAAAAATACTCAATTATGTATGCAATGGTTTAATTTTAGTGGATGAAAGTAACATTATTAAGATTCCATATGTTAATCTTAATGAAACAAATGAATGAATATTATTGAAGTTGGAGTATCATGTTGAATCAATTAAAAATTATTTTAAGTCTCTATTGTAGTATTTGTTCATGTGATGTAATCACGGAAGGAAATTAAATAGTCCAATGAATTATTTGGATGAATCATGAAGGGTCACTAGTGGAGTTGGTTTGTAGTAAAAAGCACTGAATAACCAGTGCAGAGCCACTGACCACCCATTGAGGAGGATAGTAGCTCCCCCAAGTAGCAGGATTCCACCAACCAGATGGTGGAAGTAGTAAAATCTAGTATCCCTCCATTAATCCCACTGGCTAGCTGGTGGTATCATCCAACTAGCAGGTAAAACCAATTCCTCAAGTTCAACTTTTAAATTGTGGTGGAACCAACATCACTTAAAGAGGAGTTGATGTTTATTAATGATCTTAAAAAATTACATAATGTTCTCATCTCCCTTAGTGGTTATAAATAGAGGACCTTGTAGTCTCTCTCAATTACTGGTGGATTGAAAATAAAATTGAAAAAGTGCCAATGATGAATCAAAGAGATCTTATCCACCTCTCTCGAAGTCCTCTAAAAAGCTAAATCTAAATTCTCAATCTCAAAGGATCAGATATCTTTTACTCTCTATCTCTACTCTAATTTTAATAAATCCACATTGAGAGATAATAAATTGGATTTTTAATGTATTTTCACCAAGAAAATCTTTCTCTTATTATCCTACCTTTTACAAGGGGTTTCTTGCTACAAGTAGTGAAAATAAAGGGAGACATATTCTTACTACCATTTAAATAAGGAATTCATATTTATTTCTAATTATATCAAAATATAAGGTAATACATGGTTTATTGATATCAATTAAAATCAATGGAATAAGATAAACCTCTCATCCTAAGGGAAGGAGGCATAGGGGCTCACACCAATCTATTACTAAACTCTTTTATCTAAAAAAAATTTCTTTATATTTTAATTTATGAATTGCATCATTAAATTTCAAAATTAATAATTATATAAATTTGATACATCCATTTTATGTCTTTAATAATTTCTTAATTTACTTTGATATTATCTTTTATAATATAAATCAAAATCTTCACTTTATCGCTTCATCGTATCAAAATATTTTTGTTTTTAATTTTCCATTTTCATTTATTATTTTAAATTTTAAAAGAAATTTTCACCCATGTTTCCATTATACTCTGACCAACACAAGTATCATTTTGTGTTGATTACTTCTACCCAGATGACTTTGGACATTCTAGAGTGCACACGCATGCGTCTATCCTTCTCTATCAAGGTTCAATTTATCTTATTTTTAAATCCATTCTACTATATATTTTTGGGTAATGTTATCTTAGTAATGATTCCCTTATTCTAAAATAAGTTCTAGAAATTTATATAATCTCAATCTCCACCATTATCGGATCTAAGACATTTCATTTTTTGGGCACTTTCTAACTCCATTATGGATTTCCACTCTACCAAGGAACTAAACATATTAGTTTTATTTTTAAGAAAATAAAACATAACTTCCTCATAGAATCATCAATGAAAGTGAAAAGGTAACATGATATTCCATGATATTGGCCTAAGTTAGGTCCCCAGACATCCATGTGAACTAATTCTAGCTTTTGGGCTCTAGGATTCCGACCATTCAAGTTGAATGAAAACCACCTTTTCTTTCCAAGGACACAACTCTCACTACTTCCAATAGTTGTGTGATCAAGATTTATAATACCCTTACCATATAGAACCTTCATGTTATTATCACTGAGGTGACTGAGCCTATAATGTCAGATCTACATATTTTCATACACTAAAATTCTAGTCATTGCACTTACATATTAATTTATTATTAAATAAAGTGTGCCATACTTTATTACCCATGATACTAACATTGATCCCCAAGTCACTTTATAGTCTCCCTAGAAAATTTTTTACCAAATCCTTTATCATCTAATTTCCTACAATGTAAGAACCTGTGTTTTTATGGACTGGAAATCTGAGCATAAATTTGAATTTTTATTTTTAGATGCTTATAATAGATAAAATAGTAATTTTACCCTAAAATATGATCTCAGGTAATTTTTATAACCACTCCATTGGTCCTGAAATAGGATTTTTACCCTATTTTGGTAGTTTAGTATAATTCTAAATAGTTTGAATTTTTTTGGAATAATTAATATTTAAAAATTAATTAATTAAATATTAATTTATTCACACACATTAATTCATAAATATCTTTTCAAGGGACCATCATATTGGGATTTTATCTCCATAATTGAGTCCAAAATGGGGATTTTTTCCTAGGCGGGCTGAGAAGGCATAGACCATTACAATTATCATTATTATAATCATCCCCCAAGGGTATAGTCTAGTCGTTATGCCTTTGAGAGGCATCGGGAATGTCTTAAGTTCAAGTATATTTGAAAACTTTGTATAAATTAGTATATTTTATTTTTAATTTATACAACTTTCCTATACCTATTGTAATAATAATAATAATCATCATTATCATTATCATTATTCTCATCATCATCATCATCATTAGCATTATCATGTTAGTAAACCTATAGCCAGGTGGCTATAACTTCTGTCTAGAATCCCTGAGACCTGGGTTCAAATCTCATTCATGGATAATTTTTTGAGTCATTATATAGTTACTATTGATAGGGACTACAGTTAGGAACTATAGAAACATTATAGCAGTATGCTATAGTTGATTCATTGTAGCTCCAACTTCAACAGGACACTGTAGTGGTATTTTTGTGGTTACTATAGATACGAATTTGGTGGGGGAACTATATCTAGATAATGTGTGGTACTATATCAGTGGATTTGGTGTTTTTTTACCAATCGAGGGATGAAATTATTTTATCTTGTGGTCTCTAGTAAACGTATAAGAATTTACCCTTTGGGGGGGATGTTGGTTTGGATCGCCTAGAGGTTATGTGTGCATGTGTTGTATTTCTTATGAGTTATACCCCCAATTATAGTGTTAAATTATAATTTTTATTATCATAATATTTTTCATTATCATTATCATGATTACGATTGTGATTATGATAATTAGTATGAACTTTATCATCATTGTAGTACCCTGGCCTAGTTTTCCATCCAAATGTGCTCCGGGCTAGTTGGCCCTTATGCCTTAGGTGCGCCTCCCTGCATGCCAAAGACTACTGAATATTATAGAGGACCTGAATAGGTGATAGTGAGATTAATATACCCTATGGTGGTGATAATAATAATGGTCTACATAAATATAATATAGTGAAAGAATGACATAACATAGCAGAAGAAATAACAAGAAACAAGAAAAGATAATAAACAGTAAAAAATAAAAAATCCCAAAATAATTATACCATTTTTAGGTAATAAAACATTTCATAATAGGTAGTAAAAAACAATATGAAAGTTCAATCATGGTCAACCATATAGTTACATAAGTATAAGTCATGAAAAATCTCAAAAGGAAACTCTGGGCTGATACAGAGGAACCACCTGGTCTGCTTTTGTCCATATCATGTGAAAGGTACATATATGATCACTAAGGTCCATCTATCAAGACCAAATCCTTAACTGGTCTCAAAATAATAAAGTTTATATGAATCTTGAGGGGCCCATGTAAAGTGTGAGAATTAACTTAGTAAGCCACCACCAATGTGTGTCTATCTTACATCCATAATTATGCAGGTATATGTAAAATATAAATAAAAATAAATGTTCACACATTTAATAATTAACTCTCTTCCCTTGTGGTCAAAAGACACAAGGAAGTGTTCACTTTATTCATACAATGCCAGTATAATCTCTAAATATGTTCCCTAAAATATATATATGGAATATAGGACATGTTTTCATATATATATTTATAGTGGTGAGGATATATGTCTTAGTGACTATGAATTTGCTAATGAATATCATAGCTCTTCCCTAAGGCACCTCTCTTAAATATATCACCAGCAATTTGTGCCATCTGGCACCTCCCATGACATCATCAAGTATCTATCATTGTAATGGTACACCTATAAAATCCTTAGTCCCTCAAACCTCTACTAATAAAATCACCGTCAACTCAATATCCTGGCATCCTAAGGTATGTAGATATCTGTTCTCGAATAAATAGTCAGTATCGGCTCAATAACTCGACATCCCGAGGCATGGTGATATCCTTCCTCTAAAAAATAATCATCTTCGTCTCAATAGCCCAATGTCCTAAGGCATGATGATTTTTGTCCTCCAATAATCTCAACCCAACAGCCTCAATATAATGGCAAGCCCCAACCACCAATAAATGGTCTAAACACCATCAACCAATGGCCCCTCATCATTTATGTGTATTTCTACGGTGATAAACACCAACATAATCAATGTTCAACACCATACCCTAAGCTGAAAAGTCTACATAGGCCTCCACCCACAAAGAGTGGTCAACACCACCTCAACTGAGCCCTATATGTGTGTACATGACTCTAATAGCGTTTCATCCACAATGTTAAGTGGAAATCACCAAACATACCTAAAACACATAATTTATCACCTCATCCCCCTACGACCTCATCATGATATCTTGATGGTCAATACCCTCTCAATTCACCTGGGTCATTCCCTCATCGTGACCACCTCATCACCTCAAACCGACGACCATGTCACCTCAACATAGTGACCATCATCACCCCATGTATCTCAGGCCACACCCTCAGTCCGAAAACCATGTCTCCTAAGTCAAGGTGACCAACATCACCCCAATCTGTGGGTCATTCCCATCATGTTCCCATGGAACCAATGCAAACATATCACAATTTAATTAATTAAATTATACAATGGGCAAAGCCTGGTCAGTTTTTATAAAGCCCCTTACCCGACTTTACATATAAGGTCATCGGCTAAGGTATTCACAACAACATCCCATAAACTCATTAAAATAATTAAAATAAAATTATTAATTTAATTAGGGGTCTCACTCAGTCTAACCAATATGAAAATTTGGGTACACACCCCAAAAACACCCATAAAATTAAGGAGAAAGATATGAACCACCTGCTCACAGGTGATCACTCGTCTGATATCGGCCTCTAACTCAAGCTGAAATGAGATAAATCATAGATTTATAAAAATTACTTGCAAATAGGGAAAAATATATCATGTAGATTTAACACTATGTATGGAAAGATAAACAATAAATATAAGAAATGGGATTAAATCCCTAACAAATATGCTTCCAATAAGACCTATAATGTTCAAATTTGAGTCCTATTGGAGGAAGTTAGCTATATCCTACAGTGGAAGGAAAGGAGAGGACCCCATGTGTGTTCTATGGAAAAGAATAAAAAGGGAGAAAAACCTAAATACAAAAAAGGGAGAATATTTTATTTCACCCCTCTAAATGACCTGCACAATTTGGCCGCACATTTTGGCTAACTGTATACCAACAATGCGCCAATGAGCCCGTACCCGAGTGGTAAGGGCTCCTGCTTGGCATCCAAGAGACCCAGGTTCAAAACCAGGTGGAGGCAAATTTCTGGGGTACTAAAGCAGTACTATAGCAGTACTGTAGCAGTCACTGTAGAAGTTAATGTTCGGTACTATAGCAGCCGGAACTATTCACCCGATTTGGGCCTTCGGGCAACCGGTTTGGGCCTACGGGTCACCAGGGCCTTCGGGTCATCAAAGGCCTTCGGGCCACATGGCCTTTGGATCACGTAGACCATGGAGTATCCTAGTTCACATAGAACAGTCCCCAGAAGAGGATCAGAGCAACAGGAGTAGCAGCCACCAGATGCAGAGCTAACCGGATTGGAAGAATGAGAGGGTATGGAAGCCATCATCAAGACCAGGTACCATGCAGATTTGTACAGGGAAATGCTAGCCGATCAGCAATTAAAGGTGGGGAGCTAAGAAGATCAATGATTCAAGATGCTGGGGAGGGGCAGTTCTAGTTGGCTGGGCCTACGGGTCATGTAATGGGCATGGTATGCCTCTGGGCCTTCGGGTCATGTATTGAGGGTCATTTTGGGCCTTTTTCCTTGGGCCTACGGGTCATGTACGGGTTCCCCTTCAACCCTTAAAAGGGGGATTATCTATAATAAAATAAAAAGAAGGCCTTCGGGCCATTCGGGTTGAATACCAACCATGCAATGATCACTTCCCAAGAACCACCCTCGCATAGCTTAGGTGCACAGTTTCCCAAAATGTGCACGGACCATGCGAATCACCTATGTTAAAAAATACATAGGTTCTACGAAATCATATTCCCCCACCCACAGGTTTTTACAAACCATGTCCATTGAAATAGGCAGGACGCACTATTACTCTTGTGAGGCCATACGGTTTCATCAAACTATGCCCCTCTTTTTGTGCTTTCTTGAAACTAAGTTTTTAGGGATCTATGAACCCAAAACTCATCTGAAACTATGAGTCACTTTATGGTCCTTAAACCCCATATAAAAAAATTATTGGGTAAAAAAACTATTGGGATTAGGTTTTAAATCCCAAAAAGAAATTTGGTCCACTCACCAAACTTAAAAATTCAAACAGGTTGAGGAATTTTAACCCACTCAAAATCCTGGGACGTTATAATTAACCCACATTAACATATATCATACCCAAGCTATCAATATTTACCCATAGATGGTACCAAACATACCAATCTCATAAACATCAACCCGATCCACCACAAACATTCAGTCTTAGGCTAATTCCTCTCATGGGCTCCACACCTTAGGAATTACCTACCCGGTCACTTTCCAACCCAAAACTAAATAATTATGATGGTCCAATGACCATCCCCAAACATAAAATTCCTCCCATTAAGCATCATCATTTATGAACCTCACTAATTTCTAAATTCATGTTCATGTCGTACCCAATACCCATCAAGTCCCACATCTCATCAGAACTCACATCACATCGATGCCCACAATAAATCACGGTGCCTATGCACTACATATATATATATATCACGCATCATAATCTATGTCAACCTACTAACCAGCACTTGGTTAGTCCAAAAAAAATAGATTCACCTCATGCATCAAAACTGATCATACTAATAAAAGGGTCATGCCAAAATAAAACAAAGGCCACGCCACGATCAAGGCATACCTCTAAACATAGTTAGCTCATCAACCTTCTCTAATCCTTCCATATCAACATTATGCACATGGCCTAAAGCCTAACTACTTGAGGCTTGGCCTCTCTATGGAGTTACACTAGTTATCATCCACTAACCCCACTGTTGGGTCTCTCTATCTCTGTCACGACCTATGCGTGCAGCTGAATCCAGGCTACCAACTCTTGGTACTACTCTCGAACCTACCTCAGATCCTTGGGTTTGACCCATTCCCTAACTCCCATATATTTGAGAAGGATTCTTACAAAACCTCTCTATATGGACCATCATATCACAACCCATCACTCCTTTGGAGACCACTCACATTGAGTCTGAACATGCCCCAGATTCCCACACTAGAATCACACCATAAAAGTACTACTCTTTGATGGTCTACCTAAGTATCTATCTAGGATTCCCTACTAAGACTCATCAAAATATTACTTACATCCACCTAAATCATCACCGCTGAGATCACCTCATGTCATCACCCAGCTTGAATATGAGTATCCTATCAAATTTCCCTCGACTATCAACACCATATTCACCACCTCTGAGAATGAGGTTATCCTGAATATGTTTACCTCCACCATGATGGCATATCATAAACCTTCCTCTAAATTCCTCGCCCTCACAATGTAATCACCCACCATAGAAGGTGAAAAATAGGATAGTTCTATAATATTATTCACATAAAACATGATGAATGTGTCACTCTACTAGAGGTTCATGAACTCGCTAGCTCTATCCGCCCTCAGTATCATATGGAATAAGTGCTCAAAGAAATTTTCCTCAAAATCCTTTAAAGATTTTCCTTCATGCCTACATTCTTGAACCTATACATCCAACCAATGTTTTTCTAGTCCTCTGAGCATGTACATTGCCATCTTCACCCTCTAACCTGGGGGTGTCTCAAACTACTCGAAGATAGTCTGCATCGACTTGATCCAGTTCTCCACCGCTTGTGGTCCACCCTCACCCTGAAATAATGGTGGGTGCTGAGACCGAAACTCGTGAGTCAGATATGTCATAAATGAATCATCATTCTGAGATCCCCTATCAATACACTATATGCAATGAACCAAGCTAACTGTGAGCTTCTCATCATGTCATGGCCCAAATTCTATCATCTGTTGTGGCTGCCTGCCTATATCGGAGCCTGTACCTATTCCTATACATGCAGCTCATGATCAACTCGGTCCTCTAGGGCCACATATTCTGTACACTCATGTTGCACTATATGACTTCCCTCCAGACGCTCCATTAGAAGTCGCCTAGGTGGAATCCCACTGAATACCAAATACCATGGTCAAACATCCATAACGTTCATATATATATATATATACATATAACACCCCAAGATTTTGAAAATAAATTTAATATTGAATGCATGAAACATGGAGTCTCTACAAAACACCACTTCTTATAACCTAGCCAGTAAATATAATTTTTCCACCAATGTGGTTTGATAAACTGACATACACAGTTATTTTTAGTAATATATTTAGAGTCTAATAAGGAAAACTTAATTTTTGATGAATAGTAACATGCCCTTATGAATAGTAACATACCCTTATGAATAGTCACGTTACTCTTATGAATAGTAGTGAATAGTAAATCAGCCAAAAAATAGAAACTTCACCCATGAATGTATAAATACAAATTAGACATCTTATAAGTGAAAAAAACGATTGTAGTATAAATATTGGTATTTTTGTATGTCATAAATATTTTAATTATAATTTTATGATTAATTTAATAATTTAAAATGGAAATTTATTTTCATAAAATGTAATCATAAATTTTCACTTTATTGTCTTATGTTTATATGATAATTTTACGGGACCTTGAATAATTTCTCAAGGTGTTATAAAACGAGTTATAGTTTTAAAGTTGGTTTTTTGGAATAAATTATGATTTTATTTAAAAATTAAATTAAAATTATTTCGAAAATTATTTTCAAAAAATTGATTTCATTTTTTAATTATACACTTTGAAAAATGTTCGGGGTAATTTTTTGAGATTTTTCTAAAATACTTGAATTTTGGGTGAATGGAAAAATACGATAATTTACAATAAATGAAAAATGAATGGTTTATTGGTTCATAAGTGATGTATGTATGATTTAATCCCACTAGGATCAAACTCACATGAACTTATTAATATTCTAGGCCATAAAAATTAATACTATTGGTTGTCATTGGCAAAATAATAAAATAATGAGTAAAATAATGGGAAAACCCTCCTCTCCTCCACTATAGAAACCCTCCCTCACTCCCTCTTCTCTTCACTCCTCTCAAGCCTCTTTCCTTGTATAAATTATGCTCAAATATCCTCCAAATATCCTATCCCAAATCCAAAATCTCTTGGTCTCATTAAAAGACCAAAACATCTCCCCTAAAGAGGCTCTCAAGGAAGATAACTTCAAGAGGTAAATTTCTCTTTTCATTTATTTTATTCCAAGTTCTTTCTTTTCTTTTTCTTTGCTCAACTCCATTCATCCAAATGTTGTGATGACTCAAGTACCTTACATGTACTTGAATTTTTTTATGACAAAGGAATAATTCTTCATCATCTCTCCTTTCCCCTTCTTTTATACTAGAAATGAAAACAGCATCCGTGATGTGTTAATTTATCACATTCAAGGACAACAGGTTTTCAATTTCTATTACCATCTTCAATTATGGTCATGAAACCATTTTGATGGTTAAAAGATAGTATAATATATTTATTATAACTTATTTAAGGTTTTTTAATCTTTTTGTACACATGGTTTTGTTATATAAATAAAAATGATTTTGTTGAGTTCAAAAACAGCCAATTTACCCAAATGGTTATCATTAAATAATTTATATAATGATTCTTATTCAATCAAAGTAACCAAATGCAATTTATAAAAATTAAATATAACTTATGTTCAATAATAACATGTAACTTCAATTATGTACAACCATCCTCATTTTACATAATTTTCCATTCATGTATATAAGTATACCGGTCATGAAACAAACGAAACCGAACACTGAAAATGTACCTCTAAACCCATCAAAGAGGCCATGAATGAACTTAAAAAGGTTGTAATAAATAAATTACATGTATATAAGGTTCTGTAATTATTAATTAATGAATCTAAATTTGATTATTTAGGTTATTAAGATCAATTTATGAACACCTTCAGACTTAAGGTAAGGGTTTTCTACCCGAACCTCCGTTTTCATTCAGGTTACTCTTATTGTCTACTTACCTCAATTAAATTATTATTTATTCATATTTACTTCTCATATATTCTGTGATAATTTTCTATATATTTTTACTAACCATAAGTCTACTTTCATTTATGTGGAGTTATATGTTTTAAAAGGATCTCTCAAAAATTCATCCCGAAATACAAGCCCGATTCAAGGGAATTTCTCAAGTTCTTACCTATTTTCAAGTGAAATCTATATTCTGTTTTTGTGAACCATTATATTTATAAAATATCTCATTTTATTATGAAAATACTATCATACTTTACTTCTAGTTTTATACAAATATTTTTCCAAAATAACTCTTCTTTTCTAAGTAAAAGAGTATTTATCTCAAAAATTACTCATTGAATTTATAAGAGAATCTTCATCTATTTCAACTCTCTTATTGATTCTTATGTATTATTGGGATTAATATTTTATGATATCATATACCATATTTAATTGATTTTTTTATTATTATTTTGACTCTATATGTTCTATATTAAAACCATTCACCAAATTACTCCAAATGGTTAGTGTTTATACTTAATGTTCATGGAAATTTATTTACATTTCATATATTAGTTTCAAAATGGTTGTATATGTTGTTTGTGTTTATAAAAATTTATATAAGGAATGCATTATACTTAGTAATTATCGGTTGGGTCCCACTATATCCCCTCAGTTCATTTGTAGGTCTCATGAGACAAACTACGGTCTTGGCACGAGACCTTGGAAAAATAGATATTTATGGTCTTGGCATGAGGCCTTGATGGTATGGTTATGATGTCCTGCATTATGAATTCCCTCGTTATGAAACAATTAGTTGATATTTCATGTGGTTATTTGACTAGTAAAATACCCATGATTATTTTTTATTATGGAATTATTTATTCAACTCTTATTCCTTCCATAATGTGTTTAAGTTCATTTTTAAAGGAATGTGTTTTTAAGTTATTCACCATGCCGAATATTTATGTTTATGATATCTTATGTGATATTTCTTACCCTTACTAAGCATTTGAGCTCACCCCTTTCTTATGTTTCATTTTCCCAGGACATGAAGAGGTATATTATGAATGAAATGTAGAAATAACCTAGAAGTTATGGATGTTGTCAAAGGATTTTCTGTGTTTTATTTTCCTTTCAAGTTGTAATGTGGAACTTATGTATGTATATTGTTTCTAAATCTACCAAAATACTCGGTCCTTTGGGATGTATATTCCTTGTTTATATTCCAATGTAATAAAATAAGGCACTGGCTTCAGGCAACTGGGGTCAGGTCTTTACAGTTGGTATCAAAGGAATTTTAGAATAAAACTTATAAATTAGATTTCAAAAATGTAGATTAGGGAACAAAACCCTAAGATAGTCTTTGAGGATAAACATACAAGAACATCCTATAATCTTGGTAAGGAATAAATTATGTGTATCTTTTTAGAAAATACTTCCCTGACTGGATACTACAAGTGGGCGTGGTTCTGGAAACAGATGTACCTAAGAGTGAAAACTCTGAAAAGAAGTTTTGGGCCTGAACTGGGGTATCCTAGTACATGAAAATGGGCTTTACTATGCATCTGGTTTGACACTCTTGGGGGATATGCTTAGGATAATTCAAATTTTCTTTACAAGACATTATGAAGGATTTAAATGTAAATTTTTTCTCAAAGAAACCATATTTGTGATTATGGGATTAGCCATGCATAGGATTTCAATTAATGCTAAGTATTTTTCTAAGTTGAGATTAAACATTATGATTCATAACCTAATCTAGTGTGTTCCATTATTTAGAAATGGAACCTGGTAGAAAAAATGGAAATCACATGAACACGCGTATCCCACGTAGGGATTTCCCTCTGGTGAAAGATAATGATGTTGACTCTGGAGTTACGATTGGTGTTGAGAAACTAATAACTATACTGGGACAACTGACTTATGTTATGAACAATAACATTACATGTATGGAGCATCCTTATTCACAACGTGGAGGAGATATATTGGATTACTTTATGCGAAAAAATCCTACATCATTCAATGGGACTACAAAATCATTTGTAGCTGAGCAGTGGATAAGTTCCCTAGAGAAGATATTTCTCACTTTGGGATGTAAATAAAGAGAGAAGGTTGTCATGGTATTTTATCATCTATCGGGAGAATCGGATCAGTGGTGGTCGTTAATCCAAAACACAAAGAAGGATGAATAAATTGAAGAGATAGAATGGAGGTATTTTAAGGAAATATTCCTAGAAAAATATTTTCCCCACAAACAACGAGCAGATATAGAAAGGAAATTCCTGAATCTGAGGCAGAAGGAGGATGAAAATGTTTACAATTATGAATCCAACTTTACAAGGATGGAAAGGCATGCTACAGACTACATATGTAATCCAAGGAGCAAGATTGATTGATTATTTTATGGTTTAAAACCATTCCTTCAAAGGGCTCTAGTCTCCCAAAGTTTCTCATCATATGAAGATATAGTATCAAGTGATACCAATACGAAAAATTAATTTTCTAAGTCTTATGACTTTAAAGGAAAAAAAGAGAATAATAGGGCTACTGAAAACTCTGGAAAAAGAAATTAGAAAATGGGGAAAAAGGGAAGAGTTGACCTTCAATCATGTAGTAACTGTGGGAAGAAACACCTTGGAACATACCTAAAGGGAATGGGAGTCTGTTACAAGTGCGGAAAAAAAGGTCACCTATCTCGAGATTGTAAGCAGAAGAAAGAAGTTAACAATGTTCAATGCTAAAATTTCAGGGAGATGGGACATTATGCACTTGAATTTCCTAAGTGTCAGGGAAGATTTCCACTAAGAAGGCCATGGGAGAAAGTTCAAGCTTATATGGTCATAACTACAGAGGTTAAAGTTCCTAACGATGTGGTGGAAGGTACTTTAATAATTTACTTGAACTTATCCAATGCTTAATTTAATTCTGAATCATCACATTCTTTCATATCTTTCTAGTTTTCCAAGAAAATTAGATATTTCCAATTTGATTTAATAAGGTAGTTGTCAGTCAAAACTCCTAAGAGAAGTATCATTGCAAAAAAGTTGTGTCAACCAGTCCCCATTATGGAATATAAACATGCTTTATCTACTAATTTTATTTTCATACCCATTATTGACTTGATATAGTCCCCAGTATGGATTGTCTTTCAAACCATGATGCGAAAATTTATTTCAAGAAGAAGGATGTTACAGTTTGTTAGGATGATGTGGAATCCATTATCTTTAGGGAAGAAACATCACCATGTGATTATCATCTAGATCCACCCCCAGTAGCTCTATTGAATTCAATTATTAGGAAGGATGGGAATGTAATATCTATGGGTAAGGAAAGGAATTTTCAAATAGAGAACGTATCTATTGTGCAAGAATATGTTGATGTGTTTCCAAATGATTTACCTGGACATCCTCCAGAGCGGGAATTTGAGTTATCTATTGATTTAATTCCTGGTTCAAGGCTTATATCAAAGAATATTTATAGAATGACCACTATGGAATTAGTATAACTGAAGAAACAGCTAGAGGAATTGAGTGATAAATGATTTATTCTCCCAAGTGTTTCCCCATGGGGAGCCCTTGTTATTTTTTTCAATAAGAAAGATGGATCTATGAGGTTGTTCATTAAATATAGGGAGATAAATGCTATTATAATAAAGAACAAGTATCTCACACCTCGCATTGATTATTTATTTGATAAAATTCATGGAGCCCAATATTTTTAGAAGATTGACCTTCGATCTGGATATCATTAGTTTCTAGTAATAAAGGAAGACATTCCAAAGACAGCATTTCGAACTAGGTTTGGGCATTACAAGTTTATAGTAATGCCTTTTGGAATTACTAATGCACCCTTGGTTTTTAGGGATCTAATGAATAGAGTTTTCAAGGAATAACTTGATGGATTTATGGTGGTATTTATTAATGATATCTTGGTATACTCCAAAAGCTACAAAGATCCTGAAAATCACTTTCACACTATTCTAAAGACTCTTAGAAGAAATGAATTATATGGGATGTTTAGAAAGTGTGAATTTTTTCTTTATTCAGTTTTGTTTCTTGGACACATTTTCTCTAAGGATGGAATATCTGTTGATCCTATGAACAAAAAGGTTGTGCAAGAATGTCCTACTCCAACAAACATAACCAAGTTGTGTAGTTTTATTGGTTTAGTAGGTTATTATCAGTATTTCTTTCAGAACTTTGCATGTTTATCCAACCCAATGACCAATCTTACATGTAAAGGGGTTAAGTTCATATGTAAAAAAAGAATTTGAGGAATTTTTTGAGTAATTGAAGAGTAGATTAGTGAATTCTCTGATCCTGACTCTATCATCGGGGAATGATGGTTTTTTGATATATAGTGATTCATCAAAGAAAAGACTTGGTTGTGTCCTTATGAAAAATGATAGAGTTATTGTCTATGAATTAAGACATCTAAAAATTCATGAAAAAAACTATCATACTCATGATCTTGAGTTAGAATCTATAATATTTTCTCTGAAGATATGGATGCATTATCTCTATGGAGAAAAATGTGAGATATATATGGATTATAAGAGTTTGAAATATATCTTCTCATAGAAAGAACTCAACGTGAGGAAAATGAAATGGATTGAACTACTCAAGGATTATTTTTGTTCCATACACTACCACCCAAGAAAGGAAAACAAGGTAGTTAATGCATTGAGCAAGAAGGATCATGGAGTTCTCAACAAAATGAGGATTGACAAGGATCCTTTGTACAGGGATCTAGTGAGGATGGATATGGTAATTATCAAATAAAGTGAAGCATCACTAATTTTTCAAATGCTTGTCCAACTATCTTTATTGGAAATAATTAAAACATCATAGTCTGATGATGAGAATCTTCAAAATAAAATTAATGCTGTGAAAGATGGGAATTTGACTGACTTCATGTGTGAAGATGGAATTATGAAATTTGGGAAGAGGTTATGTGTTCCCTCTCTACTCAAGCTAAAAAGGGATTTATTATATGATTCTCATAGCTCAAATTTCTCTATACACCCTGGTAGCACAAAAATATATAGAAATTTTAAAGAGCATTTCTAATGGGAGAACATGAAGAGGGAAATTGCTGATTATGTATCAAGATGTTTAGTCTGTCAACAAGTGAAGGTTGAAAAAAAATATCCTAGTGGATTCATGAAACTTATACCTATTACTACATGGAAATGGGATGACATCACCATGAATTTTTTCATTAAATTTCCCAAAACTCCAAGAAAGAATTATGTAATATGGGAAATTGTTGATCAATTTTGGAAATCTTCACATTTCCTCTCTATAAGGGAGGATTTTACACTGGAGCACCGAGAACGACTCTATATAAATGAAGTTGTGAGAGTTCATGGAGCACCTCTATCGATTGTTTCTGATCATGATCCATGATTTACATCAAAATTCTGGAAAATTCTTCAGAAAGATTTTGATACTGAGCTTTGTTTAAGTACTTCTTATCATCCTCAAACTAATAGGCAATCAGAAAGGAAGATCCAAACCATATAGGACATTTTTATATCATGTTAAATTGATTTTCAAGGTATGTGGGATCAATATTTACCTTTAGTGGAGTTTTCCTGCAATAATAGTTTCCATTCAAGTATTCAAATGGCATTATATGAAGCATTGTATGGAAAAAGATGTCATGCACCAACTTGTTGGGATAAAGTTGGATAAAGGAAGCTTGTGGGCCTAGAGTTTGGGGAGGAAACAACAGTGAAAGTAAAGACTATTCAAGGCCATATCAAAGTAGATCAAAGAAGACAAAAAAGCAAAACTGATAATTGAATTAAGGATTTGGAATTTCAAGTGGGAGATCATGTTTTCATAAAAGTATCTCCATGGAAAGGTGTTATAAGATTTAGGAGGAAAGGGAAATGATCCCTAGGTACATAGGCCCACTTGTAATTATGGAGAGAATTAGAGCTATTACATATCGCTTGGCTATTCCACCTAGCCTGTCTAAATTACACAATGTGTTCTATTTCTCATTTCTGAGAAAGTACATGCCAGACCCAATGCATTTACTCACTAATGAAGGTATAGAATTGGAAACTTCCCTCTCTTACTGTGAAGAGCCTATCCAGGGCACTAAAGAACAAGTGTTGATGAATTGGACGACTCAATTGGTAGAGATAATTTGGAAAAATTATAAAATCGAAGAGGCAACATGGGATCCTGAGGAGCTTATGATGAAGAACTAACCAAATCTTTTTGTGAGGTAACACTCTCGTAATTTAGAGGACGAAATTTTTTGTAAGGAGGGGATAATGTAACACCCCAAGATTTTGAAAATAAATTTAATATTGAATGAATGAAACACTAAGTCTCTACAAAACACCAATTTGTTATAACCTAGCTAGTAAATATAATTTTTCCACCTTTTTGGTTTGAGAAACTGACATACATAGTTGCGTTTTGTAAGATATTTTGAGTCTCATAAGAAAAACTAAATTTTTGATGAATAGTAACACACCCTTATGAATAGTAACACACCCTTATGAATAGTAATGTTACTCTTATGAATAGTTATGAATAGTAAATCAGCCAAAAAAATAGAAACTCCACCCATGAATGTATAAATACAATTTAGACATCTTATAAGTGAAAAGGTGGTCATAGTATAAGTATTGGTATTTTTGTATGTCATAAATATTTTAATTATAATTTTATGATTAATTTAAAAATTTAAAAGTGAAATTTATTTTCATAAAATGTAATAATAAAATTTTACTTTATTGTATTAAGTTTATAATATAATTTTATGGGACCTTGATTAATTTCTCAAGCTATTATAAAATGAGTTATAGTTTTGAAGTTGTTTTTTTGGATTAAATTGTGATTTTATTTGAAAATTAAATTAAAAATATTTAGAAATTTATTTTCAAAAAATGGATTTCATTTTTTAATTATAAACATCAAAACATGGTTGGTGAATTTTTTGTGATTTTTCTAAAAGACTTGAATTTTGGGTGAATAGTAAAATATGCTAATTTACGATAAATGCTAAATACATGATTTATTGGGCCATAAGTGATGTATGGCTGATGTAATACCACTATTTTAGAAATAACATGCACTTATTACTATTCTAGTTCACAATAATCAATAATATTGGTTTTATTTGGCAAAATAATAAAATAATGAGTAAAATAATGGGAAACCCCTCTTCTCCACCACTATAAAAACCCGCCCTCACTCCCTCTTCTCTTCACTCCTCTCAATCCTAGTGCCTTGTCTAAATTCTGCTAAAATATCTTCCCAATATCCTACACCACATATATCATCCCTTGGTCTCATTAAAAGACCAAAAACTCTCCCCTAAAGAGGCTCTCAAGGAAGATAACTTCAAGAGGTAAATTCCTCTTTTCATTTATTTTATTCCTAGTTCCTTATTTTCTTTTTCATTCCTAAAATCATTTCATCCAAAATTTTTATTACTAAATTCACTTACATGTAATGTAATTTTGTTATGATAAAGTAATAATTCTTCATTATCTCTCATTTCTCCTTCTTTTATACTAGAAATGAAAACACCGTCCGAGATGTGTTAATTTATCACATTCAAGGACGATGGGTTTTCAATTTCTATTACCATCTTCAATTCTAGTAATTAACCCATTTTTATGGTTTAAATATAATATAATATAGATATTATAACTTATTTAAGGTTTTGGAATCTTTTTTTACCCATGGTTTTGATATATAAATAAAAATGAGTTCATTGTGTTCAAAACCCGCCAATTTACCCAAACAATTATCATTAAATAATTTATATAATGATTTGTATTCACTCCAAGAAACAAAATGAAATTTATAAAAATTTAAGATTCTATATGTTCACTAATAAAATATAACTTCAATTCTAGACAACCATCCTCATTTTACATGATTCTCCATTCATGTATATATGTATACTGATCGTGAAATAAATAGACTCGAACACTGAAATTGGACCTCTTAACCCCTCAAAAAGGCCATTAATGAAATTAATAAGGTTATAATAAATAAATTAAATGTATATGAGGTTATTGAATTATTATTTAATGAACCTAAATTTTATTATTTGGGTTATTAAGATCAAGTGAGTAACACCTTTGAACTTAAGGTAAATATTTTCTACCCGAACCTCCATTTTCATTCGGGTTACACTTATTGTCTACTTACCTCAATTAAATTATTATTTATTCATATTTACTCTTCATAAATTCTATGAGAATTTTCTATATATGTGTACCAACCAGAATCCTACTTTCACTTATGGGGATTTATATGTTTCAAAAGGATCTCTCAAAAATTCTTCCTGAAATACAAGCCCGATTCAAGGGAATTTCTCAAATTATTACTTATTTTCAAGGGCACTCTATAATAGGTTTTTGGAAACCATTATCTTTATACAATCTCTAATTTTATTATGAAAATACTATCTTACTTCACTTTTGGTTTTATACAAATATTTTTCCAAAAGAAATCTTCTTTTCTAAGAGTATTTATCTCAAGAATTACTCAATGAATTTATAAGAGAATCTTCATCTATTTCAACACTCTTGTTGATTATTATGTATTATTGGGATTAATATTTTATGATATCATCTACCATATTTAATTTAATTGTTTATGATTATTTTTAATTTGGATGTGCTATCTTAAAAACATTCACTAATTTACTTCAAATGGTTAGTGTTTATACTTAATATTCAGGGAAAGTTATTTATATTTCATATATTAGTTTCAAAATGAATGTATATGTTGTTTATGTTTATCCCAATTTTTTTGATGAATACATTGGACTTATTAAGTGTCGGGTAGGGCCCTCAATATCCCCTCGGTGCATTGGTAGGTATCTTGAGACAAACTATGGTCTTGGCACGAGACCTTGACAAAATGGATATTTATGGTCTTTGCACAAGACCGTAACGGTATGGTTATGATGTCCCACATTATACATTCCCTAGTTATGAAACAATTAATTGATATTTCATGTGGTTATTCAACTAGTAGAATACCCATGATTATGTTTTATTATTGAATTATTTATTCAACTCTTATTCCTACCATAATGTGTTCAATATCATTTTTAGAAGCATGTGTTTTTAAGTTATTCACCATGCCTAATGTTTATATTTATGATATATTCCACTGTATTGCTTACCCTTACTGAGTGTTTGATCTTACCCCTTTCTTATGTTTCATTTTATCAAGACACAAAGAGGTATATTATGAATGAAATGAAGAAATAACCTAGGAGTTATGGATGTTTTCAAAGGAGTTTCTATGTTGTATTTTCATTTTAATTTGTAATTTTGTACTTATGTATATATCTTGTTTCCAAATATACTAAACTACTAGATCCTTTGGGATTCATATTCCTTGTTTATATTCTAATGTAATAAAATAAGGCACCCAATCCATGTAACTAGGGTCAGGTATTTACATATATATATATCGTATATAGGGAAAGATGTAACAAGTAGCACATATCACCACCCTTACACTCCCCTAATGCACCCATGTCACATGACATCCGGCCTCATGGACCCTTACCTACCCATATCAAAGTCAGTAATCACATATAATATGGATTCATGTACCCCCACCTACCCATATCAGAGTCATGTATCGCATATAATTCAGCCTCATCTCCCTTTTCATACACATAAAAGATGTAGGCATCACATATCACGTATCATTAATCTGAGGTAGCTGAGTAGAATTCCACCAAAAAGACTCAGCAGGAAAATGATATTTAGCTTCTTTATTGACACTTTAAACAAGTCACCCCCTTATATCATACCTTCCTACCCTTATCGGGGCTAGGCCTATATATCACTTGTCATCCTCACTAGGAACTACATACCTGGGTTTCCTGAGTAGAATTCCACCAAAATGATAAGCAATAAAACACTATTTAGCTTCTTTGTTGACAATTTAAGCATCCCAACCTCCCTTAGAGCATTCCAGGATCCCAAGAAATTATTTATAGGAATATAAATATATCAAGTCATGCTATTTTCCTACCATGATTCATAAACAACCCCCCCCCCCCCCCCGGTACCATACTTAGCCAATGGTCAAACTGTTGGAACCAAGGTTGTTCTTTCCTGGAAATGGAGTATGGTTTGTGTTTATTTTCAATAATCTAATGTATGATAAGGGATATTTCATGGAAATGTATTATACAGTTCAATCTATTAGTAGTATTAAATATGACATCATTTTCTAGTGTTTTCCAAATTTTTAGGGTCCAAAATTTGGAGAATGGAAAGCAATGAGAAAAGTGGTTTTTCTTGAAGATATCATGATAATATGTAAAATTCATGAGTTTCAAAGAGATGGGCTTCATTAAGGGTATTTTGGGAACACATGAAGATCGTGACAGTGTGGTCTACAATTACAATAATTTGATAATTACAGCAGCATGAAGGTTTGACGGAAGGCTTTGCGAGTGGAGCATTGCGGCGGCATGAAGAGATTTGACGAAGATCTATATGGTTACGATGAGAATTTTTAACAGGGAATATTAATGGGGATTTGTGAAGGGAGATTCACTACGAAGACATTTTTGACCGATTTGAAAATCATTCCAAAAGAAGCAGAGATCTGTGTTTGATTGCACCTATAAATAAGAGGCCACCCCTCTCCATTCCATGCGAACATGAGAGAGAAAATCTGGAGTCTCTCTGATTTTGAGAAGTAAGGGGTGCTCCACAGAGCCAGTTTTTTATGCCATATTTTGCTTTGAAAAAAGGATACTTTGGTCTTGAATAAATTCAATGCTTCTAAGTATTGATTACTTTATAAAGATGGGATGTTCCATGTTGTATCAATGAGCTTTATGAAGTAATGTGTACCATGAAGCTAGTGTTATTCTCGATGATAGTGGGTTACATAGAGATAGGTGAGCTTTGAGAAGGTGTTTTCTCTACAAAGGCTCGAGCTCTTCGAATGGTTGAGCTCTGCGAAGCAGTGATCTCTGCAATGCAATGAGCTCTGCAAATCATTGTGTTCTGCGAAGGTGTGTGCTCTGCAAAGGATTGTTCTCTACGAAGGGTTAATCTTCTAAAAGGAGGTTTGAAAAGGGAAATGTTGAATATCAGGTTTAAGTGGATAGGGATTTCAGTGTGCATCTACTTAGGTAATTTAATGTGTGAGTGGATAGGGATTTCAGTGTGCATCTACTTAGGTCATTGATGCAAGCAGTGTCTTGTGTTTAATGGAGACAAATACTTCAATGCCAATCAATTGAAGTGACCTTCAAGTTGATAAATTGGGCGAGACTTCTCCAAAGGCAGTGAGCTAGGGGGAGTCAACGGAAGTGTTCCATGGGAAGCAGTGAGCTATCCCTAAACCATTGTAAAGGCAGTAAGTCTGGCATAGAGTGACTGTGACCAAACCTTGTAATCCATAACTAGTAAAGATTATTGGTTTTGGTATGACTGACACATTGTCGGCATATTCTATTTGGATATAGCCTTTTGCGGTGAACCAAGTAAAATTTTTGTACCCTCTCTTTTCATGCATTTTTTTGATAGGTTTAATAGGTTCCTACCAACGTGGAAATAAGATCCGTAATTTTAAAAGAAAACATTAACAACATAATTAAACCCACCCCTATCAGGGTGTTATGGTGTCCTTCAAGTGGTATCAAAGTGTAAAGGTTACTATTGTTAAATCTTCCTTGTGTCGTCATGGATAATTCATTCAATGTTCGAAGAGTTCCCCTATTTGATGGAAGTAATTTTTAGATTTGGAAGAACATAATGAGATCTCATTTGAGATATATTGGAATGGAATTCCTCTTTGTTACTATGTAAGGAATTAAATTTACTAATCCAATAGGTCTATATTTTACTGATACAGATAGGAAAATTCATATAGATGCTAAAGCACAGAATACTCTCACCACATCTCTTTCTAATCAGATCTATCTAAAGTTGATGAGCTGCACCTCAGCAACCTCTTTGTGGGGAAAACTTGAAAATATTTTTTAAGGAGATAGTAAATTGAAGGAGGAAAAATTAAAATTCATGCACAATAGGTTTTATTATTTGAAGATTCATCCTGATGAGAATGCATATTCCTTCTTCAATTGAATTATCGAAGTGGTAGGAGCAATTCAAGGTCTGGGTGAATAAATCAAAGACATTGATATTGTAAAGAAAATATTGAGAAGACTTCCACCCCTTTATAATTAGAAGGTGTCAAACCTTGAGTAAAGGGATCTTTCCAAACTTTACCTGGATGATCTGTTGAGCATCCTAGTGGTATATGAGATGAGAGTCAAACCAGAAGATGCTACAACTCATGTAAGAAAAGAAATGGAATTCAAAGCCATGGACAAACTGAAAACCATAGTAGATAGTGGTGATGAAGATGATGAGTAAAAAGAACATATTTCTCTCATTTCCAAGAATCTCAATAAGGGAAAAGGTAAATTTAAAGGTAAGTTACCCCTGGCTTGTTTTCATTATGGTAGTGTTCAGAACATTTCCTCTCAGTGCTCAAGAAAGTTTGATGATGAAGATAGTGATGCTGAAAATATCAAGAAGCCTCAAAAAAGGTTTTTCAAAAATAAAGACTTAAAATATTTAAATAATTTATATAATAATATTTTTTTATGTGAAGAGGAAGATGATGATAATGAATTATGTAAAGAAGAAGAACCAGAATTTAAAATTGGAAAACATGCCTCCATGATGGATACCATTGAAAAGTCAGAACCATCGATTGATAAATCTAGAGATAATCATATGACCACTAATACTGATCCCAAGTTCCAACTTAAGGATTATTTTGGTAATCTTGAGAATAAATTTAAGAGATAAAATAAGTGGAAATAAATGGTGGAAGAATCATCAGAATATGTTGATCAGCTTGAAGCTAAAATTGAACGAATAGAAGAACTGGTGAAAGTACAGTCATAAATCTTTGAAAGCACATACGATGTAGTGGAACTAAATCTCAGAATCAAATAACAGGATAAGTTCATCAATGAGCTTACCTAGATACTAGAGGATATGTCCAAAACTTTCGAGGGACTTGAAGAAGAAGTTGTTACTCTTAGGAGTAAATTCAAAAGTGAATCAAATTCAAAAAAAAGAAATGAAGAAAATACAATTTTGAAGGTTCTCAGATGCTGATCTACTGGAGTTAGAAAAACATGGATTTGATGGAGTTGAAAATATTTTGAGTGATAAAAGACCCAATTTCATGGGAAACAGTGGAATCAGTTGTGATGATGAAACATCAAATGAAATATATAAAGTGGACTAGAATAAAGGAAATCTGAAAGTTGATCATGTTGAAAAATCACCATAAGTGCTGAAAAAGAGACCCTTCAATCAAACTAAAAGGATAACTAAATATTATCCTTGAGATTTCAGAAATGATAGGAAGTCAAACTATTTTCCCAAGGAAGGAGTCATGAGGGGAAATATAAGTGAGAATACATTTCCTCTCATGAAGTGTGAGTTCTGTAGATATCTGGTTCATACCATGTCATAATGTGAAGAGGCAAGGAGATATCTAAATATAGAATATCAGGGAGTTCAAATAATAAGAACAGATTCATATCCTACATCATATAAAAGAAATTGTTTATATGGATACTATTTTCATTATTCTAACTTTGGCCATAAAGTTGTACATTTCAGGCATAGGAATGATAAGATATATTCCTACGAAACTCAGAGACAGGTGAATACTCTCCAGCCAAATAGTGTTTCTATCTTAAGAAGGTTTTCTCCTTTAGATGAATAATATTAATATGAAGAACCCATGTACATGGAAGAGATAATTAAAAGGCCATCAGTGTCCTACATTTAATCCAATATATCATAAAAAGAAAAGAAGCAAATTGAAAAATCTAATCTTGTAAAAGTATCCCTCAAAGCTATAAAGAAAAGAAGCACTTGGATTCTTGATAGAGTATGTTCATCCCACATGATGGGTAATACTAACCTATTAAGGAATGTCAAGAAAATGGTCGATGGAACAGTGAGGTTTGGTAATGATGGTTCTTTGATGATCAAAGGTAGTAGAAGTACTGAGCTAGATAATGGATAGATGAAGAAAATTGAATTCCTTTATGTGTAAATTCTTTGTCACAATCTCCTCAATGTGAGTCAACTCTGTGACTTAGGACTTATAGTGACTTTTAATCAAAAGGTATGCACTATAAAGGGAAATATAGGGAATTCTCTCATGAAAGGATGTAGAACATAAGGAAACTTATATCATGTTGATAGTAAGGAGAACATTTTCTATCTAACATTTGAAGAAGAAAATAACCTATGGAATTGGAGATTAGGACACATCAATCAGCAAGACATCAAAAAGATATCTAATCTAAAGATATTCATAGATATCCTCAGACTAAATCATAAACGAAAAAGGCCTGTGATGCTTGCATATAGGGGAAGTCGGTCTATGGTTCCCATTGGCCAAAAAATAAAAGAGAATATAATTTTCTTGACCTCATTCATATAGATGTATTTGGATTGATAAATTTTGTCAAAGCGCATAGATAAAGGTAATTCATCCTTTTCTTATATGATTACAGTAGAATGGAATGTGTGATGGTTATACATAGAAAATGACAAGTGGTTGATTTCATGAAAAATTATCACCGAATAGATGAGAATGATAATGGATGGACAATAAATGTTCTACAATCTGACAATATAGGGGAATACATGTCCATTGAGTTTTAAAATTACCTAGAGAAACATGGAATTCAGCATGAGGTGACTGCTATGAGAACCCCGCAGAAAGATGGAGTAGTTGAGCGCTAGAATCGATAGGTGAACAACATGGCTAGGACTATACTGATTGAGAGCCTTATCTCTCTCCATTACTAGAAATAATCTTTTGAGGCTAAAGTGAACATTAAAAATCGAACGGGCCTTTATATGGGAGAGACGAAGACACCATATGAATTGTGTCATGGAAGGAAGCCTTCTTTGAAATATTTTCTTGTTTTTTGAAGTAAATGTTTCATCCAAAACAAAGAAGGAAATAGAGGAAAGTATGGTGACAATGAAGATGAATAAATATTCCTTGGATATCCAATGAATAGTAAATCCTACAAGCATTTCAATAAGTGCTTGGGAAGGATTTTGGAAAGAAGTGATGTTAAGATCATTGAAGAGAAAACCACAAATGATTCAAGTAATTCTTATAATGATGAGATAGAAGATGAGGATGAATGTGAACATAGAACAAATAGAAATATATAAGTAGAGGAAGGTGTACAAAACTCTTAAGAGTCACATAAAAATTTTGACTCAGAAGATAAATTAAAAAATAAAACCATGGATGAAGAGAACTCAACTAAACCTCATAGGAGAAATCTAAGAGAAGAGATTGATCAGTCCAACATCATTGGGGATAGGAATGCACTAGCACAAACAAGGAGAATGAGGAATAATTCACAACCTGCACTCTTATCAATTGTAGAACCATTCTCATTTGAAGAGGCTTCAATGGATGAATCATGAGTGAAAGCTATGAATGACGAGTTAGATCAAATTGACAAGAATCAAACATGGGATCTAGTCAAGAGACTCAAAGGTCACAATGTGATTGGCACTAAGAGGATATTTAAGAAGAAATATAATGATCATGGTAATGTGATCCAAAATAAGGTGCGACTGGAATGCAAGGTATATTCATAGATTGAAGGTGTTGATGTTGAGGAAAAATTTGCTTTGGTGGCTAGACTGAAGTAAATTAGGTTATTTATTTCTATGGAAATCCAAAGAGGGGATAAAGTGTATCAAATGGATGTCAAGATATCATTTCTAAATGGTGTTCTTGAAGAAGAAGAAGTCTACATTGAAAAACCAGTGGGTTTCCTATTTGGAAATGATGAAATGAAGGTATGAAAATTAAAGAACACACTCTATGGACTAAAGAAGGCGCCATGAGTGTGGTACTCTCAACTAGATTATTATATGAAAAAGATTTAATTCAAAAGAGGAGTGGATTGCAATCTCTATGTGAATAATTCTTAGAAGGGTCAGTTCATGGTATTGGTACATGTTGATGATATTATTTTTGGTAGATAAGGCAGGGATTAGTGGATGAATTTTCCAATCACATGAAATCATAATTTGAAATTTTGATGATTGGAGAACTCACATAATTTTTAATGCTGTAAGTGATTCAGAAGAAGGATTACACTTTTTTTCTCATGAAATGTATGAAAAAGGGCTGCTGAATAAATTTAATATGCAATACTCCAAACCAATGGAGACTCTAATTGAGGTTGGAAAAAAACTCAGAAAGCCTAAGGATGGGATGTCTATGAATTCCACAATGTATAGTAGGATCATTGGGAGATTAATGTACCTGACAGTGACACAAACATATATTGTCTTTGCAACATGCTTAGTGGACCATTTTTAGAGTAATCCAAAGGAAGAACATATAGTGGTAGTGAAAAGAATCCTGAGGTACATTTAAGGTACTCATAATTATGGGTTATACTTTTTTGTAGGAATAGATAGTGAGATATTAGCATTTTATGATACTAACTAGGCTGAAGATGTAGTGGACAGAAAGTCCACCAGTGGTGGATCATTCTATATTGGGAAGAAATGTGTGGGCTGGTTGAGAAAGAAATAGGAAAGTACTTCTCTTAGTACTACTGAAGTTGAATATATATTTTCTACCAATGTGTGCACTCAGTTACTCTGGATGAAGCAGTAAATGACTGACATATTTTATGAGGTGAAACAACCAATGGTGATTTACTATGATAACAAGAGCACAATTTATATTATGAATAATATTGTTCAGAATTCTTGTACAAAACATATTAAAATCAGATATCACTTTATCAAGGAAAAATTTTAACAAGGCGTGATCAAAATGGACCATGTGGGAACTGATGATCAAGTGGCTGACATTATGACCAAGCCACTATCAGCTACTTTGTTTGAGAAACATCGGTTGAACCCCAGTGTTCATCCACCTCCTACTACATGAGGAGGTTATGGATATTTCCCTCTCTCCAATTGTTTTAACTGTGTTAATATGTTTGTGGATGTGATGTAGGTTTTGGGGTAATATACGATCCTGGGGGAGTATATTTTGAGCTCTATAATGTTCAAATACCAGTATTTGGGTTTATTTAAAAAAGGGGAGAAATGGATAAATTCAATTTGAAAATGTGGAAGATGAATTTTTTATAGTTGCAGGCCGGTTGCAGGAGAATAGATAATTTCAATGGAGAGAACGTGAAGGGAGAAAACAATTTAGTGTAAAGACCTGTAAAATTCAAGGGAAATTTTTTCTTAATTTTCTTTGGGTTTTTACAAGAACGCAGTTTCTAACGGCACCTGATTCTGAGGCCCGGTGTGCCCGGAATCATTTTCTGAAGTTTGGATGGGGTATGTTAAGTGAACGAATGAGCGGGTTTTCCTAACTTTTGAACCGTTGCTCGGAATCGAAATCCTAGGGCACCGATGAAATCGTAGCACCGGTAATTGCTTAAGAACACTTTTTTTGGTGTTTCGTTTGCTCGGGTGTGGTTATTAAAATTAGTGGGTTAAGTAATGAATAAAATAAAATTTGTGCAACCAATTTTATTTTTATTTAAGGAAGCTTAATCCTATGCTTGATGGGTGGAGTGGGACCCACCATTACCCTAACTCCTAGGTAGGAAATTAGTGAGGTGGGGCCCACACGAGCCCCACCACTTTATTTCCTTTCACCTCCTACGAGAATTTAATATAGTAACTCATCAGCACCCCCATCTTAAATGCCAAGTCAACTCTCACGTTTAATTTAATTATTAAACGCCTCATTAAATGGGTCAACGCTCGATAATTAAATCGTGATCTGTTTTTGAATTTCAAAAACCGTTGACATGAGAAATAAAATAAGGCAAAGCCTTATTTTATTATGTTTTTATTCGTTGTGTGGGAAAGATTTGAAGAGGAGAGCTCAAAGCCTTGAGTCTTCATCTTATTCCTCCTTGAAGAACGCGAAGAACGCACCGTCGTCGACGAAGAATGCCGGCCTCCGACAAAGGATGACGAAGGACACAAAATCCTCGGAGATCGAAGACGCAACGCCGTATACCGCGACTCCAATGCTTCACTTCTCCGAGACGTCAACGATGCTTGCGGAACCTTCTTCCACGATGATTATTTCCCGCGACGAACCTTCGTTCAACGACGCCCTGAGTTAGGGGTTATTTGCTTTTGTTCATGAGTTATCCTTTTCCATTCTTCATCTATATTTTTTTTGGGCCTCTTGATATCAAATTAACGGGAGGAGCTCGAACCGTACAAACACAGCCGACTCTCCCCCCCCCCTTTGTTGTTGTGATGTTGCGGTTCAAAAAGAAGGCGGCGTGGTGCAATGGCACCGCGCGGAATCATGGAGAAATACGGCAAGGATGCGCGGCGCCGTCGCGCCGCGCCGTTGAGGCCGAATGAAACCGCGGCCGGAGTCGGGGCCGCGAGGGCGATTCAAAGACTCTGCTGGTTGATTGTTGTGTGCAGATTGACGGGCAATGACGGAATGGGCCGCAGAGGCGATTTGAAACCTTCACAGTGAAGATCCGGTCCCGGGAGGACCACAGGCAAAACAGACCACCGGAGCGCGTCCGGTGGTCCGCGGAAGATCCTGACGGTGCGCCACACCGACACGGCGGCCGGAGGCGGTGGCCGGCACTAGCCGACTTCAAGGAGGCGGCGACGCCCGACGCGCCGCCAAGAGGGTCCGCCGCGGCTGAAGCCGCGGCGGCAGGCGGCGGTCCCGCGGCCGCGTGGGACTATGGGAGATCGGGGGTCGTAACCCTTGGTAGTAAAAGGGAGAATACCCCACATGGGTGGGCCATGGTTTCAATCGGGGGGCAGTGCGCTCCCCCCTGTCCGCTCAACTCGGCTCGCCGAGCTGGCCACGCAGCCGCGCGAGTGAGCCAGGCCGGGCCGCGCCGCGCCGGCCGGGCCAGGCCGCGCCCACCGGGCCGGAACGCGTCCTATTGGGCCGGACCCGGACCCGGTTCGGGTTGACCCGGTTCGGGCTGACCCAGGGGGTCTCGGGTCGGGTCGGTCCGGGCCCGAACCCCCTATTCTCGGGCAGTTTTTATTCAAATGCCCATAACATGGGCTACAGACCCCCGATCGACGCACCGTCAGTTGAGATGTGATCCTTGGATCGAGACAGACGTTTTGGTATATTACACTCAAGGTTTAGGAGAAATTTGGGTATGGCCGAGTTGGTTCGAACACAAAACCAACCGGACCCTTGGAGCGGAAACGCTTATAACTTGAGCTCCGGATGTCCGATTGACGTGCCGTTGACTTTGTTGGGTTCCTATTAGTTAGACGGACCTTTTGGCTTACTCCACTCGAGGTTTGGATGTAGTTGGAGTGCGGTTGGGTTGGTTTTGACTTAAAAACCAACTGGGCCCCTAGAACGAAAAAGCCAATAACTCTCAGACCGGGCATCCGCTTGACGCGTCGTCTATCACGTTGAGTTCCTCTTGTCGAGATAGAACTTTGAGATACATCAACTCCGGAATACGTGTCAGTTGATGTATCGACCCCTTGGCTCGTGGAGCGGACCCTCCCGGAACGAGCATGCTGTGTGAGGGAACCCTAGAGCTGACTGCGACTGTGACTACGACTATGACGACTGCACTAAAATCCTATGTGGGTTCGGCAGTGATGAAGACCGTACTAAAATCCTATGTGGGTTCGACGGTGATGAAGACTGCACTGAAATCCTATGTGAGTTCGGCAGTGATAAAGACCGTACTGAAATCCTATGTGGGTTCGACGACGATGAATACTACACTGAAATCCTATGTGGGTTCGATAGGGATGAAGACCGTACTGAAATACTATGTGGGTTCGGCAGTGATGAAGACCGTACTGAAATCCTATGTGGGTTCGACGGCGATGAAGATTGCACTGAAATCCTATTTGGGTTCGGCAGTGATGAATAACGTACTGAAATCCTATGTGGGTTCGACGGCGATGAAGACTGCACTGAAATCCTATGTGGGTTCGGCAGGGATGAAGATCGTACTGAAATCCTATGTGGGTTCGGCGGCGATGAAGACTGCACTGAAATCCTATTTGGGTTCGGCAGGGATGAAGACCGTACTGAAATACTATGTGGGTTCGGCGGCGATGAAGACTGCACTGAAATCCTATGTGGGTTCGGCAGCGATGGATACCATACTGAAATCCTATGTGGGTTCGACGGCCATGAAGACTACACTGAAATCCTATGTGGGTTCGGCAGCTTGGCTGGTTTAGTATCCTACGTGGGTCCCAACTTAGATGAATCAGTGGATATATCTGATCATCTCTTTCACCAAAGAAGCATACCTGTGTGAGCTGAGTCTTGACTTTCAATCAATATCTTCGATATGATTGACTTGCTTTCCTGTGTGGATTGGGTTGTGTTATCCTGTGTGGATTGGGTTGTACTATCCTATGTGGACGTGATCGAACAAGGGCTCAGATGTTGGAGCCGAAATGGAATTGATGACTTAGGTATATGTATGGGCATATACCTAAGTAGTGTTGGTTGTTACTTCATGATTGTATCTTTCCTTTTTGGATTATCCTTTGTGGATTCTATGAGACCTTCGGGGGTCTCGGGGTCCCTACTTAGTAGCGTATACTCACCCCTGCACGGGCTATGCTCGCACTTCATTGTGTTGGATGTAGACGACGGACAGTGCTGATCGAGGATGAGGCTTGTAGAGATAGACGGTACCCGGAGGTGGACTTCACGACGAGATGGTACCCGGAGGTGGATGTGATGACGAGAGGGTACCCGGAGGTGGACTCCACGACGAAACAGTACCCGGAGATAACAGACGAACGTAGAGAGCTGAGGTGGCCATCTATACCTACCCTATAGGTAGGGACTCCGAAGGACGATCCAAGAGCAGCTTGAAACCTTCCTGTTGTTTTGTCTTTTTCTTATACTTTAATTTTGGGCTTGTATTTCCGGCCCCCTTTGTATTTTCAGCACTCTTGTTATATTGCTTTACTTAGTGTTTGCTTCTGCTTGTTCTCTTTTTGTGTGTGTGGTTACGTTTCTTAAAGGCAATGCCTTCCCAGTTATAGGGATTTATGCCTTTGGTGCTAGTCGCCAGCCCCTGGCCTATGGGAGGCGGGCTTGGGGTAGTCACGGCACGGGTCCCGAGGACGGTTCGTGACATTTAGTGTCATGCGGAAGTCGTTAGAGCATTCATTTGAACACATGAGAACATTATTTGTGTCTTCCCTCTTGTTTTTTATAATGATCACTGCTCACGTAGACTTAGAGTGTTGGCTGAGTTGATTCTTGCATCTTAGATTTTGATAGTGTCTGGTGCTCTGTTTAATTTATCTGCAGATTTCCAACAAACCGAAAGGAGGAGATTGCTGGAACTAAGGCTGTTCTTTGCTTGAAATAGAGTATGGTTTGTGTTTGTTGTCAATCCTCTAATGAATGATCAGGGAGATTTCAAGTAAAGGGGTCATATAGTTCAATTTGTAAGCAATATTAAAGGTGATGTCATTTCCCAGTGTTTTCCAAATTTTTGGGGTCCAAAATTTGATGAATGGAAAGCATTTTGAAAAGTGGTTTTTCTTGAAGATATCATGAAAATAAGGAAAATGCATGAGTTTTGAAGATATGTGATTCATGAAGTGTGTTTTGATAAGACATGAAGATTGTGATGGTGTGCTCTGTGATTATGAGAATTTGAGTATTACGGCAGCACGAAGGTTTGACGGAAGGCTTTGGAAGAGGAGCATTACGGTGGCGTGAATAGATTTGAAGGAGAGCTCTATGATTATGAAGAGCATTGTGAATGGGGAATATTCATGGAGTTTTTCGAAGGGAGACACACCACAAAGATGTTTTTTACTGATCTGGAAATCGTGCTTGAAGAATCGGAGCTCCGCGTTCGACCGCGCCTATAAATAAGAGGCCACCCCTCTCCATTCCACACAGACTTGAGAGAGAAAATTTGGAGTCACTCTAATTTTTTGAAGCAAGGGGTTCTCCATGAATCCAGGTTTTTATGAAATCTTTTGCTTTGTGAAAAGAATACTTTGGTCTTGAATGAATTTAATACTTCCAAGTATTTAGTGCTTCACAAATATGGGACATTCTACATTAGCTCAGTGAGCTTCACGAAGTAAGGTGTTCCATGAAGGTAGTGTGCTTCATGATGATAGTGGGTTTCATAGAGATAGATGAGATTTGTGAAGGTGTTTTCTCTATAAATTCCCGATCTCTATAAAGTGTTGATCTCTAGGAAGCAGTGAGCTTTGAAATGCAGTGAGCTCTACAAAGCAGTGAGTTCTATAATGTAGTGAGCTCTACAAAGTAGTGTGTTCTTTGAAGGTGTGCACTCTACGAAGGGTTGTGCTATTCCAAGGATTGATCTTTGCAAAGGGTGTTCTCAAAGTACAGTATTAAATATCAGGTTTAAGTGGAAAGGGCATTCAGTGTTCATCTACTCAGGGAATATCAGGTGTGAATGGATAGGGATTTCAGTGTGCATCTACTCAGGTCGTTGACACAAGTAGTGTATCATGCTGAATGGAGACAAAGACTTCAATTTCAATCTACTGAAGTGACATTCAAGTTGATAAACTAAGTGAGACTTCTTGAAAGTTAGTTAGCTACGGGGATTCAATGGAAGTGTTCCATAGGAAGAAGTGAGCTATCCCAAAACCATTGTAAAGGCAGTGAGCCTGGGACAGAGTGACTGTGACTGAACCATGTAATCCATAGCTAGTGAAGGTTAGTGGTTTTTGGTATGAACAACACACTGTTGGCGTATGCTTCTTGGACAAATCCCTTTCGGGTGAACCAAGTAAAATTGTTGTGCCCTCTCTTTTTATGCATTTTTCTGACAGGTTTAATAGGTTCTTACCAACGTGGGAACAAGATCCATTAGTTTAAAAGAAAAAGTTGATACCCTAATTCACCCCTCCCCTATTAGGGTTTTCTAGGGTACTTTAGAAACTACAAAACTAATAACTATCACACCAAAGTGTGCTACTCAAGGTGGAAATCAATCGGCTATAAAATCACACGGTATAACATAAATTTTTCACCCTAGTAAACTTGGTCTATCTCCCATGCATGGGGTTATAGGAACCCAGACATGGTCTCTTTACCCAATTCTGACACATCCTATTCTATAGTATACCATATCCCATATAGTAATACCCAAAAAGGAGAATAAAATTCTCCTAATACCATTTATAGTTCCTTGGCCTGGGTTTCCACCCAAACAGTGCTCCAGGTCGGTTGGCCACTAGGTCTTAGATGTGCCTCCCTGTATGCAAAAGGCTTCGGACTAGTAGTGAGGGTTTAAAGATGTGATATTGGGGAGACTATACCCTGTTATAGTGATAATAATAATGCTCTACATAAATATAACATAGTGTAAGAAGACCATAACTTAGTATTAGCAATAACAAGAAATAACATAAGTATAATAGATAGTAGTAGAATAAACAAGCCCAAAGGCATTATACCATTTTTAGATAATACAATATGTCATAACAGGTCATAAAAAAACAATATTCAAGGTTTCCTGAGGCCAACCATATAGGTACATATGTATAAAGCATGAAAAATATCAAAAGGAAACTCTAGCCTGAGGTAGGGGAACCACCTGGTCCAATGCCATCCATCCCATATGAAAGGTACATCTATGATCACTAAGGTCCTACTCCAAAGCCTAAATCCTTAACTGATCTCAAAATCATAAGTCTACATGCATCCCAAGGGGTCCGTGTAGAGTGTTTGAATGAAATCAGTAGTCCAACACCAACATGTGTCTGTCTTACATCCATAATTATGCAGGTGTATGAAAAATATAAATGAAAATAAATTCACACACATTTGATAATTAACTTTATTCCCTTTTACTCAACAACCACAAGGAAGGGTTCACCTACTTTAGCCAACACTTGTATAATTTATCAATACATTCCCCCAAATATATATATGGAATACATGTCATGTCAATGTGTGTGTGTGTGTGTATTTGCAGTGACTAGGATCCATGGATTAGTGCCCATGAATCCCCTCACAAATATCATAGTTGGAGATCCCTCAAGCACCTCCCTTAAATATATAATTTACACCTCCTTCCAATCAATACCAACCATGCCATAATCAAGTAACTAGAATCCTAATAGAACATCCATCAAGTCCCTGGTTCCTTAGACCTTTTATTATAAAATCATAGTAAGCTCAATAGCCCGACGTCCCAAGGCACACGATATCCATCCTCCAAAAAAAATAATCATTGTAGGCTTAATAGCTCGATGTCTCAAGGAACGATGATGTTCATCCTCTAATAATCCTAGCCTGGCTGCCTCAATATAATGGTGAACCCCATCCCTCAATTGATGGTCTCAAAACCATCAATCGATTCTCCATCACCATCTACATTTATTTTTATGGTGATCACCTCTAACACAATCTATGGTCAACACCATCCCATAAGACGCAAAGTCTATAAAGGCCTCCACCCACAACGAGTGGTAAAAACCCCCTCAACTGAGTCTTATCTGTGTGCACATGACTCCAATGATGCTTCATCCAACAATGATGATCATAAATCACAAAACATACCTAAGACACCTCATCTGACACCTTGTCCCCCTATGACCTTTCCACTAAATCCGGATGGTCAACACCCTCTCAATTCACCTAGGACATTCCCTCATACTGACGACCTCATCACCTCAAACTGACGACCATGTTACCTCAACCTAGTGATCATAATCACCCCGTATATCTTAGGTGACACCCTCAGTTTGAGGACCATGATTCCTCAGTCCAGGTGATCAACATCACCTAAATCCTTGGTTCATTCCCGTCATGTTCCCATGGAACCAATGCAAACATATAGAAATTTAATTAATTAAATTAGAAAATTGTTATAACCTTCCCAAATCATATAAATCCCTTTAAGCATCTTTACATATAATTTCATACGTTAGGGAATGCTCAATGTCATACCATAACCACATTTAAATAATTAAAAGGCATTTATAAAATTAATTAGGCTCTCACTTGGTCTACCCAACATGCGCATTTAGGTATGCAGCCCAAAAACACTCATAAAATTAAGGATAAATCTAGGTACCGCATAATCATAGGTGGTTTCTCGTCTGATATCGGCCTCTAACTCGATCCAAAATGAGATAAATCAAAGATTTATAAAAATGACTTGAAAATAGGGTAAAATAGCTCACAAAAATTTAGTCTTCTGTATAAATATATAAACAAGAAATAGAAGCAATAATATTAAATCCCTTGCTAATACACTTTCAACGAGACTGACGACGTTCAAATCAGAGTCTGGTTGGAGGAGGTAAGACAAATCCTAGGGTGCAAGGAAAGGAGAGGACACCCTATGCATCCATTGGAAAAGAGGAGAAAAGGGAAGAAAAATCTAAATATAAGGGAGGTACTAATCAATCATTTCACCCCTTTAAATTAACCTCATAGTTTTTTTGTATGATTTAGCTAACTGTGCACCAACTGCGTAGTTCTGACTGCCCAAGCACCACCTTCGCATGGCTTAGGCGCATAGTTTCCCAAACCATGTGCAGACTATCTGAATCACATCTATTAATAACTATAGAGTTTCCACATAACCATGAACCCCCAACCACATGGTTTAAAAAACTGTGTCTAGTGCAATATGTTGGCTGCACATTTACTCCTGGGAGGCCACATAGTTTGATCAAACTTTTCCCATCTTTTTGTGCTTTCCCAAAACTAGGTTTCTAGGGATAGACATGCCCAAAACTCATCTAAAACCCTGAGGCACTTTCTGATCCTTAAAACCAATCAAAAAAAGTTCTTGGGTCAAAAAAACACTCAGAATTAGGTTCTAAATCCAAAAAAGAAAGTTGATCCACTCTCCAAACTTAAAAATTCAAACAGGTTGAGGAATTTTGACCCGCTCAAAAACCAGAGAAGTTATAGTCTCCCAACCTTAACATAGCTCATCCTTGAGCTATCAGGATTTACCTAGAGATAGAACCAAATATACCCATCTCATAAATATCAACACGGTCTATCCCAATCATTTAGTCTGAGACTAATTCCTCTCATGATCTCCCCACCTTAGAAATTACTCACCTCATCACTTCTCAACCCAAAATTAAACAATTCCAATGGTCTAATGACTATCTTCGGACAGAAAATTCCTACCATTATGCATCATCATTCTTACACCTCATTAGGTTCTTAATTCATGATTGTGTCATACCGAACACCCATTAAGTCTCACATCTCATCAGATGTTCATCAGTACCTGTTCCATACATGGAATTCATCAAAACCCACATCCCATAAAGTGACCTAAGATCTTACATCTCAATAAATTCTCAAAATAACCCACATCATATATATATATATATATATTCATGCCCATCAAAATATCTATGCTTATGCACCTCATCAAAACACGCATCACATCAATGCCCACAATAAATCTCAATGCCTACGCACCTCATATATATATATATATATATATATCACTCATCATAATTGATTCCAACCTACTAACCAGTTCCTAGTTAGTCAAAAAATAACACACCCACCTCGTGCATCAAAATTGGTCATGCCAACAAAATGGCCATGCCAAAATAAAACAAAGGTCACACCACGATCAAGGCGTACCTCTAACCATAATCGGCCTTCTGGCCTACTTTGATCATTCTAGATCAACAGCATGTACCTGGCCTAAATCCTAACTACCTAAGACTCGAACTCCCTATGAATCTACACTAGATACTTTCCATTGACCCCACTATTGGTTCTCTCTATCTCTTCCATGATATCCGCATACAACTGAATCCCAGAAACCAGCTCCTAGTACATCTACCTATTCGACCTTAGATTCCTAAGTCTGACATGGTCTCTGGCTCCCAGCTATTTAAGAAGGATTCTTGCAAAACCACTCTGGATGGCCCATCTGAAATCATGCCTGACACTCCTTTAAATCCCACTCACATTAAGTTTGAACATGTCCTGACTACAGGAACTAGAAGAACATTTTTGAATGACCACTCTTTAGTGGAATACTTGATTCTATGACCTAATTCCCTGCTGAAAATCCTCACAATCTTATTTATAACCACCTAAAGAATCACCATTGAGATCACCTATCATCACCGATTTTGAATATGATTGGTCTGTTAAATTCCCCTCATCTATCAGCACCTGGTTCACTATCTTGGATAATGCAGTTAACCTAAATATGTTTACCTACACCATGATGGTGTACCATAAACCATCCTAGAAACATTCAACCCTCACGATGACATCACCCACCATAGAAGGTTAAAAATGGGTCAGGTCTGTGAAATTCACGATATAATCCATGAAGAACGTGTCTCCCTGCTAAAGGTTCATGAACTCATGGGATATATCCACTCTCATAATCTCAAAGAATAATTACTCAAACAACATAACCTAGAAATCCTTCCAATATAGTCCCTCGTGTCTCCTTGCCTGAACCTGTACATCCCACCATGGATTTTATAATCCTCTGAGCATGTACGTTGCCAACTTCACCCTCCGACCCGGGGGTGTCTGAAGATGCTCAAAGATATTATACATTGAATCAATCCAGTTCTTTATTACCTACAGTCTACCCTCACCCCCAAATAATGGTGGGTGATGAGGATATAAGTCATGAGTTAGATATTCCATATATGGCTCAGCTCACTGATCTCCCCTGTCAATATCTTGTATGACATGAACCAAGCTTTCCCTAAGATGCTTAGAAAGCCATGGCCTGAAGTCTATCATCTTTTACGACTATCCTTTATGAACCAGAGCCTATATCTATGCCTTTACCTATGACTCGTGATCAAATAAACCCTCTGGGGCCTCATCATGTGCACGCTCATGCGGCACCATATCACTACCCTCCTAACGCTCCATTGGAAGCCGTCTAGGTGGAATCTAATTGAATACCAAATACCATGGTCAAAAATCTATAACGGTAATATATATATATATATATATATATTATATTGGGAAAGTTGTAACAGGCAACGCATCTCACCCCTTACACTCCCATACCACACTCATGTCACATGAAATATAGCCTCATGGACCCTTACCTACCCATATCAGAGTCTGACATCACATATAATCCAGCCTCATATCCCCTAACCTACCCATATCAGATTCCGGTATCACATATAATTCAACCTCATGGCCCCTTTTCTACCCATAAAATATTCAGGCATCACATATCACATATCATCTATTTGAGATATATGAGTAGAATTCTTCAAAAAATGCTAAGTACGAAAACACTGTTTAGATTCTTTATTGAAACTTTTAATAAATCGCCTCCTTATATCATCCCTACCTACCCTTATCAGGTCCAGGATCATATATCACATGTCAGTCTCACTGGGAACCACATAACTGGGTTGTCTAAGTAGAATTTCACCAAAAGGATAAGCATGAAAACACTTTTTATCTTCTTTGTTGACACTTCAAGCAACCCAACCCATCTTACCATATTCTGGATCTCAAGCAATTATTTATAGGAACATACATATATCAAGTCACCTTATGTTCCTACCATGATTCATAAACAAACCCCTTTGCTATACTAGGACAAGGTTCAAACCACATAACCGATAAACATCACACCAAAGTGTGCCACTTGAGGTGGAAATCAATCAAATGTAAAATCACATAGTAGAACATAAATTTATAACCCCTAGAAACTTGGTCTATATCTTATGCCTGGGGATTCACACACCCAAACATGATCTCTTTACCTAGTTTCAACTACATTCTAGTCTTCAGTCTACCATAGCCCAAATAGTTGGAACCAAAAGGAAAAAAAACTCCTATGATACCATTTTTAGTGCCCCAAACCAGTTTTCCATACAAACTATGCTCTAGGATAGTTGGACACTAGGCCTTAGGCGCACCTCCTTGTATTTAAAAGGATGTAAACTAGTAGCGAGGGTATGAAGAGGTGATAGTGTGGAGACTATACCCTCTGATGGTGATAATAATAATGGTCTACATAAATATAACATAGGAGAATAAGACCATAACTAAGTGGAAGCAATAAAAATAAAAAATATAATCATAATAGATAATAGCATAGTAAATAATCCCAAAGGCATTATACCATTTGCAGATAATGAAACATTTCATAACAGGTCATAGAAGACAATATTCAAGGTCGCTCATGGATTCCATATAGGTACATATGTATAAAGCATGGAAAATATCAAAAGGAAACTCTAGCTTGATGCAGAGGAACCGCCAAGTCCACTACCATATATACCATGAAAAGGGTACATCTATAATCACTAAGGTCCAACCCTAATCATGAATCCTTACCTGATCTAAAAATCATAAATTCTATACGCATCCCAAGGATCCCGTGTAGAGTGTGATAATTAAGTTAGTAGGTCACCACCAATGTGTGCCTATCTTACATCCATAATTATGCAATTGTATACAAAATATAAATATAAAGTAATTCACATACATTTAAGAATTAACTCTCTTCCTTTGTGCTAAACAACAACAAGGAAGCGTTCACCTACTTTGGCCAACACTAGTATAATCTATGAATATGTACCCTCAAATATATATATGGAATACAAGACATGTCTACAAATACATATTTGTAGTGGTGAGGATCTGTGGATCATTTCCCAATCATCCCCCAATGAATATCATAGCTAGATATCCCTTAGGCACCTCCCTTAAATATATCACTGATACCTCATGCCAACTGATACCTCTCATGCCATCATCAAGTATCTAGTTTTAAAACGGCATGCCCACCAAGTCTATGGTCCCTCAGACCTCTTCTCAAAAAATCATTGTTGGCTCAACATCCCGATGTCCCAAGGCATGATAACATCCATCCTCCAATAAATAATCACCATCGACACAACAACTCGATGTCCTAAGGCACGACGATGTTCATCCTCCAATAATCCTCTCCCAACGGTCTCAATATAATGGTGAGACCTAGCCCCCAATAGATGGTCTCAAAAACCATCAACTAATGGTATGTCTCCATCCACATGGCTTTCTATAGTGATCACCTCCAACACAATCGATGGCCAACACCATCCCTTAAGCCTCAAAGTCTACGGAGGCCTCCACTGACAAAAAGTGGTCAACACCACCTTAATTGAGTCTTATCTATGTGCACACGACTCTAGCATTGTGTCGACCAACAATAGTGAAAAAAAATCACCAGACGTACCAAATCCACATTATCTGACACATCGTTACCCTGTAACCATGCCACTAAATCCTAATGGTCAACACCCTCTCAAGTTACCTGGGCCATTTCCTCATCATGACGATCTTGTCACCTCAAACTGATGACCATGTCACCTCAACCTAGTGATCATCATCACCCCATGTATCTTAGACCATGACCTCAGTCTAAAGACCATGTAGCCTTAGTCTAGGTGATCAAAATCACCTTCATCCTTGGGTCATGCCCATCATGATCTGATTGCGTCTTTTTCTTCGCTTCGATTTCGATTTGGGTGCTCGTTGGAATAGTGGAATGGTTGGTTTTGTTTTGATTTTGGAGGAAGGGGGAGGGATACGGGGCCCATTCCATGTGGAGAAATCATGGGTGTGGATGGCTCAAATTGGACACGTGGTGGTCACGATTTGGAGTGACGGTTGAAGATTTTTCCCATGCGGGGTGATAAGAAATGCAATGAAAGGCCATTGTGGGGATCAGTCACAGAATCACCATCATCTCAATTACCCACCTGAAATGATGGGTTAATTTGGAGCCTCCAATTTTCACACATGGATATCCAAAATAAGACAGTTTATCATTTATGAAGCCTCTTAAAATACCATTAATCACCACTCCAAATATATATATAATTTTTTTAAAAAATATATTTATAATATTATAAATAAATATATATATAGATAATTATAAAATTATAATTATTTTTTTCAAATTATAAATATATTAATTATATTTATAATTATGTATAAATACTTTTTAAATATATTTATTTATAATTATAATAATATAAATATATATATTTAAATAAATATGTCTCCAATGAATTTAGTCGATATATATATATATATATCAAGAGACAATGATGATATTCATGGACATGATTTGTGTTATTTATGTTCATACATTGATGCATGAGTACATATAATTGATGTTATATTATCATAAGCTTATTTGTGGACATGATTCTAGGTTTCTATGTTCTAAATGTTACGATTACCTATATTATGATGATGATGCATATGTTATGTATTAATGACTCATGAATGTTCATTTATACATTATCACCATTATTAATCATGCTTTCAATATATATATGATAACTCATTTTTTATAATTAATATCTTATTAGGTATGATTCATTCATGTTATACCCATTACCTTATTATGTTTTCTCACTACTACAAAAAATTACTTTAATAGCGCACCAGAAGGTTTTTAACAGTGTTAAAAAGTATTGTTAATCTCAGCCCTATTAAAGGGGGTCCCCTTTATCATTGTTATTTCTAACACTGATAAAGATTCCACTTTATCATAACTTTTAATAGCATTGATAAATGTTGGCCTTTATCAGTGCTATAAGTAGCGCTGATAAAGGCCCCATCTGTTGCATTGTGTTGTTTGTATAACAACACACTGCAACAACCTCTTGAACACAAAAATAGCACACTACAACCTCCTGTACAAAAAATATATAATTTGATTGAAATAAATTATACATCACAAATACAATAAAACACTACTATATACATTTCAAACAATATTTTTCAAAATTAAATTTACAATTACTATCCACAAAAAATTTAACATTGATGTTTGTCTTTAGCACCCACGATCCACTCTCAAAAAGGTCTACCCATAGTATTTTTTAATGAACAAATCACCTCAACTATAGAAAAATAATCCACCAATATAATAAAACAAATATTATATTAGTAATATTATAAAGAAATATATTAAACATTAATATGAATTAATACATTAAAAAATTTCAACTTTAAATAAAAAAAAACACTTGGAGTTATATCGGTCACACCATGTGTTTTATTGAGGCGCGATTGATTCTAACATGTTATAAATGAGGTATGGATCATTTTTCTAAAGTATCTTAAAATTTTGAATGCGTTTTCTCAGTTTTGATTATGTCACTTGTTCTTTTTAATGAAATTAATGTCAATTTTAAATAAATACACATTTGGAGTTATATCGGTCACATCGTACGTGGGAATGAGGTGTGGATGATTCCTATACATCAAAAATTACTTAAGGATCATTTTCCCAAAGTATCAAAACAATCCAAATGTATTTTCATAGTTTTCAGTATGTCACTTGTTTTTTCTACTAAAATGTCATTTCAAACTAGAAACACGCACTTTGATTTAGACGGGTCACGCTGTGTGTCAGTTTGACGTGAGACTACTTCCTACGTGTTATAAATGACATATTAATTGTTTTTAAATTTATCAAGATAATCAGAGTGCATTTTCTTCGTTTTTTGTGAGTGATACACATTTTGAACTAAAATGTCAATTTTAAACTAATAACGGTCACTTTGAGTCATACCAGTCACACCGTACATCGAATTATGGTGTGGGTGATTTCTATATGTCACAAATGACTCATGGAACATTATACTAAATTATAAAAACAATATGAATGTGTTTTCTTAGTTTTCAATATGTCACTCATTCCTTTTGCTAAAATTAATGTCATTTTAAAATAAAAAGATGTACTTGGATTCATACCAATCACACCATGAATCAGATTGAGTTTTGAATGATTCATACACATCTCAAATTAATCTTGGATCATTAACATCAAGTATCAAAATAATTTGAATGCATTTTCTCAGTTTTCAGTAGGTCACTTGTTCGTTTTACTAAAATTGTTGTCAATTTTAAATAAAAAGACACACTTAGAGTTGTAATGGTAACATTATATGTTGGATTGAGATGTGGATGATTCTTATGCATCTCAAATGACACATGGATCATTTTAAAAAAAGTATCAAAATAATAGGAATGTGTTTTCTAGATTTTGAGTAGGTCAGTTGTCCTTTTTACTAAAATTGATGATAAATTTAAATAAAATAGACACACTTAGAGTCATGCCGGTCAAACCATGCCTTGGATTGAGGTGAGTCTAATTTATAAATGTCCCAAATGACTCATGAAACATTACCTGAAAGTATCAAAACAATATAAATGAATTTTCATGATTTTTAGTATGTCACTTGTATCTTTTTACTAAAATTGATGTCAACTTTTAAATAAAAAGTCGCACTTGGAGTTATATCAGTTACACTATGTGTCTTATTGATGTGAGGATGATACCCACATGTCCCAAACGACTTATGGATTGTTTTATTAAAGTATCAAAACAAACCTAATGTGTTTTCTCAGTTTTCAATACGTCGCATGCTCCTTTTTACTAAAATTAATGTCAATTTTAAAGAAAGTCACACTAGAAGTCATATTGGTCACACTATGTGTTGGATTGAGGTGAGGCTAATTCCTACACATTAAAAATGACTCACATATCATATCAAAATAATCTGAATTCATTTGGTCAGTTTTGAGTAGGTTAGTTATCCATTTTACTAAAATTGATGTTAATTTTAAATAAAATAGACGCACTTGGAGTCATACCAGTCACATCATGCCTCAGATTTAGGTGAGGATGATTTAAAACATCCCAAGTGAATCATGGATATTTTAAATAAATTATTAAAACAATATAAATGAATTTTATCAGTTTTTCAGTATGCTGCTTGTTCCTTTTTATTAAAATTGATGTTAATTTAAAATAAAAAGACGCACTTGGAGTCATAACAGTCACAATGTGCATCATATTAAGGTCCATATGATTCCTACACATCCCAAATGACTCATGTATAGTTCTAAAAAAGTATAAAAACAAGATAAATTTATTTTATTAGTTTTTAGTATGTCACTTGTTCCTTTTTACTAAAATTAATGTCAATTTTATATAAAAAGACACACTTGCAGTCATACCGGTCACACTATGTGTCAAACTGAGGTACGATTGATTCCTACACATCCCAAATGATTTATGTATCATTATAATGAAGTATAAAAACAATATTAATGAATTTTGTTGGTTTTGAGTATGTTAGTTGACCTTTTTACTAAAATTGATGTAAATTTTATATAAAAAAGATGTACTAGAAGTCATATAGGTCACACTGTGCCTTAGATTGAGGTTTGGATGATTCCCACACATCCCAAATCACTCATGGATCATTTTATTAAAGTATTAAAATAATATAAATGTGTTTTATCATTTTTCAATACATCACTTGTTCATTTTTACTAAAATTGATGTCAATTTTAAATAAAAAGACGCACTTTGAGTCACACTGGTCACACTGTGTTTCATATTGAGGTGAGAATGATTCCTAAAAATCCCAAATTAATGATGTATAATTTTTATAAATTATAAAAATATTCCAAATATGTTTTCTTAGTTTTCAGTACATCACTTGTCTTTTTTACTAAAATTTCATTTTAAACTGGAAACATGCACTTTGACTAATACCGGTCACATAATGTATCAATTTGATACGAGACCAATTACTAAAAATCAAAAATGATTTATGAACCTATATACTAAATTATCAAGACAATATGAGTGCATTTTCTCAGTTTTCAGTGAGTAACACATTTTGAAGTAAAATGCCAATTTTAAACTGATAATAGACACTTTGAGTCATACTAGTCACACCATGCATCAGATTAAGGTGTGGATTATTCCTACACATTTTAAATGACTCATGGATCATTTTACAAAAGTAAAAAAATAATCTGAATACATTTTCTCATTTTTCAGTACGTCACTTGTCTTTTTTACTAAAAATTCACTTTAAAATGAAAACATGCACTTTGACTCATACCGGTCACATAATGTATTGGTTTTACATGAGACCAATTTATACATATCACAAATGATTTATGAATCAATTTCATAAATTATCAAGACAATATGATCACATTTTCTCAGTTTTCAGTGACACATTTTGAAGTAAAATATCAATTTTAAACTGATAATGGACACTTTGAGTCATACTTGTCACACCATGTGTTGGATTGAGGTGTGGTTGATTCCTAAACATCCTAAATGACTTATGGATCATTTTAATAAAGTATAAAAATAATTTTATTTTGTTTTTTTTTTGGTTTTGAGTATGTCAGTTGTCTATTTTACTAAAATTAATTCCAATTTTAAATAAAAAGATGTACCTAGAGTCATACCAGTCACACCGTGTGTCAGATTGAGGTGTCATTGATTCCTACACATCTCAAATTATCTAATAAACCCTTACTTATAGTGTTACCATGATTAAAATCTTCTTTCTTTGTCAAACTGACAACACTTCATATTGATTCTAGAAAGGTTTTTTGAATAAGAATATTAAATCAATATGAAGTGTTGGCAGTTTAACAAAGAAAAGCAATGGAAAGCATGGTAACCTTGGTAGAAAGGAACATTTTATCTCTTTTGTGGCTTATTGTAGATAGTTGAAATAAAAATATAACTTCCCAAAAGATCTATGAAAACAATTAAATAAGTATTAGATAATGATGATAGGGAAAATAACTTCCAAATAGTAGATAAAATGATAACAAAATTAATTAAATAAGTAGTAGTAATTCACATTTTCTTGATGGTTGTATACATTCTTGAACCATAAATATGAAATTAATCTACGTGTATAAGAAAAAAAATTATTATGTGAATAACACTAAAAGGAAATAAATTAAACATAAATATGAAACAATCCATTACTTATATGAAAGTCACATATTCATGTTATTTGTGTACATTCTACGATCAGGTGTGATGCCCATTCATTTCTAATAATATGTATATAATCTTGTAAATACTATTTTTTTAGACAATCATAATAGTATATGAAAAATATAAATAGAAAAAGTATTAATAATTATTTTAAATGAAATATTAATTAACTTTGAAAATACCTCTTCGGGGACATCTATTTTTTTATGGAATATGATCTCTCTCATAAATTTACAAATAAAATAACCACAATATTTTCCATTTTTATTTTGGAAACTATAGAAACATTGAGGAAAATAAGTAATTTTTTATAAGTGTTTGGATAGTGAAATCTTATTATATATACCATGATACTTATCCATTTGTATAAATTTCCAGGGTCTTTGTGCATAATACTTGTCCCCAAGCCATTATTTAGATGATAATTACATACCACCATATAATAACAAAATCCTTATTAAAACATAATATAAATTATATAACTTAAAGTTTAGTTCTAAAAAAATTTATTTAGTGTATTACAAATTTAAAATCATCATCATCTATGGTCGTTTTGTTGGGAATACATGCAGTGAATCTAGGAAATAAATCTTTGGAGTATCTAAATTGATTGAAATGTGCATCCAGTGTTTCCTAAAAGCACAAAAAGGAATAAGTAATGAAAAAATAAAAATATATTTGATGTGATTAAATTATGGAGTTTTACCCCTGTATATTTGGTATTAATAAGAGTGTGTCATCCCCAAGTTTTCTTTCAAATGATTTGGCCAGGTTTGCCACTATTTCATCCATTTGTTTGGATTCTATTTTTTCTGCTATAGAGGTGACGTGAGGACTAACGAGTCCAAAAAATCATAGGTAAATAACTTTAATTGGTATTTCTATATACACCTACAGAAAACATGAAATGTATTTAGTCATAATTAACATAGTATATCAGCTTTTGGAAAAATAAATCATGAAAACATACCTCATGTATACATTTACAACTGAGGCTCTTAGCCATTCATAGTTGAGGATTTCATTTATATTCTCAAAAGCAATGCAATCATTACCTTCCTATTCATAAATTTTTTTTCAAAATCAACTATTTGACTACTACTACTTTGTAATTTTATATCCGCATGAACCTACAATGTTAGTAAATGTGGATATTCAATGTGTGGGGTAAAGGTACTTTTGGAAGATCTTTTCTATTGGTTGGTTGATCCTTTAGATGGTTTTTTGTCGACCTTTCATTTCACCCCTTCTCTATGTCTGTCTGTAATAACATTCATTAGTTTAGACCTTTTTCCATTAATTGTTAAAGGTTTAGCATGAAAAGTAAATTAGAAATGAATACCTCCTTTTCGACATGTGGTTTTACAAGATTTTATGACCATGTGATTAATGTTTCAATAGCTTTGTGAGCCATATGAATATCTTCATCATCAAGTGGAATAGGTATCTCGTCACTCGGGTCATGAGCTATGCTAATCACCACTCTCATATGACCTGTTGAAAGTGATATGTTGTGTATCTTGTCATCTTAGATATTGAACATCTTATCCCTTGCTACAAGGTGATGTGTGGGTTTTGATAGATATAAATCATATTCATTTTCACCCTGTAGAATATTAGTATAATAAAGGTATCAGTTTCTGTCTAATTCACATTTCACAGAAACAATTATTAGAATATTGATTACCTTGACTAATACATTTCTTTGAGGGGAATGGTTCACCTCAAAGCTAGTGGGGGTGGGGGTCTTCAAACAATGATTTTTCTTGAGTTTTTTATTCTATTTTCTTCCCCCTATCATATTCTTTAGTAACTCAGACTACCAATGAAATTTTTCTTCAAGGGAAACCATTATTTATTTCAACTCTTCCACTTTTATAACTTTATCCTCATGTTTTTTTTTCTCAAAATATGTTTGGGGTGTCATTCCAAAACCCTCACCCCTCACACAGCCATACTGTTCTAGTCGCTTAAAGGCTATCGATAGTAGGTGTTCATCCAATATATGTGTTGATGATTTTTGTGATTATGTTGTAAAAAATATAATAAAGTAATCATTGTTATGTAATAATAATTTAAAGAAAAAAATTATTATGTCATACTTACACATGTTTCACACAATTTTTATGTGATTTCATCTATTAGTATACCATATTTATTTACATGTTTCTCTTTCTAAAGAACATGGCATGGGATGGAAGTGTATTTAGATTTGGATTCATTAATCTACATATAAACTGAGAAATAGAATTATATTATTGTTTCATTTCACATAAAGTATTATCATATATTTAAAACATGTACTAATTGTTTTCAAATGAATCATATCCCATCCTTGATTTACAGTAAGGGTAGGTTGATTTTGCTTCTCGTTCCTTATTTTCAGCACTCAGCTGTTATTTCATAAATAAAAAATTCTCAATCAAAGTGATGAATACACATATTTTGAATCAATGTATTACCATCCATAATGTACCTAGAAATAAATATCCCCATGATGTCCAGTAAATGCATTCTACGCTTCTTGGGTTATCAAGTGTGAATACATAAGTGGTGGGTGTGGGTTTATTTTCCCTTTAACATCTTTAAGATGATGTCTCTTTAGAATTGTGTGAAAGCCTCTGTGAATCATTACAGAAAGCATTAATACATATTTCTTATGGGATTAATCTACTATAAATTTGCTATTAAAGGGATTATTAAGAGTAATACAGTGTTTTATTATTTTATTTTTTAGTAAAATAAATAAATTATATCATAATATTAACATAATATCTCCCCACATCAGTGTCTTAAGCATGGTAACAACATGGTTCCATGAATCTACATCAATCACCACATGTTTCCGAGTAATGATTCCAATGTAACTATTGAATATGGCCTTTCTGGGGTTAACATGTTGACCCCGCACATTCCATCTTACTTGGAATTTGATGCCTTTTCTTTTTCCTTTATTATTTTTTCTAACACCATCAAACTATGACACTCTTATTTTTTATGCATCATAGGTCCTTCATCGCATACCATTTTCTCATATTGAACATCATAAATATGTTGTTCTTCTACAGTGGTAGCATCGTTATGTTTAGAAGGTCATTGTACCTCTGCACTGGGAGTAGCAGCGGGTTGAGAAACCTATTGTTTCTCTGGACTAGTAGCATCGGAATGTGCATAAGCTCGTTGTTCCTCTACACTGGGAGAAACAATGGATTGAAAGATGTGTTATTCCTTGGTATTGGGATAACCATCACGTAAAATAGTCAATATTTGTATAAGTGGTTTAAAATTTAATTTATATTGTATAAATATAGTAGTAGATCGATAATAACATGAGGTAACTCAATGTAGATTACAAAAAATATATAACATGGTTATTGAACTATTTTTTAAAGTATGTAGGGATTTTAACCCTCTATCGAGTATCAAAAACCCTTCATTGTGGTCTTATCTAACATATAAGACCCCATCTACATTGGGACCACTGTGAAATGATTGTGATGTCCCAATCAAAGGGTCATCCTCAATTGAATTTTCATTTGTACCTTCAGTGGTTTTGGCTGATAACATAATAATTGACCACTTTCAGTTTTTGGTATATGGATAATAAAATACTTGTACTAGATATGGTTTCATTATAAACGATTAGTATTTATACCCTTCCTTACTAAAATCCACTTTTAGAAATCCCAATTCATCTATTTTAACAACACTATTGTTATCAACCCACATTCATTGAAAATCATCACTTGGAATGTTGTATAATCCAACTCTCATATTTGTTTTATGATGCCTAAGTTTGAAATATTTATGTAAATTGTATTTATATCCATAATAAAAAAAACATGAATCACTTCAGCTGCAAGTATAACTCCACTATTTTTCACAGTACTGTCTCCATCATGTTCATGTGTATAGAACAAATAACCATTAATTACATAACCATTATAAGATAATACATATACAATTGGTCCTATGGCTATACATTGAATTTATAATAAAATTTAATTTTTTATTTTCGTATGACTCCTTAAAAATATGGTCCTAAAACCATCTATAAACTGATGATTATGTGTATTTGATATCCATATTTTATCCATTGATGGATTTGAATGCCTAAAAACTTCTTTATGGGTTTCAACATATGGGTAAACCTCTAAACTATTATACAAAATGTAAAGGTGGGTGTGATCTTGATTTGTAATATTAATTGTGACAATATCTCTTCTAGAAATTCCTTCACCCATAAGTCTCTCAGTGCGATGAGATTTCGATAGACCAATGATTTCTGAACCAAAAAGTCACTTGGTACAAAATTCAATAGTTTCCTCAAGAATATATCACTCTACAATAAAAACCTATGGCCGACTTCTATTTTTGACATACCCTTTAAAATATTCATATATTATTCAATGGGGTACATCCATCTATAGTGCATATGACAACATAGTTTAATCTCTCTTACTAAGTGAACCATCATATCAAATAATGTTGGTGGGAAGAAAATTTCCAATTCACATAATATGACAACAATTTATCTTTCCATAGTCAGCAATTTCACTGGGTCTATAAATTTTTTTCATATATCTTTGAAGAAGAGACGGATCTTGGTTAATTTATGATATACATTCTTGGTAAAAATGAAATGTAAAGCTACAGTAATTAGATCTTACATCAAAACATGGAATTCATGTGATTTCAAACCCTTTAACTTTAAATTTATCATTGACACAATATTCTTCATATTTGATGAATTCCCTTCTAGAACCTTTACATAATTCAAGAAGTTGAAAAATTGATATCTCTCCTACCAGGAAAGAGTGTAAGAAGCTATAGGAAGAAAAGTTCATTTTTCACACTTCAATGGAACCAACTCTTCTCGTATTCCCATGTTAACCATATACAACTTAGCCTTAATTCCATCCTTTGTTTTTCTGGGTACATTTAGTAACATGCTTATTACACTATCACGTATAATTCTTTAAACATGCATAACATCAAGAAAATTTCTAATGTACTGACAATTCTAGTATGGTAATTCAAAAAACCCAATCTCTTTTTTCAGTTACTTTTCTTATGGTTTTTCGAAAATTGTTTACCAAAAGAAGTGACCACATATTTTACTTTCTCAAACATTTGATCACCTGTTAGTAGAGATAGTGTTGTACATTCTTCTAAACTTACATAAAATGATGTTGTCCAATATTGTTACTTATTCCATTGGGGTAGCAATATGTGATGTCCTAGAAACAAATTCTTCGATTATTGTTTCAACCTAATTGGTTGTGTACCTTGTTCACAAATGGGACACTCTTCAGTTCCTTTAATTCTATATCCTGACAAATTTCAATAAGCAAGAAAGTCATTTATCATCCCATACAACATGGCTCTCAATGTTAAATCTTCATTTTTGTAAGCATCATACAACGTAACATCTGAATCCTACAATTGTTTCAAATCCTCGATCAATGGATCAAAATAAACATAAATATCATTACCCAGTTGTTTTGGTCCTGATATAATCATACATAACATGATGTATTTCTATTTCATGCATAACCATGGTGAAAATTTATAATTTTCCAAAATAACCATCCATGTACTCTGAGTGTTGCTTTAAAAACCAAAAGGATTATCTCCATCTGTAGATAACCAAAGGCAAAGGTTTATCGTCTCATTTCTAAATTCAGGATACACATGATCAATTCTCTTCCACTGAGGAGAGTCTTCTGGATGATGTATTTTCCAATCTTTATTTCTTATATCTATGTATTTCCCTACATTCTCCTCACTTTTATATAGCTACCTAAACCTTGAAATTATTAGAAAGTACCATACAACTTTTGTAGGATTAGATTCATATTTCTTGTATTGATAAACTATAGACTTTGGGAATTCTATAAGTGATTTTTGTCCCTTTCTAAATAGTATACAATCATTCCGGAAGGCGTTTATTCTTTCAAATATCATACCCATCGAGCATAGAATTCGTTTGGTGTTGTATGTTCATCTAGGGATATCATTATCTTCTATAAGAATATCATTTGAGATAGAAATTTGTTCTTAAAAACTGACATCACTCCATCTATTTTCTACTTTAAAATTATATAGCTTCAGTATGACTGATAATGTTTTATATTTAGTGCAACCATCATACAATGACGTCTATTCACAACTCTTTAACTTCTCAAACAATTTTGGGCAATCACGAAGTTCATCTTTAACTATCCTTTTCATTTCCTCAATACAATCTTCCTCATTATTCACATCTATAATCACATCCTTGATACAGTTTTCTTCATTTTTCATGCTTGAAATCATATCAGATGATCCATGAAATGTAGTTCACTCCCAGCCACTAGCTATATTATATTTTTCCCTATATTTATTCCAACATTTATAACTTTGATCTATTTCATGATAGATCAAGTTTTCTTCTAACTCCTTTGGACTAATTAGTCTTGAATAACAATAGCGTAAACATGGAAAAAGGATTTTAGAAGGGTCATATGCATGATCTTTTGAAAACTTGATGAACTATTTAACTCCATATTAATAATATTTTGTCATATGATTGTAATCTATCCATTATTTATTCATATTCATATTATTTTATTCATAAATATTAATATTTAACAAAATAAATATACAAAATATGTTCAACTAGGGTCATCATCCAACCATATATCCCTCTCAGAAGATCTAAAGGAAGTGAAACAAGCCAAAACAAACCTAAAACTATAAAATATAGGCATTATCTAAAATTCTAGTAGGTCACCACAACCTACCAAATCTAAGAGATAACTTTTTTATTACATCCCATAAAATATATTTTGAAATACATTATAAAAATAATCATTTTTTATAAAGTTTTAGAAAATAATTAGTAACACATAAAAGTGTGTTAAATCCATTTTTCTAAGATTTTCATTAAAAGAAAAAAATCACTTGGAAAACATTTTTCTTCGGCCAATACCTCTTGGTTAAATCACTATTTTAAAATATCACTTTAAACTATTTTATAAATTGAAATATTCTAGACTTCTTGGAGGTATATATTATTTAAATTTTGGTTTTAATATCATATTTTAGCCTAATGAAATATTTATTAGGTGTATGAGGGGACTTATGGGTGTTCTGGGGGTTCGAGACATGAAATAGAAGGAAAAATAATCTTTCTAGGCATGTTGTGCGGTTTGCGTATAGTTAGTGTAAATCGTGCGAAGGGAGGGCCATATCATGCGATTTGAGACAGTGGAATATCACATGGCTGGTGCATTGTTTGTAAAACTATGAGACCTTCCCAAGTAACCATGTGACCTAACTTACCTTGGATAGTGGTTCACACATAGTTTTCACATGGTTCGGTAAATCGTACGGGTAAACTGTGTGGCCCCATAAAGTTGGTAAAAAATACAAAATTTCTACCTTAGGTTTTTATGTTATAACTTGGGATTATCCTTCATTTAACCTCCTTCAATCCTAGGGAAGAACCCTAATGACTCAAGATTCAAATAGGTGATTCTCTTTTGATACTAAGCTATTGGAGAATTATTGGTTGCAGATCAAATATCTGGTTAAGTCTAATCCCTCTTTTGCTTCTCTTTTGGGTTTATAGTTTTCATATTTCTCCTATATCCATCCAGAGATCAAAATTTTAGAGTTGGTTCCATAGAACCAACTTCTTTTTTTACTTTAGGATAACTTATATTCATGGTTTTGAATATTAAAAAAATTTCTTATCACATCATGATTGTTCTTCTGCGTAACATTGTATGTGATAATGTCCTAAGAGTAACTATCACACTAAAAGGTCATAAAAGATTCTTGCTACGATGAGAACCCAGAAGTTATATGACACTATTCTTGAATATATGTTCTATAGATATATAATATCATTTTAGGGTCACAAATTATATGGGCTATCATGGGTGGAGACTCATTTGACTTTGAGGAACCTTCTCATGGTGTACACCCTTGGTGATATCTAGTAGGATATTATGAGAACGATATCTGACAGTATAAAATCCATATTTATAAGTGTCATTGTATGTTCCTATCTATAGATGTTTATATTGGTCCTTAGACTTTAAGATTATTATTAATGGATATTATGAGTCGTGCACTTAGATGTTTTGATGAAAACCATGACGACAGATGTTCGCGGTGAGGTAGGATATGTTGGGTGCATCATAAGTAATATTTCATTAATGAATAATGTGAGAAAGGATTTATCCCTTCTATTATTTAAAAAAAGATAATATCTTAGTCCCTTTGATGAAAATTATATATCCTAAATAAATCCATGTACATGGTTATCAATAGGAAAATTCTATTTCCAAAAAGTCAAAGAAAGAGATATCAAGCATATAGGTTTAGGACACTGGCATGCAACCTACTCGATTAGAGATATTATGATAAAGAGATTGTATTATACGGTAAGCATTCGTATGTGGGGGAATGTCATTGTGACATTAAATTCTTTCTCTATGGGTGACTTGGTGTGTTTCTAGATTCTAACCTTGGACTTTAGGAAGGTTCACCTAATGCCACTGAAAAAAGAGGCCTAGAGCGTCACACACTAAGTGTATCCAGTATCTCAGTTAAATAATTTAAAATTTAAAATTTTGAATAAATATTATTTCTATCCATGGTTTAATAATTATTTATGTATACCTGATCACATTTATTCCATCACTAGTTATTCAAGAGAATATATTGTGGGTGGAATAATTAATAAATATTGAGGAGAATTGGTATACTGAGTTTAATGGTCCAGTGAGAAATAATAATATTGAATATTATTTGATTAAATAATATTTAATTATAACACATAAGTTAATCACGTGTCAAGAAAGAATAATATTGTTTTTATTATTTGACATGGGGGTTTCTCTAGGATTAATGAAATAATTAAAGGCACTTGTGAAAATTATTTATTATTAACCTAGTGAAATAAATTCCATATTATATTATTCTCTCATTAGCCAAGGGCAAACCAAGTGATTTTCATTCGGTTGTGCACAACAAATTGGAGAAAAGATATCAAGCCTAGAGAGTCATTTCTTCTCCTAGAGCATTCTCAAGAACAAGAGCGATCATCCTCCACTGGATCAAGGAGAACGCTTTGGAATCGGTTCTCAAGGTGATCGAAGGAAATCATTACAAGTACAAGGATATTCTATGCTATAACCCATATACTCCTTCGATGAAGTTCGTAGATATTTGGAACAAATGTGGATCACCACAATAGAAATCCTACACTTTGATTTTACAACTCAATGGCAGTTCACATCAGATCTATGGTTGAATGCATCAATGATAAAAAAAACCTTGGAGGTAATTCTTATTTAATTAAATTAATTATAAACAACATTTCTTGATCTAATCTCTCTTAGTTCTGAGTTTTCTATCCCTTTCTTGTTCTTTGATTCAATTCCATTGGTCACGATGTTCTTCATTGGAATAGACCTCAGAATGATAATCAATAACAGAAAAAAGCAAAGTTGGGCACCATCCCTACCACACTTTTGCTGCACCCAGAACCTACACTAAAACCCCCTGTTTTCCAGTGAGATCTGGGATGAGGCTGTAAAGAGTGGTTAAATTGAGAGATAAGGCTATGATTCAATGTGTGTTCATCAATTTTCCTAAGTTAGGTGTTCTAAAATTTATATCTCATAGTTTCATTTTAGATTTGTGCATGTTTGGTTTTGTTCTTGGTCACATTTTGTTGTGATTTTGATTCCTTTGGTGAGTTTTAGTGAAATGGGTGTCTAAATTATGGATAAAACCCCTTATGGTCCCTATAAGATGCATCAATGAGGATTTGGCCTATTTAGAGCCACCCATGGGGTGCACCGATATTCCCAGACTGAGAAATTTGTTAAGTAAGTGCAAGGTCATTGTGTGATAATGTAGAGCCCTTGTTGAGTATGTCGATGTGTATAATGGAAGTGAAAATGGAATATGGGTAATGTTTCTAGCATTGGTAATGACTTAAAGGGTTGTTTTTCATGGCACAGAAATTAGTTAATTGGGTTAATTGAGATTGTAACTTGTGGATTATGAATTATAATAGAAATCACTAAGGGAGTTAGTGCATAAAAGCGATGAATATGTTAAATTCATAATGTCATGTGAAATGAGAAATATGTTAAATTGGATTTCATAATGGAATTAAGGGATATGTGAAATGGGTTGATATAAGGGAATTATTAAATATGCTTAGTGATATAAGCATGGGAATTGGGAATTTGATTAAATGGGTTAAGTAATGTAAATGGAAAATGTGTTAATAGGTTAGGGAATAGTATTAATTCCCATGTTGATTGTTATGAAATATGATAGTTATATATATTGGTTGTGATATTGTTTATGTGTGGTGAATGGATGAATAATCATGTGCACATGGCTTGAGGTGTGGGATAAAGGACTGAGGCTCCTCCCATGGGTTGAGTTGGACTAATTCTCTAACTCCATCCACAATTAATGGGTTAGGTAAGGGGATAGAGCTCTATTCCCCTAATAGTTTCATACCACGCGGACCGAAGCTTCTAGGTGAGGGTATTGTGTTGGTTTTGATGTGTTATTCCTAGTGATATGGGGACTTGACTTATTCCCTAATGTAGAATGAAAAATTCCATGAACTTTTTTGTGAATGATGTAAATTCTTAACCCATGAATTAGATGTCGTTGATGAACTAAGTAATGAAGAAGATGCACATAATGAATTTGACTATATTATTAGGAAGGTTTAAGTAAATATTGGTAACTAGTGGGCCAAAATGTCTTTTATTTTTTTATCATCTATTTAAAACTTGTCATTTATTCTATACATGTATAGATAATCTGTTTAGACTGGGTATTTTGTAGACACCGTTTGTGGTGGCCTACTGAGTTGTACTCACACCCTACCCAGGATTCCATTAGGTACCCAAGAAGGCTTTATGCTTTCAGGTCAAGATAAGGGCAAGGGCCCTATTCTAGGGAGTTGAGTGGGGCATGGACATGAATGGATGAGGTCAAACTTGTAGTCAGGACCATTTTGGGGATTCTACTATTGTCTTTATTTTGGGTTTTTTTTCACTTGGTATTGTACCATGACATGACATATTTACTATTGGGTGTGGTTGTTACCAGATTTGGGAAATGGTTATTTATGCATGTTCATTGGTTATTATTTTTTTTCTCCACTATTATATTTATTTTATGTTGTCTCTTAGTCTGGTAAAGATGGTATACTCTCACCATGTGACTTTTAGACCCTCACTGCTAGTAGGAAACATCTGGAGTATGGGGAGGTGCGCTTGAGGTCATCTGGTGACCCAGCTCAGGGAATTGTTTTAGTGGCTCTCGGGTTGGGGACAATACAAAGTGGTATCAGAAGAGTTATTTTTTATGACTTACTATTTGTGGATGGTAGAAAAGAGGTTAGGAAGGTTTCGGGCCTTGGTAATGAGACCATTCTTGGGAGTAGCTAACCCATGTATGAGGGAAAACCCAAATCACCCAGGGTAGAGGGGCATGTCATCTTCATGCAATTCAGTCTACACCTCAAGGTGGTGAGGCTAGACCATCTACCGTTTGAGGTACATTTCATATAGCTTCAATGATCTCTAGTGACTTATTTGATATAGGTGATATGTATTCTTTTATTTCTAAATAGTTCTCAGTTGTGTTGGGGTTAACTGTGGAAAGTGTGTGCGGGGTTATGTAAATTGATACTCTATTGGGGGCGCGAGTTGAGAATATCATAAAATGTGTGGGTTTTTTTAGATGTTGGTGGATATCATTTTCTGTAGAACCTATTTATTCTTGAGATGTCAGGCTTCAACCTGATTTTTGGTGTGGACGGGATGGTGTTGTAAAAATCCCATATAGATTGTTATGGATGTCAGGTAACATTTACGTCTCTCTATGGATACATTTATGTCCTTCATGGTGAGTGGGATGTTCAAGCAGGCCACACAAGGCCAATTTCTCAGTAGTCGGAAGGACTCATGACCCAATTATCTTATCTTGTGTTGGATGAAATAGGAAAGGAGCAACTGGTATTTCCTCCCATTATGGATCAATTTAAAGATGTATTTCCTGAGGATTTATTGGGGCTACCACTCGAGAGGGATGTTGAGTTTAAAATTAAGTTGCTACCCAGGGAAAAAAAATTCCATAACACCATATCGAATAGCATCGATAAAACTCTAGGAACATAAGGTTTAGTTGGAAGAGTTTGAGAAAAATGGGTTTATATATCCTAGTACGTTGCCTTAGGGATCTCCCATGATATTTTCTAAGAAGGCGTATATATCATTGAGGTTATGTGTTTACTATATAAAGTTTAATCAAATAGTTATTAAGAATTGATATCCACTTACCAGAATTGATGACAAGTTTGACCAACTGAGGGGTGCCTCGGTGTTCTCCAAGATCGATTTGAGATTGAGATACCATCAGTTGATGGTGAGACCTTATGATGTGTAAAGACCCAGAATTTCCATGTAATTTTTTTTTAATTAAATGGGAATTTTACGAGTCTGTGAAAATTGACGGCGCATGAATCCGAGGCCCAGAGTGCTCGGAATGAATTTCTCAAAAAAAATTCAGGTACGTTCAATAAACGTGTGAGTGGGTTTTTCTAACTTTTCAACCGGTGCTCAGAATTGAAATCTGAGGGCACCGTTGAACTCACAGCACTGGTATTCACTTAAGGAGACCTTCACCTCGACCACAGTAGGTTGAGGGTGGAAGTTAACTTTTCACATATTTGTGAAAGAATAAAATAAAATAAAATGGTGTAACATTTTATTTTTATTTTCTTTTGAAACTCCCATGTGTATATTTTCACAGGTGGGGACCACCTGAACTAAAAACCTCCCATGAGAGGTTATGGAGTTGGGGACCACCGATCCTAACCTCCCATGAGAGGTTATGGTGGTGGGAGCCACCCGAGGCTTAAACCCCCTTGAACTCCACTATTAATAGGGAGAAACCTCTTGAAATCCCCCACTTAATTTGTTCCACCCCCTTAATTAATTTTAAAAACTCAATAAAATTAATTAAGACAATTTAAAATTTGTGCCAACAATTAAATTGGGAAAATACAACTTAATTGACTACTTTTCTTTTAGGTGGAATTGGGAGGAAGGGGCCTTGGGAGAAAGCTCTTCAATGAAGAACACCAACTAAGAACATCCTCTTTAACTCTGACTTCTTCCTCAAGACATTCATTGATTAGGAATGTATTCAACGTCAAAAAACTGACGATCGAGGAAACATTGACATCATAGATGTCTGTCTATTCCCAACGACATCATCTCCTTTCCCCCAGACAATCTTCAACGAATCAAATGAACAAGGTAGGGGTTGTTATTGGATTCTTGTAATTTTCTCGATTAAATTCCTTGTTCGTGGAAATCATGGCGAATGTGGATCAACCAAAATGATTTGATCCATGATTCATATGAAATTATTGAAATTGACATTCTTCATTCTTGTTCTTGTTGAGCTGCTTTCTACCACTCTAACGAGGAGGGCGTGATCCAAAAAAACATGGCCCAGCCCCTCTGTCGTTCTTCTTGAATGGTGTATCCTTTGCGATGAAAGAATACGACTTTGGTGACGGTGACTGGTGCAGGCGGTTGGCACCAGTGGAACTCGAGAACCGCCGATGAAGGCACGGTGCCCCGCCGCCCCGTGGCCTCCACGCCCCGCGGTGCTCCGCCGTCCGCGGCCATCGCCGCCCTATGGCCTCCGCGCCCCCCGCTGCTCCATCGTCCATGGCCATCGTCGCACTGCGGCCTTCGCACCTCGTGGTGCTCCGCCATCTGCGGCCATCGCCGCTCCGTGGCCTCCGTCCTCCCGGACGAGCTGCTCCGGCTGAGTCACCTCGTGGCCTCCGCCCTCCCGGTCGAGTCGCTCCGGCCAAGCTGCCCCGCGGCCTCTGCCCTCTGGTCGAGCCACCCCATGGCCTCCGCCCTCCCGACCGAGCAACTCTGGCCGAACCGCCCCGCGGCCTCCGCCCTCCGGTTGAGCCTCCCCACGGCCTCCACCCTCCCTACTGCGTCGCTCCAGTTGAGCCACCCCGCAGCCTCCGCCCTTTGGTCGAGCCACCCCGCATCCTCTGCCCTCCCGACCAAGCTGCCCCGGTTGAGCCGCCCTACATCCTCATGCCCTCATGTCACCCCTTGCAGCAGAGCTACCCCGCGGCCTCGTGTCGCCCGCGACTGAGCCTCCCCGCGGCCTCCCGCTGCCCGAGGACGAGTCGCCCCGTGGACTCGTGCCGCCCGCGGCCGAGTCGCCCTGTGGCTAAACCCCTACGGCCCTTCACGGCCCCTCGCGGCTTACCAGACCGCCCAGCGGGCTGGGCCACCCAGCGGGCCGGGCCAGACCCAGCGGGTTGGGCCGGTTCGACCCAGGCCGAGTCATACCGAACCCGGACCCACTTTGAACTGTTTACGCTCTTTTGGAAATTACTTTGGCACCAAACGCCCATTTGATGAACCGTTAGTGGCGCTGGAAATCTTGGATCAAGACAGTCCCTTTGATTATACCCCACTGGTGATTTGGATTATGATGGGGTATGGTCAGGTTGGATCGAGCACAAATCCAACCGGGCCCCGAGACTAAAAGGCTAATAACTCACAGACCGGGCGTCTGACTGATGCACAGTATATTGCGTTGATACCCCTATGACGTGGTTGTACTTTGAGATACTTATTAATGGGAATTCATGGTAGTTGGAGTATCGACTAGTGGCTTGGGGAGTGGACCCTCCCGAAGACGAGTAAGCCTAGTGCGGGAACCCAATAGCTGGTTATGACGAGAAGAGTGACTAGAGATCCTATGTGGGTCAACTCCTAGTGATTCGGTGTGGGTAAGCTCCTAGAAATCCTATGTGGGTCAGCTCCTAGTGATCCTATGTGGGTCAGATCCTAGCGATCCTATGTGGTTTAGCTCCTAGGGATCCTGTGTGGGTCATCTCCTAGCGATCTTGTGTGGGTTAGCTCCTAGCGATCCTGTGAGGGTCAGCTCCTAGAGATTCTGTGTAGGTTAGCAAGAGAGCCTCTTAACAGATTAAGATGATTCATTAGTTATAACTAATCATCTATAATATCATACCTAAGTTATACCTGGTGTGAGCTGAGTCCGTACCTGTGAGGTATTTTCCTTTGTGGTAATACCTTGGTGGTATTCTTCTGTGTGGCCTACTTGTGTGGTACTTGCCTTCGTGGTTTCCCTTCCTTTGTTGAATAGATGAGTTTTGGGCTTTAATTTTGACTCTATGTTTTCCTCATGATTGTGATGAGTTTACTTGATAACTTAGGTATATGTATGGGCATATACCTATGTCAGATTGTCACTAGTTTACATGCTTTGTGGTTTATACTTTGTGGATTTTTGTGAGACCTTGAGGGTCTCAGGGTCCCTACTGAGTATCATTATACTCACCCCTACACAGGCTATGCCCGCACCTCGTTGTGTTGTATTTAGATGACGGACAGCGCTGATCAAGGTTGAGAGTACCAGGACTGGACGGTGCTCAGAGGTGGACCATACGGCGTGTCGGTACGCATAGGAGACAGGTGGACGTAGAGTTTTGTGGAGGTGATTTATACCTACCCTTCAGGTAGGAACCCGGAGGATGACCCAGTAGCTGCCTTTCTTTTTTCTTCAGTTGTATTGTATTTTAGTTGTACTTGTACCATTACTGTTGGGCTTGTATTCCGGCCCCTTTTTACTTTCAGCTCTCTTTTTGCTATACAGTTGACTCGTATTCGTATCTTGTTGTGTGCTTGGTTGCGTGTGTTTACAGGTTATAAAGGCAATGTCTTCCCAGTTTTAGGGAATACGCCTTTGGTGCTAATCTCCAGCCCCTAGCCTATAGAAGGCGGGCTTGGGGTTAGTCACAGAACAGGCCCCATGGGACGGGTCGTGACAAATTGGTATCAGAGGAGTCGGTTCTACCGTAGAACATAGGACTATGATATTTTTAACGGAAATAGTGTTAAGTTTAGTGAGTGTGGTTATCAGTTTATGGAATCCAGTGTTGGTGCAGCGGTCGACGTATCCATACACCAGGACCATGACTTCTGATTTCTGACTTAGTGTACGAAAACGCTAATTGTGTGTGTGTTTTCAATAGAATTTTTTGTGAACTCTTTAAGCCAACTCACTAGGTATAACTTATTGACCATGGAGAACCTGTTTTTTTTTTCAGGATGCCTCCATGAAGATATCCAGCTAGGGTTCTGAGAGTTCTATGCATTGATAGCTCACCAAACAATGAGGCCTCAGTACTGGTCCCTTTTCTAGAAGAGGCACCAGCAGTACCATTACCTATTGGGCCACCGATGCCACCAGCCCCAGCAGCAGAGGGTGCATTCCACTTGAGCATGTTGCACGAGTTCCAGCGCCAGAGGCCACCCAGTTTTAGGGGAGAGATGGACCCACAGGCAGTTGAGGATTGGTTGGAGGCTGTAGTGAGATTCTTCCAACTGGTAGGGACACCAACTGATCTCATGGTTATCCTTTCCACCAGCCTTCTACAGGTATTAGTAGGCATATGGTGAATCTTGATACTCCAGGTTCACGATGAGGTGACGCTTCTCTGGGAAGACTTCAAGAGCCTGTTTTGGGCAGAGTTTGTCCTAGTGACTCTTTGTGCAGTGCGCATACAGGAGCATCTTCATCTACAGCAGGGCAGCATGACTGTGGCTCAGTACTCAGTGAGGTTCACTGACCTCTCATGCTACTCCACAGATATGGTACGGGGACCATTCTTCGGGGCCCATACCTTGAAGTAGGGGATCATGCGGGAGATCAGGGCTTCGATGATCTCACTCAGCATCCCGACGCAGACGGGGGTGTTAGAGAGATCTTTCTTAGTGGAGAGTTTCCTTGTTGAGCAGTCAGAAGCAGTGAGACTCACCACCATTCATCATGTAGTGGAGTCTTCTACAGTTGGCAGTAGACAGATGACACAGAGGTCCAAGAGGACCATACCTACAAGTGGACGACCGCATGATTCAGGGTTGGTTGTGCGGGGCACCTAAGACAGAGCAGGTCATGCAAAGAGCGGGCAGTGTTACGCATGCAGCAGGTAGGGTCACATGGATCATGACTATTCGACCCACCGTACAGATGATCAGAATATGGTCAAAGGACTGCTTAGGCAGAGATAGAGATTTGACTGAGGAGGTCCGTAGGGAGCAGGCGGACGTGGCAGAGGAGCTGATCGTGCAGTTGGCAGTGGGAGACGATTCGAGATGTTACCGCCACCACCACCAGGTGGTCCACCCCCCACAATAGGGAGTAGGAGGATAGGGGAGAGCTTAGCTCCAGGCAGCTGAGGCCTACGATCACAGCACTCCATAGATGATACGAGGTACTATCTGTGTCTATTCCTCCTTAGCTATAGTACTTATAGACATAGGTGCTAGTCATTCTTTTATTGACACTACCCTCGTTCGGAGCACGGAGATTCCTATGGAGCCATTGGCTCGATCCTTACGGCTAGATACTCCTACGGGAGTGGATTTGATGATTATGCACTGGTTCCAGTAGTGCGAGATTAATCTAAGAGGTGAGAGATTCGGCTGGGATATTCTTGTAGCAGTGTCGAGGCCTTACAACGTCATCTTGGTTATGTACTGGTTATCTAGAGTTCATGCACAGATTGACTGTATTAGGTGAAAAGTGCGGTGTGTCCACATGGATGGGACTAGGTTTACCTTCACCGGTGAGAAGGGAACCTTTGCAGCATAGGATGGACGTACCCAGAGGAGGGTGTAGCCGATTACACATCAGTTTTCTAGCCTTACCCTCGAAGTGGTTGATGTGGAGAGTCCGAGTTATCCTGTAGTGGTGGACCAGTACACAGATGTTTTCCCTGATGATGTTCCGGGTCTACCTCCTTGCAGAGAGGTGTACTTTTACATTTACTTGTACCCTAGGACATCACCGATATCTACACCAGTATATCGGATGGATCCCGCAGAGCTTCGTGAGCTGCGGGTATAGCTAGAGTACTTACAGGGGAAGGGATTCATTCGGCCCAGTGTATCTCCTTGGGCAGCCCCGATTTTGTTCGCCAAGAAGGTGGATGGGAGCTTGAGGCTTTGTGTTGACTATCGGCACCTGAACCAGGTGACCATGAAGAACAAGTACCCACTTCCGAGGATTTATGACCTCTTTGATCAGCTGATGGGATCACAGTGGTTCTCGAAGATAGACCTCATATCAGGTTATCACCAGCTCAGAGTGTGATACAAGGATGTGTAGAAGATGGCCTTCAGATGTTGTTATGGCCATTAAAAGTTTTTGGTTATGACATTCGGTGTAACCAACGCTTCATTAGTGTTCATGGGACTCATGAACAAGATCTTTCAGCCATACCTTGATCACTTTTTAGTAGTCTTCATCAATGACATTCTGATATACTCAGCTACTGAGGAGGAGCATGCCTATCATTTGCAGGTAGTACTTGAAACACTCTGAGAACACCAGCTTTATGGTAAGATCTAGAAGTGACAGTTTTGGATCCGAGAGGTTCACTTTCTAGGACATGTCATATCGGAGGCTGGAGTTGCAGTGGATCTAGCAGAGATTGAGGCGGTACATGCTTGGGAGCCACCCAGGAGTGTGATGGAAGTATGGAGTTTTCTGGGTTTGGCTGGATACTACCGGAGATTTATACTAGATTTATCCAGAGTTACAACACCACTATCAGCCTTGAAAAAGAAGGGTAAACCCTTCGTGTGGTCAGAGAGATGCCAGCAAAGTTTTCATAAGCTGAGGAAGAGGCTGACTAGTGCCCCCATATGAGGCTTCCAGAGGAGGGCGTAGGGCATGTTGTCTACTACGACGCTTCAGGGATCAGGCTCGAATGTGTCCTAATGCAGGAGTGAGAAGTGATCGTATATGGTTCTTGACAGCTGAGACAGTATGAGCAGAACTACACTACCCATGACCTGGAGTTAGTATCAGTGGTCTTCTCCTTGAATATGTAGCGACACTATCTGATGTGAGAACATTTTACCGTCTACTCTGATCACAAGAGTCTCAGGTGTATCTTCTTCCAGAAGGACATGAACCTGAGACAGCGATGTTGGCTTGAGTTCTTCTAGGACTATGACTTTGAGATAGTCTATAATATTAGGAAGGGGAATGTTGTATCATATTCACTCAGCAGGAGATCTGGTATACAGCTGTTAGGCAAGGCAACGGAGCAGCTGACTGCTTTGTAGATATCCTTTGTGGATAGAGATTGAGTAGTTTTTCTTCGGTATCTTATAGTCAATCCCCCACTTTTTCAGTGAGTTAGGGAGACGCAGTGTGGGGACCCTGACTGCGAGACACTACGTGCTCAGATATCCATAGTACAGACACCTAATGAATTTTCTAAGGGTGTGGAGCCCGTCATCCTCTTCAGAGGGCGTACCATAGTACTAGTGTCTCTTTGGGAGGAAGTATTAAGGGAGTTCCACACATCCCCACTAACGGTACATCCATGAGTGGAGAAGATATACCAGGATCTCCAAAAATGGCACTAGTGGCAAGGAATAAAGAGATCAGTAGTAGAGTTTGTCTCTCAATGCCTCACTTTTCAACAAGTGAAGGCAGAGCATCAGGTACCAGAAGGCTTGGTTCTGCCTTTAGAGGTCCCAGAGTGGAAGTGGGATGGTATATCCATGGACTTCATGATAGGAATTCCACATACATCTAGGGGACATGACTCTATTTGGGTGATCGTTGACTGACTCACCAAGTAGGCCCACTTCCTACCGATTAGAGAGCAGGGTTCAGTAGAGAGCTTGGGATGCCTCTATGTGCAGAATATTGTGCAGTTACATGGAGTACCCTCGATGATTGTATCTGATCATGATGCATGTTTTACTTCCCGGCTATGGAAGGGGTTGCAGGAGGCTTTCAGGACGTAGCTTCGTTTGAGCACTGCCTTCCATCCTCAGATGGATGGCCAGATTGAGCGGACTATTCATACTCTTGAGGACATGTTGCATGCTTGTGTCCTCGACTTCGGTTGCAGCTGGGAGGATCAATTTCATTTGGTGGATTTTGCATACAACAACAGCTATCACTCCACCATTGGGATGGAACCTTTTTAGGCATTGTACAGGCATCCTTGCAGATCACCTTTGTGTTGGAATAACCCAGGGGAGTCAGCACTAGTGGGACTAGAGATGGTACGGGCTACCACAGAGAAGGTGCAGATCATCTAGGAATGGATGAAGACTACACAGAGCAGGTATAAGTCATATTCCGACAAGAGACGGAGACCTCTAGAGTTCGAGGATGGTGACCACGTCTTTCTACATGTCTCACCTAGATGAGGTTTGTGGGTATTTAGATGAGGTGGAAAGTTATCTGTGAGATTCATTAGACCCTTCCAGGTCCTCAGTAGAGTTGGCGAGGTGTCTAACCGCTTAGCTCTTCCACCTCAGTTGCACAGGGTGCACAACGTCTTCCACGTATCCCAGCTAAGGAGATACGTGCACGACCCTTCCCACTTCATCGACCATGGAGAGCTGGACATCGACAATGGGGAGACTTTTAGGGAGGTTCCAGTTGAGATTGAGGATCGATAGGGGCGGGTATTTTATGGGTGGTCAATACCTCTGGTGCACATTTTTTGGCAGCACAGGAACCTCCAGGAGAGAACATGGGAGGAGGAGGCTCAGATGTGTGCTCAGTACCCCCACTTTTTTCCTAGTTTTGAGTTGTGGCATATGAGGACGTAAAGATCTGAGGTGGGGAGAATTTAATGACCCGGAATTTCCATGTAATTTTTTTAATTAAAAGGGAATTTTACGAGTCTGCAAAAAAATTGACGGTGCATGATTCTGAGGCCCGAAGTGCCTGGAATGAATTTCTGAACTTTTGTTTGGGTACGTTCAATAATTTTGCAAGTGGGTTTTTCTAAATTTTGAACCGGTGCTTGGAATTGAAATCTGAGGACACTGTTGAACCCGTAACGCCGGTATTCTCTTAAGGAGACCTTCACCTCGACTGTAGTATTTCAAGGGTGGAAGTTATATTTTCACATATTCGTGAAAGAATAAAATAAAATAAAATGGTGTAACATTTTATTTTTATTTTATTTTGAAACTCTCATGTGGATATTTTCATATGTGGGGACCACCTGAACTAAAAACCTCCCGTGAGAGGTTATGGAGTTGGGGTCCACCGAGCCTAAATTCCCATGAGAGGTTATGGTGGTGGGGACCACCTGAGGCTTAAACCCCCTTGAACTCCCCTCTTAATGGGGGCAAACCTCTTGAAATCCCCCACTTAATTTGTTCCACCCCCTTAATTAATTTTACCAACTCAATGTAATTAGTTAAGACAATTTAAAATTTGTGCCAACAATTAAATTGGGAAAACACAACTTAATTGGATACTTTTATTTTTGGTGGAATTGGCAGAAGGAGTCTTGGGAGAAATATCTCCAACGAAGAACGCCAATGAAGAACGTCATCTTTGACTCCGACTTCTTCCTCACGAAATTCTTTGATGAGGAACATCTTGAACGTCAACGAACCAATGATTGAAGAAACACTGATTTCACTGATGTTCGTCTATTCCCAATGACATCATCTCCTTCCCCATGGAAAATCTTCAACGAATTAAATGAACGAGGTGGGGGTTGTTATTGGATTCTTGTAATTTTCTCAATTAAATTTATTGTTATTGGAAATCATGGAAAAAATGGATCAACCAAAATGAGTTGATCCAAGATTCGTATGAAATTATTGAATTTGATGTTCTTCATTCTTTTTCTTGTTGAGCCGCTTGCTACCACTCTAATGCGGAGGGTGTGGGCCAAACAAACATGGCCTGACCCCTCCATCATTCTTCTTGAATGGTGTATCCTTTGCGATGAAAGAAGACAACTTTGGTGATGGCGACCGGTGCTGACAGTTGGCACTGGTGGAACTCGAGAACCGCCAACAAAGGCACGGTGCCCCGCCGCCCCGTGGCCTTCGCGCCCCGCGGCGCTCCGCTGTCCGCGGCCAATGATGCCCTGTGACCTCCGCCCTCCCGGATGAGCAGATCTAGCCGAGCCTCCCCACGAATTCTTCCATCCATCCAAGCCGCCCCACGACCTTCACCCTCCCAGCCGAGCTGCTCCGGCCGAGCCTCCCCACGACCTCCGCCCTCCCAGCCGAGCCACTCTAGCTGAGCCACCCCGCGGCCTCCGCCCTCCTGCCATGCCACCCCGTGGCCTCGTCCCTCCCGACCGAGCCACCCCAGCTGAGCCACCCTGTATCCTCGTGCCCTCGTGGAACCCCCCTGCAGCCAACCCACCCCATGGCCTCACGCCGCCCGCGGCCAAGCCGCCCTACGGCCTCGGGCCGCCTGCGGCCCTTCGTGGCCCCTCGTGGCCTTCCGGGCTGCCCAGCGGGCCAGGATGAACCCAACAGGCTGGGCCACCTATCAGGATGAGCTGTACCCATCGAGTTGGGCCGGGTTGACCCAGACTGGGTCAGACCAAACTCGGACCCACTTCGAATCGTTTACTCTCTTCTGGCCATTACTTTGGCACCGGACGTCCGTTTGATGAACTGTCAGCGGTGCTGGAAATCTTGGAGTGCGACGATCCCTTTGATTATACCCCATTGGTGATTTGGATTATGATTGGGTACAGTCAGGTTGGATCGAGCACGAATCCAACCGGTCCCCCAGGACTAAAAGGCTAATAACTCACAGATCGGGCATCCGATTGACGCACTGTCTGTTGCGTTGAGACCCCTATGACATGGAGGTCCTTTGAAATAATTATTCGTGGGACTTCATCGCAGTTGTAGTATCGACCAGTGGCTTGGGGAGTGGACCCTCCAAGAGATGAGAAAGCCTAGTGCGGGAACCCAGTAGCTGGTTGTGATGAGAAGAGTGACTAGAGATCCTGTGTGGGTCAGCTCCTAGGGATCCTGTATGGGTCAGCTCCTAGTGATCCTACGTGGGTCAGCTCCTAGCGATCCTATGTGGGTCAGCTCCTAGCAATCCTGTGTGGGTTATCTCCTAGTGATCTTGTGTGGGTCATATCCTAGCGATCCTGTGTCGGTCAGCTCCTAGCGATCCTGTGTGGGTCACCTTTTAGAGATTCTATGTAGGTTAGCAGCAGATCCTCTTAACAGAGTAAGTTGATTCGGTAGTTATAACTAATCATCTCTACTACCGTACCTAAGTTATACCTGGTGTGATCTGAGTTTGTACCTATGAGGTACTTTCCTTTGTTGTAATACCTTGGGGTTATTCTTCTGTGTGGCGTACTTGTGTGGTACTTTCCTTTGTAGTTTCCCTTCCTTTGTGGAATATTTGATCTTTGGTATTTGATTTGGACTCTGTGTTTTCCTCATGATTGAGATGAGTTTAATTGATAACTTACGTATATGTATGGGCATATACCTAAGTCGGGTTTTCATTGGTTTAAATTCTTTGTGGTTTATCCTTTGTGGATTTTTGTAAGACCGTAAGGGTCTTAGGGTCCCTAATAAGTATCGTTATACTCACCCCTACACGGGCTATGCCCACAAATCATTGTGTTAGATACAGATAATGGACAGCATTGATCGAGGTTGAGAGTACCAGTACTGGATGGTGCTCGTAGGTGGACCATACGGCGTGTCAGTACGTAGAGGAGACGGGTGGGCATGGAGTGTTTTAGAGGCGATCTGTACCTACCCTTCAGGTTGGAACCCAGAGGACAACCCAGTAGCTTCCTTTCTTTTTTCTTAAGTTGTATTTTATTTTAGTTGTACTTGTACTATTACTGTTGGTCTTGTATTCTGGCCCCTTTTTACTTTAAGCACTCTTTTTTCTATACTATTGACTTGTGTTCGTATCTTGTTGTGTGCTTGGTTGCGTGTGTTTACAGGTTATAAAGGAAATGCCTTCCCAGTTTTATGGAATAAGCCTTTGGTGCTAGTCTCTAGCCTTTGGCCTATGGAAGGCGGGCTTGGGGTTAGTCACAGCATAGGCCCCGAGGGACAGGTCATGACATGACGTGTCGCGAATAGCTTTCTAGAGCAGGTATGAGTTTTATGAGTTTGTGTTGATGCTATTTGGATTGACCAATGCACAAGATGTGTTCACAGATTTAATGAAATGAATATTTCACCCATACTTTGATTAGTTTTTAGTTGTATTTGTTGATGACATCTTGGTGTACTTAAGAAATATTGATGATCATGACAAGTATATTGACATCATACCAAGTACACTAAGAGAGCATATGTTGTACACCAAGCAAACGAAATATCAGTTCTAGATTGATAAAGTGAATTTCTTGGGACACATCATTTTTGAGTTAGGTGTGTCAGTGGATCCAAATAAAGTACAGGTTTTCATGTCTTAGTAGTAGCCCCAGAATGTTTCTGATGTTTATAGTTTTTTGGGATTGGCCGGTTATTACTGAAGTTTCATTAGAGATTTCTACCATTTGAAACCACCACTCTCAGGCTTAACCAAAAAATGATTTAAGTTTGATTGGTTAGTGGCATGTGAGAATGCATTTGGATAATTGATAGGTGGTTGACTACCTCACCAATTTTGATCTTACTCAAACTAGGTAAGAGGTACACCTTGTTTTGTGATGCGTCTGGCATTGTACTTGGGGTAGAGTTGATGTAGGATGATCAGGTTATAGCATATGGGTTGAGATAGTTGAGGCATCATGAAAGGAATTAACCAACTCATGTTATTGAGTTGGACTTCATAGTTTATGCCTTAAAATTTTGGAGGCATTACTTATTGGGAGAGTGGTTTAGGATTTTTACCGATCATAAAATTCTTAAGTACATCTTCTCTTAGCGGGATCTAAATCTTCGATAAAAAAGGTGGTTCGAGTAACTACAATCATTTGATTTTGATTTTTTTTATGCATCAAGAAAAGGGAATAGTATTGCGGATGATCTGAGCCATAAGACTCAGAATCATGTGGTTCAGGAATCCAACTCTTATTTTATAATGATGGACTTGTTTGATGATATGCACCTAGAATTATGGGATGGGCATGGGAAAATAAACCTCACTTCTATAGAAATAGAGTCCATACTTTTTATTTGGGTCAAGGAAGGTTAGTTGGAGGACTTGGAGTGTCTGTCTATGAAGGAAAGTCTTAATGGTGTGGATTCACCTTATAGTTGGGCTATTGGTGATGATAGGATTGTCATTGTTTGTGGTCATGTGGTTGTGCAAGTTTGTATGTGGGAAGAGTTGATGCACGATTTCCATGAAACAAAGTGGATAGTACATCCCAGTTTGACTAAAATGTATAATGATATTTGTAGGTAGTATTGGTGGATAGGAATTAAGAAGGAATTTTTTGGTTTTGTGGCATGATTCCTTACCTTTCAATAGGTTAATTTTGAGCATCAGCACCCAAGTGGTTTGTTATAGTCATTGTTTGTTATGGAATGGAAGTGGAATGAAATAATGATATACTTTTTAGTAAGTCTTACTAGGATTCCTTAGAATAATGATGAAGTTTGGGTAGTTGTGGATCAGTTGACTAATGTGGATCATTTCATTCCAATCAAAGAGACTTACATAGTTAATCAGTTGGGTGAGTTATACCATTGTTTTGGATCATGATCTATGTTTCGCATCACACTTATGGTAGGAGTTATAGAAATCACTTGGTACCCAAGTGTTTTTTAGTATAACTTTTCACCCGTAGATGGATGGGAAGTCAAATCATGTGATTCAGGTGTTAGAGGACATGTTGAGATCTTGTGTCCTGTATTTATATGGTTCATGGGTAAAACATTTATCACTTGTTGAGTTTTTCTACAAAAACAAATTCAGGCTACGATTAAAATGGAACCTTTTGAGTAACTCTATGAGAGACCATGTAGATCTCTATTATGTTGGTTAGAAGCTAGGGAGTCTAATCTATTAGGATCGAGACTCATGAAAGAGATGTCAAAAATCTTCGATTGATTCAGAAGTGCATGAAAACGGATCAAAGTAGGCAGAATTCATATGTAGATCATCATTATAGACCTCTTGAGTTTATGGTGGATTATAGTGTTTTTATTCAAGTTTCACCAAGGCTGGGTCACCATCGGATTTGGAAACAAGGTAATTTGGATCCCAGGTATGTGGGACCATTTGAGATCATGGATAGGATCATATAGGTGGCTTACCAATTGGATCTTCCATAGCAGTATCATGGAATGCACAATGTTTTTCATGTCTCACAACTCTGGAAGTATCACACTAATCCATTTCATTTGATAAATGTTGGAGATGTTGAGCTTGAGGCTGATGTGTCCTTTGAGGAGCATCTGGTTTGTATTGTGGATCGTAGCGATAAGGTCTTGTGATAAAAGGTTGGGCCTTTAGTGTATGTTTTGTGGCTGCATAGTAATGTTTAGGAAGAAACATGGGAGTAAGAATCAGATATGTGGTCCTAGAGATCTGATCTCTTTTCTTTATAAACTCAATAATTATCGAGAAGATCGGCTTAAGGACAATTTGTCATAATATGGAGAGGTTGTAAGATCCTAGACTTAATGGAGGTATTTATTGTTTAAATTTTGATTTTAATCTATTTTTTTAGGATAATGAAATGTTTCTTGGGTGTATGAGGGGCCTCAGGGGTGTTTTGGGGATTCAGAACATGAAATAGATGGAAAAATGAGCTTTTTGGGCATGCTTCAGAGTTTTCACATGGTAAGTGAAAATTGTGTGAGGGGAGGGACAAATCATGCGATTTGAGATAGTGGCATATCACATAGTTGGTGCATGACTTGTCAAACTATGTGACCTCCCCAAGTAAATATTCGATAATTGTATTACCAAACTTCCCTTGGACAGTGTCTTACATGTGGTTTGCGCATGATTTGGTAAATAATGTGGGTAAACCATGCGGCCCCATAAATTTAGAAAAAAATTACAAAATTTCTACCTTGTGTTTTTATGTTATAACTCAAGATTATCCTCCATTTCACCTCCTGTAACACTAAGGATTAACCCTAGAAATTAAAGCTTTAATGAGGTGATTCTTCTTTGATCCTAATATATTTTGAATGTCGTCGGTTACAGATCGAAGCTCTGGGTAAATCTAATCCATCTCTTGCTTCTCTTTTGGGTTTAGTGTTTATATCTTTCTCTTATCTCCATCTAAAGCTTAAAACCCCCTTTTTCCAATGATATCTAGGTTGAGGATTCAAAGGGTGGTTGAATTGGGATCTAAGTCTACTATTGAGAGTGTTTTCATCAATGGGGATGAGGTAGGTTGTATACAAGTTATATCTCATAGTTTTTTTAGATTTGTGCATGTTTGGTTTTGTTCTTGGTCACCTCTTGTTGTGATTTTGATTCCTTTGGTGAGGTTTGGTAAAATGGGTGTCTAAATGATGGATAGAAACCCTCATGGTCCCCATGGGACACATCGATAAGGATTTCACCAATTTTGGGCCACCCATGGACCTAGGAGTTTTTTAGGTAAGTGCAAGGTAATTGTGTGATAATGTAGAGCCCTTGTTGAGTATGTTGATGTGTATAATGGAAGTGTAAATGGAATATGGGTAATGTTTCTAGTGTTGGTAATGAATTAAAGGTCTATTTTTCATTTCAATAAAATGGGTTAATTAGGTTAATTGAGATTGTGACTTGTGTCTTATGAATTATGATAGAAATGTTTAAGGGAGTTAGTGCATAAGAAGCGGTCAATATGTTAAATTGGTAATGGAATGTGAAATAAGAATTATGTTAAATAGAATTTCATAAGGGAATTGAGGGATATATGAAATGGGTTTATATTATGGAACTATTAAATATGCTTAGTGAGCTAAGCATGGGAATTGGGAATTGGAATAAATGGGTTGAGTAATGTAAATGGAAAATGTGTTAATGGGTTATGGAATAATATTAATTCCCATGTTGATTTTTATGAATTATGATAGTTATATATATTGGTTGTGTTAGTTGTGACATGTTTTATGTGTGGTGAATGGATGAATAATAATGTTCACATGGATTGAGGTTCGGGATAAAGGACTGAGGCTCCTCCCACGGGTCAAGTTGGACTAATTCTCGAACTCCACCCACAATGCACAAGTTAGGGAAGGGGATGAAGCTCTATTCCCCTAACGATTTCATACCACCTAGATTGAGGCTTTGTGGTGAGGGTATAGTGTTGGTTATGATATGTTATTCTTAGTGATATAGGGTCTTGAATTATTTCCTTATTCAGAATGATAAATTCCATGAATTTTTTTGTGAATGATGTAAATTCATAACCCATGAATTACATTTCATTGATTATCTAAGTAATAAAGAAGATACACATAATGAATTTGGATATATGGTTAGAAATGGTTAAGTAAATATTGATAATTAGTGTCCCAAACTATGTTTCATTTATTTTTCATCTATTTAATACTTTTCATTTATTATATACCTATAGTCACTATCTATTTAGATTGTATATTTTGTAGACACTGTTGGTGGTGGCCTACTGAGTTGTACTCATACCCTGCCCGAGCCGCCATTGGGTACCCGAGCAGACTTCATGCTTGTAGGTGAGGATAAGGGTAAGGTCCCTATGCTAGGGAGTTGATTTGGGAATGTACATACATGGATGAGGTTCCAAACTTGGATTCATGATTTTTTTGGGGATTCCACTATTGTCTTTATTTTGGGTTTTGTTCACTTGGTATTGTGCCATGACATGGCATATTTACTATTGGTTGTGGTTGTGCCCAGTTTTGGGAAATGGTTATTTATGTATATTCATTGTTATTATATATTGTTTCTACTATTCTATTTATTTTCTGTTATGACTTACTCTGGTAAAGAAGGTATAGTCTCCCCATATGACTTTTAAACCCTTTCTACTAGTTAGAAACCTCTAGAGTACGGGGAGGCACACTTGAGGTCATGTGGCGACCCGGATCGGGGAACCGGTTTAGTGGATCTTGGGTCGGGGACTTTACATAAACACCCATTTTTTGAAATACACATTCAAAACTCAAAGAGGTTTCTAACTATCATACATTTTTCTAAAACATGTTTGAAAACAAACCATTTCCATAAAACTAGGCATGGTGTTCTAAAACCCCTTTTTAAAAACTCATACATTCTTATAGTTTAAAATACAAACCATTATAACTTTTCTCATTTGAGAATAATTTTCAAGATCATTATTAAAATAGTTTGAAAACACTTCAAAATAATGCTTTCATTTTTTTCCTTCTTTAAAAACATTTCACAATCCCTTTTCAAAAAATCTAAAAATGAAACCATACAAAGATGGAAGAAATCACATGATCAAGAACAAATATGTCAAGTTGCACAACATAGGGAAAATGACCAGAAAGTATGTGCCAAACAATAATATAAATAGTAAGGGATACAATAGAAGCAGATATATAAAACCCATAAATGATTCTAAAAAGGATTCTAGTTTCATGGGCATCATCACTAGGATTTATTAATAAAAGGACTTGAACTGGGGATAAGGAAACTAGTTCATCACTACTAAACCAATCTACACCCCCATAAGTCCCATCAAATTAGGTAATAAATAATAAAAATCCCCACATGGGATCACAAGATACAATGGTCATACAATAATAAAAGGGTCTTAAGAGGGTATCACACCTTTTTTGAAAAATCCTTTTTCATAAAATTTAAAATGGGACTTATTTTAAAAAAAATGATTGGAATGAAAAGTAATTTTATCATTTATAAAATCCATCTCAATCTACTCTTCAGAATAATTTTATCAAAACACATTTGAAACTTAAATGGGAATTCACAATAACCTTTAAATAGACCTTGGAAACCATTAAAAGACACAATAAGTTTAAAATACCAATCCACATGAGAAAACACACCCTTTTGAATTAACCAAGGCTAAAAAAAGATTTAAAATATAGATCACAAGGGTTAACCCACCACTTTAAAAATAAAACAACATTTCCCAACATTTTTAACACTTTAAAATCACCCAAACTCTTAGTTTGAAATTCAATTAACAAAAGGGGTGTTCTCACATTTGAAGAATATAGTTTCATGAACTTTATGAATATGAATCTTGGAAATTTATAGATCCCATGAAGAATTTTAAAATATGAAAAAAATTAATTTTAAAAATATGAATTTAATAAGAAGAATATCATTTCACTCCCATACTTCTATAGAATCCTTAGATACTCTCCTCATTATGACCACCCCTTCCCTGAATCTAAACATTATTCTTGGTGATTCTCCATTAAAACTAAAGGTATGCATTAAATAAGTGGCCATTATCTCTTCTTTCCACCTCATTTCTCCATATTTATCCATTCTATTTCTCTCCTATGGTCATAGTAGCCATGTGTTGAAAATTTTATGGGATTTACTTAGGGATTTGTTTTCTAGGGAATCTTGTAAATCACTAGGAATATTTACTATTCTCTTTTGGTATTTTAACAAAGATTGATAATTAAGTCAATGATTACCGGTAGGTGTCCCTATGTTAATCCCTTAACCTTATAAAACAATAAAGTACATGATGCAATTGATTTTTCTTGGTTTACAAAAATTAAGATACATCCAAGGAGTATATATAAATGATTTATTGATGTAATAAAATCCACTAAGTTCACAAATTGTATAAGTTTTACAATAGAATCATTATCCCTTTTGTTTACAAATGCACCTAAAGATAAATGTTCACTTATTTATTATAGAATAGAGACTCACTAACCCTGAAGTGTATGAGTTTGATCCTTACTAATCAAAAAATATATATTCTATTGGTAGATATTTTTATGACATCTTTATGAAATTTGATGAACTCCTTCTTATTCCTCCTCTTTTTTTGCTTTATTGATCAATAATAACCAAATCCTCACAGAATTTCTAGATTGTTTCTATTTATGTTCCTCTATAAATTATCTATAATTCCACACTCTTCATCAAATAATATTCAAACTCTTTACCCTCACTTCATAATAATTTATCAATGGTCATGATCTATCCATGTTTTTCATAGCCACTATGATTGTGATACTTTTCCATCCACCGTAATATATTTCCAAAGACAACCAATAGGGTGAAACTATATCTCCTATTATCACTTTACAACCTATAAGTTTGAAGGATTTTTAATTATTTAAATTCAAAAGAAATAACCTTTAGTATGGTGTAACATAGAGAAATACAATAAAATCCATTCAAAATTTATACTCCTCTAAAAAACACAGCACAATACATCTCTTTAACTCTAAATAGTGTGGAATGACCAAATCTGGATTTATATTTATAAAACTCATTATAAAATAATGAATAATATCACAATATAGTAAAAAGTTCATGACCTTCATTTATAGTGTAATACATAATCCAAAATGTATAGTTCTCAACACTTTTTTTAAGAAAAGTATCCCTTAACAAAACATAGTGTTATTACATCTCTGGAATTATCTTTATAATGAATACAATGAACCAAATATCATTCACCATAATCTAAAATGATTAATGCTTGTAAATAACTTAACAATCAATTAATTATTGGAACATACCATTCCTTGAACTATACCTTTGTGGGAGTGAGTGGCGGGGAAGGTGAGGGAAACAGAGGCGGCAGCGGGGGCAACAGAGGTGGTGGCAAAGCTCTGGTTCCCATGAAACCTTGAGGTGAGTATCCATGAAGGCAGGCAGTGGTGAAGGTAGAGGTGAAGGAGAAGGAGAAGGCGAGCAGCGGCAGAAGCATTGTGGTTCCACGAAGGCTTGAAGGTGCAAGGAAGATGACGATCTGTTAGGGGTTTTTTATAAGAAAATGAAAGGTTTTTGTCAGCACTTTCTTAAAAACCCTGATAAATGGTAGTTTTATCAGTGCTATAAGTATAACGCTGATAAATAATAGCATTATTAGGGCCTTTTTAGCACTGATAAATATTAATGTTAATAAATTATTTATATTATTATATATATTTATAAAATTATAACTATAATAATTACATTTATTATAATTTTATAATTATTTAAATAAATATATATTTATTTATAACTATAAAATTATAATATATATTTATCATACTTATAATTATAATTTTAAATAAATATTTATTTATTTAGATAATTATAAAATTATATTAAATATATTTATTATCAATATTTATTATAATTTTATAATTATTTAAATATATATATATATATATTTGTAATTATAATTATAAATAAATATATTTAAAAGTTATTTATATATAATTACAAATTTTTAATTATAAATATAATAAATATATTTATTATAATCTTATAATTATTTAAATAAATATATATTTATTTATATATATTAGGTGTTTGGGGGTACAATTATATTAAACACACACACACCAGAAACAGAGGCCTGAAAGGTAGGCCATAGCCCCCCTAAGGGATAGCCCACTAATCAAGCCTTATTATTTATTTATTTATAATTATAATTATAAATTAATAAATATTTATTTATAATTATAACATCATAATAAATATATTTACTATATTTAATATTTTATAATTATATATAATAAATATATTTATTACATATATATTAAGTGTTTGGGGGTAAAATTATATTAAACACACATAGACCACACACATAGGCCGGAAAGGTAGGTCATAGCTACTCCAAGGGATCATTCACCCATCAAGACTTATTTATTCAGTACATGACCCGAAGACCCAGTGGGCATGAAGCCCATTACATATCCTGAAGGCCTAGTGCAACGTAATGCCTGCATCATACTACATGTGTCACTGGGCTTGCGTCATGTATGCATCACCACCTGCTTATGTCATGGGTCATTCCTACATCACTGTCTGGCTGTGGAAATTCGTTCCCACCCAGATTTGAACCCGATTCTAATATAGGATAATGGGGATCCTTTTACCACTCGGTTAAGCCCCCAACTGTAAATATATTTATTATAATTTTATAATTATTTACATATATATATTATAATTATAATTATTTATATATAATTATATATATTATAACTATTATAAATATATTTATTATTATTTTATTATTATTTCAATATATATATATTTATTTATAATTATTATAATTATAAATATATATATATTTATATATTTATATTTATATTTATATAATTATATATATTAGGTGATTGGGCGTACAATTACATTAAACACACGCACACCACACACATAGACAGGAAAGGCAGGTCATAACCCCCCTAAGGGATAGCCCGCACTTCAAGCCTTATTTATTCAGTACATGGCCCGAAATCCCAGTGGACATGAATCCTGTTACATGGCCCAAAGGCCCACAAACTAGCCCGAAGACCCAGTGGGCATGAAGCCCATTATTTATTCAATACACGACCCATAGGCCCAGTGGGTATGAATCCCATTACATGGCTCGTAGGCCCAGTGGTCATTAAATCTCATTACATGGCACTGAAGGCCCATATTTTTTGCACAAAGGCCCTCCAGTGAATAGTGATACTATAATACTTGGGCTGTTACAGTGGCTGATACAGTTCTCTTCACTACTATAGTGTCACCAATCAACAGTTCCATCACTACTACAGAATGCTACAATACTTCTATAGTACCTGTGCCCAATGAGTTTTGAACCTCCATTTTTCATGTATTATTACAGGTTACTTACCACTAAGTCAAGCCCCAACTACAAAACGTGTGAATGGGTCACACACCTAGGCCCATTGGGGGCTCCTCCAAGTTAGTGTGTGCCACATGTTCCCCATCAAAGAAAATGGAATTTAATTTCCATGTTCATAATATGAACAGTGTCCGAGTCTGGAAGGACTCGAGCCTGTACCAGTTCCCCCAAACAGCGAGATGGTCCAACCGGTGAACCACTCGACTAACGCCCTAGGGGCATTGTATATAATTATAAATATATATATATATATATAATTATATTAAATGCATTTATTTTAATTTTATAATTATTTAAATATTTTTATATATAGTTATAATAATAATTATAAATAAATATATTTTAAAGGTATTTAAATATAATTAAAATTTTAATAAATATATTTATTACTTAAATATATTAATTGAAATTTTATAAATATTTAGGATAACATAATAAATTCATGGGTATTAACATGAATGAATAATATGGGAACATTCATAATGATGAATATATATATAGCATATGCATGTATATCATCATAATATAGGTAATCTTAAAATTTGGAATATAATACAAAATCACATAGAAAAATAAACTTTAGGATCATATACCGTCAATACTCACATGTCAATGTATTAAATATATTTATTATTTAAATATTTATTATAATTTTATAATTAAATATATATATATATATATAATCTTATTAATACTTTTTTTAAACATTATATATATATATATATATATATATTAATTATTAAAAAATATATATTATAATATATCAAATTTATATTAATTATAAACATTCATTTTTTAATTAATGTATAGATATAAACATTTTTTTAATATAATTATAATAATTATATATATATTAACAAAAAAAATTATTAAAAACTTTTATCAGCGCTAAGGATGGAGTTGATAAATATATCCTTTATCAGTGCTAAAAAAAGCACTCATAAAGGATACACCTTTATGAATGCTTGTTTTAGCACTCATAAAAGTGACCTTTATCAGTGCTTTTAGCTAGCACTGATAAAGGTCGGGATTTTATTAGGTCTTTCTTCTTAGTGCTGATAAAATTCAGTGCATCCCTTTCCCAAATCTTTGGTATTGTTCTATAAATACTTATAAAATTACAATAAATATATTTAAATAAATTAATATATTTATTATATTTATAATTATAAATTTTTAATTATATATAAATACTTTTTAAATATATTTATTTATACATTTAATTATAACTAAATATATATTTTTAAATAATTATAAAATTAAAATAAATACATTTATTATTAGTTTATAAATATATATATTTATATATTAATATATACTAAACAGGTCCATCTAGGAGCCAAATCTTTTAACAATTTATTAAAAAAAGAAAAGATAACAAGTACATGAAGAGGAGAAATGGAGAAAACAAGGGCAAGCCCACATACATAAGAAAAAAACACTTCAATCATTTCCATGATCATGATTTGATTCATGATTAAAGCCTTTAGCATCAGTAGATTCCCATTCTGACTGTGATTTCATCTAGCTGAAAAGTGAAATGTACTTCTCCTTAATATCCAATTTCTCTAGGGTGAGCCTAGAAGATTGAGAAGAACCACCTCATCCACACCCTCGAGATACATCCTCTTGATCATGTCTGCGGCCATGACCCTTTGGTTGCCTACTCCTTCTCCAAGTTTACTGAGGTAAATTCACATCATGTTTTCCCTATTCAGTAGTATCCATATCCTTATACCCCTAACTTACATCATCATTAAGTGAGTCAAAAACCTTAAAGTTGTTAGCCTCAGTGAAAATTTCCTAATTAGTTTTTATTTTAGAGAATCTATGTGATTCATGTCTAAAATCATGTTTCCTTGACATTTGAAACCCTTCATTGTCCACAATATGATTCCTTTTGCAGTTCACAAAAACATCCTTATCAATAAATTCCAACCTTTCTGACAAAGCAAAAACATCTATGACACTGTCTTTATGAACCTTTTGGACTGATGTCAAAGACTACTCACTAGCATTGAGATTCTTATCAGCAACAATTTCTGACCATAATTTCTTCATAATGGGTTGTTGCAAAAATATAGGTTTAGAACTAGGTTTCTACACATCATCCACAATATATTCACTTTCAATGGGAGTAAGTGGTGCAACCACAAACTGCATATGGGTATTTTACATACCAGTGTACAGCACTGCAACATCAGAAATATTTTGCTCATCCATATGCTGATGAGCTGCAAGGTCCTCATTTTTTTCTTGAATGATATTATCATTCATAGAATCATCAGCAGCGACCTGAACAACTTCATCTGTAGTAATATGGCCACCTGTGTTTGCTTCATGTGTAACAACAGGTTCACAATAGGCACCACCAACAGGTTTCTTCTCACCCAGATCAGGTTGAGATGACTTCAAGCCTTTCTTCATACAAAGATTTTTTATCATGGTCATGAGCATAATATAGTTCACAAACCATAAGTCTCCTAAAATAGTCCTTTTCATGGCCGATTACCCCACATATAGATAGAATTTTGGAAAATTTTCATAGAAAATATTTAACTTATACTCTTCATCATCAGTAGATAAATAAACTTTATCAACCTTTGTTGAACTTACATAAATTTCAACAAAAAATCTAGAAAAATCCCCATACCTTGCATCTTTTGTTTCTTTATCCATATTTATGGGTAAACCAAGTGACATCACCACATCATGGAGGATTCGTAGATGCCAAAGCATCCAGTGCAATCTATAAACAAGAACCTAAACCTGTGTAGAGGAATTACCTGCATTCAAAGGATCAAAACAATTGTCCCATTCTTTAATGTAAATAAATACTTGCTTCAAGGAGATAGATCCAAACCCCCAAGCTCATGATTTTAAATTCTATGATGGAAACAAGATATGGAAGAATCCATGACCCAAAGACACACAACACCAATTAGAAAAACCCCAAATTTTGACCAATCAATCAACCAACCCATCAATCTTCAAAGCAATTATTTAAATAATTATAAAATTATAATAAATATATATATTAGGTGTTTGGGGGAACAATTACATTAAAAACACACAACCAGAAATTTAGGTCATAGCCCCCCTAGGAGATAGTCCACCCATCAAGCCTTATTTATTCAATATATACAAATATTTATAATTATAATTATAAATGTGTGTGTGTGTGTTTAAATAATTATAAAACTATAATAAATATATTTATTATATATAATTATGAAATTATATATATAATAAATATATTTATTATAATTTTATAATTATAATTATTTATTTTTTTATTTATAGTTATAAGTATAAATAAATAAATATTTATTATATTTATAATAAAATTATAATAAATATTTATTATATTTATTTATAATTATAAAATTATAATAAATATTTTTATTATATTTATAATTATATAATTATATATAATAAATATATTAATTATATATATTAGGTGCTTGGGGTACAATTATATTTAACACACACTACACACACAGACTGGAAAGGCAGACCATAGCCCCCCCCAGAAATAGCTCACCCATCAAGCCTTATTTATTCAGTACATGGCCTAAAGGCCTAGTAGGCATGAAGCCCATAATATAGCCCAAAGGCCTAGTGCATTGTCATGTCTACATCATATTGTTTGTGTCATCAGACCTGCATCATGCCTGCGTCGCCATCTGCATGCGTCATGGGTCATGCCTGTATCACTGCCTACCTGCGTCATGCATAATGTCTGACTAATTACTTGCCTGTGAAAATTTTCTCCCACCTGGATTTGAACTCGGGTCTGATACAAGATTATGGGGAGCCTTTACCACTCGTATAATCCCTCAACTACAATAAATATATTAATTATATATAATTATATAAATATAAATATAATAAATATATTTATTATAATTTTATAATTATTTAAATAAATAAATTTATATTTATACATATAACAATAAATAAATATTTATTTTTTTATATTATAAAATTATAATAAATATATTTATTAGATTTATTAGATTTATAATTTTATAATTATATATAATTATATAAATATATAAATATATTTATAAATATATTTATTATATGTATAATTATAAATAAATATTTATTTATTTTTAGTTATAATTATAAATAAAAATATATTTATTTATTTATTATATATATAATTTTATAAATATATATAATAATATTAATAAATTATTAATATTAGATCTTTATTAGCACTTTTTTAGCACTGATAAAGATATCTCTTTATTAGCACTAAAAAAATGCTGATAATACCATGTTTTATCAGCGCTATAATTATAGCGTTGATAAAGACATGTTTTATCACTGGTGATAAAAGGTTATCTTTATTAGCACTAAATAGTGCTGATAAAGAGCAGTTTTATCAACACTTTATATATTAGCACTGATAAAAGAACTCTTTATCAATGCTGATAAAAACCTTGTGTATTCTTATAAAAAACCCTAACAGATCATCATCTTCCTCACACCTTCAAGCTTTTTGGAACTATAGTGGTACTACCACCGTTCGCCTTCGACTTTTCCTTCGCCTTCGCCTTAGTCGCTGCTCGCCTCCACCTTCATCGCTCGTCATCATCACTTTCTATCACCACCCATCATCACCGCTCACCTTTGTCGTCGTCGTAGCTCTCTACCGCCATCTCCCCCAACCAAACCTATGCCACTCTTCATAAATGAATCATCACTGATCGAAGGTATGATGTTATTGCTTCTCCATTTTTTAGATTCATGAATGTTCGTAGTCTTGTACTTTTGGGTTTTGGGGAATTTGAAAATGTTATGGTTAGATCGTTGATTATCCATGTGTATTGGGACTCAATAAAGGTGTTAGGGGTTCCATTTTAGGCTATGAATTGAGTCTTAGGAGTGGCTCTATTTTGAGGCTGAGTTTACTATAGTTTTTCAGTATTTGGTATGTTTATAAAAAGTGTGTATGTGGTGAAAAGGGATTGGAAATGATTTGAGGTGAATTTGGTCATATTTTTAAGTTTTAGTAGTTTTCTAAAAATTTGGATTAGTCAAAAACCTTGCATATGAAAAAATATATATAATACATATGTTGTATGAATGTTATAATTTTCAAACTGGTTAGTTGTGTGAAATCATTTTTCCAATTAATTGTTGGAACTACTAGAAGTGGAGAATTCATAATTTATCTTTTGATTCTGGATTATAATGATGGAGTGGCATAGCCAATGCCCATATGTAAGGGTCCCTATACATAAGAGTCCCATTTTTTCTAAAAATTTAGTGTGACAAATTTGTTTTTGATTTTATAAAATATGGATAAAATGATTACAATAAATAAAAAGAGGTTTTAGGTAATTTTTTTAGAATATAGTAAGCATGCCTTAAATTGTTCTCTCATTCCTAATTTCATCTCCAATTGGGATATTCATTAAATATTGTTAGATATTCATGTCATTTGATACACGTAGAAACCATGGGTAAGGTTAGCATTCCTTGATCATATATTCCATGGTTTATCTCATTGTTTTTTAGATTTAGGCAAACTAAACCAATTTGTGCCTATTTTAAAGGTTTTCTCTATTTTTCTTGATTTCAGTAATGTGTGACTAAATTAGCCAATGATATTCAATGAGAATCATCCAACATGCATAAATTAGGTGGTCCCTAAGTTATCCTTTAAGGATACCCTCGTTCTATGTGTGTATGATGTGTGTTAGTGTCTACGTAATGTGTGATGGACCTAAAAATTAAATTAATGGTATATATATTAGTTTCATGTAAAAAAATTATTATTTAGGTTATGAGGCATCCACTAATAAAATTAAATATTAGATCATTGGAAACTAAGAAAGTCATTCCTTGGAATAATAAGAAATTAATTATAGGAGGCAACATGAAGAGTGACATAAGTGAATCTATTATCATGTCTCTAAAAATATATGCCCTATGAAAATACCTAAGATGAGAACAAGTGGTAAATGGGTAAGAAAGGTGGTAACCCTACTTGAATATGGATATAGAACTTTGGTTGGAAATGTTCCAACCTCTTGAATTTAATATTGATATTTTAATCTAGGATTTAATTGTGACCTGTTTATAACTTGGTTATATTTAATTTTGAAATATTATTAAGATCTCAAATCATCTTTTGCTTACTTGACATCTTCTTTTTAGGGATTTATATCGGGAACTAATATTCTGTGAGATTTTGGGGATGGTTATAGGGTGGGGTTTTATTCCCTCTGGGTGATAAGAAAACAGTATATTAAGATGGTTCTGGGTGGGGCTCTCCTCCCCCAAAGGGTAATAATATGAGATGGGTCAGGAGTAGAGCGCTCCAATCTGAGGGGTTTTTGAAAAAAACCATTGTATCCAATGGTTTTTCATAAATATTATCTTACCTATTATTTTTAATAAATTATACCCATTTAAAATTCTCAGTTTATATCCCAAAATTTCAAAAAAAATCCCTAGATTTATTCAAAACCATGAAATTCAAATTTTAATTCCTAAAAGAGTTAGAGAAGTATTTGTATCCATTTAAAATTCCACTTCAAAACTCCTTCTTAAATTTCAAATTTTATCTTACACATAACATTTTAAATCTAATCACTTTACATTTAAAAAAATTACTCACATCACTGTATTAAATCCCTTAGATCTCATGTAACAACCCATATTTTCTCAAAGGTACAGATTGTTGTTTTAAAAAAATATAATAATTTATTTTTTTATTTGTGAAACCGTTATTTTATTCAATAGCCTTATTTTCTATTATGAAAAGGGTTTTCAAATAATGTATTTTTTATTTTTTTCCCACTATTACATTCAATATTTGTATTTCATTAGTTTTTTATAATGTAAATGTGATTTTATACTTAATTTATACTCATACAAAAAGGGTTTTGATCATTAAAAATATGAAGTGAAACATATTTTTTAAAATTGAAATATCCTCTATTATATTTATAAATTTCCTTTAATTATTTTTTGTTTTTGATCATGTGGGATGATAAACCATTTTACAATATTTCCATTTTATTTAAAGAAATTCATGAGATCCATATTCAATTGAATATATTTTGTGTATTTATTTTGTTAAATATTAATATTACTAAATCAAATAGAAAATATATAAATAGAGAATTGATGGATGATAATCGTATGAAAAAAGAGTATGAAGGTGAGTGAAAGAGTTCATAAAGTTTGCAAAAGATCATGCATATTACCCTTCTCAATTATTCTAGAGGAGTTGGTAGAACACTCGATCTATCACGGAATTGATCGAAGTTTTAAATGTTGGAGTAGACATAGGGAAAAAGTGAATATAGATACTGACTAGTATAACACTGTTTTATGGATCATCTGATATGACTACAAGTGTGCACAACAAAGAAGACTGTATTGAGGATGTGATTACAAGTGTGAATGATGATGAAGATATTATTGAGAATATGAAAATTATAGTTGAAAATGAACATCATGGTTGTCCAAAATTGTTTAAAAAGTTAAAGATTTGTGAAAATACATCATTGTATGTTCGTTGCACCAAATATACAGAATTTTCAGCCATAATAAAGTTGTATAATGTGAAAGTAGGCAACAGATGGAGTGATTCTCGTTTTACTGAAATTCTTGATCACTTGAATGATATGATTCCAAAAGATAATGATCTGCCTATAGAAACATACGATGTTGAATGAATTCTATATTCGATGGGTATGATCTTTATAAGAATACATGCCTACCCAAATGACTGTATACTATTTCTTAATGACCACAAATCACTTAAAGAATGCCCAAAGTGTGATGCGTATCTATACAATAAAGATGAATAGGGTCCTATGAAAGTTGTATGGTACTTTCCAATCATTCCAAGGTTTAGGCTCCTATATGGAGGTAGAGGGACAGCAAGGTAATTGGAATGGCATATAGATACAAGAAATAAATATGGGAAACTTCATCAACCAGTAAACACCCCTTAGTGAAAGAGAATTGATCACAAATATCCTGAATTTGGAAATGATCTGAGAAACCATTATCTTACATTATCTACAGATGGAGTGAATAATTTTGGTTTTAAAAGAAGCACTCGTAGTACATGGCTGGTTATATTGGTAAATTATAACTTTCCATCATGGTTATACATGAAATGAAAATAAATCATGTTATCTATTCTTATATCAGGACCAAAACATTCAAATAATGATATTAATGTTTATTTAGATCCATTGGTTGAATATTTGAAATTATTGTGGGATTCAGGTGTTGTTTTGTATGATGATTATAGAAATAAAGATTTCATGTTGAGATCCATGTTTTATGGGATGATAAATGACTTTACTGCTTATGAGAATTTGTCAGGATATAGAATTAAAGGAACTCAAGGGTGTCCCATTTGTGAATAGGGTTCATAGTCAATTAGGTTGAAACATTCATTGAATACTGTGGTTCTAGTACATCGCATATTTCTACCCTAACAACATAAGTACCAATATTGGATGACATCATTCGATGGGAATTCAGAAGAACGTATAGCACTATCTCCACTAATGGCTGATCAACTTCTTGAGAAAGTAAAATATGTGGACACTACTTTTGGTAATCAGTTTTCAAAAAAACTTATGAAAACCAATTAGAAAAAGTGATCAGTTTTTTTTTAATTACCAAACTGGAATTTTCTATAAGTCAGAAATTTTCTTGATGTTATGCATGTTGAAAAAAAATGTATGTGATACTGTAATTGGTATGTTACTAAATGCAACAAGAAAAACAAAGGATATAATTAAGGCTAGGTTGGACATGGTTGACTTGGGAATACGGTAAGATTTGGTACCAGTGAAAGGTGAAAATGAAATTTTCTTCCTCCAACTACTTACACTCTTTCCATACATAAGAGATATCAGTTTTTTAACTTCTTGAAAAACATAAAGGTTCCATAGGGTTATTCATTGAATATCAATAATATCGTGTCAATGACTGATTTAAAGTTAAAGGTTTTGAAATCACATGACTTCCATGTTTTGATACAAGATATAATTCTTGTAGATTTACATTGCATTTTTTCCAAGAATTTTTATCATACAATAACCAAGCTTTATTTATTTTTCAAAGCTATATGCAAAAAATTTATAGACCTGTAAAAATTGCCAACTACGAAAAAGTAAATTGATGTCATATTATGTGAATTGGAAGTTTTATTCCCACCAACATTCTTTGATATGATGGTTCACTTGATGCTTCACTTGGAGAGAGATATTAGACTATGTGGTCCTATACAGTATAAATGGATGTACCACATTGAATGGTATATGAAGATTTTGAAAGGGTATGTTAAAAATCAAAGTCGTCCAGAGAGTTGCATTGTAAAGTGGTATATTATTGAGTAAGTCATTGAATTTTGTACCGACTATCTGTCTTGTGTGGAAAGCATTGGTCTACCGAAATATCATCACACTGGGCATATTATGGGTGACATAATTTCTAGAAGATATTTTGTCACAATCAATATTACGGATCGGGATCAGTCCTACCTTTACATTTTTCATAATAGTTTAGAGGTTTCCCCATATGTTTAAACCCACAAAGAAATTATTAGGTATTTGAATCCATCAAGGGATGAAATATGGATATCAAATACACATAATAAATAGTTTATAGAACCGTTTTGAAACCATATGTTTAAGGAGTAAGATGAAAATCCAAATTCAATTTCAGAATGACTTCGATGGATAGCCATAATACCAAGTGTGTGTGTATTATATTACAATGGTAATGTAATTAATGGCTATACGTTCTATAAAAATGAACATGATGAAGTCAGTACCATGAAAAATTGTGGAGTTACCCTTGTGTTTGAAGTAATGTATGTTTCTGGTACTAAGGATAAAAAAAATTTATGCAAATATGTCATATTTTGACATCATCAAACAAATATGGGATTTGGGTTATACAAAATTACAAGTGTCAATTTTTCAATGAAAGTGGGTTGATAACAGGAGTGCTATTAAAATAGATGAATTGAGATTCATGAAAGTAGATTTCAGTAAGGAAGGGTACAAAGATGAACCATTTATAATGGAATCGTAGGTAGTAAAAGTATTTTATGTTCCAAATCCCGTAAATTGAAAGTGGTCAATTGTTCTGTTATCGACCAAAATCATTGAAGGATCAGATGAAAATTCAATTGAGGATGACCCTTTCATTGGGGTGTTATAATCATTTTGTAGTGGTCCCAATGTGGAAAAAACTTTATATCGAAGGAGATCACAATGAAGGGATTTGGATATTCGATATAGGGGTCAAATATCTTCAACCTTTAAAAAAATCAATAACTGGGTTAATTTTTTTATAATATACATTGTGTTACCTCATGTTATTATCTATTCAATGATGTATTTATGTAATCTAAATTAAATGTTGAACCAATTCTGCAGATAATGACTTAAATATGTTTTGATTCTATCAATCCTAAGGAACAATGGGTTTCTCAACCTATTGCAGCTTCCAGTGTAGAGGAACAACAGGTTTCTCAACCTATTTTTGCTCCTAGTGTAGAGGAACAATGGGATTCTACACATACCAATGCTACCAATCCATAGGAAGTATATATTGATGATGTTGAATTATAGGGGAAACAACTCAATAACAACCAATGCGTGAAGATCCCACCCCACCCCCACTAGCTTTGAGGTGAGTCATTCCCCTCAAAGAGGTGTCTTAGTTGAGGTAATAAATATTCTAATAATTGTTTCTGTGAAATGTGAATTATAAAAACACTAATACCTTTCCTATACTAATATTCTACATTGTGAAAAAGACTGTCATTTATCTCTATAAACACCCACCCATATCCTTGTAGTGAGGACTACAGTGTTCAATATCCAAGATGACCATATACATAATATACCACTTCTAAAAAGCCATGTGAGAGTGGAAATTAGCATAGATCATGAGTTGAGCATCAAGCTACCTATTCCACTTGATGATGAAAATATTCATACAGTCGACCAAGCTATTGGAACATTCGTCACATGTCCATCGGATCTTGTAAATACTCATTTTGACAAGGAGGTATTCATTTACAATTTATTTTTCATGCTAAACCTTTAACAATTAATGAAAAAACGAATGAATAGATGAATGTTATTATAAAAGGACAAAGGTAAGGGGGTGAAATGAATGGTCAACTCAAAACCATCTAAAGGATCAACCAACCGATCGAAAATATATTATGAAAACACCTTTACCCCACCTATTCAATATTTACATTTAATAACATTGAACGTTCATGAAGATAAAAGGTTATAAAATGGTAGTAATCACATAGTTAATTTTGAAGAAAAAATATATGAAGATGACATTATATAATATATTTATATTGATAATGTTAATGAAATCCTCAAATATGAATGTCTAGGAGGCTCAGTTGTAAATGTATACATGAGGTATGTTTTCATGATTTTTTTTCAAAAGCTAATATACTATATTAATTATAACTAAATACATTTCATGTTTTTTGAAGACATATATATCAATACCAATTGAAGGGATTACCCCATGACCATAAATTTGGACTCATTAGTCCTCAAGTCACTTCTATAGAACAACCTGAAATAGATTCAATAAAAATAAATTAAATATTAAAAAAATTGGCCAAATCATTTGAAAGAAAACTTACTAATGATGTACTCTTATTAATACCAATGATGTAGGGGTAAAAATCTAAAATTTAATCATATAAAATATATTTTCATTTCTTTCATTACATATTCCTTTTTAGGTTTTTAGGAAACATTGGATGCTCATTACGGTCAATTTAGACACTAAAAATATTTATTTCCTGGATTCACTACAAGGATATCCAAAAAACAGACCACACATGATGTCATTTGTCAATTTTTAATACACCACATCCAAATTTTAGAACTAAACTTCAAGATATATAATTTATATAATATTTTAATGAGAATTATATTATGATAGGATGATGTTTAAATATCATAAAATTCATGGCATGAGGACTGGAATTAAGTACAAGGAGCTTGATAAGTTCTAAAACTAGACAAGTATCAAGGTATATATAATAATATTTAACAATCTAAACTCATATAAAAAAATTACTTATTTTTCTCAAAGATTTTGCAGTGTCTAAAATAAACAAATGGAAAATATTGGGGTTATTATGTTCATAAATTTATAAGAGAGATCATATTCCATCAACAAACTAGAATCACTGAAGAGGTATTTTCAAAGATAATTATTATTTCATTTAAAATATTTATTAATCCTTTGTGTAATTATATTTTTCCAGTACTAATATGACTTCCAAAAAAATCATATTCACAAGATAGAATATATTTTTTTAGAAACCAATGGGCATCATACCTGATGGAAGAATGTACAAAAATAACATGAAGATGCGACTTCCATATAAGTAATGTATTGTTTCATATTTATGTTTAATTTATTTATTTTTATTATTACTCACATAAGAATTTTTTTCTTATATAGGTGGATTCCTTTGTTTGATTTGGGGTGGTTTGTTCAAAGCTGCTCATGTGCGTGAGAAATTAGACTTCATGGCTGCACATGAGATAATGACAATAAGGAAATGGGTCAAGAATGTATACAACCACCATGAAAATTTAATTCATACTACTTATTTAATTAATTTTTTCATCATTTTATCTACTAATTGTAAGTTATATTTCTTATCATTTTTATCTAATACTTATTTAGTTTTTTTTCACAAATCTTTTGGGAAGTCATATTTTTCTTTCAACTATCTTCAACAATACACAAAAGTGATAACATGCTTCTTTATGCCAATGTTACCACACTTTCCATTGCTTTTCTTTATTTAGATTCCAACAATGCATGTTGATTCGATGTTATTACCCAAAAAACCTTTCTCGATGTTAAAAACTAAAAGAGTAAAGGAAGGTTTTTTGGATAAGAAAATCAACTGAATATGTAGTGTTGGCAGTTAGATAAAGAAATATGATGGAAAGTGTGGTAACATTGACATTTAATATTGTTTTTATACTTTAAGGCAATAATACATAAGTCATTTGGGATTTATAGGAGTTAAATACACCTCAATTTGACACACAGTGTTACCAGAATGACTCCAGGTGCGTCTTTTTATTTAAAATTAACTTTAATTTTAGTAAAAAGGACCACTGACATACTAAAAACTTAAAAAACACATTTATATTGTTTTTATACTTTAGTAAAATGATCCATAAGTCATTTATAATGTGTAAAAATCATTCAAACCTCAATCTTACACATGGTGTGATTGGTATGACCCCAAACACATCTTTTTATTTAAAATTGACATTGATTTTATTAAAAAATAAAACTCACGTACTCAAAACTAAGAAAAAAAATTCAGATTATTTTCATACTTTAGTAAAATGATTCATAAGTCATTTTTAATGTGTAATAATAATTTGTACCTCAATACAATACACTATGTGCCTGGTATGACTCAAAGTGTCCATTATCAGTTTAAAATTAACATTTTACTTCAAAAGTGTCACTCACTGAAAACCAATAAAATGAAATTATATTGTCTTGATAATTTATTAAAACAATTCATAAGTCATTTTTGACATGTAGGAAGCAGTCTCACATCCAACTAACATATGATGTGACCGGTATGACTCAAAGTTCGTGTTTCCAATTTCAAATGATATTTTATTAAAAAACACAAGTGACATTATAAAAACCAAGAAAATGAATAAAAATTATTTTGGTACTTTAATAAAATTATACATAAGTCATTTTTTATATGTACGAATCAGCCTCACCTCAATCTGATGCACAGTGTGACCGGTAAATTCTAAGTGTATCCATTTATTTAAAATTGATATTAATTTAAGTAGAAAAAGACAACTAATATACTCAAAACCAATAAAACATGTTCATATTGTTTTAAAAATTTAGTAAAATTATAAATAATACATTTTTTACATGTTGGAATCAACCTCACCTCAATATGATAAATGATGTTCCCTGTATGACTCAAAGTTCCATTTATCAGTTTAAAATTGATATTTTAGTTCAAAAAGTGTCACTCACTAAAAATGAGAAAACGTGTTCATATTATATTAATAATTTATTAAAATTATACATAATTAATTTTTGACATGTATGAATTATTCTCACATAAAAACAACACACGATGTGACCGGTATGACTCAAAGTAAGCGTTTCTGGTTTCAAATGGCATTTTAGTAAAAAAGACAAGTGACGTACTCAAAACTAATAAAATGCATTTGAATTGTTTTGATACTTTAGTAAAATGATTCATAATTCATTTAGTACATTTAGGAATTAGTCTCACATTACTCCAACACATGGTATGATCGGTATGACTCCAAATGCATCTTTTTATTTAAAATTGATATCAATTTTAGTAAAAAAGAAAATTGACATACTCAAAACTAAGAAAACACTTTCAAATTGTTTTGATACTTTAGGAAAACAATCCATAAGTCATTTTTTTATATGTAGGAATCATTATCACCTCAATATAATACATGATGTGCTCATTATGACTCAAAGTGTCTGTTATTAGTTTAAAATTAACATTTTAGTTCAAAAAGTGTCACTCACTAAAAACCAAGAAAATTTACTCACATTGTATTGATAATTTAGTAAAATTATTCATAAGTAATTTTTTATTTATAGAAAGTATTCTCACGTCAAACTGATACATAATGTGACCAATATTACTCAAAGTGTGTGTTTCCAGTTTCAAATGACATTTTATTAAAAAACACAATTGATATACTAAAAATTTAGAAAAATAATTTAGATTATTTTTATACTTTTGTAAAATGATCCATAATATTTTGTGATGTGTATGAATCAGTCGCACCTCAATCTGATTCACGATGTGACCATTATAATTCCATGTGTGTCTATTTATTTAAAAATGAAATTAATTTTAGTTAAGAATAAGTGATAAACTGAAAACTTAGAAAACACATTCAGATTATTTTTTTATAATTTAATAAAATGATTAATAAGTCATTTATAATGTGTATGAATCAAACCCACCTCAGCCTGACACACAATATGACTGGTATAACTCTAAGTGTGTCTTTTTATTAAAAATTGACATTAATTTTAGTAAAAAGAACAAGTGACAAACTGAAAACCCAGAAAAAACATTCATATTGTTTTAATACATTAGAAAAATGATCCATAAGTCATTTCTGACATATAAGAATCACTCGAACCCTAATCTGACACATAGTGTGACCGATATGACTCCAATTGTGTCTTTTTTTTAAATGAAAATAACTTTAAGAAAAAGAACAAGTGACGTACCAAAAACTAAGAAACACATTATAACTATTTTAATACTTTATTAAAATGATCCATGAGTCATTTTTGAGGTTTAGGAATCAACCAAACCTCAATAAAATGCACAATGTGACCGGTATGACTTCGGGTGTGTTTTTTATTTAAAATGGACATCAATTTTAGTAAAAATAACAAGTAACATATTGAAAACTAATAAAACACATTCATATTGATTTGATACTTTAGGAAAATGATCCATGAGTCATTTTTTATTTTTAGGAATCAACATCACCTCAATCAGACACACAGTGTGACCGATAAGACTCAAAGTGTATCTTTTTTATTTTAAATTGACATTAATTTTAGCAAAAAGAACAAGTGACATACTAAAAAGTAAGAAAACACATTATTATTGTTATGATACTTTATAAAAATGATCCATGAGTCATTTTTTATGTGTAGGAATCACTCACTCCTTAATAAAATGCATGGTGTGACCGGTATGACTCAAAGTGTCTGTTATCAATTTAAAATTGACATTTTAGTTCAAAATGTGTATCACTCATTTAAAACTAGGAAAATGTGCAGTGATTATATTGATAATTTAGGAAAATGATTCAAAAGTCATTTTTGACATATAGGAATAAGTCTCACATCAAACTGATACAATATACGATCAGTATGACTCAAAGTACGTGTTTCTAGTTTGAAATGACATTTCAGTGAAAAACACAAGTGACGTATTGAAAATCAAGAAAACGAATTTAGATTGTTTTTATACTTTATGAAAATGATCCATAAGTAATCTGTGATGTGTAGGAATCATCCACACCTCAATATCATTCATTATGTGACCGGTATAACTCCAAGTGTGTCTTTATTTAAAATTTACATTAATTTCATTAAAAATAAGAATTAACATACTCAAAACTGAGTAAATGAATTCGGATTGTTTTGATAATTTAGGACAATGTTCCATAACTCATTTTGGACGTGTTAGAATCAACCACACCTCAATATGTTACATGGTGCAACCGGTATAACTCAAAGTGTGACTTTTTATTTAAAGTTGACATTTTATTAATATATTATTTCATATTAATGTTTAATTTATTTATTTATAATATTACTAACATAATATTTGTTTTCTTATATAGGTGGATTTTTTTTCTTAGGATGATATTATTTTTTCGACAACTGATACCATGGGTGGAATTTTTTGAGAGGGGATCACGGGTGCCAAAGATAATGAAACATTAATGTTTTTAAATGTTTGTGGATAGTAATTGTAAATTTAATTATGCAAAACATTATTTGAAATGTATATAATAGTGTTTTTTTGTATTCATGATGTAAAATTTATTTCAATTAAATTATATATTTTGTGTACAAATTATAGGTTGTTGCAGTTTTCTGTTATAAAAACAACACACTAAGATAGATGAGTCCTTTATCAGTATTTTTTTAGCACTGATAAAGGGGCCCCCCTAATAGTGATGAGGATAATGATGCTTTTTTAGGACTGTTAAAATCCTTTTTGCGTGTTGTTAAAGGGAATATCTGTAGTAGTGCATACATACATACAAATAATAAAATATACATACATTTATGCATGCATATGTATTGATGTAATTATTTACAAATATATATAATTATATGCATTATATTATATACATGCATACATACACACACATATATATATATATATATGAGTGTATACAAACACATACATATATGAATATATGCATGTTGTTTTTGTATTTAATTATGTAGATATATAGTTCTAAATAATCACATTAATAAATTTGCATGCATGTAAATAATTACAATGATATTTTTATATATACCACATTATATGAATGTACATATGCACGTTTATACAAAAAATTTCATGTACTTATATTTAATCATGCATAATTATATATATATATAACTGTTCTAATATATATTCATTTACTTATATAAATATATATATTCATGTGTGTATCCTTGTACGTACTTATATTTTAATATGTTTGTGTAAGTCTATATGTATTAATGCACACACAAGGAAGATTTATAGTGTCAATATCTACTGGGAAATCTCCCAAGGGAGATTCATAATATAAATGTGTACTGAGAAATCTCCCATGGGAGATTCCCATTGCTAATCTGCACTGGGAAATCTCCACTAGGAGATTCACAGTGCCCATTTGCACTGGGAAATATCCACTGAGAGATTTATACATTCTTATATTTACATTTTAAATTTATAAATAATTACATTAACATATATGCATGCTTGCATGTGGGTACTTATATTTATATGTATGTATGTTTTTATTAACGTGTTTGTATACACTTATATATATTTATGTATCCATGTATATAAGATAATGTTTATACTTATATATTTTTTTTAAATAATTATATTAATATATATGAATTCATGCATGTATTCATATACTGGTATTTATATGTATGTATGCATGTATAATAATATTTAGATGCATGTGTGTACATGAATTAAAATATACCCAAAAATATCTGTTGTTGTATATACCTATGTGTGTGTGTGGCATGGACTTATATCTATAAGTAATTACATTAATTATATATACATATAATTGAAATAATATATATATTTATGTACTTATATTAATATAGATTTCTATATGTCTGTAAAAATACACTTTAAAATACACTTATAAATATTTATATTTGTATATACTTATATAGATGAAAAATTGTAAATAATTGCACTAAAATATTTTTATGTATGCATGTTTATATCTATGTGTATGCATGTACATGTAATAATATTTAGATGCATGTATGTACATGTATTAAAAAAATTATAAATACTCATATTTGCATATACGTATAATAATTATTGATCACACACATATATAAAAACCTATGAATACACACACACAAACATACATACATACATACATACAAACATATTTATATATTTATATATAAACACATACATATACATCTATACTTACAATTTAATATATTCATATATAAACATAGTTAAATAAATATCTGTAAGTATAAGTATATACGTACATACATATACAAATCTATATTAATATGAGTACATAAGTATATATTATTTCATTTATTTGAAAATATAAATAATGTAATTATTTACATGCATGCATCCATATATACGTCTATATGAATGCATATACAACTATAAATATTTGTAAGTATATTTTAATACAAGTACAGACATACATCTAAATATTATTATATATACATAAATACATATACATAAAATCATATTTACATATAAATAGAAGTTTATAAAAACAATACTGCATTTATATATATTAATGATATGGGAGATTCTTTAGAAAAATATCCATTTATAGATTTGTAAGATAAATATTAACTAGGATATTTGTATTGCAATGTCCTATATATGTTTTGGATATACTTATAATTATATGTATCTATATGTGAGATTCATAGGGGAAATCTTCAATGGGAGATTCGCAGGCCCAACCTCCAATTGGAGATTTGCAAGACAAATCTCCACTAGGAGATTTGTCAATGCACTATGTATGTTTTCATATACTTATAATTATATATAATTGTTTTTGTATATTCTTATATTTATATATTAAATTTATAAATTATTACATTAATATATATGCATGCATGCATGTGGGTACTTGTATTTATGATTTTGTTTATGTGTTTGTATAAACATATATATATGTACACATGCATGTATATAATATTATACATATACTTAGACATATTTATAAATAATTATATTAATATATATGCATGCATGCATGTATGCATGCATATAATAATATTTATTTGTATGTATGATTGTATGTATACGTATATATGTAGGTATGATAATATTTAGATGCATGTGTGTGCATGTATTAAAATGTACCTAAAAATATTTGTAGCTATATATACCTATATGTGTGTGTGTGTCTACATATTCATGCACTTATATTTGCATGTAATTACATTAATTATATTTAAATATATTTTTAGTAATATATATTTATGTACTTATATTAATATAGATTTATATATGTTTGTGTGTATTTACTTTTTTTCAAGGGAAATAACTTAAATAATGTTTATATATATATATTCATAAATATTTACATTGTGTGTGTATAATTATGTATGAATACATTATATATATACAAAAATTAATTGATTTATTTATTTGTGTGTATTTGATCAATAATTTTTAGATATATTTATTGCTATATTTGTATATAAAATTTAATTTCAATATAAAGTGTATAAAAAATACATTCTAAATCTTATACAATAAAATATATGTTCTATGTATAATTATATATATGTTTATTCATATATAAATATGTTTATGTAATATATTTATGTAAGTGGGTATCTATTTCTATTTATATAAACTTGTAAATAATTATATTTTTAAATAATTTTATATTTGCATAGGTACATGCATGTATATACATATATTTTCATATACTCATAGATAGGTATATTTGTAAATAATCATAGTAATATATATGTATGTAATTATAATATATATATATATGTGTGTGTGTGTGTGTAATTTAATAAATTTATATATATACAGATATACTCATTAATTTTATAAAAAATCATCTATATTTAATTTTTTAATGTATTTTGTTTGTATAAACAAATAACAAGTTAGAATTTTTTAAAAAATATCTTGTAAATTTATAGTGTAAATCTACACCTATACATGAAAAAATTAAAATTCAAAAAAAATATCATACATGGGTCTAGATTTATTCATATCGATGTAATGATCACATTGGTGCTGACAAAATGAAATTTTAATACCATTTGATCAGAATATATTTGATCAAAGATTTTTTAGGGGAAAAATGAACGAATGAGAGAGAAAATGGATTACTGATTAGTGTTGGGGGAATTAGCTTGGGGTATTTAGGTAATTAAATCTGATTTCATATAAAAAATGAAATAAGAAAGCAGAAAGAAGAAGATGATTCCATCTAGCTCTTCTCCTTGCTTCACCACTGAAAATATGAAATTATTCCACCATTTCAGGTAGAAAATAGAGATAATGAAATCCGTCAGTTGTGGGGGTATTGGAATTGGTAAGAATCATTATAAATAATTTCACTGTTTAAAATTTTTTAGTTTTATTATTACTTATGTCAAAATTAATATATATATATATATATATAACATTTTCAAAATTCAGAACTATTCAACTATATTTATTTGATTACATCATAAAAACCCCACTTTTTTATTTTTAATAAATTATTATTATTATAATAATTTTGGTATTTAAATAGTTTTAATTAGAATTATTTAGAAAACTTCAAGAACCCACAATTTGAACACATTTAGGGGAAACCGTGTGAGTTGATTGTGTACCATTTATGGGTAAGACAATGTGTTTCACATGGTTTGGCTAACCATGGACCCTTATTCATTGACCTGATACCCCGTTTTTCATGTCCTAGCTATCGAAAAGAAGACCAGAAACTGATATATTCATTATATGGTTGAACTTAAGTTCACCAAAAATTTGTATCCATTAATAGTTTAGAACTACATGATTTCAAATACTATTACTTCTCTGTCTTATTTATAGCACCAAGATTAGGAAGTCTATTGCACCCTAAACACCACTTCTAATCCACACCTCATGAACACTCTGAACATACTTGAAAATGAAGAACAATGGGGAAAATAAATTTAGACACATGATTGTATGGTTCTTAATTTCATCCATTGGCCATGGGAGAACATTGTAAACTCTTTATATTATCAGAATTACAATGGTAGGAATCACTATAGTTGAATATCCAAATAGACACACATGATTATGTGGTTTGGAATTTCATCCTACGTCCATGGGATAACACTACAAACTATTTATATTACCAAAAGTAAAATGGTAGGAATCATTGTAGTTAAATAGATAGTGATTAAACTTTAATAAAAAGTCACGCAGTACAATCAAACAACACAACAATTGTCCCTAAAATCTCTTTTATAGATATCCTCAACTGATAAATCGGTTTCACTACCATTTGAGAATCATGTTCAACCATCGTTTGACTTTACCATTCTATTGTAGCTAGTGCTGACTCAAACTCTATAATTAGTAGACTATTCAATTCCCCCATGTAACATCCCAAGTAAGTAATGAATAATATATTTTCTTATCTATGTCTATTTATGAATTAGATAGTGTTTTAATGGCTTAAAATGAGAATAAATCCAATCTTAAGCATAGAATACTCTAATATTTTAAAAAGATTGTTTTACCGCCTTTTGATGGCGAACCATTTTTAAATATATCTTTTGACAATTTTATAATCTCTATTTGTCAAAATAAACTTATTATTTTGTATTGGGACATTTAAATTTACTTTGGATAAATTTTTGGTATTTTTCTGACAATGTTCATTTTTTAATGAATAGTGAAAAATACTGCATTTTACTTCAAAACTATTTTTTCATCTAATTTAATTATATGGATATATTATCTTTTTAATTGGGTTTAAAGTGTAAATAGAATATATTTTTACCATTTAATCCAATTGTGGTCATTGGGATTAATTTCACATTGAAATTGGACATAAACAATTGTCAAACTTTTGATAGAAATTGTTTCTAAAAAACCCGCTATTTGTTTTGACAAAGGGAATTATTTTCAAATTAATTATTGAAATTTATGTGTTTGGAATTTGGTAAAATGGATTCCATATTTTTAATCAGAAGTTCCAAATTATGTAATTAATACTCTTGTTTTTGGACATTATTAATATTAACAACGGTAATTATCTTTAATTATCGTGATTAATTAGTAATCAGGTACTTAAGGATAATAAAATAATATCATAATAATAACAAATGACCCCAAAATGTGTCCTAATTCTAATTTTTGTGTCATTTCCAACCATGGGATGCCTTGTGCCAAACTTAGGGACCCCATGGAATCACTTTTGGGTGATAGTGACACTTTATCATTTTATGTTTTTAAAAGGAAAGTATAACCAAAGTATGTATCACCCAAGTAAAACAATTTTAGTTTTATCTACATAAATGATCTCTTAGACTATAAATAGTCATTGGAAATATAAAAATATTTCCTACATCATATTATTTTTTTTTTATAATTTTTAGACACTAAATAAATTAAATTTTTTATGACACCATGATGATGCAACGATTACCTCATTAATGAACGATTTAAATAAAATGAAAAGATAATGTAAAATCTAAGACTTATACTTGTCAAAAACCTATTGGATGAGTATATTTAGAACCATTATAACCTTATCCTAGAAATATATCAATGTGGTACCTTTAAAATCCAAAACTCATTCTAATATAAAGTAACATTTCTTGACTTTCCAAGAGTGCCCCTCCTCCCCCTTATAAAAGGCACCCACCTCTACCTCCTTACCCACACCTCTCAAGCCATTGAATCGGCCAAGATCTGCTCATTTTATCTCTCCACATCTCTCTCTTAATCCTAGAATCCTTACCTTAGTCAAAAAGCTCTTCAAGAAACCCTTTTGGTTCAAACCAAGAGGAGTTACCCGATTTAGAGGTAATGTCTTCACTTGTGTTCTTTTGTTTTATTTTGCTTCTCCAACCCCCTAAACTATTTTTATTCCATTATTTTATAAAAAAACCAGTATATTAAATATACTAGGATGTTTTTATGATAAGTATTTGAGCTACACTTACACACACCTCCGTCTAATGGTTAAAGAACATACTGTTTCTATGGATGGAGAATTTCTGCCTCAAGAAATGATGATTGTTCAATCTTCTTTTAACACCTTTCATGGTGGCCATTAAGATGTCACTCTATTTATATATGATATATATCATGTTTTTGTTTTCCTTATGCTTCTGTATTTTTCATTTATGGCATATATTTATGGTTTCCATTATGGGTAAACGTGATATCTTCATTTTAGGAAGTGTGGACTACCGCCCCCTCAAAGTGATTTGATTCGTTAATGGAATATGTGGGACGTATAAAGGATGGAGTTAATGATATTATATATGATATTATACTATAATTATAATATACCTCTATATCATTATGATTTCATTCCATTAAATATGAAATAGAAATTAAAGTAGTGTTCATGCGTACGTACGGCTTACCGTCTCCATGAATGGTGCATTTCATTTCTTACCTCTAAATGGTATGTAATATTATAAATGCATGTATATACTGGATATATATGATATATATGATATATACATCATTAATATAATTCTGGATATAATGGATATTTTACCACATGAACAACTTGTAATTATAAGGAGTTTATTTTTGACTCAAGTACCAATGATCGACAAAATGACCGTTATTAACATAAATAATTACATAGTGTTCATAAAATCGTAATAAGTGATATAAAAGGAATAATGAACTTGAAAAAGGTTCTTAGGAAAGTATAAATTAACTCAAGTTTATTATTCAGGAGATTAAAGAATGATCTAGTCAAGTTGGACACGAGGTAAGGGACTTCGTCTCAATCTCCTTTTATTAAGGAATATTTTGTTTTATACACAACTTTCTTTTATACGGTGTATAAACCCCTTTAACTTTTAATTTTATTCAAAAGGAATCTTTTTTATACGAAACATTTTACTAAATGACAAAAGGGAATGTTTTTTTTATACGTATGCGGCAACAATGACTTCTCTTCCGCCGTGACCATTATTTGAGTTTTGGATTCCTCTACAAGCCATAACTTTTTTTAGAAGAAAAATAAATACCATGTTTTACTTTTATTTTATTTTGGTATTGAAAATGTTTTTGATAATGTTTTTATTATATCAATGTGTTATTGATATCTTGTGATTGAAATGTGGAAATGTTATGTTTCTTTTATGCATGTTGTATGTGATACAATTATGTTATTGTTCTTGGGCATTGTTTATGAAGATGGGTGGTTCCATGATAAACTAAGGGAGGGTGATCCCGATATAGCTCTCGAATGCATTGGGTAACACGAAGGGGTTAAATTATAAGGTTTCTCCGAAGATATTTAGGGAATATACTGTGATGGGTATTTTAAACGTAACCATGAGGGTTACTCCCAACGTAAGAATGTTATGAATGCCTCAAGTTACCTTTATGTCTTATGATTTCTATGATTTATTCATGATTTGATGAGGTATGTGAAAGTGCTTATGTTTTATGAGTAAAGTATGATTTTATTAATTCTTATGTATACATGGACTAATGTTTTCATTTCATACTTTTATATCCCTTACTGAGATTTTTATGCTCATCCCAAGTTTTTAAAATGTTTTTCACAGGTCAAGGGAAAGGTACATGATGTGATGATAGTGTCAAGGAAGTGTCAAGAAAGAATCCATGTTTTATTTTAAATATGTCTCCTTTGATGGGAAAAATTAATACTGTCTTTTACGTAACCACCTTGTTTAAATGTGGAATGTAATGCGTGATTTATGATCTAATTCTCTAAAACTCTAAACCTAAAAAGACCCTCAATGTGTATTCTTGAAATAACTCAAGATTAAGTAATTTTTAAGGGTGGGGCCTTATAGTTGGTATCAGAGGTCGGTTTACATAACTTTAGGAGTTAGAATTATAATAAATGATTATCCAAAAATATTTTTTTTATGGTCAAATTGAAATGATATAGAATTTGAAGATTGTCATGTTGCTTCATCTAAGACATGTTTTTCAGAATGGTTTTCTGCAGAGGAAACAGGGAAGCAGTTTTAGGAAGGAATACATAAGTAAATGACCTTCCGAATTAGCATCCTGAGATGGTCAGAATTGGAACTGAACAGTTTGTTGCAGTAATGGCGCAGTTGACTCAAGCGATAAATGGTTGTGGTATCCATGCATGAGATCAGCCAAATTAACCACAGAGGAACATGTCAGTGGTGGAACATTTCATGAGGCAACATCCCCCATCATTCAGAGGATCATCTGACCATGTGCTAGCTGAAGGGTGGATTAAAGCACTGGAGAAGATTTTTGATGTCATGGGGTGTTCAGACAATCAAAAGTTTAGTCTTTCAATTTACCATTTGGAGGGTGAAGTAGATCAATGGTGGTCGATGGTTAAAAATATCAGGGACGTTGATGAGATTGATGCTCTTGACTAGGATGAATTAAAATGTATGTTTCTTGAGAAAATTTTCCTAAGGCTGTTCGACTTAGGATGGAAAAACAATTCTTGGAATTGATGCAAGAGGAAAACTCAGTGGCTTCTTATGAAGAAAGGTTCACTCGATTGGCAAGGTATGCTCCAAATTTTATCCGAGACCTTGATAGTAAAATCAATCATTTTTACATAGGATTAAAGCCAAAATATCGAAGGGCTTTAGCTTATCACAAGTTCAAGAGTTATGAAAAGCTTTTTCGATGTACTGAGAAGGTGGAAATAGAGTTTGTCGATGATCAAGTGTTCTATAACAGCCAACAGAAGAAGAGACCGAGGTGGCAGGAGAAAGGGAAGAATCCTTCAAAAAGGTCTAATGGTAAGAAAACTAAGTTTTCAGTTTGTGATAAATGTGGTAAAAGGCATGCTGGGGAATGTCTTCTGAATTCTGTAAAGTGCTATCGATGTGGTAAGATAGGACATAAGGCTCGTGATTACACTGAAAAAGATCAGGGTGATGGTAAGACAAAATTTTATTTACAGTTAGTGAAATTTTTCAATTGAAATGAGATGGGTCATTATGAAAACGAGTGTCCTAGAAAGAGCTCGAGTGATGGGATGCAGTCAGACTACAAGCAGAAAGGTGTGGTGAAATCCTTTGCAACTACTTCAGCAAATGTTGGGACATCAAATGAAGTGGTATTAGGTACTTTGTTTTTTTTCTCATATTATGCTAATGTATTGTTTGATTCGGGGTCTACACATTCTTTCATCTCTGAAAAAAATTTCTAGTAAATTGGGAATACCATCTCAAGAAATGACTTCTGAAATTATAGTAAAAACACCTGGGTGAAATTTTGAGGCAAAACGAATTTATAAGAATCTTCCTATCATTATCTGTGGGAAGAACATACTTGAAAACCTTATTGTTTTAACTCTAGTAGAGTTTGATGTTATCCTGGATATATATTGGATCTCTATTTACCATGCTAAGATTTATTTTAGAGATAAAGAAGTTTCTTTTCAGAAATCCTTTCAGTTTGTGTACAAGAATGAACCCTTACTGTTGATAACATATTAAGAGGCTGAGAAACTTGTAAAATATGGAAATGAATGTTACCTTGTACATATTGTTGAAAAAAAAGGAACCATTCAGATTAATGATGTGCTAGTGGTAAATGATTATCCTGATGTTTTTCCTAATGAGTTGCCTGGAATAATACCAGATCGGGAAGTTGAATTTATTGTTGACTTAGTTCCTGATGCTAAGCCAATTTCAAAACCCCCTTATCGAATGGCTCAAATTGAAATTTTAGAGTTGAAGGAGCAATTACAAGATTTTTTAGAGAAAGGTTTCATTTGACCTAGAACATCACCATGGGGTGCTCCTGTCTTATTTGTTAAAAATAAAGATGGTTCTATGATACTTTTCATTGATTATAGAGCCTTGAATAACATCACTGTTAAGAACAAATATCCTTTGCCTCATATCAATGATTTGTTTGATCAACTCCAGGGAGCTCAATATTTTTCAAAGATTGACTTGAGATCGGGGTACCATCAGCTGAAGGTGAAGGAAGTGGATGTTCCGAAGACAGCATTTCATACAAGATATAGCCATTATGAATTTTTAGTAATGCCTTTTGGGTTAACCAATGCACCTGCTATATTCATGGACCATATGAATAGAATTTTCCATGAGTTCATGGATAAGTTTGTGGTTGTTTTCATTGATGATATTTTGGTGTTTTCTAAAAGTAAATAGGAGCATGAAATTCATTTAATGGTTATTTTGAAAACCTTAAAAGAAAAAAAAATTGCATCGTAAATTCAGCAAGTGTGAGTTTTGGTTGCAACAAATTTCTTTCCTTGGTCACATTGTTTCTAAAGATGTAATGACTGTTGATCCTGCAAAAACAAAGGTTGTTGAAGAATAGCCAAGACCCACAAATGTAACTGAGATTCATAGTTTTCTTGGTTTGACAGGCTATTACCGAAGGTTTGTTAGAAATTTTTCACAGTTATCTATTCCAATGACTAAGCTAACTCGGAAGGGTGTTAAGTTTATCTGGACAAAAGAATGTGATGATTGTTTTTAGGAATTGAAAATAATATTGGTGAATGCTCTAGTTTTGGCACTACCTTCCATGAATGGTGAGTTTGTTATCTATAGTGATGCTTCATTGAAAGGACTTGGTTGCGTCCTAATGCAGAATGATCAGGTAATTGCTTATGCTTTACGTCAGTTGAAAACTCATGAGGTAAATTACCCTACACATGATTTGGAATTATCTGCTGTTGTTTTCGCTATAAAAATATAGAGGCATCATTTTTATGGTGTGAAGTTTGAAATATATACTGATCACAAAATTTTAAAGTATATATTCACTCAGAAATAATTTAACATGAGACAGAGGATATGTCTGGAATTAATCAAGGATTATGATTGTACAATTCATTACCATCCGGGAAAAGCAAATAAAGTGGCTGATGCTTTGAGTTGAAAAAGTAATGCTTCATTAACAATTTTGAATTTGGAACATGATCCTTTGGTTAAGGATTTGATGAACTTTAGCATAGAATTAGTTGGTGAAGGATGTTCTTCTGTTTTGTTTCAGGTATCAGTGAAAACTTCTCTATCAGATAGAATTAAGAAAGCAAAGAAGCAAGACATTGAGTTGCAGAAAAAGGTAAAGCTGGTTCAGAAGGGTAAGTTTCCTGAATTCAAAATTGATAATTATTGTGTTTTTAGATTTGGGAAGAGATTGTGTGTGCCCTGTGATTCACAGTTTAAGAGAGAGTTGTCATGTGAAGCTCATAGTTCTCCGTTTTCAGTTCTTCTAGGCAGTACTAAGATGTATAGAGATCTTCGGAAGTACTACTGGTGGGATGGAATGAAAAGAGATATTGCTGATTTTACTGTGAAGTGTTTGACTTGTCAATAGGTTAAAGAAGAGTGGCAGTTACCGAAGGGGATGCTTCAGCCTTTACCAGATCCAGAGTGGAAATGGGAGAATATATCTATGGTCTTCGTTGTGGGATTGTCGAAGACACCTCGAGGTAATAATGAAATCTGGGTTATTGTTGATCGCTTAACTAAATCTACTCATTTCCTTGCTATATGAGATACTTTTTCCCTAGATCAAATTTATCGTTTGTATCTTAAAGAGATAGTCAGGTTACATAGAGTTCCCCTCTCCATTGTATCTGATCATGATCCCAGGTTTAATTCTAACTTTTGGAAAGGCCTTCAGAAGTCGTTGGGTACTGAATTAAATTTTAGTACAGCTTTTCATCCTCAATCAGATGGGCAGTCATAATGAACAATTCAAACTTTGGAGGATATGCTATGTGCTTGTTTGATGGATTATCAGGGAAGTTGGGACCAACTTCTTTCTTTGGTTGAGTTTTCTTATAATAACAATTTTCATTCTAGTATACATATGGCACCATTTTAGGCATTATATGGGAATCAGTGTCGAACTCCAGCTTTTTGGGATGAAGTGGGTGAAAGGAAGTTGATGGGACCAGAATTGGTAGAAGAGTTGGCAGAAAAAGTTCAGCTGATATAGAGACACATGAGAACAGCTCAGAGCAAACAGAAAAGTTATGCAGACAACAAGAGGAAGGATCTCTCTTTTGAGGTAGGTGATCATGTCTTCCTCAAAGTTTCACCATTGAAAAGTGTGATGCGATTTGGTAAGAAAGGAAAGCTGAGTCCAAGTTTCATTGGACCATATGAAATTCTGGAGAGAGTTGGATCAGTTGCATACCGAGTGGCTTTACCTCTGAGTTTATCTCAGGTACACAATGTTTTTCATGTTTCAATGTTAAGGAAGTACATTCCAGATCCATCTCATGTTTTGAGTCCTGAGGTAGTTCAGTTGTAAGAGAACCTATCTTATGAGGAACAACCTGTCTAGATTCTTGACCACAGGGAGCAAGTGTTACGGAATAAGGTTATTCATCAAGTAAAGGTTTTGTGGAAAACCCGCATGATTGAAGAGGCAACATGGGAATCTGAAAATTCAATGAGGGATAAATACCCCCACTTATTGGATAAGTAAATAAATTGCAGGGATGCAATTTTCTAAAGGGGGGAAGGATGTAACATCCCAAGTAAGTAATGAATAATATATTTTCTTATCTATGTTTATTTATGAATTAGATAGTGTTTTAAAGGCTTAAAATGAGAATAACTCCAATCTTAAGCATAGAATACTCTAATGTTTTAAAAAGATTGTTTTACCGCCTTTTAATGGCGAAACATTTTTAAATCTATACTTTGACAATTTTATAAGCTCTATTTTTCAAAATAAACTTATTCTTTAGTATTGGGACATTGAAATTTACTTTGGATAAATTTTTGGTATTTTTCTGACAATGTTCATTTTTTAATGAATGGTGAAAAATACTGCATTTTACTTCAAAATTACTTTTTCATCTAATTTAATTATATGGATATATTATCTTTTTAATTGGGTTTAAAGTGTAAATAGAATATATTTTTACCATTTAATCCAATGGTGTTCATTGGGATTAATTTCACTTTAAAATTGGACATAAACAATTGTCAAAATTTTGATAGAAATTGTTTCTAAAAAACCCGCTATTTGTTTTGACAACGGGAATTATTTTTAAATTAATTATTGAAATTTATGTGTTTGTAATTTGGTAAAATGGATTCCATATTTGGAATTATAAGGTCCAAATTATGTAATTAATACTCTTTTGTTTTTTGACATTATGAATAGTAATGACGGTAATTATCTTTAATTATCGTGATTAATTAGTAATCGGGTAGTTAAGGATAATAAAATAATATCATAATGATAAAAAAAAATGACCCCAACATGTGTTCTAATACTACTGATTGTGTCATGTCCGACCATGGGATTCCTTGTGCCAAACTTAGGGACCCATGGAATCACTTTTGGGTGATAGTGACACTTTATCATTTTATGTTTTTAAAAGGAAAGTATAACCAAAGTATGTATCACCCAAGTAAAACAATTTTAGTTTTGTATAAATAAATTATCTCTTAGACTATAAAATGTCATTGGAAATCTAAAAATATTTCCTACATTATAGTATTTTTTTTATAATTTTTAGACACTAAATAAATTAAATTTTTTATGACACCATGATGATGCAACGATTACCTCATTAATGAACGATTTAAATAAAATGAAAAGATAATGTAAAATCTAAGACTTAAATTTGTCAAAAACCTATTGTATGAGTATATTTCGAACCCTTATCGCCTTATCCTTGAAATATATTAATTTTTTACCTTTAAAATCCGAAACTCATTTTAATATAAAGTAACATTTCTTGACTTTCCAAGAGTGCCCCTCCTCCCTCTTATAAAAGACCCCACCTCTACCTCCTTACCCACACCTCTCAAGCCATTGTCTCGGCCAAGATATGCTCATTTTATCTCTCCAAATCCCTCTCTTCATCCTAGAAACCTTACCTTAGGAAGAAAGCTCTTCAAGAATCCCTTCTGGTTCAAACCAAGAGGAGTTACTCGATTTAGAGGTAATGTCTTCACTTGTGTTCTTTTGTTTTATTTTGCTTCTCCAACCCCATAAACTCTTTTTATTCATTTATTTTGTAACAACAACAGTATCTTAAATATACTAGGATGTTTTTATGAGAATTATTCGAGCTACACTTACACACACCTCTGTCTAATGGTTAAAGAACATACTGTTTCTGTGGATGGTGAATTTCTGGATCACGAAATGATGATTGTTCAATCTTCTTTTAACACCTTTCATGGTGGCCATTAAGATGTCACTCTATTTATATATGATATATATTATGTTTTTTTTTCTTATACTTCTGTATTTTTCATTTATGGCATACCTTTATGGTTTCCATTATGGGTAAACGCAATATCTTCATTTTAGGAAGTGCGGACTACCGCCCCCTCAAAGTGATTTGATTCATTAATGTCATATGTGGGATGTATAAATGATGGAGTTAATGATATTATATATTATATTATACTGGAATTATAATATACCTCTATATCGTTATGATTTCATTCCATTAAATACGAAATAGAAATGAATGTAGTGTTCATACGTACGTACGGCTTACCATCTCCATGAATGGTGCATTTCATTTCTTACCTATAAATGTTATGTAATATTATAAATGAATGTATATACTGGATATATATGATATATATGATATCTAAATCATGAATATAATTCTGGATATAATGGATATTTTACCACATGAGCAACTTGTAATTATAAGGAGTTTATTTTTTACTCAAGTACCAATGATCGAAAAAACGACCGTTATTAACTTAAATAATTACATAGTGTTCATAACATGGTAATAAGTGATATAAAAGGAATAATGAACTTAAAAAAGGTTCTTAATCAAGTATAAATTAACTCAAGTTTATTATTCAGGAGATTAAAGAACGAACGAGTTAATTCGGACACGAGGTAAGGGACTTCGTCTCAATCTCCTTTCATTGAGGCATATTTTGTTTTATACACAACTTTCTTTTATACGGTGTATAAACCCCTTTGACTTTTACTTTTATTCAAAAGGAATATTTTTTATATGAATCATTTTACTAAATGACAAAAGGGAATGTTTTTGTCGTACGTATGCGGTGACAACGACTTCTCCACTGTCGTGACCATTCTTTGAGTGTTGGCTTCCTCTACAAGCCATAACTTTTTTTAAAAGAAAAATAAATACCATGTTTTACTTTTCTTTTATTTTGGAATTGAAAATGGTTTTGATAATGTTTTTATTATATCAATGTGTTATTTATATCTTGTGATTGAAATGTGGAAATGTTATGTTTCCTTTATGCATGTTTTATGTGATACGATTATGTTATGGTTCTTGGGAATTGTTTATGAAGATGGGTGGTTCCGTGACAAACTAAGGGCGGGTGAGCCCGATATAGCTCTCTAATTCATTGGGTAACACAAAGGGGTTAAACTCTAAGGTTTCTCCTAAGATATTTAGGGAATATACTATGATGGGTATTCCAAACGTAACCATGAGGGTTACTCTCTGCGTAAGAATGTTATGAATGCCTCAAGTTACCTTTATGTCTTATGATTTCTATGATTTATTCATGATTTGATGAGGTATGTGAAAGTGCTTATGTTTTATGAGTAAAGTATGATTTCATTAATTCTTATGTATACATGGACTAATGTTTACATTTCGTACTTTTATATCTTTTACTGAGCTTTTTATGCTCATCCCAAGTTTTTAAAATGTTTTTCACAGGTCAAGGGAAAGGTACATGATGTGATGATAGTGTCCAGGAAGTTTCAATAAAGAATCCATGTTTTATTTTAAATGTGTCTCCTTTTATGGGAAAAATGAATACTGTCTTTTACATAACCGCCTTGTTTAAATGTGGAATGTAATGCATGATTTATGATATAATTATCTAAAACTCTAAACCTGAAAAGATCATCAATGTGTATTCTTGAAATAACTCAAGATTAAGTAATGTTTAAGGATGGGGACTTATACCCCATTCAGTAAACATAGACCATTCTACTCAACCCATCATAAGTACGTGATATTTTGGTAAACACACTCACATGTTGAAGGTTGTTATTGCCGCTGCTCTGACATGTCCAAAGAGAACTACCAGAGAATGAAAATTCAATGATTTAAATATAGTGACTTGAAGAATCTTAAAAATAGAAACAATCCCCCCACTTGAATATCTATTCAAGGAATCACTTCAGCATCCTTAAATATTTTGGTCAAACCGCGTCATTTTTCTGTGTGCATAGACTGTTCTCCTTACTTCTTTCAACTGAGTCCCACTGAGGCATAGTTTCGTCTTATACTCTCTTGTACTAACACATTTATGAACATATTATCCAGATTTTGCTTCCCTATGATCTTTCCTAGCTCTAAAACCATGTCCTCTAGCAGATTTTGGATGAAGTGGAATTTCATGTCAATGTGTTTTTATCTTCCATAAAATACTAGATTCTTGGTAAGGTGGATAGCACTCTAATTATCACAAAATAAAATTCCTCCTTCTGACTATTTTCTCATCTAATTTAGCAAGTGCATCAACCAGATCAACTCCTATTTGGATTCTACAACTGAAACATATTCAACTTCTATCATAAAAAAAATAACAAATGACTACAGACAAGACATACATCTTACCATTGTTTCTACAAATATAAACACGATACCTATTTTATTTTTTAGATTATTAGAATCAGTAGTAAAATCCACATCAATAAAATCATGTAGAGTATCATCTTCCCTGGAACACAATGTTGTATCGATTGATCCCTTCAAACATCAGATAATCAAATTCATATCTTCCAAGTGGTCCTTCTTAGGGTTATACATGAACTAACTTAATACTCTCACTACAAAATAAATATTTATCTATGTACATATCATCACATACAACAATATTCCAATAACTAAAGTATATTGCACTTTCTCCGTATATTATACCTCATATTATATCGAAAGTACCTATGTAATGGATAACTAGAAGTTCCCAACAAGATGGGTTCTGACAGATTTACATCCACTCATCTGGAATTTCTCTATAATCTTCCAGATGTATTCTTTCTATGATAACACTAGAGTACCCAATATTCTATCCCTTTCTATACTCATCCCCAATATTTTCTTAGCATGGTCAAAGTCTTTCATTTAAAATCTTTCGATTATCTTCCTCTTCAGCTCATGAATCCTTTGAATATCTAGTCCCACAAGAAACATGTCATCCATCTAGAATAATAGTAAAACATAATTCCCATAATTCTAGTAATTCTAATAAAAACAGTGATCAGAGTCACTCCTTGTGAAAAAATTATTGATCATGAAAGAACCGAACTTTTGGTTCTACAATCAAGGTGACTATTTCAAGTCATAGATACTTATATTAAATTTACAAACAAGTCCCTTCATTCCTTTAATTGAAATCCTTTCACTACTAACCATTCCTTGTATCTTATACTTCTATTTTATTTTTTATTCAAACAATAAACCCATTTTTTCTCTAGTTATATTTTACATTCTGGTGACTCAATCAGCTCCCAAGTTTTGTTGAACTTTAAAGAATTTATTTCTTCCTCCATGGATGACTCCCACTACTTCAAGTCACTGAGTTTTATTTCCTCTTATGGAAATTTTGGTTCTTTAACATCCATTAAAAGTAAAAAATTTGCATTGGCCCCATACTACTGAACTAGTCATCTAACTCTAGAATATTTTCTCATAGAAGTTATTGCACTCTATTGTTCCTCAATTTCCAATGTTTAAATTTCTAGTGCTCTTGTATCTGAATGCTCAGCTACCAGAGCATTCTCACATGCTTCTTCAGTCTTTGAGAATTTTGGCACATCTACTATTACTCAAATTTATGGGGAATTCATGTTGATATCTAGTATCACTAGTATTTGTGATTTTATAGTGATTTTATCCCGATCGATTTATACTTCATTAATTGATCTCTTCCCATCAACTTCTGATTCAACCAAGTTCCTTTATTTTAATAAAATATTTTCATTAAATATTACATCTCGACTTATGAAGATATTTTGTTGATAATAATTCCAAAATATGTAGCCAAATTTTTCATTTCCATATCCTACAAGGAAACTAGCTTCAGAATTTTCCTCTAGTTTATATTTATCCTTTACATCAATAAGAGTATAAAAAATGAAAATGAAGATTATGAGTTGTGATACTTCCAGTAACTTACTGAAACATAGCTCTTTTGGTAGAATTATTCCCATTGTAGAGGCAATACTTCTGTTTTCCAAGTTTTTGTACCTCTATATATTTCTATCATTATGTTTTCATGGTCACAAACGCTCAATTATGTATCTAATGGTTTCATTTTAGTGGATGATAGTTACATTATTAAGATTCCATATGTTGATCTTAATGAAAAAAATGAAGGAATATTGATGAAGTTGGAGAATCACGTTGAATCAATTGAGTAGTATTTTAAGTTTCTATTGAAGTTTTATTTTATGTGATGTAATCATGGAAGGAAGATCAAGAGTATAATGAAGGCTTTGGAAGAATCTTGAAGGGATACCAGTGGAGTTGTTTTGTAGTAGGAAGCACTGGCTAGACGGTGTAGAGCTAATGACCAATCGGTGTAAGCAGGTAGAGGTAAGACCCCCCCAACAAGCTTTCTATCTAGCCAATGGGATCATCTGACTAGTTGGTGGGGCCAAATTTTCAAGTTTAAATTTTAAATTGTGGTAGACCCCTCAACTCTTAAAGAGTAATTGATGTTTCTTAATGATCCTGATGAATTACATAATGTTCTTAGCTCTGTTGGAGGCTATAAATAGAGGACCTTGGAGGATCTCTCAATTATCAGTGGATTGAAAATCAAATTAGATCATCCCAATGATGAATCAAAGATATCTTATCCACTTCTCTCAAAGTCTTCTCAAGATCCAATTCTCAATTATAAATCTCAAAGGCTCTCATCTCCTTTCATATCTATCTTCCCTTTAATTTGCATCAATCCATATTGAGAGATAAGATGGTATATTTTTAATGGATTTGTGACAAGAAAATATGTATCTTCTCCTCCTACCTTCTACCATAGGTTTCTTACTACAATCGTGGAAAATAAGAGAGACATGTGCTTACTACCGTTGAAGTAAGGGAGGTGGGTTTCATGCTACTTCCATTAAAAATAAATTGAACATGTGGTTTCTAAATCTCTATTAAAATAAAGGTAATAAGAAAAAACTCTTAACCCCAGGGTGGGGGAAAGGGGGTTCACATTGAGATACTTCCAAACTCCTTTATCAAACCATGTTTTCTCTCTCTTCCAATTTACACATTGCAACATCAAATTTCGATACACATAATTACATAAATTCAATATGTCCATTTTCTATTATGCATACTTGCTTAATTAAATTTGATATGATTTTTTATAATACATATTAAATTTATCGCTTTATCGCTTCATCGTATCAAAATATTTTGGTTTGGAATTTTACCTTTTTATTTATTATTTTAAATTTTAAAGGCAATTCTCCCCCACACCCTACTATTATTCTACTCTAACCAATAATTAGTATCAAATGATATCTTTGTGTTTTTCTCAAAAAAACCTAGTTTTTAGAAATTGGTTTTAGTTTTAAAAATATCAACTGGTTCCAAAATTTTATATATTTTTTAAAATAAATCCTCTTCTTATTTTCAAAGTTAATCTAAAGTAATTTCTTTGGGACGATCTCCCTTATTTAATGGATCATATTACTCTTATTGGAAAAATTGCATGTCTACTTTTATTAGTAGCATAGGTTATCTTGTTTGGAAAATGGTTATGCATGGATACACTCCTACAAAATAATAAAAAGATAATTGGATACCTCAAGATATTGAATTTTTCAAATTAATGTAAAGGTCATGAATGCTCTCCATTGTAAGATTAACCAAAATGAATTTAATTGCATATCTACTTGAAAAACAACCCATTAAATATGGAAATTTATATAAGTCATGAATGAAGGAATGAATAAAGATAAATTCACTAGATTGGTATGTTTAGATAATACTTTTAAAGCTTTACCATGCATTTAAATGAATCTATTATGAATATGTTAACACATTTTTCTAAAATTTGTGACAGTTGAAAGTCTCTTGGTGATGATTTTTCTACAGAAACTTTAGTAAAGAATATTCTATGGGTCTTACCAAGATCTTGTGCACCATAGGTGACAGATATACAAGAAGAAAAAGATATCAAAAATATACCTCTAAAATAACTAATTGGATTTCTTACGTCATACGAAATAAGCATGAAGAGATAAGCCAGTAAATAAGATAAAGAAAAAAAGAATCCAAAGAATAAAAAGATCAATTGATTTTAAAGTAATTGATAATTAAGATTCATCTAAAAGTGATATCAAGATTTAACTCTTGACTAAGCAATTGAACAAAGAAAAAAGGAAAAATAAATATGTATGTCATTCCAAAAATAAAAATTAATTTGAAGCATCAGAAGTAACTTTTTTATGAATGAAATAAGATGGGACATATTAGACCAAAATTTCCCATCTATAAAAAGAAGTTAAAATAAAATAATAAAGGTGATAAATCACTCAAAGTCTCAACATAGAGTGTAAGTGATGACTATATGGACTCAAAATTCTTAATCAACTCAAGTCTTAAATGCCTCATAACACATCTTGAGGTAGGTGATGAGGTTAGTTATCCTATTTTTACTTCTCATTCCTCATCTTCTTCTCATTGATACTCTTATTATTTATATTCTAATCCACAAAATTAAATTGAGATTTTTTAATGAGGTTTTTTAAATACAAATATATTATAAAGAAATAAAAACAAGTTCTTAATGAAAAGGATATTATTTTTAAAGAAAAATAAGTTTTGGTTTTGAAATTACAAGAATAACCAAAAGTTGAGAATTTAGAATCTCAAATAAAAGAGCTTAAAAATACTCTATGGTGATCAATATCTTAATATGATTTTGGGTTATCAACATCCTGTAAAAAAATTATGTTTTTGGTTTTTCAAACAATTCTAGTTATTCAAAAAATACTACTTTTTTAAAATTTATCCCTCAAGATAAGTTTTGTAATTATTGTCATAAAACCGTGAATCTAATTTATAAGTGAAACTGTAAAAATTATAAATATGGGAGAACTAAATCGAGTTATATTTCATATTGTATAACCCATATAAAATCTCATACTAAACAATTTTGTGTTCCAAAATATTTATTAGACAATCTTAGTGGACCTAAGATTATTTTAGCATCAAAATGTTTATTAGCTAATATGGTCAGACCTAAATCCATAAGTGTGCCAAAAGGAACTTTCTTTTGATATTTTTCAGGTATGAACAACTATAAATCATTGATCTATAAAATATATAACTATTCAATGATTAAAATAATATCCAACTTTGAAGTAATTAATTATCTAAATGGATGATCTGTAGAGATTAAATTAACTATTTGGGGGGGTATATCTCTTTTACTTTTTGAGTAGTTTATCTCATGGGGAACATGTTTTTTGGTAATTTTAAATTTTATTTTGCCTCTTGAACTTCATTTATATATCTTTCCTCTATCTCTCTCATATATTTCATCTTATTCTTAAAAGAGGAGAGTTTTTATTTTTAAATATTTTTTTTAATTTTTTTTTTTTGTTTTTCACTTTTTTCCTTCTCTTGAACTTGTTTTCAAAATCAATTAATTTATTTTTATTATCCTTTTCAAATTTCTTTTTTTAATATTTCTTAAGTTTCTTTTTCTTATCCTTTTAAAATTTCTTTTTTATTATCTTTTAAAATTTATTGTCTAAAATATTGTCTTTTTTAAAATATTGTTGATTTTCTCTAATAAATTATCTTGAAATTTCTTAAAATGTCTCATATTTTATGAATATCCTTATATTTGAAGTGATGTGTGTTTTATCTATAATCCATCACATGTGCTTTACTTATTTCTCCGTATTCATTGTCTATGTTTTACATGCCTTATTCTCTAATCTTGGATTTTTAGTTTTATAGTAATAATTAAGTGGGATATTGTTTTTCATGTATTTATTATTTTTCTTTAATAAGAAATTATACTTATTGATATAAATATATTTTTATTCTCCTCTCCTTGTTTTCCTTTTGATAATCACAAAAAGGGAGAAGTGATTTTTAATTCAAAGGGGGAGATGTTTTTAGGAAATATGTTTATCTCCTCAACATATTTAATATCTTTTGTTAATCTCTTGATTATATTGAATATATTTTATTTAATAACTTGAGAATATTGAATAATTTGAATTACTTTGTTGAATGTTTCAATATTTATTTACTCTAGATTTATCATTTTATGTTAAGTGTTTGTGATCATCAAAAAGAGGATATTTTTGTACCTCATTCCCTCTCTCATTATGTTTTCATGATCACAAATACTCAATTATGTATCTAATGGTTTCATTTGAGTGGATGACAATAACATTATTAAGATTCCATAAGTTGATCTTAATGAAACAAATGAATGAACCTTATTTAAATTATAGTATCATGTTTAATCAATTAAAAAGGATTCGAAGTCTCTATTATAGAATTATTTCATGTGATGTAATCATGGAAGCAAGTTCAAGAGTCCAATGAAGGCTTTGGAAGAATCATGAAGGGCTACTAGTGGAGTTGTTTTGCGGTAGGAAGCACTGGATAACCGATGTAAGTCCACCAACTACACATTGGGGAGGATAGTGGCTCCCCCAAGTAGAATGAGTTCACCGACCAGATGGTGGAAGTAGTAAAATATAGTACCCCTTCATTAATACCACTAACTAGCTGGTGATATCATCTAGCTAGCAGTTGAGACCAATTATTGAAGTTCAAATTTCAAATTGTGGTGGAACCAACATTTTTTAAAGAGGCTTTGATGTTTCTTAATGATCTTGAAATATTATAGAATGTTCTTATCTCCATTGGAGGCTATAAATAGAGGACCTTATAGGATCTCTCAATTATTGGTGGGTTGAAAATGAAATTGGATCGTGCCAATGATGAATCAAATAGATATTATCCACCTCTCTCAAAGTCCTCTCAAGATCCAATTCTCAATTATCAATATCAAAGTCTTTGATCACCTTTTCTATCTATCTCTACTCTAATTTGTATCAATCCATATTTGGAGAAAATAAAGTGAAATTTTAATGGATTTTCACCAAGAAAATATTTCTCTTATTATCCTACCTTTTTCAAGGGGTTTCTTGCTACAACCAATGAAAATAAAGGGATACATATTCTTACTACCATTGAATTAATGGAGGCATATTTATTGCTACTTCTTTCAAAATAAAATTGAATACATGGTTTATTGATCTCTATTAAAATCAATGTAATAAGATAAACCTCTCATCCGAAGGGAAAGAGACATAGGGGATCACAATGAGATATTACTGAACTCCTTTATCTAACCATATTTTCTCTATATTTCAATTTATGAATTTCATCATTAAATTTTGATATAAATAATTACATAAATTTGATACATCCATTTTATGGTGTGCATACTTTTTTAATTTACTTTGATATTATCTTTTATAATATGAATCAAAATTTTCACTTTATCGCTTCATCGTATCGAAATATTTTCATTTTGAATTTTCCCTTTTCATTTATTATTTTAAATTATAATGGAAATTTTCACCATATTTCCATTATAATCTTACCAACATAAGAATCATTTAGTGTTGATTTCTTCCACCCAAATTAATTTGGACATTCTGGAGTGCACACGCATGTGTCTATCCTTCTCTATCAAGGTCCAATTTATCTTCTCTATAAATCCATTCTGCTATGGAGTTTTGGGTGCTATTATATTGATAATGATTCCCTTATTCTGAAATAATTTCTATAAATTGTTACCATTGTACTCTCCACCATTATCAGATCTAAGAAATTTTAATTTTTAGCCACTTTCCAACTCCATTATGGATTTCCACTCTAACAAGGCACTAAACATATCAAATTTATTTATAAGAAAATAAAACATACCTTCCACATAGAATCATAAATGAAAGTGAAAAATTAACATGATCCTACATTATATAGGACTGAGGAAGGTCCCCATACATCCATGTGAACTAATTCTAACTTTCAGGCTCTATACTTCCAACCATTCAAGTTTAATGAAATGCACTTTTTTCAAGCACACCGCTCTCACAACTTTCAATAGTTGTGTGATCAAGCTTCGGAATACCCTTCCACTATAGAAACTTCATGTTCTTCTCACTGAGGTGACTAATTATACAATTCCAGACCTACATATTTTCATAAATAGAAATTATATCCATTGCACTTACATATAAATTTTCGATCAAGTAAAGTGTGGCATCCTTTATTACTCAGGCTACTACCATTGATCCCCAATTCGCTTTACCGTCTCAATTATCAAAATTCGTGCCAAATACTTTACCGTCTAATTTATATATAATGTAAGAACCTGTGTTTTTCTGGACTGGAAATCTAAGTAATAATTTTAAATTTTTATTTTCAAATGATTATAAGGGATAAAATGGTAATTTTATCCTAGAATATGATCTCAAGAAATTTTTAGGACCACTTTATTGGTCCCAGAATAGGATTTTTACCCTAGTATAGGAGTTTGGTAGAATTTAAAATTGTTCAATTTCTTGTGGAATAATTAATATTTAATATTTAATTAATTGAAAATTAATTTATTCACACATGTTCATTCAACGATATCTTTTGAACAAAGCATCAGATTGAGATTATATCTCCACCATTGATTCTAGAATGGGGAGTTTTTCCTAGGCTATATGTGAAGGCATAGACTATTACAATTATCATTATTATCATCATCCCCATGGGTGTAGTCTAGTAATTATGCCTTTGAGAGGTGTCAGGTATGTCTTAAGTTTGAGACAATTCGATTACTTTATAGGTGTTAGTATATTTTATTTGTAATTTTTACACCCTTCTCTATACCTATTTTAATAAGAATGATAATTAAAATTATTATTATCATTATCATTATCATCATCATCATCATTAGTATTATCATGTATGGAAACCTGTGGCCAAGTGGCTACGACTTCTGTTTGGAATCCCAGAGACCCAAGTTCAAATCTCAACCATGAAGAATTTTTCAAGTCACTGTATATGTACTGTAGTTGGGTACTATAGTTGGTCACTATAGAAACATTGAATAAGTATACTATAGCTGATGCGTTGTAGCTCCAACTTCAGTGAGACGCTATAGAGGTATTATTTCAGGTACTATTGTTATGATTGTGGTGGGGGAACTATATGTGGACAATGTGTGGTATTGTATCAGTGGCTTCAGTGGGTTTGTACCAATTGAGGGATGAAATTTTGGTTCTCTTGAGGCCTCTAGTAAATGGATACAAGTCTACCCTTTGGGGGAGATGTTTTCTAGATCGCCTGGAGGTTATGTGTGCATGTGTTGCCTTCCTTATGAGTTGTACCCTCAATTATAATGGTAAATTATCATTATCATTATAATTATCATTATCATTATCATTATAATTATCATTATCAAAATTATGATTATGATAATTATTATGAACATTATCATCATTTTAGCACACAGACCTGGTTTTCCATCCAAACAGTGCTTCAAATCGATTGGCCATTAGGCCTTAGATGAGCCTCCCCATATGCCAAAGGCTACTGACCAGTATAGAGGACCTGAATAGGTGATAGTGGGAAGATTATACCCTCTGGTGGTGGTGATAATAATGTTCTACATAAATATAACATAGAAGAAGAAGTCCATAACTTAGCGGAAGCAATAGAAAGCAACAAAAGAAGCATAATAAATAGTATCAAAATAAACAAGCCCAAAATAATTATACCATTTTCAGGAAATAAAAAATTTCATAATAGGTTCTGAAGAACAATATTCATGGTCAATCATGGACAACCATATAGGTACATAAGTATAAGCATGCAAAAGATCAAAAAGAAACTATGTCCTGATGCATAAGAACTACCTGGTCCACTTTCATTCATCCCATGTGAAAGGTACATCTATTATCACTAAGTTCCATCTCTCAAGACTGAATCCTTACCTAATCTCGAAATCATAAAGTCTATACACATCTCAAGGGGCCTGTGTAGGGTGTGAGAATGAACTCAGTAGGCCACCACCAATGTGTGTCTATCTTACATCCATAATTATGCAGGTTTATGTAAAATATAAATAAAAAAGAAATGTTCACAAATTTAATAATTAACCTGATTCCCTTATGCTCAATAGGTATAATGAAGAATTCACTTGATTCAGAAAACACTATTATAATATTATAAATATGTGACCCCAAATATATATATGTCATATAGGACATATCTACATATATATATTTGTAGTGGTGAGGATCTATGGCTCAGTTCCCAGATATCCCCTGATGAATATAATATCTAAAGATTCCTCAGGAACCTCTCTTAAATATATCACTAGAAATTTGTGCCAACTGGAACATCCCATGTTGTCATCAAGTATCTGGCATCCTAATGGTACACATATCAAATCCCTAGTCCCTCATACCTCTGCTCACAAAATCATCATCAGCTCAATATCATGAAATCCTGATCCATGGTGATATCCATTCTCTAATAAATAGTTGTCGTTGTCTCAATAGACTGACATCCCAAGGCATAGTGATATCTTCCCTCTAATAAATAATCATTTTCAGCTCAATATCCCAACATCCTAAGGTACAATGATGTCTATCCTCCAATAATCTTTTCCCAACAACCTCAATTTAATGGAAATCCCCAACCCCCAATATATGGTGTCAACACCATCAAACAATGTCCCCTCACCATCTATGTGACTTTCTATGGTGAGCACCTCTAACACAATCGATAGTCAACACCATAGCCTAAACCGCAAAGTCTACAGAGGCCTCCACCCACAATGAGTGGTCAACACCACCTCAACTAAGTCTTATCTGTGTGCACATGACTCTAACAGCATGTCGGCCCACAACGATGAGAAGAAATAACCAAACATGCCTAAAACACGTCATTTGGAACCTCATTCCCTTGTGACCTCAACACGAAATCCTAATGTTCAACACCCTCCCAAGTTACCTGGGTCATACCCTCATCCTGACGACCTCATCACCTCAAACTGACGACCATGTCACCTCAACCTAGTGACCATCATCACACCATGTATCTTGGGACACGCCCCCAGTCTGATGATCGTGTCGCCTCAGTCCATGTGATCAACATCACCTCAATCCTCAGGTTATTCCAATCATGTTCCCATGGAATCAATGAAAACATATAACAATTTAATTAATTAAATTATATAATTGGCATAACTTTCTCAATTTGTCAAAATCCCCTTACCCGACTATACATATAAGGTCATAGGCTAGGTCATTATCAAATACATCCCATAACCTCATTCAAATAATTAAAATACAATTATGAATTTAATTAGGGGTCTCGCTCGGTCTACCCAACATGAAAATTTAGGTACACATCCTAAAAACACCCATAAAATTAAGGAGAAATATAGGCACCATCTACTCATAGGTGATCACTTGTCTGATATCAGCCTCTAACTCAAGCCAAAATAAGATAAATTAGAGATTTAGAAAAACTACCTGAAAATAGGGTAAAAGAGAACATGTGGATTTAACATTCCATATGGAGAGATAAAAAAAGATAAGTAAGAGGATTAAATCCCTTACCGATATGCTTCCAACAAGATTGACAATGTTCAAATTAGAGTCTGTTTGGAGGAGGTGGGATAAAGCCTAGGGTGGAAGGAAAGGAGAGGGCCCCATGTGCATGCAGTGGAAAAGAGGAGAAAATAGAGGGAAAAAATAAATAGAAGGGAGGTAGAATGTGTAATTTCAACCCTTTAAATGACCCTCCCAATTTGGCTACACAGTTTGGGTAACTGTGCCCTAACCATGCGGTGCTCACTGCCCAAGAACCACCCTCAAAGAGCTTAGGCACACGGTTTCTCAAATCGTGCGAGGACTATTTTAATAACCTATGTTAAAAACTACATAGGTGTTTCATAGCCATGTGCCTCTGCCCACATGGTTTAAAAAACCATGTTCAGTGAAATAGGTGGGCTGCATGGTTACTCCTAAGAGGCCACACGGTTTGATTAAATTGTGCCCCTCTATTTTCACTTTTCTGAAACTGAGTTTTCAGTGATCTATGAACCTGAAAATCATCTAAAACTCAGAGTCACTTCCTTATCCTTAAACCCCATATAAAAAAAGTTGATGGGTAAAAAACTCTCAGGATTAGGTTTCAAAGCCTGAAAAGAAATTTTATCCCCTCACCAAACTTAAAAATTCAAACAGGTTGAGGAATTTATACCCAATCAAAAACTCAAGACGTTATAGTTTACCCACCTTAACATAGTTCATCCTTGAGCTATCAAGATTTACCCATAGATGGTACCAAACATACCCATCTCATAAACATTAACTCGGTCTACCCCGGACATTCAGTCTTAGGCTAATTCCTCTAATGGGATCCCCACCTTAGGAATTAACTACCTGGTCACTTCCTAACCCAAACTTAAACAATTATGATGTTCCAATGACCATACCCAAATATACAAGTCCTCCCATGATGAATCATCATTCCTACATCACATTAAGTTCTCAATTCATGCTCATGTCATACCTGACACCCATCAAGTCCCGCATTTCATTGGATGATCATCAGTACCTATGTCATACACGAAACTCATCAAAATCCACATCCCATAAGGTTCCCAAAGATCATGAATATAAATAGATTCCAAAAATAAACCACATCATATATATATATATATATATATATATATTTGTGTGTGTGTGTGCATTCCCATTAAAATATTGAAGCCTACGCACCTCATCAAAACATGTGTCGCATTGATGCCCATAATAAATCTCAGTTCTTGTGCACCTCATATACATACATACATATATATATATATATATATATCATGTCTCATAATCGATTCCAACCTACTAACCAGAACCTCGTTATTCCAAAAACAACACACTCACCTCGTGAATCAAAACCAGTCATGCCAATAAAAGGTCCATGCCAAAATAAAACAAAGGCCATGCCATGATCAAGGCATACCTCTAAACGTTGTCGAACCATCATCCTACTCTAATCCTTCCAGATCAACATCATGCACCTATCCTAAAGACCAAATATCTGAGGCTTGGCCTCCCTGTGGAGCTACACTAGCTACCAGCCACTAACACCACTGTTGGGTCTCTCTATCTCTACCACGACCTCTACGTGAAGCTAAATCCAAGCTATCAACTCTTAGTGCCACTCTCAGTCATACCTTAGATCCCCAAGTTTGAAATGTTCCCTAGATCCCATATAATTGAGAATGATTATTACAAAACCTCTCTATATGGACCATCGGACCACAACCCATCACTCCTTTGGATCCCGCTCTCATTGAGTCTGAACATATCCTGGATGCCCACACTAGAAGCACACCATCAAAGGACCACTCTTCGGTGGCCTACCTAAGTCTCTAGACTAACTCCCCTGTTGAGAATCCTCACATTCATACTTAAATCCACCTAATTAATCACTAATAATATCACCTAATGTCATTACCTATATCGAATATGAACAGCCTGTCAAATTTCCCTCGGCTATCAACACCTGATTCACTACCTCTGAGAATGAGGTTAACCTGAATATGTTTCCCTACACCTTGATGGTGTGTCGTAAACCATATTCAAAACTCCTCACCCTCACAATGTCATCACCCCCCCCCCCCATAGAAGGTGAAAAATGGGATAGTTCTGTAACATTATCCACATAATCCATGATGAAAGTGTCACCTTAATGGAGGTTCAAGAACTCATGGGCTCCATCCACCCTCAATGTATTAGGGAAGAATTGATCGAAGAACATGGCCTCAAAATCCTTCCAAGACTATCCCTCGTGTCTTCATGCCTGAACCTGTACATCCCACTAGTTCTTTTCTAGTCCTTTGAGCATGTACATTTACATATTCACCCTTTGACTTGGGGGTGTCTCAAACTACTCAAATATAGTCTGCACTGACTCGATCCAGTTATCCACCATCTGTGGTCCACCCTCACCCTGAAATAATGGTGGGTGCTGAGACCAGAACTCATGAGTTAGATACATAATAGATGGATAAGCTCCCTAAGATCCCCTGTCAATACCATGTATGAAACGAACCAAGATCACCTTGAGATTCTCATCAAGTCATGGCCCAAAGTATGTCATTTTTTGCGGTTCTCCCGCCTATACCGAATCTTGTACCTATGCCTTTACCTATGGATCATGATCAACTCGACCCTCTAGGTCCTCATCTCAACCCTTATGGGCTTCATCCTATGTATGCTCATGCGTCACCATATCACCGCCCTCCAGACGCTCCATTGGAGGCCGCCTTTGTGGAATCCTAATGAATTCAAAATACCATGGTCAAATAGCCATAACATTCATATGTATATATATATATATATATATCATAGATAGGGAAATATGTAACAAGTAGCACATATCACCACCCTTACACTCTCCTACTGCACCCATGTCATGTGACATTCGGCCTCATGGCCCCTCACCTACCCATATCAAAGTCAGGAATCATGTATAATCCGGTCTCATGGCCCCTCACCTACCCATATCAAAGTCAGGTATCACATATAATTTTTTCCCATGGCCCTTTTCCTACCCATAAAAAATTCAGGCATCAAATATCACATATCATCAATCTGAAGTAGCTGAGTAGAATGCCACCAAAAAGGCTAAGCAGGAAAATGCTATTTAGCTTCTTTTTTGAAAATTTTAAAAAACCCACCCCTTATATCATCCTTTCCCACCATTATCAGGTATAAGACCATATATAACATTTCATTCTCACTGGGAACCACATACCTAGATTGGATGAGTATAATGTGACTAAAAGGATAAGCAGAAAAAACATTATTTAGCTTCTTTGTTGACACTTTAAGCATCCCAACCCCTCTTAGTGCATTCCAAGATCCCAAGCAATTATTTAAAGGAATATGCATATATCAAGTCATGTTATGTGCCTACCATGATTCATAAACAAACACCCTTACCATATCGGGCCAAGGGTCAAACCTCATAACCAATAACCATCGCACCCAAGTGTGCCACTCAAGGTGGAAATCAGTCAAATGTAAAATCACATAGTAGGAAATAAATTTTCCACCCCTGGAAACATGGTTTATATCCTATGAATGGGGCTACAGGCACCCAAACATGATATCCTTAACTAGTTATGACTACATCTTAGCCTGTGGTCTACCATATCCCAAAAATTAAGACCCAAAAAGGAAAATAAAATTCTTATAATACTATTTTTAGTGCCCTGACTTGGGTTTCCTCCCAAAAAATGATCCAGGATAGTTGGTCTCTAGGCCTTAGACGTGCCTCCCCATATGCCAAATGCTTCCGACTAGTAGCGAGAGTTTGAAGAGGTGATATTGGGGAGACTATACCCTCTGTAATTGATAATAATAATGGTCTACATAAATATAACATAGTGTAAGAATACTATAACTCAGTAGAAGAAATAATAAGTAACAACAGAATCATAATAGATATCATTATAATAAACAAACCCAAAGGCATTATACCATTTACAGATAATACAACATGTCATAACAGGTCATACAAAACAATATGCAAGGTCTATCATGGCTGAGCATATAGGTACATATGTATAAATCATAAAAAATATTAAAAGGAAACTACATCCTGATAAAGGGGAACCACCTGGTCCAATGCCATCCATACCATGTGAAAGGTACATCTACTATCACTAAGGTCCAGTTCCAAAGCCTAAATCCTTACCTGATCTCAAAAGCATAAAGTCTACACATATCCCAAGGATCCTGTGTAGAGTGTGAGAATGAACTCAGTAGGCCACCATGAGCTAATGTGTATCTGACTTACATCCATAATTATGAAGGTGTATAAAAAAATATAAATGAAAAGAAATGCACACACATTTAATAATTAACATGTTTCCCTTGTTCTCAACAACCATAAGGAAGCGTTCACCTGCTTTGGCCAACACTAGTATAATCTCTGAATACGTGCCCCCAAATATATATATGGCATACAGGACATGTCTGCATATATATATTTGCAGTGACTAGGATCCATGGATTATTTCTCAGTAATCACCTAAAGAATATCATAACTAGATATCCCTCAAGCACATCCCTCAAATATTTAAGTGACACCTCGTGCCAACCGATACCTACCATGCCATCATCAATTATCTGGCGTCATAATGGAACATCCATCAATTCGCTGGCCCCTCAAACATCTTCTCAGATAATCACACTTAGATAAATATCCCTACATCCCTAGATACGATGATATCCATCCTCTAATAAATAATCACTATCATATCAACAACTCGATGCCCCGAGCCATGACGATGTTCATCCTCCAATAATCCTAGCCCAACTGCCTCAATAAAATGGTGATCCCCATCCCCAACTGATGGTCTCAACACCATCAACTGGTGTTCCATCACCATCCACATGGATTTCAATGGTGATCACCTCCAACACAATCGATGGTCAACACCATCTCATAAACTACAAAGTCTATGAAGTCCTCCACCCACAACGAGTGGTCAACACCACCTCAACTAAGTCTTATTTGTGTTCACACGACTCCAATGTTGCTCCGTCTGATAATGGTGAGTGGAAATTTCCAAACATACCTAAGACGCCTCATCCAACACCTTATTCCCCTGTGACCTCACCACTAAATCCTAATGTTCAACACCCTCTCAAGTCACATGGTCCATTCCCTCATCCTGAAGACCTTGTCACCTCAAACCTACGACCATGTCACCTCAACCTGGTGATCATAATCACCCCATGTATCTCGGGCCATGCCCTCAGTCTGAGGACCATGTCACCTCAGTCCAGGTGATCAACATCACCTCAATCCTCAGTCTATGCCTGTCACATTCCCAAGGAACCAATGAAAACATATAAAAATTAAATTAATTAAATTATATAATTGGTATAACCTGACCAATTCATCTAAATCCCCCTACCATGCTTTACATATAAGTTCATAGGATAGGGAATGCTCAACGGAATCCCATAACCTCATTTAAATAATTAAATGGAAATTATCTATTTAATTAGGGGTCTCACTTGGTCTACCCAACGTGCGCATTTAGGTATGCACCCCAAAAACACTCATAAAATTAAGGATAAAGCTAGGCGCCACCTACCCATTGGTGGTATCTCATCTTATATCGACCTATTACTCGAGCCAAAACGAGAGAAATTAGAGATTTAGAAAAAAACCCTAAAAATTGGAAAAAAGAGATCACACAGATTTAGCATTCTGTATAGAGAGATAAGAAAGAAAGAGAATTAAGAGGATTAAATCCCTTACTGATACTCTTTCAATGAGACTGATGATGTTCGGATCAGAGTCCAGTTGGAGAAGGTAGGCCAAAGCCTAGGGAGGAAGGAAAGGATAGGAGCCCCTATGAATCCATTGGAAAAGAGGAGAAAAGGGAGGAAAACCTAAATCGAAGGGAGGGATGAATCTATCATTTTATCCCTTTAAATGACCCGCATGTTTTGGATGTACAGTTTAGATAATTGTATGCCAACCGTGTGGTGCTCATTGCCCAAGCACCACCATCACATAGATTAGGAACACGGTTTCCCAAACCGTGCGCATACCATGTGAATCAAATATATTAAAAACTATAGATTTTCCACAAAACCATGCACCCCCACCCACACAGTTTGAAAAACCATGTCTAGTGCAATAGGTGGTCCACATAGTTACTCCAGGGAGGCTGCACAGTTTGATCAAACATTTCCCCTATATTTGTGCTTTCCCGAAACTATGTTTCTAGGGATAGATAGTCCCAAAACTCATCTGAAACCATAAGGCACATTCTGATCCTTTAACTCCATCTAAAAAGAATGTATTGGGTCAAAAAAACTCTCAGAATTAGGTTTTGAAGCCTGAAAATAAAGTTAGTCCACTCACCAAACTTAAAAACTCAAACAGGTTGAGTAATTTCAACCTGATCAAAAACCTAGGATGTTACAGTCTCCCCACCTTAACATAGCTCATACCTGGGCTATTAGGCTTTAACCAGAGATTTTACCAAACATACCCATCTCATAAACATCAATCCGATCTACCCCGGTCATTCAGTCTCAGGCCAATTCCTCTTGTGGGCTCCCCACCTTAGGAATTGCCTACCTCATCGCTTCCTGACTTAAAATTAAACAATTACAATGGTCCACTGACTATCCTAGGACATAAAAGTCCTCCCATGATGCATCATCATTCTTACACCTCATTAGGTTCTTAATTCATGATTGTGTCATACCGGACACCCATCAAGTCCCGCATCTCATCAGATGCTCATTAGTGCTTGTGTCATACATGAAACTCATCAAAACCCACATCCCATCAAGTGACCAAAGACCTTGTATCAATATATTCCCAAAATAACCCACTTTGTGTATATATATATATGCATGCCCATCAAAATATTGATGACTATGCACCTCATCAAAACACGCATCGCATCAATAACCATAATAAATCTTGGTGCCTATGCACCTCATATATGTGTGTATATATATATTTCACTCATCATAACTGATTCAACCTACTAACCAGCACCTGTTTAGTCCAAAAACAATACATGCACATCGTGCATCAAAACTAGTCATGACAACAAAAGGGCCATTCCAAAATAAAATAAAGGTCAAACCATGATCAAGGCGTACCTCTAATAGTAATCAGCCCACCGGCCTAATTTGATCCTTCTAGATCAATAGCATGAACCTGGTCTAAAACCTAACTACCTGAGGCCCAACCTCCCGACAGAGCTGCACCAACTACTAGCCATTGACCCCACTACTGGGTCTCTCTATCTCTGCCATGACCTCCACATGTAGCTGAATCCCAGCAACCATATCCTAGTACCTTTCTCGGTCCTACCTTAGATCCTTGAGTCTGACCTGGTCTCTGACTCCTAGATATTCAAGAAGGATTCTTCCAAAACCTCTCCAGACATCCCATCTTACCGCATGCCCAACACTCCTTTAGAGACCACTCGCATTGAGTCTGAACATGTCCTATTTGTTGGTACTAGAAGCAAACTGTCGAAGGACCACTCTTTGGTGGAATGCCTGAGTCTATGACCTAAATTCCCTACCGAGACTCCTCAAAGTCTTACTTACATCCACCTAAATTATCACCACTGAGATCACCTAATGTCATCACCCAAATTGAATATGATTGGTCTGTTAAATTTCCCTTAGCTATCAGTGCCTGATTCACTGCCTCTAAGAAAGAGGTTAACCTGAAGATATTTATCAGCACCCTGATGGTGTTCCATAAACCATCCTAGAAATTCCCAAACCTAGCGATTTCATCACCCTCCATAGAAGGTGAAAAACAGGACAAGTCTATGAAATTCGCTGCATAATCCATGAAGAATGTGTCTCCCTGCTAGAGGTTCATGAACTCACAGGCTCAGTTTACTCTCAGTGTCTCGGAGAATAAGTGCTCGAAGAACCTAGCCTTGAAATACTACCAATCCATTCCCTCATGTCTACCTGCCTAAACCTGTACATCCCACCATGGATTTTCTAATCCTCTAAGCATGTACGTCACCAACTTCACCCTCCAACTTGGGGGTGTCTCAAGATGTTCAAAGATAGTCTCCACCGACTCGATCCAGTTATCCACTTTATGTGGTCCACCCTCACCCTGAAATAATGGTGGGTGATGAGACTGGAACTCATGAGTTAAATACAACATAGATTTTTCATCTCACTAATCTCCCATATCAATACCCTATATGACATAAACCACGCTTGCCCTGAGCTGCTCATCAAGCCATAGCCTGAATTCTTTCATCTATTGGAGTTATCCCATGTGCATTGGAGCCTGTACTTGTGCCTTTACATACGACTCGTGATCAACTTGACCCTTTGGGGCCTCATCCCGACCCTTAAGGTCCTCATCCCAACCCTCAGATGGCACTATATCACACCCTCCTGACGCTCCATTGGAAGTCATCTAGGTGGAATCTCATTGAATACCAAATACCATGGTCAAGAATCTATAAAATTAATATATATATATATATATATGTTGCAGATAGGGAAAGTTGTAACAGGCAGCGCATCTCACCGCCCTTACACTCTCCTACCACACCCATGTCACATGACATATGGCCTCATGACCCCTTTCCTACCCATATCAGAGTCTAACATCACATATAATATAGACTCATGACCCCTCACCTACCCATATCAGAGTTAGGTATCACATATAATCTAGCCTCATGTACTCATGCCTACCCATAAAAGAGTCAGGTATCACCTATCCCATATCATCGATCTGAGATAGATGAGTAGAATTCCACTAAAAAGGCTAAGCAGGAAAACACTGTTTAGCTTCTTTGTTGGAACTTTAAATAACCCAACCCCTTATATCATCACTACCTACCCTTATCAAGTCCAGGTCTATACATCACATGTCAGTCTCACTAGGAACCACATACGCGGGTTGTCTGAGTAGAATTTCACCAAAAGGCTAAGCATGAAAACACTGTTTAGCTTCTTTGTTGACACTTTAGGAATCCCAACCCCTATTAGTGCATTCCAGGCTCCCAATAAATTATTTAAAGGTGAATACATATATAAAGTCACCCTATGTGCATACAATGATACATAAACAAACCCCCCTTTCCATATCGGGCTAAGGGTAAAACCACATAACAAATAAACATCATACCCAAGTGCGCCACTCGAGGTGGAAATCAATCAACTATAAAATCTCACAGTAGAACATAAATTTCTCACCCCTGTAAACATGATCTATCTTCTATTCCTGAGGCTGCAGACACCCAAACAAGAGAACTTTACCTAGTTCTAACTATATTCTAGTCTTCGGTCTACCAAAGCCCAAATACTAGGAACCAAAAAGGAAAAGAAACTCCTTTGATACCATTTATAGTTCCCTATCCTGGTTTTCTACTCAAACTGTGCTCCAATTCGGTTGGCCACTAGGCCTTAGGCACACCTCCTTGTATGCCAAAGGCTGCCGACTAGTAGTGAGGGTCTAAAGAGGTGATAGTGGGGAGATTATACCCTCTGATGGTGATAATAATAATGCTTTACATAAATATAACACAGCAGAAGAAGACCATAACTCAGTGGAAGAAATAACAAGAAACAATAGAAGCACAATAGACAGAAGCAGAATAAAAAGGCCCAAAGTCATTATACCATTTTTAAATAACACAACATGTCATAACAGTTCATACAAAACAATATGAAAGGTCGCCTATAGATGACCATATAGGTACATATGTATAAAGAATGAAAAATCTCAAAAGGAAACTCTGTCTTGATGTAGAGGAACCACCTAGTCCACTGCCATCCATCCCATGTGAATGGTACATCTATGATCCCTAAGGTCCAACCTCAAGCCTAAATCCTTACCTGATCACAAAATCATAAAGTCTATATGCATTCCAAGGAGCATTGTAGAGTGTGAGAATGAACTCAGTATGTCACCACCAATGTGTGACTATCTTACATCGATAATTATGTAGGTGTATGAAAAATATAAATAAAAATCAATGCACACACATTTAAGAATTAACTCGTTTCCCTTGTGCTCAACAGAAAAAAGGAAGTGTTCACCTACTTCGACCAACATAGGTATAATCTCTGAATAGGTGCCCTCAAATATATATATATATGGAATACAAGGCATGTCTACATATATATATTTGTAGTGGAAAGGATTCTTGGCTCAGTGCTCAGGAATCCCCTGACAAATATCATAGCTGGAGAGCCCTCGAGCACCTCCCTTAAATATATCACTTACACCTCATGACAACCTATACCTCTCATGTCATCATCAAGTATTTGGATTCCTAATGGCACGCCCATCAATTCCTTGGTCCCTTGGACCTATGCTAAGAAAATTGTTATCGGATCGACAGCCCGATGTCCCAAGGCATAACGATATCCATCCTTAAATAAATAATCACCATCGATGCAACAACCCGACATACTGAGGCATGAAGATGCCTATCCTTCAATAATCATGTCCCAATGGACTTGATATAATGGCGTGCCCTAGCCCCCAACTGATGGTCTCAACATCATCAACTGATGGTCTGTCACCATCCACGTGGATTTATACGGTGATCCCCTCCAAAACAATCAATGTACAACACCATCCCTTAAGCCGCAAAATCTACGGAGGTGTCCACTGACAAAAACTGGTTAACATCACCTCAACTGATTCCTATCTGTGTGCACATGACTCCAACGTCGTGTCATCCAACAACGGTGAACGATAATCACCAGACAAACATAAGACACATCATATGACACCTTGTTCCCCTACGAACACACCACTAAATACCAATGTTCAACACCCTCTCAAGTCACCTCGGTCATTTCCTCATCATGATGACCTTATCGCCTTAAACCAATGACCATGTCTCCTCAAACTGATGATCATTATCACCCCATGTATCTCAGACCATTCCCTTAGTCTGACGACCATGTAACCTCATTCCAGGTGATCAGCATCACCTCAATCCTCGGGCCATACCCATCATGTTCATATAGAACCAATGCAAACATATAAAAATTTAATTAATTAAATTAGACAATTGGCATAACCTGCACAATTTGTCTACATCCCCTTACCCTGCATTGCATATATGGTTGTAGTATAGGGTATGCTCAACGACATCCCATAACTTAATTTAAATAATTAAAATAAAATTATCAATTTAATTAGGGGTCTCGCTCAGTCTACCCAACATGCGCATTAAGGTACGCATCCCAAAAACACTCGTAAAATTAAGAAGAAAGTTAGGCACCACCTGCCTTATACTCGTAGGTGTAACATCCCAGGTAAATAAAGAATATGATATTTTCATATTTATTAATATTATTGAATTAAATATTAATTTTACTTTAAAGGATATTCTATGTTCAATGGTGTACCTGACACACAACAATGGGTTTCTCTGAAATCTCATGTTGCACACAAGACTGAGTCATACTGAAAAATAATAATATAATGTTATTATTCTAAATGTTAGTTAACGCCTAGCTATTATATTCACGGGAATGAACAGAACTAACTATATTATGATTAAACATGTTTGTTAAATATTTTTAAATTTATCCAATAAAATTTAGAGGCTTAAAATGAGAATAAATCCAATTTTAATCACAAATACTCTAATATTTTTTTAAAGTAGTTTTACCGCCTTTTGATGGAGAACCCCTTTTAAATATTTTTTTTTACTTTTATATGTTCCATTTGACAAAATAGACTTCTTATTTAGAATCGGGACATCAAAATTTACTTTGGATAAATTTTTGATATTTTTCTGATAAAGTTCATTTTTTTAATGAATAGTGAAAAATACTGCATTTTAAGTCAAAATTGTCTTTTCATCTGATTTATTTATATAGTTATATTATCTTTATAATTAGTTTTAAATTTTAATTATATTATGTTTTTAACATTTAATACAATTTTGGTCATTTAAGTAATTTCACTTTTTAATTAGACATAAACACATGTCAATCTTTTGATAGTTATTATTTCTTAAAAACACGCTTTTTGGTTTTGAAAATAGGAATTAATTTTAAATTAATTTCTACCACTTATGTGTTTTGAATTTGGAGAAATGAATTCCAAATTTTTAATCAGGATGTCCAAATTTTTTAAATAGGTAACTTTTATTTTTAGACATTATGAATAGTAACTTCAGAAAATATTTATTTACCATGGTTAAAGGGTAAATCTGGTAAATAAGGGTAAAAAATAATATTATAATAATATTAAATTACCCTAAAATGTGTCCTAAACCTTTTTGATGATACATTTACGACCATGGGAATCCTTGGGTTCATTTTTTGACCCCATGGAGCCACTTGTAAGTGAAAATGACATTTTATAAAAATTAATTTAAAGTTAAGAAAAATGTAACATAAACATATATTTTTTAGTAAAACAATTTTTATATTGGGTTATATAAGTTATATTTTCGACTATAAATATTAATTATAAATAAAAAACAATTTTCTAAATCATGGTATTTTATTTATAATTTTTATAGATTAAATACATAAATTTAATTATGACACAATGATGATGCAGTGAGTGCTTCATTAATAAAGGATTAAAATAAATGATATTATAAATGTTAAAATAAATTTAATTTGTTTATTTTTATGTCATCCGAAAAATTTATGGATTATATTTACATGTTATATTTGTATTAATGAAGTTTTTTTCAATCAATCAAGTTGTTATGGATTTTTAAAAGTCATGATATGAATAGTGTCAAAATTGACATAATTCATATTTTAAAATTTAAAATATTTTATTAAATATTATAAAATTCCAAAAAAAATAATATTTATCCAAATAGTTATCATAAGTAAAAAATTATTATTTACTCTTTAATTGGATATTTTCCATGTTTTGGTAACTATTTTTGTTTCTAAAAGTGTTAAATGCTTGATAAAATGGTAAGAGTAAAAAGGGGTTAAATAAAAAAGATAAGGATTAAAAAATATCCAAAACCTATCTAATTATTATTGTATGATTTTATTTCAAACAATATTCATATTATATTTTAATTTAATTAGTTTTTGACCTTTTGAAACCGAAAATCATTTTATAATAAAATAATACTTTCAAACTTTCCTAAAGAGCCCCTCCTCGCCCATAAAAAAGGTCATCACCTCTAACCCATTACTCACACCTCTCAAGCCCCTTGGATCGTCCAACATATACCAAAATAATCTTCCAACATCCTTATCTTCCTCATATAATCCTTCCTCTAGGAAGAAGGCAATTAAAGAGAGCCCTTTGGCTCAAATTAAAAGAAGCTACCCAATTTGAGGTAACATCTTCTCTCAAGTTCCTTTACATTATTTTTCCTTCTCCACTCCCTGTTATATTATTATTCTTTTATTACATAAAAACCCATTATCCTAAATATACTAGTATTTTTTTATGATAAATATTCTAATTACACTTACACATAGCTCCGTCTAATTAATATAGAACATACTGTTTCTGTGGATGGAAAACTACTACCTCATGAAACAATGATTGTTTAATATTCTCCTACCACATTTTATGGTGGAAATTATGATGACACTTTAATTATATATGATATTTATGATATTTATTTTATCTCTAGGATTCTTTAATTCTCATTTAGAATATACCTTTATTCTTTTCATGTTGTATAAATACAATAATTTCATTTGAGGAAGTGCGGACTACCGCCCCCTCAAAGTGATATGACTCATTCATGCTATACATGTAACATATAAATAATGTAATTAATGAACATATGTAACATATATAACATATATATTATTCTGGAATTATAATATACCTATGTATCATTAATTTTTCTTTCCTTTAAATATGAAAAAGAAATGAAAGTAGCATTCATGCATACGTACGGCTTACCATCTCCATGAGCGGTGCATTTCATTTCTTATATCCAAATGATATGGATTATTCTAAATACATATATACTGGATATATATGATATATATGATATATAAATCATTAATATCATTCTGGAGATAATGTAATTTTGACCACATGTATAATTTATAATTATAACAAGTTCATTTTTGACTCAAGTTTCGAACATCAAAAAAATGTCCGATATGAACTCAAATAATTAACTAATTTTTATATCAAGGTAATAAGTGATATAAAAGGAATAATAAACTTGAAAAAGTTTCTTAAGCAAGTATAAATTAACTTAAGTTTATTATTCAGGAAATTAAAGAATGAACGAGTCAAGTCAGACATGAGGTAAGGGACTTCGTCTCAATCTCCTTTCATTGGGGAATGTTTTGATAATATACATCTCCTTATTCTACATGGTTTATAAAAACCCCCTTTGAATTTTACTTTCATTCAAAAGGAATCTTCTTTTTACGAATCATTTTACTATATGACAAAAGGTATTTTTTTAACATTTGCGGCAGCAATGACCTCTCTGCTGTCGTAGTCGTTATTTGGATTCCTATATAAGCCTTAATGTTTTTAAAAGGAAAAGAAATCCCTTATTCACTTTTTGGTTGTTTTCATATTGAAAATGGTTTTTGAAATGGATTGAGTATTTCAATATCTTGAAATGATATCTTGTGATTGAAAAATGTTTATATTTTCAATATTTTATGTGTTATGATTATGAAATGGTACTTGGACATTTGATGGGTGGTTACATCATAAACCAAATTACGGGTGGTTCCATGATAATTCAAGGACTGGTGGTTACATTATAACCTCAAATAAATTGGGTATGTAAGTCGGTCGTATGGTTATTCCATTTAGTGATATGTGTGGAATCCGACCGTATGGTTAATCCATTTAAGTATGTTTATGTCCCAAGTTACCTTTATATGTTATACATTGTTTTCTATGGGATTTATGGTAATATTTTGGTTACAAAATGGGTAAGCAATGAGCTTATATTCAGTGAATTGTTTTTGCTACTTCTTTAAGGTGAAAAGTATTATTTTATGATTAAGTATGCGTGGTTTACATGTTTCATTGAAAACTAATAACTTTCTTTATTTGTGTATCCCTTAATGAGATTTTTATGATCATCCCAAGTTTTTTAAATGTTTTTCATAGGACATAAGGTGGAATAGGGTCACGAATGGGATCAAAAAAAAGTCATGTTGTTTAAAACATGGAACTAAACATTTTTTTTATTTTAAGAGTTTTTTATTTTATGAAAAAATGAATACTAAGTAGAAGTGTCTACATGTAATATTCAAGATGTTTTGTATAAGTTATGACCTAATTCTCTAAAACTCTAAACCTGAAAATATCCTTAATGTGAATTCTATACTTAACTCAAGATTATATAATTTTTAAGTTTGGGGAATTATAGTTGGTATCAAAGGTCGGTTTAGACAACTTTAGGAGTTAGAATTTTGTTAATAGAATAACCATAAATGATTTTTACATTATGTTCAAATTGAAATGATGTAGAATTTGAAGATTAACATGTTTCTTCGTCTGAGATATGCTTGTTCAAAATGTTTCTCCACAGAGGAAATAAGGAAACTATGTTGGGAAGGCATATAGAGGACAATAACCTTCCAAATCAGCATCCTGGTATGGTCGGAATCGGAACTAAATAGTTTTTTTCATTGATGGCTCAGTTGACTCAACATATAAATAGTGGTGGTATACATTCATGAGATCATCTAGATAAACCCCATAGGAACTTGTCTATAGTGGATCATTCCATGAGGAAACATCCCCCGTAATTCAGAGGATCATCTGACCCTGATCAAGCTAAAGTGTGGGTCAAATCATTGGAAAAGATTTTTGATGTCATGGGTTGTACAGAAAATCAAAAGGTTAGTCTTTCTGTTTATCATTTTGAAGGAGAAGCAGATCAGTGGTGGTTGATGGTTAAAAATATTAGGGACAATGAGGATATTGATGCTCTTTTTGGGAAGAATTCAAAGGTATATTTATTGAGAAATATTTTCTTAAGGATGTTAAACTTAGGATTGAAAAAATATTATTGGAATTGAGGCATGAGGATGTCTCGGTGGCTGCTTACAAAGAAAAGTTCACTCGACTGGCAAGGTATGCTCTAAATTTTATCTGAGATCTTGATAGTAAGATAAATCGATTTTACTCAGGACTGAAGTCGTGATATTGAAGATCATTAGCCTCTCATGAATTCAAAAGCTATGAGAAAATTTTCAGATGTGATGAGAAGGTAGAAATGGAGTTTTCTAATGATCAGTTGTTCCAAGAGAGCAGGAAAAAGAAGAGGTTCAGTTGACAGAAAAAGGGAAATTATAAGGCCCCAGCCTTAAACCTTACTTAATCTTGAGTTATTACAAGATTACACATTGAGGATCTTTTCAGGTTTAGAGTTTTAGAGAATTAGATCATAAAACTTTCATTACATTCCACATATAAACAAAGTGGTTACATAAAGATAGTATTCTTCATTCCCATCAATGGAAACATATTTAAAATAAAACATGGATTCATTCTTGACACTTCCTTGACACTATCATCATATCATGTACCTTTCCCTTAACCTGTGAAAAACATTTCAAAAAAACTTGGGATGAGCATAAAAAGCTCAGTAAGGGATATAAAAATATGGAAAGGAAACATGGGTACATATATACATAAGGATGAGATCATACTTTACCCATAAAACATAAGCACTTTAACATACCTCATCAAATCATGAATAAATCATAGAAATCATAATACATAAAGGTAACTTGAGGCATTAATAACATTCTTACGTAGGGAGTAACCCTCTTGGTTACGTTTGGAATACCCATCACAGTATATTCCCTAAATCTCTTCGGAGAAACCTTAACGTTTCACTCCTTCATGTTACCCAATGCATTGGAGAGCTATATCGGGCTCACCCGCCCTTAGTTTATCACGGAACCACCCGTCTTCATAATAATGCCCAAGAACCATAACATAATCGTATCACATAAAACATGCATAAAGGAAACATAAAATTTCCACATTTCAATCACAAGATATCAATACAACACAAAAAACATTGTGAAAACCATTTTCAATACCAAAATAAAAGAAAAGTAAAACATGGTATTTCTTTTTCTTTTAAAAAGAAGGTATGGCTTGTAGAGGAAGCCGAAACTCAAATAACGGTCACGACGGCGGAGAAGTCATTGTCGCCGTATACGTACGACAAAAACATTCCCTTTTTTCGTTTAGTAAACGCTTCGTATAAAAAAGATTCCTTTTGAATAAACGTAAAAGTAAAAGGGGTTTATACACCGTATAAAAGAAAGTTGTGTATAAAATAAAATATGCCTCAATGAAAGGAGATTCAGACGAAGTCCCATACAAAGATAATTTTTTAAATAAAATAGATCTATTATGTGTATTCACTATAATTACACATAAAGAAAGTACAAATACAAGATAGGACAAAATAATATCATGACGTAATTTGAAAGTAGGAGATTAACCCAAAGAATGGAAATTGGGTTAAGAAGTTCCCTTACCTCGTATCCGACTTGACCCGACCGTTCTTTAATCTCCTGAATAATAAACTTGAGTTAATATCTAATTTATTAAGAACATTTTTCAAGTTCATTATTCCTTTTATACCATGTTATGAACATCATGTAATCATTTAAGTTAATAATGTTCATTTTGTCGGTATTTGGTTCTTAAGTCAAAAATAGACTTCTTATACTTACATGTTGTTAATTTGGTCAAAGGTTCGTTATATCCAGAATTATATTAATGATTTGGATAACATATATATCATATATATTCATCATATACATGTATTTATAATATTACATCACATTTAGAGGTAAGAAATGAAATGCACCGTTCATGGAGACGGTAAGCCGTACGTACGCATGAACGCTACTTCCATTTCTATTTCGTATTTTCTGGAATGGAATCATAATGATATAAGAGTATATTATAATTCCAGTATAATAACATATATAATATCATTAACTTTATCCTTTACACATCCCACATATGGTATTAACGAATCAAATCACTTTCAGGGGGCGGTAGTCCGCACTTCCTAAAATGAAGATATCGTGTTTACCCATAATGGAAACCATAAAGGTATGCCCAAAATGAAAAAAAACAGAAGATTAAGGAAAAAATAAACATATTATATATCATATATAAAAATAGTGACATCATAATGGCCACCTTTGAAGGTGTTAAATGAGTATTGAACAATCATCGTTTCGGGAGGCAGAATTTCGCCATCCACGGAAACCGTATGTTCTTTAACCATTTGATGTAGTTGTGTGAGAGTGTAGCTCAAATAAATCTTATAACAACATCCTAGTATATTGAAGATACTGGTTTTGTTACAAAATAATTAAATAAAAAGAGTTTAGGGGGTTGGAGAAGCAAAATAAAACAAATGAACATGAGAGAATGAATTACCTTTAAAAGTGTAACTCCTTTTGATTTGAGCCTAAAGGCTTCCTTTGAAAGGATTATGCCCAAAGGGAATCCTCTAGGATGAGGAGAGGGATGTGGAGAGAGTAAATGGGTAGGGTTTGGCCGAGCCAAAGTCTTTAGGAGTGTGTGAAATGAGGTAGAGGTGGGGGCCTTTTATAAGAGGAGAGGAGGGGCACTTTTGGAAAGTAAAGATAAGTTACTTTATTTTAAAAAGAGTTTCGGATTAAAAAGGTCCCAAATTTCTATAATTCGAGGATAAGGTGATAAGGCTTCTAAATACACTAATCCAATTGGTTTTTTCCATGTTTAGGTTTTAGAGTTTTCATTATCTTTCCATTTTATTTAAATCGTTAAATAATGAGGTCATCGCTGCATCATCATGATGTCATAAATAATTTAATTTATTTAAAGTCTAAAAATTACAAAAAAAATACTATGATGTAGGAAATCTTTTTAGATTTCCAATGAATATTTATAATCAAAAATCTGACTTGTATAACCCTATGTAAAAATTGTTTTAGTAAAACATCTCTTGTTTGTGTCATTTTTACTTTAACATTTAATAAAAAGTTATTTATGTCATTTCCCAACCAAAGTGTCTCCATGGGGTCCCCAAGTTGACCCATGGCTTGTCTTGGTAGGCCATGACACAACCAATAAGTTTGGGACATTTTTCTAGGTCATTTCATATTATTAAAGCATTATTTATACCTTAAACTACCCTAATTACCACTAATCGCGATTAAAAACTTAATAAGTTACTATTCACCAAAAAATTATTTTAATCCCATTGAACCACATTTTACTTCTTAATGACAACCATGTATGTCAGATTTTTTAAATTCAAAACACAATGATGGCAAATTTTCATTTAAACGGAAAAATCAGTTTTTATAAGTACCACTTAGTGGTTTCACTATTCATCAAAAATTGAAGTTTTTCAGAAAATTACCAAAAATCCACCCTAAGCTATACTTGATATTCCGAATTCAAAAATGAAGTCTATTTTACAAAATTCAAAACATATAAGTCACATTAATTAATTTAATAATTAATTCCCGCTGTCAGAGCAAATAGCGTGTTTTTATGAAACAATAAGTATCAAAAGATTGACACCAATTTAAGTCCAATTTCAAAGTGAAACTGATTCCAATGACCACCATTGTATTAAATGGTAAAAATATATTCTAATTTCACTTAAAAACCAATTCAAAAGATAATATAATCATATAAATAAATTAGATTAAAAAGCAGTTTTGATGTAAAATGCAGTATTTTCACTATTCATTAAAAAAGTGAACATTGTCAGAAAAATACCAAAAATTCACACAAAGTAAATTTTGATGTCCCAATCATAAAGAATAAGTTTATTTTGACAAGCATAGTTTATAAAATTGTCAAAAGATAGATTTAAAAAGGGTTTTCCATCATAAGGCAGTAAAACAATCTTTTAAGAATATTAGTGTATTCCATGCTTAAGATTGGATTTATTTTCATTTTAAGCCTCTAAAACACTATCTTAATCATTAATAGACATAGATAAAAATATCTATTATTCATTACTTACTTGGGATGTTACAGAAATAATTCATCAAAGAATCTTGGAGGTAAGAAAATTAAATTTCCATCTTGTGAGAAGTGTGGTAAAAAGAATCCTGTAGAATTTCTCTCAAAATCTATAAAGTGCTTCCGGTTTGGTAAGACAAGTCATATTGCTCGTAACTATAAGGAAGATGATCAAGCAGAAAATGAAAAGCCAATGATAAGATGTTTTAGTTGCAATGAGTTTGGACATTATGCCAATGTGTGTCCAAATTTGATTACCCAAGGTGGAAACCAGACAGATCAAAAGCAGAAGGGTGGGGAAAAATCTTTTGCTACTACTACGGCTGATGTGGGACTATCAAATTAAGTGGTATCAGGTACTTTGTTAGTTTTTTCAGATTATGCCAATTTTTTGTTTGATTCAGGATCTACACATTCTTTCATTTCTAATAAATTTTCTAGTAAATTAGGAATTCCATCTCAAGATATGAATATTGAACTTATGATAAAAACACCTAGGGGAAATGTTGAGGGAAAAATAAATTATAAGAATCTTTTTATCCTTATTTGTGGAAAGAATTTACCTACAAACCTTGTTTTTTTTCCTCTAGTAGAGTTTGATGTTATTTTGGGAATGGATTGGCTTTCTGTTTACCATGCTAAGAATGATTGTAGATCTAAATAGGTTTATTTTCATAAAGACTTTCATTTTTTGTAAAAGAATGAACCCTTATCTATGATAACATATCAGGAAGCTGAGAAACTAGTGAAAGATGGAAATAAATGTTACCTTTCACATATTGATAAAAACAAAGGAATTGTTCATACTAATGATGTGCCAGTAGTAAATGAGTGTCTTGATGTTTTTTTATGAGTTTCCTCGTATTATACCTGATCGGTAAGTTGAATTTACCGTTGACTTAGTTTCTGATGTTAAACCAATTTCAAAACCCCCTTATCGAATGGCTCAAATTGAACTTTTAGAATTAAAAAATAAATTAAAGTAATTATTAGATAAAGGTTTTGTTCAACCTATCACATCACCGTGGGGTTCTCCAATCTTGTTTGTTAAAAATAAAGATGGTTCAATGAGACTTTTCCTTGATTATAGAGCCTTGAATAACATAACTGTTAAGAAAAAGTATCCTTTGCCTCATATCAATGATTTGTTTGATCAGCTCCAGGGAGCTCAGTATTTTTTAAAGATTGACTTGAGATCAGGATACCATAAGTTGAAAGTAAAGAAATAAGACATTCCAAGGACCACGTTTTGTACTAGATATGGCCATTATGAATTTGTAGTTATGACTTTTGGGTTAACCAATGCACCTACTTTATTCATGGATATTATGAATAAAATTTTTTGTGAGTTCTTAGATAAGTTTGTAGTTGTGTTTATTGATGATATTTTGGTTTATTCTAAAAGTAAAAAGGAGCATGAAAGTCATTTGAGGGTTTCTTGAAAACTTTAAAAGAAAATAAACTCTATGGGAAATTCAGAAAGTGTGAGTTTTGGTTGCAGAAAATTTCATTCCTTGGTTACATTGATTCTAAAAATGGTATAACTGTTGTTCTTGCTAAAACAAAAGTTGTTAAAGAATTTCCAAGATCTGCAAATATAACCAAGATTTGTAGTTTTCTTGGTTTAGAAGGTTATTACAGGAGTTTTGTTGAAAATATTACACGGTTATCAAGCCCATTGACTAAGTTAACTCGAAAAGGTGTTAAGTTCATCTGTACAAAATAATGTGATGATTGTTTTCAGGAATTGAAAATAAGATTGGTGAATGATCTAGTTTTGAAATTACCTTCCAGATATGGTGAAATTGTCATCTATAGTGATGCTTCATTGAAAGGACTTGATTGTGTGTTAATGCATAATAATCAGGTGATTGTTTATACTTTACGTTAGTTGAAACCTCAAGAGTTAAATTACCCTACATATGATTTAGAATTAGCTTCTGTTGTTTTTCCATTAAAAATTTGGAGGTATCATTTTTATGGCATAAAGTTTGAAATATATATTGATCAAAAAAGTTTGAAGTATATATTCACTCAGAAGGAATTAAATATGAGACACAAGAGATGGTTATAATTAATAAAGGATTATTATTGCACGATCCTTTACCATCTAGAAAAGGAAAATAAATTGGTTGATGCTTTTAGCTGAAAGAGTAATTCTACATTAACCATGCTACATTTGGAATAAGATCCTTTGATTAATGATTTGATGAAATTTGGAATAGAAGTTATTGGTACAAGAAATTCCTCTGTTTTGTTTCAGGTGGCAGTGAAATCATCTCTAGTATACATAATAAAGAAAGCACATAAAGAATACAGTGAGTTGTAGAAAAAGGTAGAGTTAGTTCAGAAGGATAAGTTACCTAAATTTAATATTAATAATGATTGTATTTTGGGATTTGGGAAGAGATTATGTGTTTTTTGTGATTCACAGTTGAATAAAGAGTTGTTATGTGAAGTTCATAGTTCTCTGTTTTCAGTTCATCCTAGCAGTACTAAGATGTATAGAGATATTCAGTATTATTACTGGTGGGATGGAATGAAAAGAGATATTGCTGACTTTACTGTGAAGTGTTTGACTTGTCAATAGGTTAAAGAAGAGAAGAAGTTACTGAAAGGGATGCTTCATCCTTTACCGGTGCCAGAGTGGAAATGGGAACATATGTCCATGGACTTCATTATGGGGTTATCAAAGACAACTCGAGGTAATAATGCAATCTGGGTTATTGTTGATCGATTGACTAAATCTACTCATTTCCTTTTTATTTGAGAAACTACGTATCTAGATCAAATTTCTCGATTGTATGTTAAAAAGATATTCAGGTTACATGGAGTTCCCATCTCCATTGTATCTGATCGTGATCTGAGGTTCACTTATAACTTTTGAAAAGGTATTTAGAAGTTTTTAGGTACTAAATTAAATTTTAGAACAACTTTTCATCCTTAATCAAATGGGCAGTCAGAACAAACAATTCAGACATTGGAATATATGTTATGCGTTTCTTCAATGAATTACTAGGGAATTTGGGACCAACATATTTCTTTGGTTGAGTTTTCTTATAAAAACAGTTTTCATTCTAGTATACATATGGCTCCATTTGATCCATTATATGGAAAGTGGTGTCAAAGTCTAGCTTTTTGGGATGATGTAGGTGAAACAAAGTTTATGGGACCAGAATTGGTATAAGAGATGACAGAAAAAGTTCAGTTAATTTAGAAGCACATGAGGACAGCACAGAGCATATATAAAAGTTATGTAGATAACTGGAGAAAGGATATTTCTTTCGAGGTAGGTGATCATGTCTTTCTCAAAGTTTCTCTATGGAAAAGTGTGATGTGTTTTGGTAAGAATGGAAAGTTGAGTCCAAGGTTCATTGGACCCTATGAAATCCTGGAGAAAGTTGGATCAGTAGCCTACAGAGTGGATTTACCTCCAATTTTATCCTAGGTACGCAATGTTTTTCATATTTCAATGTTGAGAAAGTATATTCCGAATCCATATCATGTTTTGAGTCTAGAGTTAGTTAATTTGGAAGAGAATATTTCTTATAAGGAACAACCAGTCCAGATTCTTGACCAAAGATAGAAAGTATTGCGGAATAAGGTAATTCATTAGGTAAAGGTTTTGTGGAAAAACCATATGGTTGAATAGGAAACATGGGAATCTGAAAATGTTATGAGGGATAAATACCCCCACTAATTTGATAAGTGAATAGAATTGCGGGGATACAATTCCCAAAAAGGGGTAATGATGTAATATCCCAAGTAAATAAAGAAAATGATATTTTCATATTTATTAACATTTTTTAATTAAATGTTAATTTTAATTTAAAGGGGATTCTATGTTCGATGGCATACCCGATACACAACAATGGGTTTCTCCAAAATCTCATGTTGCACACAAGGCTAAGTCATACTGAAAAATAATAATATGATGTTATTATTCTAAATAGTAGTTAACACATAGCCGTGATATTCGCGAGAAGGAATAGAACTAACCATATTATGAATAAACATGTTTGTTAAATATTTTTACATTTATTATAGGCTTAAAATGAGAATGTATCCAATTTTAAGCACAGATACTCTAATATTTTTAAAAAGTAGTTTTACCACCTTTTAATGGAGAACCCCTTTTAAATCCAATTTTTGTCAATTTTATATGTTACATTTGAAAAAATAAACTTATTATTTAGAAGAGGAACATCAAAATATACTTTGGTTAAATTTTTGGTATTTTTCTGATACAGTTCATTTTTTAATGAATAATGAAAAATTCTGCATTTTAAGTCAAAATTGTCTTTTCATATGATTTATTTATATGGTTAGATTATATTTTTAATTGGTTTTAAAGTGTAATTAGATTATTTATTTACCATTTAATCCAATTTTGTTCATTTTAAGTAATTTCATTTTTTTAATTAGATAGAAACACATGTCAATCTTTTGATAGTTATTATTTCTTAAAAACACGCTTTTTAGTTTTGACAACAGGAATTAATTTTAAATTAATTTTTACCACTTATGTGTTTTGAATTTGGAGAAATGGATTTCATATTTGGAATTATGAGATCCAAATTGTGTAAATAGGGAACTTTTATTTTTAGATGTTATGAATAGTAACTTCAGTAAATATTTATTTATCATGGTTAAAGGGTAAATCTGGTAAATAATGGTAAAAAATAATATTATAATAATATTAAATTACCCTAAAACCTGTAATAAACATATTAGATGATACATTTACAACCATTTTCATCCTTGGGTTTATTTTGGGACCCCATGGAGCCACTTTTAAGTGAAAATGACATTTTATAAAAAATAATTTAAAGATAAGGAAAATGTAACATGAACATATATCTTTTAGTAAAACAAATTTTATATGGGGTTATATAAATTATATTTTTGACTATAAATAGTAAATGGAAAGATAAAAATATTTACTAAATCATGGTATTTTATTTATAATTTTTAGATATTAAATAAATAAATTTAATTACAGCACAATGATGATGCAGTGATTGTTTCATTAATAAAGGATTCAAATAAATGATGTTATAAATGTTAAAATAAATTTAATTTGGTTATTTTTATATCATACATGAATTTTCTGGATGATAGTTACATGTTAAATTTGTATTAATGAAGTTTGTTTGAATCAGTCATGTTTTTGTGGATTTTTAAAAATTCATGATATGAATAGTGTCAAAATTGACATAATTCATATTTTAAAATTTAAAATATTTTATTAAATATTATAAAATTCCAAAAAATCTAATATTTGTAAAAATAGTTATCATAAGTCTAAAATTTTATTATTGACTCTTTAATTGGATATTTTTCATGTTTTGGTAACTATTTTTGTTTCTCAAAATATTAAATGCTTGATAAAATGGTAAGAGTAAAAAAGGGTTAAATAAAAAAGATAAGGATTAAAAAATATCCAAAACCTTTCAAATTATTATTAGAGGATTTTATTTCAAATTTAATGAGTTTTGGACCTTTTGAAACCGAAAATCATTTTATAATAAAATAATACTTTCAAAATTTCCTAAAGAGCCCCTCCTCCCCCTTATAAAAGGCCATCACCTCTAACCCATTACTCACACATCTCAAGACCCTTATCTCATCAAACCTCTCCCCAAATAAGCTCCCAAAATCCCTTTCTTCCTCTTATAAGCCTTCCCCTAGGCACAAGGCAATTCAAGAGAGCCCTTTGGCTCAAATCAAAAGAAGTTACCCGATTTGAGGTAAGGTCTTCTCTCAAGTTTCTTTCCATTATTTTTACTTCTCCACTCACTATTCTATTCTTATTATTTGGTTACATAAAAACACCATTGTCCTAAATATACTAGGATTTTTTTAATATAAGTATTAAAACTACACTCACACACACCTCCTTCTAATGGGTATAGAACATATTGTTTCTGTGGATGGCGAACTACTGCCTCACGAAACAATGATTGTTCAATCTTCTACTACCACCTCTTATAGTGTCCATTATGATGACATTGTAATTATATATCATATTTATGATATTTATTTTATCTTTATGCTTCTGTAATTATCATTTAGAACATACCTTTATGCTTTTCATGTTGCATAAATACAATAATTTCATTTGAGGAAGTGCGGACTACCGCCCCCTCAAAATGATATGAATCGTTCATGCTATACATGAAACGTATAAAGGATGGAATTAATAAACTTATTTAACATATATAACATATATATTATACTGGAATTATAATATACCTATGTATCATTTAGTTTTATTTCCTTTAAATATGAAAAAGAAATTAAAGTAGTGTTCATGCGTATGTACGGCTTACCGTCTACATGAACAGTGCATTTCATTTCTTATATCCAAATGATATGTACTATTCTAAATACATATATACTGGATATATATGATATATATGATATCTAAATCATGAATATCATTCTGTAGATAATGTAATTTTTACCACATGGACAATTTATAATTATAACAAGTTCATTTTTGACTCAAGTTCCGAACATCGACAAAATGTCTGATATAAACTCAAATAATTTACTAATTATTATAGAAAGGTAAACAGTAATATAAAAGGAATAATAAACTTTAAAAAGGTTCTTAATCAAGTATAAATTAACTTAAGTTTATTATTCAATAAATTAAATAATGAACAAGTCAAGTCGGACATGAGGTAAGGGACTTCATCTCAATCTTCTTTCATTAGGGCATGTTCTGATAATATACACCTCCTTCTTTTACACGGTGTATAATAAACCCCTTTGAATTTTACTCTCATTCAAATAGAATCTTTTTTTATGAAGTGTTTTACTAAATTAAAAAAGGAATGTTTTTAACGTTTACGATGGTAATGACCTCTCTGCCACCGTAGTCGTTATTTGGCTTCCTCTACAAGCCTTAATGTTTTTAAAAGGAAAAGAAACACCTTATTCCCTTTTTTGGTAGTTTTCATATTGAAAATTGTTTTTGAAATGGATTGAGTGTTTCAATATCTTGAAATGATATCATGTGATTGCAAAATGTTTATATTTTCAATATTTTATGTGTTATGATTATGTAATGGTACTTGGACATTTGATGGGTGGTTATGTGATAAAATAAATGATAGGTGGTTCTGTGATAAACCAAGGATGGGTGGTTATGTTATAACCTTCAATGCATTGGGTATGGAAGTAGGTCATATGGCTATTCCATTTAGTGATATGTGTGGAAGTCGACTGTATGGTTATTCCATTTAAGTATGTTTATGTTCCAAGTTACCTTTATATGCTATATGTTGTTTTTATGGGATTTATGGTAATATTTTGGTTACAAAAATGGTAATAAATGAGCTTATATTCAGTGAAGTGTTTTTTCTACTTCTGTAAGGTGAAAAGTATTACTTTATGATTAAGTATTCATGGTTTTCATGTTTCTTTGAAAACTAATAGCTTTCCTTCTTTGTGTATCCCTTACTGAGATTTTTATGATCATCCCAAGTTTTTGAAATGTTTTTTCACAGGAATTAAGGTGGAATAGGGTCAAATATGGGATCAAGGAAAAGTCATGTTGTTTAAAACATGGAACTAAACATGTTTCTTTTCTTTTAAGAGTTTTTTATTTTATGAAAAAAATGGATACTGAGTAGAAGTGTCTACATGTAATATTCAAGATGTTTTGTATAAGTTATGACCTAATTCTCTAAATCTCTAAACCTTAAAAGATCCTCAATGTAAAATCTTAACTCAACTCAAGATTATGTAATGTTTAAGGCTACGGCCATATAGTTGGTATCAAAGGTCAGTTTAGACATCTTTAAGAGTTAGAATTTTGTTAATAGAATATCCATAAATGTTTTTTACATTATGGTAAAATTGAAATGATATATCATTCTAAGATTAACATGTTGCTTCATCTAAGATATTTTTGTTCAAAATGGTTTTCCGTATAGAAAACTGGGAAACTATGTTGGGAAGGCATACATAGGAGAAGAACCTTCCAAATAAGCATCCTGAGATGGTCGGAATCATAACTGAATGGTTTGTTGTAGTGATGGATCAGTTGAATCAGGCTATAAATGGTGGTGGTATACATGCACGAGATCAACCAGATCAACCCTAGAGGAACATGTTTATAGTGGGTCATTTCATGAGGAAACATCCCCCATCATTCAAAGGATCATCTAACTATGTTCAAACTGAATGGTGGATCAAAGCACTGGAAAAAAATGTCTATGTAATGGGTTGTACAAACAATCAAAAGGTTAGTCTTGTTGTTTATCATTTTGAAGGAGAAGCACATCAGGGGTGGTTGATGGTTAAAAATATCAGGGACAATGAGAAGATTGATGCTCTTTGTTGGGAAGAATTAAAAGGTATGTTTCTTGAGAAATATTTTCCTAAGGTTGTTCGACTTAGGATGGAAAAACAATTCTTGGAATTGAGGCAGGAGGATGACTCAGTGGATTCTTACAAAGAAAAGTTCACTCGACTGGCAAGGTATGCTCCAAATTTCATCTGAGATCTTGATAGTAAGATAAAACAATTTTAATCAGGACTCAATCCACGATATCGATTATCATTATCCTCTCATGAATTCAAAAGTTATGAGAAACTTTTCAGATGTGCCAAGAAGGTAGAAATGGAGTTTTCTAATGATCGGGTGTTCCAAGAGAGCAAGAAAAAGAAGAGGTCCAGTTGGTAGTCAAAGGGAAATAATTAGTCAAAGAAGCCTGGAGGTAAGAAAATTAAATTTCTATCTTGTGAGAAGTGTTGTAAAAAGAATCCTGTAGAATGTCTCTCAAAATCTGGAAAGTGATTCTGGTGTGGTAAGACTGGTCATATTGCTCATAATTATAAGAAATATGATCAAGTAGGCAATGACAATCCAGTAGTAAGATGTTTTAGTTGCAATGTGTTTGAACATTATGACAATGTGTGTCCAAATTTTATTACCTAGGGTAGAAAACAGACAGATCAAAATCATAAGGGTGGGAAAAAATCTTTTACTACTACTATAATTGATGTGGTACCATCAAATGAAGTGGTATTAGGTAATTTGTTTTTTCAGATTATGTCAATGTGTTGTTTGATTCAGGATCTACACATTCTTTCATTTTTGATAAATTTTCTAGTAAATTAGGAATTCCATATCAAGATATGAATCCTGAACTTTTGGTAAAAACACCAAGGAGAAATGTTGAGGAAAAAATAAATTATAGGGATTTTCCTATCCTTATATGTGGAAAAAAATTACCTGCAAACCATGTTTTTATTCCTCTAGTAGAGTTTGATGTTATTTTGGGAATGGATTGGATTTCTGTTTACCATGAAAGATTGATTATAGAGCTAAAGAGGTTTCTTTTCATAAAGACTTTTAGTTTGTGTACAAGAATGAAATCTTATCTCTGATAACATATCAGGAAGCTAAGAAACTAGTGAAAGATGGAAATGAATGTTACCTTTCACATATTGCTGAAAACAAAGGAACTATTCAGATTAATGATATTCCAATAGTAAATGAGTATCTTGATGTTTTTTTTGATGAGTTATCCGGTATTATACCTGATCGGGAAGTTAAATTTATTGTTTACTTAGTTCCTGATGGTAAGCCAATTTCAAAACCGCCTTATCGAATGGCTCAAATTGAACTTTTATAATTAAATAAGAAATTGTAGGAGTTGTTAGATAAAGGTTTAATTCGACCTAGCACATCATCGTGGGGTGCTCCAATCATGTTTGTTAAAAAGAAAGATGGTTCAATGATACTTTTAATTGATTATAGAGACTTGAATAACATAACTGTTAAGAACAAGTATCTTTTTCCTCATATCGATGATTTGTTTGATCAGCTCCAAGGAGCTCAGTATTTTTCGAAGATTGAATTGAGATCGGGGTACCATTAGTTGAAAGTAAAGGAAGAAGGTATTCTGAAGACCGTGTTTCGTACTAGATATGGTCATTATGAGTTTTTAGTTATGCCTTTTGGGTTAACCAATGGACCTACTGTGTTCATTAATCTTATGGATATAATTTTTTTGATTTCTTGGATAAGTTTTTGGTTGTGTTTATTGATGATATTTTGATTTATTCTAAAATTAAAGAGGAGCATGAAAGTCATTTGAGGGTTTTCTTACAAACTTTAAAAGAAAAGAAACTATATGGTAAATTCAGCAAGTATGAGTTTTGGTTGCAGAAAATTTCATTCCTTGGTCACATTGTTTCTAAAGATTGCATAATTTTTTATCCTTATAAAACAAAAGTTGTTAAAGAATGGACAAGACCCGCAAATATAACCAAGATTCTTAGTTTTCTTGGTTTATCAGGTTATTACAGGAGGCTTGTTCAAAAAATTTCACAGCTATCTAGCTCACTGACTAAGTTAACTCGAAAAAGTGTTAAGTTCATCTGGAAAAAAATAATGTGATGATTGTTTTCAGGAATTGAAAAGAATATTGGTGAATGATCCGGTTTTAGAATTACCTTCTAGAGATGGTGAATTTTTTATCTATAGTGATGCTTCATTGAAAGTACTTGGTTTTTTACAAATGTAGAATGATCAGGTAATTGCTTATATTTCACATCAGTTGAAACCTGATGAGTTAAATTACCCTACACATGATTTGGAATTAACTGTTTTTGTTTTTTCATTAAAAATTTGGAGGCATCATTTTTATGGTGTAAAGTGTGAAATATATACTGATCACAAAAGTTTGAAGTATATATTCAATCAGAAGGAATTAAACATGAGATAGAGAAGATGGTTAGAATTAATCAAGGATTATGATTTCACGATCCTTTACCATATAGTAAAGGAAAATAAAGTGGTTGACACTTTGATCTGAAAGAGTAATGTTACATTAACCATGCTACGTTTGGAACAAGATCCTTTGATTAACAATTTGATGAAATTTGGAATAAAATTTGTTGGTGTAGAAAATTCCTCTATTTTGTTTCAGGTGGCAGTGAAATCATCTCTAGAAGACAGAATAAATAAAGCACAAAAAGAAGACAATGAGATGAAAAAAAATGTAGAGTTGGTTCAGAAGGGTATGTTACCTGAATTTAACATTGATAATGATTGTATTTTGATATTTGGAAAGTGATTATGTGTGCCTTGTGATTCACAGTTGAAGAAAGAGTTATTATATGAAGATCATAATTCTTCATTTTCAGTTCATCCTGGAAGTACTAAGATGTTAAGAGATCTTCAGAAGTATTACTAGTGGGATAGAATGAAAATAGATATTACTAACTTTACTGTGAAGTGTTGGACTTGTCAATAGGTTAAAGCATAGAAGTAGTTACCGAAAGGGATGCTTCTGCCTTTATCGGTGCCAGAGTGGAAATGTGAAAATATATCCATGGACTTCATTGTGGGATTACCAAAGACATCTTGAGGTAATAATGAAATCTGGGTTATTGTTGATCGATTGACTAAATCTGCTCATTTCCTTCCTATTCTAGATACTCTGTCTCTAGATCAACTTTCTCGATTGTATATTAAAAAGATAGTCAGGTTGTATGAAGTTACCCTCTCCATTGTATCTGATCTTGATCCAAGGTTCACTTCTAACTTTTGGAAAGTCCTTAAGAAGTATTTGGATACTGAATTAAATTTTATTATAGCTTTTCATCCTCAATCAGATGGGAAATCAAAACGAACAATTCATACTTTAGAAGATATGCTACGTGCTTCTTCAATGGATTACCAGGAAAGTTTGGACCAACATATTTTTTTAGTTGAGTTTTCTTATAATAACAGTTTTCATTCTAGTATACAGATGTCTCCATTTGAGGCATTATATAGAAAGCAATGTTGAACTCCAGCTTTTTAGGATGATGTAGGTGAAAGAAAGTTGATGGGACCATAATTGGTAGAAGAGATGACAGAAAAAATTCAGTTAATTCAGAAGCACATGAGGACAGCAGAGAGCAGGCAGAAAATTTATGCGGATAACTGGAGGAAGGATCTTTCTTTCAAGGTAGGTGGTCATGTCTTTCTCAAAGTTTCTCCATGGAAAAGTGTGATGTGTTTTTGTAAGAAGGGACAAGTGAGTTCGAGGTTCATTGAACCCTATGAAATCCTAGAGAAAGTTAGATCAGTAGCCTGTAGAGTGGATTTACCACCAATTTTATCCTAGATACACAATGTTTTTCATATTTCAATGTTGAGGAAGTATATGCCGGATCCATCTCATGTTTTGAGTCTAGAGGTAGTTCAGTTGGAAGTGAATCTTTCTTATAATGAACAATCAGTCCAGATTCTTGACCGAAGAAAGAAAGTGTTGCAGAATAAGGTAATTCATCAGGTAAAGGTTTTGTGGAAAAACCATATGGTTGAAGAGGAAACATGAGAATCTAAAAATGATGTGAGGGATAAATATCCCCACTTATTTGATAAGTGAATAGAATTGAGGGGTCACAATTCCCAAAATGGGGGAAAGATGTAACATCCCGGGTAAATAAAGAATATGATATTTTTCATATTTATTAATATTTGTGAATTAAATATTAATTTTACTTTAAAGGAGATTCTATTTTTGATGGCCTACCCGATACGCAACAATGGTTTTCTTCAAAATCTCATGTTGCACACAAGGCTAAGTCATACTAAAAAATAATGATATAATGTTATTATTATAAATGGTAGTTAACGCCTAGCCGTTATATTTGAGGGAATGAACAGAACTAACCATATTATGATTAAACATGTTTTTTAAATATTTTTACATTTATCCAATAAAATTTAGAGGCTTAAAATGATAATAAATCCAATTTTAAGCACAAATACTCTAATATTTGTAAAAAGTAGTTTTATAGCCTTTTGATAGTGAACCTATTTTAAATCTAGTTTTTTTCACTTTTATATGTTCCATTTGAAAAAATAAACTTATTCTTTAGAAGTGAGACATAAAAATTTACTTTGGGTAAATTTTTGGTATTTTTCTGATAAAGTTTATTTTTTAATGAATTGTGAAAAATACTGCATTTTAAGTCAAAACTATCTTTTTATCTAATTTATTTATATGGTTAGATTATATTTTTAATTTGTTTTAAAGTGTAATTAGATTATGTTTTTACCATTTAATCCAATTTTGATCATTGGAAGTAATTTCACTTTTTAATTAGACATAAACACATGTCAATCTTTTGATAGTTATTATTTCTTAAAAACATGCTTTTTGGTTTTGACAACGGGAATTAATTTTAAATTAATTTCTGTCACTTCTGTGTTTTGAATTTGGAGAAATTAATTCCATATTTAGAATCATGAGGTCCAAATTGTTTGAATATGTAACTTTTATTTTTAGACATTATGAACAGTAACTTCAGTAAATATTTATTTACCATGGTTAAAAGGTAAATCTGGTAAATAAGGGTAAAAAATAATATTATAATAATATTAAATTACCCTAACATGTGTCCTAACCCTATTGGATGATACATGTCCGACCATGGCCATCCTTGGGTCGATTTTGGGACCCCATGGAGCCACTTGTAAGTGAAAATGATATTTTATAAAAATTAAGTTAAAGTTAAGGAAAATGTAACATAAACATATATATTTTAGTAAAACAATTTTTATATGGGGTTATATAAGTTATATTTTCGACTATAAAGAGTTGTTAGAAATATAAAAAGATTTCCTAAATAATGTTATTTTATTTATAATTTTTAGAGATTAAATAAATAAATTTAATTATGAAACAATGATGATGCAATGATTGCTTCATTAATAAAGGATTCAAATAAATGATATTATAAATGTTAAAATAAATGTAATTTGGTTATTTTGATGTCATCCACGGATTTTTTGGATGATAGTTACATGATATCTTTGTATTAATGAAGTTTTTTCAAATCAATCAAGTTGTTATGAATTTTTAAAAAGTCATGATATGAATAGTGTAAAAATTGACATAATTCATATTTTAAAATATAAAATATTTTATTAAATATTATAAAATTCAAAAAAAATATAAGATTTGGCCAAATAGTTATCATAACTCTAAAATTTTATTATTGACTCTTTAATTGGATATTTATCATGTTTTGGTAACTATTTTTGTTTCTCAAAGTGTTAAATTCTTGATAAAATGGTAAGAATAAAAATGGATTAAATAAAAAAGATAAGGATTAAAAAATATCCAAAACCTATCCAATTATTATTGGATGATTTTATTTTGAACAATAGTCATCTTATCTTAGAATTAAATGAGTTTTTGACCTTTTTAAACCGAAAATAATTTTATAATAAAATAATACTTTCAAACTTTCTTAAAGAGCCCCCCCCCCCTTTATAGAAGGTCATCACCTCTAACTCATTAATCACACATCTCAAGCCCCTTAGCTCATCCAAAATCTGCCTAAATAAGCTTCCAACATCCCTCTCTTCCTCTTAGAATCCTTCCTTTAGGCAGAAGGCAATTCAAGAGAGTCATTTGACTCAAATCAAAAGAAGTTACCCGATTTGAGGTAATGTCTTCTCTCAAGTTCCTTTCCATTATTTTTTCTTCTCCACTCCCTCTTCTATTATTATTATTTGATTGCATAACAACAAAAATATCATCAATATACTAGGATGTTTTTATTAGAATGATTTGAACTACACTTACACATACCTCCGTCTAATTGGTATAGAACATACTGTTTCTGTGGACGGCGAACTACTACCTCACGAAACGATGATTGTTCAATCTTATCCTATCACCTCTTATGGTGGCCATTATGATAGAATTGTAATTATATATGATATTTATGATATTTATTTTTTCTCTATGCTTCTTTAATTCTCATTTAGAACATACCTTTATGTTTTTCATGTTGTATAAATACGATAATTTTATTTGAGGAAGTGCGGACTACCACCCCCTCAAAGTGATATGACTCGTTCATGCTATACATGGAACATATAAAGGATAGAATTAATGAATTTATGTAATATATATAACATAGATATTATATTGGAATTATAATATACCTATGTATCATTTAGTTTTCTTTACTTTCAATATGAAAAAGAAATGAAAGTAGCGTTCATGCGTACGTACGGTTTACCGTCTCCATGAACGGTGCATTTCATTTCTTATATCCAAATGTTATGGACTATTCTAAATACATATATACTGAATATATATGATATATATGCTATCTAAATCATGAATATCATTTTGGATATAATGGAATTTTGACCACATGGACAATTTATAATTTTAACAAGTTCATTTTTGACTCAAGTTCCGAACATCGACAAAATGTCCGATATGAACTCAAATAATTAACTAATAAGTGATATAAAAGGAATAATAAACTTGAAAAGGGTTATGAAACAAGTAGAAATTAACATAAGTTTATTATTTAGGAAATTAAAAATGAACGAGTGAAGTCGGACACTAGGTAAGGGACTTCGTCTTAATCTCCTTTCATTGGGGCATGTTTTGATAATATACACCTCCTTCTTTTACACGGTGTATAATAAACCCCTTTAACTTTTACTTTCATTCAAAATGAATCTTTTTTTATGAAGTGTTTTACTAAATGAAAAAAGGAATGTTTTTAACATTTGCGGCGACAATGACCTCTCTGTCGCTGTAGTCGTTATTTGGCTTCCTCTATAAGCCTTGATGTTTTTAAAAGGAAAATAAATCCCTTATCCCCTTTTTGGTTGTTTTCATATTGAAAATGGTTTTTGAAATGGATTGAGTATTTCAATATCTTGAAATGATATCTTATGATTGCAAAATGTTGATATTTTCAATATTTTATGTGTTATGATTATGTAATGGTACTTGGACATTTGACGGATGGTTACGTGATAAACCAAATGACATGTGGTTCCGTGATAAACCAAGGACGGGTGGTTACGTTATAACCTTCAATGCATTGAGTATGGAAGTCGGTCGTATTACTATTCTATTTAGTGATATGTGTGGAAGTCGACCGTATGGTTATTCCATTTAAGTATGTTTATGTCACAAGTTACCTTTATATGTTATACGTTGTTTTCTATGGGATTTATGATAATCTTTTAAGAGTTTCTTATTTTATAAAAAATGGATACTGAGCAGAAGTGTCTACATGTAATATTCAAGATGTTTTGTACAAGTTATGACCTAATTCTCTAAAACTCTAAAAACTTGAAAAGATCGTCAATGTGAATTCTTGACTTAACTCAAGATTATGTAATGTTTAAGACTAGGGTCTTATAGTAGGCTCTTGCTTGTCTGATATTGGCCTCTAACTTGAGCCGATACGAGAGAAATTGGAGATTTAGACAGACCCTGAAAATAGGGTCAAAGAGCTCACACAGATTTCACATTACGTATGACGAGATAAAAAAGAAAACGTAAGAGGATCAAATCCCTTACCAATAAACTTCCAACGAGACCGACGACGTTAGAATCGGAGTCCAGTTGGAGGAGGTAGGCCAAAGCCTAGGGTGGAAGGAAAAGAGAGGACTCCATGTGTGTGCGGTGGAAAGGAGGAGAAAAGAGAGGAAAACCTAAATAAAAGGGAGGGGTGAATCTGTCATTTCACCCCTTTAAATGACTCACATGGTTTGGCTAATCGTGCACCTATCGTGCGGTGCTCACTGACCAAGCACCACCCTCGCACGATTTCCCAAACCGTGCGAATTACCTCTGTTAAAAACTGCAGAGGTGTTGCACGATTGTGCGCCCCCACCCGCTCGGTCATGTGCTCCCACCCGCACGGTTTGACAAATTGTGTCCAATGCAATAGGTGGGCCGCACGATTACTCCTGGGAGTCTACACGGTTTGATCAAACAGTGTGCCTCTGTTAGCGCTTTCCCAAAACTAAGGTTTTGGGGGCCAACGCGCCCGAAGCTCATCTGAAACCCCAAGGCACTTGTTGGGCCTTAAACGCCGTCTAAAAATAAGGCATTAGGTCAAACAAACTCTCGAAATTAGGTTATAAAGCCCAAAAAAAGTTGCTGCTCACCAAACATAAAAATTCAAACAGGTTGAGGAATTTCGACCAGCTCAAAAACTTGAGATGTTACAGTCATCATCGTCACCACCACCACCACCACCACCATTATCATCATCATCATCATCATTTTTATCATTATCATTATTATTATTGTTGTTATTATTATTTATTTGTAAACATATATGTCCAAATGATCATCCCAAAATATCATACTCACCTAGACCATGATTTTTAAAAATTATACATATTTACATTGACTTCAAAGGATGGTATAAAATTGTTTTAATAAATATTCATATTCAGTTTAGAGAATGAGATAAAATTGTTCTATTGAGAATTGTACCGTCAAGGCCCATAACATGAATATGTTATTCAATATTTTCATCCACTTTAAGGGATCTTATGCATGTGTTGAATAATTTTTTATCAACAATATTGAACTAAAATTATTATATGTATGTGGTACTTTTTGAATATTTGATTTCAATAATATATTTTACATACATGATCCATAAAATTATAATGAATCTTGGTATGTGATATTTATTTTGAAATGTTTCTTCAATAAATTATCATGGTAAAATCGTTATTGTTTTAAAAAATAACAACAATCATAACTTGAAAAATTATAATATAATAATTGATTATTCCTATTATAAAAAAAACAAAACTTCATTTTTGGTAAGTGAAGACATCAAAAGGTTGTGGCCGCTCGTAGGTGGCATTGGAAGTAAATAGTCAATAGGATCACCGCATGTGAAGAGACATGTCAAAAGAAATGTTTGGAGAATATGGGGCATACCTAAGTTTAATACGAAGAAGATGATCATGGTGATGATGTGTTATGAAATTAAGAGTGTGACGTAGATTGACGCCGAAGGATATTTCAAAATCAGAATCATTGCTTCCATCGTAGACGAAGTGTGAAATCAATGAGAAACACATACAAACACCACATAATGTATAAAGTAAAGACGAACATGATAGAATCAAAATTGACACTACATGAACACAACGGGGATCTTATATATATACATGGAGCAATTTATCGATGTGCGGATAGGGCAGTCCCTCGGGAAATTTTACTTGCCGGGATGAGTGTTGTCGGGGTGCGCGACGCCGGCGGTGACCTTGGCGACGTCGACGGCGGATGCGTCGGGCTTCTTCTTTGAGTATAGAACCAAGTAGGCGAGGGCGGCGGTGGCAACGAACCCCGCGGCGGCCATTTTCGTAGGGCTGTAGGGCAGCCTCCTCCGCTGGTTCAACACCTCCGTCGATCGCTGGGCCGCCTCCTGCGCCCCCTTCCCCGCCGACGCTTCCCCGTTCCCCATCTCTCTCTCTCTCTCTCTCACTGGATCGCTCGCCTGATCTCTCCTGTTCTGATTGCGCGTTTTTCTTCGCTGCGATTTGGGCTTGGATACTCGTCGGAACAGTGGAATAGTTGGTTTTGTTTCGATTTTGTAGGAGACGGGGGAGGGGTACGGGACCCTTGCCACGTGGAGAAATCGCGAGCGTGGATGGCCCACACTGGACACGTGGTGGTCGCGATTTCGAGTGGCGGTTAGCGATTTTTCCTGGGCGGGAACGAAAGGCCATGGCGGGGATCAGTCGTGGGGAGCATTGGAATCGGTCGGAATCGTTACAAATAATTTCACAGTTTGAAAATTTGTTAGATTTATCATTACTTATGTCAAAATTAATATATATATATATATGTATAACATTTTTCAAATTCAGCACTATTCAACTATATTTATTGGATTACATTGTAACACCCCCACTTTATTTTTTCATTTTTAATAAATAAATATTATAATAATAATTTTGGTATTAAAATAGTTGAAATTTGAAAATTTTGAGAAAACTTCAAGAACCCACGATTTGACCACGTTTAGCGGAAACCGTGCAAGTTAATTGTGGACCGTTTATCAGGTAAGACAATGAGTGTCACATGGTTTGGGTTATCGTACGCCTTTATTGGTTAACTTGAAACTCCATTTTTCATGTCCCATTTGTTGGAAAGTAGACCAGAAACCGATATATTCACCATATGTTTGAAACAAAGTTCATCAGAAATTCGTATCTATTGGTAGTTCAGCACTAAATAATTTCAGCTATCGGTACTTCTCTTTCTTATTTAGAGCGCTCGGATTAGGAAGTCCGTTGCACCCTAATCACCGCTTCTAAGTCGCACCTCATCCACACTCTAAACATACATGCAAATGAAGATCAATAGGAAAAAGAAATGGACACACGTGATTATGTGGTTTAGACTTTCGTCCTACATCCATGGAAGAACATTACAAACACTTTATATTAGCGGAAGTACAATGATAAGAATCACTGTAGTTGAATAGTCAAATAAACACGTGTGATTATGTGGTTCGGACTTTCATCCTATGTCTATGGAAGAACATTGCAAACTCTTTATATTATCGGAAATACAATGGAAGGAATCACTGTAGTTGAATAGCCAAATAGACAAACACGATTGTGTGGTTCATACTTTCATCATTTGTCCATAAGAGAACACTGCAAACCCATTATATCACTGGAAGTACAATGGTAGGAATCATTGCAGTTGAATAGCCAGTGAGTGCACTTTAATACAAAGTCACGCAGTACAATCATACAACATAGCAGTCGGCCCTCAACTCTCTTTTACAGAGATCCCCAACCGAAAAAACCGATTGCACCGCCATTTGAGAATCGCGGTTAGCCATCTCTCGACTTCACTGTTCTACAGTAGCCAGTGTCGACTCAACCGCTACAACTAGTCGATTCTTCATTACCCCCATTCAGTAAACGTAGATCAGTCTGCTCAACACATCATAAGTATGCGATCTTTTGGTAAACACAACCACATGTTGAAGGTTGTCGTTGCCGCTGCTCTGACAAGGCCAAAGCGAACTACCAGAGCTTGAACTTTCGATGAGTTGGATTTGGTGACTTGGAGAAGCTTCACTTTCCCAACAATCCACCATTTGAAGATTGCTTCAAGGCGTCTCTTCAACATCCTTCAGCATTTTGGTTAAACCACATAATTTTTCCGCGTGCATGGAGTGTTCTCCTTCCTCACTTTGTTCAGTTGTGTCCCACTGAGGCACAATGATGTCTCATACTCTCTTGGACTCACACATTCGCGAACATATTATTCGGATTTTGCTTCCCTGTGATTTTTCATAGCTCTAAAACCATGTCCTCCAACAGATTCTGAATGAAGTGGAATTTCAGGTCAATGTGTTTCGTTCTTCAATGAAATACCATATTCTTGGCAAGGTGGATAACACTCTAATTATCACAAAATAACATTCCTCCTTATGACTCTTTTCCCATCTCCTTCAGCAAGTGCAACAACCAGATCGACTCCTTTACAGCTACTATAACCGCAACATATTCAACTTCCATCTTAGACAAAGTAATAACTATCTGTGGCAAAGACATCCAACATACCGTTGTTCCACCAAATGTAAACACGACACCTATTGTTCTTTTCAGAGTATTAGAATCACTGGTAAAATATGTATCAAGAAAACCTTATAGAGGACCATCTTCCCTAGAGCACAATGTTGTATCGATCGACCCCTTCGATCATTAAATGATCAACTTCACAACTTCACGATGCTCCTTCCTAGGGTTAGACATTGTAACACCCCAAAATTTCATAGTACGTTATTTCTTCAAAGTAATTCCATAACTTGCACTACACGCAACACCGAGTTCTAGCGCACCATGACTTACCAAACAAGCCGTTCAAAAGCGGTTATGAATAGTATTAATTGAATTTTGAACTTAATATAATCCTTATAATTTTAGAATCCATATTATGAGTTTCTTATACATAATGTAAGAACAAATACATTTTTTTCAGATAAAAGAAATATTTTTCAAAAAATGCAATTTTACCGCCTTTTAATGACAAAGCCTTTTTAAATCCAATATTTGAAACTTTTATATATTCAATTTGACAAAATAAACTTCTTCTTTAGAATCGGGACATAAGAATTTAGTTTCAATAAATTTTTGGTGTTTTTTCTGATAACTTTCATATTTTGGTGAATAGTGAAAAATACTATATTTTAACTAAAAACAACCTTTTAAATCAAAATAATTTATATTGTTAAAATATACATTTTAATGGTTTGGAAGTATAAATAGATTATATTTTTACCATTTAATCCAATGATGGTCATTGTAAGTAATTTTACTTTGAAATTGGACATAAACAAGTGTCAAACTTTTAGTAGTTATTATTTCTTAAAAATACGCCTTTTGGTTTTAACAGCGGGAATTAATTTTAAATTAATAAATGCAACTTCTATGTTTTGAATTTGGAAAAATAGACTTCATTATTGAATTCAGAATATCAAAATTAGCTTAGGGTAAATTTTTGGCATTTTTCTGAAAACTTTTAATTTTTGATAAATAGTGAAAAACACTAAGTTATAGTTTAAAACCGAATTTTTATTTAAATAATTATTTATTTTATTTAAATTTAATTAAGGTCAAAATGGAAATATAATACCTATATAAGTTCAATGTAATTTATTGGAGTTAGTTTAGAATAATTTTAGATATATAATTTTTTTTGGAACTTTTCACCGTCTTTTATCCACATCCTAGGAGAATTTGCAAATTCACATACAACTTAATTTTACCACTTCTGTGAGTGGAATTTCGAAAATCTGAGAGACACGGTTAATATCAAGGAGTAAAATGTGGTTCAATAAGATAAAAATAATTTTTGGTGAATAATAACTTTTTACTTTTATTTATCACGGTTAAAAGTAAAATATGATAATTAAGGGTAAAAATGATATTAATATTATCTTAACACATGTTCTAATTTTATTGGATAAGTATGTCTGGACCAAAAACAACCTTAGGAATAAAATATTATCATTTAGGTCCACTTCGATTAGATTAGGACATTTATTATTATTTAATTCAAAGAAGAGTTAAAAGAGTTAAAATCAAAGTTTATTAACTAAAACATTTTTAATATAGTGTTATAAATAAGATAAATTATATTATAAATATTAATTAGAAAGATAAAATAATTTCCTACATAATGGTATTTTATTTATAATTTTTAGACATTATATAATTTAATTTATTTATGACACAATGATGATGCAGTAATTGCCGTATTAATGAAATATTAAAATAATTGATAATATAAATACCCAAATAAATGTAATTTGAGACTTTTTATGAATTAAACTAATTTTATAGGTTAATATGACAAGTTATTATTGATTTAATTATGTTTTTTTGAAGTAATCATGCTGTGATGATTTTCAAAAAAATCAAATACCAAATAGTGTCAAAATTGACATAAAAGAGTTTTTAAAACAAATATTATATTATTAATTGATATTCAATTCCTAAAAATATAAGGTTAGGCCAAGAGACTTATATAATGATAGGTGTATCATTAATGAATCACTTGGGGTTCGCTTGGATGTATATGGTATGTTTATTAGCCATATAATATAAAAATACAAAGGACATGATAAATGTCAAACTATTTAACTAAGAGTTAAATATAAATGAAAAGGTTAATTTAGTGACCCAAACCTGTCTAAAATATATTGGTTGAAATTATTTCGATCTATCCCCACTTTATCCTCGAAATAAATTAATTTGGAGCCATTGGAAACCGAATATGAATTTATTATAAAATAATATTTTAAGTTTTTCCTAAGGTGCCCCTTACCCCTCTTATAAAAGGGCACTCTCCCTTCTCTCAAATTGATACTTTCAAAGCCATTTTTCTCAGCCAAACCCTACCCAAATATTCTCTCAACTTTAATCACTTCAACCTAGAGGCCTTAGTTTGATCAGAAAGCCAACCTAAGGATCCCTTTTGATCAAATCAAAAGGAAGAACCCGAAGAAGAGGTAATGTTTTCACCACCCTCTTTCAAGTTCCTTTCTTCTTCCACTTCTTATTTCTTTGATATTTCCATTCTAAAATAATAACCCCAGTATATTCTATATACTGTGATGTTATTATAAATATGGTACAACCATATTCAGTATTCTATCTATCCTTTGAATGACATGTCACCATACGTGCGTACGTACAACTTACCGTCTCCACGTCATGGTGTAATTGTTATTCAAAACATTATTATTTGGATGAGTATGATATTGATGTGTAATTGAAGTAAATAATAAATATAAAATTATAGGGATTATTTATATATGATATAACATCCAACTATATTTTATTTTAATATGAAAAGAATGATATTGTCGCTCGTGCGTACGTACGGACTACAATCTCCACGAACGCGATGAGATTCATTTCCCATCATATCCACTCAAGTATAATTCTCATTTGATGATTAAAAATAATGTTTAAGGACCTGATATCATTCAGAATATTAATAAGATACAACCTATCCATAACAAAAACGACTTATGTAACAAAACATATAGAAGTAAACGAGTATGTTAACACCCGAAACGACGATAATACTAAGATATTATTAACAAAGCAATGTTAAAAGATCATATATGATATCATATTAATGTATATGATTCTTTTATAATTTAATAACAATTATTTAACCATTATACAGGAGTTTAACCTACCCTCAACCAAGGAAAAGTACAAGGTACGAGTTTATTTCACAATCTCTTCATTATCCGAGGTTGTTTATACGTAATTATCTACTGGGACCTCTTTATCATCCACATCCATGTTTCTTAAAAATGTATTTCAAATAATTCTTAATATTTTACAGACTATGGGTTAAAGTCATTTATACCCTTGTTTACTTTTTATAAGAAGTTTATAAAGGAATCTTTCGGTCATTTTCCAAACAAGGTCCTTTTTAACCTTTTCGACAGAATTAAGGTAAGAATGTCATTTTTAACTTATACGGTGGGTGCAGCTATTTTCCACCATTATAAAATCGTCGAAGCTTCCCTTACAATATTATAAGAATATTTTTAAAGTAAATTTTTTCTTTTATAATTATGTGACTTTTAAATGATTTTAAAAAAGAGACATTTCTCTCAAATAGTTTTGATTTCATCTATGTCAACATCCTTTGATGGATTTTAAGCTTATTTAAAGTTTATTTATTATGATACAAAACATCCATATTGTATTGAAGGTTTTGTGATATGTTTGACTGTGGATGTGTTATTGTTATACCATTCATGGTTTATGGAGAAATTATTGACATTTCGTATGCTAGTTTTAATACGAATGTTTATGTTATGTTTAAACCTATTCATATGAGGAATGAATTGGACTTAATAAGTGGCGGGTGGAGCCCACTATAGCTCCTCGATGCATCGGTAGGTCTCATGAGACAAACTAGTGTCTTGGAACATGGCCTTGACAAAATCTTATTTGTAGTCTTGGCACAGGGCCTTGACTATGTGATTATGATAGTCTGTCATTATGCATTCCATCATTATGAAAGTGGTTATTGATATTGCATGTGATTATTCGATTAGTAGAATATCCATGTGAATAAGTAAATGACATTATTTCATTTTATTTCTGCCATATTATGCTGAAGTTCAAGTTTAAAAGGCTTTGGTTTTAGTTATACATTGCCTTAAATGTTTATGCTTATTTAAGAAAGTTTCCGCTATATTGTTATCCTTAATGGGCATCTGAGCTCACCCCTTTCTATATTTTATTTTTTCCAGGATGTGAAGAAGTATTTTATGAATGACCTGCAAGGATAGTATAAGGGGATATGAGTGTGGAGACAATATTTTGTTGTAGTTTTCACTTTATGATGTAATGTAAACTTTATGAATGTATCTATTGTTTCCAAGGCTACTAAACTAATCGGTCTTTCGATATTTGATCTTTTGTGATCATGCCAATGTTATGTAATAATGCACCGACTCTGGGTAACTAGGGTCGGGGAATTACAGTTGGTATCGGAGGAAGTTTAGTACAAACCTTGGAAGCTATATTTAGATAAACTCTGATTAGAGCACATAGCCCTAAGATAGACTTTGGGGATTAGTATAGAAAAACTTCCTAGAATTTTGGTATTGTAGAGATTTTGTGAGTTTTACGAGCAATACATCCCTATCTGGATACGAGCAGGTAGAGGAAGATCTGGCACAGATGTACCTAGGGGTAAAACCTGAAAACACCGCTTTGAGCTAGACTCGAACGAGAACTGGTGCACGACAACAGACCTTGCTGCGCTCTTGGTTAAGACACTCCGAGGGGATATGTTTTGGATAATTATCATTTTCTTTAAAAATCATTATGAAGAGTTTATGAGTATATAATTCCTTAATGAAAACATCTTTATGATTATGGATTATATCCATAAACCATTCAATTTATGTTAGGTATTTTACAAGTTTGGAATTATTCATTACAATTCATAAACTGACCTAGTTTATGCTATTGTATAGAAATGGTGCCCAGTAGAAGGAATGTAAACTCCAGCAATACGTATGATCCAAAGAGTAAGAAGGATGATATCTTTCATAGTATTAAGACAACATTTAGAAGGGAAATAGTCTCCCATGTATTCTCAACATATGAAGAAATAGTATCATGTGTTAATAAGATAAGTAAAGAATTATTCGAGTCCTATGGCTTTGAAGGGAAGCAAGAGAAGAAAAGGATGGAAGAGAGAAAGATGGATAAAGGGAAGAGAAAAAATAAGATTTTTCCCATATGTGATAAATGTGGGAAGAAACACCCTGAAACTTTCCTGAAGGGAATGAGAGTTTTTTATAAGTGTGGAGAAAAATGACACCATGTATGTGACTGCAAGGGTAAGAAAAAGGTTTCAAATGCACAATGCTTCATCTACAAGGAGTTGGGACACTACGTGAATCAATGTTACATTCATAAGAGTATACTGAAAATGATGTTATTGGATAATAATCAAGTTATGATACTACCACATACGAGGAGTAATGATTATAGTTCTTATGTTGTTATTAGGGAATTATGTCATTTGAGTGTTGTATCAACAATGTAGTGGTTATAATAATTATGGAGTATATAAGGATTGTACTGCAGTACTATTTCATTAAGGACTTGAGATTGTATGGAACCAAGAAAAGTGACTCAATGGCAGGTTAAATTTTTGGAAAATATATAGTTGAGAGAAAGATAAACCATAATATGGTTCTGATACCAAGGTAGTGATTTTGAAATAATACATGATTGATTTGGATAAATTATATTGGATATTCTTAATTACCTTGAAACTGATTAATGATTTGTATATTCCATCGTTGTTGGAGTTTACAAATTTTTTGGATAGGAGTATATCCAGTATTCTATAAGGAATAAGGTATCATGAATGCAATCAATAAGGTTTTATGGTAATTCAGGATGTTGCAGTGTTTTAAAAGAATACATGATAAAGGTGTTCACATGTTATTACGCGGAAAAAAGGATCTTTACTGTGTTTAAATTCCTTATAAATTTTGTACTGTGAGTTTGGACAGAAGTATTTTGGATAATTCTAGTTTGAGATTATTTTTAGATTGCCATAAAAGGACAACCCAGAGGTCCGACGGCAACTCGTCGCGTCCGACAAGGCCGCGAGACTTGAACCCGCAACCGAAGGGCAACAAGGGTGTATCACCTACCACTGACCCACGTGATGTCCTGGATTGAATAATGTAGTATTTTTAAAAAATATTTTGGTAGATGAATTATAAATTCATTTTTAACCCTATACGAATAAGATAAATAGAATATTATTTTTAAGTTATATTATCTTTTAGAGTGAAAGATGGTTTGTGGTAGAAATTAGTTAAAGGATGAGACTCTACTTGTCAAGTATATTTTTTTCTTCTTCTCTTATTCTATGAAGATGTTAATTCTTATACTTTAGTGAAGGGATCTTAAAACAAAAAATGTGTTATCCTAATACCATATGTTTTGTTGAACCGATGGTATTTTAAATCATCATAGATTGTTGAATTTAAGGCCCTCAATTTTACACTTATTTGTGATTAATGACCTCAATCACTACCTATAAATATTTACATTTTCCCTCCAATTATATGTCTCTAATTTCCACCAATGTTCTCCTAATCGAGATCATAATTTGGTGGTGACCCTTTTATTTCCCTTTTCCTCTTATTAAGACTAAATTTTATTAACCTAATTTTTGATGTGGGTTTTCCCAAAAGTATTTTCTATTTTCAACATTTTATTTTCGAAAAATAATTTCAAATTGTGAGGACGCAATTTATTGAAGGAGGGAAGAATGTAACACCCCAAGATTTCATAGTACGTTATTTCTTTAAAGTAATTCAATAACTTGCACTACACACAACACCGAGTTCTAGCACACCATGACTTACCAAACAAGCCGTTCAAAAGCGGTTATGAATAGTATTAACCGAATTTTGAACTTTATATAATACTTATAATTTTAGAATCCATATTATGAGTTTATTAGACATAATATAAGAACAAATACATTTTTTTTCAGATAAAAGAATTATTTTTCAAAAAATGCAATTTTACTGCCTTTTAATGGCGAAGCCTTTTTAAATCCATTATTTGAAACTTTTATATATTTAATTAGAAAAAATAAACTTCTTCTTTAGAATTGGGACATAAGAATTTAGTTTCAATAAAGTTTTGGTGTTTTTCTGATAACTTTCATATTTGGGTGAATAGTGAAAAATACTATATTTTAACTGAAAACAACTTTTTAAATCAAAATAATTTATATTGTTAAATTATACATTTTAATGGTTTGGAAGTATAAATAGATTATATTTTTACCATTTAATCCAATGATGGTCATTGTAAGTAATTTCACTTTGAAATTGGACATAAACAAGTGTCAAACTTTTGGTAGTTATTATTTCTTAAAAATACGCCTTTTGGTTTTGACAGGGGGAATTAATTTTAAATTAATAAATGCAACTTCTATTTTTTGAATTTGGTAAAATAGACTTCATTATTGAATTCAGAATATCAAAATTAGCTTAGGGTAAATTTTTGGTATTTTTCTGAAAACTTTTAATTTTTGATGAATAGTAAAAAACACTAAGTTATAGTTTAAAACCGAATTTTTATTTAAATAATTATTTATTTTATTTAAATTTAATTAAGGTATAAATGGATACATAATACCTATATAAGTTCAATGTAATTTATTGGAGTTAGTTTAGAATAATTTTAGATATATAAAAATTTTATTGAACTTTTCACCGTCTTTTACCGACCTCCTAGGAGAATTTGCAAATTCACATAAAACTTAATTTTACCGCTTCTGTGAGTGGAATTTCGAAAATCTGAGAGACACGGTTAATATCAATGAGTAAAATGTGGTTCAATAAGATAAAAATAATTTTTTTTTGAATAGTAACTTTTTACTTTTATTTACCATGGTTAAAAGTAAATAGGGTAATTAAGGGTAAAAATGATATTAATATTACCCTAACACATGTCCTAATTCTATTGGACACGTGTATCTCGACCAAAAAAAACATTAGGAATAAAATATTATCATTTAGGTCCACTTGGATTAGATTAGAACATTTATTATTATTTAATTCAAAGAAGAGTTAAAAGAGTTAAAATCAAAGTTTATTAACTAAAACATTTTTAATATAGGGTTATACATAAGATAAATTCAATTATAAATATTCATTTGAAATATAAAAATATTTCCCAAATAATTGTATTTTATTTATAATTTTTAGACATTAAATAATTTAATTTATTTATGACACAATGATGATGCAGTAATTACCGTATTAATAAAATATTAAAATAATTGATAATATAAATACCCAAATAAATGTAATTTGAGATTTTTTTATGAATTAAACTAATTTTATAGGTTAACATGATATGTTAGTATTGATTTAATTTTTTTTGATGTAATCATGCTGTTATGATTTTCAAAAAATCAAATACCAAATAGTATCAAAATTGACATAAAAGAGTTTTTAAAACAAATATTATATTATTAATTGATATTCAATTCCTAAAAATCTAAGGTTTGTCCAAGAGACTTATATAATTATAGGTGTATCATTAATGAACCACTTGGGGTTCTCTTGGATGTATATGGTAAGTTTATTAACCATATAATATAAAAATACAAAGAGACATGGTAAATGTCAAACTATTTAACTAAGAGTTAAATATAAATGATAAGGTTAATTTAGTGACCCAAACCTATCTAAAATCTATTGGATGAAAGGATTTCAATGCATCCCCACATTATCCTCGAAATAAATCAATTTAGATCCATTGGAAACCGAATATGAATTTATTATAAAATAATATTTTAAGTTTTTCCTAAGGTGCCCCTCACCCCTCTTATAAAAGGGAACTCCCCCTTCTCTCAAATTCATACCTTCAAAGCCATTTGTATCGGCCAAACCCTACCCAAATATTCTCTTAACTTCCCTCACTTGATCCTAGAGGCCTTAGTTTGATCAGAAAGCCAACCTAAGGATCCCTTTTGATCAAATCAAAAGGAAGAACCTGAAGAAGAGGTAATGTTTTCACCACCCTCTTTCAAGTTCCTTTCTTATTCCACTTCTTCTTTCTTTGATATTTCCATTCGAAAATAATAACTCCAGTATCTTCTATATACTGTGATGTTATTATAAATATGGTACAACCATATTCAGTATTCTATCCATCCTTTGAATGACATGTCACCATACGTGCGTACGTACGACTTATCGTCTCCACGTCATGGTGTAATTGTTATTCAAAACATTATTATTTGGATGGGTATGATATTGATGTGTAATTGAAGTAAATAATAAATATAACATTATAATTATTATGTATATATGATATACCATCCAACAATAAATTATTTTAATATCAAAATAATGATATTGTCGCTCGTGCGTATGTACAGACTACCGTCTCCACGAACGCGATGCGATTCATTTCCCATTGTATCCACTCAAGTATAATTCTCATTTGATGATTAAAAATAATGTTTAAGGACTTGATATCATTCTTTATATGAATAAGATAGAACTTATCCATAAGAAATAAGACTTATGTAACAAAAAATATAAAAGAAAACGAATAAGTTAACACCCGAAACGATGATAATACTAAGATATTATTAACAAAGCAATGTTAAAAGATAATATATGATATCATATTAATGTATATGATTATTGTATAATTTAATAACAATTATTTCACCATTATAAAGTAGGTTAACCTACCCTCAACCAAGGAAAAGTACAAGGTAAGTGTTTATTTCACAATCTCTTCATTATCCGAGGTTGTTTATACGTAATTATCTACTGAGACCTCTTTATCATCCACATCCGTGTTTCTTAAAAATTTATTTCAAATCATTCTTACTATTTTACAGACTATGGGTTAAAGTCATTTATACCCTTGTTGAATTTTTATAAGAAGTTTATAAAGGAATCTTTCTGTCGTTTTCCAAACAAGGTCCTTTTTAACTTTTTCGACAGAATTAAGGTAAGAATGTCTTTTTTAACTTATATGGTGGGTGCGGCTATTTTTCGCTATTATAAAATATTCGAAGCTTCCCTTACAATATTATAAGAATATTTTCAAAGTAAATGTTTTCTTTTATAATTATGTGACTTTTAAATGATTTCAAAAAAAGAGACATTTCTCTCAAATAGTTTTGATTTTATCTATGTCAACATCCTTTGATGGATTTTAAGCTTATTTGAAGTTTATTTATTATGATACAAAACATCCATATTGTATTGAAGGTTTTGTGATATGTTTGACTGTGGATGTGTTATTTTTATACCATTCATGGGTTATGGAGAAAGTATTGACATTTCATATGCTAGTTTTAATACAAATGTTTATGTTATGTTTAAACCTATTCATATGAGGAATGCATTGGACTTAATAAGTGACAGGTGGAGCCCACTATAGCTCCTAGATGCATTGGTAGGTCTCATGAGACAAACTAGTGTCTTGGCACAAAGCCTTGACAAAATCTTATTTGTAGTCTTGGAACAAGGCCTTGACTATGTGGTTATGATAGTCTGGCATTATGCATTCCATCATTATGAAAGTGGTTATTGATATTGCATGTGATTATTCGATTAGTAGAATATCCATGTGAATAAGTAAATTGCATTATTTCATTTTATTTCTTCCATATTATACTGAAGTTCAAGTTTAAAAGGATTTTGTTTTAGTTATACATTGCCTTAAATGTTTATGCTTATTTAAGAAAGTTTCCGCTATATTGTTATCCTTATTGGGCATCTGAGCTCACCCCTTTATATGTTTTATTTTTCCCAGGATGTGAAGAAGTATTTTATGAATGAACTGCAGGGATAGTATAAGGGGATATGAGTGTGGAGACAAGATGTTGTTGTAGTTTTCACTTTATTATGTAATGTAAACTTTATAAATGTATCTAGTGTTTCAAAGGCTACTAAACTAATCGGTATTTTGAGATTTGATCTTTTTTGATCATGCTAATGTTATGTAATAATGCACCAACTCTGGGTAACTGGGGTCGGGGAATTACAGACATGAACTGACTTAATAATCTCATTATAAAAGAAATATTTTTCTATGTACATATCATCACACACATCAAGATTCCAACAACTAAAGCATGGCACACTTTCTCCATGTACTGAACCTCATCTTTTGTTGAAAGTACCTGTGCATTGGATAACTAGAAGTGCCCAACAAGAGGGGTTCTGACAAATTTACATCCATTCATCCCAAATTTCTCAATGATATTCCATATGTATTATTTTAGGATAACACTAAAGTACCAAATATTATATCCCTTTCTATACTCATCCCCAAGATTTTCTTGGCATGGTCAAAATATTTCATTTCAAATCTTCTGATTATCTTCCTCTTCAGCCTCCAGAATCATTTGAATCTCTAGACCTAGAAGCAACATATCATCCATGTGGAGTAAGAATAAAACTTAAGTCCCATCATTCTAGGACTTCCGATAACAACATTGATCAGAGTTACTCCTTGTGAAACCTTCATCTGTCATGAAAGAATGAAACTTCCGGTTCCACTATCAAGATGTCTATTTCAAGTCATAGAGACTTCACTTAAATCTACAAATAATTCCCTCCATTCAATGGTCCTAAAAACCCTTAGGCTGAACCATGTATATCTTCTCCTCCAATTCATCATGAAGAATGATTGTCTTAACATCCATCTACTCCAAGTGTAAACCATTGGAAGACATAAAGGTCAGCACTATCCGGATGTTAGTATGCTTGACTACCCGTGAAAATATTTCAGAGAGATTGATTCATTCCCTCAGTTTAAATACTTTCACAACCAAAAATTCTTTATATATTCTCTTCTATTAGCTTATTTCTTCAAATGATAAAACAATTCGATCTCTAGTGCTCTTTTCCCTTCTGGCGGTTCAATCATATCCCAAGTTTTGTTAAACTTAAAGGAATACATTTTTTGCTCCATGGATGAATCCCACTACTTCAAGTCACTGAGTGTTGCTACCACATTTAGACATTTGGGCTCTCCAACATCCATTAAAATTAATAAGTTCATGTCAACCCCATACTGCTGGACTAGTCGTCTAACTCTAGAAGATTTTCTCAGAGAAGTTATTGCACTCTATGGTACCTCAATTTCAAATGTTTGAATTTTGGTGCTCCTACAACCGATTTCTCAACTATTAGAGCATTATATCATGATTCTTTAGTCTTTGAGAATTTTGGCACATCTACTGTTAGTCGAATTTCTGGTGAATTCATGCTTATATCTGGTATCACGGGAATTTGTGATTTTTTGGTGCTTTTTTCCATATTGATTTTTTACTTCAGAAATTGATCTATTTCCATCAACTTATAATTAAACCAAGTTTCTATATTTTCATAGAATATTTTCATTAAACATTACATCATGACTTATGATGACATTTTTTTGATCATCATTCCGCAGTCAATAGCCAAATTCTTCATTACCATAGACTACAAGGAAACAAGCTTCATACTTTTCCTCAAGTTTATATCTATCCTTTTCATCAACAAGAGAATAAACAATGAAAACGAATACTATGAGGTGTGATACTTCTATTAACTTACCAAACCATAGCTCTTTTGGTAGACTTTGTCCCATTGTAGAGGCTAGACTTCTGTTGTCCAAGTTGTTGTACCTATCTCTCATTCTCTCATGATGTTTTCATGATCACAAACACTCAATTGTGTATCTAGTGGTTTCATTTAAGTGGATGATAGTTACATTATTAAGATTCAATATGTTGATCTTAATGAAACAAATGAAGGAATATTGATGAAGTTGGATTATCATGTTGAATCAATTGAATAGGCTTTGAAGTTTCTATTGAAGTGTTATTTTATGTGATTTAATCATAAAAGGAAGTTCAAGAATTTAATGAAGGATTTGGAATAATCGTAAAGGGTCACTAATGGAGTTGGTTTGCAGAAAAAAACACCAGATAACTAGTGTAGAGCTACCAGCTAGCTGGTGGAAGCAGGTAGATCCAAGACCCCTCCAACAAGCCAACCGACTAGCTGATGGGATTGTTTGACTAGTCGGTGGGGTTGATTTTGAAAGTTCAAATTTCAAATTTTGGTGGACCCTATAACTCTTAAATAGGTGTTGATATTGATTAACGATCCTGATGAATTTCAAAATGTTCTTAGCTTTGTTGAAGGCTATAAATAGAGGACCTTGGAGTCTCTCTCAATTATTAATGGATTGAAAATCAAATTGAAGCGTACCAATGATGAATCAAATAGATCTTCTCTACCTTTTTCAAATTCCTCTCAAGAGCCAATTCTCAACTCTCAATCTCAAAGGATCTCATCACCTTTCCTCTATATCACTCCTTTAATTTTTTTCAATCCAAATTTTGAGATAAGAGAGTATATTTTAATGGAATTTTTTTCAAAAAAATATTTCTCTTCTCATCCTACATTCTACCGCAGGTTTCTTACTACAATCGGAGAAAAAAAGGGAGACAGGTGCTTACTACCATTTAATTAAGGGAGGAAATTTTCATGCTACTTTTGTCAAAAATAAAGTCAAGATGTGGTTTCTTAATCTCTATTAAAATCAATAGAATAAGATAAACCTCTCAACTTAGGGGGGATGAAGGGTCTCACATCGAGCTACTTCCAAACTCCTTTATCAAACTATGTTTTCTCTCTATTTCAATCTACACATTACATCATCCAATTTCAATACACATAATTACATAAATTCGATATTTATGTTTTTTACTGTGTATAATAACTTAATTAAATTTGATATTATCTTTTATAATATGGATCAAATTTATTTATTTATCGCTTCATCATATCAAGATATTTTTGTTTTGAGTTTTTCCTTTGTATTTATTGTTTTAATTTTTAAAGTTAATTCTCCCCCACCCCTATTTTCATTCCGTTTCAATGAAAAATTAGTATCAAATTAGATCATTGTGTTTTTATCAAAAAATCTAGTTTACAAAAATTATTTTTAATTTTAAAAATATTAACCTATTTCAAAATTTAATCTTTTTTAAAATGAAATCATCTTATTATTTTTAAAATTCTCCTAAATGAAATTTTTAGGGATGATCGTCTTTCTTTAATGGTTAAAATTTATCTTATTGGAAAATATAATGTCTACCTTTCTTAGAAGCATAGGCTATCCTATTTATAAAATGGTTATGCATGGATACAATCCTATAATAGAATCAAAAGATAAATGGACACCTCAATATATTGAAACTTTTTAAATTGATGGAAAATTCATTAACTCTATCCATTGCGTGCTTGAACAAAATGAAATTAATTGCATATCTACTTGAAAAATCACCCATGAAATCTGGAATTTTCTAGAAGTCACAAGAAAAGGCACAAATAAATTTAAAGACACTAGATTGTATATTTTTAGACAAGACTTTGAAATCTTTACCATTCATCTAAATGAATATATTTATGATATTTTTACACGTTTTACTAACATTTACAATGGTCGAATGTCTATTGGTTATGATTTTTTTTACAAAAAATTTAGTAAAGAATATTCTATGGGTCTTACCAAGATCTTGTGCACCAAAGGTGATAACTATACAATAATAAAAAGATATAAAAAATATTCTACTCAAATAACTAATTGGATCTCTTATGACATATGAAATAAACATGAAGAGACAAACAAGTAAAGAAGCTAAAGATACAAAAAAAATCCAAGGAATAGAAAAGAAAAATTTATTTTAAAGTAATTAGTGATTAAGATTAATCTAAAAGTGATATCAAGATTTAATGATTGAATGAGTAATTGAACAAAGAAAAAAGGAAAAAATAAATTTGTATTCTATTCCAAAAAGAAAAAGCAATTTGGAGCATCAAAATTAACTTGATATGAATGCAACAAGAAGGGATATATTGGACTAGAATTTCCCATCTATAAAAATAAGTAGAAAGAAAAGGATAAAGGTAAGAATACTCTTAAAGTCTCAACATGGAGTGTAAGCGATGGCTCCATGGGCTTAACCTCTTTAAGTAGATCAAGTCCTAAATTCCTCAGGGAACATCTCGATGTAGGTGATGGGGTTAGTTATCTTATCTCTCCTTCTAATTACTCATCTTCCTATCATTCATCCTCTTATTATTTTTCTTCTAATCTAAAAAATGAACTTCATAATTTTTTTAATTATATTGTTTTTAAATACAAAGATATTATAAATAAATACAAACAATTTCTTAATTAAAATGATCTTATTTATAAATAAAAATATGTTTTGGTTTTTAAATTAAAAGAAAAACCAACAGTTGATAATTTAGAATCTCAAATAAAAGAGCTTAAAAATACTATATGGTGATCAATATATTGATTTGATTTTTTGTTCTCAACATCTTGTTAAAAATTGTTATGGTTTTGGTTTTTTAAACAATGTTAGTTCTTCAAAAAATACTAATTTTGTAAAAGGTAGATCTCAAGATAAGTTTTGAAATTATTTTTATAAAACTAGGAATCTAATTTATAAGTGAGATTTTCAAAATGTTAAATATGGGAGACCTAAATCTGGTTATCTTTCATCTTGTATAAATCTTAGAAAAAATCATACTAAACAAGTTTGGGTTCTTAAATATTTATTATCCAATATTAGTGGACCTAATATTATTTTAGTATCAAAATGTTTATTAGCTAATATGGCTAGACCCAAATACATAATGGCACCATAAGGAACTTTCTTTTAATATTTTTCAGGTATGTGACATGGGAAATTAGTGATCTATCAAATATATAACCAGTTAATGATAAAAATATTATCCAACTCTGAAGTTGTTCATTATCTAAATAGATGATCCATAGAGATTAAATGCACCATTTGAGTGGGAGTATCTCTTTTTTACTTTACAAGTATTTTAACTCACGAGGAACATGTTTTATGGTTGTTTTAAATTTTATTTCCCCTCTTAAACTTCATTTTTAGATCTCTTCTCTCCTATCCCCTCTCTCATTTATGCCTTCTTATTCTTAAAAAGGAGAGGTTGTCTTTTTCAATTTTTTTTAATTTTTTTTTATTTTTTCACATTCTTTTCTTCTATTTAACTTATTTTCAAAATAAATTAATTTATTTTTCTTATCCTTTTCAAATTTATTTTTCTAATAATTTTTCAAGTTTATTTTTCTTATCAATTTAAAATTTATTTTTTATTCTCTTTTCAAATTTCTTTTTCAAAATATTATCTTTTTTAAAATCTTAAAGATTTACTCTAACAAATTATCTTGAAATTTCTTATCATGTATCATATTCTATAAATATCCTTATAATTTGAGATGATGTGTGTTTTATCTATAATCCATATCATACACTTTACTTCTTTCCTCTTATGCATTGTCTATGATTTACATACCTTATTCTCTAATATTGAATTTTTAAGTTTATTGTAATCATTAAGGGGGAGATAGTTTTTCATTTCATTATTATTTTTATTTAAAAATTATACTTCTTGATATAAATATCTTTTTATTTTCCCCTCATTTTTTTCCTTTTGATAATCAAATAGGGGGAGAGGTGTTTTGTAATTTAAAGGGGGAGATGCTTTTAGGAAATATGTTTATCTCTTGATCATATTGAATATATTTTGTTAATATCTTGAGAATATTTAATATATTTTAGTTAATCTCTTGAGAATATTGAATATCTTGAATTAATTTATTACATGTTTCACTCTAGATTTACTTTGGATTTATCATTTTATGTAAAGTGTTTATGATAATTAAAAAATAGGATATTTTTGTACCTCTATCTCTCTATCATGATGTTTTCATGATTAAAAAATACTCACTTATGTATCTAATGGTTTCATTTTAGTGGATGATAGTTACATTATTAATATACCATATGTTTATCTTAATGAAACAAATGAAGGAATCTTGTTAAAGTTGGAGTATCATGTTGAATCAATTAATAAGGATTTGATGTTTCTATTTTATTATTATTTCATGTGATGTAATCATAGAAGTAAGTTAAAGTGTCAAATGAAGGCTTTGGAAGAATCTTGAAGGGACACCAGTGAAGTTGGTTTGTAGTAGGAAGCACTAGATAAATGGTTCAGAGCCACCAACCATCTAGTGGTGAGGATAATAACTCCCCCAAGCAGCAGGAGTCCACTGACTAGTCAGTGTAATTAGACAAAGCCAATACCCCTCTAGTAAGCCTACCAACTAGCTGGTGGGATCATCCCTCTAGTAGATGTGACCAATTATTCAAGTTCAAATTTTAAAATGTGGCAGACCCAACATCTCTTAAAGAGGTTTCAATGTTTCTTGATGATCTCAAAAAATTCCATAATGTTCTTAGCTCCATTTTGAGGCTATTAATATAGTACCATGGTGAATCTCTTAATTACTAGTTAATTGAAAATTGAATTGGAGTGTTCGAATGATGAATCAAAAAATCTTCTCCACCTCTCTTGAATCCCTCTAAAGAACCAATTCTCAATTATAAATTCTCAATATCAAAGACTCTCATATCCTTTACTCTCTATCTCTAATCTAATTTGTATCAATACATATTGAGATATAAGAATGTGTATTTTTAATAGATTTACACCAAGAAATTATTTCTCTTCTTATCTTACCTTTTACATGGAGTGTATTGCCACAACCGATGAAAATAATGGGAGAAAGATGCTTACTACCATTGAATTAAGGGAGATAGGTTTCTTTCTAATTTTGTAAAAAAAGAGAATACATGGTTTCTTGATATACATTAAAATTAATGGAATAAGATAAACCTCTCAACCCAAGGGGAGGAGACGTAGGGTCTTACACTAATCTATTGATAAAATACTTTATCAAACCATGTTTTCTATCTATTTTAATTTATGAATTGCATAATCCATTTTTTATATGCATAATTATATAAATTCAATACATCTATTTTACACTGTGCATACTCACTTAATTGACATTGATATTATCTTTTATAATACAAATAAAAATTTTCACTTTATTGCTTCATTGTATCAAAATATCTTTGTTTAGAATTTTCCATTTCCATTTATTATTTATTTTAAATGAAATTGTCCCCCATCATTCCATTCTACTCTGACCAACACAAGAATCCTTCTGTGTTTATTGCTTCCGCCCAAATGAATTTGGAAATTTTGGAGCACACACACATGCATCTATCCTTCTTTATTCAGGTCCAATTTATCATCTTTGTAAATCCATTATTCAATGGAGTTTTGGGTATTTTTCTCTTGATCCATATTCACTTATATCGAAAGAAGTTCTAGAAATTGTTATCGGTGTACTCTCCACCATTATTAGATCTAAGAAATTTCAATTTTCAGACACTTTCCAACTCTAATATGTATTTCCACTGTACCAAGGAACTAAACATATCATATTTATTTTTAATAAAATAAAACATACTTTCCTCATAACATCATCAATGAAATTGAAAAATTAACACGATCCTCTATGATATTATACTGAGGTAGGTCCCCAGAAATCCATGTGAAAAAATTCCAACTTTCGAGCTATGAGATTCTGACCATTAAAGTTGAATGAAACCTGATTTTTATTTCCAATAAAACAACTCTCAAAACTTCCGATAATTGTGTGATAGAGCTTAAAAATACCCTTCCCATCCAGGACCTTCATGTTCTTCTCATTGAGGTGATTGAGTTTACAATTTCAAACATAAAGATTTTTATACACTGAAATTCTAGCCATTACACTTACATTTTAATTTCCAATCAAGTAAATTGTGCCATACTTTACTACTCATGCTACTACTATTGATCCCCGAATAACTTTCTAGACCCTATTAGAAAAAAAATTTCCTTAAGATTTTATCATATAATTACCTCACAAAGGTGAGGTTCTTTTGAAGACCCAATATGTGTTTCACTCCCTTAAGTCAAAGAATACTTTCATTCTGCATCTGGATATTTACATATCTATTTCCAATAAATATCCAATGCTTTACCATACAAAAGATAAACTCTCTCAAATATTACCAATGTATAATTCACCATATATCCATGATCGTTCATTGAGTGGAAGTATACACCAGATTAAACCACCAATGAATCCACCATATTATGAACAAAAAGTAATATATTTTCATTTCCATGCATTAAACTAATAGAATTTGAACTTTTAGAAGCAATCCTTCTGGTGCCTTATTTGTGATTTTTGTAATTCCTCTGGATATTTCCTCACTTACCAAAATTATAGAAAGTAAGTCATGGACTAGTTATCTTTCCATGAATCTTCTCCCTAGAATTCTCTTCTGGTCATCATTGATTCTTTCTCTGAGGTGAGAATTCCCTTATATTAGTGATAAGAATATTTCCAAAAGCTATATGGAATTATATTATCCAGAGTTCATCATTAAGTATCAAATTACAGACATCTTTGAATACCAGATCACTCTGTCCATAAGAATTACTTATAGTTGTAACCATGAAATCCCAATATTTCAGTAAAGATGAAAGCAATAAGATCCCCATACATCATCTATGAAAGTCACTTTCACTACTTAAATATGACTTCTGATCATGTTGAATTCATTAACATGATCAATCACTGACCACCCTTCTGATAATTTCATACTAAAAAAATTCCTCATTAGGATCAGTTTGGTTAAGGCTGTCAGTTTTTCATACATATCTTCTAAGGCTACCATAAGTCCAGTTGTGGTCTTCATCTCCTGGATGTTGAAGACCATGCTTCACACTAATGTCATCCCCACAATCTGAGCACATTTAGGGGAAATCATGTGAGTTAATTTTGTACCATTTATAGGGTAAGAAAATGAGTGTCACATGGTTTGGATTACCATACACCCTTATTAGATGACCCAAAAATCATTTTTTTCATGTCTCAGATATTGGAAAATAGACTAAAAAATGATACAATCACTAGACCATTAAACCTAAGTTTATTAGAAATTCTTATTTAATGATAGTTCATCACTAAAAAATTTCAACTACCAATACTTATCTTTCTTACATATAGCATTAATATTAGTAAGTATATTGAATCCTAATCACTACTTCTAAGTAACACCTCACGCACACTCCAAACATACCCACTAATGAATATAAATAGGAAAAATAATTGGACACACATGATTATATGTTTCATAATTTCATTCTACATCCATTGGAGAATACTGCAAACTCTTTATATTATCATAAGTACAGTGGTAGGAATTATTGTAGTTGAATATACAAATGGAAACAAAGTATTATGTGATTTTTAATTTCATCCTACATCCATGGGAGAACACTGAAAACTCTTTATATTATTGGAAGTATAATGGTAGGAATCATTTAAATTGAATAGCTAGCGATTACAATTTAATAAAAAGTTGTGTAGTATAATCATACAACACAACTGCTGGCCCCTAACAGTCTTTTATAGAGATCCACAATTAATAAATTGGTTTCATAACCATTTGAGAATCATGGTCATCCATCTACCAAGTTAATCGTTCCATAGTATCTATTATTGAATCAACCACTACAACTAGTAGACTGTTCACTACCTCTATTTAGTAAACATAAACCAGTCTGCTCAACCCATCATAAGTACATGATATTTTAGTAAACACATCGACATGTTGAAGGTTGCTGCTACCACTACACTAAAAAGAAAGAAGAGAACTAACACTGCTTTAACTTCTAGTGAGTTAAATCCGGTGGCTTGAAGAAGCTTCACAATCCCGAAAATTTTCAACTAGAAGATTGCTTCAAGGAATATCTTTAACATCCTTCAACATTTTGGTCAAACCACATCATTTTTATGCATGCATGGAGTGTTATACTTACTAACTTCATTTATATGAGTCCCATTGAGGCACATTGTTGTCTCAAACTCTCTTATAACACCACATTCATGAACATATTAGACAACATTTTCTTCCCTAGGATATTCTGTAGCTCTAAAAACTATTCCTCTAGTATATTTCTGATGAAATAGAATTTTAGGTCAATGTGTTTCACTCTTGAATGAAATACCATATTCTTGGTAAGGTGGATAACACTCTGAATTTCACAGAATAACATTTCTCCTTATGAATCTTTTTATAGTTCCTTTAGGAAGTGCATCAACCATATCAAATCCTTTCCAGATTCTATAACTGAAACATATTCAACTTTTATTATACTCAAAGTAACTACTGGTTATAGCCAATACATCCAAGTTACAAATATTATTAAAAATGTAAACATGATACCTATTTTGATTTCATGAGTATTAGAATCACCAATTTTTTTTCATCAACAATACCTTGTAGAGGATTATCTTCCTCAGTGCACAATGTTGTATCGACCAATCCCTTTGAAAATTGGATAATGCACTTCACAACTTCCCAATGCTTCTTCCCAGGGTTATACATGAACCCACTTAATAATATTACTAAAAAACAAATATTTTTCCATGCATATATCATTACATACATCAATATTCTAATGTATGAAGCATACTACACTTTATCCATGCATTAAACCTCATCTTCCATTAAAGGCATCTCCACATTGGATAAGTGGAAGTTCCTGACAAGAGGATTCTAAAATATTTACATCTGTTCATCCAATATTTCATGATGATATTCTATATGTATTCTTTCTAGGATAATAGTAGAGTACTGAATTTTCTATCCCTTTATTTCCTCATCCCTAAGATTTTCTTATCATGGCCAAAATCTTCCATTTAAAATATTTTGATTATATTCCTCTTAAGCTCCCAAATCCTTTGAATATATAGACCTGAAATCAATATTTAATCCACATATAGTAAGATTAAAACATAAGACTCATCATTCTAGGAATTCTGATAACAGCATTGATCAGAGTCACTCTTTGTGAAACCTTCATCATTCATTAAAGAATCAAACTACATGTTCTTCAATTTAGGTTCATATTTCAAGTCATAGAGACTTCAATTCAATTTATGAACAAGACCCTCTTTATATGGTACTCAAAACCCTTGGGCTACACCATATATATATATTCTCCTCCAAGTATTCATAAATAAATATAATCTTAACATCTATCTACTCCAAGTTTAAACCATTAGAATTAATAATGATCGATATTGTTCAGATAAAATTATTCTTAACTATCGGTGAAAATATTTTAGAGAAATTTATTCCTTTCTTAAGTTGAAATAATTTCACTATAAACTATTACTTTTATATTTTACTTCCATTATCTTCTTTCTTTAAATGATAAACCCATTTTTTTCTAGTTCCCTTTTCCTTTATGGCGGTTTAATCAGCTCCCAAGTTCCTTTGAACTTTAAGGAATTATTTTATTCCTTCATGGATAACTCCCAATACTTCAAGTCACTGAGTGTTGTTACCTATTATGAAAATTTGGGTTCTCCAACAACTATTAAAAGTAAGAAGTTTTCATCAACCCCATACCACTAGAATATTCATCAAAATATAATATTTTCTCATATAAGTTCATGTACTCTATGATACTTCAATTTCTAATGTTTGAATTTCCAGTGCTCTTGTCGCTGATTTCTCACCTACTAGAGAATTATCTGAGGCTTCTTCAATATTTGAGAATTTTGGAAAATTAAATATTTTTCAAATTTCTAGTGAATTCACACTGATATCTGGTATCAATTGTATTTGTGATTTTCTAGTTCTTTTATCCAAATCGATTTATACTTTTATAATTTATTTCTTTCCATAAACTTATGATTTTACCAAGTTCCTATATTTCCATATAATCTTTTCATTAAATATTATATCTATAATTATGATTATATTTCATTAATCATCATTCCATAGTTGGTAGCCAAATTATTCATTCCCATAGCCTATAAAGAAATAAGCTTCAGACTTTTCCTCCATCTTATCTTTATCCTTTGCATCAATAAGATCATAAACAATGAAACCAAATACTACAAGGTGTGATACTTACAGTAACTTACTAAACCATAGATCTTTTGATAGAATTAGAACCACTATAGAGGTTGTACTTCTATTGGAAAAGTTATAGTACCTCTCTTTCTCTTTCTATCATGATGTTTCATGATCACAAACACTCAATTGTGTATCCAATGTTTTCATTTGAGTAGATGATAGTTTAATTATTTAGACTCCATATGTTGATCTTAATGAAACAAATGAAGGAATATTGATAAAGCTAAAGTATCATATGGAAGAAAATAAATAGGCTTTGAAATTTATATTTAAGTATTATTTTATGTGATGTAATCATGGAAGGAAGTTGAAGATTCATAAAGGTTTTGGAAGAATATTGAAGGGACATTGGTGAATTTGGTTTACAACAAGCAACACCGATTATCCAATGTAGAGATAACAACCAACTGGTGGAAGATGGTAGATTAAATACCCCTCTAACAAGCCTATCAGATAGCTGGTGGGATCGTCTGACTAGCTGATGGGGCCGATTCTGCAAGTTTAAATTTAAAATTATGGTGGACCTCATAACTCTTAAAGAGGTGATGGAATTTATTAATGATCCTGATGAATTCCAAAATGTTATTTTCTCCATTGGAGGCTATAAATAGAGGAACTTGGAGGACATCTCAATTATTAGTGGATTAGAAATCAAATTAGAGCATGCTAATGATGAATCAAATACATCTTCTCTACCTCTCTAAAAGTCCTCTCAAGAGACAATTATCAATTATCAATCTCAAAATCCCTTTATCCTTTCCTATCCATCTATCCTCTAAATTTTTTTTAATCCACATTGAGAGATACAATACTGGATTTTTAATGGATTTATTCCAAACAAATATTTCTCTTATCATCCTACCTTTAAAAAGGGGTTTCTTACTACAACCGGTGAAAACAGGGGAGAAAGGATCTTACTACCATTGAAGTAAGGGAGGTGGGTTTCATGAAACTTCTTTCAAAAATAAATAAAATACATGGTTTATTAATCTCCATTAAAATCAAGTTAATACGACAAACCTCTCAATCAGGGGGGGGGGGACATAGGGTCTCACACCGAGTTACTTCCGAACTCCTTTATCAAACCATGTTTTCTCTCTCTTCTAATTTACAAATTTCACTATATAATTTTGATATACATAATTACATAAATTCAATACATCTATTTTCCATTATGCATAGTTTATTAATTAACTTTGATATTATCTTTTAAAATATAGATCAAATTTATTTGTTTATCGCTTCATTACATCATATTTTTTTTTGAATTTTCCCTTTGTATTTATCTTTTTAATTTTTGAAGGAAATTCTACCCCACCCCTATTTTCATTCTAATATGACCAAAAATTGGTATAAAATGGGAACTTTGTGTTTTCCTAAAAAAACTCATTTTTAAAAATTAGTTTTAATTTTCAAAATCTCAACCAATTTCAAAGTCTTCTATTTTTTTAAATAAAATCCTCTTCTTATTTTAAAAATACCCCTGAAGAATTTTCTTTGGGATGATCTATTTTCTTTAATGGTTCAAATTACTCTTATTGGAAATATCGTATGTCTACCTTTCTTAGTAGCATAAGTTATCTTGTTTAGAAAATGGTTATGCATGGATACACTCCTATAAAAGAATCATATGATAAGTGTACACCTCAGGATATTGTAGATTTTGAAATTAATAGAAAATCCATGAATGCTCTCCATTGTAGGCTTGAACAAAATGAATTTAACCGCATATATACTTGAAAAAATGCCCATGAAATCTGTAAATTGATAGAAGTCACACACAAAGGTATGAAAAAAGTCAAAGACACTAGATCATATGTGTTTGGACAAGAAATTGAAAGATTTCCCATAAATTAAAATGAATCTATTACCGATATGTTTACATGTTTTACGAGCATTTTTAATGGTTGAAAATCTCTTGGTAATGATTTGTTTATAGAAACATTAGTGAATAATATTCAATGGGTATTTCCAAGATCTTGTGCACCAAAGGTGATGGATATACAAGAAGTGAAAGATATAAAAAATATACCACTTGAAGAACTAATTAGATCTCTTATGACATACGAAATAAACATGAAGAGAAAAGTAAGTAAAGAAGTTAAAGAAACAAAAAATCTGAAGAATCCAAAAGAAAAATTAATTTTAAAGCTATTTATGATGAATATTTATCTATAAGTGATATCAAGATTAAGAACTTGACTAATAAATTGAATAAATAAAAAAGTGAAAAGAAATATATATGTCGTTCCAAAAAGAAAAATAAATTTGAAGCATCAAAAGTGACTTTATATGAATGAAAAAAGAAGGAACATATTATATTGGAATGTATCACATACAAAAATAATTTTAAAGGAAATTATAAAGGTATTAAAGACATTAAATTATCAACCTAGAGTGTAAGAAATAACTCCATGGACTTAACCTCCTCAAGCGAATCGAGTCCTAAATGCTGCATGACACATCTTGTGGTAGGTTATGTGGTTAGTTATCATATTTATCATTACCATTACTCATATTCCTCTCATTCATACTCTTCTTATTTATATTCTAATAAAAAAAATGATCTTGAGATTTTTTTAAATGAACTTGTTTTTAAATACAAAGATATTATAAAAATATACAAACAAGTTCATAATGAAAAGGATCTTATTTCTAAAGAAAAAAATGTTTTGGTTTTGAAATTAAAAGAACAACCAAACATTGAGAATTTAGAATCTCAAATTAGAGTGATTAAAAATACTATATATAAATTTACTAATGGTTATCAATATATTTATATGATTCCAGGTTCTCAATATCATAGACAAAATCATTATAGTTTTGGTTTTTGAATAATGAAGTTCTTCCAAAAATACTAATTTTGTAAATGGTTTATCTCAAGATAAGTTTTTTATTTATTTTAATAAAACATGGAATCTAATTTATGAGTATGATTACAAAAAATATATACATGGGAGACCTAAATCTAATTATCTTTCATATCATAAAACTCATAGAAAATATCATACTAAACAAGTTTGGGTTCATAAATCTTTATTACCCAATCTTATTTGAACCAAGATTTCTTTAGCATAAAAATGTTTATTTACTAATATGGATGGACACAAATTCATAAGGGCACCAAAATGTAATTTATTTTAAGATTTTATAGGTATGTTAAATTGGAAATAACTGAAATATCAAATATATAACAACTCAATGATTAAAAGATTATCCAACTCTAATGTAGTTTTTTATCTAAATTGATGATCCATAGAGATTAAATGCACCATTTTTTGGGGAGTCTATATTTTTTTACTTTCTAATAATTTTATCTCACAAGGAACGTGTTTTTGGTTGTTTTAAATTTTCTTTACCCTCTTGAACTTTATTTCTAGATCAATTCTCTCTCTCTATCTCTATCATCTATGCCTTATTATTCTTAAAAGAGGAGTAGTTGTATTTTTAAATATTTTTTAAAATTTTCTTTTGTTTTTAACTTTCTTTCCTTATCTTGAACTTATTTTCAAAATCAATTAATTTTCTTTTCTTATCCTTTTCAAATTTCTTTGTATTATCTTTTTCAAGTTTCTTTTTTATTTTCTTTTTAAAATTTCATTTTTTTCTTAACTTTTAAAATATATTTTTCAAAATATTATCTTTTTTCAAACCTTGAATATTCACTCTAATAAATTATCTTGAAATTTATTGTCATGTATCATATTCTATAAATATCCTTATAATTTTATATGATGTGTGTTTTATCTATAATCCATCTCATGTGCTTTAATTCTTTCTCCTCATGCATTGTCTATGTTTTAGATTCCTTATTCTATAATCTTGGATTTTTAAGTTTATGGTAATCATTAAGGGGGAGATAGTTTTTCATCTCTTTATTGTTTTGTTTTAATATAAATTTATCATTATTGATATAGATATATGATTATTTTCCTCTCTTGTTTTCTTTTTGATAATCACAATAGGGGAGAATTGTTTTGTAATTAAAAGGGGGATATGTTTTTAGGAAATATGTTTATATCTTGAGAATATTAAATATCCATTGTTAATATTTTGATCGTATTTTATAACTTTAGTTAATCACTCGATCATATTGAATATCTTGAATTAATTTGTTATATGGTTCACTCTAGATTTACTCTTGATTTATCTTTTTATGTCAAGTGTTTATGATCATAAAAAATGAGGATATCATTGTACCTCTATCTCTACCTCATGATGTTTTTATGATAAAAAATACTCAATTATGTATCTAATGGTTTTATTTGAGTGGATGAAAATTACATTAGTAAGATTCCATATGTTGATCTTAATGAAAAAAATATAGGAATATTTTTGAATTTGGAGTATCATGTTGAATCAATTAAAGATGATTTTAAGTTTATATTGTAGTATTATTTCATGTTATGAAACAATGAAAGGAGGTTTAAGAGTATAATGAAGTTTTTTAAGAGTATTAAAAGGAAACTGGTGGAGTTAGTATTCCATAGGAAACACTGGATTTTCGGTGCAGAGCCACCAATCATCCGGTTGTGAGAAAAATAGCTCCCCCAAGAAGTATGAGTCCACTAAACATTTAGTGAAAGTGGGTAAATTTATTAATCCTATAATAATACTACTATATATTTGTTGGTATCATCTGAATATCAGTTTTGGATGATTCTTTAAGTTCAAATTTCAAATTATGGTGGACCCCGTATCTCCTGAAGAGGCGTTGATATTGCTTAATAATATCGATGTATTCCATAATGTTCTTAGTTGTATTGGAGGATATAAATAGAGTGACTTGGATGAAATATCAATTAATAGTGATTAAATATTGAATTAGAGTGTTCCAAAAATGAATCAAATAGATCTTATCCACCCATCTCAATGTTCTCTCAAGAGACAATTCTCAACTCTCAATCTCAATGGAACTCATCTCTTTTCCTCTCTATCTTTACTCTAATTTGTATAAATCTATATTTAAATATAAAAATTGTATATGTAATGGATTTTCACCAATAAAAAATTTCTATTCTTATCCTACCTTCTACAATAGGTTTCTTGCTACAACTGGTGAAAATTAAGGGAGAAAGATGCTTAAGACCATTAAATTAAGGGAGGTGGGTTTCTTTCTACTTATTTAAAAAATCAAGGGAAGACACGGTTTCTTGATCTTCATTAAAATAAATGTAATAAGAAAAAACCTATAAAACCAAGGGGAGGAGATGTAGGGGCTCACACTGAGCTATTGATGAACTCCTTTATCAAACCATATTTTACCATTCTTTCAATTTACACATTACATCATCCGATTTTGATACACATAATTACATAACATTGATACATACATTTTTTACTATACATAATTAATTAATTAACTTATATATTATCTTTTATAACATAGATTGAATTTATCACTTTATCACTTCATCGTATTGAAATATTTTTGTTTTGAATTTTCCCTTTGCATTTGTTATTTTAAAATTTAATAGCAATTCTCCCCCTATTTCCATTCTACTCTAACCAACATAAGTATATTTATATTTTTATTACTTCTTCCTAGATGAATTTGGACATTCTAGAGTGAACACACATGAACCTATCCTTCTATATCAAATTCTAGTTTATCTTCTGTGTAAATCCATTCTTCTATAGAGTTATGGGTGCCATTCTCTTAAGCTCGATTCTCTTATTTTGAAAAAAGTTCCATAAATTGTTATCATTGTACTCTACACCATTATCAAATCTAATACATTTCAATTTTCAGCCACTTTACAACTCTAATATGTATTTACGCTATACCAATGCACTAAACATATCAGATTTATTTTTAATAAAATAAAACATACCTTCCTCATAACATCATCAATGAAAGTGAAAAAGTAACATGATCCTAAATGATATTGGACCGAGAAAGGTCCCCAGATATTCATGTAAAAAAATTCTAGCTTCTAGGATCTAGGATTCCAACCATTCAAGTTAAATGAATCCCACTTTATCTTTATGAGCAGAAAATTCTCACAACTTTTGATAATTATGTGATCAAGATTTAGAATACCATTCACAGCCAAAAACTTCTTGTTTTTCTCACTAAGGTGACCAAGTATACAATTCCAAACATCTATATTTTCATAGAATGAAATTATATCCCTTTCAATTACATTTAAATTTACATTCAAGTAAAGTTTTCCATCATTTACTACTCACGATACTACTATAGATCCTCAATTCACTTTACAAGCTATGTTAGAAAAATTTGTACCAAATCCTCTATCATCTAATTTCCCCACAAAGACGAGGTTATTCCGAAGACCTAACATGTGTATCACTTCCTTCAGTCAAAGAATACTTCCATTCTATACACAAATATTTACATATCCCTTTCCAATAAATATCCAAAGATTTATCATCCCATGGATAAACTCTACTAAAGCTTCCTGATGTATAATTCAATATATATCCATGATCATTCATTTAGTGGAAGTATACACCAGAGGCAACCACCAATGAATCCACTATATTATGAACAGTGAGTAGTAGATTTTCTCTTAAATCCGTTGAACTAAAAGAATTTGAACTTTCAAAATCTATCCTTCCATTGTCTTATTTTTTATCTCTATAATTCCTCTAAAGATATCCTCACTTATTGAAATTATAGTAGTTAAGTCTTGGACCAGTCAACTTTCCATGAATCTTATCCATAGAATTATCTTTTGGTCATCATTGAATCTTTCTCTAAGGTGATAATAACCTTTTATTAGTGATAAGAGAATTAAAAAAAGGTATCTAGACTTCTCTTCTCTATGGATCCTCATTGAGGATCAAATTTTGGACATCTTTGAACACCAGATCAGTCTTTACATAGTAATTACTTACCATGGTAACCATGATATACCAATATTTAGATAAATATAAAAGTAGTAATATTTACCTTATATCATTTATGAAGGTAACTTTCACTACTTCAAGACGAATTTTGATCATGTTGAATTCATTCACATGATCTATCACTGACCATCCTTCTGATAAACTCACAGTAAAAAAATTACTCATTAGGAACACTTTTTTTAAAGATGTCATTTTTTCATACATATCTTCCAAGGATACCATAATTTTGGTTTTTATCTTCTTCAACTGGATTTTGAAGACCTTGTTTCATGCTAAAGTTATCTTCACTAATCCAAGTGCCTTTCTATCAAACTTTTCTCATGAAAATTTCTCTATATTTTTAGGTTTTTTTCCAAACAATGAATATTTGCGATCCTTATGGATGAGATATTCTTCTATATATATCCTCCAGAATCCATAATAGATTATGTTGAACTGATTGATATGAACTTTGATTTATTACATTTTTATACCTCTAGATGACAATAAAACCATCTAAAATTAATATGGATCTGAGCCAAGTAATAAATTTACCTGAGTTTCCATGTGTTTCCAACCAATATATAATACTAAATATTGGTAAGAAGACCAAAAATTCATAAAATCACTAAATAGTTGAACCTAAGTTCACTAGAAATTTGTATCCACCGATAGTTCAATGTTGTTTAATTTTAACTAATGGTACTTCAATTTTAAACTTAGAGAACCAAAATTAGGAAGTACACTTCACCCTAATCACCTATTCTAACTCTGACTCATTACTACTCTAAACATACTCAAGCAAGAAATAAATAATATGAAAAATATATTGACACACAAGATTAAGTGGTTTGGAATTTTGTCCCACATCCATGGGAGAACATTGAAAACTCTTTATGTTATCAGAAGTACAAGGGAAAGAACCATTGTAGTAGAATAACTAGTTATTATACTTCAATAAAAAGTAGTATAATATAATAATATAACACAACAGTAGGCTTCACCTTTATTTCATAGAGATCCTCAATTGGTAAACCAGTTTCACCACCATTTTAGAATCATGATTAACCCTATATTGATTTCACCATTCTATACTAACCATTAATGACTCAACTACTATAGCTAGTAGACTATTCACACCCCCCATTCGGTAAATATACACTAGCCTACTCAAACCATAAAAAAAGTGATCTTTTAGTAAACACACCCACATGTTGAAGGTTGTTACTATCACTGATCTGAAAAGGCCGAAGCAAACTACAAGAACTTGAAATTATAGTGAGTTAAATCTAGTGACTTGATGAAGCTTCACAATCCAACACCAACATCCCAATATTCTCCATAATCAAATTATATATTATCATAATTATGTTTTTCAACATTCACCATGGTTGTATTATTTATAATACATGTTCCGTATAAGTTATTTTATGTTTTATAAGAAAATATTAGTGTAATTGGTGATTCATGTATATGTTTCATTATGGTTATATTAATATTATATGATTATGTAAAATGGGAATTTGGATTTCAAACTAATTGAGCATGATATTATTATTATTATCATTATAGAATAGAAATAGATTTGTTTAGGGATAATTATAGAGACACTATCAATTTATTATTAGTATCAATATATTATAATTTTTATTATTAATGAGTAATTGATAAAAGAGGGTTGGAATATCTCCCTCACCTCATTAGTTCGAAACCACTATTGTAGATAAGGTATTTATCTACATGAAAAATTTTATCAGTGATTTAAAAGCACTAATGATGTGAGTATTATTGTTCGAATTAGGATTTCATCATCGCTAAAAATGCACTAATAAAAGCCTTTATAAGCATTAGTTTTTGTACTAATTTAAGATATGTCTGCTACTACAGTAACCCCCTACATAAAAATCACACTATAACAGCTGATATCAATCCAAAAAACATTTAAATTGAATCAAATCCAATATTTTCATACAATAAACAATATATTTACATTAGGCCATTTGAATACAAAATAAATTTACATTGAAATCTTCCAATTACATTTGAAATTTATTATTCTTTACAAATAAATAAAATTAAAAAAAATATCAAAAAATCTAAATCATACGAGACTATCTCCATGGATCAACCCAACCTTGTAGAAAATAAGAGTGTAATTGTAATAAAATTCAATATTTATTTTAGTAATATTAAATAATGAAATACATAAAACTAAATTATACAATAATGAATAAATATAATATAAATAAAATGGATAACATAATACATAAATAAAAATATTATAAATTATTTTGACAATATGATCATGTTTTTTTTGAATGTGTGATGCATGTTTTGAACAACAATATGTCACTTTTAAACTGAAAACATGAACTTTCGATCATACTAACTACATTATGTGTCATATTTATGTGAGGTTAATTACTATATTTAAAAAATTAATCCTGGTTTATTGACATTAAGTATCCATATTATTTGATTACTTTTTTCTCATTTTTGAGTATGCGATGCATGTTTTGAACTGAAATTTCATTTTTAAACAAAAAAGAATATACTTGGTCATACCGGCCACACCATGTGTTATATTGATATTAAATTAATTCCTATACATAAAAAATGAACCAAATATCATTTTTCCTAAATTATCACAAAAATTCAAGCATATTTCCTCAGTTTTGGGTATGCGAGACACATTTTGAACCGAAATTTCATTTTTAAACTGAAAACACACACTTTTAATCATATTAGCCACATTGTTTGTCAAATTAATGTAATATTAATTACTATAGATAAAAAATGTATCAAAAAACATTTTTCTAAATAATTATAATAGTATAAGTGAATTTGGTTAGTTTTTGAGTATGTGACACGTGTTTCGAACTAAAAGTCTCTTTTAAACTAAAAACATGCACTTTTAATCATACCGACCACATTGTGTATCAGATTTATGTGAGATTAATTATAATAGAACAAAAATTAACCATGGATTATTTTTATAAACTAACATAATAATATGAGTGTTTTTATTATTTTTGAGTATATGATGTGTTTCTTGAACTAAAATGTCACTTTTAAATAAAAACACATATTTTTAGTCATACTGGGAACACTGTGTGTCAGATTGATGTGTGATTAATTTTTAATGGTCATAAATGATTAAAAAATAATTTTCATAAATAAAAAAATACAATTCAATCATGTTTTAATGGTTTTGAGTATGTTACACACATATTGAACTGAAATGCCACTTTTAAACAAAAAACACACACTTTCAGTCATACTGAAAATACCGTGCATTAGATTGACTTGAGAATAATTAAAACTATTAAAAAATGAACCAAATATTATTTTACTTATTGATAGGATCCTTTATAATTTATTTAAATCAGTTTTTCATAATTAAAATCAATTTAATTTATTTTTTTATGTTTCGATAGATTACAAAATTATTCCCTCTAACATGAGTGAAGAAATGTATTTTAAGCTTACACTACTTTTAGAAGAAAATATAATTGTTGATATTGTTTATTTAATTGTTCTTCACATTTTTTATGTGTCGTATAAATTGATTTCATAGAAAATTAACTTTATTATGAGTTGGTTTATGACTCATACATTGTAGTTTTAATGATTATATAATTATAATTTGTTATAATATTAGTTGCTTATTTGATTAATCGTTTTTAATTTACTTATTACTTATTCATTTTTTATGCCTATTTTAATTTTATTTAATTCTATATAAAAGTATTTTTATTCTCTAAGTTGTGAAAATTGGTTAATTATAAAGTTTTATGGGTTTACAAGTCTTATAAATTTTTTGAAAAGTCATATGGTTTTTTAAATTCATACCTTTTGATTAAATTAATACATTATAAAAAAGTCATATGAACAAGATCTAAAGTCTTATAGAATGTATATTTCACTAAAATTATGAATTCATTTGTTTTTTGAAAAAACATACATGCTGAACTGAAGTCTGATCTACAATTTTCAAAAGTCATACAAGATTTATAAAAATAATTTTACCCTTTATAAAGTCATATTATTTATAATCAATGTCATATGAAATAACTCATATAAGTTTTATAAAGTCATACCATAAAATTAATATGGGATTTAAATTCATTTTTTTTAAAGTCATACATTGATATAAAGTCTTACGAAAACTCGAAACCTGCCTAAATAAAAAATAATATGGGGAATTATTATAGAATGAAAAGAATTAAGAGATTTCAAAAGTCATACATGATTTCATATGAATTCACAATTTTTTTCAAAATAGAAAAATATTCTCCATTTTTATTATACTTTTGTATTTTGATTTACTGCATGTATATATTAATTTTTTCTTTATTTTAATAGTTTTATAATTACTTATAAATTATTTTAAATGATATTAAAATTTATTTAGAAGTATTTTATAGAGAATAAAATTATAATTGTAGGAGATCAAGGGTGTTTAAATATTCACACTGCATTCTTAGAATTTATAAGATTTAAGTATGATTTTTTTAAAGATAAAGAAACTATCTCACATGTTTTAGGGAGTATTACATGGACGTTAATATTGAATGTTATGAGAAAATTAACATCTATATTAAATTTTATAATGGGTTTTATTATATAGATATTTTTAGTTTTATAGATTATTTAAGATTCTCTCAACTTTGAAGTAGTTCATTATCATTGAAAGTGAAAAGTGCAACTACATGGGAAAAGAGTAACTACACCAGCTATGTACAACTCGAGGTGACAGCGCTTGGTGGCGCGTGTCAAGGTGTCAGAGTGGCATGCAGTCGCATGACGGGCCCGGGGCTCGAGGCGGGACTCGTGGTTGGACCTGATGTTTGAAATTTGAATCTGTTAATCGCTGTAATTGTTTGAATTTGGGTGTGGTTCACGGTTTTCCTCAAACCGGGCAGCATGGGAACCGGCTACCCTCAAACCGGCTTTTTGAAAATCTATAAAAAAAATGATTATCGGAGTTACACACTTTTGTGATCATCACTACAAAACTCTCAGATAGACTCTATCGTACTGATCCTTTATTGCTGAAGAGATCACTAATGCCTTGATGTTAAAAGTTATCATTTTCATAAATGGTGTCTATAATACTAAATTAATTCCATATTTTCCATGTGAATAATTTTTGGTATATGATTTTGAATTAAAAATTAGTACCTTAGTGTGAGGTTATACTATCCCTATAAAAGGTACATATTGGGTTATGCCACTTGCTTGAAAAGGGAAGTTTCTTGGTTATGCCTTGGTCTGGTAAAAGTAATGGGTTTAAGTTGTTCCTTGGTCTATATAAAATCAAGGATGGTTCTTCCTCCACTTCAAAAGGAAGTTTATGGGTTGTGCCTATAAGTTTGAAAAATATAGGATAGGGGTTGTGCCTCTATGTGTGAAAAAGAAATTGTAAAAAGGTTGTGACTCATTTCAAAAGTCAGGTCACTTATATATTAGGTCCCATACTATCATGTTGAGAGTGTGAAGAGTAGAAATAAGATCACTTCAATATAAACTACTATAAAAATACTTATATTTTTTTCCAAAAATTATCTCAACTTTGATTAGTATTTAAAATTTTATAAAAAGGTTAATTCACCTTCTATTGACCATTTAACTATCTCATCTACTGAGAAATAAATTGGTATCATATATTGAAACTTAAAAGGATTATTGGAATTTTCTTATATATAAATTTTGTTTCTAACCATATCCTAGACTTTACCATCTAAGGAAAGGATATATTTGAGATGGAAATAATAAGTTCTAATGATGGTTATGCTCCACAAATACCACCGTTTTTATGATGATAAAGATTATGCCTATTGTAATGACTATATGGAATTATATATTAAAAAAATAAGTATTTATCATTGTATAACTATGGTAAAATATTAAAAACGTTCTAAGTCTGATCCTAATACACTTACTAGTGCCGATTATTTGAAATATGTACTTAATTACAATATCATGAAGATAATTTATTGTGATATTAACTAAAATGTATTCATTCACATTTCAATATGTAAAACCTTACATAATACGTGGAGAATATTAGGGTTGTCCAAAAACAACCCAACTTGATCAACCCAACCTGACTTGATCAGGTTGGTTCAGGTTACACATGGGATATGGATGAGTCGGGTTAGTTTGGGTTGGGTTAGGATCAGGTTGGGCTAGGTTACAGATTGGAAAAATAATGAACCAACCTGACCTAACCAACCTAACCAATCCCTAATTTATTTCCTATAGGGGTTCATCACTCCAATTACCTATTATCACCTCTCGAACAACAACCAATTCTTTCAGGGCCACTTTGTTTATTTTGAATTCTTTTTAGATAAAAATATTTATTGATTTTTTATGCATGTTTGTTTAAATTTATGTTTTTTGTTGGATGATATAACTTATAGGTCATTTTATAAGCTAGGTATAATTTATTTATACATTACAAATGATATTTTATTTGATGATATAAATAGGTGGGGTGATCTACATGATAATGTATATTTTATTTTTTTTAAGAAAAATGTTTTATAAAAATGAATTAAAGTTAATGTAATTTTTTAGTTTATTTATATTTGGAAGATTTTAAAAGTTATAATTTTTTTTAGTTTTAATTTAATACTAATTTATTTTTAGTTTTTTTCTTTATGTGAACCAATAGAATTGACGCAACCTAACTCGACCACTTTTGATTAGTTTGGGTGTAAAATTCTCCCAGACCCAACCCAACCAAACCCATGGACACCCATAGAGAATATTTCAAACCACTCATTATGATTAGGATAAAATGATTTGAAAAAAGCTTGTTATCTTGAGAGAAAAATATCATGATTTTAAGATGTCTGAAAATAAAACTATAAATCAAATGTTTCATCAATTTATTATAATTTAAAATGTAATGAATGTATTAAGAGAATTTCTAGATAATACTGTTTTAGTTGAAAGAATTTTAAGAGATATACTTAAAAAATTGCATGATATGACGTTTGTAATAGACAAAAGTAATAATCTTATAGAATATAAACTTGATGATGTTATTATATATTTATTTCAATATGATTTAGAAATGAATTTTTTTTATGAATAATAATTTGGTAAAAGAAAAGGAGTTACTTTGAAATCAAAAAAGAGTGTTACTTGTTACCCATCATACTCTGAGATTAATAGAAATTATAGTGATGAATTTTTTAATGTTTCTAAAGTATCTTAGAAAAGGGAAAAGGATATTTAATAAGGGAAAAAATAGATTATTCTACAAATGATTATAGAAAAAACTGAAAAGATATTACTATTTCTAATGAAGCTCCAAGTGTAATCTATTATGAATATAGGAGGAAAGGGAACATAAAACCTAAATGATCAAAGATTAACAAAAATAATAATAATATGAAAAAGAAGGAAAAGAGAACACTTGAAACTGAATGGATATGTATCTAAGAATCAAATTCAAGTGTAGAATCTAGTTTTAGAAAAGAATTGTAAAATCTATGCTTAATGGATTCTTCAAATAAGGTAAGTGATTTTGAAAATGACTTTTTGATTCTAATTTTAAAGAACATACTATAGATCAATTATATGATGAAATATAAAGGTTATAAGATGATATACTTAAAATTTGACAAATACACAAGGAAACCATGAGTAAGTATAAAAAACTAGTTGAGTAAAACAAAATCACTCTTGAATAAAAAGAAAAACTGAGAAATAAGGATTCTGACAGTAATGATAAAATCTATGATAATTTTGAAAATTTTAAAAATGAAAATATTAAAATTAAGGATTATATTTCTAATTTTTTTTGATATATAATAATGAAAAATTAGTGTTTTTTAGGATGAAAATGACAATATGAAAAATGACATTAAATGTTTAAAGATAGATATTTTAAGATTTGTTCAAGGAAGGGAAAACTATGATAGAATGGTGATAATGAAAAAATTAAATAAAATTAAAACTATTATTGGTTATGATAATCAATTAATTATAATATATAATTCATTTTTTAAAAAAAGTTAAAAGGGAAGTGTTTCAACAGTTGCTTTTAATAAATATGGAATGAAGGGACACTATGAAAGTTAATATTCATTAATCTATTAGACACACCAAAGTATTTATATCTAAATAATTATCTTCTAAATTAATTATTCATAAATTTTTTAAATCAGTTTAGATTCCTAATAAAAGTTTATATAATCTAATTGGACCCAAGTTTTCATAGGTACCAAAATTTTCTTAAATCTATTTTTATAGATATGTGTCTTAAAAGTTTGAAAAAGGAAACATGGTACATGGATAATGAATATTCAAGACACATGGTATGAGATTATTCAAAAATTTTATAATTAAATAAATGTTAAGGAGGTAATGTTACTTTGGGTGACAACTTAAAAGGTAAAGTAAAAGGATTTGGTGAGGCTTGAATTTCCAATTCTGTTATTATTTCAAAAGTTTTATATCTTGAAGGATTAAAAAATAATTTGATTAGTATCTCAGAATTTTGTGATGATAGAATGCAAGTAAAATTTCAAAATGAAAATTTTATAGTTTTTAATGACAAAACTATATTATTTTATACTAATCAAAATGGCTATATATATTCTATCAATTTTTATGATCCACATGTGAAAAATGTCAAGTGCATAAATGCTGTAAAGATAGATGATATTATATGGAATGGGTGTCTCTTCTATTACAATTCTAGGTTGCTGTAAAATATACCCAAACACTAAAATATTCTATAGCTACCCAAACTAAAGTTATACAATGCGTAAATTTATGAATCTTGTATAAAAGGTAAACATCATAAAGAGTCTTTCAAATTTATGAGAGTAGTGAAATTGATAAGACCATTAAAACTTATACATCTTGATTTATTTGGATCGATATCTATTATTAGTATGGGTGAAAAAAGACACGTGTTTGTGACTATTTATGTATTTAATAGATTTACATAGACTTACATTCTTACTCATAAATATAAAACCTTATCTAAGTTTATTACTTATTGAAAAAAAGTTCAACATGATAAAGGATATTTAATTTTTTCTATTGGAAATGATAGGGGTGTAGAGTTTCTGAATGTGGAATTTGAAAAAATTTGTGAAGAAAATGAATTTTTTTATTAATTTTAAGTCCCTAGGAAACAAAAAAAAATGGAGTTGTGGAGAGGAAAAATATTACCTTATAAAAAATGGATAGAACCATGATAAATGAGTTTAAAACACCTAGATATTTTTGTATAGAAGCTATAAATAAAACATTATATGTGTCTAATAGAGTTATTTTGAGACCCATTTTATAGAAGACATCTTATGAACTTTGTAAGGGAAGAAAACTAAAATTTAGGTATCTTAGAGTATTCAGCTGCAAAGTTTATATTCTAAATACAAAATATTCCTTAGATAAATTTGATATAAAATACAATGGAGGTATATTTTTGGGTTATTCAAATTATAGTAAATACTATAGGTTTATAATAAAAATAACATTTTATTTGGAAAGTATATTCATGTTAAATTTGATGAAAATTATTTTAATAAAAGTAATGATGATTTAGATAAACTTAAAGAAGAGTTTATAGATTTTAATTTTGTATAGGTTAAAACCTAAAATAGAAATTTATATGTTGAGGGGAAGAGTTCCTTAATGAAATAAATTGGAAATATTATAGTGATCATCCTTTTGACAAAGTGATTGGAAGTGTTGATTCAAGAATACAAAATAGAAATTCATTGAAGTTTTATTGTGATCATTATTTTTTAATTTATTTTTTTATTCCAAAAAGTAATGATGAATATTTAAATGATTAAAACTAGATATTTTATATGGAATAAGAGTTACCACCTTTTTATAAATAAAGTTTGGGATTTAATTAAACCACTTAAAAATTTTCAAGTAACTGATACTAAATGAATTTTTAGGAATAATCTTGATGAATATGGAAACATTATTAAAAATAAGGATATATTAGTAGCAAAAGGTACACATAATAATTAGGAATAGATTTTAATGAAAAATTTTCGCCAGTTGAAAAATCATAGGTGATATGAATCATATTGTATTATGCTACTTTTCAGGGTTTTAAATCATTTCAAATGAATTCCAAAATTTCCTTTCTAAATGATTTTATTTATAAAGAAGTATATGTTTTAAAATTCCTTGGTTTTAAAAATTAAAAATATACTAATGGTGTTTTAAAACTTTTTAAATAACTTTATAGATTTAATCAAGCTCTAAAAGATTCGTATGAAATATTACCTATTTTTTTTAGAAAACAGGTTTCCAAAAGGAAAGAATGGTCCTACTTTGTTTATAAATAAAATTTCTAAAGAATTTTTTTTATTCAAATATATAATTATGATATTATTTTTAGATATTCAAATGAATATTTATGTAAATATTTTTTAAAATTAATGATAAGTGAATTTGATATGATTCTTATGGGATTATTAAAATTCTTCCTTAGAATTCAAAATTTTCAAAGAGAAGATTAGATTTTTCTTAATCAATCCAAGTATGAAAAATAAATTGTTAAAAGAGTTGGTATTGAATTATGTAAAAGTTAAAACATTCCCATGAGTACTTTATGAAAACTAGATATTGATGAATCTGGGAAATCAGTAGATAATAAGATTTATAAAGGTATAATTGGCGGTTTATTATATTTAACTAATTCCAAACCCAACTTGATGTTTTCAATTTGTATTTGTTCTAGACATCAAATTAATCACAAAGAAATTAATTTAAAATCTATAAAAAAATTTATAAAACATGTTAAAGGTTTTGTAAACCTTGTTTTATTCTATCCCAATAGGATTGATTTTGATTTGAAAAGATACCCAGATTCATATTTTTGTGGTTGTAAAATAGATAGAAAAAGTACAGGTGGAATCTGTCATTTTCTAGAAAAAATATTAGTCTCTTGGAGTTCTAGGAAACAAAATTATATTGATTTATCTAATATAGAATCATAATAAATTATTGATACAAGTTTTTTGCTCAATATTTATAGATTAAGTGAACTTTAATTGATTTTTATGTTTATTTTAAAAGGTTACCTATTTTTTGTGATAAATCATCTATAATTTCAATATATAAGACCCATTTGAAAATTATAGTTTAAAAAATATTTAACTAAGATATTATTTTATTAGAGACCATATTCAAAAATGGGAAATCAGTTTTGTATATATTTCAACTAATGATCAACTAGATTCTATCTCTACAAAATGTTTAGATGATTCTGAGTTTGAGAGAATAAATTTGAACTTGGAATAATGGAAGTCTAAAATAAAAGTTCAAAGAAATTATGTCACATTATTCTTGAATATATTTTAATATTTTTTAGGACCATCATGTGTCCATATAGAGTTCAGGGTATTTCTTGAAGGCTAAAATCATTCCAAATTAAGAATCCAAATTCTTGTCAACTTTATTAATTTTGAATTCATCATTTCTATGACAATTTTTTAGCTTGGGCCAGTAATCATGCTTAATATTATTGAATTTTATAGTTTAATAACATAAAAATAAATCAGTTTTCATGGCTAGTGAACATGTAATATCTATTTTAAACCTAGTTTTTTAGCACGCACCATAACATTTGTCTATGTTTAATTTATTTAATATCATATTATATGATATATTGAACATACTAACTTGTTTTCATGGATCCTTTAATGTTTTTATGTACTAAATAAGATGAAATTATGGATTATTCACACAACAGATTTAAATCCTACTGATACTTAAAGAATGGAGACAAGCTAATATTAGGGGGGGGGGGTTTCTCTACTTTTATTTTTTATATCCTCTCTTTAATTTTTTTTATTTAAATAGCATTTGATTTTATGATTTTTTTGGATAAATTTATCGGGATATTTAAATTTTTAAATATGTTTACTTTGATTTATGCTGAAAAAAAGGATGAGTTAAAAATGTTTTCAATTTTTTAGATTTTATTGAACAATAAGCGGCTTTTATTTACTTGAGTTTATGTTTTTAAAAAGGGGGAATATTTACTTTAATACTTTATTTTTAATCTTTTTTATAATTTCAAAAAGGGGGAGATTTTTTTTGAAATTATATTTGGTTTTTTAATTATAAATAATGGGGATATTGTTGAGTAGATCCTTGACAATTTATTTAAATCATGTTTTGATAATCACAAACACCTTACATTATTTGTTTATTTTTTGATAAATTAAAAAATTATTCCATCTACCATGAGTTAAAAAATGTGTTTTAATATTTCATTAATTGTAAAATAAAATATCATTATTGGTATTTTTATTTAATTATTAACCACATTCATTATGTGTTTTATGGACTGATTTCGTAGAAAAATACACTTTATTATGAGTTGGGTTATGACTCATTCACTATAGTTTTCATAAATGGATAATTGTAATTTCTCATAACATTAATTACTTATTTAATTAATTATATTTTTTTGTGGTTATTAATTATTCATTTGTTTATTACTATTTTTATTTATTTTTGTTAATTTCAGATAGAATCCTTTTTATTATCTAAGTTGTGAAAATTAGCTAATTATAAAGTATTACAGTTTTATGAGTCTTATATATTTTTTCCAAGTCGTATGGTTTTATAAAGTCATACATTTTTCTTAAATGAATATGCTATAACAAAGTCATATGAATTGGACTTAAATTCTCAAGAAAATAAATATTTCACTAAAAGTATGAATTCATAAATTTTTCAAAAATACATACATGTTGAATTGAAGTCTCATAAACATTTTTCAAAAGTCATATGAGATTTCTAAAAATATATACACTATTTGTAAAGTAATATGATTTGGACTCAAAGTAATATGAAATAATTCATATGGGTTTCACAAAGTCATACAATGAAATTCATACATGATTTAATGATATAGTTTTTTTAAAGTCACAAAATAATATAAAGTCATACATAGAAGCCTTGAAAAATGGAAATACCTATGAAATTTTTAAATACATACATGATTTTATATGAATTCATTGTTTTTTTCAAAATTTAAAAATATGCTAATTTTTTCTTATAATTTTGTATTTCAATTTACTAAATGTGTATGTTAATTGTTTTCTTTGTTCTAATTTTTCCATAATTACTTATAAATTATTTAAATGCTATAAAAATTTATTTGGAAGTATTTTATAGAGAATTAAATTATAATTACAAGGGATTAATCATGTTTAATTATTCATTCCGCATTCTTGGAATTTATGAGATTAAATTTTGAATTGTTATAAATATAAAGAGTATGTCTCACATGTTTTTAAGAATTTTTCAAAGGAATTTAATGTTGATTATTATGGGAAAAGTAACCACTATATTAAATGTTCTAATGAGTTTTTTTGTAAAATTGTTGTTAGTTTTTTAGATGATCGAATCATCTATCAACTTTGATGCAGGTCATTATCATTAAAAGAGAAAAGTAAGGCTGCATGGGAAAAAATAAAATACAATGGATTTGTATAAAATTATAATTTTTGAAGGTTTTTGTGCATGAAATAAATCTATATATAGAGTTTGATCTAAATATTACAAGTTATAAAGGGAATTGTCAAGGATACTCAAACTATACTGAGCTACACACATTTGCGATCATCACTACAACACTCTTAGCTAGAATTCATTGTACCGATCCTTTAATACTAAAGATATCACTACTGTATTAATATTTAGATCCCTCACTTTCTTAATTGATTTCTATAGTACTGAATTCGATCTATATTTTTTTGAGTGCAATTTTTGTTTTAATTTTTTTCATTTAAAATAAAGACCTTAGTGTTTGGTTATACTGTCCCTACAAAAGGACACAAAAAGGTAGTTTATTAATTGTGCCTTGGTTTGGTAAAAGATAGGGGTTTCATTTTTGTATTGGTCTGGATAAAGTAAAGGTTAGTTTTACTCCACTTTAAAAGGAGGGTAATAGGTTGAGCCTCCATGTGTGTAAAAGGTAGGATATGAGTTGTTCCTCCAGGTGTTAAAAATATTGTGGATCCTTTCAAAATTAAGGTCACTTATATAGTGGGTTCCATACTCTCATGTTGAGAGTGTGAAGAGTATATGTAAGATTACATTGATCAAAACTACTATAAAAATACTTGTATTAATATTTTTATTTTACATTGAAAATTAATTCAATTGTGATAAGTATTTAAAATATTATAAAAATTTCAATTCACCCCCACTTTACCATTCAAGTATCTCACCCATTGGGTAAAAAATACAAAATTATCATGAAAATATGAGCATGTTTACTCAGTTTTGATCATGTGATCATGTTTTAAACCAAAATGTAACTTTTTAATTAAAAACACACACTTTCAATCATACCAGCCACATCATGTATCATATTAATGTGAGGTTAATTACCAAAAGTTAAAAATGAATCATATATAATTATCCTCAAGTTTCAGGATAATTTTAACACATTTTATTGATTTTGAGTTTGTGATGTGAATTTTGAACTGAAAATTCACTTTTAAACTAAAAACACACACTTTCAATCATACAAACGACACTGTGTGTTGTATTTAAATGAGGTGAATTTCTACAGGTCATAAATGAACCATATATTTTTTTCTTAAAGTATCATGAAAATATGAGACTATTTTATCAGCATGTGACACAAGTTTTGAACTAAAATTTCAGTTTTAAATATAAAACATTCATTTTGAACTCATGGAAAAAAATAAAAAAATTATAGATAAATATATATTTACAAGGATGAAGATGGCGACTTACAAATCTGAAGAATAATATCAAATTATCCAGTAGCTTTATAATTGTAATACAAAAAATAGAAATAAAAAACACACTATTAAAATTATAATAAAAATAGTACATCAATAATTAATTTTTTTATTAACATACCTCATATATTCATTTTTAGGAGAGTCTATAAACCAATCATGATGGTATGATAATTTCAATAACTAGCTAGTTGTTTTTATCAAATACAACCGCCATATCATGAAACTTGAGTTTTTTTATGTATGAACATATCTCTTTCTCATATTAATTATCATTAATAATGATAATTAGTATGACCAAGAGAAATTTTAATTCAAAAAATAACTCAATTCTCTTGTTGTGGTGGTTAAAATTGATAAAAACTACGAGTTAATTATTGAAAATATCATACATGAAAAACTGGTGTACCATTTTTCAGTTAACAATATTCTTTTAATTATAAAATTCATTCAATATTTTGGGTTATATGAAAATATTATAATCACATATAAATAAAATAAATGTCACTAAAATGATAGAAAACTACCTATTCATGATATATGCAAACATTTTGACACCATGTAAGATGCTCACTCATTCTAAAACAAATATATTTCTTCTTTTGAATATGTGGATTATCGATAGTATTTATAGTAATGAATATATATATATATATATATAAAATAGCTAATAAATATTTTAAAATAAATCCTAATTACCTTTGAAAATACCACTTTGGGGATGCTAGTTTTTGGGTGGAATATAATATCTTTCATAAATTTACAAATTTAATAACCAAAATTGATGTGATTAATTTGTTTTAAACACCATCAGAACATTGAGGAGTATAAGTAATTTGTTTTGATATATGTTTGGATAGTTAAATATTATTATATATACCCGAAAGATTATCCGGTCATTGAAATCCGTAGGTTTCAAGTGCACATTAACTATCCTCATACCATGGATTTGATAATAAATAAATACCACCCTATTATAAAAAAATTATTACTAAAGCATAATATAAAATATATAATTTTAAGTTTATTTTTAAAATATTGAATAAAGTATATTAAAAATTCACAATGGGCATCACATGTGGTTAATTTTTTAGATATCTATGAATTTTAGCCAAAAAAATATATATTTGGGGTATCCAAACTGATCATAATGAGCACCCTATGGGTCTTAAAAAACAAAAATAAATAAGTAATGGTAAAACTAAAAATATATTTTATATTATTAGAGTGTAGAGTTTTACCCATGCATTGTAGGTATTAATACTATCTTATCATATATTATTTTCTTCTCAAATACTATGGCTAATTGGCCTGATTTTAATAAAATTTCATCTTCTTACATTAATATTTTTTCAATATAAGTGACATGAGGACTAAAAAATCCAAAATTTTCTTCACAAGGTATTACTTATACATTGTTTTGATATAAAAAGCTATATAAAATATGAATAATATTAAAATGTAATTAACATATTAGATCAATTATTAGATAAAAAATTATAAAAATGTACTGTATTTATACATTCACAAATGAGGCTCCCAACCATTCATACTTGAGAATTTCATTTAAATTATTAATAAAAATCATGTCAGTAATGAACTCTCCGCACATTTCTTATTAATATTCAATGTAGACCCTATTTATATTTTGTAATGTTGTATTTGTATGAACTTGTAACATTAATAAGTGTGGTAGTGAAATTGGTGGGGTAAAAGTACCCTTGGTGGGTAAATTCAATATATAAGTTGATCCTTTATATTTTCTTGAATAGAAGAGGAAATGGAAGGGGAAACATATGTTCAATTCAAGAAAATCTAAAGGATAAACTTATATATTGAATGTACCTGCCAATGGTTGGGAGCCTCGAGATTGGTATCATCAACACATGCATAATCTATTTTCTGCACAAATCGTTAAAAATTTAATTTAGATTATGTAAATACATTAGTGAACATATAATATTATGAAGAATCACATTTTATATATAAAAAAACTGAATATATAAATTTAACTTATTCATTGAACTCTTTTTTTCTTTAATGGTTGAAGGGATTTTATCCCTCTATTAAGAAACCAAATTCCCTTATTTTGTTCCCCTATAAAAATATACTGTCTATATTATAACCACTATAAAATTATTACAACATTACATGAAAGGGTAATCCTTAATAGAATTTTCATTTGAAACTAAAATTGTTTTAGTTTATTTTTTTGAATAATTTTTATTTATGGGATATGGGTCATAAAATTCTTGTATTTTATATGATTCCATTATGATCAGATCATCATTATACCCTTTATTACTAAAATTTAATTTCATAAATCCCAATTCAATGATTTTAAATACACTCCTTTTATCAACCCATTTTCATCGAAAAATCAGCAATGAAACTATCACATAAATTTTTTCTACATACATGAAATCAAGAAAATATCTAATTTACAAAAAATTCTAGTACTGCAATACAAAAAATATGATTTCTTTTCCTAACATGTTTTTATAAGGTATTTTGAAATGGGTTTACCAAAAATAGTTATAATGTATTTTACTTTCCCAAACTGTTCATCACCTATTAATGGAGAAGGTGTTGTGTCTTATTCCTATTTACCATCAAATAATATTGTCTAAGATCAATATTTGTGCCACCGAGGTAAAATTTATGATTTCCAAGAAGCACTATCATCATGGAATGTTTCAAACTATCTAAGTGTGTACATTATTCATAAATGGTATAACCTATCAGTCCATTAATATTTTATCCTAAAAAAAATTCATATATAAGAAATTCATTTATCATCTTGAACAACATGACTATCACTGTGAACTCTTTATTTATATGAGCATCATAAAATATAACACCTAAATCCCACATCAGTTTTAGATCCTCAATAATAGATCCAAAAAAACATCAATATCATTACCGTGTTGTTTTGGTCATGATATAAGAAGATTCAACATAATGTACTTACGCTTCATGCATAACCATAATGGAAACCTATGATTTACTAACATAATTAGTCATATAATACAATTGATACTTTTTAAACCAAAAGTATTCATTCCATCTCTAGAAAATATAGGATGAAGGTTTCTTGGCTTGTTTCCCAATTCAGTATACTCGTGATCAATTTTGTTCTACTGAGGAAAGTATTGAGTGGATCCTTGAACCACTTTACATTTTAATAATTACAAATAATTATTTATTTTATTTTCTTTAAAATAATAAGTAATTTTAATCATGTAAAGTATATTAATCATGATCATATCATAATATTTATTTTGTTAAAATGTTTTTAGTTTTTTAGTTTTTATTGTTCATAACATGTACTAAAAGTTTCATGAAGTATTCCTAGGTTAAATAAGTTATTTGAGACCTTATAATAACATTTTACTTATTCTGGAACTAAAATTTGGAAAATTTTGGAAATAAAAAATTTGTAAAAGTCTAGAACCTACAGTGGGAGTCAACTAATCATGTCACCTGACCATGTCAACCCACCCACCATGGGAGTCAACTGACTCTGTAAACCTACCGCATGAACAAAATGTACTGACCATGGAACTTACCATGGGAGTCAACTGACCGTGTCACCTGACCATGAAAACCTACCACATGAAAAAAATATACTGACCATGGAACCTACCGTGGGAGTCAACTGACCGTGTCACCTGACCATGCCAACCTACTATGAGTGAATTTATCTCCTATTTTTTACTATAATTTGGGATAAAGAACTAAAAATTAAGTTATTTTTTTGGAAATATAAAAAAATAATCTACATTTAATTAGAAGTAATCAAACTCTAAATCAATATCTATAATTACAGAAATTATATTGAATTCATTGCATATTTTTAGTATGAATTTTTCAATTTTCCAGAACTAATTTTCTAATGTATTTTGATGATAACTATCTATATAAGTCTTATTAATGTGATTATTGAGTATATGAAATAATAATAAAATTTTTTAAATATAATTCAACTGGAGATAAAACTGATTCTACTATTTTGAAGGTATTTTTTAAGTCTGAATCTTTATATGTTATATTTTCTACCAATTTTCAGAATCACCTATGTGAAATTAGGTACATGAATTTCCTTATGTAGATTTGGCTATATAAATTCACTTGTGAATCCCCTATATAGATATTCTATATTAAACTCATAAATTTATTTTCCTATATGAATTTTTGATTTTCTACAGGATATTGTAAAATCTGGAAATATGCTTTGTTTTACACAATATTTTACTTTTATATTATCTACATGTTTATTATGGATATAATTAATGTTTTATTTGTTTCCTAATTACTTATTAATTATTTAGAATTTATTCCAGTATATTTTAAATTGTTTTATAAAATTCTTAACACATGGGTTGGTGTTTAAAGTTGATTTCTTGGGAAAATGTGAGTTCCACATTAAATGTTGTTGGAATGTGAACATTTTACTTTGAATTCATTATGGGAATTTTTTAAGTGACTTTAATATTGATTATAATTATTCATTATAATTTTATTAATTATTATAATGTTTTATCACTATACAACATGAATTTAATTTTATAGATTATCTTAGTGACCCATATGAATATGTATTTCATTAGTTTTCATTAAATATGCCTCTATATGATGTTTTGTTGTTGTTGGAATTTATGAAGGCGATTCATTGAATTTTTAGTGAAGAAAATATCCATTTATATTTTTGTGGATAAAAATACCAAAGCATGCAGTGAAGATAAGATAAACATACCTCTAATTTTAATCATTAATTCTATATAGTTTGAAACTGAGTCTTAGATCTTCATTGTCTATCTACTTACTGAAGTACATAGTTGGATGCCTGAATATCACTATTTCAACATCTTAAAGGTCCTGGGAATTACCTGATCCAAACACTATCAACTTCATAGATAATCATTAACTAGGTTAAGCTATTTTATTATTTCATTGTGTTGTATCTCTCTGGGATGTATTGTCTATCTTAGTGTGTCTTACATGAGGTTATACCACCCTAAAAAAGGCACATCTAGGTTTTTTCTTTCCCATTATAATATTGGGTTTAGTCTATCCCCTTAGAAGACTGGGTTCTTCTTAACCCATAAAATAGCTAAGGAATTGACTTATCCTATAAGAGTCTAGGTTTAGTCTATCTCATTATAAATCCAATTTCCACTTATCCCATAACATAGAAGAGGTTAGGAATAAGCCTATGAAAGTATAGGTTGGGTCTAAACCTATAAAATAATAGATTAGGTTTTCCTTATAAAAGACTATGTTCCATTTAAACCTGAAAAGGTAAGAGTTTAGGATTGAGAATGGAAAATTCTAGCTTTGGTCTTCTCCTATAAAAGGCTGTGTTTTTTTCTAAACCCATAAAAGACAAGGGAATTGGGTTGAGCCTCCAGGTGTGAAAAAGGAACATGTAAAGAGTTTCTACTCTCCTTAAAAAGTCATATACCATAGTGGGTACCATCTCACTCAATTAATGAGAGTGGTGAAGAGTGGAGTATGATCATTTAGATCTGAACCACTATAAAAATCTCTTGTGTTTATATTTTAATTTCAACATTTTATTTTACATATGATTTATTATACCAGTGTGGTTGATTTGCTTAATATTTGAACTGATTGATTTCTACCAATAAATTTTATACTCTGATTAAATTTTTAAATAAATACAATTCACCCCCTATTTTCTATTAACATCACCTAATCGAGTCCTAACAATTGGTATCAAAGGAGTCTCTTATAAGGATAATTTTAGTTAGCTGATTTGTCTGATATCTAACAACTGATATCAGAGTAGGACCCTTTGTAGATAAATTAGTTTTTCACTTTTTTTGATACCTCATAATTGATATTATAGGTTGGATCATTTAAGATATGTTGTGCTTTATTTTTGATTATATTAATTGTGTTAACTTTTTATCATAGTACTTAACAAGAATAAGTGAAATATATTTTCAGTAATGACTGACTTAAGGAATTAAAGTGGTTTGAATCTGATTTTTCCACCACATTTCAATGGTAGTAAGTATACTATTTGGAATATTCGAATAGAATCCTATATAAAGAGTATTTATATTATATTTTAGGATATTTTGATTAAATATTATGATTTACATATGATCTGGTTGATTTGAAAGGATAATATGCTGTAAAATATGATCTTAATTATAAGGTCATGAATATTATTTATTGTTATTTTTTTAGAAATATTTTTGACAAAATTTGTAGTTTCAACATTACTTATGAGAATTGAGACAACTATATTTGAAGAATTAGATTCCATGAAATCTATTCACTCTAATTATAGAAAGTATGAACACATGAAAAAGGAGTGTCCAACCATGAAAAAGGAAAAACATCATTTTTCTAAAGGAGATATCATTCAAGGTAATTCAAATTTTAATTTATATTATTCAAATGTCATTTTTTATGGTTGCAGGAAGAGAGGACATATTAAACCCAATTTTACAAAGATAAAAAATCCAAAAAAGGTCACGAATAAAGAAAATAAATATATGATTACTTGGAGTGATTTTGAAATTTCATTCAACAAGGATAGAATTCCAAAAGAAATTAGTAATGTTACATTTCTTGAAAAATATTATAAGGAAACATTTTCACCTGCACATTCTTTTTCAAGTGATGTTAGTTTATATACTAGATAATCCAAAAATATATGTGTTCCAAGTACAAATAAAGATAGAGATTTTAGTTTTTATTCTCATGATTTTATAAATTCTGTAAATAATGAGCCAAGTATTGAAGATTTGAAGATAACCTGTGATTCATATGAATATCAATTAAAATAAATGACTTCTATAATTTTTTCACTCAAAGAATAATATATAAGGGTTTGTAAAAATAAAAGGATTTATCTCTCAAATTAAAAAAATATATATTTTGAAATATTGAATGTTAAAGATGAAAATGATTGGATTAAAGATTTAATTCTAAGAATAATAAAGATCAATAAAGAATATTTAATTTTTTGTTGGATGATATGTCTAAAGTTTAGGATCAATGTAAGAAACGTAAAAGTGAAAATGAAAATATTAGAAACATAGATTCTTCCATACATGAAAAGGTTTGTGGTGATTTGGAATTTGCTCAAAAAGAAAATTAAAGGATGAACAATGAATTAGATAAAGTTATAAATAAAAAGGTTTATTTGAAAAGTCCAATTTATAATAAATGTTCTTGAACTATCAATATTGTAAATACTTCTTATTTCAAGAAATGTAATGATAAAAGGAATGGACATAATAGTGATTATTTTGTTCCTATTATGCTTAAAAGTAATTTTTTAAAAGGAAAATCTGCCAGAATTTCTTCAGTTAATTGCCTTAAATTTGGATATTATGGTCATTATTCTTGTGATTTTCCATTGAAGTTTATTAAATCTTTTGGTCACAAAAGGAATTTTATGTATAAACCTGATTTCAAGGCCAAACCATCTAAACCGTATACTAATTGGGTACCTAAATGTATGTATTCTAATTCTTGTGATATAAATCCATTATTTATACCTAATTCATGTGAAATTAATCCATTATTTATACCTAGGTAATTTGTAATTTTGGATTCTTATGTTCAATATGCATATCATTATATCATTATATTTAGCTTGCTGACATAAGAATAATAATCTTTAATATTTAATTTTGTCTATGATTGAATAATTAGTATCAGTTTGGGATTCTACCATATACTTTAATATTTATCTTTCGTTTTGGTTAGTGAACTTGGGTATTATTATGTTTATTTTCTAACATAGTATTAAATTTTCTTAATATCCTTATATGGCCATTAAATATGTTATTTTAGATGTAAATTCTGATTTACATGTATTATATTATCATTTGGTCACTTAAAAAATTATTTTATTACCTTATAACATGTTTTGTGGCTTCTTATGACATTAAAGAATGTTTTTGGAGATGTGTTCACTCCAGGAATTAAGATTTTGTTCATACTATTTTGATATTTTTATTTTGAAAGGAAAACATTAATTTAAGGGGATTTACTCTTATTCTTAATTCTTAATTCATATTGAAAGTTTTAGTAATTTAAATCAATTATATGAAAGTTTTATATGTTTAGGTTTAGAAACATTAAATATCTATATTTTGTTGAATTTTTAAAATATGCTTGAACTGCTCTTATTTTTCTATAAATAAAAAAGATAAAATAAAATGGGGAAGACATTATTGTATTTTTTCTTTCTGATTATGAATTTTTTAACCATTGATTTTACAAATATATTTAGTTCAATTGTGAAATATTTTAAAGTTTATATTTTTTTCAAGATTCAAACATTTATAGTTTTAAAATCTAATATATTAGGTTAAATATGTGTTTTTGAAAAGTTTCTTCACTAGTTTATCTAAGTTGGAATTCAATTTATATATAAAATAACCTCTTTATTCATGATAGGGAGGATGGAATTAAGGTGGTGGTATTTTTTGAAATTAATATTCTTTTAACCACTTTATTTTTAATGTTTGGTTGTGCATGTTGAAACAAATTTAGTTTTATTTTATAGAAATTTTTTGATTCTATTACACTTATAAAGATTCATATTTAATATTTATTTAAGGGGGAGTTTTAGTATGTTTATATGCTGAAATTTTTAGTTTTATATTGAAATCTATTGAAATATGGAATTTTCATTTTTAGATTAATAATTTTAATCTATGTACATATTTTTGTATTATATTTTTATGTTTAGTCTTCTCATATGTACTAGATAATTTTAAATTACTATCTAAAAATTTATTTATAATAAAAAATAATTTTTATAAAGGGTTTACCATTAATTTTTACAAATTTTTTTTGAAATTATTCTCATTGAATAATGGATTCATGATACATGTTTTTAAAATAGAAGGTTTTTTGGTGGATCCATAATATATGTTTTGAAATATTAATGGAATACAATTTTTTTTTCAAGTATGATTTTATTTAAAGGGAACTAATTTTTAAGTATTAATTTCCATGATAGAATTGTTCTATTAAAACTCTATATTTTTGATAATTTCAAAAAAGGATAGATATTTTTTAAAAGTATACTTTGATTTGTAATTATCAAAAAGTTGGAGAATTTTGAGTGGATCCTTGAACCACTTTATGTTTTGATAATTAGAAAGCCTTATTTTTTTTATTTCATTTGAAATTCTAAATAATTTTAATTATGTAAAGTATGCCTAATCATGATCATATCATTATATTTATTTTCTTAAAAAGTTTTTAGTTTTTTAGTTTTTATAGTTCATAAAATGTACTAATAGTTCCATGAAGTGTTCCTAGGATAAATAAGTCATTTTAGACCTTATAATATCATTTTACTTATTATGGAACTATAATTTAGAAAAGTATGGAAATAAAAAAATTAGAAAAAGTATGGAACCTACCGTAGGAGTCAACTGACTGTGTCAACCTACCTATTATGAGAGTCAATTGACCATATCAACCCACCAAATGAAAAACATGTATTGACTGTGGAACCTACCGTGGGAGTAAAATGACCATGTCAACCTGCCACATAAAAAAAAAATATTGAATATGGAACCTACCAAGGGAGTCAAATGGCTGTGTCGCCTGACCGTGCCAACCGACCATGGAACCTATAGTGAGTAAATTTATATTCTGTTTTTTGACTATAACTTAGTCCACATAACTCCAAATCATGTTATTCTTATTGTGTTTTAAATATAACAAAATTATATATATTTAATTATAATAAATCAAACTCCGAATCAATCTCTATAATTAAAGAAATTATATTTAAGTCACTGTATGTTTTCAGTATGAATTATATAGTTTTACAAAACTATTTTTTTAATATATTTTGATTATAAATTGAGAGGTATATGTTTTATTAAGGTGATTATTGAGTATATGGAAAGATAATGAAATTATCTAAATACAATTCAGCTAGATATAAAAATGATTCTGCTATTTTGAAGGTATGTTTTATGTCTAAATCTTTATAAGTAAAGTTGTCTAATTTTTTTTCAAAATTGCCTATATAAAATCTGGTATGTGAATTTACTTAAATATATTTGACTATATAGATTCCCTTATGAGTCCCCTATATAAATATTCTATATGAAAATTGTACATGGATTTTACTATATGTATTTTTTATTTTCTGCAGGATATTTTAAAATCTGGAAATATACTCTGTTTTTCATAACATTTCACTTTTACATTCACTTAATGCTTATTATGGATATAATTAATGTTTTAATTGTTCCAAAATTAATTATTAATTATTTATAATCCATTAAAATATAGTTTAAATTGTTTTATCAAATCTTTATCACATGGGTTGAAGTTTAACATTGTTTTCTTAGGAAAATGTGAGTTCCACATTAAATGTTGTTAGAATGTGAACAATTTGTCTTGTATTATTTATGGGATTTTTACAAGGGGATTTAATATAGATTATAATTATCTGTTAGAAATTTATTAACTATACTAATGTGTTATCACCATACAACATGGATATAATTTTACAGATTATCTAAGTGACCCACATGAGTATGAATTTAATGCACATTCATTAAAAGCTACCTCCATGTGAAGTTTTTTTTCATTGGAATATATGAAGGATATTCATGGAATTCTTAGTTGATAAAATAAATTTTTCTATTTTGGTGGATAAAAAGACTAAATCATGCAGTAAAGATAAGATAGAAATGACACTTCTTCCACTCATTTGTGCTGTATAGTTAAAAATCAAGTCTTAGAGATTAATTGCTCATATGCTTTCTAAGTTCACTACTGGATGCCCGAGATTCACTATTTCAACATCTTAAAGGGATTGAGAACTATTTAATCCAAACACCAATATCCTCATTAAAAATCATTCACTGGTTTAAACTATTTCATTCTTTCATTGTGTTGTAATTGTCTGGGCTGTATTGTCTAACTTAGTGTGTCTTGAACGATGTTATACTACCCTAACAAAAGGTACATCTGGGTTTGGTCAGTCCCCTTATAAGTATGGGTTTATCTTTTCCCCTTAGAATAATGGGTTCTACTAAACCCATAAAATAGCATAGGAACAGACCACTCCTATAAGAGTTTAGGTTTAGTTTGTCCCATTAGAAGACTAAATTCATTTTTACATGTAACATAGAATAGGTTAGGAATAGCTTATGAAAGTCTAGGTTGGGTTTTCACTATATAATATTGGGTTAGGTTCCCCCCATAAAATATTAGGTTTCTTCTAAATTTGACATACACAAATTATGTGCATATTTTTAATCAAATTTTAATGATTTTTTTGATGTTTTTCAATGTTAAAACCCATGATTTTCAATGTTTTAGTAAATATTGGGTAATTTGAATTATATAATGAAAATTGTGTCAAAATATTAAAATAAGGTTTATCTTGAAGTTTAAAATTTTATTTATGAATATCATTAATCTTCTTATTTTTTTATAACTATTTTAATGGTGCTTGTCCAAAAATTTATCCAAGACCAAGGATGGCCCTCAACCTCAACTCATCATCTGCCTAGCCAGGCCAAAGAGGCCCGACCAGACAAGAAAGATGAGGTAAGGCCTTATTAGGTGGTGTGGACATGTGGAATGAAATCCCATGCCAGTGGGCCATAGGTGGTCAAGCCCCACAATGAGTAGGGGTCATCCAAGGCTTGAGTGGGATGCGTGTGTCACAAACCATGTGTGTGTGTAGTGTCATGCATGAGATCATACCTGCAACTAGTGTCTAGAGAATACATCCCACATTGGGGCTTATAAATCCTCCCCCAAAATGCAGGAAATTCCATATGGGATGACTTTGACACCATGCTCTGTCGTGCACCACCGTGACTATCATTACTGCCTCACCCAGCCACCTATTGCCTTCACTCCAGTACCCCTGACATTGTCGGACACCCATGAAGATCTCTCCAATGCTATTTCCACAACAATCTGACACTCTTGTCACCACCCCAACACCACCTTCACCATGAATTTTCCGCAACTTCACTTCTCCACGTCACCAAACCACCACAACTCCACCACCGCACCTCCATTACCATCACCTTCAAGCTCTTCCAGCCACCTCTATGGTTATATGAGGAGTTTATCACTATTAATACTACTTCCACCGCTACTGTCGTGCCTATCCCCTACCACTTTACATGCATGCCACCTCCCGAAGCTCTCTAGAGCTCCACCTGCCATCCCCTACTCGCCACCACAGGCTGCCACCCGATACACTTGAAGACCGCCGCTTCCACCTCCCTCCTACATCCCGAGTGCACCCTGAGATCTATTCACACTGGAGGTCTCCCCCTATGTGGATATTTTCCACATGTTTCCTAAACACCTACGTTTGTGGGTGTTTATTTTGCATCACCAGAGCTGGTATTGGGTGAATTAAAAACCCCTAGATCTCACCCAACAAAGAAGGAGGCTAGCCTCCTCCTCTTCCTCCTATAAAATAAGGATTTTTGCCTTCCAATGAAGATGAGTCGACACCCATAGACCAAGGGAGAGGATCTCTCCGCCAAGGCCTAATGGATACTAAACCTTCTTATCCCACCTTATTCTTCATTTTTAATTTTTTTCTTTAATTTCTATTTAGTTTTAGTTTTATTTTTAGTTTTAAATTGTAATTTAAATTCTATTTTATTAAATAAATTTTGTTTATGCATTTTTATTAAGGTTTCACCTAGATCCATGTATCGACCCAAAAATCTATCAATGAAATTTACATTTGTATGTTTATATTGTATAAATAACATAAAATCACTTATATAATACAATAAAAACATCATAAATAAATAATGAATGAAATAAGAGGTATTTCTAGAAGTTAAGGAACCTATACCGATGAAATAGTAATTTGACCTTCGGAATAGTAATATGACCCTTATGAATAGTAAATCAGACTAATGAATAGTAACATAACCCATTAAAGTATAAATAAAATTTAGGAACCATATAAATAAAAATATCATATAATTATATCACAGTATAAGTAAATGAATATTTTAAAAATAGTTAAATTAAGTGTTGGTATTTATGTAAGTCATAAATATTTAATTAAAATTTTATAATTAATAAAATGATTTAAAAGAAAATTTATTTATATAAAATGTATTCATAAATTAAAATTTTGTTGTATTATGATTTTAGGATAATTTTATGAGACCTTAGTTAATTTTTAAAAGTGTTATAAAATTAGTTATAGATTTAAAATCTGTATTTTTTGAGTAAATGATGGTTTTAATTAAAAATTAAATTTCTCATATTAATAAAATTAATTTCATAAAAAGGAGTTCATTTTTTAATTATAAATTTTGAAAAATAGTTTGGGTGAATTTTTTGGATCTTTCTAAAATACTTGAATTTTTGATGAATAGTAAAATATGATAATTTACGATAAATGGTAAATACATAATTTATTGAGTCATAGGTGATGTTTGGATGATGTAATCACCCTTGGTTAGAACTCAAATACACTTATTAGTATATTTATTCATAATAATCAACACAATTTCTTGTCTTGATCAAAATAATAAATTAATGAATAAAATAATGAGAAATCAGACCTCTCCTCTACTATAAATACCACCCATCACCACCACTTCTCCCCACACCAATAATCCTTGAATCTTATCAAATTTCTACCCAATAATCCCAAATCCTCTCCCCAACTTCTATAAGCTCTTGGTCTTAACAAAATACCAAAACCATCCCCTTAAAGAGGTTCTCAAGGAGGACTATTCAAGAGGTAAAATCCTCTTCCTATTCCTTTTAATTTCTTTTAAAGTTCTTTTCTTCTATTATTATGTCCTCACATCCTATATCTAAATGAGAATGATAAATCCAATATCATCTATACACTTTAATGATATCATGTTAATGGAATATCCTTCATCAAACACCCCCCTCTCTCTTTTATTTTAAAAACAAAATCCTCGTCCGTGAGATGCCGATTTACAACCTTCGCAGATGATTGATTTTTATTCTTCAATTTCTCATTAAAGGATGGAAATGAAAACATTTTTATGGTAAAAAAACTATAATATATGGATTAAAACCTATTTAATTTTCTAGAACCGATATATATTCATAATATTAATTCATACGAAAAAACTAGTTCGCAATGATCGAAAAACTACCAAAATAATTTAAATGATTATCACTAATGTTTTATCTAATGAATCATCCTCATACCATATAAAAAAATAAATTATATAACCATTTAATATTCCATATTTTCATTATTATCATATAAATTCAATTTTGTATAATTATACCCATTCCACAAGAACTTCCATACTCATATACAAGTATACTGATCATGAAAACCAAGGAAACAAATGCTCCCAAGCAATAAAATTGTATCATATAACTCATCAAAAAGGAAAAAAATGAACTTAATAAAATAATAATAAATCAAATAAATATAGATAAGTTTATGAATTAATTTATTAATGTATTTAATTTGATTATCCAGGAGTTTAAGGTCAAGTAAAAAACACATTCAGATATAAGGTAAGAGTTTTCTTCCCAAACCTCCATTTTCATTCGGGTTATGATTTCTTCCACTATACACCAATTTAATTCTTCATTATTTTTATATAATTATTAAAAATTATATATGTATGTTCCAAAATAATATATCCATATTATTTCATCATTATTTTATGGGATAATAATTTTTTTACAAGGTTCTCTTCTCATTTCTTCCCGATATGCAAGCCCGATTAAAGGGAACTTCTCGATTTCTCACCCATTTTCAAGTACCACCCATAATATGCTTTAAGAAACCATTATTTTTCTAAAATAACTATTTTTTTCATAAAAAAATATATTTTTTCATTTCTGATTTTATAAAAACTATCATGATAAATACAAAATATTTTTCCAAAATAAATATTCTTTGCAAAGTAAAAAAGGGTATTTCTCTAAAGAATTACTTGATGATTTTATTAGGGTATTTTCATCCATTTAAACAACTATGTTGAATTTTATTATTTATTTAGGTTTATATATTATGTTTATCATCAACCATATTTTATTAAATTATTTATGATAATTTTGACTGTGGATGTTCTATCTTAATACCATTCACTATATTACTCAGAATGGTTAGTGATTATGTTTACAGATTGGGGAATATTATTTACTTTTCATATGTATATATTTTTTATATTTATCCCCATTCATACAAGGAATTAATTTGAATTAGTAAGTGATGTTTGGTGCCCAATATATCCCCTAAATGCATCAGTAGGTCTCATAAGACACACTAGATTGAGTTTTTACCCATTATGTATGGTGTCTTGGCTGAAGCCTTAACGATATGTTTATGATGTCCAACATTATGAATTAACTAATTATGAATCTAGTAATTGATATTCCATGTTATTATTTAACTAGTATAATATCCATGTTTATGTTTTATTATGGCATTATTTAATCAACTTTTATTCCTGTCATATTATGCTCAAGATTATGTTTTAATGGATTGTGTATTTTTAGTTTTTACCCATACCTTATTACTTATTCTTTTTCTATATTACTCACCCTTAATGAGAATATAAGATCACCCCTTTCTTATATTTCCCCCCCAAGATGCGTATATGAATATTATAAATTACTTGTCGGGATAATCTAGGAGTTATGGATATTTCCAATGGAATCTCTATATTGTTTTCCTTTTAAAGTTTTAATTTAAAACTTATGTTTGTATCTAGTTTTCCAAAAATAATAAACAAATTGGTCCTTAAGTATAAAAATTCCTTGTCTATTATAGAAATACATTAATACAAGAAACCAGATTTGGGAAACTGGGGTCTGGGTATTTACAATTGGTATTAGAGGAATTGTAGTAGAAACCTTGAAAACTAGATTTAGAAAAAATAGATTAGGGAACAAAACCCTAAGATATAATTTGATGATAAGCATACAAAAACATCCATGAATTTTAGTAAGACAGTGATTATGTGGATCTTCCTAAAAATACATCTCTGTATGGATACTATAAGTGGATGTGGTTCTTGAATAAATGTAACTAGGAGTAACAACTCTGACAAGGTGTCCCAGGCCTGATTTAGGGTAACCTGGTATATGAAAACAGACCTTACTATACACCTAGTTTGACACTCATGAGGGATATGATTAGTATAATTCATATTTTCCTTACAAACCATTATGAAGGATTTAAAATTAAATAATTTCTCAAGGAAACCATGTTTATGATTATGAGATTAGCTATGCATAAATTATAAATTTATGTTAAGTGTTTTTATTTTTAGAAATTTTGTATTATGATTTATAACCTAATTTAGCATTTTCCATTATTTAGAAATGGATCTTAGTGGAAGGAATGAAAACCAAATCAATACATGTAATACATGTAGGGATTTCCCTCCTATGTAAGATAATGATGTTGGTTTTGGATCTGCAACTGGTGATAAAAAACTTATAACTATATTGGGATAGATGAATCAGGTTATGAACAATAAACTTACTCGTATGGAGCATACGGATCCAAAATGTGGGGGAGAAATGTTAGAATTATTTATGCAACAATAGCCTCTATAATTTAATGGGACTACAAACACATTTTTATCAAGAAGTGGATAAGTTCCTTAGACAATATATTTCTCTACTTTGGGAAGTAATGAAAGGTAAAAAGTTATCATGGCAGTGTATTGTATCTCAAGATATGAAGATCAGTGGTGGCCGTTAATTCAAAACAAGGAGGAGGAAGAAATTAAAAAAATAAAATGAATGGATTTTATGTAAATTTTCTTAGAAAAATATTTCCCTTGTGAATAGTGAGTGGATATGGAGAGGAAATTCTTGAGTTTGAAAAAAATAGGATGAAAACATTGCAAAGTATGAAGAGAATTTTACAAGGTTAGTAAGGCATTCTATAAAATACATATGTAATCCAAGAGGAAATATTTATAGATTATTTTATGGTTTGAAACCATTAATCCAAAGGGCACTAGTCTCCCAAAATTTCTCATCATATGAAGATATTGTCTCATGTGCTATAAAGATAGAAAAATAATTCTCTTAGTCGTATGACTTTAAGGGAAATCAAGAGAATAAGAGGGATAATGAAAACTATATAAAAGGAAATAATGAAAAGGATAAGAAGAGAAGATTTTATTTTCCATCCTGCTATAATTTTGATAAGAAATACTCTGATACTTTCCTAAAAGATATGAGCGTTTGTTACAAGTATGGAGAAAAAGTTCACCAAGACCGCGATGGAAAGAAAAATAAATAAGATACAAATGTTCAATGATACAATTGAAAATAGATGATATATTATGAAAACGATTATCCTAAGCATCAAAGTAACTTTCCCAAAATAAGGACAAGGGAGCAAGGCCGAGCTTATGTGATCACAACTGCTGAGGATGAAGTTTCTAATGATGTGGTGGAAGGTACTTTAATAATTCCCTCAAATATAGAAAATGTTTTATTTGATTCTATAGAATTAAATTATTTTATATCTTCCCAGTTTTCCAAGAAAATTAGATATTTTCCTTTTAATTTAGTAAATGAGTTGTCAGTAAAAGATCCTTTGATAAGTATCATTATAACTAAGATGTGTCGATCTGTCCCCTTTATGACACATAAACGTTCTTTAGTTGTTAAAATTGTTATCATACCCATGATTGATTTTGATATAATACTCAGTATGAATTGTCTTTCAAATTATGATGCAAAAATATTTTTAAAGAATAAGGAAGTTACAATTTTTTAGAATGATGTAGAGTCCCTTATCTTTAGAGTAAAAATATTTCCATATGATTCTTATCTAGATCCAATCCCAGTAGCTCTACTGAATGAAAGTCTTGGGGAGTAAGAGAACACAATATATTTGGGTGAGGAAAGAAATATTAAAATTGAGGATGTAAATATTGTGAAAAATACATTGATGTACTTCCAAAGGATTTACCTGGACATCCTATGGAGTGATAAATTGAGTTTTCTACTGATTTGATTCATGGTGGAAGGCCTATATCAAATATTCCTTATAGAATGGAAACAGTGGAATTAGTGGAGATGAAGAAAAAACTAGAGGAGTTGAGTATTAAGGGGTTTATTCTCCCTAGTATTTATCCATGGGGATCTCATGTTATTTTTGTTAAGAAGAAATATGGATCTATGAGATTGTACATTGACTACATGGAGATAAATGCTATTATAATAAAGAACAAGTATCCTCTACCTCGCATTGATGATTTATTTTATCAACTTCAAGGAGCCCAATATTTTTCATAGATTGATCTTTGATCTGGATATCATCAATTTCATATGAATAATTAAGATATTACAAAGACAACATATCGAACTAGGTATGGAAATTATGATTTTACAGTAATGCCATTTGGACTAAATAATGCACCATCTATTTTCATGGATCTAATGAATAGATTTTTCAAGGAATATATTGATGAATTTTTTATGGTATTTATTGATGATATATTGTTAAACTCCAAAATCTATGAAGATCATTAGAATAACTTGTACATTTTTTTGAATACCCTTAGAAGAAATGAGTTATATGAGAATTTTAGCATGTGTGATTTATGGCTTTAAACAGTTTCTTTTATTATCCATATTGTCTCTAAATATAGAATCTTGGTTGATCCTAAAAAGACAAAGGAAGTTTAGGAATGACCTACACCAACAAAAATAACCAGGGTACATAGTTTTATTGGTTTATCAGGTTATTATTAGTGTTTTGTTCAGAAATTCTCCCAATTAGGAAACCCTTTAACCAAGATTACTCATAAAGGGGTTAAGTTCATATGGAAAAAATAATGTGAAGAATGTTTTGAAGAATTAAAGAGGTGATTGGTGAATTCTATGATCCTGACTCTACCATTGGTAAATAGTGGATTTTTGATTTATACTGATGCATCAAATAATGGAATTGGCTATATCCTTATGCAGAATGAAAGAGTTATTACCTATAAATCAAGGAAGTTAAAAAATCATGAATATAACTATCCAACTCATGATATTGAGTTAGAAGCTATAATATTTTCTCTAAAGATATGAATACACTATCTCTATGGTGAAATATGTGAGATATATGTAGATCACAAGAGTTTGAAATATATCATCTCATAGAAAGAACTTAACATGAGGAAAAGGTGATGGCTCGATCTACTCAAGGATTATGATTGTTAAATACAATACCACCCATGGAAGGAAAATAAGGTAGAAGATTATTTGAGTAGAAAGGATCATGGAGTTATGAAAAAAATAAGGATTGACAGGGATCCTATGTATATGGATATAGTAAGGATGGATATGGGAATTATCAAATAAGGTGAAACATCACTACTTTTTCAATTGGTTGCCCAACCATATTTATTGTAATTTATTAAAAGTTCTCATTCTAATAATGAGAATCTTCAAAAGAAAATTAAAGCTGTGAATGATGGTAAGTTGGTAGACTTCATGTATGAGGATGGAATTCTGAAATTTGGGAAGAGGATTTGTGTTTCCTATATACCCAAGCTAAAAAGGAAGTAATTGGATGATGAACATAGTTCCAATTTCTCAATACACCATGGTATCACTAATATGTATAGAGATTTGAAGGAAAATTTCTGTTGGGAGAACATGAAGTGGGAAATTGATGATTATGTATCAAGATGTTTAGTCTGTCAATAAGTGAAGGCTAAAGGAAAACATCCTAGAGGAGTCATGCAACATATTCCTATTCCTATATGGAAATGGGATGAAATTACTATGGATTTTTTTCATTGGATTACCAAAAACCCCAAGAAATAATGATGTAATATCGGTGATTATTGACCAAATTACTAAATCTATACATTTCCTAACTATAAGGGAGGATTTACCACTGGATCACCTTGCACATATCTATATTAACAAAGTTGTAAGAATCTATGGAGAACCAATCTCAATTTTTTTTGATCATGATATATTATTTACATCCAAAATTTTAAAAAGTATTCAGAAAGCATTAGATACTGAACTTTATTTGAGTACTTCTTATCACCCTCAAACTGATGGGTAGTTAGAAAAGATGATCCAAAATTTAGAAGACATCTTGATATCATGATCACTTGACTTTCAAGTTATGTGGGACCAGTATTTACCTTCAGTAGAGTTTTCCTATAACAATAGTTTCCATTCTAGTATTCAAATAGCACCATATGAAGTATTTTATGGAAAGATATGTTGTACACCAACTTGTTGGGATGAAGTTGGTGAAAGTAAGATTATAGACCTAGATCTTGTGGAGGAAAAAAAAAGAAAAGGTAAATAATATCCAAACCTATATCAAAGAAGCTCAAAGTAAGAAAAATATCTATGACAATAATCAAAGGATTTATAATTTCAAGTGGGAGATCATGTTTTCTTGAAAGTATCCCCATGGAAGGGTGTTATAAGATTTGGGAATAAAGGTAAATTGAGCCCCAGGTACATTGTAACTTTTGAAATTATGGAGAGAATTGGAGTTGTGTTTTATTGTTTTCAAATTCTACCTATCCTTTATAAGTTACACAATTTGTTCTGCATATCATTGTTAAGGAATTACATGCTAGACCCAACACATGTACTCACTTATGAAGGAATAGAATTGGTACATGAATTATCTTACTGCGAAGAGCCTATCTGGATTATAGACACTAAAGAACAAGTGTTGAGGAATCAGAAAACTTGGATGATAAAGGTACTTCAGAAAAATCATAAAATAGAAGAGGCGACATGGGAAGATAAGAAGATTATGATGAAGTACTACCCAAATATTTTTGCGGGGTGACGATCTAGAAATTTTGAGGACAAATTTTTTTATGGGAGGGGAGAATGTAACGACCCAGAACTCTATAAATGAAATTTCCCTTATTATGTTTATATAGCATAGATCACATAAAATCACATATAAAACACAATACAAACATCATAAATTAATAATTAATAAAATAAGAGGTATTTCTAGAATTTAAGGAACCTATACCGATGAAATAGTAACTTGACCTTAAGAATAGTAATATTACTCTTATGAATACAAAATCAGACCAATGAATAGTAACATAACCAATGAAATCATAAAAAAATTTATTCACTATATAAATGAAAATATCACATAATTATATCTTAGTATAAGTAAATGAATATTTTAAAAATTGTAAAATTAAGTATTGGTATTTTAATAAGTCATAAATATTTAATTACAATTTTATAATTAGTAGAATAATTTAAAAGAAAATTTATTTATATAAAATGTATTTATAAATTAAAATTTTGTCTTCTTATGATTTTATGATAATTTTATGAGACCATAGTTAATTTTTGAAAGTTTTATAAAATTAGTTACAGATTTAAAATCTGTATTTTTTTGAGTAAATGATGGTTTTAATTAAAAATTAAATTTATCATATTTATAAAATTATTTTAATAATATAGATTTTATTTTTGAATTATAAACATAAAAAAATAGTTAGGTTAATTTTTTGGGATTTTTTTAAAATACTGAGATTTTTTGTGAATAGTAAAATATGATAATTTACGAAAAATGGAAAATACATGATTTATTGAGTCATAGGTGATGTTTGGATGATGTAATAACCCTTGGCTCGAACTAGAATAAACTTATTACTTTATTTATTCACAATAATCAACACTATTTCTTGTCTTGAGCAAGATAATAAAATAATGAATAAAATAATGAGAAATCACCCCTCTCCTCCACTATAAATACCACTCTCACCACCACTTGTCCTCACACCTATAAGTCCTTAATATTGTACAATTTGTGCCAAATAATCTTTCCAAGGATCTCACCTCTATTCAAGAGACCTTGTTCTTAACAAAATACCCAATCCAACCCCTTAAGGAGGTTCTCATGGTGGAGTATTCAAGAGGTAAAACCCTCTTCCTTTTCCTTTTAATTTCTTTTCAAGTTCTTTTATTTTATTATTATCTACTCACCTACTCTATCCAAATGAGAATTATAATTTTATTATCATCTATATAATATAATTATACCATGTTAATGAAATATACATCCTCAAATTCCTTTCTCACTCTTTAAAAACGAAATCATCATCCGTGAGGTGCCGATTTACAACCTTTGTGGACGACATATTTTCATTCTTCAATTTTCCATTCAAAGATGGCAATGAAAAAGTTTTTATGGTTAAATAAGACTATAATATATGTATAAAAACCTATTTAATGTTCTAGAACCATTATATATACATAATATTAATTCATATAATAAACTAGTTAGTAATGATCGAAAAACCACCAAAATAATCTAAATGATTATCACTAATGTTTTATCTAATGAATCATCCTCATAATATATAAAAAATGAATTATATAAACCTTTAATATTATATATGTTCATTAATATGATATAAATTAAATTCTAGATAATTATACCCATTCTACCTGAACTTCCATACTCAAATACAAGTATATCGATTGTGAAAACCAAGGAAATGAACGCTCCTGAGTAATAAAATTATATATTATAACTCATCAAAATGGAAATAAATGAACTTAATAAAATTATAATAAATAAAATAAATGTATATAAGGTTATTAATTAATTAATTAATGGATTTAATTTTATTATCCAGGATGTTAAGGTCAAGTACAAAACACATTCAGACATAAGGTAAGAGTTTTCTTCCCGAACCTCCATTTTCATTCGGGTTTTGATTTCTTCCACTGTACACCAATTTAATTATTCATTATTTTCATATAATTATTATAAATTATATACATATATATGTTCCAAAATCATATATCCATATCATTTCATCATTATTTGATGGGATAATAAATGTTTTACAAGGTTCCCTTATCATTTCTTCCCGATACGCAAACATAATTAATGGGAACATCTCGATTTCATACCCATTTTCAAGTGCCACCCATAATCTAATTTAAGAAACCATTATTTTTATAAAGTCAATAATTTTTTCATAAAAAACTATATGGGTTCAATTCTGGTTTTATAAAAACAATCCTGATAAATAAAAATGGGTTTTCTAAAAGAACTCTTTTTTGAAAAGTAAAAAAGGGGTATTTATCTCAATAATTGTTTGACGATTTTATTAGAGTATTTTAATCCATTTAAACACCAATATTAAATTTTATTCTTCTAATTAAGTTTATCTATTATTTTTATCATCCAAAATATTTTATTAAATGATTTATGATAAGTTTGAATATGGATGTGCTATCTTAATATGATTCCCCATACTACTCAGATTGGTTAGTGATTATGTTTATAGATTGGGGAATGTTATTTACTTTTCATATGTATATGTTGTTATGTTTACAACCATTTATATGAGTAATTAATTGGACTTAGTAAGTGATGGGTGGGCCTACTATAGCCCCTCTATGCATCGGTAGGTCTCATTAGACAAACTAGAATGAGTTTTTACCCATTATGTATAATGTCTTGGACGAGGCCTTGATGGTATGTTTATGATGTACAATATTATTCATTGAATCATTATGAATCTATTAATTTATATTCCATGTGATTATTATACTAGTATAATATCAATGGTTATTTTTTATTATGGAATTATTTAATCAGATTTTATTCCTGTCATATTATGCTCAAGATTATGTTTTAATGGCATGTGTATTTTTAGTTATTCTCCATGCCTTATTACTTATGATTACACTGTATTACTTACCCTTAATGGGAATCTAAGATCACCCCTTTATTATATTTTATTTTTCTCCAGGATGTGAAGATAAATATTATGAATGACTTGTAGGGATAATCTAGGAGTTATAGATGTTTCTAATGGAATATCTATATTGTTTTTCCTTTCAAAGTTTTAATGTAAAACCTATGTTTGTATCTAATTTTCCAAAACTACTAAACTACTCAGTCATTTGGGATATGAATTATTTTTCTATTATACCAATGTATTAATATAAGGCACTGGATTCGGGCAACTCGGGTTGGGGTCTTTACAATCCATCATCTCTTCTTCTTCTAATTATTATCATTATTATAAATTCTTCTTATTTATTTTTATTAATACTATAATAATAATAATTATAATAATAATAGTAGTTATTATTATTATAATTAGTATTATTATTATTAATCTAACATTCTTACCTTTATTTTAATTTCTTTAATTTCTTATTTTATTATTCTTTTCTTCTTCTTTTTCAAATATTCTTATATTAATAATAACAACAATAATAATAATAATAATTATTTTAACATTCTTTATAATTTATAAAAATTTGTTAATTCCTTTATTTTATTTTATTTATTATTTTATTTTATTTTTTTCTCTCTCATACCAATTCTATTTTACTTGATTCCTTTATTTTCTCATTATCATTATTTTTAAATTTATTATTTATTTTATTTTATTCTATTTCTCTTATTCTTATATTATTTCCATTTCACTATTGTGATCTATTACTATCATAAATGAGAGGATGATACTAAGGCTTGTCCCATGGGGAGGTCATGGTATTATTTAATTTTCCTTAAAAGTTTATTTTAAGTTTGTGGTAAATTTATGTGGCATGCATGGTGAGGAGAATGTCTCTGATTTTGTGACTACCCACCAATGACATGTAACTAAATTTATTTCTATTATTTTATTTAAATATATTTTCCACATTTACATTGGTTAACTCTTCATATGAATTATTTGATCTAATAAATGTATGAATCAACATCAGTAGAGTTGGATCTTGGAAGATGGCACACTAAGACCAAGGTGTGTCATCAACCTTAATTATAGGAGGAGGTAAAATTAAGATTTTTTAGGCTCTATAAGATTCCACAATTTCTAAATAAATTATAGTAATTCAAAAATGATATTTCATGTTTGTATTATAAAAACATAATCAAACAATTAAAGGAAAATATCTATTTAATCCAAAACTGAACCCAAGACCAAGTGATTTCTTCCTTAAATCCATTCTGTTTATAATTTCATGGTTGTAAAAATTTAGAATTCTCATATTTCATGTCATTAAAATATTATATCAAAAACCAAAAAATATTTATCATTGTTTTATTAAAATAATCAAAACCACAAAATAAGTAGCATAGGTGATTTATATAAATCATTTGAATAAATTGAAAGGCTCCTCAAGTGAGAAGACCTTGGTCAACCAGTGTGCTGCACTAGAAAAATAATTTTCTTTTACCACACCCCAAGATAGGTGTACGTCAAAACCATAACTATTTCCATAGATCCAATAAATAGTTCATTTAATTTTTCTATTTTCACATTTTGATAGTTTTTTAATTGATTTAAAAAAAGTAAAAAAAATCATTAAAAAATTATTTTTACATGATGAATTCAAGTGATTATTATTCTACAGATTACCCATAGGTATGGGAATAGGTAGATAAAGAACCATGGTCTCTATAATATAGTGTTTCTATGTGTTCTAGATAGATCAGGGGATCCTAAAACCAAATTTACAAAGAGGAGGAATTCAAGGACCTCATCTAAGAGCTCAAGGAGACCCTTTGACAACCAGCGGTTGAAGGATTGGCCAGAGAACTTACTAAATTATGGGATTAATTCATATAATTTTATCAAGAAGTGGCCATGACACAAGAAGATGGCTCCTCATTTCCCCAAGTACTTTTGAATAAGTTACCCCTATAATATTTTCAGAATAAATTGGAAAGAAAAGATCAAATATGATATTCAAGATCTTGGAGAGATGGTGCAAGATATGTAAGGACAAATAGATTGGATAACTATATATCTCTAAGAACCACCAAATAAACCTAAAACAAACCAAAATATGAGCCACTTGTATTACTTGATTCTCCTTAGGAGACCAAGGAGGTAGTTTTTCTTACTGAGCTATATATGGAAGATCAACAAGAACTAGATGACATCTGGAATGAATGTGAGGAAATAATTATTCTCACCAAAACTTGCAAAGAATAAGAGCCAATAAAATTAAAGGAATACACCACCCAAGTGGTGGAATTTGATGTAAAGATGGAGGAACTCGACTACCTACTTCTATCCACTAAGAATCTACTCCAAGAGTCACTTAACACTGATGCAGATATTGAAGCCAAACTAACTCAGGGAGTTGAAACTTTATTTGACTCTATATCTTCTGATTTTATTGAATCTTAATTGTGCATCACTTCCTATTATTTTGATTATTAAAATTTAGACTATAATATTTATTCATTATAGAAGGATAAAGAAACTTTACATACACCTACCAAGGAACACATAGAGCTTCTTGATTTTGATAAACATAAATTTGAGGTTCTTCATTAAGAAATACCAATTTTTGAGCCTGATAAAATCATAAAATATTCTACTTTTATTGAATGGGAGAAATTAATTATTAAAAATTAAAATTTTATTCAAGTTAAAATACCTATTTACTCCCCCTTGTAACATTTAATTAATACAACCTATGAGAAGACAACACTGAAAGATAAGAATAGGGTTGCAAAATTATCAACCAAGAAGGAGGATGATTCATACTTCATCCTACCCACTCCATAAAAGCTATACCTAATTGTTAAGGGGGACGATATGATATAATATATCCATGTATAATTACTCAAGAACAAGAATAAAGTATAAGATGAAAAAAATACACATGTGTTGGTTCAAATCAAAGAAGATTCATTCACCATTAGACTTTGGATAACAATTGGTACTACCCTCTGGAGGTAGTAAAAATTTAGGCCCCCCTTGGGGGATCACACCAAGACTTATCCTTTTCATTTTCTTTCTATAAATTTATATTTCAATTTCATTTTCTAGAGATTAGTCCAGTATGCATCCCACTCCCTCTAGTTTTTGAGTTTTAATGACATGATCCTTATTCTTAATTGAGTAATTCTCTTTTGTAGGTTCATAAATGGAAGAATAGAGCCTCAACTAGAGGAGGAAATGCGACTAATATTCATGGGAAAGGGAGTTAACTTTTAGTTATTAAACTTTAAAACTCCTTATATTTTTTTCCAATAATTTTTTTATTGAGATTTAGTGTTGAACTTGAATGCCCATACTTTATTTATGATTTACTTGACTATTCTAGGAGACATGAATTTATTAGGAATCATGTGATTCCATGTTTTATATTTCAATGAAAATGAGATTGAATGATTAAAATGGATAATTAAATGATTTAAGTGAATCATGGATATTAAAATGAGGAATAATGATTTAAGGAAATTTATTGATTCATTTAGATGAAATTTCCCAACCATTTTTCATGCTTTGATTTTATGAACTCATGTGAATTGGTTTTTTATTACTAATCATGCCTTGAGTGATTGTCCCAAATAATATTTACATTCATGAGAGCACTTCCTATTTTATCTTGAGAATATTTATTAAGTGATATTGGGATATACCACCTACTAGAACATGAATTTGAACTTATCAAATCTATGGATATGAAAAAACGCATTTAAAATGATTGAGTCATATTTAAAAAAACCAATTATCCTTAAAAGTTTACTTTAAAATAAATCCTTATTTAGACCTTAGAAACCATGAATTCCCTTTTTAGGGATGAACCATGTTTCAATACATTTTTATCCATTCCTACCCACCTCTTAGTATTTTTATGATATTTTAAAGTTAAAGTGTGAGGGTGAATTGAATCATGGAAATGAGATAATTTACATTGTAAGAAATAATTGTGGGGGTGTTTATTATGGGAATAAATCAAGGTTGTTGATTCATTCATGATAATTAATTGTTCTTCCCATATTTTAAGAAATATAAAACAAAGATAAAATGACAAAAAAGAAACAAAAAGTGGAAAAAATGGGGTGTGATTTGGGAAAAACCAAAAATCACCATTATTATACCTATTATTTTTATCATACTTAGAGAATAATCTCTTAGAGTCATAGATCAATAGGAGGAATACGCACAACATGTGAATTTGAATCTACTACCAGTGGGGAATTCTCATCCCCACCCTCTTGTAACTCGGTGAGAGGAATCTAAGAGGGTATATATTTACAATTACCATAAAAAGACTCAAAATAATTTTTTTATCATAGTTCTAAATATCATAATTTAGGATAAGAAATAATAGGAACACACCGATCTACCATAAAAACATACCCTACGATACAAGGGTCTCATAAATCTAGGCTTGAGTATAGCCTAACCTATCCACTATCAGGGAAAGTATAATCTTATATAGGATCATATAATAGTCATAGTATATCAAAAAATAGTTATCCAATAATCATGGACCGATCAAGTAGAGTGGATCCAAGAAGTTATATTGTAAAACACAATATAAGTTTTTGTCAACATTTTAAATGAACTCTCCCTACATCATAACCCGAATATCATCTAGGAATATCAATCACAATAAATAATGTGAATGTCATGTGAGCCCTATATGACAATAATTATGCTTGAACATACACTCTCTTACCACCCCGAGTTAAGAGTAAAAATACATAAACCATAAATTAATATCATAAGAAATCATATTCTATAAAATTAACCCAACTATAAAAGGGAAAATGAAGAACAATAGTACCATCCTAGGTAACTTGGACTTCCCTCATATACGGGTTAGCTACTCCTAGACATAAGATCCATAAAAAGCTCTGAAAATATCTTATCTCCTATATACCATATCCAAAATATTAACATTACAAGAAAATGGATTCTCATGGTGGTTTTTTGATTTAAACGGCAGTATAAACCACTGTGAATTGATTCATGGTATTTTTTAAAACCAATATATTTGACTGATTTTACTATAAATTAGAAATGAAATTTTGGAATTATTATGAATTCATAATTGTTAGTGGTTTTGAAACTACCACTATAATGAATGAGGTAGTTTAAGATTTGGTATTATTATAATATTTAGTGGTGGTATAAATATTGTAAAAATATTTCTTGAAAGTTAGTACAATTATATATTTTTTATAAATTAGCAGTGCTTACAATTTCCCATAGATTAATTAGTATCAGTTTAGAAGTATACACTAGTACTTAAAAATAGTCAAGAAGTAGGTAATATTAGTTAGAACTATATCTAAATAATTAGTGATTTTTTTTAATTTTACGATTATTTAAACCGCTACTAAACACTAGAATTTTTTACAGAAAACATGGGATTATAAATATTCTACTAACTATTATTTAAAATAAAGAAATATCCACAATATAAAAAATTTAGTACTTTCAATAATGATACAAAAAAAAACATACAACAATTATAAACATTATACCACACAAAATTTCAAATACACAAATATATTTATTTTAGTAAGATGATGTAATGGAAATATAAATAATTTTTCTGAAAAATATGAAATAGTTGATCAGATGGATCCAACATCAACTACACTCCTATAAGTTAGCCTAACTACCACCATATGATCCACACTCTTGATGTTCCTATTGACTAACAACCTCTGAAACATATTATTCCCATGTTAAACATAATTTTCAATATAAATTAGTTTTAATTACATATTTTTCATACAAAATATATTTAGAATAATTATCATAATGATATTAACATATTAAAATAAATGTAATAGATTTAATACCATTCCTATCAAGGATGAAATGTTTGGAGTAATGATCCCAATCAAGCCTGGAAATAGATATGTTAACATAATTAGACTTAAATTTGATAGAAATATAAAATTAAATAGAATCAAAATATTTATTTTGACTTACCTTTACTTTATAAAAAAACATCATTCTTTTATTTTATGATAATATGCCTCTAATGATAATACTTTATGGGAGGGGACATTGTATAACATGCAAATTGTCCTAGGATCTACTCATATATAACTCCAACATCATCTACATGCACCCCATAAATGTCACATGGGATACATACTTTAAATTGTTTTAAACACCAAACATATGATGTATTTTTGTCTATATATGTCTTGTCATTATCTAAATATGCTCCATAAACATATTCAATAATTATTATATAGATTTAATGAATTATTTTTACACATTAAAAATTATATACCAATCATAAACACCTTCCAATACCTTTGAGATGGTAACCATGTCTCTATATTCCTAGTCGATGGACACTCATTAGTTGATCCATCGTAACCCCTGACATTCATAAAGTATAAGTTGATGCACAATAAGCAGGGATCACAACTAATGAATGTGGGAGCATATCATATGGCATAAAATAAAATAAAGTGGGTATACCAAAAGTAAGAAGCATACTCAATGAAGGTTGTAGCATATTAGATGGGTTTGATAACATAGGAGTCATGAAAGACTATTTTGTATCTTTAAATCATTTTTTATAATTAAAACATCCAAAAATAATATAAAATAATTTAGAACATGATATATGATATAAAACAATATTTTAAAAAAAATATGTATGTAGATTAATTGAATTCATGTATTCTAAATAAAAAAATAATATATAAGTTAAAGGAGGAATGAACATACAATTGGTAATTCATTATTTTCCATATTATTATAATCCTATATCACTAAAAATATTTCATCATCTTCACACTCCCTTACAAGACCGACTATTTAATATCATCATAGATAGATAGATCAGTATCTTATTGTTTATGAGGTTCTCTATCTCAAAATAATTCTTCAAATTCATCACCCATATCGCACCACTCTCTTGGCTTAACATGGAATACAACACTCCACCCTTCATTGATTCTGTTTTCCATATAATAGACCATTTTAGATTTTGAATCCAAAATATATGGATCATATTTTTCATGATCACCAGTATCAATCAACCAAGATAAGTTAACATAAGTAAATTGTACTGAATCTTTCCTTATGCACCTGTAAATATGAAACCACATTTATTTGAATAATATAGTTGGAAATTATCCACAATAATTTAATTCGATAATTTCAATCAACTTTAAATAGTATCCCAACCCTGTGAATTTTGTGAAGGTGCTAATATTTTATATTTTCAAACCTTCCTCACACAAAACTATATAAAACTTGATGCCATTAATATTATAAGCATATAATATCCTAGACTGTTTCAAAGGTCCTTGAGCCAAAATTTTCAAATCATCTAGAAATGCAGGTTGATTATCAACATTCGTAATCTATATTTATAAATATAAAATATTAATAGCTATATAAGATAATTATATTAATATATTATGTATAATAAATTGATTATTATCTTTAACGATGTGAAAACCAATCAGTATTGTCTTTGTTAATGGTTTTTGTTATCTTTCTCTCATTTTATGTTTGAATATGAAGTCATCTATTTGTTTTCAACTTTAATTCTTAAATGAAAGGATGTGAAATATCACTATTGAGTAGCACATATCTATATGATTATATGAACTCTATTTGTTTCAATGAAACTAATGAAATTTTCCCAACTTGATGACAAAACATTGGAAAGTTTTTTGATTTACTATAGGACTGTAATTGATTTTAGTTATCATAAACATGTACAAATTGATCGAGTTGTGTTTCAATATTAACAATATACCTCAAAAAAAATGTGATACACTCTTTTACCATATAATTTTTAGCAATAGAGCCTTCTAGTCGAGTTTTTTCACATAAAATACCTCAAATGAACTAAATACCTAGTTTTAAAAAAGAAACATGGTAGAATAAACTATATATGTAATGATTTTGAAAATTTTAATTTATTAATGATAAATTAGTAAGATAAAAATACATATCTATGGGATACATACATGGATAATGTATGCCCCTCTAACTTTAAATTCCTTGGTCAAATTCATAGTTAGAAAAACCATTACAATGAAAAATTATGGGGGAAATATCATCTATAAATTACAGTGTCATTACAACTCGTTCTTGAAGTTTTTCAAGCTTAATGAGGTTTAATGTTTTCTCAAAACATTTTCTGAATAATGTGAAAAATTCAATTATAATTTTTGTTATTTTATTAGTTAACTATTTATGCAATGAAAAGGGTAGAAATTTCTCCATCAAAATATGCGATCTATGACTTTTAAGACCATATAGATTATGATATATTAAGTCAACACATCCTAAAATGTTTCTTGAATTTCTATAAGATACTTTCATATTCTCCATTATTCAATGGAAAATTTTTTTTATTGATTTTTCAATACAAAACCCACTACATGATACTTTCCATAATCATTCCCCCCTATATCATTCTTTTTATTCATTTATTCAAAGTCCTTATGAGGGTTAAGATGATATTTTTATTTTCACTACTCATTTAAAATTGTAAAAACCAAATTGTCACATATGTTATTTTCAATGTTCGTAAAATTAATATTATGATTTAACAATTAAAATTACCAATAAGTTAGTTTGAAAAAAATACTCCATTTTTTCCATTGTTTTGTTCCAACTATATTTGATGAGCTGTAAACACTTTTCCTAGAAATGTTCATCTAATACTCTTTCCCAAATTGTGCATCAAAAATTGATAATTATAGAAACCCAAGACAAACATATATAAATAATATATTGATACCATGGTTAAATTAATACATATTACAAATAGTTGCACAACTTAAGGACTAATAGGTTTAGTGTCTTGGAGACTAGCTACAAAACATCATATTTTACAACTCTTATTGACATTTCTTTATATATGTGTTCTACTAGACTCCCTTATAGACATTATCATAAGTTATACTTATCTTCATAACCTAGGGAAAGGAAAACATAATAAATGGGTGATCTCAAACACCTATTAAGTTAAAAAATCTTCAATATGTCATTAAGGTATAGATTATAATTCTGAGGGAAAAAATGAACATGGAAGAAATATATTTTTAAAAATAAAATGGGACAATAATAGTTCTCTATAGGTCATGATGGAAGGGTATGTAATCTCAAATGAACAAAAATATACCATAAAAAAATATGTATAATAACGAGACATTAAACATGAGTTAAGGAACATAATCATAGGAATATAAAAATATGGCATGTCATTGAATAGTAAAATGACAAAAAATTATGGTACAAACATAAGTATAAAAAATATCATGAAAAAATCTTCCCACACCACATCCAAAAAAACCTATAAACAATGATCCCCTCATATCATTCACATAAAAAACATGTGAACAAAGCTTCCCACATCCCATTAACACAAAAAACTTGTGAAAAAAATCTTCCAATATCTCATTTACACAAAAAACTTATGAACAAATCTTCCCATATAATATTCATAGAACATTTCATCACCTCATGTACTATGAAACCTTAACCAATGCATTGGATGAAAATATAGGACCCACCCATAATCATCCATACATATGTGTGCCATAATACATCAATCATTCAATATATCATGAAACAAAATGATAAATAAAATATATTTCATTCATCACATAATAAAGAACCTATGGAAAAGAAAATGGATTTCACAATACTTTAAGATGGTATCACTGAAATTGACCTCAATCATGTAAATGGTTGATACCAAAAACTCAATCACCCCAATATAGTATTTCATAAGAACATTTATAATGTGATATATAAAAAATAACTTTCAAATAAATATATCCTTTAGAGATATAGAGTAAATTGGTGGTGAAATCATAAAATAATTATTAGAAAAAACTTTTATCTTTAGCATAAAATAAGAAGTCATGGTCACTTTGAAAAGTCATTTTTTAAAAAGGTCAAGTAAAAAAACTTTGAAAAATTTTACCTTTAAAAATAATATTCAATAATAGTGGTTTTAAAAGGAATAAAGGTTATAAAAAATAATTTAGAGTGGAAGATAAAACCTTTTATTTATAAATGATGAAAACCCCTTTTGAAAATTTTCAAATAACTTTATTGAACGTTGACATCATAAAAGATTAACCAAAACATCCTTAAAAAAATAAGAAAATTGAAATATGAAGGTCACACGTGATAACACATAATTAGGTTTCTAATTATAAATGACAACATTTTTGGGAAGTAAAAACAGTTATATAGAGAAAAAATTCATTTAAAAATGAGAATTATTCTTAACAAAATTTCATTTTCACTAAACAATGATTACATCTGATAAGAATACTTTGGTGTGAAACATGTTTTCTCCCAAATATATAGTAAAAATACAACATAACAACATAATAGGTTAGAATAGATCAATATTGAAATATATTATTCAAATACTAGTGATTATGACCTAAGGAAAGTATTTGAGTCATGAAAACCCCTCACAACATGAAAATATTACATAAAAAATCAAGGAATGATTTCGGCAACATGACAGCTATACAAAAGGATTATGGAAATGGTTTAATGAGAGGTAAATATAGTATCTCATAAATCAAGAATCATTTGGATAGTAAACGGGTTGATTATTGAAGAATAATTACATTGAATTCAAAAAGTATTATAATATGGAAACATTACATGGAAAATCAAGGAGTGATTTTGGCAGCATGGCGACTATACAAAAGGATTATGGAAATGTTTTAATGAAAGGGAAGGATATTATCTCATAAATAGGGACTAATTTGGATATTAAATTGGTTTATTATAAACACATGGAATCATAACCACGTCGATTTCAAATTAGATAAGTGTAAATTCAATTTTATATATATTTAAACATAATATTATATTCTTAATTTAATATAGATTAATTTATTTTTTTAGAAATACACAATATTTATGAAGGTATCATTCTTTGAAAAATAACCATTTTATTATGGTAAATAATTTTTAACTAAGGTAACTTAATAGTTATGATAAAAAATCAAGGTGCACTAATTAGATAATTTGGAATCACAAATTCTACATTTTAAATCCATTTATCCTGATTCAATTCCTAAAAATTTTAAAAATTATTTTTAATGTAGTAAATTTATAATTTATTAAAATTTTTTTAGAAAAATATTACATGATTTATAAATATAAAATATAGGTTTTTAAACTATAATAAATATTTTAAAACGTATAATTTCAATTATTAAATACTTATTTTTTCAAGAAAAGGTTTTATAAATTTCTATTTAATACTTATAATGGCATAAAAGTCATAGTATTAGTAAAAATATTATATTTCACTATTCAACTCAAAATATATATTTTTAGAACAATATAAAAAATTTATATTAATTTAATATTTACATGATAAAACAAAAAACGAAGCTATTTTTTTTCAAATTCACATCCTAAAATCTATAATTTTTTTTAATTAAGAACATAAAATTTAGAAAAAAGTTATTCTTATAGGAAAATTACTTTTGGTATATTAACCATTATTTTTTCTATAAATTACTAATTAATTTTGTGTTAAATTATTATTTATACAATCAATATATATATTTTTATTCAGTCATAAAAAAATTATTTCCTTGAAATAAAATTCCAATTTCCAGAACACACATTTTTAAGCATAAAGTTAATTAAGAAGAAATGGCCTTTCACAAATTATAAAACTTCATGATATATCTATACATATAAATATTTTATTACATGTTAATATAATCCTAATTTCTACTTACATAACCCATTATGATCTTTGCGTAAGACCTAAGCATCAGATAAGAAGTGGTTTTAGTTTCGAGTGGCGGTTCATCTAGCATGGATCTTATGTAAATATCCATGAGCTTGAACTTCTATTGTATGTGGGTCTTCCAAAACCATAATCACTAGAGTTCAGCTTGGTCTTGGCCTAGGTAAAACCCTATCAAATCTAATCCCTTTAGAGTTAAGAAAAATGAGTTTTATAGGGAAGACTTCTACCTACAGATTTCATTCCTTCCTACTTAATTTATGAATTTTACAATAGGGTTACTTCAATTTATACTAGAAAATTTAATGACCAAATTTTAATGATCATATTTAATATTAAAAATATATCAAAGTTTTTTCATTTTTGTTTGGTATAGTGTGTAAAACACACTTTTTAATATATAATTTATTTAAATAAAAAATACTGTGAAATATTAGGTCATTATAATAATTATAACATTATTTTTGAACCTGATAACAATTTTGGTTTTGGACTCAAATCATTTCATCCATCTAATCATGAATTTTTAACTGATATCTATAGGATGCATCTAATAATCAATTACGACACATGAAACACCACAATTTTCAATATGGTAGTCTTTGAGGATTGAAGTCAAAGTTTCAATCTACTAATGCCAAACTAGTGTGACAGTTCTAACCAAACACATTTCCTAATCTATGGAAGTCACTAATCATTTGCATTAGAGCATCAAACATTTTTTACATTTCAGCTATCAATTCATTATATATATCTACACCATTGTCCCATAAATCTTGAAATTCTACTATAAGAGTCTAAAGGTATACATTGATTTTATTTCTAGGAATTTTCTTTCCTATAATTATAATTGAAAGAAAGAAATAAGTTTTTTTCATGGACATCAATAATGGTAGATTTTAAAGGATTAAAATAACTAGCTATATGATATAATTTTTATTTAGAGCATCGAATGGATAAAATCCATCAGTTTCCAATCAAAAAATGAAAATTCCTATGATCTGAATAGAAATTTGGATATAAAAACCAAATTATTTCCATGATTTTGAATCTCTTGGACGTTCTATATACCCATTGTTATTGTTTCCCATGACATACCACTTATTTTTCTCTACCATTTTAGAAGAAATGAACAATATTTTCAATTATGGTTTTAATGTAAAATAATGTAAAACCTTCACAAATTTTTAATTTTATTCATATTAATAATAAATTAATTCAAACTTTTATCCTAATTCACAGATTTACATATAGAAATATGAAATATTTTACACTCTTCTCTATCTGAATCTTTTGATTGATACAACATGTATTCATTGGTTCATGCATGTATCTTTTTATAATTGAGACTGATATTTTTAACAACTTTATTCATCTCATAAACTGACTCATAAATCTTAGATTTAATAAATTCATCATGAAATAACTTCTATACCATCAACATTGCTTTATATATAATTTTAAATAAGCACTTGATATGGTACAACTTCAATAAAAAAGACAATTTTTCATATTATATAAATCATATAACTCCTAATTTATATCATCTAATAATTCATAAAACTCATTTACTTTCATATTTAACTTCTTTATTGTATTAACATATAGAAAATCATAAATATTTCCCATTTATATGTTATAATATTCATCAAGTAGTGGTGTAGTGTCAAAAAAAATCATTAATCAAGTTCTAAATTTCATTATCCACTATTGGGGTAGTAGGTTGTTCATTCTGCTAATGGTCACATGTTAAAATTTCTACAATTTTAAATTCACTATACCAAATAAATATCACATATCCAATAAGAAATTTTTTCAATATCAAGTACTTATAAAATTCATGTCTATTCACCTATCCTTTGAAATTACAATATGAACATGAGAATTTTATTATTATATCTATAGATTGTTTACAATTGTAAAATATAAAAACACTTAAAACCCTTTAACATATTAAGGTGTATTTTGGTGTAAAATAATCTATTTTTTCAATTTATATCCTATTAATTAATATCTATATAAAAAACACAGCACAAATTAACTAAATAAAATCATATTAAAAATAAAACATAACTCGTAATAACATATAAGCATTTGTAAAATTTTACTGAGAAAAAATAATCAAATAAAATATAATTACAATCAATTGATATTATAATATCATATTTTCTAATAAAAATATATCCTATAACATATAGAAATATATATATTAAATAATAAAATAATTATTACTCTATAACGAATTAATAAATAAATTACAAAAACAAAAACAAAAACAAAAACATAATTCATGAATTCATTAATAAAAAACAATTCAAAAAAGCAAAACTAATCCAAAAAAATTACCCTAATTATCAATTAAAAATTAATTACATATTTTATAATCAATATAATTAATAATAAATTAAAAACATAAACACATTACTAGATCACTATAGTTGGATTGTAGGGAGAAGAAAAGAGAATGATAGGGTCGACATTAGACTTTAGGTCCCTAAAAATTTCTTGATAAATTAGTTTTACAAGTTGATCCAATTATATGATAAAAACAAACTTTTATAGCCCAAAAAGGTAAATCCATAAATGACCAATTCGAAATTTCTATGTAAATCTCAAGAAGTTTGTTAAAATTAGATAATAATAAAGAGAATATAAGATTATAAATTCTTAGAAATTACCTTGTACTTGGAAGAAATAAACAAAGAAGGTGAATAGGTTCACATGATATATGATAGAGAGGGTAATATGCTATAAAGAAGGAGAAGATGCTGCAAAGAAAGAGAAGAGGATATCAAGAAATAGAAGAGAAGGTTTGTGAGATAGAGGAACAAGGAAAAGGGAATGGGATGTTTGAATGAGGTAGGGAGGGGGATAAGGTGAGGGAGACACATAATAAGACGTGAAGTGGAGGGGTTCATGCGATGGAGGAAATAGGAGGAAAGGGGAAGGTACTATAAAATTATTGTTTAAATAGTAAGAATTTTTAAATAACCATAATTAATAAGAATGCAATCAGAGGTTTCATAAATAACCTCCACTAATATTTCACTAGATAAAAATTATATTTAACCACCACTAATAAAGTTATATTAATTGAAAGGAGACATGGGGTTTTTAATCAGAGTAAGTTTTTTGATACCACCGCTAATAAACTACAACAAATTATGTTTTTTATTATAGTGTAAGAAAAAAGAAAAACAAGGATTTGATACAATTTTATAAAATCTATAATCTGGTTCACCTACACTATGGATGAATTATATTTCTAAGAACATAAAACACACCCCCTATATTCCAGAGGCTACTTACTAGTGGTGAGGGTCGATATATGGTAGGTGGGGATGCTATACCCTTAGGTATAGATTACCATAAAACTAAGTGGTAGAAATATCAAAAAGTAGTCAACATATTATAACAATAGAATAATATAAACATCATAGATAAGTTCCATAAAATAATAAATATCAACATCATGCTATATCAAAATGGACTACTACACATTTAATAATATTTATAGAGTGTAAAAAAGATCTCCTATGGGAAGATCATATACATAAGGGTCCAAAAGTAAACAAAAGTAAACAATAAATCCAAAAAATTGGCCCAAAGTCTTGGATGAGTCCCATATCCCAACACCGAAAATAAATCCCAACTCAATCATTCAAAGAAATAAGGAATTTTTTCTTAATTGGTTCATGAAAAATAATGTTTAATCAGATACTAGGGTGCCTCAATATGGTGTGAGTACAACTCAGCAGACCACTACCAACAGTCTCTCTAGAATGTACAATAAATACACATGCATGCTTTATATAAAATGATAATAAAGAAATAAATATACAACCTATCACCCTGTGGAGTGATCTGAAGGGATTTTTAGTATCTAACAACAATCTTTCTACATAGAAGAAGCAATAGGAACCCCTAAAACAAGGATCAACCATGAATGAATCCCAAAAACGCATACTATGTGTAAAATAAAGAACTATAGTGTGTACCTTACACCAGAGATCAGTCATAACTATATTTATCATATGATATATAAATATCACTAAATAGGTATCCAAATAATTCCCCTCCTCTATGGTATATCCACAGTCCATATTGAATCACTTGAAGTAAGAGCATAAATATCATCTACCCACGACATGTAAGTGTTTCATTGGTAAAGAAAGGAGGGAATGTAATATTTCTGGGAGAGGGATAGAATAGGCTTGGAAGTAATTAAGTGTCATTATATACCATTTTAATGGAAGTGGCCTATATATATTGGAATTAGGCCATTCTCTATCCTTGAATCGATTTTACTCAAATTTTATGTAATGTTCAAGTAAAGACTTCTGTTACGAACCCTTCATAACCTATAGATGAATCAATTCCCACTCATTTCATTAAATTAAATACCTAATATAATCATATAATACATAAAGGATTTATAAAATGTTAACCTTTAAAGCCTTACTTCCCAAGAAAAATCCTACCATGCAAAGGTAGTGGTTTATATCATTACCAATGATATGTATCGATCGTACCCTATGATTGGTTGAAGGTAGGGGAATGTTATCTTATAACATAACTTATGATATAACCATATTATTTAATTTTATATATCCTAGAAGCATCATTTACATGTAGGATTTAGGGAATATATCCTTCAATCTCCCACTTTCACTAAATTCATATAGACTTAGTGAAATTTCACTTTATATTTATCATATAAAATATCTTTTGAAACCATATCCAAAAATAATTTTATATATTTTCCAAAAAACTTTCATAATGTTATCATTAAGTTCATCTTGTATCACACCATATGAAATCCTTTGTGAATTACCACCCAAAATACCTTTTGGATAAACTCTAAAACACTTTTAGAGAAACTCTCTAAGTCAAACTCAATCCCCATTCAGTCAACCTCAAAGTGTGACCCCACATTCCACTATATTGTTGACAAAAAAATCTTTGTATCCATAAATATAAGAAAAGATAAGAATCTATAAAATAATCATTACTACTTAAGCTACAATGATATCTAGAGTGATCTCCATCAAACACATGTATCTCTATACTTATGTCCACCTATTGCATCATATGAAAGAATGAACTATCATATGATTTATTTTTCTAAGAAATAAAGTGACTGTGGGACACAAAGTATTCCAATCACATAGAACCTCTTCATGAATTCTTGATTCTCCATGTATAATCTAGCCAAATCAAAATACATATCACATGAAATCCCCCTTTATGGATGAGCACATTAGATTCCCCTAAACCAAATAGATTATCACATTATATGTATTATATAGGTACAATCATACACTTACCTAATCTATATTAATCGAGGGCCCATATTTATTACTCATCATAAGAGAGGATAAATACCATCTTTTTTAAGTTTAAATTGATGACATGATTAGCAACATACCCAACTACCCCAGATTATCTATGTCTCAAGGTTTGTGTATGAAGGGTATTAAAGTATGAAGATTCTAATGCTAGGTATCTCACCAACCTTGGTTAGTGGGGACTCCAAGTATGAACCATGCACCACTATCATATCAAACACATAGTTTATAACACTATATGTGGTATACTTCATGGGTCATACAACACACAAAACTCATTTTTTACCTCATGATCATATTCCATATACCGATAAAAGAATCATACTCATTATAACCTTAACATTTATTCAAAATATATAATACTCTATAATGAACATCAGTTAGGTATAAATCAAAGTCATTATTTTAGAGGAAAATTAACATTATACTTCATGAAATGTATATCAATATATACATATATACAACCAACATAAATAAATGAAAAAAGTTGTGATTTAGTTTTGCATAAAATGATACATTTTATATTATTAAATTATTTTAAGAAAACATTTCAAAATCATACATATGTTCCTATCTGACATATCATATATGATATACTTCCAGACTAGCCTTATGTTTTCTATACTTTCAAGGGTTTTATCAAACTCATTACATCTCTATATAATTCATGCCACATATCTATGTGAACATATTATAAAACCTTCCCACTAAAATATTTAGTGAGTAACATATATGAAGTAATCCAATTTAAATAATGGATAGATGTAGGAATTATATTCCTAATTTTCAACTCCTTAAACATATTCAAACTCTTTAACTTTACAATATCAAATGTTATGATGTTAATAACTTATCTTGTGTACTTATAACTCTTCTCTAAGTATATCATCATCATTATTAGAATAATTTACATGAATTTATCCCTTGAAATATTTTGGGAACTAACATAACTCTATACATTATTTCTTTAAAAACTCATCATAAATTCCTTTAGGATAAAGTGACCTTCACTTTTTATTTTTACTAGAATAATATTTTATTTATAAACCGTAAAATTTTATAAGTTCAAACATAATATTACTATCCTCTTAGAAACTATATTATCTTTAGAATATATTTGTAAGATATACAAACTCCTTTGTGTTAGAAAATAACACTTATTACCTATTAGTATGAATTTTTAACAAAATAAACTATTATATCCATATCATATATGACATTATATGTGTTTGGAGTATTTTTCTAAAGAGAATATTATTATTTAAAATATTCTACTGAATTTTGTGGAATATCAATTCCTTATATTCTAAAAAATACCTGGATAGACTCTTTTATTTAGAATAAAATATTTTACCCTTATCTTCTCCTCAAAACATGTTATAGAATTCAATGAATCATAAACTAAGTGTATTTAATTAATCATATCATATTATTCATAAAAACTCTTTTTTCATAAACATATTTTTTTTCTTCATATAATTGAATTTCGATGAAGATACATATCCTTTACTTAGATCTATCCGAGATTAATATATTCCTTTATATTCATATATTTGATGTGAAAACTCTTTACTTAATCAACTGAATGAAAAATAAAATATATATTAATTATATTAATGATATTGGACTCCTATATATATATATATTTTAATAATATATATTTTATCTAATATATCCTTCAAAGTAAAATATTTTTTATGACACTGATACTCAACATGGAATTTCCACAAAGTTTAAAATTTTTTTTATGGTATTTTAGACAACTACATCTTATGGAACATTGGATTTCCTTATTCATAACTCTATAAATTTCAATGACCTTGAATGTACAATTAAATAATTTTTTTTTTACTTTATAACTAACCTTTCTTCTTTTGGGTTTAACTTTTACCCACTTGTACTATCAATAAAACACTAGAATCTAGACAACATATTCCCAGTTCATCTATTATGAACACTTTGAGAAAATAGGATATAAATTTCTTAAATAAATTCGTATTGTAAAAATATTTCCATTGATGATAATAGGATGAATAAAATATCCACAAAAATCCATAATAAAACCTCTAATAACTCTAAGTCATTAACATGCTCAATAATAATGATTATATGAGTAGATACTAAAGTTTATTTTTTTGATATTTCATTTAATATCTTTTAAACATTATGTAAATCCTTATATGATTTTCATAATAATATGGATTCACTTGTTAAAGTAATTAAATTATTGGTTTCTTAGGAATGGTTTACTCTAACACATAAAATTTCTCTTACTTAAGAACCATTCTTAAGTTACTAGTCATATGAGTTGCTTACATTAAGTTTTTACTTTTCATGGATTGATATCAAAGTTAAGTTTGATGATAATGATGATATTAATCTACAAAAAAGAATTTTATTAAAAATGATACCACCCTTTTATTATAATCATAACCATAAGTGGGATAAGATCCATATTTCACTAAGCAATGATTCTGTTTTGGCATTCCTCCCACTACTTAGTAATTTAATTAAGGAATCATCATAATCATATCATATAAAACTCTTTGATATTTTATTGAAAAAATCTTTTACCAACCCATTATATATAAGTCCCCAGCCTTAAACCTTACATAATATTGAATTAAATGAATAATTCACATTGAGGATATTTTCAGGTTTAGAGTTTTAGAGAATTAGGACATAACTATTACATCTCAAAAGATTAGAAAGTAGAAACTTCTACTAAGTTTCCATAAAATAAAAACTCTTAAAAAGAAACATGTCTAGTTCCATGTTTTAGGTAGCATGACTTTCCATTGATCCCATCGTTGACCCTATTCCACGTTAAGTCCTGTGAAAAACATTTAAAAAACTTGGGATGAGCATAAAAAGCTCAGTAAGGGATACACAAAGAATGAAAACTGTTAGATTTTCAAAACAACAAGTAAACCATGTATACTTTATCAAAGTAATACTTTTCATCTTTTTGAAGTAGTAAAAACTCTCCACTGAATAAAAGTTCATTACTTACCCTTCTGTAACCAAAAGATTACCATAAAACCCATATAAAGATCACATAACATATAAAGGTAACTTGGGACATAAACATACTTAAGTGTAATAACTATAAGGTCGACTTTCACACATATCACTTAATGGAATAGCCATTCGGCCAACTTACATACATACTTAATGGAATAGCCATAAGACCGACTTCCATTCCCAATGCATTGGAGGTTATAACGTAACCACCCGTCCTGGTATTCACGACACCACCCATCATAATGTCCAAGTACCATTAAAAAATCATAAGACATTAAACAAATATAGTGGAAAGAAAACATTTCCACATTTCGATCACAATATATCACTTAAATATATCGAAATAACAAATTCTTTATAAAAACCATTTTCAATACCAACAAACATAAAAGAGTATATGGTATTTATTTCATTTTAAAAAACATTATGGCTTGTTGAGGAAGCCAAAGACCAAATAATACCCGCGGCGGCGGAAGAGGTCGTTGTAACCGCGGACGTTAAAAGAAACATTCCTTTTTGTCGTTTAGTAAAATTCTTCGTATAAAAAGATTCCTTTTAAATAAAATTAAAATTCAAAGGGGTTTATACACCGTATAAAAGAAAGTTATGTGTAAAACTAAATATGGCTCAATGAAAGGAGATTGAGATGAAGTCCCATACAAAGTCGGTATCCATAGATTAATGATAAATCAATTATATGATTATGTGTGAAAAATAAGAATACAAAAAATATAAGTGGATATTAAGTGTAAAATAATCAGAGGTCATTTAAACATAATCATGGAAAAACAAAACCAATGACATAGATATTTAACTAAATGAAATGAGATTGAGTTATGATTTCCGATACAAGTCCGTCTAAATGACATAAGAATTTATCAATGAGATGATTACGTGTAGAAATAGTATATCCACACAAAGGTTTGTGGAAAATACAACATAGAGATTCCACACATAATCTTGGCATAATAAAATCAAGAATTAGAGGTTTAACCCAAAGAATTGAAAGTGGGTTAAGAAGTTCCCTTACAGAAATTCGACAGCCAAATGGCGTCACTTCAAAACTTATAAAATGAGTTGATGAGAGATAAAAAGGGTATATCATCACTTGGAAATAAAATTTACATTAATAAGGATATATAAGAACATATCCCTACATAATAGTATGTGAATTAAAAGACATAACAAAATAATTCTTTTAAAAAGAGGAGGGTGAAAGGTTCCCTTACCGACTTGGGTAACTTTCGAAACGTACACCCCATTGAAGAAGGGTCATAAAATAAATATGTAAGTACCCATAAATGAAATTATATTACACAAAGAGTATAATAATGGGAATTAAATACACCACTCAAAGGAAATGGTGGAAAATGTAGCATAAATCTCACGAGAATAAAAGTGAGACGAAAAATTCCTTACGAAAACTCGGCAGCCTAACGACGCCACTTCAAACTTCCAAAATGGATTGATGAGAGAGAATAGGGTCTCTCATAATATGAACATAAAAATTACAGTAATATTAATATAAATGAATATCCCGATAACAATAAATATGAGCTTTAAAAGTAATGACATAAAAGAGTGCACTTTAAAAGAAAGAGAGGTGTCAGATCCCTTACCTCGGGTCCGACTTGACTCGATCGTTCTTAAATCTCCTGAATAATAAACTTGAGTTAATTTATACTTCCTTAAGAACCTTTTTCAAGTTCATTATTCCTTTTATATCACTTATTACCTTGTCATAAACATTATGTAATCATTTATGTTAATAATGTTTGTTTTGTCGATATTTGGTTCTTAAGTCGAAAGTGGACTTCTTACAATTACATGTTGTTCATGTGGTCAAAGGTTCATTATATCCAGAATTGTATTCATTATGTATATATCATATATATCCAGTATATTCATGCATTTATAATATTACATAACATTTAGAGTTAAGAAATGAAATGCACCGTTCATGGAGACGGTAAGCCGTACGTACGCATGAACGCTACTTCCATTTCTATTTCATATTTAATGGAATTAAAACATAATGATAAATAATAGTATTTTAATTCTAGTATGGTATCATATATAATATCATTAAATATATCCTTTATACGTACCACATATGGTATCAACGAATCAAATCACTTTGAGGGGGTGGTAGTCCGCACTTCCTTAAATGAAGATATCACGTTTACCCATAATAGAAACCATAAAGGTATGCCACAAATGAAAAATACAGAAGATTAAGTAAAACATAAACATATTATATATCATTTATAAATATAGTGACATCTTAATGGACACCTTTGAAGGTGTTATAAGAATGTTGAACAATCATCGTTTCGGGAGACAGAAATTTGCCATCCACGGAAACAGTATGTTCTTTGACCATTAGATGTATGTGTGCGTAAGTGTAGCTAGAATAATTCCTATAAAAACATCATAGTATATTTAAGATACTGTATTTGTTACAAAATAAATTAATAAAAAGAGTTTAGGGGGTTGGAGAAGCAAAATAAAACAAAAGGACACAAGTGAAGACATTACCTTAAAATCAGGTAACTTCCTTTGATTTGAGCTCAAAGGCTTCCTTGGAAAGGATTCTGCCCAAAGTGAGGCTTCAAGGAGTTATATAGGGATGTTTAGAGATGAAATGGACAGGGGTTGGCCGATCTAAAGGCTTGAGAGGTGTGATTAAGGAGGTAGAGGTGGGGGCCTTTTATAAGAGGAGAGGAGGGGCACTCTTGGAAAGGTATAAAATGTAACTTTATTTTCAAATGAGTTTCGGATTTTAATGGTCCCAAATTTATGTGTTTCTAGGATAAGGTGACAAGGGTTCTAAATACACCCATACAATAGGTTTTGGACATGTTTAGGTCTTATATTTTACATTATATTTCCATTTTATTTAAATCGTTAAATAATGAGGTCATCGCTGCATCATCATGATGTCATAAATAATTTAATTTATTAAATGTCTAAAAATTATAAAAAAATTCTATGATGTAGGAAATCTTTGTATCTTTCCAATGAATATTTATAGTCAAAAATACGACTTGTATAACCCCATGTAAAAATTATTTTAGTAAAACATCTCATGTTTGTGTCATTTTTACTTTAACATTAAATAACGAGGTATTTATGTCATTTTCCAACCAAAGTGGCTCCATGGGGTCCCCAAGTTGACCCATGGATTTTCTTGGTCGGCCATGACACATCCCATGAGGGTAGGACATATGTCTAGGTCATTTCATTTTATTAAAACATTATTTTTACCTTAAACTACACTAATTACCTCTAATCGCGATTAAAAACTTAATAAGTTACTATTCACTGAAAAATTATTTTAATCCCATTGAACCACATTTTACTTCTTAATGACAACCATGTATGTCGGATTTTTGAAATTAAAAACACAAAGGTGGAAAAATTTCATTTAAACGGAAAAGCAGTTTTTATAAGTACCACTTAGTGGTTTCACTATTCATCAAAAATTGAAGTTTTTCAGAAAATTACCAAAAATTCACCCTAAGATATATTTGATATTCCGAATTCAAAAATGATGTATATTTTACAAAATTAAAAACATATAAGTTGCATTAATTAATTTAATAATTAATTTCCACTGTCAAAACAAAAAGCGTGTTTTTATGAAACAAAATGTATCAAAAGATTGACACTAGTTTAAGTCCGATTTCAAAGTGAAATTAATTCCAACGACCACTATTGGATTAAATGGTAAAAATATATTATAATTTTACTTTAAAACCAATTCAAAAGATAATATAATCATATAAATAAATTATATTAAAAAGAGGTTTTGAATTAAAATACAACATTTTTCACTATTCATTAAAAATTGAACTTTTTCGGAAAAATACCAAAAATTTACACAAAGTAAATTTTGATGTCCCGATTCTAAAGGAGAATTTTATTTTGTCAAATATAACACATAAAATTGTCAAAAAGTGGATTTAAAAGAGGTTCTCCATCAAAAGGCGGTTAATCGACCTTTTAAAGAATATTAGAATGTTTACGCTTAAAATAGGATTCATTCACATTTTTAATCCTCTAACATTTATTGTAAAAAGTAAAAATATTTGACAAACATATATAATCATTTTTTAGATAGTTCTGTTCATTCCCGCCATTACAACGGCTAGGCATTAACTACTATTTAAAATACTATTATTTTATTATTAGAGTGCAACGTAAGATTCCCAAGAAACTCGTTGTTGCGTATTGGGTACGTCATCTAGCATAGCATCCCCTTTAAAGTTATATTAATATTTTATTCAAAAATATGGATAAATATGAAAATTTCATACTCTTTATTTACCTGGGGTGTTACATCCTTCCCCCCTTTTGGGAATTGCGTCCTCCCAATTTTTAAAATTGGGCTTGGAAACTTCATTGAAAATCCCACACCGGAACAAGAGTCAGTAAAACAATCACTTTAAAATAAAGAAAGATAAGTACAAAGGTCACCTGAGTTAACCCATACTAGGATTCCAAGTATGAAAATATGGACATGGAAGAAAAAAACAAAGGGTCATGTTCTAATGGAGAGTGATAGTAAACATGTCTAGGAGAATGTTAACCATAAGAAAATCACAAACTTATGATGGGTTAAATGGTATTCGATTCCCCAGTAGGAAAAGTTAATAGCCAACATTTTTGTTTTAAGTTACTCTTCATTGAGGAATTTATTTTTGATCTTAAGGAAACATACTTACTTTTCATGTTGACTTTAAACTTTTATTAGATTTCTTACACAAACTCATACTTTCCCCAAAAGATGAGTATTTAGGAAGACTTGTTCACATTAAGAGTACTATAATAAACTTCTATAGGACCACCTAATCCACAAAATAGAACTATATACTTCCCATGCCTTTAGAATTTAACCAAAACCAAAACCCAAAAAGGTTAGTATAAGATCAGATAATCCAGAAAAGGATATCCCTTTATAAAAAGAAAATCTATTCTTAATCTCCAAAATTTGTCCAACAAAACCCAAAGTTCAACGAGGACCATTCAATAAACAAATTGTCCATAAAATACTTCAAAGTAAACCAAAGTAATATTGAAACCCAAATATTTGAAGGATTTAGGCACATAGTCTTCCAAGTTAAATCATAACATTTATCTCCAAACAACATCAGTTGCTCCTAAAGTCTCATATTGAAAAGTAATTAACCTAATCACATATCCTCCATGATAGGTTAATAAATTTCCATAGATAACCCAAAATTAGCTTAATCTTAATTCATAAAATCATCTAACTAAAAAGAATTAGTCAAACTAACCACGGACTTCGCGTAGTCCAGTGCTAGGCGATAAATACCAGTCGCACTTTGGTTGTGGGTTCGATTCCCGTAGCTTTGTCCGATGCGACGGGTTGTCACACGGTCTACATGTTGTCCTTTTTCCAAAACTATATAATTCTCAAAACATTCCCCAAAACAAGATAAAAGCTTCAAAAATAATCATAACATATTTTAACCTCAAGTTTATCTCATGCCTTTAATTTTACATCATAACATATAAAAACCCATAATTACCTCAAAAGTAAGGATCATATAAACCCTAATGGTTACCTTTATAACTATTACCTGAACTTCCACATCGATTGGTCATCTCGTACATGATTCATTACAGAACATACCAAGGTTCAAGTAGTTGATCATGAATCCTTGATAGTTGGTTTAGAACAACCACGAGTTTCCTCATTGAATACCCCATTTCATCCAGTCTCTTAATCAGAGAACCACCACAGTTTCCTTCAAACCTATTGTCACTTTGGTGCCTGCTAGATCCATCCATTCACTAAAAACAGAAATTTCAGTGTGAGTATATCAACAAAACCATCATGTACTAATGAGGGAGATAACCACTAAGATATAATTACTCATTCACTTTATCTAAAACTAGTACTCTTTCTAAAATCCTATCCATTATGGTACTGTCAATTATGCTTAGAGAATACCCTAACCTCTAAAGTTATCTAAACCGACCTCTGATACCAACTATAAGGCCCCAGCCTTAAACCTTACTTAATATTGAATTAAATGAATAATTCACATTGAGGATCTCTTCAGGTTTAGAGTTTTAGAGAATTAGGACATAACTATTACATCTCAAAAGATTACAAAGTAGAAACTTCTACTAAGTTTCCATAAAATAAAAACACTTAAAAAGAAACATGTCTAGTTCCATATTTTAGGTAGCATGACTTTCCCTTGATCCGATCCTTGACCCTATTCCACGTTAAGTCCTGTGAAAAACATTTCAAAAACTTGGGATGATTATAAAAAGCTCAGTAAGGGATACACAAAGAATTAAAACTCTTAGATTTTCAAAACAACAAGTAAACCATGTATACTTTATCAAAGTAATAATTTTCACATTTTTGAAGTAGTAAAAAATCTCCACTGAATAAAAGTTCATTACTTACCCTTCTGTAACCAAAATATTACCATAAAACCCATATAAAGATCACATAACATATAAAGGTAACTTGAGACATAAACATACTTAAGTGTAATAACCATAAGGTCGACTTCCACACATATCACTTAATGGAATAGCCATTCGGCCAACTTCCATACATACTTAATGGAATATCCATACAGACGACTTCTATACCTAATTCATTGGAGGTTATAACGTAACCACCCGTCCTGGTATTCACGACACCACCCGTCATAATGTCCAAGTACCATTATAAATTCATAAGACATTAAACAAATATAATGGAAAGAAAACATTTCCACATTTCGATCACAATATATCACTTAAATATATCGACATAAAAAATTCTTTATAAAAACCATTTTCTATACCAACATACATAAAAGAGTATATGGTATTTATTTCATTTTAAAAAACATTACGGCTTGTTGAGGAAGCCAAAGACCAAATAATACCCGCGGTGGTGGAAAAGGTCGTTGTCACCGTGTATGTTAAAAGAAACATTCCTTTTTGTCGTTTAGTAAAATGCTTCGTATAAAAATATTCCTTTTAAATAAAATTAAAATTCAAAGGGGTTTATACACCGTATAAAATAAAGTTGTGTGTAAAACTAAATATTCCTCAATGAAAGGAGATTGAGACGAAGTCCCTTACAAAGTCGGTATCCTTAGATTAATGATAAATCAATTATATGATTATGTGTGAAAAATACTAATACACAAAATATAAGTGGATATTAAGTGTAAAACAATCAGAGTTCATTCAAACATAATCATGGAAAAACAAAACCAATGACATAGATATTTAACTCAATGAAATGAGATTGAGTTATGATTTCCGATACAAGTCCGTCTAAATGACATAAGAATTTATCAATGAGATAATTATGTGTAGAAATAGTATATCCACACAAAGGTTTGTGGAAAATACAACATAGAGATTCCACACATAATCTTGGCATAATAAAATCAAGAATTAGAGGTTTAACCCACAGAATTGAAAGTGGGTTAAGAAGTTCCCTTACAGAAATTCGACAGCCTAACAGCGTCACTTCAAAACTTATAAAATGAGTTGATGAGAGATAAAAAGGGTATCTCATCACTTGGACATAAAATTTACATTAATAAGGATATAGAAAAACATATCCCTACATAATAGTATGTGAATTAAAAGACATAACAAAATAAGTCTTTTAAAAAGAGGAGGGTGAAAGGTTCCCTTACCGACTCGGGTAACTTTCGAAACGTACACCCCATTGAATAAGGGTCATACAATGAATATGTAAGTACCCATAAATGAAATTATATTACACAAAGAGTATAATAATGGGAAGTACATACACCAATCAAAGTAAATGGTGGAAAATGTATCATAAATCTCACGGGAATAAAAGTGAGATGAAAAATTCCTTATGAAAACTCGGCAGCCTAACGACGCCACTTCAAACTTCCAAAATGGATTGATGAGAGAGAATAGGGTCTCTAATCATATGAAAATAAAAATTACAGTAATATTACTATAAAATAATATTCCAATAACAAGAAATATGAGCTTTAAAAGGAATGACATAAAAGAGTGTACTTTAAAAGAAAGAGAGGAGTCAGATCCCTTACCTCAGGTCCGACTTGACTCGATCGTTCTTTAATATCCTGAATAATAAACTTGAGTTAATTTATACTTCCTTAAGAAACTTTTTCAAGTTCATTATTCCTTTTATATCACTTATTACCATGTCATAAACATTATGTACTCATTTATGTTAATAATGTTTGTTTTGTCGATATTTGGTTCTTAAGTCGAAAGTGGACTTCTTAAAATTACATGTTGTTCGTGTGGTCAATGGTTTATTATATCCAGAATTGTATTCATGATGTATATATCATATATATCATATATATCCAGTATATTCTTGCATTTATAATATTACATAACATTTAGAGTTAAGAAATGAAATGCACCGTTCATGGAGACGGTAAGCCGTACGTACACATGAACGCTACTTCAATTTCTATTTCATATTTAATGGAATTAAAACATAATGATACATAATAGTATTTTAATTACAGTATGGTATCATATATAATATCATTAAATATATCCTTTATACGTACCACATATGGTATCAACAAATCAAATCACTTTGAGGGGGCGGTAGTCCGCACTTCCTTAAATGAAGATATCGCGTTTACCCATAATGGAAACCATAAAGGTATGCCATAAATGAAAAATACATAAGATTAAGTAAAACATAAACATATTATATATCATATATAAATATAGTTTCATCTTAATGGCCACCTTTGAAGGTGTTAGAAGAATGTTGAACAATCATCGTTTCGGGAGGCAGCAATTCGCCATCCACGGAAACAGTATGTTCTTTAACCATTAGATGTAGGTTTGTGTAAGTGTAGCAAGAATACTTCTTATAAAACCATCATAGTATATTTAAGATACTGGATTTGTTACAAAATAAATTAATAAAAAGAGTTTAGGGGGTTGGAGAAGCAAAATAAAACAAAAGGACACAAGTGAAGACATTACCTTAAAATCAGGTAACTTCCTTTGATTTGATCTCAAAGGCTTCCTTGGAAAGGATTCTTCCCAAAGTGAGGCTTCAAGGAGTTATATAGGGATGTGGAGAGATGCAATGGGTAGGGGTTGGCCGAGCCAAAGGCTTGAGAGGTGTGGGTAAGGAGGTAGAGGTGGGGGCCTTTTATAAGAGGAGAGGAGGGGCACTCTTGGAAAGGTATAAAATGTAACTTTATTTTCAAATGAGTTTCGGATTTTAATGGTCCCACATTGATGTATTTCTAGGATAAGGTGATAAGGGTTCTAAATCCACCCATATAATAGGTTTTGGACATGTTTAGGTTTAAATTTTACATTATCTTTCCATTTTATTTAAATCGTTAAATAATGAGGTCATCGCTGCATCATCATGATGTCATAAATAATTTAATTTATTAAATGTCTAAAAATTATAAAAAAACTACTATGATGTAGGAAATCTTTGTATCTTTCCAATAAATAGTTATAGTCAAAAATATGACTTGTATAACCCCATGTAAAAAATGTTTTAGTAAAACATCTCATGTTTGTGTCATTTTTACTTTAACATTAAATAACAAGGTATTTATGTCATTTTCCAACCAAAGTGGCTCCATGGGGTCCCCAAGTTGACCCATGGATTGTATGTTTCGCCCATGACACATCCAATGAGGGTAGGACATGTGTCTAGGTCATTTCATTTTATTAAAACATTATTTTTACCTTAAACTACACTAATTACCTCTAATCGCAATTAAAAACTTAATAAGTTACTATTCACCAAAAAATTATTTTAATCCCATTGAACCAAATTTTAATTCTTAATGAAAACCATGTATGTCGGATTTTTGAGATTCAAAACACAAAGGTGGCAAAATTTCATTTAAACGGAAAAACAGTTTTTATAAGTACCACTTAATGGTTTTACTATTCATAAAAAATTGATGTTTTTCAGAAAATTACCAAAAATTCACCCTAAGCTATATTTGATATTCCAAATTAAAAAATTATGTCTATTTTACAAAATTCAAAACATATAAGTTGCATTAATTAATTTAATAATTAATTCCCGCTGTCAAAACAAAAAGCGTGTTTTTATGAAACAAAATGTATCAAAAGATTGACACTAGTTTGAGTCCGATTTCAAAGTGAAATTAATTCCAACGGCCACTATTGGATTAAATGGTAAAAATATATTATAACTTTACTTTATAACCAATTCAAAAGATAATATAATCATATAAATAAATTAGATTAAAAAGAGGTTTTGAATTAAAATACAACATTTTTCACTATTCATTAAAAATTGAACTTTTTCGGAAAAATACCAAAAATTTACACAAAGTAAATTTTGATGTCCTGATTCTAAAGAAGAATTTTATTTTGTCAAATATAACACATAAAATTGTCAAAAAGTGTATTTAAAAGAGGTCCGCCATCAAAAGGCGGTTAATCGACCTTTTAAAGAATATTAGAATGTTTACGCTTAAAATAGGATTCATTTGCATTTTTTAATCCTCTAACATTTATTGTAAAAAGTAAAAATATTTGACAAACATATATAATCATTTTTTAGATAGTTCTGTTCATTCCCGCCATTACAACGGCTAGGCATTAACTACTATTTAAAATACTATTATTTTATTATTAGAGTGCAATGTAAGATTCCCAAGAAACTAGTTGTTGCGTATTGGGTACGCCATCGAGCATAGAATCTCCTTTAAAGTTATATTAATATTTTATTCACAAATATATATAAATATGAAAATGTCATACTCTTTATTTACCTGGGGTGTTACATCCTTCCCCCCTTTTGGGAATTGCTTCCTCGCAATTTTTAAAATTGGGTTTGGAAACTTCATTGAAAATCCCACACCGGAACAAGAGTCAGTAAAACAATCACCTTAAAATAAAGAAAGATAAGCACAAAGGTCACCCGAGTTAACCCATACTAGGATTCCAAGTAAGAAAATATGGACATGGAAGAAAAAAACAAAGGGTCATGTTCTGATGGAGAGTGATAGTAAACATATCTAGGAGAATGTTAACCATAAGAAAATCACAAACTTGTGATGGGTTAAACGGTATTCGATTCCCCAGTAAGAAAAGTTAACATACAACATTTTTGTTTTAAGTTAATCTTCATTGAGGAATTTATTTTTAATCTTAAGGAAACATACTTACTTGTCATGTTGACTTTCAACTTTTACTAGATTTCTTACACAAACTCATACTTTCCCCAAAAGACGAGTATTTAGGAAGACTTGTTCACATTAAGAGTACTATAATCAACTTCTAGAGGATCACCTAATCCACAAAAGAGAACTATATACTTCCCATGTCTTTAGACTTTAACCAAAACCAAAACCCAAAAAGGTTAGTACAAGATCAGATAATCCAGAAAAGGATATCCCTTTATAAAAAGAAAATCTATTCTTAATCTCCAAAATTTGTCCAACAAAACCCAAAGTTCAACGAGGACCATTCAATAAACAAATTTTCCATAAAATACTTCAAAGTAAACCAAACTAATATTGAAACCCAAATATTTGAAGGATTTAGTCACATAGTCTTCCAAGTTAAATCATAACATTTATCTCCAAACAACATCAGTTGCTCCTAAAGTCTCATATTGAAAAGTAATTAACCTAATCACATATCCTCCATGATAGGTTAATAAATTTCCATAGATAACCCAAAATTAGCTTACTCTTAATTCATAAAATCATCTAACTAAAAAGAATTAGTCAAACTAACCAGGGACTTCACGTAGTCCAGTGGTAGGCGATAAATACCAGTCGCACTTTGGTTGTGGGTTCGATTCCCGTAGCTTTGTCCGACGTGACGGGTTGTCACACGGTCTACGTGTTGTCCTTTTTCCAAAACTATATAATTCTCAAAACATTCCCCAAAACAAGATAGAATATTCAAAAATAATCATAACATATTTTAACCTCAAGTTTATCTCATGCCTTTAATTTTCCATCATAACATATAATAACCCATAATTACCTCAAAAGTAAGGATCATATAAACCCTAATGGTTACCTTTATAACTATTACCTGAACTTCCACATCGATTGGTCATCTCGTACATGATGCATTACAGAACATACCAAGGTTCAAGTAGTTGATCATGAATCCTTGATAGTTGGTTTAGAACAACCATGAGTTTCCTCATTGAATACCCCATTTCATCCAGTCTCTTAATCATAGAACCACCACAGTTTCCTTCAAACCTATTGTCACTTTGGTTCCTGCTGGATCCATCCATTCACTAAAAACAGAAATGTCAGTGTGAGTATATCAACAAAACCATCATGTACTAATGAGGGAGATAACCACTAAGATATAATTACTCATTCACTTTATCTAAAACTAGTACTCTTTCTAAAATCCTATCCATTATGGTACTGTCACTTATGCTTAGAGAATACCCTAACCTCTAAAGTTATCTAAACCGACCTCTGATACCAACTATAAGGCCCAAGCCGTAAACCTTACTTAATATTGAATTAAATGAATAATTCACATTGAGGATCTTTTCAGGTTTAGAGTTTTAGAGAATTAGGACATAACTATTACATCTCAAAAGATTACAAAGTAGAAACTTCTACTAAGTTTCCATAAAATAAAAACTCTTAAAAAGAAACATGTCTTGTTCCATGTTTTAGGTAGCATGACTTTTCCTTGATCCCATCCTTGACCCTATTCCATGTTAAGTCCTGTGAAAAACATTTCAAAAACTTGGGATGAGCATAAAAAGCTCAGTAAGGGATACACAAAGAATGAAAACTGTTATCTTTTCAAAACAACAAGTAAACCATGTATACATTATCAAAGTAATACTTTTCACCTTTTTGAAGTAGTAAAAACTCTCCACTGAATAAAAGTTCATTACTTACCCTTCTGTAACCAAAATATTACCATAAAACCCATATAAAGATCACATAACATATAAAGGTAACTTGGGACATAAACATACTTAAGTTTAATAACCATAAGGTCGACTTCCACACATATCACTTAATGGAATAGACATTCGGCCAACTTCCATACATACTTAATGGAATAGCCATACGGCCGAATTCCATACCCAATGCATTGGAGGTTATAACGTAACCACCCGTCCTGGTATTCACGGCACCACCCGTCATAATGTCCAAGTACCATTATAAAATCATAAGACATTAAACAAATATAATGGAAAGAAAACATTTCCACATTTCGATCACAATATATCACTTAAATATATCGACATAAAAAATCCTTTATAAAAACCATTTTCAATACCAACATACATAAAAGAGTATATGGTATTTATTTCATTTTAAAAAACATTACGACTTGTTGAGGAAGCCAAAGACCAAATAATACCCGCGGCGGCGGAAAAGGTCGTTGTCACCGCGTACGTTAAAAGAAACATTACTTTTTGTCATTTAGTAAAATGATTCGTATAAAAAGATTTCTTTTAAATAAAATTAAAAGTAAAAGGGGTTTATACACCGTATAAAAGAAAGTTGTGTGTAAAACTAAATATGCCTCAATGAAAGGAGATTGAGACGAAGTCCCTTACAAAGTCGGTATCCTTAGATTAATGATAAATCAATTATATGATTATGTGTGAAAAATACGAATACACAAAATATAAGTGGATACTAAGTGTAAAACAATCAGAGGTCATTCAAACATAATCATGGAAAAACAAAACCAATGACATAGATATTTAACTCAATGAAATGAGATTGAGTTATGATTTCCGATACAAGTCCGTCTAAATGACATAAGAATTTATCAATGAGATGATTATGTGTAGAAATAGTATATCCACACAAAGGTTTGTGGAAAATACAACATAGAGATTCCACACATAATCTTGGCATAATAAAATCAAGAATTATAGGTTTAACCCAAAGAATTGAAAGTGGGTTAAGAAGTTCCCTTACAGAAATTCGACAGCCTAACAACGTCACTTCAAAACTTATAAAATGAGTTGATGAGAGATAAAAAGGGTATCTCATCACTTGGACATAAAATTTACATTAATAAGGATATAGAAGAACATATCTCTACATAATATTATGTGAATTAAAATACATAACAAAATAAGTCTTTTAAAAAGAGGAGGGTGAAAGGTTCCCTTACCGACTTGGCTAACTTTCGAAACGTACACCCCATTGAAGAAAGGTCATACAATGAATATGTAAGTACCCATAAATGAAATTATATTACACAAAGAGTATAATAATGGGAAGTACATACACCACTAAAAGGAAATGGTGGCAAATGTATCATAAATCTCACGGGAATAAAAGTGAGATGAAAAATTCCTTACGAAAACTCGGCAGCCTAACGACGCCACTTCAAACTTCCAAAATGGATTGATGAGAGAGAATAGGGTCTCTCATCATATGAACATAAAAATTACAGTAATATTAATATAAAATAATATCCCAATAACAATAAATATGAGATTTAAAAGGAATGACATAAAAGAGTGTACTTTAAAAGAAAGAGAGGAGTCAGATCCCTTACCTCGGGTCCGACTTGACTCGATCGTTCTTTAATATCCTGAGTAATAAACTTGAGTTAATTTATACTTCCTTAAGAACCTTTTTCAAGTTCATTATTCCTTTTATATCACTTATTACCATGTCATAAACATTATGTACTCATTTATGTTAATAATGTTTGTTTTTTCGATATTTGGTTCTTAAGTCGAAAGTGGACTTCTTACAATTACATGTTGTTCGTGTGGTCAAAGGTTCATTATATACAGAATTTTATTCATGATGTATATATCATATATATCATATATATCAAGTATATTCATGCATTTATAATATTACATAACATTTAGAGTTAAGAAATGAAATGCACCGTTCATGGAGACGGTAAGCCGTACGTACGCATGAACGCTACTTCCATTTCTGTTTCATATTTAATGGAATTAAAACATAATTATACATAATAGTATTTTAATTATAGTATGGTATCATATATAATATCATTAAATATATCCTTTATACGTACCACATATGGTATCAACGAATCAAATCACTTTGAGGGGGCGGTAGTCCAAACTTCCTTAAATGAAGATATCGCGTTTACCCATAATGGAAACCATAAAGGTATGCCATAAATGAAAAATACATAAGATTAAGTAAAACATAAACATATTATATATCATATATAAATATAGTTTCATCTTAATGGCCACCTTTGAAGGTGTTAGAAGAATGTTGAACAATCATCGTTTTGGGAGGCAGAAATTCGCCATCCACGGAAACAGTATGTTCTTTAACCATTAGATGTAGGTGTGTGTAAGTGTAGCTAGAATAATTCTTATAAAAACATCATAGTATATTTAATATACTGTATTTGTTACAAAATAAATTAATAAAAAGAGTTTAGGGGGTTGGAGAAGCAAAATAAAACAAAAGGACACAAGTGAAGACATTACCTTAAAATCAGAGAACTTCCTTTGATTTGAGCTCAAAGGCTTCCTTGGAAAGGATTCTGCCCAAAGTGAGGCTTCAAGAAGTTATATAGGGATGTTGAGAGATGCAATGGGCATGGGTTGGCCGAGCCAAAGACTTGAGAGGTGTGGGTAAGGAGGTAGAGTTTGTGGCCTTTTATAAGAGGAGAGGAGGGGCACTCTTGGAAAGGTATAAAATGTAACTTTATTTTCAAATGAGTTTCGGATTTTAATGGTCCCAAATTGATGTGTTTCGAGGATAAGGTGATAAGATTTCTAAATACACCCATACAATAGGTTTTGGACATGTTTAGGTTTTAGATTTTACATTATCTTTCCATTTTATTTAAATCGTTAAATAATGAGGTCATCGCTGCATTATCATGATGTCATATATAATTTAATTTATTTAATGTCTAAAAATTATAAAAAAATACTATGATTTAGGAAATCTTTTTATATTTCCAATTACTATTTATAGTCAAAAATATGACTTGTATAACTCCATGTAAAAATTAGTTTAGTAAAACATCTCATGTTTGTGTCATTTTTACTTTAACATTAAATAAAAAGGTATTTATGTCATTTTCCAACCAAAGTGGCTCCATGGGGTCCCTAAGTTGACCCATGGATTTTCTTGGTCGCCCATGACACATACAATTATGGTAGGACATGTTTATAGGTCATTTCATTTTTTTAAAACATTATTTTTACCTTAAACTACACTAATTACCTCTAATCGCGATTAAAAACTTAATAAGTTACTATTCACCGAAAAATTATTTTAATCCCATTGAACCACATTTTACTTCTTAATGACAACCATTTATGTCGGATTTTTGAAATTCAAAACACAAAGGCGGCAAAATTTCATTTAAACGGAAAAGAAGTTTTTATAAGTACCACTTAGTGGTTTCACTATTCATCAAAAATTGATGTTTTTCAGAAAATTACCAAAAATTCACCCTAAGCTATATTTGATATTCCAAATTCAAAAATTATGTATATTTTAAAAAATTCAAAACATATAAGTTGTATTAATTAATTTAATAATTAATTCCCGCTATCAAAACAAAAAGCGTGTTTTTATGAAACAAAATGTATCAAAAGATTGACACTAGTTTAAGTCCGATTTCAAAGTGAAATTAATTCCAACGACCACTATTGGATTAAATGGTAAAAATATATTCTAATTTTACTTTAAAAACAATTCAAAAGATAATATAATCATATAAATAAATTAGATTAAAAAGAGGTTTTGAATTAAAATACAACATTTTTCACTATTCATTAAAAATTGAACTTTTTCGGAAAAATACCAAAAATTTACACAAAGTAAATTTTGATGTCCATATTCTAAAGAAGGATTTTATTTTGTCAAATATAACACATAAAATTGTCAAAATGTGGATTTAAAAGAGGTTCTCCATCAAAAGGCGGTTAATCGACCTTTTAAAGAATATTAGAATGTTTACGCTTAAAATAGGATTCATTCGCATTTTTAATCCTCTAACATTTATTGTAAAAAGTAAAAATATTTGAAAAACATATAAAATCATTTTTTATATAGTTCTATTAATTCCCTCCATTACAACGGCTAGGCATTAACTACTATTTAAAATACTATTATTTTATTATTAGAGTGCAACGTAAGATTCCCAAGAAACTCGTTGTTGCGTATTGGGTACGCCATCGAGCATAGAATCCACTTTAAAGTTATATTAATATTTTATTCACAAATATGGATAAATATGAAAATGCCATACTCTTTTTTTACCTGGGGTGTTACATCCTTCCCCCCTTTTGGGAATTACGTCCTCGCAATTTTTAAAATTGGGCTTGGAAACTTCATTGAAAATCCCACACCGGAGAAAGAGTCAGTAAAAAAATCACTTTAAAATAAAGAAAGATAAGTACAAAGGTCACCCGAGTTAACCCATACTAGGATTCCAAGTACGAAAATATGGACATGGAAGAAAAAAACAAAGGGTCATGTTCTGATGGAGAGTGATAGTAAACATGTCTAGGAGGATGTTAACCATAAGAAAATCACAAACTTGTGATGGGTTAAACGGTATTCGATTCCCCAGTAGAAAAAGTTAACAGACAAATTTTTTGTTTTAAGTTACTCTTCATTAAGGAATTTATTTTTGATCTTAAGGAAACATACTTACTTGTCATGTTGACTTTCAACTTTTACTAGATTTCTTACACAAACTCATACTTTCCCCAAAAGACGAGTATTTAGGAAGACTTGTTCACATTAAGAGTACTATAATCAACTTCTAGAGGATCACCTAATCCAAAAAAGAGAACTATATAATTCCCATGTCTTTAGACTTTAACCAAAACCAAAACCCAAAAAGGTTAGTACAAGATCAGATAATCCAGAAAAGGATATCCCTTTATAAAAATAAAATCTATTCTTAATCTCCAAAATTTGTCCAACAAAACCCAAAGTTCAACGAGGAACATTCAATAAACAAATTGTCCATAAAATACTTCAAAGTAAACCAAACTAAGATTGAAACCCAAATATTTGATGGATTTAGTCACATAGTCTTCCAAGTTAAATCATAACATTTATCTCCAAACAACATCAGTTTCTCCTAAAGTCTCATATTGAAAAGTAATTAACCTAATCACATATCCTCCACGATAGGTTAATAAATTTCCATAGATAACCCAAAATTAGCTTACTCTTAATTCATAAAATAATATAACTAAAAAGAATTAGTCAAACTAACCATGGACTTCACGTAGTCCAGTGGTAGGTGATAAATACCAGTCGCACTTTGGTTGTGGGTTCGATTCCCGTAGCTTTGTCCGACGCGACGGGTTGTCACACGGTCTATGTGTTGTCCTTTTTTCCAAAACTATATATTTCTCAAAACATTCCCCAAAACAGGATAAAATCTTCAAAAATAATCATAACATATTTTAACCTCAAGTTTATCTCATGCCTTTAATTTTCCATCATAACATATAATAACCCATAATTACCTCAAAAGTAAGGATCATATAAACCCTAATGGTTACCTTTATAACTATTACCTGAACTTCCACATCGATTGGTCATCTCATACATGATGAATTACAGAACATACCAAGGTTCAAGTAGTTGATCATGAATCCTTTATAGTTGGTTTAGAACAACCATGAGTTTCCTCATTGAATACCCCATTTCATCCAGTCTCTTAATCAGAGAACCACCATAGTTTCCTTCAAACCTATTGTCACTTTGGTGCCTGCTAGATCCATCCATTCACTAAAAACAGAAATGTCAGTGTGAGTATATCAACAAAAACATCATGTACTAATGAGGGAGATAACCACTAAGATATACTTACTCATTCACTTTATCTAAAACTAGGACTCTTTCTGAAATCCTATCCATTAAGGTACTGTCACTTATGCTTAGAGAATACCCTAACCTCTAATGTTATCTAAACCTACCTATGATACCAACTATAAGGCCCCATCCTTAAAAATTACTTAATATTGAATTAAATGAATAATTCACATTGAGGATATTTTCAAGTTTAGAGTTTTAGAGAATTAGGACATAACTATTACATCTCAAAAGATTACAAATTAGAAACTTCTACTAAGTTTCCATAAAATAAAAACTCTTAAAAAGAAACATGTATAGTTCCATGTTTTAGGTAGCATGACTTTTCCTTGATCCCATCCTTGACCCTATTCCACGTTAAGTCCTATGAAAAACATTTCAAAAACTTGGGATGAGCATAAAAAGCTCAGTAAGGGATACACAAAGAATGAAAACTGTTAGCTTTTCAAAACAACAAGTAAACCATGTATACTTTATCAAAGTAATACTTTTCACCTTTATGAAGTAGTAAAAACTCTCCACTGAATAAAAGTTCATTACCTAACCTTCTGTAACCAAAATATTACCATAAAACCCATATAAAGATCACATAACATATAAAGGTAACTTGGGATATAAACATACTTAAGTTTAATAACCATAAGGTCAACTTCCACACATATCACTTAATGGAATAGCCATTCGGCCAACTTCCATACATACTTAATGGAATAGCCATACGGCCGACTTCCATACCCAATGCATTAGAGGTTATAACGTAACCACCCGTCCTGGTATTCACGGCACCACCCGTCATAATGTCCAAGTACCATTATAAAATCATAAGACATTAAACAAATATAATGTAAAGAAAACATTTCCACATTTCGATCACAATATATCACTTAAATATATCGACATAAAAAATCCTTTATAAAAACCATTTTCAATACCAACATACATAAAAGATTATATTGTATTTATTTCATTTTAAAAAACATTACGGCTTGTTGAGGAATCCAAAGACCAAATAATACTCGCGGCGTCAGAAAAGGTCATTGTCACTGCATACGTTAAAAGAAACATTCCTTATTGTCGTTTAGTAAAATGCTTTGTATAAAAATATTCCTTTTGAATAAAATTAAAAGTCAAAGGTGTTTATACACCGTATAAAATAAAGTTGTGTGTAAAACACAATATGTCTCAATGAAAGGAGATTGAGACGAAGTCCCTTACAAAGTCGGTATCCTTAGATTAATGATAAATCAATTATATGATTATGTGTGAAAAATAAGAATACACAAAATATAAGTGGATATTAAGTGTAAAACAATCATAGGTCATTCACACATAATCATGGAAAACAAAACCAATGACATAGATATTTAACTCAATGAAATGAGATTGAGTTATGATTTCCGATACAAGTCCGTCTAAATGACATAAGAATTTATCAATGAGATGATTATGTGTAGAAATAGTATATCCACACAAAGGTTTGTGGAAAATACAAAATAGATATTCCACACATAATCTTGGCATAATAAAATCAAGAATTAGAGGTTTAACCCAAAGAATTGAAAGTGGGTTAAGAAGTTCCCTTACAGAAATTCGACAGCCTAACGACGTCACTTCAAAACTTATAAAATGAGTTTATGAGAGATAAAAAGGGTATCTCATCACTTGGACATAAAATTTACATTAATAAGGATATAGAAGAACATATCACGACATAATAGTATGTGAATTAAAAGACATAACAAAATAAGTCTTTTAAAAAGAGGATGGTGAAAGGTTCCCTTACCGACTTGGGTAACTTTCGAAATGTACACCCCATTGAAGAAGGGTCATACAATGAATATGTAAGTACCCATAAATGAAATTATATTACACAAAGAGTATAATAATTGGATGTAAATACACAACTCAAAAGAAATTGTGGCAAATGTAGCATAAATCTCATGGGAATAAAAGTGAGATGAAAAATTCCTTACGAAAACTCGGCAGCCTAATGACGCCACTTAAAACTTACAAAATGGATTGATGAGAGAGAATAGGGTCTCTAATCATATGAACATAAAAATTACAGTAATAGTAATATAAAAGAATATCCCAATAACAATAAAGATGAGCTTTAAAAGGAATGACATAAAAGAGTGTACTTTAAAAGAAAGAGAGGAGTCGGATCCCTTACCTCGGGTCCGACTTGACTTGATCGTTCATTAATCTACTGAATAATAAACTTGAGTTAATTTCTACTTCCTTAAGAACATTTTTCAAGTTCATTATTACTTTTATATCACTTATTACCATGTCATAAATATTATGTAATCATTTAAGTTAATAATGTTTGTTTTGTCGATATTTGGTTCTTAAGTCGAAAGTGGACTTCTTACAATTACATGTTGTTCGTGTGGTCAAAGGTTCATTATATCCAGAATTTTATTCATTATGTATATATCATATATATCATATATATCCAGTATATTCATGAATTTATAATATTACATAACATTTAGAGTTACGAAATGAAATGCACCGTTCATGACGACGGTAAGCTGTACGTACGCATGAACGCTACTTCCATTTATATTTCATATTTAATGGAATTAAAACATAATGATACACAATAGTATTTTAATTCCAATATGGTATCATATATAATATCATTAAATATATCCTTTATACGTACCAAATATGGTATCAACGAATCAAATCACTTTGAGGGGGCGGTAGTCCGTACTTCCTTAAATGAAGATATCGCGTTTACCCATAATGGAAACCATAAAGGTATGCCATAAAAATAAAAATAAATAAGCTTAAGTAAAACATAAACATATTAGATATCATATATAAATATAGTGTCATCTTAATGGCCACCTTTGAAGGTTTTAGAAGAATGTTGAACAATCATCGTTTCGGGAGACAGAAATTCGCCATCCATGGAAACAATATGTTCTTTAACCATTAGATGTAGGTGTGTGTAAGTTTAGCTCTAATAATTCTTATAAAAACATCCTAGTATATTTAAGATACTGGATTTGTTAAAAAATAAATTAATAAAAAGAGTTTAGGGGGTTGGAGAAGCAAAATAAAACAAAAGGACACAAGTGAAGACATTACCTTAAAATCGGGTAACTTCCTTTGATTTGAGCTCAAAGGATTCCTTGGAAAGGAAAGGAGTTATAGAGGGATGTGGAGAGATGAAATGGGTAGGGGTTGGCTGAGCCAAAGGCTTTAGAGGTGTGGGTAAGGAGGTAGAGGTGGGGGCCTTTTATAAGAGGAGAGGAGGGGCAATCTTGGAAAGGTATAAAATGTAACTTTATTTTCAAATGAGTTTCGGATTTTAATGGTCCCAAATTAATGTGTTTATAGGATAAGGTGATAAGGGTTCGAAAGCCACCCATCCAATAGATTTTTTACATGTGTAGGTCTTATATTTTACATTATATTTCCATTTTATTTAAATCGTTAAATAATGAGGTCATCGCTGCATTATCATGATGTCATATATAATTTAATTTATTTAATGTCTAAAAATTATAAAAAAATACTATGATGTAGGAAATCTTTTTAGATTTCCAATGACTATTTATAGTCAAAAAATATGACTTGTATAACTCCATGTAAAAATTATTTTAGTAAAACATATCATGTTTGTGTCATTTTTACTTTAACATTAAATAAAAAGTTATTTATGTCATTTTCCAACCAAAGTGGCTCCATGGGGTCCCCAAGTTGACCCATGGATTGTCTTGGTCGCACATGACACATCCAATGAGGGTAGGACATGTGTATAGGTCATTTCATTTTTTTAAAACATTATTTTTACCTTAAACTACACTAATTACCTCTAATCGCGATTAAAAAGTTAATAAGTTACTATTCACCGAAAAATTATTTTAATCCCATTAAACCACATTTTACTTCTTAATGACAACCATTTATGTCGGATTTTTGAAATTCAAAACACAAAGGTGGCAAAATTTCATTTAAACGGAAAAGCAGTTTTTATAAGTACCACTTAGTGGTTTCACTATTGATCAAAAATTGATGTTTTTCAGAAAATTACCAAAAATTCACCCTAAGCTATATTTGATTTTCCGAATTCAAAATTTATGTACATTTTAAAAAATTCAAAACATATAAGTTGCATTAATTAATTTAATAATTAATTCCCGTTGTCAAAACAAAAAGCGTGTTTTTATGAAACAAAATGTATCAAAAGATTGACACTAGTTTAAGTCCGATTTCAAAGTGAAATTAATTCCAACGACCACTATTGGATTAAATGGTAAAAATATATTCTAATTTCACTTTAAAACCAATTCAAAAGATAATCTAATCATATAAATAAATTATATTAAAAAGAGGTTTTGAATTAAAATACAACATTTTTCACTATTCATTAAAAATTGAACTTTTTCGGAAAAATACCAAAAATTTACACAAAGTAAATTTTGATGTCCTGATTCTAAAGAAGAATTTTATTTTGTCAAATATAACACATAAAATTGTCAAAAAGTGGATTTAAAAGAGGTTTGCCATCAAAAGGCAGTTAATCGACCTTTTAAAGAATATTAGAATGTTTACGCTTAAAATAGGATTCATTCGCATTTTTAATCCTCTAACATTTATTGTAAAAAGTAAAAATATTTGACAAACATATATAATCATTTTGTAGATAGTTCTATTCATTCCCTCCATTACAACAGCTAGGCATTAACTACTATTTAAAATACTATTATTTTATTATTAGAGTGCAACGTAAGATTCCCCAGAAACTCATTGTTGCGTATTGGGTACGCCATCGAGCATAGCATCCCATTTAAAGTTATATTAATATTTTATTCACAAATATGGATAAATGTGAAAATGTCATACTCTTTATTTACCTGGGATGTTACATTATATGAATAAACTCAACTCAAATTCCATAATAAACTATTATATCTTAACTACGTGTAACTGCAACAAGCTAGATTGGGTCAACCAACCGTTTCAAGAGAGTCATTCTACCACAAGGCTTAAATAATTTCCCTGATCTCCATAGGCATGTGAAAATTACTGAGGGTATCAAATAAAGTTTTTGGGAATGATTTCAATCTTTAAACACATAAACCACAACACATATCCCATATAAAAATCTTGTATGAAATATCCATGTCTTGGATATCCATGAACATAAGTAAATAGTTCAATAATAATAACTAAACCAAAAAGAGTATAACATAATGAATGTAACTAAGCATCCCGACATCACATTATAAAACAAAAGTTATATTATATACAACATCATATATATAAAACCATAATAAAAAAGATAGTTTGATATGTTCGATACATAAATATCCTAATATCACCACTAGAGGATCCCCAAAATTCTTTACATGAGTTTACCCTAGTTAGGAAAAACCAAGTCTACATACAACCATATGATGTATATAGGTTATAATGAAAAATCCTAGTATGATGCCAACATGAATCTACATAATATATTTCACAATAAAAACCATTAAAACTAATTTGAAAATGATATTAAGATAACACCATTTTAATAAAATAGATTTTGTTTCCCAAAAAAAGAATTTGGAAATACTTTTCATTTCCCTTTAATTTTTATAAAGTTGAACCAAAATTTTAAATTAGAAAAAAACATGGAAAGTATGAAACATATACAAGAGTAATATGACATATCATCATGTATAAATGTTGATAAAGTAAATATCACAATAATATGTCACGTGAGATCTAAACTTTAAGACACAAAAAATAAAATAAAGGGGTAATAAAGGACCTCTCTCATATAACACTTGGTGCCTATGTGAACCTAAAAAAAATAACCCTGACTTATCCTATACCCCACTTGAGTGACATTACCCTGAACAAGGAATGGATTAACTAGGGTAAATTTTAAGAGAACAATATAATATAGTGTATCACTCATGAAAGTTACCTAAACATTCACACAAGGATTCCATGTGCAACACATTAATAATTAATTCTCAAAACATAGCCATCATCATACAACCACATAACTGAAAAACCATTTACATGAAACCAAGGATCTAAAATCAAGGAAAAATCATTCATAAAGAAATATCCTTATAAAACATCTTTTTAAAATACATATGGAATCAAAATACCCTTTAAAATATTTTACCAAAAACCTTATAGGGATAAAACTAGTTTTAGAGTGAACACCATTTAAAAACTAAGTAAAACGCCCAATTTTGTCCAAATAAATGTTAAAAACCAAAAATATAAATCATAAATTAGTCATCAATAACATATTTCAATCAAAATATTCTAATAATTACCATTAAAAATTTCTAGTGGTAATATATTTCCAAGTAAAAAATAATTAAGTAGAGAAACCAACCTCACACCCGTCATAACCTCAAAACCTTCTTAAAATAATAAGAGATTCAAGAGAAAGGTATCCTTACACACCATATAAACTATGTGATACAATATTTAAAAAAATGCATAGATATAAGCCTGTAAACCATGAACACCTAGGAAAAAGAGAAAATAATTAAATGGAATAATATATAACTAGAAGAAAATTCGAGAAGAAAACGAAGAGGAATAAAGAGTTTCCTTGAAGGAATCCACTAGAATCAATGGGGAATCAGTAAGGGAGATTGAAAGAAGAAACCTATAGTTGGGAAAATCTTATTGGTTGACCAAATGGGAATGATGAAGGTGAAAATGATTTTAAATAACATAAGGATAAAATAGAAATTTCATAATTTTAAAATTTGGGTAGAATACATGGTTTGGGAAACTAGACACCAATCGTGTAGAGGACACTGTGAAGGATAATCCATATATTAGGGTCTATAATAGGGTTTATCCTAGACCAATCATTAACCATTTACTACCTACAATCCCTACTCATATGTATTAAATTGGGATGCATGGGTTGGGAAACTATGTTCCAACCATGCCTATGGCACTTGAAAAATCCTCCCTCTACATATGGTTTGTGTGCACGATTAACACTAAATATGGTATAACCATAAACCCAAACAAGATTCCAAATTTTCAAACCCTTGAACATAAAACATTAATAGTCCAAAAAAATAAAATAAACAAAATAAATATTTAAATTTAATACTTACTAATGACCCGAGGGGGGGGTCACAATTCTCCAAACCATGCCACTTTATATCCCCAGAAAGTTCTCAATGATCCTCATTATAGAATAAGTGAGGTATTTTCTCTCTCATCAAGGCCCCATGATCCAATGTCTCTTGTAAATCTCCAATACACTACCATATTACAAAAACTAATATAATATATTTACCCCATAACACACTATACCGATTTTATATAACCCAGATAAGATGCTTTACCATGGTGGTGTCTGGTTAAAAATACATATCCTCTCACTCCATCACATGATATAGGTCTGGAAGATACTTATTCAACTAGTATACATGAAAAAAACCATTAATTGATGTCATCTGGGATTGTAGCTGATATGATACTCTCTGATATGCTCTAAAATCTCAAATGTCCCAATGTACCACAACAACAACTTACCTAGCTTTCTAAATCTATGATGTCTCAATAAAAGAGATATTTTAAGAACCACAAAATCACTAATGGTTAATTACAAATGATGAAAATTATGGTTTACATAATATTTTTGGAGACTCTGATCCATTTTCAATGTTTTTTGAATTAACTAAACCTTATCAATTTTCTCTTGAATGAATCCCAGTCCCAAAAAGAAACACTCACCCATTTCTACCCAACAAAGAGGGGGACAACATGGTCATCTATAAATATATTTTAAGGTATGTATATTTAATTTTTTATAATTATTATTATAATAAAATTCAAATAGTATTAGATGATTCTTCCATGATACACCAAAGTTGATCATGTATGATCAGAGCATATCCTCAAGAATATGAATAGATCACTCAGTATGACCATCCATCTGTAGATGATAAACCATGACCAATATCAACTAAGAAACCATAAATTACTAAAAAAACATCCAAAAATAAGAATTAAATCATGAGTCTTGATTAGAAAAATATCTAATGGAACACCATTAAGGCTCATGATCTCTTAGATATAAAGTTTTCCAAGCAATTTTACTTTCATCTACTCCATAATATGAAAAAATGAGCCAATTTCTCTTACTGTTCATTAATCACCCATATATAATTATTACAACTTGGAGATAAATGTAATCCAATCACAAAATTTATGGATATCACATTCCTCTTCCATACTGGAATGAGAAGATATTACATTAATCACAGAGGCTTCTGATGACCAGCTTTAAGTTTCTAATGGGTAAGGCACCATAAATTGAATTCAACAACCACCTTCTTCATACAAGACCACTAATATCATAATTTTAGATAATAAAATTTCTTGGTATCAATATGGTTCACTAACCAACTAAAGTGGTTCTCTCCTTCCATCACCTATAGTCTTGAGGTCAAAATAACAACCAACCTCTTTTTAAAACAAATGGAAACATTACAAGTTTGAGACCAATCACCCGAGGTCTCATCACCATTTAATTTTTTTTATTCATTGAAAATTTGGATATTATGTTAAATCAAGATGAATTTGATTATACAAGGAGAGTGTGAATTGAACACTTTCTAATAATACATGATCATCCTACCCTTTCAAAACATGATTCAACTTGGAAAATAAGCTCATTGAATTCCAATAATCCTACAATTATTTCACTATTAGAGTTAAAAACTTTTGGGTGAAGGAATCAACCACCACATTCACTTTCATAGGGGTGCAAGATAAATTAAGATCAAAGTTAATAAGATATTACACTTAGATACTTTATTGAAAATTTAAATCCATATGGGAGAAGATGAACTTCAAATCATTATAATTAGAATAGAGAGTAAAATTCTCTCTGAAGAGATAATGATTCTATATATTTAATTCATGCATAATCAACACAGATTAAAGGTCACGGTTGGGGTGGTATTTTATCTCATGTGGGTGTAATTAGTGATATCCATGTTCCACAACATGATCACACTGGATCAGAACACACCCCAACCCCATAGCTAATGCATCACAATACACTGAGTAGATCTCACCAGGTTCCAAAATAATAAAAATATTATCTAATTTTAGTATAAATTTAAACTACTTAAAGGATCTAAAATTTTTTATCTGATTTAAATATCACTCACTTATAGGTGGAATCCATCATGGGAGATTCTAATTTAGAGAAATCATGAAAAAATAATTGATAATATCTATCATTCTTATAAAAATTATAATATAAATACCTTCCTAGGTATTTCCCAAGATATTACCACTCAAATATTTTTAGGGTCCATTGAAATTCCCTTCTCTAATACTACATAAACCAATAATTTCATTTCCAAGATCTAAAAATAACATTTAGATACCTTGGAATACATGTAACGATCCTTCAAGGTTCTTTAAATAACATTTAGACAGTCTAATGAACTTTATTCATCTTAGAGTTAATGAAGATATCATCTTTGAACACCATAAAAAAGTTTCAAGATACCAGTGGAATATTTAAATAATAAAATCCATTAAAACAATAGAGGAATTAATAAGGGTAAATGGAATTATAAGATACTCATAATTTCCATGCCTACTCTTGAATGAAATCTTAAGAATATCCACTTCCTTTACTCTCAGCTAGTGCTATCATGATTTGAATTTGATCTTAGAAAACCATCTCACTCCCTTTAGTTGGTCCAAAATATCATCAATTTTAAGTAATGGTTACTTCATATTGATGGTCACATGATTGATCTGTCGATAATTAATGCATATCCAAAGACTTATATCCACCTTCTTTGAAAAAAAACAGATGATTCACATGGTGACATACTCGGATGAATAAAACCCTTGATATCAAGATCCTACAAATAGAAATTTAATTCCTTTATATTATTTGGTCATATTTGATAACATAGAAATGAAATGATATTAATACCATGGAGTAAATTAATAGAAAACTCCAGCTTCTGTTGGGGAATAATCCCATAGAAATAATCAAGAAAAACCATGGGATACTTTCCCACCAACATAAAAAATTAACCATATGAACTCTAATAAACCAAATAAAAAAGAAAATTGGATATTTGACATGAAACCAATCCAATATCTGGAATAAAAGGTCCTTCCCTATATAGTCTTAGATCTTACCCACCTTATAAGACATGTCTGTTTCCATCAGGATAAAGTAATATGACCTTATAATGGTAACAATTAATATAATCTTTAGAGCTAACCTTCCAATACATACCAAATATAAGATAAAATATATCCAGATCAATAACTAGAAAATTCCACATGATCTCAATATCAGTAACTATCACATGACACTTAGGGAATTTTAATCCTTACTCCTTCCTCTTTTACTAAGGAGTAGAAATATACAATGAATATTTCATCAAATTTGATTGTAATACCAACCCATAAATTAATTTAGATAAAATAAAGGAATGAGATACACATATTTTAAATAAATATAAGGATATAAAAGAATAAATAAATACCATACCTCTAACAGTCACTAACCCGACATCAAATTCCTCAACCACATGCTCTATTGAATATAAACACCTAGATTTGGTCCCACTATGAGACATATTAGTAGGATAAAAATATCCCTTCATTTGAGGATTAGATCCTACTCTAATTTTTGAATATAATTACACCTAATATCTTCTAGTATAATAATACCCAACCTTAATACTTTGAGTAGGGTTCCTACAAAAGTGCGGCAAATGACCCTGCCACCCACACTGATGGAAAATCTTGAGAGCCTACTGGAAATATGGTTTAGTGTGATTCACTATTCTTAAGGTTCTAGGAGTACAAGAAGCACTGGATGGTGTATTTACAACTCTTATTTCTATTATAATCAATGATTAATCTGAGATGTACATCGATGATAAACTCCATGACCAACAGAATTAAATAAATGATTAATTGATGATTAAATTTCAGAATCAAAATACAGGATCATTCCATATTATTTATAATTAATTTAAATAATTAAAAATTACCTTATGATGAATTTTTTATTAATTTATTAATCTAAAAATGTAACTATTTCATACTGTAATTTTATTGCAGGAATCAAGTGAATATTTCCACTTGTATTGATCCATATGTTCTCTAAAAACCTCCTAACACTGCCATTGGAATCTCTAGGTACTAGCATGGAAGATCCTAATGCTTTCATCATTTGTCTTTGATCATCTTGAGAATATATTTAAGGAATATCCCCCTTAAATATTTTTATAATTGAAAGTGGTGGTGAATGAAGATCTTTCTCTATTATTGATAGAATTCTTGAGGGATCTATCTAGGGCTTCGAGAGAATTCTCTCTGGATGTCATTGTGAAAAAAAGAAATGGAAACCCTTTAAGAAATAATATAATTGAGTTTATATACCATTAGGGTTAAAAGATAATAATTAAATATGCACCCTTATTATTTTTATTAATCCCCATAGAACCACATGTCTATAATAGTAATAATAATATTATTTCTTCACTTGTGAAAAACTCATGAATTAAATTAAGTATTATTTTATTAAAACAATATTAATTATGTATTATTTCTCATTAGAACATTAAAATTGGTTCTCTATTTCTCCATAATATTTATCAGTCCTTAAATAATAAAAATTTATTTAATAAATAAATACCACTTCATAATTCATCAATAAATAAATAAATATTATTGTTGGACCCTCTATGATAATGTTTTTTTCATAATCACAAATAATTTCAATATACAGATGATACTATTTAATTCCATTTTAATATCTCTAAGTAAATAAATTATGTCATACAGAAAAATATACTTAAATAATTCAATAACCTATATTCATGAATAAATATGTTTACAAGTGTATTTATACATGTAATTTTGGATAACACTTAGTCTTGTAATGATTTGTGTAAGATAGAAACTTTGTAACCTTTTTAGATTCCCTAACACCGATGTCTGACACACCGAAGATTGACAGACCGAAGATTGATAGACCGAAGTCGACACACCGAAGTCGACACACCAAAGTCGACACATCGAAGTTGACACACTATTGTTCGACACATCAAATATTGACAGACCAATGATTGACAGACCGAAGTCGACACACCAAATTCGACACATCGATGTTCGACACACCGAAGATTGACAGACTAAAGATTGACATACTGAAGTCGACACACCGAAGTCGACACACCGAAGTTGAAAAACCAATGTTCGACACACCGAAGTCGACACACTAAATATGAAACACTAAAGTCAACACACCAAAGATGACACACCGATGTTGACACACCGAAGATGACACACTGAATTCAACACACCAAAGATGACACACCGAAGTCAACACACCGAATATGACACACTGAAGATGACATACCAAAGTCGACACACCGAAGTTGATAGACCGATGTTACGAAATGAAAGACAATAGATCGAAAATGACTCATCAATAGTCATAAATAACTATTTCAATTTTATTAATTCAAATTTATTTCTAATGGTCATATTTAGACAAATTAATATTTCTGACATTATTTAATGTTGTCTGTAGGAATATCCGTAGACAGTATGAGGTACATGCATGTGCATAGATCTTTATGCATAGTAGACCTTGACGTATAAAAGGACTTCAATAATATCTCAATAAGAGACGGAGACATAGATATATACAGATACACATAGATCTTGGAGAACATGCTGAAATATAGACTGTGCAAACTCAGAATATTGAAAAAGAGAAAAACTTAAAGATTGGGATCACCTAGAAACTACCTACTGGATCTTGTTGAATATCCACAAAAAGAAGAGATGAACTCTTTCACAAGAAACTACGACACTCTATTTCTAAAATCAACTTTCAGAAGAGGACTCAAATATCATTTCCTCAACATCCGTTGAATCTAGAGCATTACTGCAAAACACACAGAGAATTCTAAACCCTATTCTCTTTTATAACTCTATTTTGTTATGATCATTTCTATTTTGAGCAGTGTGTATATCTGTTTGAATCTCACACACTGTCTCCTGAGCTAAACTGGAGGATAAAAAAATATCCTAACTCTCAATCTCTTGTTACACTTGTATCCCATATAGAACTGTGGAAGAGATCCTGTGAGATCTGTTTATTTGTTTTTACCATGAATAACTGTGGTAGAGTTCAAGTGTGACTTGGATAGTCTTTGTGCTGTTGTGAACCCCGATCCAGGGTGTGGATCAAAAGTTTATTAATATAAACTGCTTGGTGGTGGGTGATCACCAAGTAGAGAGGACTAAGTCTCTGCTTGAGACTAAACCTCTTATTTTATCTTCTATACTGTTATTTTTTATTTGTTATGTATTTCTGGAATTAAGATAAACTGAACTTTGATAGTTAGTTTAGAAAGTGTTTATATCTGTTTTGAATTAGTAGGTTTGTTTCAAAAGTTTTACTAATCTTTAGATTGGGAAAGATGAGAACTAATCAATCTTAATAGAACCAAATTGAACCTTTAAGACTTTTATAAATTCACTAAAAAATAACTTTGTGTTTATTTTCATAGGTGGATATTATTTTTTAAAGAACCCTTTTTAACAGAAATTTTTATAGATACTCAATTCACCCCCTCTTGATTCATCTACTCCAACCAACAACTATATACACTAAATAAAAAAAAGTATTAAATACTATGCTCACAAAATATTCTCTTGAATAACCAGTGATGAAATATATAAAATAAATAATACATGAATAAATATTAAACCAGGTGCGGGAATAATATTTAATCAAAATTTTCAATAATAAATAATAATATCATTTAATTGAGGTTCTAAATAAACTTAGTGTTTGAACCTCATAGACTCTTTCTCAGTGACATTAGCCGAAGCAACCCAAAGTTCAAGGTTAACATATAACAACACACCAAATAACCCATAGAGAAATAATTTAATGTATCAATGAAATAAAACCTCATATGTATGCTTACTATATAATATGATACCCTTATCATGATATCTTTAATCAAATAGGTTTCATGTCAGTTCTATCAACCTATGCGATCAATGTCTCTTTCTTTGATTTTTTTTAATTTGAACTTGCCTACAGAATACCATGACCATGGATTTATTTAGGATATATAATTTCCATCAAAGGGCCTAATATATAAAATTAAATTAAATAAATTAAGGGAAAAATCCTTTCTCACATTATTCATTAATGAAATATTACCCACAACATAACCAATTTATCATACTTCTATATGAACATATGCCATCATAGTTTTCATCAATACATGAAAGTGTGTGACTCATAACATCCATTAATAATAATATAAAAATTGAAGTGCCAATACACACATCTATAGATAAGAACATCCAATGACACATATAAATATGGATTTTCTACTTGTGGTCTCGTTATCATAATCTCCTACACTAGAAATTACCAAAGGAATGCACCATGAGAAGGTGCATAAAAGTCCTATGAGTATCCACCCCTAATAGTCTATATCATTTGTGTCCCTAAAATGTATTCATCCGACTATAAAATATATTTTTATGAATACTATCGTGACACTTTTGAGTTCTCATCACAGTAGGGAACTTTATAACCTTTAAATGTGAAAATTACTCTTAGGACATTATCAAATACTATGTAACACATAAGAATAATCATGATGTGATAAGAAATTTATTAATATTAAAAATTATGAATATAGGTAATCATAAAGTACATAAAATTTGGTTCTTGGGAACCAACTCCAATAGACTCCCACTTTCACTAAAGCCAACTACTAACAACCTTCAGTCCACTAGCTCTCACATGATACTCATGATTATGTTGATATAATGATTTAGTCAAGGGTTCAACCACATTTTCTTTCATGGAAACTTTTCTTACTACAACTTCACCTCTTTGAGAAAAATAAATCAAGAGGTGATACTTCTAGAGTATGTACTTTGTCTATTGGCATGACCTTGACTCTTTTTAAAGAGATAACACTACAGTATTATCATCATATAATGTGATAGGTTCATTACTTCTAGGTACCACATCAAGATCCTAGATGACGTTTTTCATTAAAATGACTTCTTTGGATGTATGAAAAGCTCATATATATTTATACTCCACTATAGAATTAGTAAAAAATGGATTCCTTGAACTCTTCTAGCTCACAAATCCTTCATTGATATTGAAAACATATCCAGAAAGAAACTTTAGATCATTCTGATATGTTTGAAAACTATCATTAGTATAACACCTGATAACTTTCACCTCATCTCCTATATATACTAGGAACATATCCTTAGTTCTTCGTAGATACTAAAGGATAGCCATAACAATAGACCAATGCTATTATCATAGACCATTTTGATATTTTGCAACCATGATCAATGCATATGAAACATCAAGTATATCAAATGACATGGAATACATGATTGATTTTATTGCTAAATCATATAGGATATTACTCATTCTCTATTTCTCCTGTTGTATCTGAGGAAAAATTTTCTTGGATTAATGTATACCACATGGAACTGAAAACAATAAATTATTGGATTGATCCATACTCAATCTGTTTAGTATATGGTCAGTGTATGCACCATGAATTAGTCCAAGAAGCTTCTTAGATCTATCACGAATGATATTGATCCCTAGAATATAGGCTGATTCACCTAAGTCCTTCACGAGTAAATACTCATTTAATTAGTCCTTAATAGAATGTAATAATAGTATGTCATTTCCAATAAGTAATATGTCATCTACATATAATACTATTATAATGACTGTATTCCCACTAAAATTATTGTAAACACATGGCTTACATACACTCTTAATGAAACCAATTTCTTTTATAGATTCATCAAATCAAATGTTCTATGACCTGGATACTTGATTCAACCCATGAATGGATCTTTTCAACTTGAATATTTTTTTGGCATCACCTAGAGTCACAAAACCTTCTAGTTGTGTCATATAGACATCTTCTTGAAGGTTCCCCTTAAGGAAATATGTTTTTATGTCCATCTATGAAATTTCATAGTCATGGTATACTTCTATAGTAAGTAGAATTCTGATGGATGTAAACATGGAAAATGGAGAAAAGGTTTCATCATAGTCAATTAATTGATAGTGTTTAGACCTTTTAGAAACTAAACTTTCTTTATAGGTACTTAATTTAACTTACATGTACAATTTTAATTTGAATAGAAATTTTCACCCAATAGGATTTACATTAACTGATAGATTAACCAGAACCCAAACTTGGTTATAATATATGGAATTTATTTTCGAATTCATGGATTTTTACATCTTATATCTTTTGAGCTCTCTACTTCTTCTTTGTATGATAGAGGTTCATTGTTATCAACTAATAATGAGTAACTAACTTTGCTGACTAGAAAACCATATCTCTCTAGTTATCTTACGTCTCTGATATTCATATACTGTACTTTTGCATTATGAACAACTTCTTACATGGGAAAAAATGGAATATTTTCCTATACAAGATCTTGTGTATCTTTAGAATCAACTTCATTGAATTCAATATTTATCCCACTGTCCTTCTTTATGATGTACTCCCTTTAATGAAAGTCATCATATTTGGAAACATTCACTTTCTTGTTTGAGGGGTTGTATAGGTAGTATCCCTTTGTTTCATTTGTATATCCTATAAAGACACACTTGATGCCCTGAGGTTCTAATTTTTTATTTGAGATGAACTTAAGAAATATCTCACAATCCCATACATGTGTATGGGAAAAAATAGGTTTCTTTCTAATTTATTGGTTGAAGGGAATTACATTTTACTCTTTAGTTGGTACTTAGTTTAGTGTGTATGTTTTAGTTTGTAATGAATATCCCCAAATGGATAATGGAAGATATGTATGACTCATAATCAACCTTACAATGTCTATAAATGTATTTTTCATCCTTTCACTAAAATCATCCCACTATGGTGTGTAAGTAGATTGCATTGAGAAATAATCCCAAACTCCCATAAAAAGTCAATAAACTATTAGTTAAAATATTCCCCACCTTGATCTGATCGAAGTTTCCTTATATTATTTCCAAGTTGATTCTCTATTTAATTCTTGAATTCTTTTAATTTCTCAAAGGACTTGGATTTATACCTCATCAAGTATGAATATCCATATCTACTTAATTCAACAATAAATGTTATGAAGTAAGAATACCCACCTCTAGATTCTTCTAGAAATGTTCCACACACATAAGTATGTACCAATCCTAGAGTATCAAGGGAAATTTAAACATGTACACCGAATGGTGGTTTGATCATTTTTCCTTATAAATAAGAATGAAATATTTCAATTTTTTATCTCAAAAGTGTCTAAATAACCACATTGATAGACCTTTATCAATTGTTTCTCGTTTACATGACAAAAATAGTGATGCCATTATTAGACATATATGTTTCTTGCGAACATGATTTGTTATCAATTTCAAATACTTGGTTTTCATAATTTAATACATAAATACCATTATTTAAATGTACCATACCATAACATATGTTTTCCTTATAAAAGAAACAATTTTTATTTCCAAATTTGATACCATCTATGTCTAGTTAGAATGCAAAAATTATGTTCAGGGTAATTATTGGTACATAGTAAAAATTTCGTAAAAACAATATCATTCCTATTGTAAATTAAAGGCAGAATTATCTAATGGATAGATTTGAGAGTCTCTAAACATTGGTAGCTCACAAATACACCTATCCTCTAGAAATATTTCAAAATCTACTTGGTTCATACATTTGGATTCATATGTGGGCACCCCAAGTTATATCTAATACCTAATGTGTAGATATTGAAAGATTACACTCAATAATGAACACACCTTTATGTTCCCCTAACTTATGGGTGTAGTTCTTCTTCTAGTGGCCTTTCTTACCACATGAAAAACATACTTCTTCTTTTTTCCTTTCCATTTATTTAGATCTTCCTCTTCTTGTAAGGATGAAGCTCAAGAGATTTAGACTTTTTACGAGTCCTGGTCTCATTTTCCTTATTATTCATTTTCTTATTCACTATAAGTACCATGGGTTTTTCATACCCCATGTCATTATCTACTTTATGAATCAGTGTAAGAAGTTAAAAAAGAATATTCTCATTATTTCTCATGCTATAATTAAAAATAAAACTAGAGAAGGATTTGGGTAGTGAGGAAAGTATGAGATGTGCACAACTCATATGGGAATTTAATCTCCAAGATGTCTAAGCATTCAATGTATCCAATAATCTTTATTACATGAAACCCAGAAGGTACTGAATCTCTAATCTGGGTTGTAAATAGATCATTGGAGTTCTCATATCTCCCTTTTCTCTCATTCTCTTAATAGAGATCTTGAAGGTGATAAGTCATGATATATGCATCCATGTCCTCATGTTTCTTTAGAATATTATTGGTAATGGATGATAGAATGAAACATTAGATTTTTTGGAATCATCTAGATGTTTATTATAGAGAGAAAACTCTCCTCACTGGATATTTTTATAGGGGATTTAAGAATAGTTTCTTCCAGAAAATATAATTTCCCTTCATGGCATAGGATAATATACAAGAACCTTTTCCATTATTTTAAGTTAGTGATGGTGAAAAGGTTATAATTCTCATATATGGATTATAGTTAAATGTTTGAAGTCATATTTATTACCATTTCTTCAAATAAGGAGAGAATAATTTTAGTTCTTTATGTGATAAAAGTAGATTATAAAAAAATATTATATTTATTAATCTCCCACTATTTTTATAAAAACCCAACAACCCCTACCATTGGATTTTAAATATCCCATTTCTTAGACATTATAGTGGCAAGGATCCATATTCCCCTTCTCATAACCCCGACTTTGTCCGGTCAAGCAATTTTAAGGGTTTTAAGTAGGCATTAAAATTCCGATAGTATTAAATCACAGTTCTTTGATTTTTTGAGTGTACTTTCCAATATATAAATCCTTCAATTATATTTAATCAAAATTTGTATCTTAGTTACACAAATTCACACTTAAAAATTCAACCCTTGATGTAAAATAATTTAATTCAACCCAAAACTTCATGTTAGGGTTACCTAATAATTAAAAGCACCTCGAATTTGGCCGATCAAGAACTTTGAACTATGGTTCAATTTTAACTTAAGTAGTGGAATGATATATCTAATTAATATATAAAATTTAGGGATTTTTATATTTATTCATAATTTTCCCATTTTATATTTATTACATTCTTGTTAATGTTAAGTGTATTTACTTAAGTGATTAACCATGACTTAGATAAAATTTAAACATAATCCAATTTATTTTAGTTTTATCTTGAATGTTTTTCAATTCATTAATAAATGTGATCACAAAAAAACATCCATATGAAATAACCATAAAACTTGATAGAAATAAAATAATAGTGTTATGATCATGATATTTTACTAATGTTTAGTTTATCTAGTATATTATCAACTAACCTTCAACTGAGGGGAAAATCACCTTGAACCATTTTATGGTTCATGTTTCAATTTTACACCTATCTACTTATGTATCTCTCTTTGATTGGTTTCACCTTAGCTCCAAACTTGAACCACCTCTAATAGCTTGGGATATCCATCCATTATATATGATTTTAATCACACATAGGTGAGGGTAACCAAATGATTGGTTAAGGGGTTTAGATAAAAGAAACCATGGGCTCACAGGCCCTTACATAATGAGAGGAGGGATGATGCATAAGGAAATAATTTAATTTAATAATAAATTAAAAGGAAACCAATTACATACAAAAATATGGTCTATGATTATGATCATCCACATACATTCAACTAATTACAAATGTAATAAAAATAAAATAAAATTATAATCATTACTTTTTAAGATAAATCACCCTTGAATAAATTAATTATATTATTTAATTAATCAACTATTTTATCTTAATTCTCATCCAATATTTCTTGAGATTATCATACATCATAATTTTAAAAAAATTAAATAAATTTATTTAAAATTAATTTTTTATGAAATATATACCTTGGAGGCAACATGGTGAGTACCCATCCAAACTACCAAACGTGTAATATATTCATATACTGTTTACTCATGCATCATGTGACATACATGAATTATCATTTAATGGCATGTATATAGTCAAATAAATGACACATGTGACACATGGTATTTATATTGCTTGTTATGTTTCAATGTGTGTAGATTCATGGCAGTAGTACGACTTATACATGATTTGCAGTTCCAAAAATTATGCATAAATTAATTATACATTTAATATATATATAATCCATCACATGGATTGAACATATTAAAATAAATAAAACATAAAACACATGTTTATAACATTTTAATAATATGAAAAATTAATTTTAATTATTTTTAATTTGGTAATATACATGGTGTGTACTATCCAGCTACACGGCGTGTATATTTCTTACTGTGTATCCGAAAAACATGCCTAGGGTCTCGGAGTGTAATAATTCCATGGAAAATAATGGAGTACAAATCATGTACATAGCCTACATGGTGTGTGGTATCTAAGTTACATGGTCACCAGTCATGTAGGTCATGTAATAGAATACATAACCCATTTTGACTAATGAACTATACATCATGTATGAATGTTATACACTGTGTAGTCTAACTGACCATGCACCAGCCTTGCCTGATCAATATATGGTGTATTAAATACAAACCACATGTAATAAATTCATATGAATATAATTAATTTTTAATTAATTCTTAGCACATTAAACATGGGTGAAAGGTGTGTACCAATGGGCTACATGACATGTACTCTTATGCTAACTGGCCGTAGTCCTTAGTCCCTCTAGACAAGTTCTTCAAATGTAATTCATTCATAAAATTAATCATTTTGATTATATTTATGAGAATTAATAGGAAGAAGAGAAGATATTGTGATTCAGATTAAAGAATGATTAAATTGGAATTAAAAAATAATAATAAATGTATAAATCAATCAATGATATTTAAATAATTATAAATAATTATGCAACCCCTTTGATACCACTTGAAGGTTCTAGGCACAACGGAAGAACCATATAGTGCATTCCCAACTCATATTTTTATTGTAATAGATGATTAATTTGATATGTACATTAACGATAAACATCATGACCAATATAATTAAATCAACTATTAATTGAATATTGAATACGGGAACCAAAATTCATGATCATCACATATTATTTATAATTAATTTAAACAATTAAAAATTACCTTGTGATGAATTCTTTATTCATCGATGAATCTAACAATGTTCCTTAATCATGTTGTAGTTGCATTGTAGGAATCAAGTGAATATTCCCTCTAATGTTGATCCTCACATTCTCCAAAAACCTATAAATGTCACCATAGGAATATTTGGGTACTATCATGACAAAGCCTAAAATTTTCACCATTCATCCTTGATTGCCTTATGAATCTCTTCAAGGAAGGGTTCTCTTCAACATCTCTATACTTGAGAGTGGTGGTGGAGGATGATAACTCTCTATTATTGAGAGCATTCTTAGAGATAGATCTCTCTAGTTCGTTGAGATAATTCTATTTAGATGTCTTTGTGCACAACCGAATGAAATGAAAACCCTTTAAGAAATAATATAATTGAATTTATATACTGCTAGAGTTATAAAATAATAATCGCATATGAACATTAATTATTTTTATTAATACCTATGGAACCCCATGTCTATAATAATAATAATAATAATATTTATTAATATGTGCACAACTCACGAATTTAATTAAATATTATTTTTGAAAATAATATTGAATATATATTATTTCTCACTAGACCATTAAACACAGTTTTCCAATACTATAAAATATTTATCATACCTTGAATAATGAATATTTATTTAATAAATAAATATCATTGCATTATTCACCATTAAATAAATAAATATTCTATTCACTAAATAGAAAATAAATATTTATTAAATATTTTACTCACAAAAATATTCTCTCAAATAACTAGTGAAGAGATATAGGTGATCTAGAAAACATGAATAATTATTAAACCATGTGTAGGAATAATATTTACTCAAAATTTTAAATAATAAATAATAATATTATTTAATTTATGTTCTCAATACACTTAGTGTGTGACCCTCTAGGACTCTTTACCAGTGGATTTAGGTGGAGCAACCCAAAGTAAAAGGTTAGAATATAACAACACTATTAGGTACCCATAAAGAAAGAAGTTAATGTCCCAATGACATAAAACCTCATATAGATGCTTATAGTGTAATATAACCCATTTATCATGATATCTCTAATCAAGAAGGGTGTATGTTGGTGCCATAAACCTATTTTTTTGATGTCTCCTTATTTGAATTTTCAAAATTTGAACTTCATTACATAACATCATGGATAAAGATTTTTCTAGGATATATAATTTTCATAAAAGGGATTTAGATATCAACTTCCATTAAAGAACATATGGTACAAATCCTTTAAAACATTATACATTAATGAAATATTACTCATGACACAACCAACATATCCCACTTCACTGTGAACATAAGACATAATGGTTTCGGTCAACACATCAAAGTGCGTGACTCATAATATCTATTAATAATAATATTAAAGTCTAAGGACTAATATACATATCCATAGATAGGAACATCCAATGACACATGAAAATATGGATTTCCTACTAGTGGGTATCGTTCACATAATCTCTTACATTGGATATTAACAAGGGTGTACACCATAAGAAGGTGACTCAAACTCCTATGAGTATCCAAACCTAATAGTATATATAATTTTTGTCTTTAAAATTATTTCATTTGACTATAGAAAATATTTTTAATAATACCATCATGGTGCTTTTGGTTTCTCATCATAGTGGGGAACTGCTACAACCTTTCAGTGAGATATCTACTCTTAGGACATTATCACATATTATATCATTCATAAAAAAAATCATGATATGATAATAAGTTTATTAATATTCAAAAATATGAATATAAGTAATTGTAAGGTACATAGAAGTCAGTTTTAGGGAACCAACTCTAATACTTCCCACATTGAAAGCACACAACCGAACGATAACCCAAAAGTTTCATGGGAGTGGAATTAGAAAGATGTTGGACACTCCCAATACTCCCTCATAAATATTATAACACCCTGAGATTCTATGATATAGTTATCTGTAAATAAATTTAATGTATTTGATATTTATCTTTACACATAACACCGAGTTTAAATGAACCATGTTATGGTATTGAAATAATAATATTTAATATGGAAGTTATCGCCTAGCCATTGGATTAGATGGTATGAATAGGGATAAATAAATTATGAAAAAATATTTTTTATATATGTATAAAATAAATTCATTGGTTATCATTGGGTTAGAAAAGAAAATTAAATCATTTGAAGATAAATAGAGTTATTTTTATAAAAATAATTTTTTATGTGCACTTATTGCAAAATTAATTTATGACACTTTAAACAATTTTATTTGATAAATTTTTTATAATTTTTGAAATAATAATATCAAAAATATCTTTTAGTTACTTTTTTATATTTTTATGAAAATATTGAATTTTCAATGAATTATGAAAATTACTATTTTTTAAAAATATATTTTCTTTTCATTTAAAAAGTATCGTTATGATTTGAATTTGATATCAAATTAACATAAGTATTATTTAATTTTATATAATCTAATCAATTAAATTTTAATCATAATTATACATTATTTTGGTATAAGTTCACTGTTGGGTTCAGAAAAACACATTTATCTAAAAACCATTTTTCATTATATTTTATGCATTTATATTAAAAATAGATTTATTCCAATTCTTGGAATTTAATCTTGAGAAATGGATCTCATATTTAAAATTATGAGGTTAAAATTTGGTAAATAAGTCCCTTTTATTTTTTGTCTTTATGAATAACGACCTTGGTAAATATTTAAGGGTTAAATAGGATTAAAATTTTATGATAAGGCTATAAAATTTCCACAACACCTACCTTTATCCTATTCATTGAGCATAGTTTAAAAATTATCTTAGATGTTTTAAAAATATGGCCACTTTAGTTCCATTTTTATTTGATTATGACCTTTATATTATTTTAAGAAAAGTATAAATACAAAATTGTGACTCTCTTGACATTAATATCTTTCATATTTTATCATAAGGATAAAAAAGGTTATGTTTATTTCTAAATATCTTTTTAAAATCTGAATTAATTTTTTTTCATGGTAATTTATTATTAATTTTTAGTGATTGAATAATTAACTTTGATTCTTATGAAACATTGACACAATATTTATTAAATTAATAGAAAAATATAATACATTATTTAAAAAATATTAAAAGTAATACAATTTGGGTGAATTATTGTGTTCCAAAAATATTGTAGATAAATATAACATAGTATTTATATTTTAAAAGTTTATATTCAAATTAAATTGTTAAATTTATGACATTAAATTCAAATTAAATGAATAGTTCAAAAAATGACATTAATGATATTTTTTAATAAACAACATTTTATTAAATTATTTAAAATTCATAAAAATAATATATTAAAAAAATGGGATATGGTTTAAAATATAAACCAAGATCAATTTATGGTTGAATTTTACTTTTATAATGACATCCTTGACCCTTAAATATTAAAAAAGTTTGATATTGTGGTAATTGTCAAAAAGGTTAATGAGAAGATTAAAACTAAGATATAAGAGTTAAAACATCACTTAAACTTGTTTAAATATTATTATATAATATTATTTAAACTTATAATCATACTATATTCAAAATATATTAATTTTGATCTTCTTTATGCTGAAAATTAATTTATATTAATTTAATACTTTAAGTAATTCCAAGCGTTCCCCTCCCCGCACTTATAAAAGGTAACCTCCTCTCCTCCCTTATTCACAATGATTGGGCCTTATATATAAGAAAATAACTACCCTAATATCATCCAAAATTCCTTCCCCATTTCCTATATCTTTTATTATTTCCAAAATACCAACCTCTCAAGGTTTAAGGTGTAAGCCAAATTAGGTTTCTCAACGAAGAGGTATTACTCTTAACCAAGTACTTTCAATTTTATTTCTTATTTTACCATGTATAAATATATTATATGCATTCTATAATGATTAATTAAGTAAATTAAATATATTTAATTGTTAATATGATGATGTTAAAACCGTTATTCACATATTTTCCATCATATATTAAAAGAAAACGTTGCTCGTGCCTATATGTGGACCACCACCACCACAAAGTAATATGTTTTGTTTTTCATCACCACATCACATTGATAGTTATAATGATGGATTTTCTGAATATGTATGATATTTTTTATATAATAATTATTTTTTTAAAAATTAATTATTAATTATCTTTTTTTATTCACCAAAAAGTGGAAACATCACTCGTGCGTACATACAGATTACCCTCTCTAAGAGGTGATTTAATTTGTTTTTTATCATTACTTTATATGAATATTTATAAAGTATGTATAATTTTTAAATAGGATAGTAATTACATTATTAAAATTATAGAGATGATGGAACCATGACCAAAGTATAAGGATCAGGACTACAAACCGAAACATGCGTGAAAAACAAAGCAGTTATCACTTAGAATAATGATTTTAATAAAAAATTATTAATAAATGGGTGATAAGATGTTATAAGAAAATAATATATGGTATAATATATATGAGTATGGTTCTTTAATACATGTATAATAAATATATATTTATCATATAGGAGGATTTAATGTGTATGAATAAAGGTGATACTTGAGGTAAGAGATAGATGTTTCAATCCCATTTTAATCAGGATTGTTTATGCTTGAATCTATATTGAGGAAATTATATGAATTTTATCTGATAAATCCATTTAATTTTCTTCTAATATGTTTATTCATGTAATTTACAAGTAATTATACCATTTTCTTCTATTTGGTACTTAAAATTATTGGGAATATGTTTCTAATAGAAACAAACTTTATTTCCACTTTCATGAGGAATATTTTTCTTACATGTCCATATTTTATTGAAAATGTTTTCAAGAATATTTTACTATTATTATATTATTTTTAATGTAATTTTTACCCATTTTTTACTTTTTATATTTGTTTAAAAATAATATTCTTAAAATTTTCTTAATGATATACTCTTGACTTTTTACCAAAAAATGTGAATGAAATATTTGTTTTAACATGCACAAAATGAATAAAATTTCCCAAAATCATGACCGCCTAGTGTTTTAAAAATTCATTTATGATTATAAATGGTTGTTTTAAAATAATTTTTTTCTTTAATATTTTAAAAATATTTTAATTTTAGATAATTTATTTTAAAATAAAAGGGTATTTTACTCAAGAAATATTTCAAAGATCTTTTAAAGTAATTTTCATCCATGATAACAAATTTTGATGTTAATTATGATTTACTTGGGATATGATCTAATGAAACCATACTTATTATTTATTTTTATGGTTTATTATTATGATGATGATATTATTGTGAAAACCATTTATTTTCCATGGGTTATGTCATGATAAAATAATGAAATGTTTATGAAACCTATTTCCTTTCCACAGGTTATGTAATGATGATATGATAAATGTTTTATGATATTTTGGAACACATATATATGGTTTTCATTATGTTATGTGTGGTCCTAAAATTAAATATCCCTAAAATTCATTGGTTAAATCTTTATATCTAATGAGATAATTATAATAAACATGTTGATGTGATCGATCTACTATAAAAAATAGGAAGGGTTTCCTTATCCACTATGAGAAATAGGTGGCGATGCATGATTCGTTATGACATGAGAAACACGTGTTGATGCCTGATCCACTATGATTTGATGGTCTTAGTAGTTAATATTTACATATGAAATTTTTTCTATTCCCCTGAGGGTGCCACACATTTATGACATGTTTTTATTCTTATGATTTGAACTCATGGTTCACGATTGATTAATGATGATTTCTCAGTCTTATGATTCATGTAATTAAAATATAAAATTTTTATGCCATGACTCATGATTATGGTCCATGATAAATTTGGTATGAACTTTTTAAGTTATGATCATGATCTCATACCCTTATGCTTATCTTAGGAATATAATCATCAATTCATATATCCATTATTTATCCTTACTGAGCATCTAATATCACACTTTTTTATGTTTACTTTCCCTAAGTTTTAAAGAAAGGGTTCAAGTAGGGTATGTTAAGAAGGGTATAAATTGAGAAGAAATTTATGATAGATGATGAATAATGTATCTAAATAAGATTTTTCTATATTTTAATATCTAAATACAATAATCCATTATAGTTTTAGAATGAATTTTAACAATATGAATTGAAATTTAATATAATAATATATAAAATATATGTTTAAAAAGTATGGTTCACCTAAAATATTCTTCAAGATTCCTATTATCACAAGATGGTGAACTCTATATTTTTTCTATATTAGTGGGGTAAACATTAAAAATAGTTAGTACTTTCATATCCATCTCATCCATTATTGCCTTATTAACCAATTTAGTATAGGTTGGAAGACAGAAAATAACAATCCTAGATCCAACCTCTGGTATTAAAACCATATCAAACCATTGATACTAGAGATAATTATTAATGAGGAGATTAGGGGAAAGTTGTACTAACTCAAAAAATTGAGTAGAATTTTTCATCATAGAATGAATACCATTCTTTAAGTTCATGAACTCTTTGGGCTTCACCACCATCAAAGTATCTAGATAAAATTCCTGGTTGAGCATCAACTTAAACTTAGAACAAGGGAGGTTCTAATATATATTGGCCTACAAGATTTATTTCCACCATTTAAATCCCAGTCCCTCCTTTATAAAAGTGAAAAAACTGACATTGGAAGTCTCAGGTGTCTAAAGAAAACTATACAGATACTCGATCTTCTATATCTATTATCCGGGTTATTAATAACCTCAATCACCATGGAATACATATTTATTCTTTTTAATAAACTCCTATGCCTAATCCACTACTCAAAAATTATATCATTCACCTTCTTGAACCAAATATTTAATAGTCATAATGACCTAATCAACAAGAATTAGATCCATAGGAGGGTTTTCCTAATGTGTATTCTCTATAGATCCCTCCCTATGATTCTATAAATCATTTTTGGTAAGTGTAATATATAAAATATGAATTATAAGACTCAATAAAAACATAATTCAACTTTAAATATCATAGATAAAACACAAAAGTTCACTGAATAAATACTAAACATGTAACATCAATAATAATAAAAACACCAAATAATAAAGTGGTTAAAACATTAATTTTTATAATATTTCATCATTAATAATGGTTTTGTGTACCATGTGATAGCTATGTGAGTTTCATTATAAAGGTATATATATCTAGTCACATAATTGTTTCATGGTTTTCCACACCATGTGCCTCAACAACATGCCTATGTTTTTCTTCTCCTCCCAAACCTGAAACTCAAAATTCCCAATAAAAAATTATTGGATTCCATCAAAACTTATAATAATAGTATGAAATCATATAAAATCATGAAAAAATACCTTATAACAAATATCAAATTCAATACATAATTCCCTAAAACCCGTGGAAACTCAAGGTTCAACACAAATAATAGTTGTTCATATACTTCCCGACACTCACCTCTCATGTTCTGATGATCCTACCTTCATACAACCAATAATCCTACAAACTTCAAGAGGGATATCATACCATTTTATAATGAACTATCCTAAGTTAACCTACCATGTCACTTGATCCATTCCAACATAAGGCTTGAAGTGAATCCCCGATTCCATGGGCTGGCGATAAGAACCAAGGGTATCAAATACAAATGTTATGAATGATTTCACCCTTTAAACACATAAAACACAACATAGAATCCACCCATAAATCTGAAATGACATATACATGTCTCAAAAATTCATGTACATAAATAAATAGTTCAATAATAAGATTCAAACAAAATAGAGTATAAAAATATAAAAATAAACAAACATCCCAACATTAGTTTATAAAACAAAATTAATTTGACATACAACATCATATATATAAATCTGTAGTAAAAAATAGAGGTTGGTGTAGCTGATACATCAAAATCCCAAAAACACCATAATAGGATACCTAAAATGCTTCACATTATAAAACTCCTCATGACCCATGATTACCTCTGATCACTATACAATAAAGGATGAAGTGACATCAAGAAGAACCTCCATGAGATGTGGCTTCTTTCCCTTTACCCAGGCCAGTCAAAACCAAGTGTACATACAACCATAGGATGAATTTAGGGTGTGAGGAAAAACCTCAATAGAAAACCACCATGAATTTACATAATATATTTGACGATGAAAACCATTATTACAAGTTTGAAAATATGATTTTGAGAATACCATTTTTCAAAACATAACTTTTTTTTTCTAAATAAAGAATTTGTAAATACAATTCATTTCCTTTTGTTTTTTATAAAGATAAAACCAAATTTAAATGTAGAAAATAATATGGAAAGTATGAAACATTACCATTATAAACAAAATATATCACAAAGTATCAATATGGGTAAAGGTATATCATGAAAATATATCACATGGGATTAACCTTTAGGGTACACAAATAAAATAAAGGAGTAATAAAGGAAATTACCCATGGAACACTTGGGGACTATATAAACCTAATAAAAACTCAACCCTAGCTTACCCTCTAGCCTCCCCAAGGGACATTCCCATAACCAGGGTGTGTTTTATCTAGGGGAACTAGTCAGAGCCCAATATAATATAGTATAGCACTGATCCAAATTACCCAAACATATACCCAAGGTTTCTATGTGCAACTCATTAATACTCAATTCTCAAGACATAGCCAAAATCATACAACCACATGACCGAACAAGTCTTTACATGAAACCAAGGCTCAAAAATCAAGGAAACATCATTCATAAAGAAATTTCCTTATAAAACCTCTTTTTAAAATCCATTTTGAATCAAAATACTCATTAAAATTTTCCAAACACTTCACAGGAATATAACTGGTTTTAGAGTGAACACCATTTAAAAATCTTGTAAAACCCCCACTTTGATAAAAAAACAAAAAACTACAAATTTTAAGTATAAATTAGTCATAAAAAACACATTTCTATCATAATATGATAACAAGAACCATTAAAAATCCCATTCACTAAAAGTTATCCAAGTGAAAGGACACTATGTAGAGACACCTATATCACACCTATTGTAACCTTGTTACCTTCTTCAAATACCAAGAGATTCAAGATAAAGGGTTCATCACACACTATATAAACCAAGGGATTCAATATTTTAAACCAACCCTATCTATAATCTTGGACACCATGGCCAACTAGAGAAAATTATAAGAAGGAAATGGAAGAATGAGTAGCTAGAATAAAATAATAGAAAAAAGAGGAATTAATATTTATCTTGACATATTCCAATAAAATTAATAAATAATCATCAATAGTTATTATTATAAGTAACACATATCTGAAATAAGAATATTGGTCAACTAAATGGGAATAAGGAAGGGGAAATGGGGTTAAATAACCTAAAGGTAGAAGAGGGATTTCATAATTTTAAAATCTAGGCATGTTGCATGGTTTGGATGAACATTTTGGAAAAATATGAACCAATAGTTAAGAGGTAACTATAAATTATACCCATACATAATTTTATATTGCATGGTTTATCATGGTACAATTCTTAACCATGTGATACCTATGCACCCAACTCTTACATTTCAAACTAGGCCACATGGTTTGACTGTACACTTTGGGAAATCATATTAAAACTATGCCTATAGAACTAGAAACAACCCTCCATCTACAAATAGTTTGGGTGAATGATTATCACTAACTATGGGCTAACAGCGCACCCATCCCATCTTCCCCATTTTCAAACTCTCGATTTAGTAACTCCAAAAAACCCTCAAAAATAAAATAAACAAATGAAATAATAAAATTAAATACTTACTAGTGACCTAGGGGGTTTTATAGTAACCAAAAAAACACTAATAATGGGAAAACCATCCTCTAGGGTTACCCATTACTTTCTTTGCTTACTAAAGATAATCCAGGGGAACCAAACTTTAGCATGACCTACCCAGTTGGATGATCAAGGTCTTGACAAGTGTTTAATTTGGAATGAATCTAACACATTGTTTTTAAACGTGATTTAATATCACAATATTATATCATGTTATTCCATTTTAAATGTATTAATTATTATAATAATTTAGTTTGGAATTATATTCCTTCCACAAAACCAGTATGATCAAATCATATTGATGTGTAACTCTTTACACAACTCATAACTTGTGTTACTAACCCAAATTAGAATCCAAATATATTTATACACATCCAAATTCATTGTAACAACCCATGTAATTTAGATAATAGATCAATTTTATTCCTTATAAATATTAATGAATTATATTTTATAGAGTTATATTCACTACAAGAATACTAAGTAATTTTTCAAAAAAAATAAAACAGTTTTATTCTAACTAAATTGAGGATCATGAATTATATGGTTTTATTATAAAGATTAATTTCAAAATTTTAGAATTTTAATTTGAAAAAATTAACTTCATTTTTTATATCATCAAGTAAAAATTATCTTAGAGTGATTTTTTGGTAATTTTCTAAATATATTTATTTTTAAGTGAAAAGTGAAAGATACCATTTTTTATAAAATTTTCATTTATTTTCACTAAATAAAGTAATTTAAAAGTACAATTATGTTTTTAATTTTATATTAAATTAAAATAAGTATCCTTTAATTATAAATATTAAAATAGATCATATAGGAATAAAAATTATATCTTATTTTGGTATAAGTTCATTTTTGGGCCTAAAACAGATTTTTCTAAAAATAGTTTTTCGTTTCATTTTACACATTTATATTAAAATTGACTTATTCCACCTATATAAATTGAATATTGAAAAATGGATTGCATATTTAGAATTTCGAGGTTCATTTTTTTTAAATATTTCTCTTTTTATTTTTGGTCATTATGAATAGTGACCATAATAAACAGGTGTCACCTCAATGAGGGTAAGATGGGGTTAAATAAATGAGATATGTAACGACCTAAAGTTTAATAAATGGAATTACCTTCTTATAATTATGAATTATTGTATAATAAAATTAGTTAACATAATGAAATATAATGATACTAAATACTATGTGACCATTAAACATAATTTTTCCAATTATGTGTCTTGAATTTCAAAAATCTGACATACATGGTTGCGTTCAGTGTGATTTTTGGGGTCTGATGGAACAAACTTAATTTTTGGTGAATAGTAACCTACCCTTATGAATAGTAACATTCCCTTATGAATATTAATATGAAACTTATGAATAGTAAATCATCAAAAAGTATAGTAATCTCACCCTTTAATGTATAGATAAAATCAAGGCATATCATAAGTGATAATATGACCATATTAAAAGTATTGGTATTTTTGTAAGTTATAAATAAATAATTAAAATAAATTTATTAATTTAAAATAAAATTTATTTTTCTAAAATGTTTTTAAAAATTAAAAATTTTATATCTTCTGGTTTTAAGATAATTTTATAAGACCTTATGCAATTTTTGAAAGCATTATAAAATTAGTTTTAAAGTCTGTATTTTTCAAGTAAATTATGATTTTAATTAAAAATTAAATTGATCATACTTAGAAAATTATTTTTTTTTGAAAAAAGGATTTAATTTTTGGATTCTACATGTTGAAAAATGGTTAGGGTGTTTTTTTGGGATTTTTTTTTAAATACTTGAATTTTTTATGAATAGTAAAATACGATAATTTTTGTTAAGTGCTTAAACCTGAATTTCTGTATCATGATTGAATCATGATTGATGTAAATAGCCATTGTTTTGAACTCAAATGCACTTATTACTATTTTTTTTTATGAATTTTTCACTATTTATTATCTTATGGAAAAATAATAAACTAATGATTTAAATATTAAGAAAACCCTCCTCTCCTCCACTATAAAAACCACCCACACTCACCTCTTCTCTTCACTCCTATAAAGCCTTGTTCCTTACCTAAATTATGATCAAATATCTCCCCAAGATCTTTCCACACTTCCATCAACCCTTTGTCTCCTCAAAATACCAAACCCTTTCTTCTTAAGAGGCTCTCAAGGAAGATTAATTCAAGAGGTAAATTTCTCTTTTCAATCCATTTACTTTCCTTTCAAGTTCCTTTGTTTTATTTTATATCCTTACCTATCCTAATCCAAATGTTATGAAAAATTCATTACCTTATATTTATTGTAATTTTTTTATGATAACAGAATAATTTATTATCATCTCTCCTTTACCCTTGTTTTATACTAGTAGTTAAAACACCATCTGAGATGTGTTAATTTACCACATTCAAGGATGATGAGTTTTCGATTTCTATTACCATATTAAATTCGAGTCATGAAACCATTATTATGGTTGAAAAATAATATAATATATGTATTATGTCTCATATATGGTTCTAGAATCTTTTTGTACACATGGTTTTGATTTATAAAACTAAATGTGTTCGTTGTGATAAAAAATTGCCAATTAACCCAAAAGGTTATCAATAAAGTTTTATATAATTAATCATATTTACTCCAAGTAAACAAATTAAATTTAAAACCATGTAATATTATATATTTTTAATAATATAATTACAATTCTTTACAACCATCTTCATTTTACATGATTACCCATTCATGTATATAAGTAAACCGATCATGAAACAAACGAACCCGAACAATGAAGTTGAACCCCATAACCAATAAAAAAGGTTATGAATGAACTCAAAAAGATTATACTAAATAAATTAAATGTAAAAAAAAGTTATGAAATTATTAATTAATGAACCTAATTTGATTATTCAGGTCATTAATATCAAGTGGGGAACACCATCAGATTTAAGGTAATAGATTCTACCAGAACCTCCATTATTCCTTCAGGTTGTTCTTACCCTCTTTTTTTACCCAAAATGAAATCCTATATTCTATTTACATACATATTGTAATTTATATTTATATATCCAAACTCATCTATCAATATCCATTAATCATTCTCTTTCTGGTATATACATTCATTTAAGTGATTCCCTCCTCAATACTTCCGGATATGCAAACACGTTTTGGGGGAACTTCCCAAATTTTTAACCAATTTCAAGTGCACTCTATTGGATTGGGTTATAATAAATATACACAAGAGGGGGGGGGGGTGAATTGTGTCTTTTACAAATTCTTCATGAGAGCATGTTCTAACCTTTAACTTTAATCAGATAGATTAATGCAGTGAAAATTTAAATAGCAGGGACACACGATGTATAGTGGTTCGGGGAACAGAAGGCTCCTAGTCCACTCCACCAATGATCTACTCCATGAGCTTGGTGATTTTAACTATATGGTCCTTTTATCAACTGATCATTAGACAACTAAATATAGGCAGTTTACACCTTTACAATCTAAGGAAAAACAGAGAATTCTGGTTCAATCACAGAACCTACATAGCTTAGTATGAGAATCCAGTCACTCAAGATAAAAAGAAGTATTTTTTCTTTGAAAAAAATTTCCCTTTGTTCTTCAAAATTGCAGCAAAATTTAATTGACAGTAGATGGATCATCTTCATTAGAAATAATGATCTTCAAGTAAGAGTCATTCTAAGTCGATTCGGTTGTAGTGGATATAGAAAAATAATTTGCAACTTCAGCAGCAGTAGATTCACAATAGATCTTCAATGTCGAATGAGTGAATCTTCTACCGTGTTTCTTCTTCTTCTTCAATAAATAGATATTTGTCACTCTTCTTAATAGTAGATCTGTAAGTCTCGATTATCTCGATTATCTCTCTGTATACAAAATAATATAGGTATATACAGTCGATCATTCTCCTTTCAAATTTAGATCCACAAAAGTCGCCTTTAGAATCGTGATATTCAAAAAATTAAAAATAACAGAGCAGTTGTATCTCCCCTGAAAATTTGGCATGAAAAGATCCTTTTAAATTGATCCTTTGAATCATAGATAAATAGATTTTAATCAGTCAAATACTCACTTTAAAATCATCTTTTAATCCGGCTTGAAATCAGACCAATACTTCGCTTTTAGACCATTGCATAATAATATTGTCTTTAATTCTCCGACGTCAAACGTAAGGTTGAACTTTATAACATGTATCTTGTACGGTTCTTCTTCCATACTTTTCTAATATCCCATATGTAGGGTTCATTCTTAATAGAGGGTTCTTCTTACATACTTTTCTGATAACCTATGGTTGTTTAACCATACTTTTCTGATATTTCATAAAGTATACACTGCATTCCGTACTTATACTACGCTTCTCCACATAGGGTATGAACAGTGATTCCAGTACACGCTTAAGCAATTCTCAAATATGATGAGCATGAACAGTGTTCCCAAAACATGATAATGTGAATACTTAAGTAATTAATTCTAATTGCTCAAGGACTTAAATATTTCTTCTAGTAATAAAAATATAATGAAAAATAAATTCCTTAAATACACTTAAAATAAAATCATTAAAAAACAATTAATGGTATTTGTGAGCATAAAAATCATCATAAAGAGATAGATTATTGTTCTAAACAATCCCCCCTTTTTAATAAAAATATTATGTATTGTTGAAAACAACACTTGCTCAACAATATCCCTCTTTTTGATGATCACAAAACCCATAAAATAATAAATGAAATTAACTTCCAAAATTAATTACATATAGTTTAGAATTTTTCTTAGATAAAACGATATTTAATTTTAACAAGATTATTTCAAAAATAAATAAACATTGTGTTATCCATAATCATAAAAATAAATTTCTCCCCCTTTTTCTAAAATTAGAAAAATAAAAAATAAATAAAAATTTATTTTTTTAGAGTAAAAAATCTTAATAGATTTAAAAGTTTTAAATTTCTCCTCCAATAAAAATAAAAAAATTAAGAAATTTAAAGTACAATATGAAATAGTTAAAATAAAATGTTGTGTTTATCCAAATTTCTCCCCCTTTTAGTGATATAAAAAAGAATGATAGAATATGGAAGAGAACACATTTTAATGTAGCACTGAACTTAAATATATTCTATTATTAACAGTTTTTCAATAAGTGAATTTGGATTACCGGAATATATAAACAAAGACAGTAAGACTAATAGAAACACACAAATATATAATGAAACAAAATTTCATTAAAAATATGTAACAGTTACAATCATGATGATCACAAGAAGAAAGGTGTGATAATGGTGTGAGATATGGTCTATCTCTTCTGAACTACTGCCTTGATTTCTGTCAGCTGATCCCTCAACATTATCATCATTCCATCTTCCAGATTGATAATAAGATCTCTATTATCCTGATTCATATGAATATATTCTATCATATTTACTTTGAAAAACTCGTGGGGCCTTTCTTTCTTCTATATAAATAGTGTCAACTTTGCTGTGAACTGAGTCAGTACAGTTCTAATACTTGGTTCACTTGAGGTCAACTGGTCAACTAAAAACTTTTGATTATCTAATAGCACTGAAAAAGGGGCATTATTGCATTGAAGGTCCTGCAATCTATCATTCATATTGCTCATTGCTATTATGATATCCTGAAATCTTCTGATTAAATCAGGTGAAGTACCTGATGTACTGGCCACACTGAGTTTGACAGATGCAAATTGTTTCTCCATGAAAGATCTAAATTCCATTAAATCTGTCTTCATAAACATATCTGATTTTAACTTTCGAACTTCATTTAACATTTCCTTTTTAAAAACTTCAACTTCCTGCTTTGAAACTGAACTAGATTTAAGGTTCTGAAACTTTTTCCTCTCCCTTTCTAATGCACTTCGCAAAGATACATCATCAGTGTGATCTTTATTAAACTTTCTGATCAATTTTTCCACATAATCATTATCAGAATCAGAGGAACCTTGTGCTTGATTCTCTGTTTCAGATTCATTCTGATGCAACAACACTATAGGTAATGACTCTGCATCAGATTTCTCCTTATCTTCCTCCTGAGCAGGTTTTTCCACTGAATTTTCCTCAGAGACTTTCCCAGACTCTTCCACAGAAAAATTCTCATTTATCACCTCTATATGTACTTAAGAAACATTTTTATCTTGAATTTCAACATTTTATGGAGGTTGCTTTTCATGAGCATCATCTGCATCCATTTAATCCACTGGGTTTTCTAAAACAATTTCCTATTGAATTATATAAGGACTATCCATTTCTACTTCACCAGGCATGGCCTCGTTTTCTTTTTCAACTTCAGTTTCTACTCCAGCCTCTACAACAGTTTCAACATCAGCTAGAACTATTACCTCTTCCTGAGCCTCTGCTCTTTTTTCAACTTGAGGATTCATCTCAATATGAGAAGCTAGTGGTTGAGCAGTGTCTTGTACTGTAGATTCTCTAATGAATCTTTAGCTCAGAATAGGTTCAGTTTCATCTGGGAGTGCTTGAGTAGTCTGTTCATCAGATTGAGTCACTCGATGTCTTGACCTATGAAGTTTGTTTTAATTTTCCTCATCAGCTGATGGATCAACTACTTCAAACCATATCCTCTGTGATACTGCACTGGTTCTATATTCAGCTACCCCTTCTTTTGATTTTACTGGTTGGTCCTGAGCACTTTCTTTATCCTATTCAGCACCAATAGGCATCAGTTTTCCTTTGATAGTGCTCCAGAAATATCCAATTTTCCTCAATGTACCATCATTAAAGATATTACTATGGTGGCATCTTACCCGATCATCCACTAATCTTATCATATTTGTCTTAAACATAATTTTTGAGGTAAATCTTCCAAAAGGATAAAACATCATCCGAGATTCTGTTTAAAAATAGTAATGCATGTACCTTACCATGTACCTAGGAAAATTTAACTTGATATCACTCATTAGCAGAAACATAACATACATATCTGGATACAAAATCTTTTCCATTTATGACATCCTTGGTGAAATCCCAGTTTGCAGAAACTTAACTAATATATTCTGGTCTGGTTCGAAGTCCTTTACAAACATTTTCTTGATATTTGTTGATCCAAATAGAAACGACATAATATCCTCAGATTTGTGTACACTATCGCCAATATTTTTCAAATCAAAATGATAAAATCCCTCAATAGGGAAGTTTAGAATCTGAGCTATCTCTACATAATAGATAAAAACATCTATGTCTTCTATTTTCACTATCATGGAATCCACATCTTCCCCCAGACTAAACTAAACAGATTTTAAGAAATAACGAAGTTCCAACTCATATAAAAACTCAGTTTTCTCACCATTAAAATTCTTTTCGAGGTTTTAGAAAGCAAGAGCCTGCTTCAGCAACAGGTTCATCTGATATAACCATTCTAGATCTATGACCTTTCCTTGCAAAATTTTCATTCCTTAGGAGCACCGCCTCTTGGTAGTGCTGGTCTTAGCCTCATTGGTTCTCTTGGTCTTGGCCATTTCTGTCATAAATATTTGAGGGTTTGAAAAAGGATTAGGGTTTCGAAGGATTAGGTTCTGATTGACAAAGAGCGGTAATGCTTCATAGGCTCGAAATGGTTTTTGGTATAAATGAAACGATTTATAATTCAAAAGGGCTCTGACAGACTTGATTTCTGTGTCCTCAATAATCATTACATAAATTTTAAAAACAAATAAAATTGTATACGCACATATAAAAATATATCTAATAAAAATAAAAATTATTCTGTTTGAAAAAAAAAAATAACTAAATTATTTTAAATAGTATTAAAAATAAAATAGAAATATCTTAATGAAATGAATAAAACAAAAATTTATTTAAAATTAAATAAACCTATCTCACCCTTAATAAAATCAAACCTTGTAGTGGGAATAGGTTTAGTAAAAATATCAGATAATTGAATTTCAGTACTTACAAATTCTAATAATATATCCTTTTTAAGAACATTGTCTCTTAGAAAATGATGTCTGATATCAACCTGTATAGTCCTAGAATGATTAATAGTATTTTTTGAAATATTAATTACACTTGTATTATCACATTAAATAGGTTTATTATTAAAATTTATTCCAAAGTCCATAAGATTATTTTTCATCCATAACACTTGTGCACAACAACTGCTAGCAGACACATATTCTTCCTCGGCCGTTGACAGGGCAACTGAATGTTGTTTCTTACTTGACCATGATACTAAGGATTTTCCAAAAAAGTGACAAGTACCTGCAGTTCTTTTTCTATCTAATCTAAAACTTCTAAAGTCTGCATATGAATATGAAATTAAATTAAAATTAGACGTTTTTGGATAAAGAAGAGATTGAAAAACAGTTCCTTTTAAATATCTAAAAATTCTTTTAATAGTAGTTAAATGAGATTCTTTAGGATTTTATTGAAATCTTGAACAAAGACATACTGAATACATTACATCTGTCTTGGTAGTAGTAAGATATAATAAACTACCAATCTTACCTCTATATAACTTGTTGTTAATTGATTTTCCAGTTTCATCCAAATCAAGTTTTATATTAGTACACATAGGAGTTGTATATATCTTGCTATTTTCAAGTCCAAATTTCTTAAGTAAATTAGTAATGTATTTTCTTTGATTTAAAACATTTCAAAAATATTTTTGATAAATATGAAGTCTTAAAAAGAACTTTAACTCTCCCATCATACTAATTTCAAATTTTTTTTGCATTAGATTTAAAAAATCATGACAAAGAGATTTATTAGTTGATCAAAAAATTACATCATCAACATAAATTTTAACCGATAAAATATTAGAATTTATAGTTTTCTTAAATATTGTTGGATCTTCCACTCTAATAGTAAAATCATTTTTCAAAAGAAAAGAGTTTAATCTTTCATACCAAGCTCTAGGTGCTTGTTTAAGTCCATAAAAAGTTTTAGAAATTTTAAAAATAGATTCTGGTTTTTGTGAATTTTTAAAACCAGAAGGTTGCTTAACATACACTTCCTACATTAAATAATCATTTAAAAAGACAAACTTAACATCCATATGAAATAATTTAAAGTTTATATGAGATGCATAGGCTAAAAGGATTCTAATAGATTCTAATCTAGCTACAGGTGTAAAGGTATCATCATAATCTATACCTTCTTCCTAATTATATCCTTAAAAAACTAGTCTTTCTTTATTACTAGTTATTATTCCTTGATCATCTTATTTATTTCTAAAGACCCATTTCGTTCATATAACTGGATAATTCTGTGGTCTTTCAACTAATTTCCAAAATTCATTTCTTTTGAACAAGTTTAGTTTTTATTGCATTACTATCATCCAACTTTCCAAATATAAAGCTTCTTCTATAGACTTGAGTTCTAATTGGGATATAAAGGCAGAAAACTCAACAAGATTTCTTATGTTCATTCTAGTTTTTATTCCTGTTTCTAAGTCTCCTATTACAGTTTCTAAAGGGTGATTCTTTAGGGTCCTTGACTGTCTAGGTAGTACACTTATAGGTTCTTCAATTTCATGTTCTTCTGGATTGGACTGAATTTTTTTATATCTTTTTTAAAATCATATTTTAGGTTCTCAAGTCTCATTTTATCATTAGAATCAAGTTCATCTATTTTATCTGTTCTTTTCTCAAAGGGATCAGATTCATCAAATTTTTCATGAACTAATTCTTAAAAAATCCTTGAATTTTTATTAAAAATTCTATAAGCTTTGGAAGTAGTATAATATCCTAAGAAAATTCCTTCATCATATTTTGGATCAAACTTTCGAAGATTGTACTTGGTGTTTAAGGTGTAAACCTTGCATCCAAAAACTTTGAGGTAATTTACTTTAGGTTTTCTATTATTCCAGAGTTCATAGGGTGTCTTTTTCAAAACTAGTCTAATTAAAACTCTATTCATTATATAGCAGGATGTACTTACAACTTCTACCCAAAAATAGGCAGGAAGTCTGTATTCATTTATCATAGGCCTAGCCATTTCTTGAATAATCCTATTTCTTATTTCAACAATTCCATTTTTTTGAGGTGTTTTTTGGTGCAGAGAAGGTGTGTTTAATACTTATATTTGAGCAAAAGGAATTGAATTCCAGATTCTAAAATTCTCCACCATGATCACTTCTTAATGAAATTATTTTAAAACCTTTTTTATTTTTAACAACTTTGAAAAAACTTTCAAATAATGTAAAAGCATCATTTTTAAAATTTAGAAAGAAAATCCATGTAAATCTAGAATAGTCATGTAATAAAACATATATATATAATTTAGCATCCAATATTGCTACTCTTGAAGGTCTAAACTAATCCATATGGATATGTTCTAAAGGTTTAGATATATAAATTTTGTTATAAAATTTGAAGGATGATTTGTGATTCTTTCCAAGTTGACATGCATCACAAAATCTATCACTTTCAAACTTGAGACTAGGAAAATCAGAAACTAATTGTTTCTTGAATAACTTATGTAAAGAATAAATATTGCAATGTCCAAGTCTTCTATGCCAGATCCAGGATTCTTTTATCTTAATAGTTATTTAGTTTACTTGTTGTTTATATAAGGAATTTAAATCCAGCGTATACAGATTATTGATTCTAGGTGCTCTAAATTTAAGTAGTTTATTTTTGAAAAAAGAACAACAATTGTTAGAGAAATCAACAGCATAACCATCATCACAAATTTGAGAGATACTTATCAGATTGTGTTTCAATCCTTGTACATAAAGTACTTTATTAATTGAGACAACTTCTGGATATCCATCTGTTCCAATGCCAATTATCTTTCCTTTGGCATTGTCACCAAAAGTGACTAGTCCACCATCATTTTGAGTTAGTTTTGTGAAATTTGATGAGCTTCCACTCATATTCTTTGAGAATCCACTGTCCATACACTATATGGCCTTTTTTTCTGTGACCTGCTTCTTCTTCTTTCTCTGATTCTAATTCTGAAGAGATGATGGAGTCTTCAGACACACTCCATGTAGCTTTTATTGCTTTCTTATCATTTTTCTCATAATCATTCCTTTTTAAGAACTCATTATTCTTGTATTCTTTTAACCAAGGATAGTCAAGTATGATGTGCCACATTTTCTTGCACTCATAACATCTGACTTCCTTTTCATCCTTTTGGGAATTTTTTATGAATCCTTTATTCTTTCTGTAGAATTTATTAAACTTTCTAGCTAGATGATCCAGTTCTACATCAGAATTTGATGAATCATAACTTTTTGATTTCACCTTTACTTCATTTTTCTTTATCTTTATTCTTTTACTTTGTGATGAAAATTTTAAGGCAGTGTCATCTTTCTTGATAAAAACCTTATGCTAATTTGCTTCATCTTGCATCTCGGCTTCATACGTCATAAGTGTTCCAATCAACTCTCTAATGGTTAAGTCTTTTACAGGTGTTGAATGTCTAATTTCAGCAGAGATTCCATTCCATTTAGTAGGAAATACTCTCATTACTTTTAAATATTGATCTACTTGTTTGATTGGTTCTCCCAAAGTAGTTATATTGTAGAAAATTTCTATCAATATTATATTCATTTGAGTAATTCTTACACCTTCAAACATTCTAAATGTATCAAATTTAAGCTTAGCAGTAGCATATATCATTTTCCTGACATTGTTAGTTTTTTCATAAGCAACAATAATAGTTTTCCACATCTCATATACTGTCAGGCATTGAGATACTCTGTTGAATTCATCAGTTCCTAGACCACATATAATTGCATTCATTGCCTTTGAGTTCATATCATATTTTACTTTAGTAGTTTCACTCTATGTTTCAGGTTTCTCGGGTATTTCATACGGAGTGAGAATCTTAGAATATACTCTGTATCCAAGGATTTTTAGATAAATTATCATTCTCAACTTCCAGCATCCATAATTTTCTCCATTGAAGTATGGTACTCTGACCATAGACATTCCCTCTCTTGTATCAGTCATCTTTCTATGTGTATAATCCTTAATCACTTTCATCTTGTTAAGGCTTTATCAGAAATTTCCTCCTCTGATACCAATTGTTGGATCGGGTTATACCAAATATACACAAGAGGGGGGGGGGGGGGTGAATTTTTTCTTTTAAAATTTTTTCACGAGATCATGTTCTGACCTTTAAATTTAATCATATAGATTAATAAAGCAGAAATTTAAATAACAGGGACACACGATGTATAGTGGTTCGGGGAATAGAAGGCCCCTAGTCCACTTCACTAATGCTCTACTCCACGAGATTGGTGATTTTCACTATCTGGTCCTCTTATCAAAAGAACATTCCACAACTGAGTACAAGGAGTTGACACCTTTACAATATAAGGCAAAATAGAGCCTTCTGGTTCAATCGCAGAACCTACACAACTTAGTACGAGAATCCGGTCACTCAAGATAAAAAGAAGTATTTGTTATTTGAAAATACTTTCCCGTTGTTCTTCACAATTGCAACAAAATGCAATTGATAGTAGATGGATTGTTGTATTCAGAAATAATGATCTTCAAGTAAGAGTCGTTATGAGTCGATATAGTTGTAGTAGATATAGAAAAATAATTTTCAACTTAAGCAGTAGTAGATTCACAATAGATCCTCGATGTCGAATGAGTGAATCTTCGGTCGTGTTTCTTCTTCTTCAATAAACAGATATTTGTCACTCTTCATAATAGCATATCTAGAAGTCTCAATTATCTCGATTGTCTCTCTTTATACAAAATAATACAGGTATATAAAGTCAAGTGTTCTCCTTTCAAATTTAGATCCACAAAAGTCTTCTTTAGGATCACGATATTCAAAAAATTTGAAATAACAGAGCAGTCATAACTCCCCTGAAAATTCGGCATGAAAAGATCCTTTTAAATTGATCCTTTAAATCATAGATAAAAATCTTTGAATTAGTCAAAGATGCGCTTTAAAATCAGATTTTAATCAATCTTGAAATCATCATAATAATTCACTTGTAGACCGTTGCATAATAATATCATCTTTAATTATCTGACGCTAAATGTAAGGTTGAACTTTATAGCATGCATCTTGTATGGTTTATCTTCCACACTTAACCAATATCCCAAATGTAGGGTTCCTTCCTAACGTAGGGTTCTTCTTCCATACTTTTCCGATAAGGTATAGTTGTTTAACCATACTTTTATGATATCTCATAAAGTATACATCGCATTCCATCCTTATGTTATGATTCTCCATGTAGGGTATGAACAATGTTTCCAGAACACGCTTAAGCAATTTATGAATATGTAGAGCATGAACAGTGTTTCCAGAACACGCTAATGCGAATACTTTAGCAATTAATTCTCATTGTTCAAGAACTTAAATATTTATTCCAGTAATAAAAATATAATGAATAATAAATTCCTGAAATACAATTGAAATAAAATAATTAGAAAACAATTAAGGGTATTTGTGAGCATCAAATTCATCATAAAGAGATAGAGTATTGTTCTCAACAATCTCCCCCTTTTTAATAAAAATATTATGTATTGTTGAGAACAAAACTTTCTCAACACACTCTACCATCTAATTTAATCCACCATTTTTTATAAAATCAGTATTTATATTATGAAAAACTTCTTGTTTCACTTCTAGTTTTATATAAAATATTATTCCCTTTTAAATTTTAAATGATCTTTTGTATTTTCCTTAAAAACTCACTAATATTTTTTAATACTGAAATTTCTTTAATACTCTTTTTACTTGTTATCACTTCTGTTTGATATCACATACCATGATATATGCCTATGTATGTTCTAATTCATTTCCTTCATGGATACATGTATTATAGGCCCATTAAATTATGCTTTATGACATGATTATGATACCCATTTCTTTCCATGGGTTTCATTATGTTTATATATGACTAATTATGTATGATTAATTATGTGGAAATAATATTCATGAACATGTTAATATGGGCGAACCCAGATAGTTCTCTAATGAATTGGGTAAAGTTGAGTCTCATGAGATGTTATGTGCAAGAGTCTTGGCAGTTAGCCTTGACTTGTACTACCATGTGAAACGGTCTTGTCGGCTATATTTGACTTGTGCTACCATGTACAACGGTATTGGTGGTTAACCTTGACTTCCTCTCCTCTGAGTGCAATGAAACTTTACTTGTACTAAATTCATGTTTTATGTTGCCACTACATTACTATGATTCCATGTTTATATGATCCCAAGTTATACATGTTATCGTTCCATATGTTCAATTATGTTATGTGCCTTTTTATATCATTATGTCATGCTTCCAAACCAATTTGATAAAGATCTATTCTTATGGTTATTCCCTTGCTAGGATTTTTATCTCATCACTTTGTTCATGTTATCCCTAGGTTATCCTATGCCAATGTATGAGCACAATGGAAGTTAGGAGCTATATATGAATATTAAATAAGGAAAGGTTTTATGTTTTCATTTTTACATACCTAGTCTTCAATGACACTATAATTAATGATCCTTGAATTGTATTTTGATGTATAATTATGTATAAAATCATGAAATGTTATGTGCAAAAGGATAGGGTATCTATAGTTGGTATCATAATATATTCTAGTTATTTGTAGAGATTAAAAATAGAACACTTTAGTAAGAACCTTAAGGATGAAAATAAGTATAAGAAAACATCCCTATATTTTGGTAAGTATAGAGTAAGTGGTTTATCAAGAAAACACATCCCTGTATAGATAAAAATAGGTAGAGGTGGCTTTGGCACAGATGTATCTAGGGATAAAACCTAAAAACACCGCTTTTATCTAGACTCGAACGGGAACTGGTGCACAACAACAGGCCTTGATTCACTATTAGTTTGACACTTCCTAGGGATATGCTTTGGTAAATTCATGGGATTACTTCCAACCATTATTATGGGTAAAAAATCCCAAAAGAATATATGTTAGGAAACAAATCCCATATAACCTAGATTGAAACCTAGGGAATAAAAACTTAGGATATACTTTTCTTTTAAGAGTTCATCCTTTTATGTTTAAAATTTCCATTTTATGCTTATTATCTAAGTATTCAAGCCCCCTATTTGTATGTTCTTTTTCTTAGTTAATGGTGGGAAATAGAAGAATATGTGCGAATAATCAATGTGATAGGGAATGTAAAGATTTCCTTAATGATATACTAAATATGATGGGAACGTGTTCTCAAAACATCATGACAACACTTGCTCTGCTGGCCCAAGTTATGAATAATAACTTGGATCATGTAGAATGACCTCCTCTTATAAGGAAATATAAAGTTTCCATTGAATACTTAATTTAGAAAAGGCTTCCCATTTTTATTGGATATTCTGATCCAATCCTCATGGAATAAGTAATTAATTCCATTGAAAAGATATTTTTTGTCCTCTATTGCTCAGAAGAAGATAAATTCATACTGGCAGTCTAATGTTTTGATGGGGAAGCTGATCAATGGTGGACATTGATCAAGAATATGAATTCCTAAGAGGAAATTGATTCCATTGATTGGAAGGAATTAAAGAATTTTTTTCCACTAAATATTTTCCCCAAACCCTCCACCTCAAGATGGAAATAGAGTTCCTCGGACTCAAGTAGAATGAAGATGAGTCCATCGGGGTGTATGAAGAAAACTTCACAAGGCTTACAAGATATGACTCTGGATTTTTCATGAAAACCAAAAGAAAGGTGGATTTATTCTTTAGCAGACCAAAGCAGAGTCTATAAAAAGCAATCATGATTTGAGACTTCGACAGTTATGAGGATATTGTCTGCTGTGCCCTCAAGGTTGAAATGGAGATAAGAGACTCGCAATGTTCTCATGGGCCGGGTGATAAGAAGAGGAAAATTGAGTCTAATAAGTCTGGTTTGGAAAATAAATCCCATGATGGAAAGAAGATCAAACATCCCATGTGTCAAAATTTTGGGAATAAACATCCTGGGAACTGTCTAAATGGAACCAAGAATTGCTTCATATGTGGAAATATTGGACATATAGAAAAGAACTAACGATGGGATATGAAGAATTCCACTATTGTGGAAGAAGAAAGACAGTTTCATATCAAAACTCATCCTATAGTGTAGTGTTACAACTACAAGGAGCATGGTCATTATGAAAACAATTTCTCTAAGCCAAGGGTTGTCAGAGGCAATCAACAAAAACCTCCAAGGAAACAAGGAAGGGATTATGCTATCACTACAATTGAGGTGGATCTGTAAAAAGATGTAGTGATAGGTATGATAGTTTTTCATTCATGAATAGAGAATGCACTATTTGATTGTAGTTCTATTAATTATTTCATACTTGAAAGTTTAGTAGAACAATTCAAACATCACCTCAAAATTTGGAGTATAAGTTATCTATGAGAATAGAGAATGGGGAAATTATTTCCCCCAAGGTTTATAACCCCACCCTGGTAAATGTTTTTGGACTGAACCTCCCATAAAATCTCTTCATATTTCCTTTAGTGGAGTTAAATGTTATCTTGAGAATGGATTATATTTCTTTATACAAATCCAATATCAACTATCAAGAAAGTTAGATCAATATTCACATCTCTAAGAATCCTAAAATTAATTACAAGTGTATGGAGGAAGATTAATATATTTTAGAATCATTGTATCATGTGTGGATATTACTACTGTAACACCCCAAGATTTTATGAGATTTATTATTTTTAATTTTTTTAATATATTCTATTGTATGCTACACCAAGATTATATTGCGCTATACGCAAGACCATATTAGCTTGCAGTATACACAACACTATTCTTGGATCGTGTTACACACAATTTCAAGTTCGTTTGATAGTAGTTATTCTACGCAAATTTGAGTTTATATATATATATTCAATGTATAAATGAAATATGGTTGGATTCTGTTATACACAAAAACAAAGGAGTCTTGTACTACACGCAACCCTGACATGGCTTACATTACACGCAATCACGACCTTCCTTGATAGCGTGTGTTGTATGCAATACCGGGTTTCACTAAACAATGATATATTGTTATAATATTATTATGGACTAGCCGTTATGAATAGTATTAACTACATTTTGAATTTTACAACATTATTATTTATCTTACATATTTTGTAGAACATGGTATGAGAACAAAATAAATTTTTTGGGTAAAATAAGTATATTTCAAAAAATGCTGTTTTACTGCCTTTTGATGGCGCATCCACTTTAAATCTAGTTTTTGACATGTTTGTAAGTTCAATTTGACAAACTAAAATTCTTCCCTGGAATTAGGATATAAAAATTTAACTTGGATAAATTTTTCATATTATTCTGATAACTTTCATATTTAAATGAATAGTAAAAGCACGCTATATTTTAATAAAAAACAACTTTTTTTCATCGAAATAATTTATATGGTTATATTATCTTTTTAATTGGTTTTAAAGTGTAATTAGAATATATTTTTACCATTTTATCCAATTTTGGTCATTGGAATTAATTTCACTTTGAATTTGGACATAAACAAGTGTCGATCTTTTGATAGTTTTTGTTTCTTAAAAACACGCTATTTGTTTTGATAACTGGAATTAATTTCAAAATTAATTAATGCCACTTCTATGTTTTGAATTTGAAAAAATAGACATCATTTTTGAATTTGGAATATCAAATAGATCTTAGGCTGAATTTTTGGTATTTTTCTGAAAATCTTCAATTTTTGATGAATAGTGAAACCACTTAGTGGTAGTTAAAAAACCGACTCTTTCATTTAAATGAAATTGTACCACTTCTATGAATTGAATTTCAAAAATCCAACATACATGGTTGTTATCAAGAAGTAAAATGTAATTCAATAAGATGAAAATAATTTTTGGTGAATAGTAACTTTTGACTTTTATTTACTACGGTTAAAGGTGAATAGGGTAATTCAAGTTTAAAAGAATATTATAATAATTAAAAATTACCTTAAAAAATGTCCTAACCTTATTGGATGAGTCATGGCCGACCATGGGCATCCTTGGGTCGATTTTGGGACCCCATTGAGCCACTTGGTAGTGATAATGACAATTTGGATTAATTAATTTAATGTAAAGACAAAATTGACATTAACAAAAATCTTTTAGTCATTAATTTTTATAAGGATTTATATAAATTATCTTTTAGACTATAAATATTAATTGGAAAGATAAAACTATTTCCTACATGATGGTATTTTTTTTATAATTTTTATACATCAAATAAATTAAATAATTCATGACACAATAATGATGTAGTATTTACCTCATTAATAAATGATTTAAATAAATAAGATTATAATGATTAAAATATTATACAAAACATGTCCAATTATGATTGTATGATTTTATTTAGACCATGAGTCATCTTATCTTCTTCTTTAATGATTTTTGGACGTTTTGAAACCGAAGATAAGTTTATAATAAAATAATATTTTCACACTTTCCAAAAGAGCCCCTCCACCCCCTTATAAAAGGAGACCATTTCTATCGAATTCCTCACACCTATCAACCCATTTGGATCATCCAAAATCTGCCCAATTAATCTCACTATATCCCTATACTCCCCCTAGAAGCCTTACCTTAGGCAGAAGGCACTTCAAGAAGTCCTTTTGGTCCAAACCAAAGGAAGTTACCCAAATTAAAGGCAACAATTTCTCTTAAATTGTTTTTTTATTCTACTACTCCAACCCCTAAACTCTTTTTAATACTTTATTTTGTAAAAACAACAGGATACTCAACATAATAGGATGTTTTTATGAGAAGGATTCGAACTACACTTACACACACCTCTATCTAATGGATGAAGAACATAGTGTTTCTGGGGATGGAAAACTAACGCCTCACGAAATGATGATTGTTTGATTTTCTCCTACCACCTCTCATGGTGGAAATTATGATGTAAATGTATTTATATATGATATATATTATGTTTATTATTTCATTATTCTTCTTTACTTTCCAATTATATCAATCCTTTATGGTTTCCACAGTGGGTAAATACGATAATCTCATTTGAGGAAGTGCGGACTACCGCCCCCTCAAAGTGACGTGATTCGTTAATTCCTTATGTGGGATGTATAAAGGATGGAGTTAATGATATTATATATTATATTATACTAGAATTATAATATACCTATGTATCATTATGTTTTAATTCCATTAAAATAATAAATAAAAATGAAAGTAGCGTTCATGCATACGTACGACTTACCGTCTCCATGAACGGTGCATTTCATTTCTTACCTCCATATGTTATGTAATATTATAAATACATGTATATGCTGAATATATATGATATATAAATCATGAATATCATTCTGTATATAATGAATCTTTGACCACATGAACAACATGTAAAAATAAGAAGTCCATTTTTGACTCAAGTACCAAATATCGACAAAACGAACGTTATTAACTTAAATGGTTACATAATGTTTATAACATAGTAATAAGTGATATAAAAGGAATAATAAACTTGAAAAGGTTCTTAAGGAAGTATAAATTTACTTTGGTTTATTATTCAGGAGATTAAAGAACGATCGAGTCAAGTCGGACACGAGGTAAGGGAACTTCTTAACCCAATTTCCGTTCTTTGGGTTGATCTTCTGTTTCTTGTTTATGTCATTCTTTGATTATGTGAGAAATTAATTTTTATATATTATCATGTATTTATAGTTTCTTTATGTGACCTTATAGTTAATACACATAAGTGATCTATTTTATTTACAAAAATATCATTGTAAGGGATTACTTTTCCAATCTCATTTTTATCCGAGATTATTTATTCGTAAGTATTTACTGGGGTTATATTTATTATTCATGTCCTTATTTTCTAAAAATGGTTTCATGTATGTTTAAAGTCATTTTTTACCCATTTTTTACTTTTACTACATGTTATGTAATGAATCTTTCTTTTATTTACCATACGAGGTACTTTTTTACTTTTTCGAAAAAAGTACGAGGAGAATGTTTTTTAACTTATATGGCATGAATAGATTTTTACAGTTTCATAAAGCCTTTTATTAATAAATATTACTCTAAAATATTTCATTAATATTTTCAAAAAAATCATTTCTTTTAAAATTGCATGGAATTTTGTGAAAAGGAAATGATTTTGAAGAAGAAAGGATATTTTCCTCAAGAATTCATTTTAAGTGTTTTATCAAAACCATTTTCCATATAAGATGGAAATATTTCATATGTGTATGTTTCAAGTATAATGTCTCTATGATTTACATGGTTTCACTTTTCTTATGATGAAATGATATCCATTTTTTATATGCATTATGTTATGATGGGATGATGTTTATGAAACACATTTTATTCTTTGGGTAATGATGAATGGTTTATGTTCATGTTGTGGCACATGTAAGAATGATTTCATTATGAGATGGGTGGGAAATATATATCCCTCCAATAAATTGGGTAAAGATTTATATCTCATGAAATAGACATGGCAGGAATAGTAAGTTAATCTGGTTCAGTGATACAGGACTGGAACGAGGAGTGAACTCGATTCAGAAAGGGACTTTGTCCACTAAGATGGTATTGGCAGTAATGCCTTGGATACTATGGAAATCATATCATGTGCTTAATGGTTATCCACAATTACATGTCTTATTCCCATGTTATTTATCATGATTTATGTTCCTTTATGATATATTCCTTACGTACTTCCAAGATTTATGTCTTCGCTCAAGATTTTAAAGTATAGATTTTATGTTCAAGTTTTTGCATTCAAATGTTTATGGATTGTTTTATGTTCTCTATGTTTACCATTACTGAGAATTTGAGCTCACCCTTTTTATGTTTTCTTTTCCCCAGGATATAAAGAAAGGTTTTAGGTAAGAAAACAAAATGGGAATATCTTTATGGGAGATGTTGAAGATCTTTCACCATGATTGGAAGATTATGTTCCAAGTTTCCAAAGACACTAAACTATTACGGTTCTTTGGTGTCTGTTTTTGTTATGTATTAAGTATTCCGAAAAAGTAATGAAATATCCATGTATGTAAAGCTTTGGGTCTCTACAGTTGGTATCAGAGGAATTTTAGTCAACCTTTGGATACTAGGATGCGAAAACTTTAGTGAAATCCCTAGAGATATTTCTAAGGTATGTCTGGGGATGTCTCTAAGTTTAATTATAAGTAGAGGTTATAGTCCTATAATTACGGTAACGATATTAGAATTAAACCTAAGATGTTATATATTGAAGGTAATCCCCCTTGATTATGATTTTTTCCTCTCACACTATTTTTTTGGGTTTTAGAAAATGGATGGAAATAGAAAGATTCACGATAATGGAGGATATGATGGACAATGAAATGATATTCTTCATGAGCAACCAAATGAAATTGGATGTAGAGGTCCACATATAGTTATTATGCCTAATCATAAATCTCATAATATGATCAATAATCTCAACTTTGGTAAGTTTCCCGACTCATCTAATAAGAGAAATATGGAGTTTCATGATGATCATAGAGGAAAGAAAGTTCAATTTCCCTCATGTAAATCATGTGGGAAGAGGCATCAGGGAAAATGTTTCAAAGGAACTGGAAGATGCTTTGGGTGTTGAAAAGAAGGACACAAATCCATTAATTGTAAAGGAAAAGGTTCAGTTAACACCATGGACAAGGATAATAGTATTGTTAAGACATCAACAATGGTTAAATGTTTTAAATGTAGAATGTTCGGGCATTATGCAAACCAATGCCCTAAGGGAAAGTCTCATGAAGATAATTATCATGGTCGTATGGGTAGTATTTATGTTGTTGATGATAAAGAGACTAAAAATGATATGTGAGATGAAATAATTGTTCAAGATCGGTCAATGGTTTAAGAAGGTAGTGGAATGAATACATGTTTATCAAGAGTAATGTTGTATAAGTAATATCATGGTACTATGGAATAAAGAGACATCTAAGGATTGTTACACTATTATTTTTCCTTATGTTTTTGAAAATATATGTTGAATGGTACTGGTAACCATCAAAGGTTATTCAAATATTTTTGGAAGGTAGATGATATGTGTATAATGAAAGGATAAGGAGATAATGAGATGTTTGATAGTATTAATGAGCTCATGACTAATATAAGGACAAAGTTATTTAATGGTTTGAGTATATAGAAATTTTGGGATTTTGGTATGTGGAAAGAGTTAAATTTTGACAGCATTCATGTTTTCACTAAGGTTATATGGTAATTCTTGTTTCAAAAGAATACATGATTAAGGTATTCACATGTTTGGAATGTGACCAACAAGATATATCTTATGATATATGGGGGATAAATGATGGTATTCACGTGCTTCTTGTGTAACCTTCCATGTAATCATTTTCTTTATACTATGAGCTTGGACCAAAGTATTTTGGATAATCCTAAATATTGGAATGAATTAATTTTGACATAAGATAGTATTGTTTAAGGCTAAAACTTTGTTTTTGTTATTATTGAAGGAATGTTATAATAATGTAAAAGGAACAACCTACAAGACGGGAAACAAACCATCATGTCGGACAAGGTTGTGGGAATCGAACCCACAACCGAAGTGCGACATGACTTTATCCCCTACCATTGGCCTACAGGAAGTCCCTGGTTAGTAGAAACTAGTTTTATTTTATTAAGCGCTATGATAAATTAAGTATAAGTCCATTTTATCAACTATATATGATTAATCTCAGCATAGATAGACTTATGTATACTTAATAAATTGTGATAAATTTTTTCCAATAGAAACAGATGGAATGACCTATCATTCTATCGCATGATCAGCTAACACTTCACGAATGACAAATTAAACTTCATTTCTTTAATATATGAAGTGGAAATTGTTTAATTCACGAACAATATTGAGATTATACCAAAATCAAGTAAGTATTTCTTTTAATTCAACAATTTTTCAACATTAGGGAAATGATCTTGAGAACTAAAAACATTGTCCTAGTACCCTCATAACTGATGAATTAGATGGTACCTTAAATCATCACAAATTTATAGCATTGTGATTTATGGATTTTTCATATCCATGTTCTCTACCACTCTCCATCAGAACTTGATGGTTAGATTTCTCTTCCATATCCATATTTTGACCTATGTTGTCCTATGTGGAAACCAAGTACTGAGTTACTTTGGGTGACCGTTATGATTCTAACATTCCTTTTTAAAATGAATTTTTAATATTCCTTTTTATGATGTGGGTTTCTAAGAAATAAACTTTCAAGTAATAAACCATTTATAACCCCGTCAAATTTCGAGGGAGAAATTCATTTTAAGGGGGGTATAATGTAACACCCCGAGATTTTATGAGATTTATTATTTTAAATTTATTTCATATCTTTTTTTGTATGCTACACCAATATTATCTTGCGCTATACGCAAGACCGTATTAGCTTTCAGTATACACAACACTATTATTGGATCGTGTTACACACAATTTCAAGTTCGTTTGATAGTAGTAATTATACGCAACATTGAGTTTATATATATATATATATATTAAATGTATAAATGAAATATGGTTGGATTCTGTTATACACAACAACAAAGGAGTCTTACACTACACGCAACCCTGACTTGTCTTGCATTACACGCAATCGTGACCTTCCTCGATAGCGTGTGTTGTACGCAATACCGAGTTTCACTAAACAATGATATATTGTTATAATATTATTATGGACTTGCCATTATGAATAGTATTAACTAAATTTTGAATTTTATAAAATTATTATTCATCTTACATATTTTCTAGAACATGTTATGAGAACAAAATAAATTTTTCGGGTAAAATAAGCATTTTTCAAAAAATGCAGTTTTTCCGGCTTTTGATGGCGCACCCACTTTAAATATATTTTTTGACATGTTTATAAGTTAAATTTGACAAAAATAAAATTATTCCTTGGAATTAGGATATAAAAATTTAATTTGGATAAATTTTTCATATTATTTTGATAACTTTCATATTTTAATGAATAGTAAAAACACTCTATATTTTAATTAAAAACATATTTTTTCATCGTAATAATTTATACAGTTAGATTATATTTTTAATTGGTTTTAAAGTGTAATTATAATATATTTTTACCATTTAATCTAATGTTGGTCATTGGAATTAATTTCACTTTGAATTTGGACATAAACAAGTGTCGATCTTTTGATAGTTATTGTTTCTTAAAAACACGCTATTTATTTTGATAACGAGAATTAATTTTAAAATTAATTAATTCCACTTATATGTTTTGAATTTTAAAAAATATAAATCATTTTTTAATTTGGAATATCAAATATATCTTAGGCTGAATTTTTGGTATTTTTATGAAAATATTCAATTTTTGATGAATAGTGAAACCACTTAGTGGTAGCTAAAAAACTGACTCTTTCATTTAAATGAAATTCTACCACTTCTTTGAATTGAATTTCAAAAATATTAAATACATGGTTTATATCAAGAAGTAAAATGTGGTTCAATAATATGAAAATAATTTTTGGTGAATAGTAACTTTTGACTTTTATTTACTGCGGTTAAAGGTAAATAGGGTAATTTAAGGTTAAAATAATATTATAATAATTCAAAATTTCCTTAACACCTGTACTGACCTTATTGGATGAGTAGTGGCCGACCATGGGCATACTTGGGTCGATTTTGGGACCCAATTGAGCCACTTGGTAGTGATAATGACAATTTGGATTAATTAATTTAATGTAAAGACAAAATTGACATTAACAAAAATCTTTTATAAATTAATTTTTATAAGGGGTTATATAAATTATCTTTTCGACTATAAATATTCATTGGAAAGATAAAAAGATTTCCTACATTATGGTATTTTGTTTTATAATTTTTATACATTAAATAAATTAAATTATTCATGACACAATAATGATGCAGTATTTACCTCATTAATAAATGATTTAAATAAATAATATTATAATGATTAAAATATTATCCAAAACATGTCCAATTCTTATTGGATGATCTTATTTCGACCATGAGTCATATTATATTCATATTTATTGATTTTCGGACTTTTTTAAACTGAATATAAGTTTATAATAAAGTAATATTTTCACACTTTTCAAAAGAGTCCCTCCACCCCCTTATAAAAGGAGACCTTTCTATCCAATTCCTCACACCTCCCAAGCCATTTTTCTCATCCAAACTCTGCCCAATTAATCTCCCTACATCCCTATCCTCCCCTTAGAAGCCTTACCTTAGGCATAAGGCACTTCAAGAAGTCCTTTTGGTTCAAACCAAAGGAAGTTACCCAAATTAAAGGTAACAGTTTCTCTTAAATTGTTTTCTTTTATTCTACTTCTCCAACCCCTAAACTCTCTTTAATCATTTCTTTTGTAAGAAAACCAGTATCATAAATATAATATTATTTTTTTATGAGAAGTATTCGAACTAAACTTACACACACCTCCATCTAATGGATGAAGAACATAATGTTTCTGTGGATGGGAAACTAACGCCTCACGAAACGATGATTGTTCGATTTTCTCCTACCGCCTCTCATGGTGACCATTATGATGGAACTGTATTTATATATGATATATATTATGTTTATTATTTACTTATTCTTCTTTAATTCCCAATTATATCAAGACTTTATGGTTTCCATAGTGGGTAAATATGATAATCTCATTTGAGGAAGTGCGGACTACCGCCCCCTCAAAGTGATGTGATTCGTTAATGCCTTATGTGGGATGTATAAAGGATGGAGTTAATGATATTATATATGATATTATACTGAAATTATAATATACCTATGTATAATTATTTTTTAATTCCATTAAAATAATAAATATAAATGAAAGTAGCGTTCATGCGTACGTAAGACTTACCGTCTCCATGAACGGTGCATTTCATTTCTTACCACCATATGTTATGTAATATTATAAATACATGTATATGATGAACATATATGATATATATGATATATATATCATGAATATAATTCTGGATATAATTAACCTTTGACCACATGAACAACATGTAATTATAATAAGTCCATTTTTGAATCAAGTACCAAATATCGACAAAACGAACGTTATTAACATAATTGGTTACATAATGTTTATAACATAGTAATAAGTGATCTAAATAGAATAATAAACTCGAAAAAGGTTCTTAAGAAATTAGAAATTAACTTTGGTTTATTGTTCAGGAGATTAAAGAACGATCGAGTCAAGTCGTACATGAGGTAAGGGAACTTCTTAACCCAATTTACGTTCTTTGGGTTGATCTTCTCTTTCTTGTTTTTGTCGTTCTTTGAGTATGTGAAAAATGAATTTTTATATCTTATCATGTATTTATACTTTCTTTATGTGACCTTATAGTGAATACACATAAGTGATCTATTTTATTTACAAAAAGATCTTTGTAAGGGATTACTTTTCCAATCTCATTTTTATCTGAGATTGTTTATTCATAAGTATTTACTGGGGTTATATTTATCATTCATGTCCCTATTTTATAAAAATGGTTTCATGTATGTTTAAAGTCATTTTTACCCATTTTGACTTTTACTACATGGTATGTAAGGAATCTTTCTTTTTTTACCATAAGAGGTACTTTTTGACTTTTTCGACAAAAGTACGAGGAGAATGTTTTTTAAACTTATACGGCATGAACATATTTTTACGGTTTCATAACGCCTTTTATTAATAAATATTACTCTACAATATTTCATGACAATTTTCAACAAAATAATTTTATTTTAAAATTTCATGGCATTTTGTGAAAATAAAATTATTTTGAAGAAGAAAGGATATTTTCCTCAAGAATTCATTTCAAGTGTTTTATCAAAACCATTTTCCATATAAGATGGAATTATTTCATATGTGTATGTTTCAAGTATAATGTCTCTAAGATTTAAATGGTTTCAATTTTCTTATGATGAAATGATATCCATTTTTTTATATGGATTATGTTATGATGGGATGATGTTTATGAAACCCATTTTATTCTTTGGGTAATGATGAATGATTTATGTTCATGTTGTGGAACACGTAAGAATGATTTCATTATGATATGGGTGGGACCTATATTTCCCTCCAATTAATTGGTTAAAGATTTATATATCATGATATATACATGGATGGAATGTTAAGTTAATCCGGTTCAGTGATATAGGACTGGAACGAGGAGTGAAATCGATTCAAAAAGGGACTTTGTCCACTAAGATGGTCTTGGAAGAAATGCCTTGGATACTATGGAAATCATATCATGTGATTAATGGTTTGGCACAATTACATGTTTTATTACCTTGCTATTTTATCATTATTGATGTTCCTTTATGATATATGCCTTACGTACTTCCAAGATTTATGTCTTTGCTCAAGATATTGAAGTTTAGATTTTATGTTCAAGTTTTTGCATTCAAATGTTTATGGATTGTTTTATGTTCTCTATGTTTACCCTTACTGATCATTTGAGCTCACCCTTTTTATGTTTTCTTTTCCCCAGGATATAAAGAAAGGTTTTAGGTAAGAAAACAAAAGGGGAAGATCTTTATGGGAGATGTTGAAGATCTCTCACCATGATTAGAAGATTATGTTCCAAGTTTCCAAAGACACTAAACTATTACGGTCCTTTGGTGTCTGTTTTTGTTATGTATTATGTATTCCACAAAAGTAATGAAATTTCCATGTACGTCAAGATTTGAGTCTCTAAAAATAACTTTTGATCAAGCATATCTAGCTCAAATGATTTAGAAAAAGGAGATAATCATTCTCAAAGACATGCCCATCATGAGGGATTGCACTGATTTATTCCCTGAAAAATTTCCTGGTCTTCCTTATAATCGAGAGTTTGAGTTCTCAGTTGAACATATCCTTAACTATATCAAATAAACCTTATAAAATGGTGACTATAGAGTTAGAAGAGATAAAGAAGCAGTTAGAGGATAATCTAGAGAAGGGTTTTATACACCCAAGTGCTTCACCATGGGATGTGGCAGTCCTTTTCATCAAGAAGAAGGATGTTTCAATGCGCCTCTGCATTTATTATCATGAGCCCAATAAAATCAGGATAAAGATCAAGTATCCCATGACTTGGATAGATGACTTGTTTGATTAAATTCATTTGGCCAGTTATATCTCTTAGGTGGGCATTCGATTGGGATATCACCAATTAAAGGTGAGAAAAGTAGATATTCCCAAGACTGCCTTTTGAACAAGGTAAGGATACAATAAGTTCATAGTGATGACCTTCAGACTCACTAATGATCCATAAATTTTCATGGATCAAATGAGTAGAGTTTTTAGAAATTACCTCAACAAAATTTTGGTAGTCTTTATCAATGATATTCTGATATACACCAACAGTAAGGAGGAACATGGGGAGAATTTGAATACTTTGTTGATAACATTGTGAAGGGAGAAACTATATGAAAAGTAAAATAAATGTGAGTTATGGATATAAAAATTATCATTCTTGGGGCATGTAATCGCCATCAAAGTGATATATGTAGATCCTTCTATGAAAAAAATTGAAGAGTGTTCCAATCCAATATCTATAACAAATATCCATAGATTCCTTAGTCTATCTTGGTATTAACGATGTTTTTTAGAGAAATTTTCATGATTTTAAAACCCAATGACCAAGATGACATGGAAGAGGGTCATGTTTTTCTGGACTCAATAATGTGAGGAAAGCTTTATGGATTTCAAAAAGAGGCTTATCACTGCGCCGGTACTCACACTAAAAAAAGTGGAGAAATATTTATAGTTTACAGTGATGCTTCAAAGAAGGGATTTGGATGTGTGCTGATAAAAAATGATAAAGTGATAGCCTACGCCTCAAGAAATCTAAAAATCCCTAAGTAAAACTATCCTATGCATGATCTGGAGTTGGAGACTATGATCTTTGTGTTAAAAATCTGGCGACATTATCTCTATGAGGAGAAGTGTGATATATATACTGATCATAAGAGTCTCAAATATATATTAACATATAAAGATCTTAATATGCATTAATGAATATGGTTAGAGCTCATCAAGGATTATGACTGCTCAATCCACTACCATCTTGGTAAGGAAAATAATGTGGTGGATGATCTAAGTAGAAATGATCCTACATCATTATCAATGATCAGAATTGAAAAGGATCCAATATTCTTAGATTTGTAGAGGATAAACATGGGAATCATTAAGGGAGGAACATCATCAATCCTTTCTTAAATGATTTCTCAACCATCCCTAATAGATAAAATAAAGGATGCTCAAAGAAAAGATGTGAAAATTTAGAAATGGGTGGAAGATATCAGAAATGGGAAATCCTCTGAGTTCATGATTGATGAGGAAGGAGTTGTAAGATTTCAGTCATGATTATGTTTACCATATGATCTAGAGATAAATAATGAGTTTTTGAATGATTCATATAGATAAACCTTCTATATTCACACAGGGATCACAAATATGTATTGAGATCTCTGAGAGAACTTTTGGGGGGACAATATAAACAATAAGATTGCTGAATATAAATCAAAGTTTCTGGTATGTCAACAAGTGAAGGCTGAAAGATAAAACTCTAAGGGGATGATTCAACCACTACCCATACCAACATGGAAGCGTGAGAACATCACCATGTAATTTGTCGCTGGACTTCCGAGGACATATAGAGGAAAAAATGTTATATGGGTCATTGTAGATCATCTTACAAAGACATATCACTTTATCACAATTTTACATGACTTCTCATTGGGTCAAATTTAATAGATATATATCAAATATGTGGTAAGGATACATAGAGTACTGCTATATATTGTATCTAATAGAGATTCTAGATTCACCTCAAATTTTTAGAAAATCCTTCAACATGCTCTAAGCACTGAACTGAACATCAGTAAAACCTATCATTCTCAAAATGATGACCAATATGAGTTAACTATTCAGAAATTAGAAGATATGTTGAGAGAATGTTCTATAGACTTCAAAGGAGGGTGGGATAAACATATTCCATTGGTAGAATTATCTTACAAAAATAGTTTCCACTCCATAATCCAAATGAAAACATATGAATCCCTTTATGGTAAAAGGCATAAAAACACTGGCATGTTGGGATGAGGTCGATGAGAATAAGCTCTTAGGACCTGAAATGGTCAAAAAAATAGTGGATAATTTCAAAAATATTCTGTTTCACATCAAGGTAGCCCAAATTTGATAGAAGATTTATGACTAAAATCATTGATGGGACCTTGAGTTAAAAGTTAGAGACATGGTATTCCTATGAATATCTCAATGGAAGAATGTCATGAGGTTTGAGAAGAAAAGAAAGCTAATTATTAAGTCTATCAGCCCCTTCGATATCCTTGATCATGTCAGAGCTATGGTCTATCGACTAGCACATCCACCTACCATGTCTAAAGTGAATGATATCTTCCATATATCTCTCTTAATAAAGTACATACTAGATCCTTCACATGTAATATCTTTAGAGGTGGTATAATTGGATAATGATCTTTCTTATGAGGAGCATCCATTGAAGATCTTGAATAATAGAGATAAAGTTCTACATAACAAGGCTACTCACCTGGTCAAAGTACTATGGTGGAACCATAAGTATGAATAGGAAACATGGGAACTATAGGAGGCAATGAAGGAAAAGTTACCACACCTTTTTACGGCTTATAATATAAAACAAAATTTTGAGGGTGAAATTTTATAAGGGGGGAAGAATGTAATGACCTAAAGTTTAATCAATGGAATTCCATTCTTATAATTATGCTTTATAGTATAATAAAATTAGGTAACACAATTAAATATCATTATACTAAATAATATCTTACCATTAAACATAATTTTCCACTTATGTGCCTTGAAATTCAAAAATATAACATACACGGTTGCGTTCAGGGTGATTTTTGGGGTTTGATGGAACAAACTTAATTTTTGGTGAATAGTAAACCACCTTTATGAATAGAAACCTACCCTTATGAATAGTAATATGAACCTTATAAATAGTAAATCATCAAAAATAATATTAACATCACCATTGAATGTATAAATAAAATTTAGGGATCTTATAAGTGATAATATGACCATAATAAAAGTATTGATATTTTTTAAGTCATAAATAATTAATTAAAATTAATTAATTAATTTAAAAGAAAAATTATTTTCCTAAAAGGTGTTCATAAATTAAAAATTTTATGTCTTCTGGTTTTATGAAAATTTAATAATACCTTATGTAAATTTTGAAAGCATTTTAAAATTAGTTTTAAAATATTTATTTTTCGAGTAAATTATGATTTTAATTAAAAATTAAGTTAATAATATTTAGAAAATTATTTTAGAAAAGTGTATTTAATTTTTTGATTCTAAACATTTAAAAATGGTTAGGGTGATTTTTTTGATTTTTTTTAAATACTTGAATTTTTGATGAATAATAAAATATGATAATTTATGATAAGTGCTAAAACCTGAATTTTTGCATCATGATTGAGTCATGGATGATGTAAATGGCCATTTGTTCAAACTAAAATTCACTTATTACTATTTTTTTCATTAATTAATCACTATTTATTGTCTTATGAAAAAATAATAAACTAATGATTTCAATATTAAGAAAACTCTCCTCCCATCCACTATAAAAATCACCCACACTCCCCTCTTCTCTTCACTCCTCTAAAGCCTTGTTACTTTCCTAAATTCTTCTCAAATATCTCACCATAATACTCCCCCACATAAATCATCTTTTGGTATCCTCAAAATATTAAACCCTCTCCCCTTAAGAGGCTCTCAAGGAAGATTAATTCAAGAGGTAAATTATTCTTTTCAATTCTTTTACTTTCTTTTCAAGTTCCTTTGTTTTCTTTTCGATCCTTACCTGTCCTATTACAAATGTTATGAAAAAAATATTACCTTATATGTATTGGAACTTTTTTATGATAATGGAATAAGTTATTATTTTCTCTCATTTACGCTTCTTTTATACTAGTAGTAAAAACTTCATCCGAGATGTGTTAATTTACCACATTCAAGGACGACAAGTTTTTAATTTCTATTAATATATTCAATTATGGTCATGAAACTATTGTTATGGTTGAACCAGACTATAATATATATATATTATTTGTCATATATTTTTCTATAATATTTTTGTACACAAGGTTTTGAATTATAAAACAAAACATGTTCGTTGTGATAAAAAACCACCAATTAACCAAAAGGTTATCACTAAAGTTTTATATAATGAATAATATTCACTCCAAGTAAACAAATGAAATTTAAGACCATATAACATTATCTATTTTAAATAATATAACTCCAATTATGTTCAACCATATTCATTTTACATGATTATCCATCCATGTATATAAGTAAACTGATCATGAAACAAACGAACCCGAACAATGAAATTGAACCTCATAACCAATCAAAAAGGTTATGAATAAACTCAAAAAGGTTATTAGTGAACTAAAAATGGTTATAATAAATAAATTAAATTTAAAATAGGTTTTTAAATTATTAATTAATGAACCTAATTTGATTATTCAAGTCATTAATATCAAGTGGATAACACCATCAGACTTAAGGTAATAGATTCTACCAGAACCTCCATTATTCCTTCAGGTTGTTCTTAATCTATTTTTACACAAATGAAATCCAATATTCTATTTATGTACATATTATAATTTCTATTTATATGTCAAAAATAATATATCAAGATCCATTAATCATTCTATTTCTTGGATATACATTCATTTAAGTCTTTCCCTTCTCAATACTTCCTAATATGCAAACCTGTTTTGGCGGAGCTTCCCAAATTTTTAAACAATTTCAAGTGAACTCTACCATATATCTTAATCCACCATTGTTTTTTATAAAAAAATACTTTATATTATGAAAACCTTATTTTTTTAATTGCGGGTTTTATATAAAATATTATTCCCTTTTCGATTTTAAATGCTCTTTAGTATTTTCCTTAAAATTGCACTAAAATGTTTTAGTGATAAAATTTCTTAAATACTCTATTTACATGTTATCACTTCTAGTTGACATAAATTACCATGATATAATCATATTTATGTTCTAATTCATTTCCTTCATGGATACATGTATGATAATCCCATTAAATTATTCTTTATGACATGATCATGATACCAATTTCGTTCCATAGGTTCCCTTATGTTTGTATATGATTGATTATGTATGATTCATTATGTGGAAATCATATTAATGAAAATGTTAAGATTAATGCGCCTAGATAGTGATCTAATACATTGGGTAAAGTTGAGTCTCCTGAGACATTATGTGCAATGGTCTTGGCAGTTAGCCTTGATTTGTGCTACCATGTGCAATGGTCTTGGCGGTTAGCATTGACTTGTGCTACCATGTGCAACGGTCTTGCTGGTTACCCTTAAATTGTGATCCTCTAAGTGTAATGAGCCTTAAATAATGATAAATTCATGTTTTAGGATGCTTAAAAATTACTATGATTATATTTTTATATTATCCCAAGTTATACATGTTATGGTTCCATATGTTCCATTATGTTATATACCTTTCTATATCATTATATCATGCTTCTTAAAAAATGTGCTAATGCTTTATTCTTATGATTATTCCCTTTCTGGGTTTTTAGCTCACCTCATTGTTTATGTTATCCCTAGGTCATCCTATGCCGATGTATGATCAAAATGGAAGTTAGAAGATCAATATTAAGATTAAATGAAGAAATATTTTATGTTTTTAGTTTTAGGTACCTAGTCTTCAAAGGCACTAGAATTCAAGATCTTTGGCTTATATTCTGATGTATAATTATGAATAAAATCATGTAATTCTATGTGAAAAAGGATAATATCACTATAAGATAAGTCTTAAATATATTACATGACCCACACAAAATCATTTATTCCACACAATAATGATCAAATTATAAATTTATAAATTCTAAAAATATACTAACTACAAAGGAATAACATAGAGATAATACAGGGTTGAAACCACATGGATGAGCTGGAAAATTTGGTGTCTTAGTGATTGGAACTTTGTTTGTGGGTTCCCCATGTGGTTCTCATAGATCAGGTTTCTGGAACTTAACATATTGATTTCTTTCAAATATTAAATAAGGGATCAAGGTCAATTTTAGGGAGCTATGTAAAAGAGTATTCCTAAATCTAGTTTGGGATGATCCTATGGATTAGGCTATGAAGTAGTTCAGAAGTCAGCAATTGGTTTTGGTCAAACAAATTGTATCTACCAAGATTTTAAACTACTCTTTTTTCTAATGGCAGTAGACAACCTAGGTGAAAAAATATTAGCTTAAAAGGTAGAGATTATCATAGACTATTGGTCCTAGTATGCTCAAATCCAATTAGTCTAGGGTCATTCTATTGAAATTCCATGGACCAGGGTTGTAAAAAATAACAATATCAATGTGAATTATTAACTTAATTACTAGACAAAGGGTTACCCAAATTCTGATTTAAGTCTTCATTAGGTTTAAACATTCCTACTCTTGACCCCTAACCTTGAAAATATTAATTGTTCATGGTAATGATGCTATTAACCAAAAGAGAAATAGACAACAAGATTGGTATGTTTGTTTGGAAATTAAGATTAATATAGTTCATGAATAAAGAAATTTAGAATCAATCAACACACTTACTTGGATGAAGAAATTGGAAAGGTACACAAAAATTAAATATGAAAGTGGAAATAAAAATTAAAGTAGCAATTTGAAATGAAAAACAGTCAGAAAATAGTACGTGGAATCCATATATTTTTGGAACAATTCATAACCACAAAGGATCAGTAAAGAAAAAAATATAAATGATTGAAACTAGGTCTAGAATGGTATGAAGAATATAGTGTAAAAAAATAAGAAATCTTTGGCTGTATCCCTATCTAGTATTGGGAACTGAAATATTATAAGCTCGACCATCTCATGATGTGTAAAGGTTTCATATCATTAGTTGGATTTAATTGAATTATTTCTATAAAATTTCATGGCGTGCAATGGAAATTCACATTGTGTAATCAAATCTTCAAATATATTTGAAAATTTAGTAACTCCTTGATTTCAAGGATTGTATATTTCAACGGGTATAGAAATTATCTCTTCCACATCATGTAATAGATTCACATTATTTTCTCGAATGATTCAAGACTTGAATTGAATTCATGTCCTGGAATTCAGTCTGCTAGGGTCTTGTGCTCGAGGAATACGTGTTGTGAACATGTTTCATGACATGAATTGTTTAAAATTTATAAATTAATAGCATCTCCTATTTTGAAGCTTGAACTCAAATTATCTGAAAAAATCTACCAAAACTGAAGACATTATCCAATAAATCATGAATAAATCACAATTAAATGCACCCTATATATATATATAAATTCAACTTATCAAATTTCCCCACACTTGAACAATTTCTTGTCCTCAAGAAAAAATAATCTCAACAGGGATTCTAAATTAAATAATTTTTAAATAGGAAGCATTCATTACGATCAAACAAATAAAACTAAGTGTTAGTGAAAAAATCTAATCCTCCAAAATTACCCATATAGAGAAAACTAGTCATACATCATAATCAAGTACTTTATTGATATAATTTTTTCCTTTAATTAAAAATTCTCAACTGTTCCTTAGAATATATACACATATTTAAATTTACATCACCATGAATTTTCTTTCATCACTCAAGGTAAAATGAAATCGAATTTATGCTCATACCTTAAATACATGTTCTTAATGATAGGTTTTCATTAGTTTTAATATATCCACCTTGTAAATACAATAAAAAATTAATCATGAGGGCTTTAAAAATTAGGTTCAAATGACTCTGAGGATGAGGGTATGTGGTTAGATGATAAAAATGAAGCTAAAAAAGGTTGGTAAACTCTTAATTATAATGCATGACCATCAGAAAAAATGAAATAAAAAACCTCCTCTAAAAAAAGCATCTCTACACTTTCAAAATCTCAGGGTAAGTCCATAGATGTATCATAAAAGTGTAATGAAAGTTTCTTATTTCTTATTTTTTCATCATTATATATATATTTATATGTATATTTTAGAGTCCTGACTAGGCTAGATCTCACATCCACCACCGAAACACATATGATCTGTCATAAGATTCATCGATCTGGTGATAGTTAATTTTAAACTTCATAATACAAAAATCATGTTTTTAATAAGATAATCATGAATTCCATACTAGAAGAACCATATAACACATCCTATAGATCATATGGAAAAGTCAAAATAAATCTCCTGAGTAGAAAAAATCCTATGTCCATCATTAATGATCATCTCCCCCACACTTACTCAAGTTACAATTATGAAATCATACGAAGAGTAGAGTAGGAAGGGATAAAATAGTATTTTAACATGGATCAATCCTAAAAATATCATTCATAGATTCTATGGAATTAAAAAGTTTAAATTTATAGGTGAGTCTTAAAAAAAATGGATCAATAAAATTTCTTCAATCATTTCAACGATGTATTCATTCAGTTATAGCCGCGATAAGATTCCAGTGAAAGTTCTAATAGATTTTCATGCCCTAAGTGTCTCTCAAGAAATATGATTAAAAATGAATTTGATAATGTTGGTCCAAAATACTCTTGGTAATGGGAATATATAACTAGGGGAATCACTTAGGTCATAACAATTAGTAATAAGTCAGTAAAAAGTAATTGCAAGAATTTAGAATCATAAGTAAATTACTCAACTCATAAATCATGGAAAAAAATTATAAGCATGAATAAAAAGAGATTTTAAAATTCTCCATCATTTTTTCTTTTATTTATATGGGTGTAATGATATTTCAACTTAATGTATTCTTAATATGAAAAATTTATCCTATAATAATGAGAATAAGAAATAATCCTGGTGTAAATAAAATAAATTTCAAGAATGTTCCCTTATAATTAAATTGAAAAAGTGTCTACACTATTTTGGAAATTGACATGGGATAAATATCAATGGTAGAATACATAATTTTTAAATGTAAAGTATGAAAATATTATAGGGAATCTAAATCTCCCTAGAAAAAATGTCATACTATAGGGGAAAATGATGCATGTTTATGTGAAATAGGTAACCTGTAGAAATTTTAGAATCAAAATATACCTTCACTAGATAAACCATTAGTACACAAGATATAACCAATATGTAATAAAAAATTGGCAGTTTCACATAATATATAGTTGTATAAATCAACTAAGACAGATGCATGGATCAGGCTATAATGGAGGTTCAAATTAATGATGAACAAAATGTTCTATAAAAATAAAAAGAAAAGGTCCTATGAAACTAAAAAAAACTCAAAAATAAAAATATGGGTTTCCTCCCATAAAGTGCTAACAATGACGTCGTCATCCATATGGATATACAAAAGATCAGTTGGTGGCATCCATTGGCTCAGATATCCACTACCTCTTGTAGGAATTGGAAGTGGTATCCTCTAGATTTGCTGGTCACTTGGTGGGTTTACCACCTCCGCAATGGGTTGACAAAATATCTAATGTTGTAGTTGGAGAATATGTGCAGGTCAGAGAGGTGAATCTTGTTCAGTTCGTAGATGGAGCTCATATATTTTTTCTATTATGTCAGGTACATAAGGAAATACCTCATGGGGAAGGTGATATAGTAGCCTAGTTGGCTCATCAATAACCACAGTAGGGGAAGAAGATCGAGAAATAGATAAATAAATGAAAAAATAATAATTATAATGAAATAAATTAATGTAGTAAAAAATTGTATCCTATCTATTTGATAAAATAAATGATAAAATTGGGAATATAGAATATAGTGAGTACAAAATACACATAGAAATAGATTGCAACGATGGAGGGGTACATGGGAAAAAGAGTAAACAGTTAGGGAAGCTTCTCCTCTATCAACATCAGAGGTACCCTCCTAGGCAGTGGGTGTCTAGATCTTCCCCACCATATCTATAGAAGAAATGGAGGGAGGAAAAGATATATCAACCCCTAAATATGGCACTGGAGTGCTGACAGTGTGGTCATTTGAAACTGGTGAGTTATCGATCTGTATAGTGGTTGTGGGTCTAGTAGAAAGATTGATAAACGAAAACTTATACATATAAGGTAATATAGGGCTCTTACCCTATCTAACCTACTCTGTTGAAAATTCCCTATGATCATCAACATCTATGATCTCTAGGTGGATATGAATAGAGGGATCAGTAGGGTTTAGGGTGAAAGGAAAGAGAAAAAATCCGGAGGCTAGCTTGATTGTAGTATATGGAGGGTGGGTGGTATGGATAGTAGTGGAATGAGATGGGGCAGTGCGTGGTAACTGGGAAGGATCAGTAAAGGGAATATAGAAGTGAAGATAGATCCATCACTGGTTCTCTAGAATACATTGGAGAACAATACTATTCCTTTGGAAAAGCTCCCACATATCAAAGATAAAGGGTGGGGGAGGATTATATTGGGAAGGAAAAGGTATCTTAGATGGAGTAGTGGTGGAAGGGGTGGTGTGGTACTAGCATCTACAGTGGGTGGGTGGGTATCAAGTGTGGTAGAAAGGGTTACTAGTGCAGTTTTCATGAGAATTAGAGTATAAGGATATGGCCTCTCATTATCCTCCTCAACATACTCGAGAGCTGACATATAGTGATTTCCAATATTCTTCAACAACCCCATATTACGAATTAGTAAGATATTGACCGATTATATCAGTCTAAGAGATGAGAGTAGCCAGGTAAAGTCAAAGCCGCCCAAATTTCTGGCGAGATGAGTGATATGGATACCACCCATGAAAGTAACATGATATCTCCTTACCTAGGACTCATATTATAGTGAAAAATATCGAACCATATTGATGAAATGGATTACCATGTAGGATTCTAAAATGATCACCTCTATCTGAGTGATGAAACCATGAGAATATCCACTTTCCAACTAATCATGGGAGAGAGACCCATGAACTATCTAAAAGGAGACACCCCTCATTTGGGACCTCTCCACCGTACGTGGGGCATGAAAGATCTGGGGGGTCATGGGAGATCAATTCCTATCTCCATGGAGTGTCATTCTTGTTTGGATCAATCCTCAATGTGGCATAAATTGGAGAAGCAATGAAGTCAGAGGTGTAAATACCCAACCCAACTCTGAAGTCTCCTAATGTGAGATATGAAGGCCTGCCTTCTAGATGAAGGTGATGTGCACAACATCAAGATCCAGAGTGGTCAGTAACTCAAGGAAGAGTTCTTGTTATGTCTCATCATATACCTCGATGATTATAGATAGGTGTCTGCACCCGATGGGCTCCATGACCTCCTCAACTACCAATATTTTCTCTTGTATGAAAATATCTAGTGCCTTTTATGGGAACCTAGGCTTGTCTTGAAGACGGACCAATCAGACTTTATTCTCTAGCACAGGAAACTATAGGTAGGGATAAATCTGTGTTTGTTGGGTAGTTCCCTATGACTGGCTGAAGGATGAATGGGAATAGAAGAGATGTGTGTGTGTGTGGGGGGGGGGGGGGGGGTGGAGCCATATTGGGATAATGGTGGGGAAGGATATTCTAGCAGAGGTTGAGGATCCAATGTAGGGTGATTGGGTGCAGGCTGATCATCACTCTAGTTTACTCATTTGAAAGATGTTACATTAAAGGTCTTCATGTAGGCCCTAGTGGTGAGAAGGAAGGAGTAGGCAAGGGATGGGGAATATTTTGATTCTTGACGGGTAGATTTTTAGTAGTAAGATGAGGAGGAGGGGGTCTATTTCATTTTTTCTAGGGTGTGTGAGAGAGGTGGGGAGCTGAAGAATTGGGGTGGGGGGTAATAGGGAGTTACCTGTAAAAATGAGATTCGTAGTTTTTAAAAACTCCCTTGAAATTTACATGTTATTCATGAAATTCATGATGTGTAAAATGTGGGAAAACATTTTTCTAAAACCCACAAACTCATATCGTGTATGCTTTACATGATGTTAATTATTTTTTTTATTTTTTTGACAAGACTCTTCACCCTAATGCAAAAATTATCAAAACATACTAAAATTAAAAAAAAACCACTCTATCCTACTATACCTAGCTTGGGTTTCCTCCTAGTAAACACTTCATTTAACATAGGGATATATAAAGAATTATGATAAACTAAATTTTAATGAAAGAACACGCCCTCTTGAAATGGTTCTTGATATATTTTCAACTGCTGACTGTTTACGTTAATGGGTGGTCCATCACCTCTTTAGATTTATATTGTTCTATAAGTAAAAACTTTAACAACTTTGAAAGCAACCTATCATTTGGTTTTCATCTTTATGGGGAATTGTTTCAAGTAATAAATAAACAATGTAAATTTTTCCACCAGTGTAAAAATCCATCATGCGATGTGTTGGTCATGGAATTTTTTGTATTCTCCATATAGATTTGGGCATTTTCATAGGTGTCACTTCAGATATCTTCCAACTCATTCATTTGTATAATTTTTTGTTACCAATATTTTTGAGAATTCAAGTTTAGTATTTTAATTTACTAGTATTATTGGTAATCAAATTCTATTGGAAAATGATAGGGTTTCTCATAAACAAGTCAGAATGGAGTAGTATTGATGGGTGTTTCATACACGATTCTATAAGTCCAAAGTGTGCCATCATGTTTGATGCTCCAATTCTTCCTACTTGTATTAAATATATTTTCTAGGATTTTTTTGATCTACTAATTGGATAATTCAACTTTTCTGCTAGTGTGAAAATGTTTGGGAGTTCCAGTATTGTATCGAATCTGATATTTTTCAATATCCCCTTTTACAGACATATTTTTGAAGTTAATTCCCCAATCATTAATGTGTAATCTAGGAAAAAAATCTAGTGAAAGATGTTTTTACATAATAAGTGAATGACTACCTTGTTCATGTCATGGGTTTTGGATTCTACCTCAACCCATTTTGAAATATATTCAACATAAACCAAGATATACAACTTTCCATTAGAATTCAGAAACAGGGCCATAAAATGAATCCCCAAAACATTAGATATTTCTACTTCTAGGATGGGATTTTGGGGAATCTCATTATATTTACCAATGGTGCCTCTTCACTAGAACCAATCACATCTTTGTACAAATCTCCTAATATATCAATGGATTGTGGGAAAAAATAATTCACTTTATAGTATCTTAGACAAAGTGTATTTAGGCACATGATGCCCTCCACCTGACGACATGTGACACAACTCAAGAACACTTTGAATTTTATCCTTTGGGATGAAACATCACATTACGCCATCAAAACATCACTTAAATAATAGGGGATCATACTCATAATACCATGAAGAATCATCAAAGATATTCTTACTCAATTGATAAGTGAAGTTTAGATAAAGGTATCTTGTAGAAAGATAGTTTGTGATATCAAAAAACCACTTCCATGCTTGCATATCTATATTGAAAATTGTTTCATCAAGAAAATTATCTTCAATATTTAGACCATAATCATCCTTAATACAGGGAAGTGGGAGTCAAGATAAATAATCAACAATGAAATTTTCATTTCCTTTTGTTCCCATCATAACTATATCAAATTATTATAGTAATAGGATCCACCATATTAACTATGGTTTGGAAACCTTTTTACACAGTAGGAACTTTAGTGCTGAATGACCAATGTAAACTATGACCCTAGAGACATGAGGTATAACCAAAATTCATCAAAATAAAATACCACTACTATAAAATTTTTCTTTGTGGTCATTGAATTGATATTAGTCTCATTTAGAGTATGGATAGAATAATAAATGGGGAATAAGATGTGTCTAACCTGCTTTATTAAAGCATCACCCACAACAAAGTCACTATAATCACACATCATTTCAAATTATTTATCCCAATTTGGTGATACTATGACAAGAGTGGCCACCAAGCTATTATTTAGAGTATTTAATGACTAATGAAACTCTTTACTAAAATAAAATGGAGTTTCCTTAGACAATAGGTGTGTTACTGTGTAGGATATTTTTAAAAAAATCTTTGATGAAGTAGTGATAAAATATCATATGGCCCATAACACTCCTTATTCTTCTCATGGTTGTGGGTTCAATCATGTCTTTAATTACTTAAATTTTTTTCGTGTTGACTTCCATGACATGATTTTAAATTCTATGTTCTAGGACTATGCCTCCTTGGACCATGAAATGATTTTTTTCTAAGTTTAGCACTAGGAACTTCTCCTCATAGTGTTTCAATACTAGTTCCAAATTTCTTAGGAAAACACCAAAGGATCATCCATATATGTTGAAATCATCCATGGAAATATCTAGAAACTCCTCTGTCATATCATAAAAAATGTGTGTCATAAATCATTGGAAATTTTTAGGTGCATTTCACATTCCAAATTAAATATTTCAATAAGATAATGTTTTAAAAGGACATGTGAATGTGGTCTTTAAAAAATTGGATGGTCCAATGGTAATTTGATTGTATCTAGAATATCCATCTAGAAAATAATAAAATACATGAAAAAATAATTTCTCAATAATTTGATCCATGAAGTAAAGTGAAAAATGGTTTTTTCATTGTTGTATTGATATTTATGTAACTAACACATACTCACCATCCAATAATGGTTTGATTTGAGATTAAACCATATTTATTTATTTATAATAGTCAAAACAACTTTCTTCGGGATGAATTGTAGTGGGATCACCCACTCACTATTAGAAATGGATAATATAAGGCTCTTGTCAAGAAGCTTCATAACTTCCTTATTAACAACTTCTTTCATCAATGAGATGAGTTGTCTCTAGGGATGAAGTTTTGTTTTAGAACCTTCTTACAACAAAATGTTATGGGTGAAAATTGTGTGGACGATCAATTTGATATCAGCCACACCCCAGGATATTGGTTTTTTATGCCTTTTAGGACTTCTATCAGTTGAAATTATTATTCATTATTCAAATCTGAGTTGATGATAATTGGTAGCACAACTTCAGTTTCTAATAAGGAATATTTTAATGTTCTTGGTAGAGGCTTAAGTTCTAATGTTAGTGTCTTGATGAATGAGGGTATGAATGGTGGAATGGTGCCTCTCATCAGAGGTTCAATGTAATTAATCTCCTCAAATTTACTACACTCATATTCATTAGGATATGGGTTATATATCTCATCCACAATGGTTATAAAATCATCTTACTAGTGGTAAGAAATGACACCTATAATTATGGGGACATCTCCTTATCCCTCTATATCCAAGATGAGGAAACCAATAGAAAAAAAGAATTTATCATACTTAACTAAGATGTCCTTGAGAAGTCTTTGAGGACAATTGAATGATCTGTTAGCTAGATGAAGTGAAAATCTCACTGGTTTCAAATCTTGAAGTACTAAATTTTATAAGACACTCATAGGCATGAGATTAATAATTGAAACAAGTTCACACAAGGTCTTTTTTAAATTGTATATCCTGATAGTGTAGGGAATCAAGAAGATTTCAGGGTCTCACATCATCGGTGGGAGCTTCTAATGAATAACTATAGAGCATTCTTCATTAAAGGAGATGATTCTTAGTCATTCCTTTTTTCTTTCAATTAAAATTAATGCCTTCAATAATTTCACATAATCAGAGATCCGAGTGGTGACCTCTGCAAAGGGGATATTTATGTATAGTTTCTTAAACATATTTAATTTTTTTTTTATATTTACCTCTTTCTTGACATGTATCATTATATATAGAAAAGAAAGAGGGGGTCTATACGGTGGCAGTACCAAGTAAACATCTTCTTTTTTAAACTTCTCTTATATAAGTGTTTTTTCACCTTGATCAGATTATGGATTTCATTCTTGAATTTATTTGTGTGTGTTATCATCCCTATCTTTTTTTGATTAATGTCAAAATATTTCAGGTTACTATTGATTATATACCTCACCTATGTATGGATGCTAAAAATTCATCTCTTTTCTACTCCTAAGGACTACATCCTTAGTCACCTCTATCAGATGTGTCTCAGTAATACCAAGTGGTATACCTATCAATCGTTTCGATAGAGACTTGGAGATCTACCCTACTTCTTTCTTGAGGTTACAGAGGTAATTCTTGTGATTATTCATTTTAGTTTCTTGGTAAGTCATTCTATGATCCTCCTTTTGAACAAATGTAGTGAGTAGGTAATCAAGATTTGATTGTAGAGGTGGGGATTGTTGTGGATTCGTTGAAGGATCTTACTAGAATTTTTGTTGGTGAGTGGGTGTAAATTGATGAGATATATGGGGAAACATTTATTTAGAAAATGGTTGTTGAGGCCTAGGAAATGGATTTTGAGGTGGGTACCAAGGAGGCCCCTTATTTCTAGGTTGTGATTTTCCACTCCTCTATTTATGGTAATTTTGATTTTTTTGGTTTCTAATATTAAATAGGTCTTTAATGATAGTATAAATATAGGTATTATTGTTGTTGTTGAAACTGTTGGTTTTGATGATTGTAATTTATATAGTCACAATCCTAACTTTTAGTTTCTTTCACACCTTCTCTACATTCCTAATATGGATTTGGGGCTCCACACATTTCGCATTCTTTAATTTCCATAAAAGGGGTATGATGTGGTAGTGGTTGAAAAGGCAACTAAAAGGTTTATAGATTATTTATGAGGGATTAAACTTGTCCTAACAGGTGGTTATTCTCTTCCACATGGTGAATTCCATGTTAGGGTGGTCCTCATCTGCTCTTCTAGAGACTGTAATTTTGGGAGATTTCATCCAGAAGTGATCTACCCACCTTCCATGTCTTAAGAATGAGTCCTCCATCAATGGCTATGTCCACTATAGTGTGAGAAATGGGTTATAAACCCTAGTATAATGTTTGAAGTTATGGACACACATCAATTCTATGATGTGGTGACTTTTAAGTTAGTTCATTGAAGTAATCCCAATACTTATAGGCTAATTCTATTTTTTCTTGAGAAATGTTTTTAATTTCACTCCACAAATTCCATTTTCATATGGGAGAAAAGTATTTGTATATGAATTTTTTCACAAAATCATCCCATGTTTTGATAGACTCGAGATTTTGGATTTTTATCCAATCCTTGGATCTATCACAAAATGAAAAGGGAAACACTCTGTCTAATTACATCAGAAGTTACACCTTAAATTCTGAAGGCATCATAGGAAAATTGAAATGTGCTCATGTTCATCATTATGGATGGTAAACCGTAATCTATAATGATGTTATCCTATAGTAGTGGTAGCTTCCCTTATTGTTTTGGAAATACATATTTAACATTTTTAGGATTAATCAGAGAAACGTTTTTATGATCATCTATAATTATATGCCGACATTCATAAATATATATTACAATTTCCGAGTTGAAAGAGATCAATTCTTGTGTATCCAGGCTCCTTGATTGAGTTAATGGTACCTGACACATGCATGAACTGAAAAAGAATATGTAGGTGCTAGTCCACTCATTAAGTTTTTAAAAAGAAAAAAAGAAAAGGGAATGGGTAAAGAAGGTGTGAGGTAATACAAGGATCGCACCTAAGGTCACTATTCTTAAGAAACAACTAATGATGACAATGACACAAAAACTTGATTCCACCCACTCACTTAATTGATTATATATTGGCGTGATCAAATTAGAAATTTATAAATTCCCAAACAAAACTAAATACAAAGGCATAACATAGAAACTATATGGTGTTAGACCCTCTGGGATAAACTGGAAAATCCGGTGACCTAACAATTAAAACCTACATAGTGGATTCCTAATGTGATTCTTATCGGTTGGATTTTTAAAAGTAAATAGATTGATTTATTTAAAATATTAAATAAGGGATTAGGGTTAATTTCAAGGATATATGTAATATTATATTCCTATATATAGGTTATAATGGTCCTATGTCTCAGGATGCAAAGTAGTGTTAAAGTCACCAATTGGTTTTGGTCAAACCAATTGGATCTACCTTTATTGGAAACTACCCTTTGGTTTAGTGGAATTATTTAACCTTGGTGAGAAAATATTATCTTCAACGGTATAAAGATTCATAGACTATTGGTCCAAGTTCTCTCAACTTCAATTAGGCCAAGGCCCTTCTATTGTAATTCCTCAGATCAAGTTTGTGCAAAAGAATGAGATTAATGTGAGTTTTTAACCTAATTAAAATCAAAATTATTTTCCAAGTTTTGATTTAAGGATTCATTAGGTTTAAAGTACCCTTACTCTCATCACCTAACCCTCAAAGATTATCCACACATGGTAATAATGATATTAAATAAAAGATAAATTGATAACATGATTGGTATTTTTATTAGGAAATTCATATTAAATCAATTCACAATTAAAGAAATTTAGAATCAATCAACACACTTACTTGGATGAAGAAATTATAAAGGTACACAATAATTTAATAAGAGAATGGAAATCAAAATTGAAGCAACAACTAGAATTGAAAAATAATTAGAAAGAAATATAACCAATCCAAAAATATTTGGAATGAATAGAAATAGTAAAGGATCAGAAAATAAGAAAAGAAAAATGATTAAAACTTGGTCTAGAAAGGTATGAAGAAGAAACTGTAAAAGAAAGAATAATGATCTATCCATCTTCCTATATAGTTTCATGTGATAGAATATTTATAAGATCGTTCATCTCACGATGTGTAAAGGATTCACATCCGGAGTTAGTTTTAAATGACTTTTTCCTCAAAAGATTCACTACATATAATGTAAATTCATGTTGTGTAACCAGATATTAAAATATATTCAAAAAATTTATATCTCCCAGATTTCAAAGCTTGTATATTTTAACACGTATCAAAATTAACTCTTTCATATCATGTAATAGATTCACATCATGAATTTATTTGGACTAGGGTATTCATGACTTGAATTGAATTCTTGGACTGGATTTGGATTTTCTCGGGTCCTATGCTCGAGGAATACACATCGTGAACATGTTTATGATATGAATTGTCTAAAATTTCAAAATTAACAGTATGAATTTCTTCCACCTATTTCTAGATTTTCAAGATGGTCCATGGATTTTGTTCATAGTGATCCCCAGGAAGTGATGCAGGACTCAGGCAGTAGAAGCTTTCTTCAGGTGAAATATGGTGGGGGTCTGTTGGGACTGTTTTGGGCGATGGTCATAGCAGGGCTTGTTTCAAAAATCATGATGGATGACTGTAGGCTTTAGAATGGATGCTTTCTGCAAATATTGGCCACTGATGCTCATATGGTAGGATATGGGTTATGAGACTATGGTGTTTCTCAGTGGGCGTTGACTTGCTTAGTTTTTTAGAAGGATTCTATATGGAATCTGATCTGATTTTTTGTTCTCTTTTGTGGTCCAGGAACCTAGTCTACATTTGATGTGTGGATTAGTTTGTCTAATTTCTTGCTGATGGATTTGGGAGGATTGAATTCAACCTTGTTACATTTGGAAGGTGTTGCTGCATCTTGTAGTGGATGTCGGGTGGGAGAACTTGAAATAGGGATGAGTGTGATGGCATCCATCATCATATATTTTTCCTTTTGTATGGATGGACACCTTACTTGATCATTCACACTATGATTTCTGTTTGGTTTTGCTTCATATCAGGTTGAAAGTACTGTGTGTTCTCGCATGCACTGTCGGGTGGGCGACTCGAAATAGAGATAAGTTTGCATGCACCTATCATCTAGTCCTCCATCCACATTTCAGTGTGGTTTGGAGGAGTTCTCTACTGCATTGTGTTTCTAATATGACACAACTTCTTGGCATGAGTTCAAGGAATCTCTTTGACAGATCTCACTTTTCTTGGTCTTGAAGGGGGGGGGGGTGATGAGGTTTTTTCTGATTCTTATATTGATGTCATCTTCCCTTTTGGAATCCAGATCCTTGTTTAGGACTTTAGGTCCTATTTATTAAGGTATCTCTACCCTTTTCATGTAATGGGTTACCTCTTCTCCCAACTTTTAAAATAGGTTTTTGTTTCTTTTTGGTTCTATAAAGGGGGCTTAACCCTCAAACTTTTATAAAAAAATAAAAATGTCACTCTTTTTTTAATATCAACAATATTTTTTTATAGGGATAAAAAGGGATTATCTTCAATTATAAATGTTTATTTGAAATATTAATGATATTTTTTGTTGTGGTAATTTATTTTTTAATTTTAGTGCTGGAATAATTACCTTAAATTCTTACACAACACTGACATAAATATTATTCAAGTAATAGAAAAATCATGTAAATGTTTTTTAATAATATTAAAAATAAAAATTTATATGAATACTTTTATTCCACTATTTTTTAGATAAATATTAAATATTAGTGTTTTTTTAAAAGTTTATATTTTAATTCCATTATTATCTTGATATGATTAAATTTAAATTATAATAATAGTCTCAAAAATGACTTTAACGGTATATTATGTAAAATAATATTTTATTTAATGATTTAAAATTCATAAAAATATTATATTTATCCAAGTGATTGAGATATAGTCTATTATATCAACCATTTTCCACTTACAATATATTTTCCTTTTATAGTAACTTTCTTTACTCCTATAGAGTAAAAAACATTGATATCTTGGTAATCATCAAAAGGGTTAACCGAGGGTTAAAACTAAGAGATAAGGGTAAAAAAATAACCTTAACTTGTCTAAATTTTATTTTATTATAAGAATTATACCCCTACCCATCCTAAATTATAAATATTTCAATTCTGTGCCACTTGAACTTGAAAATTAATTTATATTAATTTAATAATTTATGTATTTCTAATGGCACCCCTACCCTCACTTCTAAAAGGGCACATCCTCTCCTCCCTTTCTCACACCTTTTGAGAACTACAGTTTAAAAAATTCCTACCCAAATATACCATATAAATCCCTCCCAATATCATAGAGGTCTTGGTATCACCAAAAGATGAAACCTATAATTCATAAGGTGAAATCCAAAGAGGTTATCTCAAGAGAAGGTATAAGTTATAACCGACATATTTCGACTTTATTTATTCTTTTATATCCTTTAAATTTTATTTAACCATATTTAAATAATAATATTAACATATTCTATACAATTAAAATTTATTATGATTATGGTACAACCCTTTTTCATACCCTTTTCATCTTATGGGAAATGAAAACATCACTTGTGCTTACCTAGATTACCACCTCCATGAAGTGATGTGTTTTGTTTTTTATCACCACCTCACAAGGATGATTATTATGATGGATTTAATTAATATATATGATATTCATGACATAATTATCATTCTATAAATATGATATATCATATATTATCTTACCTTTCCATCCATTGAAAAATGATAACTTCGTTCGTGCGTATGTGTGGATTACCACCTCCATAAAGCAATATGATTATTTTTACATATACACCCTTCATGGATAGTTATAAAACTGTATTTAATATATAAAAATTATAATAATTTAATGATTAATTTTCTATATATTATGGACCAATGACCTCTTTGACCATAATCAACCCACCCAAGCAATTTATGACTTATAATTCATATATTCTCAAATATTTAACGTGAACTTAATTAATTAAGTATTTAAGCACAAAATTTATATAAGTGAAATAAAAGGAATAATAAAATAAAAAAATGTTATTAAGTAATTTAATAATTAATTTAAGATTATTATTTAGGAAGATAAAGAATGTACATGGCGGGTCAGACTCGAGGTAAGAAACACTTTATCTTAAAACCTCATTTTAAATGTTTTAAAGATTTAATTTATAAATATTTTTCCTCCATGACTGTATTATTAAAATAATTTTATCTATGTATTTATATTTATACAAATAAATTATAATGAACATTTTATGTATATTTTTTACTTTCTTTCAAAGGTTTTCAAAAGTAATATTTTTGCGTCTTTTATACAGGATATTTTGAGTTTATTTACAAAAGAAAAAATGAATGTTCTATTTTAACATATATGAAATCAAAATATTTTCTCAACACCACAAAAATTATTTTATATTTGGATTCACTTATAATATTTTGTGCTTTCTTCAATTAAAAACCCTCCTTCCCCTTGTTCTAAGTATTATAGTTTTAAAAATTGGGGTTTAAAGGAAAGGTATATATCAATATATATATTTTTACCTATGGGTTTAAAAGTATATTTTTATGATTTTGATGATGGAAATGCAATATTTTATGTTTTTAATGTATGTTATTGTCCTTTTACATTGTTTATGATGATGGGTGATCCTGATATAGCTCTATAATACATTAAGTAATGATTATGTTCTCCGGAGAATTATGTTATAATTAACTATGTAGGTTATTCTATTTGTAAGGGTTCTTGTAAGGGTTTTATAAAGTTTATTTCCAAATTATTATACATAGATTTTCTATTATTATTAATTATTTATCATGGAAATATTTTGATTTTATAACGTAAGATAATTATATTTTATTTACAGGAATTATTATTACCTTTTAGTGTAAAAAGGTATGTTTTTAAGAAAATGTTTTTCATGGGTTATCATGTTTTCTAAAAAACCCTCATGATTATGATCTTACCTTTATAATTTCTTCTAAAGTGTTTTATGAAAATTTTTGGGGAATAAATAAGATTTCATGTGTAAGTAAATGATTATTTTACCTCTAATTTTATTATGATCAAGAAAAACTCTCTTTATGATCTCATAGTTTTGAAATGGACTAATGGGTTTCTTTTTGCCTTTTTATATATCCCTTATTGATATTTTTGAGATCATACCATTTTTTTAATTTTTTTTCATAGGTTTTAAGGATGAGTAGGAACAATGATTAAGTCAAGTTTAAAATCATGAAATTTTTTCATGAAAATAAAACATTTTTCATTTTTAAAGTACTATATTGTGGAAAAAATGAACACTGTATGGACATGTACACTTTGTAATGTATGGTTTTATTATGTAAGATTTATGAAATAATTCTCTGAAATTATAAACCTAATAATATCCTCATGGATGCAAGAAAATGAATTCGTAATTTCAAAATTAATATTATGTAGTATTTTAAGGAAGGGTCCTTATAGTTGGCATCAAAGTAAAGATTTAGATGATTTTAAAGGTTAAGATAATATAAGTAAGTTCCCTTAAAGGATTTTAATTTATTATTACCATGATATATCATTTTAAAATTACCATATTATATCTATTTATAATGGTTTTCTAGAGAGGAAACTGGTACTGTGAAGTAGGATGGATCAAATGGGATAATATCCTTCCAAAACATAACCTAGAATGGTTGGAATTAGAGTAGAGAAGTTTTTTTTTCTATGACGGATTTCTTGATGTAGGATATAAATTGTGGAAGTATCTATATGGGAGAGAAACCATGATCACCACTAAGGATCATGACCATTGTAGAGCATTTCATAAACCAAAACCCTATAGAATTCCATGGATCATATGATCATGTGATAACTGAAGGATGGGTTAAATCCATAGAATAGATATTAAAAATCACGGGTTATTAAAAAAATTAAAAGGTGACTATTTATTATTACCATTTTAAGGTGAATCCAATCAATGGTGGTCAATGGTTAATAATATCATAGGAAGAGAAGTTATTAATGCATTCGAATGGGATAAATTTAAGAATATTTTCCTTGATAATAATTTTACTAATTTGTTTGACTTAGAATAGAAAATAAATTCTTGGAATTAAGGTAGAAGTATGAATATTCAGTAGCCACATAAGAAGAAAAATTCACCATATTGTAAAGGTATACTCTAAATTGTATTTAGGATATTGATACTAAAACTAATTAGTTTTAGTTTGGATTTATGCTCATATATTGAAGATAATGGACTTATAATTGAATCAAAAGTCATGAGAAACTTATTATATGTGGTGAGAAGTTATAAATAGAGCTCATTAATGATAATGTGTTCCTTTAAAATAAATAGAAAAAGAGGTGTAGATGGTAGGTAACGGGGAAGCATCCATAGAATAAATCTAAATTTAAGGAAATAAATTTTACATTCTATGATAAGTGCGGTAAAAATCACCCTAGAAAATGTATTATAAAATATGGTAAGTGTTTCTAGAATTTAAATTTAAAACATGTGTTTGATGAATGTAAAGAAAATTATTAGAAAAATAATAAAAATATGACATTAAGATTCTTTAATTATAATGATACTGGTAATCATATGAGTAATTATCCGATGATTGGAATAAAGGATGGAAGTTATCAAGATCATAAATAGAAAGGTGTGTATAAATTATTTTCTAATAATTTGGTAGATGTTGGACCATATAGTGATGTGGTTTTAGGTACATTAATTTTTTATTCATATTATTCTAATATCTTGTTTGATTCGTGGTCCATATATTCTTTCATTTTTTGAGAAACTTTTTATTAAATTTAAAATTTATCCTCAAGAAATTAAGATTTAAATTTTGGTAAAAACACCCAGTGGTAGTATTAAGGAAAAAATAAACAATAAGAATCTTTATGTTATCATATGTGGAGGTTTTTTACCTAAAAAAATTGTATTCTTACTCCTTATAGTGTTTGATTTTATTCTGGTTATGGATTGAATTTATAGTTATCATACTAAGATAGTTTATAGAGAAAAATAAGTTTTTTTGGAATTTGTTTTAGTTTATATACAAGAATAAATTCATACCTTTTATAATGTTTCAAGAATCATATAAATTTATTAAAGATGGAAATTAATTTTATCTTTCACATATTGTTGAGAAAAAGGAAACTATTCAAATTGTTGATATTCTTATAGTAAATGAATATTTGGATGTATTTCCTGATGACATGTATTATACTAGAATGAGAGATTCAATTTACTATTTAATTAGTTACTGACGATAAGATGATTTCAAAACATTTTGATCGAACATCTAATGTAGATATTTTGGAATTAAAAAATTAATTGAAAGAGTTTCTTGATAAAGGTTTCATTCATCAGAGAAATTCATCATGGGGTTCCCCTATTTTTTTTGTTAAAAATAAATATTGTTCCATGTGGATTTTCACTGATTATAGAGAATTTTATAATATCACTATTAAGAATAAGTATTTGTTGACTCATATTAATGTCTTGTTTGATTAGCTCCATGGAGTTTAGTATTTTTTGAAGGTTGATCTTAGGTTTGGGTACCATCATCTGAAGGTGAAAGAGAATGACATTCTAAAGATAGTGTTTCATAGAAGGTATGGGAATTGTGACTTTTTTTATTCCCTTTGGATTGAAAAATGATACAGTTATATTTCTAGACCTTATGAATAGATTTTTCCATGAGTTCTTGGATAAAATTATGGTTGTGTTTATCGATGACATCTAAATATATTTTAAAATTTATAATGATCATGACAAACATTTTATGGTTATTCTGCAAACCTTACAAGAAAATAAGTTATATGGGAAATTTAGTAAATGTAAATTTTGGTTATGATCGATTTATTTCCTTAGACATATTGTAAATAAAATCAAATAATTGTTTATCCAATAAAAATAAAGTAGTTTAAGACTGCACAAGATTAAAAAATGACACAAAGATTCATAGTTTTCTTAGATTAGAAAGTTAATAATGATAGTTTTTTGAAAAAATTACTTAGTTATCTAAAACACTAACTAAGTTAACTTAAAAAGGAGTTAAATTTATCTGGTTGAACAAATGTGATGAATGTTTCCAGGAATTGAAAATAAGATTAGGGAATTCTATAGTTTTGGACCTTCTATCAAAAAATAGTGATTTTTTAACTACAATAATGATTCTTCTAAGGGAATTGGTTGTGGTTTGATATAGAATGAAAATGTAATTACTTATGATTCACTTCATTTGAAACCTCATGAGAAAAATTATCCTACACATGACCTTGAACTAGATGTTGTGGTTTTTTATTTAAAAATATAGAGACATACTTTATATGGAGTAAAGTTTAAAATATATATTGATTATAAAAGTTTAAAGTATATATTCACTTAGAAAGAGTCAAACATGAGGTAGATAAGATAGCTAGAGGTGATTAATGATTATGAATTCATAATTAATTACCATCTGGGAAAATCTAATAGAGTAGCTAGTGCTTTAAGATGAAAAGATAAAAGTTTCATAGACCATACTATGTTTGTAATGTGATCCTTTGATAAATGATTTGATGAATATTGGTATAAAAATTCATCTTGTAGAAACTTCATATTTTTTTTATATGTTAGTTCAATCATCATTCTTATACATAATTAAGAAATATTAGAAGGTGGATCTTATTTTATAGGAAAAGGTAGAATTTTCTAGGAAAGGTATGTTTCATGAATTTAAAATTGAAAAAGGAGATATTTTGATATTTAGAAAAATATTATGTGTTATTTGTGATTCGAAGTTAAAGAATGAATTGTTAAGTGAATACCATAGTTCTTCATTTTTTTTTCATCCTATTAGAACTAATATGTATAGATACATTTGAGAATATTATCAGTGTGAAGTAATAAAGAAAGAAATTATTGATTTTACTATGAAATGTTTAACTTGTCAAAAGGTTAAAACCAAATTCCAAATACATAAGGTAATTATTCAGCCTTTTATAGCAATATAATTGAGAGAATATATCCATTTATTATGGGGTGATATTACAAAATAAATATGGTGGTAATAATGTAATTTTGAAAATTGTTGATTGATAGAATAAATCTACACATTTTATTCCTATTGAAGATTATATGTATCTGGATCATATTTCTAGAATTTATGTTAAATATATCATTAGATTTCATGGGGTCCCTATTTCAATTATATCTGACTGTGATTCTAGGTTTACCTCTAATTTTTGGAAAAGCCTTCAGAGGTTTTTGGGTGATGAATTAAATTTCAATTTTCATTATCAATATGATGGAAAGTTAGAGAGAGTGATTTATAAATTGGTATACATTCTTTGAGATTATTTTATGGTTTACTAGGGAAGTTGGCATCAATATCTATCATTTTTTGAGTTTTCATGTAATAATAATTTTCATTCCCGTATATAGATGGCACCATTTGAGAAGTTATATAGAAAGCGGTGTCAGAATCCAACTTCTTGTGATGAGTATAGGGAATGAAAGCTTTTGAGACCAAAATTGGTAAAATAAACGGCCAAGAAGGTGAAGATTATTTAGTAAAATATAATGATTTCTTAGAATAGGAAAAAAAGTTATAAAGATATCAGGATGAAAAATCTTTCATTCATGGTGGATGATTATGATTTTATTAAATTATCTCTATGGAAAAGTGTGATACGTTTTGGTAAAAATAAAAAGTCAGGTCCATGGTTCATTAGAACAAATGAAATCCCAAATAAGGTTGGATTAGTTTCCTATTGAGTGGCCTTGACTCCGAGTTTATCCCAAGTACATGATGTTTTTCATGTTTTACTATTAAGGAAGTATGGGTCTAATACATCTCATGTTTTGAGTATTGAATTAGTTCAGTTGGAAGAAAACCATTATTATAAGGAATAGAATATTTAGATTATTGTCCATAGATAGAATATATTGTGGAATAATGTGATCCTATAGGTTATGGTTTTGTGTAAATACTATATTATTAAAGAAGAAAGATGAGAATCTGAAAATGCTATGAAGGAAAAATATCTCCACTTATTTAGGTAATGAATAAAATTATGAGAATGTAATTTTCAAAATGGCGGAAGAATATGACAACCTAGGTAATGTTGATAATAGATCTATTTAATTCCTTATAAATATTTGTGAATTATATTTCATAGATTTATATTCACTATAATAATATTAATTAATTTTCTAATAAAAAAGAAAATAGTTTTATTCAAACTTAATTGAGTTTCACGAATTACACAATTTTATTCAAAAGTTCAATTTCTATATTTTAGAATTTAAATTTTAAAAAATTAAATAATTTTTTATATCTTGAATTAAAATTTTCTTATAGTTATTTTTTTGTAATTTTCAGAAAATATTTATTTTTAAGTGTATTGTGAAGGATACTTATTTTTTTAGAATTGTCATTTATTTTCACTAAATAAAATAATTTGAAAGTACCATTATGTTTTTTATTTTGATCATAAAGTAACATAATTATACTTTAATAATGAATAATCTAATTTAATACATAATTATCAATATTATATCTTATTTTGGTATGAGTAAATTTTTTGGCTTAAAAACACATTTTTCGAAAAACTGTTTTTCATTGCGTTTTACACATTTATTATAAAATTTATTTCTTCCAATTCAAGAAAATGAATGATGAAACATTTATACCTCATTTTTAATTATTAGGTTGAAATTTGTTAAATTGGTTCCTCTTATTTTTTTTTCATTATGAATTGTAACCATAATAAATATTTGTCATCCCAGTAAGGGTAAAATGAGAAAAACATGGTTTAAATTATGAGACAAGGCCTAAAATATCACTAAAACTTTCCTCTATTTTATTTTATAAGTGTTTTTTAACAGAAATATATAGGTCTCAAAAATGTGTCAATTTATTACCATTTTACATTTAAAATGACCTTAATATAATTTTAAGTAAACAATAAAAACAAAATGTCACTCTCTTTTTTTAATATGTATAATATTTTTTCATAGGGATAAAATGATTTTATCTTAAGTAATAAATAGTTATTTAAAATATTATTTATTTTTTATCATGGTAATTTATTTTTAATTTTTATCGACAAATTAATTTTCTTAAATGATTACAGAATGCTTATACAACACTTGTTCAAGTAATGGAAAAATAAAGTAATTTTTTTAAAAACATTAAAAGTAATACAATTGGGATGAATTATTATTTTCCATGGAAAATTTAGATAAAAATAAAATATTTTTTATGAGTTAAAATTTATATTATATTTTTATTATAATATCATTATCATTAACATCAAACTATGAGAATAACCTTGAAAATGAATTTAATAATATATTAATTTATATAATATTTTATTTAATGATTTAAAAGTAATAAAATTATTATATTAGGCCAATTTAATGGAATATATTCTAAAATATCAACCACTATGTACTTGTGTGTAAAATTTCCTTTTATAGTAACTTTACTAACTCATATAGAGTAAAGTTTTTTGATATTGCATTAATAATCAAAAGAGTTAACTGGGGTTTAAAAATAATAGATAAGGGTTAAAAATCATCTAAACCTATCCAAAATTTATTATATGAGGGTATTTATACTCATACCCATCCTAGATTCAAAATATGTCAATTTTGTTCCACTTGAACATGAAAATTAATTTATATTAATTTAATACTTAAGTATTTACAAGGATTCCCCTCCCTTTACTTATAAAAGGGTACTGCCTATCATCCCTTCCTCATACCATTTTAACACTCTAGTTCATCCAATACCTTTCCAAATATCTCCCAAACATTACTCCCCATGTCTTGGAGGTACCAGTATCACCAAAATACCAAACCTAGAAGGCTTAAGGTGTAATCCAATGAGGTTATCTGAGGAGAAGGTATAAATCATAACTGACCTATTTAAAGTTTATTTATTCTTCTACCCCCTTAAAATATTATTTAAACATGATGAAATAATAACATAATTATATTCCATCTACATAAATTTTATTATTATTATGGAATAAACATTTTTTCATCACCTTTTTCCAACCTATGTAAAATCAAAAACATTGCTCGTGTGTACGTGTGGATTACCACCTCCACAAAGCGATGTGTTTCATTTTTCATCACTACCACACAAGGATGGTTATTTTAATGGATTAAATTAATATATATTATATTAATGACATAATTATAATTCTGAAAATATAATATATAATTTAATATATTACCTTTTCATCCATTGAAAAATGATAACGTCGTTCATGTATACATGTGGAATACCAACTCCAAGAAGTAATGTGATTTATTTTTATTACACATATTGGTTGTAAAAATTTTTAAGGTATAAAAATTATAATAATTTCATGATTAAATTATGGATTTTATGGAATAATGATCCATTTGACCATAGTCAACCTACCCAAGTCATTTCTGACATATAAGCCAAATGTTCTCAGACGTATGATGTGAACTTAATCAATTAAGTATCTAAGTATAACATGGATATGAGTGGAATAAAATAAATAATAAACTTAATAAATATTATTATAAAATTAAATAATTAAAATAATTTTATTATTTAGGAAGATAAAGAACATAAATGACAATTCAAACTCAAGTTAAGGAACACATTACCTTAAAACCTCATCTTAAATGTTTTGAAAATTTAATTTCTAAATAATTTTCATCAATTTACATATTCTTAAAATATTTTTATAGAGCTATTTATATTGAAATGAATAAATTATAAATAAAATTTTATGTCTATTTTTTACTTCATTTTAATGGTTTTCAAAAGGAATCTTTCTACGTATTATATATAGAACATTTTGACTTTATTTACAAAAGGAAAAAGTAATGTTCTATTTTAATTTATACAACATTGAAATATTTTTCCAATACCACAAATATTTTTTTATGTTTGGATTCCTTTATAATATTCCATGTTTTATTCAAATAAAAATCATACTTCCCTTTTTTCAAGGTATTTTGGTTTTCAAAATTCCATTTTAATGGAATAAGATATATCAATATCCAAAAATGTTTTACGCATGGGTTTAAAAGTATTTTTTATGAGTTTTATTTTGTAGATGAAATATTTTATGTGTATAATATATGTTATAATACTTAGAAATTGTTTATGATGATGGGTAAGACCAATATATATCTCTAATGCATTGGGTATTGATTATGTTCTCTAGAAAATTATATTGGAATTAACTGAGTAGGCTATTCCATTTTTAAGGGTCATTATAAGTGTTATTTAAATGGTTTTATAAAGATGAAGTCCCATATACACTTCATGAATTTTTTATTTTTTTAATTAGTTTTTAGTGAAATATTTTTATTTTATAAGGTAATCTAATGATATTTTTTAAAGGAATTATTATTCCCTTTAAGGAAAAAATGTATGATTTTAAGAAAATATTTTTCTTGGGATATCATGTTTTATAATAAAATATCATGATTATGATCATACCTTTATAATTTCCTATAAAGTGTTTTATGAAAAAAATTGGACAATAAAGCTAATTTCATGTGTAATTAAATGATCATTTGAGGTATAAGTTTATTATGTTAAAGGAAAACTCTATTATATGATATCATGGTTTTAAAATAGACTAACTAGGTATTGTTCATATTTTTATGTGTCCCTTGTTGATATTTCTATACTCATCCCATGTTTTAAAATGTTTTTCATAGGGTTTAGGGATGAGTAGAAAAAATGATGAAGTAAAATTTTAAATAATGATGATTTTTCATGAAAAGAAAGCATGTTTCATTTTAAAAGTATTGTATTTTGGAAAAATTTATATTGAGAGGAAGTTTCCACATTGTAAAATATGGGTTTATTATGTAAGAGTTATGACCTAATTCACTAAAACTATATACCTAAAATGATCATTGAGAACAAAAGAAAATGAATTATTTATTTAAAACTCAAGACTATTTATTGTTTTAAGGTGGATTACTTATATTCATCCTATGCATAAGGTATTTAAAACCCTTTAATATTATGTATAAATCGAAATTAACTTCAAAATTCAAGTTTATAATCTAGTACAATCCAAAGGCAAGGGAGATAAGAACTAAATTACTTTTCATACCTATCATGTAACTCCTTAGATTAATGTATTATAACTTAAAAGCATTTTAACACTTAAAATAAAGCATTCACTCATTCATAATATAGTAATTATATTCATGAATAAAATAGGGAATAAATAAATAAATGAACAATGCATAAATTTAAACATGGGATAAAAAATTTATGAATAATTCATAAACCTTGATAAAAATAAACAATTTATAATTTATCTATTTATCATAAACAATACATAATTAAATAAATATAAAAAATTTAATTTAATTTTCAATATGAACTATTACATATTTTCCATTTTATGGAATTTAATTTAAATATATGATATTATATGAAATATAAAAATGTTATATTTTTATTCTATTATATAAGAAATTTACATAATATAAATATCAGATATTAAATAATCCTTTAAACCTTTAAAAAATCAATTATCAAAACTCATTTTTGATGTGGTTTAAATAATTTCTCAAATAAGGCCTCGAAAGTGAGCAATTCAAAACTAAATATTACCAGCAATTTATAATATATATATATATATATATAAATATATATATTTGGGACTTATTTTTGTAATTATTAACTTTTTATAAGTTACTCTTATAATTTCCATATAAAAATTTTATATCTAAATTATAATACACTCCATATAACTTGAAAAATTAAAATTTCTGTATTAATAATTAATATTATGGAATATTTAATAAATGTTTCAAAAATATTGTAATAATTAATTATAATTTTTTATAATTAATTAATTTATAAAAATATTTTAAATAAATAAATATCCAATTTTACCATTTCTACATATTTTATAAACATGTTATAAATTATAAAATGAAATTCATAATTGAATTTTAAGAAAAACCAAAGATTTCCATTTTCATAAAGCTATGTAGGATTAAACCTCAGAGGTGGATGGTATATTATTTTATAAGTAATGACTTATGATATAGGGTTAACATAGTATTAAACCAATGTGTGATATTTCTTTGGTATTATAACATGCATTTATTAACATTAAACTAGAAGGGAGGCCCTTGCATAATATTTATAGGTTCTGAGCATAGTAGAAGTGCATTTGTTGGGTGTTAAAATTTATTTTAGCATAGAGTTTCCCAAAAACCTAATAGAGGATCTTGAATTCTAAATTTGTAATTAATTTATTTATGACCGGAATAAGAATTACCTCATCTTAGTATCTTTCTTTGGTGTGGATGTTGATTGTTATGAAAAATCCTATTTTGATTACCTTCATTGCACTTGATCTACACATTCTCCTTTGATCTATAAATGACACCAATTAATTCCTGGGTGCTAGCACAACGAATCAATCATTTTGTATTGTTCATCTTGACTGATGAAGATAATTCAGTATTAAAGTATTTCTTCTCATTCTTGATAATTTGATAGGAATAATTTGAGAGAGAGAGTGAAGTCCATTATGTGAAACAATTCTCTATTCTCAATTTTTAATTAACCATACATAACAAACATAACAATCTATTTTCAGGTTAAAATATTTTTTCATTTCATACCATCCCATAAAAAATATTATAATCTTTATTAAGCCCCATGCCACATAATAATAATAATAATATTATTTTATGGTGTTCATGATAACTTTCTCAATAACAACTATTATTCTACCTACTTCTAAATTAATATTTATCACTGGATGCAGACTTGGTTTGTTCAAACTCCTCGGTATTTATTGAATATCCAAATAAATATTTAATACAATATTTCATTCATCAATTATTATTTGGGATTGATAAAACAAGAATAATATTATTCCCAAGTCTTGATAATAATATACATTTTATTAAATAAATTAAAATAAAATTTAATCAAGATCAATAGAAACACTTAGTGTGTGAAACTCTAGGATTATTTCTCATTGGAATTAGGCGATCTTACCTAAAGTATAATATTATATCCAGAAACATGTCAAGGCACCCAATATAAATAACTTAATGTCACCACATCGAAAACCACATAAGAACACTTACTGTTTAATATAATTTTGTTGTCTTAATATCTCATAAAGCTAGTTTCACATCCATGTCATGAACCTATGTGATTGATAGGTCTCTATTTGAATTAAAAAAAAACATATCAATACACCATGACCATGGAATTTAATGAAAAGGTTTTAATCCAATCAAAGTTCTCACATATAATCTTCTATAAATATGGAAGGGGAAAAACCCTCATCAAATTATCCATTAATAATATGTCATTCGTGATGCACCTAATGTACCTTACTTCCTAACCACATATAGTATGATGTTTTTGGTTATTAAATCTATGTGTAAAAGTAATTACATGCATCAATGATAATATTAAAGTCCAAGGACCATTATAAATGCACATAGATATAAATATCTGATGAAACCAAAATATACAGAATTCCAACTAAAAAGTATGTTCTCATAATCTTCTGTCTTGAAGATTACCAAGTTTGAACTTTTTGAGAAGAAGCCTCATTTTCTTACAAGTAATCATACCTAATAGTAAAATTATATGGGTTCTATCTTAGAATGTAATCTTACCATAGAAATAATTTAAGAATATTATAATAGCATTTCATGGTTCTCATCATAGAGGGAAACTACCATGACTATATCAATATAAAAAATACCCTTTGAAATTATTACATTAAAGTCATGAAAAATAGTGAAAGATATGTAATAATATATTTTATTAATATTAAAATATTCAAATATACTTGCAATAAAAGTACAATCAGTTGGTTCTAGAACACCAACTCCAACAAAATCCCACTTGGACTAAAGCCAACTTCCTATTAATTTTAGTCAACTAGACTTCACATGATAATCATGTTTCCACTGAGTTAATTCTTTATTCAAGGGGTCCTCCACGTTGTCTTTTTTGGAATTTTTCCTCATTTAAACTTCAACTCTCAAAGAAAAATCCCTCAAAATATGATATTTCAAAATCATATTATTCATCCATTGATGTGAATTTGAATCCTTTATAAGAGCCACTACTACAGTGCTATCACAATAGAGTTTTATAGGATCTTTACTACTAGGTACCACATTAAGCTCTTGGAAATTTTTTTATATCCATAATAATTCATTATATACCTCAGAAGACATAATATAATTGGTATTTGTAGTAATATCTATGACCACAACATTTTTTTAGATCTTCCAACACACAACACCTCCATTAAATGTGAAGATGTATCTGTGTATGATTTCAGATCATATTGATCTATTTGGAAACTAGAATATTTATATCCACTTATAACTATTTCCTCATCTCAACCATAGACCATGAACATATCCTTAGTTCACCTCAGATACTTAAGTATAGACTTGACTACCATCCATTGGTGGAAACCTGGGTTAGTTTGATATCTACCTTCCACACTCAAGGCGTAGGTGAAATTTAGCCTAGTATACAACATATCATACATGACTGACCCAATTGATAATGCATATGGATTCCTTTCCATTATATATCTTTCCTCATGTGTTTGGGGACATATTTTCTTGTAAATATTAATTCCATGTTCCATTGACAACAATCCACTTTTGGATTGATCCATACTGAATATCCTTAGTATCTTGTCAATATACGTACCTTAACTTAGGCCGAGTATCCTCTTAGTACTATCAAAATGGATCTTGTTCCTAAGAATGAATGCTACTGCACTTAAGTCCTTCATGGGTAAGCATTTATTCAACCAGGCTTTAACAAATTGTAATATTTTTATTTCATTTATAATAAGTAATTTGTCACTTTAATAAACTATTATGAAAAAGACCACACTCCTAATAAACCACCTATAGACACAAGGCTCACATTCATTCTTAATGAAACCAAATTCCATTATGGACTCATTAAAATGAATATTCCATGACCCGAATTCTTTATTTAATCAATAAATTGATATTTTTAATTTAAAAACTTCATTGGAATCTTTTGGAGTCACAAACACTTCAGGTTGTGTCATATAGACATTGTCTTGATGGTTTCTGTTAAGGAAGGATGTTTTGACATCCATTTTTCAAATTTCATTGACATGGAAGGATAAAATGGAAAGTATAATTTTGATGGATTTTAGAATTTTAAATGGAGAAAATTTTTCATCATAGTCTATGGATTGAAATTGTTTAAACCCTCATGCAACTAGTCACACCTTATAGGTATTGAATTTTCCATCCATGTATAGTTTATTCTTAAATACCCATTTGAAACCAATGAGATTTACATCCACCGGAGTATCTATAAAGATCCACACTTAGTATTGGTACATGGAATCCATTTTAAAATTCATGGATTCTATCCACTTGGAAACATCTATTCCAGTTACTACTTTTTTTATCCATTATAAGATAATTATTATGAACTAATAATGAGTCACCATCTTTGGTGACTAAGAAACCATAACTTTATGGTTCTCTAACCTCTCTCGTACTCTTACATAATACTTGTTTCTCTAGAACCTCTTATTACATAGGTTTTTTTAGAACTTATTCCTATACCAAATCTTTTGTACCTTGAGCCTGGACTTCATCAAATTCAATATTTCCCACACTATATCTTTTAGATACATGCTATATCTCAAGAAATATTATAGTGACCCTCACTTTTAATACATTAACATTACATAGAATTTGAGAAACACTTAAAAAATTATACAAATAGACTCCCAAAGACAGTACTAGTCTAGTGCCTTTGGAAACATGGAAACATAAACACTGAAACATAAGTGAGCTATATTATCTCCCACTAGGTTCTTCTTGACTAGTACCCTTCTTATAACCATCAAACATAATACACATCTTCATAATATATGGAAGGAAACATAAAAAGGGGTGAGATCAAATGGCCAGTAAGGGTAAACAAGGGATATATGTAAGTATAATTATGATAATAAGGGTATGAGAACATGATCATAAAAACATATGATCATACCCTTCATATCAAAGATCATATATATAAATCATGGCATAAAGCTTGGCAGTTTATAAGACAAGAATCATAAGAAAATAAATAACATAATCCATGAAAGCATAACATAGGAATAAAACATGGAATTTTGGTAGATGCATAAGTATATAATATGACTTCCATAGTATCCAAGGAATCACTACCAAAACCATATTGGTAGTATAGGTTCACTCGCCATACCATCTTGGTAGTCATGGTTCACTCCTATGGTCATCTTCGTAGCATGAGTTCACTCCTCATACCATGTTGGTAGTCATGATTCACTCTTATGAATATTATAGTAGTAAAGGTTCATTACCAAGACCATTTTCTTCTATCTGATGAGATATAAATCTTTACTCAATGCATTAGAGAGAGATATAGGTCCCACCCATCTCATAATGAAATCATACATACATGTGCCACAAGATCATAAATAATCATATCATAACCCATGAAAGGAAATGAAATGGGTATTATTGACATGTAATCATATCATAACCTGTATAATGATATTGGTTTCATAATAATTTCATCATAAACATTACCCATTAAAATAAACAAGTTTCAAAATCATATAACCCATGAAATAGAAATGGGTTCTATAAACATCATGCCATTAAAAAATAATCCATTCAGAGAAATAATATGAATGTAAATATTGAATTATTTTCATATAAAGGAATTATTAACACCAATGGATGTTATTTTATATGGTAAATAATTTTGAGATAACTTTTAAAAAACTTTATTGAGGAATATATCATTCATTGGAAAATGATTTTTAAAACATAAAACCTTTAAAAAACCCTTTTCTTTGAAATATGATTTGAGAACTTATAAAAGAAGCTTTAAAAACCTTCAAACTTTTTTTAAAATATTTTTTCCTTGAAAATGGTCTTTAAATATCTTTTTAAAACATTTTTGAAAACATTTTTGAAAACATTTATGAAAACATGGTTTCTGAATACAATAGATTTATGATCGGAGAGAGAGGTAGTCAGATTTTACTTAAAATGTTATCTTAAGTACCAAAGAGTGAAAAAATGGCACTAATACATGGATATATCCTGAATAAATAGATGATAAGGAAACTCATGAGTTTAATTGAGATATGGATCATTATATTTCATCAAAGGAATCATAAACATAAACAATCTTGAAAAAATGACAAGATTGTCTCAATAAACTCTTATAACTTGGTAACTTGGGATCATACTCTCCATGTAATAAAATAAAATTAAATGATTCTTAAAATATAATTAAAGAAATAAATTTTATTATATATCATGTAAAATTGAAGTATATACACCTCAAAATATAATTTCGATGCATAATAAAACATGGGTCTCAATAAAGGCAAATTGAGACAAAATTATTTTACCAATTTTGTAACTTTTGATAATTAAACCTCATGAAAGAAAGATAAAAAAATTGACATGTTAATACCCATAAATTTAATTATAATATATATAGAATACATTCATGGGAAGTACATACACCACACAAAATGAATGAGTGGTGAATATAGCATGTATCTCACGAAAATAAAAATTGAGATGAAATCCACTTACCCTGTGTCTTGAATCTCATCGTACTCATTCAAAACACCTATATAATAAATATAAATTTATTATACATATTTTAAAGAACCATATTCTTATATACATGGTTTTATTACAATCTTATATTACCCGATTGTTAATTATCCTATGTTAAGGTTTTACTTCAGGTAATATTCACTTTATACATCGTATGTGTCTTAATTAGTTATATCTTTCATATTTATACATTATATCATGATTTATAGAATGTAAACCATGAGATAAATATCATTTATATACATTATATTATTATTATTATAATATATATAATATATAATTATGAAAGGTAATATACCGTTCATGGAAATGGTAGGTCGTACGTACGCATGAACGATATTTTTGTTTAATTGTCGCGTTGAAAGAAAGAAAGTAAAAGACATGTTTATATATATATCTATCTATATATAATTATTATATTATATTGATTATATTATATATGTCTTATATATTCAACAAAACTACCCTTAATATAATCCATGTAGTGCATGAATGAATCATATCACTTTTAGAGGGCAGTAGTCCACACTTCCTCAAACGAAATTATCATATTCATATTAACACCAAATGGAAAATAAAAAGACATGTGTTGTAAAAGTAACAAATAAGATTTAATAAATAATAAATATAATATATAACATATATAAGCAGAGTTTACATCATAATTTCCACCATGAGATCTGGTAAGTAAAATTGAACAATCCTCATTTAGTGAGGTGGTAGTTCACTGTACACATAAATAATATGTTCGTCATCCATTAGTTAAAGGTTTGTGTAAGTGTTGGTTGAAAAATTAGAATAAAAACATAATATTATATTTATGATACTGGTTTTTTTATAAAAGAATGGAAAAAATTAAGTGGAGGGGGTGGTGAAAGAAAATAAAGGAAAAGACTTGAGAGAAGATGTCACCTCTTAATCAGGTAACTCCGTTTGATTTATGCCAAAAGGATTATTTGGATGGAATTATACCCAAGTAAATGACTCTAAAAGGAAGGTAAAATTTTTGGACAGTGTATTGGTTAGATATTATCCAAAACTAATAGGTTTTATAGGTGTGAGGAATTGGGAGAGGTGGTGGATGTTTATAGGGAAAGAAAAGCACTCACTTGGAATTTCTGAAAACAAGCTAGGTGTACACATGTTCTTACCTAAACAAAGTCATAAAAAACCAGAAACAATCAATAATGGAAGGTTTATAGATGAATAATGGTCCGAAAAATGGGTTTTGGACAAGTGGATAAGTCATTTGGGTCCCTAAGATTATGGTTTAGACCCTAATTAAGCTTAATTTGACCTTAATCGATGTGATTAATTTTAATCACTTTTACTAATATTTTTAATAAAAAATTAATTTAATCTAATTAGAATAAAAATATTATACTTATTGAAATGGTTTATATTATTTTTTAAAAATTCAATTCATAGAATTGAGAAAATTAATATTAATACTAATCCCACATACATGATGAAATAACAGTTTTTTAAACTAGAAAAATGTTCAAAATTTTGTTAAGTTTTTATATTCAATTTCTAAGTGAATTTTTTTATAATGAACTAATTTGTATTAATAGATGTATAATTGATCTAATTTTACCTTAAAATTTTTTTATGTATAATTTAACATTAATAATTATTTTAAAAAAGGAAGTTATTAACTAAAATGTAGTATTTTTCACTATTTATCAAAAAATGAAGTTTCTTAGAAAATACCCAAAATTAACCTTAAGATAATTTTTAAATTATAAATTTAAAAAATAATTTTATTTTATCAAATTAAATATCTAAATTTTTCTAAAATTAATTTTACTATTTTTCACTAAAGGACATTAAAAGCAGTTCATTCGAGAAAACATTATTTTTAAACATAAAAGACCTTTACCAAAAATCATATCTTTCATTATCAATATGTTTTATTTAAATTAAAAAATTATGAAAAATATTTTAAAAGTAGTTATTACTGTTCACATTACTATGTTTAATGGCTAGGTTATAATTATCTTGTTTAAATAATTACAACTATAAAATGATGTTTCGTATAATGTATGCCAAGATGTTATTCCATGTAATGTATACCAAGTCAATGTTTTGTGTAACATTTTCCAAGTTTATGTTTCATGTTACATATTCCAAGTCCATATCATGTGGAAGGGATGTTTGTCTTAGTGCATTATAAGAAATAAATGAAAATCTAATTTATTTGAAATAAAGGTCCATAAAAAACCCAGGGTGTTACATTCTACCCCCCTTAAAATTATTTTCGCCCTCAAAATTCAACATTTGGGTAAAAAATGAGGACAATCCTACTTCATCATATTCTAAAGTTCCCAAGTAGCTTCCTCTAACTAGTTATTTCTCCACTAAACTTTGACTAGATGAGTGGTCTTGTTCTGTAGGACTTTCTCTGTAAGATCTAGAATTTCAATAGGTTGCTCCTCATAATAAAGATCCTACTATAGCGGTATGATATTTTAGTTTAGTACATGTCAAGGTTTAGGTATGTACTTCCTCAAGAGTGATACATAGAACACATCATGGACTTGAGAGAGATTTGTAGGAAGTTCTCAGTGATAATGTACCATCCTGATATGATCAAGAATATCTAAGGGACCGATATACCTAGGGATTAATTTCCCTTTATTCCTAAATCTTACTACTTTCTCCTAGGGTGATATTCATAAAAACACATTTTCACCAACTTTAAATTCCAGATCATAAAGATGGTTATTAGTGTAACTTTTCTTCTAATTTTGATCTTCCTTGATGTTCTACTGAATGGTTATACCCTTATTGACCATTTCTTCAGTAATATCAAGTCAAAATAGCTTTATTTCTCCAACCTCATCCTAGCACGTTGGAGCTCTACATTACTTCCCATACAGGGCTTCATACGGTTCCATATGAATTCTTAATTGAAAGATATTATTGTAAGAAAATTCAACTAGAGGAAGGTGTTTATCCTAACCACCTTTGAAATCCAGAGAACAAGATCTCAACATATCCTACTAGGTTTGAATTATTCTATCATATTGACCATCCATCTAAGGATGATAAGCAATAATGAAACTAAATTTTGTATCAATTTCTTACTGAAGACATCGCCATAACTTTGAGGTGAACCTTGGATCCCGATCTGATATAATGGAATGTGGTACTTCATGCAACCTTACCACTTCCTTAATGTATATCCTGATAAGTTGATACAGATAGAAGTCTTATCTGATAGTGATGAAGTGTTCTAAATTAGTAAGGAAATTGACTTCCAACCATATATAATTACACCCTTTAGAGGTTTTGGGTAGTCCCACGACAAAATCCATAGTGATGTTCTCCCATTTCCATTCTGGTATGGGTAATGGATGAAATACCCCCTTTGACTTTTTTCTTTCATCTTTAACTTATTGGAATACCAATCACCGACATCAACACTCAGTGATATCTCTCTTCATACCATCCCACCAAAAGTATTCTTTAAAATCCCTACACATCTTCGTACTTCCAGGATAAATAGAGAATGAAGAACTATGAGCTTCCTCTAATAGACCCTTATTTAAATATGGTATGGAAGGAACACATACATGGTTCCTAAACCTCATCATTCCATCCCGATCAAGGTTAAACTCAGGAACATTTCATACTTTATTTTTCATCTCTACATCTTCCTTATGCGCCTCCTTAATCTTTACCTGGATAGAGGGTTGAAAATTCATTTGATAAAGTTAATATTTTACCCCTTCCTTTAGGATTTCTAGATCCATCCCTTTTAAGTCTATAAATATTATATCTTTTTTGATCCTCATCATGGATAATCTAGGATGATCCTTCCGACTCAAAGCATTATCCACCTTGTTCGCTTTCCTTGGGTGGTAATGTATTGATCAATTATAATACTTTATCAACTCTAACTATCTTCTTCAACACATGTTAAAATCCTTATATATGTATATATATTTTAGAATTTTATAATCATTATATATATCACACTTTTCTTCATAAATATAATACCTCTATATCTTTAATGAAAAAATTTACCACTGATAACTCCAAATCACAAGTTGGATAATTTTTCTCATAAATATTCAACAACCGTAAGGTATAAGAGATAACCACGTAATGTTTCATAATAAAACATCCCAATACCTTCTTGGATACATCAATATAGATTACAAACCCTTCTCCACTATAGGGTAATGTAAGAACATGTGCACTGAATAACATTCTATTCAGTTCCTTGAAATTTTCCTCATATTCATCTATCCAAAGGAACTTGAAACCCTTCTGAGTTAACTTGGTCATATGATTAGATAGTCATGAGAAATTCTCCACAAATTGTTGATTATATCTAGCCAAACCAAGAAATATATGGATCTCAATCATCATGTCTAGTCTAGTCTAGCATTCAATAACCTCCGTCTTTGATAGATCTACTACTATACCATCTATTGAGATTATGTGACCCAAAAATGAAACCTTTTGCAGTAAAAATTCTCACTTAAAATTTTAATATAGATTATCCTTACTTAGGGTCTTTAGTATAATTATCAATTTATATCCATGATATTCTTTTCTCTTTGAATAGATAAGAATATCATCTATAAAGACTACCACAAATTGATCGAGGTAATATCTAAAGACTATATTCCTTAAATCCATGAATATATCAGGGGAATTAGTAAGACCAAAAGAAATAACTGTATATTCATAGTGTCTATACATTGTATGGAATTATTACTCAGGTATATCCTATTTATGGAACCTCGATTGATGATATCCAGAATGAAGGTCAATCTTGGAAAAGTATTGAGTGCCATGCATTTGATCAAACAAGTCATCAATAAGGGGAAGATGATAATTGTTATTTATTGTGATCTTGTTCAACTTTTGATAATCAATAAAAAGTCTCATTAATCTATATTTGTTTAAAAAAAAAGAATGGTTGCACCCCAAGATGACACACTTGGCCAAATGAATCCCTTATCAAGGTTTTCTTGGAGTTACTTATTCAATTCCTACAACTCAATAGGGGAAATTCTATAAGTATTATTTGAAATTGGTGTGGAAACAGGTATAAGTTCTATTGATAACTCAACATCACATTTTTGGCGTAACACTAGGAAACTATTACATAATGACATCCACAAAATCCTGAACAATTGGAATATCATTGATGTTGATTTTCTCCCCAAACATTGGAGATAAAAAACTATTTTGAATGGAAATTAAGACCCATAAACTTGATTTAATCTCCACAAGAAGTTCATGATTATCATCAAATTGATGGATGATCATATGAGGGTTTTAAATATAAAAAGTATCTTACCTTCCTTGATAATGTATGTGGGATTTATGAAAAGAAATCCAATATCTGTCTAAGATGACATCAAATTCAACCAGTGGAATAATGATAAGATTTTTAGGAAGAATATTCCCACAAATGTCAACCAGAGAGGAATCATAGACTTGAGATGCAATCATCATAATGTTAGGCATTTTCACTTATAATTCCAATCTATTTTCAGTAGAATATTAACACCCATAGAAAATTATTTAGATATGAAAGAGTGGGAAGATCCAGAATAAAATATGACATTATAAGTTCTCGAGTGGATGGTATGTGTACCTTTCATCATGTTGTTATTGCACCCGTCATCAAAAATTGCAATTTCATGAGATTTCCCCTTTTCAATCAACTTAAGAGGTCCCGAAAATTGACCATCATCACCTTCCCTTGGGTTTGGGAAGTGGTTATCATAATTCCCATTCTCTTTACATTTTTTTCACTAAATCATGGGAGGTTCATTCTCTTACACTTTTTAACCATTCACAACATTAGCTAACTTCTTACCATCACTTAAGAAATCAAATTACCAAAGGCCTTTCCTTACACACTTAAAAAATCTATTATACACCTTAAGGAAATTTTCTCCATGCTTCTTCTAACACTTAAAGCATAAAGGGAAGATCATCTTCTTCTCTTAATGGTTTTTATATTTTCCTTCAAAATCTATCTTCCTATTCTTGTCAAAACCATGATATTAATACATGAATCTAAACTCCATTTCAACCTTGATTTCAAAATTCACAATATCTTCAATGCTACTAAAGTATATTATGGAAAATTCCTTTATGAGACTTGGATTTAAGAAACTGAAGAACCTATCATCCTTACTTTTAGGATGGATGATAATTACTAAAGCGTACCTTGCAATCCTTATGAAAGTTTCCTCATAGGTACCAATAGATTCATAATCCATTTGCTTCAACTCAAGGAACTCTTTCTCCATTTTAGTAAATATAATCCTAGGAATGTACTTATTGAAAAATAAGTTCTTGAACTCATCCAAATACATGGATTCAATATCATCTTACTTCCTCATATTCTATATTAGAGTCCACCACTGGTCCGCTTCCCCTTCTAACTGATAGATAGAAAAAATGACTTTCTTAGGTTCCGAATAGTGAGCAATGGAGAATATATTTCTAGTAGCACTAATCCATTGTTTAGAAACAAGTGTATCAGAAGACCCTCTAAAATAAGGTGGATGTTTCCTCATGAAATATTCAACAAAATTTTGTTCCCTCCTTTTCTCATTTGGAATTCCACCATGATTCATAGCTTGAGAAAGCTATGTGATCATAGAAATGAGGTTTTTCATTACATATTACATAGAATTAAGTTTCCCAGGAGGAAAATATTTTAATTTTTTATCACAATCACCATTAATGAAGTTCCTTCAGGTTCTATCAATTGACTAAAACAAAAATAATATTATAAAAAATATTTATCTTATCAAGGAACCACATAATCATGGAAATTAACTTATAGGATGTCTAAGTTATGACACCTTTCTTTATCTATGAAAAATTTGGTTTATACTAGTTTATTCATATACAACTTCTATTTAAATCTTTTATAATGGGTTTTAAAGAGTTTTTGAATTCTCAAAGAATATCCCCTAAGATTGTGAAAATAGGTGTACAGCAAGGCCCTTTGTCAGGTATCAGATTTACTTGAGTCAAGACCAGAACGTCTTGTTGGAGTTGTTACCCCTAGGTATATATATTCCAAATCCACATCCACTTGTAGTGTCCAGTCAAAGATTTATTTCTTGGAAACCACTAACTATATCATTCAAAAACATTCCGAGACATTTTCCTATAATTTTCATTACTCTTAAACTTATCATTATACATGTAATTAGAGTTATCTATAAGGTTCTCTCATCGTAGATTCCAAATGTTAAATATAACTTTGATTTTATACTAACTATATGAACCCTCTATTTTAATACATTAAAATTACATAACATTTGTGTAATACTTAAAACATTATACAAATAGATTTTCAAATACTGTACTAGTCTAGTGCCTTTGAAAACATGGAAATATAAACAATGATACATAAGTGAGCTATATTATCTCCCACTAGGTTCTTCTTGACTAGAACCCTTCTTATAACCATCAGTCATAATATATATCTTCATAACATGGAGAAAAAAACATAAAAAAGGGGTGATATTAAATGGTCAGTAAGGGTAAACAAGGGATATATGTAAGCATAATCATGAGAATAAGGGAATGAAAACATGATCATGAAAATATAAGATCACACCCTACATATTAAAGATCATGTACATGAATCATGTAATAAATCTTGGATGTTTATAAGACATGAATAATAAGGAAATAAGGAACATAATAAATCTAAGCATAACATAGGAATAAAACATAGAATTGTGGAAGGCACATAAGCATATAATATGATTCCTATAGTAGCCAAGGAATCACTTCCAAGAACATATTGGTAGTATAAGTTCACTCCTTATACAATATTGTTAGTCATGGTTCACTCCCATGGACATATTAGTAGCATGAGTTCACTCCTCATACCATCTTGGTAGTCATGGTTCACTCTCATAGCCATATTAGTTGTCAAGGTTCATTCCTAATATCATCTTAGTCTATCTCCTGATATATAAATCTTTACCCAATGCATTGGAGAGAGATATAGGTACCACCCATCTCATAATGAAATCATACATACATATGGAATAATATCATAAATAATCATATCATAACCGATGAAATGAAATGGTTATTATAAAAATGTAATCTTATCATAACCAGTGGAAAGAGATAGTTTTCATAATCATTTCATCACAAACATATCCTGTGATAATAAGTGGGCTTCAAAAGCATATAACCTGTGAAAGATAAATAAGTTCCATTAACATCATGTCCTAAAAAAATAATTCATCTGGATAAATAATATGAATGGAATAATTGAATTATTTCTCACATAAAGGCATGAGTAACACCAATGGATGTTATATTATATGGAAAATAATTTTGAAAGATTTTTTAAAAACATTTCTTGAGGAAAATATCCTTTCTGCATTGAAAAATTATTTTTAAAACATAAAAACTTTTGAAAACCTTTTTATTTAAAAATATCTTTGAAAAATAATAAAGGAAGCTTTGAAAACTATAAAAAATTTCTAAAAATCCGTTTTACCTTGAAAATTGGATTCAAAGATCTTTTGAAAATATTTTTGAAAACATGGTTTTTGAATACAATAGATTTTTGGCCAGAGAGAGACAATCGGATTTTACTTAGAAACATTATCTTAAGTACCAAAGAGTGAAAAATGGTCTTAATACGTGGACATATCATGAATAAATAGATTATAAGGAAAATAATGAGTTACTTTGAGATATGTATCATAATATTTCATCAAAGGAATCATAAACATAAAAAATATCAAAAAAATGTTGATATTGTCTTAATAAAATCTTATAAGTTGATAACTTGGGTAATGCTATACATTTGACAAAAAAATTATATAAATCTTAAAATATCATTCAATAAATTAAATTCATGATATAACATGTAAAATAAAAGTATATACACCTTGAAATATAATTTTGGTGCATAACAAAACAGGAGTCTCAATGATGGAAAATAGAGACAAAAATATTTTACCAATTTGGTAACTTTTGAAACTGAAACCTCATGAAAGAAAGATCATAAAATTTATATGTGAGTACCCATAAAATTAATTATAAGATAAATAGAATACATTCATTATTAGTTAATACACCACAAAAACGGAATGGGTGGTGGATAAAACATATATCTCATGGAAATAAAAAGTGAGATGATATCCCCTTAACTTGTGTCTTAACTCTCGTCATACTCGTTAAAACAACATATATAATAAATATAAATTTATTTTAAATATTTTATATAATCATATTCTTATATATATGGTTTTATTATGGCCTTATATTACCCGCTTGTTAACAATCCTATGTTAAGGTTTCAATTCGACTAATATTCACTTTATTTATCACAGGTGTGTTAATTTGTTATATCTTTGATATTTATACTTTATATCATGATTTAAAAAATGTAAAACATGATATAAAAATAATTTATATACATTATTTGTGTTTTATAATAATCTATATAATATATATGTATGAAACATAATACATCGTTCATGGAGGCGGTAGGCCTTACGTACGCATGAAAGCTATTTCCGTTTAATTATCGCGTTGAAAGAAATAAAGTAAAAAACATATATGTATATATATATTTATAAATTTTAAATTAGATTTATAATATCACATATGTATTATATATTAACTAAAACTATCCTTAATACAATCTATGTAGTGGATGAATGAATCATATCGCTTTGAGGGGGCGGTAGTCCACACTTCCTCAAACGAAATTATCATATTAACACCAAATGGAAAGTAAAAAGATATGTGTTATATAAGGAATAAAGAATATTAAATAAATAATAAATATAATATATAATTTATATAAATATAGTGTCCATCATAATTCCTACCATGATATGTGGTAAGGAAAATTGAACAATCACAGTTTAGTGAGGTGGTAGTTCGATGTACATGTAAATAGTATGGTTGTTGTCCATTAGATGGAGGTGTGTGTAAGTGTAAGTTGAAAAATTAGTATAAAAAATACTATTATATTGAGGATAATGTTTTTTATATAATAATGGTAAAATAATGTCTATGGGGTGGAGAAATAAAATAAAATAAATGACTTGAGAGAAGACGTAACCTCTTAATTGGGTAACTCATTTTGGTTTATGCCAAAAATATTCCTTGGATGGACTTATGCCCAAGGATTATAAGAGTAAGGGAGAATTTATGGGAAGTGTATTGGGTAGATATTGGTCAAAATTAAGTGGTTTGAGATGTGTAAGGTAGTGGGAGAGTTGATGGCCTTTTATAGGAAAAGAAAAGGACTCACTTGGAATTTTTGAAAACAGGTTAGGTGTACACATGTTCTTACTTAAAAAAAGTCATAAAAATACAACATAAAAAAATATTTTAAGGTTTATGGACTAATAATATCCAAAACATTTGTTTTGGAAAAGTTTCTAGGTTATTTGGCCTCCTAAGGTTAAGGTTTAGTCCCTAATTAAGCTTAATTTGACCTCAATTGCTGTGATTAATTTTAATCACTTTTACTATTTTTTTGGATAAAAATTAAGTTGATATTGTTAGAATATAAATATTATAATGATTACAATGGTGTATATTAGTTTTTTAAATTCAATTCATAGAATCAAGAAAAGTAATATTTAATCTAATCCTATAGACATGATGAAATAACAGGTTTTTAATATAGAAAAATGTTAAAAAGTTTGTTATGTTTTTATATTAAATTTCAAAGTAAAATTGTTTATAATGAAATAAATTGTATTAATAGATTCATAATTTATTAAATATGAAATTAAAAAAAATTTAAAGTATATTTTAACATTAATAATTATTTAAACAAAAAGGTAGTTATTAACTAAAATGTAGTATTTTTCAATATTCATCAAAAAATGAAGTTTCTCTGAAAAATCAAAAAAATTCAACCTAGGATAATTTAATTATTATATACTAAAAAATTTAGTTTATTTTTTTAAATTTAATTTTCTAATTGTGTCTAAAATTAATTTTATTATTTTTTACAAAAGAACATTAAAAGCAGTTCATTCCAGAAAACGACATTTTTAAACATGAATGGACTTTTCCAAAAATCATATATTTCATTATAAATATGTTTTATTTATATAAAAAAATTATAAAAAATATTTTTAATGTAGTTATTATTATTAATTTTACTACATTTAACGTCTATGTTATAATTATCTCATTTAAATAATTATAACTATAAAATGATGTTTCATAGAAACATCATCATTGTGTTTAACATATGCCATTTTAGTGTTCTGTGTAATGTACAAAAATTAGATGCTCTATATAATGTATTATATGTTTTTGTTCTATGTTACCTACACCAAATCTGTGTCGTGTGAAAGGAATGTTTGACTTAGTGCACTGTAAGAAATAAATTAAAATTTAATTTATTTGAAAAAAGGTCTATAAAAAACTCAGGGTGTTACAAATAAGGTGAGTATTACCACTATTACCTTTTTTTCTTCTGAGGGGTCATATAGGTAATATCTTCTTGTTTCCTTGGGTTATTTTATAAAGGTACACTTTATCACCAGGGTTCAAGTTTATTACTTGAATATGCCTTAACAAACACTTCCATACCCCAAACATGTAAATTTGTCAACATGATTTTTCTTCCACTCCAAAGTTTATATGAAATAACATTTCTTAATTTAGTTGGTACTTGATTTATTATGTGTTATTTTTTATGTAACACATATCCCTAAAAGGGTAATGAAATATTCGCATGACTCAACATTGATCTCACCATGTCTAATAGAGTGTAGTTACTCCTTTCACTTACACCATTTCATTGAGGTGTATAATGTAGTGTTAGTTGAAATAAATTCCCAAAATTTTATAAATAATAAATTATATCTTTATTAAGATATTATCCACCATAGTCTAAGCAGAGTTTCCAAATCTTCTTACCAAGATGGTTCTCAACTTATTTCTTTTATTCCTTGATTTTTTCAAAGGAATCTGACTTAAAATTCATAAAGTATATATATATATATATCTATTAAATCATAATTAAAAGTTATAAATTATGATTACCCACCCATTTCTTCAATAGGAAATGGTCCACACACATTGATATGAACTAATTCAAGAAGCACTTTGTCCCTTTCACCTTTCCCGCTAAATGGGGGCTTTGGTCATTTTTCCTTGAAAACATACATGACATACACTACATGGTTTTAATTTAAAAGAATATAAATATAAATCTTCTTGCTATTTAGTCAAACATTTTTCATTTACATGACCTAGTTGGTGATTCTAATTTTGGGTGTGGTATGATTCATGTATAGAAGTTTTATTATCAATTTCTATTACTTGGTTTGTGTATTCCATAACATAAAAGCCATTATTTAAATGTGACTTAACATAAATAATTCTATCTTTATAAAAGAAGAAAAATTTATTTATGAAGTTGAAAATAAATACATCCACATCATGTATAGATATAGATATAATGTTTTTAGTAAGAGATGGAACATAATAACAACCTTTCAAGACCAAGATCATTCCCATTTACAACATAAGGTGGTAGTCACTAATAGCCACAATAAAATGTATAGCTCTATCAGATGCTTATAGATCATCCTCCCCTTGGTTAATCTTTCTAAATTTACTTGTTTCCTATATTTTAATACATATTTGAGCACCAAAAGCTATATCTAATACCCAATTTATAGGAACACATAAATTTCTCTTGATAACAAATTCACCTAAATATTTCTATTGATTATTAAGCTCGGTGTAGTTTTCTTATATTGGACCTTCTTTACACATGTGAAACAAAAAAAAACATCATACTACCTTGATTTACCATTTATATTTCTCTTCTTGAAAGGGCGTGAAGATTATTTGGGCTTAGAACTCTTCAATTTACCTTTATGTTTGTTCACCATATGTATGGAATAATTTTAACACTTTTTATCCTTATCTACTTGATGAAGAAGAGTGAGGAGATCTAGGAGAGACTTTTAAATGTTGTTCATATGAAAATTTACAACAAATATGGAGAAGTTCCAAGGGAGTGTTACAATAATGAGATCAGTGTGTAGTTCATTAGGGAGTTTAAACCCTAAAAACTCTAGGCCCTCAATATATCCAATGAGCGTGACTATATGAGGCCCAGTGGGTTTACCCTCTTCTATTTTGCTGTGAAAAAGAGATATGGAGATCTCAAACCATTTGTGTCTATCTATCTCTTAGTATAGACCACAAATAAACTCTAACATACTATAAACATACATGTTTTTGTGATACTTCATAAGTTCACTAGACATAGATGAAAAAATAAAACATTAAAATCCATAAATTTCATTCATATATTTTTCATCAACAATGAACTCTTCATCACTCACCTCCTTAGCAGCCAGATCAGGAATTGAGGATTCCATCATGTAAGATATCCATTCATGGTGAAACATAACCCAAAAGAATATGAACCTCTTCTAGAAGTTACTTCCAGTGAGGAGATAGACTTTATCTAGTATCGATCATAGGTATAGTGTGTATGAAGAAATTTTAATTTATTCTATAATTTTAAAAAGTATATTATTAGTACTTTTCTTGATTTTTAAATTATGTGATAAATTATAATAATTAAATTTTTATTAAATCTACCACTATTTTATCACATTCCATAGCCCTCACCATCGAATTTAGAATTTCTAGTTTCTTATAAATTATAGTGGCAATGATCCATATACCACTTCGCATAAGCTTAATAAGAGGTGGTCAAGAAACTTGAAGGTATTTAGGCATAATGGTATTTGTCAATGATGGGATTTTAGCTCCTTGATCCATTGAGTAGATTCCCCAATCTTGAAATCCTAATAGGGATTTCTTCAACACTTTACTCTAAGTTACACCAAGTCAAGAGAGAGTTAACCCTCTAGATCTAAATTGGTTAAGTCAAAATAAAACATTCATAATAACTCCCCTTATAAAAGTAAGTGTCCCAAAAAGGGTTGGTCAAACAAGTAGTTCTATTGGTTTTATTCCTAATCAAGTAATGAAAGGCCAAGTCTGACTTAATATATATTTAATGGATTTTATTTATTATCCAAAAATTTTATATTGTTTTATCTTTTACATACCTTATTAATATTAATTGTATTTTACTTAATTTATTAACCATGTTTTATAAAATATTTTCATATAATTCATTTATTTAAATTCTATTTTTTCAAATTAATTTATTTATTTATGTGACTGTATTATTACATCTATAAACTAAATAATGCCTAAGAAATAAATAAATAAATAAATAAATAAACCAGTCATGAGCTTATCTAATGGTTGATTTATTGAGTAGACAATAAATCACCATATGGCCTAGGGGAATAACTCCTTGTTCTTATCTTTGCATGAGTTGAACATTCCACATATCCACCTGTATATCACATGGGATGGCATCATTATAGTTCCATATTGAACCACCTCCACAGGCCCTAGGATACTATATTAATTACATGTATTTATAAATCACATGTATGTGAGGGGAACTAAAGGATTTGTTAAGGAGAATTACATAAATATCATTGGACATGTAGGTCTTTCATAATAATAGAGGGAGGGATGACTCACGAGCCATAAAATTTAATTTAATATTAAATAATTTCTAACCAATGTAATAAATTAAATTAAAACAACCAAAAAATATATAGATCTTGGTCTAGCTCATGAACAGTCATACATGAAAAAATACAAAAAATTAAAACTACTTAACATTCATTTATACTCATTTTTTATTATTAAGATTAAATCACTTTCATAAATAAATAAATAAATAAATAAATAAATTACATCTAATTTTAAGGGCCATTCAAATTCTATTGGGTATACCCATCATTAAATTCATTCCTGTAAAATAAATAGATATAATAATAATAATAATAGATTATTAAAATAAATAAATTGATAATTTAATGATTCTTTAAAACCATTATGAAATTGTCAAACACAACAGGTTCCAATAAATATAATAAGGTTTTTATACTGGAATTAGTAATTTAATATAATTTAATTTTGTTTTTTATTGGGATACCACATGTTATGTACATACGAGCTACACATCATGTACCTCAATTTCTGTGTACCCATGATACATGCATGGGGATTTGTTGTGTACCTCAGCTGGACTACACCATGTGTACCTTGGCCAAACTAAATGGAGTGTACTAACCAGCTACACATTATGTGATCTAATAGTCTTGTTCCCATGCAACCTGCTAAAGGAATCTGTATGTTCATTAGATGTGGTACTACATAACGTGTGTAATCTAGATACACACCATATTGCTTGCAAGTCGTGTGTCTATATAACTTGTCAAGGAGCTCTACATATTTATCGTACATGGGAATAAATAAACTACATTCCACGTATTCTAGATACACATTGTGTACATTATTAATGCTCTAGGCTATCAGTCTCATGCAGTTTTGACCATGTATTTGACCACACAATTTTGATGAATTTCACTGCTAAACCATGTAGACTATATGGAATGTATGCTAGCTAAACATCATGTAATCCAACATACTATGTGATAGACTAGCTTAGTCTACATGTAGTGTAAAATAAATGAACTATGTGTAATTACCCCCCCCCCCCCCCCAAATGGGCCGAAGGCCTTCTTTTTATTTTATTATAGATAATCCCCCTTTTAAGGGTTGAAGGGGAACTCGTACATGACCCGTAGGCCCAAGGCACAAGGCCCGACATGACCCATAATACATGACCCGAAGGCCTAGAGGCATACCATGCCAAATATATGACCCGTAGGCCCAACCCACAGGAACTGACCCTCCCCATCTTCTGTATCATTGATTGCCTTTATCTCCCCACATGCATTACTGATCGACAAGAATTGCCCTGTACAAAGTTGCATGATGCCCGGTCTCGATGGCACTTTCCATACCCTCTCATTCTTCCAATTCGGTTAGCTCTACTTCTGGTGACTTCTATTTGTCACATTGTGTATCTCATGGCACGTTTAGATATAGTGTACTTGGGTACACGACATGTACTTCGACTACACACCATTCAACCCAGTTTCATTGACCAAAATTATTGACACTTCCTAATGACATCTCCAATCATTATTCATCTTCTCTTAAACTTAATAAATTATAAATCTTGAATGAAGAATTTAAAATGTCTAAGGCATGTTAATTTAAATAATCATATTAAGAATGGATAATTATTTAAATGAAAATATAACCACTATTGCACATATTGATCATCAATTAAAAAAATATTTATAAATTTTAAACATTAACAATTTGATACCACTTGTATGTTCTAGGTGTAGCGGAAGTTCCTTTAGCAGTTGTTATATTAAAATTTAATTTAATAAAGCATTTCCAAAAACCCCAATAGAGGATCTTGTATAATAAATTTATAATTAATCGATTTTTTATCGAAATAATAATTAATTAGTATTATGATATTTCTTTAATGTGGATGTTGATCATTCTTAAAAACTACATTTGGATAACCTTCATTGTGCATAGATGATCTAAGTGTCGAATCGCTATAACAGTGATCAACATGTGCTCCTATGATCTCCAAATGACATCAATTTATTTCTAGGTTCTAGAATGGTGAATTAATCATCTTTCATTGTTCATATTTATTTATCAAGAACCTTTGGTCTGGAATTAGTTATTCTCATTCTTGAGAAAATCAGGGGAAGAATTCCAGAGAGAGAGAGAAGTTTGTTGTGTGTAATGATTCTCTATTCTGAATTTTTAATTAACCCTACACAATATACATAAGCATCTATTTACAGAGCTAGAGTTTATCTTAAAATATAATTTAATTGTGTGCCGACCCTTAAATATGAATATAATATTTATTAAACCCCATTACACATAAAAATAATAATAATAATTTATGTTTCATGCTAACATGCATAATAAAAAATATTATTTTTCCATCTTGTAAAGTGATATTTATTACCGGACACAGTCATGGAATGTTTGAACTCCTCTATATTTATTTAATATCTGAATAAATATTTATAAAATATTTTGTTCATCAATAAATATTTTCGATCGATAAAACATGAATAAAATTATTCATCGGTCTTGAGAATAATATCCATTTGATTAATGAATTTCAAAAAGAATTTAATCAAGATCAATAGAAACACTCAGTGTATGGATCTCTATGATTATTTATCATTATAATTAGATGGTATTGTAAAAATTATAATATTAATATCTAGAAATGGGTCAAGGAAACCAAGCGAAAGAACACAATTTCATGACATCAACAACCACATAAAAATTCTCATTATATAATATAATCCCTTTGTCTCAATATATCATCAAGAAGGTTTCACATCCATGTCATCAACCTATGTGCTCGACACATATTTATTTAACTATATGAAATAAACACATCGATACACTGTGTCCATGGAATTTAGTGAAAAGGTTCTATTCTAATCAAACAACTGAGATATAATATTCCATAAATATGGAGGGGACAAATCATTCCTCAACTTATCCATTAATAATATTTCAATCATGACACACCCAATATACCTTACTTCCCACCAACATATGGAATGATGGGTTTGGTTAGTTTATCTAAGTTAAAGAGTCATAACAAACATAAATGATAATTTTAAACTCTAAGGAACTTTATACACACTCATATATAGAATTATACAATTACACCAAAACATACAGAATTACTACCAGCGAGTATGTTCTCATAATCTCTCTTCTTGTAGATTATCAAGTGTGAACTTCATGATATGAAGCTTCATACTATTATGAGTACTCATACCCTAAAATCACATTATATATATACTATCATATAATTTTATTCGACCATAGAACTATATTTAAGAATATCATCATTGAATTTCAAGGTTATATTCTTAGCATGGATCTACTATGACCTTATCATTGTGACAAGTAACCTAGGAAATTATTACATTAATGTCATGTAGAATAGTGAATAATATGTAATAAGTTGTTTTATTAATATTGAAATGTTTTAATATACATTTAATAAAATTATAATTAGTTGGATCTAGAACACAAACTCCAATAATATTAAATTCATGATGCAATTATCATAGGCTACAGTCGGCAATCGAGTGTGATACCCCTTGTATGATTGAACCCAATGTGTTTGACACACCATCTGTCATGGCCTATGATATATGTATACAATGCACATTAATCTAATGTGCAGGGAATGAATTAGGGTGAGTGATCATAGATCACATAACATTAACTTAGTGACCACATATGTTTAATTATGAACATGATAGATTTGTATACTATTAAGTCATTAGGGATTAACTTTGTGTCATCCCACGTGATATTAAATGAAACAAAAATGGATCTTGTATGAATAGTATAGTAATTTCATGAGACTAAACCAACATTACTAACATCTTCATAGGATTAATTTACACAGGATTACCACTAGGACCACATAAAATTAAATAGTTCAACCCTTACGATATAACCTATATCATAAAAAATCTATGATACTATTCCTTTATTGTATCATACAAACTATAAATTTATAACATAATTTTGATATTTTAATCACATGGTATGTATCTAATACCATTTATTGGTTTATTAGGATCTAACAACACTTATTAAACATATGATAAGTACTAAGAAACCATAAAACTTGGATCGACCATGAATGAATCTCGAAAACAGATACTACATATAAAACAAAAAACTGCAGTGAATACCTTAAACCAGTGAGCCAATACACCTATATTTATCATATTCTTGACGAATATCACCAAATAGGTAGACAAATGATGTATCCCCTATGTATTTTATCCACGATCTCTACTAAATCACTTCAAGAATGAGTTTGAATCTTCTATACCCATGATATGCTAGTGTTTCAGTGGTAAAGGAATAAGGAAAAGAAATATTTTAGGGAGGGGAATATTATTAGATAGGATATAATATAGGATCATCATATACCATCTCAATGGAAGTGGCATATATATAGGCATCAGGGAATGCCTGATCGTTGGATGGATTTTACTAGAATTTTAAGTAATGTCAGAGTAAAGCCTTTAGTTATGAACACTTCATAACCTATAAATGAATCAATTACCACTCATTTAATAAAATAAAATGATTAATATAATGATAAATTACATGGATTATGTATCAAATATTAACCTATAATGTTTCACTACCAATGCAGAAGCCTTCCATGTAAAGTTAGTGGTTTATATCATTGCTATTGATATGTATCAATTGTACCATACAATTGGTTGATATCAAGAGCATGCTATCTTATAACACAGAATAAAATATACCCATTTTATTTCATATGATATACCCTATAATAAGCATAATCATTTAGGATTTAGGGTATATATCCTTTATGCTCAGTGTCTTAACCATGCGTGACCATACCTGCTTTGACTAGTGCCAAAATAGGATTATATACCCATGGACTTAACACATGTCAAGGATGAACAATTTATCACCCATATAATATTTATGGTGAATGATATTTAAACATAAAATATGTTGGTTGAATAATGCATCACTAATCCAATTTTAATGGTGAATGATACATAAACTAGTGAACAAGGAATTAACAATCCTAGGTAGATGATACACTACCAATTCTTATCACAATTACGTGATATAGAACTGACATGAATCTCATATGGATGACACACTACCAATACAATACATCCTAAGTGGATGAGACACCATACGAATCAACTCCTTAGGTGGATGATGCACTACCTATAACTGAATTTATGTGGATATTGTACTACTAGTGTCACAATCTACGTGAACAACATAACACCATTATTAGTCTCTTGGTGGATGAGGAACCCTTAGTAAAAACTTTTGGGAGGAGGATATACCCATGTATTGGTCCCCAAGTGTATGATTCTATGCTGTAAAAAATTCCATAAGTTGATGGTATACCGCCAACATAGTTCCTCAGGTGGATGATTCACCACTATCGATAATCTCAAAGTGGAAAATATACCACTAAGAAAACTATTAAGTTGGAAAATATCCCACCATTATCACATCATTAGGTGTATGAGGCACTACCCTCTTTCTATCCCTAGGTAGGAGAGATAGTAGTAGTGCATCAAGGGTGGTCAATTAAAGGTTTTCACGTATATTTTAACAATTAACAGAAACAATCGAAGTGAAAAGAAACCATGAACCCAAGAACACCATGCCTTTGAAACTGAAATCTAGTAAACTAAAAATGATGAAAATGTAACTTGCACCATAGTATGCTGCTATCATGATATTGAATCAGTTATTTTTGAAGATCACTGGGAAACACCTGAATATAACATACCTCTATGGTGTATCTATGGGTTTCACGAATCATCTAAACTCTTTGGTCGGTACATTCCAACCTTTACAATATGCTATAATATAAAATGTAAATAAGTAAGGAGAAAGATAGGTACAATAAGGTGAGGGTTGCAACCATAGGTCTTCAAAATAATCATACACTACTACCAGACTCCAAGACCAACCTCATTTAAATTGGTTATGGGGATTCTCCTTGATCCATGCATTTAATCATATGTTTCATAAATTTATGATCAATTCCTTTAGTTACATATCATTTAATCCTAATCTATCAACACTCTCCTTTTTGTTACAACTAATTAATGATAACCAATAAGTAAAAGAGTTTTTAATGTAAAATTTTAACATTTAGAATGTTGAATGAGTTGTGTAATTTCCAAATGAATCAAACTATTTGATTCATGGAATTAAGAATAAATCATTATGTAAAATACACCATTTCCATACAACCCATATATGATATCTTTATATAATAAAATATAACCTTCCCAACATCTTAGATATAATAATTTTTCCAAATGTATATCATACTCTATGACGTACTATATCATACTATATAATATCACATGGATTTCGGGCATATTACATTTAATATACCACTTCCACAAAATCCTAAAATACATTATTACCATTAAAAATTATATCATATCATATATGATAACTTATGAAACCATATTGAAAACTAATTTTAGATATTTCCAAAAACACTTTTGTAATTCTATCATAAATTTATCTATGTATTATTCATTCAGAGTGGGACAATTTTATTCATCATAAGAAGAATGAAATATAGTAAATTAAGAGAGGCTTGAAGTAGTGGTGGTCAAGGGAATATACCTATACAAAAGTAGCACACTATGGGGTTAAGGAACCCATATTTGACTAAATAATGAGAGGGTTTATCTAGTCACTATTTGAATCTAGAAAATACGCAACCTGATTACCTTTATTCCATGTGTGTTTCATGATTTCAAGTCCAACATTAAACATGAATCTTCGAATGAGATAAATAATGGACCAAGGAATATCATACCACCCATGGAGGGAGTTGAAGAGAATATAGGAATTAGTTTCAATCACCCTTAGGATAATGTTATATGATCGAAAAATCTATAGTCCATTAAGAAAATCCTTAGCCTCCACCATAATATAATATCCTTGTATGTATAATCTGGTAAAAGTAAGAAGCATTGAACCATTGAGGTCATGAACAACTCCACCCCTTCTCAGGATTCCAAGGTTACATGAGCCATCACAATTGATCTTGTATCCATTACTATGGGGATTCCACCAAACCCATCTACTCGACAGAACTATTATTTGGGGGTTAGACTCATATCTTATTCCATTCATAACAATTCTCCAAGAATGAGTATTTTCCAAATTCTTCAAGAGAGAACCTAACTCAGTATCCAAACACCTAGACTGGGTCTATAAGGCTAAAATAGAGCATGTGAAACCTTACAACCTTGATTTATTCATGATGTTCTAGATACACCAACAACCAAGTGAAACAAAAGTAGACCTCACCTTTCATTCCAAGATATTATCCTAGACCCCTAAAACTAGGACCATAAAATATTATCACCACTTCCATATGAAAACCTAATTCAAAAAATAATCTTGAATCCACTCCACATGACTCTAGATGAATTTCTTTCAAAGAAAAATTTGTCAACAGATTATTCCTTAAAGTACTAATAACAGAAGCACTTGAACACAACATGAATTTATTTCCATATAATCAAATAATATTTTAGAATAACACAATGAAAAATTCACCAAACTAGGTTAAAATACTTGAAAAGAATACCTTTTCACCATATAAGTTTATCCACTCTAATCTCAGGAAGTGCCTATATGAACAAATGATACTCCTTGGAAAATAATTCCCCCAAAGATTCATTAGTGAACACCAATTTGTCCAGATTAGGAGAAATATGAATGTTATTGAAAACTTCACATTGATGTGGGTTTTGGGTCTCCTGAGTGAACATAAAGAATACAAGAGAATGAGAAAAAAGTTCTGCTGGGATTTGTAAAACCCAAAAAACCCATGGGAATGCCTACCCAGTTGTTCTTCTAGTATCTTATGTCTCCACTTCAAAAAATCCTCCTTGATCTCTGTTGAAGTTATGATAAATTCCCACAAAATAACTAAAACAGGATAGAGACCAGACCTTTCAAATTGCTTAAATCATCCCCATATTTACCCTCAACAAAATGATCCCATAAAGGCTGAACTTCTAGGACCTCCAATGACAATTTATCTTTTATAATATGCATGGTTTCCACCACATTTCTAAGACTAATACCACCTGATTACACTGGTTCAACCATTCTGGTATAGGACACCCAATATAAAGGACCTTCCATATGGGAGTCCCAAATAAAGTAATCCATGATTTTTTTAATGTTATTGACCACCATTTTTGTAACTTCAAGAACTAAAAGAACATGTGTCAAAATGGAATTAAGAACACAATTAACCGGTGTGATATGACAACCATAGGATAATAAATTTCACTTCAGGTAACAATACGATCTATAATTTTGGGAACCAGTCCCTCCTTGTAATGAATGAAATGATCCTCTGGAGAAATTTAATCTTCAAGGTAGTCTACTGGAAATGATTTTTTGTTAATTCTCAGCATGTATTAATTCTTTTTTGGTTTGACTCTCTAAACATGATTTCGAAATATAAAAGATAATATTTTAATAATTGATGAATTTTTCACTCCAATTAAAATACTCCTTTATAAAATTGATGATACATTGGAGAGATATCATATTATTGTTAATGAAAAGTAGGATATCATCATAAAAAAAGAGGTGAGAAATACCATTATAGTATCTCTTGCATTTGAAAGGAAGGATGCTTCTATCATGAATGCATCAGGTAATAATTTTACTAAAGGAATATTGATCCAAAATGAAGAGACTTGGAGAAATGGGTTCTCACTACCTGATCCCATGAACTAATTTAAAAAAGACACATCACTTTTCCATGAAATTCACCAAAATCCAATGTGAGATAAAACATATGAAGAATAAGTCAGACACCCACATAGAAAACCCCATAAAATATGTCACCTTCAGGATGAAGCCCCATTAAATCCTGTCATTTGCCTTGTCCATATAAATTTTTATCATAATATTAGAACCCTATATATTCCTATTAATTTCTCAAATCATATATTATGCTAGAGCGATGTTAGGTTGGGTATACCTTTCTCTAACAAAACCATGACGTTCCTTTGAAATCCACCCCTAGATATGGGCTAATAGCTTCCTGTTGAGCATACTAGAAAACAAATTTTATGGAAAATTACACATTATTATAGGTATATAATAATTAATAGAGGTAGGGTCTCTGAAATTTGGAATAATAATAAGTGTAGTTAGACAATCCAACCAAGAAAAAATACACCCATGGAAAAACCCTTAAAAGATTCCCAAAAGCTATTTTTAACTAGGTCCCAATAATCCATGTAAAAAGATCCTAGAAATCCATCTATTCCTAGAAATATCTCCCAGTTGAGTGACTCCACCACATAACATATCCCCATTCTTTTTAATTCTTGAAAAATGCAAGTTGATAGACCTGGACATCACAACTGGAATAGTCTAAAAAATAATAGAATGATCTTTTTGATAACCCTCCTACATGGACTGATTGATACTTTCAATAAAAGTCTTAAAATAATTTTCCAACATACTCCCTAACACAAAAATATCATTGGTGAAAGACCCATCCTCCATAAGATTTCTAGGAAACACAACCCACTTGTTTTATTTGATATAATCCTGGAAAAAGGCTGTGTTTCTTTCTCCGGATTTCAACCAGGTCTGCTTAGATTTCCCCCGAGCAATGAGTTCTTTCTCAGAAAGTAAGTATGATAAAATATTATTCCTTTGAATGAGAACATTAAATAAATACACATTACAAATTTCTTCAAGACCAGCCTCCATACACTTGATATCAAGTTTCATAGTCTATAAATCACAAAATCTCAAAGGACGGTCTCTAATCCAAGCCTAAATATCTCCTTTTAGTTTCCTGAGATTTTTATGAAATCTAAGCTATGAATAATCATGCCTAGGATTACTCTTGGATTCTTGGACCACTGAATGATAATCCAAATCCAAAAAACTTCTCTTGGATAAGAAAAATTTATTTCTATTACCATCACTAATCTCCAAGAATGACATAAGGGGAGAGTGATCTGAAAAAGAACTCACTTGGTGAGGGACACTTTCACTTGGATTGATAGAGAGAGATTGAAGGTTTTACAAGCATTGATCAAGACTAAACCACATCTGAATACCACCCTTTTGGTTATTACACCAAGTGAACTTGTACCCAAAGAACCCCAAGTTTGACAAACCTTTTTGAGCCATTAATTCCAAAAAACCATGAATGTATTTCCAATTACATAACCCTATACCATTTTTTGAAGTATCCAACATAACATTAGTCTCCAGCAATAAACAAAGACGTATTACCCGAATAAAATCCTTCAAGGTCTTGACACAATTTTTCTCTCACCCTCAAATCACACCTGGCATAAAAAATGTGGCAAAGCATATAGATTTCATAAAGAAAACTTTCACTATGATATATTGTTTTGAGACTGTCATAAGATCGACTAAAATGGATTTCCTCCAAAAAATAAAGATTTGATGATTCAGAGGCTCACCATGCATGCAATCACGTATCCCTATCTTGTGAGAAATGTCATCAATCTTGAAAAGAGATTGGTTGGGTTCCAATGTTACGATAATAGAAGACTTTTTTTAGAGAGTTCACTAGAAAGAAAATCTATTTTCACTCATGCACTAAGGCCATGAGAATTACACACTATGAAAGAAATAATTGGAATAGGATATTCCTGGTTTTGTCCCCTAGCATGGAACAAATTTTGTATTGATGAGTAGGGAATGGAAGACTCAGATTGGAATGAGATCTAGTGAAAAATTCACTAGAAACCAAGGTAGGAGAGGGAAGAGAAAGATATTCACCCACTAAGACATGTGATAATATACTAAAGGAATTAACAATGTGGACTGGAGAAATAGTTTAATTCATTGGATAATAGGATCTAAATTTATGGTGAACAACCAATTGATCATGTAGTAATTTGTTGTTTAATTCCACAGAAAAAACATCATAATGATTAGGACTAATCAGACAACTGAGAAGAGGAGAACGATCAAGATAGAAGTGGGAGACTATCTCTATACCACTGACCTAAGAGTTACGATGGTGCACCAGAACGAAATCCCCCCATCATGGAGAGAGAGAGAGGTAATCGATGATTAAAAGGAACCAATGCCATTTATGGGTTTATAATGAAATAGAAAAAAGAACTTGCATGGAGTGGAAACCTTGAAATGTTTATATAAACCTGTAAGGAGAGAGATGAAGGCACAATAGTTCCATAAACAGCTGCTAATAACAACAAAACATGGGTGGTCATAGGGGGAGGTTCAATGGTTGATAGAGGAGGTGTCCCAATGATGCTCAAGTAGAAAAACTACCATATATCTATGAGAAATTATTGATATCATCTGAAGAATGAAATGTAATGACTGGGGATTTGACACTGTGAACTAAATCAGGGTGGGTTGGGATAAACCAAATATTTCCTCCATTTCAATGTAGTCTTCAATACAGAGAAGGAGTTGGGGTAGGAGTGCCCAAGATACGTCCATTATGACATAGATCAAAGAAACCAAGGACTTCTGGAGCTTTATAGATATATCATTATCACAATGAAAATCCCCTAAGGAATAAAAAATACCCCGAAAAAATAGAGGTTGAAGTAGTGGTGTGGAATCTTGAGAAGAAGGACCCAAAACAACACCCGAGGAGATTTTTGTTTGAGGCAGTCCATCATGGACCATCGAAGAAGGTTGAAATTCCAAAGACCTACAAATCTAGGGAAATAGGACCAATCCTTGAAGAAATCATAATAGGAGGAGGGAATGATGTAGAATGAATGCTAATAAATCACAGTGACAAAATCCAGAGTATCTAAACCCAAAGAGTCAAAAAAAATCCTAGAACGTGATTAGAGATAGTTTATCCCCCTAAATCTCTCCATAAATATCCATCTGTAAAGATTTAAATCTACCAATAATGATATGTTTGTAAAAGTAATCACCATAGATCATTCCACCAATTTTGATATAACCTATAAAATAGAAATATCTGGGATGTGGGAGAATGGAGGTTTCCTAGACATAGGAGAATACCAAAGAAGAACCTCTTTCATGGATGGTCCAGGTACCTTATAATGACCCTACATTTTATTACACGACTATTACATCATTTTAAAGATAAATAACTTAATAGTGTAACAAATATAGGATCAATTAGTTTAGTATCTTTAGAAAATTAGGCTTATATATAAATTTTTAAAAAATAAAACATAAACATTATTTAATTCGTTCTTCTCTAGCCTCTCAGTATACTTCACATTCACCTTAGTATAAGTAATCACCAGATGATATATATCAATGAAAGGGGTTAGATAAAATCACAGTAAGAGGATAGATAAATACATGAATCAATATGAAATCGGTGAGAATAATCATCATAATAACATCATAATTATGAGAGGAAACATTATATTAAGGAAAGGGATGTGTAAATTCATAAAAATGAAACATTATATCTTAGTGGTCAACTACCACACATATTTGTGAACAAATATAGCATCATGTTCACGCATAACTTATGTAAATAATCATAAAATCATGAGAGTGAAAAAATATAGCATCATGTTCATGAATATTACACATTATCTCATGAGATAAATCACTTTAATCATTGAATTTAAGTGTTATATTATTCTGGGTGCATCTATCACATCATAACATTTACATAATCATGCAATCTACATAGAACAAATAATAATATTTTCCATAAAATAACCCATGGAAAGGAAATGAGATTAATAATAATTTCATAAAGTATAAATTCTGGAATAATATTTGGGGTTCTAAAAATAAAAATGTAATAACATACTTGGTATAAGAACAATCAATCTTGAGTTAAAAAGAAACGATCTCAAGAAAAGTAAAAGATGTGATTTTTTTGAAAGAGGAGTTTTTCTGAAAAAATCTTTGCATTTTTCATAAAACTAGATTAGAAGTTTGTATATCACATAAATGAAAAGGTAAGGAAAGTTTAATTATATTCAATGAATATTAAAATAATATCCAAATTAATATTTTGTATGAAGGAGGAATAACTCAATAAAAGGAAATTGAGTTCAAGAATTCCCTTACCTTAAGTATGAATGATTTCTTCACTTTAATATTCAGGACAACCAAATTTAATCAATTAATTAAAAAATAAATAACATATTGTAAATTTATTTTATTTATTATATATTTATTAAGTTAATTTATGGACTTTTTTGGTGAGTTATAGAGTTCAATTTCATCTTTTGGGAGCATTTTTTTATTGGTTTTCATGATTGGTTCGCTTGTTTAAAAGTATAGAAGTTCATATACCTTGTGAATGATTCTAAAAAATTGAAATTATATGTTATTATTGGACATAAAAAATTTTAGTTGGTCTTATATATCATTTTTTATGTGGTATGAGTATTATTTATAAGATATAATGTTAATGAAAATGATTTAATTTATTTGGGTGGTTTTTACAACCATTATGAGCTTACATAATTTTATTTAACAAAATCTTTATATATTGGTTATAGAACAATATATAAATTATAATATGTATAATAAAATCTTATTTAACCATAATAATGGTTTTATAACCATCCTTGAAGGTGGTAGTGAAAAATTAAACAACATCATCCTTGGTGGCTATAAATCGACACACCACAGATAATATCTTTATTTTTAGAATAATAGGAAAAGGGAAGAGATTTGAAGATGAATTATTACATTAACATAATAACATTAAAATATATAAAATATAATGTAGTTATCATGCCACTTGGATAATTTTAGGTGAGGAGAGGATAAGAAAATAAATTAAATTGAAAATAAATTAAAAGAAAAAGAAAGAGGATTTTACCTCTTGAATTTCTCCTCCTTGAGAACCTATTTAGGGAAAGGGGTTTGGTATTTTGATGGGACCAAGAGATACTTGAAATTGGGTGGGGGGTCTTGGGAATATTATTATTCATTATTTGGACAAGGATAAAATCTTGGAAGGTGTTAGGAGAATAGGTGGCGAGGGGTGGTATTTATAGGGGGGAGGGGGTGTTTTCTCATTGTTTTATTCATTAGTTTATTATTTTGGCTCAAAAATATGAATATTTTGAGAATTATCACTAAATATATTTAAATAATGTAGGTGAGTCTGAGATTATGGTTCTTACATTCACAATTAATTAAGGAATAATTTATTTAACTTATAATGTATATATACTATAAATTACCATATTTCACTATTCCCCAAAATTCAAGTATTTAAGAAAAATACCAAAAATTCACCCTATCCATTATTAAATATTTAGTATTAAAAAATGAAATCAATTTTGTGAAAATAGTTTTCTAAATATTAGAAATTTAATTTTTAATAAAAATAATCATTACATGGACAATACTAATTTTAAAATTATAACTGATTTTATAACACTTTAAAAAATTAATTAATGTATCATAAAATTATCTTATAATTATAAGAAAAAAAATGTAAATTTATGAATCTATTTTGTAAATATAAATTTTCATTTAAATAATTATATTAATTATAAAATGTTAAATAAACATTTATGTTTTATAATAATACCAACACTTAATTAGTAATTTCTAAAATATTTATTTACTTATACAATGATATAATTATATCATATTATAATTTATAAGATGCATAATTTTTTTATACTTTTATAGATGAGGTTACTATTCTATCGACTGAATTAATATTCCTAATGGTCACATTAATATTTCAAAGGTCAATTTACTATTCCATTGGTAAAGGTCCCTTAACTTCTAGAAATACCTCTTATTTAATTAATTCTTTATTTATAAAATTTTTATTGTGTTCTCATTGTAATTTTATGTGGTTTATACTATATGGAATAATTATAAGAAGTAAATTTCCATTGATATTTTTTTTCATTACACACCTCCATCACATCAGGGCCTTATGGGAGATAACATGACAAGGGATCCAAAAAATTAGAGGAACTCGAGGGAAAAGACACCAACAACAATGAAAAAAGGGAAAGTGACACTACTACAGGATCAACCGAAGCCTCCCCAATGGTTTAAAGGAATTAAAAATATAGAGGCATGTAAAAAAATTATTTTTCACACTATAATGTATCATATTTTTCCTCTCTATGTTTTACATCATACACAATACCTTGTGAATAACCTTCCAAAACTCATTTTGGATAAAACTATAAAGAAATTTTAGAGAAAATCACTCAGTCAAACTCAATACGTATTCAACAAACCAAAAAGTGTGACCCCATGGGACATTTTAGAGTTGAAAACAAATATTAATCACTAGATCTATAAATTTAAGAAAATATCAGGCTATAAAAAACAATTAATATAACTCAAGCTACAAAAGGATCTGACATGATCTCCATCAAATACGTCTGTCTTTGTACCCATGCCCACCAACTAAATTATATGAAATTATTCATTTTAATATGTTTCTTATATCTAATAAATTGAGTAATAATGGGACATGGTTTATTTCAATCCCTTATATCCTCCTCATATATTCTTAACTATCTGAGTGTAGACTGACTTATCAATTAATATATCATATGTAATTTATCTAGTAGGTGGGAATATCACTTGGAACTAATCCATGTAGATAAGTACATCATATATACCTTCTAAGTATGTACATTCACTTTAGAGTCTATCCCAATAAAGGGCCTAAATTACATACTAATCATATGAAAGGAAAAATCCCATCTTTACTGAGATCCAACTAATGACATGGTCAGAAACATACCCATCCATCTCTTGATTTTCAAAGACTCAAGGCTTATATAAGAAAGGTATCAAAATATGAATGTTCTCATAATCAGTATCTTTCCAACCTCAGGTATTAGGGACTCTAAATAAGAATGATTCACACGTAGTATAACAAATACATAGGATTTTCCACTCCATGTGGTATACTTAATGGGTCATATAGTGCACAAAACTTGTTTTTTTAACTTAAGAGCATATTCCATATCTAGATATAAGAATAATACTCACACTAAGCTTAAAATTTCATCATAACATATAATACTCCATGATGGACATTAGAAAAGGATAATTCAAAGTCAAACTTTGAGAGATAAATTATCATCACACTTCACAAAGTGTATATCAATATACATATATACAACCAATGTCAAATAATAATAAATTTGAGATCACATTTTGTATTAGATGATACATTTTATATTCTTAAACTTTTTTAGAATATTTTAGAAAATCCACACATAATCATCTATCTAACATATCATATATGACAGGCTTCTCGATCAGCCTTATATTCACTTCAATTTTAAGGGCTTTGTTAAACTCATCAAATTATTGTATAATTCATGACACATACCAATGTGATAATATGAGAAAAATCTAACTGTTAACCCTTTTGTGTGCATCATCTATGAAGTAATCCTGTTTGAATAATAGTGAGACTTAGGAATCATATTCCCAATGTTTAAGTCCTTTAACATATTCAAACTTCTTAATATCACAACATCTAATATTACTATGTTAATATATTCCATTGTATACTTTTAACACTACCTAAATTCATCATCATAATTCTGAAAACCCTTTACACCAAATTTTCCTTGAAATATTTTTTAATTAATGTTACTATTTAAATTATTTCTTTACTAAAATATATTAAACTTATTTAATGTATTAAGTGAAATTCAATTTTTTATGGTAACTAAATAAAACTATTTACATTTTTCTTCACCATCACACAATAACACTTTTTAAAACTTCAATAGGAAATCACTTTGAACTTTGACTAGAATAATATTTTATTTTATAACTTTTAACTTCTCTAAGTTTAAAAATTCTCCCACTAAAATATTAGAAACTATATTCCTTTAAGAATATCATGATAAGAAAAAAAACTATTTTATTCTTGAAATAAAACTTATTTCTTTTTAGTGGGAATAATGAAAAAATAAAATATTATTTATATATAATATATGGTATTCATTGTGTTTTTAATATTTACTAAAAAATAATAATGTATGAAATATACCATATTTGGTGTTGGAATAATTTATCCTCGTATTCTTGTATGAACATTTTCCCCAAGATAAAACCACTTTCATATTTATCTCCATTTAAATCATGTTATATAATTTGTATCATTCATAAAAATATGTATAAAAATAACCATATCTTTTTATTGATAAAAAAACATTTTTATAAAAATTCTTGTCACATAATAAGTAAACCAAGATGATTACAATACAATCTTTATCTTAATTCAAACATGATCTAAGTTATCCATCTATTCCAACACCTTGATGTACAAACCCTTGCTCTACCTGTTGAATGAAGCCATTAGTCATTCATATTAAACTCTTATATAAATTTTGAAGTCTTTTAAGTTTAAGAAACTTGTAAAACATTCAGTTGGTATCATATTATAACACCAAAATATTTTAGTACGTATTTATCTTTTAATAAATTCTTTGTGTTTGATATCTTGTAATACATGAAACACTGAACTAAAATGATCCCTGATATATTTTATAGAGATAAAATATTACAATTAAAGAAAAATATTAATGAATTATGAAAATAAAATATGAAACATCATTAAGAAAACTACAATAGGGGAAAAACATAGGTAAATAAAAATATCATAAACATGAAATCGTTTTCCTTGTGGTTTTATTTTAAGATCATACCTCTGATTATAACAATTGAAGGAAGGAAAAATTTTAGAAATGAAATAGAGATATGGAGTAAATGAATATGATAAATTATTCTTTAGATTTATGCAAGGATATATATATAAGAATGCAATATATTCATATGGCATATGGTCGTTGTACTTATAGTTGTTGGACATATGACCATTGGAAATATGACCGTTGGATATATTATCATAGGATATATAGTCATTGTATATATTGGTGTCTAATAGATACATTGAATTTGTGTAATTGTTTGCAAAAAATTAAAAAATAATAAAAAATTCAAAAATTAAATAAAAATATATTATTTAATTAAAATATTTTATAATTTTTATTTGTTATATATTGAGGTATATTGAAGATGATTTTATAATTTCACTCCTACCCCCAAGATGCCTCAAACCAGATATTTATGATAACACCCTCAAGTGGAAGCTAATATATAATCACCCAAAAATGAAACATTGAAGATGGTTTTTTTATAATACCAATTAATTTATAAAATTTAATGGTCAGATGATAAATGATTAATTTTAAGGGGATGTGATTAAAATCATTTAATGTTAAAAATGGTATATTTTTCAAAGAAATGTTTTTAAGAATTGTGTATTTCTATCTTAATAAATTAAATAAATCACTTTTAAAGGATGACTATAATGAAATATTTCAATGTATAAACAAATATATTAACACTCATTTAATTATTAATTGATATGAAATAATATTAAGAACACTTATTGTTTAAAAAGACATTTTCTATAAAAATAGTTTTCAATATATTTCATGTTTTCATTTAAAAGTTAAATTTCTCATATTTATAAATAAAATTATATTTAATGGAGTCTAGATTTTTATTCAAAAAATAAAAATTATGTAATAATAACAATTTTTTAGACATAAAAAGGTTACTGAGGTAAAAATTGAGTTACCATGATTAATTTAAAATGATGTGAAGGGGTAAATTATGCTGTAAATTCATAAAATATCTATAAAATTGTCTCTAAATTATTTTTATAAAGTTATTAACAAATTATATCCTTTATTTTTTCATATCATGTAGTCCTTCCATGAAAATTGATATCCTTACACCTTAGGGAATGAGTTTTTTTTAAAATTCAACTCAAAAATCACCTATAAAAGGACTCCTCATATAACTATAATAAACTATTATTTTCTTTGTATCTTTAATAAATGGTCATTTTTACTCTAATAAAGTATTTTTTGGAATTTTATAACCTCTATCATGAATAAGAAATCTTAAATCCTTCATTTTGAAGGAACCCATTTCGAGGAGAGAATTCATCAAAGTAATACCTAGTTATTAAATATCTTTTTCAATTACCTTCTAATATAGAATATTTATAAATATAATTACTAACTATTTTTGTTTTGTATTAAAATTATTATTCTTATGATAAAATTATATTACTATTATATAACTCTATACTATTACACATTCATTAGTATAACATGTTCTTATCTAGGCCGGTTCAACCAACAATATGAATGATTATACACTATCTCCACCATTTCAAACATGAATGAGTATAAATACATTAATATTGGTAATATATTATATTAATGATTAATTCATATCATTAATATAGTTTTTTAAGGGTGACACAAAAATGAATGACCATTAAAAGGTAACTCATTATTATCGGTAAATTACTCGAAACATGATTGTTATGGATTCCATTCTCACGAAACAAACCCATAATTTATATAAAATGAACATGAGACTAAATGAACCATTTAATTATAATTATTATAGTACTTTTAATATTTTAGGAATGATGAATTTGTTATCAAATAACTAGGATCAACATCACTATTATGAACGTTGTACAAAATAATCAAAATTACTAACATCCCATGGTGAAAATAAACAATAACTAACTAGTATATATTTAATAAATAATTATAATTGAAGAGTATTATAGGAAATAAATAATAATAAGGTTATTAAATAAGTTATTTATATGGTTATTTTTATTATAAATGTGTTTAATGTTCCTTTGTGGAAATCAGGAGAAAAGATAAGAGTTTCTTTTCAATATCACTTTGAAATTGAATTTTTTTTGAATAAATTTCCATTTGGGTAAATTTTGTGTTCATTATGTATAAAAATCCATTTTTTTATAATATGGTTATTTCTAGGTTTTATATTTCTTTACACTATTTCACCTCAATTTGGTTCACAACTCAACCAAAAGGTTTCCTATAAGTGGATCCAACCTTAACTCATCTTTTTTGTCAAGCATAATTCTACTCCATGTTCATATTCTTCATTTTTTAAACACCCTTATCAATAATTATATTATTTCATAGGGTAATTTTTTATTTCCCCTGAATTTATTTACAAAAATAATTTAATGATTATCATTTTAATGTTTTTTTCAAGGGTCATTTTCTACTATCTTTGACTTTCATTAAAATCATGTGAAATGAATATTTTTTAATGTTTTTGACATGAACTCATTTTACCACCAAATTATTGAATTTTCTATATAAATATTCCTCTATAAGTTTTTATAATTTTAAAAAGTAATTTTTAATCCCATTTTTTTATAAATTTTTCTATTTTTAAAATAAAGGGTATTAGAAATATAAAGGATATTTATTCTTTTTTCTCAAAGTATTTTTTAGTGCTATTATAATGAATTTTTCTTATATTAAAATTTCATCTAATGTTTCTTATGATACAAAAACTATAGTATCTAATAATTACATCCAACTTTATTATATGGATGTATTTTGACCGTGTCTTGTGGAAATTTTCATAAAACCCATTTCTTTCACATGATTTAATTATATTATGATGGAAATATGATTATTTTTTAGTTTATGTTGCACAAATATATGTGGTTTATCGTTATGTGGAATGTGGGTTTGATGTAGCCCAAAAATTTATAGGATGAAGTTTTATATATCATGAGATCAGTATGAGACACATGTATTAAGCCTAAGTATATAATGTTATGGCACATGGGTGGTTAGCCCAAGTCCTCTTTGTTATGGGAAAGTTGTTAGAAAAGTACATTATGATAGGAATGTCTCGGTGGTTAAATTCAACATATATTTTTATATATATGATTATGTTTTTACCAAATTTTTATGTCATGAAACATGCCTATTTTTTTTCACGATTCATGATTATTGAATCATGTATACAAAATACTATGAGCCATGTCTTATGTTATTACCAAAGATTTATATCAAGATTCATTTTTTTATAATATATGTTTTATTAGGTATGATTTACTTATGTTATCTTTGTATTACTTGATTATGTTATCATATTTACATGTTCATATTATACTTACATAAAATATTCAAATTATATCTCTTATATTCACCCCTTACCGAGAATCTGAGATAACCCTTTCTTATGTTTCCCTTTCCCTAGGTTATGAAGAAGAGTATTATTATATGATATGACTATATTGTTATCTTATGTTAATATTATTTGTGATACATGTTTAATAATGGATGTAAAATATGTTTATTATGTATCTAGTCTCTAAAGACACTAAAATTTAGTTTTTTGAGGTGTGTTTTATTATGATATATAACAAATAATCATGAAAAATGATGTATTATGTATATATGTTATGTCTTGGTCATCTCACATATACCCTTCATGATATAATACTTTATTTATATAACATTAATACTATAGGTGGAATCTACATGAGTTTTCTTATAACCCTTAATATATTTTAGATAGTTATTTCTCTAATGGAAATGTTTACCATAATGAACGCATTACCCTTCCTTCATTTTCTTTTGTTTGGTTATAATTTTGGACTCTCCCTGACCTATTTTATTATCTTTATAGAAAAAACCTTTACCCTTATCCTTTTTCACCATCATGATGTCACTTTATCCTTAACCTCCCTTTTTCCCCATCAACTATCCTCAACATATTGAGGAGAGCATGTAATTTGTTTTTAACACATTCATGTTGTATTTCACAATAAAATATCAGAACCTTTATGGAAGAGATGGTAGAATGAAGTTCATGGATAGATAAATCCTAAGAGGTGAACCTAGTCTCTATAAGTCATTGATATACCCCATTATATTTATCACATTAGTATATACTAATGATCTTTCCACCATCTTGCGTTGAAAAAGAACATTTGACACATTAGACCTCTCCTACCTTTCTTTTCATAATAGATCCTGTTCAGGTTATCTACCATATTATAATCATTCTTGGTTTCTTGTTACTTTTCCAACTTAGATTACATGGTTAGAAACATGATATTAGATACTTCTAGTGAATACTTCAAATGATTATCATAGGTATCAATTTCCATTTTTTGAATGACTTCACCAATTAGTTACTTTGTAAGTCGTTCCTATAACATATAGAATTTTACTTCATGCTTAATAACTATTATTAAGTCTTTTTATAAGTTTAAGGAAGCCAATAATTTTTTTTTCATTATCTAATATTGATCTCATGTTTAATCTTGAAGATGATTATGCCATTATCTACAACAAAATATTCTATCATAAGTGTATCATGTTTTATATTAATTTAATGAGAAATTTTATTAAATGTGCCCCACTAAAATGATGACCCCTTAAATTCATCATACCCATTTGTGGGGAAAGATATATATTTCATCATGTCTAACACTATCTTGAGAATTTAAATAACCCATGATTATATCTAGTAGAAAACAATTTTCAACCATATCATATATGATTATTGGATTGATGAGAAGGTAACTCTCTATCTAAATCCATCATATTGATATAAAATAAACTATAATCATATATTATCCTAACCCTTATGCTTTCAAAACTATGTATAACCTAAATAAAATGACAAAAAATAAGCCACTTAACCATCCAGGTCATCTTATTACTTTATTTCCTTACAAAATATAATCCATGGGAACTAAATAGTTAGGGTCACCCATACTGAATGATCGAGGTCTTGAAAAGTTAAAATTTAGAAGGAATCTAACAATTATAATTTTAAAGGGGATTTAATCTCATCATTTTATCTCATGTTGTTCCATTTATGATTTCATACTTCTATTGATTTATTTTGGAATCATATTCCTTCCACCAAATCAATATGTTCAAGCCATATTGGTGTGTAACTAATTACAAACTCACAAATTATGTTACTAACCCAAATAAAATGACAATTATATTCAAACATATCCAAGTGAATCATATTAATAAGGAATATAAAAATTCTTCATGTAAAGGTTTAGAATTATATGAATTCAATAATACCTAGACGAGTAAGTATAAATCCATAGATAGTGGACCCCCGCCTTTCTAGAAAAGGCATAAGATTCTAAGACAATGGGAAGTCCAACCCAAAGTCCCTATACCTAGGGATACTTTACTCAAGAGTGATATCAATTCAATCATAAATCTTACAACTAATATGTGTAAATCATAAGCAACAACTTAATTCAATATCATAACTCAAAATATGTTGATGTCATGGTAGATGAAAACTCAATCTATTATCATAACTAACATTTAACTCCTTGTACATGTAGGGAAATTATGAAATAGTTTTACATTTAAACTAAGTGATATATAAAAAAATATAATATAAAATTTATATTCATTATATAAATATATAAATAGTAAATAAATGAACAATTAATGAATTTAAATACGAGATTAACATTTATGAACAGTTCATAAAAAAAATCATTATAATAGCTTTAGAATTTATTATGTATATTCTAAAACTAGATGAAAGTAAGTTTTTTTATATTTATTCCATAATATTTACCCCATCATATTATTAATCACATGAAATTTTACTTTAAATATATTATATTTCATGAAATATATACATTTTATATTTTAATTTCTATTATATGAACATTTTATATAATCTAAATATCATTTATTAATATTATTTAAAAATTTAATCAAATCATTTATCAAAACTAATATTGACATGGTTTAAATAAATTCTAAATAAGTTACTTTTAATTTGAAAGATTAAAATTAAAAATTATGAGAAATTATTAAATTTGAAATATAAACACATTATATTTTCCCTTTATTTTTTTAATTTATAAACCCTTTATAAATTATACTTATAATTTCCATATAAACATTTTATATCTAAATTCTAATTCATGTAATATAATTTTGAAATGGTATTTTAATATCAACACTTAATATTATGGAATATTTATTAATAAAATTTTCATAAACATTAAATTAATTAATTATAAACACTTTATAATTAATTAATTTACACACTTTTATAAATTAATAAATATCCCTATACACCTTTTATTATAATTTATAAATTACATAACAGAATTAATAATTGAATTTTTATAAAAAGTAATTTATCTTCTCAAATAATATTTAATGGTATATTAGGAGTGTAACACCTCAATCTTCCATGGTACACTTATTTTTAAATAATTCAATAGCGTACGATGTACTCAACACCGAGTTCAAGCACACCACGACCAGTCAAACTAGCCGTTTAAAAATAAGTTATGAATAGTAATACATAGGTTTTAAAATTTTATAAATTTTAATTTTCAAAATGGAATTCATTTTTGGATTCAAAATATCAAAATTATTTTAGGTAGAATTTTTGGTATTTTTCTGAAAACATTAAATTTTTGATGAATAGTGAAAAATACTACGTTGTTGTTTTAATCCGACTTTTTATTTAAATAATTATTTTTAATTTAAATTTATTTTAAAGTAAAAATAGATACATAATACATATATTAGACCAATTTAATTCATTGGATTCATTTTATAATAAGATTATATTTAGAATATTTTATTGAACTTTTTAACATCTTTTACCCACATTCTAGGAACATTTGCAAATTTGTATAAAACGTAATTTTACCACTTATGTGAATTGAATTTCAAAAATAAAAAAGACATGGTTGTCATCAGTAAGTAAAATTTGGTTCAATAGGATGAAAATAATTTTTTGGTAAATAGTAACTTTTGAATTTTATTTACCATGGTTAAATGTAAATAGGGTAATTAAAGGTAAAAATAATATTATAATAATATAAAATTACCCCAACACATGTCCTAATTCTATTAGATAAGTGTTTTGCGACCCAAATAAACATTAGGATAAAAATATGATCTTTTTTGATTCACTTGGGTTAGATTATAGTACATTTTTTATATTTAAAGAAGAGTTAAAATTGTTAAATTCAAATTTTAATAACTAAACCATTTTTAATATAGGGTTATACATAAGATAAATTCAACAATAAATATTCATTTAAAAGAAAAAAATATATAATAAATCATTTTATTTCATTTATAATTTTTATACATTAAAAAATAAAATTCATTTATGACACAATGATGATGCAATAATTACCTTATTAATGAAAGATTAAAATAAATGATATTATAAATATTAAAATAAATGTAAATTGAAACTTTTGATTCCATCCAAAAATTTTCTAGGGGTATATGAAATGTTAGGGTTGATTAAATTTATTTTGTTCAAAAAAATAAATTATTGATGACTTTAACAAAAACCAATAACTAAATAGTGTCAAAATTGACATAAATGAGTTTTTAAAACAAATACTATTTTATTAAATTATATAATAGTCCTAAAAATATATAGTTCAGAAAAATAACTTGGACAATGATTAAATTTTTATAAATTATCCACTAGGTTATCTTGGATTTTTATAGTAAATATATTAACCATGTAGTATAAAAATACAAGAGGACATGATAAGAGTTAACTTATTTTATAATGAGTTGAATCTAAAAGATAAGGTTAATTTTATGAATAAAACATGTCTAAAACCTATTGTTTGAGAGGATTTAGACCCATCATAATATTATCCTATAAATATATCAATTTTGAGCTATTAGAATCTGAAAATAATTTTATAATAAATTAATATTTCAAACTTTTCCAAAATTACCCCTCACGTCTCTTATAATAGGGCATCTCCTTTTATCTTTAATTCACACATCCATAGCCCTTTGGCTCGACCAAACCCTGCCCAAATATAATTAAAACTTCACTCACTTAATCATATATTTAAAACTTTGGGCAAAAATCCATCTTAAGGAGTCCTTTTATGCAAACCAGAACGAGACACCCGAAGAAGAGGTAATCGTTTTATCTGTTCTTTCAAAGTTCATTTCTTATTCTACTTCCTATTACTAAATTTTTACCATAATAAAATAATAAATTCAGCATATAATATATGATTATATGTTTTTAATATTATGGGACAACCATATTCTTCTTTTTACCCATCCTATGAAAAATAATACCACCATGCATGCGTACATACTGCTTACCGTCTCCACGTTGTAGTGTAAATTATTTTTCATGTAAATTTTATTTTTATGGGTATAAAGATGAATATAATGGATTCAAATAAAAAATATAAAATTATATTGTTTCTTTAAAATTAATTTCCATCCAATTCTTTACCATTTAACCATTAAGGAAATCATACCGTCACTCGTGCGTACGTATAACTTACCGTCTCCAAGACAAGATAAGATTCATCTTCCATGTTCACCATCCAAGAATGATTATAAGAATAAATATTATTAATAATTATGAAATATATTAAATAATAATTCCACTGGTATGATATATATATATACATATATTTCATTCACTTACTTCCATATGATACGAAAATGGAAACATCGTTCATGCGTACATACGGCCTACCGTATCCATGAACGGTGTATTCCATTTCATATATCTATTTACTATATATATATATATTTATATTTATGATATAAAAATCATATTACACATTATGGAAGTAATCAAATCATGATCTAAGTGACATGATCAATAATAAAAAGTCATAACACATATGATAAACAAAGCGATTATTACCGGAAATGTTACATTAACTTGGAATTCATAATAAAAAGGTAATATAAAGTCATAAAAGAATGATATATGATATCATAAATATTATTATGATTCTGATATAAGTTAATAATTTGTCTAAAAACATTATATAGTTGTTTTGGACTCGTACATAGAGTATCTGACCAAAGGTAAGGGTTAATTCCTTAATCTCATTATTATCTGAGATTGTTTATGTGTAAGTATTTATTGGGACATATTTATCATAAATGTCCATGTTTCATAAAAGAGTTTTCAAAAGTATTATTTTTAATGGCACATTTTACTAAAAATCATTTTAAATGTTTTAAATATTTATTCTTCTAAATCTTTCTCATTAATGTCCATGTTTTAAAAATAGTTTTAAGGATATATTTATATCGACATGAATGATTTAAAATGTTAATTCCTTTAAAAAGTTTCGAAGTGGTATGGGAAACTTTGATTAAAAAATATATTTTAAATGTATTTATTTATAAATTTTGTGACTTTTAAATGATTTCATGAAAAAGAGATATTTCTCTCAAATAGTATTACTGATCATTTTCAACTATGTCAACATCCTTTACTAGATATTATTCTTGATTGAGGTTGATTTTTTATAATAAAATATTCCATATTGTATTTAATGAGTTATGATATGTTTGTATATGAATGTGCTATTTTTACACCATTAATGGATTAAAGTTAAAGTATTGACATTTTATATGCTAGTTTTAATATGAAGGTTTATGTTATGTTTCACCCTTTTCATATGAGGAATTTATTGGACTTAGTAAGTGATGGGTGAGGCCTACTATAGCCTATATATGCATCAGTTGGTCTTATGAGACAAGCCAGTGTCTTGTAAAAAGGCCTTGATAGAAGATTTGTGAATGGTCTTGGCATAAGGCCTTGACGTAATAGTTATTATGTCTGGTATTATGAATTCCCTCTTTATGATATTAGTTATTACATGTAATTATTAGACTAGTAGAATATCCATGTACATGTTTATATGGCAATTCTTGACTTATTTTTACTATATTATGTTCAAGTTTTATGTTTAAAAGGATGTTGTTTTTATTATACATATTTCCTTAAAAGTTTATAGATTTTGCTGAATTATTTACCCTTAGTGATCACCTGAGATCACCCCTTTATATTGTTTTATTTTCCATGGATTCTAAGAAGTGTATTATGTTTGATATGTAGGGTTAAGATTGGGGAATAATGGAATTATCAAAGGATTATTTATGCTGTGTTTTATGTTAGAAAGTGTAATGTGACATTCATGCATGTAATATTTGTTTCAAGTTTTCTAAATTGATCTGTCCTTCAGGAATTGAATCCTTATAATCATTAAAATGTATTAAAATAATGCACCGACTCAGGGTAATTAGGGGTAGAGAATTACAGTTGGTATCAGAGGAAGTTTAGTACAAACCTTGGAAACTAGATTTAGAAAAACTCTAATTAGAGAACATTACCCTAAGATAGAATTTGAGGATTAATATAGAAGAACATGCAAAAGTTTTGGTAATGTAGATATTACGTGGGGTTTCTATTTAATACATCCCTATATTGATACTACAAGTGGATGTGGTTCTGGCATAGAAGTACCTTGGAGTGAAAACTCTGACAAGGAGTTTTGGGCTTGACCCGGGGTATCCTGATACACGACAACGAGCCTTACTGCGCACCTGGTTTGAAACTCTTGGGGGATACACCTAAGATAATTCACATTTTCTTTAAAAACCATTATGAAAGATTTATGAGTAAATACTTTCCCAAAGAAAACATTTTTATGATTATGGATTATATGCATAAACTATTCAATTTATGTTAAGTATTTTATAAGTTTGGAATTATTCATTGTGATTCATAGACTAATCTATTGTATGAAATTTTTTAGAAATGAAACCTAGTATAAGGAATGGAAACCATATCAATGAACGCAATCCTTGTAGATATTTAACTACTATTAAAGATAATTATAGTGGAGTTGGTGACACAACTAGTGCTGAAAAACTTATATCTATACTTGGAAAACTCACTCGGGTTATGAATAATAACCTTACACGTATGGAGCACCCTGATACACAACGCGAATGATCAATGTTAGTCTGCTTCATGATGAAACAACCACCAACATTAAATGGGACTACAAATCCATTTGTAGATGATAAATGGATATGTTCTTTAGAGAAAATATTTTATGCTTTGGGGAGTAGTGAAAGGAAAAAAGTTGTCATTATAGTTTATCACCTCTCAGGAGATGCAGATCAATGGCGACCATTGATTCAAAACACAAAGGAGGATAAAAAAGTAAGAAATATGGAATGAAGGGAGTTTAAAGAGTTTTTTCTAGAGAAATAATTTCCTAGTGAACAATGAGCTGATATGGAAATATAATTTCTGAGAATGAGGCAGAAGGAGGATGAGAATATTGCAAAGTATGAGGATAAATTCACAAGGTTATCGAGGCATACTATAGACTACATATGTAACCCAAGAAGTAAGATTGATCAATTATTTTATGGGTTAAAAACTTTACTCTAATGGGCATTCGTCTCACAATATTTCTCTTCATACGAAGATATTGTCTCATGTGCTATTAAGACAGAAAATGAATTCTCTATGTATTATGACATTAAAGTAAAGAAATAGAAGAAGATAATAGTGGAGCAAAAGGCAGATGAAGGGAAAAAGGGAAAGAATGATTTTCACTTATGTGATAATTATAGGAAGAAACATCCTGGTACTTGCCTAAATGGAATGATAGTTTGTTACAAATGTGGAGAAAAAGCTCACCAGGATCATGATTCTAAGGGAAGGAAAGAAGCTGTGCATGGTTATAATTGTAAATATATGGGACATTATGAAAAAGATTTTCCAAAACATCAAGGAAATATAGCTCAGAAAAATAAAGTGGATCAAGGTCGAGCTTATTCTATTACTATAGTCAAAGTGAAATAATTAATGTATTTGTGTTTTTGGATTAAAGAATTATATTCTGGTTATAAGAAAAATGTGATATATATAAGGATTTTACTGAAGTACTTTTTTTCATTAAGGTTTTAATATTATTAAGGTAATCATATATTCATTATGTGACAATAAGAGCTACATTATGTTGTTTGGGGAAGCTGATGTTACAATTTCCCAAATGGCCCGAAGGCCTTCATTTTTATTGATTTTTGATAACCCCCCTTTCAAGGGATGAGGGGGAACCCTTAAAAGGCTTGTAGTATTAGAGATTACATGGCCCGTAGGCTTAAGAGATTACATGACCCGAAAGTCTTAGGTAATTCAACCATACTATCTACAAGGAACTTCCCCTCCCCATCATCTACATCATGATAGTATCTTTTCACCTTCACTTGGTCCTCTGGCTAGGCTTCCCGTGTAAGCACAGGCTGGTCCCAATATCATAGCCATACCCTCTCATTCTGACAAATCCATTTGGCTCTACTTTAGTGAGTGCACCTATTCTGAATCCTCTTCTGGTGAAACTCCTTTTCTTGTAGAGTCTGTCTTGGGCAACTTGCATGTGGCTCGAAGTCCTTGAGGTGTCTCAAAGGCCTTAAAGGTGGCTTGAAATCCCTACTGACCCGAAGGCCTAGGTGGCCCAAAAGTCTTAAGGACTCCAATCCCAAACCAGTGAGCCAAGGTCAATAGTTACAACTACTACTGTATCAAACAGTACCTGCTATAGTGACTGCTATTGTACCCTCACAATGTACAGTTCTGCTACAGTACCTACATAGTGTACAGTCTGCTACAGTACCACACAATGTACAGTCCACTATAGTACTTCTACAATACTGCTACAGTACTACTATAGTGCCTCCTAAAGTACCTGGAAATATGCCTCTACCTAGTTTTGAACATGGGTCTCATGGATGCACTTAAGGATACCTCACTAACTGGGCTGAGGCTCATGTGCAAGATGTTTCAATTGATTTTGGAAATTTAGAGACCTTTTAGAAAGTGATTGGACATAAGTATTTTTCATAACAATAAAGGTTGGAATGGATTAAGCTGAACTTTGGATATTATTATTTAAGGTTAAAACGTTTCTTAAGATTATTTTTGGAATATTATAATACTATATTTTTAGGAAAAGGAAAACCTACAGGTCAGGCGATAAACCGTCACGTCAAACAAAGCTGCGGGAATTGAACCCACAACCGAAGTGAGATAAGGCTTAATCGCCTACCACTATCCTATAAGAAGTCCCTGGTTATTATAAAATGGTTTTCTTCATTTAGATGGTTTATATTTTGAACCTTATATGATTGAGATAAATATAATATTTTTGAGTTTTATCTTTTGAAGAGAAATATGAATTTGTGGTAGAGGATGAAACTCTACATGTAAATTAAGTATGCTTCCTTGTGTTCCTAGCCTATGAATTAAATTAATTCTACAAAACTAGGAAAAGGATCATAAAACCAAAAATGTTTTTATAGTACCTTATCTTGCGATGAACCAAATAGTCTCTTAGATCGTCACATATTTATAGCTTTCCAGTTGTTAACTTTATCCTAATAATATTCTCTATCACTCTCCATCATAACTTGATGGTTTGTTTTATCTTCTATATCCATGTTTTCCTACATGAATATCTATTATGTGTTATTTATGGTAACCTTCATCCTTACCTTTTCTTTATTTTAAAATAGTGGCCTGGCTAATCCATTTTTCGATGTGGTATTTGAACTAAGATATTTTGAAATGTCAAACCCCTAGTTTTCAATACTGAGTTAAAATTTAGAGGATGAAATTTATTGAAGTAGGGGATGATGTAATACCCCAAGATTCCAGGGTATTATTCCTTTTTAAATAATTAAATAGCGTGGAATGTACGCAACACCGAGTTCAACCACACCACGACCAATCAAACTAGCTATTTAAAAAATAATTATGAATAGTAATACCTACTTTTTGAAATTTTATAAATTTTATTTTTCAAAATTGAATTCATTTTTGGATTCTGAATATCAAAATTAGCTTAGGGTGAATTTTTGGTATTTGTTTGGAAACTTTAAAATTTTGATGAATAGTGAAAAACACTACATTATTGTTTAAAACCAAGTTTTTATTTAAATAATAATTTTTAATTTAAATTTATTTTAAAGTAAAAATAGATAAATAATACCTATATTTGTCTAATGTAATTAAATAGAGTCATTTTATAATAATATCAGATATATAAAATTTTATTGAACTTTTTAACATCTTTTACCCACCTTCTAGGCACATTTTCAAATTTGTATAAAAAGTAATTTTACCACTTTTGTGAATTGAATTTAAAAAATATGATAGTCATGGTTTTCATCAGTAAGTAAAATGTGGTGGAATAGGTTGAAAATAATTTTTTCTGAATAATAACTTTTGAATTTTATTTACCACGATTAAAAGTAAATAGGGTTATTAAAGGTAAAAATAATATTATAATAATATAAAATTACTCCAAAACATGTCCTAATTCTATTGGATAAGTTTTTTTCTACCAAAAATCAACCTTATGAAAAAAATATGATCCTTTTTGATCCACTTGGGTTAGATTAGGACATTTATTATATTTAAAGAAGAGTTAAAAGTGTTAAATTAAAATTTTAATAACTAAACCCCTTTTACTATAGTGTTATACATAAGATAAATTTGAATATAAATATTCACTAGAAATATAAAAATATTTACTAAATCATGGTATTTTATTTATAATTTTTATACATCAAATAATTATATTTATTTATGACATAATTATGATGCAGTAATTACCTTATTAATGAAAGATTAAAATAAATGATATTATAAATACTAAAATAAAGTTAAATAAAAACTTTTTGGGCCATAATAGAATTTTATAGGTCAGTATGAAATGTTTGGGTTGATTCAATGTATTTTTTAAGGAATCATGTTTTTAGGACTTAAAAAAAACCAATTACTAAATAGTGTCAAAAATGACATAAATGAGTTTTTAAAACAAATACTATTTTATTAAAATATATAATCATCCTAAAAATATATAGTTCATCCAAATAACTTTTATAGTGATAAAAATGTCATAAATTATCCACTTTAGGTTTTCTTATCATTTTATAGTAAATATATTAACCATGTAGTATAAAAATACAAGATGACATGGTAATAATTAACTTATTTTACAATGGGTTAAATTTAAAAGATAAGGTTAATTTTATGACCTAAACATGTATAAAGCCTATTAGTTGAGAGGATTTAGTCCCATAATCATATTATCCTCCAAATAAATCAATTTTGAGCTATTAGAATCTGAAAATCATTTTATAATAAATTAATATTTCAAGCTTTTCCTAAAGTGCCCCTCACATCTCTTATAAAAGGGAACATCTCTTTATCTTTAATTAATACATACATAGTATATTGGATCTTCTAAAACCTGCCCAAATATTATACCAAATTCCCTCACTTCATCTTAGAGGAAAAACATTGGGAATAAATCCATTTTAAGGAGTCCTTTTGTGCAAATCATAAGGAGACACCCGAAGAAGAGGTAATCATTTTATCCCTTCTTTCAACGTTCATTTTTTCTTCTACTTCCTCTTACTAATTTGTTACCAAAATAAAATAATAAATCCAGAATATAATATATTCTTAGATTTTTTTTATTATTATAGGGCAACCATATTTTTATTTTTACCCATTCTATGAAAAACAATACTACCATGCATGTGTATGTACGACTTACCGTCTCCACGCCGCAGTGTAAATTGTTTTTCATGTAAAATTTATTTATATGGGTATAAAGATGAATATAATGGATTTGAATAATAAATATAACATGATATTGTTTCATTAAAATTCTTATTCCATTCAATTATGTACCTTTTAACCATTAAGAATATGATATCATCGCTCGTGCATACATACAACTTACCGTCTCCACGACGCGATAAGACTCATATTCCATGTTCACCATCCAAGAGTGATTATAAGAATAAATATTATTAATAATTATGGATTATATGACATAATAATGATACTGGGATGATATATATATATATATATACATATATGTATTTCACTTACTTCCATATGATATGAAAATGGAAACAACGTTCATGCATACGTACGGCCTACCGTCTCCATGAATGGTGTATTCCATTTCATATATCTATTTATTATATATATATATATATATATTTATGATATATAAATCATATTATACATTCTTTAAGTAAGTAAATTGTGATCTAAGTAGTATGATCAAGAATAACAAGTCAAAACACGTACGATAAACAAAACTATTATTACCCAAAATGTTAGATTAACTTTGGATTTTTAATAAATGGGTATTATAAAGTCATAAAAGAATAATATATGATATAAAAAATATTATTATGACTTTTATATAAGTTAATAGTATGTTTATAAAGTTTATACATGAGTTTCAGACTCGTACGGAGAGTATGAGACCTAAGGTAAGGGTTAATTCCTCAATCTCATTATTATCCAAGATTGTTTATGTGAAAGTATCTAATAAGACATGTTTGTCATCCATGTCCATGTTTCATAATTTTTTTTTCAAAATGATTATTTTTAAGGGACTCTTTAACTAAAAAATCATTTTAAATGTTTTAAATATTTATTCTTCTAAATTTTTCTCATTAATGTCAATGTTTTCAAAATGGTTTTAAGGATAAATTCATATGGACACGAATGTTTTAAAATGTTAATTCCTTTAAAAATTATCAAAGTGGTATGGGAAAAATTGATTCAAAAATATCTTTTAAATGTCTCCCTTTATAAATTGTGTGATTTTTAAATGATTTCATGAAAAATGGATATTTCTCTCAAAGAGTTTTACTGATCATTTTCAACTATATCACTATCCTTTACTGGATATTATTCTTGATTTAGGTTGTTTTATTATAATAAAATATTCTATATTGTATTGAATGAGTTATGATATGTTTTACTTTGGATGTGATATTTTTGTACCATTCATGGTTTACGGTTAAAGTATTGACATTTTGTATACTAGTTTTAATACGAATGTTTATGTTATGTTTCACTATTTTTATATGAGGAATGGATTGGACTTATGAAGTAACTGGTCGGGCCTTCTATATCCCCTTGATGCATAAGTAGGCCTCATGAGACAAACTAGTTTCTTAGAACAAGGTATTGAAAGAATATTTGTGAATGGTCTTAGCACAATTCCTTGATGTAGTAGTTATTATGTATAGAATTATGCATTACCTCGTTATGAAATTAGTTATTACATGTTATTATTCGACTAGTAGAATATCCATGTACATGTTTATATGGTAATGTTTGACTTATGTTTACCATATAATGTTCAATTTTTATGTCTAAAAGTCTGCTGTTTTTATTATACATCTTTTCTTAAAAGTTTATTACTTCCACTGAATTATTTACCCTTTCTGAGCATCTGAGGTCACCCCTTTCTTATGTTTTTACCAATATTCCCAGAAGTGTATTATTTTTGATATGAAGGGTTAATCTAGGGGAATAATTGAGTTCTCAATGGATTATTTATGATGTGTTTTATGTTATAAAGAGAAATGTAATGTTTATGTATGCAATCTATTTTACAATACTACTAAACTGACCAGTCCTTCAGGACTTGACTCCTTGTAATCCTACCAATGTATTAAAATAATGTACTAGATCTTAGTAACTGGGGTTAGAGAATTACAAGGAGTTATAGAGTACAATAGATTGTCTATAATACTTACACCATTTAATCTTTATCTTTCATATTTTATGACCGGTATCCCTCTCACCACTTATGATAAATAGAATATATAAGGATTTTCCACTTCCATGATAGAGGCAATAATCATTATGTATCGGTGTACCCATACATATCTACCATCTTACCTTTTCATATCAAGGGAAAATTACACTTATGTATCATATCATAGTTTACGATTCACATTAATATCATAAATTAAATGCAATGCTCTGTTCTAGAATACATGACTAAGTGTTATCATTAAATATGATATCCTGATGTCTTACACTATGACCTATAAAAAACCTTGGTATTTGTTCTGAATCACTAGTTATGACATCCCATATCAAAATCTATGATTCAATCAAGTAAATAAAAATCTCAATCAGATTTTTATAGATAATGCGATGGTAAATAAGATTAAAAAATACTTTGTTCTCAACATGATTTCACGAATCAAAGAACATTGAAAGGCTATAATATCACTAAAAGGTTTCTAATTGTAGATTAATGATTAATCTAAATAGTAGGAGCAATAAGAATCCTTGAAACTTAAGAATACCATGTTTTTAAAATTGAAATATATTAGAATAGAAATGAAATATGTATACCTTACATCATAATATGCCTATTTCATCCTCTTCAATTGATTCTTATAAAGATCAACAAGGAAAAACTAAAAGGATCATCTCTCTAAGGTGTATCTATGGGTTTCACTAAATCACCCAAACGCTTTGGTAAAGACTTACAACCTTCATGATATACTAGCATCTCAAAAAAAAAGAAGGAAGGATAAAGAGAGCTTTAGGAAAGTGAGGATTTAAACAATAGTTCTATAGGAGAATTTCACACTACTACCAGACTCATTTCATCCTTTATACATGCTATGATAATTCTCCCTAACCCATTAATTTACACATACATTTCATAAAAATATGAGTAATGCATTTGGTTATATCTAATGTAATCCTCGACCATCAACTCTCTCTCATCCATTACACTTAATGATATCTAGTAAGTAAAGGAGACTAAAATGTTAAACATTAATGCTTGAACTATTCGATTCATGGCATTATGACTCAACTATGTTGTATAATATGAATTGTACATCTAGTCTCCATAAAATATCTTTATATCATAAAACATGATATTCCCAAAATCTTAGATATGTGATTTTTTCATTATGTAAGCATACTATATTATACCATACGATATCACATGGATTTAGTGTAAATTCCCTTAAATCCACCACTTTCACCAAATCGTAAAAGGTTTGGTTTCTATTTCACCTTACTTTATACCATATACAATAACTTGTGAAATGATAACAAAAATTACTTTTATATATCTTCCAAATCACTTGTAATACTATTATTAATTTCACTATGTATTATATCATATGCAATAACTTGTGAACAACCATAAAAACGCCTTTTTAGATAAAACTATAAAATATTTTTAGTACAGATCTATGAGTAAAACTCAATCCCCATTTATCTAACCACAAAGTGTAAACCCATGATCCTCTTTAGTGTTTAAAACAAATACGAATCACTGGATCTATAAGTATAAGAAAAGATCATCATTTAGTAAATCATCAACAATACTCAAGATAAGAAGATATTTGGAGTAATTTTTGGGAGAGATAAATCACATGAATAGATTGAGGTTTAAATAAAATTAAATAACTAAAATAAAGAAGTTTCATCCACCATAAATTCATCCTTTATAAATTCATGCACAACAGACATGCTAGACCTCTCAAACTTAGCACAAGCAATGAAAAAATTAATTCACCACCCAATAAGTCTCCTAAGAAACACAAAATTTAGAATAAAAAATAATAAAAAGGAAAAACATGATAAAGTAAATAAATCTTTGATTAATATTGTTCAAATTTTCATCTAATGTTCATAAGAGAACACTGTAATGTATATTTATCCAGAAGCAAAAAGATTAAAACTTGTGACTTGTCACCCACATGGACCACACTTATTGAGTAATCACATTACAAATCATTGGGTGGTCCCACCCCATAAATATAATGGGTTCTAACTAGTCTTCTTATTTCCCCAACCTACTACAATCACAGACCTCCATCTGTTCACAATAGTAACCACCAGTATCTTATAGAAATTATTAAGATTACCAGCTACCTTTTGTAAATTGAGTACATCACCATTATCCTAGATACCCATATCCACTGTGATCTTTATTATATTGATCTAAAACCTCCATCATAATTTTATCTTGACTAATCTTCCATTGGTTGAATTCTACATTGCCTCTACCTCCTTATGGTGAGCTGAATCTGAAAATTCCATTAAAATAAAAATGGATACTTGAATAGGATTAAAAATCCTAATAGTATTCCACTTGAATAATTATTCAAGGATCCTTGGGAAACCTTCAACACTTAATCATATTTAAACTTATCATCTCCCTTTTTTATACATTTAGTATTTTTCTTACACATTATGGTTACCCCAAACCCCCTGAGGCACAATGCAACCTCAGACTTTCCTAGGTTAAAACCTTAGTACACTTATCAGCCAAATTTTTCCTTTTAGAAATATTCCAAAATTCTAAATATAAATCCTCAAGAAACTTACAAATGTAATGGAATTTTAGATTGATATATTTTATCATCAAATGAAACATAATATTTTTCACCAAGTGAATTTGACTCTGAATATCATAATAGAGTAACCCATTTTCGAAGACCTTTTCATGTTTTGAAAGAAGAATCCTCAACCAAACCAACTCTTATAATACTTTAATTTCTGAAACAAATATTTATTTCATGGTAGAGAGATCTACTAGAGACTTGATCCTTAATATCGAGCTGATTTATATCCCTAAAAATCTAAAAAAATAACCTATATTACTCTCATGAGTATCATAATCACCACCAAAATTTGATTCTATATACCCCTAAAGTGGTTTAGATAACCGAAATCACAATTTCAAATATTTTATATTATTTAGATATCTGATGAACAACTTCATGGATTCCTAGTGCTCTTTCCTTGGATTTTACATGTACCGGCCGATAACTCCCACTATATAGGCAATGTCCGGGTGAGTTCACACCATAGTGAAAATAAAAAAAAATTTACTATTGAAGAATATATAATCTTATACATGTATCTTTAATTATCTTATATTCATGGTTCTTTCCCCTTTTATAGTTTTAATTTCCTAGGAAGAGGAGTTGTAACTAATTTAAATTTGGTCATTAAAAACTAATCGATGACATTAAAGATATAATTAATTTGAAACAATACTAGAATTATAGTACTCCCACCTCTTCCAATACCCATTATATGAATATTATTTTCAGTAATAAGATTCTTTATTTCAAAATTTTAGGATAACTCATACTTTAATTCCAAGATCTGCTGAATATAAAGACCCACTATAAGCATATCATCAATGTACAAGAGTAGGATGATAAATCAATCATCCTTATATACATTCTAATAAAAAAATGGCATTTGTTTCTTCAAATGAAACCCTTTTCAACCATAAATGTGTTTAATTTATAGTTCCATTGATTTGGTTATTGTTTCAAGATGTAGAGACTACCTATAAGATTACACATCGATTCCTCCATCTTATTAACCTCTAAACCATTTAGATGATTCATGTAAATGTTTTCCTCTAAATCACCTTGAAGAAAAACTATATTTACATCTATTTTTTCTAAAAAAATCATCTATAGAAACCATACTTAATAATATCAATATGGGAGTGTGTTTCATAACTGGTGAAAATATTTTAAAGAAATCCAATCCCTATTACTGTTGAAATCCTTTCACCACCAGCCAAGCCTTTTACCTGTTACTTTTATCCACTTACTATTTCAATTTAAAAACAAATTTTTTATATATTTCTTTCTTTCATCATGGTAAATCTATTATCTCATATATTACATTGGAATATATTGAATCCATTTCATATTACATAAATTACTTCCACTTACTAGAATCACTGAGGGATAAAACTTATTTTGGGAATTTAGGTTCTCCTCCATCTATTAGAATTAGGAAGTGTAGGTTATGAACAATCCTATTTTCCGGTTGTCAAATTTTGGAAGACCTTTGAAACTAAACCTATGATTATTAACTTTCTTATACAATAGTTTTTAGTGTTTTAACATTAAACATATAATGTTTTAAACCTTTGGATCACAATTATACATCCCATGAGAATTTTACTACATCTTCCATCAACTTAATTTTTGGAAAAATTCATTTTATCTATGAATTCACTAGAACTGGTGTACTTTAGGTTCTTCTATATAGTTCAACTTGAACTCATATTTTTTAATTCTTTAATATCAAATTAAACCTATAGAAAGTTATGGTATTTATTAAATACCCTCTCATTGAAGAGAATGTTTTGAGCTCTGATGATATTTCGATGATTGACATTAAAGAGTGGATAAATAAAGTTCTCATCTTCATATTCCACAACCTCAGTATCATTGTGAACATATTAAAGACTTCTAAAAACTTTCAAATAATTAATTTAAATTATTTTTTGGACCACATATACTTATGAATCTCTGATATCCCCGCAGTCTATGAACTTCGTTTTATTAAGTACAAAACACAATTCAGGTATTCCACCCAAATTTCCTTAGAAATTTTAAAGTGAAACCTCATGCTACATGACTTCATAGTAAAAATTCTATTTATTTTTTCATCCATAACATTTTTCTCTAGTGTTATTGGTATATTTTTGTCATGTTTGATTCATTTCTTCTAGTAGAATTGTTTTAAGTCCCTTTGAGTGAATTCACTACCATTATCTGACCAAAGATATTTCAGCCTTATTTTGGTCCCTTTCAGCCTTAGATTTCTATTGATTGAAAAAAATAAACACTTATGATTTTTTATTTAAAAAAATATACCCACATTTTTCTTTTTCCATTGTCAATTATCATTTCAAAGTATAAGGATCTTCCATGAGATTATACTGGGTATGGTCCCCAAATATCAGAATGAACAACTTCAATATTTTTACAATGAGGCTTAATATAACCTTTCTTTATTTCCTAAGTATAAAATTCTCACAAGTCCCAACATTAGTATGATAAATCTTCCATACATCATTTTCTATAAGAACATTCATGTTCTTCTCATTAATTTGAACAAACTATTTTTTCCAAATCTTTGTAATTTTAGTAGCTGTAATTAAACCATTGAGCTTACATATGTTCTTATGGTCTGAAAAAATGTTCCAAAATTAACTACTATTTCCTCAACCACATACCCTTTGATAAATTTCTATACATAAATAGAAAATATCATCTCATACCCTTTTTCATATAGCTATCAATGGAAATAAGGGGTTTCTATAAAATTGTGATGCGCCTCACTCCCTCCAACTTCACGAAGTTACCATTCAGAATTTGGACATTAAAATAACCCTTTGAAACAAATTCAAGAGTTTTACCTTCTACCAATTACACCTTTTTGAATATTCTAGAAAAATAATTATCTATTCAACCGTGTTCTAATGTGGAATGGAATGACCCACCCGAATCAACCACCCATGATTCCATTAAAAAATTGATAGTTAACAAAAAAATATTATTATATTATAATGAATTTAATGAATTTAAACATATAGAAACTATTATTTAAAAAATCACTCTATATGATTTTAAATCTTTTTTGAGATTTCCCCTCTTACCATAGTGCCTTCATGTAGGTCTGAGTTGGGTAGATTTACTCATACTCTCATCTCTAGGCTCATTTTCTTTCTTCCAACTAAAATTTCAGTTGAGTGAATGTCCTCTAACTTCTAAATTCAATATATTTCAAAAGATTCTTGGAAATCACTCCACCTAAGATCTTAATTAAAGATTAAATTCTTGACATCCTAAAACACTAAGTTGGATTTTCTAGTGGAATTAGTTAAAAAAGTGTCCACCGCCTCCCAACTATTTGATAATAATGATAGTATAATAAATACCCATAAATAATATATGAAAGTAACTTTAGATTAATTAATTTAACTATATACCATTTTAAATTCACTAAAATGGTCTATATCTAGTCCTCCTTATGATAGTCTCAAACCAAACAACCTATGAATCATAAAAACCTTGTTAAATGTTATCAATTTTTCATACATGTCTATCAGGGAAATCATTAGTTCTGCTATTGTTTTATTTTCTCTAACATTGACAGTAATATTCCATGATAATTAAATAATCACCTTTTTGAGTTCTTTATGATCCATCCACTCCCATTTAACTTTTTCCCATATTCTCTTGATTAACTCTAGTTAATGGAACATTGAGGTCCTTTTAGATGAGATAATCTTCTATAAGCATATTCTATAAGTCATATTCTTTTGTATAAAACTTATGAATATTAACATTACCTTATTTATACATTATTACATTGATAAAATAACTTCTAATAAATAAAATAATGTCAATTTATAATTAAATTAATATACCTAAGTAGGATGAGTATGTATATAGAAAGATCTGGTAAAACTTGTTGGGAGATCTGAAGTATAGGTTCAGATTACGAGCTCACCAAAAGTTCAATAACTATAATTAAGAAGTTATATTCCCCAAAAACTCAACCTCCAAAAATTCACATGCATAGAACATGCCAAACCTCATATAATTAGAGCACTAGAACTTAGAAATCAATGCACACCCTACATCAATTCACACTAATTATCCTAAAGAATATATAATCAAGCATATAAAACAATAAAAAGAAAAATGTGTCAAATTAGGGAACTATTTGATTTAGGTGGGTTTTATTTTCATCCTATGTCTATAAGAGAACACTAAAATGTATATTTCTCTAGAATTTCAATGATTATAACTTATGACTTGTTATCCACATAGATAACTCGTATTGAGTAATCACATTACAAATCAGTAGATGGTCCCACCCCATATATATAATGAAGTCCATTTGGTCTTCTCGTTTCACTGACCTTATAAAATCATCGAAATCCATCCATTAACAATAGCAACCATAGGTATCATTTTGAAATCCTCAATATGATTGGATATATCTAGTAAATAGAGTGCATCACCATTCTCTCAGATACCTATCTCTACTCTGATCAATCTTCCATTAAATTGAAACCAATATCAAAATTTCCTCCTGATCAATCTATCTCTAGTTAAAGTCTATGCTTCCTAAGTCTCCTTCCAATAAACTTAATATTAAACTTTCAGTAAATTAAAACTAGATCCTTGAAGGGGTTTCACAAACCTAACTTCGATCTCTATCATAGATATGGATCTATATACCTGTTTTCTTTAGTGACATCATATAAAATCATGCACTTTAATATATTCCCCTTTTCAGTGATATCAAGTGAAAATGGGACATGGTGCATGTCACTCCCATATATCCTTTTCATATGTTATCAACTCTCTATAGACTATCTTGATCGATGAATACCTCACATTTAATTCATGTAGAATCTGAGTACAACACTTGTCCCTCATCCATGTAAATAAGAAAATCATATGTACCTTATAAGTATGGCCATAAATATAATCAATCTATCTCAATCAATATCCTAGATGTCATTATCGCCATATGAGAGGAAAAATACCATCTTTCTTGATCTTCAACTGATTTCATGATTAAAAACATACCCAATAACCCTCTAATTATCCAAGCCTCAAGGCTTGTGTAAGAAAGGAATCAAAGAATAAAGGTTATCATGCTAGGAATATCTCTAATATTAGGAACCAGTGACACTAAATATGACTCATTCACCCCCACTATACCAAATACATGGTGTATCATACTCTATTTGGTATACTTTGCTGGTTATAAAATGTAAAAAACTTTTTTTCACATCATGATAATATTTTTTATCCTGCTACAAGAATTATACTCATGTTAACCATAACATTTTATCACAATATATAATACTCTATGATAGACACTAGTGATGGATAACCCAAAGTCATACTTTGAGAGATCAATTATTATTACACTTCATGAAATTTATATAAATATATAAGTATATACATATAATGTGAAATAATTATAAAGTGGTGATTTTATTTTGAATTAAATTATACATTTGATATTCTTAAACCTTTTAAAAATATTTTAGAAAAACCATAAATAAGAACATGTCTAACATATCATATATTCTAGACTACTAGATCAACCTTATGTTCACTATACTTTTAGGTTTGTTTAAACTCATTATATTACTATGTAATTCATGAAACATCCATATTTAACCATTTGAAAAAAATATCCCACTAAACTCTAAAGTGTGTAACTTCTATGAAGTAAACCAGTTTGAATAATGATGAAACTTGGGAATCATATTCCTAATGTTCAACTTCTTAAACATATTCAGACTACTTAACTTTACAACATCCAATGTTATGATGTTAAAAACTTTTACTATATAATTATAACAATTTCCATGTTTATCATCATTATTCTTGAAACCCTTTTCACTAAACTTTTCTTTGAAATATTCTTATAACTAAAGTAACTTTTTAAATTATATCATTACTAACATATCCTAAACTAATATATGATATTAAGTGAAATTAACTTTGTTAATGTAACTAAATATAACTCTTTATATTTTCTATAACCATTATACCCTTAACCTAAAATATCAACTTAAAATCACTTTGGAATTTGATTAGTATATATTTTTTAACATTGAAATTACATAAGTTAAAATGTACTCCCATTAAAATATTAGAAAATATATTACTTAAGGAATATCATGAAAAGAAATAAAAAATATTTTATGTTTGAAATAACACTTATTTCCTTTTAGTGGGATTGATTAACAAATAAAATATTATTAAAATTTCATATATTATATTTTATGTGATTATAATATTTAATAAAAAATAATAATCTATAAAATATTACACTTTTGGTGGTGTAATCATATTCCATAATATTCTTAGATAAACATTTTATATTGGATAAAACTAATTTTGACCTTATGTTCTTTTAAATCATGTTATATAATTTGGATCATTCATAACAATGTGTATCAAAACAGCTATCTCATTTTATTGAAAATAAAAACTTTTTTACAATATATCTTATCACATAAAAAGTAAAATTTGGTGGTTGAAACATAATATTTATCTTTGTCCAACTAATCTCTAATTTATCCATCACATCTAATAACTTTATGAAACAACCCCTTACTCCATGAGTTGAAATAACATGTTAATATTTCATCTTCAAATATTACATCATCTCTCTACTCCTATATAACTACAATACTTGTAAAACATAAAATTTTTATAATATACCCTTCATAACAGAGGAATTGAATTCTATAACATTAATACCTAAGTTAAAATCTCTATGAGGTTTCTTATAACCCTTTAAGTATTATGGATAATTCATTATCTAATGGAATTTTTTTCCAGAATGAAAGAACTTACCTTCTTTTTATTTGGTTTTTTTGGTGTTGTGGACTCTCCATGACCTATTTTATTATATTTCTAACCAAAATATTTACCCTTATTACTTTTTACTACCATAATAGAACTTAATAATAGACATCACATGTCCTGTAACAGATGTCACTGGACTATCAAAATATCTTTTATAATCTCCTAATCACACTAGTATAATAGAAAGTTGGGTCGAACCTAAGGGAAATATGGTGGGTGAACTAAAGGCCATATTCTAAACTCACTCAGCTAAAAAACAAGGAAAAGTGATGAAAATATTAAAGAAATATGAGACATAGGTAATTTTTTTTAAATAAGGTTAGAATTTAAATCTAAGAGTTACAGAAGGAGGAATGGAAAAATATGTAGAGAGGAACTAAAAATCAAGTAGCGTATTGAGGGATAATGTTCAAGAGAATGGATTTAACAAGAATTTATACTAGAAGTCATATATAGAATGAATTATTAATCATATATGTATTTACATTCAAAAGTTATCATTAATTAATATGTTAATTTATTATAAGGTTAAAAGGGTCAAAATAGTCTTATATTTTTTTCTTTTGTCGATGAATCAATAACAAAACAAGACTGATATGGGAGAGAAAAGCCCAAGAAGAGTGGGAGCAACCTAAAAACAAATCAAGGACATGGATTAATTAACAAAAGAAAATAATTTTATTCCCCTCAATAATTTAGTGATAGTGTATGTTCAAAATTAAAGAAATCATAAGCATTTTAAAATAAGAATAAATCGGAATAGATAAGGGAGAAAATATTTTCTTCTCTATCATGTTCCAATCTCCACTCCCCAACTCTCTCCATCTGGTTATTTATTGAATCACAACTTATTCTTGCCTAGATCCTACAGTCTTGAACTTCATATGTTAGTTAAAGGTTTTATATTTATTTAGTGAATATTGGTTGATTGATCAGTGGAATATACTATCAAATTAATTCATTCACCCTTTATATATGATTCCTAAATTCTACTAATATTAGATAGAAAAATTGAGCTTATACCCCACACCACCACATGGTAGCCTTAACTGTTGATCATCTCTCACATGTGACTCGATCAAATCCATCTAATAAAATATGACCCCCACATGGATTAAGATTTAGGTATAATAATTATAAACTTTTATTCATCATAGGATTGATTAATTTCTCTCAACCATCTCTAGTAATATTAATATTCTTCTCATAAAATATTCTTTATCTGCTCAAGATTTCCTTTTCATTATACATGACCTTGAATGGTGTGGTTACCATGACACTACTTTTTAATAACTTTGATATAAAATTATTCCTCTATATTTACCTTTATACAAGTCCCCTCTCATGGGATTGAAATTTATGTGGGTGTCCAACTACAGAATCACATTGACATATCTTTGTTAAAGCTATATAAACCTTACATGAGTTGGGTCTGTAGGTTGAGTAAATTTATGAAAGTGTCCTTAACCTTCCATAATGTGTTAATTTACATGATCACCTTTAAGATTCCCATATTAAGGTGGGGTTATCCTTATGTGAGCTATCGAGTTATCTTGACATAGATTTTACCCACAAAATACCTTTACACAGGTGATGCATCATCTTTATGTGAGTGTTTGAGATGAAATATAAAATTTACAAAACTCTCCTACATCAACATTACCTTTACACAACTTCAAAATAAAAAATAAAAAAGTGAAAATTGTTCATTCAATGTGAAAAATTATAAAAAATTAATTTCCAAACTTAAAAATATTAATAAAAATTATTCCAATAGATTCAATAAAAATATTAATATCAAAGAAAGACTATATTCAATCTAAAATTCAACTTCATAAAAGTCACATGAAAAATATACTATAGTGAAAATTCCTCAATAATAACTTAATATTTTTCACAAAACACATTAAAAATTAAATCCATGTACTTTTTTTTCATTTAATCACTAAAAATATATATTTATAGTCAAATATTCAAATAATAATAATTTCAATACAAATAACCAAAATTAAATAATTCTATTGGAACAGATTTTTTTGACATAAAAAATAGAGATATTTATCAAATTAGATGTGGTAAAAATGTATTAAAATAAGGCAACATCAAATAATACTACACTTAAGACATTTATTTTCCTCAAGTAAAATATTTATCAAATTAATTAGAAGTAAACTCATCTAAAAAATGAAAATCTTATCTTTAAAGCCAAGAAGTGATTTTTAAAAATGTTTCAACTATGAAATATGTCAAGTATAAAATGTAATATTCATCTTCAAAAAGAAAAAATTTATTGAAAATTTGGTTTCTAGTTTTATAAACATGATTGAAGTTCAAAATTTTGAAAGGATTTAAGCTGAATTAACTTTTCATTCAGTTGTTTCTTAAATTTTATTTTTTCACCATGGTGATTTGATACATGTAATTAAAACATATAATAATTTAACATAACTGAATGGATGAGTGAGTTTATTAATTAACAAGGAATAATAATTAACCCATCAATCAGTTTTAGAATAAATAATAAAAAACCCAACCTAGAATTATGTGTGCATTTATAGATTATTTGAATGTAAATTTTTTTAGTTTAGAACTAACTGTGAAATTGAAACCTGATTAGAATTATAAAAATTCACCCAAAAATTCACCAAAATAAGTTTTTTCAAAAGCTAATATTTTTTACATTATTTATTCTATGGTTGGATAGAAATTATTAATAACTCAAATAAGGGAAAAAATTCATAAAATCAGGAAAATATCACAACCACTAAAAATGTAAAATAAATCTTGAAAAATAGTCAAATTTGAAACATTTGAGGGTGAATTGATGTGTATTATATGGAATATAGTTTAACAAGTTAAAAATACCCCCATACACTTAAAAATAAATATTTACCCCAATATTTAATCTTAAATCGGGAAATGTTTTTAATTTTTTTTATATTTCAGCAATGAGAAGTCATGTTTATGTGGTTCTAAGAAATTCAAAATAACAATTTTACCATAAATTCGATCAGTTAAAAAATAAATTTTAAAGGGTTTATCCATTTAAAAAATGGATAAAATATAGTTATTTTAAATATATCTCTAAAAGTATCATTTTTACCATTGAATATATAAAAAAGAAACATTTTCAGTCAAAATTCATTTTAGAGTGATAAGAATGTTTTCAAATACATTTTCAAATGGGGTTTCAATAAGAAACCAATCAATTTTAAATTTGAATCAACATATATGCTAGTTTAGATTGGTTCCCAACACTTAATTTTCATATTAAATAGATTTTGAACAAATCAAAAACTTCTTACAGTCTTAAAATGAATTTTTGGGGAAAAAAGAAGCAATTTAAACAATTGTAGAATTTAAAAGAGTAAGTGGAATTAGAGAGGTTACTCCCCTGATACTTGTTTCCTTATTACTTTAGTGTAGCCAAGAAAATAACCCTCCAAAATTCTTAAATATCCATATGGTATACCCATGAACATACCTACAAACGTAAAACAATTCAACAGAAGGTTCGAACATCTAAGAAAAAAAATATAGAACAAAGTGAAAAGGTGAGAGGCTATGGTAGTGAAATTTATAAGCCTTTGTTGATATAATGGTTCTTTAATGGGAAAGCATTTTAAATTTCAAAGTATAGAAATGATAATATGGGGGTTATATTGTATAAAAACATAAGGGAGAGGGTTTTTTATTTGAAATAAATGGAATATATTACCATTTTTTATTAACCCATAGGTTTCATCCAAGTAAGTTCTAGTTTTAAAGTCTCTTGGTAAAATTTACTAAGAACTAACCATAGTCACTCATGGGGTATGGTTTCCCATACAGAAACCACTACATGTGGATATCCCAATTTTTTTGAGCGAGCCACAAATTTTATGGGTTCTACGACTTTTAAAGGAACATTGAACTCTCTTAATTATTGAAAATACCCATTGAAATCACCAATTTACAATGAAAGAAAACTCAATGAGATATCCTGAAGAATAATAAAGAACATCACAAAATTATACTACATTATTAGTTCTTAGAATTATAGGTTTAGGTGAAAAATAAGGGACTCCCTCAACCTCTTCCAATATTCCCTTAATCTCATTAATAGAAAAAATTATTAGAATGACTCTTGAAAGTATAATTAGGTATTATTTTAACATCTCTATTTGATTCATAATTTTAATAATTCAATATTTCCTAAAGGAATAGTATTGGACTAAGTGATTCAAGAGGTATAGAATGTTTCTCACAACTCTCCACCACATTTATAACATAAAAATTATCCAAGACAAAGGTTACAATGGCTAAGATTTTTCAAACTAATTTAAAAAGGGGTTTTAAAAAGTGTTATGAGTAGTTTTATATTTTTATAAATAAAAAATGATACATATTATAAGTTATTCTCAGATTCTTAGTGAATTTTAACAAAAAAATCAGACGATTAATTCAATTATAAATAGGGAAGAATAATTTTTCTATTCACTAAATTTATGTTTTATCAAATCATGATACTGTTATAAGATTTATTCATTAGAAGATAGAAAATTATTAATGACTACCTTCGAATAATTAATTCTGATTTGACTAGTTAGTTTTTCCTAAAATTTAATTTTAAATTCAATTTCCTATATTTAATACTCTAGAGATAAATATTTTTAGTGTTCTAGTTAATTTTTAGAGTAGAGATAGTCTATTTCAGTTATAAGAAAATTAAATTCAAAACACTACAAATTTAAACTATTTTTTATATTTGATCTACACATATTTCCATTATATTGAAAAAATATTTATAGGAATCATTATTAAGTTGATAAAATAGTGAAATTTCATCAATTAAGTTTTCCTCAAAGTTCACACCCTCATCCTTGACATCAAAAAAATAAAATAAAAAATATTATGTTATCAGTTTCAAAATAGTGAAGATTACATTGAAAATGTGTTTCAAAAATTTTAAATTTAGTGTTTAAATTTGTTTGATCTCATCCAAGATTTACCTAACTTCTATATCTATATCACTTTAGAAAATTTTAGAATAATAAGTTAAATAATTTCTTATAAATTAAGATTTAATTTTTATGGTTCTCCTTAAACCAAGATTTCATTTCATAAAAAATATTAAATTTCTCTTGTTTAGGTGGAACTTTAATATTGGGTCATTATTTTTAGACATCATTTGTGACCTTCTGGATGAATTTTATTTGATTTTCAATTTTTGGTGCTTACAAATTTATATTTTCTTCAAATTGATGTGGCTTTCATGGATGATTATAGGTACAATACTGAGTAATATATCTATAACAACCATAATTAACATAATAATTTTGGTTCATTTGATACCATCCCCTAATATGATCCATTTTTAGCACAGTAAAAACTGATTCAAAATAATTACTTAAAAAATTTAGGAGCGGCTTCAAAAAAAAACAATAGTGATAATAATCTCAAAAATCAAGAAGAACATGTTTTAAGAATCTTTAGAGATGTATCTCCGTAGAAAACAATTTTTTTTTTGAAAAAACCTATACAATCAATTGAAATCCATTCATATAAATCATTCCAAATTTTGATATATTTATTTGGACTATAAAAATATAATTTATAATATCCCACTCACACTAATACAATGAAAATAATGGTGGAACCCAAGAGAATGAGGGTGAGTAAACTATGGTCTATATTCTAAACCTATTCTACTAAAAAAAATATGGAAAAGTGATGAAAAAATTAATGGGATGTGATAAATAGTTGCAAGAAAAGTGTAAAAATAATGTTATAATATAGATCTATGAATTATTGCAGGATATAAGAAAAACTATGCTAAGAGGTAATATAAATAAACAATCATTTTAAAGGAATAATGCATAAGATAATAGATTCAATAAGACTTGAAACCATAATTAATCTAAAGAAAAAAAATTCATTCAACTAGGGATTTCTATTCAATAAATCCCAATACTGAATCTTTTAATTAATTTTATGTGTAAAAAGGGTAAAAAGAGTTCGCTAATTTTGATTCTTCTATGAATTCATCAAGAAAAATCAAGATTAATTGATATAGAATAGACCATGAATAGTGGGAGTAGCCTCAAATAAAAAGGTCAATTACATGAATGAATTAATAGACTAAAAAAACTTTATTCCCATCAAGAATTTGGTTATAGTTCATGTTCAAAATTAAGGACATCATAATATTTTAAAATATGAATATAAATAAAGTGATAAGGGAGAAATGATTTTCTTCTCTATAAAGTCCTGATCTCCACTCCCAACTCTCTTCAGCTTATTCATTCTTGAAGCCCAAATCATTCTTTCCCAGCTCCTGCCATCCTATATTTTTGAAGTTAGTTCTAGTTTTTCTATCTAATTAGTGAATGCCGATCCATCAATTAGTAATAGATCCTACCAAATAGAGTTTTTTAACCCTTTATGTATGAATTCTAAGGAAGTTCCCTATAGAAAAAAGCTTTGAGATCATCTCCCATGTAACAACATGTCTTCATTAACTATTCATCATATTTTAAATGTGACATGATAAATCCATTTAATATAATTCCCTTCACCCACATGGGTCAATATTCAGATCCAATAATTCATAACTTGGAAGTGAATTAGTCTTGATTCATTCTTCTCAAGATTCTCCATGAATCGTTAGAATCTTCTAAAAAACTATTCTTTATCACTTAAATACCCCCTTTTATTTATATACGCCCTTGAATACTGAGTTAACCTTGACTCAACTCAATGGTGACCTTGACATAACCTCTTTTCGTGAGATTGACCTCTAGAAAAGTTCCCTTCTGTTGGATTGACCTTCACGCATGTGTCTAACTATGGAATCAACTTAACGTATCTCTATTGAAGTGGTATTACCCTGAAACAAGTTGGATCCATGGTTTGAGTACCCTTACACAGGTGAACTTTCCCTTCCATAGTGTGTTGAAGCATGAGATCACCTTTACATTGCCCCTTTGAATGTGAGATTACCCTTACACATGTTTTTGAGTTACATCAATTTAGATTTTATCCATTAAAATACCTTTATAATGGTGACATAACACCTTTACATGTTTAATTTATATGTGGAGTGACCTATACAAAACTCTCCCACATTATTATTACCGAGGCATAACTTCAAAATAAAAAACAGAAACAAACATATGTGAAAATTATCAATTTAAAGTGAAACATTATATGTTAAATTTGAAACTTCAAAATATGAATAAAAATTTGTGATAGCTAAAAATCTATGTTTGATAGTTTGGAATATTTTAAATAATGTTTTTATCATAAATAGATGATATTGTGTAAGATTTCGGGGCCCATGGAGCCTTAGTGTTGATATATTAAGAATATTAAATATAATATATCATGAGCATGCAATTTTTTAGAAATAGTGTAATAAATACCAAATAGTATCTCATATGGGAAAAATGAGATAACCATTAAATCCAGAACATTATTTTAACCTTAGGTGTGATATAATTCATACCAACATCAGATTCAATGAGAGAGTACTGTTATGGGCAGATAAAATGAATAAAATTAATAAAATGAATTAAATAAATTAAATTATTTAAATGAATTAAATGAATTAAATTAATTGAATGAATTAAATGAGTTTAATGAATTAAATGAATTAAATGAATTAAATGAATTAAATTAATTAATTGAATTAAATGAATTAAATGAATTAAATGAATTAAATGAATTAAATGAATTAAATGAATTAAATGAATTAAATGAATTAAATGAATTAAATGAATTAAATGAATTAAATGAATTAAATGAATTAAATGAATTAAATGAATTAAATTAATTAAATGAATTAAATGAATTAAATGAATTTATTAATTTAACTAGAATTTAATTGTCTAACCCTAAAATGAATCCTCTATTTAAGCTCCTCTTTGTTGAATTACCTAAGGTTATCCGTATGAACCTAGAGGATTGATAGGATGGATAGGGATAACATCAGTAGTTAGTGCATTGTTGGATGATCATAGGGTCATGGATCAAGGATCGAAGTACCATGAGGATTCCCATCATAAATGGAGTTTTTGGATCTCTTTAATGTAAAAACATGAAGAAGTATTCTTCATCAGCGATCGATCCAACAAGAGGTAGAGAAATTGATTTTGTGGTTCAAACCCTGTTTATAGTTTGAGATGAACATGAATGTATTCCTTATAAATTAATTCATGGATCATTATTCTTTCGTTTTTCCAATGGTTGTTTTCTCTTCTTCGATCTAATAATTTTATATTTATTCTCCATTGAATTTTTTGATTTAATAATCTACCCCATTTTGTGGATTCTGACAATGATGACCCAATGAACATGACCATTGATTGATTCTCAATTCATGTTATGTTTCTTTCTCCCTCTATTATTCAATGTATGCTAATAGAATTTTAGTTGGCTGAGGATTCGATGTTACCTTGGAGGACTGATCATTGTGCATTCATTATTTGGAACAATGGATCATGGTTACATGTTCAGTTTTTCATATGGAGACGTGATGACGACATGGAAGAAATTATGGGAATCAAATGATGGTTTGGGTGATGGTGGATCTGTGAGATGGATTGAGCAGGCATCTACAATGATGTGATGGAAGGAATTTTCCAATCAAAGTTTGGACGAAATTCGGTCACTAGTGATGATGGTGACATGATATTGGTGTGGATGGTGGAGTTCCTATGAGTTGGATCATGTAGGAACTTTGGGATAGTAACAATAAGTGTTTTCAGATCAATGAGTGGACTGAATCTAGACACTCGCAACATTAATGGATTATAAAACTTAGATTTGGGGATTAATGGTTGTGATTTGTGGCTGGGGAGAAGGTAATAGTGGCATGGGAAAATATGCATGAACAAATCAAAGTTTCATTGAAATTCTGGGTTACATGGAATGTACTTTTAAAGAACACATGTTCTGTGGTCCCCTCTATGTGGAAGAGAGGGTTTACACATTGAGTTAAATATCACATTCCATGTGGGAATCCCATAGTCCATGTGATCCATAGCCTTCTAGCTCGGCGTATATAGGTAGTACACACCCAAGTGTCCATGTGTCCCTACATGCCTTGTGGTATAGGAAACACTCCATGTACTTTGGAAAGTATATAGGCTTAGGTATATGACACATTCCAAGTTCAATCCCATCATCTACATCCTGTGTGATATATAGAACACCCCATGTACTTCAGGAAATACATGGGCCTGAGAAGACGACACACAGCAAGTGTAGGACTGACCCCTACACACCATGTAACATGAGATGTACATGTCGTGCGAGATAGTATGATGTGGGCAGTGCTACCCTCAGTGATATATCCCATTTACCCTATAGGACATGCCATGTACTTCTTTTAGGTCATGTTAGAGCCCTTTTTCTCCTCAAATTTTTTTTTGGTATGAGCTTGGGTGGGTTCCCTCAAACCATAGTAGTGTGTGTGAATTCCCTTAGTCCATCCCTAAGAGGGTATAGTGAGGTATCCCAACCAAAATATAGGATGAGTGATCCCTCTATGGGTTAGTTTTGGATAGAGTTAGGTATCCCTCTATGTTTTTGGGGTTTAATCCTCTATCATTATTTCCTAGGATGGGAAAGGTATCTAATTCCCATCATCCAAGGCTTGTGATCCTCTTCCTAATGGGTTAATCTAGTTAGGGTTAGGTTTCCTGCATTGTCCCTGGGCATAATCCTCTATCAACGTATCAAAATATGTTAGATTTTGATAATTTTTAGTCCAATAAAGTGTGTATCTTGGATGATCCCACTTCATTTCCTTGGTGCTTCTTCGTGGAAATACCTAACAAGTATGTCCTCTTGTATGAGTTCCATTATTGTATAAAGTCTTGATGAGTGTGTTCTCTTATAAGGATGTTATCCTTGAGACTGTAGTAGAATCTTAGGCTGGTAGTGTGGACACAACCTCACCTTGAGACTTAGATTCTACCTTTGAGCATATCTGTGTTTATTTGGTTTATTCCATTAGATTTTTTTTTATTTTGAGATGACTCCCTCTTTAATTCTTCATGTTTTGTGATTTTAGGATTTCTTAATGGGTATGTTTAAACACACCCCTGCTTGTACTTTTCCCACACATGTCATGTATTATAAAACTTATATTCCTTTCAATAGAGTCCTTTGGGGAATTGGAGTTGGTAGAAATTAGTTTTTTTAAGAAAAAATGTGGATAGTTTTGGGAATTTTATCTTAATATAAATCCCCTTTTATTATTAGGTTGGATTTTTTCATAGTTTTGGTGATATTATATTTGGATTTTTGTTGTTGTTCCATTTTTATAATATGATACTGGAAAATTTTATGCATGCCTTTATAGTATTAGTTTTTTATATTTTCCACATTATACTGGTGTATAGAGATGGGTGCATGTGTATTGGTACTTTTGGTCAAGGCATCCCATGTGTGTGATATGCCCACTTGATTCTAGTCTCTAAAACATGACTTATTATAGGTAGTATTGGGGTGTCATTCTCGTCTTACCACTGGCCAGGTGGACCCCGATGTGTTGGGTCATAGAATAGTGGTATCAGAGTGTTCATCTTAGGGATGGAGTTTGGAGATATTCAAGCTATGAGGTTTGGTTTGGGAACTATGGAAAATTGTTAAAGTGTCTAAAGTTCATATCTCTCGCTAGGGAACCCAGTGGTGGTTCAATGTATGATGTATCCATTCCATAGGACTTTGATAACCTACTTATTGTATTAGGACATGTAAAAACTGGTTGCAGGGAAAATTTTTAATATTAATCATATATTAATGGGTTGTGGTTTCCATGTCTTTCTTGAGTCAGCTCCCCAAATATTCTCTTTTAATTGTGGCGTGTCTTGGCTATTTTTGAATGCCTCCATGATAATATATAGCTTGGATTCAATATCATTATCATGCTTATGATTTGGTTAACAAAGATACGTCAATATAGGGAACTGTGTAAGTGGCAGTTCCTCAGGGAGGATAGCGAGAAGTGTCACCACCCATTGAGTAGAATGCTAACCGACCTCTAGTATTTCAAGTGGATTCTCCATTTCAGGTTGGGAAGTGGTTAGTTCTAATAATATAGATAAATTATGAACTGATTTTATGTGCAGTTCATGGGTTTTGGAGGAAGATACCACCCATTATTCTTGGTGGGCCATCCCCCCCTCCTCTGGTTGTATATGGCTAGCTCAAGTCTTTATAGTGAGTGTTCCACATGGTTAGTAACCCTCTTGATGGTGGTATTGATAGAGATAATTCTCCAAGAAGATACAGGGAATTAGTGGAGCCCTATGATGGTGATGTTTAATATGGATTAAGTCATGAAAATAGCAGGGACACTTTCCCCCATTGAGACATGTTTTCATGTTATTCTATTTGAAGCCATGTGTAGGAGTCAGTTTCGAACAAAGAAAATAATTTCAAGGTGTGGACAATGAGTTCCTTTGATCAGTATGTTTGAGTCTATTTTTAATGTTTTAAGGCGTTGGAGAAATCCTTGGTTATTTATAATAGTAGGTGAAGGGGAAGGATAACTTTGATTAGTAGGATATTTTGACTTGGAAGATTATGGTGTGTTTTGAGGTATGACCTGAGTCTTCTATACATCACCTACAATTTTAGTATAGAGTCACAAGTCAATTTTCCCTAAACATATCCCTTATTTTACACCTAGTGATTCTATTGGAGTCTTTATGCCTGAAGCTTGTGTTTGGAGACTCTAGATGAGTAGATTCTATGATCACACGCTTCTTTTGATAGTGTGACTCAACTCTAGGATGTTATAGAGCCTCATGTGGAACCTTTCTGTTGTGATTAGAGGCCCTATTATGTTTTTCTCACTATGGAATGGATTCCAACTATCCATTCCCAGTATTACTATTACTAGTCAGAGTTTAAATGTATTTGATATAGTGGGATGAAATTTTACTTCTTTGGAAAGAAGGAATCCCTGGAAAAGTAGGATGGGCTTGTATACAAGAGGATACAACCGATTCCCCATTAGTTGGATAGTATGACCCTTGGAGAAGTAGATTCTATGAGCTTCCAGTTTATGGTGATGGTGGAGGAACATGATTAATTATTTCCTAGGGATGTTCAAGGATTACCTCTCTATAAAAATATTGAATTATACATAGAATTGAACCTAGGGAATGCATGATATTTTTACTAGAAAATCAGATGATCTTGTAGAGCTAAAAGAGATAAAGGCGCAGTTGAAAATTTGTAGAGAATATGGATTTGTTAAAACTAGTGTGTTCCCTTGTGGATCCTCATTGTTGTTTTCCAAGAAAGTGTATGTGAGATTAAGGTTATACATGTATTAGGGTCACTTGAACCAGGTGACTATCAGGAAGAAGTGTCCACCCCTAAGGATCAATGACTTATTCGACTAGTTGTTAGGGGAGAAGTGGTTCTCAGAGTTTGACCTCAGGACAAGTCATCACCAGCTCTAGGTTTGAGAAGTGTATTTACTAAAGGTGGATATCTTAAGTCACTATAATTACTTTATGTTCTCAGTGATACCTTTTGGAATTTTGGACACCCCAATAGAGTTCTTGTGACTCATGAAAAAGATTTTTCAACCCTTCTTGGAACAATTCATGATAGTCTTCATTGATGACATCCCCCCATACTCAGTGTCTGTGAAGGACCACATGAGATATTTTATGATGGTTATGGACATGTGTTGAGAGCACTAAATTTATGGGGAGATCTTAATATTTCAGTTCTAGATTTAATAGGTCCAATTTTTGGGATATGTCTTCTCAGACATGGGAGGGACAATAGACCCAACAATATTTGAAGTGGTGTTATCTTGGAAAACACCCAAGGTCATGACTAATGTATAAAGCTTCTTTGGGTTTTTAGGATTCCATCCGAGGTTGTGCCCGACTCCTCAAGGATCAGGGTTATATATATGACTGAGAAGGGGAAGTATTTCATATGGTAAATTAAGTTTCAATAGACTTTTCAGGATCTAGAACATCAGGGGATGAGTTCCCCCACTTTGGGACTACCATAGGAGTGTTTTGGATATGTGTGTTTTGTGTTTCCTATAGATCTAGGCTTGGATGAATTTTGATGTTGTGGAAGAAAATAATTTTTTATGGGTCCGATCAACTAAGAAATCAAGGGTAGAAATATGTGACCCACAACTTATAGTTGAAAACAACAATTTCAAACATGTAGTCTTATAGACACTCTCTTAAGTGAGATATTTCATGACCAGATATCCACTAGATGTGATCCTAATGGATTTTATAAAGGAGGGGAGCACATCATCCTTGTTCAAGGATGGTTGACAGTACCAGTTGTGTTGTGAGAGGAGGTACTAATGAGTTTTCATGCTTTCCCTTAGTAGTACATACATGATAGTTGAAGTTGTACCAAGATCCTTTGGCATTAGTTTGAGTATCCAAAGTTATATTAGTATGTATTTGAGTTTATATTTTGATTCCTCACAGACTAGTGGGTGAATGCCGAGGTATTGGGATATGAGTGAAAGTGGGATGGCATCTCTATGTGTTTCATGATTTGAATTCAATGATTATAAAGATTTCACGATACTATTTGAGTTATTTTAGACTTTCTCACTATGTTATCCCACTTCCCACCCATCTAATAGTAGATTTTGGTAGAGATTTTGGGACACCTATATGCGTAAGATGAAGTATATATTTATGGATTTCCATTAATGATAGTTTTAAACTATGATTATAACTTCACATAATGATTATTTAGAGGGTTATGGGAGTCTTTGGGACTCCATTTCGGTTGATTATAATGTTTATACCCCCAAAAAAATAGCTAGGAAAAGTAGACCATTCAGGTTCTAAAGTATATGCTTAGAGTTTTCATGTATGTTTTATCCATATCTAGAAGTATGATCTACCATTTTTTAGAGTTTTCATATAAAAATTGTTACAACACCACTATTAGTGTAGTACCATTCCTGTACATGTGTGGGAGACCCTCTAGGTCACCACTATATTGGTCGAAGCTTAGGGAAACAAGTCTTATGGGACCATAGTTAGTGTGAGAGATGATAGTGAAGGCATAGTTCATCCAGGGGAGGATGAGAACTATCTATAGACATCAAGATTCATATAAGAACCAATTATGGAGGCATTAGAATTTCTATAATGGAGACCACATGTTCTTAGGGGTCTGACCTTGGTAAGGGTTAAAGAAATTTGGCCGAGGCAGTATACTATCACCGAGGATCATATTATATTTTATAGCTACTTCATTTGGTTAACAAGGTTGTGTACCTATTAGCCCTACCACTACATTTATAATGGGAACACGATGTATTACACAAGTCATAACTGTGGAGATATGTTCACAACCCATTACACATTACTGACCAGGAAGAGCTAGACAATGAGGGTGGAGTTAACTCTTCATGGTGCATGGTGGAATTTGGGAACTAGTTGGTGTATACCCTTCATGGGAAAATATTTTCCTTGGGTATGTGTTTTTTGGCTCATAGAAAACTTTATGAGAGCTTGTGGTAGTGAGAGATCCAGATGTCATCTTTGTATCCTGTCCTATCTAAGTAAGGTTTTCCTTTCCTGGATGAAAATACTTGAAGGTGGAGAGAATGTATTGACTCCAAAATTTCTTTTTTAACACTTTAGAATATTTTAAAATAATATTTTTTGAGTAATGAATAGAGTCAGCATAGGATTTTAGGGCCCCTGGAGCCTTGGTGTTGATATATTAAAAATATTAAATATAATCTATCAAATGCATGCTTGTTTTTAGAAATAATGGAATAAATCTTGAATGGTGTATCATATGGGAAAATAGAGACCACAATTTAAACCAAATCATTGGTTTTACCTTAGGTATGGCATGATTCATTTCATCATTAGATTCTTTGATAGAGTGTAGTTGTGGGTGGATTAAATGAATTTACCAATTTAATTGAAATTTAATTTTGTAACCCTAAAATTAATCCTCTATTTAAACTAATCATTGGTGAATTCTCTAGGGTTATCCACATAACCCTAGTGTATTTTGAGGATGGAGGGGTAAAAATTTAGTGGTGAGTGCATTGGAAGATGATCATGAGGTTGTGGATCAAGGATCAGAGTATCGTGATGTTCACCATCATCATTGGAGTTCTTATATCTCACAAAATATAACAATTTAGAAACATTTATTTTTAACTATTTACCAAACCTGAGTGAGGGTGTTTTATTTTTTGGTTTAAATACCATTTATATTTTTAGATGAACAAGAATTAATTCCTTCTAAATTAATTCATGGATTCTTCTTCATTGGTTTATCCAGTAATTGTTTTCTCTTCCTAGATCTGGTAATTTGATATTTATTCTCCATTGAATTTATTTATTTGATAATCCACCTTTTTTAGATTTTGACGATGATGGATAAATGAACATGACCATCAATTGAATCTCACTTTAGGACATGTGAATTTATCCCTATGTTCTTCATTGTATGTCAATGAAATTTTGGTTGGATGATGATTTGATGATACCTAGGAGGACCGATCATTATGAATTCATTCTTTGGAATAAAAAATCATATTCATGGGTTTAGTTTTGGATTTGAAGACACAAGAAATTTTAGGCAGCAATGATAGGAATCCGATGATGGTTCCGATGATGGTAGATCTATGAGATAGATTGAGAGATTATGTCCATTGTTGTAAATGAAGGAATTTTTTAATGAATTGGTGGCTGAAATATAGACACTAGTGATAATGGTGATCTAATGTTGGTGTGGATGGTGGAGTTCTCATGAGTTTTATCATGTGAGTGCTTTCGAATGGTAGTGAAAGGAGTTTTACGATCAACAGGTGGTCAGAATCCAGCCACTAGTGACATTGAAGTGCCAGACAACTTGGATCTTGGGATTAATGGCCATGATTTGCAGCTAGAGAAAAGTTAGTGGTGATGCAGGTGAATACACATGAACATACTGGAGTTTTAATAAAATTACAAGTTAAATAGTGCGTGTTTTAGAACAATACACACTATGCGGTACCCTCTATGAAGTAGCCAGGGTTTATTCATTGAGATAAATATCACCAGCTATGTGGTAATCCCAAATGTTGTGTGACCCTTAGCCAAATAGCTCGTCATGTACGGGTAGTACATTCCTAGGATTACATGTAGTCCCACACTCCATGTGTTATGGGTAACACCCCATGTAATTTGGAAGGTACATAATCTTAAGAATACAACACACGTTAAGTGCCGGCCCGACCCCTATATTCCATGTGATGTATATTACACCCCGTGTACTTTGGAAAATACATGAGCTTAAGTGGATGACTCATTTAGAGTACATTTATAACTTCTACACATGATGTTTTGTAACAATATGTCATGTAACATGAGGGAGACATTCCATGTGAGATGAAAGGACATGGGAAATGATAGACTCAGTGATACATAATGTGTAATACATGAGACATGTCATGTACTTCTTCTAGGATCGGTTAGATCCCCTTTTATCCTCATACCAACTTCAGTACGATCTTGGGTGAGTTCTCTCAAACCTTAGTAGGGTTGGTGAATTCCCTTAGTCCATCCTTAATAGGTTACAGTGAGATATCACAATATGAACATAAGATGAGTTATCCCCTCTATGAGTTAGTTCTAGATAGAGTCATGTATCCATCAGTGTGTCCTGGGGTGTGATTCTATATCATTCTTCCATAGGTTGTTTCAAGTATCCCATTCTGAAAATCCAGGGAATTTGATCCCCTTCCTAGTGGGTTAATAAAATTTGGGTTAGGTATCCCCCATATGACCTAAATGATTTCCCGTACTTATGTATCATCATATGTTGTATTTTGGTAAGTTGTAGTTCTATTGAGAGAGTATCTTAGGTGAGCCATCTTAGTTTTCTTGGTGCTTATTCATGGAAATACCTAATGATTAAGTCCTCTTAGATGAGTGAAATTTTTGTAGAAAAACCCGATGAGAGAGTTCTCTCTAAAATATGTTACCCTTGAGCCTCTAGTAAATCCTAGGATGGTAGTGAGTATGTGAAATCACCTTAAGACTTAGTGTATACATTTGAGAATATATATATTTATCATGTTTATTGTAATGAATTTGTGATTCCAAGATGACTTCATCTTTGATAATTTGTGTTTGATGATTTTGGGGTGTCATACTGGGTATGATTATACTCACTCGAACATGGGATCTTCCCACAAATGTCATGTATTTTGCAGATGATAGGCCTCTTGATAGAGTCCTAGGAGGACTATGAGTAGGTGGAACATAATTGTTCTAGAAAAACCATGTATAGTTCTTGGATTTGAATATTGATAGAATTCATATTTCGTTAGTAAGTCAGGCTCTTTCATAATTTTGGTGGGTTTGTATTTGGTTATATTTTCTATTACTTCCATTGTTTTACTTTGATATGTGATAGATGTTACACATGCATTTATAGTATCAATTTTTTTATCTTTTCCATATTATACTAGTGTACAATGATGGGTTGTGTGTATAGGTATTTTACAATAAGGCATAAAATGTGTGTAATATTCCTAATCAACACGAGTCGCTAGCCCTTGACCAATTAGAGGTGAGATTGGGGTGTCATTATCATCTTAACGCATGCCAGATGGGTCCTGGTGGGTCAGGTCATGTAAAACATATTACAATAGATGCAATAAAAAATGTTAACATAGACAAAATGTAACACCCCAAGCTTCCACATTATGTTTCCATTTGAATAATGCAATAGCTTGCGTTGCACACAACTTGAAGTATTAACACACCACGACCAATCAAACTAGCCGTTATGAAAAGTAATACCAAATTTTTGAAATTTTATAAATTTTATTTTTCAAAATGGACTTCAGTTTTGGATTCAGAATATCAAAATTAGCTTAGGATGAATTTTTGGTATTTTTTTGAAAACTTTTAATTTTTGATGAATACTGAAAAACACTACATTATTGTTTAAAACTGACTTTTATTTAAATAATTAGTTATTTTATTTAAATTTATATTAGGTAAAAATATATACATAATACCCATATATGTTCAATTTAATTCATTAGAGTCATTTTATAATAATATTAAATATATAAAATTTTATTGAACTTTTTACTGTCATTTACCCACCTTCTAGGCGCATTTGCAAATTTGCATAAAAAGTAATTTTACCACTTATGTGAATTAAATTTAAAAAATATGAGAGTCATGGTTGACATTAGTAAGTAAAATTTGGTTCAATAAGATGAAAATAATTTTCGGTGAATAATAACTTTTGACTTTTATTTACCACATTTAAAATTAAATATGGTAATTAAAGGTAAAAAATGATATTATAATTACCCTAACATATGTCCTAATTCTGTTGGATAAGTTTATTTAGACCAAAATCATCCTTATGAATAAAATATGATCCTTTTGGTCCACTTAGATTAGATTATAACATTTATTATTATTTTATTTAAAGAAGAGGTAAAAGTGTTAAATTCAAAGTTAAATAACTAAACCATTTTTAATATAGGGTTATGTATAAGATATATTCAAATATAACTATTCATTAGAAAGATAAAAATATTTTCTACATAATTTTAGTTTATTTATAATTTTTAGATATTAAATAATTTAATTTATTTATGACACAATGATGATGCAGTAATTACCTTATTAATGAAAGATTAAAATAATTGATATTATAAATATCCAAATAAATGTAGATTGAGATTTCTGATGAATTAAACTAATTTTATAGGTTAATATGATATGTTAGGGTTTATTAAACTTTTTTTCTAAGTGATAATGTTGTTATCAATTTTACAAAAAACAAAATACTAAATAGTGTCAAAATTGACATAAATGAGTTTTTAAAACAAATACTATATTATTAATTGATATCATATTACTAAAAATATATGGTTCACCCAAAGGACTTATATAAAGTTATATATATTAATAATGAACCACTTGGGGTTCTCTTGGATTTTTTATAGTAATTTTATTAACCATTTATTATAATAATACAAGAATACATGGTAAAAATTAAACTATTTAACTAAGAGTTAAATCTAAAAGATAAGATTAATATGGAGACCTAAACCTATTTAAAACCTATTTTTGATAGTTTTTTCGACCCATACATACCTTTTCCTTGAAATAAATCATTTTTAGACATTATAAATAGAAAATTATGGTATAATAAAATAATATTTCAAGCTTTTCCTAAAGTGACCCTCACCTCTCTTATAAATGAATACTTCCCCTTATCTAAAAATTACACCTCCAAAGCCATTTGTATTATACAAACCCTGATCAAATATCCTCCCAACAAAACTCACATCGACCTAGAGTCCTTACTTTGATCAGAAAACCAACCTAAGGATCCCTTTTGATCAACTCAAAAGGAAACACCCAAAGAAGAGGTAATAATTTCACCACCTCTTTCAAAGTTATTTTCTTCTTCCACTTCCTATTTATTTGTTTTTTACATAGAAAAATTTAAAATACATTAACTTATACATAATTTGACTTTATTATAAATTTGTTACAACCATATTCATTATTCTATCCATCCTATGAATGAAAAGTTACCATACGCGCGTACGTACGACTTACCGTCTCCACTTCATGGTGTAGTGTGTTATTAAAACACTTCATTATTTGTATGGGTATAATAATGAGTATAAAATATGTAAATAATAAATATAACATGTCAATGATTCTGTATATATGATATAAAATCCAATTACATATGGTTTCAGCATCAATAGAATGATATTGTCGCCCATGCATACGTACAACTTACCATCTCCATGAACGTGATGAAATTCATTCCCCATCATAACCATCCAGAATAAATTTCATTTTATGATTAAAAATAATGTTTAATAACTTAATATCATTCTGGATATTAATCAAATACATCATATCCATAACAAAAATGGCTTACATAACCAAGCATATAAAGGAAAATGAATCAGTTAACACTCGAAATAATGATACTACTAAAATATTATTAACAAATAAATATTTGAAGATCATATATGAAATCATATTTATGTATATGGTTATTTTATAATTTAATAAAAATTATTTAACTATTATACATGAGGTTAAAATACCATAGATCAATGAAAAGTACAAGGTACGGGTTAATTCTATAATCTCTTCATTAGCCGAGGTTTTTTATTTGTGAGTATCTACTAGGACTTCTTTATCATCCACATCCATGTTTTTTAAAAACGTATTTTAATTTTTTTTACTATTTCATAAACTATGGGTTAAAGTCATTTATACCCATTTTGACTTTTTATAATATGATTATAAAGGAACCATTTTGTCGTTTTCTAAACAAGTTTCTTTATGACCTTTTAGATAAAATTAAGGAAAGAATGTTTTTGAACTTATACGGTGGGTGTGGCTATTTTTCAACATTATAAAAACTTCAAAGATTCCATTATAATATTATAATAATATTTTCAAAATAAATGTTTTCTTTTTAAATTACATGTATTTTAAATGATTTCAAAATAGAAAGAGATATTTCTCTCCAATAGTTTTGATTTCATCTATGTCAACATCCTTTGTTGGATTTTAAGATTATTTGAAGTTAATTTATTATGATACAATCTTCCATATTGTATTGAAGGTTTTGTGATATGTTTGACTATGGATGTTATATTTTCATACCATTCATGGTTTATGGTTAAAGTATTGACATTTCATATGCTAGTTTTAATACTAATATTTATGTTATGTTTGAACCTTTTCATATGAGGATTGCATTGGACTTAGTAAGTGAGAGGTGGAGCCCACTATAGCTCCTAGATGCATCAATAGGTCTCATGAGACAAAATAGTGTCTTGGCATAAGGACTTGACAAAATCGTAATTTTATTCTTGGCCTGAGGCCTTGACTATGTGGTTATGATGTCCGACATTATGCATTCCATCATTATGAAATTGGATATTGATATTTCATGTGATTATTAGACTAGTAGAATATCCATGTGAGTAAGTAAATGGAATTATTTGATTTATCTTTTCTATATTATGCTCATGTTTAAGTTTAAAAGGGTTTTGTTTTAGTCTTATACATTGCATTAATGTTTATGCTTATTTATAAAAGTTTCCGCTATATTGTTATCCTTACTGAGCACCTGAGCTCACCCCTTTCAATGTTTTAGTTTTCCAAGAAGCGAAGAAGTATATTCTGACTGACCTGCAGGGATAGTATAAGGGAGATGATTGTGTTAAAAGGAGACACAATGTTGTTTTTTATTTCATGATGTAATGTAAAACTTATTTATGTATCTAGTACTTCCAAGTCTACTAAACTAATTGGCCTTTCGAGACATGATTCCTTTTATCATGCCAATGTTATGTAATAATTCATTGAATATAGGTAACTAGGGTCGGGGCATTACAATTGGTATTAGAGGAAGTTTATTACAAACCTTGTAAGATAGATTTATAAAAAATATGATTAGAGAACATTACCCTAAGATATAATTTGAAGATTAGTATAGAAGAACTTCCTCGAATTTTGGTAATATAGAGATTTTTTGAGTTTTCCAAGAAATACATCCCTGTTTGGATATGAGAAGGTAGAGGTGGATCTGGCACAGTTTTACCTAGGAGTGAAAAATATGACAAGGAGTTTTGGGCTTGACCTGGGCTATCCTGGTACACGACAACGAGCCTTGCTGCACTCTTGGTTATGACACTCTCGGGGGATATGCTTAGGATAATTAAAATTTTCTTTACAAGACATTATGAAGAATTTATGAGTATATACCTACTCAAAGAAAACAGTTTTATGATTATGGATTATATACATAAACTGTTCAATTTATTTTAAGTTTTTTACAAGTTTTTAATTATGTATTGCGATTCATAAACTAATCTACTGTATTCCATTGTTTAGAAATGACACCTAGTAGAAGGAATAGAAACCATATCAATACATGTAATCTATATAGGGATTTACCTCCTAATCAAGATAATTGTAGTATAGATAGTGATACAATTGGTTCTGATCAACTTATCACAATACTGGGACAAATCACTCGGGTTATGAATAATAAACTTACCAATATGGAGCACCTTGATCCACAACACATAGGATCAATGTTAGGCCACTTCATGAGGAAAAAACACCAACATTAAATGAGACTAAAAATCCATTTGTAGCTGAGAAATTCATAAGTTCCTTAGAGAAAATATTTCATGCTTTGGGGAGTAGCGAAAGAGAAAAAAGTTTTCACGGTTTTTTATCGCCTCACGAGAGATGTAGATCAATGGTGGTCATTAATTAAAAACAAAAAGGAAGATGAAGAAGTATAAAATAGGGAATGGAGGGAGTTTAAAGAGATTTTCTTAGAAAAAAACTTTCCTCGTGACCATCAAGTATATATGGAAAGATTTTTTTTGAGTCTGAGGAAAAAGGAGTATGAGAATGTTGCAAAGTATGAGGATAACTTTACAAGGTTAGAAAGTAATTCAGTAGATTATATACATAATCCAAGGAGTAAGATTGATCGATTATTTTATGGGTTAAAACCATTTCTCTGTAAAGAATTAGTCTCACAATTCTTCTCATCGTATGAAGATATTGTCTCATGTGTTATCAAGACAAAAAATGAATTCTCTAAGTCTTAAGACTTTAAATTAAACCAAGAGAAGAAGATATATGATTAATACTCTGGAAATGGAAATAAGGTGAATAAGGGAAAATTTGAATCTCCATCCTACATAAAATGTGGGAAGAAATACCCTAGTACTTTCCTGAAGGGAATGAGAGTCTATTACAAGTGTGTTGAAAAAGGCCACCAAACTCATGATTGGAAAGGAAAGAAATAGACTATCAATGTTGAATTCTACAATTGTAATGAAATGGGTCATTATGAAAATGAATGTCCTAAGCTCCAAGGAAAATTACCTCAGAAAAGGCCAAGGGAGAAATGCCAAGCTAATGCAATCACTATTGTTGAGGTTGAAGATCTTAATGACTTGGTAGAAGGCAATTTAATGGTTTCCTCAAATTTATCCAACACTTTATTTGATTCGGGATCATCACATTGTTTCATATCTTCCCATTTTTATATGAAAATTAGATATTTAAAATTTGATTTAACATGGAAGTTGTCAGTCAAAAACTTCTAAGAGAAGTATCATTGTAACAAAGTTTTGTGAATCAGTCCCCATTAGGGAATATAAATGTCCTTTTTATACTGATCTCATCATCATACCGATGATTGAATTTCATATAATCCTCAGTATGGATTGGATTTTGGGACCATGATGCGAAAATTTATTATAAGAACAAGGAGGTTACAATTTTTGATGATGATAAGAAGTACCTTATCTTTAGAGAAGAAACGTCACCACTTGATTCTTATCTAGATCCACCCCCAATAGCTCAACTAAATTCAATTATCAGGGAGTAAGAGAATAAAATAACTATGGGCGAGGAAAATAATGTTCAAATAGAAGATATACCTATTGTGCAAGAATATGTTGATGTGTTTCTAGAGGATTTACCTGGACATCCTCCAAAATGAGAAATTAAGTTTTCTGTTGGTTTAATTCATGGTTCAAGGACCATATCGAAGACCCCTTATAGAATGACCACTATGGAATTAGTGTAACTAAAGAAACAACTACAGGAATTGAGTAATAAATGGTTTATTCACTCTAGTGTTTCTCCATGGGGAGCCCCTGTTCTTTTTGTTAAGAAGAAATATGGATCTATGAGGTTGTGAATTGACTACAGGGAGATCAATGCTATAACAATAAAGAACTAGTATCCCATACCTCACATTAATTATTTATTTGATCAACTTCATGGATCTCAATATTTTTCAAAGATTGAACTTTTATCTGGATATCATCAGTTGTGTCTGAAGAAGGAATACATTCCTAAAACATCATTTTGAACTAGGTACATTCATTAAGAGTTTACATTTATGCATTTTGGACTAACTAATTCACCCTCTGTTTTCATGGATCTAATCAATAATTTTTTTTAGAAATTTCTTGATGACCTTGTAGTGGTATTTTTTTAATGATATCTTGGTTTAATCCAAAATCTATGAAGATCATGAAAATCAGTTATGCACTATTCTAAAAACCCTTTGAAGAAATTAATTATATGGGAAGTTTATAGTGTGTGAATTCTGGCATTAGGAAATTTATTTTCTTGGCTATATTGTCTCTAAGGATTGAATATCTGTAGATCCTTATAAGAAAAGGGAAATACAAGAATAGACAGAACTGATGAGTATAACTGAGGTACGCGGTTTTATTGATTTAGCATATTATTATCGACATTTCATCCAGAAGTTTTCCTGATTGGCTAACCCATTAACCAAGCTCACAAGTAAAGGTATTAAATTTTTTTGGACAAAAGAGTGTGAAGAATGTTTAGAAGAACTGAATAGAATATTAGTCAATGATCATATCTTGACTCTACCATCGAGGAATGATGGGTTTGTTATTTATAGTGATGCTTAAAAGAAAGGACTTGGTTGTGTTCTTATGTAGAATGATAGGGTTATTGAATATGTAGCACAACAACTAAAAATTCATGAAAAAACTATCCTACTAATGATATTGAGTTAGAATCTAACATCATTACTTTGAATATATGAAGACACTATCTCTATGGTGAAAAATGTGAGATATATACCGATCAATAGAGTTTGAAGTATATTTTATCACAAAAAGAACTCAACATGAGGCATAGACGATGGATTTAAGTACTCAAGGATTTTGATTGCACTATACATTACCACCCAGGGAAGGAAACTAAGGGGGAATATGCTTTAAGAAGAAATGATCATAGAGTTTTGAACAAGAGGTTAATTGAAAGGGATCCTATGTTCATGGATCTAGTAAATATGGATATGGGAATAATCATGGAAGGTGAAACATCAATACTATTTCAAATGGTTTCCAAACCATATTTAATAAAAAGGTTAAAAAGTTCTCAGACTGATGATGAGGAGTTTAAAAAGAAAATTAATGTTGTGAATGATGGGAGATTGATTGACTTATTATATGAAGATGGAATTTTGAAATTTGGGAAGAGACTTTGTGTTCCTGATATACCTGATCTAAAAAGATAATTGTTGGATACTTCTCATAGATTCAATTTCCTTATACACCCTGGTATCACTAAGACGTATAGAGATTCGAAGGAAAATTTTTAGTGGGATAACATGAAGAGGGAGATTGCTGATTATGTGTCAATATGTATGGTTTTTCAATCGGTTAAGGATGGAAGATAACATCCTAGAGGAGTCAGGAAACTTATTCCCATACCTGAGTGGAAATGGGATGATATTATGATGGACTTTCTCATGGGGCTGCCAAAGACTCCTAGAAGGAATGATGCAATATGGGTCATTGTGTATCTTCTTACCAAGTCAACACATTTTTTTTCTATAATAGAATATTTACCACTTGAACATTTAGCAAGAATATATATTAATGAAGTTGTAATACTTCATGGAGTACCCCTATTAATTTTTCTGATCATGATCACCATTTTACATCAAGATTATGGAAAATTCTTCAGAAGGCCTTGGATACTAAACTTTGTTTGAGCACTTCCTACCACCCTCAAACTGATGGACAATCAGAACAGACTATTAAAACCTCATAAGACATTTTGAGATCTTTCTCACTTTATTTTCAAGGTATGTGGGATCAATATTTACCTAATGTATAATTTTCCTATAATAATAGCTTCCATTCTAGTATTTAGATGGCTCCATATGAAGCGTTATATAGAAAGAGATTTCACACACCAACTTGTTGGGATGATGTTGGTGAAAAAAAATCATAGGCCTAGATCTTGTTGAGGAAAAAATGGAAAAGGTGAAGGTTATCCAAACCCACATCAAAGCATCTCAAAGTAGGCAAAAGATATATGCCATTAACTGAAAGAAGGATTTGGAATTTCTAGTAGGATATCATGTTTTCTTGAAGGTATCTGCATAAAATGGTGTTATATGTTTTAGTAACAAGGGTAAATTATGTCCCTGGAACATCAAACCTTTCAAAATTCTTGAATGAATGGGAGTTGTAGCTTATCATTTGGCAATGGCACCAAGTCTCTCCAAAGTTCATGATGTGTTCCACATACCACTATTGAGAAAATAAATGCCTAACCCAATGCATGTACTCACCTATGAAGAAATAGAACTAGAATATGACCTGTCTTATTGCGAAGATCCTATCAGAATTCTTGATACCAGAGAATGAGTGTTGAGAAACTAGATGAATCCTCAGGTGAAATTTCAATGAAGAAATCATAAGATGAAATAGGCAACGTGGGAACCTGAGGAACTTATGATGAAGAACCACCTGAATCTTTTTATGCAGTAATATTCTAGAAATTTCAAGGATGAAATTATTTTAAAGAGGGGATAATTTCACCCCCCAATCTTCCACAATACGTTTCCCTTTGAATAATGTAATAGCTTTTGTTGTATGGAACATAAAGTTTTAACACACCACGACCAATCAAACTAGCCGTTATGAATAATAATACCCACTTTTTCAAATTTTTCAAATTTTATTTTTTAAAATGGACTTCATTTTTGGATTTGGAATATCAAAATTAGCTTACGGTGAATTCTTGTTATTTTTTCGAAAACGTTCAATTTTTGATGAATAGTGAAAAACACTGCGTTATTTTTTAAAACCGACTTTTTATTTAAATAATTAGTTGTTTTATTTAAATTTATCTTAGGTAAAAATAGATACAAAATACCTATATATGTTCAATGTAATTAATTAGAGTCATTTTATAATAAAATTAGATATATAAAATTTTATTGAACTTTTTACCATCTTTTACCCACCTTCTAGGTGCATTTACATATTTTCATAAAACGTATTTTTTCCACTTCTGTGAATTGAATTTCAAAAATCTGAGAGACAGGGTAGACATTAGTAAGTTAAATTTGGTTCAATAAGATGAATTTTTTGGTGAATTGTAACTTTTGACTTTTATTTACCACGATTAAAAGTAAATAGGGAAATTAAAGGTAAAATATGATATTATAATTACCATTACACTTGTCCTAATTTTATTTTATAAGTGTATTTTGACAAAAATAAACCTTATAAATAAAATATGATCCTTTTGGTCCACTTGTATTATATTAGAACATTTATTATTATTTTATTTAAAGAAGAGTTAAAAGTGATAAATTCAAATTTTAATAATTAAACCATTTTTAATATAGGTTTATACATAAGATAAATTCGACTATAAATATTCATTAAATATATAAAATGATTTAATACATAATGTTATTTTATTTATAATTTTTATACATTGAATAATTAAATTTATTTATGACACAATGATGATGCAATAATTTCCTTATTAATGAAAGATTAAAATAATTGATATTATAAATATAAAAATAAATGTAAATTGAGACTTATAATGAATTGAAATAATTTTATAGGTAAATATGACAAGTTATGTTTTATTAAATAAATTTTCTTTGAAGTGATAAAGTTTTTTGGACTTTCACAAAAACAAAATACCAAATAGTGTCAAAATTGACATAAATGAGTTTTTAAAACAAGTACTATATTATTAATTGATATAATATTCCTAAAAATCTAAGGTTAAGTCAAAGGACTTATACAAGGTTATATATATTAATAATAAACCACTTGGGGTTCTTTTGACTTTTTATAGTAATTTTATTAACCATTTATTATAATAATATAGGAATACATGGTAAATGTTAAACTATTTAACTGAGAGTTAAATCTAAAAGATAAGGTTAATATGGTGACCTAAACCTGTCTAAAACCAATTGGTTGAGATTTTTTCGACCCATTCCCTCTTTATCCTCTAAATAAATCATTTTTTGTTTATTATAAACTGAATATGATTGTATAATAAAATAATATTTCAAGCTTTTACTAAAGTGACCCTCACCTATCTTATAAAAGGGTACTTCCCCTTCTCTCAAAATCACACCTCCAAAGACTTTTGGTTCATCCAAACCCTTAAAAAATATCTTCCCAACTACCCTAAATTATACAGAGAGGTGTTACTTTGATCATAAATCCTATTTAAGGATCCCTTTTGATCAACTCAAAAGGAAACACCCAAAGAAGAGGTAATAATTTCACCACCTGTTTCAAAGTTCTTTTCTTCTTCCACTTCATCTTTGTTTGTTGTTTCCATACCAAAATAATAACTCCAGTACCTTATATATACTGTGATGTTATTATAAATATGGTACTACCATATTCATTATTCCATCCACCCTATGAATGAAAAGTCACTATAGGTGTGTACGTACGACTTACCGTCTCCACGTCATGGTGTAGTCTGTTATTCAAACACTTTATTATTTGGAAGGGTATAATAATGAGTGTAACTGATGTAAATAATAAATATAACATGTTAATGATTCTGTATATATTATATACCATCCAATTACATACTATTTCACCATCAATTGAATGATATTGTTTCTTGTGCGTACGTATGGATTACCGTCTCTACGAACGCGATGGAATTCATTCCCCATCATAACCATTCAAGAAAATTTTTCATTTTATGATTAAAAACAAAGTTTAAGAATTTAATATAATTCTCTATATGAATCAAATACAGTATATCCATAACAAACATGGATTACATAACAAAAAATATAAAGGAAAATTAATTAGTCAACACTCGAAACAATGATACTACTGAAATATTATTAACAAAGCAATATTAGAAGATCATATATGATATCATATTTATGTATGTAGTTATTTTTTAATTTAATAAAAATTATTTAACTATTATACAGGAGGTAAATGTACCCTCTATCAATGAAAATTACAAGGTAAGGGTTAATTCTACATGCTCTTCATTATCTGAGGTTGTTTATACGTGAGTATCTACTATGACCTCTTTCTCATCCACATCCAGGTTTCTTAAAAATGTATTTCAAAAAAAAATTACTATTTCCTAGAAAATGGGTTAAATTCATTTATATCATTTTTTTAATTTTTATAATATGTTTATAAATTAATCTTTCCATCGTTTTCCAAACAAGGTCCTTCACCACCTTTTCGACAATATTAATGAAATGATGTTTTTTAACTTATATGGTGGGTGCATCTATTTTCCACCATTATAACAGCTTCGAAGCTTCCCTTAAAACATTATAAGAATATTTTTAAAATAAATGTTTTCTTTTAAAATAAATTTACTTTTAAATAATTTCAAAATAGAAAGAGATATTTCTCTCAAATAGTTTTTATTTCATCTATGTCAACATCCTTTTTTGGATTTTATGCTTGTTTGAAGTTGATTTATTATGATAAAATCTTCCATTTTATATTGAAGGTTTTGTGATATGTTTGAATGTGGATGTGATATTTTTATACCATTAATGGTTTTTGGTTAATGTATTGACATTTCGTATTCTAGTTTTAACACGAATGTTTATGTTATGTTTCAACCTTTTAATATGAGGAATGTATTAGACTTAGTAAGTGACGGGTGGAGCCCGCTATAGCTCCTCGATGCATCGGTAGGTCTATTGAGACAAAATAGTGTCTTGGCATAATGAATTCACAAAATCTTATTTTTAGTCTTGGCACGAGGCCTTGAATATGTGGTTATGATGTCCGAGATTATGCATTTCATCATTATGAAATTGGCTATTGATATTACATGTGATTATTCGACTAGTAGAATATCCATGTGAATAAGTAAATGATATTATTTAATTTATATTTTCCATATTATGACCATGTTTATGTTTAAAATTCCCATGTTTTATTCTTATTCATTTCCATAAATGTTTATACTTATTTATGAAAGTATCCTATATATTGTTATCCTTACTGAGCATCTGATCTCACCCATTTCTATGTTTTATTTTTCCTAGGATGTGAAGAAGTATATTATGACTAACCTAAAGGGATATTCTAAGGGATATGATTATGTTAAAAGGATACACAATGTTGTTTTTTATGATGTAATGTAAAACTTATGTATGTATCTAGTACTTCCAAGGCTACTAAACCGATCGGTCTTTCAGGACATGATTCCTTGTATCATTCCAATGTTATGTAATAATGCATTGAATATTGGTAACTGAGGTCGGGGAATTATAGTTGGTATTAGAGGATGTTTAGTATAAACCTGGGTAGCAAGATTTAGAAAAACTCTGATTAGAGAACATTACCATAAGATAAACTTTGAGGATTAGTATAAAAGAACTTCCTAGAATTTTGGTAATATAGAGACTTTGTGAGTTTTCCAAGCAATAAATCCCTATATGGATGCGACCAGGTAGAGGCGGCTCTAGAAAAAATGTTCCTAGGAGTGAAAAATCCAAAAAGGAGTTTCGGGCTTGACCTAGGGTATCCTGGTACACGACAATGGGCCCTGCTACACTTTTGGTTATGACACTCTCGGGGGATATGATTAGGATAATTCACATTTTATTTCCAAAACATTATAAAGGATTTATGAGTATATAACTACTCAAAGAAAACATTATTATTTTTATATATTATGTCGATAAAGTGTTCAATTTATGTTATGTGTTTTACAAGTTCAGAATTATGTATTGCGATTCATAAACTAATCTACTATATGACATTGTTTAAAAATAGTGCCTAATGGAAGTAATGGAAACTGTATCAATGCACATATTCCATGTAGGGATTTTCCTCTAACTCAAGATAATTATAGTGGAGATGGTGATGCAACTAGTGCTGATTAGCTTATCACCATACTAGGACAACTCACTCTGGTTATGAGTAATAAAATTACCTATATGGATCACCCTAATCCACAACAAGGAGGATAAATGTTAGACTACTTCATGAGGAAAAAACCACAAAAATTCAATGGGAATACAAATCCATTTATAGTTGAGAAATGGATAAGTTCCTTAGAGAAAATATTTCATGCTTTGGGAAGTAGAGAAAGGGAAAAAGTTTTCATAGCAGTTTATCACCTCATGAGATATGTAGATCAATAGTTGTCATTAATTCAAAACACAAAAGAAGATAAAGAAGTATAAAATATTGAATGGAGGGAGTATAAAGATATTTTATTAGAAAAATACTTTCCTGATGACCATCTAGCGGGTATGGAAAGACAATTTCTGAGTCTGAGGCAAAAGGAGGATGAGAATTTTGCAAAGTATGAAGCTAACTTTACAAGGTTAGAAAGGATTGAAACATATTATATATGTAACCCAAGGAGTAATATTGATCGATTACTTGATGGGTTAAAACCATTTCTCAGTTGAGCATTAGTCTCATAATCCTTCCCATCGTACAAATATATTATCTAATGTGCTATCTAGATAGAAAAGGAATTATCTAATTCTTACGACTTTAAAGAAAAGAAAGAGAAGAAGAGATCCACTGAACACTTTGGAAATGGAAATAAGTGGAAGAAGGTAAAAGTTGAATTTCCATCCTGTGGTAAATGTGGGAAGAAACAGCTCAGTACCTGCCTGAAGGAAATGGGAGTCTATTACAAGTGTGGTGAAAAAGGCCTCCACGATCCTGATTGCAAGGGGAGAAAAATAGGCTATCAATGTTGAATGCTATAATTATAGGTAAATGGGTTATTATAAAATTAATTTCCTAAGAACCAAGCAAAATTTCCTCATAAAAGGAAAAGGGAGAAAGGACAAGCTTATGCAATAAATACTACTGAGGTTGAAGCTCCACATGAAGTGGTGGAATGTAATTTAATGGTTTCCTTAAATTTAGACAATTATTTATTTGATTCTGGATCATCTCATGGTTTCATATCTTCTCTATTTGATAATAAAAATAGATATTTCCAATTTCATTTAACAAGTAATTTATCAGTAAAAAATTCTAAGGGAAGTATCATTACAACAAAGTTTCTTGAATCAGTCCCCATTAGGTTATATAAATGTTCTTTATCTGCTGATCTCATAGTCATACCCATGATTGAATTTTATATAATCCTCAGTATGGATTGAATTTCGGATCATGATGCAAAAATTTTTTATAAGAAGAAGAAGGTTACAATTTTCGATGATGATTTGGAGTAACATATATTTAGAGAAGAAATTTCACCACCTGATTCTTATGTAGATCCACCCCAATTGCTCAACTAAATTAAATTATTGGGGAGGAATATAATGAAATAACTATGGGTGAGGAAAGGAATGTTCAAATAGAGTATGTACCTATTGTGCAAGAATATGTTGATGTGTTTCCAGAGAATTTAATTGGACATCCTCCAGAATGAGAAATTGAGTTTTCCATTGATTTAATTTTGGTTCAAGGCCCATATCGAAGACCCCTTTTAGAATGGACACTGTGGAATTAGTGGAACTAAAGAAAAAAATAGAGGAATTGAGTAATAAAGGATTTATTCGACCTCGTGTTTCTCAATGGGGAGCCCCTATTCTTTTTGGTTATAAGAAATATGGATCTATGAGGTTGTGCATTGACTATAAGTATATCAATGCTATAACAATAAAGAAAATGTATCCCCTACCTCTCATTAGTGATTTATTCGATCAACTTCATGGAGCTCAATATTTTTCAAAGATTGACATTTGATCTAGACATCATTAGTTGTGTGTGAATAAGGAGGACACTCTAAAAACAACATTTTGAACCAGGTACAAGCATTATGAGTTTATTGTAATTCCTTTTGGAATGACTAATTTACCCTTTGATTTCATGGATCTAATAAATAAAGATTTAAAATAATATATTGATGAATTTATAGTGGTATTTATTGAATATATATTGGTTTTATCCAAAATCTATGAAGATCCTGAAAATCACTTGCGCACTATTCTGAAAACCCTCATAAGAAATGAATTATATGGGAAGTTTAGCAAGTGTGAATTATGGATTCAGAAAATTTCTTTTCCTGTCCATATTGTCTCTAAGGATAGAATCTCTATTGATCCTTCTAAGAAAAGAGAAATACAAGAATGACCAGAACCTATGAGTATAACTGAGGTACATAACTTTATTTGTTTAGCAAGTTATTATCGGCATTTTGTCTAGAATTTTTCCCGATTGGCTGACCCATTAACCAAGCTCACATGTGAAGGGGTTAAATTTGTTTGGAAAAAAGAGTGTGAAGAATGTTTTGAATAATTAAAGAGAATATTATTCAGTGATTCTATCTTGACTCTACCATCACAGAATGATGGGTTTGTTAGTTATAGTGATGCTCCAAAGAAAGGAATTTTTTATGTCATTATGCAAAATGATTGGGTTATTTCCTATGCATCACAACAGCTAAAAATTCATGAAAAAACTATCCTACTCATGATATTGAGTTACTAGCTGTAATCTTTGATTTGAAGATATGGAGACACTATCTCTATGGTAAAAAATATGAGATATATACCGATCACTAGAGTTTGAAGTATATTTTATCACAAAAAGAAATCAACATGAGGCAAAAAGGATGGCTTGAACTACTCAAGGATTATGATTTCACTATACAATACCACCCGGGGAAGAAAAACAAGGTGGAAGATGCTTTGAGTAGAAAGGATCATGGAGTTTTGAGCAAGATGATAATTTAAAGGGATCCTATGTTCATGAATCTAGTAAATATGGATATGAGAATAATCATGGAAGGTGAAACATCAATACTTTTTTCAAATGGTTTCCAAACCATCTTTAATATAAAGGATAAAAAGGTCTCAAACTGATGATGAGGAGTTTAAAAAGAATATTAAATATCTGAATTATGGGAGATTTATTGACTTTATATATGAAGATGGAATTTTGAAATTTGGGAAGAGACTTTGTGTTCCTGATATACCTGATCTAAAAAGGTAATTTTTGGATGATGCTCATATTACCACTTTCTCTATACACCCTAGTAGCACTAATATGTATAGAGATTTGAAGGAATATTTTTGGTGGGACAACATGAAGAGAGAGATTGCTGATTATGTGTCAAGATGTATGGTTTTTCAACAGGTTATGGCTGAAAGAAAACATCCCAAGGGAGTCATGAAACCTCTCCCCATACATGAGTGAAAATGGTATGATATTATGATGGAATTTTTCATGGGGCTACCAAAGAATCCTAGAAGTAATGATGCAATATGGATCATTGTAGATCATCTAACCAAGTCAACACATTTTTTTCTATAAGATAAGATTTACCACTTGAATGTTTAACAAGACTATATATTAATGAAGTTTTAAGACTTCATGGAGTACCCCTATCAATTTTTTCTGATCTTGATCACCATTTTACATCAAGATTATAAAAAAGTCTTCAGAAGGTCTTGGATACTAAACTTCATTTGAGCATTTCCTACCACCCTCAAACCGAGGGAACTAGATGATTCTTTCACACTCCCATTTGAAAAATAGACGGGCAATCAATTTCAAATTTTCCCTCTCAGAGGACATTCACTTATAATCCATAGATATACCTCTCCTCTACACTTTGATGTTTATAGGGAATGTATGATTACAGACACACCACAGAAGGTATTTCATTTTTATAGGGATATATTTTCAACAAATTATGTTATTATAGAACTCCTAACCTTGGTTTACATGATTAATTCCATAGTACACTAAAAAGTTGAAAGAATTGGAGAGAGTTTAAATGAAGACACAAATATCCATCTCCTAAACCAATTGAATGGAGGAATGAAGGGATGTTTCATCCACATATAGCATGGATATAATTAATTCTTGATGTAATATCTCCTTCCTGAAACTGATGCTGGGAACTAGTAATATGGGGAATAATAGAGTGTGCCCAATATAAATATATTTCCAAAATTCACTTTCTCACCTATAAATAGTCTATAGAGATTTGTCTTAAATGATATCAATGATATTTTGAAAACTCATTTAATTATGAGATCCATTATCTTCCTTCTCAAGAAAAATTTCTAGAGACTTTTTGTACTTATTAAAAATAAATATTTCCCCTAGATATTTTCCTAAAACAATTTCCTAGTCTAGTTTATCATGCATGAATTGCATGATCTAATCAATTACATTAATATCAATTCCTTCCTTTTCATATGGTCACTCCATCATAGACTAAACATTTGAAAGATCAGGTCACAACATCAGTTCCTTAGTGGGTGGATAACCATAAAGTTTTTTTTTTCAATTTGATAAATCATTCAAAAATTGTGCATGAGGTAAACACCATGACCAATGAAAAATTTCCATTGAATATTAACATATGAGAACCTGGAACCTAGAGAGGATATTTTCATGTTAAATTTATAATTTATTTATATTAGATATAAATAAATAATACCCAATCTGAGGATATTTCTTCGATGAAGTTATTTATGATCATTTGAAACCCTTTTCAAATTAGCCTGATAGAATAAGGATGATCCAAGTATAGAATCCATCTAGTGGTGATCCAAACATGCTCCTTTGATCTCCGAGTGACACCGTTAAAATTATAGGATCTAGTGAAAAAGATCATCTATCTTGTTTTGTTAATCTAAATCACTTCTAGTTCTACAGGCTTGAAGGAATATCTTTTTCATTTCTCATTATTTAGAGGAAAAGAGGAGGAATGGAGAGATAAATCTACTACGCACAATGATTCTCAAATATCGACTAAACCTACATAATAGACATAAAAATTTATTTATAGAGCTATGGTTTAGAATAAAATATTATTTAATTGGGTACAGACCCTTAAATAATATAATTATCATTATCAAACCCCATGGCATATAATAAAAATAATATTATTAATTTCTTCCATGTAATAACTCACACAATGATAAATATTATTTTATCAGCTTGAAAATTAATATTCATCACCAAAAATGGCCTTGGTGCACTATAACTCTTCTACATTTATCAAATACCTGGATAAATATTTTATTCATAAATAAATACTTTATTCAAAAAATAATGAATAAATATTTATTAAATATTCTATAAATATTTTTGATCAATAAAACATGAATAAAATTATTCCTTAGTCTTGAAAATAATATTTATTCCATTAATTAAATTCAAATATAATTTAATCGAGATCAACATAAACACTTTGTGGGTTACCCTCTAAGATTATTTATCATTGGAATTAGAAATAATTTCCTAAAATCTAAGATTACTATCTATAAATGGGTTAAGGAACCCAAGAGAAGTAACTTAATATCGCGATGTCGACAACCACATACGAGTGATTAATGTGTAATATAATTCTTTTTATCACAATATCTCATAATATTGGTTAAAAATCTATGTTATCAAACTATAATATTGATATGTATTTATTTGAATCTCTAAAATAAAAACATCCTTACACCATGACGAGGTAATTTAATATGATGGTTTCACTTCAATAAAATGTCTAAGATATAAAATTCTATAAATATGGAAGGGGAAAATCCTCCATTGACTTAGCCATTAATAACACATCATTTGTTATGCACCCAATGCACCCAACTTTTCCATGAATGGTTATCATCATGGTTTATGGAAATATGTCTAAGTTAGTGAGTTACGAAATACATTAATAATAATCTTCATGTCTAAAGACTATTACAAACACCCAAAAATATAAATTTTTTATGACACTTATATATGGGAAATTTTTTCTGGTGGGCATATTCTCATATTTTCCCATCTTAGGTTTTACCAAGTGAGAACTTCATATGAATAAGTATCATCAAATTATGATTACATGCACCTGACAATAAACATTTCGTGTGTCCTATTATTACATTTTACCTTATTGTATAACTATATTTAAGAATATTAGTATAGAACTTTAAGGTTCTGATCATAGTGGGGAAATTCTATGACCTTATCAATGTAATAGATACCCTAGGACATTATTTTATTAAATTCATATAGAATAATGAACAAATTGAAACAAGTTATTTTTATTAATATTCAAATATTCGAATATACATGTAATCCAAAGTAAAAGTAGTTTTTTCTAGAACACCAACTCCCATAGATTCTCACTTAACTAGATCCAACTACTTATAAATTTCAGTCTACTAGACCTCACCTGATGATCATATTTCTATTGAGTCAAGGATTTAGTCAAGAGATCTACCATTTTGTCTTCTATAGATATTTTTCTCACTTAGACTTCATATATTTGAAAAAATACCTTAGGAGACGATACATTTGATATACATGCTTCATCCGCTAATTTGTACTTGGATACTTAGTAAGGGCTATCACTATAGTATTATCACAATAGAGTGTGATAATATATTTAGTGCTAGGTACCACATCAAGATATTACAGGAAGTTTTTTATCCATAATTCGTCTTTTGATACCTCATAAGATGAAATATACTAAAAAATTGTTGTAAAATCTATGACCACAACCTACTTTGAACTCTTATTTCTCACAAAACCTCCATTTAGAATGAATATGTATCCAGTCTGTGAGTTTAGATCATCTTGATCTATTTGGAAGCCATTATATACATATCTCATAATGAATAATTCTACATTTCTACCACAAACTAGAAACATATCTTTAGTACGCCAAAGATACTTAAAGATAGTCTTGACTGCTATCCAATAGTGGTCACCTGGGTTAGTTTGATAAATTCCTACAATAATAAAGGCATAAGAGATATATTTCTTAGTACATAGCATAAAATTCCTGACTGAACCAATCACAGATGCATATGTAATCCTTACCATCCTCCATATTTCCTCATGTGTATTAGGACATATTTTTCTACAAAGATGATTTCAATGTGAAATTGGAAACAATCCCAACTTAGACTACTCCATATCAAATCTATTCAACATAGTATCAATGTATGTATCTTGAATTAATCCAATATCCTCTTGGATATATCATGATGGATCTTTATCCCAAAAATATATGCTAATTTTCTTAAGTCCTTCTTGGAGAAGAATTTATTCAACCAGTATTTAATAGACTGTAAGACTAATATCTCATTTACAATAAGTAATATGTCATTGAGATATACTGTTAATAAAATAACCACACTCCCACTAAATCTCTTATATACACATGTATCACATTCATTATTTATGAAAATAAATTCTATTATGGATTCATCTAAATGAATGTTCCATGACCTAGAAGCTTATATAAATCCATAAATGGATATTTACAATTTGTATACCTTATTATCATCCTTTGGAGTCAGAAACCCTATGGGTTGTGTCATATAGACATATTATTGAATGTTTCTATTAAGGAAGGTTGTTTTGAAATATATTTTCCAATTCTTATAATCCTGGTGAGCTTCAATGGAAAGTATAATTCAGATGTATTTCAAGGTTGCAACTGGTGAAAAGGTTTCATCATAGTCTATTTCTTGATAGAGTTTGAACCCTTTTTAAACAATAAATACTTATAAGTAATGTATTTTTAATCCATTTCATATTTCTTCTTTAATTAACATTTACAACCAATAGGATTTACATCCACTAGAGGATATACCAAAATCCTGACTTGGTTTTTGTTCAGGGTATCCATTTCAGAATTTATAGCTTCTTTCCGCTTAGTAACAACTATGCCACATACAGTTTCCTAATTAGTGATAGGATCATTAATATCTACTAATAATGAGTCACAATCCTTAGTGAAATAAAAACCATACCGTTGTGTACTCTAACCTCTTTTGTACTCCTATGCAGTACTTGTGTCTCCAGAACATCTTCTTCAATGGTGCTTTGTAGAATTTGTTTCTATGCTAACTATTTTTTATCTTGATCCCACACTTCATTGAAATCTATTCTTCTCCCACTATCTCTTTTGGATATAAGTTCATTCTAAAGTAATTTAAGATTTTTTTGACCAATTTTTTTATATGAAGGGTTTTATAGGTAGTATCCCTTTGTTTCCTTAGGATATCTTATAAATATACACTTTTTACATCACGGTAAAAATTTCTTAACAGAATAAGACTTAAATAACACTTCACATCCTCACACATATAAGTATGAAGACATTAGATTCTTTCCACTCCAAAATTTGTATGGAATACCATATTCTACTTTAATTGGAACTTGGTTTAGTATGTTTGCTGCTGTTTGTAAAATGTATCTCCAAAAGGATAATGGAATAATCACACGACTTATCATTGATCTCACTATTTTCAATAGGTTTAGGTTCCTACTTTCACTTAGACAATTACATTGTGTTTTATAAGGATGATAGAGTTGAGATAAAATCAAAAACTCCCATAAATAATCAATAATGTTTTGATTAAAACATTCTCCACCATGGTCTAAGGGGAGTTTCTTAATCTTCTTACCAAGTTGGTTCTCAACTTCATTCCTGTATTCCTTGAATATATCAATGGAATCTGACTTATACCTCATTAATTATACATATTCATTTCTAATTAAATCATCAATAAATTTTATGAAGGATGAGTAACAAATCCTTGTTTCAACTAGAAATGGCCCATACACATTGGTATGAACTAATTCAAGAAGATCTTTGGACCTTTTACATTTTCCACTAAATGGAGATTTAGTCCTTTTTACTTGTAAATTTACATGACATACTCCAAGTGGTTTTAGTTCAAAGGGGTCTAAATATATATATTTGTGTAAAATTTTTAAATAATTTTTGTTTACATAACCTATCTAGTGATTCTATAGTTGGGTGTGATATGAGTCATGTGAAGTTGTTCCATTATAAATTTCCATTATCTGGTTCATGTAAGCAACACATAAAGACTGTTATTTAAATGTTCCTTACCATAAAAAATTCCATCTTTATAAAATATAAACCATTTAATCATGAACTTGAAGATAAATCCATAAGTATCAGGTCTTTATATATAAATATGTTTTTTTAATATATTGAACATAATCAAAACCTTTTAAAAAAATTATTCTTATCAGCAATATAAGGTGTTATTCCCCAATAGCCATGACAAAAAATCTACCTCTATTGGATGCTTGTAGATCTATATCCCTTTAGTAAATCCTATATAATCCACTTGTTTCCTATATTTTAATACATATATGAGCACCAAAATCTTTATCAAACACCAAATTTTTAGAAACAAAAATCTTCCCCTTGATTCTTTTCCTAGATTCAATTTTTATTCCAGTGGCCCTTCTAGACACATGAAAAACAAACAACATTCTATTCCCCTACCTTCCACTCGATCTTTTTCTTCTTGTAAGGGAATTATGGAGGAGATTTGGGTTTAGAGTTCTTTTCTTAGCCTTTCATTTTGTTCACTATAAGTATGAAAGGCTTTTCATGCTTTGTATCCTTACCAACATAGTGAATAAGAGTGAGTATATTTGGAGGATACTTCTCAATGTTGTTCATATTAAAATTAAAAACAAAACCCAATAATCTTTAAGGATTTATGTGAGAATGAGAACAGTGCATATTTCATTAAGAAATTAAAATCCTAGAACCTCTAGGTGGTCAATGTAGCTAATAAGTTTGACTAAGTGAGGCCTAGCTGGCGCACCATATCCAAGCTTACTCTAAAATATTTCCTTGGATGTCTAAAACTATTCATATCTTTCTCTATACTAGTATGAACCATAGATATGATTGATAATGATATAAGAATCCATTTTTTCCTGAGACTTAATGAGTTCACTTGAAATAGATGAAAACATTAGACACAAAACTCCGACCACATTGCACATTTATTTATCATAGAAATCAAAATCTTCCTCACTCGCTTCTTTAGTAGGTCAATATGAAAATGAGGATTCCAGCACGTATGATTTCCATTAATGGTGTAACACAACCCAAAGGAATCTAAATCATTAATAGAGGTTACTACTAGTGAGGATATGGTCTTTCTCCAATATAGATCTCAAGGATAATATGGATGAATTTTTTTGATTATTCTATAATTATAAAAGATCAGTTATCAGTACTTCCCTTTATTATAATTTATGTGAGACATAGTTATTTAATTTTATTAAATATACCAATATTTTATCAAGTATCAAAGACCCTCACCATTGAACTCTAAATGTACCATAATTTAAGACATTCTAGAGGAAATGGTTAATATTTTATTTCTTATAACCCAGATGCAGGATATGAAAATCCAAAGAAATTATTTAGGTATGCGGTCTTACCAATTATGGGATTAGAGTTCCTTGATTCCTTAAGTGGGATCCCCTATCTATAAATCCTAAATTAGATTTCCTAAACAACCTTCCTTCAAATTTTAATTGGACAGACTTAGGCTATTAAATCCAATAAATATTTGGTTATGTTGACCCATGATCATTGTTAAATTTTTTTGAAAATTAAAAGTTCCCATGACGTAGGACGGATCGATACTTATCTTTGGGTTCATCTTAATTCAATTGATGGAATAATAAGAATGTCTTAACATATGTTTGATGAATTTTATTTATTATGAATAAATTTTATATTATTTTATCCATTACATGTCTTGATAATATTAAGTGAATATTTCTTAAGTGATTAACCATGTTTAATAATAATTTTATAAATAATCCATTTATTTTAATTTCATTTTTACATATTAAATCATTTATTTATGAGATTATGGTATTTTATCCATAAAATAAATAATACATAAGATATAAATAAATAAATAAATAAATGACTAAATCATGATATTTTCTAACGGTTGAGTTATTGAGTAGACAATAAGTCAACCTATGACCTAGGGGAAAAATCAGTGTGTTGGTCTCAGAACAAGTCACAACATTCCACCTATCCACCTATGTATCACCTTGTTTGGTATTTTCTTGGTTTCATCTTGAACCTCCTCCATGCGCTATGAGATATTCCTTTAATTACATGTATCTATTACTCACATGAAGGTGAGGGGAACCAAAGGAAGGGTAAGTGGAATTACATAATTAACCTTAGACATATAGGTTCTACAAAATTAAGGAGGGACGTATGACTCACAAACCATCATATTTAATTATTAATTAATAATTGAGAAACCATGCAATAAATTAAATTAAATAATTCCAACACATATATAGGTCTTAATCAAGCTCATGATCAGTCACATACATATAGTGGTTACACAAAAGTACACAAACAGACATTCAATTTTATTCATTATATATTGTTAAGATAAAAATGCTTGCATTAATTAATTAGTTAATTAAGAAATTAATTAAAAAATTAATTCACTTTTATCTTAATGACCTTCATAATTATCTTGAAGATACCCATAATTTTGGAATTCATGGAATATAAACAGCATAACGAATAATAAATGATAATTAAAATAAATAAATTGGAAATTTTAAAAATTTGAAAACCTATATTGAATTTTAGAACACTTATAGTTTCAATAAATTTAATAAGGTTTTAATGATGTAATTAATTATTTAATGTAATTTTATTCTATCCTTTATTGGGTGACTACATGAATTGTACTTACAAGTTATACGCCATGTTCATTGATTATCATGTACCTAGGGAAAACCCATGGGGATTTGATTTGTACCTTTTCTGAACTTCATGGTGTGTACTATCTAGCTACACGCAATTTATCATTCTTAACATGTATCCGCGAAACCCAATGAATGACATGGAATGTTCTTTGGATGCAAGACTATACAACATGTACTAACCAAGTACATTTTGTGTATCACATTTTTCGTCTATCTGTGAAACCTGATGAATGATTCGGTATGTTCTTTGGATGTAGGACTGTACGACATGTACTAATCAACAACACATCATGTATCTCACCCACCATGTATATTCATAACTCTCCAAGGAACTCTTCATGTATTTCATATATAAGAAATAATGAACTAGAATCCATGTACATAGGCTACATGTTATGTATTTCATTAATTATCCATGCTTCCAATATCACATGGGTTTTAGCTATGTATTTAACCACATGGTTTTCATTGATTTCACTGATAAATCATGTAAAATACACAACATTTATTCTAGCTATATTCCATGTAATCTGGATAACCATGTGCTAGACTATCCAGGTATACACTTGGTGTGAAATAAATGCACCAATTTTAGTTATTTCTTTGCATTTCATGTATCTCACTATATGTCAAGATGCAATTTACTTGGGTACATAACATGTACTCTATCTACTCACCTTGTAACCCAATCTTAATAGCCAAAATTCTTGGTACTTTTCAATGTAATCACCAGTCATTCTTTATTTTTTCAAAATACTTTAATAATAAGAAATAATGAATGATAATGGTTAATATGTAGAAATCATGTAAATTAAAATTTTATTAAATAAAAAATATTTTGGAAGTGAAATATCTAACCATTATTATACATATAAATCAACAATCAAACAAATAACTATACATTTAAAATTTGGACCTCTTTGATACAACTTGAAGGTTTTAGGAACAATGGATGTGAATTGGAGGCGAGATAACCATAATGGTTTTTTTTAATTTTAGGGACCATTCACATATTATTTTTGGTGTGAACGCCATGACTAATGAGAATTTCCCAATGAATATTGACATATGATAACCCAGAACCTAGAGAGGATCTTTTCATGCTAAATTTATAATTAATTTATATAAGATTTGAAGAAATAATACTATATTTGAAGATCTTTATTCAATGAAGTTGTTGTTAATCATCCAAAACCATTTTAAGATTACTATCATTGCATAGGGAGGATCCAAGTAAATAATCCATCTTAAGGCGATCCACTTATTCATGGATCATCAAGAAACACTGATAGAATGTTGGGTGCTAGCACAATGGATCTATCATATTTTGTTATTCATTTAGATCACTTATAGTTCTTTTGATCGTGATGGAATCTCTCTATCATTTTTCATTCTTGAGTGGTAGAGAGGAGGAATAGAGAGAGAAATTTGTTTTGTTCACCGATTCTCAAATCTTGATCATCCCTACACAATAGACATAACTATCTATTTATAGTGTTAGTGTTTAGATTAAAATATTATTTAATTACATACCAGTCCTTAAATGATATAATAATCCTTATCCAACCCAATTCCATATAATAATAATAAAATTATTATTATTATTTTATAGCATGTGCTAACTCATGCAATAATAAATATTATTTCATTGGCTTGCAAATTAATATTCATCACAAGAGACAGTCTTGGTCCACTCCAACTCCTCTACATTTATTGAATACGTGAATAAAAATTTTATTCATAAATAAATATTTTATCTATAAAAAAGTGAACAAATAATTATTAAATATTAAATAAATATTTTCGATCATAATACATGAATAAAATTATTCCTCGGTCTTGAGAAAAATATTTATTCCTTTAATTAAATTTCTATATAATTAAATTGAGATAATTGGAAACAATTTTCATGTGATCCTCTAGGATTCATTCTCATTGTATTTGGGTGGGATTTCATAATTTCCAAGATTACTATCTAGAGATGGTTCAAGAAACCCAAGATTAGGAATTTAATGCTTTAACATCAAAAATTACATATGAGTTCTCACTATGTAAAATAATCCCTTTGTCACAGTATATCATCAAGAAGGTTTCACATCTTTGTCATCAACCTATAAGCATGATAAGTCTTTCTTTGTCTATTTCAAATAAACATGTCATTACACCATGAATATGGAATTTAATGTAATGGTTCCATTGTAATCAAAGGGATGATATATCAATTTCCATAAAGATGGAAGGGAAAAATCCTTCCTTGAATTATCCATTAATAACACTCATTTGTGATGCACCCAACATACCCAAATTATCCATAAACTCTTATCATCATTGTTCATTGTAATACATCTAAATTCACGAGTCATGAATTTCATTAATAATAATAATAAAGTCCAAGAACCATTATACATGCTCACAAATTGAAATATCCAATGACACATAAACATGTATAATTCCTATGGGAGGATTTGTGCTCATAATCTACTATATTAGAGATTACCAAGTGAAAACTTCATGAGAATAATCTTAATTAGCTTACAAGTACTCACACCTTACATTCAACATTCTATACATCCCATCATAGTATGTTATCTATCCATATAACTATATTTAAAAATATCTTCATATAACTTCTATTTATAGTGGATATATTATATAAACTTATCAATGTGACAGATAACCTAGGAAATTATTATATTAATGCCATGTAGAATAATAAACAATATTTAATAATATGTTTTTATCAATATTTAAATCTTTAAATATACATGTAATCCAAAGTATAATAAGATGGTTCTTGAACACTAACTCCAACACTATCCTAGTGAGGTCTTCCCTTTAATTGTGAGTCCCAAATGAAGCTATTGAGAATATTATCAATTAATTTAGTGATATACATGGGAGCCAAAATGACTAACAAAATATACATGAGGATAGATTAAACAACATTTTTGTTGAGGGTTATTCTTCCTTCAAAAGAAAGGAAGAGACTCTTCCAATTGGCGATTCTTCCCATAATTTTTTGTTGATAACTTTGATGGATTGAGTTTAAATTATTTTATTAAATATAAGATCTTCTAAATATTCTATAGGGATATGTCTTCTAGAAATGTTGATACTAATTTTATATCTTTTTCTTTTCAATTTATTAGGAATATAAAGGATACTCTTACTAGCATCAATATATTGAAAAACATGTTACAATAGTCAATGAGGGTTTGTTTGAACCTTGGGATAGAATTAATTTTTCCATTAATAAATAAAACCATTTTGTTTTCAAATAATAAAGGAGATATCCCAACAAATCCATACTAGACTTTAAACAAATGCACCATTCCTATTTCAATTTTAGTTTCTATATTTTTATTTATCCAATGTTGGGATACGATAAATAAACATGGAGAGAGGGGATATCCTTGGAGGATATCACACATATATTTGAAAAACCCAAACCTTTTTACTTTTAGATAGACCGTAAACATGAATTTAATCATGAGACAATTATTTATGAACAAATCATAACCAAATAATCATAAACACTTTATAATTTATTATGGATATTTCATAACTAGTTAAATTTAAAAAATTTATATTTATTCCTTAATATGAAATCCTTCATATTATTCATAATATATAATTTTACTCTAAATATATGATATTTAATGAAATATAAACATTTTATATTACATTTTATATTATGTTTTTTTATATAATATAAATATCACATATTAATATTATTTAAACCTTTGATCAAATAATTTATCAAAACCCATTTTTATGTGAATTCATTTATTATGTGGATCTAGTACTTTTAGTGGAGGCCTGCATTTATCCTTTTTTGGGTATTGACCTCAGAAAAAGAATTATAGAAAGGTAATTTGAGTTACCTCAACCCAAATGGGTGATCTGGGTAAAAAGTATGACATGGGAGAAGTTTGAATTCATATTTTGACGATTATTTGAGAAGCTGTATTAGGATTTCTATTTAATACACATGAAAACAAAAATAGAAGGAGGGGGTATAAAATATCAAGAAACCTTAACCTCACTTAGTGTGCCATATAGAGATCTTGGCCACGTGTGGACCTCACAGACAATATCATCCACATGGGAGACTCTTGTGGAAAGTTGGATAAGGTGGATATGTGTATTATATTCGTGAAACAATTACACATGATAGATGATTTTATGGTGAAATCTTGGGATAAGATTTTCCATATGGAGAACTTGGGTAGAATTTTTCCCTTCAAAGACCACGACTACTTGAATTAACTATGAGATTCACTGAGACCATAGAGAAGTAACTATTAATCCAATTTGTTCTCCTAATTTTCTATTCTTTTTATAAGTGTATACTTATTCATCTCATTAAAATGGAACCCTAATATTTATAAGAAATGATCTAGTAACTACATTCCAAAATTGGTGGACACATAGTAAGATGTCATGTGGTTGCATGGATCTTCATCAAGGGTTCACTAATTAAAGGATGATTCATACTTAGTGGGAATCTATAATGTTTTCTATCAATTTACTGCATTTAAATATGCTGATTCATGGGGTGTTTGTGACCAAAGAGTTATTTTTCTATGCACCATATATGATGGGGTTGCCTCACGGTGTGTAGGCACCCACATACATCGATGTTAGGTTTATGTGTAGAACATCTCCTTCAGTACGAAATCACCTAGGAGTTGCATCATTGATCCACGAATGAAATCCATCAAGAACGTGACTACCTTTGAGTCACAAAACCTCTCCATGATCATAGTGAATGGTTTATAGTTGATCGGTCCTTTTTTGATTTTAATTTCAATTTCCTAAATCCTGAGTATTGTTTATTTTAATCTAAAACTATAGTGGGTAGATCAAAACTTCAAGAGCCTCAAAAAAATGTCCCTATTTGGAATTGGGCCCAATTAGAATGAAAAAGGGATAATTATAAGATAATTATAGAATACAATGTAATTTCCACATGATCTACTTGGAAGGCCCCTGGTCTATATAGAGACTTGAACATTCTATATATGGGACATGTGGCCAGAAGATAGGTCATGGTATTTCCCTAAAATTCGGGTAAACCCCCCTCATTTTATTCTTCTATGTAATTTATAAATATTAACATATGGATGATGTATGATAATTTACTAGGAATCACTTTCATCTCCATGAAAAAACTACCTTTTTAATCTTAGTAAGTGGCCTCACGTGAAGGAACTTGTGGTGTAGTGAAAATGTGAAAAATATGGAATTTAATTTTTTGGTTTGTATTAATGTAAAAAAAACTGAATCCATAAAACCAATTTCTTAAATTTCTCAAATTATCATCTTTAATTCAATTTAATCATGAAGAAAATAATGAATGAAACCATAAAAAATGCGTTATTTGTTTGGAATCTTCAATTTGATTTACTCACCATCGAAGTGTTGTGGCTCAAAGGCATCAAGATAAGATTCTTCTAGATCTTCCTTATGTTTACCAAAACTAATAGATCATAGATATTAAATTCTAGGTTTCTAGAACTAGAAAGCAAAGAAATTTACAATGTAACTTCGATCATGTGAATAACCCAAACTTGATCGAGAAGATGTGATTGATCAAACCTTGTTCTTTATTTGGTTTCTCACTCTAGAACATGAGAGATAAGATAGTAGAGATAAAAATTAATTCCAATTATGTATTTACTATTATTGAGTGTAAAATTAACTTATACACTTAGGTTTTACTTTCTAAAAATTTACTTTGGTCCTGATAGAAAAATAACTTTAATTTTAAACACTTTTAAAAACATATGAATTAACTAAACTTGTTAAAAAAGTAAAAAATATTTTATCACCCAATTTTAACATATTAACATATTTTGTGATAAAATATTAACCATTAACTTGGTTCTTTACTCTCTTAATAATTTAACAAACCTTGAACATAAAATGTTTTTTTGAAAAATTATATTTTATCATATTCACTTTTATAAACAAAAAACATGGAATACCATGATAAATAAATTCAATCATAATTAATCTAAACTTGAATAATATAATTAAATTATTTTTACCTGATATTGTTCACACATGTATGTTTAATGGCCCTCACACAATGGGCCCACTTCATTATAAAATCCTATTCATGTAAATAGGTAGAACTTGTTGATACACTTAGTGTGTACCCTATAGGGCCTTTTTCTCAATATTAGTGAGTCTATCTTAGAGATAAAAAGTAGATTTTAGAAACACATCATGAACTCTAAGAAGATAAGGAATGTCATAGTTTTTTGTAACTCCTACAAACACACTATGTGTGATACAATTCCTTTATCTCATGAAATCTCATAAAAAAGGATGCACACCAATGTCATCATCCTTTTGGTCATTTATATATTTTTTGACCTTAATAGATGAAATTACCTTCTTTTACCATGACCATGGATTTGATGAAGGTATTACCATCCTGTTAAATATGGTCCCATGGTATATCTCTTCCTCAACTTGAAAGTGACACATTCTATCTTGATCATCCAACCAATGACATACCACCAATGACACACCCAATATATGATACCACACCAAAACATCAATTTTATGGGTTTTTCCTTGAATTAAAGTATTCAATAAAATGTTACAAATTGATAATGACCTCAATTCAAGAGGCCAATGCACATGTTCATAGATAGAATCAACCAATGACACAATAAACTTGTGGTGTTCCTATTAGTAGGTTAGTTTGTAATGTTCCAGACACTTTGGGCCATTACTCTATTGAAATTATGGTGGTAGATGTGTTAATGTATGTTTTTGAGGAATTTATAGGATAAAAATAGGATATAGAGATGAGATTTTACCTTATAGGAGTTCTGTGGCCCTGTTGACTGGGTTGTGTCATGAAGGATAGAAGTTGTATATGAGGGAGGCTGGCTATGTCATAATGGAAAAGATGAGGTTTTTTTCCAGAGGGTATTCAATTTTTGGTATAGTCATTCCATGGATCATGGATGTGAAGTAGTCCACTGAATTTTGTGGAATTGTGGGCCTAACTGTTGCATAGGGGTTCCGAGTGTGGTTTTTGTGATACTGACAATTTCAGCATAGTTATAGTTTAGAATCACTAGATGTGATGTGGAGTCTCATGGGTGAGTTTTGGGGTTTCTTTTGATTTCATGGTAGCCATACCGTGGTGCTAGGATATGGTGTTTCCCCCTTCCTTGTAGTCGTGTTCTGTATCATAGTGGTCTTGGCTATGCATTGGTCCCTTCTACTATTTTATCATATATACGACATATAGATAACCACAATTCTCATATGATTTTTTTACCATCCTCACTATGGTGTGGTCCTTCCTATTGAACTATATTCACCTCTCGTTTTATTAGTTCTTTGGCATGGTTAAGGGGGTTGTTCCATTGTCTTATATATTACGGAAAACTAATAAATTCAAAACCCCCTCAAAACCCCTCGTTATACCAAATTTTTTCATAGTTCATATGAAACCCAAGTAATTTCAAATGAGGTCTTCTAGCCCCCATTCATTGGATTTCAACCCCAACCTTGTGAGATTCATCTTTGGTGGGTTTTGGCATGTCAACCTCTTTTCTTATCATGTTTTCTCCCTGTTTCTTCCTATAGTTCATATAGAATGGGTTTCTGTCAAGGAGAACCTTTTTTTCAAATGAATTTATGGTAAAAAGATTCTGTGGGGTGTTGTGATTATGGTGATCAAGGTGTTATACTTCATCGAAGTTCTTGGTGTTGGTATCCCTCTTTTTATAACCTTGTGTAGCGGTTTATGAAGCTCCGTTTGAGGTGGGAGATGAATTGTTTGTCATATATTTATATCATGTGGTAAGGGGTTATACTATTTTTATTTTTGGGAAGATATCTTGATCCAGACTAATTAAGATAACACATTTTTTTAATCAAAATCGAAGGGGAAGAGGAATAAAACCCATGTTTTACCTATTTTTATATTGTTGATATTGAGATTATGTATTCTTGAAGAATCACTAAAAATCATAGTTGTTGAGAGATTTGGTCCATGATGGAATTTGATGTGGTTGAATAAACTCTTTTTTTTATTGATTAATACAACCTTTAATGGAATTGGATAATCACTTATATTTGGATAATAAATTAGTTGTACTTGGAAATTCTGGTTTGTATAAAAATGACATTGAAAAGAAAATAGTAATGTGATGAGAATCCCCTTGTTAAATATGAAATTTGTTTTTTTAATATGTTATAGATGGTTGTGATGTGTGGTGGTGATTTGTGGGGGTGATGTGTAGTTTTGATGTGAGATAGGATGTGATAACATGTAGTTATGATATATTGTGGATGTGATGGGAAGTGGTTGTGATGTGGATGTTATGATGAGAAGTGGTGATGTGAAATAGTGGTAATGTGGGGATTTTTTGCATAGAAAATTTGGGTTGTTATTATATTTTTATGTTGTTGTTCTAGTTTCATAAGTAGTAGTGGAATTAAATATTAATTATGGATTGAAATAACATTGGTTTAAGTGGTTAATAATTTCGTGAATGAATATGGAAAGTGTGGATTAAATGGTTGTTGATAAACATGAAATAATCAGGATGTAATGATGAAATTAATGGGTTGGGATAATTATTTTTTTGGTAATGGAAATATGGATATTGTCCTAACATTAAAATAAAGGAATGTGGTTGTGGTGCAGCTTGTTTTTGTAGTTTTTTGAATTTAAAAGTGGTAGCAGAAGTGATGGAGGTTATGAGGCTTGTGTTAATGTTGTGGGTTGGGATAAAAATCTTTTTGTGAACCCTTAGGTTAATAATGCGTGTTGAGTATACTAAATATATTTTTATATTCATTTTTATTTCTATTCACAGCCCACCCATGTTGATCACTTTGTGCTAATAACCAAATGTTTGAAGGATGTTTTTACCTACATATAAAAGGTGAGGATGGATGGCTGGCTACCCACTCTTCCCTGATCTCTCTTTAGAAAGATGTTTACATGCATGGTTTGTGATGTACATAAGTCAAATGTTAATTATAGTAATGTTTGATGAGTTGGATTATGGTGGGTTTCATACAAAGTAGAAGGAGGGAACGAGGTCTATGTGCTTAATCTTTATGATACCATACTATTCTAGTTATGAACATAATTAGGATGTGATGTGATAGACCCAGTGTCATCAGAAAATATGTTATGGTGCATGTGTTTTCAGGAAAGATGTGATGTGATGTGATGGCCTTAGTGTCTTCAGCCAAGTTTCTCTATGAAATAGATGAGAGCACAAAGATATACGACATTGTTGTGTGAGAGTGTAAAATTAGTGTAAGGTAACCTTTTATTGATATGATTCTTATTATGTTGTCATACTTGGGGGTGTTATTTGGTGAGTGTGCCTTAGTGAGGATGATATTGGTCCGTTAACCTGTTTAAGTACTATTGATTATAGTGTTTTCTCATGGGTGTATTAGTATGATATTTTTCACATGTGCATAAAAGACCTTGGGTGTGATCTCAGTAATTACACTTATATGCTCAGCCTACATATATAATTTTTTTACAGGTTTCCAGTATGACTACATGGACCGTGCTGGACATTACTAACTAAAACATTTGGAGTTTTTGTTAAGTCGGTACTATAATAATTTTCATTTGGTTATTTAGTTGGAGATTCCATGTATTTGTTTACATTATTCATTCATCATGGGATGGTTTTGGTTAATATATTTTATATTTTATAATGAATTTTATTGATAATTGATATCGTATATTTCAATAAAATATTATTATAGAGGGTAATGCCTAGTATATGTGATATTTTTATACCGTCAGTGCTCATCTACAACCCATGTACTACTAGTGGTGGGACTCAGGGGTAATTATATATCTTAATTCAAACTATCATAGGAGGGGTATATTTAGATGGAGGGGTTCATGATAGAGTGGTATGAAATATTTTGGTTGAGAGATATGATAGAGTTTAGAGTTACCCACACTAAGGATTTCATGGGTTGACAAGTTAATGAAGTCAGCTGATCTTAGTTCATGACATAGGCCAGCGAATACTGATTAGGACATGAGATTTTATATCCCCTCATGATCTAATGCAAGGAATATAATCATAATGAACGACCAAGTGTGGTGGCACTTCTTGTAGGTTAGATACCTAAGAGAGGTACACACATCATGATTTATTGTGTTCTTATTTTAATTGGGTGATTTTGGGGAATTTAAAATTAATTAAATTAATATTAAAAAAATTAATTCCTATCGGGATTAGAAAATCCTTATTTCCCTTTTTAGATATGGATCCTAGATGTTGTCCATATAGGTTTTAGGATGGTGAGGTTCAATAGGCTAACCTAGTTGATTACTGAAGGGTTGACCCGATATAGGAGGATGACTAATGGTAAATGAAATTTCACTTCTTTCTATGGTAGGATTTGGAAATGTATAAGGAAAACATATCTGATATGAAGATAAAGATATGTTAAGAGGAGCTTGATATTGACTTCAGTTTGATTCATTCCCTGGTGAGGTACTAGGTTCTGATGGAAGTTAGTCATATGTGAGGAGATGTGAATCAATAGTGGAAGTTGTATCTTGGTGCATAGAAAGAGACAAATTTTTCCTATTTTGGCTTTTATATAGAGATATGATTGGTGTTCCTATCATAGAACATGGAGTCTATAAAGAGGTATGAGTTTCTATATCTTCAATAGGGGAGCATGTATATTCTATAGATTTCAATTAAGTTCAAGGAACTTTTGTGTTTCTCCTCTAAAATTTTCCTGATGAAGAGTCTCATGCACAATGTCTTAAGGAGGCACTCTACCCTTATATCCAGTATGTTATTTCTCCTTTTACATTTCCAATGTACTTAGTGTTTCATAATGAGCTGGTGGTGATCAAGCTTATACACTCTCAAGGAGGTTTTCCATGATAAGGGAACCATAAGGGGTTTTTAAGTAGAAGAGTTTTTAATACAAGTTATTGAGATCAAGGGACTTAAGGTTTTGACCAACATAGAGTCAGCCACAATAGTTTTTTTGGTTATCTGGGGCCCTGGTCTTGTGTGCTTTTTCTGTGTGGTCCATTGAAATCAACAGGGATAGTTCCCCATGTTTCTTCAAGATTAGTATGGCGGGGGTGTTTTGGTTCAGTGTTAGTTTTAGTAGTAGCTGCCATCAAGTCTGTTTCAACAGTAGGGGTAGTAGTTTTATACTTTGTTGAGGGGTGATGGGGTAGGAAAAGGTACGCTTTAAGATTTTCTTCATCTCTAGTAACCTTGATCTTAGGATGGACATAACGGTGATTGTTAGTAGATAAGAATATTATCTAGGTTTTTTAGGTGTATGCAATGGAGGTTTCTGTGCCAGAGGGACTAGAGATTGTTAGAGGAATGACCAGTTTATCATCCACCTTTTTTTCCTTGTTTGATTCAAAAACTTCACACTCCATTATTTCACCCACCCTATTCTATCATCTAGGAATAATGGTAGAGAGGGTTCCCATTACCCTGGTGTCGACTATATAGTTGGATTCTATACTAGCTTATTTGATGTGTTCTTGGAGTTTAGATTGATAATGTTCCCATATCTCTCATGTGGAGATACCTTTTTTGATTTATATACATCCATACAATCTAATACTTAACATTGGCTTGCTGTATTCCACTCATGCTATTATCTTCTTCTTATATAAGAGTGTAATGTTCTCATATGTGGATGGTAAGCGTGCATTTTTTAATGGTGAGAGAGGTTTTTATGTGAGAAGTTGACATATAGATCCCCTTCTTTCTATGGTGGCCAAGTTTTCTATAGAGTCAGTAGAAATTGGTATAGTGGATGTTCCTAGGGTTGTTTGGAGGAGTTTCTATATTTTTTTCCTGAGGAGGTTGTAACTCTTCCCCCTTGTTGTGATGTAGAGTTTTGGATATACCTGCAAACCAGTGCTTCTAAAAATTTGATAGATACTTATCGGATGACACCTTATGAGTTTTAAGAGTTAAGGATTCAGATAGAAGATCTAATATAGAAGGTTTTTATCTGACCCAGTGTGTTGTTGTGGGGTGCTCAAGTGTTTTTTTCCATGAAGAAGAATGGTAGTATGAGGTTGTGTATAGACCACCAACGGTTGATTCATGTGATGATAAAGAATCACTACCCTATTTTGAGGATTAACGATATTTTTAACTAGTTGAGATGAGAAAGTTGGGTTTTTAAGATAGATTTGTGGTTGGGATATCACAATATGAGGGTGAAAGAAGATGATATCCTAAATACTTCCTTCAAATGCAGGTATAGGCACTTTTATTTTATGGTCATGTTGTTCTGTGTCCTGAATGCACTAGCTATGTTCATGAGACTCCTTAAATACATACTTTTAGTGTTCTTGAATCTATTTATAGTCATGTTCATATATGAAATCTTAATATACTTTAAGTTAGAGGAGGATCAATGCAATTATCTTAGAGTTGTCTTGTAAGCTCTTCAACACCACCATCTTTATGAAAAGTTTTCCAAGCATAAGTTTTGGACTTAGGAGTTGTATTTCCATGGACATGGGGTGTCCTAGTAGGGTATGGACATTGACCTATCAAAATACAAGGTAATTATTTATTAGGTAGGACCCAAAAATGTGGCATAAGCTTATAGTTTCCTTGGTCTTTTGGGATATTATCGGAGGTCCATGTTTGATTTCTCATAGATTGTGACCCCATTAATATATATAACTAGGAATGACTAGTATTTTATCTAGACTGATTAGTGTTAGGAATATTTTGACTACCTAAAGTGGAAATTGGTCAATTATCTGATGTTTTAGTTTCTAGAGGATGAAGTGATGATTGAGGTGTTCTATGTTTCCTCCCATCTGGGTTTGGGATGCTTCTTGATTGAAAATAAGAAGGTGATATCTTAGGGGACTAACCAGTTACCCCCCACGGGTGTAGCTATGCTACCCATGATTTGGAGCTATCATTGGTTGTTTTCTAACTAAAGCGGTGGTGACATTACATCATTAGAGAATGCATTTTTATTGTCAACAATTACAAGAGCTTAAGGTATATATTTTCTCAGTGTGACCTAATTCTATGGAAAATAGGTTTATTAAGTTTTTAAAGACTATGAATTTGAGATATCCTATACCTTAGGAAAGGGGAATGTTTTGTCTGATTATTTGATTGAAAATTAATAGAAGGATGTTTTTAGGAGTCCATAGATTCTTTCAGGGCGATGAAGGAGTTAATATCCTTACACCTAGATGAAACTGTGGTTAATGGGGAAGGTTTCTTATATTAGATGACAATAAAGTATTATATGATACAGCAGGTAGATAATCCTTAGTGGGGAGACCCAAAGGTGGTGGTGATGTATGACCATGTTTCCCTTGGTCCTGGTCTAGATGTATGTTCATAGGATGGTCAAAACCAAATGTTGTTTTAGGGGAAGTTTTTCATAATAGTGGAATTGCATGAGGGAGTCCTTCATGAGTTTCAAAGATCACATTTTACGGTATAACCATGAGTGTCTAAGATGTATCATGGTTTTAGGATGTGGTTTAGGCGTACCAAGATTAAGTTGTTGGTGGTATAGTTTTTGGCTTGATGTTTTGGTTTACCAGTAGGTAAAGGCTGAGTACATGTTCCTGGAAGTTTGTTATAGCCCTTGGATATTTCTAAGAGGAAGTGGGATGAAATATTGATGGACTTAATCATAGGGTTACCCCAATCTTATATATTTTGTGATTCTATTTGGGTGATCATGCATTAGTTAATGAAATCTAATCACTTTTAAGGATCAAAGAGTTAAACATCATTGATGTTTTGGAAAGGAGGTTATGGATGATGTGGTGCAACTGTAATGAGTTCCATGGTTCGTTGTCTCGAATTGTGATGATTGTTTAACCTCATGAGTCTGTAGAGGATTTCATCAGGATATTGGCACTCATTTGTTCCTCAAAACGTATTTTCACCCTCATATAGACTGGTATATGGATTAGACCATCCAAATGTTGGAGGTCATGTTGTGGGTATGCATCTTGGAATTTAAAAGATCTTGTGAAAATTAATTTCCTTTGGTTGAGTTTTCTTATAAAAATATATATTAATCATATATTGTAATATCCTATTTTGATGCATTTTATAGAAAACCATGTCGTTCTATGTTGTGATGGGATGATGTTAGGCAGTCGTTAATTATCAATCCTAATTTGGTGCAAATCATGATAGATAATGTTTAGATTGTGGGAAGATGAAGGTGTCTCAAGACCAACAAAAGTATTATGTTGATCATAGGAGGGCTCCCTTAGAGTTCAAGGTTCGGAACCACATGTTATTAAAGCTTTATCCTTGAAATGGGTATTGGAATTTTGGAAGAGGAAGTAATCTTTCTCCCTAGTTCTTGAGACCTTTTGAGTTGTTGGGTCATATTGGTGAGGTGGATTATCAGTTGGAACTCCCACCATGATTGGACCAGATTCATTACATCTTTCATGTCTCTCAATTTCACCTATATCTTCAAAATTACTCCAATTTAATTTATTGGGGAGAGTTTGAGATCTTGGATGACACGACATTCATGGATCGACCAGTAGAGATCCAAGATAATCAAGGGAAGGTGCTATGTAGATGGACCATTCCTTTGTTTTTTCTACTATGGAGGCACAGTGTCTTGAATGAGAGTACTTGGGAGTGAGATATATAGATTCATTCTCGATACCCATAGTTTTTTTTTGAGTTTTTAATTATTCTTTTTTTCTTGAATATGTGGTTTTTTATCATTTTAGTTTATGAAATGTTCTTTTCCTTGATATTTGATATGTGTTAATGCTTAAAAAATATAGATAGGGGAAAAACTATTTCTTAATCAATATGTGTTATACTATAAAACATTTTAAATCCATACACGTGAGTCAGTTCCACCAAAAGAGTATAATTTTTTGATATGGAAGATTTCATTCCTTGATTTGTGTGCTTGGGGACCATGTTGTGTGACAGTTGTGGAATTTGATGGCTTGGACTATGTGGGGGCTGAGATGGTGGTGTGAATGGTTATGTGAAAAGGTGGGGTATTTCAAATAGTTTAAAGGGATGTGGTCATGATTTTATGTAAAAAATACGGCTTGATGTTTGTATGATATATTGTAGTTGTGTTTTTCCTACAAGGAGATTCTTGAGAGGTGTCTCATAGTTTGGTTGTCTGGATGTATTTTGCCTTTTACTTTTCAGGTTTGATTTTGATTCTTAGGGATGAAAATATTTTTAGAGGTATCTAATGTAATATTTTAGACTTTTTAACCCATTAATTTGTGGTAATTATATTGGGGTAGGGGTTTATATGAGTTTTTGAGGAGTTTGGAGGGTAGAGGAAGGAGATTGAGTTGAGATTTCAACTTAGAGGAGTTCTATGACATGGAGACTAGGGATGAACCATAGAGGAGAGCGGTTACAGTTTAGAAGATTATAGGAGGTGTTTTGGGAGGTTCTTACATTTTTATCATGGCTACTCCATAGATCATGGATGCGGTGTTGGCCTCTGAGTTTTTTAGGGTGGAGAGACAAACTTCATTGTAGGGGATTAGGGTGAAGTTTTAGTGTTAATTTTATTTTTGATATAGTTGTGGCATGGAGACCTCAGTTAAGATGTGAAGCCTTGATGGTGAGTTTTAGGGATTCTGTTAATTTTTGGGTAGTTGTGCTATGGAACTGGGCTATGCTGTAGCCCCCATTCTATTTTTTGGGTTTTGTGGTGTAGCGATCTTGGATGTTTCATGGTCCATTCTCTTATTTTATTGAATCTGTAGCATGGAGATAGCCACGATTCTCAGAGGCTAATTTGAATAACCTCACTATGGCATGGTCCTTTCCATTACTCTAGATTAAACTCCATTTTCATTAGTTCTATGTCATGATGAAGCAGGTTTCACCATAGTATTATGTTTTATAGATCACTTATAAATTCCAAAACCCCCTCTAACCCCCTTATTCTTTTGGATTTTCTCTTTGTTCTTAGGTGACCCAAGAGCGTACCAAGGAGGTATTTCATCTCCAATTCATTGTCTTTCAAACCCCATTATTCAGGGATTGATATTTTGTGGTTTTGAGTGTGTCCCCACTTCTTCCCCCCCTCATTCTCCCTATTTCTCCATTTTGTTCATCTGGAAAAGGTTTCTATCAAGGGGAACATATTTTCTTAAAGTTTTTTGGTAATAATATATTATGGGGTGTTGCGTTTAGGGTGATCAAGGTTTTCCAATTCTTCAAAGTGTTTGGTTGTGGTATCCATATCATTCTAACTTTATACAGCAATTCAGGAAGCTCTATTTGAGGTAGGTGATTCTTCATTTCTCATCCAGTTGTAACATGTGGGAGGGTTTATTCTATTGTTATCTTTTGGGAAGATAGTATTCACTGGAATAACTAAGTTAAAAATTGTTTTAATTAAAATTAAAGGGGAAGTGGAATGAAATTCATGTTTTATCACTTTTTATATTATTTTAATTGAGATTATTCATGCTTGAGACATCATTGAAAATCATGTATATTGGGATCCTTTGTGTGTGCTAGAATTTGATGTGATTGTGAAACCTATTATTTTTGTGATTTCTTGATATCACAATAAATGAAGTAGGATAATAACATATATCTAGATAATAAATTAGTTACCACTAGATATTCAGTTTTTTTGAGAATTTCCTTGAAAAGTAAAGAGTAATGTGTTGATAATCTTCATGGTAAATCTGAAATATGTTTTGTGAATTTGTGATGTATGTTTGTGATGTGTGGTGGTGATTTTTGTTTGTGATGTGAGGTAAAATGTGATTATATGTGGTTATGTTATGTGATGGATGTGATAGTAATTGGTTGTGATGTGGTTGTTGTGATGATAATTAGAGGTGACATGACATGGTGGTAATTTGGGGCCAATTAGCATGGGAAGTTGGGTTGTTTTTATATTTGTGCAGTGTTGTGATAGTTTCTTGGGTTGCAATGGAATTAAATTTTAATGATGAAATAAAATAACCTGGGTTAAAATGGTTAATGAATTCTTGAATTAAAATGGGAAGCTTATATTAAATAGTTTATAATAAATGTAAAATTACTGGGCCGAAATGATGAAATGAATGGGTTGGGATAATGAATTGTTTGGTAATTAGAAATATGGAATTTTTCTTAACTTCAAAAGAATGGAATGTGGTTATTGTTTGGCTTGTTTGTGTTGTGTTTTTAATTTATAAGTGGAAGTGTAAGTGATGGGGGTTGTAAGGATTATGGTAATTTTTTGAGTTGGGATGAAACTCTTTTTGTGAACCATTAGGTTCAGATTGTGTGTTGAGGATACTATATATATTTTATATTCTCATTATTATTTCAATATAAAACCCACTCATATCTAGAAAATTTTGATGATAAAAAAATGTTTTGGGGGTGTTTTTCTAACATCCCGGTGGTGAGGATGGATGGTTGGCTACCCAATCTTCCCCGCTCCCTTTTCTAGGAAATTTTGATTTTTTAGGGAATGTGATAGCCAAAATCCAAAAGTGCATTGTAGTAATATTCGATGATAGAACTTATACTGGGGGTCATGCATGGTAGGGGAGGGCATGTGATTGATGTCTTTCATGTTCATGGTACTATACTATTTTGGTTATGGATGTGTTTGATACGTGATGTGATGGATCAGGTGTCTATGAGAAATATGTGATCTGATGGACCAGATGTTTCTGGGAAATATGTGATGTGATTGACTAGGTGTATTCAGAAAGGTTTCTAGATGAACGAGATGGGAGATCTAGGCCATTCGACATTGGGGTGTGAGAGCAGAAAACCAGTGTTAAAGTGGTGAATGGCACCCTTTTATTGATATGATTCTTATTATATTATTAAACTTGGGTGTGTTATTTGGTGAGCATTCCTTGGTGAGGACTAGATTGGTTAGTTAACCTATTTAGGTGCTATTGGTTCTTCTTTTTTTCTCATGGGTGCGTTAGTATGATATTTATCACATGTTCATGAGATACCTTGGGTGTGACATCACTGAGTATACTTATATACTCACCCAATGCATATAAATTTTTTTAGGTTTCTAGTATGACTACATGTACCGTGTTGGACATTATTAGCTCATACTTTTGGAGCTATTGTTGAGTCACTACTATAAGACTTTTCATTTCGGTATTTATTTGGAGATTCCTTATATTTATTTATATTATTCATGCATTGTAGGATGGTTTTGGTTATTTTATTTTATATTATGTAATGTATTTGATTGATAGTTGATATCCTCTCTCCTGATCCAATATTGTTATAGAGGGTAATGCCTCCCATATGTGATATTTTTATACCCTCAGTGCTTGTTTCCAACCTAGGGCTTATTGAAAGTGGGTCTTAGAGGTCATTATTTCTCTTACTTAATTTTTGGACCATGAGGGGTACCTTTAGAGATATGGGGTCATGAAATAGTTCTCATGATCTCATCTACTTGATATCACAAAATGTGAACTTCATGAGAAGATGTCTCAATGCTTATGTGACCCTAGCACCTGATATCCAAACATCAACTGTGTCCCATCAGTATGATTTATTTTGACTACAGAAAATATATTTAAGATTAATGTTATAATATATCAAGGTTATTACTATAGTAAGGAACTTCAATAACAATTTAATATGATGAAAAATCTAAGGACATTACCAAGTAAATAATGGATGAAAATGTATCAACACTATTATGGAAAGCTTAAAAACATGTATATCTAAAAAATTATACATGTAATGGTAATAAAAGTACCTAAAGGAGTTAGTTATAGGGAAACCAATCACAAAAATCCATATAACACTAGACTTAAATACTAATAACTATAAACATGATAGCTGTCACATGAGTATCATGATTCTACTAAGATTTGGGTTTAGTCAGGGGGTCTACCATGTTATCCACTATTACTACTCTGCTAACTATGACTTTACCTCTCTGAGTAAACTCTCTCAATAGTTGAAACTTAATAATTATATGATTTTTCATCTAGTGTGGTGTAGACTATTTTGAATTAACAACTATAATAGTATTATCATAGTATAATTCAATATTATCTTCACTTCTTGGTATAATTTCAAGCTCAAAAATAAATCTACATATCCAAAAAACTAATTTAGCTGGATATAAAGCCATTATATAGGCAGATTTTTTTGTAGAATTGGTGACCATAGATTGGTTCAAGCTTTTCCAGCTCACTATACCACTATTTAGGAAAAATAAATAACCTGAATTCAATTTTAGATCATCGTAATATATCTGTAAGCTAGTATTAGTGTATCCCCTCACAACTAGTTCCTCATATCCTCTATACAATATGAACATATCCTTTGTATGTATCAAGTACTTTTGGATAGTTTTTATAGCTACCTAATGTAGTTCTCCTAGATTGTATAGATATATTCCCACCATTATTAAAGTAGAGGCAACATCAAACCTAGTACATAACATGAAATTATAAAGTATAAGGGATTCTACTCATTCTTTCAATCCCATCCTCTATCTGTGGACACATCTTTCTGTAGAGATTAATGCCTCGTGACACTAGAAACAATCTTCTCTTATATTTTTTCATATTGAACCTTTTGAGTACATTTTCAATATATGTACTTTAAATTATCCCAATCATACTCTAAGAACTATCTCCATAGATCATTATCCCCAGAATATAGTCTTCTTCACATAAGTATTTCATGTAGAAGCATTCATTTAACCAAGCATTCACTAAATATATGACATTCACTTCATTTACCAATGACAATATGTCATGAATATATAATACTAGGAAAAATATGGCACTCTAACTAACCTTATAATGGACACATGGCTTGGTTTCATTATTAATGAAAATAAATTCTTTTATGGCATCATCAAAATTAACATTACATTATTGTGATTTCTATTTCAATCCATAAATATATATTTCAATGTTATATAATTTATTGGCACTATTTGACATAATATTACCTTTAGGTTGTGTCATATACACATCTTCAACCAACTTACCTTTTAAAAAATCATTTTGGCATCAATTTTTCCAAATTTCATAATCATGGAAAGCTGATATTGCAAGTAATATTTTGATGTATTTATGATTTGTGACTGGAGAGAAAGATTCATCATAGTCAATGCCTTGATGTTTCTTGAATCTATTCACTTATAAGGATGCAAAAAACACCTAAAAGTGGTAAAATTTTATTGGATGAGAGTATTTAGACTCATTGTCCTGTTATATTTTAAAAATACAATTTTTTTTCCACCTTTACTTGAATATTAATTTAAATTAATTTAACACTTTATCTAATTCAAAGAGTTCCCCTCCTCTTAATTAAGAAAGGAAACCTCCAGTCCTTTATTCCTTACAAATTTTGAGCACTCTATCTTAGCTAATACCTTCCAAAATACCTTTATAAAATCCCTTACCAAGTTTTATAGGCCTTATTTTCGGAATAATACAAACATTAGAGGTATTATGGTGTAATAAAAAGAGGTTGTTTAAGGAACATGTATCACTACTACAAAACATGCCTTTAATAGAGTTAGAAAAAAGAGATGATAAAGGTGGACTTTATCAGTGCTAAAACCGTAACACCCTAAGATTTGACGGTATGCTTATCTTTGAATAAAACATTGAATAATGTAGTAGCATGTGTTGTACGCAACTTCAAGTTCTAGCACACAGCACAACCAAACAAACTAGCCGTTATGAATAGTAATACCCACTTTTTGAAAATTCATGAATTTTATCTTTCAAAATGGACTTCATTTTTGGATTCGGAATATCAAAATTAGCTTAGGGTGATTTTTTGGTACTTTTCTGATAACTTTCATATTTTGATGAATAGTAAAAATTACTAAATTTTAATTAAAAACAAATTTTTAATCGAAATACTTAATAGTGATAAATTATGAATTTGAATGGGTTGGAAGTGTAATTAGATTATATTTTTATCATTTAATATAATTTCGGTCATTATAAGTAATTTCACATTTAATTTGACATAAACATGTGTCAATCTTTTGGTAGTTATTATTTCATAAAAACACACATTTTGTTTTGACAACAAGAATTAATTTTATGACTGACCTACAGGGATAGTCTGAGGGAACATGTGTGTAGACTATGGAGACTATGTTGTTGTAGTTTTTCATTTCATGATGTAATGTAAGACTTATGAATATATCTAGTGTTTCCAAGGCTACTAAACTAATTAGTCTTTCAAGACTTGATCTTTTGTGATCATGACAATGTTATTTAATAATGTAACAACTCTAGGTAACTTGGGTTGGGGCATTACCGTTGCTATCAGAGGAATTTTATTACAAACCTTGGAATCTAGATTTAGATAAACTCTGATTAGAGCACATATACCTAAGATGGACTTTGAATATTAGTATAGAAGAACTTCCTATAATTTTGATATTGTAGAGATTTTGTGAGTTTTACAAGAAATACCTCCCTATATGGATACAAGTAGGTAGAGGTGGCTCTGGCACATATGTACCTAGAGGTAAAACCCAAAAACACCTCTTTGAACTAGACTCAAACGAGAAATGGTGCACGACAATGGTCCTTGCTGCACTCTTGGTTACGACACTCCTAGGGGATATGCTTAGGATAATTATCATTTTCTTTACAAACCATCATGAAGGGTTTATTAGTATATACTTTCTCAAAGAAAACATTTTTATGATTATAGATTATATGCATAAACTGTTCAATTTATTTTAAGTGTTTTACATGTTTGGATTTATGTATTGTGATCCATAAAATAATCTAGTGTATTCCATTATATAGAAATGGAACCTAGTAGAAGGAATGGAAACTATATCAACGCATGCACTTCATGTAGGGATTTCCCTCCTACTCAAGATAATTATAGTGGAGATGGTGATACAACTGGTGATAATCAGCTTATCAATATACTGGGACAACTCACACAGGTTATGAATAATAACCTTACCCATATGTAGCACCCTGATCCACAACGTGGAGGTTAAATGTTAGACCACTTCTTGAGGAAACAACCACCAACATTAAATGGGGGTACAAATACACTAGTAGCTAAGCAATTGATAAATTTCTTAGAGAAAATATTCCATTCCTTGGGAAGTAGTGAAAGAGAAAAAGTTGTTATGGTACTTTACCGCCTCACTGGAGATGCTGATCAATGGTGGTCATTGATTCAAAACAAAAAGGAAGATGATTAAATATCAAATATGGAATAGAGGGAGTTTAAAGAGCTTTTCTTAGAAAGATACTTTCCTTGTGACCATCGAGAAGATATGTAAAGGCAATTTCTGAGTCTGAGGCAAAAGGAGGATGATAATGTCGTAAAGTATGAGGCTAACTTTTCAAGGTTAGTGAGGCATGCATCAGATTATATACCTATCCCAAGGAGTAAGATTGATCATTTCTTTGATGGGTTAAAACAGTTTATTCATCGAGAATTAGTCTCACAGTCCTTATCGTCGTACGAAGACATTGTCTCATGTGCTATCAAGATAGAAAATGAATTTTCTATGTTTTATGACATTAAAGAAGAGAAAGAGAATAAGAGATCTGCTGAACACTCTGGAAATGGAAATAAGGGGAATAAGGGAAAAGTTGAATATCCATCTTGTAGTAAATGTGGGAAGAAACACCCCGGTACTTTCTTGAAGGGAATGGGAGTCTGTTACAAGTGTGGTGAAAAAGGCCACCAAGCTCGTGATTGCAAGGGAAAGAAAGAAGTTATGATTGTTCAATGCTATAATTACAGGGAGATGGGGAATTATGCAAATGAATGTCCTAAGTGTCAGAAGAAATTACCTCAGAAAAGTCCAAGGGATGAATTCCAAGCTTCTGCTATCACTATTGCTGAGGTAGTAGCTCCGAAAGACATGGTGGCAGGTAATTTAATGGTTTCCTCAAGTTTATCAAATTCTTTATTTGATTCTAGATCATCGCATTGTTTCATATCTTCCTAGTTTTCTAAGAAAATTAGATATTTACAATTTGATTTAACAAGGGAGTTGTCAGTTATAACTTCTAAGGGAAGTATCATCGCAACAAAATATTTATTGTCATAAGAAGGAAGTTACTATTTTTGATGACGATGATTATGAACACCTTATATTTAGAGCAGAATCATCACTACCTAATTCTTATCCAGATCCACCCCCAGTAGCTCAACTAAATTTAATTATTGGGGAGGAAGAGAATGAAATAACTGTGGGTGAGGAAAGGAATGTTCAAATAGAGGATGTACCTATTGTGAAAGAATATTTGGATGTGTTTCTAGAAGATTTACCTGGACATCCTCCAGAACGAGAAATTGAGTTTTCGATTGACTTAATTCCGGGTTCAAGGCCCACATCGAAGACCCCTTATAGAATGGAAACTATGGAATTAGTGGAAATAAAGAAACAACTAGAGGAATTGAGTAATAAGGGATTTATTCACCCTAGTTTTTCTCCATGGGGAGTCCTTGTACTTTTTGTTAATAAGAAATATGGATCTATGAGGTTGTGCATTGACTACAGGGAGATCAATGCTATAACAATAAAGAAAAAGTATCCCCTACCTCGCATTGATGATTTATTCAACCAACTTCATAGAGAAAAATAATTTTCAATGATAGAACTTCGATCTGGGTATCATCAGTTGTGTGTAAAGAAGGAAGACATTCTGAAAACAACATTTCGAACCCGGTACGGGCATTACGAGTTTACAGTAATGCCTTTTGGGATGACTAATGCACCCTCTGTTTTCATGGATCTAATGAATAGAGTTTTAAATGAATATCTTGATGACTTTGTAGTGGTATTTATCAATGATATCTTGGTATACTCAAAAAGCTACGAAGATCATGAAAATCACTTGCACATTATCCTGAAGACTCTTATAAGACATGAATTATATGGGAAGTTTGGAAAGTGTGAATTCTGGCTTCAGGAGATTTATTTTCTTGGCCACATTGTTTCTAAGGATGAAATCTCTATTGATTCTTCTAAGACAAGATCAATCAAAGAATGTCCAGCACCAACAAGTATAACTGAGGTATGTAGTTTGATTGGTTTAACAGGTTATTATCGACGTTTCGTCCATAATTTTTCCCGATTGGCTAACCCATTAATGAATCTCACATGTAAAGGGGTTAAATTTTTTTTGGAAAAATATTGTGAAGAATGTTTTGAAGAACTAAAGAGAAGATTATTCAATTCTTCTATATTGACCCTACCAACAGGGAATTATGGGTTTGTTATTTATAGTGATGCTTCAAAGAAAGGAATTGGTTGTGTCCTTATGCAGAATGATAGGGTTATTGCCTATGCATCATGACAACTAAAAATTCATGAGAAAAACTATCCTACTCATGATATTGAGTTAGCAGCTATAATATTAGCTTTAAAGATATGAAGACATTATCTCTATGGTGAAAAATGTGAGATATATAATGATCAAAAGAGTTTGAAGTATATTTTCTCACAGAAAGAAATCAACATGAGGCAAAGATGATGGATTTAACTACTCAGGGATTATGATTGCACGATACACTACCACCCAGGGAAGGAAAATAAGGTGGAAGATGCTTTGAGTAGAAAGGATCATGGAGTTTTGAGCAAGATGAGAGTTGAAAAGGATCATATATATATGGATCTAGTGAAGATGGATATGGGAATCACCATGGAAGGTGAAACATTAATACGTTTTCAAATGGTTTCCAATCCATCTTTACTAGAAAGGATAAATAATTCTCAGATCAGTGATGAAGAGTTTCAAAAGAAGATTAAAAATGCGAATGGTGGGAGATTGAGTGACTTTGAGAATGAAGATGTAATTTTGAAATTTGGGAAGAGACTTTGTGTTACCGATATACCTGGTCTAAAAAGGGAATTGTTGGACGATATTCATAGTTCCAATTTCTCTATATAGTCTGGGAGCACCAAAATGTACAGATATTTGAAGGAACATTTTTGGTGGGACAACATGAAGAGGGAAATTTCTGATTTTGTGTCACGATGTATGGTTTGTCAACAAGTGAAAGCTGGAAGGAAACAACCTGGAGGAGTCATGGAACCTCTTCCCATACCTGAGTGGAAATGGGATAATATTACGATGGACTTTTTCATGGGACTACCAAAGACTTCTTAAAGAAATGATGCAATATGGGTCATTGTTGATCGTCTTACCAAGTTAGCACATTTTCTTCCTATAAGAGAATATTTACCACTTAAACATTTAGAAAAACTATATATTATTGAAGTTGTAAGACTTCATGGAGTACCACTATCGATTGTTTCTAATTGTGATCCCCATTTTACATCATGATTTTGGAAAATACTTCAGAAATCCCTAGATACAGATCTTTATTTGAGAACTTCCTACCACCCCAAAATTGATGGACAATCAGAACAGAATATTCAAACCTTAGAAGACTTGTTGAGATCCTGCTCACGTGACTTTTAGGGTATGTGGGATCAATATTTACCTTTGGTAGAATTTTTCTATAACAATATCTTCCATTCAAGTATTCAGATGACACCATATGAGCCGTTATATGGAAAGAGATGTTGCACACCAACCTGTTGTGATGATGTTGGTGAATGAAAACTCGTAGGCCCAGAACTTGTGGAGGAAACGATGAAAAAGGTGAAGGTAATCCAAAACCACATCAAAGCATCTCAAAGTAGGCAGAAGAGCTATACTGACAACTGAAGGAAGGATTTGGAAATTCAGGTAGGAGATCAAGTTTTCTTGAAGGTATCTCCATGGAAGGGTGTTATAAGTTTCGGTAAGAAGGGAAAACTGAGTCCTAGGTACATCATACCATTCGAAATTCTAGAACGAATTGGGGCTGTAGCTTACCGTTTGGAAATACCACCAAGTCTCTCCAAAGTTCACGATGTGTTCCACGTATCACTGTTGAGAAAATACATTCCTGACCCAAAGCATGTACTCACCAACGAGGAATTAAAACTGGAACCCAATCCGTCTTATTGCGAAGATCCCATTAGGATTCTTGATACCAGAGAACAAGTGCTTGGAAACCAGACAACTCGTCTGGTAAAAGTTCTATGGAGAAACCATAAGATGGAGGAGGCATCGTGGGAACCCGAGGAACTTATGATGAAGAACCACCCGAGTCTTTTTACGCAGTAATATTATAGAAATTTTGAGGATGAAATTATTTAAAGAAGGGGAGAATGTAACACCCCAAGATTTGACGGTACGCTTCTCTTTGAATAATACATTGAATAATGCAGTAGTGCGTGTTGTACGCAACTTCGAGTTCTAACACACACCACAACCAAACAAACTAGCCGTTATGAATAGTAATACCAACTTTTTGAAATTTTATGAATTTTAATTTTCAAAATGGACTTCATTTTTGGATTTGGAATATAAAAATTAGCTTAGGGTTAATTTTTGGCACTCTTTTGATAACTTTCACATTTTGATGAATAGTGAAAATTACTAAATTTTAATTAAATGTTTTTTAATCGAAATAATTAACAGTGATAAATTATGAATTTGAATGGTTTGGAAGTTTAATTATATTATATTTTTATCATTTAATATAATTTAAGTAATTCTAAGTAATTTTACATTTAAATTTGACATAAACAAGTGTCAATATTTTGGTAGTTATTATTTCATAAAAACACGCTTTTTGTTTTGACAGCGGGAATTAATTTTAAAATAATTTCGGCCACTTCTATGTTTTGAATTTATAAAAATGGATCCCATATTTATTATCAGTATGCCCAAATTGTGTAAATAGGTAACTTTTATTTTTAGACATTACGAATAATTACTTCGGTAAATATTTTATTTACTGTGGTTAAAGGGTAAATCAGGAAAATAAGGGTAACAAAAAAATATAATAATTATATAAATTTACCCTTAAACGTGTTATAATGCTATTTGTTGATACATATCGAACCATGGTCATAATTGGGTCTATTTTGGGACCCCATGGATCCACTTGTAAGTGATAATGACACTTTATAATAATTAAGTTAAAGTAAATACAAAAATGACATAAGTATATATATTTTAGAAAAAATTTTTTTACATAGGTTTACATATGTTATCTTTTCGACTATAAATATTAATTAGAAAGATATAAAGATTTCCTAAATAATGGTATTTTATTTATAATTTTTAGACATTAAATAATTAAATTTATTTGTGACACAATAATGATGCAGTATTTCCCTTATTAATGAAAGAATCAAATAATTGGTATTATAAATGTTAAAATAAATATAATTTTAAAGTTTTGATGACATAAAAGAATTTTATCAGTTAGTAAGATATGTTAGGATTTCTTAAATTAATTTATTTCTAATTAATAAAGTTTTTAGGACTTTAAAAAAATCAATTATTAAATAGTGTCAAAATTGATATAAAAGAGTTTTTAAAGCAAATATTATATTATTAATTGATATAATATTCCTAAAAATATGAGGTTCAGACAAAGGACTTATATGATGATAGGTATGTCATTAATGAACCACTTGGGGTTCTCTTGGCAGTTTATAGTAAGTTTATTAAACAAATAATATAAAAATACAAAGAGACATGGTAAATGACAAACTAATTAACTAAGAGTTAAATCTAAAAGATAAGGTTAATATAGTGACTCAAACCGGTCTAAAACTTATTGGTTGAGTTTATTTAGACCCATACCCACATTATCATCTAAATAAATCAGTTTGGAACCATTATAAACCGAATATTAATTTATTATAAAATAATATTTTAAGTTTTTCTTAAGGTGCCCCTCACCCCACTTATAAAAGGGAACCCCCTTCTATCAAATTCATACCTTCAAATCCTTTTGGTTCAGCCAAAACCTGCCCAAATATACTCTCAACTTCCCTCAATTCATCCTAGATGCCTTAATTTAGTCATAAAGTAAACCTATGGAGCCCTTTAGATCAAATTAAAAGGAAAAACCTGAAGAAGAGGTAATAATTTCACCACCCTCTTTCAAGTTCCTTTCTTCTTCCACTTCCTTTATCTTTGTTGTTTAAATTATAAAATAAAAACTCCAGTATCTTATATATACTATGATTTTATTATAAATATGGTACAACCATATTCATTATTCTATCCATCCTTTGAATGACATGTCACTATACGTGTGTACGTACGACTTACCGTCTCCACGTCGTGGTGTAATTGTTATTCAATACATTATTATTTGGATGGGTATAATAATGATGTGTAATTAATGTAAATAATAAATATAACATGATAATGATTCTGTATATATGATATACCATCCAATTATATATTATTTTAATATCAAAAGAATGATATTGTCACTCGTGCATACATACGGATTACCGTCTCCACGAACGTGATGAGATTCATTCCCCATCGTATCCATTCAAGACTAATTTTCATTTGATGATTAAAAATAATGTTAAAAGACTTGATGTAATTCTGGATATGAATAATATAAAACCTATCCATAACAAACAAAACTTATGTAACAAAACATATAAAATAAAACGAGTAAGTGAACACCCGAAACGACGATAATACTAAAATATTACTAACAATGTAATATTAGAAGATAATATATGATATCATATTAATTTATATGATTCTTGTATAATTTAATAATTATTATTTTACCATTATACATGAGTTTAACCTACCCTCGACCAAGGAAAAGTACAAGGTAAGAGTTTATTTCACAATCTTTTCATTATCCGAGGTTGTATATACGTAATTATCTACTGGGACCTCTTTATCATCAACATCCATGTTTCTTAAAAATGTATTCCAATTTTTTTTACTATTTACTAGAATATGGGTTAAAGTAATTTTTACCCTTGTTTGACTTTTTATAAAATTGTTTGAAAGGAATCTTTCCGTCGTTTCCAAACAAGGTCCTTTTTTACCTTTTCGACAAAAGTAATGAAAGAATGTCTTTTTAACTTATACAGCGGGTGCAACTATTTTCCGCTGTTATAAAATTTCCGATGATTCCCTTAAAATATTATAAGAATATTTTCAAAGTAAATATTTTCATTAATAATTATGTGACTTTTAAATGATTTCAAAAAAAGAGATATTTCTCTCAAATAGTTTTGATTTCATCTATGTCCACATCCATTGATGGATTTTAAGCTTATTTGAAGTTGATTTATTTTGATACAAAAATTCCATATTGTATTGAAGGTTTTGTCATATTTTTGAATATGGATGTGTTATTTTTATACCATTCATGGTTTATAAAAAAATTATTGACATTTCGTATGCTAGTTTTAATAAAAATGTTTATGTGATGTTTAAACCTGTTCATATGAGGAATACATTGGACTTAGTAAGTGACGGGTGGATCCCGCTATAGCTCCTCGATGCATCGGTAGGTCTCATGAGACAAACTAGTGTCTTGGCATAAGGCCTTGACAAAATCTTATTTGTAGTCTTGGAACAAGGCCTTGACTATGCAGTTATGATAGTCTGACATTATGAATTCCTTCATTATGAAAGTGGTTATTGATATTGTATGTGATTATTAGACTAGTATAATTTCTATGTGAATAAGTAAATGGAATTATTTAATTTTATTTTTTCCATATTATGTTGAAGTTTATGTTTTAAAGGCTTTTGTTTTAGTTATACATTGACTTAAATGTTTATGCTTATTTATGAAAGTTTCATCTATATTGCTATCCTTACTGAGCATCTGAGATCCCCCTTTCTACGATTTATTTTTCCCTGGATGTGAAGAAGTATTTTATGACTAACCTATAAGGATAGTCTGAGGGGATATGAGTGTGGACTATGGAGACTATGTTGTTGTATTTTTTCACTTTATGATGTAATGTAAGGCTTATGAATGTATCTAGTGTTTCCAAGGATACTAAACTAATCGGTCTTTCGAGACTTGATCTTTTGTGATCATGCCAATGTTATGTAATAATACACCAACTCTGGGTAACTGGGGTCAGGGAATTACAAAAACAAGCGCTGATAAAGGAAACCATTTATCAGTGTTTTTTATCAGCGATAAATGATACCCTTTATCAACTTTTTTTAGTGCTGATAAAGGCTATCCTTTATCAATGATTTATTTTTAGTGTTGATAAAGGGTAAATTTATCAGCAATTTATTTTTAGAATCCATAAATGGATCCTTTATTAGTGCTGATAAAGGTTTGAAAAAAATAAAAAATAAAATAAATAAAAAACAAAAATGAGTTTATTAAAAAAATATTAATTTTTTTATTAATTTAATAATTATTGATAAAAATAGACAAACTAATTATACTATCTATAAATTATAAATATTAATAAATAGTATATATTAAATATATTTATATATGTAAAATGAAAATTAAACAAATAAAAATTAAAAATAAGTAAATTTAGAAAAATATTAAACATTTTGTTAATTAAATAATTGTTGATAATGTTAATAAATAATATATATTATATATATATATATATATATATGTGAATGTATATAAATATGATTTATATAATGATTTTTTTTATGATTTACATTAAATAGTTAATATATTTATTGAATAATGGTTTATAATTAAAAATTAATATGAATTAAAAATTCTAACTAATTGCATAGAGTAATGGACATAATTGAATGTTGTTTGATTGTTCAATTTAACATAAATCAAATGTATATTATATTGATTTTTCATACACATATATAATTAATTAATGCATTTTTATATACATCACACACACACGAATATTTATGTAAATAATGAAATCTTATATAAAATCACATACACCAACTATTTAAGTAATTTATTCAAATTTTAGTATTCATTTTAGAATTTCATTATAAAATGACACATTTAATATATTATGTTTTCAATCTATAAATTTTATTTATTTATTGTTAATATCATTAAAGTTAGGTATTATTTATTCATTTTTTATATGTTTTATGTTTTTTTGAATTTAATCAATTTCTATTATTTATTTTATTTATATTTGTTTACTATGTTTTAATATTCTCAATATGTATCCATCTTTATTTCAATATATATCCACATTATTTAAATAATTTATATTTAATTAATGAAAATTATTCATTTTTTCAATATTGTTAAAGTGTACTCATTTTTAATTATCCAATTTCACTCATTTTTAACATGCATGCACTTAAAATTAAATATTCATTAATAATGTTAAAAATATATTTGTAAACAAATATCTATAAATAAATATATTTATTAATAAACATATTTATAAATTTATATTTACTATATTTTTAGATTTATAATTCAAAATAAATTAATATTATTTTTCTAAAAGTATTTATATAAATATAAATAAATAATTATAAATATTTAAATAATTATAAAATTATAATAAATTAATTTAAATAGTGAATATATTTACTATAATTATATTTATTTATATTTATCAAATATATATATATATATATGTTATATATTTATAAGAAATTTATATATATATATATATTTATAAAACAAATAAATAAATAAATAAATAAATAAATAAATATATAATTATATAAATATATTTATAATGATATAAATATTATTTTTTTGAAAAGTATTCATATAATTACAAATAAATAATTATATATTAAAATAATTATAAAATTACAATAAATATATTTAAATAAATAACATATTTACTATATATATTATATATATATATATATAATTATATAAATATATTTACAAAGTTTTTTATTTATAATTAGAATTATAAATCCTTTACCAGTGTTTAAGTAAAAAGCACTGATAAAGATAGAGATTTATCAGTGCTAAAAAAGCGATGATATATATACCTTTTTATCAGTGCTTATTAAATTATCACTAATAAACAATATCCTTATTAGTGATGTTTTAAAAGCACTGATAAAAGTGTCATGATCTATTTTACGAATCATAACCATCATGAACCAGTTCATGATACCCAAATCTCTCCATGGATGCCACCTATTGTCGATGGTCCTCGTTGTCAAATCCAAGCTGGAATCTAGGCTAGAATAAAGGCTTCGACTATTCCAAGGCTCAAATCCAATGCGCAAACAAAAACAAGGGCTGAACAAAATCAAGGTTTTTTGATATCTCTACTTTCACTCAGTTAGTCACTAAACCCTCTTATCCCACATCTGTGTATCCCAAAAACTCCAGTTGTAGTATCCTATATTAAAACAAACCAAAATTAACTATTTTTTAGATATATTAAAGTATTATCTTCCCTAATAGCATGTGGCTCTCCTTGGGACAACATTGGTACTATGAAACTTGAAATATATCAAACCCAATGTTGGGTCATGTTGTTGTGAGGTATAACAGGCTATTAGTACCTATATTCCATGACATCTATTTCTTTAAAATCAATAACTTTTAAAAAATTCATCCATATTGCGGTCAGTGTTGTCATTGGTCTGGAGTATTACTTCAAAAATCACTTTGGAAACACTTTTTCAGATTTCTATTGAGAAATTAATGTGTTATGATTTTCTTGATTCACCGATAAAACAAATAAAACATTCAAATCACCAGTCATAGACATCTCGAATTGTACCTCATATGATCCACAAAAAAATTGCACATTGATTTGTCCAATCCCCAAACATCATGTCTTCAAAATATATGAGTAACAACATCCTTTGATAATTTTTATTCTTGATGTAGAGGCTATGATCAACTCTACCTCGCTAAAAACAAATCTTTCTTAGGTATTGATCCAACCTTAAATACTAGGTCCTTAGTGATTTATTTATCTTGTACAAATAGTTATTTAATTGGGAGACCTTTCTCTCATTTTCATCCATAATAAACCCATAAATTTTCGCAATGTATTCACCCTTAATATCTCCCTTTAGGATCATATATTTGATATCTATTTGGTATACTTTTAAATATATTTTTACTTAAATAGACAATAAAATTCAAATAGTTTCTAATTGGGATATGAGAGTAAATTTATCATTAATATAAATACTTTTGATCTAGGAATTCCCCTTATACACTATACAATCTTTATTTTGATACAATTTTCCATAGTTAATGAGTTTATTACAAAACACCCACATGGTTCTGATAATATTTCTGTCTAGCAGCCTTGGTACAGTTTCCTATATAACATTGTTCTTTTTTGAATCAAGCTCGTCATGCATAGATTAGATTCAATTATCATCCTTTTCAGTCTCTCCAAATTATTCAGTCTATACTTTGGAAAAAATGAGGTTTTTAAAGTCTTACTCCTTCGAGTTTTCACCAAAACCATATGATTACTAATTAAATTTTATTCATTGATTTTAGCCTTGATTTTATTTATACTAGTACAATTGTCATCCTCATCAACTTCATCTCCTAAATAGTTATTAGTGATGTTTTTTTCTTGAGACTCATCCCCATATCTTTTATCTTTCTTGTATTACTATGAGTATTATTCATCCCTTGAATGAGTACTTCTTATATTATTTCAAGTAACCTCGGTGCATGTCCCTAAGGGTAAATTCCTGGGAGATGAGTTGATGAGGATGAAAGTTGTCTAAAACTTTCACCTTTGAATGAATTCAAAGGATAACACCTACCACATTGGAATTGTTTGTATGTCAGGAATTTCCTTGATGTCATGCATATAGAAAAAATGTATTTGATAGTGTTATTGGAACGTTACTAAATGTTTATGAAAAAATAAAATGTAAAAAAAATGTGAGGTTGGACATGATTAACATAGGGATAAGGGAAGAGTTGATACTGATAAAGGGTAAAAGGAAAATTTTCTTTCTCTAGTATCTTACACTCTCTCTAGATAAGAAAAATTCAATTTTGTCTTTTCCTTAATAGTGTAAACGTTCGATAGGGGTATTTATAAAATATCAATAATGTCGTGTCAATGACTAATTTTCAGTTACAAGGACTAAAATAACATTACTGTCATGTTTTGATGCAAGATTTTATGTCTTTTGCTTTTTATTTCATTCTACCTCAAAATGACTAATTAAATGTTTGACTACCCATGAATAAAATGTATTCTTCACATGGTGATGTTACCAATCCCTCGGAATAACAAACTATAATTAAAGAAACCATTTGGGAAGATTTAAATTTAATTTTGTGATATAATTTATCAATTTTATCAAAAAATTATATAATGAATTATTGATTTAATTTTCATTATTCCTTACAGAGTTAGTTTATTTAAAATGAGTAATGTCTATCATTCAATAGTTTATTCACCAAAACTTCCACAAACTTCTTCTCTCAAAAAACCTTTTCACCCATGAAGTGTTGAAAATTTTCACTTTCCTTTAAGTTACCTCCATTAAGTTTGCAGAAAGAGAAATTTTAGTAATTTTTCCCAATCATAGAGGTAATCTTGATGTTTACACATTAAAATGATTTTCTATAAAATTTATGTATTATTTTATATTTATGTTTAATTTATCTCTTTTTATTATTACTCACATAAGATTTTTTTGTTATATTTTTGAATTCTTTTGTTCGAGTTGGGGTGGTCTATCCATCTTTCATGCCTTTCTGCACCAAAACATCCCCAAAATTCTTCTCCCTCAAAACATTTTCACCCCTATAGTTTTGGAATTTACCACTTTCATTCAAGTTCCCTCCACTTCCTTTTTAGGAAGGGAAACAATGTAACCTCCTCTCAATCATATAGGTAATCTTGATGTTTACACAGTAAAACCATTTTCCATATAATTAATGTATTATTTAATATTTATTTTTAATTTATTTCATTTTAGTATTACTCACATAATAATTGTTTTCTTATATAGGTGAATTATTTTATTCGAGTTGGGGTGGTCTTTCCATATTTTATGCCTTTCTGCACCAAAAATTCTACAGACATCATCTCCCTCAAAACTGTTTCACCACTGCAGTGTTGGCATTTATCACTTTCATTCATATTCCCTCCACTCCTCGATCACAGTGGTAATCTTGATGTTCCCATAGTAAAATCATTGTCCATATAATTAATGTTTTAATTCATATTTATGTTTAATTAAATTTTTTAGTATTACTCATATAATAAATGTTTTCATATACATGTGGATTCTTTTGTTATAGTTGGGGAGGTTTCTTTAAATATTCTCAAGCTCATGAGATATTTAAATTAAATCCTAAAACTGAGATAATGATAGTAAGGAAATGTGTCAAGAATTCATAAAACCATCATAAAAAGGTGAATTACTAATACTAATTTTATTAATATTTTCATCATTTTATCTAATTTTTTTTATTTAATTTCTTTATCATTTTTATCTAATAATTATTTAGTATTTTTCACATATCTTTTAAGAAGTAATATTTTTCTTTCAACTATCTATAACAAGATACAAAAGGAATAAAATGTTCCTTTCTACAAATTTTACTGTGCCTTCCATTTTCTTTCTTTTTCAACTTTCCAAAATTTCATATTGAGTCTATGTTCTTAGATAAACAACTATTCTCATTGAAATCCATAAGAGTATAGATTGCTAATGTACATATTACGTTGACTTCATGTGATATAATGGGAACTTGAGATTCCTCTGCTCTTTTGGATTTCAATAATCAGATAGGCTTTTTTGGATAAGAACATCGACTCAATTTTCAGTGTTGGGTGTTTAAAAAATAAAGTCTTTGGAAATCATGGTAACATTAACATTTTAGATTTTTTTGAGACTTTAGTATGTGTAGGAAACATCCAAACCTTACTATGACACAAAGTGTGATCAATATGGCTCCAAGTAAATCTTTATTTAAAATTGAAATAAATTTTAGTAAAATGAGAAACTAACCTACTAAAAACTGAAAAAACATTCATATTATTATGATACTTTAGGAAAATGATCTATAATTCAGGTGTGCAAGAATCAACTGCACCTCAATCCGATGCACGGTGTCACCGGTATGGCTCTAAGTGAATCTTTATTTATAATTGGTATAAATTCTATTAAAAAGGACAACCGTCCTACTCAAAATTGAGAGAAAACATCCATATTATTTTCATACTTTAAGAAAACTATCCATAATCCATTTGACACATGTAGGAAGTAGACTCACCACAATTCGACACATGATGTGCCTGATATGACTCAATGCATCTGTTATTAGTTTAAAATTAACATTTTAGTTTAAAAAGTATCACTCCCTAAAAACTGATCAAACACAGTATGATTTTATTGATAATTTAGGGAATTGATTCATAAATCATTTTTGATGTGAGAGAATTAGTCTCATGTCAAACCAATACACGATGTGATCGGTATGAGTCAAATTGCGTGTTTTAAGTTTAAAATGAAATTTCAGTAAAAAAGGAAAGCGATGTACTAATAAATGAGAAAAAACATTCATATTTTTTTCATAATTTTGGAAAAAAATCCATATGTAATTTGGGAAGTATAGGAATCAGCCGCACCTCAATCCGAAACATGGTGTGATCGGTATGACTCCAAGTGCATCTTTATATAAAATTGACATAACTTTTATTAAAATGGACAACTGACCTATTCAATACTAAGAAAATGAATTTATATTGTTTTTATTCTTTAGGTTAAGGATCCATATTTCATTTGAGATGTTTAGGAATCATCCGCAACTCAATCTGATACATAATGTTCCCTGTATGAATCATATTGCCTGTTATCTATTCAAAATAGAAATTTTAGTTAAAAAAGTCACTCAAAAAATAAAAAATAAAAAAATACTTATATTTTATTGATAATTTAGGTTAATGATTCAAAATTAGTTTTTTACATGTAGGAATCAGTCTCAAGTAAATCCCACACATGAAGTGACCAATATGACTCAAAGTGCATGTTTCCAATTTAAAATGAAATTTTAGTAAAAAACATTTGGGTTGTTTCATTACATTAGGGAAATGATCCATTATTTATTTAAGATGTGTATGAATAATCCTCACCCCAATCTGATGCATGGTGTGACCGATGTGATTTAAAGTGTGTCTTTTTATTTAAATTTGACTTCAATTTTAGTAAAAAGGACAACTAACCTACTAAAAACTGAGAAAACACGTTTTGATTATTTTTATACTTTAGTAAAATTATCCATAAGTCATTTATGATGTGTATGAATCATCCACACCTCAATATTACACAAGATGTGCCCGATATGACTCAATATGTCCATTATCAGTTTAAAATTTACATTTTAGTTGAAAAAGTTTCACTTATTGAAAATTGAGAAAACACATTCATATTGTGTTGATAATTTTTGAAATTGATTCATAAGTCATTTTTTACATGTAAGAATTCGTCTCACATCAAACTGAGACATGACGTGACTGGTGTGTGGTAAAGTGCATGTTTTCTGTTTAAAAAGACATTTTAGGAAAAATGAAAAGTGACATACTCAAAAAAAGAGAAAACACATTTGGATTGTTTTTAAACATTAGAAAAATGATCCAAATTTCATTTGAATTGTGTTGGAATTAGTCTAACCTCAATTTGATGCATGTTGTGACTGGTATGACTACAAGTGTGTCTTTTTTATTTAAAATTGACATTAATTTTCATAAAATTAACACTTTATGTTAATTTATTTCTTTATATTATTACTAACATAAGAATTGTTTTATTATACAGTTATGTTCTATTTCTTGAGTTGAGGTGGTTTATTCAAAAATTACATGATTCATAATTAGGATCAAAAGACAAAGGAATATTTATGTTTTTGAATGCATGTAATATTTTATACTTATGTGATTGTATAAACCAATGTTTTCAAGGTGTATAATATAGTGTTTTTTCATGTATTTTTGTTTCAAATTAAAATAAATATTAATTTTTTATTTTTAAATGATTTTTTGATATCTAGTGCGTTTTTGGTGTTACAGTGTGCTGTTACAACAAATTTTATTAGAGTTGTAGTGTGATGTTATAGTACAATTCATTATGGGTCTTTATGAGTAATTTTAAAAGTAATGATAAAGGATCCCTTTATCTGAACTTTTAAAATCACTGATAAAGGTACCATTTATTATCACTTCAATAAGCATTGATAGATCTCTCTATTATCAGTGCTAAATAAAAGTGTTGATAAATGTTTTCCTTTATCAGCACTTTTAAATGTTCTGATAAAGGATACCTTTATCAGGTTTTTTTATTGCCAATAAAGGACCCCTTTATCAGATCTTATTATACACCAATAAAGGTCCCCTTTGTGATCAGTTTTTAGCACTGACAAAAGACTATGAATTTTAATCTCACTTGAGTAGTCAACAATTCTCTAGTACTAAAAAAGGTAATTTCTAGCATTGTTTATGGCCAGTTTTTTTGTAGTGTATTACCTTGGAATAAGTTTTTTAATTTTATTTATTCTATTAGCTCCTTTAAATATTATTTAACCATAATAAAAAATTACATAAGAATATTCCATATAATGAGTTGTTATTATGTTAATTTAATAACCTATATACATCATCTCTTCCATAAAAAGATAAATGAAACCATCTTTCGTGTGTACGATTGACCACCACATCACGAATCAATATAATTTGTTTTCCATCACCACCTATCGTGGATGGTTATAATGATGAAACTATTATAAATATATATGATATTAATGACATAAAAATAATTATTAAAATATAAAATATCATTTATTTTCTTTCATTTCCATCCATTGAAAAATGATAACGTCATTCGTGTGTACGTGTGGATTACCACCTCTATGAAGCGATGTGATTAATTTTTCATCAACTCATCACATAGTTGGTATATGTAAGTTTATTTATGAATATATTTTGAAATTTTTGATATAATAATGAAAATTATTTATATTTAAAATAATACTTACCTTTTCTCCCTCATTTCCTTTGAAAAATTGCAACATTACTCATACGTATATACACCTTACTGTCTCTATGATTGTGACGTAGTTCAGTTTTCATAACCATATCTCATGGTTGGTTTTAAAATTATAATTAAATTATAAAAATTATTATTATGTCATGATTATTATTTTTTATATGATGTAACAATTAAGCTTTTTACCACGGTGAATATACTGAATTCATTTTTCAATTAGTAACCGAACGTCCTCCAAACATATGACCTAAACTTAGCTGATTATGTAAAAAAATAAAAAAAGATGATAAATGGAATAAAAGGGATAATGATAATAAAATATACATGGAAAATTTAATTAATCCATTAAATTATGAATATAATTTAATTATATTGGAGTAAAAGAACATACGATGCTAGATGGTATTTCAGTTAAGAGACTTTCTTTTAAAAAACCTCTTTTAATGTTTCCATTACAATTCTTTTTCCTAATTGTCCATATTAATTTAAATTCTTAAAGAAAATTAATATTTATGGATAAATGGATTCTAAAGGTCATTTTAAAAATTATTTTACATTGTTTATGATGGTTTTAAAAGTAATATTTTTTACATTTTCCATACAGGTGACTTTGGACACTTTTTACCAGTTTAATAGGATTTTTTTCTTCAATATATACAACATGAATGGAATTTCCTAAAATCAAGATTTTTCACTTCCCTGAAGATTCATTTAAAAATTTCCGTGGTTATTTTCAAGTGAAATCATATCCATAATATTTTAAGAATTTTTCACTTTAAGGAGTCTTTAAGAGAAATGGGAATTTCGCCCTTTTTTTGTGAAAATATAAAGTGTTTTTATTATGTGTTAAAAAGATTATTTTATGAATTTTATTATGAAAATTTTCAATATTAAAATTAGTTTGTTTTTGATATGGTACTTGAGCATTATAGATGCTGATGGGTGATCCCATTATAAATTATACAATGTGTGATCACAATATAAATTATACGATGGGAAAGATTGATACAACTTATATGATGAGTGAACCCAATATAGCTCTATAATTAATTGATTAATATTCCGTATCTTCAAAGGAAAAAATTAGGGAGCTAAATGGGAAGGTTTTTCTAACGAATTTAACTAGGATTCAGTTATTTCTGAGATGATTTTAACATAGGGTTGGAATATAATGCTCTAAGTTTCCTATATGGATTTTTATTTTATTACTATGGGGTTAATTTTTTTTTGAGATAAATGTTTATTTTACAAATGTATTTGATTTATTTTATACTCTCAAAGAATAATAGAGAAAATGTAAACATTTTTTGGGTTTTCATGTTTTCACTAGACTAACAGATATATTTTTTTTATATCCCCTACTATGTTTTTGAGATCGTCCCATATTTCCAAATATTTTTCATTGGGTTTGAGGATGAGATGGAATAATGATGAAGAATTAATATGGAAAATGAAAATATGGATATCATGGGAATAATTATCACTTAAATACAAGGGTATTGATATGTAAGTGTATATCATAAATCACTAAAACTTCAAACCTAAAATTTCCTTGGGCATGTAGGTGATTTGATATTTAAATTTTATGTTTTATGTTTTAGATGAATAAAATAGGGTCATTTTTATCAGTATCAAGACCAAAATGTAAATATTATTTTTTAGCACCAAATTGGGAGTATGGGTTTGGGGATGTTATAGTTGGTATCAAATGAAAGGTTTAGATAACTTTAGAGATTATGATGTTTTCATGTTTTGAAAAATTAGTATTTATGAATTCCAAAATGGTTTATAAGTTTAAGGTTGATCATATGTTTAAAGGAAGAAACTAACCTTTTGAGGTTTTAAGTGATGCAATTTTAAGACGATTAAGAGTATTTTGAGAGGCATTTTTGGTAATTAAACATTTCAGTTTAGTATTTTTTTGAGTGAGAAGTTTATTTGGGGAATAATTTTTTTAATATTTTATGGAAATAATTATAAATTAATTGATAAGCTTTATGGTTAAAATTATTTTTCATGTTAAGGTAATTATGGTGAATTGGGATAAAGGTTTTTTACATTTTGGGAACATTATATGATTAATGTTAATGGAAATAAATTTGTCCATGATGATATTTTTTTGAAGAATAAATGTTGAATTATATTTTGGAAGTATAAATGATTTTATTTTGTATTTATGGTGGTTCTTGCTTTTTATGAAAAATGTTATCATATCTTGTAAATTATATATTGATGGAGAATACATTTTTGGTATTTTAAATTATAACTAATTTATGTTATTTGGAGATAAATATTTATTTTATCTTGGAATAATATGTTAATAAATAACTATAATATTTGGGTTTAAATTTTGTTTTGGAATATTTTGAAGAGTTTTAAGGTTTTTTTATTTATAGAATGATTTAACTGGAACTATTTGTTTAAATTATTGAGTATTTTTAGATTAATTTAGTATTTCTTGATAATTTATATTATCCTAGCTTGTGATACATATCTATAAAACCTCATTATCTATATTAGAAGAAACTATATACTCATATTCAGCTATAGATTAAGAATTTACAGGTTTCTTCAAGTTTATCTAGCACACCAAAACAACATTCAACCAAAATATATAGCCTGAGTGCTATTTCAAAATCATCATGATTTTCATGGAAACTATAAGCTATGTATCCCCTCACCACTAGTTTCTCATATCCTCCATACACTATGAACGTATTCATTATACATCTCAGGTACTTAAGGATACTTTTTATAACTACCCAACATAGCTCTCCTGGATTAACATGATATCTTATAACTATGCTTAAACTAAAGGAAATATCCAAACTAGTATATATAATGACATAAATGATAGATCCCAAAGATAAATTACGAGATATTCTACTGATTATTTCAATATAAACATATTCTTTAGGACACATTTTTTTAGAGTAATTGATACCATGTGACATTGGAAACCCCCCTCTCTTGGATTATTCCATATTGTATGTCTTGACTACTTTTCCAATATATGTACTATGACGTAGCCCAAGAAACCTCTGATATTTATCTTGATAGATTTTTATCCCTAGGATGTATGCTATTTCAACTAAGTCTTTTATGTATAAGCGTTTATTTAACCAATTATTAACTGATTGAAAGACTTTCACTTCATTTCACATAATTCATATATCCTCAAAAAGTAACACGAGGAATAATATGGTATCACTAATAATATTCTTATGAATACATGGCTCTATTTTGTTATTGAAAAAGATAAATTCTCTAATTGAAACATCAAAGAGAACATTCGATGATCATGATTCTTACTTAAACCCATGAATGGATGTCTATAGCTTGTATACTTTATTGTAAATATTTTACTTTATAAAACCTTTGAGTTAAGTCATATAAACATTTAGAAAATAGGTTTTGACATCCATTTTCCAAATTTCATAATCACATATGGCTTCTACTGCAAGTAATATTCTAATGAATTTATGTATAGAAATTGATGAGAAGTTTTCATAGAAGTTTATACATTTATGTTGTCTAAAACCCTTTGAAACTAATCATGATTTATAGGTATTTACTTTACCATCAATTTCCAACTTTTTCTTGAATACCCATTTACACCCAATGAGTTTTATATTAGCTTAAGGGCCTACCAAAATCCACACTAAATCTAGGTATATGGACTCTATCCCATAATACATGAATTATTTCCATTGAACGACATCCTTACCATCTACCACCTTCTTATAGGTTAGAGGTTTATCATTCTATGAGAGTAATGTGCCACCTGACTCTATAAAAAGAAAACCATATCATTATAGTTCTCTAACATATCATATAGACCTATATGAAAATTATTTCTTGAGAAAATATTCATATCTTACCATTTATCAGGGATATTTTTCCTATAATAACTCTTATAAACATGGAGGATCTATTGTCTTTCCCAAATTTACCCATGTTTTTAGGGTTAAGAAGTCGTTTGTAGTTTAGCTTGGGTTGTCGAATCCTCAGAGACCTAAGAAGTAACCAACAAACATGTATATTCTATAGATTGTTTTTGGCTATGAAGTGGCCAAATTGGTTTGATTTTATATGGGTTTAATTGAACTCCAAGATAGTTAAGTTAATTCAATTTGAAAGAATGAGTTGATCCTAGGTTATCACTTGGGGGGGTGGATTGGATGAAATTATTTTTTCAATTATTTCAACTTCTTATATTCGATATGGGTTTATTAAAGATGATCAAACAACTTCATCACTTACTGGTTTAATACTAAAAAACCATAATAATAATAACCTATACACTTTTAGGATGAAATTTATGATCACCCTAATTTAAAGGTTCTTATTAAGACTTGAAGTATGTGGCCTTAAAATTCAACAAGGGCGAAGATGTTTTAAAATAATCAAATAAAAATCTCAATTAGAAGAAGTGATTATAATTTAATGGGGTGATAAATAACATCCAATCCATCCCCTTGATACTACCTTGTATAAACCCATAATTGGGTTATCCCTCCATTGATTCTATTATTTCAATATAAGTGGAAAGTAGACTCATGAGGGAGGAATTGTAGAAGTAAAAGAAGACAATGAAATAACGATCACTCCACCGTTGTGTGATAATTTCACAAGGTTGGGTGTGAATAAATTCACACCTTGAACCAATGGTTTCAACGTGATATGAAGAAGAACAAAATAAGAGTATAAGAAGAAATTTTATTATGAAACTAAGGTGAATTGAATAACTTACATGAGAAAGACAAACTTAAGGCAACAAATTCATAACATAACATTACAATTAAACAAAGCACCAAATATGATAAAATCCTCCACCACCACTGACTTAAATAGGAATTTAAAGAGTTTTGGGTTGATATCCCAATAGTAAAAAGGATCCCACTTGAGTTTGTTAGGCCTAGGGTGGTGGAAAGTAAGAGAGAGTGGACTTCTTTATCCTTGACCTGAAGTGGCTGCCAACTTTCATCCACCGAACAAGGGTGTTTAAATGGCCTTTTATATGGAAAAATTATATTGTCTTATAGAAGAATAAAATGTATATCATGATTTCTAAGAACCTAATGTAAAAGGTCTTCCCAAAGTAATGTTTTTTTAGAGATATTATCAAAATGGTGGGATGTTGTTCTGGGTCGCAGAATCTGGCCCATAATTTTATCTCCAACTTGGGACACCTGGAACTCAATTAAAACATCCGAATTAGTTTTTCAAACTCTCTAATGAAATTTTACCCATGATTTCCTCTATCTTCATATAAATTTTCAGAATTATTTGACGTGGATAGTGACCTTTATAGTTGTTTTATTTGGATGCTGTCCAGTTTACTTTACCCAGAATGTTGTTTGTTCAAGGCCAACTTTGGTGGTCTTAACATATGAATCTTCGAGTACTCCAAAATTATGAATTGTTACCAATGTAATTAGAAACATGAAAATTAAATATTAAAATAAAATCAAGATCATTGGGTACTTCAAATGATGTTAAAAATTGTACCATGTAATAGTGCATTTTAAGAAGGAATTACAATTATAATATGAAATAATGTTCAAAGTGTAAAATTCGCTAAAATGGTGTTTGAGAATAATAAAGAACATGAATATTATATATATTAAAAATTAATATTAGTCACATTCAGTGGATAATCACACCCCCAGCTTGAGTTTTACTTGTCCCGAGCAAAATATATCTCAAAAATGTGAAATTTGAATTCCCCTTTACAAAAACATTTTAATAAAAAATGATAAAAACAACCATTATATCTAATAAATATGAAACCCATAAAAACATTTTAATACAAGATAGTTTCATAAGCCGATACCAATACCAATATCATTCCTTTGTTCAAATTCATTTCCATATTTCATCAAATATCAATTAAGTATGAGGATATGTTGGGTGTCACAACGGACATGGGGGTTCATCTATATTCATGGGTGAAATGATGGAAGTGCTAGGTGGAATCACATTTAAACATTAAGATGAGTATTAATTTTTTTTTTGTTTCAATATTACCATGGTAATTGAAATTTCACGCAAAAGATTCAACCCATGTAGTGAGACATTGCTGATGACTCCCAGGCTCAAAGACCATTGGGAACCAAGTGAAGCCCACATACTCAGGCATCATATTGAGTTAACTCAGTCAAAAACAAATTCAAATTATCACAAATAGAGATAAAATTACTAACTTAGGTCCTGAAAACTATGGAGTCATGATCCCCAAGTTCTGAAAGCCACACATTAGGTCATTTCTTTGCTCTACGCGCAAATTTATTGTTTTTTATTGAATACTCATATTGAAACTAAAATGATCCCTAAAACTTTGTTATTTAGTTGGGGGCCCTCTTGAACTCAAACTAATACCCCACTATCCAATGAATGTGCATTGTGATCTCCTTTTTTCTTTGTATGAAAATATAAACAATTAAATTCCACATTAGATAGCTTCAATTTCCAAAATATACGCTCATGAAATTATACATGGATTAAATTTAGAATCAAGGCATGTTAAATTATTTTATATTCAGTTTAAAAGTGTGCAATGTGTATTATTATGTTCAAGGTTAATGATTTTTTTCACACATTTTTTATACACACAAATTTTTTAATTTTTTTTCATTCTTTTCACCCCCAACATAGAATAACACTGTCCCCAATGTTTAAAGAAAATAAAATTTAGAAGGGGGTATAGGTTGATAAGAGGAGTTCTAAAAGAAATTTGAAATATGAGGATCATGAAATGATATCACCTAGTGGTTGAAGTTACATTTCCTACTACTCCAATTTAGTCCTTTGATATCCACGTCACTTGTAGATTTACCTAGTAAAAAAAGGAAAAAACAAATAAAAAAACAAACAAAACAATATATATATATATATATATATATTTATTCATATAATAAAAAAAGTAAAATATAAGTATAAATACAAAAATTATATATTAAGGAAGCACTATAAGACGTAGGTCAATGGTAAGCATGTTCCCCTGTCTCCCATCAGTCCTAGGTTAGAGTCCCCACGAGTTCACTAATTGTGATGGGGTTTTCCCCAAGACCTACGATGTGTCAATTTTTTTAACCTACAAAAACATAAAAATAAAATTAAATGAAGATACATTGTCTTATTTTTAAATTTCTGGGTAAGGTATTACTCAAGGACCACACCACATGCCACAGATGAATATGGCGCTCCCCTTTCATACCCATCCATACTCATAATAGAAGAACATGTCAACAATCTAATTTTTTTAAAATTTCCAAATGATTAATTAATCCTATTTAAAAAATAACTATGATTCAAAAATATTAGAAACATGAAAAACACAGGTTTCCTCCCATAGAATGCTTTTGTTTAATGTTTCTAGCTCGACATAGACCCCAAATTGTTTATTTATTTTCCTCATCTAAAGTTGGATCACACAAGTATTAATCTACTTCATGTTTTTGGAATGGTTTAATGAATGGTCTGACTCTATGACCATTAACTTTAAAAGTTTGACCATTGGTGGGATCTTTAACTTATACATCCCCATGGGGGTACACCTTATGCACTATGTATGGACCCGACCATCTGAACTCAACTTTCCCAGGTGTAAATGAAGTTTAGAGCTATAAAAAAGAATAGTTTTACCTAGTATAATGTATTTGGTTTTAAAATTTAGTGATTGGTAGGCTTGAACTCTAGCTTTAGTTATCCTTGAATTTTCATAAGCCTTCATCCTAAGTTCCTCATGTTCATTGAGATCTAATTTCGTTTTTGTTCTAACCAATGAGAGGTCATAATTTATTTTCTAAATATCCCAAAAATCCTTATGTTCGATTTCAATTGGTAAATGGAATGCTTTTCTATAAACCAACCTATATGGGGACATTCCTAAAATGAATTTATATGTAGTTCTATTTCCCAAAGATCATCTAAGAGTTTGCTTGACCGATATTTCCTAGATGGATTAACCATTTTCTCAATAATTTTTTTGATTTCTGGATTGGATAACTTAGCTTGACCATTGGTATGTAGGTGGTAAGAATGGGACACTTTGTGAAAAATTCCATAATTTTCCATGAGTGATGAGAATGTACGATTGCAAAAATGTGTTCCACGATCACTAATGATCGCCTTAGGAATTCCAAATCTAGAGAGGATGTTTTCCTTGAGAAATCTAATCACATTTCGATGATCATTGGATTTTTTAGGAATGTCCTTAACCCATTTGGATACATAATCGACAGCTAAAAGGATGTATAGATATCCACTAGAGTTTGTGAAGGGACCCATGAAATTGATTTCTCAGTAGTCAAAGATTTCAATCACTAAGATGGGAGTGAGTGGAATTTGGTTCCTTTTTATGATGGACCCTATTTGTTGACACCTAGAACATCTTTGAAAAAATGTGTAAGAGTACCTTGAGAGTGTGGTCAAGAAGAGACCACACTGAAGAACCTTTGAAAAAGTTTTCTTAGAAGAAAAGTGACCTATACATGCCTCACTATGATAGAATTTAAGGATGGACTATTGTTTAGATTCTGGGACACACCTAATAATGACTTGGTCAGGGAAAAGCTTATAGAGGTATGGATAACTAAACACATAGTTCCTAACATCAGAAAAGAATTTCCTTTGAGGTTGAGTCCCTAATAATTTTGGAATGACTCCTGTAACTAAGAAGTTGGTTATGTCACCATACCATGGGTAGTCACCCACAGAGTATAGGTGTTCATCCAGGAATGAATTAGACACATAAAGGTGAGATAATTTTTTATTAAATTCTATCCTAGAGAGATGACCAACTACAACATTTTCAACACCCTTTTTTCCCTTGATTGCGAGGTCAAATTATTGTAAGAGAAGGACCCACCTAATCAATCTAGCCTTATCATCTTGTTTCTGGAAGAGGTATTTTAGTACCGAATGGTTAGTGAACACAATGATGGGGGATTCTAATAGTTAGGACCTAAAATTTTCTAAGGAAAACACAACATCTAGTAACTACTTCTCAGTAGTGGTGTGGTTTATTTGTGCATCATTTAAAGATTTTCTTGCATAAGCAATGACACATGGAGTTTTCTCACACAGTTGTCTTAAGAATACTCTTACAGATAAGTCACTAGCATCACACATGAGTTCAAAAGGAAGTATCCAATTTAAAGATTTCATGATAGGTGGAGAGACAAGAGATGACTTGAGTTTAGATAATGATTCCTCATGGCTTTCTATACATAAAAATAGAGCATCTTTCACTAATAGAGCACAAAGTGGTCGAGAAATAGAGCTAAAATTACTTAAAAACCTTCTATATAAACCATCATGTACTAAGAAATAACTCACATCCTTAGCAGTTTTAGGAGAGGGAAGGTGGATAATTATGTTGACCTTAGCTTTATCAACTTATATTCCTCTACCAGATACCAGATGTCCTAGAAAATGTCCTTCCTTTACTATGAAATTGATTTTTTCCAAATTTAGTATGAGATTATTATCCTCTCATATTGAAAAAACACTTTCAACATTTAGAAGGAATCCCTCAAAATTATCCCTGAAGATGGAGAATTCATCGATGAAGACCTCTAAACAATCCCCCACCATGTCCGAGAAGATTCCCATCATGCACCGCTGGAAGGTACCAGGGGAATTACTTAACATAAAGGGCATGCATTTGATGGAAAAAGTGCTGAATGGATAAGTGAAGGTTGTTTTTCCTTGATCCCATAAGGAGACCTCGATTTGATTATACCCTGAGAATCCTCTAGGAAGAAATATAATTGATGACCCTCCACTCGCTTGAGGACTTGATCAATAAAGGGCAATGGGAAATGATCTTTCCTGGTACAAAATTTGAGATTCCTATAGTCAATATAGACTCTCCATCCACTACTGATGCTTGTGGGGATAATTTCACCATCCTTATTGGTGATCACAATGATTCTATCTTTATTTGTGACATGATGAATTGGCCTTACTCACTCACTCTCAACAATGGGGTATTTAATACGCACATTCAACAACTTAAGAAGTTCTTTACTTACCACATACATCATATTTGGATTGATTCTCCACTAAGGTTGATGAAATGGTTTGGATTCACATTCAAGAACAATTATATGAGTTCCATTTAGTTGGATAATCCAAGGGATATCAGAACGGGTCCATACAATTGCTTTCTTATGATTTCTTAGGACATTCAGAAGCACTATCTCTTGATTGGATTTAAGAGAGGAGGAAATTACAATAGGATATGATCAATTTTCCTCTAAGAACTCATACTTGTGTGATGAAGGTAGGAACTTAAATTATAGATCTAATTGGTTATCACTTTCCAAGGAAGGATGGGACATTGTATTGAACTCAGTTTCTTTGTTCTTATTTATTTACAGAATTAGTTCCTTGTGAATATAATTTTCATCCACTAAATTATCTAGATTAGTGTCATGAATGGGTATAGAATCAATGTTATTTATTTCACAATTGGTATCATTTATTGGTGATTCTAGAAAATCATCAATATATATTTCTAAAAGAGATTCAATCCAAGGAGACAAATTTTTCTCACGTAAAAAAAAGAAAATAAATCTCTTATTGACTTATGCATCATTCAGTAATTCTTTAGTGGTCCTCAAGTTCACTATAAACCTTACCAATACAATTAACCTCATGGATCTCTTCATCATCCCCAATTTGAGAGTTTTCATTGTAGTTGTTCAAGGCTAGACTCATGTTTCCAATGGTGATGGTCATGTTCCCATTTCAAACTCGGATGTCAGATTTGATTGTTTCTAAGAAGGGATGAACGAGGGTGATGGGTGGTTTTCTCCCTAGGACCCAATCTTGGGTGATTGTAAAGGACAATGAAGTCAGCTGGGTAAATGAAAATTTTGACTTTGAACAAAACATCCTTTAAGATCCCCTTAGAAACTTGAACACTATGATCTGCAAGTTGAAGAGTGACAGATGTGGGTTAGAGTTCTCCAAGCCCTAAATGACAATAAATGGATTATGTAATGAGGTTTAAACTGGATCCCAGATCACAAAGGGATTTGACAACTTTATTCTCTTCTATATCACCATTTATTTATGGACATCCTGGATCTTTTAACTTTGGGGGAATGGTTCCTTGAGTGGTAGTACTCACATTAGCAGGCAAAAAGAATTGGTTATTCTGTGAAAATTTCATTTTAAATGTGAACAGGTAATTAAGTTATTTTGAGTATCCAGGAATGGTTTGAATGGAATCGAGGAGTGGAATGTTCAAATTGACTTGTGAGAATATTTCCCTCAATGTTTCATTCAATTCAGGATTGATTTTCCCCCTCATGCATTGGGGAAATGGTGCAGGTTGTGGGATTGTTTTTTTAAGAGATTTTTATTTCACATTGTCATCAGTTTTTTTAGTTTGATCAAGTGGTTTATTAGAATTTTCATTATATTTTAAATCTTAATATGGTTTTTGAAAAATTTGGTCAGGTTTCTTAATTAATTTCCCACCTCTTAAAACTATCACAACCTTTAGTTGTTCATGAGTTATTTGAGTACAACTTGACTCTCCCCATAAATTTGAGGATGCTACCACCTGATTAGGCATGGTTTCCTTCTTGGTTTTTATGGTTTTCAGTTATTGTTTAAGGTATAAGTCTTCTGATTTCATCATATCCATTTTTTACACAACTGTTCAAGGATTGGTAGAGGGACAGACTGGGTAGGGTCTTGTGCTGGTTAGTTTATCCCAGAAGGATACTTTTGTTGTTGGATGGGCTATTGGTATTGGACAGGATGATGTTGGTATTGTACTATTTGTGGTTGTAATTGGTTATGGTTTTTTAATATTTGTGTAGGGTATGGGTTTTGTCCCTGTGGTTGGAAAGGTTGCTGGTTATCTTTCCAGCAGAAGCCTGGGTGGTCATTATACCTTTGGTTGAGTGTGTTTTGGTATTGGGGATTTTAAATGTTAAGAGCATTGACCTCTGCTGGTGGTCCTCCTAGAAGAACATTTTTAATGGAAGGAATGGTTAGGAAGTTTTCAGTCTTGTGGTTATGTTTTTTAGAAATTGTGCAAACAAGGTCAACAGTTTGAATTTCATAGACCTTCCTAGGATCGATCTCCTCAACCTTCCTAGTGAGTGTAAAAATTTTAGCCCTAAGGATTTCCTCTTCTCCATTTTTATGCATTATAGTATTTATTTGTGGATTTTTAGAATAAGGTGATGTTCCCCATGTTTGGTTTTGTTCAGCAGGTATTTTTAGATACTCATAAGAATTATTTGGGTCTTTGTTTTTAAAGGTCCCATTACACATCATGTCAATGAATTGTTTGTTTCTCGATCCCAACCCTTCATAAAAAATTCTCACTTGTTCAAGAATAAAAAATACATGGTGTGTAACCCTATTTATGGTGTATTTTAACCTCTACCATGTATCGTATAATGACTCTCCCTCTTTTTCAAAAAATTTTTAGATGCTCTTTTTAAGTGAAATTGTTTTATGGTGGGAAAGTATTTTTTGTAGAATTCTCTTTGTAATTAGTCCAAAGAGTTGATGGATAATGGTCTCAAATATTTTTGACAAATTTTAGTCTGATACTTTAAAGAAAAAAAGAAATATACTCATTTTATCTGATCATAGTTGATGTGGGGGACACATGGTTTCTACAATGTCATTGAACTCCTTGACGTGAAGGTAGGGCATCTTGGACTCCATTCTATGGAATGTGGGAAGGTGGTTTAGGAAATGGGGTTTAAAGATGTAGTTGAAATATCCTAGGTAATTGTGTCTAATTCATGAGGAGGCATTGGTCCAGGAAGGTGTGAGGTAGTCATTCACGGTTTGATCGACTGCATTCTCCAAGTTTGGGGATGCCTGATTTGAATTTCCATTTTCATTCCCACCTGAGTTTATGAGTTGGTTTCTTTTAAGATAATCCATTTAAATGAGATCAATTATTGAATTCTGAGTATTATGAATATTAGGGTCTAATTTAAATAGTTTCATTGGAGTAATTGAATCCCTAACCCTAGGACTATCAACCCTAACTAGATGGTTTGATTGGTCACGAGTGTAGGCGGACATGCACCAAAAGAAAAAAACAAGAAAGGGAAAAGATTAGATAATTTGGATGAGAATATTAGAAATGGGGGAGAATATAATGGGTATTTGTATGAATTACTTAGGTCCTTGGAAATGATGCCAAAATTTGGTCTCACCCAGATTTACCCAAGTTTTTAGGGTTAAGTGGTCTCTTGTAGTTTAGTTTGGGTTGTCGAATCCTCAGAGACCTAAGAAGTAAACTAAAGACATATACATTCTATGGATTGTTTTTGGATATGAAGTGGCCAAATTGGGTTGATTTTAAATGGGTTTAAGTGAACTCTAAGAGACTTAAGTGAATAAAATTTGATATAATGAGCTGATCCAAGCTTATCACTTGGGGTGGATTAGATGAAATTCTTTTTTCAATTATTTCAAATTCTTATAATAAAGATGGGTTTATTCCAAAAGATCAAACAACTTCATAAATTACTGGTTTAATACTAAAAAACCACAATACTAATCACCTACACAATTGAGGGATCAAATTTATGAGCACTCCAAGGTAAAAGTTCATATTAGCACTTGAAGTATGTGGTCTTAAAATTCAACAAGGAAGAAGAAGTTTTAAAATCATCAAATAAAAATCTCAATTAAAAGAAGTGAGTAGGCATTAATGGGGTGATAAATAACATCCAATCCATACCCTTTATACTCCATTGTATCAACCCATAAGTGGGTTATCCCTCCATTGATTCTATGGTTTCAATGGAAGTGGAAAGTAGACTCATGAGGGAGGAATTGGAGAAGTAAAAAAAGACAATGAAATAACGATCACTCCACCGTTGTGTGATAATTTTACAAGGTTTGGCATGAATAAATTCACACATTGAACAAAAGATATCAACACGATTTGAATAAGAAAAAAATAAGAATAGAATAAGAAATTTTTAGTAGGAAAATAAGGTGAATTGAACAACTTAAATGAGAAAGACAAACTTAAGGCAACAAATTCGTAGCATAACAATACAGTTAAACAAAGCACAAACGATGATAAACTCTTCCACCACCACTGACTTAAATAAAAATTTTCAAGATAATTGGGTCCATATCCCAATAGTAAAATGGATCCCACATGAATATGGTAGGCCTAGGGTGGTGGAAAGTAAGGGAGAGTGGACTTCTTTATCCTTGACCCGAAGTGGTAGCCAACTTTCATCGACCAAAAAAGGCATCTAAATGACCTTCTAGATCGCCAAATTAGAGTTGTCAATAGAATAAAAAAATTGATATCCGGATGAATACTAAATTCATGTAAAACTTCAACACAAATAGAATTTTGGTTTATAAGATAATATCAAAATAGTGGTATGTTTTTCTGGTACACAGAATCTGGACCTGAATTTTATCTCCGAATTGGGCCGCCTAGAACTCCATTCAAAAACAAGAATTATCTCTATACACTATTTAATGAAATGTTCCCCATTATTTCCTATATCTTATGTTCAATTTTTATAATTTTTGGGATTAGATATTGTGCATTATAGTAGTTTTATTGTTCTATTGTCTAATTTACTTCACCAAAAATGTTGTTTGTTCAAGGCCAACTTTAGTGGTCTTCCAATATAAATCTTCAAGTACTAAAAAAGTATGAATTGTTAAAAATGTAATGAGAAACCTGAAAATTATATATTAAAATAAAATCAAGATCATTGGTTACTATAAATGATCTTAAAAAATGTACTATGTAATAGTGCATTTTAAGAAGGAATTATAATTATTATATGAATTAATGATAGAAGTATAAAATGAACTTAAATGGCGTTTATGAATAATAAAGCACATGAATATTATATATATTAAAAATTAACATTATCCTCATTCATTGGATAATCAATCAACTTCATCCAGGTCTATATTTATCTCACTATTTTCATTAGAAACATGTTTTTTATAGAAATATGGCATGCTATACCACAATCACTCTTATATTAGAAGGGTTATAAAATTAATATACTTTATTTTATTTAGGAAAATATATAAATATTCACTTAATTCTATGAGATTATAATTTTTCACTAGGTATAGTCTTGAAAAAATCCTCGTATCCCCACACGTGTAAGTATAAAAGAATGGGTTTCTTTCTATACCACACCTCATATAGAATCCCATATGTATCTTTAGTTGCTACTCAGTTAAGGGTATATGAAAATTTCTACAACATTTATCCCTATAAGGATAATGGAAGAGTTACTTGATTCCTCATTGATCTGACCATGTTCAGAAAGGATTGATTCCTCCTTTCACTACCACTATTCCACTAATCTGTATAAGGAGGTGTGAGTTGGGAGACTATCCAATATTCATTTAAGTGATAAATGAAAACATGGTTGAGATAACCTTCACCTTTTTCGTAGTAAAGTTTCTTAATCTTCTTAGAATTATATTTTTTTCTTCATGTTCATATTCCTTAAACATTTGAAAGGAATATAACTTATACATCATTATGTATGCATATATATATATATATATTATAGTAAATGGTAAAAGAAATAAAGATGAAATCCCATCCCTAGACTCTATAAAATATATACAACATACATTAGTATGAATCAATTCTAGTTATTTAATATACTTTAGTCTTTTCCAAGTTAAGGGTGTTTTGGTCATTTTACCTTGTAAACAAGCATGGCATACATCCAAGGGTTTTAACTCGGTAGAGTATAAATATCATCATTGATGTAATTTATATAAATTATTCCCATTTACATGGCTAAGCCTGAAGTAACATAGGTAGGTATTATACGATTCATGATCATTGGATTTTTCATTGATAACTAATAAAGGGGTTTTTAGTTCAAGTATATACAATCCATTATTATAACGCAGTATAAAATAATATATATTATCCTTTTAAAAAGACAAAATTTATTTCTAAACTTGAAATAAAAACCCATGGTTTCCTAACTTGACATAGATATTATGTTTTTGGTTTCTGAAGGAACATAATAAAATTTGTTTAATATAATAAATAAACTTCTAGGAAAATTTAGATGATAATCTCCCCATATCAGGGCTACTAGTCTCGCAACGTTTGTGGCCCAGACATCCACCTCACCCTTTTCAATTGTCTAGAATATACTTGGTTCTTATATTTTAATACCAATTTATGAGAAATATTTTTCATCCTATACCTAAATTATAGATTAAAATTTATTTAATTCAGTGATAATAATACCCATGGTATAATAATTACCTTACTTATTTTTCCCAGTCATGAAAGTATTTTTCCATTGGAATTTCTTTACATAATTAGAGTAGACAACCACCCACTCTTTTCCCTCCATCTATATCTTTGGATTTTTAGAAGGATGGTGCATCAGTGTCTTCAGATTAGGTTTAGCCTCAAACCCTTTAGACATTCCCATCCTCCATTTTTTCACTATAATGATTGAGGAGTTGGTTTTCTTCAAATGCTTATCATCTTGGTGAACTAAATCCAATAGGTTTGGGAGTGAATTTTTCATGTAATTAATGTTTTAATTAATAATAAAAGTCTATAATTTAAGTGTTAAAAAAGAAATAATGAGATCAACTACTAGTTCTTGGTTAAATTTAACCCCAAGGGACTCTGGCCTCTCAATATAACCACTCATCTTAAGTATATGAGGTACTTATTTATTCCCTTTTTCTAGAAAAAAACTATATAATGCACATGATATATTATATCTTTCTCACCTTTCTCTCCCTTGATATAACTCTTTGTGATAAGATAACATCTTGTAGGAATCTTCATCCTCATACATATTTTGTAGTTGACTAAACATTTAGGACAACATGATACACTCTACATATAGTGAATCATATACATGATTATTATATTTATATTTATCTAACTTTATTTCTACTTGAGGAGTCTTAATATGAAGTTAGGAATCCAACACCTAAAGATTATTCTCTTGGAAAAATAATAGGTGAGAGAACATGTTCTACTCCTAGAAGTTATAGTCAAGTATGATATTCTCTTTATTGATAATTGATCGTAGTTATAATTAATTGGGGGTGGTGAGTACCATTTTATCTATAACAAATATACTTAACAGTTAGTACTTTATTTTTATTAGCAATTATAAATTATTTATTAATTAAACCATTAAATTTCTCTAATTGTTTTTATTAAACTCTAGTATCCCTCACTACTAGATTTGGAATACCCAATCACTTGAGTATTATGGTGGAAATAATCCTTGGAACCTCTATTCATAGTCCAATACATGACTATGACACTACTTAGATAGTTTCAAAGTAGAATTTAGACTAGACAACTGTATTAACATGTGGATCTGTGAATTATTGAGTGAAGTCCGAGCATCTAGGAATCATAATTTTTATTTACTCAACACTTCACCGATAAATTTAAAACAAGATAGATATAGATACTTATTTTTTGATATATTTAGTTAAGTAAATCCATAAATCCCATAGTAACTCCCCAGTATTCGAAAGGAAGGTCAACTTAGGTTGATGAGAACCTTGTACACAAAGTTTTGTTTAAATTTAAGATACAGAAAGCATTATGAATTAATATTTTTTAGGTTTTTTATCATCACTTTATAAAAGATTTAATTTACTATTTCATGTGATTTCACTATGTGATATAACTCTCAAATTTATAATGAAAAATATTAATCATTCATCACGTATTAATTTATGCATTTTTGTTTATTATTTTATGTGATTGTGTACAAATGCATATCCAAAAAACAATAATGAACCACGTATAAATTAAATAAACAACATGAATGATCTTGATCATGTACTATTTATTGATCCACTGAGTGTAAATGGATCAACTATGATCCTAAGGGTTGAATACATAAGTTAGAATGTCCCACAATTTTCATACATAAATATTACACTATTTTGAATGAATATTAAATATATAACATTATGATCCATGCCAAAACCATAAAGTTTTATTGTCTTTGGAGACTAGATACATGAACAATTAATTTTGGTAAATTTTTTATCATATCTCATAATGTCCTTCTAAATTTGTACATTTATTTACATACCTTACTTAAAACCTCTCTTCATTACATGGGAAAAGGAAACATAATAAAATATGAGATCAAATGCTCAATAAGGGTAAACATGGGAGATATCAATCAATGATCATATGAAACCATAATATAATAATAAGGGTATGAAATAATGGAAATAAATTATAAAGTTCACACACAATCTATCAAAGATCATATACACGATTCATAGAATAAAACTTTATCATTTTGAAATAAATTAATCTTAAGAGTGAGAAAACATCATAAATCAAGAAAAAACTATATGTTCAAATCATAATTTTGTCATAAAAGTGTGGCACCATCATAAATATACAAACCATTTCATATGTCAAGTATAACTACTGAGACCATAAAAAAATAGTTTATCAAGTATAAACACCTATTTTCCATATCATAATGGATATGGTATCATCATCTATTTCTCATAATAGATTAGGCACCCCTATTTATTTCCCATAGTGAATTAAGAACATCAACTTGTTTCTCATAATTATATCATGATACATAAAACTTTATCCAATAAATTGAAGGGATATATAATTATGGACCACCCATCAAATAATGAAAACTATATAAAATAATTTCACAAGATCATAAAACATTAATCATATCAACATAACATTATGAGTGACAAGAAAACAGGTTTTATAAACATTTTATTATTTCATTATAGCATAACCAATAGAGAATAAAAGTGTTTCATAAAAATATCACTATTATAATAAAAAATAATAATAATAAATATGGTATAATTGGATCATATCCCCAATAAATCATAATTAACATGAAAGGATGTCATAATATATGAAAACTCCTTTAAAATACCATTGAAATATTTTATTAAGTAAAATACCCTTTTTATTTTTGTAATGAATACTTTAGAATATAATATTTTCCAAAATATTATTGAAAAAGTTTTCTTTGAAAAAAACCATGGAATATAGTTAAGGAGGCTTTAAATATTTTAGCGATTATGATGGTGGGAAAAGTTTTTCATACCATATATGTTAAAATAAACATTCATTTCACATTTTTGGTAAAAATTCAAATTTACCTCGTTTGAAAAATGATAAAAATATTACTTTGAATTTTTTCCCTCAAAATTAAAACATGGATAAAGATTAATTTTTAAAATCATTAGATAATAATCAAAATAATTCATGAAAACATTTTAAAGAAAAAATGGACTTTGAAGAAAAAGATGCTCGACTGAATAATAAAATATAGTTGGTTTTCCATCTTGAATACATAAATTGAAGAAAATTAAAGGAAAACCTGTATTAACCCTAAATAACTATAGGATAAGAAAATTTAAATGGTTTTATCAGATAAGGATCATATAATTTTCACAATTTAATTTCAAGAATAAATAACCTTGAATAAAATATTCTTGAGATGTAAATCCCTTACCTCACGTCTCATCGCTCTTCTTACACATTAAAATATCCTGTTTAATAATTATGAATTTATTATACATTTATTACATAACCTTAATAATATATATCATACCATATATGATTTACTTATAATATATTATCACCAATTTATTAACAATTTTTTATTAAAATCAGTATTCCGAGTGATAGATGATTCATTTTTCATGCATATTTTGGTTCAGTAGTCCCGATACATGTAATTAGATCATAGTTTAATCATAAAAATTGTTTTAATAATTACATATATATCATATATATTCATTATATATATATTTATAGTCATAAAAAATGTATATTTATAAAAATCAATTACATCGTTAATAGAGATGGTATGTGGTATGTACGCATGAACGCTGTTTTCACTTTTTCATGGATAAAATGAAATAAAGGTAAATAAAAATATAGTTTTATAAATCATTATTATATCATATGTATAATATATATTCATTAAATATATATTTATTTCCATCCATGTAAATCATAATTGAAAAACAAATCGCATCGCTTTGTGGAGGTGGTAGTTCACACGTACGCACGTGCGACATTATAATTTTTCAATGAATGAGAAGGTAAGATAGAAAATATGAAATTATAATTAATGAAGCATAATTATATAATATATATCATATATAATCTTCAAACCCATCATAATAACTTTATATGAAATATGGTGATGGAAAATTAATTGCATCGCTACGTGGAGGTGGTAGTCGACACGTACACACGAGTGATACTTTCACTTCCCATTTTATAGAGTATTGGGTGGATAATGGTATATTTATATTCATAATAAGACTTAAATATATTCAGGACACTAAATTTATTATTTTATAATTAATAATAATGAATTAAAGGATGTAGAAGAACAAATAATTTTAAAGAGGTTGGGTAAGAGGATTACACGTTCTTCAGTAAGCCTCCTTTAGATCAATTATTAAGGAGCCTTGGAATTGTATTCAAAGAAGACCATTATAACAACCAAAAATTTTATAAATTAAATTGAATTCTTAAATGATTAAATACCCCATAAATTAATGAAGTTATAGAAAACACATGTACTACTTTGGTTATTTCTGACTTTTATATAGCATGTTGAATTTAAAATATAATTAAGCATCATAAAGGTTGATAATATAATCATTGTACAATGATCACATGATTATTATATATAAAGAGTCATGATAATGTATAATTTACAGAGATGGAAGAAGTGATGACCTCAACCAGTAGAATAATACCCTATGAAGCCCATTTATCAGAGCTTCTGAGGGAGATAACATCATTGATATTTTCCATTGACCAATCCCAAGATTATATTCAAGATCATCAAGATCACGATTTAAACCATGTATGCCAAACCAACCCAAGAAAATATCATCATCAGACAACTTACCCTTATGGTGTTAAATGGTGTAATACAAGATTATGGATCTAGGCCATAATTGTAATAATTTGTATATGTTTATTTTTTATAATAAGATAATGATTACATTTATCATTTTATTATTACTTTTAAATGATTAAATAATAAGTTTGATAAAATCGGATTTCAATGCGATGAAACACAAATTGTATTTATGGAAAATATAAAGTTTCAATCAAGTCACCCTTTTTAATGAATTAATTTTTTTAAAATAATTTAAATTTTAATAAAATATTATAATAAAATAATATTTATTAAATATATATGATAATAAAATATTTTAAAGTCATTTTTTTTCATAAGTTCCAGAAAACCATTATTGTCAACGAAACCAGTATTTTTCAATAAATGTGTATTTTTAATATAAAATAATAAATTATCATACATAAAAAATTATTTGGATAAAATAAATATAATTTTTTGAAATAAGAATATCAAAATTATCGACCAGTTATTTTTTCATATGTTTTAGAGACAAGCAATTTTTTGGGTAAAAATTAAATTTGATATAAATATACAGTGTGTATTATGACATAATAATGAACCAAACGTTATTTAATATATTCCATAAAATGTATCCATGAAAAAATATACATTTAAATTTTAAAATAATTTTTATTTGAAGTTATTTTTTTAGTTTTATAAATTCTTTATGAATCCTCAAAAACCAATATCATATTTTATTGTCTTAAAATAAATTCTCTATAAAAATGTCACCCTTAAACATCACTAAGTATTTTATTTTAATGATTTTGGTTCTTATCCTTATAATATAATGAATAACACTCTTATTTGGATGAAAACATGGGATAATCCATGGGATGGTTTGTGTTTTTTATTACATTATCTTGTAGATTCCAAAACCTGAGTTTTAAAATTAATAAAGAACTATCCACTATTTTTCTATATAAACCCACTAAACCTCTAATTTATCTTTACTAAAACTCTTGTAACATGAAATTACTATACCTTTCCTTCTCTATATACCTCCTAAGGTTCCCCCAATATCTCAATAAGATCTTCCCAATTTTTTAGAAGTTCCCTCTCAAGGAAAGGAATCATATCCTTCTCTTTATTAAAACACCTCTTTTATGTTTTATTTTTTTTTCATTTTATCATGCTGGGATATATACTAAAACGCCCTCCTAACTTCCCTTGTAATTTACATGTTATGATATACCCCTTTCTCTCTCATTAATCCCTCCCATGAGTCATTACATACCCCCTTTGTGCTGATGAAATTATCTTGCGATTTTTCTATGCCAAACATTTTTATTATGAACATACACTCCCATTTACACTCAAGGATATTTAAATTAATGTGAATATCCTTCATTGATTGGGTACTTACATTTAGTTAACCACATTAATTGGTTGTGTGATTAAATGTTATGAAATATTTCCTTATATTGAATGATTAGTGTGGAACAGATGAGCATGTACATATTATCAGGGGTGCACCAAGACAGTGCTCCAATGCATTGGACAATGTTTTAGTATCATGAGGTTTCAGGTATGAGATTTGGGAGTAAACTTAATCCATTCTAGGAATCTATCCACCATGTGATGTTTTCATGGAAGTTATCATTGACTTATGTTTATGACATGATTTATGTTGTTTCCCCATTCCCATGTCACCTTTATGCTATCATTTTATATCTTTTCTTATTTATTCAATATTATGATTATAACCCCTCTTATGTTACCTTTATATGACCATTGGTTCACATGAACCACTTCACATTATTCTATTATTTACTTATTCCCTTATTGGTATTTATAGATCACCCTTTTCTTATATATGTCCCCAGGTTATCCCTTGTAGTTTTAGAAGATTCAAGTAATATAAGATAATGGTTGGGAGATTTTAAATAAGTTTGTTGTATTTTTGTTTCAAGTTGGTATGTTATGCACCGAATTCATAAAATACACAAGGCTTCATGATCTTATGGTATTGTTTTATGTGTACCTTTATATAAAAAATCATGACGTAAAGTGTAATAAATTATTGGTTGTTATAGTTGGTATCAAAGGAAAGTCTAGTTATTTTTGTGAATTAGGATTAGAAAACCTTAGTCAAGCATTAGGGATAAGACTAAACATAGGGAAATATACTCCAATTTTTTAAAGTAAATATTAGGTAGTTTTGAACAAAATAAACACCTATCTAGATTTTATAAGTGGATTTAGATCTAGAAAAAATATACCTAGGGGTAATTATCCCTAAAATGGAATATAGAACTAGACTTAATCACCACCTGGTGTATAAAAATATTTCATGTTGCACACCTAGTTTGATTCTATTGGAAGATGTGATTTTATTAATTCACAATCACATTAAGAACCATTATGAAGAGAATGAAAATTCCCATTATATTTTATGTTAGTAAATAGATCATGGATAACACATATTGAAACAAATAAACTCATAGGTTAAGGAATATATGTCATTTATGAGTTATTCCTTCAATGTTCAAATTTCACTTCTTATATGTTTAATAATCTAAAAATTTTCATCCTTAAGACTATTTTAGATTAAGTAAATGATTATAACTAGAATAAAATAGTTAAAATTAGTCTTATCATTTATGGTTCTATGGATTCTTTCTTATCACACAAGTTTAGTAGAACTATTCAATCACCACCAGAAACCACGTTAGTAGAGTTATTAGTGAAAATGAAAAATTGGAAAATTATTGAATACAAAGTATATAACTCATCCCCTATCAAAATTTGTGGGATGAATTTCCTATAAAACCTTGTGATACTTCCATTATCACAATTTGATACTATTATAGGAATGTATTGGATTTCCTTATATATGTCCAATATAAATTTGTGAGAAAAGAAAACCACCCTCTGTATGATGTATAACACTCTATTCTTATACAAGTGAAAAGAGGAAGATTAATCTCATTTGGTATCATAATCTAAAGCATGTAATGTTTTTCTATATGAGAAAGCATATCTAGCTCAAATGATTGAGTATATGGAAATTATCATCCTTGAAAACATGCACATTTTGAGGGAATACAATAATGTGTTTCTTGAAGAATTTCTTGTTCTTTATCCTAGTCGAGAGGTTTAAATTTCAATTGAGATTATACCTAGAGCTTTAAAATATCCATGAATTCCTATAGAATAGACATTTTTAAAATCTATTAGCTAAAGAATAAAAGATAGGATAACCTGGATAAGGGGTTTATATGCCCAAGTGCTACACTGTGGTGAGACCCAATCATTTTTATCTAGAAGAAGGATGGGTAAATTCACCTCTGGATTGATTATTGTGAGGTTTAAAAATATCATGATAAAGAAAAATTATCCTCTTCTATGGATTAATTACTTGTTATACCAGCTATGTAGAGCCCATTATTTCTCTAAGGTGGTTCTTTGGTCGAGATATTATCACGTAAATGTGAGGGAGGATATCCCCAAAGATACTTTTTATACATTTTACAAGCACTACGAGTTTATAGTGATTCCACTTGGACTCAAAAATTCTGTATCAATATTTCATGTACTTGATGAATAGAGTCTTTATTGATTACCGAAAATTTTTGTGTGTGCTATTTATAGATGATATTCTTATCAACTCAAAAAGAAATAAGGAATATGTGGAGTATTTGAATATTGTACAAAAGATTGTGTAGAAATATAATATATATGATATGAATAGTAAATTAAAATTCTAGTTGAAGGAAGCGACATTCATAGAGATGATATCACTAGGAAAGAGATATATTTGGACCCTTCAAAAACAAAGGCAATTAAAGGATAACTCAGAACAACCTCTATGATTGATATCTAAACTTTTCTTGGATTACCTGGGTACTATCATCATTTTTTGAGAAACTTTTCATGATTTTAAAGCACACTAACCAAGATAATTTGAAAGTGGTTAAAGTTTTTATAGAATAAAAAATGTGGGAAATGTTTTAAAGAGTTGAAGAAGAGGATTATCACATTACCTCTGTGTTGAGTCAATAAGGTTTTCCTTATGAATTTTCCATTCCTTATTGTTTTGAAAATCACAAACACCTTATCTTAAGGAAAATTGCTTTTATAATGAAAATTGATTTCTTAAGGAAAATTGCTTTTATAAGGAAAATTGATTTTATAAGGAAAATTGCTTTCTTAAGGAAAATCGCTTTTATAAGAAAAATTATCCTTATCATATTTTTCTTAAGTATGAGATTCAGATTCATTTTCTCGGAATCGTTGAAACTTTGATATAAAGCATTCTGTTTTAGGATTTGGATTCTGGATAAGAACTATAAGGAAGTTTCATTCCGAATTCCGGATATGAACTCTGACTAAGTTCTATTCCAGATTCAGGATACGAATTCTGAATAAGAATTCTCATTACGAATACTAATGAAGAAATCTCATTCCAAAGTCTCTTTAAGAATTCTGATGACGAATTCTCATTACGAATTCTGATGACGAATTCTCATTACGAATTCTGATGACGAATTCTCATTACAAATTCTGATGACGAATTCTCATTACGAATCCTGATGACGAATTCTAATTACGAATTCTGATTATGAATTCTCATTACGAATCCTGATGATGAATTCTCATTACGAATTCTGATGACGAATTCTCATTATGAATTCTGATGAAGAATTCTCTTTACGAATTCTGATGACGAATTCTCATTACGAATTCTGATGACGAATTCTCATTACGAATTCTGATGACGAATTCTCATTACGAATTCTGATGACGAATTCTCATTACGAATCCTGATGATGAATTCTCATTACGATTTCTGATGACGAATTCCTATTCCGAATTCTCATTCCGAATTCACCTGTTAAACAGAATTTGAGTATCTTTGTTTTATACACTCTGAATTAATTCAGACTCCGAAAAATATCTTTGTTAGACTCTGAACTTCTATATTAATTACACTTCTAAATTTTTTTTACTCTTATTATTTTCATTACACTCCGAACCTTTACTCCGAAGTTTTCATTCCGAACTTTTATGTTAGAATTAAAACGATGTCGTACATTCTGTTACACTTGTTTTGTTATAAAACGATGTCATCTGTTTTGTTATAAACTAACCATTGTCTAAGTGACACGTGTACAGGTCCCTCCGATCTTTAAGGAAAATATGACCGTTGGAGAAGGAGCCGACCTTACCTATAAATAGGAGCTCATTTGAAAGAGCTCGTTGCTGCTGATAGCTGATGAAAGTGCTGAAAGGATGACTAATTTGCTTGAAGTGATTTCTAGAGAGAGAGGCTCTTATTAACTCTCAAAGCTTCGTGCGACTCCGAATGTTGGTGATTACATTCGAGGGCTTCCAGGGATAGGAAGACAGAGGTGCCGACTACCTTGAAGTTTGAGGGCTTCCTTGCTGAGGAAGAAAGAGGTTGCCAACTACCTTGAAGTTGAGGGCTTGCGGGGATAGCAAGACAGAGACTCCAATCTTCGTATCGAGGGCTTACCCTGGTGTGGGTAAGATAGACTTGCTTGAAAGTATAAATCAAGGGACCTTTATCCAAGGTTGTTGGATACCCATCTCTTTGGGTTAAAAGACTTATAACTTGTTACTTGTATTTTTACTACTTGTGTTTATTCCACTGCATTTTGTATTATAAGTAAAGTATAACTTTCTTATACTTCCTTATTTGTACTCTGTTTCATTTAGATTCTATACGCTTTAAGGTAGAATCTCATATTGTAATCTTTTGTTAAGTTTCAATTTCTGGAACCATATTTCCGGAACCCTTATTCGGAATCTCTTTCCTAGTTTGCATTAGGTGTTAAGAGGTGTTGTGAATTTGCTTAGTTTAACTTTGTAAAACTTAGCCTTTTCCTTTACTTAAGGAAAACATAGTTATTCTTAACTAACTTTAAAGGTTTCAAAGGAATTTTTAAAGTATACAATTCACCCCCCTCTTGTATATTGAGCATCTACATCACTATTTAGATCCTACAATTGGTATCAGAGGTTGGAAACCTCTTACTCTATACCAATATTACATTTGGTATCAGAGCAGGTCTCTGAAATACTTGTACTCACATACAAGTTTTTCTTGATCACTTTTCATTCCGAATTTCTATTCCGAACTTTTCTCATTCCAAACTTTGTTATTACGATTCTTTTGCTACTAACAAGGTTGTGTGCAAAGTTATTTTAAGTATGGCAGGAATTAATGTTGAATCAATTGATAATCTAAATCCGACAAGACCACCTATCTTTGATGGTAATGACTATGAATTCTGGAGAGATCGTATGAAGACTTTTGTTATCAATACTGGAGTAGACAACTTTGTTATGCTTACTGGTGATTATAAAATTCCTGACAAGGAAGTCAGAACTTTTACTAACCAGGAAAAGCAAGAATATCAACTCAACTATAAGGTATGCAATACTTTACTATGTTCAATGACCAGAAATATATATAGCCAAATTTCTTCTTGTGAAGCAGCTAATTGTATATGGAAGAAGTTAGAGGTTACACACTTTGGGACTTTTAAGGTGATTGGAACTAGAAGAGCTATGCTTAGAGCTGAATATCATGGCATCAATTTTCCTTATGGAGAACCTATCTGTAAAGTTCAACAATGATTTATGACTATTGTCAACAGTCTAAAATCTATGGGAGATAAAGGTTTAGATGATGAATCTCTTGTGAACAAGATAATTGACATTATGCCCAATGAGTGGGAATCCAAGAGAACAACGATAGATGAGAACAGGAAGGTCACTCAAATTACTCTTGATGAATTATTTGGAACTCTTCTACAACATGAAACAAGAATGAAGAGAGATGCTGACAACATCAAGAAAAAGAATGGAAATGGTACTGTTTCTTTTACTACAACTTCAAATCAGATGAAAGCTAAGACTCCTGAGAGAGTTACTAGATCCAAGGCTAAGAAAGTTATTTTCCAATACGAATCAAGTGAGAGTGAAGTTTTAGAAAATGAATTAACCAATCTTGCTCGAAGGATGAACAAGATAGCTGGCCAGAGAAATTTTCAATCTAAGTATAAGAAAAAGGACAGGAAAGATAAGAAAGATGGAGAAGTTACTTGTTATGAATGTAAGAGAGATGGACATATTAGACCAGATTGCCCTATGCTCATAAAGAAAGAAAGGAAGGAAAGACATTCAGACAGGAACAAGAAGAAGTATTATAAAGCTAAAGCTAAGAATGTTCTGAAAGCTAATGACACCTGGGGTGCCAGTGGTGGTGATTCTTCAGATGAATCTTCTGATTATAAATCTTCAGGACAGAAGAATCTTGTTCTTATAGCCATATTACCTATTGATAATCATTGTCTTATGGATAAGTTACGAAATGATGAATCTTTGACCAATGTTTCTTTAAATTCTAATGATAATAAGTATTATAACTCTTCTAATGAAGAATCATCTTCTGATGAGGAAAATACTTTACCTACTTATGAAGAAGTCTCTAGGTTTGCTGAACTTCTTGAAATTGAGAATTCCAAACTCAATAAGAAACTTGATAAGGCAAACTCTAGGAATTATATTCTTACAAAAGAGATATCAGATCTTTCTAAAGATCTTGATAATAAAAATTCTGATTTTGAAAGTATTTCAAAAAATCTTTAGGAAGTAAGTTCTGAGAAGAACAAACTTTCTAAAGAGTTAGAAAAAATAATTTCTAATAAAAATGTTTTCGAGCCTAAATCTAGTTCTAAAACTAATGATTTTGAGGATAAAAACTTGGTTGTAAAACTCAAGTCCGAATTTTTTTCCTTAAAGAAGTGTTTATCAAACTTTACCCATGGTAAAGAAATTTTTGATAAGATGTATTCCCAAATACGACCTTTAAGAAATAAATCCGGATTTGGTTATACCCATGCAAAACCTATTTTCAGTAACAATTATTTTGTTCCTCAAAGTGCCCCATTTTGTACCAAGTGTCAATGTGGTGGTCACTGGGAAAATAATTGTTCCTTAAACAAAACCCAATCTCTAGGATTTCACAAAGCTTACTTTTCCAAGAAGATGTGGGTACCTAAAATTTTATTGTCTGGAAATCTCGGATCCAAACAAGTTTGGATTCCGAAAGTCTAATTTTCTTCTTGATTTCAGGATAATAAAGAAAGTACCAGCAACATTACATGGTACATGGATAGTGGATGTTCCCGGCACATGACTGGTAACAAAAGCTTTTTTGAAAAGATTATCAAAACGAAAGGAGGAAAGGTAACTTTCGGAGACAATGCTAAGGGAGAGATTGTTGGTATTGGTAATATTGTTTTTCTTGGTGAAACCTTGATTTAAAATGTTCTTTTTGTTAAGGGTCTTAAGCACAACCTCATTAGCATAAGTCAGTTATGTGATGAAGGTTACCTTGTGAATTTTAGGAATGATAAGTGTTTAGTTCACAATTCCAAGGAAGAATTTATTCTCTCAGCCAATAGGCAAGAGAATGTCTACACTTTGAACCTAGAAGACCTCAGGAGTCAAGATTTACCGTGCCTAAGTGCAATGGAAGATCATTCCTGGTTGTGGCATAGAAGACTAGGTCACAGTAACTTTAGGAACCTATGTAAACTCTCTAAGAAGAAACTAGTTAAGGATCTACCAGAGCTTAGATTTGATTCTTCTAAAGTTTTTGATCCTTGTCAATATGGCAAGCAACATAAATCCAGTTTTAAGTCAATCAGTGAAGTCTCAACAACCGATTCATTACACTTAGTGCACATGGATCTTTTTGGTCCAACACAAACTGGAAGTATTGGAGGCAAATACTATGTGTTTGTTCTAGTTGATGATTACACTAGATTTACTTGGGTCTATTTTCTAGCAAAGAAATTTGAAGCTTTTTTTTTATTTCAAAAGTTTTAGAGCTCAAGTTAAAAATGAGAAAAACCTTCCATTGAAAACTATTCATAGTGATCATGGAGGAGAATTTCAAAATTCTTATTTTGAAACATTTTGTAGTAAGAAAGGTATTACTCACAATTTTCAGCACCTAGAACTCCTCAACAGAATGGTGTAGTTGAAAGAAGAAATAGAATTCTTTAAGAAATAACTAGAACCATGTTGAGTGAATATTCTATTGCTAGACATTTCTGGGCTGAAGCTGTAAGTACTGCTTGTTATACTATAAATCGAGTTTTTATTAGACCTTTTCTTAATAAAACTCCTTATGAGTTATGGAATGGTAGAAAACCAAGACTATCCTACTTCAAGGTTTTTGGTTGCAAAGTATTCATTTTGAATACTAAAGATAACTTACATAAATTCGCACCAAAATCTGATGAAGGAATTTTCTTAGGTTATTCCACAACTTCTAAGGCTTATAGAGTTTTTAATAAAAATACTTGTACTGTTGAGGAAACAGTACATGTAAAATTTGATGAGTCAGATCCTTTTGTTTTTAAACCATCTCAACATACATCTTCAGATGTATTTTCAAAAACTGATGATCAACCTTTGATAGAAGAACCTTCTGATAAGGATAATGTTCTAGAAGATACTTCTGAAACATTTACCCCAGAATATTTTCTACCCTATATTGATGAACAAGATTTAAAAAACCCAAATCAGGTGTTTCGTAAGAATCATCCCAGTGATAGTATCATTGGTGATGTAAATCAACCTGTAAGGACTAGAAGTTCCTTAAGAAATGAAGTAGAACATCTAGCATTCCTTTCCCAATTAGAACCTAAAAGCACTGATGAAGCTTTAAGTAATGATGATTGGATCAAAGCAATGCAAGATGAACTAAATGAGTTCGAAAGGAATAAAGTCTGGAACTTGGTTGAAAGACCTAAGGAAACTTCTGTTATTGGAGTAAAATGGGTTTTCAGAAATAAATGTGATGAAAATGGATTCATTGTTAGAAATAAAGCTAGACTTGTTGCTAAAGGCTATAATCAGCAAGAAGTAATAGACTATGAAGAAACCTATGCTCCAGTGGCTAGACTTGAATCTATCTGTATTCTACTTGCCTTTGCAGCATTCTTTAATTTAAAACTTTTCCAAATGGATGTGAAATGTGCTTTTCTTAATGGTTATGTTCAAGAGGAAGTTTTTGTTGAACAACCTCCTGGCTTTGAAGATACAAAACATCCTGATCATGTTTTTAGACTTATCAAGGCTTTGTATGGCCTTAAACAAGTCCCACGAGCATGGTATGATAGACTTACTGGATTTTTGCTTCAAAATAACTATGTTAAGGGAAATGCAGATCCAACCCTTTTTATAAAGAAAGATAAGAAAAATGTTTTGATTGTTCAAATTTATGTTGATGACATTATATTTGGTTCAACTCAGCAATCTTTGACTGACTCTTTTTCTAGTCTAATGAAATCTGAGTTTTAAATGAGTATGATGGGTGAGTTAACATTTTTCCTTGGTTTTCAAATTTCTCAAAAACCAGAAGGAACCTACATATCTCAACATAAGTATATTAAAGATCTTCTTAAAAAGTATGGTTATGACAACACTAAGAGTATAAGTACTCCCATTGGTACCTCAAACTCTTTAGATCTTGATGAAGGTGGGAAACCAGTAGATCAAACATCTTTCAGAGGTATGATAAGAAGTCTACTATACTTAACATCTAGTCGATCAGACTTAATGTTTTCAGTATGCTTATGTGCAAGATATCAATCCAATCCTATGGAATCTCACTTAAAGGTAGTAAAAAGAATTTTTCGCTACCTTAAGGGAACCATGGATCTAGGATTATTTTATACTTCTGGAAATGATTTTGTTCTAAAAAGTTTTTCTGATGCTGAATTTGGTGGATGTAGAATGGATAGAAAAAGTAAATCCGGAACTTGTCATTTCTTAAGAGATTCTTTGGTTTATTGGTCCTGCAAGAAGCAACATTCTATAGCACTTTCCACTACTGAAGCTGAATATGTAGCAGTTGGAAGTTGTTGTGCTCAAGTGTTGTGGATGCAACACACACTCACAGACTATGGCCTGAGTTTTTCTAAAACTCAAATTTTGTGTGATAACACAAGTTCTATTTCCCTCAGTAAGAACCCTGCACATCACTCCCGTGAAAAACACATAGATATTAGGCATCACTTTCTTAAGGATCACACACTCAAAGGAGATATTATTCTTCAGTTTATCGGAATGCAAGATCAACTTGCTGATATTTTCACAAAATCTTTGCCTTCTGATAGATTTGAATATATTAAACAGAAGTTAGGAATGATAACCGTAAGGTAATATTTCTTAATTAACTTTCTGTTGAAAAAGTCTCCTTACAGTAATAAAATCCTTTTCATAGGGGGAGTACATTTGATTGTTTGTTTAACAAAGTTTTTCAAAATTTGTTTTCAAACTTTTCGGAACGAAGATTTCCGGAATGGAACTTCTGGAACTAAAATTTTCCAAAATGGACATATTCATACAGAATACTCCTGGAATGGAAGTATTCGTATTGAAAATTTCCGGAATGAAAATTTTCGTACTAGAATTTTCATAACGGAATTTTCATACAAAATTATTTTCGTAATGTATTTTTCGTACTAAGTTATTCATACTGTTTTTCTTCTTAAGTTTGTTTTTCATACTGAGTTTTCCATAATGAGTTTTTCGTACTAAGTTTATTTTTCATAGCAAAATTTTTGCGAAATCTGCCATTACGAATAATCCTCCTCAGCCAATCCAAAAGGTATGATTTCCCTACTCAAGTTTTCGTAGTCATATTTTACTTGCTGGAATTTTCTTGTACTAAGTTTTCAGATTATAGTTTTCCTAACTCTTTGTTTTAATAAAAACCTCAAAAAGTTCGGATTCAAGCTTTCAACCGTCAGATCTGATCTCAGCTCATTCTAACCGTTAGATCAACTATGGAAGGTGAACCGTCATCTCGTTGCCTATATAAAGGGGACCCAAATACTCGTCCCACATTGATCTCAAGCTCTCGCGTCCCGAATCTCTGCCTCTCTGATTTAAGGCCATTCTGAACTTCAGTTTTCTCCGTTCCGAACTTCTCAGAGGACTTCAGATCCGAATGTCTTCGGAGTTAGCATCTCAAGAAATGTCATCCACTAAGCCTATTTCGCAATGGTTAGTTTACAGAGAAAGGTTAGTCCATCCAGATTTCTTCAGCAACTACGATTCTCTCATTTCAAAGAACATTAAGTTGAATGGCTGGGAAGATGTTGCGGTGTCAAAAACCGGGAACCAAGATGAAGTATATTCAGACTTACTTGTTGTGTTCTATGAATCAGTTTCTTTATTTAAGGAAGATAATAGGGAGAAGTTCTTTTTTAAGTCTTATGGCAAGACTTACAAGCTTTCTCACACCAAGGATGCAAGCTTGGTAGGGCTGTCTTATGAAGGAGAAGCCGAATTTATTTCACATGTGTTTCCAGACTCTAAGGGTAGCTTCGACAAGGAAAAATCCTTAGAAACTCTCGGACTGGCTGATGACAAGGCTCCGAAGATTGCAAGTTTATCTACAAATTTCCGGATTCTGGAGTTATGGGTGCAAGGACTTATCGTACCAAGGAAAGGTGATAAAGATAGCTTGAAGAAAAGTGAGATCTATATCTTAGATTTCCTGATAAATCTAAGGAAGTTCAACTTGATGAAGAACATTCTTCTTACTATTGAAAATTTGAAGAAAGGAAATCTGAGAGCTCAGATTATTATGTATCCAGCAATCCTCTCCAAGTTAATTGTTCGGTGCCTTGAGTCTTTCAAGGAGGCTTGAAAATCTAAGCCAAGAGTTTGCAAGATCATGCTGGTCAGCGATGGTACTCTTAAGAGGATGGATGTGGCTTTCAACAAGGAAACAGGTGAGTTCTTCGATTTTCCAAGTCAAGAAGAAGCGGCTCCAAAAGCTTCTGAACCGGAATCATCTAAGCCAGTAAGGAAGAGAAAGCTGAAAGAAGTGGAAGTACAAGCAGAGAATCCTAAGTCTAAGGAAGTCCATTCCGCACCTCCAAAACCAAAGAAGAAGAAAGCCTATCCCGATGAGGTTGTTATGAAGTGGAGAGAAGATAAAGAAAAAAAGAAATAAGGGGATCTGCAGTTCGGATTCGACCCTGCGAAGGCTAAGGCCTTGAAGGAGAGAACTGCTGATGAGCTTGAAAAACAAGCAAAGCAAAAGAAGCTCAAGAAGAAGATGTCTGAGGCTGAGGTAGCTCAGGCTTTGTTGAAATTCAATGAAATGGTTTCAGCAACTATTCCAGTTCCGAGATCTTTCTCCTTGGAATCTCTACCTGAGACTCCAGGAAGAAATTTTGTTGCTCCAGAAGAAGCTGTTGCTAAGAATACTGAGGAAGTTGAGCAAGTCGAGCAAGTGGAACAAGTAGAAGAGGGTGCTGAAGGAAGTGGTGAAACCGGAGATGTGCTGAAACAAGTAGATGATTACAAGGGGAAACCTTCGGAACACTTATCACTCCAAACATCTGAAGAAGAATCTTCGAAGCTAGTTACTCCAGTAATAGAAGAAGAGAAAGAGAAGAAGAAGTTTCTTATCATGGAGAAGAAGAACATCTTTTACTTGATGTTGATCAGAAAGAAATCGTAGGGGTTCGTGTTCAGGAAGTCGCTGATGAAGAAGATAATGTTGTTCAAGTTTCTGATAGTGAGAAGAGAACTCTGGAACAGGATTCAATTCCAGAGAAAGACAAGGGAAAGAAAATTCTTGCTGATACTCCAAGCTCAGAAGTGAAGAAGAGGAATAAAGTTGGTAGCTCTTCAAAGAGAAAGCTTGAACTTTTTGAAGAAGAATTTTCTCCAAGAAAAGTTTCAGATTCGGAGTCATCTTCAGTGGGGCATGAATTTGTTGTTCAGTCTTTGAAGAAGTTGGTGGGAACCATTCCGACCTTCTCAAGTATTGATTTAAGATGCCAAATGCTCCAACATGCTTTAAATCAGAAAACTGACTCCGTATCTATGGTTATGGACAAGTGTGTTGAAATAGAGGCTCAGTTTAAAACGTTTTTCGTTGGCTACGAAGCTCATAGAAAATCTTGCAAGAGGATGAAAAATTGGTCGAAGAAAACTGTGGAAGAGATGAGGTTGCTCGATGAGTTTCAAGACAATGTTAAAGATGCCTTTGAGACCGAGGACAAGAAGATAAATGAGTTAATTGCATCCTTTGAAGAGAAGCTGACAGAAGAAAAGAACTTCCGGATTCAAGAAGTGAGAGATCTGAATGGGAAGATCAATTCCGTTTCTCAAAACTTGAAATTTGAAAGGGATCATCAGATCAATTTTGAAGAAAGGATGAAGGCTCAGGAAGAGAAAATCAAAGCTCAGGAAGAAAAGCTGAAAGCCCAGGAAGAAAAAATTGAAGCTCAATCCACAAGAATAGTTGTCTTAGAGAAGAAAGCTGAAGAAGATCATAAAGACTTAAAGAAGATCAAGACTATTCTAAAGGGGATCATGTCAATGGAAAAAGATCCAAAATAATCGAATCCGATCTGTTTTTTTTGTATTTCTTTGTTGCTGATATTTCAAATTTAATGAAAGTTATGCTTGTCATTTCTTTTGTTGTCATTACTAATATTTCAGGTACTTTGTTATTTTTTTCCATTCCCTCCAATTCTTTTTTAAAATCACAAAGGGGGAGAAGGAAAAGATCCTTAAGAAAAAGAAGAACTCTAATAAGAGTTTATCAAAGGGGGAGAAGGAAAAGATCCTTAAGAAAAAGAAAAACTCTAATAAGAGTTTGTTTAAGGGGGAGCTTTTTCATTAAAGAAGACATTTCTATTTATCACTCCGGAAATCTGAATACGATCCTTAGAGTTTCAAAGCCTAAGGGGGAGTTAGTTGTATTCATCAATATCCTTAAAGCAAAGGGAGATAAGCCTTAATGTTTTTCTATCTTCTTAGAATTTCTTTTTTCGTAAGGATGTTTGTGCTTCCAAAAAGGGGGAGATTGTTGAGTCAATAAGGTTTTCCTTATGACTTTTCCATTCCTTCTTGTTTTGAAAATCACAAACACCTTATCTTAAGGAAAATTGCTTTTATAAGAAAAATTGCTTTCTTAAGGAAAATCGCTTTTATAAGGAAAATTGCTTTTATAAGGAAAATTGCTTTCTTAAGGAAAATCGCTTTTATAAGAAAAATTATCCTTATCATATTTTCATCCATATTTTTCTTAAGTATGATATTCAGATTCATTTTCTTGAAATCGTTGAAACTTTGATATAAATCATTCTGTTTTAGGATTCGGATTCTGGATAAGAACTATAAGGAAGTTTCATTCCGAATTCTGGATATGAACTCTGACTAAGTTCTATTCAAGATTCAGGATACGAATTCTGAAGAAGAATTCTCATTACGAATACTAATGAAGAAATCCCATTCCAAATTATCTTTACGAATTCTGATGAAGAATTCTCATTACGAATTCTGATGACGAATTCTCATTACGAATTCTGATGACGAATTCTCATTACGAATTCTGATGACGAATTCTCATTACAAATTCTGATGACGAATTCTTATTACGAATCCTGATGATGAATTCTCATTACGAATTCTGATGACGAATTCTCATTACGAATCCCGATGATGAATTCTCATTACGAATTCTGATGACGAATTCTCATTACGAATTCTGATGAAGAATTATCTTTACGAATTCTGATGACGAATTCTCATTACGAATTCTGATGACGAATTCTCATTACGAATTCTGATGACGAATTCTCATCACGAATTCTGATGACGAATTCTCATTACGAATCCTGATGATGAATTCTCATTACGATTTCTGATGACGAATTCTTATTCCGAATTCTCATTCCGAATTCACCTATTAAACAGAATTTGAGTATCTTTGTTTTATACACTCTGAATTAATTCAGACTCCGAAAAATATCTTTGTTAGACTCCGAACTTCTATATTACTTACACTTCTAAAATTTGTTTACTCTTATTATTTTCATTACACTCCGAACCTTCACTCCGAAGTTTTCATTCCAAACTTTTATGTTAGAATTAAAACGATGTCGTACATTCTGTTACACTTGTTTTGTTATAAAATGATGTCGTCTGTTTTGTTATAAACTAACTATTGTATAAGTGACACGTGTACAGGTCCCTCCGATCTTTAAGGAAAATATGACCGTTGAAGAAGGAGCCGACATTACCTATAAATAGAAGCTCATTTGAAAGAGCTCGTTACTGCTGATAGCTGATGAAAGTGCTGAAAGGCTGACTAATTTGCTTTAAGTGATTTCTAGAGAGATAGGCTCTTATTAACACTCAAAGCTTCGTGCGACTCTGAATGTGGGTGATTACATTCGAGGGCTTCCGGGGACAGGAAGACAGAGGTACCGACTACCTTGAAGTTCGAGGGCTTCCTTGCTGAGGAAGACAGAGGTTGCCAACTACCTTGAAGTTGAGGGCTTGTGGGGATAGCAAGACAGAGACTCTGATCTTCGTATCGAGGGCTTACCCTGGTGTGGGTAAGACAAACTTGCTTGAAAGTATAAATCAAGGGACCTTTATCCAAGGTTGTTGGATACCCTTCTCTTTGGGTTAAAAGACTTATATCTTGTTACTTGTAGTTTTACTACTTGTGTTTATTCCGCTGCATTTTGTATTATAAGGAAAGTATAAATTTCTTATACTTCTTTACTTGTACTCTGTTTCATTTAGATTCTATACGCTTTAAGGTAGAATCTCATATTTTAATCTTTTGTTAAGTTTCAATTTCCGGAACCATATTTTCGGATCCCTTATTCGGAATCTCTTTCCTAGTTTGCATTAGGTGTTAAGAGGTGTTGTGAATTTGCTTAGTTTAACTTTGTTAAACTTAGCCTTTTCCTTTACTTAAGGAAAAAATAGTTATTCTTAACTAACTTTAAAGGTTTTAAAGGAATTTTTAAAGTATACAATTCACCCCCCCTCTTGTATATTGAGCATCTACATCACTATTTCGATCCTACACTATGTTTATGTAGTTGGGGTTTGGATTAGTGGTAAACACCCCTATAATAATATATGAAAAATGGGGGTTCAAAACCCATTGGGCGTAGGTTTCTGTAGCAGCACTATAGTGGGTACTGTAGCAGCGGCGGTACTATTGATCGGCGGGTACTGTAGCAGCGGAAAGGCACTGTAGCGGCGGCAGTACTGTGCAGGTACTGTAGCAGCTAGGTTACTATTCACATAATAGGAATTTGGACAACAATGTGGGCCTGTGGGTTATGTAATGGGATTCTAGCCCACTGGGCCTTCGGGCTATGTAATGGGTCTCCCTTTACCCAGTTAAAAGAGGTCTTTTCTTTGCTTTATTAATAAAAATGAGGCTTCGACCCCAACCTTTAAAAAAAACATTACCTATGTTTATATTACCCAGTAATGGGGATGAATTTTTTATCTATGTCAATGATTCCAAAAAGGTATTGTGTTTTGTACTCATGAAAGATGAAAATGTCATAGACTATGCCTCCTACAAACTAAAGATCCACGAGCATAATTACTCAACTGATGATCTAGAATTGGTCGTGGTGATCTTAACATTAATGATTTGGTGGCATTATCACTAAGGGGAGAAGTGTGAAATATATATGAATCATAAAAGACTCAAGTATAAAATCACGCAAAAAAGTTTAATATGTACCAATGAAGGTGGTTAGTGCTGATTATGTATTTTTATTGTTAAATCCATAACTATCCTAGGATGTTGAACAAATTAGAAGATGCTTTGAGCAGGAAGACCCTGTAACCTTATCCATGATGAGTAATGCAAGAGATACAATCATCCTAGACATTAAAATGATGAATATGGGAATTATAAAAGAATATTAACCATAAATTTATCAAATAACTTCTGAAATATTCATTATTTGTAGGATAAAGGAGGATTAGAAAGAAGATGATGGGGTAAAAAATAAGGTGATGAATATTCTGGAGTTCTACTTTGCAGAAGATGGACTTATAAGGTTTCAAACCTGAATTTGTGTCCCATAAATACTATTGTTGAAGAGTTAACTTCCGAATGATGCAAAAAGATCATCCTTATCTATTAATCAAGGGAAGATAAAGGTGTATACATATTTGATTAAAAAATTCTAGTGGGATAACATGAAGTGAGATATTTCATAGTTTTTTTTTCGATTCATCATATTCCAACAAGTCAAGTATAAATGAAAAAAATTATATGGGTGTGATGAAACCATTTCCTATACCAGTATGAAAATGGGAAAAAATAACCATGGATTTCATCATAGGACTTCCAAGGAATCCTAAAGGTAATAACTCCTCTAGGTGGTAGTTGACCGCCTTACCAAGTTGGTGTATTTTATTTCTATCAAGGAATATTTCTCTCCAGGAAAACTCACCAATATATATACAAGGGAAGTTTTAATACTACTTGGAGTTCCACTATCTATTATATTTGATCAAAATATGAGATTTACCTCAAGGTTTTGGAGAATCATTCAGTAAGTGTTAAATAAAAAATTGATCTTCAACACTACTTATCACCCTCAGGTGGATGGTTAGTTTGAAAGGGCCATTCAAACTCAGGAGGATATGCAGAGATCATGTTCAATGGATTTCCAAGGATGTTGGGATCAACACATTCCCCTACTCGAGTTCTTATATAATTATAGTTTTCAGTATATAATTCAATTAGAACTTTATAAAGATCTATATGGGAAGATGTGATATAATCTAAAATGATGGGATGAATTTGTAAAAGGGGATATTTTGGGACCTGATCTTATCCAAGAGATAAATTATAAGGTTCAAACCATTAATCATCATATTAAATCCAAAAAAAATTTGGGAAAAAATTTATTCAGAGAATCATTGATGATAACTAGTGTTTGAGGTCAGAGATAAATTATTTCTTCATATATTTCTATGGAACAAAGTCATGAGTTTTGGGAAGAAGGGAAATATTAGTGCAAGATACATCATTCCCCATAAGTCACTTGATATCGTTATAGTGGTGACCTATTGACTAGCACTGCCACCTAACTTATCTCAAGTATATGATGTGTTACCTGTATCTATATTGAGAAATTACATACCAAATCCCTCAAATGTACTGAATCTAGAGGTGGTACCATTGAAAAATGATCTTTCATGTGAGGTTCAGTTGGTGATGATCTTAGATGATAGTCACAAGGTTCTACGAAACATGACAACTTACCTTTTCACAGTGATGTAGCGAAACCACAAGTTTGAGGAAGTGACATAGGAATAGGAAGAGGCAATGAATAATGTACCCTCATCTATTTTAAAATATGAAATGAAAATTTCTAGGGTGAAATTTATTAATGTGGGAAGAATGTAACGACCTAAAATTTTATAAATGAAATCCCCCTTTTCAGTGATTAAATGCCTCATCAAGTAATGATGTTATAGAAAACCCAAGAACAAATTTGGTTATTTAAAACTATTATATAATATTTAAAATTTAAAATAATGTTAAACATCATAATCATTAGTATTATAGCCATTATAGAATAATCATATAACTAATATATATAAAGTGTTATGATAAAGTCCAATTTACATAGACAAAATAAGAGATGGACTCAACCAATAGGATCATGCCATATAAAGCCCATTTACTAGAGATTCTGAGGGAGATAACATCATTGATATTTTTCTTGAAAAATCGCAAGCTGAAATTTAATAGCTAAAGGATGAATGAAATAATTTATCGGATAATTTCAAGCTCATTGAGATCACAACCCAAACCATGTTCACCAAACCACCACAAGAAAATTTCACCATCGCACACGATACCCTGAGGGTGTTTTCTAGTGTACTAAATGGTTATGTATCTAGACCCTAATAGTAATAATTTGTATATGTTTATTTTTTATAATAAAATAATTATTAATTATATGCTATTATTATTCATTTAAAACTATTTAAATAATAAGTTTGATAAAGTTTGATTTCAATGTAATGAAAAAAATTGGATTTATGAGAAATATATACTTTCAATAAAGTCACTCTTTTTAATGACTTCATGAATTTTTTTGAATAAATGATGTTTTAATGGAATATTATTATTTAATAATATTTATTAAATATATATGATAACATAATTCTATGAAGTCAAAAATATTTTTCGTAATGGTCAAAAATCTACTATTGTAAAAAAACATTATTTGTCAATAAATGTGTATTTTTTATTTAAATGTTTAAATTATCATATTCATAGAATTATTTGGATAATATAAATTTTATTTTTTAAATTAGAATGTTGATATTATAAAAAAATGTTTTTTTTTCATAATTTTTAGAGATAGTCAAATTTGTGGATAAAAATTAAATACGACATAAATATACAGTGTGTATTATGATACCATAATGACCCAAAAGTGATTTAATATATTCCATAAAATGTATTAACTACCAAATATATATTTTCCCTTAAAAATAATTTGTTTGTTAATTTATTTTATTTATTTTATAAATCCATTATGAATCATCCAGAAACTATATTATATTTTAATGTTTTAAAGTCAATTCATTATAAACATGAAAAAATTCCACACCCCCAAGGGTATTATGTTAATGATTTATGTTCTTAACCTTACAAAATAATGAAAATAACTCATATTTGAGGGAAAATATGGGAAAAAACCAAGGGTTTTGTTTGTGTTTTTGATCACTTTATCATATCGAGTCCCAAACCTGAGTTTAAAAATTAATAAAGAACTCTTATCTTTTTTCTATATAAACCCACTAAACATCCAATTTATCTTAAATAAAACTATTGGAGGACTAAATTACTACTCCTTTACTTATCTAGATCCCTACCAAGGTTCTTCTATGATCTTATGAAGCTTTTACCATGATTTTAGAAGCACCCTCTCAAGGTAAAGGATGGTCTCCATCTCCCCTGTATTCAAGAACCTCCTTTATGTTATACCTTTTGTTTTTTATTTGTTAATATTTTTATATGTACTCAAACATACCTATAAATAACCATATGATTTCTAATTTATGAGAGACCCCTTTCTCTATCATTAACCCCTCCCTTGAATCATTATGTACCCCCATTATGTTTTCATGAGTATCCTATGTTTTTTACATGCCAAAATTTTATATTGTGAATAACCATCACCATTTAACCTAAAGGGTGTTAACATATATGTGAATTTACTTCATTTATTTGGGAATTCAATTTAAGTAACCCAAACTCCTTGATCATGGGATTAACTGTGATAAAATATGTCTTTATTTTGAATGATCTATTTGGAACACATGAGCATGTACATATTATAGAGGGTGTGCCCAAATAGACCTCTAATGAATTGAGTAATTTTCTAGTCCCATGGGATGTAATGTATGGGATTAAGGATTAAAAATTATCCATTATGGGGATATTTTAGCAATGTGCTGTTGTCTTGGAAGTTATCCTTGACTTATGGTTATGACATGATTTATGTTGTCACCAAATTCCATTTTTAGCTTTATATTATCATGTTTTATCAGGAATTATTTCTTAAAAATTATGATTATCAGCCCATATATGTTACCTTGATAATCCCATTTTTCTTACATGTACTACATTATCTTATTCCATTATTTTTTTATTCCCTTATTTGGCATTATAGATCACCCCTTTCTTTCATACATTCCCAGATTATCCCAAGTAGTTTTTGAATATCCAAGGGATATAAGATCATGTTATGGTGATTTAAAATAATGTTTTTGTATTTTCCCTACAATTTATTATGTTATATACCTAATTCACTAAAGTCACTCGACTTCGTGATCTTCTGAGATTGTTTTATGTGTATATTTATGTAAAAAATCATGAAATAAAGTTTAATAAAAAATGGGCTGTCCTAACCATCATCTCAAACTCATGGATATGTAAGTTTATAAGATAAATGGGGTAGTTTTGGTCAAATTAGATGGATCAAGGAGGTCAAAATAAAAGAGAGAATATGTGTCTTTTTATAAGTGAGGGGAGGTGGAAACTCTATGGGTTACTTAATGTATTAGTTTAATATAAATTAATTATCATGTAAAAAAGGTATCAAAATTAATAAGATTATAAGTTAAGATGATTATGATTCAAAATAATCTCATCCAATAATATTTGAATAATACTTTGTAATGTTTTAACTCATATCTCATAGTTTTATGCCCTATTAATCATTTTGAAAATTACTAAAATATCAAAGTTCTCTACTCTATAAGGGTAAAGAATATACCAATAAAAGGAAAAACGACTCATAAATGAACTAAATATGACATTTTAAACAATATCCAATTAACTTGGATAAATATAGTATTTTTTTTTAATTTTACGTCGTTTAATATAATATTATTTATTATAAAATATCATTAATTTCATTTTTAGAACTATTAATTTAATTTTACTTTGAAAAAAACATGACTAAAAAAGAATTTTAATGTAAACATTTAAAACATCCCTAATATTTCATATTTATCTATAATTTTTTTTAATATTTTAAATCATCTATATTGTATTAATTTTAATATTTTTTAAATCATTTATTTTATTTTTCTAACATGTCGGCATTACGCAAGAATTTACATACAATTCTTGAATATGTGGCCACTTGGTGCCATTTTTTCCACAAAACTTTGACTAGGTGAGTGATATTTTTTCATATAAATTTCTCTCTAAGATATGAATTTTCCACTGATTTTTCAATGCAAGAGGGATCATTTTTTTGGTATGAAATCTTAGTTCATTACATGTGATGGATCAGGTATGTATATCTTCAGGAGAGATACATAGAACATGTTGTGAACATTAGAGAGATTCAGTGGAAGTTCTAAATGACAATTTATATTCCTGATGTGATCAATAATCTCAGAAGGAAAGATATATATAAGGATTAACATTCCCTTATTTCCGAATCTCATAACCTTATTCCAAGGAAATATTCATACAGATACCTTATCACCAACTTCAAACTCTAGATCTCACCGATGATTGTCAGCATAACTTTTCTACCGACTCTTATCCACTCTTATGTGTAGTTGAATGGATTTAACATTCGACACCATTTTTTTATCTCTATCTGGTCCTAATATCTTTCTTTCTCTAAATTCATCCTTGTATGTTGGAGTTTTATACTTTTTTCAATAGATTTATTTATAAAGAGGTATCTTAATGCTTGAGTGAAAGATATTTTTTTTAAGAAAATTAAATTAAAGGAAGGTGTTGTTTATAACCACCTTTGAAATATGTAGAGATAGATCTCAAAATTCCATTTAGAGTTTAAATTGTCCTCTCAAGATAACCATCTATATAAGGATGATATTTAGTACCAAAACTCAATTGTGTACGCAAATCCTATAAAGTCATATATAGAGAGACAAGGTAAATACTAGATCTCAATCAGGTATTGTTTAATATAAAACTCCATGAAATCTTACCACATAATTAATTTATAATATGAAAAGTTGATCAAGAGAGAAATATTCTCTGATGTTAATGAAGTATGATGACCTCATAATGAGATAAAATACAACCCAAATAACATTTTTCCCTTTAGATGTTTTGCGGATTTTGAATATAAAATCCATTATAATGTTTTCTTATTTACATTTAGCTATGGGTAATGGTTGTTTAAAAAACTTAAACTTCCATCTCTTAGCCTTAACATGCTAACATCCTAGGCATAGAGATACATACTCTACAATATCACTTTTCTTCTTGTACCACTAGAAATACTCCCTCAGATTTCGATACATCTTCATACTTTCAGGATGATTAGAGAATGATGAACAATGAGCTTCATATAATATCTTCTTATTCTAATATGGTATTTATGGGACACAAATAGGGTGCCCAAACCTTATCATTTCATTATATTCATATTTGAGTTCAAGAAAATTTCTTACCTTCTTTTACAACTCCATATATTCCATCTATGCCTCTCAAATCGTCACATGGATTGATGGTTGAACATTCATCTCAGAATGATAGGATCTATCCCCTTTCCTTATAATTTCAAGTTCCATATTCTACAAATACCTAAGTATTAGATATTTTTTAATCCATACCATGGACAAACTAGCACGATCCTTCTAACTCAAATCATCGAAAACCTTTTTCACCTTACCAGGGTTGTAATGTATCAAGAAATGACAATATTTAATTAATTCCAACCATCTTTTCTGGTGTATATTCAACTCTTTATATGCGAATATATACTTCAAATATATTGAATTCATATATATGTCACACCTTTCACTATAAAGATAATGGTTCCATATCTTCAATGAAAAAATTACCAAAGCCATATCCAAATAATGAGTTGGGAAATCTTTATCATGAAGAATCAATTTTAGTGAGGTATAATTTATAACCATATCATTCTATATGAGGGATCCATAACATCCCGACCCAGGTACCACAAGCTGGTGCCCCAAGACGGTTGGTTACATGACCTCAAACATGCCTCCCCATATACTAGAGGCTGTTGACTAGCAGTGATGGTCTAATATCAATCATGGGGAGACTATTCACTCTATTATCAGAGTAATACACCAGTGGAAATAAATAAAAAATAATACCCAAATGATAATATAACATGACCAGAATAATACCAATATCACAAGATGACCAAAACTAAAAATACATAATCAAAATTAAAGCAGAAAATATGCCATGTCAATGTATGTGTTAAGTGTCTAAAATGAAAACCCAAAATAAAGACACTAATGAATCCTCGAAATAGGTCTTGAATCATGCTAGATTCCCTCATCCAGGATGTAAGAACCCGGTTCTTGTTTTAGAGGTACGGGCTTCTTCTTTTCCTTTCCTTAAGTGATTTTGACAAAATATGGAAATTTGGGAAAAATCCTAAATTTTGAAACTACACGCCGTGTATTTTTCCACACTTCATGTACTTTTGGCCATGTAGGGATAAGTACACAGGGCGTTTAGCCTCTCCGGTGACAAAGGGTGTAGGAACCGACTACACGCCGTGTAGTGGTCCTTTATACACCGTGTAGTCAGTTGGCAGGTAAAAAAGTAAGGCGGTGGAGTCGCCGCCAGCTGGGCGGTAGTACACGCCGTGTACTTGGGAGTACATGCCATGTACTCTTGTCGGCATATGAACAGTGTGGCGGTGACACCAAATGAACAGTTAAATGAAAGGAGTACACGCCGTGTACTTTGAAGTACATGCCTTGTACTTTGTTTTTTCAGCTTAAAACAGACAGTAGCCTCCTCATTTGGCAGACGAGGCACTTGAGCCGTTTTGGAGCCAAAGGAGAAGGCCAGATCTTTGAAGATCCACCGGGCATTCGTCTGGAATCCGATTCGGCTTTGGACGATCTAGTTGGAACCACACAGGTAAGCCCTCTCCTCTCCTGGTACCGTTCTTACCAACTCTTTTACTAACGTAATTTATTTATGTTTGAATGGGTTTTGTTCTTTGTCATATCTACGTCGTTATTGGGAGTTTCTGGAGTCGACGTTCGGGTATAGCATTTTTTTTGCGTATAAGGTAGGTGGCTTTGTGATCATTTTCCAACTGTCGTGCGTTTTTGTGTGTTTTCGTGCCACGAACCCATGTTGGGGTGTCGTGTGGCTGAGGCCGTTGCTATATTTAATCCCTAGAATTGCATAGGTGATTAAATTGTGATAATAAAATGCTGTTTGGGATCGTTTCTTGGATCCAGGACCATCCCGAGGGGTGTGTTCCTCTGTTTAGCCGTTTGGCCAGGATACACGAGGGTATGCCTTGAATGTAGTAACTGTAGAATTTCCTTGGGAGGAATTTCTTGTTTACTACATTTTGATATGATGGGAATTGCTCGGTTACCTGTTTAGCCTGAGGGAGTGATTGTATTAGCCTGAGGGTGTTGTTGTGATTAGCCTGAGGGCGTGAATGTATTATCCTGAGGGAGACATTCTACTTCACCTGAGGGAAACCTTTCGTGCTTGAGGGCTTGACTTCTGTGCCTGAGGGTGACACTTCGTATGCCTGAGGGCAAGAATTCTGTTACAATGCCTAAGGAAGAGATTCTGTATAGCCTGAGGGCGTGGTTCACTATATTATCCTGAGGGAGAGATAATGGTTGGCCTGAGGGCGTGGTGCTGTTGAGCACATAACGATACTAAATTTAATGAATGAAATGAATAATAAAATGGAAATTTAATTGTTAAGTTAGTTACTGTTTAGTACTGCTTACTTTACTGCATTTTACTATTTCACACTATTGTTGCACGCCTACACGCAGTTGGGCATGATCCTTTGGTGGGTGCCTACTGAGATATATTTCTCACACCCTGTTTGGGTCACGCTTTTCGGCCCAAATAGATTACATTGCTGCAGGTGGAGATAGGGGCAAGAGTCCCTATACAGGTACTTGACTGTTGCTAAGGAGTAGGAGGGCATGGGACCGAGCCTAGGCTCGCGATGCCGCTGATAGCTGTTTTTCTTGCTTTGCTGTACTCTGTTTTCTGCTATACTGTATTGATGTATAACATGTTCTAGATGTTTTCCTAAAACTTGAAACATGTAGCATCATCACTTATATACTGTTGGTTATATCCACTACTGTAGTTATTTCAGTTGTGTATGTTTATTGCTTCCGCTATTGTTGAATGTTTATTTCGGTATTCTGCTACGCTACACTTTGACAAATGAGGGCATAGTTTCCCCACTATCAGACCTGGGCCCTCGCTGCTAGTCGGCAGCCTCTAACATTTGGGGAAATGCGCTTGAGGTCACATGGCGAACCGTGCTGAGGGAACCCGTTGCGTGGCACCCGGGTCCGGGACATTACAAAGTGGTATCAGAGGATGTTTCTTTTCTTTGACTTACTATTTGGAGCCGTAGTTAGGGATAGGATAGAACAGTAGTTGTTAATAAGCTGTGCCCGAGCATAGCTAACCCGTGTACAGGGAGAAGCCAGTCTACCTCATATTTTTGCATTCTTTTGATTTTGCAAATTTTACGGTTGATATGTTTTCACCGTTGGGTGACACACTTGGATTGTGCTGTTTATATTTTATCTGTGGGTTCTATTTAGTTGCAACCCGATGAGATGATGGTATTCCATCTCATGCATCTTACATGCACATGCAAGATATCACATTCCATGCATAGTTTCCATGCCATATAGGTGCATTAGAAATTCGCATGTTGTTGTGATAGTTGTTGTGCTAGAAAAGCATGCTGTTGTGATAGCTGCTTGATAAATACCTGCCTTGTGATATGGTGTTTTTGGATTGAGCTTGTTTAGAGGATGGACGCCAAACTTTGGTTTTTGGGGAGTATGGGCCCCCATTGACCGGAATTTGGTGGATCATTTACTGGTTATTGGTTATAACACAAATAAGATTTCAAACTTTGATTCGTGGGGTGTATGGGCCCCCACGAGTCATAATTTGACACTTAGGTATTGTTTTTAGTAATTTCTGTGTTCCAGAGAAGTTTCTGAGGCATACTGTCTGAAGAACCCAGGATACACGCCATGTAGGACCTCATACACGCCGTGTGTGTTCTTATGTTCGGGAAGAAAAATTAACTTTTTGAGTACACGTCGTGTACCTTGAGTACACGCCGTGTAGTCTCTTCCCGTTTCAAAAACCATGTTGGCGGTGACACGGGGTAGGGAAGGGCTTGGGTAAAACACGCCGCGTAGTTTTGTTCATGCCGTGTAGTGTGACTCGGAGTCCGGCCGTGTAACTAACAACACGGATCGGTGAACTCCTGTACATCATGTCGTGTCAATGATGAACATGCCGTGTAGTGTGACCTAGGGACTCGGCCGTGTGACTAAAAACACGGGCCGGTGTCACCTCTCCCTTAACATGCCGTGTACCTCTGGGACACGCCGTGTAGTCTTGTCCGAGGACAGACCATGTGGAGTTAGCTGTGTGGCTGGGAAATGGGATAGTGTACACGCCGTGTTCGGGTGTAACACTCCGTGTAGAGTAAAGCTGAGTATTCGGCCGTGTCATAGACGACACGGGCAGTAAGAAAATAACACCGTACACGTCGTGTAGATATTATACACGCCATGTAGTTTTGTTGAACGGAAGCCATGTGGCTTAGCCGTGTAGAAGGACCCGGGCAGGGGAAAGGAAGTCAAGTACACGCCGTGTAGTCAGTGTACAAGCCATGTAGTCTTGTTTTGAAAATTTTGAAACGCCTTATTTCTCTTTTTACTTTGTGGTTCCTTCGTTTCAGTCTTAATAATCTTGAATCTGAGGAGTGCTTTTGACCTTTTAGTGTCATGCTGCCTAGACGACCGCGAGTTGTTCGCCAAGAGAGCGGAGACGATTATACTCCAGAGATGGTGGGCCATGGGCTACCAGTTGATCCACCAGCAGAGCCAGATGCGGCACCAGCTGTTATACCGAACACGGGCACGGAGGCGCAGTTTCGTGAAGGCTTATTGCCGTTCATGCAGACCTTTCAGGGAGCACCGCAGGTTGCCACATCTATGGCCGAGATGATGCGTATCTTTCAGCAGCAGCATCTGCCTACGTTTTCAGGGGATGGTGGACCACAGGCTGCAGAGTCTTGGCTAGGATCGATGCAGACTATTTTCGAACATCTTGAGATGACTCCAGGGCGGAGGGTCAATCTTGCGACTTACATGCTATGTGATTCTTCCAAGAGGTGGTGGGATGTTACCACCCAGTCAGAGCATCACAGGGACATGGCGTGGGAGGGTTTTCAGACAGTCTTCTATGACTTCTTCTTTCCCAAGACGCTGAGGGCAGATAGAGCTCGAGAGTTCATGAATCTGCAGCAGGGCGCTATATCGGTGATGGACTACTCTGCTCGTTTTACAGAGCTTCAGCATTTTGCACCTGTGCTGGTGGGTGATGAGATGCTGAGAGACATACGTTTTGAGGATGGTCTTCGGTATGACATCCGAGTGCTGGTGAATGTTTTCAGGTTTCCTACTATACACGCGATTGTGAACCAGGAATTGATTATAGAGAGGAACCTGCGAGAATCTAGTGGTGTGGGACAGGGCGGTTCGACACCAGTTACTGGTACTATTTCTACTGGAAAGAGGAAGAGATAGACGGACTTCTCTCAGGGTGGCAGTACCAGCCAGACAGTCTCTTCAGGTGGACTGATCAGGTGCTACCAGTGTGGCAGAGAGGGGCACAAGAGGCCGCAGTGTCCACGAGACCCAGTGGAGTGCCAAGCTTACGGCAAGATGGGTCAGCTGCAACGCTTTTGTAGGGCGTATCCACCAATGGATAGTGAGAGGGGTTCTTTACAGCCTCCACATGCGGGAGCAAGACCAGTGGATTCTTACCAGTCAGGGAACTAGAATACGTCAGGGCGTGCAGGCAGAGATGGTGGTCATGGCCGTGGTAGCCAAAGACCAGGATCGTAGAGACAGCAGGGCGGGACAGCTCAGGGTAGCCAGACTATGTCGTAGGGCCACGACACTGGACAAGCATATGCAGTGCAACAGACCCAGCAGGAGCAGGATCCCAGACCTTCAACAGTCATAGGTACTATTCTAGTAGCTTCTGTCTTGTCTTCAGTACTTTTTGATACGGGTGCTACACATAGTTTTATATCTATACCCGTTGTGGAGAGCCTTGGGCTCGATGTTTCTACTTATTATGAAATCTTGATGCTAGAAACTCTATTGGGGACTAGGACGATTTGTGTGCGTCAGTGAAAGGAGTTCCCCCTTGAGGTTGGTGGGTGTCACTTCCTTTGAGACCTATATGTCCTGGAGATGACGAGCTATGATATCATTATCGGGATGGACTGGTTGGTTCCCTTTCGAGCCTTTGTAGACTTCTATCTTCACCGGGTGCGTTTCATGTCACCAGAGGGTGGGGAGTTTCTATACAAGGGTGAATGGGAAGTTCAGACGAGTCGAGCTGGGCCAAAGCATCATGGGTGAGGTGGAGTCACAGCCCAGACTGCGAGCTTATATCTGGATGACCGAGGGACTTGTCAGACGGATTTCCCTCCATTTGTTGATCATTTCAGGGATGTATTCCCGGACGAATTTTCAGGCCTACCTCCGGTGCGCGAGGTGGATTTCTCTATTGAGCTAGTTTTAGGAGCAGCACCGGTGTCCATTCCTCCTTATAGGATGGCCACACCTGAGTTGTAGGAGATCAAGAGGCAATTAGTGGAGCTACAGGCGAAGGGTTTTATCCGACCCAGTACTTCTCCTTGGGGTTCTCCGGTCCTTTTTGTGAAGAAGGCGGATGATACCGTTAGGCTTTGTGTGGATTATCAGAAGCTGAACCAGTTGACGGTTTAGAACCAATATCCCTTGCCGAGGATTGATGATCTGTTTGATCAGCTTCATGGAGCAAGAGTGTTCTCGAAGATTGACTTGAGATCCAGATATCATCAGCTGCACGTTAGACCATCTGATATACCTCTCACAGCTTTCAGGAGCAGGTATGGTCTATATGAGTATACGGTTATGCCATTTGGACTCGTGAACGCGCCAGCAGTTTTCATGGATCTGATGAATCATGTGTTCCATCCGTATCTTGATTCATTTGTGGTAGTATTCGTGGAAGACATATTGGTGTACTCACACACTCAACACGACCATGCCACCCATCTTGAGATCGTATTGAGTACACTAAGAGAGAATCACCTATATGCTAAGCTCTCGAAGTGCCACTTTTGGATGGACCAGATTCACTTCCTGGGTCATATCATCTCAGAGGCAGGAGTTGCAGTAGACCCAGAGAAGGTGAGAGCAATAGTTTCCTTGGAGCATCCTAAGAATGTGTTTGAGATACAGAGTTTCTTAGGGCTGGATGGTTACTACATGCGCTTCATACATGACTTCTTCCGCTTAGCAGCACCGTTGACAGGTCTTACTAAGAAGGGTGTGAAGTTCTTTTGGTCAGAAGCTTGCGAGACAGATTTTCAGGACCTGAAGGGAAGGTTGACATCAACACCAATCCGGATACTCCCAGAGAAGGGGAAGAGCTATACAGTTTACTGTGATGCGTTAGGGATTGGGCTGGGAGCCATTTTGATGCAGGGCGACCGAGTTGTGGCGTACGGGTCTCGGCAGTTGAGGCAACATGATCGGAATTACCCGACGCATGATCTCGAGTTGGCTGCAGTTGTGCATGCGTTGCGCTGTTGGAGACATTATCTGTTGGGAGAGTATTTTGTGGTTTTCACCGACCACAAAAGCCTCAAGTATATATTTACTCTGCGTGACTTGAATCTGAGGCAGAGAAGGTGGGTCGAGTACCTACAGTCCTTCGATTTCAAGCTTGCCTATACACCTGGTAAAGGTAATGCAATAGCTGATGCACTGAGCAGGAAGACTCAGATACAGGCAGTGCATGAAGCCAGTGGTGAGTGGTAGCTTATGGATTTGTTCTCTGAGATGCATCTGGAGGTGCATGACAGTCAGGGGAAGACTTATCTTTCCTCGTTAGCTATGACTTCTACCCTCCTGGATGGAGTGAAGATGAGGCATCTATCAAATTCAAAAGGCCTAGTTCTACGGGAGTCGGTGGCAAGTGAGGACCCTCCTCCTGGTTGGACGGTAGGCGATGATGAGGTTTTTCATTTCCATGGACGTGTATGGGTTCCAGGGGATATACGCGAGGAGATGATGCGGGAGTTTCATTCTTCAGCTTGGGAAGTTCATCCCGGGGTTACCAAGATGTACCGAGACTTGAGACGTCAGTACTGGTGGCCGCGTATGAAGAGAGAGATAACTGGTTTTGTTACGAGGTGTTCCACCTGTCAACAGGTGAAGGTAGAGCATCAGAGACCAGCTGGGCTGTTACAGCAGTTTCCCATTCCGGAGTGGAAATGGGATGATGTCGCGATGAATTTCGTGATGGGCTTGCCAAGGTCACCTCGAGGCAATGACACCGTATGGGTTGTTGTGGACAGACTTACAAAGGTAGCTCACTTCTTACCGATCAAGGAGACCATTGGTGTGAACGAGCTCGGAAGGTAGTATATCCGAGGGATCATACGTCTTCATGGGGTCCCTTGTTCTATCGTTTCAAATAGGGACGCCCACTTCACGTCTCCTTTCTGGAAGAGTTTTCAGAGGGCTCTGTGTACATAGGTGCTTCTAATCACAACATACCACCCTCAGATAGATGGCCAGTCAGAGCGGACGATACAGGTGCTAGAGGACATGCTGCGCGCATGTGTCCTAGACTTTGGGGGCTCTTGGGAGAAGCATATACCCTTAGTCGATTTTTCCTATAACAATAGTTTTCAGGCAACTATTGAGATGGAACCATACGAGGCTTTATATGGTAGGCCATGCCGTTGTGATGGTTATAGGTAGGTGAGGCGGCTTTACTGGGACCACAGCTCGTGCAGGAGACATCTGAGCGGGTCCAGTTAATTCTAAAGCGGATGTCTACCGTGCAGTATCGTCAGAAGTCTTATTCTGATCGCCATAGACGACCTTTGGAGTTAGTGGCCGGGGATCAGGTTTTCTTGCGTGTTTCACCGAGGCTGGGACACAAATGGATCAGGAGACAGGGTAAGCTTTCACCGAGGTATGTGGGACCATTTTAGATTTTGGAGAGAGTCGGGCTGGTTGCCTATCAGTTCCAGTTACCGCAGCAGTACCGAGCCATGCACGACGTCTTCCACGTGTCTCAGTTGCGTCGCTACCATTCAGACCCGTCTCACACCATTCAGCCAGAAGAGGTTGAGCTTCAGCATGATGCATCCTTTGCGGAGCATCAGATCCATATCGTTGAGAGGAGCACGAAGGTTCTCCGAGGCCGGTCAGTTCCTCTCGTACGGGTGCTATGGCAGCATGGCCGAGTACAGGACGAGACCTGGGAGAGGGAGGCCGACGTACGTGCTCAGTGGCCAGAGCTGTTCTGAGCTTTCTCTTCACCACCCTTGAAAGGGAAATCCAGGGATGAATTGCTATAAGGGGGGAAGTTTGTAAGAACCCAGTTCTTGTTTTAGAGGTACAAGCTTATTTGTTTCCTTTCCTTAAGTGATTTTGAGAAAATATGGAAATTTGGGAAAAATCCTAAATTTTGAAACTACACGCCGTGTATTTTTCCACACGCCGTGTACTTTTGGCCGTGTAGGGATAAGTACAAAGTTCGTGTAGCCTTGCCGGAAACAAAGGGTGTAGGAATCGACTACACGCCGTGTAGTGGTCCTTTACACGCCGTGTAGTCAGTCAGTAGGTTAAAAAGTAAGGCGGTGGAGTCACTGCCAGCTGGGCGGCAGAACACGCCATGTACTTGGGAGTACATGCCGTGTACTCTTGTCGGTAGATGAATAGTGTGGCAGTACCCGCCAAATGAACAGTTAAATGAAAGGAGTACACGCCGTGTACTTTGAAGTACACGTCGTGTACTTTGAAGGACACACCGTGTACTTTTTTTTTCGGCTTAAAATAGGCAGTATCCTCCTCATTTGGCTGAGGAGGAACTTGAGCCGTTTTGGAGCCAAAGGAGGAGGCCGGATCTTTGAAGATCCACCGGGCGTTCATCTGGAATCCGATTCGGCTTCAGACAATCTCGTTGGAACCGCACGGGTAAGCCCTCTCCTCTCCTGGTACCGTTCTTACCAATTCTTCTCCTAACGTAAGTTATTTACGTTTGAATGGGTTTTGTTATTCTTCATATCTACGCCGTTCTTGGGCGTTTCTGGAGTCAGCGTTCGGGTATAGTGTTCATTGGTGTATAAGGTAGGTGGCTTTGTGATCATTTTTCAACTGTCGTGCGTTTTTGTGAGTTTTCGTGCCACGAACCCATGTTGGGGTGTCGTGTGGCTGAGGCTGTTGCTATATTTAATGCCTAGAATTTTATAGGTGATTAAATTGTGATAATAAAATGCTGTTTGGGATCGTTTCTTGGATCCAGGACCATCCCGAGGGGTGTGTTCCTCTGTTTAGCCGTTGGGCCAGGATACCCGAGGGTATGCCTTGAATGTAGTAACTATAGAATTGCCTTGAGAGGAATTTCTTGTTTACTACATTTTGATATTTTGGGAATTTCCCGATTACCTGTTTATCCTGAGGGCGTGATTGTATTAGCCTAAGGGCATTGTTGTGATTAGCCTGAGGGCGTGACTGTATTAGCCTGAGGGCGACGTTCTACTTCGCCTGAGGGAAACCTTTCGTGCATGAGGGCTTGAATTCTATGCCTGAGGGCAACACTTCATCTGCCCGAGGGAGAGAATTCTATTACAATGCCTGAGGGAAAGATTCTGTATAGCCTGAGGGTGTGGTTCACTATATTAGCCTGAGGGCGAGATAATGGTTGGTCTAAGGGTATGGTGCTGTTGAGCACAAAACGATACTAAATTTGACAAAGGAAATGAATAATAAAATGGAAATTTAATTGTTAAGTTAGTTACTGTTTAGTACTTCTTAATTTATTGCATTTTACTATTGCACGCTGTTGTTGCACACTTACACGCAGTTGGGCACGAGCCTTTGGTGGGTGCTTACTGAGATATATTTCTCACACCCTGTTTGGGTCACGCTTTTCTGCCCAAACAGATTATGTTGCTGTAGGTGTAGATAGGGGAAAGAGTCCTTATACAGGTACTTAACTCTTGATGAGGATTAGGAGGGCATGGGACCGAGCCTAGGCTCGCGATGCCGCTGCTAGCTGTTTTTCTTGCTTTGCTGTACTCTATTTTTTGCTGTACTGTATTGATGTATAGCATGTTCTGGGTGTTTTCCTAAAACTTGAAACATGTAGCATCATCACTTATATACTGTTGGTTATATCCACTGCTTTAGTTATTTCAGTTGTGTATGTTTACTGATTTCGCTATTGTTGAATGTTTATTTTGGTATTCCGCTATGCTACACTTTGACAAATGATGGCATAGTTTCCCCACTATCAGACCTGGGCCCTCGCTGCTAGTCGGAAGCCTCTAGCGTTTGGGGAAATGCGCTTGAGGTCAAATGGGGAACCAGGCTCGGGGCACCCGTTTCATGGCACCCGGGTCCGGTACGTTACACAGGATCCATCCCAACTCATCCTTCTAACACATTTAATTTTCCCTTTTTTATCCTACAATCATGGAATCTATTTGGGTACCGATCATGCAGCCCGAGTAGGGTGCAAGTATAACTCAGAAGGCCACCACCACCAACGTATAAAATAATATCTAGTTAATAAGAGTATATGAATATTTATAAATAAAGTCATAATTCATAAGTAAGAAATTATCAAATTATCAATTATTCTTTATTTAACCACATAAAACCCCAGGTTCTTGAGGGTACCCAAACCTTAATACCTTCATTGAATCATACCGGATTTGAACCATTTCACATATACAATTCAAATTTCATTATCACACATGGGATATCATTTTCCATGTCATTTTAATTCATTACTATTGACATTTGGAACAATAGTATAATGCTAATATTTTGAGTGTAGAATACCATGTCTAGCACCGTGTGAGTATTTGGAGCATCAGTCCCTATCTCACACCTCATGGGTATTTGGATCATTAGTCCCCGTCCCATACAATTTTTCATGTATGATTTGGGTATAGAACTCTATGTATAGAACCCCATGAGTATTTGGACTGTAAGTCCCTATTTCACACCCTATTTATCAATCAATCACATATATCATGCAATTGTGTCTAGAATGCCTTATCTAGCACCTTGTGGGTATTTGGAGTGTCAACCTGTGTCCCACACCCCATTCTAAATCAAGAACATATATCAAATTAATCAATATTAATCAACATTAATATTCTATAACAATATTAATGTATCCTAAAAACAATTTAATTAATTTAATAATTAGTTAATCAAATCAAACTCATCAATTAAATCAACAATTAATTGGTCACAAGAATTCAATTAATTAATTAATCAAATAAATCTTATTAATTAACTCAACGATTAATTAGTCACAATAATTTCATTAATTAATTCAATAATTAATTAATTACATCAATTTCATTAATAAATTCAATAATTAATTAATCACAAAAATTACATTAAATAATTCAGAAATTAATTAATCACATCACAGTCTAAAAATTAAAATAATTAATTCAATAATTAATTATCTTAGTGCATCAATCACAATCTCTTTATAGTTAATTAAACAATTAATTACCTCAATTACATAATCAAAATATTTCAATAATCAATTAAACAATTAATTTTTCACATTTAATTTCATCAAATAATTCCCCCATTAATTGTTCATGTCAAGCCCATTAATTAATTCCTCAATTAGTTAATCAAATTATATCCCTTTAATTAATTCACCAATTAATTGTTCACATTATCTCTGTTAATTAATTCCACAATTAATTAGTCACATTTAACTCCCTTAATCAATTCAACAATTAATTATTCACATCAATTTCCATTAATTAATTCCATAATTAATTAATCACATTCAATCCCTTTGATAAATTCATGAAGTTTTATTCCATGTCAAATTCCATTAATTAATTCACTATTAATTAATCAAATTTACCCATTAACTTAATTCACCAATTAGTTTTATATGTCAAATTCCATAAATTAATTCACAATTAACTAATCAAATTCACCTATTCAATTAATTCACCAATTAGTTTTCCATTTAAAATTACATTAATTACTTCACAATTAATTAATAACATTCAATCACTTCAATTAATTCACCAATTAATTGTTCGTGTTAATCCCATTAATTAATTCAATTAATTAATCCCATCAATCCCAATATTTAATTAAAAAATTAAATAATCAAATTACTCCCACTAATTAATTCATTCATTAATTAATCCGACCAATCTCATTATTTAATTCAATAATTAAATAATCACATTACTCTATTAATTAATTCTCTAAATAATTGACAACATCAATCCAATTATTTAATTCAAAAATTAAATAATCAAATTACTCCATTAATTAATTCACCAATTAAATAATCAAATTAGTACATTAATTAATTCATCAATTATTTAATTCCATTAATCCCATTATTTAATTCAACAGTTAAATTACAACATTACTCCATTAATTAATTCATTAATTAATTAATCCCATCAATCCCATTATTTAATTCAATTATTATATAATCACATTACTTCATGAATTGATTTATCAATTAATTAATATGATCAATCCCAATATTTAATTCAGTAATTAAATAATCAAATTACTCCCAGTAATTAATTCACCAATTAATTAATCCCATCAATCCCATTATTTAATTTAACTATTAAATAATCAAATTACTTGATTAATTAATTCATCAATTATTAAAACACATTACTTCTATTATTTAATTTTACAATCAATTAATTAGATCCACAAGCAGAAAAATTCACATAATTAATTTATCAATTAATTATTTTAACTTAAAAAATTTAATAACCCCAATTAATTCATCAATTAATTTTTCCATATTAATCAATTAAATATCACCATTTAATTCCTCAATTAATTATACTATCTTAATCAATTCAACATCCCCAATCAATTACTCAACTAATTGTTCTATCTTAAGGAATTAAATATCCCCCACTTCAAAAATCCATCAATTAATTAATCTACCAAATTAATTAATTTAATGTAGAAAAACTCAATTACTAATAAAAAATAACAATTCTACAATTACAGACACATAATTGAAATAAAGACTTTGAGATTTGAATTATAGAACACCCACCTCAAGATTAATGATAAACTCTTGGAAATAAAAATCCCCAATTTGTGTGGCTCACTGATGTAGAATGAGATATGGATCTAAAACCCTAAATCATGGTTGAAAAATCAAGATCCCATAATACTAGATCTAGATATAACAATCCCATATATATATCCAATAAGATAGAGGATAACTTTCATTTAAAATATGAGGGAATGATGGGAGAGAAGAAGGAAGATACATGGGATGAGATCCTCTTACCAGGAGGGGTACAGATCTTCAATATGGGCTTTAAATCGCCAATAAAAGAGGATGGGAGGCCTAAAAAATCATTAGAGATCCTCCAAAATCATGTGGAATAATTCGGGGATGAGTGGGGGTTTATTTGGGGTTAATATAGGGGTTTTAATATTTAAAAATCTAATTTTTGAACCTTGCGCACAATTTGCAGCTTGTGGCGCATGGTTTCCCCTAACCATGAACCTTAACCATGTGACTCTTCTAGGGGGGGAGGGGTTATAGTTTCTCCTAGTAGGTTCCATGGTTTGAAAAACCATGTACCATCCATCTAAACCCTCTCTATTCAGGATATCACATTTTACTGGTCTAGGGAACATGATTTGGAAAAACAATGCAGCATCTGCGTACTTTACCTATTACTTCTAAAATTATAAATTTTCTCCCCAAAACACCAAAAAAATAAACCCAAAAATTTAATCAATACTATCAAAATAATACCTGAAAACAATCTTGAGGCAACTTCAGAAAAGGTTGGGATCTTACAATCTCCCCACCTTATAACATTCATCCTCGAGCTATACTCCCAATCATATCTAAGATTACGAGCCAAAAAGATTGGGCCACTGAGCCCTAATATCTATTTCTCTCTCCCATGTCTCTTCCTTCAGACGTCTATGTTTCCAAAATATATGAACTATCAACGTGGTATTTCTCTGTAACACTTTCTCACTGTGATCCATCACATGTATCAGATTCTTCTCAAATAATGCATATATTACTAACACATCACTTCCCACATTAGGTGTGTTTTTATCATCCCTTTCATCAATAAATTACCAAATACTGTTGTTCATGACCACTCCCCCATATATCCTACAAAGTGGTAATGGACGCATCATCCTCAATTATGAATATAAATCAAAACATTAACCATCACATATTTCTAACTTCCAAGAATGGAACCATTATAATATTTTGACACACAACCTCCATACAACCTTCTATCCGGTATGAGCAATGTTCACTAGCCACCACATAGTTTCACCATTAAATTGTTTAAAGAGAACAACCATTAAAAAGTCCCTTTATCCCACTAGAAAAAATACTTAAGTAGCTTGGCATAGAGCTAATACTCACATGATGTACCCAGAATGATTTCAAGGTATAGTGAATGAGTGTCTCATGTCGGGAATTAAACCGATATTATTCTTAAAAAATACTAGTCTTTCATAAAAAAATCCCAACCTAGTGACAACCCCTTAACCCAGGTTTCATTTCCCCCAACTGAGGAACTCTCACTACCCATAACCATCCCACATCTAGGACATGGTTAACAAGGGTAAAAACATTCTCAATATTCAAGTATTCACATTAGACACCCATTTATTCACATATTATATCATTTTAAAATACTCAATTTCATACTAGTTATATATTTTTTTCAATTCAATTTTATAAGAAAGGAAAAAAATTTCAAGTTTAATAACTTACTCAAAAACCCATTTTCCATGCATGCCTAAGATTATGCATGTCACAAAATAATCCTGAGCGCCTAGAATAATGCCTGAAAACTCTACTCACGTGCCATACCAGGCCACAAGTCAAATCTTAGTAAATATTAGAAACAATAATCACATCACATAACAAGTGCATCACCCATGGTGAAATAATATCCAACTATAATAGAAAATACCAATAACCGCAATCCCACCTCGGGTACTTGGGTTTTCTGCCAGACATGGGTGAGCTACTCCTATGCATTAGCTAATAACTAAGACACAACTCATCCTATTCTCCTGGCTACATTTACCAAATATAAATACAAAAGAAAAGCAAAAAAAAATACTAATACCACGTTGTAACATCCCATCCCAGGTGCCACATGTTGGTACCTCATACCGGTCGATCACATGACCTCAAGGGTGGCTCCCCTTACAACACAAGATGGTGACTAATAGTGATGGTCTAATATCAATCACAGGGAGAACATAACCTCTTTTATCAGAGTAATACACCAGTGGAAATAATTTAACAATAATAACCAAATGATTATATTAGATGACCAGAATAATACTAGTATCAAAAAATGACCAAAAGATGAAATAAAAATTAAAAACTAAAATAATAAAATATGTTATGACAATGCACGTGTTAAGTGTATAAATTGAAAAACCAAAATAAAAACCCCTAAAAATCCCCCATGTAGGTTCCTAATTTTGTTCGGTTCCCTCATCCATGCTCCATCCTAGCTCATCCATCTAATAAAGGGCATTTTACCTTATCTTGTCCGGCCATCCTGAAATCTATTTGGGTACCGATTGAGAAGTCCAAGTAGGATGTGAGTACAATTCATTAGGCCACCACCAATAGCATATTAATAATATCCAGTCAATAATTGTGTATACAATTGTATAAAGGAATAAACACAATGAATAAGTAAATAGTTATCACATTATCAATTATTATTGATTTGACCACATAAACCCCTAGGTTCCTGAGGACACTAAAGCATAAATACCTACTTCACCTCATGCCGGGTCTAAACCATGTCACATATTCAATTCAATTTTTATTATCACACAAGGGATTTCATTATCCATGTCATTTCAATTCATTATTATTACAATTTAGAACCATAGTTCGATGCCAATATTTTCGGTGTAGAATGCCATGTCTAGCACCTCGTGAGTATTTGGAGAATCTATCCCTATCTCAAACCTCATGGGTATTTAGAGCATTAGTCCTTATCCCATACAATTTAGAATTTATGATTTGGGTGTAGAACACCATGTCTCGAACCCTGTAAGTATTTGAAGCATGTGTCAATATCTCACACCCTGTTTAACAATCTAGAACATATATCATGTAGTTGGGTCTAGAACTCCATGTCTTGCACCCGTATGGGTATTTAAAGCAATGATCTGTGTCCCACACCTAATTCTCAATCAAGAACACATATCACATACATCACATTATTCCTGATTAATCAACATTAATCTTCTATCACAATATTAATGTATCACAACCACCCATTAATTAATTCAAAAATTAATTAATCACATCAAAATCATCAATTAATTATATAATTAATTGATCATAACAATTCCATTAATTAATTCAAAAATTAATTAATCACGTCAATATCATTAATTAATTCAACAATTAATTAGTCATAATCATTCCATTAATTAGATAAAAATTTAATTAATAAGTCAATATCATTAATTATTTCAACAATTAATTAATTAAAATAACTCCATTAATTAATTCAGTAATTAATTAATCAATTCATAATCTCAAAATGACAATAATTAATTAAAAATTTAATTATCTCACTTCCATAATCAGAATATCTCAATAATTAATTCAATAATTAATTATTCTAATTCCAAAATCAAAATATTTTAATTATTAATTCAACAATTAATGATTCACATTAAATTTCATCAAATAATTCCCCAATTAATTTTCCACGTCAAGTCCATTAATTAATTCCACAATTAAGTAATCACATTCTATCCCTTTAATTAATTCACAAATTAAATATTCACGTCAACTCCATTAATTAATTCCACAATTAATTAATCACATTCAACTCCCACAATTAATTCACCAATTAATTGTTCACATCAATTTATATTAATTAATTCCACAAATAATTAATCATATTCAATCCCTTTATTTAACTCTCCAATTAATTTTCCGTGTCAAATTCCATTAATTAATTCACAATTAATTAATGGAATTATATCCCTACAATTATTTCTCTAATAAATTTTCAATGTAAAATTCCATTAATTAATTCATAAATAATTAATTACATTCAATTCAGGTAATTAATTCTCCAATTAATTATCCACGTCAATCCCATTAATTAATTAAATTAATTAATCCCATAAATCCAATTATTTCATTCAATAATTAAATAATCAAATTACTCCAATTAATTAATTTATTAATTAATTAATCCCATAAATCCTATTATTTAATTCAACAATTAAATAATCACATTAATCCATTAGTTAATTCAACAATTAATTAATCCCTTCTATCACATTATTTAATTCAATAATTAAATAATCACATTACTCTATTTATTAATTTATCAATTAGTTAATCCCATCAATTCCATTATTTAATTCAATTATTAAATAATAAAATTACTCTATTAATTAATTTTTCAATTAATTAATCCCATCAACCCCATTACTTAATTCAATAATTAAATAATCCATTTACACCCATTAATTAATTTAACAATTAATTAATCACATAAATCCCATTAATTAGTTTAAAAATTATATAATCACATTACTCTATTAATTAATTCATAAATTAATTAATAAAATTACCTCCATTGATAAATTTTAAAATTAATTAATCATATCCACAATCAAAATAATTCCCATAACTAATTCATCAATTAATTATTCCAACTTAAATAATTAAATAAACCCATTAATTCATCAATTAATTATTCCATCTCAATCAATTATATATCCCCAATTAATTCCTCAATTAATTGTTCTATAAAAATCTATTCAATATCCCCAATTAATACATCAATTAATTATTCAATATTAATCAATTAAATTTCCCCCAATTTCACAAGTCCCATAGTTAATTAATATACCAAATTAATTAATTCAATGTTGGAAAAATCAATTTGTAATTAACCAATATAAATTCAATAATTACATACATGTAATAAAAATAAACACTTTTAGGATTTGAATTATAGACCACCTACCTCAAGATTTATGATAAATTCTTTCCAATGGGAATCCCCAATTTGTGTGGCACAACAATATATAATGAGATCTGGATCTTTAAACCTAATTCAATATCAAACAATTAATATACCATAACACCAGATCTAGATCAAAAAATACTAGATCTAGATCCAATAATATAGTTGATAAAAACCCTCTAAAAGATGAGGGAAATACGAAAGAGAAGATATAATCCACACAAGATGAGATCATGCTACTGAGAGCAGTGTAGATCATCAATCCAGGCTTTGAATTTCCAAGAATGGAAGTCATGAGACCTAGTAAACCATTTTGGATCCTCTAAAAATTTAAATGAACCATTAGGGGATGACTGGGGCTCAATTTGGGGTTAATATTTGGGTTTTACTATTTTAAAATATAATTTTCATGTTAATTGAAACTGCATAGATGGCTTGCTTCTTGTGGCGCATAGTTTTCCCTGACAGTGCACCTTAACCGTGATCCTCTTTTGGGGGTAGAGTTCATGATTTCTCCTAATAAGGTGCATGGTTTGAAAAACTATGTACGAGCCTTGTAAAAATTCCCTGTCCTAGGTAGCACAATTTGCTGGGTCAAGGTATAGAGTTTGGGAAAATTATGCACCAACCATGAACTTTCCATCTTCCTTCCAAAATTCTAGATTTTAACACAAAAAATCACCAAAAATCAACCCATACATAAGGTGATCAATACAATAAAAATGTGTACATGAAAACAAGCCTGATAAAACAATAGAAAAGGACAAGATCTTACAATCCCCCACCCTATAATATCTCTTCTTTGAGATGTACTACCAAGCGTATTTAAGATTATGAGACCAAAAGATCAGGCCACTAATCCCTTATATATGTTTCTCTCTCCCATGTTCTTTCCTACACACATCCATGTTGCAACAATATATGAACTATCAGCATGGTCTTTCCTCACAACACATTATCACTGCGATCCAACACACGAAAAATATGATTCTCAAAGGGAACATCTATTACTGACACATCACTCCTCAACTTAGATGTGTTGTTGTCATTGATTTCCTAAATAAATTAAAAACTACCATGGCTCAATACCCCTCTCCAAAAAATCCCAAGAAGTGGGAATGGACGCATCGTCGTCAATCATGCATCAAAATTGAATCATTAACTATCACCCATTTCTAGCTTCCAAGAATGACACCCTTAGAATATATTGACACACAACCTCCTTAAGACCCTCACTTGGGTATGACCGATGGTTAACCTACCATCACAGGGGTTGACCTTTAACATTTTCCAAGAGGAAAAATTGTAAGAAGGCCCTTTATCCCACTAGAAAAAAATATTGAAGTATCTTGGCATATAACCAATTCTCTCTCGGTGTACCTAATATGATGTTAAGTTATAGGTCATGAACATCTCATGTCTGTAAGTAAACCAAGATTGTCACCGATGAATACTATCTTTTCACACAACAATCCCAACAAAGTGAACAACCCTCACCCTAGGTGTAATTTCCCCCAAAACATTCCACATGGTTAAAACCAAGACACTATCACTACCCTTAACAATCCTATATCTAGGCCATGGTTAAAAAGGGTAAACAAATTCTCATTATTCAAGTTTTTACATAACATGTCCATTTATTCATATATTTCATCATTTTACAATTCTTAATTTCATAATTGGAATATTTGTTTTTTTAATAAAATTTTACAAGAAAGGAAAAAAATTTAAGAAAAACAACTTAACCAAAACCCGTTTTCTATGCCTGACTAAGATGATGCTTGTCAAAAAATAATCCTTAGTTCCTAGAATGATGCATACAAACTCCAATCTCAATCCATATTGGGCCATGAGTCAAATATCAGTAAATTTGAGAAATAATAATCACATCAGACAATGACTGCTTCACCCATGAGGAAATAACATCCAACTGTAACAAAAAATACCAACAACAACAATCGCACCCTGGGTACTTGGGTTTTCCCCTGTACATGGGTTATGCAATCCCATGCACGGGATCATAACAAAGACCCAAATCATCTTATTCTTATATATACCTTTAACATATAATAATACATAATAAAATAAAAGAAAACTCTTTTGATACCACTTTTTAACATCCCAACTTGGATTTTACACACTAGCGATATGAGCCGGTCGGTCACATGACCTCAAGCGCACCTCCCCGTATGGAATACTTTGTCAAATTGTAGCAAGGGTCTAATATCAATAATGGGTAGACTGTAACCTCTTTTATTAGATTAACAAACAAGATAAAATAAATAAAAAATAATAACCAAATGATAAAATAACATGACAAGAATAGTTCTAGAATGGTAAGATGACCAAAATTAGAAATAAAGAATAAAAAATAAAGTAGAAAATATTCCATTTCAATGTACATGTCATGTTTCTAAAATGAAAACCCAAAATGAATACACTGACAACTCCCACAAGAGAGTCCCGAATCGTGTTCGGTTCCCTCAACAATGCTCCATCCTAACTCAACAATCTAACAAAGGCCATTTGCCCATATCCTATCCAGAATTCTTGATATCTATTTGGGTACAGATCAGATAGCCCAAGTAGTGTGTGATTATAACTCAATAGGCCACCACCAATGACATAAACAATAATATACAGTCCATAATAGTGTATGCAGTTTTATAATGGAATAAGCATAATGAATAAGTAAATATTTATCACATTATCAATTATTCTTTATTTAACCACGTAAACCCCCCGAGTTCTCAAGGACACCTGAACCTCAATACCAGCTTCAGCCCATGCCAGGTCTGAACCATGTCACATGTTCAATTCACATTTCATTATCACACATGGGATTTCATTATCCATGTAATTTCGATTTATTATTATGTAAATTTGGAACCATAGTCTAATGCCAGTATTTTCGTTGTAAAACGCCATTTCTAGTACCCCGTGAGTATTTGGAGCATCAGTCTCCATGCACACCTCATGGGTATTTAGAGCATGAGTCCTTGTCCCATACAATTTAGAAAGCATCCTTTGGGTGTAGAATACCATGCCTAGAACCCTGTGATTATTTGGAGAATCAGTCCCTGTCTCACACCCTGTTTATCAATCAAGAACATATATCATACTGTTGGGTCTAGAACACCGTGTTTATCACCCCCATGGGTATTTGGAGCATTAGTCTGTGTCCCACACCCCATTATTAATCAAGAACACATATCATAAACATCAAATTATTCAAGATTAATCAATATAAATCTTTTATCACAATATTAATGTATCACAACAATGCATTAATTAATTCATAAATTAATTAATCCCGTCAAACTCTTCAACTAATTTAATAATTAATTGACCACAACAATTGCATTAATTAATTCAACAGGTAATTAATCACATAAATATCATTAATTAATTCAACAATTAATTATTTATAACCATTCAATTAAGTAATTAAATAATTAATTAATCATATCAATCTCATCAATTAATTCAACAATTAACTAATAACAATAATTCTATTAGTTAATTTTGTAATTCATTATTCAGATTTGTGTCTCAAAATTAAAAGAATTAAATAATAAAATAAATATCACATTTCCACAATCACAATATCTTAATAAATAATTCAATAATTAATAATTCTAATTCCAAAATCACAATATTTCATTAATTAATTTAAAAATTAATTATTCACATTCAATTTCTTCAATTAATTCACCAATTAATTGTACACATCAAGTCCATTAATCAATTCCACAATAAATTAATCCCATTTTATCCCTTCATTTAATTCACAAATTAATTGTTCATGTCAACTCCATTAATTAATTCTATAATTAATTAATCACATTCAATCCCTTCAATTAATTCCCCAATTAATTGTCCAGGTGAAATTCCGTTAATTAATTTTCAGTTAATTAATCACATTGAACCCCTTTAATTAATTCACCAATTAATTATCCATGTCAAATTACATTAATTAATTCGTAATTAATTAATCAAATTCAATCCCTTTAATTAATTTTCCAATTATTTTTTCATTTAAATCCCATTAATTAATTCAATTTATTAAACTCATCAATCCCATTATTTAATTCTATAATTAATAATCACATTACCACAATTACTTAATTCATTAATTAGTTAATCCCATCAATACCTTTATTTAATTCAAAATTTAAATATTCACATTACTCCATTAATTAATTCATCAACTAATTAATATAATCAATACCTTTATTTAATTCAACAATTAAATAATCACATTACTTCCATAATTTATTCGATAATTAATTAATCCCATCAATCCCATTATTTAATTAAAAAATTAAATAATCACATTAATCCATTAAATATTTCATCAATTAATTAATCCCATGAATCCCATTATTTAATTAAACAATTAAATAATCACATTAATCTATTAATTAATTCATCAATTAATTAATCCCATCAATCCCTTTATTTAATTAAATAATTAAATAATCACATAACTCCATTAATTAATTAATCAATTAATTAATCCCATCAATCCCATTATTTAATTCCACAATTAAATAATAATATTACTCCCATTAATTAATTTATCAATTTATTAATACCCTCAATACCATTTTTTAATTTAAAAATTAAATAATAACATTACACCATTAATTAATTTATCAATTAATTAAATTCATTACTTTCATTAATTAATTTTACAATTAATTAATGAGATCCAAAATCACAAAAATTCCCATTATTAATTCACCAATTAATTATTCCAACAGAAACAATTCAATAACCCCAATTAATTCATCAATTAATTGTAACATATCAATCAATTCAATATCCTCAATTAATTCCTCAATTAATTGATCTATCTCAATCAATTCAATATTCCCAATTAATTCCTCAATTAATTGTTATATCTCAATCAATTCAATATCTCCGAATTTCTTATGTCCCTTAATTAATTAATCTACCCAATTAGTTAATTCAATGTAATAAGAATCAATTGATACTAAACCAATAACAATTCTATAATTACATAAATATAATCAAAATCAAGAATTTGGGATTTGAATTATAGACCACCTAACACATGATTGATGATAAACGCTCGCCAATGGAAATCCCCAATTTGTGCAACACAATGACATACAATGTGATCTGGATCTTAAACACTAATTCAAGATTAAACAACCTAGATTCCATAATCATAGATCTAAATATAAAAATACTATATCTATATCCAATAATTTATAGGATAAAATCCCTATAAAAGATAAGGGAAATATGGTAGAGAATAATGAAGCCACTCGAGATGAGATCCTCTTGCCACGAGGGGTATATTTATTCAATATGAGCTTTGAATCGACAAGAACATAGATTTGGAGACATAGGAAATCATATGAGAGCCTTAAAAATGAGAGGAATAATTAAGGGATGATTGGGGTGGATTTTGGGATTATATAAAGGTTTGAGTATTTTAAAATCTAATTATTGGGTTAATTAATACTACACACACAGTTTGTTGCTCGCGACGCATGGTTTCACTTATTGTTCACCTCTTTTGGGGGGGTGTATAGTTTCTCTTAATAGGGCGCATGGTTTGGAAAACTATGCACCAGCTGTGAAAACCCTCTCCATATAGGGTTTCATGGTTTTCTGGGATAGGTTTTGTCACGACCCCCTCCCCACAAAGTGTACCCCTCCTGGGCCGGAAATGTGAGAAGGGAGATAATGACCCCAGAGTCCCGCCTCCAGTAGGCCCCGGGTTGGCGACTAGCACCGAGGGTATAATACACACACAAATGGGAGGCATTTCCCTCTAAGAGAACACATGCAGAAGAGAGAGATAGAATAGACTCCAACCAACTCCAACTCATAACTGAAATATAAAAGAAACCCAAGTACATATATGAAATGTCATGCAAAAGTACTAAAACTGAAAGGGAAAACTAAAAGTACCCAAAAGAAAGTAAAACGGCAGCGACCACAAGCCCGAACATCTCCTCCTCCAACCGCAAGCTAGTAGTAACCAGCTTGATCTCCAACCTGCTCCAAGTGACCTGAAAAACAGTTTATATGTACATAGGGTGAGTATAACAGTATACTCTGTAGGATCCTCCTCAAGACTCTCGTGCAAAAGTAAAGAAAGCATGCTAAAGCCCAGTGAACAACAAGTGAAACTAACTCGTTATCTAAACAGGTATACTATGTTCCCAACCTCACCATGGCTACTCTCACCAAGTAACGCATACAATAATATAGCATATAGTAAATAATATCAAGGGTACCCCGCTACTACTTCCCCACTGGTTTGCCGCTTTGCCCCAACGACATACGTCATGTGCATCTCTCTCCAAAGGCTTGCCCGCAGACACCTGGGCTAAGATCCACAATCTGCACCTCGTGCACCACATAGGCTTGCCCGCAGACACCTGGGCGAAGCACCACACTGTCCTCACAACCAAAGGTAACCAGGTAGTTTTTGGGAGCCACCATAGCTCGCATAACATGTATCATACGTTGGGTATAATACCTCAAGCCATTACAGCCCATACTCTGAGTAAGGATCCTCAAGCCATCACATCCTATACACGTTACACCTATAGTAGTCCATAGGGTACTATATCTAGAATATATGCGTGTGAATAACCACAAGCCATTACAGCCCTCTACACACATATATGGGGTAACTAACTGCTGTGCCTACCAGCACAAGGATCTACCAAGAGAAGAGAGCGGGGCCAAAGGGGGTAGTCAGCCATTCAACCTCCCATCAGAATGTTGGGGAAAACACCCCCCCCAGGGCTCAGAATCCCCGGGGTGTCAGTTGCCCTTACCGACAGGGTGGAGTAGCGTATAGAAACACAAAAAGTACAGAATATATAAGTAACTCACATCCACACTATGGTCATTACCTAGTCTTAGATACAACTTCAGCTAACGTCTCTCAGACTCCAGGCTGCTACTTCTAAGACTAGGTATCCTATAAGCACAAAAACAATGAAGAGCTTTATTAGATTACTCCATTCTCATTTATCAGTTCCACTGTACATTAATTAATTCTTTAAACATTAATTAAGAATGAAGAATTCCACATTAAACTGAAATGGCATCACTTTCAAAAACAACTGCTCCTTTTTAAGATTCACATCACCTTTAAATTCCAGCATCTCCATCCCCGTGGATTTTCACCATTTAATCAAACATTCATTACAGAATTACCTTCCCCATATTCCCAGGCATTCTAGAAAAGAATCTTATGGTAATAAACACAAAGGGCTCAACACGGTGAGTAGATATACTACCCATCGAGTCTTTGCCGCCTATAGCAAGAGCATAGACCTATCCTCCATTGAGAGGCTAAACACGGAAAGCACGTGGCATACCCCGCGTGTCTTCGCCTCCTTCGGAAAGAGGGTAAGCAAAACCAGCTGCCTTGAGCAGTGGGGAAATTAAAGCAGATAAGCAACCAAACCAAACCACCAACATCAAACCATCACATTCATCTCATACCATCACCCTTGGTGTCCTCCTCGACCCCCATATGCATAAACCGATGCATCTCGCCACACTAGGCGTCATCCGCTGCCACAACCACAAGTCTCCATGCCTCCACATATCACAATAGCCATCCAGGCTCACATCACAGCACAAGCAGCAGGAAAACAAACATCACAAAGTGGGCTCTCGGCCCTTTAACAAACAAGAGGGTAACTTAGAACCCTTTTAGAAATTCCCACATAATCTGTTCTCTAATCCATATTGAATTAACAGACTTGTTATTCATATGTTCCAATCATGGATACCTAATCAGTAAGCTATCACAATTTAAATAACCATGCTTACTTCCCTAATTTGATTATCCTCAAATTAGAACAACTACAACAACGGCAATAACCAGATTAATTTACATGCCTCTTTATCTTTAGCCAATTAATTAACAATTAATTCCGGCTTTACGTTCATTATCAATTTATATCATGAACGAACAACAAATCAAAGAAAACATAGATATCACTATATCTAGGATAACATGAGGCAAACCGTTATCACGGTATAAAGCAACAACATGCGATCAACCAATTCTTTTAATCCGGTTCAAGTATTTAATTAGGTCAATTTCATTGTGATCCAAAGAGATAAATCATGCAAATTCTACGATTTCACATATACAATTAGAGGAGCCATGAATCCCCTACCTCGAAGAGTTCTTGACGTCCTTTATCCACACAACGGGTCACAGTCCTCTTCTCCTCACGACAGCTGCATCCACCGGAGGATGCCACAGTACGACAGTACCAACCAACCCCAAGAAAATCCATTAGAACCATGGAGATTACATGCTAATATGGAAGGAAGAACAAGAGAAGGTGATCCCCGAAGGAACGATGATAAAACGGACCTTATATCGAAGAACGATCGACACAACTTGGTTGCATCAACAGAGCGGAACTGATCTGAGTAACGTTTGATTGTGAAACTCCTATGAGAATGATTGCAAGGTTCTAGCGTCTCATAGATGAGAACCAGGAGGAAGAACAACAAAGAATGATATCTCGTTCCTTTTAAAAAAAATTAGAGAGGCGACAGTTTAAGATCCGGTTTATTCTCCATTAAAAACGGATCGCATTAACCCACGCAGTTTGACCAAGTAAAAACATGCCGACCTTAGGAATAATTAATATAGGATTTATGGCCTTTGAATCGGCCTTAAAGTCCATAAAATAAGGTTTTAAAAGTATTTTATGTCAAAGAAAACGTCAAATTTGCGAAGCTGGAAACACCGTTCACATACTCAAAATTTGGCAAAGTATGGAATCGGTAGCTCTTATGGAGTCTGGAAACACTGTTCATTCGTGAAATTTGGCAAAGTATGGAATCGGTAGCTCTTATGGAGTCTGGAAACACTGTTCATTCGTGAAATTTGGAAAAGTATGGAATCGGTAGCTCTTATGAAGTCTGGAAACACTGTTCATTCGTGAAATTTGGCAAAGTATGGAATCAGTAGCTCTTATGAAGTCTGGAAACACTGTTCATTCGTGAAAATTGGCAAAGTATGGAATCGGTAGCTCTTATGGAGTCTGGAAACACTGTTCACAGAACTAAAAAAATTGGCAAAGGAAAGAAAAGCTCACCGATAGAACCTTACCGATAGAAACACAAGTCTACTGATAGATCCTCACTGATAGAAGTCCACCGATAGGACCTCACCGATAGAAACACTGTTCACAGAACTAGAAATTTGGCAAAGTGTTAGCCGAGCTACTGCTGGACTGCGGCTACAAGTATACCGAGCTATCAGTATGCCGTGGCTATCGGTAAACCCAGCTACCGGTAGGATGCGGCTACCGGTAGACCGAGCTACCGGTAATCAGCAGCTACCGGTAGACCGAGCTACCGGTAATCAGCAGCTACCAGTAGACCGAGCTAACGGTAATCAGCAGCTACCGGTAGACCGAGCTACCGGTAATCAGCAGCTACCGGTAGACCGAGCTACCGGTAGGCAGCAGCTGGGGGATAAGTCACCTTGTCCTCTCAGAACACCTCCAACACCACAATTCCACAAAGTAATGGACCATAGAGGTACGAGCCATTACATTAGATACCTCTCAAAACATTCTCGTCCTCGAGAATTAAAAACCAACCCAGAAGAAAAGAGGGGTCCGAACAACCACCCCATAAGATACCTCTCAGGGGAAAACCACCATGAGTTGTTCGAAAGCTGGAACAAAACTCTGACATCCGGGAACAAACAATCCATACCCAAACAATTTATTCACAACATCACATCAAAGGTACATAAATAAAACATGAAAGGTCTAACCAGAGAGGAAACATCATTACATGGAAAGAGTTAAACATTAAACAACTCTGGGTACTGAGCACGTATCTGTGACTCACGCTCCCAGGTACTCTCCTCCATGCCACCGTGTCGCCACAGGACATGAACTAAGGGGATAGAACGCCCACGCAACACCTTCTCCTTGTGGTCTTGGATCTCCACAGGTCGCTCCTCGAAGGTTGCATCACCGTCAATATCGATCTCTCCCCAATCGATAACATGAGATTCATCATGAAGATAACGATGGAGCTGCGATACATGGAAAACATCATGTATCCAACTCATCTGACCCCAGTCCAGCACAACGGAGAACGGCATGGCCGGCCATACAAGGCATCAAATGGCGCCATACCGATGGTAGAGTGAAACCTATTATTGTAAGCGAACTCTACCAAGGGTAAGTGCTTCACCCATGAACCTCCAAAATCAAGAACACAAGAGCGCAACATGTCTTCAAGAGTTTGGATGGTTCGCTCTGTCTGACCATCTCTTTGAGGATGAAAAGCAGTGCTAAGGCATAGTTGAGATCCAAAAGCATGTTGGAGACCTCTCCAAACCCTAGAGGTAAAACGAGGATCTCGATCAGAAATGATCGTCCTAGGTACTCCGTGAAGCCTCACCACCTTTTCCAGATACTGCCTCGACAAAACCTCCACTGAGCTCGACTCCTTGATTGCTATGAAGTGGGCCGATTTAGTTAAACGATCCACTACCACCCATATAGCATCATGTCCTCCCGGTGCTCGAGGTAAACCTGTAACAAAGTCCATTGAGATGTCCTCCAACTTCCACTGAGGAATCTCTATGTGTTGGAGAAGACCACCAGGAACACAGTGTTCGACCTTCACCTTCTGGCAGACTAAACATCGAGACACACAATCTGCAACCATACGTTTCAGCCCAGGACACCAGAACTGACTCCTTAAGGATCGGTACATCTTCGTCACACCAGGATGTACTGCCAAGGGTGAACTATGGAACTCTCGGAGAACCGTCTCGTGCATCTCCAAGGGAACAAAAAGCCTTCCATGATACAACACTCGGTGTTGTTCATCCTCCGACCAACCATCAGGGGCCTCCCCACAAACAACTCTGTCTCTCCAAACTTCCACCTCTAAATCACCCAACTAAGACTCTTCCACCTTCTGCATCAGGGATGACTGCACTGTCATCTGGAAAAGACAACCTCTTCCCCCAACTTCTCCCATATCAAGATGCAAAGATGATAGCTCTTCCATCACTCTCCAGGAATCACCAGATTCACGCACAACATCATTACGTGACTTTCGGGTCAGTGCATCAGCAACAACATTTCCCTTCCCAGGTGTATACGATATTTCGAAGTCGTATTCCTGCAAGAACTCCATCCACTGACGCTGCCTCAAGTTCAAGTCGCGTTGGGAGAAAACATAACTCAAACTCTTATGATCGGTGAAAACCACAAAGTTCTCACCAATGAGGTAATGTCTCCACAACTTCAGAGCAAACACCACAGCTGCCAACTCAAGATCATGGGTGGCATAGTTGCGTTCATGGGGACGCAACTGCCGAGACCCATAAGAAACAACGGACCTCTGCTGCATAAGAACACAGCCTAGCCCCAGATGTGAAGCATCACAGAAAACATCAAACTGGACTCCCTCCGCTGGAAGACAAAGGACGGGAGCACTTACTAACTTCTCCTTTAGATACTCGAAAGATGTCTGACACTGATCAGTCCATATGAACGCTTGATCCTTCCTGGTCAAAGCTGTCAGAGGAGTCGCAACTCGGGAGAAATTAGCTACAAACCTCCTATAATAGCCTGCAAGACCAAGGAAACTTCGCACCTCTGACACGGTCTTGGGGGCTGGCCAAGACACCACTGCTTCTATCTTCGAAGGATCCACAGCTACTCCCTGTTGGGACACAACATGTCCCAAGAAACGAACTTCTCGAGCCCAGAACTCACACTTGGACAACTTCCTAAACAACTGATGTTGGCGAAGAACTCCCAAAACGGCTCGTAGATTCTCTGCATGCTCCTCTTCTGATGTGGAGTATACAAGGATGTCGTCGATGAAAACCACAACAAACTTGTCCAGGAATTCACGAAACACAGCATTCATCAACCCCATGAAAACAGATGGAGCATTTGTCACGCCGAATGGAATTACAACAAACTCATAATGCCCATGATGACAGTGGAAAGCAGTCTTCGGGATATCCTCATCCTTTACACGGATCTGATGATATCCTAACCGCAAGTCGATCTTTGAAAACCAACTTGCACCCTTCAGTTGGTCGAATAGGTCATCAATCCGTGGGAGAGGATAGCGGTTCTTTATTGTCACTTTGTTTAAGCGACAATAATTGATGCACAACCGCAAACTGCCATCAGCCTTTTTCACAAACAAAACTGGTTCACCCCACGGTGACACACTTGGCCGAACAAAACCACACTGCAACGGACCATCGAGCTGAATACGTAGCTCTCGTAACTCAGAAGGGGCCATCCTGTACGGAGACATAGAGATAGGAGACGCTCCTGGCTGTAGCTCGATCCCAAACTCGATCTCTCGTCGAGGGGGTAAGGATACAACCTCTTCTGGAAAGACATCAGGGTACTCCTCTACGACCCTAGGAAACGCCAACTGTTGAACCTCTGAAGAACTCAGCATCATCCCAACCATCATGGATGATAAGGATGAAACTCATCTATGACTCATCCGAGGATCTCTCTCACCAAAAAACACTACTTCCTCTCCGTCTTCATCAAAGAAAACGACCTTCTTCCTGTAGCAATCCACAATAGCCTGCACCGAACACAACCAATCCATGCCGAGGATGACATCATATGGTTGTATTCGTAAACATAGGAAATCTCCCCAAGAGCGGTGCTGCCCCAACACTAGCTCACATTCTCTACATACTTCAAACAAGCTAGCTTGACCTCCAACTGGCGTTGTCAACGCCAAGGGCACTGGAAGCCTCTCTACCTCATGTCCCAAAGCGTGGACAAGGGTAGAGGATATAAAGGAGTGTGTCGCTCCTGAATCAAACAAGGCATACACCAAGGTAGAAAACAAGCAAAGGGTACCTCGGACGACATCTGGCTCGCCTGGGGCTGGCAACGCTAGAGCATGAAGCTGACCACGACCACTTCCATGGCCTCTCTGACCCTGATGAAGACCACCACCACGGCCGCGCTCTGCTCTCTGAGGACGGGGAGCATCATGGGGCTGTCCTCTTCCTGCTCCATCTACCCTCGGGTGATCTAAAGCTGGTGCAACCTACTGCTGCTGCCTCGGCTGGAACTGCCTCAACGGAGGAACCTGGAGTGGAGCGCCTGGTGCACGATGACTGCTCTGAAAAGTCGGGCACTCCCGCTGCTGATGACCACGACCACCATAAGAAAAACAAGCGCCTGATCCCTTGGCATAGGCCTGAGAGTTGCTGCCTCCGGAGAAACGAGATGGGAAGGGCTGGGACCTACCCCCAGGTGAACGAAAACTCTTCTGCCCTGAAAACCGAAAACCCCGGACCATAGCTCTGCTTCGTGAGGAATCATGACGATTCCCCTCTCGTGATGATCCGGTCCTGGTCAAAGTCCTCTCAACAACCTCTTCCCTCGCCAGCACCTCAAGATATGTCTTCAGCATAAATGGGGTGACCTGGCGCTGGATCTCTGGACGCAAAGCCTCCTCGAAATGCCTCGCCCTGGCCTCCTCATCTGGTAACAGGTCTGAAGCATATCGTAGAAGGTTCCTGAAACGGATTCCAAACTCTCGAACACTGGAGCTCCCCTGTCGAAGGGTAAGAAGCTCCTGGCGACTGGACGCCTTCGCAGTTGATGAAAGAAACTCGACTCTAAACCTGTCTCGAAACTCCTCCCACGAGATCGCTGACTCCTCACGATCCCCGAGGAACAAGAACCACCACTGTCTCGCTGCTCCACGCAACATCGTCACAACCAAGGACACCCAGTGTTCCTTCCGAGCACGAATCGAACTGAAGCCTATCTCGACCTCCTCCAACCAGTCTTCTGTGACTGCATCTGAAACGGAGCCCTCGTACTTCTGTAGACTCAGGCGCTGAAACTCTCGGAGTGTCTTCCTCCAAGTGTCATCGTCGTCAACCTCTACCCGGCGGCGATCTGCTGGAACAGCCTGCTGGGCACCTTCGGCGCAAACCTGACGAGGACGTCGACCTGGATCCATACCTGTAAAATAACAATTGTTAGAGCTCCTAAGCCTGGAATATGGAAGACACAACATTAATTAATTAATTATTTTGTTTTATTAATTTTTGGTTACCTATCCCAAGGTCTACCCATTCAAACACAGGCGCAAAGAATAATGATGCATGATCCTTTCCTAGGTCTCTACCCTGCAACCAGTATCACTTTGTTTAGTAGCCATCGTAAACTTAAAGGTCCGTGCAACAGATCATAGGGGGCCCTGAACGCCTATGTCTCTGCCGGTCTCTAGTGTTTACCCCACTTTCTAAACATGAATGACACCGTTGCCCTACCATCCCATGCATCCTCACCTGTGCCTAACTCCAAACTCCATCCTATCCCTCAACCAGAGCTCTGATACCACTCTGTCACGACCCCCTCCCCACAAAGTGTACCCCTCCTGGGCCGGCAATGTGAGAAGGGAGATAATGACCCCCGAGTCCCGCCTCCAGTAGGCCCCGGGTTGGCGACTAGCACCGAGGGTATAATACACACACAAATGGGAGGCATTTCCCTCTAAGAGAACACATGCAGAAGAGAGAGATAGAATAGACTCCAACAAACTCCAACTCATAACTGAAATATAAAAGAAACCCAAGTACATATATGAAATGTCATGTAAAAGTACTACAACTGAAAGGTAAAACTAAAAGTACCCAAAAGAAAGTAAAACGGAAGCGACCACAAGCCCGAACAGCTCCTCCTCCAACCACAAGCTAGTAGTAACCAGCTTGATCTCCAACCTGCTCCAAGTGACCTGAAAAACAGTTTATATGTACATAGGATGAGTATAACAGTATACTCAGTAGGATCCTCCTCAAGACTCTCGTGCAAAAGTAAAGAAAGCATGCTAAAGCCCAGTGAACAACAAGTGAAACTAACTCGTTATCTAAACAGGTATACTATGTTCCCAACCTCACCATGGCTACTCTCACCAAGTAACGCATACAAGAATATAGCATATAGTAAATAATATCAAGGGTACCCCGCTACTACTTCCCCACTGGTTTTCCTCTTTTCCCCAACGACATACGTCATGTGCATCTCTCTCCAAAGGCTTGCCCGCAGACACCTGGGCTAAGCTCCACAATCTGCACCTCGTGCACCACATAGGCTTGCCCGCAGACACCTGGGCGAAGAACCAAACTGTCCTCAAAACCAAAGGTAACCAGGTAGTTTCTGGGAGCCACCATAGCTCGCATAACGTGTATCATACGTCGGGTATAATACCTCAAGGCATTACAGCCCATACTCCGAGTAAGGATCCTCAAGCCATCACAACCTATACACGTTACACCTATAGTAGTCCATAGGGTACTATATCCAGAATATATGCGTGTGAATAACCACAAGCCATTACAGTCCTCTACACACATATATGGGGTAACTAACTGGTGTGCCTACCAGCACAAGGATCTACCAAGAGAAGAGAGCGGGGTCAAAGGGGGTAGTCAGTCATTCAACCTCCCATCAGAATGTTGGGGAAAACACCCCCCAGGGCTCAGAATCCCCGGGGTGTCAGTTGCCCTTACCGACAGGGTGGAGTAGCGTATAGAAACACAAAAAGTATAGAATATATAAGTAACTCACATCCACACTATGGGCATTACCTGGTCTTAGATACAACTGCAGCTAACGTCTCTCAGACTCCAGGCTGCTACTTCTAAGACTAGGTATCCTATAAGCACACAAAAAATGAAGAGCTTTATTAGATTACTCCATTCTCATTTATCAGTTCCACTGTACATTAATTAATTCTTTAAACATTAATTAAGAATGAATAATTACACATTAAACTAAAATGGCATCACTTTCAAAAACAACTGCTCCTTTTTATGATTCACATCACCTTTAAATTCCAGCATCTCCATCCCCGTGGATTTTCACCATTTAATCAAACATTCATTACAGAATTACCTTCCCCATATTCCCATGCATTCTAGAAAAGCATCCTATGCTAATAAACACAAAGGGCTCAACACGGTGAGTAGATATACTACCCATCGAGTCTTTGCCGCCTATAGCAAGAGAATAGACCTATCCTCCATTGAGAGGCTAAACACGGAAAGCACGTGGCATACCCCGCGTGTCTTCGCCTCCTTCGGAAAGAGGGTAAGCAAAACCAGCTACCTTGAGCAGTGGGGAAATTAAAGCAGATAAGAAACCAAACCAAACCACCAACATCAAACCATCACATTCATCTCATACCATCACCCTTGGTGTCCTCCCTGACCCCCATATGCATAAACCGATGCATCTCGCCACACTAGGCGTCATCCGCTGCCACAACAACAAGTCTCCATGACTCCACATATCACAACATCCATCCAGGCTCACATCATAGCACAAGAAGCAGGAAAAAAACATCACAAAGTGGGCTCTCGTCCCTTTAACAAACAAGAGGGTAACTCAGAACCCTTTTAGAAATTCCCACATAATCTGTTCTCTAATCCATATTGAATTAACAGACTTGTTATTCATAGGTTCCAATCATGGATACCTAATCAGTAAGCTATCACAATTTAAATAACCATGCTTACTTCCCTAATTTGATTATCCTCAAATTAGAACAACTACAACAACGACAATAACCATATTAATTTACATGCCTCTTTATCTTTAGCCAATTAATTAACAATTAATTACGGCTTTACGTTCATTATCAATTTCTATCATGAACGAACAACAAATCAAAGAAAACATAGATATCACTATATCTAGGAAAACATGAGGCAAACCGTTATCACAGTATAAAGCAACAACATGCGATCAACCAATTCTTTTAATCCGGTTCAAGTATTTAATTAGGTCAATTTCATTGTGATCCAAAGAGATAAATCATGCTAATTCTACGATTGCACATATACAATTAGAGGATCCATGAATCCCCTACCTCGAAGAGTTCTTGACGTCCTATATCCACACAACGGGTCACAGTCCTCTTCTCCTCACGACAGCTGAATCCACCGGAGGATGCCACGGTATGACAGTACCAACCAACCCCAAGAAAACCCATTAGAACCATGGAGATTACATGCTAATATGGAAGGAAGAACAAGAGAAGGTGATCCCCGAAGGAACGATGATAAAACATACCTTATATCGAAGAACGATCGACACAACTTGGTTGCATCAACAGAGCGGAACTGATCTGAGTAACGTTTGATTGTGAAACTCCTACGAGAATGATTGCAAGGTTCTAGCGTCTCGTAGATGAGAACCAGGAGGAAGAACAACGAAGAATGATATCTCGTTCCTTTAAAAAAAATTAGAGAGGCGACAGTTTAAGATCCGGTTTATTCTCCACTAAAAACGGATCGCATTAACCCACGCGGTTTGACCAAGTAAAAACATCCCGGCCTTAGGAATAATTAATATAGGATTTATGGCCTTTGAATCGGCCTTAAAGTCCTTAAAATAAGGTTTTAAAAGTATTTTACGTCAAAGGAAACATCAAATTTGCGAAGCTGGAAACACTGTTCACATACTCAAAATTTGGCAAAGTATGGAATCGGTAGCTCTTATGGAGTCTGGAAACACTGTTCATTCGTGAAATTTGGCAAAGTATGGAATCGGTAGCTCTTATGGAGTCTGGAAACACTGTTCATTCGTGAAATTTGGCAAAGTATGGAATCGGTAGCTCTTATGAAGTCTGGAAACACTGTTCATTCGTGAAATTTGGCAAAGTATGGAATCGGTAGCTCTTATGAAGTCTGAAAACACTGTTCATTCGTGAAAATTGGCAAAGTATGGAATCGGTAGCTCTTATGGAGTCTGGAAACACTGTTCACAGAACTAAAAAAAATGGCAAAGGAAAGAAAAGCTCACCGATAGAGCCTTACCGATAGAAACACAAGTCTACTGATAGATCCTCACTGACAGAAGTCCACCGATAGGACCTCACCGATAGAAACACTGTTCACAGAACTAGAAATTTGGCAAAGTGTTAGCCGAGCTACTGCTGGACTGCGGCTACAAGTATACTGAGCTATCAGTATGCCGTGGCTACCGGTAAACCCAGCTACCGGTAGGATGCGGCTACCGGTAGACCAAGCTACCGGTAATCAGCAGCTACCAGTAGACCGAGCTACCGGTAATCAGCAGCTACCGGTAGACCGAGCTACCGGTAATCAGCAGCTACCGGTAGACCGAGCTATCGGTAATCAGCAGCTACCGGTAGACCGAGCTACCGGTAGGCAGCAGCTGGGGGATAAGTCACCTTGTCCTCCCGGAACACCTCCAACACCACAATTCCACAAAGTAATGGACCGTAGAGGTCCGGGCCATTACAGGGTTCACATTTTTGGCATACCATGCGCCAACCGTGCACTTTCCCTCTTCCGTCGAAAATTCTAAATTTTCACCCAAAAAAATCCACTATAAATAACCCAAAAATGTACTCAATACTAGGAGAAAGAGTACCTAATAATAAGAACAATACAACTTTAGAAAATGTCAGGATCTTACAAGCACATCCTAGAACCCTCTTTGATGCATCCCTATAGATCTAAAAACAATCTATACTATAGGGTAGTGTAAGAACATGTGTGCCGACTAACTTTATCTTTAATTCCTTGAAATTTTGCTTATATTCATCTCTAAAAAGTAATTTTTATCACTTCTAGGTTAACATGGTGAGTGAATTATATTAACATGATAAATTATTCAAAAATCATCAATAATATCTAGAAAAAACAAGAAAACTATGGTTCTCAATTTTAGTGCTTGATATGAGTCAATGTTCAAAAACTTATATCTTTGATGGATCCACCAATATACCTTATCTTGAGATTATATAAAAAAAAATGAAACTTTTTATAGAGAAAACTCACACTTGGTAAATTTTTTACACAACCATTCCCTTCTTAGGGTCTTCAGTACAATTCTCAAGTGATCATTATACTCTTCCTTACTCATGGAATATATGATAATATCATATATAAAGACTAACACAAGATGATCAAAGTAATATATAAAGAAATTATTTATTAAATATATAAATATAGTGGGGGAATTAGTAAAACAAAATAGAATCATTATAAATTCATAATGTCCATACCTTGTATGGAATGTTTTCTTTGGTATATCCTTCTTCTTGACCCTCAATTGATGATATCTAGAATGAAGGTCAATCTTATAAAATTATTGATCTCCACATAGTTAATAAAAATAGTCATCAATTTAAAGTATATGATACTTTTTATTTATTATGATGTTGTCAAGTTCTCAATAATCAATACTGAGTCTCATCAATCCATCTTTCTTCTTAACAAAAAGAATCAGTTCACCCATGGTGAGGCACCTGAAAAAAATGTAGATTTTCTTGGAGTTACTTATTTAATTCCTCGAACTCGATCCAGGCCATTCTATATAGAGTATTCAAAATAGGTGTAGTTATATGTATTATTTCTATTGAAAACCCAATGTCATGATCTGGTGGAAGACTAGAAAAATATTGTTGAAAAATATCAACAAAATTTCAAACAATAAGAATATCCACATTGCTGATATTCTCCCCAAACATTTGAGATAAAAAACACTTGAATAGGAATAAATACCCATATAATGGATAAAATTTCTATTTTAAGTTTATATTTATCATCTCACCAATGGGCGATCATTGGTTAGTTTAAATATCAAACATGAATTCCCTTCCTCGGTGATTGGTATTGGATTTATATAAAGAAGTCCAATAAATTCCCAAAACAACATTAAATTACAGTAATGTGAGATTTAAAATATTTGAAGGAATACTATTCCTATAAAAATGAATCATAGAAGAATCATAGACCGAAGATGATACCATCATACCATGAGGAGGTTTTACAAATAATTCAGCATCTAATAATTGAGTTGGTATTTCGAAACCCTTAGAAAGTTCCCTAGATATAAAATAGTGGGTATATCTAGAATACAATAAGACGTTTACTATTATAGAGTAGAAAATTAGTGTTCCTTTATTTATTTAATTATTTAACCCACTTCAGTAGTCATGATTACATGATATTTACCATTTTTTCGGGATTAAGTGGTTATTGATTTTGATCATTATAAAAAACCTTCAGATTTTTAAACTGGTTGCTGTAATGTCCATACTCCTTGTAATCAAGGCATTGGAGTGTGGGTGGTGGATTAGTTGGAATATTTCTTTAATATATTGTATTAACAATCCTATTTACAACATTTTGACATTCAACAGCTTTATAACCTACCTTTCCTCATTTAAAGCAACTCTTAGTTCCATTAAAGAAATTCCATTGATGTTTCTTCCCATATTTTTGGATTAAAGATGGATAGAATTTAATTCCACCATGTGGTTTATTTGAGTTTATATTAGACTAAATATTAGTTTTCAAATAAAAACATTTGGAAAGATAGATGTATCTAATTTCCATTTCTAAGTTGAGTGCACATTGAGCTATTTCCTCATTGCTATTAAATTCTCTTATATCCAAAGCCTTTCAGAGACTTTGTTTTAAAATTCAAAAGAATAAATCAATTTTGTTTTAGTGCCGATGATTAAAAAAAATAATACCTTGAAAGTATAGTAATAATTTTCTCATAGGTACCAGTTTATTCATCGTCCTTCTAATTTATATCTATGAATTCCTTATCCTTTTTTTTATACATAGAGTACGAGGGAATTACTTACTAAAAAATATACTCTTAAACTCATCCTATTACATGGAGTTAATTTCTTACTATTTCCTTGTATTCTTAATAATATTAAAACATTGATATTATAATATAAAAAAATTATAAATTACTAGGACAAAATTTTCATGTTATGCACATTGGAGAAAAGAAAATATTTTTTCAATGGTATTGATCCATCGCTCAGCCACTAGTGGATTATACGACCCACAAAAAGAAGGCGGATGTTACCTCATGAAAGATAAAACAATATTTTGTTCCATTATTTGATCATTTGGAAGATCAAAATGATTCATGCCTTAAGAAATTTTCATGGGCATAACAATAATATTTTGCATTCTATCAATAATATAATTTCTTTTCCCAAGTGGAAAATCATTGCATTTTCTATCACATTAATTTTTAGTATGGTATCTTCTGGTTCCAGCCTCTGACTAAAACCAAATATCAAAGTATAAACATCCATATATTATAATTCAAGTAATATATCATAAAATCATGAAATATCATTCATAGGATATATAAATCGTGACCCCTTATTTTCAATATATGGATCCTTAATTTTAACCTAGGTTATCCATGTTCATTACAAAAACATCAAAATGTCTTCATGTACTTTGACTTGTTTTTAGGGTTTTCACTAATGTTTACTAACCATAATATCCAAATATTTACTAAACCCCAAATTGATACAAAATATAAATACCCAAAATTTTAATTCATAAATATTATATCTTTTCAGTTGAATATTTAATGTATAACATTATGATACTTTCCATAACCATAAAGGTTTTTGTTTCTTTGGAGACTCGATACCTAAAATTTTTATTTTGGTAAATTATTCACTATATCTGATAATATACTTCTCAAATTCCACCCTTATTTATATAACCTACTTAAAAAATTTCTTTATAACTTGGGGAAAGGACACATAAGAAAGGGTGGGCTCATATTCTTAGTAAGGGTAAATATAAGAGATATTAATCGATGACCATATAAAAGAATAAGGTAAGAAAAATTATATCAAATTATGAATATAAGTTACAAAATTCATACCCAATATTTCAAATATCATAAAAAAGATTCATGGTATAATCATTTAACATTTTAGAACACATGAATAATGAGAGTAATAAAACATCATACATCAATCATGAACCATAAGATGATATCATAATAACTTCATAAAACTATGACATAATCATAGGTATTGAAACCATTTCATATTTAAATTTTTACTATCAAGACCATAAATTATTAGTGGTTTAATCATTAACACTTGTTTCTTATATCATAACAGATCATATACCATCACCTTTCTCCTATAGTGGAATATGTATCCATACCCATTTCTCATAGTGGATTAATCACATCGATTTATTTCCCATAATTTTCTAATGATATGTAAAACTTTACCTAATGAATTATATAACTATATAATTCTGGGATCAGCTATCTCATATTGAAAAAATAGATATGTGTGCCACAATATCATAAAAAATTCTTCAAATCATCATAAAATAACCCATGGACAGAATGTGGATTTAATAAACATTTCATTATTTCATCATAGCATAACCCATGGAAATAAATAGGTTTCATAAAAATTTAATTATAAAAATCATAAAAACTAGAGAAATTACAAGGATGGTATCATTGGATAACATCCCCATTAAAACACAACTAACATTAAATTATTTTATTACAGTTGAAAATTCCTTTTAAGGATAACTGAAATATTTCTTGAGGAAAATAAAATTTTCATTTTTAAATAAATTCTTTAAATTTTTACAATTTAGATAAATTTGTTGAAAAATATTTATTTAAAAATAACCAGGAAATTGGTAAAGTAAGATTCAAATATTTGAGTGGTTATAATGGTGGTAAATTCTTGTCATACCATGTTTGTTAAAAAATTCCTTTAGCATTTTTGGTAGAAAGTCAAAAGCACCTCATTCAGTAATGATAAGTTGACTCCATTGAATTTTTTTCATAAAAAGTAAAACATGGTAAAAATGATTTTTTCCAATCATTGGATAATAATAAAAATCATTTATAAAATATTTTATATAAAACATGTTCAGGGATGAAAAATATTCCTAACCGAATAGTAAAACATAGTTGGTTTTCATTAAAAAAATCTTTAGGTTTCTTTTGTACTTAAAGTGAGGAAAATGAAAGTAAAACAATTATTTCCCAAAAATAAATAGAGTAAATAAAAATGAAACGGATTAATCAAATAAGGATCATGTTATTTCTTTAATAGAAATTCAAGAATAAACATTCCCGAAACAAATGGAATTGAGATGTAAATCCCTTACCAAAAGTGTCATATTTCTTCATAGACGTTAGAAATTCTTGAATAATAAATATAGAGTTATTATACTTGTATTATAGAAAATTAATCATATATATCATAAAATATATGATTTAATTATTATAAATTATCACCCATTTATTAAATATTTGTTTTTAAAATCACTATTCTAGGTGATAACAGCTTCATTTTTTATACAGGTTTTGGTTCGAAAGTCACAATACATGTACTATGATCATGGTTACACCATATAATGAATTTTATTCATGATGTTTGTATCATATATATTCCTTATATATATATATATTTACATTCATCCATAAAAATTATATATATAAAAATGAATGACACAGTTCATGGAGATGGTAGGCCGTACGTATTCATAAATACTGTTTTCACTTTTTTGATTGATGAAAAAATAACGAAAAGTAAATAGAGATAAAATTTTCTAGAATCCTTATTATATTATATATATAATATATATTCATTAAATCTATCCTTACATCCACCTATATAAAGAAAAATCAAAAAAATCAAATTTCTTCGCGAAGGTAGTAGTCCACACGTACGCACGAGCAACGTTATCATTTTCCAATGGATGGGAAGATAAGAAAGAACATATTATATTATAATATAGAAGAAAAATTATATAATATATATAATATTTAAACATTAACCCCATCATAATAACCATACATGAAAAATTCAAATAGAAAATGAATTGTATTTCTATGCGAAGGTGGTAGTCCACACATACGCACGAGCGATACCTTTACTTTCCATTTGGGGAAGTAGAGGTTGGATAATGGGGATTACATAATCATAATAAAATTTAGTATATTTAGGGTACTATATTTATTATTTTATAATGAATACTAAAAATTAGGAGGAGGTATAAGAAGAAATAATATGGAAGTGGTTAGGTAAGGTGATTACCTATTCTTCAACAAACCTCCTTTATATCCCTTATTAATGACCCATTGAATGGTATTTCAAGAATACCATCACCTTTAATTTATTTATAGGTAATTTGTGAAGAAAACGTATCCAGATTTGGTAAATCTATATTTCTCAAGGAGAATTAAAGAAAAGAGAGAGGGGGTGTCCTTTTATATGTGAGGAGAGGAGGAACTCCTAGAATTACACAATTTATTAAATAAATATAAATTATTTTTCATATAAAAAGTAAAAAAATTGAAAAAATTATAAAATATCATGATTATGAGTAGAAATACTCTCATACAATAATTTCAGAACATGTTTTGGTTATATTTTTACCATTATCTCATTATTTTAACCCCTATTAACCTTTTTTTAATAGGTTGAGGGTTAAACCACCAATATTAAACATAAAAAATAAACCCCCTTTTGTAAACTGAGTGAATAGTTAACCCATAAATTTCTTGAGGAATATAATACTATGATGAACATTCCCAAAGGTCATAACATGGTCCTTAGTTATCATGGGGAAGAAAACATAAAAACAAAATAAAAAAAATTCTCGTCACCCCTGCCAGACAGTGAAATTGTGAGATCAGTTGATGATGATGAATCAAACCCCTTTCTAAGAAGATTCAACATTTTATAAAAACAAAACAAATAATATCACCCCTATAATCAAGAATGAAATGTGGGAGGAGGACTGAATGATAGGTTCCAATACACCTATCTCTCTTTAAATCCACCCACCCGAAAATGCATCTGTGGAGCTCCCTACATGGTCAAACTAATGCAATGAAAAACTAGACTGAAAAAAATAAATGGAAAGTCAATTGAAGGGTGGACATATTTAAATAAAAACTAGAATGGATGGAGGATGATGGGTGTCAACACACACGTCCCTCAATCAAGGTCTTCCACTCAACAACACCTACAAGAAGCTATACCGCCTGCCAAATGTAATGAGACAAAATCCAGTTCCAGTAATGACATCAATATCCCAACAAATCATTATCCCACAATATGTTACATATATATATAAAATTCATGTAACAAAAAAATTCATCTAAATTTTATTACATTTAATATTTTTAAAATCATTTGTTTTGGTAATCTAATAAATTCTCTTTCAACATTTCATAAGAATTTAATGTAACTATTTCATTACTAAAAATTTAAAATAAATTTCCATGATTAAAAATTCATTCATATTTGAAATAAACATTTAGAAGAAAATTTATCCTATTATTAGTATTACATAAATTTTTTTATAGATATTAAAGTCAATAGAGTGGCATTTTGTATTTATTATGTTATTAAATTAATATTAAGGTTCTAATCAATGCAAAATGGTAAACAATTGGCCCTATATTTTAGAATTGGATGGAAATGGCCATACTAAAACAATATAATAGGATAAATTAAAGTTTTAGAGTAATTTTTAAGCCTTATCCCAATGTTTTAACCCAATTTTATTCATTTTATCTTATCAGGGAGACAAAATTTACTATAGTAACTATTCATATATATCAAAAATAAAAGTAAAGTATTTACCAAATTTAGACTTCATGATTAAAAACATGGAATCCATTTTTAAGTATTAAATTACAATAAGTGGTGTAAATTAATTTAAGATAAAAAATGAAAAATGAAAGGAAAAATAGTTTTTAAGAAAAACACATTTTTAAGTATAAAAATATTTTTATTTCAAATTCAACCATAAAACTGATTTAAATCAACTTAATTGGATTACTAAAAATATAATATAAATAATTTTATTTTAAAACCATTTTATATGAAAATTGAAGTTTGTAAATGGTGGAAACAAAAATATAGTATTCAATAAAAATTATTATTTTTGACTATTCATTAGGAAATCAATCTTTTTGGAAAAATACTAAAAATTACATTAAACCATTTGTAATATTTTTATTTCAAAAATTATTTCATTTTTATCAAAAAAAAATTCTATATGTTCCAAAAATTTATTATAATATTCTCTCTTCAAAAGTAATAAAAACCATTTTTGAAGAATAATTATTTTCTTAAAGAATAAAATTATTTTATTAAAAAATGTGTAGTTATTAATTAATAATTTTTTATTCAGTAGAACATTAACATTTGGGTTAGTAATATTTATACCCACAAATTCAATGGTTAGGTGATAATTGTCACATTAATTAACGATTTTTCAATAAATTACCATGGTTTATATAAACTTGGTGTTTCATGTAAAAAAATATATAAAAGAAATAAAATTTAATTATAGAGAAATATATCATAAAATCTCAAGGTGTTACATGAGTTATGACCCACCAGGTCCAACCGAGCATTTATCTAATCTTGGATGGTCATTTTATAACCATCAAAAAATATAAATTGTATCAAAATTTATTACCACAGGTTTAAAACTAAGAACACACAAAAACACATGTTTATTTTTCTTGGAAGTTGTAGGTGGTGGTGGGATTCATTGAAACCTGGTACTTTGGACAGATTCAGGTAGTCAGAATTGTAATATTTTTTTTGGGAATCAACCCACAAAATTATAGAATAATAAAAATTTCAGAAGTCTATATAGTAGGATTTGGAAAATAAAATTATAAAATCTAAATAAATAAATATATATATATATATATAGAAAGGGGGTTACACTAGTCTTGGATAGAAATTTTTTTTAATTAAAATATAATATAAAATAGGTAAGGAAGGAGGTATATCATGCATACAATAAGAAGCCTATGAAAAAAAAGGAATTAGTGTGGTTAGTTGAGCCACCCCTTTGTTTTTTCTAGCCATCCAAAAAATGGATGGGCATCTAAAGATACCCATTCCATTATAGTATGAGTGAAGTTATCAAAAAAATATTTTTTATAAGGCATAGGAAAGAAGAACAAAGCCTTCCCCACTCCACAGTGTCTCTCTATGCACAAACCATGTGGGAAACCCCCACTAGAGGACTCGGTGGCCCATTTAGGTTAGCTTGACGCTCCTTCCCCCTTTTAAGCCAAGAAATGGCCCAAAACCACTTTTTATGGGTTTCCGATCAATTTTTTGGGATGAAAAATATATTTTTTAAAAAAATCATTTCTTGGGAATGTTTTATATTTTTTAGGCACTGTTCAGTTAATATTGTATGAATTAAAATTATATAAAATTATTTTAAATTAATTTTAACACCCTTGAGATAAATTTACTGAATATTTAGTTTATTACACATTAATTTTGAATAATGAATGATATTTAGAATCTACCAACCAACGCATTCTAGATTTTATTTTATTTTATTTATTATTACAATGCATGCAATTTTTTTAATAATTAAATTATTTTTGATGGTTTGTGCATCATATTTCCTCAATTTATATATATAAGGTCATGCATGTACATTCGTATTTTCTTCATGTATTCTATGCATACATTAGTGTTTATAAATAATGTCTAGGATGCTAAAAGATAGAGACCATGTCGAGATGTGGCTATATTCCAGATGACACATGGATACATTGGACATGGGTGTGAGGTGCAATAAAAGTTATAAATTACTCAGGTATTCAACCCCTAGGGTCATAGTTGATCTATTTACATTCAATGGATTAAACAATGATAAATTCTCAAGATCATTGGTGTAGTTTATTTAATTTATGCATTGTTTATTGTTTTTTAGTGAATATGGGTGTTTAAAAAATTACTTAAAATATTAAATTGAAATGAATAGAATAAATTAATAAAGATGTGATAATTTTTTTCATTTAATTCATTATTTAATTGTGAGTGTGTTCACATTATAAGATCATGTTACACAGAAAATTAATTCATTTTTCAAGTAATAATTAAAACCCTCCAAGAAATATTACATCATAACGCTTTCCATAATTTTAAATTTGAATAAAGATATGTGTATGAGGTTCTCGTCATTCCTAGTTTAGGGTGCCTCTTAGTACCATGGACTTATTATAAAAGTAGTGGGATTAATTAAATAAATTTGGAAGAAAAGAAGTATATATATATAGCTTATTACAACTTTATTGGAATAATATCAATAAATGCAAGGTAATCCATTGTAGGAGATGAGACCCTACTCAATAGATCAAGGATCCAAGAGTTAATTTGGTTGGCTAGTAAAAAACCTTCATTTGGATATCAAAGTATTAGAGATTCCATAGATTGGGCTATAAAGGGATGTTTAAGGATCATTTAAAATATAATACTAAAGTGAATAAGTATTTAGAATCATGTAGCTGAGGGATAATAGGGTTGGTTAAAATTATGGGAGAAATTTTAATTTAATAATATGAAAATTTCAACTAGTAATCAAGATAAAGTACTAATCTTCTAAATTTACTTTTTTAGATCAAATAGAAACCTTCACCAATTTAATTTATCTACAATCAATATTCGATAAAGAGAATATCTTGACTGGCTATAAATTCCAAAAGTGATACTAGTGATTTCACATAGAACCACAGTAAAAGAGTGAACTTTATGTGATGGAATCTCCAATTCCTACTGATCCCCATTAGAGAGTGAGAATAAAGGATATAGATAAATACAAGAAACATATGGATGATGTTCTGGGTGTTTAGTCCTTTATTTCTTCATCTATGTCTAGTGAGTTTTAAAAAATTCACAAGGAAAAAGATACTTTAAAAATGATATCTCATCAATAAGAGTTGTATTAGGAGAGTTCTTGGTAAGAAAGATATGAGATATCCAGTGCATTTTACAAATTTAGGCTAGTATAAGGGAATTAGATATAACCTCATGTACTCAAGATGATGATGTATATTGAGAAACTAGAGTGCATTGGGTTCAAATAGAACCAAGAACTAGAAAAAAATATAATTATTTCCTCTTTACCACATAGATTATCTAATTTCATTATTCTTTGTAATATAAATAACATAAATAAGTCAATCCTAGATTTGGTGGATTTAGTTCTCCAAATAGATAAAGATAAAAGTAATTCTAATTCATCAGTACATATTTTGAGAAAAAAGAGGAAAGGAAAGGGTAAAGTGTCAAGGGCTATGTTTATGTCAAAGAAATTTATGCACTGCCTTTCTATGAAGCCAAAAATATAGAGGGAGATAAACGAGAAAGAGTGTTTTTACTTATTTATTTAGAAATAAAGGACACTAGAAGTATAATTTCATTGTTTGGAAAAATAAGAAAGGTGGCACATCTACCTCAGGTATTATTGACATTGAATGCACAAATTATTTATCTAAAATTTTGGTATTGGATACAACATGTGTTTCACACCTTTTTATTTACATAAATTAACAACATAGATTACATTAAATAGAAGAGTGTGTGGTGTATATCTAGTCCAAAAAGGTGTGAGACTAGTATCCATGGAAGTATGAGATTATTATTTTAATTTTCTGTGTGGTTTAGATATTTTCTTAAATAACGATTATTATGTATCTTCAACAACAAAAAACATTATCTTCATGTTGAGTATGGACGCAATGGGTTTTTATTTTGAGTTTTGAAATAGATTTTTTCTCATTTATAAGGATATAATATGCTTTGGTATGATTCATATTAAAAATTGGTTGTATATACTTGAACTCAAAAACACTATATTTGAAATCACGAACAAAACCAATGATCATGGCTCATATAATACCCACCTATTTCCATTTAGGATTGGTCATTTAAATGAGAAGTGTTTAAATAAATTACTTCAAGTAGGTTATTTATACACTACTAAGTTAAAAACTATGGATGTATGTCACACTTGTTTACAAGGTAAAATGACCAAATCACACTTCATTGGGCAAGGAGTATGGGATGCCGATTTACTGTAATTGATTCATACTAACATATGTTGTCCATTTCCAACAGAGGAATGGGGTGGTATTTTGTATATAAGTACTTTTCCTATGACTATAGTATGTATAGATATATCTAGTTAATGATATATAATTCAAATTTCTTTTAGATGTTTAAGGAATAGCATCACGATGTAGAAAACCAACTTGTTAAGAAGATTAAGGCATTCCACTTAGAATGAGGAAGAGAGCATCTCAACCAAGATTTCATTTATAACTTAGAGGAGTGTGGGATATAATCCCAACTCACCCATCTTTATACACCTCAGTGGAATGGTATTAGTGAAAGGATAAACCAGAACATGATTGAGATGATCAGATCAATGATGAGTCTATAAAATCTTCCATTATACTTTTAGGGATACTTGTTACAGACAATAGCATATAATTTTAATCAAGTACTAACTAAATCGATAGATGGGATTCCATATGAGTTGTGGCATAAAATGAAACCTAGTTTGTCACACGTATTTGTGTGGATATGTGGGTATTTTTTCAAAACTACACCTAGTGATAAATTTTAATCCCAGAGTATGAAGTGCATCTTTATATGTTATATTAAAGAAACTAAAAGATATTACCTATATAACCCTTGAGATAGAAAATTTATTGTGGAAATAACTTCCATATTTATAGAAAGGGAATAAATTTCAATATAAATAATGAGATCAATATTTACTTTGATAAAGTTAATCCTATAATCTCATAAGAGTTAGAACAAGTAGAATCTCTAAAAGAAATAATGGGAGATGAATATGTCCCCAAGATAGAATTACTATATATGTATATATGAGATGTTAGTGAACTATAATGATATCTTTTTTATTATCAACAAGTCAGGTGACATAGTACTCTTAGAGAATGATGAACCTCTAACTTATAATGAGGTTTTAGATGGAAAATGTGCTACTAAATGGAAAGAATCCATGCATTCTGAGATGGAAATCCTGGACAAAAATATATTTTGGATTTTTATTGACCCTCTATGTGATGTAAAACCCATTAGGTGAAAATGGGTATTCAAGAAAAAGCTGGAAATAAAAGGTAAAGTAAATACCTATAAAGAATGATTGGATATGAAGGGTTCCAAACCATCTCAAGGTATAGGATATGATGAAACCTTCACACCAGTTTTGATGATAAGATCTATCAAAATATTACTTGAAATAGTAGCCTTCCATCATTATGAAATTTGTAAAATTGAAGTCAAAATTTATTTTCTAAATGGAATTTTGTTGGAATATGTCTATATGACTCAACCCAAAGGTTTCATTAAGTCAAAAAGTTCTAATAAATTATGAAATTTACAAAAATAACTTTATGGGATGAAGTAGGTATTACGATCATGGAATGCTCATTTTGGTGAGGTCATAAGAAAATTTGGATTCACCAATAATGAAAGAAAGACATGTTTCTATGAGAATGTTAATGGTAATTACGTTATTTTCATTGTATTATATGTTGATGACATATTAATTATAGGAACAAAAGTGAATGTTTTATTTTCTGTTAAGACATGGTTAAATGAATGATTCCCCATGAAAGACTTAGGTGAAAAAACCTATATAATAGGGATCAAAATATATTGAGATATATCTTAGAGGCTTCTCAGGATAAGTCAAATTACATATGTTGAAAAATTTCTCAAATGGCACAATATGGAACAATACAAGAGAGGGTTGCTTCTAGTGTCACATGGTATCAATCTCTCTATGAAAATGTTTCCAAAAAAATAAGAGGATATTGAAAGAATGAGTAGAATCTATTATTATTCAACAGTGGTATCTATCACGTATCTCGTTCTATGTACTAGGTTTGATGTTTCCTTTTCTTTAATAATGGTTAGAAGATATCAAGATAATCAAGGAGATATATAATGGAAGGTTATAAAAACTATCATAAAGTACAAGAGATATACAAAGGATATGCTCCTGGTGTATAGAGAAGATGAGGAACTAATTGTGATGGGATACACAGATTATATTTTCCAGAAAAACCATGATGATAAAAAACAATAGTCAGGATATGTATTTTTCATTAATGGTAGTGCAGTGAGATGAAGATGATTAAAGTAACATCTATTCACTGACTCTATAGTAGAATCTGAATATATAATGGCTTCTGATGCTGCTAAAGAGGTAGTCTGGATTCACATATATGTCTTAGATATTGGGTTTGTGACTTTCTGTGTAGACCATGTTATAGTTAACTGTGATGATATTGTACTAGTTGTTCTTTTCTATTATCCTAGGTCACACCTGAGGACAAAGCATGAACTTTAAAAGTTTCATATATGAAAGGATTATAATCAAAGTGGAAAATTAATAGTTAATATAGTATCCATAGGGGATAATTTAAAATACCCTCTAACTAAAATTGAATCATTGTAGAAGTATGTTTCTCATGTGGGAGCTATAATCTTGAGGATTTTAAGTAGTTTGATCTAGTGTGGGCATGAGTGTTGTGTGTGGGTTCCCTAAACCCAACTACTTTATGTACTTCTATTACCATTACATGGATACATTTTTTTATATAAACATGTTTTTATCTTACCATAATAGTTTTTATACTTTTGTGCCCACTATATTGATAGTAATATCCTTAGATCACGTGTCATATAAAAAAGGTTATAATAGTTCATAGGCTATAATAAGAAACTAGAGATAACTTGACAATAATATCAAATATATGTCTTATAGTTTAGACACATTATGCTTATAGGACAAAGATGATGTTTTACTATTAGGTGTTGGGGGCTTATAACCATTGATACTTCTTCTCATGAAGTTGAAACTTGGTTAAAGTATGTTGTTGCATGGATAATTCTACAAGAAACTTGGTATTCATTAAATATTTATTAATATTTAAATAATATAATAACATGTTAGAGTATAATATAAAATTACGATTATTCTTAATCATAGCAAAAGAAGGTCCAACCCATGATTCTATTTTAATCAAAACATTCATATATACTATCCAACTTACATATTTTGATAGTAGTAAGAGGTCCTTAGGGTTTTGTTGGAAGGTATAATCCTTAGGGATATTTAAGGGGAGGAAAAGTAATCGAAATGATCATAGACAATAGCTATAAAATGTAGAATTATAATGATTTTGGGAATGAAGAGTTGGTGTAACCAATAAAGAATTATTTGTACCACTCTTTTATTAACCATTGAATAGTATCTCTTCAACAAAAACTAAAAATTTACATCAATTAAATAAGATTCCAAAATATAGACTTGATTTTGGTACATAGAATCCATTTCCTAAATTAATATAAACTTATCAATCATAGATGATTTCTATTTACTACTTTGTTATAGGATACATTATTCTTATAGAATAATATATCACCCACTATGGTGAATATAAAACCACCACTGTGGTTTTAACCATCCTATATAGTATGTGACTCTAGAACATTCTTTTTCCATAAGCTATTATGGAAGTTTTTATTATTCCAACCACTTGTGCATCTCTAACTTTGACTAAATACAAGTTAATTTTACCCCCATTTTCTCAAATAGAGATGTGAAATATCTAAAAATATATATTTTATAACTTAACTATAACTTTTCAATTATATGGATTTATATAATATCCTATATGAACTTTAGAGCGCTAAAAGAGAAACACTGTCAATTTTTATTGATGCAAGTTTTTTTATTTTATTAACAAAATCCTTGCATCTAATAATAGGTTAATCATGAAATAATGGATTTATATCATACTATAAATCATATTATATCCATTTTTCATCATATTTGGAATATAATTATGTTATAAAACCTCTATTAGTGAATCATGTCAAAAAATAATTGAAGTTCCTAAAATGTATATGATTCTCAATATTGATGCTTATTTTACTTACCCCATGACTCTAATGTGTATAAGGAAATTTCTTTTTAGGAATTACACCACACTATATTTTAATGATCAATTTTTTCATGTAACATTCATCATCTAACCTTATTATAAACATCATAGCATTGATGTGTATAAAAAATGTGAGTCTAGGAATAAATCCACTCTAAATTTTATGCTCAATGAATGCTTGGCCAAGATATTCTTTGGAACATAGGCCCGAAGAAACCCATTTCCTCTAAAAATGAATATTGTGAACTTTATTTTTAAATTACTTAAAAATCATAAATTATTAAAATGAATTATATGAATTTACCTCTAGTTTAACCATGGAATAGTTCATATTCTCTAGCTGAACTACTTCTGAAATCTTTGTGTCTTATCATTATATATAGAAATTTCATTTTAAAAACTAGATAAGTGAATGTGTTAATAATACCTAATGTATTTAATGATAAATTTTATAGAAACCATAATGGGTATATTCTTTACAACCAATTAGTTTTACTTCATAAAGAATTCGCATAATAAAACTTTTATAATAGATTATTAAAATTTATTCTCATCAGTTACAAATAATGATTCAAAAATTTCTAAAATATTATTTGAGTACAATAAACCATAAAAAATTCATTCCAAACTATAATAATATATCCTTTGTATAATGGAAATGTGAGATAAATATTTTAGAAATACTTAACAAAATATTAACTAGAATCAATAATCCTCACAATTTAAAGTTGTGTAGTTATCACCACTAAATTAGGAATCACCCTTTCTGAATTGCTTGGATAAATCACATTAATTATTGTAATGTTTCTATAATTACTTGTTTACTAAATTTGTATCCAAATTTTTTACATGCATTCAATATCTATTACTCAAAAACTATAATAGAAAAATCATATACAATAATGATTATAATTCAGTTGAAGCATTTTCTTGATTTTACTTTATTGATTTGATTTTATATTCCAAGGAATTTTATCTTTAAATTAAAAGAAAATTGCCTCATGTAGGATGTTATGACTCTTTTTTTGGATTATTCTATGAATATTCCTTTGGTATCACAATTTACATTTTAATTTTCACCTTTTCTTTCAACTTTTTCACCATAATAACTAAATATAAATATTTATTTAAGTTATTATCTACTTAGTGAATATTACCCAAAAGTTAATAAAGCATTTTATCTATATAAACTTTATTATATGATTATAATAATCCAATATCCTCCTTAACCTTTAATACATTTAATTTTGGAATGATTTTTCATGAGTTAGACACATATTATATTATAATATTTCATGAATTTTCAAAAGTGTACATCCTCTCACTTATAGATGGACACCCATATCCTCTATTATTTACACAAATTTCATCCACACATATCCAAAAAACCCAAAAAAATTATCTTATAAAATTACCTATCTATGAAGTATATGTTCTGGTATTCTTAAAAGGTAATTCCAAGGGTCCTTGATAAGGGATATAAAATAATTCTTTCGAATAATATATAACCATCTTTACCAACTCTTTCAAATTTATTTCTTCTTATAATTACTATATATTTATTGTAACAACCCTAAATAGTAAATATAGTATAATAAATATAATGAGATGTTTTAAATATATTGGTATAACCAATTTCCATATCTTTTCTATCCAATAAAAAGTGAAAAAATCACTCGTGCATACGTACGAGTTACCCTCTTCATGTTGTAGTGTAATTCATTTTCCATCACCATTTTACTTGGATGGTTATAAATATGAAACTAATTAATATATATTATATTTATAATATTATTATTATTTTAAAAAAAATATAAAATATAAAATACCTTTTTAAACCATTCATTTGTTAAAAATGAAAGTGTTTCTCGTTCATATGTGTGGACTACTATTTCCATGAAAAAATGTGATAAATTTTTCATGTATTTCTTTAATAGGATAATAATAAAAATGTATATAATAAATAAATATAATATTTATATCTGGATTAAAATATATTATATGATAGAACCATGAGAAATATGCAATGACCAAAACTACCGAACCAAAACATATATGAAAAACAAAATAGTTAACACTCCGGAATGATGATTTTAATAATTAATTATTAATAAAAGATTATTGAAAAGTAATAATTTTATCATATATGATATAATAAATATGTATATGATTTTGTTATATAATTTTAATGAATTTAAACTTGTTATAGAGTAGGGTACAAGCATTTATAAAAAAAGTTGGTCATGCTGTAAGGGTTTGTTTCACAATCTCTTCCTTATCTAGGATTGTTTATGTTTATGTTTCCATTATAAAAATTATAATATATTTATATCTTAAACTGGAAATTTTTTATTTCATTGATATATTTATATTGGTTTAATATATATTTTTTAATTTGTACCTTCTTAGGAACTCAAAAATACCAAAAATATTATTTTTATGAAAAATCAAATTTGTTTTTCTATTCAGTCAGGAATCTTTTTTTACAAACGGTAAATATGAAAGAATGATATTAATTAATATTTATTGGTTATGTTTGAACCCAAGGGACTACATTATATTAATTTACCCAATCATCTTGAGTATATGCAGTCCTGTCATATTCCCTTCCGCTAGCCATCATCAATTAAGGAAATATTTTAATCATGAATATTTCTTAAAAAACAAGATAAAAAATGAATTTTTTTTATGAAAAAAACATTACTACCATTAATAGGAAGAATATTTCATTCAATATATATATATATTAACTTATGAAATGAAAATATTCCCATGAAAACTCATTAATAGGAATATAAAATTTATGTAGGTAACTTAGGAATTAATTTTCATATCACTCTTATAATCACTCAAACAAATGGAATAACCAAATGATCAAATTCCAATATAATTATCCAAAGAACATAATATTTACCAAATTAATTGGATATTTATACTAATATCACCCAATTATAAACAATTAACAAGGACCTTAACATTCATAAAACACATAAAATCTAATATTTTCATTATCAAACTCATAAAAATATAATTTTTAACCCATAAGCAAAAAAATTTCAGATATTGGTATATATCCTTCCTTTAAAACCTAAATTTAAAAAATAAAATAATAAGAATAATTTGAATGAGGGTTTTTAATTGAATAAAACATGGAATCTTATAATTTAATACAAAAATAAAAAAATGGTTATGGATGAAGGAAAACTGTTGACACCATATACGTTAAAATAGAACATTCCCTTTAAATTTTTGTTAAAACATTCTGTATAAAATACGTAAAAATATTCATTTTGAAAACATTGAAATAAATTAAAAATTGTTACAAAAATTACATTAAAATTAAATTGTTTCTATATAAATACTTAGATAAACTAATATTAAGAATATGGACATGAAAGAAAAATATTTAGAAGATATAACTTTCAAATATTTAAAATAATATTTTTAAGGTTCAGTTTACCTTACAACTTGATAAATTTTGAACTAATAAAACATTTATGGAAATCAGTTTGAATTTATTTTTAATAATTATAAAATATATCTTTGAGAAAATATTATATAAAACAAAATATAAAACATTTGGTAAAAATAGCATAAGTCTCGAAGAAATAGAATTGAGACATGAAATCCCTTACTTGTCTAGAATCATATGTTCTTTAATTCAAAAATAATAAAATGATATTATTTATTTAATTTCTTATGAAACTTTTTTAGGTTAACTCCAATATAATTATCCATTTTATTTATTTATTACACTGTTTTATTTAGTTACTACATCAGTTACGTTTACATCGAACATTTTGAGGACGTTTGGTTCATAATCCCTAAACAACTTTAGTAGGATGAATGTGGTAAAAAAGTATTTATTCCACCATATCTATAAAAATAATCCAGTAATAATTATCAATTTGATAAATTATTTATAATTTTAAATCCAACCATGAAATTTGGCAATGAAAAATTAATTACATTATAATCATGGAGACGGTTGGCCATATATACGCATGAGTAATGTTTAAATTCTTCAATGAAAACAAGAATAATAATTTAAGTATAAAAATGTATTTATAGAATTTTTATTGTATCATAAATATAATATTATCTCTTAATATACACCTATATATCCCAATAATGTGATTCGTTGTTGAAGAAGAATAACATCGCTACATTGTGGTGGAAATCCACACATACCCATAAAAGACAATATCATTTTTTAATGGATGTAATAGTAAGAAAATAGATGATACATTATCTTTTATGGAATTATAATTATTTAATTAATATCTTATATATAAATTAAGTCCATCTTTATAACCCTCCATGTGAGGTAGTGATGGAAAATTAATTACATTATCTCATGACGTTGTAGTTTTTCATACACATGGAAGATGGTTTCATTTCCCATTTGATGGATGATGATATGGATATAGTTTATGAAATCAACATAATAAAATAAAAGTATATGTTTTATACTAATTTTATTATTTAATCATGGATTAATATGTGTTTAAAGAGGTGGAATAATAAATAAACTTAAAATTAGTCGGTTAGAACTTATATCTTCTTCTTGGATTACCACTTTGGATTACACCTTAAGCCTTATAGGTTTGGTATTTTGGTGAGACTAGGGAATCTAGGATATGGGAGGGGATAATGGGGAGATAAATTGGTATGTATTTTCTAAACTATAGTTCTCAAATAGTTCAAGGAAGAGAGGATAGGGAGTGTCCTTTTGTAAGCAAGGCAAAGGACACACATAGAATCACTTAAGAGATTAAGTAATATATATATATATATATATTATAATCATGTTTATTTAAACCAGGGAACTAATAATTTTATTATAATTTATTCTAGGGTATAAATAAACTCAGAAAATAACATTTAGTTAGGTTTTTGATACATTTTATTCCTTATCTCCTAGTTCAACCAATTTAAACTCATTTTAACCGTAACCACGAAAAATAATCATTTTTAACATTATAACATAATTATATGAAAAAAAGGATAATTCTAGCCAAAATTTTAAATTATGATTCAAATTTTTTAATCGATTTTATCAGATTCAATTTTTATCGGTCTTAGTAATTAATTTTAATATAATATCACAAAACGCCAAAAGAAGAGTTTTTAAGAAAATACCCGATTTAAGAGTAAAAATCATTTCACATTGAAATAAATATATAAATTGGTTTAATTTTTTTTGGTTAAATAATAAATAAATTAAGTCTTTTATACTTTCTTATTAATCCAAAATCAAATGTAATCTTTCAACCATTCCATTAAATGAAAATACCCTAAAATAGTTTTTAATTTGAATAAAATATAGCTTACATTTATAAAAGTTGAGTCTGGGTTCCCAAATTCAAAATAATGAATTAAAGTAAATTATTTTAATCCTTATTAATATATTTTATCAAAAAAATAAAATAAAATAAAATCTGATGAATAAAACTGTTAGAGAGACTTTAAAGCTATACCACATAGTTCTCAACCAGTTTTACCTCTTTTACCCTTACTATAGTGAAAAATATTTACTAAAATTTCTGTTAACAATGAATAAAATTTAATTTGAACATATTAAATTATATTAATTATTATTAATAAAAATATGAAATCTAGTTTTTCAAATTCATTCCACAATAGAGTAATATTTTAATTTTAAATTAAACCCACATTGTGTGGCAAAAATGGTTTAATAGAAAAAATGACTTCTTAAGTATAAAATGTTTGTCTAGAAAAATCAAGAATATAATTTATTAAAATTATATTAATTGTATTAATAATAATATAAATGTACTAATTTTAATTTTAAACCATTTTCAAATATAATTTTTCATTTTAAATTCTTAAAACAAAATGACAGATTTCAATAAAAATCTATATTTTCAACCATTCACTGAAAAATGAATCTTTTCAGAATATTTTGAAAAATTCACTCTAGGATAGTTTTTGTATAATTATTAAAAGAATTAATTTAATTTTAATGAAATATATTTTCAAAATGTGGTACAAATTAACTACATTATCCACACACAAAATTTAATAAAAATAATTTTTGAAAGTTAAAATTACCTTATTACCATTCCTCTCAGAATAAACATATTTAAATTTTTTTTGATAAATTATATTGAATATATATAATATTATTATTTTATTAGAATCATTTATCAGTTGTGATAAATTTAATCTTGTACGATAAAAATACATTTCACACATAAGACAATGAGGTGTGAAAAATACCATCAATTAATCAGAAATAAAGCAAACAAGATAATGTTTTTATTTAAAATTTGTTCTCATAGAGTTGAGGAATACCATTACCATATATAATAATAATATAAGAAAATATACTTACTTGAAAAGTATAATTTCATCCTTTATTCAATTTTCACCGAAATCTCATTTGTTTTCTCAAACGATTAATTTTCATAATGACTTTTCCATGATTGAAGTACTAAAATAAAAAACTAATGGAAAAAAAGATCCATAAAATAATAATATTATATTCTTACTATATTTAGAAATTAACAGAAACCAAAATTGTTAGAATAAGGGAATATAGTATCTAATATGAATAAATATTTATATGATCAAATACAATATTATTCTCCAAATACTCAACAATAGTACCCAAAGTTTAACTTAAATCATTAGATAAATAAATATCCTTATAATTATTCAAAATATTCTTATCTGATATTGAAACCCAAAGATTAGAATGATTTGATCAAATATTCTTACAAGATACACTTAACAGTTATCTATAAATAAAATTAATTGCACTTAAAGTGTCATACTAAAAATGTATATGTTATGGTCATATATTCTCTAAATCATACTAATAATTCCCAAGAAAATGTGAAAATAAAAAATATATGCTTCAAAAAGACAAATTAACTTATATTCCTAAAATAAAAACCCATCTTAAACAAAATTAATTTTATATACCTCAATATTTTAATATCCCCAAAATAGAAAAAATCTTCAAATATAACATTAATCATATACTCACCAAACCACTTTTCAATCCCATAGTAATATATATGATATATCATATGTTCCCAACATGTAATAACAATTTTATCTCAATTTACCATAATTAATTGAACTTAAAGATTTTTTTATACCTAAAGGTTATCAATACCCTTAAAATTATTTACATAAACTATAAAATAATTATTCCTAAAATAACCATTTCACTAAAACATAAACTAAACCCTGGGTTTGTGTTACCATAAATGTATGCCCAAAAACACTTAATAATCTTAAAATCCTATCAAATAAAATCTCTAAAGGTGTATCTATGAAATTAAACTCATGATCAACCATAGAGTAAAAAAACATGTATGGAATATATAAATCTAATGATAAACTCACATGAAAACATAATAATACCAAAATTTATCTAAACTTCATATGATACAAACTACAATATCCATAGACCCACACACCTAAATCAGGTACTAAAACATAATCTTTATATTTTTTGGATTTGACACAGATACACGTGAGCCAATTTGACCCATCTAAAATATATAACATAAAATAGAAATATTAGATCACTTAATTACCCAAGGAACTTTTAGGTTTATAGTTTTATATAATTTTGAAATATTCTAATATAGAAATTTAGATACATAAACAAAAGGTTCATAAAATACCACATCATCTCCCCTAACATTATTCTCACATGAAACTGTTCTAAAAATAATTCATTTTATCTCAATATTTATAACCTGGAGAAATGGAAAACATAATATTGACAAGATCAAACTCACAGTAAGGGTAAAAATAGGCAATAAAAGTTTAATGTAATCAGGGAGTATAATGGTATGATGATGTAATCAAATTACCTGTGCATAACATAAGATAATTCCTATCAAAAATCGGATCATTAAACATGTTAAATTATAATAGTTTAGGTTTTTATAAGATTTATGTATCCTTTTTATTTCATTTTCAATCCTTATTTTTTACCCTTATATGGTGATTAATTGGTTAGAAAAGGAATAGGGAGTGTTTGGGGCATGTTCAGAGCTCAGAACTCCAGTTTCAGAACGAAAGAGAAGGCACATGGTTTGACCAAACTATACACAATTCATGTACAATTTGGAAAAACCGTGTGGAGTTCATATAGGGATACATATAGAGGAGTTAATGGGTAGAGAATACTTATAAAAATTATTCTCTCCAATTATTCAAGGCCAATTACTAGAGACAGTAGCTGGCACACAGTTGGAACATGGTTTGGCTAATCGTGTGGCCAAACCACGTGCCTCTTAAAAATGGGAAAGAATGACCTTTTCACCTCCGTTATTTTAATAGGATAATCCTATATTCCTCATTTTTTCTATCATACTCAATCTTGGGAGATCCATACTCTACTCTTTATAGTAATTGAATCCATTCCTTCAAATAAACTCTGATTCGAGTGCTGTCCATCACATTGGATCACCACCAGTAAGAGATTTAATCCATTTCCTTCATTTCCTTGTTTATCTTTTCATATTTTGTGCAATTTTTGTGTGATATCATATGACCTATATTTAGGTTATTTTTCAATTATTCTATTTTCTTTCGATTTAGGCCAAACCAAGTGCCGATACAGGATGTGTATTCGTCTAATTCCATAAGGTAGGTGGTATATCGATTATCCCTCAAGTATTGTTGTTTTATATTACACGTTCTGATTCCACAATCAATAGTTTCTATATATTTCCATAAAAATACACTTAACCCTTGATTAATGTGTCATCTTGTTAGAAATTACCTTGTTCCATCTAATTCTGGTGGGGATAGGATCCCATCGACTAATGACACCCATTGAGGTGTGCCTACAGAATTTTCCTTGATATTATAAATTCTAATGTGACGAAATAACCACCTAAGTTGTTTTGTCTTTATATTTAGATGAATTTACTATAATGAGTTAAATGGAAAGTGAGTGGCACAACCACACCACATTATTTTACATAAATAATGGATACACTCTTGTTTACATGAAATAATAACGAACTATTGAGTATATACTTGCTTCTACTTAAGCCTATTTTATTTCTTATTTCTAATATGATAATCAGGCATGAAGTCACATACAATTGTGAAACTCAGGTATGAAGACCCTTCATATATGATACTTGGGCATTACATCCCTACTGATATGATACTTGGGAATGTCATCCCTACTCATATGATACTGAGGCATGACATCCCAAAGGATATGATAATCAGAGATGACATATAATACACTTACGATACTTGGACATAGTGACCCTACTGTTGTGATACTCAGGAATGAAATCCCCTACTACTTTATGAGACACTAGTGACTAGACATGGACTCCCGAGTTATGCCTCAGATCCATGATAGTACTATGTTTGTATATATATGGCTATAATTTTCATTAAGTATATTGAATATATATATACTTACATGCATATACACTTATATGTATATGCTACAGTTTGGGGTTTATTTAGTTCTAGATTGTATTAGCGCTAGAAAAACTACGGATAAAGGTTTCCATTATCAGTGCCAAAAAAGTGCGGATAAAAGGCACCTTTTATTCGTGCTAAAAAAGCGCTGATAAAAATCACCCTTTATCAAGGATTTATTTATAGTACTGATAAAGGGGAAACTTTATCAATGCATTTTCTAGCACTGATAAAGGTCTTGATTCGACACGTTAGTCTCAAATCGAAAGAGCAGACATTCAAATACTTTTTTATATATGATTCCATTACATCTCAACGCCAAAATCCTGCTACCGAGATACTCCCGCATACATGCTACACACACACACACACACTCCCATATGGGCCCATGGAACCTCATGGGATTTGGGCCACCCTATGCTTGTCTTGGGCTTTAGGCCACCGGTATAACCATGGGTCATGTCTTACACGCCCTGACCCACCTACCCCCATCCGAGCCTATACATGGCCCGAACTGCCTTCCCATGCAGGCCATGGCCCCAATTGTTTTTCTATTATAATAAAAATAAACATATAAAAAATTAAAAGTAATAAAAATATTAAAAAATTGAAATAATTAAACAAACAAAAATTAAAAATTAATAAATTAAAAAAAATATTAAAATTTTTATTAATTAAATAATTATTAATAAATTTAATATATATATACATATATATAAATTATGAATATTTATAAAAATAATATATTATATATTGATATATAAAATGAATAAATTGAAATAATTAAACAAATTAAAATTAATTTTTTTTAATTAATTAATTTTTAATAAGAATGAATAAATTTAATATACATATATATACATTATAAATATTAATAGACAATATATATTAAATATAGATATATAAAATGAATAAATTATAACCATTAAACAAAAAAAATTGAAAATGAATAAATTGAAAAATTGTTAACAAAATTATTAATGAAATAATTATTAATAAAAATTAATAAATTTAATATACATATATACTAATTATAAATAGTAATAAATAATATATGTTATATATAAATAAATAAAATGAGTAAAATATAATAATTAAAAACATATATTTTTTTCTTCATTTTTAATGGTTTTTATACATAATTATTCATTAATATATTTAATATTTTAAATATAGAAATATATTCATATATAATCATATATATATATATAAATATATATAATATTTCCAAAAATATGATTTATATATTAAAAAATACTTTTTATTACATAAAATAAGACATATATATAATGAAAAATGGTTTATAATTAAAAATTTATATTAATTAAAATACTAAGTAATTGTATCAAGTAATGGACATTTAATTTAATGACATTGATTATATTAATTTGACACAAATCAAATGTATGTTATATTGATTTCACACATACATATACATAATTAAAACATTTTTATATATATCATACATACACATAATATTTATGTAATTTATTCAATTTTTAATATGTAATTTAGAATTTTATTTATGAACATTATATATTTAATATATATCAAGTTTCTAATCTTTAAATTTTAAATTTTTTTCTATTTTTATTCAATATATACTATTTATTACTTTTTAATTTTTTTTTCAAATGTATTCATTTTTAATATTATTTTTTCATTAATAGTATTAAATATTTTTTTAATATTTTTTAATATATAATTTTTTAATTTTCACTCTTCTATATGTTGGTAATTTTATTCATTCTAATATTTATTTATACATGTTTATTCATTAACATTTAATTTTGTTATTATGGTTGTAATTTATATAATTAACATGTATTCATTTCCATTTTAACATATATAAATATTCATTTTTTAATTTTTTAAATTATCTATATAATTAAAAATAGTAATTAAAATTATAAATTTCTAAAATTTTAAAACCATAGATGTAAAGCCTATGGCCCTAAAAATTTATTAATAAGAAGGATAAATATATAGGGCTGTGAGAAATATGACGTGTCATATGCCACACAAAACCATAAACAAAAACATAACAGTACAATCCCACAAAGGAGAACAAAACATCCTAGTAGATTGTCCCTACCATTTATTGCCCACATTCCTTGCACTACCAAAACCTCGTGGATGATTCCCTCTCATCTATTTTTGGGTGACCCATGGACCACCATGTTTATCTGTAATAATATCCTCATTATTTTCCACAGCCTCTGCTTCAACCATGTTAGAAGATTGAGCTTCAACATCACTGACCTTGACTGAGGAGATTGATGCATTAGCAACCTCATGTATAGGATCCACCAACACCTACAATCAATCCTTATTAGATTATATATCATACTATACAAAGTCATCACTATTCAACAAGTGACTTCCCTCTAGATCCAAATGGGTAACCCCTATAGAGATACCTTGCATGGTGGGCTCTAAAGTGGGTATCTTAAAAGTACCCTCAACTACCTCAATGTTAAAAGGGACTCCATGTATCCTCTTAACACATTCCATATAAAAAATACCAAATTCAGGTGTGCTAATAGAGTCAAGTATGTTGAAAAAATTTGGAGTAGCCATATTAGAACCACACTACTCTATATTAGCACCCATATTACCCATGTTAGGATAAAACCTTTCAAATTATCCATCGCAATAGCCAGAACATTCTCTATAGAATCCTCTTTCTCATAACATGGAGTAGTTTCATAACATAAAGGAGAATCACCCCTCCTATTTCCATCCCAATATGAGACACATGAAGTGATAGATCCTCACCTTTGAACTCAGTACACTGCACAACCTCTAAACCAGACTTTTCAAAAGACATATACCCCTTATTTACTGATTTTTTGAATTTCAAAGGCATATCCTTACCTATTAAAGTGTTTCTTTTTTTATGAGGAAAAGAATATATTCTTGTTTATCTTTAAACCTTACCATTAGGGTGGTATTTATCTTTAATAACATCATCCAGATCACCTCCATCTTCACTCTCTTGATCAACACCCTCATTGTCTTCACATCTATCGCCCCATTCCAAAGTAGGAGCAGTGTCATTATATACCTTACCAACATCAGGGGTGATACAAGGTATAAAACCAGAAGTACCACATTTATATCTTGAAACAATTTTAGTAAATGAGGGTTGAGGTTGAGCAGTTTTATCAACTCTTCCCTCCATCACAAGGATTGGCGGAGGGCCAACAGTAAGACTTCACCCAATAGTAAGACCTCATCCAACAACATTTATAGTAGTATGAAGAATAATATATTTAGAAATAAAAAAAAGGCTCCTTATCAAACATACCACCACTATTTTTGTATGGAAAATTAGGCTCAACTAACAATTTGAATATACAATTCTCAACCTTATTCTAGCACTTTTTATAGTTGACACAATTAAACCCCTTAAGGAAAGAATCCATAATATGCCCAATTAAATGATAATTAAGGAAAAAATCTAGCACATATTTGAATTAAATATGAAACTCACACTTAAATTCATCATCCATCAAAAGGACAGTTTCAATAAACAGAGAAGAAACGTCAATTTCCATAAGAACTCTAGCATAATGTCCATACCTTGAAACAATGGTATCTTTGTCAAATGTAATTGTTATTCTAACTGGTGAGGTAGTGTCCCATAGGATCTAATGATGCCAAAAAAACTAGTTCAATACCCAAATCCAAATCAATTATTGAGTGGTTGTAATCCAAGATGTAGTAGGGTTGAACCAAGGATCCCACTCTTGCAACTCTAGGATTCTTGGATTAAGATAAATGAAGCCATCACTCCAGGCCCTCAACTTGAAGTCCAGTGAAGGAAATATGAGATGGAAACATCCCATACCATTGTATACAATCATTTAATAATCAAATCCCTAGATTTGGTGTAATTTATTTCTCATATTTTCTAATGTCGAAACCTTACTCGATCTTATCACTGATAATCACCCAATAATTGAGTGTTTTCACTCCTCCAACTGATCCTGAAAAAATTTAGGGTTGTCCTCAATAAAGGCCATAAATCCATTATTAGTGATTTTATTCTATGATTCTTATCACTCAACACATGAATCAACAAAACACTTGATGTTCAAAGAACTGACATCAGTGGAGGGTAGATGGCTTCTCAAAATGGATGGAATTCTTGGTCAACTCAAACACCCTCTTTTAGTGAACCTTGCATCCAGTAGTAGCCACCATCACATGAATCATATATTTATACACACCTTTCATTAGACACTCAGAATTCCTTTGAGGGATAAAAAACACCTCTTGAGGACCGGAGAAGCAATCCAAGTGAGTGCCCATCATTTCATCAACTTAAAAGCCATGGAAAAGTATAGAGAGACTGTTGCTACTCCCACATCACAACCCCTTTCCTTTTAATTTTTTAAATTTATTCATTCTTATTATTATTTATTTCATTAATAAATGATACATATTATAAAATGTCATATCTTAATTTAACATATATCAAACTTTTATATATATTTATACATTAATTTCACACAGAAATATTTTACATAAGTAATGAAATATTATACAGAAACACGTACACATAATATTTGTGTAATTTATTTCAATTTTAACATTCATTTTATAATTTCATTTAGTAAAATAATACATTTAATATATTATATTTTTAATTGGTAAATTTATTTATTTATTTTTAATATTATTATAGTCTGTATTATTCATCCATGTTGAATTATTTTTTTAGTTTTTTGAAAATGTATCATTTTCTAATATTTATTTATACATATTTATTTATTATGTTTTAATATTTCAATATATATTTATCTTTATTTCAAAATATTTTTTTTAATAATTTGTAAAATTATAAAAACTTATCAATTTTTTTCAATATTTTTAAAGTCTATTTATTTTTATTCATTCAATCTCACTCATTTTTAACATGAATTTAAGATTATATATAAATTAATAATATCAAAAATATATTTATAAATAGATATTTATAAATAAAATTATTTATAAATGTATATTTACTATATTAATAAAATTATATATTTATAATTATAAATAAATAAATATAATTTTTTTAAAAGTATTTATATAATTATAAAAGCATAATTATGTATTTAAATAATTATAAAATCTTACTAAATATATTTAAATAATAAATATATTCACTATATTTATATTTGTATTTATATAAATTTATTAAATATATATAATTATATAAATTTATAATGAAGTAAATATATATATAATTATAAAAGTTTAATAAATATATTTAAATAATGAATATATTTTAATTATTTATATTTATATTTATACATATTTATGAAAAATATATATAATTATATAAATATATATAATGACATAAAAATATTTATAATTACAAAATTTTAATAAATATATTTACTATATTTATATTTATATCTATATATATTTATATAATATATGTAATTATATAAATAGATATAATGATATAAATATATTTATAATTATAAATAAATAACTATATAGATATTTATTTATAAATATATTTGTAAATTAATATTTACTATATTTATAAAATTATATATTTATAAATCTAAAAAAATAAATATTTTTTTAAAATGTATTTATATAATTATAAATAAATAATTATAAAATTATAATAAATATTTTTAAATGAAGAATATATTTAATATATTTGTATTTATATTTATATTACACATATATATAATTATATAATATATATAACGATATAAATATATTTATAATTATATAATAATTTTTACAAATATATTTAAAAATATATTTATTTATAATTATAATTTTCAATTTTTATCATCGCTAAACAAGCACTAATAAAGAAGCATTTTATCAGCATTTAATATTTTAGCACTAATAAAATCCCTCTTTATCAACATTTTTTTAGAAGTGCTAATAGAACCCTTCATGATCTTTTAGAAAGAACCCTAACCCAATATATTTTCATCACATCATTCAAGATCTCTTATAAGTTCATCTTTTGCCATAACTCGCCTTTATTATTCTCTTGGATGAATCAAATCTCAAATATTAAGTTATTTTTTTTCTTATCCTATGTCATTGCTTACTTATTCGAGTTCAGTGGTGTTGGATAATGCAACTATATCTTGGCTTGGTTATCTCATGGTTCCATGTTTAAGAGATTTTATGATGAAGTCCCCACCATCGTTCATCGTCCTCTCATAGTTCTTTATTTTCGAGTCTCTGTATTCCTAATTTTACCTTACTAAAACTCACATAGGTCTTGATTTGATAAAATCAGATTCATAGTGTTTTGTTTTGGTTTTTGTGTTCCCAACCCAATCCATGACCATTAGTTCCCTCCTGGTCTTAGTGTCACTCCATTCCAGGAGATCTCTAACACAACCCCGTACTGGTTCTCATCCACTTCTCTAATTCCAAGGATTGCTACAGTAGAGCGTGGCTACTACCTCATGGCGGGATAACATATCCCCTATGGATTTATTAAGGTTGGAATATATTTTAATAAAAATTTCATATATTCTATGTTTGAAAACATTTCACTAATGTGTTTATTATTATCTACTAATACTCAAATAATAAAACATGTATTTTTATTCTTTAAACATTTATTCTCTTTTTCACAAAATATCAGCTCAAAGGTAGATATTATCAACAAAATTGAAGGCATCATCAATCAATTCAAGTAAATTTTTTGTTATTTTCACACACATATCAAATATCTCATATAATATCCAACATTGTATGATGAGGGTTTCCTTCACCAGTCTACCCAAAAATATCTATCTTCTTCATGCCTCTAAAATATCCTCAATGTATTTTGTTAAAAAATTGAATGAAAGAATATATTGTTTTCAATAATGGGTAAAAATTAAAATTTTAAGATATTTAACGAAATATTTTTTAAATAAAATTACATAGAATAAATCCCAGTGAATGAAAGAATATTTTTTTATTAAATCCATTAACTAGTTAGAAAAAACATTAAGGGTTATATAGTCAACTACTAATGAATTATCCTTCTAATAAGATACATATTCATAGATAGTAAAATTTCATTGGTAGATTCAAATGAAAACAGATATTGGTTATCCTTGAAAGGAATTATATACCTTTAATTGGTTTTTTGAACAAATTTTTATTTATTATTTGATTTTTAGGAAGTCATATAAAAAAATCATAGGTGTGTATGGAGAAATACATGATATTTATTTTTAATATTTATATTTTTAGTCTAAAATTTTAAAAAAATTCTAAAGTAGAGTCCATGATGATTTAATATATATATAACCACCTCGGTTCTAAAAAAGTAATATAATGGTTTGGAACATCTGTGCCTAGAAAAAGATACATAAATCTAGTGGAATATTTATAAGAAATAAAATCATACCAAAATAGATGAACAAAATAATCAAAAGGAAAAAAAATTAACTTTTATATATAGAACATTGATTATAAAAAATGACCAACTCAGTTATGATAATAAAAATATATATTCAAATATAAAAAATTTAAATTTATAAAATGGTTGACTAATGTGTGAATGAAATGGAAAATTTTATCTTCTTGAAAATTATATGGTTAATGAAAAAGGAAATATCATTTATATTAGTACATGAATAATTAATATGATATATTTCAACGATGCTAAAGTATATGAATAGAAACAAAAACAATGTGTTCAATCATTATATGAATTCAAAGACAGTTATAAAGAACTTGAAGTTACCACAAATATGAGTATATTTTTAGAAGATATATAATTTGTATAAATAAACATTAAGACTTTAATTAAATTTCAATAGTGAACGATGGTAATATTTAATGATCATTAAATTTTGGTTTTTTTAGAAAACCTCTAAATCTTTAAAAAATAATATTCATTTTTAAGGATTTAGGATCAATTTTTTTTTTCAGATTTGATGCTTTATAATAAATATGAGAGGATTATTTTTCTAATTATTCTATGACCAATGAGTACTATTCCTATTTGAAATGGATTTTTCTACTCTAGATGAAGTTTTAATGTAGTTTTAATATTACTTGATCAATAATATAAAATTCCTAGGGTATGTTATTTTACATTTCCAAGACTTGCATAGGTCCCACTCTAATGATATACGGTTCACGGTATTCTATTTTGTTTTTTTGTTGCCCTAGTTTTTCATTTTGGTTTCTCTTAAACCTCATCTTCCCTATTATCCTATCCCCATCATACATATCCCTATTTTGGTCACTCTCATTATCTTCAAGGATGATTTGGGATGGTGCTATGGGTTCATAAGGAAGTTGACTTATATAAAGTTTTTTATGAAGAATAACACTACTAGGTTTCTTCTTAAGTGTAACACATGTTTTTCAATAACTAATAGAGTTAGTAAGAGAGTGAATTTCATGGGAGACTAACTTCAAGAGGGTGTTTGTAAATTGAAAATAAAGGACCAGGTAGCAGTGTAGGGTAAGAGATTAAAATATTCATATTGGAGTCTCATTTCAAAATTAAAATTTTATTTATATAATATTTTGATTTTAAAAAATTTATTTTATATAAGTGAAAAATGTTGTGAAAATTATCATTCTAAATTTCAAAAAATGAACTTATAGGGGGATCTAGTTTTAATGATATTATAATATCTAAATTGTGTTTGATAATTTCAAATCATATCATTTTACAAGTAATGGGAAAAAATTTATCATGTTACCATTTCATGTGATTTTTTAATTAATGAATTGAAAATATAACTCCCTTTTTATGGATTTTTTTTACAATATTATATGTTCAAAGGGTTTTGAGAAACTTTATGTGATTCTCATGTTTTTTTCTTTTATATTTTTGTAAGTGTTTCATTAATGTATATTTATAGATTTCATGTATATATCAAAATTTTATGATTTTCATGTATAGTGATTTATAAAACTGTTAATTTTTAGTATAAAGGACACTTAAATTAATTATTAAATGATTATTATTATGAAATTAAAATTTTTAAATAAATAATTGAAGTTTTTTATTGATTTAGTTAAATTATAAATAGGATTTTTAAAGAGAATAAAAGTAATTATTATTGAACAAAGTCATATTTTTGTACATTAAACTAATTATTATTTTCATATGTACACAAATTTTTATCTAATGGGATATTTTATTGAGTTTGTAAGTGTTTATTAATTAAATTTCTAGATACATTTCTTGTTTGAGAAGCTTTATTCAGAATAAAAGGGTTTTGAGGCTTTTGAAGGTGATAAATTATTTGTTTCTTTGGTTTCAATGGTTTTATTAGAAATAATAGAGTTTCCTTATGTTTTAAGAAACAAATGTGATTGTTCTTTACCCATTTTATGTGTAATATCTTGTTTGGGTGAGTATATAATTTTAAAGGAAAAATCATTTTAGGATATTATAATTTTAAACTCCTTTAATTTTTGGTTAATATAATTGGTTTGTGGTATTTTTGGTTATATGAAAATTGTTTTGATTATTATTTCATTGATTATGAAATTTTTTCATTTTGGTAATGATTTATATTAGGTATGATGTAGCTTTGAGTCATAATGTTTTTGGTTTATTGAATTTAGTATAGAATTGCTTATATTAAATTATTTACATGATGCGTGAGGGGTATTTATTAGTTTAAGTGTCATATTGATTTAAAACTGATAATAAAAGTTTGGACCATGTTTAATATGATTAAATGGTCATATTGGGTATTGGTTTGATTGATCTTTATTATGAACTGTGAAAATGGTATATTTAGTTGTTGAATTTCCTTGAAATTTAAAACGTTTTGTAATGAAAAAATAGATAGAATGAGTAAAAATCATTAAAACATGTCTTGTGAAGCTAACTCAAACCAATAATAGGTAGGTTTTAGTGTGTAAAGTGTCACTGAAAAGTTTAAAGTTGGAATTATTAAATACAAGAATCAATTGGGTATTTACAGTAGATGCATGGTCCACTGAAAAAAATGAATTGTTAGTTTACATTATTTATTTTGATTAAACCATGAACACAATATTATTATTATTTTAATCTATTTTGCATCATTAGGAAAGTTTTTAGTGTCACCCATAAACCATTCTAAATTAAATCATAATTATCTCACACACATACAACATTAGAATATTGTGAAAGAATTTTATAAAGTTCATTATAATTTACCCTAACCATACATGCATTATGGATTTTATTAAGATTGATAATACTCTATTGAATATACCTATGAATATTTTGACTACTAGATGTTGGAGATATATTATAGTGATATGTTTCATTGTTATAAGTGGAATCAAAATGTTTTGGATCTTAATGATGTGAAATCCAAGATAACCATTTTTTTGGAATGTTTTTTAATGTAAATTATTTGTGGAGTTTTTAAGGAAATTGAATATAGGTTTTGGATATTATAAGAAATGATAAATATAATTAAGATAAATAAATCAACTATTTTTGAAACAAGGGTTCATCAATGGTTTAATTAAAAATAAATTTATTGGTATTCCAATAATACAAGGTATAGAATAATCAATAGAAAAAGAGAGTAACATGGGATCCAAATGCACTTATTTTTTTAATAATAGTTTCATCCATTAGTTTTTTGAAATTATAATACCCTTGAACATATATAAAAATACTATTATTACATAATATTTTATGTTATGAGGAAATATATATTTACACAAATTTATAAATCCATGTCACAATTAAATAACGAGAAAAAACATTAATTTCAAAGGGAGTTCTACCACCAAATTATAAATAATTTTTTACCAACATACTAATTGGAAATTTTTCGTTCCACACAACATCAAATCAAGAACTTGGACCAAAAAAATACTTGTTTAACCCTAGTTTTTTCTTTTTATGTCACCGTTTTCTAAAATGACAACTTTTCAGGAATTATAACTGATAACATTCAAATGTTGGGTTCCCATTATTAAAATTATCCATAACATTATCCTTTATTATGAATATATTATTTTTATTTATTTATTTTTTGTAAAAATGAATATTTTATAAACCTAATAGGATGAATAAGATTTTAAAATGGATTAAATCCATTCTTATGAATTTTTTTATGAATATGGTGTTAAAGAGTCCATCAAGTTTACAATAGAGAATGTGCACGACCCTTATTAAATTATTTTTGAATGTTTATATTATTGATATTAAATAAAAATTTGTCCATAAGAGATAAAAGAACATTTTATTTATCATAGAATATATCATAGTTATAGATGTTTGACTGAACATGGGAAAAAACTGAATGTGCAGACTGATTGGGATGATATTGTGGTTTATGGATCACTAGATATGAATACTTGGGTAAATGGAGATGGAGATCATATAGAAGAAATGATAATGGAAATTTAATATGAACTTCATGATTTTAAAAATGCGTTTGAGAGGCTTAATAGATATTCTAAGTGACCACTGTATTTTATTTATACTAAATAAACAACATTTTCAGCTGTATTAAAAATATGTACTTGGAAAGGTGGTAGCGGATGGAGCGAAACTGACTTTATAGAACATCTTTATCTCCTGAATGATATGATACTAGAATAAAATAAACATAATTTTCTAACATATGATGATAAATTAATTCTATATTTAATGTGAATGATCTCTAAAAAATAAATTCTTTTCTAAATGATTGAATATTATTTCACAAGGACCCTAAATCACTTATAAAAATCCCAAAGTGTGGTATGAATCAATAAAAAAATGATGATTTAATAGCTTTGAAATATGTAAGGTAATTTTCTATAATTACATATATTAAAAGGCTATATGGATTTCAAGAAACCGTGATACAATTTAATGGCATGCAAATACAAGAATTAATTATAGGAAACTACATCATCCATAATACTCTCCCAAGTAGAATAAAATTGATTTCAAGTATCCTGTATCTGTAAGTGAATTTATAAACTTACATATTTTTTTTATTTATTGATGAAATAAATTCTTTTTGTGTATAGAGTTTTTATCACATTATATGAATTGTTATGTTGGTAAATTATAACTTTCCTCCGTGGTTATGCATGAAGTGTAAATACATTGTGTTTTCTCTACTTATTTTTTGACAAAAACAACCAAGTAATGATATTAATGTCTTTTTGGATCCATTTATTGAAGATCTGAAATTCATGTGGGATATTGGTGTTACAATGTATGATTCTCATAGAAGTAAAGAATTCACATTTAGGGCCTTGTTGTTTGGGATGATAAATTAATTTTCTACTTGTGGAAAATTTTCAGGCCACAAAATTTAAGGAATGTTGGGGTGCCCAATTTGTGAGAATGAACAGAATCAGTTTCGTTGAAACATTCATCAATGATTATGTTTTACGACATCATAATTTTTCCCTTGATGACATTAATACCACTCTTGGATGACAATATTCTATGGGAATACCGAATAAGGTAGAACATCATCTCCACTAATGGGTGATCAACTATTTGATAAAGTAAACGATATTAAAACTGTTTTAGGTAAAAAAAAATTGGAAAATCTTATCAAATCAAGTCCGAAAAAGTGATTAATTTTCCTTGAATTACTATACTAGAATTGTTCGTACATCATAAATTTTCTTAATTTCATGATTAGAAAAAAAACATTTATTAGATAGTGTTATTAGAACATTACTAAATGTTCTTGAAAAAATAAAATATAAAATAAAGGATAGGTTGGAAATTATTAACATGGGTATAAGGGAAGAGTCAACATTGATGAATGGTAAAATTTAAGATTTTCTTCCTCCAGTACCCTAAACTCTATCCAAATAAGAAAAACTGCAATTTTTTATTTTTCTTAATGGTATAAAAGTTACAAAGGGGTATTATCAAAATATGAAGAATTCCATTTAAATGACTAATTTTATTTTACAAGGACTAAAATCACGTGAATACAATGTTTTGATGTGATATTTGTTACCCGTCACATTAAATTACATTCTGACTAATAAGTTTTTACATACATTAACTAGACTCTTCTTATTTTTCAATGCCATTTACAGTAATGTTACTGACCTAGAAATGTCTCCAATCATTATTATGGAGGATGTAGTCATATTATGTGAATTAGATATGTTCTTCCAACCCCAATTCTTTGATGTAGTAGTCCACCTAATGGTTCAGTTGGTTAGATAGGTTAAATTATGTGGCCCTATCTATTAAAGATGGATATACCCCATTGAATGGTATATGAAGATTTTGAAAGGGTATGTCATGAATCAAAGATGATCAGAAGTTTTTATTACGAAATGATTTATTATTAAAGAAGCTATTTAATTCTATATCAATTACCTATTATATGTTGATAATAATGGTCTCACAAATCATTATCATATCTGACACCTTATGGGTGATGGGATTTATAGAAGAGATTTTTTCACAATTACCATCATAGAGTGAGATAAATCTCACATTTACATTATACTTAATAGTGAAGATGTTAATTTATATGTTTAATCACACAAAAAAATTTGTTGATATTTGAATATATCATGGGATTAAATATATATATTAAATACATATAATCAATAACTTGTATGATGGTTTTGAGATCATATTTATAAAGAGTTATCTAAAAATTTGAATTCAATTTTCGAACATATTTAATGGATATCCAGGGGACCAAATAAAATTTTTATATCTTACAATGGTTTTGTAATTTATGGTTATATATTCTATAAAAAAGAACATGATGGATGAATTTTGATGAAAAATAACAGAGTTATGCTTATTATGGAAGCATTGCACATATCTGGATCCAAGGATAGAAATCCAATTTATGTGAATATTTCATAGTTTGGCATCATCAAATAGATATAAGAGTTGGATTATAAAACATTTTAAGAGAATATTTTCCATTGAAAATGTTCTTACAATAGGATTTCAGTGAATGTTTATGAAATGGGATCCATGAAGGTGAATATTAGTGTGAAATGGTCTAAAGATGAGCTGTTTATAATGACATCACAAGTAGTTCATGGATTTTATGTCTTAGATCAAAAAAATAAGAAATTTTCCAATATCCTACTAGAAACTAAAAAAATGATAGGTTCAGATGAAAATTTAATCATAGATGACCCTTTCATTGGAAGAACACAATCATTTCATCAAGGTCCCAAATTAGACAATTTCTTGTATGTTAGAGGTGTAACGAAGTTTTTCAATGGAAAATTCCCTTCCTATATCTATGTCATAAAAACACAAAATAATGAACTACTAAGTGATAAGTGACCTTTAAACATAATTTTGTTACCCCTATGTTTGGAATTTTAAAAATCCAACATACACGGTTGTGTTCAAGATAGTTTTTGGAGTCTAATGAAACAAAAATAATTTTTAGTGAATAGTAACCTACCCTTATGAATAGTAACCTACCCTTATGAATAGTAATATGAACCTTATGAATAGTAAATAAGAGTAACATTACCTATGAATAATAAAATAAAATTTAGACATCATAGAAAGTGATAATTTGACCTTAGTAAACGTTTTTGGTATTTTATAAGTCATAAATAATTAACTATAATTAATTAATTAATTTAAAAGAATATTTATTTTCCTGAAATATATTCATAAATTATTTAATCAATGTATAATAGTTTTTAGATAATTTTATAAGACCCTAAGTAATTTTTTAAAGAACTGCAAAATCAGTTTTATTTTTAAAAACTGTTTTTTAAGTAAATTATGGTTTTAATTAAATATTAAATTAATGATATTTATAAAATTATTTTGGAAAAATGGACATCATTTTTGGATTCTACACGTCAAAAAATGGTATGGGTAAATTTTTGGGTTTATTCTGAAATACTTCAATTTTCGGGTGAATAGTAAAAAATACAGTTTTTCGCATAATCGGTGTACACTAAATTGCATCGTTAATGATGTAATGATGACATAAACATTATAGAACTTTATTTTCGGCCAAAACATATTAAATTTAATAAATTGTTCCTTGAAATACATTAAATTCAATTCTCAATCCTAAAAAGAACTTTCCGAAGCCTAAAGTCAAAAAGGTGATTTCTTAAAGTGTCTTTTTCTCTTTCTTTCACTTTCCTTTTAATAAAGTAATAAATTCGGATTATAAAGAAGAGTTAAATCCTAAAACGAATTTTATTATATTAATATATGATTTATGATGTCAAAAAACTACTATTACAAGTCTAACTTATGATATATTATTTTATTTAATATTTTATGCCAAAAACACCTCCCTCCTCATGTATAAATAAGCCCTCCCCCTCCTCTTGCCAAATCACACCTCTCAAGCTTCAAGCATTGTCTACGCTCTGTCCAATCATCTCTCCTAGCCCCTTCCCCACATCCAAGAGCTCCTGGTCTCATCAAAAGACCAAGCATAGGCCCTTAAGGAGGTTCTTAAGAGGAGGATTCTAAAGGTAATTTCCCTCCCTCTTCTCCTTTAATTTCCTTTCATGTTCAAGTTCCTTTCTTGATCTCTCCCTACCTATGTTCATCCAAATTGTTCTGTAAATCCATTATTATATATATACTGTAATATTATGATTCTATTGTTATATTATATCACCCCACACCCTTTCCCCCTTCCTTTTATTTTAATAAAGAGAACGTTGTTCATGTGGTGATAATTTATCACCTTCAAAAACAACATGTTCTCTTCTTCCATTTCTACCTTCAAATATGGTCATGAAAACTTTTTTATGGTTGAACCAGAATATTTTATATGTATTATGTACTATTTTAAGTTCTGGTAATAACCTCTGACCATACTACTAAGTGAAAAGTTAAAACAAGTTCGTTGTGATCCAAAAACCGCTCAAATTAACCCAAATAATCTTCATTTAATTATTATCTAATGATTCGCCCAAATGGATCTAATATAACACATTATAAAATAATTAAAGCTTCTGTAATATCATTAATTACATTTAATATCAGTTCTGGATGTTTACCCATGATCTACCCAAACATCAATTTAAGAATACAAGTGGACCATTCAAGAAAACCATAAGAACGAACATCCCCGAACAAAGTTTTTAAACTCTATAAGTCATCCAAAGGAACATAATATGAAATAATGAAACCCGAATGAACCCTATTAATGTATAAAAGGTTCTGGAATTTATAATTAATGAATATAATGTCATTATATATGACATTAAAGAGAATGAGGCATTCGAGTACAAGGTAAGGGGAAATCTCGAACCCAATTTTCTTCCTTTGGGTCCTCCCTCTTTCACTCCATTTTTGATATGGTTACTCCTTAAAGATCATTTGTTCATCATTTCCTTTACTTTTCTGGGATATACATGTTTTTCAATGGTTTTTATGTCCATCAAAATGTTTTTCAAAAGAACTCTTCTTTCAAGATCTCACCTTTTACCTCTCATTCAAGGTTGATGGTTCTTATATCAAGTATGTTGTTCCCTCTTTCTTTTGGGAACCCAAAGCATATGAATGTGTTATTATGAGATGAAACCCATTCCTTTCCATGGGTTATTTATGTACATGTTTGATATGTGTTCTATGTGGAAATCATGATAATGATAATGTTATGATGTGACAGGTGCGCCCGGAATTATATAGCGCAGTATGAATGTTTAAATGTGACGGGTGCGCCCGGAATTAAATAGTGCTCCAATGCATTGGGTAAAGTGATGAATCTAATGAGTAAATTTTAAATGATGTGTGAACATGATTCTAGCTTTGTTCACAAATATGTGTGGTAGTTAACCACTAAGACATTATGTTTCATTTTTATGCATTGCCACATCTCAAGTTTATTGTTTATACTCCTCTCTTGTTCATGATCTTTTGCCTACATCATGATTATGATCACCCCATGCTATATTGTTCTTATATATCCTCTTACTGGGCTTCTAGATCACCACTTTTGATGTATATCCTCAGGTGGATACATGTACTAAGGAGAGGACAGGTGCCACTAAGAATCTAGTGAAGAAGAAATTAAATAAATGTTTTATAGTTGATGTTGTATTTGTTATGTATGGTCCTAGTTTTCCCAAGACACTAAAACTCTGGATCCTCCATGTGTAATACTATTATGTTTTTTATCTTTGAAATGATGTAATAGTAAAGTAAGAAAAGGCCGGGTTGTTATAGTTGGTATCAGAGGCAAAGGTTTAGTTAATTTGGGAATTAGGATTAGTGAACCCTAAAGAAAACCTATAGCATGAGACTAAGTACAAATATGCACACAAGGATATTTACCTAGAGATCCCATATGTTATGTTTTTGGTATAATTGTTTAAAAGGATAATTTATTCATGGCTTGTTTACTTATGTTTTGTTCTAACCTTTTCTATTTTAGAAAATGGTGGGAACCAGGAGAAATCAGGCCAACAACTCTTGCGAAGGCCAATGCAACGATTGCCCGAACGACATCCCAAATGATTTTGGAGGTGGAGTTCAAAACTTCATGGCGATTCTTACCCAATTATCCCATGTTATGAATAATAACCATAATAATGGGGAATTTCCTCCTTCACCAAAGAGGGAGCAGCTAGCTATCGAATGTTTTATGCGGCAACGACCACCGACGTTTTGTGGATCTTATGATCCACTAGTTGCGGAACAGTGGGTCAACTCCATGGAGAAGATCTTTTCTGTTATTCACTGTTCTGAGACGGAGAAGGTGACTCTAGCCATTTATCGTCTAGATGGAGAAGTTGATCAATGGTGGGATTTGATTAAGAACACCAAGCCAAGCGATGAAATTGAAGAGATGGAATGGGAAGACTTTAAGATAATGTTTCTTAATAAGTACTTCCCACGAACTCTTCACACGAAGATGGAGAGAGAATTCATAGAGGTCAAGCAAAAAGAAGGAGAATCTGTCACAACCTATGAAGCAAATTTCACAAGGCTCGCAAGGTATGCTTCGGGTTTTGTTATCAACAATGATAGCAAAATTGATAGATTCTTTAGTGGATTAAAACCACATATTAGAAAACCTCTTGCAATTCGAGACTTCGGGAGTTATGAAGAAGTTTTTCGGTGTGCTCTCAAGGTGGAGATGGAGTTTTGAGATTGGTACCATGGATACGGTGATAAGAAAAAAAAGATGGAGTTTCAAGATGGTGGATCTAGTGATAAAGATTGGAAGAAAACACAACGACCCACTTGCCAAAAATGTGGGAAGTTGCACAATGGGAACTGCCTCAAAGGGACGGGGAAGTGCTTCAAGTGTGGAAATGAAGGACACCAAGCTCACGAGTGTCGAAGAGACATGAAAAGGAAGGATAATGTAGCTGATGAAAGGAGAGAACCACTCGTGGTTCAATGCTACAACTATAAGGAGCTAGGGAACTATTCAAACCAGTGCACTAAACCTCAAGCTCTCGAGGGTAATCAGCACCAACAACCACCAAAACCAAAAGATCAAGGGAAGGCTTATGCCATCACTATTGCAGAGTTGGAACATGATAATGAAGTCGTACAAGGTACACTTCCTATTCACTCAAGAATGGAAAAAGTATTATTTGATTCTGGTTCTACGCATTCCTTTATATCTTGCAAGTTTGCTATAACTATAGAATCGAAGCCCCGAAACCTTGAAGTAGAGATATCTGTAAAAACACCAAGTGGTGCAATCCTTGCAACCCAAGTGTTTGATTCTTCTCCTATTGACGTATGTGGGAAGATTCTTCCGGAAAATCTTGTAATACTTCCCTTGGTGGAATTCGACGCTATAATGGGAATGGATTGGATCTCGTTATATAGAGCACATATCAACTGTCGGGAAAAGGAAATATATTTTCATATTCCGAACCATCCCATGCTCCTCTACAAATGCAAGGAAGATCATGAATATCCTTTGAAAAATCCTTCAATGGTATGGGTGATGATTCCCTATGAAGAAGCATACGTCGCCCAAATGTTTGAGTCAAAGGAAAGTTCCAAACTTGAGGAAATGCCCATCGTAAGGGAATACAGTGTTGTATTTCCTGAAGTGTTACCCGGAATTCCCCCGGATCATGAGGTAAAGTTATCAATTGAACTCATACCCGGAGCTACTCCTATCTCAAAGTTCCCATATAGGATGGCTCCTATCGAACTGGAGGAGTTAAAGAAGCAGCTGCAAGAGCATCTGGACAAAGGGTTCATACACCCTAGTGCATCACCTTGGGGTGCGCCAGTACTCTTTGTGAAGAAGAAGGATGGAACCATGCGGCTGTGTATCGATTATCGGGAACTCAACAAGATCAACAAAAAGAACAAGTATCCTCCCCCAAGGATTGATGACTTGTTCGATAAGTTAAGAGGAGCTCAATACTTCTCAAAGGTGGATCTTCATTCTGGATATCATCAAGTAAAGGTGAAGAAGGAAGATATTCAGAAGTCTGCCTTCCATACAAGGTATGGGCACTATGAGTTTTTGGTAATTCCCTTCGGACTTACTAATGCCCCTGCAATCTTCATGGATTTGATGAATAGAGTATTTAGACATTAGCTCGACAAATGTTTGGTAGTGTTTATCGATGATATTCTCATCTACTCCAAGAGCAAGGAGGAACATGAAGAACATATAAGACTTGTGTTGGCGACATTGATAAAGGATAAGTTGTACGCCAAGTTCAGCAAGTGTGACTTTTGGATAAATCAAGTCACGTTCATGGGACATGTGATCACAAGCGAGGGAATTTTTGTATACCCTTCAAAGACAAAGGCGATTGAAGAATGGACCAGGCCCTCTAGTGTCACAGAAATCCGTAGTTTTCTTGGATTAGCTGGGTACTACCGACGTTTTGTGAGAAACATCTCACGATTGTCAAGCCCGCTAACTAAGTTAACAAGGAAAGGGGTAAAGTATGTATGGACGGAAGAATGTGAGGGAAGCGTCAAGGAGCTAAAGAGAAGGCTGATCACTGCACCTATACTCACACTACTGAAAAGTGGAGAAAGTTTTGTGATATACAGTGAACCTTCAAAGAAAGGCTTGGGTTGTGTACTCATGAAAAATGATAATGTGATAGCCTATGCCTCACGACAGTTGAAGATCCATGAGCAGAACTACCCAACGCATGATCTAGAGATGGCAGCCGTGATTTTTGCCTTGAAAATCTGGCGGCACTACCTTTATGGTGAGAAGTGTGACATATACACCGACCACAGGAGCCTAAAGTATATATTCACACAAAAGGAGCTCAACATGCATCAAAGGAGATGGTTAGAGGTAATCAAGGATTACGATTGCTCTATTCACTATCATCCTGTAAAGGAGAACAAGGTAGCTGATGCTCTAAGCAGGAAAGAACCTGCTACTCTATCCATGTTGAGGATTGAGAAAGACCCTATCTTTTTGGATATGCAAAGGATGGATTTGGGAATCGTAAGGGCAGGGGATACATCCTACCTTTCCCAAATTATTGCGCAACCATCCATCCAACAGAAGATTAAGGAAGCACAAAGGGATGATGTGGAGATACAAAAGAGGGTGAATGCAGTAAAGGAAGGAAAGCTACAAAAGTTCCATATCGACGATGATGGTGTGATTTGGTTTGGAACGCAACTTTGTGTGCCTTCATCACCCATAATAAAGAAAGAACTATTGGATAATGCACATAGCTCAACTTTCTCTATTCATACTAGAAGTACCAAGATGTATCGTGATCTCTGAGAACACTTCTGGTGTGATAACATGAAAAAGGAGATTGCGGAATATATATCAAGGTGCTTGGTATGTCAGCAAGTTAAAGCTGAGCGGAAACAGTCCAAAGGTATGATGCAGCCATTTCTTATACCCATGTGGAAATGGGAAAATGTTACTATGGACTTCGTCACGGGTCTCCCGAAGACGTCAAGAGGAAATAATGCGATATGGGTTGTGGTTGATCGACTCACCAAGACTACCCATTTTATCGCTATTCGGGAAGACCTCTCACTTGAACAACTTCAAGGATATATGTGAAGGAAGTAGTGAGATTGCACAGTGTTCCACTCTCGATTGTCTCTGATCATGATCCAAAGTTCACTTCTAAATTCTGGAGGATCCTTCAACATGCTTTGAGTACTGAATTAAATTTCAGCACGGCCTATCACCCCCAAACTGATGGCCAGTCTGAAAGGACTATTCGAAAACTTGAAGATATGATAAGATCCTGCTCTCTTGAATTCAAAGGTGGTTGGGATCAGCATCTCCCATTGGTTGAGTTCTCATACAATAATAGCTTCCATTCTATTATTCAGATGGCTCCGTATGAAGCTCTTTATGGGAAGCGATGTAGAACTCCAACCTGTTGGGATGAAGTTGGAGAACGAAAACTACTTGGTCCCGATCTTGTTCAAGAGATGACATAGAAGGTTCAAGTCATCCAGAAACACATAAAAGCTGCTCAAAGTCAGCAAAATAGCTATGCTGACAATCGTTGAAGGGAATTGGAGTTCGACGTTGGAGATAAAGTCTTCCTTCGAATATATCCATGGAAGAGAGTCATGCGATTCGGGAAGAAAGGGAAGCTAAGCCCAAGGTACATTGGCCCCTTTGAGATCCTTGATCGTATAGGAGCTGTGGCCTATCGTTTGGCACTTCCACCGAATATGGCTCAAGTTCATGATGTGTTTCATGTATCACTACTGAGGAAGTACATTCCAGACCCCTCACATGTACTAAACTCAGAGGTGGTACAGTTGGAAGATGATCTCTCACATGAGGAGCATCCGGTAAAAATTCTGGACCGAAGTGATAAGGTTCTACGCAACAAGACAACCCGCCTTGTCAAAGTGTTGTGGAGGAACCAAAAGATTGAGGAAGCAACCTGGGAACCGGAAGATGCAATGAAGGAGATGTACCCTCACCTGTTTGTGTAAAGTGAAATTTCGGGGGCGAAATTTCTTAAGGGGGGAAGAATGTAACGACCCAAAGTTTTTCAATGGAAAATTCCGTTCTTATATCTATGTCATAAAAACACAAAATAATGAACTACTAAGTGATAAGTGACCTTTAAACATAATTTTGTTACCCCTATGTTTGGAATTTTAAAAATCCAACATACACGGTTGTGTTCAAGATACTTTTTGGAGTCTAATGAAACAAAAATAATTTTTAGTGAATAGTAACCTACCCTTATGAATAGTAACCTACCCTTATGAATAGTAATATTAACCTTATGAATATTAAATAAGAGTAACATTACCTATGAATAATAAAATAAAATTTAGACATCATAGAAAGTGATAATTTGACCTTAGTAAACGTTTTTGGTATTTTATAAGTCATAAATAATTAACTATAATTAATTAATTAATTTAAAAGAATATTTATTTTCCTGAAATATATTCATAAATTATTGAATCAATGTCTAATAGTTTTTAGATAATTTTATAAGACCCTAAGTAATTTTTGAAAGAACTGCAAAATCGGTTTTATTTTTAAAAACTTCTTTTTTAAGTAAATTATGGTTTTAATTAAATATTAAATTAATGATATTTAGAAAATTATTTTTGAAAAATGGACATCATTTTTGGATTCTAAACGTTGAAAAATGGTATGGTTAAAGTTTTGGGTTTATTCTGAAATACTTCAATTTTCGGGTGAATAGTAAAAAAATACAGTTTTTCACATAATCGGTGTACACTAAATTGCATCATTAATGATTTAATGATGACATAAACATTCTAGAACTTTAGTTTCGGCCAAAAAATATTAAATTTCATAAATTTTTCCTTGAAATACAATAAATTCAATTCTCAATCCTAAGAAGAACTTTCCAAAGCCTAAAGTCAAAAAGGTGATTTCTTAAAGTGTCTTTTTCTCTTTCTTTCACTTTCCTTTTAATAAAGTAATGAATTCGGATTATAAAGAAGGGTTAAAGCCTAAAAAGAATTTTATTATATTAATATATGATTTAGGATGTCAAAAAACTACTATTACAAGTCTAACTTATGATATATTATATTATTTAATATTTTATGCCAAAAACACCACCCTCCTCATGTATAAATAAGACCTCCCCCTCCTCTTGCCAAACCACACCTCTCAAGCTTCAAGAATTGTCTAAGCTCTTGACAATCATCTCTCCTAGCCCCTTCCCCACGTCCAATAGCTCATGGTCTCATCCAAAGACCAAGCATAGGCCCTTAAGGAGGTTCTTAAGAGGAGGATTCTAAAGGTAATTTCCCCCCCTCTTCTCCTTTAATTTCCTTTCAAGTTCAAGTTCCTTTCTTGATTTCTCCCTACCTATCTTCATCCAAATTGTTCTGTAAATCCAGTATTATATATATACGGTAATATTATGATTATAATGTTATATTATATCACCCCACACCCTTTCCCGCTTCCTTTTATTTTAATAAAGAGAACGTTGTTCATGTGGTGATAATTTATCGCCTTCAAAAAACAACATGTTCTATTCTTCCATTTCTACCTTGAAATCTGGTCATGAAACCATTTTTATGGTTGAACCAGAATATTTTATTTGTATTATGTTCTATTTTATGTTCTGGGAATAACCTATGGCCATACTACTAAGTGAAAAGTTAAAACAAGTTCGTTGTGATCCAAAAACCGCTCAAATTAACCCAAATAATCTTCATTTAATTCTTATCTAATGATTCGTCCACATGGATCTAATATAACTCATTATAAAATCATTAAAGCTTCTGTAATATCATTATTTACATGTGATATCAGTTCTGGATATTTACCCATGATCTACCAAAACATCAATTTAAGAATACAAGTGGACCGTTCAAGAAAACCATAAAAACGAACATCCCCGAACAAAGTTTTTAAAATCTATAAGTCATCCAAAGGAACATAATATGAAATAATGAAACCAGAATGAACTATATTAATGTATAAAAGGTTCTGTAATTTCTAATTAATGAATATAATGTCATTATACAGGACATTAAAGAGAAGGAGGCATTCGAGTACAAGGTAAGGGGAAATCTTGAACCCAATTTTCTTCCTTTGGGTTCTCCCTCTTTCACTCCATTTTTGATATGGTTACTCCTCAAAGATAATTTGTTCATAATTTCCTTTACTCTTCTGGGATATATATGTTTTATCAATGGTTTTTATGTCCATCAAAATGTTTTCCAAAAGAACTCTTCTTTCAAGATCTCACCTTTTACCTCTCATTCAAGGTTGATGGTTCTTATATCAAGTATGTTTCTCCCTCTTTATTTTGGGAACCCAAAGCTTATGAATGTGTTATTATGAGATGAAACCCATTCCTTTCCATGGGTTATTTATGTACATGTTTGATATTTGTTCTATGTGGAAATCATGATAATGATAATGTTATGATGTGACGGGTGTGCCTGGAATTATATAGCGTAGTATGAATGTTTAATTGTGACGGGTGCACCCGGAATTAAATAGCCCTCCAATGCATTGGGTAAATCGATGAATCTCATGAGTAAATGTGAAATTATGTGTGAACATGATGCTAGATTTGTTCACAAATATGTGTGGTAGTTAACCACTAAGACATGATGTTTCATTTTTATGAATTGCCACATTTCAATTTTATTGTTTATACTCCTCTATTGTTCATGATCTTTTGCCTACATCATGATTATGATCACCCCACGCTATATTGTTCTTATATATCCTATTACTATGCTTCTATCTCACCCCTTTTGATTTATATCCTCAGGTGGATACATGTACTAAGGAGAGGACATGTGCCACTAAGAATCTAGTGAAGAAGAAATTAAATAAATGTTTTATGGTTGATGTTGTATTTGTTATGTATGGTCCTAGTTTTTCCAAGACACTAAACCTCTGTATCCTCTATGTGTAATACTATTATGTTGTTTATATTTCAAATGATGTAATAATAAAGTAAGAAAAGGACGGGTCATTATAAGAGGGGACAACAAAGTGTGGATTGGATTATTGATAGAGGAGAAACATTCATTCAACCATTAAAGAATAGAAAAATATTTCAATGATAAGGTTAAATTATTTTTTAAATATACTAAGATTTTACTCATAATGTTATTTTTTCTCTACTATATCAATATAATCAAAATTGAAATTTTTACTACTCATGCATGAAATTAATTCTTCACATGATAACATTACCAATATTAGAGAATAACTGGAAATTTATGCCAAAACTAAAGAATTATAATTGGATACACAACATATTTATGAAAAAAACAATAACAATAGAGCCTCATAGTGTTGACTAAAATTATCAAGGCTATAAGTAAGGGTATAAAATTTGAGGTTGGATGGAATAAACTTGGCCAACCTGTTGACCCCAAAAAGTCAATTTTCAATAGTAATGTTTGGGTTACAACAAGAATTAATGTTCCAATTAATATGGATTCATGGGTCCATGATCAACCTGTAATGAAGAAAACCCTTTGAGATAATATTAATGTAAGGTTATGACAAACTTTATCTATTTTATCAAAAGATTATATAACAAAACATTGATTTAATTTTTATTATCCCTTGTGTATTTTGTTTATTTTTTATGATTTTTGTATGAAAAATTTCTTTATGTCTGCTAGAAATTCCTATATAGGCTTCTGGACACTTATTACAAAGTTTCATATTTGGGGTGTTGAGGGGAAACAAAGGCCCCACCCACTAGTTACTTATACACACATTAAAAAGCAGAAAACATGGAATGATTTCATCAGTCTTCCTGTTGAGAAATCATTTTAACTGAATTGTCTTCAATAACATATTATTTTAAATGTTTTATTTTATCAAATTTGATTCAAAATTTTTTACTTATGAAACATAAAATGAGTTCTAAAAATGAACAATATACATCAAAACCGATGTACCCCTATCATAAAGCAAGGATGGGGTAAACTACTCAAGGGAAAAATCGTATGTATTTTAAATCAAAAATAAAAATTTTAAGTTATTTGAAATAACATATATTCATTTTAATGAATACTAATGAATCAAAATTTTAAGCCATATCCATCCCACGCCATGTGCTATGGAAGGAGGCCCGAATAAATAAGGAGGGTAAAATATTTAATGAAAACACTATAGTAGTATGTGAAACATTTATAAGTATGAAATAATATATTTTCATTATGATTTATAATAGTATTACATAAAAATATAAATTTATGTTCATATGTTTTATTTATACGTTTTTGAAAAAAAATTAGTAATGATAACACCATAAGAAAAACTACTTTCAATAGCTTTTAAGCGGCTAGAAAAATAATGATGCATTAGAGGTTTAGGTTTTGGAATATCTCCCCAAGTGTATTTCATGAAAAAAATATAAAAGAAGATATATATCAGATTATGAAAGTATTGTAGGCACAAATAGATGCACTATAAAATATTATTTTATGGTCTGGGTTGGCAGACCAATATAAGATAAAGGATCAAAGTGAACCAATAATGGAACAAAGATCAATAAATTAACAACCAAATGAATCCACTATATTTGAGGTTATTAATTCTCTTCAACTATATACCTTACTCAAGGTAATCAATTTTATCATTAATATTTCTCCAAAATGTGAATCAAATAACATCCCATTACATTATATTACTAAAATTCTACAGGGTATATTTTTTTTATGATTTCTACCTATCAATAGAAACACACCTCCTTGTTGTAAGAGTTATGGTTTATAGTATCCCAGAAAACATGCTACATAATAAATAAATCTAGAAAGATCAAATGATATTAGGTGTCAAAGTATCTCAAGAGTTCAGCATTGAGTTTTCTATTCCACTTGATGATCCAGATATTATAATGGTCAACAATGCTATTGGATATTTCATAGAATGAGTATATAATCTTATAAAGAAACATGAGGTATGTCATTAATTTTTTTTAAAATTAAAGACCTATAATAGTTGATGAAAAAAGGTTGGAAGTGAGGTATGGTATTATAAACGAATAAAAAGATGGGAAAATGGAAGGCCATATCAAGACAATCTAGTGAATCAGCCAAGAAATAAAGTAGAACTTTTAGGAGTACCTTCTCCCCAAAAGTTCCACTAAAACATATATTATCACTAAAACTTCATACATACACCACATTGAAAGATGGATATGTTTCATACATTTCATATGAAGAAGAAATATTTTGAACTTTTCTTAAAAATGTGGGTTGTCTTGAGTATATAAATGAGATTCTCAAGTTTTAATGGATGAGAGTCTCATTTATAAATACATATATAAGGTACATTTTCATAATACATCTTTTCAAAAAATGATCAACTATGTTCATTAATGTTAATAAATATTGGTATTTTATAAAGGAGTTTATATTACTACTATATAATGGGAAAACTTTGCGAACCACAATTTAGATTCATTAATCTGGATATCATTTATATATATGAAATTTCATTAGAGTTGAAAGAAATTCATAAGAAAAATAATGAACTGAGTAAGGAGTTTGAGAAGAAAATAATAGATTACATACTTTTTTTGATGCCTACAATAAAAGGGTAAAACTATACAATCTAATCATATTAAAAATATATTTTTTAATTTTTATTACTGATTTGGTTTGGTTTTTTAAGAAGGATCAGATACTGATCATAATCAATATGGATTCCAAAAATATATTTTTTTGGATCCAATGTATATATATCCATCAAACCAACAACACATGTTGTGTATTGTGAATATGTAATTAAAGAACCTATTGTTTATTTGAGGTATGGATCGTGAGTTTTCCATATTTTACTTGTTTAAATGCTTAAATATGACCTTATGATGATGCTTGTTGAGGTAATGGCTGGTTTGGGGGTGTTCTGGGTTAATTGGAAGCATAGAACATAATTATTGGAGTGATTTGTTCCTACCACATGGTTAGGATAAATCAAGCGGGGCATGCCACACTGTTAATCAATCCATGTGAGAGGGGGGAAATAGATTTTAGAAGGTTTCAGGAAACCATGTGGTAGAAGCTGCATGTCCGTGCATAAATTCTAAAAATTGATAACTGTTTAAAGAGAGTTCCTCATAACTTCTACACAATTACACATACAGTGCATAATAACCATGAAAGTGACCATATCTCCTACAGAAATCCATGCATGGTTACCGTACAATTTATAAAACCGTGCAGATAAACTGTGTATGCCTTGCTGTGTAGGCTTTTTAATATTTTTGTTTTAAATTAAAAATATTATATTAACACTTTTTGGGGTTTTATTCCAATGGAAAACAGCCTCCCCCTTGAAAAAATCTATCACCTTTGACTAATCCTTATTTTCAAATCTACACTCCATCTGACCTTCGAATCGAGAGCCTTTTATCTCATTGGATCCACAATGGTAATGCCTCAATTACTTTTTTCCTTTCTAAATTCTTTTGGATATCAATTGAACTATTTGGATTTGATATCACATTCCCTAATATCCCATTATTTATCAGTGCTTTATATTTATCCTAAATTGGAGATAATCATAGCTTGATACTAGATGAGTTATCTAGCACGAGTCTATGGTTGGTGGTCCCATACCTTTCACTAATTGTCGAGCTTTTTATATATACCGTGGTGTCACAACACAATTTTTTGGGTGTCTCCTTGAATTGTAAATTGAACTGGTTGTTTTATATTTTTTTTTAGGTAATTAATTATGTGTTTCAATGCATGTGTTAGGTTGTATACAAAGAATAGATTCCACCCCATGGGTGAGTTCTCTTGGATGACTGGTTATGGCCATTTGGCCTAGGATACCTATGAGGCATGCCTTTGATTCCCATTTTTAGGTTATTAAAAATGGATTTGATTATTGAATGGAATTTCAATCATGTTAAATTATAATATAATTGACTAAGGTTCGGGATTGGTGATTTTAACCTTTCTCCATGTTATGCATATGCTTGTTTAAGCATGATTGGAATTGTTTTCTCTAATTATGAACCTTCCCACAAGATTTTGGTTATGTTATGGCCTTATAATGGATTACATTACACGGTATTATTTTTTTATGAATTATTACCACGTGAGTAAGGTTAGGTCAAGCCTTAGAGGTCAGTCCTAGTTGAGACACACCTTAGGGGTGGGATGTATATTGGTTAATTTTAGAGATGACATGAGAATGTCTAATTAATTGTAAACATGAACCTATTATGATGAAATAGTAATTATCCTTACATGAACCCTGGACTTCGATTATAATTCCATGTATGGGATCATGTTACTTATGTAACTTGTTCCTTGAGTGAACCTTATATTCAACTTGGAATGCCTTGGATAATCTCAAAGGTTATTTTATAATTAAGCCATGTGTAAACCATGGATTCCATGGACAAGCTGATAGAGTCTATGAACTAAATGCTAAGTGAATCATGGATGGGCTCAATGGGAATGGATATGTCTTGAGTGATACTTGGGGCTTCCTATAAGACCTCCAAGGGTGGGATCAATTTACATGGACCTACAACACCGAGTGTGATACCAGGCTCCTATGAGGTTTTCCAGGACATGCTTGTTGGGTGTTGGTGGATTTTAACATAGAGTGGTACTTGAATTACAATGTAGGAATATCATGTATGGGATCATATTATATTGTATATTGAAATGGTTTATAATGTGTATACCAGGAAAAATCACAAGATTGGATTCGATCGTTACTTATTCATGCTTAATGTCCTTCTGAGGCATCTGTTGTGCTTACTACTAGAATGGGGAAGCTAGGATTAGGATAGATCTTAAGACTTATGAATTTAAATGTAATAAAACTATTATTTAAATGAAATATAATGGAAATAGAAACTAGTTATTTTAGGACTATTTACTTTTGAGTGCTCCCTAGCTTACTTCTTTCTCTTTTGTACACTGCCTGCTATATATATTCCCTGACAGATTGGAACAAACCACGGGTGGTTGCCTACTGGGATTTAGTCACACTCTCTATTAGGATCATTATATGGGACCAAAAAGATTATATTATTGTAGGTGTCGATAAGGGAAAAGTACCTCCTACATGTACTTGATATGGTGCTTAGTAGAAGGAGAGAATGAGACCAAGTCGAGGCTTGTGATGCTTCTGAGATTCTTTTTTCCATTTTTTTACATTTAGTACTTGTATTGTAATTGAATGAAATATAACCTGTTTTGGATGTTTTCTATAACATTTAACATGTAACATCTTCTTGTGCATGATATGACTTCTGGTTATATATACTATCAGTCTTCCACTGTTTACTACTATTGTATGGTATTCCTGCTTCATCTATTTATTTGTTATTATTTCCACTTTGTGAAACTCTGATAGTGAGGAAATAATATCCAAACTATCACTCCGAGGCCCTCACTTCTATTCATTAGCCTATGGAGTTTAGGGAGATGTACTTGAGGCCATGTGGAAAACTAGACCTGGAGAACTATTGAGTGGATTCCCGGTTCGGGATGATACAAAGTGGTATCATAGGAATTATTTTTGGTTTTATTTACTATTTGGAAATAAGGAAAATTGGTATAACTGAAATTTGATTTGGTAATAAGCTTTTCCCAGGAATATCTACCCCACAAAAAATTAAAATCCAAACTTCCTTGAAATGAATGATGTTTTTTTGATTTTGATCTATTATAGTTTATTAGATTTCACCATTGGGTGATGCATTTCTATTATTCTACTATTATTGATACTATTGTGGTTCTATTCTAATGAAAACAGATGAGATTATGGTATTCCATATCATGCATCATATAGGAACTTCTTAGAATCACATGACATGCATTATTTCCATGACATCAGGAGCATTACTGATTACATGTTGTTGTGATAGGTATCATGATACATATACCTACTTTTGTGATGGGTGTATTGGTACATGATACAGTTCTAATTGGATGAACTCCAATAATTGGTCCCTCTGGTGTGTGGGACCTCTTGGATCAAAATTTGGTGGATCATGTTTCATAATTTTATGGAATTATGCTAAAATGTCCTATAAGTGGATGCCAAGATTTGATTCCCGGGGAGTATGGGCCCCCTTGGATTAGAATTAAACATACCACTAGGATACCCTTCAAGAAGGGAATGTGATACCTTATAAATGAGAGTGAATTTTGGAAATGAATGTGAAATCATTTAAATATAAAATGAATTTTCAAAGAAAGTGGTATTGAAAATGAATTTGTAGAGAACTCAACCCAACCCGAACTTATTATTGGGATTTTTGGTTTAATCTCTCGTTGTTTTACACCTAGAACTAGTTCATGGGGTAGGAAGAGGGGTGTGAAAATTATATCTAAGGTGTATGCTTGACCTTATAGAGTCATTTCACTATGAATAACTCTACCTATATGCCAGGCAGGTGATGACGACCATACCCAAGAGGTGGAAGGCCATGGTTTACTAGTGGGTCCGCCAGTTGTGCAACTTCTCGCAAGTCAGGGACCTAGAATGAATTGGGCTGTTCCGGACTAGGTGGTGGTCATGGTTGTAGTACCCAGACCCCAGGTTCTCAGACACATCAGGGTGGATTTTCTCAGGGTATCCAAGTTGTGTCTCGGGGCCGTGGTACATGCCATATTTATGTAGTGTAACAAATGCAGAAAGACTAGGATCCCAAACCTTTTATTATTATAGGTAATATTATAGTAACCTCTATTTTAGCTTCCACAATTTTTGATACAACAGATTCTCATATTTTCATTTCTATTCCCATTGTGTAGAGACTTGGGATCTATGATTTTACTTATAACGACATTATGATACTAGAAACTGTGTTAGAGATTAGAACAATAGGTGTATGTTAGTGTAAGGAGTTCCCCTTGAGATGTTTGGGTGTCACTTCATATGGAACCTCTAGTTATTAGAGATGATGGGATTCGATGTCATTCTCTAGATGGACTGGTTGGTTCCATTTTGATACTTTTTTTGATTTCTATCACCGTAGGATGAGTTTTACATCACTAGATAGAGGATCGTGTATACACAAGGGTGAATGAGATTTCCAAGAAATACAATCTAGACCCAAACATCATGGTTTGGGTGGAATGACAATCCAGATTACGAGTTTGTATCTAGATGATTAGGTGACATGTCAGATGGATTTACCTCTAGTATTTGATCATTTTAGGGACACTTTATTGGATGGATTCTTAGGTTTAACTTTGGTGAGATAGGTAGAATTATCTATCAAGCTAGTTCCAAGAACTTCACTTTTATCCATTCCTCCTTACAGGATGCATACGATGGAGTCACAAGAGCTTAAGTGGCATCTAGAGGAATTGTAATCCAAGGGTTTCATCTGAACCAATACTTCTCCATGGGATTCACCAGTTCTTTTTTCAAAAAGGGAAGATGGTACCCTTAGGATATTCCTGTATTATCCATATTGAACTAGTTGATAGTTAAAAACTAGTGTCCTTCACCGAGAGTAGATGATATATTCAAAAAGTTCTGTGGAGCTCTAGTTTTATTAAAGATCAACCTGGGAACTAATTATGATCAGTTGTGTGTTAGATAATCAAATATACCTCACAAAACCATCCAAATAATGTATGTTCTATATGACAATCTTGTTATTCAGTTCGGTCTCATGAATGCACTTGCAGTTTTCCTGGAATTGATGAACCATGTGTTTCATACTTATCTTGACTATTTTGTTGTTGTTTTCATGGATCATATATTGGTGTATTCTCATAATCGACAAGACCATGCCACACATCTTGAGATCATTTTTAGTACACTGATACAATGTCAGTTATATGATAATCTCACAAAGTGCCACTTCTGGATGGACCAAATTCACTTCCTGGGTAACATCATCTCAGAGGCAGGAGAATTAGTGGACCTAGAGACGGTGAGAGTAGTAGTTTCATTGGATAATCCCAATAACAACTTTGAGGTGTGGTGTTCCTTAGGTATGAATAGTTACTACACGTGGTTTATACATGAATTTTAACATTTATAAGCACCTCTGACTGTCTTCACTAAAAAGGGTGTGAATTATGTTTGGTCAGATTCCAGCGAGATGGACTTTTAGGAGATAAAGGAAGATTTACTTCAGCACTGATACTAATTTTTCTATATCCAGGAATGAGTTTCACTATGTATTTCAATGCATCACATATTGGTCTTGGAGAAATTCTTATACATGGGGATCGAGTCTTCGTGTACTATAATGACCCAAAATTTTATTAATGGAAATTCCACTTGATATAATGAAATGTCTTATTATAAAAAATGGTTATATATCATATGAAATTATTTGGATTTATGTTTTTGGATTTTAAAATCCCATTAAGAATTGTGACCATTGCTAATATAGTCGTTAAACAGTGATCACATGATTAGTATAAATATAGGGCTTTAACAAACCCTATTTAATCAGATAAAGGAAGCGATGACCTCATCCAGTAGAACTGCTCCATACAAAGCCCATTTGTCTGAGCTTAGAAAGGAGTTGGAATAATTGGTCTTTTCTCTTGACCAAGCCCAAGATAAGCTTCAACACATTAAGCTCAAACAAAATCGCCTATGGGAGAAGTGGAAGTTGATCGAGATTACCACCTGAGCGATGTTTTCCGAGCCACCCCAAGAGTCTGTCACCATCGCACACCTTACCCTTCGGTCTTATGCGGGTGTTATAAGGGGTTATGTAACAAGACCATAGTAATTGGATTATGTACATTATTTTTGTATAGATAATATACTTTAATTTTATTATTGTTACTTTGAAAATAGTTTTTAAAGACAAAATATAATTTTTAGTTAATTAAGAAATCTATTTTGATGAATTAATGAATTTGTTTTGAATTAAATAATATTCTAGTAAAATATTATTATTAAATTACTTTTTATATAATATAATTTACCGTATAATTATTATGAATACCATTGTGATTTTTATTAAGGTTTGAAATCTATTTTTTTCAAAACCCATGAATTTTTTATAAATATAGGTTTTTATTTTAAAAGTAAAAATTCACATATTTAGAAATTTTTTTAGATAAAATGAATATTATTTTTGGAATCAGGAGGTCAAAATTATCCAATGGTGAATTTTTTATAATTTTCTAAGATAGTCAAATTTTGGGGTAAAAATTAAATACCGTTTAAATATTTAATGTGATTTATGACATCATAATGACCCAATAGTAATGTAATAAAATACTATAAAACTTATATTCGGAAAATATATTTTTTAAAATTAAAATAATGTGATTTTAGGTTTGTTTTATTTATTTGAAAATGTGTTAGTGGACCCTCCAAGACTTATAAAACATTATATCTTTTTAAATGATTACCTTGAGAGTGTGACTCACCTCCACATAAGCAAGCCTAATATTTTAAGAAGTTCAGACATTGCCCTTATAAAATAATTTATTCCACTCCCCCTTGGTAAAAAACATGGTTCGGTTTGTGGTTTTGATTAGTTTTATGTGTGGTGTCCCAAACCTAAATAATAAACAATTCCATCTCATTTCCTATATAAACCCACCCAAGCTCCCACTTACTCTTCACTCAAAGCCTCTGGAGTTAATCAAACCTCTTCCCTCCACTCTTTATAATCCTCCTAAGGCACCCAAAAATCCCAATAATCCTCTCTCAATCCCCTCCCAATCCTTTGGGATCACACTTCAATGTAAGGGATTCCTTACCACAATCCATTTTTTTTATTTTCTAACAGTTTTAAATGCTATGTGTGAACCTTAAAAAAGTTCCAACCAGGAAAAACATGGAATAGATTCAAATAATCTACAACCCACCTACTTCAAAATCTAAAAAGTCATCCACCAAACAAAAATTATAATTTCAAGAAATCAACTGCATCAATCAATGCTGTCCAATCCACATAAGGGATTCATTTCTTTCTCATTTTATCCAGGTTTCTTAATATTTGTATTCCTTTTTTTTCAATTGTAAATGTTGGGGTAACGTTTTCCACCCCCCATACTTTATTATTTATGTTTTAATGATGATATACCCCTTTCTCTCTCATTAATTCCTCCCATGTACACCTATTACCATGCTAAAATTCCGTAAAGAAATTATCTTTTCTCATTTACATTCAAGCAATTATATTGTATTATGAATCCAAATTCAATTAAATTTGTTGGGAAATGTATCGATATGAACCACTTACTATCTATTTCATGTACATATTAAGAGACACCCCTTTCTCTCTCATAAACCATTTTTATGAATTTTTATGTCATGAAGTTAGGCTGTAGAAATTGCACCGTGATTGTCAATGCCAAAGTGATTGTGTAGTGAATACCATGACCATTTCTCTATAAAGGGTATTGAACATTATTCACATTTTCTTATTGATTATAGAGTTTCATTTATGTATTCCAAATTCCTTTATCCTGGAATAAATTTTTATGTTGAATGATTCCATGTTGTTTGATCAATGTGGCACACTTATGCATAGTATGACATGTTTAAGAAGGATGTCCCCTGATAGCGCTCTAATGAATTGGGTAAATATTTGTATCACGATACATCAAGTTCAATGAGGGTTACTTATTCTAATTCAAGTTAAATGAGGGTTTAATCATACTCCATGTTCAATGAGCCTTGGCTCATGCTAATACTATGTTAAGTATTGTTTCAACATTTCCATGTTGTGATAATCATTCTTTATCATGAATTTATGTTCATGTTTCCTTTATTCTCCATTGATATGAAAATTTACTAAAATGTATTGTATTCTTCTTGTTATTCCTTGTTTACTCCCTTACTGGGCTTTATATCTCACCCTTTTCTTATGCATGTCCTCAGGTTATCCCATGAAATGTTAAGTTCGAGGGAATGTAGTGGTCATGTAAAGGAAGGTTTCAATAAAGAGGATGTGTTTAATGTTTTAAGTCATTATGTAATGTTCGCAATCCACAAATACACTATACCTCTCTATCTTCCATGTTTTATCAAGTGAAGAGTTTATCTAATAAATCATGTTTAAGTGTGTAATAAAGAGAATGGTTGTTATAGTTGGTATCAATGGATAGGTTTAGTTATTTTTGGGATTAGGATTAGAAAACCCTAGTGAAAGCCTTAGGGATAAGAATAAGTATAATAAAAACATCCCAAGGTTTTGGTGAGTATTGAGTAAGTGATTTATGCAGAAAATACATCCCTATTTGGATACGAACAGGTAGAGGTGACTCTAGAAAAAATGTACCTAGGAGTGAAAACTCTGACAAGGAGTTTTGTGCTTGAATCGGGGTATCTTGGTAAATGACAATGGGCCTTGCTACACTCTTTGTTATTACACTCCCATGGGATATGATTTGGTAAATTCACAAGCTTAGTATAAACCATTATTAATGGAATTAAAAAAATGCCCCTACGAATATATGTTAGAAAGTAGATCATGGATAACATAGATTAAAGCCTATAGATTCATAAGTTAAGTTCATAAAAGTTATTTATAGGCCATATGTTTTTTCCATGGATTACCCTTTATATGTTACCATGAACATTCCTTTTATTATAGCCAATGGCCAGTAATAGGAGTAATCAGGCTAAAAACTGATACTAAGATCAATGTGATGATTATTCTAATGAGATTCCTAATCTGATGGGATCAGGAATACCGAACTTTGTCACGATACTCTCTCTCATTTAACACAATGTTTGAATAGAAACATGGGTCAAGAGGAATGTTCAACCCCCCTAATAAAGAACAAGTCACATTCAAGAGCTTCATGAGACAAAGTCCTCTTAATTTTAATGGATTATCTGATCCCTCGATCATCGAAAAATAGATCAACTCTATTGAAAAGATATTCTCCATCCTTCATTGTTCTGAAAAATAGAAGGTTTAACTAGCTTCTTATCGTATATAGGATGAAGCTGATTAATGGTGAACATTGATAAAAAATATGAAGCCTGAAGAGATGATTGAGGCTTTGGAATTGAAGGATTTCTGGAAAATGTTTTTCGGTAAATATTTTTCACGCACCTTCCAACTCAAGATAGAAAGAGACTTCTTTTCCCTTAAGAAAAAAGGCAAAAAATCCTTTAGATAATACGAGGAAAACTTCACTAGGTAGACACGATACACCTCCCACTTTATCGTTACCCCTGAGTGTTAGGTTGACCGTTTCTTTGGTGGGATGAAACCTAGCCTATGGAAATTAATGTCGATCTGTGACTTCGATAGCTATGAGGAAATTTTCCGATGTTCCCTAAAAGTTGAAAGGGATATTAGAGAATCCCATGGGTATAATGGGGATAATAAACCTAAGGTGGAATTCAATTCTGGTGGTTCTATGGATACCTCCAATGGTTCTAAGAAGATCCAGCACCCCACATTCCAAATGTGTGGATAGAATCACCCCAGAAATTTACTAAAGGGGATGGAGAAATTATTTAGTTGTTGAAGAGAAGAGAACCTAGACATTAACTTCTAACAATAGAAACCCATGACTATGATAGAGGAGTGGAACACTTTGTTCGACCCTCAAATCGTTGTTCATTGCTTCAACTAAAATGAACCAGGGCACCTTGAAAATTAGTGCCCTAAGACAAGGGTTTTCAGAGGCAACCAACACCCACCAAAGCAACAAGGGTGAGATTTTCCATCATTGTCGCCAAATTGAACCTCGAAAATGAAGTTACGATTGGTACACTAGTTATTCATTCAAGAATAGAGAACATAATTTTTGATTCAGGTTCTATGCATTCTTTTAAATCATGAAAGTTTAGAAGAACAATCCCAAAACCCCAACAATTATGGATGTAAAGATGTTGGTGAGTATGGAAAATGGGGCAATTATTGCATCCCATGAATACAACTCCTTCTATCATAATTTTTGGATGGAACTTCCTGAAAAACCTCTTCATACTCCCTCTGGTGGAATTTGATGCAATTCTTGGCATGGATTGTCATTACTTATATAGAGGAAACATAAATTTCAGTGAAAGGTAAATCACTCTCCATATTGAGAATCGACCCCCAATTCTGTACAAGTGCAAGGAGGAAGTTGAATCTTCTTTTGCACCATCATCTCAATCATTGATATTAAAGCCCTATGAGCATGTGTATCTGGATTAGATGATTGAGTCTAAGGAAGCAACCATCCTTGAAGACATGACTATTGTGAGGGAATTTTCTGAAGTGTTTCACAAGTAATTTCCTGGTCTTCTCCTAGAAGAGATGTTGAATTTTCAATTGACTTTATACCTGGGACATTGCCAATATCTAAGACTTTATATAGAATGGATATTGTGGAGATTGAGGAGCTAATGAAACAACTACATGAGAATCTAGATAAAGGGGTTATACGCCCAAGTGCTTCACCATGGGGTACACCAGTCCTCTTCATCAAGAAGAAGGATGGGTCAATGCGCCTTTTCATTGATTATCATGAGCTCAAAAAAATCATGAAAAAACAAGTATCCTCTTCCATGAATTGATTCATTTTTCGACCAGCTATGTGGATAACAATACTTATCAATGGTGTATTTCCATTTAGGATATTACCATTTAAGGTTGAAGAAGGAGGATATCCCCAAGATTGCTTTTTGTACAATACATGGGCACTATTAATTCATAGAAATGCCTTTCAAACTCACTAATTCTCCAGTAATATTCATGGACATGATGAATAGAGTCATTAGAGATTACCTTGACAAATTTTTTATAGTCTTTATAGACGACGATATTCTAATATAATCTAAAACCAAAGAGGAGCATGAGGAGCATCCAAGAACTGTACTAGAGACCTTGCGAAAGGAGAAGCTCCATTCAAAGAACAAAAAATGTGAGTTTTGGTTGAAGGAGGTCTCATTCTGAAGTAATATCATCACAAGAAATGGGATATCTTTGGATCCCACTAGGACAGCTGGAATTGAGGGATGGCCTATTCCAACATCAGTAACAGATATTCATAGCTTCCCGGGGTTTTCTAGATACTATCGCCGATTTGTGAGAAATTTCTCACGATTGTCCGACCCTCTTACCATGCTAACTTGCAAGGGAGTAAAGTTTTCTTGGATTGATGAATGAAAAAATAGATTCAAGGAGTTGAAAACGAGGCATGTTATTTTTACCATTCTCGCATTACCCATAAGTGGGGAAATTGTTTATGGTATTTAGTGATGCTTCGAAGAAGGGTTGGGGTTGTGTGTTGATGAAGAATGACAAATTCCTTGCCTATGATTCAAGGAAATTTAAATTTCATGAGAAAAATTATCCAACACATGATCTGGAGTTGGCTGTGGTGATCTTTTCTTTAAAAATTTGGAGGCATTACCTATTTGGGGAGAAGTGTGAAATATATACGGACCACAAAATCCTCAAGTATATATTCACATAGAAAGAGTTGAACATGCACCAATGAAGATGGTTAGAGCTGATCAAATACTATGACTCATCAATCCATTACCACCATGGGAAAGTGAACTAGGTAGAGGATGATCTAAGTGGAAAGGAACTATCGATTTTATCATTGATGATAATTTAGAAGGATCTAATCTTCTTATATTTGATAAAGATGGACATGATAATCATAAATACGAGAATATAATTGATCCTTTCACAAATGATTGCTCAACCATCTATTTTGAAAAGGTTAAAGGATGCTCAAAAGGATGATGTGGTAATTTAGAAGAAGTTTGAAACTATTATAAAAGGTAAATCCTCAGAGTTCAATGTCAATGAAGAATGAATTTTGAGATTTGAGTCAAGAATATGTTTTCCATCAAATCTGGAGTTAAATAAAGAACTTTTAAATGATTCATATAGTTTAAATTTCATTATTCAACTAGGAAAAACAAATATGTTTCGAGATATTTGAGAGAATTATTTGTGGGATAACATTAAGAAGGACATCTAAGTAAACATCAAAGTGCTTGGTATGTCAGAAAGTGAAGGCTAAGAGGCATAAGTATAAGGGGATGATGCAACCATTACCCATACCAGCATGAAAATGGGAGAACATCACCATGGAATTTTTCACCGGACATACAAAGACGTCCAAAGGAAACAACACTATATGGGTTGTTGTGGATAATCTTACAAATACTTCACACTTAATTTCAATTCAGGAGGATTTTTCATTGGTTCAAGCAGCACAAATATACATCAGATATGTGGTAAGGCTGAATGGAGTACCACTATCTATTGTATCCGATCAAAATACAAGATTCTCCTCTATATTTTGGAAGAGTCTTCAACATGCTCTGGATACTGAGATGAACTTCAACACAGATTATCATCCTCAAACTGATGGAAAATTTGAGTGGACTATCCAAACACTTGGGGATATGTTGAGAGCATGCTCAGTGGACTTTTAAAGGAGGATATGATCAAAATATTCCTCCAGTTGAGTTCCCTTATAACTACAGTTTCCACTCAAGCATCCAAATGTCGTCTTATGATGCTCTATATGGGAAGAGGTGCAGAACACTGAGATGTTGGGTTGAAGTTGGGGAGAGAAAACTCCTAGGCCCAAAAAATGTTGAAGAAATGGTAGAGAAGGTTAAGACCACCCAACAACATATTAAATATACTCAGAGTCGAAAAATAGCTATGATGATAATCATCGATGAGACATATAGTTTGTTGTTGGAGACAAGGTATTTCTCTATATATCACCATGGAAGAGATTTATGATATTTGGGAAAAAGGGAAATCATAGTACAAGGTAAATTGTCCCTTTTGAGATCCTTGATCTCATTGGAGTAGTGGCCTATCGACTAGAATTCCCACCAAAAGATATCTCAAGTACATGATGTATTAAATGTATAACTATTAGGGAAGTAAATACCTGACCCATCACATGTAATCAATTTAGAGGTGGTACCACTGGAGAATGACCTCTCCTATGAAGAGAAGCCGATGAAGATCTTAGATCATAGGGAAAAAGTTCTAAAAAATATGACAATGACTCTCATCAAGGTATTGTAGAGAAACAAAAAGTTTAAAGAAGAATGATGGGAGTCAGAGGAAGTGATGAAGCAGAGTTACCCAAACCTAATTTAGTGTGAGAAAAGAAAATTTCAAGGGAAAAATATCTTAAGGGGGGAAGATTGAAACGACCCAAACTTTTATTAATAGAAATTCCTCTTCATCTAATCAAATGCTTTATCTTATAAAATGTTTATATAACATAAAAACTTTGGATTTATGTTTTTTTATTTTAAAATTATTTTATGAATTGTGATCATTTCTACTATAGCCGTTAAACAGGGATCACTTGATTAGTATAAATACATGGCTTTGAATAATCCAATTTACTCAAACAAAAGAAGCGATGGCCCCATCTTGTAAAATTGATCCATATGAAGCCCCTTTGTCATAGCTCATAAAAGAGGTGGCTTCATTGGGCTTCACTCTTGACAAATCCCAAGCCGAGATTCAACACGTTAAGCTTGAATGGAACTGCCTACGGGAGAAGTGGAAGTTGATAGAGATTACCACCCGAGTGATGTTATTCAAGCCACCCCAATAGTCTGTCACCATCATAGACCTTACCCTTTGATTTTATGTGGGTGTTATAATATGTTATGTAATGATACCCTAGTACTACTATTATATACATTATTTTGGTACAGAGAATATACTTTCATTTTCTTATTGTTACTTTGTAAATAGTTTTTTAAAGAAAAAATATAATTTTTAGTTAATTAAGAAATATATTTTGATGAATTAATGGATTTTTTTGAATTAAATAATATTTTAATTAAATATTATTACTAAATTATTATTTATATAATATAAATTACTATATAATTATTATGGATACAATTGTGATTTTTATTATGGTTTGAATGCTACTTTTGTCAAAACCCATGAAATTTCGATAAATGTAGGTCGTTATTTTAAAAGTAAAATTCACATATTTAGAAAATTAAATTGATAAAATGAATATTATTTTTGGAATTTGGATGACAAAATTATTTAATGGTGAATTTTTCATAATTTTTCGAGACAGTCAAATTTTTGGGTAAAAATTAAATACCATTTAAATATGTAATGTGTTTTTTGACATCATAATGACCAAATAGTGATGTAATATAATACTATAAACATTATTTTTGAAATATATATGTTTTACCATTAAAAGTATGTGATTTAGGTTAGTTTTATTTATTTTACAATGCTTTAGTGGACCCTCCAAAACTTATAAAACATTTTATCTTTTTAAATGATTTCTTTGAGAGTGTGACTCAGCTCCACATAAAAAAGCCTAATATTTTAAGATGTTAGGTCATTGAACATATAAAATAATGGTTTTAAATTCACTTTTTCAAAAACCATGGGCAAAAACCAAGGGTTGGTTTGTGGTTTTGAGTAGTTTAATGTGTGGTGTCCCAAACCTAAATAATAAAGAATTCAGTCTCATTTCCTATATAAACTCACCCAAGATCCCACTTCCTCTTCACTCGAATCCTTTGGAGTTCTTACAACATCTACCCTCCTCTCTTTATAATCCTCACAAGGTGCCTCAACCTCCCAATAATCCTCTCTCAAGCCCCTCCCAATCCTTTTGGATCACACATCCAAGTAAGATATTTCTTCCTTTCTCATTTTATGGCAGTTTTTTAATATTGTTATGCACTTTTATTTTCAATTTTAAATGTTGGGGTATTGTTTATAACCTCCCCCATATTTCAATATTTAATTTTTAATGATTATATACCCCTTTATCTTTTATTAATTCCTCCCATTTACACCCGTTACCATGCCGAAATTCCATATGGAATTTATCTTTTCTTATTTACATTTAAGAAATTACATTGTATTATAGATATAAATTCCATTAAATTTTTTGGTACATGTATCTATATGACCCCCTTAATTTCCATTTCATGTACATAACATGAGAAATCCATTTCTATCTCATCAACCATTTTTTATGAATTCTTATGTCACGCCGTTATGTTACCGAAATTGCACCGCGATTTTCCGAACAAGTCATTGTGTAGTGAATACCATGCCCATTTATCTATCAAGGGTATTCAAATTTATGTGAATTTACATATTGATTATATAGTTTCATGTATGTATTCCAAATTCATTTATTGTGGAATAAATGATTACGTTGAATGATTCCTTGTTATATGATCCATGTGGCACACTTATTCATGGTATGCAATGTTTAAGAAGGGTGCTTCCTGATAGCACTCCAATGCATTGGGTAAAGACTCATATCATGATACATCAAGTGCAATGAAGGTTTACTATTTCCAATTCAATTGCAATTAGGTTTTACTCATGTACCATGTGAAATGATCCTTGGCTCATGCTAATACCATGTTAAGTGTTGTTTCCACCTTTTCATGTTGTGATAATCATTCTTTATCATGCCTTTATGTTCATGTTTCTTTTATGCTCTATTGATATGCCTATTTCCTAACATTTATTGTATTCTTCATGTTATTCCTTTTTTAGTCCCTTACTAAGCCTTATATCTCAACCTTTTCTTATGAATTTTCTCAGGTTATTCCATGCAAATTTATGTACGAGGGAATGTAGTGGTCATGTAAAGGATTTTTTCAATAAATACGTTGTGTTTCATGTTTTAAGTCATTATGTTATGTTCCTAAGCCCCAAAGACACTATACCTCTCAATCTTACATTTTGTATCAATTTAAGGGTTTATATAATAAATCAGGTTTAAGTGTGCAATAAAGAGCATGGTTGTTATATGTATGCGTCTTTTCAATTAAAGACACATGAGAGGAATTAACTAACATAGGACCTCGAGTTACTACATTTGTTCACACATTACACTATTAGAGACATTACATACTGGGATAGAATTCTGTAGTGTAAACGGACCAAAAAATCCTAAATTATATTTTTACCTAGTGTGATTTGAATCTGATACAGTGAAGGTGGGTGGAATACCTTTAGTATTTTGATTTTGAGCTTTCCTATACACCTAGTAAAGCCAATGCAGTGGATGATGCTTTGAGCATGAGGAATAAATTTTAGGCAATGCAACATGCCAGTAGTGATTGGTAGAATATGGAATTGTTCTCTAAGATGCCTTTGGCAGTTCGTGACAGTTAGGGTTAGATGTTTATTTCATCTTTAGTTGTTACCTATAACCCATTGGATAAATTGGGGATGAAACACCTATTAGATTCCGAAGGCCTAGTTCAATGGGATAGTGTGGAAGGTGAGGACCCTCCTCCTGGTTTGACCATATGCGAGGATGAGGTTCTATGTTTACATGGTCACATATGTGTTTTTGCAGACATGCGTGAAGAGATAATGTGGGATTTTCATGCCTCTATATGGGTTGGGAAACCTGGTGTCACCATGATGTATCAGGATTTATATCTTCGGTATTGGTGGCCAGGTATAAAAATAGATGTAGCTAGTTTTGTCTTTAGGTGTTCCACCTATCTGCATGTGAAGGTGAAACACCAGTTACCAGCTGAGATTTTATAGTAGTTACCCATTCCTGATTGGAAGTGGAATGATGCTGTGATCAATTTCGTGGTGGGTTTACTGAGGTTACCTCGAGGTAATGATGCCATTTGGGTTGTCATTGATAGACTCACATAGGTTGTGCATTTCCTTCCGATCAAGGAAACCTTCAATGTTGATGATCATGGGAAGTTGTACATCCATGAGATTATGCATTTTCATGGGGTCCCAAATTCTATCATTTTTGATATGGATGCCTAGTTTAATTCTCATTTTTGGAAAGGGATATAGAGGGAGCTGGGAACACAAGTGATTATGAGCCCGACTTACCACCCTCAGATGTATTGTCAATCTGATCACATGATTCAGGTGCTTTAGCACATTCTTTGGGAATGCATCCAAGATTTCTGGGGTTCTTGGGATAGGAATATACCACTAGTAAAGTTCTCTTATAATAATATCTTCTAGGATAATATTTAGATGGCACCCTATGAGGCTTTGTATGGTAGTCTATTCCGATCAACCATGTGTTGGATGGAGGCAAGAGAGGCAGCTATGCTAGGACCTAATCTTGTCTAGGAGACCACTAAATAGGTTCAGTTGATTTGGAAGTAGATGGCCACTACGTAGTCTCATTAGAAATCATACGCCAATCTACGTATAGGACATCTGTAGTTTGTGGTTGGGTATTGAGTTTTCCTACATGTTTCACTGAGATTGGGACATAAGGGGATCCGAACATAGGGTAAGATTCCATCATGGTACATCGGTCCATTTGAGATTCAAGAAAGGGTTAGGCTGGTGGCCTATTGTCTATAGTTACCTTATTGGTATTGGGATATGCATGATGTCTTCCATGTTTCTCAGTTGAGAAGTTACTATTCAGAACCATCTCACACGTTTCAGCCTAAGGAGGTTGAGTTGAAGGCATATTCATCCTTTGAGGAGCATCCAATAGAATTGTGGATCATTGTGAGAAGGTTCTCTACAGAAATTCTATTCCTTTAGTACGGGTTCTATGGAAGCATAGTCGAGTACTGGATGAGACATAGGAGAGGGAGGTTAATATTCAATCAAAGTGGCCAGAGTTGTTCTCAGATATTACTTAACCACCCTTGGAAGAGAAATCCAGGGAAGAATTTATTTAAGGGGGGAAGTTTTTAAGAACCCAGTTCTTCTTTTAGGTAAGTGTAATTATTTTCCAATTTTTTCAATGTTTAAATGATTAAATATGGACTTATAATACTGCCTGTTGAGGTCATTGAAGGATCAAGGGTGTTTGTGGCTCGTTGGGAGCCTAGAACCCAAATCCTGTAGAGATTTGGGAATGCCAAATGGTTAAGAGAAACTATCAGGGGTTGGACGCATGGTTAATAAAATTGTGTGAGAGAGGGAAGTGGAGTTAGTATCTTCTGCATGACTTCGGGAAACCATGTGGTAGAAGCTGCACGCCCCTGCAGAATTTCTAAAAACTAAATACACTTGACAGAGAGTTTAAATCAATTACTGTATGATTAGACATACCACATGGAGTAACAGTGTGAGTTCCCATGTCTCTTACAAAAACCCATGCATGGTTTCTGCATGGTTTTTCAGACCGTGAGAGCCCTGATATGTAGGATTTTTAATATTTTTGTTTTAAATTAAAAATATTATATTTACCCTTTTGGGGTTTTCTTCAAATGGATAGTTTCCTCCCCATTTGGAAAATCTCTCACCTTCGACTAATCCTGGTTTTCAGATCTATTCTCCATTTGACCTCTAATTCGAGCACCGTTCATCTCCTTGGATTCTCAATGGTAATGACTTGATTCATTTTTAGACTTTCTCAATTATTAGAGATATTGATTGTGCTATTTTTATTTAGGATCATATTCCCTAATATCTCGTTCTATATACTTCACCTAAACTAGGGGGAATTAGATCTTAATACTGGATGAGCTATCTAGCAGGAGTCTAATGTAGGTGGTATCATTCCTTTCTCTAATTATAGAGTTTTTTATAAATAATTTTATTCTGTGCACCCATTTTTTGGTGTCACCTTGAATCATAAATTGAATATTTTGTTGCCTATTGTTTTTTAGGTAATTAATTTCGTGTTTCAAATCATGTATTAGGTTGTATACCTAGAATAGGGGAACCCCATGGGTGAGTTTCCTTGGATGAATTATTATGGACATTTGGCCTAGGATGCCTATGAGGAATACATTTTATTCCCATCATTAGGTTGTAAAAAATGGATTTGATTATTGAAGGGAATTTCAATCATGTTAAATTGTAATTTAATTGACTAAGTATTGGTATTAGTGATTTCCCCCTTGCCCCATGTTATGACTATTCTTGTCTAAGCATGTTTTGAATGTTTTACTCCAATTGTGAACCTTCCCACATGAGTTTGGTTATGTTAAGGCCTTGTAATTGTTTAGATTATATGATAGGATTGTTATATGAATTATGAAAATTTGATTAAGGTTAGTCCAAGACTTAGAGGTTTGTCCTAGTTGAGACACACCTTAGTGGTGGGATGTATGTTGGATTATTTTGGCGATGACCTAAACATCTATAATGAATTGTTAACTTGAACCTATTATGATGGAATTGTAATTAGCCTTGGGTGAACCATGGAATCATATTAGGATTTCATGGACGTGTTCATGTGACTAATTTACCTTGTTCCTTGAGTGAACCTTGAATTAAACTTAGAATGCATTGGATGAGATCAATGGTTTTTTTAGAATTAAGCCATGAGTTAACCATGGATTCCATGGATGAGCTCATAAAGGCTTTGAACAAAATGATGAGTGAATCATGGATTATTATAATATTCCATGGATTGGATCAAGAGGCATGGATATGTAATGAGTGATACATGGGGCTCCCAATAGAACTTCCAAGGATGGGCTCAGTTGATATGGACTTACCACACCTAGAGTGATACTGGGCTCCTATGCGGTTTTTCGGGATGAGCCTGTAGGGTGTTGGTGAATTTACACCTAGAGTGATACTTGAATTCCAACATAGGAATTTCAAATATGGGTTCAGGTTATATTGTATATTGAAATGGTTTATGCCACATCCTCTAAGACAAATAACAAGTTGGGATGAATTTGTTACTTCTTCTCACTTAGATGTCCTTCTAAGGCATCTATTGTGCTTACTGTAAGATGGGGGATGACGAGCTTAGACCGGATCTTGGGACATATGACACTATATGTAATTGAACTATTAATTTAATGAAATGGAATGGAAATGGAAACCTGTGATTATATGACTGTTTAATTTGGAGTAATTCCTAGCTTAATTCTTTTACTTTTGTAAATTGTATGTCATATATATTCTCTGTAAGATTGGCACTAACCTTGGGTGGTTTCCTACTTGGATTTTGTCTCACACCTTGTTTAGGTCATTCTTTGAGACCAAATAGATTATATAATTACAAGAGTCGATAAAGGAAAGCACCCTCCTATATTTACTTGATATGATTCATAGGAGGAGGAGAGTGTGGGACTAATCCAAGGCTTATGATGCTTCTGATATTCTTTTTGACCTTTTTCTACTTTTGGTACTTGTATTTTAAATGATTATAGTGTAACCTATTTTCGATATTTTCTAGAACATGTAAAATGTAACATCATCTTGTGCATGATATGAATTTGGGTTATATATAATATTAGTCTTCCACTATTTTATACTATTGTATGGTATTACTACCTCCCTTATTAATTTGGTATTGTTTTCACTGTGTTACACTCTATTAATGAGGGAATAGTCTCCCCACTATCACACATACATACTCGCAACTAGTTGGAAGCCTCTGGCGTCTGGGGAGATGCGCTTGAGGCCATGTGACCAATATAACTCAGAACACTATTGGGTGGCTTCTGCGTTTGGCACATTACATGTAATGCATTGAAACCATAATTTTATAGATAAAAATCAAATTATATGTTTCTATTTGTGTTTTAACATGATTTTTATGATATATTGATCTATAAATATAGGATAAATCATTTTATGAGGCCAGTGAGTAAAAATAAGAATCATATAGATTACTTGAAATGGAAAAATATTAAATTATATATTGAAATATTTAATAATCAAAACATATTTCAAAAATAATTTACATATTTTGATCAATGTTTCTACAATGTCAGAAAAAAGTTAACAACAGATATTGTAGATGTTGTGTTTGAAAATTTAAGAAAGATATCACATGCCATAAAAACACTATAATTCTTGATCAGGTAATTTCTGAAGGTAATTACAATTTCATTAAAAATATTTCTTAATCATTTAATTATCTAAATTTTTCTAGTACTACCATGATTTAAAGAAATTCATGTTCTCAAAATAAGAATTAATTTTTTTTGAGATGTCTGTGAAAAATATATGGTGTTAGAATGTTTTTCAACATCCAATTTAGGTGATTATATACTATGTTTGTGGTCTAATACGGGCTGTGACCTTAGAAATATATTTTGGGTGTAAAAGAATTACTATCAAAATTTATAAATATATTTTATGATCTGTTTCCCAATTTGAAGAATAATGGAGGAAATCAATTTGTCTAGAGACAAACTGGATGAATACATGTTGTTAGAATGTAACAGAAATCATAGAGGAAATTTACTACTAGTTATTTATCAAAATTTCTCATTAGTTTATCTATTTTTTTAGTTTTCTTCCTTTTCATTTTTATCTAATACTTATTTTTTTTTTAAATTTACATTTTATTTTAAAATAGAAATCAAATGATCAAAAATAGGAAAAATTAAATTCATATTTTTTGAGTACTTTGGGATAGTTATCCATAAGTAATTTTTGATGTGTAAGAATTAATTCTACATCAATCCAACACATGATGTGATAGGTATGACTTTAATTGTGTTCTTTCAATACAAAAGTGTCATTTTAGTTTGAAATACATTTCACATAGACAAAACTGAGAAAGTGATGTCAATTTATTTCTTAACTTTAAGGAAATGATCCACAATTCATTTTTCATGTATAGAAATTGACTGCATACCAATCAAATACATTATGTTGTTGTTATGGTATGAAGTACATGTTTTCAATATAAAAGTATCATTTTAGTTTAAAATTGTCACCACATATCTAGAACCAAGAAAATGAGAAATTATTGTTTTCAAACATTAGGAAAATAATAAATTATTCATTTTTGATGTGTATAAATTAACCACATGTCAATTTGACATCTGATGTGGTTTGTATGATGTGAAGTACATGTTTTCAATACAAAAGTTTCATTTTAGTTTAAAACTTGCATAAAATTTCCAAAACCAAGAAAATGATCTCGGATTGTTTTCAAACTATAGGAAAAATGTTCATAATTTATTTTTGAAGTATAAAAATAAATTGAACATAAATATGAGACATGATGTGATTGATATGACTCAAAGTGCATGTTTTCAATAGAAAGGATCCGTTTTAGTTTACAATGCACAACATCACCAAAATCAAGAAAAAAAGCCCAGATTATTTTCAAACATTATGAAAATGATCCATAACTCAAATTTCACATGTAGGAATTGCTTTCACACAAATTAGATAGATAATGTGGTCTATATGATTTTAAATACATGTTTTCAATATAAATATGTCATTTTAGTTTAAAACACATCACATAGCCAATTCTGAGAAAATGAGCTCTGATTATTTTTATACATTAGGAAATATGGCCCATAATTTATTTAAAAACAATAGTAATTAACCAAATGTCTATCTGATGCCTAATGTGATCATTATGACTCGAAGTGCATATTTTAAATATATAAGTTTCACTTAAGTTTAAAACACACATCTAACATCCAAAATCAAGAAAATGATCTCATATTGTTTTAAAACATTAGGAAAATGATTCATTTTTCATTTCTAAAATGTAGTAATTAACCGGACATAAATCCATCATACGATGTGGTTGATATGACTCTAGGTGAATATTTACAATGAATAACAATCATTTTAGTTTTTAAAGACATATAAAATAGACAAAATTGAGAAAATGAGATCAATTTTTTTTAAAACAATAGGAAAATGACCCATAATTTATCTTTATTTTATCGAAAATGATCTTAAATTAGTTTTACACATGATGTGATTGATATAACATAGAGCATAGGTTTTCAATAAAAAAGAGCCATTTTAGTATAGAACACGCATCAAATAGGAAAAACCATGAAAACAAGATCTGATAAATTTCAATCTTTAGGAAAATGATTCACAAATCATTTTTCATGTTTAGTAATTTACCTCAAATCAATCCAATTCATTATAAGGTTTATATGACTTGAAGTGTGTGTTTTCAATAAAAAAAATGAAATTTTGGTTTAAAAAACACATCAAATAACTAAAATTGTGAAGATAGGATTAGATAGTTTTCAAAATATAGGAAAAAAATCTATAATTAAATTTTTACATATAGTAATTGTACTCAAATCAATCAACCACATGATGTGGTTGATATGAAATGAAGTGCACATTTTTAATACAAATCTTCCATTTTAGTTTAAAACACACATCAAATAGACAAAACTGAGAAAAAAAGTTCATATTATAATAAAACTTTAGGAAAATGATCTATAATTACTTTTTCACATGTATAAATTTACTGCACATCAATCCGACACATGATGTTGTCGATATTTCTCAAATTACATGTTTTCCATTTTAGATTAAAACACACATCAAATATTAAAAATCATGAAAACAAACTCAAATTGTCTTGAAACATTATAAAAACAACCCATATATCATTTTTATGTGTGGTAATTTTTATCTCATAAATCCCACAAATGATGTGGTTGATATGAATCTAAGTTCATATTCTCAATACAAAAGTTCCATTTTAGTTTAAAACACACAGAAAATAGCCATTAGTGAGAAAACGATCTCAAATTATTGTCATACATTATTAAAATGGCCCATAATTATTTTTTCACATGTGGGAACAAACCACACATAAATTATACATGTGATGTGGTTAATATGACTCAAAGTGAATGTTTTTAATAAAAAGGTTCAATTTTAGTTTGAAATAAACATCAAATAGCCAAGACTAAGCAAATGAAATCAGATTATATTCAAAATTTTAGAAAATGATCCATACTTTATTTTTCATATATAAGAATTAAACTCACATTAATCTGACACACCATGCGGTTGATATGAATCAATGTTCATGTTTTTAATACAAAAGTTACATTTTAGTTTAAAACACACATGAAATATTTAAAACTGATCCAATAAGATCTTATTATTTTCAAACTTTAGTAAAAATATCTATAATTAATTTTTCACATGTACGAATTGAATACACATAAATCATATATAAGATGTGGTCGATTTGACTCAGTGTGTGTGATTTCAATACAAAAGCTCCATTTTAGTTTAAAAAACAAAACAAATAGAGAAAAAAATGATAAAAAATGATTAGATTATTTTAATAATATAGTAAAATAGTCCATAATTCATTTGTGACATGTAATAATTTACCTCACATAAATCAGATACATGATCTAACCAATATTATTCAAAGTGTATATTTTCAATATAAAGGTGTCATTTTAGTTTAAAACGCATAACAATAGTCAAAATTGAGAAAATGAGCTCATATTATTTTCAAAATTTATGAAAACAATTTAAAATTTATTTGTGAGATATATAAATTGACCATACATCAATCTGACACATGATGTGGTATGTATGAATCGAAGTGAATGTTTTTAATATATAAGTTCCATTTTATTTTAAAACACACATCAAATAGATGAAATTGATAAAATGTTCTCATATTAGTTTAAAACTTTAAGAAAATGATATGTAATTAATTTTTCATGTGTATGAATTGAATATATTTCAATCAAACCCATTATATAGTCAATATGACTTAATGTTTGTTTTTCCTATACAAAATTGTCATTTAAGATTAAAACACACATCAAACAGCATAAACTAGGGAAATAATATCATATTATTTTAAAGCATTAATACAATAGTCCATAATTCATTTTTTGCATGTAGGAATAGAAAACACATCATTATGACATATAATGTAGTCGATACGACACAAAGTGAGTGTTTTAAATACAAAAGTGTTGTTTTAGTTTAAAAAAACATCAAATATCCAAAACCAACCAAACAAGCTTATGTTATTTTCAAACTTTAGAAAAAAGATACATAATTTTTTGATCGCATGTAGTAATTGACCACACATAAAACAACTCATGATGTAGTCTATATGAATCAAAGTGAGTTTTTTCAATACAAAGTTTCCATTTTAGATGAAAACACACATCAAATAGAAAAACCTTAGAAAACAAGATCATATTGTTTTCCAAATTTAATAAAATGATCCATAATTCAATTTTCATGTGTAGAAATTGATCTAATATTAATCTGACATATGATGTGGTGGATATGACTGAAAGTGCATTTTTTCAATACAAAAGTGTCATTTTTTATTTAAAACTCACATCAACTAGACAAAACTAAGAAATAAAACTCCGATTGTTTTAAATATTAGGAAAATGATCAGTAATTAATTTTTCATGTGTGGTAATTGTCTACACATAAATCCAACACATGATGTGGTTGATATGACTTGAAGTGAATGTTTTAAATATAAAAGTGCCATTTTAGTCTAAAACAAACATCAAATAGAGAAAATCAAGAAAACGGGCATAGATTATTTTCAAATTATAGGAAATAGGTCCATAATCCACATGTGAAATATATAAATTTACCACAAGTAATTCTAAAACATGATGTGGTTTTTAGGACTGAAAGTATGTGTTTTTAATATATAAGATCCATTTTAGTTTAAAATGCACATCACATCTCCAAATCTAAGAAAATGAGCTAATATTGCTATCAATATTCAGTAAAATGATCCATAATTTATTTTTCATATGTTGGAATTGAGTACGCATCAATCTGAAACATGTTGCGGTCAATATTTATTGAAGTTCATATTTTCAATACAAAGTACCATTTTCATTTAGAGCACACATAAAATAGCCAAAACCGTGAAAATGAGAATGGATTGTTTTCAAACATTAGGAAATGGTCTATAATTACTTTATGATGTGTAAGAATTGACCACACATCAATCTAATAGATGATGTGACCAATATGAACCAAAATGTTTATTTTCAATATAAATGTTTCATTTTAGTTTAAAATGCACATCACTTGCCAAAAATGAGAAAGAAACTCAGATTATTTTCAATATTTAGGAAAATGGTCTATAATTCATTTTTGAAGTATAAAAATTTTCCACACATCAATCCAACTGAAAATGTGATCGATATGACTAAAAGTGTGTGTTTTAATTATAATGGTGTCATTTTAGTTTAAAATGAACGTCACTAGAAGAAATCAAACAAATGATCTTGGATTGTTTTCAATATTTTAGAAAACAATACATAATTCCTTTGTGATATATATAATTCAAGCACAGTTAAATCTAACCCATGATGTGGTTGGTATGACTCAAAGTGCATGTTTTCAATATATAAGTGCCATTTTAGTTTAAAACACGCATCACATCACCAAAACTGAGCAAACAAGATCATATTTTTTTATCATCATTTTATGTATTATTAATTAATTAATTTTCTTATCATTTTTATCTTATACATATTTAGTTAATTTTCATAGAGATAATTCTTCAAGATAAATAATAAATGTTGTGATTGTTGAAGGCTTGTTATCCAAATAAAAGTTCCCTTTTGTTGGATCCCATCCGTAGTGAGTTTTTATCACTATAGATGAGATATAATTCAAGAGTACTTACTTTTTAGAACAAAAATAAATTATGTAATGGGTAAAAATAAACCGCAACTCACTTCGATACATGTTGTGCCCAATAATACTCAAAGTATATGTTTTTTGTTTAGAATTTACACTTTGTGTTTAATTTTTTTTCTCTATAGTATTAATAATATAAGAATTTTTTTCTCATATATTTGAATTATTTTTCTCGAGATGGGGTGGTTTTTTTGGAAACTAATTGAAGGACTGGGGGTCAGGGCCAAAGACAAAAGAACATTGACTTTTTTTAATGTCTGTGATAATTTTTACTTACTCATGTAATTTTACAAAGAAATGTTTGAAATATATATAATATTTTATTTCTTTTCTTACATTTGTATAGTAAATTTTATTTCAAATAAATTATGTTTTTGATCTTTTATTTTATAATGTATTTCTATTTTTTCTGATGTTGTATGCTATAATTTTAATAGCACACTATAGTAGCATGACCCTTTATCAGTGCTAGAAAAAGCACTCATAAAGGGATCCTTTATTACTGCTACTAAAAGAATAGATTAATGGATCTCTTATCAGTGCTACTAAAATCACGAATAAAGGGATCATTTACCAACACTACTAAAAGTTATCATAAAGGCATCCTTTATTGGGGCTATGAAAAATATTGACAATGAGAAAATTTATTAGTTCTAAAAAGTAATGATAAATGACACCTTTATCTAAATTTTTTTATTGCTGATATTGGATTCCTTTATCAATTCTAAATAAAATCATTGATAATGGGTTTCCTTTATTTTTTAAAAAATAACACTAATAAATGTGTCTTTTATCAACATTTCTAACACTAATAAAGGCCTTGGGATTTGAATCACGCTTCTGTTGTTGGTTCTTTTTTATGTCGACAAAGTCCTATTTTAGAGCTGTTAAAATCCTTATTTTTAGTAGTTTACTTGTGTTTATAGGTTTCCCAAAACAAATCAAATTAGTTAGTGTCATATATGTGTCCAACAGGAACCAGATTCGAACCTTTACAATTTACACTACAGCTATACGAATATTAATTTCTTCACATTGCTCATGTTATATACAGAGGAAAGATTGTTCATGACACCATTTTTTATAACCTACTAAGTATATCTCACACCCTCTCTAGGCTACTGTTTGTTACCCAAATAAACTTCATGGATATAGGTAGGGACAAGAGAAAGTGCATGATGATGGATTTTTGATTGATTATAGCATGAGAGTTTGGGAGCATGGGACCATGCCATGGATGACAATGATATTGGATATATTTTTTATTGGTTTTTATTTTGATATAATTTTAAGTTTTTATTCCTACACTTTTGTATACCACCCAAACATACACATCATTTTTATATGGTTCCACTTTTTGCTTGATGTATTATCACCGCTAGTATGATTTACTTATTCTATTATTTTATATCTTTTATGCTTACACTATTTATTCCTTATCTCACTGCTTTACTACTCTGAAAAAAGAGGGTATAATATCTCCACTATATATTCATAGACCCTCACCATTATTCTGAAGGCTCTGGAATACGGGGAGATGCTCTTGAGGCCATGTGTTCAACCATGTTTGGTTACTTATGAGTGAACTAGGACCGAGACATTACAAATTAGTATGAAAGGTTATTTTCATTTCCATAATATATTGGGATAGTAAAAAGGATACTAGTACATATCATAATTTGGAAACGAGAATGTGAGTGTGAGTATATAACCCATGTATAGAGAAAAGCCAAATTTCTAGGGATGGGAATATTTGTTTTGGCTTCCTCTTATTACAGTTTATTTGATTCCATCATTTTTTTACACATAAGATATGTTATTATTATTATTATTATGATTTAGTATTTTATTTTACCCTTAGCTTGATATGGAATGGAAGTGTTGTCTCATTCATCATCACAGGAACATATAAATTGAAATTTCATGCATTATTTCATTCCATATAGGTAAATATAATTTCTTGTATTGCCTATGATTTCTATGAATTCTTTAACTTATATATATAGAATTGTGCTAATATATCTTTTAGGGAAATGAGGAACATAATTTGTTACTTAATGTTCATGCAACAACCTAACAATGTTTTCCTGCATAGCTTGGTTTTGACACCTTAAGTAGTTAATTACCACATGTTGATCCATAGAACATTTTTTTCTTGGGCTGGATTGTGTTTATGGTTGTGATTATAAAGATACTAAAGTTCAATTTATAAAGTTCATGGGCCTTAATAAATTGGAAATGATGATCTATATAATTCAAATATTTAATAAAATATTATATATAAATAAGTACGAACTTAAATGAATTTATATTCAGAAATGAAATGGTCACTATTAAATAGAGATTACAATTTCAACTTAAAGGGTGTTTCCTCTATAACTTGCAATTGAAACTCTGTATACTAGGACCCCTAACTTGTAGGAGACAATTTGACCTTGAACCAACCTTAGTAGTGGGAAGTGGGCTGTATCTCTTGCATTCTTATGATATGAACATCATCTAGACCTAGATTTATAAGTAGGTATAGGGGTGATACTTTTATATAGAAAGGATTTGTACTCATTCTATTCATATACCCAAGGATTATTCTATTACCAAATATTATATGAGGCATGTTCCTAGAATTTTTAGAGTTATTCCACCATGAAATCCTTGGGTCAAGCACATGGAAGGTAGTGATGAACATGCTCCAGAAATTGTGGGACCTAACCCACCAATAGTTCCACCAAAGCCACAAAATGTTATACCTGACTTGGGCATTGATGCCTAATTTTTAGAGGGATTCATGTTTCTCATGAAGACCATGATAGGAACCCTGTGACCTGCCCCTACTATGGAAGAGTTGACATGAAAATTTCAGTAACATCATCTGCCCTCATTTTTAGGGGAAGAAATCCGTCATGTTGTAGATTCATGGATGGAGGCCATACTAACTATCCGTGAGAAACATGAGATACCTCTTCATAGGAAAGTGAATTTCTTTATTTATGCTTCGAGATTCTTCCATGTGATTTTGGGATGTTATTGTATAGGAATATCATCATCATGATACAAACTTGGTGGGATTTTAGATAGTTATATATGATTATTTCTATCCCCATACACTATGAGCGGACCGAGCTAGAGATTTTATGTGTCTATAGCAGGGTACTATGATAGTAATGGATTATTCTACTCAGTTTATTAAGTTACATTGATTCATACTCACTCTTGATGGTGAGAGGTTGGTGAAAAAATGTTTTCTTGGGGATGTTATTGTATACACCATCCCATCTCATGTGAATGTTTTTCAGTTGACCCCCATTTCATAAATAGTAAAACAAGATCTTTTCACTGAGAAAAACCTAAGGGAAGATAATAGTGTGGGATTGGGTGGTTCAGAACTGAGACATGGAAGTTGTTCAACTAGAAATCAGAAATGTCACATTGAGACTACATGTAGTTCAAGCGACATCAAGATAACACCTACTGATATTTATGTCATTTTTTCAAAAAGTCTAGAATCCCTATCATAAAAATCCCTATGGTCCCAAAGACCCCATCGAGTACCGAGGGTGAAACAGTTTAGGGAATATTTAACATTTTTGAGGGACCTTCCGATTCCATACCTAGTGGGAGAGGATCAATATTAGATACACCTTTAGGAGTGGGATTAGGAGTAACTGACCAAACATGTAGCTAGAGTGCTACCAAACGTTTAGGGAAAGGATGTGGTAATGGCCAAGGTGGCCAATCTTTAGATATATAGCGCAGATAGGATTGACCTACATAGGGTAGTAAAGTTGTATCTCATAGTTTTATATCTTCCCATATCTATGCAGTGTATCCTTTTTAGGAAGACCAGAGTTTCGGTCCATCTATAGTTCAAGGTACTATTATAGTAGCTTATACTTTAGTTTCATTATTATTTTAAATAGGTTGTTCACATTAATTCTTATCTATAGTAGTTGGGGAAAGTCTCACACTATAAATTTGGTACCTTGGCGGGGTTGTGAGCCTTGATTCTTCTATAGTTTTGGTCAGATTGGAACTCAATTCACCCCCCTCTTGAGTATCCACTCCGACCAACATTTGGTATCAGAGAAAACATCTTTATATACAATGTTTTCAAACCCTCTGTTTTTCAAACTGTGATTTTAGTTTTTTATTAAAGATCTTAAATTTCTGTTAGTTATAAATTTTCTCTCTTTAATATATTTTCTAAAATCTAGTTATGGACAATAGAATAGAATGTGCTGCTACTAACATGCCACCTTTCTTTAATGGTGTGAATTATGCTCAATGGAAAATTAAAATGAAGATTCATTTGGAAAGTATTGGTTTTGATATTTGGTCTTCTATAGAATCAAAATATGAGATCTGCAAAACTACTAGAACTACCTGGGATGATGCTACAAAATCTGACTATTACAATAACTGTAAAGATATGAATGCCCTTTACTGCTCTTTAGGAGATGAGGAATTTAACCGAATTTCTGCATGTAAAACATCTTATGAAATCTGGGACACCATGACTGTTTCTCATGAAGGAACAACCAATATGAAGGAAATGAGATTAAATACTTATACTATTAAATATTATAATTTTAATATGAGACCTGATGAAACCATTTCTGACATGTAACTTATGTTTAATGATATTTTCAACACTATGAGTTCACTGGGAAAAGTTGTTCCAGAGAAGGAGCAGATCATGAGAATATTGAGATGTTTTCCAGACAGATGGAGAGGCACTTATGTGTCTATCCAAGAGTCATGTGACATCAGTAAGATAACTGTTAAGGAGTTTATTGGTAAACTAATGATGTATGAAGAGGAACTGAAGGTGAACAAATAAGAAGATGATGAACCCAAAAGACAATCTGTGGCATTCAAGTCTACTGCCTCAAAGAGTAAAGACAAGAAGAAAATACATGTACCTACTATAAGGTCCACTAGTGAAGATTCAAATGAAGACAATGATGATGAAATGGCTCAAATATCCTGGATATTTAAGAAGTTCTATAGGAAGAAGAAGTCTTTCAGAAAACCAAACTACAAGTGTAAGTGTGATTAACAAGGTAAGTGGAAATAAGATTGGATGAAATCTGATAATGAAGATGATATAGTCTGCTATGAATGCAAGAGGAAAGGACACATCAAGGCTGACTGTCCAAAGTTAAAATTAAAAAAGTAATATGACTATAAGTACAAGATGTACAAGAAAGCCATGAAAGCAACCTGGAGTTCTTCGGAAGACAACACAAGTGAATCAGAAGCTACTGATTCTGAAAAGAATCATGCCAACATGTGCTTCATGACTAACACATCCGAGGTACCCATTTCCCCTATTCTAAATGATTATTATTCTGGAAATAACAATGATTTAGATAATGATGAAAATATGTCTAAGGATGAACTGTTTGAATATTGCAATATGATGGAATATACCTACAATGAACTAAAATATAAATATAAATCTTTAAAGAAACAACATGCCTTGACAAGTAATGTTATAACAGATCTAAGTGTAGAAAGAGAAAAGAATGCTCAACTATTGAAAGTGAAAACTCAACTTAAATTATCTAATAAACAATTAAGAAAGGATATTGAGAAGTTCACTACTGGTAGGGATACCTTGACACAGTTGCTAGGAAAACATATTGCTCCAAAATATACAACTGGTCTAGGATATCATCCTGTACAGAGACAAATTAACAAAACCAAATTTTTTCCAAAATCTGGATAGTTCACTGCTAATTCTAGATTATCTTTTGAGAAACAATTTTCTAAAGGACCGAACAAGGTATTTATGTCTCAAAATATGTTTATTGATTTTAAAAAACCTATAAAGAAAATATGGGTTCCCAAAGTTTTATTGTCTAACCTTTCTGGACCCAAGAAGATCTGGGTACCAAAATTATCCCATGTTTAATCTGTTTTGCAGGGAAGTTTCTTAATGAGTTCCCATAAGACCCTATGGTACATGGACAATGGATGTTCAAGACATATGACATGAGACTATTCTTGCTGCATGAGTCTAATTAAAGTTGATGGTGGGAATGTCACTTTGGTGACAATGCAAAAGAAAAAAATCACCGGCTTAGGCCATATTGGTAACCCTAAAACAATATTAATTTCTAAAGTACTTTTTGATGATGGATTAATGTTTAATTTACTTACTATATCTCAGTTACGTGATGATGGCCTTAATATTAAATTTGAAGATGATTCATGTAATGTTTTTAATTCAAAAAATGATTTAGTTTTCACTGCATGTAGAAATGAGAATGTTTATGTTGTCGATTTAAATTCCTTAGCTAAACTAAATGTTACTTGTTTAAATTATTTTCATAAAGAATATTGGATTTGGCATAGAAGATTATAACATTGTAATGTACACTCACTTAGGAAGCTATCTAGGAAATTTTTAGTTAGAGACTTACCTAAATTAGAATTCCCAATTGATAAAGTGTGTAATCCCTGTCAAAAGGGAAAACAACACAATGTTTATTTCAAACCAAAGAAAGAAGTTTCAACTTCTCAACCACTTGAGTTGGTTCAAATGGATTTGTTTGGACCATCAATAGCTTCAAGTCTAAATGGGAAGCACTATGTTTATGTTTTTTAGATGACTTTTCTAGGTATACTTTGGTATACTTTCTAGCTCACAAAAGTGAAGTTTGTTCCTATTTTGTCAGATATTCCAAGTTTGTAGAAAACATTAGTGGACTTAAGATTAAGACACTAAGAAGTGATCATGGCTGAGAGTTTTAGAATCATGAGTTTGAATCCTACTTCTCACATAATGGCTATAGTCACAACATTTCTGCCCCTAGGACACCTCAACAAAATGGAGTTGTAGAAAGAAGAAATGGGACCCTTTAAGAAATTGCAAGGACTATGCTTAATGAGTATGACTTACCTGTTTATTTTTGGGCTGAAGCTATAAATACAGCTTGTTACATTATCAATAGATTTTTAATTAGACCTATTCTAAAAATGCCCCCTTATGAAATTTTGAATAATAGGAATCCTATGGTTAATTATTTTAGAGTTTTTGGTTGCAAAGTCTTTATTCTTAATACTAAATATAATCTCGACAAATTTTCCCCCAAAAGTGATGAAGTAATTTTCCTGGGTTATTCTATTTCAAGTAAAGCCTATAGAGTGTTCAATAGGAAAACCAAATGTGTGGAAGAATCAGTTCATGTCAAATTTGATGAGACTGATCTAAATGAGCCTAAAACCTCTATTGAAAACCTTGAAGAAGATTTTTCAAATATGAACTTAAATGATAAGGATACTAAATCCCCTGTAAAAGTATCTAGTTCTGGAAATTTTCCAGAATATGCTCCTACCAATTCTGAACCAACAGACAATAATGAAGAATATAGTTCAACCCTTCCAAGAGGTATTAGGACTCTCAAGAATCATTCTCTAGATGCTATTGTGGGTGATTTAAATAGAGTATCACAAACCAGAGATTCTCTAAGAAACCAAGTTGAACATCAAGCTATTCATTCACAGCTTAAACCCAAAAATATTAATGATGCTATCAATGATGAATTTTGGGTAATGGCTACGTAAGAAGAACTAAATCATTTCGAAAGAAACAAATTTTGGGAATCAGTGGAAATACCTAAGGACACCTTGACCATAGGCACTAAATGGGTGTTTTAGAACAAAGTAGATGAGTCTGGGAATATAGTTAGAAATAAATATAGGCTAGTTGCACAAATATATATTCAAGTGGAAGGAATAGACTATGAGGAGACCTTTGCACCTGTAGCTATATTAGAAGCCATTAGGTTACTACTTGCATATACAGCTCATCTGAATTTCAAACATTATCAAATAAATGATAAAAGTGTTTTTCTAAATGGGTATATAGTAGAGGATGTATTTTTTGAACAACCTTTTGGTTTTACGAATCCCCATTTTTCCAATCATGTTTTTAAACTATCTAAAGCTTTATATGGCTTAAAAAAGCTCCACGAGAATGGTATGATAGGCTTAGCTCTTTTCTTATTTCAAAATGTTTTACCAAAGGGATAGCTGATCCTACTCTTTTCATTAAATAGATTTCTAAAGATGTTTTGATAGTAAAAATTTATGTTAATGATATTATTTTTGGATCTTCTAAAAATTAATTATGTGTTGATTTTTTAAAAATGATGCAAAATGAGTTTGACATGAGTTTAATGGGAGAACTCAAATTTTTCCTTGGATTTCAGATCTTTCAAAATAAAAATAGCATTATTTTGAATCAAAGTAAATATATTAAGGATCTTTTAAAACGTTTTTCTTTGGATGGTAGTAAAGGTAATGAGACACCTATGAGTACCACTTGTAAGTTGGATGCTGATGAAACTGGAGAATCAGTGGATCAAACGAACTATAGAGGTATGATAGGAAGTCTACTCTATCTTACAGCTAGTAGACCTAACATCATGTTTAGTGTATGCATGTGTGCTCTCTTTCAAGACAATCCAAAAGAGTCTCATTTAACAGCTGTAAAAAGAATTTTTAAATATCTCAAACATACCCCTAACTTATGACTATTTTATCCAAAAGGACAATCATTTGATTTGTTTAGTTATTCTGATGCTAATTTTTCTGGTTGCAAGTTAGATAGAAAAAGCACCTCTGGGACATGTCACATTTTAGGCAAGTCACTAGTATCTTGGTGTAGTAAGAAGCAGAACTCTGTTGCATTATCTACTTCCAAAGCTGAGTACATAGCAGCTGGTAGTTGTTGTGCTCAAATTCTGTGGATGAAACATACTTTACTAGACTATGGATATCAATTAAAACATGTCTCTATAAAGTGTGATAATACAAGTGCTATTAACATTTCCAAAAATCTAGTAGCTCATGCTAGGACAAAGCATATTGATGTGAGGCATCACTTTTTTAGGGATCATTATCAAAAGGGTGATATCACTCTGAAATTCATTGGCACTGAACATCAATTTGCTAATACATTCACAAAGAGTTTGAATTTTTAGAGGTTAAATTACATCAAACATGAGTTAGGTATGATTAATTTCAGCATAGGAAACCTCACTGTTGGACCTCACAGTTAAATCTCACAGTTAAATCTCACATTTAAACCTCACAGTTGAACTTCATAGTTAGATTTCACAGTTAGACATCACTTTTGAACCTCAAAGTTAGACGTCACAGTTATAAATCATAGTTGGACCTCACTATTATTTGTTGCACCTCACCATTGCACCTCACCGGTGTACCTCACTAGTACATCTCACTATTGGATACCTCACTGATTGTTTTTATTTTTTCGGGAATTTGAACTGTTTTTATTCCTATATATTATTTCTATTTTATTTTATTAATCCCTAAATTATAAAACCAAAGGCAAAGAACATATCTCAATCCACATTCCTCTCTCAATCTCGAACCTTGCTCTCAAAATTCCTAAACCCTAACCCTTCACCTGAGCCCTCGAACCTCTCTCAATCTCTATGGATAGAACAAAGAAACCCCCGACAATCAATGAGGATGCACCAAGGCCAAAGAGGACTCGAGCCGAATCCAGTGGCACCAGTAATACTTAGACGGGACCTATCAACCCACATCTGGCCAAGAGACAAGTCTTTGTTGAGGAGTTAAGTGAAGAATGGCTGCTGACGAGCAAGTCATTAGTACTGGAAGTACTAGATGTCCAAGGATGAACTGAATGTTTTTCCAACAACAATGGACCGTACTACCTAAATCTTGTGAAAGAATTATATGAATATATGAAATTCTAAGAGGAAGATGATGTGGATAAGTTAATATCCAGAGTCAATGGAAATGAAGTCAGTTTCTTGTTTGCTGAGTGGGCTGCCTGTTTGAGAGTCCCTCATGAAGGAATATATGATTACTACTCTGGAGTGGTTTCTCCAGAAAGTGATGTTTTTGAATATGAAAAATATCTGGATGAAATAATAGGAGATGGAAAATCAAAGAGGATCATTGAATCTGAGATGAATGGAGAAGACAAGCTTTTATTCAAATTCATTCAACATGTACTTAGTCCGAGGATAGGAGACTTTACAGTTCTGAAGTACCAGGACATATTCCTGATGTACTTACTGAAGCATGGAAAGAAGATTAACCTATGTAGGTTACTTATAGAACAATTGGAATATATGAGTAAGGCAATCTCAAAATACAATACCTCATTTCATGCCAATCTTATTTCAGTAAGCTAAAGGTAAAGGGTGTGGATGGAAATCAAGAAGAGATGATAGTGTCCAAGAACAGTGTCTGTATCTCCAAGGTGATTTTCAAATTCATGAAAATTAGCTGGAATCCCTGGAAGAGGACATGGGTGAATGATGAAGGAAAGGTGTATGAAAAGTTTTACCCTACTACTCATCAAACTAGGCCAAAAGACAAAATATATCTAGTCCTGCAGCCTGATGAGAGAGAACCGACTTATTCAGATGAGGAGGAGGATGAAGGAGCTATGGACCCTCAAAGAGAAAACATCCCAATTGATGATGGGAGTGATCCTGATTTTCCTCACAGTCTTGTAAGGAGAGTAGCTTTCGGAGAAGTTAGCCCTCTAAAAGAAATGCCAAGAAGAGAGACTGTTCTGAAGGACAATGATACTGAGACCACTGAAGAAGAACAAGAAACATATTAGAATATTGTCAAGTACACCTCTGAAGAGGAAGAGGCTACTGAGTCAGATCATTTTTCTCATGAGGCAAAGGAGGCTGTTGGTGAAGCTGATGATGAGGACAATGAAGAAGAAGAGACCAGTTTGAGACCTCTTATAGATAATATAGACAAGATAGTGTCTAGTCAGGAAGAAGGAGTGGCATCTATTGCCATTGATATGCAAGTCATTGATGACTCAAAGAAGGATAAGACTCACCCTACTATTGAACTAACAGAGAAAACGGTTGTTGAATCTGCTGGAGTTTCAGAGGAGGCTGTGGAGTTACCTAGAACAAAAAGATAGAGTAGATTCTTCAAGAGAGAACTCTAAGTGAGGGGGAGCATCTTGGTTCAGTTTCTGTACTATATGACATATAAGGTTGGTCATCAGATCCAGGGTACATGGTACTTGGACTTGATTATGGAGACTCTGATGAGGATGACCATCCCCAAAGAGATTCTATTATCCTACCTGAAAGTGTTCCAGTAGTTATGGCTGACAATTTGGCAACTAAGGAGGACCTTGAGTCTTTGAAAGTTGAAATGAAAGAGGCAGTGAGACAATCAGTAGCAGATATGAAGAATAGCCTTGTTGAAGAGCTGAGGAGTGTGGAGAAATCCCTGGAGCTGTCTCTAGGATGTGCTGTGTCTAGTCCAGTGAAAGAAATGATGGATGAAGTTAAAGTGTGCCATAATCAAATTGAATGTTGGACAAGAGATGTGGTTGCTCTAAGACAATCAGTTACTTCATTGACTTCCATGAGTAGTTCTCAAAACCAAGTGAATGCTGAGATTCGATATATCAAAGAAGTAGTGAAGCAGTTTGTGGAAGTTTTTGAGGCTTTTAAGAAATTAGTCAAAGAACATATGAACAATCAAGATGCACTTGTTCAAAAGGTGATTAGTAACTTGAGTCAGTATTTCAAAGAGACAGTAGCCTTCTCGGTCAAACCCCTTCCTTCATCTAGCTCCTATGTAAACATTGACCAGATCAGAACTGTGATCTAGGAAGAGATTTCTAAGGTTTGTCCCAATGGCACCTCTGATTCTCAGATACTTTCTACCACTAAGGAAGTCATCAGTTTTTTTCATGACCACTTGTGGGCAGCTACTACTTCTCAAGAGGCCATTAAGAATAAGGCAGATTCTTACTTTGAGAAGGTCTACAACAATAATCAAATTACCAGACACTTCAAGCTCTTGATAGAGAATATGAAGCTACCTCTAGTGTCTGAGGAATTCAAGGAGCAGGTCAGCAAGCTGAGAGAATGGACCCCTGCTTTGGATACATTTTTAGAGAATAAAGATGATTTGTATCTGCTATGGAAAGAGGAGGAAGAATTATTCAGTATTTTATAAACCTTCTTCTACCCTTCCTCCATATGGACTGCACCCCTGTCATCATTCCTCCTGCCTTACCTGCATCTCATCCTAGTGGTTCATCCACCATGTCTCCTGATGAAGCTATCAGAAGCCTTACTCCACTTATCCCTCAGCGAGCTACCCACTATAGACCAACAGTAGCTTCTGTTGCTGCCCCTATAGTCATTCATGAAGCCCTTCCAAAACCGGATGATCCACCAGCTCATCCTCCATCTTCTTCTTCCAAAGGAAAAGATCACTTTCCTGTGGCTCATGTGGACTGAGTCTGTTTAGGTCTTTTGATATGGACTCTTTCTTTCCTTTTTTGGGTCATGTAATGTAATTTCATTAATACAAGATTTCTCTCTATTTGTGCTTCTTTTTTCTAATCACAATGGGGTAGAAATATTGTGCTAATTCTAGAATAATCATGTGATATGTGATTGGGGAGAAAAGTGCTAATATACTACTATAATTCTATGTTGAATCTTGCCTGCCATTCTCTCTGATACCATGTACCAATATTTTCAGGTTTTACATTCTTATTAATCTCCGATACTTGAGACATTTTTGATCTATGTTTAGTAACTATATTATAGATGATATCTATCTTTAATACATAATGGCATAATCTATGATTATCAAAAAGGGGGAGATTGTTGGACTCACCTGTTTTCATAATCCCAAATCATGTTTAAATATTGATCATGATATATTAAGTTAGTGACTAATATTTTATAATCAATATTTATAATTATCTTATCCTCAACAATGTATACTCTTAAGTCTCATGACTTTTCTGCATTAGCTTACAGTTTATATTTATCTAAATATGATATCACTGTTAAAGGCTACTGGTAAGAGCCTTCTGTTCAAATTCACCATTTTAGCTCACTGTCACTCTAAGTCACTGATGCTAGAAGATCACCGTTGAAAATTTATAGTCACTGTTGGAAGATACCGGTACAAGGTTACTGTCACAACTCTACCGTTGATAAACTTATCAAATATCACAGACAAAGAGTTGTCGTCACAATGTCACTGCTGTGACGAGGATTCTGTTAGAAGTTCACTGTCAGACTCTTTATCCAGTCTTCTGTTGAGAACTTCACTGTTCAAGTCTACAGTTGGAAAGGTCTACTGTTGAGCCTACCGATGAAGTTCACTGATAAGGAGTTACTATTACATAGAGTAACAGCTACCGTTACAAGACATCCACTAACACAAAGTCCACCATTACAAGCCTACAGACAAAGAACCTACCGTTGAAGCTCATAGTTGAATAGTCTACCGATGAGGTCCACAGTTGGAAAGACCATAGTTGAAGTCTATCGTGTGACATGCACCTACTACCAGTCTAATTATATTTTATTCTTTTCTTTATCAATTTTATTAATACTATTATAATGGTCATGTCTAGAAAAATTAATACACCTGACATTATTTAATGCTATTTGCAGGCATATCAGGAAATAGTACGATGTACGAGGAAGACTACACATGGTTGAAACATTTTTCTTGTCGACCCCTACTGAACCAAATGAGAAAAAGCTAAACTAAAAAATAGTATATATATATAATAAAGAGACATTCAGAGCTGCTTATCTAATACATACAAAAACAAGATAAGTGGCGTGGATATATTGAATATACAGAGAACACCCATAAGAGAGAATCATATACAATATCAAGAAGAACCCTCAAGCACTCATTCTGAAGAACACAAAGCTTCAAAAGGATCAATTGAAAGAATCTCCTTCAAGCTGTCGCGGTGTGAGGAAAAGAGCTGAAATCCCATGAAACAGATCATCTCTACATCTAGAATTCAGAACCTGAAAGTTGTGACACTCTGTTTTGGAGTCAACTTCCAGAGATGGACCAAAACTTCATTTCATTATTTCCAACGAGTCCAGAGCTGACCTGCCAGCACAATAGATCATTCTAAAATCATTCCTACTATCTTTAGCTCTACTGTGTCTGAATACTTTACATTTGTGAGTAGTGTGTATGTGTTACACACACTGACTCTTGTTCTTGAACTGAGGGATACTGAAAATCCCCACACCAAACTATCTTTACATTTGTTTCCCACGTATAACTGTGGAAGAATCATGGTGTGGCTTGGTAGTTTATTTTTCCCACATATAACTATGGTAGAGGTTGAAAAACCTGGACAGTTTGTGAAAACTGTTTTAAATCCCGATACATGCTATGTATCACTTTTAATATAATTGCTTGGTGGCAGGTGATCACCAAGTAGAGAGGACTATGTCTTGTCTTAAGAATGAACCTCTTGTTTAATTTTTTGTGTTCCTATTTCATTACTATATTTTACATTTATCTTTTGTGCTTATATTAGAAAAGACTGAAAATCTGTTTTTACATTCACTCTGACAGCTAGTTCAGGTTAGTGTGTATATCTGATTCATTTGGTAAACCTGTTTCAAAAGTGGAATTAGTTATCATACACATCTACTGAGGAGTAATCAACCTTTGAGAAACCTATTGAATATTAATTCACTTATATCTCTATTGAATTAATTGACTGGGCTGATCTAATTTTCTGGATTTTAATCCTAAAAGTTTTTAACAGAAATTTTGATTGGAACTCAATTCACCCCCTTATTGAGTATCCACTCTGACCAACATGTAGGTAAATGTTCAGACAATGTACACTAGTGTAAGGAGTGACCCTTGAGATTTACATGTATCATTTTATATGTAACCTCATTTATCCTTGAGATGAAAGGTTTCAAAATCATTCTTTAGATGGATTGGTTAGTTCCTTAACATGACTATGTGAATTTTTGTCATTTAAGTTTGTCTTTACATCAACATAGGGGGGTATTTATATACATAAGGGTGAATGGGATGTCTTGGAGAGATGAGATGTACCAGAACAACATGGATTGAGTTGAGTGACAGTCTATATTTCTACCCTTTTTATAAATGATCATGGTGTACATCATGATGATCTTTCTCCATTAGTTGATCAATTTGGAGATGTTTTCTCTAATGAATTTTTTGGACAACCTCCAGAGAGAGAGAGAGGTAGAGTTTTCCACCAAGTTAGTTTTAGGATATATAATGTTATCCACTCCTCCTTTCAGTATGACTATTATAGAGTTGTAGTAGCGCAAGAGGTAGCTAGAGGATTGGGGGGATAAGGGTTTTATAAGAACCCACACTTCACCTATCCTTTTTCTCCATGAATGAAGATAATAACCTTATACTTTACATGTATTATCATTTTTGGAACCAATTTATAGTTAGGAACTGATATCTACTACCTCTTATTGAAAACCACTTTGAACAGATCTGAAGAGAAAGTGATTTTAGAAAATAAATTTGTGGTTAGTCTACCATCAAGTATGAGTAAGACCTTTAAATATACCATGTATGGGTTTTCAAAGTCGGTATAGTTTATATGAGTATCTAATTATGTAATTTTGTTATACAAATGAACCCTATATTTTCATAGATGTGATTAATCAAGTTTTCTAAAATTATCCAGATGCTTTTGGGGTAGTCTTAGTGGACCATATCTTGGTATATTCACATACTCAACATGAATATGCCTAAAATTTTTTGATCATATTTAATACATTGAGGGGGGACCAAATGTATGATGAGATCAGAAAATTCCAGTTTTGGAAAGAAAAGGTTCACTTCTTGGGTCATAATATCTCAGAAGGAGTATTTGTTAACCCAGAGAATGTGAGTTTCATAGTTTCGTAGGATCATCCGATGACTATTTTTGACAGACAAGGTTTCTTAGTGATGACTAGATATCACACAAACATTATTTAGTAACTTTCATTCCTAGAATCACCGCTTACGTGATTGACTAAGTAGGGTGTGAAATTCATATGGTTAGAAGTCTATGAGACTTATTTATAAGATCTTAAAAGAGGACTGAATTCAGCATCAATATTTATATTTATAGAAATAATTATATGTTATACCATTTACTGTGATGTATCAAGAAATATTCTTGGAGTAATTATGATGATAAAAGACCGAGTCGTTGTGTATGAATCTTGTTAGTTGAGACTGCATGAGTTGAATTACCTAACACATGATCTCGAGTTGGTAGCTGTAGTTCATCTATTGTGTTATTGAAGGCGTTACATACTAGAATAATTAGTTCAAATGTTTTTTTGGATAATAATATTTATAAATATATCTTTATGTAGCAAGATATAAATCTTAGGCAACATAGATTAGTTGAGTATCTATTGTCATTTTCCTTTGAGCTTTCCTATATAACTAGGAATGGAAATGATCTAGCAAATTATCTAAGATAGAGGAAACTAACATAGGTACTTTGGGTGGATAGTGTTGAGTGGCTATTGATGGAAATGTTCTCTATGATGAAAATAGAGATTAAACACCATTATAGGAAAGCTTGCCTTATATAATTGGCATCGATTTCTACACTTCTGGATGGGATAATGATGAGAAACATTTATAACCCCAAGGGCATCGTCCTAAGGGATATCATTTCAGGTATTGATCCACCATCAGATTGGAATATTGATGATAATGAGGTTTTACACACTCATGGAAGTTTTTGGGTTCTAGTAGACATTTAGGAGGATCTTATGTGATCTTCATATACCTCATATTGTGAATTACACCCTTGGATTAGAATGATGTATCACGACCTACATCATCTATATGGGTGACCTGGTATAAAAAATGGGATAGCTATATTTTATACTAGGTGTTTTACCTGTCATCAAGTGAAGAAGGAACACCGTCAAACAATATTTCCTTTACAACCATTTCCCACCCTTGAGTGGAAATGGGATGATATCACTATGGAATTTGGGACTAGTTTACCGAGATCAGCTCATGGTAATGATATAATATGGGTGATCCTTGATGGGCTCATGAAGGTCTTTCACTTATTACCTATTAGGGAATTTTTTTAGTGGATAATCTTGGTAGGATATATGTGTAGGATATAATATGACTTTATAGACTTACAAAAACTATTTTATTAGTTAGGGATGCTTTTTTTACTTATGTTTTCTAAAAAGGGTTTCAGAGGGATTTATGCACAACAATACTTTTGAGTACAACATACCTCCCTCAGATTTACGGGAAGTCTAAGTGGATGATTCAATTTTTAGAAGAAATGCTTCAAGCATGTGTCCTTGATTATGAAGGTTCTGGGGAGAAACATATACCCATACTATAGTTGTATTACAAAAAATGTTTTTAGATGATGATTAATATGTATACATATGAGCCCTTATATTTTTTCCATGCTAATCACCTCTATGATGGTTAGATAAAGTAGAGGAATCACTACTTGGACCTTGTCTCATTTAAGAGAATTCAGAGCAGGTTCTGTTGATCAGGAAGTGAATGGAGACAACCTAGTTTAAGAATAAGCTATATTCTAATAATTTTTTATGACCTCTAGAGTTTGATTTCGAGGATCATGTATTCTTTTTAGTGTTGACTAGACTGGGGAATTAATATTTTAGGAAGAAAGGTCATATTTCACCACATTTTGTTGGTCATTTTGAGGCTGTTGAGAGAGACAAGATGTTATCCTATCAGTTGTAGTTACCTCATAGGTAACATTCTATACATGACCTATTACATGTTTCATAGCTTTACTGATATTATTCTGACCGGGCTCATGTCTTTTAGCCTAAAAATATTGAGTTACGGTTAGATGCGTCCTTTGAGGAGAATCCTATTCATATTGTTGATTAGAGCCTGAAGGATATCCAAGTAAGGTCAATCCCTCTAGCATGGGTTCTATGTAAGAAAAATAGTGTTTTGGATAATACTTGGGAGATAAGGGTTGGTATGCATGCTCAATGGCCATATTTATACTTAAATGATGCCTTACCTCACTCAGAAGACCAACTTAGGGATGAGTTGTCCTAAGCATGGGAGGTTAAAATAACCTTATTTTTCTTATAAGGTATGATTACATTTAATTTTTGTTTTAATTATTCTTTTTTACCCTTATAAAGGGTATTACTTAGTTAGAAAATGAACCAATAGTTTCTAGGGATTGTTCAGAGCCCATAGATCTGGTTTTAAGAGGAAATAGAAGGCATAAGGTTTGACTAAACTATTAACTGCTCGTTAAATGGTTTAGAAAAATTGAGAAGTGTTATATAGGGCTCTATAGAGGGGAGTTCAGGGGTATATAATGGTTAGAAAAACCATTATCCCCGAATATGTATGGCCACTATTGATGGAAAATATCCGGTGCATGGTTAGTGCACAGTTTGGCCAACCATGCACCTGTTAAAAAGTGGAAAAAATTTCTTTTTTCATTCTATTATTTTGAAAGGATGATCTTTTTGTCCTCATTTGTTTTTAGTGGAATGCGTTCCATAGAGATCCCTCCAATCCTCTTTCTTGTATTTGAATTCATTACTTCAAATGGACTTTGATTCGAGTAGCATCCATCACATGGGATCACCACCTGTAAGAGATTTAATCCATTTACTTCCTTCCTTTGTTTATCTCTCCATCTATGGTTTTATTTTGGTTAGAGATCATATTCTTTATTTTTATGGAATTTTTCTATTCTTACATTTTCTTTTGATTCATACCAAACCATGGGCCATTATTAGAGTAGTGTTCCTCTAATTCTATAAGGTAGGTGGTCTTGTGATTATCCCTAAAGTATTATTTCTTTATATTAATATTCATGATTCCACACCCCGTATTTTCCATACGTTGCCATAAAAATACACTTAAACCTTGTTTAATGTGTTATCCTTGATATTAATGACCTTGTAACACCTTATTCTTATTAGTATAGGACCCCATTGACTAATTCCACCCCATGATGGGTGCCAATGGAATTTACCTTTATATTATAATATCTCATGTGACCAAACCACCACCATAGTTTTTTTGGCTTGGTATTTAAAATAATTGACTACAATGAATTGAATAGAAAGTGAGTGGGATGAACACATCATGTGATTTTACATAAATAATGGTTTTTGAGTTTATTTAAGTGAAATGATAATGAACTATAGACTATTTATTGGCTCTTAATTTAGCCTTTTTTAATTCTAATTACTAATATGATACTTGGAAATAACATCCCATAAACTTGTGATACTCAGTCATTAAGACTCTTTAGATATGATACTTGGTAATTGAATACCTACTGATATGATATCATACCTACTGATATGATACAAGGGAATGTAATCCCTACTGATATTATACTCAAGTATGGAGTTCTTTATGATTCATGATACTCGAACATGGTGTCTCATACAACTTTATGAGATACCAGTGAATAAAAATGGACACATGAGTTATTACTTGGGTCTTGGATAGCACTATATATATATAAATGGTTATAAGAGTCATTATGTGTGTAGAGAATATATATACATACATGCATACACACTTACACATATATGTTCATGTTGAAATCTATTTAGAGGATTTCTTAGTAGGGGCCGAAGCAGGTAGTGTCAGCCTGATGTCCTTATGGAACTAGAGACAAACCTTTATAGTTTAAATTAATACATTAACTTTATTATATCTTTACATTGATTGTGTTATATGCACATTCTACATAGTTATAGATTCCGTTGTTGGTGTCCTACTAAGTATATCTCACAACCTGTTTGGGCCACCATTTGGAACCCAGAAATAATTCATAGATACAGGTAGGGACAAGGGAAAGCATCTAGTCTTGGATGCTTTATTGATAAATTAAATTGATCTTGGGAGAATGGTACTGATCCATGACTCATGATTGAATTGGATAGTTTTTTTTTGTATTTTGTTATTTTTGTATACCTCTATGTCTGTATGCTTGTATTTTTTAATAGATTCATGACATACACATATATTTGTATATGGAACCACTTTTGGGTTGATGTATTATCACTATTTTGATGATAAAATTATTCTACACTTTTATCTTTTTTATTCTTCTACTATTTATTCATTATCTCACAGTTGTACTACTCTGACACAAGAAGATATAGTGTCCCCACTATATCTTTATAGACCCTTGATGCTAGTCGACACCATCTAGCATACAAGGAGGTGTACTTGAGGACATGTGACTAAACAAGTTGATGTACTTATGTGTGAACTAGGTTTGGGATGTTACAGAAACGTAATAATGATTTAAAAAAAAAATAAATATTCATAAGAGTAAATAATCATGAGCCATGTGTTGTCAATATTGATCTAAATAACCATTAAAAACTCATAGAAATAATAAATAGATTGTGTTGTTATCTTGGACCATTTTCTCCATATAAACATTATAAGAACCCTTATAGATGGGAAAAACTTACCTAGTTATAACCATACTATCTTTGGACTAATATGTTAACTGGTTTACTCCATCTTCTCTTAAGATTTACTTATATTCAGTCAACTCTATTTTAAGTACCCAATTTATTGGAGGGATATAACGGACCCACCCATAACATATATGAAAAATCATCTTAATGATCTGGGTTCCCACTATAATATATAATTCATAAATAATATCCATTTACCATATCATGAAAAAATAATTAAAATATCTCACTTTACAATATAATAGTAACCATTTTTTTCATTTCATGATTTACCCGTGGAAAAAAATGGGTTCCATGAAAATATATTTTAAACAATCACAATCCATCCAATGAAAGAATAAGGATGGAAACATTAAAATATATACCCAATGGAGCCTAGGTAAAATCAAGGGTTGTTATATTTTATTAATATAAATACCATTAAAATATTTTTAAAAATATTTTTGAGAAAAATACCATTTACATTTTGAAAATCACCTTAAAAAAACAAATTTCCAGTATATTTGTAAAAAAAATTCTTTGAAAATATAACTCTGAAACATATAAATTAATATTCAAATCCTTTAATTCTCATGATGGCGTGAAAATATATTCATGTCGTAAATGTTAAAAATAGTCATTCTTTTCAAACTTTTGTAAAGAGTGTCAAAAGTTACCCTTGTAGAAATATATTAAGAAATTGACTTTTAAAACCTTTTAGAAATTTGGTCAAAGATCATGTAAAATAAATTTAGTAAATCAGTTATTTTTTTCAATTAACATTATTGAAATCCTTTTATAAATTATGGATATGTGATAAAAATATTCCCGATCAAAAGGAAGATACAAGATCATAATCTCTAACAAACAACTTTCTTATTGTTTCTTCATTAAATAAGCGAGGGAATGAAAGAAAAAATGTATAACAGATTAATAAATAGATGAGAATAAAATATTTTTGGGTCAATAAAATAATATCATATGATTTTCCAAAGAAACCGTGAACGTAAAAAATCTCGAAAAGAAAGGAGATTGTAACATAATGCCTTCACTACTTTGTTAACTTTCAAATAAAAAGTCATTGAAATAAAGAGTATTATATGTGACTGTAAATACCATTAATTTAATTAATTAATATATCAAAATTTATTCATGTGTTATTAAGTACACCATATATTGAAATGACGGTGTATGGCATGAAACATGTATCAAGAGAATGAGATTGAGAGAAAGAAAACCATTGCAAAGATCATAACTTTTAAAGTAATAATTAGTCAATGAAGTAAATAATTAAAAATATTTAAATCCTAATAAAACAAGTTAAAATTTAGAATAAAATAATTTATATATAAATTCACATATAATCTTGTCATAATAAAATAAATTATATAGAAATATAACCTAATGAATGGAAACTGAATTAAGAAACCCCTTACTGCTTTCGTAACTTCCAAATCAAACCCATCAGATGAATTAACATGAATTGTAACTTAAAATACAATTAATTATGATAGATTAATTACATAAAATTTAAAATTGTAGTATATAAACCAGAAAAAATAAATTACATGTATATCATTAAAACATGGTTCAATAAATGGAAATTGATATGAATTTCCTTACCCCGAGTCCAGAATTTCTATGTATGTCCTTTAAATCATGTATAATAAACTTATATAAATTATTCACTTTTTAAAAAACTTTTTTGGGTTTATTAAATTTTCATTTCATTATTTTTTTATTTTTTTCCATGTAAAATTTAATTACATAATCGATTAAGTCAATATCATGTGTTTTGAGGACGTTCGATTAATAGTATCAAAACAACATTGATATGATGACCATGGTCGAAAAAGAAACTGTTCCATCATCTAAATAATAAATAGAATGAAATAATTAGAATTTTTATATATTAATTATACTTTTAAGACAAACCATGAAATATATTTAGGAAAAATGACTTCTGTTATACTTATGGAGATGGCAGGCCCAACAGATGCATTAGTAACGTTACCATTTTTTAACGAACATGAGAAAAAGAAGGTAAACATTATTTAATATTTAAATAATAATAATTATTTCATAAATATATTATTCTCTCTTTAAATACACGTATATTTTCCATCCATGTTATGCAGTGATAAAAAATGAACCACATTACTTTGTGGAGGTCCTAATTCACAAGTACGCAGGAAAAACATTATCATATTTCAATGGATGGAAATGTAAGAAAATAGATGATATATTTTATTTATATAATTATAACTATTTCATTAATATCATATATATATATAGTAAATTCATCATTATAAAAAGTCATGATAGGTGGTGATGGAGAATGAATTACATTGGTTCGTGAGGCGGTGGTCTGTCGTACACACAAACGATGGTTTCCTTCAAAAAATTTGATAGAAGAAGGATATTGGTTAAGGTTAGTCCATTAACATAATAACATATCAATATATGGGTGATACTAATATTATTATTTCAAAATGAATAAAATACTTTTGAATGAGGTATAAGAAGAAATAAAACTAAAACATTCTGTTAAAAGTTATACCTCTTCTTCAGAAAACAACCTTTGTCTTATACCTTAATCCCTCTATGACCGGTATTATACCCAAAAAAATACCTCAATACTATTGATGCATATTTTAAGAGTTCTAAAAATGGGATTTATCTGTTGTTAAAAAGCTCTTATATTGCGAACGATGTTAAAAATTGACCTTTATCAACAGTAGTAAAAAGCACTAATAAAGGGCGGCTTTATCAGCATTTATTAGTGTTAATAAAGGATGGATTTAATATAACTAACAAATAGAACCGGTAAAAGAACCATTTTCCAGAAATTTATTTTAGAACTGATAAAAAATTTGAATTTTTTTTCAGGTACCACAACCCCCCTTTTCTCAGCGCTTACAACCCCCTTTCTCAGCCATTTCCACTTCTTAACCTGCTATCACACCCCCAACCAATAATATGTGCTTACAAACACCCATGTACTTCCTCAGTGCTATAAGGCCACCCCTAAATACCTTCTCATGATAGGACTTGATCCTATGACCTCCCTTAAGAATTTGAATTACCTTTACCACTCCATAAATCATGCTATGTTTTATATTTTACAATATTTCAACTTATTCATATATATTTAGAAGTTTGTTATATATATACACACACTTATAATTATTTAAATGTGTTATATATTAATATTCATGAATATATATTAGAATATAAATATAAATATAATTTTTTTAAAATACACCCATATGTATATATAAACATTATATATATATTTGTATAAGTATATATATATATATTCATTTATTATTATAATCTATAAAAATGGTTATATATTGTTTTATATAAAATAGATAATAACTAATTCTATATAAATTATGTAATTATTTTTAAATCCATTTTTTAAAATTTTCTATATAGAGAGATATAAATTTTATATATGAAATATATATTTATATGTCTATATACTTACATATATATTTATAAATATTTACATGTAATTGTTTATTTAGAAATAATTTTTTTATAATTTTTTATAAATATTTACTATAAATACATTTATATACTTTATTTAATGATAATGATATCTCTATAAAAGTTCATAGATATATATATATATATATATATATGTATGATCTATATACACAATATTGGTACAAATACACAAAAATACATATTTACACACACACATACACACTTATATTTCTCACATACACATACAAATAAATATATAAATAAATATATGTATGTATTTATTTATTTACATATATTAGAATGTGCATATAAAAATATATATTTTTATTAACACAAACATGTTTCTATATAAAAATTAATTGTATAGGTATATATATATACACATATTAATGAATTTTAGTAAGGTAAATAAAATGGATAAATTTTTACATTAAATAAAACGAAAAATAAATATTTATTTTCATTTGGTTTATATATATGAAAATACATTTTTATATAAATATTTTTAATGGTTTACATATAAAATGGATTTCATATAAGTAAATATAAGTAAATATGTATATTTTTAATTATAAATAAAAGTACATTATAAAAAATGACAAATTTTCCAAGACATAAAATCTATATGAATATAATCCCACGGAATTTTTCAGTATCCACTAATAAAGGACAATAATACTCTCTTAAATAAAGATGAAATACAATTAGATATTTAAAAAGTAGGGTATCCCAACTAAAAAAATCAGTTTTGGTGGTATTATGAGGATTTTTCACCTCAAAAAATTGTTTTTGGGGACAATCTTGAATAAAATTGTGTATATATATCTGCAAAATATTTGATTCGATTTGTGGTAGAGTCCAAAAAGACACCCAAATAATATTTTAAAGTCATTGGATTTTCATGTAATGTTTCTAACTTATCGTAGAACATTCATTTCTTCCACTATTTTTTATTTCATTCAATTGTTACTAGATGTATATTACATGATATTAACTATCAGACTAAAAATTAATATCATTTTTTAATTATTTTATAATCTATTTTCAATAAAAATTTCATATATTAAGCGTTAATGCGTATTTATCATTATCTAAATCATATTTAAAAAATATATTATATTTTTATCAATATAAATATATAAATATATTAATTTATTATTCTTAATTGAATATAAATTTTTAATGAAATATATCTTTATCAGTTCTTGTAAAAATGTAGGGACCCAAAGTTTGACGTATATATACATTACATTACTTTTTCGGAATACTTAATACATAACAAAAACAGACACCAAAGGACTGTAATAGTTTAGTGCCTTTGGAAACATGGAATATAATATTCTAATCTTGGTGAAAGATCTTTAACATATCCCATAAAGATCTTCCCATTTTCTTACCTAAAACATTTATTTATATCCTAGTGAAAATGAAACATAAAAAGGGGGAGCTCAAATGCTCAGTAAGGTTAACCATAGAGAACTTAAAACAATCCATAAACACACGAATACAAAAACTTCAACATAAAATCTAAACATCAAAATATTGAGCAAAGACATAAATCTTGGATGTATGTAAGGAATATATCATAAAGGAACATCAATAATGATAAAATAGCATTGGAATAAAAAATGTAATTGTGGAAAACCATTAAGCACATGATATGATTTCCATAGTTTCCAAGACATTGCTGCCAAGACCATCTTAGTGGAGAAAGTCCCTTTCTGAATCGAGTTCACTCCTCGTTCCAGTCCTGTATCACTGAACTCGATTAACTTACCATTCCAGCCATGTCTATCTCATGAGATATAAATCGTTACCCAATGCATTGGATGGAGATATAGGTCCCACCCATATCATATTGAAATCATTCTTATGTGTGCCAAAACATAAACATAAATCATTCATCATAACCCAAAGAATAAAATGGGTTTCATAAACATCATCCCATCCTAACATAATCTATATAATACAAATGGATATCATTTCATCATAAGAAAATTGGAACCACGTAAATCATAGAGACATTATACTTGAAACATACACATATGAAATAATGTCATCTTTGATGGAAAATGGTTTTGATAAAACACTTGAAATGAATTCTTGAGGAAAATATACTTTCTTCTTCAAAATAATTTTCTTTTCACAAAATGCCATGAAATTTTAAAAGAAAAGGATTTTGTAGTAAATATTCAGGAAATATTGTATAGTAAGATTCATGAAAATAAGGTGTTATAAAACCGTAAAAATCTGTTCATTCCGTATAAGTTAAAAAAACATTCTCCTCGTACTTTAATCGAAAAAGTCAAAAAGTACCTTGTATGGTAAACAAAAGAAATATTCCTTCCATACAATGTGGTAAAAGTAAAAAAGGGGTAAAAATGAATTTAAACATACATGGAAGAAAATTAACCATTTTATGAAAACATTTTGAGAACATATGGACATGGATAATAAACATAACCCCAGTAAATACATAAGAATAAACAATCTCGGTTAAGAATGAGATTAAAATAATTATCCCTTACAAAGATCTTTTTGTAAATAAAATAGATCACTTATGTGTATTCACTATAGGGTCACATAAATAATGTATAAATATGTGATAAGATATAAAAATTCCTTTCTCACATAATCAAATAACGACATAAACAAGAAAGGGAAGATAAACCCAAATAACGGAAATTGGGTTAAGAAGTTCCCTTACCTCGTGTCTGACTTGACTCAATCATTCTTTAATCTCCTTAATAATTAACCAAAGTTAATTTCTAATTTCTTAATAAACTTTTTCAAGTTTATTATTCCTTTTTTATCACTTATTACCATGTTATAAACATTATGTAACTATTAAAGTTAATAACGTTCGTTTTGTCGATATTCGGTACTTGAGTCAAAAATGGACTTCTTCTAATTACATTTTGTTCATGTGGTCAAAGGTTAATTATATCTAGAATTATATTCATGATTTATATATCATATATATCATATATATCCAGCATATACATGTATTTATAATAGTACATAACATATGGAGGCAAGAAATGAAATGCACCGTTCATAGAGACGGTAAGCCGTACATACGCATGAGCGCTACTTGCATTTCTATTTCTTATTTTAATGGAATTAAAAACTAATGATACATAGGTATGTTATAATTCCAGTATAATATCATATATAATATCATTAAATCTATCCTTTATACATTCCACATAAGGCATTAACGAATCACATCACTTTGAGGGGGCGGTAGTCCGCACTTCCTCAAATGAGATTATCGTATTTACCCACTATGGAAACCATAAAGGCTTGATATAATTGGGAATTAAAGAAGCATACGAAATTCATAAAAATAATATATATCATATATAAATATAGTTCCATCATAATGTTCACCATGAGAGGCGGTAGGAGAAAATCACACAATCATTGTTTCGTGAGGCATTAGTTTTCCATCCACAGAAACATTATGTTATTCATCCATTAGATGGAGGTGTGTGTAAGTATAGTTAGAATAATTATAATAAAATAATCCTAGTATATTTAGGATACTGGTGTTGTTATAAAATAAAGAATTAAAAATAGTTTATGGGTTGGAGAAGTATTCTAAAAGAAAAATATTTAAGAGAAATTGTTACCTTTAATTTGGGTAACTTCCTTTGGTTTGAAGAAAAAGGACTTCTTGAAGTGCCTTCTGACTAAGGTAAGGATTATAGGGGGAGGAGAGGGATGTAGGGAGAAAATTGGGTAGAGTTTGGATGATCCAAATGGCTTTATAGTTGTGAGGAATTGGATAGAAATGCTCTCCTTTTATAAGGTGTGGAGAGGCTCTTTTGGAAAGTGTGAAAATATTATTTTATTATAAACTTATATTCGGTTTAAAAGGCCCAAAAATCATTAAAGATGAAGAGAAAAAGAATTATGGATGATATAAAATCATCCAATCATAATTGTACATGTTTTGGAAAATATTTTAATCATTATAATCTTATTTATTTAAATCATTTATTAATGAGGTAAATACTGCACCATTATTGTGTCATGAATAATTTAATTTATTTGATGTCTAAAAATTATAAAAAAACACCATAATGTAGGAAATATTTTTATATTTTCAATTAATATTTATAGTCTAAAATATAATTTATATAACACCTTGTAAAAATTAAATACTAAAATATTTTTGTTAATGTCAATTTTGTCTTTACATTAAATTAATTAATCCAAATTGTCATTATCACTACCAAGTGGCTCAATAGGGTCCCAAAATCGACCCAAGGATGCCCATGGTCGGCCACTACTCATCCAATAAGGTTAGAAAAAGTTTTAAAGAAATTTTTAATTATTATAATACCCTTTTAACCATGAATTACCCTATTTAACTTTAACCATAGTAAATAAAAGTCAAACATTACTATTCACCAAAAAATATTTTAACCATGTTGAACCAAATATTACTTCTTGATAACAACCATGTATGTAGGATTTTTGAAATTCAATTCACAGAAGTGGTAAAATTTCATTTAAATGAAAGAGTCAGTTTTTTAACTACCACTAAGTGGTTTCACTATTCATAAAAAATTGAAGATTTTCAGAAAAACACCAAAAATTCAGCCTAAGATACATTTGATATTCCAAATTCAAAAATGATGTCTATTTTTCCAAATTTAAAACATAGAAGTTGAATTAATTAATTTTAAAATTATTTCCCGTTATCAAAACAAATAGCGTGTTTTTAAGAAACAATAACTATCAAAAGATTGACACTTGTTTATGTCCAAATTCAAAGTGAAATTAATTCCAACAACCAAAATTGGATTAAATGGTAAAAATATATTCTAATGAAACTTTAAAAACAATTAAAAATATAATCTAACCATATAAATTATTGAGATGAGAAAAAGTTGTTTTTAATTAAAATATAGCTTGTTTTTACTATTCATTAAAATATGAAAGTTATCAGCATAATATGAAAAATTTATCATAATTAATTTTTTATATCCTGATTCCAAGGAAGAATTTTATTTTGTCAAATTGAACTTATAAAAATGTCAAAATCTAGATTTAAAATGGGTGCTCCATCAAAAGGCGGCTAAATTGCATTTTTTTAAAAATACTTATTTTACCCGAAAACTTTATTTTGTTCTCATACCATGTTCTAGAAAATATGTAAGATGAACAATAATGTTATAAAATTCTAAATTTAGTTAATAATATTCATAACGGCTAGCCCATAATAATATTATAATATATATCAATGTTTAGTGAAACCCAGTATTGCGTACAACACACGCTATCGAGGAAGGTCGCGATTGTGTGTAATGCAAGACAAGTCAGGGTTTTGTGTAGTGAAAGACTCCTTTGTTGTTGTGTATAATAGAATCCAACCATATTTCATTTATACATTTAATATATATATATATATACAGTCAATGTTGCGTAGAATAAATACTATCAAATGAACTTGAAATTGTGTGTAACACGTTCCAAGAATAGTGTTGCGTATACTGCAAGCTAATACGGTCTTGCGTATAGCGCAAGATAGTCTTTGTGTAGCGCACAAAAAAAGATATGAAAGAAATTAAAAAGAATAAATCTCATAAAATCTTGGGGTGTTACAAAAAATGTGAGGATAAAGGGGGGCCATCATCAGTGCTAGTAAAAATGTGCTAATAAAGCCCCCCCTTTATCGATAGTTTTCTAAGAGTGCTGATAAAAGACCCTCTTTATCAAAACTTTTTTTACAGAATTAATAAATTCTCCCCTTTATAAGTGATTTTTTATTAGAACTGATAAAGGCTTCCCTTTGTCACTACTTTTTATTAATTCTAATAAAGGCCCCCTTTATCAGTGATTTTTTTAGAACTGATAAGACCCCCTTAATCAATAATTTTTATCATTGATAAATACCCCCTTTATCATAACTTTTATCTAGAACTAATAATTCCTAGTTATGGATAAATCAAAATTTTTATATCGCCTTCTGTAAATTTGGAAACAATAGTGAAGGTAAAGACTATTTATACCCATATTAAGGAAAATAAAACTAGACAAAATAAAAATACTGATAAAAAAGGAAATATTTGGAATTTAAAGTAGTAGATCTAGTTTTCTTGAAATTATATACTTGTAAAAAATGACATAAGGTTTAGTAAGAATGGAAAACTAAGCTCCATGTACATCGTAGCTTTTTATATTTTGAATATAATTGGGTCTATGTCTTAACAATTTTAAAAGCCATGTAGCCACTCTAAAGTTCATGTTGTGTTCCATATCTCTTTTTTTAAGAAGTACACACCATATCAAAATCATGTAATCACCTATGATAAAATAAAATTAGAAAATTATCTATCATACTATGATGATTCTATCTTGATTATTGACACTACAAAAAAAGTCTTGTGGGATTGAATGACTCAATTGGTAAATGTATTTGGAAGAAATACTAAGGTTGAAGATGTGATATGGGAAACTGAATAAGTTATGATGAATAAATACCGAAATATGGTCATGAAGTGAAATTTTGAAAATTTAAAGGATGAAATTGTTATATTAGGGAAGATTATAGCACCTGATCTTCAATTATAAAAAGATTTTCTTTCTAGAGAAATAATAACACAATTCACATATTTTTATTCCTAAATGTGATTAAAAAATAAATTCTAGAATTTTATAAATTGAAATTGATTAAATTTATTTAATTTTTCCAAAAATCATATCAAAATTATGTTAGGGTAAAATTTTGGGATTTTCATTAGAATATTGATTTTTTTCTAGTGAATAGTTGAAAATAAAAGGTTTTATAAAACCATCATTTATATTTATTGACAGAGCCCCATTATATTTTATATTTGATCATAAATTAATATAAGTATCCTCTATTTATAAATAATATAATTAATTAAAAAAATTTCAACATTTTTTTTATATTTTTATAACAATACTTTTAGACTTATAATGGAATTTTTTAGAAAACAATGTTTCATCCTGCTTTTAGGGGATTATTATAAAATGAATTTCTACCACTTATAGAGATTGAATTTGATAAAATGGATTCAATAATTTTAATTATAATAATTAATATTAGTTAATAAATTCCACATAATATTTTTTCATAATGAATAAAAAATAGGAAAAATGACCTATATAATTTTTTAAGTAAAGAAAAATTAAAAAATGTCACCCTCTTACTTTAAAATTTCAAAAATATTTTTTTATATGGATAAAATATGTTGTGAAATAATATTAATGGTTATTTTTAGAATAATGAAATTTTTTTCATGATTTTAATTTATTTCAAATTTTTAGCGATTATATAATTACATTAAACACTTATACAATGCTGATAAAATGCCTGTGCAAGCAGTGAATAAATCAAGGTAAATAATTTTGAAAACATTAAAAGTAATATATTTGGGATTATTAATTGTTAAAAAAAAGTTTTATTATTAATAATAATTTAGCATTGACAGTTAACTGGTTTATATTTTATTTTCATTACTATCTTGATGTCTCTAATTTCAAATTAGATAAATAAGGTAAAAAATGTCATTAATGATATTTTATATTAAATAATATTTTATTAAATTATTTAAAAAACATAAATATCAATAAAGAGGACAAGTATGATTAGAAATGGTCGAAAATGTCATCATTTGGCCATTTTTGATCCACTTTCACCTTATAAGTAAAATCATTACCCTTTAATATTGGAAAAGTAATTACCACAATTAAAGTTAGAATTGGTTAACTAAGAGGTTAAACAAAAATATAAGGATTAAAATGATATATAATGTAATATCCTAAGTTTTTCTTGAGGTACAAGTATCTTTAATTTAATTTTAAATTTTTTTTATGGTCTAATGTGAATACCCTTTTAGGTTATGGGTGTATTAGGGGTGTCCATGGCTTGTTCATATCTCGTAATAGAAGTTTTTGAGAAAAATAGGCTGGCTTCAAGGTTATTAGAAACCATGTGGATAAGGCCTCACAGTTACTACTAACTTTGAAAGGCCTAGATAGTGGGATGAAAGATCCATCATGGTTTTTCAAACAGTATGAATGGAGGCGATACTCGTGTGGGGAAGCTACAATTTTTAGCACTACCAAAATGCATGGTTTGCACATAGTTAGTCAAACCCTACATAGTAACCATGTGGGTTCCCCCTTAGCATAGCCAAGGGCATATAGTTGGTAGACAATTTTTCCAACCTTGTAACCATATTTTTCAGCACATTGAATTTTGGTAAAATTACTGTTTTCTATTAAAAAACACATAACCTAAAATCCATTCTCATGTTTTCATCCATTGGAAGTGGGTCTTATTGGGAGAGCTCTTTTGCAGAAAATTGGTAGATTTTGAAGCTTTTATTTTTTCTGAACATGGAATTGTGAACTTTTGGTCTTTTTGGATTCACATTGGTGAGTATTACCTTCATTTTGTTCTATTTTGTATTTGACTTGGTATCAGATGAAAAATTTAGGTGCAAGATAAAATGCTCTCATTTCTTGGTTTTATGTCTGTTCTTATTTTTTATCCTGATCTGAATCAAATCAAACGTTTACACTGGATGATCACTCAACTAATGTTATTTAGTGGGTGGTATGTACTATTTTCGAGTGGTTTGATGCTTTGTATAACTAGTTTTAATAGTGTGGAAAATTTTAATTTCTCACATCACCCCTAAAATTAATTTTTACTTGAATTAAATGCAATAGAACCTGGTAGGGATTCTCACTAGTTTTTTGAGACTTGTTGAAGGTTGTTTCCCAACAAAGGTCACCCATGGGTTGTGCCTTTGATATTTCTCTTTTTTATACCATCTTTGGTTTTTTATTTTGATCTTACTTAATTAGAGGAAGCCCATTTATTAATTAATTCAATTAAATTGATTGATTATAAGATTTTATGCCTCTTTTCCATGCTAAGCATGATGTTTAGTTGTTTAATTGATTTTTTGTTAATTTTTATATGAGTGGGTAAACAAATGGAAATTTAATTTAATGTGAATTTTTATATGTGTAGGTAAACTCATGTACTGTGAATTATTGAATGAGATGAATTGAGATGGTAGTGGATGCCTTGGTTGGTATACATTAGACCCCAACTCCACCATATGGCTTGTATGTTACTCTTGGATCTTGATAGCCGTTGTGGACACCGTGGCTGTGATTTCTCTTCAGGTATTGATTCCATGGGAATCCATGGGCCTTGTTTCCACTTAGATATAGTTTGTTTGGGATCTTAGTGTACATGGTCTATTGACTTGCTATTTGGAACCGAAACTAATTCTATCCAAGTTTCCATCAATATGATCCTGGGACTCGATGAGGATTACTTGGTTCAATACACCTTGGATTTTGCCTTGTGGGGTCTGATATTTATCAATATATATAATGACCATGGTAAATGTGACATGCTTGATTATATGTCTTATATTTGGTAAATGCGACACTTCTAGTTATACAGGGCATCCGTGATTGAAATGAGATATATGTTATATGCAATGGACATGGGTGATGTGATATATTGTGTATATACAGAATGATGGTGGTGTTTAATTACTTTGTGTGAATTATTCCTTGTTATATAAGCTTGACACATGCTTTTAAATGAGCCTTGTTTGGATTGAAAGTGTCACTTACGATTATTAATTTTCCCATTGGTATTTTACTTATATTACTATCATATATGTTATATTTTTCGCTCAAATTTATCTTATATTTCATAGATAGTTATTTTTATAGACAAATTGGGTGGTTACTTACATGTATTGTATCACAAACCTTGTTTAGGATGCTATTTGGTACCTGAACAGACTATATGAATGAAGGTAGGGATCGAGGAAAGATCCCATAGTTCAATGCTTGACTTTGTTCCATGTAGGGGGGAGGGGAGCATGAGATCAATATGAGGCTCATGATTATATATGGAGATTTCACCATTTAGTTTTTTTGGTATTTTAATAAATATATTTAACCATGCTTGTATACCTATTTTGGATGCTCTATAGATATATGACATGATTATCATTGTATATGAGATTAATTCTAGCATTACTGTTATATATACATGTCTGGGATGTTATCATAGGCATGATATTTAGTTATTATATCTACTTCCACTATTAACTATTCTTGTTATACAAGTATGTTACACTTTGGTAATGAATGAATAGTCTCCCCACATACACACCCAAGTCCCTTGCTGCTAGTCGGCAGCCTATGGCATTCATGGTGATGCGCTTGAGACCATGTGACCAATCAGTCTTGGGGAATCGTACAGTGGACAACGGGTCCTAAACCTTATAAAGTGTTACAAGAGTATTTATTTTTATGATTTGATTTAATATTTGGTGACAATATAAAGGGATAATAAAAAATAATTATTTGGTAATGAGTAGATCCTGGGAGTAGCTAACCCACACATAGGAAAAAGAAACATTTCCTTAAATAGAAATTATGTTTTCAAAATTTTAACAATTTTAGTTGATTTGATTCCACCATTTGGTGATGCACTATAATTGGTATGTTATCATTGATATGATTGAGAATTATGTTTTTTTGAAACTCAATTAAATGTGGGTATTCCATCTCATGCATCATTTTAGTCACTTTACAACATTCAAGTTCCACAAATTATTCCATGCCATATAGGATGCATTACTTGTTTGTGTAATGCTGTGATATGTTCCATGATAGATATACCTACTGATTTTATAGATGATTTATGCAGTGGGTTGGGAAATGTGGTTGGTACTTTGAGTGTGTTCCATAACCTATGTAGTGTTTTCCTAATTAGGAAACAGACAACACCCTAATCTACCAATTATGTTATGTTTAGTCATGGAACATGAGTCACATGGAATGGAATATGTTATAGTGTGTATTGAGTGGATTCCATATTTCAATTCATGAAGAGTATGAGCTCTTATGTATAGAAAGCAGTGAACCATTTGGTTTAACATTTTAAAATGAGTTTCAAATGAATATGAATTCAAAATGGAAATTGAAATGTGAAATAGATAAAATGACCTAAACCCGACTTTTGAGAGGGTAGTAGGCAGTGTCTCTACTGACTTTTACACCTATTTCTTTTTACCAGTACTAGTTTTAGGAGCAGGTTGAGTGGTAAAATCTGTTTTTAAGAAGGTTTTGTCCTACCCAATGATTTTTTTGATGAACCTTTGATATCAAATCATTCTGAGGAGTTTTATTGGCATTGTTCATACATGACACAATGATGTCCTCCAGTCATACGCCTGGTTGGTGACGATGAATATACTAAGAAGGTGGTCGGCTACGGGCTACTGATGGTTCCTTTTATAGTGCCAACTATGATACCAATGGTTTTACCAGACATAGGTTATGAGATATAGTTTTGAGAGAGGTTTTTCATCTTTAAGTATACCTTTTAGGGAGAAACATAACCTATGTCTATGGATGACCTAACACATGTGTTCGTGCATCAGCATCCTCCCACATTTTCGGGGGATGGTGGTCCACATGTTGTAGAGTTTTGGATTGAGGATACTTTTTTGATATTTGAAAATATGGAGACACCTCGTGAGAGGGGATTGATGCTCATGACTTACATGATTCGAGGGGATGAAAGTAACTGGGGGTATTTTTAACCATGATGAAAGGCTACGACATATTATTTGAATTGATTTTGAAAATTGTTTTTATAACTACCTTTACCCTGAGTCTCAGAGAGAATATCGAGCTAGTGAGTTTATGCATATAGAGTAGGGAACTATGAAAATTAGGGAGTGTCATTCATGATTTATAGAGATTTAGTGTTTTGAATCAACATACCTTATTGATGACCTATCTAGGGTGAGAATCTTTGAGGAAGGTCTTCGACTTACTATTCAACCTCTGGGAAACATGGTTAGGTTAGTGATGATTAATGATATAGTAAATCAAGAAATAATTATTGAGAGGAACCTAAGGGAAGATAGGGGTAGAGAGTAGAGAAGTGTGGTATCTTGACCTAGTAGTTTGACTTCTAGTGGTTGGAAGTGATGTTTTGATGCTTCCTGTGAGATGAGTGCTAGCTAGTTCGCTAGTGCTGGAAGTGTAGTTTTTTGTCATCAATGTAGCATATGGGGACATGTGAGAAATTAGTGAGATCATCACCTAGTCATGTTTAAATATTGAGTGAGGATATTCCATGGGAAACATTTTTGCAGGACCTTCCCTCCACCAGTGAGTGGTAGGGGGTCATCTCAACACCACGTTTTGCAGTGGGTTTATCACCTACATATCTGGATGGGAGCTAGTGTATTACTGATCATTCAAGACATGGTCGTGGTGGTCATGGATGAGTTATCCATACACCATTTGTACTTAGACAAAAAAGTGGGATTTCAACAAGTAGTGAGGTTGTGTCCTAGGGCCACAGTTTAGGCCAGATCTATTTTGTGCAGCCTACCCCCAAGGAGAAGGGAGATGGACCGTCTATGGTGAGTGGTATGATTTTAGTATCCTATAACCTTATATATTATCTCTTTGATATAGGTTGATAATATAGTTTATATATATACATATGGTGGGATTCCTTGGGATTTTTATTGAATTTTCTAAGTGAATTATGAAACTTGACACTCCATTGGGTTCATAAATGAGGATGTGTATCAGTGTAGGGTGTTCTCCATTGATACAGGTAAGTTTTTATTCATCTAAAATTTTATTTTCCACAAGATGATTGGGGTTGACTTCATACTAGGAATATTTTGGATAGTATTTTATCAATCCTAAGTTGACTTCTATAACTAGAGGGTGACATTTACATCCCCATATGTTGTATTTTATATTCACAAGGTTGAATGGAATGTCTAATCAATCCGAGAGGGACCACATCATCAGGGGTTAGGCATGATGAAAACCCATATCTCTAGTTTATATTTGAATTATCAAGGAGTGCATCAGGAAGTTTTTTCTCCACTATTTTATCATTTCAGGTATTTTTTCCCAAATTTCTTTTATAGATTACCTCCTAAGAGAGAGATATTGAGTTTTTAATTGTGCTAGTTCTAGGAGCTACACTGGAATCCATTCCTCCTTACTGGATGGATAAAATAGATTTGTAGGATCTCATTTGGTAGCAAGAGGGATTGGATGACAATGGAATTATTTGACCTAGTACTTATCAATGGGGTACACCAATATTTTTTTTGAAAGATAAGGATGATACTCCCAGGATATTTATAGATTATTGAATGTTAAACCTGTTAGAAATTATGAAACAATATTCCTTTCAATTGATAGATGAGTTGTTTGATCAACTATAAGGAGTTTGGGTGTTCTCAAAAAATTGAATTGATATCCAGATACCATCAGGTGCGTGTTTTAATTTCATACATACATCGTGCAACCTTTTTTAGTAGGTATGGTTAGTATTAGTATCTGGTTATGACATTTGGCCTCAAAAATTCATGATATGTTTTCATGCCACTGTTGAATCGATTTTTCCACCATTATCTGGATTTGTTTGTGGTAGTTTTCATTGATGATATCTTGGTGTATTTTCACAATCAACATGATAATGACAAACATCTTGAGATGTTTATTGATATACTAAGAGAGCATAAATTATAATCTAATATCACAAAGTGACAATTCTAGATTGATAATATTGACTTCCTTGGTCATATTATCTCAGATACATGAGTATTAGTTGACCTTGAGAAAGAAAGAGGTGTAGTTTCCATAGAGTATCTTAAGAAAATATTTGGTATATGGAGTTTCTTGTGTCAAGTTTGATATTAAAACAATTTCATATAACAATTAGCACACCTATTAGTGCTAAATAAAAGATTGACTAAGAAGGGTGTGAAGTTTATATGGTTAGATTTTCATGAGAAGGAGATGAAAGAGAGACTGATTTAAACACCAGTCATGATTCTGCCAGGATAGGGCAGAAGCTACACTGTGTATTACGATGCATTAGGAATAAAACATAGTGTTGTTATGGTGTAGGGGGATAGAGTCATGGTTTTTGTATCTTTCTAGCTAAGGCCACATGAAAAAAATTAACCAGTACATGATCTTGAGTTTCGTTAAATTTTATCTCTGCCATTCTAGAAATAGTGGGGATGAGTCAAATATTAGATTTGGAGGTCCTAGTTCCATGGGAGAGTGTGGTAGGTTAGGACCCGCCTTCTAGTTGGACTATGGTTGAGGATGATATTACACATATCCATCTACATGTATGGGTTCAAGTGGACATACACGAGGAGATAATGGGGTATTTTCATGCCTTAGTTTGGGTTGTGCACCCCGATTTTACCAAGATGAATCATGATTTATGTCACCAATACTGGTGGCTAGGTATGAAAAGAGAGGTAGCATGTTTTTTCATGTGATGTTCCACCTGTCAGCAAGTGAAGGCAGAACACCAGTGACCAGCTATAAGAATACAATAGTTACCCATTCTTGAGTTTAAATGGGATAATATTGTGATGGATTTCATTACTAGTTTTTAGAGGTTGCCTTGTGGTAGCGATGCATTTTGGGTTGTAGTTGAAAGGCTTGCAAATGGTTATCATTTCCTACCAATGAAGGAGACCTTTAGTGTGGATGAGCCTAGTAGGTTTTATATCTGTGCGATTTTATGACTTCATGGGGTCTCCTGTAGTATTATTTTATATAAGGATTCTTGTTTTATGTCTCATTTTTGGTAGTGTTTTTAGAGTGAATTAGGTGTATTGGTGCTTCTAAGCATAGAATACCACCCTTAGTCTGATGACCAGTAAAAGAATATAATACTGGTGCTTGAGGACATGCTACAAGCATGAACCCCATATTATGGGGACTCTTGGGAGAGGCATATACCCCTAGTTGAGTTTTACTAGAAAAATATTTATAAGGTGACTATATAGATGGCACCTTATGAAAATCATTAAAGAAGTCCATGCTGATTTCCTCTATGCTAGTTAGAGGAAGTTGAGGTAGTTTTACTGGGACCACATCTCATGTAAGGTACCTATAATAATGTCTATTTGATTCAATAGTGGATGAATACTACAATGTCTTGATATAAATCTTACACTGATCACCGTAGATGGTCTCTAGAGTTTGAGGTCATAGGTTTGGTGTTTTTACGCATCTCACTAAGGTTGGTACATAAAAAGATCGAGATACATGGTAAGGCTTTACCATGAAATGTTGGGCCGATTGAGATACTAAATGGAGTTGGCCTGGTTGCCTATTAGTTTTAGTTACCTCATATGTACTAGGCCATGAATGGCGTCTTCCACATATATCAGTTGTTCCACTATCAGTCAGACCCATCTTATACTCTATAGATGAATGATATGGAGTTATAGGTTGATTCATCCTTTTAGGAGAATCTTATTCATATTTTTTATAGGAGAATGAAGGTTTTCAAAGGCTGGTAAGTTCATCCAGTATGGGTGCTATGGAAGTAAGAACATTTACAGGACTAGACATGGGAGTTTGAGTCAGACGTACATGCTAATTGGTCAGAGTTTTTCGTGGGATATTCTTGAATACCCTTGAAAGGTAATTTCTGAGATAAATTTATTTTAGTTAAAATTATTTTTATAACCTAATTTCAATAACCTTTGAGGTTATCGGTTTTTTGGTGGTGTTTGGGAATTATTCGGATCCCAGAACATGACTTTTTAGAAAAAACGGCCAGGCTACACGGTTAGTAGAAACAATGTGGGAAGGACACATAGTTACTACTAACCATTTAAGGCCTGGAAAATGGGTTGAAGGATCCCAAAAAGTTTTTCAAATCATGAAAATGGAGGCACATACCCATGTGGGGAACCTGAATTTTTTAGTGGGGCCAAAATTCTTGGTTTTCACATGGTTAGTCAAACCATGCATAGCTTTTCCACACCCTCTTTTTCAAAAATTACTGGCACATTATTGGCCCTGGCATCTTTAATATGATGAAGAATATTTGGGCTGGGAAAACGAACTTCTCAGCTATAAATGAAATAGTCCTCATCGTTATCCCCAAGATTAAGAAACCCCTTTTGACTCGGACTTTAGAACTATCGGCCTGTGCAATGTCTCGTACAAGATCTTCTCAAAAATTATAGTTAATCGGCTGCGTATATGGTTACCTGACATCATCTCAGAGAACCAATGCCCTTTCTTGGCTAAGATACTGATCACGGACAATGCCATTATTTCCCATGAAGTCTTCCACTCCATGAAAACACATTCTATTAAGAAAAGAGGAACTATGGCATGGGAAATGGATATGGCTAAGGCCTATGATAAAGTGGAATGGAACTTCCTCAGATTCGTGATGCTGAAAATGGGCTTCTGCACGAAATGGACAGATATGATCCTGCATTGTGTCTCTTCTGTCTCCTTCCGAATTAATGTCAATGGGGTGCTTACCCGATGCTTCTCCCCAACCCGAGGCCTTTGTCAGGGAGACCCTCTCTCACCCTTTCTCTTTATTTTGGTGGCTGATGTCTTTTCTAAACTCATTTCCAGGGTAACCTCCTCTCATAGAATTCACAGGGAAAAGGTTTGTCATGCTATTCCAATGGTTTCAAACCACTTTTTCGCCAATGACTACATTATTTTTTCTAGAGCAACCCACAATGAGTGCCATGCCATCGGCCTTGCGATTTAACAATATGAACAGGGCTCTAGGCTAAGCATCAATCACAGAAATTCAGAAGTCTCCTTCAGCTCGGCAGTTCCATTGTCCAAAATAGAAGAGCTATGTTCCATTGCAGGGATTCTTATGGTCTAAATACATCAAAAGTACCACGGATTACCCACAGTGGTTGGTCGATCAAAGAAAGAAATATTTGCAAATATTTTGGATAGAATTGAGAAAAACATCCAAGTTCGGACCCAAAAATAAATCGCAATATCCAGAAAGGAAACCCTCATTTAGGCGGCCCTTCAATCTATTCCCAGCTATTTCATGTCCATTTTCAATCTTCCTACTGCCGTTGTCAACCAGATCCACTCTCTCACTGGAAACTTATGGTGGGGTAGAAAGGATGGAAGGAATAAAACCCATTGGATCTCCTGACCAAAACTCTTCCAACCCAAATCCGAAGGTGGAATGGGATTCTGGGACCTCTTTCATTTTAATGAAGCACTGATGGCTAAGAAAGGATGACGCCTTATTAATCCTCTATCATCTCTCTGCGCGCGAACTCTCCATAAAAAATACTTCCCACACAAGGATTTCTAGGGATCCCATCATGGCCCCCGTCTCAGCTTCATCTGGAGAAGCATTTTGGGCTCTTGTAATCTGCTGAATAAAGGATTGGTTTGGAGGATTGGAGATGGCTCAATAGTTAATATTTGGACTGATACCTAGCTTATTGGAAAGGAAGATGTGAGGGATTCATACCCTATCCGTCCAGGTTCCGAATGTGCCACTGTCTGGTTCCTGTTTGCTGACTAGGGGAATGGGTGGTGCTTGGAAAAAATGTTCTCTTGGTTTAACAAGAGAGACAAAAGGATCATTTTGAGTATCCCCTATGTTCCGGATGTAGGCCCCGACCATCTCTTCTAGATCAATGACATCTCGGGATCCTACATGGTGAAATTAGGCTATCGACTCTCCCTTTGTACATATACTAATGAAGGGGATGAGGGGCCTTGGAAATCATTGTGGAAGCTCAATGTCCCCCAAAAAATCCGCCATTTTTGGTGGCAGGTTTGGACTGGCACCCTCCCTACCATGAACCTCCTTGCCTTCTGACATATGTCCAGTACAAATTCCTTCCCTTTCTTCCCGTACATCCCAAAATCTACCCTCCATGATATTGTACAATGCTTAGGGTCAAAGGAAGTTTGTACCAAATGGGGATCCCCTACTAATCTCTTCCTGAATGTGGCCTCGGACCTCACCTCTCTCCTGATGCAATGGTGCTCATCGTTTTCGCCGGCTAAAGTGGGCTCACTTTGTATCCTCGCCTGGATCATCTGGGTTCGACGTAATGATGCCATCTTTAATCATATGATTAGGCCTCACAGATTTTGGATTGAACGAGCGTCATCCTGAATTGCGGGCTGGCAGCACCACTCTGAGCAACAAAGTCCCTTTGGAACCCAGTCTTCCTCCCAACATTGGTGCCCACCACTAGAAGAGATTCTCAAGATTAATGTGGATGTGTCTCTCCACAAGGATGAACATGCTGGTCTCGGTATGCTGGCCCGGGACCACCATGGTAAAATCCTTGCAGCCAAACATGAATCACACCACGCGCTCTAGGAACCCGTAGTGGCTGAAGTGGTCACCATCCTTGTTGAGATGAAACTCGCTAATGATCGTGGATGGAAATCAATGAACCTCAAATCAGATTGCCTCCCCATTTTTAATTCCATCAACCTCAATGATGTCAGCCTTCAATCTTTTGGATCCCTCATCAGGACTATTCATTCCCTCCGTCAAAGCTTCACAAACGACACTTTCTCCTTCATCAAAAGGGAAGGTAACAATGCTACCCATAAACTGGAGGGTGCTGGCCCCCTATACAATGATCATCTCTGGCTAGACCACTTCCCCCTTGGTTATGTGCTTGTAACTCCGATGATCTTTGTTAGTTAATGAACTCATCTTTTGTCAAAAAAATAGGACTAGCGAATATTGGGAAAATTACAATTTTTCTATTTAAAATATTATAACATAAATTCAATTATCATTTCTTCTTATGTTGGTAGTGTCTCATGTTGGGATAGATTCTTTGAGGAAAAAAATGGTATATTTTGATCCCATTATTCAGTCCAAACTTGTAATTGAGCTCCGTGAGTCTCGTTGGATTTACTCTGGTGATTTTAGCATGAATGGCCCAAAGGGTTTCTTTTTTATTTTATTATGGATAATCCCCCTTTTAAGGGTTGAATGGGAACCCGTACATGACCCATAGGCCCAAGTCACAAGGCCCAACTGACCTGAAATACATGACCCAAAGGCCTTCTTTTTTATTTGTCTGTTCTTCATTTTTCACTTGATCTAATTTAAATTAGGATATTATACAAGATGGGTAGTATACTACGGACCGATGGTAGGAGTTTTATAATTTTCCTAAGTGGTTTGACGATTTATGGAGCTATATTCCATAGTTAGGGAAGTCATAATTTCTGAACTCACCCCTAAAATGAAATAAATGCTTTAATTAAACGTAATGGAACCTATTAGGAATGGCCACTAGTTTCTTGAGCCTTTCTGGTGGTGGTTTTCCCATACAAGGTCACCCATGGGGTGTGAATTTGAGATTAACTTTTTTTATATGACCCTTGGGGTGTGAATTTGATGTTTACTAGTTAGTGGAATCCCATTTATAAGTGAATTGAATTGAATTGATTGATTATGATATTTTCTGCCTCCTTGACATGTTAAGCATGATGTTGAATTATGAATTGATTTATCGTGAATTGTTATGTGGGTGGGTAAAATCATGGAAATATAAATGAATGTGAATATTTTTATGGGGGGATAAAATCATGTATTGTTAGTAATTGAAAGAGATAAGTTAAGATGGTAGTGGATTCCTTGGTGGGTATACCTTGGATCCTAACACCGTCAGTTTCATTGGATGTTACTCCTTGGATGTTGATAGAGGTAATGGATGACTTGGATGAGATTTATACTTGGGTATTGATAATGTGAGATGATTTGGGCCTTACTACCCCTTATATCTATCTTTTTTGGTCTCATAGTGGACACAAGTAATTGAGATGCTCCTTTGACCCTAGAAAAAGTCTAACAATATTTCCATCAAGATTCTCTTAGAACTCAATGAGGATTACATGGTTTACTATACATTGGACCAGACCTTGATGGGTATAACACTTCTAACTATACATTACAACCATTTTAAAAGTGACATTATTGATTATGCTGCTCGATCGTGGTAAATGTGACACTTCTTGTTATACGGCTCGACCATGGTTGACATGAGATATTGGTTATACGACATCATTGTGGGAGATGTGATATATTATCCATATATAATGGCCATGGTGTTTAGATACTTTGTTTTATTTATACCTTGTTATAGTATCATGATAATTTTTTTAGGTATCCTTGTTTGGCTTGAAATTATCACTTATAGTTATTAATTTTGTCATGTGAATTTTACTTCTATTACTATCATATCTGTTATATTTTTCACTCTAATTTAGATTATATTGGACAAAAAAGAGTTGTTGTAGACACATTTGGTAGTTAAATACTTGGATTATATCTCAAACCATATTTTAGATACCCATCCAGACTATTTGGACGTAGGTAGGGATCGAGGAAAGTGCCCGTAGTTCGATGCTTGACTTTGTGCCATGCTTAGGATCAGGGGTGCACGAGACTGAGATAAGGCTCATGATGCTATTTAGAGATAATAATTTTTTGTATCTTTGTTTTTTTATAAATGAATTGTAAAATTACTATATTCATGTTTTGGATACTTTGTAGACACATGAAATAATCATCATTGTATATGAGATTACTTCTGTCATTATTGTTATATGTACATGTCATGGGTGTTAACTTCTGTCTGATATTCATTTATTATATCTTCATCTTATATTGATTTTTATTTTTATATAACTTTGATAAACTATGTTAATGTTGGAATATTATCCCTACATAAACACCATAGTCCATCACTACTATTCGTCAGCCTCTACCGTTTAGGGATAGGTTCTTCTAGTCACATGACTAACCGGGATCAGGGAAACATTCAGTGGAATCCTAGTATGAGAAGTTACATATAAACCTATATTAATTTTATTATATTATTATATTTGTACCATAAACTCTTTATATTATAATTAATTTCATTTTGGAACCATTTTACATGATTTATAAACATATTATATTATAGTATTTAATTAATGTCGAAAAGTACCATTCCCCTCACATATTAAAGGGCACCCCTGCCATCTCTTAATTACACCATATTGATCCACATAGATATAAAAAACATGAAAAATTATCTTATAAACACCCCTATACTCAAATTATAAGTTCTTTTATTCTTAAAATAGCATTACAAGTGTATTTAAGAACAGATATAAGAGAGGTCTCTTGAAGAAGTTGTAATCATTTTTACGACTCTTTCAAATTCATTTATACTTTTACATCCTCTAAATCTATTGGAAACAAACTAAAATAAGAACTCAAGTATCATAAATATATCCATAATTTATTATTTTTATTGGATAGACATTTTCTATCTCTTTTCGAACCTATGAAATGTGAAAACATCATTCGTGTATATGTACGACTTACCATCTCCATGTAGTGGTGTAATTCATTTTTCAATACCACATTACCTGGATGGTTATAAAAATTGAAATAATGAATATATATTATATCCATGAAATAATTATGATTATTTAAATATAATATATCATTTATGTTCTTACCATTCCACTCATTAAAAAATTATAACCTTGCTTGTGTGTACATGTGGACTACCACCTTTATGAAGAGATGCAATTAACTTTTCATGTATTCCTTTAAAGTATGATTCTAAATATGTATATAATGAATAAATATTTTATTTATATCATTATTAACATTATATATATTATGTAACTATGATAAATATTTAGGGACTAAGACTACGAGAAAAAAACATACATGAAAAATGAAATAGTTAACACTTAGAAACAATGATCTTAAAAAATAATTGTTAATAAACATGTATTGGAATGTTATAAGTGGATCATATATGATATTATAAGTATGTATATGGGTTTTTTATATTATTATAATAATTTAATATTTAGTATACATGAGGCTAAAATCACTTACAAATCAAGTCAGACCGGAGGTAAGAGTTTTTTTCACAATCTCATCCTTATTCATGATTTTTTAGGTCTAAGTTTATGTTATAAGAATTATATGAAATTTAAATCTTAAACTAAATAAATTTTATTCTACCCTATTATTTATATGATATTAAAATATTAGTTCCATTTTAACCCTCATGGGCACTCAAAAAGACCAAATGAATGTTTTTAAGGAAAACCAACTTTATTTTTCTATTCTATCAAGAATATTTTTTTTCCATTTCCAAATTTTCTTTAAAATGTTTTAAATAATATTTTTAATTTTATAAAATTATTTATTAAATTCATTTTTACCCATTTTTTACTTTTTATAAAATGGTATAAATGGAATATTATTGTCATTTTCTAAACAAATCACTTTTTTTTCAAAAGTGCGAAAAAAATATTTGTTTTCACTTACACTGTATAAACATATTTTCCCACCACAATGGATACTAATTGATTAGAATATTCCTTTATAAATTTAAATTTTCCTTTTCAATAAAAAGTTTTTCCTGATATTCTGTAAATTTTCATATTTTAAAATAAGTTATTTCATAATGAAAAAGATATTTTACTCAAGAAATATTTCATTTATATTTTTAATGTTTTGTAATCAATTTTATTATTATTTAATAAATATTCTATTTTACTGGGGATATAATATTTTTATACCATCCACTGTATTACTTTGAATAAATTATGATCATTTTATAGTTATTAATTAGGGAAAATATTTACATTTCATATGATCATTTTTCAATAAAAATGTTTATGTTGATTATGTGTTGAATTTTTATTCACCCTTTCTATATGATGAATGGATTGGACTTAGTAAGTAATGGGTGATACCATTATATCCCCTTAATATATCTATAGGTCCCATAAAAAAAATCGTTTGGTTATTTGGCATACACCTTACCCATTTATGTATGTTTTTCCTAGAATAAGGCCTTGAAGGTAAGATTATGGTGTCAAAAATTATGCATTATATAATTATCAAACTTGTAATTATTATCCATGTGATTATTTATGTTGTAATTTTTCCCTCAATTTAGTATCCTTATATGGTATTAGTTATATGGAATATATTATTATTTTTTATCTCGACCATATCATTCATTTTTTATTTAGTTTATGATAGATTTTATTAGAAATTAATTTAGGTTAAGACATTAACATAATAACAACTCCATATATGGGAAATATTTTTTTATTATATCACAATGGTTAGAATATTTTTTTAATAAGGTAGAATAATAAATAAAACCAAAACAATTGATTAAAATATATATATCTTCTTCGGAGAGCATACATTTCTTTACCACTTAATCACTATAAGGTTTTTATTCTTCCAAAAATAAGACCTATATGATGTGTGTAGGTATGTTATAAAGGGATTGATATAGGGCTGGGATAAACTAAATTTCTCCAAAGGTTCAAGGAGGAGAGGAGCATAGGTTCCCTTTTATATGTGAGGGGAGGGGGACTCTTAGAAATACATAAAAATTTAAATTAATATAAATTAACTTTTATGGAAAAGTGGCACAAAATTTTTATATTTAAAATATCAGATAAAGATGAGTCTAATACTCTCATAAAATAAAATTTAGACATGTTTTGGTGATTTTTTTAACCATATATATTTATTTTATACTATATTGAGTTAAAAACATTGGATTCATGTCACACTTGTTTGCAAGAGAAAATGATTAATGCACCTTATCCTGAGAAAGGTGTAAGAGTCACTAAATTATGAGAATTGATCTCTACTATTGTATGTGTTCCAATTCTATTTGAGGCATGGGGTGGTATTTTGAACATCATTTCTTTTACCAATGAAAATTTTAGGTATCATTATATATACTTAATTATTTATAAGTTAGATTCTTTTCAGATATTTACGGAATACGAGTATAAAGTAGAAACCCATCTTGGAAAGAATAATAAAGAACTTTACTCAGACTAAAGCATAGAGTATCTCAAAAATTATTTCATTGATCACTTAAAGGATCATGGGATAGTATTACAACTCACTCCTCTTTATACACCTAAGTAGAATAATCTTACTGAAAAGGATGAATTGGAACTTGAATGACATGGTCAGATCAATGATGAGTTTCAAAACACTTCCATTATCGTTTTGGAGATTCACATTTTAGACAATGGCATATACCCTTAACCTAGTTCCAACTAAAGTTACATATAAGATCATATATGAGTTTTGGTATGCAAAGGATACCTTTAAATGGAAAGACTCCATGTATTTATAGATGGATTCCATGCATCAAAATCAAAATTGGATTTTGATAGACCCTATGGATGATGTAGAACCCATTGGTTAAAAATGGATATTTATGAAAATATCAACATGAATTCTAAATTAAATACCTATAAATCATGAATAGTTAACATGTGTTTTAGATAACATCAAGTTATGGACTATGAAAAATATTTCTCACCATTTTTGATGTTTAATTCAATTAGAATATTACTCTCAATAAAATACTTCCATGATTATGAAATTTGGAAAATGGATGAAAACATTAATTTTCTAACTGGTAAATTGGTTTAATATGTCTATATTAATCAACCCAAAGGTTTATAAATTCAAGTAGTTTCAATAAGGTATCAAAGCTACAGAGATCCATTTATGGGTAGAAGAAGGCATCATGGTCATGGAATATTCCTTTTAATGGGTCTATAAGAGAATCTGGTTTCACCAAGAATGAAATAAAACCATGTTTCTATAATAAGGTTAGTGGGAATTCCCTCATTTCCACCATATTATATGTTCATGACATATTAATTATGTAAAACTAAGTTTAGGTCTTATAGTGATTTAAGTCTTGTTTAGATAATTATTTCTCCATGAAATATTTAAGTGAATTTGCCTAAATCCAAGTGATAAAGATATATAAAGATAGATCTCAGAAGATTATTAGGCTAAGTCGAATTAAATATACTAATACAATACTCAAAATGTATAATATAAAGCAATCCAAGATAGAGTTGTTACTAATTTTACATGGTATCATTCTATCCAGGAAAATGTGTCCACAAACACAAGAGTAGTTTTAAATAATAAATATAATCCCTTAGGCTTCAACATGGATATTTATCATTTATTCCATTACATGTACACTATTTCATATTGATTTTTCTTTAATCATTGTGGCTAGATATTAAGATAATCTAGGAGAGATACATTTGGAAAATATAAAAAATATCATGTAGTATTTGAGACAAACAAATGATATATTCCCAGTGTATAGAGAAGATGAGGAACTAGTAATGAGAGGATACTATGATTCTAATTTCTAGATAGGTCATAATGATATGAAATCATAGTTAAGAAATTTATTTTTCCCAAATATAGGTGTAGTGAAATGTAGAAGTATGAAGAAACCTGTGGTTTTTAACTATAAATCATAATCCAAGTATATAGAGGCTTTTGATGTATCCAAGAAGATCATCTATATACAAAACATTGTTTTAGTTATTGGTGTTGTTCCAATTAGTAAAAACATTATTTTTTTATTATGATAATACTAAAATAATAGTTCTTTACAATAATCCCAGACCACACAAGATGAAAAATTATAAACAATATATTTTTCATATATTGTGGAATGTTACTCATAGACATGAAGTATTTGTTATCAGAGCCACCAAAAAAGATAACATGGAAAAACCCCATGACTAAATTAATATATTTGTAGAATCATGATTCTCATGTAAGATATCAGAATGATTTTTAGTAAGTTGTTTCTAGTGAAAGTTGGAGTGTTGTAAAAGTGGGTTCTCTAGATTCAACTTGGATAGTACATTTTGATTACCATATCATGTATATAGTGAGGTATGTGTGATCTACACTTACCATAATATTTTTTATATTTACTCATCCACAATGTATATGCTAATGTCCATAGATAATTTTTCTTATCAAAAGGATATAATAATTATCTTGCGATAATGAGAACCTATATATACCATGATAATAATTTTAAATTTAAGTCATACGATATAGATATATTATATTGACAGTGATGGTTCTGAGGTGCCCAACGAAAGAAGATTGGTTTGGGATTTAAAAATTTATCATCTAATTGACATACCAATGTGATCTCTAGTGAATAACAACCCAATAAAATTCCTTAGAAATTTCAGGAATTAATTCAAGTACAAAAATTAAATCAAACAATTACCTCATTTATTTGAAGATGCATTTGACAACCACTCATTTCTAGAGACTATTTATTTAAGTAACCAAAGTTGTATCACTATATATCATCCAAATATTCTTTTAATGTATGTGGTAACACTAATAATCGATATCAGTGTACCCACATAGAGATATGATGAAGCAAACGATGAACCAATGATCACCAAAAAACCGATCCTTTAATTTGTGTAGAAGAATTTGGATCGATCACCTGGATTTGGTGCGGCACTCTCTATGATGTGAGAGATATGAGAGAGTGGTTCTCAAATTAGAGTAGTGAATAATACCTCAAATGAGGTCCTCCTTTTCCTTATATAATTGTGTATGAAATAACAAAAAATGGATCCTTATCACCTGAATTTTTTTTCCCACTAAAAAATTCATAAACAGCATGTCATAACCTATTAACTATAACTTAAATGTCATTTATATTTTATTCACTTACTTGTAATATACTAAATATTTCACATGATAAATGTGAGTCATTAACTTGACTAATTTTTCCTGAACTATTAAATTAACTTTGAATATTAAAATAGTATTTATTTGTTAAATATTTTCCTAAGTATTCACTTAAATAATTGTAAAAACATTAAAAAATAATAGATTTGACTATAATTATTCTATACTCTAATAACAATGAATTTATTTATTCACTGGTGATTAATTATTCTCATACATCTATCGAACCCCATGGTGGGGACCATAATGTCCTATACTAATATTCATTAGAAAAGGTTAAACTTTTGATTATGCTTAGTGTGTGACCCTCTGGTCCATTATCATGATATAAGTGAATACTATTAACAAGCTAGAAGTGGAGTTTTGTAACCCATAAAGGCTCTTAAGGAGATAAGATATAGTCATAGAAATGAAAACCTTTCCTATGAAAACACACCATGTAATATAATCCCTTTATCTCGCAATATCTCATAAGGTAGGACACATAATTTGTTTCATGGTCCTTTAATGATTTATCGTTCATTGGCCTTAATGAATGAACTTACCTCTTTCTACCATGGCCAGGTATTTAGTGAAGGTAGTACCATCCTTATCAACTAGACAGAAGATATCACTTCCTTTCAAAAGTGAAAAATTATATCTTGATCATTCAATAAATGTCATACCAATATTGACTCACCCAATAATTTCCCAATACATTAGAGGTATATACTAGGGCCACCCTGTTATAAATGATATCCATGGAATATAACATTCCTAAAATACATAAAAGCTTGAAATTCAATTATCAAAATCATAAACATATGCTTTATGAACCCATAAAAAATCATTTTTAGATATTTTTATATCCATATCATTTAAAACCCAATTTTCAAAAATAAAATACCAAGAAAAATTTATAGGATATATCTTATTTAAAGAAAACATGGAATCCTATAATGTAATCCAAACATCATATAATTTTTATAGCGGTGGGAAAAAAATTGACGCCATAAACATTAATTAAGAACATTGAGTTTTAATTTTTTTTTAAAATTTAAATATATAATATGTAAAAATATTTGTTTTGATTTTTTTGAAAGAAAATTAAAAGGAAAAAAAATTCCTTTATAATTCATTTATGTATTTATAAATACTTCATAAAATAATTAACCAAACCAAAAAGTATTTTGATATAAATATGATCATTATATCTATATGGGAATTACAAAATATATATATATATCTATTAGATACATGTCTATTGGTGCTTTTTAAATCCATTTTTTTTAAATTAAGATAAAATCATTTGTAGGTAAAAAATATTTTTTCAATAAAAATGTTTTTATAAACACATTGTATTTTTATCTTAATAAATTAACTTTATAACTATTGATAAATTATTATAATTAAATAATTAGATTATATATATATTCAATATAATTAATAAAAAATCATTTTAATATTTTTTTGAGGAATGTAATGAGAATAAGGTCCTTTTATCCTTTAAAAATACATTTTCTTCAAAAATGTTTTTTGTTACATTTTGTGAGTGCATATCATAATTACTTTATGCCACTTTTAGAAAATTTATTTAATAACATAAATTTTTTTTAAAATATCATTTCAATATTATACCAGAGTGGTTTTATGAGATTTTTCTAAAAAGAATATTTTTTTTGTGAAAGGTTGAATATACCGATTTTTATTAGAAATTGTCTTTCCATTTTAAGAATTTAGGAAATTATTTTTTATTCTAAAATGGTTAAAAATTAATATTATTTAATTTATTTTATTAATAGTATAATTAATATAATTTATATAAATTTTATTCTTAATTTTGGTTTAAAATATTTTATACATAAGAAGGCACTATTTTTTTTTTCCAAAAATCACTTTTCATCACCTTTTGTGGGTTTAAATTAAAATTAAATTATGAAAATTATATGAAATGAATTTGATAAAATATATTCCTTCTTTTTAATAATCATACATAATATAATATAATAGGGTAAATTTTCTTTGGTCATTATGAATAACAACCTTAGTAAATATTTTCCACCACATTAAGGGTAAAAAAGGTAAAACTGGTTTTAAACTATGGGTAATGTTTTAAAACATGAATAACACCTGAATTTATCTTGTTGGATACGTTTTTTTACCAAATATATGTATATGGAGTTAAATAATGTATTTTAAAACATAATTTTGAATTTAGAAACACAATCTTGACTTTTGATAAGCTAAGTTATATTTTGTTTTTCAAATTAAAAATTATTATTGGGTCTTTGCATTTAATTAACTAGTTGGAAGATTACATTTGGTGTTTTATTGATCAGTAAGACTAAAAAATTACCTTTTTATTATTTAACAAAATAAGTTAATGGAAAGCAATTGATTACTTTATTTTAATGTTAAATTATTTTTATGCTTAAATCTGTCATTTTCTTAAAAAACTAATTTTAAGCGTTTTATGTTCTTAAATTAAATGTAATTTCTTATACCATTAAAAATTGATGTTGATAAAATTTATTCCAAAAATTGAATATAAATTAAAAAGTTTTCTCATAAATTCCCTATTATTTTTTGTTATATAATTATGTTATCATGGTAAAAAGTTATGTTATCACAATTATGGTTAAAATGAGTTTAAAGTGGTTTAACTAGAGTATATGCCTTTAAATGTATCCAATATTTTTTTAAATGTGTTTAGTTGAGTTTATTTAGACCTTATAACATATTATCTTAAAATTTGGTGTGCCTTGGTACCACATTACATGATTATGAAATATATATAAGTTATCATTTAAGTAATTCCAAGTGCGTCTTTCCCCTTACTTATAGAAGGAAACCTCCTATCCACACTTCCTCACACCTTTTTAGTACTCTAGTTTAGTATAAATATACCCAAATAACTTCATAAAATCCCTAAATATGTACTATCGGTCCTATTGTTTGCGTAATACCAACCTTATAAGTCTCAAGTTGTAAACCAAAGAAGGTTGTCTGAAGAAGAGGTATAGATTTTAACCAAATGTTTTAGTTAAATATCTTCTTATGACTCATTAAAACCTATTATAACCACTTTAATGTAATAAAATAAGAATATCCCATTTACAGATACTTTATTATATTAATTTATTGACCTTAATATACCTCTTTATTCCGTAAAATGGGAAATAGAAAGAGCATACATGTGTAGGGAGAACTACCACCTCATGAACAAATGTAATTCATTTTCCATCTACAAATATCACATATATTTGTATTAATATATTATATATATATATATATTTATGATGTTAATTAAAAAATTATTATAATCTTAAGATAATATTTTATCCAATTTATTACCTTTCTGTCTGTTGAAAAAGGATAACTTCGTTCGCACGTACGTGTAGATTACCACCTCCACAAAAATGACATGATTTTTTTCATCACCGCATAAAATGTATGGTATATATAAGTTTATATAAAGATATAAAATTATGTTTATGACATAATAATAATTATTTAAATACATAATGTAACTTACATTCTTTCCATAAAGTTTTTTGAAATGTGGAAAAGTTATTCATGCATACGTATGACCTTCCTTCTCTATTATTGTAATGTAATTCATTTTTCGTAACCATTTTTCATGGTTGTATCTAAATGGATAATTAATTTAAAAAAATTATAATTATTTCTTGATTATTATTTTAAAGATAAGTTAATAATGACCTATTTTTCCATGTTTATCCTACTGAGGCTATTTTGGGATTATGAACCGAATGTCCTCAAAATGTTCGATGGAATCTTAATTGATGAAGTAATAAATAAAACACGGTCATAAATGATATATAATGGATAATGAAAATTGAAAAAACAATGGTAATGTTAATAATCAATTAAATAAATAATATAATTTTATTATTTTGTAATTAAATAATATACTGCGTTAGAATATTTTTAAGTAAGGGATATCTAGTCTCTATTCCATTTCTTTGGGACTTAAACTATTTTTAACACATGTTTTATTTTTTATGGTTTAAATAACCTAAAACTAGTATCCTAGAGTTAGTGATTAATTTATTATATTGGTCTAAGATATATGTTATTGTATCCTAGAGGACCAATTTTTTTAGTATAATTGGAAGACTAGATACATACTTTAATGTCACATTATATTTAAAAACAAAAAATAAAACAATGTCTTTTTTAGAGAAACATTATTCCATAAAGAATATCTCTCTATATCAATCATAATTGGTTTCATAGCATCATGGGGAAAGGAAACATAAGAAAGTGGTGATATATAATGCTTAATATGGGTATGCATACATCAGAAGGTATCATGAGAAAATAAGGTATAATAAATATGACAAGGTAAATAACTAAATCAAATTCCATTTAATAAATAACTTGAACATGAATAATAATATGCAATGAATAATTGATGGTCAAAATAATTCCACATAAATAATAACATGAGCTTTTAACTTACCCATGAGTATTCTAACTAATCGAATAATCACATGGTCATCGATAACTAATATCATAATTAGGGAGTTAATAATATTGGAAATCATTTTCAAACCAACAAGGTATCATGCCAATACATATTACGTACATGGGCAAGGCCTCAGCCAAATACACAAGTTAGTTTATCTCATGAGACCTATTGATGTTTTAAGGGGCTATATAGGGCCACACCAATCAGTTACCAAGTCCAATTAATTCTTCAAATGAAAGGGAAAAACATAATCAACATATACATTCATATTAAAAAACTATCATGCCAAATGATAAAATTTCATCAATCAATATTCATAATCAACATAATATTCATATTGAAAAACAAGAATATGAATCTTAATATATTCCCCAGTCAAACTTATCATAAACCATATAGATAAATAATAATTATGGTGTCATTGTAACATATCCCCAACACAGAATATATATAATATGGGTTGTAGACATTGATGAATAAAAATACCATAAAAATACCATTAAAAAAATTCTTGAGGAAAATAACCTTTTCATTTTTGGAAAATAACATTTAAAAACAAAAAAAGTTCTAGAATATAATGTTTTTTTGATGAAAGGAATTATGGAAACCTATAATTGAAGCTTCAAATAATTGAGGGTTCATGATTCTGGAAAATTCTGTTCATGCTATATAAGTTAAAACTAAAACTCCTTTCAAATTTTTAGCAAAAAAGTCAAAAGTACCACATTAAAAAAATAAAAGGAATATTCATTTGAAACTATTTAAAAAAAATAAAACATGTATAAAAATTAATTTAAAAAATCATTGGATAATATTGAAAACATTCCTAATAACATTAAAAAACATGAACATTGAAGAGAAGGGGTTTTCGATCAAATAGAAAAATAAAGTATAGTTTTCCTTAAAAACATTATTTTGGAATGTTGAGAATATAAATGGAGGAAAATGAATTGAAAAATTATTATTGAAATAAATTACAACCGGAGAAGTAAATATATTTTGTTTAACATAGGAATATAAAATATTTTCTCCAAGATATTCTTAAATATAAATAGTTTCAAATAATGATAAGATTGTGAAATAAACCGTCCCAGCTTTGGAATATTTTGAATTATATCTACCATAAATTCAAAAAATACTTTAAATAAAATAAATATAAATATATTCATGATATAAAATATATCATTTTAATTACACACATCACACAAAATAAATGAGTAGGGAATATTAAATATGCCTTATAAGAAGAAAAAGTGAGATGAGAAACCATTACCACTCTTGTAACTTTTTAATCATAACCCCCATGAAAGAAATAAATTAAAATGAAACTTTTAATTCATGGATATACATATATTAATGATATATATTTCAAAGGGGTAGTATATACACAACATAAGTGAAATAAGTGCTGAATATAACATATTTTTTACGAATGTGAAATTTAGATGAGAAACCCTTAAATGCTTCGGTAACTATTGAATCATAACAAGAATGAAAGAAATAACATAAAATAAAAAATAATATAACATTAATATAAAGATATTATAGATATAACATATCATAGGGGATTTATATACACCTCCAAAAAGTTGCATAACACCTAATATGTCCCAATGCATTGGTAATGGAGATGAAATCTCTTACAAAGAACATACCATTAAATTGTGAATTAATCAATGAATATATTATGTGTATCGAATAGAAATACACATAAAAATGGATATAAAACCTAAAATAATCAAAAAACATTACACACATAGTCTTATAATATCATTAAAAATGAATAAGTAATATAACCCAACGGAAATAAATTGAGTTATGTAACCCTTTACCAGTTAGTATCATTCAAGACAAATCCCATTTGATGAAACTATTAATATCTTACATTAAAATATTAATAATTGTTAGGATTCAAGAAATAACATTTAAATGGGAATTATATACACTATATAAAATAAATTAGGTGCATAAAATTAAAATACGCCTCAATAAAGGGAAATTTAGACGAAATCCCTTACATGGGATCCGATTTCATTCAAACAAGTTCAACCCATATTTATAATAATTATAGTTTTATTATGTAGATATTAAAGAAATATATGCATATATATCATATATTATATTATTTAATTATTACTTTTTATCACCCTTTTATTAACAATTCTTTATTAAAATCACTATTCTGAGTGAAAACTTATTTGTTTTTCTTGTTTTGGTTTGGTAGTTTCGATACTTATACTTTGATCATTATTACATAATATATATATTTTTAACCATGATATAAATATCATATATATATTAATTATATAAGTATTTATATAAGTATATAAAATTTTGATATAGAAAAATGAGTTACACCGTTCTTGGAGATAGTAGGTCATACATAGCCATGAATGCTATTTAAATTTTTTAATTGTTGGAATAAAATAATTTTGAATAATATTTAAAATTTATAGAATTATTATTATATCATATATGTAATATATATTCATTAAATATATCCTTATTACCATCCATGTCAAAATAAAATGAAAAATATTTCGCATCGCTTCATGGAGGCGGTAATCCACACGTACACCTGAGTGATGTTATCGCTTTACAACTACTTGGAAATTATGAATTAATATATGATATGTTATTTATATAAAGTATAATTATTTAATAAATATAATATATATATATATATATATGTATATATATATATATTAAATCCATCATTATTTGTTACAATGAGATGTGGTGATGGAAAATGAATTACATAAGTTTGCGAGGGGGTAGTCCACTGTACAGAGGATTGACAATTTCATTTCCAATTTTATGGAATCAGAGATGGATATAGTTTATTCCATTAACATTATAACATCTTAATAAATTGAATATACTGGTTTTATTATTTTATAATTGTTTATAGATATTTGATGTTGTCAAAGTAAGAAATAAAATGGAAATTCATGGTTAATTGGGTCTTAGTTATCCTTGCTTTCACAACATACTTTATAAGAAGCAAATACCTTTAGTATGAATCTAGTTCTTTGTTAATATGCCTCCTCTAGTGTATTCAGAAAAATATTGGTCTTACAATGGTTATAATAGACTCCATAATAGTCCATAGTTCTCTGCATGGCTTTGGTCCCATCCCTTGGTCAATCTTCTATATTTACCGTAGGTTCAGGGGACTTATCAAAAATCACATGGATATCCTTCACACCTGGTGAGAAGGTAACAATGTTGCTAATTTCCTTTCTTAAATGGCTTCAAAAGGAGTATATATTAATTTCTTTTCTATCTTGGCATTTTTTCCCTAGTAAGGGGTGAAAATAGTGAGATGGTAGATCCTTATACTTCATTAATTCAGATCCCAATAATTTTCAATGATTCCCTATTTTATACTTATATTATCCTGTACTTGAACTTTATTTGAATAAAATAAAATAATTATTTGGTTATGGTTTATAACTCTACCTCTTATTCGGAAAATCTATTTATGTTTATACTTAGGGCCTTCTTAAATTGATTTTAAAAAAACAATAAATATAGGTTATGGGGAGGGATTTAAGGATCCTATTTGGTCACTTCATGGATAAATTAAAGGTATTTTTTGTGTGTGAATATAATAAGAGAGTAAGTTCCGTTTTATAAGTGGGGGTAACCGACTTGGAATTTTTGAGAAAAATAAATTGTACCCAAATTGTTACACTCTATAAGGATCCAAAATGGATCATTATCAAATATTATATTATATAATAATGATATAATATCACATTATATATATTGGACATGATTTTTTTTAATTTTAACCCATATATTTTTAGCGTAACCCCCAATAAACCTATTTTATCCTTAAATATGGTAATTAATTTTTATTATTTTTAGTATTCATTATGATACAAAATTAGGTTGAACTTATTATAAAATATAAATTTTTATGATTCAGAATATGGAATCCATTTTAACGAATTCAATTCATAGAAGTATAAGAATTTAATTTTAAATTAAAACCGTAGAAGCAACGACAAATCAATTTTCCAAAGGAAAAGTTTTTAAAATTATAAAAAGTTTTTATATAATAATTGAACATATAAATGATTCCAATTACCCTAATTGAATCAATTATAATATAATTTATGTAATTTTACTTTTAAAATAATTTGAAACAAAATTTTAATTATTTAAATTCATTAAATGAGAAGACAGTTTTCAATAAAAATTATTTTTTCACTATTAATCATAAAAATATTATTTCAATAAAATTATAGAAAAATAACTCTAAGATAATTTTTACATGATTATTTAAAAAACAATTTAATACTTTCAAAGAAATTTTAAAAAATTAATTTTAAAATAAGTGTTTAAAATATTATGAATCAACTGTTTAGAGAAACACAGTTTTTAAGAATAACTCTCTGTTTATTATTATATCATGCATAGAAAAAATAATAGATGAATGATAATTTTTTATTTAATATATATTATATAAATTTCATTAAAATCATATAATAATATTTAATCATTTTATTTATTAATATAATAAAACATTGCATGCATATATGTTTTTTTACCAAAAAACAACTCTTTATTTCAAATGATTTTTCATTTATAATCATTGGATAATCAATGAATTTGTTTTAAATATGTGTAAACTATATTATATTATTAATTTAGTAAGTCCTATTCATAGCCAAAACATTAATATCTATGTTATAATAGTCATATTTGAATAATATATTTCATGGTTTGTTTAAGATTTGTGTTGCGTGTCGTATACACTACTGAACACAATGTTCTTATTTTAAAATATATGGGTGTTACATTATCCACAAATTTAATAAATTTATTAATTTTTATTTTAACTTTCACTCCAAAGGAATGTTTTTTTTTATCTTAGAATATATTTCTTGAAATCCCACATCATGAAAAGGGTTAATGAAAAATCATATTGATAAGAGAGAAAGGGAAGTACGAAGGTCATCTAGAGTAACACATAACTTGGTTTCTATGATGGAAAATTTTTATTGGGAAGTGAAAATATGGATGTTAAAGAAAAGAAAAAATAATTAGTGAGAGTGATATAGATCATTAATCATAATAAATTGAATCGTCAATAGAAACTTAAAGACCACAAAACCATAAATCTGGGAGGTGTGGAAAAGACCATTAGTTCATTTAAAATAAAGGTAAATTTATAACATATTTTATTTGAAGATCATATTCCTAAAGTTGAGGGATTATTTTACTATCAAGATATTAAAAAAAATTATTTTAATTACTTGATATATATTTATATCATAAGAATACATTAATTCCTTTTTGTGCATTGACTAATTTTCAAAACATTTCATACTCTAAGAAATGAAGACACAAGATGAATTTTTATTTTTATGCCTAAAGCACTAAAATTATCTTTTAACAGATCATAAGATCTCTAAAAGAGTGAAAATTACTTCATTATTTCTCAAAATATTTACCAAACCAAATTTTTTAGCACCAATTTTCCAATATATACAATAATCTCTAAACCTAAATAATAAAACCTAAAATTCAAATTAATCCATTCCATAAGTATTTACCCCTAAAACCCTTTACCTTACACCTAAAAAATAGTAATATAATTCTTCCCGAATAATCTTTAATGTTAAATCTAATATATATATATAGATACCTAATAAATATCTCCTATTATATTATTAATTACCTAGAAATCATAAAAATCATGAAAATATTTTACCCTAATATATATTTTAAAAAATAAAATTAATATTTATCCATAAACTAATTTAAGTGAAATATAATTTTTTACTGACTAAGATATTACATAGTTTAGTGGTATTGATTACACCCTTATCACCCTTTGGTTGTGGGTTCAAGCCCTATGACCTTGTTGGATGTGACATGTTACCACCTGACATACATGTTTTAATTTTTCAAAAACTATATAATATAATTTCCATAACATTCTAAAATTATAGTAACACATAACTAACACAACATAAAAGATAAGATAAACCTTAAAATTTTCTAATAACATTAATATTATGTCCATAAAATGAAAAGTAATTATTCCTTAAATTACTTTTTTCACTAAAACATACACTACACCAATGGGTTTTATTCCCATAAATGACTCCCAAAATACAATTAATATTGTTAATCTCCCATCACATAAAACCTGAAAAGGGGTGTCTAAGATGTTGAAATTTTGATCAACCTTAAACTCATAAACCCATGATGTTATCCATAAATATTAAGTTAATCTTATATTAATAAATATATTCTTCAAACAATTCACACAATCCAGAGATGTTTCATGATTCTTATAAACGAAATACCATTGATAAAAATACTTCCAAAAGAAAATTCTTAATTCCAAATATATAAACAGTTCATCCCTTTTTCCATCGTGATTGGCATAACATATGAACTTTCTTAGTGTTAGATTTATCCTTTAAAAGATGGAATTGACTTGGATAATACCTAATTTCCCCATATTTAATAAAATTATGTATAAATTAATCTATAGGTTGATTTTTTTTACTTTCCATAGATCTCCTCACTTTTCCCGGACAATTCATTGCTATATGACTCTATTTTACAATCATAAAACCTTTTAATTTCCATTTGATACATTTTCTTAAGTTTCGATTTCCATATTTATGACATGAATGTAATTAATACTTCTTCCCTCCCTGGTATCCACCACTTTACCGCTTAGATAACTCCATATTTCTCTTATTTTGTGAGTTTTAAAGATGGTTAAGGTATATTTTATTAATAACATGTAAGTATAAATAATTAGATACAATCATAATATCTTTTACTTCATTCATCACCCTATTTGGTTACTCATAATCACCATATTTTCCATTGTATTCAATGTTAACACGATTCTTTCAGGTTCTATCCATTAACTAAAACCAAAAATAATATCGTGAGAAAAAATGATCATAATCATTTATAGGATGTACAAATCATGAAACATTGTTTTCAATCTATGAAACATTAGGTTTATCCTAGGTCATTCATTTTCATCATCCATTCAAATCCATAATGATGGTTTATAAAGAAAATGTGAATTAACCGAAGGATTTCTCCTAGGAGAGTCAAAACTGGTGTGCAACACGGAATGTTTCCATACACCAAGTGATGATCGAGTCAAATCTCAATACACCATTTTTCGAGTAATTAACCCAAGGTACAACTATAATAGATCCACATTCACTTATAGTATCTATATAGGGATATATTTCTAGGAAATCCACATAATATCTAACATACCAAAACTTTATGATATTATCTTCTATTTATAGGTATCCCCAATCTAGTTATAATATTCTGTTCTCTTATATATGTTTTTCTAAATCTAGTTCCCAAGGTTTATACTAAAATTTCTATAATACCAAATAAAAAGATCTTGACCTTAGTATCATAGAGTCGATGGTCACTTTATCATATTGGTGTGAGACACGAGTGATCAAATCCCAAATGATTGAATTGTTTAGAAGTACTGGAAGACTATATACATACATTAATTTCATATTAAATTTGAAAACATAAACTACAACATATTATCTTCTTCAAGGAACCATTATTCCCTTAATTATATTCCTATATATCAATTATAATATATTTCCTGGCATCCTGGGGAATGAAAACATAAGAAGGGGGTGAGATCCATTGACTAGTAAGGGTATGTGAATAGTTGAATATATCATGACAAAATAAGGAATAATAAATATGGAAAGGTAAATAACTAAAACACATTCCATTTATTAAATTACATTAACATGAATAATAATATGTATGGAATAACTGATGATCAAAATAATTCCATATAAATGATCACATGGGCTTGAATCTTATGCATGTATATTCTAACTAATCGAATAATCACATAGAAATCAAAAAATAATACCAAAATGTGGTAATTAATAATAACATACCTCACAACCGTATCGTTAAGGCCTAGTTCTAAGACATCTAACATTAATGGGTAATTAGTCATCCAAATACCAAAACTAGTTTGTCTTATAAGACCTACTCATGCATCGAGGGTCTATAGAGGAACCCTCCCATCACTTACCAAATAAAATGAATTTATAATATGAAATGGGTGAAACATAATCAATATAAACACATGTATTGAAATACTAGAATACTAAATGTTTATTATTTCCCTAATTTATAAACATAATCCCCTTAAGAATTTGTATTGGAAAATTAGCATGTGAATGTTAATACATTATACAGTCAAACATATCATAAAAAATACAATTAAATAATTTGGATGGTATTTTAATAAGATATAAACAGTGGAGAATAAGTAAAATAAGTGATGTTGATATTGATGAATAGAAATAGCATAAAAATTTCATTAAAACAATTCTTTAGTAAAATACACTTATCACTTTCAAAAATAACTTTTAAAAACTAAAAATTTCTAGTATATTATGGAGAAATATTTCCTGGAAAATAATATTCAAAAAAATTAATGGAAATATTCAAATAATTGAGTGATCATTATTGAAGATAATTTTATTCATGACGTGAGTGTTAAAATAAAGATTAGATTCACATTTTCAGTGAGTAGTCAAAAGTAACTCCTTCAGAAAATGATATGATGATTTCTTTTAAACCATAGTTTAAAAAATAAAATATTGGTAAAAATTACATAAAAAATCTATAGAGAATTGTAAAATCATTCTTGAAAGAATTTTTAGAAAAAATGGACATGGAAGTGAAGCAGTTTTCAATCAAAGGGATAAATAATGCCGGTTTTTCCTTACAAACATTCTTTTAGACTGTTGAGTACATAAAGAGAGTAAAATTAAATAAAGACTTATTATTTTCAAAAATATCCATAGGAGAATAAAATATATTTTTTAACATTAAAATATAAAATAATTCCCATAATGGAGGCTTATATATAAACAACCACAAATAATGATTAGATTGTGAAATAAACCCTTGCCGATTTTGTAAATTTTAAATAATATCCCCCATAACATAAAAAAAAGATTCTAATACCTAAAATATAACTATATTAAATATATAACATATAAAGATGGTATTATACCCACCACATAGAAGAAATATGTAGTGAATAAAGAATATGTCTGACGAAAGTAAAAGTGTGATAAGAAACCCTTACCACTTTGGTAACATTTGAATCACTACCCTAGGAATTAAATAATATCAAATGAAACATTAAATAGAATTAATATAAATATATTCTTTATGTAAAATATAAATTTGGTAGTATGTACACCTCAAATGAATGTTCATAATACCTAATATTTCATAATGGAGTGAAAATTGAGACAAAATCCCTTACAAAGATCATACCGTTTAAATAAAAATTAATAAATGAATAGATTATGTGATTCAAATGTAAATCATAATAAAAAAGAAGATATAAAACAAAAATTAATCAAAATTAATTACACACATAATCTTAGAATATCAATGATAATGAATAAGTAATATAACCCAACAAAGTGAAATTGAATTATGAAACCCCATACCACTTAGTATCTTTGAAGAAAAATACCCTTGGTTGAAAAATATATATTCTAACATAAAATAACTTTAATTATTAATTATTAATGATTTAATATTTAAAAGTTAGTATATAAATCATATAAAAGAAATTAGGTTCTTAACATTAAAAAATGTTTCAATAAAGGGAAATCGAGACAAAATCTCTTTCCTGAGGCCTGATATCATTCATATGTGTTCAAACATCAAGTATAATAAATTTATATAAATATTATAAGTATATTAAAAAACAATAATCATATATATCATACCATATATGATTTAATTATAACTTTTTATCACCTTTTTATTAACAATTCTTTGTTAAAATCACTACTCTATGTGATAATTGCTTTATTTTTCATGTTTTTGTTCTATAGTTTCAATCCTTGTACTTTGATCATGGTTACATCATCTAAATAATGTTTCAATTTATATAAATATAATATATATTCATTATAAAATTATTTATAATATTCCCTTAAACTTATATGTACAAAAATGAGTTATACCAATCATGGAGAGGGTAGGCGGTACGTATACATGAACAACATTTTAATTTTTTCATAGGTAGAAAGAAAGAAAGTTAAGTAAAATTTAACCTTTATATAATATTTATTATTTAATAAATATAATATATATTATTTAAATATATCCTTATTACCAACCATTTCAAAATAAAATGAAAAAATGTTTCACATTGCTTCTTGGAGGTAGTTGTCCACAAGTACACACGAGTAATGTTATCATTTTATAATTGATTGGGAGGTAAGAAGGCATGTCAGGACCCCTCCCCACAAAGTGTACCCCTCTTGGGCCGGCAATGTGAGATGGGAGATAATGACCCCTGAGTCATGCCTCCAGTAGGCCCCAGGTTGGCGACTAGCACCGAGGGTATAGTAAACACACAAATGGGAGGCATTAACCTCTAAGAGAACACATGTTGAAGAGAGAGAAAAGATATACACCAACCAACTCCAACAAATAACTAAAATATAAAATAAAAACCAATTTAACATATGTAATTTCATGAAAAAGTAATACAATTGGAAGGAGAAAAAAACAAGTACCCAAAAGAAAGTAAAAACAGCAGCAACCACAAGCCCGAACAACTCCGGTAACCCCAAGCTAGTAGAAACCAACTTGATCTCCAACCTGCTCCAAGGGACCTGAAAAACAGTTTATATATACATAGGGTGATTATAACGGTATACTCAGTAGGATCTTCCCCAAATCTTCTCATGAAAATGTAAAGAAATAATGTTAAAGAAAATTGAACAATAAGTTAAACTAACTCATCATCTAAACAGGTATATTAAGTTCCCAAACTCACCGTAGATACTCTCACCATGTAATAAATACAATAGTATATAATATAATAAATAATATCAAGGGTACCCTGCTACTACTTCCCCACTGGTTTTCCACTTTGCTCCAACGTCGCACGTCCTAATAATCTCTATCCAAAAAGGATTGCCCATAGACACTTGGGCAAAGCACCACGACATGCTCCTCGTGCAACAAAACCACCATGTCCACATAATCAATGTAACCAGGTAGTTTTTGGGAGCCACCATATCTCGCATAACGTGTATCATACATCGGGTATTATACCTAAATCTATTACAGCCCATACACTAAGTAAGGATCCTCATGCCATCACATCCTATACACGTTACACCTATATTAGTCCATATGATACAATATCCAGAATATATGTCTGTGAATAACCACAAGCCATTATATCCCTCTACACACATATATGGGGAAAACTAACTGTTGTGACTAACAACACAAGTAAATACCAAGAGAAGATAGCGGGGCCAAATAGGGTAGTCAGCCATTCATCCTCCCAACATAATGTTGGGGAAAACACCCCCCAGGGCTCAAAATCCCCGGGGTGTCTATTTCCCTTACTAATTGGGTGGATTAGCATATAGAAACACAAAAAGTACAGAATATACTATACCTCACAACCACACTATGGGCATAACCTAGTCTTAGAATCAATTATAGCTAACGTCTCTCAGATTTCAGGCTGCTACTTCTAAGACTAGGTATCCTAAAGAATACAACCATTTAAAGATATTTAATAAACTATTTCATTACCTTTTTATCAGCTACACTTTAAGTAAATTAATTATTTAAACATCAATTAACCAATAACAATTCCACATTAAACTTCATTTGCATCACACCCAAAGTCTATTGTACCTTTAAAATTACAACCTCATCATTATGTTCCAGTAACTCCAACCCCAAGGGCAAACATAATTTATTCCATTATTAATTATAGAATTACTTTCCCATACTCCCATGCATTCTAGAAAAACATTCTATGCTACTAAACACAAGGGGGGTCAAAGCGGTGAGTAGATGTACTAACTGTCAAGTCTTTACCACCTATAGTAAGAGCATATACCCATCCTCCCTTGAGAATCTAAACACCGAAAGAAAGTGGCATACCCCTAGTGTCTTTGCCTCTTTTATAAGAAGGGTAAGAATGACTAGCTTCCTTGAGTAGTGGGGAAAAGTTAAGTAGATAATCAACCAATAAGAATGAGCAAGCATCCAATGATCACATCCATCATATTCCATCATCCCTAGTGTCCTCCCTGACACCCACATGCATAAACCGATGCATCTCTCCACTCTAGGTGTCATATAATGCCATAACCAAAGGTCCCCATGCCCTTATATACCACAACAGCCATCCATGCTCACATCAAAACATAAGCAGCAGGAAAACAAACATCTTAACATCTGGGCTCTTAGCCCTTTAACAATATGGAGGGTAACTCAGAACACTTCAAGGAATTATCAAACAATCAGTTCTTTAATCCATCTTGAATTAACCGATCTATTATTCATAGGTTCCAAATTTGGAAAACGTAATCATTAAGCTATCAAAAATAATTAAACATGCTTACTAAGCCAATTTGATTATCATAAAATTACAACAAGGAGAACCAGATTCATTTACATGCCTCTTTATCTTCTAACCAAAAAATTAACAATTAATTTCTATTTACGTTAATTACCAATTTCCATCAAGAACAAACATCTAAAAAAATCAATCATAGATAACACACTATCTAGAAAAAACCGAGGCAATAACACACGATCGATAAAAATTTATTTATCTAATTCAAATATTTATTAGGTCAATTCCATTGTAATCCATTGGAATAAAACATTATAACAATATAGTTACACGTAAAAGAAGATAGAAGCAATGAATCAACTACCTCAAATGGTTCTTGATGTTCATTATATGAGAAAAGTTCACACAACGGTACGATCCTCCTCTCGCGAAAACTGCATCTACCCTAGGATGCCATGGTACGACCGCACCAACCAAAACCCAAGAAAACTCCATTAGAAGCATAGATATCACATGCTATAATTTGGAAGGAGAAATAGGAGAAGATGAAACCCCAAAATAACGATGATAAAACATACCTTATATTGAAGATTGATCAATACAGCTTGATTCCATCAAAACTGAGTGGAACCAATCCGAGGATGAAAGTATGATTGCGTAACTCCCATGATAAGGAATGGGAGGCTCGGGTATCTCACACTCAAGAACAAGGAAAAAATAATTAGGGAGTAATATATCTCAACCCATTAGAAGATTTAAAGGAGTGATGGTTTTAGATAAGCTTAATTTTCCAATAAAAGTGGATCACATTAAACCACACAGTTTTACCAAGTAAAAACATCCAGAGCCTTAGAAATAATTAATATAGGAGTTATGACCTTTGAATTTTCCTTAGAGTCCTTAAAATGAGGATTTAAATTCATTTTATGTCAAAATAAACATCAAAGGGGTTAAACAATAGGAAGCTGGAAACACTGTTCACTGTTGGAACCTCACTGTTCTGGAAACACTATTCATGAACCTCACCATTGGAACCTCACTGTTTTGGAAACACTATTCATGAACATTACCATTGGAACCTCACCATTCTTGAAACACTGTTCATCTATGGTTACCATTGGACTATTCACCGAAGGTTAATGTTGACACTGTTCACCTAAGTCTACCATTGGAACTGTCCAAAAAAGGTTAATGTTGACATTATTCACCTATGTCTACCATTGGAACTGTTCACATAAGGTTAATGTTGACACTGTTCACCTAAGTCTACCTTTGGAACTATTCAAAAAATGTTAATGTTGACACTTTTCACCTAAGTCCACCATTCGATCTATTCAAAGAAGGTTAATATTGACACTGTTCACCTAAGTCTACTATTGGAACTGTTTACAGAAGGTAAATGTTGACACTTTTCACTTAAGTCTACCGTTGGAACTATTCACAGAAGGTTAATGTTGACACTGTTCACCTAAGTCTACCGTTGGAATTGTTCACAAAAGGTTAATGTTGACACTGTTCACCTAATTCTACTGTTGGAACTGTTCATAGAAGGTTAATGTTGACACTATTCACTTAAGTCTACCATTGCACCATTCACAGAAGGTTTATGCTGACATTGTTCACCTAATTCTACCATTGGAACTATTCATATAAGGTTAATTTTGACACTATTCACCTAAGTCTACCGTTGGAATTATTCACAGAAGCTTAATGTTGACACTGTTTAGCTAATTCTACTGTTGAAACTGTTTATAGATGGTTAATGTTGACACTGTTCACCTAAGTCTGCCGTTGCACTGTTCACAATGGTCTACCATTGGAACTGTTCACAGAAGGTCACAGTTTCACTGTTCACAAAGATCTACCATTGGAACTATTCACCTAATGTTACTGTTTCACTATTCACAATAGTCTATCGTTGGAACTGTTCACAGAAGGTCACCGTTGCACTGTTCACAACTATCTACTATTGTATCTATTCACCTAAGGTTACCGTTGCACTCTTCAAAATAGTCTACCATTGGAACTATTCACAGAAGGTCACCGTTTCACTGTTCACAATGACCTACCATTGGAACTGTTCAGCTTAGGTTACCATTGCACTGCTCACAATGGTCTACCATTTGAACTATTCTCAGAAGGTAAGCATTGCACTATTCACAACGGTCTACCATTGGAACTATTCACCATAGGTTACCATTACGCTATTCACAACGATCTACCATTGGAACTATTTACAGAAGGTCACTGTTTCACTGTTCACAATGGTCTACTATTAGAACTATTCACTAAATTGTAAATTTGGAAAAGTTTTGGTAATAAGTCACATTGACCTCCCAGAACACCTCAAACACCTATTTTCACAAAGGAGTGGACCAGAGAGGTCCGGACCATTACATCAGATACCACTCAAAACAGTCTCATCCTCTAGAATTCAAAACACACATAAAAGGAATACTAAACGGGGTCCAAACAACCTCCCATCGAGATACCTATCAAAAGAGAGGAAGACACAAGAAGAAACAAAAGAAAATCATATTATAAACATGAAAGGTCCTTCCAAAAAGGGTACATCATTATATGAAAAGAGTTAAACATAAAAAAATATAGGTACTAAGCACGTATCTATGACAAATGGTCCCATATTCTCTCCTCCATGCCGCCGTGTCGCCACAAGACATGAACCAAGGGGATAGAATTCCCACACAACACCACCTCCATGTGGTCTTGGATCTCCACAGGTCACTCCTTAAAGGTCACATCATTATTAACATCGATCTGTCCCCAATCGATGACATGAGAGTCATAATGAAGATAACGACAAAGCTGTGATACATGGAAAACATCATGTATCCGACTCATCTATGGGGGAAGTGCTACTTGATACGCCACAACTCCAACACGAGCTAACACCTCGAAAGGCCAAACAAAGTGGGGAGAGAGCTTACTCCCTTGACCAGACCTTCGCTTCCCATGACTGGGAGTCACCTTCAGAAACACATTATCCCCAACATTAAAATCTAAGGGTATCCCCCTTTGATCATCATAATATTTCGGATGATCTTGCGCTGTCTTCATCCTCTCACAAATCACCTAAACCATATCTGTTGTATTCAGAACTAGTTCCGTTCCGAGAATTTCTGACACTCCAACCCCAATCCAGCACAAAGAAGAACGGAAAGGTCGGCCATACAAGGATTCAAATAGTGCCATACTGATGGTGGTGTGATAACTACTGTTGTAAAAGAACTCCACTAAGGGATAGTGCTTCATCCACAAAAATCCAAAATCCAAGACACCATAGCGTAACATGTCTTCAAGAGTTTGTATTGTTCACTCTTTCTGACCATCCATTTGAGGATGAAAAGTAGTGACAAGGAATAGTTGAGAACCAAAATCATGATAGAGACCTCTCCACACCTTAGAGGTAAAAAGAGGATCTCAATCAGAAATAACTATCCTTGGGACTCCATGAAGTCTCACCACCTCCTCTAGATACTATCTTGACAAAAATTCCATTGAGCTCGACTCCTTGATCTCTATGAAGTGGGAAGATTTGGTTAAATGATCCACTACCACCCAAATAGCATCATGTCCTCCCAGAGATCAAGGTAAAACAATAGAAAAGTCCATTGAGATGTCCTCCCACTTCCATGGAGGAATATCTAATGGCTGGAGAAGACGACCAGGAACACAGTGTTCGACCTTCACCTTCTGGCAGACCAAACATAGAGACACAAACTCTGCAACCGCATGCTTCAGCCTCGCCCAACAAAACTGGCTCCTCAAGGCTCGATTCATCATTTTCATTCCAGGATGCACCACTAAAAGAAAACTATGAAACTCTATGAGAACCATCTCGTACATCATTAAAGAAAAAAAAGCCTTCCGTGATACAAAAATTGGTGTTGTTCATCCTCCGACCAACCAACAGGGGCCTCACCACAAACAACTCGGTCTCTCTAGACCTCCACCTATAAATCCCCCAACTGGGAATTTTCCACCTTTTGTAATAGGGATGATTGTACTATCATCTGAAAAAGACAACCTCTGCCCCCCAACTTCTCCCATATCAAGATGTAATGCTGACAGTTCTTCCATTACTCTCCAGGAATCACCGAATTCACGCACAACATCACTACGTGACTTTCGACTCAACGCATATGCTACAAAATTCCCCTCTCCATATGTATATGATATTTCAAAGTCATATTCCTTTATGAACTCCATCTATCGATGCTGTCATTTGTTCAAATCATGCTGGGTGAAAACATACTTCAAACTCTTATGATCGCTGAAAACCACAAAGCGCTCGCCAATGAGGTAGTGTCTCCACAACTTCAGAGAAAACAACACGGCTGCCAAATCAAGATCATGGGTGGCATAGTTTCTTTCATGGGGATGCAACTACCAAGACCCATAAGAAACAAATGAACTCTGCTGTATGAGAACACAACCTAACCCCATATGTGAAGCGTCGTAGAAAACATCAAACTGAACTCCCTTAGATGGAAGACAAATAAATGGAGCACTAAATAACTTATTGTTTAGATACTCGAAATATTCCTGACACTGATCAGCCGATATGAATTCTTGATCCTTCCAGTTCAAATCAATCATAGGAGTCACAACTTGTGATAAATTGGTTATGAACCTCTTGTAGTAGCCTGCGAGACCAAGAAAACTTCGCTCCTCTGATACTGTCTTGGGGGATTCCCAAGACACAACTGCTTGTATATTCAATGGATCCACAACTACTCCCTATTGGGACACAACATTTCCCAATAAACAGACTTATTGAGCCCAAAAATCACACTTCAAAAACTTCCCAAATAGCTAATCTTGACGAAGAACTCTCAAAATAGCATGTAGATGTTCTTTATGATCCTTCTCAGACATGTAGTATAAAAGGATTTTGTCGATGAAAATCACCACGAACTTGTCCAGGAACTCACGGAACCCCGAATTAATCAATCCCATGAACCTCGCTGGAGAATTCGTCATACCGGATGACATTACAACTTACTAATAATGCCCATGATGTCAATAGAAAGCTGTCTTCCGGATATCCTCATCATTTACAGAAATCTGGTGATATCCTGACCGCAAGTTGATCTTTGAGAACCAACTTTCACCATTCAGTTGATCGAATAAACCATAAATTTGAGTAAGAGTATAGTGATTATTTATTTTCACTTTGTTTAAGTGACAATAATCGACACACAACAACAAACAGCCGTCGACCTTCTTTGCAAAAAAACTGGTGCACCCCACGATGCCACACTTGGCTGAATAAATCCACACTGTAATAGACCATAAAGCTGTATACGTAGCTCTCGTAACTCAGAAGGGGCCATTATATATGGATACATAGAGATAAGAGACGCTCCTGTTTTTAGATGGATCCCAAAATCAATCTCTGATCGAGGGGGTAATGCTACAACCTCTTTGGGAAAGACATCAGGGTACCCTTCTACGACCCTAGGAAACACAAACTGTTAAACCTATGAAGAACTCAGCATCATCTCATCCATCATGGATGATAAAGATGGAACAGGCCTATGACCCATTTGAGGATCTCACTCGACAATAAAAACCATTGGCTCTCTATCTGCACCAATGAAAATGACCTTCTTCTTGATGCAACCCATGATAGAATGCACCGAATACAACCAATCCATGTTGTGGATGTAATCATATGTTTGTATCCTTAAACATAGAAAATCTCCCCAAGATCAGTGTTTCGCCATCACTATCTCACAGTCTCTACATACATCAAACAAGTCAGCTCGACCTCCAACTGGCATAGTCAACGCCAAAGGCATTGGAATCCTCTCTACCTCAAGTCCCAAAGCATGTACAAGGGTTAGTGATATGAAGGTGTGTGTCTCTCTAAAATCAAAAAAGCCATACAACAAGGTATAAAACAAGCAAAGGGAACCTCAAGCGACGTCTGTCTCGCCTGGAGCTGGGAACACTCTTGCATGAGGCTGACAACAACCTCCTCCCCAGCATCTCTGACGCTGATGAAGACCACCACCATGGTCGCATTCTTCTCTCTGAGGACGGGGAGCATCATGGGGCTATCCTCTACCTCCCCATCTACCCTCTGATGATCTAAAGCTGGTGCAACCTACTGCTGCTTCCTCGACTAGAAGTTCCTCAATGGAGGAACCTGGAGCGTAGCACCTGGTGTACAATGACTTCTTTGAAAGGTCAGGCACTCCCGTTGTAGATGAAAATGACCACCACAATAAAAAAAAGTGCCTGATCTCTTGGAATAGGCCTTAGAGTTTCTGCCTCTAGAGAATCGAGATGTGAAGGGCTGGAACCTACCCTCAGCTGAACAAAAACTCTTCTGCCCTGAAAACTAGGAACCCCGGACCACAGATCTACTTTTTGAAAAATTATGATGATTCCCCTCTCGTGATGATCTGGTCCTGGCCCAAGTCCTCTCGACAAACATTGACCTCTACATCACCTCAAGTTATGTTTTCAGCATAAATGGGGTGACCTACCTCTAGATCTCTGGATGAAAAGCCTCCTCGAAATTCCTTTCCTTGGCCTCCTCATATGGCCAAAGGTCCGAAGTATATCGTAAAAGGTTCCTGAAATAGATTCCAAACACTCTAACTTTGGAGCTCCCCTATCGAAGGGTAAGAAGCTCCTGGCGACTGGACACCTTTGCAGTCGAAGAAAAAAACACGACTCTTCCCATGAGATAATTGACTCCTCACGATCCCCGAGGAACAAGAATCACCACTACCTCACTGATCCATACAACATCGTCACAACCAAGGACACCCAGTGCTCCTTCTGAGAACGGATCGAACTGAAGTGTATATCGGCCTCCTCCAACCAGTATTCTATGACTACATTTGAAATGGATCCCTCGTACTTCTGCAGACTATGGTGCTTAAAATCTTAGAGTGTCGTCGTCATCAACCTCTAACCTGCGGCAAACTACTGAAACAACCACCTAGACATTTTCTATGCAAACCTGACGAGGAGGTCAACCATGAGCCATAATTGTAAAATAACAAAATGTTAGAGCTCCTTAATCTGGAATATTGAATACTCAACATTAATTAATTAATTGATTTATTTCATTGATTTTAGGATAACCTATCACATGGTCTACCCATTCAAACACAGGCACAAAGAAGAATTATGCATGATAATTTCTTAGGTCGCTACCCTGCAACTAGTATCACCTTGTTTAGTAGCGATTAGAAACTTAAAAGTCCATAGATCAGATCACATGGGGGCCTAAAAACATATTTCTTAGCCAGTCTTCGGTGTTTACATTACTCTCTAAACATGAATTACACTATTTCCCAACCAACCCATGAAACCTCACTTTTTTCTAACACCAATATCTATCATATCCCTCATCCAGACCTCTGATACCACTCTGTCATGACCCCCTACCCACAATGTGTACCCCTCTCAGGCCGACAATGTGAGAAGGGAGAAAATGACCCATGTGTCCCGCCTCCCGTAGGCCCTGGGTTGGAGACTAGCACCGAGGGTATAGTAAACAAAAAAATGGGTGGAATTACCCCCTAAGAGAACACATGCGAAAGAGAGAGATAAGATCGACACCAACAAAATCCAACTCAGAATTGAAATATGAAAGAAAACCCAAGTGCGCATATTTAATGTCATGAAAAAGTGCTAAAACTGGAAGGGGAAAATAGAAAGTACCCAAAAGAAAGTAAAATCTGTAGCAACCACAAGCCTGAACAGCTCCTGCAACACCAAGCTAGTAGAAACTAGCTTGATCTCCAAACTTCTCCATGTGACCTGAAAAAAAGTTTATATATACAAAGGGTGAGTATAACACTATACTCAGTAGGATCCTTCCTGAAGACTCTCTTGAAAAAGTAAATAAAGCATGTTAAAGAACAGTGAACAACATCTGAAACTAACTCGTCATCTAAACATGTATACTAAGTTCCCAGCCTCACCATGGATACTCTCACCAAGTAACGCATACCGGATTATATAATATAATAAAGAATATCTAGGGTACCCTGCTACTACTTACCCTCTAGTTTTCCACTTTTCCCCAATGTCGCATGTCCTAAGAATCTCTTTCTAAAAAGTCTTGCCTACAGACACCTGGGAAAAGCACCACAACATGCACCTCGTGAAACAAAATCACCATGTACATGTAAGAAAAGTAACCAGGTAGTTTCTGGGAGCCCCCACAACTCGCATAACATGTATCATACATCAGGTATTATACCTCAATCCATTACAGCCCATACACCGAGTAAGGACCCTCAAGCCATCACAACATATACACGTTACACCTATAATAGTCTATACGAAACTATATCCAGAATATATGTGTGTGAATAACCACAATCCATTACAGCCCTCTACACACATATATTGGGAAAACTAACCACTATTCCTACCAGTAGAAGTATCTACCAAGAGAAGAGAGCGGGGACAAATGGGGTATTCATCCTTTCATCCTCCCACCAGAATGTTGGGGAAAACGCCCCCAATGCTCAGAATCCCCAGGGTGTCAGTTTCCATTACTAACAGGGGGGAGTAGCCTATAGAAACACAAAAAGTACAAAATATAATATACCTCACAACCACACTATGGGCATAACCTAGTCTTAAACTCAAATGTAGGTAACGTCTCCTGGACTCTGGGCTTCTACTTCTAAGACTAGGTATCCTATAAGCACACATCCATATAAAGAGATTTAATACATTATTTTATTCCCTTTTTATCACTTTCACTTTACATTAATTAATTATTTAAAATTTAATTATCCAATAACAATTCCATATTAAACTTTTTTAGCATCACACCCAAAGTCCATTGTCCCTTTAAAATTACAACCTCATCATTACGTTCTAGAACCTCCAACCCTAAGGGTTAACATAATTTATTCAATTATTCATTACAGAATTACTTTCCCTTTTTCCCAGGTATTCTAGAAAAACATTCTATGCTATTAAACACAAGGGGGATCAACACGGTGAGTAGATGTACTACCCGTCGAGTCTTTTCCGCCTATTGTAAGAGCGTAGACCCATCCTCCCTTGAGAAGAAAACATGGAAAGCATGTGGCATACCCTATGCGTCTTTTCCTCTTTAGGAAGAAGGGCATGCAAGACCAGCTTCCTTGAGTAGTGGGGAAAAGTAAAGAATATAATCAACTAATATGAATGAGAAAGCATCCAATAATCGCATCCATCCTGTTCCATCATCCCTTGTGTCCTCTCAGACACCCACAGGCATAAATTGATGCATCTCACCACTCTAGGCGTCATCTGCTACCACAACCAAATGTCTCCATGCCCCCACATACCACAATTGCCATCCAGGATCACATCACAACACAAGCAGTAGGAAAAGAAACATTTTAACAATTGGGCTCTATGCCCTTTAACAATTAAGAGGGTAACTCGGAACCCTTCAAGGAATTATGAAACAATCAGTTCTTTAATCCATCTTGAAATAACCAATCTATTATTCATTGGTTCCAAATTTGGGAAACCAAATCAGTAAGCTACCAAAAATAATTAATCATGCTTACTTCACCAATTTGATTATCCTAAAATTAAAACAAGGAGAACTAGATTCATTTATATGCCTCTTTATCTTCTAACCAAACACTTGTCAAATAATTGCTGTTTATGTTAATTACCAATTTCCAACAAGAACAAACAGTTAAACAAATCAAGCATAGATGACACACTATCTAGCAAAACAGGAGGCAATAACCTACGATCGATAACTATTTATTTATCCAGTTAAAATATTTATCAGGTCAGTTCTATTATGATCTAGTGGGATAAAACATGATAACAATATATTTTCACGTAAAATAAGAGAGAAGAAACAAATCCCCTACCTCAAACGATTCTTTATGTTCTTTATATGAGAACATTCCACACAACAGGTCACTATCCTCCTCTCGCGACAACTACATCCACCCGAGGATGCCACGGTACAACCAAACCAACCAAAACCCAAGAAAACTCCATTAGAATCATGGATATCACATGCTATAATATGGAATGAGAAACATGAGAAGATGAAACCCCAAAAGAATGATGATAAAACATACCTTATATAGAATATTGATCGATACAGCTTGGTTGCATCAAAACCGAGCAGAACCAATCTGAGGATGAAAGTTTGATTATGCAACTCCTATGAGAAGGAATGGGATGTTCGAGCATCTCACACCTATGAACAAGGATAAATAATTAGGGAGGAATATATCCTGTCCCTTTGGAAGATTTAATGGAGTGACAGTTTAAGATATGCTTAATTTCCCATTAAAAGTGGATCACATTAAACCACACGGTTTGACCAAGTAAAAACATCCCGATCCTTAGGAATAATTAATATAGGGGTTGTAGACTTTGAATTGGCCTTAGATTCCTTAAAAAGAGGCATTAAATTCATTTTACATCAAAAGTAATGCCAAGGGGGTTAAATAGTATGAAGTTGGAAAAACCGTTCACCGTTGGAACCTCACCATTCTGGAAACACTGTTCATCTATGGTTACCATTGCACTGTTCACAGATGGTTACTGTTGACACTGTTCACCTATGTCTACCGTTGGCACTTTTCATAGAAGGTTAATGTTGACACTATTCACCTAAGTCTACCATTGGAAATGTTCATAGAAGGATAATGTTGACACTGTTCACCTAAGTATACTGTTGGAACTATTCACAGAAGGTTAATGTTGACACTGTTCACCTAAGTCTACTGTTGGAACTTTTCAAAGAAGGTTAATGTTGACACTGTTCACCTAAGTCTACCGTTGGAACTATTCAAAGAAGGTTAATGTTGACACTGTTCACCTAAGTCTATCGTTAGAACTATTCACAGAAGGTTAATATTGACATTGTTCACCTAAGTCTACCATTTCACTATTTACAGAAGGTTAATGTTGACACTATTCCCTTAAGTGTACCATTGGAACTATTCAAAAAAGGTTAATGTTGAAACTGTTCACCTAAGTCTACCATTGTACTATTCTTAAAAGGTTAATGTTGACACTGTTAACCTAAGTTTACCATTGAAACTATTCACCGAAGGTAAATGTTGACACTGTTCACCTAAGTCTACTATTGTACTGTTCACAATGGTCTTCCATTGGAACTATTCATAGAAGGTCAACATTGCACTGTTCACAACAGTCTAGCATTGGAACTATTCACTTAAGGATACCGTTGCACAGTTCACAACAGTCTACTGTTAGAACTATTCACAGAAGGTCACTGTTGCACTGTTCACAACGGTATACCGTTGGAAATGTTCACCCAAGGTTACCGTTACACTATTCACAATGGTCTACTGTTAGAAGTGTTCATAGAAGGTCACCATTGCAATGTTCACAATGGTCTACCATTGGAACTATTCACTTAAGGTTATTGTTCCACTGTTCACAACGGTCTACCATTGGAACTATTCACAGAAGGTCACCGTTTCACTGTTCGCAACAGCCTATCGTTGGAACTATTCACCGAAGATTACCATTGCACTCTTCACAATGGTCTACCAATGGAACTGTTCACAGAAGGTCACCGTTTCATTATTCCCAACATTCTATCGTTAGAACTATTCACTGAACTGTAAATTTGGAAAAGTGTTGGGAATAAGTCACCTTGACCTCCCAGAACACCTCAAACACCATATTTTCAAAAAGTAATGGAACAGAGAGGTCTATTCCATTACAAGGTATATGTTATATTATAATTTTAGAAGTATAATTATTTTTTAAATATGATATATATATATATATATAAATATATTAAATCCATAATTATATCCTTCCACAAGGGTTGGTGATGGAAAATGAATTACATCGGTTCATGATACGATAGTCTATCATACACACGATCGATGATTTCGTTTTCTGTTTGATAGAAGAGGACATGGATATAAGTAATTACATAAAAATAATAACATATAAGTATGTGTTATATTATTTTCTCATTATTTTACCATAATTTTTTTACATTTCAATTTTTCAAAGGAAGAAATAAAAAAAAATGCAGGGTTAAGAATTATACCTTTTATTCGGACAACCTCTTTCAGTTTAAACCTAAATCCTTCCTAGATTTGTTTTTTGATAAAAAAAGACTCTAGGTAATATGGAGGTATTTAAGGAAGGTATTTGTGTATGAATTTTCAAATAAAAATGGATTTGGAAGTGTGAATAGGATAAGAGAGGGGGAACCCTTTTATAAGTGTGAGTGTGTGGGGGGGTGGGGTGGGATGACACAATAGGAACTATTGAAAAGAATAAATTGTACCCACATTTTTCACATTTTAAGAGAATTAAAAATGGATATTAAAATACAATTAGTAGATATAATTTCTATGTATGTACGTATTATAGGAATTGGGAAATGTTTTTTTGTTATTTTTACCCTTATCGTTTTAGTTTAACCTCCAGTAAACTCGTTTTAACCTTAACAATGATAAATAAATTTTACTGTTTTTACTATTCATTAAGAAGAAAAATTAATTTGAACAAATCATATAATATTAATTACAATTATTCAAAATATATAATCCACTTTATGTAATTATACATATATAAGTGGAAGGATTTAATTTAAAATTAAACCCACATGCATGATGACAAAACTGTTTTTCCAAGGAAGGGTTTTCAAATGTATGAAACATTTTTTATAAAAATTGAACATACAACTGATCAAAATAACCTAAATTGGATTTATTATAATATAATTTAGCTATTTTTTCTTTCAAAACAATTTTAAACAAAATTAATCTCGATAAACAGAAAAGGTAGTTTTCAATACAAAATCCATATTTTTTCACTATTCAATGAAAGAATAATCATTTCAGAAAATTCTCAAAAAATTTACTCGAAGATAATTTTGAAATTTTTATTTAAAAAATAATGTTAATTTTTCCAAATCAATTTTAGAAAATCAAATTTAAAATAATTAAGTAAAATGTGAGGAATAAAGAGTTTACAGAAATATAGTTTTTAAGCATAAAAATGGGTTTATTATTATCTATTTCTTAGAATAATATTAGATGAATGATAATTTTTTTATTAAATATTTATTATATAAATTTAGTTAATATAATTCTATGATAGTGATTAATTAAATTTAATAACATAAGAACACATTGAACACATAAAAAACTGTTTTAAAAAAATATTTGTTTTACTTTCAAATATTATTATTTTTAGTTATAATTAATTGATAAAAAATGAATTTATTGTATACATGTGTAAAAAATATATTTTTCTTAATTTATTTAGTCATATTCATGTAAACCATTTTAACAACTAGGTTATAATGGTCATATATAACTAATATATTTTACAGGCCATTTAAGCTCGGTGTGTCACGTCGTATATGCTATTGGAAATGATGTTCTTCTTTTAAAAACATTAGATTATATATATGGTGTGTAATACTATCTTTAGGATGTATATTATCATCCTTAAAAATCCATTCAAATTTATTTATTTTAATGTTTTATTAGTTCAAAAGTGATCATTTTGTAGGGATAACATACACTAATAATCTAATTTAAAATATTTTAATGATTTATCTTATAAATTATTTTATTCATTGTATATATTCTTTAAATTATTTTATGAAATAATTTATAAGGAAATAAATTAATTATAAATTACATTTTATGGCTCTTTTATACTTTCTTTCAAATGTTTTCAAAATGAATATTTTTACGTATTTTATATGGAACATTTTGAAAAGAAAGGAAAAAATAAATGTTCTATTTTAACTTATACAATGTAAATGGTATTTTATACCACCATAGCCATTTTAAATGCATAAGAAACGTTATATTATAATATTTTATGAACATCCAAAGTTCCCCGTCACTTAAAAAAGGACACCCCATCCCTCTTTTATTTACATAACCTTGAGCCACCTAGCTTGAAAAAGAACTGCCAAAATTTTCTTATCAACTTACCCAACCATAAATTAGAGGTGATTTTATTCCAATAAGAATATTCCAAAAGTCCTTAATAAGGGGTCTAAATAAGGTATATTGAAGAATAAGAAATTCTTTTTACAACTCTTTCAAATTTATTTCTTCTTCTACTTACACTAAATCAGTTATACCAATACTAAAATAAAAACTAAAATATCATCAATATACTCTAATGTTTTAATGATTATGCATAATAAATTTTCCATCCATTTTATATCCTTTGAAAATTGAAAACATCACTTGTGAATACGTAAGAATTACCGTCTCCTTGTAGTAGTGTAATTCATTTTTCATCACCACTTTACAGGGATGATTATATATATAGAACTAAAAAATATATGATATATCTAAAATATTTATGACTCAATAAATATATGATATCATTTACCTTCTAACCTATCTATTCGTTAAATTTTTTTAACATCACTCGTGTGTACGAGCAGACTACCACCTTTACAAAGTGATGCGATTCATTTTTTAGGTCCACCTTTCAAGAATAATTATAAATATGTATATAAAGAATATATATGATATTTATATCATGATTAAAATTCTTGATATTATTGAACAATGAGAATGATGTAATGAAGAAAACCTCGGAGTTGAAGCATACATGAAAAATGAAATAGTTAACCCTCATAAACAAATATTTTAACAATGAATTGTTAATAAACATGCATTGAAATATTATAAGTGGATCATATATGATATTATAATTATTTATATAATTTAAATATATAATTATAATAAATTTAAATTTATTATAAAATATGTTAAAATCAATTAAAAGATATATTGGACTTGAGGTATGAGTTTATTCCAGAATCACATCCTTATTCAAGATTAATTATTATTATTTTGTTTCTATTATAATAATTATATGATATTTATGTCTTAAATCCCATAAATTTTCTTCCCCATTGGTTTTATAGCGATAAAAAGATAGTAATTATATATATATGTCCTCTGGTCAAGTTACATCATGATGATAGGACACAGATGATGTGTGACTGTCTGGTGTTTGGGGATTATAAGCATTGGGAACTCTTCTCACAATATTTTTACTTTGCGATCTTAATTAGATGAGATCTTGAGGACTAACCCCATAATATAAAAACACATATTTTTGGTTTACTTATTATTTATTATATATAAACATGTTTAATGGTCTCCCGAATTGAGATTATTATAAGTGATTTTTTGATCACAACTTTGTTGAAAGCTAAAGAAAATGAAATTTATGTCATGGTTAGTTAAGTTTCTTTGGGTGTTCCATTGTTGGTATGAAATTTATTGAATGATAAAGGTAAAATTTTCCACTTCTGAAAGGTAGTTATATCTTGATCCCATTTGATCAGGATGGTATTACCTTCACTAAATACATGTCCATGGTAAAAGGGGTTTAGTCTATCCAGTAAGGTCAATGGATAACAAAATAATAATGGATGTTGATACAATGTTTGGGTTTTGATTTATGATATATTGTATGATCAAGATAATATATTACATGAAGTATGTTCATAGGAATTTTTTTTCATTTAATTGAATTTTCCTTATCTCATTAGGGGTATTGATGGGTTTCTAGACTATACTTTTGATCTGTGAATAGTTTTCATGACTATTGAGATAAGTTCCTTGAGGGTTACAAACTTAGTGTATTCAATAGTTTGGAATTTTTAATGAATATGTGTATAAAAACATGGTGGGACCCAACATGAGTTCTTATAGATATTAATGAATAAACTATCTCCAATAAATAAGTAAATTCATTATTATTCAAGTGTTAAATTAATGTATTTATATTCTTTATTTAATGTATTTACTAGTATTTAAGTTAATACCGAAGAAAATATTTAACAAAAAATTATTATTTTAATATTCATTGTTCATTTAATATTATGGGAATTATGAGTAGTGTTAGTGAATAACTTTATCACATAATATATTTTTTATATTAAAAGTAAATAATAAAAAATAAATGATGTTCATGACACAATTATTTGGTTATAACAAGTAATTTATGGAATATTTGGTAAGAATTAGTTATATGGGGGTGGGGATCCCTTTCCGGGTGTTTAATCTCCACTATACAAGCAAAAAGGATCTTGTTTCTAATGGAATATCTATACACATAAATTTGAGATATCTTCTCACATACCACCCTTATCATAGAGAGAGAAGTTACTTTTCTATGCAATTGATCCTAGATATTCTTCACGGATCGAAGGAACGACATAATGGTGATCATCGAGATGTCTAAGTATTTTCAGTAAACCATAGTTTTCCAATAGTTGGAATGATATTTTTTAGTGGGAAATTAATCTGTAGAATAATGTAATTCCTATTAAACAATTCAAGTAACTAAAATATATTATTTATTTAGTTGGAAGAGGAAAAAAACACTTTAAAAAAATTCCAAAAGGGGGTGTGGTAGTCCTCCAATCGATTAAATAAAAAAAATTCAAAAGGGGGTGTGTGTTGGGGGGGGGGGGTGCTATCTATGGACAAAAAAACCAAGGTAGGGTAGCTCAACCACCCCTTTTAAAGAAAAATTACCCTCCCCATTTGAGGGTAAGTGAGTGTTGATGACCAGATTCACATAAGCATGATATATATATATATATATATATATTATTTCATTATATTTGTAAGGGTGGCAGAGTCACCCTCCCCCACCCCCTATTCCCTCACACAGTGCGTGGGGGTTCTACCTCTATATGATCCAAAAACAGGGCTGGTTCAAGAACTTGTAGACTCTATTGTCCCATTTTGAGCCTTAGAATGGCTTGAAACCCAATTTTAGGGGTTTTCGGGTAACCATGAGACTCAAAAAATCTTAAAGAAATTATAAATTTAAAAAGTTTCAGAGAATTCTTTACATTTTTTCTTAAGACTATAAAATTATTATTTAATAATTAAAATTATATAACTTTATTATAAATAATTTATATTTATCTTGAGTAGAATTCATTTGAAAATTTATTTCATATCTCGTGTATAATTTATTAAAATTATATAATTTACTTTAAAAATTATAAATTTATTTTATTGATCTAGAGCATAGACCAACCGATGTATATCTAAGACTATATTTATTTTAATTTAAATATTTTAACGAGTGTAATTAATATAATAATTAATTTATTTTTGAGGGTATAAATATCATATTTCCCCAATTATTATGTATAAGGGCCTACACATCCATGCTTATTTCTTTACTTTCATTTTGTGCTTTCCCAAGTATTTATGTATAATGTCAATAATTTAATAAGACGTGAACCACATCGAGAGGATATGATATTCTAGAAAAGACATGGAAACATTGGGATGGGGTGTGAGCAATAATACTAGTAAGAAACAACTGTGGTATTAAACTCTTTGGTTCACAGTTGATCCATTTACACTCAATGAATAATCCAATAGTAAATGATCAAGATCAATCACATTGTTTATTTAATTTATTCAGAAATTAGTGTTTTTAATGGATATAAATGTTTACATGATCTGAGAAAATATTAAATAACAATTCATTGATTAAGATGTAATAAATGTTCTCTATTTATGCATTTTCATGTTGTGAATGTGATCACTTATCATGATTACATCAAATAGAAAATTAATTGATTCATCAAAAAAATAATAAAAACCTTCAAATAAATTTTGATTCATAAAACCGTATATTACATAAATTTTTAAAAAAATCAATTGTATGTGGGGATCTTCATATTTATTTGGGTGTTACAACTACTATTGGTGATTCCATATGTGAGTGATGGATTGACTTAACTAATGTTGGATGTAAATAAGTAATCACAGTGATTGAAAATGTTACATTAAAAATAAGTTAAAAACTTATTATTATATTTTATAAATAATATAATAATCATTATTATATTAATAAATAATAATAATATTATTTTTCATGTTCCCATATTCATCCTATAAATGGATTCTAAATCATTTTTCACATAGGTGGTATAATAGACTCAACCTTGAACATGCTTTGACTCTATTGGTGGGTATTTTTAAGGAGGTGTTTCTTTTGATATAATATCATTAAAAAAGAATAAAAATGATATTGTTTTGATGTTTTTATGATGGTGAACTGGATTTTAATATGTTTATATAATGTATTAAAAACTGTTTTAAAAAAGAAAAACATTTTATCATAGAGAAGGTAGTCCACATGTACGCACGATTAGCGTTCCCATCTCTCAATGCATAGAGGGGGTGAAGGTGAATATTCAATTGAAATTTAAGAATCATAATTAAATTATAGATATCATATTTATTCATTAATAATATTCTTTTGATCAGAAATTAATGGTGGTGATGAAAAATGGAAGACGTCGCTTTATGGAGGTAGTAGTTCCACCCAACGCACTAATGACACTTTAGTTACTCTTAATAGATGGAACAGAATTCATAATAGTTGTTACATTAATATAATAAAATATTATTATAATAATAACATTTTTTTAATTAATCTTTTATTTATATAAGAGATTTTTAAGTGTAATATTCAGAATAAAAACACAAGAAGATGATGATACTTATACTGGAGACTTGATCTTTCCTTGGAAAATTTATTAGAATTGAAGGGTTTAGTCAAACTCTGATTGACTAGTGGATTATTTTTGTAGTATAGGGTTATAAAGAGACTAATTTTAAAGACATTAAATGAGTAATTGTAATGTTATTTGTATCTTTTATAGGGTGTAAGTGACATACTTTTATAAGAGGAGAAAATGGAACTTTTGGAACAATCATCATTATTAAAAAATTTCATGATACCATTCAAGGTAAAATAGATCAAAAGTGGGAAAAGTGTATTTTTGTATAAGATAAAGTCAAAAATCCTCACAAAAACATATTTTAAAACATTTTTAACATGTTTTTTCTATGTCCCCAAAGTAAAAAACTTTTTACAATTTTTACATTTTTTACTTGGTTAAATATTTTTTAACCTAAGTAATTAATTTTTATATGTAAAACAAAAATTAATATTAATACCCAATTTAAACAATCTATTTAACATCCAATTTATTTAAAATAAAACACTATATTCAATAGCATACATGAAACATCACATCAAGATTAACAAACTAAATATTATTATTTAATATGACTTTTATCACATAGTTGTTATAATGGTGGGTATGAAAATGATTAACTAAATTATAAAAATATGTTTTATATATTTATATATAATTAATTATATAGTTACTAATTTTTATAAATGAAAACAAAACCCTTTTTAAGATAAAATGAAATGTTCTTCTAAAAACTATTTAAATGTGAATAATCCTGTTTTATAATAGTAAATAACAAATTCACTATTGTTGGATAATATTAATGATATATATATATATATATTACATTAAATATAATTTTTAAAATTCATCTTATTCGTTTTTAGGATATGATATAAGAATAAATCCATTTTTAAATATAAAAGAAGTATTTTTCTAAGAAGGATGTTTTCTCTCCCTTTGATGAAATAATTATTTTAAATCTAATTTTTGACACTTTTATAAATTATATTTGGAAAAATAAACTTCTTCTTTGAAATTAGGGTATAAAAATTTAGGTTTTTTTTGATTTTCTACGATAAGATTCATTTTTTGATAAATAGTGGAAAAATACTGTATTTGAATTGAAAACTATATTTTCATCATATTTATTTCTAGAGATAAATTATATATTTGAATAGATTTGAATAATAATTATATATATTTTTATCATTTAATCTAATGTAGTTCATTGGAATCAATTTCACATTGAATTTGAATATAAAAATATTTCAATATTTTGAACATTTTTTACTTTAAAAACCCATTTTCTTGTTCCATCAACGAGATTAATTATTAATTAATTTATCCAATTATATGTTTTGAAATTTGAAAAATGGATTAAATATTTGGAATCAAAATTTACAAATTTATTAAATAGGTCCCTTTTATTTTTATTCCAAATATGAATAGCAACATTGGTATTTTTTATTACCACAATTATGGGTAAATCAGATAATTAAAGTTAAATATAATATTATAAATACTAGAAAATGACCCTAAAACCTGTTACAATATTATTATATGTGTATTATTTATCTAATAGAACGAAATTATTAGTTATGTGACCATTTATGGATATTTGGATGAGAACATAACCCTTATAATATTTAATTCAATGAAAAGTCCATTTTCTTCTAATCATATTTTAAACAAGAAAAATATTTTTAAAATGGGGTAACACAAGGGATATATTTTAATATAAATAGTAATTATAAATATAAAAGGTTTATATTAATAATGGTAATTTATTTTTAATTTTTTTAATGAAATAATTAAATTAAAGTCTTACACAACAACAATGTGATAATTGTTTAATTAAAGAAAATATCAAATAAATGGTATTAAAATATTAAACTAATTATAATTTGAGATAATTAATGTCATGAAAGAATTTCATGGATTACTTTTACATTTAAATGATGATTTAAAAGTTTTTTTAAATATATAATGTTTTATTATATTTTTAAAAAGTCAAGGGATGAACAGTGTCAAAATTGACATTAATGCTATTTTAAAATAAATAATATTTTATTAAATGATATAGAATTAAAATAAATCCCAAATTAGGATAGATAATTGTAATAAGTCATAAAATTTCATCAATGAATCATTTAATGGTGATTTTACATTTTATAGTAATTATGTTAACCTTCAAAGTGTAAATTACGTTATATCACGACAAGAATTAAAAAGGTTAAATAAGGGTTAAAACTTAAAGGATAAGGATTAAATATTTTTAAAAAATTTATTATTTTTAGATTATGAATTTAAATTGAACTATAATCATTCTATATTATAAATAAATAACTTTGGATCCATTTTAAATAGAAAATTAATTTATATTAATTTAATATTTTGAATAATTTCAAGAGTTTCCCACCACTCTCCTATAAAAGTACACCAATTATTATCTATTTTTGACCCATGATAACCAATTTTGTTTTCCAATATCAACCCAAATACCTTACTATAATCCCTCCAAACATTTACTATCTCTTAGTTTATGCATAACACTCACCTTAGAGGTGTTAAGGTGCTAATCAATGTATATCGTCTAAAGAGGAGGAAGATAACGATTGCACACGATGTGTCAGACTCAAGGGAATGGAATCTATAAGTAAAAAATCATTTTAAATGTTTTAAATATTTATTCTTCCAAATATTTCTATTTCATGTTCATTTTTTTGAAAATGTGTTTTATGAATGTATTTATACAGACTTGAATTTTTTAAAATATTAATTTTTTAATTTATCTCAAATGCTTCAAAGTGGTATGGGACACATCGATTTAAAAATATATTTTTACATTTTAAAAATTTGTTTTGAAAATGGATTGGTTATTTTAATAACCTTAAAATGTTTTATTATTTGTGAAAATGAAATTCTAAGAGTGAAATCTTCAAAATTGTAATCTTTTCTATGTTATGATTATACAATGGTACAAGGAATTTTAATGGGTGGTTACATGATAAACCAAAGACGAGTGGTTCGATGATTAACTTAGGATGTGTATTTATCTGAAAAACTCCAATTCATTGGGTATGTAAGTCTTCTAGATGAAAATTACATTTATATAAGTGATATGTATAGAAGGTGACACTATGGTTATTTCATTTAATGGAGTGAATAATACAATTATGTCCCAAGGGACCATTATGAATTTTCTATGATTTATATGGGTTTTTTGGTAATATTTGTTTTATAAAAAGGTATGAAATTAAATTATTTTAAATGGAAATTATTTAATACTTATCAAGGAAGAAAATTATTACTTTATAATATAGTTTTTATGGGTTTCGATGTTTATCAATGGACTAATAGTTTGCTTTTTTTATATACCTTAGTGAGTTTTTTATGATCATCCCAATTTTTTTTAATTTTATTCATAGGAATTGACTATGATTAAGGTATTATAATAATTTATTTTTTATTCCATGAAGAGTATCATAAAATATATCATACTTTATTTTTAAAAATATATTTTAGATTATGGAAAAAATGGATAATGTTTGAAAGTGTCAACTTTGTATTTTATGGTTTTGTTAAGTATGAGTTATGACCTAATTATCTAAAACTATAAACCTAAAAATAACCTAAATGTAAAATAAAGTGAAATTATTTACTTAACTCAAGATTATGTAATGTTTTAAGGCAGTGACTTTATTATTGGTATCAAAGGAAGGTTCAAAAAAATTAGAAATTAGGATATTTTCTTAAATTTTATGGCTATCAGCATTGGTTTATAATTTTTAGGTTGATCATAAGTTAAATTCGTTAGAAACTATTTTGAGGCATTCAGTTAGAAAATCTTTCGGTTACTGTTGATATTTTTGGATACATTCATTTTTGAGGTAATTATGGGTTATTACTTTTTAGGATACAAAATGAATGATATGAGATAAAATTTGAGGTTAAAACATGTCATGGATATTTTTTATGAATTTATCATATTTTGGGAATGTTTTACAAATTATATAGTTTTTGATAAAGGATAACCCACAGGATGTGTGACAACCCACCGTGTTCCGAAAGGCCACTAGAATCAAACCCTAAACCAGTGGGAGACAAGGATGCATCACATACTACTGGTCTATATGAATTCTTGATAGGATGAATTATTATTTTTAGTTAAAAAGTTTTATTTGTGAATAATATGTTTATTTTGGGAAAATATGTTTTATCTAATAGATAACCTTGGGATTAGAACAAGATTTGCTGATTAAGTGATTAATGTTATTCCAGATGACGTTCACTATTTTGGGAATCCTATAAGATTGAGGTAAATATAATAATATAATATTTTCTTATAGAAATAAAGGTTGAATTATATTTTATAGAAAAATATGATTTTATATTTATTCAGGAAATGGATAGAGTACTTTGAGATTTTTTGATTTAGGAACACATATTTTTGGTATGAGGCATTATGATTACTTGATGATATTTGGAGATAATTTTTAAAATTTATCTTGGAAGTCTATGTGATCATATCCTTTTGAATTTTGGATTTCAATTTTATTTGGGATTATTTTGATGAATTTTAAGGATATTTATTTATCAAATAGGCTATGTTAAACTTTGGGTATTACTATTGAATTTTGGAGACTAAAGTAGTTTATTATTATATAAAGGTTTATTATTATGTGGGAATTATCTTATCTTATCCTAGGAATTTTGGATTGGTTAATTCCTAAATACAAGATGAATACAGTGTTATTTTTTTGAATTATACGATTCTTTATAAGTTGATTTGAGTTCTTCAGGCATGAAAAATTCATCTTTAATAGTCATCGTTTGGAGAAAAAGATACTTTTTAGTGGAAATTTATTAAAGTATGAAAGTCATATGTTAAATTAACTATATTTATTTTGGATATTAGTCTAATAAGTAAATTAATTCCTCAAATCCTAGAAAAGGATCCTAAAACAAAAACTTCATTTGTTTACTTTTCTTACTAAGAAATCTATGAACTTTTAACCCATCATAGATTTACAGTTTTGTGATTGTTAATGTTCTCATGAATGTGTTCCCTATCACTCTTAATTAGAACTTTATAGTTAGTTTTCTCTTCTATATCCTTGTTTCTCTACATGGAACCCTAATATGTGTTATCTTAGGTGATATTCGTAATTCCGTTTCTTTATTTTAAAGAGGAAGTTTCATTAATTATTTTTACAATGTGGGATTTCAATAAAGGTATATTGAAAATTAAAACCATTAGTTTTCAATAACTTGTTCCAATTTATAGAAAAAATATTTATTAGGGGTTTGGGTAGAATGTAATATCCTATGTTTTTAAAATGAAACACTATGCCCGATAGTGTACATGAAATGCCACATCGATCTTAAACAAAAAAGTGAATATTTTTAATTAACATGGTAGTTATTTTACATTTTTTAGAATGAAGGGTATGAAAAATTTTAAATTAATTATGAAAATATGGTTTACATCTTTATATATAATTATTTATTTGGCTAGAAATTAATTATAAATGAAAACAAAACCTTTTTTAAGATAAATGGAATTTTTTTTTGAAAAACTCTTTAAATGTGAACAAGTGTGTTTTATAGTAGTAATTATAAAAATAACTCTTTTTATATTATATTAATAAAAAATATAAAAAATCTGTTAAATATAATTTCTAAAATTCATATTATGTTCTTTCAAGACAGGATATAAGAACAAATTTAATTTTAAACATAAAACTGTATTTTTCTAAAAAGATAGCTTTGCAACCTTTTGGTGGCTCACTTATTTTAAATCTTATTTTGGATACTTTTATATGTTATATTTGAAAAAAATTAACTTCTTATTTTAAATAAGGGTATCAAAATTTACTCTAGTTGAAGTTCTGTTATTTTTCTGATAAGATTCATTTTTTGATAAATAGTGAAACCAAACCACATTTTAATTGAAAACTGAATTTTTCATCATATTTATTTATATTTTTATGTTATATATTTGTATGGTTTTAATGAATAATTAGAAAAAATTTATATCACTTAATCCTATTTAGTTAATTGTAGTCAATTTTACATTGAATTTGGATATAAAAACATTTCAATCTTTTGAACTTTTTTTACTTTAAATACCAGGTTTCTCCTTCCATCAACATGATTAACTTTAAATTATTTTATCCAATTAAGTGTTTTTAATTTTTAAAATTGGAATAAATATTGGAAATAATAATTTAAAATTTTATTAAATAGCTTCCTTTTATTTTTGGACAAAATATGAATAGTGACATTGGTAATTTTTATTACCATAGTTGTGTGTTAATCGTATAATTAAGGATAAAAATAATATTTTAAATATTATAAAATGAACCTAACACTTATAAAAATTTAATTTTAAGATTATTATTAATCATTATGAAATAAGGGATCGGTTATGTGACCATTTACGAGCATTTGGATTAGATATAGCCTTTACAATATTTAATTCAACGAAAATTCAATTTTGTCATACTCTTGTTTTCAACAAGTGAAATAGTTTTAATATAGGGTTACATAAAGGATCTATTCAATTATAAATATTAATTTGAAATAAAAAATGTTTATCTTCATCATGGAAATTTATTTTTAAATTTAAGGAATTAAATATATAAATTAAAGGCTTACTCAATGATGATGCAATAATTGTTATATTAAAGGAAATATTAAAAAAATGGTACAAAAAATATTAAAATAAATATATTATGGAATATTTAATGTCATAAAATAATTTTATCGATGTATTAGTGACTATGTAATAGTGTTTTTTCAAATATATCATGTTTTTCTGATATTTTTATAAAGGCAATCAATGAATAATGTCAAAATCAGCATTAATGATATTTTAAAATAAATAATATTTTATTAAATGATATAAAATTTATAAAATACAAAATTTGGAAAAAATGATATGATAAGTATTAAAATTTCATCAATGGATCATTTTTTGGTGTTTTTTCATTTAATAGTAATTATATTAACCCTCAAAGTGTAAATTACATTATATCATTGTAAGAATTTAAAAGGTTAAATAATGGTTAAAACATAAAAGATAAGGTTTAAAAATTAGTCAAAACAAGTATAATTTTAAATTTATGAATGTATTTATACCAATAATAATCTTATATTCTAAATAAATAACTTTTTATCCATTTTTAATAGAAAATTAATTTACATTAATTTAATATTTTGAATAATTCCAAGAATGCCCCACCCCTCTCTTATAAAAGGGTACTCAGTCTTCTCTTTCCTTTACACCTCAAAAACCTATTTTCTTTGACCATTGTCTACCCAAATACCTTCAAAGAATCCCTATCCACATTCTAGATCTCTTATTTTAGGGAGAAAAGTCACCTTAGAAGTGTTAAGGTGTTAATCAAAGAAGATCATCTGAGGAGGAGGAAGATAACGATTATACGTGATGAGTCAGACTCAAGGTAAGAGACTCTTGAAGTAATTTTTTTAAGTGGTGAAAATATTTTTTATTCTAAATATATATATTTATTTTCCATGTTTTTAAAGTGGTTTTTATAAATGTATTTATATTGACATGATTTTTTTAAAATGTTAATTTTCTAATTTCTCTTAAATGTTTCAAAGCGGTATGAGACACTTTGATTTAAAAATATATTTTTAATGTTTTAAATGGGTTTTAAAAATGGATTGGTTATTTAAATAAACATAAATGTTTTATAATGTTTTATAATGAAATTTTAACAGTATGATGTTGAAAATTGCAATATTTTTTGCGTTATGATTATATAATGGTACATGGACTTTTTTCCGGGTGGTTACATGATAAGCCATGAATGGGTAGTTCTGTGATAAACCAAGGATGGGTTGTTATGTTATAACCTTCAATTAATTTGGTAAAAAATTCATCCATATTTATATTCCATTTTTAATAGTAAAATGTATAGGTGTCGATAAGATAGTTATTCCATTTATAAGTGGGAAAATTTTAATTATGTATCGAGGTACCTTTATGTATTTTCTATGCTTTTAATGGGTTTTATTGAAATATTGTGATTAAAAAAAGGTATTAAATGAGGTAATTTTTAAAGGCAAGTATTTAATAATTATGATGTTTGAATTTTTTTACTTTATGATATAGTTATTGTGACTTTTTGGGTTTATTAATGGAATAAAAATTACTTTATTTTTTATATCCATTACTGATCTTTTTATTCTCATCCCATGTCTTTTAATGTTTTCATATGAATTAAGGGTGAGTAAGGGATTATTAGGATTCCTGTTGAATTTTAGGAAGAGTATCATGAATTATTTTTTTAAAAAAAAATTAGATTATAGAAAAAAATAGATACTATTCTGAAGTTCCTGCATTGTATTTTATAGTTTTGTTATATATGAGTTCTGACCTAATTCTATAAAACTCTAAACCTAAAAATATCATCGATGTGAAATAATGAAAAATTATAGACTTAACTTAATATTATATTAGGTTTTATGGTCTTAGACTAATAATACAATTATCAATTTTAAAATCTCTTTATCATATCAAATTTCACAATCCATGAAATTTTAATTTTAAAATAAATACATATAATGACCTAAAATCAATTTAAAAAAAAGATGTTATCCAGCTTTAAATTTATATATAAGATTAAATTATAATTATTATTTGTTTTAATAACTTAAATTTATTTATTATAAAATGAATTAATTGTTTTTGTTTTTCAAGGGAATCCACAATTGAATATCACCTTGAAAATAGTTCATTCAAAGGTAAGACCGAAAATAATTTTTATTAAACTATTATTTTTAACTAGTCCTATAAATTTTAGAAATTGAATTTTTATGATCACATAATATATTAAAATTACTAATTTTATTACTTAAATAAATATTTTTTTAATTAAAATGTTTTTTAAAACATCAATGATATTATTACATAGTGATAAAATCAAGAAAACTGTATTTTTGAATAAAAAATAAATATTTTTAGGAAAAATTAAAAAATTCATACTATGTAAATTTTCATTATTGGAGTTCAAAAAGGGATTTTATTTAATGAAATTTTCATATTCTAAATTTTTAAATTCAGTGTTTGAAAGGAAGGTACAGTATGAAAAAAACATTTATTTTATCCTTTTCAATATTAACTCATATTACTTTTTTATCCACTAAGGGTAAAAGATATTAATGGTATACCATATTAGTGTTTATTATAGATTTATTAATAATTTATTGTTTATATGTTTTGTCATTTTAATGTTAGGTATAACATGTGACATAAGTTATAGAATATATTATGTATTTTAAAGGATTTAAAATATTAGGTCGTTACATTCTTCCCCATAAATAAATTGCATCCCAAAAATTATAATTAGAATTTACTAAATGAATAAACTGATAGATACATTAAATAATAAACATATATCTTCTAATGATATATCCAAATCATTACCCTTGGTAAGACTAGGAAACTACCTATGCCAAATATTATTCTTAAGATTTTATGGGGACACGCCTTTCAAAACATCAATTCATTGATCATGATTCATCAAATAATAAATAATAAAACTTATGATAATATACAAAGTAATTAATTTATATGAATATTAATGTTTAATCCTAATTTTTTCTTATCAAATGAAACATTATTTTTTCAACTTATGATACTTTCATTTCAACTATTTCATACTTGGTTAATCCTTTAACTCTCTTGGTTCTACCTAGGTTACTTTATGTTAGGATATCCTTTTCTCATCATTCTAATTATTCAAAGTAACTTGGAAATTAATCCTTTATAATGGTTCATAAATAACATATGATAATCTAATACAAATATCCTAGGAGTGCCTAACCAGGTGTGTAATCATAGGTTTACTCATCATTTATAAGGGTAATGGCCGATTCAATGCTCGACCAACCATTTTGAGGGTGATTACCCCTAGGTTCATTTGTTCCATAGCTCCATCAACTTCTAGTATCTTGAAAAGGTTTTATTACCAGGGAAAACCATATGCTCTGGAATTACCAATATTTTAGGATATCATCATTTACTTATAATCATGTTTATGGTTTTTACTATGGTTATTTAACCTAACCCCCAAAAGAATAGAAATTTTGTTTAAAAACAAACTAGACTAATATCCAAAATAACTAAAATATTCTTTAATACCAACTATAGTGACCTATTCTAATGATAAGAAAAAATAATACATTAATATCATGATTTATATTATATATGTCAAAACAGTCATAAAATCCAAGGTCTAAAAGGGTTAGTGTCTTGAAGTTTAGTTACATAAACATATTATTCTTCTATACTTGCGAACATTTATCCATAATCATTATTATTTATAACTTTTTAGACATATCACATGATATAATCATCTTTAATTCCCATGGAATGGAAATATAAGAAAGGGGTGCGCTCGAATGCTTAGTAAGGTAAAACATTTCAACATGTCATAAATGTTAGATAATAATAATATGAGAAAAATGTATAGGGAAGATATTTATTATTAAAAATATCATGTAACAATAATAATTATTTATAATCCATGATTATATAATGTGTAATCTCAAATTAAAAAACCTATTAATGAAAAAAGTGTCATAATATAGTGACAATAAACCTGAGTAAAGGATCATAATTATAGGCTTATATTAATATGAAATTTCATATAACCAAATAATCAAGGAAAAAACATAATAGTAGAGAAATTATAACATTTTTAACAAACAAATTTCCACCATTCATGTTTTTAATAAACCAAATTCTCATGCTTCATGTTGGAAAAAACAATTCCCATGCTTCATGTTGTGAATAAACAAAATTCTCAGGCCTTACATTGTGAAGAAATTTTTTCCACAATTCATGTTGTGAACAAAAAATCCCTATGCTTCATGCTGGGAATAGAATAATGCACATGAAATATATTGTGGAAAACAATTTCCCACACTTCATGTTATGATCAAACAAAATTATTATGCTTAATATTTTGAGAAAACAAAATTTTCTAGATTAACATCCTTTTCTCATGAGATATAATTCCTTAACCATAACATTATAGTATGATATAGGATCCACCCATCAGTATCCATTCAAATTTTTTATACTTAGAAAAATGAATCATAAATTTTTTTATTGAACCCCTTGAATGAGAATGGGTTTCCTAAAACATTCAAAAATAACATATACAATGAACTTATGAAATCCTATACTAAAAAAATCTCATTTCATAAATAAATCATCTAAAAATAACATATAAGGTATGGTAAAAATATAGATTCATGAAAGATAAACCTTATAGGGTAAATATAAGTGAAAATAAAAAGCATTTAATTTTTTTAAAGCATTGACATAAAAATTACTCTCAAAATACATTTTTTGAAGGGAAAAATAATTATTTTTAAAAAAATCTTTCCAAATAAAATATTCATCAAACGATATATGGTTTAGAAAAATGATAAGTGAAGATAATTTTAAAACTTTTACGTTTAAATGAATCCTTAATAATGTAAATATGAAAAATGAATAATGTATTAAAAAATTAAAGTTAAAATACTTTGAAAGCCCTTAATTTTAAAATAATATTTAATAATGGATACTTGAGAAGTATATAAAATTTTAATAAATGTAAGTGACAATACTTTTAAAACATTACCCCTTTAAAAAAATATTTAACAATGGTAACTTGAAAAAGAAATAATCTTATTAAAAACGTAAGTAAAAATAATTTGAAAACATTTACATATAATAATAATATTTAATAATGGAAATTTTAAAATATACATAAATGTTTTCAAAATAAAATGTGTAGTGGATATTAAAAGTTTTAATTTTTAATATATGGAAAAACCTTTTTAAAAAGTTTGAAATAATCTTATTTAAAAGACCCATCATTAAAAATATGGCGAAAACATTATTTTAAAATTAAAAAATGTAATAAAAGGATCATTTTAGATAAAAACAATTTGAGTTTAATCTGAGGAAAGAAGAATATTTTTTTTGGGAGTAAAAACATGGACATAGAAGAAAAATTGATTAAAATAAATGAGTATTATTCTAAACAAAAATAAATGTTAACAAAATAATAGAATCACATAGAAATAAGTATTTAGTGTGAAACCTAATTTACCTATAATGGTAGGGGTAATACAACATAACATAATCATAGGTTAAAATATATAATATTGAAAAATTATAGTTCAAGAGAAGTGAGTATGACCTAAGGAAACGATTTGAGTCACAAAAACCCCTTAGAGCCTCTATAACTTTTGAATCAAAACCCCATGAGTGATATAAATGTTAATAGAACATTTAATATCATGAAATATAAAAGTATCATGATAAATATTAAAATAGGTAATTATTTAATCCATTGAGAAGGAATCATAGTGTAAAAATTAGTCATGATTAAAAGGACTCAAATTTGAGACAAAGATACCCTTACGACTTCAGAAACATTCTAATAAAAACCACATTAAAGAGGAATAGAAGACTAATTTAATGTTAAAAAAATATAAAAAATTAAAATCCATGATATTAAATGTATAACTAGAAGTATTAAATCTATTTTATTGAATTTAAGTGTATAAAACAAAATGAGTCTCAAAGAAAGGAATTTTGAGACCAAACCCTTATCACACATCGTAATTAGTTGATGAAACTATAACTTCTTTTAAAAAATTAAATAACTTAATATCATATAAAATAAACCTAAGAATAAATATTACCCTTTTTATAATTCTTATTATATTTATTATCATGATTACTTTAATTAATTATAGTGTATTCTGATCATCTGGTTTCAAAAAAATTAATATTTTGGGATTGTTTAATAATTTTGATAATAGTGGCACTAATTTGATAAAAGTTAATTATTTATAGATAATTAATGGTCCATTAATATATAACTTATATTTATATATATTATTCTTATTTTATTCCATATGAGTTTTTTTATGTTATGTGAAAACCAAATTGTTAAAAAATTATTTTGGTAATTTTAGAGAATAAAAATGTTACTTTAATAAAAAGATAAATACATTATATAATATTTATATAGAAACATACTAATATTTATTTTAATAATATATAATAATAATAATATTTTTCATGTTACCATAGTCATCTATATTATATTTTAAATCATTTTTCACGTAGGTGGTTAGGCAGACCCAAACTTAAACACGCCTTAACTCTATTGGAGTGTATGGTTAAGAAGGTGTTTCTATGAACATAATATCATTATAAAAGAATAATGATGATATTTTTTTTATTTTTTAGGATGGTGAACCATATTTTATGTTTATAGATAATTTATTATAATATAGATGAAAAAAGGTTTCATCGTGGAGAAAGTAGTCTGCACGTATGCATGATTAGCATTTTACTTTATCAACACACGATAGGGGTAAAAGAGGGAATTAAATTTAATTATCAAAATCATTTTTATATTATATATATATATTATTTACTAATCCATTATATCTTTTTTATCATTAATTAATTATGGTTTTGAAAAAAAACTTATTGCTTTGTGGAGGTAGTAGTCTGTGCAACTCACTAATAACTATTTTATTTTTAGTAGCAAATAGGGAGGAATAAATAATGTTTATTGAATCAATATAAAAAAATATCAGTATAATAATGATAGTTACATCATTATATTGTTATGGATATATGATATTTTTAAGACTAATATTAAAAAGAAAAACATAGGAAGGATATATTACATATGTTAAAGACATTATCTTTCCTTAAGTGATTCCTTATAATTAAATGTCTTAGGTTAACTATGAGTGAATAAGTGCTTATTTTTTGCCAGATAGGGTTCTAGGGAGAGTAAAAGGACATATTTTTAAGTATTAATTAAAAGGTTATGTTTATATTTTAAATGGTGGAAGTGATTACTTTTTTAAGAGGAGAAAAGGGATCTTTTGAAAACACTAATCATTTTTCTATATTTCCATGACACTATTTAGGGTTCCATGAATAAAACGTGGAAAAAACTTTATTTTGGGAAAGTTAAGTTCTAAAATAATATCACAAACTTATTTAAAAAAACTTACATTTTTTCGGTAATTTACACTAATTAACACAATTTTTACAATTTTTACTCTCTTACTGGTGTACCTATATTGTTTTCTTAGTAATTATTTTTGATAAATAAAATAAAAACTCAACATATTATATAATTTTTAGTTTATTTAAAATTTGAAAACAATTTTATATTATAAAATTTATAAACTTAGGAAATTTATTTTTAAAATAAACTCACTTAATCATGTAAATTTGTTTTTAGAAAAATGAAGTTTTTCATCATTAAATTTATATATAAGATAAAATTTTCATAACTAATAATTTTAGTGACCTAAATTGATTTATTATAAAAATAATTAAATGTACGAGTCCTTAAGGAAATATGAAAGCACATATCACCTTGAAAATAATTCTTTTAAAGAGAAGACAAAAAACAATATTTAGTAATATAATATTTTTATTTAGTTATAAAAATAATGAACATGGTATTTATTTAATAAAATAATATACTAAAATTCATAATTTAATTCCTTAAATATATATTATATTAATTAAAATGTTTTTTAAAACAATAGGATACACTTACATATCGACAAAATCACAAAAACCATATTTTCAACTAAAAATAAATGTTTTCAAAAAATAAAAATAAAAAAATCATACTATGTAAATTTTAATAAGAGTAGTTAAAAAATGGTATTATTTTCTCAAATTTACATTATACAAATTTTTAAATTCCGTTATTTGAAGATTGTATATTATAATGAAAAAAACTTTTATTATAACCTTTTTCACTAATAACTCATTAATTATTTACCCACTAAAGGTAATTTCTATTAATGGCCTACCATCTTAATTTTTATCATAGATTTATTAATAATTTCTTCTTAATATGTTGTGGTTTGTTTACGTAGGGTGTACAATGTGATAAAAGTTATATAACATTGTATATGTTTTTAATGATCTAAAATCTTAGGTTATTACAGGGCCTAGTGAGCATAACATGATTTTTTATGGTGCTAGATGGTGGGCCTCATAAGATTTATTCATTTTAGCTTATTTTTACTCTAACGTTTTCCTAGTACATAAAAAAGAATTACCTAGTTAGTGAAAATGTGATTTTTTTTCTGATATCCCTTTTTTAGGTCTTCAACTTGAGAAGGGTTGTGTATTTTTATCTATAGTTTATGGGTCATGCAATTTATAAAATTGGGGTCTAGAGTTTGTGGTCACACAACTTAAATTTTTTTCTATGGATTAATGTCATATATATTTGACCTAAAGTGAGATAGTATATGTAACCAAGGAAAGAGAAAATAAGATGTGAATTTAGAGTATAATTTTATTATAGACCATATTTAGGGTGTGCACACTTTTAAGGTTATATTTATTGGACAAAAAATGGACTAATTTTGAGGTCACATAACATTGACACATTAAACCAATGACGTAATATTCCTGGTGATGAGGGAAACATTTACCCACTATGATTTCCATCTCATCCCTATTAATGTATAAAATGATGATGAAGGTTCAAATTGTTTTAGTCTATGGTTCTTGGACCATAAAAACGGTGAAATAATTCATAAAAACCATTAACGTAAGACCCATTGTGAGGGGTTGCCCACTGTTGTGAAAAATTGTCTCAAGGGGAGAATATATAGTTTAATTCCATTTTTCATGGACCATTTGAGAGGGTGTGTGAAATGGTAACCTAAATGGAGATCAAAGAAAAATAATTTCCTAACACCTTTGAACACAAAATGGAAATGATTTAAATAATCTTTTTTCAAACTTTAATCATAGATTTTAGATGGGTAAAGCACACTGAAGATGATTATTGACCAATATTCAAATGATAGGTATCACTATGATACTTTCTGAGGCATGTAGAGATTATAGGACAATATTAGGTATATAAGGATTACTCTAGATAGAATGTGAAATTTTTATGTCTTCAATAATAATTAGTAAGAAGTTGTATCCCTTATATTTGGATAAACTCATTATTGATAGTCGTTAAAGGTTTGGGTTGACTAAAATACTTAAGGCACGCAATGTGAAGTATGAAAGGTAACATAAAAAAAATGCTCAAAATGTCTCTATACTAAACTAACCATGATTATGTTGTTGATGTAAAATGATATATGGTAACTAATGATAAATTATGTTTGTTTTTGAAATATGTAGTTTAAATGTGACTACATATCCTGAAATAAAACGAATTAAGCATCAATTAGTTCTTAAATGATGAATATCCCATTCATCGATCTTGATCAAAATTAGAGGAGGGATACTTTAATATCATGGTATAGGATTGGAAATAGAAGTAACCCCATGATTTTATCCATGGTAATGCACTTATTAATAGAAAAATATGAATGTAGGGAATCTGACACCAAGAATTTTATGGACATAATGAAATTTTAACATAATGTTTAGTACCTTATATCATACAACCTTAGATGGATATGATTACCATTTTGGGAATTGATGGTCATATATCACAGATCAATATAATTTTTTTAAGGAAATGTAAGATTAACTAAATATCACATAGTTCTACACTATATGAAAATCACTACGGTGTTCTATAGTTTGATGTCATATAATGAGGACTTATACCATGAAGTTTAATGTCATGACGAAACTCCAATCATGAATTTACCCAAAGATGATAGAAAGATGTTATAGGGAAATATTTCAATTTATAGTTTAGAGTAGCCATGAAATCTATAGAGGTAAATATGACCTTAACAATAACATCTTTATGGAAAACTGGATTTTAAAAGATAGATGCATTATTGGAACAAAAGTAAAAAAAGACAAAGGATTATATATTGAAATATCCTACATAGATCTAGATATTATATAGAATATGTGTCATGTTATCATATATATACCTTTATATATATATAACCATACACTAGAGTTCTTGTGATGGTATTTATTTTATATAATATAAAGTATCTTCATTTAAGAGTTAGACCCATTGAAGGGAAATACTTCATGAATGGAGAGTATCAAAGTGTCAAGATAAAGTAGGGGGATTTGGTAAGAATTAATGGCTAGGACCAATAAAAGAGAGCCATGAATCATTATATATCCTATTTTTATGTGAATTAATATACAGATAGTTCTAATATATCACCCATCTCTTCATATATTGGACATGATGAGTGGAATGAGAACCCTGATGAGAAATGGAAGGATAGAGCCTGATATGAATTAACAACGGCTTAATCCCTAGTATATATCCACTATAAGTAGAATCTATGGTAATTACTAGTAGAAAAGAACCTATAATAAATATGTACAAAATTTATGGTAATCAAGTCGCACATAGATCTTATAACATGGGAGAAAAATAAGACCACCTTATCTTAGTGTCAACAGAGGACAAGGAACATGACATGAATAAAATGGGTTTCACACACCAAGTCTTTGTTTGGGAGTAAATACCGCAACCCAAATATCCTAGATCTAGTGATAACTTTATTACATTAGCACAAGATACAAGTGATTTCATCCTAATGGGACAAATAGTCTAGTAGTATTCATAAACTCAATACATACCTAATCATTTCATTAAATTTGAAAACAAATATTAAAACATTTTGTTTAGATATTATCATTATTACATTATTAATATACTTGAATATCATTAATACTAAACTTATTTGATTTATGAGAAAGGAAAAATATATGTTTGGTCTTAGATTCTTAGTAAGAGTTATGTCAAGTGGAAGCTATCATGAATCAATAAACATAATCAACATGTAAAGGTAAATAAATGAACACCCATGGTATTTAAATAATAACTTGACTATCATGGTTAGATAATAAATAATTAATATGTAATGTTAAATATTTTAATATACATTCTATTTAATTAATAACATTACTATCATGATTAAAAATGGAATAATCAATATAGAAAAGTAAATATCTAAGCACACATGCCATTTAATAAATAGACTAAGAATGAAATGCATCCATATATAATATCATTATGAAAATATCATAGATAATAATAGTAAATGAATCCTTAATGAATGAAGTTATTAATTATTATACATTGTGATATTAAGAATCATGATAACTATTGGGAAAAAATCCCTCAAGGCAATATTGATGCCTTTTTGTGATGATTGTGTTTCTTGAAAAATTGGATTTCCAAGGATAGTTGTGGAGTTATAGAGATATTTTTGATAAACCACACTAAAAAATAATCATGGAAAATTAATGGACACAGAAGAGGTGGTACAAAAAGACAATATAAAAGGTGGAATCATTTCCTATTGTTTGGAAAATTTTTGTGTCCAAAAATTTGAGAATGGAGGAAAGTATATTTGTAAAAGGAAGTTGTGTGAAAGTCTTAATGAGGTTTAGAATTTTGCAAAGAAATCATGTTTAAATACTATTGCCTAAATATATGAAAATGTAAATAAGTTGACACATGTTATGGAGTTGTGTGAAAGGTTTTTTTCCGCTAATGGACTTGCGTTCCCAATGAAAAGTTACACAAGCAGCATCCCAGGTCAACAAACATTCTAAAAATAAGTGGATACCCCCTCATTTAAAAATGATAAGTACTAAGAGAGAATTAGAGCTCTATATCATGCATGTAGTGAGTACCATGGATGTAGTGAGTTTCCACTCATGTAGGGGGTTGCACGCAAGATAGAAGTTGAGCGAAAATAGTGATTTGCACACAAGAAGTGTGTTGCATGCCAGTATTGAGTTATGTGTAAGAGTTGTACACAAGTAGAAAGTGGCACACATGTTTGTTTCCATGAAAAAGGAAAATGTATCATTAATATCATTTGAGCTGTGTGAAATTCATCCTATGGTTTAGAAAATGTTTGAAGTTTCTTAGTATATCTATGGTAAAGTGATATTTATCAGTGGATGAAAGTGGGACTTCAATAGAGAATGTACATATAGTGGATGATGAATTCATTAGAGATAATGAAGGGAAATATAGGCCCATAAACTATTAGTGGATCCCTTCTAAGAGAAGTGATAAAAGGAAGTGGAAGATGGCGATCGTTTCTACTAGCAGTGAGCCAGAGGAAGAGACAAAGGGATTGACCCTTAGGAATGTAGTGAGAAGACCCTAAACATTGTAAAGGTAGTGTTTCTAGGCATACAACTGATCTATCCAGAACATTTTAATTGGCAGTGAGATTTAGTGGATTTGGTATATTAGAACACCATCGTTGTATGCTCCTTAGATACAGCCCAGTAAAGGTGAACTAAGTAAAATTGTTGTGTCATGTGCATGATTTAATTCTAGTTCATACAATGCTACTAGATAAATAGAGAAGTTGTCATGTTTAACAACAAAACATGATCCAAATGGGCAGTAGTTTTAATCAGTCATACCTTGATTCACCCCTTTCATAGGGTATTTATCCTAGTTGACCTAACAATACATCTACTATCAATACCTTTCACAAGAAATTTTAAATTGATCAGTAGGTATACACTAGAAACCCACTAAACTAAGGATAGATAACTGATTCATCTCATGAGACTACTGATGCATCAAGGGAATTTATATAACATCACCCCACTGATATATTCATTTCTAAATCATTCCTCATATATCAAACAATTGATTTGATTAATTAATAGTGTACCTTACCATAAAATATCTATATTGAGTAAACAATATAGATTTTTTAATATTTTCCCAGATAATAAAATAACTTTCAATATAGAACATTGTATGTTGAAATGATATATGGTTTAGGTAATAAATATATCCTTTATAAGTAATATGGATTTTTATGAGAAATATAATGTCCAATGATCACATGCAAAGTGAATGTTTCAAGGGAATGTTATTGACTACAAAAATAAATCACAAAAGTGAATATCAATACTTTCCTTTGAAATAAATGATCATAAACCATCCACAAAAATTGTGAGTAATGTATTAGTAGAATATATCACTAGTGGAGTATGGTTAAAATAAAGGGTTGTTGTCATTGATAAATAAAAATACCATAATTATCATCATTAAAAGAATTGTTTATAAAAATACACTTTTTTACTTAGAAAATATTTTTAAAACTAAATTTTCACAAAAATATTTTGATAATTATTTTATTTTGAAAATATCCTTCCATACTTATAAATTAATATTTAAAAAATTTAGTGGTTATGATGGTGGTAAATTGTTTGCATTATGAAAATGTTAAAAGAAATATTACTTTCATATTTTCAGTAAAACCCAAACATGAATTTTTTGAATAAAACATAAATATTCCTTTCATTTTTTTAAAAATTTCAAACATTTTTAAATTTTTTTAATGAAATATTTGGATGACTTTAATTTTTTATGAAAACATGGTTTTAGAAGAATTTTTTTACTAAAGAGAGAAATTCATTCAAATTTTCTTAATCAAATTTTCTCAACTATTTTAAAGACCAATGATTAAGAAAAAATTACTATTACTTGAATAGATCATGAATAACTATAATAGAATAAAATTAATGGGTTTTATTATAAAAATTATCTATTAATTTTCATCAATGGAAATTCAAGTATAAACAATCCCTATAAAATGATATTGTGTGATAAAGCCTTACTAAGATCATAAAGTTGACGTTTAAAGATTCTAGTTTTTTCTATGAGGAACATATATTTCCAATTTTAGTTGAATCATGTGTTTTATAAATTTTTTGGTGACTAATGTGGTCATAAGAGTTCCAGGGGTGTCTGAGGGTTGTTCAGAGTTTGGAGGCTTGGTTTTTTTGGAGAATCAATGGGACCAAACGATTAGTATAAATCATGCCACATTTCCACATGGTTTCTACTAACAGTGTGAGGTGTTTTAGTGAGTAGAATAGGGCCTTACTATTTTCCATAATTATGTGACCCGGGTTACATTCCCATATAGGTGTTTTACACTTTTTAATAGAGGAAAAATTAATGGTAGTCACATGGTTTGTTTAACCGTGTACCATTACCATTTGAGGGGGTTATTGAGGTAGATACAGGTGCACAGTTGGTGCTTGGATTGGTTAACCATGTGGATAAATCATGAAAACCCTTAAATTTAGGTACAATGAAGGATTTTAATCATTCTATTTTTATAACCAACCCTATTATTCCTTATTGTTTCGAGAAGACAACCCTCCTTCTCTATTTTAGTTCCCTCAAGCATAGAGCTAGGATTGTATGCCATTTATTTATCCGACATCCGAGTAAAGAACCATTCATCTCAATAGATTGCCAATGGTGAGTTCTTCATTCCATAATTTCCTTTAATTGTTTTTTTATATCGATAAAACTATTTTAGTAAAAGCTAATATGACAGATTTATAGGGTATTTATCGATTCTTCCATTATCTCAAAATCGAGACCAAATCAGAAGATTAGAATGGATGAGTCTTCTACTAAGGGATTAATATAGGTCATCTATACCTCTTCCCTAAATGTCTAATTGATTTATACAATGTTTTCATTATGCCAAAATACATACCTTATGAGAATTACTCCTAAATTAATTAATTTCCTTGATTAAATATTTGGATCCTTAATAGGTTTTCCACTTAGCATCATGATATTGTTGGAGGTTTTCAACCTCAACCTGAACCACCTATGAGGTGTGTTAATGTATTTGAACCATGTTTAAACCACCCCATTGGGTGTGTGAGCTCGCCACCATCAGTGGGAGGATTTTTGAAATAATTGAGTGAACAAGAGATATCATGCCTCATTATGCTATACTTGAATTCTAATGAAATGGGTTATGATGAGTTCACATGATAAAATGGCATAGTTATTTTTTGTCGCTTTTTCCTCATATGATCAATTGATAATGGATGGTTCAGTATGGCATCGATGACCACATAGATAACTTGTAAATTTCAACCCATTGGATCCAACTGACTTGGATGCCTTAGACATTTCTACTCCTTGGATCCAGCTTTCTTCGACCACCTTGGACAAGCTCCTTTGGCTCTACCCAATCATTTTGTGAGTTTTTCTCGAGATGGTCTGTGGAATCGATGATCGTGTCTTGGTAATTGTACACCTTGGATTTGTTCCATATAGACCTGACACTACATTACCTGGTAGAGGCTACTGATCTTGTTTTACCATGCTTTATAAATGGCCCTTGTTTATGCTTTCTTGATTATAGTTGAAAATTAATAAAATATTATTTATTATTTCTATATTTTCATTCCTATAATAATTTCACATTACTTTAGATTATATTCCTAGACTGGACTTTCTATATGCATAATTGGCAGAGACCCGGTGAGTGTTATCTCACACTCTATTTGGGATTCTATTTGGTACCCAAACATACTTTATGGATGTTAGTAGAGATTGGAGAAATCACCCACTTGGTGATAATTAATTGATTTCTATATAAGAGTAGGGCTTCACATGTCTAAGATCTGTCTTATGATTCTATCTAGAGATATTCATTTTGGTCTTTTTGTACTTTTTATAAATGTACTGTACAAGATTTATAACACCCCAAACATTTTATGGTTAGTTTCTCTTAAATACATTATATTCATCAGATAGCCTATATTTCATGAAGCACTAAGTATATGTGAAACTACATTTGGTTATTTATAGGATAAATTCATAACCTATCCATTGAACTTAAATTTTCCTCTTATGTGTTTTGAGTTTCAAAAATAGGGCATACACGGTTGTAATCAAGGCAGTATTTGGAGTCTGATAGAATCAAGTTAGTTTTTAGTGAATAGTAACTTACTCTTATGAATAGAAACATACCCTTATGAATAGTAACATACCCTTATGAATAGTAAAATGACCATTATCAATGGTATCCGTACCCATGAAAGTGTAAAAAAAATTAGGCACATTAAAAATGAAGATTAATATTTTTAGTGTCGGTATTTTTTAGATTAAATGATGATTTTAATTAAAAATTAAATTTATAATACTTAGAAAATTATTTTTTGAAAAATAGAGTTAATATTTTGATTCTACGCATCAAAAAACAGTTATGATGATTTTTTGGTATTTTTATGAAATACTTGAATTTTTGGTGAATAATAAATACGATAAATTATTATAAATTATAAATACAAGATTTATTGATTCATTGATGATGTCCTACAGAGGTAAGCACACATGGTTTGAACTCACTTGCACATATTTCTATTTTTAGTCATGTAATCATCACTATTTCTTGTCTTAGGGATAAATAGTAAACTAATGATTAAAATATTAAGAAAACCCTCCTCCCCTCCACTATATAAACCACCCCGCACCCCCTCTTCCTCCCAAACCACTCAAGTTTTGATCCTCACCTAATTTCGACCAGATACACATCCCAAGCCCTCCTCCCACGTCTAAAACCTTCTGATCTAACCAAAATGACAAAAAACAAAGACCTTAATGAACTTCTCAAGGAGGAGTACTCAAAAAGTGAACCTCTCTTCCTTTTTCTTTCATCTTCTTTTATAAGTTCAATTATTTTATTTCTCTCTCCTCACCTATTAATGTAAAAAAGCTATGATAATTTTAGTAACATATATTAAGTACAATTTTATTATTATAATGGAATATTTCATCATCATATCTCTTTTCCCCCTCCTCTTAGACTAAAAATAAAAATATTTTCTCAGATGTGTTAATTTATCACATTCTAGTACAAAAAGTTTTCAATTTATATTAATATCCTCAAGAATTGTCCAGAAACCTTTTTAATGGTTGAACTAGATCATAATATATTCATTTTACCTTATACATGTTTTGTAATCTTTTCACACTCATAATATAAAATAATAAAACAAAACAAGTTCACTATACACAAAACCTCCAAGTTAATCCAAGTTTTTATCATTAAATTTTATCTAATGAGTCATCCTCAGGATATATAACCAAAATAATTATAAGATAATTTATATATATTTAATTTCACTAAAAATATATGTTAATAATTATGGATGTTTAACCACATTTCAAACGTACATCCATTCATGAATACAGGTAAACCGATCATGAAAACCAAGGAAATAATGCTTCCAGAACAATAAAATTGATCCTATTAAACCCATAAACAATGAAATTAATGAATGTAATAATGTTATAATAAATAAATTAAGTTTATAGGATGTTCTTAAATTATTAATTAATGAAGAAAAATTTTATTATTCCGGTCATTAAGTTCAATCAAGAACTCCTTCGGGTATAAGGTAAGGGGTTTCTCATCTCACTTTTATTTTCATGAGATTTCCATTATTTACCACTTTATTATTGTGTGTGGTGTATATTTACTTCAATTTTATATATAAAATCATTATTATATTTATTTTAATGTTATTAAGTGATTCAATAGGTGATTATTAACTCGATTGATTACGATGTTGTAAGGGATTTTGTTTTGGTTTCCATTTCATTAGGATTTACTTGGTATTGTACACCTAATCATTATTATGTGGTGTACCTACTACCCCTTTGAGATAATTTTTCAATTGGAATTGTAAATATATTATATATCCAGATTCTGGTTTCATGGATATGTTTATTATCTTAAGCCGTATACCCTTTTATATACAGTGTTTATTTGGAATGTTGTTTCAACTATGGAAATATTGATGAATCAGTATCCTCTACTCTTTACGGATATTGAGAAGGCATATTGTAATTGTTTTAAATAAACGTATAATGAATTATTTGAGATTTTAGTGATGGGAGGGGCCTGATATATACTATTGATGCATTAGCATTCCTCATGAGAAAAATCAGTTGGAAACAAACCCTTCAAGTTTGTTTGCTAAACAGAATCAGACTGGTATCTACCCACATACTTAAACAGTTTTTATGGTATAATGGTATCTTGTTCCAGATACATAATGTCAAATTAATAATCATACTATTTATTCATTTTTATTTATTACTATCCATGAGGTTTTCACTATGAAAAAATCTATGGATGTTGTTTCATTCTCAGTTTATTAATGGGATGTGTTTTCCATTTATTCACCAAGCCATATTGACTATACCAATTTTTTTATGACTTGATAATTTTTTATTCATGATTCCACTATATTTAACCCTTACATAGAATTTGAGATCACCCATTTAATTTTTTTAAACTTTAATAGGTTATGAATAATAGACCATTTATTGAGTTCTCGTGGATGCAGTTTATTAGTTTTTGTTATATATTATATTTTTTTACCTTTCCTAATGTAATATGAGTTACATGTATGTTTAATGTTTCTTCAACAATACTAAATTGATCATTCCTTATTGATTTCATTTCATTAAATCATGCCAATGTAATAAGTAATGAACCATATCTGAGATTTTGGGGTTGGGGTATTACAGTTGGTATCAAATAAATATTAGTAGCCACCTTGGAAACTAGATTTAGTAAACATAGTTTAAAGGAAATAACCCTATGTAAGGCATTAAAGACAATCATAGAATAAAATCCTGGAATTTTGGTAAAGTTGGGATTATATGGGTCTTAATAGAAAATAAATCCTTGTTTGGATAATAAAAGTGGACGTGGTTCTGGAACAGATGTACCTAAATGTAACAAATCTGACAAGGAGTTTTGGGCTTGACCTAGGGTATCTTGGTACATGAAAATAGACCATACTGCGCACCAGGTTTGATATTCTAGGGGGATATGCATAAGATAATTAAAATTTTATTTACAAACAATTATAAAGAATATCAAAGTAAATATAAAAAATGTATATGATTATGAGATTAATTGTTCATAAATTTTTAGATTATCTTGAGTGTTTTAAGTCAAAAATTATGAATTATGCCTTAATTTAGTGTATTCCATTATTTAGTGATGGTGCCCAATGGAATAAGGGGAATCAATACTTGTGAACAATTTAGGTATTTCCTATAACACCATGAGAATTTATGAGATGATTTTTTTTAATTTATTAGATATCTTCTATTGTACACTACACTAAGATTAGCTTTCACTATACACAACACCGTATTAGCTTGCAATATACGCAACACTATTCTTGGTTTGTGTTGAACAAAATTTCAAGATATTTTTCTAGAATTCATTTCACATAACACTAAGTATATATTTTGTTCAATTTATAAATTAAATAAGTTTTAATTATGGTATACGCAAAAACAAAAGAATATTTCACTACACGCAACACTGACATTATTTGCGTTATATGTAAGAGCGACCTTCCTCGATATCTTGCATGGTACGTAATACTGAGTTTCAAAAAACAATTATATATTATTAAAATATTATATAAAATAGATATTATGAATATTATAAACCACATTATTAATTTTATATAACATTATCATTCATCTTACACATGATATGAGAACAAAATCAATTTTTTTGGATAAAAGAAGTATTTTTCAAAAAAAACTATACTTTTACCACCTTTTGATGGAACGCCCATTTTAAATAAATTTTTTGACATGTTTATAAGATCAACTTGAAAAAATAAACTTCTTATTTCTAATAAGGATATAAAAATTTAATTTGGAAATTTTTTTAATATTTGTATGATAACTTTTATATTTTGATGAATAGTAAAATACACAAATTTTAATTAAAAACAATATTTTTCATCAGGATAATTAATATTCTTAAATTATAATATTGAATTTTTTTTAAGTAAAAATAGAATATATTTTTTCCTTTTAATATAATTTATGTTATTTTCATTAATTTTACAATGAATTCATATGTAAAAACATTTCAATCTTTTGCAATGATTTAACTTTTAAAACCCGTTTTCCCAATAACAGGATTAATTATAAATTAATTAATGAAATTCCAGGGTTTTTTATTTTTAAAAATTGATTCCATATTTGGAATTATTAAGTCCAAATAATGTTAATATATTACTTTTATTTTTGGGCATTATGAATAGTAACTTTGGTAATTATTTTTATTACCATAGTTAAAGTTAAATTTGGTAATTATGGGTAGAAATAATATTATAAAATTACCTTATCACATGAAAAAAATTATATTGGATGATAAAAGTTGATCCATATCACCTATGGGTCTTAATAGATTCATTTCAAGGGATTTTCCCTGAAAAAGGTCGTAATTATTTTTAAAACCAAAGAAAGTTACATCAATTTACTGTGTTATATCTTATAATTGTAATAATATTAATTTAGTGATAAAAATTATAAAATATAGAAAGTAAATAGTCACTAGTAATCTGATTAAAGTATCTACATCATTAAAATTTATTTATAATTTGTAGAGATTAATTAATTTTCAATAATGATGGAACAATATTAATGTAAAAATTATTTTGTTAATAGAAATATCAAATAAATGGTTTTAAAAATATTAAAAAAAATATCATATGAACTAATTGAAGTTATCCACGAATTTTAGAGGTGAATATGAAATTTTAGGAGTTTATTTTAATTTTTTGGTTCGAATTTATCTTTTGTGAGGATTTTAGTTAATTTCAAATAAATGAATAGTGTCCAAATTGACACTATAGATATTTTATAAAAATAACATTTTATTAAATTATTTTAAAATTATAAATTTTTTTAAAAATTAAAAGGTGATAATTATAAGATCTAAAATTCTATAAACTATTTATTTATGGTCAATTATCAACAAATAAGTAAATATTTTTTACCATTAAATATCTAGAATGTTATTACTAAAATTAAAATTTTATAGGATAACTAAGTGTAAATTTTAAAGAAAAGGTTTAAATTGACAAAATATGTTTTCCAAAATTTATTGGTTTATAATATAACTACCATATATCATCTCATATTCTAATTTGGGAAACTTCGGATGTTTTTGGGTAGGGTTTTATTTTATTATAAATTAATATTTTGGAGAGTTTCCTAAAGTTCCCATTACCTCTCTTATAAAAGGGCACCTCCTCCCTATAATATTTACTCAATTTTTAGCTTTCAAGCTCAGACAACCCCTGATCATTACAATTCTAAACATACCTAGTATAATTCTGGAGGATCTAGTATTCTCAAAAGACCAACTCTAGTGCCGTAAGTGGAAATTCAAAGGAGGCACGTTGAGAAATAGGTATTCTCTTCTACCGATTCTCTCAAGTTTATATCTTCTTATACATCCTATTTTTAGTTGTTTAATTATGAAATGATAACTTAAGTATCAATAATATACTAATATGTTACTGTACATATGAAATAATCCTATTTCACCTTCTATCCATCCTAAAAAAACAATATCACCGCACGTGCGTACGTACGACTTACCGTCTCCATGTCACATTGTAATATTTTTTTCATCACCACCTTACTTTGATGGGTATAATGGTGTAAATAATACCTATATTTGAATAATATAAAATTATACTAATTTTGAGATACTATACACCATCCAATTCAATACCATTCAACAATTATGAGAATGATATCATCGCTCGTGCGTATATACGACATACCGTCTCCACAACGCGATGTGATTCATTCTATATAATCTTCATTAAAACATGATTATTTAAATGAATTGAATGAATAAATATGATATATAATATAATAATACCATTCTTTAAATGATATAACTATAATCTAAAAATAGGAATAAGAACTTATCTGACAAAACAAATGTAAGAATACAAAGTAGTTAAGACCAAAATAACGAGTAACAATAAAATGTTACTAACAAACGGATGAAAGTATGATCATAAATTTTATCATAAAAATTATTATGATTATGAAATAAATTCGTAACATTATTTAAGTCACTATACAGGAGGTTCGAATACAGATGAAGCGTATCATACCTAAGGTAAGGGATAAATTTTCCAATCTCGCTTTATGTGAGATTATTTATTCGTAAGTATCTACTGGGAATATATTTATCATCTATGTCCATGTTTTCTAAAAATATTCTCATAAAATTTGTACTATATTTCAATGTATTTTTATATTTATTTTTACCCATTTTGACTTTTATCACATGGTATAAAAGGAATCTTTTTTTGTTTACCGTACGAGGTAATTTTTGACTTTTCCAGAAAAAGTATGAGGAGAATGTTTTTTTAAATTATATGACATGAACGAATTTTTACACTTTCATAGATAATTATTTATATGAAAATTCCTTTATAAGTTTTCAATTTTATTTTCAATTAACTTAATTCCTTTTAAAATTGTATGACATATTGAGAAAAGAAAATGTTTTGGAAGAAGAAATGATATTTTTCTCAAGAACTAATTTCAAAAATTTTCTCAAAATTATTTTCCATCTAATATGGCATAGGGTTAGGTTTATATCCTAATTATTACATTTATTTGATTGTGTTTTTGAAGGAATTATTTTTTATGAAGTCCATTTATCTTATATGGATTATTTTATGGTGACCTGATGTTCAAGAATCCCATTTTATTTCATGGGATATGCAATGAAGAATGATTTATGTTTGTATGGAACATGTAAGAATGATTCCATTATAAAATTTGTGAGACCTCTATCTCCCTACAATGTATTGATTAAAGATTTATATCTAATTAGATAAATATGGATGGAACAGAATATTAATCCAGTTTATTGATACAAGACTAGAACGAGGAGTGAACTGAGTTCAATAATGGACTTTGTCCGCTATGATGGTCTTGGAAATGAACCTTGACTAATATGAAATGATTTTCTATGATTATATTTGTATGAAAAAAGGTTTCATGTATTATTTTAGGATTATTTGGATTATATTTAACTTCTATAATTTATCCCATGACATGATATTATGATCTCTTATGTAGGATACGATTTTCAAATGTTATGTTCTTATGAATATTATATGATTGATATTTTCTTTGTTTACCCATAATGATAATTTTAGATCACCATTTATATGTTTTATTTTTTCTAGGATTTATATAAAGGTTTTAGGTAGGAAAAAAGAAAGAGTATCTTTATGGGAGATGTTGAAGATCTTTTACCATGATTTGAAGATTATGTTTTGTGTTTCCAAAGACACTAAACTAATACGGTCTTCAAGGATTTTTTTGGGTCATGTATTAAGTATTCCAGGAAAAAGTAATGTCCATGTATGCCAAGTTTGGGTCTCTACAGTTGGTATTAGATAAAATTTTTAGTTAACCTTTGGAAACTAGGATGCGAAATCTTTAGTGAGATCCCTAGAGATATTTATTTGGTATGTCTAGGGATGTACCTAAGATTAAGTATAAGTATAGGATACAATCCTAAAATTATGGTAACGATTATGAATAACCTTTAATTATACCTATGATTTTATATATTTAACGTACCCCTTGACTATGTTCTTTTCCTAGTATGTTTTTTTCCTCTCACACTATTCTTTTTGGGTTTTAGACGATGGATAGAACCCGAAGGAACCATGTTAATGATCAATGCATTGGGAAATGAAATTATTGTCATCCTGAATAACCAAATGTTTTGGGATATGGAATAAAAAATCTTATGGCTGTACTTACACTAGATGTGAGTTATTCTGAACTCCCAAATGAGTATAGAAGTGTAAAATTTTCTATTGAGTCCTTCATTAGGAAACGTACAGCTTCTTTCAGATGGTATTATGATACACTTGTTGCTGAAAAATGGTTCATTACCATTGAAAATATATTTTCCATCCTTCACTATTCCTATCATAATAATATCATTTTAGATATCTATCATTTAGAAGGTGAAGCAGAACAATTTTGGACTCGAATTAAGAATACAAAGCAAAAAAGATGAAATTGATTACATGGAATGGGACGAGTTCAAGAACTTATTTTTCAATAATTAATTCCCTTGTATTCTTAGAAAAAATATTGAAAAGGAGTTCCTTGATCTTAAGAAAAAGGATTATGAATCTGTTGGTACGTACGAGTCGAATTTTACAAGACTTACAAGGTATGATTCTGGCATTATCATCCAACCTGAAAGTAAATTTAATCAATTCTTTAGTGGCTTAAAACCAAGTCTTTGAAAATCATTATCTATAAGAGACATCAGTAGCTATGAAGAGATTGTGCATTGTGCTATCAAGGAAGAACTCAAATTTTGTGTTACATATCCATGTCATGGTTTTTACGTGGAACAAAAGATGGAGTTCAATGGAAAATCTCAAAACACTGGTGAAAAGAAGATAAATGTTTCATTATGCTCCAAGTGTGGAAGGAAGCATGGTAGAGATTGTCTTAAAGGGACAAGAAAATGTTTGAAGTGTGGAAAATAAGTTCATTGAGCAGTTGAGTGATGAAGTAATTGGAAAAAGGTTTCTAATGATGTGAATGGAGAAAAGGATAAAGAGAATGCACCACTAATACTCCAATTCTATAAGTGCAATTAAATGGGGAATTATGCTAACCAATTCCCTAATCCAAGGGTTAATGATGATCAACATCGACAACCTCTTAAGGAAAAAGAAAAAAAGAAGTCACAAGTGATCACTATTGGCGATGTTGAGTACGACAACGAAGTAGTGGAATGATTAAGTGTTGATGTTATGGGATTTCAAAATAGTGTTGTGGATTCTCAGGTATTGTATTATGGAATATTGGAATATCTATGATTTGGTCTATTATGATATTCCATAATTATATGGTACCAGAAACCATGAAAAGAGAATAAAATATTTTTGGAAAGAATATGATTTGCGCATAATGAAGGGATAAGGGGAAAATAATATATTTGATAGTATTAATGAGCTCATGAATAATAAAAGGAAAAAGCGATATCATGGTTTGAGTATATAGAATTTTTGGTATATTTTGTGTGAGGAAAGAGTTAATTTAGATAAAATTCATGCTGTCACTACGGTTATGTGATAATTTATGTTCTTATAATATTTCAAGAGAATACCTGATTATGGTATTTAGAAGTTTGGAATCTGACAACCAATAACTTCCAAATGAGATATATGAGACAAATGTTTAGCCGATTTAGTTCAACACCTTATAAAGTTTTATATTTTCAATTTTTGGAAGGATTTTAACATTATCCATTTATAGATAGTATAATTTATAATTTGGTTAAAGTTTGTTAGATTAAATTATTATCTCACTATAAGTAGACTTAAGAATATTTAATAATCTGTTCTATCTTTTTTTGCTGAGGCAGTTGGAATGACCTATAATTATATCATATGATCTTATAACACTTCAAGAATGAAAAATTCAACATAGTTTCTTTAAAAAAGAGATGATGTGGAAATTGTTCAGTGAATGACCAACAATGATATTACACTAAAATCAAGTAAGTATTTCTCCTTATGAAAAAATTATACAAATTTAGGGAAATGAACTTCAAAACCAAAAATGTTATCTTAGTACCCTCTTATTTGATGAATCAGATGGTCCCTTAAATCATCGTAGATTTATGGATTTCTGGTATTTAACTTTCTCTAAAACTTATTCTCTATCACTATGCATCAGAACATGATGGTTATATTTCTCATCCATATCATTGTTTTCATTTCCTACCTATTTTCTCATATGTGTAAACATAGTGAATATTTATTTTGGGTAATTTTTATGTTTCTATCTTTTCTTTTTGAAATGATGTTTTATTATTCCTTTTTATGATGTGGGTTTCTATTAAAGAAACTATCAATTAGTAAACCTTCTATAACCCTGACGAATTTTCAGGGAGAAATTCATTTTAAGGGGGGTAGAATATAACACCCTGAGAATTTATGAGATTAATTATTTTTAATTTCCATGATGTCTTGAGTCGTATGCTATACCAAGATTATCTTTCTCTATACACAACACCGTATTGGATTGCAGTATACGAAACAAAATTCATTGTTTGTGATGAACAAAATTTCAAGTTCTTTTGATAGAATTCATTTTAAACAACACTATGTATAGATTTTGTTCAATTTATAAAAGAAAATATTTGGATTATGTTATATGAAACACCAAAAGAATCTTGCACTATATGCAAGACTGACATTGTTTTCATTACACACAAGAGCGACCTTCCTTGATAGCTTGCGTGGTACGCAATACCGAGTTTCACTAAAAAATGAAATATTATTAAAATATTATATAAACTAGACTTTATGAATATAATTAAAAACATTATGAATTTTATATAACAATAGAATTCATCTTACACATGATATGAGAACAAGATCAATTTTTCAGATAAAAGAAGTATTTTTCAAGAAAATATAGTTTTACCACCTTTTGATGGTGCACCTATTTTAAATATAGATTTTGACACGTTTATAAGTTCAATTTGACAAAATAAACTTTTTCTTGGGAATAGGGATATAAAAATTTACTTTGGATAAATTGTTGATATTTTTCTGATTACATTCTTATTTTTATGAATAGTCAAAATACGCTAAATTTTAATTAAAAATTTTTCCATCGAGATAATTTATATGGTTAAATTATAATATTTATGGGTTTTAAAGTAGAAATAGAATATATTTTTACTATTTAATATAATTTATTTCATTATAATTAATTTTAAATTTTATTCACAAGTAAAATCATTTCAATCTTTTGCAATGTTTTAACTTTTCAAACCCGTTTTCCCAACAACATGATTAATTTTAAATTAATTACTACAACATATGGGTTTTGAATTTTGAAAAATTGATTCCATATTTGGAATTAGTAGGTCTGTATAATGTTAATAGACTATGTTATATTTTGGTCATTATGTGTAGTAACATTGGTAATTTTATTTACCATAGTTAAAGGTAAATTGGGTAATTAAGGGTAAAAATAATATTATAAAATTACTATAACACATTTCAAAATTCTATAAGATGAATAAAAGTAAACCAATACCACCTAATGGTTGGAATAGATTCATTTAATAGACTTTTTTCTATGAAAATTATGTAATTACTATTAAAACCAAAGAAAGTTACAACATATCACTCTCTTATATCTTCCAAGTATAATAATTTTAATTTAGTGATAAACATCATAAAATATAAAAATTAAATATTGAATAGAAATATGATAAAATTATATACATCTTTTGAATTTATTTTTAATTTTTAGATATTAATTAATTGTAATTAATGATGGAACAATAGTAATGTAAAAATTATTTTTTTAATTGAAATATCAAATAAATGGTTTTAAAATTATTAAAAAAAATTAATATAAACTAATTGAAGTTATCCACGAATTTTATAGGTGAATATGACATGTTAGTAGTTTATTAAAAATTTTGGGTCGAATTTATCTTTTTATAGGATTTTATTTAAAGTCAAATAAATGATGAGTGTCAAAATTGTCACTATTAATATTTTATAATAATAACATTTTATTAAATTATTTATAAATCATAAAAATATTTAAAAATTACAATGTTATTATTATAATATCTAAAATTCAATTAAATGATATTTTACATTCAATTAACACAACATAAGTAAATATTTATTACTATTAAATATCTATAATGTTATTACCAAAATAAAAATTGAATAGAATAACTAAGAGTAAATTTAAAAGATAAGGTTTAAATTGAAAAATTAAGTTGTCCAAAATTTATTTTTTGATGAGATAAAAACCCTATCTCAGTTCATATGAGAATTTGGGAGACTTTAAAGGTTTTTGGGTAGGGTTTGATGTTATTATAATTTAATATTTTTGAGAGTGTCCTAAAGTGCATCTCTCCTCTCTTATATAAGGGCACCTCCTCCCTCTCCTCTTCACTCCATATTGAGCCTTCAATCTCAACCAACCCCGACCCATTACACTTATGAAATTATATAGTAACATTATAGAGGTGTTGTTATTCTCAAAGGACTAACTCTAGTGCCCTATGTGGAAATTCAAAGGAGGCGCGCCGAGGGAGAGGTAATATCTTCAACTGATTCTTTCATGTTTCTTTCTTCTTATACATACTCTTATTTAGTTGTTTCAATATAAAGTAATATTTTCAGTATCAATAATATACTGATATGTTCTTACAAATATGAAACAACCCTATTTCACCTTCTATCCATCCTAAGAAAAAAGAAATCTCTGTGCGTGCGTACGTACAACTTACCGTATCCACACCGTGGTGTCATATGTTTTTTCACCACCACCTTACTTGGATGTTTATAATGGTGTAAATAATACCTATATATAAATAATATAACATTATACTAATTATTATATACTGTACACCATCCACTTCAATACCATTCAAAAATTATGGGAATGATATCGTCGCTCGTGCGTACGTACGACTTACCGTCTCCACAATGCGATGTGATTCATTCTACAATATCTTCATCAAAACATGATTATATAAATTAATTGAAGGAATCAATATGATATATATTATAATTATAACCTGATTTAAATGATATAACTATAACCTAAAAACAGAAATAAGATCTTATCCGACAAAACATACATAAGAACATAAAGCAGTTAACACCCAAATAACGAGTAACAATGAAATGTTACTAACAAACGGATGAATATATGACCATAAATGTTATCATAAAAATTGTTATGATTATTTAATAAATCTAAAACATTATTTTCATCACTATACAGGTAGTTCAGATACATATGAATCATATCAGGCCTAAGGTAAAGGATAACTTTTCCAATCTAGTTTTATCTGAGATTGTTTATTCGTAAGTATCTACTCGGTATATATTTATAATCCATGTACATGTTTTCTAAATATATTATCATAAAATTTGTAATATTTTTCTATGTATTTTTAAACTAATTTTTACCCATTTTTACTTTTACCACATGGTATGGAGGGAATCTTTATTTTGTTTACCATATAAGGTACTTTTTGACTTTTCTAGAAAAAGTTCAAGGAGAATGTTTTTTTAACTTATAGGGAGTGAATGGATTTTATGATTTTATAGATCATTATTTCCATGAATATTAATTTACAATTTTTAATGTTTATTTTAAATTAACTTATTTTCTTTTAAAATTTAATGTCATATTGAGAAAAGAAATGTTGTTTCGAAGAAGAAAGGATATTTTCCCAAAAAACATAGTTTAAGTATTTTTAAAAAGTTATTTTCCGTCAATAATGAGATAATATTATGTTTATATCTATATTTTTAATTTTATTTGACTGTGTTTGGGATGTAATTATTTTTTTATGAAGTCCATTTATATTATATGGACTATTTTATGATGAAATGATGTATAAGAATCCCATTTAATTTCATGGGTAATGATATGATGAATGATTTATATTTTTTTGGAACATGTAAGAATGATTTAATTTGGAGATGGGTGGGACCTATATGTCCCTCAAATTCATTGGGTAAATATTTATATCTCATGAGATAGATATAGATGAAACGACTAGTTAATCTGGTTCAGTGATACATGACTGGAACGAGGAGTGAACTCGGTTCATTAATGGTCTTTGTCTGGTAAGATGGTCTTGAAAATGGGAATTGATTAATATGAAATTATTTTCCATGCTTATGTTTGTATCCCACAATGTGTCATGTCCTATTTTATGATTATTGGGATTACATTTCACTTATATGATTTATCCCATGACCTGATATTATGATTGCTTATGTAGGATAAGATTTTGAAATGTTATGTTCTTATGAATATAATATGATTGATATTTCATTTGTTTGCCCTTACTATTCATTTGGGATCACCCTTTATATATTTTATTTTTCTCAGGTTATTACAAAACGTTTTAGGTAGGAAAACAAAAGGGTAATATCTTTATGGGAGATGTTGAAGATCTTTCCCCATGATTAGAAGATTATGTTATGAGTTTCCAAAGACACTAAACTAATACAGTCTTTGAGGTTTTTTGGGTCATGTATTAAGTATTCCAATAAAGAAATGAAATTTCCATGTATGTCAAGCTTGGTTCTCTACATTTCCCCATTGAGAATTTCAACACAGTTAGTATTGGATTGGATTAGATCCTGACCATAATTGGACAAATTATACATATTGTGACGAATAACCATGATAAACATATATTGGAACATTTCATGCAGTAGAAGCCCCCATATTTTTGTGGCACTACTAATCTGGAGGAAACTGAGCAATGGATCAAGTCCTTTGAAAAGATATTTTCAGAATTAAGATGAAATGAAAATTAAAAGGTAGTACTGGTAGTATATTTTTTCAATGGTGATGCTGATTAACGGTGTTCAGTGATCCTGAATACCACAGAGGCATAAAAAATAGAATATATGGAATGAATAAATTATAAGAAAATATTTTTTGACTAATATTTCCCTCGTGAAAAAAAAACAGAAATGAAGAGGAAATTCTTTAGCCTAAAGAAAAGGGAAGAAGGGAGTTTTGCGGAGTATGTGGATACCTTCACAATATTATCCAAGTATGCTATAGATTACTAATGTGATTCAGAAGACAAGATTGATCATTTATTTGATGGTATTAATCTATGTATTTGAGTGGAACTAGATTCTCAAACATTTTCATCATATCATGAAATTGTATTAAGTGCCATCAAAATAAAAAAGGAAGTTTCTAGATAAATTTTTTTCAAGGGAAATAAATATATGAAGATGAATTCTAATAACCATGGAAAATCTAAAGCACCAATTAAGAGAAAGGGAATGAAGTAATTTCCATTATGTGAGAACTGCGAAAATAATCATCTTGGGAAATTCTTGAAAGTCATGGGAGTTCTCTATAAGTGTGGAGAAAGGGGTCATCAATATAGTGAATGCAAGGAGAAGAGAAAAGTCAACAATGTTCAATGCTACAATTGTAGAGAGATGGGACACTTTGCAAATGATTGTCCTAAGTGCCAAGGAAACTTTCTCAGAAAAGGCCACAAGAGAAAGGGAAAGCATATGCAATTACAACCACATAAGTTGATGTTCTTAAGGATGTGGTGGTAGGTAGTTTAATTGTTTCCTCAAAATTAGCCAATTCTTTATTTGATTCATGATCATCACATTCATTTATATCTTCCTAGTTTACCAAGAAAATTAGACATGACCAATTTGATTTAATAAATGATTTTTCAGTCCAAAATCCCAGGGGATGTATCATTGCAACAAATATGTAACGATCAATCCCCCTCATGACACATAAACATGATTTAGTTTTTAACTTTATCATCATACTAATGATTGGATTTGATATAAATCTCGGTAAGAATTAGATGTCAAATTATGATGTGATGATCTATTTTAGGAAAAAGGATGTTACAATTTTTGAGCATGGTGTAGAATCCCTTATCTTTAGAGAGAAACATCTCCTTCCGATTATTATGTAGATCCCCCACTAGTAACTCTACTAAATGAAATATGTGGAGAAGAAGAGAACACAATATCAATGGGTGAGGAAATAATTTAAGACATACCTATTGTGCAAGAATACATTGATGTATTTCTATAGGTTTTACCTAGAAATCCTCTAGAGCAGGAAGTTGATTTCTCTATTGATTTAATTCTTGGTGCAAGACCTATATCAAAGACTCGCTATAGAATGACCCCTCTAGAATTTTTGGATCTAAAGAAACAACTATAGGAATTGAGTGATAAAGTATTTATTCGACCTAGTGTTTCCCCATGTGGATCCCCTATCCTCTTTGTCAAGAAGAAGGATGGATCCATGAGTTTATGCATTGATTAAAGAAAAATTAATAACATTAAAATAAAGAACAAGTAACTTGTATAAGGAATTGATGATTTATTTGATCAACTTCATGGAGCCCATTTTTTTGGAATATTGACCACAATATGGATATAATAAGATATGTGGGAGGGATGAAGATATTCCAAAGACAACATTTTAATCTAGATATGGGCATTATGAGTTTATAGTAATGCCTTTTGGACTGAATAATGCACCATATTTTTTAATGGATCTAATGAATATGGGTTTTTAAGAATATGCTGATGACTTATTTGTGGTATTTATCATTGATATCCTAATATACTCTAAAATCATTGAAGACCATGATAATCACTTGAAAATTATTCTAAAAACTCTTAGATGAAATGAATTATATACGATGTTTAGAAAGTGCTAATTTTGGCTTCAATCAGTTTCTTTTCGTGGCCATATTGACTCTAGTGATGGAATCATAGTTGATCCTATGAAGACAAAGGAAATCTAGGATTGGACCATGTTAATAAAAAAAAATGAGGTACATAGTTTTATTGGAATAATAGGTTAATATCGACATTTCATTCAGAACTTCTCCTAATTGGATAAACCGCTAACCAAGCTCACACGTAAAGGGGTTAAGTTTGTTTTGAAGAAATAATATACATAATTATTTGATGAATTGAAATTAATATTGGTAAATGCTCTAATTTTTACTCTTAAATATAGAAATGATTGATTTTTGTTATACAGTGATGCATCAAAGAATAGTCTAGGTTTCATCCTTATGAAAAATGTTAAATTTATTTCTTATGCATCAAGGAAGTTGAAGACTCATGAGAAAAAAATACCCAACTCATGATCTTGAGTTATTAGAAATCATATTTTCTCTGAAAATATGGAGAAATTATCTCTATTTTAAAATATGTGAGATATATAAGGATAACAAGAGTTCAAAATACATTTTTACACAGAATGAACTCAAAACGAGGTAAAGGAGAAGGATGAAGTTACTCAATGATTATGATTGTTAAATACACTTCCATATAAGAAAGAAAAATACGGTGTAAGATTCATTAAGTTGGAATGATCATGGACTTCTAACACCAATGAGGATGGAGGAAGATCATATATTCATGAATCTGCAAAATACGAATATGGGAATTAATAAGGAAGGGGAAATAACTTTCCTCTTTCAAATGATTGCTAAAACATAATTACTAGGGAAGATAAAAATCACTCAATCTGATGATGATGATCTACAAAAGAAAATTAAAGGTGTTATGGATGGAATATTGGAAGTATTCTTGTATGAGGATGGAGTTCTAAAATTTGGGAAGATGTTATGTTTTCCATCAGTACTAGTGCTAAATGGGAACTTTTAGATGATTCTAATAGCTAAAATCTCACTATACACCCTGGTATCACTAAGATATATAGATACCTAAAGGAAAATTTTTGGTAGGGTAACATGAAGTGAGAAATTGATGACTATGATTCAAGGTGTCTAGTTTTTTGATAAGTGAAGGCCAAGAGACAACATCCAAGATGGGTCATGCAACCTCTACATATTCTTATGTAGAATAGGGATGACAATATAATGGGCTTCATCACTGGAATACTGAGGACACATATAAGGAATGATTAAATATGGGTAATTGTTTATCATCTCACAAAATCAAAACATTTACTTTCTATAAGAGGGGATTTAACACTTGTGTGCCTTGAAAGACATTATATTAATGAAGTTGTAGGACATCATGGGGCAACTAAATAAATTGTGTCTGATCATGATCCTAGATTTCCATAAATGTTTTGGAAAAGTATCCAGAAGTATTTTGACACTGAGCTTCATGTGAGTACTAATTATCACCCCAAACAGAAAAATAGCTTGAAAAGACTATTCAAACACAATAAGGAATGTTGAGATCACGCTCTATTTACTTTTAAGGTATATGGAATCGATACTTTCTTTTGGTGGAATTTTCCTAAAATAATAGTTTCTATTATAGCATTCAAAAGGTTCCATATGAAGCATTATATGGTAAGAGGTGTCGAACTCTAACTTTTTGGGATGAGGTTGGCGAGAGGAAACATATAGGCCCAGAACAAATTGAAGAGACAAATGCAAAGGAAAAGAAAATTCAGGCCCATATTAAAGCAGCTCAAAGTAGGAAATAGAGTTATGCTGAAAAAATAATAAAGGATTTGTAATTTCAAGTAAGAGATCATTTGTTTCTAAATTTATATATGTGGAAGGGTGTCTTAAGGTTCGTTAAGAAAGGGAAACAAAGCCCCAAGTACAAAAGACTCTTTGAAATTCTGGGATGGATCGGAGCTGTAGCTTATAGTTTAGAAATTCCACCAAGTATCTACAAAGTTCAAAATATGTTCCACGTGTCATTATTAAGGAAATACATTCCATACCCAACACATGTACTCATCTATAAAGAAATAGATCCAGAACCAGATTTTTCATACTCTGAAGAGCTTGTTGAGATTCTTGACACTATAAAGAAAATATTGAGAAATTGGACAAATCGACTAGTAAATTTTCATTGGAGAAACAATGAAATTAATGAAGCGACACGGGAACCAGATAATTTTATTAAGAAGAACCACCCACATATTTTTGGGGAGAAAAATAGATTTAAAATTAAGAGGATGAAATTTCTGAAGGAGGGAAGAATATAAAACCCCAAACATTTTATGGTATGTTTCACATAAATAATTTATATTCACTAGATAACCTATATTATGTGACACCACAAGATTTCATAATATGTTATCTCTTCAAAGTAATTCAATAACTTTCGCAACACGCAACACCGAGTTTGAGCGCACCACGACTTACCAAACTAGTCGTTCAAAAAGCAGTTATGAATAGTGTTAAGTATATTTTAAATTTAATATACTCCATATAATTTTCTAATCCATATTATGTGTTTCTTAGACATAATATAAAAACTAATTCATTTTTTCAGATAAAAGAAGTATTTTTCTGAAAATGCAATTTTACAGCCTTTTAATGGAGAACCGTTTTTAAAACAAACATTTAACACGTTTATATATTCAATTTAATGAAATTAAATTCTTCTTTAGATTTAGGAAATAATAATTTAGTTTGGATAAAGTTTTGGTACTTTTCTGATAAGTTTCATATTTTGATGAATAGTGAAAACTACTAAATTTTAATTGAAAAAAACATTTTTAATCAAAATAATTTATATTGTAAAATTATGAATTTGAATGGTTTGGAAGTATAATTAGATTTTATTATTATCATTTAATACAATTTATTTCATTATAGGTAATTTCACATTTAAATTTGACATAAACACATGTTAATCTTTTGATAGTTTTTACTTTTTAAAAACCTGCTTTTTGGTTTTGACAACGGGAATTAATTTTAAATTAATTAATGTAATGTAAATGTTCTGAATTTGGTAAAATATGATACATTTTTGAATTTTTAATATCAAAATTATCTTAGGGTGAATTTTTGGTATTTTTCTGAAAACATTAAATTTTTGATGAATAGTGAAAAACACTACGTTATTATTTAAAACCGACTTTTTATTTAAATAATTATTTATTTTATATAAATTTATTTTAATTAAAAAAATATATATAATACCTATATATGTTCAATTTAATTATTTGGTTTGATTTTATAATAAAATTAGTTTTATAAAATTTTATTGAACTTTTTAACGTCTTTTACCCACATTCTAGGCACATTTGCAAATTTGCATAAAACATAATTTTACTGCTTCTATAAATTTAATTTAAAAAAATACAAGAGACTTAGTTGACATCAGTAATTAAAATGTGATTCAATAGGATGAAAATAATTTCTGGTGAATAGTAACTTTTGTCTTTTATTTACCAAAGTTAAAAGAAAATAGGGTTATTAAAGTTAAAAATGATATTATAATTACCCCAAAACATATCCCAATTCTATCGGATAAGTGTTTATCCAAAAAAACAAACATTAGTATTAAAATATAATCCTTTTGGCCCACTTGGATTAGATTAATACATTTATTATTATTTTATTTAATGGAGAGTTAAAAGTGTAAAATTCAAAGTTTAATAACTAAACCATTTTTAATATAGGGTTATACATAAGATAAATTAGACTATAAATATTATTTAGAAATATAAAAATATTTCCTAAATAATTATATTTCATTTATAATTTTTTTAGATTAGATAATTAAATTTATTTATGACACAATGATGATGCATCAATTCATTTATCAATGAAAGATTAAAATAATTGATATTATAAATATGAAAATAAATGTACATTGAGGATTTTTATGCCATCCAAAAATTATCTAGGTTAATATGAATTTTTAAGGTTGATTAAACAATTTTTTAAGTCATTAATATTTTATGAATTTATCAAAAACAAAATACCAAATAGTTTCAAAATTGACACAAATGAGTTTTTAAAACAAATTCTATATTATTAAATGATATAATATTCCTAAAAATCTAAGGTTTGGCCAAAGGACTAATATAATAATATATATGTCATTAATTGACCTCTTGGGATTCTCTTGTCTTTTTATAGTTAGTTTATTAACCAGTTATTATAATAATACAAGAGGACATGGTAAAAGTTAAACTATTTTACTATGAGTTAAATCCAAATGATATGGTTATTATGGTGACCTAAACATGTCTAAAACCTATTGGTTGAGAGTATTTAGACCCATCCACAACTTAGGTTAAAAATAAATAAATTTTGAGCAATTATAAACCTAAAATGGTTTTAAAATATAATAATATTTCAATCTTTTCCAAAAGTGACCCTCACCTCTCTTATAAAAGGGTATTTCCCCTTCTCTCAAAATCACACCCCCAAAGCCATTTGGTGTGGCCAAACCATGCCCGAATCCCCTCAAAAATTCCCTCAGTTTAACTTATAGGCCTTACATTGAGAATAAATTCATCCTAACGAGACATTTTGTTCAAATCAAAAGAAAACACCCAAAGATAAGGTAATTAATTTATCACCTTTTCAATATTCTTTTCTTCTTCCACTTTCTCCTTCTTTGTTATTTCCATACCAAAATAATAAATCTAGTACCTTCTATATATTACGATTTTATTATAAAAATAGTACAAACATACTCATTATTCTCTTCATACTATGAATGATAATGTCACCATGAGTGCGTACGTACGACTTATCATCTCCACACCGTGGTGTAATTTGTTATTCAACACTATGTTATTTGGATGGATATAATTATCAGTAATATGTATATAAATAATGAAAATAACATGCTAATTTTTCTGTAAAATTAATATACAATCTAATTAAACACCTTTTAATAATTAAGGAAATTATATCATCACTCTTGTGTTTGTATGGCTTAACGTCTCCACACTGTGATGAGATTCATTTCTAGGTTCACCATTGAATGAAGATTATAAAAATAAATATTATTAATACGTATGTAATATATGAAATAATAATTCTACCAGATATATGTATATATATATATATATTCATGTATATATATTTGTGTGTTTGTGTTTGTGTGTTTGTATGTACATACATATATTTTATTCACTTACATCTGTTCAATACGATATGAAAACGGAAACAACGTCTATGCATACGTAGGACCTACCGTCTCCATAAACGGTGTATTTATTTTCATATATCAATCTATTATACGTATTTATATTCTAAATATATATTCTATATAAATAATTTTTTATATTCTATAAGTATTTAAATCATTATATAAATAATACGATCAAGAATAACAAGTTAAAAGACATACGATAAAGAAAGTGATTTTTACCCGAAATGTTAATTTAACATGGATATCATTCTTAAATGGGTTTTATAAAGTAATAAATGAATAATTTATTATATAATAAATATTAATATGGTTCTTTTATAATTTAATAACATACTATGGTCATTTTTTATGAGGTTAAATGTACCCTCGACTAAAGGAAAGTGCAATGTAAGGGTCAATTCCTAAATCTCATTATTTTCAGAGATTGTTTATGTGTAAGTATTTTCTGGTACATATTTATTATCCATGTCCATGTTTCATAAAACACATTTCAAAATGATTCTTTTAATTTACTATTTAACTAAAACATCATTTAAAATGTTTTAAATATTTATTCTTCTAAATATTTTTCATTAATTTCCATGTTTTTAAAATGGTTTTAAGGATTTATTTTTATGGACATGATTGTTTTAAAATGTTAATTCCTTTAAAATTTTTTAAATGGGTATGATACAATTTGATTCAAAAATCTATTTTAAATGGCTTACTTTAATAATTATTTACTTTTAAATGATTTCCCAAAAAAGGATATTTCTCTCAAAAGGTTTTACTGATCATTTTTAACTATGTCAAAATTCTTTAAGAGATATTATTCTTGATTAAGGTTGATTTATTATAATACAGTCTTCTATGTTGTATCAAATGAGTTATGATATGTTTGATTGTGGATGTGCTATTTTTATACCATTCACTATTTATGGTTGAAGTATTGGCATTTTGTATACTAGTTTTAATATGAATTTTTATGTTATGTTTCAATAATTTCATATGAGGAATGCAGTGGGCTTAGTAAGTTATGGGTGGGGACCACTATAGCCTCTCAATGCATCAGTATGCCTCATGAGAAAAAATATTTTTTTGGAATAAGGCCTTGACAAAATCTTATTTTTATTTTTGGCACGAGGCTGTGACTATTTGGTAATGATGTATGATATTAGGCATTTCCACATTTTGAAATTAATTATTACATGTTATTATTCGACTAGTATAATATACATGTGCATGTTTATATGGTGATGCTTGATTTATTTTCTCCACATTGTGTTCAAGTTTATGTTTAAAAGGCTATTGTTTTTATTACACATCTTTCCTTAAAAGTTTAAAGCTTCCGCTAAATTATTTACCCTTACTGATTATCTGATCTCACCTGTTTATTATGTTTTGTTTTCCTTGGATTCCAAGAAGTGTATTATGTTTGATATGCAGGTTTAAGCTTGGGGGATAATAGAATTATCAAAAAATTATTTATGTTGTGTTTTTTGTTTGAATTTTTAATGTAACATTCTTGTATGCAATCTATTTTCCAATTCTACTAAACTGATCGGTCCTTCGGGACTTGATTCCTTGTAATCATGCTAATGTATTAAAATAATGCACTAGTTCTAGGATTCTGGGGTTGGGACATTACAATTGGTATCATAGGAAGTTTAGTAAAAACCTTGGAAACTAGATTTATAAAAACTCTGATTAGATAACATTACCCTAAGATATACTTTTAGGATTAGTATAGAATAACTTACAAGAATTTTGGTAATGTAGAGATTTTGTGTATTTTCCAAGCAATACATCACTGTATGGATACGAGAAGGTAGTGGTGGCTCTAGAACAGATGTACTTATGAGTGAAGACTCCGACAAAGAGTTTCGAGCTTGACCCAAGGTGTCCTGGTACATGAAAACAGACCTTGCTACACTCTTGGTTATGACACTCCTAGGGGATATGGTTAGGATAATTGACATTTTTTTACAAGCCATTATGAAATATTTAGGAGTAAATACTTCCTCCAAGAAAAAATTTATTTTATGATTATATATTATATGAACAATATTTTCAATTTATGTTTGGTATTTTAAAAGTTTGGATTTATGAATTGTGATTCATAAACTAACCTAGTGTATGACATGGTTTAGAAATGGGGCCCAGTATAAGTAATGAAAACATCAGTAATACGCATGATCCAAAGAGTAAGAAGGATCATAGATTTAATGATATTAAGCCAAAATTTAGAAGGGAAATAGTCTCCCATACATATGAATCATATGAAGAAATATTATCACGTGTTAATAAGATGAGTAAATAATTCCCTCAATCCTATGGCTTTGAAGGGAAGCAGGAAAAGAAGAGGATGGAAGAGAGAAATATGGATAAATGGAACAAGAGAAATTAGGATTTTCCCACATGTGATAACTGTGGAAAAAATCATCTTGGTAAATTTTTGAAGGTAATGGGAGTATGTAATATGTTTGTAGAAAAAGGAAACCACGTTCATGATTTTGAGGGTAATAAAAAGGTTTTAAATGTACAATGAATCATATCCAAAGAGTAGAGAAACTACACAGATCAATTTCCAAATCATTAGAGTATTCCCCAAACGATTCTATTGGATAATAATCAAGTAATGTTACTACTGCAGATGAAGATAATTGACTAGTGTTCTTATGTTGTTAATAAATAATTATTTTATTTTAGTGTTGTATGAATGATGTACTGGTTATATGAATTATGGAAATAAATAAGGATTGTACTAGAGTACTATTTCATTGAGGATTTGAGATTATATGGTTCTAAAAAAGGGACTCAATAGGAAGTTATTTTTTTGGAAAATACATAATTTAAGGAATGATAAACCAAACTATGGTTCTGATACTAAAGTAGTGATATTGGAATAAGATATGATTGACATGGATAAATTATATTTGATATTTTTGAAAACTTTGAAAATAATTAATTGTTTTTTTATTCCATTATTTTTAGAGTTTACAACATTTTTAGATATAAGGAGTATATCCAGTATTTTATAAGGAATAAGAGATAATGAATGTAATCAATAAGGTTTTATGGTAATTCAAGGTGTTATCGTGTTTTAAAAGAATTCATGTTGAAGTCATTCACATGTTATTATGTGAAAAAAATATCTTCATTATGTTTACCTTCGTTATAAATTTTGGGTGGTGAGTTTGGACGGAAGTATTTTGGATAAGTCTAATGGTTGGAAAAGATTAAGTTTGACATTGGATACTATTGTTAATGTTTAAGTATTTCTTAAGTTTATTTTTATATTTTTATAAAAAGGAAAACCCGAAGGTCGGGCGACAACCCATCTCGTCCGGCAAGGCGGTGAGACTTGAACCCGCATCTGAAGGGAGACAAGGCTGCATCACCTACCAATGACCTACGTGATGTCCTAGTTTGTATAATTTAGTTTTTTAAATATTTTTTCAAATGAATTATAAATTCATTATTTTTGAAACCCTACACGATTAGGATAAATAGAATATTATTGAATTCTATTATCTTTTAGAGTCAAAGATGACTTTGTTTTAGGAATTAGTTGAAGGATGAAACTCTATTTGTCAAGTATTGTTTTCCCTCTTATTCAATGAATAAATTAATTCTTAAACTCTTTGGAAAGGATCTTAAAGCCAAAAATGTGTTATCCTAAAACCTTATGTTTTGTTGAACCAATGATATTTTAAATCAATATAGATTGATGGCTTTGAGGCTGTCAAATTAACACTTGTTTATGATTGATGACCACAATCAATCCCTATAAATATTTATATTTTTCTCCAATTATGTGTCTCTAATTTCGACCAATGTTCTTCTAATCAAGATCATAATTTGTTGGTGACTTTTTCATTTCCCTTTCCCTTTTATTAAGACAAAATTTTATAAAAACAATTTATGATGTCAATTTTCCACAAAGTATTTTTCTATTTTAACCTTTTATTTTATAAGAACAATTTCAAATTGAAAGGTTTCAATTTTTTGATGTAGTGGAGAATGTAGAACCCCAGGATTTCATAGTAAATTATCTATTCAAAGTAATTCAATAACTTGTGCTACATGCAACACCGAGTTCAAGCGAACCATGACTTACCAAACTAACCATTCAAAAAGCAGTTATGAATAGCATAAAATGAATTTTGAATTTTATATTCTCCATATAATTTTAGAATCCATATTATGTTCTTCTTAGACATAATATAAGAAAAATTCATTTTTTTCTGATAAAAGAAGTATTTTTCAAAAAATGAAATTTTACAGCCTTTTAATGGTGAAACCTTTTTAAAACCAATATTTGACACGTTTTTATATACAATTTAATGAAAATAAATTCTTTTTTTAGAAAAGGGACATAAAAATTTAGTTTGGATAAATTATTGGTACTTTTCTGATAACTTTCTTATTTTGATGAATAGTGAAAATACTAAATTTTAATTGAAAAAAAATGTTTTTAATCAAAATAATTTATAGTCTTAAGTTATAAATTTTAATGGTATGTAAGTATAATTAGATTATATTTTTATTATTTAATACAATATGGGTCCTTATAAGTTATTTCACATTTAAACATGACATAAACACATGTCAATATTTTGATAGTTTTTTTAAACCCACTTTTTGGTTTTGACAATGGGAATTAATTTTAAATCAATTAATGCAACTTATATGTTTTTAATTTTTTAAAATATAATTTGTTTTTTAATTCAGAATAACAAAAGTATCTTAGAGGGATTTTTTGGTATTTTCCTAAAAACATTCAATCGTTGATGAATAGTGAAAAACACAGTGTTATTGTTTAAAACCGACTTTTTAGTTAAATAAGTATTTATTTTAATTAAATTTATTTTAAGTCAAAATAGATATATAATACCTATATATGTTCAATGTAATTTATTGGAGTCATTTTATAATAAAAATATATGCATAAAATTTTATTGAAATTTTTATCTTCTTTTACCCACCTTCTAGGCACATTTGCAAATTTGCATTAAACAAAATTTTACTACTTTTGTGAGAGGAATATAAAAAATCAGAGAGACATGGTTGATATCATTAATTAAAATTTGATTCAATAATATGGAAATATTTTTTGGTGAATAGTAACATTTGACTTTTATTTACCATAGTTAAAAGCAAATAGGGGAATTAAAGGTAAAAATGATATTATAATTACCCTAACACAAGTTCTAATTCAATTGTATTTATGTATTTTGACCAAAAACAACCCTAGGAATAAAATATGATGCTTTTTTTCCACATGTAAAAGATTATAACAATTGTTATTATTTTATTTAAAGAAGAGTTAAAAGTGTTAAATTCAACGTTTAATAACTAAACGATTTTTAATATAGGGGTATACATAAGATAAATTTGAATATAAATATTTTTTAGAAAGATAAAAATATTTTCAACATAAGGGTATTTTATTAATAATTTTTAGATATTAAATAATTAAATTTATTTATGACACATTGATGATGCAGTAATTACTTTATCAACAAAAGATTAAAATAGTTGATATTATAAATATAAAAATAATTGTAAATTGAGGCTCTCGATGCAATCCATGAATTTTATCGATTAATATTACTTGTTATGGTTGATTAAATTAATATTTTTCGAAGTAATCATGCTTTTATGACTTTCAAAAAAACCAAATACTAAATAGTGTAAACATTGACATAAATGATTCTTTAAAACAAATACTATATTATTAAATGATATAATATAACTAAAAATATAAGGTTCAGCCAAAGAACTTATATAATTATAAATATTTCAATAATGAACCACTTGGGGTTCTCTTGGATTTTTATAGTATGTTTATTAACCATTTATTATAATAATACAAGAGGACATTGTAAAAGTTAAACTATTTAACAAAGAGTAAAATAAAAAAGATAGGGTTATTTTGGTGACCTAAACTTGTATAAAAACTATTAGTTGAAAGTATTTAGACCCATAATAACCATATATTCGAAATAAATTAATCTTGAGCCATTATAAACCGAAAATTATTTTATAATAAAATAATATTTCAAACTTTTCCTAAAGTGACCCTCACGTCTCTTATAAAAGGGTAATAACCCTTCTCTCGAAATCACACCTTTAAAGCCATTTGGCTCAACCAAACCCTACCCAAATATCCTCCCAACGTCCCTAACTTCATTCTAGATGCCTTCCATTTAGAATAAAGCCAAACTAATGAGCCATTTTATTCAAATCATAAGAAAACACCCAAAGAAGAGGTAATTATTTTATCATCCCTTTCGAAGTTCTTTTCTTCTTCAACTTTCTCTTTATTTGTTATTTTAATACCCAGAAAATGACTCTAGTAACTACTACATAAAATGATATTATTATAAATATTATACAGCCATACTCATTATTCTATCCATCCTATGAATTATAATGTCACCTTTGGTGCGTACGTACAGTTTACCGTCTCCACATTGTGGTGTAATTTGTTATTCAACACTATGTTATTTGGATGGATATAATAATGAGTAATATGTATATAAATAATGAAAAAAATTCTAATTTTTTTAACAATTAATATACCATCCAATTCAACAACTTTTAATCATTAATGATTCAATATCGTCGCTCGTGTGTTCGTACGACTTACCATCTCCACGACGTGATGAGATTCATTTCTAGGTTCACCATTGAATGATGATTATAAAAATATAATTTATTAATAAGTTTTTAATATATGAAATAATAATTATACTGGATATATATATATATGTATGTATGTATGTATGTATGTACTTACATATATCTTATTCACTTACATCCATTCAATACGATATGAAAACCGAAACAATGTTTATGCGTACATACGACCTAACGTCTCCATAAATATTGTTTTCCATTTCATATATATATCTATTATACATATTTATATTTTCAATATATATTATATAAAAATCATGTTTTATATTCTGAAATTATTTAAATCATGATCTAAATGATATGATCAAGAATATAAAGTTAAAACATGTTGGATAAAGAAAGCGATTATTACAAAAAATGTTAAATTAACATGGAAATCATAATTAAATGGGTAGTATAAATTCATAAATAAAACTTCTATGATATAATAAATATGAATATGGTTATGGTATAATTTAATAACATATTGTGGTCATCATACATGAGGTTAAACGTACCCTCAACCAAAGGAATGTGCAAGTTAAGGGTCAATTCTTCAATATCATTGCTATTTGAGATTGTTTATGTGTATGTATTTTCTGGGAAATATTTATTATCCCTGTCCATGTTTCCAAAAAGTAATTTCAAAATGATTTTTTAAGGTAATATTTAATTAAAACTTCCTTTTAAATGTTTTAAATAAGTATTCTTCAAAAATTTCTCATTGATGTCTATGTTTTTAAAATGCTTTTAATGATTTATTTATATGGACATGATTGTTTTAAAATGTTTATTCCTTTCAAATGTTTCAAAGTGGTTTGGGAAACTTTTACTCAAATATATATTTTAAATGAATTCCTATATACATTTGTGTCTTTAAAAAGAGATATTTCTCCAAAAAAAATTACTTATTATTTTCAACTATGTTCACATTCTTTACTGGATATTATTTTTGATCATGGTTGATTTTTTATAATACAATATTCCATATTGTATCAAATGAGTTATGATATGTTTAACTGTGGATGTGATATTTTTATACCCTTAATGGTTTATTATTGAAGTATTGACATTTATTATGCTAGTTTTAATACGAATGTTTATTTTATGTTTCAAAGTTTTTATATGTGGAATGCAATGGACTTAGTATGGGATTGGTGAGGCCCGTTATATCCCCTCAATGCATCGATAGGTCTCATGAGACAAACTAGTGTCTTAGAAAAAGGCCTTGAAAAAATATTATTTGTATTCTTGGCACGAAGCCTTGACTATGTGGTAATGATGTCCGGCGTTAGGCATTCACTCATTATGAAATTAATTATTACATGTGATTATTCAACTAGTAGAATATCCATGTGCTTTTTTATATGGTAATGATTAATTAATTTTCTCTTTATTATGTTCAGGTTTATGTTTAAATTACTGTTGTTTTTATTACACATCTTACCTTAAAAGGTTATAGCTTCTCCTAAATTATTTACCCTTATAGAGCATCTGAGCTCAACTGTTTCTTATGTTTTATTTTCCCAGGATTCCATGAAATGTATTATGTTTGATATGTAGGGTTAAGCTAGGGGAATAATGGAATTCTAAACTGATTATTTATGTTTTGTTTTATGTTTGAATGTGTAATATAATGTTCATGTATGTAATATATTTTCCAATAGAACTAAACTGATCGGTCATTCGGGATTTGATTCCTTGTAATGATGCCAATGTATAAAAATAAAGCACCGGCTACAGACTTCTGGGGTCGGGGTGTTACATATTAAATGAATCACTGAGTATTTGTGAAACAACACTTGGTTATTTATAGTATAAAGTCATAAACTAGACATAAAATATAAATTTTCCACTTATGTGTTCTAAATTTCAAAAAACAGACATACATTGTTACGATTAGGGAGATATTTGGAGTCTGATAGAATCAAGTTAGTTTTTGGTGAATAGTAAATTACCCTTATTAATAGTAATATACCTTTATTAATATTAAAATACCCTTATGAATATTATTAAAACCATTATTAATGGTAACCATACCCATGAAAGTGTAGATAAAATTTAGGCACATTAAAAATGAAGACAAATATTCTAAGTGTTGGTATTTTTTGGATTAAATGATGATTTTAATTAAAAAATAAATCTAATATATTTATTTTTTTAAAAAAATGGAGTTCATATTTTGATTTTATACATAAAATAATGGTTAGGGTGAATTTTTGGGATTTTTCAGACATACATGAATTACTGGTGAATAGTAAAATATGAGAAATTATGATAAATGGTAAATACATGATTTATTGAGTCATGGATGATGTCCAGCTTAGGTAAGCACACTTTGTTAGAACTAACATGCAATTATTACTATTTTTGGTCATGTAATTGTAACTATTTCTTGTCTTAGGAAAAAATAACAAACTAATGATTAAAATATTATGAAAGACCTCCTCCTGTCCACTATATAAACCACCCCTCACCCCCTTCCTCCCACACCACTCAATCTTTGATCCTTGCTTATGTTTGGCCAAATACACTTTCCAAGCCATCCCCCCATGTCCAAGACCTTCATGGTCTATACAAATGACCAAAAAAGTCCTTAAGGATATTATCATGGAAGAGTATTAAAGAGGTGAACCTCTCTTCATTTTTCATTCAACTTCATTTACATGTACCATTCTTTTGTTGCTCTCCCCTCACCCCCCAACGTCCAAATTCTAGGATTATTATAGTACCTTAAATGAACTGGAATTTTATTATGATAATGGAATATTTCATCATCATCTCTCTTTTACCCATCTTATTACACTAAAAATGAAAATACTATCCGAGATGTTTTAATTTATAATTCAAAGACTGCCAGTTCTCAATTTCTATTACTATATTCAAGTCTAGTCATGAAACATTTTTAATGGTTGGACAAGATCTTAATATATTTATTTTACCTTATTCGATGTTTTCGAATCTTGGAACACTTATAATATAAAATAATAAAACATATCAATTTCATTATGCAAAAAACCTTCAAGTTAATCCAAGCATTTATCATTAACTTTTATCTAATGAGTCATCCTCATGGTATATAACCAAAATCATCGTAAGATCATTTATATCTCTGAAAATGTCACTAAAAATATATTTTAACAATTATGGATGTTTAATGACATTTCAAATCAACTTCCATTCATGAATACAAGTAAAATGATCATGAAAACCAAGGAAGAAAATGCTTCCAAAACAATAAAATTGAACCTCTTAAACCCATAAAAAAGGAATTTATTGAACAAAATAAGTTTATAATAAATAAATTACATGTATATGAGGTTATATAATTATTAATTAATGGAAATAATTTTGATTATTCTAGTCATTAAGATCAATCTAGAACACCTTCAGGCATAAGGTAAGGGGTTTATCATCTCACTTTTATTTCTATGATATTTCCATTGTTCACCACTTATTTCTTGTCTGTGGAATATGTTTATAGACATTTTATATATATTATCATTATTATATTTATATTCATTATATTATGTGATTCATTTGATGATTATTAACTCGATTGATAATAATGTTGAAGGGTCTTTGTTTCAGTTTCCATTTCATTGTGATTTACTTGGTATTATACAACTAACCATTCTTATGTTATGTAGCTACTGCCCCTTTCAGATCATTTTTAATTATTAATTTTAAATATATTATATATCCATATTCTAGTTTTATGGATATTATTATCTTAAGTCATATGCCCTTTTACATATGGTTTTTATTTTGAATGTTGTTTTAACTATGGAAATATTGATGAATTTGTATCCTCTACTCTATACAGATATTGAGAAGGCATATTGTACATGTATTAAATCTATGTTTAAATAATTATTTGTATTTTTAGTGATTTTAGGGTCCCTCTATAGCCCTGTCTATGCATTGAAAAGTCTCAGGAAACAAGTCAGTTGGTGACAAACCCTTCGAGTTTGTTTCCAAAATAGAATTAGATGGGTATATACCCACACACATAAACCATTTCAACGGTATAGTAAAATCATGTGCTAGATACATTATTTCCAACTAATAAGCATTCTTTTTATTCATTTATAATTATTACTATTCATGAGGTTTTCACTCTGAAAAAATCTATGGATGCAGTTTCATTATCATTTTATTAAGGGCATGTGTTTTTTCATTTATTCATCATTACATATTGACTATGCCAATTTTATTATGATTTAATTATTGTAGATTCAGGCTTAGTCTATTTTTAACCCTTATAAAAAATTTGAGCCCACCCCTTTCATTTTTTTATCTTCAACATGTTATGAGGAGGAGACCATTTTTTGACTTCTCGTGGATGCAATTAATTAGTTTTTGTAATGTATTGTATTTTTTTACCATTCCCAAATTAATATGAGTTACACGTATGTATCTAGTTTCTTCAAGACTATTAAACTAATCGCTTCTTCAAGATTTAATTCACTGTAATAATGCCAATGTAACAAGTAATTCCCCAGATTCGGGCCTCTAGGGTCGAGGTGTTACAAGATTCCTATTTCCATATAATTGTTATCATTGTTAGAGATTCAGGACATACTTATCATTTGTATATGAGACTGACTTTTTTGTTGTTTATCAATAATGTTGTTTAGATGTTTTACATATACTGTTGGTTTATATTATGATCCTTCTTGTTTATTCACTTATTTAACTACTATGTTACTCGAATCATGAGGGTATAGTCTTCCCAAAAATACCATAATAGATCCTCATTGTTAGTTTAAAGCCTCTTGCATATGGGGCAGTGCACTTGAGGCCATGTAACCCACTGGCTCAAGACACGGTTTGGTGGGTCCCAGGTCGATACATTACAAAAGTGAGAATTAATCAACGATTCAATTATGTGTATAAAATGTAAATCCATATAAAAAAGTGTAAATACAACATAATATAGTCTAAATAATTTACACACATAATCTTAGAATGAAAAATACAATGATGAAGTAATATAACCCAATGAAAAGAAATTGAGCTACACAATTATTTACCACTTTCTAAGTTTAAATTCAAAACCCTTTAGATGAAATTTTTAAAATTAAAATTCAAAGTATCATGAATTATGTATTATTCATGATATTACATGTATAATTGGATTTATATAGTGTATATAAAAGAAATTATATGCATAATATTACAATATACATCAATGAAGGGAAATTGAGATGAAGTTCCTTAACTCACACATCTTTGTGGTTGAATATAAGGCCCCAACCTTAAACATTTACATAATATTAAATTAATTTAATAATTTACATTGATGATATTTTTAGGTTTAGAGATTTAGGGAATTAGGTCATAACATATACATTAAAACTTCAATATTACATGTAGACACTTTTACTCAGTATCCATTTTTTCCCATAAGATAAAAACTCTTTAAAAAAGAGATTTTTCTAGTTCCTTGTTTTAGACAACATGACTTTTCCTGGATCCCATCCTTGACCCTATTCCACTTTATGTCCTGTTAAAAACATTTCAAAAACTTGGGATGAGCATAAAAAGCTCAGTAATGGATACGCAAAGAAGGAAAACTATTAGTTTTTCAAAACAACAAGTAAACCATGAATACCTTATCATAAGTAATACTATTCACCTTTATGAAGTAGTAAATACTCTTCATTGAATAAAAGATCATTTATTACCATTTTGTAAAATAATATTTCCATAAAATCCATCGAAAGAACACATAACATATAAAGGTAACTTGGGACATAAACATACTTAAATGAAATAATCATACGGTCGACTTCCACACATATCACTAAATGAAATAGCCATACTACTAACTTAAATACCTAATTAATTGGAGGTTATAACATAACCACCCATCGTAGTTTATCACAGCACCACCCTCCATTTGGTTTATCACAAAACCACCCGTCAAATGTTCATGTACCATTATAAAATCACAACAAAGAAAATATTTCAAATAAAAAAATTTCACTAATAACCTTTAATTTGAAATCACAAAAAATAATTTCAAGATATTGAAAAAATAAATCCACTTCAAAAACCATTTTCAATACCAAAATACCCAAAAACAGAATAAATTATTTCTTTTCCTTTTAAAAACATTAAGTCTTGTAGGGGAATCCAAATAACGATTACAGCGGTGGAGAGGTCATTGTCACTAAAAACTTTAAAAACATTCCTTTTGTCATTTAGTAAAACGTTCCATAGAAAAAAAGATTCCCTTTGAATTAAATGAAAAGTTAAATGTGTTTATACACCATATAAATGAATGTTGTGTATAAATCATAATATGCCTCAATGAAAGGAGATTGAGACGAAGTCCCTTTCCTCGTGTCTGACTTGACTTGTTCGTTCTATAATATCTTAAATAATAAAATAAAGTTAATTTATAATTGCTTAATAAACTTTTATTATGTTTATTATTCCTTTTTTATCAGTTATTACAACATCATATATAGTACAAAATTATTTAAGTTAATAACGGTTTTTTGTCGATATTTGGTACTTGAGTGAAAAATGAACTTCTTATAATTACATGTTGTCCATGTGGAGAAAGTACATTATCTTCAGAATGATATTAATGCTTTAGATATAATATATATCATACATATCAAATATATATATATATATATATGTATTTATAACATTAGATAACATTTAGAGATATGAAATGAAATGCACCGTTCATGGAGAGGGTAAGCCGTACGTACGCATGAATACTACTTTCATTTCTATTTCATATTCTAGTGAAATGAAAAGTTAATGATACATAGGAATATCATAATTATTGTATAATATCATATTTTATATACATTATTTAGGTTCATTAACACCATCCTTTATATGTTCCATGTATGTTATGAATGAGTCATATCACTTTGAGGGGGCGGTAGTCCACACTTCCTCAAATAAAATTATCGTGTTTACCCATTATGGAAACCATAAATGTATCCTATAAATGAAAAATTTAGAAGCATAAAGAAAACATAAACATAATATATATCATATATAAATATATTTCCATATTAATGGCCACCATTAGAGGTGGTATGAGATAATCAAACAATCATCGTTTCGTGAGGCAGTAGTTCGCCATCCACAAAAACAATATGTTCTTCACCCATTTGAAGAAGGTGTGTGTAAGTGTAGTTTGAATAATTATCAAAAAAAAAAACATAGTATATTGAGGATACTGGTGTTTTTATTAAAAAAAGTAATAATAATATTTTATGGGGTTGAAGAAGTAAAATAAAAGAAAACAACTTAAGAGAAGATGTTACCTTTAAATCAGGTAACTCCCTTTGGTTCAAACCAAAATGATTTATCGAAGTTATCTTTGCCTAATGTAAGGATTCTAGGAGGAAGATAGGGATGTAGGGATATTATTTACGTAGTGGTTGGATTTGACAATGGGCTTGAGAGGTGTGAGTAATGTGTTATAGGTGAGGGCTTTTTATAATGAAGAGGAGGGGCTCTTTAGGAATGTGTGAAAATAATATTTTATTATATAATGATATTCAGTTTATAAAAGTATAAAACTAATTAAAATCAAAGAAAATATGAATCATGTTCGCAGTAAAATCATCCAATAATAATTGGATAGGTTTTAGATATTTTTTCAATTTTTATAATCTTATTTATTTTAATCATTCATTAATACGCTAAACACTCCATCATTATTATGTCATTAAAAATTTTATTTATTTGAAGTTTAAAAATTATAAAAAAATACCATGATGTATGAAATAATATTATCTTTAAAATAAATATTTATAGTCTAAGAGATAACTTATATTACCCTATATAAAAATTGATTTTCTAAAAGATATATGTTTAAGTCATTTTTGTCTTTACTTTAAATTAATTAATATAAAATGTCATTATCACACTTAGGTGGCTCCATTGGGTCCCAGAATCAACCAAAAGATGCCCATGGTTGGACATGGATCATCCAATAGGATTAGGACACATGTTATGGTAAATTTATATTATTATAATATTATTTTTACCTTCAAATACCCTATTTTCCTTTAACCACGGTTAAAAAAAGTGAAAAGTTACTATTCACATAAATTATTTTCAACTAATTGAACCAAATTTTATATAATTATAATAACCATATATGTTTGATTTTATAAATTCAATTAACAGAAGTGGTAAAATTTCATTTAAATGAACAAGTCAGCTTTTTAATTACTACTTAGTGTTTTCACTGTTCATAAAAAATTTAATTTTTTCATAAAAATATAAAAAATTTACCCTAAGATATATTTGATATTCTGAATTCAATAATTTTATATATTTTAACAAATTAAAAACATAAAAGTTTCATAAATTAGTTTAAAATTAATTTCTGTTGTCAAAATAAAAAGTGTCTTATTAAGCAATAATAACTATCAAAAGATTGACACATGTTTATGTCCAATTTCAAAGTGAAATTACTTTAAATGACCAAAATTGGATTAAATGGTAAAAATATAATCTAATTAGACATTAAAATTAATTAAAAAGATAATCTAACAATATAAATAAATTATATTAAAAGGCAGTTTTGAATTATAATACATTATTTTTCACTATTCATTTAAAAATGAATTTTAACATAAAAATACCAACAAATTTACCCAAAGTAAATTTTGATATTCCTATTATAAATGGGAGTTTTATTTTTCCATATAGAATATATAAAATTAGAAAAACTATATTTATAGAGGGTTTTCCACCAAAAGGCAGTAAATCAACCTTTTAAAGAATATTAGGGTATTTATGCTTAAAATTAGATTCATTAACATTTTAAGACTCTAACTTTTATTCAATAAATGTTAAAACATTTAACAAGCATGTATAATCATATTGTAGTTAGTTCTGTTCATTCTTTCTATTATAATGGTTAGGCCTTAAATACCATTTAATATAATACTGTATTATTATTTTTGAGTATAACCCAACGTTGTGTGCAACAAAATATTTCAAAGAAACCTATTTTTGCGTATTGGGTACACTATTGAACATAGCATCCTTTTTAAATGAAAATTAATATTTAAATTACATATATTAATATATTTGAAAATGTATTATTCTTTATTTACCTGGGATGTTACATCCTTCCCCATTTTGGAAATTGTGTCCCCACATTTTCATTTACTTATCAAATAAATGGGGGTATTTATCCCTCATAGAATTTTCAGATTCCCATGTTTCCTCTTCAACTATATGGTTTTTCCACAAAACCATTACTTGATGAATTGCCTTATTTCACAACAGTTACTCTCTTCGGTCAAGAATCTGGACGGGTTGTTCCTCATAAGAGAGATTCTCTTCCAACTGAACTACCCCTATACTCAAAATATGAGATGGATCTGACATATACTTACTAAACATTAATACATGAAAAACATTGTGTACCTAGGATAAAATTGGAGGTAAATCCACTCTATAGGCTACTAATCCAACCCTCTCTTGTATTTCATAAGGTACAATGAACCTCAGACTCTACTTTCCCTACCTTCCAAAATGCATCACACTTTTCCATAGAGAGACGATGAGAAATAATGGTCACACACTTCGAAAGAAAGATCCTTCCTCTGGTTGTCCACATAAATTTTCTGCCTACTCTGAGTTGTTCTCATGTTTTTCTGAATCAAATGAACTTTTTCTGCCATCTCTTCTACCAATTCTTGTCCCATTAGTTTCCTTTCAACTACTTCATCCCAAAAAGCTAGAGTTCAAAACCGCTTTCCATATAATTCCCCAAACATATCCATCTATATACTAGAATAAAAACTATTATTATAAGAAAACTCAACCAAAGAAAGATATTGGTCCCAAATTCCATGGTAATCCAGTGAACAAGAACATAGAATATCCTCCAAGGTCGTAATTGTTCATTATAACTGCCCATCTGATTGAGGATGAAAAGATGTAATAAAATTTAATTCAGTAGCCAATAACTTTTGAAGGCCTTTCCAAAACATAGAAGTGACCTTTGAATCACGATCAGATACAATGGAGAGTGTAAATCAATATAACCTAACAATCTCTTTAACATACAACCGAGAAAGTTGATATAGAGGTAGAGTATCTCGAATAGGAAGTAAATGAGGAGATTCATTCAATAGATGAATAGTAACCTATATTTCATTGTTACCTCAAGATGTCTTTGGTAATACCACAATGATTTCCATGGATATATTTTCCCATTTTCACTCAGGCACCGGTAAAGCCTGATGCATCCTTTTCAGTAAATGCCACTCTTCTTTAACCTGTTGACAAGTAAAATACTTCACAGTAAAGTAATTAATATCTATTTTTATTCCATACCATTAGAAATACTCTTGAAGATACCTTTACATTTTACTATAACCAGGATGAACTAAAAATGGAGAACTATGAGATTCAAAAAATAAATCTTTCTTCAACTGTGAATCACCAGGCATGCATAATCTCTCCCCAAATCTCAAAACACAATCATTATAAATCTTAAAATCAGGTAACATACCCTTATGAACCCATAATACATTTTTCAGTTACTCACTATCTTCTTTCTATACTTGATTTATTCGGATTGATAGATATGATTTCACTATCACCTGAAATAAAAAACATGTTGGCATAATCTGAACAAAAAAATAGTGTACCTGTTACTACTTTATTCAATGGCCCAACATCTTCTAATGTAGTTTCAAAGGATTTCACCACCCCTTTCTTATTTTATTCGGGATACTTCTCCTTAGTTATGTTCTTAATTGGACACTCATTTTCATGACGACCCATTTCATTGCACATAAAAAATCTTACTGTTGGATTTTCATTGTTTTATTGATGATATTTCTTACAGTTATGAGCAATATGACTAGACATACCATACTAGAATCACTTTGAAGACATTGATAAACATTCTCCAGGTTCCTTTTTACCACAATTCTCACAAGATGGATATTTAATTTTCATACCTCCAGGATTCTTTGATAAATTCATTCCCTTTTCCTGCCAACTGGAAGTCTTCTTTTATTTACCCTCTTGGAACACCTGATCATCAGAAAAATCCATTTCAACCTTCTTGGAAAATCTAAATGGTCTTTCATACTATTTTAATTCATGAGAGTATAATGATATTCAATATCGTGGATTCAGTTTTGGGTAAAATCGATTTATCCTATTATCAAGATCATAGATAAAATTTGGAGCATACCATGCCAGTCGAGTAAATTTTTATTTATAAGCAGCCACTGAGTCATCCTCCTACCTTAATTCCATGAATTGTTTTCCGATCCTAAGACGAACCACCTTAGGAAAATATTTCTCAAGAAATATACCTTTGTATTAATCCCATGAAAGAGAATCAATCTCCTCACTATCCCTGAACGTTTTCACTATCAACCACCACTGACCAGCTTCACATTCAAAACGGTAAACATCAAGACTAAAATTTTGTTGTTCTAAACACCCCATGACATCAAAAATAATCTACAGTGCTTTAATCCACCCATCAGTGAGCAAAGGGTCAGATGATCCTCTGAATTATTGGGGACGTTGCCTCATATAATGCTCCACTACTGACATGTTCTTCTATGGTTGATCTGGCTGATCTCATGCATGGATACCACCACCATTTATAGACTGAGTCAACTATTCCATCACTGTAACAAACTGTTCAGTTCCGATTCCGACCATCTTAGGATGCTGATTTGGAAGGTTGTATTCCTCTTGATGTTATCCATTCATAGATTCCTTGTTTCCTCTATGGAAATCCATTCAGAACACATAAATATCTTAGGCGAAGCAACAAGGTAATCTGTAAATGCTGTATCATTTCATTATTACCATAAATTAATTTATGGATATTAATTTAACAATATCCTAAATCCTAATGTTGTCTAAACTGACCTCTCATACCAAATATAAGGCCCTGGACTTAAACATTTACATAATCTTGAATTAAGTTAATAATTCACATTGAGTATATTTTCAGGTTTATATCTATAGATAATTGGGTCATTACATATATAAAACAACTTGAATATTACATGTATACACTTCTACTCAGTATCAATTTTTTCCTATAAGATAATAACTATTTGAAAAAAAGATTCATGTCTAGTTACATGTTTTAGACAACATGACTTTTTCTTTGATCTCATCGTTGACCCAATTCCACTTTATGTCCTATGAAAAACATTTTAAAAACTTGGTATGAGCATAAAAATCTCAATAAGGGATACACAAAAAAGGAAAACTGTTAGTTTTTTCAAAACAACAAGTAAACAATGAATACCTTATCATAAGTAATAAATTTCACCTTTATGAAGTTGAAAATACTCTTCATCGAATAAAATATCATTGATTATAATTTTGTAACCAAAATATTACCATGAAACCCAAAGAAAGAACACATAACATATAAAGGATACTTGGGAAATAAACATACATAAATGGAATAACCATACAATCGACTTCTACACATATCACTAAATGGAATAGCCATACAACCTAATTCTATACCTAATGCATTGGAGGTTATAACATAACCACCCGCCCTAGTCTGTCACCTTACCACCTGTCATTTGTTTTACCACGTAACCACCTGTCAAGTGTCCAAGTACCATTATAAAATCATAACACATAAAATATTACAAATATAAACATCACTAATAACTTTTAATTTGCAATCACAAGAAAAAATTTCAAGATATTGAAATAATCAATCAATTTAAAAAACCATTTTCAATCCCAAAACACTAAAAAATAGAATAAAGGGATATATTTTCCTTTTATAAACATTATGGTTTATAGAGGAATCCAAATAATTATTATGGCGGCATTGAGGTCATTGTCACCGCAAACATAAAAAACCTTCCTTTTGTCATTTATTAAAACACTTTGTTGAAAAAAAATTCCTGTTAAATGAATTGAAAATTCAAAGGTGTTTATACACTATATAAAAGAATGTCTTGTATAAATCAAAATATGCCTCAATGAAAGGAGATTGAGATGAAGTCCCTAACCTCGTGTCTGACATGACTTGTTCGTACTTTAATCTCATGAATAATAAACTAATGTTAATTTGGAATTACTTTCGAACGTTTTTTAAATTTATTATTTCTTTTATATCTCTTACTACAACGCTATAAACCTTAAAAAATTATTTAAGTTAATAATTGTCGTTTTGTCGATATTTGGTACTTGAGTAACAAATGAACTTCTTATAATTACATGTTGTCCATGTGGTAAAAGTCCATTATCTCTAGAACGATATTAATGATTTAGATATCATATATATCATACATATCATATATATATATATATGTATTTATAACAGTACATTACATTTAGAGATAAGAAATGAAATGCACCGTTAATGGAGACAGTAAGCCGTACGTATGCATGAACGCTACTTTCATTAATATTTCGTATATTAATGGAATGAAAACATAATGATACATAGGTATATCATAATTACTATATAATTTAATATTTTATATACATTATGTAACTTCATTAACACGGTCCTTTATATGTTCCATGTATGAAATGAAAGAGTCATATCACTTTGAGGGGGCGGTAGTCCGCACATCCTCAAATGAAATTATCGTGTTTACCCATTATGGAAATCATAAAGGTATGATATAAATGAAAAATATAAAATCATAAAGAAAAAATAAACATAATATATATAATATATAAATATATTTCTATGTTAATGGCCACTATAAGAGGTGGTAGGAGATAATCGAACAATCATGGTTTCGTGAGGCAGAAGTTCATCGTCCATATAAATAGTATGTTCTTCACCCATTAGATGGTGGTGTGTCTGAGTGCAGTTTGAATAATTCTCAAAAAAACAACATTGTATACTGAGGATACTTGTGTTTTTATAAAAGAATGGAATAAAAAGAGTTTAGGGGGATTGGAGAAGTAAAATAAAATAAAAGAACTTCAGAGAAGACGTTACCTTTAAATCGGATAACTCCATTCGGTTTGAACCAAAAGGATTTTTTGAAGTTATCTATGCCTAAGGAAAGGATTCTAGGAGGAATATAGGGATTTAGGGAGATTATTTAGGTAGAGGTTGGATGATCCAAGGGGCTTGAGAGGTGTTAGTAATCAGTTAGAGGTGATGTATTTTTATAAGGGGGAGGAGGGTCTCTTTTGGAAAGTTTGAAAATGTTATTTTATTATATAATGATATTCGATTTCTAAAGTTTAAAAACTCATTAAAGTATAATATAAGATGACTCATGTTTGAAATAAAATCATATAATAAGAATTATATAGGTTTTATTTATTTTTTTAATTTTTATAATCTTATTTATGGAAATCATTCATTAATGAGGTAAACACTGCATCATTATTGTGTCATTAAAAATTTTATTTATTTGATGTCTAAAAATTATAAAAAAATTCCATGATATAGGATATACTATTAGATTTAAAATTAATATTTATAGTTTAAGAGATAACTTATGTAACCCCATTTAAAAATTAATTTACTAAAAGATATATGTTTAAGTCATTTTTGCCTTTACTTTAAATTAACTAATATAAAGTGTCATTATCACTCGTAAGTGGCTCCATGTGGTTAACAAATTGACAAAAAGAATCCCATGGTTAGGAAAGTATCATCCAATATTATTAGGACCCATTTTGGGGTAATTTTACATTATTATAATATTATTTGTACTTTAAATTACCCAATTTACCCTTAACAACTGTAAATAAAGGTCAAAGTTACTATTCATCAAAATTATATTCATTTCATTGAACCAAATTTTACTTACTTATAAAAACCATGTATCTTAATTTATAAATTCAATTCACAGAAGCGGTAAAATTTCATTTAAATGAAAAAGTCATCTTTTTAACAACTACTCAGTGTTATCAGTATTCATAAAAAATTAATGTTTTTCACAAAAATACAAAAAATTCAGACTAATATATATTTGATATTCCAAATTCAAAAATGATGTATATTTTACCAAATTAAAATCATTAAAGTTTTATTAATTAATTGGAAATTAAATCCTCTTGTGAAAACAAAAAGTGTGTTTTTAAGAAATATTAACTATCAAAAGATTGACACTTGTTTATGTCCAATTTCAAAGTGAAATTACTTCCAATGAAAAAAATTGGATTAAATGGTAAAAATATAATCTAATACTAATTTAAAACCAATTAAAAAGATAATGTAACCATATAAATAAACTATATTAAAAAGAAAATTTTGAATTAAAATAAATTATTTTTTACTATTCATTAAAAAATGAATTTTATTAAAAAAATACCAAAAATTTACCCAAAGTAAATTTAGATATCCCGATTCTAAAGAATAATTCTATTTTGTCAAATAGAATATATAAAAGTGACCAAAACTAGATTTAAATAGAGTTCACCATCAAAAGGCAGTAAATCGTCCTTTTAATGAATATTAGGGTATTTATGTTTAAAATTGGATTCATTGAAATTGTTTTCCTCTAAATTTTATTGGATACATTTAAAAAAAATTGAAAAACATGTATAATCATATTTTAGTTAGTTCTGTTCATTCCCGTTATTACAATGGCTATGTGTTAACTAACATTTAAAATAATATTATTTTATTATTTTTCATTATGACCCAACATTGTGTGCAATGAAAGATTTCAAAGAAACCAGTTGTTGCGTATCGGGCATGCTATCAAACATAGCATCCCTCTTAAATTAAAATTAATATATAAATCACAAATATTATTAAATATGAAAATGTATTTTTCTTTATTTATTGGGGATGTTACATTGAATGTGATTTAACCTCTTATATAATGGTTTTAAGAAATTTATTAATTTATAATATAACCATATTAAAATTTATAATATCATAAATTATCCTTTTATAACATTTTACTTCATTTTTATTAATAATATTTCATTATATTCGTTTTTTTATGTGTTAATTTCTTTATTTTATCGTAGGTTTTTTGTCATGGATGTTTAAGTTATTGCGATAGGATATTTATTATTCATCCAAATAATGATAATAATGTTATTAATATCATTTTTTTCATTATACGTATTTTTAGAATCCTTGTTGATGGCTGGACATGGAAAATGAATCACATCACTTTGTGGAGACAATATATCATTTTTACGCACGAGAAATAACGTCATTCCATTAATGAGTGAAAGAGTAAAAAAATATGTGATATATAAAATGTATAGAATACAAAATATGTCATATACATCACATATTTTAATAAAATTTATCCTTATTACCATCCATGTAAATTGTAAGTGAAAAATGAATCACATGACTTCCCAAGATGGTAGTCTACCGTACACATGGGTGATGTTATTGTATTTTAAATTATTTGTAAATTATGAAGATATATGTAATGTTATAATTAAAAAATTATAATAATATCAAAACGTTTATATATATATATACATTAAATCTATCATTATATATAATCATGAGATGTGTTGATGGAAAACGAGTTACATCAGTTCGCTAGGCTGTACTCGGCAACACATGCGATAGATGATTTTATTTCCCATTTGATGGAGGGGTATATGGATAAATATTCTAAAACAATAATAATAAAATATTATTTTATTTTATATAATTTTTTTTTATATTTTAGGTGTTATGAAATAATTGAAGGTCGAAAAAGAATAAAGAAAATGAAAGTGCTTCATTATGATAATTATATTCTCTTAGAGAAACCTCCGTTGGAGCTCTACTTAAGGATCTTAGGGTTGGTTTTTGGGAATACCAAAAGATTTATAACGTCAATAAGTATTTTTGGAAGATATATTTTTATTGTTTTGTTGAGCCAATAGTCTTGATATGTGTGAATATGTGAAGGGAAAGAGTGACCTTTAATAAGTGGGGGAGATGACATACATGGAATTTTTGAAAAGGATAAAGTGTGACCAAATATTTTATTTTAGAAAATGATAAAATATGGGACACTAAATATCCTTAGAGTTTATAAGTTCTAAATATTTCCATACAAAGTTTTTTGGAAAATCTTGAGGTCATTTATAACCCTTATCTTCTTAGTTTAACCCTCTGTAATCTCATTTTCACCTCAACCACAGTAAATAATTTTTTTCCATTTTTAATTTTTATTACGGAAAAATATTATGTTGAACTTATTAGACAATAAATTTTTTTTTATTAATTTTTTTTGAAATTTTCCAATATTCAATTCATAGAAGTGATATAATTCAATTTAGAATTAAAACTGTAGACGCCTCGATACAATAATTTTTCAAAAGAAAGTCTTTCAAAAGATTAAAAAGTTTATGTATAAATTTTCAATATGTAATTTATAAAATTGGAATAAATTATTTTAATTTTAATATTATTGATAAAATTTTACTTTAAAACAAATTTAACATAAAATTTTACTTTTTAAATAATTTAAACAAAAAGGAAGTTTTTGTTAAAAATAAGCATTTCTCACTATTCATAAATAAAATTAATCTTTTCAGAAAAATCCCAAAACAATTCCCAAGAATAGTTCATAAATGTAAGTTGAAAAAATAAATTTTATTATTTAAAATAAATTTACAAAAAGTAGTAAAAATAATTTTTAAATTATATAAAAAAGTGCGACTAATATAACTTTCAGTAAAATAATGTTTTTTTAGAAAATATTAATTTTATTCTTTCAAATTATTATTATTTTATTTGAATTTAATAGATAAACAAATACTAATTTATAAATGTGTAAACTATATACTTTTCATAACATAATTAACAGTATTCATACCCACTAACTTAATGGAAATATTATAATGACTATGTTTTAAATAATAATATTATAATTGATTATGGTTTTTCATTAAAACATGTTGTTTCATGAATGAGAAGATAACAAGGAAATTTAATTTAATTAGAATGAGTTATATCATCAAGTCTCAGGGTGTGATATTATCTTCTAAGCATGGTGTTGTGTTAGACACATGTCATTAAGCATGATGTTCGTCTTTTAAAATCTAAGGGTGTTACATTCAACCCCATTATGTAAATTACACCGTTGGAATTTAATCTTGATCTCAGAAGTTATGGTTTTGACACTTAAAAACATATTTTTAAACTAAAATTGTTAAATGGGTTAGTAAAACATCCTATTAATATGAGAGAAACGGTAGTAAAAAGGTCATCTCCAATAACACATACTAGGTTTCTATATAAGAGAACATTGATGGAAATTGAAGATATGGAAATGGAAGAAAATCATAAATAATTATTTAGAGTGATAGAGATCATTGATTATAAAATATTTAAGGATCAATGGAATCTTAGGGACCAAAAAAACATAAATTTGTGATTATTTAAAAGAAATTTTCATTCATTCGATATGAAGGTAATATGGTGACATTTTTTTTTGAAGATCATTTTTTCACAAAGTTGAGGAATTCCTTTACCATATTAACTAAGAACACGTGGTTATATTCTTTATTTATATATTTATATTTCATAAGTAAAATTTCATCCATTACACGTGCTTAGGTAAATTTACAATTCATATCTTACTCCAACAAAAGAATATCAACACATGAGGTTTTTATGCTTGAAGAAAAAATATTAACATTCAACAGATCATAAAATCTATAAAATAGTGACAAGGCCTTCCCTATGTATCAAAATATTTTCAAATACAGATATTGATAGCACCAATTAGCCAATATAATACATTAATATCTTAAAATAAATAGTAACACCAATGGTTTAACATTAATATTTATCTATCAAATATTTTAAGAAAAAACAATGGTATATTATCCAGAACATCACGTAGGCTAGTGTTAAGAAAAACTCCCTTGTTGCCCTTCAGTTATGGGCTCAAGATTGTGGCCTTGATGAATGTGATGAGTTGTGTCCCATTATACAAGTTGTCCTTTTTCTATGTGCATATTAATATTATTCCTATGACATTACTAGAGTGTAATAACCCATAATTACATCATCACCAATGATAATATAAACCCTAAAGGTTACTGGTACCTTTAATCTTATTCCCATAGAAAGTAATGGAATTATTCCTTAAATATTTCTTCACCAAAAAATATACTAAACCAATGGGTTTAATTTCCAAAAGTGTCTCCCAAAATATCCTTAATCTTATTATACTCCCATCACATAAAATATAAAAAAATGGTCTTTAAGACATTGAACTTATGATCCATCTTAAAATCATAAACCTATGTTGTTATCCATAGAACATAAGTTAATGAACAAATACACGCTTTTAAGGTTTAACAAAATCTTTAGATGTTTCATGATTTTTATAACCAAAATACCATTGGTAAAAATACTTCTACAATTTAATTATTTAATCTTGGTACTTAAATACTCGGACCATTTTATCTAAAAAATGTAAATCTTTGTTTTAGGGTCTGATCTTTAAAAGATGGAATTGACTCGGATAATTATTTGGATTCCCACATTTATGACAATGAACAATAAATAGATCCCTATGATGAAATTTATTTCCTTTTATCATATTGTTCATTTTTCCTCAACAATTCATTGATTTATTTCCATATTTTAATCACATAAAACATTTTATGAATCCTTTGATAAAATGTTTAGGTTGTATCTTTCTACATTTATAACATGACTGAAATATATCCTTCATCCCCCTATGGTATCCACCACTTGACATTATAGAGATATCAATATTAATCTTCTTTACGAAGTTTGAGAGTAAATTTAGTTATATGTTGTTAATCTTATTTTTAGATAACTAATTAGGAATAATCTTTATGTCTTTCACTCTAGTAATTATCCCATTTTTTTAATCATAGTCACCACATTTTCATTCATATTCAATGTTAACACAGTTCCTTTGGGATACATTCATTGACTAAAACCAAAAAGAATAGTGTGAGAAACAATATTCATAGAGGAAAAACTATATAATTATTGATAACATTACTAAATCATAACCCCTTATTTTACATAAAACACACATTATGTTTAACCTAGGTCATTAATTTCATCATCTATTCAAATCCATGATAGTGGTATTGTCACGACCCGTCCCAGTGGGGCCCGAGATGCAACTCCCCAAGCCCGCCTCTAATAGGCCAGGGGATGGTGACTAGCACCGAGTAGGCATGCTACTAACATGGGAGGCATTGCCTATAAACCTGTACACATGCACTCACATCTCTAAGCCCACAAAGCTAAAATTTAAAAACTACTAAAAGGAAAAGATGCATGCATACACTAAAACCCAACCAACAAAGTACAACAGGGAAGTAAAGTATAGTAAAGTAAAACCCTGAGCCAAAAGTACAAGCCCACCAAAAGAAAGTCTGCAACAAGTACAACCTGTAGTGAAAAGGTACTAAGACTGCAACTCGTCACCGAAGGAACACACCTCAGCCTCGTCTGATCTCACTGAACATCGTCCGGTCCTGGTCCGCCTAGAATCCTGTCAAAGGCTCGCTCGTCTGCACAAGACACGACACATGTGGGCAAAGCCCGTGCATGGGTGAGTATAACAATACCTAGTAGGAAACCCCGAAAATCACAAAAGAAAATAAAACAAAGGAGAATACCACAAGGAAAGGTACTGTCATCTCTACACAGTATATGTCTACGGAACATATAACAAGAATATCCAAATATACTCATACCCAAACGACCATCGTGAAAACTACCACTAGGATCCAGATTGAAGATTCCACTAAGCATACCATCGGGAGAACACACTCCTAGGTCTGAAGAGAGGGACAAGAATTACTCGTTCCGGGAGAACACACTCCACAAGTACCTTGGGAACAAGATGCTCAGATGAGGATCCCAGCCAAGTCGTGGGGTGATTCCGACAACTCAGTCTGAGCTAATCTGCTAAGCAGAGGATTGACGCCCGGGTAAAGTTGGTCACGTCGATACCAAGAACTCTACCTATGGTTCTAGGAATGAATAGTGGATCCGTCTCTAAGTCTCATTGAAGGGATTCCAACAACTCTATTCATGAAGTTCCGCTGAAGGGATCATAATGCATGAAAGAGTTTATACCAGAACCTTCCGGGGATTACCAAGGGTACGAACCCTAAGAAATATTCCAAGTCACAGAAGGAAAGTGGATCAAGCGATTAAGAAAAAGGTACACGGCGCGTAGTATGGTTACACGCCCTGTTCCTTGGCCCCGGGTACTGCCCGTGTAAACGGCCCGTGTCCTTCGTTCAAGCCGTTCAATACCAAACTACACAACGTGTTAGAAAAGTACATGTCGTGTTCCTTGACTCCGGGTGCTGCCCATGTAAAAGGCCCCTGTCCTTCGGCTTTGCTGGATAGAAGCAACTACATGGCGTGTAGAAGAAAACACACGCCGTGTTCGAGCGCCTGGGCCCACTCCATGTACGCTGGCCATGTGCCCGTACGTGGTCTATGCCCGTGTCTGTGTCCCCTGCCCATGTACCAGTACACAGGGTATCCCGTGTATCTGGTCGGGTCTGGCCGGGGAGGGTATGCACGGCGTGTCCGTGGCTGTGTATCCTGCCCGTGTCCGTGTACTCTCAGAGTACACGCCGGGTAACCCTTCTGACGAACACACGCCGTGTATCCCATACTAAACGGCGTGTAGGTGGGAAATTTCCAGAATTGCTGTTCTTCCTCCATACGCCTCAACTGATCCTCCGGATCTTCGTTTTCTCATCCGTTCATCCCGAAACTTCAGATACTGGGTCACCTCGTCTCCGTGAAGCCGAATCCGTGGGTTTCAGCCATTCAATATTCTCCAAAATCCAATTCCAGCCATCCGAGCGGAAATCGTCTAAAAAACGATTTCTTCCGATCCACTTCGATCCGTCCACCGAAACCGTCTTCGCACCTCCGCAAGACCACTACGGTGTTGATCGTTCAGTTTGGGATCTTTGTGTCGCAGAACAAATGCGAAAATATCCATTGTTCATCGCCCCGTGAAGAACGCGAAGAATGCTCATGAAGAACGTGATAATTGTGGAAGAAGAAGACAACAAATCGAGAGGGACGAACCTCGATCTATGTTCGTGTTGATCTTGGTATGTCACCGTTAGAAGGTTGAACGAAACCAAAATAAAATCAAGAATCACATCCCCAAAATCCCCGTAAAATCTTATCCCACAAGAATGATTGATCCGTGGGATAATCTGTTTGTGGATTAGTCCGCGTTCGTCATGGAAATAAAAAACGGGGAATGGAAAATCAAATCAACATCCTACTTGGATTCGCTGTGTTTTCCAGAAATGATCTGGTCGCCGTGTCATTGTTGCCGGTGAATATCATCAAGAATGTCGTCGTCGCATCGGGAGGACTTCTACAGAGCCTCCAGAGGAAATCAGGGTTAGGGGGATTGTAACCCTGACCCTCAATGCAAAATATCTATTTAAAAGAATAAATGATTTCATTGCAAAAAGGATTTAAATAAAATATTTTAATTAAATATATTATTACAGTTACGCCCAAAATCCATATTTCACCACCGACCTGCGCCAGCCGAAGTTAGGCCTCAACTAAGGTAAAATCGATGTTCTGAACGCAACAATGACCTCATATTTCTGATCGGAGCACTCATTCGAGAGTTATTCCACTTTTTCAAGAAAACTACATGCACACATAATTTAATAATTAAAATAAATTCAAACATTTGTTCCGGGCTCACCGGGCCTCGGAATTGCACACCGTCTCAGAGCCTGGTCTCTAAATAATTCCCATATAATATTAAAATAATACATGGAAAAATTAGGGACGTTACATCACACCATCCTTAGGGATTTTACGTCCCCAAAAAGCCAAAACAAGGGCTACTCAAAAAGATGTGGGTATTGCACATGAATCTGAGCCTCCCGCTCCCACGTGCTCTCCTAGAGATTCCCGTGCTGCCACCGAACATGCACCAAGGGAATCGCTCATCCACGAAGGATATTCTCCTTACGATCATCGATCTCCACTGGTTACTCAACCAAGGTCTCTCCATCGTTGATGTCCAGCTCGCCCCAGTCGATGACGTGCGATGGATCACGCACGTACCTCCGTAGCTGCGACACATGGAAGACGTTGTGTACCCGTTCCATCTGAGGAGGTAGAGCCAAGTGATACGCCACCTCACCAACTCTACTCAGAATCTGAAAAGGGCCAACGAACCTCAGAGATAGCTTTCAACCTCGTACAAATCTCTGCAATCCCCATCGAGGTGAGACCCGAAGGAACACATGGTCACCTTCCTCGAACTCCAAATGCCTCCACCTCCGGTCGGCATAATAATTCTGCCGACTCTATGCAGTCTACATCCGCTCCTGGATGACCTGCACCTTCTCTGTAGTAGCTCTTACCATCTTTGGGCCCATGAGTGTTGACTCTCCCGGGTCAGTCCAACATAGTGGTGACCTGCAAGGTCTCTCATATAGAGCCTCGAATGGTGCCATACCAATAGTGGAATGATAATTGTTGTTATAAGAAAATTCAACCAGTGGTAGGTGATCCTCCCAGCTATGACCGAAGTCAAGTATGCAAGCTTGTAGCATATCCTCCAGGACCTGGATGGTCCGCTCTGTCTGACCATCAGTCTGGGGATGAAACTCTGTGCTCAAGCGTAACTGAGTCCCAAAAGCTTCATGTAATCCCTTCCACAACCTAGATGTGAAATGAGAATCACAATCAGAGATGATCATGGATGGTACTCCCTGAAGCCGAACTATCTCTTGCAAGTAGAGGCGTCTGAAGCTCTCTACTGAACTCTGCAGCCGCATGGAGAGGAAGTGGGCCGACTTGATGAGTCGATCAATGATCTCCCAGATGGCATCGTGTCCCCTGGACGTGCACGGTAAACCTGTCACAAATTCCATGGATATACCATCTCACTTCCACTATGGAAAATCAAGGGGCTGAGTCAAGCCTGCTGGCACATGGTGCTCAACCTTTACTTGCTGAAAAGTAAGGCACTGAGAAACAAACTCTGCCACATTCTTCTTCATCCCTGGCCACCAAAACTGACGTCGGAGGTCCTGGTACATCTTTGCCACTACTGGATGCACCGCCAAAGGGGATGTATGGAACTCCCTCAGAACCTCCTCCCACAACGTCACTGGTACTACCGTGCTCCCTCTGTAAAGGACAATGTTCTCCCCTTCTCTTGAATATCCATCAGTAGAATCACCTATAGATATCTGAGCATGTAGAGTCTCACAGCTAGCATCCTAACGTTGTGCTTCCCTGACTCGCTGTAAGAGTGGAGGGGTAACAACCATCGACTGAAGGTAAGCTCCCCCATCTCCATCCATGAAGGACAACTGCAAAGAGGCCAACTACCTTGTCGCCTCATCCAGCAATTGCGAACTGGATTTATTACGGAGAGCATCTGCCACCACGTTCCCCTTCCCAGGAGTATAAACGACTTCAAAGTCGTAATCCTGGAGGAACTCAAGCCATCACCTCTGTCTCAAATTCAGATCCTTCTGAGAAAATATATATCTGAGACTTTTGTAATTAGAGTAGATGGTAAACCTCTTGCCCATCCGGTAGTGCCACCATATCTTCAATGCAAAGACTACCGCTGCCAACTCAAGATCATGGGTCATGTAGTTCTACTCGTGTGGTCTCAACGGATGTAAGCCACAAGAAATCACCGCTTGCCTCTGCATCATGACACAACCAAGCCCGGTTCCTGATGCGTCACAGAACACTACGTACTCGAAACCCTAATTCGGTAATCTCAGGATCGGGGCACTCGTCAGACTCCATCTCAACTGCTGGAAAGCCTGCTGACATTTCTCAGTCCACACGAAAGGCTGTCCCTTTCGGGTCAAAGCTGTCATGGGCGCTACAATACTGGAGAAATCATGGATGAATCTCTGATAGTAGCTTGCCAACCCAAGGAAACTCCGCACCTCCATCACGCTCTTGGGTGGATCCCATGCTAGAACTGCCTCCACCTTTTATGGGTCCACTGCTACACCATCTGCTGAGATAACGTGTCCCAGAAAGTGGACCTCCTGTAACTTGATCTGACACTTTGAGAGGTTTCCATACAATTGATGCTCTTGGAGTGTGTCTAGAACCCTCCTTAGGTGTCTTGCATGCTCCTCCTTGGACTCAGAGTACACAAGGATATCATCGATGAAGACCACCACAAACTGGTCTAGATAAGGCTGAATGATTTGGTTAATGAGTCCCATAAACACTGACGGGGCATTCGTCACGCCGAAGGGAATCACCAAGTACTCATAGTGATCGTAGCGACATCTGAAAGCCGTCTTTGGTATATCCTCTTCCCGTACTGGCAATTAGTGATAGCCTGATCATAGATCAACCTTCGAGAACCATCGTGCCCCTCTCAACTGGTTAACGAGGTCATCGATCCTCGGTAGTGGATACCGGTTCTTCACGGTCACCTGATTTAAGCGCCGGTAATCCACACATAACCTCAAGTTCCCATCCGCCTTCTTGGAAAACAGCACTGGGGCCGCCCAGGGTGAAACGTTGGGTCTCACAAAGCCCTTCTTCTATAGGTCGTCCAGCTGCACCCTCAGCTCACGAAGTTCTGGAGGAGCCATCAGATAAGTTGATGCTGATATCGGGGTCATCCCGGGTTACAACTCAATGCAGAAGTCTATCTCCCAACGGGGAAGTAGCCCAAGGACATCCTCCGGAAAGACATCATCGTACTCAGCCACCACTGCTAGAAACTGGAAACTTGTAAGATCTACTGCTCCAAGGGATAGGCTAGCCAACTGGTGTGAAATCGGTTGTGCCCTCCTATGCACGAGTCCATCATATGCTGCCTGAGTCTCTCTTTCACCGAAAAAAGAGAACCTCATTCCATCACTGTGGACACACCGCACCCTTCACCTAAAACAATCAATCTGGGAATGAACTGTGGATAACCAATCCCTTCCAAGAATGACATCTTAACGCATCGATGCTACCACCAAGAGGTTCCAACCGAAACTGTCACCTCCAAGGGTCAGGTCACACTGCCTGCAAGGGTGTGTGATCTCTGAATCTTCTCTAGTTGGTGTTTCTAAGAGTAAGGGTCGAGTCAACGGCTCAACTGGAATCTCAAGGTCTCGAACATGATAAGCAGCCAGAAAGGAATGACTAGAACATGTTTCTATCAATACGACATCAAAAGTAGAAAAGACACAAATAGTACCTCTAATCATTCCGGGAGTACCTTGGTCATAAGCCTCTGCCTCCTACAGCAGTCCCTACCTCTTTCCACCAACTCCCTGAGCCTGGGGTGGAACTCTTGGGGGTGGTGGTGGTAAAGGGTCGAAAAGCCGACCACCTCCAGCTACTCTCCCACCTCCTCTGCCAAGTCCTCCGCCTCACGGATCTTCTTGCTCCACACGTTTCCTCTATCTTGGTGGTCCATCGACTGCCCCCGTGTCAGTAGCACGTTGGGTTGGACAATCTCGAGCGAGATGTACCCTTCCATCACATGAGTAACATAGCCTCTCTAGAGGGTGGCTGGTAGTGCCTTGTGAAACTTGTACGGCTGATCCCTTGTCCTGGGATCTCCTCTGGAAACGTCTCCCATGCCTGGGTCCCTGAAGTCGGCTCCCTGCCGCCGAGGTCTCTGCTCCAGCTCGTCCACTACTGACAACTGTCGGTTGTCCCTGCTCCACCAGGAAGCTCTCGACCACCAAAGCCTGCTCGAGCACCCCAGCATAAGTAGGAATTATCATAGGGATGATGCTAGCTCGGATATCTCTACGAAAGCCCCGCTAAAAAGTCCGAGTTCTGAAGTACTGATCTCTGACCATATATATCGAGTATCGCGAGAGGTCGGTAAACCTCGACAAATAGTCAGCCACCAACATGGTTCCCTACTGGAGCTGAAGAATCTCATGTATACATACTGCTCTCAGGGTAACTGGTGAAAAATCCTCTCTGAAGATATGCTCAAACTCCGACCATGCAAGAGTCTCCTCGTCGTGATTCTGGATGACCAAACTCCACCATCGCCCTGCCGATCCCTGCAGAAGGATCGCTGCAAGGATCACCATCTGGTCTGTTGGTGTCCTGACCAAATGGAAGACTTTGGTCACTACCTCAAGCCATTCCTCTACTGCCTGAGGGTTAGGCTCGCCTCGAAACCTAAGGGGTCTCTGTCTCTGAAACTCATGCAGTGTGCTCAGCCTGCGCTCCTCCTCCACTGGTACAGAAGGCGCCAAACACTGCCCCAAAGGTGGTGGAATAACTGGCATGCCACCTGGTTGTAGAAATGGGGGATCTAGTTCCTGTATCGATGCTTCATCACTGAGGGGGTCATCCTCGTGATTGAGCTACTAGATCATAGAGGGTGTGCTTCGCAGAGGAATCCTGTTCAAGAAACAAGATGTATCACAGTTAGTGAGTATATCTGGAGAGCTGACTCAAGAAGGACATGGAAACCACAACCCATTCTTATATGATGCATGTACCATTACTTTTCCCCATACAACTAGTGTTTTCATGTTCCAAGTCGAAAAGAAAGTTATCAGAGCCCTGGTGTATGGATACGTTGGCCACCGCACCAACACTGGGGTCCCTATCCTGAGAGCCGAACTTAGAAAACTTAACACTGTTTCCAGAAACCAACTCACAGAATCTCCGTCCTAAGCTAGAACCAACCACCTCTGATACCACTCTGACATGACCCATCCCGGTGGGGCCCGAGCCGCAACTCCCCAAGCCCGCCTCCAATAGGCGAGGGGCTGGTGACTAGCACCGAGTAGGCATTCTACTAACATGGGAGGAATTTCCTATAAACTTGTACACATGAACACACATCTCCAATCCCACAAAGCTGAAAAGTAAAAACTACTAAAAGGAAAAGATGCATACATACACTAAAACCAAACCAACATAGTACGACAGGGAAGTAAAGTACAATAAATAAAAAACCTGGGCCAAAAGTACAAGCCCAATAAAAAAAGTCTGCAACAAGTACAATGTGTAGAGAAAAGGTACTGAGACTGAAACTCGTCATCGAAGGAACACACCGGCCTCGTCTAATCTCACTGAACAACATTTTGTCCTGGTCCACCTAGAATCCTATAAAAGGCTCACTCGTCTGCACATGACACGACATGTGCGGGAAAACCCCATGCATGGGTGAGTATTAAAATACCCAGTGGGACACTCCTAAAACCACAAAGGAAAATACAACAAAGAAGAAAACCACAAGGAAAGGTACAGTCATATCTACGCAGTATATGTCTATGGAACATATAACAAGAATATCCAGATATACTCATACAGAAACGGCCATCTAAAAAACCGCCACTAGGATCCTGCTCGAAGATTCCACTAAGAATACTATCGGGAGAACACACTCCTAGGTCTGAAGAGAGGGAAACAAAGTACTCGTTCCAGGAGAACACAGTCCACAAGTACCTTGGGAACAAGATGCTCAGATGAGGATCACACCCAAGTCATGGGTTGATTCTGACAAATCTGTCTGAGCTAATCCGCTAAGCAGAGGATCGGCACCTGGGTAAAGTTGGTCACGTCGATACCAAGAACTCTACCTAGGGTTCCAGGAATGAATATAGGATCCTTCTCTAAGTCTCATAGAGGGGATTCCAACAACTCTATTCAGGAAGATCCGCCGAAGGGATCATTCTGCATGAAAGAGTTTATACCAGAACCTTTAGGGGATTACCAAGGGTACGAACCCTAAGAACTAGTCCAAGTCACACAAGGCAAGTGGCTCAAGCCATGAAGAAAAAGTTACAAAACATGTATTATGGTTACACGCCATGTTCCTTGACCCCGGGTACTGCCCGTGTAAATGGCCCGTGTCCTTCGTTCAAGCCGTGCAAAACCAAACTACACAGCATGTTAGAAAAGTACACGTCGTGTTCCTTGACTCTGGGTGCTACCCGTGTAAATGGCCAGTGTCCTTTGGATTTGCTGGATAGAAGAAACTACATGGCATGTAGAATAAAAAAACGTCATGTTCGAGTGCCTGGGCCTTCTCCGTGGACGCTGGCCATGTGCCCATACATGGTCTCTACCCGTGTCCGTGTCGCCTGCTTGTGTACCAGTACACGGGGTATCCCGTGTATCTGGCCGGGTCTGGCCGGGGAGGGTATACACAGTATGTCCATGGTTGTGTATCCTGACCATGTCCGTGTATTCCCAGAGGACACACAGGGTAACCCTTCCGATGAAAAGACGTCGTGTAGCCCATACTACACATTGTGTATTCGGGAAATATCCATAATCGCTGTTCTTCCTCCATGCGCCTCGGCTGATCCTCCGGATCTTCATTTTCACATCCGTTCATCCCAAAACTCTAGATACCGGGTCTCCTCATCTCCGTGAAGCCGAATCTGTGGGTTTCAGCCCTTTGATCGGCTCTAAAATCCGATTTTGGCCATCCGAGCGGAAATCATCCAAAGAATGATTTCTTCTGATCCGCTTCGATCTGTCCGTCGAAACCATCATCGCACCTCCGCAATACCACTGCGGTGTTGATCCTTTAGTTTGGGATCGTGGCGTCGCATAACATATGTGCAAAGATCCGTTTTTCATCGCCCCACGAAGAATGTGAAGAACGCTCACGAATAATGAGAGAATTGTGGAAGAAGAACACAATAAATCGGGAGGGACGAACCTCGATCGATGTTCATGTCGATCTTGGTCCATCACCGTTAGAATGTTGAACAAAACCAAAATAAAATCAAGAATCACATCCCCAACATCCCTGCAAAATCTCATCGCGCAAGAACGATCGATCCGTGGGCTAATCTGTTCATGGATTATTCCGCATTCATCATGGAAATCAAAAACGAGGAATGGAAAATCAAATGAACATCCTACTTGGAATCACTGCGTTTTCCGGCGATGATCTGGTCGTCGTGTCGTTGTTGCCGAGGAAAATTGTCAAGAAGGTCATCGCCGCATCAGGAGGTCTTCTCCAGAGCCTCTAGAGGAAATCAGGGTTAGGGGGATTGTAACCCTGACCCTCCCTGTGAAATCTCTATTTAAATGAATAAAAGATTTCATTGCAACAAGGATTTAAATAAAATATTTTAATAAAATATTTTATTATGGTTACGCCCAAAAGCCATATTTCACCACCGACCTGAGCCGACCGAAGTTAGGCCTCGCCTAAGGTAAAATCGATGTTCTGAACGCAATGGTGCCCTCATATTTTTGATCTGAGCAACCGTTCAAGAGTTATTCCACTTTTTCAGGAAAACTACACGCGCACATAATTTAATTATTTAATTAAATTCAAACATTTGTTTCAGGATCACTGGGACTCGGAACTGCACATTGTTTCAGATCCTGGTCTTGAAATAATTCCCATATAATATTAAAATAATACATGGAAAAATATGGGACATTACAATTATTTATAGAAAATTTGAATTATCAGAAGCATATCCCTTGGGTGTGTCAAACCAGGTGCGTTGTAAGTCCCTTTTTCATGTACTAGGAAATGCTCGAATATAGCCTAATATGCCTTTTTTGAATTTATTACCCTTTGGAACACCTATTCTAAATTCATGTCCACTTATAGTATCCTAATAGGGATTTATATCTTGTATGATAACATAATCTCTTCCTTAGTAGAACATTAATACATTCTTCTATACTTTTCCTCATAAAAAATATTAGGCTTATATAATATAATATATATTTTCATAAATCTAGTTCCCATGGTTTCTACTAAACCATCTTTTGATACCAACTGTAAAGACCCCCACCCCAGTAGTCAAGAGTTAGGGGTCAATTTAATACATTGGCACTATATAAGAGGGACCACTTCTCTATGTATTAAATAATATAGTAATATTTGTAAAGTAGATACATACTTGAGTTGTGAATTATATATGAAAATAAAAATTAAAAGAAACTTTTTTTAATATTATCATTTTTACCTCTATCATTTATTTTTATATCATTTATAGTACGCTTCCCACATTTCTAAGAATGGAAAAAATGAGGATGATATTGAATGATTAGTAAGTGGTATATAAAGTTAAATCTATCATTAATCAATAAGAATATTCAACATGGAGTGGTAAATAACTTAACCCAGATTCCATTTAAATAATAACTTGACTATAATGATTAGATAAGGAATATATAATATGGAAAGTCAAATATCCGAACACACATTCTATTTTATCAATAACATGAATATAATTATTAGATAATTCATAATCAACATGGAAAAGTAAATAACCAACACACATTCCATTTGATAAATAAATTGATAATGAAATGAGTCTATAGATAATATTATTGTGAAAATTCCATGTATAATAATAATAATAAATTAACTATTAATAAAATAAATTCTTAATTTCTGTACATCATGCTCTTAGGCATCATGATACCTCTAATGTCAAGATTGTTCAAAAGATAGTTTAAAATTGATGGGTATTTAAACATCAGAAGACCATTTAATTAAGGCTATACAAAAGATTCATCTCATGAGACCACTGATGTATCAAGGGGCTATTTATAACTATGCCTCACCTATATATTCATGTACAAATCATTCCTTATATATTGAATAATGGATTTAATTCATGAAAAAAGTTCTTTATCATTGAGTATTTGTTTTGAGTAAATAATAATTATTTTTCAATATTTCTCTAGATAATCAAATATATTTCAATGTAGAAAATCATATGTAGAAATTATATATAGTCTAATAATTAAACATATACTTTATAAAAATATGTATATTCTAGGGAATTTAATGTTTATTGATCATAAGTAAGTGAATATTTTAATGGAAATATAATGACTAAAAAACGAATTATGAAAGTGAATATCAATAATTTTCATGGTTAAAATTATCTTAAAAAATAATTTTAAAGAATAATGATGGGATCAATACAAACTATCACAAGTGTAGTATATGTAAAACAAAGGCTTTTTTTCATTGACTATTATAAGTATAATAAAAATTTTATTAAAAAAATTATTGATGAATATATCCTTATTAATTTAAAAATATTATTGAAATTAAACTGAAAAAAATATGTTAAAAATAATTTTCTGTGAATATAATATGTAAAACTTATAATAGAATTACTGAAACATTGAGTGCTCATTATAGTATAAAATTCTATACATTTCGTACATGTTAAAACTTAAATTCCATTTACAATTTCAATAAAATCCAAACATGACTTGTTTGGAAAATGACATGAATATTTATTTCATTTTTTTATAAAAAAATTAAATAATGTTTAAAATTTTCTTGAATAAATAATTTGAATAATTTTAAAAACAATTTTAGAAAATATATTTAGAATACATGGTTTTGGATGATATCGAATTTTCGATTGAAATAAGAAATGATGTCGAATTTTATTAAAAATGTTTTTTTAAATAATTTTAAGTAAAAAATAGTGAGAAAATGGTAATATTACTTGAAAAAATCTTGAATTAATAAAGTATAGTAAAATTAAAGGTTATTATTATAAAAATCTCAAATAATTTCATTCAATGGAAATCCAAGTATGAATAATCCCGATTAAAATAAGACTGCATAACAAAACCCTTATAATGATCATAACAATGAAGTGAGAATTAATAATTGAATAAATGATGTATATCAAAGGAAAATAAATATAAAACATGTGGAAATAATATATAATATATTCAAAATTATCTATACCCTTAATCTTTGAATCTCAAAGACAATAAAGAAGTAATATAACCAAATGAAAAGAAACTGAGTTATGAAATTATATATCACTTGGTAATTATCAAGTCAAATACCCTTAAATAAAATAATTAATATTAATATTTAAAATAACTAGAATTAATAAGTATTCATAACATTATATTTAAAGGTTCATTTTATAAACCGTATAAAATAAATTTGGTGCATAACATTACTATATTTCTCAATGAGAGTAAATTAAGACAAAGTTCACAACCTCACGAATTGTTTTGGTAAAATCTGATCCAAAGACATGTATAATAGATTTTAGTTTGTTATTAATTTAATATGTAACCATATTAAAATTTTTAAAAACATATATCATCCTCTTATAACATTTTGCAACTTGTTTGTTAATAATATTTCATTTTCCATTATTTAGGGTGTTAATTACCTTATTTTCTCATGCGTGTTTCAACATGAATGTTCCAGTAATTTTTCATTGGATATAGATAAATCATAACCAGAAATATGATAATGTTATTTATATCATATTTACTCATTATATATTTTTTTGAATCATTATTTTATGTTTTATATGTTAAATGAATTGCATCGCTTCGTGGAGAGGGTATGACGTACATACACACAAGCAACAATATCATTCCTCTAATGAGTTAAAGGGTAAGGATGTAGGTGGTATATTAATTTTCAAGAATAAATATAATGTAATATATATCACATATATTTATTAGATTTATCTTTATTACCTTCCATGTAAATCATAATTGAAAAAGGAATCACATCACTTCCAGAGGTTGTAGTTCTCCTTACACATGAACGATGTTATTCTATTTAACTAATATGGAATGTAAGAAGTTATATGTGATAATATAATACCAAAATTATAATAATATCATAAATATTATATATATACATTAAATAAATCATTATATATAGTCATAGGATATTTTTATTTTGAACGAGTTACATCGGTTCGCAATGCGGTTTTCCACCACACACATGATCACAAATTCCGTTTCCAATTTTATGGAGGAGGAAATGGATAAATATTATTACATAAAAATAATAAAACATAATTATATGATATATAATGGTTTTATTATATTCTAATTTTTAATAAATAATATATTTTGGGAAAATATGAAATAAAACGAAAGAGATTCGTTAGGGCAGTTACCTTCTCTTAGAGAAACCTCATTTGGATATCCTCTTAAGGACCCTAGGGTTGGTATTTTGGGAACAAGTCGCTCTAAAATATTTATAATGATGTTAGGGAGAAATTTTGGAAGAAAATTTTCAAGCCAATGGATTTGAGATGTGTGAATAAGTGAAGGGAGGGAGTGGCATTTTATAAGTGGGGGAGAGGGAATAAATAGAATTTATGAAAAAAATAAAGTGTTCCCACGTTTTTAACTTTCCAAAATAATAAAAATGTTCTATATTCTAAAATTAGTAGTTTTATGGTATAAATATGTCCATAAAATGGGTTTTGGATAAATTTTAGGTCATTTTCATCATTATGTTTTTAGTTTAACCCTCAATAAACTCGTTTTCACCTTAACTATGATTTTTTTTGTTTTATCTATTAAATTGGTAAAAAAATTAAGTTTTACTTAATAAGATAATAAAATTTAGTATGATTCCAAATATTTAATCCACTTTTAAAAATTAAATCCACATAATTGGAACAATTTAGTTATAAATAAAACTCGTAGTTACGTCAAAAAAGAGGTTTTCCAAAAAAAACATTTTAAAATTCAAAATGGTTTTATTTCAGAATTAAATTTGAAATTTATAACAATTACCAAAATAAGTTAAATTTTAATAAAATTTAAATATTTTTAATTTAAAAAAATTTAAAATATAAATTAACTATATATAGAATTAAAAAGAGAAAATTTTATATAAAAATCATCGTTTTTAACTATTAATTAAAAAATTATTCAATTTAGAAGAGTACAAAAAATAACACTAGGATAATATTGAAATTTATATTTTAAAAATGAATTTTATTTTATGTAATTTTTTTTTCTAAAATTGGAAAAAATTAATTTTAAATTATGTGCGCAAATAATGGCTAATTTTTCTTTTAGAAACAATAGTTTTTTAGAATTTTTTTTCAAATAATAGTTAGTTTATTTTTAATTAATATATCCCTAATTAATTTTGTAACCATGTGTAAACCATATATTTTTAATAATTTATTTATTACTATTCATACCCCGAACTTAATTACAAGGTTATAGTAGTCCTGTTTAAAATAATATTATTTTAATAGAGTATTGTGTTTTATTTAAACCTAGTGCTACATGAATCACAAGTTATCAAAAAGATTGAATTTATTTAAAAATAATTTTATCATAAAATCTCATGGTGTTATATTCTCTTCAATATTTAGTATTTCATGTCAAACACACTATTGAATGTTCTATTCTTCTTTTTAAAATCACAGGGTTTTACATGGGTCATAATCAAAATTTAACTTGATTCTAGTCATGAGATAATAGATTTGTGTGTCACAGTATATCGTATGTACATAGGAATCAAGCTCCACATAGTTCTTATAATAATGTCATTTTATCATAGTGTGGGTTGATGGATACACTAAGGCTTATTTAACCGATCAGTCTCTCATGTAAGGAGAATATGATTAGTAGCGATTGAGATTAATAGTTGGTCCCATGATAGGAATTATAGACATCAATTATTATCCTAAAATAAAAAGAATCAATCCAAATGCAGTTCTTATTAATAATCAATATTCTTATAAAGGTGTTTTATCGGGGGTGGTTTTGGTGTGGGATAATGAATGAAAACAACCATGCACCAAAAAACCCAACATGAATCAAGCCCTCATCTTGGGGAATGAGGCCACATAATGTGGGCCACTTTGAGCAGTTTAAAGTCATATTTGGTGGACTCAACACTATGAGTTTTATATTAATTTATATAGGACTTAGATCCCTAATTTTGAACAAGATTCCACTCGATCATGTTGACTGAGGAAATGAAACAGAACATCTATATTCACATGAGTCAACTTGGTGTGAGAAACCAAAGGTGAAGATAAAGTTATCCAAATCACATGAGAGTATGTGATATGAGTGAATGCCGAATGCGATGTTTAGAATCATATGATGAGGACATGTCATGCGGTTTTATGTAATGTGATGAGAACACTATAATGAAATTTTATGTTGTATGAAAGGTACATAGATACTATGCAGCTCTGCATCATAAAAACATGATGAGGATGAGGATGTGCAGTTTAAAGTCATGAAACTGGGACTATGACCATGTAGCTTAACATTGTATGGTGAGGACACTATCCTATGAAGTTTAACATAATACATCTTGGATTATAATGAACCCCATGTAAATTTATACAATGTATTTCTTGAGAAATATTGAATGGGAGGTGAGATTGATACAATCTCCATCCATTTTGATCAAGTAATATGCTCCATTATAATAAAACATGTGTATAGCAGACGGAACCTCCCATTTTAGTTCATCCTTATGAGGATTCTTTCCTGGTATGACCAGTTTTCTCAAATATATCACCCATTATGCTCAGTGTAATATTAATTGATAAACATTATTATTGAATTCTCATGAAACTCGGTTTTGATGGAATTCTAGGTTGTGAAATGTGAACAACCTTTTCTCGTGAAACCATTCCAAATATTTGAGTATCTTTTAAGAATATTCATTTTTAGACAACTAGTTAAGGATAATTATTTAGATTAAGGGAATTTGGACCTCTATGGGTAGTAATACCCCATATTTTATATATTTGGATATAGGGTCTCTTGCCTAGAATTATAGGTTGTGGTGTGATAACCCCACATAGCCTATCAGAGTTTGTTAGGCCTATAATTTTTTTATCCTTTTCCACCATTTTTTGGTGTATATTTGATAAATTATTATTGAAAGCCTCCATATATCCATTTTTTACTATATATTAGCAGAGTGTGTGGTTGGAATAAATATTGTTTTCTTTATAATACCTTTTCAATTCAGAATAATAGTAATTTGTTCTATTTTCCATCAATATTTCATTACTAGAAATGGGGGATATACCAACCGATTTTTCCACATGGTTTTCATAAACCATTGTAGTAGGGATGTTGAGAGGTCTGTACCCAAATATTTTTATAAACCGTTGGAATAGAAATTTTTAGATGATTTTTAACCAACGATTTTATAAAACCATTGGGATATGTGAGACTTTACCTAACAGTTTTGTAAAACCATTGGTAAATGTGAGTTTTAGGAAGCCTTTGCCAACAGTTTTGTAAACCGTTGGTAAAGATTACCTTTCCCAATGGTTTTAAAAAACTATTGGGAAAGTTTTCCCTTAAAATTGTCAGTAAATCCAATCTCCCATCCACCCGATGGCAGACATAAAGCCGAGACACAAATATCTCTCACTTGGAAAATTATTCCACCCTTAAATCAAAAAGTTGTTTTATACTGCACTTAAAATATATAAGTGGTACATTAGGTTCATTTTTTTCAATCCATTTTTTTTGTTTTATGTTATGATTTGGCTTGAACCTGTCTGTGCGGTATGGTATACCCAATAATTAAAATTTTATTTTTTTTATATTTTTGTTCTATACAGTATCATGATTATGTGAGTCAAATTTATTTGAAGTATTTATAGCCAATATTTTATAGGGTTAGTAAACCATATGAAGGGATTAAGGCCTATTAGAGTAGCGATGTATGTGGAGTTGAGGTGGGGAGGGGGATAGGCTGCGTAGGGTGGGCGTGTCAGGTGGAGGGGGGATGAGCAGGGGGAGTTTGCTGGGGTGAGGTGGGTAGGTGGGTGGGGGGGGGGGGTGGGCTGTGCTGATGGGGTGGGCGGGGGTGCAAGTGGGGAGGGGGGGAGGTGGTGGGTGCAGTCGGTGGGGGGAGGGGGTGTGCAGGTGGGGGGATGTGTAGTGGGTGAAGGGGGATGTGAAGGTGGGGGTTGTGTAGTGGGGGGGGGAGCTTGTTGTTTGTGAGGTTGGGGGTGGGGTGGTTTCACAGGTCGGGGTGAGGGGGGGCGGGAGTGGGCTGTGCAGGTTGGTGTAGGGGGAGGGGGGCTGTTCAAGTGGGGGGTGTAGGTGGGGGGGGGGGGGGGGGTTGTGCAAGTGGGTGGGGGGGAGGGGAGAGTGCAGGTTGGGGGGGAGGGTGGGTTGGGCAGGGGGCAGTCTTTTGGGGGTGAGGTGGGGGGGGGGGATGGGAAAGTGTGGGGGGGGGGGTTGTGCAGTGGGTGGATGGGAGGGGGGTGTACAGGTGGGGGGATGTGCAGTGTGTAGGTGGGGAGGGGGGGTCTGCAGCGGGGAGGGGGATGTGCAGGGGGAGTCTGCTGGGGGTGAGGTGGGGAGGGGGGCTGTGAATGTGGGATGTCATCACTTCTATGGTTCACCAATAAGCACAGGGAATTCATAACTTCTATAGATTTGGATAGGTCTGAGGTCTCTTTGGTTTTGGTTCATGTCTAGTCATCTTGATGAGTAAGGCATCACATGATCTAAAAGTGACATCAACTATATAAGATGAATTCCTTCTCTGAAAAAACATTTTTCTAGGAAGAATATATCCTTGAAAGGTGGTCAGAGCCTTTTAGAATCCTTTCATACAGAGACTAGGGGAGGAAAATATTCATATATATTCTCATAGACTCGGGAACTACTACCATATGCAAATCCCATATTCACAAACCAATGTCTCCATGAATTAAATGAATAGTGATTCTATCTATACTTCACCTTCTAATGAAATCCTACATTTTATTCATGTTGTGATGAAAAGTATATCAAGGATTCCATACAATTGCATATATAAAAACACCCTTATTCATCATGCCATGATGATGAAAATCCTAAAAACCTCATTACCATACATCATATCATTCTTAATAACTGCCTTTGGATATTCACTAACACGTATTCCTTCCACTAGAATCCAATTTACCCAATGTTTCCAATTACAAACACGATACCATATTGTTACCAAGTCACCAATCCTACTAAGTTGGATTTTCACTAAAAAATACTGCTCTAATCCTTAACACCCATCATTTGTTTTTCTTAACATAAATGACAACCCAATTAAATCACATAGCACTCAGTCACACACTCGTGGACAACCCCCACCCTCGTGGATAGCCCGTACCCCTTAGACATCCCCACCCCCGTGGACAACTGGCCCACCCGCCGAGACACCCCCACCTCCCGGACACCCGCACCCCCCGAACACCCCCACCCCTGGACACCACTGACCCACTAGAAAACCCCCAACCCCCTAAACATCCCCCAACCCTGGACACCCTGAACCCCTTGGATATCCCCCACCCCCATGGAAAGACCACCCACCCCCTACACACCACTACCCCAGGGATAACACCGCCACCCCTGTGGACAACCCGCCCAGCCCCTGGAGACGCCGTACCCCCTGGATAGCCTCACCACCCCCGTGGACAGCCCGCCCACCCCCTGGACACCCCCTACCGTCCTGGGCAGCCCCCTAACCCGATGGACAGCCCGCCCCCTGGACACCCAAACCCCCCTGAATTGCCCCACCACTCCCGTGGATAGCCCACCCACCCCCCTAGACACCCCGTACCCCCCTGGACAGCCCCGCCACACCTATGGATATCCCACCCACCCCATAGACACCCCAACAACTTGGGCATTCTCCCAAACCCGTGGATTGCCCGCCCACCCCCTGGACACCCCCACCACCCCCGGACACCCCCACACCCTCGAACACCCCCACCATCTAGACACCTCGTACCCTCTTTATAGCCCCCCACCCTCGTGGATAGCCTTCCCACCCCCCTGGACACCCCGTACCCCCCTAAATAGCCCTGCCACCTCCCGTAGACAGCCACCACCCCCATGGATAACCGACCCACCCCATGGACACCCCTACCCCTTGTCCATCCCAGCCCATCCTATAGACATCCCCCACCCCTTGGACACCCTGTACCCCATAGACAACCCTGCCACCCCTATGGACAACTCGACCACCACCTGGACACCCCTACCCCTGGATTTTCCCCAACCCTATGGACAACCCATCCACCCCCTAGCCACCCCCACCCCCAGACACCCCCATCCCCCCTAACATCCCCACCCCCTGAATATCCCGTACCCCCTAGACAGCCCCCACCCCTGTGGACAGCCCGCCTATTGGGATCACATTGTGTATGAAGATTTTATTTATTGTCAATAGTTGTCAATAATGGTCAAAATTAAGATGAATATGAAAAAGGAATAAAATTTTTGTGGATATTTGCAGAAGTGAGGTTGCCTAGAGAATTGTTATGGAATCATAGGATTGGATGTTATACTTGAGCAATCCTCTAAAAAGAACAATTCAGACGATTGTTGAACTGATACTAAGTTCAAAGAACTTGTGTCAAAGGTGGCACATTGTTTACAACAATGAAGAATGGTGAAGTATCATTAATAAATAGATGATTAAAGAAGAATGAGGAATTAAAGAAGACCATGTAATGCTTCAAGATTTCTTGAGAACCATGCAAGAGATTACATGAAGAATAGAATCATATGATTTGAATGAAGTAGAGAATGATGGTTGAATAAGGAAAGAGAATGTGTAAGGGCATGTAATTCTAAGAAGGTAAAGAATTACACATTCCCTTGAAATTAGATGATTGTTTCACCATTATTAAAGTTCCCAATATATGTATCAAAGGTGAAACATTGTCTGCATCATTTATGGTATTTTAAGAAGCTTCAAGCCTCCACTTTTGGATGAAGAGAGATGAATGGATTTTTTTTTGGAATTAACACTCCAAAAGGAATTGAGGATTTGAAGTGAGGATAAAGAAGTACTTTGGAATTAATATTCCAAAAATAATGGAAAAAACCAGATGATGCTTTGCTGATATGTATTTCACAAATATCATAATTTAGGAGAACTTGTGATGCAAGACTTACGATGGAAAGGGGGAGAAATGATGATGCCAGACATATACAATTTTTATTGGAAGGAATGCTGCTACTAGAATATAGGAAAGTTTCAGTACTTTCCATTGAAACTATGACGATGCTTTACTGATTTTTATTTCATAAATATCATAAGATTGGAGAACTTTTGATGCAAGCCTTATGAAGGATAGGGAGAATAAAGAAGTTCTTTTTGGACAAATAAATAAAGTCGCATGCAAGTGTGACGCGCAAGTGTATGTTGCACACAATTCATATTTAAAGATCATCAATCAAAATATGACAAAATAAATAAAGTGTAATGCAAGTTAAAGATTAGCGCCAAGTCAATAATTTTCACGCAAGTATAATCAACACACAAGTGTGATGCACAAGTATATGTGGCGCGCAATTTTATGTTGTGCACAAGTCATATTTCAACATCATCATATCAAAATATGAAAAATGAAAGAAAGTGTCGCACAAGTGCTGGAGCGGCGCACAAGGGCTGGATGAGAGCGCAAGTGCTGGAGCAGCGTTCAAGTGTAGGTGGAACTCAAGTCACCAAAATGCCTATAAATAGACGACCAACCTCCTCATTTTTTTAGGCTCAACACTTAAGAGAAAATTTGAGCTCTGATCGTGCAAGTAGTATAAGTGGTGCGCAAGCAGAAGTGGCGCGCAAGCAGAAGTGGCGCACAAGATGAGGGTTATTTATAAGGTGATCCAGTAGGAAGTGGCATGAAAACAGAGTGGTGTGCAAGTAGGGTGGTGCGTAAGTAGAGTGGCGTGAAATCAAAGTGGCACACAAGGAACCTGGTGCACAAGTATAAGTGGCGCATAAGTTGTGAGTTGTGAACAATTATGGGGCGTAAGTATTTGATGGCGCATAAGAAAGGAGGCGCGCTGGCAGGGTGGCACACAAGTAAGGATTGGCGCGCAAGGTGTGAGTTGTTATAGAAGTTCTTACCAGCTACTGTTAAACTTTGATGATTCTATGTTGATATAGACTTCATTGTTTTTACAATCACAAAGAGAACATGTGATTCTAGCAAGAAGAAGAATAATAAGAGATCTGTGAAGATGTTTTTGCACTGAGAGAGAATGTGTGAATTAGAGTAGGTTTCAGTGCAGCTGGTTTTGAATTGAAGAAGCAGAAGAAGAAGAAGAGTGTGAAGCTTATAGGTTTGCAGCATAGAAAGAAAAGAATAAGAAGAAGAACATAGTATTCCCAATTGAAGACTAAAATTATTTATGGTAGTTTAATTCAGATGATTCCAAGTGAACTGATCTTCACTTCCTAAATAATCACATTGGTATATGTGATTCTAACCAAGAATATAGAAGAATTTTTAGTGCATTTGGTTGTTTCATTTAGAAGAAGAAAGAATAAGCCTAGTGTAGTTGGTGTTGCACAAGAAATGAAGAGAAGGAAAAAAGGAAGAATTTCCTTCCTACTACTCTGCAAGTAATCAAGTGAAGAGCATTAAAGAAAACCAAGAGAATAACTGGCCTAGTAGTTTGTCTTTATAGGTAGTATAATGAACCAGCTAGATGCTGCAAGTTGGGCTAGGTTATCACCAGTATAGGGAAGATGATTGTTTCCCACCCCGTCTAAAGTGTATGGACTCACACTGGCTAGAATATTGTTTTCCTAGCCACTCCACTGTAATTTAATATCACATCATAGTGGAGAATCCATGCACTGGTCATATCCATGCATGGAAAGGAAATATCTACTCTTATTGAGTGGTTAACCTTGTAAAAATATTGTGTGCATGTTTTTATTACTTTCTATTATTACATGTGACAGGGAAAAGAGAATTCGATAATCAATATCCTGATAGGTCAAGAGGTACGAGGATAAAAGTTGGAATTGGTTTAAAATGTCCCCAAAACTGATTCGCCCCCCCTTTCAGTGTTAGATATATCCCAAACTGGTCCTCTCAATTGGTATTAGATGGAAAGTTCTACCTCTGTTGGATTCTCTACAGTGAAGTTATTCTCTTTTGAAGACCTGAGTTTCTTTCCTGAGTTATCAATTAAGTGAAATTTCAGTCATGATTCAGTTATCTCAGAGCAGAAGACTATATCTACCAAGACAATGATGAATAAGAAAATAACAAGAAGAAAAAGTTGAATAATAAGTCCATCATATCTGAAGAAGAGGATGCATATGGTTCTCCATATTTGGATAACATTGAAGACACATCAAAGATGGAAATTAATGAGAAGGTGGCTCAAGCCCCCACCAAGAACATGGAAAACCTACCTACCTCAACTGATCAAGAGGTATGTGTTAGCACATTTGAAAATTATTCTCATGATGAAGATGCTAATACAAGTGGTGATGACCAATCTATAACATCTCAAGAAATATCATTTGATAGATTAAGAATGAATCTTGCATGGTATTTATGAAGAAAGTACATCCCTGTTTTGTAGAGTATTTCAATACATGTAGGAAAATATCACTCAGCTGGTAGAAGAAACTGATGTTTTGGAGAAAATATTACAAGCAAAAATTGTTGAATGTCTAAAGATATCCAGACAGGTTGGAGCCGTTGAAGCAACAAAAAGGGAATTTGAAGTATGTTCTTAAATGTGGATCAAATATGTTGATGAAAAGGAGGGAGTCAATAAGACTCTAGAAGGGAAGATCCATACGCTTGAAAATGAGTTGAAAAGAAGTAATGAAATCATGGAGGAATATTAGGAAGAAGACTCCAAGAAGATCAAAGAACTTGACTCTTTGTTACAAAATAAAGTAAAGATGCATGAAGATGAAGTTTAAAGATTAAAGAAGGATTGTGAAGAGAATATGACCAAGATTGAAGATCAAGAAGTCATCCTCAATATAAGATGTCTAGAATTGGAAGCTAAGTTGACCAATCTTGAGAAGACACATATTGAATCTCCACAAAATAAGGAAAGAGTTGTTGCTAGTACTCAATGCTCAATGGAGAATTCTAAGGTCAAAAGTCCTCCAACATGTGATAAGAAGATCATGGATTCACTCATTTATCTATCAAAAGAGGGTGAGAAAGTATATTTATCATCCATACCAACTTTCACTATTGTTTTTAAAATTGTTTCTACAAAAATTATACTATGGAAGAAAAATTGTAAACATGTATGGATGAAGAAAAGTGAGAAGAAAACTACCACCACGTCTATAGTGGATATGGTAAAGATTGTGGAATACAACTCCCCATAGAAAGCACAACATACCAAGAAGAAGATTCAGAAACCTTATAAATAAGATGGAATGAAGTCAAGGTTTGTTGGTCAATGCTGGTGCTGTAATAGATTTGGCCATTGTGCACTAGAATGTTGGTACAAACCCTTAAATATAAAATCACAGAGAAATCTCATTAACCCCTTAAATTTAAAATCACAGAGAAAGATCATCGCAAGGGGGAGAAATCCAAAGAAGAAGAAGCAAAATCCACAGATCCAAAAGCATCTTTATAATGCAAACAGATTTGGAATGTTTGATAACATCTGTGATGTATGCAATAGGAGTGTTCATATGAATGGAGCATGTTCATATAAGAAAAGAAGACCGTAGAATCTGATTAAGAATTAAGAAGCATCCTTGGGAAGAAATCATATAAATAATATGAAAACAAATTCACCCAGGAAGATTTAAATAAGGAAAGATGAGAATTCCTTGGATTCTAAATCCAAAAATGTGAAGGGTGGTGCATCCAAAATAACTACTAAGAAGGAAACCACTCAGAAGAATCCATGTAGAAGATCCAATCATGATGCCTCAATACCTAATGATATTTTTGTGGTTTGGCCAGAAGATTTGTAAAGAATGAGAAAGATGGAAGATGCACAGGCGAATACTTGTGATAAAAGATAAAAAAAAGATTCTACATGAAGAAAAGGAAATTTTGTGTGTGAGGTGAAAAAAGGCTGGTCATACAATTAAAAGATGCTTTGAATTTACTCCATCCCAACAAGAATTCTTCAAAAAGATGAATGTTGCACCAGGAGATTCTGGTGCTTTGAAATCCCTTGAAGAAATAATATTCAAACACAAAGAGATGAAAGAAATAGTGAGGTCCACACAATCACAGTTAGCATTGAAGATCAGTTGTGAAAGTTTGAAGAATAGTGCATCTGGGTTGAGAAGATCATCTCAACCTTGTTGTTCACATTGATGGAGAAAAGAGGATCCACCTTATTCCATTAAATCTTTGTTTATTATATTTTTTATTATCATAGAAGTAATTTATGGTGAAGTAAGATCTTAGGAGGAAAAATTGTGATTCAGTGAGGAGAAGTGTTCCCTTGAGGGGGAGACAGATGAAGAAGCTTCCAGATTCATTATCTCAATCAGTATCAACATCAGTTGGTATAAAATTCAATTACTCATAAGATTGTCTGAAGATAATGTCATTGGAAAATGTTTATTGTTTTTTAATCTCTCATCCTTGGTTACTCATAATAAATATATTTTTACAAAGGGGGAGTAACTAGGTCAATCAGTGACATAATAAGAAATAAAGTGCCCCGTGGCCACTTATCCAGCTAATTTCAATTGAATGTTTTTGATTATTTTGTTGAAGTGAGTGCAGGAATTTTAGGATTGATTTTTTCCTATCACATTCAATATCTTTGTCATAGAATTAAAGTGGAAAACCCATGATGACAAGTGTAGGAGATTTCATCTCATGAGGTATCACAATAAGTAGATAATGAACAACATTGTTGCCTAAGTCAATCTCTCTTGTATTCTAAATCAAGCCTTTCTCATGTAGACTTAGATTGAAATGATTGATGGAACACTACTAAAGTAAAGACCGATATCGTCTATACCATGAACTTTGTATTTATTATCAATAAGGGGGAGAGAAAGTGAAATGAAAGTTTGAAATGAAAGGGGGAGGGAAACAAGTAAAGGGGAGAGAGAAGATTATTATTTTGACATTGAAACATTCATTTGAGGAGACTTTAGTGGTATTGAAAATAAAATAAAAAGGGGGAGATTGTTGGGACCACATTATTTATGAAGATTTTATTTGTTGTCAACAGTTTTCAATACTGGTCAAAATGAAGAAGAAGATGAAGAATGACTAAAAAGTTAGTGGAGATTGGCTGATGTGAGGTTTCCTGGAGAATTGTTATGGAATCATAGAATTGGATGTCATACCTGAGAAATTCTCTAAGAATGTCAATTCAAATGATTTTTGAACTGATAATAAGTTCAAATAACTTGTTTTAAAGGTCACACATTGTTTACAACAATAAAAATGGTGTAGAATCATTCATCTAAGGATTATTGAAGAAGAATGAGGATTTCAAGAAGACCATGTAATGCTTCACGATTGCATGAGAACCATGCAAGAGCTTACATGAAGAAAAGAATCATATGATTTGAATAAAGTATAGAATGATGGTTGAAGAAGAAGAGAGAGTGTGGAAGGGATTTTCATTCTAAGAAGGTCATGAATCGCACATTTCCATGAAATCAGATGATTGTTGAACTATTCTTAAAGTTACCAATACATGTATCAAAGGTGAAACATTGTCTGCAACATTAAATGTATTTGAAGAAGCTTCAAGCCTCCACTTTTAAATGAAGAGATATTATTAGAGTTTTTTTGGAATTAACACTCTAAAAGGAATTTAGGTTGGAGAAGTACTTTGGAATTCATATTCCAAAATGAATGGACCAAACCAGATGATGCTTTGCTGATATGTATTTCACAAATATCATAAGTCAGGAAAACATGTGATACAAACCTTATGATGGAAAGGGGGAGAAATTATGATGCCAGACATATACAATTTTTATTGGAAGGAATGATGCTGGTCGAAGATAGGGAAGTTTCAGTACTTTCCATTGAAACTATGATGATGCTTTTCTGATTTGAATTTGACAAATACCATAAGTTTGGAGAACTTTTGATGCAATAATTATGAAGGATAGGGAGATTAAAGATGTGTTTTTTGGAAAAAGAAAGAATGTTGTGCACAAGTGTGGAATGCATGTGTATGTTGCGCGCAAGTCATATTTCTATATCATCACATCAGAATACGACAAAAGAAATAAAGTAGAAGGCAAGATAAATATTGGCACGCAAGTCAAAAAGTGGCGTGCAAGTATAAGCAATGCACAAGTGTGACATGCAAGTATATGTGGAACTCAAGTGTATGTTGCATGCAAGTCATATTTCAACATCATCATATAAAAATATGACAAAGGAAAGAAAGTGTCTTGTAAGTGCTGGAGCGACACACAAGTGCGGGAGCGGCACACAAGTGCGGGAGCGGCACACAAGTTCTTGAGCGGTGCACAAGTGCTGGAGCAGCACGTAAGTGTAGGTGGATCACTATTTGCAAAAATGCCTATAAATAGATGACTAGAATCCTTATTTTTTAAGGGTCAATAATTAAGAGAAAATTTGACCTCTGATCGCGCAAGTAGTAGAAGTGGCGCACAAGCTAAAGTGGTGTGCAAGCTGATGGTTATTTATAAGGCGCACAAGTAGGAAGTGGCGTGTAAGAAGAGTGGTGCCCAAGGTGGGTGGTGCGTAAGTAGAGTGGTGTGCAAGCAGAGTGGCGTACAAGTAGACTAGAGTGCAAGTAGAAGTGGCATGAAAGTTGTGAGTTGTGAACAATTTTGGCGTGCAAGTATTTGATGGCGTGCAATCAGTGAGGCGCGCAAGTAGGGTGGCGCACAAGTAAGGATTTTCCTACAAGATGTGAGTTGTTCTAGAAGTTCTTACCAGCTTCTGCTCCACTGTTCTGATTTTAAGTTGATCTAGGCTTCATTGTTTTTAAAATCTCAAAGAGAACTTGTGATTCTAGAAAGAATAATAAGAAGAAGAATAAGATCTATTTACAGATGGTTTTGACTGAGAGAGAATGTGTGAAGAAGAGTAGGTTTTAGTGAAGCTGGTTTTGCATTGAAGAATCAAAAGAAGAAGAAGAGTGTGCAACTTATAGGTTTTCTGCATAGAAATAAGAGAAGAAGAAGAAGAACAGACTATGCCCAATTGAAGCCTATAATTATTTAGGGTATTTTCATTCAGATAATTCCAAGTGTACCAAACTTCAAATCCAAAATAATCACATTGGGATATGTGATTCTATCTAAGAAGAGAGAAGAAGTTTTAGTGAAGTTGGTTGTTGCACTAAGAAGAAGAAAGAAGAAGCCTAGTGAAGTTGGTGTTGCACTATAAAAGAAGAGAAGTTAAAAAAGGAATAATTTCTTGCCTACTGCTTTACAAGTAATCAAGTGAAGATCATTAAAGAAGACTAAGAGAAGAACCTACCTTTTGAAGAAGGAAAAGGACAGTCTCCATAGGTAGTATAAAGAACGAGATAGACGCTGGAAGTTGGGCTAGGTCATCACTAGTACAGGGAAGAGGATTGTTTCCTACACCCCTCGAAAGTGTAGGGACTCACACTAGCAAGAGAATTGTTTTCCTAGACACTCCACTGAAATTTCATATCACATCATTGTGGAGAATCCTTGCATTAGTCATATCCATGGATGACAAGGACGTACCTACTATTATTGAGTGGTGAACCTTTTAAAAATATTGTGTGCATATTTTTACTTCTTTCTATTATTGCATGTGAAAGGGAAAATAGAATAAGAGATTCAAGATCTTAACAGGTCAAGTGGTACAAGGATGAAAATTGGAATTGGTTTAAAAAGTACCCAACATTGATTCACCCCCCTCTTAGTGTTTGGTATATCCCAAACTTTTCCTCTCACCGCCCATACCCCTGGACACCCCCTACCCCATGGACAGCCTTGCCACCCCTGTGGACTGCCCCGCCACCCCCATGGACAACCCGACCACCCCTGGACACCCCCAACTCCCATGGATATCCCCCACCCCCCAGAACAGCCCCCACCCCTGGACACCCCCACTCCCTTGGACACCCCACCCCCTTGGGCAGTGTATGTGATCACGGAAATAATCTACTAAAATAATAAATTGTTTCAATCTAAAATTTACACAACTCCTGAATAATTATCCTCCACAAGTGTACACGATCTTGTACACTCATGTATAGTTCTTCAAAGATATTTTGTTATAAATATATTACTGTGTTTTTTTTATAGTATGATTATCATATAGAGTAGTGTTCCAGTTATGGTTTTATATAAAGTGAACAACTCTCATTTACATAAATATATTTTCGATGGAACTTCAATCTTATTGAATTGATTTTGAAGAAATGACTTATAAAAATTTATTCAGAATGGATATAAGCTGAATGTATGAAACAGATCGGATCTCTAGCGATTTCAAAACAATTTAGATAGTTTTTTAGATTTTTAATTTCATATACACTACCCCTATTACAATTATGTTGGAAGACATTCGTTGAGACATGAATAATTCATCTACCACATAACCAAATATGGGTTTGAAGAAAACTACATTGTGTGGTATCACAATAGGGAGAAAATGAAATATAAAATTTATAATGTTCAGAATGAGAGAAATGGATTGAAGAATATGTTATATGATCGGTTTATGTTTATTCATCATCATGAAAAAGGAAGGATTCTGATACAAGAATATTTTCATATGAGCAGACATGATGCGTCTAATGAAAATGATGATATTATCAGGGTGAAAAAATTGAATGATGCTTCCATGACTAAAGTATCTCTGCAATGCGGTAAAATGAAAAAGAGGTATTTTATAATCCGATTGTTTCATGGGAAAAATATGTATGGGTTTTTTAATACTGCCATCGAATACATTCTTATCTTCTTGAAGGACTAACATCCATATTATGTAGATATTCCCTCAAACCACTATATAGCATGGATGTTAGTTGAGGAACTAGGATTATCAAGAAAAAAAATTCATGCTTACCCAAAAGATTGTATTTTTTTCTGGGAGGAAACCACTGAACGAAATGATTGTATAAAATGTGGCAAATCCCACTGGAAGACAAAAGACATTGGAACACCATCCCATGGGCCACATAAATTTATGTGGAACTTTACATTTATACACAGACACTAGAATCTATTTATGTCTGATAAAATATGAATAAAAACACGATGGAATGATACCGAGAGAAAGAAGACCAATGATGAGTTGGTTCACCCTACCGATAGATTTTCATGGAGGAGATTTGATGCTTGATATCCTGATTTTACATCTTACTTGCGCAATGTGATGTTGGTTCTTTTATGTGACAATTTTAATCTGTTTGGGAATATTATTACGTAACACAACACATGTAAAGTTTTTATATACATTTATAATATTCCCCCATGGTTGTGTATGAAAAAACCATTCACTTTCATGAGTATACTCATATCTGGCCCTTCTGATCACGAAAATGATATAGACGTATACATGCAACCTTTAATAACAGATTTGAAACCTATTTTGGTTGTGGGTGTGCGCACATACGATGCATGTTCGTAAGACATATTTCAGATACATGCTGCTCTCATGTGGACAATCAATGATTTTATTTCTTAAGAAATGATTTCTGGATGGAGCACAAAGGGAAAACTATCATGTACTGTATTTATGAATAATACAAAATCTAGAAAGTGAAACATCATTTTAGTTTCAGTTTTATGGGACATCGAGGATTCTTTCCAGTGGACCATCCATATATAAATAATCTTCGAATATTTGACAATACTATAGAGATCGAAGATCCACCTCAGCGTATGTATGGAAATGATGTCCTTAATGAATTGAGAGATTTCAGTTTTTCATTCGGGAATGGTCAAATAAAACCTGGAAAGAGAAAGAATGTTTCCACTGAAACTTATTACAATTTGAAGAATAGAAGTATCTTATTTGATTTAACTCATTGGTCAACCAATTTGTATCATCATTTCTTAGACGTAATGAACATTGAAAAAAATATATGTGAACTGTTGCTTTCGATTCTTCTAAATGTTAAGGGAAAGACAAAAGATGATTTACAGTCTTGACGTGACTTGGTTGATTGGGGCATTAGACCAGAATTGCATCATGTGCGTATTATTGAAAATAAATGGAAAGTTCCATGTGCTTCATATGTATGACCCCTATAGAAAAAATAAATTTCTAGAAGTACTGTAGACTATTAAAGTTCTTGATGGATATTCAAGAAATATATCTAAACGGGTCAACAGAAGAGAGTTGAATCTAAAATCTTTGAACACTCATGATTATCACATCATTCTGCATGAGTTGATTCCTATAGAAATTTGTTATATATTTTTTCTAATAATGTAAGTTTGGATGTTATTCGTTTGTTCCATATGCTTATAGATCTTTGTGCTAAGAAGTTGTCTAAGTAATTATTTCAAAAAATGATGGTAGATGCCCCATTAATTTTGTGTGAGTTAGAGAAAATATTTTCTCCATCATTTTTCACATGGATGATGCATCTGAATGTCCATATTCCAACTAAAATACTTCTCAGAGGACTTATTTGTTCTCATTGGCTGTATCAAACTGAAAGAAATATGTACACATTAAAGTCTTATGTCCGTAACGGGAATCATCCTGAAGGTTCTGTCGTAAATAGTTACTTAGCTCAAGAATTTATGCATTTCTGATCTATTTATTTGTATGATCGTACAGAAAGAGTGAGCAAACCAATGAGAAATGAAGAAGGACAATATGAGAAAATTGTACCCAGTTTTCTATCACTTCCTCAAACAAGAGGAATTCTTGGATCATATAGATTGACGACATTAAGCTTTGAAGAGTCGTAGATGAAACGTCACATTCACTACTAGAAAAACAGGTATTTGCGACGGGTCATTTGCGACGGGGGCCCATCGCAAATGGTCTGTTGCTGAAAATGGCGTCGCAACAACACTTATTTGCGACGGGCCCGTCGCTAAAGCCTTTTTTTGCGACAGGTATTCTTCCCGTCGCAAATAGTACTCCATATATTTGTAAAAAACTTTTAAAATAGTTTTTGCGACGGGTCCCGTCGCAAATACCTGTTGCGACGGGTCCCGTCGCAAATAGCTGTTGCGACGGGTCCCGTCGAAAATACCTGTTGCGACGGGACCCGTCGCAAAAACTGAAAAAATAAAAATAAAAACTATTAATAAATTATTTTAATGCATATAATAATAATACTATTTGCGACGGGAATAGTATCCCGTCGCAAATACTATAAAAAAAATAAAAAAAATAAATTATTAATAAATTATTTTAATTAATATAATAATAATCCAATTATAATTCAAAAATAATAATAAAATATTAATAAATGATTTTAATTAATATAATAATATAATTATAATTCACAAATAAAAATAATTAATTATTTTAATTAATATAATAATAATAGAATTATAATTCAAAAATAAAAAATAATAGAATATTAATAAATGATTTAATTAATATAAAAATATTAGAATTAAAATTCATAAATAAAAAAAATATTAATAAGTTATTTTAATTAATATAAAAATAATAGAATTATTTTACATTCAAATAATAAAATAATTCAAGTATTACAAAAAAATATAATTAAATTATAATATTATAAAATTTTAATATATATATAAAATTTAATATTATAAAATATAAATAATATTATTATTCATATTAATATTGTTATTTAAAAATATAATATTATTAATATTTTATAATGAGACAGAAACTACGAATAGAAAAAAAATCATATTTTGATTTCACAAATTTTATAATATAAATACAAACTCTAATCTGAAGGAGGGGGGGGGGGGGTGGGGGATCTGCAGATGGTGGTGGAGGAAACTCCATCCCTAAAGCATGAGTGAGTCGGCGCATGTACTCCATCTGCTCCTGATGCTGCTGCTGCCACCGACTCGTCTGCTCCTTGTATAGCTACTGCTGGCGTCGACGCTCCTCCTCATGCTGCGAACGCCTCTGCTCCTACTCCTGTCGGAGACTCTCTATCAGTGCAGTCTGAGATCGCAACTGATCATCATACTGTGTAGTAGAAGAAGATGCACGAGCTCCTATCGAGCTAGACACTGACATCGCAGTACTGCCATAATAATCTCCGGGAGTCAGTCGAGAGCCGATACCAACTACCCGGCCCTTCTCGAAGGCATACTGGGTGGCCTGCATCCATGCCGCCTCATCAAACTGACGGCCAGTGGTCTGATCTGATGACTGGTCCTGAATCTCAGGCCGAGCCTGTGACGCTGCGGCCTCATATAACTCCTGTAGTTGCAATTTAAAATTATAATTGTGAATATATTATATGCAGTTAATTTTTAATCCTGAAAACAAATAATACTGACCACGATGTGATGCTGACGATCACCTATGAGCTCCCCAGTAGTAGGATCACTATACATCCTCTGATATACGTCGTACTCCGTAATATCAGGGTGCTCGACAGCCTATAAGAATAAAAAATAAACTGTTAATATTTATAGTTATATAAAATTTTTATAAATAATGTACGTACCAGATGATGTCTATGAGTACTGAAAGAAGGACTCCCAGCTCGATGAGTCACCTCCTGTCTCCCCCGATTCTGCCTGCCCACCGATGATCTCCTCTGAAAGGCACCACTCAACCAGTGCGCACATAATCCATCCCATAAATGGGATGAAATGTACTCTGGTCGGTGTGCTCTACATGACTCGTCAAAATCGGACACTCCTGCTTTCTTTATGGCAGCTTTTCTTAAATTGTGAAAAAACTGATGAAGGCGATCACGCATGGCCACCTCCCATGCCTCGTGGATGGCGTCACGCATGGTATCCTCGATCGGATACCATAAACCCTACAAATAAATCAAAATATAAAGTTAGAAATGAAATAATTTTCAAAATAAAAACTTATTTATTTACGTACGTAACAACCAATGGCCGAACCTGTCCTGCTGCACATCAATGGGAATCTGCTCCCATGTGGTCCACGGCTGAGAGAAATAGTTGTGCAAAATAGCGCTGCCCTGTCCGACTGCTATATGCGAAAAACTATAAAAATAATAAACATTTATTATGTGAATAGATTAATGAAATCTTAGTCAAATCCATAGGTTATCACACAGGTTATCACACCTCCGTGTGCGTGGATCAAACCCAAGGCGTGGACGTCGCTCGGGGACGGGGTCATGAATCATCAATCGTGCAAGACCGCGCCCCCTCCGCATACTCCCTAGAGGGCCTGCAGGCTGAGGGTCATCTTCCAGCAACTCATCTGCATAGAAAGGCACGTCAGCATCCGCCAACTCACGAAATGTGGCATCGTCCATCTGAAACAGAAAATGTTAATGTTAGGAAATAATGGATAATTACTATTATATATACATATATACATATTATGATTGTATATAAATACCATGAAATTCTATCAGTGTTCATCTTCATCATCATCTTCATATATTTCAATTTCATCTTCATATTCCTCCTCAACATCATCGATATCTATTCGAGTTACAGTTACTTCATCTCTTACCATTTCAAATTCATATGTGACATCATTAACATCATCGTCATCACCGACTCTTAAATGTGGGGTGTCGTCATCGATACTCATGTCTCTTTGTAGAAAAGATTGATTTTGAGTACTCTCTTGAAAAACTTCAATTCTTTGCACATCAGTGAAAGCACATTCACTTTGAATAAACTGATTGTCTCGAATTTTTATTTTTATTACACTCCACCAATCAGTCAAGTCTCTTGATGTAGCACAGTACTTTGCGTAATAAACTTGATATGCCTGTTGAGCCAATAAGAATGGTTCATTTACTGCGAGAACACTTTTACATTTAATATCGATGATTCCATGAGTCGTATGAACACGAAAACCTCTCTCTGTATCCAACCACCGACATTTGAACATGGTTATGTAATGTTGTCCAAGATAACATAGTTCAATGATTTCATCAAGTATGCCATAAAAGTCAACTTCATTTTCTCGATGATGAGATCCTCTCAAGCTAACTCCACTATTCATTGTTTTTTTTGATTCCCCATATGCATGTGTGTGGAATCGAAATCCATTCACCACATATGCATTATAAGTTTTAACAAGTTTGGAAGGTGGGTTACTTAATACACACAACCGTTTGTCAATTTTATCAGCATGTCGAGACACCTGAAAATTTGTGAAATAATTATCAATATAGTAAACTATACATTTAATGAGTTTCTAAAAGATAATAAATTTATGTTACCAGTTTTTGAAACCACTGAGAGAAATTTTTCAGTCGACGTTCTTCGAGAGCAGCTGCTGTAATTTGTGGAATTGTTTCTTGATATGATTATCATACAACCTATAAAAACCAAAGTTATTTACTGTAACATAAATGATAGAATAAGTGATATAAACACTTACAGTACAACGGATGTCATATCTTCACAGTTGAGCAGAACATATGTATGAGCTCTATGATGTTCATCATCTGAAAGCCAGCGTTCATAAACTCTACCAAAACCAAGCTCTGACTGGTTGAAAACAGATAATTGATTGTCGATTTCATCAATATTCCTCTCGTTCCGTCCCATTAGGTTGTGTTTTGAAGGATACTTAGATTCAAAATAATGGGAGCAGAAAAAAGATATTTCCTCTTGCAAATAAGATTATGCAATAGATCCTTCAACAGATGCTTTGTAACAAACTTTTCTTTTCAATTTTTGCATGCATCTTTCAAATGGGTACATCCATCGAAACTGTACTGGACCTCCACATTTGGCTTCACATGGCAAATGTAACATCAAATGTTCCATTGAGTCAAAGAAAGACATCAGAAATATGTTTTCCAGTTTACATATAATTACAACAACATCTTTTTCAAGTTTTCCTAGAGCATCATAATCTGCCGTTGCCGCAAAAATTTCCCGAAAAAAATGAGACATGTCTGTTATGGAATCCAAAATCACAGAATTCAACAGACCTCTTAATCCAATGGGTAGAAGTTTCTCCATTATAACATGACAATCATGACTTTTTAATCCAGTAATATGACCATTCTTTACACATCTACCCAAATTGGAAGCACAACCATCTGGAAGTCTCAAATCTGCAATCCAATGAAAAAAATAATAAACAGTTTTCTTTAGACAGTGTATAAGCTGCTTTTGGTTTCAGTAACCTTTCTGTTCTGACATTCTCAAATAGTTCCAATTCTGGATGCCTGCAAATTTGGGCAAGATCTAAACGTGCATTTAAATTGTCTTTTCTCTTTCTTGGCGTATCCAAAACTGTATGAAACAAATAATCAAAACATTTCTTCTCAATATGCATGACATCTAACTTGTGTCGGACCAACAAATCAGACCAATATGGTAAATCCCAAAATATGCTACGTTTAATCCAATTGTGTTCTTTCCCAAAACCAGAAATTTTCTGTTGGTTTATTGTGGGACCAAAAGTGATGAGAGGTAATGAAAATACAACTGATTTTAACTCCGAACCTGATAGCATTTTTGGAGGTTCATCCCTTTCAATTGTTCCTTTTCTGAAATGAGATCTGTTTCTGCGAAAAGGATGATCAGCTGGAAGAAATCTGTGATGACAGTCAAAATAACAAGGTTTCTTTCCATGAATGAGCATAAATGCTTTGTTCTCTCCCATACAGTAAGGACATGATTTCTGACCATGTGTACTCCACCCAGATAACATCCCATAAGCCGGGAAGTCACTTATTGTCCACATCAATGCAGCTCTTAGTATGAAATTCTATTTCGTTGCAACATCATATGTACTGACACCAGTACTCCACAATAAATTTAATTCATCAATCAATGGTTTCAAATAAACATAAATATTTTTCTTCGGATGTCCTGGAATTAGTAAAGTCAAAAAGATATATGGCTCCTTCATCAACATCCAGGGAGGTAAATTGTACGGAGTTAAAAAACAGGCCAACATGAATATTGACTACCATAAGATTCAAACGGACAGAAACCATCAGTGGAAAGGCCCAGTCGAACATTTCTAGCTTCTAAAGCAAAGGATGGATTCACTCTATCAAAATGTTTCCATGAATCACCATCGGCTGGATGATTCAAGCTTTTATCGGTTGAAGTATTCTCTTTATGTCATGACATCATTGTCGATGTATTCTTAGACATGAATAAACGCTGAAGTCTCGATGTAAGCGGAAAATATCTCAACTGTTTTACAGGAATCAAACGAGACTTCCCGTGTTGTCCTTCTTTATATCTCAGTTGCCCACATGTGGGACAACTATCCAACGACTCATTTTCCCCAGAATATAAAATGCAGTCATTTGAATATGCATGAATCTTCTGACAATTAAGTCCCAAATTTCAAACCAGCCTCTTACTCTCATAGTAATTTACAGGTAAAACATTTCCTTCGGGTAACAGTGTTTTAAGAAAAGAAAATATTTGATGAAAGCAGGTGTTTGACATTCCGTTATCTGATTTGATAGCCATAAATTTTGCAACTGCTTATAATTTTCTCATCTTGCAGCCAGGATATAATGCATCCTCAGCAGACTTCAACAACTCATAAAATTCAGAGGGTGCCAACATAGGATTTAAAGCTATATCAGCTGGAGTTTCTGTATGTTGAACAGATGAACCTGCAACATCATGTACTAAATCTTGAAACTGGGATGGATCCAGAATCAAGTTGGTATCACCTACTCTGGAACTGCGTTCGCCGTGTTGATACCGATAAACATAATCTGGTTGAAAACCAAAACGCAAGAGATGTTCTCCCACTTTGTAAAACGTGTCAAACGTTCTCAATGCACATTTTCTGCAAGGGCATTTTATTTTGTCTTCTGAAACAAATTCTGGATTTGATGCCGCAAATGATAAAAAAGTCTCCACACCCTCTACATATACTAGATTTAAACCAGAACCATTTGGATTTCTACGTTGATTTATCCATATGCGGTCACCTAATAATGATTGTTGACGACCTCGTTGTTCCATATTTCTCTATAAAATATAAAAGCATTACTAGTTTTGAATAATTTGTTAGAAAAAACACTCAAGCTAGGATAATTATAGAGTTTAGATCATACACGACTGACGCAAACTTTTTATTGAGATAGACCTAAAAATTGACCCTTTAAGAATTAAATATGTTGAGAATAAAGCAAAACATGTTACAAATGTTGATAATTTCAATATTATATAAATTTTTTATTATTTTCATAGTACTAGTATTATAGGTAATTAATACTAATTATTGGTAATTATTACTAATTATTGGTAATTATTGGTAATTATTGATAATTATTGGTAATTATTACTAATTATTGGTAATTATTACTAATTATTGGTAATTATTACTAATTATTGGTAATTATTACTAATTATTGTTAATTAATACTAATTATTGGTAATTATTACTAATTATTGGTAATTATTGTTAATTAATACTAATTATTGGTAATTATTGGTAATTAGTGATAATTATTGGTAATTATTACTAATTATTCCTAATTATTCCTAATTATTACTAATTATTACTAATTATTGGTAATTATTACTAATTATTTGTAATTATTACTAATTATTGGTAATTATTACTAATTATTGGTAATTATTACTAATTATTGGTAATTATTGGTAATTATTACTAATTATTACTAATTATTTCTAATTATTGGTAATTATTACTAATTATTCGTAATTATTATTAATTATTACTAATTATTCCTAACTATTGTTAATTATTACTAATTATTGGTAATTAGTACTAATTATTGGTAATTAGTACTAATTATTACTAATTATTGTTAATTATTACTAATTATTGGTAATTAGTACTAATTATTGGTAATTAGTACTAATTATTACTAATTATTACTAATTATTACAAATTAATGGTAATTATTGGTAATTAATACTAATTATTGGTAATTATTACTAATTATTAGTAATTATTGGTAATTATTGGTAATTATTGGTAATTATTACTAATTATTGGTAATTATTACTAATTATTGTTAACTATTACTAATTATTGTTAATTATTACTAATTATTGTTAATTATTACTAATTATAGATAATTATTACGAATTATTGGTAATTATTGGTAATTATTACAAATTATTACTAATTATTACTAATTATTACTAATTATTCGTAATTATTATTAATTATTACTAATTATTCCTAATTATTGTTAATTATTACTAATTATTGGTAATTAGTACTAATTATTTGTAATTAGTACTAATTATTTCAAATTATTACTAATTATTACCAATTATAGGTAATAATTGGTAATTAATACTAATTATTGATAATTATTACTAATTATTGGTAATTATTGGTAATTATTGGTAATTATTGGTAATTATTACTAATTATTGGTAAGTATTACTAATTATTGGTAATTATTACTAATTATTGGTAATTATTACTAATTATTGTTAATTAATACTAATTAATGGTAATTATTACAAATTATTGGTAATTATTGTTAATTAATACTAATTATTGGTAATTATTGGTAATTATTGGTAATTATTGGTAATTATTACTAATTATTACTAATTATTGGTAATTATTACTAATTATTGTTAATTATTACTAATTATTGTTAATTATTACCAATTATTGTTAATTATTACCAATTATAGTTAATTATTACGAATTATTAGTAATTATTGGTAATTATTACTAATTATTACTGATTATTACTAATTATTGGTAATTATTACTAATTATTCGTAATTATTATTAATTATTACTAATTATTCCTAATTATTGTTAATTATTACTTATTATTGGTAATTAGTACTAATTATTGGTAATTAGTACTAATTATTACTAATTATTACGAATTATTACCAATTATTGGTAATTATTGGCAATTATTACTAATTATTGGTAATTATTACTAATTATTGGTAATTATTGGTCATTATTGGTAATTATTACTAATTATTGATAATTATTACTAATTATTGGTAATTATTAGTAATTATTACTTATTATTACTAATTATTACTAATTATTACTAATTATTGGTAATTATTACTAATTATTGGTAATTATTACTAATTATTGGTAATTATTACTAATTATTACCAATTATTGATAATTATTGGTAATTAATACTAATTATTGGTAATTATTACTAATTATTGTTAATTATTGGTAATTATTGGTAATTATTGGTAATTATTACTAGGTAATGGTAATTATTACTAATTATTGATAATTATTACTAATTATTGTTAATTAATACTAATTATTGTTAATTGTTACGAATTATTGTTAATTATTACGAATTGTTGGTAATTATTACTAATTATTACTAATAATTACCAATTATTACTAATTATTACTAATTATTGGTAATTATTACTAATTATGGGTAATTATTACTAATTATTGGTAGTTATTGGTAATTATTGGTAATTATTACTAATTATTGTTAATTATTACTAATTATTGTTAATTATTACTAATTATTGGTAATTATTACTAATTATTACTAATTATTACTAATTATTGGTAATTATTACTAATTATTGGTAATTATTACTAATTATTGGTAATTATTACTAATTATTGGTAATTATTACTAATTGTTGGTTATTATTACTAATTATTACTAATTATTGGTAATTATTGGTAATTAATGGTAATTATTGGTAATTAGTACTAATTATTACTAATTATTACTAATTATTACTAATTATTACTAATTATTACTAATTATTGGTAATTATCACTAATTATTACTAATTATCACTAATTATTGTTAATTATTACGAATTATTATTAATTATTGGTAATTATTGGTAATTATTACTAATTATTACAAATTATTCCTAATTATTCCTAATTATTACTAATTATTACTAATTATTACTAATTATTACTAATTATTACTAATTATTACTAATTATTGGTAATTATTGGTAACTAATGGTAATTATTGGTAATTATTCCTAATTATTACTAATTAGTATTAATTATTAGTAATTATTACTAATTATTTCTAATTATTGTTAATTATTACTAATTATTGGTAATTTGTACTAATTATTGGTAATTATTACTAATTATTACTAATTATTGGTAGTTATTACTAATTATTGGTAGTTATTACTAATTATTGGTAATTATTACTAATTATTGGTATTTATTACCAATTATTGGTAATTATTACTAATTATTGGTAATTATTACTAATTATTGGTAATTATTACCAATTATTGGTAATTATTACCAATTATTGGTAATTATTACGAATTATTGGTAATTATTACTAATTATTGGTAATTATTCCTAATTATTGATAATTATTGGTAATTGTTCCTAATTATTAGTAATTAAATGAATAATTACCAATAATTAGGAATAATTACCAATAATTACGAATAATAAAATTATTAGTATATTTTATTATTAATATTAAAATAATATAATTTTCTAATTTATATACAATTCTCCTTCATCTGTGTGTTTTCTATCTCCACATACAAATAATACATGTGGAGACAGCAAACACACAGATGAAAAGAGAATTGTATATATATAAAAAATTATATTATTTTAATATTAATAATAAAATATACTAATAATGTAATAATGTTATTATTCCTAATTATTGGTATTTATTACTAATTATTAATATTTATTCTTAATTATTAAAAATTATTACTAATTACCAATAACTATGAACAATACTAATAATTTAAATTTATTAAGTAACAAAACAATGTAAACATAATTAAATTACAACTAATTAAGAATAATTAAAACTAATAAAAAATTAAAAATAAATATTAAATTAAAATGAACATAAATACCTTGAAAATTGATCTGCTCTGTTCGTTCTTCAAAACTTTAATATCAACTCCGGAGAAAAAAATTAAACTTGAGAAAAACTGAACTTTAGAAATAAAACTTTGAGAGAAGAAGAAGATGAAGTTTGAGAATGATTTGAAAAAAACGGATGGGGGTATTTATAGGTTAGAGTATTTGCGACGGGATTCCCGTCTCAAATAGTATTATTTGCGACGGTACCCGTCACAAATACCTTTGCCATCATTTATTACGGTCAACGGTTAAATAGTTATTTGCGACGGGACCCGTCGCAAATAACCACCTGTCGACATACTATTTGCGACGGGGAAATATTCCCGTCGCAAATACCTTTTACCGCCGCCGGTTATTTGCGACGGGAATATTCCCCCGTCGCAAATATGTTTCCCGCTATTTGGCGCGCAACGCGCACCAGTTCTTTTGCGACGGGGAAAGCAATCCCGTCGCAAAAGGCTACTTATTTGCGTCAGGCAAATACCCCCGTCGCAAATACCCATTTTTCCCGTAGTGATTGTTTTGTTCAACTATGAACTGTTCGATGACTACATCTTATGAGTATATTTAATATGTATATATTATATATATATATATATCTATTAAACTATTTCTATTTTTATATACAGGGAACATAAAGTGATGATAAATAGAAAGCATCGTTCTTTATATTTGAAAAAGAGGGAGACATTGCATAGAAAAGAGTTTTCTGTTTGGTTAAATTTGAAGTAAGAATATTACTGTTTAAAATAATTCAAAAAATAATTAATTAAGTTTAATATTTATTTATATTTTAGGTATTTAGTTTTCCTGTCAACTCTATCTCTGAGGAAATAAGTGCTTTGGCTTTTGGTCATAATACCATGGTTCGTGACTGTAAATCAATTTTTATCAATGGTATAGATTTATTATCACAGAAAAAGAAAATAGCATTAGAACACAACATCAAGGTGTTATGGTTACTACCACAACAGAATATTATTCTAGTGCATCGGATAGTAGACCACGATTTGAAAATGTAGGTTATTATGGAGTCATTGAAAAAATAATAACATTGTATTATTATTCTCATGGATGAGTCACGATGATGAAATGACAATGGATTGATTTGATGATGAGGCATGAAACATTTATTGATGATTGTGGATTTCGAGTAATTTATTTGACTCACACTCATTCTACCGATGAAACATATGTATTGGCATCAATAGGGAAACATGTTTTTCATGTCAAATTCATCTTCGACCTAAATTATGTGCCATTATTGAAGAAATTACATGAAATATTTTTGATGATGGTGATGCTGGAATGAACACCATCCCCACTGCCATTTAAAATGACCCATTTATTACTTTTGATGACTCCAATAGCTCAATTTTCCTAGTTGACTGTGAACCTAATGTTGTAATGGGAAATATATAAAATCATCCATTCATGTTCTCAATTCTGTTGGTTTACCTCAACTTGTGCTGTTAAGGTTGGTACTATTCAAACTGATTTAATATTGACTACAAATATGTTGTATATAACTAGACCGTTATGTGAATTTTCAATGTTTATTGGTTGAATTTTTTTTTCATTTAATTTTAAAATTTGGAATTGAACTGTATTCAAACCTACAAAACCAACATTTCTAAGATGGTGAACAATTCAAGGCTTCAACTGTGATTTTTATAAAATTTGTAAAACTCTAAGACCCCTCTTTAATATTTTACTTGGTAATGAACATGAAGGTTTGAATTCTTCATCAAAACATGTATTGAGACCTACATAATCTACCTGGGCTAAAGAAATTAAAATTTTCCTTAATTTTGACAGCTGATTTACCCCTTATGAATCCGGTAGAATCAATGTTCCATGATTTTAATAGGCTGACGAAACTTAGCAAATAACCATTCTATTAAAAATTAAATTTCTTTATTACATCTTGTATGATTTATTAACTTCATTATATATCTGTTCAAGATCACCTAAAACAATACATAGTTAAATTATCCATGATTCCCCCTATTCCCCCTAATTTATTTTGTTTTTTGGGTTACACCTTAGTTATCCTTTTGTATTTACTTCCCTATTTTTTTTCAAAAGCAGGAAATGAAACTAATTGAAGTGAGGCGAAGGAAACAGATTATGGACAACAATAGTTACATAACTGAGCTGTGAATTCCACTACTAATGCCTACAGTGAGTATTTCATTTCAAATATATATATTTAAATAATATATAATGTTGTGCGATTAATTTTTTTAAAAAAATTTCAGGATCCATCTATTAGGTGACAATTATTTCATGAACAACCTAGTAGTGGTCCCAATACATAGGGTGTTCGTATGAGGGGGTGGTATGAAGTTAGACGATCTGGTCGGCGTACCCGATTGAACCCTGCCCCTCCCACTAACATACCACACATCCCACATTTTGATCCTAGTGTCTCGTTAGGGGCATATGAGATATTTAGGCATCCCATGTTTTCACCACCCTTTACATCTAAGCCTCCTCGCCTGTCTATACCATATCTGATGATGATTCCTACTCCCCATCCAGCGTTCGTCCAGCCATCCCTATCATCATCTTTTACTTATGCTTCCTTCTCTCTGGGCTTTTATATTCCATCTTCTTCGACTCCTGATCCGCTAGAGTCTGTCCCTGTAGAGCATACATTGGGACCCACTCCATTGGTACAAGGTGTTCCTTAAGTTTCTGCGGATCCAGCGACACCCATTGACCAGACTACCACATGTATACTTACACAACCAGAACAAATTTTTACACCATTAATTATTTTCATTATAAAATTTATTGATAAAATATTTGTTTTTCTTTCATAATAGATATATATACTGATAGGAGGCGGGGGGAGGGAGTATAAGCATGCGTGTGGTGTGGAACCTCCATACACAGTTGATGGTGGACTAAAATGAAGATAGTCAAATGATTGAAAAATCAGGGCAAGAATGTCAGAGTGTTTTGACGATGCTTGCCAAATACTCGGACATCATTCCTGTCAGCCTGCTATTATGGAGATAGCTTGCAAATGAAGTCTAGGATAATGCTTGGCCAGAGATATGGGAAAAAAATCAGTTTCATTTTATGAATTATATTATTATTTTTATTTATACGAATTAATATTTTTGTGTCTGCAACGGTTTAATTTCCCTGACGGTGAGGGTGCACGACCAACATGTCTACAAGATTTAGGTGTTCTTTAGAGAGCTTATAAGCATGAGCTGCACATTTGATGACATTCTAGAGTGAGCACAAAGTTAGAGGTGGTTCTTTCTGTGGATGATTTTCCATTATAATGGTGTCGACATATTATTACTCATAGGATGACTAGACAATTTAAGGTATTAATCACATTAGAGGTATTTAAATGAAAATTTTCATGTTTTTCGTTAATACTAATTATTGAATTTTATTTAGGATTCATCTGGGGAAAATAAAAAAAAATATTGATGCTAAAAAATACATCAACACATTGGGACATACTACGATGCCAAATCATGAGAGGCAGCAGTTATGATAATTTATAATTTTTCATTACGAATTGAACTTTCTATTTCTACCTCTATAATTTATTCGATTGTTAAAGTTGTTATATATTTTTATTTATGAAATTAATTATTGGTATGATATTTTTAATTCTAGTTTCCAACATTCAATGTCATTATAAAGGGATAAATTGAATATACAATGTCGTGTGCCTTGAACAAAAATGTTTTGCTCAAGTAGAAGGAAGAAAGATGGAAGTGTGGTTAATGAACAGACTCATCAGCTGATTGAAAGATTTACTTTATAGATTTAAAATTATAGTATTTATTTTATAACTTAATAATATATTTATATTTGTAATAGGCTCCTTTAGAGTCCCTTGATTCCCAGGAACATGAATAGTTTGGTCCAAACGATTACTTACATCAGGTGTTGGGAGATGATATCCCTGGTAGAATACACTGCCGACCTGGGAAGAGTATAGGTTCGACGAGGCGTTGGCCCTCTTTAGGTACGATTTGTAGTTCCACTATGTTCTAGAAGGTTAAGAAATAGGCAGAACATGATGAAAAAGGGCCACATAGACGACAAAATAGTTTGCAAGGGAAGACACTACATTTATGAAACAGATGAAAGTTTTACATCCAAAACATCCACCCATGGAAAACACATCTTCTGATGAATATATATCATCGAGGTATTCTATATATGGTGCACCAGGTGGCAGTTCTATTGGTGGTCGAGAAAATGGTGAGGAGGAGGCCGACGTAGAGGAGGAGGAGGGTGAGGAGGAGGGCGATGAGGAGGCCGAGGCTGAGTACAATAGTGAGGATGAGGGTGTTGAGGAGGGCGAGGATGATGATGGGGACAATGATGATGATGAGGGATATGCTGAAGATGATGGTGATGACTGTGATAGTGATGTGGGACAGATTCATCCCTTACATTTTTGACTGATATTACTGACCATTGATTCTTATAGATTTTTTGCGCCAGAATAAATGTGTGATTAGGTAGGTCAAATTATCATTATTTTTTATCTATAAGTACAAACAATGACTTAATTTTTTGTTGTGACTGATTCACACCTCCCCTGGATAGCCCTCCACCCTCGTGGACAGCTTACCCACCCCCTGGACAGCCCCTCCCACTATGGACAACCCCTACTCCCGTGGAAATCCCATCCCCCACCCTCGTTGACATCCCGTCCACCCCCTTTGACATACCCTACCACCCGGGATAGACCATCCACCCACGTGGATAGCCCTCCCACCCCTTGGACATCCCAACCACCCCTCAAAACACCCCTACCCCCTTAGAATCCTTTGCCACCCCCGTTAATAGCCCGCACACCCCCGAGACACCCCATACCCCCGGGACAGCCCCACCAACGTCATGGACGGCCTGCTGACCCCCTGGGCAGCCCCTCCCCCTATGGGAAACCCCTCCACTCTTATGGAATTCCTGCCCCCACCAGCATAGATAGCCCACCCACCCCTGTGGATAGCCTGTCCACCCTTGTGGACAGTCCCGCCACCCCTTGGACGACCCCTACCCCCGTGGACAGCCCGCCCACCCCCGTGGACAACCCGCCCACCCCACTTGACACCCCATACCCCCTGTAAAGACCCACCCACCCCCGTGGACCCTAGACCCCCTGGATAGCCCCCCATCCCCCTAGTCATCCCTTCCCACCCCTGGACAACCCCTACGCCCATGGACAACTCCCACCACCTGGACAGCCCGCCCACCCCCTGGACACTCGAACTCCCATGGACAACCCTGCCACCCCCGTGGATCACCCTTCCACCCCTGGACACCCCAAACCCCCTTGAACAGCCCCTCCCACCCCTTGGACACCCCCGACCCCCCATAGTCATCCCCCATCCCTGTGGACAGCCCCACCCACCCCCTGGTTTATAAAAATCCTTTTTAAGGTTCCATTTCAAAAATCATATAGTATTTTTTCCACAATAAAAATTAAATCCAAATCCATTTAAAAAATACCAATGATCTTAAAATACATGAAATTCATTCCAATAAAACCGTTACAGCCCCCACCCCTCCTAGACACCACCCAACCACCTGGACACCCCCACCCCTGGACACCCCCACCCCCATGGAAAGACCCCCACCCCCTAGACACCACACCACCCCCTTGGATAGCCACTCCAACCCCCTGGACCGCCCCAACCCCTTGGACTCCACCCCCACCATGAACAACCCCCCTAACCTGGGACAACCCACCCACCCCCGTGGACAGCCCGCCCACCCCGTTGGATAGCCCACCGAAACCACTGGACACCACATACCCCCTGGACAGCCCCCCACCCCCTAGACACCCCCGACCCCCTGGACAGACCCTCCACACCCTGGACAACCCCTACCACCCTCTTGAACACCCCCTACCCACGTAGACAGCCCCCCACCCCCGTGAACACCCCCACCCTCCCTAGACAGCCCACCCACCCCCTGGACACCCCCTACCCCTGGAAAGTCCATCCACCCCCATGGATTTCCCGCCCACCCCCTAAACACCTTGTACCCCATGGACAGTCGGTCCCACCCCTGGACACCCCTCACCCCCTGGACCATCACCACCCATGTGGACAGCCCCACACACCCCCTGGTTTATAAAAATTCATTTTAAGGTTCCATTTCAAAAATCATATAGTATTTTTGTTCCATAATAATAATGAAATCCAAAACCATTTTAAAAATACCAATAATCTTAAAATACATGAAATTCATTCCATTAAAAACATTATATCCCCCACCCCTCATAAACACCACCCCACCACCTAGACACCCCACCCCCATGAACAGCCCCCAACACCCCTAGACACCACCCTGCCCTCCTTGTACATCCACTCCACCCCCTGGACCGACCCCACAACGCCTGGACTCCCCCACCCCTATGGACAACCCCCTACCCCTCGACAAACCACCCACCCCCCTGGACAACCCGTACCCCCCCAGCGGAGCCCAGCCGACCCCCTAGACAACCTTGAACCCCAGGACAGCCCCATCCACCCCCGTGGACAGCCCCGCCCACCCCCTTGGACACCCCCTACTCTCGTGGATAGCCCCACCCCATGGAAATCCCCCACCCACATGGATAGCCCCCACCCCTGTGGATAACCCTCCCACCCCCGTGGACAGCCTGCCCACCCCTTGGGCACCCCCTGTGGATAGCCCCCACCCCCAGGATAGCCCGCCCACCCCCTGGACACACCTACCCCCCGTGGATAGCTCGCCCACCCCTGGTTTATAAAAATACTTTTTAAGGATCCATTTAAAAAATCATATAGTATTTTTGTTCCACAATAAAAATGAAATCCAAAAACATTTTAAAAATACCAATGATCTTAAAATCCACGAAATTCATTCCATTAAAACCATTACAACCCCACCCCTCAGAGAAACCACCACACCACTTAGACACCCCCACCCCTGGACACCCCCACCCCCATGGACAACCACCAAACCCCCTGGACACCACCCCACCACCCTTGGATAGCCACCCCAACCCCCTAGACCACCCCCACCCACTGGACTCCCCCACCACCATGAACAACCCTCTACCCCCTAGACAACATGCCCACACCCGTGCATACACTGCCCACCCCCATGGACATCCCGACCATCCGTGTGGACAGCCCGCCCACCCCACGACACACCTCATACCCCTTAGATAGCCCTGCCCACCCCCTGGACACCACGACCCCCTGGATAGCCCCCACCCCATAAATAGCCCCACCCACTCCCCTAGAAACCCCTACCTCCATGGAAAGCCCCCACCTCCATGGACATCCCCCAAGCCCTATGGACAACCCTCACCCCCGTGGACAGCCCACTAATCCCTATAGCTTTCTTTCCAACCCCTATGGACATCCCGCCCACCCCTTGGACACCCCTCCTCCTGTGGACAGCCCACCCACCCCCTGAACACCCCTTCCCCCGTAGATATCCCACCCACGCCCTTTGACACCACCTACCCTCCTGGAAAGACCTACCACCCCGCGTGGACAGCCCACCCACCCCACTGGACACCCCGTACCCACCAGACAACCCTTACCACCCCCTTGAACACCCCCAACCCCTTAGACATCCCCGAACCCCGTGGAAATCCCCCACCCCCATGGACAGCCCCCCACGTCCATGGACAACCCCCACCCCTGGACATCCCTTATGGGACACCCCTACCCTTATGGACATCCCACCCACCCCCCTAGACACCCCTACCCCCCTTGATAGCCCTCCCACACCTATGGATAGCCCGCCCACCCCACTGGACACCACATACCCCCTAGAAAGCCCCCCTCCAACTGGACACCCCTGACCCCCTAGGTAGCCCCCACCCCTGTGGATAGCACCACCAACCCCCATAGACACCCCTACCCCCCGTGGACAGCCCCCCCTGTGGACAACCCCCACCCCGTGAATTATATGGTTTCCACAACTCAGAGATCCCATTAATCATAGATACCCACTTGTTTGCCTCTTGGGATCCTTGATCACCAATAAAAAATAGTGTATGGTATTTTAGAAACTCCAATGCATAATAAATGATCCGAGAAGAACATGGTCATTCCACTTCCACAAGAGTTTTAGTAGAATCCAGTACACAAGAATGACTTCTAGAGATACCCCCTTATGGAATTTTTGATTCATTTATAGTGGTAATATTATAAAGAATTATAAAAAACAAAACCATTAGTAAAATAATCTGATTTTCTAAAACAAGGGACACAAAATCTCAAATCTCATAGAGATACATCATAAATAATTCTTTATAAAACCATTTATAAATAACATAATAGAGAATTATTTCTATTTAAAACTCCCAAATGGTTTATAAAAATACCTTTTAATGTTCCATTTCATAAATCATATAGTATTTTTGTTATACAATAAAAATGTAATCCTTTTTTTAATAACCAAATCCCCCTTCCTACCATACACACCAAAAGCATTCATTTTTTCCTAAAGAAGCTCCTTCTATTGAAATAAACACTATTCCAAATCCATTTTAAAAATAACAATGATCTTAAAATTCATAAAATTAATTTCATGAAAACCATTATATACCCACCCCTTTTAGACACCACCCCACCACCTGGACACCCCCACCCCCATGGACAACCCCCACCCCCTGGAAACCACCCCACCCCCCCTTGGACAACCCCTAACCCCCGGGACCCCCACCCCTCGACACCCCCACCCCATGGACAGCCCCCCTACCCCCTAGATAGACCCCAACCCCCTGGACACCCCACCCCCATGGAAATCCACCCCACCCCCTATACACCACCCCACCCCCCTTGGATAGCCCCCCAATCTCCTGGACAACCCCCACCCCTGGACAACACCCCATGGACACCCCCACCCCTGGAAATCCCCCCCAACACCCTAGACACCACCCCACCCCCTAGAAACCCCCATGGACAGCCCCCCACCACCCAAGATAGCCCCAACCCCTGGAAAACCCCCAACCCCCTAGACGACCCCACCCCTCCTTGACACCAACCCACCACCTAGACACACCCACCCCCATGGACTGCCACCCCACCCCTCTTGGACAACCCCCAACCCCTTGGACACCACCCCACCCCTCTTGCACAACCCATCCCCCCTAAACACCATCCCGCCACCTGGACACCCCCACCCTCTGGACACCACCCCACCCCATGGAAACCCTCGTGGACAGCCCCCCTGGACACCCACATCCTCACGGACACCCCCACCCCCCGGACAGCCCCTATCCCCCTTAGGCAGCCACCCTAAACCCCTGAACATCCCCCTAACCCCTGAATTATGAATTGAATTCTTTATGTATTTAATTAAATTATGAATTATGTGTTAATGGTGTATGGGTATACATGTTTTATGTGTATATTTTATGTAATTACATTATGAATTATGTGTTAATTCTGTTAATGGTGTATGTAACTCTGACTATTGTCATGTGAAGATTGAAATGGGAAAAATTATGTTGTGATACTTGTCATGGATGGAAGAGTGTGTTTTTATGGGATATTTTATGTGGTTTTTTGTTATATTATAAGTGTTGTTAGTGGTGTGTTTGCAGGTGTATGCAATGGAGGGGATGGGTGGCTTTTGTGCTGGCTGCTGTTCTGATTTCTGGAAATATACTATACCAACAGTTTTAAACCATTCAAAAAGTGTATTTTGAGAGTTTTTTTACCAATGGTCTGAATAAAATGTTGGTAAAACACTTTACCAACGGTTTTGAACCATTGGTAATTGTATTTTCAGAATATTTTTACCAACGATTTTAAAGAACCGTTCGTAATAATATATACCAACGGTTTCTAAACAATGGGTAAACTGCATGCAAACTATATATCCCAATAGCTAATGAACCGTTGGTGTAAATATAGACCAACAGTTTCAAGAAAACTTTCGGCATACTGAAGATTAAACTGCCATATACCAACAGTTAGAGAAGAAACATTAGTATAATCCTTTCACAACAGCTTACTAACCAAGAGTTTCCAAATCTGTTGGTACATAGTATACCAATAGTTTTGATTCCTATACCAATAGATTGTAACCATTGGTATATATAGTATTTATAGTAGTGTTTTATTATGGAAACCAAATATTGTAATGATATTTGAATTCATGAAACTGACGATGACCTTTTTCCAGACTTCCTTGAGGGATATATTATGAATCCACTTGGAGAAGAATTATATTGAAGTAAGGATGTAAATGAATTGCCTATATATATCTAGGATATATGACCCCATGACATTTATTCCCTAGAAAAAAATGGCTAACAATATATAGATATATTCTATAGATTTAGGTGTTTAGGGATGAAATTGGAATGTATCTAAGAAGTGAATCATTTCCTGGTTAAGTCCATGAAATCATAGGTTATAAACAGCTTGAAATAAATATCCCTCCCATCTGGAAAGGAAATATTGGTTCCTAAATGATGTGAGATGCATGTTTCTATGTAGACTTATTAGTAATTTGGAGGGTATCTCCTCATTCAATAAATACAAGGAGAAATCCATTTATAGAGGAATTTTTGAGAATTTAGGATATTATAGAGGACAAAGTTTACTTCCCATCCTCAAATATGCTATCTCCTATTTCGGTATAGTGGAATAATTACTTTTTGGTGGAATTAAAATATGGGGTACATCCATAAAACTATTATATTATTAATTTATTATATTAGATCACCTTTCTTAGGGGTGGGGTTGATTTCATTGATCTCTTCAATTTTATTAATAATGAATGAAGAGACAAAAATAAGATATGTGATGTAGATAACCATATCATCCTAAACTAGATATGATAAGACTATGACTGCATTATCTGATATATCATCATAGATATTTTATGAATACTGTATGTGAGAAAATGATATCTTCGAGGGTAATTCTACCAACCACCATCGTACATTACCAAGAAAGGGGATTATTTCCTCCTTTTTAGGGAATATTCACTAATTATTTTCTTGATAAATAACTAGGAGTCACCTTTGATGTTCAAATAGGCCTTTGGTATGTGGAGGGATATAAATAATCCTATAATGAGAGCTTGGTATTCTTCTTCATTATTGGTGTAGTATGCTAATAACAAGAATTAATGGGGTAGAAATTCCTTCACTATGGAGATAAGAACAATTCCAAAGAATGCTCTATTGAGTTTGGGATCTCCCACCCATTTTACTTTTAGGCTTCTGGAAGAACCATAAAAATACATATATCTTGTTTGGGGGGTGGAATATAAAGAGAAACCTCCTTCATAAAGGAGATAAATATTCAACATGAACTTTTCTAAGATAGGTTGTAATATGAAGAAATCAACCAACACTTGCGCTTTAACCTCCCATTAAGATATGAATATAAATTCATATTATTGAAAGATGACCACCCACCATTCCATATGACTAGTTATCATTTGATAAGTAAAGATATATTTGATAAAATCATAATGAGTGACCAAATGGATCTTGTAATGTGGCAGGTAGTGCCTCAAATTAGGAACTTTAATGATTAATTCAAGGAAATTATTCTCCTTATCAAAGTATCAAGTCTTACTAAACAAGATTATTCTACTAAGATAATAGAGACTATTATCTTTCCTTGAATTATTATTTTATTTGATATGGGGACCAAGTGATTTCTCTATGGTTGATATATATATAACAAATGACTTTCCTTTTATGTGTGGAATCAATATCGATGGGCTCAAGAGGTATTGTTTGAGATTATTAAATGTTTCTAGAAAATATTTATCCCACGGATAATTAAATTCATTCATCATCAACATTGAGGATTCCAAAAACTTTCTTACAAGGTTACCTATGAATCTTATGATATAAATGAGGCATCCATAAATATATATTAATTATTTGGATTTTCTTTGGGGATTCATGTAAAGATTCAACTTTGACTTATCACGTTCGTCTTCAATTCCTTGATAACATACCACAAATCCAAGGGATTTTCTTGATGTTACCTTAGAAGAAAAATTTAGAGGATTATTATTTAGGTTGTACTACACTAGTATTTTGAAAAGTGTTTTAAGGGTTTTTACATGATCACAACACTATTGGGATTTGAGTACCACACAACAATGTATAATTCCATTGTCCTCACTAGGAAGGACTTAAATATATATATAATGGTGCATTATTATGAAACACCTGAATTATTCAAGCCAAAGGGAATTAATCTATATTACTATACCCCTTGGGGGGACCTAAAAGATTTTTTTCCCATATTTAAGGGACATATATATATGGTTGTAGAATAAATATCCATCCACAAAATGTAGGTCCTAAAAACCATTGGTTTCATCAATAGAAATCTCTCTGATTGGAACAGGTAAATAATCATTTAGTGAATTCTTGTTGAGATCTCTAAAATCAATTCCAACCTTGATCTTAATATTATTGTTTTTACAAGGACAATATTGGTGCTATATTTCCATTATTAGACATCTCGAATGAAGTTTTCCTCGATAAGAATTTCAAATCCACCCCTACCTTGGCAGTGTGTGTTGGATGAATTATCTTAGTTTCTTTCTTAAAACCATAATGATCATTAGGAATGCTGAAATGATGTGTTCCCCCACTAGGATAAAAACCAGGGATATATTTGTAGTTATAGGAGAATACATCATGATGCTACTTTAGAAAGGTAAAATATGTCTCTTACTCTTTGGAAGATAGGGTGACACTAATCAACACAGACCACATGTATTCTCCTCTATAATGATTCACCGATATAAGTTCATCAATGGTGGTATAGAATAATTCTTCAAATGATTGAGGGGTATCAATGAGATATTGTTCACCTTCTTCCTCTCCTCAATATCATTGAAAGTGGGAGAAAAAGAATAATTTTTGGATCCACAATATTGAATGAGAACATTTTCATATCATATGAATGAAAAAAATGAATCTCTAAATTACAATGGTGATAATATAGGGGAATTATTATCCAAGGAATTCTGGATATTTTCTTTTTTCTATCCACAATCACAAAGGGAATAAGAGAAACCACCATCTGTAGATTTCAGAGATGATATGGCTGTATTATCCACTCCTAAGGAAGAATATTTTGTTCCTAAAATAATTATGTGAGTGAATCCTTGGATCCAAAAGAAAATGAGAAAATATTTTCATCAGGGGAATAACTCTATTAACTATAATTACAAACCCATTTTATCTGGTGAAGTTTATCTTAAAAAGGAGATATCATGAGGAAATGGGAGAAGATACATACATTAATAGTAGTTTCCTTGATCTGATTGATATGTTGTATATAATATTCACTGATCTCATTGGATGAATTAAAAATTTATATTTATAGATCATTGGGTGTAGTGATATAGATGAAATCATCTATCACTGGCATCTTTCCCTCCCTTGGGTTAAATTATGAATCTATGTGTTAGGATTCACAAGAATATAAAGAGGAATTATCACTATAAAACACTGAAAATTTTTTATTGATGAAATATTTGAGACATTGATTGTATGATAAAGGTACTTGTGTAAAAAGATTCATGGTCTTCTTAATAGAGTGTTGAAATTTATGTCTTTATGGACAACTATGAACACAGAGTCATAAAAAAGTTTTTTAAATTGGGATCAAGTCTTGATCCATCCATGAGGCTTTTTCTCACTCTTTCCACACCCCTATATTATTAGAGTGGAAAAATACATGTCATAATTACAATATTACAGACATAAAATGGAATAGATTGATATGAGATTAATTTTAATTCCATTATTGATTAATGATAGATAAAGAATGACATTGTCAAGTTTTTTAAAAATATACAAGGGTTTGATGTCTCCCTTTATAGTGAATTCTAAATATTTATTTATAAAGGATATTACCTCATGGAACTCAGTAGTGTCTGTCCCCACAAGATACACCTATTCTATAGAAACAACATCCTCAAACTCTCAAGGTCTTAAAAAGGACTCAACGATCCCTTCTTGGAACTCCTTTGAAAATTTAAGTGCATCCATAATTTAAAACATGAATAAAAAAATCTGATTAAAAATGTAATATTTATTGACTATGGTCTTGTGTGTATTATCATTAAAATTCCCTCTGTTTTGAGGTTTGAAAGTTAATTCATACTGTGATACTAACTTCTTTCCTTGACTAGAATTTGAGAGAATTATTGATTTCTACAGGTTGAGTTGAGACGACCTTTCCAAATTTTGATGTGGAACACATATTCTCAATTCATTATTCTAACACGATTAGATTTGAACATGACCTTGAAAATGTAACACCCTAAGAATTGGTGAATTATTTTTTTTCAAATTAATATTTTTTTATATTTTTCATTTCACGTGACACTATAATTATTTAATTATATATATATATATATATATATATATATTAAAAAACTAATTCAAATAATCCTTTCACATGAAACTAACTTAGAGTATGTTTCACGCAACACCAGTTTGGCTTGCGCTACAAGAAACATTGACTTGATGTACCATGCACACAACACCGAGTTTCTATGAACTATATATATATATATATATTTAATTAAATTAGATAATTAAAACCTAGTTTTTAAACATATTTATATGAATATTAATATTGTGTACAATTTTTATATATAAATAAAACATATTGATAATTAATAATATGATTTTTGGTAAATTCCTTCTATGTTTAAAAACATAATTTCCACGAATGAACTACTTTTAATAATGAAAGTAATTTTAGACACATTTAGAAATTAAATTTTATAAAATACCCATCATTTTTCAATTCATAATTTCAAAATTATCTTAGATTGATTTTTTGGAATTTTTTAAAAAGTTTTAATTTTCGATGAATAGTAAAAAATACTGCATAGTTAAAAACTAACTTTTTCACTTAAATAATAATTTTTCTTTAATTTACAATTAATGTCATAATAGATAAATAATAATTAGATTAACCCAATTTAGGTAATTGGAATCATTTTTATAATATAATTTGATATAATAAAATGATTGATCTTGTGAGCGTCTCTTTTACCCGCCTTCTAACCACATTTGCGGGATTAACAGTAAGCGTTATTTTACCACTTCAGTGAATTAAATTTTGAAAAAACATACATAAGTGGTTTTAATCAGTATGAATTTTTTTTCTAATAGGATAAAAATAATTTTCGGTGAATAATAACTATTGAATTTTATTTACAGTGGTTAAAGGTAAATAAGGTAATTAAAGGTAAAAATAATATTTTAATAACTTTAAATTACCCTAAAACTTGTCCTAAATTCATTGGATAAGTGTTTTGAGACCCAAATATACATTTTAAAAAAATAAGATCCTTTTTAATCCCCTTGAGCTAGATTAATATATTTATTATATTTTTTTAAAAAAGAGTTAAAAGACTCATATTCAAAATTTAATAAATAAATAATTTTTTATATAGGGTAATACTATAAATTTAAATTATAATATAATTATTCATTTTAAATATAAGAAATTTATCTTCATAATGATAATTTATTTTTAGTTGTTATAGTAGAAATAACTTAATTAATTTCTTGTATAATAATGACGTAGTAATTGTTTAATTAATTGAGATATCAAATAAATGATGTTAAAAATATTAATCTAAATATATTTTTACTTATTTAATGACAAACAAAACTTATAGGTAACTTATACATTTTAGTTACATGTTATAAGTGTTATTTTGAAGTTATAATGTTGGTTTAATATTTTTAAAAAATAAAATATTGAAGAGTATCAAAATTTACATAAATGATACTTAAAAATAAATAATATTTTATTAAATGTTATAAAATTCTTAAAAAAATAAGTTTATTCCAAATAACTTTTATAGTGTTAAAGATATCCTAAATTCTATAATTAAGGTTCTTTTTTTATTTTATAGTAACTATATTAATCCTATAATGTAAAAAAACAAGTTGTCATGGTAAAAGTTAAATTATTTAACTAAGGGTGAAAAAATAATAAGGTTACATTTATTACATAAACATGCCTAAAATTCATAGGTTGATTATATTTATACCCAAAATCATCTCATCATTGAATAAAATTACTTTCTATCCATTTTTAATAGAAAATTTATTTATAGTAATTTAATATTTTTAGAGTTTCCTAAAGTGACCCTCCCCTATCTTATAAAAGGGAACTTCTACTTCTATTTAATTCATACCTATAAAGACCTTTGGATCAGAAAAAACATTCCAATTTACTCTCCCAACTTCCCTCAATATATCCAAGATACCATACTTTTAGAATAAAGCTATCTTAAGGAGTCCTTTTGTACAAATAAAAAAAAGATACCCTAAAAGGGGTAATTTTTTTTACACCTCTTCCAAAGTTATATTCTTCTTCTAATTCTTATATTTATTTGGTTTCTATACCAATGTAATAAATAAATCATATAATATATTCTGATATTTTTTTATGATTATGGGACAAACACATTCCTCTTTCTACCCAGCATACGGAAAACAATATCACCATGTGTGCGTACATACGAGTTACTCTCTCCATGACGTGGTGTAAACTATTTTTCATGTATACATTATTTATATGGGTATTAATATGAATATAAAGTATATAAATATTAAATTTAAAATAATATTGTTTCTTTATAATTTATATTTCATCCAATTCCCTACCCTTTACCAATATGGATAGATATCAGTGCTCGTGTGTACGTTCAGCTTACCGTCTCCACGACGCGATGAGATTCATCTTATACATTCACCATTAATGGATGATTATAAAAATATATATTAACAATAAGTATAAAATATATGATATAATAATTCTTTTTAAATAATATATATATGTATGTATATAATTTTCATTCACTTATTTCCATTCAATATGATAAGAAAATGGAAACAATGTTCAAGCGCATGTATGATCCACCTTCTCCATGAAATGTGTATTCGATTTCATATATTTATATTATATATATATTGAATATATATAATATATAAATCATGTTATATATTCTAGAATTATGTAAATTACGATCTATGTCATACGATCAAGAATAACAAGTCAAAACACGTTTGATAAAGAAAGCGATTATTACCCGAAATTTTTCTTTAACTTTGAAATAATTAATAAATGTTTAAAATAAAGACATAAAAAATCATATATGATAACATAAATATGACTAGGATTCTTTTATAATTTAATAATATGTTTAAAAATATTATATAGGAGTTTCAGAAACAAACAGAAATTATCAGACTTAAGGTAATAGAATTTCATATCACTGTTAATTTTCTTGAAAAATAAGCCATGTTCACCACCAGTTTCTTATGTGTGATGTATGTACTCCCCCTATTATATTTTATATCATGAATATTTTTATCTTAATGTTATTTAAATATTCATTTAACATATTGGGTATAATATTTAAATGTTCAAAATGGTGTGGGACGCTTTAATCATTTAAATAATTAATCCTTTATTCAATTCATTTTTCTCTATATTATCAAACATATGTATTTACATGTATATAATGGATTATAAAGAAAATTTAATGACTATTTTTAATATCATTCAAACGTTTTGAATGGGAATATTTTTAGGGTTTTATGTAGTGGATTTATGTCTCGCATTTATTTATGTGATACACTTACCTCATACACTACTTGTTTCCTCTACATGGTGTATATACTACCCATGAATATATTTTATGAGTATTATAAAAAAAATTATGATATTTCCATATTCTTATGAATTTATATCTTACATGGGTCATAAAAGTATTTCGAATATAACGTGTTGAGTATTTATTTCACAATCTCTGCTATATTTTGGATTGTTTCGTTTTAAATCTCCATTCGGTAATATTTATCCATGTCCATGTTTTCTAAGAATGTTTTCATAAAATGTTTTATTTTTATCCTATTTATGTTTAAATTATTTTTAATCCATTTTTAATTTTTACTACATGGTTTGAAAGGAAAATTTCTTTTATCTTCCCAATGAAGTACTTTTTGACATTTCTGGTAATAATATGAGAAGAATGTTTTATTTTATATTATATGGAATGAATGAATTTTTATGCTTTCATAATGTTTTATTTCAAAAAATATTACCATAAAATATTACATGTTTATATTCAAATAAAATGTTTTCTTTTAAAATTGCCTGATATTTTAATAAAATGAAACTATTTTAGCAAAGAAATGATATTTTCCTCATGAACCATTTTTAATGATTTTTATAATTCCATTATATGTTTTCAATGTGGTTTCAATAAAAAGTGTTTTGAGGATTTTTTATGTTTTAAAAGTTATTTTTAAGGAATATCCATGTTCCAAGTGATATTTTACAATTCTTCCCCACCTATGATGACATACTTTGTTATAGTTCAAGAATATCATTCATATTCTTTCTCCAAATGGTTTATGTTTTGATGTAATGATATTTAAGAAACCCTGTTTCTTTTCAATAGTTATAATATTGATTAAATGAGTATGAAACCTGTATCTTTTTTTTATGTTATGATATGACTACATGTTTATGATTCTCATTTTATTCCATGGGTTATGTTTATGATAAATGTGTTATATATTTGTGGAAAATGTCTGTTTTATTCCATTATGATATTGGTCAGACATATATCTCCCCCCAATGAATTGGGTAAAGATTGAAATATCCTGATACAAAGTAATATGGTCTTGAGAGAGAACCTTGACTACAAATATGTCCATGGAAGTGATCCATGATTGGTAAGATGGTATGATAAGTGAACTCATACTACTAAGATGGACATGTTAGTGACCCATGACTACCAAGTTGGTATGAGAAGTGAAAAAATGATACTAAGATAGCCACTGGTGTGAACCAAGAATACTAAGATGGTATAGGGAGAGAAACCGTACAACTAAGATGGTCGTGGAAGTGGTTCCTTGGCTACTATAGAAATCAGTATGTGCTTATGTGTTTGCCAAAATTCCATGTTTTATTCCTATGTTAGGGTTTATTGACTTATGTTCTTTATTTCTTTATGATTCATTTCTTATGAAAACCCATTATTTATTTCATGATTAATGTATATGATCATTGTTATGCAGGGTATAATCTTCTATTTTCTTTATCATGTTCTCATACCATTATTCCCATGATTATTCTTACATATATTCCTAGATTACCCTTACTGAGCATTTGAGCCCACCACATTTTTATGTTTCCTTTCACCAGGTTATGAAGAAAGATTTTATTTATACGTACTAAAGTTGGATATATTTATGGGAGATCCTGAATTACTTTCACCAGGATAGAAGATTTTGTTTCAATTTTTCCAAATAAACTAAACTATTATGGTCTTTAAGAATATATTATTGAAAAGTACTTAATATTCATCTACAGTGATGAAATATCCATGTATGATATGTCTGGGTCGATATAGTTGGTATTAGAGGAAAGTTTTAGTAAAACATTGGAAACTTGAATGGGAAAACCTTATTGATATCCCTAGGTTTATTTATAAGGATATGTCTAGGGATATATCTTTGAAAAATTATATGGATGAGTTAACTTTAGAAATGACTTGGAATTTGGTTTAAGGATAGAGTGAGTGGTTTTAACATAATAAATCCCTATTTAGATACTACAAGGGGATGTGGATCTAGTATAGATTTACCTAGGGGTAAAAATCTGAAAAGATGTTCTTGGATTGACTCAGAGTAATCTGGTATACAACAATTCGCCTTGATCCACACCTAGTTTGACTTTCCCATGGGATATTTTTTGGTTATTTATAAACTCCTGACAAACCATCATGAAGGATTTAGTTATAGTTTAGATATTAATAACATATGATAAACTCGAGGTTTTATACATCATGAGTGGTTTCTTGATTTAGAAAAACTATAAGTAACTCTTTTCTAGATTGGGAGGTTTTTTTCTAAGATACGTATTTATCACACTATACTTATGGTTTTAGTCAATGGAGGAAAGATGAAATAACTGGATTAATATTGAATGTGTTGGAAGATTTTCTGATGAGTATTCATGTGGGATGATAACTAAAGTGAAATATATTATGATCATGCCTAATCAATTTTCAAGAAACATTATTACTATTGTTTACCTTTACCAACTCCTATAATCACTAAGGAAGAGAAAGAAGGAGTTCATTGAGAGTTAGGGAAATGGAGACCATTAAATAAAGAAGATTCATTTTACATTATGTCAATAATGTGTAAATAATCACTTAAGTGAATGTCTTAGAGGAACTTAATGTGTTTTGACTGTGGAAAATAAGGACATGAAGTAGGTGACTATAAGGAAAAATTAAGAGTTATTTTAACAAAATGGATGGTAATTTTGGTCTCCAAAAGTCATAATCTAATTTTTAGTGTTTTATATGTGGGTAAAATGGTTATTATGTAACCAAATCCCCCATGGGGAAAGTTCCTAAAGTGAATCAGCAGGGCAGAATGAGTAATGGTTACATTGTGGATGATGAAGAGACTACATATGAAATGTGAAAGGAAATATGTATTATTGTTAATGGGTTACGGATGAAGTAATAAAAGTATTTTTTGTATATTGATTCCAAATTTATGAATGTTCAAATATACAAGGACTGTTCTACATATGTTTTATTTCTCAGTATTTACAAGTTTATGTTGGACTGGTGAGGTGATTAAATGACAAGGTGATACTTGGACTAAGGGAAGGCAACCCTCAATATGTTCTTTATGTTAAGATAATGTTGTATGGATAACCATACATGGGATATGAATAAGTAAATTTTGTATTATTTATAACCTTGGAACTAATCAAGGTGTTTTTGATAGGTGGTTAATGCTTTCATTGATGAGGTTTTCAACATTTTTTGGATTTAAGGAATTAGTCAAAAATACATTCGAAACATGAAGCATGCAAGTTTTACAAAAGGGTTTTTGGTAATTCAGGTTGTTACAATGTTTCAAGAGAATATAAAATAATGGTCTTCACATGTTAGGAATGTTACAACCAAGAGATACTTTGTGATATACATGGGAATAAATGTTCACCTGATTTTGTGACTCTCATTCTCATGTTATGGATTTCCACCATTGAGAAGGGTTATATGGTTAACCATTCAGGAAAAGATTATGTTAAACTCTAGAAGATGTATTTTTGCACTGAGTTTGTGTTGAAACCTTTGTTAAAAGGCTTATAAGTGATTAACCATATTTCATCGATTTACATCATATATATTATATTAGTGTGGTTTAAAAAAAGGAAATCATGTATGTCAGTTTCCCACAAATCATGTCTGGGAAGGCCATGGGACTTGAACCCGTGACTAAAGGATCATAATGGTTTAATGACAACCACTATCCAATATTATTACTTGATTTATGTACAATTATTATTTTTGAATAAATATTTATTAGGAACCGTAATTGTTACTTTTTTTTATTGATTAAGGAATTATGATCTTTTAGAGACAAATAGTTATACATTTTAATATTTTTTGGGCCTAAAGATTCGTTAAAAGAATATTTTAGTGCATTAGTCGTCAAAGTTAATTTATAGAAATTAATTTCATGAGGTAATGTATGTATTAATTTTTTTTTCAATGCACAACGCAATAATGATTTTTATATAAATTTATCAAGAATTACTAGATATTCTGAAAGTGATACAAAAAATGATGTCCTGATACTTCATATTTTGTTGAACCAATGGCTTCTAGAATCATTACAGATTTTTGAATTTGAGACCCTCAACATTCATTTGATCATTCAATTATTTCTTATTGACGACCTCAATCATTCCCTATAAATATTTATGCTTTTCCTCCATGTGCAATCTTTACTCCCAACCTATGTTCTCCTATGTGGAAACCCATTTATATGTTACTTTGGGTGACCATTATTATAGAGACCCAAAGCTTAATGTACAAGGACATTACATTAATTTTGAGGAATAATTAGTACATAACAAACACACACACACAAGTATCGTAATAGTTTAGTGTCTTTGGAAACTAGGAATATAATCTTCTAATCATGGTGAATGATCTTCAACATCTCCCATAAAGATCTTTCTTTTTTTTACCTAAATCCTTTCTTTATATCATGGGGAAAAGAAAACATAAAAGGGTGAACTCAAATTCTCAGTAAGGGTAAACAAAAGAAATATCAATCACATCATATTCATAAGGACATAACATTTTGGAAATCCTAACCTGCAAAAGAGATCATAATATCATAACATGGGATACATCATAGTAGTGAAATGTAATCCCAATAATCATAACATAAAACATGTAACTTTGTGTCATACACACATAATAATAGAAGATCATTTCTTATTAGTGAAGACTCATTTCCAAGACTATCTTAGTGGACAAAGACCATTTCTGAACCGTGTTCACTACTCGTTTCAGTCCTGTTTCACTGAACCGGTTTAACCTGCTGTTCCAGCCATGTATTTCTCATGAGATATAAAATCTTTACCCAATAAATTGGAGGGAGATATAGGTCCCACCCATCTCATAATGATACCATTCTTATGTGTGCCACAAAATCATAAACCATACATCATAGCATAACCCATGTAATAAAAATGGGAATCTTAAACATCATGACATCGTAAAACAATTCATATAAGATAAAGGAATTCATAAAAATAATTCCATCACAAAATAATCAAATAAATTTAATAATAGGGATAGAAACAGACCCCTTTATTATATTAGATGGAAAATAATTTTGATAAAACACTTGATCTCCATTCTTGAGGAAAATATCCTTTCTACTTCAAAAAACATTTTCCTTTCTTAAGATGTCATACAACTCTAAACTAAAGAATTCTATTTAAAATAAACTTGAAAACTTTTAAGGTAAGATTCTTGGAAATAATGTTTTAAAAAAAATCCATTCATGCCGTATAAGTTAAAAGAAAACATTTTTCTCATAATTTTTCCGGAAAAGTCAAAAAGTACCTCGTATGAAAAACGAAAAAATATTCTTTTCATATCTTTTACTAAAAACTCACCGAAGGGTAAAATTGGATATAAACTATTTTAGAATTATGTAAGTATTAGATATTGAGTAAACATGGATGTGGATGATAAAATTCACCCCAGTAAATTCCAAAGTATAAAAAATCTCGGATAAAAATGAGATTGTGATATTTCGCTTACCTTATGTCTGATTTGCTTCGTAAGTGTCTAAACCTCTTGTATAATGATTTAGATAATGTCATTGACTTATTCCAGAATCATACTAATTGTTATGATATCATATATGGTTCACTTATGACTTTATTTTACCCATTCTTTTGTAAATTCCATGTTAAAGAGCGTATTGGGTAAAATCGTTTCATTTGTCATCCGTGTTTTGACTTGTAATTATTTATATCATTACTTAGATCATGATTAGTTAATTGAAGAATATAAAACATAATATATATTCATAATATACATATATATAATAGATCAGTAAATTGAAAAGAAATACACCGTTCGTGGAGACGGTAGGCCGTACATACGCATGAACGCTGTTTTCGTTTCCTTATTGAGTTGAATGGAATTAAGTAGATGACATAAATATATACGCATAAATCTAGTATCATTATTATGTCATATATTTCATAATTAAATATTATATATACTTTATAATCATTCGTGAATGGTTAACGTGGGGAATGAATCTCATCGCGTCGTGGAGACGGTAGTCCGTAAGTACGCACGAGCGATGATATCATTCTCATGATCGTGGTATTGTATTGGAGTGTATGTATACTACTTCAGAATCAATATCACTTTAAAATAATCATATATATTTATTATGTACACCATTATACCCATCCAAGTAAGGTGGTGGTGGAAAATAGATTACACCACGGCGTGGAGACGATATTCCGTACGTACGCACGCGCGATGATTTAATTTTCCGTAGGATGGATAGATGGTGAAATATGATTGTTTCATACTTATAATAACATAACATTATATGAGTGATACTGATGTTATTACTTCATAATGAAACAACCTAAGAAGAAGAAGTGGAAGAAGAAATAAAGTTGAAAGAATCGGTAATGGACATTACCTCTTCTTTGAAGGACCTCTTTGAGTCCTCCTCTTAGGGCACTAAAATTGGTCTTTGAAAAAGACCATGACCTATAGGATGTTCCTAGGGAAGTGTATAAGAGAATTTGTCAGGGGTTGGCCGAGCTTGAAGGCTCAAAGTGGTGTGAGGAAGAGAGGGAGGAGGTTCCCTTTTATAAGGGAGGAGAGGGGCACCTTTGGAATAACTAAAACTATTATTTTATTATAAATCCAAATTCGGTTTTAAAAAGCTCCAAATTGATTTATTTAGAAGCTAAGGTGGGTATGTGTCTAAATCCTCTCATCCAATAGAATTTAGACAAGTTTAGGTTCCTATTTTAACCCTATCATTTAGATTTAACATTAAGTTAAATAATTTTACTTTTACCATGTCTTCTTGTGTTCTTATACTATAAGGTTAATAAATTTACTATAAGAAGCCAAACGAGCCCCAAGTTGTTTATTATTAATATATATAACCTTATCTATGTCATTTTGAAGAACCTTATATTTTTACAAATAAAATATCAATTAATAATATAATATGTTTTTTAAAATCTATTTTATGTCAATTTTGACACTATTTAGTAATTGATTTTTGTGAAAATCATAACAGAATGGTTAGTTCGAAAAAAGTTAATTAAATAAATACTAAAATGTCATATTAACCTATAAAATTAGTTTAATTCATAAAAAGTCTCAAATTACATGTATTTTGGTATTTATAACATCAATTATGTCAATATTTCATTAATAAGATAATTAGTGCATCATCTTTGTGTCATAAATAAATTAAATTATTTAATGTCCAAAAATTACAAATAAAATACCATTATGCAGGAAATATTTTTATATTTCTAATTAATATTTATGGTCGAATTTATTTTATTTATAACTCTATATTAAAAATTATATACTTATTAAACATTGATTTTAACTATTTTAACCCTTCTTTAAATAAATTAATAATAAATGTCCTAATCTAGTCCACGTGGGCCCAAATGGTCTTATTTTATTCCTAAGGTTGTTTTTGGTCAAATTACACTTATCCAATATAATTTGGACATGTGTTAGGGTAATAATAATATCATTTTTACCCTTAATTACCCTATTTACTTTTAACCGTGGTAAAAAAAGAAAAAATTTACTATTCACCAAAAATTATTTTCATCTCATTGAACCACATTTTACTTATTGATATCAACCGTTTCTCTCGGATTTTTGAAATTCCACTCACAGATGCGGTAAAATTAAGTTATATGAAAAATTCATTTTTTTAGCTACCACTTAGTGGTTTCACTATTCATCAAAAAATGAAAGTTTCCAGAAAAATACAAAAAATTAGGCCTAAGCTATATTTTATATTATGAAATCAAAAATGATGTCTATTTTACCAAATTCAAAACATATCAATTTCATTACTTAATTTAAAAATTAATTCCCGTCGTCAAAACAAATAGCGTGTTCTTAAGAGATAATAACTATCAGAAGATTGACACTTGTTTATGTCTGGTTTAAATGTGAAATTACATCCAATGACCAAAATTGTATTAAATTGTAAAAATATATTCGAAATATACTTTAAAACCACTAAAATTAATAATTTTTCACTATTAATTATTTCAATTAAAAAGGTTGTTTTTAATTAAAATTTAGTAATTTTCACTATTCATCTGAAAATGAATGTTATATGAAAAGTACCAAAATTTCACCCAAAGATAATTTTGATATTCCGAATCCAAAAATGAAGTCCATTTTAAAAAATAAAATTTAAAAAATTACAAAAAGTGGTTATTACTATTCATAACGACTAGTTTTAATAATATTTTAATAGCATATTGTTGTTTAGTGAAACTCGTTATTGTGTACAACACACGCTATCGAGGAAGGTCGCGATTGCGTGTAATGCAAGGCAAGTCAAGGATGCATTTTGTGCAAGCTCCTTTTGGTGTAGCATACAACACAATACATTAATGAAATTAAAAAGAATACTTTTCATAAAATATCGGGGTGTTACATTCTACCCCCCTTAAATTGAATTTCTCCCTCGAAATTCCTCAGGGTTATAAATGGTTTACTACTCGAAAGTTTATTTAATAGAAACCCACATAGTAAAAAGGAATACCAAAAAAAATCTTTTAAAAACAAAAGTATGAAATGTAACGGTTACCCAAATAAACTATTCGCTGGGTTTCCACATAGGTGAAAATATGAATATGGAAGAGAAATCTAACCATCATGTTCTGATGGAGAGTGGTATAGAACATGGCTATGGAAAATCCAGCAATCACAAAGCCATAAATTTTTGATGATCTAAGGTACCATCTGATTCATCAGATATAAGAGCACTAGGACAACATTTTTGGTTTTCAAAATCATTTCCCTAAAGTTGATGAAATTGGAATTAGAAGAAATACTTTCTTGATTTTGGTATAGTCTCACCGTTGGTCGTTCTTTAGACAATTTCCACTTCATCTCTAAAAGAAATGATGTTGAATTTCTCATTCATGATGTTTTAGAAGATCATGTGACAGAATTATGGGTCATTCCATCTGTCTCAAACAAAAGGTTAGAAAAGTTATCAAAACTTAAATAAGTCCATCTATAGTGAGATTAATCATATATGGTTACTAAAATGGACTTATACTTCATATATCATACTACTTAATATAATAAAACTAGTTTATACTAAACAGAGACTTCCTGTAGGACAGTGGTAGGCGATAAAGGCCAATCGCACTTCGGTTGTGGGTTCGATTCCCCCAGCCTTGTCCGACGCGATGGGTTGTCGCCCGTCCTGCAGGATGTCCTTTTTCTAAAACTACATTACTATAACATCAAAAAAAATTCTATCCTTAAACAATACTAACTTATTTCCAACATAATCCATTCCAATCTTTAGTCTTATCTAAAATACTTCGGTCCAAGCTCATAGTATAAGAAAATGACTACTTGAAATGTCATCAACCAAGCATGTGAATACCACCATTTATCCCCCATATATCTTGTTGGTCACATTCCAATCATGTGAATACCTTAATCATGTATTCTCTTGAAAAATGAATACCCATTAAACCTTAGTGAAAACATGAATGCTGTCAAAAGTTAACTCTTTCCACATACCAAAATCCAAAAATTCTATATACTCAAACCATGATATAACCTTCTCCTTATATCAGTCATGAGCTCATGAATACCATCAAACATTTAATTTTCTCCTTATCCCTTCATTATGTGAATATCATTTATATTCCAAAAATATATGAATAACCTTTAATGGATACTGGTACCATTAATCATACACTTTCAAAACTCAAGGAAAGACAACAATGTAACAATCCTTAGATGTCTCTTTATTCCATAGTACCATGAGATTACTTATACAACATTACACTTGATAAACATGTAATCATTCCACTACCTTTTTAAACCATTGACCGAGCTTCGACAATTCTTTCATCTCACATATCATTTGTAGTCTCTTCATCATCATCAACATAAATACTACCCATACGTACGTACTGATTCTCTTCATGAGACTTTCCCTTAGGGAATTAGTTTGCATAATGCCCATACATTCCACATTTAAAACATTTAACCATTGTTGATGTCGTAGCAATAACATTATCCTCATCCCTGTTGTTAACTGAACCTTTTCCTTTGCACTTACTGGCTTTGTGTCCTTCTTTTCCACACCCAAAGCATCTTCCAGTTCCTTTGAAACAATCTCCCCGATGCCTCTTCCCACATGATTTACATGAGGTAAATTGAACTTTCTTTCATCCATGATCACCATGAAACTCCATCTTTATCTTATTAGTCGAGTCATGAAACTTATCAAATTTGAGTTTATTGATCATATTATGAGATTGCTGATTCGACATAATAATGATGTTGGGACTTCCAAATCCCATTTCATTTGGTTTCTCATGAAGAATATCATTCCATTGTCCATCATATCCTCCATTATCGTGAATCATCTTGTTTCCAGCCATTTTCTAAATCCCAAAAAGAATAGTGTGAGAGGAAAAATTCATAATAAAGGGGGAGTAACTTCAATATCTAACATCTTATGTTTAATATAATATCGTTACCATAATTCTAGGACTATAACCTATACATATACATAACCTTAGGGACATCCCAAGACATTCCTTAGAAATATATCTGGGGATATCACTAACGTTTTTGCATCATAGTTTCCAAAGGTTGACTAAACATTTCCTCTGATACCAACTGTAGAGACCCGAAGCTTAACGTACAAGGACATTAAATTACTTTTGCGGAATACTTAGTACATAACAAAAACACACACACAAGGATGGTAATAGTTTAGTGTCTTTGGAAACTCGAAATATAATCTTCTAATAATGGTGAAAGATCTTCAAAATCTACCATAAAGATCTTCCTTTTTTTTACCTAAAACCTTTATTTATATACTGGGGAAAAGAAAACATAAAAGGGTGAGCTCAAATGCTCAGTAAGGGTAAAAAAAAGAAATATCAATCACATCATATTAATAAGGACATAACATTTTGGGAATCCTAACCTGCAAAAGAGATCATAATATCATAACATGGGATAAATCATAGTAGTGAAATGTAATCCCAATAATCATAACTTAAAACATGTAACTTTGTGGAATACACACATAATCATAGAGCATCATTTCTTATTAGTCAAGACTCATTTCCAAGACTATCTCAGTGGACAAAGTCTATTTCTGAACTGAGTTCACTTCTTGTTTCAGTCCTGTTTCACTAAACCGGTTAAACCTGCCGTTCCAGCCATGTCTATCTCATGAGATATAAAATCTTTACCCAATGCATTGAAGGGAGATAAAGGTCCCAACCATCTCATAATGATACCATTCTTATGTGTGCCACAAAATCATAAACTATACATCATATCATAACCCATGTAATAAAAATGAGAATATTAAACATCGTGACATCATAAAACAATTCATATAAGATAAATTAATTCATAAAAATAATTCCACCACAACATAATAAAATCAATGTAATAATAGGGATATAAACAAATCCCTTTATTATATTATATGGAAAGTAATTTTGATAAAACACTTGAACTCCATTCTTGAGGAAAATATCCTTTCTACTTCAAAAACACTTTTCCTTTCTTAAGATTTCATACAATTCTAAACTAAAGAAGTTGATTAAAAATAAACATGAAAAATTGTAAGGGAATCTTCTTGGAAATAATGTTTTTAAAAAAATCCATTTATGCCGTATAAGTTAAAAGAAAACATTCTTCTCGTACTTTTGTCGGAAAAGTCAAAAAGTACCTCGTACGAAAAACGACAAAATATTCCTTTCATATCTTTTACTAAAAACTCACCGAAGGGTAAAATTGGAATAAACTATTGTATAATGATGTAAATATTACATATTGAGGAAACATGGATGTGGATGATAAAATTCACCCCAGTAAATTCCAAAGTATAAACAATCTTGGATAAAAATGAGATTGTGATATTTCCCTTAACTTAGGTCCGATTTGCTTTGTAAGTGTCCTAAAATCCTGTATAATGATTTAAATAATTTCATTTACTTATTTTAGAATCATAATAATTGTTATGATATCATATATGGTTCACTAATGACTTTATTTTACCCATTCTTTTCTAAATTCCATGTTAAAGAGCGTTTTGGGTAAAATCATTTCATTTGTCATCTATGTTTTGACTTGTAATTATTCATATGATTACATAGATCATGATTACTTAATTACATAATATAAAACATAATATATATTCAGAATATACATATATATAATAGATCAGTAAATGGAAAGAAATACACCGTTCATGGAGATGGTATGCCGTACGTACACATGAACGCTGTTTTTGTTTCCTTATTGAGTTGAATGGAATTAAGTAGATGAAATACATATATACACATAAATACAGTAACATTATTATGTCACATATTTCATGATTACATATTATATATACTTTATGATCATTCCTGAATGGTTAACGTGGAGAATGAATCTCATCGCGTCTTGGAGACGGTAGTCCGTACGTACGCACGAGCGATGATATCGTTCTCATGATCGAGGAATTGTATTGGAGTGTATGTATACTATTTAAGAATCAATATCACTTTACAATAATCATATATAGTTATTATGTACACCATTATACCCATCCAAGTAAGGTGGTTGTGGAAAATAGAATACACCACGGCGTGGAGACGGTATTCCGTACGTACGCACGCACGATGATTTAATTTTTCTTAGGATGGATAGATGGTGAAATAGGGTTGTTTCATACTTATAATAACATATCAGTATATGAGTGATACTGATGTTATTACTTCATAATGAAACAACCTAAGAAGAAGAAGTGGAAGAAGAAATAAAGTTGAAAGAATCGGTAACGGACATTACCTCTTCTTTGAAGCACCTCTTTGAGTCCTCCTCTTAGGGAACTAAAATTGGTCTTTGAAGAATACCAGTACCTCTAGGATGTTTCTAGGGAAGTTTAGAATAGAATTTGGCAGAGGTTGGATGAGATTCAAGGCTCAAAGTGGTGCGAGGAAGAGAGGGAGGAAGTTCCCTTTTATAAGGGAGGAGAGGGGCACCATTGGAATAACAAAAACTATTATTTTATTATAAAGTCAAATTCGGTTTTAAATAGCTAAAAATTGATCTATTTCAAATATAAGGTGGGGATGGGTCGAAATAATCTCATCCAATAGAATTTAGACAAGTTTTGGTTCCTATTTTAACCTTATCATTTATATTTAACATTAAGTTAAATAATTTTACTTTTACCATGTCTTCTTGTGTTCTTATATTATAAGGTTAATAAACTTACTATAAGAAGCCAAAAGAACCCCAAGTTATTTATTATTAATATATATAAACTTATCTAAGTCATTTGGCCGAACCTTAGATTTTTAGGAATAAAATAACAATTAATAATATAATATTTGTTTTAAAATCTATTTTATGTCAATTTTGACATTATTTAGTAATTGATTTTTGTGAAAATCATAACAGAATTATTAGTTCGAAAAAAGTTACTTATAACAATAATAACATGTCATATTAACCTATAAAATTAGTGTAATTCATAAAAAGTCTCAAATTACATTTATTTTGGTATTTATAACATCAATTATGTCAATATTTCATTAATAAGATAATTACTGCATCATCTTTGTGTCATAAATAAATTAAATTATTTAATGTCTAAAAATAAGAAATAAATTACCATTATGTAGGAAATATTTTTTTCTTTCTAATTAATATTTATGGTCGAATTTATATTATGTATAACACTATATTGAAAATGATATACTTATTAAACTTTGATTTTAACTATATTAACCCTTCTTTAAATAAATTGATAATAAATGTCCTAATCTAATCCAAGTGGGCCTAAATGGTCTTATTTTATTCCTAAGGTTGTTCTTGGTCGAATTAAACTTATACAATAGAATTAGGACATGTTTTAGGGTAATAATAATATCATTTTTACCCTTAATTACGCTATTTACTTTTAACCGTGGTTAAAAAAATTAAATAGTTACTATTCACCAAAAAATATTTTCATCTCATTGAACCAAATTTTAGTTACTGACATCAACCGTGTCTCTCAGATTTTTGAAATTCCACTCACATAAGCGGTAAAATTATGTTTTATGAAAAATTCATTTTTTTAACTACCACTTAGTGGTTTCACTATTTATCAAAAAATGAAAGTTTCCTGAAAAATACCAAAAATTAGGCCTAAGCTATATTTTATATTATGAACTCAAAAATGATGTCTATTTTACCAAATTCAAAACGTATCAGTTTCATTACTTAATTTAAAAATTAATTCCCATCATCAAAACAAATAGCGTGTTCTTAAGAGATAGTAACTATCAAAAGATTGACACTTGTTTATGTCTGGTTTAAATGTGAAATTACATCCAATGACAAACATTGTATTAAATTGTAATAATATATTCTAAATATACTTTAAAACCACTAAATTTAATAATTTATCACTATTAATTATTTTGATTAAAAAGGTTGTTTTTAATTAAAATTTAATAATTTTCACTATTCATCAGAAAATGAAAGTTATCCGAAAAGTACCAAAATTTCACCCTAGCTAATTTTGATATTCCGAATCCAAAAATGAAGTCCATTTTGAAAAAAAATTTACAAAATTTCAAAATGTGGATATTACTATTCATAATGGCTAGTTTTAATAATATTTTAATAGCATGTTGTTGTTTAGTGAAACTCGTTATTGCATACTACACACGCTATTGAGGAAGGTCGTGATTGCGTGTAATGAAAGGAAAGTCAAAGATGCGTGTTGTGCAAGATCCTTTTGGTGTAGCATACAACACAAGACATTAATGAAATTAAAAAGTATATTTTTCATAAAATCCAGGGGTGTTACAATTATGGTTCTAAATTTTATTTTATATAGGAAGTGTTAGTATCCATTTTTATGATGTGGGTTTATATGAATGAAATATTCAAGTATTAATCTTTTAACACCCATGATGAATTTCTAGGGTGAAATTAATTTCAAGGGGGTAGAATGTAACACCCCGAGATTTTGTGAATAATATTTTTTCGAATTAACTAATCTTTTCGATATTTTTCATTTCACATGACAAAAGAAATAGTTATATATATATATATATATTAAAACACTATGTTAAAAATTCTTTTCACATGAAACTGACTTGACTTACATTTCACCCAAAACCAACTTGGCTTGCGCTACAGGCAACACCGAATTGGCATACCATACACGCACCATTGAGTTTCTATAAAACAAATATATATATATATATATAATTAAATTATATAATTATAACCCTTCCATTAAATATAGTTAGATGAATATTAATATTTTCTAAAATTGTTTTATATAAATAAACCATATTGTTAATGAAAGATATGATTTTTGGTAAAGTCCTTCTATGTTTAAAAACTTCATTTTCTTGAATGAAACACTTCTAAAAATGAATGTAATTTTAGAAACATTTAGAAATCAAATTTGATAAAATAAACATCATTTTTGATTTCAGATCTTCAAAATTTTCTTAGGATGAATTTTTGGTAATTTTATGAAAAGTTTCAATTTTTGATGAATTGTGAAAAATACAGCATAATTAAAAACTGACTTTCTCATTTAAGGAATTATTTTAGTTTAAATTAATTTCAAAGTCACAATAAATAAATAATACTTATATTAAAAAAATTTGGTCATTAGAGTCATTTTTATAATAAAATTAGATATAAAATAATTATTGAACTTTTGGGCGTCTCTTTTATCCACCACAAAACCACAATTATGGGTTTTGAAGTAAACATAATTTTACAGGTTATGTGAATTTAATTTTTAATAATATACATACATGGTTGTAATTAGTATGAAACTTGTTTTCTAATAGCATAAGAATATTTTTTTGAATAGTAACTTTTGAATTTTATTTACCGTGGTTGAAGGTAAATAGGGTAATTAAAGGTAAAAATATTATTATAGTAATATAAAATTACCCTAACACTTATCACGATTTCACTGAATAAATTTTTTTTGACCCAAATAAAATTTAGGTAAAAAATATGATCCTTTTAAGCTACTTGTGTTAGATTAAGACATTTTTTATATTTTATTTAAATAAGATCTAAAAGAATCATATTCAACATTTAATCACTAAAATATTTTTTATATAGGGTTATAGATAAGGTAAATTATACTATAATTGTTTATTTGAAATATAGTAAATTTATCTTCATAATTATAATTTATTTTTTATTTTTAAAGAAGAAATAACTTAAATAAAGGCTTGTATAATAATGAAGTAGTAATTGTTTAATTAATTGTAATATCAAATAAATGATATTAAAAATATTAATATAAATTTAATATTACTTAATTAATGAGATAAATAGAATTTATAGATAACTTATATATGTTAGTTATATGATCTTAGTGTTGTTTCAAGGTTATAATTTTGATTTTTTATTTTTAAAAATGAAAATATTGAATAGTATCAAAATTGAGACAAATGATACTTTAAAATAAATTAGATTGAATTAAAAGTTATAAAATTACTAAAATTATACGGGTTTTCCAAATAATGTGGATAGTGTCCAAGTTTCATAAATGATCTGATTGGGGTTATTTTGGTAGTTCATAGTAAATATATTAACTCTATAGTGTAAAAAAATAAGTTCTCACAATAAAAGATAAATTGTTTAACTAAGGGTTAAAGCCAAAAGATAAGGATAATTTTATAACCTAAAAATGTCTAAAAGTCATTTCATGATGCTATTTGTTCCCCTAATAATCTAATACTCGAATAAAATAACTTTGGATCAAATTTTAATTGAAAAATAATTTATATTAATTTTATATTTTAGGAATTTCATAAAGTTTCCTCCCCTCTTTTATAAAAGGAAATTTCTCTTTATCTTTAATTAACACATCTAAAATACTTTTTATGAGACAAAAACTACAAATTTACCCTCCTGTATTCTCCCACTATTTCCTACGGGCTATAATTTGGGAATAAATCTATATTATAGAGTCCTTTTGTAACAGTCATTAAGAGATACTTGAAAAAGAGGTAATTGTTTTATCACATCTTCCAAAGTTTTTTTCTTGTTAAACTTATTCTTTCTAATTTTTTCTATAACAAAGTAATTAATATAGTTTATAATATATGATTATATTTTTTTTATTATGGGGAATCCATATTCATCCATATACCCATCCTACGAGAAACAATATCACCATGCGTGTGTACGTACGAATTACCGTCTCCACGCCATGATGTAAAATATTTTTCATGTATACATTATTTACATGGGTATAAAGATGAATAAAATGAATTTAAATAATAAATATGACATAATATTTTTTATAATATTTCATATTCCTACCAATTCCCTATCCTTTAATAACATGGAATGATATCATTGCTCATGTATATGTACGACATACCGTCTCTATGACGTGATAAGATTCATCTTTCACGTTCACCATTCAAGGATGATTATAAATATATATTTTTAATAAATATTAAATATATGATATAAAATTATACTATATATATATATTTATATATATTTATGTACATATATTTCATTCACTTATTTCTATTCAATACGATAGGAAAACAGAAACAACATTCATGCATACGTACGACCTACCTTCTCAATGAACCGTATATTTAATTTCAAATATTTCTGAATTATATATATTTATATTCTTAATATATAAGATATATAAATTATGTTATATAATAGTAAATTATTTAAATCATTGTCTATGTAATACGATCAAGAATATCATGTTAAAACACGTATGATAAAGAAAGCGATTATTACCCAAAATGTTGCTATAACTTGGAAATTATTATTAAAAGGGTAATATAATGTGATAAAAGAATAATATATGACATCATAACTATTTTTATTATTCTTTAATATGTTAATAATTTTTTTAAAACCATTATACACGAGTTTCAGATACATACAAATATTATCAGACTTAAGGTAAGGGAATTCCGTCTCACTTTTAATTTTCATGAGATATAAGCCATGTTCACCACCAGTCTCTTGTGTGTGGTGTATTTGCTCCGAAAATTATATTTAATATCATGATTATGTTTATTTTAATTTAATTTAAAGAGTAAATTTATGATATTAGGCATATTATTAAAATTTTCAAATTGGTATGGGATACTTTGAATGTTTAAAAAATTAATCCTTTCTCCATTTAAATATTCTTGGTATTATCATACATATTTATTTATAGATATATAAAAGATTATAAATTAAATTTTATGAGTATTTTTATTTTCATTCAAATATTTTAAAAATGAACATTTCTAATGTTTTATGTAAGGTATTTTTGTGTCACCTTTATTTCAATGAGACACGTGCCTCATATAGTATGTGTTTCTTATACGTGGTGTATATACTACCCATGAATATATTTTTTGTGTATTATCTTGAAGTTTTTTATAATTCCATATTATTATTATTTATTTCTTATATGGGGATACAATTTTATTTATTATAATGTTATGAGTTTTGATTTCATAATCTATTCCATATTTGGGATTATTTTGTATTAAGTCTCCGTTGAGTAGTATTTATTTGTGTCCACGTATTCTAAAAATGTTTTCATAGAATGTTTTATTATTATCCTATAGATTTTTAAATTAAATTTTATCCATTTTGACTTTTTACTACATGGTTTGAATTGAATCTTTCTTTCACTTTTGAAAGGACGTACTTTTTGACTTTTCCAGAAAAAGTATGAGAAGAATGTTTTATTTTATATTATATGGAATGAAATGATTTTTATGCTTTAATAATGATTTTTCCATTGAATATTACCCTAAAATCTTTCATGTTTAGTTTCAAATTAATTTTTTTATTTTCAAAATTGCACGAAATTTTAAGAAAATAAAACTGTTTTAGTAAAGAAAGGATATTTTACTCAAGTACTATTCTAAATGATTTTCATGATTCCTTAACACAATTTCAAAGTGGTTTCAATGAAATGAGTTTTTGAATTTTTTTTTATCTTTTTCATGTTATTTGATAGAAACATTAATTATCCAAGTGATATTTCAAAATTATTCCCCACCTATGATGACATACTTTTTTATAGTTCAAGAATACAATTCATATTCTTTTTGTGAATGGTTTATGTTTTGATGGAATGATGTTTATGAAACCCCACATCTTTTCCTTGGGTATTATTTAAATTAAATGAGTATAAAACTTGTATCTTTTCTACAGGTTATGATATGATTACCTCTTTATAAATCCCATTTTATTTTTTGGGTTATGTTTATGATAAATGTGTTATGTTTTTGTGAAACTTGTATGTATGATTTCATTATGAGATGGGTGTGACCTATATCTCCCTTCAATGTATTGGGTAAATATTTTTATCTCATAAGATAAACTAATACGGTCTTGGGAGTGAAACTTTACTCTAAGATGCCTATGGGAGTGAACCATGACTACTAAGATTGTATGAGGAGTGAACTCATGCTATTAAGATGACCATGAGAGTGATCCACGACTATAAATATGGTATGAGGAGTGAACTCATTATTCTAATATGGCCATGAGAATGAAATATGAGTACTAAAAGGTTATGAAGAGTAAACTCATGCTTCAAATATGGCCATGGGAGTTAACCATGACTACAAAGAAGGTATGTGGAGTGAATCCATACTACTAAGATGGTATTGGATGCGATGCCTTAGCTAGTATAAAAATCAATATATGGTTATGTATCTTCCAAAATTCTATGTTTTATTCTATTGTTATGATTTATTGACATATATACTTTATTTCATTATGATTCATTACTTATGAACTCCCATTACTTATTCCATGATTAATTTTTATGATCTTTGTTATACATGGTATGATCTTCCATTTTCATGATCATGTTATCAAACCATTATGTTCATGATTATTCTTATATATCTCCCTTGCTTACCCTTAATGATCATTTTAGATCACCCAGCTCTTATATTTATTTTCCACAAGTTAAAAAGAATGGTTTTAGGTAGAATTACTAAAGGCGGAGATCTTTATGGGATATATTGAAGATCTTGCACCAAGATAGAAGATTTTGTTCCCATGTTTCTAAAGACACTTAATGATTATGATCCCCAAATTTGTATTATTATAATGTACTGAATATTAATCTAAAATGATGTAATAACCATGTATGTTAAGCTAGGTTCACTGTAGAAAATTTGGTATTATATTGGTCCTCCTATTGATCCCACTAATATGCATGTGTCCATGTTTTTGCAGCATATATGGCTTCAGCAGAGATGTTTCCCAATTTTCAAGGGGGGGATTCAACCTATTCTTCCCAATCCATCTTGGATACCATGGACTCTTCCTACTATTAAATTATCGATAGGGTATTTAGGGATAATTACATCTTCTTTATCAGATAATGGATCTATCAAGTGGATATAATTGAAAAAACTATATTATTATTATTTATCTGATGTGGATTCTCATTGGTGGGGTGGTATTTGTTAACTCATTTGACTGGATGGTGAATATATATTTAATGAGGGAGTTACTAAGCCTTGAAGAATCTAAACCAACTTAGGGATTATAAATGATTCTTTCTCCAATTCCTTTTTCATTCTACACAAATTATATTGATTTTTGGAAAAATTTTGTAACGTCCTCACTCAATCATTAGGGTCTAATATAGAAGGTAACATAACCTCATATGAATCTACCCATATGAAAGAGGATATAAACTAGTAGAGAGGGTCTGATTCTTCCAGTAGGGAGACTACGCCCTCAGTATCATTTCACAAGATCAATAATAAATCCTAAATAATAAAATAAATCACCATAGTGAATATGGAAAAAGTAAATAACGGAATACATTCCATACAGTAATAGGTATATCCCAAATTGATATGAATGTACTATGTACAATATAACATATAGATAAATAATTAAACAACATGGTCCTTTAAAGTCTATCCTGATCTACTACTAGCTCTACTCTCTTTTGATCAACCATCAACCACAATGCTCATATCCCTAACTGGATCTCTAGTCGTGAAATCTACAAGCACACCGAAATGATAGAGTAGGGTATGAGTATAAGGATCCATAAAGAAACTATTAATTCATTATTAAACTAGTTTTCTCAAGTATATGAGTTTATACCATAATAATAATAATTAATGTTAAATAAGTAAATAAACATAAAATAAAAAACTGAGTAGTCATGCACTATCCAAGCCACAACAAAAACCCCGACTATACCTAATTCATCTCTATACTGGAAGGATAATATTATTATGTAATACAAGATCAATGGACAACCGCAAAGATTGAAACCCCATATCTAAGAAGTCTCTAGGCAACTTTTCAAATTAGTCCCTCAAACTATTATATCCCAGCTCAAACATGTGTCAGGCCCCCAAACCATCATGGACCTACCTTGTGCCTAAGTCCATCACCGTAGCTATCTCAAAAAATGCACACTCTCCCATTGAGAGATAAAAAATAAATTATTTACACCTATATCAAGTAATAATAACAACAACTATAGAATGGAAACAAAGATCACCATTTAAAGCATACTTGGTAGGAATAACATATCACTAAGGGAAAAATAGAAGAAACACATAACAACATGTGACCATAATCAAACATGACAACACGATACTCTATAAATACACATGGAATCAAATACCACAACAAGAATCATAGTCCACACACACACAAACACACCCACATGTGATTATAATGAAGTTCAATTATTAATTATTCAAAAACATAAATTATAATATGAAAACATTTTTAATAAAATTCCAAGAAGTAAGGGACTTCTTACCTCATAGTGGTTAATGAAAATGTTAGGTTTTTTAAGGCATTGTCACTCGAAAAATGTTCGCACACCAACTAGAACAAAAGAATCCTCAAAGGACTCTAAGGATTGGTTCTAAATTGTCATGAAAGGGGTTTTTGAGTAGGGTAAGGAGAAAAATATAATGGTTAGAACCAATTATTCCCATGGTATAGCTATTATAAAACCTAAAGCCCCATTTGAAGGCTTATTATAATTCAAGGAGGACCCACAACACAAATAGGTGTATATGGAATGGATACATATAGAAAACTACCACCAAAGTATAGGATATACTACCATGGTGTACGGATTCATTGGGATAAGACCGCCACAATGAAGGAATGACGATGGCATCATAAACTCTATGTTATCTAAACACCACGATTGTAGGATGAGGCAATATGGTGCGGAATGCACTAGATAATGACCTCCACGATGCAATTAAGGAAACTATAGTGTAGAACTATAACGAGTCATTATATAATACACTATAAATCTAATTATTACTATGTGAAGTCTCTCATCTATCCCTTCAAAGTTCTGGAATGATACCGAACAAGGAAAGGAAAAAATTGTATATGTAGGGTTATTATCCCTGATCTAGCACATTTGAGAAACCGTCATTTAAGAGATTTTGAATTTTATATTTAATTCAAAATTTACAGATATAAATTAATTCAGAATGAAACCATTAATTACAATCATAATAGACTATTAAAGAGGTTTAACTCCCAAAGGCTGAGTTATAGACAATCCATCTTTAACTCATGTGGAGATGATATTTGTGGGGTTGTCTAAGCTACTATAATGTAACCTCCTCAAACCAGTCCTCCACAGCGAGGGATTCAATAGAAATTACCACTAGGTGGAATTGTTACTGTGTATAAATTTATCATGATCCATAGAATCTATTCCATATTCCTACTACAGTGTATCTATTTTACCATGGAACAACATCTTTATCTAAAACATAGGTAGGAGGATTATAAAACAACCACCCCTAATTTGGCCAGAAAGATTCAAACATCCCATTAAACCTTCCCTAACATCTTAATGGCGCAAAATCCACTACCAAAACGTGGCCCAACTCAAGATCAAGAAGGAAAATAAAGAATATAATGTTTTTTTAAATTTGAAAAATTTCTGGGGGTTATAACTCTCCCCTCTTAAAGACTTATAATCCATAATAACCATATCTCAGGTCCTTGTTCAAACAACATGGGATGCTATGTTTGAGCATGATTCTATCACTCCAAAGTTTCCTCCTTGATCTACCCATGATTCCATTGAATCAGGACAAGTGGTTCTATATTTTCAATGAGTAATTTATCACTATGGTCTATAATACATATCAGATGTTCCTCATAAGATGTATCTAGTTCCAACAAAACATCCTCATAGTATATGACATACACATAATCAAGAACATAACTATAGAACTGTGAAACAAAATGAACATTTTTTATACCTCAGTGTTGATAATTAATTTCTATATTATATTTTTCTATCCCAACCTATTTGATGATCATGAAGGGTCCTAGAAACCATGGTTCTAGTTTTATTTTCTTCCTTAGATGTCACTATATTAATATAGGATTCAATCTAAATAAAACATGATCACCCATAGAGATCACTGAAGGTCTTATCCTATGGTCTGAATATGATACTTCTGTACTCTGAGTGGTGATAAACCTATTGTAAATTATATTCACTCTCTCATTGTTCTCCTAAACCAAACTAGACCCCACAACCACTACCTCATGATTTCATAGTGGTGGATGACATGACTTCCATTAAGGATACTCATATGGTGTTATCTAAATCAATGTTTAGTAAATGTTGTTGTATGAGAACTCCACTAATTATATATGATCGTATCTTTCTATAATGATGTCTAGAAGTCATGATATATGAATATATTAAAATATTAACATTGTTTTCTCAGACTGTCTATCTCTATAAGGATGGTACATTTTGTCCAACATTAACCGAGTTTCAATGGAATTCTACAATCACTTCCAAAAAAAAAAAATTTAAAATGTACATATCTATATGAAATAATTATCATGGGAATTCCCTGTAAGAATTTTATCACATGGATATAGGACATTCCCATATCATCCACTGATTGAGTCACTAAAATTTATAAAAAGTGGACAGCTTTTGTCATTCAATCAATAATCACATGAAAAAACATGATTTATAGGGTCTTGGGTAACCCCATAAAAATTTATATTATTAATATACTATAAATTTCATATAAGAACTATTTGTGGCAGGATCAAACTAGTAGGATTCCAGTGCCCAACCTTTACTCTCTATCAGGTAAGGCATTAAGATAAAAACTACGAGATGTCCCTATTCATTCAATGCCACCAGAACGGTCACCTAAATTCATTGTACATCATCATCATAGAAGAATATACCACCCAGATCAAGGTATGGAAATATATTATTCACTCATATATGTTTGAATAAGATACTACTAGTCTCCCATGTACCATGATCATATCAACATCATGCAAATCCCACCTAGGTATCAGGTCTACTTCTGGAAGCTATTCCCACATCACATCACACTCTGGGTCTGAATCCTATCCATCCTCCACCATGTCTACAAGTGAGTATATGATCAATAAAGGGTAAAAAGTCATCGATCTGTGATCCTTAGAAGCATCTATCCTTCGTTCGTCAAATAAGATCATCAAGCACCAATTCTACTCTAAAGAAATATCCCCAAACTCATGATTTACCTTCATGTTATGACTAAGATCATCCAAAACTACCTTAACATTACTTAGTGAATAATTAATAAAATTTTCAATTATTTTTAGGGACTCCACCCATCACCACTATCATTGTTTGAAGTCCCACTACATGAAGATACAATTAAGGATCTTGTGGATCATGTAAAAAACAAATGTATAACCAATGAGATAGTGTTTATTGAAATTTAAAGAATGGATCAAAACATTAAAATATAATTCATGAGTTGAGTAATTACTCTAGTGGTGTTATAGATGATGTAAAAGATAGTCTACTATATTCTCCCACTACATTAGTACTTATATCAAACCAACAACTTATTAATTACAGTATAATGCATAACTAATCTCAAGATCATGGTGTATCAATATTGGATATGTATTTAACCCCCTATTTAAAACATGGAATGCCTCCTTATACTGGTTCAATGACTATAACTTCACTCCCTTATTCATCAATTTTTCATAAGTTATAAAATTCAGGAGAAGACTAGGATAAATATTCTGTAATACCTTGTTAAACCCAAAAATTTCTGGATCTCAAACACATTCTGAGGACGTGTCCAAGAAATACCTAGCACATATTTTTATGGGTACATGGTTATCCTTTTAATAGTTACAAATTACCCAAATTATTTTACCTCCCAAATCTAGAAGTCACACTTTGAGAGATTGGATTAAATCCAATGTGCCTAAAGAATACACATGAATATCCAGAAGTTTCAATCTTGTTGATCTAGTGTCAATGAGTGGATGGGGATTTCAACGAAAAACACCATGAAGAAATTGTTTAGATATGGGTGAATTATCTTGTTACTGAGGTACCCGAACAACATTGATGTATTCATCTACCCAAATGATACCATTGAGTACTCAAACAACCCATAATTATTATGAATGTCTGTTTTTGGAATTTCCTCCTCTCTAACTCACAATTGGTGATAGCCCGATCAAAGATCAATCTTGAAGAACCATTGAGACCCTCATAATTGATTGAAAAGATCATAAATCATAGAATAAGTATATATGTTATTCATCATCAACTATTTCAAATTTTGATAATCAATACAAAGTATAAGACTACTATACTACTTGGAGAATAATACAGGTGCACCCCATGGTGACGTAATCAGCCAGATGATTCCCTTCTTCTCCAAGTCTTATAGCTGCACCTTAGGATCCTAAATCTTGGTTGTAATCATATGATATAGTGGTATAAAAATATGTTTCACACCCCTCAAGATATTAATCTCAAATTCAACAACTCTATCAAGTCGAAGTCCTATGAGGTTGTCTACAAAGACATCCTAATAGGGGTCCATGACTAGAGGAAGATTATAGGGGTATATCAATGATATTTATGATAGGTATAGGCCTTCCATATATTCTATAATCATCCTAATATGATTCATGTCTGGTCCAACTCTGTATGTTCCAAATTACCACTCCTCAATTATCACATATCCCTATCCCCTAAACGAATTAAAATATACCCATCAACAGTAGAAATCAATGCGATCTTAGAAGATGGTCATAAAATCCATGTGGGGGATCAAATAAAAATTTATTATCTCAAGAATAATTAATTTACATAGGTTTCTATATCAAGTGATGAATATTGGAGACTATGGGAATTACTGATGATGGTCCACTCTCATGCCTAATAGTGTGTCAAGGGAGATGGAATCAAAGGATAACATGGTTTGTAGGTCAAGTATAGCAAAACATTTTAATCATATTTAATAATTAGAAGAAAAAATATCAAATAAGGAAGTAGATAGAGTATATGTGATTAAAATGATACCTATAATTGTAGATGAACCCTTTCCACCATCTAATAGTGTGTGATCCGTAGTGGACATATGACCTTCCCTAGCTCCTCAGTCCTTTCCCTAAGATGTGTGACTAGTATTAGATCACTAATAAGAACCTCAAATAGATACATAGGTCAAAGACCATGCTTTTTATCCACATCTATGGAAACATGACCTCAAGGATCTATGGAAAAACTACTAAAGATGTCCCACATTACCATACTATTGACACATACTCTGAGGTACTGAGATGGTCCTATGGTAATGTCTCACCTTCCAATAGGTAAAACACTATGGGTCAGATCTCGAGGGAACTTAAGAAGATGAAATATAATACACCTACATTATAGTTCATTATTTCACATCCCAAATATTCATCTTCCAACTATTATAAATGGTACTCTGCATAGCAACATGAGTTCCACCTGACTGAGCACTATAGGGTGGAAGAAAACTATCTTATCAAAACTCCTCTATGGCCTCCTCATTATCTTGGTCCTTTTAAAAATATATTATTTTTTATCTAAGTATGGGATTCATACCTAATACATAATATTGGAATGATGTCCGTTCTCAGACATCCTGGCCTTCTATGACTCATTATCGATCAAAAGTGGTGTGATGTGTAGAAGCCAAAAAAATGATGAGAGTAGTTATATACCATCATGGAGCCCTACTATAGTTCCATGAACTCCTATGATTGGTTGAGATTCAGTGTGTCATGGTATAACTCTGAAACAATTCCTTTAAGGCTCCCATGATATCTCCTCTCATCATCCATCCAGAACCATGACTCCCCACCAAAGCCTGGTGGGCCCGTATATGACGAACAGTTCCATATTCACCTTCCTATCCATTGGAACCTCAATGAAGTTGAATATTAACTCAATGATATCCACCCAATCCTCATAATTAAATGGACTTTTGGTATCATGACATACTGGAGGATGTTGAATCTAAAAATCCTCAGTCTAGTCTATAATGGATCTCGGTGGTGGTTGGAATGGAACCGCTACCTACACCACTGGGGATAGTGCATGAACATGATCAGGAGCACCGTCTTCCTTAGCCAGAAGTCCCACCAAAATTTTATGATGGGATATCTTCTGCAATATAAGTAACATTAGAAAAATTAATAGGTCCTAACTAGTATAGGGGATCACACAATGTTTTCCTAGGAGTCTACCCTCATCCCACTGTATACCCTCCTATAACCGACCATCATCTCCCCCAGAACATTATTCACATGAATTATTTACATACTAAAAAAACATAATGATTAGTTCATTTATTTTAATTATAGAAAAGATATATCACTACAATATTTCAACACATATATATCATGTAGGGAGAAACTATCCAAAATAGATAGTAGAAATTAATACATGTTATTAATGAACTATAATAAAATAAAATAATAGATATATACATGTAATGTGAACATATTTTCCTTGACATGATGCAATAACATACCCTTAATCTCAAAAATAATGTGAAAAAATAATGCGCATCACCTATGTTGAATTTAATATATGGTAATTTCAAAACATAACTTCACACTTTATGGAAGCCCAAAATTCCACTACATAGTGCTAGAAAGTTACTATTATAGTTACCCTACCTGAGTCCCAAACATTTTATCTATTTTATACCATTTCCCAAATCAAGGAATAGATAAACAACAAGCTAGTAAGTCATGGTGGTTCTGATATCATATTGTAACATCAAGATAAGAACCACCAGGTCTGATGTGGAAGGTCACTTGACCACATATGTGTTTCCCAATATGCAAGAGTCCTCTGACTAATAGGGAGGGTGTGAGTCCATTAGTGGAGATACTATACCCCCATTACAATGTCACATGTTCAATAATAAATCATTAAAAATACAATAAATATCCAAAGTGAACATGAAGAAACTAAATAATGACAAACATATCATAAAAAATAAGTAGTTCACAAAGTGACAAACATGTCCAAAGTATAATACAATAGGTAGATAAATATGTAAACAATCTTATACTCCATATAAAACCCTAGTTCACTACCATATATATTCTCCATAATTTTACCATCCACTATAGGGAACATTCCCTTTGATAGATATCTAGTGATGACATCTATAAGTACACTCAACTTCTAGAGTAGGGTCTGAGTATAAGACTCAATAAGACACCACCAATGCATATTTAACCTACAATTCTCAAGTATAAAAGTGTATTTAATAATAATAATGAATTTATAATATTAAAATAAATATACACCCCAAAATTGAGCAGTCTTTCAGCGACCAAGCCACTACAACCCTTGAATATACCTGCTTCAACTCCGTATTGAGAGGATAATCATAGTATTTCATAAAAGATAATGGAACATGAAATAAGATTTAAATCATATCTATATATATACATAAGGTATTGATTTGTATCAGGACCCCACACTATCATATCCTGGCTCCAATGTGGTTTAGGCCCCCATACTATCATACCCCAATCTATATCCTGAGTTATGCTTATACCATTATTCACCAGATTATTTGACTTGGGTAAGGCCCCTAGAGAATTATTCACCCACCCTATGCTCTAGTCCATCTCATCATCAACTAAAATCATGCACACTCTCCCAGGATGGGATAAACAATACATGCCATCAATATATCTCAAGTACTAATAACAACCACCAAGTAATGGAAACACACAACACATGGTAAGTCATTCTAGGAAAGAATACCAAATCATCATGAGAAAATTATTAGAAAAACATAAAAATACTCAAGGAATAAAATATCACAAAATGTCTCATGAGACACACATTCATCCAAATGTGATCAAAATCATTATAATTTATAAATAATTCCAACATATAAATTATAATATGGAAACATTTGTAAGAAAATATCCAAATGTAAGGAACTTACAACCTCACAGTTGTGAATGTCAATTTCAAGGTTCATCAAAGGAATCATAACCCTATCAACATTCCTACACCAACTAGAACACAATCACTATCCAAGGACTCCTAGAACTGGTTCTAAACCAACAGGAAAAGGGTTCTTTAGGATGGAAAGAAGAATAATGTAAAAGGGTTTAACTAATTATTACCCAAGTATGACTATTGAAAAACATAAATATCTATTAGACGGGTTCTTGGATGTATGGGTGGCTCCATGATTGATGAAGGTGGCTAAAACATAGAGGCATATTGAAAACCACCATAGTGAAGAATGTACCACCACGATACAAGGGTTCAATGACAGAAAATTTCCAAAGCGTAGGACTAATGACTACGGTATGGAAACTTTATCAGTTATACACCACAGACTTTGGATTACGCACTATGGAGTGAAAATTATTGGAGAATGACCTCCATAGAATAGTGAGGGACACTATGGTATAGAAAATCACTAAGTCATGTGATTGTATGGAATGAATATAAGTACTACAACATTGAGTCACTCATATTTCTTTTTGTAGTTATAGAATGATGCAAAATTGGTAATGGAAAATGGTTAATTATAGTGGAATCACCATGGATCCAACTTCTGTGAGAATCCCTCATTTAAGGACTATGGAATTCTAAATATATTTTTAAAACTTAATTTAAAATGAAACCCTAAATTCAAATTTTAATAGACTATTAAATAGGATTAAGTCTTGAAGTGTGAGTGATAGACCATCTATCTGTAACTAATTTAGAGTATAGATTTGTGGCATGTTCTAAGTTTCTAGAGAGTAGCCTCCTAAATCCAATTCTCCATGGTGAAAGATACAATGAAAACCACCATTAGGTGGAATTTCTATGGTGTATATGTTTCTCTTATCACGTGACCCTTATTACATAGTCCCATTACAACATATCCATTTTTACTATGTCACATATGATTCCTCTATGATGTGTTCTTGAGTATTATTATGCATACAACACTGATTTGGATAGAAAGTTGCAAACCCCCCATTAAACCTTACACAAAATCTTTAGATCCCACAAAAAACTGCCCAATCATGGACCTACTCAAGATTAAGGAGGAAAATAAGGTAAATGGTGTTTTTATAAATAATAAATATTTTAGTACTTTACAACTAGATATTAGTAGACTCTAATGTTGAAGGATCTAGTTTAATAAAATCAAAGGGAACATGGGTTAAAATTGATTAATTCAGTTTCATTGTCTTAATGGAATGTTCTTAGTTGAATGAATTTTTGGTTATCTAGTTATATATTTTTTACTTTAATAGGATTTACTACTATTACCCTTCCTCATCTAGTGTGATGGGAGAGACAAAGGTTACTTATACTGATATTTTTCACAACATTACCTGGATAGAATCAACAATCATTTAGAGTATTTAATTGAATAAAAATCAATCCTATATGTTTTTTCAGTTTATATAATGGTATAAAAAATTATTTGGATAGCCATTGAGCTGAATTTCATCAGGTTTCATGGCCTCATGTAGCTTGACCGAGTTATTTTCTTTGGAAATGATAAATTACCCCAGAATATTCTCTTTTTTGAAAGAATTTAATTTATTCTTCTGATCTTCCTATAGTGGATTCATCTATCATTTCATACCTCCTATTAAGAACACTAATGTTACTATTTTGGTTTTGGAGAAGAACCATATGATATTTTATATGTTTGGGTAATGTATTTTTTGTTTGTGTTAGATTTATTATAAATGTTATAATTTAATCTTTTCCAACCCTCTTTCCTAGAGACAACAGTATGAGACAAGATTGGTAATTTGGTCATTATATGGGAACCTACAACCTTTTTACATCTACTAAAAACTAATAGATTTCACTCAGATACATTAATGGAATCAACATCGTCTATAACTCATAATAAATATTTTCTATGACAATCACCATAAACTGATCTTATAGGAGTCACATGTTTAAGGATTAGGTCAAAAACATTTATATAAAAATCAAATGTAAGAACATATAAAACTCATGTAACGAATAGTTATTGAAAATATTGATCATTAATTTTAATTCTTAAAACATGACTAATAGAGAAATTACCTATCAATGTATTCCCAACATGTAACGGATCTAGACGATGAGTTTCTTTTTGAAAAAATAGTAGTTCCTATCGAGTTTTCATGAAGCATGTAAGCTTAGATTCTTATTTATTCTTATGAATTCCCATCATTGGGCCATATTGAGATATAAAATGAATAAATTATTAATTTAGGATCTAGTACCAATTAGTTTTGGGTGGGTTGAATTTTTGATGTTTGGAGCAGGATGAGTCACATATAAACACCTGGGATATGGATTCCTTACCAACTACACCGGTGTGTGTCTCCCTTCTAGGGACTCTGTTCGATTAGCCATGAACTATATAGAGACATGTTATTATAGAGGAATAGTTGGTTTAGTAGATCCTTGAGAGTAGAGGTAACAGGAGGAGCCTAACATGTTCAGCATTGTTGTGTCTTCTGTTGATACCCACTATGAGTCATACTAGGATGGATCACATAAAATAGATCTAGCTATTTTCTTAGTGGAGGGAAATTCTAATATCTATTGGTTATCAGGTTTATAAAGAATAGTTTCTTGATCCTTGGGCCTATTTGGAAGTTTTATTCTTCCCTCATGGGTTAAGAATCTTTCAAAGGATGAATAAGATACAATAGAGTATAAATGCTTGTTTTTTCTTGAAATTTATACCTAGATTGAATATTTTCCTTGATTAATTTAGAAATGAGTATCTGGAGTTCTTCAAACTTAGATTCATATTGAGAAAACCTTTCATCCATAGTGGGACCTGTAGTCTCCTATAGTAGTTGATGGGATGCGGTGATACCATTCCCTTTTTCATTAGGTAAATCTATCTAGATAGGTGGTGGAAAATAATTTGGGTACATACCCAAATTTTGAACCTCTCTATAGGAAAAGGTATGAACACTATCTTTATGTGTTTCAATGTGAAATGTGTTTGGGATTGAAAATTTATCATCAGGTTTTTCCACACAAATATTGTTTTCATGTTTTCTATAGGGAAACAATGATGATATTCACTGATGTATAATACTACATGGGAATCATGTATTAATTATAATGATAAGGCAATCAATCTCCATTTGAATATCTTGCAGAGGATAAATCAAAATCCCCTTGGGAATTCATTTTTTTTGAGGGTCCTCTTTGGATAAAGTAATCTGTGAGGCTTTATATATCCACCTAATTTTCTAGTGAGAGTGATTTTTAGAGGGTTATCCCTAGAGAGTTTTAGAAATCCTTCCCCATGAATGTTATTTGATAGAAGGATGGGTATCACTAGAAAAGAAACTATAAATTCCTCTATTATTGAATTTCTAGAAATTTGGAGACGATCAACACTACAACATAAATAACCTTTTACGGTGGGTTTTTAGCTGCAGTTTAGTAAACCACTACTAATTTTTTATAAATGATTTAGCAGAGGATTATTAGAAAATACCACTAAAATTATTTTTTGAATCCTAAAAATTCTCCATCTGACCCCCGTGAGACACGACTTCTCCCCCCGACCCCCATGAGACCCCCGTTGCAACCCCCAAAGACCTATGCCTCCCCTTAGCGTGCCTCACCGACTCGCCGCCCCTCATCATGGATCGCCACCCATCACCGCGAACCCCCCTAAGATCTATCTCAACTCACCGCTGGAGGTCCTGACCCATGCCGCCGCTCGAAGCTTCTCTCCGCCCCTCAATATCATCCTTCATCTTCTTATTCCATCCTCTAGTTATATGCGATTTTTATACTTGAATCTATTTGTGATTATTATACATTAATTTTTTTACATATTCTAATGTTTTTCCACACTTATAATAAAGGGTGTGTAATGTTTTTTTTCAAAAATAATTTCATGTTCCAAGTGTTCATAAAAATGTATTAATGTCCATTTTAATGAATTTTGTGTTTTAAAGGGATTTCAACCTACATGGTTCTTGAATTAGTTAATGTTTTTTATGGAAATTTTTCTATGAAAATGATGTATTGGGTTTTTTAATGGTTTTAAATGAAAGGGTTTAATGTTTAATAAGATTTTTAATGGGATTTTAAATGTTTAGTTTTAATGAATTATTTTAAATGGGATTTGAAAGAGGATTAAAGTGACTAAGAATTATGATTATTGTAATAAGTCTCATTTGTACAATTCATAATGAACTAATTATAATGTATGTAATACTCTCAAGGATTCCTCATTCTCTTTATATGTATTTTTATGAAATGGATGATATTTTTGGTGTTGTTTATTCCAAGGGTGTTGGAAGTGAGGTTAGATTTATATTATGTTTTTTCATTAATCATATAACTTGTTTGATTAATCATCTACTGTTATTTCTATCATGGGTTCACTAGGAACTGAGAGAGAGGTCTATATTTATATGACACTAGATATTCACACACTATTGATGTCCCCTAGTTGTGTTGTATACTATGGAAAGTGGAGTGTTCCTCTAATGATTCTATGTGCAGGATAATCAAGTGACTTGTGTTGTTTGGATGAAGCAAATGTTAGTGGTAGGTATCAAGTATTAGTAAGGTCTAAGAATATATTACTTTATGAATTTTTTTCCCATGATACTACATTGATTCCATTTGGGGACTCTCATTCCCTGTGTCCCTTATATTTATTAATATGGTGGAAACCATGAATTTTTATCATTGTTTAATCATATCTCATTAGTGATGTGGTCACATGGTGTTTTGTTTTTACAGTTTATGAGAATGGGTTTGTTTCATTAAATTTGTTTTTGAAGTGTTTTAAAAAGGGTGTTTCTAAAGTATTTTTAGAATTGAAACTGTAATTTGTGGATTTAAAGAATGTAATGGTTTTAAAGTAATATTTTTTATATGATTATTTTTATTTAAGGAAGAAGAGTATATGAGTTTATAAAATGGATGTTAAGGTGATATTTGGGGTTTTCATGTGATTATCAATAAAAATATATTTTCTAACTATATTTAATACTATCATAAATGAGATGTGTTTTGAAAATACTTTAAAAAAAATCCTTGTTTAGATCCTATAAGAATTAGTATTTGTACCACCCTATATACATCATTCGATATATAAAAAAAATAGGGTTTTATTTTTTAATTTCCCTATCCCTTTTAAGGTTTCCTTGAATTTTAAAAAAACACTTGGATAAATTAAAAAATTCAACCACCTTTGTGATTTAAAAATTGAAACATTTTTATTTTCATCAAGAATATTAAGAAGTGGAATAATAAAGAAGAAAAGAACATAAACTATTGTTTAAAATTCTAATTCATTATTGAATGTTATGTTAACCGAAAATAAATGTATTCTGAAATATAAATAGGCTCTAAAACCTTACAATTTAGTAAAAAGTAAATAGATAATAAAGATATCAAATAATATAATATAAATAAAATAATTATATTGTATTAATAATCTCAGATTACAAATGAGTTTTGGAATAAGGGTTTAACAGGTTATGGGGTAATATGAGAAGAAGTATTAGGCTCATAAAAAAAGATTTTTTGGTTAGGGAATCATGAATAATATAATGTAATACCTTTAACTCCATATTCAATAGTTAAAATTTCTTAATCATTATCCCATACTATTCCTTCATCAAAAACCGCGAATCATGGAACATCTCCAATGCCTCCACCAGATTTAATTTTAGAAAATTATGAATAGTCTTAGAATACTGAACTTGTTTTAAAATCATGTCATTTATATAGCCAAACAAAAAATAGACACCTTTCTCTGCATATGTTAACATCTCAACCAACGCTTTCTGATTTTCAATTAAAGTTTCAAGGTTACATTAACAAAATATAAGATATAAACTTTTTTTTCTAACTGCATCTAGATCTTTTCGAAATAACAGAATTCATCATGGGATATCTACAAAACCCATTACATTGAAATTAGAAACTCTAGCATGACTGGTAATGGATTTTATAGACTCAAACTTATTAGACCAAATCTTTTTCAAATTATCAAAATCTTATTTAGAAACCATTTCACTTTTGATCTTTCCAACCAAAACTTACATCTCTCTCTTAAAAGAGTCAAAATATTTCTTTTAAGCTAAGAGTTTGTTTCCATTTCATATTCATAACTTCTATTCAATTATTATATGATTTATCAATCCCTTACCTTAGTGATATGAAAGATATAAAATCATCAGTTTGACTATTTATTTTGGTGTAGCACGACATCAAAAAAACTATAGGGATGAGATCCTTTTTCTCCTCTTCTTTTATGGATCTTTTTAATTTGCATTATTTGGTTTTCTAGTGGATGGGTTTATTATTTACCACATGTATTTATATAGGAAAACCTTATTTAACATATTTATAAATATTTTCAAATAGTATATATGAATCTATTTTCATATTTATTAATACTTATGTGTTTTAATTTCTTTAATATTGTGTAGGCACATTGTGATATACATGGATAAAAGAAGAATCAAATTACTGAGAATCACACCTTAGTAAGTCAAGGGTTTGGAAGAGTTTTTGAAATTTTCAATTTACAATCGATCTATTGAATGGAGAATAAGATATACATGTACTAAATGTAAATTTATAAGATGGTTGAAGAGAGATGAAGTTTATGAACATTTAATATTTAAGCAATTTCATAGTAAATATTTTGGTTGGATTTGGAATAGTGAATCAAACATTACAGAAAGGTTGTGCATTGATTTCAATCCACTGAATGAGTTCCCAAATTCATTGAAAATGGAAAATGGAATTCTAAACCTTATAAATGATTAATTTTTCATTTCAAGACACCACCATCAAAATCAAAACATATCAGAACAATAAGATGAAGGTGCTACAAGTAGCAACGTAACAAGTGATATTTTTGAAACTGTATGACAACCAAATCGAGATTATAACATATAAGTGGATCCTCCTCTGGATTATGTGGATACTAATGTAAGAGAAAACTTCATGGGGTAAAATATGTTTCATGATTTAGTTGAAGATAGAAGTTAAGAGTTGTATATTAGATGTTTGTAATCTTCCAAACCTTCTTTTCTGCTGAAGTTGTACCATATCAAATGTCTATGTGGAATTAAAAAATAGGAAAATTCTATGATATTAAAATTGTTGCGTGATGAATTTCTTGAAGAAAACTTCCTTGAGTCTTTTTATGATATGAAAAGAGTTGATAAAATTCTTGGTTTGAATTATACAAAAATACAAGCGTGTCCCAATGATTTTATGCTTCATTGGTGAGAGGATTCAAGTAGACATGATTGAAAAAAATGTTCATATTTTAGATGGCAGTCAATGGGTGATGTTGGAAGTCTGAATCAACATACAACCATGAAGAAGAAGAAAAGCAACACACCTGTAAAGGTTTTGCGTTACTTTCCTTTAAAGCGTCGATTGCAAGGACTATGCATGTCATGAAAAACCATTGAACACATAATGTGACATTATATAGATATAACAATGACGGGTTAATGCGATATCCTTGGGATTCAAAATCGTGGAAGAAAATTGATTCATTACATCCATATTTCTCAGTTGTTTCTAGGAATGTTAGATTGGGATTGACTACCAATGGATTCAACCCATTTGATATTTTGAGTACCAGTTATAGCATTTGGAAAGTTGTTTTGATCCTTTACAATCTGCCTTTGTGGATATGTATGAAACAAATGTAATTTATCATTTTTATGGTTATTCCTAGAAAAAAAATTCATGGAAATGATATTGATGTATACTTGCAGTCTTTAATTGAATAATTACAGGAGTTATAGAGAAATGGGCTGAGACATTTGATGCTTCTTATAAAACAATGTTCAAAATACATGCTGCTTTAATGTAGACCATTGGCGAATTCCCTGGGCTTCAGAATTTATATAGCTTGAAAACATACATCGGTTTGTCTTTTCCTATTTGAAACATTTATTTTTAGCCCAAACGACCAACTTAAAGTAGAAAATTATTCTTCTTGTTCCATCGAAGATTTCATGATGCATCTCCGAGATTTCAGCTGAAAAAATAAAAATTTAATGGTTTCATTGATCATAGACCTCCTTGAAATTTGATATCTGGTTCTAAAGTATTTACATAACTTGGAAATGTCAAAGAAAAAATTGGGAAGGTTCACTATTTTAAGGATAGCGATAAACATGTTCGAATTGAATCTTCTTGTGAAATCGGAAAGCAACAATAGAAGAAAAAAAGTATAATATTCAAACTTTTGTACTGGGAATTTAATTTGTTGTGATATAATCTTGATTTGATACATATTGAGAAGAATTTCTATGACAATTTTATCTTCACATTTCTTAATGAGTATGGAATTTTTAAGGATCATCTCAATGCTCGGAAAGACTTACTAGTAATGAACATAAAACGTGATCTCTATCCAGATGAGAATGAAAAGTATTATCCAACATTTTTTTCAATAAAAAATACGGATAAAGATATATTCCTTCGAATTTTAATGAATGTGAAAGTGTCTGATGGGTATTCAAGTAACATCTCGAGGTGTGTTGAGTTAGAGAATTGTATGTTACAGGGATTTAAAAGTCACGATTCATATATTTTGTTACAGAAATTACTACCATTGGCCTTGCATACATTATTAATTAAAAAAATTACTGATTTTGTACTCCAATTCTACACATTTTTTAGAAAACTATGTGAGAAATCTCTTCATTCATTCTAACTTGAAAACCTTTAGGAGAAGTTTGTACTGACACTTTGTGCAATGGAGATGATCATTCCTCCATCGTTTTTTAGTGTCATGATGCATTTAACTGTGAATTTTTTTTAGGAAGATAAATTAGGAGGAATCATTCATTATCAATTGATGTATCTAATTGATAATTAAATTATTTAAATGATTCTCAGTTAATTAATTTTTTTGGCACATAATTAAATGAATAATTATGTTTTTTATTTTAGGTCACAAATATCTTGGGCATTTGAAATCATACGTGAGAAGTAAATCTCACCTAGAAGGCTCTATTGTTGAAGGCTATTTGGCAGAAGAGTGTCTTACCATTTGTTCTAGATACTAGGATGATATTGAGACAAGATTTAATCATGTTGGATGTAACACCCTGACCCCAGTTACCCAGAGTCGGTGCATTATTACATAACATTGGCATGATCACAAGAAAGATCAAATCTCGAAAGACCGATTGGTTTAGTATCCTTGGAAGCAATAGATATATTCATAAAGTTTTACATTACATCATAAAGTGAAAAAATAATACAACAACATAGTCTCCTTATCCCACACTCATATCCCCACAAACAATCCCTGCAGGTCATTCAAAAATTACTTATTAACATCCTGGGAAAAATAAAACAGAGAAAAGGGGTGAGCTCAAATGCCCAGTAAGGATAACAATATAGCGGAAACTTTCATAAATAATAATAAACATTGAAGGAAATGTATAATATAAAACAAAATCCTTTTAAAATTTAACTTCAATATAGTATGGAAAAAATAAAATGAAATAATTCCATTTACTTATTCACATGGATATTATACTAATCGAATAATCACAAGCAATATCAATTACAAATTTCATAATGATGGAATGCATAATGACAGACTATCATAACCACATAGCCAGGGCCTCGTGCCAAGACTACAAATAATATTTTTCCAAGGCCTTGTTGCAAGACACTAGTTTGTCTCATGATACCTACCGATGCATCGAGAAGCTATAGCGGGCTCCACCCGTCACGTACTAAGTCCAATTCATTCCCATATGAAAAGGTTTAAAGATAACATAAGCATTCGTATTAAAACTAGCATACGAAATGTAAATACTTTATCCATAAATCACGAATGGTATAAAAATAACACATCCACAGTCAAACATACCACAAAACCATCAATAAAATATATAAGTTTTGTATCATAATAAATCAACTTCGAATAAGCGTAAAATCCATCAAAGGATGTTGACATAGATGAAATCAAAACTCTTTTTCGAGAAATATCTCTTTTTATTTTGAAATCATTTTAGAGTCATATATTTATAAAACAAGAAATTTTCTTTGAAAATATTCTTATAAGTTTGTAAGTGAAGCTTCGATGATTTTATAACGGCGTAAAATATCTGCGCCCGCCGTATAATTTAAAAAAAAAACATTTTTACTTTAATTCTGTCGAAAAGGTTAAAAAGAACCTTGTTTGGAAAACGACGGAAAGATTACTTTATAAACCTCTTATAAAAAGTCAAGAAAAGGTATAAATGACTTTAACCCATATTCTTGTAAATAAAAAAAATGTTTTGAAATACATTGTGAAGAAACATGGATGTGGATGATAAAGAGATCCCAGTAGATTATTACGTATAAACAACCTCAGATAATTAAGAGATGGAAAAATAAACCCTTACATTGTACTTTTCCTTGTTTGGGGTAGGTTAACCTCCTATATAATGGTGAAATAATTGTTATTAAATTATTCAATAATCATATACACTAATATGATATCATATATGATCTTTTAACATTGCTTTGTTAATAATATCTTAGAATTATTGTCGTTTCGGGTGTTAACTTACTCGTTTTCTTTTATATGTTTTGTTATGTAAGCCATGTTTGTAATGGATAGGTTGTATCTTAATTGTATACAGAATGATATCAAGTCCTTAGATACTATTATTAATCATCAAATGAGAATTATACTTGAATGGATACGATGGAGAATGGATCTCATCACGTTCGTGGAGACGGTAGTTCGTACGTACGCACGAGTGATAATATCATTATTTTGATTTTGAAATAATATATAATTGGATGGTATATCATATATAATGAATAATTATCATGTTATATTTATTATTTATATTAGTTACACATCATTATTTTACCCATCCAAATAATAATTTATTGAATAACAATTACACCACGACGTGGAGATGGTATGCCGTACGTACGCACGTATGGTGACATGTTATTAAAAGGATAGATAGAATAGTGAATATGGTTATACCATATTTTTAATAACATCACAGTATATATATGATACTGGAGTTATTATTTTAGAATGGTAACAACAAAGGAAGAAGATGTGGAAGAAGAAAGGAACTTGGAAAAGGGTGGTGAAATCATTACCTCTTCTTCGGGTTCTTCCTTTTGATTTGATCAAAAGGGATCCTTAGGTTGGATTTCTGATCAAACTAAGGCCTCTAGGTGAAGTGAGGGAAGTTTAGAGAGTATTGTGGCAGAGTTTGGCCGAACCAAAAGGCTTTTATGGTGTGATGAAATGAGAAGGAAGAGTGCCTTTTTATAAGAGGTGTGAGGGCCACCTTTGGAGAATCTAGAAATATTATTTTATAATAAATTCATATTCGGTTTCTAATGGCTCCAAAGTTGATTATTTAAAAGTTAATGTGGGGAGGGGTCGAAAATCACTTAAACAATATAATTTATACAGGTTTGGGTTACTATATTGACCTTATCATTAAGTATTAACTCTATGTTAATTATTTTCACTTTTACAATGTCTCTTTGTATATTTATATTATATTGTTAATTAACTTACCATATACATCCAAGAGACCCCCAGGTGGTCCATTAATGATGCACATATCATGATATAAGTCTCTTGGCCGAACCATAGAATTTTAGGATTTTAATATCAATTAATAATATAATATTTGTATTAAAAACTCTTTTATGTCAATTTTGACACTATTCAATAGTTGATTTTTGTGAAACTCAAAACAGAATATTTGTTTTATCCTATAATTTTCTTTAATTCATTAAAAGTCTCAAATTATATTTATTTGGATATTTATAATATCAATTATTTTAAATTTTCACTATTATGTTAATTACTGCATCATCATTGTGTCATAAATAAATTAAATTATGTAATCTCTAAAAATTATAAATAAAATATCATTATGTAGGAAATCGTTTTATCTTTCTAATGAATATTTATAGTTGAAAATCCAACATATATAACCCTATGTTAAAATTGTTTTTCTAAAAGATATATTCTTGTGTCATTTTTGTATTCATTTTAACTTAATTAAAATAAAGTGTCCCTATCACCTACAAGTGGCTCCATGGGGTCCCAAAATCGACCCAAAGATGCCTATGGTCGAACATGTATCAACAAAATAGGCTAGGACACGTTTTAGGGTAATTTAGTATTATTATAATATTTTTAACCCTTATTTACCGGATTTACCCTTAACCATGGTAAATAAAATATTTACCGAAGTAATTATTCAAAATGTCTAAAAATAAAAGTTACCTATTTACAAAATTTGAACATCCTGATTCCAAATATGGAATCCATTTTTCAAAATTCAAAACACAGAAGTGGCAGAAATTAATTTAAAATTAATTCCCATAGTTAAAACAAAAAGTGTGTTTTTTAGAGATAATAACTATCAAAAGATTGACACTTGTTTATGTCCGGTTTAATTGTAATATTATGTCTAATGACCAAAATTATATTAAATGGTAAAAATAGATTCTAAATATACTTTAAAATCACTCAAATTTGTAATTTATCACTATTAATTATTTTGATTAAAAAGGTTGTTTTTAATTAAAATTTAGTAATTTTCACTATTCATCAAAATATTAAAGTTATCTGAAAAGTACCAAAATTTCACCTTAGGATAAATTTGATATTACAAATCCAAAAATTAAGTCCATTTTGAGAGATAAAATTTCTAAAATTTTAAAAAGTACGTATTACTATTCATAACGGCTAGTTTGATCGGTTATGGTGTGTTAGAACTCGGTGTTGCGTACAACACACGCTATCACATTATTCAAAGAGAAGCATATTGTGGATACTTGGGGTGTTACATTCTCCCCTCCTTTAAATAATTTCTCCCTCGAAATTTCTACAATATTATCGGATGAAAAGACTCGGGTGGTTCTTCATCATAAGTTACTCGGGTTCCCACGTTGCCTCTTCCATCTTATGGTTTCTCCACAAAACATTTACCAAACGCGTCATCCGGTTTCTCAGTACTTGTTCTCTCGTATCAAGACTCCTGACGAGCTCTTCGCAATAAGACATATCGGGTTCTAGTTCTAATTCCACATAAGTGATTACATGCATTAGGTCAGGCATGTATTTCCTCAATAGAGATACGTGGAACACATCGTGAACTTTGGAGAGACTTGGAGGCATTGCCAATCGGTAAGCTATAGCCCCAATTCATTCTAGAATTTCGAAATGTACGATTTACCTGGGACTCAATTTAACTTTCTTATCAAAATGTATGACTCCCTTCCATGGAGATACCTTCAGGAATACATGATCACCGACTTAAAATTCCAAATCATACCTTCGATTATCGGCATAGATCTTCTGCCTACTTTGAGCTGCTTTGATGTGATTTTGGATTACCTTCACCTTTTCCATCGTTTCTTACAACAGTTCTAGAACTACAAGTTTTCTTTCACCAACGTCATCCCAACAGGTTGGTGTGCGACATCTCTTTCCGTATAACGCTTCATATGGTGCCATCTGAATACTCGAATGGAAGCTATTATTATAGGAAAATTCTACCAGAGGTAAATACTGATCCCACATACCCTGAAAGTCAAGTGAGTAGGATCTCAACATGTCTTCCAAGGTTTGAATAGTCCATTCTGATTGTCCGTCTATCTGAGGGTGGTAGGCAGTGCTCAAATGAAGTTCAGTATCGATGGATTTCTGAAGACTCTTCCAGAATCTTGAAGTAAAACGGGGATCACGATCAGAAACAATCGACAGGGGTACTCCATGAAGTCTCACAACTTCATTAATATATAGTCTTGCTAGACGTTCCAGTGGTAGATCTTCTCTTATAGCAAGAAAATGTGCTGACTTTGTAAGACGATCAACAATAACCCGTATTTCATCATTCCTTATAGGAGTCTTTTGTAGCCCCATGGCAAAGTCCATCGTAATATTGTCCCATTTCCACTCCGGTATGGGAAGAGGTTGCATGACTCCTCCAGGGTGTTGCCTTCCAGCTTACACTAGTTGACAAACCATACATCTTCACACAAAATCAGAAATCTCCCTCTTCATGTTGTCCCACCAAAAATGTTCCTTCAAATCTCTATACATTTTGGTGCTCCCAGGGTGTATAGAGAAATTGGAACTATGAGCATCATCCAGCAATCCAATTTTTAGATCAGGTATATCGGGAACACAAAGTCGCTTCCCGAATTTCAAAATTCCTTCTTCATACACAAAGTCTCTCAATCTCCCATCATTCACAGCTTTAATCTTATTTTGAAATTCTCCATCATTAGTCTGAGAACTCTTAATCCTTTCTAGTAAAGATAGTTTGACAACCATTTGAAAAAGCATTGATGTTTCACCTTCCCTGGTTATTCCCATCTCCATCTTTACTAGATTCATCAAAATTGGATCCATTTCAATTCTCATCATGTTCAAAACTCCATGGTCTTTTCTTCTCAAAGAATCTGCCACCTTGTTTTCCTTCCCCATGTGGTAGTGTATCGTGCAATCATAATCCTTGAGTAATTCAAGCCATCTCCTTTGCCTAATGTTCAGTTCTTTTTGTGAGAAAATATACTTCAAACTCTTGTTATCAGTATAAATCTCACATTTTTCACCATAGAGGTAGTGCCTCCATATCTTCAAAGCAAAGATCACAGCTCCTAACTTGAGATCATGAGTAGGATAGTTTTATTCATGAATTTTCAACTGTCGTGATGCATAGGAAATAACCCTATCATTCTGCATAAGGACATAACCAAGTCCATTCTTCGATGCATCACTATAAATAACGAACCCATCATTCCCCGATGGTAGAGTCAATATAGGAGCATTGACTAATATTCTCTTCAGTTCTTCAAAACATTCTTCACACTCTTTTGTCCAAACAAATTTATCCCCTTTACGTGTGAACTTCATTAATGGGTTAGCCAATCGGGAAAAATTCTGGATGAAACGTCGATACTAACCTTCTAAACCAATAAAACTATGTACCTCAGTTATACTCTTTAGTTATGGCCATTCTTGGATTGCCTTGGTCTTAGAAGGATCAACAGAGATTCCATCTTTAGAGAAAATATGGCCAAGAAAAGAAATCTCCTGAAGCCAGAATTCACACTTGCTAAACATCCCATATAATTCATGTCTTCTCATAGTCATCAGGATAATGCGAAAGTGATTTTCATGATATTCGTATCTTTTTGAGTATACCAAGATATCATCAATAAATACCACCACAAATTCATCGAGATACTCCTTGAAAGCTCTATTCATGAGATCCATGAATACAAAGGGTGCATTAGTCAATCCAAAAGGCATTACTGTAAACTCATAATGCCCGTACCTGGATCAAAATGATGTCCTCAGAATGTCTTCCTTATTCACACACAACTGATGGTATCTAGATCAAAGGTCAATCTTTGAAAATTATTGAGCTCCATGAATTTGGTCAAATAAATCATCAATGCGAGGTAGGGGATGCTTGTTCTTTATTGTTATAGCATTGATCTCCCTGTAGTCAATACATAACCTGATAGATCCATCTTTCTTTTTAACAAAAAGAACAGGGGATCCCCATGGAGAAACACTAGTGAGAATAAATCCCTTATTACTCAATTCCTCTAGTTGTTTCTTTAGTTCGACTAATTCCATAGTGGACATTCTATAAGGGGTCTTCGATATAGGCCTTGATCCATGAATTAAATCAATGGAAAACTCAACTTCTTGTTCTAGAGGATATCCAGGTAAATCTTCCGGAAATACATATATATATTCTTTCACAACCGGTACATCCTCTATTTGAGCATTCCTTTCCTCACCCACAGTTATTTCATTCTCTTCCTCCCCAATAATTGAATTTAGTTGAGCTACTGGGGGTGGATCTAGATAATAATTAGGCGGTGATGATTCTGCTCTAAAGATAAGGTGTTCCTTATCATCATCATCAAAAATTGTAACCTCCTTCTTCTTACAATAAATCTTCGCATCATAATCTGAAAGCCAATCCATACCGAGGATTATATCAAACTCAATCATAGGTATGAAAATGAGATCAGCAGATAAAGAACATTTATGTGCTCTAATGGGGACTGATTCACAAAACATTGTTGCAATGATACCTCCCTTAGGAGTTTTAACTGACAACTCCCTTGTTAAATCAAATTGGAAATATATAATTTTCTTAGAAAAATGGGAAGATATGAAACAATGCGATGATCCAGAATCAAATAATGCATTTTTTAAACATGAGTAAACCATTAAATTACCTGCCACCATGTCTTTCGGAGCTTCTACCTCAACAGTAGTGATAACATAAGCATGGCCTTGATCCCTTGGCCTTTTCTAAGGTAAGTTCTATTGATGCTTAGGACATTAATTTTCATAATGCCCCATCTCCCTGCAATTTTAGCATTGAACATTGTTAGCTTCCTTCTTCCCCTTGCAATCACGAGCTTGGTGGCCTTTTTCACCACACTTGTAACAGACTCATGTTCCCTTCAAGCAAGTACCAGGGTGTTTCTTACCAAATTTACCATAGGATAGATATTCAACCTTTCCCTTCTTCCCCTTCTTTCCATTTCTAGATTGATTAGTAGGTCTCTTCTTCTATTGCTTTTCTTTAAAGTCATAAGACTTAGAGAATTCCTTTTCGGTCTTGATAGCACATGAGACAACGTCCTCTTACGATGAAAAGGATTGTGAGACTAATTCTCGACGGAGAAATGGTTTTAACCCATCAAATAAACGATCAATCTTACTTCTTTGGTTACGTATATAATCTCCAGCATACCTTTCTAACCTTGTAAAGTTAGCCTTATACTTTGTGACATTCTCATCCTCCTTCTGTCTGAGACACAGAAATTGACTTTCCATATCTGCTCGATTGTCGCGAGGAAAGTATTTTTCTAAATACAGATCTTTGAACTCCCTCCATTCCATATTTGATACTTCATCATATTACTTTGTATTTTGAATCAGTGACCAACATTGATCAGCATCTCCAGTTAGGCGGTAAATAGCCATGACAACTTTTTCCCTTTCACTACTCCCCAAAGCCTGAAATATTTTCTCTAGGGAATTTATCCATTTCTCAGATACTAAGAGATTTTTACTCCCATTGAACGTTGGTGGTTGTTACCTCATGAATCGATCTAACATTGATCATTCATGCTGCAGATTAGGGTGCTCCATATGGGTAAGGTTATTATTCATAACCTGAGTGAGTTGTCCCAGTATGGTGATTAGCTTATCGGAACCAGTTGCATCACTAGCTCCACTATAATTATCTTGAGGAGGAGGGAAATCCCTACATGGAGTGTGTGCATTGATACAGTTTCCATTTCTTCCACTAGGCGCCATTTCTAATCAATGGCACAAACTAGATCAGTTTATGAAGAAAAATACATAATCCCATACTTATAAAACACTTACCATAAATTGAACTATTTATGGATATAATCCAAAATCATAAAAATGTTTTGTTTGAGGATTTATATACTCATAAACCCTTCATAATGATTTTTAAATAAAATGAGAGTTATTCTAAGCATATCCCCCGGGAGTGTCATAACCAAGAGTGCAACAAGGCCCATTGTCGTGCAGCAGTTCCTGTTCGAGTCTAGCTTAAAGCGGTGTTTTCAGGTTTTACCCCTAGGTACATCTGTGCCAGAGCCTCCTCTACCTGGTCGTATCTAGAATGGGATTTATTTCTCAGAAAACTCACAAAATCTCCACAATACCAAAATTCTAGGAAGTTCTTCTATACTAATCCACAAAGTTCATTTTAGGTCGACGTGATCTAATCAGAGTTTATCTAAATCTAGCTTCTAAGGTTTGTACTAAACTTCCTATGATACCAACTGTAACACCCCGACCCCAGTTACCCAGAGTCGGTGCATTATTACAAAACATTGGCATGATCAAAAGAAAGATCAAATCTCGAAGGACCGATTGGTTTAGGATCCTTGGAAACACTAGACATATTCATAATGTTTTACATTACATCATAAAGTGAAAAACTACTACAACAAAATAGTCTCCTTATCCCACACTCATATCCCCACATACTATCCCTGCAGGTCATTCATAAATTACTTCTTCACATCTTGGAAAAAATAAAACATAGAAAAGGGGTGAGCTCAAATGCCTAGTAAGGATAAAAATATAGCGGAAATATTCATAAATAAGAATAAATATTTAAGGAAATGTATAACTTAAAAAAAAAGTCTTTTAAACTTGAACTTCAACATAGTATGGAAAAAATAAAATGAAATAATTCCATTTACTTATTGACATGGATATTCTACTAATCGAATAATCACGTGCAATATCAATTACCACTTTCATAATGATGGAATGCATAATTCCAGACTATCATAACCACATAGCCAAGGCCTCGTGCCAAGACTACAAATAAGATTTTTCCAAGGCCTTGTGCCAAGACACTAGTTTGTCTCATGAGACCTACCGATGCATCGATGAGCTATAGCGGGCTCCACCCGTCACATATTAAGTCCAATTCATTCCCATATGAAAAGGTTTAAACATAACATAAACATTCGTATGAAAAATAGCATACAAAATGTAAATACTTTATCCATAAACCATGAATGGTATAAAAATATCACATCCATAGTCAAACATACAACAAAATCATCAATACAATATAGAAGTTTTGTATCATAATAAATCAACTTCAAATAAGCTTATAATCCATCAATGGATGTTGACATAGATGAAATCAAAACTCTTTTTAGAGAAATATCTCTTTTTATTTTGAAATCATTTAAGAGTCATATATTTATAAAATAAGACATTTTCTTTGAAAATATTCTTATATTATTTTAAGGGATGCTTTGATGATTTTATGACGGCGTAAAATAGCCGCACCCGCTGTATAAGTTAAAAAAAATATTCTTACCATAATTATGTCGAAAAGGTTAAAAAGAACCTTGTTTGGAAAACGACGGAAAGATTCATTTATAAACCTCTTATAAAATGTCATGAAAGGGTATAAATCACTTTAACCCATATTCTTGTAAATAGAATTTTTTTTTTGAAATACATTTTGAAGAATCATGGATGTGGATGATAAAGAGATCCCAGTAGATTATTACATACAAACAAACTCGGATAAGGAATAGATTGTGGAATAAACCCTTACCTTGTACTTTTCCTTGGTTGGGCTAGGTTAACCTCCTGTATAATGGTAAAATAATTTTTATTAAATTATTAAATAATCATATACATTAATATGATATCATATATGATCTTTTAACATTGCTTTGTTAATAATATCTTAGAAATATTGTCATTTCGGGTTTTAACTTACTCGTTTTCTTTTATATGTTTTGTTACATAATCCATGTTTGTAATGGATAGGTTTTATATTAATCATATAAATAATGATATCAAGTCCTTAGATACTATTATTAATCATCAAATGAGAATTATACTTGAATGGATACGATGGAGAATGAATCTCATCGCGTTCGTGGAGACGGTAGTCCGTACGTACGCATGAGCGATAATATCATTATTTTGATATTAAAATAATATATAATTTGATGCTATATCATATATAAAGAATAATTATCATGTTATATTTATTATTTACATGAGTTACACATCATTATTATACCCATCCAAATAATAATTTTTTGAATAACAATTACACCACGACGTTGAGACGTTAAGCCGTACGTACGCACGTATGGTGACATGTTATTCAAAGAATGGATAGAATAGTGAACATGGTATTAACATATATATAATTACATCACAATATATATATGATACTAGATTTATTATTTTAGAATGGTAATAACAAAGTAAGAAGAAGTGGAAGAAGAAAGGAACTCGGAAAAAGGTGGTGAAATTGTTACCTCTTCTTTGGGTTCTTCCTTTTGATTTGATCAAAAGGGATCCTTATGTTGGATTTCTGATCAAACTAAGGCCTCTAGGTGAAGCGAGATAAGATGAGAGAGTATCTTGCATGAGTTTTACCGAACAAAAAGTCTTTGAAGGTGTGATGAAATGAGAACGAAGAGTGCCCTATTATAAGAGGGGTGAGGGGCACCTTTGGAAAAGCAAGAAATATTATTTTATAAGAAATTCATATTCAGTTTATAATGGCTAAAAAGTTGATTATTTAAAGGTTAAGATGGGGATGGGTCTAAAACCACTCAACCAATAGAATTTAGACAGGTTTGGTTTATATATTAACCTTATCTTTAAGTATTAACTCTAAGTTAATTAGTTTCACTTTTACAATGTCTCTTTGTATTTTTATATTATATGGTTAATAAACTTACCATATACATCCATGAGACCCAAAAGTGGTCCATTAATGATGAACGTATCATGATATAAGTCTCTTGGCCGAACCTTATATTTTTAGGAATTTAATATCAATTAATAATATTATATTTGTTTTAAAAACTCTTTTATGTCAATTTTGACACTATTCAATAGTTGATTTTTTTGAAACTCATAACAGAATTATTACTTAGAACAAAGTTAATTAAATCAATCTTAATATGTCCTATTATTCTAGAAAAATATTGTAATTCATTAAAAGTCTCAAATTATATTTATTTGGGTATTTATAGTATCAATTATTTTAAATTTTCACTATTATGTTAATTAATGCATCATCATTGTGTCATAAATAAATTAAATTAAGTAATCTATAAAAATTATAAATAAAATACCATTATATATGAAATTTTCTTATATTTCTAATGAATATTTGTAGTCAAAAATCCAATATATATAACCTAATGTAAAATATTTTTTTCTAAAAGATATATGCTTGTGTCATTTTTGTATTCATTTTAACTTAATTAAAATAAAGTGTCCCTATCACCTACAAGTGGCTCCATGGGGACCCAAAATCGACCCAAAGATGCCTATGGTCGAACATGTATCAACCAATAAATCTAGGATACGTTTTAGGGTAATTTAGTACTATTATAATATTTTTTTAACCCTTATTTACTGGATTTACCCTTAACCATGGTAAATAATATATTTACCGAAGTAATTATTCAAAATGTCGAAAAATAAAAGTTACCTATTTACACAATTTGAACATGCTGATTCCAAATATGGAATCCATTTTTACAAATTTAAAACACAGAAGTGGAATAAATTAATTTAAAATTAATTTTCGTTGTTAAAAGAAAAAGCGTGTTTTTAAGAGAAAATAATTATCAAAAGATTGACACTTGTTTACGTCCGGTTTAATTGTAAATTTTTTTCCAATAACCAAAATTATATTAAATGGTAAAAATATATTCTAAATATACTTCAAAACCACTCAAATTCATAATTTATCACTATTAACAATTTTGATTAAAAAAATTGTTTTTAATTAAAATTTAGTAATTTTCACTATTCATCAAAATATTAAAGTTATCCGAAAAGTACCAAAATTTTACCTTAGGCTAAATTCGATATTTGGAATCCAAAAATGAAGTCCATTTTGAGAGATAAAATTTCTAAAATTTTAAAAAGTAGGTATTACTATTCATAACTGCTAGTTTGATCGGTTATGGTGTGTTAGAACTCGGTGTTGCGTACAACACACACTATCACATTATTCAAAGAGAAGTGTACCATGGAATCTTGGGGTGTTACATTGGATCTATTGAAGACACATAGACTCAATCTAAAATACGAGGAATATAAAAAATATTTCCTGGTATTGGCCAATCAGTTGGGAGGACCTCAAATGTTACACTGATAGAAATTGAATTATTACAGGCACATAACTATGTTCTAATGAATAGTGAAATTGCAGATCAATTTATTGAATAGTTGAGGATATAAAAAAATAGACAAATGAGGTGGTGAACATGAAATGAGAAATATATAATGAAAGATGTTAATAAAGAGATTTTAGAATGGTTTACATGATGTGTAAGTTCAAAAATATTGCGATAAATATGAATATTTGGTTGAAACATATATTTTGTAATTTTAATAATTTATATTTATTTTTTTATATCATGAATATTGATACTTTAGTAGATTTGTAAGAATATTTGAAGATTCTTGGTCAAGGTCCTCTAAAAGAAGTTTGAAAGTTCAATGCTTACAATGTGAATGGCTTTAGATTTCGAACAGTCGGTCAAGAAGGGGGTTTAAAAACACATAATAGTGGTATATTTAAATTTTTTGAAGTGTTATACTATGTAAATATGGCCAATATTATTGAATTAATCTTCCATGGTCGTTTTTCAGTTGTTCTATTCAAATGAAATTGGGTAGATATTATCAGAGGTGTTAAAAGATATTCCTTGCAATTTACTAATGTGAACTTCTCTCACTTGATAGATGTTGGTGATCATGAACTAGATGATCTATATATCTTATCATTGTTATAAAATATTGTATATTATTAGAGGTGTTAAATGATGTTATCTTGAAAAATCTCTCACACCCTCTGTGAGCATCTCTTCAGCAACTCAGTCGTCACCTCCTACATCAGGAGCCTCAACAGTGGGGGAGTGGAACTCCACTTCTAGTTCTTCATGGGGGTACTAGAGGGTGACTGTTATATATACAAATTTTATTATGAATAAATTTATTGCAAATTTTTATACTAAATGTTTGTTCATTAAAGATAGAAACAATTCAATTGTGCAGAAAAATATAAAAAATTCATATGTGTGGAATCTGACGGGAGTGAAAAATGGTTTCCCATTTAATTCATATGGGGTCCCTACGGATGATGCCGTAGGATTACTTGGCCAGATTTTAAGGCAGATTACCATGGTGCCCATTTACCTTCATATTTCATATGATGATTGGAGGCATATGCCTGAATGTTAGAAAAATGACGTTATTGATTCCCAAATAATGTTAATTTTAATACATTATGGTGTAATTGAATGTCATGTTATTAATATTTTAAAAATTAATTTCCTTGTACATATATTTTTCCACACTACAGTTTCTGATGTGATTCCATGAAAGTGGATGTTAAAAAATCTTGGATAAAAATTGAAAGACTTTTAAATGAATATTGTGGAGGTGACGTCAATGATACTTCATTGACCTCCCAATAAATGTATGACAAGCTACCCAATGGGGTGCCCAGAGAGAAATGAAATGTTTTTGTTGATGGACATCATGATAAGGAGAAGATGAAATTTAAATATATATTACTATATTAATCTCATTTTACATTTATACATGTATATAAAGAGGTTATTGAGTTGAATAAATTACTATTATATATCATTTTATTTATTTCATTATATTTCACGAAATAATGCATCAAGCCTGGCTAAACATGCCATCCATCACATTGTGGGGTTAAAGAGTTTTTCTAGAAGCCGATATTCTCTAGTAATATTTCCATTAGTTTAAATATTTATAAGAAAATATTATTTTTTTCATATTTCAAATTTTGGATTTATGTTTGTTTAATGCTTTCATAGAGTTTCAGGCACAAATCATCGTTAACAAATGTATGGATTAATGTTCCTCAAAAATCAGATGGAAGTTTTGTTAATGAGACAGCAAAAGAAGTTGGGGTATGAACTCATTTTTCATTATAATAACTTATTATAAGTTGTTACTATATTAATATATATGGATTCTAACATGAATACTATTTGATTTATAGGTACAAATTAAAGAACTGTGGGATGCCAATCCCACGCAGTCCTACCCAGTCTCCTAGGATGACCCAGTTGCTAATGTCCTTGGGAAAGAGAATCCTGGTAGAGTGTGTGGGATGAGATTGGGACCCATAGCATATGAGGTATTTGAAAGGCCACCAAAGATTGTAGCGGCATATACTCTTGGTTGTAGTCAGTCCATACCCTGAGATACTCATAGGGTGATTATTTCTCCATGAAAAAAAGTTCAAGACTAAGGGGATAAGATATTTTCTTTGCAGAGAGCGTTGATTGATTTATATCATAAGACAACCGGATCTTCAGCTGGTGGTATTTCATCGAATGGAGGTGATCAGGTAAATCAAAAAAATTAAAAATCATTTAGTTTTAAATCTTTATTGGATTTAAGTTTACATATAAATATACAATAATATTTAATTTTCAATATAATGTTCTGAAAAGTAGAAGTAAGAAGTAGATATGGGTGTGGATAGAGGGACTAGATATGTTCATCATTAGACCGTGATTAGTTGTATTGTTGATATGTTGAAAAAATATGGTAATAGTTGGTCTGTATATGTATCATCTGTGGGACATAGTTACCACAAAACATTTTCATGAACTAACATTTTCTTGATTTCTCATGATTCCTTTATGTATTATATTGACTTCTGATGTTTTCTTTTATACCTTGATTTATCAAGTGTGGTATGCACAATATATGTCAATTATTTATATTCATGAATCATTTTTTATGATTCAATTTTGCTAAATTTATTTGGTTTATTTCCCAAGGGTGAACGATCAACCTTATTATTTATTTTATTGGGAATATCCAATTTTGAAACTCCCTTAAACTTGTTTTTAGTGGATTTCCCTTCTTTATTCAAAATTTATAGTTTCTCTTCTCATGTTTTATAGTTGGAATTTGATCACTCCAACTTCTGATTCACTCTTATTCAAAATAGTTTTGAAAATAATTTATAAATATCTACTGAACACTTGAGTGTCTGGATCTTATTAAGGTATAGAGACTATCCACTTCATTAATAGTAGAATTTACAAATAACTGTTGGACACTTGAGTGTCTTACACTTCCATAATTTGTATCACCCCAAAAGATGCATATAGTGGCTAAAATCTATAATAAAATCCAAAAGCATGTTCTATATGGTTTGGATCATCCATCATGACTTCTCATCAATCTGAGGATAAAATGTTATATATAACTTCAACTATCAACTCATAGACTTCTATTATAATTACCAAAAATATGAGGTAAAATAGGCTGGACTTGGGTGAACATCACAATTCAACTATCTACTTTGACACTCGGTGATAATTTTTGGACAAGTAAATCAATGGGAAAAAAAGCCTTCAGCATCTTTTACTATGTAGGGCCACCAGAACATCCACTTTTAATTATTATAAATCATGGTCAGCCCTGGGTGAACATCCCACTTTAAAGAATTATAGGTTATCATAAACTCCTCAGTCATGGAATATATGACCATTACCATGATACAAAATACAAACACTCCATGTATATCAAAATTTCATCATTAAATAGTATCACATTATTCCAACCTATCACTCATCATGATAAATTAATGAACAACATTCTAACTTGTCTTTACTTATTTAACCAATGAAGACATTATCTCAATGGATACCCACATTTCTTCCCATAAACCCTCAAGTAAACCTACCAACTTGTATTATAGTGAAGATTATATTTTCAATTCATTTAATGAAATTTGTTCTACCATTTCCTATATTTTTTAGTCCAATTAATTTACCACAACATTTCCATTTCTAGTTGAATACTATTTATCAATGTCAAACATATAAAAGTACTCCACGAACATCATCTGATAAAGATTATGTCCATGTAGTGAGAAACAATTATATGAAATCCACGTGCTAAAGTACCCAACAAATATCTCTCCCAATAGGTTCTGTCATGATCTTTTCAATGCATGGATGAAAACTACAAACTAAAATATAGGGTTTGAGTATTTCATATTGTGGGTTAAAAGCTGATGAAACCCAAAGTGACTAATTTATCACTCTACATCATAAAATATCCTAATCCAAAAAGAGATGCATCAAATTTAACTACATGTACAACATTAGGCTCATGAATTCTTATGAGCAGAGCTAACAAGAACCACTTCTTCAACACTATGGAAAATTCATCACAGTAGTATGTAATGTCAAACATGAATCCGTTCTTGGTAACTATGGTCATTGGAAATTATATTTGAGAGATCTCCAAAATTATTCTCCTATAATTCCCATAAAATAAAATAAAACATAAACTATCGATTACATTCCTCAGTTACGACAGATACACAAATACATCAACATACTAGATATCAACTTATATACCTGATTGTGAAACCTCTATATCTAAAAGTGACAATTAATATACTTAGAATAAATATTATGTACCCAAATCATACTAAACATTTTATTTAAGCATAAATCATGTGATTCTTATGAATTTTTTTATGGTATTATTTTTGATGTGGGATGTATGTGCATGTTAAATTGGAAGGGTTTTTTTTCAGGGTACTGGTACTAGGGCTGCAGAATGAGCAGATTTTTTTTTGTAAATATGGCTTACAGGTGGGTTTAACCACTGCTACAATTGAAATATTTTTCTATCTGTGGCCATTAAAACTATCACTACGGAAAATAATTTAGTGACCGTTAAAACTGATGCTACACATTTTTATATTTTGTAATTATTTCGCAGTGGTTATCTTGGTTTTAGCGGCAGTTTTCCCAAGGAAAATAATTTTTTTGCGGCGGTTTTAACTACCGAAAAAAATCATTTAGGTCGGGAAAACAAACACTAAATGCTTCCACTAAGATGATTATAATAAACCCCTTCTAAATTGAGGAAAACTCCAGGTATTGTATGCCGACACAAAATTTAGTGGTGGTTTTTTGAATCCACCACAATAGCATATGGCGGCGGTTTAAAATGCCCCCATATAAAAAACCCACCACAAAATGGTCATTTTTCTGTAGTGAAATTTCGACAGGGGAGGAGGTATTGGAGATATATATTCCCCCAACCATAGAGTTTGGGGTTGATTCAGTTCTACCACCATATATTCTTTGAAACACTGGGGATATAATGATCCATAGGGTGGCTATTTATGTAAAAATTCCCCCAACCCTATGGGTTGTGGTTGTTCTTGTTTTCCCATAGTGGTTTTTACAAATGATACCCCCTTGATTTTGTGGGATTCAGTATGAAATCGGGATAAATGTAGTGTATGTATCGAGTTTGAGTGACTCATCATTGAATTTAATTTTATCAAAAATAATTTATATTTTCTCAATATGGAAGCCCATTTAACCTTTTTAAATGGCTGATTTTGGATTCCTTTAATAAGAAATTGTCATCGAGTTCCCCACTTCAAAATTTTGGAGATGATAAGAGTATTTTTTTAATGAAAATTAAATATATAAATTACTCATACATGATAATTTACCCAAGAAAAAGAATTTGTAGGCTAAATTTATCATTTAACACTTTTGGAAATGGGGTGGGGATAAAATTCTACACTCTTTGATCGCCCCAACCTCTATTATATACATTAGATGTGGTATCAATTATTAGCCGACATAAACAGTTCAAATAATTGAGTCATACTTGTTCAATATCTTATCATCGAATTCCCAAAATTAGATGTCACAATGCGGATAGGGCGGCCAAGTTAATATGATGGAAAAGTTCACATTTCATATTGAAATGGTTGTCATATTATCTATAAGAAAAATGCTTCATCTTGAGATGATAATGATTCATCTATAGGCTTAGGATTAGGTAATGTATGAATTCCTCAACCATATTTTTAAAAATACCATAGTGGGAGTTGGATATGTGCCATAAAATATCTGATATATTGTCATTGACTAGTTATTTACTCAAAGGCATGGAATTTTTTTCATCTTTTGAGAGGGATTACACCAATTGATCCAACCAGTGCAGTCATTTCCAAGATACCTTATTGAGGGAAGCATGATCAGATGGAATCTAAACCACTATAACAAATGTTAAATAATCTGAAGGTCATGAAGATGATGATTTTCTCCATGTATTATCCTTTATTTGAGAGGAAATTTATCCAGTTAGGGATGTGCCACTTGGTGTGGATGGCTTATGTCTCTCAAGTTTTTGTTAATATGATGGATATATCTGAGTAGTTTCCACAAGTAGAAGGACTTCTTATCATAATGGAATGTCACTACAGTGAAGAAATTTATAGTAAATTACATGGGATGGACATAGTTAGTAATAATAATATTTTTTATTATGGTTAGGAATTATTTTATGGACCAATATTTCACTGTATAGAATATTTTCTACAACATATTCCCTAAGGAGGAAGTCAGGTTAGATGGTCAAGATTCTACAAGGAGGAACATTATAGTGACCATAATTTGATGAATTGGTTGTTAGTGGAGTTTTTAGTGATTGATATTCTAGATAAAATAATTATTTTTTTAGCTCTCACCATTAGAAAAGTTCCGTATATAAATATTTTTTTGTTATGGGGAGGACCATTGTATATACACTATGAATAAGAAACATAAAATATACCAATCATAGTAACATGGGTAGGGACTCCATGACTATAGATTATTACACTTTCTAATGAATGGTCAATATATTATTTGGCCTATATTGAGATAAGATCAAGGGAATCAAGAACACAAGCATTAATCAGACTCGAGATATGAGCCTACTTGTAGATTTTATACTTCTTGGTGATATTTATTCTTGGAGGTTCTACATTGGATAGTTGGAGTCATGAATTCTGCACAATGACCTTCACAGGTGGGACTCAACCAATTTACCTCTTATATAACCACTTGAATATGATGATGGAATTCTTGATTCTAGGTAAAAGTATGAGCCTACCATTTGATCGCTATTAGAATATTCTGACAATTTTCTTCAGAATGAGATGAAATATATTCATTGATTTTAATAATAATAAATATATAATGATGAAATTACTCAGAGTAATCGGGATTAAGAATATGGTCGTATATTTGAGTGGTCATCAAAATATTCCAGTTATTTTCTATAATGTTGGAAAGGATATGATACTGACTTGAAGTTCCTGTTAGAATATTCTAGTGACCCACAATTTAAAATGAGGATGTGAACCAAATTATGTTATTCAGCCCTTATCTTGATATAAGATCCTCCTAATTATAACAAGGAATATGTTTCGTCTATAAGGTATCTCTTGAATTATGTATATGACATTCATTGATGAAGGGGGATGGAATATGCATCTTCTCTCTATTGATCTCTGGGATATATTGACAATGGTGTTCTATCACTAATAGGATATGTTGGAAACTATATAAGAAATGGGAAGGGATATAATCCTTCCCATCCATTTCATCTATAATATTTTAATTATGTTTTCAATAAGAATGTGAATATAATATTTCTCTTTTGTGGGAGTGGGAATATGATCCCACTCTAGTCCTCTATATGCTATAGGGATATGCCAGCTGACATTATATAAAAGGAAATGAATATGATCCTTCCCCCTATATGAAAGCCAATATTCCATAATTTTAACTACATTTATTTGGAAATTAACCCAAAATCTAGTTAAAACCTATGTAATTAGTTCATTTTCAATACTTTGGGGAAATATGTATTTAAATGATGAATTTATTTAGTTATAATTTTTAGTGGTATTTGCCATTTTTTTGGAATAAATAGAAAATCCACACATTGATTTATTGAGTTGGAATTTAATTTTTTAAATATTGTTAATTCTATTATATTTTTTAATTCATAATGATCTAAATTTGGATTATCATACATTTAAAATACTATTTTATCATGTGGAGGTTGAGTCTAGAAAAAATAGAAATGTACTTATGTGACTGTGCCCATTAACTATCTATGGTAAGTGAATAAACACGGGGGAAAACGACCACATGAGGAGATCGACCAACCAAAGTGATAATTTTGGAATGGACTAGATTGATTTTATGTTGATTCAGAAAATATACTCTATTTCCCAAGATATCAAAAGAAAAAACTCAACTGACTGTGGTGAAAATTTGGAAAAGGGATTAAGTTTCCACACATTGAAATAAACTAACTAAAATATTCTATGTTAACATAAGTACCTCATAATCAACCATGGTGGGGTCGACCAAAAGAAGAGATCTAACTGACCACAATGATTAAATCTTCCACTGGTTAAATTGATTTTCACATTTATTTCTTTAATTTACTTTTATTGTTATGACTCTGATAATGTAACACTATTCCAGTTGTTGTTGGTCTAAGAAGAATTCCCAAATTCCATATGATTTAATTCTTTTCATTAATGTTTAATATCTCCTGATCACTTCTTAGAAAATATTTAACTACCTAATTAGTCATATTTTTTTTTGTGAAAATATTCTTTTAATTACTTTCTTGTCTCATTCTTAGATTTTTACTCATAGGGTGATTGGGTTCACTCAACTATATGCGATAGTCAGTAGTGGGTTGATCTTAGGGTGATTAGAGATATCAGATCACTGAGCTAAGATATAGGGGAAATAATTATCATTGTACTCCCATATTCCAACTGAAACAACCACTTTGGTATTATCAAAGATATCTCATTTAATTATAGAAATAATAGGGACACAACTTGGATAATGATTTAATAGGATAATGAAGTAATGATATAAGGTTATACCTATATTTCCAAAACTATATTTAAAACCATCCTAATGCAATCACAGTTTTAAAACTCAAAGCCCATAAACAATGGTAAAAACAACCAAAACTATGTCACCTTTATATTTTAGAAAATATTTCTCTTTAAATTATTTAATTTATTAGATATCTTATGTTGTATTAAACATTGAGTTTAAAAAAACACAGATAAACTATTAAAATATTACTCTTTAAAGTGATAGTTATCAAATAACCATTAAATTAACATGAATGAAAAAGATTAACTAAATTATGAAATATTTAAATAAATTTCCATATTAATACTAATTTATTAATTTATTCTATAGAAATAATTACTCAATTTTTTAAGAAACTTCATCCAATACTCTAAAAATACTTGTTTCTCAAAAAATATTTTAATTGACTTTTATGAGTAAAAATTATAATTTATGAAGTTTTGGAAAATTATTTGAAAAATTGGAATTCATTTTTAAAATCGAAACATCAAAACTATCTGATGGTGAAAATTTTAAATTTTTATGAAAATTTTGAATTTTCAATGAATAGTGGAAATATTTATTTTTTTTGATAATTGAATATTCTTTTAAAGTAATTATAAAGTAGAAATATATTTTTAATTAGTATTATAATTTAATAGGTAATTTTAAATATATAATAATGTAAATATTGTTTCTAAATTATTTTTATAGTTGAATTATGTAGGAAAAAAAATTATATTTAAAAAGAACAGTTTTTTCCTGAAAAATCATTTTTTCATAACTTTTTTCCAGTTTGATTTTAAATAGAATTCTTCAAATTATATTTTTTAGAGTTTTTTAAATTGAATTCCATATTTTCAATAAGGTTTTCAAATTTAGTAATTATTTCTCTTTTAGTTTCAGTCATTATTAATATTAACCATAATAATTTTTGTTACCACGGTAAAAAGGATAAATCACGTAATTATTGGTTAAAAATAATTTGATGATGACTATAAAATGGACTTAAACCAAGTATTAATTTTATTTTATGATTCCATTTCATCCATAAACCACCAAAATTTGGTTATATAATTTTTCTCCCTTTTAATGTGATTATGATATTTATAATAATTTATGTAATGAAAAGTAAAAAATGTCACTCTAGTTTTAAATAATTATAATATTTCTTACCGGGATATAAATAGAGGATATATTTTGTTATAAATATTCATATGAAATATAAATGATTTATATTAAACTTTATAATTTATTTTTAATTTTTAATAAAAAATAGTCACTTAAATCATTACAAAACATTGCCGTATGAATTATTCAATTAATTGAAAAATCAAATAAATGATATTAAAAATATTAAAAGTAATATTTTTTGATATAATTCATTTATCCACTAATTTTCAAGATAAATATAAAATTTTAGTTATTTAGTAAAACATTATATTGTAATTTTATTTTTTTAAATGTTATTAAATTCAAATTAAATGAATAATGTCAAAATTGAAAGTAATGATATTTTATAAAAATAATATTTTATTAAATCATTAAAAAATCATAAAAATCTTGAAATAAGACAATTTAGTTATTATATTTTATAATGTTTTTAAAATATTCCATTTATGGGACAACTTTGACCTTGTTGGTAAAAATTACAATCTTTTAATATTGAAATTTATTGTTACCATAGTTAAAATTAATGTTGAATAACTAATGGTTAATCAAGAAAACATTGTTTTAAATTACAAAAAATATCTATATTAATTTTTTGTAAATTAAACCCCTAAAATATGTTATATTTTAATACCTATCCATTTGGAGGAATTTATCTGGATAATTAATTTATTATAATATAATCTTTTGAGAAATTAAAAAAGTTCCCCTCACTTAAATCCGAAATATCACTTCCTAAATCAATTATTGAAACCAAATTGAGCCTTCTAGATAAAAAAATCTTCTAATTGACCTTATAAACTTCACTCTTCACATTATAGAGATTCTAGAATTCCCAAAAGGCCAAACCTAGATCCATTTTGATGAGATCTAAGCCGTTTCGAAGAAGGTGTAATCACGTTAACTAGTCACTTTCTTTTCTATTCATCCATAACCACTATAAATATATGGAATTTATCATAAAATAATAAATTTAGTATTATCACTATAGTGAAATTTTATTACTATAATTAAAACAATTATACACCTTCTTACCCATAAACTGAGAAGTGAAAGTATTGCAGGTGCATACGTAAGACTTACCATCTTCAAATAGTGACACGATTCATTTTTCATCAACATATTTTATGAATGAGTACTATGATATGTTTAAAGTTTATATAATATATTTTTGACATAATTAAACTTCGTTAGTGAAAATATAATGTCTAGATTCTTACCATCCAATCCTTTGGGAAACAATAACACCACTCATGCATAAGTGTGGACTTCCACCTCTGTGAAGTCATGCAATTGATTTTTAATTTATATTTTAGTGGAATGGTAATGGAGATAAAATTTGTGAATAAATATCATATATATGATATAATAATTATCATTTAAAATTAATTATAATTCACCTTTTTTTTATTCAATCCTTCAAGAAATAAAAACAATGATAATGTGTATATATGGCCCATTGTCTCCAATAATAGTGTAATAAATTTTTCTATCTAGCATTTTTATAGATGAATACAAATATTTATATAATGAATATATATTATATTTATATAATTATTAATATTCTAGATATTATATGAGAAAGATAAATGTATAGGTACTGAAACTACTAAACTGAAATACTCATGATAAATGAAGAAATTTACTCAAAAATGGGGAATTTAATAAATAATTATTGATAAAGGTGGGTGTTGAAATGTTATAAATGGATCCTATATGATATTAAAATTAGAATATTACCTTTTAACTGAATTATAAAAAATTTAAAATTATTATATAGGAGGTTAGAGTTCTTTCAAAGCAAGGTGACCTCTTGGTAAGTAATTTTTGTCTCAGTTTTATTTTTGTGGGACACATACCTACACACAACTAGTTTATTTTTGTGTGATGTATATAATTACCATGTATTAATTTTATGATTATGGTATGGATAATTATAGGATATAGATAATCATGTAATGTTATTTATTTCATGGGAATTATAACTCAAAAGTTACTAAAGTGGTAAGGGATTATTGTTACAATAACTTCATTTAATGAGATTGTTTATAATTATGTTTCAGATGATGATATATTATTATAAACCTATTAATAAAACCATTTATTTAATTATACTATTTTTATTTAATTAAAATAATGGTTTTCAATTCATTTTCCTCACCCAAAGTACTTAAGATACAAAAAATATGTTTTTAAGGGAAATCAACATCAAATTTCTCTACTGTCGATTTTTTTATTTCATATCCATGTTTTCTAAAAATATATTAAATAAGATTTTTAATTTTATCTGATAATTTTTAATGTCATTTTTACCCATGTTTTAATTTTTTAAAAATTATTTTATATAAATCTTCTTTCAATTTTTTGACCATGTTATTTTTTGATATTTTTTCAAAAATGTGAAAGGAAATTTTCCTTTTAAGTTTTATGGAATGTATGAAATTTTCGATTATCATGGCCATTCAATGTTTTTAATCTTACATTATAATTTACATTGGTTATTTTGAAAATTTTTTCCATAATATTTTGGTAATATTTTAATCTTAAAAGTTATTTTCAAAGTGGAACGGTTATTTTAGTCAATGATTCTTCAATTATCTCTTAATGAAATATTAAGATATAATAAAATATTACAAGGTTAGTTTGGATTTATTAAGGATATGATCCATTGGTACCATTCTTAATATTTCTATAGATGGTTAATTTTAATTTTTATGTGATGTTTCGAAATCCAATTTTATTTCCTTGGGATATGGAATGATTAAATTTTTATGAACCCCATTTATTTACCATGGGTAATGATATGATTGAATTCTTATCAACCAAATTTATTTTCATGGGTTCTGATATATTTAATGATTTATGATCTTATGGTAGACATTTGTATGATTTTCACTATGTGATGGGTGAGATCTATATCTCTCTCTAAGGCATTAGGTAAATATTGATATTACATGGGGAAAATATAACTAAAAGGAGGAGTGAACTCAATTTATTAATTGAATTTGTCCTCTAGGATAGTATTGAGACCACAACATGACTATTAAAATGGTTGTTGAAGTGAAACCTTCCCAGTATGATAGTCTTGTAAATGATCATTGACTACTGAGGAAATGATTTTATATTCTTATGTGTATGACACAAACATATGTATTATGCCAATGTTATTCCCTCATGAATCATGTAATTTAATTCATTTATGATTCATGTATTTTTTATTTCCATGATTGATTACATGAATTAAGACTATGATTTATGATATACATGGTATTATTTTCTATTATTAATATCATATTCTCATACCCTCATATTCTTGTTATTATCATGTGATCATTAATGCCTCTATTTTTTTACAATTCCTGAGTATTAGAGCTCACCCTTTATTATTTTTATTTTCAAGAAGTTATAAAGTAATGAACTAAGCATGATATGTATAAGAACTGTTATAGTTATGAGGAACATAGTGGTAGATGATGTATGTATTTTATGAACCAGTTGTTTATATATAAAAATATGAAAAGGAACTAGACCTATATGATTCTGGAATAGATCATTATGTTATGCAATGATTTATCTTCCAATTATATGTGATAAATAGGTATAAAAAGTATAGTTCGTTATAGTTGGAGTCGGAGAAATGTTTAGGTAACCATTGGAAACTAGGATTATTAAAATTTGTTAAGAACCCCGAGGATAAGTCAATGTATTGGATAAAATCCTTACATTTTGGTAATTACCATGGATAACCTAATTTTAACCTATGGCCTCATAGATTAAGAAGATGGTGCCCTGAATTTGATAAAATATGGAATATATTTCATGGTTATATGATAACTCACTTTGATTATTATAATATGGTGGTTACAATTTTCTTTTTTGTTTTAGTCAATTGATGGAACCCAAAATAATCTAGTTAATGAAGAATGAGATGGAACATGAAATGATTATCCAACTGATCAAACAAATTAAATTCCATCTAGAATGTAAAACCTTATGATTATGCCTAATTAGATATACAATAAAATAATTAAAAAACACTTTTTGGGTATGTTTATTATCACACATAATAAGTTAAATAATAATTTTCATGAATATCATAGAGGAATGAATATTCATTTTCCTATATATTAAGAATGTGGGAAGAAGCACTCAAGTGAATTTCTCAGAGGAAGAAGAATATGTTTTGAGTTTGGAAAAGGAGGACACAAATAATGTAATTACTAAGAAAAAATGAAAATTTTAGTTAGTAAAATGGATGATAATAATGGTATCTCTAAGGTATGATCAATGATTGAATTTTTTAAGTGTATATTTTATGGGAATTATGGAAACTGATGACCTAAGGAGAAATATTGACAAGAGAATACATAAGGTTGTTTGAGTTGTGGTTTTACTGATGACAATGAGGAGACTAGAAATAAAATAGGAATGTTATGTACTGTTTTAATAGTATTTCTTATGTTAAAATTAATAATCTTAATTAAGTTGAAGTTGATAAATATTAATAAAGGATTCATATTTCATATTGTATAAAATAATAATTAGGTTATGAGATTACAAATCCTGGAAAATGGTTTAAGAAGGATGTGTAATTATTAAAGTTTCAATATATTTTGAAATTAAGAATTATGCTGTAGAGGTATTCTAATCAATGATATTAAAATTATAAGAATAATTAAATGTATAATGATTATATAACAGTAGTTTTTATTAATTGATTTGAAATTATATATCAAATTATACTGATAATTTGGAAAATTTACTTATTAGTAAGGTGATATTTTTTAAACAGACATGAATAAGGAAAAGATAAAGCCTAATATCTTCTTAATGGGGATTAAATAAAGTTTTTTTAGTATAGAGAGAATATTTTCATTGAAGAATTAAATTGGACAGTATTAGAGACCTTTAAAATGGATAGTGATTTAATTATAATATATATGATATATTAATGATCATGTAATTTTTAATTATTATTTAACTTTATTTCATTCCATTCATCATAAAATTAAAAAAACATTCATGCGTAAGTACGACCTATCGTCTATATGAACGATGTAATGAATTATCTAAATCTAAATTTTATAGATTAATATAAATATAAATATAATTAATATATAGGTTTTTTATTTTATGATTAATATTATATATATAATGGAACCATGATAAATACTTGACGAATATAACTACTAAACATAAATACTCAAGATAAACGAAACAAATAACACCCAAAAATAATGATTTTAATTAATAATTATTGGTAAAATGGGGTGTTAACATATATGATTCTATAAGTATTAAAATGAATCTATAATATAATTATAATAATTTTAAATTTATTATATTGGAGGTTATATTGCTTTCGAAGTAAGGAGAACTGAAGGTAATTAATTTTCATTTTCCTTTTATTTATGTGGGACACATTCCATGTACACTACTTGGTTATTTTGTGTGGTTTATATACTGAAATAATTTTATGATTATCTTCCTGAAAATAAATTTATACAAATATCCATATATCTGTATTTCTTTCATATGGTATATGACTCAAAAAGTTACTAAATTGGTAAGGGTTTATTTTGACAATCTAATTGTTTATCCAAATGTTGTATGATTATGTTTCCAATGATGATATGTTATGATTTACTTATAAATAAAATCATTAATTTTATTTTAATATAATTATATCTTTAAAATACTTTTTATTCATATTTCTAAACTCAAGTACTTAGGAGGCTGAAAATATATTTTTAAGGAAAATCGATTTCATTTCTATTTCAATGGAACAAACTTTTTCATCCATATCAATGTTTTCTAAAAAAATTTTTATATGGTTTTAATATTTTCTTATTATATTTTAAATAAATTTTTACAATTTTTTACTTTTTAAAAAATTGTATAAAAGGAATCTTCTTTTCATTTTTCAAATAATTCAGTTTTTGACTTTTTACCCAAAATGTGAAAGGAACGATTTCTTTTAACTTATATGACATGAATGGAATGTGCCAAAGTTATTACCAATAATTTTTTTGAATATCCCACTACAATATTCCAAGGTAATTTTCAAATATTTATTTGCATAATTTTTTGGGTAATATTTGTGGTGTAAAAGTGATTTTCATAATGGAGTGGTTATTTTCCTCAAGAATGATTTTAGTAATATTGTAAATGAATTTAGATATATGATAACATACTTTGGGAATAATTATGATTTAATATTGGTATTATCCATTAATAAATTTTTTCTATTTATTTATTTGGTTAATTTTTAAGATAATTATATGTTTATGAAACACATTTCTTTTCCATGGGTTATAAAATGAGGAAATCTTTATGAAACAAATTTATTTTCCATGGGTTATACGGTGATAAAATGATTATGAAACCCATTTCAGGTCATGGGTTATGATATGATTAATTCTTTATGATCTTTTGGTATTCATATATATAATTCTAATTATGTGATGGGTGCGACCTATATCTCCCTCTAATGCAGTGGGAAAATATTCACATCTCAAGAGATAAATATGAGTGGAATGGGGAGTGAACCCAGTTTAATATGGGAATTGTTTTCCATGATAGTCAAGGGTGTGAACCTTGACTACTAATATGGTTTGGGGGGTGAACCCATTCCACTATTATAGTCTTATAAATGATCCTTGATAAATAAGGAAATTATTTTTATTCTTATGTGTTTTCCAAAATTTATGTCTTATGCCAATGTCATGCGGTCATGGCTCATATTCTATAATTAATCCATGATTCATATCTTATTACCATATAATATTTATTCCATGATTCATGATTATGATTTATGATATGCATGATATTATTTTATAATGCTATGGTCATGTTCACATAACCTTATGTTCATGTCATTCTCATTTGATAATTGATATATCCATTGTTTACCCGTACATAGAATTTGAGCTCACACTTTATTCTGTTTTATTTCTCCTGGTTATGATGAAAAAACCAAGTATTATATTTCTAAGAGAGTGATAGTTTTTAAGAACTTAGTGAGAGATGATCTAGATATTTTACCAAAAAAAATTTACATGTACAAGTTTCCAATGGAACATGACCTATACGATTATAGAATGGGTCATTATGTTATATAATGAATATTACTATACTTATATGATATATATATATGTATGATAAGTTTGGGTAATTATAATAATACCCTCTTATATTGATAGAACCAATGTCCAACTATCACTTAATTTTTATTCTCTTCATAAATTATTTTTCTGTGGGCCCCATAAAACACCTATCATCAACATAGAACTATTATCAGGAGGATAATGTCTTGTTTTTTTGATCCATCTACAAATTATTTCAATACTAAAAAAATTTTAGTTCAACTCACCTCAATAGTTTTTATCCATATGTGGAAATGATTATTCTATAAAGGATAAATAATTTAAGAATCACTACGGATGTTTAGAGAGAGTTTGTCACAATTCAATTGATCGAATATCCATCCTTATATTATTTTAAGAGTGTATTGAACTTTGTAAGTGAAAAAATTGATGGAAAATTAGTTCAATTTAATTTTAATTTGATATAATTATATTCACCTAATTTCAAAAATAATAAATAGAATCAATTAACTAATAACCAGTCAGATTTTGATCTTAGAGTTTGAATTATCAAACTTCTTCTAAAGTTTCATAGATTTGAAGGAGAGGATCGTTACTAAAACATGAGAGAGTTTGTGGATATTTGTAATAAATTAAAACCTATAGTAATTTTAGAATAACTAGTCTATTAAAATGTGTTACCATTTTCTCTTGAAGTATCATCCATGGAGTGGATCTAAAAACTTAAAACATGAGAGATTTGCACCTAGGATAAACTGCACAAATATTTCCTCTAAAAATTCTTCCCTTCCTCATAGAGTGACCATTTGAAGAAACTGATATATGAGATCCAATAATAATGTGGAGAAACTTTCAACTAGTTTTGGGAAAGATTTATATGACTAAAAACATGTGTCCCTAATCATCATTACAAATACCATAATTTCCTAACATTATTTTTCCAAGTGTTAATGGAAAATGGCTGAAACATGCTGGATGGTTTTTCTAGAGGATAACAAGTAAAAAACATCATTACTGAAGTCAATGAATTTATTTAGATTATTTACTAAGTCTTTAAATAATACGGTACAAGAACTACTAGAAGAGGAGTGTATAAGTTAATTTTTTTTAACTCACCACTACATGGAAATAAAATTAAAAAACCAAACACTCTTGGGAGATAGATAGATTTTAAAAATGTTTTAGTGACTAAAACTTATACACGTTCTAGGGTAAAACAACTTTATCATTCTTTGGAACACATTTATAATAGTTTTCCTCTAGTGTAAGAGAGTGTGATTCCATGTACCAAAATAAATACTAGTCGCAATAAACCTATAGTTGAGGACTCAAAGTGTATTCCAACATTCAATATGGATTCGGAAAATAGATTCCCAAAAGACCTATATCTAGTATAAATTTAGATTATATTTATAGACACTAAAATTTAATATAATAATTTATTAACCTTATACATGTTATTAACACGTGTAAAATAAGTATCCCTTTGTTAAGGACCTTTGGAAATAAATTTTTTGAGTTTTATACTAGCAAACCATATACCCTCAGCACCCATGATTCAAAGAAGAAAGAGATGATGGGATTGATCATATAGATCGTCTCCATCCTCAATAAATTGGTAAAACAAATATTAGGGAAACTCCATTCCCATTAAATTCTTAACCCCCAGGGAAATGTTGGTTATTTTTCTATAAGGATTGAAAAGTATTTGAAAATTAGTGGAGATCCTATGATGGATTCTAGAGCTAGAAGTAGATAATCCAACCGAAATAAAGAATATATACCTCAAAAAAACATAAATGGAATATCCCTATGAATACTTCCCCATTTTATAACAAAAAATAAAAAGAAAAAATAGAGGACTCACAAGGATAAAACCACCCATGAGAATAGATGAAGAATAATTAAAATATGTGATCTTGGAGATATTAATGAGTGATGATCAAAATCCCTTCACTATAATCCATCAACTATATCTCAAGATATGTATTTTTTAATTAAATTTTCACAATGAATTTGAAATTTCATTGAAATAGGTAATATTAATAAATTTTTTCCCCTAGTAACTTGATAATTACCTAGAATATTCCAAGATCCATTCACTTTTACTATCCCTTAAACCACAAGATAAATCATATTTTCAAATGAATTAATTTACTTGGGAGCATAAATTATTGTAATTACTTAAATTTTTATCCTTGCCTATATATATGATATCTCCAACTCCCCATAATTAGTATATAACTTGTTAACTGAACCATTTCCCACTTGATGTGAGTATTATAAGGTGTCTTGGTTAGAGTGAAGGGATTTTTGTTCCCTATAAATTTTTATATTTGAAAAATGGAATAAAGAAGATGTAAATATCATTGAACCATAATTATAAGAATTATATTCCTTAATAATTCGAAAAGTATAATAAATTTCAACAGAGGAACACTTTCCTGGGGTTTTGAATAATAGAAAGTGAACTTCAACATTATAGATTCAATGAAATAACCCCATTATTATAAATCTGTGTTTAAACTGAACTATTTTTAATTTGATTATTGATCGAAGGAATATATTGATATTTTTTATGATATATTTTAACAAATATTATATAATTTGGTTCACCTAATTTCATCGAAGAAATGATTTTTTTAAAATAATCTTAATCTGGAGTCTATTTTGTGTGATAAATGGTTTAAATAAATTGGTGAGGTGTATTTTGATGATTTACTAAATACCATCACTAAAACATACAGTTTACATGTGAAGGATGGAATAATAGGAAACACCAAGTTAAAAGAATCATTTTTTCTCCAACTTAATTTTAATTTAAGATGATTCCCTCAAACCGAAAATATTATTTTCTATTAAAAATGAGAAACTACTAGTTATATTTTTCCACAATTTAACGAATATCGAAGAAAAGTAGTAATATGTCATGTTGATATTTTTGGTAAATTTGTATTTCATTATGATACATCCCAAGTATCAGACATATAACTTTTCTGTATAGATTGTTTTTTGAAAATGAGTTATGGCTTGTGAGACAGCCCCAAAAAATACTTAACCCAACCTTGATGGATGTTATAGAAAAAGAAGTTGAGAGAATTTTTTTCCTTGAATCATCAACCCCATATCATAATTCAAATTTTTGAGATCTATTTAGATATTACCTAAAAATTATTGATTTTCCACTGTGAAAAATAAGTATAATGAGTTATAACACATTAAGATTCAAAATTGGTTGAGGGTCTGTATTGACTATAGAAAATTTAATCATGTGACCTAAATTGAATTATTCCCCCTTCCATCTGTATAATTGTTTCTAGTGAGGCTAGTTGGTAAGGGTCACTAAAAATTACTTGATACATTTAAGGGAAATATTTTTCTTTCAATAGTTCTAGAAGACTAGGAAAAGGCCACATTTCCATTATTATTCATTATATATTCTTATCAAATGATTCCCTATGGTTTTTGTAATACCCCAGGAAACTTCTGATATTCCATGGTAAGTATCTTTTCAAACCTTATTGAGATCTTATTAGTTGTATTATTTAATTATCTCATATTTTAGGGAATATAATTTAAAACCTTTTTTTAAAATTATAGAAAATGTTTCAATGAAATGAATTGAGAAAAAAGGGGTTTAAACATTTTAAAATATACTTTTGTGGTTGAAGAAGGTACTATTTTGGGCCACATAATTTATAAATATTGGATTAAATAGGATAAATACAAATATGTAATTATTTATTTACTAACATACCCTACCAATGTGTGGGAAATTAGATATTTTCTATTACGTCATGTAATTTATATACTATTTATTAAATATTGTTGTAAAATTTCTCAACATTGAATTATTGAAAAAAATAATAAGACTTTTTTATTTATGATTCATAAATGATTGATTTTAATTATACTAAAAATATATAAACCTATATCTCATGTAACCCAGTTTTTGATTAGAATAAAACACCTTTGAGAAACCTTTTGATTCCTCAAAAAAATCTATCATGGCAGTGTTCTCCTAGAAAATAAATGGACACCCATAAGTGATTACAAACCCATAACAAGAAAAGGAATAATCCCAAATAATTTATAGAATATTATAAAATGTGTTTTATTTATTTTTATATCTTTATAATTTTTGTGGCAATATCTATTAGGGAAATAAATGACTATTTTTTCTAACTATGATAGACGTAGGTGTCTGTTCAAGAAAGCTAAATAAAAATCATGGTGAGTGAGGTGGATATTGTTTTACATGGATTTGACATTGAGATTAAGGAATATAAGGTGTGTGAACATCTAGTGACATAATATATGAGTAGGTTACCTCACACTTCCAAGATATATCCACCCACAAACAAATCAATGACTCCTTACCTGGCGGGAGACTATACAAAGTCTAACAAGTGCCCTAGTATGCTGAGATGGTGAAATTTTTATTCATCTCAAATGTACCACCCTTTTTTTTATAAATTCAAAACATAAATATAAATTTGAGTAAAAATTTTATGCATGGTAGAAACCATATTTATGTAAAAAAAATTTATGGTCAACTAATTAGAAGGTGCATCTTTAAGGAATAATTCAATCTATGCTTTAATTTTGTAACAAACTTACATGCGGAGGCAATTTTGGACCTCAGAGAATATATAAGAATATTTTAGAACATGGATTGTTTTATACCACAATTTTGATATACTCTCATAAATCCTATAAAAAAAATAAAAAATATCCCTTTACAAGTGTAATTTTGAAAATACATGAAATTTCACAATATCCCTTAATTTTTTGTAAAGTATTTTTTGTCTAAGGACTAGATTTCATGGGATAATTTTTTATTTATGTTTGGTTTTACTGTATTTTATTATCATTGTAACATTTTTAAAAATTTGTTGAAGGAAAACCCACCCAAACCGATGATTACAATGATTTAATTGAGTTTACAAGATCATTTTTGAGGTATAAAGTGACTTAAGCTATAATCAGTGATCAACACACACATTTTTATAACATGAATATAAAATACCATATTTATAGGTATAGATTTCACTACAATACCTAAAATTCCTATCACTAATTGAAAAATGGGAAGACTAAGGTATTAAATAGAGATAATAAGATAATTCTAGAAAAGAGAGTGAAACCCACTAGGAAGGACTAGTGCATAAATTTGGAGGCTGAATTATGGGTACATAAGATGGATTTTAAAATAACATGAGGTATATATAATTACATAGTTGTTCATTAGAAACAATTTAACTTTTTGGTTGAGCTACAACATTAATCAAATTGGTAATTAAAGAGAATAAACAGTCAATTTGGAAAGGATGGAGAATAGAGGAAGCTATAGATGATGTAAACTGAGGAGTTGATGAGGGAATAATATGAGAACACAATTCTATAAACGATGAGGGAAAAATATATCCCTAAGAAAATCATCTTTATAAGAGAGTATCAAATTAGATATTAAATTCTATTTTTCTCCCCATTGATGAAGCTCATTCTTGGTAAAAATCATTCCATGTGGGCATTAATATATATATAAACTAATAATTTACCATTTGGTATAGTTGAGATTAAAGGAGATGAATCAAAGTATCCATTTTAGTGAATATTAAATAATTAAACATATTACGTGAGTACTTTTTGAAGGAAGAAATAGAGGATTCTAATATCATAACAATATTTATTGAATAAAGGAAACCCATGTTATCTATTTCCGTTACACTAGTCTAAATACCTTTTTATTTTAAATAAAATTTTCCATGAAAAATCAATACTAGAATTTACTGGAATCATTTATGAGATAAGTTTAGGGGAGTGGAAATATATCTTTGGATATAAATAATTTGTCTTTTTTATTTTGATTATTTCTAACTTTATTTTTCATACAAAAAGAAAAGATGTTTTTAATATAGATTTTTTTTCATAATTTATAAATAAAAAATTAATTTCTTTTGTTTTAATTTTTTAGAGTTTTTTTGTTAGAAGAAAACATGATCTGAAAGATGAACTACCTAGGAAGAGAATCCATACTAGTGTAAAGCTATTTTGTTGGTTTTTCATTGTAATAGTTAGAATATTATAGATTTAATTTATATCTGTTTCATAGATATTCAATTATTTCAAACTGGGAGAAGGGTTATAAATGAAGAAGAAGTTAGCTGAACCAAAATCATATCCTGATGAAACTAGACTAATGAAACCAAACCTAGGTAACCTAAACCTAGTGATCTATTATCACTATAGGTATCCTCGTTAAAAGATAATCAGATATATCATTCAAACTGAGGAAAAACAAGTAAAGAATAACTAATAAAGAAATCTTCCTAAGTCAACATAGGAACAAGTTTCTTTATTATCTATAATTAATTTTACAGTGATTCAAGATTTAGCTACCAAAGTTTTTTTTGTATAAATTTACTATTAAAATTATTTAGGTGAGATACCTATTATCTTTGGATGGTTTAGTTATTGGTTTAGACACACTCATTTAATATGTTCTTTGAAAAATTATGGATGTAAAAAATCCAGTAAATGTTAATTGATAAAGGGGTTGAAAATACATTGGGAATCATGTGGTTGAATATAAAAGGGGCATATGATATATCTAAATTTCAATAAGGAAGTAAAAAGGAAGTGAAAATAGAAATTTGGGAGATTAATATTTGGGTAAATGGATTTAGGAAATAAGAACTTGTTAAAATTATAATTCCATTGAAATCCATTTTACCCAAAAAACATGAAGCAGAACTCTTGCTCAAATTGAGCGAGGATAGTAAGATAGATTCAAAAAAGGACAGATACATAAAATAATGAATAAATATGTCATTTTCCTCCACAATAGTTTTAGTACTTGAGTCTAGTTAGGACATATATTTTTTAATGAAATTTTATTCTTTGTATTTCATAAAAATACAATAATGTAAGTGTGGGTTTGTGATGTGAGCCAATATTTCCCAAGTTTTAACAATATTTCCTTGTAAATTGAACCCCTAATCTAGACAAAAACTGATTAATTAATTCATTTTCAATAATTTTATTGAAATATAGAATTAAATAATAAATGGATTTAATCATGATTTTTATTAGTATTAATTTATTTTGGAACAAATAGAAAAACCATACATTGATTTGGTGAATTTGAATTTAATAGTTTAAAATATTATAATTACATTGTGAATTGTTTTAATTTATTTGGTCTAAATATGGAAGAAGGCTAAATTTAAAATCAATTTTCAATGTGTGAATGTCAAGTCTAGAAAAAATGGAAAAGTCCCTAATTGACCATGCCCCAAAATTGACCGTTGTGGAAGACTAACCATGTAATAAAATTGAATAAATGAAGAGAAAAACCTACTATGATGAAGGAATAGATTGATCATATGTTTATATAGAAAATTGATCACATAACCCAATAAGTTGTATGAAAAAAATAAACTAATCGTACTAAAAAAATCAACAAATGGTTTGAAAAACTACACATTGACTACATGAAATGGTAAGACTCAAGGAGACCACAAGTATATCACAATTTAACATGTAAAGATCAACCACAAGAAGGAATCTGACTAACTATATGGGTTTAAGCTTCTACTTATTGATATTATCTACTTTATTTCATTATTTCATTTCCATTTACTTTTTTAAAAATAATGATGGAACACAAGTACAGTTGTTCTCAATCCTTGGAGAATTCCCCATTACCTATTTTTTAATTTTTTCATTAATTTTTAACATCTCTATATCATTTATATGAATGTATTTTACTACTTAATAAGATATAGTTTTCCAATGACCCTTTATTTTAGTTACTTATCTTCTCATTCTCCAAATTTTACACAGAGGTTTCTTGGATTCACTCCATTTCATATAATAGTTAATAATGGGTTGATATGATAGCGATCTAAGATATCTGCTAACTAGGCTTGGTAATATTAGGGAAAATAATTATCATTTCACTCCCTTATTCTAGTAGAAACAACTAGGTGAGGGTAACCAATGTGACAACTTTTGATTAATGATAGAGTTGGGAAACATCTTTAGTACTAATTCAACATGAAAATTAGGGGATCATCTAAGGTTAAACCACTATTTTTAAATTATATTTAAAATGAACCAAATTATAATGCTATTTTCACACACCGATAAAAAAGAAAAAAACAAAAACACTCGCATAACACTCTCTCTCAAGAAAATCCGAGTCCCACTATCACAAAATTTTTATTGAGTTTATAAATTCATATGTATAGAACCATATTACAAGCCTATCATCACCCATGTCGGATGTCGGGATAGGTTGACATAGTTCTTCTAGTTCTTTTAGTGTACACTGAAAGACTTATTAATCCTGAATATGTGAAAAATCCTACATGTTATCGATATATATAATACACAAATAGACTTATTCTATGAAATATATGATATGATATCGATCCCAATATTTTGGGATTCTTTACCCCTAAAATATCTTTTGAGTTATTAAGTCTATGTGGATAGGGTGAAAAATTATGGGGATCCATCCTCACTAGGTTTTAGAAAAGTTGATGCCTCATGGTGTTGGTGGTGGATATGATTATACATAACCCACTTAGGTTACTATTGGGTTGTGGTGAGGTCTTCATTGAACTTTAGTTACACCTATATAAGGTATTATATGTATTTTATTTCATTCTATAAAGAGATACTCTTGAAGTGATTCATGGTGGAAATAGGTTCCACTATCATCATAGTGGTCACAAAATTCTGGTGATCTTATCCCTACATTTTGATAGTTTGGGGGCTCCCTTACAATGTATACAGAGTGGGGATATTACTTTTGAGGTTGAATACCCTCACTATTATCTTAATGACTTACTTCTGGAGATAATTTTCTTATTAAAACAACCTCTATGGGGCCTTATCCTTCAAAAATATTTAATCAAAATTTATATGTTTAGATGATGCCATCTATTTGGATTGAAGGGGGGTCTTAAAAGTATTTTTAGAGTTTATGTAGGGAAAAACACAGAAAATAAAACCCATTAATGAAACAACACAAGTAAAATAGTGTCTGAATAATTGTTTTCATAGTTAATTGATTCACATTGGGTTCACTATTTTGTTTCCAATGTGTGTATCATGAAATTTTCTAGAGATACCGACTTGATTTACAAAGGAATAAAATCATTGGGGATTCAACAATGACACCTTAGTATGTTCATTGATTAGTTAGATAGAAGGTTAGTCTCATCTTCACCTTGGGGGGGGGGGACTATTTCCCACTACAAGAATCTATTATAAATATAAAATGTATTCAAGAATCTTTCCAAAATCCCAATGGGGTACTGGTTACCCCAATTCTAGAAATTGGTCATTGTAAAATGTTGATGTGAATATCTATATATGTCATATATTCTATATAAATTTAAAAATATATACGTATCTGAGGTTACTTTTCGATGTAACCATATTTATATATTATAGGATTTATATAATGCTCTTTTTAGTTTGAGTATGCTACTTTTTATATCTATGTATCTTGGTGCACCAGAGTTTAACACCATCCAAGAAGGTGGTGGGTGTTTATAGTGTTGGGATTGGGTCACTAAGAAGGGATATCATAAGAATCCCTATAAGGGTATTCATAACTCACAAGTTTTTTGAGACCCTTAATAAGACACATCATGAATTTTAAGTCTATATGATAAGGAAAATCATGTAACTTTTTTCATCATGCAGCCATGACCAATTCCATTTAGTTTAATGTCAGGAAAACTGTAATTTTAGGCAAAATATGTCTAACAATGATTAGTGTGGGGATTATGCATAACTATCCCTTTTTGGTTTACCTTAATGGGAATATAGACTAATGAGGATGAGTTATTATTAAAATAAATATTGTCTCACAAGAAATGTGGTTTATTTGGTTGGTGGGGAAATGGTTCATTGAGAAATATATGGCATAATATGTAATATGCCTCCAATGAGAATGGTTCCTATGCAATATGGAACTAGTGAATGGAATTATAAGATTGAGGGGAATATATCTTGATGTGAAATGTTATATTTGATATCTTGGGGAAATATGTACCCATTAATATGTGCTTTGTATTTAGTTTTAAACCTCCATTAGGCTTCTAACATATCCTGATTAACCAGAATCAATGCCCGTGTAGTGTAAGTTTCACATTTTAAGATAGTTCTACCATACCATGAATCTTAAAATCATGTGGTAAAATGTTGTTTTTTAGTTTTAAATCAAGTGAATAGTATGTTAATATCATGAAAATGGGTGAGAAAAAAGGATTAAGTGGGGATTATGCATTCGGTATCCCTATATAATTCTCATGATCTGAGAGAGAATGAGTTTAGATTATACAATAATATTTGCTAACCAAGAATGGGTGTCCCTCGATCATTGATGAATGAAGGTGATATAATAATAAATTACAACATGGTTTGGGATTTTAACTAGAGAGGAATCCCATGCCCTCATGGATTATTGAGTGGGCTAGGGTGTCCACTAAGGTCCTAGGTCGATCATGCTGGAAACGAGGTTACATAGTTTGAGGTATACAGGCTAGGGAAAATCACATCAGAATCCTCCATATAGGTGCCAACAATATCAAGGGAGTATAAAATGGTGAATACACTGGGGGTCCTACTAGTTATGGATTATTGGTTAGGAGAAGAATTTTAAAATTGAATACATTATCCAAGATCTTAATGATGGTATACATGCCTCAGTTAGGTACATCTAATGGTTTTAGAGGAGGCCTTGATATATCCTGTTTTAGGGGTTGAACCTCAGTGAAAGGATTCCAAAAAGGTCATCTTAGTTGGCCTGAACTAGATGAGTGATATGGGTAAAAATTTTGATATGAGAGAGGTTTGAATTCTTATTTTGAGGATTCTTTGTAAATCTATCACATGCTGGTTAGGTAATATGTGTGTGGCCTGGAATAGTAGAATAGGGTTAAATATTCGAGGGAAACTAGACCTAAAATAGTGTTCCATGTGGAGATCATGGATACATTGTTACATCATGGACAATATCTTGAGCGTGAGAGGCTCACATGGTGTTTTAGAGAGGGAGTTTCCATGTATAAGGCTCACACAACACTTTCATATGACATAGGATCATGTGGTGATGATAGGATGTTCCTTATGATTATATTGTGCATTGGAAATGCGAGATAGAGAGTAGTATAGCGAATAAGAGGATGAGTAAGCTCTATGTTGATGTCTCATTAATAACCCATCATAAAAGTTGTTTTAATAATTTACATGGGTATGAATTTTTATTCCTTCAAAAGCTATAGGTGGTTTAATTACTAGTGAGATTATCTAGGACATTAGGATTATAATTCTTCACCCAATTCATTATTTACCATTCTGATTATTTCCCCATGTTTCTCCCCACGCGTCTCCATGAAATGAAAATCCTAGTTTTTTGGTAGGGATCATGAAACTTCATTTTAAAATTGGTAGCCACATTATAATTCATCATGTGACTACATGGGGATCCATCAGGGAAATGAGAATGAAGGGTTGACATGAACCTAATGGGTGCCCATAAAGGTTTCCATAATTTAACCACATATTATTGGGCTAATATGTAGTGATTTTTTATCTGGAAAATAACCCTTATCTGTGCCACATATGATGTAGCCATCATGTGGTGAGCAGGATCCCACATACACCGTGGTAGCTATCTTCATAGAACATACCCCCTAGCATATAACTGCCAAATAAAAATTTTGTTTCTCTTTATACAAAATTCATCCTACTCCTGACCACCTATGATCCATGTCATTGCTATGTAATCTTAGTACATGGTCTCTAGCTGGTCAAGACTTTTTTAATTGAAATTTCCTTTTCAAATTCCTTGAGTATTTTTTCTTTGTCTTTAAAAATTTTGTGGATAACTCAAAGCACAATGTAATATGCAATTTTATATTGGTGTAACCTTAAGTTGGAACTATATTACCATTAAATACTGAGGGGAAAAAACCCTATGTAAGGAATCATATTTTAAAATTCACATCGATATCATAAAAGTGATGTGGTTATTTATTTTAGAATATATGACTACGATATATCATCAAATATGATATCCTTATGATATATATTAAAACATATAAAATGTGATTTTATCTAAGTCAATGATTGATATATTCCATATTGTAAGTTGTGATTCAAATGGGATGAATAAAAATCTCAATTGAATTTGATTATACAAAATGATATTGGAAATAATTTTTTTTAAATTCATTTTATACATGATTATATGAGTAAATGAACATATAAAGTCCCTGATAGAACTAAAAGGTTTCTAGGAAAAGAATAATGATTAATCAATATAGCAAAACCGTTAAAAATACATGAAACCCTAGAATACAAGGACATTGAAACTGGAATCTTGTAAACATTGAATGAAGAATGTGTACCTTACACTATAATATGATTCTATAATAGTATTCATTAAGTTATTAATGTAGATATATGGGCAATAATTAAAAAGATCTCCCCCACTTGGTATACCCTTGGGTTATTGCAAATCATCCAAAAAAATTGGGAAGCACATTCCAATACTCCTGATATTCTTGTATCTCAAGGGAAGAAATAGAAGGATAAAGTGAGATTTGGGAATGTGAGAGTCTTATATTGAGTTTTATAGGAGAATCACACACTAATACTAGAAAAATATCATGACCTCATTTATATAGGTAATGGTGACACTTCTTGATCCATGCATTTAATCATATGTTTAATAGATGTATGAGAAATTCCTTTTGTAATATATCATGTAACAATCGTCCATCTACATTCTCTAATTTTTTACACATAATTAATATTATCTAGTATGTAAAAAAATTATAATTTGATACATCAATGTTTGTGAGGTTGAATGAGTCATGACAGTTCCAAATTAATTTTACTATTTGATTCCTGGCATTACTACTCAACTATATTGTAAAATATAACATGTCCATGTAACTCAGATATGATTTATTTGTATAATAAAATATATAATACCAAAAATCATAGATATAATACTATTTACATATGTATGACATAATATAAGCAAAATTATATTGTACTATAAGATATAAAATGAATTTAGGGAATCATCCCTTCTATAAAAACACCACTATGTAGTTATCACATTGAAAAAATTAGTATATTTAACTAAAACATAAAATTTACAACATTAAATGATGGGTTAGGATTTAAAGAAACTAACCCACCCAATTATCACACCTATGATAGCACACCCTTATAAAAAAGAATCTTCACATTATTTGTCACTAAAGAATTTGTGTTAGATTCTATACTTGGTTCCAAAGTTCATGTTTGAAGCATAAAAACCCATATTGAGTATAAAGAAATAGTTTTATATTCTAATTAAAATGAAAAATGGTCATATTTGACCATGGTGTGTATGTTTACCACTAAAGATACCTCTCATGGTTATAAAAAGTTCTATATATATATAATAAGTGGGGAATAATTAAATTTTGATTAATTTATACGGAATAAACATAATGGATAACTTTCTATACTTTATATAGCACATAAAAAAATAAGTAAATACCAATGAGAAACAATGTTAATGCCTATATGGGTCTTACATTGTCATTCTCATTGAAAACCACCAATTGATTTTACATCAAATGATCAAAATAAAGAAATATTTAAAAAAATCATTATAATTAGGATTAAATGGTAATGAATAGAGAAAAAAATTAAATTAATGTTGAATAAAAGGAAAATAAGTTATAAAATTACTAGTGAAAACTTCACACAATTGAAAAAAACCAAGTCCCATGAAAAACATAATGAATCCACAACTTAGAAGTAAAGATTCTATGATAAAGGGGGAGGGGAGTGGTTGGCTACTATGGGCTATAAATTTGAGGAATTATCATTTTAAAATATTTTCAAAGTAATAAATAAGTTAATATTAAAACAAAAAAACCATTCAACAACACATCAGGGAACTTCATTCATTTTATCAAGTACGATATGGGAATTGGTTTCCACTTCAGGGTTACCGACCTCATGATAGCCTACTTATAGCTACTAAATACTGTATCACCTCTAATGGGAACCTAGTACTAATCCATAAGGTACTTGGTGGAATCTGTAAATGGGAAAATGTCTTGGTACCTAACCCATTTTCCACAAACAAGACCCTGAGTTCCATTAAACACCTTTAACACTCACGAATACCCAAAATACATATGTTTTGTTGATAATTATATGAGAATTTTAAATTATAATAATACATTGTTATAGAGGAATAATTTTTATATAAATTATAAACCATTGAATGTTTGACATCTATGATTAATAAAATTATTTATTCATAATAGTCCCCTTAGATGTCATCAATTTCAAGGAATGTTATTTATCATTCACTTAAAGAGATTAAAATTAAAAATAATTGAATTTTATTTCCACTTTATATTGAATAATATAACACATCAAAAATAAATATCATTAGGGAAATCATGATAATGAAAAAATAGTACAAAATTCACTCTCATTAAATCAAGATATATATCATAGTCTTCACCTAATAATTTCATAAATTCTTTTTTACAAATTTAAAGTTAGAAAAGAAATTTTTAAAAATTTCTAATCATATAAAATGATCTAATTTAAATAATATAAATCCCATAATTCTATTTAAGTTCATGGGTAATTTTTTTGTTGATTTTTTTTCATCATATGACCTTTGGTATAGTTACATTTTAATAGTGATATACAAGACACATTATCCTCATTTATGCTTTTGAAACAATTATTAATGAAAATTAATTACCCGTATTTAAAATAGAAAGAAAAATTGATATCAACCAAAAGAATTGTTAACACGACACATGAATTTCAATCGACTAAACATGATTGGAAGAAGTTTTATAAATGGTTTTGTTCATAGAATACCAAAAATAATAGTTCCATCATATGTGAATAAATATCCAATTTGATATTTATTTAAATTTTCATTAAAAAATATCCAATATTAACATGACTAAACAATTTTAGTTCTTAATTTTGTAGTTTTAAAAAAAATTCAATCAAAAAACAATGATGTTATCTCAATATATGTTTAATATCATTGTAATTTCCCTATGTAGGAAATTAACTATATTTGGATACTAAATTCATAGGAGATGATATATAAGGACTTATATTTAATTTTTTTTGTTATATTATTGTTCATTGGCATGAAAATTTAGAGAGACGGACATAAATGGGCTTGGCCCATATAGGCGTAGGCCCATTTGGTCCTTATTTTATTCAAGCCAAATTTGATAATACCAGTTATTTTTTCTAGATATAAAGAAATACCGTGAAGAATCCTATATTTTTTATTGAAAATATATCTAAATATTATGTTATATTTTATAGATTATTAATTTCAGAGTCCTTGATGATTTATCCCATACACCGTCATGCAACAATGCTCACTACCCTCGATATAGGCCTCTACTCTGAAACCCTCAATCACTTCTCAAAGATCATCAATGTCTATATCTGAGTTTCCTTAAGATTAATTTCAAAGTGATTTAGTTACTATTACTTTGATTACTATTCCATAAGATAGAAAATATATTTGATCAGTGATTTTAATTATGCATTTTCCATTAACTTCTCCTATATTCGATATAATTGTATCAAAGCTTCCCTCAGTGAAATCGCACATTGTGTTCAATCTATTATATGGAGCATGGTTACGCAAATTTATATGTTAGATTGGAAAAAAATATTATTACAATCTTCCATCCATGCCCAAATATTTTATGCCCAATACAAAATCTCTTATGGGGTTCCATCGTAAAAACCAATTGAGGTAGAATTCAGTTTTTCACACAAACAATAATCCCCCTTTACTAGAATATAAGACATTGATTTTTTTAATGTGAATCAATTTCTATGAAAGATTATATGATAGGGTCCCACCACAAATTTTATGATGTTGTTAAAAAAAGTATTCAAATAAATAATACTAGCCTGATGGCAAACCCTTATATGTACAAATTTATCAATATGGGTACAGTATCATAATAAAAAGTATTTTCTTTACCATTTAAAAAATCAGACTAAAATTTTTATTCCCAATCATCTAAAATTTTTTCCCATGAATCCTATGAGAATATGATTTTGTTTTCTTATCTAATTTCTTCTATAATACTAATATATGATATATCAAAACCAAGAATTAATTAATTATCCCCTCATGAAAAAAATATTTAATATAATCTTGAGATCATGTAACCATTAGTGTATATATTACATTTAATTTTTCAATATAAAAATTTTATTGAACTTTTGTAATATATATTTATTAATGAATGAAAATTCTATTGTTCAAATGTTAAATATGTTATCCATGGAAACAAATTATTTTCCAAATTGTTTAATTAAATTTTTATTATTTATATATTCAATTTAAAAAGAAAATTCATTAATAGTTACTAGAATATTCAGATCATTAATATACATTACATGATGAAAAATAATAAAATTTAGTCCTCATTATTAAAAAATATATGTAAATTTGGTCATTTTTATAATCCCCTTTCATCAAATATTCTCTCAAATGGTTATAATATATATGAATTTAATGATTTAATCTATATAATAAATTATTATATTTAATGGAATACGAATCCTCATATCATTACTACAGATATTTTTAAACATTTGGGACCATCATATAAATATCATTATCTGTGTTACTATACATTTGTGTTATCAAAATAGGATTAATCATGTTTTATACATTTTATTGTATTTTTTAAATCAGTGACTACTTCAATGGTTGTATTTATTTTCAATAATAGTTTTTATGTGTTATAATTTATTTTTAATGGAAGAAATAATATTAGATATGTTTTATGTATATGATATGGGTTTTGAATGATGATATTTTTCTAAAAGAATAATTTTTTTTATTTTCATAAGTGAATTCTCAAAAATTAATAGGTTATATAAGAATGAAGTATAAATATTGAAGTGTTGCATGAAGGGTAAATAGGTTGTAATTTTTAATTGGTCATATAAGTTTTTAGGTGTGTACAAACCACTATGTCACCAAAACCCTAAATTTAAACTAATTTCATTTGTTTTTTTAAAACATATGTGATTTTATGTATTATTGATTCATGTTTTTGAAATTTTACACATATGATATGTGATGTTATATTAGAGTAATCCGAACATTCCTAAGATAATGTAATTGGTTTCTAAAGTTTATAAGGTGCATGAGTGTTGATTAAATAAAATCACATGAATTATTTCAAATATATGATGAATTCTTTTCATGGAAAGTTAATGTAGAATGTTGTGAATGATTTTAATAGACTTTTTTGATTGAATTTATTGGATTTCGTATTAAAATAATTGTTTCTAAATCATGATTCTCAAGTATATAGAATTGATCAATGATTTTGAATAGAAAATGTGGTGTTGTTTTTATAAATATTTTGTTTTCCATTTTCATAAGAAATATTAAATAGAATATTAAATTTAGTTTTTTGAATAATTAATTATAGATATTTTAATTGATAAGACCAATGGAAATAATGAAATATAGATTTAAAATCAGTATTTTTCTATATATTCAGAATCCTTAAGACTAGATAAATGAATATAAAGTTCATTATATTAAAATACTGATGAGAAAACACCCTTATTATATTAATGTGTATTCGAGAATTATTCTTGATAATTCACTATCAAATAATCAAATTTATTTTTTTCTTCTCATAATAGTGCTTGAAGGGAGGAAGAGAGAGTGACTATTTATGAAGCATCCAGTATACTTGGAATTATAAATAAAGAACTCTTTGAATTGGATTGTTATTTCTTAAATATTTTAATCAAAACCACAATTATATAGTGATTAATTGGTACAAAAACACACGACAATGTAAATATAACTTTGTTATATACCATTTTGGGTGATCCATGTGAATTTGGTGTGATATTATTACTTGTTGATTTATTTTTCTATTTAATATTTTTCCTGATATTTTGATGTTAAAGGATGTTTGTTTTCGGGTTATTATAAATAAAAAAAGAACCATTTTAGAAGAGTTTACTATTAGTAAATTATTTTGATTCTTGGATTCCTTAATATCTGTCAAGGTATATTTTTGCAACAAAAAAGTTATTTCAGAGAAAAAAAACTAAATCTTGGTAAATATATTATTATCATAAGTTTCGTCAATTGATAATTATTTTAATAATAATGGTATTTCAAATTTTTATGGGGTAAAAAATCAGATCTATAGTAACAAGATGAAATTTCATCTAATATATCATAGGCATTATAGACATGAAATTGCAATAAATATAATTCAAATCCATTATCTAAAAACCGGAATTGACTAAATCAGATATTAAGGATTTAAATATCTATTCCAATAAACAGAATTATTTGGATAAAGTTATTTAAAATCCAATTTATATAAAGGTAAACTGATATAAGTATTAAAAATATATATGTAAAATTTTTCTTGAATATATGAGGGGGACAATAAAATGAAGGAATAAAACTTATAATTTTTTAGTAAAAAATTTAAAAAATATGATAATAATGTTAACCAAAAGTTTGGAAGAATTATTCAGCATGATTGTTGTTGTAGTATACACTCTGAGTGGACATGGTAAAAAATTAACAATGTTTCCATTATATATAAATTTTAAGGAGTATGACACCCTTTGTACAATAAAAATTTCTCACAAATTAAATAAAGGGTCCTAAGTTATGTATATATAGATGATTTAAAATTTTCTTCAGTGACATGTGATATGAGAGTTAAATAAAAAGTCTATTTCACTCTATCAGAAAAGGTGATACCCTTTAAAGTTATGGATTACAAGAATCCAAGTAAATTGAATAATGAAGAATATATCATTGGTGAGTCTATATCACAAATATCAAGTAGAATGAAGAGTGAAAAAGAATGGCTCATAGGTTAATTTTCTTTAGGTTATTCTAATTGCTGAAAATGTAAACATATTTATGATAAGTCGACAAGATAGTGTAAATAAAAATTATTATAGGCTAAATATTTAACGGAAATATCAAATTTATTTTATAAAAATAATAATAAGAAATTTACCCCTTAATTTATGGATTTTTTTTTTCTGATAATTGGATTTTCTAATAAAAAAGAAATAGATGTTGTTTTTTTCATGAAGAATATGAAAAAAAAATCAATATAAAAATGATTAATTCATGGTGTATATGATTGATAATAGTGTATAATAAGAAGAGTGTTATTAATTTCTATGGTGATCTTGAAGATTCACTTAATTACCTAGATGATCAAAAGAATAAAACTAGGAATATTTGATTTTTTAATTGAACAATCAAATTATGTTGATAAATATTATGTTATGATTACAAGACTTAACCAGGTAGTTGAATAAAATTACTCTTTTTAATGAAATTATAATGATATAATGTATTTCAAACTAACGATTGGAGAGAGTCAAAATATTTTTGATGATATTAATTATTTTATTAAAGGAAAAAATAATAACATTAAATACATTTGAGGAGAAATAGTATATAAAAAAATAAGTTTATGTATAATTATACCAAGGAAAATATGAATATAATTTTGGTTTTAATAATTGTATGAAATCAAAAGAAAAATCCTTGAGGGATTTAAAAAATTAGAAAATGGTTTGAGAATGACAAACCTACTTGTGTGGAAAATGTTTACTAGGGTTATATAGTAAAATTAAAAAAATACACTATATGTAATACGAAAAAAAATGAAATAGAGTAATGAATAATTTTTATGAATCATATAATAATAAATGTTGGAGAATTTATTAAAAAATTAGTGTATTTTGTAAATATTTTGAATGAAATGATGAGAAGGAATATACATTGATATAATTTTAATTTTGTGTTTATAATTTTCAAAATTAACATATTATAGTGAATTAAGAAACCATTTGAGATGTAAATCTATAGGGAGCAGGAAAGGATGAAAAAATGGTTATACATTTGTTGAAAGGAAAACATTGTTTAGAGGAAATTGGTTTAATTTTTATAAATATGAACAAAATAAAATTAATTTCTAGAATAAAATAATGGATTTTTGAAGAATTTTTTTTTACATAAATAATTGGAAATGAATAGATCAAAAATAAACTTTTAGTGTTATAATTTTTGACTCTAGAGAAAGATAATCATGCCAATAAAATTGTCATTTAAGTACTAAATGAGCTTGAAATACTCAGAACATTCAAATTGTTTCAGGAAAATAAATAAATAAATAAGAAAATGAAAATCGTTATGTGGTTTCACTGAAGACATAAAAAAGAAACAACATTGAGATACTTGATAATGTATGTTCATTTCATATGATATAAAACATTGAACTATTAAATTTTCTTCGGAAACTAGTTGATGGAATAGTTATATTTTGAAATTAAAGAGCTTTGAAAATAAATATAAGTGTTATAATAAGGATTACTATAAATGAATTAAATAATTTTAAATGTTCATTTATTGGTATTACAAGATGAAATCTTATAAGAAAGAGTCAAATTTTGGCCTAGTAATAGAAGTAGTGTTTAATAATAAAGGTTATTCTATTAGAATAAATTATAATGTTTCTTCAAAGAAAGAAAGTTTGAACCCTAATAATCATTATCATAATGATATAAAAGAAAAATATTTTTTATTAACAATTGATAAGTAATATAAATTATTACACTGGAGTTTTGGAATATAGATAAACTCTTTAAATTTAATATTGTAAATAACATATCTATTATGAGATATAAAAGAGTAAGGAATTATGGCCAACACATGATCAAAAATCTTTAGATATTACCTATAATTTAAGAATAGAAAGAACCAAAAAACTTATTGATCTTGTTCACATAGAGTTTATGGCCCTATGGCTGAAAAACAGACCAAATGTGATAGATATTACTCTTTATTGGGGATTATAACATAGTTACAAGTATTTTTATAGTATATTCAAATATATATGTAATGGGGTGCATAAAGAAACCAAAGAGGTTATTTTAAAATTAACATGGAAGGGATATTAGATTTTTGAGATCAAAAAATTACTCTTAATTTAACAAAATTGACATATATAATTATACTAAGAAACATGGCGTAACACATGAAGTTTCATTTATGGAGACTTTAAAAAAAATAACGTTTTAGAAAGAATAAATGGAATAATAAGTTCTGCAGATAATAATTTATTAATTAGAAGTATATTGTTATAAAATTATTGTAAATAATCTATTAAATCCATTATTTAAATCCAAAATAGTGTCTTATTTTGTTTAAGAAAGAATGTTACACCTTATAAAGAGTGTCATGTAAATAAACCACATATAAAAAATATTGAAATTTTTAATAGAAAGTGGTTTTCAAAAAATAATATGTGAACTCAGGGGAACTTTGGTGATATTTATGGTGTGGGAATATTCCGTGGATATTTTTTAAAGATAAATACTTACAAATTTTTTAACATGTGGTTTAATAATTTTATTTAAAGAAGTGATTTAAAGATCATTTATAAATAATTTCAAAATAAACAAGATAAATCTTAATTAGAATTAGTTTAGGTACTTCATAATTGTGGAAAATTTAAATTAAAAAAATTATGCTACTCAATAATAACATTACATAGTTTAGTTATTAATGGATTACGGAAATGTGGATAAAACATCTACATAGGTTTGGAAAATTTTAAAAGAGATTAAGTGGTTGAATCAAACATTCTAAGTGATAAGAAAACACTCATTTATACTAGAAGAATGAAAAATATCGATAAAACCACTATGGTAAGTTAGGTAGATTTTAGATCCTTTGAAAAGGAAAGAAAATAAGATTCATGGGTTAAATCCATTAATGATAATCTTGATCAAATTTTAAAAAATTATATGTGAGTGTTGGAAAATAGTTCATATGAAAACAACATCATTGAGACTGAATATCTCTTTAAAAAACATGCCAAGAAAATAAAACTTGTCATACAATAAGGCCATAATTTTGTAAAAAGTCAATGTCAAATTTAAAATAAATGATGTAATATTGATGATATATCCTATCGTAAAACATGAATTAATTATATTATACTTTGAATTTTTATTCAAAGAACATAAAGAGTATATCTAATAAATATGAAGAAAATTTTTATGAATAAATTACTGAAGGAAGATATATAAATCCAATTACCAGATGGATATTAGTTACATGATGAGAAAGAAAAATCACGTCACCTGAAGAAGGACTTATAACTCTTAAAATAGTCCATCATAGTTGGTATGCTATATTTTTTACAATTTTGAATAATTTGGACATCAAACGAGGTGGTGTGGATCATAATATTTATGTAAAATGTATAAATATGGAAAAATAATTGTGATATATATGTATATAATATATCCATTTTTACAAGAGATAATTTGGGGTAATGTGAGAAGTTTTCAAATCTCATGAAAAAAATTTGAAATTCCCATGATTAGAGTGTAAAACCCCAATGTTTTACACATAAATGTTTCAAACACAATGTCTATATGAAACAAAAAAATTTCATAAGGAGGTAACTTTAACATGTCTATTAAACATAATTTTTCTAATTCTTTGTTTTGAATATTGAAAAACGGATAGACACAGTTGCGATCAATAAGTTATTTAGAGCCTGGTAGGATGACCATAATTTTTAGTGAATAGTAACATACCATTATGAATAGTAACCCACTCTTATGAATAATAATATAAAAAAATTAATATTAACCTCACCAATGAATGTATTTCTAATAATTTATGAGCCATTGATTAATGTTTCAATTTATTATAATTATAAAATTTTTATTTTTTGAATAAATTATTTATTTATTTAAATGATAAATTTCACATATTCAACAAATTATTTTTAAAAAATGGATTTAATTTTTGAATTATGCATGATAAAAAATGGTTAGGGTGAATTTTGGAGATTTTTCTGAAATACATGATTTTTTATGAATAGAGAAATATGGTAAAATACTGTATATATAAATTATATGTTAAATACACTATTACTAGAATCAGGGCTCATTTAAACACACTTTGTTTACACTCACATGGTATACTTACTATTTTTGGCCACATGGATCCTGAATATTCCTAGTCTTGAGAAAAAATATTAAACTAATGATTAAAATAATGTAAAACACCTTATCTACAACACTATAAATACCACCGTCACCCTCCTCTTCCTCTCGCACCTCTCACGATTTGATAATTTTCTAAGCTCTACCCAATCCCCTTCTTATGTCTCTTCCCCATTTCCAAGACCTACTAGTCTCACCAATATTCCAAAACCAAAGGGATTAAAGTGGATCTTTAGGAGAAAATATCAAGAGGTGAAAATCCTTTTTATTTCATTTTGTTTTCATTTCAATTATTTTTCTTTATTATAACCTATTAACCTAATTTTATCAAATAGAATTGAAATCTCCATAATATTATATATTTTTGATGATATAATGTTTAAAAAAACAATTCATCATCATTCTTCTTCTCCACTACCACTTATTATAAAAATAACAACATCATCTGTGATGTTCCTATTTACCAAAAGCATGGATGATGTGTTTTCAAATTCCATTAATTCATTCGAAGATGATCATAAAACCATTTTAATGGTTGAAACATATTTTAAATTTTATGATATATCCTCTTTTATTTCAAGGAATTTACATGTATTCATGATATTAAATTATGTAATGAAACAAGTCAATGATTATCAAAGAATTGCCAAAATGATGTATACAAATATCATTAATGTTTTATCTAACAATTCATTCTCATATATGATAACGAAATAATTTATGGAATCAGTAAATTTCCTAGAAACATATAAATACAGTTTCATCCCACTTTTGGAATTTTATTTCCACATGATAAGAAAATCCAATACGAACCGACCATGGAAATCTTGTAAAGAACTCACCCGAAACAATGTAAAGAACAAAATATAATTAATTAATGGATACAATTATGTTATAAAATGACCATAAAAGGTTTTATAAAAATGAATAAGTTTATATAATATTTTAATTACACTCTTTTAACCATTATACAGGATGTTTGAACTTATTTCAAGTAAGATGAACTCGAAGTAATGAAATTATTAACCCAATTTCCATTCATTAGGACAACCTTCTACTACCATATTTATGTGGTATTAATTTTTTTTGTGTTATGATTTTTATATATTCTATTTAATTATGTTTATTTATTGTTTATATACATATTCCATACACTCTATTATTTATCACTTCAATTATATGAATTTTCTAAGGGGATTTACTTTTAAAATCATCTTTTAAAAATTCTATTTTCAAAAATTCAAAAGAAATGTTTTTATGAAATTTTTTTTATTGTATGATTATGTTTTGTTTCTTGGGAATTTTTTCAATGAATGGTGTGACCTATATCTCCCTCCTATTTATTGGGTTTATTTATGTTGGCAGTCAGCTGTATGGTTTGTCCATGTGTAACTATGATGGTTAAACAATAAGGTATCCATGCGAGTCACATTGTAAGGTATCCCTGAGGGCTATAAATAATAAGGTAGAAGATAGATTTACATGATTATGTAAGTAATTCCCTTATATACCTATATATATCTATTTATTTTCTCTTTGTTTTGTGGAAATCTCATGGAAATATCAAGTATCACAAAGTATATATAGGTGACAAGTATTCCTTTTAGAAAATGATTTGATACATTTTCAGGTATTCATGGAATTTTGTTTTATTACCTTATTTTTATATCCCTTACTGAGGTTTTTGTTCCCATTACAAAATTTTAATTTATATTCATAGTTTATAAGGATGTGTAATATAAATAAAGAACCATGTTTAATGTTATAACGATCTTTCAAATAAATCACGATTTGTTTTAAATGTTTGACATTTTTTAAGAAATGGATACTATTTTTGTGGTATCTTATCTTTATAAAAGTGGAATTTTATGTATGTATTATATCCTAAATCACTAAAACTCTAAACTTAAAAAGATTTCCAATGTGAAAGGATGTGTGTTCATGACTAAAATCCATGATTATGTAAAATAATAAGGTCGGGTCCTTATATTTCCTATCTGAGGATGGTTTAGATAACATTAGGGGTTAGGATGTTATTAATAGAATACCATAAATGAATTTTAACCTATGGTTAATTGGAAATGATATACCACTTAAATATTATAATTTTTCTTCAACTATGATATGTTCATTTAGAATGATTTTCTGCAAAAGAAACATGAAAGCTGTAGTGTAAGGGCACCGAAAAAATGATATCATTCCAAATCGCCTGCCATGAATGGTAGGGATTTGAACCTAGATGTATGTGATAGTAATGGATCAAATTATGCATGAAATAAATGGCAGTGACATCCATACAAGAGAACAACCAGAGATATGAAAAAATAACATGATGATAGCAGAATATTTCTAGAGGAAACACCCTTATGCTTTCATGGGATCTTCAAGACCTAGTAGTAGATGAATGATGGATTAAAGCACTTGAATAGATATTCGATGTTATTGGATGTTGAAATAATAAAAATTTTAGGTCTTTAAATTTATTTTTTTTAATTTGAAGCTTATCATTAGTGGTCCATGTTCAAGAATATCAAGTATAGAGAGGAGGTTGACGCCTTAGAGTGAAATGAATTTACAAGTATTTTCCTTGAAAAATATAATACTAAGGTGGTTAGACTTAGTTTGGATAAGTAGTTACTTGAATTAATGAAAAAAGAGGAAAATTCAATGGTCATATATGAAGTAAAATTCACCAGATTGGAAAGGCACACTCCAAATCTTATTCGGGATCTTTATAGAAAAATCAATAGTTTTAACATAAAATGTAAGACAAAATATAGAGGGGAATTTGCCTCATGAGAATTCGAAAGTAATGAGAAGATTTTTCAATGTGTTGAGAGGGTCAAAAATGGTGTTTGGTGATGATCATGTTCACTTTGATAATAAGTAGAAGAAGCGTTCTAGATGACCAAAAATGGGGAAGAATAAGTCCATGAAATCTAAAGGTATGAATTTTTAGTTCCAATTTGTTAAAAGTGTGGTAAAAATCCCCCTATATAATGCCTTACTAAAATTTAGAAGTGTATTCAATGAAGTAATTTTGGACATATGGCATGAGATTTTAATAAAAATGATTCTAAGACTAATCATGATAAGAAAACTGTAATGTGTTTTAAATGAGGTTAGATAGGTCATTCTGTAAATACATGCCCAAATAATTATCTGAATGATGAAAAGAAGCTAGAATTCAAGAAGAAAGGTGTAGTGGTATCCTTTTCAACTATGTTAGTCGATTTCAGGACATCTAAAGAAGTGGTATCAGATACATTGTTTACAATGATTTTTCTAAAGTCTTGTTTGATACGAGATATACACATTACTTTATTTCTAAGGAATTTTATGATAAATTATAATTTTAACCTCAACGAATGATACTAGAAATTATTGTTAAAACACTAGGGGAAATTGTACAGTAAAGAGGAATAATAAAAATCTTCCTGTTGTTATCTTTAGAAAGACATTACATGCAATCCTTGTTTTTTCCCACAGTAGAGTTTGATGTTATTCTGGGTATGGATTGGATTTTTTTATCATCCTATAATTGATTGTAGACATAAAGATGTTTTTTTAAAAATAGACTTTTTTCATATAAAAAATTAACCCTTATAATTGATAACATATTAAGAAGCTAAGAAACTGTTGAAATATTGAAATAAAATTTATCTTTCTCATATTGTTGAAAACATGGGAACTATTCTGATTAACGATGTTCCAATGGTTAATGAAAACCTTGATGATTTTCCTAGTGATTTACCCAGTGTTATACTTGATTGGGAAGTTGAATTTACTATTGAATTAGATCCTGATGATAATCCAATTTCAAAACCCCCTAATCAAATGGATCAAATGGAACTTCTTGAATAGAAAAATTAGTTACAATATTTTCTTGATAAAGGCTTCATTCATCTTATAACTTAGCCATGAGGTGCTCTTATTTTGTTCCTTACAAATAAAAATGGTTCCATTAGACTTTACATTGATTATATTGTTTTGAATAACATCACTATTAAAAACAACTATCTATTTCTAGATATCAATGACTTGTTTGATCAGCTCATGGGAGCACAATATTTTTCCAAGATTGACTTCAGATCTAGACCCCATTAGCTAATGTTGAAGGAGGATGGAATCTCAAAAATGGATTTTAATAATAGATATGTTCATTGTGAGTTTTTATGCCATTTGGGTTAAATAATGCACCTTATATATTAATGAATCTTATGAATATAATATTTCATGAGTTCTTGGATAAGTTTGTAGTTGTATTTATTGATTAAATTTTCCTATTTTCTACAAGTTAATTGGATCCTGAAAAACATCTAAGAGTTGTTTTGAAATCCTTTAAAACAAACTCTATAGAAAATTTAGAATGTGTAATTTATGGTTGCAACAGATTCCTTTTCATTGGAACATTGAATATAAGGATGGAATAAAAGTTGATCCTGCCAAAACAAAATTGATTGATGAATGGAAAAGACCTATAAATGTTACATAGATTCACAATTTTATTTGATTAATAGGTTATTAACAATGGTTTGTTAAACATTGTTCATGGGAATCTATACCACTGACTAAGTAAACATGAAAAGGGGTTTACATTGTTAATGCCTATATGGGTCTTACATTGTCATTCTCATTGAAAACCACCAATTGATTATACATCAAATGATTAAAATAATGAAATATTTAAAAAAATCATTATAATTAGGATTAAATGGAAATGAATAGAGAAAAAAATTAAATTAATGTTGAATAAAAGGAAAATAAGTTATAAAATTACTAGTGAAAACTTCACACAATTGAAAAAACCCAAGTCCCATGAAAATCATAATGAATCCACAACTTAGAAGTAAAGATTCTATGATAAAGGGGGAGGGGAGTGGTTGGCTACTATGGGATATAAATTTGAGGAATTATCATTTTAAAATATTTTCAAAGTAATAAATAAGTTAATATTAAAACTAAAAAACCATTCAACAACACAACAGGTAACTTCCTTCATTTTATCAAGTACGCTGTGGGAATTAGTTTCTACTCTATGGTTACTGACCTCATGATAGCCTACTTATAGCTACTACATACTGTATCACCTCTAATGGGAACCTAGTACTAATCCATAAGGTACTTGGTGGAATCTGTTAATGGGAAAATGTCCTGGTACCTAACCCATTTTCCACAAACAAGACCCTGAGTTCAATTAAACACCTTTAACACTCACGAGTACCCAAAATACATATGTTTTGTTGATAATTATATGAAAATTGTAAATTATAAGAATACATTGTTATAGAGGAATAATTTTTATATGAATTATAAACCATTGAATGTTTTAAATCTATGATTAATAAAATTATTTATTTATAATAGTCCCCTAAGATGTCATCAGTTTGAAGGAATGTTATTTATCATTCACTTAAAGAGATTAAAATTAAAAATAATTGAATTTTATTTCCACTTTATATTGAATAATATAACACCTCAAAAAGAAAACTCATTAGGGAAAGCATGATAATGAAAAAAATAGTACAAAATTCACTCTCATGAAATCAAGATATATATCATAGTCTTCACATAATAATTTCATAAATCCGTTTTTACAATTTTAATGTTAGAAAAGAAATTTTTAAATATTTTTAATCATATAAAATGATCTAATTGATATAATATAAATCCCATAATTCTATTTAAGTTCATGGGTAATTTATTTGTTGATTTTGTTCATCATATGACCTTTGGTATAGTTACATTTTAATAGTGATATACAAGACACATTATCCTCATTTATGCTTTTTAAACAATTATTAATGAAAATTAATTACCCCTATTTAAAATAGAAAGAAAAATTGATATCAACCAAAAGAATTGTTAACACGACACATGAATTTCAATCGACTAAACATGATTGGAAGAAGTTTTATAAATGGTTTTGTTCATAGAATACCAAAAATAATAGTTCCATCATATGTGAATAAATATCCAATTTTACATTTATTTAAATTTTCATTAAAAAATATCCAATATTAACATGACTAACCAATTTTAGTTCTTAATATTGTTGTTTAAAAAAAATTCTATCAAAAAGTCAATGATGTTATCTCAATACATGTTTAATATCATTGTAATTTCCCTATGTAGGAAATTAACTATATTTGGATACTAAATTCATATGAAATGATATATAAGGACTTATATTTAATTTTTTTGTTATATTATTGTTCATTGGCATGAAAATTTGGAGAGACGGACATAAATGGGATAGGTCCATATAGGCGTAGGCCCATTTGGTCCTTATTTTATTCAATCCAAATTTGATAATACCTGTTATTTTTTATAGCTATAAAGAAATACCATGAAGAATCCTATATTTTTTATTGGAAATATATCCAAATATTATGTTATATTTTATAGATTATGAATTTCAGAGTCCTTGATGATTTATCCAATACACCGTCATGCAACAATGCACACTACCCTCGATATAGGCCTCTACTTTGAAACCCTCAATCACTTCTCAACGATCATCAATGTCTATAACTGAATTTCCTTAATATTCATTTGAAAGTGATTTAGTTACTATTACTTTGATTACTATTCCATATGATAGACAATAGATTTGATCGGTGATTTTAATTATGCATTGTCCATTAACTTCTCCTATATTCCATATAATAGTATCAAAGCTTCCCTCAGTGAAATCGCACATTGTGTTCAATCTATTATATGGAGCATGGTTATGCAAATTTATATGTTAGACTGGAAAAAATATTGTTACAATCTTCCATCCATGCCCAAATATTTTAGGCCCAATACCAAATCTCTTATGGGGTTCTATCCTAAAAACCCATCGAGGTAGAAGTCAGGTTTTCACACAAACAATAATCCCCCTTTACTAGAATATAAGACAATGATTTTTTTAATGTGAATCAGTTTCTATGAAAGATTATATGATAGGGTCCCACACCAAATTTTATGATGTTGGTAAAAAAAATATTTAAATAAATAATACTATCCTGATGGCCAACCCTTATATGTACAAATTTATCAATATGGGTACAATATCATAATAAAAAACATTTTTTTACCATTTAAAAAATCAGACTAAAATTTTTATTCCCAACTATCTAAAATTATTTCCCATGAATCCTATGAGAGTAGGATTGTGTTTTCTTATCTAATTTCTTCTATAATACTAATATATTATATATCAAAACCAAGAATTAATTAATTATCCCCTCATGAAAAAAATATTTAATATGATCTTGAGATCATTTAACCATTAGTGTATATATTACATTTAATTTTTCATTATAAAAATTTTATTGAACTTTGGTAATATATATTTATTAATGAATGAAAATTCTATTGTTCAAATGTTAAATATGTTATCCATGGAAACAAATTATTTTCAAATTTGTTTAATAAAATTTTTATTCTTTATATATTCAATTTAAAAAGAAAATTCATTTATAGTTAATAGAATATTCAGATCATTAATATACATTTCATGATGAAAAAAAATAAAATTTAGTCCTCATTATTAAAAAATATATGTAAATTTGGTCATTTTTATAATCCCCTTTCATCAAATATTCTCTCAAATGGTTATAATATATATGAATTGAATGATTTAATCTATATAATAAATTATTATATTTAATGGAATCCAAATCCTCATATCATTACTACAGAAATTTTTAAACATTTGGGGCCATCATATAAATATCATTATCCATGTTTCTATACATTTGTGTTATCAAAATAATATTAATCATGTTTTATACATTTTATTGTATTTTTTAAATCAGTGACTACTTCAATGGTTGTATTTATTTTCAACAATAGTTTTTATGTGTTATAATTTATTTTTAATGGAAGAAATAATATTAGTGAAGTTTTATGTATATGATATGGGTTTTGAAAGATGATATTTTTCTAAAAGAATAATTTTTTTTATTTTCATAAGTGAATTATCAAAAATTAATAGGTTATATAAGAATGAAGTATAAATATTGTAGTGTTGCATGAAGGGTAAATAGGTTGTAAATTTTAATTGGTCATATAAGTTTTTAGGTGTGTACAAACTACTATGTCACCAAAACCCTAAATTTAAACTAATTTCATTTGTTTTTTTAAAACATATGTGATTTTATGTATTATTGATTCATGTTTTTGAAATTTTACACATATGATATGTGATGTTATATTAGAGTAATCCGAAGATTCCTAAGATAATGTAATTGGTTTATAAAGTTTATAAGGTCCATGAGTGTTGATTAAATACAATCACATGAATTATTTCAAATATATGATGACTGCTTTTCAAGAAATGTTAATGTAGAACGTGGTGAATGATTTTAATAGACTTTTTTGATTGAATTTATTGGATTTCGTATTAAAATTATTGTTTCTAAATCATGATGCTCAAGTATATAGAATTGATCAATGATTTTGAATAGAAAATGTGGTGTTGTTTTTATAAATATTTTGTTTTCCATTTTCATAAGAAATATTAAATAGAATATTAAATTTAGTTTTTTTAATAATTAATTATAGATATTTTAATTGATAAGACTAATGGAAATAATGAAATATAGATTTAAAATCAGTATTTTTCTATATATTCAGAATCCTTAAGACTAGATAGATGAATATAAAGTTCATTATATTAATATACTGATGAGAAAACACCCTTATTATATTAATGTTTATTCGAGAATTATTCTTGATAATTCACTATCAAATAATCAAATTTATTTTGTTCTTCTCAAAATAGTGCTTGAAGGGAGGAAGAGAGAGTGACTATTTATGAAGCATCCAGTATAATTGGAATTATAAATAAATAACTCTTTGAATTGGATTGTTCTTTCTAAAATATTTTAATCAAAACCACAATTATATAGTGATTAATTGGTACAAAAACACATGACAATGTGAATATAACTTTGATATATACCATTTTGGGTGATCCATGTAAATTTGGTGTGCTATTAGTACTTGTTGATTTATTTTTCTATTTAATATTTTTCCTGATATTTTCATGTTAATGGATGTTTGTTTTGGGGTTATTCTAAATAAAAAAAGAACCATTTTAGAAGAGTTTACTATTAGTAAATTATTTTGATTCTTGGATTCCTTCATATCTGTCAAGGTATATTTTTGAAACAAAAAAGTTATTTCAGATAAAAAAAACTAAATCTTGGTAAATATATTATTATCATAAGTTTCGTCAATTGATAATTATTTTAATAATAATGGTATTTCAAATTTTTATGGGGTAAAATATCAGATCTATAGTAACAAGATGAAATTTCATCTAATATCTCTTAGGCATTATAGACATGATATTGCAATAAATATAATTCAAATCCATTATCTAAAAACTGGAATTGACTAAATCAGATATTAAGGATTTAAATATCTATTCCAATAAACAAAATTATTTGGATAAAGTTATTTAAAATCCAATTTATATAAAGGTAACATGATATAAGTATTAAAAATATATACGTAAACTTTTTCCCGAATATATGAGGGGGAAAATAAAATGAAGGAATACAACATATAATTTTTTAGCAAAAATTTTAAAAAATATGATAAAAATGTTAACCAAAAGTTTGGAAGAATTATTCAAGATGATTGTTGTTGTAGTATACACTCTGAGTGGAAATGGTAAAAAATTAACAATGTTTCCATTATAAATAAATTTTAAGGAGTATGACACCCTTTGTATAATAAAAATGTTTAACAAATTAAAGAAAGGGTCCTAAGTTATGTATATATAGATGATTTAAAATTTTCTTTAGTGACATGTGATATGAGAGTTAAATCAAAAGTCTATTTCACTCTATCAAAAAATGTGATACCCTTTAAAGTTATGGATTACAAGAATCCAATTAAATTGAATAATGAAGAATATATCATTGGCGAGTCTATAACACAAATATCAAGTAGAATGAAGAGTGAAAAAGAATGGCTCATAGGTTAATTTTATTTATATTATTCTAATTGTTGAAAATGTAAACATATTTATGATAAGTCGAAAAGATAGTGTAAATAAAAATTATTATAGGATAAATATTTAACGGAAATATCACATTTATTTTATAAAAATATTAATAAGAAATTTACCCCTTAATTTGTGGATTTTTTTTGATAAGTGGATTTTCTAATAAAAAATAAATAGATGTTGTTTTTTTTCACGAAGAATATGAAAAAAAATCAATATAAAAATGATGAATTCATGGTTTATATGATTGATAATAGTGTATAATAAAAAGAGTGTTATTAATTTCTATGGTGATCTTGAAGAATCACTTAATTACCTAGATGATGAAAACAATAAAACTAGGAATATTTGGTTTTTTTAAATGAGAAATCAAATTATGTTGATAAATATTATGTTATGATTACAAGAATTAACCAGGTATTTGAATAAAATTACTCTTTTTAAAGAAATTATAATGATATAATGTATTTCAAACTAACGATTGAAGAGAGTAAAAGTATTTTTGATGATATTAATTATTTTATTAAAGTAAAATATAATAATATTAAATACATTTGAGGAGAAATAGTATATAAAAAAAATAAGTTTATGTATAAGTAAACCAAGGAAAATATGAATATAATTTTGGTTGTAATAATTGTATGAAATCAAAAGAAAAATCCTTGAGGGATTTAAAAAATTAGAAAATGTTTTGAGAATGACAAACCAACTTGTGTGGAAAATGTTTACTATGGTTATATAGTAAAATTAAAAAAATACACTATATGTAATACTAAAAAAATGAAATAGAGTAATGAATAATTTTTATGAATCATATAATAATAAATGTTGCAGAATTTATTAAAAAATTAGTGGATTTTGTAAATATTTTGAATTAAATGATGAGAATGAATATACATTGATACAATTTCAATATTGTGTTTATAATTTTCAAAATTAACATATTATAGTGAATTAATAAACTATTTGATATGTAAAGCTATAGGGAGAAGGAAAGGGAGAAAAAATGGTTATACATTTGTTGAAAGGAAAACTTTGTTTAGAGGAAATTGGTTTAATTTTTATAAATATGAACAAAATACAATTAATTTATAGAATAGAATAATGGATTTTTGAAGAAATTTTTTTACATAAATAATTGGAAATGAATAGATCAAAAATAACCTTTTAGTGTTATAATTTTTGACTCTAGAGAAAGATAATCATGCCAATAAAATTGTCATTTAAGGTACTAAATGAGCTTGAAATACTCAGAACTTTCAAATTGTTTCAGGAAAATAAATAATGAAATAAGAAAATGAAAATAGTTATGTGGTTTCACTAAAGACATAAAAAAGAAACAACATTGAGATACTTGATAATGTATGTTCATTTCATATGATATAAAAAATTGAACTATTAAATTTTCTTCAGAAACTAGTTGATGGAATAGTTATATTTGGAAATTAAAGAGCTTTGAAAATAAATATAAGTGTTATAATAAGGATTACTATAAATGAATTAAATAATTTTAAATGTTCATTTATTGGTATTACAAGATGAAATCTTATAAGAAAGAGTCAAATTTTGGCCTAGTAACAGAAGTAGTGTTTAATAATAAAGGTTATTCTATTAGAATAAATTATAAAGTTTCTTCAAAGAAAGAAAGGTTGAACCCCAATAATCATTATCATAATGAAATAAAAAAAAATATTTTTTATTAGAAATCGATAAGTAAAATAAATTATTACACTGGAGTTTTGGAATATAGATAAACTCTCTAAATTTAATATTGTAAATAACATATCTATTATGAGATCTCAAAGAGTAAGGAATTGTGGCCAACACATGATAAAAAATCTTTAGATATTACTTATAATTTATGAATATAAAGAACTAAAAAACTTATTGATCTTGTTCACATAGATTTTATGGACCTATGACTGAAAAACAGACCAAATGTGATAGATATTACTCTTTATTGGGGATTATAAAATAGTTACAAGTATTTTTGTAGTATATTCAAATATATATGTAATGGGGTGCATAAAGAAACCAAAGAGGTTATTTTATAATTAACATGGAAGGGATATTAGAATTTTGAGATCAAAAAATTACTCTTAATTTAACAAAATTGACATATATAATTATACTAAGAAACATGTCGTAACACATGAAGTTTCATTTATGGAGACTTTAAAAAAATAACGTTTTAGAAAGAAGAAATGAAATAATAAATTCTACAGATAATAATTTATTAATTGGAAGTATATTGTTATGAATTTATTGTAAATAATCTAATAAATCCATTATTTAAATCCAGAATATTGTCTTATTTTGTTTAAGAAAGAATGTTACACCTTATAAAGAGTGTCATGTAAATAATCCAAATATAAAAAATATTGAAATTTTTAATAGAAAGTGGTTTTTAAAAAATAATATGTGCACTCAGGGGAACGTTGGTGATATTTATGGTGTGGGAATATTCCTTGGATATTTTATAAAGATAAATACTTACAAAATTTTTAACACGTGGTTTAATAATTTTATTTAAAGAAGTGATTTAAAGATCATTTATAAATAATTTCAAAATAAACAAGATAGATCTTAATTAGAATTAGTTTAGGAACATCATAATAGTGGAAAATTTAAATTCAAAAAATTATGCTACTCAATAATAACATTACATAGTTTAGTTAATAATAGATTATGGAAATGTAGATAAAACATCTACATAGGTTTGGAAAAATTTAAAAGAGATTAAGTGGTTGAATCAAACATTCTAAGTGATATGAAAACACTAATTTATACTAGAAGAATGAAAAATATCAATAAAACCACTATATTAAGTTAAGTAGATTTTTGATCCTTTGAAAAGGAATGAAAATAGGATTCATGGGTTAAATCCATTAACGATAATCTTGATCAAATTTTAAAAAATTATATGTGAGTGTTGGAAAATAGTTCATATGGACAGAATGTCATTGAGACTGAATATCTCTTTAAAAAACATGCCAGGAAAATAAAACTAGTCATACAATAAGGCCATAATTTTGTAAAAAGTCAATGTCAAATTTAAAAGAAATGATGTAATATTGATGATATATCCTATCGTAAAACATGAATTAATTATATTATACTTTGAATTTTTATTCAAAGAACATAAAGAGTATATCAAATAAATGTGAAGAAAATTTTTATGAATAAATTACTAAAGGAAGATATATAAATCCAATTACCAGATGGATTTTAGTTACATGATGAGAAAGAAAAATCATGTCACCTGAAGAAGGACTTATAACGCTTAAAATAGTCTATCATAGTTGGTATGCTATATTTTTTACAATTTTGAATAAATTGGACATCAAACGAGGTGGTGTGGATCATAATATTTATGAAAAATGTATAAATATGGAAAAATAATTGTGATTTATATGTATATAATATATCCATTTTTACAAGAGATAATTTGGGGTAATGTGAGAAGTTTTAAAATCTCATGATTTTTTTTTTGAAATTCCAATGATTAGAGTGTAAAACCCCAATGCTTTACACATAAATGTTTCAAACACAATGTCTATATGAAACAAAATTTTTTCATAAGGAGATAACTTTAACATGTCTATTAAACATAATTTTTCTGATTCTTTGTTTTGAATATCAAAAAATGGATAGACACAGTTGCGATCAATAAGTTATTTAGAGCCTGGTAGGACAAACATAATTTTCAGTGAAAAGTAACATACCATTATGAATAGTAACCCACCCTTATGAATAATAATATAAAAAAATTAATATTAACCTCACCAATGAATGTATTTCTAATAATTTATGAGCCATTGATTAATGTTTCAATGTATTATAATTATAAATTTTTTATTTTTTGAATAAATTATTTTTTTATTTAAAGGATTAATTTCACATATTCAAAAAATTATTTTTAAAAAGTGGATTTATTTTTTGAATTATAAATGATAAAAAATGGTTTGGGTGAATTTTGGAGATTTTTCTGAAATACATGATTTTTTATGAATAGAGAAATATGGTAAAATACAGTATATATAAATTATGTGTTAAATACACTATTACTAGCATCAGGGCTCATTTAAACACACTTTGTTTACACTCACATGGTCTACTTACTATTTTTGGCCACATGGATCCTGAATATTCCTAGTCTTGAGAAAAAATACTAAACTAATGATTAAAATAATTTAAAACACCTTAACTACACCACTATAAATACCACCATCACCCTCCTCTTCCTCTCGCACCTCTCACGATTTGAGAATTTTCTAAGCTCTACCCAATCCCCTTCTTTTGTCTATTCCCCATTTCCAAGAACTACTGGTCTCAACAATATTTCAAAACCAAAGGGATTAAAGTGGATCTTAAGGAGAAAAGATCAAGAGGTGAAAATCCTTTTTCTTTCATTTTGTTTTGATTTCAATTATTTTTCTTTATTATAATCTCTTCACCTAATTTTATCAATTAGAATTGAAATCTCCATAATATTATATATTTTTGATGATATCATGTTTACGAAAACAATTCATCATCATTCTTCTTCTCCACTCCCACTTATTCTAAAAATAATAACATCATCTGTGATGTGCCTATTTACCAAAATCATGGATGATGTGTTTTCAAATTCCATTAATTCATTCGAATATGATCATAAAACCATTTTAATGGTTGAAAAATATTTTAAATTTTATGATATAGACTCTTTTATTTCAAGGAATTTACATGTATTCATGATATTAAATTATGTAATGAAACAAGTCCATGATTATCAAAGAATTGCCAAAATGATGTATAAAAATATCATTAATGTTTTATCTAACAATTCATCCTCATATATGATAACAAAATATTTTTTGGAATTAGTAAATTTCCTAGAAACATATAAATACAGTTTCATCCCACTTTTGGAATTTTATTTCCACATGATAAGAAAATCCAATACGAACCGACCATGGAAATCATGTAAAGAACTCACCTGAAACAATGTAAAGAACAAAATATTATTAATTAATGGATACAATTATGTTATAAAATGACCATAAAAGGTTTTATAAAAATGAATAAGTTTCTATAAGATTTTAATTACACTCTTTTAACCATTATACAGGATGTTTGAACTTATTTGAATTAAGATGAACTCGAGGTAATGAAATTCTTAACCCAATTTCCATTCATTAGGTCAACCTTCTACTACCTTAATTATGTGGTATTAATTTTTTTTGTGTTATGATTTTTATATATTATATTTAATTATGTTTATTTATTGTTTATATACATATTCAATACACTCTATTATTTATCACTTCAATTATATGAATTTTGTAAGGGGATTTACTTTTAAAATCATCTTTTAAAAATTTTATTTTACAAAATTCAAAAGAAATGTTTTCATGAAATTTATGTTATTGTATGATTATATTTTATTTCTTGGGAATTTTTTCAATGAATGGTGTGACCTCTATCTCCATCCTATTTATTGGTTATATGTATGTTGACAGTCAGCTGTATGGTTTCTCCATGTGTAACTATGACGGTTAAACAATAAGGTATCCATGCGGGTCACATTGTAAGGTATCCCTGAGGGATATAAATAATAAGGTAGAAGATAGAGTTACATGATTATGTAAGTAATTACCCTATATGCCTATATATATCTATTTATTTTCTCTATGTTTTGTGGAAATCTCATGGAAATATCAAGTATCACAAAGTATATATAGGTGACAAGTATTCCTTTTAGAAAATTATTTGATACATTTTCAGGTATTCATGGAATTATGTTTTATTACCTTATTTTTATATCCCTTACTGAGGTTTTTGTGCCCATTACAAAATTTTAATTTATTTTCATAGTTTATAAGGATGTGTAATATAAATAAGGAACTATGTTAAATGTTATAACGATTTTTCAAATAAATCACAATTTTTTTTAAATGTTTGACATTTTTTAAGAAATGGATACTGTTTTTGTGGTATCTTCTCTTTATAAAAGTGGAATTTTATGTATCTATTATATCCTAAATAAATAAAACTCTAAACTTGAAAAGATTTCCAATGTGAAAGGATGTGTGTTCATGTCTAAAATCCATGATTATGTAATGTAATAAGGTCGGGTCCTTTTATTTCATATCTGAGGATGGTTTAGATAACATTAGGGGTTAGGATGTTATTAATAGAATACCATAAATGAATTTTAACCTATGGTTAATTTGAAATGATATATCACTTAAATATTATAATTTTTCTTCGACTATGATATGTTCGTTTAGAATGGTTTTCTGCAAAAGAAACATGAAAGCTGTAGTTTAAGGGCACCGAAAAAATGATATCATTCCAAATCGCCTGCCTTGAATGGTAGGGATTTGAACCTAGATGTCTGTGATAGTAATGGATCAAATGATGCATGAAATAAATGGCAGTGACATCCATGCAAGAGAACAACCAGAGATATGAAAAAATAACATGACGATAGTGGATCATTTCCAAAGGCAACACCCTTATGCTTTCATGGGATCTTAATGACCTAGTAGCAGATGAATGATGGATTAAAGCACTTGAATAGATATTTGATGTTATTGGATGTTCAAATAATAAAAATTTTAGGTTATTAAATTTATTTATTTTTTAATTTGAAGCTTATCATTAGTGGTCCATGTTCAAGAATATCAAGTATAGAGAGGAGGTTGACGCCTTAGAGTGAGATGAATTTAAAAGTATTTTCCTTGAAAAATATAATCATAAGGTGGTTTGACTTAGGTTGGAGAATTAGTTTCTTGAATTAAAGAAAAATAGGAAAATTCAATGGTCGTATATGAAGTAAAATTCACCAGATTGGAAATGCACAATCCAAATCTTATTCGGGATCATGATAGCAAAATCAATAGTTTTAACTTAAAATGTAAGACAACATACAGAGGGGAATTTGCCTCATGAGAATTCGAAGGTAATGAGAAGATTTTTCGATGTGTTGAGAGGGTCAAAAATGGTGTATGGTGATGATCATGTTCACTTTGTTAATAAGTAGAAGATGCGATCTAGATGACCAGAAATGGGGAAGAATAAGTCCATGAAATCTAAAGGTATAAATTTTTAGTTTCCAATTTGTTAAAAGTGTGGTAAAAATCCCCCTATATAATGCCTTACTAAAATTTAGAAGTGTTTTCAATTCAGTAATTTTGGACATATGGCATGAGATTTTAATAAAAATGATTCTAAGACTAATCATGATATGAAAACTGTAATGTGTTTTAAATGAGGCTAGATAGGTCATTCTGTAAATACCTTCCCAAATAATTATCTGAATGATGAAAAGAAGCTAGAATTCAAGAATAATGGTGTAGTGGTATCCTTTTCAAATATTTTAGTCGATTTCGGGCCATCTAATGAAGTGGTATCAGATACATTGTTTACAATGATTTTTCTAAAGTCTTGTTTGATACGGGATATACATATTCCTTTATTTCTAAGGAATTTTATGATAAATTATAATTTTAACCTCAACGAATGATACTAGAAATTATTGTTAAAACACCAAGGGAAATTGTACAGTAAAGAGGAATAATAAGAATCTTCTTGTTGTTATCTTTAGAAAGACATTACATGCAATCCTTGTTTTTCCCACAGTAGAGTTTGATGTTATTCTGTGTATGGATTGGATTTTTTTTATCATGCTATAATTGATTTTAGACATAACTATGTTTTTTTTAAAAGAGCCTTTTTTCGTATAAAAAAGGAACCCATATAATTTATAACATATTAAAAATCTAAGAAACTGTTGAAATATTGAAATAAAATTTATCTTTCTCATATTGTTGAAAACATGGGAACTATTCTTATTAATGATGTTCCAATGGTAAATGAAAACCTTGATGATTTTCCTAGTGATTTACCCAGTGTTATACTTGATTGAGAATTTGAATTTACTATTTAATTAGTTCCTAATGCTAATCCAATTTCAAAACCCCCTAATCAAATGGATCAAATGGAACTTCTTGAATAGAAAAATTAGTTACAAAATTTTCGTGATAAAGGATTAAATCATCCTATAACTTAACCATGAGGTGCTACTATTTTGTTCCTTAAAAATAAAAATGGTTCCATTAGACTCTACATTGATTATATTGTTTTGAATAACATCACTATTAAAAACAATTATCTATTTCTAGATATCAATGACTTATTTGATCAGCTCATGGGAGCACAATATTTTTCCAAGATTGACTTGAGATCTTGACCCCATTAGCTAATGTTGAAGGAGGATGGAATCTCGAAAATGGATTTTAATACTAGATATGTTCATTGTGAGTTTTTATGCCATTTGGGTTAAATAATGCACCTTATATATTCATGAATCTTATGAATATAATATTTCATGAGTTCTTGGATATGTTTGTAGTTGTATTTATTGATTAAATTTTCGTATTTTCTACAAGTTAATTGGATCCTAAAACACATATAAGATTTGTTTTGAAATCCTTTAAAACAAACTCTATAGAAAATTTAGAATGTGTAATTTTTAGTTCCAACAGATTCCTTTTCATGGGAACATTGAATATAAGGATTGAATAAAAGTTGATCCTGCCAAAAAAAGTGTTTGATGAATGGAAAAGACATATAAATGTTACATAGATTCACAATTTTATTTGATTAATAGGTTATTACTAATGGTTTTTAAAAAATAGTTCATGGGAATCTATCCCACTAACTAAGTAAACATGAAAAGGGGTTAAATTTGTTTGAATATAAGAATGTGATGTTTTTTTGAGGAACTGAAGAAGATATTGGGGAATGCTCAAGTTTTTGACATTCCTTCCATAAATGGATAGTTTGACATATATAGTGATACTTAATTGAAGGGACTTGATTGTGTTCTGATGCAGAATGATCTGGTAATTTCTTATGTTTCAAGACAATTAACACCTCATGAGTTAAATTACCCCACACAAGAGATGGAATTAGTAGCTGTGGTATTTGAGTTAATAATTTGGAGGCATCATTTATATAGAGAAAAATGTCAAATATATACTAACCATAACATTCTAATGTATATATTCACATATAAGGAATTAAACATAAGGAAGAGAAGCTGACTTGAATTGATAAAGGATTATGATTGCATGATCAATTACTATCCTAAAAAAGAAAACAATGTAGCGGAGGCCTTGAGTCAAAAACATCATGTTATGTATGGAACATGATCCCTTGATTAATGATTTGATGAATTTTGTCTTAGATGTTTTTGGAGAAAGAAATAACATTGTTTTGTTTCAAGGTTCAATGTAGTTACTTTTATCAAAAAGAATGAAGCAAGCGCAAAAGGAAGAGAGTGAGATATAGAAAATATAGAATTGGTTAAAATGGGTATGTTTACAAAACATAACCTTGATAATGATTGTGTTTTATGATTTGGAAAAAAATAATGTTGCTTATGATTCTTATTTGAAGAAATATTTATTGTGTGAAGCTCATTTTTATCCATTTTCAGTTCATCCTAGAAGTACTATAACATATAGAGTCCTTCAGAAGTATTACTGGTGGGATGGAATGAAAAGAGATACTACATATTTTACCATGACATTTTGGACATGTCAATAGGTTAAATAAGATATACACTTACCAAAGGGTATGATTCATCCATTGACAATTCTAGAGTGTAATTGGGAAATTGTATCCATAAACGTCATGGTGGGAATACCAAAGACATCAAGAGGTAACAATGCGATTTGGGTGATTGTTGACCGACTGAAAAATCTGCACATTTACTTCCTTTTCATGATACAATGTCACTGGATAATCATTCTCAACTATAACTCAAGGATATTTTCAGGTTACATGGATTTACTCATTCCATTGTATTTGGATGGGATCCCATGTTCACTTATAACTTTTGGAAGGGCCTTCAAGAGTTTTTGGGCACAAAATTAAATTTTAGTATGGATTTTCATCCGCAATTAGGTGGGTAGTCAGAACAAAAAAATTTATACATTTAAGGGTATACATTGATCTTGTTAAATGGACTACAAGGGAATTTTGGATTAACATATTTATATAGTTTAGTTTTCTTATAATAACATTTTTCATTCCAATATATAAATGGAACATTTTGAGTCACTTTATGGGAATAAGTGCCAAAATACATCATTTTTGGATGATGTTGGTGTAATGAAGTTGATGGGTCTAGACATAGTAGATAAAGTGGCTGAGAAAGCGAAGATGATCTAGCAACAAACAAGGAAATCTCATCGCAGGCCATGGAGTTATGTAGAAAATAGGAGGAAATAATTTTCTTTTAAGGCAGGTGATCATGATTTTCAAAGAATCCTACCATGGAAAAGTGTGATGTATTTTGGTATGAAAGGAAAGCTAAGTCCTTGGTTCATTAGACCTTATGAAATCCAGAAGAAAGTTGGACTAGTTAGCTACAAATTAGAATTTATTCCAATTTTATCTTTGGTACAAAATGTTTTTCATGTCTCTATGTTGAGAAAGTATGTGTGTGATTCATCTCATGTTTTGAGTCCAGAATAAGTTCAGTTGGAAGAGAACATTTCTTACCAAGAGAATCGAATCTAGATTCTTGATCGAAGTGAACAAGTATTGTGGAATATGGTAATCCATTAGGTAATGATATTTTTTGGAGAAACCACATGGTTGAATATTAAACACGGGAATCTGAAAATTCCATGAGGGAAAGGCACCCTCACTTTTTTAACAAGTAAATAAGTAAATAAAAATTGTGAGGATGCAATTTACAGATGTTTGGGAGAATGTTACACACCAATGTATGAAAAATAATTTTTTGAAACACTATATCTATATAAAACTATAATTTTTCTTAAGGAGATAATTTTATCCGGTTTGTTAAACATAATTTTTACTCTTTTGGGTTTGGAATATCGAAAAACGGGCATACACGATTGTGATTAGTATGTTATTTGTAGTCTGATAGGGAAAATGTATTTTTTTGGTGAATAGTAACCTACCCATATGAATATTAAGCAACCCTTATGAATAGTAATACGAGAGAATGAATAGTAACCTCACCAATTAATGTAATTATAATAATTTATGTGAACTTGATTAATTTTTCAATATATTATAAAATGAGTTATAGTTTTAAAATTTATATTTTTCAAATAAATTATTATCTTATTTAAAAGTTAATTTTCACATATTTAGAAAATAAATTTCTAAAATTAGAGTTCATTTATTAATTATATACGTTGAAACATTGTTAGGGATATTTTTTTGGTATTTTTCCTCAAATACTTGAATTTTTATCAATAGTGTAATATAGTAAAATACCCTATATATAAATTAATTGTTAAATACACTATTTGTCGAATCACGGATAATGTAATCACACATGGTTAAAACTCATATGATCTATTTTCTATTTTGGATTGATGAATAAATATTATTCCTTATCATGAGTGAAAATATTAAACTAATGATTAAAATAATGTTAAACACCCCCTCTCCTCCACAATAAATAACAACCTCACCCCATATTCCTCTCACACCTATCGATATTTGAGAATTATCTATGTTCAAACCTATCCCATTACTGAAGCTATTCCCCATGACCAAGAGTTATTGTTATAACCAAAAATCCAAAACCAAAGGCCTTAAATAGAATCTCAAGGAGAAAATATCAAGAGGTAAACATCCTCTTTCTTTCCTGTTCTTTTCTTTTCAATTCTTTTTCATTATTATACTATCATCACCTCTATTTATCCAGGAGGAATGAAAGCTCATGAATCTTATATATTCTGGATATTATAATGTTATGGAAAATGTTAATCATAATTATTCTTATCCTCTCCCAATTATTCTAAAAAATAAAAAAATTACCCGTGATGTGCCGATTTACCAAAATCATAGACGATATGTTTTCAAATTCCATTACTTCCTTTAAAGATGATCATATAACCATATTAATGGTTGAAGAATATTTTAATTTTAATTATATAACATCTTTAATGATCTAGAATTAACAAGTATGCATGAAATTAATATATATAATGAAACAAGTTGATGATTATAGATGAACCGCCAAAATGATCTAAAAAATCATTATTGTTTTATCTAATTATTTGTCATCATATATGAAAAAAATTATTTATGGTTTCATTAAATATTCTGGAAACATATGGATACCATTTCATTCCTCTTTTATAATTTCATTTCCACATGAATGGAAAATCAAATACAAACGGACCATGGAAATCAAGTAAAGATGTCACCCAAAACAATGTAAAGATAAAAATATTATTAATTAATAGAAATAATTATGTTATAAAATAATCATATAATGTGTTAAAAAAATTAATATTTTTCTATAAGATATTAATAACACTCTTTTAACCATTATATAGGTGTTTTAAACAATTTGGAAGTATAAAGGACCCAAGGTAAGGTAATTCTTAACCCAATTTTTATTCTTTGGTTCAAACTTATACTTTATTCATTATGTGGTATTAAAATTGTTTAGGTGATGAATTTTTTTATATTATGTTAAATTATGTATATTTATTTTTTATATACATATTACATACACTCTATTAAGTCCTACTTCAATTTTATGATATTTTAATGTGGATTTACTTTTAAAATCATCTTTTAAAAAATCTATTTTACAAAATAAAAAAAAATTGTTTTTATGCAATTATTCTTGTTTTATGATTATGTTATAGTTCTTGGGAATTTTTTATGAAGATGTTTGGGACCAAAATCTCCCTCCAATTCATTTGGTATTTGTATGGTGGAGTTCGGCCATATTTTTACTCCAATTGTAACTGTGATGGTTACACAATACGGTCGTTGTGAGGGTTTTATTGTAAGGTATCTGTGAGGGTTAAAAATCATAAGGCAGAAGTTAGGGTGATAGGATTATTAATTTAATGGAACAATATATCTTTGTGGATCTATTTATGTTCACTATGTTTTTATAAATCTCATGTGAATCTCATGTTTCAAAAAGTAAGTATATATGGTCGACATGTATGGATTTTAGAATATGATTTGATATGTTTACATGTATTCATGGACTAATATTTTATTTCCTCAATTTTATATCCCTTAATGAGTTTTTTGTGCTCATACCAAAATTATAAATGATTATCACAAGTAATATGGATGTGTAAGATAAATAAGAAACCCTTGTTAAATGTTTTGATGATTGTTCAAAGATATCATGTTTTATTTTAAAATTTTTACATTTTGGAAGAAATGGATACAGTTTTGTGGTATCCTATCTATATAAATGTTGAATGTTATGTATTTATTATATCCAAAATCTCTAAAACTCCAAACATAAAAATATCCTAAATGTGAAATGATGTGAGTAATTGACTAAAATTCAAGATTAGGTAATGTAATAAGTATGGGTCCTTATATAGAGAGAACATATAAAGTATTATATTGAAAGTATTTTATTGGGTGTAATTTTTTATGATAAATAATGTATGATATTGAAATCTTGATGAAATCTTGTTTTCATGAAATTTTTTTTATCAAAAACTTATAGGGAGTGCATGAAAATTAGAAAAAATAATGTTGAAAATAAACTGGGATTATAACTCTATAGGGGAATGATTAATATTTTATTGTATTTAAAAATAAAGACACCATATATTTTTTATTCAACATGCTTGGATGCATGATTCCAAATTGATTCAAAATAAGATCTCATTTTTATAAAGATGATATAAATAAATGTAAATGGAAATAATAAATATGCTATGTGGTATTTATCATGTATGAAATAAGACATAATGATTGATAGTAATATTTATTTTCCTAGATATTTATTGGAAAAAAATTCAATAGGTCAGGGATTTTTTTATAATATTGTACAATATAATAGTTGGATGAGAAAGAATGAGGAAATTAGATATCCCAGTCTTTTATATGGTAAATATATTTATTTTATTAATTATTTTAATTAATTAATCAATATTAAATTGTTGTAATCCTTATGTTTTAGTGACTAAAAATAATGTTAATCCTATTTAATCAATCTCAAATCATATGTAGAGATGGTTGGTTTCCCTATGATTTAAATAAACTTTCACGAGATCCTAATTCTTATAAATCTTGTTAGATTATTTTAAAGTATATTTAATTGTTTATTTAATTATTTCTTCTATGAATGATTATGTCCAATTACTTCTATGAATATTACTCCATAAGATTGTTTACATATATTTGGCTAAGTCTGAGAAACTGTGACTCTACCACTAGTTTTGGTTTTCTGACAAAGGACTAGACACCATGACCCAGACACCGTGAACTAGACACCGTGACCCAGACATCGTGGGCCAAATGCTGTGACCCAGACACAATGAACCAAACACCATGACCTAGACACCGTGACCCAAACATCATAAATAGATTCAGATTTCCTGAAGTCTGTGACACTGGTTCCATTCTACCATTACCAAGACACAGTTCATTGTTTGGAAAAAACCAGACTCCGTGATCCTAACCCTGCATCTATGCTACCGGTTCCTGATCTCAATACAACTATGGAATCATGACTATTTCACACCTCAAAGTAAAAAATAAGACACCATTTCCTGGTCACACCGTTTCCAAGTTACACATTTTCAAGACAAACTGTGACACCGTTCATTAATCTATTTTGTCGTTTTCAATTTAATTTATAACGGTCATATTTGAGTTATTTAAAGGAACTGACATAATTAATGATTCATTATAGACATTTTACCGGATTTTACGAGGAACTATGTGTTGAATATATGCATCATGTCGTCTGCAACACATGCACTATATAAAAATAAAGAAATCATGACACTAGAACAAGTAGGAGTGGAACAAGCATTTAAAAAGAGAACTGATACATGAAAAAGATAAAAATAAAGAACACACAAATCAATCGTGATTTCAAAATTCTATAATATTGTAGATCAGAAAAAAATATTTAAAGTACCAACTCTATAAAGAACACAAGCTAGATCTTTGAACTGGAAACCAGAGCACAGACTTGCGATACTCTATTTTTTCACAAGTAGACTCGATACATGCATATTCTTTATCCTACAAGCTCATAGATTCATATAATTACACTCAAAGAACTTCGAACCCTTTATCACCATCTTTTCTCTGTTGTGTACTACTTTTAGCTTTCGACCATTGTGTGTGTCTTTATTAAAACATACATTTTATCCTGAAATAAACTAAAGGATACAATATATCCTTCCTCTCACATATTATTACATCTATTTAAACCCACAGATATGTGTGGAAGAGGTCCTTGTGTGACCTGGTAGTTTATACCCACAAATAACAATGCAAGTGGTTGTGTGACCTCGACAGTCCTGTGCACTATTGCTTACCCCGATTTAGGGTGTTGATCAAGTTTTTTATTATAAACTGGTTGGTGGAAGGTGATCACCAAGTTGAGTGGATTGGGTCTTAGCTTGATACTAAACCACTTTTTTATCCTCTATGTCTTTTAATTTAGTTTTCCTCTTCATTACTGTATATTTTAGATAACACTAGATTATACATTAATTGTTAGTCTTGGATAAAAGTTATAATTGTTTTACCAGATTATAATAGCTTCAAAAGTTGTATCAATAACTCACATTGATATTATTGAGAATTAATCAATCTTATGAGAAGTTATTTTAATAGTCAAACCATTACAAACGTATTAACTTGATTATCTGGGTTGTATTCATTTTTATTGGGGAAGATTTTTAAGTGAAATTTTTAACAAAAATTGTTATAGATACTCAATTAACCCCCTCATGAGTACTCTAATCTGACCAAAATTTTGCACGAAAGGATTTCATTCTTATTTCAACTACATTTTTAAAGCTATCCAACTGTGATTTTAGTTTTACTTTAATGATCTCAAAATTTCTGTTAATTCTAAATTTCAAGCTCTAGAAAATTATTTCATTATTATGAATGATATACTTCAAGGTGATGCAACAAGTAGACCACTATTCTTTAATGGAAGTAATTATTCCTAGTGGAAAATTTAAATGATAATCCATTTAGAATGTATGGGTAATGAAATTTATTCTTAAATTATATATGAGTATATGATTCCTTCTACTGATAGAATTACTTGGTATGACCCAACCGAGACTACTTTCATTAATAATTGCAAATTCATGAATGCCTTATATTTTTGTTTACAACATGGGGAATTTAACAAAATATCTACATGTAAAACTACCCATGAAATTGGAGATACTTTGTTTAGAGACCCAAGAATGATGTACATGGACATTAAATTACATTTTTGGAATAAATAATACATAAAAAAACACCCAATGACCGTATTAGTTTAGTGTCTTTGGAAACATAGAAAATAATCTTCTAATCAAAATGAATGTTCTGCAATATCTCCCATAAAGATCATCACCTTTAGTTTTCTTACCTAAAACCTTTCATTATATCATAGGGAAATGAAAAAATAAAAAGAGTGAGCTCAAATACTCAGTACGGGTAAACATGGTGAACATAAAACAATCCATTTACATTTGAATGTAAAAACATGAACATAAAATTTAAACATCAAAATCTTGAGTAATGACATAAAACATGGCGGTACATACATCATAGATCATAAAGGAACATTAATCATGATAAAATAGCAAGGGAATACAACATGTAATTGTGGAAAACCATTAAGCACATGATATAGTTTCCACGGTATCCAAGGCATTTCTACCAAGACCATCATAGTGGACAATGTCTATTACTTAACTAGGTTTACTTGTTATTCTAGACTTGTATTACTGAACCATATTTACTTTCCATTCCAGCCATGTCTATATCATGAGATATAAATCTTTACCCAATGCATTGTAGTGAGATATAGGTCCCACCCATCTCATAATGAAATCATTCTTTCGTGTGCCACAAAATAAACATAAATCATTCTTCATAACCCAAAGAATAATATGGGTTTCATAAACAACATCCCATCATAACACAGTCCATATAAAACTAATGGATATCATTTCATCATAAGAAAAATAAAACCATGTAAATAATAGAGACATTATAATTGAATCACAAACATACTAAATAATGTCATATTAGATGGGAAATAGTTTTGATAAAACACTTGAAATGAAATCATGAGGAAAATATAATTTCTTCTTCAAAATAATTTTATTTTTACAAAATGACATGTAAATTTAGAAGAAAAGAATTTTGTTGAAAATAATCATGAAATTTTGTAGAGGAAGATTCATTTAAATAATTTATTATAAACCCGTAAAAATCCATTTACGCAGTATATGTTAAAAAAACATTGTTTTTGTACTTTGTCCGGAATAGTAAAAAAATACATCGTATGGTAAACAAAAGAATGATTAATTGTATAGTACATAGTGAAAGTCAAAAGGGGTAAAAATGACTTTAAAAATACATGGAATAATAGTAAATACTTTATGAAAACATATATTTAAAACACGGAAATGTATGATAAATATAACCCCAGTAAATACTTACATATAAACGATCTCAGATAAAAATGAGATTGCAAAATTATCCATTACCTTAGTACCAATTTCTTCTGTATGTGTCTGAGACTCATGTATAGTGGGTGTAAACATATTATTAACTTGTTACATAAGCATAATAAATATTTATGATATCATATATGAAATCACTTATGAATTTATATTACCCGTTCTTTTTCCAATTCTTTGTTGAAGCAACGTTTTGGGTAAAATCGTTTCATTTATCATACGTGTTTGGAATTTTTGTCCTTTATATTATTAATTACAACCTTATTTAATTACTTCAAGAATGTAAAAAATTATTTATATATAATATATATTCATCATATAAATATATATAATAGGTAGATAAATGAAATGAAATACAACGTTCATGGAGATGGTAGGTCGTACGTACGCATGAACACTTTTTTTGTTTCCTTATTAAATTTAATGGAAGTAAGTAAATAACATATAAATAAATAAAGTATCAATATTATTTCACATTTTTAAGTATTATTTATTATATATACTTTATATTCATTCTTGAATGGTTAACATAGAGAATGAATCTAATCACGTCGTGGAGACGGTAATACATACGTACGCACGAGCGATGATATCGTTATCATAATTATTGAATGGAATTGAAGTGTGTGATAGAATATATAAGAATTATTATGATTTTATAATAATAATATATAGGTATTCTTAACACGATTATACCCATCCATGTAAGGTGGTGGTGGAAAACAGATTACACCACGACGTGGAGATGGTATTCCGTACGTACGCACGCGCGATGATTTCGTTTTCCGTAGGATGGATTGAAGCTCAAATAGGGTTTTTTAATATTTATAATAACATATAATAATATGAGTTATACTGATGTTATTACTTTATAATTAAAGAAATAAATAAGAGGAAGTAGAAGAAGAAATAAATTTGAATGAATTGGTAAAGGATATTACATCTTCTTCGACGCTCCTTTTCTAAACCTCCTCTTAGGGGACTAAAGATGGGTTTTGAAGAAGACCAGGACCTCCAATATGTTTATTAGGAAATGTAGAAGAGAAATAAGAAGGGTTTTTTCTAAGATTGAAGTATCAAAATGGTGTGAGGAGGAGAGGGTGGATGTTCCTTTTTATAAGAGAGGAGAGGGTCACTTTTGGAAACCTCTAAAATATTAATTTATAATAAACTCAAAAACCACATTAAAACCTCCACAAATGACTCAAATTAAAATAATAGATGATATAGTGTTGTAATATCATCAACCAATTGGATTTATAAATGTTGGTAATTTATCTTAAACCTTATCAACATGATTTACCCTTATTTAATAATTTAATGTAATTTGTTGTAATAATATTCTAAATTTTAAGTTGTTATAAATAATTACTTATGTGTTGTGAATTTTCAATAATTGTATACTTTATGAATTTTTAGACGTTATAAATTTCAATTTATAATTTTTAAATATTTTTGTGATTTTTAAAAAAATTTATATTATATTATTTTTATAAAATAACAATAGTGTCAATTTTGACACTACTCATTTATTTGAATTTAAATAAAATCCACACAGAGGATATATTCAATTTTTTTTAATAAACTCCTAACATGTCATATTAATCTAGAAAATTTGTGGAGAACATTAATTAGTTCATATAATATTTATTTTAATATTTTTAAAACTATTTATTTGATATTTCAATCAATAAAATAATTTCTAGATCAATATTGTGTAATCATAATGATAATTATTTAATCCTTAAAAATTATTAATAAATTATTATGATGTACATAATTTTATTACATTTCTATATACTATTTATATTATATGTTTTATGAGTTTTATCAAGAAATTAAAATTATTACACTTATAAGATATAAGAGTGACATGTTGTCACATTCTTTTGTTATAATAATAATTAGATCCTTCTCATGGTAAAAAGTACATAAAATGAATATATTAGGACCATTAAGTTATATAGGTAGTATTTTATTCATCCAATAGAATTTTTGTAGGTGTTTGGGTAATTTTATAATCTTATTTTTACACTTAATTACACGATTTACCTTTAACTGTAGTAAATAAAATTTACCGTAGTGACTATTTATAATGTCTAAAAAATAAAAGTACCCTATTAGAATAATTTGGACCTATCAATTCTAAATATGGAAACCATTTCTCAAAATTCAAAACACAGAAGTGGCAGTATTTAATTTAATATTATTCCCGCTATTGAGAAAATGGGTTTTAAAAGTTAAAACGTTGCAAAAGATTGAAATGTTTTTACATATGAATTCAGTGTTAAATTATTTCTAATGTCTTAAATTATATTAAATGGTAAAAATATATTATATTTATACTTTAAAACCATTAAATATTATAATTGATCCATATAAATTATCTCGATGAAAAATGTTTTTAATTAAAATTTAGCGTATTTTTACTATTCATCGAAATATACAAGTTAACAGAAAAATATTAAAAATAATTTCAAAGATAATTTTTATATCGTTTCTGAAATTAATAAGTTTTTTTAATCAAATTGAACTTATAAAACTGTCAAAAAATAGAATTAATGTCGGTGTGCCATCAAAAGGTAGCAAAAATGCATTTTTTGAAAAATACTAATTTTACCTGAAAAATTTATTTTGTTCTCATACCATATTCTATAAAATGTGTAAGATGAATTATAAAGTCATAAAATTCAAAATTTATTTACTACTACATATAACGGATATTTCATAGTAATATTATAACAATATATCAATGTTTATTGAAACCCAATATTTGCGTACAACACACGCTATCGTGGAAGGTCACTATTGCATGTAATGAAAGCCAAGTCAGGGTTGCATGTAGTGAAAGATTCATTTGGTGTTGCATATAACATAATCAAAATGTATTTAATTTATACATTGATCAAAATCTATACTTGGTGTTGTGTATAGTGCAAGCTAATTTTGGTGTAGCGTACAACACAAGACATCAAATAAATTAAAAATATTATTTATCATAAAATCTAAGGGTGTTAAATTCTACCCGTCTTAAAATGAATTTCTCCTTCGAAATTCTTTAGGGTTATAAATCGTTTACTAATTGAAATTTTATTTCATAGAAACCCACATTGTAAAAATAAATACTAAAACTTAATTTTAAAAAGGAAAGATAGAAACATATTGTTCACCCAATGTAACTCAGTATTGAGTTTCCACATAGAAGAATATAGGTGAAAATATGGATATGGAAGAGAAATCTAACCATCATGTTTGGATGAAGAGTGTTATAGAACATGGCTATGAAAAATCCAACAATCACAAATCCATAAATTTTTAATGATCTGAGGTACCATATGATTCATCAGATAAGAGGGCACTAGGACAACTTTTTTGGTTTTCAAGATCACTTGCCTAATGTTAATGAATTTTTTAATTAAAAGAAATACTTAATTGATTTTGGTACAATATCACTATTGTTTGTGCCTTGAACAATTTCCACATCATCTCTTAAAGAAATGAAGTTGAATTTTTCTTCCGTGAAGTGTTAGCAGATCATTCGATAGAATGATAGGTCATTTTATCCGCTTGAAAAATAAGGTTTTCAAAGGTTATATACATAAGTCCATCTCATGGTGAGATTAATCTTATATGGTTCCAAAAATATACTTATACTTTATTTATCATACCGCTTAATAAAATAAAACTAGTTTCTACTAACCAAGGACATCTCGTAGGCTAGTGGTAGGCGATAAAGGCATGTCGCACATTGGTTGTGGGTTCGATTCCCGCAACCATGTTCGACGTGATGGGTTGTCGCCCATCCTGTAGGTTGTCCTTTTAAAAAAAATACACTTTTATAACATTCTAGAAATAATATCGAAAAAAGGTTCTATCCTGAAACAATATTATCTTATTTCCAACATAATCCATTTCAAATATTTATGCTTATCCAGAATACTTATATCCAAGCTCATAGTATAAAGAAAACTATTACAGTAAATGTCATCAAACAAGCATGTGAATATCATCATTTATCCCTCATATATCATAAGATATATCATGTTGGTTACATTCCAAACATGTGAACTCTTTAATCATGTATTCTCTTTAAACATGAATTACCATATAATCATTGTGAAAACATGAATGCTTTCAAAAGTTAACTCTTTCCATATACCAAAATCCCAAAATTATTATTCACTCAAACCATGATATCACTTTGTCCTTATATTAGTCATGATTTCATTAATACTATCAAACATTTCATTATCTCCTTATCCCTTGATTATGCGCATATTAGGTGCTTTCCCAAAATATTTCAATCACTTTTCATGGATACCGGTTCCATATAATTTTTGAAAACCAAAACAAACCAACACATAGATATTCCAATATTCCACGATACTATAAATGAGATTCCAAAACACTATTTTGGAATCTCATTAAATAAAAACTTAATCATTCCACCACTTTGTTTTTATATTCAACATCGCCAATAGTGACTGCATGTGACTTCTCTTTGTCCTTTTCCTTAAGAGGTTTTGGATGTCGATCATCATTAACCCTTGAATTAGGGAATTGGTTAGCATAATTCCCCATTTCCATGCACTTGTAGCATTGAAGTGTGGATGGTACATTCTCTATAGTCATTTCTCTATTCACATCATTACCTTCCTTCTTCACATTACTTCGTCACTCAGCTGCTCGATGACCTTCTTTTCCACACTTAAAACATTTTCTAGTCCCTTGAAGACAATCTCCACCATGCTTCTTTCCACACTTTTTGTATAACGAAACATTTGTCTTCTTTTCACCATAGTTTTGAGATTTTTCCTTGAACTCTATCTTTTGTTTATTTTCAAAACCATGATATGGATATGTAACACAAAATTCCAGTTTTACCTTGATATCACAACACACAATCTCTTCATATCTACTAAAGTCTCTTATAGCTAATTCCTTTCTAACACTTGGTTTTATTCCACTGAAAAATCGATCAACATTACTTTTATATTGGATGATAAATCTAGATGCATACCTTTCAAGCCTTGTAATATTCTCTTCATATATACCAACAGATTCTTCCAACTTTTTCTTAAGCTCAAGGAACTCCTTTTCCATCTTCGTTCGAAGAATACGAGGAAAGTACTTATTGAAAAATAAGTTCTTGAACTCATACCAATCCATGGATTCAATTTCATCTTGGGGACTCGTATTCTTATTTAGAGTCCACCACAGGTCTTGTTCACCTTCTAAATGGTAAATAGTTAGAATGACCTTTTCATATTCTGAACAGCGAAGTATGGAAAATATTTTTTCAATGGTACTGATCCATTGTTCCGCAATAAGTGGATCAGAAGACCCACTGAAAGAAGGTGTACATTTCCACATGAAGGACTCAATAGAATATTGTTTCCTTCTCTACTCATTTATAAGTTCATAATGATTCATAGATTGAGTAAATATAACAATAAGATTTTTCACTTCATCTCCCACAACAATGTTTGGTTTAGGAGGACAATCATTGCATTGTTCATTACATTGATCAACACGGCTCCTTCGGATTCTAGCCATCATCTAAAACCCAAAAAGAATAGTGTGAGAGGAAAAATCATTCCATTAAAATAACATAATAAAAGGGGAGTACCTTCAATATTTAACATCATAGGTTTAATTCTAAGATTGTAACCATAATTCTTGGACTATAACCTATACTTAAACTTAACCATAGGGACATCCCGAGACATACCTTTGAAATATCTCTAAGGATATCACAAAAGTTTTCACATTCTAGTTTCCAAAGGTTAACAAAACCTTTCCTCTAATACCAAATTTAGAGACCCAATATTGACGTACATGTAAATTACATTACTTTTGTGGAATACATAATACATGAAAAAAACACCCAAGGACCATATTAGTTTAGTGTCTTTGGAAACATGGAATATAATCTTCTAATCATGGTGAACGATCATCAACATCTCCCATAAAGATCTGCACCTTTCGTTTTCTTACCTAGAACTTTTTTTATATCCTGGGGAAAAGAAAACATAAAAATTGTGAGCTCAAATGATTAGTAAGTGTAAACATTTAGAACATAAGACAATCCGTAAACATTTGAACTTAAAAACATGAACATAAAATTTAAACATCAAAATCTTGAGTAAAGACATAAAACATGGAAGTACATACGACATAGATCATAAAGGAACATTAATCATGATAAAATAGAATGGGAATAAACCATGTAATTGTGGAAAACCTTTAATCACATGATATGATTTCCATAGTAGCCGAGGCATTTCTGCCAAGACCATCATAGTGGACAATGTCCATTACTGAATTGGGTTTACTTGCTATTCCAGCCATGTCTATCTCATGAGATATAAATCTTTACCCAATTCATTGGAGGGAGATATAGGTCCCACCATCTCATAATAAAATCATTATTTCATGTGCCACAAAATAAACATAAATCATTCTTCATAACCCAAAGAATAATATGAGTTTCATAAACATCATCCCATCATAACACAATCCATATAAAACAAATGGATATCATTTCATCATATGAAAAATCAAACCATGCAAATAATATAGAAATTATACTTGAAACATAAACATACTAAATAAGTTCATCTTAGATGGGAAACAGTTTTGATAAAACACTAGAAATGAATTCTTGAGGAAAATATCTTTTCTTCTTTAAAATAATTTTATTTTCACAAAATTCCGTGTAATTTTAAAATAAAATGATTTTGTTGAAAAAAATACTGAAATTTTTTAGAAGAAGCAAAATTGAAATAAGTCTTTATAAAACCATAAAAATCGATTTGCGCCGTATAAGTCAAAAAAACATTCTTCTTGTACTTTTGCTGGAAAAGTCCAAAAGTACCTCGAATGGTAAACAAAAGAAAGATTCCTTCCACAGTACATAGTAAAAGTAAAAATGGTGAAAACATGAATTTAAACATACATTGAATAATAGTACATACTTTATGAAATCATTTCTCTAAAACATGGAAATGGATGATAAATATAACTCCTTAAATACTCAGGTATAAACAATCTCAGATAAAGAAGATATTGAAAAATTATCCTCTACCTTATGACCAATTTCTTCATTATGTGTCTGAGTCATCTATATAGTGGGTTCAAATATAGTATTAAATTGTAAAAGAACCATAATAATATTTATGATATCATATATTATTCACTTATGACTTTATATTACCTATTCTTTTGTGAATTCAATGTTAAAGCAATGTTTTGGAAAAAATCGTTTCATTTATCATATGTGTTTGGAATTGTTGTTCTTGATATTATTACTTATAACCTGATTTAAGTAATTAAATAATTTAAAACATTTTTTATATATAATATATATTCATCATATAAATATTTATGATAGATAGATGAATGGAATGAAATACATCGTTCATGGAGACGATATGTCGTACAAACGCATGAACGCTGTTTTATTTTCCATATTAAATTTAATGGAAGTAAGTAAAAAACATATACATAAATACAGTATAAATATTATGTAACCTTTTTCATGATTATTTATTATATATACTTTGTTTTCATTCTTTAATGGTTAACATAGAGAATGAATCTCATCGCGTCGTGGAGACGGTAATCTGTACGTATGCACAATCGATGATATCATTCTCATAATTATTGAATGAAATTGATGTGGATGATAGAATATATAAGAATCATTATCATCTTATAATAATCATATATATTTGTTTTTTACACCATTATACCCATCCATTTAAAGTGGTGGTGGAAAACAGATTACACGACGGCGTGGAGACGATATTCTGTACGTACGCATGCGCGGTGATTTTGTTTTCCATAGGATGAACAGAAAGTGAAATAGGGTTATTTCATATTAGTAAAAAAATATCTGTATATTAGTAATACTGATGTTATTAATTTATAATGAAACAAATAAATAAGATAAAGTAGAAGAAGAAATAAATTTGAATGAATCGGTAAAGGATATTACCTCTTCTTTAACACGCCTCTTCTAAAACTCCTCTTAGGGAACTAAATATGGTATTTGAAAAAAAAGGAACCTTATTTTGTTTCTAAGGAAGTTGAGAAGAGAAATTTTTGGGTTTTTTCCGAGATTGAAGGCTCAAAATGGTGTCAAGAGGAGAGGGAAAATGTTCTTTTTTATAAGAGAGGAGAAGGGCACTTTTGGAAACCTCTAAAATATTAAATTATAATAAACTAAAACCCGACTTAAAAACCTCCAAAAATGACTATAAACCAAATATTAGATGATATAGGGTTGTAATATCATCAACCAATAAGATTTATACTTGTTGGTAATTTATTTTACACCTTATCAACATGATTTATCCTTATTTAATATATTTAATTTTATTTTTGGTAATAATATTCTAAATTTTAAATTGTTATAAATAATTACTTATGTGTTGTGAATTGTCCATAATTGGATAAATTATGACATTTTAGACCATATAAAGTTTAATTTATAATTTATAATTATTATTTTCATTTCTAAACAATTTTATAAAATGTTATTTTTATAAAATAACAATAGTGTCAATTTTTACACTACTCATTTATTTGAATTTAAATAAAACCAACATAGAATATATATTCGAACAAAAATATTTAATAGACTCATAACATGTCATATTAATCTATAAAATTTGTGTAGAACATTAATTTGTTTATATAATATTTATTTTAATATTTTTAAAACCATATATTTCATATTTCCTTCAATAAAATAATTTCTACATCACTATTGTGTCATCATTAATCATAATTATATAATCCCTAAAAATTATAAATAACTTTTCATGATGTAGATAATATTATTATATTTCTGGAGACTATTTATATTCAAATTTTTATGTGGTTTATCACTAAATTATAATTATTACACTTATAAGATATAAGAGAGTGACATGTTGTCACTTTCTTTGGTTTTAATAATAATTATATCATTTTTATGGTAAAAAGACCATGAAATGAATATATTCTGACCCTTAAAAAAATTTGTAGACTTTTATTCATCCAATATAATTTTGGCAGGTGTTAGGGAAATTTTATAATCTTTTTTTTTAAAATTAATTACCTGATTTACCTTTAACTGTAGTAAATAAAATTTACCGTAGTTACAATTCATAATGTATTATAAATAAAAGTAGCCTATTAGAATAATTTGGACCAACTGATTCCAAATCTGGAATATATTTTTTAAATTTCATAACACAAAAGTGGCAGTATTTAATTTAAAATTAATCCCTCTCTTGAGAAAATGGGTTTTAAAAGTAAAAACGTTGCAAACGATTGAAATGATTTTACCTATGAATTCAGTGTAAAATTAATGCTAAATAATTAAATTATATTAAATGGTAAAAATATATTCTATTTATACATTAAAATAATTCAATATTATAATTTAACCATATATATTATCTCAATGAAAAAAGTTGTTTTCAATTAAAATTTAGCATATTTTTACTATTCATTAAAATATAAAAGTTAACAGAAAAATGTTAAAAAATTATCAGAAGTTAATTTTTATATTATTATTGAAATGAATAAGTTAATTTAGTCAAATTAAAAATATAAATGTGTCAAAAAATAGATTTAATGTGGGTGCGCCATCAAAAGGCAGCAAAACTAATTTTTTTCGAAAAATACTTATTTTACCAGAAAAATTTATTTTGTTCTCATACCATGTTCAATAAAATGTGTAAGATGAATTATAATGTCATAAAATTTAAAATTTAGTTACTATTATTCAAAGTAGTTAGTTCATAATAATATTATAACAATATATCATTGTTTAGTGAAACTCAATATTTGCGTACAACACACGCTATCTAGGATGGTCATTATTACATGCAAAGAAAGGAAAGTTAGGGTTGCGTGTAGTGAACGTTTCCTTTGGTGTTGCATATAACTTAATAAAAATATAGTTCATTTATACATTGATCAAAATCTATACTTGGTGTTGTGTATAGAGCAAGCTAATTTTGGTGTAGCGTACAATACAAGACAATAAAGAAATTAAAAATATTATTTCTCATAAAATCTAGGGGTGTTACACTTTGTCCATTTCACATGAAGGAACTTCTAGTGTGAAAGAAATGAGAATCATTACTTATAATTTTAAATATGAGAAATTTAAAATGAAGCATAATGAGCCTATTTCTGACATGCCTCTCAGGTTCAACAAAATGGTCAACACAATTATTTCTCTAGGAAGATAATTTACTGCCAAAGAACAAATCATAAGGATTCAATGATGCCAACCAGATTGATTGAGATGAACCATTGTATCAATTAGAGAGTCATGTGACATCAAGAAATTACCTAAAAAAGAACTCATTAGGAAACTAATGATGTATGAAGAAGAGTTTAAAGTCAACAAGTAAGAGGAAGGTGAACCCAAAAGAAAATATGTGGCATTCAATAACACCAACTCTAAATACAATGAAAAGGAGAAATTTTATGTCTCTGTTGAATGTCCCAAAAGTGAACAATTATCCCAAGACAATGAAGAGGATATGGATAAATTAGCCAGAAGGTTTAAATAATTTTACAAAATGAAGAAATATTTCAGAAAGCCTAACTTCAAAGGAAGATATGATCCAAAGGGACGTTGGAAGAACGATTGGAAAAGAAATGAAAAGTCTAATCTAATAATATGTTATGAATGTAAGAAAAAGGGACATGTGAATGATGACTTCCCCAAGATCAAGTATAAAAGGAAATATGAGGAAAAATAAAGAAAGTATAGAAAGGAAATGAAAGAAACTTGGAGTACTTCTAAGGACAGTTCAAGTGACAAAGAGTCTTTATATGATTAACTGGATAACACAACTAATATGTGTTCCATGAGAAAGACTTCTGAGGTAAGCATGGAATCTCTTGTACAAAATTACTATTACTATGAAGATTAAAGTGATTATGAAAATATGTCTAAAGAATAAATGTTTGAGTATTAAAATATGCATGAAGAGACATGTAATGAACTAAAATATAAATACATGTCCTTAAAGAAATATTATAATATCACCTTAATAATACTATCTTTACTTGCTTTAGAAAGAGAGACAAATGTTCAATTACTTATTGAAAAAAATTAATTGAAGGTATCTAATGAGAAATTGTTATAGGATCTTGAAAGGTTTACTAATGGTAATGTTACTTTGTTAAAAATTATAGGTAAATAGATCCCCTATAGATACCCTACTTGTATTGGCTATTAACCTAGAAAAAGAAATTTTGGAGAAACCAATTTTGTTTCTATATAAAAAACATACATCTTTAATCCTAGTTCTGGAAAACATTCTTCTAGTAAAAACTATGATACGGTCTCTTCAGTTTTTTGTTTTTTATGACCAAATATAGTTCATTTCTTAAATACGTTACAAAATTCTTATTAGAGACCTATGAGGAAGACATGGGTTCCTAAAGAACCGATTTATAATATTACTGGACCCAAACAAATATGGGTACCAAAGTATATTTTTATTTGACTATTTTGTAGGAAAATATCTGAAGATCTCTTATAAAAGCTCATGGTACTTAGATAGTGGGGTTTCAAGACACATGATAGGATATTATTCATGTTTCATGAGCCTAATAAATATTTATGGTGGACATGTCACTTTTGGTGACGATACCAATGGAATAATCATTTCCCTTGTCTGAATCGATAAATCTAACACAATTTTAATTTGCAAAGTACTTTTTGTTTATGGATTGAAATATTATTTTCCTAGTATTTAAAAACTATGTGATGATGGATTTCATGTTAAATTTAAAAAATATTCTTGATTTTTTTAATATCAAAAATAAATTTGTATATTTTGTATTAAGAAATGAAAATGTATATTCTGTTAAACAAGATTCACTAATTTCTCAAGATGCTTCATGATTTAGTGTATTTAAAAAAGAGTATTGGATTTGGAATTTAAGACTAAGACACTACAATATTAACTCCCTTAAGAAGCTAATAAGAAAATTTTTAGTCAATGATCTACCCAAACTAGAGTTTCCAGATGATAATGTGTGTAATCCTTATCAAAAGGGAAAGAAGCACGAAATTTTCTTCAATCCAAAGAAAAAAAGTTTCATCTTCTCAACCTCTTGAGTCGGTTAACATGGATTTGTTTGGAGCATCTGAATATTCTATTTTAAATGGGAAGCACTATGTTTACGTTCTTGTAGATGAATTTTATAGATATTCTTGTACCATCTTCTTGGCTCACAATAGTGAAGCATGATCTCATTTCACCAAATATTCTTAAACTGTAGAAAACCATGGTGTACATAAAATTAAACATCTATGAAGTGATCATGACCCTTAATTTGAAAATCAATATTTTGAATCGTTTTTCTCAGAAAACGTCTATAATCTTAATTTCTCTGCCCCTAGAACACCTCAACAAAATCGAGTTGTAGAAAGAAGAAATATGGCCTTGAAAAAAATTTCTTGAACCACGCTTAGTGAATATGAGTTACCTATTTATTTTTGGGCTGAAGCTATAAATACATAATTCTATATTATTAATATAGTATTGATTATTTATATTCTTAAAATAACTCCATATGAATTGGGGAACAATAGAAAACCCAAATTATACTACTTCGATGTCTTTGGTTCCAAATTCTATATCCTTAATACTAAGGAAAATCTTGACAACATTGTATCCAAGAGTGATGAAAGGAATATTTATAGGATACTCAGTCTCTATTAAAGCTTATAGAGTGTTTAATAGATGAACTGAATGTATGGAGGAATCCGTCAAGGTAAAGTTTGATGGGATAGATCCACATGATCCTAAGTCCTCCCTAGAGAATTTTGAGGATGGTATGTCAAATATAGAAATCAATGGTTAACACTCTAACGATCCTGTAAATGAATCAATAAAAACTTCTAGTTCTAGAAATTCTCTAGATTCAATTCATAATGAACCTGAACCTATTGAAGAACATGAAATAACTAGACCATCTTTTTCCAGAGCTGTTAGAACCATTAAGAACCATCCTTTAGATGCTATTGTAGGAGATTTATATAAAGGAACACAAACTAGATATTCAATTAGAAATCAGGTTGAACATCAAGTTTTCTTGTCACAACGTGAACCTGAAAACATTAATGATGTTATCAATAATGAATTTTGGGTGATGTCTATGAAATAAGAAAATAATTAGTTTGAGAGGAACAATGTTTAGAAACTTGTTAATAGACCCAATGACATATTTACCATTGGAACTAAGTGGGTGTTTATAAATAAGGTCGATGAAGCTGGTAACACAGTTAGAAGCAAGGATAGAATGGTTGTACATGGCTATATTCAAGAAGAAGAAATTGAATATGAGGAGACCTTTGCACTAATATCCAGACATGAAGCCATTAGAATCCTACTTGCTATTGATGACGATATGAATTTCAAACTATATCAAATGGATGTCAAGAGTAAATTCCTACATGTGTATATAGACGGGGATGCCTTTTTTGAATAGCCCCTTAGTTTCACAAATCTGCAATTTACAATTCCTGTCTTTAAATTATCGAAGGCACTTTATGTTTTAAAATAATATCTACGATATAGGTATTATAGATTAAGTACTTTTCTTATTTTCAATGGTTTTATAAAAAGAATAACTGATCCAACACTTTTTATAAGATGAATTTACTAGGATGTTTTAGTAGTTCAAATATATGTAGATGATATTATTTTTTGATCTTCAAAAAATTCATTATGTATTGTGTTTTATAAAATTATGAAAAATGAATTTGAAATGAGTTTAATGGGTTAACTAAATTTTTTTCTTGGATTACAAATCATTCAAAATAAAGATTGTATTATTTTAAATCAATGAAAATACACTAATGATCTTGTAAAATGTTTGGTCTTAGATAACACTAAATGTAGTGATACTCTAATGAGTACTACTTGTAAGTTGGATCTTGATGAAGTTTGAAAATCGATTTATCAAACCAATTATAGAGGAATGATTGGGATCTTACTCTACTTAACTACTAGATGACCTGATATTATGTTTAGTGTATGTATGTGTGCTTTTTTCCAAGAAAATACTAATGAATCATAAAATAATAATATTAAAAGGATTTTCGAATACCTCAAACATACACCCAATCTTTGGATGTTCTATCATAGAGGAAAATAATTTGAGTTATTTGGATATTATAATACTGATTTTATTGGTTGTTAGTTAGATAGAAAAATCAAGTCTAGAGTGTGTCACATTCGAGGAAAGTCTCTAGTGTCATGGTGTTGTAAGAAACCAAAATTTGTTGCATTATCTGCTACCAAAGATGAATACATAGCTGCAGGTAGTTGTTGTGCACAAATGTTTTGGATGAAACACACATTTCTAGATTATGGATATCAATTTAAGAGTTTACCTATAAATTTTGACAATACATGTTCTATTAAAATCTAAAACAAATCCTATTTCACACTATAGGACAAAACATATTGATTTAAGACATCAATTTTTGAGAGACCATTATCAAAAAGGTGATATCACTTTGTAATTCATAAGAGATTAATATCATATTGCTTTTTTATTCACCAAACCGTTATATTTTAAAAGGATAGATTACATCATGGATGAATTAGGAATGATAAATCTCAAGTAGAGAGTGTACGGTTTCAAAACATAATGTCTCACAACTTACTATTTCCCATTTATGGTTTCATGATTTACGGTTTGAAGAGTCACTGTCATAAGATTGTTGTCTCACCCTCACAGTTCAATAAGTTTCTGTCTTGAAGTTACTATTTCATGTTTATAGTCTCACAATTACAGTCTCTTGGTTACTGTCTTATACTTACTATCAAACTTGTTACGATCACACCTTTTTGAGTCACACTGTGAAGAATACACTTTAACAATATGTTATAGTCTCACCACAATAACTCTTTTTTATTTTATTAGTATTTTATTACTCGTATTGCTATATTGATTATTTTATTAGTTTTCCTACAATTTTGAATTTGTAATGATTGAAATCCCTAAATAATAAAAACTAAATATCTTTTACTCTTTTATTCAATCGAGATCACTTATATCGATATCAGAACCCCTTTCTTCAGAACCATAAGTCCTATTTCATCCCTTCATCTATCTATCTATTTCTCTCTCAAACCCACATTGAATGCTCAAATTGATGTTCTCATATTCATCAACTATTGAGAAGCGAAAATCTGAAAATAATGTGAAAAGGGCACCGAAAGAAGAACCCGAAGGACCGTTGAACCAAAATCTTATTGATAGGATAATAATACCAGATAAGAAAATCAATCCTAAGTGGTTGTTGACAAGTATGTCCATAGTTTTGAATGTACCAAAAGTTCAGGGATGAATGGAATGGTTCACAAAGGAGAGAAGGCCAATTTATCCAAAAAATGTTATTAGTTTTATCGGTTTTCCAGTTTTCATTCACTGATGAAGATGTTTTTTTGTAAGAAGTTGGATGAATGGCCAATGATGCACTTTTTCGTTGGGGTTATGGGTTCCTAGCTTGGGATACCACTTGGAGAAATTTTTTAGGGCTACCAGAGAGGTATTCCCCCTCTTAGTGATGTTTTTTTTCATAGAATATGCCTTAGGTGGCTTTACTAGAAATAAGAAAAAGAGAAGAGAAATTGCTATTGAGTTGGATGGGGAAATGAGGTTTCTATTTATTTTTATCCAGTATATTATTAGTCTAAAGAAATGTGACCTATCTACCATCAAATATCAAGATGTATTCTTGATACATATTATGAAAAACGGGCACAATTTTAATCTATGTAAGTATATTATACTTTACATGTGTGATTTGATTAGGAAAACCTTAAAGTCTACGTCTTTGTTCTATTCAAGGTTAATATCTACAATGCTGTATGCTAAAGGAATTGATGGACATAATGGAGATTTCATCAAATACTATGAGTTTTGTATCACAAAGTTTACAGTCAAAAGGATGAAAATATGTGGGAATCCATGGAAAAAGTCTTGGGTGGTGGATAATGAAATGTTATATGAAAAGATTAATCTTTTTGATCACCCTTCAAGACCTTAGAACATATCTAATCCAGGTTTGGAACTAGTTGATGTTTTGGATTGTTTTGATGAAGAAGAAGAGGTAGTAATCTCACATATGGAAGGAACTGGAATGCATAAAGAAGCCAGTGATCTACCTGTTCCACAAAATATAGTGGTCAAGGAAGCACCTATTATTTAATGAAGTGTTGATCTAGAGGAAGATCCAGCTTCTGGAAAATAATCTACTGTTAGTGAGAAAGGTAATGTTGTTCCCAAGGATCATCTGGGAGAAGAACTTACTATTGAAGAAGAGGCTTCTGTTGAGGAAATTTTAAAGGAACAAGATGATCCTAAATTTATCCTATCTTCTTAGGAAATAATTGAACAATCCATTCAACTGGCTAGAAAAAAAATAAATGAGGCCATTAGAGATGAAACATTAGAAACAGATCAAAGGACTGAGACTCTTAATCCCACATTGGATGCACTTGTTAAGGAATAGAAACACCCCAGTATAGATAGTGTTTAAGTTTATAATACTATTGATCAAAGAACTGTAGATAACTGGTTTAAATTTCCTAGATACTTTGATGTGGATAATTCCCAAGAGGCCTCGGTTAGAGGAATAGATCATTCCACTGTGTTTCAATTGAAACCAGTTTAGAATTTATTTGTAATCTTTTCTAAGGAACTTGTACCTTTCTCAGCTCCTATTCATGAACTTCACAAGAACCTTATTATTCATTGAGTAAAAGTGATTTGAATGCTTTTAGAGTGACATTATTAGCTGAATTTGAAAATATAAGAAACACATAGCCTTCTCCTATGACAAATCATAGTGGAAGAGATACTGCTTTCATGTTAGAGAAAATATTATGGAAGATTCATCAAAAAAAAAAAGATTCATGAAATAAAAGAGGATAGAATTGAGAACAAGTAGTTAAGTGATGAGGTGAAGTCTCTCAGAGATGTGGTTGAAGATATGAATAAAGTGTTGAAACCAGGACAACCTCCCATTACATATCTTGTTGATGATGTTAGTGGTCACATTCCATAGAATGTTTCATCTATGATTTAACCAAACATGACATCAATTTTTGAAAAAGTGGATGAGAGAAACATATTGATAGTCAATTAGATGCATGGTCATGTTTTTCATCTCAAAAAACTGACTGTTGGGTATACGAGATGCTTATAGAAATGTTTACCTATTGTAGCAAAGATTAATAGAAACTATTTTGATTTATGTGATAAAGGGGGTGAATAATTCAAGGGGATAATTTCTTAGGATGGTTCATAGAAAGGGGTGGTTATGTTAATGAGGATAATTATTAGGCTAATATATGTTGGTATTAATAATATTCAAAATCACAAAGAACTTAGTGGTAAAATATTCAGTAATTTTTACAAGACATGGTAAAGCTGTTGAAATTAAATTTATAGATTATTTGGTATAAAGTGTTGAAAAACAATCCAATGAGAGAGATTGTTTGAATGGATGAATCAATTGAAGTCACATGAGATATATTTGTTAAAAATAATTATTTTTATTCATATGAACATTAATCTTTTTTTGATTGAATAAAAATAATAAATTTTAGATGTAGATGAATATGTTTATTGATAGATTAAGTTATTTTATAGGAATGGATTCGATGTATTGAATGTGATGATTTAGATATCAATGGCTTATGTATAAATGAATATGAGATGTGTATGTATTACATTAATGGTTAAAAATATAGCTAAGTGAGACCTTGAATTTAAATTGACGACCTATGTGTTAAAGGTGCATAAATATTTCTATATAAATAAGATAAAAACTTTCTACCTATATAAGTGTTCAAAATGTGGATGTGATGCCATATAAGAATGAATCTAGGTTTTTAAATATCACATATGTGATATATGACGCTCTATATGAGTAAAACATACTTTTCAATTATCATGTAAGTAAGATTTGGACGTGATAATCTATGTATTCATTGAATAAATAAGATCACAAGAATTATTTCAAATATATCATGACATTTTTTAATAGAAAATTAATTGATAAAATCATAAAATATTTTCATAAATGTTTTTAATTGGATATATGTTATTTTAGATAAAACTATTTGTTTCCAAAACCTAATGATCATGGAATGAAATTGAAAAATAATTTTTAATAAAAAAATATATTCTATTTTTCATTATGTTTATTTTTCTATTTCGTTTTTAAAATGTCAAACTAGACATATAGAATTTTTAAAAGAATAAAGTAGAGGGGCATTAATTTATGGATCTGTATAAGAGATGATTCTTAATCATTCATTGGCTAGTGAAACAATTCATTTTATACTTCCAAATATAGTGTGTGAAGGGAGGAAGAGAGAGTTACTCTTTGGGAAGTAGTGATAAAGCATAAAAATTTAAAGGAAATCATCCTTATCATATAGTTCTCTTTCATAGAATATGAAATCACATCATCAATATGATAATGTTTATTTGGTACACTACCACCCTTCTATGTGTATACTCCGTAAATATACCCTCTTTTAGTAAAACCAAGTAAATATATGTTTTATGTATGCTTGAGATTTAAATTTTAGTTAAAATATTTCTTGATATTTATGTGGGATTGGTGGTTTGTTATGCGTTTATTTTAATTAGGGAAAAAAGATATATTTTATGAATATGTTATTGTGAGGAATTTATTTTGATGTCTTGACTCACCCTCTCTGAAGAAATCCCAATGAGACCTTGAAACAATACCATAATAATTCATTTTAATCTTTTATGTTTCATAAAAATATGCTTTTATACCAAGTAAGTTTAATACCATATATATTTTTTACAGGAAACTAGAAATCCTCATGCTTTGAAATTGATTTTAATTTATATTGGATTGAAATTTTCTATATGCACCAATTTATACTTTCATTCAATTAATATATTTATTTGGGTTCTTAGTACTCTTAATAAATTTAAAGTATCAAATTATATAAATTTTTTCATAAAAATATTCTCCACTCCATTCAAATATCTTCCCATAATAGTAAAATTTATAAAAATGTACTCCTAGTCATGATCATGAAATTCAGGTAAATTATTTTCTTATAGAATTTCATGATCAAGAAAATTTAAAATATCCTAATTTTTATTCTTTTTTTCAACCACCATGAGATGGTTTACCATACCATGAAGATAATTTTTTTGAACATAGTGGTCGACCATGATTTATGTTTAGTTTTAAAGAATTATTTTTTGTATTGTTACATTTTTAGATATATATTCTAGATGGTTCATTTTTAGAAAGTATATAGGTTTTTTAAAAATTTATTATCTTCTTAACTTATAGTTCACTCATATTTATTCAATTACCAATGTGTAATAGTGATGTTACTTTCATTGAGAGTTCCTTTTATGTTTATTTATTCCCACTATTTAATATATGATTAATCTCATTATCAAAATAAAAATCATAAAATCATATTATAAGTACATAACCTATGATCATTTCATTATAATTTATAATTTATAGAAATTAAAATCTATTAAAATTACTAAAATTATTCGGGGACCTTTTTTGTTCATTATAGGGTTCCTACTAACATATATAAAATACTCAAAAAAATATTTTAAAAGTGAAATGTTTTCATAATGAAAAAAACCCAGTTGAAAAGGGAGATATTCATAAAAAAATTATGATATTTTTAAAAATAATACCACTATATATAAAATTACATATCATAATTCTGAAACAAAAAACAATTTTTTTCATGAGAATTATATAACAATAAGTTATATGGATTTTCTAAATGATCTTACTATATTATTGTGGGTGTGAATATTGGAAATAAGATATTAAACACTTATGAAAATCCACATACAATAATTATTAAATTGATTAGATAAATATTTACAAGAATTATGAATTAAAATTTAATTAATTGGGTTGTTTTTGAATTTTACCCTTAATAATATATCTGGGTGATAAATCTCATAAATATTAGGTTCTGAGTTGATAATAAACACACATGAGAACATCTATTACACCATAAAATAAAAATAAAAAAATACATAAATAGTTCATATAATGGATACATTAGATCACATATATCGTCATTAATTATGTCAAACAATGAAGGGAATTTTGGCTCTATTATAAATGGGGAGGTACATAAAATTAATTTTCAATTAGAATAAGTAGTTCATGAGAAATCATTTTGTGTACTAATATTTTTATCAATAAATATATTTTCAAGAATATATTTAATAATTTTTATCATCATAAGCGATACATCATTACTAAAATAATAATGTTACAAAATTATAGAATGTATACTAAACTTATAGTTTACCATATTTGATCTAATTAAATATATAATCACCTAGTAAAAACCCAGAAAAACGTGAATGTTTATCTTATTTAATTTTTTATTATTTGTAATTCTCTATATTTAATGGTATTCAGTACCAACTTCATCCATAATCTTAATATGAAATATATTTTAAAAAAGACCATTAAATATAAATAGATTTATGAGAGACATGAAAGAAAATGACCATTATTTATTAAAATTATATACCTCTAGACAGGCATATATCCTCTCTTCATGATCCGTTGATTAATTTTCAATATAATCTAAAATAATTTCTTGAGAACCTCCCAATTTAATGTTTAAAAAATATTTATAATATTTATTTATAATAATATTATCATAATTATGAATGAGAACAATATATTTATCATGGGAATTAATTTGAATCAAGAAATTCAAAAAAAATATTTTTAATAAAATAAAATGACACACAAACACACAGATAGACACACACATACATAGATTAAAAAAGGATTTTTTAATAAAAATGATTAATGGTTATTAAAAAAATAAAAAATAAAATAAAATATCATTTAATACATTATATAAATTAATATCATGCTCAACACCATTATTATTTGAAAATAAATAAAATAAATAAAAACTATTATATCATTGTTATGTTATGGGGACCAATCAAAAAACATTAACTTCACACTTTTTTCCATCCCATTAATGGATTATTGATAAAAATCATGAACATTATTTTATGTATGACATGAACATGAACATTTTCCTTTTACACCACATATAAAATGATTACGTTCAATATGTATTTCCTTAGGACGTTGTTTTCCATCATTCAAACACTTTTGTTAGCAATATTATTTTTCCATTTAATGTGTTATTATGATATCTTATAGTATAAATGAATGAAAAATATATACCTGCTTTGGAATGGTCGTATATAGAGCCTACATATTTTTATACATAGATAATACTTCTTTTTTGATAAATAATGATTATATTACACAATAAAATTCCTTAGGATTGTAAAGGTATAATGAATTTGGATAAATGGAATCATAAATAGCTGGTTCATAAGAGTTATAAATTGTATCACACTAAGTGCCTTAAAATTATCTCCATTAAAAGAATTATCACATGTAATACCTATCCTCATAATATAGGGAAAATAAAAATAAGAAAGGGTGAGATCATATGATCAGTAAGCGTAGACCAGGGAAATACGAAAACACAACATGAGTACAAGAGTATTAGAACATGAAAAATAATATATGAAACCATACCTTGCTTATATAAATTAAAAATATTGATTCATTCCATAAAAATTAGTATTTTATATGGAAAATATCAAAAGGATATCAAAGAATATGATTCATGAGAGAATAACATTAATATAAGACATAATATTGTGGAATAAAAATAAGCATGTAAAACTATATATCATGGATAGCGACCAATACATACATAACAAGGTAGGATTAGGATAACCACTCATGTACCTACATAGGGAATGAGATAACCTCTAATGTATCCAATTTTCGGGCTTTGGATAACCTCGCATGTTCCCTCTGAGCTCATAGAACATTAATCATTAGGCTTGGATGCATTTCTAAAAAACCACTCACTCAATCGTTCACTAATATTCTATGATATTTTCCTATATTAAGAATTATACTTATGCTTATCCTTACACGTATCCCAAGGATTCTCACTATGGTTTTCTAAACAATTTGTTTGAAGGATAAGCAAACCTATTAACTGATTCCAACAATAGTGAACCCATCATTTCATGCATAGATATGTCATATTTTTAGATTGAAATTAATTATATAAAAAACACACCTAATGATCATAAAGGCATATTGACTTTGGAAACATGGAAAAATTAAAAACTGATTCATAAGAGTTCTAAATAATATACCACTTAGTTCCCCAGAACTATAACCATTGTTATAGATATCATATATAATACCTATCATCATAACATAGAGAAAATAAACATAATAAAAGATGATATTGGATTCTCAGTATGGGTACACAAGGAAAATACAAAATCAGAACCAGAGCAAAAGGGTATAAGAACATGAACATACAAAATGAAAATTTTATCCTATATATCAAAGATCAAAATCACGAGTCATGGAATTAATAATGGATATTCATGGGAATGAATCCTAAAGAAATCAAGGAACATGATCCATGAGAACAAAAGAGAAACATAACACATGTAATTTTTGAATACACATAAGCATAGAAAAATAAATGTCAAGGATACCCACCTATACATTCATAACATGTTAAGCTTTGGACAACCACCCATGTACCTGCTTCAATATTGGTATAACATCAAGTGTACCCTTTTTTTAGGGATAATATAACCTATCAAGTACCATCTAAGCACATAAAACATTAATAATCACTCAAAACATTTGAGGGAGATATAGATACCACCCATTAAATAATTAAAATCATAAAAAATTGTGCCACATGATCATAAAACATTAGTCATATCCTAACCCAAGAAAAGAAATGGGCTAGAAAAGAATTTAATTATAATATAGCCCATATAAAAAAAATTGGTTTAATCATCATTTCATCATAGAATATCTAATGGAAAAATAAGTGGGTTTAATAACAATTTTATCTTTTTATAACATGTTTAAGAGAAATGGGTTTCTTTAACATCATGACATAATAAAAATAAAATATTAATATAATGAATAATAATGGTGTCCTAGGATCATATCTCTAGTAAAGTACAAGTAACATCATAAGATGTCATCTAAGATGAATAATTTTTTTAATGATTACTTGGATAATTTCTTGAACATAATAAAATTTTGAAATATAATATATATATATATATATATAACATGTTAAAAATATATTTCATTGAAAATATTCTTGGAAATTTAGAAAGGAGTCCTTAAAAATCATATAAATCATTTCTTGAAGAAAATAACATTTCATTGAAAATATCTTTTTAAAAATAAAATATTTTAGAAATCCTTATATTAAAAAAAAAATTAATCTTATAAATGAATATTTAAAAAATTTAGTGTTAATTATAATAAAAAATTTCATACATTTTATAATAATGATTCAATTCACATTTTTGGTAAAATCCAAACGAGCCTTATTTTGAAATTGAAATGAATATTCCTTTAATTTTTTTTAAAACTTAAAACTATGGTCAAAATGGATTCAAAAAATCCTAGAGAAATATTAAATCATTTATGAAATCAGTTTTAGAAAACATTGATTTGGAAGAAAAATGTTTTTTACCTATGTGAGAAATAATGCTTATTTTGTTTTAAAAAATAATTTTAGAATCATCCGTATATAATGAGAGGAAAAATAAAGGTAAAAAATTTATTCTAAATAAATAAACATAAGAGAAGAAAATTTATTAATTTGATGAGATAAATTTCAAATGATTTCATCATAATAAGGATAAACATAAATAATCCTGATACACGATGAGATTGCGTCATAAAACCCTTACCCCATTTGTAAATTTTAATCAAAATCCCCATGAAGGAATAAAATTTAAATAAACATAAAATATAATTATATTAAATAAGTCCATTATATTTAATATCATAGGGGTTTTATATACACCACATAAAATAAGATAAGTTCATTACATAAAAAATGTCCCGAAGAAGACCAAATGAGGAAACAATTCCTTACTACTTTGGTAACTTCTAAACCATAGAACACACAAAATAGAGATCCTAAAATGAATATATAAATACCAATAATTTTCATAATAATAATCATAAAATATATTCATGGTCATTATATACACCACATCAAAGAAACAGATGTTTAATATGTCATGTTATTCACATAAAAAAAAGTGAGATGGAAATCCTTTACCTTAAGTCTTTAATTCTTTTATACACATTATTAAATCTAATATAATAAATATAATTTTATTATAAATATATCACATTATCGTAATAATATATATAATACCATAAATAATATATTTACCACATTTTATTACTTGTTTATTAATAATTATTTATTAAAAACATTTTTTTGGCTATAACTACGTTGTTTTTCATATATGTTTTGATTTTTTATTTCTTGTCTTATTACTTTGATCATGGTTAAATAATCTATATTATTTTAACCATGATATAAATATCATATATATTCAGTATATATTTATTTATATTAATATATAAAATTTAGGGATAGAAAATGAAATACCCCATTTATGGAGACAGTAGTTCGTACGTGTACATGAACACTATTTCCATTTTCTTGACAGATGTAATGGTTCAAAAGTAAATAATTTATTACATTTTCAGAATCATTTCTATTTGATATATATCAAATATAATAATTTAACTTATTCTTGTTATGCAGTGTCCCATACTTCAAATACATATATATTACAATTTTTAGATGAATAATCGTTGCATTAAAAAAACGTCGGAGGATCATAATGGTTTAGTTACTTTGGATAATAGATTGAAAATATTTCAATTTTTTGAAATATTTTAAATATATCCCATAAACATCTTCTCATATAGTACTATTATTACATATATATCACTTAAAACCTCTCATTATAATCTAGGGGATTGAAACATATGAAAGGGTGAGCTCAAGTATTCTGTAAGTGTAAAAAAGGGATATACTTAAGAATAAATCATATTAAAGAAACCGAAGATGATCATAAAATTATGAAAGCATAAAATTTATTTCAAATATCATAATCTTGAGTTATGGAATAAATTCAAGTAGTTCATATGGCATGAATCATAAGGAAATAAAATAACATGATCCATATTGGAATAATATTCGTATAAGTTATTAAATTTTTTCATACGCATAAGCATAGAAAATAATTTCCATTGTAGTAAATGCTCACATATAGGTATATAATAGTGGAATGGGATCAATACCAAAACCATCATAGTAGTCAAGGTTCACTCCCAACATCATCAGAGTGGAAAAGGTCTCTTACTGAATTGAGTTCACTCCCCATTCCAATCCTATTTATCTCATGAGATATAAATCTTTACCCAATGTATTGGAAGATGATATAGGTCCCAAAATTCACATAATGAAAATCATAATGATGTATTCCTCAGGACCAAAAAATATTCATCATATCCTAACCGATGAAATAAATGGGTTTCAAAAACATTTTATCACATCATATCATATGAAAAAAGTTATAGGTTTTGTAATCATTTCATAATTTTATCATAGTATAAACCCTAGAAAAATAGGTTTTGTATTAATAACCTCATGGTGTATCCCATATAAGGGAAACATGTTTTATAAACATCATTTCATTAAACACAAAAATATATTTATAGAATTATTATAATGATATCATTTGATCATATACCAAATAATGAATAAGTAATATCAAGAGATATCATCTTACATGGAAAATGATTTTGAAAGATCATTTAAAACATATCATTAAGAAAATAAATTTTCATTGAAAATAAAGTTAAAAAAATTACTAAAATTTATTGGATATACTTTTCATTTAAACTAATGTTTGAAACTTATAATGTGATATTTCAAAGTCATTTAAAACATTTCTTGTGGAAATATCCCTTTATCTTTGAAAAAACTATTTAAAACAGAAAAAATTTTAAAATACATTTTCATTAAACATAACCTTAAAAATATATATTGTAATCATTATGTAAAATAATGGTTATGATGATTGGAAAATTATTTCATGTTGTACATATAAATGAAAATATTCCTTTAACATTTTTTATATAAGCCAACAAGAATTGTTTCGAAAATAAATGATGTTTCATTTAAATTTGTTTTAAAATTAAAAATGGGTAATTTTTTTTAATATATAATTTTAGTATTTTTTTAAAAAGGAATCTTTTTTTTGAAAACAAGATTTTCAAAGAAAAAGGGTTTTCAACCAATGAGATAAATAAGTATGATTTCTCTTGAAAACATTATTTTGAAATATTGAGTACGTAAAGAGAGGAAAATAAAGTGAAAAAATTATTCTCATGAAAAAACTATAGTATAATAAATTTAATGGGTTTATTGAGATTTGTATCATAATATTTTTTCATCGAAAAAATAATCATAACAAATCCCAATAAACGATGAAATTTTAAAATAAAATATTTACCACTTTGGAAACAGTGAATATGTAGTTCAAGGAAAGAATAAAATTAAATGAAACTTTAAACATTACAAGATTAATTATAAGTAATGATCTTAAATGTAAATGTGATAGTAGATACACCTCCTAAAATAAGATAGGTTTATAACATAACATATGTTCCAAAGAAGACAATTAAAAAACCCCCCTTACCACTTTTGAAAATTTTAAACCATAAACCACATAACCGAGTGACCCTAAAATAAATATGTAAATACACATAATTTTCAATGAAATAATAAAAAAAATATATTCATGGGAATTATATACACCACATAAAATAAACACATGTTAAATATGTCTTGTATATCATAGAAAATTAAATTGAGATGGAAATATCTTACCTTATGTATGGGGTTCCATTGTAGACATTTTAAAATCCTATATAATAATGAAAAATATATTATAAATATATTATAGAATAATTATTATATATACCATACCATATATGATTTACATATAACCTTTTCCATCTTCTTTATTAACAATTATATTTTAAAATCACATTTTGGATGATAACTACTTTGTTTTTTGTGTTTGTTTTGATTTTTTATTTTTGGCCCTCTTACTTTGATCACTGTTTCATTATCTCTATAATTTTAACCCTGAAATAAATTTCGTTTTATATTATGCATATGGTAAATTATATATATCCAAAAAGTATAGGGATATAAAATAAAATACTCCATTTATAGAGATGGTTGGCCACACATATACATAAACACCTTTTCCATTTTCTCAAAGGATGAAATGAAATAAAGGTAAATGATATATTAATTTTAATAAATCATTTTTATATGATATATATCAAATATATTCATTAAATTTATCCTTATTATATTGTGACCTAAACTTCTAATATATATATATTACATATTTTAAATGAGTATTCATTGCATTACAGAAAGACATGTCTAAAGATTGTAATGGCTTAGTGACTTTGGATACTAGATACAACATTTTTTTATTTCCTAAAATATCTTAAAAATATAGCTAATTATATTTCCATATAGTTATTTTCTAATACATACTATACTTTAATCCTTTCAACATTATCTAGGGAAAGGAAACCTTAGAAAGGGCGAGCTGAGATGCTCAGTAAAGGTAAACAAGGGAGATACATAAGCATAACATGAGAATAATTGCATGAGAAGATTATTATAACATTTTCAATCCATAACATTCATATAAAATATCATAATCTAGAGTCATGTCATAAATATTGGATGTTTATATAGAATCATAAATAAATAAATCAATGAACATGAGCTATAAGATCATAATATTAGAATAATACATTAAATTGTGGAATAAAAATAAATATAGAAATAATTTTCCATAATAATCAATTATTATTGGAAAAGCTATGATCCTGGAATGGGTTCACTCTCCAAACCATCATAGTTGTCATGTTTCACTCCCAATACCATCATAGCATAAAAATTTATTTACTGAAATGGGTTCCCTCGCTATTATTTTCCTATATATCTCATGAGAAATAAATCATTACCCAATTCATTGGATGGAGAAACATGTTCCACCCATCCATAATGAATTTCATAGGTATGTGTTCTTAAATACCATAAAAAGATCATCATATCATAATCCTTGAAATAAAATGTGTTTCATAAACATTTCTTCATATCAAAACAGATGGAAAAAATACATATTTCATAATAATTTTACCATTTCATCATAGGATTACCCATGAAAAAAAAATATTTCATAATAATTTCTTCATGGTGTAACCCAAATAAGGTAAAATTGTTTCATAAAAATCATTACATTATAAAATAAAAACTATTCAGAGAAACAATAAGACTGGTTTTCATAGATCATATCCCCAGTAACACATTGGTAACATCAATATATATCATATTATATAGACAATGTGTTAGAAATATCATTTAAAAAATTTCATGAGGAGGATATATTTTATATGTAAATTACTATTAACAAATTCATAAAACATTTTTGAAATATTTTTCATTGAAATTAAACTTTTAAACTTATAAATGAATATTTAAAAACCATTTTGAACATTTTTTGAGTAAATATCCTTTCTGATAAAAATATTTTAAAACATAAAAAATTTTAAAAATAATTTTATTTGAAAATAAACTTTAATGAAATAAAGGAATATTTAAATATAATAATGGTCATGAAGGTTGGAAATTAAATTCATGATGAACATATTAAAATAATGCTTCCTTTTACATGTTTGATAAAATCCAAACTACAATTTTTTGGAAAATGAAACAATGATTCATATGAATTTTTTAAAATAAAATATGGTTTAAATTTTCATTAAGTTATCATTTAATTTTTTTTAAAAAAAATTGAAAACATATTTTGAATATATGGTTTTTTATGAAAATGAGATTTTGATCGAAGGGAGATCTAAATAAATTTTTTAATAAATTTTGTTTTTATATCCTAAGTTCATAAAGCCAGAAAAATGAATGAAAAAATTTTAATCTCATGAAATTACCTGATTTAAATAAAATTTATGAAATTATTGTGATATGGATTATATTATTTTATCATCAGAAACATAATAATAAACAATCATGATAAACAATTAAATTATAACATAAAATATTTACAACTTTGGTAACGTTAAATTTTCATAACCAAGAAGTAATAACATTAAATGGAATATAAAATATAATTATAATTAATAAAATAATGATATTACATGTAAAATGGGGTTTTATGTACACATTATAAAAAAATATAGATCTATAACATAACATATGTATCAAGTAAAGAAAGTTGAGACAAAAATACCCTATCTCTTAGATATCTTTTTAATCGTAAACCCTATGAAATAGAGATCCTAAAATTGATATTTATATACCCATAATTATATTTAGAATAATCATAAAATATATTAATAGACATTATATAAATAGATTATATGAAATAAGTGGTGAATATGGCATGTATATCAAATATTTAAAAGTGAGACAAAACATCACTTATTTCTTTAGTAATCTTTTGAATTGTAAGTGTAAATAATTAATTATATAAAATTATGTTTTAAATACAATGAAAATAGGGTTATTAATTATATAAAACGTTAAATTTGTAGTATATACACTATATAATTGAAATGAGTGGTGAATTTGTATGTCTATCTCCGAAATAAAGGATAGACTAGGAATCTCTTACATTAAGTCTCAACTTCTTTCGTTAACACTCATAACCACCATATAATAAATATATAATTATTATAAATATATTAAATAAAAATAGTTATATATATCATACCATATATTATTTAATTATGAACTTTTATTACCCATTCATTAAAAATTCCAAGTTAAAATCACATTTTTTGGCAATACATGCTTTATCTTTCATGAATGTTTTGATTTAATGTTTCTGGACCTCTTAATTTTATAATGGTAAAATAATATATATAATTTTAATCATTATATAAATATAATATATATTAAGTATATATATTTTCATATGAAAACATAATATATATATATATATATATATATATATATAAATTGAAATACACCATTTTTGTAGATGGTAGGCAACAAGTATGCATGAACACTATTTCCATTTCCTTGATGGATTGATGGAAATAAAGTTAAATAATATATTACCATTAAATAATAGTTATTATTATATATATGTAATTTATTTTCATTAAATTTATCCTTACTACCTTCCATGTAAAGTGTAAGAGAAAAAGAATCACGTTGCTTTGTTAGGCGGTTGTCCGCCGCACACACGAGCAACATTATCATATCCCCCACAGAATTATAATTAAGAAGGAATTTGTGAAATAATAATTCTATAAGTATATTAATGACCAAAATATAATATAAATATGTTAAATCCATAAATATATCCAGCCGTGAAAGGTGGTGATGGAAAATGAACAACATCAGTTCACGATGCGGTAGTACGCCAAACACACAATCGACAGGTTCATTTTCCATTTTATGGAAGTGGAGATGGATATAGGCTATTAAATTTACATAATAAAATATAATTATATATGAGACAATTTTTTATTATATTATAAGTGTTAAAACACAATTTAAAGTGGAATAAAATGATAAAAAGATCTAATTGAAGATAATTACCTTCGCATTGAAGAACCTCTTTAAGATATCTTTTTAATAAACCAAGTGTTAGAATTTTATGAGGAATAATATCCCTATAATGTTTATACAGATGTTTTTGAGGGATTATTTTTGGGTTTTTTATGAAATACATGTCCTTATATGTGTGAATAAGTAAAGTGTTGTGGTGGCCTTTTATAAGTGGGGGAAAAGAACCCACATGGAATATACATAGAAATTTCTCAAAATAATCTTAAATAATAAAGTAATTACAAATAAAAAATCTTCCAAATTAAAATATATTATAAATTGTTATCTATTAAATTGATATATGTCCATAAAATGTGAATTTTAGAAGTTTTATAGCCATTTTAACCTATATATTTTTAGTTTATCCTTAGTAAACCCATTGTTACCTCAACCAAGATAATTAAATTTAAAGGTTTTCATGATTAATTTTGGTCAATAATTATGTTCATCATTTTTAACAATATAAATTATTTTTATTCAAAATGTGAAATTACTTTTTTCTATTCCCATTCAATGAAGTGGAAAAGTTTGATTTTAATTAATTACGTATATGTTAAATGCAAACAGGTTTTCGAAGAGAAAATGTTCAGATGTTTAAAATGTTTTTGTATAAAAAATAAAGATTAAATTGATTAAAATGTGTTAAATTGGAATAATATATATATAATTGAACTAATTTTACCTTTAAAATCATCATAAAACAATTTTTTTATGTTTTTAAATTCTATGAATTAATTGGCAATTCTTTACAAACCACTATTTTTAACTACTAATCGAAAGATTTATCTTATTCGAAAATTATAAAATAGATATCCTAACAATATTTTTACGTGAAGATTTTATAAATTAAATTAATTTTTCATATATATTGTCTAAAAGTTGAAGATATTAATTTTAAAAGAATTCACTGAAGTCGACAAAAATATGTTTTATAAAAATAAAATTTTAAGCATTGCATTGTACGTATTCTCATACCATTTCATAAAAAAAGGTTAAGCATTTGAATTAATATAGAATATATAAATTTAATTTAAATAATTCTTAAAAATTTATTTGTTTAATTTATCGAGGTGAAAAACATTTGTGTGCTGAAAATATTTTTTTAGGAAAAAGTTTTATTTTATTTTCAAATGGTTATTTTTTTCATTTATAATTAATTTTCCACAAAGAATTAATATTATAAAAACATGTAAATAATATAATTTAAAAATTAATTTAATATTTTTATGAACACTCAATCCAGTTAATAGATGATAAATTTCATAATAAATAATTACATTTTAATTGTATGTCACATTATGTTTAATCTGAGGGTTTCTTTTAACACATGCTTTACTAGATATTCCATGTAACACAAGGCAAACTCAGCATTGTGTATAAGGAAAGTTAAACTTTATTTTTAATATATTGATAGATTTATGAAAAATTATGCTCATTTTCAAAAAAAATCACAAAATATCTGGGTGTTACATAATTCATACCATATAAATTATTAGTGAAGAATGAGTCAGATCACTTCATGAGACCATAGTCCACCGTACACACTAACGATGTAATTATGCCCCGCATAAAATATTATGTAAATAAGTATAGGTGATATAATGATTAAATAATTATTTTTATGTTACAAATACCATATATATTAATTTAATATATCTATATTACCATCCATGTAAAACAAATATGAAAAAAACTACAAATCGGTTCTCAGGGAAGAAATTTGTCGTACACAAAAGAAATGTAATTATATTCCAACTAGTTGGGTAGTATGAATTTAGATGTGATATTATAATTAAAAATTTATAATAATATAATAAATATCATTTGAAAATATTTAATTCATCATTATATCTAGTTGTGGTAGTTGGTGATGGAAAAATATTAATATCGGTTTATGAGATAGGAGTCTACCATACACATGATCAACAATTTCATTCCCCCTACAGTGAATGTAGAGATGAATATATTTTACTATTGTAACATAATAAAATATCAACATATGGGGGATTATTTTGTTATTATATCATTATATTTGAACAATATTTGAAGGAGGTGGAAGAACAAATAAAAAAACACGTGCTTATGAATTTTACCCCTTCTTCAGAGAGCCTCATTAGGTTTACACAAAAATCATTCTTAGGAGTGATTAATACTAAAAATAATTCCTCTATGATTTATTAAGTGATGCATTTAATCATTTTAGGTATTTTTCTAACCAAACAGTTTTTATGTGTTAATAAAATTGGAGGGTGGGTGACCATTTATAAGTGGGGGAGAGGACAGAAATGGAATGTTTCAAAAGAATAAACTGTAACATAGTTTTCTACATATGGAAAATCACTAAAATTGATTATTATCTAAATTTAAAAAATATAAGTATTAAATATTTCCATAAAATTCGTTTTGGATTAGATTATTGATCATTTTACCATTATTTTTTTAGTTTAACCCCCAGTAAACTAGTTTTAACAGTAACTATGATAATTAATTTTTAATGTTTTACTCTTCATCTTAAAAAAATTACCTTATTATATAATATAAATTATTCTTGTCAAAAATATTTAATGCATTTTTCTAAATTCTATTTGTATAAGTGGAAAATTTTATTTTAAAAATAATCCCTAAGACACAATGAAAAAACTGGTTTTCAAAGAAAACATTTTCCAAAGTAAAAAAAAATTATTTTAAAATTCAATATAGAATTGATTGAAATTACCTAAAATTAATTAGTAGATATATAATTGAACCAATATTTCTTTTAATACCATATTAAAAAAAATTATGAGGTAAATTTTTTAATGAATATAAAATATTTTAATAAAACCTGTAATTTTTACTAACCACTAAAAAATTTAACTATTCAGTAAATTCTTAAAAATTAATCCATTATAATTTTGACATGGTTATTACAAAAATTATGTCAATTTTTTTTAAATAAATGTTCAAAAAACGAAAATTTAATTTTAAAAAAAATGTGAAAAAGGTAAGAAAACATCTTTTTACAAGAAATATACTTTATTAGTGTAAAATTGGATTTATTATTATCTAGTCCCAAGAAAATAGATAAGATGAATGTTTAAATTTTTATTAAATATATAATATATACATTTAGCTATAATTATTCAATAAAATGTTATTTATTTAATTTATTGATATAAAACTACTTTGGGTGCATAAAAATAAGATTTTAGAAAAAGATTTCTATTATCTTGAAATGGTTTCTTTTATTCTAATTTCTAATTAATTGGATCACCAAATATTTTTATGTACAATTATAAACCAAATAATTTCTTAAATTAGTTAATAATATTCATACCCTTTATTCCAACAGTTAAGAGATAACTATCATATTAAATAATAATATTTTTATAGTATGTCACATTTTATTTAATCCTAGTGTGGTGTATAACAAACTTTATCAATGAAAAAAAAATTTGAAAGAAAATTCATAAATTATCAGGGTGTTGTATCTTAAGTGGAAAATTCATTAATCACTTTAATTAGTTAACACAGTCCATTTACATCGAGATGCATTTCTACATCCATATTCAATGACCTGTATTTTTTTTCATTGTCGTTAAGATGAATGAAAGTATGTTTTGAATTTTTTTCCAAGAAAATTATACTTATTCAGCAATTAAAACCACTTAAAGTGATCATATCATGAGCTGATAATGCAATGGAAAATTAAGAACATAATAAAAAATGAATCTATAAGGTATTTCAAAATCTAAATTATTTCATCGAAAAATTAAATTAGAAGATATATAAAAAATAATGTAGAATTTATGTAAAAGAATACAAAAGATGGAAATAATATTTATAAATAAAAAAGTTTTATTCAATTATTATTCTATCTCATATATATCGAATTAAAAATATATGATCAATATGAATAGAAATAAGAATTTTGTAAATGGAGTCCAGGAATATCCCCACCCATATGAATGGTTCCCCTAGGAATCACTATATCTAAGAATTTTGACAACCACCATTAATAATAATAATTATTTATTCCATGAATATCATTTTTATTAAAACATTATATTCTTCCATTAGTGATATATATATATATATATATCAAATTATAGTTTTTTATTGTTTGAAAATAAAAAATTTATTGAAAATTGATAATTGTGCGAAATTTTCAATCATCTATATTAATTGATAGATATTAACATTATATCAATCCTTTAGTTACACTATATCTAAAATGAAAATCAGATTATAATTTTTTCAAAAGTAAATCATATTAAAGACGTATTTTATTATAAAAATTTTATATAGATTATTTAATAAACAACATATAAAATTAATTCGTTATTGGTTTCTAAATAACAGATATCAAAAGTTTCCATTATAATCTTTTTCGATTCATTTATTATAATGACTGAACTGAAATATTTATAAAAAAATATAACACCAATTTGTACCCATCTTACACGCAAAATTTTCTTCCCTAAATATATCTATCCAAACACCCATGTCTCAAAGACCTAATGATGATCCCATTTTACATTTAACTCTCTATAGTTGAAACTAGTTAATATTGATGTAGGTATCACATTTTTTACCTACCATCCCTGGAATTGTTCCACATATAATTTGACTCCCCTAATATTCCTACCACTAACACCATAAATCATTCATCCCCACACCCCTTTCTTACTAATTTATTTTTATCAATATTGATCCTAGTAACCTATATCTTGTGGCTATTAATTATATTAGTTAAAAAAATGCAAGATCACATTATATATGATCCAAAACATTTTTAGTAATATGAGGATATATATATATACATGTTTCTTAAATAAAATTTTAAATATAAAGTACATCATAACAATATATAAAACATTATTATTTATCCATGGTTAATTAAAAAGAAATATTATTCTTAATATCCTAGGTAAATGGGGAAACAATATAAAGGGTGAGATAAAACACTAATTAAGGGGAGGTAGGTAATGAAATCTAGCATGAAATTTAAAATATTATAAAAATAAGTAATGAATGGATACTATATAAATGATAACATGAAAATAATATATCCATGTATGACATAACAATAGAAATAAAGAAACACATGGATAATATTTGTAGTTTTCGTATTGATTGGATACATAATGTTAAACATTGGTATGAATAATGGTTGAGATCATAGTCTTATAAATACTGAATCATTTTAAAATATCATATATAAAAGTGTAGGAATACACTGAGTACTAAATTTATTTGTTTCATGAGTCCAACCAATTCATTAAGGGTCTCTAACATCACATAATTAGTCTAATTAATACAAAATATTAAATGAATAAATAAAAAACTCAATATATAAACCACGTAGGTAACCATTTATATAAACATGGGTATGTAATCAATTGATTTCCATATAGAGATAATGGATAAGCAGTTTCTCAAGGTCTCCTCATTCAATAGAATTATATTGTTATCTAAGGGAATATTTATACATCAAATAACAATAATTTGATATTAATAATGTAAATGAAGGTGCCCTTATCATTGGAAGGATAAATTAGTGATTGGGTAGAGTACTCTCATTATATAAGGATATTAACACGGATTAATCAAATAATAGTGTAAAATTATAGTAGACTAAATCTTTGATAGATATATCACCTCTATTTTTTAGAGTACATGAGGCACATATTTTATGTGCATTAAGGATACCACATTTCTTTAATGAAAAACATCCAATTCGTTATATTGATGAAAAAGTTTCACTTGTGAAATAATTGATTTCAATACACTATATACTAGATAGAAGATTCCTTAGTTATATCTTTATTATCCTTAGTAAAATACTCGATCTAGAAAATAATAATACTATAATACCTAAAAAAAATTAAAAACATAAGTATTTGGATATTAAATATCATTATTATGAAAATATTTTTGTATTATTATGATCTATAAAGGTGGTATAATGAGAGAGAATAATAACTGCTCAATTATATTATAATAATTAATTTATAATAATTAATTCTGAGAATATTTGATATGGAAATTTATAGTAATAAAAAGGATGACAGAACATGAATAAAGAAATGATATTAAAAACCCTTAGCTTGCAAAATAGATTTACAAAAACTAGAGAAAGAACACTTGAAGATGTTATAATGTTCTTTAGAGGACTCAAAAGTGTGAAATAGAGAGAAATAATCATGTCAATGGGTTTGAGTCAAGTGGAATGGGAGGGTATTGAGTATTTAGAGAAAATGGGGGATAATTTATTAATAATTTTTGATCTTCGGATTTAGAATTCTATGTTGTGGAAAAATCAATTTTATTATAATTTTCAGGGTTTTAATTCATTGTATTTGAAATTTTAATAATGATTTTTTACATTTAAATGCGTAATAATAGATATTCATTTTTTATATAATTTTCTAGATAGAAAATATTTTTTTATAAATAATTCTTTAAAAAACCATAAAAATAATTAGACTCTGGAAACATCATTATAGGATTGGAAAATAGAATTTAATATTTTATACTAAATTATTTTAATTAATACAAACATTTTTGTTAAAGAGAGAATTTATATTATTTATTACATCATTTTACGTCGAAACGAATTCATAATACAGACTGTGTACAAATACCTAGTTTTATTATTTACAAAAAAATCCTACAATCCTCTAAAATTATAAAAAATTCACAATTTGGTAATTTTGATATGTTAATTGAAAATTTTAATTCATTTTTATGAATATAAGTTTCTATATAGGTAAAATTTAATCACTATATAAAAACAACATTATTTTTAAAAATCATTCATTTGGATCCAAAAATTTTGACAGTCGATTTTCAATTTTTTTATAATTATTCTAGGACATATGTATGTAATTAAATTATTATTTATTTATCAGTATACATTGTTAATATAAATTAAATACATTATTGAAAAATAATGATATGTATTTCTACCACATTCCTGCAGGCATAACGAACACATCATTACAAAAAAAAATCATAATACTATGTTGTTATTCCAATGGTCATATCAGCCATTATAAATACACATCATTCTAACTTATTAAAGCATTCGTTTTATTATCTTATTTTATTTATAATGTATTTTCTATTGGTTATAGATTTCATTATTTTTGGAAATATATATATATATATATATATGTTGTCTTTATTTTCTGATCATGATCCTCCAGATTTCAAGATTATTATTTTCCTTATATTGTTATATGTTTTATAGTACTACTTATATCTACCCAAATTAAGGCAACACTCTATTTTGTACTTATGAAACTATGATAAAATAAAAAAGTTTTTAATATGTAATTACTATTTTAATGAAATGATTATTTATAATAATATAATATTATTTCTTACTTTCTCTATGTTAAATAATTTCTTCATCAAAATTTTGGGTATGCATCTATATATAAAAAATATACGCAATTATTCAAAAATTTCATTCTCAAGATCCAATGTTGTATCCTCCAACTAGTGAATTCCCCATCATTATTTCACTAGTTGAGTTATAAATTTCCATTACACATACAATTTTTTATCAAAAACCTTGGTAGATTCATTAATATTATGTAAGTCAAGATCTATCACTATTTTTCAAGTAATGAGATTATGGGTTGGTCTAGGTATGTACTTACTCAACAATAATAAATGAAATAATACATGTATTTTAGGGAGGTTGAGTTGAATAATAAAACGATAAAATAGTGATAAAATTCTAACTAAAACTCTAAAGGTCCAACATACGAGGGACTTAGCTTCCCATTCCTATAAGTTCATATAAATCCCTTTTAAAGGGATACATTAAAAAAGATGGGATACCCTACTTTAAACTCAATTTTCTTTATTTTATTATTTTATAGATATTTTGATTTATTATATATATCATGATATATTTTTGGATAATGAATAATTTCATAGTTTTTTTCCCAACTTTATTTGGACAAACTAGTCTTCTTTCCCTAAATTCATGAATGAATTTTTGAGAAAGATATATATTCCCATACAAATCATTATATAGTTTCATTATTATGATGGAGTGGAAAATATTTTTTTATTATAATTTAAGTAGATTTAAATAATGGTACCATGTTCCTTTGATGTTGAGTAAGAATAACCATATTATGTCCTATAATGGTTGGATTTTCATTTCGTATCACCTATCAATTTTAGGATAATAGGTTATGACTAAATATATCTTAGTGTTCATATCCTTCTTAAGTACCATCCAAAATATCAATGTTAAAAAATGATGAAGATAAAATATAATTGATAGTGTTGCACTATGAATATTTATAGGTTCATTAATATAAAGTTGTTCAAGTTTCCCGTAGGGTTGATAATCCATTATTTCTAGGAAATGTTCAAAATTATCAAGGTTATTTATAATAAACTATAGTGAATCATTCCTATTATTTTGTATAAGTATCCCATTAGAAAATCTATTTTTTATTAGTTTATTTACACATTGATATAGAAAGAGGTTACATATAATCCATTGTATGTTGTCTATCCCATTTTATATGTTGGCATGCAAAGAAAATAAAAAACTATTAAAAAAATTCCAACTTCATAACTTTTCCACCAAAAGTGTTCTCACAAATCCCTTTACATCTTGGTCCTACTAGGGTATATATTGAAATTTTATATATAAGAATTATCTAAAAATTTAAACATTATCACTGTTTTTGGTGGTACACATAATCTATTTTGAAACATAGAAAATATATCTTCATAGTTGAACATTGTGAATATCTCATATTCTATAGATTTAATATTCTTTTGAAAATTTCTTTTATCTTTTTGAAACTTTTTTTTATTTTCTAGTAGTTTTTTTTTGAAAATTATTTATAAATGGAATTATATTTCCAATTACATTATAATTTTGTTCTCTAAAATTAATAAATCAATGAATATTGGATCCTTTTACATACTCATCATGGATTAACCTCCACTATCCTTCCTACCCAATACACCATCCACCTTAATTCCATTAATTATGTGGTATCATATAACATAATCATAGTACCTCAGTAGTTATATCAATCTTATTTGTCTCATGTTGATCTCTTTATATATGAATATACACTTAAAAACTATTATAATTTTTATAAATATCCTATATTTTACCATAGAGATAGTGTCACCATATCTTCAGGTCAAATAATACCATTATCATCTATAGATCATGTATTTGACAATTTTCTTCATTGCACATTAATTTTCAAGATTCATAAGTAACATATCTATCATTTTATATATCTAATAATCCTAATTATTTCTTTGATACATCAATAATGATAAAAATACTTCATTATCCATTTTAAGTTTAATATCGGTTCCATGATTAATTTCTTCTTTGGTTATTCAAAATGGTATTCACATTCTATTAACCATGTGAACTATACCTCTTTATCTATCAACATGGATAACATGTTTGTAAATCAGAAAATGTTTTCAACAAATCATATATAATTTCCAGATAATAAAAGAAAACTATGAATTTAAGTTATATTTTTATGAATGATTTATTCTTTGACCACCATGTTTATTTAAGGGTATATATATATATATATATTATATTTGGAGACAAATTTCATCAGAAAATAAACTTATTAAATCCAAAATTCCTACTTAATGAATTTACCATATATATTATTTTTTCTTAGTGTATCAAGAATAATCTATATATAATTCTAATGATCTTCATATCTCTTATATTATATCAAGATATAATCAATAAATACCACTAATTGTTTTTTCAATATAGGACTTTAATACTTTATTCATAATATCCTTAAATACAAATGGGGAATTTTTTGATCGAGAAGTAATTACAATGAAATAAATATACCCATACATTATACAAATATTTTTTTGGTATATCATACTTATAAATTATAATTACTGATAATTAGAATGAAGATCAATATTTAATAAGTACTAAAATAATGAAATCAAATCAAACATCTCATAAATGTGGGGTAAATATTATTATTTTAATTATAATAGAATTAATTTACCTATAATCAACACACAAATTCATATATTCATCCTTCTTCTTTAAAAGTCAGATAAGTGATTCACACGGTTAGAAACTAGGGTATATCAATCCATTATCACTCATATATATTATTTTCTTCTTCAATCCCACTAATTCTACAAACTAAATTCTATATAGTGGATAAGATCTGGTTTTTACATTAGGTATGAGATCAATGATCAATTGAACTTCATGATTTAATGTATTTCTTAGAAATTTATATTGTGACCCTTACTTTTCATAAATATTCATTACATAAATTTTTCAGAATACATAAAAAATTCTACAAATTGATGCCCAATGACCATATAAGTCTAGTGCCTTTGGAAATATGGAAACCTAAATGCTGGTACATAAATGATCTAAATTATATGACACTAGGATCTTACTGACTAGAACCCTTCTTAAAAACGTATAAAACAATACATATATTCATAACTTGGGGAATGAAACATAAAATGGGATGAGCTAAAATGCTCAATAAGGGTAAAAAAGGGAGATATGTAAGCATAATCATGAGCATAAGGGAGTGATAACTTGATCATAAAAATAGAAGATCATACCCGGGATATCAAAGATCATATACATAAATCATGGAATAAGTCATGGTAGTTCATAAGAAATAAATCAAAATAAAATAATAAAATAGGAATAAAACATGTAATTCTGGTAGACACATAATTATATACAATATCATTTACATAGTATCCAAGAAATTGATTCCAAGACTATCTTGGTAGTACGGATTCACTCCACATACCATCTTGGTAGCCATGGTTTACTCCCATAGATATATTAGTTGCGTGATTTCACTTTTCATACCATTATGGTAGTCATGGTTAACTCAAATGGACATCTTAGTTGGCAAGGTTCATTCCCAATAATCTATTTCATGGGATATAAATCTTCACCCAATGCACTGGATGGTGACATAGGTCCCAACAATCTCAAAATGAAGTCATATATACATGATCCATAAGATCATAAATAATCATATCTTAACCCATGAAATTAAATTTTTTATTATAAACATGTAATCATATCATTAATTGTTGAAATATAGAGGCTTCATAATCATTTCATCATTAACATAACCGATTAAAAGAAGAGTGTTTCAATAGAGTATAACATGTGAAAGAGAAATGGGTTTCATAAAAATAATTTCATAAAAAAATCATCCATTCAAAAAAAATAAGATTGTTATCATTGAATAATTTCCACATAAAGGCATTACTAACAGCAATGGAAATTATCATATATGGGAAATTATTATTAAATATATTTCAAAAATATTTCCTGAGGAAAATTTCCTTTATGTATTGAAAAGTATTTTTAAAACATAATTTTTTTAAAAGCCTTTTTCTTTGGAAAATAGAGTTGAATATATATAATGGAGGTATTGAAAAAGATAAAAAATATAAAATAATTTATCTATTAAAATGATATTCAAATATTTTTTTAAATTTTTTTTGGAAACATGGGTTTTTAATATAATATATTTTCGACCAAAGAGATAGATGATCATATATTACCTAGAAAGATGATCTTAATTACTAAAGAGTAGGAAAATGGTAATAATAAATTCATATAACTTTAATAAATGTGGGATACTTAAACTCATGAATTTATTTTAGATATGGATCATAAGATTTCGTCAAATAAGCACAATCATTAACAATCTTGAAAACCAATGAGATTATTTCAATAATATTTTCCACATATTTACAAGGGATCATACTCTCCATGTAAGAAAATAAAATTAAATGTAGATTAAAATATCATAAAATAAGGAGATTAATTACATAACATGTAAAAAAGAATTATATACACCTCGAAAAGAATTTATGTAAATAAAAAAACATGAGTCTCAAAGAAGGAAAATTGAAACAAAACTACTTTATAGATTTTGTAATTTTTGAAAATTAAACTCCATGACAAAAATATCATAAAATTTATTTTTCAATTCCCATAAATTTAACTATAAAATACATCAAATAAATTCATGGGATGTACATACACCATACAAAAGTAATGAGTTGTGAATAAATCATGTATCTCATAGAAAAAATTGAGATGAAATTACCTTACCCTGTGTTTTCAATCACATCATACTCACTAAAAACACATGTATAATAAATATAAATTTATTATACATCCTTTATAGAACTATATTATTATATATAATTCCAGATATGTTTTGATTATGACCTTATATTATACATTTGTTAATCATACTAAGTTGTAGTTTCACTTGAGATAATATTCTCTCTGTTCATTTCATGTGTTTTAATTTGTTATTTTATTGGTCCTTATAATTATATGATGATTAAAAAATGTAAAAAATTATATATATATCATGTATATCTAGTATATGTTTATTATAATAACCTATATAATATGAAGTATGAAATCGAATATACTGTTCATGGAGGAGTTAAGCCGTATGTATGCATGAATGTTGTTTCTGTTTTTACTTCCATATTGAAATAAATAATGAAAACTAACTATATGTATATATGTATGTAATATAATCACAATAGAATTATAATTATATATATATTTTATAAGTTCACTAATCCTGTCTTCAATAAATTTTATTGTGAGAAGGAATCACATAACTTTGAGGTGTAGTAGTCCATACTTCCTCAAATTAAATTATTATATTTACACCAAATATAAAGTAAAATGATATGTGTTTTAAAATTCAATAATAATATTAAAGAAATAATTAATATTACATATAAAATATATAAAAATGTTTTCCATAATAATTTCCACAACGAGAGGCAGTAAATAAAAAAATGAACAATCATCGTTTTGTGTTGTGGTAGTTCACCGTACACGTAAATAGTATATTCCCAACCCATTATAGGGAGGTTTGTAAGTGTAGTTTTAACCATTATCATAAAATATTACTAGGATATTTAGTGTTCTAGTGTTTTTATACAATCATGAAATAATGGAGTGTATGGGGTGGAGAATGAAAATAAAATAAATGAGTTTGAGAGAAGATGTTTCCTCTTAATCAGGAAAATTCTTTTGTTTTGTGCCAAAATGAATCCATGGATGAATTTACACCCAAAGGGAGGTTTCAAAAAGGAAGTAAGTGATGTTGTAAATTGTGTTGGCGATGAAACTCATTGGTTTTGGAGGCATGAATAATAAGCAGAGGTGGTGACATTTTATAGGGAAGAGAAAGCACTCCCTTGGTATTTTTGAAAACAAGTTAGGTGTACCCACTTTTTTACCTAAAAAATGTCAGAAAAACAACAACCAAACTCAATAATTTAAGGTCCATGGCCCAATAATTGCCATAAAATAAGGTTTTAACAAGTTTGTTAGTATTTTTTCCTCTTATATTTAATTTTTATTCCTTAGTTAAGCTTAATTTTATCTTAATTGATATAAATAATTTTAATTACATTCACCAATTTTTTTTTGTCAAAAACTATATTACATTATTAAAAAATAGAAATTATTATGATTAAAAATATAGAAATTATTTTTCCAAATTCCAATAACATTAGTGGAAGAAATTAGTTAAAAATTAATCCCGTCGCTGGGATAATAATTCAGGTCTTTAAAGGAAAAATGATGAATAGTTTTTTACATTTTTATATCCAATTTCAATGTGAAATTGGATTGAGTTACCTAGATTTGAATAATAGATAAAAATATAATATAATTTAACATTTAATCCAAATTATAATATAATTTTTCCTTATAAATAAATTATATGAACAAGCAATTTTGAATTAAAATCCTGTATTTTTCACTATAAAAAATGATGTTTTTTAAGATAATCCCAAAATTTCTCCCAAATATAATTATAAAATTCTAAATTAAAAAATTAAATTTATTTTATCAATTTAAATTTCTAAATATGTATAAAATTAAGTTTATTATTTTTCACATAAGGATATATTTCAATATCAATATGTTTTGTTTATATATAAAATAATAAAAAATATTTTAATAGTAGTTATTACTATTCATATAAATAATTTTAATTGAATCGTTATAATTATCTCATTTATATAATTATAAAAATTAAATGACTTTTTTTAGAAACATCAGTGTTGCATGTAATGTACACCAAGTTAGTGTTTCTTGTAATATATGCCATGTTGGTTCCATGTAACGTACACCAAGTCGGTTCCCTACGAAAGGAATTTGTAACATAGTCCATTTCAATATATAAATGAAAATTTAATTTATTTGAGAAAAAATGGGCCATAAAAACTATAGGTGTTACATTCTACTCCCCATAAAATGAATATTTTCTCGAAATTCATCACTTGGGTAAAAAAATAAGGATAATTATACTTCATAAAATCATCATTTTCCCATGTATATTCATCAAATTAGTGATTTCTCCACCAAAAATTAAATAGGTGAGTGGAATTTTTTCATAGAACATTCCTTGTATGATCTAGAATTTCAATAGGTTTCTCCTCATAATAAAGATCCTGCTCTAGCGGTATGACCTCTATGTTTAGTACATGTGAAGTGTCAATTATATACTTCCTTAAGATATTTTCCTGGAACACATCATGGACTTGAGGGAGATTTGGAAGCTATTACAAGATAGAGGATACCATTCTGATACAATCTAGAGCCTCAATAGGATCAATACACCTAGGGATTAGATTCTCTTTCTTCTCAAACCTCATAATGTTTTTCCATGGTGAGATTTGTAGATAAACCTTTCCACAAAATTCAAATCCTAGTTCACATTGGTAGTTATAAACATAAATTTTATGCCAACTTTGAGCAGCCTTGATATGTTGTTGTACGGTTTCATCATTTTTAACTATTTCTTAAGAATGCTCAGCTCCAAATATCTTTCTTTCTCCAACATCATACCAACTCATTGGAGTTGTACATTTCTTCCCATATATGACTTCATATGTTTATATCTTAATTCCTGGGTTAAAGACATCATAGTATTAAAACACAACTAGAGGAAGGTGTTGATCCCAACCACATTTGAAGTTCAAAGAACAAGATCTCATTATATCCTCTAGGTTTTGGACTGTTATTTCAGACAAAACTACAGTATGAGGATGATAAGCAGGGTTGAATAAAAAATTTGTATTAATTTCTTGTGAAAGACTTTACGTAAACATTGAGTTTAACCATATAACCCAATTTAATACAATATAATATTGTACTCTATTCAACCATACCAATTATTTAATGTATACACTAGAAAGTTGTTCTGAAGAGAAGTATTCTTTGATAGTGATGAAGTGCACTGACATTATATGGCGATCAACTACCACACATATAGAATCATACCCTTTAATGGTTTTGGGCATTAAAATGAAAATAATTCTTAGTGATGTTCTCCAATTTCCATTATGGTATGTGTAATAGATTCCACACCCCCTTTGATTTTTTTCTTTCAGCCTTATCTTTTTGGCATACCAAGCACCAATATAAAAACTCTGCGATCTCTCTTTATTCCATCCCACTAGAAGTATGTTTTATCTTAGTACTTACAATATTAATAGTGAATTAATAACTATGAACTTATTCTACATATCCTTCTTCAAATATGTTATGGACGGAACACATACACGGTTTCAGAACCTCATCATTCCATCCCGATCATGGTTAAACTTTGGAACATTTCTTAATTTCTTTTATAATTCTACATCTTCCTTCAATGCCTCATTAATATTCACTTAGATAGAGGCTCGTACATTCATTTTTGAATGATAATATTTTTCCATTTCCTTCAGGATTTATAGATCCAACTTTTTCAAATACATAAATATTTTATTTTCTGTGATACTCTTCGTAGATAAACTAGCATGATCCCTTCTAGTTAAAAAACCATCCACATTGTTCACATTCCCATGGTGGTAATGTATTAAACGTTCATAATCCTTAATCAAATAAAACCATCTTCTTTGGAACTTGTTTAACTCAATATGTGTGAATATATATTTCAGACTTTAATGATCGCTATATATATCAGTCTTATCATAATAAAGAAAATGCCTCCGAATATTTAATAATAAGATTAAGACTACTATCTCGAAATCATGAATTTGAAAAATTATCTCATGAATCTTAATAATTCATAAGTTAAAGGATATAACCATTTTATTCTACATAAAAAAACATCCTAATCCCTTCTATAATGCATCACTATAGATTACAAACCCTTCTTTACTACATGGTAATGTAAGAATAAGTGGACTGAAAAACCTTCTCTTTAGTTCCTTGAAATTTTCATCATATTCAATTGTCCAGAGGAACTTGACACTCTTAAAATTTAACATGGTCAATGGATTAGATAGTATAAAAGAATTCTCCTCAAACCATTAATAATATACCACTAAACCAAGAAGGATGCAGATATCAGTCACCATAGTCAGTCTAGGTCATCATTCAATAGATCTCGTCTTTGATGGATCTATTTCTATACCATCTATTGAGATTATGAGACCCAAAAAATGAAACCTTTTTCCAGCAAAATTCGCTCTTTGTAAATTTTTCATATATATTATCTTTCCTTTGGGTCTTTAGTACAATTTTCAAGTGATCTTTATGATCTTCCTTTCTCTTTGAATAGATAATAATATCATCTATAAAGACTACCACAAACTAATCAATGTAATATTTAATGACTATATTAACTAAATAAATGAAGATAAAATGGGAATTAGTATGACCATAAGGAGTAACTATATATTCAATGTGTCTATACCTTTTACAGTACATCGGCTTGGGTATATCCTCTTTCTTGACCCTCAATTAATGATATCAATAATGAAGGTAAATCTTGCAAAATTTTTTGAGATTCACATAGTTAATCAATAAATTCATCAATATGCGGAAGAATATACTTTTCTGAACTGTGGTCTTTTTCAACTCTTGATAATAAATTAAAAGTCCCACTAATCCAACTTTCTTTTTCAAAAAAGGAACTGGTTCACCCCAAGAGGACATAGTTGGACTCAGTTAGAGCTATTCTAGAAGGAGATTTTTATATTGGTGTGGAACATTATATAAGATCTATTGATAAATCAACTTATCATTTTTGTGGAAGGCTATGCTACTCATCCGAAAAAACATAAAAAAAATCTTGAACAATAATAATATCATTGATATCGATTCGATACCAAATCATTTGAGATAAAAAACCATTTTGGATGGGAATTAAGACCATTACACTGGATGTAATATCCATAGGAATATTATACTTATCGTAACATGGACATATGATCATAAGAGATTTTTAAATATCAAATGTAACATCCCTTCCTTAAAAATTGGTGTGGTATTTATGGAGGGAAATAAACTCCAGGCCTAAGATGACATCAGAGTCAACAAAAGGAAGAATGAAATTATTTTCAGGAATCACATTACCACAAACATCAACAATAATGGAATCATATAATTGAGATGCAATCATCGCACACTTAGGGGTTTGCACTGATAAGTCCACAACTAATTTTTTTAGTACAATATTATCACGCTAATAAAATGATTTTGATATTAAAGTGAGGGTAGACTCAGAATCAAATATGACTATATTAGTTCTAGAGTAGATGGTAAGTGTACCTTTCATCATTTTTTTATTTCACCCATAATCATATATAGAGATTGCATGAGATTTTTCCTTGTTAGTCAGTATAAGAGGTTATTAAAGCTGACAATCATCACCAAACCTTTGTTTTAAGAAGTGGTTACCATATTTATTATTCTCATTACACTTGTAGCACTGAATCATGGAAGATTCATTCTATAAATGTTTTCCCCATTTGCAAAATTTTCTAACTTATTCTCATCACTATGATAATAAAATGACTGATGTCCATCCCTTCAATAGTTAAAACATTTATTAGACCCCTTAATAAAATTTCCTCTATACTTTTCCCCCACGTAGAGAATAAAGGGAATCTCATCTTATTCTCTTCATAGTTTTTATATTTTCCTTTAAAATCCATATTCATAATCTTTTCAAATCCATGAGATTGATATGTGACTCCAACAACCATTTCATCCTTGATTTCACAACACAAAATCTCTTTATAGATAATAAAGTCTCTTATAGACAAAATTCTTCTGAGACTTGGATTTAATCCACTTAAGAACCTATCAATTAAATTTTATGTTGGATGATAATTCCTGAAGGGTACCTTTCATGTCTCTTGAAATTAGGATCACTGGTACAAACAAGTTCATCATCACTTTACTTCAAATTTAGAAACAATTTCTCTATATTGGTGTAGACAATAAAAGAAAAGTAATTATTGAATAACATGTTCTTGAAATCATCCCAATCCATGGATTCGGTCTCAAATTTCTATCTGATATTCTTGATTAGAGTCCACCACTGGTCTGCTTCACCATCTAACTGATAAACTACCAGAATAAATTTTTCATACTCTTAACACTAGAGGGTAGAAAATATATTTTCAGTAGTACTGATCCATTTTTTTGTAATAAGTGGATCAGAATACCCATAGAAAGAAGGTGGTCATTACCTCATGAAAGACACAACAATATGTTGTTCCCTTCATTTCTTATTTTTAAGTAAACCTTGTTTCATAATTTGAGAAAGTTGGATGAGTATAGAAATGAGGTATTGAATTCCATATCCCATAGAATTTGGTGGCACATGAGGAAAACTATTGATTTATCCATCACAATCACTATTAACACATCTCTTTTATGTTCCAACCTCTGGCTAAATCCAAAAAGTATAGTGCATGAAATAGTTATCATAATGAGGATCCACATAATCATGAAAAAAAATAATTGGATGTATAAACTATGTAACCATCCTTAATATATGACACCTTAGGTTTATCAATAGTTATTAATAGGAAAAATATATTTAAATATTTCATTATGGTTCATAATGTGTTGGAGAATTTCTAAATCATATACCAGGGGAGTGTCAAACTAGTTGTGTAGTAAGGCCCACTGTTGTGTACCCGATTACCAAGGGTTAGGCCCAAAACATCTTATAAGAGTTGGTACCCCTAGGAAAATTTGATTGAGAGCCACACCCACTTATAGTATCTAGAAAGAGATTTATTTCATTGAAAACAATCACTCTATCCATTACCAAAATTCAGGGACATTTTCTTATACTTCCCATTATTCGTGGACAAATCGTTAGACATGTCTATAGGGTTATCACTATGTTTTTCTCAGTCGAGACTCCAAATCTTTACTAAACCTTTTATATGATACAAGCTAAAGTGACCCACACTTTTATTGCATAATCCTTACATAGATTTTTTGGAATACTTATAAAATTATATAAATAGATTCCCAAAGACTATATTAGTCCAGTGTCTTTGGAAACATGGAAACATAAATAGTGGTACATAAATGAGATACATTATCTCCCACTAGGTTCTTCATAACTAGAGACCCTCTTAGAAACATCAAACATAAAACATATAATAATAACATTGGGAAGGAAACATAAAAGTGGACAAGATCAATTTCCAAATAAGGGTAAAATAGGGAGATATGTACACATAATAATGCATATAAGGGTATGAGAACACGATCATGAAAATAGAAGATCATGACCAACATATCAAAGATCATATACATTAATTATAGAATAATGCTTGGAAGTTTAATTGGATGTGAAACATAAGTAAATAAAGAACATAACCCATGAAATTATAACATAGGAATAAAACATGTAATTGTTGTAGACACATAATTATATATAAACTGATTTCCATAGTATCCAAGGCATTTCTTCCATGACCATATTGGTAGTATAGGTTCACTCCCTATACCATTTTAGTAGTCATGGTTCACTCCCATGGAAATATTATTTTTTTGAGTTCACTCCTCATACCATCATGGTAGTCATGGTTCACTCACATGGCCATCTTAGTTTCCAAGGTACATTCACAAGATCATCTTCATTTATCTCAGAATATATAAATCATTTACTAATACATTTGATGGAGATATAAGTCCCAAGAATCTCAAAATATTTTAATAAAAACATGTTCCAAAATATAATAATTAATAATATCATGAACCATGAAATGAAATAGGTCTTAAAAAATGCAATAATATCATAAGATTTGGAAATATACATGTTTCATAATCATTTTCTCATAAACATAACTTGTGAAAAGAAGCGGGTTTCAAAAGCATATAACCTGTGAATGATAAATGGGTTTCATAAAAATCATTCCATCAAAACATTACCCATTTAGAGAATTAATATGAATGAAATTTTTTTTAAAACATATTTTATAACATTTTTAAAAACATTTTTTTTATACAATAGATTTACGAATGAAGATACAGGTGAAACTTTTTTACATAATAAAATTATATTAAGTACAAAATAGTGGAAAAATGGTACTAATACAAGGATATATCTTTAATAAATATTTTACAAGGAAAATTATGTGTGTTATTGAGATATTAATCATAATATTTCATCAAATAATTATAATCAGTAATAATCATGAAAAATATTGAGATTGTTTTAATGAACTCTTACAACATGGTTACTTGGGATAATACTCTCCATGTAAGAAAAAAAAAATTACATGAAGCGTAAAATAAAATTTAAATATTTATATTATTTATATAATATTTAAAATTTAATTATATTCCTATCAAAAAGAATATAGATGCACAATGATATATGATTTTGAAAGAAGGAAAATTGAGGAAAACACATTTTACAGATTTGGTAACTTCTGAAACATAAACCCCAAAAAATAAAGATCATAAAATGGATTTGTTAATACCCATAAATTTAAGTATAATAGCCATATAATACATTAATGGGTATTAAATACACCATACAAAATGAATGAGTTGTAAATAATATATGTATCTTACAGATATAAAAAGTGAGATGAAATCCCCTTACCTTGTGTCTTGACTCTCATTATAATCATTCAAAAAATTTATAAAATAAATATTAATTTATTATAACTCTTTCAATTAACCATATTATTATATAAAATGCCATATATACTCTTATTATGACCTTATATTACTCCTTAGTAATCCAATGTCAAGGTTTCACTTTAGAAAATATTCGCATTGTTCTTTGCATGTGTCTTAATTTGTTATATAGTTGGTGCTTTTAATTATATGATGATTCTCGAATGTAAAAACTAATATAAATTTCATTTATATCCATTATATTTATAATATAATAATATATATAATTTTATGTATGAAATGGAATACATTGTTTGTGGAGATGGTAAGTCGTGCATATGCATGAACGATGTTTTAATTTTTTTATCATATTGAAATAAAGAATAGAAATGATATATATATATATATAACTAAGTTATAATTATAATATTATATATATCATATAATTTCACTAAAACCATCCTTAATACATTCTATGAGTTATGTTAACGAATCACATCGCTTTGAGGGGGCGGCAGTCCACACTTCCTCAAATAAAATTATCTGATTTACAAAAAATGGAAAGTAAAATGATATATATTTGAAAATTATTAAATAATATTATATAAATAATAAATATAATATATATTATATATAAACAAAGTTTCCATCATAATTACATCCATGAGAGGAAGTAAAGGAAAAATTAACAATCATCATTTTGTGAGATGGTAGTTTTCTGTACACGTAAACCATATGTTTGTTTCCCATTAGATGGAGTCATGTGTAAGTGTAGGTTGAAACCTTAGAATAAAAAAATAATAGAATATTTTGGATGCTGGTTTCTTATACAAGAATTTAATAATGACAATGGAGTGGTGGAGAAGGAAATTAAAATAATGGAGTTTGTGAGAAGGTGTAACCTCTTAATCGGGTAAATCCTTTTAGTTTGTGAAAAAAAACCTCCTTGGAAAACGTTATTCAAAAAATGGAGGATTCAAGGAGGAATTTAGGGATGTTTTTAAGTATATTGGGTCAAAAAATAAGTGTTTTTAGAGGAGTAAAGAAGTGGGACATTTGGAAGCGTATTATAGGTAAGGGATATGTCTCACTTGGTATTTCTGAAAAAAAGATAGGTGTTCAAATGTTTTTTCCTAAAACAATTCATAAAAAACAATCCAAACACAATAATGTAAGGTTCATAGAACAAAAATGTAAATAAAATTGGTTTTTGAAAAGTTTATATGTCTTCTTCGGCCTTAAATTTAATGTTTAATCTTTAGTAAAAAATAATTTTACATCAATCGACGTAATTAATTTTAATTACATTCACTAATATATTTGGTCAAAAAATAATTCAAACATATTTGAAACTATAATTTATTTTGATTCCAAATATGAAAACCATTTATACAAGTTCAAATCATAGAATTAGGAAAAATAAATTAAAAATTAACCCCAGAGTTGGGTCAACAATGCATGTTTTTAAAGTAAAAATGATCAATTGTTTGCAAAGTTTTTATATCCAAAATCAGTGATTAATTGGATCAAATTGTAGAAATTGGATGAATTTATAAAAATATAATCTAATTAATCTTTTAAACTTATTTAATAAATAATTTTATTGTATAAATGAATTACATGAAAAATAATTTTTTAATTTAAATCTGGTATTTTTCACTTTCCAAAAAATGAAGTATCTAAGAAAAATCCCAAAAATTCTCCATAATCTCACATTGGAATTATAAAGTAAAAAATTAATATTATTTAATCCAATTTAATTTTTAAATTTTCTTAACATTAATTTCATTATTCTTGATAGAGGCACAATAAAATATGTTCATTCGAGAAAAAATATTTTTAAACATATAAGAACATTACAAAAAATCATATATTTCATTATCAATATATTTTATTTATAAAAAAAATCATAAACACTATTTTAAAATTATTTATTACTATTCATATAAATAATAATAATGTATTGGTTATAATTATTTCATTTAAATAATTATAAAAATAAAATTATGTTTCGTAGAAACATTAGTGTTGCATTTAACATATTCCAGGTTAGTGTTGTGTATATCAAATTCCATGTTGGTGATGTGTAAAATAATCCAAGTCGGTCACATGTGAAATGAATTTTTTACTTATTTCATTTCATAAATTAATTGAGAATATAATTTATTTGAGAAAAAAAGGTCTATAAAAACTAAGTGTGTTAGAATTTTATTAGGAAATACAACTATGCAATCATTCAAATTAGATAAATATTAAATTCTTTTGATATAATTACTATCGATAGATTATATTTTATATTCTTATAGTATAATAATTTTATTAATGTGATCCATAATATGTGGTTCCAAATATGGTTCAATATGTAACACATCTCTTTAAAATTAAGGGATTATATGCTCACATCAAAAATTGTAATAACTTCCTCTCAAGAATATGTTATTTTAATATACAATAGGATCCAATTCATCAGAAAACAAATACAAAAGTAAAATATTTTTATAAAAACTACATTTGAAAAAATAAAACCTCTATATTTTTTAATAGAAAAAACATAATATATTTTGATTAAAAAAAGATTCACTATAACTGTTTTAGATGAAAAATCCTTCTTTAATGTATTATAATATGATTCTACAATTTTAACAAAATTTTAAGATATAAATGTGTGTGTATATTTATAATAATAAAATATATTTTATTACTTTTACGATATGATTAATATATATGCTATCACATCATTTAGAACTAAAACTTCCTCTATAGTAATTGTAATAGTCTGATCATGGTCCCTTGGAATCTTTTTAGTTGATTCCATTCATGTATATTGAATTTATTATAATAACATATCATCCCATTATAATTTAATCATTGTAAATTAATAACTTATGTCTTTAAATTTCAATCGTGGTCTTGTCGACCATTATATTCACACTTGAAAACTCCCACTTCTATCAAGAAAGACCTGAGTTGTTTCTTCCCACCATTATTACAAGTGAGGAATTATACCTTTCAATTATTCATCTTTTCCAAATCCCTTTCTACATAGATATTAGTTTCCTCTTAGACTCTTATTTCCCTTGGAAAATACAATGCCCATAGGACTCATTTATAGTCTTGATATACATTTTCACTGTCACTTTATATAATGAAAATGTGTGAGTGAAAAATTACATTCGAGTTCATGGATTTAGTCCATTAATTAATGGATCAATATTTATTTCTGGATTATGTATATAATCCATAATATTAATTAAATTTTTTTAAATTTATCCATATAATCTACAATGTTTTCCTTTTACTATTATTTTAAATCTCACAATTGTTTTTTCAATATCACATTTTTTATATTTTAGAAAATGCTTCTCAAGGAATATCATCTTAAAATAATTACATTATGTTTTTTCAATATCTATGTCCTTCATAGTTTTTTGATTCAATAACCACAATTGATCATTATCTCCTCTTAGGTGATATACTAATATGATAAACTTTTCCCATTCACTATATCATAATGAAAGAAACATCATCTCTAGAAACTTTACCCACTACTCTGCCACTAATGGATTAGTTGTTCTATTAAAATAAGATGAAATATAACTCTTGGAATGATCCAAAATTATCACACCTTACTGGGGGAAATATATTAATTTATATGGTAGTGGTTATTTATCACAACATATTTAACAACCCTTAAATAATGATAAAAGTCTTAACACAAACACTGATATAATTGATTTATTAAAGTGGGGAATGCCATGTCTAATTATGGGTACTTCCATGATTTTCATTCCATAATTTAAAAATCATATATAAAAAACTAAAAATAAAAATTACATCATGAAAAATACTAAAAATTATTACTTAGATTATATAATTTTCATAAAGTTATTGAAAATATTTTTTAAATATTTTATCCATTCAAGAAATTATGGTAATTTTCAAAGGGTTCTGCATATTGTACATTTTTACCTATGCTCATTTAAATCATGTTACGAAGATTAAAAAAAAATATTTTTCTACCAACTATAAAAAAATTGACCATAGAAACATAAACCCTAGTATTTATTATTATAGTGGTACAAAAAAATGAGATCACATTATACAAGATTTAATAGTTGAGCAGTTAGAAGACTAGACACATTCATAGTCAATAAATAACATTATAATTTTGATGTAAATAATAAAAATATATAAAACTTTATTATTTATCCATGCTTATCCTTAGTCCACATGTAGTATTCCTCTATTTTTACTAGAGAAATAGGTAAAAAATATAAAGGGTGAGATTATACACTCTGAAAGGGGTTATGAAAAATGGAATCAAGCATGAAAAATATATTATTGTAGGAATAAATATTCAATGTTTCAATATAAATTATCACATGGGAATAATATATTCTTAGATGACATAAAAATTAGAATAAACGATAACATGGGTGACAATGATCAATCAAATAATGATGAGATGCATAATTCTAGACCTAACCACCATACATTCAATTCCAAATGCCAAGAAAACTTACATAAAAGGGTAGAAATGCACCAAATACCAAAGATTAATTGTCTCATGAGACCCCAATATACATATAGGGGATATGTAATTTTAGTACCCACCCTTATTATATTATGTTTAATGTATCCATCACATCAAAATAATGGATTACTAATACAATACATAATTTTCCATAGTGAACCTCTTATATAAACATGGTTATGTAATCAATAGTTATCCATATAGAAATAATAGATATTAGAGTTTCCAAGATATCCCTAGTCAGTGTAATAATATGAATATCTTGGTGAATATCTATCAATAAAATAAAAAAACTATAAATAATTCATAATTTGAAGGATGTTACCGTTATCGATTGATAGATAAAAGAGTAATAGGGAAGGTACTATCATTATATGATCTTATTAATAAAGATTAATAAATTAGTATAATAGTTTGTAATGGTAGGAGGCCAATAATTGATACAAAAATCCGCTCTAAAAATTTAAGAGTATGTGATCCACAGAATTGAAATACATTGAGGATACATAATTTTTATAAGGGGGGACTTAATGGTTAGTATTCTTTGTTGCAAAAGGTGAACAAAAGACAAAATAAATTTCAATCCACCATGGACCTAATTGATGATTCCCTAGGTACTTCATCATTATTCTTATTCAAATTTCCTCTAATATAAATAATACGTCTATAATACCACCAATACATGACCAATAATTGGATTTAGATAATAGAGTATATATATATGGAAATATTTTAACATTATAACGACTTATAAAGGTTCCATAATGAAAGGAAATGGTAATATCTCATTTAAATGAGAATAAAAATTTATAATAAAAAAACATGAAAACATTTGATATGGTAATACAATGAAATTGAAAAGGATTACAAAATGGAAATGAAGAGAAAAATTAATAAACTTACCTTGTAAGATAGATTTTTAATTCTTGATAATGTAATCCTTAAAATCATAATAGAATCTTGAGAGGACTTTTGAGAGGGAAATAAAGAAGAAAACAAGGTTAAATAGTTTCTAAGTGAAGAGTAATGAGATGATGAGGAAGTATTTACAGGAAAAGTGGGATAATTATTTAATAGTTTTTGGACAAAGGCTTTGGAAATATAAGTTATGGAAAAGACAATACTATCAGATTTCTCATGGTTTTAAACCATGATACATAAAATTTATATAATGTTGATTATCATTTATATTTTTTATAACTAAAATCTCTTTTGAATATTATTTTATCCATGATAAATAATTTTATTCACAAATAATTATTTTAAAAACCTTAACACATTCTAGACATTATAAACATGATTATATGTTTAGAAAATTTATTTTAATATTTTAAAATACATTCTTTATAAAATGAACAAATTTTTTGGGGATAAATCATTTATATTACTGATTATATTATTTTTATATCACAATGAACTCGTAGTACATTGTATATACACATATTATATATTTTTACCTAAAACATTAGTTGTCCAAGAAAATTCAAAAAAATTCACCATTGGTTTATGTTTATATGATTATAGTTTATTTAAATCCTTTTTATAAATTTTTTTTCATACAAATTAAATTTAATTATTAAATACAAATATTATTATATTTTAAATTCATGAATTTTGTGTAAAAACATAAAAACATTATTTTAATAAATCTTATACAATTTTAAGAAATATTTATTTATTTATATTCTTATTTAATGATTAATATAAAATATTTATAATTATTTTTTATAACTTAAACAAATGATGATATTTATTTTAACTTGATATTTGTATATATATATATATATATATATCTGTGTGTGTGTGTGACACCCTGGTCTAAAACCACCATGAAAACTAGAGTTCTATAAACCTCATGTGTGCATCCCCATATACCAGAGGCTGCCGACTAGCAGAGAAAAACTAATATATATCATAGGGAGACAATTCCCCTGAATTAGATTCATTTAAAAGAATCCATGCATCATAGGCATCCCTAAGAATTTGAGTACACAAAATAAACAATAAATCAATATTACTATATAAAAATGACGTTTTAATAAAAAAGATACACTAATCTCTCACTGGAAAAATACCACATATAAAATAAAAAACAAAATAAAATTGGATCTAATACCAACCACAAGCCTCATATAAATACCTATCTCCAATACCCATCACGCAACCCCAACCCGATCCTCTGCACATTAGGTGCCCTATCTTGAAAGAAAACACAAGGCCAACACATTCACTAAGATTCATATGAAGGGTGTGAGCATATAATTTAGTAGGGTATCACAAAGAACCCATAATATAAACCATTATATGTGTTTGTATTCATGAAAAAAATAAATACATAAATAAAAATTATTATCATGTCGTCCTGTGAAAACAAATACACCCTAACCCTCGATGACATACACGCACCCATCAGGTCACTGTGTGTTATCTTAGCTATCATGGTACCCAAAAATACATTTATTAACACCATTAAAAAACCAATTCATATACTCATGCTACCATAATCGATTTCATTACCATATACGAATACTCAAGGTAGGGTGACGTCAAAACCTCAACCCACAAACTAAAGAACCATGCACAATTATACGCTCATGTATCAACACTCTACCTTATATATCAACGTATCTTTCATTAGTATTGTATCACATAACATCACAATGAAGCACCTTAGGGGAGTTTGTTGACCCAATAATTTCAAATAAAGGTTTAATTCATACAAACGACCCATCCCCTGAGTGGTCCTTGACCAAATGCGCCTAAGGGATATGCCCATCAACCACATCCTACATCAACCACAAACCATCCCCTATGGAATTCATAGACCCAATCAAACTATGGTAAGCACAAAATAACTTTAAATACCCAACTACTTTAGAAAATATCCTCAAAATAAGATTACTTCTAGAAAGTTCTATCACCAAGACCCAATCCATCTCAAAGTATGGTTTGGAGACCAGATCCCACCCCCTTTAATTTTTGCACCTATCCCAACATGTGAAAAAAATAGGAACTAAAACCCATTACATGGTTCACCCATCGATTTTAGGGTGATATTCTCTCAAGACTTATCTTCTTTTCTAAAAAAATAAATTCTCACACACCAGGGAATCCACTAATTTGTCTAGACCCCTAATAGACACTACTCATCGATATAATCCCTCACTCGCCACCCTACAATGAAACTAAATCCCATCAGCTCCTCCAACCAGGACCTCAAGGTCTGGTCCACTACCTTATTGAATCCCCTCAACACTCCAAGTACCACTAACCAGGGACTGCCCTAAGAAAACAAGTACTTTCGAACCATGACCTCAATAGGTGGGGACCAATTCCCCACTAAAACCACCTTGACATCCCAGTTCCATCTGTACATTAACTCCCATTTCCCTCAACCGGGTCTTATCACACATATTATAAGGTATATCACTCATCCATTCACATGGAGGAATCCCATATTCTGTATATATTTAATGTTCCATGGGACTTATCCCGCTCAGCTTAAACACCATGGATCTCCTCTATTCTATGAAGGAAGTTCATAAGCACTTGAAATATATCCAGATTTCTTTCCATTTATCACTCATCCTCAAGACCTACATTCCTACCCAATATCTATAGAAACCTAATATAGGCCATTATATATTCCTACTAAACCCATAGATCATCGTAAAGTCCCAAAATAACATAGGTTAAACCCTCAGCCCTTTGCAACTTAATCATCGATAAATCCTGATTCATCTATGGGATAAAGAGAACTTACGCAAATTATAGTAGAAAAACACCCTCCATTTTCATCATGAAATAGTATATGTAGTTCCATAAACCTATAGATGAAACCATGAGATTATGTTGGCCTGAAAACTCATAAATAGGAATGTATATGAGTTTTTATCATCGAGGACACCTACCTAGAACATGGAGTTAACTCCTTGTCGAGCTTAATTATGTCTCGACCAAGCCAAACAAGCCCCATACACATTACTGGAATCTTTTCACACACATGGAAACACATTTAATTAATTATAAAAATATAAATTTAATTATAAAATTTATTAAAATATGAATAAATTCCAAAAAACACAAATACCATCATCTTCTTGCGGAAATTATGAGTAACGATGTGTGAACCATTCCCAACACACCAAAAAATATAATCCATGAAATATACCAAACCATTACACCTTATTTAACAAACAATTTTATTTAATTTCATAAAAAATGAATAAATCCATATATAAATATAGATTTCCTGAAATTACATAAAAACATTAAAACAACTTATCTTAATGTCCTCGATGCATATCGATAAAAATCCCCATCATGCTTGGGTGATTTCACCATGTTCCATTGAAATCATTGCAAAACCTTAGTCAAAATAGAATTGAGATATGGGTGAGTGAATGGAAATCTAAACACAGGGATGTAAAATAAGATACACATTTAAAATCATCCGAAAAAACTTCCAAGTTCCATATCACATCAAGGGGTTAATGGGATGGGGAGGGACAACCGATTTGGCCCTCAGCTGCATGAACCTCATTATAAAAAGTGGGGTGGGGTGGGGGTGACTCCAAAATGGGGCTTCCAACTTTTTTACCAATCCACCTATCATTGTTATTATTATGGATAGATGTTCACACAACGAATCCTTATCCATGTATAGGGGTCCTCCCTCTCCCAACAAATTCATGGAGTGAATGATAGGTTCAAACCATGAATGCACACCTATATTAATCCCTATCCTCTTCTTCATCATTCATGTAATGAACCCACCCCACAAAAATTTATTCATTGTGTGAATGAACTTTCCTGTTGTGAGTGGCACACAACTACTATTTTTAGCAGCCTTCCACCCAAACACACCTCTAACATCCTTATAAACCCCCAAGGAAGAAATAGTGAATCAATGAGCATCCTAAAAATCAATTAATGTCAAATAAATGATTATATTTCCAATTGTAATATTTTTTGTTAAAATAAACACCTCACCAAACCAAAACACAAACTTCTTCTAAAATCAAATGACATATCTGTATTATTGGAATTAAAAAAACAGCCTTAACACTTCTCATCTTAAAGATGTCATGGATGTCTCTATGACTCATTTCACAACAAAAATCAATCTCTAATTATCTAATAAATCACATAATTTAATCTCTAAATAGAAAACATGATTATATTGTGAAAATCTAAAACCCAAGGAATAATATTCACTAGAAACTAAGTTTCATGATCGCCACCATAACCAAAAATGAAAATTTTCTAACCTACAATTGTCTCTCCTGGAATACCAAGGTGCCTTTACCTAATTCATCTTGAAGCTTATGGTTCCCCCAGAGAAAATTATATACTCAAAGAATTAATAATTCAAGAAATCTTGCTCCCAAACATAGGAGTAGTTTTCTGAATATTTTTATTGAGTGGTCCATTGATCCTCCAATAGTATTTTCAGAATTTCTCCCAATATAGTTCCTAATTCAATGCATCGAAACTCATTAATGAAAACTAGTAAATAATCATCCAATAGACCTTTTCCAAAAATTATCAGTTTTATGAATTGATGTGTCATCTCATTTTCCAATCCAAATACCTCAACATAAAAAGAAATCATATAATTTTCCATGTGCTTACATCTATGCAAAAAATTGATTCATTGTGAAATTACCCAGTTGGATCACCAACAACTTACGCTGTCCACTATTTTCTCACTCCATGAACTGACACACCATTGATCTGACTCACCCAAGTATCACACAAAATATATCCCAAGACTGATGCCAATACATAGAATTTGACCAAAAAATAATCTGAATTCTATATATGTAATTTAAAAAGGATCCAAACATCATTGGTTCAACCCACAAACTAGTATCATTACCCCACCACAACTGTCACTCAACTAGTGTTACCACACAAGATACCCATCTGAAATTAGGATCATTAAACCATTACTAATAATATTATCTATACATTTGGAGTGCCATAATATTTAACCACTAGACCAAAATTCATTATATCAAAGGTCCATACTCTATCCATTATTGAATGTAAGGACTAGACGTAGCCACCCAATCATACCCAATCACTTGTTAAATACCCCAACAACTAGTCCTGGCTTATCAAGAATGAAATCCACAGGGTTAAATGATCCCACATAAACATGGATCACATCCTCTAAATGCCATTTTACAATCTCCACCATTTGGTTACAGTTACAACACCCCTCAATAATCGACCCAAAATGTTTCCAACGCAACGTATGCATGTCACTCCACATGAGCCACACACAGTCTCTCAACGTCACCCCTGACACATTTTTCAATGTTCATCCTAAATTGATCATGTCACCACTCATTATACAACCTCAATTTAGCCTCGATCCACCATGTAAAATCTACCACTATCAGAAATAAGTTTGGGATACCATGAACATCCACGTCTCACTACTGCAATATCACCACAACACCACTAAAGTTCATCCACAACATGAACCATTTTCAATGGACCCACAAAAGGATCACCCACTAGTCTAAACCTATATTGAGCACTGCACATTCCTAGTGTAGAGTTTCCCTCACAAACTATGATATTTCTATAAAATCATGCCAATGATCACTTTCTTCCTTAGAGAGAGTGATCCACCAAGAAACATCTCACATGATCTCACCCACTATCTACCCCAATCTCACAAAAACCTAATGGTTGTATGATCTCGTGAAACCTAATCACACAACCCAACTCACACTCTCATGAGTCATGTTATGTCTAACCGCATATCTTTTGGATAACCCAATAGTCATTCCCCACTACATGATAGGTTCACTCAAAAATCCAAGGCAATTCACTCATTCAAAGGTTAACCACATGATCAACCGCTATACGAGCATTGTTCCAAATTAAAAGGAATCAATTCAACATCTCATTGTGCCTAAAAAACATAACCATAACCAATATTTATAAAAATAAAATTGATCCTATGCTCCAAAATCAACACTGATACTATGAAATCATCACATTATCTATGTCCCATCCCAAGGCATATCACTCATTCATATATCCAAAACCTCTCTATGTTTTCAAAAAAAATACCTTGTTTTGTTATGTATAATTACAAAATGAAGATATATAAGGAAATTTTATAAATTTTAATGATGAATCATGATGTAACCAAACCTATATCATCATGGAACCAAATACTCTTTCTTGGATCACCCCTCATGCATACCATTCCTCATTGAGTAATTACCAGGACACCAATTCCCATAATGACCCATATTGCATCTTTATACACTCATTGATGAAGTGGATATATTTATATCACTATAAAACACTACATAGTAATATCCAAATGAATTTATTCTTAAAAAAATTATCCATGGTTCAGTTGAGTAAAACACCACCAACAATTTATATAGGAATATATCATATAGGTTTATGTTTACACTTTTGGAAACTAAACCTCTATTTAGAAAACAACCATAGATAAGAACATGTATGTCATTTGAATACTACATTCAAAATTTGATTCAGGAATACAATAATCATCTCAAAGGTACTAGATCAGAAAATCATAAATCATAAATCCCAAAACATAAGTGTATCACTTAAGGTGAAATCAAATTTTCGTATCATAAAAAACCAATAACAACATGCCTACCCTATAAACCGAAGCTTCTTGTCATAAAATTTGTTCTCAATGACCCAATATGATATCCATAATAAGATCTAACACATTCAAAAACCACTTATCAATCAGGTTATGAAATCCTAAAATAATAGAAATCTCTAATACCACTTTGTGACACCCAAATCCATAACCATGTCCAAAATATGAGTAACACACACCTCAAGTTTGCCTCATTGTTTTCAAGATGCTTCTGAATAGAGGTGAGGTACCAATACATATCATAAAATGTGAACTAAATAAAAATAAATTAAAAAAAAAGATAAAAAATAATAAAAAATCCAAAACATCCATAAACATCAAAGTATGTGGAATAAAAAATAGTACAAAAGTTTTATCTAAAAATTATATAGTCATAAGAAAAGAAACTAATTACCCACTAAGTAAATCCCATATACAATATACTCTAAAATTTAAAAAAAATATAAGATCCTATATTCCCAACCTCAAGTAACATCTCAATATCTATCCCTAATACCCATTGAGCTACCCCGGCCTGATCCCATACAAGTCAAGTTATCTATCTTGAAGGAAAATAAAGGGTTTGTACGTGAAACATGATTGAAATGAAAGGTGTAAGAATATAACTCAATAGGGACTCACAAAGAACCCTTGATATACTCTTTCATATGCATGTTTGTGGATGTGAAAAATATAAACACATTAATAAACATTCTATTTGTATTATCTTGTGATAACAATTCCACCATGACACTTGATGAGATAAACACAACATTCAGACCATCGTGTGCTAACCAGGTCACCATGGTGCTTGACCATACCTACATTAGTTACATTATAGAATCCAATAACAGCCTCATAACACTATTACCAATGTCCAACTTATAATTAATGACTTAATTTAGGGAGACATCTAAATCAGGATCCATTATCTGATAGAGTAGGGAAAATTAATATGTCCATGTCTCGACCGACTTCATTTTCACTCCAGGATGGTTCCATCCATCTCATCTCACATCTCATCATGACTCAAACCTCATGGGTGGTCCTTGACCTAATCCTATTGAGGAAATTACTAATTAATAAACATGTGTGATCCCTATATCTGTTCCTCGACCAAAGATTCCTTATGCAAGTATCCATCATCTACATTATGCATTGAGACACAACCCAACCTAGAGGGTTGTCATAGAACCATGCCTACTAAGAATTGTATTGTTATCTCATGACCCGAGCATACAATAGGAATGGTTCTAAACCTTAGCCTACTCTAAGAAATTTCAGTCTCCATTAACCAATAATTCTCAATCATGGAATGGTTAGGAATCAGGATCCCACTCCCCCTCTGGGCCCATCTCCTATCACCAAACATGAATCACATATAGGGCATCCAACCCCTGAAATAGCTCATGAACTGATCATAGGGAACTAGTCACTTTATATATAGATTCTAATCTGAAATACATATCATCTCATCAATTAGGGCATCCTATTGGTCTTCCGAAATAATCATTTTATTTTCTCATCGATACCATCCGCCACCTATCACCCTATGATGACACTATATCCCATAGGATCCTCTTAAACAAAACTCAAGCTCTGGTCCACTACCCCATCAAAACCCCTAAAAGATCTAGGTCTTGACACCCAAGTATTTTCCGAATAAAACCCATTCTACCCAACCTTTTCCTCAATATGCGGTGACCAAGTCCCCACCAAAACCCCTTAAAATCACAATAAAAAGTCTTAAGGAACTCCCCCGACCAACACATGGGTCTTATCACACATATCATAAAAGAGTACACTAATACCATTACCTGGAGTAAACCACACTCAATCATATCGGAAAATTATCAGACTACTTATCCCACTCACCCCACACATCAAGAGTCTCCAACCCCCTCGGGTGGATGTTCCTAAACACTCATATGAGATATGTCCATCTCGTTCATTATCAGTCGACCTAAATCCCTTTATTCCTAATTAATAGCCATAGGAATAGAGAATATACATTACAAATTTATAATAATTCCATAATACCTTCCCAAGTCCCTAATCAAACAAAACCAACACCCTCACCCCTTGGAACATAGTCATCAAGTGATCCCAATTAATCAAGGAGATAAATTGAACATAATCAAAGAATATGAGGCCCAAGTCCTCATATTTAATCTTCACAAGTCCCATATAGTCTCCTAAATCTATGTAAAAATATTTATAATTATGAAGTCATTAATTATCATAAATATACATTCATAGGAGTTTTTATCATAGGGTCCACCTACCATGAACATAGAGTTAACCCCTCACTGACGTTCTTCGAGCCTAAACCAATCCGATCAAGAAGTTTCCACACTCTTGGGAACCTATCTCAGGACAATAATCAAACATAAAAAATTTAAATCAATTATAAAAAATTATACGATTCAATTTAAATAATAATAAATTCCTGAAACCACATCGAGGGTTATCCAATTACTAAAATTGTGATCAATGCTTTGAGAACCATTATCAACACACTCTTGAATTTAGGCCATGAAAAATCCCCAACCATTATGAAATATTAAATTGAAAATTCCATTCAATTCATTCTAAAACTAGAAATAAATAAATAACATGATGTAAATCTTTAGAAATAACAAGCTATTACAAGTATACATCACATCGATCTATCCACTACCTAAGCCAAGAAAAATACCCATCATGCTCGGATGATTTCACTATGATCAAATGAAATCTTCATGAAAATATTGCAAAAATCAAAAAAATGATGAGTAAGTTGAAATATAAAGAACACATTAGAGATAGAGAATCACTAAAAATCATTAAAATAATCCATAAATACGCACCCACATCAATGAGATCATGGTAGGGGGAGGCACAACCACATCGGGCCTCTCGGATGAATGCCTCAACCTAAAAATTAAATGGTGGGGGTGAATTTGAAATGGATCATTGTTATTTTTTTAAAATATCCCTGAGATTGTTCATAGTGTGAGTAGGGGTACACACTGTGAATCCTTCTCTAGGTAGAAGGTTAATCCCTCCACCTGACACATTAATGGAGTAAACTGTAGGTTAAAAATAAATGAACATGATAATTAATCCCTATACTCAAATTTTCTATTCATATACTAAACACACATAATGAAAGTTCATTCATGGTGTGAATGAACCTTCATGTTATGAATGGCCTGCATCAACCATTTCTAGTATCCCGACCACCTAACCCATACTCTGACTTCCTCTCAAAAACACGAGGAGACAAAAATGCTTGAAACAACCTCCAAAAACATTATTGGTCGAAATATAAATTTTTGGATTCCCAATATGACTGCTCATTCAAAAAAAACCCAAACCAAACAACAATTCAAACTTCCAAAAAAAACTGATGACATAGAAATCCACAATCTGTTATAAACATTCCACTATAATGCTTCTCATCCTTGAGAAGTCATGATAGTTCACAAAATACATGTACTCACCTACGTCAGTCACCAATTCAACAGGAAAACACCTTATTATGTATCTTAATAAAAAACATTCTTCCATAGCATGAATCCAAACACCAAGGTGCAATATTCACCCAATTCCAAGCCACCCACTCAATACCAATGCCAACATCAAGATGGTTCTCACTGAAACCTGTCTCTATGATGGAATCAAGGTGTCCTCACTTGATTCCTCCTTATGATTATGGTTCTCCCCATAATAATTTTATACTAAAAATGACCTTTTAGAATCCATGGTTCTCCCCATCATAAGAATGGACTATAGAAAATGATCTTCACATGGTCCACCTTTATACCAAGCATGTTTCAAGGTATTATATTGATGTAGTTTCAATTACAGCACATTAAAAATCATATATGAACACTAGTCCATCCTCTTATGATTGAATTTTCTTAAAACACATAGTTTAAAAAAATAATGAATTATAAAAACACCCAATCATGATACTTGAACCTTAAAAAGGTATCATAAATTCATCCAAGTTCCCACACCAAATTTAAAACACAAATCCTACTGTAACTCCCCAATTGGATAGTAAAAGACATTAACTATTCATTATTATATCAACATGAGCATCAACACACCAGTGATCTAAATTTCCCTCAGATCATTCCAAAACCTTCTTGAGCATGATGCTAAAATAATAACTTAATAAAAACAACATATGAATTTAGAATCTAGTATATATAGAGGAATTTCATATCATCAAATCCAACCAAATTTTGTAATTCTTATACTACCATGATTATCCCTCAACTAGTCATTCCATACTGATGAATCATTCAACATTGGGGTCCTTAAACCATGACTTACAATATTCTACATACCATAAAGGTTTAATTATAATCCTCTACCATGACAAAAACATAATCATAACCTACCAAACCAAAACATATGATCTTCCTGGTCCACACTCGGTCCATTATAGAACAAAATAACTAGACGTAATCATCATGATCAAACCTTGGGGATAACCCAAGGAATCTTCATCTACTCCTTGCTCACTAGGAATGAAATCCTCAATGTTCAATGGTCATTATCTGTGTGGAACACATCCTCCAATTTCCACTAGTTTGTTCCCCTCCATATGGATTCCCTTACACCACCCCTGGAGATCTATCCCAAAATGGTCCCAACACTGCACTCATGTGTCACTCCTCCAAAGACACATTATCCCACCAAGTTTCCCCTAACACTATTTTCAAGATTTATCCAATATTAGCCATGTCACCACAGTTGGTCCATAAATGATATCACATCTCACCATTGAGGTACATCTACCACTTTCATAAATAACTCTGTGAATGCATGAGCACACACATATAACCACTGCACTACCACCATATCATCACTTAGGTTCCTCCAAAACTCAAATCATTCCTAACATACACAAATGAATCATATTCACCAACCCAAAAATCTGTTAGTGACCATGCCTAATCGACATTTAATTTCCATCACACACAAATACTTTTATGAAAAGCCACATCATTGAACACTCTCCTCCTCAGGAAAAGTGATCCACTGAGAACCTATTCATAGGTTACCCGCTACTATCTACCTCAATCCCACTTGAACCCAATGTTTGAAAAATCTTGTGAAAATAGATTATATCACTTAGATAAGACACATTACATTCTTTCTAAACCTAGATCATGTGCCTAACCCACAGAGCATGCCCCGCTACATGTTACATTCACCATCTACCCATGGAATATCACTCATTCCAAGGCTATCCACCAGATTACCCACTACATGGCTGTCATTCCAAAACCAAAGTGTATAACCTTTCACCCACCACACCTCTAAATTAATAGAAAACTAAACATTTTTAGACATCTAACTAATCTTTCTTATGAAAAACTACCATAAAAAAAAGATAAACTCATATGATCTACATCGAAACCTTAGGAATATCATTCATTCCTTTGTTTACCACCCCTCAGGGTTCTAATATAGCCACACAATTCATTTATGTAAAATGAAACCAATTATCTATATGGTAAAAAAAATATTGGTTCTTTTTGAATAATTATTTAAGTAAACATACATCATCATGGAAACAAATTCTCATCCTCAGATCACCCCTGAATCATATAATTCCTTCATCGTGTCATTACCAGGGAACTATTGCTCATAATGACCTATGATGGGTCTCAATACCACCGTTTATGAAGTGAATATATTTACACAAGAAAATATTACCTCACTATAAGATCTACATTAAAATACATTAGAAAACACTACCGAATTGTTTAGTTTAGTAGAGTTCAAAAAAATTTATATGGAAAAATGATTTTTAAGTTGTTACCAACACTTTAAACAACTAAACTTCTAATAAGATAACAACCACATACATGTACACACATGTCGTAAAAATTTTGTGTCCCTGCCATAATGAATTATCAAAAACCACTTTTCATTAGACCAAGATAAAAAATTATAATTCATAAATCCCCAAATTCATGTTCATCACCCAAGGTGAAGATGTACAACTACAACATAAAAAAGAATAACAATTAAATTCCATGATAACATGGACATATTATAAAAAAGGTTGTTGTCAACACACTAGTTTGATATAGAGAAAAATATTCAAAATATTTATTAACCACTTGTATAACATCTACCCAAATCATAAAACCAATTAAATCTCTAATACTAGTTTTTGACTCCCCAATATAGAACCACTGTTCGACCTAGAGTTCCACACACATATAATATGCCTACCCATACACCAGAGGCTATAGAATTGTGGTGAGGGCCTAATTTATATCATGTAGAGCCTATTACCTTGACTAAAATTTAATAAAAAATTAGAAAAAATATCCAAGAATCATAAATATCTATAAATATCAGAGTATATTAAAAAATAAGACATCAATGCTCTATCAGAATGACGCTATCATTCAGTGTATATGCTGATCACTACATTGTATAATTCCATATAAAAGATAACAAAAAAACTACAAGAGGATTTACTATAATCCCCAAGCCTCATCCCAATCCCTATCTCTAATACCAATCGAGTTTCCCCTTCCCGATGCCCTAAAAATCTTAAACACTTTTCTGAAAGTAAACCCAGGTTCTGCACACCCAATGAGATGTCCGTGCATGGTGTAAAATTATAAATCAATAGGGTCTCAACATGAATCCCTATGATATACCATAATATACATGTTTATTCTTGAGTAAAATAAATAAATAAATAAATAAAACTTATCAAGAGGTTTTTGTGTGCTACTGAGGCCTATATGAAACTCACTATAGTCCACAGGTCCCACAATCCACTGTGTTGTAATTAAGTGACTATAGTAATTGAACAAACCTACTTGAGGACCATATATGAATATAATCATAATGTAATTTAACTGTAACCAATTCTCAGCCTATAACCAATTATTTAGGTTTAGTCAATATCGAAACCATGACCCACTACCCAAAGAAATATGGAATGATCATATGTCCATTACTCCACCCAATATTTCATCATTAAATGAAGGGTACTTCATTCTTGTCTCACATAAGACTATGTATCAACCCCTTAATTGTGTTCCTTGAACTAGGCCTCTCAAGGAAAGGTCTAATTCATGCACATGAACCGATACCCCTGATAGGCTGTTAACCAAATATTTACCATGGAAAGGTCCACCATCTATATCATACATAATACATTGACCGATCCCCAAAGGTTATCCTTATTCGAATCCTATTAATTCATTATTCAACTAGATCATAACTAAATCCTACTCTAAGAAACATCCTCATCCCAAGACTACTCTTGTAAAGGTCAACCACTATGAAACAATCTTTCTCACCCAAGGTAAGGTATGTTCTTTGGATTCTACTTCTTCTCGGGGTCTATCATGTAGAACAACACCATTGTGAGTAAAATCATTAAAACTAATAAAATACCTTGATGATTGAACCTTGAGTTCACAAGAAAATCCTATACACTGATAGTTCAACAGTGATATATAAAACCAAAAAACAATAATTCCCTTCTAATATCAAAGAACCAATATTAGGAAGTTAATTACCACAAAATTAACAATTCAGAGTTGAATGGATTTCATAAAATAATCATAAAAGAAAAATAGGATTAATAGGAACATTAGACTAGATAAAAAGTATTTTATTTGGTTCAGAATTTTGTCCTATATCTAAGGGAGAACACTGAAAAATCATTTTATTACTAGAATTATAATAAATAAAAACACTATCACTCACAATACTATATTAAAATTTTTCATAGTTTAGTATAGTAAAACCTCTTTAAATACCCCACATTATATTTATATAAAGTCTTTCATGTAATCTTATATTTCACTACCATATGATAATTATGATCAACCATCCATTGAATTATCATTTTATATGAGGATTCTTATAACTCAACTATATTAGCTAGTTCACTATTAAGCATTCCCAAAGACTAATATGTACTTAAAATGTATAATGTTTTCAAACTTCTAGTAATCATTCCTACATGTTGATGGTTCCTGGTGCCACTATTTTTCCAATAATCAAGTGAAGTAACAAAGACTATAATCTCATTGATATGAACTTTTGGTGAATAAAAGAAGCTTCACAAACCCCAAAATATTGTACTTGAACATTTCTATAAGGAACTGCTATGGAATCCTCCATAACTTCAGGAAAAATAATTCATTTTATGAACATGTAGTATTCTCCATACTACTTTCTTATAGTGGAGTACCATTGAGAGAAAATTCCAACTCAACCCCTCTTATATTAGTACATTTATGATTTTTTAAGAAGGATTTTTCTTTAATGGGATATTCTATATCTCTAACACCTTATCCTATATCAGATTTTAGATTAAATACAATTTCATGTCAATGTGTTTCATTATGAAATTAAATGACGGGTTCTTGGAAATGTAGATGACACCCTGACTATCAAAGAATAACAATCCCCCTTTTGATTATTTACCCATATCTTTCATGTATAACTTTAACAAGGCACACTCATTTTAAACTATTGTATTCTGTACATACTTTTCTTCTATAGTAGACACGTTCAACATGGGATCTATCCTTAATATACAACTTATCATTTTCCCACCAAATGTAAACACAAAACCTTTTTTGGTTTTTTTATGTTTCCTAATCACCAAAAAAAATATACAGCAAAAAATATTTTATAGGGACCATCTTCGCCAAATCATACTACAAATCCATTCAAGTATCTGATGATCCATTTCATAGTTTCCAAATTGTGCTTCCCTAGATTAGACATGAATTGAATTACAACTCAAACCAAAAAGTCAATATATAGGTATGTAAATATCATCACATACACCAAGATTCCAATAGATGAAGAATATAGAACTTTCATCATCTACAATAACTTATCTTCTATTGAAGGTAGATGCACCTAGGATAACTTGAAGTGTCTATCAAAGGTAGTTCCAACATATTTATATCCATCATTAAAAATATCTCAATGATATTTTAGATGTATTTTTTCTAGGATAACACTATAATACCATATTTTTTATCCCTTTCAATCCTCATCCCAAATATTTTATTATGTTGGCCAACATCCTTCATTTTAAATCTTATTGAGAGATTACTATTCAGCTACTGAATCTATTGGATCTTCAAACTAGCTAAAAAAATTTCACCCTTATAGAATAAAAATAGAATGAAATTCCTATCATTTAAAATAATTCAGTAACATAAATGATCTTCATTTATACTTTATAAAACCTCTTCAGTCATGAATGAATCAAAATTATTGTTCCACAGAAGAGGTGCATGTTTCAAGTCATATAAACTTCACTTCAGTTTCCAAATAGGGTCGTCGTTCTAATTTTCTATAAACCCAATAGGATAATCCATGATGATTTAATCCATCAAATTAACATTTATAAAGAAATTATTTAAATCCATTTTCTCTATGTTTAAACCATCAAATACAAAAAACAAAACATTTTTCAAATTATAGTACATTTTTCTAGCTGTGAGAATATTTTCAAGAAATGAATTCCTTACCTATGTTAGAATCCTTTCACCACCAACCATTCCGTGTATCCAATAATTTTATTAGATTAATATTTTAAATGATTAATCTATTTTTGAAATGTTTTCATTTCCAATTTTGTAGTTCTGTAATCAAACAAGTTATATTAATTTTTTTTTGGAATTCATCTCCACCTCCATAGACGACTCCCACTACTTTGAGTAACTGAGAGTTTCTACCACTTCTAGAAATTTGGGTTCTACAAAATCTATTAGAATTAATTTTTTTTCTAACCCATACCATTGTACTAGTCACATAAATTTAAAGGATATTCCCATAGTTTTTTCAACATTCTCCAGAACATTAGTTTCTGATGCCTGAACAAATGCTGCTCCTATTCCAGGTTTCCATTATACTATATATTTTCAGTATACTTTTTATATTATAATTAACTGTAGAACATATTCAGTATTAATTATTTTTCATTTATTTGTGATAAAATTTGGATTTATTGGAATTTTTGAATTACCAGTGCATCCTTATAGATCGACATGTACTTCAATAGTTGACCTATTTCCCTCAACATTAGAATAAGAAATGTTCCTTTTTTATCCATAAGATTTTTTCACATAAGATTATATATTTTCATATGATGATATTCCATTTATCATCAAACCAAGATAGGTATAATAAATCTTCATTTCTGTATCCTATAAAATAGTATTTTGATTTTTCCTCTAGTATACCACATTCCATTGCATAAACAAGATCATAGGAAATGAAACATATAATTTTTAGTTGTGTAAATTTTGATATCAAATCACACCGTAAATATGATGGTATATTTTTCCCAACTATAGAGGCTATGAATTTGTTCAAAAATTAAAATATTTTTTGAATTTAATCCTCCATGATAGTGGTGGGCATATCCAAGTGCACACATATGCATCTAGCCTTCTATATCAATGTATGGTTCATCCTCTCTATAATTCCATTCATTTTGGGAGTTCTATATACTGTTATCTAAAGCCAGATACCCTTACTATGGTAGAAATTATTCAAATTTATACCATTGTATTCAAAAATATTATAGGATCTTTTGCACTTAAATTTACAACCGCTTTCCCACTCCACCAGGGATTTACACTACACAATATAGTCAAACTGATCAGATATGTTTTTAAGAAAATAAAACCACACCTCCATTGTGGAGTTTTTAATGAATTTGAAAAATAATACAATGCTATATGATATTTAACTATGGTAGGGCCCCAGATAGAAGTGTGAACAACCTCTATATTTCATGATTTCAGCTTCGGACCATTCAAGTTGAATGAAACCCTCTTTTTTATTTCCAAGCACTATGGTCTCACATGTATTAATAGTTTTTAGTTAGCATTTATAATTCACTTTATAGTTACAAATTTCACATAATTACCACTAATTTGAACATGTTTATAATTACATAACATATTATTTTTATAGTATCTATATTCTGGCCATTGTACTCCCATATAAACTTTTGGTTAGATAATGGGTCCTATGTTTTACTCCTATTTCCACAACCATGGATCCTAGAGTCCTGTAAGATCCCATTTCTGCATGAGTGTTTGAATTTGATTTGGAACTTTAATTAAAAATTAATGTATAGTTTATATTTTAAATATATAATTGAAATAGAATTCCAAGGGGTTCAACCTCACAAAATATGTGATTTGGGCGTGAAACGAATGTTGGATGGAAGGCCACAGGAAAATGATAATACCAGAGGGAAACCAAGCTTTTCTAGCTACAATATTTAGATACCAACTAGTCTATGGGGAAGGAAGTATCTTGGTACAACTATAGGTTCTACTAAAAATTCAATGTACCTCTATCTACTAGATGGTGGAGTTAAAATGGGAGAAAATTGCATTACCCCCTTCAGATTATTAGGGGGATTCCCCAGTTTCCCCCTCTCACTTTCCTCACATGGACAAGGGGTTTATCCCCTAAATTCTCTTTCAATGGATAGTTGATTTTTTTGGGGTTTTTAGTGATTTATGGAGGTTCAAGTAATTTATCAACACCAATTTACCTTCGTTTACCTATTACTCCATTCTTTACTAATTTCAATTTCCTATAGGCCAGTGTTTAAGGATGATTCCTATAACACATTGATATATATTTTTTAATTTCTTTCAAAATTTAATATAATATTTTCTATATTTTTCACGAAATGAATAATCAATTTTATCTTTTGTTATATGAAAATATAAGCTATTCATTCACTACATGCATTATTGGAATATCATTCATTATAAATGACACTATGTTTTTTTTTTCAAAAACCATGATATATTATTAATATAGTTTTCAGAACACAGTCGTTATAACAAACTCATTAATCATATAAATATAAATAGAAAAAATAATTTTTAAATATATTTTATAATGGTTTTATATAAATAAAACATATTGATAAAATGATTCCTAATTTTTTGAAAAGTCATTATAGATTCTAAAAATACAATTTTCTCAAAAAAATTATTTATTTTTCTGAACAATAATAAAATAATGTTTTGAAAATTTTAGAAAAAAATTATAAAATAAATATAATTTTTTAAATAATAATTTCATGATTATATAATGGTTATCTGTTTTGGATTTTTTTGAATATTTAATTTTTTATGAATTGTGAGAAATAGAAATTTTTAATTGAAAACTGGATTTTCAATTAATTAATTTATAAATTTAATTTATATTTAAATTTGTTTTAAATTAATATTATTTCAATTATGAATCCATTAATCCAATTCAGGTAATTGGAATAAAATTTTTATAGAATATTGATATAAAATCATTTTAAATTTCAGGATATTTTCTTTTTAAAACCCATATTTCTCATCACCTCTGTGAGATTAATTTTAATTTTTTTTTCAACTTATGTGAATTGAATTTGAAAAAACGTATTCTATATTTATTATAAGAAGAAATTATAATTTATGGTATGGTAAAATTAATTTTCGACCAAATTTATTAGTGAAAATAGTAAAAATAAATTACCATGGTTAAAGTAAAAATGGGTTTACCATGGGTTAAAATAAAATAATAAGGATTATAATAAATAAAATTTTTTTAAAACAGTTTTAGCTATATTTCAACAATTAAATCTATCCTTATTTATAATTTACCATTATGGACACTTAATATATATGAAATATGTGGGAGAACATATTTTTTTTTCAAAAATACAAAGTGTGTCCTCTCCCCCACTTATAAAGGCCGAACCTATCCCCTCTTCTTCACAAATTAAAACCATTTTAATTTAAAAACACTATACCCAAATAACTTCTCAACATACCTCCTCCCATAGTATAATCTATTTTTTTATATAATTACATCAAAGGAAGGATTTTACATCAAAACTAAGGAGGATACATAAATATGAGGTAACATTCATCCACAAGTGTTTTGTTTTATTTTTTCATCCACCTCCTTAAATTATTATTATAACATTATGATATAATAATAAAAGTATAATAAATATACTAATATATTGTTATTTTTTTAGAATGACCTACAACCAAATCCACTTCCATGAAATGAGTTATGAATTCATTGTTCGTGTGAACGGTGGACCACCACCTCATAAATTTGTGCCATTAATGTTTTTACATTATCACCTATAAAGGATTTAAATAATGAATTATTTATTGTTTATATATTATATTTATGATATTTATTATGTTTTTGTGATTTTAAAATTATTATATCCGACATAAATTCATACGCTTCAATTTGTGGTAATATAATAACATTGATCATGTGTACGGAAAACTACCACCTTGCAATGTGATGTGATTAATTCATTGTTTACATTTATTATATGAAATATTGGATCAATTTAAATATGAAGTATATTTTAAATACTAATGACTATATAATGATAATATAACATTTATTTTTTTCTTTCAATTTGAAAAGAAAATGGATACTGTGTTAATGTGTACACACATTATACCATCTCCAAAAATGGTGTATTTCATTACCCATCACAAAATTTTATAGTTTATTATAAATAAATATATATTTAATATATATGAAATTTATATAAAGGTTAAAATTATTATTATTATTGAACAAAGATCAATGTAAGATGATAAATAATAACAAATCAAAACATATATGAAAAACAAAGCGGTTATTACCCAAAATACAAATTTAACATGGAATTGTTAATAAAAATGTATTAAAATCTAATGATAAAAACATATATGATTAGATATATATATAAATAACAAGTTAATATATGTATTCAAAACAGATATCTATTATAATTTTGTTTTGAACTAGAATGATGGATGTCAAGACTTATGGTAAGGGGATTTATAGTATCATTTTTATTTTTGAAATACTTATGCCACATTCCCCACTCATTTCTTTTATGTAGTGAATATAATTACCAATTAAATGATATATCATTAATCCAACTAATTTGAGGGTAATTATTGTTTGTATGTATGTTATTCTTTCACGGGTCTTATAATTAAGAAAATACTGAAGTTGTAAGATATTTTTATCTCAATTTTGACTTCTTTGTGAAACATTCCATATTCAAAACCAATTTATTTATGTTATTTATATAATTACCATGATTTTATATTTTGAAGATTATACTAAAAATTATTGGGATTTACGTATCCATTTCACGATCTCTTCTTCTTGGGGTTTATTGATTAAAATTTTACAAATCACTAAGGTATTTTTTCACTCAATTTTTGTTTTTTGAGAAACATGTTAACTTGTGCTCCAATATTATATTAAGAAGTGTATATATAGAACCTTTGATGAGTAATATAGATAATTTATTTATGCTCATGATATTTTATTTCCCATTTAATGTTATAATATCATGGGGATTCTGTTTCAATATAACCAAATTGGTAATAGATTCATGTTGTAATCCCATTATTTATCTAGATTGTTTACGATAAAGCCTCAAATTTTGACTTATTTTGATCCAACTATCAATAAATATAATAAATTTTCTTATACTTTGATTATTAATTATATTTTAAAGTTATTATTCTTTTTTACTCTTTTTTACATAATATAATTGATAATTTTTCTAAAGAAAGTACAACTTTATTTATCTCTTAAATCGGAAATCTGTTTTCCTTCAAAAAAAGATTTTCAAAAATTATTTACTATCCTAATACTATTATAAAAGACATTTTACCCAGGTTTCAATTTATTTCCTGATTTTTTTAATGTAATATTCATGTTGTTTTCAAAAACAATGTTTGTTTGGGTTTTACCAAAAACTTGTATAGAATATTTGTTTTTATCATGTCTAAAATGAATAGTATTTTCCACTATCCTAACCACACTATGATTTCAATCCCCCCGTATATTTTTTCAAATATATTTTGAAATTAAATGTTTTTCTTATTATTAGGGATTTTTTTATTTTAAATTAACAATTTCTAAAGGAATCTATTTTGAATATGTTTTTTGTTTTTGCAAATAATTTTTAAATTGGAAACAATATTTTTATCATGAAATATTTTAAATATTTTTTGAAGAATAATTTAAAAGTTTTGAACGTTATTTTAAAAGAAATGGACTTTAAAAATGTTTTAAAATTTTAATTTTTAGAGAAATTTTTAAAATAATCGATCAAAATTATTTCCCAACTTAGATGATACAATTTGATGCAACTTATGATTTTTATTGATATGTCTTGAGGATATCATTATTATTCATTCTCTGAATGGTTTATCTAAAAAACATGTTAATGAAACCTACTTCGTTTTATGGTTTAGTCCATGACATGACTCTAATCAAACCCATTTCTTTTACATGGGTTATTCTATGATAAAATGGTGAAATGATTATAAAACCTATCACTTTTCCATATGTTATGATGTGATGAAATGTTTATAAAACCAATTTCATTTCATGGGTTATGATATGATGAATTTTTTATGACCTTGTAAAACACATAAATATTGGGTTTCATGATGATATGGGAGGGAACTTTATCTCCATTCAAATCATTGGGTATGAAAAGTGTTCTATGAGATAAAATGATACACATGTGGTTATCCCAAACATAGTAAAAGAGGGTTCGTTGGTGGTTATCCCAAAACCAAAAAATACAGAACATGGGTGTTTAACCTAAGATTGATGTACATAGATGGATGGTCATCGAAAGACAATCATGTTATGAATTTCTTGGTCGGTATATTTGTCATAATATTTTATCAGATTATGTGTATACCACAACTATGTTTCTTATTACAATGATATGATCTCATGGATCATGTTCATTAATTAACATATGATTCATGTCTTATGAACTTCCAATATTTATTACATGACTCAAGATTATGATCATCGGTATATGTGGTATGGTTTTCCAATTATACTATCATGTTATCATACCCATATTCTCTTGTTTTGCTTATGTATCTCCCTTATTTACCCTTAAGCTGCATCTAATATCACCAATTCTTATGTTTCCTTTCCACAGGTTATGAAAAATGTTTTTATATAGGATAACTAAAGGGGAAGATCCTTATGGGAGACGTTGAAAATTTTCCAGGAATTTATAATATTGTGTTCCATGTTTCCAAAGGCACTAAACTATTAGGGTCCTTTGATGTTTATTTTTGTAATGTAATGGATATTCGTCTAAAAAATGATATATCAATGTATGAGAATCATTGGTCACTATAATTCTAAGGGAGCATGGTGGAATCGTACATAGATAATGGCTGTTTTTCTCCTCCCTCATAGAGGACGTCCTGAGACGATGTCTGCCAATTTTCGCTCCTTGTTTTGATGATGCCACATAACACCACAATTTTTATAATATTTCTAATGAAATTAAATTAAATTAATTATGTATTCATTGATAAATGATTGGTAATTTTTGTAGGATGATGTTGGGCATCCATTTTGGACTTTCCATGGGTTGTTTATCAATGTTTTGACATGATTAGGCTTTCCGTTGATTTTTAAATGATTTGGGTTAACGTAAATTAAATTAATTAATAAATCATGAATAATATAATTAATTTTGTGATTTTCCCTTGAGTTACAGCCTTATATATTTGGATGGTTGTCGATGATCATGGAATACCTTAGATGAGTATGGAAAATAGAGTATAGACTACTTTAAAAGAAGAAATCTTAATTAAGGTAGGTGGAAATTGGTACTTACATTAAGAATTATTTCATTATGTTATGTGTATATGGACATGTGGTATCAACACCATGAAAATGGACCCCCTGTGATTAAGTAATTTTCTTCAAAATATAATAGTTAAATTTAAATTTAAATTCAAAATTTCCATGACAATATAAATTAAAAAAGAAAAATGTTCTTAAGCCACTGTGGACCTAGAGTACTGGACAAATTCATTGGCCACCAATAGTGGAGGCTTGAATTAATAGTATACTTGTAATGTTGAGAACCTTTGACAAAGGGGAACTATAATGAAATTTAATGAACCTTAGTTAGTGTCCCTTCTATAGATTCCCATAGACATTTCTGGTGGAGGAAAGTGATAAGAATGTAATATTTGGATATATTGGGTCATTTAATGAACATGGGTTAGGTGATTGATCAATCTTTATAGAATTATAATTTAATGAGGGCTTCATTACATATCATTATTGGTTTCCCTATATGGTATAACTTTGGTTGGCCAATAAGGTCATTGCTTATTTATGAATTCATGAAGGTTTGTTGCATTGTGAATGATGATGATATATTTTGGCATTCATCGAACCTTGGATTATCTATTATATTTGGTTTCTTATGGTATACACCTATATGAGTGGTATTTTTTTATGTATTGTAAAATTCTCATTGGGGAAGTCTTTTATTTATTTATGAACACACCCTAGAGGAGGTGTGTTGTTATGTGTCATTAATAGAAAATAAATCTAAGACAGGATATGACTATAATATATGTGGTATAATTCCCTTATCTAAGAAAACTACCATATGGGAGGTCTCTGAATCTAATAGTGTAGATTACATGGACATAGAGATGGTTTTGATTCAGCATAATAGGATAGATCTTCTAGGATCAATCTCTAGGTTTGTGATACTTTTAATAATATTCATGGTATAAGAAATATTTTGAAGGAGAGGTACATGATAATTGATATCTATAATATGAAACGTAGTTCTATTTTTTAGGAGGAGTAGTCATCATGATGTTCTCAACGACACTATAACAAGGTCTGATGTGGGTACGATCAATATGATTTATGATCCTTAGGATGATAATAGTATAGAATATGGTACACAGGTAGGAAAAATCCAAATAATATGCTCAAAGAAATTCTGGAATCAGGATGATGTATGTGTTAGTGTTACTAGTTTTTAATTATTTTCAGATGTTTTTTATTTAATTCGATCATCTCACATTTAAAAATCACTTTTTTATTGGTTGTTTATGGGACCATGTTAGTGGCTCCCAACTGAGTATATACCCACACCCATCTCAGGTACCCACTTTACCTGGGTACTCGAGGGAATTTAAACATATTGTAGGCATATCTTCAGTCATGTCCCAGTGCTTACATGACCGACCAATACTAATAAAAAAAATCCTGATTTTTGGATGTCCTATGGATTGGGTATCATATTGGAGTCTCCAATACTTTTATTTCAATTTTGTCATTTCTTTTTTACTCTATCTATTTGATTAACCTAGGGGTTATTTGAGTTTGTGTGACTCTATGTATGTCTCCTCATCTCATTGTATTATTATAGGATATTTTATTTACCATGTGTACTCAAGTATTTTCCTATTGTGTAAGATACTTTGTTATTTTCATTATGATTTTTCACTTAGACATAGGGAGTAAATCCTCACCATGGAGCCGTTTTAGACTCTTTCTATGACTCTATATCCTTTAGTATTCATTGTAGAATTACTAAGGTCATATGATGAACCAGTGTTTTTAATGTTCATGGGGATATAGGCTTGGAAATTAAAATGTTGTATTTATGCCTTCTTTATTATTATTTTTACTATCCGGTATATGGTAGCTAGAAGATATAAGAATGGATTATAGTATGTGACTGATACTAGGAGGCACATTATGAGCATCAACTCTAGTTGGAATTCTAGGTTACCATGGGTGCAGTATTGATATATTTGTATTATGATGTCATGAATTTTATTTTTTTCACATATTGTGACACACATGATGTTTGGTTTTTTTATTTTTTTGGATTTCCATCACTTTTCTTATTGGAAAAAGGACAATTATTATACCATTTTATCATAAACTATTAAGGAAAGAGGCATATGACTGCATAATTCCTAGTATTTATGGATTCAATGGACATATAGGTGCATAATATTGTGAATTGTATCACCGATGAGAGGCTCAGTTATTTAAAGTTTCATCAATTATTCATGTGGTGTTTTCGAGTACAAAAATTTGGACATGTTTAGCTCAACTATTCCTACATCTATATGTTTTTCCTTTTGATGGTAGTTTATGTGGATCAATGGTGAGATTATTGATGAAATTAATGATGGTATAGTACATTGGTGTGTGTGTTATGTCTCAACCCTAGTGGGTCTGTACAGACACTTGATTCTTTAGTTTTACACCCCTTGTGGATGATCATATTTTATGTTTAGTTATTTAATGTTCCAGTAACGACCACAATATATTTTTCCAAATATTTAGTGGAATTTAATTATACTTAACTAATATGTTGGATTTGATTCCATTGATACAGATTTATTAGGTAGTTATTGTTGATTTTGTCCATGGTGATTGACGAGATTGTGGTTCTTTAGAGGGAAGTCTCATATATAGAATCCCACTGAGAATCAGTGCCCAAGTATGCTGACAAATTAGAATGGGATTTTTGATCCATGTGTGTATGAGACCCATGAGTGGGTGGTGGTTTTGGTTTATGATTGATGAGGTGTGTTTGTAAGAGCATATAGTGAGTTCATTGAATGTTGTATTTGATGGTTTTTTGAGATAGGTGTGAAGATGATGCAAAGATGGATGTGACATTTGTGGGAGACCAGATATTGGGGTTTGTTGGAAAGTCCTATTAACCATAAAGGAAAAAAATCTGTGTTTAGGGGCTTCTGTAATTCAATTTATTATATGGTAAACTTGTGTGAGGGGTTAACTCGGGAATGTGTGTCATTTAGAGACCGAAATCATATGTAGGTGCATCAGGATATGAGATGGTACATGTGAGGTACTATCAGAAATAGCATATGGAAGCTGATCCCTTTTTTATTTATTTTTGGGGTATGTAAATAGATTGATAGAACTTTTTTTATTAAGTATGGATTCATAGAGTTATAATTTCTGTGTTTCAAACTTTGTTAGAATTGGATTCATTCTATGATGCTATGAGAGCATGGGTAGATGATAGTGATTGAGAACAACACTGGATGATGGATTAGAGTGATGTTAGACGAGATTTTAATGACATAGAGCATCGTTGTCCTAGTAGTTTTATGTGTAACTCAATGGTGTGTGAGTTAATTTTCAGTGATTGACACATGCCTATCGTTGGGAATGGAAAAGGAAATTTTATATTCTTAATGTAGTACAATGACTACCATGGTCTTCCCACTTGATGAACTTGTATTTTGTTCAACCACTAATTCTTAATCAACTAATATAATTCTTTTTGTTTTTTAATATTTATTGAAAAAAAAATTTAATGGTTTTAGAAACCATGAAATTAAAATAATAGACTTTAGAATTAAAATCTAGATACCGATGCGGAAGAAATGTAGATTAGAAATAAAGGTCATAGTTATGGGTTTCATAACACATGTTCATTCATTATTTATTTTTTAGTTAAATTCACTTTGATAATTAATTTAGTAATACCTAATTAAGGAATTAATCTCTATTGATTTATTGAGTGTGTGATTTTATCATGTGTCCAACACACCAAACCACACCTCCTCCACTAGTAAAGTTGGGTTACATATCAACTTCGAATATTATTCCTACATGTCCCAACTCCACTATATGGTATTTTATCCCTTATAGAAACCACAAATCCATCTTATGAAGATATTTCTTATGTTAAAAGAGGTAAAATGATTAATCAATGAAAATTAATGGAATCATAAATATTTCTATTGTGGAAGACTTCCGCACCCATGCAATATTACCACATATACCACAAATAGATTTAAAACTATTGAGATTTGAAGTGAAATAATGAAGAACACCATGAAACCTCCCCCAAGTCAAATATTCTATTTAGTCACTTTCCACGGAGAAGTTCATAGAGATCACGATGGAAAGATGTAAGAGAGAGAATTAGAATTAGAGTTGGAAGGCAAAAAGGATGAAAGAAGAAATGGGAAACACTTTAATATATAAGATGATTTTTTAGATGTAAAAGAAATCTAAAATAAAACTAAATTAAATAAATATAAATCCAAAATGTCTCTTGACCTTATCTCATTGGTTTCCTATATGGAATGTGATGGATTGGAATGATTTGATAGGTAATAGGTCCTCTCCTTTTATAGGGAGATTTATGTTCTCCAAATGTTGACATGTTGGCCACCCATTAATTAGCCAATTAACATGTAGACTCCTTCGAGAAATTTCAACATAAATGTGTTGGTAGTAAAACCTGTAAATTTCATATCATTTTTCCATAAGATTTATGTTTTATTATTATTTAATTAATGATTGTTTTCTATGGACTAAGGTTTAAGGAAGCTTCCTTCAAAAATATATCATTCAATGGCCACCTATTTAATGGAAAACTCCATGGAATTTAATAGAGAAACTGGAATAGGTATCCATGTTCTATTCCCAGTGTATAAACTTCAATTAAAGTTGTGTAGACCGAGATGGGCTTCTGTTACGGTGGTGGGGTCTATGTTGTCCGCACGTAAAAGTCTTCACCTGGATTGATTTTTTACAGCCTCTATATGATCGAATCAGCCCCTATTACACATACAAATGTAATGGAAATAAAATAAGGATTCAAAAAAATAACCACTCAATTTAGAATAATATGTTTCCTGAAAAGACTAAAATAACCTTGATGTAAAAATCTGTCAAAAATCCAGAATTACGATTTGTTCATGATTTTTCTCAAAAAAAAATCATAAATAAAAAATTCATCAATATAAGCTCAAATTTTTATTTTGGGATGGTTAAAATAATTAAATTTAATATAAAAAATGTGAAAAATATTATCTCTATCAATTTCCCCACACATAAACCATGCTTGTCCTCATGCATAAAACCCCAACAAGGAATTTATAGGACACCGATGTTAGTAATATTCAAATTCCAAAGTAAAAATATTAACAAATTTCAATGTCAAATAAATAATTCAAAAATACAAAAAAAATATCAATTCAATTTCCAATTTTTTAAAGAAACAATCACATAATGCATGTTACTTTTTCCCATTAATTAATGATGAAACTTCTCCTTTAATTCATTCAAGATTCTCAATGGTTCGAATGAATATTAGGACTAAGGTTGGTAGGATTTTATTCTTCAAATATTAATGCTCAAGGAGGAGTTTTATCTCTTAAGTAAAATACATGATATTAAAAAGTGTAATCAAATTGTCCCCTTCAAATTATGAACACATGCTTCCCCCAAAACTCAATGCAAGGTCATGATCAAAGTAAATCATAATGAATGATTAACGAAACCTCTTGATTTTTTTTTAAAATTTTTATATTTTTTCTCTTTTTTGATAGTTTTTATCTGATTAAACATCCCATCTATCACCAACCCCATACTATTATAAGACCTTCAGTCTGGAAAATGGTGATTTTTGGTTTTCCCAAATTAAAACTCATTTTTCTCATTTTTTTGGTTCTTTTTGTCATTTTTTATTTTTTTAGAGAGGGGAAACAATGAAGTGAAATTAATGATTTTACAACCTTTTACAATTCCCTCAAAAACACCCCTAAATTTTCTTTACAATGTATAACATCCCTTCCACCATGATTACCATCACTTCTATACATTTTTTTAAAATATCATGCAAATACCATGAGTAGGGTAGGAATGTAAAAAAATGGCTTAAAACCAGGTTCATCCCTATAAAGGTCATTCATAGTCTCCATGGGATAAAACATGGATTGAGGTAAATGTGGGTTTTAAGGATAAGATTTTTTCAAAAGATTCATCAATCATTTTAAATGTGGTTTCGTACAGTCATAGCTTTGACAATTTCAAATGCATGTTCTAACAGCTGACATGTCCCAAGATCATTCAAGAAATATGCTCAAGAAAAAATAGGAAGTACATGGTCTAGAAATCCTCTCTGGAATGAGACATATGTTATTAAACAATAAATCAATGCATTATTTATAAAAACAAATTAATTCCAATGAATTTTAGAAAACTAATGAATGAAAAATGGTATGGAAATTTCATTTACAAAAATCAACTAATTTTCTTACATCATGAGTCCCCATTTCAATATTCATGATTAACTTTTAACATTAAATTTTCTATTTTACCCATTAAATATCATTAACATTGAAATCTAAAACATGTAATTATATGATAACTAAAAAAATCATGTCTCTTTGATATGACAAGTAAAGCAATAATTACAGTTTGGGCTTGAAATTCTTATCATTAAATATCAAAACTTGTTTTGGACAAAAATTTAAGGAGTTTAAAAATTAAAAAATAAAATTGAACTCCCTTTTGAAGTAAATATTCAGTCCCCTTGCACTAATTAATGGGTCATCCTATTACCATTTATGCACTTATAAAATAGAATTACTCACTTAAGAACAATGATCATGTCCTAAAATCTCAAAAAGATATGGAGGAGTGGGTTGCATGTTGGACTAATCAAAATATTTAATTTGAAATAAAATAAACCTTGTAATGGTAAATCATGGTATGATCCCCCATGTGGGCCCTAAATTTTTAGTTCCTCCAAAGGGAAGTACCAAATGTTATCCAAAATCCAATGGTGGATGAAGCTTCTTTTATTTGAACCACCACTTGTGGCTTTTCCTAGCTTGTACTTCATCCTTGTTCTTGAGGGAAGATCGATGGAAATAGTACACTATATTATCTCCATTCACAATGAGGTATATCTTTCATGGCGAGCGTAGGATAAAGTATGAACCATCCTCTTATTTGGTTGCTACTTGTGAAACCTTCTTCTCTTCTAGTGCTATCTTTATAGGAGCTTTAATAAGCGATGCCTATGTTATATTTTCATGATGCTCATCTACCTTGATATTCTGATGGGGATCCTCATATTCAGGTTTAGTAATTTTAGGGGGCACCATGTGTTCCTCAATAGTTTCAATTAATTTCTCCTCTTCATGATACATGGCATAATACGAGTTGTCCAAATCAAAAAATTCAAAACTATAAGGGTTGATACTAAAATTAGTTACAATAAATTAAAAGAGTTTGAGTTCAAGAATGCATTATCTTCCTATCTATGTTTGATTTTAATCTCCTCCATCATCTACATTCTACATTGAGACACAACCAAACCTCGAGGGTTGTCATAGAACCATGCCTACTAAGAATTGTATTGTTATCTCATGACCCAAGAATACAATAGGAATGGTTCTAAACCAAAGCCTACTCTAATAAATTTCAATCTTTATTAACCAATAATTCCCAATCATGGAATGGTTTGGAATCAAGATCCCACTCCCCCTTTGGACCCATCTACTAGCACCAAACATGCATCACATATAGGGCATCCAACCCCTGAAATAGATCATGAACTGATCATAGGGAACTAGTCACTTTATATATAGATTCTGATTTGAAATACATTTCATCTCATCCATTTGGGAATCCTATTAGTCTTCCGAAATAATCATTGTATTTTCTCATCGATACCATCCCCCACCTATCACCCTATGATGACATTATATCTCGTAGGATCCTCTTAAACAAAACTCATGCACTGGTCCAGTACCCCATCAAAACCCCTAAAAGATCTAGGTCTTTCCACACAAGTATTTTCCAAATAAAACCCATTCTACCCAACCTTTTCCTCAATATGCAGTGACAAAGTCCCCACCAAAACCCCTTAAAATCCCTATAAATAGTCTTAAATAACTCCCCCAACCCACACATGGGTCTTATCACACATATCCTAAAAGAGTACACTCATACTATTACCTAGAGTAAACCACTATCAATCATATAAGAAAATTATAAAACTACTTATCCCACTCACCTCACACATCAAGAGTCTCTAACCACCTCAGGTGGATGTTCCTAAACACTCATATGAGATATGTCCATCTCGTTCATTATCAGTCAACCTAAATCCATTTATTCCTACTTAATAGCCATAGGAATAGATAATATACATTAAAAATTTATAATAATACCATAAGACCTTCCCATGTCCCTAATCAAAAAAAACCAACACCCTCACCCCTTGGAAAATTGTCATCTGGTGATGCCAATTAATCTATGCGATAATGTGAACTTACTCAAAGAATATGAGGCCCAAGTCCTCATATTTCATCTTCAAAAGTCCCATATAATCTCCTAACTCTATGTAAAAATATTTATAATTATGAAGTCATTAATTATCATAAATATACATTCATATGAGTTTTTATCATAGGGTTCACCTAGCATGAACATAGAGTTAACCCCTCACTGAGGTTCTTCGAACCTAAACCAATCCGATCAAGAATTTTCCACACTCTTGGGAACCTATCTCAGGACAATAATCAAACATAAAAATTTAAATCAATTATAAAAAATTATACGATTCAATTTATATAATAAAAAATGCCTGATACCACATTGAGGGTTATCCAATTACTAAAATTGTGATCAATGCTTTGAGAACCATTATCAACACACTCTTGAATTTAGGACATGAAAAATCCCCAACCATTATGAAATATTAAATTGAAAATTCCATTTAATTTAGTCTAAAACTAGAAATAAATAAATAACATGATATAAATCTTTAGAAATTGCAAGCTACGACAAGTATACATCACGTCGATCTATCCACTACACAAGCTAAGAAAAATACCCATCATGCTTGGATGATTACACTATGATCAAATGAAATCTTCATGAAACTATTTCAAAAACAAAAACAATGATGAGTAAGTTGAAATATAAAGAACGTATTAGAGATAGAGAATCACTAAAAATCATAAAAATAATCCATAAATATTCAACCACATCAATGAGATCATGGTAAGGGGAGGCACAACAACATCGGGCCTCTCAGATGAATGCCTCAACCTAAAAATTAAATGGTGGAGGTGAATTTGAAATGGATCATCGTTATTTTTAAAAAATATTCATGAGGTGGTTCATAGTGTGAGTAGGGGTACACACTGTGAAGCCTTTTCTAGGTAGAGGGTTCATCCCTCCACCTGACACTTTAATGGAGTAAACCGTAGGTCCACACAATAAATGAACATGAGAAGTAATCCCTATACTCAAATTTTCTATTCATATACTAAACACACATAATGAAAGTTCATTCATTGTGTGAATGAACCTTCATGTTATGAATGGTTGGCATCAACCATTTTTAGTATCCTGACCCCCCACCCATACTCTGACTTCCTCTCAAAAACTTGAGGAGACTAAAATGATTGAAACAACCTCCAAAAACTTTATTAGTGGAAATCTAAATTTTTGGACTCCCAATATGACTGGTCATTCTAAAAAAACCCAAACCAAACAACAATTCAAACTTCTAAAAAAAACTGTTGACATAGAAATCCACAATCTATTATAAACTTTCCACTATAATGCTTCTCATCCTTGAGAAGTCATGATAGTTCTCAAAATACATGTCCTCACCTACATCAGTCACCAATTTAATAGGAAGACACCTTATTATGTATCTTAAAAAAAACATTCTTCCATAGCATGAATCCAAACACCAAGGTTCAATATTCACCCATTGCCAAGCCACCCACTCAATACCAATGCCAACATCGAGATGGTTCTCACTCAAACCTGTCTCTATAATGGAAACAAGGTGTCCTCACTTGATTCTCCGTTATGATTATGGTTCTCCCCATAAATATTTTATACCCAAAATGACATTTTAGAAGCCATGGTTCTCCCCATCATAAGAATGGACTATAGAAAATGTTCTTCACATGGTCCACCTTTATTCCAAGCATGTTTCAAGGTATTATATTGATGTAGTTACAATTCGATCACATTAAAACTCACATATGAACACTAGTGCATCCTCTTATGATTGAATTTTCTTAAAACACATAGTTTCAAAAACTAATGAATTATACAAACACCCAATCATGATACTTGAACCTTAAAAAGGTGTCATAAATTCATCCGAGTTCCCACACCAAATTTAAAACACAAATCCTACTCTAATTACCCAATTGGATTGTAAAAAACATTCACTATCCATTGTTATCTCAACATGAGCATCAACACACCAGTGATCTAAATTTCCCTCAGATCATTCAAAAACCTTCTTGATCATGATGCTAAAACATTTACTTAATAAAATCTACATATGAATTTAGAATCTAGTATATATAGGGGAATTTCATATCATCAAAACCAACCACATTCTGGAATTCGTATACGACCATGATTATCCCTCAACTAGTCGTTCCATACTGATGAATCATTCAACATTAGGGTCATTAAACCATGACTTACAAAATTCTAAATACCATAAAGGTTTAATTATAATCATCTACCATGAAAATAATCCTAATCATCACCTACCAAACAAAAACATATGATCTTCCTGGTCCATACTCGGTCCATTACTAAACAAAATAACTAGACGTAGTCATCTTGATCATACCTCGGTGCCAACCCAAGGCATCTGCATCTACTCCTTGCTCACTAGGAATGAAATCCTCAATGTTCAATGGATATTATCAGTGTGGAACACATCCTCCAATTGCCACTGGTTTTTCCCCTCCATACGGATTCCCTTACACTACCCCTGGAGATCTATCCCAAAAAGGTCCCAACATTGCACTCATGTGTCACTCCTCCAAAGACACATTCTCCCACCAAGTTTCCACTAACATTATTTTCAATATTTATCCAATATTAGCCATGTCACTTCACTTGGTCCATAAATGATATCACATCTCACCATTGAGGGATATCTACTACTTTCATCAAGAACTTTGGGAATGCATGAGTACACACATCTAACCACCGCACTACCACCATATCATCACTTAGGTTCATCCAAAACTCAAATCATTCCTAACATAAATAAATGAATCATATTCACCAACCCAAAAATCTATTAGTGACAATGCCTAATCGACATTAATTTCCCTCACACACTAATACTTTTATGAAAAGCCACATCATTGATCACTCTCCTCCTCAGGAAAAGTGATCCACTGAGAACCCAGTCATAGGTTATCCGCTACTATCTAACTCAAACCCACTTGAACCCAATGTTTGAAAAATCATGTGAAAACAGATTATATCACCTAGATAAGACACATTACATTCTTTCTAAACCTAGATCATGGGCCTAACCCACAGAGCATACCCCGCTACATGTTACGTTCACCATCTACCCATAAAATATCACTCATTCCAAGGCGATCCACCAGATCACCCACTACATGGCTGTCATTCCAAAACCAAAAGTGTATACCCTTTCTCCCACCACATGTCTAAATTAACAGAAAACTAAACATTTTTAGACATCTAAATAATGTTTCCTATGAAAACCTACCATGAAAACAAGATAAACTCATATGATCTACATCGAAACCTTAGGAATATCATTCATTCCTTTGTCTAACACCCCCGAGGGTTCTCATATAGCCACCCAATTCATTTATGTAAAATGAAACCAATAAGCTATATGGTAAAAAAATCTTGGTTCTTTTTGACACATTATGTAAGTGAACATACATAATCATTGAAACAAATTCTCATCCTTAGATCACCCCTGAATCATATAATGCCATCATCGCGTCATTACCAGGGCAATATTTCTCCTGTTGACCTATGATGGGTCTCAATACGTCTGTTGATGAAGGGAATATATTTACATAAGAAAATATTACCTCACTATAAGATCTACATTAAAATACTTTAGAAAACACTACTCAATTGTTTAGTTTAGTCGAGTTCAAAAAAAAGTTATATGGGAAAATGATTTTTAAGTTGTTAACAACACTTTAAACAACTAAACATCTAAGAAGATAACAACCACATACATGTACACGAATGTCATGAAAATTTTGTATGCCTGCCATAACGAATTAACAAAAACCACTTTTCATTAATCCAAGATAAAAAATTATAAATCATAAATCCCAAAATTCATGTTCATCACCCAAGGTGAAGACGTACAACTACAACATCAAAAAAAAGAATAACAATTAAATTCCATGATAACATGGACTTATTATAAAAAAGGTTTTTGTCAACACACTAGTTTGATATAGAGAAAAAGATTCAAAAATTTTATTAACCACTTGCATAACATCTACCCAAATCATAAAACCAATTAAATCTCTATGACTAATTTTTGATGCCCCAATATATAACCACTGTTCGACCTAGAGTTCCACACACATATAGTATTCCTACCCATACACCAGAGGATATATACTTGTGGTGAGGGCCTAATTTATATCATGGAGAGCCTATTAACTTGACTAAAATTCAATAAAAAATTAGAAAAAGTAACCACAAATCATAAATATCTATAAATATCAGATTATATAAAATAAAAAATAAGACATCAATGCTCTATCAAAATGACGCTATCATACAATGTATATGCTGATCACTACCTAGTATAATTCTGTCTAAAATATAATAAAAAACTACAAGAGTATTTACTATAATCCCCATGCCTCATCCCAATCCCTATCCCTAATACCAATCGTGTTTCCCCTTCCCGATGCCCTAAAAATCTTAAACACTTTTCTGAAAGTAAACCCAGGTTTTGCACACCCAATGAAATGTCCGTGCATGGTGTAAAATTATAAATCAATAGGGTCTCACCATGAATACTTAAGATATACCATAATATAAATGTTTATTCATGAGTAAAATAAATAAATAAATAAAAACTATCAAGAGGTTTTTGTGTGCTAACCAGGCCAATATGAAACTCAGTGTGGTCCATAGGCCCCTCAGTCCACTGTGTTCTAATTAGGTGACCATAGTAATTGAAAAAACCTACTTGAGGACCACATATGAATATAATCATAACTTCATTTCACTGTAACCAATTCTCAGCCTATAACCAATGATTTAGGTTCAGTCAATATCGAAACCATGACCCACTACCCAATGAAATATGTCATGATCATATGTCCATTACACAACCCAATATGTTATCATTCAATGAAGGGTCCTTCAATTTTGTCTCACATAAGACTATGAATCAACCCCTTAATTGTGTTCCTTGAACTAGGCCTCTCAAGTAAAGGTCTAATTCATGCACATGAACAGATACCCCTGATAGGATGTTAACCCAATATTTACCACGGAAAGGTCCACCATCCATATCTTGCATAATACTTTGACCGATCCCCATAGGCTATCCTTATTCGTATCCTATTAATTCATTATTCGACTAGATCATAACTAAATCCTACTCCAGGAAACATCCTCATCCCAAACCTACTCGTGTAAAGGTCAACCACTACGAACCATTCTTTCTCACCCAAGGTAAGGTATGTTATTTGGATTCCACTCCTTCTTGGGGTCTATCATGTATAACAACACCATTGGGAGTAAAATCATTAAAACTAAAAAATACCTTGATGATTGAACCTTGAGTTCACAAGAAAATCCTATACACTGATAGTTCAACAGTGATATATAAAACCAAAAACCAATAATTCCCTTCTAATCTCGAAGCACCAATATTAGGATGTTAATTACCACAAAATTAACACTTTAGAGTTGAATGGATTTCATAAAATAATCATCAAAGAAAAATAGGATTAATAAGAACATTAAACTAGATGAAAACTATTTTATTTGGTTCATAATTTTGTCCTATATCTAAGAGAGAACACTGAAAAATATTTTTATTACTAGAATTATAATAAATAAAAACACTATCACTCATAATACTATATTAAAACTTTTCATATTTTAGTATAGTAAAACCTCTTTAAATACCCCACATTATATTTATATAAGGTCTTTCATGTAAACTTATATTTCATTTCCATATGATAATTATGATCAACCATCCATTGAATTCTCAGTTTATATTAGGATTCTTATAACTCAACTATATTAGCTATTTCACTATTCAACATTCCCAAAGACTTATATGCACTTAAACTGTATAATTCTTTCAAACTTCTAGTAATCATTCCTACATGTTGATGGTTCCTGGTTCCACTATTTTGACAATACTCAAGTGAAGTATCAGAGTCTATAATCTCATTGAAATGAACTTTTGGTGAATAAAATAAGCTTCATGAACCCCAAAATATCAAAGTTGAACATTTCTACAAGGAACCGCTATGGAATCCTCCTTAACATCAGGAAAACTAATTCATTTTATGAACATATAGTATTCTTCCATACTCATTTCTTATAGTGGAGTACCATTGAGGGAAAATTCCACCTCATTCCCTCTTATATTAGTACATTTATGATTTTTTAGAAGGATTTTACTTTAATGGGATATTATATATCTCTAACACCTTATCCTATATCAGATTTTGGATTAAATACAATTTCATGTCAATGTGTTTCATTATGACATTAAATGATGGGTTCTTGGAAATGTAGATGACACCCTGACTATCAGAGAATAACAATCCTCCTTTTGATTATTTATCGATCTCCTTTAGGTATAAATTTAACAAGACAAACTTCTTTTCAACTATTGTATTCTGTACATACTTTTCTTATATAGTAGACAAGTTCAACATGAGATCTATCCTTAATATACAACTTATCATTTTTCCACCAAATGTAAACACAAAACCTTTTTTGGTTTTTTATGATTCCTAATCACCAAAAAAATATACATCAAAAAATATTTTAGAGGGACCATCTTCCCCAAATCATAATGTCGTATCTACTAATCCATTAAAGTATCAGATGATCCATTTCATAGTTTCAAAATTATCCTTCCCTAGATTAGACATGAATTGAATTACAACTCAAACCAAAAAGTCAATATATTGGTATGTAAATATCATCACATACACCAAGCTTCCAATAGATAAAGAATATTGAACCTTCATCATCTACTATAACCCATCTTCTATTGAAGGTAGATGCACCTTGGATAGCTTGAAGTGTCTAGTAAGGGGAGTTCCAACATATTTATATCCATCATCCAACATTTCTCAATGATATTTTAGATGTATTTTTTCTAGGATAACACAATAGTACCATATTTTTTATCCCTATCTATCCTCATCCAAAATATTTTATTATGTTGGCCAACATCCTTCATTTTAAATCTTATTGAGAGATTACTATTCAGCTACTGAATCTATTGAATCTTCAGAACAGCTAAAAAAATTTCATCCTTATAGAATAAAAATAGAATGAAATTCTTATAATTTAAAATAATTCAGTAACATAAATGATCTTCATTTATAGTTTATAAAACATCTTCAGTCATGAATGAATCCAAATTATTGTTCCACAGAAGAGGTGCATGTTTCAAGTCATATAAACTTCACTTCAGTTTCCAAATAGGGCCCTCATTCTAATTTTCTATAAACCCATTAGGATAATCCAAGATTAATTAATCCCTCAAATTAAAATTTATAAATAAATTATTTAAATCCATTATCTCTATGTTTAAACCATCAAAAACAAAAAACAAAACATTTTTCAAATTATAGTACGTTTTTCTAGCTATGAGAATATTTTCAAGAAATCAATTCCTTAGAAATGTTAGAATCCTTTCACCACCAACCATTACTTTTATCCAATAATTTTATTAGATTCATATTTTAAATGATTAATCCATTTTGAAATGTTTTCATTTCCAATTTGGTAGTTTTGTAATCAAACAAGTTATATTAATTTTTTTGGAATTCATCTCCACCTCCATAGATGACTCCAACTACTTTGAGTAACTAAGAGTTTCTACCACTTCTGGAAATTTGTGTTCTAAAAAATCTTTTAGAATTATTTTTTTGTTCTAACCCGTACCATTGGAATAGTCACATAAATTTAAAGGATATTCCCAGAGTTTTTTCAACTTTGTCCAGAACATTAGTTTCTGATGTATGAACATATGCTGCTCCTATTCCAGGTTTCCATTATACTATATATTTTCATCATACTTTTTATATTATAATTAATTGTAGAACATATTTAGTATGAATTATTTTTTATTAATTTGTGATTAAATTTGGATTTATTGGAATTTGTGAATTAATAGTGCTTCCTTATAGATCGACATATACTTCAATAGTTGAACTATTTCCCTCAACATTAGAATAAGAAATGTTCCTTTTTATCCATAATATTTTTTCACATAAGATTATATATTTTCATATGATGATATTATATTTATCATCACACCAAGATAGGTATAAAAACTCTTCATTTCCGTATCCTATAAAATATTATTTTGAATTTTCCTCTAGTATACCAAGTTCCATTTCATAAACAAGATCATAGGAAATGAAATAGGTAATTTTTTAGTTCTGTAAATTTTGATATCAAATCACACCATAAATATTATGGTATATTTTTCCCAACTACAGAGGCTATGAATTTGTTAAAAAAGTAAAATATTGTTTGAATTTAATCCTCCAAGATAGTGGTGGGCATATTAAAGTGAACACACATGCATCTAGCCTTCTATGTCAATGTCTAGTTCATCCTCTATATAATTCAATTCATTTGTGGAGTTCTATATACTGTTATCGAAAGCTAGATACCCTTACTATGGTAGAAATAATTTAAATTTATACCATTTTATTCAAAAATATTAAAAGATCTTTTTCACTTAAATTTACCACCACTTTCCAACTCCACCAGGGATTTACACTACACAATATAGTCAAACTGATCCGATATGTTTTTAGGAAAATAAAACCACACCTCAATTGTGGAGTTTTTAATGAATTTGAAAAATAATACAATGCTATATGATATTTAACTAAGGTAGGTCCCCAGATAGAAGTGTAAACAACCTCCATATTTCATGATTTCATCTTCGGACCATTCAAGTTGAATGAAACGCTATTTTTTCTTTCCAAGCATAATGGTTTAACAAGTATTAATAGTTTTTAGTTAGCATTTATAATTCACTTTATAGTTACAAATTTTATATAATTATCACTAATTTTAACATTTTTATAATTACATAACATATTATTATTATAGTTTCTATATTCTGGCCATTGTACTCCCATATAAACTTTTGGTTAGATAATGGGTCCTATGTTTTACTCCTATTTCCACAACCATGGATCCTAGTGTCCTGTAAGAACCAGTTTCTGTACGAGTGTTTGAATTTGATTTGGAACATTAATTTAAAATTAGTGTATAGTTTATATTTTAAATAGATAATTGAAATAGAATTCCAAGGGGTTGAACATCACAAAATATGTGCTTTGGGCATGAAACGAATATTGGATGGATGGCCACAGGAAAATGATAATACCAGAGGGAAACCAAGAATGTATAGCTACAATATTTAGATACCAACTAGTCTATGGGGAAGGAAGTATCTTGGTACAACTATAGGTTCTACTAAAAATTCAATGGCCCTCTATCTACTAGATGGTGGAGTTAAATAGGGGAAAATTACATTACCCCCTTAAGATTATTAGGGGGATTCCCCAGTTTCCCCCTCTCACTTTCCTCACATGGCCATGGGGTTTATCCCCTAAATTCTCTTTCAATGTCTAGTGGATTTTTTGGGTTTTTTCAGTGATTTATGGTGGATCAAGGTATGTATCAACACCAATTTACCTTCATTTTCCTCCTCCTCCTTTCTTCACTAATTTTAATTTCCTATAGGCATGTGTTTAAGGATGATTCCTATAACACATTGATATATTCTTTAAATTTTTTTATAATTTAATATAATATTTTCTATATTTTTCACTAAATGAATAATCGATTTTATCTTTTGTTATATGAATATATAAGGTATTCATTCACTACATGCAACATTGAAATATCATTTATTATAAATGACACTATGTTTTTTTTCAAAAACCATGATACATTATTAATATATTTATCAGAACACAATCGTTATAACAACCTCATTAATCATTTAATATAAATAGAAAAAAAATTATTTTTAAATATATTGTATAATGGTTTTAAATAAAAAAACATATTGATAAAATTATTCTTAATTTTTAGAAAAGTGTTTATAGATTTTGAAAATACTATTTTCTTAAAAAAATTATTTATTTTTCTAAACAATAATAAAATAATGTTTTGAAAATTTTAGAAAAAAATGATAAAATAAGTATAATTTTTAAATCATAATTTCATGATTATATTATGGTTATTTTTTTGGATTTTTTTTGAATATTTGATTTTTTGATGAATTGTCAAAAACAGTAATTTTTAATTGAAATCATGAATTTCAATTAATTAATTTATAAGTTCAATTTATATTTAAATTTTATTTAAAGTAAAATTATTTCAATTATGAATCCATTAATCCAATTCAGGTAATTGGAATAAAAATTTTATATAACATTGATATAAAAACATTTTAAATTTCTGGATATTTTCTTTTTAAAACCCAGATTTCTCGTCGCCTCTGTGAGATTAATTTTAATTTTTTTTCAACTTATGTGAAATGAATTTGGAAAAATGGATTTCATATTTATTATAAGAAGAAATTATAATTTCTAGTATGGTAAAATTAATTTTCGTCTAAATTTATTAGTGAAAATTGAAAAAATAAATTACCATGGTTAAAGTAAAAATTGGATTACCATGGGTTAAAATAAAATAATAAGGGTTATAATAAATAAACATTTTTTAAAACAGTTTTTAGATATATTTAAACCATTAAATATATACTTATTTATAATTTACCATTATGGACACTTAAGACATATGATAGATGTGGGAGACCATATTTTTTTTCAAAAATACCAAGTGTGTCCTTTCCCCCACTTATAAAGGCCGACTCTATCCTCTCTTATTCACAAATTAAAACCATTTTAATTTAAAAACTGTATACCCAAATAACTTCTCAACATACCTCCTCTCATATTATAATCTATTTTTATATATAATTACATCATAGGATGTATTTTACATCAAAACTAAGGAGGATACTTAAAGAAGAGGTAATATTCATCAACAAGTGTTTCGTTTTATTTTTTCATCCACCTCCTTAAATTATTATTATAAAATTATGATATAATAATCATAGTATAATAAATATACAAATATATTATTATTTATTTAGAATGACCTACAACCATATCCACTTCCATGAAATGAGTTATGAATTCACTGTTCATGTGTACGGTGGACCACCGCCTCCTAAATTGGTGCCATTAATGTATTTACATTATCATCTATAAAGGATTGAAATAATGAATTATTTATTATTTATATATTATATGTATGATATTTATTATGTTTTTGTGATTTTAAAATTATTATATCCGACATAAATTCATACTGTTCAATTTGTGGTAATATAAAAACATTGCACATGTGTACGGAAAACTACAACCTTGCAAAGTGATGTGAGTAATTCATCATTTACATTTATTATATGAAATATGGGATCAATTTAAATATGAAGTATATTTTAAATACTAATGACTCTATAATGATAATATAACAATTATTTTTTTTCTTTCAATTTGAAATGAAAATGGAAACCGTGTTAATGTGTACGTACATTATACCATCTCAAAAAATGGTGTATTTCATTACCCATCACAAAATTTTATAGTTTATTATAAATAAATATATATTTAATATATATGAAATTTATATCATGGTTAAAATTATTAATATTATTGAACAAAGATCAATGTAAGATGATAAATAATAACAAATCAACACATATACGAAAAACAAAGCGATTATTACCCGAAATAGAAATTTAACATGGAATTGTTAATAAAAATGTAAAAAGAAAATAATGATAAAAACATATATGATTTGATATATATATATATATAAATAACAAGGTAATATATTTATTAAAAACATATATTTATTATAATTGTGTTTTGACCTTGAACGATGGAAGTCAAGACTTAAGGTAAGGGGATTTATAGTATCATTTTTATTTTTGAAATACTTATGCCATATTCGCCACACATTTCTTTTATGTAGTGAATATAATTACCAATGAAATGATATATCATTAATCCATCGAATTTGATGGTAATTATTGTTTTTATTTATGTTATTATTTCACGGGTCTTATAATTACGAAAATACTAAAGTGGTAAGATATTTTTATCTCAATTTTGACTTCTTTGAGAAAAATTCAATATTCAAAACCAATTTACGTATGTGATTTATATAATTCCCATGATTTTATATTCTGAATATTATACTAAAAATTATTGGGATTTACGTATCCATTTCACAATCTCTTCTTCTTGGGTTTTATTGATTAAAATTTTACAAATCACTAAGGTATTTTTCACTCAATTTTTAATTTTTGAGAAACATGTTAACTTGTGATCCAATATTATATTAAAAGGTCTATATATAGACCCTTTAATGAGTAATATAGTTAATTTATTTATGCTCATGATATTTTATTTCCCATTTAATGTTATTATTTCATAGGGATTATGTTTCAATATAACCAAATTGGTAATAGATTCATGTTGTAATCCCATTATTTATCTGGATTGTTTAAGATAAAGCCTCAAATTTTGACATATTTTGATCCACCTAACAATAATTATAATAAATTTTCTTATACTTTGATTATTAATGATATTTTAAAGATATTATTCTTTTTTTACTCTTTTTTACTTAATATAATTGATAATTTTTCTAAAGAAAGTCCAACATTATTTATCTTTTAAATCGGAAATCTGTTTTCATTCAAAAAAATATTTTCAAAAAATATTTAATATCATACTAATATTATATAATACATTTTACCCATGTTTCAATTTATTTCCTGATTTTTTTAATGTAATATTCATGTTGTTTTCAAAAACAATGTTCGTTTGGGTTTTACCAAAAACGTGTATAGAATATTTGTTTTTAACATGTTTGACATGAGTAATATTTACCACTATCATGACCACACTATGATTTCAAGCCCCTCGACTATTTTTTAAAATTTTTTTTGAAATTAATTTTTTTTCTTATTATTAGGGATTTTTTATATTTTAAATTAATAATTTATAAAGGAATTTATTTGGAATATGTTTTATGTTTTTCAGATAATTTTCAAATTGGAAAGAATATTTTTATCATGAAAGATTTTAAATGTTTTTTAAAGATTAATTTAAAAGTTTTCAATGTTATTTTAAAAGAAATGGAATTTGAAAATGTTTTAAAATTTTAATTTTTAGAGAAATTTTTAAAATGATCGATCAGAATTATTTCCCAACTAAGATGATATAATTTTATGCAACTTATGATTTTTTTTGGATATGACTTGAGGATAAAATTATTATTCATTCTCTGAATGGTTTATCTAAAAAACATGTTTATGAAACCTACTTCATTTTATGGGTTAGACCATGACATGACTCTAATCAAACCCATTTCGCTTACATGGGTTATTTTATGATGAAATGGTGAAATGATTATAAAACCTATCACTTTTCCATATGTTATGATGTGATGAAATGTCTATAAAACCAATTTAATTTCATTGGTTATGATATGATTAATTTTTTATGACCTTGTAAAACACATAAATATTGGTTTCATGATGATATGGGAGGGAACTATATCTCCATTCAAATCATTGGGTATGAAAAGTGTTCTATGAGATAAAATGATACACAGGTGGTTATCCCAATCTCAGTAAAAGAGGGTTCGTGGGTGGTTATCCAAAAACAAAAAAATATAGAACATGGGTGTTTAACCTAATATTGATGTACATAGATGGGTGGTCATCCAAAGACAATCATGTTATGAATGTCTTGGTGGGTATATTTGTTATAATATTTTATCAGATTATGTGTATACCACAACTATCTTTCTTATTACAATGATATGCTCTCATGGATCATGTTCATTAATTAACTTATGATTCATGTCTTATGAACATCCAATATTTAAAACATGACCAAGATTATGATCATTGATATATGTGGTATGGTTTTCAAATTGTACTATCATGTTATCATACCCATATTCTCTTGTTTTGCTTATGTATCTCCCTTATTTACCCTTAAGGTGAATCTAATATCACCTATTCTTATGTTTCCTTTCCACAGGTTATGAAAAAAGTTTTTATATAGGATAACTAAAGGGGAAGATCTTTATGGGAGACGTTGAAAATTTTCCAGAAATTTATAATATTGTGTTCCATGTTTCCAAAGGCACTAAACTATTAGGGTCCTTTGATGTTTATTTTTGCAATGTATTGTATATTCATCTAAAAAATTATATAGCAATGTATGAGAATCATGAGTCACTATAATTCTAATGGAGCATGGTGGAATCATACATAGATAATGGGTATTTTTCACCTCCCTCATAGAGGAAGTCCCAAGACAATGTCCGACAATTTTCGCTCGTTGTTTTGATGAAGCCACATAACACCACAATTTTTTTAATATTGTTTATGAAATTAAATTAAATTAATGATGGATTCATTGATAAATGATTGATAATTTTCTCAAGATGATATTGGGCATCCGTTTTGGACTTCCCATGGGGTTTTATCAATGTTTTGACATGATTAGCCTTTCCGTTGATTTTTAAATGATTTGGGTTAAAGTAAGTTAAATTACTTAATAAATAATGAAAAATATAATTAATTTTTTGATTTTCTTCCCTTGATTTAGATCCTTATATGTTTGGATGGTTATCAATGATCATGGAATACCTTGGATGAGTATGGAAAAGAGAGTATAGACTAATTTAAAAGAAGAAATCTCATTAAGGCAGGTGGAAATTGGTACTTACATTAAGAATTAATTCATTATGTTATGTGTATATGGACATGTGGTACCAACACCATGAAAATGGACCCCCTTTGATTAAGTAATTTCCTTTAAAATAGTATAGTGAAATTTAAATTTAAATTCTAAATTTCCATGACAATATAATTTAAAAAATAAAAATGTTCATAAGCCACTATGGACCTAGAGTACTGGACAAATTCATTGGCCACCAATAGTGGAGGCTTGAATTAATGGTATACTTCTAATGTTGAGATCCTTTGACAGAGGGGAACTGTAATGAAATTTAATGAACCTTAGTTAGTGTCCCTTCTATTGATTCCCATAGACATTTCTAGTGGAGGAATGTGATAAGAAAGTAATAGTTGGATATATTGGGTCATATAATGAACATGGGTTAGGTGATTGATCCACATTTATAGAATTAGAATTTAATGAGGGATTCATTACATATCTTTATTGGTTTCCCTATATGGTATAACTTTGGTTGGACAATAAGGTCATTGCTTATTTATGAATTCATAATGGTGTGTTGCATTGTGTATGGTGATGATATATTTTGGCATTCATCGAACCCTGGATTATCTATTATATTTGGTTTCTTATAGTATACACCTATATGAGTGGTATTTTGTTAAGTATTGTAAAATTCTCATTGGGGATGTCTTTTATTTATTTATGAACACACCCTAGGGGAGGTGTGTTTTTATGTGTCATTAATAGAAAATAAATCTAAGATAGGATAAGACTATAATACATGTAGTATAATTCCCTTGTCTAAGAAAACTACCATATGGGAGGTATGTGAATCTAATTGTATGGATTACATGGACATAGAGCTGGTTTTGATTCAGCATAATGGGATAGATCTTCTAGGATCAATCTCTAGGTTTATGATACTTTTAATAATATTCTTGGTCTAAGAAATATTTTGAAGGAGAGGTACTTGATAATTGATATCTATAATAAGAAAACTAGTTCTATTTCTTAGGAGGAGTATTCATCATGATGTTCTCAACGACACTATAACAAGGTCTGAAGTGGGTACGATCAATATGATTCATGATCCTTAGGATGATAATGGTATAGAATATGGTACATGGGTAGGAAAAATCCACGTAATATTCTCAAAGACATTCTGGAATCAGGATGATGTATGTGTTAGTGTTACTATTGTTTAATTTTTTTCAGATTTTTTTTATTTAATTCAATCATGTCACATGTACAAATCAATTTTTTATTGGTTGTTTATGGGACATGTTAGTGGCTCCCAACTGAGTATATACCCACACCCTTCTCAGGTACCCACTTTACTTGGGTACTCGAGGGAATTTAAACATCTTGTAGGCATATCTTTGGTCATGTCCCGGTGATTACATGACCGAACAATACTAATAAAACAAAATCCTGATTTTTGGATGTCCTATGGATTGGGTATCATATTGGAGTCTCCAATAATTTTATTTCAATTTTATCATTTCTTTTTTACTCTATCTATTTGATCAACCTAGGGGTTATTTGAGTTTGTGTGACTCTATGTATGCCTACTCATCTCATTATATTATTATAGGATATTTTATTTACCATGTGTACTCAAGTATTCTCTTATTGTGTAAGATACTTTGTTATTTTCATTATGATTTTGCACTTAGACATAGGGAGTAAATCCTCATCATGGATCCGTTTTAGACTCTTTCGATGACTCTATATCCTTTAGAATTCATGGTAGAATTACTAAGGTCATGTGATGAACCAGTGTTTTTAATGTTCATGGGGATATAGGCTAGGAAATTAAAATGTTGTATTGTATGCCTTCTTTATTATTATTTTTATTATTCGGTATATGGTAGCTAGAAGATATAAGAATGGATCATAGTATGTGACTGATACTGGGAGTCACATCATGAGCATCATTTCTAGTTGAAATTATAGGTTACCATGGGTGCAAGATTGATATTTTTGTAGTATGATGTCATGAATTATATTATTTTCACATATTGTGACATACATGAAGTTTGGTTTTTTTTATTTTTTTTGGATTTCCATCACTTTTGTTATTGGAAAAAGGCCAATTATTATTCCATTTTATCGTAAACTATGGAGGAAAGAGGCATATGAGTGCATAATTCCTAGTATTTAGGGATTCAATGGACATATATGTGCATACTAGTGTGAATTGTATCACTGATGAGAGGCTCAGTTATTTAATGTTTCATCAATTATTCATGAGGTGTTTTTGAGTACAAAAATTTGGACATGTTTAGGTCAACTATTCCTACTTCTATATGTTTTTCCTTTTGATGGTAGTTTATGTGGATCAATGGTGATATTATTGATGAAGATAATGATGGTATAGTACATTGGTGTGTGTGTTATGTCTCAGCCCTAGTGGGTCTGTTCAGACACTTGATTCCATAGTTTTACACCCCTTATGTATGATCATAGTTTATGTTTAGTTATTTAATGTTCCAGTAACAACCACAATATATATTTTCCAAAAACAATTAGTGGAATTGAATTATACTTAACTAATATGTTTGATTTGTTTCCATTGATATAGATTTATTAGGTTGTTATTGTTGATTTTGGCCCTGGTGAATGATGAGGTTGTGGTTCTTTAGGGGGAAGTCTCATATATAGAATCCCAATGAGAATCAGTGCCCATGTATACTGATAAACTAGAATGAGATTTTGGATCCATGTGTGTATGAGACCCTAGAGTGGGTGGTGGTTTTGGTTTATGATTGATGAGGTGAGTATGTAAGACCCTATAGTGGGTTCTTTTAATGTTGGATTTGATGGCTTGTTTGAGATAGGTGTGAATATGATGTAGAGATGGATGTGACATTTGTGGGAGACCAGATATTGGGGGTTGTTGGAAAGTCCTTTTCACCATAAAGGAAAAAATCTGTGTTTAAGGGATTCTGTAATTCAATTTATTATATGGTTAACTTATGTGAGGGGTTAACTTGGGCATGTGTGTCCTCTAGATACCGAAATCATATGTAGGTGCATCAGTATATGAGATGGTACATGTGAGGTACTAACAGAAATAGCATATGGAAGCTGATGTCTTTTTTATTCATTTTTGGGGTATGCAAATAGATTGATAGAAATTTTTTTATTAATGATGGATTCATAGAGTTATAATTTATGTGTTTTAAAATTTTTTAGATTTGGATTCATTCTATGATGCTATGGGAGCATGGGTAGATGATATTGATTGAGAACAATACTGGATGGTGGATTAGAGTGATGTTAGATGCGATTTTAATGACATAGAGCATGGTTGTCCTATTATTTTTATGTGTAACTCAATGGTGTGTGTGTTAATTATCAGTGATTGACACATGTCTATCGTTGGGTATAGAAAAGGAAATTTTATATTCCTAATGAAGTACAATGACTACCATGGTCTTCTCACTTTATGAGCATTGCATTTTGTTCAACCACTAATTCTTATTCAACTAATATAATTCTTTTTGTTTTTTTAATATTTATTGAAAACAAAATTTTTAATGGTTTTAGAAACCATGTAATTAATATAATAGAGTGCAGAATTAAAATCTAGATGCTGATGCAGACGAAATGTAGATTAGAAATAAAGGTCATAGTTATGGGTTTCATAACATAGGTTCATTCATTAATTATTATTTATTTAAATTAAATTTGATAATTAATTTAGTAATACCTAATTAAGGAATTAATCTCTATTGATTTATTGGGTGTGTGATTTTATCATGTGTCCAACACACCAAACCACACCTCCTCCACTAGTCAAGTTGGGTTACACATCAACTTAGAATATTATTCCTACAAGTCCCAACTCCACTATATGTTGTTTTATCCCTTATAGAAACCACAAATCCATCTTATTAAGATTTTTCTTATGTTAAAATAGGTAAAATTATTAATCAATGAAAATAAATGGATTCATAAATAGTTATATTGTGGAAGACTGCTGCACCCATGCAATATTACCGCATATACCACAAATCGATTTAAAACTTTTGAAATTTGAAGTGCAATAATGAAGAACACCATGAAAACTACCCCAAGTCAAAGATTCCATTTAGTCACTTTCCATGGAGAAGTGCATAGAGATCACTATGGAAAGATGTAAGAGAGAGAATTAGAATTAGAGTTGGAAGGGAAGAAAGGATGAAAGAAGAAATGGGGAACACTTTAATATATAAGATGATTTTTTACATGTAAAATAAATCTAAAATAAAACTAAAATAAATAAATATAAATCCAAAATGTCCCTTGACCTTATCTCCTTGGTTTCCCATATGGAATGTGATATATTGGAACGATTTGAGAGGTAGAGGCTCCTCTCCTTTTATAGGCTGATTTATGTTCTCCAAATATTGACACGTTGGCCACCCATTAATTATCCAATTAACTTGTGGACTCATTCAAAAAATTTCATCATAAATGTGTTGGTAGTAAAACCTATAATTTTCATATCATTTTTCCATAATATGTATGTTTTATTATTATTTAATTAATGATTGGTTTTTATGGACTACGGTTTAAGGAACCTTTCTTAAAAAATATATCATTCAATGGACACCTATTTAATTGAAAACTCCATGGAATTTAATAGAAAAACTAGAATAGGTATCCATATTCTATTCCCAGTGTATAATCATCAATTAAAGGTTTGTAGACCGACATGGGCTTCCGTTACGGTGGTGGGGTCCATGTTGTCCGCACGTAAAAGTCTTCAACTGGATTGACTTTTTACAGCCTCTATATGATCGAATCAGCCCCTATTACAGAATAAAAATGTAAAGGAAATTAAATAAGGATTCAAAAAAATAACCACTCAATTTAGAATAGTATGTTTCCTGAAATGACTAAAATTACCATGATGTAAAAATCTGTAAAAAATAAAGAATTACGATTTGTTCATGATTTTTCTCAAAAAAATCATTAATAAAAAATTCATCCATATAAGCTCAAATTTTTATTTTGGGATGGTTAAAATAATTAATTTTCATATAAAAATTGTAAAAAATATTAGCTCTATCAATTTTCCCACACATAAACCATGCTTTACCTCATGCATAAAACCCCAACAAGGAATTTATAGGACACCGATGCTACCAATATTCAAATTCCAAAGTAAAATAAATTAAAAAATTTCAATGTCAAATAAAAAATTCAAAAATACATAAAAAATATCAATTTAATTTCCCATTTTTTAAAGAAACAATCACATCATGAATTTTACTTTTCCCCATTGATGAATGATGAAACTTCTCCTTTAATTCTTTCAAGCTTCTTAATTCATTATTGTTAAACATGCCAAGTCATGATTTTCCCCACTTTTGAATATCTTCCCACCCCTATCATGACATAATTCTGGTATAGTTATTATCATATCATGAGAACATTCTCTTTATCCATAATATTGTAAAATAACTACTTTATTCACTTTTTAAAGTCAAAAAGAACATTAAATCATGAGGAATTTCAATAATGGTTCGAATGAACATTAGGATTAAGGTTCTTAGGATTTGATTATTCAAATATTAATTCTCTTGGAGGAGTTTTATCTCCTAATTAAATGCATGATATTAAAAAGTGTAATTAAATTGTCCCCTTCAAATTATGAACACATGCTTCCCCCAAAACTCAATGTAAGGTCGTGATCAAAGTAGATCAGAATGAATGATTACCAAAACCTCTTTATTTTTTTTTAATTTTTTATTTTTTTCTCTTCATTGATAGTTTTTATCTGATTAAACCTCCCATCCATCACCAAACCCCATAATATTATAAGACCATCATTCTGGAAAATGGTGATTTTTGGTTTTCCCAAATTAAAACTCATTTTTCTCAATTTTTGGTTCTTTTTGTCATTTTTTATTTTTTTCGAGAGGGGAAACAATGAAGTAAAATTAATGATTTTACAACCTTTTACAATTCCCTCAAAAACACCCCCACATTTTCCTTACAATGTATAATATCCCTTACACCATGATTACCATCACTTCCACACTTTATTTTTAAAATATCATGCAAATACCATGAGTAGGGTAGGAATTTAAAAAAATGCTAAAAACCATGTTCATCCCTATAATGGTCATTCATAGTCTCCATGGGATAAAACATGGATTGAGGTAAATGCGGTTTTTAAGGATAAATTTTTTTCAAAAGATACATTAATCATTTTAAATGTGTTTTCGTACAGTCATAGATTTGACAAATTCAAATGCATGTTCTAACAGCTAACATGTCCCAAGATCATTCAAGAAATATGATCAAGAATAAATAGGAAGTACGTGGTCTAGAAATAATCTCTTGAATGAGACATATGATATTAAACAATAAATCCAGACATTATTTATAATAAAAAAATCAATTCAAATGAATTTTAGAAAATTAATGAATGAAAAATGGTAGGGAAATTTCATTTACAAAAATCAACTAATTTCCTTAAATCATGAGTCCACATTTTAATATTCATGCTTCACTTTTAACATTCAATTTTCCATTTGACCCATTAAATCTCATTAACATTGAAATCTAAAACATGTAATTATAGGATTACTAAAAAAATCATGTCTCTTTGATAAGACAAGTAAAGAAATAAGTATAGTTTGGGCTTGCAATTCTTATCATAAAATATCAAAACCTGTTTTGGACAAAAATTTAAAGAGTTTAAAAATTAAAAATTAAAATTGAACTCCCTTTTGAAGTAAATATTTAGTCCCCTGCCACTAATTATTGGGGTATACTATTACCATTTATTAACTTATAAAATAGAATTACTCTCTTAAGAACAATGATCATGTCCGTAAATCTCAAAAAGTTATAGAGGAGTGGGTTGCATGTTGGAATAATCTAAAAACTGAATTTGAAATACAATAAACCTTGTAATGGTAAATCATGGTATGATCCCCCATGTGGGCCCAAAATTTTTAGTTCCTCTAGAGGGAAGTACCAACTATTATCCAAAATCCAATGGTGGATGAAGCTTCTTTTATTTGAACCACCACATGTGGCTTTTCCTAGCTTGTACTTCATCCTTGTTCTTGAGGGAAGATCGATGGAAATAGTAAACCATATTATCTCTATTCACAATGAGGTATATCATGCATGGAGGGCGTAGGATGAAGTATTAACCACCCTCTTATTTGGTTACTACTTGTGAAACCTTCTTCTCTTCTAGTGCTATCTTTATAGGAGATTTAATAAGTGATGCCTATGTTATATTTTCCTGATGCTCAACTACCTTGATATTCTGATGGAGATCCTCATATTCGGGTTTAGTAATTTTAGGGGGCTCCATGTGTTCCTCAACAGGGGCAATTAATTTCTCATCTTCATCATATATGGCATAATACGAGTTGTCCATATCAAAAAATTCAAAACTATAAGGGTTGATACTAAAATTAGTTACAATAAATTAAATGAGTTTGAGTTCAAGATTGTATCATCTTCCTATTTATGTGTGATTTTAATCTCCTCTATCATCTACATTCTGCATTGGGACACAACCCAACCTAGAGGGTTGTCATAGAACCATGCCTACTAAGAATAGTATTGTTTTATCATGACCCAAGCATACAATAGGAATGGTTCTAAATCTATGCCTACTCTAAGAAATTTCAATCTCCATTAAAGAATAATTCTCCATCATGGAATGGTTATGAATTAAGATCCCACTCCCCCTATGGGCCCATATACTAGAACCAAACATGCATCACATATAAGGCATCAGACCCCTGAAATAGCTCATGAACTGATCATAGGGTACTAGTCACTTTATATATAGATTCTAATCTGAAATACATATCATCTCATCCATTAGGGAATCCTATTGGTCTTCCGAAATAATAATTGTATTTTCTCATCGATACCATCCCCCACATATCTCCCTATGATGACACTATATCCCGTAGGATCCTCTTAAACAAAACTCAAGCTCTAGTCCACTACCCCATCAAAACCCCTAAAAGATCTAGGTCTTTCCACCCAAGTATTTTCTGAATAAAACCCATTCTACCCAACCATTTCCTCAATATGCGGTGACCAAGTCCCCACCAAAACCCCTTAAAATCCCTATAAAAATACTTAAGAAACTCCTCCGACCCACACATGGGTCTTATCACACATATCATAAAAGAGTACACTCATACCACTACCTAGAGTGAACCACTCTCAATCATATAGTAAAATTATCAGAATACTTATCCCACTCACCTCACACATCTGGAGTCTCCAACCACCTCAGGTGGATGTTCTGAAACACTCATATAAGATATGTCCATCTCGTTCATTATCAGTCGACCTAAATCCCTTTATTCCTTCTTAATATCCATAGGAATATATAATATACATTACAAATTTATAATAATACCATAAGACCTTCCCAAGTCCCTAATCTAACAAAACCAACACCCTCACCCCTTGGAACATAGTTATCAGGTGATCCCAATTAATCTAGGAGATAAAGTGAACTTAATCAAAGAATATGAGACCCAAGTCCTCATATTTCATCTTCACAAGTCCCCTATAATCTCCTAACTCTATGTAAAAATATTTATAATAATGATGTCATTAATTATCATAAATATACATTCATAGGAGTTTTTATCATAGGGTCCACCTACCATGAACATAGAGTTAACCCCTCACTGAGGTTCTTCGAGCTTAAACCAATCCGATCAAGAAGTTTCCACACTCTTGGGAACCTATCTCAGGACAATAATCAAACATAAAAAATTTAAATCAATTATAAAAAAATTATAAAATTCAATTTAACTAATAAAAAATGCCTGAAACCACATTGAGGGTTATCCAATTACTAAAATTGTGATCACTGATTTGAGAACCATTATCAACACACTCTTGAATTTAGGCCATGAAAAATCCCCAACCATTATGAAATATTAAATTGAAAATTCCATTTAATTTAGTCTAAAACTAGAAATAAATGAATTACATGATGTAAATCTTTAGAAATAGTAAGCTAAGACATGTATACATCACGTCGATCTATCCACTACACAAGCCAAGAAGAATACCCATCATGCTAGGATGATTTCACTATAATAAAATGAAATATCATGAAACTATTGAAAAAACCAAAAAAATGATGAGTAAGTTGAAATATAAAGAACGTATTAGAGATATAGAATAACTAAAAATCATTAAAATAATCCATAAATATTCACCCACATCAACGAGATCATGGTAAGGGGAGGCACAACCACATCGGGCCTCTCGGATGAATGCATAAACCTAAAAATTGAAGGGTGGGGGTGAATTTGAAATGGATCATCATTATTTTTAAAAAATATCCCTGAGATGGTTCATAGTGTGAGTAGGGGTACACACTGTGAAGCCTTCTCTAAGTAGAGGGTTCATCCCTCCACCTGACACTTTAATGGAGTAAACCGTAGGTCCAAACAATAAATGAACATGAGAAGTAATACCTATACTGAAATTTTCTATTCATATACTAAACACACATAATGAAAGTTCATTCATGGTGTGAATGAACCTTCATGTTATGAATGGCCTGCATTAACCATTTTTAGTATCCCAACCACCCGACCCATACTCGGAATTCCTCTCGAAAACATGAGGAGACTAAAATGATTGAAACAACCTCCAAAAACATTATTGGTGGAAATCTAAATGTTTGGATTCCCAATATGACTGCTCATTCAAAATAAACCCTAACCAAACAACAATTAAAACTTCAAAAAAAAAACCGATGACATAGAAATCCACAATCTGTTATAAACATTCCACTATAATGTATCTCATCCTTGAGAAGTCATGATAGTTCTCAAAATACATGTCCTCACCTACGTCAGTCACCAATTCAATAGGAAAACACCTTATTATGTATCTTAATAAAAAACATTCTTCCATATCATGAATCCAAACACCAAGGTACAATATTCACCCAATGCCAAGCCACCCACTCAATACCAATGCCAACATCAAGATGGTTCTCACTCAAACCTATCTCTATGATGGAAACAAGGTGTCCTCACTTGATTCCTCCTTATGATTATGGTTCTACCCATAATAATGTTATACTCAAAACAACCTTTTAGAAGCCATGGTTCTCCCCATCATAAGAATGGACTATAGAAAATGATCTTCACATGGTCCACCTTTATACCAAGCATGTTTCAAGGTATTATATTGATGTAGTTTCAATTCCAGCACATTAAAACTCACATATGAACACTAGTCCATCCTCTTATGATTGATTTTTCTTAAAACACCTAGTTTCAAAATCTAATGAATTATACAAACACCCAATCATGATACTTGAAACTTAAAAAGGTATCATAAATTCATCTGAGTTCCCACACCAAATTTAAAACACAAATCCTACTGTAATTCCCCAATTGGATAGTAAAGAACAATCACTAACCATTATTATCTCAACATGAGCATCAACACACCAGTGATCTAAATTTCCCTCACATCATTCCAAAACATTCTTGAGAATGATGCTAAAACATTGAATTAATAAAAACGACAAATGAATTTATAATCTTGTATATATAGAGGAATTTCATATCATCAAATCCAACGACATTCTGGAATTCATATACGACCATGATTATCCCTCAACTAGTCATTCCATACTGATGAATTGTTCAACATTAGTGTCATTAAACCATGACTTACAATATTCTACATACCATAAAGGTTTAATTATAATCATCTACCATGAAAAAAAACCTAATCATCACCTACCAAATCAAATCATATGATCTTTCTAGTCCACACTTGGTCCATTACTGAACAAAATAACTAGACATAATCATCTTGATCATACCTTGGTGCCAACCCAAGGCATATACATCTACTCCTTGCTCACTAGGAATGAAATCCTCAATGTTAAATGGTCATTATCAGTGTGGAACCCATCCTCCAATTGCCACTGGTTTTCCCCCTCCATATGGATTCTGTTACACCACCCCTAGAGATCTATCCCAAAAAGGTCCCAACACTGCACTCATGTGTCACTCCTCCAAAGACACATTCTCCCACCAAGTTTCCCCTAACACTATTTTCAAGATTTATCCAATATTATCCATGTCACCGCACTTGGTCCATAAATTATACCACATCTCACCATTGAGGGACATCTACCACTTTCATCAAGAACTATGGGAACGCATGAGCACACACATCTAACCACGACACTACCACCATATCATCACTTTGGTTACTCCAAAACTCAAATCATTCATAACATACAAAAATGAATCATATTCACCAACCCAAAAATCTGTTAGTGACCATGCCTAATCGACATTTAATTTCCCTCACACACTAATAATTTTATGAAAAGCCACATCATTGATCACTATCCTCCTCAGGAAAAGTGATCCCCTGAGAGCCCAGTCATAGGTTATCCGCTACTATCTACCTCAATCCCACTTGAACCCAATGTTTGAAAAATCCTGTGAAAACATATTATATCACCTAGATAAGACACATTACATTCTTTCTAAACCTAGATCATGTGCCTAACCCACAAATCATGCCCCGCTACAAGTTATGTTCACCATCTACCCATGGAATGTCACCTATTCCAAGGCTATCCTCCAGATCACCCACTACATGGCTATCATTCCAAAACCAAAAGCGTATACCCTTTCTCCTACCACATCTCTAAATTAACAAAAAACTAAACATTTTTAGACATTTAACTAATCTTTCCTATGAAAACCTACCATAAAAACAAGAGAAACTCATATGATCTACATCGAAACCTTAGGAATATCATTCATTCCTTTGTCTACCACCCCTTAGGGTTCTCATATAGCCACACAATTTATTTATGTAAAATGAAACCAATAACCTATATGGTAAAAATCATAATGGTTCTTTTTGAACCATTATGTAAGTGAACATACATCATCATGGAAAACAATTATCATCCTCAGATCACCCCTGAATCATATAAAGCCATCATCCCGTCATTACCAGGGCACTGTTGCTCATACTGACCTATGATGGGTCTCAATACCTCCATTTATGAAGTTAATATATTTACTCAAGAAAATATTACCTCACTATAAGATCTACATTAAAATACATTTGAAAACACAACCCAATTCTTTAGTTTAGTAGAGTTCAAAAAAAGTTATATGGGAAAATGAATTTTAAGTTGTTACCAAAACTTTAAACTACTAAAATTCTAATAAGGTAACAACCACATACATGTACACACATGTCATGAAAATTTTGTGCTCATTCCATAATGAATTAACAAAAACCACTTTTCATTAGTCCAAGATAAAAAATTATAAATCACAAATCCCAAAATTCATGTTCATCACCCAAGGTGATGACGTACAACTACAACATCAAAAAAAAGAATAAAAATTAAATTCAATGATAACAAGGACTTATTATAAAAAAGTTTGTTGTCAACACACTAGTTTGATATAGAGAAAAAGATTCAAAAAATTTAATAACCACTTTCATAACATCTACCCAAATCATAAAACCAATTAAATATCTAATACTGATTTTTGATGCCCCAATATTGGACCACTGTTCGACCTAGAGTTCCACACACATATAGTATGACTACCCATACACCAGAGGCTATAGACTTGTGGTGAGGGCCAAATTTATATCATGTAGATCCTATTACCTTGACAAAAATTCAATAAAAAATTAGAAAAAATAACCAATAATCATAAATATCTATAAATATCAGAGTATATAAAATAAAAAATAAGACATCAATTCTATATCAGAATGACACTATCATACAGTGTATATACTGATCACCACATAGTGTAATGACATATAAAAGATAATAAAAAAACTACAAGAGTATTTACTATAATCCCCAAGCCTCATCCCAATCCCTATCTCTAATAGCAATCAAGTTTCCCCTTCCCGATTCCCTAAAAATCTTAAACACTTTTCTGAAAGTAAACCCAGGTTCTGCACACCCAATGAGATGTCCATGCATGATGTAAAATTATAAATCAATAGGGTCTCACCATGAATCCCTAAGATATACCATAATATACATGTTTATTCATGAGTAAAATAAATAAATAAATAAAAATTTTCAAGAGGTTTTTGAGTGCTAACCAGGCCTATATGAAACTCAGTGTGGTCCGCAGGCCCCTCAGTACATTGTGTTCTAATTAGGTGACCATAGTAATTGAACAAACCTACTTGAGAACCATATATGAATCTAATCATAACGTCATTTCACTATAACCAATTCTCAGCCTATAACCAATGATTTAGGTTTAGTCAACATCGAAACCATGACCCACTACCCAAAGAAATATGGCATGATCATAAGTCCATTACTCAACCCAATATGTCATCATTCAATGAAGGGTCCTTAAATTTTCTCTCACATAAGACTATGTATCAACCCCTTAATTGTGCTCCTTGAACAAGGCCTCTCAAGGAAAGGTCTAATTCATGCACATGAAAAGATACCCCTGGTTGGCTGTTAACCCAATATTTACCATGGAAAGGTCCACCATCTATATCTTCCATAATACTTTGACCAATCCCTAAAGGCTTTCCTTCTTCGAACCCTATTAATTCATTATTCAACTAGATCATAAATAAATCCTACTCCAAGAATCATACTCATCCCACACCTACTCTTGTAAAGGTCAACCACTATGAACCAATATTTCTCACCCAAGGTAAGGTATGTTCATTGGATTCCACTCCTTATCGGGGTATATTATGCAGAACAACACCATTGGGAGTAAAATCATTAAAACTAATAAAATACCTTGATGATTGAACCTTGAGTTCACAAGAAAATCCTATACACTGATAGTTCAACAGTGATATATAAAACCAACAAACAATAATTCCCTTCTAATCTCGAAGCACCAATATTAGGAAGTTAATTACCACAAAATTAACACATTAGAGTTGAATGGATTTCATAAAATAAACATCAAAGAAAAATAGGATTAATAGGAACATTAAACTAGATAAAAACTATTTTATTTGGTTCATAATTTTGTCCTATATCTAAGATAGAACACTGAAAAATATTTTTATTACTAGAATGATAATAAATAAAAACACTATCACTCATAATACTATATTAAAACATTTCATAGTTTAGTATTGTAAAACCTATTTAAATACCCCACCTTATATTTATATAATGACTTTCATGTAAACTTATATTTCACTACCATATGATAATTATGATCAACAATCCATTGAATTCCCAGTTTATATGAGGATTCTTATAACTCAACTATATTAGCTAGTTCACGATTCATCATTCCCAGAGACTTATATGTAGTTATGCTGTATAATGTTTTCAAACATCTAGGAATCATTCCTACATGTTGATGGTTCCTGGTGCCACTATTTTGACAATACTCATGTGAAGTAACAGTGTATATAATCTCATTGATATGAACTTTTGGTGAATAAAAGAAGCTTCATGAACCCCAAAATATTTCACTTGAACATTTCTACAAGGAACCGCTATGGAATCCTCCATAACTTTAGGAAAACTAATTCATTTTATGAACATGTAGTATTCTCCATACTCCTTTCTTATAGTGGAGTACCATTGAGGGAAAATTCCTCCTCATTCCCTCTTATATTAGTACATTTATGAATTTTTTAGAAGGATTTTACTTTAATGGGATATTCTATATCTCTAACACCTTATCCTATATTAGATTTTAGATTAAATACAATTTCATGTCAATGTGTTTCATTATGACATTAAATGACGGGTTCTTGGAAATTTAGATGACACCCTGACTATCAGAGAATAACAATCCTCCTTTTGATTATTTACCCATCTCCTCTATGTATAACTTTAACAAGAAAAACTCATCTTCTACTATTGTATTCTGTATATACTTTTCTTCTATAGAAGACAAGTTCAACATGAGATCTATCCTTAACATAAAACTTATCATTTTTACACCAAATGTAAACACAAAACCTTTTTTGGTTTTTTATGTTTCCTAATCAAAAGAAATATACATCAAAAAATATTTTAGAGGGACCATCTTCCCCAAATCATAATGTCATATCTACTAATCCATTCAAGTATCAGATGATCCATTTCATAGTTTCCAAATTATCCTTCCCTAGGTTATACATGATTTTATTTACAACTCAAACCAAAAAGTCAACATATGGGTATGTAAATATCACCACATACACCAAGCTTCCAATAGATGAAGAATATGAAACTTTCATCATCTACTATAACTCATCTTCTATTGAAGGTAGATGCACCTTGGATAACCTGAAGTGTCTAGAAAGGGGAGTTCCAACATATTTATATCTGTCATCCAAAATTTCTCAATGATATTTTAGATGTATTTTTTCTAGGATAACACTATAGTACCATATTTTTTTATCCCTCTCTATCCTCATCCCAAATATTTTATTATGTTGGACAACATCTTTCATTTTATATCTTATTGAGAGATTATTATTCAGCTACTGAATCTATTGAATCTTCAGACCAGCTAAAAAAATTTCATCCTTATAGAATAAAAATAGAATGAAATTCCCATAATTTAAAATAATTCAATAACATAAATAATCTTTATTTATACTTTATAAAACGTATTCAGTCATGAATGAATCAAAATTATTGTACCACAGAAGAGTTGCATGTTCCAAGTCATATAAACTTCACTTCAGTTTCCATATAGGGCCCTCGTTTTAATTTTCTATAAACCCATTAGGATAATCCATGATTATTTAACCCCTCAGATTAACATTTAAAAAGAAATTATTTAAATCCATTTTCTCTATGTTTAAACCATCAAATACAAAAAACAAAACATTTTGCAAATTATAATACATTTTTCTAGCTATGAGAATATTTTTAAGAAATCAATTCCTTACCTATGTTAGAATCCTTTAACCACCAACCATTCCTTGTATCCAATAATTTTATTAGATTCATATTTTAAATGATTAATGAATTTTTTAAATGTTTTCATTTCCAATTTGGTAGTTCTGTAATCAAACAAGTTATATTAATTTTTTTGGAATTCATCTCCACCTCCATAGACGACTCCCACTACTTTGAGTAACTGAGAGTTTCTACCACTTCTAGAAATTTGGGTTCTACAAAATCTATTAGAATTTATTTTTTGTTCTATCCCATACCATTGGACTAGTCACATAAATTTAAAGGATAGTCCCAGAGTTTTTTCAACATTCTCCAGAACTTTAGTTTATGATGCCTGAACATATGCTGCTCCTATTCCAGGTTTCCATTATACTATATATTTTCATCATACTTTTTATATTATAATTAATTTGTAGAACATATTCAGTGTGAATTATTTTTTATTAATTTGTGATGAAATTTGGATTTATTGGAATTTGTGAATTACCAGTGCTTCCTTATAGACCGACATGTACTTCAATAGTTGACCTATTTCCCTCAGCATTAGAATAAGAAATGTTCCTTTTTTATCCATAAGGTTTTTCACATAAGATTATATATTTTTATATGATGATATTCCATTTATCATCACATGAAGATAGTTAGAATAACTCTTAATTTCTGTATCCTATAAAATAGTTTTTTTAATTTTCCTCTAGTATACCACGTTCTATTGTATAAACAAGATCATAGGAAATGAAACAGATAATTTTGAGTTGTGTAAATTTTGATTACAAATCACACCATAAATATTATGGTATATTTTTCCCAACTACAGAGGCTATGAATTTGTTAAAAAAGTAAAATATTATGTGAATTTAATTTTCCAAGATAGTGGTGGGCATATCAAAGTGCACACACATGCATTTAGCCTTCTATGTCAATGTCTGGTTCATCCTCTTTATAATTACATTCATTTGTGGAGGTCTATATACTGTTATCTAAATCTAGATACACTTACTATGGTAGAAAGTATTGAAATTTATACCATTGTATTCAAAAATATTATAAGATCTTTTGCACTTAAATTTACAACCACTTTCCAACTCCACCAGGGATTTATACTACACAATATAGTCAAACTCATCAGATATGTTTTTAAGAAAATAAAACCACACCTCCATTATGGAGTTTTTAATTAATTTGAAAAATAATACAATGCTATATGATATTTAACTAAGGTAGGGCCCTAGACAGAAGTGTGAACAACCTCCATATTTCATGATTTTAGCTTCAGACCATTCAAGTTGAATGAAACCCTCTTTTTTCTTTCCAAGCAAAATGGTCTAACAAGTACTAATTGTATTTAGTTAGCATTTATAATTCACTTTATAGTTACAAATTTTATATAATTATCACTAATTTGAACCTGTTTATAATTACATAACATATTATTTTTATAGTCTCTATATTCTGGCCATTGTACTCCCATATAAACTTTTGGTTAGATAATGGGTCTTATGTTTTACTGCTATTTCCACAACCATGGATCCTAGAGTCCTATAAGAACCCGTTTCTGTATGAGTGTTTGAATTTTATTTGGAACATTAATTTAAAATTACTGTATAGTTTATATCTTAAATATATAATTGAAAGATAATTCCAAGGGGTTGAACCTCACAAAATATGTGTTTTGGGCGTGAAACGAATCTTGGATGGAAGGCCATAGGAAAATGATAATACCAGAGGGAAACCAAGCTTGTCTAGATACAATATTTAGATACCAACTATTCTATGGGAAGGGAAGTAGCCTGGTACAACTATAGGATATACTAAAAATTCAATGTCCCTCTATATACTAGATGGTGGAGTTAAAATGGGGGAAAATTGCATTACCCTCTTAATATTATTAGGGGGATTCCCCAGTTTCCCCCTCTCACTTTCCTCACATGGCTAAGGGGTTTAACCCCTAAATTTTCTTTCAATGGATAGTGGATTTTTTTGGGTTTTTTCAGTGATTTATGGTGGTTCATGGTATGTATCAACACCAATTTACCTTCATTTACCTCCTTCTCCTTTCTTTACTAATTTCAATTTCCTCAAGGCTAGTGTTTAAGGATGATTCCTATAACACATTAAAATATTTTTTTAATTTTTTTAAAATTTAATATAATATTTTCTATATTTTTCACTAAATGAATAATCGATTTTATCTTTTTTTTATATGAAAATATAAGGTATTAATTCACTACACACAACATTGGAATATCATTAATTATAAATGAAACTATGTTTTTTTTTTCAAAAACCATGATATATTATTAATATAGTTATCATAACACAATCATTATAACAAACTCATTAATCATATAAATATAAATAGAAAAAAAATTATTTTTAAATATATTTTATAATGGTTTTATATAAATAAAACATATTGATAAAATGATTCTTAATTTTTACAAAAGTCTTTTTAGATTTTGAAAATACTATTTTCTCAAAAAAAAATATTTATTTTTCTCAAGAATAATAAAATAATGTTTTGAAAATTTTAGAAAAAAATGATAAAATAAATATAATTTTTTAAATCATAATTTCATGATTAAATTATGGTTATTTTTTTTGGATTTTTTTGAATATTTTATTTTTTGATGAATTGTGAAAAACAATATTTTTTAATTGAAAACTGGATTTTCAATTAATTAATTTATAAATTTAATTTATATTTAAATTTGTTTTAATGTAATATTATTTCAATTATGAATCCATTAATCAAATTCAGGTAATTGGAATAAAATTTTTATACAATATTGATATAAAAACATTTTAAATTTCAGGATATTTTGTTTTTAAAACCCAGATTTCTCGTCGCCTCTATGAGATTAATTTTAAATTTTTTGTCAAATTATGTGAATTGAATTTGAAAAAATGGATTCCATATTTATTATAAGAAGAAATTAAAATTTATGGTATGGTAAAATTAATTTTCAACCAAATTTATTAGTGAAAAAAGTAAAAATAAATTACAATGGTTAAAGTAAAAAATGGGCTTACCATGGTTTAAAATAAAATAATAAGGGTTATAACAAATAAACACTTTTTAAAACAGTTTTAGCTATATTTCAACCATTAAATATTTCCTTATTTCTAATTTACCATTATAGACACTTAAAACATATGAAAGATGTGGGAGAACATATTGGTTTTCAAAAATACCCAGTGTGTCCTCTCCCCCACTTATAAAGGATGACCCTATCCCCTCTTCTTCACAAATTAAAAAAAAATTTATTTAAAAACTCTACACCCAAATAACTTCTCAACATACCTCCTCTCATAGTATAATCTATTTTTATATATAATTACATTATAGGATGCCTTTTACTTCAAAACTAAGGAGGATACTTAAAAGAAGAGGTAACATTCATCAACAAGTGTTTTGTTTTATTTTTTCATCCACCTCCTTAAATTATTATTATAACATTATGATATAATAATCAATGTATAATAAATATACTAATATATTATTATTTGTTTAGAATGACCTAAAACCATATCCACTTCCATGAAATGTGTTATGAATTCATTGTTCGTGTGTATGGTGGACCACCTCCTCATAAATTGGTGCCATTAATGTTTTTACATTATCACCTATAAAGGATTGAAATAATTAATTATTTATGTTTTTACATTATCTATTTAATGATAATGTTAATAAATTTAAATATTTTATGGTATTAGGTAGTAATAACATGAATAACGTATTATATACCAAGTAAATATGTGTTTACTAGATGAAAAAATGATCAATTGTGGGATACCATTGTTATAAAACATAACCAACATCAATTTTTATTATCATAAATTTTATATGACATTTTTTATTTTTTATTCATATATGACTGACCTCTAATTATCATAATATAAGAGATATGAGGTGGAAGTGGTTGTATTATTCTATCAAGGGATAAAAATACTCTAAATCAACATTTAATTTAGATTTGTTTCTAATTAATTATTAATGTGAAATTAAGAAATATATTTTTTGGGATAATTAATGATGATATATAAAATTAAAGACTATGTGATGTAAATGAAAGTAATACCAATGTATAATATTATTTTTTTAGAGAAAGAATGAAAACAAGGAATGATGAAAATCAAAAAGGTAAAACATATTATAAAACAAGGAGATAAATATAATGGTTTAAAATAGAAGGCTGATATAAAAATGTTATATTAAGAAAAAGAATATTATCAAGAAGAAGAAAAATATTAATATCAAATAAGGCCCATAATTGATACAATAAATTGTAAAAGACATAGTTAACTATGGTTTTAGTGTTGTAATTGAGGAATTATGACTTGGTTGATTTAATCCTATGAATACATTGTTTATAAATAGCCATAAAAATTTAAAAAAAGATTACATTTTTTAGATTGGAATTTTCTAAATTCCATGCACTATGAATATTTATCACAATTAAAAAATTTATCCTAATGATAAATATGTTAAGAAATATGATTCAATGTGATTGAGTAGTAGAAAAATTAAAATAGACATCGAATATATGATATATAGATTTGTGGTGAATGAAAAAACATGTTGGTTCATGGAAATATACAACCTTACTCACACTAAGGAGGTTTTGATGAAGTATACCCATCCCATTAATTTTATTATTAACATAAGACTCTATAAATTAGGGTAATATTAAAGAATAAATTTTTCACTTAAGTGAGTGGGAGAATAGATTGCGAAAAACAATATATTAAATATAAGTTTTCTTGATCCTTGATATATTTATTATTGGGAATATTTTGACACTAATGGTAGAATAAATTACACAAATACATTTAATTAATAATGGAAGAACACTCCCATGATTAGTTTCGTATATATGTCTACAGTGTTACATAATAAATTGGGAGTTAATGTTATCCTAAAAATATTTAGTATTCTAATTTCTCCCATTTTTGTTAATATTTTACTACAGAATATTTTTAAAAATAGTGATACAAAACATAAGGACTATTTCCATCGATGGGGGTGATTAAATATTAGAGGTATGTTTCATGAGATGTTGAATTCATTGAAAATTTGATTGAGGAATAATGTTATTGAGAATGAAAAATTAAATCATAATATAATTATCTTTTTTCTTAAATTGATCTATGGACCATGAAAGATTAGTGGGTAAGATATATGATTTATTGTTATATGGTGATTTTTGTAGTTGGTTCCCTAGAATCAAATTAATTTTTTCTATTACTTATATTCAAATATGTGAATATTAATAAATATCTTATCACATGGAGATTATTTTTTATATAACATTAATGGGATAATGTCCTTAAAGTATTTGTTGCGTCAAAAGGTTATAGGAATTTACAACTATAATATAATACGTGAAGTGTTACTAAAATATTATTAAACATATATTATATGGTCTAGGTAATATATATTTTATAGGACAACGATGATATTTTGAATATCTAGTGATATATGCTCATAATTGGTTGAGGCTATGACTAGTGAACTCTCTCACATGGTAATCTATAAGGAAAGAGGCAATAAGGATAGTACCACCAATAGAAATTCCACATTTTTTGTTTAATTGAATATTCCAATCCATAAACATGTGCAATGGACTTTATACTTGAGATTATTATTAATGTATAACATTTATCATGAATTTTGATGTATGGTTGACAATAATAACAACATATGCTCAAGGTTAATTAGGATATGTTGGGTGTGTCACAACTGATATGAAACAGATAGACAATTCATGGAAGGATTTATCCATTTCAAAACTAATTGATGATATATGAAGCCCTTGGATTGAAATTAATAATTCTAATAAAATCAATGGTAATAGTGGTTTTAAGATGATTGAATTTTAGGTAGTCAAGGAAATATATATCAGGCATATAGGTTGATGATACAAGTCTAAAACCATCTTGGCGTGTTATTGAGAAAAATGATATATATCAAAAATTAGTCATTCATTTGGGGTTTTAGTCACTATGACATTAATGTATTTCACTGTTGGTTCCTTGATGTGTTTTAAATTTGTAATCCCAATCTATATGAAAAAATACCTAATGACACTAAGAATGTCTCTTATACGGTCACACAATGAGTGCATCTAAATTCTCAATTAAATTATTTTAAAATTTTACAATCAAGTAAATATTATTCTTCTTGAAAATGTTTAATAATCATTCTGGTTATGTTGATTGTATACATTATGTCACTACTTATTCTAATTTAGAGAATATTTGAGTCTAATATTATATAAAAATTTATTCTCCAATAGTGAATATTAATTTTATTTACTTATTGAACTAATTTTATTGGGATATTTATTTGGAAAAAATATTTCTTAATCAATGGTTTAATAAATGTCATGTAGGACTAAAGGGAAATGTTTAAGGTCCAATGGAAATAATTTATTTTGTTTTATATCATTTTAAAAATATTAATTTATAATTAACAAAACAATATTTAAATTATTCAACAGTTAGTAGATGTCATATATTAAAATAATATTATTGTACTATAATTTTAAATGTTTTTAATTTAGAGTAAACAATATATAATGATCATTATGAAATTATCAATTATTTATCCCTTAAAATATTAACTCAGTTGTATCAGTTTAGAGGTGTAAGAGAATCATTTGGAAAAACCTATATTCTCTCAACCAGATTCCCTTGAATACCTACATAATACCTCTCAAGAATGAGATTTTTCCATCCTCCTCCCACATAATACTTAGAGAACAACAAATAACTCTTCAATCCAGAATAAATTATTATTATAATAATAAGCGAGTGATGAAAGGCAATTACGACCTACACGCTAGCCCTATGGGTTCCATCGGTGGTGTCTTTATATAATGAAGCATATTGGGATAATCATAAAGGTATTTTTCTTTCGATAATTTATCATAATGATGGAATGATAAGAAGTTAATCTCAATTCATCAATAAATAAATAATTATAAATTGAGGTAATTATTATTTATAAATTATTTATAAATTATTTATAAAAAAGATAATATCTTTGAATTTTCTGGGGTTTATATCATATTATTTTGAGTAAATATTTTAAAAAACAAATAAAAACCATTTTTGGGCATGGGCCCAAAAACTGATTCTATTCCGCAAAATCAACATGTGATTTCAAATAAATAAAATCTTAATATATATATAAATATATATTATTCATTGATCAATTATAAATCTTTTCATATCATTTTATTACCAAATTTTTAATCAGTTGATCTAAAAACTCCAATCACATGATTGATCAAATAAATATGACCTAGAAGTGACCACGAAATGATGAATAATTATCGAAGATCCCTTCTGAAGGTGAGGTGTATACTAATTAGTTGACACAGTTACATGTCATGTAACTGAAAAGTACATACAATGTACCAATAAACAACCACATAAAAAAGATCCCCAGAAATCATGGAATCTTATTTGGGGGTTTAGTATGAAGTTTTTTTACACATGATGTATTGGCCTCCAGTGGGAATATGACATGATAGGGTTACAAGGTGTAGAAAAAGAATACATTTCCATTAACCCCACACTGGTTTTTCAAATGGAAATAAATAAATTACAGGGAAAATGTATGTGACATGTAATAAATACATGTTGTATAATGAACGGAAACTAAGTGACACATATATACACACATTTAATTAAATTTAGTGGATTATATACACCTTGTATGAATAAAAATATATTTGAAATACAATCAAAGACCCTTAGTGTGTATTTCTAGTGGAAAATAAATAATCATACATCGTATATATGGATATACATGTCATTTAATTCAGGTAAAATCACTCTAAAACATGTTGATATAGGCATTTTTTAATAGTTACCATGTGGAATAAAAATTAATTAAATTAATTAAACTAAACTACATGATGTGTAGTTGGTTATATATGATTTGTGATAGGATTTTACATAAATTATACACTAATATTTTTTCTTCAGGGCATGTGTGATATTGAATTCTTAATTAATTTTTTATATTTAATTATATACAAAAAAGACATTTATGGTTATTATACACACCATTTACATAATAGGAATTCTCAGTAGTACATGCCACACATAATAAAGATGAGTTATGTTGTAATAAATGTTATGAAGACCTCACAATATGACTCTTTGAAGAAAAAAATGTGTTTTTCAAAAAATTCCTTGCTGGTATATATAGGTCATGTATGTACATTCTGCGAGACAAAGACCATATAAAATAGCTGTCAAACACTGTGTCGTGTGATGGTACACACTGTGTAACATTTAATCTCCAAAAAAACTTTAAATAAAATAAAAAATGGATGTTTTCCCTAGTACACATTTTGTAAATAATTTATTTTAGTTGAATTTAATTAGTTTAATTAATTTAAATAAAAGTGCTTAGTAATCTCATGGACAATCTCAATATCTGAATAAGATAAATTAATTAAATAATTATTAATGTAATCAAATTATTTTTTCGGGAAATTTATTATAATAAATAATTTATTGAAATTAATTATAGATTCTTTTAAATTTGCAGTAATTTTATACAAGGATGATATTTATCTTCGAGTGACCTATGTTTGTGTCCGGGTTTTATTTAATTTAATTATTCAAATTAGGTGTTTTAATAAAAATTATTATTAAATTAAATTTAATGATCTGCATATCATCCCTCTATCCTTTTTATGTATGAGCCTACATCACCATGTTTATTTTATGTAAACCTAAACCACCAGTTCCCCTCACATACAAGTGAATATGCTTTTGTAATGTCAGAAAATCCTTAGAGAGAGTATACACTTCCATACAAAACCAAGGTAAATCCAACCAAGGTGATACATATGCCAAAGGGTGGAATTATATAACTCAAGTCTATCTCAGCTCAAGGAGATATTTTCATAGAGTTAAGAGGTTGTTTTATCATCTTATCAATAAACCAACTATTAGTTAAATCTCATGATCATTCCACATATTTTTTTATCCATTACAAGGTTATTTTTTTATGTGATGCATGTTTAATTGATAATTAAATGTGATCAAATAGAATATGTAAATAACAAGAATGTTCAGATAAAATATAATAAATGGACTATAGATAAAATATTTTCTATAGTCATGGTTAATTTATTTTTTAAAATATAAAAAATATTAACAGAAATATAAAATTATAAAATAAAGAATATTTTAACATAAGTTAAAATCAAATAAAAAAATATTAATTTATATACACCGTACATAACTATATATAAAGTTAAACCATATACCTATGTTTCAGTCTAGACATCATTAGGGAAAATTAATTTATCAAGGAGTTATAATGAATTTATTGGAATGGCTTGAAAAATAAAACATCAAGTGTAGTTTCCCATAAAAAACATGTTTTAATTTATAGAACATTGTTTAGTTAATTACAGTCTTGAATTTCAGGATTGGGTAGTCCAGTCAATGGATTAGGGAACTTCTAGTTAATACAGTTTTAAAGACTACCTACACAAATAAATTTGAGTAATTTGGCATGTCCCTCATCTAAGTTATGAGAATATAAATATGGATCCCTACCATAAAAATATCCATGTTTCCAAATATTATGAATTCAATGGTTTGGGATTTTAGAATTTGATAAAATAATGGGAGATTAATAAAAAAATACTTACATTAATCTTTTTGGTAATAAATATAAAGTACTAGAAAGATAATTTTATTTATTATAAAAAATGGAATATAATTTTAACTATACATTATACCAATGAAACATATTATATAAATACAATATATTTTCTTGGACAAACATCCAAGGAGTGGTACTCGCACTTGTGCATCGTACTCTATAAGGAGTGGAAGTTCTATGTACTAGAGTTCTTAGTTCATAAAGAAACATTAAGGGACTAGTGAGGAGGAGCATAATATATTCTATAAAAAGTGAATGATTTATTGTATATCTAATACCTCATGTTATCTTCTATGATATTGAGATAAATAATTTTCATAAAAACCTGCATACATAGAATATTTTTTTCCCACTTATGTAATCATTATCAGAATATGTAAAAACAAAATTTGGAACACGAGCCTTAGCTTAGTTTGTGAGGTATCCTTAAGTGTTACTACGATACATAGGTTCAGAACCTAGTGGAGGAATATTTCTAGGTACTGTAGCAGTAATATAGCAAGTACTATAGCAGACACTGTATCAGGTACTGTTTGGTACTATAGCTGCCGTAACTATTCACCTTGGGCCACCAGTTTGGGCTTGGAGTCTTTAAAGCCTTCGGGCCACGTAGACCTTTGGGTCGGTAGGGCTTTCGATCCATCATTGATTCCTTCGGTCCACCTCAAGTCCTTCAAGACAAATGATGTTTCCCTAATCATACTCTACAAAAAAAGAGCTCCCCTAGAAGAGGATTCAGAGTAGGCGCACTCACCAGGGTAGAACTAATGGATATGGAAGAATGAGAGGGTATGGCTATGCCATAGGGACCATCCTATACTTGCACGAGATGCATAGTCAGACGACCATGAGAAGGTGGAGAGATACCATCATGATGCAGATGCTGGGGAGGGGAATTTCCATGTAGGTATAGTCTGGTGGAATTCCCTAAGACCATCAGGTCATGTAATATCTATTAATCCTATGGTCCATGTAAGAACTAAGAAAACATGCCTTTTAAGGGTTCCCCCTCATCCCTTGAAAGGTGGGTTATCAAAAATCAATAAAAAAGTTTGTTCATGCTATTTTGGGCTATAGAAAAAATAGGAATGGGATCACCAAGAAAATATTTACATAAAATAATGTTTAAGGAACACCAAATGGGCTTCATATTTTTATGATGATTGGCTATATTGAGTGTTAAGAAAACATGGGGTTTAAGATACCAAAATATTTAAGCACAAACCCCATGCTTACCTCACTAACTTAGTGATTATCCAATTTTACTTTGAATTTAATTATGAAGAATATTTAATTGTTACTCCAAGACCTCATAAAAATTAATCTATAAGTGAATAGGGACATAGTGTATAAAAAAATTAATCATAATTTTGAAAAATGGAAGGCTGAGGAAAAAGTACCCAAGACTAACACCAAGTATAATTCACCTTCACATCACCCAACCAAGAGGCTGTGGATTAAAGGGTAGAGTAAGGAATAAGTTGTAGAATGTTTTTCCTATCATATGAAGGGAAACTAGAAGAAAGAACACACCTTATTGAAAAAGGAAGGGGAATCTTCTGGTGTATTTATTTTCTAATTTAAAATTCTTATTTATATAAATTGGGTACTAGGTATGTCTTCCAGTTCTCAAATTTATCTCTAATTATCTTAATAAAGTTGATTCTGGAAGGTTACTAGTGGTGGGTTGGATCTTCTAACTACAAATGAGCCAAGATAAGCATCACTAGATACTACTGTCTACCACAGTACTTTGCTGATGGTTTTAATTTTAGTTATAAAAAAAATATTATTATGAAACCATCATTACAAAAAACATCATATCTGTGTCTAGTTTTGAAATAATGGATTTATTTTCATGTTTGGAAATAAGATTGGTCAATTTTATAATGATTAAATATTTTATATAATGGAATATCTGAATAACGGTCTTTATGTATTGGAATATAAAAATCAAATGTTGGAAATTTATAACAAATAATTTTTAGATGACTCATATAACACCCATTTTTTGCAACACCAACATGTTCACATAAATAATAATGGTTTAATACCACTATATCAAGAGGTATAATAATATTCTTTTGAACCAAAACCCTTAGATATATGTCAAAATTATTTTCAAATCAAAATGAGAAAATATAGAATAAGTGGATATTTTTAATGATCAATAGATGTTATATACAAAGATTTAAAAAATAAATAAAACTATATTTGGTAGTGTATATGGAACGCAAAAAAAACTGGATGAACCAATAAATATTTTTTTTAAATATGAAAATTATAACCTAGCCATTTAATTGGATGGTATGAATATGATTTAATTAATTATGAAATATATATACATTTCATACTAAATTTAAATTTATTGATAAATTCTCAGTAAATAATCATTCAATTTAATTAAAGTCTTTTCATTCATAAAAAAAAATTCATAAAAAATGCCTTTTATTTCATATGTTACGCAAATATTTTAATTAATTTCTGAATCTTTTAGAAATTTTATTCTGTAAATGTGAAATCATTTTTCAAATCAGCACATCAATATTTTGTTATTTATTTCTTTTTATATTTTTTAAATTTTGTTTCAATGAATAATGAAATAAATTGTGAAACTTATTGAATGATTTATTTTATTTTGAAGTCTTTACAAAGACATATTTTTTTTGAAATTTGTTTTATAATTTCAATAGTTTCTTTTTAGTAAATATAATTAAATTATAGTCTTTATAAATAATTTTATACTTGAATATGGTATACATTAAAATGAATATTTATGAAAGTACCCATTTCATCAAATTTTTCTGGTTTAATTTCAATTAAAATATAAATATTCTATAAATTGAATCTTGGAAAATTAATTGGATATTTGTAACAATGAGGTATAAATTTGAACAATATTATAGTTTTATTTTTTTTGTCAATATGTATAGTAACTATAGTGAATATTTATCTTTATAGTAAGGTTTAATTGTTTAATTATGTTTATAAATAACTAGATAAGAACTAAAACCTAAACATATAAATTAGATTTATCATATTTGATGAGTTTAGTTCATCCATTTACATAAAATTATAGATCATATGGACAATAATTTTCATAACTCTTTTTTTCCATTATAATTTTTATGAAAAAGATAGAGACAAAACTATCTATTTATTAATTTTAACAACTATAATATTTTGTGACAGGTAAAGAAATAACTAATGGTATATTATAAATAATAATTTTAAATTTAAATTATATATTTATAATATTAATTTATTTATAATGTTTAGTACTGAAATAATTAACTTAAATTCTTATGTAATTCTAACATTTTATTTATTCAATTAATTAAAACATAAAATCAATAATTTTAAATATATTAAAAGTAAAATAAATTTAATTAATTTTTGTGGTACTTGATTTTTTATATAAACTTTATATTTTTTTGACTCATCTAATTTTTATTTCTAATTAAATTGGGGAAATGTTTATTTTTAAAGTCAATTAAAATGAATAGTTCCAAAAATTTCATTAAGGATATTCTAAAATAAATGATATTGAATTAAATGATTTAATATTACTAAAATACTATATTAATACTAGTGATTGGGATTTGGTTTTAAATATTAATAATAATCCATATATTGGATAATTTTCCTTTTATAGTAAGAATCATAACCCCTAATTAGTAAAAACATTGTTATCATGGTAATTGTCAAAAATTGTTTACGTCGGTTGGAACAAATAGATAAGGGTAAAAAATATAAAAATATGAAAATTTTAATTTTATGAAATTATTTTAACCCAAATCATTATATATTACAATTATATTATATTTTACTCATTTTTAAATTAAAAAAAATTTATTTTAATTTAATATTTCTTAAAATTCCAAAATATCTCCTCTACTCACTCATAAATGTATACCTCCCCTCCTCTTATTTGAAAAATTAAAATTAATTTTGGTTTAAAAAATTAATACCAATATAAACTCCTTAATTATATTCCAATATACTAGATAGGGTTTTATAAATATAAAAACATCATTTGACAGCTTTCGATGTAAACCTTAAGAGGTTACCCAAAGAAGAGGTATTTTTCTTAACAGATCATTTTTGTTTTATTTTTTCTTCCACATCGTTTAAATAGAATTCAACCATGATTATATAAAAATATCATTCTAAACCATATAATTATATTTAATTATTTTAATGGAATAACCTACATCTATATCACGTTCCATCAAATGGGAAACAAATTCATCCTTCGTGTGTATGGAGGACTACCACCGCACGGACAGTTGTAATTAGTTTTCCATCATTGAATCTTGAGGTTTTTTATAATCATGGATAAATAGATATATCTGATATTTATAACATATTTATCATTATGTATAATTAAAATATCATATATTTTCTTATTTTTCCATTCATTTAAAAATGATAATGTCATTTGTAAGTATGTGTGGATCACCACCTCCATCAAGTGATGTCATTTTTTTCATTACCACATCTCATGTATTGTATATATAGGTGTATTTAAAGAAATAATATTATATTTATGATATAGTGATAATTATGGTTGGTTAAAATGACAATTAACTTCTTTCCATCACGATCATTGAAAATGGGAAGCATTACTCATGGGTACGTATGACATACAATATCCATGATAGAAACGTATTTAATTTATCATAAGATTATTTAATCATTGATTTTAAAAGAATAATATTTATTTAAAATCGATAATTATGTTACAATTATTATTCATTATAGGTTTTTATAGTGACCTCATTTACCATAGTCAAGCTACCGAATTAATTTTGGATTTATAAGCGGAATATCATCCAAAAATTCGAAGTATATTTAAATGATTAAGTAACTGAATACAACATGATAATAAATAAAATAATAGGGGTTAATAAAATTGAAAATGGTTTAAGTAAATTAAAAAATTAATAAAATTTTATTATTCAGGAAGATAACAAACTTATGTGATGAGTCTTACTCATAGTAATGAATATTCTTTTAAAAATCCATCATTTAATGTTTCCCTTTGAAATATTTTTTATTCATGTCCCTGTTTTACTAAATGTTTCAAGAAAATTATTTTTTATTATTAAATAGTTTCTAAATAGAATTTTTTATCATATAGTAAATTTTTCACAATTTTTTATGAAATAATATTTTATGGTTTTATCTAAGGCACACATTACTTTAAAAACCATATTTTTTGACGTTTAAAATATTTATTTTGTAAATTTTTTTATTCCATGTCTATATTCAAAAAATTATTTTATGAATGTATTTATATGTAAATAGAAAAATGATAAAAAAATTATTACGTTTTTATTTTTTTTGTAATCATTTCAAAGGGGATATTTTTTACAAATTTTAAACATAATGTTTTCACTTTTATTATAAAAGACAAAAGAAATATAAATATTTAACATGTATTGCGTCAATAGATTTTCTAGCCACTAAAGTCATAATTATATGATTTTATTTCATTATAATATTTCATGTTTTCTTCTATGAAAAATCATCATTTACTTTTTTTGGAAACTTTATTTTTCAAACTTGGGGTTTAGAGGTGAGAAATCTCTGTAAACCAGCCATTTCATTGGGTTATGTCCATTCTATCTATAAATAACATTATCTCTCAATAATTAATGTTTTTAAATGCTTAAAAATTATCTATATATGTATCTCACATATATAAATATCTTACTACCCTGTCCATTAATGGGGTAATACATTCCATATGATCATTTCATAAATAACATCATTAAGAAATCTATTTTGATAATGATGTGAGGAAAGACTATAAAAACAATTTTTTTAATTGTAAATTCTTATGTTTTTTAATTATGGTTTATTTAATTTTTTTGGAACACAAAATCATGAACATTTTATGATGGTTGAGATTAGATAGTGATCCAATGTATTGGGAAAATATTGTTTCTCATGAGACGTTATGTATGGGATTAGAGAGTAAAGATAATCCACTATAAGACTCAATTCACCATGTGATGCTGTTTTGGAAGATAGACTTGACTTATGATTATGTCATATTTTATTTTACTCAAACATTTACAATGTTTCCATGATCTTATGTTACCATCTTTGTTATATTATGCTCACATTTTATTACCCATGAGAATATGTTTAAATAAATGTATATACTACTTCATAAGGGTAAAATGAATACATTTTTCTGATTTTTTTAATGTTTTTGAATATTGAAAAGGAATATTTCAGAGTTTTATTTAGCCTTTAATAATTCATATGAAATTTTTTATAAAAATATTTTTCTAAATTTTTTTTTCTTATGTAATAAATTTTTTACTTTGCTCCCAAATATTAATTTTAAAAAAGACTAATCTTTTGTAAGTATTCATGTGATAACAATTTTATTTATTTCATTTTAAATGACCTTTAATTAAATTTTTTTCTCATACCATGTTATAAATTAATTTAAAATGGTTTTAAGGATGATTAGGTAAAACTATGGGTTCAATATGAAAATGGAATATATTTTATGAAAAGAAAACATATTTTATCATAAATGCCTTTTGGGAATTATATATTCTATAAAAGAGTGTCCAATTTGTAATTTATTATTTATTTATATATGGGTGATAGGCTACATTTCTAAAACAATAAACTTAAAGGATATGCGAGATGTATTGAAATTAATTATTGGAATAAAACTCAATATTTTGAAATTCCTTAGTATAGGTTCTTATAGTTTGTATTAGATTAAATGTAATGATCTAACCGACTAGGGAAAACCCAGATAATTAAAAGATGATCCTTTATAATTCCATTCCAACCACAAATACTCTATGGGTTGTATAAAACGACCTAGAATGAAAAAAATTATCTGGGATGATTTAAACTAAATGTATGTACTCACCTACCCGACCATCCCCATAAAATGTTGAGAGGAATAATAAAAAGACAGAAACATATAGAGTATATCCATGAATTAAATAACCTCTTGGAGATATATAAATCATAGCAGAATACTATAATACTACTGATAAAAGGGAAAAAATAAATTCCAAATCAGAAATAAATGTTTGAAAACCAAAAATAAAATGACGTACAAAGAGTAGTGTGTGAGAGATCCTAAATCCAAATTCTAGAGTCCGATCATCGAAGATGGATAGTGCTTCCATGTACTACTGTACTATACTGATATCAGGTAAACCATAGTCACTTATAACTATATTTCATATGAATAAGACATGACACATGCATAAAAATAACATGAAGGGGTGAGTATAAACATATCAAGAATGACACCCAAAATCACCAAACATGAAGTATCAAGAGAGACTAGTCAGCGAAACACAACAAAGAAATGTTAATCAAAATTTGAGAAAACAACCTTACCACTAATAACCCCGTTTTCGTCTTCATTAATACAAAAAAAAACAGAATGTGAATCTCCATCACCACAACCCAACTAGGACTAAAGTGTCATCCATGAACTCCAAATGTCTATCTATGATGTCCATCATCAAGCACAATATGACAAGAATCTATGTGATGCTGAAAGCACATCACTAATAATATCCCAAAACTAGGGATCCACAAATATGAACCATAAAACCCATGTGACATCTCCAGAATCATTTTGGAGGCCCCATACTTTCTACTTCTATCCACAGTTGATGGAACCACAACTCTCATGGAGGACCCTCCCATCAATAGATCTCGAAGATGGGGGAGTACCAATCTATAGATAGAGGACCCATGCATTGTGTAGAACAATTTTGTCTCTATATATATAAAGAGTATGAGAGACTCTTATCTTGGGGAACTAAGGGAGTTCCAACCCCAATAACACTAAGATGATCACATAAAAACACTATCATTATCTTGTATTCCCTGAATATCCGTCACACTTGGAACAACTCTAATCATGTCTCATATTCCTAAATTACGGTCACCATTATGTTCAACATAAAAAAAATTATGATAGTATACTCACTTGACTAAATATGAGTTTTTACAAAATCTTAATGAACATACAAGGTTTTCCATCAGTTCTTCCGGATATTAAAAAATTACACCAATATATCACTGCAAATTGGCATGGATGATAGAAATATTAATAAATATCACATTTTTATTATTTAAAATAATATTAACACACAGAACCCTCAATGGTTGGCTGAAAATTGGATTCTGTACATTCATCATAGGAAAATGATCCATAATTTTCATTAGTAGAAACTACCCATTAGGGGTCATGGTAACCCTAACATAAACCCCAAAACACCATCATTTAAGGTTGATGATTTATGACCACCCATTTCTCAGAAATATTAATTGATGCTCATGTGTAGAGATAAGAACAATCTGAATCACAACCCATTGATACCCAATCAAATTTAAGTTTTCATCATCACCATCACACCTCTCTAGAATGATAGAATACATATATAAACTAATTACTGTGATCTATTGCTTCAGATAATAAAAAAAGATCAGTATTCCTAGATATCATTGAATAACTAGTAAACCAATTACTAAGGATGTATGCCAAGAGCAGAGGGAGGAAGAAACACCACACAAAGTGAGTCTCAATAAATGGTTTTGTTCATTTTTCTATCATCAACATAATTCAATGAAAAGGGTTATAAAACCAACAAGAATAAAAATAATAAATAATTCTCATATTCATAGATCTTGGAAGAGAAGTCAAATGTTGGACAACCCAAAAGAGATCGATCTGAGAATTAATTTGAAAAAAATGATTAATTAACTTTTGTATCAAACATCAACAGAGATAAAACCACGAATAAAATTATCAATATCAGTTTAAGGATCAATCATTGGTGATGAATGATAATTTATATAGTATTTTGAGATATCCACAAACTCTTTTGGCATAGATGATTCTTGTGGTATCGATCCGATCACCCAATCTGTTTTCATCCACCAATGATATCCTCCAATAGTTCCTCTACCAATATCAAGGTTATGAGGATAATGTTAGGGATTAGTCATAACTGCACATTACAGATAATTTTTTTAGTAATTAATTAAACAATTAAATAACTAGTTTAATTTTTTTAATTATATATCCACACACAATGGCACCAAAACTGAACACCAAACACTCATAAAAATTATATCACACATACTTTAAAACCCTTATTTTGGACTCAATATTAATCTTTGATTCCCCATCCATGTCACTATTTGGGATTTATTTCATTATTTCACATAAAAAGTGCACATGCGATATAATGTATTAAATTTTTTTATCTTTATAGGTGGCACTGGGCCTCCTACATTTATATCATCTCAGAATATATCTGTAAAACATATTCCTAAAAATATTCCAAAATATTACATTATAGGTACCGAGTCATTACAATATTCCCACCTTTTAAGATTTTCATCCAAAAAATTAAATGTCTACTCACAATGGTAAAAAAGTGCTCTAAACCCGAACACATAATTCAAAAATCTATCCAAACGGTTGTCTTGCTATTAACATATATGCACACATATGATACAATTTCCCCAAGAGGGTCTTATCTATTGGTTCTAAATGCCCTTAGGATCTTCAAAGAGGTTACTTTTTCCATGATGTCCATCTTATCTTAGTAGACATTATGTAACATGTTGTGGAAATGTCTCTTCAACTATGCCACATTGAAAACACAATGATCCCAGACCACCAATTTTCAAAAAACCAAGAGGTACACCACTTATCTCTCCAAATGAAATATTACCAAAAACCGGTATGTAAACCCAAATCATGGTCACTAGAACCTGAATGGTTCATTTGCCTAGTTATTTGTCTAGGGTTGGGAGAGTATTTTGAACCATGATTGAGTCCCAAATTACCCTTGTATCCTATCAAAATCATTATGTGAAGAAATCATCATAATCTGAAACTATTTTTGAGTAATTACATGAATCCAGACTGCATCCCATGTGAACAGGTGTCCAAAACACCCCAATATTATCATCTCATAGATGGGTTGGAAGTGGGATAAACTGGTTAGTTGACCTATGATATAGTGAACCAAGCCTTTTACACATATTATATCATGATTTTTAAACATAAATATCAAACATTTAAAAACCCAACGACCATGAGGCATAGATTCTATTGAAGACAAGGTTCATATCACATCAAAATGATGCTAAAATAAATCTTTTTCATTTTATTCTTCATAATGAGATCCTAATTCCATTCAAGAAACAAAAAAATCATGGAATAACCTTGGGAATGCATAAAAAAAGGGGGTGAGGTAAAATATCCTAGTAAGGGGATAAACGCGATAAGGATAAATAATGTTTGATTCTAAGATATAACATGATATCATAAGAGAGAAGGAATAATAGTAATCACATGTAAGAATAACATAAATAAAATTATATTATAATATCATGGTAACATAAGAATTGTGTAATAAAAGCAATAAATGACATAACTATGACTCAATTTTATCTTTCTATAAAATTTCACATGGTGAAAAAGTTCCCATAACAGATTAAAATTACTCCCCAATATTGTACACGATGTCTAATGAGGATAAAGATTTACTGAATGAATTGTTTTTTCACTATATGTGTGCGCACATAATAACATGTTCATGATATATATGTGCCATATAAAATAGATCAATCATATATAATAAAACAATAATTACATAAATAATGAAAATGGGTTCCATAATGTGGACGCAAATCAGAATCAAAGGAAATTTTATAATGAAGGCTTTTGAGAAATGATCATAAGGCATATATTACCACATAAAAATAAGGAATAGTGAGAATAATATATATATTAGTTAACTATGTAATGTATTTATAATAAATTTATTATATTCAAGGTTTTTCCATTGATTGATAGAAATTCTTTGAATAATATTGTAAAAACATTCTTGATGAAAACAACCTTTCAATTTTGAAAATATGTTCCAGAAAAACTAAAAATCACAGAATATTGTGGAATTTGTTTTTTAAAAATAAAATGTAAATGTTATAAAGGATACATCAAAGAAAATAATGGTCGTGATAGTGAAAAATATCGTTTAGGTTGTACACGTTTAAACAAATATTCCTTTCACATTTTTGATAAAAACTCATGAAGTATGTCAATCAGAAAACAATAATAATATTAATGTATAAAATAATATTTAAAAGGAAAAAATGGTAAAAATGAATTCAAACAATAAAATAATATTATTAATACATGTTTCTAAAACACTTTATATAAAATATGGACTTGTAAGAGAATGGGATTTTGATTAAAATGATAAATGAAGTCGATTTTCCTTAAAAACAATTACTTTATATTTTTATGTACCAAAGAGAGGAAAATGGTACTATTATTGATATTTTCATTAAAAAATAGGGGATTATAAAATGTAAAATTACAATTTTCAAATCCTAAAATAATTTCCTTTAATGAAAAATCAAGCATTAATAATATCGAACAAAATGAGATTGAAGTATAAAAACATACCTTCTTTGTAGCAATTGAATTAAAGACCATTTGATTGAATTAAATGAATTTTAACATAAAATTACATAATGTAGGAACTATTAATTTTATAATATGTAAAGGGGATGTATATACACCATATAAAATAATTTAGGTCCATAAAGGAACATGTGTCTCAATGAAGAATGTTTTGAGATGAAACTCTTACCTCAAGCCCAAATTGTTATGTAAGTTCCTTTTCAACATGAATTATATAATTATTTAATTTTTTTAATTTTTTAAGATCATTTATAAATTTTATTATTCTTTTTATTTTATTTTTACAATCTCATATTCAATTATTTACCAGATTATTTACATGTTGGATGATTTAACAATAAACCACTCATATGCCAAAAATGAATTTGGAAATTTATTATGGTCAAAGAGATTTTTACTAAAAAATATAAAAAAATTTAATAATTAAATAATTATAATATGATAAATAAATTATACATTTACAACCAACCATAAAATATGGTTAGGGAAAATGATGTTTTTTACAGTCATTGTGACGGTAAGTCATACACATGCATGAGAAATGTTTCCATTTTTCAATAATCATGATGTAAATTAGGTTAGTGTTGTTTTATATTTATTGGATTATAATTGTATACAATAGATAATATTATATTATTAAATATCCTTACATCAAACACACATTTGTTCTGGTAATAAATAAATCACATCTCTTCACGAGGTGGTAGTACACCGTACACATGAACGATGTTATTATTTATTATATGAATGGTAACATAAGAAATTATATGATATATATATTTCAATGAATTATTATTATTTCATTAATATCATATATTAACATAAAGTTAATCTATATTACCTTCCATTTAATGATTATGTGAAAAATGATTTATATAACTTTGCTGGGTTGTAGTCTTCCGTACACACAAGCGACATTATTGTATTCTCTACGGAATGTAACGTAAGAATATATATTTGAAATTATAACTAATTAAGTATAATTATATCATAAATATCATATATATCCATTTTATTAATCATTATATCAATCCTTTATAAGAGGAGATGGTAAATGAATTACATCGGTTCGCGAGGCGGAAGCCTGCCGTACACATGATTGACTGTTTCAATTACCATTTTATGGATGTGGAGATGGATTTAAGTTTTGATATTAACATAAAAATATCATTAAATGGAATATAAATTCTTAATTTTACCATTATAATTTAATATTATTTTTGTGATGTTGAATAATAAAGAAAATAAAACACTCAGTTGAGGATGTTACCTCTTCTTCGAAAACATCATCAGGATTGCAACAAAATACTTTGTAGGATGGATTGATGATTAAAAATTCACTATTCTTTTAATAGGGATGAAAGAAAGTTTTTTTTAAAGGTATTTTTTTAATAAATTTATTTCATATATGTGTATTGGAGAGTATAAGGGGTGAAATTTTATAATGGGGGAGGGGATACACTTTGTTTTTCTAGAAAATAATGAATTATAACCTTATTTTTCAAATGATAGAAGGATCCAAAATAGATATTTTTTAACATAAAAAGATATATAGTCTATAAATTACTAAAAATTTGGAATTATAAATGTTTTGGTTAATTTTAAATCCTTAAAATTTTAGTTTAAGCTTCAGTAAACCCATTTTTACATCAACCAACAGAAATAATATTTACAATTTTCACTATTAATTATGAACAAAAATTAATTTGAATTTATTAGATAATATAAATTAAAATGATTCCAAATATTTTATTGAATTTTAAAAATTAAACTCATATAATTTTAGAATAATAATATAAAATTAATCCCATAGATCTGTTAAAAAATGGGGTTTTCAGAAATATAATTTTTACGAAAAATTAGATCTCAAACTAACTAAATGAAAAGTAATCATTGTTAAATTAACATCAATTTATATATTTATATATATAGTCTGAATATTTTTTTAAACCATTATTAATTAGGGGTTATTATTATTATTTAAAATTGAGAAATATTTTTCACATTAATACAATATTTATAAAAAAATGTGTTGCAAAGACTTAAAATAATCATGTAATAAAACAATCATAATGATTATTTATTTTTATTAAATGGATTTAATATAACTAAATAATAATTATATTAATTAAAAATAAAATCTAAATAATAATCGGTTTTTAAATTATATAATTTATGAAAAAAATTACATTTTTTAAAGAATCTGTATTTTTTACTTTCACTGAGGAAAATATTTTTTGGAAATTCCCAAAATTTCACCCAAAATTAATATAAATGTGATGATTTCAAAAATTAAATCCATTTTTGAAATTTATTATTTTAAATTATAATGAAAATTAATTATATTATCTTCTCCCAGAAATCAGTAAATATCATATTTTTGAAGAAAACATATTTTTTATGAATAAAATGACTTTGTCTAAAATTGAGTGACTATATAATTAGAATTTCAAATTGAATTTATATTTATTATGACCATTAATAATTTTTTTTAAACTAGTTATCAAATTCAAATTTTAGTATTTAATTGTTTGGTTAAATGATTATATTTAAATAATCTTTTAACAATATATCACGGTTTGTTTAATCCTTGTGTTTCATGTTGAATAAACTATTGAATACAGTGTTGTTTTAAAATAATGGGGATTTATATAAGATCACTAAAATAACATCATGGCCTCTAACTTACTGTGGAAACCTTATCATGAGAACCACAATGATACCATACTGGTTCCACTCCCCTTTGAGCATCTCTATCATTACCTATTTGAAGGTGACACTTCAATATTTAATTAGAAATGTGAAAAAACATACTTGGACACCCATAGTGTCACCACAGGATCCTGATACATCCTCACATATCATAGATTTTATACCATGTGAATGAAACCTCATCAACACCTCATTGTCTAACATTAATAGTGTCATCGTTCATCCTCAGAAAGATGAAATACTTACCAACAACATACAATCTATCAAAAATATATCCAGTGGATGTTTGGTCACACACGATCACAAACTAAATATCCCCAAGCTATGCCCGCAAGACTTTTTGAAAAAACATAGTGGTAAAAACCACCCACTAATGGTACGTTATACTATCCTCAACCTTTTTCTGGTCCACTATCAATCCCATGTATAAGAAGACACACCATAATAAGTGGAGCTCCAAATTCAAGAAGCATTACCTTGAGATATTATCATAATTTGGTACTATAATATAATGTCTAAAACCATCCTCATGTGTATTGGGTTTTCAACCATTTACCTAGAGTACATAAGGATTATACCAAATAAGAATACCATCATCAGATCGTTGATGGGTTTAAGAAGATGTTAATAAGTCTCACAACAATGTAATTGAATTCAACAAGACCAATGGTATCATCATGAACTAAAGGTAAAAATAAATACATTAAAAAGACATATTTTGAAAAACTAATATAAAAAATTGAAGTAGTGATAACCCAAATTGAGGTGAAACACTAGGAACAAATTTTCTCTAATCCACAGTCAAAGAATTCATCAACTCTCAAGGGTGTACACTCTTCCCGAATAGTCACTTTATTTAGGTGGTGTCATTCCACACCCCACCTTAATCTATGATATTCCTCATGAGTGATCATTATAGGGAATCCTAAGTTGACACACTTGGTATTATAACGCACCACCTCTATATATCCTCTAAATAAATTTCAAGATCTCATTTACCTATAGGTTTATATGATATGATGACCCAAAAATTAGGTAAACCATATTATAATTCTATGATGAATTATAACACTCAGCTGGGAGCTAAACCCTAAACATCCTGAGGATGACTTACTCACAAATTTCCACCATTGTAAGAATCTGAGATCTCATGATATATGTAGCTCCAAGGTTAATACTGGCCAATTTTTGTGTAATCAGCTGTAACTACCATTTAGTTATCCCATCCTTCTCTACCTGAGTTCAATCCTCATCAAAGGAGTAAAATTATATACTGCATGATGAAAACACTACCCCAATCACTGGAGGAAACCAACTAAAACAAGATGGTATAACACCCTTACAAACTAAAGAAAAAATTATAGGGAATATCTACTGCTATTTAAAAATTCTATGTATGGATATGTCTCATCCAGAATTAGGTCTCAATAATAATTAGTGTTTATGAAAAATAATTCATCTCTACTGGAGCCTCCAAATGCAAGGGAGGAGCTAAAAGTAACAAATAGTATCGTTATTCCTCAAACAAGGGAATGAATATGGAAAAGTGGATGGAAATAATATACCAAAACTGAAAATGAATCTCAGAAGACACAAGTTATTCCCCGATCACACCTGAAGCCTCAAGATCATAAGTCTCTACTACATGATGACATGTTTCCCCATTCTTTTCTAACAACCAAAACTAGGGAATGCTCTGACACATTATCACACCAGAATTCCCTATACACACATGTCAAAGAGACTCATTATCCACACATTGTCACTATCCAATTTTGGTGGAGCTAACTCACCCAAAATGTATTAGATATAATCAAAGGAACACATATCCATCGGGAAACTATCACTCATCCCGTCATTCCTAAATCCACATCAACATCACTATTTCAGGGCTCTACCAAAACCCCTCATCGCCCTATAAAATTCTTGTTTCCAGGACCACCAACATGAGGGGGACAATATGAGTTATAATTTCTCACCACAGGCTCATTCCCACCATCAATATAATGAGAAGGGGGATTCTGGATCACTATTAATTCTAGGATTTATCTAAAATGGAAACACATGATGTGCACTCAGAATAGGAGAATAATTGTCTAGTACCTCTAGTGATTATAGATGCCTTATGAATGAATCTACTCACCTAGCATAACTACATGATTGGTCGAGGTCCATAAAATATGGACAACCTAGATCAACATGACAATCTAATCCTCCGTTTCCTAAGAGTATAGATCTCCATGAAACCTTAGTGATCCCTAACGTCAGAACATATAGAATGTCTTAATACTGGATGTACTATTTTCCAATTCTCATGGATCCATCCACTACTCAATAGGATTATGATAATATTCCTAGACCACTAGAATATGGTATATGTGACTCTCAATAGGTGAAAGCACATGTTGGTTTTCATATGGAGGAAACACCGCAAGTGTGGTTCCCTAAGAAAATTCCTCATCACTCAACTTGTCTCCATCACGACACAGTCTGTAAATACTTCTGGCAGTTATCATGGAGACATCATGGAAGTTATGAAGATGTACCATGGTAAAAGGGAATATCTAGGTAGAAAATTAAAGAAGGGAATGTAATTCAAACGAATCAATCCTATATGATTCATGTTTTATTGGTTTCCTATGACAAATGTCTCGATAATTTGAGTTGGAAAGTATGTGGTCAGTGTCCTAGTGAGTGGATACATCAGATTATGCTCCAAAAATAGGTTCTCAACTCTGTAAACCACACACAAAACACTTTGACACCACCACCCTAAGTTCTCACTAATCATCATATGGGGAAAACCCCAATCACATTCCCAAAAAATTAGTCACTGTAATTCCACTCCATAATGACCTACCAGTCAGGATCTCCTAAAAAATGTTAATCCTAGACATCAAAACACCATTCCCACCTTCAATAGGCTAGGGGTTAGATACATGCACCAAGAAGGGATAATATGATATGAGAGTCCACATAACATGTACCTATTCACAAGCATCATTCCATCTCCATTCAACATGGATACGAATAAAAAAATTACTATAACCTATATAGTAATTACATGTAAGAAAATACCTCTAGGGTATATATAAATCAAAGTAGAGTAGTATAATAAAAATTGTAAAAGGCTTAAAATGAATGCCTGACTAGAAACAAAAGGGAGAATACCCAAAATAATATCAATATTAAAGAGTAGAGATGGGGAGATCCCAACTCCATAACCCAAATTCTAGCCAATAAACATGTTAAACTCCACCACACAATAATAAAAGCAACTTATACTAGGTTCACTATAGTCATTATTACATTCCTATTATCTGTATGGGGCATGACGTGTGCTGGAAAATTCCATGTATGGGTGAGTATAGACGTACCTTTTATGACACCTTGAAAACACCAAACATAATATATCAAGAGAGAGTAGTAATATAAACACAATAAAGTCATGTTGAACAGAAAGCGAGTCAACAATAATGTCAACAATAACCCATATATTCTCAACAATAAACCAAAATGAAGGGTGAATAGGGATCTCTATCGCCAAAACCCATCTAAGATTGATGAGTTTGATTACAACATGAAAGGGATATCCTTGATGTAAAACTCCTGTAAAATATAAAAATAATACATATAGAGGGGTCTAAACCTCACAAATTCTCTCTATAGCAAAGGGATCCACAACTATAAACCAGAAATCCAACATAACATCACCAGAATTTATGTAGAGGGGAATGATACTCGCTACCAAAATACATAGTCAAGGGAGCCACAACACTCGTGGAGGGAACAATCAACACTAGAGATCAGATATGATGGAGTAACACCACATAGATAGAGGACCAATTCCTAGTGTATGTGATTAATATATCTATATGTATAATGAGTATATGGTACTATGACCTGGTGAACCAGCAGAATTCTGATCGTTGCGACACTATGATTATCACACAAGTTTACTACCATAATCAAGAATTTTCTAAAGAATCACCACAATTGGAAATCCTAAAATCATATCTTATATTATTTAATGAAGGTAACAATCAAATTATATTATGAAGAAACTCATTATATGAAAATCAAGGGTCAAATTCCTAGTTTTACAAAAATACTGACAAAAAATTGAGGCTCGTCATCAATCCATCAATCTGTAAAACAAATCCCATGATATCTCATTGAAAATGGACATCAATGGCCAAATAGATCATTCCATTATGATCCTTAGGGGGAAAACCTAGTAAATTCTATTTACATTCCCTAACTAGACACTATGTGAAAAAAACTTTTCCTCGTTTAATGTATGAAGTTCACTCTATGGCCCAAGCCACAATTATGAAAAAGTACCAAATTTGGTCTTAAACAGTTTTACTAAATTCTTGGTTAATTATTCCTCAAAATACTCAACATTTAGACATCTAATAAATATGATACATAAAAAATGATGGGTAATAAAAATAATGACATTATTATCATTATTATAATTATTATAACATATAATAATGACACTGGGCATAAAGCCCTTTCTATTTTCTATGAGCATATAGTTAAAACTCCTTACCATTTAACTATAACTTTAAAATCCTTCTCTCTTCATCGATAATAACAATTTCAATATTATTATTATAATGAATATATGAAAAATCATATTCATGAAAGGGGGAAGGGAATTCTCTCAAGATGGTGTACCAATTTCTTGGTCGCACACATAAGAGACCCCTATTTCAAAGATGAAACCTATATCTTCACTTTCAACATTATTTTTAAAATTAATTCTAAATATAACATTTTAGTATTATTTTTTATTATAATAAATATCACATGTTATTATTCGTAAAAATAATAGTAACAAGAACTACCTTCCATGGCCAATCAAAAATCATATTTTTGCCACTCTTTATCCAAAAACAGTACATCTTTTTCATTGGTAGAAAATGAAGGTACAAGGTCATGGGAACCCTACCATCAAAACCAAATTTTGATTTCGTCATTTCCAGTGCTTGGATTCCGGAGACCCATTTCTTGGAAACATCAATTACTACTCCGATAGAGAGATCTTCTCAATCCAACTCAAATACCACTGATACACATTCAAATGTTGGGTTCCTATTATCATCAGAAATCTTATATTCATTCTCAATAATCCAAACTCAAACATGTGACCATGATCAAATATTTTAAATAATAAATGTAGAATGATCGATATTCCTGGATATTATCGAATCCCTGGTAAAATGATTACCGATGAAAAACACCATGAACAAAGGGAGAAAATTACATTTCACAAAATGAGCCTAGATCAAGGGTTTTTTTCATTTTTCCATCATCTAAAAAATCCAATGAACATTGTTACTATATACTCAATAATAAAGGATTACTAATAAATCTGAAATTCCTATATCTCAAAAGAGAAATCAAATACCGATAAATGCAACCGAGATTAATACGTGAATTAATTTGAAAAAATGAATAGTTCATGGTAATCTCAAAGCTTAATAGGGATAAAAATAAAAATAAAACACCCTAAAAGATTTAAGGATTGATCATTTGTGATAAATGATCCTAATTCATTGTCTTTATTATGATGAACAAACTCAACTGGAATAGATAATCCCCATGGTATCAATCTGATCCACTAATCCATTATTGTTTTCCAATGATCTCTGCTAACCATTTGTCTCCCAATATCAGTGTCATACGGAAAACCCTATTGAGTATTTATATCAACACATTTATAGAAAAAATTAGGTATAAGGCATTAATTAAACAACTAAATATGCATTATTTAATTATTTATCTACCCATAATTACATTGAAACTGAAAACTTGAAACACATAAAAATTAAATCATGCCTAAGGGAAGAACAACATTCTTGACTCAGCCGTGGTTTAAAATTTCACATAAAAGTAACAATTTGGGAGTTATTTTATTATTTCATCAAAATATGTGGACACATGAAATAATATATTTAATATTTTTGTTATATATATATTGGTATCACCGAGCCATAGAATTTTACATCATATCTACGAATGGATCCAAAAATATTTCTAAAAATATTTAAGAGTCTTCCACTCAAAAACATAAGTTGTTACAATAATATTTTATATTAATTTTAAAATTAGGATGTTTTCATGTGAGTTTAAAATTAGTGTTTTGGATACCATCATGAATTTATGAGTTTAAGGTTGATAATAAGTTCAATTTCAGGTACCCCCATTTAAGGTTTTAAGTGATAGGATTTTAATGTGATTAATGATATTTTGGGAGACGATATATTGGTTTTAGGAAATTGTAACCCTTAGGTTCACCATGAAGTATTATTTGGGGAATAATTATATTTTAATAAATTTAATTTTATACACATCCTTCAGGATTTATATAATATTTGAATATTGATGCTATTTATTTGGGGACGTTATAAGAATTATATTAATATAGTTTTAGTAAAAAGGAAAACCATTCGCTTCTGGAATGGTCATGGAGATTGAACCCATGACCGAAGAGTGAAAAGGGTAGAATGGATACCAAGAACATAAATGATGTCTTGGTTAGTATGTCAGTTTTTTAAATGAGGTGGTAGATAAAGATGAATTTTATTTTGAGAATAAATATTTTGCTATAGAGATAGCCATGTGAATGAAAATTTATGTGGTGGTTAGGTGATTAATGTTATTATTGAAGAAATTTACTATTTTAGGAACCCTATATTATTATGGTAAGTAGAATATTATTGTATTTTATTTATAGAATAATGGATTATTTATCTTTTGGAAGAATATATTATTTTAATTTGTATTTATGTTAATTTATGTTATTTATGGAAATAATTAGCTAATAATGGTGACTATGTGATTAGGGTTTATTCATTTATGGTATGATAAATTAAGAGTGATTGATGTTATTTAGAGATAGATGTTAAATTTCTCTTTGAAGAATATGTGCTCAAATAATTCTAATTTTGGGTTTAGATCTTAGTTTGGATTATTTTTAATAATTTTAATCTTAGTTTTTTATTGAATGATCTATGTTTAACTCTGGGTGATTCTTTAGTGGTTAATGATATATTAATTCACATTATGGTTTATTAATTTTGAGAATTATGTAGTTTTAAACAATTTGGTATTTGTTAATTTCTATATATAAGAGGAAATCTTGTTAACTATTTGTGGATTTTGTTATACATTAGAAGATTATTTTAGTGCTTTAGGAATTAAAAATTCATATCTAATACACATCATTGGGAGAAAAAAGATGATATTGTGATGAATGTTTATTAAAGGATAAAATTTTAATTACCAAGTAATTATATTTGTATAAACTATAAGTTTAGATGGTAACCGATTTCAATAAACTCTAGGAAAAGCATTTGGAAATAAATGTAATCTCATTACATTTATTTCTAATGTATCTGTAGTATTTTTTCACACCATATCTATTTATAGTTATGTGGTTATTACCTTTTTCCACATTATTTACTTTATTTTGATCAATGATCTCTATTATGATCCATAATTAATTTTATATTATGATATTTCTCTATTTATAAATATTTTTTACCCACTAATGTTCTAACATTTGGAAACCAAGTTATTTGAGGACATTCGTATTTCATTTTACCTATTTTCAAGAGTAATATTTATTAACCATTTATATGTTGTGAAATATCAAAATTTTGATTTCAAAATGTTTTTCACTTTTTAAACAAGATTGATTTAAAATTTAGATGATGTAATTTATCAAAGGGTGAAAGAATGTAACACCCTATGATTCATAAAAATAGATAAAAAATCTGATAGTTTATATGACATGAACCAACAAGCCTAAAAAAACTATGAAATATTATTATTTGAATATAATGATAATAAACCTAAGAGTTTAATTTATGAGTATGAACAATTTTAAAAAAATATTGAAATATATTTAAAGGTAATAAAAAATAAAAATTTATTGATAAAATCCTAGTAAATAAGCACTCAATTTTTTGTAAATACATTTTATTCTTCACTCTAAATAATTGTTTAATACATTTTTTTTTCATAAAAAATATTATGGTTGGGTGGGAAATTCATAATTCAGGATAAAATATAACAGATTTTAATAACTAAAAACATATATAGAATACATGATTCAAAGTACACCACAAAACATTAAAATTCAACTTTAGATGTTAAATTAAACTACTTCATACAAAAAACACTCACATCAACACCTTGGGCTGCATCCACCGTGAGCCACACACCCTGAATCATAGAACTTATTCAAAATCATACCATTATAGACATCAAAATCACTAGAAATCATAATCCATTAAAGTAGATCATCATACTTGTTCGAAAAAACTGAATAACCTCAATATAAGTAGGGAAAATCTCCCCCAAACCATAAAATATAACATATGATAAGTAGAAAAAATAAAAATAAACACCTCCATGCACTAAGACATCCTAGAATTCCGTCAACCATTCAAAATCACCTCCCAAGATAACTTGAAAACCACTCCAAAAATCATAATTGGAAGAGAGTAGAGGAATCATCGAGCCAGAGAGTAGTATGACCGAATGTCGTAGAGTAGAAACAGCAACACCGAAAACATATTTAGTCACTAGGTATGAAATTAATGATCAAATAAAGAACATCACGAGTCCTAACATCAATCCCAATAAAAAACCCTAATAGACATATCTCATGGCAGAAAAATTTACCAAAATTAAACCAATGAAGGGGAATTAAACCAAATGGTAGGAGAGAACCATGATTAATGAAAGCTTCTATAAAACCAATGAACTCTTAACAAACACATCCTATATAACAGATATAATTTATTTTTCATGAGAAAATATTATAATTAATGTTTGGAACATGTAGTGATTTTTTTTAAAAAGAAAATTATTTTTGAAATAAAAATAAAATAATTAACTTATTGTGTAATTTTAATATTTTTGAGGAATGTTTTATCATTCAAGGAATTCTGAAACAAATATAAATTTTTTATTGAAACCCGTATTTTATATTAATCTATGTTCATATTTATATTATATATTGTATTTTATTTAAAATTTCATTAGTTACTTTTTATTAAATATAATTCACTTATAGTTCTTGTAATTATTTTTTATTGTTTAATTTTCTCTATAAACTTTTTTATACATTAAAGGCATTTTTAAGAAAAAAATAAATTTTGTCATGATTTGTTGGTTTAATTTTTAATTAAATTATCGCACTTTGGGAAACCGAATCATGAAAAATTAATTAAATATTTAGAATTAAGAGGTAAAATTTTGTTAATTATACCCTTTTATTTTTATTAATTATGAATAATATCTATAGTAAATATTTATCATGACAATAATTGTAAATAGAGTAATAATTCTTTAAAATAGTATGATATGTACTAAAAATCAACCTTAACATTTAAATTTATCATATTGGATGAGTGTATTTTTTACATGTACATCAATGTCTAGAATATATGTCCACTTTGTTCTGTACTTCATTGATTTTTAACATTATAATATTTAAGTAAAATGTCAAGAAAAAATTGTCACCATCTAAATTTCAATTAATATAATATTTTTTCAAAGGGATGAAAACAACTTCTATTCTAATACAAATAGTCATTTAAAAGTTAATTAATTTTTTTATCATGGTAATTTATTTCTAATTTTTAGTAATAAAATTATTAACATAATTTTTTTTAAAAAAATGACCCAATACTTATTCAATTAATAGAAAAATTAAATATATGATTTAAAAAAATATAAAGTCATATAAATTGAGTGAATTATTTTATTACATGAATTTCGTAGATAAATATAACATTTTTGTTATTTTTTAAAGAATTAATTTTTAATTCTATTACTTTCAGGTTGTTTTCAAAGTGAAATTAAATGAAGGGTTCCAAAGATGACATTAATGATATTTTAAAATTTATTAAATGATTTAAAATTCCAAAAAATACGATATTTTTTCAATTTATTAGTCTATTGTTTAAAATATCTAACACAGTTCATATATTTACTAATTTTCCAGTTATAGTGACTATCATAAACCCAAAATAGTGAAAACATTTTTATCAAGGTAATTGTCAAAAAGGGTTCACACAAGTTAAAACAAAGAGATAAGGGAAAAAATCTTGTCCAAAATTTTCAAAATTTTATTTGGATGATATTTTTTCATCCCATTACCTTACTATATTTGAATTATATTATTATTTATTATTTTATCTTGAAAAATTAATTTTAATTAATTTAATATCATATGAAATTCTAAAATTTCCCCTCCCCTCTCTAATAAAAATGTGCATCGAACCTTCTTTCCTATAAACCTAAAATGCATTTTGTTCCAAAAATCCCAAAAAAATCACATTCTAACAACCTTTAAAATGTTATAGGGGAATTGTTTTTTTATAAAACCATCATAATATGGATTTATTATTTAATCATAAAGAGGCTGTAGGGAGAAGAGGTATAGTTCATAATAGAGTAGTTTTATGTTAGTTCTTCTTCCACCTATTTAAAAATTTAGTCATCCATGATGATATAAAAACATCATTGTATCCTAGATATTTATATTTTATTATGTTGATGGAATAATAAAATATATATATTCTTCTATAAAATGGGAAATTAATCTGTCATTTGTGTGTGTGACATCATTCGTGTGTATGAAGGTTTACTACCTCACGAACCGATTTAATTCAGTTTTTATCATCACCTATAATAACTATTTATGAGGATGAAATTAATATATATATATATATATAATATTCATGACATATTTATCATTCTATAAAATTAAAATATCATATATTTTCATACCTTTCCATTCATTCAATGATAATATCATTATTCTTGCGAATGTGTTGATTTCCACATCTATAAAGAGATGTGATTCATTTTTCATTAGTGCATCAGCTGGATGGTATATATACTTCTATTTAAAGAAAGAATATTATATTTATTATGTAATTATCATTCTATAAAGATAAAATAACATGTACCTTATTTCAATCAATATTGTTGAAAAATTGAAATGATATTCATCGAAACGTACGACCTTACTTCTCCATGATTGTAACATATTACATTTTTCAAAATATCATTTCATGGTTATTTTAAAATGTGTAATTTTTATATAAAAATTATAATTATTTATTGATTATTATTCTGTAAATGTTGTAATAATGACCTTCTTGACCATAGTCAACATTTTAATGTCATTTTGGGCTTCTTATCCGAATAACATCAAAATATCATATGTGAAATTAAATGATTAAGTAATTGAATACACAATGATACTAAATTAAATATAATGGGATAATAATGTATAAATATGTTATTAATAAATTAAATAATTATCATAGTTTTATTTTTAGGAATATAATGAATATATGTGATGAGTTTGACTCAATGGATGGTGCTTTAATATAAAAAATTCTTCTTTTAAAGATTATATTATATCTCTTTTTCTTTAAAGTTAATTTTATTCTAAATTATTCAAGAAAATAATTATATATAATTTCATTGTTTATAAAGGTAATTTTGGCCATATTTTAATTTATTTACAGCATTTTAATAAAAGGAATTTTTATGGGTTTACATAAAAAACACTTCACTTTAAATACATAATTTTTAAATGTATTAATGATTTATTTTATAAATAATTTAATTCAATGTCTATATTTATAAAATTATTTTATTATTGTATTTATTTGGACATATATGAATTATAAAAGAAATTTCACATATATTTTTACTTTTTATTCAATGTTTTTCAAAATGAATCTTTTTATTTATTTTATATGGAATGTTATGGAAATTATATGAGAGAGAAATAGAATGTTATCTTTTAACATATTTGATGAAAATAGTTTCCCCTAAATCTATAAGTATTAATTGATGATTTTATTTAATTAAAATATTTCATTTTTTCTTCAATGGTAAAAAAGTATTTCCTTTTTATTAAAATTTATGTTTTGAAAATATTGTTTTAAAGGTAAAAAATATATCTAAACAACCCATTTTCATCACGATATAACCATTCTATCCCAAACTAAATTTATCTCTCTCATTAATTTTATGTAATACTTCAAAGTTATATATATACTTCTCTCACATGTATACATATATTATTCTACATTCCTTTTATGTGTAAATGCATTCCATATGATCATTTCTACAATGACTTCATTAATATATCTCTTTTGATTAGGATTTAAGGAAAGATTATGCTGCCCATTTTTTTGCATCGGTAATTATTATGTTTATTCCTAATGATTGATTGCTTTTTTTCCCAAATAGTCATGACCATGTTATAATGGGTGCACTAAGAAATGGATCAAATTCATTGGGTAATTTTTGGTCTCATGAGACATTAGGTATTCGATTAGGGGGTAATCATGATCCACTATAGGACTATTTTCCACAAGTCATGTTATCTTGTCAGTTATCCTTGAATAATGATTATTACATGATTTATATTCTAACACATTTCCATTTTTTCTATGATCTTATGTTTCCATGTTCTTTATTTTATTTTCCCAAATGATTACTCTAAATATAATGTTTAAAGGAATGTATATGCAACTTTGTATGTTTGAAATTTATAAATGTGGTTGAAACAATTTTTATGAGTTGTTAATTATTAAAAATTAAAAATTATGAGTTTTAATATTTACTTTATGATTTCTTATGAAATTATCTATGAAATTATTTGGGCATTAAATTTTATTTTTTGGGTAATAAAATGATTATTTTGAGCTAAAAGTTTTGTATTTAGAAAAGGTATTCTATAAGTATACATGAACTAACATATTTTTTTCTTTCCTTTTTATATATCCCTTAAATATATTTTTTGTACATCCTACACATTAAAATGTTTCTACATGGATTTTCAGGATTTGTGTGTATAAGAACAAGGCCAAGATCAAAATTATACGGATATGTCAAGAAAAGTAAACTTATTACATCATAAAAATTTTGTTTTGTGGGAATAATGAAAACTAAGTGTAAGAGTATACTTTTTTATTTATAATATTCATATGTAGGGGTTATATCCTAATTACCTAAACCTATAAACCTAAATTATCTTTAGGATGTTGGAATATTAATTTTATACTTAAAACATAATATTACATAATTTTTAAGGTTGTTTCAATATGATAATGCTTCTTGAATTATTATATAAAGATTTGGATATTTCTTTAATAGTTAAAAATATGGGTGGGTAATCTCACTTCATAACTTTTAACAATAATTATAGTAGATATGAAATTTTCTACTTAATGGGGAATAATTCAAATTCCTTTTAGAAATTTAATTAATACAGAAAACTATGAAGATAATCATCTTGGTCTGAAGATAAAGAATATCTATTCATACTGAGGTAGAGAATATATTAATGTAAATTTAATTTATTATATAATAGAGTTGTCTTACAATACCAATCTCTCCCCTTTATACACCAAATTGGAATAGTTGGAGTGAAAATTGTAATATCACATTTTTTAAAATATTGAGATCAATAATGATTCTTGGGTGTCTTCTGTTATCCTCTTGGGGATATGCATTACATAATAAAATATAAACACTTAAAAGTTTTATTCAATTGGAAAATATAATTCCATAACTTCTATGGTGTGGGTGAAAATATATGTTTTGGAACATACATGTGTGGGGATGCAGAGCATTTGTTTAGTACAAATCTATAATCAAATGCACACCCGAATGAAAAAAGAGTTTCTTTATTGGATATCATAGGGAAATAAGTGGATATTATTAATTTGAAACCTCAAAAATTAGGTAATAGTGTCCATACATGACATTAATGTTTAGAGGGATTGCATATTTAAAATAGATAATGGGATAATTATATATTTCAAAGAAGTTTAGGTTCAAGATACAAAAGAGTTGTGAAATGAAAATATTTCAAAGAATATCACAGGATGTTTTTTTTTTCATAAACAAAAGTACTATATAGAATAACCATAGAGGTTATAGAACTAGATAGATATTATTTTATTTTCAATAATTATTATAACTCAATATTAGTTGATAATGATGAACTTATGTCCTATAAAAAACAATTAAGAAGCTTATAATTTTACAACTGTCAATAATCCATGAATTCTAAGATGGATATAATATACCCAAAATAAGTTTTGGTTTTTTTAGATCCTCTAGGGGATGTAAAATCTATTGGTTAGAAATGGTTATTCTAGAAGAACCTTAACATAGACAACAAAATCAATACCTATAAGGCCCTACTGGTTTCTATAAGGTTTATGAAAAATCAAGGAATAGATTGTGATAAATTTTTACACTATTTGATATGATAAAATCCATCAGAATTTTAATTTCCATAGCATCTTACAATGATGAAGAAATTTTCAAAGTAGATATTAAGGAATCCATTCTTAATGAGAACCATTGATGGTGTGTATAGGAAACAACTATAATGTTTTATGATTCTGAAGGATTCTAATAAAAAATTTCAGTTTTAGATATTCATTTATATGATGAATAAAGAAACATGATTGTGGAAAATTCATTTTGATGAATCTATAAAACAATGAGGCATCAAAAATAATGATTGTAATACCTATTTATATATGAGGTTTAGTGGGAGTGCAATAAGTTTCTTAGTAATATGTGATGATGATATATTACTAATAAGAAATTAAATACTAATATTATAGTTTATTAGGAAATAGTAATGTGTTTTCTTATTCATAAAGGTAATAAGTGAATATACATACTTTATATGGATCATGATCCATCATGATAGATCGAAGAGATACTTTGGACTATGTTGAAGTATATACATTAAAAACTTTTTGAATAGATTCATTGTGAAACAAGCTAATAATGTATTATTTCATATGTAAAATTTTATACATATCTCTAATATATTTAATTATAAAAACTAATAAGATAGAGAGATAGAGAGATAGAGAGTATGGATTGGATTTATTACACATCAAGGATATGACCTCTCAGGTATTACATGCAATATACAAGTCTTGATGCTAAATATGCCTTAATCATCATTGGATGATATCAAGAAGACCTAGGAGAATAATATTGGACTGCAATTAATACCATCCAAAAGTATTTGTGGTATACTAATGATATGTTCCTATTTTATAGAGGAGTTCACGAACCAGTAATCAAGTGTTATATAAATGCTAGTTTTCAAACATACTAAAATGATCTTAAATAACTGTCAGGATTTTTATTCTATCTAAAGGGAGAAGCATTCCGCAATAATATCTTAGACCTAACATATGTAGATAGTAATATAGAAAAGATAGAGTATATTATATCTTTTGATGTAGCCAAAGAAAAATTTTAAATAATAAAATTTATTTAGGATCATGATGTGGTGCCTAACATAAAATTGGTCATCACACTGAATTATGATAATACTGTAGGGTTGGTCTTAACCGATTAACAAAGATCACATTGATAAATTGATCATATTTTTCAAAAGTATATCACCTCTTATAATATTTCTCTTAGATAGGTAATCTCCTTGTAAGCTTAGTTTCCATAGATTATAACCTGGAAGAATATTGGATAGAGAATTTTCTTTGAAAAATCAAGAATATCATGGGGGAGATAGAAAAAATGTTGTTATAAGACAAATCTAGTGAAAAAATGTAGATTTTTTTGTTAGTTCCTAAGACCAAACTTAGTTTATAATTATAATTTCATATATATATATATATACATTCAAAAACATGAAGATTTATAAATATCATATCACATTATGATTATTCATCTACATAACACTAATGTGGTAATATCTTAAGAGTATTTATAACATTGAAAAATTAAATAGGTTATCCACTATAATGAGAACCTTGAATTTCTACAAACATATTCTAAAAAATATATCATATTGTCTTGAGGAAAACTATTTGATATGAAACAAATAAGTATTTTACTATTATATTTTGTATTCTTATAAATGAATTAGGTTTCATCTCATCATGATTTATAATTAATAATATACAAGAGAAGAGTTTATGAGGATAAAACCTCCAATAAGAAGTCGATCTGTTATATGTCATTGGATATTAAATTATTTGGATTTGATTAATCTGTTTTAGAAATGTGATTTTTATTAATGTATATCATGAATCACGTACTTTAATGTGTTGTAAAAAACTAGGATGGTATATACTCATGGGGAAGTATATTATATTGGATCAGTCTAAGTGAAATTAAATTGATATATAAGTTAATAAAAGGTTTTTCCCTTCCCATAGTAGAAGATTATATCTCATATTGTTCGATTAAAATGGAATTTTATGATTAAGTCTACGGTTATGGTGTTTTTATGATGATTTCATGTTATGTGGAATAAAATATATATTAAGTATATAGTTTAATTATGAAAATATATTGCATTCTTGATGAGAAAATGAGACAAAGGTATTATATTATATAGTATGCATTTGTTTGAGGTTATAGTCATTGTGACAATAATGACTTTCTATTTGGGTTTCTGGACATGTTACTGAGAACTTATCTTGGAATTTAGGCAAGACTAGCTAATGTCACTAATAAGGAGGCCTTGATGGCCACACACTAAGTGTATACTAAATCTCGGTTAAATATTATTTTTATATAATAACAAAGTAAATATTATTCATAATACTGAAGAGAAATGATTGTATAGGTTTTTTTGATCACTTACATTCTATCATCAATTATTCCAATTTAAAATATATGTGAGTTTATTATTAAATTATGATTTATCCATTAGTTAGTGATTATTAAATTTATTTATTCATTAGAAAAATAATATTATGGACTTTATTTAGAATAAATATTAACTATTCAGTGTTTGATAAATTCCCATAAAGATTGGATGACCTAGTTTGGGGCCTAAGATAAATGATATATTTTATTTAACATCAATTAAATTAAAATTAATTTATCTAATAAAATTATATTTAATGAATTTAAGGGTTAGAACATGGCATATAATATAAAATAATTTATATAATATTATTTTACATGGGGTTTATTTATAGATAACAAATTGATAAGGGCCTCTAGGAAATTAAAAATAATAATTTCCTAAGTATATTAACCTATTTAAATCAATTTAGTAGTGTAAGATAGTTTTGGTGGACAAAAAATATTATCTGAAGAGAATTATATTTAATACCTATAGAGAACCTATCAAGAAATCTATTAATGAATAGTAGTTGATCATCTACCTCCCTTTTAATATGATGAGAACAAGAATAAAATATTAAACCCTATAAGAGTTATTATTGTGATCATCAATGAGACACAAAAGATGATCAATAACTATATGATAACTCATAGAGTTCCATCGAAAAGACTCCGAAATTGTAGACACTGTTAGAGAGACTTTTCTTTGCATCCTTTATCACAATGTTGGTTTGATTGGTCGTTTGATTATATTAGTCAATGAAAAAATAATTTTCAAGTGTAGTATAATTTGATTTTAATTAATTATAAATTATATGTGAAAATTATTCTATCTTTCCTATGATGTAAAACTACATATTTATTAGATTAAATTGATAAAAAATATTTTCTTAGAACAAGCCAAAACACTTCCATTGTTCCTCAGAAACTACAACTATTTACTCGTTTATTATATAAATAATATTGGTTAAATAAAAATGTGATATATGGGTGAAAAAATTAAAATTATATTTATTTATATTCAGATATTAAAAGGAGATAATGATTAACAAGCTTTGTTATCCAAATCCATAGGTTAGATTATTAGACTTTTATATTTGGTAAAAATGATTTTTTAACCTAATGATATTGAAGTAAGTAAACAATGAATATTAATGTAATGAATATAATGAAGAATATTTTATTCCATAATGTCATGAAATCATTAGATATATTCACATGATTTTTTGTCTCATGTATTTTTATGATTATTTTAATGTAATGGAGGAATAGTGGCACATATATGAACACAATAATGAAATAGTGTATAAGGGTAATGAATGACTCGTTTTAATGTTTTAAAATGGTGGGATGAGTACATTTTACATATAAAATAAGATTCTAAGGAATTAAAAAATCATAATGAGTAAGTTCAACATGTTTGAACATATCGAGGACTTGATAGGATATTGAGACTTAAATTATATCACATTGAACACTAATGTTTATAAAAAATAATCCATGTATGAAAAAACAATGTATCTGATAATTATATAAGATAATCTAAAAATTAAAAATGTATCAGATGTTTTCCTAGATGGTATTGTAAATTTGGGTTTCAGGATTATTCACTGAAAGCATATAAAATAAGCTTGTTAAAAAATTTATAAAGGATGGTGTTCTAAATAAATAAATAAAAATACATTAGGAAAATTAGTAGATGAAAAATATGAATTTCAATGGTGATGAAAATTTTGAATGGAGAAGTTAATTGAACTATGGTGAAACAATAACAAGCAATATGGTGAGTTAAATCTGGTGAAAATCCATTACCTATAATAATTATTAATAAGGTTATATCATAGCTTATTATAGTTCAATTAAAAAATGATATAAAATGATCCCAATCCAAAAAAATTGAACGCATGGAGAACATTATGGGTTGCACAAGGAGACCAACTGTGTTATGGGTAATTATAGAAGAAATTGAAGGAGAATTATGGATTTTATAAAGAATAAATACTTATAAAACATTATAACCATTTTAATTCAAGTGATAGGAAGACATTATAGTCCATGAAAATATTACATCCCATAACATATATAGAGACCAACTCTATCATATAAAAATAATAAAGAAAGTGTGATGATTTTATATATTGAATGCGATTTCATAGAAAATGATTAGTGATTTAAGATAGTGAATTTTATAAGTTTACATTTGAGGTTATTTATGTGTGTGTTTATAATAAGTTATGATACAATGTCTTGTTGGCAGTGATATATAGGAAAATTATGTTAAGATACACCAAAGATGGTTATTTCATTCTGTGAAAGAGTTTATTAAAATAGGTAATTAGAAATTTTTTTCAATGATATATTATTAAAATTTTCTCATTTATAATCACAAAAAATAATAATACTATATCATTTTTTGACTGTTAAAAAAATTTATGTTATATATATTGTCCATAAATCACTTATTTTGTTTTTATTATTTAACTAGATGAGTTTTAGGATATAAATTGTATAAAAATATTATATTAATAGAATAATAAAATCAATTTTATTTATCAACATATATACATGAGTAATTTAATTAATAAAAAATATATCAATTATACATAAGAGACATACATATAAAACGTGTGTTGAATAATAAGAATAGAGGAGATCATGGGTTTTATAAAATGAGGTGAATGATTTGTATGATATATAGGAAAATATAGTAGGTTTCATATCTCATAATTAATGAAAATAATAGCATATGATTCTAAACTATCAATAATATTTGATATTTATATATAAAATTATAATGAATAGAATATTGATATTGTTTGTGTAGAGTAGTTGATCATTATTTAATAGTGTTAATAGATATTAAAACATTATATTATTTGGTATGTTTTATATAATATATAAGTTTTATTGATGAATATGTAGGATACATGTTTAAGAAAAAGATATTTTGTGAGAATCATATATAATATATTTGTTTAAGATACAACCCTCTATACATGTTAACGTTTTTGATTAGAGAAGAAATTCACAGTGTCATGAAGGGAGAGTAAGTTGAATACATCAAATAACATATAAATCACTAGCAGAGAGAAGAATCATTATAGATAATGATTGTGGTTAATTGATGGTCAAAAAAATATTTGGTGTGATATTATAGTGACGTGCCCCTATTGTGATGTTTTACCAACATATGGGAGATGGGGGACATGTGTCAAACTACTACTATAATCGATTTTGGTTGTTGGTATTATTAATGTAGAGAGATTGAATAATATTTTAAGAGAATAATATGTGTATAATGCAATTATAATAAAGAAATACACTTCTTTATTCAAGAATTATCGTCCAAGATTGAAGATAAAAGAGATGGAAGATACATTTCTTATTTATTAATTACTATATGTGAGTGACAAAAAAGAATAATAGGGTCATTAATTTTTAAATAATAAAAACTTAACGGATGTTCAAGTTGTTACTTTATTCTAATAGTATAGGAGCAATAAACTAATAGTGACATTTATCTGATACACATTTCCATATATATTTTTTAATAATAGGAAAATATTTCCATCTCATAATAGGAAGTGTTCCAATCATGAAATAATCTACGAGACTCATTTTGTATACCAAAATATTTCATGAAAAATTGAAGTGGTAGTAATCTATGATAGTAGTGGTGAAATCCCACTCACACCTTGGACGTAACCCACATTATTCGAACCAAGTAAATTTTGTACTCTTGTTTGCTTGAAATGGTATAAACCTTACTAAGAATAAATGAAATGTTTAAAAAAATAGTGGTTAAATCAGTATATTTAAAATAGATCTAAAAGATAAATAAGTTTAATTGTTAGATCATAGCCAATTAATTATCATGAGATAACCTCAGGTGAATGAAGGTAAAAATATATTATATCCTTTTATAAATTAATTAACTAATTATACACCCCACTATATTATTTTATCATGACCCATGTATTAGATAACTCCATATATTCATAATAAAATGATTAATATATTCTTTAAATCTTATACATTCATCTCCTAATATATAGACACATGTAGAGTGAGAATACCGAAAATTAAATGGTTTATCCCTTGTTATAAGAGGAAACATACCTGGTATAGATAAGGTCACCCTTTCTATATAATTTATTACCATAATAATAGGTTAATGTCATTTAAGTATTATTTTATATGTGAGTACTTATGGATCTAACTAAATAAAGAAGAAATTATGCATAACATGATTATAAATGAAATAATTAATTTTACTAATTTATAATCCTAAATTATATTAGAATATCATTGAACTTATCAAGCAATATATCAGTATAACATTAAACATTATCGAGGCTCAATAAAATTATCTTATTTGTAAGAACCAAGTTTTTTCTGTGAAACACTTTGGAATATTCTTGATGTTATTCCAGAGCAGCGCCTTCAGACGGCGTGCGATTCCGAGCCCCGGAGTGTCCAGAATTTAATTTTCAGTGCGTTCACACTAGAAATGACAAATAATGGGAAACGATCCTAAAAGGTGATTTGAATCAGATATCCGAGTTTACGGATGGGTTCAGAATGAGGTTTTTACCCTAGGAATGACATAAAACATGTCAGCGTGGGATGTTTGGACCCCTTGCTCGCTTTCAGAACCTTAAACAGATAAATTAATTAATGAATTTATTCGTTGTATGGTGAAAGACAAGTATCTATTAAACGGTACCACGGATTGGAAAACCGAGGGCACCGTTGAGTTCGAAGCGTGCCATTTACCCTAGGAGGGGTGTAAGTTTCGCGGGTGCGGGCCTTTTCTGAAAAATGGCCCTAGGGGCATTTCCGTAATTTGGCGGCCTCGGGCGCTAAGTTTAATAACTTTTGAACAGGGTCTCGGATTAAAATACAGAGACCTCTGTTGTGCATGGGAGGTGGTGTTTACCCTAGGGGAGGATTAAACTCGACCTTGCTGAGGGTTTTGGTACGAGGCCACGGGCAGGAGTTTAAGTGTTTTGTTTTTAAACACTTCTCCACCCCATCTAGGTTGTTTTCCTTAGCGCAAGCACCCACTCCTCCCTCTTCCCTCCCCTCCTCCGATGAGGCACATCCGGCGAGACAGCTCCGGTGAGGAGCGGATCAGACGAATCGCGGCAAAGATCCGGGCAACACCAAAGAGGTAGGAAGTTTTGGTTGGCGTTTTAATTTCCGAACCTTCTTACATGCTCAATTATATGTTTGATGTTGTTGTTTGATATTCGAAAAACTCCCATAATTGTGTAGTATAAATTATGAGCCTCCCATCGCACTTTTCGTATTTGAAATCAGTGTTCGAAGTCGATCATCGTCGTTCGTCGATGTTTGCGCGTTTTGAAGGTGTTTCCGGCCGGTTGGGGTGATCCGGCGGTTCGAGGCGCGACGACGTGGGAGAAGGGCGGCAGCAGTTCCCCTTGGCGGCGGCTTCTTATCTTCCAGGCGGCGGGGCGTGCGGCTTCGGTGGCTGGCGCGGCGTCTATCGGCTGGGCGAGGCGGAGCGCGCCGGGGGGGGGGGGCACAGGAGAGCGCCGGGGCGCGGTGACCGTAGGGTCGCGGTGTGCGACCTCTACGCGAGGACAGAGACCCGCTGAGTTTGGGTCTCCATGGGAGACCAAGACTGTCCCTTCATGGCCGGTTTGGTCATGGTGGACCGCGGGTCCATGGCCAGCCCTCGCGGCTGAGCCGTGGGCCGGCCGGCTTGAGCCGGTCCAGGGGGTGTCGACCGGCCGGACCGGTCCGGTCCACCCCCGCTTGCATCCGACGGCGTTAAAAGGCCATTACATTCAAACTGTGGGTCTAAACATTGTGTCGTCTATTGAGACACGACCCTTAAATAGAGGCGAACATTTTGAGATGGTTTCAAGAATTTTTTAATTCCCGAAAAGAGGGGCCTCGGAGGCGCGACACGTCTTTTAGTGTTTTGACGTTTTTCTGGGGGATATTGTTTTGGACTGTGTAGACGCGTTTGTCTTCTATTTTGAATGCCGTCAGTGGAATTGGGACCCTGGAACTAGGGAAAATATTTTTTGGGTGGTTTCAGACATTGAGGCCGAAGTTGAGGTGTGGGCCCCATGACCCGTCTTTTGAGCTGCGTGCAGCGTTTCACGACTTTCTCACCGGGTGTCCGTTCGGGGTGAGTGACCTGTCGTATCTGGAAGTTTTTTCGAGGGGATTGCAATGGTGCAATCTGCCCGCTCTAATTCGGCACGATGGTGCGGGGCCCACGAGGGTCGTTTGGGAGTCAACGATGATTTTCCATCTTTATCACCGAGCGACTGTTTTGGACAAGTGAATAGTCAATATTGTGTGCTTTTTTAAGAGGATAGCAACGGTGGGATCCGTCCGTTCAGTTTCGGGACCGGGATACAGGTCCCGCGTAGTACCGCTCGTGTGTGGTAAGCTGGAATGAATATTTTTCTCTGGGAATCCGTTCCACTCAAGTGAGCAGTGCTTTTGACAGGTTTTTCCGAGAGCATTGCAATGGTGCAGTTCACTCGAACTTTTTTGGGGACATGGTGTGGGTCCCAACCAACCCGGATACGGTGAATAATACATTTTTCACCGGGTATCCATTTTGGGTGGTTGAGTATTCAATCCCTTGTGTTTTTCTGAGGGGATCGCAGTTGCGTGATCTGTTTGTTCAATTTCGGGATCATGGGGTGGTCCCTACACGGGTTTGGTTAGAGTGAATAGTACCTTTTAACCGGTTAACCATTTCGGGTGAGTGAGTAGTCTATATCGCATGTCGTTCCACGAGGATTACAACGGTTTAATCTGTTTAGGAGGGCGAAGCCTCTTACGTGATCTTATTAAATGGGGAAATGTGAAGGGTGCCCTGGTGGCGGTTCTTCTACCGTGGTTGTAGTGGACCCAAGGCATATGATCACGTGCACTCTTGGGAGAGAGATGTAAATGTTTCATAAGATGTGGTCAGCCATTCCTGTGCCTTTGAGTTGGAGATGTTATGTCACGCCTTCGCGTTGACGTTTGGTGTCGTGTGCACGATAGCCCTTCGGCTGAAAATGAGGTATACTCTAGGAGTATACGGGAGCTCTTGGAGGTACGCGTGGTTTGTACCTGAGACTGTTTGTGCGCTTGGTTGGGGATTGAATTGGAGACACATGTCGTGTGGGACCCATGTGTGTGATGAGTTATAGTTTGCATACCTTTGACCTCTCATGACGTAGAGGGTCCCTCTGTTCTCGTTTGTTTGACCAGAAGGTTGGAGTTTTTCCCCTGGCTCTATGCTTGTTTGTTTGACAAGCAGGGTTGAGTGGTCTCCTCTAGTTTCATACTCGATGGATCGTTAGGTAGCAGTGCTAGTGACACCCAGTGATGGAACATGTGCTGAACCTCTTTTGAATGACTTGTTTTGGAGTAGAGCGGTTCCGTGGCACCCTCTCAGTACTCGGTTGGCCAGTGTTGCACCATCTAGTAGGGATGGCCAGAATATTTCCAGTTTTACCCTCCAGTAGGGTTGAGCAGTGGGTTTCTCACTAAATTCCTGGGTTTACCCTCCAATAGAGACTGGGAAGTGGGTCACCCGACGCTCTTAGGGTCTACCCTACAGCAGAGACAGGGCAGTGGGTCACCCGATGCTATTAGGGTCTACTCTCTAGTAGAGACTGGGCAGTGGGTCACCCTATGCACTTAGGGTCTACTCTCCAGCAGAGACTGGGCAGTGGGTCACCCGACGACCTCTTAAGGTCTACCCTCCAGTTGGGCTGGGCAGTGGGTCGCCCGTCATCTAGTTCCAGGTCTACCCTCCAGCAAGGCTGGGCAGTGCGTCGCCTGTCGACTTAATCCAGGTCTACCCTCCGACGGTGATGGGTAGTGGGTCGGATGATGATGTGTTAAGGTCTACCCTCTAGAGGGGATATGAAGTGGGTCACTTGATGATGTATTAGGGTTTACCCTCCAGCAGGGCTGGGAAGTGGGTCACCCGATATCTGGTTATTAAATACCATCATGCAGGGCTGGGTAGTGGGACACCAATTGGCATTCCAGGATTAGTCCTTTATACTTGGCAAGTCTGTGGCTTTCCTTCATGATTACCAGAGCGGGACCCTTGGTTATATGAGCCATTGTGGTGATGGCTTTGACTTTGAGAAGACATCTCGACTGCAGGGAAGTAACGAGGTGTGGTTTGACTTTCCCTAGAACTCTCAAGTACGAGAGGTGCTTTCCCCACCGAGACGCGTTCTTGTGACGCAATCTAAAACTGTGGGGGTGAGTCAGTGCCGCCAAAATCGTATAGTGTCGAGGTGCGGTGATTGATCCACTTGGCATGCAGTTCGGGGCAGACGTGCGGGATGATGAGCATCGATGGTGTTTATTTCGAGGACTGTTGGTGACTCACTTTTCTTGGGCTGAGCTACGGGATGAAGATCCCCTTACGACCTTATTCGGGCTTCTTGTTGAGCATATGTATATGTATATACCTTGTTATAGTACCCACCTCTTGGATTTGGTTACTCCCCTTCTAAGAGAGGTGAATACGCGCGGGGTGTGCCACGTGCTTTCCGTGTCTAGCTTCTCGTGGTTAGACGAGTCTACTCTACTGTTACAGGAAGCGAAGACTCGATGAGAAGTTCATCTTCTCACTGTTTCCAGCTCCATGTGTCTGGACGAGTTTCCCTTCTTTCCTCTTGTTGGGTTGAGGTGGACTCTCTACTATTACTCTACTGCACTCCTTGTTGATATCCTTTAATTTTCCTATTTTCTCTACTCCTCACCCTTCGGTACCTAGTTTGTTACTCCCTCGAGCCTTCGGGGTATCCTACTGAGTGTTTTTTATACTCACCCCTGCTTGGGATTTTCCCGAACTTGGTGTGCCCTTTCAGAAGATAGACAGGTTGGTCGTGACTTCAGAGGAGCTTTGGTGTTCGGGAGCTTGGGCCGCGTGCGGTGGTCGTAGCCGGGTTCCAAGTGGGGGATCAGTCAGCTATTTCTTTTTTTACCTATGGCCGGGTTATGGCAACTTTACTGGTTGGGCGCGTGTTTTTCCCTTTTTCCTTTTTAGCAATTTAATTGTACTGTATAGTGGTTGATGCACATTTTGGGTTATATATATAGTAGCTGCACTTTACTATGCTTGTCTTATCTTTTACTCTGCACTGTTGCATTTAGTGTATTGAGTGTGTGTGTACATGTACTTAGGCAAAGGCCTCCCTGAGTTGTTTTGCCTTCATCTCTAGTCACCAGCCCCGTGCCTATGGTGGTGGGCTTGGGGTAGTTGCAGCTCGAGCCGAGGTAGGGTCGGGTCATGACATTATTCTTCTATGTTTATGTTTTTCAATATGACATATGAGAATATGATATTTTATATGATAATATTTATTCACTAACTCTCTAGTTAATCTTTTATTTTTAATAGAACCATTCTTTACTAATACTCTCTTTATCTTCAATAATTTTTCTTATATACAGACACCATTTTTCTTGCAATGATTTTACACGATAAACTTTTACCAAATTACCCATTCTTAGTGAATATTAAATTATAGTGAGATCACACAACCTGTAATTATAGATCATTTGATTCATGGAATATATTCTACATATAGATTGTATTCTTGAATATCTATCTCATCATTCATCCATTCATACTATGCTAGACCCTATAAGTAGAATTTCTAAACTATGTTCAATTCAATTGTGTACTTTGTAATAAAAGATAAATTCAACCAAAATTTTTTACCTACACTAATAACTATATTACATATCGAAATAGTACATAATAAATTCCATTTTGTAACTAACAATATCACATGAGTGTATGATTAATTTCTCTTCAGTAAACTATTATAAACCCTGCAATTACTAGAATCTAAATTCGTTGAATTATGGGTTTCTTCAACAATGGAATATTCAAGTAATTTATATTAAAAACAAGTATCTTAAAATATATAAATAATTAAATCAACACCAACACATCTTTAACTATATCTCATGTAATCTATTAGTAACTCTGATTTAGTTCTTGATATTCAATTTTTTTTATTTATTAGTAAAGAAAAATACGATTTCTCACTTTAATAACATCATTAAACTATTATGAAAATTCTATATATCATAAATAATGGGTTCAATACTCATTTAACTAATATAAAATTTTATTTTAATTATGAAAATTCGTACATATTACCTTCTAAATCTTACACAATATTTTTAAAACTCAATAATTACTTATGCATCTTCAATTACAATCATACAGACCATATCCATTTAATATAAAAACCTTTAATAACGGATACATGTCCTTTTTATTATTCTATTTACCCTAGTAAATCTCTTTTAAAATATAGATCTAAATTATACAATATATGAATTCATCAAATCACACTTATATAATGTTTGAAAATTCTTATTGACTTTTATATAATACCATTTAGATCACAAAACACTTACATAAAGTGAAAAATACCAAGTTCACTATTAAAAAACCAATGCAATACACATTTTAATATTACAAATCATTATAATTATATTTTCAATCTTACAAAACATCAATAAACTATTACATAGAATATCCAGTATTCATCTCCTAATTATAGAATATATTTGTTTTTTATATTAAACAACAATATTATTAATTTTATAAGTTCCCATTCTTACACATTTTAAATTACATAAAATATATCTTTAATATATTTATCATGAGGTAAATTTAATATTCCATTATCAAATAATCAACATTATCATCATGAATATATATTTTAATCTTCTTCTTTATCTTATAATAATGATTGAAAACCCATATATTTATCTCAATATATCATCAAAAAATGGGAAAACATACTGATGGAATTGTTTACCAAAAAAATATTCTCCATTTCATAATTGATGTTGTGGTTTATGATAGGGATCTATATATTACAGTTAAAGTGGATATGTTGTGGTGACCATGTATAAAATAATGACATGATTTAATAACTTAATAATTTACTTATTCTTTCACTCTAAATGCTATCATAATGGTTGAATATTAGAAGATAATAATTATGAAGAGTTTTAACAGATAAAATGTACTTCTAAAAATTTAAAAATATTTATGAGAATTTATTTTAACTTTACAAAGGTGTTGTAACATTCGAATGGTCAAGAAGTGTCAAATTAATTCATAAATTAATGTTTGACTTCGTGAGGCCTATATAATGTTTTTTGATTCTCATATGGATATGTTAATTCTATAGTGTTGAGACACTATTTGAACTCCTCATAAAAGGATGATTATCAAGCCCTTATGACTCTCAAAGTATTATACTCAGGGTTATAGAAATAATGGTTCAAGGGATATCCTTACCAACCAATGGGATATTCATGTGATATTTGGAAATACTAAGAGGAAGGAACCAATAAGATTCTGTTTATTAATCTATATTATGTTATATTTTAATCTCAAAATACAAATTTTAATCACATAATTATTCTCTGTTTAATTATTAATTGAAAATGAACATATAGATCATAGATGTTTTGGGTTTTAGTGTTTTCTTACACAATATTAATGCTGATTTCTATACCTCTGAAATCATTCAATGACATATGACCTGATCTATCAATATTTGGTTTTATTTTTGATGGAATGAATAAAAATTAAAAACTATTTCTCTAATGCACTATGACATAAAAAATTTCTCTCATACATTTTGGTTCATAAAATTTTCTGGATTACAAAAATAACATTATATGAAATGATTATTTTCTTATAAATGTTATAAGAAAATTATACAATGGATGTAGAATAGTCATTAGTAGAGAAGATGACAAATCAGGAAAAATATTACATCATAAGAAAATGGATCCTCATCATGGTTCAGTGATAATTATGTCATAGTGACCTCCACCATGAAAATATACCTTGAAATAGTGACGTAAAATAGGTTATTTTTCATATTAAATTTGATACCCAAAATGAATAATCTTAAATCCTTATAGACTCCTCAAAATAGCCATTATCTTTGAAAATGACTTGGAATGGAGAAACGTTCTTGCCTAAAATTCCTCAACTAGGTGAAATGGTTTAACCACATAAATGATTAAAGAAAAAACATAAATTCTTCCAAAAAAAGACATAAAATGATCATGAGAAACTAGAAATGGCCACTGAAATTTCACAGTCTATTATATGAAAATTTAAAAATCAAAATATTCAAAATGGTAATGGTCCATGTTATTTTAGAAGAAGTTTATTTAAAATTATATTTTTATTAAAATTATAAAAACCCTTCACTAAGAATTAAAATGTACCAAAAAATTTCCATAATTTGATCTATGTTTGAAGTTTATTTAAATGAAAAATAATTTATAATGGTATTATAAATTTAAATCAACTGAAAATATTAAAAAATTTATATTATTTTTTGAATTTTTCCAAAAAATATAATATGATTATATTTAATGGCCTTATTTAGAAATTATTTAAACAATATGAAAATGTTTTTATGATGATTTGATCAGATGTTTGAAATGAAATACAATAAAAAATATTTACGTTATATAAGTTCTTTACAAAATATATGATTTTTTAATTTTTTAATATAATTTTTAAATAAATTAACAAATATTGTGAAAAATGAAGTAGTTCATTTAAAAAACATGTAGATGAAATTATGAAAAAATCATGTTGGATAAAAGTGGATTATTCAGATTTATCCATGCCTAAATTAAAAATTGTTTACAATTGTTATATTATGAATTGTTCAGAATTTTATTAAATGTTATAGAAATATGTTAGTTGTTCATTTATTTATTACATTTTTTATTCATAGTTATTAATTATTGTGAGGTATTTTTTAGTTTAAATATCTTGAAATTCTTCTTTAAACACGTATAAATGCCTTCAAGGAGTTAAATTATAAGTATGAAAAATTATTTAGATTTACCTAGAATTTGGAATGTATTAGATTTTGAGTCTTCATTAAGATGTTAATTATAGTTTATATATATTAGGTGTTAGAATGTTGAAGGAATTTAGGTCCCTCATGATTAAATAACCCTGGGAATATGGACATTTAGGAAAACTACTCATTGGCATTGATCATTACTCCTTATATAGAAAAGTAGAAGGGTTGTATACCTATAAATCTATACTTACTCTTACGGGGATGATTGATTTCATTTGATTCTATGTATTTATAATAAAGTGTTTTGTGTACCTTATTCATAGTGTGTATAAGTTGTATTTTATTTTAGCTTAGTAAAAAAAGTTATGATTTGTTTAATGAGTTATACGTCAATATTGTTTTGAACATATTGATTTGGTGGAAGTAATAATGATTCAAAACTAAATAATTACTACTCTATATGCATATAAAGGAAATAACATGATATAATATGGAGAGATTAAATATTATTAAAAATAAAAAGTGTTAGAGTCCTTCTAAAGCAGACACTTATCAATAACTCAATAATAATATGAGTACGTTTATGCTAGAAAAGTGTGTGTTGAGCCCACTTTATGTGTATTTTATTATTATTGATGTATTTTAATGGGTATATTTAATTCACTGTCGTTTGATTTCAATATAGATTAAAGGATAATTATAAGATCTCAAATGTTATTTTGGAGAACCAAAGTATTTTTTGATGTGATTTCAGGAACTGTGTTACTATATATTTATTTTTTAAATTATTGGATGAAACATATTTGAATATTAGTTTGAAATTTTATTTTGAACTTATTACCTTATAAATAATGGTATATCCACATATATTAATGAAAAAGGTAGTAGAATATATTAGTTCCATTAATAATTTATAATGCTAATTCTATATATCTATGGGGAATGTATTTTGTATGTTCTATCCTTTGGTTTTCAAGTTTAATGAATAAATGGTTATGTTAACAATGACATGGATGAAGTTTGATGTTTATAAGAGAATATTATGAGAGTTAAAATATGTCTCGATGTTTATCTATGAATAAGTAATATCCCCATGCTTCAAAGGTTTGTAAAAATAAGCGTAGTTATTTTCTATGAAAGAAATATTGATGGGTTCCACACCATGATGAGCATTCAGTGTGAATTTCAATTGAAATATTTACCAGTATGAAATGAATAGGATTTTAATTCAATATTAATAATCTATGGTGACATGGAGTTATTGAAGTCTTATGAAAATAATAATGTTATCATCGAAACAGCTTTTTTATAAGGAATTTTTATTGAAGAGCATAACCGATTAAAAAAGGTAATCCAAAACAAGTCATGGATGTTTCTATGGGAGAATGATGATGAGTAATAGAAATGAGAATTGATATGATGATAAATGTTATACAGTAAATGTTTAGTTTTAATTACATTTCATGATTATTCTTTATGTAAAAATATACATCCCAATCATATCATGGAGGAGGTAATTTTAAATATAGATTAGTTGTGTTGAATACTGGGAATCAAAATAGGGATTACGTCACTATGGTGTATCCATAGTGACTATTTTAAAAGAATTAAAAATGTTTAATAATTTATAGAATGATTTATAATATGGTAAGAAGTTAGAAAAAGATCAACATGTAGTAAATCAACCCACGAGTTGAATAAAAAGTGTTTGTTTGTAATATATTGATTTGTAAATGACGAAGTGTTAGTAATTTCTATAATGATTTCTATGTAGTTTTGAATTAATTGACCAAAATTTTGTCCAAAATTCTTTAGTGTATGATGTATCCAACAAAAACATTTAAAAATGATAAACATCATTTTATGGTAAGGAGAGAAGATGTTGAATTCTAAATAAGTTCACCTATTTTGAGTATATCTGATGAAGAGGATATATTCATGACTTATATGCCATTCAAAATTGTTCTCTAATGTTTTTTTATTATAGAAATGGTGAATAAGAGATCAAAAATGATCCAATAGTTCAAAACGAAGTGGGAGATGTTTAGAATAATTTGAAATATTTTTAAAGATTGAATTTTAAATTTTAATTGAAATTAAATTGCAAAAAATGTATTTATTATAATATAAATGATTAATATATATCATGTCATTAATTTTTCCAATAGTTCAGTGAAACCATAAGATATCCTAATTAAATCATTGTTTTGTTTCCATTCTTGGTTTTGTTTTCTGTTTTTGACTAGAACACTGGAAAGAGGGTTGGATATGAGAGATTATATTTTTGTGGAAGAATCGTTAGATCTGAGGAATGTGAGTAGATCTTTACTATTTTTGATGATAATATAATTTGTAAGTTACAACACATTTAATTGAGAATGATCCTCCATCAAGGTAAGTATTTTTTATTCCAGATTACTCCACTCTATATGAATCATATATCAAAATTTATTGTCAAAAAAATACATTCTTCATGATAGATTCATGGTTGATAATTATTTTATTTTATCTAAAAATCCATGTGTTTATCAAATTTTAAATCTAGATTTTTGATAAACAATGGTACATGGAACTTCTTGTAAAGAGTAATTTCCTTCGAACATGATTTTGAACTACATTGATTCATTAGTGGATTGACATAGTATCGGTAATTGTTTTCTTTACCCCCTCATTATTCTTACTCCCTCTCCATTTTTCTTTTCCCCCTCTAATTTTAGATGACTGGTTATCATCCCAAACAGTGGTTATTTATGGAAACTTTATTTATGTGGGAGGAAACAAAATAGGGTCGGATGGTGTGATGACGTCAGGCTTATGCATGGTGTCAGGGGAGATATGTGGCAACATGGGTGGGTGGGGGTGGGGGTTGTGGCGGTGTCTTGAGGTGCATGATAGTTTTTGGTGACACATCGATGGAGAGAAGATCAAATGTGAGGAGAAGATCAATCATGAGGTGGATGATACTAGGTTTGTGGCCTGATTGGAGGGAACCACGGTGGAAGCTATAGTGTATAGGGTTATGGAAGGAAATATATGGTAGGAACATGGAAATCCATTACACATGGAATCACATGGAATCCCACAATCCACATTGTGGGTGGACTGGTCTTGAATGACTGATTCCACTAGGATAGGTGGAATGGGCTAGAGTAGTGTGAGGTTCAAGATTTGGAACCATAAGTGGCCCAACCATGTACCCATGCATGCATCTAGAGAACATAAAGTCCACCAACCTAACTCATGTTGGGGAGGTGGACATGAGAGATGAGTGATCTATTCATGGATTCCATTTTTGTTTATTATGTCTTGCATATTATTTGTTCCCTCTCCCACCCTGTGTTCCACTTGACATTCCTAAAGGCCAACACATTGAAAATTCCTTCTATGGTGGGGAGTTTTTCCTAAAATGCACACTAAATATTATTTTTTGAAGAATAAATATCTAATCCATAATTTTTTCATGTAGATCATAGTGGTGTAGTATGTTTAGAAAAATGAGATTATTTATGAGGTGGGATAGGTATATATTTTATTTATCTTTATTAGGTCGGTGACTAGTTTTTTGACCAATTATCAGAGTGTTATTGCATTTGGAAACCCTCTTAGACAGTGTTGGTATTTGATTTCATAGGTTCCCAAATATCCTCATATAAGGTTAGTATTCCCCCTATTTTTTTGCCTTGGGGAATTATATTTAGTTTATTAGACATTTAAGACAAATATATCACATATTAATATAGTAATATTCATTAAATACAATAATTATCCATGGAAGAATCATATAGGTATAGTGCCTTTGGAAACCCGGGAATAAAAACAAATGGTTCATAACATATATACATATTATCCCACAAAGTTCATCATAACTAGAGCCTATTTTAAGAATATGATAAATAATAACTTTATTCATTACCCAGGGAATGGAAGCCTAAAAAAGGTTGATATTATATGCTCTTTATGTGTAAACATGGGAGATATATAAAAGCACTTGATTATAACATGATCATACAGGTATGAAAATGTGGTAAAATCATTTGAAAATAATACCGTACAAATAAAATATAGAATCTTGAGTCATGGAGTAAAACATAGAATTACCTGAGATATTAATCATAAAGAAATAAAATTCTATAATCCATGGAAGCATAAAACGACATAATACATGGAATTGTGGCATATATATAAGTATAGAAAATTTCTTCCTTAAAATTCATGGATCATTTACAATACTATAATATTGTATATGGTTCTATCCCCAAACCTTGATTTTCATCATGGATTACTCCCAAGACTATAATAATGGATTTGGTTCACTCCACTAAACTATCATAGTAGTCATGGATCACTACCATGACTATCATAGTGCACAAAGTCCTTTACAGAATTGGATTCAATCCCCATTCTAGTCTTATTTATATCATGAAATCTAAATACTTACATGATGAATTAGAGGGGGATATAGGTCCCCCATCATTGATTGGAAAATTACAACAGTCCTTGGTTATCACATATGAACTTTCCTTAGATATATAATACTTAATAACATTACTCCTAACTTAGGGAATGGAAACCTAATAAAATGATGATCTTATATGCTCTTTATGATTAAACAAGGGATATATCGATGATAACTTGATTATAACATGATCATAAGGGTATGATAACATGATAATATCATTTGAAAATCATAATCTAGAAATAATATATTATAATCTTGAATTAGGGCCTAAAACTTTGATTGATATAATATATTAATCCTAAAGTAATCAAATAACATAATCCATTGAAGCATAACATCGACATAATACATGGAATTGTGGTAAATATATAAGTATAGAATATAATTTCATTAATTTTCAAGGATCATTTAGAAGACTATAGTAGTGGATTTGGTTATCTACCCAATCAATGATAGTTATCATGTATCACTCCCAAGACTATAATAATGGATTGTGTTTACTCCCCCAAACTGGTGTAGTAGTCATGGTTTACTCCCATGACTATCATAGTGGACAAAGTCATTAACTGAACTGGATTCATTCCCCATTCCCATCCTATATTTATCAATAGGTTTAAATATATTCCTAATGAATTGGAGGGGGATATAGGCCCCTCCCAAAATTGATTATAAAATTACCACAGTCCTTGGTTATTACTTAACGACTATCCTTATTTATATCATAACCACCATCTAGAGTTATAATGTAACCACCATATATGGTTATAACAAAAAAAATAATCCATGGTTATATGATAAATAATACTGCATAATGAAAACCATAATATGTTTTCCAAAATAATATAAAACATTCATCATACCATCACATCAAACCCCATGCAAAGAGAATTGGTTTCGTAAATATTTCATTCATTCATTATAGCATAACCCATAAAAATAAATTGGTATCTGATCAATATAAATTCTAACCACATATAAAAATAAAAATTATGGTTCCATATTATCATAACATATTAAATCAGAATTAACATATTTTTTTTCAAATATCAATATTTTATTAAACGATCACTGAAATATTTCATGAAGAAAATAAACTTCCTATTTTAATTTCTTTTAAAATATGAATATTTAAAAAATATTATCAAAAAAATATTTAAAAATAACCTTAGTAATTTATAAAACAATATTCAAAAAAATTTATTGGTCATGATTATATGAAATTCTGTTTATTCCATATAAGTTGAAATAAAACATTCATCACACATTTTTTGTAAAAATTCATAGAGTACCACTTTCGAAGGCTAATTAGAATATTCAATTTAAAACATTTTTTAAAGTAATACATTGTTAAATTGAATGTACAAAATAATATTATAATAGTAAAATCATCATTCAACACATTTTAGTAAATCATGGATATTGAATAAAAATCTATTTTTGATTGAATAGATAAATAATGTCAATTTTCCATAAAATCATATTTTTGGTATCATGAGTACTTATGGAGAAAAAATGGAAGGAAAACATGTATTATAATTATATTAATATAGTATAATAAAATTAATGTGCTTATTTAGAGAAATATTATACGATTTCACCATCATAACTTAACCACCAACAATCCTGATAAATAATAATACTATACCGTAAAGTCCGTACTACTTTGGTAACATTTGAATCATAAGGAAAATGAAATAAATAAACATATATGTATTTTTAAATCATCCTAAATTTCATTATAATAATCCTAATATTCAGTCACGTTCATTATATACACAACATAAAACAAACAAGAGTTGAATATGACATGTATCTCACAAAAGTAAAAGTGAGATGAAAATCCCTTATCTTAGGTCAGAATTCTATTATACGCATTGTAACCTATAGTAAAATAAATATAAATTTATTATAAAAATATTAAATAACCATAATCATATATATAATATCATATATTATTTACTTATAACTTTTCATAACCTGTTTGTTTACACCTATTTATTAAAATCACTATTTTGGGTGATATTTGCTTTGTTTTTCATGTTTTTTCTAGTTACGTAGTTTATGACCTTTTATTTTGATCATGGATAAATCATATATTTTTTTAAATAATTATATATATCATATATATTCATTAAATACATATTTATAGTCATTCATAAAAGTTATAGATAGGAAAACCAATTACACTGTTCATGGAGACATTGGGTCGTACATATGAATAAACATTGTTTAATTTATTATGAATGAAATATAGAAATTTAAATAATAAATCAAAATTATAGAATAATTATAATATAATATATATCATTAATATTCATTAAATAAAACATTATTACCATAAAAGTAAAAAATAAAAATGAAAAAATGACATCGCTTTGTGGATGTGGTAGTCCCCTCATACGTGTGATCAACATTATCATTTTATAACTATTTGGAAGGTATGTAGGTAGATAAGATATTAGAATTAAAGATTTATAATTATTAAATAAGTATAATATATAAAAATTAAACCTACTATAACACCCATCCATAACCTATGGTGATGAGAAACAAGTTTTATTGTTGTGTGGATATGGTAAACTGTATGTACGCATGAGTGGTATTTTCACATACCAGTTGATGGAAATTCAGTGAGTAAAGATGTTTTCATAATCATATTGAAATTTAAATAAATATTTTATATTGAATTTATTATATTATGGATAATATATATATATATATATCATGTAAGAGAATAATTTAAAATAAAGTGACCGGTTAAATAGATTACCTGTTGTTTGAAATAACTCCTTTACATATCTTCTCAAGGGATTTAGGGTTGGCCTTTATGGAATAATATAAAATCTAAAACAAGGTAAGGTTATTTTATATTGTTTTTTGGTAGATTTTTGTTGATACATAAGGCTCAATTAGGTTTTAATAATATAAATGTGGGGATCCCATTTATATTATAGTGGAGGGAAACTTTGGGAGGTTATAAAAATATTAAATAAATATAAATTAATTTTTATGTAAAAGTGGGAAAAAAATTGATAACATAAAAATATAATATGAGTATGATTTTAAATTATCTAATACAATAAATCCTATGAAATTTGGGATCACATTTTTACTGTTATCATTTTTTTAACCTTAATTAAGAATTTTGACAATAACTAGAAAATTAGAGTTTTCCACCCATTAATGGATAATAATGTTTCTATAAAATAAAATAAACACATAAATGGAAAATTTATGATGTTTTAATAAATATAAAATTCATTTGTCTCAATAAATTATTTTTACGAATTTGATATCTTTTAATAAAATATTATCTATTATAAAACATCATTACTTTCCTTTTTAACACTATTTTTTTTGACTTTTAATACATAAATACATTGGGGGACATATGATATAATTCAACCAAGCCTTTATATTATGATATATATATATAGAAAATTCATGGGACAAATTAAATAATTCAAATTAAACCAATTTTAATAATTTTAAAATCTTTTATTGTAATTTTCGTTAAATTGAATAAAAACTACATTAATATTACATGTGGAATTAAGGTTATTATATAATTTATAAAAATAACAAATAAATTTATATTTAAAAAATAATTTTATCAATCTAAAAATATATATTTATATTTATCCATAAAACACTTTTTTGTCTCTGTGGACACATAAGAGTTATTTAAAACAAAGAGAGTGACATTTTGTAACTATTATTGGTTTAAATATTATGATGGACATTTTAATGAAAAAATGTACCATAAATATTAATTTTAATCCTTATATGATTAGGGTAAAATTCCATAAATCCAATAATAATTATTATGAAATCATATGTCTTTATCACATAGTCTTTACCTTGATAAATCCAATTTATCCTCTAAGAAGGTGTTAAATTTTACCAGATTTACTATTTATATTGACAAAAAATAAAAGTGGAATATTTACCAATACATATTATAATATTAAATCACTATAAATTTCGTAAAATATTTTAATATAAGTATAAAAAATACAATGGTAACTATTTTTTTAGAAAAAATATTGTTTTTAAGCATAAAACCAAATATATTATTATCCCATGCCTAGAAAATATTAGATAAATTATAAAATATTCAATTGAGTATATAATATATAAAATTTAATAAATTTACTCAAAAATATATATTAATTTTATATATTAATATAAATAAACAATGTGTGCATAGAAATAATTTTTTTTAAGAAAATATTTTTTTCGTTCAAAAATGTTTTATACCAAATTATAACATAAAATATATTCCAATTAACTTAGTTGGACTATCTAAAACATAATATAATTGAATTTTACTTTTAAAAATTTTATAAATAACTGAAACATATATATTCATGAAATTAAAATAATGATTTTCGTAAAAATCATAATTTTTATGCTTTTTATATATTAATCATACTTTTTAGAAAATACTAAAAAATAAATCGTAATATTATTTTGGAAAGATTAATTAAAAAATTATATCAATTTAAAAAAATATAATTTTTTATTTTACTGAAATTAATTATAATATTTTCTCACAAAAAATAAATAGAGACCCATTTTTTAAAGAAATCATATTTTGAAGAATACAATGGCTTTACTAAATATTGAGTGATTAATTACAAATAATTTATCAATAAATTTTTATTTATTATGAAATTTATTTATATATGTCATAAACTAAGTAATCATATTCATACCTTATAATTTAATAACTAGTCTATAATGGTCATATAATTACCTTTAATTGTTTTTAGACAATGTGTTGTATATAACACAAGCAATAGAAGAAATTGAAAAATAATATTTTTTAGAATTATCAGGGTGTTACATTATCACCCCTTTAATATGTTCATACTCTAAATTTTAACTTCTATTTGATAATAATGGTGTTGAAATTTTAAATTTTTTTTCAAAAATCTCACATCTTAAAATTTTTTATGTAAACATCATCTTTAAAAAAGGGAAAGGAAAAAATAAAGGTCACCTAAAATAACACATAATAAGGATCCCATATTGGAATCAAATTGTGAGTCGTGAAAATATTGAAATGGAAGAGAAAAATAATATCCAAGGGATAATATAGAGTGATAGAAAACATAGTCAGTTAATAAAACAGCAAAAAACCACGAATTAGTAAGGGGTTAAACAGACCATAAAATCTTCATAATTGAAGGTTATAAGTATTTTTTGAGGTCTTATGATCATTTTCCTTGAGATCAAAAATTCCATTATGATCAAGACTATGAATATAAGTAAATACACTTATTTGAAAAATATAATTTCATCTTTTAATAAATTTCCTCCACATATAATCTACTACTCTGAATGATGAGTATTTGAGACAAACTTTTTTCATGAATCCCTGAAATCAACTTATATAGAATAAATAATGTGTATAGTGATATTTCTCTGATATTTAAAAATTAAGAAATAAAAGGTTTAGAATATGATAAGTATAAAAATGAATAAACCACTAAATGAAGAAATAAAACATTAATATCCCAAACCATAATAACATCAATAATGTCAAAATTAAATAATTTTTTAATATAAAATGATATACCACACCCTTTATCTTACATCAACAAAAAAAATTCATTTAATTCTTCCCAAATAATATTTCATGTTAAACCAATTTTTAAACCCATGGGATACTTAAACCACAATCCAATGAGACATATCTCAAATATCATTAATCACTATGATACATTTCTATATAATCATGTAACATAGTTAAATTTTATAAAATATATGGAAAAAATTAGATATTAACCTAGAAGGTAATCTTTATCATGATTATAAATATCTCACAAAATATCAACATGCCAATAAATCAATTTTCAACAATAAGGATGATCTGTATCCCACTATCCAGTAGTCTATAATTAATTTATAGTCAAATAATATATCAAACCCAATAGGTTATTTAAACCTCATTATAGTATTATTCATAACACCCATTAGAAGTTTCAAATCACCTCAAAATCCTAATACCTAAAGCATTAAAAGGGAGTATTGATGACTTTGAACTTGTGATTAGCATTAAACCTATAAACACATGATCGTGTACATAACATTTATGCTATTCACATATGAAGACATATATTATTCAAAAAATCAACACAATATTTATTTCTAAAATAATTTTAGTAACTATTGAACATATTCAATAAATCAAAAAATGAAATAAACCTTATCTCAGAAAACATAGAAAACTTTTTTATATAGTAATAAATTTCATGGTGACCAATACTACCAATTTAAATAATAATTTTATTGTAGCTAAATATTATTAACTTGAAAATAAAACATATTATGTATATATTTCCCTTAATCACGTTTTCTAAAAAAATATGACCTAATTACTGAATCCATTTTCTTCGTTATTGGTACAATTTAAAATATTTTTTTTCAAATCCTTAAAGAATAAATACTTTGAAACAATCTTATATTGTTTCATGATTTTTTTAACCCCTAAATCATTTTTATAACACATATGAAATATAATTTCTGATTCCAAATACAAAAACATGTCAGTCATTCTACTTTTTTATTAAACCATTAACCAAATTTCTTCCTTTTATTCCCTTATACATATTTATAACAAAATGAATTATTAATCCTATATTATGTTTCAGAAACATCAATTTAATCATTCTTATTTCTTCCAATGTAGGTAAAAGACTATACTAAAGTATTGGATGGTCGTTGGCTTGTCTATCATTGGTATTGATCTATACAAATGGTTCTGGGAAACTATTGGTATAGGTGGCCTATTCCAACAATTTAAAAACTATGGTTATAGGTAATATGAAACACAATAACCAATGGTTTTAGAAACAATTGGTATTGGTAAATAAAAGAACACTCATTTTTTTGATCCACAGAGCTCAGATTTATATTTCAATGACATAACCACTAAGATATAATTTTTTTGGAAACATAATATGATAAATATGTATTTATATATTTATTAATAAATTAATTTATTAGGAATTCAATGTTAATTGATTAAATAATTCACTAAAAATAAAAATAACAATACCAACGGTTTGGAAAACCATTTGTATATGTATTTCTATTTTAGGGGAATATAATAATGGTTTGGGAAAATTTGTTGGTATATGGTCATTAAATGGAGAAATACCAATAGTTTTAGAAAATAATTTGGTATATCTATCACCTATAAAAATATTTTTGGAAAAAATATTATTTTAAGGTATTGAAATGGATTTTATACCAATGGTATTATCCTAAATATTGGTATATCCATCACCTATAAAAAGGGTTTTCCATTACTGTTTGTATTCGGTCAAATAATGGTACATATACCAACGGTTTTCCCCAAACCCTTGTTATTGGTCTATTAGTATACATACAATTTCTAGTAGTGTGTCAAATTATGAGATACTATTTAAATAACCCATACCTTTTATATTTCATTTACACTCCCTTCATCATCAGTAAATCCATCACTCATAGAACCATGTTAATTCACTTCCTGTTATTTCCCCCAAGGAAATTGGTTTTATAGTTCCCATAATTAATACATTTAAAATATTCAACCCTCAATTATAACCTAGGGAGACCATTTTTTTCATTCAATTCATTATCGAAACATAATTTTTTTTGGAAATTACATGATTTGTGTCATTATTTTCAACAATCAAAATATCTTCTCGTTATTATGTGATGTTCATTTGAGTGCTTCTTCCCAAATTGTGGAAATTTTGGAAGCTCATGAATCATCATTATATGGTATTTATGAAAATATATCTTTCCCTTATTTGGTGTGTTAGAAAAATCACCAAATATAATATTTATAATCATATAATGAGATAGATAATTAAAAATAATATTAAGGCTTCAAATTCTTTTTTTTTTAATTTTAATTAGATTCTCATTGGAATAGTAATTCCATTCATCATCACATTACATATCAATAAAATGAATTTAGGTGCCAATAATTGTCTAAAAACACAAAAACATATTATGGGGAATAATAATCATAGTGGGAAGCAAAAAAATCATGGAAAATCTTTTAATGGATTTCTAAATAATGTCACAATCTATTATGACACATTAGGTTTACCATATTTCATTAATTATTTTTACCAAAATATTTCGATTATATTCTATAAATAAACTTATTCACAGGATTATTACTAAATTATTTACATACTGGTTTCAAAAGGTATACTAAACCTTTATCTGATACAAACTATAATGACACCTACATTTCACAGATATATATCACATATTATTAGTTGAAAATTTATTACATTTCATAATTTTCTACACCATAATCCTTTAGGTATAGTGTATTTGTATACATGGACACATGAACACCATGTTTATAAAATATCTACATTTTCTCCGACCATGTTATTTATAACTATGACCATTCTTAGACATATTATACATAGTACCATTTTTCATAACTTGTGGAAAGGAAACATAACAATGAGGGAGATTTGATTCTCAATAAGGTCATTGAAGGGAGATTTCAAATATCCCTTGTGTATAACATAAACATAATGGTATTAGAACATGAGAATAAAAATTTAATATTAAACATTTCTTACCATATATCATAATCTAGAGTCTTGACATATTGTTTGGTAGTTCATAAGTCATGAATCCTAAAGGAATCAATCAAATAAAATCCAAGGAAGCATACTATTGGCATACAAAATGAAATTTCAACATAAATAACTATATAAAATAATTTCCTTAGCAGTCATGAATCATTTAAAAGACTATCACAATGTATTTGTTTCACTCCCAAAACCATCACAATAGTCAAAGTTCACTCCCAAATATCATAGCGGTCTGGGTTTTCTCCCCAGACCATTGTAAAGGTCCTGGTTCACTCCCATCACTATCATAGAGGAAAAATCACCTTAATGAATTGAATTTAATCACTATTACAATCCAATATATCTCAAGGGTAAAATACATTTAACTAATTCATTGTATGGAGGCATAGGTCCCACTCATTCTCAATCATGGTTATAAAATAACCACCATCTATTTTTATAATGTTACCACCATCCGTGGATATAACAAGACCACCATAATTTCTTATAACATAACAAACATCACATAATGAAAACCATACATATGTGTTTCACAAGATTGTAAAAAATTCCCCATATCATCACATCATAACCCGTGCATGGAAAAATAGTTTCATAATCATTTCATCCATTCATCATAGCATAACCCATAGAAAATATATGGGCATGTCATCAATAATTGTTTTTAGAACCCATAGAAAGATTAATTATTTTTTCTCTAGATAATATCCCATGTATTGAATAGTAAAAAAAAATTTATGTTATCATATATGAAAATTTATTTGAAATATAAATGAAATATTTCTTGAGGAAAATAACCATTCCAATTTGAAAATATCATTTAAAATAAATAAAATCAAAATATAGTGGAAAAATTTTTATTTTGAAAAAACCTTTTTAACTTGTATGGGAATATTTAAAACATTTATTTTTCATTTTTAGGGAAAATTATGTTCAAGACATATAAGTTAAAAGTAAAAATTCCTTTCACAGTATCAGTAAAATGCCAAAAATATGCCTCTTGGGAAATGTCATGATGATTCCATTTATACCATTTAAAAAAACTAAAACATAAAGAAAAATGACACTCTAAAATAATAGTATAAAATAAATAAAAATTATTGAAAACATTTTTGGAAAACATGGATATTTTGGAAAACGATTTTTTGATCTCAAAGAGAAATAAAGTTGAATTTGCTTAAATTTTTTTTATTTTTGTTCTTTTGAGAAATTAAATTGACAAAAATGAAAGGAAAAAATATATTCTCAATAATTAAACCTAAGAGAAGAAAATTCATTATTTGTAGTAGATATATATTATAATATTTCAACATCATATCTTAACCATAAATAATCATAATAAATAAATAAATTCTAACAAAAACCCTTTCCACATTGGTAGCATTTGAAACCTAATAACCGTGAATTAAAAAAACATAGGAGGATTTTTAATTCCAAATAAATTTATTAATAAGTATAATAAATTAAATTCAGGGTCTTTATATTCACCAAATAAAATAAAAAATAATAATAATATTTCTTGTATCCAATTGAAGTAAATGTGAGACAAAAAACCCTTACATTGGGCCAAACATCGATTGTATGCATTGGAATATCATGAATAAAAAATATAGATTTATTATATATATATATATATATTATCGCTTATTTGTTAACACCTCTTTATTAAAATCAATTATTCATGAGATATATGATTTTTTTAATGTATGTTTAGGTTCGATAGTTTTGGTCCATGTATTTCAGTCATGGATCCATCATAAAAATAATTTTAATAGTGATATAAAAATAATATATATTCCTTATATATAAGTTTAGATACATTTATAAAATATTTAGAAAAAAATGACTCACATAATTTATGTAGACAATAGGCCATACATATGTAAGGACACTATTTCTATTTATCAATGTATTAAAATAAAATAAGGTAAATAATAAAAAATATTTAAAGAATTATTTTAATATCATATATATCATATATATATATACATTAAATATAACCTTATTATCATCTGTATAAAAAAGGAATGACAAACGAATTATATCGCTTAGTGGTAGTGGTATTCCACTCTTACTTAGGATTGAAATAATTATTTTACAATTTGTTGGAAGATAATAAGGTAGAAATAATTTTAACATTAATCTATCATAATTATTTCATAAGTATTAAATATGAACATTAAACCCATTTTAACCCCCAACCATAAAAAATAGTGATGAGAAATGACTTTTATTGCAATGTGGAGATGATAAGTCGTATGTATGCACATGTGATATTTTCATTTACCATTAAATTTAAATAGGTTCAATAAAAGGGGATTTATAAAAATTATAACATTTAAGTATATTTTGGATACTAAATTTATCATATTAGGAATAATATAAAATATATATTGAAATTATAATTATAATTAAAAAGAAAGTGACCAGTTAAGGTGATTATATCTTCATGGAAATAATTATTCAGATATAATCTTAAAGGAATTAGTGGTGGTATTTTGTAAATAAAAAAACCACTAAGATATGGTCATGGTAGTTAAAAAGATAACTTATCAGGGGATTGCTATGTTATGAACCAACCCAGGCTACTATCTGACCTGACACCTGACCCGGCCAGAGATAATGCCCAAGAGACGTTCCCGATCTTCCCGAGCAAGGAAAAAGCACAAAGAATCAATGATATTGCAAGATTTAATGATTTATCACAATAATCCCAGAAAAAAACCATAACAAACTGCATACTAAATGGAAAACAACTAAACATTAATTCATATAGAACCAATCCAATTACAAGAACAACCAAACCCAATAGAAACTCCAAGAAAAAAATAATACCAAAACAGAATGTCCAAATATACATGTGACATCTTGGTCACGATCATCCACAAACCATATCACTCCATAGGGAAAATATAAATATAATGTAAACCTACCAAATATCTTTGGTCTACCAAGTCTAAGTGACATAAGTAGGGTGTCATCACAAACATATCAGTTGAAAATAATCATAGAGTTCATAATTCCCATTCCTAAAATAGTCCATTTAAAATAGTTAGAAATGCATTAAAGAAAATAAGGTTTTATCATTTCAAATATCCAAATTTAATTTTCTCGGAAAAACAATTTTTTTTAAAAAAACTACTGCTCTTTTGAAATTAGTTTCACATTAAAAACTAAAATTTCAATCAAAAACCAAAATAAGAATCCATACAAAATGAAAAAAGGGGATATTATGAAAATAAATAAAACATAAAAAAAAGGTAATCACACATTAAAAAAATATATAGATAATAATAATGTGGATTTATAAAACATATCTTGAATAAATCCCTCAACATAGTAGGTTTTGACCCACCTGTTGTCACATGGTTTGGCTCCATAGTCCATGACTAACTAGCTGCTCTAAAATAGCCAATCTGGTGGCACATCCCTCCAAGCCTCTCAACAATTCTCAGGGGTATTAATATGTCTAATTCTATTCGATAAGTAAAAATGACACAACCCTCAATATGATCCCGAAGAATCCAATATTAGTAGTACATGGATATTGGGGGAGTTCCTCACACACGTGGATCAAAATAAATCCCATAGAAATTGTGCATTCCTAACCCACACAATGATACCACTTATGCAAGGAACCACTCCTCCAAGGATCCACCATTCAGGGTCTCATTTCACGTCAAGCCACACCCAAGTGCCAATATAGGCTTAACATATGATGAGTTTCAAACCATTATCCACAACATTTAAATGTACCATTAAGTCCTTAACATTTTACATTCAAATCCACATCCAATCCATTTACCAAAATCAATGTAAAAATATACAATATTCTAGGAATGTTCCAAACAATCATTTTGGGTCACGAGTTTACCAAACATGATTCAATGTACCAAAAGAGCCTACAATTTTAACCATATTTGAAAAGAACATTTCAAAATATTTATTAACCAAGGAACCATTTTAGAACCAATAGTGTTATTAAAGAATAATTTGAGGAGATTATGGCTAAAGATGAAAATAAGGGAGAGGGAATACATTTTGGAAATATTTATTTACTTTAGAGGGTGATCATATTCATTTGTGTGCCTATCTCTAGGTGCACCACATACACATATTAAAATTACCACATCCAATATAACACCCATTAAATACATGAAATAATAAAGGTATCAATTTAAAAGTCATAAAAAGTGGGGAAACTAATTATAAGGGACCACATATACACACTAAACCATAGACATCACAAAAATTCACAAAACAAATACAATTTACTAACCAACCATGCTACATAAACATAAGTGAGGATAAAAAAACTAAAAAAACCCCAATTTCATTATTAAGGGACAACTATAATTTGATTTTTCACTTTAAATACTTATATAAAAATGTATATTTATGAAAACCCTTCAAAAACCAATTCACATCAATTTTCCATCCTAAAAATACAAAAACAATTTAGGCCAACAAACCAAAAACATGATTATCATTGTTTATAAAGTAGTTAATGTTACACAAGCATCACATGTAAGGGTTTAGAAAAGAAAATAATAGAAAAAAATACATTAATGATGTGAGGATTCTAAAAAACGCTGGTAGAGGGAAGAAAACATCCCAAAAGACAATCCACACACACTATAATCAAAGGAACGTAAGATAATTATCACCCCTATCTTATCAAGTTTTTCCAGGGGAGTTCACACATATTGGAAAACCAAGAAATCCAAATATAAGAGGAAAAATATAAGAAAATTGGGCAAGAAATCAATGAAAATTACCTAGAAATATTATTGGAGCTTCAATGGTGGAAGAGGAGCTATGGGAGAGGGGTTTTGGATCCCCCTTCATGGACCAAAACCAACCAAGGAAGAAGAAATGTGAAATGTGTTAAAAGGTGGGAGGGGAAAAAGAATAATTTATGAATTTATTTTGAAATGAAAAGCTCACAATTATTGGCCACATGTTTTGAAAAAACTAAGCACCGACCATGTGCACACTAATGGGGGAAGGGACACCTATGTGATTTTTCTTATTTGGATTGGGAAAATGTGATCCAACTGCATGCCATGGTTCCGTAAAAAATTATAGAACCCCTATCAAACTTACCACATGATTTACATCAACCATTTACAAGTCCTGAACCCTAACCTTGACATCAAAAAACACACAACCAAATTACTCTATATACATTAATTTTTTGGCCCAAAACATGCTCAAACTTTTACAGGGAAACCGTTGAATAAGGAATTGAACTAAAAACAACATCAACATCAATATTCCACAAGTTTACCTCCAAAATGTGCAAAAAACCATGGTCATTTCCAAAACTCACCGTCAACATCAAAAAATCAATTTGTCTACCATAAACTCAAACCAAACCTTAACAAAAAAACCAAAACCATGAGCATAATAGATTAAAAAACCATGGTCAGGGTGTGATAATTCCCCCACCACAAACACTTTCTACCCCTATAGATTCACCCAGCCACTTGGAAAACAATGATTATACTAAAAAATGGAGATTAAAATAATCATAAGTCCGCTTTTTCACTTTTCACTCAACATTTTACACCCAACCAACTCTAAAGGAAACCCCCCAACATGAATAACCATTGGATAACTAGAGAGGGTTATACCCACTAGAAGAAACCAAATAACCCAGACTAAAATCAGGATCATGAAATCCTATCATGAACCAACTAATAAAAAAAATCCATGAGAGAATGGGAAACCCACAAATTTTATTCATACAAAATAGAGAACCCAACCACAATTCATAAATTTAAAAATAACAAAAACCTCTAATGAGATCACAATCAGAATCCAAAACCAACTCATGAAAAGGATACACACACCAGGAGAGACAAATCCAATAATCACATACCAATAGGAAAAAACATTAGAATTAAAATATAATGGGGATACAAAGATTTTTTAAAACAAAATATAGAACTTAATATATTAGAAAAAATAGTATTTGGGAAACTTCAATCAGGACTACTCCAACACAGGAGACAAAATCAAAGATAGGGTTCCCCAAACCACTGTGATCCCTGACTACATGAAATACTTAACTCTGGGGCCTACGGATGGATCTCTGAGGTCATAAGTATCTACTAAACTACATTCAAGAGATGTAATCCTCCTAATAAAACATTATCTTTTGGAATATAAACTAACAGAACTTCTCTAGATAACATAAGAAACCACATTAATGATAATCCATTCGAGGATTATGGGATGTTTGTTTTGAATGCCTAAACCAAACACGGTGGAAACATTGAAATGAGTGATTTGACAAAAAAATTATCGAACATATTAAAGAGACTTATCAAGAACATGTTCCATTAGCAAAGACTCCTCGCCATATGGGGAACCTTCATGTGCATTGAGAAAGACTGAACATCCAACTGTATGTACCCCATGAACTAAATCTTACATATACATCTCCTAAACCAGCTTCTGGAACATTTCTTCAATAGATGAGTGAACATTCTTCTAGATAATTGGATGAATACCCCACAAATATATAGGAACCTATAACTAATCCACTGGTTCTACCTCTACAGAAAATGAAACCATCTCTATATACTATTTTACATAGATCTTCACTATCCACTAACTTTGTTGAATTCACAATAGATCTACCACTTTATTTTCCTTCACTTCATCAGGATTAAACCAGTGGATTAAAGTTTTCATAATAAACATTTAAGACATGGCACCACATAAGGTTGTTTAATGGCCATCTTTAAACTCTCTAATCATGAACCTTCAAGATAACTTTGAATCGCCAATTCCCTCATAACCTTGGGAGTTTCCAATGACTTGAAGACATCCTAAACTTCCTCATGCCCCTCCATAGAATCTAAAAATCCATAGTCCCCCTGAAATACTAGAAACATCCATGTTGAAATTGACTCCTCCAACCCACTCTGATTTTGGGTAGGGATTATAACTGGGAGATACCTATTGAAAACTGTTGGGACCTTTCTTGGTAGCATACTCTATATAACACCAAAACACAAACATAGAAACAAAATCAAAACACAATCCATACAAAAGATCCTCCAAATTCAAAACACCAAAATTAAATCCTAAGAATCAAAAATTTAAACCAAAATCCTCTGGAAGAAAACCACAAGATCCATTTCATCCTCAAAACCACTTTATCCGAGGACACGTACCAAACACCAAATTCAATTTTCAAAACAAACCCACACACCAAATACCACCTTAAAATAATACAAAACCCAAAAACAATTTTCCTTTAGATATCATATTTCCAAAAAACATTTTTCAATTCAAAATCATCCCACATAATCTAAAACAAAAAAAACACCAAACTCACTCTAATCCTTAAAAATGAGGTTCTATTGGCCATACATATCCCAACGACATGGTTAGTAGTCTATGCCTCAAGAAAACAAAAACCACTAGGAGGACCTCAAACCACACAATAAGACTCTACATGAGTCCCTACTCCATGTGATCCCACCACACATTACCAGTTCACCTCCATTGTCATTCCCAACCCAAAAAAAACTCAAATCCTGGAATATTTGTGGAAACTTGAGAATCGTTATGAAAAATAGATCATGATTCCCTTCCCGTAAAATCCTTCTGTGTTCGAAAAATACTAATCTCCAAATACCTAACACCCAAAATAATAAAGGGCTACTCTAATACCATGTTTTCATAAACTAGACCAGGATACCATCTGACCTGACACCCAAACTATCCCGATACAATGCATGATAGGTATTATCTATCCTATAACGATGATGATAAGTGTTGAGAATCAATGTTATCGTGATTGTGGATTATATTTTCCAGTAATCCTAGGAACAAAAAAATAAAATATAGCACAAAATGAGTCAAAAATAATAGAAAATAAATACATATAGAACATATACAAATACAAGAATAAATGAATGAAATATAAATAACACTATGAAACTAAAAACAAACTAGAAAGACTACGTATATTTATGTCCTCTTGGTCACTACCATGCACATTCCAAATCGCTCCACATAAAAGCCTAAAATAGAATCTGAATCTAAAAAATAGACCAGGTCTCCCAATATCAAGTGGCCCAAATAAGGTTTCATCATAAATAGATCAGTAGTTAATCATCATAGAGTCCATGAATTTTATTTTTTTGAAATATTCCATAAAAGGTAGTTTGAAACACATTGATGAAAATAATCGTTTATCATTTTAATTAACCAAATAAACATTATATGAAAAACCATTTTTCAAAAAACACATAATGATTCCCATTTGAAAATAGTTTTCCATTAGAAACCCAATTTGGAAACCAAAACTCAAACCATAATCTAGAAAAGATGATAAAATGGGCGTAGATGAAAATAAAGTAATAGGTTATGTGGGTAATCATGCTGCAAAAAAAGAGATCATACATAAAATAATCATTGGAATTTCCTAATCATATCTATAACCAATCCATGTACTTACTAATTTTGTATTTCCCTTCTAGAAAATATTGCAGATCCATAGTCAATAACGAGTTGTCTACTGTAAACTAGCCACTCCAGTGAAATGTCCCACCTAAAAGATCAAAAAATACAGGGGTACCAACCTATCTAATTATGGTTCATAAGAAACCATAAGTTGAATATCTAGATGAATCCCATGAATCACATGATAATAGTTTTCAGTGAGTTGGGAGGTCCTCACATGCATGGATCAAACTAAATGCGATAAAAAATTTGATTTCCATGTCCAAACACCATAACCCTGTATGTGATAACCCTTTCCTCAAAGGGAACACTATAGAGGATCCCATAACACATCAATCCATACCCAAGTACCAATCATACCATCAAAACATAGTTTTTAAACCAATTTCTAGAATATATCAAAGTACCATTCAAGCCTTAAAATTTTTATTTCAAAAAATACCTCTAAATTGTTTCCCAAAACCAAGGTAGAAACATAAATCATTATAGGAAGGTTCCAAAAGGGTCATTTGGGTTACATGTTTACCAAACATTCTTAAAGATTCCAATTGTAAATGTATTTTATAACCACATTTGGAAACGACATTTGAAATCATTTTGTAACCATGTATCCATTTAAGTACCTATGAGGTTTTTGATGAATCATTTTGGGAAATGAAGGATTTTTAAGAAAAGCCCAGAGAGGGAAAAAATTTTAGAAATAAAGATATTTTTTAGGAGAGAGACCATATTAATTTGTGTTTCTATCTATAGGTGCACCCAGTTCACATATGTATATACCCACATATTGTTGAACAAAAATTGAAATCCATGAAATAGAAAATGTATAATTTAAAAGACTTAAGGGGTTAAATAACCCATTATAAGGTACCAATATATTGACCAAAACATAGATGTAACAAAAATCAAAAAAACAAATCCAATTTTGAAACAAATAATGATTCCAAAATAGGAGTGAGGAAAAACAAATCACTAAGCACCCAATTTCGTTATTCAGGATTGATAGGTGTTTTATCAAACATTTTACATACCTATATACATATAAATTTTTATGAACATTTTTTAAAACCCATTCACACCAATTTTTCATTGTTAAAACATAAAAAAATTAACAGACCATAAATATGATTATCACATTTATAAACTACTTAAAGATACAAAAGAATTAAATATAATGGTTAAAAAATGAACACAATGGAAAACCTACCTCAACTATGTTTGTATGTGATAAAGCAATTATATAGGAAAGAACACGCCCCAAGAGATATTCTAAAGCCCCTAAATTCCGAGGAAGAAAAAGAATACATCAAACCTGGCTTCTAGGTTTTGTCCAAGAGAGAAACCACAGACAAAAAACCATGAAATCTTGGGAGAAGAGTATAAATTAGTAAAAATTGGACCCAAATGTAATAAAAATCACATATAAATCTTTAGGGTTCTTTAATAGAGGTATAATAGGTAGGGAAGAGGGTTTTGAGAGCCCCCTTCATGTGCCATCCATGTGCACCCAAATAGAAAGAAGCAACACCCACATGGTTTGGAGACATGGTTTGGGAAATTATGTAGCAATCATGTTCTACAATATAGATAAAAAATTCATTACAAATTAATTTATTACGACATATTTTCCTCTAATCATGCGCAAGATATGCACACTGCCCTTGACAGAAAGTATAACAAGAATAGTTACACATTGGTCTTGCATGATTAAACCAATCCTATCACAAACTATGCATAGAAAACCATGAATTATGTAATTGAACTAAAAACACATTCATCATAAACAAGGCATGTAGTTTACTTCCAAACCGTGCACAAGGCCAAAACTCATCCAAAACATTCAAAACTAAAAAGAGTTCACCACGAACTCAAGAAAAACCTTAATTAAAAGAACCAAATCCAGGATAAGAATATGATTAAAGAAAAACCATGGTCAGGGTTTAATAAGATAAGATATAAATCTCAATGTTTTATTACTTATAGAATCATGAAGAGACCTTTTTTAATTGAGGGGTAGAGAACTCATTGAATTTAATAAAACATTAAAAGAATAAAAATTAATTTTGATTTAAAAATGGAAATAAATTTAATGAATATAATATAATAATATTATGATTTTATTTTATATATTTTAATAAAATATAGACATGTTTTGATAACATTTTAATCAAAATAATTCTTATAACACTTCTTTAAACCTTTTAGTAATTACTTTAATATTATTATTTTCTACTAATGAATGATTAATAATTTCATTATAAAATGATAAACGACCTAAAAATTTTCCATGGATGACATTTAAATCCATATATCATTAATTTGGAAGAATAAATGATTTTTATAATTTTTATACCATTTATTAAAATAATATTATTTATAAAGTATCATCAATGTAATTTTTAACACTATCAAATTAATATTACTTTAAATACCTAAAAAAGGAAAACATTAAATATAATTCATAAATACCAGAATATTATATCACATAGACCAATAGAAGTCATGAGAATCATTAACTAATTAAAATTATATCCCTATAATTTTTTTAATAACATTTATTTTAACTTTCTCTTCATTGAATAAATACTATATTTGCATTGATGATTAATTTAATATGATTAGATAATTCATAAAAAATAAAAATAAAGTTCCATCATGAAAATAATTTCACTAATCTAAAAATATAAAATTATATCCAATCATAACATAATTGTATCCTTTTTTGAACACATATGAGATGATCAAAACTAAGAGAGTGGCATTCTATAAATTTTATAGATTTAAATAGTATATAGGTCTTTTAAAAGGGAATATGTCCATTAGAAAACATAATTCAAAGAATAAGATGATTATTATCTAATTTAATCCCTACACTAATAATCAGTATGAAAACATATGGCCACGTCACTTAGTTTTAAACATGATTTTCACGATTTACCCTTTGTCGAGGTGATAAATTTTACTACCGTTACTTTTAATATTGACAAAAAATAAAAGTATCTTATTTCCCCAATTTAAGACATCTGATTCCAAATATAAAATACATTTTTATCAAATTTAATACCTATTTGTGGAAGAAATTAATTTTAATATAACTACTCAAAATGTGATTAATATCGTTTTTCATAAAAATATTGTTTTTCCATAAAAATGTATTTATTCTTATCCCATGCCTAGAAAAATATTAGATCAATGTGAATATATTTTATAAATTATATAATTTATACATTTCATTAAAATCATTTAATAAAAGTGATTTATAAAATTATTTAAAATAAAAATATATTTCATGCATAAAAGTAGTTTTCAATAAAGAGAAATTTTTTATTATAATGTCTTTATGACTATTTAAATCATAAAATTTATTCTAATGAACATAATTGGATTAATTAAAACACAATAAAACTAAATTTACTTTAAAAATTTTACTTAAAAATGGAACATTGAACATCATTGAAATGAAAATATATCTTTTAATAAATATAGGTATTTTTTATTATTTATTGAAAAATCGTACTTTTTAAAAAATTATCAAAAAATAATCCTAAGAAGATTTTGACATGATGACTTAAAAAATGATTTTCTTTGACTAAAATATAATTTATAAAATTTATATAAACAAATTATATGATTTTATAACCAAAATAAAAAAAATATTTTTGCAAGAAAACAATATTTTTGAAGAAAATTTAACTTTACTAAATACTGACCAATTAATTACTAAGATTTTATCAAAATATTAGTAATGAGTAGGAAATGTATATATATATTTCATAATGTATTTAATCTTATTCATACCCTATAAATTAATTTCATTGTTATACAAGTCATATAAAAATATTTTATTGTACATTTAGGCACGGTGTTGCGTGTATACACACTATAGAAGAAATTGAAAAAAACAATTCATAATATATTGGAGTGTTATATTGGATAATAAAACATAATATTAGATATTTTTAGAATTTCTCACCCATTCAAGGTTCATGAGATCCTTTATCAAATTATTTCGTATTCCCCCTATCTAAAAAGACCAGATAGGTTTCGAGATCCCCTGTTAGAGTCAGTACCCCTAATATTAAGGGCATGAGATCCTCTAAAATAGATTATAAGAGGCTGTATGGATTTTGTTGTTTGGGTTGTTAATATTCATGGAGGTGCATGATGAGGATATCCTATATATAGGCTTCATAGAGAAGGCACTTTCTTAGGTTTCAGATTATCTCATTTAAAGTGCATATGGGAGGTTATGATTATAGGGGTCATTACCGCTTTAACTGATGTCAATTCATGAGATATGAAACTTCACGGGAAGTATATGTGTTGATAGTAACTAATCCATATGAATAATAATTCTAATTAAATAAAATACCTTTACATTTATTTCATTGTCATATACATATTACGTTCCAATACATATGTTTTACCTCAATTTTTTTTGAAATTCATTTGAGGTGTTAGGGATTCATTCTGAATACATGTATACTCACCCATACATGAGTAATGTTCACATATGTGTTTTATTTGTGCATGTTATTAAGGGCTCCATTTTAATATTGGTGGATTAATCATGGGTATGGCTAGTTCGGAAATTATTCCCATTGATGCTTGGTGACACATGATGATGAAATTTGTTTAACGATGGCAGTGGTCACAGTGGTGACTTGAGGATGATTTAGAACTATATTAAATGAAGATGATCTTTCTATTTTCATGGTTTCTTTAGATTCAATGGCTTTTTGGATGTGCAATTCTGTTGTTATATTCTTTTATAGAGTTTTACTTGTATATTTTTGTCTCATTAAGGTTTTGTATATTGTTATGTTCTTTATATATATTCTTCACATGTTTCTAGTTATTTTATTCATTGGATATATGTATTTATTATTGGTTATTATAGTATAAGGCCTCCAATATTGTGAGATATTCTTTCCAGGTGATAGTCAGCATCCCCTCTCCTAAAATGAGGAAGTATTATGGTAGAAAAATTGACTTATTACTAGCATGGTCAAGATCCAAGTGGGTCGGGTGATATCCTTAGGTTATCCATTTTTTTGTTTACTTTGGGATAACATTAGCTAGTAAATCCTTAGAAAGGAGACTAGAGGGATAATTTTGAGGGTATGCATATGATTGATTGGGAAATGTATTATCTTCTCAACCATTCAAGAGTCATACATCATATTAATGGAATGATTTTATACATAAATAACAATGTGTTTAGAAGAATGATAAAATGGAACCATTACATAGTGAAATATATTTCTATTCCCTCTAAGTTATATGTTAGATTTAAAAGGGTTTATTATTTTGTTGGTGTACAATTTCATAAAAGTCCTTATTAAATTATTGTAAAACATGACCATTATTTAAGAATTGATACTATTATAGGGAAAATGAAATCATCTCCATCAAACAGAACAATGAGATCAATATTAAAAGAAGGAAATATTATAATAATGACATTCTTAGACTAGAATATAAATATAATAATTTTTCTGATATAAGGAAAACTATTCCATGGGTTATTCGAATACAATACCATGAAACCAAATATTGGTTTTTTTCAACAAGAGGATCATGATTCTTATAAGAAACATATAAATATTTTCCTTAGTTTTCAAAACAATTACACGAGAAATGTAATATAGAACTGTAATATCCTATCATATACTCAATATGATATTGTATGCTAGTGAATTAGATAGACTGGATGTTTCATTTAAGAATTGGTATGGATATGGAATTCATGTTATATTAAAAATTACAAATTTTCCAACAATTTGATTGAGTTCAATAAAATTTTACCCCAATTCCTAAATGTGTTGAGGATGGATGAAGTAGACAACTAATGTCTTGGTTTTTGTTTTTTTTTGAAGGAAAAATTATTTAGAAGATCAAACAATAGGATGAAATTTTTTTAGAAGTTCCAAATGTTAATCTTTCAATTCCAAATCAGGTTTTTTGAAACCTAAAGGATGTTTCATGAAGGATAGAAAATGTTTCCATCTGATATAATCATTCTATATACCTTAAGAGGTTTGGGAAACTTCATTGAGATTGAATGTTCAGTATCAAGGTTATATAATCAAATATTCTTTTTCAAAGGGTATATTATAACAAATATATATTTTAATTTTTTATGTATATATGAGTTCAAAATCAAGATAATAATTTCGGGAGCATTTAGTTTACATTCAAATTTATTAGCAATTATTTTTCTTATAGATATATAGAATTCAAAATAATATTATAAGCTCAGATGGATCTAAATAAAAGATTCATATAGTTATCTCACTCACCTTATTTTAGAAGATAAATTTATTGATTACTAAAGAGTTATTTAGAATAATACAATAATGTTGTTTTTATATAAATGGTTAAGGACTCATCAAAATATTTAACATGATTGAAACGAAGATAAGATAAAAGGATTTTTATCCCAAATTGATGTGTTTTATCCATGTCATTTGTTAAAATATTATGTAATGAGTTACCAAAACGTTCAGTGGCATATTTTAACGAATAAAATATGATTTTTAGAATACTGATCCAAACACGTAGAATACCATATATGAAATGGGAGTGATAATGGGTTTTAAGGTTCAATTAAAAAATAATAAACACATTAAAAAATAAAAATAATCCATTATTCATATGACCCACCATAATTAAAATCAAAAACAGAAAAATATAAAATAAATAACATTATGTACATTTAACCGTAAAACTGTTTCTATAATCATCACAATAGTGAACTACTACAAAAAAAGCATTAATTGCACTGGCCTTTATCAACCCTAGATAAAGGTGCTGATAAAGGTTCCCATCAATAAAAAATTTGCTGATAAATGGTACCAATTATCAGTGCTTTTTTAGCGTGGATAAATTGGTAACCTTTATCAGTGCTTTTTTTAATGTCGATAAGGTGTAACCTTTATAAACATTTTTATTTATTGCTGATAAAAGTGACCTATTATTAGTGCTTTATTTTTAGCAATGATATAGGGTACATTTTATTTACACATTTATTTTAACACTGATAAAGGGATCCATTCACTACTAGAAAATAGCCCTATACCCATGATTTTGTTAAAACCGTGGGCATAGTTGTGCTTTATACCCACGGTTTTCCAAAACTGTGGGAATATGTATAATATACATACCTATACCCACAGTTTATGAAAACTGTGGGTATATTTTTTTTGATGACCTATTACCACGGTGTCCAAAACCGTGGGTATAGGTTCTTCATTCAAGTTCTATACCCACGGTTTCTAGAACCGTGGGAATCTCCTTTTTTAAGACCTATACACACAGTTTTGTAAAACCACGGGTATAGCTTTGGCGAAAATAAAATCCACGGGAGACAAAAAAACATTTGGCAGGAAATTCTAAACCCACAGTTTTTTCTCATATTCTCATGGTTTGAATTAATATATTTAGATAGATAAAAATATTCAGACTAACAAACTCTATATGTTAGTTTGTCCAGCCCCCCATCTTATTTGCATAGGTTTGTGAATCGAATCACGTGGAAGATTTTTTTTCTGAAACAACGAGCTAATATAACATATTAAATTAAATGTATATTAATTTTAATGCAAGCGCTGTAGACTGGTTGGATAGCCGTGTAAGATTTCCAAAAAAAATCATCGGATCGAAACCCACGTCATCCATTTTTTCTAATACAGATAACTATTAATATATTATCAAATATATATATATATATATATATATATAACTGTAATTGGCGTAGCATAGTGGTGAGGTGCGTAGATTGAAAAGCGCCCCTCTACGAGGTCGAGGGTTCTTAACATGTGGCTTTATTTTTTAAAACAATTAATACCCAAAGTTTTGAAACAGTCAGAAAAAGATTTAGACATTGTAGAAATGGGTATGTGGAGATGACCACATGGAAAAAATAATTATACCCACGGATTGAAAAACCATGCATATAGCCTTGGGACCTATCCTGACACCCCGGTTGCCCTCGGTTCTCCAAATGGTGGGTATATGCTATACCCATGGTTTTGGGAGCCATACCCACTATTTAAATTTTTTGGTATAGGGCCTTTTTATAGTAGTGATTGTCAATGATATTATGTTTCTTATAAAGGAAATAAATAAAATAAAATAATGAAATAAATAAAAAATAAAAACATGTTTTTTTAAAAAATATTACAAAAAATCTTAATTAAAAATTATTGATAAAAAGAGTAAATTGATTATACTATATATAAATTATAAATAATAAACTAGTTTTTATTAAATATATTAATATATGTAAAATAAAAACAAAATAAATAAAATTAAAAAGAAGTAAATTAAGAAAAAATATCAAACATCTTATTAATTAAATAATTGTTGATAATATAAATAAATAGTTTATATTTAATATATAGATATGTATGAAGGTATATAAATATGATTTAAATAATACAAGATATTTATAATTTACATTAAATAGTCTTATATTTAGTGAATAATTTTTTACCATTAAATGCCAATATGAATTAAAAATACTGACTAATTGCATTGAGTAATTGCCATAATTGAATTTCATTTTGATTTTTTAACATAACTCATAAAAAAATCTATTATAATTATTTCACATACATATACAACATTAATGCATTTTTATATACAATGAATATACACAAATATTTATGTAATTAATTAAATCTTATAAAGAAACACATAAACTTAATATTTATGTAATTTATCAAATTTTAATATTCATTCCATAATTTCATTATAACAAGATACATTTAATTTTTCATGTCTTAAATGAGGAAATTTTATTTATTTATATTTAATTTTCTTACAGTTAGGTATTAATTAATTTTTAGTTTTTTTGGTAATTCAATAAATTTTTTACTTATTTCTATATATTTATTTACAATATTTTAATATTTTAAATATTTATTCATATTTATCTCAATATATATCCACATTTTCTAAATAATTTATATTAAATTAATAAAACTACTAAATTTTTCAATATTTTTTAAAGTGTACTCATTTTTAATTATTCAATTTCAGTCAATTTTAACATGCATTCACATAAGATGAAATATTCATTAATATTATTATAAAGATATTTTCAAATAAATATTTATAAAAAATATATTTATAAATTTATATTTACTATATTTATACATTTATATATTTATAATTATAAAAAATTAAATATTATTTTTTTAAAATGGATTTCCATAATTATAAATATATATATCAATATATTTCAATAATTATATAATTATGAAAATTTATTTAAAAAATAAATATATTTACAATATTTATACATATATATTTATTAAATATAAATATATAAATATATATAAATATATATATATATAAATATTTTTTTAGGGAATTATTTATTTAATTGTAAATAAATAATTATATATTTGAATAATTTTAAAATTATAATAAATAAATTTAAATAATTAATATATTAATATATATGTAATTATATATATTTATTATATATATAATTATATAATTATATTTATTTTTAATTTATAATTATAATTATAAATCTTTTATGAGTTCTTAAGTAATAAGCCGAGACGAAAGACGTCTCTATTTGCTTTAAAACCTTATCACCGATAAAGAAGGATTTTAACAACACTATTTTTATCGTTGATAAAGCCCTATCATTATTAGCACTAGAAAAGAACAGATAGAGATTCCTTTTATAAGTGCTTATTAAATTAACATTGATAAAAGGGATCGTTATCTGCCCTTTTTTGGAAGAACTGATAAATGTGTCCTGATCTATTAAAAAACCCTAACCAGTCTTGAACAATTTGTGAGATCCAATGTTTTTCAGGGATTCCACCTTTTTTCAGTGATCCTCCATGTCGAATTGACGCTCGAATCAAGACTTGAGTCAAGGATCGTACAATTATGATGTTCTAATTCATGGATAAAAATATTCATGGGTTGAACTAATCCAAGGATTGAATTAATTATAGTTTTCAGTGATATTTCTACCTTCTTCTTGGATGATTCAGAGATTCAATCCAAGGTATGTTATTTCCTCCCCCTCTTCACTTGTTGATTTCTTTTTTGGTGATATCTATTTCTTTTTTTTATCATTATCCATTTTTTATTAATTATACAACTATTTCTTCTCACACTAAAGTTTGATAAATTATTCCCCTTCCAAATTTATCTTGAATATAATAAATTTTAGTGACAATATACGGAATGACTTAGTTACCACCAAACATGTAAAATGGGGTTCTCTTTATTCATTCTTCCTAATGGATGTGGAAGCCAAGGGTTATTCTACTCAATTAAGGGATTCCTCATAACAGTAGACATATGATATACTAGTTCTAATGAACATGTAATAATAATGCACTCGTTACTTATAAGGGATAAACCTTTACAAGATATTTGGTGAATGATATTTATCATTTCTATAGAGTGATAATTAGGTTGGGAAAACACTTTAAGAAAAAAAATTAATCACTTATATGGGAAATCAACTAGGAATTGATCATTGTTTCTGATAATACTATATTCATAAATGGGTGCAATGGGTGAAACAAAATACATATGATATTTGTATAATTATAAATGGTTGAAATTAAATACTTATCAAAATTCATTTATTTATACATTTAGGGTACATATATATCACAGTGAATAAACTCCAAGGGTTGTTCAACTTTTATCTCTAATATATTATTGTAATTATTAATTATCTCTCCAATATAATTACTAGTAAACATCCATCAGTTTGATATTATTATCATAAATACATCTCAACCCACCATTTTTTTGACAATTTTTAAATCTATAATTATCTATTATTATCAATTTTCAATAACTCAAATTATCTTCCTCTTTCAAAAACAATTACTCTAAATTTTTATTAACACCAAATTAGAATATGGTTCAACTAGTTTTCTATACTATTAAAAAAATATGGAAATATTTTAAATGATTACCCACTAATTAATACATGTTAAAAATAAATTCATTTCCTTCATCACACATCTTATAAAAAATATGTATATTTTAATTTACTCCATCTAAAAACATTTTATTATTTTAAATTGCCTTTTATTTCCATCAACAATTAAATGGAAGAAATATATCTTCAGATATCCACCATTTCTGAAATAATAATATCCCTTTTAACTTCTCATAAAACATTAATTACATCAATTTTCCTATTATGCTTGATGAAAACCAGTATCCAATATAAAAGGATATTTTTTTTGTAATCCTTTAGTGTAACATCAATAATAATTTTCTCTATAATTTTATTCTTTTTCAAATATTAAATCTACAATTCATTGTTCACATATATCAATGTTGTTCGAAAATCTTATTAATCCTTCACTCAACTATTTAATTTGTCACATGTTTAAAAGAGTTCAATTAATTGTTCAATTTCATCATCCAATATTACATATAAATATTCAACTAACATCAAAAAATTTTATTTGAGCAGGTTATCTCCATTTGCTCATAAAACTTCTACATCACCTATTATAACTACTATGTTTCTCATTATTCCAATCATTTTAGTCTACATGCCCAAAATCACCACAAAACCCATAATGGCCATGAAAATGAAATTATCATATAATTCCGTAATTTTTTTCTACTTGAAAATAAGTCTTGTTTTAAAATTTTATATACATAATTATTTAATCAAATTATCAACTAAAAATTTTCATATGTTTAGGAAATTTATCTTTATTAGGGATGTTCTTTTCCTAAAATTATTTTTTCCATTCCTTATCAATTATTAATTGAAATAGATATTATAATTTTGTGTTATTTTAATATATTTGATATACGATTAATATTAAATGTAATAATTCCATCTCTTCTAACATTAAGTGTCTTAAAAAAATAATGGAGGATACCAAATTATATATATGTTGCAATAATTATTAGAAATTAATTTTTGGTATTCATCATTTTATGTTAGGATGTTTTGGTTCCACCCCACGGAATCTCTGATTACCGTCATTGTTTATGAAATAACTATTACTTTATTAAAATTCTTTATCAAAACATTTTTATATCTCTGAATTGATGGTATAAGAGTTTATTATTCTAATTTTACCATAATTTGGTTTCTTATTACTCTATAATTTTCAATATTATATTTTTAATTGTTTAAGGTATTTGTGAAAGACATGATGGATAACTTTTACAGAGGTAGGGATAGTCTTTTCTATAGGATTGAAAGTATTAAAAGTGGGATATCTCTTATAAATATTGAATTTATATAGGCCTGATGTATTCATATATCATAACATGTCCCTACCAAGATAGGTTAAATCACAAAAAAGAATGCATTCCCCCCCCAAATATAACCTTAAATATTGCACAAGTTAATAACTCATTCCAATGGGGTAATTATCACAAAATGGAGAAATTACCCATTTTATAGAAAACATTTATGTATAACTACCATCCTCATCGTCTTTAGATCCAAAAAAATTAGTATTTAAATTTGTTTCTTGAGGCCCAACACCATCTCTTTTATATTGATTGTACAAATCCGAGAAGTATTTATCTCAAGGATGAAAACTACTTTGAGTATTTCATGCAACATAGATGCAATGAAAAAAGATATGGAGGATGAGTGTCAAACAATAAAATGCAATGATAAGTATCTGGGAGATGAGGTGATGAGGATTAAAGTTGTCTATAACATTCACCTATGGATGTATTTAGAGGAAAACACTTTCCATATTAGAGTAACAAATTTCTTAAATTCAATTACCCATTTTTGTCAAAGAATACATATATTCATTGAAAAAATCAAATATAGGGTTTAAATAATTATAATTATCTATAACATTCTCATTGATAATTAATATATTATGTGTATTCATTTAATTATTTTACGAAATGAAAATTTTATGAACCCAATAGAATTGATATGAATTAAAAATGGATGCATTCTAGTCATTTTACAAAATAAAACAAATATAGAGTTAAAGAATTCATCAAGTTTTTAATAGAGAATTAATATGACCATATAAAATCATTTGTCTACAATGATATTTTATTTATTGAAGGAAAATTAATCCAGATGAGTTGAAAGAATAATTTCTTTGTTGTAAAATAAATCACCTCTATAACTGATGGACTAAAAAAGGGGAAGGAAAAACATACAAACCGATTGTTATGATATGACAGTTTATGGATTATTTGATATGGATAGTAATTTTAATCATAATGGGGATCGAATAAGAGGAATGAAAATGGAAATTGAATACATACTTTGTGATTCTCCAATGATTTTTTGATAAGTTAACTAGCTATTCTAAGAGAAAAATGTATATTGGTTGTAAAAAATACATAACATTATCAGCTGTATCGAAGTTATATAATTTGAAAGATAGAAGTAGATGGAGTAACACCCATTTTAGGGAACTACTTGGTCTGATGAATGATACAATACGAGAATAAAATATACTACAATGTTGAACATGTGAATCTAAATGAATGTTATGTTCAATGAGAATTTTATATAAAAAACTAAATTATCTTACAGATGAATTCCAATTTTTTTCACAAATACCATGATTCACTTATAAATTTTTCTAAGTGTTATGTGGACCAATACAAGAAAAATGAATTAAGTACTCCAATACATGTATTTTACTTTCCTATCTGTCCTTGGTTTAGAATACTATATGGTTGTTCAGAAAACAAAAAAAAATTACATGGAATATAGATAAATGAATAAAAAATGGACCCTACATCAAATAGTAGATCCTCCGCTGTAGATGAAAACTGATTATGAGTATCCTATGTTTCTAAATGATTTGAGAAACTTTTGTATTGAATTATCTATAGAACAAATAAATATTTTAGTTCTATAGATTAGTACTAGTAGTAAATTTCCTATCATGTTGGAAAATTCTAACTTCCCATCATTTTTGTGCATGAAGTGCAGATATATTATGTTTTCTCAACATATATATGGAAGAAATAATCTCAGTAATGATATTGATGTGTATTTGGATCTACTGGTCGATGATCTAAAAATGATGTTGGATAAAGGTTTTACAATTTCATATGATCATAGAACAGAAGAATTCACATTGAAGGTCATGTTGTTCAAGAAGATAAATAACATCCCCTATTATATAATTTATCTATCTATAACATTAAATGAATATTTATGTGTCTCATTTGTGAATAATTAACACACTCAGTTTGATTGAAACATTCCTTAAAGACTGTGTTGCTGGAACATCAATTTTTTTACCTCAATGGCATAAATACTGATCCTAGAAAAAAAATCAATGGGAATATCAAAAAAGGAAATACACAATCTCCCTTTACAGGGGTTTTACTATTTGATAAACTCAATGTTATTAATATTTTTTTCAATAAAATAATTTCAAAAACATCTAAAATATCAGGTTGGAAGAAGGGATAATTTTTCTATGAATTACCGTATTAGAATTATTTTTTCATTAGTAATTTTCTTGATATCATTCATATAGAAAATAATTTATTTGATATTATTATTGGAACATTAACAAATGTTCCTAGAATAATGAACAATAGAATTAAAGATAGTTTAGATTTTATTGACATGGGGATAAAAAAATTAACATCCCCTTAAAACATACACTCTATCCCGATAAGAAAAATTCAAATTTTACCTTTCCTGTAATATTGTAAAAGTTTTAGAGGGGTATTCGTAAAATATCAATATTGTCATTTCAATGTCTAATTTGAAGTTACATATACTAAAAATACATGAAAATAATTTATTGATAAAATATTTTATGAATGTTTCTTTCCATATAAATTTTCATAAAAATGAACGATATATATTAACCGGACTCCAGTTATTTTTTAAAGCCATATGAAATCAATTTATAGACCCAATAAAGTATCCAATAATGAATAAGGGTGTTTATGTCATATGATGTTAATTGGAGAAGTTCATTCCTCTCTCGTTATTTTATATAATGGTCCACCTGATGGTTCAATAGGTTATAGACATTCAACTATGTGGTACTATCCATTATAGTTGGATATACCCCATTGAATGATATATAAATATTTTGAAAGGCTATATCAAGACTAAAATTCTTCCAGAAGATTTTATTAAAAAATGATATATTATTGATGAATTTGTTGAATTATTTATATTGATTGCATACCATATGTAAATAGCTTTGGTCTCCCAAATTATCATCACAATGAATGATTTATGGTCAAAGAGATTTTTGGAAGAGATGTTGTACCAATTACCTTCACATATAGAGAGCAAGAACACAATTTCATTTTACAAAATGGTATTGACGTTGATCCATATAATGATTCCAAAAAATAAATTCATAGATACTTAAATCCATAAATGGGTGAATAGTGGATATCGAAAACACATAATCAATAGTTTATATGATGATTTACAGATCATATTTATAAGGATTTATCTGAGAATGTAAATTCAATTGTTGAATGACTTCAAAGGCTAGCGAGTGGACCGAATAAAAATGATATATCTTCCACTAGTTCTGTTATAAATTGTAATAAATTCTGGAGAATACATCATAGTGAATGTAATATGATTTAAAATAATGGTGTTATGCTTGTTGTGGAAGAAATTCATAAATATAGTTATAAGGATATAAATCTAATATATGAAAATATTTCATTTTTTGAATTATTGAATAAATATATGAGTTGTATAATAAAATATTTCAGGTGAATATCTTACATTACAAATGGGTTGACAATATTTCTTCATTGAAAGGTGATTAAATGGGATTCAAGAAGGTGAATTTTAGTGTGTAAGGTGAGAAAGATGTGTTGTGCATAATGGAATCACATTTAATGCATGTATTTTATGTCTCAATTCCAGCAAATAATAATTGGAAACTTTTCTTTCTGGAAATTAAAAAATTGTCATGTCAAATTAAAATTAAATACAGAATGACTATTTTATTGTGAGTTCACGAACACTTCATCTTGATCCTAATATAGAAAATGTCGTGTATGTTAGAGGGGAAAATAATGAGAATATTTGGATTCATTATAGAAGAACCAAATCTCTAAGGCGTTTAAAAAAAGAAACGTAGTTCAATGATAAGGTAATTACATTTTTTAATATACTTTGTTTTTCATCATAATATTATCTGTTATATAAGAAATTTTGAAAATATAAATTAAATTATTGATTTCTATTACAGAAAATGTCATATGGACATAATGCTGTTATTAATACAATGAAAGAATAGACTATAATGAAGGAAACAACTTGGGAATATGTAAAGGTACTGTTATGATATACATTCTCTATTTTACTAAAAAACAATATAATGAAATATTTACTTAAATATAACTATTAATTATAGAGTTCATTTATTTAATAATTTTTTTTGTCCATCATTCATGTCTTTTTACACTAAAACATCCACAAACTTCTTCTTCCACAAAACCATTTCACCCATATAGTGTTGGAATTTATCACTTTTCTTCAAGTTCACTTCACTGCATTTACAAGAACAGTAACTATTCTAGCTTTACTTAGTCAAAAACGTTATCTTGATGTTTACATAGTAAAATCCATCTCCATAGAATTAATTTATTAATTTATATTTTTGTTCAATTTATTTCATCCTAGTATTACTCACAGAAGAATACATATTTTATATCAGTGGATCCCATTATTCAAGTTGGGGTGGTTTGTTCAAAACATTTCATTATTATGAGAGAATAGACTATAAGGCTGCAACTGATATAATTATAATAAGAGAATTAGTCTAATAGTTATACAACCATTATTAAAAGGTGAATTCCTACCACTTATTTAATTTTATTTTCCATCATTTTATCTTCTATTTATAATTAAATTTCCTTTTCATTTTTAAATAATAATTAATTATTTTGATTGATATTTTGTTAAGGTGTATTTTTCTTTCAACTATGTACTACCAGATGCAAAGGAGTAAACATGGTACTTTTTTCCAATGTTACAATGATTTCCATTTCGTTTCTTTTTTGAATGACAACACTATATATTTAGTCAATATGAAGTGTTGGAAGCTCAAAAATGAAACTAAATTTAAATCATGGTGACATTAGAATTTGGGATTCTTTTGAGACATTGGGATGTATAGGAATCAACGTCACCTCAATCTGACACACGGTGTGACTGGTATGACTCCATGTGTTACTTTTAAAAAAAAATGACATTTTTCTTTGTAAAATGATAACTAACATACTCAAAACATGGAATTTTTTTAATTATTAATACATTTTTAATATGATCCATAATTTATTTATGATGTCTAGGAATCAATTTCACCTCAATATGATAGATGAAGTGTTCGGTATGACTCCAAGTGTCCTTTATTAGTTTAAAATTGTTATTTTTGTTCAAAAACATGTATTTAATGAAAAAAATAGAACAAACTATAATATTTTCAATAAATTACGAAAATGTTTCACAAGTAATTTTTTATTTGTAGGAATTAGCCTCACATTAAACTAACACATTATGCGACTAGCCTAACTAAATGTTTATGTTTCCATTTAAAGAATGGATTTTAGTAAATAAGAAAATTAATGTACCAAAAAACCAAAAAACCACATTCATATTTTTTTATAATTAAAATAAAATATCTATAATACCTTTAGAATATTTAGGAATCATTAAAACCTCAATATGACACATGTTGTGATTGGTATAACTCCAAATGAGTTTATTTATATAAAATTTACAATAATATTAGAATGAAAGACAACTAACGCACTCAAAACCAATAAAACACATTTGTATTATTTTGATACTTTATTAAAATGATCCATATGTCATTTTTGATGTTTATGAATCATTCAAACATCAATATGACACATAATGAGCCAGATATGTCTAATAATTTTCATTATTAGATTAAAATAGACAATTTAGTTCAAAAATATTTTATCATTAAACCAAGAAATGATTATTATATTGTCATAAAAATTTATCAAAATGATTCATAAGCCAAATGTGGTGTGTATGAATTACTTACAAATCATACTAACATATGATGTGACTAGTGTGGATCAAAGTCTTTGTTACTAGTTTAAAGTGACATATTAGTAAAAAGAAAAGTGACATACTAAAAATTGAGAAAACACATTCATATTGTTTTTTAATTTTTTAAAATGATAAATAAGTCATTTGGAACATGTAGGAATAATCCTCAACTCAATCTGATGCATGGTGTGACTGGTATGACTCAAGGTGCTTACTTTTTATTTAAAATTGACATTAATTTTGTTAAAAAAACCGACATACTCAAAATGAGCAAACACATTCGTATTGTTTTTATAATTTATTAAAATGATTCATATATCATTTTTATGTGTAGGAATCAACTGTCCCTCAATATGATACACTACGTCCACGATATAAATCAAAGTATCTGTTATCAGTTTAAAATTGAAATTTTAGTTCAAGAACTGTCAGTCAATGAAAACATATAAAACAAACGAAGATTTTATTGATTATTTTGTAAAATAATTCACAAATCATTTTTGATGTGTATGAATCAATATAAAATCAAACTGACAGATGATGTGATCAATATGACTCAAAGTCCATGCTTCCATTTTAAAACAGATTTTTTTTTGTAAAAAAGGAAATTGATGTACTAAAAACTGAGAAAGTATATTTCAATTAATTTGATATTTGAAAAAATATCAATATTCCACTTATGACATGAAAGAATCCGAATCATTTCAAACCAATGCATGGTGTGACTGGTATGACTCAAAGTGATTATTTTATTTAAAATTGACATTAATTATACTAAAAACACTAACAAACTCAAAATCAAGAAAACATAATCAGAATGTTTTTATTTTTTATAAAAATAATCCATAAGTCATTTATGATGTATAAGAATCTATCATACATCATTCTAGTACACAATATTCTTGATATAACCCAAGGAGTTCATTATTAGTTTTGAATTGTAATTTTAGTTCCAAAAAAGTCACTCAATGAAATCAATGAAAACACTGTCTGATTGTTTCTATAATTTAGGGAATTGAGTAATGAGTGATTTTTACATTTAGGAATAATTCTCACATCAAACCGACCCACGATGTGACCATTATGACCCAAACTGTGTTTTTCTATTTAAAAATTACTTTTTAGTTAAAAAGAAATGTGACACACTGAAAAATGTTAAAACACATTCATAATATTTTTATAATTTCTGAATATGTTCCATAAATCATTTTGGATATGTATTGTCACGACCCGCCCTCGGGGTCCGTGCCGTGACTACCCCAAGCCCGCCTTCCATAGGCCAGGGGCTGGTGACTAGCACCAAGGCGTAAATCCCGGTAAAAAGGTAAGGCATTGCCTTTGTAAAGTAAAAAAATACCATAGAGTAAGCAAGCGGAAAGTAAACACTAAACAAAAGAAGATTACAACTGAAAGTGCGGAAAAGTAAATGGGCCAGTATACAAACCCAAACTGAAAGTAAAGTACAACTCGAAAGGGAAAACAACAACTGAAAAGTAAAAGCCGCTACACCGAGCTGTCTACTGGAAATCCCACCTGAAGGGTGGGTACAGATAGGTCCTCGGCTCCACGGGTCCCGCCGTCCGCTTCGAGCATGTCCCGCCCAGTGGTCCACCTATGGGTACCGTCCCGCTCTGCAAGCCTCAGCTAAGATCAACGCTGTCCGTCGTCTGCAACCAACACAACGTAGTGCGGGCAAAGCCCGTGCAGGGGTGAGTATAAGCTACTCAGTAGGGACCCTGAGACCCCTGAAGGTCTCTCAAATCCACAAAGGATAAACCACGAAGAAAGGTACAATCACGAAGTAACAACCGACACTGCTTAGGTATATGCCCATACATATACCTAAGTCATCAATTCAAATACGCTCCGACCTCCGAGCCCAAGTACAACTCAGTCCACACAGGAAAGTATACGTATTCCACACAGGAAAGCAAAACGTAATCCACACAGGATAGCACAACACAATCCACACAGGAAAGAAATAGGTTTCAGCTCACACAGGTATACTTCTTCGAAAGACGATAAAGATGATCTCTGATCCATCTAAGTCGTCGGACCCACGAAGGATCGATAGGTAACTAACCCCCGCAAAAGACCCACACAGGATCAGGCCCACGTAGGACCTGTAGGCGCTGGTTCACATAGGACCGCTGAGCGCAAAGACCCACACAGGATCGGACCCACACAGGACCTGTAGAACTGATCCACGTAGGATCGCTGTGTGCTGTAGTCGTCGATGTCGAATCCACACAGGATCTCTGTACTGTCGTCGTCGCAGTCATAGTAGCAGTAGCATCAGTAGTAGTCACAGTAACAGTCGCAGCCAGCACTAGGGTTCCCGCACACAGCAAGCTCATTCGGAGGGTCCGCTCCACGAGCCGAGAGGCTGATACATCAACTGTCACAAAGTCCAGAGTTGATGTATCCAAAAGTTCCGTATCATCAACAGGAACTCATCGCAATAGACGGCGCGTCGATCGGACGCCCGGTCTGAGAGTTATTGGCATTTTCGTCCCCGGGGCCCGGTTGGTCTTTAACGCAAAACAAACCCGACCGTACTCCACCTGCTTCCAAACCTCGGGCGGAGCATGCCAAAAGATCCGTCTCACTAAGGGGAACACAACACGGCTGACGACATGTCAATCGGACGTCCGTAGCTCAAGATATGAGCGTTTCCGCTCCGTAGGCCCGGTTGGTTTCGTGAACGAACCAATCCGGCCGAACTCAAAGTAATCCGAAACCTTGAGTGCGATAAACCGAAACGACCGTCTCGATCCAAGGATCGTGTTTCCACAGACGATTCGTCGATAGGAGGTCCGTGGCTCAAGTTATGGCCAAAAGACCGAAACTGATTCGAAACGAGGGGGTCCGGGTCCGGGCCGACCCGGCCCGACCCCCCCTGGGTCGGCCTGAACCGGGTCGAACCGACCCGGGTCCGACCCGGCCCGGCTGGCCGGCCGGCCGGCGGTGCGGCGGCGCGGCGGTGCGGCGGCGCGGCGACGCGGTGGCGCGGCGGCCTAGCGCCGCACGGAGGCGGCACGCGGGGGGAATCAATCCCCCGCTTGATTGAAGAGGCGGCGCGGCTATATGCCGCGCCCTTTGAAAAAAAAACGGCCCCCCACGTGGGGGCCGGCTTGAAGAAAACCGTGGGGGCCTCCTGCCCCCCCTCAAGGGAACCGCCCTCCTCTTAAATGAGGAGGGTTTTAAGCTGGCCGGGGGAATTTATTTCCCCCGGCCTTTGACCTTCCGGCCGGCCAACTGCCGGCCGGTTTTCTCCAACGGGACCGGAAAATCCGGTCCCCTTTTCGGCTTCCGACGCCGGCAGCCCGGCCGCCAGTCTCCTCGTCCCGCCGCGGCCCAGAACCGGCTGCGGTGTTCGTCGTCCGGCGCAGTGCGACGGCACCGCGCCCCTCCACCGCGCCTTCGAATTCCCTTGACGCGGCGCGACGGCGTCGCGTTCTTGATGATTCTTCCACGACGCGGCGCGACGGCGCCGCACAATATAACCGCACGATTAACCGCGTGGTGCGACGGCACCACACCAACTTGTTTCCACCCGCAAGGTAAATCAACTAGAACGATGGAGGGGGTTCGGCCGTGTTCATGCGGTCCGGCCCCCTCACGTTAAATGATAACATAACTTAAATAATCCTTTCGTTAATCATACTATAACCACGAACAAGAATAATAATTTAACAAAAAATCAACAACCCCTACCTTGGGTATATGTTCGAAGATTTGTCAACGTCCCGCGGAAGACAACGTCGCGGAGGTCGGGTGTCGCGGTAGTCGTTTGTCAAATCCTTTGACGAAGAGATACGCCCGAAGAGATACGTCGTTGGCGATTCTTCGTATGCTGACGAAGAAGGTCCGAGGGGGAAGCGACGTTCCCTCTCGTTGACACGGAAGACGAAGAAGAGAGGAGTGGCGTTCTTCGTCGGAGCTTGAGCGTTCTTCGTCAAGTTGAGCGTTCTTCGTCAAAGATTGAAGAAGGAAGAAAAAGCTCTCAAACCTCTCAAGATGAATAACAAAAATAACCAAATAAAATAAGGTTCCTCCTTATTTTATTTACCAAGCCAAGGAATTCAAAACTTCAAATTCAAAAACATAACACTTAATTAATTATACATGTCATGTGTAATTAATTAGATGTTAAGTTAACAAACTTTTAATAGGGAGAGAGGGGAGTTTAAGGGGGAAGATGAGAGGTTTAGGTTCGTGTGGGTCCCACCACACTTAATCCTCTCAAGGGAGGTTAAGTGGGTGTGGGTCCCATCCCTAACTCCCTTTGAGAGGATTTAACCTACAAAAGTAAAAAATAAAAAGAATTCCACATTTTTTATTCAACTTTTTATAATTCTCCCAAAAACTAACTTTCGTCTCGCAACAAACGCAACTTCCAAAAAGGCCTCCTTAAGCGAATATCGGCGCTGAGAGTTCATCGGTTCCCTCGGATTTCAATTCCGATCACCGGATCAAAAGTTAGGAATTCCCGCTCGTTCGTTCACTGAACGTACCCGAGCCAAACTTCGGAAAATGATTCCGGGCACTCTGGGCCTCGGAATCAGGTGCCGTCAGAAACAGCGCCCTTGTAAAATTTCAAAGAAAATTAAGAAAAAATATCCCTTGAATTTTACGGGTCTTTACATGTATGAATTGACCTCACCTAAATCGATTGCATGTTGTGACCATTATGACTCCAAGTGCATCATTTTATTTGAAATTGACATCAATGTTTTTAAAAGGAAAACTTACACACACAATAATAATAAGATGTTTTTAGATTGATATGATAATTTAAGAAAATTATCAGGTATTAATTTTATAACTGTAGGAATAAATCGTACCTCAATCTGATACATGATGTTCCCAGTATGACTCAATGTGTCACTTGTAAGATTAAAATTCACATTTTTGTTCAAAAGGTGTCACTCACTCAAAAATGATAAAAACTTTCAAAAATTATCTTGATAATTTATAAAAACACTTAATAATTAATTATTTATGTGTAGGAATTAGTCTCATGTCAAACCGACATGGAATGTGATTGATATGACTCAATTTGTCTGTTTCTAGTTTAAAATTATATTTTAGTAAAAAAATAAAAGTGACATAATCCAAATTAATAAAATAGATTCATAATGTTTTGATACTTTTGAAAAATGATCCTTATGTTATTTAAGATGTTTAGGAGTCATCTTCACCTCAATCTGGGGCATGGTACGACCTGTATGGCTCAAAGAGTTTTTATTATTATTTAAAATTGAATTTATTTTTATTAAAAATGACTACTAACATACTCAAAATCATGGAATATAATTCATATTATTTTGAAACATTAGTAAAATGATAAATATATCATTTATGATGTGTAAGAATAATCTAAAACTCAATATGATTCATGATGTTCTTGGTATGAATCAAAGTACCCATTATTAGTTTAAAATTGACATTTTAGTTCAAAAAGTGTCACCCACTTGAAATCAATAAAAGATTCTCATATTTTATTAAAAATATAAGACACATATTATTAATTCAATTATAATGTTTTGGAATAGTTTTTATATCAAACCAACACATGGTGTTATTGGTATGACTCAAAGTGAATGTTTCCACATTAAAATGACATTTTAGTGAAAAAGACAATTGACATACTCGCAACCAAAAAAAAACATTCATATTGATTTGATAAATTATAAAAATGATAAATTATTAATTTGGGATGTGCATGAATCATCTAATCCTTAATCCGAGGCATGATGTTATCGATATGACTCAATGTGATTATTTTTTTACTTAAAGTTGACATTAATTTCAGAAAAAAGACAACTGACATACTAAAAATAGAGAAAAAACATTCATATAATTTCTATACATTAGTAAAATGTTCCATAAGTAATTTTTTATGAGTAAGAATAAGCTTCACCTCAATCTAAAACACGGTGTTCTGGATATGACTCAAAGTTCCCTTTATAAGTTTAAAATTGATATTTTAGTTTAAAAAGTGTCACTCAATGAAAATACTAAAAAAAACTCAAATTTCTTTGATAATATAGTAAAATTATTCATATATAATTTATGATGATTATGAATCAATAACATATCAAACTAACACATGATGCAATGTTTATGACTCAATGTTCTTTTTTTCAGTTTAAAATGACATTTTACTTAAAAGGTTAAGTGATGTGATCAAAACTGAGCAACCACATTCATATGGTTTTGAATATTTGGTAAAATGATCTATATGTAATTTTAGACATGTAAGAATTAGAAATTCCTCAATCTGAAGCATGGTGTGACCAATATGACTACATGTTCATATTTTCAATATATTAGTGTCTTTTTAGTTTAAAACGCACATCACATTGCCAAAATTAAGAAAAAGAGACTAGATTTTTTTATAATCATTCCATCATCTATTACTTAATTAATTTACATATTATCTTTATCTTATAATTATTTTTCTACTTTTTACAAAAATAATTCTAGAATATGAATAAAAATGGTGTGACATGCAAAAATCAACCACAACTCAATCCAATAAATAGTGTTCCTGGTATGACTCAATGTTTAGTATAAAATTAACACTTTCTATTTAATATAATTTTTTATATAATTACTGATATAAGAATTGTCTTCTTATACAGATGTTTTCTTTTTTGTCATGCATGGGTGGTTTTTTGGCAATATCATGATACGAGGTCTTGGTCAAAAGACAAAAGAACATTGATGTTTTTGAATGTATGTAATAATCTATACAAACTCATGTAATTATATAAACTAATATTAGAAATGTCTAAAATTTATATTTTATAATTTTATTTTTGTTGTAAATTTTATTTCATTTAAATTAAATATTAGTACTTTATTTTTCAAATTTTTGGTTTTGTTTCTGGTCCTACAGTGTAATGTCACAGCATACTACAGTATGACCCTTTATCAGCTCTTTTACAAGAACAGAAAAAGGGTTCCTTTGTCTACTCACCTACAATAACTGATAAAGGGTACCATTATCAGCGCTTCTAAAAGCACTGATAAAGGAACAATTTATCTTTCATAAACAAAACACTGATAAATTTGGTCCTTTAGCAGTGGTTTTTAGTGCTGATAAAATCATTGGTATTTTAGTTACACTTCAGTAGTCAGTGATTCTCTAGTGCCGATAAAGTAAATTTAATGTTGTTAAAGGCCTTTATTGTTATAGTGGTTGTTTTATAAGGATCATTTAGAGGTAGTTGAATGAATCCTTCCTGCATTATTTATCGATACGATGACATGAATCACCGACATTTAGGTGGGACTCTCCCCACACCCATGATATGTTAGTGTCTCCCACAGGAAAAGGTATAGGTAGAAAGAAATCCTGGGATAATCGGAAGGAAGCACACAATAGTATTTCACAAACATTTTCATGGATGGTTTCTTCATATACTAGTCCTTAAGACTTTTTAATGTGATATTAAAAGAACTAATTCATTACAAGACACAAGATTAATAAATGGACCATTCAATACATTAAAAATTTAAATATATCCCTTGATTCTATTTATATTTCATCTTATTAATCATTTAATGAAAGAAAATGTGTAAGAATGATTTGAATGTTAATGTTTGACATAGGACTACGTTAATGTATCATAGGTCTATAAAATAAATTATTTGAAATGTAATATTGAATTATGATTTTTCCCGTCATACAGTATGTCTTTTATAGGTAGGATTCATGATATCTTCTATCATGACTTTATGATATTCCCTATCGTACTGTATGAGGTAGCCGAAGAATATCGCATACTTTAAGGATCTAAGTAATATCTTATTTAAGATATCACTTGAAATAAAGCCTCATAGAATTTTTATTATTTCACTTTATATAAATTTATATTCAATATATAATTAGATTATATGAAAAATCTTTTTATTAATATTCTGAAATTGTTTTGGAAATCAATCAACAAAATCACCTATAATCAAATCATATATAATATCCTGTGAATAAGCATCCAAAACTCTATTTTTAGAAATTATAAAACACTTTTTGAGACATTATTTGAGTCAAAATAAATCCTCATTTATTTAACTACAAAATATGACCATGTGATCCTTTATATCCTTGAAAAAAAATTATTAATTCCCAAATTAGTAAATGTAATTAAATATAATTTTCTAGAAAAGCATCAATGCTAGTCATTCTAAAAAGTCATCTGGTGTGATCTCTATAAAAAAATGTATCATTATACTTGTGTTCACCAAATTCATCATATTCATGCATGAATTTTTATAATATCTCTTTTTCTAATACATTGGGTAACCATGTGACATAGATATGTAAAACTTTTATTGCTATATATACATTTGTTATTCTTCGAGTATAGATTTTCCCAGTGAATGAATGCATAAAATGTCATTCAATTTTCTGGACGATCACATACCATTCCTCCCATTGAATAGATAATAACGTCATATGTAATAATTAGGAATAGTTGTATAATTCTTATGTATATCTAAATCAATGTCCCTGATGTCATATTCTTTAAAATATTGGATAAGTCCCATCTTGGCAAAGCTCCAACTAATGACTTGATTTATAGCATTCTCAACCACCCACCAATTTTCTAAGACACAAATATTATGTAGGAAATGGATCAGGGTATGACAGTTATCAATCTAGGTATCTCTTTAACCATATGTATTTTTGGACTATAAATATGAAGCATTCACCCCAGTATAAAAAATATTTAGTGAATGAGACTCAATGTGCTGTACATAATGAGTTATCTAGCACAAAAAACTTATTTTGTTCATAATAATCATATTTTGTATCCTAATAGAACTATCCTAACAATTTTAATATTAAAATTTCATTATAGCTTAAAATACCATATAATGAACATTGGTTAGGGATAAATCAATGTTTTATAGGTTAAATAAAATTTTAATTCATTATATATATAAATGATACAAACATGAAATATTTAAAAATTGGATATTGAATTTTTTATAACATGATACATTTTATATTCAAAAACGTTATTAAGAATAATTTAATAAACTATCCATAATCTCTTATCAAATACACCCTAGATGTTAAACTGCCAGATTAGCCTTCTGTTTTTTTGCACATATAAGGGTTTTTACTCATTAATTATATATATAGTTCTTGTCACGCCTATATGTGACCATCCAAAACAATCCTCCAATAAATCTATTTATGGAGTAACATATATAAAGAAACTGAGTTTGAATAATTATGAGAATTATTAATCATATTCCTAATGTTAATCACCTTAAACAAATATTCAAACATCTTTAATTCACAATATCAAATGTTATGATGTTGAAAATTTTAATTTTATACTTAGGACTCTTTATAATATCTTTATCATCACTATTATTATAACCCTTTAAATCAAGAATTTTTAGGAGATTGTTTTCCTAATAAAATGTTACGCTTTACATTATTAGTTTCTAACACTTCATAAAATCCATTAAAATAGAAAATGATATTAACCTTGTGTTTTGGTAAGTATAGTATTTAAATTTTTAACATAAAACTTATCAATGTCTGAACATAATCTCACTAGACTATTAAGAAATATATTTTCTTTATAATATAGTGATAATATAAAATAAATCTTCTTCCTTAGAAATTAAATCATATATCATATTAGTATGAATATTTAACAAATGAATAATTATATTTGTCTCTCATATTACATTCAATGTGTTTATGACATTAATTATGCTATATAATATTATGAATAGAACCATTGTGTATTTTAGTCATCATATCATATTTTTTATAACAACCATCTGTTAAAAAATAAATTATCTAATCAAATAATATAAATGAGATAATTATACAAATTCAATATTTAGTTCCATCTATGATTGATATATTCATCTACATTACAAATCATGATTCAAAACCACTTTTCAGCACTTTTTAAATATAAAATACAATATATATTAACTAATTCCTTGATATTGAAAAATTGTATATTTAAAAAATCTTGGAAATATAGATTTTTTATTATACTCCCTTAAAAACAGTTGAATTAGTTTTTATTACACTTTTACATGAAATATTTATTCTATAAATTTTCTAAAAATCATTCATTTATCTTATAAAATTTTATAATATGGAACTAATTCCCTTCCCCCCAACTCTATCTTTATTTTTAAATGAACTTGAATTGATACTCTAAGAATCTATCTTGTATTTTCAACTAATATTTCTTCTTCATTTTGAAATTTTACCAAACTGTACTATCGATATAACACTAGAACATGGAAATCAAATTACCTATTTCATTTATTCTTAACAATTTTAGAAAATAGTGTAAAAATTAATTTGAATCAACACATTTTCAGAACATTTCCATCCTGAAAACAAAAATAATTACATAGCCAGAATAACCATTAAGGAAACCTCCAGTCTTATTAATTCACTAACATTCTCAACAATATTGATAAAATGAGTGGATTATAAATATCCCTAATTCATATTGGATAATGTTTTTTTGAAACCATGATTTAGTCATTATATTTAACTCAAATAATCTATATTTATGTATCTATATACTTAAAATGATTGTCATATAAGAGTATGTTTTTACAATATATATAATTTTTGTACTTATGATTTTTGTTTTTTTTTCAATTCTAAATAGTTAATAACATTAATATTTAACTTTTCATGGATTGTTCTGAAAGTCATGTTAATATTGATGGGATTATTATATCTATAATAGAATATTTTATCAAATAGGTATCATGTTTTACAATCATTTAGTAAATAATTTTATTAAAATTTATCACACTAAAATGATAAACCCTTTTAAATGCATTATATACATTTGAGTAAAAAGTTTTATATTAAATAATGAATATCACCATTTAAGAATGTAAATAATCCCAGACTATATATAGTACAATGTTATGAATACCTTGTCATATATAAATATTGGATAGTTGATTGTATTACTCTTCACCTAATCCTTCATAAATATTATCTCAACAAATTTCTCTTGTATCCTAATAGTTACGGTTTCAAAGATATCTGCGACAAAATGAGAACATCAAGAATTAGGAACCAAATAATCGATATCTTCTCATAACATAATTACCTAAAATAATACAATCAATCGGTACGTATATTTGGCATGGCCAACCTGGTTGGATGATAGTGGCCTTAATGAGTGTCATTTTGAAAAATAATATAACACTTGATATTTTAATGGGAATTTATCTCACAACCTCATATAACATTATTCCATTTATATGTATTCACGACTTTAATAACTTAATTTGGAATCATATTCCTCCACCAAATCAATATGTTCAATCTAAATTGATTTGTATATTTATGCCCAAATTATGGATTCTATTACTAACCCAAATTAAAATCTAACCACATTCATAAATATCAAAATGAATACCATGCATAAGTTACATGAAACCCTTTATATGAAAGGGAGAAAATCCTGTGAAATCAATAATCTCCACAAGAGTAATATTGAAGGGAAAAATAGATGAGCCTAAATTATATATATAATGTATAATCCTTTAGGCATGTGGGATGTCTGACACAATTTCCATCAACCAAGGATACTTTACTCATGAGGTAACTTAATCCCATTATGTTTCTAACACCTAATAAGTTTTAGCTATAATTAACTACATAATTAAATCCCATATTCCAGTACAAGAAAATCCATGGAATAAGAATGCTAAATCAATTACCCAACGTACAATGTAACTCCTTATATACATGTATAAAAATTATTGAAGAAGTTTGGTACTTTGAACAGAAACATACATCCATTGATAATATAAAAAATATATTCATGGATATAATGTAGAATAAAATATATAATCATTAAATTTAAACAGGAGAACAATACTTATAAAAAATTCATAAATATGGTTATTATAAACACTATAATTTACCCATATATTGTGTACATTCCATATTTAAATAAATATAAAAACTTTTATATTAATTTTAAATATGAAAAATTTAATTATATCCATTATATTCCATTTACATTATATATATTATATTAAATGAAATATAAACATTTTATATTCCAGTTCAATTATGTAAAAAATATACACAATGTAAATATCATATATTTCAAATTATTTATAAATTGATCAAATAAATAATCAAAACTGATTTAGATATAGTTTAAATATTCTTTCAGATAATAATATTCATTTAAAAATTTAAATCAAATTATTAAGAAAAATTCTTAATTTTAATATAAACTGTTTTCTATTTTAGACTTCTTTTTTAATTTATAATAATTTCTAAATTTTAACTTATTATTTCCATAAAAACCGTTTTTGTTTAAATAATAGTTCATTCCATATAAATTTGAAAAAGTATATTTAATATTAATAATTAATATCATTGAATAATTATTTATTTAATCATTAATAAATATTTTATTGATTTATTATAAAATCATTATTATTAAATAATTTATAAATACCATTATAAATTTATAAATATCAAAAAATAAAATTTATTCAAATTATAAACATAATACAAACCATATTATTCAATTCATAATTGAAATATAGAAAATAATGTTTTTCGTATTATATCATATTTCGAAGATATACATAATATCACATGGGTTGATAGGGAGGTCCTAAAATGAAAAATCACTTTGGGGTATCAACCGTTTTTTATTTTTTGATAATCCCACACCTAGAAACAATAGTATATTTTAACACTTTGTATATGAATAATTGGGCACCTATAACTATCACGACTTATGATATACTCTTGTGTGAGATTTAATGTGTAGGGATATCATATTTTACATGGTTCCATAATATCACTAATAATATTTAATGATCTATTTTTCATCTATGGAATATAATCAACATAACACATGTTATCCCTTACTATACACTACGATATGATGAAAATAGAAGGATTTCACAATTCCACTAGTAATTATATCCTATATCCTATGTTGTAATCTAATCACATATAATGGTATCACATGTCATAAAATAGTGCACGATTCAAATTATTAATCTTATTTAAAGATATAGAATATTATAGCATTATAATTTGCTACATTTCTTCATTTTCAACATGATTTCTAGAAATAAAGATCATAGTAAACCTCTGAAAACAAAGATTGGATTATAAGGATCGTTTAACACATAATAAAAAAAATATGAAACACATATTCCCAAGATATTTCAAGATTTAAACAGAAACAATGAAAATATAAATTGAAAATCATTGTGCACTATACAATATAGAGTTGCCAATGTAATATTTTATACATTTGTTTAAGGAGGATCCCTGAGAGGTAGTTGAAGGACTTCATCCTCCATAGTGTATCCAGGATCCATAATGTATCACCCAACATTCGAGAGTGATTCTCCTCACACCCGTGATATTATAACATCTGACGTAGGAAAAGGGTGAGAGAGAAGGAGTGCATAGTGGAGTCATATGGAACCTTACAGAAGGATCAAATATACATTATCATGGTGGCCACCTCCTTATATAATCCCTTTGGACATTCCAAAATGATATTTCATTAACTTATGGATTAAAAAAATTCCTGATTATTTCAATGATTTATCATTTAAATGTAACCCTTGATTCACCAAACATTTCAAAATTTTAAAAGTTTATTCATAGTAAATTTATAAGAGTGATCAAAATGTTAATGGGTAATATTCGACATTGATATCATACCATAGGACTTCTAAATGAATTGTACCAAACATTTCCTAGAATTATGATCTATCTAATCATTCAATATGATGTTCATAGGAAGAATACATGATATATTATAGCATTTCATTATGATATTATCTTTCAGACTATATGACGTAGCCATAGTACATCAAATACATGAATGTTTTATGGTATGTATATTTCATGTTAATAGTTAATTTGTTACATATTCCGACTAAAAGAAAGAATTGTTATTTATAAAAGATAAAGAATTTCGTGTAGCATAAGAAGATATTATAGAGGGAATATAGTATCTATGTTTCTAGTGAGTTTATATTTACACTTTTAGTATATCAAGTATTACAATAAAATATTATTCCAGATAAAATTAAAAGATAATTTCACATAATACCCTAAAATTGGTTAGGGTATGTCGGTTAAGTGAAATGTAAAATATATATTTAGATACTGTAATTATATTAAAGTCACTTTATATCTTAAATGAGTTTAGGATATGTTGGTAAATATTATTGTAATGTGATACATTAATTATAAAATGTTCTCAAAGAAAATTTTTTATTGGAAAAGATATAAGGTAATGGAGATAATATAAAAAGGATTCTAAATATAGAAAATTTGTAATTAACATCATAACCTTTTATTTTGTGAAATAATTGATTTTGAATACTATGTTCAACGAGTTAAAAATTAAAAAAAATTCTCTTAAGTATAATCATTATTCAAACAAACTTATTTTATATATGATAATAACTTAAATAGTTTATTGGGTGGATTTTATTATATAGTTACATTGATATTTGGATGTAATTACAAAATGATGTAATGAGTTTAACAATTCCCTAAAAGTATAGAAAAAATAAGGCCTCTCTAACACTCTATTATATGGTATATTATTATATGCGATCATATTTACTGTTTTTTATGTATTTTAAAAGGATATTTTTAATAAAATATTTATCATGCAATAAAAAGTAGTAAAAAAATTACCATTCATTCATGTTGGTTTCATATATTCTCTGAAGTGAAATGAAAATTAACCACTCAATGTATGACTATGAGTTATCCCTAACTGATGTTTTTTCATGGATTATTATAGGTTCTCAAGAAATATTATGGTTATAAATGGTAGAATTTCATATAGAGATATAGAATATGATCATGTGACGTAAAATTACTATCTTGTGATGGATAAAATAATATTTTTTCCTTATTGAGTTTCATGTACAATGCATTTTGATATTCATAGGGTCTATGTTTTATATTTAATACTTGTACCAATGATTTAAAATGTGTTTAACATGTTAATATTCAGAATTTGATAACTTTTTTATGTAATAATGAGTATTTTCTTGTTATGGGTGTTTATGTATATTGATTATCTTGTCTTTAATAGAGGCTTAACTAATATGGGAGTTATATTCTCACATGACAAGTATGAAATTTGATCCCCTTTATTTAGATAGACAGAGGAATTGTATGTCTATAACAAAATAAGGTACACGCGATGTACTTATATTTTTTTATGATGTTAATTTTATGTTATATTCCATTTACATGAATTTAATGTGACATATTTTTTATCTTAGTAAATCTATACTCGGAGAATATAGATTATATGAGTGGCTATACGATATTGACTTACTCCTTGTCCTATGGCTACTTTATGTTTTTGAAAATTTGATTATATGATTATGTGTAATTTTATATGACACAAATAGTAGATAGATTTATGTTGGTACATGCGTTTGATAGAGATCACGAAATATTTCTTTTTTACATTGAGTATAATTGATGTTTTTCTCGAGGATACTATTTTCTTATATTTATATATTCAATAATTCATATTTTTATCCAATTATACAAAGGAATGTGTGGTCCCACAGAATTGTTTTTTGAATATGGATGAATTTTATTAAACTTATAGAGAGACCACAAATGTGTTTTAGAGGATATCTAGAATAAATTATGGTTGTATTTTCATAATTTGTTATAAATTGTGTAACATGTGGTGAAAATGTATGATAGATTTTCTATAAGGATTTTTGTACGATATATAAATGTTTTTTATATTAATTTTGTAGTTTTTTTTAATATGTAACAGAAAATTGAATGGTTTCTAAGTCTATGAGGTTTCTAATGAAAGTGATATATTGATGGAAATGTGTACTAAAATGGCAGGGGTTACAACATTATGGATTCTGTGGTCTATGTATATGTAAGGACCCATAATTTCAATGTCCATATTTTTTTCCATATTTTTTCTTAAGCATTTACGGTTTTTTTGATTAATTTGATTTTAATTTTTTATGTAATTATTTTAATTTCAAATAATTACGTTGATAGGTAATTATGTATAATAAAATAAACATAATATCATTATTTTTATAAATTATTGTAAAAATAATTGATACATACCCATCATAAATATTTTTAAAAAAAAAAATTAATTAAATATATTTGATTAGATATGTACATATATATTATAGATCAAAATATAACATAATAACCCGGCCTATAGTAGTTAACATAGAAATAAATAATGTTACTATCCTTGTAATAGACATTTTATAAAATGAATTATATCATAAACATTATTTTGTTACATCATATTAGAATAATAAAAATACAAGGTAAATATTCTACATAAAAGAGGATTATATATAAAAATTAATTTCCCATAACACATAATATATAGAAAGCATTATAATTATAATAAACATGGTAAATATGAAAAAATTAATATGAAATTAAATATATACATTCTATGAGGAAATTATTTAGAGTTATGATATAATGTTACATGGTTTATTTGTTTATTACGTGGATATTGAATATATTATCACCATATAATTATTAAGTGTTATATTTTTTTATATGTTTATACATAATTTTACAAGATATACTTTTTATAAAAAATTAAATAATTTTATGAAATTCCTTTCATTGTAGGAAATTATCTATACTCATGAAATCAAGATAATATAATAAAATATTTATCCTATTTATATATTTTCTTATAAAATTTATAATGCATTAAAATGTACCCCAAGGGGATTACACCGAATATTTTATGATGTTACTTCACATTTTTATTCAAATATGATATAATATGAGTAAAAATAATATATTATAATTTTTAACTTTAAAAATAATGTTTTAAAAATTTGAAAATCATTTATCTAAATAAAACTATAAATCCTTCCATTTTACCCTTAAAAAAATATTTTTATATAATGAATTGAATTCCATTTTATAATATAAAGTTAAATATTCACAAAAATTGGACTATATGAACCTAATATTGAAGAAAGAAGAAGATTTGTTGCAATAGAGTCCAGGTGCATCATAAAAATAAATGAACCAAGTAACTCAACTATATTGCGAAATTGTAAAAATGAAAAATATCATATATTGAGTATAAAGTATATATATTTCATGGATAAAACATAGGTATGGTAGCATTTCAATATTATAATAGCTAATTAAATTACAACATAACAAATTTTTGGGCTTACATCTAGTCTCACAGGTCTCGAGAAAATGAGTTTCATGCACACCCACTTTCCTAGCTACATGTTATAGCCCGAACCTTTCACATTATCTATGGATCCACTAAAATGGATTGAGTTTGGTAGTGAAAGAATATATGTAGGCCATCCTTTCTATCTATCCAGGTTCCCATGAATAGTCGAAAAATTTGAGTGAGAAAATCGAATTATTAGGATCACACTGGGATCTTTATCAGTTATGTCGATTGTCCCTAAACCACTTCTCATGGTCACCCCTAATTCCATCAAAGTAAATAATCCATGTTCAACACCAAACAATGGTAAGAAAAATAATAAAGAATGTTACAAAAAAGGAAAATACATGAGGGGGTCATCATAACATGGAAATTGAACCATCAATAATCTTTAATTCAATTCAAATAATTTTAAATAATTTCAACATTAAAAAAAGTTTACTAGGCTCGCTACCATTCCCAAATCATCATTATAATTCCCAACAATCCATTAAAATATAATTTATTCTAAATCAACCCTAATGGATTTAAATTAAGTCGTATGGTTCTAAAATCATTTAATACAATTCAAAACATAGGTTTACACCCTACTTCAATATTTATACTTCATTTCTTTAATGTAACCAAAGAGACCCCATTACATTACAAAGGTAAAATCAATCAAAGAGGGATCCTAGTCATTAAATAAATTCAAGAATTTAGAAATGTTAAAAACACATCCAATAGTTGAACTGACTCATTTCAAATCATTGACAATCATTTTCTAAATAAAATCATAGGACAATTCCCTCAATTACAAAGAAAAAACTTTTCAAAATCTCTTTAAATACAAATGAAAACTAATATGTTGTTAAAATTTTTACAAAATAGTGAGAAATATCCTAATTATAGCCATTAAAATTATTTCTTGTTCAATTAAAAGTGAAAATGATCAAAAATCATTTATATATAATTCCAAGGCTAATAATAATAAAATATGGGGTAGAAATTAATGAATACCTATCAATGAATTTATCTAGAAACAATGATTCACCAAACAAAGGAGGAGAATAGAAACAACTACTTGGAATATTAGAAATCCAACCACAACGAATCCAATATGTGACACCTCTTATGGTGATCATCGTATATAGGAAAAAAATCTAGAAATAAGTGAGATGAGATCCTAGATCTACAATTACAAATAAATCAACCACGAACCAACAAAAAAAATTCCATAATAACATTTTGGAAGAAAGAGTCAAGAGAAGAAAACACATCCAAAATTATTAAGAAAATAAATCACTATAGGAGATGATATATTTTTCAATATGAACTTTGATCCACAAATAGATTAGGTTTGGGGAGCCCAAATGCCTCTTGAGGGCTCTCAAAAGCCATCATTTTGTATTAAGATTGAGTGGGTGTAGATTAGTGTTAATTATGTAGGTTTTGAAAAATAAATTAAATTATTTGTAACATTAGTTATCACTTATACAATTTTCTGGGTGGGTCACACGATTATTAATAACCATCCACCTTACCGTACACCCAAAATAGATTCCCTAGAAGAGTTGCAAACTTAGGCTTCACACTTATTTTAACCATGTGCAATCCTTGTGACCTTCTTGCACACATTTTTAACTATGGTAAAACTATGTGAAAACCTTCCAATTCCGTATTCCTAGTTTGAAAATTTTATATAACCATGTGAAAAACATGTTCACACCCTGAAATCCATGTTGAAAAATTGGTTTAACAATGAAAAACCCAGTGAAAAACCATGAAAATGCTTAGAAACCTTCAAAAAAGGTCCAATAAAATACAAAAAACAACCCTCAAAGAGATAAAATCATTGGGTACTGAGATAAATTGGACCAAAAACATAAAAAATAAGTTATGAGAGATTAAACACTCTTCAAAATAGGACCTTCTATCTTCAAAAGGGTTCTAGTCTGAAATAAAGAACAAGATAATACAAGAAGAACTCCATTAAAAAATTTCTGAGGTGAACAGTCCATGATCTAGAAGTGAGGCTCTCCCAAAGGTTAACATCACACACAAATCCAAGATCAACACACCATGTTCATTATAGATCTCCAAACAAGTTAATGATGGGAGACCGAGCATAGGTCACAACATCATTTAAATATTCCCCAAAATTTTTTAACCTAATAAAACCAAATCCCTTATACCCAAAGAAAAAACATCACCAACCAGATAATGAGAATCATATAATATCAATAATACAAAATAATGTTAAGAAAATGTCAAGGATTTATACATTAGGAATGTACTCAATGGTAACATATGATTTTCAAAACTCAGCCGCATACCATAATGAACTCATCAAATCTACCATCATCACCACTGATTTCCTGGTTTATCAGAAATCCACAACATCATAGTCAACAATGGACTTTCTTAATGTTTATCCAAGTCCAAGTGAAATGATCTAAAACATCTATGTCAGTGAACAATAGGGAACTACACTATCACAATGGAGATCATACAATATATCAAAATTGGTCTCTTAACATTAATTCAAAAGAAAAGGAAACCAAGGAATAAAAAAAATCTATCATGAAATAAAACCATTATTACCTATGTAATCTAGATATGTCCATAACCAATGTTTAAAATATATAACTCTCAAAGATACCAAAAAAGGATTATGAAAATAGAAAATCTATGAGAAGGGAAGAATCAAAATTTTTCCACTTACACATCAAATTTTAAAAGATATATATACATTAACCACATCTGATAGCTAACAAATGACATCAAGAAGTTCCTCCTATATGTGAAAAGCATAAAATTGAGTCCTATGTTTAGATACCTATTATCCTAAAGCATATTATTCCTTTCTATTAGGAGATGATGTTCTTGATTGATGTTTCTGTTAATATTTTTTTAATATTCAAAACCAAATATGGTGACCTAAACATCCACAATGTTAATATAAATTTAATGATTTTAAACACTAAATATTTTGATGACCAGGTCATCTACACTTCAAGAACATGATAATCCACTTTTTTTTCTCGAGGAGACAGTCATTCCTCAACCAAGAATGATGCACCCTTCCATTGAGATCATCTCACTAGATCTAATTTAGCTAAAAAATCCATATTGAGAATCTCTTGATAATATAACAAAATGGAAGAAGGTATGGATGGTAATAAGTAAGGGTTAATAAATTTTATAAAATTGATATCCCTACTAGAATCATCATCAAAAAGACCATGTATGAAACATATCATACATGGTAATTTCTTTACAAAACATGGAACTGATAGCTTATCTAATCCAATCCTAGAAACTCATGAAATTTCCCATTCTTAACTTCCATGAGATATTTCAGTTGGATAAATAAAGGCATGAAGCATTCACAAGAGATTATATCTTATATACAAGAGGTAACAATGACTTCCAACCACTCTTTTCTTGGTCACTCAAATAAATATTTGATATAATTGACCTTCAAAATATCTAGATTCTTGAGTTAATCGATGATCCCAAAAAATTATTCAAGCCTCTATACTGCCACTATAGACCATTGTTGTCATTTATAAAATGGTGGTTTAAAATGAAAGAATTAAAGGATGGGGTTCAAGGTCTGAAAGTTAATAGTATCCACCACCCCATATGTATTCTGGGTAGAGTCATTAAGAAGGGATTCAACATTTATATATGGCGAAGACTACCCCAAGGACTGGATTGTTGGACTCACATCATATACTTTTCAAAGTCATTTATAGGAGATATTTCGGAAAATTAAAAATCATGGGAATATCAAATAAAGCATCAATGAACACTCAAACATAGAGAAAATGTTTTTAATTAAATTCACAACCCACTTTAATAAAAAAATCATCGATTTCATAACACAAAATATTTCACTATTTTTAAAACATTTCTCTTTCCTTTCAAAATGATAAATCTTTCTATAAATCAATCATAGTTTCAAAAACCCTTTACCCACACATGTAAATTATTACATGGATTCAAAATTAATAATTCCATTGTTGAGTCATAAAAAAAATTCCATTTTAAACCATTACATAATTTTTTTTTTCAAAAACATTAATTTATCACAGTAAATACGAGTCAATGAGAATTAGTTTTTAGGAACAATAATTTCATAAAACTCACTTTTTTAGTCACTAAAAATATTTCTCAAACAAATTAACAAAAAAAATTGTAGATATAATTTAATTTTCACAAGGCTTTCATCATTATTAACAAGGGATTAAATTTAAAACAATTAATCAAGTGTATAAAACAACCCACATCCATAACCCAAAAAACCAACCTCACATAAATTAGATCAATTTTATGAAAATCGATAAGGTATCATTTCTAGTACCTAGATAATACTAAAAAGTATTGGTTCTTAGGTATGGTAAAGCACACAACAACATTAAATCTATTCATGATTGTTTGTATAGATTAGTCACATCAATTACTCATAGTTTACCTGACCATGAAAACATGGTGCGACTGTGGTCATATTTGAATAATGGTTAAATAACTCATAATAGATTATGAAAATCAAAGATAGTCTCAATGGGAATCAAAATATATTATTTCATAAAAAAATAACTTAGAAGAAAGAGTCAAGTCCCAACATCCCTAGTAACTCAAGTCTCATCATTAAGGGGTGGTGATCAAGCACTCAGTCACTGACTACCTATTCTATCCTAACACATTATTAGTCCCCTTTCTACAATGAATCAAAAAAAAATACATAATGACCTTAAACTAAAGTATTTACCTTTTAGGAAGGACCCTCTAATATAGAATTTTAAATGAACCAACCCGACATACCATCCAAACTAATATCAGAGATGATTCACCACTAACCCGATGAGCATTCTCGATCTCCACGAGATGGAGACTAGCACATGGGTATCGATAAATAACATTTGGGAATAATTTCTCCCCCAATGGTTATAATAAAAATGTAAAATGAGGAAATGTTATCAGATATATACTATTAAATACATACAAATAAAAGTACAAAGAGAAACATAAAAAAGTGAAAGAAGTATGTAACAACCAAAACCCGCCTCTTGGTGTTCCATGACCACCCACCATATCCCAATTCGCCAATGAATAAACCCATAAAAGAATAATAAAGAAAAAACAACTATTATAATATCATAAAGGTTGAAAACACAAAAAGGTACAAGAAGGGTTTGAGAAAATGAGCCCAGATAGATTCCACTATATATAGTTCATAAGGTAATTAGAATATGACTAAATAAGAGTAAAAATTATAGATTTTGAGTATTAGATTAAAAAAATTAAATATGAAAAAATCATTTATTTAACTAAACTTCTAAAACAATCCATTTTACCATTTAAAACAAAACATGTTACTAGGAAACAATGAGAACCATTTCACAAGAAAAAGTCAAAAAATTACGAATAGAAGAGTATATTCACATGATATTGAAAGATGAAAACGTGTCAATAAAATAGTGTCAAGTTGCATCATAACAATAAATGAATCATGTAAGGAAAATTTGATTCCAAATACTGAAAACTAATGTTGTCATGTATCATGTATCATGTATATATATGTCTTGGGTACAACCTAGGTATAATAGTGAGTCCAACTCCAAAAATCTAGTCAAAATAAATCATGACTAATTGTTGGGATTATATCAAGTCTCATGGGTCTTAAAAAAACCTTTTCCATAGATAAACACATTCCTAGCTACAGACATATAGACCGAACATTTCACATACTCTATGGATCCATGTGAAGGGTGTGAGTATGCTAGTGAAGCATATATCTAGGTCATTCCATTCAACAATACAAGTTCCCATAACTAATCAAATAAGGTTAGTGAGATAATCAGGCTATGAGGATCACATAGGGATCCTTATCAATCATGGGAATTGGACCTAAATCACATCTCAATCTCATCCCCAGTTTCCTCATATTATATAACCCTTTTTTAAATAGCCAATTATAGGAAGTAATAGAATCAATAATGTTCCATTAAGGTATAATTATAAGATAATATTATCATAAAGTAACAAATAAGCCATCAATAATCATCAATTCAATTACAATTCTTACAATTAACATCAATATTCAAAATGGGTAACCATACCCCCTTCCTTTCCTACATCATCATTATAATTAAAAAAGGTAATTTAAAATAATATTTATTTCAATTCACCGCTAAATAATTGAAATACGTGATATCATTTTAAAAGGAATAAATACATTTAAAAAATGTTCTTAAACACTATTTCTATATGAATAAATCATTTATCTCATGTAACTTAATAGATCTCAATAAAAAAAAGTAAAATCAATCGAAGAGGCTTCTAGGTCATTAAATAAATCCAACATATTAAAACAATTTAGAAAAAATAAAATAGTTTAATTAAAATAATTAAAATCATGGAAAGTCATTTAATAGATCAAAACCATATCCAAATATATCAATTCCAAAAAAATACTGTTAAAAAATAATTAAATATATATAAGTAACATGAAATTAATATTTTAGAAAAAAGGGAGAAAGATCAAGATTATAGCCTTTACAATCATGCCATGTTCAATTTAAAGTGAAATAGGTCAAATAAAATTTCATATGGACTTTCAAGGAAAACATCATTGAATAAGTGTTAGAAATTAAGAAACACACATTCATGAATTTGTTAGGAAAAAATAAAAAAAAATAAAATAATAGAAACAACTACTTGGAATAGTAGCAATCCAACAAAAAAAAATCTGATATGTTTCACCTACGACGGTGATCACCTTGTATAGAAAGATAGATGTTTAATGAATGGAGAAGAGATAGTAGATCTATAATTATACAAAAATGAACAAAGATCCAACAAAATGGAATGGAATCATAATCTGTAGTAAGAAGGAATCAAGAGGACAATAGAGATCCAATATTAAGAAGAAAATAAATAACTAAATGAGATGATGTCCAATTCAATAGATTCATTGATCCACCAAGAGATGAGTTTGGGAAGCCAAAATTCCCCCATAGGTCTTGCAAAATCGTACAGTTAATATTAGGTTTGAGTTGGAGGAGTTTAGAGTTAATTAACTAGTTTTTAGTATTTTAATTAATATTATTATAACTTTAATTATCACATGCACGTTTTTCTAGGTTCTGTCTCATGGTTAGTACTATTTATGCACATATCCATGTGCCCAAAATATATACCCTAGAAGAGTGTCACATTAACACTTTATAATAAGTTTAACCACATGCAATCCATTCAACCCCCATGCATACTTTGTCTAACCACACAGAAACCAATCCCATTTTAAACAAATTATTTAATAGTGTGAAAACCATGAAACCAAGGTTGAAAACGTTGGTTAAACATGCACAAACCAATCAAAAACCATGAAAAGGCCTAGAAACCCTATAAAATGGTCCAGTAAAATACTAAAAACAACCCTCAAAGTTATCCATTCATTGGTTTCTCAAATCAATGGGTCTAAACACATAAAAAACAAGTAATTTCATATTAATATATAATTATATATATTTTTTCAAAACAATATTTATTTATTAAAAAAATTTATTAAAAAAATTACTAAATTCATGAAAACTTTATTCATATTTTTGTTACATTTATTTTTTTATTTCATAATGAAAATAATAATAATAATTTATTCATTATAATATATTTTATTCTCTTTCAAAAAAACATATTTTTATCATATTTTTATAACAGAAACATAAAACCATTAAATATATATGTTTTATATACATTTTTAATATTGAATTACTTTTCATATACATAGTTGGTCAAAATGGTTAAATTAAATTCTTACAAAAAAAGAATATTTTCTATGAAATTTATAATGATTAAGTAACTAATATTTCAATGAAATAATATTGTATAAATTATTTATTAATTTATTTCAGATATAAATTACTAACATTTGGAGGATTATTATCATTAAATATATTTTAAAATTTGATATTGAAATTATTAAAAAAATAATGTCGTCGTTATTTAGGAAACATGTCTCTTCTGAATAGTGTTAGTCGTACAAAAACTGTTTTCACAAGTATTTATTTAAAATATATATTTACTATAATTGAAATAGTTATTTGATATGATGGGTTTCTTTTTTGGAATCATAATGTTGAAACTATGTATGGGATTAAATTTGGTAATTTTCTTAAAAATTGAAAGATATGGTTAGAAATAGTGAAATGAAATAACATATGGTAAATATAAAATCATATAAATGTCTGTAGGGAAATATTTAATCAAAGTATTTTTTCTTGGAATAATTTTGTAAATTATCATTATAATGGATAATTTAGGTAGGTAAAGGGGAATTATGAGTGTAGATGATTACCTGAGATAATTGGATTATAAAATATTAAATAATTAATTTTTTTAGGATTCCACTCACTACACATATAATTACCCATCCATCTTCAAATTTATTTACACAAAATTGTTTAGTTATCTCTTAATAATTATATCATTGAGTCCCTCACATATCTCTCTCTCCAGATTAAAGAGTCTTAGTGGTTATAAGAGTCTGTTATAATTCATGATGTTCTATCACAGTAAGGGTTCCTATTTTCCACTCTTAGTTTCAAATTTTCGATATCCATTATTTGTATTTTTTATATCAATAACGATTTTCGATGTATAGTGGGAATAAAAAAAATGACCAAAACCCATAAGAAATCATCATTATTGTGATTTTTATGTTGAAATATTTTTTTAAATTATACTTCATATGATAATATTATTCAATTTTTAGTATATTATTACTCTATTTATAAATTTCAAACTAGTTTTTATTCATGTACTTTTCTTTTAACCCCTTTTATAATCCATCATTATGATGATGTAATGGTTCTTAATACATATTCATTCTTTCTAAATAGTAATATATTTTTAATATTATACAATAAAATTTATTTCCATTTAATTATATATGCCTATTTATAGTATATTAAAATATATTTAATATTTTCCACCTGATATAATATTCATAGAATCTAATTATTCCCCTTTTAATATGAAGTTATTGTATCAATTTAAGGGTTTCTATTTTAATCTCTTCATTCATATTTGTTATTATTTTGTTGTATTATCTTTTGACATTCCATTTAATAGAAAAATATTCCTAAAATCAAAACATATTATCATCCATTTTTATGTATTTTATATGAGATATAATTAATTCACTATAAGTATTATTATTTTTTAAATCCATAATTATATAAAAAAGGTTTATAATTCCTCTATCTTCCATTTAAAATAGTTATTCTTTTGTTAAAATAACATTTAATTTTTAGTAGTATTATTATACACTTATAATTCATAATATAAACATCACATTTGTGAATTTTTCATGATATATAAATAGTTTACCCTCATTTTCTCTATTTAACAAGTCATTACCATAAAAAAATAACGAAATTCTAATCAATTACTTTTGTTTACCAAATCAATTGTTTTATTTTAAAACTTTTTTAAAATAATTATTAATATTCTTACTTATTTATTATTCAATGATATTACAGTAATTTTAAATTGTTTATCTGTGTGAGATTACCCAATCCATATTCTTATAACCTTTATTAAATGATATTCCATGTATAATTAATATATTCTTATTCATTCCATTTTGTGATTAATTTTTTATAAACATTTTAAAATAACATTTACATCAATTATATTTTCTAATATATGTTATATTATCAACCCATTGATTTATTATCATCGTTTTAATACCCAAATATCCTAATTATACATTTATCTTAGTGTATTAGACTATCAGAAGGATTGGATAAACCATGTTTCATTTTCCATGATTCTATATATCTATGATGGTATGGAGGTAAAATCTATTAAAAAGATTAATCCATTATTTATTTTATATTTCATTCATATCAAAAATTTGTAATTTTATGATTTTTATTAATACACTCCCATGTAATTTATTTATAATAAATAACAGTATCATCAATATTTTATTATATCCTAATTAAGGAATGTTGAGAGAATTCAGTTAGAAAGGGTAATTCAGGGTGTGTGTTGGGATGTTGAAACATTATAGAAAAATGGAATATAGAACTTGAGATCTCTTAATGAGTGGAAATTCCAATGTTTTTACACTAAGGATTAAAACACTTAAACTTCTCTACATATTAGATAATTAGAACTTGGAATTATACTGTACCTTAATCACCACAAATAATTTACACCATTCACATAATATTTTGAGCAAATACCAAAGTAACATTCATTAAAATAAAATTATAATAGAATTAAAAATGGAAACATAAGATTAAATATATTGTAATTTCATCATATATCCACATAAGAACAATATAAATACTTTATTTCACATGAAATGAAAGGATATAATGAATTTTAGATTATGAGATAGTTATTACACTTAATATTTCATACAGTTCTGTAGAAAAAATGGTGCCACATATACTTTTTATATGATGTCCATTAGATGAATATGTGACACCACCATATAATATTTTCGGTCAAATATCTATTGAAATCACAATTACTTAAAAGCTTTCACCAGCTAAATTATTATAGTCTATGGGATTTTCAACATCTCTATCTACTAAACATACTTCTTTTAAAATGACCATTGTATGTTTTCCATTATTTGATATGCATATCCTCTTAATGAAGATACTAATATTTTTTCCCTCATAAGTCTAAGATAATAATCAAATATTCCTCCTTCCAGAATGTTGAATCTAATTTCATGAAGAATATTTAAATAAAAAAACTCTCACATAATGATTAATTGAGGATATCTTCTCGAAATTCTACAACACATAGTATAAAGTTATCCTCTTCCCCTATGAACGTAATGTTCTCCATCACCCTTCAATCAATAATGCCCTACCAAGGAAAATTATTTCCTCTAAATTAAAATTAATAAAACCTAATGAACATGATGAGCAAATTTGTCTTTCATACTATCTTTCATATCTTTACACATAACATTCCAGAAATTCTGGATGGAATGGAATTTTTGGTCAATTTTTTTCATTCATTCATGAAACATCGGTTTCTAGAAAATTTGAATAGCAAAATGAATATCATGGAATAAAAAACATCCTCATATTGACCATCCAATATCTCTCATCATGTGTATTAACTATACTAACTCTTTCATATTCATTAGTTTTTACATATTATTCTTCTATTATAGGAAATGTTACCATTTATTACAATTAATACACCGAATAAACCATAATTAAGAAAAATAATATAAGGCACATAATTCCCTTTCATATGTTTGGATTCCCAGAAAAATATACATTTATATATCCCTAAAAAGGAATATTTTTACCAAAAAAGATCATAATATCTTTATAAGTATAAGATGATATACATAATATAATCCAATATTCCCTTCTGTGGTTCAAAATAAATCAACCTACTACTCGATTGTAAAAGAAATATTTGGTTTCATACATATCATCGTGTACACCAAAATTCCAAAACATGATGCATACCACATTTTCACTATGTATTTAACATCATCTCCCAATACTAGAGTGTGTGCCTAGGATGATAACATAGTGTATCTAGAAATTGGTTGTAGAGACATGTTTAAATATAGGGACCCCTAATTTATTAAGTAAGGTTTTAATGTATTCTTTCTAGGATAATTATATATTATCAGATTTTACATCCCTCTCTATCCTCGTGCATAATATTATCTTGGGTAGGCCAAGATCCATCATTTCAAATCTTTCAATAAATTTAAATTGAAACGCATGAAGAATTTAAATATATATATCTATAAGAAACATTTCATCCACTTAGAGTAATATCATTCCGTATGATAGAAAATCCCATAGCTTCTGATAACAGTAATTATTAGAGTCACATTTCATAAATCCTTTCTAATTCATGAATTTGAATAACTTATAGTTCTAATATTAGGTGGTCATTTTATACCAAATAGGATTAGTTTCAACATACAAAAAGGCCCTTCTTATAAGGGCAATTAAAACCCCTAGGCTACATTATATAGATATCCTCATGTAATTCACCATAACTGAATGAATTATTAATATCCTTCTTCTCTAAGTTTAAAACATTAAAATAAAAAAACTGACCACTTCTCATATGGTAGTATTAATATGAATAATATCTTAAAACTCATAATTTATGGACATATATTAAGTGTTTCACTTTCTTACATTTCTAGGATATTTTTATTTTAATGTTTTAGGGAATTAGGTAAACAATTACATAAAAAAGGGACATTACCATAAAGTATCTATGTTACCAACAAATAGGTTATTTATAATGATACGCTTGCTTTGTTCCAGGAAAATACTATATCTGGAACACTTAATTTATTAAATTTTTTATTCCTATTTAATACCAATTAAAAATCATTGGAAATGTGGGATAAGAAAACAATTCTCAATAAGGGACATAAAAGGAAAGAAACATATTATCCCTCTTATAAACATAAAATATATATAAGAATTTTTACCTTTTTATCAAGGGAAATTAGACCAGAAATATCAATTTAATTGTTCATGAAACCAAAATAATTGGTTAATAGATTTACAAAATATTATATTTCAAATAATAAATAGAAAATCAAAATCATAAGGATCACATAGAAAATAAGAAATCTCATGGACAATTTTCCATGAAAAATAATCATATCACCATTATTTTAAAAAAAATTCATATACTATCCATAAAATAATATTATCATTTTATTAGAATTTAAAATAAAAAAAATTCTTTTATAAAACACTTTATTCATATCATATTGTTATATTTGTACATTATCCTTAAATTATCCATTATAATAACCCCTATAACTGAATCATCTTGGTATATAATTAGCATATTTTTTATGAGTAACATATCACCACTAAATTCTATCATATTAACCAATTCATTAGACAACTAGATTTGGATCACAGATTATTCTTTTAAAAAATAAAGCAACCATATTAGGAATAAAAAACATGTATATTTCAATTTAATCATAGGACCTATTTTAATATCCATTTATTCCTATAAGAAATAAATTTTTAGTTTTCTCAAATATATTTAAATATTTTTCTATTTACATAGAATTTTTTAAAACTATAATTTAGAAAAATAATGTGAGAAATTTTTTATTATAAAATTAATATGGGAAAATTTAAATTAATTTTGATAATTAATAAAAATAATTATTATAGAAATGAATAATCAATATGAATTTGTTAAACATGTTCATTTACACATTAGTGAAGAGTAAACAATTTCCTAAAATTATAACTATTAAAATGACTCATTTTTAGACTTTTTATAGAAATAAGAAATTATTTGAGAATTATATTTAAATTTATTTGATATATAAATAATAAAATTCTGGAACCATTTTAATGAAAATGGATATTTAAGAGAGGGGGTTTAAAATATTTGGAAAATTTTTTTAATGGAAAATACTTTACCTTAAATAACATCTAGCTTCGTTCTTTATCTATCTTCTAATTGAAAAAATTATATTAAATTTCCACTTCTTGATTTATTTTTGTTTTCATTTTCTTGTTCATTACTGTTATTTCTTTATTCAATTGATTACCATGACTTATTGTTTTTTACTATAATGGTTATGTTAATCTTATATGTTTTGGGGTCTCCATAATTAGAACTTCAATCCAACATCAGTGCATTGACTTTGGTCAAATGGGTTACTGTTAAATTATATCTAAAATTGTAAAAAAAATATATTTATCATATGTATACATTATATTCAATTTAAAATCCATCATTATTTGTCTTTCAGGAAAAATGAACCACATCATTTCAAAGTGATTATAGTATATATGTATTCATGAATAGCATTTTCATTTTTCTAAATAGTGTAAAAGAAATAAATAATGTATCATTTTAAATTTAAATAATCATAAATATTTTATACATGTCATATTTACTCATCATTTCTATCCTTGTAACAATCCTTATGTGGAAAAAATGAAAAATTAATCACATCAGTTCATGAAAGTGGTATTTCACATTTATGCACACACAACGTCTTCAATTTTCAATGAATAAAAATAGTATAAATTTCAAAATTTTGTTACATTTGATGAATAATAATTTGGTCATAAATATCATATATATTTTTTAGTTCTATCATTTGAACTAACCATGTGATCCAACGATGAAAAATAGAAGACATTGCTTTGTGAAGCTGGTAGTTCAGACATATACATCGGAGATATTTTGATTTACCATAAGATAAAAAAAGAGAAAAAAAGTGTTATACCATAATCATGATAAATTAATTTTTTTTAAAATACTATTGTTATTTTTTTCATCATTTTAGAAGAATATTTTATGTAGGATTATGAAAAAATAAACATTAAATAGGTTAGTAATGACTTATACATTCTCTTTAGATATTTCTCTTTATATTATACCATTATCATCCTAGTATTTTTATATTTAGAATGATTGGAATATAATACATGGGGATGGATTTTGGGGGGAGTTAGGATTCCACATATTATGATCTAATGTTATGAAAATCATTTTGTAAGATAGGAGAGGTGGGGTCCTTTTATCAGTGAGACGAGAGTCATAATTATAAATTTTCAAAAAGATTAAATTTTATAAAGTGATAATCTTGAAATGTTTCTAAAAAACAATCCATTTTTTATGATAAGGTGATAATGGGAAAAATAAGTCGGTCAATAATAATTAAGATAGTATTTTGTGGCCTTATAATTTACATTTTCCTTAATTAACATGATATACGCTTAACCATGGTGACACATTATTACCATGGATACTATATAAAATGACTAAAAATGTAATTGAACAAATTAATTAATTTTAAAAACATTATTCTAAATATGAAATCTAATTTCTAATACTTAATTTTAATAATTTTATAAATTGATTATAATATATGTTTGGAATATAAAATGGAAAATAGTTTCTAGAAAATTGTTTTCTAGAAAAACTAATGAAATTATATAGATAAGTTAAATATTGATTCTTACAGATTTTTATAGATAATTATTAACCAAATATATTCTATTTTATGTTAAAACAAAATCCAAAAAGTAATGGTTCATTAAAATTAGTTGTTGTTAACTAAAAGGCTATTTTTTAAAATCAACATTATTCACAATTAACTAATAACTTTTTGATGAAAAATAAAATAATCATTCAATTATATATTTGATATGTTTATTCTGAAAATTAATTCAATTTTAAAAATTTGAATTTCTTAAATAAAGAAATTTATCTCTTAAACAAAACCATTTAGTTCATTGAAAAATGTTATAAAAATAAAATCAATCTTTTTTCAACTAAAAACTTTTATATAATTATTTAAAAAGATGTGAATATTATAAATAAAAAATATGAATACTTACAAACCATAACTTCGATTTATTTCTTTCATTACCTATGTTATCACAATCAACCCACTTATAAAATTTCAAGCTCACTGATTTATTTATTATTGAAACAACTGAGGGTATTTTTCCCACATATCTATTTGGGTTTCCTATGACACTTATTTAATCATGTGAGACTTACCTAAAACATTAACCTCGTGACTCACCATATTTCATAGTAATGTCTCTCTAGGATCCAAAATATGATCTATATTTTCTTCAAAATATATATTCTTATATAACTGTAACAAGTATTAGATCAAAACACAAGATGTATTAGTTACATTATTTCTTCAAAAAGAATCATGTAACACATCATGTATGTGAGATAATCAAGGAGAAAAGGATATTAAATAACATTCTAGTCCATCATTTTCCCAAATTTCATACAAACCAATGAGTTATTGGAAAAAGTTTACTTTTTAAACAAAATTCATTTCAAAATTTCCAAGGACATATTTTTTTAAAAAAATTACCACCTACCTAAAATGGGATATATTTAATCATATGATATGTATAACTATTATACCTTTCTAGAACTGTCTATATATAATACTAAATAATCTTTACTTTCACTAATATTTCCTTTAATAATTCTGGTTCAATATCATCCATTCACTGACATCATCTCAATATAAGGGACATCAACATTGCTTACCATACAATTTCTCAAAAGACCCCATCCATATAATATAATGAAAACAAATAATATTTGAAAATTCCATATGTGAATGATATTGATCACAACATTCTTGATAATCCAAATAGCATCCCCAAATCATATCATCCTAAGTTTTAATTGTTTACTCTAACAGTCCCTCAAATCTTGGATGAATGGATACGCTATTATTCAATGTTGTATTGAAAACACATAATGTAATTTCCCAAAAAATGATTTAATATTGGGTTCAAAATCAAATAAAATACATAAATTAACTCCATGTAACAAGAATATTTCTTTAATAGAAATTATTGAAATTTGATCAGAAGTCATAATATCTCATATATATAGAAAATGTGTAGATTTAGTAAATCCAATTTCAATAACCCCAATAACATTTTTACATCAATATTTAATTTTTAATCCCACTATAAATTCTATATATATATTCCTTAATTTATATATAAGAATTAGAAAATTATAAAGCATCCCCTTCAGCAATTTTTGCTTTGTTTCAACATATTAATAATTAAAACATGTAATAGTAAAATCAGATATATATTTTCTCATGCAGTTTCACCAATAATATTCATTATGCTTTTCATATATCATGGTATTAATAGGATGAACCAAAAATAAGGATTTTGGAGTTTCAATTAATAATTTATTCTACATCTAGGAATCACTTGTCTCAGATAACGTCTTTATATTTTTGATAAAACCAAATTAATAAACATTAAATGTAAAAAAAATACAATTATTGACTGATTATTGTTTCTATCTCAGAACAATATCTTCCTTCTCTTCCTTCTTAATTTTTTCTAAAATATATCAATATATAGATACCCGTGTCAAAAGAGAAAGCGTTTCTGCATTCAAAATTTCGGAGACCAAATTTATTCAATCCTTATCTAAAGGATCATGTTCCAGACATAACATAGTTAATAATGCATTATCATTTCAAGTCAAGTCATTGAATACCTTGTTTTATTTAACTAGAGGATAATGAATTGTGAAATCATATTCTATAATTTTTTATATTCATCTTCTCTTCCTCATGTTCAATTATTTTAATGTGATTTTATAGATTAAAAATTTATGATCAATATATATTTCACATTTATCTACATATAAATGATGCCTCTATATTTTTAAAGTAATAAAATACTAAAACCAAATCAAGGACATGTGTGCTATAATTAATTTCATTGTATTTTAATTATTGAGATTCATACAAGATAATTCGATCATTCTATATCAATACACAACCAAATATCTTCAAATAAGAATATCTGTAAATAATAATTTAACCCTATCATAATATAAGGGATAACAATGGATAATTATCCAATATTATTGTTAATTCCCAAAATCATTCTTTATATTTATTTGTCTAGAATAATTTTACTCCTTTTAATGGTTACATAGTTAGTGAACATGATAACCAAGAAAAGTATTCATAAAATCACTAGTAATAAAATGACAATATTAGAAAAAATTAAATATTCATGACATTTTTAGGTCATTATTATTCTTCAACAATTTTCATTTTATTAGGATCAATAAATATGGAATCTGTAGAAATAGTATGCCCATGAAATAAAATCTATAGTAACAAAAAGACCACATTTACTAAATTTCCCATGAAACTAAAATTTTTAATGATTTTTAATAAATCATTTTTTGATTCTCATGATGTTCATAGATTCTAGACAATATGAAAACATAATCGATAACCAAAATAATAAAATTTTAAAAATACCCATAGAACACTCAATTAATTAGATCCATAAATACAATTGGTGAATTTGTTAACTGAAATATCATAAATACAAACTCATAATCATAATAACTAATTCTCGATGTCATACTCAAAATTTTCATATCCTTCACCATCACCTACTAACAACTAGACCAGAGAATAATATTTGAAAAAAAAATCTCTCAATGTAGCTAATCATATATGTCATCGATATGAGGCAACAAATAGTTTTTCATAACAATGATTTTATTATGTTCTCTTTGATAAATAAAAATTCAAATAGAACCATCCTGCTTTTAAAAAAATAGTATAAGACTTCCCTGATGTGAAGTGTTATTGAGTATAAAGCCCTTACTAAGGAACTGATGTTATATATTTCTAAATACTAACAACACAACTGAATCCATTTGATAAGGGGTTTTTTAAATTTTATTAGAATCAAGAACTCTATTAATAGTAAATTCAAAATTTTTTCCCAGTAATTATTCAAGTAAATTAATCTATAAATATATCCAAAAATTAATTTAATACCAACACAATATCAATTAGAACAGTACCTTTATTTTCCACAATATGTTCATGTTTACATTCACTACCGCCTTTTATCAATTTCTCAGCTTATTAATTTGTTATCAAAGTTATGAACACATTCATATATATGAATTGAAACATACTCTAAAAAATTAAAATTAAAATATTTAGATATAAAATATATCATTTCATGATAAATAAAAACCAACCCATATACATAAAAAATAAAACTCTCTAATTGGAAAGATAACAAAGTTTTCATGAAAAATAATTCCCCAGATGATTACCAGAATATTACAATAAATTATTGTTTCATTAATACTACAAATAAGAGGTTTTACCAAGAGTAATGACTTCATTTATTAAGATTGTATATCAATTTTACTTTTATATTTCCTAGATATAATAGAATGTGTGGATAAAAAAAATACATTGGTGTAGTATGAAAAAAACAATGTATAAGAAACCAAATTATTTATGGTCAACCATATATTGTTTTAATATAAAAATACTTTAATGATTCCTCTTATTTCCAATATTCACGATTCACAACTTGATTAACTCAATTCATAAATTCACTAATGTTATGTCTAATCTCATTTTAATTAAAAAATATCACTGTTTGTTTTCAGTATTGGTCTGGGAATTTCTATTTCTCTATTATATAAAATCATGAGATATGTGTTGAGTTTTTCCATTATAGTAATACTAAAAATATCACATATGAAATTCTCTATAATTATTATTCCCACACATATCCCAAAAGGGTAATTGAATTTTCTTAACTACAGGTTTCTTTAATGGTTGTTACCCCAATGCCTACCACTTATATTACTTGTTATCATTATTTTTTAAAAATTTAATCAAAATCCATGTTAAATTTTTTTAATCACCACATAGTTTTTTCATAAATTATTATCTCATAATTAACCAGAGACCTTTAGAAATATTGACTAAATCAGAGTAAAATCAATCAATTTAACTATCATGGTCTATAATGAAATTCAGTGTATACTTGTCCAATCTATTAAAATTATCTTTATATATGGAAAAAGAGTCCCCATAATTTTTCCTCAACTCCAATAATTGTGTTTCTATTCTATTTTAATATCATTAGGATAATCGTTTTTATGGAAGTGATATTTAAATTCCTTCAATTTCATGAAATTAGTATTTTCTTTTTCCATATAATTCATATTCAAATAACACTTTTTTCTATATTCACAGTCAAAATAATTAGTAATAAAGGTAACCTTATGATGTACTGAACATCCTAGAACATCGAATATCTTCTCTAGTTCATTTTTTAATCCTTTAACATTAACCAATTTGGATTATGTACCAAATACATGAGAGTCTAATTTCATAAATTTCACCACTATAGAAATTTTCCTCAATAGAAAAACTAGTCACCATCTTTAATGGGTTACATCATTTATATCATGTGTTAACCGAGTCAACACATTAATACCATTTATTATTATAACCACTCAATATTGTTGGTTTGGAAGTATAATATCTTCTTAATGACTTAATTCATTATCAAACATATTTAATATCTGGTAAACTGTTCTGAAAAGTCATAAGTTAGATGAATTAACCAGGAAATATTGAAAATATATTTCATAATAATATAAATATAAATTATATACTCTTAAAATTTTCATTTAACCTTATAATAACCTCTTAATTTAGGTAAATATTTCCTATGATACCAACTGCAATGCCTTGTACCTTAATCAACCCATAAATAGATGATTTATTAAAAGGTTTTAACTTTTCTACACTTCTAGAGTGCATTCCATTTAATTTTATAGATATTTAGGTAAAATAATACATAGAAACGATAAAATTTGAAAACATTATCCATTTTCACATAAAAAGAGTTCTTTATAAGGGCATACTTGCTTTGTTCATGGTAACTACCATATCTTAAACACTAACTTTATTAACTTTTCTACACATCTTTAATAACTATAAAAAATAATGTGAACTCATATGATGAGAAAATAAAAGCACAATAGGTCACATAATATATAAAAAATTCATTATTACATTTTTATTCCCAAAAATTGTTTAGGAACATTTTTCTTTTTTCACAATAAAAAATTGACCTCAAATATTCATGTACATTTTTTTGACAACAACTAAATTACATAAAATCCATTATAAGACATTTTATATCAAAATCACAATAAAAGAAATTGATAATAATAATCATTTTTTACAAAATATGAAAACATACAAATACCTTTCCCTGAAAAACTATCCGTTCAAATATATTTTAATTTTATTTGTAAATATTATCTAAAATATAAGCTCAATTTAATAACATTTAAAATCAATGTATTTAGCTTATAAAACATTTAAAAAATATTATATATGATCCTTGGGACATTATCCTAATGTTAGACCTTACATAAAACCATGTAACCTAATCACCTTCCAGGATAATACCTATATATCATTACTGTAATCTATCACTAGTAAACTCCATCACTTTTACAAATTCATTGAAGAAATATATCAAGCTCACCCATCATTACTGCTATATATGAGTCATCTATAATTCATATAAAATATACAGAAATGATAGAATGAATATAATAAAAATATATTTTACATTAATAATAAACCCCATTTTAATTGTAATTAATGTCTATAACCAATATAATTTTCAGTTATCTCATAATAATGACAAAAAGGTTATGTTTCAATAAAAAAATATAAAAAACAATATCCTAGAATATAAGGAATATTATATTCTTTTAATATAAAAATGTAAAATTTTAAGGGAATATTGACAACGAATATTGGCAGAGACGGTGGGAAATGGGGGTTAAGGGGTATAATTTAAAAAAAATTATTTTTACCTTTTGTAAAAATAGTCAAAAAGTCACTCATATAAAAAATATTGAAAAAATTTATTTTTAATAGTTATTAAATATAGTATGAAATATATGAAAATGGAATTTAATAGAAATTTATATTTGAATAGTAAAATTATTGAAAAATTACTGAAAATATTTATATAGAATAGAAAGAGTTTAAATCATTTTGAACCACATTTTAATGGAATATAATTTACCATAGGCCCCGTATAGTTTCATATGTATTATAAATCCAATGAAATATAATTATATTATATCAATAATTAATTAATAAAAATTCTCATGTTCATATTTATTATTATTATTCCAAATATTTATTTTAAAATGATGAATTATTTAGTTAAAAAATGGTTATGCTTACATTATACATTTTATATGTCATTTGGTTTATAACCTCAAAATAATTATAGTGTGTCGACCATGGAAACAGGCTCTATGATAAAATTATCTATAAAATCATGAAAATTTTATTTCTATAATATTTATACATTATATAAAATTTTAAAACAAACTTAATATGGTCTTTATGATAAATTAACCACATAATTTTTGGAGATGATAATATGCACATATGCATGAACAACATTTTCAAAATTATAATTCGTAGAAAATGAATATTGCAGATAAAAAATTAATTTTTAAAAATAATTTATATTTTATAAATTTCATATTTTTTCATTATTTCCATCCATATTACCATCATTATATGTTGAAAATGAAAAATGAGTCACATCACCTCATGGTGGTGGTATTCCACACATACACATGAGTGACATTATCAATTTGCAACGAATAGAAAGGGTTAGAAGGTAAGTAATGTATTATACTTATCGAATGAAAATTATGACATAAATATCATATATATCGATTTTTACATATTTTTATCTATTCATATTATCTGATGATGAAAAATTAAGTACATTGCTTCCTGGAGGTGGTAGTCTACACATAGAAATGAGCAATGTTTTTCATTTCAAATAATTTGGAAATGTAGATGAAATATGGTTGTAATATAATAATAATAAATTTATGTATACATAGGATAAAAATATTATAATTTCAACATTGAGGAATAATATTTTATAGTGGTATAAGAATTAATAAAATTCAAATTGGTCAGTTAGGACTTATAAATTCTCCCCAGATATCTCCCTTAAGATTACACAGTAAGACTTATAAGATTGGTATTTTAACAATATGATGACCTATGGTACATCATGATATATTTTGGTCATATTTTTGGTCTAAAAATTGAGGAACTACAGTTCTAAAAATGTTTGAATAAGGGAGTATTGAAGTATCCCTTTTATAAGTGAGGGGACAAGCACACTTGTAGTATTTTTAAACTATTAAATATTATAAAGTATTACTCATGGGTATGTGACAAAGAGAGTATACCATGATTAAGATAATTTAATAAGGGTTCAAATAATATCATCCACTAAGAATTAATATTAGATTTTTTGGCCTTATCACTTAGTTTCTATGTTCAATAACATGATTTAACCATTATCGTGATGAAAGATTTTTTCAATGGTTTTAATTCATAATGGAAAAAAATCATAATGAAATTATTAAATAATTTAAAAATCATTATTCCTCTTATGAAATCAAATTTTCAAATTTCTATTTTTTGAAGTGTCAGAATTTTTTTAATAGATGTCCACAAAATGGAATGAAAAATATTTTTCAGAAATTAGTGTTTTTAAGCATAAAAACAATCTTATGCCAAAATACATTTTAAAAATTGATTCCATTTAAATTATTTATATCATTTTTAATAAAATAAATATTTTATTAATTTAATAAAAACAATTGAATAGATCTTGTAAGTTACATATTTTAATGAAATAATTTTTTTTAAAAATCATTATTTTTACTATTCTGTAAAAAATAATTCTTTTTGAAAAAATAAGAAAAAAACTAAAAAAAAGATTAATTTTATATGTAGATAAAAAAATTGATTTTCTTTATAAAATTAAATTTATAAAATAATGAAATTTATATTTTAAATTAATCCATGTAACCCATATAAAAACAATTTATGTAAATATAATTATTCATTTTTCGACTATAGACTTTTATGAAAATATTTATAAAGATATTAATAATATAAATTCTTAATAATAATACTTTTAAATAATAATATTGATTTATTTCAAGGATTAATTGAGTATTAAAATGTATAGTTAACTATTGATGAAAATTTTAGATTAATTTATTCATATATTCTATTGGAATCTTTTCAACATTGACCAAGTCTTGTATCTTCTACTTCTATCATCTTATTAATTCAATTTGAAATCCCATTTTTTCTCTAGTAATCAGTTTACTTTTCATAGGTCATCCAACTCCCATGTTTTTAACATTAGATAATTCATTTCTTCCTCTATGGAAAACTCATACTACTTAGATTCTCTAAGAATCATTGTCCCTTCTATGCATTAAAGACCCATAGTCTCAATTAAAAGTAATAATTTTTAATCAACCTCACTACACTAGGAATTTAGACTAAGACTGAAAGAAATTATTAAATCTGCTTACGAATTTTCTATTTTTGGTATTACTTTTCTATCTCCCTAACTATGAACTGGTCTATCTCTCGAACATTCCCTCAGGATTCAACTGATCCCGAGATTTATGTCACTTATTCTACTGCTTTAATTTTCCATAAAAATGTGTTGATATCTTTAGTTTCTATAACTTTTGAAAATCCATGATTTTCATGCAGATGAACTTATACATTAGTAGTTGGATTATTTACCTCAACATCTAATTCATCCATATTGTGATTTATCTATAGAATCATATAATTAAATAGAATGTTTAAATTTATAATAATTTTGTGCTTATAATGATCCTATAGTCTAAAATAGATGTCTTAATTTCCAGAAGCTATATGAAAACAAACATTGTACCTGACCTATTTCTTTTCTCTATTCTGCACATAAATGGGGGCGTAAGAATTTTTTTTGATTATTTCAATGTGTCCTACTTATAATTCCCTATTGAACCATATCTATTCAGTTGTACCTTATCCTATAGTATCCAATGTAATTCAAATAGAGAAGTATACTATATTAATTATTTCTTTTGATCAGATGGAATACGTAATTCTTGAGTTCACATTAATTCATATATCTTTCTCAATAAATATCTAGTTTATTCACTCCACCACTACATTAAACTATGGAGACGAATGAACTATTCACCTAATCGAAATATATTTATTTCAATGGAAAATATATAATTCACTATTGTTATACTCACTATTATTTTTTGAAATGATGAACTCTATCATATATAAACACTCTAATTCAATAATTTACATCCACTATAAAAATAACTAAAAATTTTAAATTCATTATTATATAAATATACCAAAAAAATTCTTATTGAATCAATAATGAATGTGATGAAGTAATGTGATCCTTCAAGAGATAGGGCTGTGGCCGTTACCCAAAAACAGAGTGAACTATCTCCAGGTTATGTGGTCAATGCTTCCGAACATTCATGTTAATGGAACCCTATTTTTATTTCTAAGGACACAACACTTATAACATACGATATTTGAGTGATTATGATTTATAAATCCCTTCATATCTAAAACCATATCATTCTCTTTACTATGGTTACCATGTATATAATTCAATACCTCTAGGCATTCTCTTGTTTTGATTCCATCCATTTCACATCAATTAGAAATTTTTGTCAGATAAACGGTTTTGTCTGCCACTCCAAACAATTAAACTATAGTCACTTGAGTAACCTTCAAGACTCCATTAAAAATTGTCATTTTATATACTGCATCATTCATATTCCACATAAATATGAGTTTATTCTAGATATTTGTAATGTGTCTCACATGATTCGTTCTTAGCAAGAACCCATTCTTCATATCCCCTTACAATCAATTCCAGAGCTTCATCAACCCATAGATGATCATTTCAAAATATTAAAAATACATATATTTCCATGCACTCATGATTTATAATTCATTTTTGGGATGAAATAGATTCAACAAATTATGAATATTTTGGGACACTATTGGTCTAAAAATAAAATTCTATAATGTTTTATGGACATCTAAAAGTTTTCATTCATTTACCATCTCTATAAATCCTATAGATCTTTTGGAGGTTTACACACTTACCATAATGATTTTATGTGACTCTAGGACCTGTTTAATTTTATCAAATCTTCTTTTTATACGTATATTTGTGTCATGACCTATTCATTCTTTGAGGTGAGAATCCCATTTCATCAGCATCCAGAGAATTGTAGGAATGTACTTTTACATATATTATCTAGAGTTCCTCACTAAGGATAAAGTTCTAGACTTCTTCAAACCCTATATATGTCTTTCCATAATATTTTCTTATAGTAGTAAATATTCCATAAAAATAATTTGATAAATATAATAGTAGAATGATTTCCTATATATCATATGGTAAATTTATATTCACTACATTTATTTGGGTATAGATCTTGTTGAAATAATTCAAATGAAATACCATTTACCATACTCTCAAAAAACTCATGGGAAATAGCCTTTTCATTAAAAAATAATGGTCAATGTCATTAATTTCTCATACATATCCTGCAGATCCACCGTCATCTCAGTTGTGGTATTTTTCTCCAAAATCTTTAAAGCCACATTTTCTACCATCAATATCCTTAAGAAACCAATTATCATTCTATCTATTTTTTATGATGATCCATTTAATATATTTTCTAAATTATTTCTACCAAATGATGGCTGAATATACCCCTAGATGAGATATATTTCAATATAAATCTCAATAGTGGGTTATATTGAACTGAGTAATTAAAACCTTTCCTTATTCAATTTTCATATCCTATGAAGATAATATACCCAACTAAAATAAATACAGCTTTTAGGGATGTAAATATATCATCTGAGTTGATGAGTATGTCTAAATAGTCTCTAATACCAATTATTAATAAGCCAAACCATCATACAATCAAATTCTTATATATTTTCTATTCTCTATAATATCACACCTACTGATAGTCCAATGCTATGGAATGAACTAAAATAACATCCTAGTATCTTATAACACTATAAATAGTAATTTTATAGTAATTCACAATAACTGTTATCATCTCTACTATATAAAATTTCTTAGGCATTCAAAAAGGTGACCCTAGAATTTGACATTTGCTGTTATCTATCTATTAACATAAAAAGTAATCCAAATATTCCACCACCACAACCGCTATAGTTAGTGGTATATCATTATCCCCATCCACTAAACTAACATGTTTTCTAAATCCCGTCAGAATTTTATAACATTAGGTAACCATATAAAGATAATTAATATTTTTATTCACTACCTTCTTAATGATGAGATTCACTTATGGATTTTTTCATTTTGTTAGGTTAAATCCAGTTCCTTTAAGAAGTTTCTATCCCAATATTAAGGGGGTGACTATTCCCTTGAGTATTTCTATAACAAGATCACATATACATTTAATTCTCAACCCAGAGTAATGAAAAATGATTTTAAAAGAAGAACATTATGATTTATAGTGTATATGGAACACAACAACGAGCTTAAACAAAACCCAAAATATATTTCTTTAAATTCAATCTCTTCGATAGCATTTGATACACACAATTCCAAGTCTAAATGAACTGCAATATAGTATATCATTATAAAATAGCTATAAAATTGTAGTGTATGGATATAAATAACTAAATTATGAAAAATATATAGTTTATAAATGTATAAAATAAATTCAATGGTAATCTAATTAATTTACATATATTAAAAATTATCTGAATGGAAATTAATTTTTTTCTGAAAAATGTATTTTTCTAAAGTGTAATCTCATCGTGCATTGGGCACATACAATTAATTAAATATTCACCAATTAATGAAAATTTATTTTAGAAAATTTAATTCTTTTTTGAAATAATAGTGTAACAATTATCTTAGAGTGAATTTTGAGATTTTTCTAAAAAGAATAATTTTATGATGAAAAGTTATATATTCTAGTGTTTACTAAAAAAATTGTTTAATTAATTTTAATGTTAAAAATTCATATGTAATTTTTTTAAAGGTAATTTGTTTTCAATTATATTATAGTAAATACAATCTGAGTAACTATATTAAATTTATTTTTTATTTTTTATTGTAAATCGTTTTATGCTTTTGAGAATTGTCGCATTGGAAAACCTCTTTTTCTTCAACTATGGGGGTTTTATTTTTAATTATATTTTAAAAACTTTGTGACAAGAATATGAAAAAATGGATTAAATATTTGGTATAATCATAATTAATATTTTATTAAATGTTAATTTTAATTTTTTCTTATAATGAATAGTAAAAATAATAAAAATTAATTAATATGGTTTGGGTAAAAAGTGTATCCTAGGGGGTTAAAATAAAATGATAAAGATTAAAAATACTTATAATATTGTAATATTAATTTTTTTTGTAATATTTATATCAAATATTATCCATAGTTCTATAATGATCCATTTCGGAGACTTTTCTCAAGTAAAAAAACGTGTGGGTCACGTTTTCTTTTCATAACTTCCTTGTGTTTCCTCTCTACGCTAATAAATGTCCACCGCTCTACTCCCCACTTTATCCATTAAAATACCTTAGTATCAATCAATAAATAGTTAAATATAATATTGAAATACCTAACCACATATTATTGTCTTTGCTTTTATTAGAAAACCCTCCTACAAAGGAATTGGGAATAAACCAAATGTGGCTCTATGAAGAATAAGTAAAATTACTAAAGATGAGTTTTGTTATATTTATTCTTCAAACTCATTAATATAGTCTAAAAAAATTGTAAAACAATAAAAATAATATCTTATGTATACCGGTATATTATTATGTTAATTTAATAACTTATATCCTTTACATATCACAAAATGGTTGAAAATAAAAGTGTCGATCATGTGTATGGGGGACAACCGCCCCACAAGCAGATACAATTTCTTTTCCCTCAGAACATTGAATAAAAAGATATAATAATGTATTTAAGATATTTATATGATATTTATGAAATAATTATTCTTCTTTAATTATGATATCTCATACACCATCTTAGTTTCCATTCTATGGGAGGATACGTTAATGTCACTTGTGTTTATGGCAGATTACCGCCTCGTGAAGCGTCATGACACCTTCTTCGATTATCCTTTAAATGGAAGATAATTACGATACATTTAGTGCATATATTGGATATTTATGATCTAAAAATACATATTTTAATATATTATTCCATAATACTTCTTAAATTTTAATCTATTGGAAAATAGTAACGTCTCTCGTGCATACGTGTGCACTATCGTCTCCACATAGTGATATGAAATGTTTTTCATTTTATTGTTACATGGATGGTAATAAGGGTTGATTTTATTCAGATAAATTAAATATATATAAAAGAATAATTATTCTAGAAAGGATAATTAATATTTATTTTCCCTCATTCTATCTGTCAAGAATTGGGAAACAACATTCATGCATACGCACAACCAACCATCCATATGAATGTTGTAACACATTTTATAGATTAAACTCTTATTAATTTTTATAAATAGATATATAATTAATATATATGATATATATGTCATTTTTAATATTATTTATATGATTTAACCATTATTAAAGTAAAATTAAAAAGTTTACAGAACCAAAATATACATTAAAAATGAAGAAATTACCCACTGAGAGATTGATGTTTACAAGTAATTATTAATAAATAGATCATAAAAGACTATAATTAAATAATATATGTTATTAAATATTTTATTATGGATTTTAATATATTTATAATAAATATACATTTATTATAATGGATTTACATACACATAAAAAGGAAATCAGCCTTTATGTAAGAGGTTTTCATTTAACTTTTACTTTTGTGAGACATATGACATATTCTGCACTTATTTATATTGGGTGGTCTATATACTTATCCATTTATATGTTTTATTTTGATTCTATTCATATTAATGGTACTCAAATTTTCATTTTAAGTTATTTATTTAATGGGGTTTATGATTTAAAAGTTACCACAGTGATAAGTTTGTATTTCACAATCTCATCACTATTCTAGATTATTTATTTTTATACATCCCTTGGTGGAATTTTTTGATATTGATATATTATAAAAAATATATTTTTTATTTTCTATTAATTCATTTACATATCATTAAATAGAATAATTTCTTCTTCATTGTGCTGAATAGGATTGAGAAAATTCTTTCATGAAATATTGACTATATTTCTCTCTTCAGTTGAAAATACGTTTTCTTCTATATCCATGTTTCTAAAAATATTTTAATTTATTTTCAAAATTATACAAAATATTTTTATATTAATTTTTACCCATGTCTATCATTAATAAAAAATTAAACTATAATCCTTCAATAATTTTAAAAATAATGTACTTTTTTAATATCCTAAAAAAATGTGAACATAATGTCTGATTTAACATAATCGAAGTCCCAAAAAAACCCTAGGTAACTCTAATAAAATATTATTATATATTTTAAATTTTAAAATGTATGTGAAATTAAAGTATGCATTTAGTTTAATATGTCAAATAAAATATATGTTTCTTTTCGATACGATCACATTTTTCTAGTGGCATCCAAAAACAATGGGCTATTGTGGATGGGGTCCTTAATGTTGGTATCCGAGTATCTTTGGTAGAAAACATAGGAAGTAGACACTAGTGTAGAAAAAATTATTTATGTCGGTTATTTTTCATTTTTATGTTAGTTTTTAGCCGACGTTAATACGGACGACGTTATAAATAATGTTTTTACGTCAGTTATTTAAAAACCGACATAACAAATATAACATCGCGGTGTTTATCACATCGGTTAAATAATAACCAACGTGAAAAAACCCGAGGGGGGGGGTTATAATGTCAGTTATTATATAACCTCCGTGATAAACTGGGGGGCTTTATCATGTCAGTTATACAATATCCGACTTTATAAACACGTGTGGGGGATTTTATCATGTCGGTTATTTTATAACTGACGTGCTAAACCAGTCCGGGGGGGGGGGGGGGGTTTATCACATCAGTTAATCAATACCCGACATGATAAAGGCCTGGTAAATGGTTTATCAGGTCGGTTATTTAATAATCGACGTGATAAAACATTTCCCAGGTCGTTTATCACATCAGTTATTGATTAACCGACGTGATAAACCATGCCACAGGTGTTTATCATGTCGGTTATGAAAAAAACGTACTTGATAAACACTTCTCTATTTCTTTATCAGGTCGGTTATAAAATAACCGACGTGGAAGCCAAATTTTTTTTAAATAAAATTTGGCTCTAGTCCTATACTTTCCCCCAAAATCAACCAAAAACCAAATCAATAATTCGTACCACAAAAAACAGAAGGATATCAAAACATGAACTAAAGAAAATTTAAGAATTTACATTGATAACATATAAAACATACACAACTTGATAGCCCCCACCCTCATGTATACCCCCTATACAGCCCTCCCCCACCCCATTGGAGCCCCCACCACACCCCTAGACTGCCCCCCGACCCCCTGGACATCCCCAAACACCCATCGACAACCCCCACCCTCCTGAACAGCACCCCCTCACCCCCTAACCCCACTTGACAGCCCCCACCACAACCCTGGACTGCCCCCAACCCCCTGGACAGCCCTAAACACCCCTCGACAACCCCCCCCCCCCCCCCCCCCCACCCTCCTAAACAACACCCCCTCACCCCACTTGACATCCCCCACCACACCCCTGGACTGCCCCGACCCCCTGTCCAGCTCCAAACACCCCAGGACACCCCCCACCCTCATGTATACCCCCCACACCCTGGACAGCCCTCCCCCACCCTATTGGAGCCCCCACCACACCCCTGGACATCCCCACCCTCCTGAACAGCACCCCTCACCCCCTCATCCCACTTGACAGCCCCCACCCCATTGGAGCCCCCACAACACCCTTGGACTGCCCCCGACCCCCTGAACAGCCCCAAACACCCCTCTACAACCCCCCCCCCCCCCACCCTCCTGAACATCACCCCCTCACCCCACTTGACAGCCCCCACCACACCCCTAGACTGCCCCCCGACCCCCTGGACAGCTCCAAACACCCCGATACTGCACCCCAAACCCCTGGACAGCCCCAAACACCCCTCAACAACCCCCACCCTCCTGAACATCACCCTCTCACCCCACTTGACAGCCCCTACCACACCCCTGGACTACCCCCAACCACCTGGACAGCTCCAAACACCCCGGGACAACCCCCCACCCTCATGTATACCCCCACACCCTAGACAGCTCTCCCCTACCCCATTGGAGCCCCCAACACACCCCTGGACTTCCCCCAACCCCTTGGATAGCCCCAAAATCCCATCGACAACCCCCCACCCTCATGTATACCCCCCCACCCACTCCACCGGACAGCCCTCCCTGACCCTTGGACACCCCCAACCCCACTGAACACTCCCCACACCCTTGAAACCATTCCCTCCAGACCAGTATCCATACCAGAAAAACCATCATAAGTTGACCAAAACAAGAAGTAGAGAAAAATTAAACATTCACATATATAACATTCAGAACATACACTGTCAACATAAAAAAAACTAAATCCAACCTAAATTAATACCAAATACATAATTACAACGACAATATTAAAAATTACATTTTACATTACAAACAACTAAAATTTAGTCAAACCTGTAAAATAATATGACCACTCCACTTGTAAGTGTTTGTGTCTTCAGCATTATAGGGTTGAGGGTTATCAAAAAGCTACAAATGAAAAGGATAGTAGTTGATGTGTATAATGAGTAAATAAAATTAATATACTATGGAAATGTTTAAGAGGAAATCTTACCAGGTCAAAATTGACAACTGTCCTAGTTGTTATTATTTCATACATAAATCTTAACATATAATATCCGCATTCCATGACGCCTTGTTGTTCATCGAAATTATGTTTGAATGACTGTAAATTCAATATATTATTTTAATGTAATAAATCAAAAATCAAAAATCAAAAATGGATATTTACCTTCTCATTTACATATTTTATCTTTGCATTCATTTTCATTGTGTTTTTTCGAATGTAGGCCCATGCCCTGTTAGAAAATAATACTAATGGGGGAAATTTAAAATTCATTATAATACATAAAACTATTGATAAATTGAAACTAAATTTTCCAATATATTCTTAAAACTTTCCTGCACATCATTATGGACAGAGAATATCCAATAAAGTGCTTTATCCCTTGGGAAAAAAACCCCTAACATCCAATGATCACTGATAAAATGAAATTTAATATTAGTGGGTTTTTATGTTAAAAGATAATTAACTCTTTGAGAGATATGTGTTTCATACCTCTCAAAAAAAGGCATCATCCAACATTGTGTGACTATATTCTTTTCAAGTATTTCAGCAATATAATGCATTCTTTGTTCCCCATCCAATGCCCATGCTTCAGGGGAAATGAATTGTGGGTCCATGAATCCATATACATCTGTCAGCTCATTCCTCTCACAAATTTTATAAAGATACCTAATAAAAAACAGACATAAGTATACATTTTTAATAAATATAACGCAGGGAAAAGGCGTTAATACTCACATGGAAAAAAATTTCACAACGTTGATGCCCAAATTATCTCCAGTAATAAGCTCCATGATATAAATTTTTATAATCCCCACATTTATTTCACGTCCACATACATGAGCTTCCATTGGAAACTCATAATGACCCACCATCAAATTTGAATATCTTGACAATCTGTCAAGACTACTAGAATCTGTATCTGATGTCATAGCCATTTGTCATTGTTGTTGTCTATAAAGTATTTCTTTAACTTTAAAGTATTCCTGTAAAAATAAATTCAAAATTATATTTATTTTCCAATGATAAAAAAACATTAACAAAAATAGTAAAAAAATGATATAACATTCATACCTCTATGGTAATGAGTCGAAGAAGTCTAGATAGACCAATTAAAAAATGGATGATACTATGTCCAACTGTCGCCACCTCATCTGTAGGTAATGGTACCCGAGCTGATCTATCTATAATATCTTGTACAATGACCCTCTGATTCGCTACCTATATTTATTGATGATAAACTGTATCTCCAATACAATATACCAACCCATATGCTACTATATGATTTTGAGAATCATCAACATATAACTCGCAATAAGTAGAAAGCTGCGATGTAGTAGTAGGATAAAAATGGGGTCAGTAGGATGAGGTGGGGGAGTGGGAGCTACTGGCGGAGGTGGAGGATAAATAATGGGGTCTACAGGGGGAGGTAGAGGAGTGGGAGCTGCAGTAGGAAATTGTCTTTTCATGTCTGCAAACATAGACTACACCAACGCTCTAATATTTTCCTCCATTGTCATATTAATATTATGAACATCAGCCTCCAAGGATTCTATTTTTATTAACCCCCTCAACGTTTGAATTTGAAGAATGTGGCAACACTTTTCTTACCGATACACCTGCAGGATATCCTCTTACATGACCAGGATGTTCGGGCCTTCCCAATGCTACAGATAAAATATATTCCCTCCCAGTATCTGTAAATGTCCCCTTTGAACTCTACTCCTCAAGAGAGTCCTGTATTAATCAATTGATCACTTCTATAATGATTGAAATTATATGAAGAAAATGGTTAACTTAAATAAATAAAATATACATCTTACAATCCTCTCAACTATGATTCTCGATTCATCTAAAAGATATTTCCCTTTTTCCCTTCTGAGATCTCTTCTATTTTTCATGTCTAGATGGAGGGGATAGAGGGGCCACCTCTCCAGAGCTTGAAGACTCATCTCTTAGTTGTTGAAATTTTTCCACCATCATTTGTTCTTCCAATAATGCATACCCTCCCCAAGATAAACTATGAGGGTATAAATTTTTATATTTTATCTCTTGATGCACTTTCCTTGTTGGCTATAAATTAAGAATAATAAATCATTAACAAAATGTTAATAAGATCATTTATATAAGAAATATTATAAAAGTTTACACTACCCTTACCAAAAATGACTCTTTTATTCTAATTTCAAAAAACTGTCTCCATGTGTCTTCATCTATAAAAGGATATATACGACATGGATTTTCATGAATTGTATAACCATAAATGAAATCATATGAGAGGGTTTATTTTAAATCCCTCCATCTCCTGGAAGCCAAAGATAAGCATTTCTTCCTGACTCCTCAAGTGTCAAGAATATAAAATGTCATCTGATAAAGAAGAGGTTAAACATATTATATATACTAGAACTGTTTAATTAATATTCAATAAATAGAAAAATATCATACCAAAATCGTCTCCCATAACTGAGAGATTATCACTTTATCCACACTTCTCCAGTCATCATACAGAATGCATACATTGTTCTTAGACCGAGTTGCTACAAAACTCTTAAAATATTTTTCATTTGGACCTTTAGGCATATCATCATCATCAAACTCAACGGCTATCCTATGATCCTGCATACGGGCAACTGATAATTTTGGTAAATGTGTGCACCCACATTTACCAACCTTTGAACTCTTTGTCGTAATAGGAGCATGTGAATGTTCCTCCCCAGAGGTATGACCAATATGCTCATCTCCAGAATCATGTGGTTGATCAACTAAATGATATGTCATTATCCTTCCAATCAAAAAAATAAACGTTAGTTCAAAAATATACAAATTAAAATATTTTAATACTACTGTAATCACAAAATATAAAAGTGTACTAAGTTACGTAATAGTAAAAATTGGTAATATGGTAATCATGTTAAACAGGTGAAAATATGGTAAAGATGGTCAAGATGGTAAACCTGGTAAACATGGTAACTTATTAAACATGGTAAAGTAATTGTCGCTGAACAAAAATAATAGATATATAATTCATGTAATGGTAAACATGATAAAGTAACTAAAAAAACTTAAAACAAACAAAAACATATACATATTTTGTTTTAAAACACGTTTTAATAAATAAAAAACATACAACATCTAACATATATGAAAAAAATAAATGTAAACTGGAAATAAACATATGTTACGTGTAATTATAGGAAGGTACAAATGGATTGTTTTCACAAATTCCTTTGTCGTGATTGTTCCTTATGGAACAAACAATGTCTTCAACATGCTCATCATTAAGTTCTGTTCATCTTTCCATGGAATTAGGGATCTCACATAAATCAACATCTTCATCAACTTCTTCCTCACCAACATATTGTTTTTTCCCTTGTAAAACAACAGCCCACTGCATATCTGATTGATCTACTACATAGAAAATTTGTTTTTTCATGTGTTTCCATTATAAAAGAATCAGTTGTGTCTTCCAATCTATTCAGATTAATAAGTGTCATTCCAAATTCATTGTGTGTGACACTGTTGTTATTGATAAACCATTTACAGTTAAAAAAATGAACATTAATATTAAATTAATCAACCTCCCATGTGTCTTTAATCACTCCATAATATTACCATGATGCGGAAATTGGGTTTTTGTCCTTAGCACTTGAAAAATGCATTGCTTCTGCAAACACCAATACACCACTATTCTGAACTGCACTTCTGTTGTCCTGAGCTTTCGTATGAAATGTATAGCCATTAATGACATAACCGGACCATGTTATCACATTTAAACATGGACCACCCACTATACATTTTAATGTCTCTTATACATCTAATCTACCAAGCAAAGTATTTTTAATCTATGACAAAAAAGTTTTGTTGTGCTCATTCAAAATCCACATTTCATTCCTCTTTGGATGACATTGTTTCAACTCATTAATATGCAGTGTGATATATGGTTGAGCATCAGCTTTGTTATTCAAGATGTAAGATTCCAAATTCTTCATTTATTCAGCTGACAATGATTTGACTTTCAAGCAATGAATCCCCTTTCCCTCATTATTAACTCGTTTATGGCGAGATATAGGCAATCCTATGTGTTGCGCTGCAGCCAAGTAGCTCGTAAAAACTCTTCTACCTCCTAAGAAATATAGTTGTCAATAATGGAGGCTTCCGGTCGATATGGATTTTTAACATAACCCTTTAATATTTTCATATACCTTTCAAAAGGATACATCTAACGAAGATATACAGGTCCACAAAGATTTATTTCTCGAACCAGATGAATCATTAAATGCACCATTATATCAAACAAATTTGGAGGAAAATACATTTCCAATTGAAAAACTATAAAAATTGTATCCTTTTCCAAAATGTTCAAATAATTAACATCAATCGCCTTGTTAAAAATTGAATTGAAAAAGTAACACAACTTCATTATATTCTTTCTGACATGAATGGGTAATATTCTATGCAATGAAACTGGTAGAATTTGTTGCATCATGACATGACAATCATGTGATTTCATACCTATCAACTTCAAGTCCTTCAATGAGACAAAATTTTTTACATTTGAAGAATAACCTTGAGGATCATTGATATCATGATTACACTGAAAGAAGCTAATTTTCTCCCTCTTCGATAATGTATGACAAGCCGGGGGAAGAAATTTCCATCTTCCTTTAGGAGTGGGAGCTAACTCCAAACGTATTCCCATTGATAGTAAGTCTAATCTTGCATTCAACCCATATTTAGTCTTTCCTTTAATATCGAACAATGATCCAATCAAAATATCACATATATTCTTCTCCACGTTCATGAAATCAATATTATGTTTAACTTCATGATACCTCCAATATGTTAGCTCAAAAAATATGGACCTTTTCTTGCAAATATGTCTATCATTACCAGATTTATGTGTCTTTCCCAATGTCACATCATGGTTTTTCACCCTCTCAAAATACAGATCAGGGGATAAAGGTTTTAGAGTAGTATCAAATTATTAAGAGCCATTGAATGCCTTTTTTAGTATTCTATAAGGGTGGTCCATAGGCAAAAACTTTCGATGACCCATGTACACTGTTTTCCTCCCATGATGAAATTGACAATATGACATCTGTTGTTTAAAAATTGGACATTCTTTATGCCATTTAACACTATATCTAGACAAATTTCCATATGCTGGGAAGTCATTTATTGTAAACAAAAGCACTACATGTAGTTGAAAATATTCCATTTTATAAGAATCATACACCCTAATACCATCATCCCATAACAGTTTCAAATCAGCAATCAACAATGACAAGTAAACATCAATATCATTACCAGGTTTCTTTGGACCAGAGATCATTATAATCAATAAGACATATTTGTGCTTCATACAAAATTCAGGAGAGAGGTTGTAAATTACCAATAAAACAGGACATGAATTATGTGTGCTACTAAGGGTTCGTTATGGATTCAAACCATCTGTGCACAACCCTAATCTGATATTTCTTATTTCATTTCCAAATATAGAATATTGTGCATCAATTTTCTTCCATTGTGGGCAATCAGCTGGATGACATATTTTTCCATCACATACCCGCTCATTAGCATACCATTTTAACCTTTTTGCATCATGTGAATTATCAAATAAACGTTTGAAACGATGAATTATAGGAAGATACCAAAATACCATTGAAGGGAGATTTATAATCTCTACATCAGCCTGTGATTTTTCTTTCACCTTATACCGTGATGTCCCACATTTTGGACACTCTGATAGAAATTCATATTCCTTTCTATATATAATGCAGTCATTCAGACTTGCATGTATTTTCTTGTATCCCAATCCCATTGGGCATAATATCTTCCTGGCCTTGTAATGTGAATTTGGAAGATCGTTATCTTTTGGAAGAATGTCTTTCATCAATTGTAGCAGCTCTGCAAAATTTCTGTCACTCCATCCATGTTTCGCCTTCTGGTTAGTCAATCTTAACACGGCCAACAAAACCTTAAAATCTGTACAACCAGGATATAATGGGTTTTCAGAATCACCATATAGACGTGCAACTTTTGGTTCTATATCAATTTGTTATGTTACAATATCATGATTCATTTCTTCAATTCCATCGGAGTTACCATCTTGTGAATCATCATCATCAGTGACATTTCGTCCAGTTTCACCATGCGAAATCCAAGGGCTCTAACTCGGATTAAAATTATGACATATCAGACGATCTTTTATCTTTCTACTTTTCAACTTCTTCATATTCAAACATTTCAGGCAAGGATAGAAAAAAATGTCACTACTTGGAACATTTCGTTTAGAAAATTCCAAAAAATCATGAACACTTTCCTCATATTCATTGCTCCTTCGATGTGCTGTAATCCAAATTTGACACATTTTTACCTATAAAAAATATAAAAAATATATATATTTTTAAGATAATACAAATATAAATTTATATGAAAAATCATAATTTGAATGCAAAACAATTTTGAAATATAAAACAAATCATTGCGTATTTAAAAAAATATGCTTGAATATTATTATTAAAAAAAATATAGTTAGATATAATAGTTTTAAATTCCATTGAATAAAAGAAAACTATGGCACCTACATGGTTGATAGAAAATTTGAGAGAATAGAGTAAACCTGAGAATCAAATCATATTTAAAATAAAAATTCTGATGGATAAAATCATAATGTAAATCCAATCATCACAAAACAATCATCATGTCATAATCTCATAAACCAAAATGCAGTAGTCAATCCCCCTAGACACCCCCAACCCTCTGGATAGCCCCCCACCCCCTGGACAACCCACAAAACCCTCTGGACAGGCCCCACCCCCGTGGACAGCCACCCACACCCACCCACCCCCTTAGACATCCCCCCACCAGACACCCCCCAACCCTGGACATCCCCCACCCCTCTATACAGCACCCCACCCATCCTAGACAACACCCCCACCTCGTACCCCCTTGGACACCCCCATGGACACCCCCAACCCTCTGGATAGCCCCCACCACCCGGACAAACCACAAAAACTTCTAGAGAGGCCCCAACCACCGTGGACAGCACCCCCACACACACCCACCCCCTTGGACACCCCATAGACACCCCCAACCCTCTGGACATCCCCCACCCCCCATCCAACCCCCAAAACCCTCTGGATAGGCCCCCGCCCCCTTGGACAGCCACCCACACCCACCAACCCCCTTGGACACCCCCCTGGACACCCCAAAACCCTCTAGACAGCCCCCCAACCCCCTGGACAATCCCCACCCCTTTAGACAACTCCCCCACCCATCATGGACACCAACCCCACCCCTACCCCCTTAGACACCCCGCTAGACACCCCCAACCGTTTGGACAGCCCCCCACCCCTGGACAACACCCCACCCCTCCAAACAGCACCCCCACCCCTCCAGACATCACCCCACCCCTCCTGGACACCACCCCCACCCTTGACCCCCTTGGACACCCCAAGGACACCCCAACCCTCTGGACATCCCCCACCCCCCAGACAACCCCCAAAACCCTCTTGACAGGCCTCCACCACCTTAGACAGCCCCCACACCCACCCACCCCCTTGGACACCCTCCTGGACAACCCCATCCCTCTGGACAGCCCCCCACCCCCTGGACAACCCACCAAACAATGGTTTTCATATAAAAACTAATCAAGGTGAACAACTAAAAACACATTAATTTAATATATACTTCAACATGAATTAGATGGAATTAAATATTATTAAATATGGCTACTTAAATGTTCGTATGATAATTAAAAAAAACCATTGAGATTCAACTAGTCAAACGATCACTAGTTTTCTCGATAACTAATATCATAATGAGGTAATGGATAATTCTTGAAATATTAAACATATTGTCGAAGCCTTGGCCAAGGCCTCAAAAAATACTAGGGTAAGCCCTCAGCAGAACCCATTTTTATTTGGAATCATGAGGCATAGCGATGCCTCGAATGGCCATAGGAGTCAATAGCCATTACATTATATGTCTAATAGATTCTAATATAAAAGAGGATAAACATAAGAAGAAACAACACATTAAATATCATTTTCGAATTCGTACATTTAATCAATAACCATTATATGATGTAATATAGGTGAATGAGATCATTAGTTGTAAATGAAAACAAAAATTACAATCAATTTCGGGCATTCATGAAACAAAAACAAACTAAATAGAAGTAGTTGAGGATTACATGAATATTGCGAGTCGATCTAATAGATCTATGGATGATAAATAAGATGATGATGGAAAAAAGAGGTAAGAGGGTTCAAAATCGAATAATCGTACCTAGTTTAAACACAAAAATCGCAAAACATAAATGTAGACTATCTGGGAAAAAAATGAACGAAATAAATTCGTGGAAGGATTACTTGAGTGATGCGAGTTGAGATGATAGATCCGAGGAGACTAAATATGATAAAAAATGAAGGCAAAAATAGTTTAACGCAGCGAGATCGATGAGTTGATTAGGGTTTACAGCGCGAGAGAGACGAGCCGCCAGACAGTCGATTGAAAAATTGTAAATGACAATCCATGAGGCTTATTAATTTTTTAAATGTTTTATAACATCGGTTATTTAATAAACGATGTTATAAACAATTTTTTTTTACATTTATAACGTCAGTTATTATAATAACCGACATTATAAATGTATCACATACAGCTTTTTTTATGTCTGTGATAAAATAACCGATGAAAAACAATCCGCGTGTTTGTTTTTTACGTCGGTTATTCTATTACCGAGGTAAAAAAGACATGAAAAATCACAGTTTTATACATCGGGTATTGTATAACCTCCGTAAAAAACATTTTGTGGGTTTTTTTGTTTCATCGTTTATAAAATAACCGACGTCAAAAAGGCCTCCAAAGCCACGTTTTTTACGTCGGTTATCAAATAACCGACCTAAAAAACCCCCGCACTTTGGTTTTTAAGTAGGTTATTTTATAACTGACCTAAAAAACTCATAGATATCTCATTTTTTACGTCGATTATCAAATAAAAAATGTAAAAAACCCCCTCACTTTTTTTATATCGGTTAATTTATAACCGACGTAAAAACCAAACACGCACGATTTGTAACGTCCGTTATTAAAATAACTGACGTTCAAAATCTACTCACCGCATTTGTTACATCGGTTATAAAATAACCGACATAAAAAACCATGTTTCACAGATTATCACGTCGGTTATATATAACCGACGTAAAAAATGGTGACGTAAATAATGTTTTAAGAACTAGTGAGATTTTGGGGAACATAAACGTTGAAATATAACCCAATAATAGTCTTTGGGGATATGTATAATGATAGTTTTTTTATTGGGGAGAGTAATTCCAGTAGGTTCATGAATTCAAGGGTATAAAAGAATACTATAATGTTTAATGATTCACCACTAAGGATATGGGACACTAAAAAAACAAATTCTAAAAGAATCAACTGAATATACCTCATAAGAAGCTATGTAATCAATTTCAAACATAAAATATTGATATATATATATTTATTGGAATAAATAAGGTTATTTTCTTCTAAGATTAAATATTTAATAATTAGAATTATTTTTACTAGTGGTATTTTAGTTATAAGAGTCATGAAATATATAAGTATTGAACTAAAATAGTTTTTAATTGATGATTTCAAAGAATATGTTGAATGGTATCGATATTCAAGAAAATTTAATGGATGACCAATGATTTATTTTGAGGATATTCATTATATTTTTAGGAATATTATACATATATATTAATACGGTTCTAGAAAAAAAGAGGAAAACCCAAATCTAGAGGTAGATAATGATGAAGAGCCTACCACTAGCCTATATGATATTATTTTTATTAATAAATTATATTTAATTAAATTATTTGTTAGATAAATACATTTTAATGGATTAAGTTGAAACTTGGGTGCTAATATTTGGTTTATAGATGAATGTATTATATTGCATGTCTCATTCTAACCATTTTTTGGGAAATATTTAGAGACATAAAAAAATAATTTCCAGTATTTTATAAATCTTATGATCCGTTTAAATTTAATTTTAGTGATTTAGTAATATAAAATTTATCTTGTATATTTATATAATGATGTAAGAAATGAAGACTAAATTGATTGATGAGTAACCAAAAGAATAAATTATTTTTATGAAATAGAATGATATAAAGTTACTATATTTCCTTATGTTCTTATTATATAGTCTAAATGAATCCCTCAACATTCAGAAAATGATAATGAAGATAAAATGGTATCTTAGTCAATTCATTTCCATCAAATATTTTGGGATTTTTGGTTGTTAACTTTAACTCGATCATTCACTTTATTTTAATCAGTGACCTTTATCACTCCCCATGTTTTTTATTTATTTCCTCCATGTCCATATTTTAACTTCTTACTAATGTTATCCTATTTAAAAACCTAGTTTTGTGTTATTATAATCATATTTTATTGTTCCTTTTCCCGCTTATTAATAGCATGTCTTGTTAACCCATTTTACAATATAGGGTTTTAATAAAATTAAGACTTATGATGTATAAAATAAAATTATGATGGCACAATTTATTTAAGGGAGTAGAATTTATAAAATAATTATTTTAAACTAATAAAATAATTTTAAATAGAATATATGTCATGAAACCCCAATCCTAAATTACTTGTGAAATAAATTTCCTTAAATATGATCCCTTTAATAGTATTCTATAAGCACAAACCCTAGTCTAAATAAACCAAAATATAATATACTATTAAAATATAGAAATTAAATTGGAAGGATTAAATATGGGTAAATAAATAATGAAAATTATATGGTTTAAACATTTATAAAATAAAATAAATTATTATATATTTATTATATGTACAACATGAATCATTTAAAAGAATACATTATTTTTTCTGAAAAGATGTATTTTTCAAAAGGTTGATTTCTTTTCCCTTTGAAAACATTATTTAAAAATAAAATTTATCACTTTTAGAAAATATAATTTTAAAAATAAAATCCATTTTTTAAATCATAACATAAAAACTATTTTAGTGTGATTTTTTGAGGATTTTAAGACAAGATTAATTTTTCGATGAATAGTGAAATGTACTGGTTTTTATTGAAAAAAATACTTTTTGTTTATAGCATATAAAAGTTTATATTTGATGTAAAATTGTTTCGAAAGTAAAATTTTTCATTTATATTATAATAAATACCATTTAAGTCACATTATTTAAATTTGTATTGATTTTTTTATTAAAATTCCATATAATTATGATAAATTTCTCTTTGAAAAATATCATTATCACGATGTCTACTATTTTAGTTTTAAATTATGACTTTCGACTTATAAGATTTGAAATTGGAAAAATGGTTAAATAATAAAAATTATAAAAATTAATATTTTATAGTATGTTCAAATTTTTATAAATAATTAATTTTAAAAATAGTAAAAATTAATTATCACGATTAAGGTATGAATAAGTTTATAGAGGGTTAAACTAAAAAATAAATGTTTCAATGACCTAGAACATTTAAAATTAATAATTTATTTCCATATATATACCTCATAAAATTAATTTGTATATAATAAGTCATTTTTCAGCCTTTTGGAATCTGATAAATGAGTGATTCAATATATATATTAAAATAATCCATGTGTGCCCTCTCCCCACTTATTAAAGGCCACATCCTCATCTACACTATTCAAAAATTGAAACCCCATTGGGGTAACCAATACATCCTAAAATATATTATTTATATTCCTATAAAAATTCTATATCCATTATTTTTTAGGAAACCCTCATAAGAACGCTTTAGGTATAAAACGAAAGAGGATCTATAAAAAATATGTAATATTCTTAAAATTATGTTTTGATTTAATTATTATTCTACCCCATTTTAATATTCACCAAATATGAGAAAAAAAACAAAATCTCTAATATAATTATATGTTATTATGTTAATATAATGACTTATATTCATCTACACATCCATAATAAGGAAAAGGAAATTGTCAATCATGTGTACAATAGACTACCACCTCACTAACCAATATAATATGTTTTCATTCTCCATATTTCAAGGATAGATATAATGATGTATTTGAAACTTTTATATGATATTTATGAAATTTTTATAACTATAGATTTATTATACAACATATAACATTTTTACATTCCATTCTATGGTGGGATACGATAACGTTGATTGTGTGTATAGTGGGATACCACCTCACGAGCCAATATGTTTTTTTTCTTAAGCTTTATATGGAATGTACAAATGCTAATTTTAATGAATATATGTTATATTTATAACCAATAAATTCTTATTGGAATATAATATCACATCTAAATTCTTAACCTTTAATCTGTTGTAAAATAAATATGTTTCTCAAGAGTACGTGTGGACTACAACCCCTACATAACAATGTGAAAGTTTTTCATTTTATTTTTACGTGAATTTCAATAAATTAGGAGTCAAACTTGTAGAAGTTCAGAGTCGAACTTGTAGAAGTTTTGAGTCGAACTATTTAAATGTTCGGAGCCAAACTTGTAAAAGTTCGGATTCGAACTCATAGAAGTTAGGAGTCGAACTCATAGAAGTTCCGAGTCAAACTTATAAAAGTTCAGAGTCAAAATTATAAAAGTTCAGAGTCGAACTTATAAAAGTTCGGAGTCGAACTTATAAAAGTTCGGAGTTCAATATTTGGAGTAGAAATTTGTTAATTTTTGTATCCATAATTCGGAATAGAACTTTATTAGAGTTTGTATCCTGAATTCGGAGTGGAACATTTTTAGAGTTCGTATCCAGAATTTGGAAAGGAACTTTATTAGAGTTCATATCCAGAATTCGGAGTTAAACTTTATTAGGGTTCATATCTAGAATTAAAATCCTGAAATAGAATTCTTCATATCAAATCATTATATGATTCCTAGATTTTGATATGAATCTGATTTTTACACATAAGAAATATAGTTATATGTGTACGAAAATCTAGGTTAGGGTAAATTTCCTTAAGGAATGAAATTTCCCTTATATAAGTAAAATATATATTTTATAAAGTATAATGTGTTTTTGATTTTCAAAACAATAAGGAATGGAAAATTCATAAGGAAAACCTTTTTGAATCCACACATGTAATTGATTCCATGGAATATGATTTATTTATTTACATTTAAATATGGATTATTCATTATTTATTCATGATATTTTCTTATATACACAATCTTATACTAAGAATTATAGCTTAATAATTTCTTACATTTCCTTTCCTCAAGATTCTTGGATCTGTATTATGAATGATATGGAGATATATGATAAAAGTGAATAACATTTTACCAAAAAAAATTATCATGTTGTATTTTTTTCATATATATGTGAAATTTAATTATGTATCTAGTTTACCAAGACTTCAAACCTATCTGAAGCATCATGGTGGAATATCTTTTATATAGTTCCAATATAATAAAGTAACCAGGATCTTTAGGCTACTGGGGCTGGGGTATTTAAATTAAGGCCTTAGTATTATATTTTTATTGACTATTGTAATGATACATACCCTAGTAATAATGATCCCATGTCAACTTTATTACATTGGCATAAGAGAGAATGAATAATGTCAAGAAAAATGGAATAGTTTATCAATCTTGTAAAAATAGATACATACATGAAATGAACATTAAATTTTGAAACATAAAAATACCCAAATATGATTCATTGATAATTAATGTTTCCCCTAATATTATCAAAATATATCAATAAAAAACACTTCCTAGTATCATTTGGAACATAAAAAATTAAGGAAGGTTTTATATCATAAGCATAGTAAGGTTAATCATATAATGGAATTTATGAATATATAGGAAAAATAATCATGGAAATGTAAATAAATTAAACAAATTTTATTTAATTAATAGCTAGAGAATCTTATGACCGGAATAAATGATGACCAAGTAGTGACATATAAATAATAGTATGAGATGAAATTTAATAATGGATATTCTAACTAGTCAAATAATCCAAGGGAATAGCAATAACAGAATTCATGATAATGGAATGAAAAACATTGGACATATAAAACATACTATTGAGGATTTGATCAGTGATATCTAATACCATAAATTCTTTGTTCTATGGTGTCCAATAGAATCAAGGCCTTATTTGATACATCTATATAAATTAGTTAGATATTGTCCAATACAAAAAAAATTATCAAATGAGGCACAACAATGCATATTGGGGATTTAGCAGGCCCCTCCAATCATGTAAAAAGTCTAATCCATTCCTCATATGAAATAGGTGAAACAAAATTAATATAAACTATTATATTTTAAAACCATCATACATAATTTTAATATTATCCCCATCCAATAAAAATAATCATAAACCATCCATAGTAATATAGAGGATGGTAATAAAATTTTACATCCTCATTCAAATTTATCATAAACCATCCAAATGAGGAATTAGGATGATATCAATACAACATATACCCATTTTATAGTAATTCAATCAATGAATTATGTTTTTAAAGAGTAGAAATACCATAAAAATATATTAAATTTTTTTTTGTGGGAAATAACCTTCTCATTATGAAAATATTTTTTAAAATAAATGTTCAGAAACTATTATGAACACCCTTTAATTTAAAAATAACCTCTAAAAGCTATTAAAATAATGATTAAAACTTTTTTTGGTCATGATGGTGGAAAATTACATTCGGCTCGTATAAGTTAATACAAATATTCCATTCACATTTTTATTAAAATCCAACTACGAATTGTTTAGAAAACTAAATGAATATTTCATAATTTTTTAAATAGTAAATATGTTTAAATTTTTATCTAATAAAACATTATGAAATGGTTAAAAATCATCGTTATCACTTTTTTAAAAAAATAATTTTATTGAATAAGTATTTTCTTCCAGGAGAGAAATAAATTTATATTTTCTGAAAAACATTTTCTTAAAACTTTTTAGTACCAATGGAAGGGAAAATTGTACTATTACATGAAAAAGTTCATCAAAAATAGAGAATAAAATATAAATTGGTTTTATGAAATGATTTTCAAATATTTCCCCAACGGGAGACATAAACAAAAATAACCCCAAATAATGATGAAAACATGAAATATACATTTACCACCTTGGTAACCTGTGAATGATAATCCACACAAAATTAATAAATTTAAATTAAACATTTAATAATATGGTGATTATTCAACTCAATATATAATATAAAAATTTTAGTATATGTACCACAAACAATAAATAAGTAGGGAATATGGCGTATGTCTCACTGAAGTAAATGTGATATAAGAAACACTTACCCTGAGTTTGAATTTTCACAAACATTATTTATCATAATGAAAAATAAAATTATGTAAAATTTTAAATGTTATAATATAATTTTCATGTTTATTATTATTTTTATTTAGAATATTAAAATTTTATATATGATTACTTAATAAATTATGTTTACATTAGATGTTTCGACAATATTTGGCTAATGTGTCAAAAATGACTTTGGAAGGATGAATATGGTCAAAGAGTTCATTATTGAAACACACAAACATATATATAATAATCATGAAATAATTATCATATTTATATATCATTTATACATAAAATTCAAATCATTAAATATGGTTGTGAAGAATGAAGTTTGTTATGATCATGGGGACGATAGGTCATACGAATACATGAGTAATGTTTCCATTTTCAACAATCATTATAAAAGGTGGTAAGTAATATTTTATCAATATATAATAAAAAAATTATCATGAATAATATATTAATTATTTAAATAATACTTATATATATCATCCATGTGGTGTGGTGATGAAAATAGAGTCATGTCACTTCATAAAGACGGTAGTCCACTAGAACACGAACGATGTTATCATGATTATGTGAGTGAAAACAAAAATAATAAAATGATATATATTATTTTTAATAATGATAATATTTCATAAATATAATAATTATGTTATTTATATAACATAAAATCATAAATTTTTCCTTATCACCTTCCATGTAATGTATTAATGAAAGACAGATTATATCACCTTGTGAGGAGGTAGTCTGCCATACCCACAAGCAACATTATCATATCCCCTATGAAAAAGAATGTAAAAAGTTATATATATGATATATTTATATAAAAGTTTTATTTATATTATTAATATCATATATTTACTTTAGATACATCAGAATATTCAATGGTGAGAGGTGGTGTTGAAAAAATAAATTACATCAGTTCACAAGGTTGTAGTCCACTATAAACATGAATGGTGATTATATAACCCATTTGAAGGAAGTGTGAATGGTTTTTGGTCATTAAATTAACATAATAATATATAAGTATATGTAACATACAGAGGTTATTATATCATCATCATTTTATAATAATTTAATGAAGTTGAAGATTAAATAAACTAAAAATACTTTTTGAACATCTTTACATCCTTTGGTATGCACCAAAATCCTTCCTACGATATATTTATTCCTAAAATAAGTCATATAAAGTGATATGAATGAATTTTTAAAGTTATTTTGGTAGGTATTATATGATAAAAAATATTTCATTGTGTTAATAAGAGTGGAGAGGGTGTGACATTTTATAAGTGAGTTGAGCGTCATCGTTGTAATTGTTGGAATGAAAAATGTGTACCCACATTTTTCACGTGAAACAATAGTACAAAATGATTTATTATTGATAATTATAAATTATATGGTATAAATATTTCTATAAAATATATTTTTATACAAGTATTTAGGAAAATATAACTCTTATCTTTATTGTTTAACCCATAATAAATCCATTTTTACCTTAACTGTGATAATTACTTTTTACTATTTTCAATATTTATTTTGGTAAGAAATTAATTTGACCTTATTATATAATATAAATTAATATTATTATAAATATAGAATAAATTTTTTAAAATTATATTCACATAATTAGATATAATAATTTAAATGTAACATCGTAGATGCAACGAGAAGACAAATTTTAAAGTAAAAATGTTCAAACGTTTTCTATTCTTTATATCAAAATTAAATATGAAAATAATAAAAATGACCTAAATTAGATTAAAAGATATATTATTAAACTAAATTTACATTATTAATATTTTAATATTTAATTTATCAATATAAATAATTTATATTTAGAGGTAAATTTCAATTTAAATTATGTATTTTCATAATTCATCAAAAAATGAAACTTTTCAGAAATTTCCAAAAATTCACTCTATGATAATTTTTATATGATGATTTAAAAACATATTATTTTAAAAGTAAATTATATAAAAGTTTTAAATAATAATTATATATTAAGTACACAAAGTGAAACTAAACACCCTTTTATAAAATTACAGTTTTCCAAAAAACATTTAACTTTTTCTTTCAAATGGTTCTAATTTTATCTACAGTCATTAGATATTTTTATTTATTTATTTTATAAATGTATAAACCATATAATTTATATAATTATTTATGTTATATTTATAATATCAGATTAACATCAATGATATATTGGTAATTTTTATGTAATAATATTCTAATAAAGTCATATTTCATTTAAACCAATCGTTGCGTGCATTGAAATCCGTTGAAGAGATTGAATTTCTTATTAAAAAATATATCACAAAGTATCAAGATTTTATATCCCCTTATAAACATTATATTTCATGTAATACATTATATCTTATATGATGTTCATATTTGACAATCTAAGGCTGATATATTCTACCCCCATAAATAAATTGCATCATCACAATTTAATAATAAAATTATGATCAATGGGTTTTCATTTTAAAATACCTTTATTAATTTTAACATTGTAAAATGTGTTAATAAAATATCCGATATTAAAATAGATATTGATGTATATTATTCATCAAGAATGAAACATACTAGGTATTAAAAATTGTTGAACTTAGGTGGGAATTGAAAACATTGACATATTAGAGAAAACTAACACACAAATACTTATGGATAGTGATAGAAAACATTGATCACAACTATATTGGTGATATATAAATGGTTAATGGAAATAATGTTATAAACCAAATAAGAATGAAAATTTCAATTATAGGATAAATTTTTTTTATAATTGGATAAAATTTTATTTAATGATAGTTTTTCTAAAGTTGAGGAATTCCTATTCCATCTAGACTATGAACAATAGAAAATGTACTTACTTGATATATTTTTATTTCATAGGTACATTTTCATCCTATGGGTGTTCCTTTATCAATTTTTTCTTCATCTCATACTCTAATTAATCAATATCTAAAAAATAAATTATTATGCCTGATGAACCACAATTTACTTTTAAATGTTTATAAGATATATAATAGAGTGAAAAGTATTTCTATATGTATCTATGTATTTTCCAAAAGAAATATGGTTAGATAAATTTTTCCAATATAATACTCTAAACTCTAAAACCTAATCCTTGTTTCAACATAAATAGTTTCACAAATGGTTAACCATTTTACCCTTCCAAAATTTTATGATCTCAAACATTAGAAATATGTTCACTAAATTTCCAAAATGAACTCATCATTAATCCCCTAAACAACAAAAATTCCATCTTTATGGAATCTTATCAAATAGGTGAATAACTTAATCATTTCTTATCTTGATACATTTTAATAACCCTAATTACTATATAACCTTATTGAAAACATGCATCCTTCCTTATTTCATAAACAAGGCACTGATTATTGTATATATTCTTTAAAATCACGAAAATTTGTTAACTACATCAATGATAGAATAAATCCATTTTTCAAAAAAATATTTAAATAGTTGAAATGTATTAAGTTATATCAAATATAATTTAACAATATCAATAACTTTGTTATCCAAACATCATTATATAAACATAAATAAAATATCACCCATTTTCCATGTATTTAAACATTCCACTAAATCATTTTTCTTGGTCATCGATACCATTCAATATACACTTTCAAATCATTACTGAAAAAGTTATGAAGTATAATCTTGATACATTTCATAATTCTTATAACTAGGATATAATTAATTAAATCCTCAAATGAGAAAACTATTGAATAAAAAAACAATCACAATAACCATTAAACTTTTTTTATAGTAATATCTTATGTTTGATTAAGATCCATTAGCTACTTTTTAGGTATATTCCTTTTAATGATGGGGCCTTATTTTTTGCAGTGCCCCATCTATTTATTTTTCAATCATTTAACAATGTAATATTTTTTCTGGCCCCTCTAATAATGAGTATATTGTATATTCTCTCAATAATTATAGAAAAATCGCATTCACTTTATGATAGTTCTAAGGTGTTTTTTCAAATAATTATCACATGTTGGAAGATCTTTATTTCCCTTTTTCTGGTATTCTATATATTTCTCTGTCATCATATTCTTAACTTACTGCCCTAAAAATATATAATTGTTATATAATTATATCTCTATCATGTTAGAACATGATACAATGTCCTTATATGATGAGAATGTTCAGGAGACAAGTTCTCTTTGAATGATTGTCTTAAGCCCATTAAGAAAATGACTATTCTTACTATTTGGATTATATAAATTAATGTGGTTCCCATTCCTTTCACTACATTCCATTTCAACATTATGGAATATAGTAGATTATATTATATAATTATGAAACATATTTTATAATACGAAAACCTATTGATGAAACAAACATAAATAGAAAAATTTATACAAAGATAATATCACTATAATAAACAATGTTTTACAGAGGATATAATTATTTTCAACTCCTTCAAATTTATTTTAAAGAAAATGTGAATTATCTTATATATATAACCCGATATTATTAAATAAGGTATGATTGTTATGAACTAAGTGATGATCAGGTCAAGCCTAATGGTATTATTTCATAGTTATTAACATTTGGTAAATAATTTCTAGAACCACATCCTCTTATATTATCTTGAAAAATAAGTATTTTCTAGGGAAAACCACATAATATTTTCTTTAAAAAAACTTTTAGATGTTACTATACAATAATCCTAAAATTATATCATAGTTTTATGATCCCTAATATATGTTTTCGAAAATATAATTCCCATAAATTCTTCTTAGATTCCTTTTATATGAACTTTAATATCCCCGCCCCCAGTAGGGAAGAGCCATTGTGTATATTCTTACATTGGAATATGAAACATGGAACCACATCATGAAGGACTGAATCATTTATTGGTATTGGTAAAATAGTTTCATATTTTAAATTAACATTACATTTCAAAACATAAAATACATAATATAAATTCTGTGATAATTCCATTATTCTCCTTAGCTTATCCCTGAATATGTATCAAAAAACACTTACTGGTATCCTGGGTAAAATAAAACATAAAAAAGGTGTGACCTTAGATACTCAATAAGGGTATGTTTACAATTACAACAATTAATTAATAAGGAATAATTAATATGGAATTGTAAATAAATGACATAATTTATATGTAATTAATAGCTTTATCATAATATATCTGGGAGAAATTATTGTCAAATAGTTCCATATAAATAATCACATGATCATGAAATATGACCATGGATATTCCTTCTAATTGAATAATGACATGATATATAAATAAATTTATTCATAATTTTAGAATTGATAATTCTATAAATCTAATACATAGTTTTGAGGATTTGTTCAAATACATATAACAATTTATTCTTTCTTCGTAGACATGTAATACCATCGATTCCTTTTTCCAAGACATTTATATATTTGAGTAAAGACTCATCCAAAACCCATTGTAGTTTTTCTAATGAAACCTATGGATGAATCGATGAGATATAAAGGTCCCCTCCCATAAATTAAAAATTCTAATTCATTTCTAAAATGAATGGGAAGAAACAAAAAATAAAGTATCGTATTGAAAAGTAGAATACAAAATGCTAATAATTTTTTCAATAAATAAAAAAATCATAAAACATAAAAAGTAATATGGATAATTGTAATAAAACTATACATATTATTTAAAACTAATCATAAAACATCAAAATAAATTTTAAATATGATATAAAAAAACATTATTAGTGGATTATAAGTTAACTAAATGTCCAATGTCATTGATGATTGTAAATAACATAAACATATATTTATAATCATTTAAGAGGAAAATAACCGTTTTAAATTGAAAATATTTTTATAAAAAAAAATTCAAAAAATATATTGAAAAATGTTTTAATTGAAAATAATAATTGAAATATTCTGAAATCTTCAAAACATATATTGATAATTATGGTGGAAAATTACATTCATGCAATACATGTTAAAAATATATTCTTTTCATATCTCTAGTAAAATACACAATGGAATTTTTTGGTAAACTATAATAACATTTATTTTTGAAATAATTAAAAATAAAAAATTGGCAAAAATAACTTAAATGTGTTTTTTAAAGGTTAAAATGTTTTTAAGACATTTTTAGAAAAAATGGGTTATGATTAAAAATGATTTCTAATTAGAGAGAGATGTAATGTGGAATTTTTTAAAAAACATTTTCTTAATCATTTCAAGTACCAACTAGATGAAATATGGTACTATTACTATAAAAAGGATAATTAATAACCATATTATAAAAAAATATTTATATAAATATAATAATATTAAATAATTACCCCATGTGAGACCTAAAAAACAATCCTGAATAATGATGTGATTGTGAAAAAATCCCTTACCACTTTGATAACTATTGAATCATATGCCCCATATAAGGAATAAAATTAAATGAAATATTAAATACCATGAATATAATTTAATTCATGATCTAACATACAAAAATTGAATTATATATACTACACAAAATAAATAATAGGTGCATATGGCATATGTATAACAAAAGAAAAAGTGAGAGGAGAAACCCTTAACATGAGTTTGACTCTTCATGTATGTTATTTATATTCCTAAATAACAAAATTATTTTAATTATTGTATTTCTTAATAAAATTCTGAAAGTTAATTATACCATTTATTTCACATATTTCCATGTTATATAGTATTATTTAATAATTTTTATATACGTTAGATGTTTCAATGGTATTTGGCTTATGTGTCGATAATGAATTAAATAGGGTGACTATTGTAAAATTGGTTATTATCTCAACAAATAGAGAATACTAATAAATAAATAACTACCATATTTAGACATTAATTACTCTTTTAAAATAAATTACGGAATACAATTAGGAAACATGATATATTTTATGATCATGGGGACTATAGGTTATGTGTACGCATGATCAAAATTTTAATTTTTCAACGATCATTATAGAAAGGCTGTATTTAATATTTTAACACTAGATAATGATAACAATAGAATAAGTAAAATATTATTTCTTGAAATATACTAATATACATAATCCATGTTGTGGGGTGATGAAAAGAGTGTCAAATTGCTTCCCGAAGGTGTTATTCCAAACGTACATAATCGATGTTATCATCTTTAACCGAGATAATGTTATACACTAATTTATATTATATTTTCATTATGATAAATATTTATTTAATATCATAATTATGTAATGTATTTCACATATAATCTTTAAAATTATCCTTCTCACCATCCATGTACATAATTAATGAAAGATGAATGACATAGTTTTGTGAGGCAGTAATCTTCCAAACACACGAGCGATGATATCGTATCACCTATATAGTGGAAAGTAAAAAATTTATATTTGATATAATAACTCGAGACGTATAATTTTTTTATTAATATGATATGATAACATAAGATAGTTTATAATATTTATCCACGAGAGATGGTAATGAAAAAATGAATGACATTGGTTCGTGAGGTAGTAATCCATCATAAACCCAAATAATTATTTTGTAAACCATTTTACGAAAGTGGGGATGGTTTTAGGTCATCAACAAAACAAAAAAAACCTTATAATAATATGTAATACACTCATGTGAATATATCACTCTGTTTTTTATTAATGAAAGAGGTAGAGGAAGAAATAAATCAAAAACCCTCACTAAAGAACATTACCTATTCTTCATGTATCCTCCTTAGGTTTTCACAAAATCCTTCAATGATTAGAGTTATGACCAAACTAAGGATTATAGGTTGATAGGATGGAGTTTTTGAAGTTTCTTGGTAGTAATTTTCTGAAAAAATTGGTTCTATGGCATGAAAAAGGGAGTATAGTGGGTGGCCTTTTATATGTGAGTTGAGTGGCAGACTTGTGATTTATAGAAGAAAAATCAGTAATAATGTTTTCCACATCCCAAAAGGGTAAAAAAATGAATTATTAGAAATATTCATACATTATAGTTCTAAATATTTCTCTAAAATATATTTATATAAGTTTTCATGCCATTTTTTGCCTTATCATTATTGTTTGACCCCTGGTAGATCAATTTTTACCTTCACCACATTAATTAATTTTTACGATTTTCAATATTTATTTTAGTGAAATATTATGTTTAAATCTTTAGAAAATATATTTTATTTAAATTCAAAATATCTAATCCAAACATATAAATTCCATTCACATATGTGGGAAAACATAATTTATGATTAATCCCACAGACGTGATGAGAAAGCATGTTTTAAGGAGAAAACGTTCAAAATATTACTATGTGTTTATATAAAAACTCACTATGAAAATGATTAAAATTTCCTAAATTCGATTAATAGATATATAATTAAGCTATTTAAAATTTAAAACATATTTAAAATATAGTTAAATTTTATAAATAATTTAAACGAAAAGGAAGTTTTCAATTAAAATTCTTTATTTTTCACTATTCATACAAAATATTAAACATTTCATAAAATAAAAAAACATTTGTCCTAAGATAATTTTTATATAAATATTTAAAAAATTAATTTTATTTTTTGAAATATAAATTATAAATTTGGTAAAATGTATTATAAATTATGTGTGAAAAGCGTGAGTAAAAAACTATTTAGAAAAATATAATTTCTTAAAAAAATATTTATTTTTCATTAAAATGGTTATAACTATAGATAGAGTAAATAGATTTTATATTATTTAATTCATGTTTAAAACATATATTTTTAATAATTTATTTATTATATTGATACCCTCTAATTAACAGTTTGGTCATAATGGTAATACTTTAATCATAATATTTCCTTTGAGTATCACGTTTCATTCAAACCTAGTGTTGTGTACATTGCAAGCCATCCAAGAGATTGAATTTATTTACAAATTAATAATTCCTAATGTCTATAGATTTTATATTCCATTATACTATTGGTTTTTAATGTCACACATGCAATCAAATAAGATGTTTATATTTTAAAATATATCTATGTTACAACTACTCTTTATGTGGTCACACTTTTGAATGTTAAATAAAAGAAACATTCATAAAACCCATTTAATTTTTTTAAATGTTACCATTATCATATTCCCTCACCTATCAAAAACATGTACTTCTATGTTTCTATTAATGGTTATTATTTTATATAAACTTTCAATTTGATTGATTTTCAAAAACTACCGACAATTTTTTAGACCCTTTCATTCTATACAGTGAGAACAACTTATACATCAATATTATAATATAATGTTTTTAACCTAGAAGTTCTATTCATTCTATTGAGTATAGAATAACTATATTAACACGCACACCCCTAAATTTTTGGTAACCAACATAATGAAATTCTTTAAACAATTCATTTTTATTATTTTAGGTATGTATTTCTGGTATATATGGATATTGGAATTGTCATTAGATGGGAGGACTTGGCTATATTTCCCCCAAATTCATATAGTAATGTTACAACTCTAGAGATACTATTTAAATGGAATGATTGTGTTAATATGAGTTCGTGGGTATCATTGTATTAAGTTCAATCATCATACTTTGTATTTAGAATGATTATGTTACAATTAGTTGGTGGGTATCTTTGTCATAGGGGTTTGTGAAGATACTATGTATATGGTATTATTAGGATTCAAGGGTATTGGTGGGAATCTTTACCATTTTATCCATTCATATATCAGAACTATGGTGGATATCCTTTTCATCAAAGGTCTTTGACAACTTGTTTATGACATTCCAACTGACATTCATTACTAAAGTATTTTCATAACCACATATAACATGTTATTTATCATTTAATGTGATTATTATATGACTTATGGAGGTATGTTCCTAAAAATTATATAATGACTATTGTTAACGATTTTTATTATCTGACCTCATCCTTTAATTATGATTTCTATATCCCTAGGAAATTTAAAATACAAAAGGTCTATGGATTAAGGGATACATAAAAACATGTTAAATACCATTATTAATGTATTGTTTTTCATTTATTATCTATTAATTTCGAAATATAGTAATCACAAATAATTTTAATATTTTTTTTCTATGTAATAAATTTTAAGAAATGTATTGAATATTTCTAGGTTATTAAACTTTATCTAAAAGTGTGGGTATGGGGCTCATTAGTAAGGGAGGTATATAGAATAGTGAAAATCACTATGATGTTGTGCTCATTCAAGGAATTATTACATGCAATAATAATGTGTCTATTTCATTCTTTTTCTATTCCATGAGATGTTATAATTAGTTTATAATAAATAATAGTGATTACGTGGTGTTTGAATATATAACCTGAATGGTTAAACATTAGAAAATTAATGTTAGAATTAGACCAAATGTTGTTAAAGGGTTGTAATATTTTAATGTTTAAGAAAATATCAATTAATGGAAGGATAAATGTTTGAGTTTTTGAGGCCTATATAAAGGTTTTTGAATTATTATAACTTACTCTAGGTTTTAGAAACTATTAGAAGTCTTTCAATTGAGATGATTATAAGTATCTCATTTCATTCAAACCATTAAACATAATATTATAACGATCAATAGATTGAGGGTGATCCTTATAAAGCATTGTGAGATTTGTGTAATTAATGGACACCCAATGAGGGGGGCTCAGTGGTTTATCCTCAATGATATATAAAAAATCATTATTTAAAGATCAGATCAATAGGAGAAAGGTAAGTTGTTCTTATCATTTTAGTATTCATTCCAAAAATATTTATATATATGGGTCGTTTTGAGTTTTTGATGTTGTCTTTAAATGTTTTTAAGATTATCAAAATACCTCTTAAAAACTTTACCCAAAAAAATATTTTTTTACCACATCAATATTTAGCTAAACGACTTATTATATATACAAAATTATCTAATACATTCACTGAAATAATAAACCACATTGGATTTAATCATCAACTGGTGCTAAACCATTCACTCCCTTTTATTTATTAATTCAAAAAATTATCTATTAATTATATTAATTTTCCATAACATTATAATAGTGCATCATTTTCTTAAATAAGAAGAGTGTGACACAGGTGTACATTATGAACAATTTATTCAATCCACTAAGCCTACTTGAGTCTTAAATCAATATAATAAAAATCTATTATACTATAATTCCATGAAATATATATAACTCATAATTAAAATTTTATGTAATATATGAATTTTCATTATAATATTATTTCACATAGATATTAGATGATATGAATTACTCACTGAAAAGGAAACACATTCCATTGCTATCTTTTTCACAACTCCAATACAAATTCAGAATTCAAATAAACCATAGTGGTCTGAATATTCCCTCATATGCTCAAGGAATATCAAAAAACAATTTTTTTCAACACCATGAATTTATATATTCGAAAATATCTACGGGTTTCTCAATATTCACAATATGGAGAATTTGTCCATTTTTTCAAAATAAAAATACATTTTTATTTCTCTTAGTAAATAAGAAATCAATTTTTTTAATGCCATTTTATTATTCACTCCAAATAATTTTAATACATTTTTTTCATAAAACACTTTAAGGTCATGTGGGAAATTCAAAATTCAAGATACCAAATACTGAATTTTAAACACTAAAAACATAAATGGAATACATGATTCAAAGTCCACCACAAAACATCAAAATTCAACATTAGATGTTAAATTAAACATCATCATTCATAAAACACACACGTCAACACCATGGGATGCATCCACCTCGAGCCACACACCCTGAATCATAGCACTTATTCAAAATCATACCATTATAGATATCAAAATCACTATAAATCCGAATTCATTAAAGTATATCATTATACTTGTTAGAAAAAGCTGAATAACTTCAATATATGTAGGGAAAATCTCCCCCAAACTAGAAAATATAACATCTGATAACCAGAAATAGTAGAAATCAATATCTCCTTGTACTGAGACCTCCTAGAATTATGTCAACCATTCAAAATCACCTCCCAAGATACCTTGAAAACCACCCCAAAAATAATAATTTGAAGATATTAGAGGAATCATAGATCTAGAGAATACTAGGAGCGAATGTTATCGAGTAGAAACACCAACACCGAAAACGTCTTTTGTCACTAAGGATGACAATCATGTTAAATTAAAGAACATCCAGAGTCTAAACATCAATCCCAACAAAAAAACACTGATAGAAATATCCCAAGATAAAAAAAAAGTATCAAAATGAATCCAATGATGGTCACAGAAACCAAATGGTAGGAGAGAACCAATATGAAATAAAGCTCCTAAAAAACCGATGAACTCTTAACAAACACATCAAATTTAATGGATTTTATTTCTTTTTCATAAGAAAATATTATAATTAATTCTTGGAACATGTAGTAATTTTTTTATAAAAAAATAATTTTGTTTTCTAAATAAAAATTTCAAAATTAACTTATGGTGAAATTTTTATATTTTCCTGAAATGTTTGTTCATTCAATGAACTGTGAAACAAATATAAAATTTTTATTGAAAACTGTATTTTATATTAAACCATGTTCATGGTCATATTATATATTTGATTTGTTTTAAAATTTCATTAGTTATTTTTTATTAAATATAAATCACTTAGAGTATTTGTAATTATTTTTATCGTTTAATATTCTATAAAGACATTTTTATACTTAAAAGGCATTTTTCAAAAAACAAAATAAATTTTGTCACGTTTTAGGGTTTTAATTTATAATTAAACTATGGAAATTTTGGGAATTGAATCTTTAATAATGAATTAAATATTTAGAATTAAGAGGTAAAAATTTGTACAATAGGACCCTTTTATTTTTAGTAATTATTAATAGTATCTATAGTAAATATTTATCGTGAAGGTAATGGTAAATAGTGTAATTATGTGTTATAATGATATGATATATACTTAAAATCAACCGTAACACATAAATTATCGTATTGGATGAGTGTATTTTTTACATGTACATCAATGTATTGAATATATGTCCCCTTTGTTATGTATTTCATTGATTTTGAACATTATAATATTTAAGTAAAAGGTAAAGAAAAAATTTTCACCTTCCAAATTTTAATTAATATAATATTTTTGGATAGGGATGAAAATAACTTATGTTATAATATATATATTCATTTAAAAGTTAAATTATTTTTTTATCATTGTAATTTATTTGTAATTTTTAGTAAAAAGTTATTAACATAAATTATTATGAAAAAATGAACCCATACATATTCCATTAATAGAAATATTAAATATAGGATTTAATAAAAATTACAAGTAATATACATTGAGTGAATTATTTTTTTACATGAATTTCATAAATAAATATAACATATTATTTATTTTTTAAAGAATTAATATTTAATTCCATTACTATCACATTGTTTTCAAAGTCAAATTAAATGATGAGTTACAGAGATGACATTAAGGATATTTCAAAACATATTAAATGATTTAATATTCCAAAAAATCATCTATTTTTACAATTAACTAGTGTATTGTTTGAAATATCTACCATAGGTTATTTATTTACTACTTTTACATTTATAGTGACTATAGTTAACCTTAAATAGTAAAATCATTGTTATCATAGTAATTATCAAAAAAGGGTTAACATAGGTTAAAACAAATAGATAAGGGTAAAAATCTAAACTAAAAGTTTCAAAATTTTATTTGGATGATATTTTTTTGACCCATTACCATACTATATTTTAATAATATTTTTCATTTTTATTTTCTCCCTGGAAATTAATTTTTATAAATTTATTACCATAAGAAATTCCAAAAGTGACCCTCCCCTCACTAATAAAAAGGCATATCCTCCCCTCTTTTCAATAAACATAAAAATCCATTTAGTTCATAAAATACCAAAAAAAATAACATTCTCACATCATTTAACATGTTATAGGCGGCCTTTTTTGTTATGAAACCATCATAATATGGATTTTTATTTAAACATAAAGATGGTTTACTTTGAAGAGGTATTGTTTTTAACAGAGCAGTTTTATGTTTGTTCTTCTTCCGCCTATTTAAAAATTTATTCAGCACAATGGTATAATAACATCACTGTATCCCAAATATTTTTATTTTATTATGTTAATGGAATAAAAAAAAATATATTCTTCTAGAAAATTAGAAATGAATATGTCATTTGTGTGTATGAAGTCATTTGTGTGTATGAAGAATTACCACCTCACAAACTGATTTAATTCAGTTTCTATCATCACATATAATAATGATTTATGAGGATGAATTTAATTTGTATATATATATATATAATATTCAAGACATATTTATCATTCTATAAAATTAAAATATCATATATTTTCTTACCATTCAATTCATTCAATGATAATATCACTTTTCTTGAAAATGTGGTGATTGTCACCTCCATAAAGAGATGTGATTCATTTTTCATTAATGCATCAGATGGTTAGTATATATAATTGTATGTAAAGAAAACATGTTATATTTATTATATAATTATCATTCTATAAAGATAAAATAATAGGTACCTTATTTCAATCGTGATTGTCGAAAAATAGAAAAGATATTCATAGAAATATATGACTTTCCATCTCCATCGTTGTAAAATATTAAATTTTTCAAAAGAACATTTCACGGTTATTTTTAAATGTTAAATTTTTATATAAAAATTATTATTATTTATTGATTATTATTCTGGATATGTTGTAATAATTACATTTTTGACCATAGTCAACAACCCATTGTCATTTTGGACTTCAGATCTGAATATCATCAAAACATATTATGTGAACATAAATGATTAAGTAATTGAATACAAAATGATAATAAATTTAATATAATTGCATAATAATGTTTAAAAATGTTATTAATAAATTAGACAATTATCATAGTTATATTTTTTAACAAGATAATGAATATATATGGAAAGTTAGACTCAAGGTATGGTTCTTTCTTATAAAAAAAAATTCATCTTTTAAAGATTCCATTCCCTCTCTTTTTCATTATGGTTCAATTTATTCTAAATTCTTCAAGAAAATTATTATATATGATTTAAATGATTATAATGGTCATTTTGGCCACATTTTAATTTATTTAAATCATTTAAAAAAAGAATATTTTATGGTTTTACATAAGGGACACATTACTTTAAATGCCTCATATTTAAATGTATTAATGATTGTTTTTCAAAATATTTTAATTCCATGTCTATATTCATAAAATTATTTTATTAAAGTATTAATTTGGACATATATGAATTATAAAGGAAATTTCATGTATCTTTTTACTTTTTTTTCAATGTTTTTCAAAATGAATATTTTTATTTATTTTATATGGAATGTTATGGAAATTATATGACAGATAAATAGAATGCTATATTTTAACATATTTGATGAAAATAGTCATCCCTAAATCAATAACTATTAATTGATGATTTTATTTGATTAAAATATTTCTTTTTTTCTTCAAATAAAAATAATTCATCTCTTTTTAGGGAAATTTATTTTTTGAAAATTCGGTTTTGAATTTAAAAAATATATCTATACCACCCATTTTCATCAGGATATGATTGTTCTCTCTCAATCTAAATTTATTTTTCTCTTCATTTTTATAGAATACTTCAAATATATATATATATTTCTCTGACACAAATAAATATATTATTCTACATTTCTTTTATGGGTAAATTCATTCTATATGTTCATTTATACAATTCCTTCATTAATATATCTCTTTTTATTATGATTTAGGAAATGATTATGCTACAAATTTTTTTCCATGGCTAATTTTCTTTTTATTCATAATGATTGATTTCTTTTTTTTGCACTAATAGTTATGAACAATATATAATTGGTGCACCAAGATAGGGCTCAAATTCATTGGGTAAATTCTTTGTCTCATAAGGTGTTACGTATTTGATTAGGGATTAATCATGATCCACTATGGGACTCTTTCCCCTAAGTCATGTTATCTTGTTAATTATCCGGAAATAATATTTATTCTATGTGTCATATTCTTCCAAATTTCATTTTTCTCTTATGATCTTATAATACCATGTTCTTAATTCTGTTTTCCCATATGATTACTCAAGATATAATGTTTAACGAAACATATATGCTACTGTGTATGATTGAAAATTATAAATGTTGTTGTAAAAGTTTTCATGTGTTTTTAATTATAGAAAAGAAAAAATTCTGAGTTTTAGATTTTCCTTTAATATTTCTTATGAAAATATTTATGAAATTATTTAGGCATAAATGTTTATTTCCTAGGTAATGAAATGATTAGTATGAGAAAATGGTTTATTATTTTAAAAATGGTATTTTATAAGTATACATGAACTAAAATAATTCTTTTTTTCTTTTTTTATATATCCATTGACTATATTTTTTTATATCTCACACATTAAAATGTTTTTACATAGTTTTCCAGGATGTGTGTGGATAATAATGAGGCCAAGATCAAAATTATATGGATATGTCAAGAAAAGTAAACTTATTACATCATAAAATGTTTGTTTTGTAGGAAGAATGAATACTAAGTGTAAGATTCCACTTTGTGATTTAATATATTTATATATGGGTGTTATATCCTAATTACCTAAAACAATAAACCCAAATGATATTTGGGATGTTGGAAAATTAATTTTATACTCAAAAAATAATATTACATAATTTTTAAGGTTTTTTCCTTATGATAAAGCTTCATTAATTGCAATATACAGATGTGGCTATATCCTTAATAGTTGAAGATACAAGTGGGTACTCTCACTTCATAACTTTTACAAATTATTATAGTAGATGTGAATTTTTCTACATAATGAGGTATAATTCTAATTTCTTTGTGAAATTTAATTTTTATAGAAAACTATGAAGATAATCATCTCAGTCAGAAGATAAAAAATATCAATTCATACTGAGGTAGAGAATATATTAGTGAAAGTTTAATTTATTATATAATAGAGTTGGCTTAAAATATGAACTCACACCCCTTATACACAAAATTGGTATATTAGTATTGAAAAGTGAAATATCGCATTTTTTAAAATAGGGAGACCGATAATGAGTCTTATGTGTCTTCCGTTAGCCTAATAGGGATATCAAATACATAATAAAATATAAACACTTTTATGTTTTAATTAAATTATAAAATATATTTCCATAAATTCTTTGGTGTGGTTGGAAATATGTGCTTTCGAACATAAATGTGATGGGATGTAGAACATTTTCTTATTACAAATATAGAATCAAATGCACACCCTAAAGAAAAAAGAGTATCTTTATTGGATATGATAAATAAATAAGTTGATATTATTTACACAACACCTCAAAAAATAGGTAACAGTGTCCTGAAATTCCATTATTCTTTAGAGGGATCGTAGATTAAAAATAGATAATGGGATAATTATATATATTAATGAAGTCGAGGTTTAAGATACAAAAGGGTTGGGAAATTAACAAATTGCAAAAACTATCATAGGATGTTTTTGTTTAATAGACTCAAGTACTACATAGAATCACCAAAGAGGTTATAGAACTAGAGAGATATTATTTTCTTATCACTACTGATGATAACTCATTAGCATTTGATAATGATGAACTTGTGTCCTATAAAAAATCATTAAGAAGATCATAATTTTACAACTATCAATAATGCATGAATTGAAAGATGGATTTAATATACCAAAACAAGGTTTTGGTTTAATGTAGATCCTCTAGGGTATGTAAAATATCATTTTTTAAAAATGGGTATTCTAGAAGGAAAATAACATGGATAGAAAAATCAATACCTATAAGGCCCTACTGGTTTCTACAAGGTTTATGAAACATTAACGAATATACTGTGATAATTTTTTTCACTATTTGATATGATGAAATCCATCATAATTTTACATTCCATAGTATCTTACAATGATGAATAAATTTTTTAAAATATAAATTAAGGAATCTATTCGTAATGAGAAACATGGAAGGTGTGTATATGAGACAACTATATGGTTTTATGATTCTTAATGATTCTAATAATGAAGTTTTTGTTTCAGATATTCATTTATGTGTTGAAAAAAGAATCATGATTGTGGACCATTCATTTTAATTAATCTATAAAACTATAAGGAATCAAAAATATTGATCTTCATACAAATTTATATATGTAGTTCAATGGAGTTCATTAATTTTTCTAGTAAGATTTGTTGAATATATATTGAAAATATGAAATTAGATAGTAATATTATAGTCCATTAAGATATTGTAATGTGATTTCTTATTTATAAAGGTAATAGGGGAAGATACCTACTAAATTTGGATCATGACCCATTATGATAGATCCAAGAGCATCCTTGGACTATGATATGGTATATACATTAATAATGTATTGAAGAGATTCAATGTGAAACAGTCTAATAATGTATTGTTTCCCTATGTCAGTTTTTATACATCTCTATAATATATTTAATTCTAAAATACAATAAGAGATATAGATAGAGAGAGATAGTATGGATTGGATTACTTACACATCATGGATATGACCAGTCACGTATTACATGCAACATATAAGTCTTGATGTTGAATTTTCCTTGATCATCGTTGGGTGATATCAAGAAGACCAAAGAGAATAACATTGGACTACAATTAATACCATCCTAAAGTATTTGAAGCATACTATGGATATGTGCCTATTTTATATAGGATACTAGGAACTAGTAATCAAGCAAATATATAAATTCTAGTTTTCAAACATACTAATATAAACTAAAAGCACTGTCATGATTTGTATTCTGTCATAATGGAGATGCCTTCAGGAAGAATATATTAGACCTAACAGTTGTAGATAATTATATAAAAAAGATATAGTATATTATATCTTTTGATGTATCTAAAGAATAATTTTAGATAATAAACTTCATTTAGGGTCATGATGTGGTGCCTAACAAAAAATTGGTCATCACACTGAATTTTGATAATACTATAGGGTTGGTCTTAAATGATGAACTAAGATCACATTGATAAGTGAATCATATTTTTCAAAAGCATGTCACCTCTTAGGATATTTCTCTCAGATAGGTGTTCTCATTGTAAACTCAGTTTCGAAAGAAGATAACATGGATGAACTATTGGCCAGAGCATTTTCTTTGAAAAATCATGAACATCATGTGAGATATAGAAAAAATGTTTTTATAAGTTGGATCTTGTGAAAAAGGGAGTTGTTATAGTTAGTTCCCAAGAACCTATTCAGTTTATAATTCTAATTTCATATATATATATATATACACACACATTCAAAAACTAGAATATTTAAAAATATCATATCACATTATGATTATTCCTCTATATAACAGTAATGTGATAATATCATTTGAGTATTTATCACTTTGAAAAATTAAATCAGTTCTCCACTACAATGATAACCTTGAATTTCAATAAAATTATTCTTAAAAATATATCATATTGTCTTTCGGAAATTGATTTTATATGAAACATATAAGTATTTTACTCTAAAGTGTTATATTCTTATAAATTAATAAGGTTTAAACTCATGAATATCTATACTTAATAATATCCAAGAGAAGATTTTATGATGATAAAAAATCCAATAAGAAGTCAATATGTTATATGTCATTGAATATTACCTTATTTCGATTTGATTAATTGATTTTAGACATGATATTACTATTAATGTATATCATGAATCACGTACATTGATTTGTTGTAAAAAACTAGTATTGTATATACTCATGGGGAAGTATATTATATTGGATCTCTCTATGTGATATGAAATTGATAGATAAGTTAAGAAAATATTTGGTCACTTCCTAGACTAGATGATTACATCTCATATTGTTTGATTAAAATGGAATTTTATGATTAAATCTATGGTTGTTGTGTTTTTATGATGATTTCATTTCAGGTAGTCAATATATGATATATGAAGTATATAGTTTGATGATGATAACATATTACATGCTTTATGAGATAATGAGACAAAGGTATTATATTATATAGTAATCATTTACATGTGGTTGTAGCCATTGTGACATTAATGACATTCTATTTGGGTTTCTAGACATGTTACTAAGAACTTATCTAGGAATTTAGGAACGACTACCTAATGACACTAAGAAGGAGGCCTCGATGGCCACACACTAAGTGTATCCTGAATCTATATTAAATATTATTTTAATATAATAGAGTAACTTTTATTCACAATACTGATGAAAACTCATTGTATATGTTTTGATGATCACTTACATTCTATCACAAATTCATCCCATTTAAAATATATGTGGTATTATTGTTAAATAAATATTTATGATTTTGTTAGTGATTATTATATTTAATTATTTGTTGCAAAAATAATGTTATGGAATTTGTTTATAATAAATATTAATTATTCTGTGTTTGATAAATTCCCAAGAAGATTGAATGACCTAGTTTAGGGGCTAATATAAATGATATTTTTTATTTAACATCATTTAAATTAATATAAATTTATTTAAGAAAATTATATTTAAAGAATTCAAGGGTTATCACATGGAATAGAATATAATATTATTTATATAAAATTATTTAACACAAGGATTATTTATAGTTAACAATTTGAAAATGGACTCTATGAAATTATCAATTATCATACCCTAAGTATATTAACCTAATTAAATCAATTTATCAGTGTAAGAGAATTTTTATAGAAAAAAACATTATCTAAAGAGAATTATATTTAAGACCTAGAAAGAACATCTCAAGAACTCTCTTAAGAATAGTAGTTGATCATCTGCCTCCCTCTCAAGACTAAGAGAACAACAATAAAATATTCAACCCTATAAGAGTTATTATAGTGATCATCGATGAGAAACAAAATATGATCAATACCTCCATGATAGCTCCTAAAGTTCCATCCAAACCACTCAAGAAATTTTGAACACTATTAGAGAGAATTTTATTTTCATCCTTTATCACAATGATGGTTTGATAGGAAGTTTTATTTCATTAATCAATGAATAAATAATTTTCATGTGTAGTATAGTTATATTTAAATTAATTATAAATTATATGTGAAAATTATTCTATCTTTCCTATCATCTAGATCAATAAATTTATTTGAAGAAAATGATCAAAAATAATTTTTGGAACAAGCCAAAACACTTCGATTGTTCCTCATAAACTACAAAGATTTAATATTTTATTATATAAATAATATTGGTTCAATAAAAATGTAATATATGGACGAAAAAATGAAAATTTTATTGATTTATTTTAAGATATTAAAAGGATATAATGATTAAAATGGTGTGGAATCGAAATCCATTAGGTAGATCATTAGACATTGTAGATTTGGAAAAGGCTGATTTTTTTAGCTAATAATACCGAATTAAGTAAATAAGGAATATTAATGTAATGAATATAATAAATAATATTTTATTACATAATGACATGAAATAAATATATATATATTCACATGATTCTTTGTATCGTGTATATTTATGATGATTTTAATGCAATGGATGAATAATAACATATATATGAACATGATAAAAAAATAGTGTAGAAGGGTAATGAATAACTCATTTTAATGTTTTAAAATGGTGGGATGAATTCATTTTACATATAAAAGTGGATTCTAAGGAATGAAAAATTCATAATGAGTAAGTTAAACATGTTTGAACATATTGAGGACATGATAGGATATTGATACTTAGATTGTATCACATCGAATACCAATGTTTATAAAAAATAAATCTATGTATGAATAAAAAATGCATCTGATAATTATATAAGATAATATACAAATGTATAAGGTATCATGAGTTTTCATGGACGGTATTGTAAATTTCTGTTTTAGGATCATGAATTGAAATCATGTAAAATAAGCTTGAATAAAAAATTTATAAAGGATGGTGTTCTAACGATCTAAATAATTATACTTTAGGTAAATTAGTAGATGAAAAATATTAATTTCAAAGGTGATGATAATTTTGAATGGAGAAGTGAATTGAACTGCACTGAGACCATAACATGCAATATGATGAGTTAAATCTAGTGAAAATCCATCACATATCATAGAAATTAATAAGGTTATATCATAGCTCTTTATAATTCAATTAAAAAATTATATATAATGATCAAAATATAAAAAATTTTGAAAGCATGGAGAACATTATGTGTTACACGAGGAGACTAGGTGTATTATAGGGAATTATTGTAGAAATTGAAGAAGAATTATGGATTTTATAAGGAATGAATACTAATAAAAAAATTATAACCATTTTAATGTAAGTGATATGAAGACATTATAGTCTATGAAAATATTACATCCCATTACATATAGAGAGACCAAATCTATCATATAAAAATACTAAGTAAAGTTTGATGATTTTTATATTGAATGTGATGTCATAGAAAATGATTTGTGATATATGAAAGTGGATTTTGTAATTTTACATTTCTGGATAATTTTTGTGTGTGTTTATCATAAGTAATGATTACATGTTTTATTCGAATTGATATATAGGATAATTAAGTTAAGATACAAAAAAATTGGTAATTTCTAATAGTGAAAGAAAGTATTAAAACAGGTAATTAAGAAATTTGTTCAATGATAAATATTAATATTTTCTCATTTATAATATCAAAACAATAATAAGACTATAATATTTTTTGTTATTTATATTATATATAATGTAAATAAATCAATTATTATGTTTTAATTATTTAAAAAATATGAGTGTTATGATATAACTTGTTTAAAAATAATATATTTACAGAATAATAAAGGAAATCATATTTTTCAACATACAGACATGAGTAATTTAATGAACAGAAAATACATCAATGATACATAAGAAACATACATATAAAATTTGTGTTGAATGATAAGAATAGAGGAGATCGTGGGTTTTATAAAATGAGGTGAATGATTTGTAAGATATATAGGGAAATAGCGTGGGTTTTATATCTCATAATTAATGAAAATAATAGCAAATGATTATAAATTATCAATAATATGGTATATTTATAAATAAAATGATAATGAATAGAATATTGAGATTGTTTGTGAATAATAGTTAAACATGAATTAATAGTGTTAATAAAGAATCAAATATTATTTTATTTGGTATGTTTTACAAAATATATAAGTTGTATTGATGAATATGTTGGATACATGATTAGAATGAATGGACCTAAGTCCTTCATTTTTATTGATTATTGATATCCCCCCTTTCAAGGGATGAGGGGGAACCCTTATAATTCCCGTAGGCTCAGAGATTAAATGGCCCGTAGGCTTTAGAGATTACATGACCTGGAGGTCTTAGGGAATTCAACCAGACTATCTACAAGGAACTGCCCCTCCCCTACATCTGCATGATTATAGTATCTCTCCACCTTTGCATAATCGTCTGGCTAGGCTTCTCGTAGAATCATAGAGTCTTTCCGATGGCATAACCATACCCTCTCATTATAAAAAATCCATTTGACTCTACTCAGGTGAGTGCACCTGCTCTGAATCATCTTCTAGGGCTTCTCTTTTTTTTGTAGTTTGTCTAGGGCAACTGCATGTGCCCCGAAGGCCTTGAGGAGGTCCTCAATCCATATAGTTGGCTCGAAATACCTAATGACCCGAAGTCCTGGGTAGCCCAAAACCCTTAAGGACTTCAAGCCCAAATAGGTGGCCCAAGGTTAATAGTTCCAGCTGCTACAGTACCGAATAATACCTGCTACAGTAACTGCTACAATACCTGCTACATTACCCACACATTTTATAGTTCTGCTACTGTACCTGTAATGTGTACAATACTTTCATAGTGTATAGTTCTGCTATAGTACCTGCTATAGTACTAAAAATATACGTCTACATGGTTTTGAACCTGGGTCTTGTGGATGCACATAAGGATACCTCACCAACTGGGCTGAGAAACATGTGATGTAGGATACATATTTAAGATAATGAGATTTTTTGATAATCATTGATAATATATTTGATTAAGCTACAACCCACTATACATGGTAACATTTTTTATTAGAGAGAAATGTCACAATGTCATGAAGGGAGAGTTAGTTGAACACATCAAATAAATATATAAATAATTAGGAGAGATAAGAATCTTTATACATAATGATGGTTGTGAAATAATGGTAAAAGAATATTTTGTGTGATATATAGTGATGTGCACCTCTTATGATGTGAGACCAACATATGAGAGATGGGGGATATTTGTGAAACTAGTACTATAATTTGTTTTAGTTGTGGGTATAATTAATGTTGAGAAATTGAATAATATTTTAATAAAAAAATGTGAATATAATGTAATGAGAACAGATGAATACACTTCTTTATTCAAGAATTATCCACTGTGATTGAAGATAAATGAGATAGAATATACATTTGTTATTTATTAATAACTTTATTTGAGTGACTAAAAAGAATAATACGGTCATTAATTAATAAATAAAAAAACATTTATGGATGGGAAAGTTGTTACTGTATTATAATATTTGAGGAGAAAAAAAATGATGGTGATATTTTTCTGATACAAGTTTCCATATCCATTTTTTAATAATACGAAAATATGTCCATCTAATAAGTGGAAGTGTTCCAAACTAGAAATAATCTGTGAGACTCATTTGGTATACCTAAATATATCAAGAAAAATTGAAGTGTATGATCTATGATTACAGTGGTGAAATCCCACTCACACCTTGGATGTCACCCATATTATTCGAACCATGTAAATTTTTTACTCATGTTTATATGAAATGATATCAAACTTACTAAGAATAAATGAAATATATAAGTAGGGAGTGGTTAAATGAGTATGTTGAAAATAGATCTAAATGATCAATAAGTTGAATTGTTAGATCTTAGCTAATTAATTACATTGCGATTACCTAGGGTGAATGAAGGTAAAAATATATTACATCCTTTTATCAATTCATTAACAGATTACACCACCCACTATATTATATAAAAAAACATATATCTTAAAATATTTAAATAATTTAATCAACACCAACAAATCTTTATCTATATGTCATGTATTCTATTAGTAACTATGATGTAGTTCTTGATGTTCAAAATTTTAAATTTTTTAGCTTGGAAAACATGATTTCTCACCTAAAGAAATTCAATAAATTATTATGAACATTCTATAATACCTAAATAATGTATAATATAATCATTTTACTTATATAAAATTTTATTTTAATTATGTAAACACATACATATTACCTTATAAATATTACACAATCTTTAAAAAACTAGATATTTACTTATGAATCTTCAATTAAACTCATACAGACAAAACCTATATATTATAAAATCCTTTAATAACACATATATTTCCTTTTTATTATTCAATTTACCTTTGTGAATATCTTTTAAAATATAGATCTAACTTATATAATATATGAATTCATAAAATCACTCTTATATAATGTTTGAAAATTCATATTAACTATTATATAATACCATTATATCTCATAAAACACTAACATAATGTGAAAAATACCAAGTTCACTATAAAAAAACCAATGCAATCCATAGTTTAATATTACACAATAATAATTATTATATTTTTAATCTTATAAAACCTCTATAAACTATTAGATTAAATGTTAACTATTCATCTCAAAATCATAGAATATATTTGTTTTTTTATTAAACAGAAATATTATAAATTATTTATGTTCCCCTTCTAACACATTTTTAATTAAATTAAATAAGTCTTTAATATATTTATCCTGAAATAAATTTAATATCCCATCATCAAAGAATCAAAATTATCATCATGAACATATTATAATATTCTTCTTTATCTTTTAACAATATTTTAAATCCAATATATTTATCTCATTCTCTCATCTAAAATTGAAAAAACATATTGATGGAAATATTTACCAAAACAATATAGTCAATTGCATAATTTTTGTTGATGTCTATGCTAGGGGTCTCAATATTATAGTGAATGATTCTATGTTGTGGTGATCATGTATAAAATTATCACATTATTTGTAACTTACTAATTTACTTCTTATTCCACTATAAATTCTATCATACATGGTTTATTATCAAAAGATAATAATTATGAAGAGTTTGAACAGATAACATGTACTCTTAAAAATTTAAAAATCCATATGGGAATTAATTCTAACTTTACATAATATTTGTAACATTTGAATTCTTGAGAAATGTCCAATTAATTCATAAATGAACGTTTGAGTTCACGAGGCCTATATAATGGTTGTTTGATTCTCATATGGATATGTTAATTCTATAGTGGTGGACACTATTTGTGTCACAACCCATTATTGGGGCCCGTGACGTGACTACCCCAAGCCCACCGTCCATAGGCCAGGGGCTGGCGACTAGCACCAAGGCGTAAATCCCGGAAAAAGTGAAGGCATTGCCTTTGAAAAGTAAACAAGCACCATAGAGTAAGCAAGCGGAAAAGTAAACACTATGTAAAAACTGTAACAAGCTGTGCTGAAAGTAAAGGGGGTCGGAAATACAAGCCCAACTGTAAATTACAACTGAAAGGGAAAACAGCAACTGAAAGGAAAAGCCGCAGCGTCTAGCCGTCCTCTGGAAGTCCCACCTGAAGGGTGGGTACAGATAGCCTCCACTGCTCCTCGGGTCCACCTGACCGCTCCGAGTACGTCCCGCCCAGTGGTCCACCTCCAGGTACCGTCCTGCTCCACACGCCTCCACCAAGATCAGCGTTGTCCGTCGTCTGCAACCAACACAACAAAGTGCGGGCATAGCCCCTGCAGGGGTGAGTATAAGCTACTCAATAAGGACCCCGAGACCCCCGAAGGTCTCCCAGAATCCACAAAGGATAACCACAAATGAAAGACACAATTACGAAGTAACAACCGACACTGCTTAGGTATATTCCCATACATATACCTAAGTCATCAATTCCCGTTCGGCTCCAACATCCGAGCCGAAGCTTAACCCAGTCCACACAAGAAATCAAAACGTATACCCTCACAGGATAGCAAAACACAATCCACAAAGGAGAGTAAATAGTAAATCCACACAGGATAGTTCAACACAATCCACAAAGGAGAGTAAACAGTAAATCCACATAGGATAGTTCAACACAATCCACAAAGGAGAGTAACACAAGATTCAGCTCACACAGGTATACATCGTCAAAAAGGTCAAAGGGATGATCATATGTAAACACTGAATCATCAAAGCTGGGACCCACTGAGGATACAAGACCAGCACAGCTGGGACCCACATAGGATGCAAGACCAGCACTCTTCATTGATTCATCTATACTGGGGCCCACATTGGATACAAGACCAGTATTGAATCGTCAAAGCTGGGACCCACATAGGATACAAGACCAGCACGGCTGGGACCCACCTAGGATGCAAGACCAGCACTCTTCATTGATTCATCTATACTGGGACCCACATAGGATACAAGACCATTATTGAATCATCTATGCTGGGACCCACATAGGATACAAGACCAGCACAGCTGGGACCCACATAGGATACAAGACCAGCACTCTTCATTGATTCATCTATATTGGGACCCACATAAGATACAAGACCAGTATTGAATCATCTAGGCTGGGACCCACATAAGATAAAAGACCAGCATGGCTGTGACCCACATAGGATACAAGACCAGCACTCTTCATCGTCGCAGTCCACCGAGGATCTCTGCACAGCCATCGTCGTCAAAGTCGCAGCCAGCACTAGGGTTCCCGCACATAGCAAGCTCGTTCGGGAGGGTCCACTCCACGAGCCGAGAGGCTGATACATCAACTAACACAAGGTCCAGAGTTGATGTATCCAAAAGTTCCGTATCGTCAACAGGAACTCAACGTCGCAGACGGCCGTCAATCGGACGACCGGTCTGAGAGTTATTTGCTTTTTCGTCCCAGGGGCCCGGTTGGATTTTAAGGAAAAACCAACCCGACCGTACTCCAGCTGCGTCCAAACCTTGGGCGGAGTATTCCAAAAGATCTGTCTCACTTAGAGAAATCCACCAAAGCTGACGGCATGTCAATCGGATGTCCGGAGCTCAAGATATTAGCGTTTCCGCTCCGAGGGCCCGGTTGGTTTCGTGCACGAACCAACCCAGCCGAACACAAAGTATTCCGAATCCTTGAGTGCAATATACTGAAACGACCGTCTCGATCCAAGGATCGCGTCTCCGCTGACGGCGCGTCGTTCGGAGGCTCGTAGCTCATGTTACGGGTAAAAGACCGAAAACGGTCCGAAGACTAGGGGTCCGGGCCCGGGCCGACCCAGCCCGACCGCCCTGGGTCGGTTGAATCGGGTCGACCCGAACCGGGTCAACCCGACCTTGTCCCACCCGGCCGGCTTGGTTCGACAGCTCGGCCCGGCCCGGCGGCGTGGGCCAGCGCGGCGGCGCGGCCTGGGTGCCGCGTGTGCGCCGTGCGTGGGGGCAAAGCCCCCCTTTTTGTTTCAAAAGGGTGGCACGACATTATGCCGCGCCTTTCAATAAAACACCCTCCTCCACGTGGGGGGGGGAGGCGCCTCTACGAAACCAGGGAATTCAATCCCTGGTATTCATGGATCACGGCCGGCCTTAGGCCGGCCATTTTTATAACACGCGTGACCCGCGGGTCCCGCCTCCTTTGCAAACCGGCGGCCGGCACGGCCGGCCGCCTTCCACCACATCGCTGCGGCCCGATGGCCGCGGCTCTTCTGATCTCCGACGGCCGGAGAGGCCGGCCGCCTCCGGCTGCTCCGCCGCGGCTCTTCCTTATTTGCCGGCGGCCGGTTTTCTGGCCGCCCCTTCTAGCTCTGCCGCGGCTGAAGCCGCGACCCTTGCTCGATTGGCACGGCGTGACGGCGCCGCGCACCTCCGTCGTAGATCGCTTCGACCGCTGCCTCTCTCGGATTCTCCAGCGCGGTGCGTCGGCGCCGCGCCCCACCACCGCGGCCTGCTCCGGCCGTGGTCCTCGTGATTTATGCGCGGTGCAACGGCACCACGCCACCTTCGCCTTAACAACAATGAAGATCAAAGAAAGGTGGGAAGGAGGATCGACCGTGTTTGTGCGGTCCGATCTCCTTCCATTATTACGATATCAAGAGGTCCAGCGAATGAAATAAAACATAAAGACAGATGAGCACAATTTTATATCAATAAAACCGAACTAACCCCTACCTCGTCAAGTTGCACACGCGGGTTCTTCGTGGAATTGTTCGTCGCGGAAGGAGGGGATCTTCGCCGAAGGGCGTCGAGTCGTCGCGGAATCCGGCGTTGCGTCGATGAACTCAACTGACCAAGAAAAAACAGATTTAATTATAAATAATTAATTCCGTGTTTTGTTAAAAACCACAAAGGAGATTTAAAGAAAAACCTGAGATCTCCTTTGTGGTTTTTAACAAAACACGGATTTAATTATTTATAATTAAATCTGTTGTTTCTTGGTCTGTTGAGTACGTCGACGCAACGCCGGATTCCGCAATGACGCGACGCCCTTCCCCGACGACGCGACGCCCTTCCGCGACGATCACCTCCTTCCGCGATGAACAATTCCGCAAAGAACCCGCGCGTGCAACTTGATGAGGTAGGGGTTAGTTCGGTTTTATTGATATAAAATTGTGCTCGTCTGTCTTTAAGTTTTATTTCATTCGCTTGGACCGCTTGATATCGTAATAATGGAAGGAGATCAGACCACACAAACACGATCGATCCTCTTTCCCACCTTTCGTTGATCTTCGTTGTTGTTAAGGCGAAGGCGGCGCGGTGCCGTTGCACCATGCAGAAATCACGAGGACCACGACCGGAGCGGGCCGCGGTGGTGGGGTGATTCGCCGACGCACCGCGCCGGAGAATCCGAGGGAGGCAGCTGTCAGAGCGATCTACGGCGGAGGATCGCGACGCCGTCGCGCCGTGCCAATCGAGCAAGGGTCGCGGCTTGAGCCGTGGCAGAGCTAGAAGGGGCGGCCGGAAAACTGGCCACCGGTGGATAAGGAAGATGCACGGCTCTATGGCAGCGGCGGAGCAGCCGCAGGTGGCCGGCCTCGCCGGCTGCCGGAGATCAGAAGAGCCGCGGCTATGAGGCCATGGCGAGGTGGTGGAAGGCGGCCGGTCGTGCCTGCCGCCGGTTTGCAAAGGAGGCAGGACCCGCGGGTCCCACGTGTGATAAAAACGGCCTGCCTAAGGTCGGCCGTGATCCATGAATACCGTGGATTGAATTCCCCGGTTTCATAGAGGCGCCCCCCCCCCCCCCACGTGGAGGGGGGGCGTTTTATTCAAAGGCGCGACATAATGCCGCGCCGCCCTTTTGAAACAAAAAGGGGGGCTTTGCCCCCGCGCACGGCGCAGACGTGGCACGCAGGCCGCGCCGCCGCACCGGCCCACGCCGCCGGGCCGGCCCGAGCTACCGTACCAAGCCGGCCAGGTGGGACCGGGTCGGGTCGACCCGGTCCGACCGACCCTGGGGGGGTCGGGCCGGGTCGGCCCGGGCCCGGACCCCCCGTCTTCGGACTGTTTTCGGTCTTTTTCCCGTAACATTAGCTACGGGCCTCCGAACAATGCGACGTCAGCGGCGACGCAATCCTTGGATCGAGTTGGTCGTTTCGGTATATCGCACTCTAGGTTTCGGAATACTTTGGTTTCGGCCAGGATGGTTCGTGCACGAAACCAACCGGGCCCTCGGAGAGGAAACACTCATATCTTGAGCTTCAGACGTCCGATTGATGTTCCGTCAGCTTTGGTGGATTTCTCTAAGTGAGACGGATCTTTTGCCAAACTCCGCCTGAGGTTTGGACTCAGGTGGAGTACGGTCGGGTTGGTTTTTCATTAAAAACCAACCGGGCCCCTGGGATGAAAAAACCAATAACTCTCAGACCGGGTGTCCGATTGACGCGCCGTCTGCGACGTTGAGTTCCTATTGACGATACGGAACTTTTGGATACATCAACTCTGGACCTTGTGTCAGTTGATGTATCAGCCTCTCAGCTCGGGGAGCGGACCCTCCCGAACGAGCTTGCTGTGTGCGGGAACCCTAGTGTTGGCTGCGACTTCGACGACGACGACTGTGCAGAGATCCTCGGTGGACTGCGACGATGAAGAGTGCTGGTCTTGTATCCTATGTGGGTCCCAGCCTAAGTGATTCAATACTGTTCTTGTGTCCTATGTGGGTCCCAGTATAGATGAATCAATGAGGAGTGCTGGTCTTGTATCCTATTTGGGTCCCAACTGTGCTGGTCTTGTATCCTATGTGGGTCCCAGCTTAGACGATTCAATACTGGTCTTGTATCCTATGTGGGTCCCAGTGTAGATGAATCAATGAAGAGTGCTGGTCTTGCATCCTAGGTGGGTGCCAGCCGTGCTGGTCTTGTATCCTATGTGGGTCCCAGTTTAGACGAATCAATACTGGTCTTGTATCCTATGTGGGTCCCAGTATAGATGAATCCATGAAGAGTGCTGGTCTTGTATCCTATGTGGGTCCTAGCTGTGCTGGTCTTGTATCCTCAGTGGGTCCCAGCATAGATGATTTAGTGTCTACATCTGATCATCCCTTTCACCTTTTTGACGATGTATACCTGTGTGAGCTGAATCTTGTGTTACTCTCCATTGTGGATTGTGTTGAACTATCTTTAGTGGATTTACTATTTACTCTCCTTTGTGGATTGTGTTGAAATATCCTATGTGGATTTACTTTTTACTCTCCTTTGTGGATTGTGTTGTGCTATCCTGTGTGGGTATACGTTTTTCTTTCCTGTGTTGACTGGGTTGAGCTTGGGCTCGGATGTTGGAGTCGAACGGGAATTGATGACCTAGGTATATGTATGGGCATATACCTAAGAAGTGTCGGTTGTTACTTCATAATTGTGTCTTTCCTTTGTGGTTATCTATTGTGGATTCTGGGAGACGTTCGGGGGTCTCAGGGTCCCTACTGAGTAGCTTATACTCACCCCTGCACGGGCTATGCCCGCACTTCGTTGTGTTGGTTGCCGACGACAGACATCGCTGATCATGGTGGAGGTGTGCGGAGCAGGACTGTACTAGGAGGTGGACCACTGGGCGGGACGTACTCAGAGCGGTCAGGTGGACCCGAGGAGCCGTGGAGGCTATCTGTACCCACCCTTCAGGTAGGACTTCCAGAGGACGGCTCGACGCTGCGTCGTTTCCTTTCAGTTGCTGTTTTTCCCTTTCAGTTGTACTTTATAGTTGGGCTTGTATTTTCGACCCCCTTTACTTTTAGCACAACTTGTTACAGTTTTTACTTATTGTTTAATTTTCCGCTTGCTTACTCTGTGGTGCTTTTTTACTTTTCAAAGGCAATGCCTTCCCTTTTTCGGGGATTTACGCCTTGGTGCTAGTCGCCAGCCCCTGGCCTATGGAAGGCGGGCTTGGGGTAGTCACGTCACAGTCCCCGAGGACGGGTCGTGGCAATTTGAACTCCCCATACAATGATTATTAACAAGCCCTTATGATTCTCAAACCATTATACTCTAGGTTTTAGAAATAATGTTACAAGGGAGATACTTCCCAAGCATTGGAATATTCATGTGATATTTGGAATTACTAAGAGGAATGAACCAATAATCTTCTCTTTATTAATCTAATTAAATTATATTTTATTCTCAAATTAAAAATTTTAATCACATAAATCTTATGTGTTTTATTATTAATTGAAAATGTAAATATAGATCCTAGTTGTTTTGGGATTTAGTGTTTTCATACACAATATTTAAGTTGATTATGATACCTTTAAAATCATTCAATGTCATGTGACACGATCTATAAATATTTTTTTTTATTTTAGAATGAATGAATAAAAATTCAAAACTATTTTTCCAAGTCAGTACAACATAAAATATTTATATCATACATTTTGGTTCATAAAATTGCATGATTACAAAAAATAACATTATGTAGAATGATTATTTTCCTATAAATGTTATATGACAATTTGATGAAGGATGTATAATATTCATTATTAGTAGAGATGAAAAAGCAGGAAAAATATTACATCCTAAAACAATGGATCTCTATCATGGTTCAGTGATAATTATGTCATAGTAACCTCCACCATGAGGACATACCCTAAAATAGTGGAGGAAGATAAGTTTTTTTTTCATATTGAATTTGATAACCAAAATGACTAATCCTAAAATGGATACAAACTCTTAAAAATAGCCATTATCTTTTAAAATTCCTTGGAATGGAGAAAGGTTCTTTCCAAAAATTCCTTAACTAGGTGAAACGGTTTCACCACATAAATGAATCAATAAAAAACATAAATTCTTCCAAAAAGTGACATAAAATGCACAGGGAAAAAAATAAATAAACAATAAAATTTCATTGTTTATTATAATACAATTAAAAAATAAAAATATTCAAAATGGTAATGGTCCATGTTATTTTAGTATAAGTTTATTAAAAATTCTGTTTTATTAGAATACTAAAAACCCAATACTATGATTTAAAATGTACCAATAATAATTCCATAATGTGGTCTATGTTTGAAGATTATTTAAATGGTAAATAATTAATAAGGTGTTTATAAATTTAAATTAATAGAAAATATTAAAAAAATTATATTATTTTTTAAAATTTTCCTAAAAATATAAAATAATTATATTGAATGGACTTATTTGGAAATTATATAAACTATATGAAAATGTGTTTTAGATGATTTGATCAAGTGTTTGAAATAAAATAGAATAAAAAATATTTACTTTATGTAAATGTTTTACAAAATATATTTAATTTTTATCTTTTAATATATTTTTTTAATAAATTACCTGATATTGTGAAAAAAGAAAAATTTCATTTAAAAAAACACTTAAATTAAAATATGAAAAAATAATGTTGGATAAAAGTGGATTATTCATGTTTATCCGTTCTTAAATTATAAACATTTTACAATTGGTCAATTATGAATTGTTCATAATTTTTTTAAATGTTATTGAAATATATTAGTTGATCATTTATTTATTCCATGTTTTATTCATAGATATAAATTATTGTGAGGTATTATTTAGTTTAAATATCTTGAACTTATCCATTAAACATGTATAAATGCATTCAATGCGTTAAATTATAAGTATGATATCAGATTTAGATATACCTAGAATTTGGAATGTATTAGTTTGTGAGTCTTAATTAAGATGTTAATTATAGTTTATAGATATTAGGATTCAAAATTATGATGGAATTTATGTCTCTCGTGATTAAATAACCCTAGGAATATAGACATTAACGAAAACTACTCATTGGAATCAAGGATTATTCCTTATCTAGAAAAGTAATAGGGCTGGATACCTAGACATGCATACTTACTCTTATGGGAATGATTGATTTCATTTGCTTCTATATATTCAGAATAAATAGTTTTGTGTACCTCATTCATAGGGTGAGTAATTAAGATTTTATTTTAGGTTAGAAAAACATTTTATGATTTGTTTAATGAGTTATATGTCAATATAGTTTTGAACATATTGATTTAGTGGAAGGAATACTGATTCAAAACTATATCATTATTAGTTTACATACATGTAAATGGAATAACATGATATAACATGGAGATATTAAATATTCTTAAAAATACTAAGTGTCAGAGTCCTTATAAATATGTCACTTATCAAGAAATAAATCATCATCGGAGTAGGTTCATGCTTGAGAAGTGTGTGTTGAGCCCACATTATATGTATTTTAATATTATTGATCTATTTTAATTGGTATGTTTAATTCATTGAATATTGATTTCAATATGGAATCAAGGATAATTATAATATCTCAAATTTTTTTTAGAGAACCACAGTATTTTGTGATGTGATTTCAAGAACTGTGTTACATTATATTTATTATTCCATGATATGATGAAACATCTTTGAATATTAGATTAAAATTTCCTTGTGAAGTTATTACCTTCTAAATATTGGTATATCCACTTATATTACAGAAAAAGGTGATTAAATATATTGGTCCCATTAATAATTTATAATGATAATTCTCTATATCTATGGTAAAGGTTTTTTCTAAGTTCCATCCTTTGGTTTTCATGTTTAATGAATAAAAGGTAATGTAAGAAGTGACATAGATGATGATTGATGTTTATATGAAAATATTCAGAGATTTAAAAGATGTATAGATGTTTTTCTAGGAAGAATTAATATCCCCATGCTTCAATTATATCTAAAAATAGTCATAATAATTTTCTATGATAGAAAAATGATTGGCACCACACCATGATGATAATTCTGTGGTAATTTCAATTTAAATATTAACCAGTATGAAATGAATATAATTTTAATGCAATATAAATAATCTATGGTGACATGGAGTTCTTGAAGTCATCTGAAAATAATAAGAGTATCATCGAAACATCTGTTTCATAAGGTATTTTTATTAAAGAGCTTAACCGATTTAAAAAGGAAAGAAAGAACATGTCATGGATGTATATATGGTGGAATGATGATGAGTAATAGAATTGAGAATTGAAATGGGGATAAATTTTATATAGTAAATGTTTAGTGATAAATATATTTGATGTTTATTCTTTACGTAAAAATATAAATCCTAATCATATCGTGGAGGTGGTAATTTAAAAAAGAGATGAGTTGTGTTGAATAAATGGAAGACAAATAGGAATTACCTCACTATGGTGTATCCATAATGACTATTTTGAGAAGAATTAGAAATTTTTAATAATTTGTTGACTGATTAATAATATGGTATGATGTTAGAAAAAGATCAACAAGTAGTAAATCAACGCACAAGTTGAATAAAAAGTCATTTTTTGTAATATATTGATAAGTAAATGTCAAAGTGTTAGGAATTTATAGAATTATTTCTATGAGGTTTGGAATTAATTGAACAAAATTTAGTCCAAAATGATATAGTCTATGTTGTAGCCCATGAAATCTTTTAAATATGATAAACATAATTTTATAATAATGAGAGAAGAAGCTAAATCCTAAATAAGTTCACCTATTTATAGTATATCTGATGATGTGGATCTATATTCATGACTCATAATCCGTTAAAAAATGATCTCTAATGTTATTTTAATTCAAAAATGGTGATTATGAGATCAACAGTGATCTAATAGTTCAAAATGAAGTTGGAGGAGTTTAAGAAGAAGTTGTAATATATTGAAAGACTGAATTCTAATTTTTAATTAAAATTCAATTGTAGAGAATGGGTTTCTTATACTATAAAGGATTTATATATATCATGCCTTTAAATTTTCCAATAGTTTAGTGAAACCATATGATCTCCCAATTAAATCATAGTTATGTTTCATTTCTTGGTTTTGTTTTCTATTATTGATTAGAACCCATGAATGAAGGGTGGAGAGGAGAGATTATATTTCTGTGGAAGCATCATTCAATCTATGTAATGTGAATGGATATTTAATGTTATGGAAGAGAATATAATATGTATGTGAATCACAATTAATTGAAAATGATCCTCGATCAAGGTATGTATTTTTTCCCCTCATTACTCCACTCTATATGAATTATGTATCAAAATTTATTGTTGAAAAATAAATTCTTCAAGATTGATTAATTATTGATAATTATTCTATTATATCTAAAAATCCATGTGTTTATCAAATTTTCATTCTAGATAGTTGATAAACCATGGTACATGGAAATTCTTGTAAAGAGTAATTTTATTCGAACTATATTTTTGGACTACATTGATTCATTAATAGATTGACATAGTATGGGTAATTATTCATCCTAACCTATAATTATTCTTCCTCCCTATCCCTTCTTCTCTCACCCCTATAATTTTGGAAGATATGACATCATTTCTTGTAGTGGTTATTTATGGAAATGTTATGCATGTGGGAGGAAAAGAAATGTGGTTGGATGGTGTGTGGATGTCAGGATTGGGCATGGTGTCATGGGATATAGGTTGCAACATGTGGGGTGGGGGAGTGGGTGTTGTGGCGGTGGATTGAGGTGCATGATAAAGTGGGGTGACACATCTATGGAGAGAATTTAAACTGTGATTTGAAGATCACTGATGAGGTGGGGGATACTATGTTGGTGGCCTGATTGGAGGGAACTATGGTGGAAGTTATACTGTATGGGGTTATGGATGGAAATCTAGTGTAGGCCCTTGGATATCCATTCCAAATGGTATCACATGGAATCCCACAATTCACATTGTGGTTGGACAGGTCTAGAAAGACCTATTCCACTAGGATTGGTGTCATGGGCTAGAGTACTGTGAGGTTTAAGAATATGGAACTGTAAGTGGCCCGACCATGTATCCAGGCATGGATTTGGACTACATATAGTCCACCAAACTATCTCATGGAGGGGAGGTGGACATGAGAGATGAATGATCTGTTCATGGATTCTATTTTATTTTATTATGTATTGAATATTGGTTGTTCCCTCTCCCACCCCATGTTCCACATGAAATTTCTAGAATCCACCACATTGACCAATCCTTTTGTGGTGGGATGTTTTTTCTAAAATGCACACCACAGATTATTTTTGGAATAATAAATATCTAATCCACAATTTTTTCATGTAGGTCATAATGGTGTATTATGTTCAGATAAATGAGATTATTTATGAGCTGGGATATGTATATATTTTATTTATCTTTATTAGGTCAGTGACTAGTTTTAGGACCCATGATTAGAGAGTTATTGAGTTTGTAAACCCTCTTAAAAAGTGTTGGGATTCGATTTTGCGGGTTCCCCACAATCATCAGATAAGGTTCATTTTACCCCAATTTTTTATTCTTGTGGAATTATATTTAGTTTTCCATACATTTAATACAAACATGTCACATCTTAATATATGAATATTCATTAAAAACATCATTATCCATGGAAGATTCATACAGGTCATGTGCCTTTGGAAACCTGTGCACAAAAAGAAATGGTTCATAAAATATATACATATTATCCCACAACGTTCATCATAACTTGAACTTATTTTAGAAATATGATAATCAATACCTTTATTCATTACCTAGGGAATGGAAACCTAAAAAAAGGTTGATCTTATATTCTCTTTATGTTCAAAGAAGGGAGATATATAAGATCACTTGATTATAACTTGATCATTAGGGTATGATAACATGATAATAACATTTGAAAATCATACCATAGAAATAAAATAATATAATACATAGTAATGGAATAAAACATGGAATTACATGAGATATTAATTATAAAGGAATAAAATTACATAATCCATGGAAGCATAAACCGATATAATACATGGACTTGTGGATTATATATAAGTATAAAAAATAATTTCTTTAAAATTTAAGGATCATTTAAAAGACTATAATAGTGGATTTGGTTCACTCCCCAAACAATGATTTCCATCAAGGATCACTCCTATGACTATAATAATGTATTGGGTTACCTACCCCAAAATATCATAGTAGTCATGGTTCACTCTTATGACTATCATAGTGAAAATAATCTTTTACTGAATTGGATTCACTCCCAATTTTAGTCTTATTTATATCATGAGATATAAATATTTACCTGATGAATTGGAGGGGGATATGGGCCCCTCCCATCATTTATTAGGAAATCACCACAATCCTTGGTAAAAAAATAAGAACTTTCCTTAGACATTTGATATTTAATAACATTATTCCTAACCTAGTGAATGGAAACATAATAAAAGGTTGATCTTATATACTCATTATGTTTAAACAAGGGATATATCGATGATCACTTGATTATAACATTATCATAAAGGTCCCATCACATGATAATAACATTTGATAATAGGGTAAAATAAAATATTATAATCTTGAGTCCTGGCATAAAACATGGAAATACATAAGATATTAATCATAAATTAATCAAATTACATAATCCATGGAAGTATAACATCAACATAATACATGAAATTATGGTATATATATATGTATTGAAAACAATTTCCATAATTTTCAATATTCATTTACTAGACTATAATAGTGGGGTTGGTTCACTACCCAAACCATGATAGTTATCAAGGATCACTCCCAAGACTTTAATAATGGATTGGATTTACTCCCCCAAACTAGGGTAGTTGTCATGGTTTACTCCCATGACTATCATATTGGACAAAGTCCTTTACTGAACTGGATTCACTCCCCATTCCTATCCTATATATAACATGAGGTATAAAAATTTTATTAAAGAATTGGAGGGGGATATAGGCCCCTCCCATCATTGATTATAAAATTACCATATTACTTGGTTATTACGTAACAATTTTCTTTAGTTATATCATAACCACCACCCTTGGTTATTATATTACCACCATTTTGAGATATAAAGTAACCACTATCTCTGGTTATAAAAAAAATTCATCCTTGGTTATATGATTACTACTATCACATAATGAAAACCATAATATTTTTACCAAAAAATATAAAACATTTATCATACTATCACATTAAACCCCATGAAAAGATAACTAGTTTCATAAACATTTCTTCCATTCATTCTAGCATAACCCATAAAAATAAATTGGTATCAGATCAATATAAATTTTAACCACACATAGAAATAATAATTATGGTTCTATTTTATCATAAAATGGTAAATCAGAATTAACATAATTTTTTTTATCAAATATCAATATTTCTTTAAAAGATCACTCAAATATTTCCTGAAGAAAATAAACTTTCCATTTTAATTTTTTTTTCAAATATAAATATTTAAAAAAAATTCAATTTTTTTCTAAAAAAAACCTTAGTAATTTATAAAAAAAATCATTCTAAAAATTTAGTGGTCATGATAATTTGAAATTCAATTTATTCCATAAAAGTTGAAAAAAACATTTGTCTCACAGTTTTGGTAAAATGTCTTAAAGTACCTCTTTTGGAACATAATTAGAATATTCCTTTCAAAACATTTTTTAAAAGTAATACATTGTAAAAATTAATTTAAACAGTCATATTAGAATAGTAAAAACATTATTTTACAGATTTTAGTAAGACATGGATATTGAATAAAAAAGTATTTTTGATCGAATAGAGAAATAAACCGATTTTCGATAAAATCATATTTTTTTTATCATGAGTACTTATGGTCAAAAAAATGAATGGAAAACATGTATTATAATTAAATTAATATAGTAGAATAAAATTAATGTGCTTATTTAGTGTAATATTTTATGATTTCATCATCATAACTAAACCACAAAAAATCCCGATAAATAATAATATTATACCATAAAGTCTATACCACTTGGTAACATTTGAATCATAAAGAAAATGAATTAAATAAACATATATGTATTTGTAAATACACCAATATTTCCAAATAATAATCCTAAAATCAACTCGTGTTCATTACGTACAGCACATAAGACAATCAAGTGGTGAATATGACATGCATCTCACTAAAGTAAAAGTGAGTTGAAAATCCCATACCTTATGTCAGAATTATTTTGTACGCATTGGAACCTATAGTAAAATAAATAAATATTTCTTATAAAATTAATATCTATCCATAATCATATATATAATATTATATATTATTTACTTATAACTTTTCATAACTTGTTTTTTTACACTTATTTATTAAAAACATTATTTTGGGTGATATTTGGGTTGTTTTTTGTATTTGTTCTAGTTTCATAGATTGGGACCTTTTATTTTGAAAATGGATTATTCATATATTAATTTCAATAATTATATTGATCATATATATTCATTATATAAATATTTATAGTCATTCATAAAAGTTATAGATAGAAAAATAAATTACACTATTCATGGAGACGTTAGGTCGTACAAACGAATAAACATTGATTAATTTTTTTTTAAGGAAATATGAAAATTTAAATAATAAATCACCTTTATAGAATCATTATAATATAATATATATACATAATATTCATTAAATACAACATTATTACCATAAAAGTAAAATAAAAAAGAAAAAAATCACATCGCTTTGTGGTTGTGGTAGTCCCCCCATACCCATGATCGACATTATCATTTTCTAACTGTTTGGAAAGAAAGAAGGTAGATAAGATATTGTAATTAGAGATTTATAATTATTATATAAGTTTAATATATAAAAATTGAACACACTATAACACCCATACATAACATATGGTACTGAGAAACAAGTTGTATTGTTGTGTGGATATGGTAGAATGTTTGCACGGAGGAGTGATATTTTCACAAACCGTTTGATGAAAATAGGGTGAATAAAATTTATTTCATAATCAAATTGAAATATTAAATAAATTATATTGAATTTATTATTTTATAGATAAATTAATAATATATATATATAAGGTAACAGAATAATTAAAAATATAGTGACCGGTTAAAGAGATTTTCTCTTATTTGAAATAACTCTTTCACATCCCCTCTTAAGGGATTTAGGCTGTCCTTCAAGGAATAACATAACATCTAAAACATGGTAAGGTTGGTTTATATGGTATCTTGATGGAGTTTATTAGATATATAAGGATAAATTATGTTTTAATAATAGAAATGTGGGGATCCCATTAATATTAGAGTGAAGAGAAAATCTAGGATGATAAAAAAATATGAAATTAATATAAATTAATTATGATGTAAAAGTAGAAAAAAAATGATAATATTAAAATATAATATGAGTATGATTATAAATTATCTCATCCAATAAATCCTAGAATATTTGGGATCACAGTTTTACCATTGTCATTTTGTTTTTACCCTTAATTAACCATTTTGACAATGAGTAGAAAATTAGAGTTGTCCACCATTTATTGGATAAGAATGTTTTTATAAAATGAAAAAACACATAAATGGACCATGTATGATGTTTAAAAAAATATATAATTCCTATGTCTCAGAATATTATTTTTATGAATTTGATATCTTTTAATAAATTATTATTTATTATAAAATATAATTACATTTCTTTTTAACACTAAAAAACTTATTCAACTTTTAATACCTCAATACATTGGGGTAAATGTGATATAATTCCACCAAAACTCCCTATTATGTTGTATTGATTAATATAATTCATGGTAAAAATTAAATAATTCCACTTAAAACAATTTTAATATTTTTAATATTTTTATTTTTAATTTTCTTTAAATTGATTAAAAACTATATTAACATCACACATGCAATTATGGTTATTATATAATTTATAAAAATTATAAATAAACTTACATTAATAAACTAATTTTATCAATCTCAAAATACATACTTATATTCATCCATAACACACTTTTTTTCCCTCTGTGGACACATAAGAGTTATTTAAAACAATGATAGTGACATTTTGTATCTTTCTTTTATTTAAATATTATATTGGGCATTTTTATGAAATCATGTCCCATAAAAAATAAATTTTTATCCTGACATGATAAGGGTAAAATTCCATAAATCATATAAGAATTATTATGAAAACATATGTCTTTATCACATAGTTTTTACCTTGATAAATCAAATTTATCCTTTAACAAGGTGTTAAATTTTACCAGTTTTACAATTCATATTCATCTATAATAAAAGAGGAATATTTACCAATACATATTATCTAATTAAATAACTATTATTTTCATCAAATATTTTTAAAACAAGTACACAAAATACGATAATAACTATTTTTTTAGATAAAATATAGTTTTTAAGCATATAACCAAAAATATTATTATCCCATGCATAGAAAATATTAGATAAATGATAAAATATTCGATTGAGTATATAATATATATACATAAATAAAATAACTCAAAAATACTAGTTAATTTATTTGATTAATATAAATAGACATTGTGAACATAGAAATAATTTTTCAAAATAAATAATTTTTCATATAAAAATGTTTTTATACCAAATTATAACATAAAATATATTCCAATTAACTTAATTACAATATTTATATAATAATATATCTGAATTTTATTTTTAAACAATTTGTAAAAAAATTTAAATTTCTACATTCTTGAAATGAAAATACCAATTTCTGTAAAAATTAGAATGTTTTTTCTTCTCATTTGAAAATTATAATTTTCAGAAAATACTAAAAAATAAATCCTAATATAATTTTGGAATGATTAGTTAAAATTTTTATCAATTTTAAAAAATATTATTTCAATATTTTAAATAAATTAATTATAATATACTCTCAAAAATATAAAGACCGGTTTTTTAAAAGAATACATATTTTTGAAGAATACAATGTCTTTACTAAATATTGAGTGATTATTTACAAATAAGTTATCAATAAAATTTTTTTAATATGATATTTATTTATATATATCATAAAGTAATTAATCCTATTCATACCTTATGATTTAAAAGCTATGCTGTAACAGTCATATAATAACCTTCAATGGTTTATTTAGACTATGTGTTGCATATAATGAAAACTATAAAAGAAATTGAAAAAATATATTTTTTAGAATTATCCGGGTGTTACATTATCACCCCTTTAATATGTTTTATACTTTAAATTTTAAATTGTATTTAAAAATAAAGGTGTTGACATTTTAAAATTTCTTTGTGGAAATCACACATCTTAAAAATGTGTAAGTAGACATCATCTTTAAAAATGGAATGGAGAAAATGAAGGTCACCTAAAATAACCAATAATAAGGTTTCTATATAGGAAACTATTTCTGAGAAGTGAAAATATTGAAATGGAATAGAAAAATAACACCCAAGGGATAACATAGAGTGATAGAAAACATGGTCAGTGAAAAAAACATTAACCAATCCATGAATTTGTGAGGGGTTAAAAAGACCATAAAATACTCATAATTGGAGGTTATAATAATTTTTTTGGGTCTTATGATTATTGTCCTAGAGATAAAAAATTCCATTAACATCTTGACTATGAATATAAAAAAATACACTTATTTTAAAAATATAATTTTATTCTTTAATAAATTTCACCCACATATAATATACTACTCTGAATGATGAGTATTTGAGAAATTGTTTTTATTCAAGAATCCCTGAAATCAAATTATATAGAATAAAAAATGTATACAGAGATATTTCTCCTATCTTTAAATATGTGCCAAAAAGGTTTAGAATATGATAAGTATCAAAATGAATAAAACACTATATGAATAAATAAAACATTAATATCCCAAACCATAATAATATCAGTAATGTGAAAATTAATGAATTTTTTAATATCAAAGGATATATCAGACATTTTAACATACATATTCAAAAAAATTCATTTCATTCATCCCAAATCATATTTCATGTTAAATCACTTCTTAATCCCATGGGTTACATACACCTCAAACCAATGAAACATATCTCAAATATCATTAATCACCATGATAAATTTATATATAATCTTGTAACAAAGTTAAATTTTCTAAAATATATTGAAAAAATTTAGATATTAACCTAAAAGGTTCTTATCATGATTATAAATATCTCACAAAATATCAACTTTTCAATGAATCACGTTTCAAATATAAAGACGATCCGTATCCCACTATCCAGTAGTCTATAATTAACCTATCATCAAACCATATATCAACACCAATGGGTTATTTTAACCTCATTATAGTATTCTTCATAACACCCATTATAGTTTTCAAATCACCTCAAAATCCCATTACATAAATCATTAAAAGGGAGTGTTGATGACTTTGAACTTGTGATTAGTATTAAACATATAAACCCATGATGGTGTCCATAACTATTATGTTATCCTCACATTAAGGCTTATATTATTCCAAAAATTAACCCAATCTATATTCCTCGAATAATTTTACAAACTATTGAACATATTCAATAAATCCAAAAATGAAATAGACCTCATCCAGGATAACCTAAATTACATTTTCACATAGTAATAAATTTCAAGGTGACCATTACTTCCAATTTCAATCAACATTTCATTGTAACAAAATATTATTTACTCATAAAAAAAACAAATTAAGGTTTATATTTCCCTTAATCGTGTTTTCTAAAGAAATATCAAATTATTTCTGAAACCATTTTCTTTGTTATTAGTACAATTTATAATATTTTTTCAAATCCATAATGAAAAAATAATACAGAACAATATTATATTGACTCATGATTTTTGTAACCTGAATATCATTTGTAAAACACATATAGAACATAATTTTTGATTCCAGATACATAAACATAACAATCATCCTACATGTTTGTTAATCCATTAACTAGATTCCATCCTTTTATTACCTTATTCTTATTTCGAACAAAATTAATTATTAATCAAGTATTAAGGTTTAAAAACATCAATTTAATCATTATTATTATTTAAACTGTAGGTAAATGACTATACTAATGGATTGGATGGTCATTGGCTTTTCTAACATTGGTATAGAGTTATACCAATGATTTTGGAAAACCATTGGTATAGGTGGAATATCCCAATAGTTTCCAAACAATTGGTATAGGTATTATGAAACACCTATACCAATGGTTTTAAAAAAATTGTATTGGAAAAAAATCAATTTGTTTTGATCCACAGAACTTGGATTTATATTTTAATGAAATAACCAAGAAGATATAATTTTTTTTGAATCATAATATGATATATATGTATTTATATATGTATTACTAAATTAATTTTTAAGGAATTAAATGTTATTAGATTAAATAATTCATTAAAAATCAAAATAAAAATACCAATGGTTTGGAAAACCATTGGTATCAGTATATTGATTTCAGGGATATATAACAATAGTTTGGGAAACATTTTTTGTATATAATCTTTAAATATAGACTATACCAATAGTTTATGAAAAAATGTTGGTATATCTATCACTGATAAAAATAGTTTTGAAAAAACTATTATTATAAGGTCTTGAAATTGAGCTTATACCAATAGTATTAGCCTAACTATTGTTATATCCCTTCACCTATACCAACAGGTTTTCCATAACCATTTGAATAGGGTCAAATAATGGTACCTATAAAAACATTTTTTTTCCAAACCATTAGTATAGGTCTATTAGTATACATACAATTTCATGTAGTTTTTCAAATTATGAGATAATATTTAAATAACCCATACCTTTAATATTTCATTTACACTCCATTCTTCATTAGTAAATCCGTCACTCATAGAACCATGCTAATTCAATTCTCCAACATTCCCCCTAAGAAATTTGTTTTCATTGTTCCAATAATTTAAACATTTAAAACATTCAACCATCAATTATAACTTTGGGAGACCATTTAATCGTCCATTTCATTAACCAAACGTTATATTTTTGGGATATTACTTGATTTGTGTCCTTATTATCAACACTCAAAATATCATCTCATTATTATGAGAAATTCATTTGAGTGCTTCTTCCTATATTGTAGACATTTTGGATGCTCACTATTCCTCGTTATATGGTATTTATGAAAATATATCTTTTAATTATTAGGTGTGTTAGAAAACTCACCAATTATAATATTAATAATCATATAATGAGATAGATAATTATGAATAATATTTATTCTTAAAATTAAAATTTTTATTTCAATTAGTTTCTCTTTGGGATAGTAATTCCATTCATTATCATATTAAACATCAATACAATTACTTTAGGTTCCATGATTTGACTAAAAAACACATTGTGGGGAATAATAATCCTAGTGGGAAACAAAAAAATCATGGAAAATCATTAAATGGATGTCTAAATCATGTCACCGTATTTTATGACACATTAGGTTTGACATATTTCATTAATTACTGTAACAAAAACATTACAATTATATTCAATACATAGACTTATTCATAGGTTTATTACTAAATTTTTCACATACTGGTTTCAAAAGGTCAACTAAAGCATTATCTAATACCAACTATAATGACCCATACATTTCCTAGATAGATATCTCATATTAATAGATGAATAGTCATTATATTACATAATTACCTACACCATAATCCTTTAGGACTACTGCATTTGGATACTTGGACAAATGAACACCATGTTCATAAAATATCTACATTTTCTCCAACCAAGTTCTCCATAACTATAACCCTTCTTAAAAAGATCATCCATAGTACAATTATTCATAACAAGTGGAAAGGAAACATAAAATTTTGGAGATTTGATTCTCAATAAGGGAATTAAAGGGAGATATCAAATATCACTTGTTTATAACATAAATATAAAGTTATGAGAACATGAAGATAACATTTTATAATTAAACCTTTCATTCCAGATATCATAATCTAGATTCTTGAAATAATTCATGGTAGTTTATAAGACATCAATCATAAGGAATCAGACAAAGAATAGCCATGGAAGCATAATATTGGAATAAAAAATGGAATTTAAACATACATACTTATATAAATAATTTTCATAGAAGTAAAGACTCATTTAAAATACTATCACAAAGGAATGGATTCACTCCCCAAACCACCACAATAGTCAAAGCTCACTCCCCAAATATCATATAGGACTGGGATTTCTCACCAAACCATTGTAGTAGACCTAGTTCGCTCATATGACTATCATAGTAGAAAAATCACCTTAATGAATTGGGTTTAATAACCATTACAATTCAATATATCGCAAAAGAAAAATACATTTACCCAATTCATTGGATGGAGACATAGATTCCACCCATCCTTGGTTATAACGACATCATCAAACAAGGTTATAACATAACCACCATTCATTGTTATAATGTAACCACCATCCTTGGATATAACAATACCACCACCTATCTTATAACATAACAAACTTAAAATAATAAAAACCATACATATGTGTTTCACAAGATTGTAAATCATTCACCATATCATCACATCATAACCCGTGCAAAAAAAAAATAGTCTCATTATCATTTCATCCATTCATCATAACATAACCCATGGAAAGTATATGGGCATCTCATCAATAATTTTTTTACCACCAATAGAAAGATTATATATTTTTTATCTAGATCATATCCCATGTATTGAATAGTAAACATCAGATCATGTTATCATATATGAAAAATTATTTAAAATATAAATGAAATATTTCTTGAGTAAAATAACCTTTCCAATTTGAAAATCTCATTTAAAATAAATGAAATCAAAATATAGTGCAAGAAATTTTCTTTTAAAACAACCTTTTTAAATTGAAATTGGATCTTAAAAACAATTATTTTTTTACTTTCATGGAAAATTATGTTCAATCCATATATACTAAAAGAAAAAATTCCTTTCACACTATCGATAAAATCTCAAAAAAACACCTTTCAGGAAATGTCAAGATTATACCATTTATACCATTTAAAAAAATTGAAACATAAATAATAAAAATTTATAAATCAATAGTATAATATAAATAAAAATTATTGAATACAATTTTGGAAAACATGGTTATTTAAGAATACATTTTTTGATCTTAAAGACAAATAAAGTTGAATTTTCTTAATAAATAATTTTTGTTCTCTTGAGAAAATAATTTGAGAAAAATGAAAGGAAAAAATTTATTCTGAATAAATAAACCTAAGAGAAGAAAAATAATTATTTTAATGAGATATATATTATAATATTTCATCATCCTAACATAACCATAATAAAATCTTGATAAATAATGAAATTCTTAGAAAAACCATTACCACTTTGGTATCATTTGATTCATAATAACCATGAAATAAATAAAAATTGGTCGATTTTTTAATCCAAATAAATTTCATAATAAGTATCATAAATGAAATTCATGGTATTTATATTCACCACATAAAGTTAAAAAATATAAATATGGCTTTTATCCGATTGATGTAAAATTGAGATGAAAACCCCTTACATTGGGTCCAACATCGATTGTTTGCATTGGAATATAATGAATAATAAATATAGATTATATATATTGAATAAAAAAACACATATATATCAAAAAATATTTTATTTACTTACAACCTTTTATAACCTATTTGTTAACAACTCTTTATTAAAATCAATAATTCTGGTGCTATATGATTTCATTTTCATGTATGTTCTTGTTCGATAGTTTTAGTCCATGTATTTTAATCATGTTTCCTTCAGGAAAATAATTTTAACAATGATATAAAAATAATATATATTCATTATATATACGTTTAGATATAATCCTAAATTATTGAGAAAAAATGAGGTACATAATTTATGGAGACAATAGGCCATACGTTTGCAAGTTCAATATTTATATTTATCAATGGATTAAAATAAAGGGTGGTAAACAATAAAACATATTTAATGAACAATTATAATATCATATATAATATATACATCCATTAAATATAACCTTATTATCATCTTTATAAAATAGAAATAACAAACGAATTATATCGCTTTGTGGAAGTGGTAGTCCACTCTTATGCAGAATCGAAATTATTATTTTACAATGGTTTAGAAGGTAATAAGGTAGAAATTACATTAACATTAATATATCATAATTATTTAATATGTATCATATATTAAAATTAAACCCATTATAACACCCATACATAAAATATAATGATAAGAAATGATTTTTTTTCAATGTGGAGATGATAAGTCGTATGAATGCATAAGTGATATTTTCATTTACCATTAAATTTAAAAAGATATAATAAAGGTGTTTTTATAAAAATTGTAACATTTATGTGTATTTTGGATACCAAATTTATCATCATAGGAATAATATAACTTATTTATTGGAATGATAATAATAATAATTAAAAAGGAAGTGATCAGTTAAGGCAATTATATCTTAATTGAAATAATTATTTAGATATAATATTATGGGAATTATGTTTGGGGATAGAAAAACCACTATTATTTGGTCATGGTAGTTAAGAAGATAACAAATCAATAGTTAGCTATGTTATGAACCAACTCTAGCTACTATCAGACCTCACACATAACCAGTTCAGAGAAAATTCCCTATGAGGCATTTCCGATCATCATGAGTTGGGAAAAAGCACAAAGAATCAATGATATCACAAGATTTAGTTATTGATTCTAATAAACCCAGAAAAAAACCATAATAAACAACATTGTGAATGGAAAATAACTAAACATTAATTCATATATACCTTTTCTAAATACATGAACAACCAAACCAAACAATAACTCCAAGATAAAAATAAAACCAAAAAAGAATGTCCAAATCTCCATGTGACATCTTGGTAACCACCATCCACAACCCATATCAATCTATAAGAAAGAAATAAATATAATATAAACCTACCAAATAGCTCACATCTACCAAGGATGAGTGGCATAAATAAGGTGTGAACACAAACATATCAGTTAATAATCATCACAGAGTCCATAATTGAGATTCATAAAATGGTCCACAAAAAATAGTTTGAAATACATTAATGAAAATACGGTTTTATCATTTTAATTATCCAAATGAAATTTTTCATCAAAAAGCATCTGAGAAACAAAACACATATCTTCTATTTTGAAAATAGTTTCACATTAAAAACCAAAATTTCAATACAAAACTCATATAATAATCCATACAAAATGATAAAAAGGGGATATACTGAAAATAATGAAACTAGAACAAGAAGGTAATCACACATTATAATAAAAATATATACAGAAAATAATCATGGGTATTTAAAAAACATATATTGAAGAAACCCCATAATGTTCTAGGTTTGGACCCACCTATTGTTATGTGGTTCAACTCCATTGTCTATGATCAATTGGCTGCTCTAAAATAGAAAATCTAGTGGTATATCCCTCCCTGCCTCTCAGAAATTCTCAGTGGTACTAGTTTGTCCAATTCAGGTTGATAAGTAAACATGACACAACCCTCAATATGATTCCGAAGAATCCCGTGGTAGTAGTACATAGTGAGTGGGAAAGGTCCTCACACACATGGATAAAAAAATCCCATAACAATTTCGCTTTACTAACCCAAACACTGACACCACCTTTCCAATGAACCACACCTCCAAGGATCCACCATTGAGGTTCCCATCACACATGATGCCACACCCAAGTGCCAATCGAGCCTTAACATCTGAGGAATTTCAAACCATTCACCACAACATCTCAATGTACCATTCAGTCCTTATCATTGTAAATTAGGATCAACATTAAAACCATTTCCCAAAACCAAGATAAAAATATATAACATTATTGGAATATTCCAAACATGAATTTTGGGTCATGAGTTTACCAAACATGATTCAATGTAACAAATGATCCAATATTTTTAACTATATTTGAAAAAAAAATTCAAAAAATTTCATAACCAAGGAACCATTTTGGAACCAACGGTGTTATTGAAGAATCATTTGGGGAGATTATGGATAAATATTAAAAGAGGGGAGAGGGAGATCATTTTTGAAATATTTATTCTCTTTGAGAGGGTTATCATATTCATTTTTGTGCTTATCTCTAGGTGCACCACATACACATATTGAAATTAAAACATCCAATATAACACCCATTAAAATACATAAAATAAGAAAGGAAACAATTTATAAGTCATAACGAGTTTGGAAACCAATTATAAGGGTCCACATATACAAACCAAACAAAAGAAATCACAAAAAATCACACAAAAAATAAAATTCACTAACCAACCATGCTACATAAACATAAGAGAGGCTAAACAAAACTAAAAAAACTCAATTTCATTATTAAGGTACAACCATAATTTGATTAAGCACTTTACATACATATATACATAAGTATATTTATGAAACCCTTCAAAAATAAATTCACATCAATTTTCCATTCTAAAAATCTAAAACAATTTAGGTTAACACACCAAAAAATTTATTATCATTGTTTATAAAGTAGTTAAGGATACTCGAGCATCACATAGAAGGGTTTAGAAAAGAAAATAGTTAAAAAAACTACATCAATGGGGTGAGGTTGCAAAAAAAAGTGGTAGGGGGAAGATCACATCCCAAAATACAATACACCCACCATATAATCAAAGAAACATAGGAAAATCATCATCCCTATCTTCTCAGGTTTGTCCCGGAGAGATCCCACAAATGGAAAACCAAGAAATCCAAATATATGAGGAAAAATAGATGAAAATTGGGCAATAAATCAATGAAAATTACAAAGAAATATTAGGGTAGATTCAATGGTGGAGGAGGAGCTATAAGAGAGGGGGTTTGGATCCCCCTTCATACACCAAAACTGAGAAAGAAATAAGAAATGTTAAATTTTTTAAAAGGGGGAGGGAAAAAAGAAGAATTTATGAATTTTTATTGACCTTGAAAACTCACACAGTTTTGCCACATGTTTTGAAAAAACCATGTGTCGACCATGTGCAAAAAAATTGGGGAAGGGACACTTTTTTGATTTTTCTATCTGTTTTGGGAAAATGTGAACCAAACACATGCCATGGTTCTGTAAAAAATTATAGAACCACTATCTTACTTACCACATGATTTCCATTAACCATTAACATGTCATGCACCCTACCCTTGACCCCAAAAAACACACAACCAAATAACTCTATATACTTGAACTATTTGGCTAAAAACATGGTCAAACTTATGTAGGGCAACTATTCAATAAGGAATTGAACTAAAAACATCATCAACATCAATATTCCACAATTTTTACCTCAAAACTGTGCACACAAACCTTGCTCAAGGACAAAAACTCACTAGAAACATTGAAATCATAATTTTTTTACAAGAAACTCAAACCAAACCTTTAACCAAAAAATCCAACACCCAGAGAATAATAGAATAAAAAACCATCGTTAGGGTGTTATAATTCATCCCACTACATACACTTTCTACTCCTGTAAAGTCACCCAACCACTGGGGGAAGAATGATTACAGTCAAATTAATATGAGATCAAAAAAATCATCATTCCTTATTTTCACCTTTCACTCAACATGTAACACCCAACCAAATATAGTGGAAACCCAAACATAAAAAACAATGGGAAAACAGGGGAGGGTTATACCCACTACAGGAAACCGAATAACATTGACTAAAATCAAGATCTGAAAATCACAACATGAACCAACCAAGATAAAAAATCCTCGATAGAAGGGGAATCCCACATATGGAATTCATAAAAAATATAGAACCCAGCCATGATTCATCAATTCAAAAATAAAAAACACCTCCAATGAAATCACAATCAGAAACAAAAACCAACTCGTGAAAATGATACACACACCAAAGAGAGACTAATCAAATAATCACTTCATAAAAGTGAAAACCATTAGAATTACAAGATGATGGGGATACGAAGAGTTTTTTAAACAAAATATTGAACAAAATATAGTATAAAAAACAAAAATTTGGAAAATTCAAACAGATCCACTCCAACGCATGATACAAAATCCAAGATAGGGTTCTACAAACCACTGTGATCCTTGAATACATTAAATGCTTCACTTTGGAGCCTACTGTTAGATCCCAGATGTCAGATGTATCTACTTAACTATAGTTAGGAGATACAATCCTATAAATAGAACATCCTTTTTGGAAAATAAACTAACAGAACTTCTCCATATGACCTAAACAACATCATAAATGATAATCATTTAGAGGATTATAGAAAGTTAATTTTGAATCCCTAAACCAAACATGCTGGAAACCTAAAAACGATTGATTCGATAAAAAAATGATAGAACATACAATAGAGACTTATCAACAACTGGTTCTATTATAAAAGACTCCTCACCAAATGGGGAACCTTCATGTGTGCTGAGAAAGATTAAACATCCAACTATTTGTACCCCATTATGTAACTATTACAGATGCATCTCCTCAACTAGCATCTTGAACATTACTTCAATAGATGAGGGAAATTTCTCCTTGATCTTTTGATGAAGACTCCACAAAAATATAGGAACCTATAACTAATCAACTACTTATACCTCTATAGAAAATAAAACAATCTCTTCATAATAGTTGACATAGACCTTCACTATCAACTGAGACTGTGGAATAAACAATAGATCTACCACTTTATTTTCCATCGCCTCATCTGGATTAAATCATTGGATGAGAGTTTTCATAGTAAACATCCAAGACATTCCCTCATTTAATGATTGTTGAATGAACACCTTCAACCAATCCAAGCATGAAACATCAAGAGAACTCTGAACATCCAACACCCTCATAACCTCATGAGTTTATAATGAAGTGATGTCATCCTAAACGTCCTTATGACCATCCATAGACTCTAAATATCCATGGCTCCCCCTGAAATAATAGAAACAACCAAGTTGAAATTGACTCCTCCACCCCAATCTGATTTTGGGTTGGGCCGATAACTGGGATATACTTATTGGAAACCATTGGGACCTTTTTAGGTAGCATACTCTATATGACACCAAAACACAAAAACAGAAAAAATAATAAAACCAAAAAACATCCAAAAAACCTTCAATCCCAAAAAAACCAAAATCAAACCCCAAGAATCACATATTTAAACCAAAATCATCTTGAAAAAAACCAAAATATCCATTTCATTCTCTAAACCACTTTCCCCGATGACACATACCGAACACAAATTCAATTTTCAAAACAAACCCACACACCAAATCCTACCTTAAAAATAATATTAAACCCCAAAAAATTTTCATTTAGAAATCCTATTTTAAAAAATCATTTTTCAATTAAAAATCAACCCACATCATCTAAGACTAAAACAACACTAAACTCACACCAAACTCCAGGAATAAAGAACTAGTAGCCATACATAGCCCATCGACATGGTTAGTGGTCCCTGCCTCAAGAAAAAACCAACCACTTAAAGGACCTCAAAATGCACACTAAGACTCCACATGGGTGAATACTCCATGTGACCTCACCACATATTACTATTTTACCTCTATTTTCATTCCCCACCCAGAAAAAATCTTAAATCCCGTACTATTTGTGGAAACATGAAACACATTATGGAAAATTGTACATGATTACCTTATCGTACATTCTTCTTGACTTCTGAAAATACTAATATCCCAATACCTAACAACCCAAATAATAAAGGGCTACTCTAATACCATTTTTTCACAAACTGGAAAGGGCTACCATCTGACCTGACACCCCACCCAGCTCGAGACAATACATGAGAGAGAAAACATTTTAGGAATTGAGATTTTATTTAGGAATAAGACCATCTTAATTTTTGTTTCCATCTATAGGTGCACCCAGTTCATCTATGTATATACCCACATCATGCAAAACACACATTTAAATCCATTAAATAAAAAATGCTATAATTTAAAAGACATAATGAGTTTAATAACACATTATAAGGGACCATACATACAGAGAAAACTATATATGTCACCAAAATTTAAACAATAAATCCAATTTTCCAACAAATAAAGATTCCAATATAGGAGTGAGGAAAAACACAAATCAAAACACCCAATTTCAACATTATGGTCTGATAGCTATTTTATCAAACATTTTAAATACATATATACATTGAAATATTTATAAAAACATTTTAAAACCCATTTGAATCAATTTTTCATTTTGAAAACATAAAAAAATTAACCACAAATATGATTATCACATTTAAAAACTAGTTAAAGATACAAAATAATTAATTGTAATGGTTAAAAAATTAAAAAAATTAAAAAAATGAAAAAACCTACCTCAACTATGTCTGGATGTGATAAAACAATGATAGAGGTAATAACACATCCTAAGAGATAATCTAAAGCCCCAAAAAATCCATAGAACAAACAGAATATATCAAACATAGCTTATAGGGTTTTTCTGTCACACACATGACTTATTTTATAGTTAAATTTCATTTAATTTTCATTTATGCTTTTTTTGGGGTTTGTCAAGCTTTTATGGTGGAATGGGTGAGTTTTCATGAATTGGGCCAAAACGTGAGCCCAATTCTAGATTTAAAAATAAATTTTTTTTCTTTTATAACTTTTTCAATTTTTTATATTTTTCACCCATTAAAGTTTCTAAATGGTCTCCCCTGATATAGAAACACCACCATTGTAGTTTTGAGCCTTTAGAAAACCATAAAAAAGTTGTATATGGGTTTTTATTTAAGGGATTGGGCCTGCCCGAAAGCCCAATTCCAGTTTTAAAAATAATTTTTTTTTAATCAATAACATATCCAATAATAAGGCTTTTTCTGTGATTCCAAGCCCCAAACACGCCCCTTGAACCCAGCCGTGCGTCCCATATCCTTCTACCCTCTTTGCAGCGCATTTTCGTCACGGTTTTGGTCGATGCTTCTGAAGCACTAACATTTCGGGTAGATTAATAAAGGTAATTTGTTTCCTTCATAAATCCTTCAATTCTCACTCTTTTTTCCCCATTCAAATTCCTAAATGGTCTCCTAATCCTTGTTCAAAACTCCCTTAAATGTTTGGCTGTTTTAAAATTCATCTACTGGTGTATGTGAGACGATTTATACAAGATCTCTCAAGTAAGTTGGTCCTCATCATTCTTCTTTCAATTTTCTTAGGGTTACATTCCATATGTTTAGGGTTTCATACCTTATCCATAAGGTTCCTAATGTCCAAAAGTTAGGATTCAATCATAGGGTTTTATATCTTTCATTTTTTGTGAAATCTTCTTGTTTTAGGTTGGATTTCAATTCCTTGAGGTTCGACGGTGGTGCGGTTTATGTTTCACACCATGTTTTGAGTGTTTCGACATAAATGGTAGGTGATTCCATGTATAACCATTATATGATGAGTTATATTGCTTGGTTTATTAATTTAGTATGTTTCAAATCTATTTTTTGGGGATCAAAAATTGTTTTTGTGATGGATTGAGTTAAGTGTTTAATATTATAGTTACATTATGGCTTGGAATTGGGTTCTTTTCATGTGTGTCTCTTGGCGAAATATTTGGGTGTATTTTATAAGATGTGAAATTTATTTATTAGTGTTAAAATGGGCTTAAACTTCTGTTTTGTTAATGCCTTAATGTACTGTTGTCTTGGTAATGGAGTTTTTGAATGGTTTTAATGTGTGAAACCATGTTGAACTTCTTTAACATGATTTGTGAAAACATGTGTTTTTCATGTGTACCTTTGGTGGTATTTTTTGATGTATTTTTATAAAACTTGGGGGTGGTTTAATAAATGTTTTTAGGGCTGCCAATTATGATTTAGATTGTTATTGGCACTGTATTGGTCTTGAATTAGGTTTTTGAAATGGGTTTTGTATGCTAAACATGGTTGCACCTCTTGGGTTGGTTTTATGAAAATTGTAAATGATTTAATGATTTACACAAAGTGTGAAATGGTTGCTTATGTACTGTTTTGGTGATAGTATGTTCCTAAAATGAGTTTTTGAAACATAAAGTTGTTAGTTATGTTGTAAAACATTTTGGTAATGTTTTGTAATTTGTCGAGGTGATTTATGAAATTGGGATTTGGGTGTGAAACGTGTTTTCGAGCTGTTTTGCGTGAGTGTGATATGAAAAATGGACTTTGTTTATGAAAAGGGTATTATGTAACATGTGATTGGGATGTTATGTGATGTTTAGGATCCTAGGAAAGATTTTATAAAATTGTTAACGGATTTTTTGAATTGTAAAAGATGTGCAAAATGTGGTGTGGGCTATTTTTGGTGTGAGTATGATTTCAAAATTCATTTGAATGAAAAAGTTGATTTTTAGACTTGTGTGAAATACATGTTGGCCGTTTGGTGAAATTGGGATGTGAAAATGATATTTTCATGTGCAGTGTATCTTTATTGACTTGTTGAACTTGTCTAAGCACAAGGGGAAATCCTGGGTATCTAGGTTGGTGGACATGTACTAGTATGCTAGTGAATCTGTGGGGTTTGGCCTCAGTTTCACTTAGCAGGATTGATGCTTAAAACTGTAACTAAACTATGAAAATGATGATTGGAGACCACTTGGTTATGGGTATGTTCCCTACTAGTGGCTCGTGCACGAGAACAGATATTGTGATGGTTACTCTCACCGAGATACGAGGTACCTGGGACCCAGAACGAGCTAGTGCCTAGGGGTTATTTCCTATTTCTTGTGCTCATTATTTACTTTGTATTTACCGTTGGCATACGGTATAGTTGGCTGGAAAATTTAGTAGTGTTGACATTATTTTTAAAGGTGTTGATTCTTAATGATAGCCCACTTGAAAACAGTTTTTTTAGTTTCATAATTTAGAAATTTTAACTAGCATTTTCTGTTTATGAAAACGTGAAAGCTTTTGGTCTATGAATGTTTATCACATAGAATCTCTTAGTGGTGGTATCCTAATGGGCATTGTCTCACACCCTACTTACACCCTTGGGTGTAAGTAGATTTGGTTATTTTGTTGTTTCAGGTTTGGATACAGTTTTTAGTTCCAGTGGTTCGGGTTTCTAGCATGTCCTTGGTGGTGAAGTTTTGTAGAGATGGATTTAGGGTGGTTCCCCTATCCATGAAGGTTCTTGGGCTGTTTAATTGTGATTTCGTACCTTTTTTATAGTCTTGTCGAGTTGTTTTAAAAGATGTAATTCAGTTCTGAATTTTGTAAAAGATGGTTTTAGTTGAAAAATCCAGATTCGTTTTATTGAGTTTGTTTGTAGTTCAATGTTTATAAACTTGGGGTAAATCGTTCCCAAACATCATTTAATGATACCCGGGAACTTGTACCAGCCCGTGGGGATTGGGAACGCCCTTCGGGCCTTGTTACGGGCCGGTTCGGGTGCCGGTTTTGATGGCGACCAGATTTGGTTCGTTACAAAATTGTATCAGCGGAGGTTTGCCCTCTTTGGGTCATGTTATTTGGGGAACAGTCAAGATAGTCTGGAAATAGGATTTTTGGGACTTGGAATCTTTGTTAATAGTAGTGTGTCTGATCACCACACCTCATGACAAGATTCAAGTCTCCAGGGGAAGTCAGGACCTTTTTGATTTCTTTGGTTTTCTTGGTTTGATGATGATTAGGGGAAATGAAAAGAGAGCTGGGTTAATGGTCTTACTGAGCTCGCAGGGCCTGGAAAGCCATGTGGATCCAATGATATTACCTAGAACACTCTCTGTGACAGTGAAGTGATTAGAATATGGCTTACAACCATATGTCCAAGTCACCCACTGAAACTAGTTTCTTCTCGCATTGTCTTGTGTTCTTTAATTTTGAAATCATGGAACTTTGGTTTTATAGTGACTTGGTTTTAAGAAGTGTAATGTTTTTGTGAAATGATTTTCAAATAAATATGGAATGGTCTTATTTATGAAATGGTGGAACTGAATTTTCAGAATTATATTCAAATAGAAAATGGTGTTCTTACACCTCGTTTTAAAAGTAGAAACTATAGTGAATTTGGGTTTTAAAAAGTGTTTCCAATAGAGTTTTCTAAACAATAAAATGGTGTTTTAATGGGATAAGAAGATATGAAATTGATGTGAATAACATTAAAGTGTGTTCTCGTCTAAATGGTTGTGTCTTTCTGAAATGCTTAGTAAGATTTGAATTTGGATTTTGACCTTCTAATTAGTGGTTTTGAGAAAAAGGATGTGTTGGTTGACCGTTTTGGTTTCGAAAAGTGGAAAGAATCATTGTTTTAACCTTTGGTATTTTTGTGAGTGACCACATGCATGTGGTTATATGGGATGATGGATGGTAGATTTCATGACTGGATGAGTGCCAGAACGGATATGAGGAGGGTGCCCAGTGTGGCACCAAAACATGCATGTGTGAGGCCCATGGGGTACCATTGGTGGATACGCTTACCGCTGAACCGTTTGTTTTCAAAGAAATGGTTTTAATGAAAAACATGATGCCTTGATAAATAGTTTTGGATGGTGTGTATTATGTGTTTTTGAAAAAGTTGATGTTGTGGGATGATTTGAGTTCAAGAACCCCTCCTGTTTGAACTGTGTTTTGGGTTTGAGTTTGGTCAGTAAGTTGTGTTTTTGGGACGGTTAGTGGTCTCTTTTGAAAAATGTTTTGGGACGCCTTTAAGGTGGTTCCCTTCATGTGTTTGGATCTGGTTTGTGGTATATCTTGACCAATGAACCATCTTGGTTGGGTCCTTGGGTTCAATCGTTGTATAAGGTACACCCCATAAAGGGTTAGTGCACAACTGAAGTAAAACCTAGGTTGTTTCACCGTTTGAAGACCCTCCAGTTGATCAATATAAGGAATAGTTTTCTTGATCTTTTTAGATTGAGTCTACACCCTTTCCTTTCCTTTTTTTGTATCCTCTTATAGTGGGAGAGTGATCATGGAAGGTTTCAAGAGACCATCGCTTCTTATGTTTTCAGAAATTCTTAAGGTGGAAGTGGTCTGGGGTTGTTAGCATGGATGAGTACCTGGATGGTGTCAAAGAGGTCCTCTTGGTCCATTGTAGTCTCTTCGAAGAAGGAGTACAAAATAAACTACCAGTTTGGGAAATCTGGTCACAAGAGGATATTTTGGCCACTTTCTAGAATTGTTTGTTGTTTGGGGATGTAGTATAAGGTTCCTTTCCATTAATTGCTTATATTAGTCGCAATGGTCATATTCGGTGACTCCTTGTGATTTCAAGTGCTCGATTTACCCTAAAGGTGAAATTCATGCAATACTTTTAGAGTCCTTATTATGTTGGGAGAATGTATCCCTTGTAAAAACGTCAAAATCATCCATTTTTTAGGAAGTTGAGTATAGGTGTTATTTACTTCTATTGTTTCTTACCCGAAGAAACAAGGTGTGATTTGTGTTTATCTTTTAAGCCCTTGTTTCATTGAAATATTGGGTTAGTGTAAAGTGATTTTGTAATGTGTTATGTCTTGGAAATCTGATCGGGGATTGCAGTGTAGTTTTTGGTAGCACTGAAATAATAATTCACATTAAAGGGGTTTCCAAGGACTAACTACGAGGCCGAAGATGCTTCTATCATTTGAGCTCCAGCCATAGGTCTCGGAGAGAAGCTGTCTCGTAGTTAAGGGAAATCCCTGGGTCATTTAAACCCTTGTACAATTTCATATCCTCGGTGTGAAATATAGGAAGTGTTTAAACCTATGGTGTCATCATATTCCTTCTATTTTTCTCGTTCAGTGGAAATAGGTGGAGGGCCTTGTACCCATGTCATCGCCTAATGTCATTACCTCCCTCATTGGTTTCCTTTGAGTCATTAGATAATGGTTGGAAATTTGGCTAAACACTTTGACCACACATTTTTTTCACGATTAGTAGTGACAGTGTGCTAGGAAGCCACGTGGAAAGAATGATTTTCATAGTTAGTGCACGGTTCCCAAACTGTGCGGACTAACCCTACACCCTTCCCAAATATTTAAAAAAAATTGTGTCTTTCTGTGTCAGCCCATTCTGGTCAGTTAAGATGATTAGTTCTTATGGTGGGGAGACCCACAATTATTCTCATGTATGTTCCTTCATAAACTGTGAATGAAATTCTACCATTTTTACTAGGGAGTTTGTTCAGGTCTCCCCCTGTTAGTGTCTTCATTTTATCTCGGAAAATAATATAGGTTGCAGCTTATAGTGGGGTGCATATTTGTGTCCCCCCATACCAATATATCAGATTTATCCATGGTATTAGATTGGTGGTAGGTAGTCTCATTAGGAACTATCTAGATACCAATATCTTTGTTGGGTAAACTTTGGGACTGGAGAGCACCCAACGTATTAGTTAAAGTAAGGTAAGTGTAAACTTGTTCGAAGTTGTTGTTCATTTGGGTGAATTTCTTGAGTCTTGTTCAGATAGCGTTCAAAGAGTTTCATTTTGGGATAATGTATGAATGTGATTGATCATTTCATTAAAGTGGTGTAAGTTTGGGTTGTGAGATTAATCATTCCTTAATTGATCACTGGAGGTGTTTTGGCCCTTGGGGGCAAAGCTTGGAAAAGAATTACATCTTGGTTTATCGGTTGGGCGTGGTTTTGGTATCTGGCCTTGTGGTCGCTTTCTGGGGACGAAAAGTTTTCATGGTGGGGAGAATTGTCACATACATGACTTATATTAAAGATAAATTTCATTTAATTTTCATTTATTCTTTTTTTGGGGGTTTTCATGCTTTTATGGTGGAATGGGTGAGTTTTCATGAATTGGGCCAAACCGTGAACCCAATTCCATATTTAAAAATAAATTTTTTTTTTATAACTTTTTCAATTTTTAAAAATTTTCACCCATTCAAGTTTCTAAATGGTCTCCCCTGATATAGAAACACCACCATTGTAGTTTGGAGGCTTTAGAAAACCATAAACAAGTTGTATATGGGTTTTTATTTAAGGGATTGGCCCTGCCCGAAAGCCCAATTCAAGTTTTAAAAATAAAATTTGTTTAATCAATAACGTATCCAATAATGAGGCTTCTTCAGTGATTCCAAGCCCCAAACACGCCCCTTGAACCCAGCCATGCGTCCCATATCCTCCCACCCTTTTGCAGCTCATTTTCATCACGGTTTAGGTCGAAACTTTTGAAGCACTCACATTTCGGGCAGATTAATAAATGTAATTTGTTTCCTTCATAAATCCTTGAATTCTCAGTCTTTTTTCCCCATTAAAATTCTAAAATTGTCTCCTAATCCTTGTTCAAAACTCCCATAAATGTTTTTCTATTTTTAAATTCAGCTACTGGTGTATATGAGGTGATTTATACAAGATCTCTCAAGTAAGTTGGTCTTCTTCATTCTTCTTTCAATTTTCTTAGGGTTACATTCCATGTGTTTAGGGTTTTATACCTTATCCATAAGGTTCCTAATGTACAGAAGTTAGGATTCCATCCTAGGGTTTTATATCATGTCTTTTGTGTGAAATCTTTTGGTTTTAGGTTGGATTTCAATTCCTTGAGGTGCGATGGTGGTGCGGTTTAGGTTTCACACCATGTTTTGAGTGTTTCGACATAAAAGGTAGGTGATTCCATGTATAACCATTTTATGATGAGTTAGCTTTCTTGGTTTATTAATTTAGTATGTTTCAAATCTATTTTGTGTGGAGAAAAAATTGTTTTTGTGATGGATTGAGTTAATTGTTTAATTTTTTAGTTGCATTAGTGCTTGGAATTGGGTGCTTTTCATGCGTGGCCCTTGGAAAAATATTTGGGTGTATTTTATAAGATGTGAAATTGATTTATTAGTGTTAAAATGGGATCAAACTTCTGTTTTGTTAATTCTTTAATGTCATGTTGTCCTGGTAATGGGGTTTTTGAATGGTTTTAATGTGTGAAACCATGTTGTACTTCTTGAACATGATTTGTGAAAACATATGTTTTCCATGTGTACCTTTTGTGGTATTTTTTGATGTATTTGTATAAAACATGGTGGTGGTTTAATAAATGTTTTTAGGGCTGCCAATTATGATTTAGATTGTTATTGGAATTGTTTCGGTCTTGAATTAGGTTTTTGAAATGGGTTTTGTATGCCAACCATGGTTGCACCTCTTGGGTTGGTTTTATGAAAACTGTAATGATTTAATGAGTTACACGAAGTGTGAAATGGTTGCTTATGTACTGTTTTGGTGATAGTATGTTCTGAAAATGAGTTTTTGAAACATAACTTGGTCAGTTATGTTGTAAAACATTTTGGTAATGTTTTGTAATTTGTCGAGGTGATTTATGAAATTGGGATTTGGGTGTGAAACTTGTTATCTGGCTATTCTGCGTGAGTGTGATATGAAAAATGGACTTTTTTATGAAAAGGGTATTATGTAACATGTGATTGGGATATTATGTGATGTTTAGAATCTTTGGAAAGATTTTATAAAATTGTTAACAGATTTGTTGAATTGTAAAAGATGTGCAAAATGTGTTGTGGGCTATTTTTGGTGTGAGTATGATTTCAAAATTCATTTGAATGAAAATGTTGATTTTTAGAATTGTGTGAAATTCATGTTGGCTGTTTGGTGAACATGGGATTTGAAAATGATATTTTTATATGCAGTGTATATTTATTGACTTGTTGAACTTGTCTGAGCACAAGGGGAAAACCCGGGTATCTAGGTGGGTGGACATGTACTAGTATGCTAGTAAATCCATGGGGTTTGGCCTTAGTTTAACTTAGAAGGATTGACGCTTAAATCTCTAACTAAACTATGATGATGATAATTGGGGACTACTAGGTTATGGGTATGTTCCCTACTAGTGGCTCGTGCACAAGAACATATATTGTGATGGTTACTCTCACCAAGATACGAGGTACCTGGGACCTAGAACGAGCTAGTGCCTAGGGGTTATTTCCTATTTCTTGTGCTTATTATTTACTTTGTAATTACCGTCGGCATACGGTATAGTTCTCTGGAAAATTCAGTAGTGTCGAAATTATTTTTAAAAGTGGTGATTCTTAATGATAGCCCACTTGAAAATATTTTTTTTTTAGTTTCATATTTTTGAAATTTTAACTACCATTTTCTGTTTATGAAAAATTGTACGCTTTTTGTATTTGAATTTTTATCACATGGAATATCTTAGTTTTGGTATCCTACTGGGAATTTTCTCACACCCTACTTATAGCCTTGGATGTAAGTAGATTTGTTTATTTTGCTATTTCAGCTTTGGATACAGTTTTTAGTTCTAGCGGTTCGGGTTTCTAGCATGTCCTTGGTGGTGAACTTTTGTAGAGATGGATTGAGGGTGGTGCCCCTTTCCATGAGGGTTCTTGGGCTGTTTAATTGTGATTTCGTACCTTTTTTATAGTCTTGTTGAGTTGTTTTAGATGATGTAATTCAGTTCTGAATTTTGTAAAAGATGTTTTTAGTTGAAAAATCCAGATTCATTTTATTGAGTTTGTTTGTTGTTCAATGTTTATAAACTTGGGGTAAATCGTTCCCAAACATCATTTTATGATACCCGGGCACTTGTGCCAGCCCGTGGGGATTGGGAACGCCCTTCAGGCCTTATTACGGCCCGAGTCGGGTGCTGGTTTTGATGAAGACCAGATTTTGTTCGTGACATTGTCCAAGAGAGAACCCACAAACGGAAAAACAAGAAATCATGGTCAGGGTTTAGTATGATAAGCTATAAATCTCAATGTTTTCTTAATTAGAGAATGTATGGGTTCCCTTTTATAATCCAGGAGTAGAGAACTCATTTAATTCAAAAAAAATTAAAAGAATTTAAATTAATTTTGATTTTAAAATGGAAATAAATTGATATTAACATAATATAATAATATTATGATTTGAAATTATCTCTTATAAGAAAATATAGACATGTTTTGATAACATTTTAAGCCTTATAATTCTTTTAACCTTTCTTAAAACCTTTTAGTAATTACTATAATATTAATATTTTTTAACAGTGAAGGATTAATAACACCATTATAAAAAGAATAACGATCCAAAAATGTTCCATGGATGATGATTAAATCCATATATAATTAATTTGGCAGAATAAATGGTTTTTATAATTGTTATACCATTTATTAAAATAATATTATTTATAATGTCTCATAAATGTAACTTTTAACACAATCAAATTAATTTTACATTAAATACATGATGAAAAATATAAAATTAAAATATAATTCAAAAAATACTAGAATATTATATCACTTAGACCTATATAAGTCATAGGAAACATTAAATAATTAAAATTATATCACTATTAATTTTTTTAATACAATTTATTTTAATTTTCTCTTAAATTAATAAATACTATATTAGCATTGAAGATTAATTTTAGGTGATTATATTATTTAAAAATATAAAAATAAAGCAATATCATGAAAATAATATCACTAATCGAATAATAGATAATTATATACATTCATAACATAATGTTTTCCCTTTTTGAACACATAAGAGATGTTTAAAACTAAGAGAGTGACATTTTGTAACTTTAATAGATTTGAATAGTATATATGTCATTTACAAGGGAATGTGTCTATTAGAAAACATAATTTAATGAATAATATGATATGGATCTAATTTATTCAATACACTAATAATTTTTAAGAAAAAATATTGCCACATAACTTAGTTTTAAACCTGATTTTCATGATTTACCCTTTGCCGAGGTGATAAATTATACTGTTGTTACTTTTTATATTGACAAAAAATAAACGTACATTATTTAACAAATTTAAGGCTTCTGATTTCAAATATGGAATCCATATTATAAAATTTAATTCCAATATGTGGAAGAAATTAATTTTAATATAAGTAATCAAAATGTGATTAATACTGCCTTTTAGAAAAATATATTTTTTTCCATGAAACTTGATTTATTATTATCCCATGGCTAGAAAAATATTAGATCAATTTGAATATATATTATAGAGTATATAATTTATAAATTTAATTAACATAATTTAATAATAGTGATGGATTATATTATTTAAAATTAAAATATAATTCATGAATAAAAATATTTTTCAATAAAGAGACAATTTGTTTTATAATATTTTGATGACAATTTCAATCATGAAATATATTATAATGAACATAATTGGATTAATTAAAACAAAATTAAACTAATTTTACTTTAAAATCATTTCCTTAAAAATAGAACATTGAACATCCTTGAAAGAAAAATATATCATTCAATAAAAATAGGTATTTTTTACTCATCATTGAAAAATCATACTTTTTAGAAAATTATCAAAATATAATCCTATGAAAATTTTAACATGATGCCTTAAAAATGATTTCATTTGAATAAAATATAATTATAAAATTTATATAAACAAATCAAATTATTTTATAACAAAAAAACATTTTTTCAAATAAAGCTTAATTTTTGAAGAAAAATTGACCGTTCAAAATACTGAATAATTAATTAATAATATTTTATCAATATATTAGTATTGAGAATGAAATTTATATATTTATATATATATAATTCATAATGTATTTAATCTTATTCATAACCTATAATTTTATTTCTTGGTTATAAAATTCATATAAAAATATTTCATTATACATTTAGGCTCGGTGTTGCGTGTAAACACACTATAGAAGAAATTAGAAAAAACAACTCATAATATATCGGGGTGTTACATAGGATAAAAAAAAATATTATCTATTTTTATAATTTCTCAGACATACCAGGGACATGAAATTCTTAATCAAAATATTTTGTATTCCACCTCTCTAAAGAGACTAGACAGGGTTTGAGATCCCCCATTGGAGTCAGTACCCCTTCCTATTAATGGAATGGGATCCTCTAAAATATATTATAAGAGGTTGTATGGATTTTTGGTTTTTGGTTGTTACTATTCATGGAGGTGTATGCTGATGTTATCCTATATCTAGGCTTCATAGAGAAGACAATTTATTATGTTTTAGGTTTTCTCCTTTATAGCGTATATGGGTAATTTTTATTGTATGGGGCATTACCCCTTTAACTGATATCAATTCATGAGATAAGAACCTTCCTGGGAAGTACTTGTGATGATTGGAACTAATCCATATTACTAATAATTCTATTTAAAAAAATACCTTTATATTTATTTCATTGTATTCCACATATTACGTTTCTATACATATGTTTTACCTTTTTATTGAAATTCATTTATGGTTTTAGGGATTCATACTGAGAACGTGTATACTCACCCCTACATGAGTCATGTTCACACATGTGTTTTATATATGCATGTGAATAAGGGCCCCATCTTAATATTGGTGGATGAAGAGTGGGTATGACCTGTTTGGAAATGATTCCCACAGATGCTTGGTGACACATGATAAAGAATTTTGTTTCATGATGGTAGTGGTGACTATGGTGACTTGAGGCTGATTTAGGACAATAAGCAATGAAGATGATCTTTCGGTTTTCTTGGTTTCTTTAGATTCAATGGATTTTTGAATGTGCAGTTCCATTGTTATATTTCTACATAGTGATTTACTTTTATCATTTTTTCTCAAAAATGTATTTTATATTCTTATGTTATATATATATATATTATGAACATGTTTCTAGTTATTTTATCCATTTCATATATGTATATATTATTGGTTAATATAGTCTAAAACCTCTCATATTGTGAGATAATCTTACTAGGTGATAGTAAGAATCCCCTCTCCAAAAATGAGGATGTATTATGGTAGAACAATTGACATAATACTAGCCTGGTCCCGAACCCAATGGGATGGGTTATTTCATTAGGTTCCTCATTTATAGAGTTTAATTTGGTATACGGTTAGGTAGTGACCCTTAGAAAGTATACTGGAGGAAAACATTTTCGTGTATGCATATGATTGATTGGTAAAGGTGTTATCTTCATAACCATTATAGAGTCATATATCATATGATTGCAATGATGTCCTACATAAATAACAAAGTGTTGACAGGAATGATAATCTAGAACCATTACATAGTGAAATATATATCTTTTCCCACTAAGGGATATGTTATATTTAAAAGGGTTCATTATTTTGTTGGTATAAAATTTAATAAAAGTCCTTAATAAATTATTGTAAAACATGACCGTTATTAAATAAATAATTCTATTATAGAAAAATCGAATCATCTTCATCTACAAGAACATTGAGATCAATATTAAAAAATAGAAATATTAAAATAAAAACCTTCTTAGAGTAGAGTATAAACATAATAACTTTTTTGATATAGGGAAAATTATTCCATGGGTTATAGGAATAAAATCCCATGTTACTGAATATTGATTTTTTTAACAAGTGGATCATGATTTTTATAAGAAACATATAAAGACTTTCCTTAGGTTTCTAAACTATTACATGAAAAATAGTATATAGAATTGTAGTCTCTTATTATAAACTCAATATGATATTATATAGTAGTGAATTAGTGAGACTGTATGTTTAATTTATGAATTGGTATGGATATGAAATTAATGTTATATTTAAAATGAAAAATTTTCTAATAAATTTGATTGAGATTAATAAAATTTTACTCTGATTCATAAATCTTTTAAGGATGGTTGAACCAGACAACTGATGTCTTGATTTTTTTATTTTTTTTAAAGGCACAATTATTTAAATGTTAAAATAATAGGAAGAAGGTTTTTTTGAAGTTCCAAATGATAATCGTTCAATACATAATCAGGTGTTTTGAAACCTAAAAGATGTTTCCTGAACGATAGACAATGTTCTTATATAACATAATCTCTCTATATTCCTGATGAGGTTTGGGAAACTCTAATTAGGGTGATTGTTCAGTGTTGAGGTTATATAAACAAATATTCTATTTTTAAATGGTTTATGATTCCAAATATATATATTAATTTTTTTCAGTATATATGACTTCCAAATCAAGATAATAATTTATGAAGCTTGTTGTTTTCATTCAAAGTTATTAGTAATTGTTTTTCTTATAGATATATAGAATTTAAAATAATATTTTAAGCTCAGATGAATCTTAATAAAGGATTCATATAGTGGTCTCACTCCCTTTATTTGAGAAGATAAATTTTTTTGATTACTAGTGAGTTATTTAGAATAATACAATATAATTGTTTTTAAATAAATGGTTAATGAATCATCAAAATATTTAACATGATTGAAAATAAGGTAAGGATAAAAGGACTTTTATTGATGATTGATGTGTTTTATCCATGTCATTTGTTAAAATATTAGGGAAAGAGTTCCCAATACCTGGAGTGTCATATTTTAACAAATAAAACATGATTTTTACAATACCGATCAAAATATGTAAAATACCATTTATGAAATGGGAGTTATAGTGGGGTTTTAAGGATTAATTAAAACATAATAAACACATAAAATAATAAATAGAATCCATTATTTTTATGATATACCATTATTGAAATCAAAACTAGGAAAATATAAAATAAACAACACTATGTAAATTTAACTGTAGAATTGTTTCTATAAACATCATCATAGTGAGCTACTACAAAACATGCATCTAACTACACTGGCCTTTGTCAACACTAGAAGAAAGTGTTGATAAAGGTTACCTTTATCAGCATTATAACATTTTCTGAATAAATGCTACATATTATCAGTGCTTTTTTAGCATGGATAAATGTTACCCCTTATCAATTTTTTTTAATGTTGATAAAGTGAAACATTTCTCAACGATTTTATTTATTGCTAATAAAAGGTACCTATTATTAGTGCTTTATTTTTAGCAATGATATAGGCTACATTTTATTAACACATTGATTTTAGCACTGATAATGGGTTCCATTATCAATTATTTTAAATTTCTGATAAAGTAATTGAAAAACATAAAAGAATTAAATAAATAAAAAATAAAAATAAGTTTTTAAAAGAATTATTAAAAAAAATTAATTAATATTAATTAATAAATAATATTAAATTTATTATAATAAATATAAATTATAAATAAAAAAATAGTATATATTAAATATATAAATATATGTAAAATAAAAACAAAAGAATAAAAATTAAAAACAAGTAAATTAAGAAAAATAGGAAACATTTTATTAATAAAATAAATATTGATAATATTAAAAAAAATATTAATTTAATATATAGATAGTATGAAGGTATATAAATCTGATTTATAAAATACAAGATATTTGTAATTTATGTTAAATAGTGTTATATTTAGTGAATAATGGTTTACAATTAAATATTAATATGAATTAAAAATACTGACTAATTGCATTGAGTAATGGACATAATTGAATGTTATTTTGATTTTTAATTTTAACTCATAAAAAATCTATTATAATTATTTCACTTTTATATACACCATTAATGCATTTTTATATATAATGAAGATACACAAATATTTAGTTAATTAATGAAATATTATAAAGAAACACATAAACATAATATTTATATAATTTATTCAAATTCTAATATTCCTTTTAGATTTTCATTATAACATGATACATTTAATTTTTCATGTCTTTAATGAAGAAATTTTATTTATTAATATTTAATTTTAGTATAGTTAGTTATTAATTCCATTTCAGTATTTTTTTTGGCAATTCAATAAATTGTTTTACTTCTTTTTATATATTTATTTACAATATTTTAATATTTTAAATATGTATTCATATTTATTTCAATATATATACTCATTTTATCAATAATTTATTTTAAATTAACAATATATATATATATATTCAATATTTTTAAAGTGTACTCATTCTTAATTATTCAATTTCAGACAATATTAACAAACATTCACTTAAGATGAAATATTCATTCATATTATTATAAAAATATTTTTAAATAAATATTTATAAAAAATATATTTATACATTTATATTGACTATATTTATAATTTTTTATATTTATAATTATAAACAATTAAATATTATTTTTTAAAAATTGATTTAAATAATTATAAATTTATAATTCAATAAATTCCAATAATTATATAATTATAAATATTTATTAAAACAATCAAAATATTTACAATATTTATATATATATATTTATTAAATATAAATATATAAATTTATATTAATATATATTAATATATAAATATAAAAATATTATTTTCGAAGAATATATTTATTTAATTGTAAATAAATAATTATATATTTGAATAATTTTAAAAATTCAATAAATATATTTAAAAAATGAATATATTTATAAATATATATATTAATTATATATATATATATATATATATATATTTTATTATTTATAATTATAACTATAAATCCTTTATTAGCGCTTAAGCAAAAAGCCCAGAAAAAAGGCGTCTTTATCTGTTTTAAAACCTTATCACCGAAAAAGATGGATTTTATCAACACTTTCTTAGTGCTGATAAATCCCTATATTTATCTGTGCTAGAAAAGAACTGATAAAGATTTTTTTATAAGTTCATATTAACATAACGCTGAAAAAAGGGATCGTTATCGACCCTTTTTTTTGATGCATTGATAAATGTGTCCTCATCTTTTAAAAAACCCTAACTAGTCTTGAAAAATTCGTGAGATCCCAAGTTTTTCAAGGAATCCACCTACTGTCTTGGATCCTCCTTGTTGAATCGAAGATCGAATCAAGACATGAATTAATGATCATACAATTACGAAGTTCGAATTCTTGGATCGAAATATTCATGGGTTGAACTAATCCAAGGCTTAAATTAATTATAGGTTTGGTGATTTTTCTACCTTCTCTTAGGTGATTCGATAATTACAACCAAGGTATGTTATTTCCTCCTCCTCACTTATTGATTTCTTTTTTGGTGAAATATCTTTTCATTTTTTATCATCATACATTTTTTATACATTATACAACTATTTATTATCACACTATAGTTTGAAAAACTATTCCCATACAAATTTTTCTCGAATATGATACATTTTAGTGCCAATATACAGAATGACTAAGTTACCACCAAATATGTAAAATGGGGTTCTATTCATTCATTCATCCTCATAGATGTGAATGCCAATGGTTATTCTACTCAGTTAGGAGACTCCTCATAACATTAAAAATATAAAATACTAGTTCTAATGAACATATTATAATAATGCACTAGTTCCTTACCAGGGATCAACCTTCAAAGGAGGTTAGTTTTATGATATTTATCATTTCTATTGAGTGTTAATTAGGTTGGGAAAACACATTAAGACAAAAAATTAAACACTTATATGGGAAATCCAACGAGAATTGATCATTGTTTCTTATATAACTATTTTCATAAATGGATGAAATAGGTGAAACACAATACATATGATATTAGTATAATTATAAATGTTTGATATGAAATACTTATCACAATGCCTTGATTTATACTTTTAGGGTCTATATATATCATAGTGAATAAACTCCAAGGGCTATTCGACTTTTATCTCTAATTTGTTATTTTAATTATTAAAAAACTCTCCATTCTAATTACTAATAACATCCATCAGTTTGATATTTTTATCATAAAAAATCTCAACCCACCATTTTTTGACAATATTTAAATATCTAATTGTGTAATATTATAAATTTTAACTACCACAAATTAATTTCCTCTTTCAAAAACAATTTCTATAAATTTTTATTGACCCCAAATTAGAATATGGTTAATCTAGTTTTCTATACTATTACAAAAATATGGAAATATTTGAAATTATAACCCCCTCATTAATACATGTTAAACATAACATCATTTCCCTCATCACATATCTTATAATATATATATATATATATATATATATATATATATATATTAATTTACTCCTTCTAAAAACATTTCATTCATTAAAGGTTTCTTTTATTTCCATCATCTATTAAATGAAATAATGTTTACTTGAGATATCCACCATTTTCGATATACCAATATCCCTTTTAACATTTCATAAAACATTAATTACATCAATTTACCTATCATGTTTTATGAAATCTAGTATCTAATATAAAAGGAAATTTGTTTTTGGTAATCCATTAGTGTGACATGAATAATAAATTCCTATAAAATTCCATTATTTTGTAAATATTAAATCTATAATTCATTATTTACATTTATCTATGTTGTTGTAAAATATTAAGAATCCTTCACACAACTATTTAATTTGTCACATGTTTAATAGAGTTCATTTAATCATTTAATTTCATCAACCAATATTACTTATAAAGATTCAAATCACTTTGAAACAAAATTTATTAGAGTGGGTTATCTTCACATTTACATAAAAACTCTATATATTCCATTATTACTTTTATGTTTTTCATTATGCCAATAATTTTTTACTATGTTCCCAAAATCACCATAGAACCCATAATGGACATGAAAATGAAATTTTTATATAATCATATCTTTTTGACTACATGAATAAAGTCATATTTTCAACTATTATAGAAATAATTATTCAATCAATTTATCAATTATTAATTTTGATATGTTTAAGAAATTTATCGATATTAGGGATATTCTTTTACTAAATTAATTTTTTTCCATTCCTTATCAATTTATAATTGAAATTGATATTATAATTTTGATTTATTTTTAAATATTTGATATACCATTAATGTTAAATGTAATAATTTTATAGGATAATATATTAAATGTCCTAAAAATAATGGAGGTTACCAAATTAAATATATGTTGGAATAATTATTATATATTATTTTTAGGTATTCATCATTTTACATTAGTATGTTTTGGTTCCACACCAAAGAATCTATAATTAACATCATTGTTTATGAAGTAACTATTAATTTATAAAAATTATTTATCAAAACATTTATATATCTTCTTGTTGATAGAATAAGAGTATATTATTCTCTTTTTATCATATTTTGGTTTCTTATAACTCTATAATTTCTTATCTTATATTTTCATTTGTTTGGGGTATTATTGAAAGGAATGATGGACAATTTTAACAGAGGTCGGGATAGACTTTGTTATAAGATTGAAAGTATTAAAAGTGGGACATCTTATATATATATATAGAATTTATATAGGCCTGAAGTATTCAAATATCATAACATGTCCGTGCCACGACCCCTTAAATCACAAACAAGAATGTATTTTCCCCCAAATATCACCTTAAATAGGCCACAAGTTAATAACTCGTTCCAATAGGATAATTTTCAAAAATGGGAGGCATTACCTATTTTATAGAAAAAAAATTAAGTATAACTGTCAACCTCATTAACTTTAGATTCCAATTAGTTAGTATTTAAATTTGTTTCTTGAAACCCACCACAATCTCTTTTACATTTATTGTTCTAATCTTAGAAGTATTCATCTCAAGGATGAATACTACTTTGATTATTTCATGCAACATAGATGCAATGAAAAAAGAGATTGATGATGAGTTTCAAACAAAAAAAATTCAATGATAAATATTTTCGAGATGAGATGATGGGGATAAAAGTTGTCCATAACATTCACCTATGGCCGTATTCAGAGGAAAAAACTTTCCATATTGGAGTAAAAAATTTCTTAATTTCAATTACCAATTTTCATTGAAGAATATTTGTATTCTTTGAAACAATCGAATGTTGGGTTTAAATTATTAAAATTATCTTTAACTTTCACTTTGATTATGAATACCTTATGTGTATTCATTTTTTTATTTTACAAATTGAATATTTTATGAACCTAATATGATTGATTTGAATTTAAAAATGGATTCATTCTAGTCATTTTAAAAATAATATAAATATTGAGTTAATGAATTCATCATGTTTTTAATATAGAATGCATATGACCATTATAAAATCATTTTTCTATGTTGATATTGTATTTATTGAATGAAAATCGGTCTGGATGAGTTGGAAGAATATTTTATTTGACGTAGAATAGATCACCTTTATAAATGTTGAACTAAACACGGGGAATGATTAACCTACACACAAATTATTATGATACTGTAGTTTACGGATTATTTGATAAGGATAGTAATGTCAATGATAATGGGGATCGAATGGGATCAATGAAAATGGAAATTGAAGATGTCCTTTGTGATTCCCCAATGATTTTTTTTAATTTAACTATCTATAATAAGAGGAAATTTTATAATAGTTGTACAAAATACACATCACTGTCAGCTGTATCGAAGATACATAATTTGAAATCTAGAAGTAGATGGAGTAACAAATATTTTAGGGAACTACTTGGTCTGCTGAATGATACACTATAAGTATAAAATAAACTACACTGTTGAGCGCTACATGAATTCTATGTTCAATGAGCATGTTATATAAAAAACTAAATTCTATTCCAGATAATTTCATATTTTTCCACCAAGACCATGAATCAGTAATAAAATTTTCATAGTGTTTTGTGGATCGATACAAGAAAAATGAGTCAAGTACTCTAATACTTTTGTGGTACTTTCCTATTGCTCAATTTTTCAGAATACTATATGGTTGTTTAGAAACCCAAAAAAAATTGACATAGAATGTATATAAATGGATAAAAAATGGACCCTACATCATATAGCAGATCCTCCTCTATAGATTAAAATTGATTACAAGTATGAGAAGTTTATAAATGAGTTGAGATAATTTTGTATTGCATTATCTATATAAGGAATAAATATATCATGTGTATAGATTAGTACTAGTACTAAATGTTATATCATTTTGGCAAATTTTAACTTTCCATTATTTTCGTGAATGAAGAACAAATACATTATGTTATCTATACATATATATGGAACAAAGAATCTTAGTAATGATATTGAAGTGTATTTGGATCCATTGGTCGATGATCTAAAATTGATTTTGGATTATTGTTTTATAATTTCATATGATCATATAACTGAAGAATTCACATTTTGGCTCATGTTGTTTGAGATGATAAATAAAATGCCTATTAGAAAACTTATCAGGATTTAACATTAAAGGAATGTTGAGGTGTCTCATTTGTGATGGATTAACACACTCAGTTTGGTTGAAACATTCCTCAAAGAATACGTTGTTGGGACAAAAGTTTTTTTACCTCAATGACATAAATACTGATCCTAGAAAAAACATTCAATGGGAATATCGATCAAGGTAAAACACTATCTCCCATGAAAGGAGTTATACTAATAGATAAACTCAATGTTATTGCTACAATTTTCAATAAAAAAATTCAAAAAATGCTAAAATAACAGGTTGGATAAAGAGATAATTTTTCTATGAATTAACGTATTGGAATTATTTTTACATTAAGCATTTTCTAGAATGAATTCATGTGGAAAATAATTTATTTGATAGTGTTATTGTCACATTAAAAAATGTTTCTAGAATAATGGATGATGGAATTAAAGATAGTTTGGATATGATTGACATGGGGATAAGAAAATTCACATCCCCTTGCAAATTATACTCTATCTCGATATTAAAAATTGAAAATTTACCTTTTCTGTAATAGTGTAAAAGTTTTATAGGGGTATTTATAAAATCTCAATATTTTCATGTCAATGAATAATTTGAAGTTACAAGGACATAAATTGCATGAACATCATGTATTGATAAAATATTTGTTGCATGTTTCATTCTATCTATTTATTCTAAAAAATTTATGATATACATTAACCAGTCTCCAATTCCATTTTAAAGCCATATGAAATCAATTTATAGACCCGATAAAGTTTAAATAATGAATAAGGATTTTGAAGTCATATGATGTTAATTAGATAAGTTATTTCCTCTCTTGTTATTTGATATAATGGTATGCATGATGGTTCAATAGGTTATAAAAGTTCAACTATGTGGTACTATCCATTATATTTGGATATACCCCATTGAAGGATATATAATTATTTTGAAAGGGTATATCAAGAATACAATTCTTTTGGAATAGTTTATTTAAAATGATATATTGTTGAAGAAGTTGTTGAATTATATATTGATTTCATACTAGATGTTAATAGATTTGGTCTCCGAAATTAGCATCATAATGAATTCTTTATGGTCGAAGGGATTTTTTGAAGAGATGTTGTACTGATTGCATTAACAGATAGGGATCAAGTACAAAATTTAATTTTACATAATGGTAAAGATGATGATCCATACAATGAATCCAAATTTTTTTTCCATAGAGTCTTAAATCTATAAATCTGTGAATAATGGATATCAAACACACAAAATCAATAGTTTATCGGATGATTTCAAGATCATATTAATAAGGATTTATCTGAGAATCTAAATTCAATTGATGTACAACTTCAAAGGATATCTAGAAGACCGAATGAAAATGTTATATCTTATACTGATTTGTTTTCAATTGTAATACATTTTGGAAGATACATCAAAATGAATGCAATATGATGTAAAATAGTAGTGTTTTTCTTTTTGTGGACGAAATTCAAAAATCTAGTCCTAAGGATATAAATCTATTTTATGAAAATATGTGATTATTTTTCATTATTGAAAATATATACGAGTTGTATAATAAAATATTTCATGTTCATATTTTACAGTACAAATGGGTTGACAATATTTCTTCACTAAAAGGTGATAAAATAGGATTCAAGAAGGTGAATTTCATTGGGGAAAGGAAAAAAGTTCAGTTCTTCATAATGGAATCACATGCAATGTATGTATTTTAGGTATCAGTTCCAGAAAACAATAATTGGTCAATTTTCTTGATGGAATCTAAAAAATTGTTGGGTTAGATTAAAATTAAATCTAGAATGACCATTTTATTGGGAGGTCATGAGTAGTTCATCCTGAACATAATATAGAAAATATCTTGTATGTTATAGGGGACCATAATGAGATGATTGGATTCATAATAGAAGAATAAAATAACTCAATCCTTTAAAAAAAGAAACATAGTTCAATGATAAGGTAATGTCATTTTTTAATATATTATGTTTTCTATCATAATATTATCTGTTATCTAAGGAATTTAAAAAATATAAATTAAATGATTGATTACCATTATAGACAATGTCATCTGTATATAATGATGTTATAAATCCAATATAAGAATAGAATATAATGATGAAAACACCTTAGGAATATGTAATGGTAATGTTATTATATACATTCTTTTATTAAAAAAAATATATAATGAGATGTTTATGTAATTATATTTATAACTTATAGAGTTCATTTATTTAAAAATTGTTTTGTCCAACATTCATGTCTTTTTACACCAAAACATCCAAAAACTTCTTCTTCCACAAAACCATTTCACCCATGTTGTGTTGGGATTTTTCACTTTTCATCAAGTTCACTTCACTACATTTACAAGAAGAGTAATGATTCAACCTCTACTCAGTCAAAAAGGTAATATCAATTATTAAATAATAAAATCCTTCTCCACAATGTTAATTTATTGTTTCATATTTATGTTTAATTAATTTAGTTCTAGTATTACTCATAGAATAATCTGTTTCTTATATCGGTGGATTCCATTATTCAAGTTGGGTTATTTTTTTGAAACTTCTCATTATTATTATAGAATGGAATTTAATGCTGCAACTGATATAATTATAATATGTAAGTTGGTCTAGAATTCGTACATCCATTATAAAAAGGTGAATTCCTACCACTTATTTAATATTTTTTTCATCATTTTATCATATATTTATAAGTAAATTTTCTTTTTATTTTTATATAATAAATAATTTTTTTCATGGAACTTTTGGTAAGGTGTATTTTTTTCAACTATCAACTACAAGACACAATGGAGTAAACATGTTCCTTTTTTCCAATGTTACCATGATTTCCATTTCGTTCCTTTTTAAAATAACAACACTATATATTTAGTCAATATATAGTGTTGGAAGATCAATAATTAAATGATATTGAAATCATGGTAACATTGGAATTTGGGATTCTTTTGAGACTTTGTGATGTCTAGGAATCAACGTCACCTCAACATGACACATGATGTGACTAGTTTGACTCCATGTGTAAATTTTTAAAAAAATGACATTTGTCTTAGTAAAAAGATAACTAACATACTCTAAACTAGAAATAAGTGGTTTTATTTCTTAATACATTAGTAATATGATTGATAATTCAGTTATGATGGGTAGGAATAAATTTCACATCAATCTGATACAAGATGTGTTCGGTATCACTCCAAGTGTCGTTTATTTATTTAAAATTGATATTTTTGTTCAAAAACATTTACACAATGAAAACCAATAGAACACACTATAATTTCCACAATTAATTTTGAAATTTTTTCATAAATCATTTTTGATATGTAGGAATTAGTCTCATGTAAAACTGACATATGAGGAAAATATCAAGACTCATTGTTCATGTTTCCATTTTAAGAAGACATTTTAGTAAATAAAAAAAGTGATGTTCCCAAAAACCAATAAACCACATTCATATTGGTTTTATAATTAAAAAAATATATGTATAATTCCACTATGAGATATAGGAAACATTGAAAACTAAATATGACAAATGAAGTGATTGGTATAACTCCAAATGCATCTATTTATATAAAATTGAAAATAATATTAGTATGAAAGAAAAATAACACAATAAAAACCAATAAATCACATTTTGATTATTTTTTTACTTTATTCAAATGATCCATCGGTCATTTTTGAGGTTTATGAATCATTCCAACCTTAATTTGATACATGATGAGCCTTCTATGACTCAAATGTTTTATTTTCAGATTTAAATAGAAAATTTATTTCAAAAATATTTATTCACTAAAAACCAAAAAAAGAAAAATATATTGTCATGAAAATTTATCAAAATGATTCCTAAGTCATATGTGGTGTGTATTAATTACTCAAAAATCATACAAATACATGATGTGACCATTGTGGATCAAAGTGTGTGTAAACAGTTTAAAGTCACATTTTAATAAAAAGAAAACTGACATACTCAAAATTTATAAAACACATTCATGTTGTTTTTATAATTTAGGAAAATGATAAATAAGTCATTTGGAACATGTTAGAATAATCCCCAACTCAATCTGATGCATGGGGTGACTTGTATGACTCAAGGTGCTACCTTTTTATTTAAAATTAACATAAATTTTATTAAAAAACGTACATATTCAAAATGAGAAAACACATTCATAATTTTTTTTATAATTTATTAAAATGATTCATATATCATTTTTATGTTTAAAAATCAATAGTATGTTAATCTGATAAACTTTGTACCAAATATAACTCAAATTGTCTATTATCTATTTAAAATTGACTTTTTAGTTCAATAACTATCACTTAATGAAAACTAAGAAAACACACATAGATTTTATTGATATTTTTTGAAAATGATTCATAAATCATTTTTGACGTGTCATAATAAATATAAAATCAAATCGACACATGATGTGGTCAGTATGACTCAAGGGCCATGTTTCCATTTTAAAATAGATTTTTTTTGTAAAAAAATACTTTTGATGTACTCAAAATTGAGAAAGTATTTCTAGATTATTTTGATAATAGGAAAAATATCCATATGTCATTTGGGGTATATAGGAATCCGACTCATTTCAATCCAACGTATGGTGTGACTGGTATGACTCAAAGTGATTCTTTTATTTAAAATTGACATTAACTATACTAAAAAACTAACAAAGTCAAAAGCACGAAAACAAAATCGGAATATTTTTAATTTCTATAAAAATAGTCCAAAAGTCATTTTTGATGTATATGAATCAACCTTACCCCATTCTAATACAACATGTTCCCAATATAACCGATAATGTTTGTTAATAGTTTTGAATAAAAATTTTAGTTCAAAAAATGTCACTCAATGAAATCTATAAAAACATACTCAAATTGTATCTTTAATTTAGGGAATTGATTAATAAGTGAATTTAAAATTTATGAATAATTCACACATTATACAGACCCACGATGTGGCCATTATGTCCCAAATTTCATGTTTCTAGTTTAAAATTACATTTTAGTTTAAAATAAATGTGACATACCTAAAACTGATAAAACTCTTTCATAATATTTTTATAATTTAAGAATATGTTCCATAAATCATTTTTGAGATGTAGGAATAAGCCTCACCTCAATCAGATGCATGTTGTGACCAGTATGACTCCATGTGCATCATTTTATTTGAAATTGACATTAATTTTTTTAAAAGGACAACTTACACACTCGAAAATAATAAGACACATTTATATTGATATGATAATTTAGTAAAATGAACTAGTATTAATTTGATAATTTTAGGAATAAATTGTACCTCAATATGATACATGATGTTCATAGTATGACTCAATGTTTCACTTATCAGATTAAAATTGAAATTTTAGTTCAAAAAGTGTCACTCACTCAAAAAATGAGAAAAATATGCACATATTATGTTGATAATTTATAAAACAATTAATAATTAATTTATTATTTGTAGGAATTAGTCTCATGTCAAAACGAAATAGGATGTGACAGATATGACACAATGTGTGCATTTCTAGTATAAAATTATATTTTAGTATAAAATAAAAGTTACATATTCAAAAGTAAGAAAACAGATTCATAATGTTTTGATACTTTTGGAAAATGATCCATATTTTATTTAGGATGTTTAAGAATAATCGTATCCTCAATATAATGCATGGTGAAACCTGTATGGCTCAAAGAGTTTATTTTTATTTAAAATTGAATTTAATTTTAGTAAAAATGACAACTAACATACTCAAAACCATGGATAATCATTCTTATTATTTTGAAACATTATCAAAATGATCAATAAATCATTTATGATGTGTACGAATCATCCAAACTTCAATCTGATATAGGATATGCCAAGTTTGAATCAAAGTACCCATTATCAGTTTAAAGTAGACATTTTAGTTCAAAAAGTGTCACTCACTTGAAACTGATAAAAGATGCTCAGATTTTATTAATAATATAAGAAAAATATTATTAATTCATTTATGATGTTTAAGAATAATTATTATATCAAACCGACACATGGTGTGATTAGTTTGACTCAATGTGTATGTTTCCACATTAAAATGACATTTTAGTGAAAAAGACAATTGACATAATCGAAACCTGGGAAATACATTCAGACTGATTTGATACATTATGAATATGACAAATTATTAATTTTGGATGCATGTTAATCATCTAAACCTTAATCTGAGACATGGTTCTATTGATATAACTCAATGTGATTCTTTTTTACTTAAAGTTGACATTAATTTCAGTAAGAAAGACAACTGACATACTCAAAATTGAGAAAACACATTCCTATTATTTTTATAATTTTGCAAAATGATCCATAAGTCATTTTGGATGTCTAAGAATTATCTTCACATCCATATGATACATGGTGTTCTGGATTTGACTCAAAGATCCCTTTATGAGTTTAAAATTGACATTTTAGTTTAAAAATAGTCACTCATTCAAAATCAAGAAAACAAAATCAATTTTATTTGATAATATAGTAAAATTATTCATAATTAATTTAAGATGATTTGGAATCAATATCATATAAAACTAACACATGATGAAATCGGTATGACTCAAAGTTCTTGTTTTCAGTTTAAAATGACATTTTAGTGTAAAGGATATGTGTTGTGATCCAAACTGGGCAACCACATTCAAATTGTTTTGAATATTTGGGAAAATGATCTATAAGTAATTTGGTAATAATTAATAATGCCTCAAATTGTCGCAGGGTGTGACCATTATGACTTCAAGTTTATATTTTCTATATATTAGTGTCTTTTAGGTTTAAAATCCCATCACATTGCCAAAATTATGAAAACCGGACTAGATTGTTTTCTCATCATTCTATCATCTATTAATTAATTAATTTACATATAATATTTATCTTATACTTATTTTTTTAACTTTTAACATAGATAATTCTTGAATATGATTAAATATGGTGTGACATGAAAGAATCAACCACAACTCAGTCCAATACAAAGTGTTCTTGGTATGACTCAATGTTTTGTATAAAATTAACAATTTCTATGTAATTTTATTTTTTATATTATTACTGAAATAAGAATTTTTTTTACACATATGTGTAATTTTTCTAAAGCATGGGTGGTTTATTTTGAAATATCCTGATATGAGGTCTTGGTCAAAATATAAAAGAACATTGTTGTTTTTGTATGTGTGTTATAATATATACATACACATGTGATTATATAAACTAATGTTTGAAATGTCTACAATTTATATATTTTAATAGTATTTGTGTTGTAAATTTTAGTTCATTTAAATTACATATTTGTACTGGATTTTTCTAATTTATGGTGGTGTTTCTGGTCCTACAGTGTAATGTCACAACATACTACAGTATTCCCCTTTATCTGTTCTTTTACAAGAACAGAAATAGTGGTAGTTTTTCTACTAATCTACAACAAATGATAAAGGGTACCATTATCAACACATCTAAAAGCACTGATAAAGGACCAATTTATATAGTCTAAACAAAAGCGCAGATAAATTTGGTCTTTTATCAGTATTTTTTATTGCTGATAAAATCCTTGGGATTTTAATTATGTTTTGGTAGTAAGTTCTTCTCTATTGTCGATAATGGAAATTTTTAATGTTGTTAAAGGCCTCTATTGTTATAGTGATGATTTTATAAAGATCATTCAGAGGTAGTCAAATGAATCCCTCCTATATTATTTATCCACATGATGACATGAATGACCCAACATTAAGGTGGGATTCTACCCATAACCATGATATATTAGTATCTCCCGCAAGAAAAGGTAGAGGTAGAAAGATATCCTAGGAGAATCGGAAGGAATCACATAATAATATTTCACAATCATTTTCCTGGTGGGTTTCTTCATATATATGTCCTTGGTAAATTCCAATTTGATATTATATTAACCAATTCATTGCAAGGAACAAGATGAATAAATGGAAAATTCAATATACTTACCATTTAAATATATCCCTTGATTCTCCTTATATATCATCTTTTGAATTATTTAATGAAAGAAAATGTTTAAGAATAATTTGAATTTTAATATTTAAAATTGGACTACCTTAATGTTTCATAGGTCTATAAAATGAATCTTACGAAATTTAATATTGAATTTTGATTTATCCGGTCATTCAATATGACTTTCATAGTTAGGATTCATGATTTATTATATCATTCCTTTATGATATTCCTTATCATACCATATGATTTAACCATAGTATATAACATTCTTGAAGGATGCAAGGAATATCTTATTTAAGATATCACTTAAACTAAATCCTCTTAGAATTTATATAATTTAACATTATATAAATTGATATTTAATATATACTTTAATTATATGAAAAATCCTTTTATAAATATTCTACAATGATTTTGGAAAGCAATCATCAACATCACCTTCCATCACATCATTTATAATACCATGTAAATTAGCATCCAAAACTCTATTTTTATAAACTCTAAAAAAACCATTCGGAAGATCTTTGAGTCAAAATAAATCCTCATCTAGTTAACAACAAAATATGACCCCATGATTTTTTATATCCTCGAAAACAAATATAAATTCCTAAATTCATAAATTTAATTAAATATAATCTTATAGAAAAGAATCAATTATAGTTATTTTAAAAATCCATATTGTGTGATCTCTATCGAACACATGTATCATTATACATATGTTCACCAAATTTATATTATGTGTGCTTGAATTTGTATAATATCCATTTGTCTAAGACATTAGGAAACCATGTGACATAGATATGTTAAACGTGTATTTCTACACATACATTCATGAATCTTTGAGTATAGATCGTCCAAGTTAATGAATACATAAAATGTAATTTAATTTTCTGGATGATCACTTCACATTCTCCCCATTAGATAGATAAAAACATCATATGTAATACTTAGGTATAGTTTTGTACATTTTATGTATATCTCAGTCAAGGTCCCAGATGTCATAGTCTTCAATGAGTGGATATGTCGCATCTTAGTAATGCTCCAACTGATGACATGATTTATAATATTCTCAACCTCCCACAAATTTTCTAAGACATGAAGCTTATGTAAGAAATGTATCAAATAATAAAGGTTCTCATTCTAGGTATCACCTTATCCATATGTATTTTTTACTATAATTATAGACCATTAACCCCTAGTATAAAAAAATATATTAAACGAGACTAAATGTGGTGTACATAATGGGTTATCTAGAACAAAAAACATATTTTATCATCGTAATCATATTTTTTATCCCTATACAATTTTCCTACCCATTTTAATATTAAAATTTTATTATAGCATATAATAATCTATGATGACCATTGGTTAGGGATAAATCAATGTTTTATAGGTTAGGTATCATTTCAATTAATTATATATATAAATTCTACAAGCATGAAATATTTAAAAAGTGTTTATTGAATTATTTATAACATGATACATTTTATATTCATAATCATCATTTAGAATAATTTAATAAACTATCCATAATCTATTATAAAATACACCCCAAATGTTAAACTTTCAGATTAGCCTTATGTTTTTTGAACATATATGGGTTTTTTACTCATTACTTATCTATATAGTTCTTGTCACACCTATATATGACCATATAATAAAATCCTACAATAAATATCTTTAGGGAGTAACATATATTAAAAAACAGATTTTGAATCATTTTTAGAATTATGAATCATATTTCTAATGTTAATCACCTTAAAAAATGATTTTACCGTCATTAATTCACAATATCAAATGTTATGATGTTAAAAAATTCCGTTGTCTAATTTGAACTCTTCATAATATCGTTATAATCACTATTATTATAACCCTATCCATCAAGAATTTTTATGAGATAATTTTCTTAATAAAATGTTACTCTTTACATTATTATTTACCGACACTACTTAAAACCCTATAGAATTGAAAATGATATTAACCTTGTGTTTTGGTTAGTACAGTATTTTAATTTTTAACATTGAACATATCAATGTCCAAACATACTCTCACCATCCTATTAAAAAATTTATCATCTTCTAAATATACTGATAATATAAAAAAATTCTTTTTCCATATGAAATAAATCATATATCATATTAGTATGAATATTTAATAAATGAATAATTATATATATCTCACTTATTACATTCAATGTATTTATGAAATTAATCATTCATTAGAATATTATGAATAAAATAGCTTATGTATTTTAACCACCATATCATGTTTTTTTATAACAAATGTCTCTTAACAAATAACTTATCATATCAAATAATAAAAATGATCTAATTATAAAAATTATTTATTTAGATCCATAAAATATTGATATATTCATTTCCATTACAAATAATTATTCAAATACTCTTTTATAAACATTTATTATGTGGACTACAATATATATTAACTAATCCCTTGATATTAAAATATTTTGTATTTAAAACATCTTAAAAATATACATTTTTTTATATTCCCTTAAAACCAATAGAATTCATTTCTATAAAACTAATACCTAAATTTTTTTTTCTATATATTTTTTTAAAATCATTCATTTATCGTACACAATTTTTTAATATGGAACTAATTCCCCCAACTCTATCTTTATTTTTGAATGACATTTAATTGATACTCCAAGAAACAATGTGGTATTTTATAACTTATACTTATTCTTCATTTTGAAATTTTACCAAATTGTACTATCTATATAACACTACAACATGGAAATCACATTACCTATTTCAATTATTCATAATAATTTGAGAAAATAGTGTAAAAATTTATTCGACTCAATCACATTTTCAAAACAATTCTATCAACGAAAACAGAATGAATTACATAGCCAGAATAACCATTAAATAAACATTTACTTTCTTTAAGTCACTAACATGCTCAACAATATTGAGAACATTAGTGGATAATAAATATAACTTATTCATATTTGATAAAATTTCAGTGAATCCATGATTTAATCATTATATTCAACTCAAATAATCTATATTCTTTTGTGTATATACATCAAATTTTTGTCATGTAAGAGAATATTTTACTAATACATAGAATTTTCATAATTAAGAAAATTTATTATGTTTTTACATCCTAAGGATTTAATAATTTTAATATTTAACTTTTCATGGATTGATCTCAAATTCATGTTAATATTATTGGTATTATTTTATCTATAAGAGAATATTTTATCAAATAAGTATCATTTTTACATTAATTTTGTAAGGAATTTTATTAAAAGTTCTCCCACTAAAATGATAATCCCTTTAAAATACCTCATATACATTTGTGGCCAATGTTTAATATTTAATAATTAATATCACTGTTTAAGAATATAAATAATACATCACTATATATAGTATAAAATTATGAAAATCATATCATATATAAATCTTGGATAGTTGATTGTATTATTCTTCATTAAATCCTTTAGAAATATTATCTAAACAAATTTCTCTTGTATCCTAACAGTTACGATTTCAAAAATCTATGTAACAAAATAAAAACATAAATAATTTGGAACTAAATAATTGGTATCACCAAATTATTTACATACCTAACATAAGATAATCAATGGGTACGAAGATTTGTCATGTCCAACCTGGTTGGATGATTGTGGGATTAATGAGTGTCACATTGAAAAGAATATAATACTAGTTATTTTAATGGGATTTTATCTCACAACTTCATATAATGTAATTCTATTTATATGTATTCCGACTCTAATAATTTAATTTGTAATCATATTCCTCCACTAAATCAATATGTTCTATCCAAATTGATGTGTAACTCTTTGCATAACTTATGGCTTCTGTTACTAACCCAAATTAAAATATATCAACAATTATAAATATTTAAATGAATACCATACATAATGTACATGAAACCCTTTCTCTAAAACGGTGAAAATCATGTGAAATCAATAATCTTTACAAGAGTAATATTGAAGGAAAAAATAGATAATCCTCAATTTTCTATATAATGTATAAGCCTTTAGGCATGTGGGATGTCTGACACAATTTCCATCTATAAAGGATACATTACTAAAGAGGGAACTTAATCCCATGAAGATTAGAACACCAAATAAGGTTAGGAAATAATTAACTACTTAATTCAGTCTTATAAGACTATACTAGAAAAGACATGGTATGAGAATGATAAATAAATTACCATACGTAGAATGTAACTCCATATATATATTTATAACAATTATTGAAGAAGTTTGGTTCTTTGAACTGAAACATACATCAATTGATAACTTAAAAAATATATTAATGGATACAATGTGGAATAAAATATATAATCATTAAATTTAAATAGGATAAAAAGTACTTAAAAAAAATTCATAAATGAGGTAATTACAAACAATATAATTTACCCATATATTGTGGACATTATATATTTAAAGAAATATAAAAACAGTTATATTAATTTAAAATATGAAGAATTAAATGTTATCAATTTTATTCCATTTACTTTAAATATAATATATTAAATGAAATATAAACATTTTATATTCCAATTTAATTATGTAAACAATATTCATAATGTAAATATCATATATTTTAAATTATTTCTAATTAGAACAAATCAATAATCAAAACAGATTTAGATATTGTTTAAATATTTTTTCAAATAATATTTAAAATTTAAAAATTTAAATCAAATTGTAAAAAAAATTCCTAATTTTAATATAAATTCTTTTCTATTTTGACTTATTTTTTAATTTATAAGAATTATTAAATTTTAACTTATTATTTCCATAAAAGTTTTTTATGTGTAAATAATAGTTCATTCCATATACATTTTATAAAATATATTTATTATTAATAATTAATATCATTGAATATTTATTTATTAAATCATTCATAAACAATTTATGGATTTATTATAAAATTTTTATGATTAAATAATTTATAAATACCACTATAAATTTATAAATATCCTAAAATACCTTTTATTCTAAATTATAAACATTATATAAACCATATTATCCACTTCATAATTGAAATATAGAAAATAGTTTTTTTCTTCTTATATCATATTTTGACGATTTACATAATATCGCATGGGGTGATAGAGAGGTCATAAAAAAAAAAGAACTTTGGTTTATCAACCATATTTTATTTCAGATAATCACACACCTAGTAATAATATAATATTACAAGACTTTGTATATGAATAATTGAGCCCCTATGACTATCATGACTTAGGAAATACTCTTGTGTGAAATTTAATGGGTAGGGATATCATATTTTACATGGTTCTATAATATCCCTAATATTATTTAATGAACTATTTTTCATCAATGGAATATCACCATCATAACACATGTTATCCATTATTATACACTACAATCTAATAAAAAATAGAAAGATTTCACTATTCCACTCTTAATGATATCCTATATCTTATGTTGTGATCTGATAACATATATTGGTATAACATATAATAAAATAGGACACAATTCAAATTATTAATAATATTAAATGATAAAGAATATGATAGTATTATGTTTTTATACATTTCCTCATTTTCTACATGATTTCAAGAAATAAAGATCACAGTAAACCTCTAATACCAAAGATGGGAGTATAAGGATTGTTTAACACATAATCAAATCAATATGAAACACATATTATCAAGATATTTCAAGATTTAAATGAAAAAAATGAAAATATAAATTGAAAAACATTATGCACCATACAATGTAGATATGTTAATGTAATATTGTAGATAATTGTTTACCGAGGATACCAAAGAGGCAGTTGAAGGACTCTATCCTCCATAGTGTATCCATAATCCAAAGTGTAGCACCCTTAATTTTGAGAGCGATTCTCCTCACACCCATGATATTCTGATACCTATCGTAGGAAAATGGTGAGAGAGAATGAGAGCATAAAAGAGTCATATGGAATCTGATAGAAGGATAAAAAATACCTTATCATGGTGGACACCTCCTTATATAATCCCTTTAGACTTTCCTAAATGATATTTCATTAACTTATGGATTAAAAAATGCATGATCAATATAAGTACTATTCAATGATTTATCATTTAAATATAACCCCCGATTCTCCATACATTTCAAAATTTCAAGTGTTTAATGATAGTTAATTTATAAGACTGATCATAATGTAAATAGTTAACATACGACATTGATATCATATTATAGGACTTATAAATGAATTTTACCAAACAAATCCTAGAATTATGATCTATCCAACCATATAATACGATAATCATTAGAAGAATACATGATATATTATATCATTTCCATATGATTTTCCATATCACACTATAAGACGTAGCCATAGTACATCATATACAAGAAAGTTTTATGGTATGTATATTTCATGTTAATAGTGTATTTGTTACATATTCTAACTAAAAAATAATTGTTTTTTCTTAAATATAATATATTTTTTGTATGATAACTAGATATTATAGAAGGAATATAATCTATATGATGCTAGTGAGATTATATTTACATTTCAAGTAGATCATATATTAAAAAAAAATATTATTCCAACCAAAATTAAAAGTGAATATCACATAATATCCTAAAATAGGCTAGGTTATGTCGATAATGTGAAATGTAAAATATATATTTTGTTACTGTAATTATATTAAAGTCACTTTATATCCTAAATGAGTTTATCATATGTTGGTAAATACTAATGTAAACTGATAGATTAATTATAAAATTTTCTCAAAGAAGGTTTTTATTGGAAAGTTCCATGGAAAGAGTGATAATATAAATAGTATTATAAATATAAAAAAGTTGTAAATAACATCATAACATTTGATGCTATAATGTAATTGAGTTTGAATACTATGTTCAATGAGTTAAAAATTAAAAAAATGTCTCTTAAGTATCATAATTATTCAAACTAACTTAATTGATATATGATAATAACATAAATAGTTTATTGGGTGGATTTTATTAGAAAGATACATAGAGATTTGGGTGTAATTACAATGAGATGTAATGAGTTTAACAATTCGATAAAATTATAGAAAAACATGCCTCTCTAATAGTCTATTATATGGTATATGATTATATGTGATCTTATTTATTGTTTTTATGTATTTAAGAATGAATTTTTAATATAATATTTATCATGCAATAAAAAGGCAGTAAAAACATTATCATTAATTCATGTCAGTTTCATATATTTTCTGAAATTTAATGAAAATTAACCTCTCAATGTAGGACATTGAGTTATCCCTAACTATTGTTTTTTCATTGAGTATTATTGGTTTTCATGAAATTTTATTGTTATAAATAGTAGTATTTCATATAGAGATATAGAATATAATCATATGACGCAAAATAAGTTTCTTGTGATGGTTGAACTAATTTATTTTCCTTATGGAGTGTCACACAGAATGACTTTTGATATTATTAGGGTCTATGTTTTATATTTAATCCTTTTATCAATGGTTTGAAATGTGTTTAACATGTCAACCTTCATACGTTGATACCTTTATTATGGAATCATGAGTATTTTCTAGTTAAGGGTTGTTATGTATATTGTTTATCTTTTCATAAATAGAGGCCTCACTGAGATGGGAGTTATATTCTCACATGAAAAGTATCAAATTTGAGCCCTTGATTTAAATAGACAGTGGAACTGTATGTTTATACAAAAATAAGGTACATGTGAGGTATTTATTTATTTTTATGATGTTAATTTTATGTTCTATTCCACTTAAAAGAATATTATGGGACACATTTATCATCCGAGTTAATCTATACTCAAAGAATAGAGATTATATGAGTGGCTATATGATATTGACATACTACTTCTCCTATGGCTACTTTATGTTCTAGAAAATGTGATTATGTGATTATGTGTAATTTTATATGATACAACTAGTAGATATATTTATGTTGGTATGTGTGTTTGATATAGATCATGAAATACCCCTTTTTTCTTTTAGTAGAATTAATGTTTTTCAAGAGGATACTATTTTCTTACATTTATATATTCAATAATTCATATAATTTTTTTGATTATAAAAAGGCATTTTTGGTCTCACATTATTGTTTTTTGAATGAGGAGAAATTTTATTAAACTTATAGAGAAGCCTCAATTGTGTTTTAGAGGAAATATAGAATAAATTATGGGTGTATTTTCAGAATTTGTTAAAAATGGTGTAACATGTGGTGAAAATGTATGGTAGATTTTATAGAAGTATTTTTGTATGATATATAAATGTTTTTTGGATATTATTTTTTTAGTTCATTATAATATATATAAAAAATACAGTGGATTCTATGTCTATGAGGTTTTTAACGAAAGTATTATATTGATGGAAATGTGCACTAAAATGACCGGGGTTACAATATTATGGTTTTTTTTGTCTATAAAAATGTAAGGACCCATAATTTCAATGTGGATATTTTATCCATTTTTCTTTTCTTTATAATTTATGGGTTTTGTGATTAATTTGATATTAAATTTTTATGAAATGATTTTCATTTCATAATAATTACATTGATAAGTAATTATGTATAATAAAATAAATATAATATCATTTTTTAAATCATAGTGAATATAATGGATATCTACCCATCATAAATATTTTTAAATAAAAAATTTAATTAATTATATTTGATTTGATATGTAAATATTTATTATAGATCATAATATATCATAATAACCATGCATATAATTGTTAAAAAAGAAAGAAATAATGTTATTATCCATGTAATAAACATTTCATAACATTAATTATATCATAATCATTATTTTGTTACTTCATATTGGAATAATAAAAATAAAAGGTAAATATTACACATAACAGAGGATAATATATAAAAATTATTTTCCCATAACACATAATATATAGATAGAATTATAATTTTGATAAACATGGTAAATATAAAAAATTAATATGAAATGAAATATATACATTGTATGAAAAAATTATTTTGAGTTATGATATAATGTTTCATAGTTTATTTGTTTATTACATGGATATTGAATATATTCTCAATATTTAATTATTAAGTGAGAACTTTATTAAATATTTATACATAATTTAAAATGATATACTTTTATAAAATCTTAACTGATTTTATGAAATTACTTGCGTTGTAGGAAATTATCTTTCATCTTGAAATCAAGATATAATAATAAAATATTTATCATATTTATATATTTTTTTGTAAAATTTATAATGTATTAATATATAACCATTGGTTTGTTGAATTTAATTCTTTTGAAAAAGGCTTATTAATCCTTTTGTCATAACTTATGTTATGAACCAACTAGATTACCATCTAAACTGATATGTGAGACAATTCTCCGTTAATAAGAAGATCATTACCGGTCTCCATGGGCTAGAAACGAGAAACTGGGTATTAAAAAGTATTCATGGGTAATGATTTCACCCTAAAAGTTTACAATAACAAATTAAAATGAAGAAACATCATCAGATATATATTAGTAAATACATATATATAATAGTACACAATGACACATAGAAAAATGAACACAAAACATAGAAAACAAAACCCACCTCTTGGGGGTCCATGACCACCCACCATATCCCAATTCACCGAGGCTTGAACCCAGAATGGACGAAGAAATCCCAAACACCTGCTATTATATCAAAAATGAAACAAAAACAAAAAGCTTTTGGTAGTGTGCAAGCTAAGGAGCACATGGGTATTTCACCAAATATTTTATGAAGTTAAATTAAAATTAAATTGAGATATGATAAAAGATGAGTAAAAATAATATATTATATTTTTTACTTTAAAAATAATGTTTTAAAAAATTGAAAATCATTTATCTAAATAAACCTATAAAACCGGCCATTTTACCATTTAAAAAAACATTTTCCAATGATGAATTGAAATCCATTTCACAATATAAAGTTAAATAATCTCGAAAATTGGTGTATATGAACCTAATTTTAAAAATGAACAAGATTTGATGCAATAGAGTCATAGTGCATCATAAAAATAAATGTACCAAGTAAGTCAACTATAGTGCCAAATTGTAAATATTGACAATATCATATATTGAGTATAAAGTATATAGATTTCAGGGATACAACCTATGTATTATAGTGTGTCCACATTATAATAGCTAATTAAATTACAATATAATAAATTTTCAGGCTTACATCTAGTCTCACAGTTCTCAAGAAAATGAGTTTCATGCACACACACTTTCCTAGCTACACATTTATAGCCTAGAATTTTCACATTCTCTATGGATCCACTAGAGTGGTTTGAGTTTGGTAGTGATAGAATATATGTATTCCATCCCATCAATCTGTCCAGGTTCCCATGACTAGTAAAAATATTTGAGTGATATAATCAAATTATTAGGAACACATTGGGATCTTTATCAGTTATGGATATTGTCCCTAAATCAATTCTCATTGTCACCCCTAATTCCATCAAAGTAAATAATCCATCTTCATCACCAAAAATAGTAAAAACAATAACTTTGAAAGATACAGAAATGGGTAATTACAGGAGGGGATCATCATAACTTGTAAATTGAAACATCCAAAATGTTTAAATCAATTAAAATACTTTTAAATAATTTTGGCAATAAAAAAATGTAACGAGACCCGCTTCCTTACCCAAATCATCATTATAATGCATAACAATCATTTAAAATATAATTTATTTTAAAGCATTCCTATATAATTTAAATTAAGTATTATGGTTCTAAAATCATGTAATACAATTTAAAACATAGGTTTACACCATATTTCAATACGAATAGATCATTTCATTCAAGTAACCAATGAGACCCCATTATATAACAAAGGTAAAATAAATCAAAGAGGGATATTGGACGTTAAATAAATTCAAGAATTCAGAAATATTTATAAAACATTAAATAGTTCAATTGATTCAATTCAAATCATGGAAATTTATTTTATAAATCAAAACTGAGGCCAATGCCTGCAATTGTACCAAAAAGAACATTTTAAAATATATTTAAATATGAATAAAATAAAACATTGTGTTAAAAAGTTTACAAAATAGTGATAAATATCCTAATTATAGCCATTAAATTTATTTCTTGTTCAATTTAAAGATAATTTGGTCAAAGATTCATTTATATATTATTCCATGGATATGAATCATAAAATATGTTCTAGAAATTAATGAATACCCATCCCTAAATTTATCTAGAAACAATTAATCACCAAACAAAGGAATAGAATATAAACACCTACTTGGAATATTAGGAATCCAACCACAATGAATCCACAATGTGTCACCTCTTAGGGTGATTATCAGATATAGGAAATAAATCTAGAAATAAGAGAGAGGAGATCATAGATCTACAATTACACATAAATCTACCAGGAAACAACAAATAATATTTCCATCATAACAATTTGTAAGATGAATCAAGAGAAGAAAACACATCCAAAATTATTATGAAAATTTCTCAATATAAGAGATGATATATTTTTCAATTGGAATTTTGATCCACCAAGAGATGAGGTTAGGGGAGCCCAAATGCCTCTCGAGGGATTTCAAAAGCCTACATATCTTATTAGGTTTGAGCGGGTATAGTTTCGTGTTAACTAGGTAGGTTTTGAAAAATAGATTACTATTTTTGTAACGGTAGTTATCACTTAGACAATTTTTTGGGTGAGTCGCATGATTATTAATAACCATGAACCTTATCATATGCCCGAAATGGATCCCCTAGAATAGTTTCATACTTAGGCTTCACACTTATTTTAACCATGTGCAATCCATGTGACCTACTTGCACACTTTTTTAACCATTCTCAAACTATGTGAAAACCTTCCAATCAATTATTCCTTGGTTGAAAATTATATTTCAAAATTTGAAAACCATTTTCTAAACATGTAATCGAGTTTGCACACTTGGTTTAACAATGAAAAACACATTGAAAAACAATAAAAAGTGTTATAAACCTTCAAAAAAAAGCTTCAATAAAATAAGAAAAACAACCCTCAAATAGATACAATCATTTAGTACCCAAATAAATTTGTCAAAAAACATAAAAATAAGTTATGATATATTAAAAACTCTACACAATAAGACCTTGTATCTCCAAAAGGTTTCTAGTATGAAATAATGAACAATATAATACAAGAAAGAACTCCATTAATCATTTTGTGAGGTGAACAGTCCATGGTCGAGAAGTGAGGATCTCCCAAAGGTTAACAACACGCACAACTCCAATATCAACACACCATATTCATTATAAATCTCCAAACAAGATAAGGACGGGAAACTGAGCATAGGTCACACCATCATTTAAATATTCCCTTAAATGGTGTAATATAAGAGAACCAAATCCCTTATACCCAAAGAAGAAACATCACCAAATCCGTAATGAGAAACATATAATATCAAGCATATAAAAATTGTTAATGAAATGTCAAGGAATTATACATTCGGAATGTACTCAATGGTAACAAGTTATTTTCAAAACTCAGCCACATACCATAATGAATTCATCAAATCAACCATCATCACCACTGATTTCCTAGATTATCAAAAATCCACAACATCATTGTCACCAGATCACATTCTTAATGTTTATCAAATTCTAAGTGGAAATATCAAAAACATCCATGTTAGTGCACAATAGGTAACTACATTATCAAAAGGGAGATCATGCAATATATCAAATTTGGTCTCCCACCATCAATTCAAAAGAAAAGGAAACCAGGGAACAAAAAACTAGCTACAATGAAATGAAACCATTATTACCTATGTTATCTAGAGATGACCATAACCACGGTTTAAAATATATAATTCACAAATACCAAAAAAGGGATTATGAAAATAGAAAATCTATGTGTAGAAAAAACTCATGTTGTTTCTATTTACACCTCAAAAATAAAAAGATAGATAAACATTAACCACATATGATAGCTAACAATCGATAATAAGATGCTCATACACTATGTGAAAATCACCACATTGAGTGCTATGTTTAGAGAACTATTATCCTAAAGCATATTATTCCCTTCTGTTGGGAGCTGATGTTCTTGATAGATGTTTCTATTAAATTTTTTTTTAACATTCAAAACCAAATATGGTTACCTAAACACCCACACTGTTAATATGAAATTAACAATTTTAATCACATAATATTTTGATGACCCAGTTATCCACACTGTAAGTACATGATATGCCAATTTTTTCTCTCAAGGAGATAGTAATTCCTCAACTAAGAATGACACACCCTTCCCTTTAGATCGTTTCATTAGATCTAATTCAGCTAAAAAAATCCACATTCGGCATCTCCAGATAAGATAACAAACTAGATGAAGGTATGAAAGGGAATAGGTAAGGGTGAATATATTTTATAAAATAGATATCATTACAATAATAATCCCTAACAATACCATGTATAAAACATTCCATACATGATAATTTCTTGGCATACCTTGTAATTGATAGATTATCTTGACCAATCCAAAAAACTCAATAAATTTCCCACTCTCAACTTCCCCGGGATATTTTAGTTGAATAAATACTGACATGAAGCATTCAGAAAAAATTATATCTTATATAAAATAGGGAATAATGGATTTCCATAACTCTTTTCTTGGTCACTCAAATTAGGATTGGATATACTTGAGCATAAAAATATCTAGATTCATGAGACAATTGAAGATCACAAAAAATTATTCAATCCTATATACTACCACTATAGAACATTGTTTTCCATTATTAGATGGTGGATTAAAATCAAATAATTAAAGGACGGGGTTCATGGTTTTAAAGGAAAAAATCTCCACCACCCCATATGGAGTATGGGTAGAGTCATTGAGAAGGGATTCGACGTTGAGAAAATGCGAAGACTAGCTCAAGGACAGGATTTTTGGACTAACATGCTATATTTTTCAAAGTCATTAATATGAGAATTTTCAATAAATCACAAAGAATGGGAATATCAACTCAAGCATCAATGAACAATTGAAAATAGAAAAAATGTTTTTAATTAAAGTCAAAACTCACTTTAATACAAAAAAATCATTGATTTCATAACACCAAATATTTCAAAATTTATAAAACATTTCTATTTCCTTTCAAAATGATAAATCTTTCTATAAATCAAACACCATTTCAAATTACATTTAACAACATGTGTCAATTTTTACATGGTTTAAAATGTAAAAACTACATTGTTTAATAATCAAAACTACTTCCATTTTAATTCATTACATATATAATATTTATTTCTAAAAAATTAATTTATCATTGTAAATATGAGTAATTGATAATTTGTTTTTCGAACAAAACATTTCATAAAACTCACTTTTTTAGTCACTAAAAATATTTCTCAAATAAATTAACAAAAAATGTTTAAATACATAATATAATTTTCACAAGTCTTTTAAAATTATTAACAAGGGATTAAATTTGAAACAATTAAACTAGCTTATGAAACAACCCACATCCATAAAAAACAATACCCACCTCACATAAATTAGAAAACTTTTATGAAAATGGATAAGGGATCATGTCTAGTACCAAGATACTACTAAAATAGGATTGGTTCATGGAGGTGGTAAAGCACAAAACAACATTAAAAATGTTCATGGTTGTATTTATAGATTAGTCACATCAATTACCAATAGTATACCTGACTGTGAAAAAAAGGTGTGACTATGGTAATATTTTAATTATGGTTTGAAAACTCATAATAGATTAAGAAAATAAATGATAGTATCATTGGGAATATAAATAAATTTTGTCGTAAAAAAATAACTTAGAAGAAAGACTCAAGTCCCAACATCCTAAGATACTCAACTCTCATCATGAAAGGGTGGTGATCAAGCAATCAGTCACAGATTATTTCTTCTATCCTAAAATATTATTAGTCCCCTTTCTACCATGAATCAAAAAATACCATAATGACTTCAAACTGAACTATTTACCTTTTAGGAAGGACCCTATAATATTCCACTTTTAATGAACCAACAAAAAATACCATCAAAACCAATATCATAGATGATTCACCACAAAATCGATGATCATTCCCGATCTCCAAGAGATGGGGACTTACACATGGATATCAATAAATAACATTTGTGAATGATTTCTCTCCCAATGATTATAATAACAAATAACAATGTGGAAATATTATCAGATATCTATCATTCAATAAATACAAATCAATGTACAAAGAGAAACATTAAAAAAATGATAGTAGAGAATAAAAACCAAAACCCACCTCCGGGTGTTCTATGACCACCCACCAAATCCCATGTCACCAAAGAATGAACCCATAATATAATAAGAAATAACAAACTCATTTTATTAGATCATAATGGTTGCAAACCCCAAAAAGATACAAGTAGGGTTTGATCTAATGATCCTAGATGGATTCCACCATATATAATTCATAAGGTAACTAAAATATTATTAAATAGGAGTATATATAATAGAGATTTAGTATTAGAATAAAAATAATGTTTTAAACATTTAAAAATCATTTATTTGACTAAACATGTAAAACCGTCCACTTTACCAGTTAAAACTAAACATATTTCTCGGAAACATTGAAACCCATTTCACAAGAAAAATTTAAAATTTAAGAATAGAAGAGTTTATTCACATGATATTGTAAGATTAAAGGGTTTCTATAATATAGTGTTAAGGTTCATTCTAATAATAAATGAATCATGTTAGGAAAATATGATTCTGAATAATGAAAAAGAATGTTGTCATGTATTGTGTATCATGTATATGAATGTCATGGGTAAAACCTAGGTATAATAGTGAGTCCACCTCAAAAAATATAGTCAAATTAAAACATGACTAATTTCTTGGATTATATCTTGTCTCATGGGTCTCAAGAAAACCATTTCCACAGACAAACGCATTTCTAGCTTCACACATATAACACGAAACTTTCACATCCTCTATGGATCCACCAGAAGGGTGTGAGTATTCTAGTGAAGCGTATAGCTATGTCATTCCATCGAAGAAAACATGAACCCATAACTAATAAAAAAAAGGTTCGTAAGATAATTGTTCAATGAAGATCACATAGGGATCCTTATCAATCATGGGAATTAGAAATAAATCACATCTCAATATCATCTCCAATTTCCTCAAATTATATATCCCTTTTTTAAACAGCCAATTATTGGAAGTAACAAAATCAAGAATGTTAGATAAAGGTATAATTATAAGAGGGTATAATCATAAAATGACAACTGAGCCATCAATAATCATAAATTCAATTGAAATTCTTCCAAGTGACATCAACGTTCAGAATTGGTTATCATACCCCTTTTTTTTCCCACATCATAATTATAATTAAAAATGGTCCTTTAAAACAATATTTATTTCAAATCACCCCTAAATATTTGAAATATGAGTTACAATTTTAAAAGGACTCAATACATTTAATAAAATTCGCTTACACACTATTTCTATGTGAAAAAATCATTTATCTCATGTAACATAAGAGATCTCATTATATAAAAAAGGTAAAATCAATCGAAGAGGCTTCTAGGTCATTAAATAAATTCAAGAATTTAAACTATTTAGAAAAAATAAAATAGTTCAATTAAATTAATTCAAATCATAGAAAGTAATTTAATAGATCAAAACCCTATCCAAATATCTCAATTACATAAAAAATACATTTAGAAAAGCATAAATATAAATAAAAACATGGCATTAAAAATTTCAGAAAAAAGGGAGAAAGATCAAGATTATAGCCATTATAAACATGACTGGTTCAATTTAAAGTGAAATTGGTCAAATAATAATTTATATGCACATTCAAGGAAAACATCATTAAATAATTGTATGAAATTAAGAAACACACATTTGTGAATTTTTCAGGAAAAATGAATAAAAAACCATAAAAATCATAGAAACAACTACTTGGAGTAGTAGGAATCAAACTGAAACAAATTTAATATGTGTCAACGTTGATGGTGATCACCTTTCCAAGAAAAATAAATCTTTAAAGGATATATAAGATATCCTAAATATATAATTCCCTAAAAATCAACATAAATCCAACAAAACGCAAGGCCGTTATAATATGTAGGATGAATGAATGAAGATAATAATGGAGATCAAATGTTAAGAAGAAAATAAATAACTAAATAAGAAGTTATCCAATTCAAAAGGTTCATTGATCCACCAAGAGATGAGTTTTGGGAAGCCAAAATTCTTTTAGAGGTCCCACAAAATATTACGGTTTATATTAGGTTTGTACGGGTGGAGTTTAGAGTTAATTATCTAAGTTATAGTATTCTAATTAATATTATCATAACATTAATTATCACATGCACATTTTTCTAGGTTGTGTCGCATGGTTAGTACTATTTATGTACTTATCCTTGTGCCTAAAATAGATCCCTTGGAAGAGTGTAACATTTACAGTTCATAATAAGTTTAACCATGTGCAAACCATTAAACCCCCATGCATACTTTTTTTAACCACACAAAAACCAATCCCATGTTGCAAAAATTATATAACAGTGTGAAAACCATGAAATCTAGGTTGAAAACATTGTTTAACCACGCACAAACCAATCAAAATCCATGAAAAGGTCCAGAAACCCTAAAAATAATCGAGTAAAATATTGAAAACAACCCTCAAGGATAGCCATTCATTAGGTCCTGAAACCAATGTGTCCAAACACATAAAAACAAGTGTTTTTATGTTAAAATAGGATTATATATTTTTTTAGAATAATATTTATTTATCAAAAAAAATTATTAAAAGAATATTACTAAATTCATGAAACCGTTATTTATATTTTTGTTACATTTATTTTTTATTTCAAAATAGAAATAATAATAATAATTTATTCATTATAATATATTTTATTATCTTTCAAATAAACATATTTTTATCATATTGTATAACAATATCATGAATCTATTCAAAATATATGTTTTTATATACATTTTTAATATTTAATTACTTATCATTTACATAGTAGGTCAAAATGGATAAATCAAATTCTTACTCCAAAAGAATAATTTCTATGAAATTTATAATGGTTATGTAATAAATATTTCAATGAAATAATTTTGTATAATGTATGTATTATTTTATTTTCGATATAAATTACTTATATTTGGAGGATAATTATCATGAAATAAATTTTAAATTTTTTATTGTAATTATTAAAAATATAATGTTGTCATTATAATAAAGACATGTCTATTTTGAATAGTGATAGTCGTATAAAAACTGTTTTCACAAGCAGTTATTTAAACAGTATATTTACTGTAATTGAAATAGTAATTTGTTATGATGGGTTTCATTTTTGGAATCAAGATGTTGAAATTAAGTGTGGTTTGAAATTTTGTAATTTTTCTAAAAATAGAAATATATGGTTACAATTAGTGAAATGCAATAACATACGGTAAATATAAAATCATATAAAGGTATGCTGGAAAAAATTTAAACAAATTAATTTATCTTGTCATAATTTAGCAAATAATAATTTTAATAGATATTTTAGGTAGGTAAAGGGTCACTATGAGTCTAGATGAGTAATCGAGATAATTTGATTATAATATATTAAATAATTAATTATTTAGGATTCCACTCACTACACCTATAATTACCCTACCTTCTTCAAATTTATTTACACAAAAATGTTTTTTTATCTATTCATAATTATTTCATTTAGTCTCTCCCATAGATCTATCTCTAGATTAAAGAGTTTTAGTGGTTATATGTGTCTGTTATAAGTCTTGAAGTTTAATCGTGGTAAGGGTTCTTAATTTCCTATATTAATTTACAATTTTCAAAATCCATTTTTTGTAGTTTTTATATTAATAACAATTTTCAGTGCATAGTGGGAATTAAAAACCACCAAAACCCATAAAAATCATCATAATAGTGATTTTTTTAAATACCATTTGAAATTATACTTCATATGATAATATGATTCAATTTTTAGTATATTATTACCCTTTTATTCATTTTAACGTAGTTGTTATTCATGCACTCTTCTTTTACCCCATTTTATAATCCATAATTATGATGATGTAAGGGTTCTTAATACTTATTCTTTAATTTTGAATTTTAATACATTTTAAAAATTATTCATTAAAATTTATTTACATTAGATTATATATCCCTATTTTTAGTATATTGACATCTATTTAATGTTTTCCACTTGATAAAATATTCATTGAATCTAATTATTCCCATTTTCATATGAAATTATTATATCAATGTAAGGGTTTCTATTTGACTCTCTTTATTCATATTTGTGATTATTTTTTGAATTATCTTTTAAAATTCCATTTAATAGAATAATATTCTTAATATCAAAACATATTATCATTTTTTAAGTATTTTGTTTGAGATATAGTTAATTCACTATAAGTATTCTTATTTTTTCAAATCTATAATTATATCCAAAAATGTTTACAATTCTTCTATCTTCCTTTTAAAATATTTATTCTTTTGTTTAAATAATATTTAAATTTATAGTAGTATTATAATACACATATAATTTAGAATATAAACATAACATTTATGAATTTTTTAGGATATATAAATCTCTCACCCTCTTTTTCCCCATTTCACAAGTCGTTACCATGGAAAACTAACGAATTATTAATAAATTACTTTTATTTACCAAATCATTGGTTTAAATTTAAAACTATTTTAAAATACTTATTAACATTCAAACTTATTTATTATTATATGATATTACTGTAATTTTAAATTGTTTATCTGTGTGAGATTTCCCAATCCATTTTTCTACCCTTTATTCACAGATATTCCATATACAATTAATATATTCTTATTCATTCTATTTTGTTATTAATTTGTTATAAACCTTTAAAAAAATTAAATCAATTATATAATCTAATATATGGTATATTATCAACCCATTGATTTATTATCAATGATTTAATACCCAAATATTATCATTATACATTTATATTAGGGTATTAGCCAATCAGAAATATTAGATAAACCAAGTATCATAACCCATGTTTCTATGTATCTATTATGGTATGGAAGTAAAATATCTTAAAAGGATTAGTCCATTATTTATTTTATATTTCATTCTTATCAAAAATTTATAATTTTATGTTTATTATTAATACACTCCAATGTAAATAATTTATAATAAATAGCATTATCATTAATATTTTATTATTTCATAATTAAGGAATGTTGAGAGAATTTAGTCAGAAAGGCTAATTATGAGTGAGTGTTGGTATGTTAAAACTTTATACAAAAATGGAATATAGAACTTGATATCTCTGAAAGTGTGGACCTGCCAATGAGTTTACAATATAGATTCGACCACTTAAACTTCTCTATATCTTATATAATTGAAACTAGAAAGTCTATTGTACCTTAATCACCACCACTAATTTACACCATTCACCCAATATTTTGAACAAATACCAATGTAACATTCATGCAAATAAAATGGGAAAGGAATTAAAAATGGAAACATAAGATTAAATTTACTGTAATTTCATCATATATCGATAGAATAAAAGTATAAATACTTTATTTCACATGAAATGAAAGGATACATAGAATTATAGGTTATGAGATAGTTGTTACACTTAATATTTAATATAGTACTATGCTAACTATACATTATTTAAGTTATCCATTAGATGAATATATGACACCACCGTCTAATATTTTCGGTCAAACATCTATTGAAATCACCATTTCATAAAATCATTCACCAGGTAAATTATTGTAGACTATGGATTTTCAACGTCTCAATCCACTAAACATACTAGTTTTCAAATGACCATTGTATGTTTTCCATATTCTGATAAACATATCGACTTAATTAATATGTTATTATTTTTTTCTTCATAAGTCCAAGATGAACATTGAATATTCCTCCTTTCAGTATAGTGAATCTAATTCCATGATGATGCTTTACAAGAATAAAACTCTCACATGATGATTAAATTATTATATCTTCTAGAAATTCTCCAACACTTAGGAAAAATTTATCCTCTTCCCCTTTTAACGTAATGTTCTCCATCACCCTCCATTAATTAATGTCCGACCGAGGAATAATATTTCCTCTAAATTTAAATTCATAAATCCTAATGAATGTGATGACTGAATTATTCTTTCATACTGTCTTTCATAGCACTATCACATTACCATCTAAAAATTCTGGATAGAATGAAATTTTTCATCAATTTTTTTCATTTATTCATGAAACACAGGATTCAATAAAATTTTAATAGAACACTTATCATCATAGAAAAAAATCATCATTATAATGAACTTCAAATATCTCTCAATATGTGTATTAACCATACCAAATACATTTCAGATTCCATAGATTCTATGTATTCTTCTTCAATTATAGGAAATGTTAAAATTGATTACAGTCGAGGCATCCAATTAACCATTAATATGCTAAAAAAATCCGACTCACATCATTCCCTTTCTTGTGTCTAGATTACCAAAAAAATAATAATTAATAAATCCCTATAAAGTATTATTTTCACCAAAATAGATCGTAATATCTTTATAAGTATAAGATGATATACATAATAAACTCCAATGTTCCCTTCTGTGGTTCAAAATAAAAAACATACTACCCAGAATGTAAATGAAATATTTGGTATTATTCTTATCATCATATACATGATGATTCCAAAAGTTCATGTGTATCACATTTTCACTATGTACTTAACATCATCTCCCAAAAATGGAGGGTGTGCCTTGGATGATAAAATTATGTTTCTAGAAAGTGGTGGTAGAGACATGTTTATATATATTGAACACAAATATTTTAATAAAAACATTCTTATATTATTTCTAGGATAATAATATATTATCAAATTTTCTATCCCTCTATATCCTCGGGAATAATATTTTCTTGGGTAGGCCAAGATCCATCATTTAAAATCCTACATGAAATTTACATTGAAATGCATAAAGCATTTATATATGTAGACTTACAAGAAACATGGCATCCACTTAGAGAAAGATCATTATATATGACCCAAAATCCCATAGCTTCTGATAATAGTAATGATTAGAGTTACATATCATGAATCCTTTCTCATTCATGAATGTGAATAACTTCCAGTTATAAAGTATGTGGCCATTTTAGACCACATAAGATTAGTTTCAATATAAAAAGGCCCTTATTATAATTCCCATTAAAAACCTTGGGCTATATTATTTAGATCTCTTCATATTAGTCTCCATAACTAATGGAATTATTAATATCCATATACTCAATGTTCTGACAATAAAAATAAAAAAACTCACCACTTCCCAGATGGTAGTATTAATACGAATAATACCTTAAAAACCATAATTTATGGGCATATATTAAGGGTTTCAATTACATACATTTCCAACAAAATTTTTGTTTTAATGTTTTAGGGAACTAGGTAAAAAATTACATAAAAAGGGGACATTTACATGAAGTATCCATGCTACCCACATAATAAGTTATTTATAATGATACACCTGCTTTGTTCTAGTTAACAACTATATTTGGAACACTAAATTTATTAAATTTTTTATTCCTCTTTAATACCAATTAAAAATACATAGAAAATATGGGATGAGAAAAAAATAATCAATAAGGGACATAAATGGAAAGAACCATATTATCCCTCTTATAAACATAAATCATATACTGGAATGATTCCCATTTTCTCAAGGGTAATTAGACATAAAATATCCATTTAATTATTCATTAAACTAAAAAAATTGATTAATAGCTTTAAAAAATAAATTTGAAATAATATATAGCAAATCATAATTATAAGGGTCACATTGAAAATAAAAAATCTAATGGATTATTTTCCATTAAAAATAATCCCATCACCTTAATTATAAAAAAAAATCATATACTATCCTTAAAATCATATGATAATTTTATTACATTTTAAAATTAAAATATTTACTTTATAAAACACATAGGTCATATCATGTTGTTATATTTGTTCATTATTCTTAAATTCACCCTTATAATTACCCTTGTAACTCAATTATCTAGTTATATAATTAGCATATATCTTAGGGGTAACCTATCAACACTAAAATCCATCATATTAAATAATTCATTAAACAACTCGATTTGGATCATAGGTTATTCTTATAAAAAATAAATCAACCACAGCAGAATAAAAAACATATATATTTTAATTTAATCACAAGACCCCTTTGAATTTTCAATCATCTCTATATGAAATATATTTTTTGTTTTCCCAAAAATATTTGAAAATTTTTCTATTTAAATATATTTTTATAAAACTACAATGTAGAAAAATAATGGGAGAACTTTTTTATTATAAAATTTACATGGGAAAATTTAAATTTATTTTTATAATGAATAAAAATGATTATTATATTAATGGATAATCAATATGTATATGTTAAACACATTCATTTACACATTTATAAAGAGTCAACAATTTTCAATAATTATAAATGTTAAAATGATTAATTTTTATACCTTTTAGAGAAATTAAAAATTATTTGAAAATGATATTTAAATTTATTTGATATATAAATAATAAAATTCTTGAACCGTTTTATTGAACATGTATATTTAGGAGAAAGAGTTTAAAACATTTGAAATATTGTTTTAATAGAAAATAATTTACCTTAATTAATTTCTTGCTTCGTTCATTATCTAACTCCTAAATGAAAAAATTATATTTAATTTCCACTTTCTAAATAGTTTTTTCCCTTATGTTTTCCATTATTATTGTTCATTTTACTAAATTGATTATCATGAATTATTTTCTTACAATAATAGTTATGTTCTTTTTCAGATGTTTTGGGTTAGATCTATTCATAACTTCAATAAAACATTATTGTATTGACTATAGTCAAATTTGATATAGTGAAATTATCTCTCAAATTGAAAAACATTTATATTTATCATATTTATAAATTATATACACTTTTAAATCTAACATTTTATGGATTTCATAAAAAATGAAACACGTCGTTGATAGGTGACAGTAGTATATACGTATTCATCAATGAAATTTTCATTTTTCTAAATAGTGTAAAATAATTAAATAAGATATCATTTTACATTTAAATAATCATAATTATTTTATACATGTCATATTTATTCATCATTTTTATCCTTGTTACCGTCCTTACAGGGAAAAAAATGAAAAATGAATCACATCGGTTCATGAAGGTGGTATTCCACATGTATGCACACACACCATCTTCAATTTTCAATGAATATAAATAGTAGGAATTGAAAAAATATGTTACATTTAAGGAATCAAAATTTAGTCATAAATATAATATATATATTTTATTTCTATCATTTGAACAATCCATGTGTGATCTGATGATGAAAAATGAAACACATTGCTTTGTGAAGGTGGTAGTTCACACATACACAGGAGGGATGTTTTGATTTACCATAAGATAAAAAAGTAGATAAAAATATATAAACCTTAATAATGATAAAATTAAAATTTATTAAAGATACTAGTGTTATTTTTTTCATCATTTCTGAAGAAGTTATTATGTAGGTGTATGAAGAAATAAACATTAAATGGGTTTGTTAGGACTTATGCATTCTCTTCAGATATATCCCTTTATATTATACCGTTATCATCCTAGGATTTTTATATTGAGAATGATTGGAATATAAGGGATGGTAATGGATTTTGGGTAGAGTTTTATTTCCATCTATGATGATATAATGTTATAAAAATATTCCTGTAAGATAAATGAGGTGGAGTCATTTTATAAGTGAGAGGAGGGGCATAATTATAATTTTTCAAAAATACTAAATATTATAAAGTCTTAATCATTGAAAAGTTTCTAAAAAAACAATCCAATTTTAATTACAAGGTGATAATGGGAAAATTAAATCCTTCAATAATAATTGAGATAATATTTTTTGGCTCTATCATTTAAATTTTCCATAATTAACATGATTTATGCTTTACCATGGCGACACATTATTACCATGGATACTATTTAAAATGAACAAAAATGAAATTGAAAAAAATAATTATTTTTAAAAAAATGATTCTAAATATGAAATATAATTTTTTGTACTTAATTTGTATAATTTTATAAATTAATTTTAATATATGTGTACAAAATAAAATGGAAAATAGTTTCTAGAAAATTGTTTATTAAGTAAACAAATGAATTTACGTAAATAAATTTAATATTGATTATTACAGAATATTATAAATAATTATTAATCAAATATATTTATTTTATGTTAAAACAAAATCTGAAACATAATGGTTTATTAAAATTAGTTATTGTTAACAAAAAGCTTATTTTTTAAAATTAACATTATTCACTATTCACTAATATTTTTTTTATAAAAATAAAAGAATCATCCAAATATATAGTTGATATTTTGATTCTAAAGAATAATACATTTTTTATCAAATGGAATTTCTAAAATAAAGAAATTTATCTCCAATACAAAACCATTTTGTTCAAGGAAAAATGTAATAAAAATAAAATTATTCTTTTTTCAACTAAAAACATTTATATAGTTATTATAATATGTGAATATTAATAATACAGAAGATGAATATTTATAAATCATAAATATGATTTATTTCTATCATTACCTATGTTATCACAATCAACCCCCTTAGAAAATTTTGGGCACACTAATGTATATATTATGTAAACAAGTGAGGTTATATATCCTAAATATCTTTTTGTGTTTCTCGTGAAACTTCTATAATAATGTGAGACTTCCATAAAAACATTTCCTAGTCACTCACCATATTCTATAGTAACATATCTATAGGATCCAAAATCAGATCTTTATTTTCATGATAATATATATTCTCCTATAACTGTAACAATTTTGGGATCAGAACACAAGATGTATTAGCTACATAATATCTTCATAATTAATCATGAAACACATCATTTATGTGACATAATCTTGGAGGTAGGGATACTAAATAAGATTATAATCCAACCTTTTCCAATATTTCATACACGCCAATGAGTTATTGGAAAAACATTCCTTTTTTTACCAAAATACATTTCAAAACATCCAAAGATATATTTTAATAAAAAGTTGACTGCCTACCTCAAATGAGATATATTTCATCATATTATATGAATAACTATTCTACCTTCTTTGATCTGTCCACATATAATACTAATTAACCTTTACATTCTATACCATTTTCTTTACAAATTCATGTTTAATAACATCTGTTCACTGACTTCATCTCAATATGAGGGAATTCACAATTTCTTACCATAAAATTCTTCAAAAGTCCCCATTTATATACTATAATGGAAACAATTAATATATGAAAATTCCATCTATGAATGATATTGATCACTACATTCCTGATAATCCAAAGTGCAAGCCCAAATAATATCATCATATGTTTGAATTGTTTACTCTAAATATCCATAAATATATCCTTTTTAATCATACTATAAAGTCTATAGATATATCGATTAATTTTAATATAGGAATTAGATAATGTTGAAGCATCCCCTTCAGCAATTTTCTCTTTGTTTTAACATATTAATAATTAAAACATGTAATAGCAAAATCATTAATATATTTTCTCATGCAGTAAAACAAATAATATTTATTATGTTTTTTATACATCATAGTATTAATCATATTATCAAAAAATAGGGAGTTTTGAGTTTCAATTGAACAATTCTTCTTCATCTGGGAATCACTTGGCACACATATCTTATTTATATATTTGATAAAACCAAATTTATTAACATTAAACATAAGAAAAATACCATTCTTGAATGATTCTTGTATTTATCTCAAAATAGTATCTTCCTTCTCTTCCTTCTTAATTTTATCTAAAACATATCAATATATAGATACCCAAGCCAAAAGAGAAAAAGTGCCTGCATTCAAAAAATTTTGAGACAGAATTTATTCAATCATTAGAAAATGGATCATGTTCCAGACATAATATAGTTAATAATTCATTATATTTTCAAGTCATGGCATCGAATAACTTGTTTTATTTACCAAGATGATAATGAATTGTGAAATCATAATCTATAATTTTTTATATTCATCTTCTCTTCCTCATGTTCAATTATTTTAAAGTGATTATATATGTTAAACATTTATGATCAATATATATTTCACATTTCTCCAAATATAAATGATGCCTCTATTTTTTTAAAGTAATGAAATACTAAAACCAACTCCAGTACATGTGTTATATAATTCATTTAATGGGGTTTTAATTATTGAGATTCATACATGATAATTCGATCATTATATATCAACACGCAACAAAATATCTTCAAATAAGAATATTTGTAAATAAAAATTTAACCATATCTTACTATAATGTCTAACAATGGAAAATTAACCAATATTATTTTCAATTCCCCAAATCATTCGTTACATTTATTTTTCTATATTAATTTTTATTCATATAATGTTCACATAGTTAGTGGACAAGATAACCAAAAAATGTTATCATAAAACCCCTGATAATAATATTATAATATTAGAAAAAATTGATTATTCATGATATTTAGAGGTCTTTATTATTTTTTCAAAAAATTTCATTTTAGTAGGATCAATAAATACTCTATCTTTAGAAATAGTATTCCGAAGAAAAAAAATCGAGTGTATCCAAAATTCAAATTTACTAAATTTCCCATACAACTAATTTTTTAATGATTTTAAAACAATACTTTTTTGTTTCTCATGATGTTCATAGATTCTAGTCTATTCCAGGACATAATAGATAACTAAAACAATAAAATTTTAAAAATAATCATGGATCGCTCAATTCATTAGATCCATAAATACAATGAGTGTTTTTGTTAACTCAAATATCATAAATAAAAACTCATAATGACAATACCCAATTATTGATGTCATACTCAAAATTTAGATTTCATTCACCATTACATACTAACAACCAAACCTGAGATGAATCTTTTAAAATTACTTTTCACTATGTAGCTAATCATATATGTCATCGATATGAGGCAACACATACTTTTTCTTAAAAACGATTTGATTATGTTCTCTTTGATAAATAAAAATCCAAATAGAACCATCTTGATATTTAAAAAATAGTATAGGACCTCTCTGATGTGGAGTGCTATAGACTATAATGCCCTTATTAGGAAACTCATGTTATAGACTTCTTAATACTAAAAACTCAAATGAATCCATAACATAATGAGGTTTTGAAATTTTGTTAGAATCAAGAACTATGTCAATAAGATATTCAACATTTTTCCCATTAATTGTGCTAGTAAAATAATATATAAATATATCCAAATATTAATTTACAACTGAAACATTATCAATTTGAATAGTTCCTTTCTTTTCGACAATATTTTCATGTCAACATTCACTACCGCCTTTTATCATTTTCTCATCTTATTAAATTGTTATCAAAGTTATGAACTCATTCAGATATATACATTAAGGCTTACTCTAAAAAATTGAAATTTAATTATTAAGATATGAACTATATCATATCATGATAAACCAAAACCAACCCATATACATAAATAATAAAACTCAATAATTGTATAGACAATAATGTTTTCAAGAAAAATAAATCCACAGATGATTACCAGAATATTATAAAAATTATTTTTTCATTTATACTACCACTAAGAGGTTTCACTAAGAGTAATGACTTCATTTCATAAGATTTTATATAAATTTTACTTTTATATTTCCTTAATATAATAGAATTCTAGGATCCCAAAAAAACTTGACATTGGTATAGTATGAAAAAACTAATGTACCAGGCACCAAATTATATAGGGTCAACCATATATTGTTTCAATAGAAAAATAATTTTATGCTTCATATTACTTACAATATTAATGATTCGCACATTGATTAACTAACATCACACATTCACTAATGTTATGTATGAGCTCATTATAATTAAAACATTTCACTGTATGTTTTCAGTATTGGTATAACAATTTCTATTTCTCTATTTATTTGAAATCATGAGCTAGGTGTTGAGTTTTCCACATCAGTAACACGACAAATATCTCATATGAAATTCTCTATAATTATTCTTCCCACACTTATCCCAAAAGGTTAATTGAATTTTCTTAACTATAGGATTCTTTGATGGATGTTACCCCAAAGCCTCCCACTTTGATTACTTATTATCATTATTTTTTTTAAACTTATTCAAAATCCATATTTCATTTTTATAATCCACACATAGTTTTTTCATTAATTTTTAACCCACAATTAACCAGATAACTTTATAAATATTAACTAACTCGAGAGTAAAATCAATCAATTTGACTATAATGGTCCATAATAAAATTCAATGTATACTTGAAAAATATATTATAATTTTCTTCATATATTGAAATAAAGTCTTTATCATTTTTCATCAACTGCAATAATTGTGTTTTTGTACTATGTTTAATAGCACTAGGAAATCATTTTTACGGAAGAGATATTTAAATTATTTCCATTACATGAAATCAGTTTCATCTTTTTTCATATAATTCATATTAATGTAACAACACTATTAGATTCACATTAAATATAATTATTAATAAAAGTAACATTATGATTTAATGAATATCCTAGAACATCGAATATATTCTATAGTTCAATTTTTAATCCTATAACATTAACCAATTTTGATGATGTACCAAATACTTGAGGGTCCTATTTCATGAAATTCTCCACTACGAACATGTTTTTCAATGGGATAATTTTTCGCCACCTATAATGGGTTCCATCAATTATATCATATGTTAATCGAGTCAACACATTAATAAAATTTGTTATTCTAACCACTCAATATTGTTGATTTGGAAGGATAATATCCCCTTAATGCCTTCATACATTATCTACTAAATTTAATATGTGGAAAACTATTCTAAAAAGTCATAGATTAGATTAATTAACCTAGAAATATTAATAATATATAATATGATAATATAAATATAAAATATATAATCTTTAAATTTTCATTTAACATTATAATAACCTCTTAATTTAGGTAAATATTTCTTATGATACTAACTAGAATGCCTTATAACTTAATCAACCCATAAATACATGATTTATAAAAAGGGTATACCTTTTCTATAATTATACAATAAGTTTTTTTTAAATTTTATTGATATTTAGGTAAAATAATACATAAAAAAGATGAAATTTAAATTAATTACCGATTTTCAAATAAAAAGAGTTCATTATAAGGGAACACATTCTTCATTGAAGGTAACTACCATATCTTGAAAAATATCTATATTAACTTTTCTACTCATCCTTAATAACTATCAAAAACAATTTTTAAACATGTGATGAGAAAATATAAGAATAATAGGTAACATAAAATATAATAAATTAATTATTCCCTATTTTTTCCCAAAACAAATTACAAACATTTTTCTTTTTCACAATATACATTTGACCTCAAATATTCATGTACATTTTCTTGATAACAACTAAATTTCATAAAATCTTTTATAAAAAAATTTATGTTAAATCTAAATGGAATAAATTCATAATAATAATCATTTTTTACAAAATATGAAAACTCAAAAATACCTTTCAATGAAAACTATCCATTCAAATGTATTTTAAATTTTTTTGTAAACATTATTTATAATATAAGCTCATTTTATTACCATTTAAAATCAATTTATTTAGCTTATAAAACATTGAAAAAATATCATATATGATCCATGGGACATTATCCTTAAATTAAACCTTACATAAAACCATATAACCTAATCACCCGGCTGGATAATTTCCATATATCTTTGGAGAAATCTATCACTAGTAAACTCCATCACTTTACCCAATTCATTGGAGAAATATATCAAGCTCACCCATCATTACAGCTATATATGAGTTATCTATAATTCATATAAACATTACAACAATGATAAAATGAATAAAATAAAATATCTTTCACTTCAATAAAAAACCCCTTTTTAATTATCATTAGTGTCTATAAACAATATAATTTTCAGTTATCTCAAAATGTGACAAAAATTTTATGTTTCCAAAAAAAATAAGAAAATAAAATATTCTAGAATATTGGGAAAAATATATTCTTTTTATATTAAAATGTAACATTTTAAGGTAATATTGATAATTATTATTGGCTATGATGGTGGGAAATTCAGTTTAAGGGGAATTATTTAAAAAAATGCTTTGTAATTTTGGTAAAAAAGTCAAAAAGTAACTCATATGTGAAATATGTTGAGTTAAAAGTCATCTTTTGACATTTATGTCTATTCTTCGGAAATTACAAATCTATTAATATATGTTTATCGTAATGACTATGTTTATCATACTTAATATTTTTATCGTACTTACTATGTTTATCATACTGACTCTGTTTATGGTATTGACTAAGTCGTAGTGACCCTGTCAATCGTATTGACTCTGTCAATCATACTAACTCTGTCAATCGTACTGACTTTTGTGCAAGATACTCACTTTGAATCATATCAATACATTACACTAAGTAATACTAATAGTAATCTTATTTTACTTTTATCACATTCTTTTTTTATCCTCTATCAAAACACATGTTTTATATCAGTCATACTCATGATTATAATTTTCATAGATATTTTGTTTTAACGAAAACGATGTCATGGATTTAGTTATAAACTAATCAAAACGATGTCGTGTTTTCTGTTTCAATATGACTGTTATAATGCCAGGTGTCTATGTCCTTCCATGTTTTCTAGAGAAATACGACCGTTGGAGAAAATATGACCATTGGAATCTGAGGCCTATAAATAAGAGGTCATTTGAAACTAAGAAGAACAGAAAAGAGAAATTGATCATTCTTTGCTTCTATCAAGTTATAGAGAGAGACGTTGTGGCTTTTCTCTTACTTTGTGCAAAATCCATGAAATTTCAAAATGTGAACGTTTTGTTCTTGGTTTTTGTATATCATTAAGTTATTTTTTTCATTGTGATACTGATAGGTGATAAAGATAGAGGGATTTTGAGGATAAAAAAATGGTGCTACCGATCTTTGTATCGATGGATTTCAATTGTTTGAAAGACAGAGCTGCTGATTACTTGTAAAATCGAGGACCTGCAGGGATAACAAGACAGACGTATTGATCATCGTATCGAGGGCTTACTAGGGTGGTGGTAAGACATACCTCTTACCCTTGGTGAAAGAATTCCCTTCCCTTTGGGATAAATGAATTGTAATAATTTTACATTTCCAATGCTGCTTGTATTATAAAGGGAATTCAGATAAGATTAAACTTGATAAGGATATTGAAAATGTAATATCTATGAAAAATGTTTTAGAGACAAACTGTAGTTCCATAAATAATTTTTTCAAGGAAAAAAAGATAGTTTTAAAAATAATGTTAGAAATTTTTTCCTTTATGAAATTTTTGTCAAACATTACATATGGAAAGGAAGACATTGATAAAATGCATTCTCAAATTAGACCTTTAAGGAATCATTATGGTATTGGTTATTCTCATTATAAACCAGTTTTTAGTAATAAATATTTTGTTTTTCAAAGTACCCCATTTTGTACTAAGTGTACATGTGGTGGACACTAGAAAAGAAATAGTTCTCTTAATAGAACTCAGTCATTAGGATTTCAAAAAGGTCATTTTTACAAACCAATATGGATTCCAAGAATTCCTTTATCTAACCCTTCTGGATCCAAACAAGTTTGGATTTCAAAAAACTAATTTTTTCTTTTTCAGGAAAATAAGAAGTGTACCAAAAAGAATATTTGGTACGTGGATAGTTGTTGTTCTAGAAACATGACCGAAAAAAAATTTCATTGAAAAGATTATCGAAACAAAATGAGGAAAAATTACCTTTGGAGATAATGCTCAAAGAAATATTTTTGGAATAGGTAATATTGTTTTTCTTGGAAAAGTTCTTATTTAAAATGTTTTGTTTGTGAAATGTGTTAAGAAGAATCTCATCTGCATAAGTCAATTATGTGATGAAAGAAACTTTGTTAATTTTAGAAATTATAAATTCTTAGTTCACAATTCCAAGAATAAATTCATTCTATTTTCTCATAGGCAAGAGAATGTATACACTATTAACTTATTAGACCTTAGGATCAAAAATTTACCATGTTTAAGTGAAATAGAATACCAATCATGGATATGGAAGATATGACTAGGTCACTCCAACCTAAAAAACCTTTATAAACATTCAAATAAAAGATTAGTAAAGGATCTACCAGATATTAGATATGATTCTTCAAAGGTCTGTGATCCTTGTCAATTTGGAATGCAACATAAAACAAGAATTAAATCAATTAATATTGTTTTAACTTCTAATTCATTACAGCATGTTCACATGGATCTTTTTTACCTCATAAAATAGAATCATTGGAGTCAAATACTATGTATTTTTTTAGTTGATGACTTTACTAGATTTACATGGTTATATTTTCTAACAAATAAATCTGAAGCCTTTTTCTATTTCAAAATATTTAGATCCCATGTTAAAAGTGAGAAAAAATACCATTGATAACTATACATAGTGATCATGTTGGTGAATTTAAAAATTCAGATTTAGAAACATTTCGTTGTATGAAAGGTATTACTCACAATTTTCAGCTCAAAAAACTCCTCCACAAATTGGTGTTGTTGAGAGAAGAAATCATATTCTTCAAAAAATTTCAAGAACCATGTTGAGTGAATACTCAATTGCTAAGAACTTTTGGGATGATGTTTTTAGTACCACTTGTTATACTATAAATAGTGTTTCAGCTAGAACATTTATTAATAAAATACCTTATGAATTGTGTACTCACCGAAAACCTGATGTTTCATACTTCAATTTTTTTGGATGCGAAGTATTCATTCTGAATACTAAAGAGAATCTACACAAATTCACCCTAAAAACTGATGAAGGAATTTTTCTAGGCTATTCTATAACTTTGATGGCTTATAGATTATTCAATATAAATACTTGTATAGTTTAAGAAACAGTTCATGTTAAATTTGATGAAACTAATCCTTTTGTTTTCAAACAACCCCAACCAACATCTTCAGATGTGTTTTAAAAAAGTGATTATCAACCTTTTTTAGAATATCCTTCTGATTAAGAAAATTTTCAAGAATGTTTTTCTGAAACATTTACCCCAGAAGATTTCCTACCATATGATGATGAACATGACTTACAGAACCCAAATAAATTGATTCTTAGGCATCATCCTAGTGATAACATCACTGGTGATGTAAATCATCTTGTAAGAACTAGAAATTCCTTGAGAAGTCAAATAGAAAAACTTGCATTTCATTTCCAATTCAAACCTAAAAGTACACGTGAGGTTTAAGGTGATGAATATTGGATTAAAGCAATGCAAGATAAACTATATAAATGTAAAAGTAATCATGAGTGGACATTAGTTAAAATCCCTAAAGAAACAACTATAATTGGTGTAAAATGGTTTTTCATAAATACATGTGATGAAGATGGAATCATTGTGGAAAAAAGCATGAATTTTTTCTAAGGGATATTATCAACAAGAGGGAATAGAATATGATGAAACATATGATGTAGTAGCTATACTTTAATCTATTCGTATTCTATTATCCATTGCACCATAAATTAATATCAAATTATTTTAAATGGCTATTAAATGGGATTTTCTAGATGGTTTTGTTCAAGAACAATTTTTTGTTGATCAACAACCTGGTTTTATAGATTCAAAATATCCTAATCATGTTTTTTAAACATACCAAATCGTTATAACGCATTAAACAAGCCCCTAGAGCATGGTATGATAGACTTACATGATTTCATTTAAAAAAAATTATGCAAAAGGTATAACAAATCCAACCATTTTATAAAAATGAAAAATAAAAATGTTTTGATTGTTCAAATTTATGTTGATGATATCATATTTGGATCAAATCAGCAGTCTTTAACTGATTCTTTTTTCAATTTAATGAAATATGAGTGTGAAATGTGTTTTATGGGTGAGTTAAATTTTTTTAGGTTTTTAAATTTCACCAAAAACAAAATGAACATATATATCTAAACTTAGTATATCAATGATTTACTCAAAAATTATGGATACTATAATACTATAAGTATGAGCATTGTAATTAGTACCTCAAATACAATTAATCTTAATGAAATAGGGAAACCAATAGATCAAACAACTTTTAGAGGTATGATAGGAAGTTTGTTATACATGACGGCTAGTCAACCAGACATAATGTTTTTCGTATGCTTATGTGCAAGATACCAATCAAATCCAAGAGCATCTCATTTAAAATATGTGAAAAGAATCTTTCGGTATTTAAAAGGAACTCTTGATTTAGGTGTTTTTTTTTCTTCTGGAAATGATTTTGTTTTAAAAAGTTTTTTGTATACTGGATTTTGTGGTTATAGAATGGATATACATAGTACATTAAGAACATGTCATTTCTTTGAAGATTCATTGGTTTCTTAGTCATGTAAGAAACCCCACTCAGTAGATCTTTCCACTACTGAAGCTAAATATGTAGAATCTAGACGTTGTTGTGATCAAGTGTTTTGGATGCAATACACACTCAGTGACTATGGATTGAGCTTTTCCAAAACTCAAATTCTATGTGATAATACTAGTACCATAGCTCTTAGAAGAAACCCAACACACCACTCTCATGCAAAACACATAGATATTAGGCTTCACTTTCTTAGGGATCACACTCTAAAAGGATATATTATTTTAAAAATCATCAGAATTCATGAACAACTTGCTGACATTTTTATAAAACCATTACCTTCTGATAGATTTGAGTTTATAAAAAAATGATAGAAATGATTACATTAAAATAATCATTAATATCTACTTCATGTTTTACACTTCTTCTTACATTAAAAAACATCTCTTAAAAGCAGCATAAATTTTTTACTTGATTTATTTATTAACATTTTCTTATGGTCTTGTTTATATGTTTATTATTTTGGTTTGCTATTCTATCTTGTTAATTATTCTCTTGACTGTCTGATTATCATTTTATCCTTCTGTTCCTCATCTTGTCTTCCTTGTTACGGTATTTATTTTTTAAATTGGCACGTCAACCTATGGTAACAACTTTGTTTTCAATCATCATGTCAACCAATGATAAAGAAATTGTTTTCCATCGACTTGACAACCTATGGTAAGGACTTTTTTTCCATCGGCCTAACGACCAATGGTAATGTATTTGATTACCATTAGCCAAAAAATCTACGGTAAGGAATTTGTTTTCCATATACTTGAAAACCTATGGTAATGATTTTGTTTTCCATCAGCGTGAATACTTATGGTAATGACATCGTTTTCCATTGGCCTTGAAACCAATGGTAATGTCTTTTTTTTCCATCGGCCTGACAACCTATGGTAATGAATTTGTTTTCCATCAGCTTGAAAACTTATGGTAATGACTTTGCTTTCCATATTCTTGACAACCTATGGTAATGAATTTGTTTTCCATAATCCTGACAACCTATGTTAATGACTTTGTTTTCCATCATATTTAAAACCTATGGTAATGACTATGTTTTCCATCGTCTTGACAACCAATGATAAGGAGTTTTTTTCCATTGAATGAAAACCTATGGAAATGACTTTTTCTTACATTATTCTCACAACTGATCGTATTCTTTTTCCTTTAAATGTATGCTTATACTTTTTTTTATTAAACTATGTTAATAAAATTAAACCAACTATTTCCTTCTAATCTCCGACAGGTACATTCTTTATTTATTCTATTTTTTCATTCTTACATTTTATTAATTCCCATTTCTTTCTATTAGATTAAATCATATCTGTTGATTTATTTATCTTCTTATCTCAACCGTATAAGATCAACGTTCATTTATTTCATTCCTATAAATAGAGCCCCCTCCCCAAACCCACACAAGTTTTTCAGATTTAGTGGCGAAGCTCTACCTTTTTGTTTTCAGACTCTGTATGTTCTTCCCTTTTCCTCATATTTATGACTCAATCCTCTTCCAACACTCCACCCGAAATGTATTTAAAATTTTTTTCAGAGAAAGGCATATTTAGAGAAATGTTAGTTTCTCGGGACTTCTTTTCCACATATGATTCAACAATCAAGAGGATAATTTTGTTTCAAGGCTGGGAACATCTTTGTGTTGAATAAACCCATATCTCAAGATCTTATTATTGTTGAATAAGTTAGTAAATTCTACAAAACGGTGTATTTTGACAAAAATATGATGATCAACTTTGTTGTGTATGATAGAAAAATCGCAATATCTATGAAACAAGTAGATCACTTTCTTAATGTCTTAAAAAAAGGTGATTCTTTTGGTCCATCTCATAATCTACCAGAGAAATTTGGTATGTTCAATAGAGAAAGTGCTGAAAAATTGTTATTTCTTATAAATTAAGAGAAGAGAATAGTAGCTCATTTATCTCTAGATAACAGATTCAGGGTGCATTGGATGCAAGGTTTTCTTATCCCAAGGAAAGGGGATAGAGAAACTCTTAATGTTTCTGATATATTTATGATAGAATATGTTGTAAACATGAGAAAGGTAAATCTCATGGGGTGCATCCTTGAAACAATCAAGAATGTAAATTCAGTAGTGATAAAGCCTCAATTTTTATGTATCCTTCTATTCATAAAAAGTTCATTCTTGAGAGTTTGATGTTATATAATATTCCTCTGAAAAGAGAAATTGAAAGAACTGAATCCTTCTTGGATAAGTAAGAATACGTTGAAGAAGTTCTATGTATATTTTGATGAAAATTAAAATATTTTTTTGTTAATGATATAGAAGTTGAATCGGTACCAAGTCAATCAGCACCAAATCAATCAGCACCTCTGCAAATTGAATTTTTTTCAAATGGTTCTCCTCAAAAGTCGGATCTGAGAACCAGTACTAAGCCAAAGAAGAAGAGAAATTACAACAAGGAGGTTGTATCAAAGTGGAGGAAAGACAAAGAATAAAGAAAAGAAGGTGATCATTAGTTCGGTCTTTATCCAGCTGACACTTTAGCTAGGAGGATATAGTTAGAGGATACAATTCCAGATGAGAATGAAAAGGAGACTCTTTTGAAAAGAATGCCCAAGATCATGATGTTTCTAAAATCATGAAAATGGTTTAGGTGGCTAGTGGTCAATGAACAGATGAAGTGCACAAAGAACCAATTATACATATTATTCTAGAGAAAGTGAAAGGGAAGCATGTTTTTAAAGAAGTTCAAGAAGTTGAAGAAGAGGAATAATATTTTCTTTTGTAAATTTTTCAGAGTTCATAAAAGAGTAGAGACGATCCTTTTTCAAATCAATGTGATGGCATTAATCAAATTCTTCATGCCGATCTTGCACCAACTAAATCTCTTGAAAATCATTCAGATAGATGTCATTCTCACGTGAAGCAAGGTGAACAAACTTCTCATACTGAAAAGGTAATTGTTATTAGAGAAAAAGTGGAAGAAGAAAGAAAGAAAAAAGAGAAAAAAGGAAAACAGCCAGTTGAATACTCAAGCTGATCAAATGAACTGGATTTATATGATGCGGATAATGATTCATAACCCATAATTTCTCTTATGAAAAGTGATTACATTGTTCTTGTATTGAGAAGAATTGAGAATAAAATTAATTATTTTCCTAGAATTGAAGGGAAAATTGATTTAATCACTAAAAATCAAAGAAAGAAGTTTGGTTCTGTAAAGGAACATAGAAAAAAGGGAATTGTTAATAGAAGCTGATTTAAAAGTACTATCTGAAAGTTTGGCTGTCCATAAAAAGGCTTGCAATAGGATGACTAAGTGGTAATACAAAAGAGAATGCTCAATGAATGATCATCAAATATCAATTGAAGACATAAGGAGGCTATCAAATGATATTACTATTTATTGAAAAAATCTTGACAAAAAAATATTGAAATGTTGAATCTGATGTCAAAAACTCATGGAGCCGATATCCCTTCAATAAAAGTGCTGTAAGGGATAATGAATGTTTTCTAGTCAGTGTTTTCGAAGGTTTCATCTTTCAAAGAAGAAATAGTTCTGTTAAAGAAGAAAAATTTTGTGTTATCTAAAAATAATAATAATTTTCAAGACAAAATTGATTAACTGGAAAAAGTAATCAGAGTTCATTAAGAGACTATCAAGATTCAGGATCAACTTTTTGCTGATCAAGAAGATCTCCTCAAATACTAGGGTGATTCTATTTTTGAAGATAAGAATGAAATCAAAAATATCCAAGCTATTCTTCATGAGCTGATCATGAAAAAAATAAAGAGAAAACAGATGAATGTTTTTTTGAATCATTATTTTTTCATTCACTTTTAGAAATATATAGACTTTTGTTATCTCAATGAAATTTATGATCGCTTTCCCATTTCCTGGAATTTTTTTTACTCACTAACTTTTTAGGAGACTCAAGATTACCCTATTCCTTTTGTAAATCACAATGGGGGAGAATTTTTTATAAGGGGAAGAATGATTTAATCAAATACATCTATATCAAGGAAAATTTATGAATACAATCCTTAAGAAAGTATATACCTAAGGGGGAGTTATTAGTATTAGATTTCGTATTTAGAAGAGTTTTCAATAACTCAGGGAGAGATACATATTTCTTTTTGTTTTTACATTATGTTTTGTGTTTTCTAAAAAGGTTGAAATTGTTGGGTCAAAATTACTATTTTGACTTTTATGTATTGTTTTGGAAATCAGAAATCTATTAATAAATGTTTATCATACTGACTCTATTTATCATACTGACTATGTTTATCGTACTGACTCTATTTATCATACTGACTATGTTTATCATACTGTCTCTGTTTATCATACTGACTAAATCATGGAGACCTTGTCAATCATACTGACTTTGTCAATTGTACTCAATCTGTCAATCGTACTGACTTTTGTGCAATATACTAACTTTGAATCGTATCAATACATTACACTATGAAATACTAATAGTACTCATATTTTACTTTTATCACAGGCTTGTTTTTATCCTTTATCAGAACACATGTTTTATATAAATCGTACTCATGATAATCATTTCCATATATATTTTTTTCTAACCAAAAAAATTTCATGGAGTTAGATATACACTAATAAAAACGATGTTGTGTATTATTTTTCAATATGACCGTTATAATGCTAGGTGTCCATATCCTTACGAGTATTTTGGAAAAATATGACCCTTTGAGGAAATATGAATGTTGGAACCTGAGGCCTATAAATAAAAGGTCACTTGAAGATGAGAATAACAATATAGAGACTTTGATCATTCTTTGCTTCTATGAAGTTGTAGAGAGAGACATTGTGACTTCTCTCTTGCTTCGTGCGAAATCCTTGAAATTACAAAATGTGAACGACTCGTTCTTAGTTTTTTTATTTTATTAAGTGATTTATTTTGGTTTCTGTGACCAATCAGGTGATAGCGATCGAGTGCTATTGAGGATAGGAAAATGGTGCTACCGATCTTCGTATTGAGGGATTTCATGTGTTTCAAAGACAGAGGTGCTGATTACCTACAAAATCGAGGGCTTGCAAGGATAGCAAGACAGACGTACAGATCATCATATTGAGAGCTTGTGGGGATATCAAGGTAGACATACTGATCATCGTATTGAGGTTTTACCAAGGTGGTTGTAAGACATACCACTTATCCTAGGAGAAAGGATACCCATATCTTTTGGATAAAAGAATTGTAATACTTTTACATTTCTGCTATTGTTTTTATTGGAAGGTGAACTGTTTTGTTTCCTTTCATCATTTCATATTCATTTGCAATTGTTTCAATTAAAATTACACTATTACATATTGTATCGATAGATTCAATATGGTTTATTGTAGAATCATTCACTATTATATTACTCTGATTATTGTATTCATTTGAATACAATTTATTTACATTTCTTATAGTATTATATCGTATCATTCATGTATATCCCAAACAATTGTGGTTATTTATATTTTTTATGAATTTTATTACTTTAATATCATTTATAAAAATTTATTGAGTTTTTAAACAAAAAAAATTAAAACCTATAATTCACCCCCCTCTTGTATTGTTCCATCTAATATACATATACATCTATATATCGATCTTATAAAATATTGACAACAATAATTTTAAATAGTTTTTAAATATAGTAACAATCTCTTAAAAATAGAATATAATAGAAATTTATATTTAAATAATAAATTTATTGAACAATTACAAAAAATATTGATATGGAATAGAACGAGTTTAAATAATATTGAACAACATTTTAATGGAAAATCCTTTACCATAGGCCCCGTATAGTTTCATATGATCTGAAAATACTATGAATTAAAATTATATAATATCTATACATAATTAATTAAAATTCTCATCTTCATGTTTTTTATTATTATTACTTTTATTTATTTTAATATTATGAATTATTTAGTTAATAATTGGTCATGTTTACATTAGACTTTTTTATAAGTTGTTCGGTTTATAACATCAAAATAATTATATTGTGTTGACCAGGGAAAAAGGGTTTATGGTAAAATTATCTATAAAATCATAAAAATTTTATTTCTATAATATTAATAAATTATATAAAAATTTAAAACAAATATAGAATTGTGTTAATGATAAATGAACCACATCATTTGTTGGAGATGATAATATGCACGTATGCATGAACAACGTTTTCAAAATTCCAATTGGTAGAAAATGAATAATGCAGATAACAAGTTATTTTTTAAAAATAATTTATATTTTATAAATTTCATATTTTTTCATTATATACATCTATATTACCATAATTATATGTTTAAAATGGAAAATTAATCACATCACTTCATGGTGGTGGTATTCCACACGTACACATGAGTGACAATATCAATTTTCAACGAATAGAAAGGGTTAATTGGTATGTAATGTATTACACCTATAGAATAATAATTATGACATAAATATAATATATATCGATTTTTACAAAGTATTATCAGTTCATATTATCTGATGATGAAAAATAAAGTACATTTCTTCTCGGAATTGATAGTCTACACATAAAAAAGGGCAACGTTTTTCATTTCAAATAATCTGGAAAAGTAGATGAAATATGGATGTACCATAATAATAATAAAATTTATGTATACATAGGATAAAAATATTATAATTTCAACATTTAGGAATAATAATTTATATTTTTAGAAGAATTAATAAAATTCAAATTGGTCGGTTTGGACTTATGACATCTCCTAGGATATCTCCCTTTGGATTACACATTAAGACTTATAATATTCGTATTTTAATAGTATGATGACCTATAGAACAAGGTGATGGATTTTAGGGATATTTTTGGTCCAATATTGGATGAACTATAGTGCTCAAAATGTGTGAATAAGGGAGTATAAGAGTTTCCCTTTTAAAAGCGATGGGAAAAGTACACTTGTAATTTTTCAAAACTATTAAATATTATAAAGTATTAGTCATGGGTAAGTGACTGAGAAAATATACCATGTTTAAGATAATTTAAAAGGGGTTCAAAAAATATCATCCAATAATAATTAATATTTGATTTTTGGGCCTTATCATTATGTTTTTATAATAAATAACATGATTTAACTATTATCATTGTGAGACATTTTTACCATGGTTTCAATTCATAAAGGAAAAAAATGAAATTTTAATTTTTAATAAATTTAAACACAATTATTTCTATTATGAAATCAAATTTTCAAAATTCTATTTTTAGAATTGTTTTAAAAGTCTTTTAATATATTTCTACAAAATTGAATGAAAATATTTTTCAGAAAATAGTGTTTTTAGCATAAAAACAAACCTATGCCAAAATAAATTTAACACTTTATTCCATTAAAATTATCTTTATTATATTTAATAAAATCGATATTTTATTAATTTAATAAAAAAAATAGAATTGGACTAGTAAGTTACATATTTTTATTAAATATAGTTTATGAAAAATAAGGATTTTCACTATTCACTAGAAAATCAATCTTTTTGAAAAAATATAGAAAACCCCTAACACAAGATTAATTTTATATTTGGATTAAAAAATTAATTTTTTGTAAAATTTAATTTATTAAATAATGAAATTTATATTTTAAATAAAACCATTTAACCTATGTAAAAACAATTTATGTCAATAATATTATTGATTTCTCAACTATAAACTTTTATACAAATATTTAAAAGGATATTAATAATACAAATTCTTAAAATGAATACTTATAAATCAAAATATTGATTTATTTCGTGGATTAATTGAGTTTTCATATGTATAGTTAACTATTGGTGGAAATTTTAGAGTAATATATTTCTATTTTCAATTAAAATCCTTTCACAACCTAACATGTCTTGTATCCTCTACTTCTGTCATCTTATTAATTCAATCAGAAAACCCATTTTTTCTCCAGTAATCAATTTAATTTTCATTATTCATCCAACTCCCATGTTTATAAAATTTGATAATTCATTTATTCCTTTATAGATAACTAATACTACTTTGATTCTCTAAGAGTCGCTTCCTCTTCTATGTATTCAAGACCCTTGGTCTCAATTAAAAGTAATAATGTTTCTTCAACCTCATTACACAAGGCAGTTTGACTAATCCTAAAAGAAATTATTAATTCTTCTTGAGACTCTTCTATTTTTGGTATTACTTTTCTATCTCCATAACTATGAACTGTTATACTGCTAAAAAATTTCCTTAGGCTTCAGTTGATATTGAGAATTATGTCACTTCTTCTACTACTTGAATTTCCCATTAAAATGTGTTGATATCTTTAGTTTCTAGAACATTTAAAAATCCATGATTTTCTTGCAGATCAACTGATATGTTAATAGTTGAATTATTTCCCCCAGCTTCTAATTCATCTATGTTGTGATCTATGTATAGAATATTCTCAATAAATAGAATGTTTCAATTTATAATGATTATGTGTTTATCATGTTCCTATAGTCTAAAATACATGTTTTCTTTTCCATTACCCATATGAAAACAAACATTAGACTTCACATATTTCTTTTCTCTATTATTCTCATAAATGAGGGGTAAGATAAGTATTTTGATTATTTCAAGGTGTCCTACTTATAATAAATTATTAAACCATATCTTTTTAGTTTGACCTTATCCTAAAGTATCCAATGTAATTCAATTAGAAAATTATACTATATTATTTATTTCTTTATATCAGATGGAATAGACAATTCTTGAATTCATATTAATTCATATATCTTTCTCAATAAATATTTAGATCATTCACTCCACCTCTTCATTAAACTATGGAGAATAAATAACTATTCTCTTGATCCAAATCTCATTTATTCAATGGAAAATATAGAATACACTATTCTTGTACTCACCATAATTTTTTCAAATGAGGAACTCTATCATCTACAAAGACTATAATTCATTCATTTACTTCCATCATAAAAATTACTAATAATTTTATATTTATTATTATATAAATATACCAAAATAATACTTATTGAATATTCAATGAATGTGATGAAGTAAAGTGATCCTCTAAGAGATAAGTCTAGGGTCGGTACCCAAAAAACAGAGTAAACTATCTTCATGTTATGTTGTCAATGATTCAAAAAATTGATGTTAATGGAACCCTATTTTTATTTCCAAGGACCCAAAACATATAACATACGATTGTTGAGTGATTGTGATTTATAATTCCCTTAATATCTAAAACCATATCATTCTATTTAATATAGTTACCAGGTATAAAATTCCAGACCCTTAGGTATTCACAGGTTCTGATTCGATCCATTGCACTTCCAATGGAAATTTTGGTCAGATAAATGGTTTTCTCAGTCACTCCTCACACAAAAACCATAGTAACTTGAGTAACATTCTAGAATCCACTACCAATGGTCATTCTATATCCTATATTATTCATATTTAACATAATATGACGTTCATCCAGATATTTGTAATGTGTCTCACATGATTTGTTCATAGGAAACACCCATTCATTATCTCCCCTTATAATAAATTTCGGCGCTTCATTAACCCTTAGATAAACATTGTAAAATATTCCAAATGCATAGAATTTCTTGCACCCTAAACTATCATTTATTTTAGGGATGAAATATATTCAGCCACCCTTGAATATTTTGGGACATTGTTGGTCTAAAAATACAATTCTACAATGTTTTATGAACTTATCGATGTTTTCATTCATGTAATTTCTCTATGAATCCTATATATCTTATGGAGGTTTCTAAAATTACCAAAATTATTTTATGTGACTCTAGGACCAGTTTAATTAATTCATATATTATTTTTATACTTATATTTTGGTCATCTTCTATTTCTTCTTTGAGGTTAGAATCACATTTCATCAGCATTTATAGAATTGTAGGAATGTACTTTTACACCTATTCTATATAGTTCATCACTCAGGATCATGTTATAGACTTCCTCAAACCCCAGATTTATCTTTACATACGTTTTTCTTGTAGCATTAAATATACCATAAAAATATTTTGATAAATATAATATAAGTATGATTTCATATATATCATATGTTAAATTCATATTCCCTACAATGAGTTGGCTATAGATTTTGTTGAAATAATTAAAATGATAAACCATTGACCATACACTCAAAAAACTCATGCGAAATAGTCTTTTTAATCAAAAAGATCTTTTTCAATGTCATTAATTTCTCATACATATCTTTCAATGCCACCATCATCTCAGTTGTTGTCTTTTTCTATAAAATGTTTAAAGCCACATTTCCTACCAACAATATCCTTAATAAACCAATTATCTTTCTATCTATTTTTAATGATTAATCATTTTAAGAATTTTCTAAATTATTTCTACCAAATGATTGATAGATATCCCTCTACATGAGATATATTTATATATAAATATCTATAGTGGGTTATGTTGAATTGACTAATTAAATCCCTTCCTTCTTCCATTTTCATATATTATATAGATAATATGACCAACTAAAATAAATATAGCTTTTAGGAAGTAAAAAATGTCACCTGAGTTGACGAGTATGTCTAACCAAGTCTCTAATAACAATTATTGGTAAGTCAAACCATCATCAAATCAAATTATTATATAATTTTCTTTCTATAAAAGATCACTTTTAGTTATAGTTCAATGCTATGGAATCAACGAAAATTACATCTGGGAATCTTATAACACTATAACTAGTAATTATATAGTAATTAACAACAACTAATTTCATCTCTACTTTATATAAGTTCTTAGAAATTTGAAATAATTCCCCTTGAATTTGACATTTGCGGTTATCTATCTATTTACATAACAATAATCAAAATATACCACCTCTACAACAACTATAGTTATTGGTATTTCAGTGTCCCCATCCACGAAACTAATTTTTTTCTAATGATCATCTAAATTTTACAACTTCAGATAACCATACAAGGATTGTAAATATTTTTAATCACTACCATTATAAGGATGAGATGGACATCTGGATTTTTTTTCATTTTTAGGTTAAATCGTGTTCTGTTAAGAAGTTTCATATCCCAATAATAATGGGTGACTATTCCTTTATGTATTTCCATAACAAGATCACATATAATTTTCATTATCAACTAGAAGTAATGAACTATGATTTTAAAAGAATAACATTATCATTGATAATGTATATGACACACAACAACAGGCTTAAACAACCCCCAAAATATATTTCTTTTATTTCTATCTCTTTGATATCTTTTGATACATGCAACTCCAAGTCAAAATTAATTGTAATATAGTATATCATTATAACATTGCTATTAAAATTTAGGGCATGTATAGAAATACCTAAATTATAAAAAATATTTGGTTTACAAATGTATAAAATAAATTCAATAGTTATCTTAATATTTTACATATATTAAAAATATCATGAAGGGATATGAATTATTTTCTGAAAAATGTATTTTTCTAAAATGCAGTCTCACCGTGCGTTGCGCACATAAATTTAATTAAATATTCACAAATTATGGAAAATTTGTTTTACAAAATTTAATTCCTCTTTGAAATAATAGTGTAAAAAATATCCTAGACTGATACTGAGATTCTTATAAATGGAATAATTTCTTGATGAGAAGTTATAAATTCTATTTTCTACTGAAAAAACCATTTTCTTAATGAATTATAATGATTAAAATTCATATATATTTTTTCAAATGTAAATTTTATTCAATTATATTATAGTAAATAAAATCTGAGTAATTATATTCAAAATATTTTTTATTTTTGATAGTAAATCTTTTTATACATATGATAATCAGCTCATTGGAAAACCACGTTTTCTTCAACAATGGGGGTTTTATTAATAATTATATTTTGAAAATTTTTTGAAATGAATTTCTAAAAATGGATTAAATATTTGGTAAAAAATAATTAATATTTTATTAAATGTTCATGTTAATTTTTTCTTATAATGAATAATAAAAATAATAAACATTATTTAATACGGTTAGGGTCAAACCGGTTTCCCAGGGGGTTAAAATATAATGATAAGGGTTTAAATTACTTATAAACTTGTACTATTCATTTTTTATGGTAATATTTATACCATATATTATCCATATTTCTATAATGATCCATTTTGGAGACTTTTATCAAGTATAAAATGTGTGTTTCATGTTTTCTTTTCATAAATTCCTTATATTTCCTCTCTATACTTATAAAAGGAAACCCCTCGACTCCACTATTTATACATTAAAGTCACTTTTGATCAATCAATACCGTGTTAAATATAATTTTGAAATACCTAACCACATATTATTTTCTTTACTTTTATTATAAAACCCTCCTACGAAGGCTTTTTGAATAAACCAAAAGTGCCTCTCTGATGAATAAGTAAAATTACTAAAGAGGAATTTTGTCCTTTTTATTCTTCAGACTTCTTAATATATTCTAAAAAAATAGTAAAATAATAAAAATACTATATTATATATACTTATATTTCGTATGTTAATTTAATAATCTATATCCTTCACTTATCATAAACCAGTAGAAAATAAATGTGTCGATCACATGTATGGGGGACTACTACCCCACAAACAGATACAATGTGTTTTCTATCACAACATTGAATGAAAAGATATAATAATGTATTTAAAACATTTATATTATATTTATGAAATTATTATTCTTCTTTATTTATGATATCTCATACACTTTTCTTTGTATTCCATGGGAGGATATGTTAATGTTGCTTGCGTGTACGGCAGACTACCGCCTCGTAAAGCGTCATGAAACTTTGATCGATTAACCATTACATGGAAGGTTATAAGGATAAAGTTAGAAAATATATGTGATATTTATGATCTAAAAATACTTATTTTTATATATTATCCCATATTACTTCTTAAATTTTAATCTATTGTAAAATAGTAACATCTCTCGTGTGTACGTGTGCACTATCACCTCTACATAGTGATCTGAAATGTTTTTCATTTTATTGTTACATAGAAGGTAATAAGGGTAGATTTTATTAATATAAATACTATATATATAAAAATAATTCTTCTGGAAAGTATAATTAATATTTATTTTCCCTCATTCCATGGGTCGAGAAATGGGAAACAACGCTCATGCAAACATACAGCCTAACATCTCTATGAATCGTGCAACATATTTTATAGATTAAACTTTTATGGATTATTGTAAATAGATATATAATTACTATATATGATATTTATTTCATTTGTAATATTATTTATATGATTTAACCATTATTAAAGTAAAATTTAAAAAGTTTACAGAACCAAAATATACATTTAAAACGACAAAATTATCCACCGAGAGTTTGATTTTTACAAGTAATTATTAATAAACAGACCATAAAAGATTATAATTAAATAATATATGGTATTAAATATTTTATTATGGTTTTAAATAGATTTATAATAATTATATATTTATTATAATGGATGTAAAAACATATAAAAATGAAATTACCCCTTATGTAAGAGTTTTCATTTCTGTTTTACTTCAATGAGACATATGCCATATTCAGCACTTATAAATTTTGTGTGGTCTATATACTTCTCCATTTATATGTTATATTTTGATTCAATTCATATTAATGGTACTCAATGTTTCATTTTAAGGTATTTATTTAACATGGATTATGATTCCGAAGTTACCAAAGTGGTAAGTTTTTATTTCATAATCTCATCACTATGTTGGATTATTTATGTTTATATATCCCTTAGTGAAATGTTTTGATGTTAATATATCAAACCAAATATATTATTTTGTCTATTAATTCATTTAATATCATTAAATATAACCATTTCTTCTCCTTTGTTCTTAATAGGATTGAGAATATGTTTTTATGAAATATTTATTGTATTTCTATTTTCAGTTGAAAATTCGTTTTCTTCTATTTCCAGGTTCTAAAAAATTTTCGATATTTTTTTTCAAAATTATAAAAATTATTTTTTATATTAATTTATTCACATTTTTAACTTTAATAAATATTTAAATAGTCATCCCTCAATAATATTAAAAATAACGTACTTTTTGAATTTCCTAAAAACATGTGAACGACATGTTTGTTTTAACATAATCAAAGTGCCAACTAAAAAACTCTTGGGTACTCAAATAAAATATTATTTTGTATTTTATATTTCCAAATGTTTGTGAAATTAAAAAATTAATTTACTTTAATATTTCTAATAAATTATTTGTTTCTTTTCTATATGATCACATCTTTCTAGTTTTAACCAAAAACATTGGGCTATTGGGGTTGGGGTCTTTAATATTGGTATTAGAGAATGTTTGGGAGAAAACATAGCATGTAGATTTTGGGAAACATATATGTTGAAATATAAACCTATAATAGTGTTTGGGGATATGTATAAAGATAGTTTTATTTATGTGAGGAGAGTAATTCTAGTAGGTTCACGAATTCAAGGGTAAAAAAGAATAATTTAATGTTTAATGTTTCACCACTAAGGATATGGGGACCCAAAATAACAAATTCTATAAGAATCAATAGAATATACCTCATAAGAAGCTATGTGATCAAGTTCATACTTATAATATTGATAGATAAATATATGTATTGGATTAAATAAGGTTCTATTCTTCATAGATTCAATATTTAATATTTAGAATTATTTTAACTAGTGGTATATTAGTTATAAGAATCATGAAATATATAAGGATTAAACAACAATAGTGTTTAATTAGTGATATTAAATCATATATTGAATGGTATCGAATGTTATGAAAATTGACTCGATGACCAATGTTATTTTTTGAGGAAATTCATTATATTTTTATGAATATTATATATATATATTAATATGGTTCTAAAGAAAGGAAAACCCACAACTAGAGGTAGATAATGATGAAGATCCTACCACTAGCCTATATAATATTTTAGTTATTAATAAATTGTCTTTAATTTAATTTTTTGTTGGATAAATACATATTGAATGGATTAAGTTGAAACATCAGTGTTAATATTTTGTTTATAGATTAATGTATTATATTGCATGTCTCGTTCTAACCATTTTTAGGGAAATATTTAGAGACATAAAGAAATATTTTTCACTATTTTATAAATATTATGATATATTAAAAGTTAATTTTAGCGATTTAGTAATATAAAATGTATCTTGAATATTTATATTTTGATGTAAAAATGAATATTAAATTGATTTATGAGCAACCAAAATATTAAATTATTTTTATGAAATCGAATGATATAAAGTAATTATATTTCTTTATTTTCTTATTATATAGTCTAAATGAATTCCTCAACATTAGGAAAATTATATTGAATTGAAAATGGTATCCTAATCAATTCATTTCCATAAAATATTTTTGGATTGTTGGTTATTAACTTTAACATGATCTTTCACTTTCTTTTAACAAGTGATCTTTATCACTCCCCTTGTTTTTTATTCTTTTCCTCCATGTCCATATTTTCACATCTTACAAATTTTATCCTATTTTAAAACCTATTTATGTGTTATTATATACCGATTTCATAGTTTCTTTTCTCCCTTATTAATAGTATGTCTTGTTAACCATTTTTACAATGTAGGGATTCAACAAAAGTAAGACTTATGGTGTATAAAATAAAATTATGACAACCCAATTTATTTAAGGGGGTAGAATGTGGAAAATAAATATTTTAATCTAATAAAAAAAATTAAATATAATATATGACAAGAAACACCAATCTTAAATTACCCCTAAAATAAATTTCATTAAATTTGATCACTTCAAAAATTTCCTATAAACAAAAACCCTTGTCTAAATAAACCACAATATAATATACTACTAAAACATAGAAATTAAATTGGAATGTTTTAATAAGGGTAAATGAATTATGAAAATTATATTCCTTAAACATTTATAAAATAAATTAAATAGTTATATATTTATTAGATGTAAAATATGAATCATTTATAATAAGACGTTATGTTTTCTAAAAAGATGTATTTTTCGAAAAGATGATCTCTTTGTATGTTTCATACATTATATAAAATTAATTTTTATCACTTTTAGAAAATATAATTTTAAAAATAAAATTATATTTTTAAAATATAACATCAAATCTATTTTTCTGTGATTTTTTGAGGATTTTATGAAAAGATTAATTTTTTGATAAATAGTGAAATATACAGGTTTTTATTAAAAACATCATTTTTCTTTATAGAATTGAAAAGTATATTTTTGATGTAAAATTGTGTAAAAAAGTCATATTTTTCAATTATATTATAATAAATACCATTTAAGTCACTTTATTTAAATATGTTTTTATTTTGTTTATTAAAATGTTCTATAATTATGAGAATTTTATTTTTAGAAAATCACTTTTTCATGACATCTACTATTTTAGTTTTAAATTTTAATTTTCCACTTATAAATATCTAATTTGAAAAAAGGGTGAAATATTAAGAATTATAAAATTTAATATTATATTGCATGTTCATCTTTTTTAAATAATTAATTTTAAAAATAGTAATAATTAATTACCACGGTTAAGGTAAGAACATGTTTATCGATGGTTAAACTAAAAAGTAAGTGTTTCTATGACCTAGAACTTATCCAATAAATAATTTATTTCCATATATAGACCTTATAACCTTAATGTATATATAATATGTCATTTTCAGCCTTGTGGAATTTGATAAATGAGTGTTTCAATATTTCTGTTAAAAAATTCCAAGTATGTCCTCGCCCAACATATTAAACCCACCACTTCATATACACCATTCAAAACTTGAAATCCCATTGGGTTAAAAAATACATGCTTAAATATATTACATAAATTACTACCCGAATTCTAAATTCATTATTTTTTAGGAAACCCTCATAAGAAGGATTTAGGTATAAAACTAAAGAGGACCTCTGAAGAATAGGTAATATTCTTAAACATTTTTTTTAAATTTATTTATTATTCTACCGCATTTTTATATTCTCCAACTATGAGAAAATAAAAATACCTATATATCCAATATACTTATATGTTAATTCTTTTAATGTAATGACTTATATTCATCTACACATCCATAGGAAGTAAAAGTAAATTGTCAATCATGTGTACAACGGACTTCCACATCACCGACCGATGTAATTTGTTTTTGTTCACCATATTTAAAGGATAGATATAATGATGTAGTAAAAAATTTTATATGATATTTATGAAATTTTTATACTGATAGATTTATTATATAACATCTTCCTTTTTACATTCCATTCTATGGTGGGATACGATAACGTTTCTTGTGTGTATAGTGGAGTACCATCTCACGAGGAAATATGATTTTTTTCTTATTTCAATATGAAATGATCTAAGGATAATATCAATGATTATATGTGATATTTATAACCTAAAAATAATAATTAAAATCTAAAATCACATCTAAATTCTTACCCTTTAATCTGTTGTAAAATAATTATGTTGCTCAAGAATACGTGTGGACTACAACCCCTATATAACAATGTAATTTTTTCCATTTTATTTTTACCTGAATGGTAATAAGAATGGATATTATTAATATATATTATAAATAAATATAATATTTATTTTTATAGGTTAGTTAATATTTATTATCATTTTTCTCTATCATGCGTGAAATTTGAAACAATGATCATGCAAATGTATGGCCAACTATCTCACTGAAAAAAGTAATGAATTTATCTCTATAAGTGTTATGTATTACTATAAATGAATATATACTTAATATATAATGAATATATATAGAATTTAATAATATTTTACATTATATATATTATTTAATTACAATCACTATACAATTTTTGAAATTACATAATCCAAACAATCCTGAGAAATGAAGCATTTATCACCATAAAAAGTGATTTTAACACAGAATTGTATTGAAATTGGTCCCAAGAGTCTTTAAGTAAATAATATATATTACGTTTAATATATTATTTAGATTATTTAAAATATTTCTGACAAAGAAATATTTATTATATATAGGTACTGTTACATATGTCATAAATAAGACATTAGGTAAGGGGTTCTCATCTCACTTTTACTTCCATGGGGAAAATTTCATATTCACTAATTATTTATTTTGTGTTGTGAATATAATTATAAATTTATATGTTATATAATGAATCCATTTATATTAAATTTAAATAATTTTTATGTTGATGTTATTTCTTTCATTTGGATTGTGATTCAAAAGTTACCAATGTTTTAAGTGTTTATTTCACAATCTCATCATTGTTCATGATTTTTTATGTTTACGTATCCCATGGGGGAATTTTTTTATATCTATATCTTAAAACCAATATATTTTTTCTCCTCTATTTATTCATGATCATTTTAAGTAATATTATCATTTCTTTCTACTACGTATTAATAAGGTTTGAGAAAATATTTTAATTAAAATATGACTTCATTGATCTCTTATGTCGAAAATGATTTTTCATCAATATCCATGTTTTCAAAAAAAAAATGAATGTTTTTAAACATTATATAAATGAATTATTAAATATTTTTCGGGCAACGATTTTATTTTTACAATTGTTTTGAATTAAATCTTATTTTTATTATGCAAACATGGTACGTTTTGACTTTTCTTAAGAAAATGTGATGGGAATATTAATTTTTATATTCTAAAAATGAATAAAACATTATTTCTATCATGAAAAATCATTTATTATATTATTACATTACAATTTTATTGTGTTATATTTAATTAATTATTTTTCTAATATTCTAAAATATTTTTTATGATCCATTTTTAAATATTAACTGATATTTTGAAAATGAATATTTTTAATCATATTTTAAGGCATTGATATTCATAAATTAAAAAAATCCTCTTTTACCTGATTATAAATTGGGAATATGTTGAAATTACACCATCCTTAATCATTATCTAGATGGTCTATGAATAGTTTTATTTGGGATGAAATGTTTTGTTATTATTCTCTACAGTACTATGGATTCTTTATGATTATGTATATTTATTAAGGAATGTATTTAAATTTCATATTACAATTTTAAATATGAATGTTTATTTTAACTATGTATCTCTAATTTTATATAAGGAATAAATTTAACATAGTATGTTATGGATCATTCCTTCTATAGACCGTCGATGCATTAGTAGGTCTCATGAGACAAACTAAAACGAGTAATGTTTTTATCCCTTTATCATTTATGTATGATGTCTTTTAATGATGCCTTGATGGTATAGTTACAATGTACAGAATTATGAGTTTAGTTATTTTTTTCCATGTGTTTATTCATATTGATAGAATAAACATGGTTATATGTCAAGATCATGTGATCATATATATAGATTTTTCCTTTGATCTATTATTACTTCTTTATTATAATCATGTAATTGATTTAATCGAATATGATTCATTTATTTACATTTAAATATTTAATATTCATTATTTATATATGATATATTCTTCTATACACAATCATTTACCGAGAATCAGTGCTTAATACTTTCTTACATTTCTTTTCCTCTGGATGCTTAGAGGTGTATTAAGATTGATATAGAGATATATGATAAAAGAGAATAACTTTTTACTAAAAAATAAAATGTTGTATTTTCTGTTTTAAAATGTGTGTGAAATTTTATTATGTATCTAGTTTACCAAGAATACTAAACTATATGAAGCATCAGGGTGGCATATCTTGTATATAGATACAATATAATAAATTAACCATGATCTTTAGGCTACTAGGGATATGGTATTAAATTAAGGCATTGGTATGATTTGTCTTTGACTATTATAATGATGGAGACTATAGTAATAAAGCTCTAGAGTCAAATTTATTAAATTTTCATATGAGAGAATGAATCATGTCTAGAAAAGAAAAATAGTTTAGTAGTCTTGGTAAAATAGAGACATAAATGAAATTCACATTAAATTTGGAAACATAATATGCCCTAATATGATTCATTGATAATTACTATTTTCACTGATCATATCCAAATATCTCAATAAAAAAACTTCATATAATCATGTGGAATATAAAACATAAGGAAGGGTTCTGATCATAAGCTTATTAAGGGTAATCATATAACTGATGTTATGAATATATTATGAATAATAATCGTGGAAATGTAAATAAATGAATCAAATTCTATTTAATTAATAACATGAGAATATTATGGCCAGAATAAATGATGATCATGTAGTTCCATATAAATAATAGTAGGAGCATGAAACTAAAAAATGGAAGTTCTAATTAATTAAATAATCCAAGGGAATATCAACAACTGAATTCAATATGATGGAATGAAAAATGATGGACATATAAAAAATACCATTTAGGATTTCTTCCAAGATATCTAATACCATAAATGATTTGTTATATGGTGTCCAATACCATCAATTCCTTATTAAAAACATCTATATAAATCAGTTAGATGTTTTCCAATACACACAATAGTTTTTCTTATGAGGCACAACAATGCATCAAGGATCTATAGCAGGCCCCTCCAATCATGTAAAAAGTATAATACATTCCTCATATGAAATAGGTGAATCATAGTTAATATAATCTATCATATTTAAGAACAATTATACATAATGTTAATATTTTCCCCAACAAATAAACATAATCATAAACCATTCATAGTAATATGGTGAATGGTAATAAAATTTTATATCCACATTCAAATTGATCATAAAACATCAAAATAATGAATGAGGATGATATGAGTATAGAATATACCAATTTTATAGTAATTTAAATAAAGTTATAATGTTTATAATGAGTATAAATACCATAAAAATATATTAAAAACACTATTGTGGTAAATAACTTCCTCATCATGAAAATATTTTTTAAACTAAATGTTTAGAAAATATTATTAAAACACTTTAATGTGAAAATAACCTCTAAAAACATTTAAAATTATCATTAGAAGTTTTTTTTTCATGATAGTGGAAAATTAAATTTGGGTCCTATAATTTAATAAAAATATTCCATTCACATTTTTATTAAAATCCAAATACGAATTGTTTTGAAAACTACATGAATATTCCATATTTTTTTAAAATATTAAAAATGTATAAAATTTTATCTAATAATCATTATGAAATGTTTAAAAACCTTTGTTAATATTTTTTAAAAAACATTGGATGTGATTAAATAGTTTTATCTCTAAAGATAGAAATAAATTTATATTTTCTGAAAAACATTTTTTAAAAAATTTGAACTACTAATGGGAGGGAAAATAATACTATTACATGAAAAAGTTCATCAAAAAATTGAGAAAAAAATACAAATTGGTTTTATGAAATAAATGTAAAATATTTCCCAAAAGATAGACTTAATCAAAAATAACCCCAAATAATGATGAAATCTTTAAATATACACATACCACTTTGGTAAAATCTGAATGATAATCCCCAAAAAATGAATAAATTTAAATAAATCATGTTATAATATAAATATTAATAAATTCAATATATAATATAAAAAATGGTAGAATATATACCACTCAAAATAATTAAGTAGGGAATATGGCGTATGTCTCCGGTAAGTAAAAGTGATATAAAAAACCCTTACCTTGAGTTTGAATTATCACATACATTATTTATCATCATGAAAAATTAAATTGTGTTTACTATTAAATTTCCTAATAACCATTTCATTTTTATTATTCTTTTTATTTAAAATATTACAATTATATATATAATTAATTAATCAATTATGTTTACATTAGATCTTTCGACAATATATGGCTCATGTGTCAAAAATTACTTTAGAAGTCAGAATGTGGTCAAAGAGTTCATTATTGAAACACACACATAAGTATATAATAATCATGAAATAATTATCATATTTATATATCAGTTGTACATTAAAATCAAACAATTAAATATTTTTGTGAAAAATGAAGTAGGTTATGATCATGGAGACGATATGTCATATGAATGCATGAGTAATGTTTCAATTTTTCAAATATCATTATAAAAAGTTGGTAAGTAATATATTATCCATATAGAATAAAACAAATAATCATAAATAAAATATTAATTATATAAATATATACCTATATATATCATCCAGGTGGTGTGGTGATAAAAATAGATTCACATCACATCATAAAGGCGGTAGTCCACTAGAACATGAATGATGTTATCATTATTATGTGAGTGAAAAGGTAAGAAATATAATGATGTATCATCTTTAAATACTTATAATATTTCATGAATTTCATAATTATTCTATTTATATAACATAAAATCATTAAATGATTCCTTATCTCCTTCCATGTAATGTATTAATGAAATACCAATTATATCGCTTCGTGAGGCTGTCGTCTACCATACCCAAAAGAAACGTTATCATATCCCCCATTGGAAGGAATGTATAAATAATATATATGATATATTGAAATAAAAATGTTTATTTATATTATTAATATATCATATATACTTAATATACATTATAATATAATATCGTGAGAGGTGGTATTGAAAAAATGAATTACATCGGTTCACAAGGCTGTAGTCCATTGTAAACACGAATGGTGATTATATAACCCATTTGATGGAAGTATGGATGGTTTATTTGTCATTAAATTAACATAGGAATATACAAGTATATGTAATGTACTATGGTTATTATATCATCATCATTTTATAATAATTTAATGATGTTGATAAATAAATAAAATAAAAATACTTTTTGAATATCTTTACATCCTTTGGATTTCACCAAAAGCCTTCATATGATGGATTTATTCCCAAAATAAGTCATATAAAGTGATATGAATGAATTTTAAATGTTATTTGGGTAGGTATTATATGATAAAAAAACTTTTATTGTGTTAATTATAGTAGAGAGGGTGTGACCTTTTATAAGTGAGGTGAGCCTCACCCATGTAATTGTTGGAATGAAAAAGGTGTACCAAAATTTTTCACATGAAAAAGAGTACAAAATGATGCATTGTTGAGACTTATCAATTATATGGTTAAAATATTTCTATAAAATATATTTTATAAAATTATTTAGGTAATTTTGGCGCTTATCTTCATAGTTTAACCCATAGTAAATCGAGTTTTACTTTAACCATGGTAATTAATTTTTACTATTTTCAATATTTATTTTGGTAAAAATTTAATTTCACATTATTATATAATAAAAATTAATTTTATTCTAAATATAGAATCAATTTTTTAAAATTCCATTCACATTATTGGATATAATAATTTAAATGTAACCTCGTAGACATAACATGAAAGATGATTTTAAAGTAAAAATGTCCAAGTGTTTTTAATAATTTATATCAAAATTCAATATTAAAATGATAAAAATGATCTAAATTGGATGAAAAGATATATTATTGATCTAAATTTAAATTATTACCATTTTAAAATTTAATTTATCTCTATAAATAATTTAAATGTAAAGGAAATTTTCAATTAAAATTTAGTATTTTCACAATTCATCAACAAATAATACATTTCAAAAATTTTAAAAAATCACTCTATGATAATTTTGATATGATTATTTAAAAAATATAATTATAAATGTAAATTATATATAAGTTGTAAATAATAATTATACATTTGTTACACAAAGTGAAACTAAAAACCCTTTAAAAAATTTCAGTTTACCAAAAAAAATTATTTTTTCTAACAAATGGTTCTAATTTTATCTATAATTAATAGAAATATTATTTATTTATTTTATACATAAATAAACCATATATGTTTTATAATTTAGTATGTTCTAATCATATTATCCAATTAATGACTAGGATATATTGGTAAATTTTAAGTAATAATATTTTAATAGATTATCACATTTATTTTAAACCGAACGTTACGTGCAATGCAATCCATTGAAGAGATTGAATTTATTATTAAAAAATATATCACAAAGTATAAAGATTTTATATCCCCTTATAAACATTATATTTCATTTCATACATTATATCTAATATTATATTCATATTTGATAATCTAAGGGTTATATATTCTACCACCACAAATAAATTGGATCATCACAATTTAATCATGAAATTATGATAAATGGGTTTTCATTTCAAAATACCGTTATTGATTTTAAAATTATAAAAAGTGTTAATAAAATATTTTATTTTAAAGTAGATATTGATGTATATTAGTCATCTAGAATTAAACATACAAGGTATTCAAAATTAGAGAACATAGGTGGGAATTGAAAACATTGACATATAAGAGAAAAATAACACCCAAATACTGATGTATAGTGATAGAAAACATTGATCACGACAATGTGGGTGAAATATAAATGGTTAATGGAAGTAATGTTATAAACCAAAGAGGAATGAAAATTTCATTGATGGGATTAATTGTTTTTTTAATAGGATAACATTTTATTTATTGATATTTTTTATAAAGTAGAGGAATTCCTTTCCCATCAAGACCGAGAAAAATTGAAAATATACACACTTGATATATTTTTATTTCATAGGCACATTTTCATCATATGGGTGTTCCTTGATCAATTTTTACGTCATATCATACTCCAAGGATTAAATATCTAAAAAATAAATGTTTATGCCTGAAGAACAAAAATTTATTTTTAACCGTTCATAAGATCTATAATAGAGTGAAAAGTATTTCTATATGTCTCTATGTGTTTTCCCAAAGAAATATGGTTAGAAACATTTATCCAATATAATACTGTAATCTCTAAAACCTAATCCATGTTTCAACTTAAATAGTTCTATAAATTGTTAACCTTTTTACTCAGCCAAAATTTTAAGATCTAAACATTAGAAATGTGTTCACTAAATTTCCAAAATGTACTCATCATTAATCCCCTAAACACCAAAAAGTAGATCTTCATTGTAACAAAACAAGAATGTGAATAACTTAATAATTTATTATCTTGATTCATTTTGATAACCCTAATTACTATATAACTATATTGAAAACATGAATTCTTCCTAATTTTTTAAATAAATCACTGATTATAGTATATATTCCTCAAGTACCAATAGTTTGATAAGTATATCAATGATAGAATAAATAAATTTTTCAAAAAAAATATATATATAAATAGTTAAAAGGTATTAAATTCTATCCAATTTAATTTATCCACATCAATCACTTCTTTATCCAAACATCATTATATCAACACCAATAACATATCACCTATTTTTCATGTTGTTAAACTTTTCACTGAACAATTTTTCTTGGTCATTGATACCATTCAATATATACTTTCAGATCATTAATAAAAATGTTATAAAGTATAATCCTTATACATTTCATAATTCTTATAACTAAGATATAATTTATAAAATAATAAAATGGGAAAATTATTAAATCAAATAAAAATCACAATAAAAATTCATCTTTTTTCCATAGTAACATCATATGTTTGATTAGGATCCATTAGCCACTTTTGAGGCACATTCCTTTGACTGTTGTGGAATTATTTTTTGCAGTGCCCCATCTATTTATTTTTGAAGCAATTAACATTGTAATATTTATTCTTTCACCTGTAATAATGAGTACGGTGTATATTATTTACAGACTTATAGAAAACCCCCATTGACTTTATGCTAGTTCCAAGGTGTATTTCCCATAATTATCACATGTGAAAATATTTTTATTTCCCTTCTTCTCATATTCCATATTTTTCTATATCATCATCTTCTTAACTTACTACCTTCATAATCCATAATAGTTATATAATTATATCTCTATCATTTTATCACATGATAAAATGTCCTTATACGGTTAGAATGTTTTGGAGACAAGTTATCTTTGAAAGATTGTCTTAATCCCATTAAGGAAATGACTATTTGTATTCTTTGGATTACATGGATGGATATGGTTCCCATTCCTTTCATGAGTTTCCATTTATATATTATGGAATAAAGTAGATTATATTTTATAATTATGAAAAATAATTTATAATCCCAAAATCCTAGTGATAAATCAAACATAAATGGAAAAATTTATGCATAGATAATATCACTATAAAAAACACAGTGTCTTTGGGGATATAATTATTTTCAACTCCTTCAAAATGTTTTTTAAAGATAATTTGAATTATTATATCTTTATAACCCAAGATTATTAAAGAAGGTTTCATTATTATGAACCATGTTATGATCAGGTAAACCCTAGTGAAATTATTTTATAGTTATGAACCTTAGGTAAATAGTTTCTAGAGCCACGTCCCGTTGTATTATCTAGACAAAGAAGTTTTTTAGGAAAACCCACATAATCTTTTCTTTACCAGATACTTTATATGTTACTCTATACTAATCCTAAAATTATATCATAGGTTTATGATCCCTAATAAAGTTTTCCCTAAATAAAACTCTCAATAATTCTACTTAGATTTATTTTAAATGAACTGTACTGACCCCAACCCCAGTAGGGTAGAGCCAGTTTGTACATTATTACATTAGAATATGAAACATGGAATCACATCATGAAGGACCGAATCATTTAGTGGTATTGGTAAAATAGGTCCAAATTTTAAAATCACATTACATTTGAAATCATAAAATACCGAATGAATTTTCGTTGAGAATTCCATTATTCCCCATAGCTTATCACTGAATATGTATCAAAAAAACACATGCTGGTATCCTCGGTAAAATAAAATATAAAAAATTTGTGATATCAGATACTCAATAAGGGTAAGTGCACAATTAATTCTATTAATTGATAAGGAATAATTAATATATCATGGTAAATAAATTAAATAATTACTATTTAATTAATAGCTTAATCATAATGTGTATGGAATAAATTATCATAAAATAGTTCCTTATAAATAATCACATGACCATGAAACATAACCATGGATATTCCATCAAATTGAATATTGACATGATATATCAATAAATGAATTCTTAATTATGGAATTCATAATTCTAGACAGCTAAATCCTAGTTTTGTGGCTTCTTTCAAAGACTTATAACTATTTATGCATTCTTCGTAGACATGTAAAACCATCGAGTCCTATTTCTAAGACATCTATATAAATGAGTAAAGCCTCGTCCAAAACCCAATATAGTTTTTTTCATTAAACCTATTGATGAATTTATGAGATATAGAGGTCCCCACCCATAAATAACAAATTCCAATTAATTCCTCATATTAAAGAGAAGAAACAAAATAAACATAAATTATTGTATTCAAAACTATAATACAAAATGCTAATAATTTTTCCACTCAATAAACATAATCATAATACATCAAATGTAGTACAGTGAATGGTAATAATACTATACATACTCATTAAAAATAATCATAAAACATCAAAATAATTAATAAATATGATATAAATATAAAATCTCTTCAGGGGATCATAATTCAAATAAAGGGATGATATCATTGATGATTTTAAATAACATAAAAATATTTTTATAAACATTTCAGAGGAAAATAAACATTTTCAATTGAAAATATTTTTATAACTTAATGTTCACAAAATATATTGAAAACTGTTTTACTTGTAAATAAACATTGAAATCTTTTGAAATCTCTAACACATTTCTTGATCATAACGATGGAAAATTACATTCATGGATTATATGTTAAAAACATATTCTTTCCAAATTTCTAGTATAATATGGAATGGAATTTTTTGGAAAACTATAATAAGACTTATTTTTAAAATAATAAAAATTAAAAAATGGGAGATAAAAACTTAAATGAGTTTTTTTAAATGGTTAAAATAAATTATACGACATTTTTAGAAAACATGGGTTATGATGAAAAATTATTTCTAACCAAAGAGATAAATAATATTGTATTTTCTGAAGAAAAAAAAATTTAATCATTTAAAGTTCCAAATTGAAGAAATATGGTAATATTACAAGAAAACGTTTCATGAGTAAACATATTGTAAAAAAATATTGATTTAAATATAAAAATTTTAAATAATTCATCCAAGGGAGACTTAAAAATAAATCCTCAATAATGATGTGATTGAAAAATAAACCATTACCACTTTGATAACTATTGAATCATATTATCCTTGTAAATAATTAAATTAAACAAAATATTAAATACCAGAAATATAAATTAATTCATTATCTAGCATAAAAAAATTGAATTATATGTACTACACAAAATAAATAATTTGTGCGTATTTCATATGTCTATCAAACGAAAAAGTGATAGGAGAAACCCTTAACATGAGTTCGACTCTTCATGTATGTTATTTGTATTACTATATAACAAAATGTTTTTAGTTATTGTATTTCTTAATAATTTTTTTAAAGTTAATTATACCATTTATTTCTTATATTTCCATGTTATATATTATAATTAAATAAATTTAGTATACAATAGATTTTTCGATGATATATGGCTTATGTGTCAATAATGACTTCAATCGGTTGACTATTGTCAAATACGAAATTATCTAAAATAATAATAAATAATAATAATGAAATATCTTCCATATTTATATATAAATTACACTTTTAAAATAAATTATGGAATACAGTTAAGAAACATGATATATGTTATGATCATGGGGACGATAGGTCATGTATATGCATGATCAACATTTTTATTTCTAAACAATAATTATAGAAAAGAGGTAAGTAATATTTTAACAAAAAATATTGATAATAATAGAATAAATACAATATTATTTCATGAGACATACTAATATATATATTCCACATTGTGTGGTGATGAAAAGAGAGTCAAATTACTTCCCAAATGTGTAATTCTAAACGTACCTAGTCGATGTTATCATCTTTAACTGAGAGAAAAATTATACCAAAATTTATATTATATTTTCAGAATGATAAATATGTCAAGAATATCATAATTATGTCATGTTTTTCACATTTAATCTTTATAATTATCCTTATCACCATCCACTTACAGAATTAGTGAATGATGAATGAAATCATTTCGTGAGGTAGTAATCTACAAAACACATGAGGGACGATATCGTATTCCCTATATAGTGGAATGTAACAAATGTATATATGATATATCAACTAAAAAGATATAAGTTTTTTATTAATATGATTAATTGACATTATATACATCATAATATCTAACCATGATAGATGATAATGAAAAATGAATGACATCGGTTCATGAGGTAGTAACCAGTCACACACCCAAATGATGATTTTGTAATCCATTTTATGAAAGTGGGAATGGTTTTAGGTCATTACCAAAACATAAAAACTTATAATAAAATTTAATACATGTATGTTCTTATATCACTCTGTTTTTGTTATAAATTAAAGTGGTGGCGGAATAAATAAAAGAAAAACCCTCAATGAATAACATTACCACATCTTCGGGTATCCTCCTTAGGATTTCCAAAAAACCCTTCGTTGATTAGGATTATGACCAAACTAATGAATAAATGTTGATTGGATCGAGTTTTTAATGTTTTTTTAGTTGTATGTTTCTGAAAAAATGGTTCTATGGAATGAAAAAGAGAGTATAGTGGATGTCCTTTTATAAGTGAGTTGAGTGGTACACTTGTAATCTATGGAAGAAAAATTAGTAACAATGGTTTCCACACCCTAATAGATTCAAAAAATGAATTATTCTAAGTATTCATAGATTATATGTCTAAATATTTATCTAAAATATATTTTAGACATGTTTTTATTCAATTTTTTTACCTTATCTTTATAGTGTGACCCCTGATAGATCAACTTTTACCTTAACCTCAGTAATTTAATTTTACTGTTTTCAATATTAATTTTATTGAAATATTATGTTGAAATTTTTAGAAAATATATTTTATTTTGATTAAAATTATTTTTATAAACGTAAATATTCAATTAACATATGTGGGAAAACATAATTTATGATTAATCCCACATACGTGATGAGAAAGCAGGTTTAAAAGTGAAAATGTTCAAATGATAATAATGTGTTTATATACAAACTCACTATGAAAATGATTAAAATGTCCTAAATTCTATTAATATATATATAATAGAACTAAATTAAATTTAAAACAAATTAATAATATAGTTAAATTTTATAAATGATTTAAATGAAAAGGCAGTTTTCAATTAAAATTCTGTATTTTTCACTATTCATGAAAAATATAGACCATTTCATAAAATTAAAAAACATTTTACCTAAGTTTATTTTTATATAAATTTTTCAAAAATTAATTACATTTTTGGAAATACAACTTCCAATTGTTTTAAAATTAATTATAAATTATGTGTGAAAATTATGAGTAAACAATAAATCGAAATGTACAGTTTATTTGAAAAATATTTATTTTTCTTTAAAATGGTTATAATTATACATATAGTAAATAGATAAAATTTATTTTATTTTATTCATGTTTAAAACATATATTTTTAATAATTTATTTATTATATTTATACCCTCCAATTAACGGATAGGTTATAATGAAAATGCTTAAATCATAATATTTTATTTGAGTTTCATGTTTCATTCAAACCTAGTGATATGTACTTTGAAATCCATCAATGTTATTGAATTTATTTACAAATATATATATCATAATGTTTTAGTTTTTAATATTCCACTATATTATTGGTATTGAATGTCATACACGTAATCAAATATGATGTTCAAATTTTAAATTACATGGTTGTTACAACTACTCCTTATGTTGTCACACTTATGAATGTTACATTAAAGAGACACTCATAAAACCCATTTAATTTTTATAAATGATTCCATTATCATATTCCCTAACCTATAAAAAATATTTACTTCTTTGTTTCAATTAATTATTCTTCATTTATATAACCTTTTAATATGATTAAATGAGAAAAACTACAGACAATTTTGTATACAATTTAATTTTATATAGTGAGAATAACTTATACATACATATTATAAGTAATTGTTATTCACCTAGATGTTATTTTCATTCGATTGACAATAGATTAACTATATTGACACCCACACCCCTAAATTTTGGGTTATCCCTAATAATGTCTTTCTTATAAATGATTCGTTTTTATTATTTCATGTATGTATTTTAGGTTATATATGGAAATGGGAACTATTATTAGATGGAAGGACATGGCAATGTTTCCATCAAATTTATATGGTAATGTTCCAACTCTAGAGATACTATGTAAATGGAATGATTGTTATAATATGTGTTTGTGGGTATCATTATAATAAGGTAAATCATAATACTTAGTAAGTAGAATTATTATGTAACAATTAGATGGTTTATTATGTTTTTTATAATGGATATGAAGATACTATGTATATGGTATGATTATGATTCCAGGGTATTGGTGGGAATCCCTACCATTTTACCCCTTAATATATCATAATTGTGGTGGGTATCATTATTATCTAATGTCTTTGACTACTTTTTATGACATTCCAACTGACAGTCATTACTTATGTATTTTCAAACCCACATATAACATTTAATTTATCATTTAATTTGATTATTATATGGTTTATGGAGGTATATTCCTAAAAATTATATAATGCTTATTGTTAACCATTTTTATCATCTGACCTCACCCTTTTATTATGATTTCCAAATCCATTGGAAAATTAGAATACAAAATGTCTATGGAATAAGGGGTATATAAAAATTATGTTTAATAAAATTATTAATGTATTATTTCTAAATTATTAAATATTAATTAAAAAATAATCTAATCATAAATAATTTTGATTTTTTTGTATGTAATATATTTTAAGCAATGTAATAAATTTTTTTAGGTTATTAAACATTATTTGGATGTCTGGGTATGGGGATCTTTAGTAATGGAGCTCTATAGAATAGTTAAAATTTCTATGATGTTGTGCTCATTCACGTAATTATTACATACAACAATAATGTGTCAATTTATTTCTTCCTCTATTCCATGAGATGTTATAATTTTTTTATAATCAAAAATTGTGATTATGTAGAGTTTGAACACATAACATGAATGATTAATCCTTTGACATTTAATGATATAATTAGACCAAATGTTGTTATAGAGTTTTAATATTTTAATTCTTGAGAAAAGTTTAATTAATGTAAGGATAAATGTTTTAGTTTTTTAGGAATATAATGGTTTTTAAATTATTATATGGGTGTGTACGTACTATAGGGTTGATAAACTATTAGAACTCTTTCAATTGAGATGATTATAAATATCTTATTTCATTCGCACCATTAAATATAAGATTATAACAAATAGTGGTTTGAGGGTTTGACATATCAAGAATTGTAAGATTTGTGTGATTCATAGACACCTTATGAGTGGGACCTTAGTGGTTTCTCCACAATGATATATAAAAAAATGTTTGTTTAATGATCAGATCAATATGAGAAAAGTAAGTTGTTATTATCATTTTAGTATTAATTCCAAACATATATATATAATGGTTGTGTTTAGGTTTTGGTGTTTATTTTCAATATATTTATGATGAAGGAAATACCTCTTAAAACCTTTACCCAAAACATATATTTTTTATCACATCAATATTTAGCATACCAACTGATAATAAATCTAACATTATATAATCCATTTGCTGAAATAATAAACCAAATTGGATTTAATCATCAAGTAGTGCTAAACCATTCACTCCCTTTTATATAGTATATCAAAAAATTATCTATTAATTATATTTAATTATCCATCACATTATACTAGTGAACCATTCGTTCAAATAAAAATAGTGTGACACAAGTGTAAATTATGAACTATTTATTCAATCCACTGACCCTACTTGATTCTTAACTCAAAATAGTAAATATATATTATACTATAATTCCAAGAAATATATATAACTCTTAATTAACATTTTATGTAATATATAAATTTTCATTATAATATTATTTCACACAGATATCATATGATATGAATTACTCACCCAAAATGAATCAAATTCCATCGTTATCTTTTTCACAACTCTAGAACAAATTTAGAATTCAAAAAAAACTTAGGGGTATGAATATTCACTTATATGCTTGAGGAATTACAATCTCCCCTTTGTTTGAACACCATGATTTTATATATTAAAAAATATCTATGAGTTTCTCAATAATCACGCTATAGAGAATTTATACATTTTTTCTAAACAAAAATACTTTATGATTTCCCTTTAGAATATATAAAAAAATGATGACATGAAAAAATTATTTGATTATATATATTTTAGATTCTATAACCCATATTCATATTATTAATTAAAACTATTATCTCCAAATCAGTTGTTAGATAAAAAAATCACGGGGTATATTAGGGGTCTTTCATTTTAGTTTGATGAATATTATTGGGACTATGTGCCCAAATTGGATTAGACATTATTCTCTTATATTTGAAAATGAATTGTAATTTTATGTAAAAACATTACACTACCCCAGAAAACTCCCATTTTTTATATCATTGATTTTTTATACTCAGTGTCGTTATCATTATAAGTTATACACTATATTAGGGACCACTTTACAATATCACTAGTGGGAAAGTACTTCTATTTTTTACAAGTACTTATTTTTGAAATTTCATCATATATTTTATAGTGCACAACTGTTATATTTATTATTTGATATTACATTGTTCTTCTTTGATAAATTCACTTTTAATTTACTAAAATTTACATTTTATTTATTAATTCTTTTAACAATTGAGAAAAATTATTCCAATATATCATGGGTCCCCTTTCATTATGTAATCATCAGAAAATAGATATAATTTCTATTTTCATCGAGTATTACAAGCATACTAATTTTCACTTCATAATATATTTTGATTTGTATCATATTTTAAAAAAAAATTAATAAAATTTCAACATCATTTTAATTTTCATCCAATATACAATATCTATTTCTCAAAAATATGTTTTCACTTTTTTTATATTTGGATTCTTGTTAGTAAAATTTCCATAAAAACATAGCGAGTCTTAATAACACTATTTTTTATTAAAACCATAGATTATTTTATAAATTATTCTAATTATAGTTTTCCATATATTTGATATCTAGTGTTCCAAATACATTATATAACCATTCACTATATTTTCCTATTCTATATAGAAGAAATAGTTTATTTAAAATCTACAAATTCGGTACTCATAAAATATCATACGAATATTCTTACAAGAAAAAAGCATGATGCCTTGTTTATTTATTTTTATAATCCACATTACCACGAACCTTGTTAAAATAATAAAATTTATCAAAGTAGGAATTATAAATTCGTCATTTTGGTTTCGAATATGATTATACACATAATCCATTGTCATTACTATCTTCAAAATACATTATTACATTAGGAAAATATTGATTGGATATCCAAGTAACCCATAGAAAAAACATATTTTTAAGTGTATTTATATTTTATTTTATAGATTAAGTTTATCCAGCTTATTTATATTTATAATTTAGTCCATTAATATATTTTTTTCTTCTCATATATTACATGAAATATACTCTCATATTTTCTATGCAAATAATTTCTAAAATTTCATAGGTGTGTCTTGTTCACTTTTAAAGTTAAAATTTCATTCCTAACTCTTTCCATTAAAATAAATTGGTTCATTTAAGCTATGATACATTCCTCCATCATTTTTCGTGGACTTAATAAATTTAGACTGTATTATATTTTTTAATATCATATCTATTTCACTGAATTTTATATTAATTTCATGATCTATAACCTTTGTATTGATGATACTATTCTAACATATAAAGGATGTTTCTATATATTTATATTTTTTTTTGGAATGTCACATCCTTCATTAAATTCCAATTTCTTGTTTATTTATTCTACATGAGTATCCAAATTCTTGATTTTACTCGATTTTGTTGGTAGTTGTGTATTTTCACCAACATGGAATAATTAAGAACTCGTTTTACTATTTGATTCTTGTTTTCAACAATTTTAGTGTTTTTATTCTCTTTATCCAAGCATTCTTATAATAACTTACATTTACCATTCAATTCGTGAATATTTTTCTAATGAATCATCATAATTACTATCATATACTCATGCATTTATCATTTATATAACTCATTTTTTACACCCTTTTATTTAGTTTGAATTTCCACTTATTATTTGTAAACTCTTATTACAGTAAGAATACAGACATCTTCAATCGGTTTTTTGATTTTATTCAAAAATGCATTACTACTAAAACAAATTCTTATGACTGATCCCTTATTAATACGTTTTCAATGTTTGTATTCACTAACTTATTTGTATAATGATATCAAGTTTGTTTTTATTATATAGACTATGTGATATATTATTTTTATTCATTGAATTTTTCTTCATCTGGTTTTTTAATTCTTTTATATAAGATACTTTTTCTCCTTCTATTGATATAAAAACTTCCCTAAGAATATCTTATAATAACATAAACATGAAATTCATTAATGAATGGAACAACACCTTATTAAATACATTAGTTGTATAAATAGAAAAAATTATATTCCTTTCCACATGGAAATTTTTTTCACTCATAATAAATATCAATATCATTAAGTACAAAAGTCTATAAAATATTTTAATATAACGTCAAATATGTAATAATATCATTTATCATAATGAAAATCACTATGATAAAAAAAATGTATTCTAGTATCATTTCCATAAAAATAGAGATATATATAAAAAATGAACAATAAAAATATCAATTAATAAATAGTTATAACATAGAATTAGTCACACACACTACTCTGATCTATGGTTGGATCTCATACTACTTTTTGTATCATGATTAACTAACTTCCATGGGTTATGCTGAGGAATGGGAAAAGATTGGTGTGTCTATTTATTTTTAATATCTATTTATGAAGTGAGACCCAAGGAAACATGAGTGTTAGTTAGACTAAATACCAATTTAATATTTTATTTTAACACTCACCAATTCTAAAACTATGTTCTCGTGTTAGCAATAATAATTTTTAAATCTATAAATCAATTAATACATCAATGCCAAATATGAAATTTTTATAAATCTCATAAATAACACATTGAATCAATTATTTTCTATGTTCACCCACACATGGAAACATATGTGGTATTTATATGTTGTGATGTTCTGTTTCTAAGATAAATTAAAACACTACACTTATTGATTAAATGTTTTATATATGGTTACTCTATGTCAATGATTAGATCCTATAGAATAATTTTTAAGTATAACTCACTATCTCTCAAGGAATATTTCCTTTTTCTCTTCTCCATATCTTAATTTAGAGATATCCTTCAATAATTTATACACATGTGGGTATCTTTCTGATCAATGTATGGAATTGATATAATATACAATATCAAAGACAAATGTGATGCATCATCATTGGCCATGAGTTTACTCTTTACTCCATAAACCAAATATAAATAATTTATTTATAAGATAATAAATATGATAACCTCCAAAGAGTATCTATTATATTAAACACATAATCCCATGTGTTAAATACTATCTCATAGTAGATTTATTTTACATTATTTTATGTTATTTGGGGTTATTATGTGTTTCAGTGATTTTTATGAATTAAATGAGGAATATTTGAAAATATTTTGGAGTATATATGTCAGAACAAACTGTTATGTAAACTATGTGGTGCCTATATATCAGTGATAAAATTTATAATAGTGAAATTTGGAATAGTTTGTGTATAATCAGTCAAACCATGAAGAGTATCTAGGGGAACCCATGTGAGTTATGTGGGATATCTAGTGTTGTCCTCGTGGTTACCACATGAGTTTTAAAACCATGTGGGTTAACCATGAACATTTCCCAAATTTTTTTTAATTACATATTTTCCACTCCACGGTTTTTCATCCTAATCCATCATCTATCTCATTATCTCATTCATGAAAACTAGGTATTCTGAAAGGCACTTCATATCCTTAATTATTTACTATATTAAATCCAATTTTACTTGATTCCAAGTGAATTTATTTAGGTAATCCCTTACACTCTTCACCATCTACTTATTTACATTATTTTTTCTAAATTTTATTTATTGCATAAACCCCTATAGTCCTTTTTAGATGATTTTATGGAATTTTTTTGAAATAATAATATGGTATCTGAGATCTATGTATATAAAAAATTTTAAATTTATCAGCCATGTGTTATCCATCTAAGGTGTTTCATTTTAGTTGGTTTTCGACGAGATTTGGGTCAGTGTTTCTCGATGTTCGTTTTATTTTTAAAAATAATGATATGGTTATGTTAAATATTGATGGTAAATGTTTTATTATACCAATAACCTACATAAATTTATATGATTTTATTTATAATTCTTTAGATTAAAATATATTCCTCGGTCCTAGTTTTATGATTTTCAAAGGATGTATTTATTTAAAAAATGGAATGCTTAAAGGATTGATTTAAAAACTGTTAGAAATTATATGGGTTTTAAAAAAGTGGAAAATTATGAGGAATATATAGTAAGATTTCATTTATGTACATTTATAATTTTAAATGTGTGGGACCATATCATGTGATTCCCCCTTTGATTCCCCCTAATATTTTTGGGACCATTATCGGTCTTTTATCAATTTTTTATAAATGTATAATTTGATTTGGATTGTTCTATGTACTGATTTATGAGGTGAGGTGTGGGATATTTATTTCAATCATCTATATATTTATTTTGATTGATTTTGATCCACCTATTCGTATTATTTGGTCATTTTATTTCCCAGTAACTAAATAGATCCCCAAATGTGCACAAAAACCAGCTTAGTTTGTGTCTAGTTAGAGTAGAATTAGTAGCAACGTGTGGTCACATAGTTATAACCCTGGTTGCATTATCCTATTTTATAGTTTAAGGACTAAGTAGATTAATGGGACTATAAGAATAGATAGGCTTTTATAGTTAAACCTATGTTTCTTATCTGTACTTCAAGAGAATATTATAAGAGTGCCTATGTTAATAGCTCGTAACTCTTATGTCATGATAGGTGATCTAATATAGTTGATTCCATTTTCATTATGTTTTCTCTTTTTTATATATATTAGAACCTTTATATTTACATTTATTCTAATAATTATTCTTGGTATTCATGTACCGCTTGATTCGAATATTTTATCTACGGCAGAGTGCAGTTGGAAAATAGTAGAGAAAGATTGAATTGGAAATATGTTTCAAAAATTGGGTATTAGGTTTATTTCAAGAATGGTTACGAAACATATTTAAATAAATTAAGGGAATTGTCTTTAAAAGTAATTAATATTGGTTAAAAATAATAGAGTATTTCATCTTCCTACAAAAATATTATTTTTTTCTATGTTTTATAAAGTGTAATAATTATTTTCCTTAGTTTATTTTCAAACTAGAATACAAGGAATGATTATATAAAATAATTTATAAAACTAAAATTGTGGGGTCCTATTGGGATATATAGATCACACTTATATATAAATAAATATTACATATTCTAGGTTATATCTGGTTTGGGGGTTTTATATTTTGGGATGATGATTAGTGAGTCCCTTTTTGGTGAGAAACCTGTGGTTTCATTGAGTTTTTTCCAGTTTGGGTTTCAAATGTTTTTAGTTTCTTTATATTGATGTATTATCCCACAAAACCATCATTTTATTCATGTTGGATTATTATTATTATAACTTATTATGTATTTGTTCTGGATGATGTTTGCATATTGAACCTTTGGATGTTATATATGTTTAAAATTATTTCGATCACTAATATCATTGAATATAACTTATTTGGTTGATTTTTTATGCATTCCTAATTTTTTTGTAGGGATGTCTATTTTTTGAAAACCCATGATATATTTTCATTAATTATATACTATGATTTAATTCTTATTTAGGGTAAAAAATACTATAAATATATTTTTTTTGTTCCCTAAGAACTAGTTGTCTTTAGGTGGGGATCTAGAATGTCATTTTTGCCTAGTGGTGAACTAGGTTGGGTCATATATCAGCTCATCATAGGAAGGCTTGTTGGATATTGTGTGAGAGTCCAGGTTAAAATAAATTTCTCATTTTTATAAGGAACTTTTTTTTATTTGGAAGGATTGTATAATGGAGAATGTTATTATCATTACTCATGTGGTATGTGTGGGAAGTTCCTTGAACTATCTTTCTACCCCCTAGAGCTATAATTTACTACTATAAGTTTGGATTTTTTTTTGATTTTTTATATATATTGTGATTTATCATGGGGATGTGTGATCCTTATTATAATTTTTTAGTTACCTTGTGGAATTTTCTTATACTTTCAATGAAAATAGATAATGAATATGAGTAATTAGGATTGCATGTATATTTAGTAAAACCATTTGGTTATCGAGATATTGATTCTAAAAACCTTTTATGTGTGATTTCCAAATTGGTTCTTGGTTTACGATCGTGTGGCTAAATAATGAAAATTTCTATACCCTACTTGTCTTAAAATATTTACCTCCCAATTGTTGTATTATGCTTGAGTTAATTTTAGGTATGATAAAAGAATCAAAGTACCTCTTGTAATATGTTGAAGGGGTTGTACTGGTTTTTTGTGGAGATTTATGGTATATATTTCTTTTAGGAGTTATAAAATTTGGTTTCGGGTGTGTTAATTATAGATTTTAATAAAAATTATTTTATTGTAAATAAATCCTAATGTATCTGGTTAAATTACTTTTTTCAATGGAACTCTCTATATTTTTCAATGTTATTTGTGTGTTTTATAATGTTATACTTTTATGCGGAGAAAGATAATTTATAAATATTGGGATTTGAAAACTTTTTAGGGGTTATTTTAAAGATAGTTACAATCTACAACAAGGGATATTTTTTAAAGTGGTGAATTTTATTTTGCTTATTAGGGAATCATTTAAATAAAACAATGTTGTAATGAACTAAAAGAGGTATTTGTGAATTGATTTTATTAAATTATCATCAAGTTGTGTGTTTTAACAATGATATTTTATTTTAAAGAAGGATACCTTGTTTTTTGAAGGTATTACATATAAAGAAAATGGGGGTTTAAATCATTCTTATAAATTAGTAAGTTTTTTGAATGAAATATTTATTTTTTAATTTTTATGCTTTTGGTTTTATCTTTAGTTGTAATGGGAATAATTGTTTTTTTGCGATGCATGAATTTTTTATACTCATGACTCATGTTATTTAGATTATATATTCAATAAATCTTGAGAATGGATGTAGAACTGTTTTTAATTCTAATATTCTCAGAGGGGGTATTATTCATTCCAAAATTGAATTTCTGTTGTTCTAGAAACTTCCCAGAATCTAAAAGGTGTTGTATATTGAGGTCCTTATCTTTCTAGGTTTTTATTTTGATTGCTGATGTTTGGGATATAATATAGAGTTCAGTGAGTGTATATTTGAATGAATCCTCTGGCATAATCTTATTTGGGTATTCATTATTAATTTTGGTTGATTTATTTTTTGTCGGTTTTGATCTATGTAAATCTTGTGAAGTTGTTTGGTTGGATGTTCCTTTTTTTCATTAATTTCTATAAGAGACATTATTTATAATGGATGGGTTTTTTCTGGGTTAGTAGACACTATTTTTTAGGGAAATGTGTTATTAGAGGTTTTAGGTTTATTGTGAATTGATTGGACATCGAAGTGCTTTAGGTATGTACTCTTGAAGTTGGGACCAATGGAATTTCCTGGGAAGCACCTATAGGTGTTAATTTTGCTTCATGGGGATTTCATGGAATGGTGACCTATGGTTGATGTCTTTATTTTAATAGGGTGAAAAAAGAGGATGATTTCCATGTTTTTTTATTTTAGTTGGTGGTGGTTTTGCTGTTAAAATTTTGGTTAGAAATTCTTGATGGTTAATGAAGGCACTGGGATGGGTTATGTTTTTGTCTATTGATCAGTTGGGTTTGTATCTTCTTAAGATTTCAATTTGTTTTTATTGAATTAGTTTCATTTTGTTGGATAATATTTTCATTTTTTATATGACTATGGTTTTCTATTGTGTATTCCTTTTAAGAATCATTTCACTTAATAACCATTTTTGAAAGGTTCTAAATAGTGGGGAGATGTCTATTAGGTTGCCTTTCTCTTGGGACCTTCTTGTCAAATTCTTGTGTATTGGTTTTTGTTTTGAGTCATTAGGTTATATCTATGGATTTTTATTCATATATTTTATAATTTTAGTGGTATTATTTTGATATTGGATCACATGATTATCCTCCTCTAGAGAATTCCATCTAATTTTCCCCAAACCATCCCACTATAGGATGATGGTGTTTGGGGCACCACTTCTATTGTCTTATATATTTAAAATTAGTATTTATAATTATATAAAGTGTTATAGTTGGGACAATTTATAAAAACTCTTTTCCACTATCGATTTATAATATATATATTAAGTTGTTAGGGTGATTTTATGATTTTATAAATTTTATTCTCTGCATTTAGAAAAGATGAATGTTTTTAGGGCACATGGTTGTGATTTAATGTTTGTCAACTGGGTTGTACATGTGGGATAGTTTATAAATTATTATAAGTGACGTTTGTCTTGGTTGTTACACGGTTAGTCATAGCAGGTGGGGGTATCCAATGGAAACTGCATGGTTGTATTAGTTTTCAACTATGAGCCACACTGTTTGGTAAACCATACGAGTTTACCATGAGGTAAATTTTCGGAATTTAAAGATTCTCACCTCTTTATTTTATGTATTATGAAATAGTATTTAAATATATATCATTATTATGAACTAGGGAATGCATAGGGGGATATTTGAATTCCCTTATTCCCCATTTTGATTGAATTCTTCTTTGATTCCTTGTGATTGTCTATATGTAATTACTTTTATTCCTCTTTCACTTCTCTATTTATTTTTTTCTCTATATTCTACCTCCTCCCAAATATCTATATAAGTATTTTTATGTTATTTTAGGGAATGGTATGGAATTAATTGTATTTATTTCCATGTTTAGGGATTGTAGATGTTAATCTATTTTGTGGATTTCCATTCACTGCCAAATGAGATACATTGGAGTTTTTTTCTCTTAAATTAGGATTGATGTTTCTATACATTTTATTTATCATGAAAATAATGATATTCATTCATTTTTGAGGTATAATTTTAATTAAAATATATATTTATAAGTGACTTTGGATGGAAATGTGAATGGTTTCAAGGAAATTATGGCTTGAAATAATGTTTTATCACATGAGAACTATATTTTATACTTTAATGATAATTTTTTTATGTATATAAAAATAATAGAAATGTTTGAAAATATATTTATAATAATTTAGATTAATATATTGGTCTTAGTCCTTGCTTTATGACTTTTATAGTATTTAGTTATTTTAAAATTGATGTGTGTGACCTTATTCTTTAATTATTGCTTGAAATAAAGGGGTTTTTGAAAAAAAAGTAGAAAATGAATCAACATCCCAGGATATATTTTTTATAATGAACATTTTTGTTTCTTAACGGTTTGTAATTAATAGTTTGTGAGGAAATATTTTATTTTCCCCTTATATTTTTTGGGACCATTATGCGTTATTGATCATGTGGTTATTGATGTATAATGTAATTGAGGTTGAACTATAGGAGGGTGTCAGAGGTGAGGTGTGAGAAATTTATTTCTGTAATATATGTATTTTTTTGATGGATTTTTGACCCTCTAGCTTGATTATTTATTCGTGGGAATTCATGTTACAGTTTTATAGTACCATATGTATAAAAAATATAGGTTTATGTGTTTATATAATGAATAGAACATGGTAGATAAGTGTTCCAAAATGGCTATTACTATAGTATCATCCAGATCTTATATAGCTAAGATCCCATCTAGTTTTATGGTACTATCGATATGGGAATATTATTGTAGGCTGACCAATGGTTTATTTAATTATCTCAAATGTATATTAATGGTGTTATTATGTTATTATCCCATAACACTTGTATCTAGATAGGTGTAATAACATAGAAAATTCTATTTTCGTTATATTATAAAATTATTATTATTAACTGAAGAAAATATTTGTTATATTTTATTATCATATTAGTTTCTGGGCTTCAAGTGATAATTAATTGGGATATTGTATATATGGGAGTGTGTGTTTTTGAAATGGTTCAAAACTTTTCTATTTAAAATTATTCAGGAATGATGAATGTTTATATTTTATTTTGTTTCAAAGAATGGTTTTGAAATGGATTTTGATAAAAAAAAAGGATTCAAAGGGTTTATATTGTCAAAGTAGATAGGATAAGTTAAAAATATGAAATTTTTTCATCTTCATGAAATGATAAATTTTCTTCATTTTGGTAATGGGTCATAAAATTTATGTTATTATTTTCCATAGTGTATTTCCAAACTATAATCCATGACATGATTATATATAGAAAGTTCATAGACATGATTGTTGGTGCGCTACTATATTTTTTAGGCTTTGATGATAAATAAAAATATATTATAGATTCTAACTATATTTTCATTTGAGTTTTTCTCATTTAGAATGATTATGGGTGAGTATTGATGTGGGGAAAATTTCATGTTTTAACAGAGTTAGATCTTGGAGGAATTTTATGTGTTTTAGTTTGGGTTTGATAATTTAATACCCAATAAATTTGTCATTATATTCATATTTAGATTCTTTAATAGTCCCATGTTATGTATTTTTATTGGATTATTTAATAATTTTATTCCATTGGAAGTTGATAATTTTTTTAAATTATTTATATCATTATTATTTTTGATTATAACTCATTGGGTTCAATATTTATTTGTTCTTTATTATTTGAAATTGCAATGATTTCAACTATATAAATGGTCAATGATGTATTTCCTATAAAATATCCCTTTTTTATAACTATAATTTTATACTAAAATTATTAACATGGTCAATACTATGAATATGAGGAACTAGTTACTGTCCCATAGGGATGTGGAAATCCATTCTAGACTAGTGGTGAACTAGGTTGGGTGATGTGTCTGCTCAGCCTAAGAAAGTTCATTTTAAGTGGAATCATATCCTAGGTCGAATGGAAAACCTATATTTTTTATTCTATATTATTATTTTGGGAGTTGATTGAAACGAGTTTAGGATTATCATAACTCAAGAGTGCAAGAAAAAAAACTTCCTATTTCTCCCCCAAATCATTGATTTACCAGGGTAAGTTTGGAATATCAATTTTTTGATTCTTTATAGGGGTTTTGATTTATGATGGAGGTGGATGATACTTATTAGAATTTTTGATTTTCCAGGAGTGTTATTCCTGAATTTGGGGTTAAAATAGATAAGGAATATGAGTCGTAATGATTTATTTCATTGACCTAAAAGCCATGTAGGAATTTTGTTTTTGATTCTGAAAACATTTCAAGGACCACTACATGATTGGAACATGGATATCAACCCTATAGAAAAATCATTCATAATTATTCCCCACTCATATAATTTTATTTAGGAATATTGATCTATATTTTGACCTTCAGTTATTTAAATAATTAGAAAAGAATATAATTACCTCTTATGATATGTTAAAGTGGCTGGATTGTGTTTTTATTGATATACATGGTATGCCTATCATTTAGAAACTGTTAAATTTTATTTCATTTGTGTTAACAAATATATTTTAATGAAAAATAATTTTTTTTTAAAATAATAATTAGGTCTTTCTTGTGAAAAATATTTTGATCAATGTATATCCTTACTTTATTTTTTGTGTTATATGTGATTTTTGACAATTTAATTGTAGTTTTTGGTTCCAAAAGTAAATTTTATAAAGCATGATATATTAAATTGTTTTGGGGGTTTTTTTGAATGAATTCTCATTACATGTGAGATATATATATTATAAATTCATAAATTTTATGGTGGTATATAAAAAATTATTTTATGGAAAAAATATTAGAATAAACAAAAGGGGGATCTTTATGAGATAATTTTACTTAATTTAAACTTATGTGGTGTGTTCTAACAAGGTTTTTGTTTAAAATAAATGGTGAAATGTATTTCGAAGGTATTTCATATAAATAAAATGTGTTTTGGGAACCAAGATGAATTTTTTAAAATATTGAGAATAAACATTTTTTAAAAAGAATAAGTTTTTTGTTTTCATACATAGTTATAATACGACCATTTGGTTTATTTTTTTTGGATGAATTGGTGTTACTCATGACTCATTTGTTTAGATTATGTATCTTATAAATATTGAGAATGAATTTATAAGTACATTAATTATGTTTGACTATCATAGATATACATATTCCTCCTGAAAATGAATTTATATTTTTACAAACTATACCCAAACTCTAAAATGAGTTGTTAATTCATGACCTCCTCTATTATAGAATCTATTTCCATTATGGATTTTTGGGTTACCTTTGAGGGTCTCGTGAGTGGTTTTTTTAATGAGCCTTCAGTTTAATCACATTTGATTATAATGGTTTATTTTCATGGATTTATAATTATTTAGATTCATTTATGAGAAATGCTTTTGGTGATTATCATGTGAATGTTCTCTTGTATACATTATTTGTTCATGGATGGGACTGTTTTTGGTTATTTTAACTCTATTCATTTGAGGTTGTGTGTTCTTAGAGGTTGACCATCTGAGGTTGATTTTGGATATAATACACATGTGTGGCCTTTGGATCTGTTCTTAGGAATTTATTATTGGTTCTGTTTCATAGTAATAACTTTATGGTTATATGATTTATAGGGATTTTATGGGATAGGGACCCAAGGTTAAGGTCCTACATTATCCAAGTATGGTGATGTCAAATAATTTATTCCCATGTTTTTTCTTATTAAAAACGATGGTGTTTGATTACATATATATTTATTTTAAAAATAGTTAGGAATTGATGATGTCTTAGGGATGCGTTTTTGTTATGTATTTTTATTGGTTAGATTTCAATGTTATTGGGATTTTGAGATGTTTTTCATATATTGGTAATTTTTTTTGGTTGATGTTTTCCATTCTTGGTTGTTTGGTTAAATATGATGACTATTTTGGTGGTTTCTTCCTTATAAGAATCATTTCTCTCATATTTTAGTTTGATAATGGTTATAAATAATGGGGAGACCAATTCTAGGTATCCCTTGTATTATAAAATTTGGGAAGAATGGTTTTTTATTTGTTTTCATTTTGTGTGGTTACGTATTATCTAAGGATTTTGATCCCATTTTTGTGAATATTGGTTGGAAAGTTTTGAGAGTAGATAATGTGATTATTCCCCTTTTGGGAATTGTTTCAAGGTTTTCCTAAAACTTTTACACTATAGGATCCTATTTTATAGTTCATTATCTTCCATTTCCTTATATTTTCAACTGATGGATGTCTAGAAGTAGAAAATTTTATCATGGTGAGAAATGTGACACCCTTCTTGTCATTGTAGAAAAATGTTATTTTTTAGGGTTGATTTATGTTTTAAGGATTTTGGGATTTGAATTTTGATATTTTTAAGGTTTTTAGGTGGAATATGATTAAACCAAATTGTTAGGAAATCAATGTAGGGATCATAAAAACAGTCAAAATTATTAAAAGTGTCCTTTGATATGGTTTTAACATGGGTGGTCAAACCATATGGGGTATCTAGGGGAAACTACATAGGGTGTGTTGGTACTATATTTTAGGAAACATGGGGATTATTTAAATACCACCCTCCCTAATAAACCTAATTGAACCGAGTCGGGTAGGGTCTGGTTAAACATATCAAATTAATGGGTTGTGTCAGTTTTGGTTGGGTTCGGTCAAGTTGGGTTAGGTCATGGATATGAAAATTAATGAACATGCGTAACAATATTAACCAATAAAATCCCTAAATTATTTTTTCTGGGGTTTGGGTATTCCAAATCCCACGTATCACATACCCAAAAATAATTAATTTCTACAAGACCACTCTGTTCATTTTAAATTGGGGAATATATATAAATATTTAATTATTTAATACCTTTTAATTGAATTTATGTTTTTTGTGGGTTTACACAACTTATGGGTCATTTAATATCCCTAGAATAATTTATATTGACATTACTGGTAATGTATTATTAGTAGATACAAATGTAGTTTGTTATCCATGTTTGGATGTGTTTCTTATTTTTTAAACAATTTTTTTATTGAAATAAACATATGTTAATTTAAATTTTGGGTTGATTTTCATTTGGATGATTTTAAATGTTCTAATTTTTTAGATTTAAAATAGTATATAGTTTATAATTTTTTATTCTTAAATGCGTATTTTCTTTACCAATCCCAATAGAACAAACCCAACCCTACCGAGCCCACCATATGTTGGGTTGTGTGGGTTAATTACAAAAGTATCTATGCCCTAACCCAAACCAATTATACCAATTTTGTGTTTCAAGTGAAAAATATTCCCAATCATGAACTAAGATGACCCATGTACACCCTTAGGATTCATAATTACTACATGATTTAGTAAATCATGTTAGTTAAATATGAATTTATTTTTTGTCATTTCAGTAATTTCCGCTCATTTTTAATTCATATTCACAGATCATTATCCCTTATCATTCGGATGGACCACATTATGCATATAAAGATTCACCCTCTAACATATTCTCTATTTTTATGGCATTCTGCCTTGATTCTAAAAAAATTATCTTGGAAATACAATCCATTCATCTTCATCTTCTCCATTTCCTTTTTTATCTTAATTCACATTCCTCCAACAAACTATATAGGTATTATTTGTTTATTTTAAGGCATGAGTTGGAATAATTCCTAGGTTTTCAGTTATTAGGTCTTATAAACATCCTAATCATCCTTCATTGGTATTTTCCCAGCAATGGTGACACAATAATGTTTTGTTGTAATTAAATTTTGTCAGTTCTACCCATATTTTATTATTTTGAAAATCATGATATTATTGAATTTTAGAAGTTCATTATTAATTATTATATATAATTATATGATTCATATGATATAAATTTAAATGGGTTATATATAATTGTGGCTTGGCACAAATGTTTTTCAAATGGAATTGTATATTATGATTTTAAATTAGACAGTTTTATGTGTTAAACACCTAGATTAAATTTTACATGGGTTTCTTGATGGATTTTGATTAAAATATTGTATTTCAGAATTCTATTATGATTTTAAAAGGATATATTTGTTTTAAAAGACGGTTTTTGTACCCATTTTCGATAATTTTACTTTTTTTGAAATGAGAATGTACCTAATGAAAATTAAAATGATTTATCCACTCATTTTATTTTGTTTGTAAAGTTATATTTAGTATCTTAAAAGTATAATACTCATATTTTGTTGAGTCCCTTATAATATCCCCATTATATTTATTTGTCTTTGATGTATGGTTTATAATTTTTATATGGATGTATGAAATGTTTGGGGAAATTCAATGTGAGGAAATTAGAGGTCAATTGTATGATATTTCATTCATTCATATAAGTATTTATTTTGAATTATTTATCTCTTTCATGATTGATTTTCTGTTCATTAATAATCTAGTTTACTAAGTAGTGTCCAAGATATGTGAAAAATGTTGCTTTTCATTATTATTTCTATAGTGGAATAGGGTAGGTGGGTACACTAGAATAGTTTTTCCGATGTTATATTTTCACTCCATGGATGGTTTAGGTCCTGACTAGTTCGACATGACTATCAGGATGGGATGGTTCATCAACATCATCCTAATCTTCTTTTCACAATTTTTGAATCCAATTTTTTAACTACTAAGGTTATTATCACAGGGAACCAATATCTTTATAGGTTGTGTAACATAGGGGATTACCTTTTCATTATGGTATTGACATCATATTTTTTATATTCTCACTTTTTTAACATTTATTCTCATATATCTCTATCATATTCTGCTATTACTTGATTGGGTTAATATATATATGGGAGGGTTAATTTCTAAAATCGATTAATATTACTGATTTAGATATATGTTTTGAAAAAAATTGGTTTTTTCTTTTTTTAATATATGTTTTCAAATGGATTTAAACAATTATTTTTATGGTTTCCTCATTAAAATTATGTATGATCAGTTAAAATTAATAAATTGAATCATCTGATAAAAACTAATTATTTCACATCATTTTAGTATGTTATAAAATATAAAATCATATTTTTAATTATTTTAAAACTATTATTTATGATATGCTTGTATAAAAGAATTTTTTAGATTCTGCAGGTGGATACCTAATGGTATGCATCACTAAATCCTAAATATATAAATATATATTGTATATTTTTTGTTTTAGATGGTTTGAGGTTTTATATTTTGGGTTGATGATGGGTGATTTGATATGTGTTGAGAATCTACAGTTTTTATAGAGTTGGATCTGGGCAGGGATTCTCTTGATTTTTTTTCGGTTTTTTATTGTATTGATAAATACATCTATAATTGTATTCATATTTAGTTTTGTTATTATAACATCATATATATTTATTTTGGGTCATGTATTCATGTTGTACCTTTGGATATTTACCTTTTATAAAATGAGTTGGATCCTTATTATAGTCAATTATGACTCATATAGTTGTGTTTTTATTCATTCAATCTTGATTGATGTTGTGGGGATGTCCAATATATTTATGGTATATGATGGATTTTTGGTGAAGGATATATTAATCATGAACAGTAATATTATGTTGAAATCATAACCAAGGTGATTCAATGAAGCCCATGCACAAATTTCCATCCTATTGAGACTGAGAATTTCCTCATACATAGTGGTTAGTTGGGTCAGGTGAAGTGTCAAGTCAATTATGGATGGTTAGTCACAAATTGTGTTATATCCTAGGATAAAAAAAATTTATATGTTCTATAACACTATCTAATAATTTAGGAGTTTGGTAGATAGAATAACAACACTCTCTGAACTTCAGGTAGATGCAGGATGTTCCTAGAAATATTTTTATTGATATGATCATATAGTTCTCAAAAGAATTTTGATTTTTTGATTTTTTTTTATATTATTTTTATGTATTTAGATTATATATGGTTGGTTAGGATACTCATTTTAATTTCATAGTTTCCTTTAGGTTTGTTCTTGGATTTATGGTTAAAATGAACAAGGAATCTATATTTGTAAGACTGCTCACATGATTTTAAAGACCATGCAGTGACTGAGTTATTGATTTCAAAAAACATTTAGAGACCACTACATTATTAGTTCTTGGTCTCCAACCATGTATAATGTTCATCCTCAATTCACCTCCCAGCAGATATTTTTATTTATACCTTCAAATCCTTGGATTATCCTTAATTGTATTTAAAGAATGAAAAAAGAGTCAAAGTGGATCTTGTGATATATTGAGGTGGATAGAGTTTTTTCTAGTTAATATTCATGGAATTATATTCTTGGGGGTGTAATTCAATTTTTTTGGAAGGAAAATGATGCTACAATTGAAAAATTTTATTTTGTACGAAGTGATGTCTTGAGAGTTTCATATGAAATTGGTTTCATTGGAAACATGGCCTTACGTTTTTTGTTCCATGGGTGTGTTTGATGTTTAAAGAGTTTTTTTATGGAAAAAGATAATTTTATATTGATTTATGTTTGAAAACGTGTTTTGGGTGACTTTTTTAAAATAATTACCATTTCATTCAAGGGTTATTTTATAAATATGTGAATTATATAGTGGTATTTAGAAAATTATTTAAAGGAAAAACTATTTTATGTAAAAAATGGTGGGACTCTATAAAATTATTTTATTTAATTTAAAGATAAATAGTGTGTTCTTAAAATTTATTTTGTTTTAATTAATGGGTACCTATTGTTTTATATGTATTCCTTTTAAAAGAAATGTTTTTTTCTTTATTGAAAATTTCAAAATTTATAAAAAGCACATTATTTTTGAATGATTAGTTATATTGGTCTTTTCCATTAGTTGTAATGGTCATTTAGTTAATTTATGTTTAATAGATTGGTTTTATTCATGACTCAGGTTATTTATAGTATGCCACTAAGAAATATTGAGAAATTTTATATATTGATATTCTTTGAGTGTGAGCCTCTAAGAGAGTTATATTATCTCTTAAAAGGAATTTCCATTATTTTATACTGTACCCAAAATATTAAAAGGGTGGTGGCCATAAGACCTCCTATATATTGGATTATATTTCCATTATTTCCATTTTGGTTTCACTCAGGGGTTTGGTGGGTGGATTTTTTGAAGAATCATTAGGTGTATACAGATTTGGGAAAGTTTTTTCTTTTTGGTGTAATTTCTTTTTCTAGGTTTTAATTAGAGTAAGGATAGTGGTTATGTTTAGTTTGAGATTCTCCTTAATATTAATATAGCATTCTAGTTGATATTGGTTGTCCATGGATGTATTTGTTCATGGAAAATGAAAAAAATTATGTGAATTTTTAACTCTGGAGGATAGCTCTTTGGGTTTGATTTTGGAATGATTGGACATGGGAGAACATTGGTTCCACTATTTAGATGTATATATGGTGTTTTTTCTTTGAATGAACCTACTGCTGCTATATTAATTTCATGGGTTTTGGATGGGATGGTCAACCATAGTTGAGAAACCTTTTTTTCGTCGTTAGGCAATGTCATGGGGTGAATTCCTATGTTTTTTCTTATTACAGCTTATGGTAGTTTGTGACTTTTATGTTTTGGTTAGAAATTCATGGATGTTTCTTATGGAATTAATAAGGGTTCTGTTTATTGATGTTGATAATTTGCGGATGTATCGTTCTGGTATTTCATACGGGTTTTCATGGAGAGTTCATTTGGGTTTGATCAGTGTTTTCATATCATGGATATTTTATTGATGGTGGGGTTGGTTTTTCTGGTGGATTATATCTAAGAATTATTTCTCTTATCTCTCAAAATTATAATGATTCTAAATGGTGGGGAGACTAGTGATAGGTCTCCATTTTCATAGGGTCACCTAGTTTAATGTTTTTGTTTTCTTATGTTTTTAGAGTGTTTGGGTGATGTTAATGTATTTTAATATAGTTATATTATAATTTGGGTTAGAATTTTTTGATTGTGGATCATATGAGAATCCCCCTTTTGTGAATTTTCCCTTTTTCCCCTTAGACCATCCCACAATTAGATTGGGGTATAGAGGTCTTTCTTTTTCATTTCACTATATTTTCTACTGATATTTTTTTTGAGGAAGAAAGGGGTTTTTAGGGGAGAATTGTGAAACCCTCTATGTCCTTATAGTGTTATGTTATATTATTTTTTTCATTGTGGTTCATTTTATGTTTCCGAAATTTTCATAAATTGAATTTTATAAAAAAATTTGATTTTTGGGGTCACATGGTTGGTTAATCTATGATGTTCCCCTATGACAAGTCTGAAATTATTTGAAGTATCCATTTTCATTGTTAGTTCCTAGTAAGTCTAACTATGCATCTTCACTTGGGGAAACTCTAAATGGTTATTTGGGTTTCTAGTTTTTAATTAATAGATACTATATGGTTTTATAAATTATTTGGGATAACCATGTGGCATTTCAATGATTTTATTCTTTTGGAATTTATATATTTTTCCTACTTTTGTTTTAAGTTTCAATGCCACATTTTTTATGCCTCTCATTTTGATAAAGAGGGGAATGTGTGTAAAACTCCATCCTCTTCATTTTTCTTTATGTAATGGAATACATCATTTATTATGAGAATATTAATATTGGTAATAAATTTTATTCCTCTTAATATTCTATATTTCATTATTTCTTATTGACTCTCCTTCCTCGAAAAATTCCTAATCATTCATTGATGATTATTAGGAATATATTAGAAGAAGTCATAGAGATTTCAACATCTAGGCCTTATCGGAATCATTATCTTCCTTGGTTGGTAATTCATTATTTAAGGTGACACAATGTAGTTGGCTTCCACTTAGATGGTGCTAGGTAATTCAATTTATTTCATTACTTTTTCAAATAATGATATGATTAAATATTATTTTTTTTTTAATTAAAATAATGATTTATATGTTTTGTGGATACAAATAAAAATGATTTAAATTAAATTATGACATGGAAAAATATATTTTAAAATATATTTTATTGTAATGATTAGTTGTTAATTGTAATTATATGAAAAAAACATGTAAAATTTTTATGAGGATCCTAATAATTTTCTTTGAAATATATGCTTTGGGACTTATTTTATGATTTTTAAAGGAATTATTTGGTTTAAAAAGTATTTATATAGCCTTGTGATTAAAACAATGTTTTTAATGATGGGGTTTTTAAAGAAGAGTAAAATGATATGGTATGCTATGTTATCTTTTATGTAAAATATCTTTTTGGAATCATTAAAATGCGAGTTTATATTTTGTGAGTGTAAAAACATGAAATTTTATAAATCTAATTACATTTCTGAAAGAATTTATTTCTCTATAATGTAAAGTGAATATTAAGAACACCTAAAATTAATTTTTTTTATACTTTTTGTTTTAATATACAATTATGAATTTTAAATATTGATAATAGATACTTTTATACATGATCATTTGAATAAAATATATTTCAGGTTCTGATAAAGTCCAATTTACATACATAAAATAATAAATTTCCATGACTTGTATGATCATAGCCTATGATTCTTATTTATTAATGCCTATAAGGAAGATAAAATCACTAGGTTTTTTACCTTACAAAAATCATTATGATATTCAATAAAAAATGTATAACAAATCCTTTTACAAGAAATGTCCAATTTTATTGAGATCACTACCCTATCTTTATTCTCCGAACCTTCCCTTAAAAAGAACACAATCATAAACCATTCAAATTGGGAATTAAATAATTTAATAAAATTATTTCTATATCTACCCTAATAGTATGAATGTTTTGAAATGTTGTAAATAAAGTAATCATAACATTTATTCATTATTTCTTTTTAATTATAAATGAATAAATAAATATTCTTCCTTAAAATTATATTTTAATAAAACAAAGCTTGAATTATATTTTTAGAAAATATAAAATTTTTATTAATAAATTCCTTTCAATGAATTCATGAATAAAATTATATTTTAAAAAAAATCAATTATTAAAATTTATATATTAAATTTAAATGACAATATAGTTTTATAAAGTGAAAATGTATACTTTATAAGGGTTAGAAAAATGTTATTTTAAAACAAACACTATTTTTGAATAAATGGGGATTTTAATTAATCATATTAATTGAATATTTTTTATAAAATAAATAATAAATATTTAATCATCATTTTTATGTTATCCAATGGTGAATTTTTCCTTATTTTCTAAGATAGTCAAGCTTTTGTTTAAAAATGAAATACAGTATAATTATATTTTGTGTATTATGACATCATAATAACAAAAAAGTGATATAATATAGACTATAAAAGGTATACAAGATCCAATATATGTTTCACCGTTATAATAAAGTGTTTCAATGTAATTTGACTAATTTTTTAAACCGATTATGAATCCTCCAAGACTAATATTGTATTTTATGATTTTAAAATCATTTATTTGTAAACAAAACATACTTCTACATCACCAAGGATATTGTTTTAATGTGATCATTTCATAGAATTATAGAAAATCTAAAACACTATAATTTGGTGTAAAACCATGTTAAAAAATCACGGGGATGTTTTTGGTTTTGATTACATTTTTTTTATAGAGTACAAAACCTATATTTGGTAAATAATAAAAACTCCCATGTCTTTTCCTATATAACCCCACCGAAAATCCAATTACACTTCACAAATAATCTTATATTTTAAATATAATATTCAATTTTCTCTACATATCCCTCCCATGGTTCCCCCATTCTCTTAAGAAGTCTATTGAAGTCTTTTTTGAAACATAATCTCAAGTTAAGGGATCTCTCATTATCCGATTTGTTCTACACATTTTCAATGTAATTCCATATTTATTCGGATTAAAATTTTTGGGATACAATTTTTCACATTCCTTCTAATAAAATTATTATTTCAAAACTATTATATACCCAACATTCTCTCATTAATCTCTCCCATGATTCATTATGTACCTTCATCATTCCACCACAAATTTTCCATGAAAATACATTAATTGTGAATACCATTTCTATTTAAACTCAAGGGTATTCATCCTTAAATAAGTATCATACTTTTATCACATAAATACATATATTTATTCGACAATACTTACTACTGTAATTATATATGACCAAATATGATTCTATTTTCTGTGATCTAAGGGAAAAACTGATACATGTGCATGATAATAAAGAAACATGTGAATAAAAAATTATATCGATCTTTAATGCATTGGGTAAGGATTTGGTATCGTGAGATGTAGTTTATGTATCAGGGTTTAATCAAAATAAATTATTGTAGTTTTACCACAATGATATTATTTCTGGGCTGTTTTCCAAAACTTATGTTATTTAAGTCATTTTTAATTATGTTTTAACATTACCGTATTTCATTTTTTCTACCTTGCTTTATAATGCCTCATTGTTCAAGATTTTTATTACCAACCATTATATGTACCATTTAAACTTCTATTGACTACATGTAATAATTTCACCATGTTATGATTATTATTCTTATTCATGCTTTATAGCTAACTTCATTCATATTGATATACCTAGGTTATCCCATGATGTTTTATAATAACTAAATTCAATAGGATTCATGATATTCTAGGATTGACTTGTATGTTCCATTATGTATTAAATCATGAAATTAATTTTATTAAAAATAGTGGTTATCGTAGTTGGTATCAATAGAAATTATTTTTATATTTGGGTTTAGTATTTGAAAACTCTAGAGAAAGAAGTATGGATAATACTGAACCATGGAATTCGTCCCAAACAAATTTCAATGGTTAGAGTAAGAGGTTTCCATGAATATAAATCCCTAATAGGATTAAATAATTATATGTGTATTTAGAATTGATGTACCTAGGGGTAAAAAATATAGAAATATCATATTGAGATAGATTGAATCATGAATTGTTCCTTGAAAATGGGTCTGAATTCATACATTTTTTGAACCTCCCATGTGATATTATTTAGTAAAATCACAGTCTCATTATGAATAATTATTAAGAGAAAAAATATCCATATAATAAAATATGATAGGAAATAGATCATGGATAATGTAGATTTAATCTAAGATATTCATAGGTTATGAAATATATGTTATTTATGAGTTAACACATTAATAATCATGGTTATTTATTTATGTGTTTAATATATTTGAAAAATATTATCCCTAATCTTATTTTGGATGTTGTAAATTGTTATATCATGAAAAAAAGTAAAAGTTAGGGTTGCTTTCTATGGTTCAATACATTTGTTTTGTAACTTTTATGTTTAGAAGTACTATTCAAACAGTACTAAAAAACATGGAACTGGAACTATTGTTGAAAATAAAAAAAGGAAATTATTTCATCATAATTATATAACTCATCCCCAATCATATTTTTTTTCACTGAACATCTTAGTGATACTTTTCATACTCCCTTTAGTTTAATTCAATTCAATTCTTAGAATGTATTGTACTTCATTGTGCATAGCCAGCATAAATTACATAGATAAGGAAATCACCATACATATCAGGAATTTTACTCTAATTAAATATTAGTCCAATAAGGAGGATGAATATGCTTTAGTACCATAATCTCATGGGTGGATATTATTTCCTTGTGAGAAATCATATTTTTCTCAGATAAATGATACTTTGGGAAAGATTGTCCTTGAATACATTTTCATTATGGGGGAATAAATTGACTTTTTTATTAAAATATTTCATGGTATTCATACAATATGAGTGGTTCAGTTCTCAATCAAACTTACTCCTATAACATGTATCATTCATGAGGAAAATCGTCACCTGAAAAGGGATATCTATAGATCCTTCAAAAAATAGATGACTAAAGGGTGGAATTGACCAACAACAGTTAAATGAATCTATAGATTACATGGATTAGTTGGGTATACTCATTGTTTTTTGCTAATTTTTGCATAAATTTGAATCTACATAATCAATATAAGTCAATATAAAGACATGTTTTTTGGTAATAATGAATGTATAGAATGTTCTATGGTGATGAAGAAATAAATAATGAAATCACATTTACATATATTACTCACTAGAGGGGAAGGATTTTCGATCTAAAATGATGAATATAAAAATTGAATATGTTTTATACTCAAGAAAAATGATTATGTGATAGGTTGTGCCTCATACTGAGTAAGTATACAAGTGATAAACTACCCAAATCTTGATCTATTTTTAGCTGTAGTGATCGTCACGTTAAATATTAATTGGAATTATCTCTATGTGTAGAAGTTTGATATATATATACCAACCCAGAAAATCATTAAGTATATATTCACACAAAAGTAGCATATTATGTGAATAAGTATATGGTTAGAATTGCTCATAAATTATGATTGTTCAGTCAATTTACATCATAGGAAAGCAAACAAATTAGAAAATTCTCTTAGAATAACAGAACCGACAACACTATCTATGATGAGTATTAGAAAGGATCCAAAATTCATGAACATGAAAAGGATGTAACTGGTAATGATAAAAGGATATTCATCCCAATTTTCCCAAAAAAACTAATAAATCATTTATTAATAAGAGATAAATGGTAGATTATAATGATTATGAGTTACCACAAAATAGGATAGAGAATATTATAGAGTTCATCTTTGATGAAGGTGGAGTTAGAAGGTTTGGAACTCAGATATGTGTCCCATAAAAACAAGAAAAATAGAAGGAACATCTATGAGATATGAATATCTCATCTTTCTATGTTCATCCAGTAAGTATTAATATGTCTATATATTTGACTAAATATTTCTAGTGAGATAACATAAAGAGATATTCAAACGTGTTGGTATCTCGATGATTGGTATTATATCATGTAAAATTTGAATAATAGAAGTATAAGGGTATGATACATCCACTTCCCATTCCCGCATGAAAATTGGAAAGCATAACCATGAATTTCATCATTGCACTATCTGAGAATCATAATAGAGATAACTCCTTCTTGTTGGTAGTCGATCACCTAACAAATTCAGCGCATTTAATTTCAAGGACAGAAGATTTCACAAATTATTAATTGTCCAAAATATACATAATATAATGGTTAAGAATTCATGATGTTCTGATCTTTATTTTATCTAATTGATATATGATGTTTTACTCCACGTTTTGGATAATCCTTTTGTAAAAATTTGTAATAGAATTGAGCATCAACACTGATGATCACCCTCAAATGGATGGTTTGTGAGGAATCTTTATTCCATATTTAAAAGATATGCTAATATCATGTTAAAGGTAATTATAATAATGGTATGATAAGGACCTTCCCTTAGTGCATGTATCATATAAAAATAGTTTCAATTACAAAATTGAAATGGATCCTTACGAGGCTCTTTTCAGACAACTATATTCTAGGTTGAAGATAGAGATCAGAAGATAATGAGACCAAATATTATCAAATAGATGATAGAAAAGGTTCAGATATTTTAGCATCATATGAAATCCATGAAAATTAGAAAGAAAATATATACAAATAAACATTGAGGGTTCTTGGTGTTTAATTTTAGAGATAATTTTTTCCATAATATATCACGATGGAATAATGTCATGAGGTTTGAGAAGAAGGGATGTCTTATCCCATGATACATCAACCCCTTTGAGATCCTTGATCACTATGTGTTGTGGTCTATTATCTAGAACTCCAACCTTTCCAATCTCAGGTAGTTAATGTGCTCCATGAATCCCTATTGAGAAATTACATAGCTGACCCCTCTCATGTAGGTAATCTATAAGTGGTACCATTGAAGAATGTTCTTTCATACGTGGAGGAAATGATAAAGATCATATATCATAGAGAGGAAGTTCGATGAAAAAAGAAAATTCACTTGGACAAAGTATGGTGGGGGAACGACAACATTAAAGAAGCTACATGAGAACAATAAGTGGAAATGAAAAAGAAGTACCATAATCAATTTTAATGAATGTAATGAATATTTTGTGTGTGAATTTTTAAGATTTTGGACTAATATAATGACCTAAAATGTTATAATAGAAATTCCATTTATGATTGAATTAAATTCCCTATTATCTAATGTGGATATAGGAAACACATGTACTTTGTTGGTTATATCCTATCAGTTTTAAAATACCATTATGAATCATGCCCGTAGATAATATAGTAATTGAACATTGATCATATGATATGTATATATTGATGGTTCTTATAAAGTCCTATTGACCTTGACAAATGAAGAGATGGTCTCGAACAATTGGATCATAACATATGAAGGCCATTTATCAAAGCTTCAAAAGGATATAAAATATGTTGGTTCTTCCATTATCCAAGACCAATACTAGATTCAATAAAAAATCACGATTGAACCCATTTATGGGAGATGCTCAAGATCATTGAGATTACAACACAAACCATGTTCATTGAACCACCCTATGAGAATATCACCTTCAAACAACTTAACATTAGAGAATTCAGTGGTGTAATTAAGGGATACATTTCTTCACCATAAATGAATGAATTTTATACTTTCTTTCCAATAAAATAATTATAAAATTTATTTTTTATTAATTTTTACTTTATAAATGATTGAATAATTTATTATGATAATAATTAGATTTTATTAAAAATAAAACTCGAACAATCTTTTTGTGTAATATATAATTTCAATTAATACAATTATTTTGATTAATCAGTTAATTAAACCATGTTTTTATAAAATGTTAATATTAAATTTTATATATTGAAAATTAATGACAAAATAGTTTTATTATGTTAAAATGTTATTTTTATAATAATTAGAAAACTATTATTATAAACTAAATAAATTACTTTTCAATAAATGGGGATTTCAATTTAAATGTTAAATTTATCATATTAATTGAATTATTTTTATTAAATTTATATTATTTTTTCAATCATCACATAGAGATTTTCCAATGCTGAATTTTTCATAACTCTTTGAGTCCATCATATTTTTGGGTAAAAATAAAATATTATATTAAGATATGGAGTGTATTATGACGTCCTAGTGACCCAAAATTGATATATATGTTCCATAAAATTTTACAAGACCAAATACAGGTTTACTCATTAAAATAATTTGTTTTTAGGTAATTTTTTTAATTATTTAAACACTTTTTAAATCATCTAAAAATAATATTATATTTTATGATTTGAAAATAAATTCTCGTAAACATGACTCACTGCCACATAACAGAGGTTATTAATTTAATTTTATATATTAAAAGAATTGTAAAATAATCAAAATCTATATTATTTTGTAGAAACCATTGGTAAAAACCATGGGATGTTGTGTGGTTTATATTACATTATTTTATAGAATCCAAAAAATAAATTTAGATAGTAATAAGGATCTATGATCTAATTTATTATATAAACCCACCATATCCACCATTAATATTCACATAAAACCTTTTTATCATGCCTATAATATGTCCATTCTTATTTTTTTCCCTCCTAAGGAGATCCTAAGATCTAAATAATCTCTTCCAAATCTATTGGAAACACCCAATAATGGTAAGGGATCCTATATCTCTCTTATTTATTCAATAATCTTATTTATGTAATGCATATTTTCATACAATTATTGTTGGTATGATATGATTTTATGATTACATCAAACCTCCATTAAGATTCCCAGGTATGTTCATACACTTTTTAATCTCAGTAATCCCAAACATTTTTCATTATCTACCCTCATTTTTATGAATAAAATCCCATAGCTTTACCATGAAAAACATTATATTTTGATTACCATTTACATTTCCACTCAATGATATTAACCCATACATACCTATACATATTTGATTGGGTACATATAATTATGTATCAAACACTCCATAATCATGGAATTAAATCTGATGAAATATTAACCTATGACGAGTCATTTGTGTGGAACACTTATTAGTGTATCTTATATGAAATTAATATGTGTGCCAAGAATTATATTGAACTCTAATGAGTAGGGTAATGTTTCAGTTTCATGAGACATAATTTATGTGATTAGGTAGTATACCTAATCTATTAAAGGACCCCCCCTCCCCCACGTTATGGTCCCTTGGTTGTTATCCTTAAATTATGAATACGAATTCATGAATAATGTTATTTCTACATTCCCATTTTTCATTTTTTACTATCATGTTTTATAATTCTTAATTTTTCAAGATTATGATTCGAACCACTTTTAAGACACATTGATATTCCTATTTAAAAACATGTAATATTTTCATCTTGCTATGATTTTTTTATTCCCTTACTAAGATTTATAACTGAAACATTTCATATGTATGTCCCCCTGGTTATCCCGTACAGTTTTGAAAGATATAGAATATAAGAAGAATTTTAAGGATTTTTTAAATATTTTTGTTGCACCATTGTATCATTTTGATGTTATATGTACCTAATGCAAAAATAAAATAGTCTTCATGATTATTTGGTAATGTTATGGGTCTACCTTTATGAATTAAATCATGAAATAATAAGTAATGAATAAAATGGGTGTTATATTGAGGCCCTATTTGATTTCTATTTTATATTTTTTGGGAATGTTATGGTTTTCTAATCCTTTTTATGGATATATGTTGTGATTATGACTGTTCTATACAATTTAATTAGGTTTGATGTGTGGGATATTTATTCCAATTATTTGTGTCATGACCCGTCCTCGGGACCCGTGCTGTGACTACCCCAAGCCCGCCTCCCATAGGCCAGGGGCTGGCGACTAGTACCAAGGAGTAAATCCTGACAAAAGGGGAAGGCATTGCCTTTATAAATTAAAAAAACACAATAGAGTACGCAATCATAAGTAAACCCTATGTAAAACGGGGTACAAAACTAGTGCAGAAAAGTAAGTGGGCCAGAATACAAACCCAAACTGAATGTAAAGTACAACAGGAATGAAAGTACAACAACTGAAAGTAAAGAAACAACGTCGAGCCGTCCACTAGAAGTCCCCCCTAAAAGGTGGGTACAGATCGCCTCCTCAACCCCTCGGGTCCAGCTGTTCTCTCCGTGTATGTTCCGCCTAGTGGTCCACCTCCAGGTACCGAATTACTCCACAAGCCTCAACCACGATCAGCGCTGTCCGTCATCTACATCCAACACAACGTAGTGCGGGCATAGCCAGTGCAAGGGTGAGTATGCTCTACTCAGTATGAACCCCGAGACCCCCGAAGGTCTCCCAGAATCCACAAATTATAATCTACAAAGGAATGATACAATCACGATGTAACATCCAACACTACTTAGGTATATTCCCATACATATACCTAAGTCATCAATTCTAGTTCGGCTACAACATCTGAGCCCAAGTTCGATCACGTCCACAAAAGATAGTACAACCAAAACCACATAGGATAACACAACCCAATCCACATAGGAAAACAAGTCAATCATATCGAAGATATTGATTGAATGTCAAGACTTAGCTCACACAAGTATACTTCTTCGTAAGGTGATAGAGATGATTAGATATAGCCACTGATTCATCTATGTTGGGACCCACTTAGGATACTAAAGCAGCTAAGATGTTGGACCCACATTGGATATAGACCAGCTACTCTGCCATACCCACGTAGGATAGAAAGAATAGAGCCAAACACTGCCAGACCCATGTAGGATATAAGAACAATAGTCATTGATGTCAAACCCATGGAGTATTTCAGTACAGTCTTTATCGCTATCGAACCCATGTAGGATTTCATTGAAGTCTTCATCGCCATCGAACCCATAGGCGATTTCAGTACGGTCATCATTGTGGCCGAACCCACATACGATTTCAGTGCAGTCTTCATCGCCGTCAAACCCACAGAGGATTTCAGTACGATCTTCATCACTGCCGAACCCACATATGATTTCAGTGTAGTCTTCATCGCCGTCTAACCCACAGATGATTTCAGTATGGTCTTCATCGCTACTGAACCCACATAGGATTTCAGTGCAGTCTTCATCGTTGTCGCAACCAGCTCTAGGGTTCCTGCACACAGCATGCTCGATTCCAAGAGGGTCCGCTCCACGAGCCAAGGGGGTCGATACATCAAATGACACATATTCCGGAGTTGATGTATCCCAAGATTCCGTCTCGACAAGAGGATCTCAACGTGAAAGATGGAGCGTCAATCGGACGCCTAGTATGAGAGTTATTGGCTTTTTCATTTCAGGGGCTCGGTTGGTTTTTAAGTCAAAACCAACCTGAACGCACTCCAAATGCGTCCAAACCTCGACCGAAGCAAGCCCAAGGGTCGGTCTCACTATTAGGAATCCAACAATGTCTACGGCATGTCAATCGGACATCCAGAGCTCAAGTTATAAGTGTTTCCGCTCCGAGGGCCAGTTTGGATTCGTGTTCGATCCAACCCGGCCATAGGCAAAATTCTCTAAAACCTTGAGTGTAATATACAGAATCGACCGTCTCTTTCCAAGGATCTCCACACAACTAACAGTGCATAGATAGTAGGTCTGTATCCCATTATATGGTAAAAAGAATGAAGCTGTCCGGTTTTAGGGGGTTTTGGGCCCGGACCGACCCAGCCCGAGACCCCCTGGGTCGGCCCGAACCTGGGCGACCCGAACCGGGTCCGGGTCCAGCCTATTAGGGCGTGACCCAGCCCGGTGGGTGCGGCCTGACCTCACCGGAGCGGCCCGGCCCGGCCTCAGCGGCCAGGCTCGGTGCAGCCGGTCCGGCCGGGGCGGCCGGTGGACCTGGCGCGGGCGCGTCCCACACGGCCCGCTCGGTGCTCTCCGTGCCGAGCAGAAAGGTGGTGGGGGGGTTGTCCCCCTTGATTGAAACCTCAACCCCCATGTGGGGGCCGCTACTTTTCCAGCAGACACGGCGCTGGGCGCCGTCTCTCCCCTGGGTCCCGCGCGGCCGCTGGTTCTCGGTTGCCTGCCGCCGCGGCCGCAGCCGAGGCGGTCCCTCCTGGCGGCATGCCGGGACGCCGCTACCTCCGGCCTCCGGCACCGCTGGTGAAAACAACGGGCCACCAGAGCTGCTCTGGTGGTCCATTCTTGCTCCCGTCTTCTCCTGGGGTCGTCTCGGGACCCATAGATTTCTGCGACGGCCTCCAATTGCTCAATGGTCTCGTTTGATCGTCGCCCAACATTTTGCGCATCAAGAACAAATAATCTATGGGTTCTGACTTGTTCGTTGGTCTGCACACACCGCATTAGTGGTTCAAACTACTTTCAATAATTTAATCATATGCCGAGGATACAATCCACATAAATTAAATTAAACAAAAACCCACACCTCGATGACGTCGTCGAACGAGGTGTGTCGCGGGAAAGGTAAGTCACGTAAGATGGCTTTGTTGAAGGAGGATCGTCGGCATTGCGGTACACGGCGTCGCGGAGAAAGGATCGTCGGCGTCGCTGTACACGATGTCACGGAGAAGAGGATCGTCGGCTTCACAGTACACGACGTCGTGTTGTCGATCTCCGAGGAATCATTGTTAATCGTCATCCTTCATTAGAGGTCGGCATTCTTCGTCAGTGAAAGTGTGTTCTTCATGTTCTTCAAGGAGGAAGATGAGGATTCCAAGGCTTGATCAATTCTTGTCCAATCCTTCTCGCACAATGAAACAACCATAATAAAAAATGTGTTTCCTTATTTTATTACTCATGCCATCCCTTATTTGAAATTCAAAATTAAATCTCGATTTAATTAACATGCATTTACCAATTAATGAGGAGTTTAATAATCCAATTAAATGCGAGAGTTGACTTTGCATTTAAGAGGGGGTGTAGGTGAGTTACCAAATTAAATGCACGTGGGAGGTAAAAAGGAAATAAAGGGGGTGGAGCTCGTGTGGGCCCCACCTCACTAATATCCCACCTAGTGGAGTTAGGATATTAGAGGGTCCCACTCCAACCACCAAGAATAGGATTGAACTACCTGGAATAAAAATAAAATTTGTATCATAATATTTTATTTTATTCTGTAGTTAACCTATTTAATTAATAACCTCACCCGAGAAAACGCAACTCCGGAAAACGTGTTCGTAAGTAATTACCGGCGTTGTGGTTTCATTGGTGCCCTCAGATATCGATTCTGAGCATCGGTTCAAATGTTTGGAAATCCCGCTCGTTTGTTCACTGAACATGGCTGAGATGAACTTCAGAAAATGATTCCGGGAACACCGGGCCTCGGAATTAGGTTTCGTCAGAAACAACGTTCTTGTAAAATCCCAAAAAAAATAAGAAAAAATTTCCCTTGATTTTTACGGGTCTTTACATTACTTCCACCTCAGGGATTTACATCCACGTAAAGATACATCATAATTAGGGGAACAAATGAGGGTACTGGGCACGCATCTGAGACTCCCACTCCCAAGTTCTCTCTTGGAGGTTCCAGTGCTCCCATCTGATGCACACTAAAGGAATTGACCGCCCACTTAGGACCCGCTCCTATCGATCCTCGATCTCCACCGGGACCTCCGAAAATGTCTCCCAATCATCAATGTCCAACTCCCCATGGTTGATGATATATGTCGGGTCATGCACGTATCTCCTCAAATGAGATACGTGGAAGACGTCGTGCACCCGGTGCAACTAAGGTGGTAGAGCCAGGTGATAAGCCACCTCGCATATCCTAATGAGAACTTAGAATGGTCCGATGAAGCACGGAGATAAATTGCCACCCCAGCCAAATCTCCGTAATCCACGTCGAGGTCAGACCCACAAGAAGACGTGGTCTCCGTCCTCGAACTCCAGTGGTCTCCGCCTCCAATCAGCATAAGACTTCTGCTGGCTCTGAGTTTGCCTCATCTGCTCCTGCATGACCTGGACCTTCTATGTCGTGGCCTGGACCATCTCTGGTCCCCCAAGTGCTAACTCTCGAGGGTCTGTCCAACACATAGATGATCTAAAAGGTCTTCCATACAATGCCTCATTTGGTTCCATCCCGATGGTGAAGTGTTAGCTGTTGTTGTATGCGAACTCCACCAAGGGTAGGTGGTCCTCCCATCTTTGACCAAAGTCGAGGACACATGCACGAAGCATGTCCTCGATAGTCTGAATGGTCCTCTCCATCTGACCATCTGTCAGAGGGTGAAAGGCAATGTTCAGACGTAGCTGCGTCTCGAATGCCTCCTGAAACCCCTTCCAAAGCCAGGAAGTAAAGCGACCATCTCGATATGAGATGATAGATGATGGAACACCATGAATTTGTACAATCTCTTGAATGTAGATACGTCCCAAGCTCTCTATTTAGTCTTGCTCTCTGATGGGTAAGAAGTGAGCCGACTTGGTGAGTCGGTCGACAATCACCCAAATGGAGTCATGGACTCTGGAAGTATGTGGATGTCCAGTCATGAAATCCATAGATATCCCACCCCACTTCCACTTCGGGACCTCCAAGGGATGTACCAAGCCTGCTGGTACCTGGTGCTCTAGCTTCACCTGCTGGCAGGTGAGGAATCGAGAAACGAACTCTGCCACAGCCTTCTTCATACCCAGCCACCTGTGCTGTCGTCTGAGATCCGGGTACATCTTCTCCACTCCTGGATGTACCGCTAAATTGGAAGTGTGAAACTCTCTCGACACCTCCTCCTGTAAAGCAATAGGTACCATGGTACGTCCTCTAAATAGGACGTCGTGCTCTCCTCCTATAAGAAATCCATCAGTTGACTGTCCTGATGATATCTGTGCACGTCACGTCTCACAGTCAGTGTCCCCATGCTGTTTCTCTTGGACCCATTGCAGTAGTGGAGGAGTGACTGTGAGTGAATGAAGAAAGGATGCAGCATCTCTATCCACGAAGGATATCTGAAAAGCGGCTAGCTACTCCTTCACCTCCCTGAGTAGCTGGATGACCGTCCTCTTGCTGAGAGAATCAACTACTATGTTCACCTTTCTAGCAGTATAGAATATCTCAAAGTCATAGTATTGGAGGAACTCGAGCCATCGTCGCTGTCTCAGATTCAGGTCCTTCTGCGAGAAGATGTACCTGAGACTCTATTGGTTAGAGTAGGATGTAAAGAGCTCGCCCATCAGATAGTGTCACCACATCTTTTGATTGAAGACCACTACTGCTTACTCCAGGTCATGGGTAGCATAGTTCTGCTCATGCTTCCTCAACTGACGTGATCTATAGGTGATCACAGACCGCTCTTGCATAAGGACACATCTGAGTCTGGTTCCTGATGCATCGCAGTAGACTACGTACTCCACTCCCTCCTCTGGTAGCCTGGAGATAGGCGTGTTGGTCAATCTCTGTCTCAGCTCCTGGAATCTTTGCCGACATCTCTCTGACCACATGAAGGGTTCCCCTTCTTCGTCAAAGCTGAGAGTGGTGCCGCAACTCTGGAAATGTATGGCAAAAATCTTCGGTAGTACCCAACTAGATCCAAGAAACTCCGCACCTCTGTCACGCTCCTGGGTGGCTCCCAAGCTAGCACAACCTCGATCTTCGCAGGATCCACTGCAACTCCCGCCTCAGAGATGACGTGTCCCAAGAAGTGGACCTCACGTAACATGAACTGACACTTCGAGAGCTTGCATAAAACTGGTGCTCTCGGAGTGTGTCTAGTACTACCCGCAAGTGGTAGGCGTGCTTCTCGTTAGTGGTCGAGTATATCAAAATGTAGTTGATGAAGGCCACGAAAAATCGATCGAGGTATGGCTGAATAATCCTGTCCATGAGACCCATGAACACTACTGGAGCGTTGGTTATGCCGAAAGGCATAACCAAGAACTCATAGTGGCCATACCGACATATGAAGGCCGTCTTCTGCACGTCCTCGTCTCAAACTCTGAGCTGATGATAGCCTGACCTGAGGTCTATCATCGAGAACCATCGTTCTCCCCTGAGCTGATTGAAGAGGTCATCAATCCTCGTTAGTGGATACTTGTTCCTCACAGTCACCTGGTTTAGGCAACGATATTCGACCCAAAGTCGCAAGCTTCCATCCACCTTAGTAGCGAATAATATCGGGGATGCCCAGGGTGAAACACTGGGTCGGATGAATCCCTTTCCCTGCAAGTTCTTCAATTGTACCCATAGCTCTCGAAGCTCAGCGGGGCCATATGATATGATGGAGTGGATATTGGGGCTGTCCCGAGGTACAGGTCAATATAAAAGTCTACCTCTCTGCGAGGAGGTAGTCCTGGAATGTCATCTGGAAAAACATCCACATACTGATCCACCACTACAGGAAAACTAGGACTCTGCACGTCAACCGCTCCTTGGATGAGACTAGCTAACTGATTAGTGATGGGCTGTCCTCTCCTCTATGTGATTCCATCCTGTGCTATAAAGGCTCCCATCTCACCGATGAAGGAGAACCTTCTCCCGTCAGTGCGTACACACCGCACCTTGCGCCTAAAACAGTCGATCTGAGCATGGATTGTAGATAACCAATCCATGCCCAAGATGAAATCGTAAGACCTCGACGCCACTATAAGAAGATCTCAGCTGAATCTCTCGCCTCCTAGAGTAAGCTCACACTACCGGAACCCGTGCGTAATCATCGAGTCGGCTCCCATAGGAGTCTCTAGACGTAAGGATCGAGCCAATGGGTCTATCAGAATCTTCGAGCTCCAAACAAGGGTAGCGGAAATAAAATATTGACTCACACATGTGTCTATAAGAACTGCATCAAGGGTGGAGTAGACACAGATAGTACCTTGAATCATCTCTGGTGAGCAGTGGTCGTAGGCCTCTGCTGCCTGAAGATGAGCCTGTCTCTGCCCCCCAGCTCCCTATGGTCGGGGGTGGTCCTTCTGGTGGTGGTGGTGGTAAAGTCTCAATGCTTCGCCCACCACCTGCTGCCCGGCAAGCTCCCCTACCTTGTCCACCTGCTCTTGGCGGACCGCCACAGTCGACCCTCTGCCTCTGCCTTGGTGGCCCCTCAACCTTCTGCTGCTCCTCTACACGGAGGGTCGGGCAGTCACGAGCCATGTGGCCCTTCCCGCAGCATGCGTAGCACTGCCTGCTCCTCGGAAAGATGGCTCTGTGCCGTGTGCCCCGCACCTCTGAGCCAGTTCCTGAGGTCTTCTACCTGATGGTCCAGTACGTATGGACCCCTGTGACATCCGTTGACTGCCAACTGCAGATGAATCTGCTACGTGCCACCCTGCAGCAGGTCTCGCAGCTAGCGTAGGCTCAGCAACAAAGATCTCTATGGGAAGAGATCACTCCAGTACTCCTGCATGTGTCGAAATGCTGAGGGAGATCATCGAAGCCCTGATCTCATGCCTCAGTCCCTGCTTGAAGGTCCGATCCCGGAAGAATGGGTCATGTACCATGTCTGTCGAATAACGCGAGAGATCGGTAAATCTCTTCGAGTAATGGGCGACTGTCATGCTTCCATACCGCGGTTGTAGAAGCTCCTGGATGCGCACCGCACAGAGGGTGGTTGGGACGACCACCAACCGGAAGAGGCTCTCAATGTTTGTCCAGAGGAGTGATGCCTCGTTGTGCACATAGAGCATCAAGCTCCACCATCTCCCTATTGCCGCGTGAAGGAGGCTCACTGCGAGGATCACCATTAGGTCATCTAGTGTCCCCACTAACCTGAAAACTCGCACAACCGCCTCTTGCCAATCCTTTGTTTCCTGAGGGTCCGTCTCCCCGTGGAACCTGGGCGGTCTCTGACGTTGAAGCTCATGTAGTGAACTAAGGCGACGTGCACTATCAGCGGCTGGGCCTTGTAGCATCGGTGGCTCGGCGGGTAGAGGTACCGCCGGTGCCTCCGCTATCAAAGGGCCCTGAACAGAGGCCTCGTCGCACAGTGGGCTGTCGTCTCGCTCAAAGCTTGGAACCCAAGCTGGCTGCCATTGTGGGGCCTTCCCGAAAAGAAACATGGGTTCCATGGTTAAAACATTATACCAGGTGTGCTGACACAACATAATCACAAAGAAAACTTTTGAAACACACATGCAATCAATGTTTTCGTGCATTGAGTCGGAAATCAGAAGTCAGGGTCCTGGTGTACGGATACGTCGGCCGCCGCACCAACACTGGACTCCCTGGACTGATAATCACACTCAAAACCCTTAACAATATTTCTTCACATAGAAGAAAGATCAGAGTCCATAATTCTTCGGTAGAACCGAACTCCTCTGATTCCAATTTGTCACGACCTGTCCTCGAGACCCGTGCCGTGACTACCCCAATCCCACCTCCCATAGGCCAAGGGCTGGTGACTAGCACCAAGGTGTAAATCCCGAAAAAAGGGGAAGGTATTTCCTTTATAAAGTAAACAAACACCATCGAGTAAGAAATAAGAAGTAAACACTATGTAAAATTGGCTACAAAATTAGTGCGGAAAAGTAAGTGGGCCAGAATAAAAACCCAAACTGAAAGTAAAGTACAACTGGAAAGAAGTATAGAAACTGAAAGTGAAGCAGCAACGTCGAGTCGTCCACTTGAAGTCCCACCTGAAGGGTGGGTACAGATAGCCTCCTCAGCCCATTAGGTCCAACCGTCTCCTCCATGTACGATATGCCTAGCGGTCCACCTCCATGTACTGAATTGCTCCACAAGACTCGACCACGATCAGCGTTGTCCGTCGTCTACATCCAACACAACGTAGTGCGGGCATAGCCCGTGCAGGGGTGAGTATACACTACTCAGTAGGGACCCCGAGACCCCCGAAGGTCTCCCAAAATCCACAAAGCATAATCCAAAAAATAAAGATACAATCACGAAGTAACATCCAACACTACTTAGGTATATTCCCATACATGTACCTAAGTCATCAATTCCAGTTCGGCTCCAACATCCGAGCCCAAGTTTGATCACGTCCACAACAGATAGTAAAACCCAAACCACACTGGATAACACAACCCAATCCATATAGGAAATAAAGTCAATCATATTGAAGATATTGATTGAATGTCAAGACTCAGCTCACACAGGTATACTTCTTTGTATGGTGATAGAGATGATCAGATATAGCCACTGATTCATCTATGTTGGGACCCACGTAGGATACTAAAACAACTAAGTGGTTAGACCCACATAGGATACATACCAGCAACTCTACCAAACCCACATAGGATAGCAAGAATAGAGTCAAACACTGCCTGACCCACGTAGGATACAAGAACAGTAGTCATCGCTGTCGAACCCATGGAGGATTTCAGTACAGTCTCCATCGCTGTCGAACCCGTGAAGGATTTCAGTGCAGTCTTCATCACCGACAAACCCACAGAGGAATTTAGTACGGTCTACATCACTGCTGAACCCACATAGTATTTCAGTGCAGTATTCATCGTCATCGAACCGACAGAGGATTTCAGTACGGTCTTCATCGCTGCCGAACCAACGTAGGATTTCAGTGCAGTCTTCATCGCCATCGAACCCATAGAGGATTTTAGTATGGTCTTCAACGCTGCCGAACCCATGTAGGATTTTAGTGCAGTCTTCATCGCCGTCGCAGCCAGCTCTAGGGTTCCCACACATAGCATGCTCGATTCCGGGAGGGCGGCTCCACGAGCTAAGGGGGTCGATACATCAACTAACATGTAGAATGTTGTTGATGTATCCCAAGGTTCTCTCTCGACAAGAGGAACTCAACGTGACTGACGTCGCATCAATAGGACGCCCAATCTGAGAGTTATTGGCTTTTTTGTTCCAGGGCCCGGTTGGTTTCTAACTCAAAACCAACCCGACCGCGCTCCAACTGCATCCAAACCTCGAGAAGAGTAAGCCAAAAGGTCTGTCTCACTAAGAGGAATCCAAAAAAGTCGACGGCACGTCAATTGGACGTCCAGAGCTCATGTTATAATAGTTTCTGCTCCGAGGGCCCTGTTAGTTTTATATTCGATCTAATCCAGTCAAACCAAAATTTCTTTGAAACCCGGCGTGTAATATACCTAAATGACCGTCTCGTTCCACGGATCGCCACAGAACTGATGGTGCATCGATCGGAGTTCTGTAGCCCAGGATATGGGTAAAATAAAGAATTTGTTTGGTTTTAGGGGGTTTCGGGCCCGGACCGACCCGGCCCGAGACCCCATGGGTCGGCCCAAACCGGGTTGACCCGAACCGGGTTCGGGTCTGGCCTATTAGGGCGCGGCGTAGCGAGGACTGGGCAGCCCAGCCCAATGCTACCAGTCCAGCCTGGGCGGCCGGTTGGCCTGGCCCGGGCGCGCCCCACATGGCAAGCTCAGTATTGGCCAAGCTGAGCGGAAAGGGGGTGGGGGGGGGGGCTGCCCCCTTTGATTGAAAATATGGCCCCCACGTGGGGTCCGCTCCTTTTCCCGCAGACGCGGCACTGGGAGCCGCGTCTCCCCTAGGTCCTGCATGGCCGTGGGTTCCCGGTCGCCATCCACCGTAGCTTCAGCCTTGGCAGTCCCTCCTAGCGGCACACCGGGACGATGCCGCGCCGGCGACCCGCGCCGCGGGTGAAAACCGTGGGACACCGGAGCCGCTCATGTGGTCCGTTCTTGCTTCCGTCCATGCCTGGGGTCATCTCGGGACCCATAGATTACTGCGACATTCTCCAATCGCTCAACGGTCCCGTTTCATCATCGGCCAACATTCGACGCATCAAGAATAGTGAATTGGTGGGTTCGAACTTGTTCGTTGGTCCGCACCCACCGCGTTAGTGGATCAAATTACTTTCAACAATTTAATCATATGACGAGGATATAATCCACATAAATTAAATTATACCAAACCCTCTACCTCAATGAAGTTGTTGAATGAGGCTTGTCGCGGGAAAGGGACGTCGTGGAAGACAGCATCACAGAAGGAGGATCGTTGGCGTCGCGGTACATGGCGTCGCGGTGAAGTGGATCGTCGGCGTCACGGTACATGACGTCGCGGAGAAGAGGATCATTGGCGTCGCGGTACACGGCATCGTGTTGTCGATCTCTGAGGAATCATCGTTAATCGTCGTTCATCGTCAGAATTCAGCGTTCTTCGTCGGTGACAGTGTGTTTTTTGTGTTCTTCAAGGAGGAATATGTGAATTCCAAGGCTTAAGCAATTCCTCTCCAATCCTTCTCGCACAATGAAACAACCATAATAAAATAAGGCGTTGCCTTATTTTATTACACATGACATCCCTTATTTGAAATTAAAATTTAAATCATGATTTAATTGACGTGCATTGACAAATTTATGAGGCGTTTAATAATCCAATTAAATGTGAGAGTTAACTTGGCATTTTAGAGGGGGTGCGGGTGAGTTACAAAATTAAATGCACATGGGAGGTAAAACGAAAATAAAGGGGGTGGGGGCTCATGTGGGAACCACCTCACTAATATACTACCTATTGGAGTTAGGATATTAGTGGGTCCCACTCCATCCACCAAGTATAGGTTTAAACAACCTAGAATAAAAATAAAATTTGTAGCACAATATTTTATTTTATTCTTTAGTTAACCCATTTAATTAATAACCTCACCCGAGAAAACACAACTCTAGAAAAAGTGTTCTTAAGTAATTACTGGCGCTGTGGTTTCATTGGTTCCCTCGGATTTTGATTCCGAGAACCAGTTCAAAATTTAGGAAAACATGCTCGTTTGTTCACTGAATGTACCCGAGCTGAACTTTGGAAAATGATTTCAGGCACACCGGGCGTCAGAATCGGGTGCCTTCAGAAACTGCATTCTTGTAAAATCCCAAAGAAAATTAAGAAAAAATTTCCCTTGAATTTTACGGGTCATTACAATTTTTGTATTTATATAAACTGAATTATCATCTCTTTGGTTTCTTATATGTTAATGAGAATTCTAGATAACGAAGTAGTGTTAAGGATTAGTAAAATCTTTATCTTAGCTTGTGTTTTTCTAGACTAGAACTAGTTACTTGGGTGTACTTGAATTTTTTTTCCTATTTTATCCCCACTCTATAAATATGGTTCTATGATCAAATTGTTTGATAGGAAAATTAAGATGGGTATTTTTGTATAGGTCGACCTATGGTTCTTGTCTCTATTTTAGGATTGTATTTATTGACATCATAGATTATTATCCCATGATTATTGTATATTTATTGGCAATCTAACATTGGGTATTCTCTTTTATTTATGGTATCCAATTGTTCTTATTGTTAGTATCACCTTTGTGTTATCATTTATTCTTCTATCTCTTCTTATCCTATTAGTGTGGTAATATTGTAATTTTTTTATCTATGCATGAATTTATTTATAAAAATTTCATAATAGATTTATTTTGAAATATTTTTCTTCGAGGAAATCGAAATATGGTTTTGTTTTTAGAAATGGTTTTGGAATAGATTTAGTAAAATTATTTTTCTTTTAAATTAAATGGAATGGTTTAAATAGCAGAATCAGTTTTCTCTTTTCAAAATAATATTTTTTATTTATTTTGTTATTGTGTTATAAAATGGAAAATATTATTTTCCATAGAGTATTTTCATACAACCATTTATAACATTATTTTATAAAGTAATTTTTATACATTCTCTATTGAAGCCTATATAGATGTATAGATAATGTTTGTATATAAATAAATATTAAAGGTTCTAGGTTTCTATGAGCTTTTGGGATTTTTCCATTTGGAAAAGGATTAGTTTATTGGGATTTCATAAGGAATGATAGGTTTTATAGTGTACTATCATGGGGTTATATTTGTTTCTAGTTTTGGTATTTTGATTTATTATCCAAGAAAAGAATCTGTATATTCACATTCATTTTTTTATTAATCCATGCTATGTATTTATTAATGATTATATATTCATGTTTTAATTTTAGATGTTATTTATTTATAAAATTAGGTGACTCATCATTATGTTTGATTTTGACTTTTTTTTTGGTTTTGTATCCATTCATTCATATTTTATATTCTATGGACATTAAAAGTTTTGAAGGTAAATTACAATTTATTGTATAAAATATCTATTTTGATTTAAATTTTATTTCACATTGAAACCATTCCAAAGGTGTTTCTTTTGTTTCCCAAGAACTAGCTTTTAGCCCATGTGTATTGAGAAAGCCCTTCGGGCCCAGTGAAATGTAGGGTCTAGTGATGTATCAAGTCAACTTGAGATGGTTCATTATATTCAAAGTGGGCGAAATAAAAACAAATCCTTTATAAATGAACATTTCATTTATATATTCCTCCAATTAAAAATTCAATGAATATAAAAATATATCATTATTTATCTTTGAATGTGTTTAATAAGATAAAATAACTGTTCATAAATCTTTCTATTAACTCATCTAACATTTATCTATAATGTATTGGATATGTCAATTTTCTTTCAGGGATAATTATCTCTATCAATCGCACTAAATGAATCAGATAAATAAACTCACTAATATAAATCACATCCCCATTTTATCACTATTATTAAATCTTAGTATAGTATATACTATTAAATTAATATTTGAGATATTAAATCAATAGATAAAATCTACTGGAATAATCGTGATCCACCACAATCACCCCATGTATCTTACCACTTAAATTTTGATAAAATAAATCCAAATTTGTGGAGTTAGGTCTCATAATCACTGAACATATCATCATATATATTTATAATATTCAAATTTTAAATGCATGTAAATATACACTACATTATTATCTATTAATGTTTATTAGGTTATAATATATTTTAAATACAAATCACTTTGAAAATAATTGGATAAAAATAAATTATCCTAAAAATAATGACATTCATATATTCAAGAAACTCATTAAATAATATGATCATGTTTTAATGAATATAATTATTTAATAATCCTATATATATTCCCATGTAACAATATTTATCCATGATATAATATAATTAAGTGCAACACATAAACCTGATCACTTCACCAAAAAAACCATTATTACAAATCATTTTTTATTTATATTTTATAGTATATAAGGAGTTGCAAACCTTTAAAAATCCATCCACATCAAACCATCATACTATACTCTAAATGAATATTTTATAACTTGTACTGTTGTAACACTTCTTTCACTATAAATATTATTTAAAAAAATCACATAACGGTATTCAATTATTAGAATCTAATATTTATTTTTACATCCAAAAAATAAATCAATTATTTATTAAATACACAATGATAAATTTTAAATTATTACAACATGTTGTTTTCTCACATTAAAAAATTTTAATCCACACACTGCAAAATGTATCCAAAACATCTCTAACATTAACCAATACATTAAATAGTTTATTATAAACAATAGTATTAATAATGTATTTTATGAATATATTAGATATGGTTAAAATCATCCAATATTATATATATTAGATTATTTTATAATCTGTTTTGATAATATTTGGTGGTGACAATCAATACGATTTATTTTAATATTAAAACCAAATGGTTTTTAGGGAGTGGTTGGCATCAGGATGTAGAATATTTTGGAAAAGAATAAAAAAATTTAATATTGCAATAAAAGGAATGAATGTGATGGAATTATCATTTTGTTTACATAGAAGCAATGTCAAAGGAGAAGGAATGAAAGTGGCATAATTTGAAAAAGCTATGTTAAGGATATTTATTATAGAATAATGTATTTATCTAACATTTTTGGATGTTATGCTAATGTAATATTCATAATTGTGCCTTATTATGGTTTTAGAGAAAATATAATCTTGTTTAAGGATGATTGGATAATACTAAAAGATATTTATAGTAGATGAAGTCAACCACACCGTAATGAGGTGATGATCAGGTTAGGCTCTAGGGAAACATGAGGAGGAGATCATGATGAAAGTTATTTGGGTAATCAGGGTTTGAATATTTAATTTAATAAATTGTTATTTCCCATATGATGTTGACTTATGTCCTGATGGAACACATGGTTTATATTAAAAAACTGTTAGGAGATCATGGTGGAAAAGAATTATTATCTTGGATTATTGGACTGCACTAAAATGGGATGAGAAATATTGAACACACCATAATTGGTGTATTTATTTTTGAATTCATCTATTTCAATGTAAAATTATATTTTACTTATGAGTGTGGTGAATTAGTGATCCTGGTTCTACATGTTGATGTAATGTGGGGTTTTTTGGTAAACCATTCCATAATATATGTCATGGTTTGGATGTAAAAGTTTTAGTATGGTTAAATTAAAGTTGATAATTGTACATGGATGACCTTATTCATAGATCTTATTGTTCATGATTTTCAGGTTGTGTATACGAAAAGAGGGGTGGATTTAGTTTGAGACATCAATTATAATTTTTCCCACCACATGTAACAAACTACATGAAACCCAAAATTCATATTCACTAAGAAAATATTAGAGTAAAAAAATAATGCATAGAAGAAATATGAAAACTATTGAAAATTTTCTTCGATTATGAAATAAAATATAATATAGATAACTAGTTATAAAACAATGTACCACTTATTAGATATTATTAAACATCACATTTCCCAACGAATTATGAAAATCATTAAACTAGATTCATTGTATATTCAACATTAATCATATAGAAAAGTTTTCATTCTTATCCCCTTGAATCCATAAAAATTAGACTCTTTTGAAATTATTAGTGGCCTAACATCAGACATTCTATCACTGAAATGTATAATCCCTCAATCAAATGATCAGATGTAGCTCACATTAATAGCAAGAAATTTCATGATCTCAATGATAAAAAATAGCTCTAACATCCTCATGGAATCCATCAATGAAAAAGAATCAGAAACAGATAAATTAAAATGTAAATTCTGTGGTATTTGTAATGAAATACTCATAAATAAACTCTTTGATGAAAAAATCATAAATAAATATTACAATGATCCAAATATCTCACCAATAAGATGTTTTACAACCTGAACAACTGATTTTTTTTAAACTCTTATAGTAAGGTTACCCTAGTCGAAAAGTTTAATTTAAAATTTATATAAAATACATTAATTGTCAAAATATTAATTCTGTGAGATCAACTGTAATAATATTATAAGTTTCTTCATCACATAATAATGAAAATAAAATAGATTCATATTTTATGATGAAGTTAGTTATGAACCTGTATAATGCTAAAATATATCCATACTATAGTCTGTAATGAATGAACAATTGTTTATATTTTATTAAACAAATCCCTTAAAATTATCTTACCATAAATTCGTTCTTCCCCACATAAAACAATTCAAACAAAACATAATGTTAATTTATATTAATATTTACTGTATTTAAAATTAAAAAAAATGGAATTTAAGGATTCATAAACTGAATAATATACCCTTTTGAAAAAATAGAATTGAAACAGAAAAATTTAAAACAAACTCCCACTTAGTTAAATAATGAAATCATCCCTTTTCAAACATCTGAAAAAATTAATTTTTTTAATACTCATCAAATCTTATAAAACAATATATCTACAATAGAATATTTAGATTACACAGTTTTTCAAATCTCTTCCATATAAGATGATTAAACATGGATTAATAAAAAAATTACAAAACTCCGTCATTTTGAATTTTCAAAATGAAAAAATTAAAAATAATGAATAACAATAGTAAATAATAGATTATAGAAATTGTAAAAATATATCCTCCTAAAATATATTCATTGTTCTAAACACATAATTTTTTATTTTTATTTCTGTACAATCAATTTTTTAACCAATATGAGAATGAACACTTACATGGTCCAAAATCTTTAGATTACATGGCCCAAAGGAAAAAATTTATAATATATGGATGCATGATGTAAACGAAAAATGGAGTAAATTCTAACATTACAACACTGTGTCCCTCCTTCAATCAATAATATTACTCCAGTTAATTGTTTTGATGTCAAATCCATGAAATATCATAATTGTCTCCCCAATTGGGGCCTTCAGTTTGTGTGTTCATGCCGCTTGATGAATGAACCTCAATGACCATGTAATTATTAGCGAATTACTTCACACCTTTTCCCTCTTTATAGGATAGAATATACTCAAGAACAAATCTATAAGGCCCATCATTGATGACCATATGTCCTAGGGGCCCAAAGACCAAATTTTGTGGTCAAGAGGCCAATTCATGTGAATAATACTACCACTATTGTACTACATTATAATTCCCACAATAGTACCCTCACTAAAATAACGTTATATAGATATTTAAAAGTTGGTTTGGGAATAAGGGTTGAGTAAATATTACATGATATTACCACTCATGAAATCCTCCAACACACCGTGAAATATATTTGTTGTAAAATTTAAATAAAAACTCCCTTCATAGAAATAAAAAATCTGTAATAAAATAATTCCCCTTAGAATGTGGATATGATATCCTGGTATTAGAAACAAAAAAATTCATTATTTTTGGACCACTCAGAGAGAAAATTAAAAATATTAATACATTTTAAATTAATAATGTATATGTGTAGTAATTTTTTATAAATTATAGTAATGTAGAATAAAACATTTAAGAAAGTGTAATCAAAAAACAAGAATACAATAAAAATTAATTGTCATAAAATCAATGAAAATTGATCCATTAAATAAATAACATTATATGGAAATAGTTATATTTTTCAAAAATAACCAGTTGAAAATATATTGGATATTGAATTTTATGTTTTCATTTATAATTTTATCATTCATATGTTTGAACTTCTTAATCTACTTATAAAAATTGACCTACGTATCTTCTTGAGTGGAAAACTTTTGATCTTTCTCACCTTTATTTTCTCCAATAATTTATCATCTAATACAACAAAACTTTCCCTAATAATAATATTTAATTCCAATAATTCTAAAGAAATAATTATTTTCAAAAACAATAATTAAAAAAATAGAATAAATTTTTTTGAATGTTATTTTTCAGTATATCACTTCATCTTATTCATTAAAATATGGATGAAGAAAAATAAAAAACTAAATAACATAAATTATATTTCAAAATAATAACATCAGTACTTGAAAATTTAGCTAATCCTTGAAAATACCATAAAATAAAGGATAATAATACTAAATATTTATAAAAAAAATAAAAAATGAATCATTATATAAAAAACAAATCATGGAGAAAATATAAGTTCTAATAAATGTAAAAGAAAATTTTACTGGGATCCTGATATAATATTTCAACTATAAGTACACATAAAATTCATTTCATTGGAAACTAGTTCATTAAAAGATATAATTTTTTTCTACATGAAGTATTTGTAAAGAAAAATAGGACCCAAATATATTTAGGTTTTTTACATATAACTAGAGAGTTCTCTGGAAAAAAAGCACTATCTATTTAAAATTATTTAATTATATTAAGAGAACAATATTCCTTCTAATTTTCTCTTTTATATTACTTTGAACAGAAAGGGCCTTTACTAGGTATCAAAATTGTATTATGATATGAAACCCTTATAATGGATATACATAATGTTCCAGATATGGGTTTTTATCTTAACTAACCATATATCATATGAAATTGTTTCCACGGAGTATTAATGTTATTCAAAAAATTATCGAGGCTTGAAAATTTAGATTTCAACTTGAAAACTACATTATTAATTTGACTAGACTTCATTATCTTCCCATTTTTTACTAGTAATCTACATTCAAATGGTATTTTGGTTATTTAACAAAACAGTTTACCTTTAATTCATAATTCATCTTTGAAATATTTTCAATGGTCGTATCCATCTTCAAGGAATGTTTATTATTTTATTATTTCCACTTTAGTTAATTACCCGAGAGTTCTATTCCAAAATCATATTCCTTAAACTGATCCTAATATAAGCTCAATTTATTTTTTAGTTATCATATAAAGATCATAATTGGTTTTCACACATAATTAATTTATTTTTTCTCCTTATTTTCTGAAAATTTCCCATACAATTTTGTTTCTTAATGTTTTGGACCATCATTCTCATAATCATAATCATCATCCCTTAAATTATATTATTTTTCATCAAGGGTCAAATTTTAAATTTTCTAAGAAATAAAATGATCCATGAAAAATTAATGAAACATTATTCTATGATAATAGAATCCCATTATTTTTCTATAGTATTCATTAAATTTCTATGAACTATCCAAAGTAGTATCTCCACTAGTATTAAACATTGTTTCAAGCACATTAAAACTTTTTTGATCTCCTCTCATAGAGAATTTCTTTTAATGATATCTATCAAATATTTTTAACTCAAGAAAATATTCTTCTATGTTACCATGCATTATTCATTCATAGCAGATAGGTTATGATGATTATTTTTTACCATAACTTTGATTTTAATCCATCCAATTATCTCTTCAGAAGTGACTTCTTGCTTTATATTGATTCATCTTTCTTTAAAATTGCTCAACTTTACCATCAAAAAACAAAACACAATAGTTTCTTCTAGATTTACATACCTTATCATTATATACTCTGAAATTTATATATCTGAAGGTGTAAAAAAAAGTAAATATATTTTCCTTTCACTCTATCTAATTATATCTTTTTAGTTGGATTTTATATTTCATTATAGTTCAAATGAGATTATCTAAGATCACCATATGGATATGCTTCATATCATCATAAATAGTCCAATTTGATTTCCCCTTATTTCAAAGTATATTAATAACTTTGTTAAGAAGTTCCTATAACACTTTATCCCCTTTTTATTATATGATGTTAACGATTATCATCATAATTTTATGAATTCTATATTAATCCTTTCCAAGTAAGAAATTAAATTTTTCATTAACATCTCTTAACATGGATCTCTTCGTTTCCATAACATTTAGAGTTCCAAAGTTTCAAACATTATTCGTTATACATATACCAAAATGAGTTCTTCTTGATGAATCATTATTGTATATTTCATCTTAGATTGTGGGTAGTAGAGTATTTTAAACATAGAATCACAACTAAAATTTAGTTTTTCTCTATTTTTAAGAAGATGTAATTTATTTCTTTGAAATCTTATAGATTATGGTAATCATACAAAATTTATCAACACCAATACATATAATCATTTTTTCCATTCGATCTCTCTAATAATAATATTAATCACCATGATTGAAAATAGGTAACTTTAAGTTAATATTATCTAAATTTCCAAAACAAATAGCCCATATCATTTTAAAAATAATAAGATCCTTTCTCCACAACAAGTAACTATAATGAAACCAAGAATCAAATTCTAATAAACCAACGCAAATTTCATTAATAATTTCATGCTCATTACAACACACAGAAATAGTGTCTGATACCAAGTGATTTATAGGATATTATGGGTAGGTAAAAAATAATATAGGGATGAATTATTGTTTAAAACACCGTCTACATATTTTCATCCACCTCAAGAGTAATGTTGTCAATAAAATTTCTACATAACCTGAAAAATATCAGAGTAATAAATGTTGTCACAATTGAAATATAAATAAGTAGTAATCATGTAAATGGAACAGAAATAAAATGTAACATAAATTACTAATTGAAGTAGCATATAACCCTTAAAAGATATTATTAAACCACATGATTATCCAATAGTAAGTAGAATATTTAAACAATATTCTATGTTTACATAACATTTAACCTACTAAATTTTCAATCCACCTATCCCAAAAATCCCTAAACATTATACATTTTAGAAGGTATTAGTGTTCTAACCCTAGACACACTATCGTTCTAACCAAGATGTCTAAAATTAGATGATTGTTAAGTAGTCCCTTCCACAACCTAGTAGCTCAAGATATCATTGATCAAAACTAACTCTACTTTCCTCATAGAAGCCCTTGATCATGATGGGTTAAAAAACAGTTACTACAGAGAAGGTTTTAAATAGATCTATAGTGAAATCCTCATAAATTACATCTTTTCAGACTAACTCATAATGAAATATTATAATAATAAAAACAATTCCACAACTAGAGGTTTCACAACATTATTGAATAAGTATTTTTCTTTTGAGTGCTTGTAGTAATGATTTTTTGGTCCTCAATGTAAGAACCCTATTTTTTCTATAAAAGACCATGGAAATTTCTTGATGTTATTCCAAAGTAGCTCCTTCTCAAGGCGTGCGATTCCGAGCCCCAGTGTGGCCGGAATTCATTTTTTAGTGCATTCACACTAGGCACACCAAATAAATGGAATAACTCATAAACGACATCTCATACGAGAAAAAAGAGGGCACCGTTGAGTCCAGGGTGTGACTTTTACCCTAAAAGGGATGTATCATTCGCGGGCGCATGCCCCCTATGGGAAATGCCACGATGGTTGTTTTCATAACCAAGTAGTCTCAGATGTTAGATTTTATATCTTTTGAATGGAGCCTCGAAAAAAAATTATGAGGCCACCATTGTGCACTGGACCTAGTATTTACCATAGGTGAGACCTAACTTTGACTGAGTCGGGGGTTTCAGATGTGAATTTAATTTGGTTTGAGTTTTTAATTAATTAAAGGATTAATTTTCTATTTATTTAAACCCTCATATCCTATCCCCCATACTCTCCCTAGTGAAGCACTTCTCCATCCCTATCTACTTCTCCCAAACAACTCATCCCCCTCCAACCTCCCATCATCCCCTCTACCATCTCTCTTGGCATATCGCCAATGAAGGTTTGGATTGAGGACGAATCATCAACATAACTTTGGCGGATGAAATTGGAAGAAAAGATAACATGTCATCAATGAAGAACAGATCCTAATTCAGGTAGGACCTTTCTTTGTGATTGCATCTCCATTCTAATTTTTATATAAATGAAGATTAAATTCATTAAAATTAATTCACAGATCAAATATCTAATCGATGGTTCCATTTTCAATTATTTTCTAAAATTGGTGATGTTTAATTATTCCTTTATCTCTTCATAAATTTGTAGTTCATTCATTATTTGTATTCCTTTTTTCCAAAAATTGGACAAGTATCAAACATTAAATCATTATGGTACTAGATATGATGAATGGTCTTATTCCATGTAAACGAGTTCGATATCGAGACCACATTTGAGGTGCGATAAGGTTTGACGAGAGATTTGAAATAGATCTAAAAACAAGATTGAGAGTTTCAGTTTGTGGTGGAGCGCAAGGGGTCGTAGAAGCTGATCCTGGTTGACATGGTGGTGTGTAGAGGCTTCCGGTATGGTGGTGGGCAGTGGGATGGATGGAGCGTGGCTGGCCGGTGCGAGCAACCCCATAGAAGTCCAGATGGGTGTCTGTTGGCAGTCCTGGTGGGGCGGCCGTGTGCCGCCGGAGCAGGACGGTAGAGCCATCGGGCCGGTGTAGTGGAGGTGGCCGGACTGCGTTGGTGCGGCGAGGCAGAGCCGGTGTAGGGCGTTTGGACGACCAGAGGCTGGGGATGAGCGGTAGGGGTGACCCAGGTCATGTTATTGGTGTTGACGATGAGGGAAAGGAAGAGAAACATGAAGAAAAGGATTAGAAAAAAATAAAAATAAAATGAAAGGAGGCGTGGGGGAAATATAGATTGGTGAGAGGGTATTAAAAAATAATAATAAAATAAATAAAAGAGAGGGAGAAGGAAATATTGGGGCATGACCAACCTTATTGTTCATTAGGGGCATGGGAGAAAAGGGAGGCGTGAGCCACCTTATTTGGGTACCTTTATGATTAAAATAATAATATAAAATATTATTATTGTTTTCCTTAGGTAAATAATCATATCAGTTATATCTTTTAACTGAGGCATCATTTTGACACGTCGTTTGTGGTAGCATGATCCTAACCATGAGACTGTCTTTTTGAGTCTAATATCGGATACTTGCTTCGGGGCCGAGGCGTGGGCCCCATGGGCCATCGTTCGAGCGGGTTGTGACATTTTATAATTTTTTAATCGGATGTCCATTCAGGGTGAATGGGTAGTAGATTCAGGGAGTTTTACCGAGGGCGTTGTGATGGCGCAACCCGCCCGCTTTAATTCTGCATGGTGGTGTAGGCCCCACGAGGGTTAGTTTGGGCATTGATGGTGGATTTCTATCTCCTTCACCGGGGGTCCATTTTGGACAAGTGATTTGTCAATCTTAAGTACTTTTTCGAGAGGTTCACAATAGTGCGATCCGTAGGTAGTGCTTTGGGAACGGAATGTGGGTCCCACGTAGCACCGCTCGTGTGTGGTATGGCGAAGCACATCTTTTTCTCCAGACATCTGTTCCATGGAAGTAATTAGTCAATTTAACATGTTTTCCCGAGGGGTTCGCAATAGTGTGATGCACCTGACTATTTTCGGGACCGAGGCTTGGGACCACGGGACACCGTTCGGGTGTAAAGTAGTGTTGAACTACTTTTACATCAGATGTCCATTAGAGGCGAGTAAATAGTCTATCTCCCATGTTTTACAACGAGGATTACAACGATACGATTCGTTAGGATGTGTGGAGTCTCATTAGAGATCTCATTAAATGTGGAAGCATGGAAGGTGTTCTGGTGGTGGTTCTCATAGTTGGGTTTGGAATCGAAACCTTGGTGTGTGATCACGTTCACTCCCATGTGAGTAAAGTTGATATTTTAAGAGATATGGTTGGTCGTGCTAGGGCCGTGGAGGAAGCAGGTTGATGAAATTACATTTTCTCTCTTTTTACGTTGATGTTGGGTGTTGTGTGCATGATAGCCCTTGGGCTGGAAATGTGGTATACTCTAGGAGTATACGGGAATTCTTGGAGGTAAATTTTATAGTTTCTACTTGAGAAAATTTGTGCGCTTGGTTTGGAGATGAGTTGGGGCCACACGTCGTGTAGGCCCCAAATGTGTGTCGTGTTCTAGTTTAGGTACCTTCAACGCTCATAGGGTCTACCCACTTGCAGAGACTGGGCAGTGGGTCACCCGATGCTCTTAGGGTTCACCCTCCAGTAGAGACTGGGCAGTAGGTCACCCGATGGCCACTTAGGGTCTACCCTCCAGCAGAGACTGGGCAGTGGGTCACCCGATGCTCTTAGGGTCTACGCTCTAGCAGATACTGGGCAGTGGGTCACCCGACGACCTCTAAGGGTCTACCTTATAGAAAAGACTGTGCAGTGGGTCACCCTATACTCTTTGGTTCTACCCTCTAGTAGAGACTGGGCAGTGGGTCACCTGATGACCAATTAGGGTCTTCCCCCTGCAGAGATTGGGCAGTGGGTCACCATATGCTATTAGGGTCTACCCTTCATCAGGGACTAGTCAGTGGGTCACCAGATGACCTCTTAGGGTCTACCCTCCAACATAGACTGTGCAGTGGGTCACCCGAGGCTCTTAGGGTTTACCCTCGTGTAGAGACTAGCCAGCGGGTCACCCGACTCTCTTAGGGTTTACCTTCTAGTAAGGACTAGGCAGTGGGTCATCCGAAAACATCTTATATTTTACCCTCTAGCGAGGCTGGGCAGTGGGTTACCTGACGACTTCTTTCAGACTCAGTCCTTCTTACTAGCCTAGTCTCTGGATTTTCTCTGTTACTACCGGAGAGGGACCCTTTGTTGTAGGGGTTAGAGATGTGACAGCTTTGACTTTGAGTAGACCTCTCGACTGTGTGACTGTGACAAGGTTTTGTTTGACTTTCCCTAGAACTCTCAAGTACGAGGGGTGCTTTCCCCTCCAAGACGCGTCCTTGAAACACAGCCTAAAACCGTGCAGGCAAGTCAGTGCTGCCCAATGCGGATAATATCAAGGTGCGGTGATTTGAGTGCATTGACTTGCAGTTTGGGGCAGACGGGTAGGATGCTAGGCATCGATGGTGTTTACTTATGGAACTGTTGGATACTCACTTTCTTGGGCAGAGCTACGGGATGGAGATCCCCTTAAGATCTTTTTCGGGTTCCTCGATTGAGTATGTGAATATGTATATACCTTGTTCCAGTACCCACTTATTCAGTTTTGGTTACTCAACATCCAGGAGTGGCGAATACGCATGCGGTATGCCACGTGATTTCTGTGTCTAACATCTCGTGGTTGGATGAGACTACTCTCCTGCTATAGGTAGTGAAGAATCGATGAGAAGTTCACCTTCTCACCACTTCTCGCACCTTGTTTTTGGACGAGTCTACTTCCTTCCTCTTGTTGGGATGAGCTATTACTCTATTGTACTCTTTACTGTAGTCTCTATTATACTCCATTACTATTCCCCATTCGATCTACTACACACTCTTCGGTACCTCCTATGTGGCTCCCTTGAGCCTTCGGGGAATCCTACTGATTATATTTATAATCACCCCTCGTTTGGATTTCCCCTCACTTGGTGTGCCCTTGTAGACGACGAACATGTTGGTTGTGACTTCAGTGGAGCATAGGATTTCGGTATCTTGGACCACATGCGATGGTCATAATCGGGTTCTAGGTGTGGGACTCTCCCAGCTGTTTACTTTTGTTTACCTCTTGCTGGGTTTTGGTGCTTTTCTGGTTGGGCGCGTGTTTTTCCCTTTTCTTTTCAGTTTACCTTCAACACTTTCTTTGTACTGTTTAGAGGTTGATGCACTTTTGGTGGTTGTTTATAGCAGTTGGTACATTACTTTCTATTTTACTACATGTACTTAGGTAATGGAATCCCCGAGTTGTTTAGCCTTCGGTGCTTGTCGCCAACCCCTGGCCTATGGAGGCGGGCTTGGTGTAGTTGCGGCTCGAGCCCGTCTAGGGTTAGGTCGTGACAAAGTGGTATAAAAGGTGGTTTGTTACTTGGGAAGTTGTTCAGACGTCCCTAAAAATGAATTGGTTGGGATATAGGGAAACAATGTCAACATGTCTCGAGAGCGGCTCCTAGGCCAGGAAGTCCAGTGATGCTGCAACGGCCGACCTATCCATTCACCAGGACCATGACCACCCGCTTGTCGACTCGGCATGCTGAGAAACTCGTTGTAGGGAAATTTAGTTTTTGCATCACATATGATTGATTCCTCGACGGTCCTTCTTCAGTCATCTCCACATTTTTGTGACTGTTATATATACATATATGCGTATCTGATCGTGGAACTCCTTGATTACATTCAAGATGTCTCCGCGAAGACAGCTATCCAGGATACTAGCTATGGTTCGTGATGACGACCCTGTGAGCTATGAGGCCTCGGTCCAGAACCCAACACATGAGACCCTTTAACTGGGAGGTCCGGTAGAAGCACCCCCACCTGGTGAGTAGAAGACAACTCATACATAGAAAACAGAGCTTGAGGACAGGTTGAGCATGCACCGTGAGTTCCAGAGACAGAGACCACTGAGGTTGAGTCGTGAGCCAGACCCTCAGGTAGTAGAGGTTTGGTTCGAGACAATGGTTCTCCTCTTTAGACTTGCGCATACACTGGCAGATCTTATGGTGGCTTTGGCCGCCAGCCTTTTTCCGTGGAGCAGCTGGGCGTTGGTGAATTCTAGTGACTCAGTTACATAATGAGTCGGCACATTCATGGGATAACTTTTTGGTGCTATCTTGTGAGGAGTTTTACCCCTCCCCCTTATGCTCCATTCGGATCCAGGAGCTCCGGCAGTTTAAGCTGGGAGGGATGAAGGTGACTGAGTACGTGACTGGTTTCGTAGATCGTGCACGGTTTTACCCGGACTTAGACCATGACGGAAACATCCGAGTGTGGAAGTTCGAGCAGGGTCTCCGTAGAGAGATTTTTGTGGCCATAACACCCTTGGGCATTTCCACCAATTCCAGGGTGCTAGATCAGGCACTGGTGACAGAGAGATTCTGGTCACGTTCTATAGTTGGTGGTGGCAGCAAGCTCGATAGAGCAAAGACGTCTGCCACAGCTAGTGGGCGTCAGCTGAGAGAACCTCTATGCAGGTGGCTTTCAGATAACCGGACTAAGGGGTGTGGTCGTACACCAATGTGGCACCAGAGGGTTCCAGTGATGCCTAGATATAGTCGGTGTTATTCATGAGATGATCGAGGTCACTTGGAATGGGACTGCCCAACCAGGAACGCTGAGAATATCAAGCCGGCAGCAGGTGCACCACCACAACGGAGGCATCACCATGATCAGAGTAGCCCTCAGAGACGTGGTTCTTGTAGAGGAGAAAGAGGCACTGGAAGTAAAGGACGACCTTATGAGGTCTTCCCATCACCACCAGGCGGTCCATGTCAGGCCCCAGGAGATGATAGTTGGGACTGGGGACAGCCGCAAGCTGTTAATGTTTAAGACCCTGCAGATCATGAAGTGACAAGAGGTACGCTTTATGGATTTTCAACTTTTTTTAGTAGAATTGTTAGACTCAGTGTGTGAAATGGTTTTCTCCCTGCTCCTTGCTTGAGTTGTTACTAGGGTGATAGGGGGCATCAGTGTAACCCTATGTTAGTAGTGTAGAAGGAGTGAGACCTTTTTCTTTAGTCAATGGTGCCGACTCCTTCACTTTCTGGGCGTGTAAGAGAGTCTGGGTCGTGGGACATCGACTATGAAATCTTGCGTAACAAGATATCCTTGGGTATTTCACCATAAGGATATTCTGAAGGAGGAAATCACTGGGCATTTTTCTAGGTGCGGGCGGTGATTCAAGTCATGGTAGGCGACATAGAGTTTCGATCGAGGAGGTGAGCTACCCCTCAGGTCCTTCGGGGTTTGAGACCGTGCGAAAAGATGGCGAGGTTCCCTACCACCATTCCCTAAACCCAAAGGCTGCTTTGGGTGCATAACATCTTGCATGTGACTTACCTGAGAATAAGTGTGTGTGCACCTATTCACTTCATCGGCGAGGGCAGACCCCACGCGAATGAAACAAATCCTTTATTTTATACGCTGTGACACCGAACTGTGCAAGGGTTCTTCTGGGTACGGGAGACTCAGGTGTGGGCTTAGTACCCTGAGCTGTCCCCTTAGCTTTTTTTGGGGGGATGAAAATATTGAAGGAGGGAATGATGTAAGAACCCCATTTTTTTCTATAAAAGGGTTGGGAAATTTCTTCCTCTTATTCCAGAGCAGCACCTTCAAATGGCGTGCGATTCCGAGCCCCGGTGTGGTTGGAATTAAATTTTTAGTGCATTCACACTGGGCACACCAAATAAATGGAATAACTCCAAAACGATAGCTCAGATTGGAAAAAAGTGGGAACCATTAAGTCTAGAGTGTGCATTTTACCCTAAAATGGTTGTAACTTTTGCGGGCGTGGGCCCTCTATGGGAAACGCCATGATGGGTGTTTTTCGTAATTAAGTGGTCTCGGACGTTAGATTTTATATCTTTTGATTGGAGCCTCGAAATAAAATTCCGAGTCCACCGTTGTGCACGGGACGTGGGGTTTACCCTAGGAGACACCTCTCTTCAACTGCGTTGGGGGTTTCAGACGTGAATTTTATTTGGGGTGAGTTTTTAATTAATTAAAGGTTTAATTTTTTTATTTATTTAAACCCTCATGTCCTCTCCCCTATAATCTCTCTAGCGAAGAAATCTCCATCCATATCTACTTCTCCCCCAACCTCTCATCCTCCTCCAACCTCCCATTATCTCCTCTACTCTCTCTGTTGGTAGATCGATAGTGAAGGTTTGGATTGAGGACGAATCGTCGATAGAACTTCGGCGGATGACACCGGAAGCAAGGCGAACATGTCATCAACGATGAATAGATCATAATTCTGGTAGGATCTTTTATTGTGATTGCATCTCCATTATGATTTTGATATGAATGCGGATTAAATTATTTAAAATTAATTCACTGATCAAATATCAAATCAATGGTTCCATTTCGAATTGTTTTCGGAAATTAGAGATGTTTAATCATTCTTTTATCTCTTCATAGATTTTTAGTTTATTCATTACCGGTATTCCGTGTGTCAAATAATTGGACAAGTATCTAACATTAAATCATTGTAGTATCGGATATGATGAATGGTCTGATTCCATGTATACGAGTTCGAGTTCGAGACCACATTTGAGGTACGATAAGTTTTTACGAGATATTTGAAATAGATCTAAAAACAAGATTGATATTTTTGGTTTGTTGTGATGTGAAAGTGATCATAGAGGCTGAGCCTAGTTGACATGGTGGTGCACGGAGGTTGGCCGACATGGTTTTGGGAAGCGGGCCAGCTGGAGCGCGGCTGGCCAGCGCGAGCGTCCCCAGAGAAGTCCGGCTGGGCGTCGGCTAGGAGTCCAGGCGGGGCGGCCGTGTGCCGCTCGAGCAGGCAGGTAGAGTCGTCGGGCCGGTGTAGCGGAGGTGGCTGGACTGCGTTGGTCTGGCGAGGATGAGCCAGGGTAGGGCGGCCGGATGACCGGAGGCTGGGGCTGAGCGGGAGGGGTGACCCAGGTCGTTCGGTTGGTGTTGACGATGAGGGAAAGGAAGAGATTCATTATGACGAGGATTAGAAAAAAAATAAAAATAAAATGAAAGGTGGCATGGGGGAAAGAGAGATTGGTGAGAGGGTAATAAAATAATAATAATAAATAAAATAAAAGAGAGGGTGAAGGAAATTGTGGGGCGATACCCACCTTATTTGGATTTAGGCACATGGGATAAGAGGGAGGCGTGAGCCACCTTATTTGGGAACCTTTATGATTGAAATAATAATATAAAATATTATTATAGTTTTCCTTAGGTAAATAATCCTAACGGTTATAAATTATAACCAAGGCATCCATTTGACTCATCATTTGCGGCAGCATGATCCTGACCTTGAGGAGGTCATTTTGATCCCAATATCGGATACTTGATTCGGGGCCAAGGCGTGGGCCACATGGTCCGTTGTTCGAACGGCTTGCGACTTTTTATAACTTTTTAATCGGACGCCCGTTCAGGGTGAATGGGTATTCGATTCGAGGAGTTTTTCCGAGGGCGTTGTGATAGCGCAACCTGCCCTCTTTAATTCAGCATGGTGATGTGCGCCCCATGAGGGTTGGTTTGGGCATTGATGGTTGATTTCTACTTCCTTCACTGGGGGACCATTTCGGACAAGTGATTAGTCAATATCGTGTAATTTTTAGAGTGGTTCGCAATGGTGCAATCCATAGGCAGCGCTTCAGGACTGGGATGCGGGTCCCACATAGAACTGCTCGTGTGTGGTATGGCGAAGTGAATCTTTTTCTCTGGATATTCATTCCACGCAAGTAAGTAGTCAATTCGACGTGTTTTCTCGAGGGGATCGCAATGGTGTGATGCACCTGACTGTTTTCAGGTCCGAGGCTCGGGACCACGGGATGTCGTTCAGGCGTAAAGCAATGTTGGATGAAGTTTACGTCAGATGTCCATTAGAGGAGAGTAAATAGTCTATCTCACATGTTTTTACACGAGGATTACAATGATAAATTCCATTTGGATGTGCGGCGTCTCATTCGAGATCTCATTAAATGTTGAAGCATGAAAGGTGCTCTAGTGGTGGTTCTTATTACTGTGTTAGGAAGCGACCCCTTGGTGTGTGATGGCGTTGGCTCCCATGTGAGTAAAGTTGATGTTTGAAGAGATATGGTTGGCCGTTCTAGGGCCGTGGAGGAAGCAGGTTTCCAAAATTATGTTTTCGCCATTTTTGAGTTGATGTTGGGTGTCGTGTGCACGATAGTCCTTTTTACGTTTTCAGGATGGCTCAATTCCTTAAATAAACTCCCAAATATTTCATTATTATAGATTACTAACGGAATAAAATTGAAATGATGGTGTTAATAGGTCAGGGTAGACCATTTAGGAATTGGAATGGGTGTAAAATATTAAAAAATGAAATAGTTATAAAAGAAACAATTATTAAAAAAATTGGAAATGGGCTCACTGTTTGGCCCAGATCATTAAAACTCACACATTCATCCAAAAAATCTAGGGAAAGACCCCAAACAAAGAATGATTGGATGTAAAATGAATTTTTCCTTTAAAATAAGTCAAGGATGTGATAGGAAAAGCTTCTAAATATGCACTGTGTGTGAACCTATAAGCACTTATCTCATTTGTAATTAATATTATTCATAGACCATGAATGGATTCTAACAACCCGTAATGTCCCCTAATGAGTTATGTGATTGTCATAAAAACAATAATATCCTATTAACACAAGTTTTGTAGAATTATCTCTTTCTCTCGTGATATCTCATAAAGTTGGATTCTCAAATAATGTCACCATCCATTATTTATTTATTATTGGTTGACCTTAATTGAAGGACTTACGTCAAACCACAATTTTCAGGGATTTAATATAACTAATAGCATCCTATTCAATTAAATATGAGACATCTCAGCCTTTTTTATTTGAAGAAGACATCATGAACATTCAATCAATGTCATACCACCAATGTTGCGCCCGATGCACGATAACTCATTTAGAAATAAATTCCATGTATTTCTTCTTACATCAATGTTCATAATAATGTGATAAACCAAAATAATGATCTCATATATATTTAAAAATGCACATGTTAATAGATAGTAATTATCAATGACACAAAAAAGTGGTTCTCTTATTGGTGAGTGAGTCCCCATGATATCTTTACTGGAGATTACTAAGTGTGAAATTCATGAGAATATGTCTCAATTCTTAGGATCCGCCAACACCTAATAGTAAAAACCGATATGTCTTATGTCGGTATGATGTATCAAAACCATATGAAAAAATTTTAACATTACTACTATAGTAACTCAAATTTCACATTATAGATGAGAACTAATCTAATCATCTAAATTGAAAAATAATATAAGGAAATTACCATGTATATAGTATACATAGAAGTTTCAAAAATATTATGGTATGTACCCATCATTCATAAATCTTAGTATGCATGATTAATTCCCTTCCTCGTGAACTCCTAGAACCACTAAATAAATGGGATCCATGATATTCCATTCTTCGGATGATTCATTCTAGTATGGAATTGTTTATTCTTGTATATTTCATTAGTCATAATGTTCACATTTCTAGTGGTATATGAGATATCAGTGTTAAAATATTATAGGTACTCCACTCATCACCATTGAGGGAGATACACAATTTTTTAAGACTGATATAACTCCATATTTTGTGATCAATGTAAAAAAACCTCGATAATAAAATGTAATTTTTCTAACTCTTAAAGAATGCATCACAACTATGAGTTTCAGATCATGTGTTGCAAACTTCTTCTCTAAATGATGAAGTTGATGAGAACCATATAAATAATTCTTGGGCTTCTCAGAATCATGATAATCATATACTAAATACTTGAAACTGGATTTCTGTCAAAATATAAAACACATTATACCTCATCCATGAATTATACATGAATCATGTGATATTTAAATAATCAATAATTATAAAATTGAAAAAATAAATAAAAATTTTACCTCATTTTATTTTTTTTAGAGAAAAATTTACCTCATTGTCGTCAAATAATTCTCAAAATATCTAATCTATGAACCCTCTAGATAATTCACATATGTTTTGGAAGCTTGTTTTTCACCAAACTATCAAATATGGGTTCTAGCATTAAGAATTTGAGGCTCTTAAATGTATTCATAGTTGTGGGAGATCAATATTTTTATCCTTGAACATGAATCGAGCAATATTTTACATTCCCTTTACATTTTCTCTTTAGGTCATGAGAGGGAGTTAGATAAGAGAGATAATTCAGGAAAACACATCCATCTATCATTTTGGGTCTTCAGATATCTTATATACATAGGTTTTAACTTTCATAAATTTCATTTAGGTACTTATGGAAGTTAAACCGTCAAACATACAAAAAAACTACATTAGTGAGACATAAAACTTTCTAAAAATGTTCTATATATTTTTTCACATGATTATAACACATAAATAGTGTCACATGATAAAATATGAGTCATTTACTCGACATGGATTTCCCATGAATATTAAAAAAAATCCTAAAATATTAAATATTTAATGTTCAATAAAAAAAATATTTTTCATCATATACACCACATAACTTATGAATATATTAATTAAGTAAATTTAATAGATATTGTATCATCCCAAACTAATCATTTCCTTATGAATTGATGGGGGAGGTATTGGGCCATAGGTGACATCCCCATGACACCAAAGTCTTGAAATAAATTCCATGGGCATTATAAACACTTGAGGTATGATTTTACCTTTGATAATAAAAAAACCAAAATGATATAATTATAAATAAAAAAGGCATTATATGATGCGTGTGTTCAAAGTAATACAACTCAATGTAAATCAACCGAGAAAAAAACCAAACTAAAACAATTAATCATCTCAAAGTACAAATAAGAAAGAATAAAAAACAACTCAAGGACCACCAATACATCTATTATCAACTCCCAAACCTGATCGAAGATCATACTCCACAGTCCATTCAAATAGTATGACAATGAATCACAAAAGAAATGAGATAACGTTCCATTACCTAAGTCTCTACAAACAATATCTTCAAATGAACCATTACTCCTAAGCAAGGGTCAGTATAATACATAGATGGTTTTCCCCAAATGACTTCGACACTCACTCCACTTAGATAGAAAATATAGAAAATTTATATAAAATAATTAATATAAAACAATTTAATTCAGTTTACAACAAATCTAAAAAATTTCTATGTCAATTATATTTCCAACGAAATCAACCAACAAATATTTAAAATATTTTCCCTATAAAATTGGTATAAACTATTCTGTTCCCATACACACAAACAAATACTCAATATTAGTGTTACTATTGATAGTGGAAGTTCATGTTTATACTCCATCCCTATAGTGGTGGTAATTTATGACCATTATCCATCACCTTCAACTCATGACCAACAATATATGCCAATCACATTCTAAAATAGTCGTGGAAAACCATTTCAATAACATATTAATTTTATTGAAAAAAGATTTCAATGAATTTTCCAGGCATCAAAACCAAACAACCATTTAAAAATCGGCATTTTAAAGTCATGTAACCACTTCCACTTTCTATTAAAGAACCAATTTCACTAATTCCAAATACTATCTCTAAAGAGAGTTTCCATATTTATTTTAACATAAATTTCAATATTTAATTCATAAAATTCAATAAATATTGAATTAAAAATTAAGGGACTCATAAGAGGAGTCGATAGTGAATCCACCTACCCCACAAACATTGGTGAAAATGAAGGACAACACAAAATATACAAAAACAAGGCTTAATCATTCCAAAACTCTCCGTAAATGTTATTTTCTACAAAAAGCATTATATCATGTGTATTGAAAAAAAACATTATATACATACCAAATGAATTGGATATATGATTCCATGAGAGGGAAGAAGAAGAAAACTAAGGAAAACAGTGGAGAATAGTCACTGACCAACAAATATAACCTATAAAGCCCCATAATTGACTGCAGAATCAGTCTTCAATGAAGTGGAATTGTATCTCCATCCTTGGTAATGAACATGAATTCTTGTTATATAAATATTAGCGACGAAACTAGTTACTGAGGTATAAACCGAGTTAGATTTATTATTTTGGGAACTAAATTTTCCCTGGTGTAGAGTTAGGGTATATGGTTTACAAAAACATGCACTAACCATGCATGAGATAATATCACTGGATCACCTTGAAATGCTGGATTGCATTATCAGAAAAATAATGCACCAAACATGAATTAACCATAGTCTCAAATTAGTATATACTCTCACAATTTTTTCTTTTCATCCACATGGTTTGTCCAAACGATGCCCTAACTGTGTGCCTTCCCACTTCGCACTATTATCTCATTCATGACTACCTAGAGGTGTTTCATGGTTTCTATTAAGTTTTTTCAAATCATGAACCTCTAGGAAATAGCCAAACACTTTAAAAACCCCTCTAAATTTATTACAACATAACCAAATAACATTATGCACATAGAATACAGAAATAAATTGTTAATTACTGACATCATGGGGTGAAACATTCTCCCCACCAATGGTATGTCCATATCTAGATAGTAGAAAACCACCATTAGCCAAAAAGTGTTTGTCCTATTACATGATAATTTATTTCTCATGCTCCAAAATTTTTTCTTAAATGTGGCCATGATTCTATAAAACCCTCATTAAACTTATTATTTTTCCATGCAAGACTTTCTCTTTCATATACAAAATCTATACGAGAAAATGAATCATTGAAGCATCTGGAACTGGGTAAATGTGATCCCATATATTCCCATTTTCATTATGAGGTTTCTCTTCTATATATAAGATACTTGAAACCCATTATACATAGAACAAAACCATTGTGTAAAATACAATTGATATTTGAACTCACCAACACATTCAAGTATCTTATATTGGCCCTTGTATCAAGGACATATTTTTTCCTCATTTTTATAATAATGATGACCATGCCATGGAGAGATTATTTAGAACACAAGATAACTATCCTTGAATGAAAAAGGACATCAATGATGATATGTAAATGATTTCTGATAATTCTAATCCATTCCCATTCTCTTCTAAATTAATTGAATCTTCTCTGTTGTATCTTGTACAAATCTTAGTACAACTAGTGAATTATAGAATGTTTCAACCCAAAAAAATGGAGAATGATGTGGATTATCATAAAATAAATTAAAATATCCATATATTTTGTGGCTTATTAATTGTTGTTATAAAAAAAAATCCACTAACAGTATGTTCTCCTCCCATGAACCACTATATTCATTTACCCATGCCTTATTAATATCTTCCAACATTTGTATCATCCTTTTTGATTATTCATGTATCTGAGGATGATAATCTCTACTTATAGTAAAATGTTTTCCAGTGTATTACTATAAGGATTTGAAGAAATGAGATGTAAACCTCTAATATCATTATGATAGACTGGAAACTAGTATAAAATCTCTCATTTCCAGTTCTCAAATATTTATTTTTTGACAAGTCCTCCATGGTATGAGATTCATGAATAATAATGAATTTTATATACATTATGAGGAGATCCAGTATAACCCTTATGGAATCATGTTTTTATTCCAAAATTAGGATACCTATTAAAAAATACATATATATCATCTCCCACTTCCAAACAAGAATAGGTACTGATTGAAACATACCCACTTGTCTCTAGAAATATTTTGTAGCCTGCTAACATGTGGGGAATCTCATAATAGACTCAGAAAATTTATGTTCAATTTCATCCCAACAAAATTTTTCTCTCTACACATTACACATATTTTATATTAAAGGTTGAACCTACCCTCTCGAATGGTGGAATTCATGAAGAAATAATACCTAACAAGCCATAGGTATGACCATCTGATATAAAAACACAACACCAGTCCTCTTTCTAGAATCCATCCCTAAATGGTCTCCCCACCGGGGCGTTTTGACAATATAGAGACAAATTTATAATTGGATGTTGATTCCTCATTATCTTTATCAACAAAATCAAAAACCAAAGAAACTAGAAATAAAATTGAAACATTAGCTCAATCTTCACAATCCATGTTCATGTCAGCAATTCATGAAATAACCTCCCACAAATTTAAAGGTTCCCTTTCCAAAGATCCTAATAAATTTATTCTTAATGAATCTTCCATGAATTTTCCTTTACCTGGTGTATATATCATGTAATTATTGAACATTTTCAGACACTGCATTTTCCTTATTTATCTCAAATTCAAATATCATTATGAGAAAATGTGTTTCAATATCTAATGATCCTTAAATGCCATAAATTTCTCACAAAAAATGTAATCGTTTCAAATCATCAATGCATGTACTAAAATAGAAAATTTCAAATCATGTGTTGGGTGGATATCATCATGATACCATAACATTCATGATTCCTAAGAAACTACATGATTTTACCACACATGAACACACCATAAACACAATCCTGATGCACCATAATTCCCCACATACCCTTGACATGATTCAGGAAATATCAAGATCAATGTTGATTTAAGAATAAATTTAATCACTTGAAAGGACTTCTGATATTCATAATTCCATTGAAATGAAACATTTTTCCTTGTCAAATTTGTCATTAAAGTTTCAAGTCTTTAAAAATCATGAACAAAATGTCAGTAATAACTTGCTATGATAAAGAATATGTTTATCTTGATGTCATTATTTTCTAGTTTCTAATATATTAGTGGCTCAGTATTTATTGGATCTATGGAAACACATTTTTATAGATTAGATGTCTAAAGAAATGAACTTATTGTATTCAAAAATCAATCATTGATAGTTTGGTATACAAAAAAGTATCTCAAAATATATCCAAGGCATTCTCCATGTATTTCTCATGATCATCCCACTTTCCTAAAGACATCAATATTTTATCCAAAAAAACTACCAAAAAATAATCCAGATACCATTGAAAGATAGGATTCATTAATTCCATAAAGATAGGTAGTGTGTTTATAAGATTAAATAGCATAGAAACATACACATAATGTCCAAATCTACATATGAATGAAGTTTTCATGAATATAGTCATTTAATCCCATAATTTGTGATATCTGGATTGAATGCCAATTTTAGAGAACTAATGGGATCCCCTAATTTGAACGATTAGATATTAAATGCATGGAATTTGATATCGATTATTTATAATTTTTTTTTAAGATTTCAAAAATCTACACAAAGGCAATGATCTCCATCTTTCTTTCTGAAGAAAATAATTGCTTCCCATAGAGATGTACTTTTCTGAATGAACCCTTTTCATTCCTTCAATATCAATAAGAAATACAATTCCATATATTTTTTTGGTTCCATTTAATAATAGGGAAGGTAAATATTTATGGTCCCTAGTAAGATATCAATCATTATCTCCGCTTCACTAGTGGGAGAAAATGTTTATAAACCTTTGATAAAACTTCTGGAAACTGGTCAACAACTACTAGAAAATGGATACCCATGATCTCATCTATCGATGTTACTGTCAAGGATTCCAACTGGTGTGAGTTATTTTTAACATCTCTTGAGAAAAATCATATTTCACCTACCTTTACATTTCAGTCTCTTATAAATAGATACTTGCTGGTATCCTCAGTTTTAAAATCAACCCCTCAGTTATAGCAATGGATGCGAGTTTTGAACATTTCCAACACATCCCTACCCATGATTATGTCACATAAATTTATCTAAAAAACATATTAATCCCAACTCATTTCATCATAATCAAAAGTTATAGAACATTATTTTAACATAATGTCTCGATAATCTATTTTTTCATGTGGAATTTGATGTAATAGAATAGAAGGAATTATCTTAACATGAATATACAAAATATTAATAGCACAAAAAGAATGAAATGAATGGGATTAACCTACAAAAAGCATATATATGGGTAGAATTTAAATGAATCATACCTCCCACTACTTATGGTATAGATTGATCATCAACCATTATACGCTCACCTCCAATCATTTTCTTACTTGCTACACTATTCTCCAGATTCTTCTATTGAGATTAAACTACACGAGGACTCATTTTTTTCCTAGTATCACAATGGATTTCGAATTTTTGATGATGACAACTATTATGATTCCCCCACCCGTTGAATTATATGACATCTTTGAGATATGATAAGTTCCTTATCACAAGACCTTTGAGAAGTTCAGAAAAGCACTAAATAATCCTTAAATTATTTCAATTATAGCACGGTATATGTGGTGTCGTACAATCCCTACTCAAGTGATCCAATGATAAACTTTGATTACATCCCAGATTATTTTTGGGTTTAAGAGGAAGATTCATGTATCCAACAATATAATTTTTAGTCATTCCACTACCTTGGAAATAGGAATCCCTCTTACGCTTAAATACAATGTTATAGTTCCCACTATTTCCTATAGGTATTAAAATACTTCCTCAACCCATAGTTCCAAAGATATATCTTTACGCCACCATAACTCTATTGACCATCTTTAAATAATCCATTATACAATGAATGCCAATCTGGGAATGAATTTATGGCCCCAAACCCGATTAAAAAAATCATTCCTTCAAGTATTACCTTGTTGTTTGTTTATAGGGAAATTAGAAAGAATCATAAATTTAGCCAGAAAATCTATCCATATGAGGTTCCCCTATTTCATGCTAACAATGTTTTTCTTTCTATAAATACAAAAAATGTTTAAATAGAATTGTTTGTTAAAAAATTACTCTAAATCCTATTATGAAATACCTTGGTCTAATTTATCCTAAACTACAAAATCTCAACAAGAATTATAAGTCCATAAACATACAAGTTTCCACTTTACCAATGAACTCAGTTAGTGTGCCTAATAAACTAACTCTTTAATTCATCAAATTTAACCGCAAACTCTTTCTTTTTTGGTTTCGAATCACAAAGAATTATGCATGGATTATAATGTTGGATCTAAATGGAATAATCTCCTTACCTTGGTTCATAACTTTGGTTACTTATTTCCACATCTTGAAATCATAGACAATACTTAGAACCAAATTTTTTTCACCTATAAATCATGTTCAACCACATTCTTAACATACTCTTCATATAAGATTCATCTATATCTTACTAATTACTTTTTATATTAACAAAAAAATCTCATTAGGTATCACTATACAGGAAATAAAGGCCATGAAATTTAAAATTTATTATAATATGGATTTATAAATTTCAACCATTTTACACTTTCTAACAAATTTTTATAATTCAATCATTTAAAATTTCCAAACTTTTTTAAAAATACCACAATCTTGAGTTTAAATATCAAAACATTTTTAACTATTTTAAAAAATCAACACATTTTCACCAAATCACAAATCATTACTACAAATTAATTTTTCCTGTCTATTTGGAATTCATATCTATTATTTTAGGTCATTTTCTTCTCACCGGTTAAACCAATGTCGATGAGATTATAACTCATTGAAGTGTCTCAAAATACATATATACCCAACTCATTAGTAACATTATATTTACAATGTATAGGTGTTATATGGCTCTTTATTCTCTATATTTCCAGTTCTAGATATCCAAATCCTTGCTTCCAATAAAAATCATGTACTGTACAATAAAGATTTTCAAGATCCATGACTTAAACAAAATACCATTTTTTCTAAAATGAATTATGGAATGACCAAGACTAATACTATTTGTTACATCCTTCTCTACCTTATTGGATGGAAAAGAGATGGGGGAGATATTAGGCCTTAGGTGACTCTATAATACTGTAATGGATTTCAATAAATTCTAATGGTTTCATAAAAACATAAAGGATTATTTTTTTTTAATTACAAAACAATAGAAACATGGAACCGATAACCAAAAAATACACTATATAAGGAATTAATTAAAAGTAATAAAACTCAATATATACCAAATATCAAACAATCCAAACTAATACCATGAGAAATTTCATATTATAAAGCATAAATCATAAAAATTGCAAGGAAAACCAAGACATCCAACATCTTCCAAACAAACTCCATGATCCAACTCCACAAGACATTCCTAATGTATCATGATGCATCAATAAATAAATGAGTCACATTTCCTTTACCTACGTCTCTGTAAACATTATCTGCAAATTAAACAATGACACCAAGAAGAGTTTTCTTATAAAAATATGTAGTTTTTTTTCTAATCGGCTTCCTTACTAATGCAGCTATGATATAATAGGTTAGAAATTATATATTTAAAAATTTATATAAATTATTCTAAGGTAGTTTACAACAAAGATAATTAAATATACAATAAATAAAGATCTATATGGAAATCAATTAATAATTATCTAAAATAATTTCATTTTACAATTGGAATAACCTGTTATTTGTCCACACACACAACAATAAACACACACAATCAATCTTGGTGTAACCATTAATGGAGGAACATCACGTCTTTACTTTTTATCACTGATGGTTGTACTTCATGAAAATTATCCATCCCATTCAACTCATTCTAATCAATTTAGGCCGGACCAATAGATCCAAACCGTTTCAATTAGAAATAAATTTATTAAAATCACATTACAACTGATTTTTCTTGAATCAATACAAAATAACCATTTTAAAATCATCATTTTAAATTAATGTAAACAATTTTCCTTTTCATAAAACCTAAAATTTCCACAATTCGACAAACCATTACTATATAGGGTTTCCATTCAATATTATACATAAATTTCACAATTAAATTGATGCAATTAAATAAAATTGAAATCAACAATTGATGTTTTAATAAGATTACTCAAGAGTGAAGACACCTACTTTGTAAAATTAGGTGAAAATGAATAACAACACAACATATTCAACAAAAGGATTAAAAAATACCCAAGCTCACTTAGATCATGGTCCCTATCAACCAAAAAACATTTCTCATCATTGTTGGTATCACAAAACATAGATCCATCACCAAAATATATGAAAATAATTTCAAAAGAGGGAATTAAAAGGAAAATAATAAAAATGATGAAGAACGATCATTTTCCAACACATCCGGCATCCAAAGAACCACGATCCACCTCCAAATCACTCATGGATCAAGTGGAATGGTCTATCTAGTCTTAGGAAATAAAATTAATTTGTGTTATGTCAATATTGTGGGAAAATATGTTATTAAAGACTAAACTGTGTTAAATCCCCAAGTTTTCCCTCTAACATTTCCAAAGTGTATTATTTGGGTGAATAGTTAGGCAAACCATGAACTAACCATGCATTATAAACAATCTCAAGGAGTACCTCACTTAGTTGGATGATATGGTTAGACAACTAATATGCCTACTGTGCATTATCCACTATCTCAAATTATAGTAGGCTCACATGGTTTCACATGGGAATCTACATAGTTGGTCCAAACTAGTAACCAAAAGTGATCTTTCCTAGTTCCCATTATTTTTCCTTTCATGTATTCTTGGTGGTGTTGCTCAATTTCTTCTAACATTTCTCAAGTTGTTCTCCTCCAAAACATCCAAAACATTTGTCAAAAAAAATTCTAACAATCCCAATCCAAACCAATAAATTTATATACTTAAAATACATAAATAAAATTTTTAATTACCAAAGATCAAGGGTTCTAATGATATTATTATATAAAAAATGACATTGAATTTATTTATTTCCTCCACAATCATAAAAACATGGGAATTTCCCATCCACCACTATAGGTCCCATGATTTCTTAACTTTAATTCACTTGATTTGTCTAGGATTCTAAATAATCTATGATTGTAACCATCATGGACATTATCTCAATAACAGGGATGAACTTTCATAGATTAAAGGAAGAGTCCAAAAACCTATCATGTCTACTAAGGAGTTGGGTAATATTCTTATAAATTAAAACCTCCTATGAACACACAATGTGTAATATTATCACTATATATTTTGATGTTTTATAAAGATAGACACACACTGCCTGTATGATTCATTTTTTATTTTCTCTTAAAGGATATTTTTAATGTATTTTTAGTATCACACTTATTTTTATAATTATATATTTTTGAATGCTATCACAATAAGAAAACAATATTTATTTTTTATTGTGTTCTTATCATCTTAGAAAACAATACCCAAAAAGGTAATAAAAATTTTCAATATATTTTTCTTTCATTTGATCTAAAAAATGAGAAATTGGTTGATAAGGATATAATAATAGGTCATAATAAGTTATCAGGATGAATCATTTATTTTAAAAAAATTTAGTGTGATCATCGTGTAATTAATTTCCCACTTTATATTCCTGACACAGACTTCAATGATAGGAGATAACATTTGAATCCATCCATGAACTAATGTTGTTTCACAACAAAAATGAAATTGAGGATAGAATTGTGATGAAAAAATCAACAGTATCAATCATGTCTCTCATATATGATTCCTTTTTGCTCTCACTTCCTGATAAAAATCAATAGGCAGTGGGGACTCAAACAAATAATATATATTTTTATATCATTGTACTTTGTGCAACTTACTGTACTAAATTTTTTTACATGTGTTGGATTGGAAATTTAATGTTTCGGTATAGTTTGTGCTGAACTTGTGTTATTACTATGAATTCATCTAAAAAATAAAACATATGTAGATTTGTACTTTTATCTTATTTACCAGTTATTAGACATTAAGGATTTTTTTATCATAAATGTATCCCACTATTATATTAAATTCTAGTAGACTTTATACAGTATATTTATAATTATCATCTGTGTGAGTATTATAGGTGAATGAGTACTTAAAAACAATCCTCATTTTCTAAGCTAATGGCTATTCCAGTGCTTAGAGAGTCTCAAGGTATAATTTTAGCTATCCATCGACATTAACTCATAACTAATTTATTTACTCATTGGAGTTGCATATTCTAAAATGGATAACCATGCAGTGATCAAACCTTTACCTCTAATGTTTAAACAAACAAGATTTTATTATTTTATATTTCCAAATTTTGTTATTTCCCCCCATCTCTCTAAAAAGAACTCACATGTTGTTATAGGTTCCTTCATATAAGACTTGAAGGAACCTCTCACAATCCATTTTGTTCAAAATTAATTGATTGGTGGTGTTATGGATTAATTTTTCAAAGAGGTGTTTATTATTATCTTTTATTTAATATATTTATATTTACATTTTCTTGTTCATTGTGTATGGATTCACAACATTAAATATCTATTAGTAGTAAATAAATAATCATTTCTGTTTATTTAATATACACAAGTGCACTTTTTTTATAAGGTCAGTTATAATAATTCACATTGAAAAAATTGTAACCCAAGGATAAATAAAATTAGACGACGTGGTTCTGAGCCAATACTAATGATTGAAACATTTAGTGAATAATGGTTCAACCTATACTATAGGGGAAACAACTTGAGTTTTGATTCATGATACATGATTTGCAACACTCACCCATTCAATGCATCAAAATCATATCTGATACATCGCTAATCTCGGTGAAAACTACATCACTTTAATCATCGTCATTTCAAAAAAACTCACATGTAGGAAAGTAGATCACATTAATGAAAAAATAAAGATAAATAACTTTTATCTAAATTTATATAACCCTTTATACATAATAACACAATATATTGTTATTTGATCATCAATTATAAAATAAATACTAAAAACAATGCATTGTGATAATTAAATAATTAATAAAATACTATATACGTGTAGTCTAAAAATTTTATCGTGATCAGTTTGTATACATTAAAATAAAATAGAAAAATGTATTTGTGGTGAATTCATCTTGATGTATTTTTCTTGAATTTAATTTTATTTAATTTAATTTTAGTTTTCAAAAACCTATCACATATGGTCCAATAAGTTAGTAAATTAAATTGTAAAATTTTTTAAATAATTTTTAAAATTTATATATATATATTTGGGATATATGGAATATTTAACACCTCCCCCCCCCCCCTCCATCACACCTATAAGGGGTTCATATCATGGGCATATACCGAATAAGGAGATACATGTTAGGGACAACCCATCCCAAACGGCTCAGTGTAGGGCCATCCTGACAGCGTTGCAGTTCAGTGGCACATGAACACCTTCATGTCTTGAGTAAATGCATAGGGGAAGTAGACCCTCTTTTCGAAACACTTGAATAATATATATATATATATATAACAAATCCTTTAAAACATTTCCTTCTTCAATTGAAATTGGGGGAATCCTCTAATTTGTTTCCATGTTGTGAGCCTCCACCCTCCCCCCCCCCCCCACCCAATTGATTTTTTAAATAATGGTAGTCCCTTAGATGATACTCAATTTCAACAAAAGAGTTTATTTCTCTTTATGGGGTGGATTAGAGACTCTAATGTCAACACCTTAAAAAATACTCAATCAAGGATTCATAAAAAATAGTAACATGGAAATAAAATCCCACCCCTATAACTATTTTCATTTACATATATAATATAAAGATATATATATATATATATGTATATATATGTATGTACATGTACGTATGTATACATAAATACATACAATTATATATACAACAACGTATTTTTTAGCCTTCTTTGATTAAAACATGCCCAGAAAGTAGCTCGACCAGATAGATCCCTCATTTGAAAGGTATCATCCCTATCATCTAACCTAAAGTATCCTTTCGTTAGATAAATAATACCTCATCACTGAAATATATATAAATATATATTCATTCACTTTTGCAAGAAAAAATTATTTTTCTTTAGTTCTTTATATGACCATAACTCTGTCATCTGATCTCTGATCGATGTGTCATTTACAGTAGTGGGGACACGATGGAATCCTCTTCTCAGTTGAATGAAAATTTAATTTTATGTTATAATTAATTAAATAAATTCCATTATATGAAACTAATTTAACAAATTCTAGGCCTTTGCGAAAGCATGAAGAAATGTGTATTGAAATTTTCTACAATTGATATGTGTCAAAACATAAAATATTTTTATAACCTATAATGTATTTATCCAAAAATATTGTGAAATTTAATTATGAATGAATATTTAACAATGAAAAATCAAATTGAAATCATACCAAATCCAATTGTAATCATATTCACATTTTTTTCATTATCATTGATAATCTATTGAAAGAACTAAAATGGTAACCTTATAGAACATCTGCACATAATCGGGATTCATATTAGACCATTCTATGGTGAAATTTTTACATCTTTCACATAATATTAGAGGATCGTTAATGTTGTTAGGATCGTGGGAGATCAAACTAACTATACATGATCTTGTATCAATATATCATTTATAATACGTTTTTTCTCTATTATATATAAGGGATATGCGGAGAAGAGAAATAATTCATTAATACAGTTCCCACTCTAGTTTTGGGTCTGAAAAGAGCTTATATTCTTGGGTTTTGGCTTCTATAAATTTCAGTTTGTTTCTTCTAAAAGTTAATACCTCAAAAATTACCAAATTAAAAAAAGTAAATTAAAACATTACAAAATATTCATAGATATTTTATCACATGCTTTTATGGAATAAACTACGTTACATGAAATGATATATTACATTAACTTAGCTCATCTATCACAAAAATATTTAAAAAACCCTTTAATATTAAATATTAAATATTTATTAATTTTTTCATTATATTCACTGAATAAAATTTGAATATATTAAGTAAATTATTTTAATGTATATTTTTCTTAGATTCATTAATATTGTATTTTTTATTTCATTTATGATCATATAAACATTGACATTACCCAGCCACCACTACAAGGCCCACTATGTCTGAAACTCTAATTCACTAGAATTTGAAAAACATATGAATCCTATTTATGTGTAACCCTCATAGACCATATCTCCAAAGTAATGAATACTATTTATAGTATATGAGTTGAGTCTAGAAACACATCATAACACCTAAAGTGTTAAGGATTAGTCATAGAAATAATAACCTCCTAAAAAACAAACGTTGTAATATTATATCTTTTACTCATGATATTCACTATGAAAGATGCACACATCATTCCATCATCAATTATTTATTTATTATTCATTTAACATACTTCAAATACCTAAGTAAAATCCTTATAGTATAGTATTTAACAATATTTCAACCATTCTGTTCACCTTTCCCAGAGAAATATCATCCTTTTGGTAGTAAAAAAATATCTAGAATAATCAATAAATATCATACCACCATAGATGCAGAAAATTCTATGAACCTAATCATTAAAAAAATAAAAGGTTTCCAACATGCCTAAAATTTATTAATAAAATTATACACATTGATAATGATCTCATTTCAAGAGAAAAATTCACATGTTCATAGATAGAAAATATAAATGGAACCATAAAAATGTGGTGTTCCTATTGATGAGTTAGTCATCTTGATATCTTCTACATTAGATCACCATGTGTGAACATCATGAGAATAATACTATATTCCTATCCACCCCCCCCCCCCCCATCATATAGTCAAACATAATATGTATTTTTCATTACGATGTATCTAAACCATTGAAATATTTTTATAATAACTTTTATAATATCTCGAGGATCTAATTATATATTGGAACTAATATAACCATTTAAAAAGAAAAATTATCTAAGTAAATTAAAATTTAAATAGATTTTTATTATTTTCAAAAATATTATTTTAATTAATAAAAACACATAAAAATTAGTCTACATGATTCAATAATCAAAAATATGTTTTCATCTTTGGTCTAGGGAACCAATTCTAAAACACCATAAGATAGCATGTGTTGAACCACCATTACAATACATCCCCAACCTGATCCTGATGCATTAAAAAAAGACAACATTATAATGTTCATCCTATGGAAAATTTAAAAATAGAGTCTATGAAAAAATACACTTCAAATTATCTAAGTGTGAATCCTAAATGAACTTAACTCACTTTTGACTAAGATAGGTCAGAAGATAATCAAATTTAGATAAATATTTAAGGAACTAATGGTAAAACCCCTCTAATCCCATGAATCTATGAATTTCAATGATCTTATTTTTCTATTTATTGGAAATATCATCTTTAAAATTTTAATGATCAACATAGATTCCATGTTAGGAAAATAAATTCCATATGGACATCATCTCTTGAATCCAGAATTTTCACTTTGACAGCTTTCTATATTGTTTTTTATTCCTCAATATTTCAAAAAATGGTATCAAGTGAAAAAAATGTTCCTCCATAGTTTTAGAGTAAATCAAGATTTCATAAAAAATTGAACAACTAATGAGTAATGATAATATTGTAAATTCTATTCAACAACACCATAAAAAAATAAATACATGGCTAAAGAAAATGGCATAACAGGATATTCATAATTGTCATGCCTACTCTTGAATACATTACTAGGGATATCATACTCCATGATTCTATGTTCGGAATAGCTAGACAATAGATAAGTCTTGTATAACCACTTCACTCTTTCAAAAATTCAAAAAAATAATCAATTTATAGAAATAGATACATGTTCATGATTATAACCTGATTGATATTTGAATAATCAACACATAGGGAAAAGGGTTCTATCATCATTAATTAATAAATTTTCATTCACAAGGAGAAACACTAGGTTGAATGAATATTTGGTCCATAAAGTCATTGTATTGATCCTATTTTACCTTTATTTTGGATGGATCCATAGATTAAGAGGGAATATATATTGGTTGAATTCCACGAACTATGCTGATAGATAACACTTCCTCCCACTCAGTGGAAGAGTAGAAAATTTTGATAGAAAAAAATTTTGAAACTCAATATTCCCTAGAAGAATATACTAAAAAGAATATTCATTATCCAATTCAAAATCATACATATTGTCATTATACCCATATCCGAGAGTGGTAGTCTGTCTCGGCTAGACCTCAACTCCAATTATAGCTTAATGAAACAACACTCCCCATCAAGGGATATAATGGACACCCACTGAAGATAATAATAAATCTGGGATTTAATTGAAATCAACCAATGCATGTTATAAAGGACATCTATATATTTCATATATTGGATGAAAATTACTAAACAATATCAATTTTAAATAATGATATTGTACAAAAAAGGCTTCAAAGTCACTGTTCTCTCTACATTTTGAGAGATTTTCAATTTTCATCATATAATGAATGAGTTCCTTAGGTTTATTCAAAAAATACACAATGTTGGTTTATATGAAATAATTATAGGTAATGGAATCAAATAAAAAACTCCCTAAAATGAAGCAATAGTAATATTACATATAACTGTTGTAGGATCTTTATATGTTCCCACTGGAGACTCATCCACTACATGAAGTTACTTCAACCCTAATACATTTGGATAGAATAATATTTCTCAGGATGTATCTGACTATGCTACAAATCATCTCTATACTAATGAGCCTATTCTAGTTTAAATCGTATTAAGAAGATAAAAAACATCTACAGGTGACATTTGGATTAGAAAAAGTTGAAAATATTTAGTGCCACTAAGAAATTATACATTGAGCACCGAAAATTTCCACAATTGAAACAAGTTAGTAGTCAATTACCATATATCATAGATTGATTGCATAAATCATTCTATTGTGGAACACTGCTTATTTTTTCACCATAGGACATAGTCTAAATTTACTTTTCTATAAAGAAACCACATAAACTACTATTAGGAATATGAGGAACTCCCACAAACCCTGAATTACTAGCCATATCAATTTCAGCCATAAAAGTTCTCTCTTTTATAAGAACAAAATAAAAAATATTCTATATAATGACAATATACATGGTATTTAATAAAATCCCCATAAATATATCATCTTTTAGCTTCTCACTAAACTCTAACATAGGTTAAAATTTATCTTGTATAACAAATTTATTGGTGTCCTGAGTCCTTTTATTATTACTGTCATGAAGGTTGTGAACCACCATGGACATAGCCAAAACCATTTTTACTAGATAATATTTATATGTAAAAAGTGTGTGGAAGTATTCCCACTCCAACCCCAAATTATTTTGTGGTAGAACTATTTCATCCCACCATAACATTATAAGTCAATCATGATAATAGTCAATATACATTACCTTAATATAATATAGTGTATTGAAGGACTCAAATAGGTTATCAATATTTTTAAACTAATCCTCTACCTTTTTATTATCATTTCACAAGAGGGTCTGATCACTGTATTTTATCAAATATCCCTCCCAAATTTTAGTTGGCGATCTTATTGGGGGAATGGTACTATATAAAATCAATAGATAATAATGTAAAATCATTCATGAGACTCAAGGTCATCAACTATATCTATCAAAATTCATCATGGGACAAAAAACTAGATCAATGTTTGGGAATAATTGAGGCTCAAATCAAATAACTCCTCAAAGACACTTTTTCCTAACCTTCCATGTCATATTAAGTCTCATATGATGAGATATATATAAAAAATATTTCTCAGAAAACCCCTTAAAAACCTAAAATTTAATCTCTCATCTACTATGAAATCCCAAATTTCATATCGACATTAAAATGGATACTAAGACACCTTTGATAATAATTTATCACAAAGAAACTTGGTTAATTAATTAAATCAATACCTAAATCAATTATATAATAGTACGAAGGGTTGTCTCAATGTCTATAAAATGGGGACTAGCACCAAGTCATCTACAACAAATAAGGGTGAATGATTTCACCTCAAAAATAATCAGCCAAATGAATATGGTGGTATGAATCCACAAATAGTTGATATACCAATATAATAAACTAGTGAAAGACTCAACAATACCGGTAATCACTAAAAAAGAAATTAAATCCAATGAAAACATCATCCAATGATCTCCTAATTATACGTTGAACACATATCCTTCGTGCCATTGCCAACTCCTAATGTCCTTCTATGAAAAATACTCTTCGATGAAATAGGGATGGTTTATTTATTTTCCTAGTCCAGGGATAATAATTTCTACAAAATATGGGAGGAAAAAGTTTGGTTTGTGCAATACTATCCTAGTATGATCCCACCAATCATTCTATCATCATTCCATATCAAAATAGACTATTCATTCTCAATTTTAAATAAAATATGAAATTGTAATTATTTTTCAATTCACTATTAAATTTTATTTTCAATCCATTTCAATAAGTAGTATAATGAAGGTAAAAATGTGAATTTCAATAAAAAAATGAATATATAAGCATATTAAAAAAATATTGAATAAATCATATGAAAAAAACTGGCATGGATATTTCTTTTCCAAAATATTGGTATATGATAACTTATTTCAATTATTAGACCATGGTTATAATCCTTATGGGTTAGATACATTTATTCATGAGGTTATGAAAAATATCACTGAATTAATTCTCTTGGTTAGTACACACTTCCAGGGATATTAAGATTAGGGGGATTAAGAATTCATTCCCAATAATGAACTCGTTTCCCTGATGATAGATTATTATAAATATCATCATCAATTCATTTCTAGTAATTCAATTTTACTTAGAATGCATATCATCCAGCTAAATAACAAGTCCCTCTTGTACTTCAGGGTTATTAATAATAGATGTGTATGTCATTCATTTCAACCAATATCAAATCATTTCTAAAAACCATCTCAATCATCCCCAAATTAAAATTTCAAAAAATATATATTTCATTTCAAAATGTATCATCAAATTGGTTTCATTAAAAAAACATTAAAATTAAAAAAAAATATTTCAATTTCAAATTACTAAAATATTTCATGCCTTCCCTTATAAAACATAATCATCAAAATCACATTTTAAGTCAATATTTTCATTTAAAATTCATTTTTTAAAATTTATTTTTTATTTAAAAACTTATACCCATGAGATTCCACACACAAACACACACAATTTCATTTTTAAATCCTTAATAATGAAACTGGAATCAACATTTGGAAATTATTTATAAATATTATTCAATATAAGTAATAATAAAAAGTAACAATTTTTAGAAATAGCCTCATAAAACTAGTTAATATACTCATGATATCAAAAATCACTAACCCAGGATCCTCAATCAGATAGTCAAAAGGGCTTGAATCCGTCAAGGAAAAATTGTTGAACAACAGATCACCAATTCATGATCTAGACCTATCAACAAAACAAGGATATACCAATATTGATGGATTATAGAGTGATATTGATCTAAAATTCTTGATCAAATTGACAGTACACTTCGTAAAATAGATTCAATGAATTAACTGACAATTCTATCCAGGAATTTTTAAAGATGGAAGAGAAATAAACATCCTGATAGAGCCTTCTAAGTAAAAAATTTCAATATATCTTGTGGGGAGGAATATTTAGAAATAAAAATAGACTAATAGAAAAACTTTTATGATACTACACAAAAAATTCTCACCAAGAATGTTGTCATCATCTAGCCAACGACTCCCTCCTGCTAACCTGTGGCACCTGGAAAATTCAAATTCATGAAGGTTTGCAATGGTTATTCCTATAGAAACCCAATACTAATTTCAATCCATCGTCTAGTCTATGGACCTCTTATTAGAATAACCTTCTTCTATATTTCCATATGTTGTCTGGTGTCCCTCACTAGTGTGCCAATGTATCTATTATATATATTTTAGATATAGGCATAATACACTCTCATGCCAAACTCCTAGATTCTTCATGAAATCTCCATATTGAATAAAACCACTTCACCCAAAATAGAAAAAGGCTCAATGAAATAGAAACATTCCATAAATATTTTCTATGACTAGATATTGACATGAATTATAAAACGATCTAAAATTAACAATGGGTTATACCTAAAATCTGATATTAGGATATTTCAAATGTAAAACATTATATTTTCATATGATATATTTTTTCCATATGTGTTTTATATTTTGTGTGATAATGGTTGATGTAGATATAAATTGAAATGTTTTCATTATAACATGGTTGCAAGATCTGATTATTGGGAGGGTTATACATTTTGGGTGGGAATGAATTTCAATAGGTCAGTACCCTGATTCACCCCTCCTATCTTGGTGTACCATGGTGCCTCACTTCATAATAAAATGATGTCATAATTTAGTATAAAATTCTATATTTTATAACATGAAGAATAAACAATAATTTTTTTTGATTGGTTTTACTCATAGAATAATTTATAAGGCATCCAGTTTTTATGGGTGTTATGTTTTATTGTGCAAAATTAGAGATACTTTTTTATTTAAAAACATATTTGGATTATTTAATGTAGTATATAAATCATGATACTGATTTAATAGATTATTGTTAAATATTTCTTTGTGGAAAGGAAAAAATGACTTGGGTTAGTGTTAAAACTAATTAGGTCTTCAAGGATACAACTTATTGTGCTAATTCTTTTGAATTATATGAAACATTAAAGGTGATATATAGAGGGACCCTAAAATTAGATAGTTTTATTGTTAAATCATGTAAGAATCAATTAAAATCAGTTGATGGTTATATTTCACTAGGAAAAAATTGACCAAAACTCTATATTTCAAATGGAACGAGGAGGAGGAGAAAGTATAAGAAACATAAATATATAGACACAACTAGTGAGTTTAGTGTGACATGATATATTGAAAAATATATTACTAGTATTTTTGTAGATGTTTCTTGAAGAGATATAAATATAGTATTTACCCTTGTTATGGAAATAATTTAGTATTACTTTGACAGAGAAGTGGAATCTACATTTAGTTGATAATCTATAGAATCCTCTTATAGTAATCATGAAGTGTTCTAATCCTATTAATAGATTCTGAATAAATTGAAAATAATTCATGGAGTGGATACTATATTCCTAAAAAATATTATTGGACTATAATATATTTAAGTAGGAGGAGTTTTACCTAGAATAATCAATGTATAGGTTAAGTAAAAATATATATAAGAAAAATATTTTTCTCTAAAATATTCTTCATTAAGTTGGGGTAAATTTAAAAATAGAATGAAATTAAATACAACTACATTCCAACACAAATAAAATTAGAAAATGTACGATATATGAAAAATTATCTTGTTTAATAACATAATAAAATATTTATCAATTAATAGTGATGGATTTTAATATCATGGAACTTGTAATGTGATTGAAATACTAAAAGAAAAATATTTAGATTCCTCCCAAGGCAGACATGAAAAAAGGAGATCACAATTATCAAATTATTTATCTATTAATAATATGTATTGTCTTACTAAATTCATTTATAATTATCCTAAAATGAATATAGAATTGATGTAATACTATTATTGCTCTATTTAACACATCATTGATTTGTCTATGGAATCCATAATAGTAAATAATGGAGGGAGACCTTCTAGATAAATTCAATCAATGAATATATATATTATTTATGATTTTATCAAGATATTTTTTATTTGTGATACTCTGGAATACATGTATGGGTACTACAGTTTCAATGATAGTGGATATTCTTAGTGGAAAATTTACATTTACATGTTTATGGGGTAGAATGAACTGGAGGAATAACCAGTTATTTTGAAAAAAAAATTATGTTCCTAAATGATTATCAGGATCGAAGGAAATAAGAAATTAATTAAGAACCACTATCTTGTTTTGTTTTTTAACCTTCATATATATAAGGGAATAAAAATCATATATTTTGAATAAAATTTCCACAATTAAAAAAATGATGAATGAATGATGAAAAAAATACTGAGGATAAATAAATTTTATATAATTATAATTGATATTAAATCAGATTAGAATGAAGTTGGAGAAATTAGTTTTACCAATAAAATAATAAGTAATTAGTGAAAATTTCGTGGAAGAACCAGTACATATTAGAGGAAGCAAGAAGAAGAATGCAATTATGATGTGTTGATGGGGGAAAGATTAACTAGAAGGTTTTTTATCACCACATATAAGGAAATAAATGATAAAGAGATGATAGAATCAATGAAAAATATTTTAAAAACAATTTATGAGTGGCATCATTCAAAGTAGGACTACTAAGAATAATTGGAAGTATATATGGAGAAAATGGTTAGTTAACCAGGATAAGATATATTTCTCTACCTAAGTATGTTTGGATTTCAACCGTATACATATTTATTTAATTTTTATAAACTTTTTAGAGTGATTTTGATTCAATGGGGAGATATAACCCATGGGTTTAATTCCCTTCATGAATATGAGTGCATTATAAGTAAAGATAAATATTTTATGTTTTATTGAAGAGGAAGTGAAACATGAATCCTAATGTAACGATATAAAAAATTTAGAACAATTGTTTTATTATATGAAAAATGTTATCAAGTCCATATCATGAAAAATAAATGATTTTAGAGTAATTTATTGGATTATTCACTATTTTTAGTATGAATTACTCCCTTGATGAATATCTATTTTATAACTGGTGTTGAATATAAGAATTCAACGGGATTTTTTGATAATGATTCAATGACTATTTTCCTTATTTAGAAATAATAAATACCCAAAAATGTAGGAATATAATTTGTATTAAGTCATGTGACTCACATACGTTTGGAATTTAGTGTTTATTTTATGAATATACAATAATGTTTTTATTTCGATCAAAGGGAGTTTGGTATTGAATTTGAATTCTCATGTTGCAAAAAAATTGTAAATAAGTTATTTTAGTGGAAATCATTGATATTGATAACTTATAATCATATTTCGTATATTTAGTGTTGAATCAATAGTCTTGAATGATTATTTGATGAATCTTCCTAAAGTGGAATGTTCAATAGCTGAAAATATTTAATCAGTGAATATAACAATAGTAATGGTTTTGAGATTTTAAAAATAATATGAAATTTTTATTAAATAACTATGATAAATCCCTTTTTAATATAACTATGGTGTCAGAGATAGAGATATGAAAATCCAATTGAGTGTTTCCATAGAGGAGAAGCTGAGGAGTAAATGTTAAAAAATTTATGATATGATACTAGGTAAGTTAATGATTCGATTTTATAAATGTTTTAAAGAGACAACTATTCGACTATATAGTGTTCATGGGGTTATATGTCATTGAGGGTGTTCAATATATTTATGTCTATAAAATAAATTACATTGTTTTGGAGAAGTTTTATTTATTTGAAAAATTCTATTCTAGAGTTTTAGTGACCGAGGGGAAATAAATAAAAAATACAACCAAGGAGTATTTTTTATTTTTTTGAACCAATGGAGAGAAATATAAATACATAAATCTATTATATTGAAGTACATAATTCTTTATGTTTGTTAGATCGTGATGTAAAAGTGATAAAGGGATAAAACTATCTCATGTTTTTTTTGATTCATGGATTAAAGAATGCATGAATGTAATATATTAATGGAAGTATTAATAAAAGAGTGTATTCTAGAACGAGGAGATTAAATATTTGATTTAGATTCAATAATATATATGGAGAAATTAATCCAAGAAAATATGATTTGGAGTTGTATATAATAAATATTGAAAATATTATATATTGTGGAAATCAAGATGGTATAGGTTCATGTTTATACAAAGAGGTAGTTTGATAAAGAAGTTTGTATGAACTTGATTAATTAATTTTAAAGGAATAAAATGATGTAAACATGGAAGGGTATGAATTCATGTGCGGGATTAATCATGGTGGTTGTATATAAAAATGGAAAATTTTAAGGAATGATATTGGTTTATCATGAAAAAGATAATTATCATATATTTTTTAAGGACTAATATATTGATCTGAATTTTATAGATGTTTTAATGAGTTAATATTGATTATTCTGACCTATTATTTTACTGGAGGTTATATGTGATTTTTCTGGACACAATAGAAGAAAATTTTATTTATTAAATCAATTAATACATTAATCAGATTTGATAAATCGTGAACATATTATTAAAATCCTGAATGACATAAATAATAAAATTATTCCAATAGATAATTGACATGAAACCCTAAAACCAAGACTCAAAATTTTACACATTAGGTTCATAATTAAATTAATATAATTAGAATAAATATTACCCTATTAAATATATTTCTTTGAAGATTTTTTTTATTAAAAAATATAATTTTTAGGTTATTATCATCATGTAGTGAGGACCTAAAATGGAACCCTTGTAAAGACCAGTAAAATTCAAGGGAAATATTTTCTTAATTTTCTTTGGAATTTTACAAGAACGCGGTTTCTGACAGCACCTGATTCCGAGGCCCGGAGTGCCCAGAATCAATTTCCGAAGTTTGGCTCGGGTACGTTCAGCGAACGAACGAGCGGGAATTTCTAACTTTTGATTCGGTGCTAGGAATTGAAATCCGAGGACACCGATGAACTCGCAGCACCGTTATTCGCTTAAGGAGACCTTTTCCGAGGTTGCGTTTTATGTGAGATGAAAGTTAGTTTTGGGAGAAATTATAAAAAGTTAAATAAAAAAATGTCGAAATACTTTTTTTATTTTGTTGGTTAACTTCTCCCAAAGGGAGTTAAAGGTGGGACCCACATCCACTTAACCTACCATGGGAGGATTAAGTGTGGTGGGGCCCACATGAACCCTAACTACTCATCTTCTCTCAAAACTCCCCTATAACTCCCCTTTTAAATGAACTTGACAACTTAGCTTATTAAATGGGTTGAGTTGTATAATTTTTCAAACCTTTGAATTTCAAAAGGTTTGGTTGAGTAAATAAAATGAGCCTTAGCTTATTTTATTTGGTTAGAATTCTCTAGACTCTTGAGATATTTTGAAGCCTTCTTCTTCTTCTTCTTCGTCTTCTTCAAGCTTGACGAAGAACGCGAAGAACCTTCGAGCTTCGACGAAGAACGCCGCTCTTCTCTTCTTCGTAGCCGGTTGTTTTCGAAGATCGACGACGTCTTCCGTGTCAACGAAAGGGAACGCCGCTTCCTCCTCGGACTTCCTTCGTCGGCTTACAAAGATTCTCCAACGACGTACCTCTTCGGACATACCTCTTCGTCAATGGATTTGACGAACGATTACCGCGACGCCCGACCTCCGCGATGTTGTCTTCCGTGGGTCGTTGACGATCTTTGATCGTGAAACCAAGGTAGGGGTTATTTTTGGTTATTTATTTATTCTCGTTCTTGGTTCTAGAATGACAAATGTGAGGATAATTATTTATGTGTTATCGTCTAACGAGAGGGGGGGGGGGGGTTCGGACGGCACAAACACGGCCGAATTCCCCCTCCTTTGTTCTTGATTATGATTTTTCTTTTGGATGAATTAGATGGCGTGGTGCCGTCGCACCACGCGGAAATTCGCACGGTTATATTGCGCGACGCCATCGCGTCGCTCCGTGGAAGGATCATCATGAACGCGACGCCGTCGCGCCGCGTCGAAGAAAACCGAAGGCGCTGCGGCCGGTTCCGGGCCGCGGCGGGACGAGAGGACCGACGGCTCGCCGGGCCGCCTGCGTCGGAAGCCGGAAAGTGGACCGGTTTGCCGGTACCATTAAAGAAAAACCGGCCGGCCAGGTGGGCCTGCCGGAAGGAGAAAGACCGGGAGAATTAAATTCCCCCGGCCAGGTTAATTGCCCCCCCATTATGAGGGGGGGCCGGTTTCATTAAGGGGGGCAGGCGGCCCCCCGTTTTTCCTCAAGGCAGGCCCCCACGAGGGGGGCCTGTTTCCTCCAAAGGCGCGGCTACAGCCGCGCCGCCAGCTGGGAAGCGGGGGCCATGCCCCCCCCCCCCGCGTGGCACCGAGCGGCGCCAGGCCGCGCCGCCGCCGTCCGGGCCGCGACGCCAGCCGAGCCGGTTCGGGCCGACCCAGGGGGGGTCGGGCCCGGTCGGCTCGGACTCGGACCCCCCGTTTCCGAATCGATTTCGGTCTTTTGGCCATAACTTGAGCTCCGGACCTCCGATCGACGAACCGTCAGCGGCGATGTGATCCTTGGATCGAGACGGTCGATTCGATATATCGCACTCAAAGTTTCGGAATACTTTGAGTTCGGATGGGTTGGTTCGTACACGAAACCAAACGGGCCCTCGGAGTGGAAACGCTCATATCTTGAGCTACGGACGTCCGATTGACATGCCGTGAGCTTTGTTGTGTTCCTCTTAGTGAGACGGATCTTTTGGCCTACTCCACCCGAGGTTTGGACGCAGGTGGAGTACGGTCGGGTTGGTTTAGCCTTAAAAACCAACCGGGCCCCTGGGACGAAAAAGCCAATAACTCTCAGACTGGGCGTCCGATCGACGCGCCGTCAGTTGCGTTGAGTTCCTGTTGAAGTTACGGAACTTTTGGATACATCAACTCTGGACTTTGTGACAGTTGATGTATCAGCCTCTCGGCTCGTGGAGCGGACCCTCCTGAACGAGCTTGCTGTGTGCGGGAACCCTAGTGCTGGTTGCGACTGTGACTACTACTGCTACTGCAACTGTGACTGCGACGACGACAGTACAGAGATCCTATGTGGATTCGACGACGACTACAACACTCAATGATCCTGCGTGGATCAGTGCTACAGTTCCTGTATGGGCCCGATCCTGTGTGGGACTTTGCGCTCAACGGTCCTGTGTGAACCAGCACCTACAGGTCCTGTGTGGGCCTGATCCTATGTGGGTCTTTGCGGGGGTTAGTTACCTATCGATCCTTTGTGGGTCCGACGACTTAGATGGATCAGAGATCATCTTTATCGTCTTTCGAAGAAGAATACCTGTGTGAGCTGAATCCTATTACTTTCCTGTGTGGATTGTGTTGTGCTATCCTGTGTGGATTTCGTTTTTCTTTCCTGTGTGGAATACGTATACTTTCCTGTGTGGAATGAGTTGTACTCGGGCTCGGAGGTTGGAGCATATTGGAATTGATGACTTAGGTATATGTATGGGCATATATCTAAGTAGTGTCAGTTGTTACTTCATAATTGTATCTTCCTTTGTGGTTTATCCTTTTTGGATTTTTGGAGACCTTCGGGGGTCTCGGGGTCTCTAATGAGTAGTTTATACTCACCCCTACACGGGCTATGCCCACACTACGTTGTGTTGGTTGCAGACGATGGACATCGTTGATCTTGGCTGAGGCTTGCAGAGTAGGACGATACCAGGAGATGGACCACTGGGTGGGACGTACTCGGAGCGGACGGTGGGACCCGTGGAGCAGTGGAGCTATATGTACCCACCCTTCAGGTGGGATCTCCAGTGGACAGCTCGGTGTAGCGGCTTTACTTACAGTTGTTGTTTTCCCTTTCGAGTTGTACTTTACTTTCAGTTTGGGTTTGTATACTGTCCCGTTTACTTTTCTGCACTTTCAGTTGTACTCTGTTTTTACTTAGTGTTTACTTTCCGCTTGCTTACTCTATGGTGTTTGTTTACTTTACAAAGGCAATGCCTTCCCTTTTTACCGGGATTTACGCCTTGGTGCTAGTCGCCATCCCCTGGCCTATGGAAGGCGGGCTTGGGGTAGTCACGGCACGGACCCCGAGGGTGGGTCGTGACAAATTGGTATCAGAGGAGTTTGGTTCTACCGCGAACTCTGATATTTTATATGTGAAGCAATAATGTTTAGCGTATTGAGTGTGGTTATCAGTCCAGGGAGTACAGTGTTGGTGCGGCGGCCGACGTATCCATACACCAGGACCCTGACTTCTGATTTCCGACTTAATGCACGAAAACATTGATTGCGTGTGTGTTTCAAAGTTTTCTTTGTGATTACTTATATCAGCTCACCAGGTATACTGTTCTGACAGTGGCACACCTGTTTCCTTTTCAGGATGGCCCCACGACGACAGCCAGCTAGGGTTCCAAGAGTCGAGTGTGACGACAGCCCACCGAGCGACGAGGCCTCAGTGCAAGGCACTTTGTCAGTAGTGGCACCAGTGGTAGCTCTACCCGTCGAGGCACCGATACTTCCAGCACCAGCCACTGACGATGCACGTTGCCTTAGCGCACTGCATGAGTTTCAGCACTAGCGACCACCCAGGTTTCGCGGGGAGATGGATCCCCAGGCAGCCGAGGACTGGCTGGAGGCAGTGGTACGTGTGTTTAGGCTAGTGAGGAGGACACCAGCAGACCTCATGGTGATCCTCGCTGCGAGCCTACTACACGCAGCAGCAGGACGATGGTGGAGCTTGATGCTCCAGGTGCACGATGAGGAATCTCTTCTCTGGATAGACTTTGAGAGCCTCTTCCGCTCGGAGTTTGTCCCTGCCACCCTTCGTGCGGTGCATATCCAGGAGCTTCTTCAGCTGCGGCAGGGCAGCATGACGGTCGCTCAGTACTCGGCGAGATTTACCAATCTCTCGCGCTACTTGACCGACATGGTACGGGACCCATTCTTCCGGGCTCAGACCTTCGAGCAGGGTTTGAGACACGAGATCAGGGCATCACTGATCTCCCTCAGCATACCGACTCAGACAGGAGTACTGGAGCGGGCCCTTTTGACCGAGAGCTTCCTTGCAGAGTCTACACCAGCGCCGAGACCCACCGCAGGGCGGGACGTGGCAGAGTCATCTGTAGCAGGCAGTCGACAGATGACTCAGGGGTGCAGGCAGACCAAACCTTCAGGCAGACAACCTCAGGACACTGGCTCAGCAGTGCGGGGCACACAGCGAGGAGTCAGTCTTTTGAGAGGCAGGCAGTGCTACTCGTGCGGCGGGCAGGGCCACATGGCTCGTGACTACCAGACCCGTCGTGCCTAGGAGCAGTAGACGGTTGAGGGACCACCGAGGCAGAGGCAGAGGGTCGACCGTGGCGGTCCGCAGGGAGGAGGCGGACGAGGCAGAGGAGCTGGCCGAGCAGCAGGTGGTGGGCAACGCTTCGAGGCTCTGCCACCACCACCACCAGGAGGTCCACCCCGACCACAGGGAGCTGGCGGGCAGAGAAAGGCACAGCTCCAGGTAGCAGAGGCCTACGACCACAGCGCACCCGAGATGATTCGAGGTACTATCTGTGTCTATTCCACCCTTGCTACAGTTCTTGTAGACACAGGAGCGAGTCACTCTTTCATAGCCGCTGCCCTTGTTCGGAGCTCGGAGATTCCGACAGAGCCGTTGGCTCGATCCTTACAGCTAGAGACTCCTACGGGAGCAGACTCGACGATTACGCACTGGTGCCGGCAGTGTGAGATTACTCTAGGAGGTTAGAGCTTCGGCTGGGATCTTCTTGTAGAAGCGTCGAGGCCTTACGACGTCATCTTGGGCATGGATTGGCTGTCTACGGTCCATGCACAGATTGACTATTTTAGGCGCAAGGTGCGATGTGTACGCACCGACGGGAGCATATTCACCTTCACCGGCAAGAAGGGAGCCTTAGCAGCACAGGATGGACTTCCGTGTAGGAGAGGACAGCCCATCACTCATCAGTTGGCTAGCCTCATCCTTGGAGCAGTTGACATGCAGAGTCCTGGTTTCCCTGCAGTGGTGGATCAGTTTGCGGATGTTTTTCCAGACGACGTCCCAGGGATACCTCCTCGCAGATATGTAGACTTTTATATTGACTTGTACCCCGGGAGAGCCCCGATATCCACTCCAGCATATCGGATGGCCCCCACCGAGCTTCAAGAGCTACGGGTACAGTTGGAGGACTTACAGGGCAAGGGGTTCATCCGACCCAGTGTTTCACCCTGGGCATCCCCGATATTGTTCGCCAAGAAGGCGGAAGGGAGCTTGCGACTTTGTGTTTACTATCGTCGCCTGAACCAGGTGACAGTGAGTAACAAGTATCCTCTACCGAGGATTGATGACCTCTTTGATCAGCTCAAGGGAGCACGGTGGTTCTCGAAGATAGACCTTAGGTCAGGCTATCATCAGCTCAGAGTCAGAGACGAGGACGTGCAGAAGACGGCCTTCAGATGTCGGCATGGCCACTATGAGTTCTTGGTTATGCCTTTCGGCGTAACCAATGCTCCTGCAGTGTTCATGGCCTTCATGAACAGGATCTTTTAGCCATACCTCGATCGATTTGTCGTAGTCTTCATCGACGACATACTGATTTACTCGACGACTGAGGAGGAGCACGCATATCACTTGCGAGTTATACTAGACACACTCCGAGAGCACCAGCTTTATGGTAAGCTCTCGAAGTGCCAGTTATGGATACATGAGGTCAACTTCTTGGGACATGTTATCTCTGAGGCGGGAGTTGCAGTGGATCCTGCGAAGATCGAGTCTGTGTTAGCATGTGAGCCACCCAAGAGCGTGACTGAGGTTCGGAGTTTCTTAGGACTAGCTGGATACTATCGGAGATTCGTGCCAGACTTCTCTAGAGTTGCGGCACCACTCACAACTTTGACGAAGAAGGGGAAACCCTTTGTGTGGTCAGAAAGATGTCAACAGAGCTTCCAGGAACTGAGACAGAGATTGACCAGCGCACCTATCTTGAGGTTGCCTGAGGAGGGAGTAGGTACGTAGCCTACTGCGATGCATCAGGGACCGGACTCGGATGTGTTCTGATGCAGGAGCGGGCCGTGATCACCTATGGATCACGTTAGTTGAGTCCGCATGAGCAGAACTACGCTACCCATGACCTGGAGTTAGCAACAGTGGTATTCGCTATGAAGACATGGCGACACTATTTGATGGGCGATCGATTCCTCTTGTGCGCATCAGGTGGCAGCACGGGAACCTCCAGGAGAGCACATGGGAGCGGGAGGCTCAGATGTGTGCTCAGAACCCTCATTTGTTCCCCTAGTTTTTGATGTATCTTTACGAGGACGTAAAGCCCTGAGGTGGGAGTAATGTAAAGACCAGTAAAATTCAAGGAAAATTTTTTCTTAATTTTCTTTTTAATTTTACAGGAACACGGTTTCTGACGGCACCTGATTCTGCGGCCTGGAGTGCCCGGAATCAATTTCCGAAGTTTGGCTTGGGTACGTTCAGTGAACGAACGAGCGGGAATTTCTAACTTTTGATCCGGTGCTCGGAATTGAAATACGAGGACACAAATGAACTCATAGCACCGTTATTCGCTTAAGGAGACCTTTTCCGAGGTTGCGTTTTATGCGAGACGAAAGTTAGTTTTGGGAGAAATTATAAAAAGTTAAATAAAAAAATGTGGAAGCACTTTTTTTTTATTTTGTTGGTTAACTTCTCCCAAAGGGAGTTAATGGTGGGACCCACATCCACTTAACCTCCCTTGGTAGGATTAAGTGTGGTGGGGCGCACATGAACCCCAACTACTCATCTTCTCTCAAAACTCCCCTATAACTCCCCTTTTAAATGAACATGACAACTTAGCTTATTAAATGGGTTGAGTTGTATAATTTTTCAAATCTTTGAATTTCAAAAGGTTTGGTTAAGTAAATAAAATAAGCCCTTAGCTTATTTTATTTGGTTAGAATTCTCTAGTCTCTTGATAGATTTTGAACCCTTCTTCTTCTTCTTCTTCTTCTTCTTCTTCAAGCTTGACGAAGAACGTGAAGAACCTTCGAGCTCCGACGAAGAACGCTGCTCCTCTCTTCTTCGTAGCCAGTTGTTTCCGAAGATCGATGACGTCTTCCGTGTCAACGAAAGGGAACGCTGCTTCCTCCTCGGACTTCCTTCATCGGTTAATGAAGATTCACCAACGACATACCTCTTCAGACGTACCTCTTCGTCAATGGATTTGACGAACGATTACCGCGACGCCCGACCTCCGCGACGTTGTCTTCCGCGGGTCGTCGACGATCTTTGATCTTGAAACCAAGGTAGGGGTTGTTGTTGGTTATTTATTTATTCTCGTTCTTGGTTCTAGCATGAAAAACGTGAGGATAATTATTTATGTGTTATCGTCTAACGAGAGGGGGGGGGGGGGGTCGGACCGCACAAACACGGCCGAATTCCCCCTCCTTTTTTCTTGATTATGATTTTTTTTGTGGATGAATGAGATGGCGTGGTTCTGTCGCACCATGCGGAAATTCGCACGGTTATATTGTGCGACGCTGTCACGTCGCGCCATGGAAGGATCATCATGAACGCGATGTCGTTGCGCCGCGTCAAAGAAAACTGAAGGCGCCGCGGCCAGAGCGGGGCCGGGGCGGAGGGGTGCGGTTCCATTGCACCATGCCGGATGACGAACACCGCGGCCGGTTCCGGGCCGCGGCGGGACGAGAGGACCGGCGGCTCACCGGGCCGCCGGCGTCAGATGCTGGAAAGGGGACCGATTTTCCGGTCCCGTTGAAGAAAAATCGGCCGGCCAGGTGGGCCGGCCGGAAGGAGAAAGACCGGGGGAATTAAATTCCCCCAGCCAGGTTAATTGCCCCCCCATTATGAGGGGGGGCCGGTTTCATTAAGGGGGGCAGGTGGCCCCCCGTTTTTCCTCAAGGCAGGCCCCCACGAGGGGGGCCGGTTTCCTCCAAAGGCGCGGCTTCAGCCGCGCCGCCAGGTGGGAAGCGGGGGCCATGCCCCCCGCGAGTGGCACCGAGCGTCGCCAGGCCGCGCCGCCGCCGGCCGCGCCGCGCCGCCGCGCCGCCGGCCGAGCAGGGTCGGACCCGGGTCGGGCGACCTGGTTTGGGCCGACCCAGGGGGGTCGGGCCGGGTCGGCCCGGACCCGGACCCCCCGTTTCCGAATCGATTTCGGTCTTTTGGCCATAACATGAGCTACGGACCTCCGATCAACGAACCGTTAGCTGCGATGTGATCCTTGGATCGAGATGGACGATTCTGTATATCGCACTCAAAGTTTCGGAATACGTTTTGTTCGGCCGGGTTGGTTCGTACACGAAACCAACCAGGCCCTCGGAGCAGAAACGCTCATATCTTGAGTTACGGACGTCCGATTGACGTGATGTCAGCTTTGTTGTGTTCTTCTTATTGAGAAGGATCTTTTGGCATTTTCCGCCCTAGGTTTGGATGCATGTGGAGTACGGTCGGGTTGGTTTAGCCCTAAATACCAACTGGGCCCTTGGGACGAAAAAGCCAATAACTCTCAGACCGGGCGTCCGATCGTCGCGCTGTCAGTTGCGTTGAGTTCCTGTTGACGTTACGGAACTTTTGGATACATCAACTCTGGACTTTGTGACAGTTGATGTATCAGCCTCTCGGCTCGTGGAGCGGACCCTCCTGAACGAGTTTGCTGTGTGCGGGAACCCTAGTGCTGGTTGCGACTGTGACTACTACTGCTACTGCTACTGTGCCTGTGACGACGATAGTACAGAGATCCTGTGTGGATTCGACGACGACTATAGCGCTCAGCGATCCTACGTGGATCAGTGCTACAGGTCCTGTGTGGGCCCGATCCTGTCTGGGTCTTTGCGCTCAGCGGTCCTGTGTGAACCAGCGCCTACAGGTCCTGTGTGGGCCCGATCCTGTGTGGGTCTTTGTGGGGGTTAGTTACCTATCGATCCTTCATGGGTCCGACGACTTAGATGGATCAGAGATCATCTTTATCGTCTTTCGAAGAAGTATACCTGTGTGATCTGAATCCTGTTACTTTCCTGTGTGTATTGTGTTGTGCTATCATGTGTGGATTTCGTTTTTCTTTCCTGTGTGGAATACGTATACTTTCCTGTGTGGACTGAGTTGTACTCGGGCTCGGAGGTTGGAGCATATTGGAATTGATGACTTAGGTATATGTTTGGGCATATACCTAACCAGTGTCGGTTGTTACTTCGTAATTGTATCTTCCTTTGTGGTTTATCCTTTGTGGATTTTTGGAGACCTTCGGGGGTCTCGGGGTCCCTACTGAGTAGTTTATACTCACCCCTGCACGGGCTATGCCCGCACTACGTTGTGTTGGTTGCAGACGACGGACGTCGTTGATCTTGGCTGAGGCTTGCAGAGCAGGACGGTACCTGGAGGTGGACCACTGGGCAGGACGTACGTGGAGCGGACGGTGGGACCCGTGGAGCAGTGGAGCTATCTATACCCACCCTTTAGGTAGGATCTCCAGTGGACAGCTCGGTGTAGCGGCTTTACTTACAGTTGTTGTTTTCCCTTTCGAGTTGTACTTTACTTTCAGTTTGGGTTTGTATACTGGCCCATTTACTTTTCCGCACTTTTAGTTGTACTCTGTTTTTACTTAGTGTTTACTTTCCGCTTGCTTACTCTGTGGTGTTTGTTTACTTTACAAAGGCAATGCCTTCCCTTTTTACCGGGATTTACGCCTTGGTGCTAGTCGCCAGCCCTTGGCCTATGGAAGGCGGGCTTGGGGTAGTCACGGCACGGACCCCGAGGGCGGGTCGTGACAACCCCTCTAGAGGTGATACATATATTATCCTTTGATCTCGGAACAATAGTGATAGGCCTTCAGGTGCATGCATATTGGATCAACCATTTTTCATTATTATTATTTAATAATTAAATTTCCTTTTGTCCTGATGAAATCTCTATTGTTCTTCTCCTTCTTGAGAGGATGAGAGAATAATGAATCTAGATAGAAATCCACTATATACAGTGATTCTCAATTTCTGATTAACCCCACATAGTGGACATTAACATATTTTGTAATATAATGGTTAAGGTTAAATTATATTCGATTTTACAACATCCCTTTAATAATATAATAAAGATTATATGACCTCATGATATATAATAAAAATAATATCATTATTCTATATAGCGCGATAACTGCTGGAACGATAAATACTAGTTTACCAACATGAAAATTAATATTTATCCTAAGACATGATCTTTGTCTACTAATCATACACAATATTTATAAATACCAAAATAATTTTTTTTAATGTTTATATTAAATAAATATTCAGTTTAAATATAAAAAATAAATAAGTGTTAAATATTCAACATATAAAATAAATATTTTATTCAGAATTAGGGGAATAAATATTTATTAAATATTCACACAATTAAATAAATATTCTATTAATGTATAAATAAATATTTATTATCTTGTGAATAATATCAATGGTCAATAAAACCTAAAAAATATTCTTTATTCTTGGGAGAAATATTTATAAAAATAATTAAATTCAAAGAGAACATAATTGAGATCAATGGAAACATATAGTGTCTTACCATCTATATTTCTTTCTCATTGTCATTATGTTGGTTTTACTAATGTTCGAGATTACTATATACTAATGGGTGAAGAAACTAAAGAGAAAGAATTTAATGGATCGTTTTGACAACCACACATGAATTATTACTTGGTAATATTATCTAGATATTGAAGTACCTCCTCATGCTATTTTCCCACACATGTCACCAACTGATGCTCTTTATACATCTTTTTTTTACTATCTGAAAGAAACTCATAATTACACCATGATCCATGAATTTAATGTGATAGTTCCATTTCAAGAAAAATTAAGAGATATCAAAATTTTTATATATGGTAGATACAAACCCCTCACAAAATAATTAATTAATATAACACCACTTGTGATGCAGCCAATGTATCTAACTTCAACAATAATTGAATCATCCCGGTTTATAAATTACATCAATATTCATGAGTTATGACCTGTATAAATAATTATATTAAATTATAAATACCATTACCTATGCTCACGGTCCGAAATTTTTGATTACCCATAAACATGTATAATTTCTACAAGAATATTTCTTCTCATAACCTCCCATAATTGAAATTTAGAAATGCAAACACCATGAGTAAAAGTCTTATCTACATATGAGTACTCGCACCTAACATTAAAAATTATATGTGTTCCATAATAGAATGTTATATGACCATAAAACTATACTATAGGACATTATTTATATAATGTTATACTCTCCCATAATTTTCATACATGGAAATTTCATCTAATTATATGAATATTCATTACATAATATTTCAATCCATGCTATAATCTTATAGATCCAATATCATTGGAAACCTAGAAACATAAAAAACTAGTTATTAATAGTTATATATCATCTACCACTTAGATCATTATAACTATAACCCTTTTTTGAAATATCATACATATAACATTTATTTATATCCTAGGTAAAGGAAACATAATAAATGGGTGAGATCAGATTCTCATTAGGGGTATATATGGGAGTTATTAATGACCATATAAGCATGACATAAGAAATGGGGTTGAGGACTTGAGACTAACATTTGAAAACCATACCCTACACATCATAAAAAATAATATTGATTCATTTCATAAGGAATGAACTTTTATAAAACACAAATCATAATGAGTTCAGATAACCATATCCATGACATCGTTATATTGGTATAAGGTATAATATTTTGGTAAACAGATATGTATAAATAATCATTTTCTTATTAGTAAAAGATATTTTTGAAGACTAATATAGAAGAATGTGTTCACTAAAAACCCGTTATATTAGTAGTGCTTCACTACCAATAATATCATAGTGGAAAAATTACATTACTAAATAGGGTTAACTCCTCATTCTAGTTTTATTTATCTCATAAGATATTAATGTTTACCCAATACATTGGGGGGAAAATAGGTCCCACCCATCACATAATGAAAACCATACACATGTTTTAAAAAATATCGTAAACAATTAACCATATTATAGCCCGTGAAAATAAATGGGTTTCATAAATATTTCATCAGAGAATAAACCATGGAAAAGAAATGGGTTTCACAAATATATTATCATTTAATCATAGTATAACCAATTGAAAGTAAACGAGATTCATTAAAATATTATCAACATAAACATAAATCATTTATATAAATAATAATGATGTAATAATTGGATCATATCCCCATTAAACCGTATGTTAAACCATGTAAAGTTTTCTTTAATGAATATAGATGACATTAAAAAATCATTAAAACACTCTACAGGAAAATAACATTTCCATTTTTGAAATCATTTATAAACTAATCAATTTTGAAAGAAATAATATTAATTGGAAATAAACTTGTAAAAGAAAAAATTAATCATAAATTAAAATATTTTTCTACATGGAAGGAAAATATGTTAGTTCCATATTTGTAAAAAATCATTCCTTTAATATTTTTTTTCAAACAAGTCAAAAAGATCTTCCATTGGAAAATTGCATGTAGATTCTTTAAAATCTATTTTTAGAAGTAAATCATGGGTAAAAATGACATTAAAAATTTATTAGATAAAATAAAAGCCTAAGTAGAACAGTTTTTAGAAAATATAATATGGAAGGAAAATATTCCATAATGGAGACTTTAATATATACAATTCAGAATATTGGTGAGATTGTGAAATAAAACATCTCTCTCAAATTTAATATTATTCAAAAGCACTATAAACCCATGTATAATGAATTTGATTTTATTATAATTATAGTATAGATCCATTTTAATCCATAAAATGTCATATATGATCAATTTATTTCATTTTAACTCCACCTTTTAACAATAATTCTTTATTAAAATTGTCATTTATGGATGTTATCTATTTCATTTATGAAGGGGTTTTCAACTCAATAGTTCCAATACTTGTACATTATCTTGGATAAATTATCTCCAAACTATTAATAATGATAATAATATCATATATACTCATTATATACATATTTAAAATCTTCCATAAAAATTATTTATATAAAAATTAATTACATTGTTTATGGAGATGATAGGCCTTAAAAACACTTGAACGTTGTGCTCATTTTTTTATAGATGTAGTGAAAGAAAAATAAACATTAATTATCCTTTTAAAAATAATTATTAGATATTATATATCATATATGTTCATTAATTGTATCCTCATTACCATACAAGCAAAATATAAATGGAAAATGAATCACATGACTTTGTGGGGGTGGTAGTCTAGACGTACACATTAATGGCATTATCATTTCCCAAAGGGTTGGATGGTATGTAGGTAGTTGCTATATTATAATTTAAGAAGTATAATTATTTCATAAATATCATATATAATAATTAATACCCCCATAATACTAATCAATAAAATATGGAAATGAAAAAAGTAATTATATCACTACTTAGAGATGGTAAGTAGTAGGTACGGGCGAACAATGCATTCATATATCATTTTATGGGAAATAGTGTTTATATTGGTCATTACCTCATTATAATAAAATTTTATCATATTTATTACAATATAATTATTAAATTATGATAAATACCATATATTTATATGACGTAAAGGAGAGTATAAAGAAAAGTGATTGGTTAAAGAGATTACATCTTCTTTGAAACAACTATATTAGATATATTCCCCAAAACCCATAGGTTGGTCTTTTTGGAATCCAAAAAACCTTATAAATTTATAGTGGATTATATAATATAAATTCAAAGAGTTTTTTGGATATATTAGACAATATCATATCCACCTTGGGAAATTTAAATATTTTTTCAAATTTTTAATTAGATTATTAATATATTATTTTGATAAAATATCATTATTATCAATCTTGAAATTATTAGTTTAATTTGACATAAAATAAATAAATAAAAAGTTCAAATTAGAATATTTTTTTTAACAAAACTATGATATTTCATATTCCCATATATAAATCCTAAAACACTATAAATCACTTAAATTATATGACTTTTAATATTTTCAAATAAATTTATCTTATTTTTCCACTAATTGATTAATACTTATTCATTGTTCTATAAGAATTTATGATAATAATATAATACCTAATAACTAGAAATAAATTTCCATAATTAGTTTAATTTAATTATTCACAAAATATAAATTAGGATTATTTCATAACAAGTTATTTAATATGTGAACAAAAATGATATTTTAAACTAATAGAGTGACATTTTTTAATTTTCTTTTATTTAAATAATATATAAATCATTTCCCTGGAAAATTTCCATTAAAATTCAAAATTTCGAAACTATGGTTATAAGGGTATAATTAAATTCAACTGATAAGATTTAGGGTGATTAATTATGGCCATCACAATTACTTTTAACCTAGATTAGCATGATTTTTTTACTAATTGGATATGTTTTACCCCGTTTACTATTCGTATTAACCAAAAATAAAATGGGATAATTTTAAAAATTTGATCATCCTAATTTTAAATATATAATTAATTTTTTATAATTAAATATCAATAATTTATTGGAATTAATTTTAAATTTTGTGCATAATATTTGATTAAAACCATATTTTAGAGAAAACATTTTTTAAATAAAGAACATGGTTAATTGTTATCATATGAATAAGAAATTTTTTCGATAATATTTAAAACATTTGATAAATTATATAATAGATTAATTTCAGTAAAATCAATAACAGAATGTTATTAATTTAATTTATTAATAAAAATTCAATGAGCACAGAAAACGGTTATTTGATAAAAATATTTCTATTTTTTATTAGATGTTTTTAATTTTTATTTATATTAATTTAATATCAAATGAATTAATTTTATACATAGATAAATATAATTTTTTTACAATATGTCAGTCCAATTCATACCAATAATCCAATTTCTATGTGATATTTTTTATTTTGAATAGTAATACATTAATAGTATATCATGGTTTGTTTAAACTCGATGTTGCGTGTAACATAACCCAACGGAGATATTTAATTTATTTAAATGAAAAAATTTCCTAAATATATATGTGTAATAAATTCCACTCCCTTAAAATTAATTTCACCCCTTAAATTCATCAATCTTCTACGAACGGATAAAGATAGCTATGCCTCATCACATTCTTAGGATCCCATGTAGCTTCCTTAAATTGGTTGTTTAACCATAATACAATGACCTGATGAGTAGTCTTGTTTCATAAAACATTCTCTATATGATCTAGAATCTCTATAAATTTATATTCATATGAAATATATTTTTTTATTGGTATGACCATTGATTTTAGTTTATGTGATGGATCATTTATATCATTCCTTATTATATATACATGGAACACCTCCTGAATTTGGGAGAGATTTTGTTGACGTACCAACTGAAAATCTATTATTTTGATATGATCAAGAATTTTAGAAGTATAGATATTACATGCGAGTATATTTCCTTTATTCATTAATCTCTTCACCCTATTCTAAGGATATATTTATAAAAATACCTTGTCACCAACATCCAACTCCACATCTTCTTGATGATTTTAAGAATAATTTTTTTGTTGAATATGAATAGATCTAATGTTATGTTGGATAAATATTACCTTATTTTTCATTTCCTCATCTATATCAGGCTCCTGTATCATTCTTTTTACAACTTCATTCCATCATATTGGAGTTCTTTACATCCAAACATAATGAGATTCATAATGATCCATCTAAATTCTCGAGTAAAATATATTATAGTAAAAAAATCCCCCAATGGAAGCTGTTGATTTCATCCTCCTTTAAAATTCATATAGAAATATCTCAACAATTGTTAGGGAGATTTAATTTTCTTTAATATTCTGATAATGTGCCTTAGGTTGATAATCAGTTATGAAATGTAACTCTTTATCTATAGCCCGTTGAACACTTATCCAAGACATTAATGTAATCTTTGGATCCTAATCATATACAAATTATAGTGCTACACCGTGGAATATTACAACTTCCTTAACAAATAATAGTATAATTTTATCAAGAGAAAAATCTTCTATAATGGAAATGAAGTGTGATTACTTCATAAGATGGTCTACTATAACCTATATAACATTATAAATATTAATTTTTTTGGAGTCTGATGATAAAATAATATATTTTGTATTCCCATTTTTATCAAGTTATGGGAAATTATTGTAACATCCCCTTGTACGTAGGTCTCTCAACCATAACCTGTTAGCACAATATGAAATGGTAAACATACCATGCAATATATCTCTTTAATCCAACCCACTATATATACTCTTTTAAATTTCTATACAATATTAATAATTTCAAGATAAATAGAGAATTAAGAACTATGAGTTTCATCCATCATATACTTATTCCTATATGATATCTAAGAGATAAATTCAGAGTAACTGATCAATATTATTCAATCATAATAAATATTTAACTACGGAGAATTTTTACCATTTTTACATCTCTTCATATTTCTTTTTCACCTAATTAACATTCTCTAGGATAGATGGTTGAAAAATACTTTTAGAAATGAAATAGTTATCCACTTCCTTCAAGATTATAAGTTACATAATTTGAAATTATTTTAACAATTTATATTTTATGATCCACATCATAGATAATATGAGCATAACCATTTGACTAAGAGAATCTTCTACATTGTTCACCTTTCGAGGGTGGTAATGTATTGATAATTCTAATATTTATTTTTCCTTGTCTATCTTCTTGGGCCCATGTTTATATATAGTTGAGTGAAAATATATATTATAATTTTTTTATTATGATATGAATCATATAATTATTTATCGATATAATTAATCTATATCATTAATGAAAAATTTACCATAACATAATCCAAATTATGATTTGGGTAATTTTTCTTATGGACATTCAAATATCAAGAGGAATAAGATATAATCATATTATTCTTTATGAGGATGCATACTAATACATTATATGGTGGATCAAAAAATAATTCACACCCTTCTCCACTGAAGTTTTGTGTAAGAACTGGTGTGCTTACTAAACATATTGTCAATTCATTGAAACATTCCTCATATTCATCCATCCAATGGAACATGTATCCCTTCAAAGATAACATGGTCAATGCATTAAATAGGATTGAAAAAATTATATTCAATGAATACATAATATCCATAAAAACCAAGAAAAATATGGATCTTAGTCATAGTGGTTGATCTATAACAATGTTCAATAAGTTATTTCAAGGAAGGTTCTACTAATATAACCTCATATGAGATTAAATTTTCCATTAATGAAAACTTATGAAGCCAAAATTTTAACTTAGATAACTTTTCAAAATTGTTCTACTTCTATAGGTTATTTATCACAATCGTTAATTGATCTTCATGATCTTAATATTTTTTTTATTAAATAACAAAATATTCTAAAAATATTACAGAAAATTGTTCAACGTAATATGTAAATAATATATTCACTAAATACGTAAAGATAATAGGGTTGTCTGCAAGAAAAAATGTCATTACTCTAAATCCATAGTGTCGATACCATATATGGAACATTTCCATGGTTATATACAACTCCCTGGCCCATAATATTGATTTCCAGAATGAAGATAAATCATGGAAAAAATTTGTTCATTGTACACTTGATCAATAAGTAGTCAATACAGAGTTGAGGGTACTTGTTCTTAATAGTTATCATGTTAATTTCAGGATAATAAATCCGAGTGAAATTAACCCATATGTCCTCTTAGAAAATAAAATAGGTGCACTCTATGGGGATGAAAATGGCTGAATGAATCCATTTTCAATATTCACCTGGTCTTTCATCATTAATTCTTTCAACTAATTCGGTTCCATTCTACATGTAATAATAAAAATAAGTGTATCACCGTATAAGATTTATATTGAAAACTAAAATACACAATTCAGTGGAAGACCAAGAAAAATTTATATAATGAAATTAATAAAATCATAAAAATATCCATATTTTTTATTTTTGGTTTCTCCCTAACCATATATGATAAACATGCCTTTTAAAAAAATAATGACCTATATGATGGATGAAATTCCCATAAGAAGTTTTTTTTTCATGCCACTAATATGCGATCATAGGGTGATTCATAATTTCAATTCAACATCCCTTCCTTAGAAATTTTTGTTGTTTTTTTGTAATGATAGAAATTATATATAAAAAATAACATCAAATTCCACAAGGGGGTGAATGAAAAGATTTATAGAAAACACATTCCAACAAACTTCTTCCAGAAAAAGAATCATATACATTGGATGAAATCATTATACTATTAGTGGGTTTTAAAACTATGGCAACATCTAATTTTTTAGTTAGTACTGTGATACCAATATAATTGTATTTAGATATAAAGGATTCCGTAGATCTAGAATAAAATAAGACATTAAAAATTATCAAGTGGATGGTAAGTGTACCTTTCCCCACATTGTTATCATATCACTCTTAAAAAATTGTTGTCATATGAGACTTTCCTTTATCTCTAGGCTTATAATGTTATTTATGTAGATCATCATCACTAACCATTGGATTTTGGAACCAGATAGATTAAAACTCATAATCACTATATTTAAAACTCTAGAGGGAGTGTGGTCTATTCTATGGGGAATTCTTCTTATTATCTTAATTACTTAACATCATCCTGTCACATTGAAATTGTATTTACCAATGACCTTCCTTTCCACAATTAAAATACATATCAATTAACTTAAGACAATATCCCACATGCTTACAACCACAAATCAAGTATAAATGAAGATTCATCTTCTTCTCTCTATGGTTTTTAGAATTTCTGTTTAATTATATTTTTCTTTTATTTCACAAATAATGATTATGAATGATAATTCCAATCTCTTCATCCGTAATTATTTAAAATGTAATGATTTCTTCGTAGTTAGGAATATCCATTATGCCTAATTACCTTCAAAAACATGGTCTTAAGCCACTATAGAATCAATAAATCTAACTTTCAAGTTAGATGATAACACAAGAATCCTACCCCATAAGTGTAGTAAATGTTTTCTCATAGGTACCAACGGATTCATCATCATTCTATTTCTACTCAAGTAATTACATCCCAATTTTCATCGAAATAATATGATTTATGTACATGTTAAAAATTAATATTATAAAATAATCCAACTCTATATCTTTAATTTCTTGTTATTATATTTTGGTCTTGATAAGAGTCAACTACTGATCTTCTTCCACATCAAAATGATAAACTGCAAGAATTACATTATCATGTTCAAATCACTAAAAAATGGAATATAAATTTTCCAAATTACTAATCTATTTTTCAATCACTAATGAATGGGTGGACCCAATAAAGAAGGATGAAATTTCATGATGACGGAATCAAAAGATATTCATTCCTTCCTTTTCTCATTTGGAGGATTATTATGAATCATAGAATCAAAATATTGGGTTAGTAATAAAAAAATATTTTTAATTCCTTATCCCATAAAAATAGTATGCTCAAGATTACAATCATTGAATTTACCATCACACTCAATATTAAGACGATTCATTTGGGTTCATCAATTGACTAATACAAAAAATCATAGTGTGAGAAAAATTAATCATCTTCAGAAACTAGAAAATCATGAAATGTTATTTATAGGATGTATAAATCCTAACACCATCTACTATAAAACCTTTGGTTTAAACCAGTCATTCATGATCATTACCAAAAATATATGAATTTTATTGAATACATAGACATATCCCTAGAGTTCGTATGAAATTGTATCATCATAATTTTGAAAGGATGGATAAACAATGCTCTTATACCAACTATAGAGACCCATTATTTTGATTTAAAAATATTACATCTAACTATATAAATATTAATTACCTAACATTTCAATCTGTGAAATAATTGAATAGAATTATTATCTTTGGAAACATGGAAATATAAATATCTAGTTCGTTATATTTTTACAATGATTTTCACTTAGGTCACTATAACTATCATCCTTTATAGAAATAAAATATACAAATCCTTTTATATAATATAAGGAAATATAAAATAAGAAACATGTGATATTAGATTCTTAGTAAGGGTAAAAAAGGTAGATGTCAATGATAATATATGTATAACATGATAAATATGGTATAAAAACATGAGCTTGACCTTTTAATACATTACCCATATATCATAAATTCTAATATTGATTCATAGAAAAAATATTGTTAGTTTATACGAAATGGATCATAATGGAATAAATGAACATGAGATATAAATTCATAATATAGAAATTAAACATAGATTTTTTCCAAACACATACTAATGAAAATCATTTCCTTTGTAATCAATGATATTTTCCAATACTATCACAATGGTATGTGTTAACTCCCCAAACCATCATAATAGTAAATGTTTACTCTTAATACTATCATAGTGGATAGATTCCCTTAATGAAATGGCTTCAATGAAATTCCATTCAGGTTTATATCAGGATATTTCAATTGGGACACAATGCATTGGATAGAGATATAGGTTCTACCCATCACATCATGAAAATCATTCATATGTGTGGCAAATGATAATAAACCATTTATCATATAAAAACCAATCATAATAAATGGGTTTCATAATCATTTTCAAAAAATCCTACACCATAGAAAATATATTGATTTCAAGAAATCATCATCATTTCCTAGGTGCAAAACCCACTGAAAAGAAATAGGGTTCATAAAAATCATGAAATAATTATCATAAACCATCAAGAGAAAGAATAATAATGGTTTCATTTTTTGACATCCCTTTCTTGAACATAAGTTAAATCTTCGGTTCTTGTATTATATTAACAGAAATACCACTAAAATATTATTAAAACATTCTTGAAGAAAGTAATCATTCCATTCAATGAATTACCAATTAAAAAATGATAATTTGTTTTTAAAAAAATTATTTGAAAAGTACATTGTAAAATTATACATGTTGCTTCAAATAAAATTTTATTAATGATGGTGGGAAAATTATTCTATTCCACATTAGTATAAAAAATATTCCTTCCATATTTTTTCAGAAAATTAACTAAGTAAATCATTTGGAAAATGATAAGAATATTCCTTTCAAACACATTTGTAAAATAAAAAAAATGGGTAAAGTGTGATTTGGAATATAATAGGAGAATATTAAAATAGATTTTTAAAAAGTTTTTGTAAAATTTGAAAATGGAATAAAAATATTAACCTATTGAGACCTAAACATAAACAATCATGAATATTGGTGATATTTTGAAATAAAATCCATAACTAGAGCTCTCCTTTCATCGAAATCACACTATAATTCAATATAATAAATTTTAATTTTTTATAATTATATACCAGAGTGATTTTCAGAGTTATAATATTAGATATAACACATATATGAAATTTAAAAACCCCCCTTTTATCAATAATTATGTATTAAAATTTTCAATTTTGAGTGTTAACTGTTTTGTTTACCGGGACTATTAATGTTCAGTACTTTTAGTCCTTGTACATTTATATTTGTTCCATAATAAATTAAATTTAAATAATGTTTTCTATATGAAATATTTTAATTATATACATATTTAAAGTCATCCGTAAATATTTATAAATAGAAAATGAACTTTAATGTTCTTGGAGATCGTATGTCATATGTATGCATGAAAACTATTTTCATTTTTTTGCATATGGAATAAATAAAGATAAATATTAAATCATATTTTAGGATAATTTTTATGTCATATATATCATATATATCCACCAAATTCCTCTTCATTATCAATCATGTAAAATATAAATGAACAAAATCACATCGCTTTATAAAGGTGGTAGTCCATACGTACGCAAGAACGACATTATCATTTACTAATGGATTTAATGGTTAATATTTTTATGTGATATTATAATTTAATATGTATAATTATTCCATAGATATCATATATAATCAATATACTCATCATAATACACATCCATAAATTATTGTAAAGAAAAATTAATTGTATTTCTATGTTGATACGATAATCCATACGTTTTCGAAGGTCATAGTTTCATTTCATATTCTATTGGAATGAAATTTTATAATTTTGTTTCCTTATAAATAATAATTTATTTATATTATTCATGTTAGTTAATTAATTATTTTAGGATAAATTCCATAGATTTAAGGTATTTAATTAAAATTATAAAAGAAATTGATTAGTTAAATTGGGTACCTTTTCTTTGAAATGAATCATTTTGATATATTATATATGGCACTAGAGATAGTGTTTAGGGAACATGAAATCTCTAGAATGTGGATATGAAATTTTATAAGATAAATTGGTTTAGTTTTTTTAAAATAGAGGTATCAATGTGTTGTAAATAAATGTATGAGGAGGTTTCCATTTATAGTTGAGGTGAGGAGAAGTTATGGAATTTCTCAAAAGAATAAATTATAATAAATTTATTATATAGATCAATTCCTCCAAATTTCAATATATTACAATATATGGTAGTATAGTGTTGTAATATCATAATAAAATAGAATTGTAACATGTTTTGGAGCAATTTCAAACCTTATCTTTCAAATTAACCCTTATATAATGAATATTAATTTTAATTATCATAAAAATTATTATTAAAGGGTTACTAAATTTTTCGTACAATATAAAATTTTCTTATAAATATATATTTATGAAATTTTAATAAATATAGTTTCAAAAAAAATTAAAATTTTTCTGATAAATAAAAGTTTTTGTAAAATATTATTTTGACAAAATATCATTACTGTCAATTTTGATAATGTTCATTGGATTTGATATAAAATTCATAGAGATAATGTTATTATTTAAAAAATTTATTTTAACATATCAATAATATTTCATTTTCACCTAATTTGTTTTTTGTAAGACTATAACATACTAAAATTATTCCACTTTTAAAACATTCAAAATGGATCATTTTATTTTTACATTAATTTAAGAAATACTCTTTTGCTGTTGTGTAAGGACATATGTAATTATATAATATATAAAAATTCCAAAAAAAAATCATTGTGAAAGAAATTTTATTATTCCAAAAATAAATAATATGATTCATTTTTAATAATATATTGTCCCTCTGTGAACATAAAAAGAATATTTAAAACTAAAAGAGTGTAATTTTGTAAATTTCATTATTTTAAATAATATATAAATAAATTTCGATGAAAATATTAAATTTAAATATTATGTTTGTTTGGTCCACATGGTTAGATTCCCTGAGAGGGGGGTTAATCAGGGTATGAAAGAGTAAAACAACTACCCATATTGATCTTGTCTCGCTGTTAAGCAATACTCCCATATCTCTCTTTCATTCAACAAAGTATAAACATAAACTAAAGCATGCATAGGACATAGCGATTTTTACTTGATTCACCCTCACTGGGATACATACAAAGAGAGTACACCAGAGATATGTCGATGTACCAATTCCACTAAAATCACACTGATGTTTAAAAAGGTTAGGATAGATCACTACTATTCACAGGCTCACTACCTTTACAATGTTTAGGGTCATCTCACTTCTTTCCAAAGGGTCTCACCCTATTTTCTCTATCTAGATCACTCCCAGTGGAGAGGATCACCTTATTACTCTTCCTTTTCTCACTACTCTAGAAAGTATCCACTCATAGTTTATAGGCCAATTGGTCTCTTCATTATCACTAATGAATACATCCTCTCTTGTTTATAGATGCTTTGTTGAAGTCCAACTTTCACCCATAGATGAATCTCACTTTGCACAGAAGGTATCATGAAATAATCTAGCTTTCTCGCAACCATGAACCACTATCGTGCTTCAACCATACATGGCTCCCTTCTCCAAGCCGATGTGAAAGTCTCGATGCACAATTTAAAACTGGCGCACAAGTTCATCTCAACCACTTTTTGCGACACAAGCTTCTGGAACTCCAAACTTGTGCAACTCACACCCTTTTACGCCCAACCCAATATTTGCACGCAACCACCAACTATCGTGCTTCGTTAAAACATGGCACGCAAGTGTAACTAAACCACTTGCGTGAAACCTCCCTCTTCAACTCAAAATTTGTGCAACACCCTTCCTTTCTCGCCCAAACCACTCAGGACCCGCAACAATCAACTGGCGCACAACTTCTACTTGCGCGACCACACCACCACTTGCGTTACCCCCACACCTGCATGACGGGAGCTCTAATTTTATTTAAGTGTTGAACTCACATCGAATGATGAGGGTTCAACCTCTATTTATAGGCATTTGGACACCCTACGTGATGGCGCACAAGTCTCCTCTCAGCGCCTGTGTTTCGGAGCACTAGTCACTTGGAAACCAACCCTAAAACTTGGGTGCCCCATTCCCCTTTGCCATATTTTGATGTTCGGATCATGGATCATTAAAAAATCACTTTAACATGACATTCCACCATGAAACCCCCTTTGTCAACAAATTTTTACATCATGGTTTCATTTTTCAACAATCACAACACAGATGTGCACTTCGTCAACAAACACAATCACCTGAAAAATGCTTCAATGATACCTTGAGGTATTTGTTTCCCAACAATATTTAAATACTTAGGTGAAAAGGGTAGATTTACAATTATATAAAAATAAATATGATGAAAAATATATCCTTAACACTTAGGTTTAACCTAGACTCACCAGATTTACCATTTACCACGGTGATAAGTTTTTTCACGGTTACTATCCATATTGAACAAAAAATAAAAGGGGACTAGTTAACCAAATATAGACCTATTAATTATAAATATGTAATTAATTTTATATAATTCAACACCTATAATTAAAATAAATGTAATTTAATGTATGTGTATAAAATGTGATGAAAAAAATAAATTTTTAATCATAAGCTGGATTATTATTATTTATGCGTAGAAAAATATTTGTTCAGTTTTTGAAAATTTTTCTGAAGAAAATTATATATAAATTTCATTATAATGATTCACAAATATTGGTTAATTTCATATATAATTACAATACATTATGCGCTTAAAAAATCTGTTTTTGAAAAATATTCATTTTTATTTATGATTTTTCTTATTTTTATTTATAATAAATTTATGCCCAATGAATTAATTTTATTCATATATAAATCTATTTTATTCATAATTTTTTCAGTCTTATTCATACCCTCTAGTCCAATTTCTAGTTGATATTTTCTATTTTAAAAATTCAAATTTTATAATTCGATGTGGTTCATTTAAACATGGTGTTGAGTGAAACTCTAGATATTGAAGAAAATAAATTTATTTAAAGAGAAATATTCCATGAAAATGTCATTTTGTTATAAAATTCCTGATTAATAATTAGAAATATATAATAATTTTTTTAATTAATATTCACATCATTAAATATACTTGTAATCCAATATATAAATACATGGTTCTAAAACACCAACTCCAACATACTTCCACATAAACTATAATAAAATGACTTCATCACTTAGTTTGATAGACCTCACATGATTAACCTGATTCTATTGAGTTATGTATTTTTTTCAATGTCCCCCCATGTTGTCATACATAGATACTATACTCATTGTGGTGTCACCTATTTTGGAAAAATCCATCATGAAACGATACTTCCAAATTATGTGCTTCATTGGTTAATTGGACCACGTATCCTTTGAAATATACATTTTTATAGTGTTATCATAATGAAGTGTGATAGGTACATTATATCTATGCACAACTTCAATGTCGTGGTTTATTTTGTTTATCAAAAATTATTCTTTATCTTGCAAAGAAGTCACAATATACACAGACTCTAATGTAGAATCTACAACCACAACTTGCTTTGAACATGTCACACTCACAAAACCTCTATTAATATTCAAGATGTATCCACATTGGGGATTTATATTATCATGATCATTTTGGATACTAGAATTAACATATCCTCTATTGACTAATTCCTCATATCCTCCACATACTAGTAACAAATAATCTGTATACCTTAGATACTTAGGGATACTCTTGACTACCATTAAATAAAAATCACTTGGGTCAACATGATATCTTCATACCACACATAAGGTGTTAGTATCATATATCCTAGTATATTTTATGTCATATCAGTCTAACTACGTCAATTATGTGTAGGGATTCCTTTATATCCTATTTTTTTCTCATGTGTGTGAGTACATAATATCGTGGAAAAATGATTTCCATTTCACACTGGAAACAACACCCACTTGTATTGTTCGATAATGAATCACTTATTTATATTATCAAAGTACATACTATGACATAGTCCATGTATCATATTAGATCTATCATGATGTAGATTGATAAGAAGACTTTATATTGGTTCACATAAGTCCTTAATGGAGAATCATTTGTTATACTGGGGTTTAACAAACTCTATAAATGGTGTTTCATTTACAAAAATTAATATTTCATCAATAATGAATATTAAGAAAATTAATTCACCCCCAATAAACCATTTATTTAGATAATCCCTTCATTGATTATTTATGAAACTAAATTATGTTATTGATTCATCAAACCAAATGTTCCATGACCTAGATTATTTTATTATTCCATATGTGATTTTTTATAGCTTTCATACCTTGTTGGTATCCATTGTATTCACAAAAAAATTAGGAATTGTCATATAGAAATAATTATTAAGATTCAAATATATAAAGATTGTTTTAACATCCATTTCCTAATTCTCATTTTCATGATAATATACAATGGAATATATAATTCAGATTTATTTTACTATAGAAACTGGTTAAAAGGATTCATTGTATAATATTCATTGATGTTGTTTGAAACATTTTTCAACCAGTAATGCTTTATAATTATTAATGTTTCCATCCAAATATAGTTTCCTATGTAATACCCATATATAACCTATGGGATTTAAATTTTTGAGATGCTCTACCAAATTCCAAAAATCATTTCGAACACACAATCCATTTTGGAATTCATAGCTAACTAAAATTTGGGAATTTTTGTTCTATTTGTTGATTTTCATTAAGTTAGAGCACTATTATTATCATTTAATTACAATTACCCACTCTTGGGGACTAGAAATCCATATCATATAGGTTCTCTAACACCTTTTGAACTCATTTACATTTATTGTATATTTGGAAATTCTCTTCGCTGGGGAATTATGGAATCTATTATTGTGAAAACTCTTATCAATCTTGATCTTGGAATTATTTGAAGTATATATCACTCCCATTTTCTCCATTAGAGATGTTATACCCTTTAATAAATGTATGGAATCTATTAAACATAACTTTTTTTTAACTATAAGATCATATATATAATTATCTTTTAGTTTCCATGGGATACCCTTTAATGATAATATTATTTCCTCGGGGTGAAATTTTGTTTCCATAAATAGAAATAAATAATTATTTGAAACCCTACACTTCTATATGAGACAACATAGGTTTGTTTCCATACCAAAAAAGTTATGGAATAATAGTTTCATATGTATTTGGAAAATAGTTTATTATGTATATTATCTTTTTTGTATTCCCAAAAGGATAATAGAAGAATCACATGAATCATTACTGATCTCACCATGTCTTATAGTTTGTGGTTCCTCCATTCACTTACACCATTCCACTATGGTTTATTAGAAGGAGTTATTTGGAATTATATACCAAAATCCAATAAATGATCAAAGAAGTCTTGATTATGATATTCTCCATCATGGTATGAGTGTAGATTTATAACCTTCTTCCAAGATTTCTCTCAACTTCATTCTTATATTATATAAATCGTTTAATGGATCATAACATATAACTCAAATAGTATAAATATCCATATCTACATAAATAATTTGTAAAATATTTAAATTATGGGTATCCACCAATTTTTTCAACTAGAAATGGTTGATACAGATTAGCACAATGTAATTCACTATGTTCCTTGTATGATTCACATTTTCCACATAATGGGTCTTCGGTCATTTTCTTTCTAAATAGGTGTGATATAAACTAAGTGGTTTTCCTTAAAAAGAGTCCAAATATCCATATTAGTGTAATTTAGTCAAATTATTATCTTTTAAATAACCTAAATGGTGATTCCATTGTTGGGTGTTGTATTATTTATGTAAAAATATTTCATTATCAGTTTCCATTACTTGGTTTATGTAATCAGATATCCTTTAAATATTCCAAAAAAATTATTATCATTCAAATATTAGAATCATTTATTCGAAAATATAAAAATGAATACATATATATCATGTTTAGATACATAAATAATTTTTTTGGTAGTATATTTAACATTAATATTTTTTAAAAGTATGATAATACCCTTTTGAATTTAGTCAAATACCCATCTCGATGTAATTTAGTCAAATTATAATATATTACATGACCTAGATGGTGATTCCATATTAGGGTGTGGTATTAGTCAAGTGAAAAAATTTCATCATTAGTTTCCGCAACATTGTTTATCTAATCGAAAATCATTTAAATATTCCTACAAGAGAAGTACTATCTTTAAAAAAGCAGAATAATTTATTCTGAAATATAAAAATTAATCCATATATATAATGTTTAGATACCAACATAATTATTTTGGTAACATATTTAGCATTATGAAAATATTTTAAAAGTATGATAATACCCTTTGGAATCATGAGGTGGTAGTCCCTAGTAACCATAATAAAAATTATGGATATGTTGGCTTCTCATTGGTCAACCTCATCCTAGTAATTCTTATATAATCTACTTATTTCCCTTATTTTAAAACACATGTGATTACCAAATGTTTTATCTAATAACCAATTTTTAGAATCCAAGAAATTTCACTCGATAAAAAATGAACCTAATATTTCTCATTGTTTCTTTGCATGAGTGTAGTTTTTATTCTAGTGGAACATATTTCCAATTATGAAATAGACTGTATTTTACTTCATTTCTTATCCATTGATTTTTATCTTATTAGAATGGAATTATAAATTTCATTGGTATTAAGATATATTCCATTAATCTTTAGTTTTTTTTCACCATAATGATAGAAGGCTTTTTACCCTTCATCTTCTTATCAACGTAGAGAAGCAGTGTGAGAAGATCTGGAAAACACTTTTTATGTTGTTCAGATAATAATTGACCAAAAACTAAGGAATCTCTTAGGGGTGATAAAATATTGAGATTAGTGTATATTTCAACTGGTATCATGAACCCAATTACCTCTTGTCTCACATTACAATTAAGGATTTTGAATATATAACGCATTTATGGAATAAATTATTTATGTTTACTCTAAATAATTTCCATGGATATCTCAAACCATTTTTTTCTACATCTCTCATGAAAATTTCCATGTAGATTATGGAGCATGCTGTGAACATCCATGTGTTTATGTGACATCATGATTATACTAGAAATGGATGAAATCATTAATCATTGATTGTCGACAACATCACTCATATTTTTATCATAGACAATGAAATCTTTATCACTGACCTATTTAGTGGGGGTGATCATAAATAATGATTGTAGGATATAATATTTAAATTTATGCTTAAAAACAATCACAGGTTTCTGAACCATTAATATAAGTTTCCACTAGGTAAGAGATGTTAATTATCTATAATTCATCACATGGATAGTGTGATTAATTAACATACCATTATTCAATAATATTTTAAGAGAATAATATTATTACTTTTCATTCTGAAAAAATATGTGAGACATAATAATAATAATAATTTTACAATGTTACCCATTATCTTTTCAATACTTAATTACCCACCCCATTGAACTCAGAATGACTCATCATTTATGCAATTATTATGGAAAAGATCTATATTTTCATTCTTTATGATTCATACTATAACCATTATGATATAGAGAATGTTATTTTAGAGGTGGAATTTATAAAAATAAGATGAAATCTTCTTGAACTATTGGGTATAATCCCTAATCAAAAAATTCTAACTTGGATTTCCTTAAAACATAACTAAAAATTGATATTGAAAATATTGATTCAATTAAATTTAAACAATGTTTGGTTATGTTGACCAATTATATTAGATAAGAATCTATAATAATTAAAATTGAAACTAACTATATTCTGAACTGACACTCTATCTATAGATTTGTATAAGTTAGATGGCAGAAACTGTAATGAATTAATGTTAACTTTATGGTTTTTTATTTTGCAGGGAAATTTTGTAGTGTTGTCCTTTTCATTCCTTGTTTATATAATTTATATATGATATTAATTATTTACCATTTATGATAAAAAATTATTTAAAAAATTAATTTATTTAATGTCTTTCTTGGCATATTAGTCTATTATTTAGAAGATCATGAGCTTCAATCTATAAAATAATTGTTTCATAAGATATAAATAAATATATAAATAAATAAATTACCAGAACAAGGTTATACCAAATAGTTTATTTATTGAGATGATAATAAATCAATCTATGATCCTATATGAAAACTTATTATGCCAGTCTTTTCATGAGCTGTAGTACTGCACCTATACTCATTCATATAAACCGGGTTGGTTTCATCTCAGTTCCATACTAAACCACCTAAATGTGACTTGGGGTACACCATTAAATAAATATTTTTGTAATTCAATGTTGGTCAGAGGAACCAAATGATTGCTTAAGGGTAATTAAATAAAAATTGGCCAAACTGGTCTTATATAATAAAAAAGGGAGGGATAAAATATATTCCATGTTATTTATTTTAATAAAAATGAATTGAAAATCCTTAAAATAAATTTAAATTAAACAAAAACAGACCACACACGAGTCTGTTCAGAGATCATGATTGTCCATACACATAATGAATACAAAAAATGTTACTCGTTATAATTCACTTAAATATATTCATAATTATTATGATACACATTCTTGTATTATGTAAAAAGTTAATACGGTTTATCTTAATAACCACACTATGTCTCATATAGATATCAATATAAATTTCATTTAGGGAAAATGAAAATAATGAACAATAATTACAAATAATTAAAAAATTATTAATTTTTTAAATCATTAATTCTTTAAAAATGATTTTATCAAAGTCAAACACATCTAGGACAAACAGTGTAAAAAATATTTAAATAATTAAATTAATTAATTTAATATAATTTGATAATATTTTTTAGTATATGATTAAACAATGTCTACTAATGATATACACACTCTTCTCATTAATTTTCATGTATCTTGGATAATCTCTGAGGTACGTATATAGTATCTCATCCTGATTACATCAGATATACTAAGGTGACACACACCATGCGTCCACTTTCTGTGTGTTTATGTAACCCTCCTATTCACTCATCATGTTTCTCCTATGTTTTTATTAATGACTCACACAATAGGATAACATTATAAATGTAGTTTTTTTAATTAATGTTATAGGATATCTATCTCATGTGGTATAAACCACGTGTTTTACCACATGGTAAACACAAATTTCACAAGTAAACCATGTAGAGTACATGATGTTTTTACCAACTGCAATCCACCTAGTTTTAAAAACCATGTTCCTTGTTTTCTCTATAAAAACACTATATATAATAAATTCACCACTTTTAATATCTTCGTGACACATAATGTATCCCAAAAAACATTGAGTTTTAGTTAACAAGACTCCACGATGTGTATTCTGGAAACATATCGTATAACATAATGTACTGACCATAATACTTGGAACCTCCTTGTGGAATCTCTGATCATACTACATCTAATTTTAGTCCATAAGAAAATATATATTTGGAAGGAAGATTATTAAATTTTTTATTCAATGTTAATTAAACATCATAATATAGAAGGAATAATCTAGAAATAAAACGTTACCCCAATTTCATATATATGATGAACAATAAAAAAAATTATAAATATAAACGTGGGTTCCCCAATACAACATGACAGTTCTAGATGATGTAGAAGAACCTTTTTGGTGTTAAATTCATATAGATTATTTATAATTCTATGGATCATTATCATATTTTATGAGATATGAATATCATGAACACTGAATTTTTTATAGTCAGATATTGACATTAAATACATGATCCATGAGTCAATATTTTTTAAATTAAATTCATAATTAGTTTAAATTGATCAGAATAAATATTACATCATCATAAGATATTTTATTTAATGAATATGTTGATCATTAAAAACCTTTTTTCAGATAATCATCATTTTAAATGGAGGAACTAGAATATAGCTCCCCTTAGAGCTGACCTGAAAATTCCCATTTGAACACCAAACAAAAAAGTTGGATTACTAATTACTAGCACGATAGACCAATCATATATAATTGTTCATATTGATTGCTTAAAGTAATTTCAATATTAATGGAATCTCACATGTTTTTTTCATTCATAAGAGGTTGAGGGAAAGAGTAATATAGAGAGAATTATGTTGCACATTATGTTCCTCAATTCTCAATTGACCATAAAAAATAGAAATATAAATCATTTTACAGTTATGTTTAAGTATAAAATTTTATACAATTACTGAATTTACCTTAAATAATATGATAAATTTTATCATAACCACGCTATATAATAATCTAATTATTGTTATAATTAATTTATGGAATACACTAACAGAAGAAAAGATAAATATTATTTTTTTGAATTTAATATAAATACATATCATCATATATAATATTTATCCACTCCTAATTATTTAAATTTATTATATACTTGTATAAATATTTTACTAAATATAATAAATAAATTAATATTTTTTTATTAATATTTTTTATAAATATTTTTAATAAATTATTTCAGAAAACAATAAAATAAAATAAATATTCTATTCACAGGTTGGAGAGTAAATATTTTTTACACATTCACGAAGTCAAATCAATTACCATTTAATGAATATGAAATTAAATATTAACTTTTGAATTATTTTCATGATTTTTTAATCATGAAATCAATTATTCTTTAGTTTGGAGAACATTATATATTCCAGAAATTAAATTCAAATAGAATTTATTTGAGTTCATAACAAAAAAATTTTTTTGGACCCTCTAAGATTCTTTATCATTTTATTTTGAAATCTCTGCTAAATTCTAGGATTACTATCAAGAAATGGGTCATGGAACCAAAGATAAATATTTTAATATCAATATTTTTGACAACCACACATGAAATCTTAATGTGTATTGTAACCCCTTTTCCATAAATATTTCATCAAGCTAGTGGCACACATTCGTCAACGAAAACTATTATGGATAAGTCATTCATTGGCTATCTGAAAGAAACTCATCATTACACCATGGACACAATATTTTATGCTACAGGTCTATTTCAATCGTTGTGATTAGATATCAACTTACATAAATATGAAAGTGATAAATCCATCCATGGCTTGTTAATAAATAACACAAGAGTCAATTTGAACACACAATAGTTATGTTGTCTTTGAATTGTGTCATCATTGTTTATGAAATACATAAATGCATGTGAGACGTGACTTTTATTAATAATATTCATAATTTTCATTGATAATTTCAAACAGTCACATATATGAATATCTAATGACACATATTCATGATTAATTCAAACATGTGAATTTATTCTCAAAATATCACATATTTAAAATTACTGAATTTAAAAATCATGAAAATATGTCACATATGATTACATGTATAGTATTATGAAAATCAATTTTACACATGTCCAATAAAATAATGGTATTCAAACATAGAACTATATTTAAAAATGTTGTCATGGTATTTCATGATATACATCTTATATGGGAACTACTATGATCATATTAATACGAGAGAAACTCTATGACAATATTAATATAATGTCCTATAAAATAATAAACAATATGTAATAAGTTGTTTAATTAATATTAATTTATATAAGTATACATGTAATCCAAAGTAAATTTTTTTTTTTCGTTCAAGACCACCAACTCCAACAATAAGAACATGTTTAATGAATATTAGAGAATTATAGAGGATGTTTAATGAATATTAGTACAACCATTATGTAATGGGGAAATGAGCAGGTCATGGTCTAGAAAATCACATGGTTATTATTATAAAGAATTTGTTTTCTATTAGGGTTTGTTGATGGAATTCACGAAATACCTGTTGTACATAGGATGCTGACTTATTCATAATGGAAGTTATAGTTGATAGAAAAAAGGTTGAGGAGTTCATTATAAAATAGAATTATGGACATATTGAAATCAAGTAAACAAAAATAAAATATGTGATATTTACCATTTTTATTGGTTGTGACAATTCTAGTAATGAATTGGTTCAAATGAAAATGAGATTTGTCTTCTGTTTTAGGTGAATAACAAATCAAATTTTAATATGATGATTGCAAATGGGATTTTTAGGTGAACGAAATAGTAATACATATGATGGTTCAATCATAAAGGCTAATTTTAGTTGAAATAATAAGTTCATTGAGGTTCTTGGAAGACTTTCATCATGATTCTAATGTAAGGTTAAAAATCGATAAATTGAAAGCAACATTTTGTAATAAAGGTTGTAGGATTTTTGAGAATATTTAAAACATCTTTTATTACATAGGGTGTTCTAAAAGAACCATAGTGATAGTCAGAGTTCTTGAATGAAAAATGAAAAATGATGTGATAGAGTTGATCCACAACATATAAGATACCATAATTAAGAATTATGTGTTCTATAAAAAACTAGAAACTGGACGGACCTTGATGTTATATGGTGTAGTGGAAGTGGTTGGGCCAGTGCCCAAACAAAATTCATCAATTTCTTCAGATAATTCATCCAAATTGAAAAAACACCACCCTGATATATTTATAGATATGATATTCTCACATATAATGTATAAATAACTGAAAAAAATACCTCATCTTTTAATTCTATCTTTGTTGATTATTTTGGTTTAACTTCTTGGAATACCATCACTGAGATGAAGAATCAAAAGTAGACTTACTTTTGTTGTATGCACACATACACTATAAATCTTGGATCCTTGATGTAGTAACAATGTGTTCTAGTATAGAGGATCCAAATTTCATTGTAATATTCTTCATTGAATTCAACAAGAATTTCATCAGACTTAAATAATTCATTCACTTGATTTCTCATTCATGAGAGGGTCAGATATGATTTCTTCCATTCAAGAGATAAATATTAATAAGTTCTATTTAGTCAAGGTATAATCCACATAATATAATATTTTGTTCTTCAAAATCCTCATAACCATATAAATTTTATAAGTATGGTTACATAATTAGGGTTAAAAAATTAGTTATTGTACAAAGGCCCTTAACATATTTATTTTTTCTAAGTAAACATGAAATCAAATAATAACAACAATATTGATTTTATATTCCATAAGATGAACTAACTCATTAATTTTAAATATAATTTGTTATATAAATTAACTTATATTTATTTTAATGGTATTAAAAAAAATTATAATTATCATCAAGAACACAACTTTGACTATAAGTCCTCCTCTGATTTATTGAGACTTATTAATAAATATATTTTCTAAATGAATGGAAATCTCTATATATTTCATTCAATAAATAAATATTATATTAAAAACCTGTTGAATAAATACATATTTTAATATTAATGTAATTAAATAAATATTTACTTTACAAATTATTATTTATTTATTGAATTTTATAGAATATTAAACTTGAGAGATATATATACTATATATTTTAAAACAAGAAAAACATTTATTTAATATTAATCTCATATATAATATAAAATGAATAACTGGTGATTGACTTTTTTGTGATAAAAATCAAAAAAAATTATTCCCTAGTCTATAGAATAATATTTATTCGGAATGTTATGTTAAAATAATTTTTATTTTGATTATGGATACTCTTTGTGTGTGAGCCTCTAGGAATATTTATTAGAGGCATTATTCAAGATAGGTTAAAGATATATATACGTATCTAGAAACTCATCAATGAACCTTTAATTACTGTAGATAATAACCCAATAGAAGCTACCCCATATGAATTCTTAGTATTTAATATATTCATTTTTCATAATATATAATAAAGCGGGTAACTTACTTTTGTCATTAACTAATACTCTTGATTATCATTCTTTGAATCCATAATATGATATAAATGATGATCTAGAATGACGATTGATTTAGTCATGTACTTCGGTTTCAATAAGTGGCCTTGAGAAATAAACTTCTATTAATAAAGAAGTGATATATCATTTCATAACATATTCATTAATTTCATATAACATATGACGCACCTAATATACCATACCTCACAATGAGAACATTTCATCATGGTTATCATCAATACAAAAATGTATTTGTTTCATGATATACACTAATAAAAATATATCTTATAAGGACAAATACACATGTCTGAAAATAGTATTATCTAATGAAACATTACATATGATACTTTTATTCATAGGTATATTCTCACAACCTTCTTTCATAAAGATCACCATATAAAATCATCATGACAAGAAGTCTCAATGTGTTGGGGCCTCAACACCTGATAGTGAAACATCATCAATATCCCAAAATATTGATGTTATCCGTAGCATGTAATATATATTTTGGAATATATTCATAGAATATATAGGTTCTCATTAAATTTAGGTATTAATATAACATTTCAATATGAAAAATATTGTATGGATATTTTGACATTAATATATGTATAATAACATTCATTATAAGGAAAATACATTATAATATTATTGTCTTAATATTCCAATAATTCAATGTATAATGATAGTTGGTTCTAGGGAACCAACTCCAACAGACTCTCTCTTTAACTTTATAAAAATGATAACTAATTGATTATTTCTCACATGTTAAATGTGGTTATTTTGAGTATGGATACAACTATTGACCCTAAAATATTTTACTAGTTACTTTTATTATTGTGACATCATTCCTCTAAGAAGATCTTTTATGTGTTGTTATCATGAAGTATCTTCATTTTTTCCATTGTCAAAACATTAACATCTTGGATTAATCTATAACCTAGAATCGAAAAAAAACCTAAAACATTATAAATCTACATTAGAAGATTCAAAATTCATGGGCAATCTACATTATAAACTACCATCTTTAATAAGAATTTCATTTTTATTATGATAGTATCACTAGGTTATTAGATGAATTGTTCTGAAAGAAGAATAGTTTCATATCGTCATTGAAACTAGTATTCCCACTTATCCAATAACTAGGTACTCTTCCTACTATAATTTATTGTGTAATTTCATATACTTCTAACTAAAAGTTTCTACATTTCCACTAGTTTTGTCTGATATTCTACCTCAATTATTTATAAATGAAAATTATCAATCATTGGTACATATCAGGGAATTTGAAATAGATTTCAAATTTATATTAGTAAATAATTTTATATTCACATCAAAATCATCTCATGTAATTTCACAAAATATCATAGATATATTTCACTCAATGTGAAATAGATAGTGATTCGTTTCATAAATATTCCATCTTATATGTTTTAGTAATTTATCAAAATATGCAGTATCACTTGGTATGAATAGCCCGATATATATATTCATGTATATTTTTTTTTACTATAACCTGGTTTTCTAATTTATGTTATGAATAGATAAATTATATTTACCCATAATTAATTGTCTGATTAATTATAATGTATAGAGTATCGGATCCGGTGAGATATTCTTTGGGAATTCAAATTTTTTATGGTATGATGGTATAATATTTATTTTGAGCTCTGATAGTTAATAATAATAATTATATAGAGGTTTTATGATTTTTAGGTGGATTAATTCATAAAAAAGGTTTTAGAAGATATGTTTTGTTTTAGATTTGTGGGGCCTTGAGAACCTAGTTTTTTGAAAGAAAATGTGAGGCACTCAAATAGTGAGTGGTAAGTGATAATCTGGCCCCACAACCATGTATCCATCTATGATGTGTCACATGTTTTAAAGAACCAAGAATCAAGGGTTGTGGGATGTGTGAGGAAAATGTAATAAATTTTATAATATATCAGCACAAGATATGAACGGTCTCTCAAACCATGCATCTAGCCCAAATACATAGTGTCAAATAGTTATTGGTTGTGCATGGGTGTCATAGGTTTTTTACAAACCATGTATCCAACCCATTAACCTAATTAAAATGGGTGAAATCATGGTATATAACCAATGTTATTTTAAAATAATTTAACTTTTTTCTTCCTCATTCTTATGAAAAATAGTTGGAGCTTCACCCTTCTTCCCTCAAGCTAGGATTGGGAGACCGTCCATTGTTTTGACTTTAAATCATGAATCATCAAATTAATTGGATATCTAGTGGTAACAATATTATTCTTTTAGATTATTTTATTTTATTCTATAAATATATTTGGAATTTTATTTCTATATGATCATATATGGCCTATTTTCATGGTGTTTGTCTAGATTCCCATTTTATCTTCTTTCACCTCAAATAAGAGGCCGTCCTTTAATGAGTGAATGTCTTTGGGTACAAGGTAGGTGGATCCAATCTATATCCTCATTTATACCCAAGAAATTGGATATATAATTAAATATAAATGAGTGGGTTAGAGTACGTATGACCATTTAGTAAATGTTTCTATAATTATACTATAATTGTGAGATATCATTTGAATTTATTATGGCAATGGTGGTATGATGAGCTAGGAAGGGATTATTATGTGTGAAATGGTCTACATATGTTTTGGTACAATGTTCTATTTAATAAATTTTATTTGAATTGTGATATTTTCTACAGGTCTTCCTTAGGATTGTGTTGGGTATGGATAAAGATACATTGGGGAGAAGTTGATCACCAGGATTGAGGAGATGATGTTTGTTTTGTTTTAGTGGATGGTGATAACCAATTACATAGTGTCTTAACAGGGTTCACATGTGGTGATAGAGTTTCATAGGATGTTGTGTATTAGGTATATTGCTGATTTCCACTCATAGATGATGGACGATATAATCTTTTTAGTCGCATTGACATAGGATAAAGACTCAATGCGATGATTTTGACCACTTGATTGGGGTTGATGCCTCTATTTTCATAACAGCTTAGGGGATGGTGAGAACCATCAATATTGTAGGTGGCTCTCACCATCTAAATACATGAATGATGGTATATGATACCATTAGTATGGGTTGTGTCTTTCTTGTGTTTTTAGAATTATAAGACAAGATTTTTGAAGGACAAATATAACTATGCCTTGGGACATCATTTTTTTGAGAAGATAAAGGTTGTTTGAAAGAATGTTTGAGAGACTTATAATGGTATTATTGGTTGTATCAATTGGAAATTAGTTTTTACTTGAAAAGTGGTATAAGTGGTATCAATTATTATGAGGTTCTAGGGGACATGTACATGTAATGTAGACTAAGGGTAATATGGGAATGATTAACCATAGATACATCATTCCATACCGGAATTTTCAAACCTAAATAAGAATAAACTTTTGTATTTTTAGAAACATTGAACTGATTTTAATAGTTTTACGTTCGAGTTAACATTATTTATTTACTTCTCATTAAGAGGTATAAATATGAGTGTAATATTTTCAAGTATTGGTGGTGGACAAGTGAGTTCAGGCCCACACCCTACTCTAGCCCCTCAAGAGGCATTAAGTGATTTTGTCCTTGATATTTTGTAATGGATTAGACTCATTGATTGAAACTTATTGAGAAGGGATGAAATATGAGTGCATGATATTGATGGTAGATGGATTAGGGGTTCTTTTTGGTTGAGAGAGAGTTTCTTTTTGGGATTTTTGTATATACCTATTTGATCAACCATGGGTGATCCTGTTTATTTTGTTAATGATTTTAATGACAAGTGTTTACATTATCTGTTGAATTTTTCTAGTCAAATTTTTGTCTTATTATTACTTCTATTTATATTATCATTCTTTTACTGAGTTTTTTTGATCATTTTTCCAGCATGTTTATTGTTATTGACCATTATTATTATTATAACCAGATGTTATAGCTACCAACTATTTAAAAATAGAACCTAAATTCTAATAGAATACCATTTATATATTGAGAAGAATTCCTAAGGTCCATTGGTCCTCCAACTCAGATCATAAGTAAAAAATCTCATACAGAGTTTTCATACTATTTGACACATGTAGTGATTCATTCTTGAATATTTCGATCTTATAATATCCAATTCTTTTTCAACATAACTATAATGAAATTATATGAGAAATTTCATAGATATATTTATATATATATTATTTCATGGAACTATGGAAGCTACATTAATTCATTAATGTATAAATAATATTTATCCATAATTAATTGTTATACAAATCATTTTTTTTCATTTTTTATTAAAATATCTATTAAAAAAAACAATGGCTCACTCATTATCCTCATGAATATTCATCAAAATTTTATTTATTAATAATTCCAAACATATAGTTGGATACATATATGATTATTTTACGATCATTCTGCACATTTTTATCAATAAATTGATCCATAGAACATGTATATATTATTAAAAATATTTAGGTTAATCATCCCATCTGGTCACATCATATAAATATCTCCCATAAGGTTTCATATATGGAAGGTAGTATTCAAATAAAATTTCCTAATATAATTACCATATAATATATTTAGGACAACTATATTTACAATGTATTTTATAATGTTGACTGGTGTACATTTTTATAATAGACTATGTCAAAACATTGGTTGAAACCTTCAAAAATCACCTGATACTTATCATTTCCAACTTGTAGTCACCATGGTTTGTCTCATTTTAATATAAACTGATTACATTACATTATTTAGAAAAGCTACCAAAATAATGGAAATATATTTGTTATATGAAATGTATCTCATAATTCATATGTACTTGACAGTCTTAGATTATCTTTATTTATTACATTTTATAGGATTATTATTCTCATCGAATAATATGTCTCTATCTTTAGCAGATATAGAACTACCTATTTGGTCTTATCTTTCCTATATAGTATGTGTCTCTAGAATAAAACCTTCCTCTAAACATATTTTACTCTATTGTTCCTATCACAACTCATACCAATTCAGAGTATTAATCAAATATAATTCCATTCTGATCTCACTTTCTAAAAAGGTAAATTCTTCACTATAATATAAATATATCTAGTCTAGACTAATACCTTTATATCATAGGGATGTTAATATCTTAATTAGATATATGATAATTAACTAATATTCAATTATTATTTACCTTGATGTCTTTTTATATATAAATAATCTATTTTAAAAAAAAAAATATCATCCAAAACACAAGAAGTGGTGACATAAACGATTTATTTCATATATTGACAAGAAATAATTAAACAATATTGTTAAACTATGTTTTTTGTTATGATTCTAGTTTGGAAACATTTATTGAATGGAATTTTAGAAAACCTACAACTTTTAAATGATTTGTTAATGACCCCCTTTTGTTACCATCATTTATATGTTGTTTATAAGGTAATGTGTTCCTTTGAATGGATCCATTAATCATATAAATGGCTGGTGAATAAATAGTTAAGATGTTATTATAAAATCCCACCCATTGGATCATATATACTTTACCATGTTCATTAATTTATTTGTAGAGTATCCCTAAAATATTTTTATTAATCTCAGATACTATATGAGTTTACATATTTATTCTCCCTACATATGGTTGAGATGAACTAACACTAGAATCATCGTTTAATACATTTTTTTAAATATTTATTTATATAAAAATTAATAATCAAGTGTTTATAGTACCTAATAGTTATCACCAAAGAGTTTAGATATCCAAATAGGTATAATCTAGAAATCCAATATTAGTATTATTTGTAAAAGAAATATTTTTCGAGAACTGGGTAAGTGTATTGATTTTTCTATACATCATTAATTTCCTTTTTCGATATCTATGAATCATGTTTTAATTTACAATTATTTAATCATTAAATACCATGAAAATTATCATTTCAAATGTTAAATAATATCTTTCTCTATCTAATAATAAACTAAGATAAATATTTTTTACCACTCGGTAAAAAATTATTGCTTCACATGATTTAATTAAGTGAGATGTATACATTTGTTTTTTCCACTTATCTTACATAAAAATCACCTTTTCTCAATTACATAGATATATGACGTTGCTTCTTGTAAGGATTTTTGAACATTATTAGATTCTGTATTAGAATAAATGCATTTCATTTTCATATTTTATAAATTTCTAAGTGTGAAATTGATTTATTACATGAAATTATGAATATAACTAAAGTAAAATATTTTGTTATCATATTATTTACTTTATTTATATTCTTCTTCCAATGTCCGTCCATTACACATGAAAAGAAAATAGCCTCATGTTCACCACACCAACCCAAAATCATTATTATCTTTGGATGTCAATGTAATGAACCCATTGAATTTGAAATGTTTATGGGGGTATTTATATTATTCTATAAATCCATTAACCATGTGGGAAGAAGAACCATGTTCCACCATGACCTATATTCTTGGTGAAGCATAGTAAAAATATTACTAATTGGATTCTATATACTGTTGATCTTATATTCTGGGATGAATATGGTGTATATGATTACTAAATATGATAATATGAGTTCAAAGAATAATTTTTTAACCATATGGGAGACCAATTTTTTATAGTAATCATTATAAATAATCATTTTTAAGGAAATATCAATTGATAGGACCCCTTCTCCTAGTTTAAAACAGTATATTTTAGGTAACACCATGAGTTTTTGTGAACCTTTTTTGAATAAATTAAATTATCAATTATGTATTTAAAATCAATAATTAAATCATTACTTTAACAAAACAATTATTATGTCTTTGTTTCAAGAAAAATACGATTGGTGTACGTCACATAGAACATCAACTTGGATTATGTTACAAGTAACACTAATGTTTCTACGAAACATAATTTTGTTTTTATATTATAAAATGAGATAATTATAACATAATAATTAAAAAATAGTAAAATAAATACTAAAAACTACATTTAAAATTATATTCATAATGTTTTAAATAAAAAAATACTTATAATGAATGATATAATTTTTTAGTGAAGTCCTAATTTTTTAATAAATACTAATTTCTAAAATTGAACTTTATTTAATGTCCTTTTGTGAAAAAAAATTATATTAATTTTTGAAATACTTACAAATGTAAATTGATAAATCAAATTTACTTTTTAAATTTATAATTTATAAATTATCATAGGGTGAATTTTAGGGATTTTTATGAGAATCATCATTTTTTGATCAATAGTGAAAAACGCCAAATTTTATATCAAAACTACATTTTTATATAATTTATTTATAAGGTTAAATTATATATTAATATTTTTTAAAAGTTTTATTAGATAATTTTTTTGTCAATAAATCCAATTCAGGTCATTTGAATCAATTTCATTTTGAAATTGGGTGTAAAAACATAGAAAACATTAGGGTGTTTTTTCTCTTAAAACCAGTAGTGGCGTCCTGTCATCATGGTTATTTTTAAATCAATTAATACCAATTCCGTGATTATAATTTGGAAAAATGGATTCAATATTTGGAATAATTATAATTTAAAATTTATAATAATATTAAATTATTATTTTATCAAAAATATTAATGTGTGTTATTAAAAATAATTACAATAATTAAGAGAAAAAATACATTTACAAAGTACTAAACCTTAAATTGAAGATTCAAAACGTCCTATAATATTTTGAAATACCTATTTTTTCCATTATTTGGCCTTTATCCTTCCATTTTTGATATTTTTTTGGTATGACTTATTAGGTAAAGATGTGGGTTCACCTTACTTGAAATAAAAAATGTCAAGTGTGTCCTTTCACTTATCTATAAAAGAAAACCACCTCTCCCTCTTCTTCACCCCTCTCAAAAAAAAAAGGATTGCATAATATCTAAAAAATATAATTACCAAGATCTATTTAATCCTTTTATAATCCATACCTTTTGAATAAATCAATCTAGGGATTCCTTTTCTCATAAACCAAAATGTGTTTCCATATTAAGAGGTAACAACTTCTCTCAAGCTCCTTAATTTTATTTTAATTATCCACCCCTACACTATTCTTATTAAATTATTGTATAATAACCTGTTATATGAAATATACTCTTATCTTTTATGCTATTTTATTTACCTAAATATACGCACACCTCTATCTAATTGGTAATGGACGTATCGTTTAGGTGTATGGTAAACTACCACCTTACAAAATGATGATTGTAGATTTTTCCTTACCACCTCTAATAGTGTATATTATGAGGGAAAGACTTTTTATATGTGATAAATATTATATTATTATTTTATGTATTCTTATGAAATCATTTTTCCACACATATCTCAATACTTCCCCATTTGTGTAAATACTATATTTTCGTTTGAGGATGTGCATATTACCACCACCTCAAAGTTATATGATTCGTTCACACAATACATGGAATGTATTAAAGATGATTTTAGTGAATTTATATTATATAGATGAAATAATAATTTAAATGGAGTTATAGTATATTTAAATCATACATTTTATTTTATTTCATTATTTCAAAACGATAATAAAATCATAAAGAATGGCCAACCGTACATATAGCTTACCGTCACTATGAACAGTGTATTGCATTTCATACTTTTATAATATATATATTATTATAATAAAAATATAATGAATATAAGTGATATTTATATCATTCTTCACATTCTTGAAATCAGGATATAAGTGTAATGACAAAAGATATATCAAATTAAGACACATGGAATGAACCAAGAAAATATTACATGAATTGAAACCATAACACATGATTGTTAACAATAAAATAATATAGTGTCATAATAAAACTGTATATGGTATTTTATATAAAAAATCGTTCTATAAAATATCTATAATAAATTTATATTTATTTTATATATTCTTGGTATGAGTACAAATTGAGTAAAGACATAAGGTAAAATAATTTAATATCAATTTTTATTTCAATGAGATACATGCTTTATTCACCACGCATTCCATTTGTGTGGTGCGTATAATACCCATGGATTAATTATATTATTCTTACCTGTATATTAATTTTAATTTACATACATATTTAATGATCTTTAATTCATGTGGTTTACATTTCAAAATTTACCAAAACGGTGAAATCGCTTTGTCTGAACTTTCCTTCTCTATGATCACATTTTGTTATGAACCAATTTTTTTGAGGTGTATATACTTCCAACTATCATGTTATTTCATGAATATCCTTATTTTTAGGATACTTCAAGATTAATGTAATTTAATTTTCAAACATGGAGAGTATGATCACTATTTACCAAGTGATAAGAGAATATTGAAAGAATCTAATCACTTTTCGAAAAAATAATACTAATTCTTCCTTTGATTAAATATTTCAATCCATTATTGAATACCAATCATTAGAGTACTTATAAAATGTTTATTCAATATATATCTGTGAATTATTACCATTTATAACCACTTTTATAAATAATATAATTAATAAAATGGTTTTTAAGAAAAATAAGATCATATATTTCTCTTAGTTTGGAAACTTGTTTTTTAGACCATATTTTAAAAATATATTAAAAAAGGTTTTCAAATGATCATTGAATATCATTTTCATGGAAAAAATAATTAAAATGAATTATATTTTTTTCAAATAATCGTTTAAAATTGTTAAATCCATTGTCAATGAAAAAGGGTTTCAAAAGTATTTATGTTTTAAAGAACATTTTTCAAAGAAGAAATGATTTTTTCATAATTTTTTTTAGAATGTAATTAAAAAACATATACCATCTAAGATAACATTTATTGGTCTTACTCATTAGTTTTTTGTGAAATTATTCAGTCTATCAATTCATATTATTTCTCTGAATGGATTATGTTTTGATGGCATGATTTTTACGAAACATGTTTCTATTTCATAGGTTCTAGGATTTTTAAACCCACTTGTATTCATGGGTTATGATTTGATTTAATTATAGTGAATCTTTTCTATTTTACATAGGTTAATATAGGATTACATATCAATAACCACCATTTACTATCATGGGTTATGATTTTATTGTATATGATTTTGAGGAAAATGTATGTATGATGTCATTATGATATGGGGGACCTATATATTAATATAATGCATTGATTAAAGATATATATCTCATTATATAGATATGGATGGAATGGGAAATGGATTTAGTTTTTTATTACATGTATTTAATGGGAAATGAAATCAGTTTAGTATTATAGGGTTGGAATGAGGAGTGAACTTAGTTCAGTAATTGAGGGCTGGAATGGGTAGTGAACCTGGATCAGCAATGGAATTATTCCATTGAGAAAGAATTTGTAGCAATGTATTGACTACTATTGAAATAATTATATATTCTTATCTCACTTCCAAAATTCTTAATTTTATTCTTCTATTATGCTTTCATGTATTATGTTCTTTGTTTCTATATGATTCATGTCTTACGAAATGCCAAGCTTTAATAAAAGATTCGTGTTTATAATCATGGATATATAGTGTAACACCCCAGTTAAATAATGAATATGACATTTTTTTATTTATCCATATTTGTGAATAAAATATTAATATAGCTTTAAAGGGGACTCTATGCTTGATGGCGTACCCAACACGCAACAACGAGTTTCTTGGGAATCATACGTTGCACTCTAATAATAATAAAATATTATTTTAAATGGTAGTTAACACCTAGCTATTGTGATGGTGAGAATTAATAGAACTAACTATAAAATGATTATATATGTTTGTAAAATATTTTTACTTTTTACAATAAATGTTAGAGGATTAAAAATGCGAATGAATCCAATTTTAAGCGTAAACATTCCAATATTCTTTAAAAGGTCGATTAACCGCCTTTTGATGGCGAACCTATTTTAAATACACTTTTTGACAATTTTATGTGTTATATTTGACAAAATAAAATACTTCTTTAGAATCGGGACATCAAAATTTACTTTGTGTAAATTTTTGGTATTTTTCCGAAAAAGTTCAATTTTTAATGAATAGTGAAAAACAATGTATTTTAATTTAAAACCGATTTTTAATCAAAATTATTTATATGATTAGATTATCTTTTGAATTGTTTTTAAAGTAAAATTAGAATATAGTTTTACCATTTAATCCAATAATGGTCGTTGGAATTAATTTTACTTTGAAATTGGACTTAAACTAGTGTCAATCTTTGGAAACTTATTATTTCTTAAAAACACACTATTTGCTCTGACAACGGGAATTAATTATTAAATTAATTAATGAAAATCATATGTTTGGAATTTTGAAAAAAAGACATCATTTTTTAATTCGGAATATCAAATATATCTTAGGGTGATGTTTTGGTTTTTTTTTCTGGAAAACATCAATTTTTGATGAATAGTGAAACCACTAAATGGTACTTAAGAAACTGATTTTTTGTTTAAATGAAATTTTACCACCTCTGTGTTTTGATTTTCAAAAATCAAACATACGTGGTTGTAATTAAGAAGTAAAATGTTGTTCAATGGGATTAGAATAATTTTTGGTGAATAGTAACTTATTAAGTTTTTAATCGCGATTAGAGGTAATTAGTGTAGTTTAAGGTAAGAATAATGTTTCAATAAAATGAAATGACCAAGACACATGTCCTACACTCATTGGATGTGTCATGTAAGACCAGGAAAATCCATGGGTCAACTTGGGGACCCCATGGAGCCACATCAGTTGGAAAATGACATAAATACCTTTTTATTTAATGTTAAAGTAAAAATGACACAAACATGCGATGTTTTACTAATACAATTTTACATGGGGTTATAAAAGTCAAAATTTTGAATATAAATAGTCATTGGAAAGATAAAAAAATTTCCTATATCATAGTATTTCTTTTATAATTTTTATACATTAAATAAATTATATTATTTATGACATCATGATGATGCAGCGATGACCTCATAATTTAACGATTTAAATTAAATGGAATGATAATGTAAAATATAAGACCTAAACATGTCCAAAACCTATTGTATGAGTGTATTTAGAACCCTTGTCACCTTATCCTCGAAAAAAATTATTTTGGGACCATTAAAATCCGATACTCATTCTAAAATAAAGTAACATTTCTTTACTTTCCAAGAGTGCCCCTCCTCTCCTCTTATAAAAGGCCCCCACCTCTACCTCCTTACCCACACATACAAAGCCTTTGGATCGTCCAAACCCTACCCATTTTGTCTCTACACATCCCTCTCTAAATCCTTGAAGCCTCACTTTGGGCATAAGTCTTCCCAAGGAATCCTTTGAGCTCAAACCAAAGGGAGTTACCTGATTTTAAGGTAATGTGTTCACTTGCGTCCTTTTATTTTATTTTTCTTCTCCAACCCCCTAAACTATTTTTATTCATTTCTATTGTAACAAAAACAGTATCTTCAATATACAAGAATGTTGTTATTTTTAGTATTAGAGATACACTTACACACAACTACATCTAATGGTTAAAGAACATACTGTTTCTGTGGATGGCGAATTTCTGCCTCACGAAAAGATGATTGTTCATCATTCTTGTAACACCTTAAAAGGTGGAAATTAAGATGACAATATATTTATATATGATATATAATATGTTTATTTTTTACTTAATCTTATGTATTTTTCTTTTATGGCATACCTTTACGGTTTCCATTATGGGAAAACGCGATATCTTCCTTTAAGGAAGTGTGGACTACCACCCCCTCAAAGTGATTTGATTCGTTAATAACATATGTGGTACGTATAAAGGATATATTTAATGATATTATATATGATACCATACTGTAATTAAAATACTATTATGTATGATTATGTTTTAATTCCATTAAATATGAAATAGAAATGGAAGTAGCGTTCATGCGTACGTACGGCTTACCATCTCTATGAACGATAAATTTCATTTCTTATCTCAAAATGTTATGTAATATTCTAAGTACATATATATAATGGATATATATGTAATATATTACATCTAAATTATGGATATAATTCTGGAATTATAACACATATACATATACATCTCTCATTTTGTTTTAATTCCATTAATATGACAAAAAATAAAACTAGCGTTCATGCGTACGTACGACCTACCATATCCATGGACGATGCTTTTAATTTTTATCTCCAAATTCTATGGAATAGTATAAAATAAAAATATACTAGATATATATAATATTTAAAACATCAATACTATTCTGGATATGATTTACCTATAACTACATGGAAAATTATTTTCCAACTAGTTCAATTTATGACTTATGTACCAAACATCGACAAAAACGACTAATATGAACTCATATTATTAACCAATTGTTATAACATTAAAATATGTGATATGAACTGAATAATAATCTTTATAGGAGGTCCTTAAGAAATTATAAATTGACCAAAGTTTATTATTCAGGAATATAATGAAACGAACAAGACAAGTTGGACTTGAGGTAAGGGATCCTACCCCTCTCTTTCTTTTTAAGTACACTCTTTTATGTCATTCCTTTTAAGATCATATTTCTTATGATTGGGATGTTCTTTTATATTACACTTACTTTACTTTTTATTTTAATATGATGAGAGACCCTATTTACTCTCAATAATCCATTTTGGATGTTTTGAGTGGCGCCGTTAGGCTGCTGAATTTTCGTAAGAGATAAAACCTTTCTCTTTCCTTTTATGTACTCTCCTTTATGTCACTTATTTTAAGATTTTATTTGTTATGTTGGGGGATGTTATTTTATATTCATAATTCTATAAAAATTATTTTTATATGATGAGAGACCCTATTTGATCTCATTGATCCATTTTTTGTATGTTTTAAGTGGCGTCGTTAGGCTGCCGAGTTTTCGTAAGGGATTTTTCATCTCACTTTTATTCTCGTGAGATTTATGCTACATTTTCCACAATTTCCTTTGATTGGTGTATGTACTGCCCATTATTTTACTCAATTTTAATATACTTTCATTTATGTGTTTTTACATCAACGTTGTTTGTTTTTCTTTCACGGGGTGCATGTCTTGAAAGATACCCATGTCGGTAAGGGAACCTTTCACTCTCCTCTTTTTAAAAGACTTCTTTTGTTATGTCTTTTAATTCACATACTATTATGTTGGGATATGTTCTTATATATCCTTATTGATTTAAATTTTATGTCCAAGTGATGAGATACCCTTTTTATCTCCCATCAACTCTTTTTCTGAATTTTGAAGTGACGCCGTTAGGGTGTCGAATTTCTGCAGGGAAATTCTTAACCCAATTTTGATTCATTGGGTTAAACATGTACTCTATGAATATGTTATTCTATGATTATGTGTGAATTTCCTCTGATTTTATTACACTTAATACCCACTTATATTTCGTGTATTCATTTTTCACACATAATTATGTAACTGATTTATCCATAGTCCAAGGATACCGTCTCTGTATGGAACTTCATCTCAATCTCCTTTAATTGAGGCATATTTTGTTTTATACACAACTTTCTTTTATAGGGTTTATAAAACCCTTTGACTTTTATGTTTATTCAAAAGGAATATTTTTTCTATGAAGTGTTTACTAAACGACAAAAGGGAATGTTTTTGTCATACGTATGCGGCGACAACGACTTCGCCGCCACTGTGACCATTTTTTGAGTTTCAGATTCCTCTACAAGACATACCATCTTTTTAAAAGAAAAATAAATACCATGTTTTACTTTTCTTTTATTTTGGTACTGAAAATGGTTTTCCTAATGTTTTTATATCAATGTGTTGTACTGATATTGTTGGTCGGAGTGGTTTACTCAAGAGGGGGGGGGAGGTGAATTGAGTACCAATTAAAATTTCTGTATTTAAAAACACTATCTTAAAGACCCCCAAATAAAATAATAAATTAAAATGTAGTGAATTTATATTAAAGTAGAGGTTCTGTTAGATTCTCAAGGGATTGATTAATTCCCAGTTAATCAATACAATAGTTTGTGATTATCTTTTGAAACTAACTTAATAATCTACACTTAACATAAACACTTGCTAATTTAATTATCAAAGTAACTTTAAAAACAGTATTAGTTTTAAAGTGATTAGCAGCGGAATAAAACTTTGAAATAGATGGAACAACAAATGTAACCAAGAGGTTCAGTCTCAAACCGAGTCTTAGTCCTCTCAAAAGTTTATATAAAAATTATCCACACCCTAGATCGGGGTTCAACAGTTTACAACTGTCCAGGTCCAAGACCTCCACCACTGTTATTCGTGGGAAACAGTACAACAGCAACCAGCTGTACAGGTCACACACGACCTCTACCACTGTTATTCGTGGGAAAGAATAGAATGCAAGAATTTGGTAAGGATTTACAAATCCTCCAGTTTAAGTACAGGAGACAGTGTATGTGTTAGATACAGCAGATAACACACACTGCTCGAAAAGAATAATAATAAATCACAAAACAAGAGATGTAGGGTTTAGAGATGGTTCTGGTGATTTCAGTGTAGCTCTGAACTCCTTTGGATTCGATCAGAAGTGAGTCTGAGTCCTCTTCTCGTTTCTGTTTGAGAAACAGAGTGTCGTATGCTCCAGGTTCACAGACAGTGAAAATGTAGTGGTTGAAGTTCTTTAGTGTTCTTCTTATATGCACAGAACACTTCTCGAGTATGCTTGATTGTCTATGAGCTTCTCTGTGTTCTTGATGGAACTGGTTTTTCTCTTGATTCTTCTTGTTCTTGTGTTTCTGGTATATTTCATCCACCACACTCTTCTCTTGTTGGGCAGCGTAGTCTTCTCGTATTTATCTCACGGGAAACAGGGGACAGAAAAGATTTCCTTTCTGCAGGTACGAGGTACGGGTTCCTGACATCTGACAACCTTTATAAGATATTTGAAAAATCATTAAAATGTACATGATATAACCGTTGGATAGATTAAATAAAGATAAGAAATAATTAAATTCAAACAGTGAGTTGAGTAATCGGTAGGTAATCAGCATCGGTAGCTTGGACATCGGTAGCTAAATTTCATTAGTTGCTTTGACTCTATCGGTGGCTCTATGCGTTGGTTGGTATATGCTTGTATCAGTGACTTTGTTTATCGGTAGCTCCATGCGTCGGTAGCTCCATGCGTCGATAGCTCCATGCGTCGGTAGCTTCATGCGTCGGTAGCTTCATGCGTCGGTAGCTCCATGCGTCGGTAGCTCCATGCGTCGGTATCGGTAGCTGTGAGTCTGTCAGTAGCTTCGTCCATCAGTGACTCTTATTCCATCGGTAGCTATCTATACTTACAACGGTAGCTCTATGTTTGTATCGGTAGCTGTCTGTAAGTCAGTAGCTTACATTTATAAGCACATCGGTAGCTCTGTGTTAAGTATATCGGTGACTCTGTCTGTCGGTAGACTAAGTCTATCGTTAGACTGGGTACCGACAGCTCTTTATCAGTAGCTATAGGCAGATTACTTATCTGTTTTATTAAGAACACATCCGATTGTGTTAGAATTAATTTATAACTTGTATGAACATGGATAAATGAGGATTAACATATTCCAAAGACTATTTTAAAAATTATTATTGGTTTGATCGCAGATTTGAAAGAATTAAAGTATAGATCAATGATACTTAAAAATATCATAGAGAATGAAAACATAATTGGGATTTTCAACACATATGAATACATGATTGAGATTATCAAAACAGGTGAGGTCAACAATCTCCCCCTTTTTGATAATCACAATTTATGATATGGGCATTTAACATAGTGAAAATATAATAGTAAAGAGTATAATATTGAATTCAATTTTCTCAGAGAAAACAGCATCAGAGATAATAGAAATAGTATGATATAGACATAAGTTATCATAGGTAACAATCATAAAGTACCGAAGGTAAAAATAAACATAATAATATCAGAGATAAAATTGAAAAGAAGGTTATTTTTCTCCATTGAAAATATTTCTCATTCTCTCATTTTGTTCTCCCCCTTTGTGATAATCAAAAAGTGGGAAAGCATATATATGAGACAAATAAAACATGAGAAGTAAAAAGAGTTCCACTATATTAGAGCAGTCAGAAAGTACGGAAACAGAATACAAATGAATTCCTATCAAAAATCCTGGCCACTGGATCAATCCACATCTTCCACGTGAGATTTTCCTTTGGGATCAGAAGAAGGTTCAGGTGGTGAGGATGCATGTGATGGTTTTGGAATGCCAGAAATGATCAAAGGAGGCTGAGATACTGACACAGAGTCAGGCCTGTAGGTTGAAGATCTTTGAGTGATCATTGGTGAGAGGCTTCGAATAGCTTGAGCAGGAGTCAGCTGGACTGTGGAAGCAGCTGAGGCAGAATAAGGCAAAGCAGGAGGTACGATGACTGGTCTGGCATCAACATGCAAGAAGGGCAGCAACAAATTTCTAAAATCCATAATAATTCCTCCTCCTCTTTCCATAGAAGAGATGAAATCATCTTTGTTCTCCATGAATTTCTCCAAGGCAGGAGTCAATTGTCTTAGTTTTCTCACTTGTTCTATAAAAGCTTGAGTTACTGGAGGTAGCTTCATGTTTTCCAACATCAGCTTGAAGTGGTGATCGAGTTGATGCTTGGTGAAAATTCTGGTGAAGTAGTAGTCCACATTGCTCTTTATGGCTTCCTGAGAGGCAGAGGCTTCTATCATATAATATTGAACAATCTTCATTATTTCTCTAGCTGAATATCTTGTAGAAAGCACCACTCGGCTCAACTCTGATGAGTCCACAAAGCCACTGGTTGAAATAGAACCAATCTCCTCCTTCAACATTGCTCGAACTAGATTCAGGTCAACTAATAGTTTGGATGTGAGAGGGCCAAGAGGGAAGGAAACAGTTTCTTTGAAACTCTTAGACAAACCACTGATTAGGCTTTGAACATGAGAGTCCTGTAATTGAATGTGATCCTTCACTGAGGTTTTGAAACTTTCAAACACCGAGACAAACTGGCTTACTACACTCTTCACATAAGCTAGGTCCTTGTCATCTTGAGACTTGGAGCTCATATATGAATCCAAAGCAGCAACTGATGTCTTGAGAGCTTCAAGATCTGCTTCGATTCTAGAAGACTGAGTCTGGCACTCTTTCACTTCTTCCATAAGCTCAGACACAAAAGAAGATAAATTACAAGCCAGAGATAGCTCGAAGGATCTCTCTAACATTTTCATTTCTTCGTTAAAGCTTTGCTTCATCTCAGCAACTGATACACTGAATGATTCTTTCAGCTCATTCTTCATGGATTCAAGATCAGATTTAGAGACAAAATCATTAGGGACAACTGCAGCAGATCCCCTTGCTGAGGCCAAACTAACTACAGAATCAGTCATTATTGAATGAATTGAGGATGCAAGGGAGGTTTCCATTAACTTCACTTCTTCAACAAAACTGGTTTTGAGGTCCTCTTTCAGCTTATTCAGATCATGAAATCTAACCACATTATCGGGCAACAACTCAGAAGCAAGATCATAATTGGTCTTCGGTCTATTCACAGACGTCTCATTATCTGAATCCGGATAATCCAATCCACAGACTATAAACCCTGGGTCTTCTACCCAGTCTACAAACTCAACAGCTACTGTAACATTTCCAAGAACAGATTGATGCTCCCCCTCAATGGGTGCATTCTCATGTATCACAACAGCATTCAGTGCTGGATTCTCTTCATCAGAATCTTCTACTACAAGTTCCATCGGTGCAGCATCTAGAAGATCTTATGATACAGGTACAACTTCTTCTGTATCTCTTTATACTTCAGCAGTCGGCATAGCTGAGTTTCCAATCAAAGGACTCATACTTAAACTACCAGAAGCAGACGATTCAGATATATTCTCCTTTTCCTCTTCTTCTTGGTGAGGTACAGACTGGTCTTCCTCATAAGTAGACAAAATTTCCTCTACCTTTCCTTTCGTAGAATAAACCAATTCTGCAACAGGACTTGGGGGCAAGTCTGGATCTCCTCCAACATCCATGGGAGTTTCTTCTTCTTCTTCCGTTTCTTCTTCTGTTTCATTACTATAAACAGGTTCCTCTTCATCAGGTCTCAGACTCGGATCTCTCATATCCTTTGGTCTTGAGGGATGATCCACAGGATTAAACTTATCATATATCTTCTGATCATCACTGACCCATTCTCCCTTCCATGGGTTCCAGTTAATTTTCATGTACTTACAAACAGTCGAGGTGATGCAGAAATTATTCCTGACTACAACTGTCTCATCCTGAGAATCAGCTATTCCTTTCACTTTTATCATTACTGAAATCAGCTTGGCAAAGAATAAAGCATTAGTCTTTGACTTTGGTCTAATCATGTCTTCCATTTGAAGCATTAAAAATCTGCACAGATTTATTTTCACACCATGTCTTAGCAGATGAAGAAGATAGATATCTTGATATCTCAGATTTGCAAAATCTCCTCGCCTTGGTATCAACACATGCTGATCAAACTTGAAGAGCAGTCGATTCTCTCCATCCATTTCAGTAGCAACCACTTTCCTTTGATTCCCATTACCGGTCAGCTCTTTTAAGGCGGTTTCATAATCAATGATGTCACTACTAGGTGGCATTTCTCTTGATACATACCCAGAGACACCTTCATGGGGTACTTTTAAACACTCATCCCACTCTATTGAAGAAAAATACATCTCTTTTCCAGTTAAAAAAGAGCTTACCCGATTCTCATTTTCAGACTTCTCGAAGGTTACAAACTCGTAGAACTGTTTTACCAACTTCGGGTAGTATGGGCCATTGTTATTCAAGAAACAATCCACCCATTTCTGGTCCTCCAGATTCTCGAGTACTAACGATTTGCTAGGCAGTAGCCATTCCACGCACAGTTCCTTCTCGATTACTATGTCTCTATTCTGCAAGTGAGGATTCACTGGTCACCTTCCCGATCTAGTTCTGACTTCACTAACACTGGATTTATGCTGTGTCTTCTGCTTCATAGCTTTTGGTTCTACACTTTCATCTCTGACGGTAGGAAGCTTAGTTTTTCCCATCGCGGGTTTAGGGTTCTTGGCCGATTTGGGAGCTAAGGTTCGAAGGTGAGAGATTTTGAGCTCGGTGAGGTAAGAAGTGGCTTAGACTAAGTTTTATCATTTAGGAATTCCAAATAAACGAATAAAATAGAGTAAGATAAAATAAAATAAAACAATTCATATTCTTGGAGGCCGACAGATGTTTTAGAAAACATTGCATCAGTGTGAGTTAGTCATCGGTGAAAAAAAAATCGGTGAGAATTGTACATCGGTGAGAATTTTACATCGGTAAGGATTTCACATTGGTGAGAATTTCACATCGGTGAAGATTTTCACATCGGTGAGAATTTCACATCAGTGAGGATTTTCACATCGGTGAGAATTTCACATCAGTGAGGATTTTCACATTGGTGAGAATTTCACATTCCCAATTCGTGTCTTATGTAACTTAGCCTATCCGAACTTAAAGGTTTAGTGAAAATATCAGCCAATTGATGTTCAGTGCCAATAAATTCAAGAGAAATATCACCTTTTTGATAGTGATCTCTTAGGAAATGGTGTCTTACATCTATGTGTTTGGTTATAGAGTGAGATACAGGCTTCTTAGAGATGTTTATTGCACTGGTGTTATCACAGTTGATTGAAACATGTTTAAAAACATATCCATAGTCCAAAAGAGTGTGTTTCATCCACAGAATTTCTGCACAGCAACTACCAGCAGCTATATATTCTTCTTCGGCAGTAGATAATGCAACTGAGTTCTGTTTCTTACTACACCAAGAAACTAAGGATTTTCCAAGCAAATGACATGTTCCTGATGTTCTTTTTTCTGTATAACTTACAACCAGTAAAGTCAGCATCTGAATAACTCATTAACTCAAAGGATTGTCCTTTTGGGTAAAACAAACCTATGTTAACCGTGTGTTTGAGATATTTGAAAATTCTTTTAACAGCAAGAAAATGAGATTCTTTTGGATTAGCTTGAAATCTAGCACACATACACACACTAAACATAATATCAGGTCGACTAGCAGAAAGATAAAGTAAACTACCAATCACACCTCTGTAATTTGTTTGATCAACTGGTTTCCCAGTTTCATCTGCGTCCAATTTACAGGTAGTACTCATAGGAGTTTCACTTTCCTTGATACTATCCAGACCAAAACGTTTTAAAAGATCCTTTGTATATTTACTTTGATTCAAAATAATACCATTTTCATTTTGAAATACTTGATATCCAAGAAAGTACTTAAGCTCTCCCATTAAGCTCATTTCAAATTAATTTTGCATTCTTTTTGAAAAATCAGTACATAAAGAGTGTTTAGAAGATCCAAAAATAATATCATCAACATATATTTGTACAACTAAAACATCTTTAGAAATTCTTTTAATGAAAAGAGTTGGATTAGCAATCCCTTTAGTAAAACCTTTTGAAATAAGGAAATTGCTATGTCTATCATACCAAGCTCTTGGAGCTTGTTTTAAACCATACAAAGCTTTAGAAAGTTTAAAAACTTGATTTGGAAAATGGGGGTTAGTAAATCCAGGTGGTTGTTCTACAAAAACATCTTCAATTATAAAACCATTTAGAAATGCACTTTTCACATCCATTTGATATAACTTGAAATCCATATGTGCAGCATATGCAAGTAAGATCCTAATGGCTTCTAGTCTAGCTACAGGTGCAAAAGTTTCCTCAAAGTCTATACCTTCTTCTTGACTATATCCTTGTGCAACTAGTCTAGCTTTGTTTCTAACTATATTTCCAGATTCATCTACTTTATTTCTAAAATCCCATTTTGTGCCTATTTTCAAGGTGTCCTTAGGTCTGTCAACTAATTACCAGACTTTGTTTCTTTCAAACTGATTTAATTCTTCCAACATAGACATTACCCAGAATTCATCATTGATAGCATCATTGATATTTTTGGGTTCTAGCTGTGAAAGAAAAGCTTGATGTTCAACCTGGTTTCTTAGAGAAGCTCTAGTTTGTGTTCCTCTATCAAGATTACCAACAACAGCTTCTAAAGGATGATTCTTTAGAATCCTCGTTGATCTGGTAAAGGTTGGACTAGAAATTTCAGGTTCATCTATAGGTTCGGGTTCAACAGAAGCAGATTCTGGAAAAAGTCCAGAACTGGATGTTTTGATAATAGGTTCTTTAGATTTATCATTAATGTCAAGAATAGATAAGTCTTCTTCAATATTTTCAAGAGAGGTTTTAGACTCATGTGGATCAGTTTCATCAAACTTGATGTGAACAGATTCTTCCACACATTTAGTTTTCTTATTGAATACTCTATAGGCATTACTTGAAATAGAGTAACCCAGAAAAATTCTTTCATCACTTTTGGAAGCAAACTTGTCCAGATTATCTTTAGTATTCAGAATAAATACTTTACAACCAAAAACTTTAAAGTAATTACATTAGGTTTTCTATTGTTCCACAATTCATAAGGGGTTTTTTTAAGAACAGGTCTAATTAAGACTCTATTAATGACATAACAAGCTGTATTTACAGCTTCAACCCAAAAATAAATAGGCAGGTCATATTCACTGAGCATGGTTCTAGCAATTTCTTGAAGGGTTCGGTTTCTTCTTTCTACTACACCATTCTGTTGGGGTGTTCTAGGGGAAGAAAAGTTATGAGTATAGCCATTGTGTGAGCAATAAGATTCAAAATCTTGATTTTCAATCTCACGACCATGATCACTTCTCAATGTTTTAATCTTAAGTCCACTAAGGTTCTCTACAGATTTGGAGTATTTAACAAAAGAAGAACAAGCGTCACTTTTGTGAGCTAGAAAATATACCCAAGTATATCTAGAAAAATAATCTACAAGAACATAAACATAGTGCTTCCCATTTAAACTAGAAACTCTTGATGGTCCAAACAAATCCATGTGAACCAATTCAATTGGTTGAGAAGTCGAAACTTCTTTCTTTGATTTAAAAGAAAATTTTTGTTGTTTTCCCTTTTGACAGGGGTTACACACTCTATCATTTGGGAATTCTAATTTAGGTAGGTCTCTAACTAGGTTTTTTCTAGAGAGTTTTCTAAGTGAGTGAATGTTGCAATGTCCCAATCTTCTGTGCCATAGCCAAGATTTTTTATGAAAAGCATTCAAACAAGTAATATTCTGCTTAGCTAAAGAATTCATATTAACAGCATAAACATTTTCATTTCTTAAGGAATAAAATACCAAAACATTCTTAGAATTAAAAACTTTACAGGAATCATTTTCAAATTTAACATGAAAACCATCATCACATAACTGAGAAATACTTAATAAATTGTATTTAAGGCCATCAACAAATAAAACTTTAGAAATCAAAATTGAATCAGTGTTAGCAATCTGGCCTAGGCCGATGATTTTCCCTCTTGAATTATCACCAAAGGTGACAAAGCCTCCATCAACTTTTATTAAACTATTAAAACAAGAGAAGTCTCCTGACATATGTCTTGAACATCCACTGTCCAAATACCAGGTCTCATTATAGGAGCTCTTTAAGAAAGTTCCCTACAAAACAGATTCAGATGGGAGATGATTTTGGTACCCAGATTTTCTTGGGTCCAGATAGGTTAGCCAATAAAACATTAGGTACCCATATTTGTCTAATGGGTCTCATATAATTTTTAGAATTGACATGATTTGAAAGATAAACTTTATTAGATCCATAGCTATGTATATAACTGGTTGAAGCATATGAAGTTAAAGAATTACCTTCATTCTGTCCAGATTTAGAAATGAATCTAGTTTTGGCAATTTTCCTTTGTCCAGGTTGGTATCCTATACCAGTAGTATATTTAGGTGCTATTTGCTTTCCTTGCGTCTGTGTTAGTGTATTTTTTCCATTGGTGAACTTCTCTATGTCTTTCTTGAGTTTCTCATTAGATAGTTTCAGTTCAGTTTTTTCTTTTAACAGTTGATCATTTTTCTCTTTTTCAATAGTGAGTTCGGTTTTAACTGTAGTGGTGAGAGCATGCTGTTTCTTTAATGACTTGTATTTATTCTTAAGTTCATTACATGTCTCTTCCAGCATATCACAGTACTCAAACAATTCATTTTTAGACATTGTTCCAGAATCAGAATCAGATTCTGCATTATCTCCAGAGTAATAATTTAAAGTAGGAGTTTCAGCAGTTACCTGAGAAGTGTTTATCATAAAGCACATATTTGCATTATTTTTGTGTTCAGTTTCAGAGCTTTCAGATTCAGTAGAGCTATCCTCAGAAGCACTCCAAGTATCCTTCATGGCTTTCTTAAACTTATTGTCCTTATATTCATATTTCTTTTTATACTTCAGCTTTGGAGAGTCGGCTTTAATGTGTCCTTTTCTCTTTCACTCATAACAGACAACATCATCTGATTTGTCATTCTTCTTCCAATCCTTTTTCCATTTACCTTGGTGATTACCCTTATAATTTGTTTTTCTGAAAAACTTCTTTTTCCTATAAAATTTCTTAAATCTTCTAGAAATGTGAACCATCTCAGCATCACTGTCAGAATCACTTTCACTGTCTTCACAGCTTGAACATTCAACTACATCTTGAAGCTTTTCTTTGTCCTTATTCATTGAAGTTGAGGATTTGAAAGCGACATAATTTCTTGGAGGTTCATTTTCTTCCTCTTTATACACTTTAAGCTCTTCTTCAATCATCATCAGCTTGCCAATTAGTTCCTTGACAGGTAGAGCAGCAATGTCACATGATTCTCTGATTGAGACAGATGTGCCCCCCATCTATCAGGTAGACATCTCAAAATTCTCATAATTTGTTCCTTCGATGAGACATCCTTTCCCAGCGAGATCATTGTATTGAAAATTTCATTGAACCTGAGATACATGTCAGAAATGGGTTCGTCAGGCTTCATTTTAAAATTATCATACTTGATAGTATAAGTGTTCAATCTCATTTCTTTAACATTCGCTGTTCCTTCATGAGAAACAGCTAAGGTATCCCAAATTTCATATGCAGTTTTACAAGAAGAAATTCTATTAAACTCTCCATATCCTAGAGCACAGTACAAGGCATTCATAGCTTTACAGTTGTTATTGTAAGCATTATTTATAGTTTCATCCCAAGTAGATCTAGCAGTAGTGGGAATTTTGTATTCTGATTCAATAGCAGTCCAAATATCCAAACCTATTCTTTCTAGATGAATTTTCATTTTCAGTTTCCACTGAGCATAATTAGTTCCATTGAAGAAAGGTGGCCGATTAGTAGCAGCACCCTCAAGTCTATTGTCCATGATGAGAAAATTTTAAAGAGATAAAAATTTAGATATAACAGAAATTTTAAGACCTTTAAAATACAACTAAAATCACAGTTCAAAAGCAGAGTACTTTTAGAGAGTATTTTCAACCCTTTGATACCAAGTGTTTGTCGGAGTGGTTTACTCAAGAGGGGGGGTGAATTGAGTACCAATTAAAATTTCTGTATTTAAAAACACTGTCTTAAAGACCCCCAAATAAAATAATAAATTAAACTGTAGTGAATTTATATTAAAGTAGAGGTTCTGTTAGATTCTCAAGGGATTGATTAATTCCCAGTTAATCAATACAAGAGTGTGTGATTATCTTTTGAAACTAACTTACTAATCTACACTTAACATAAACACTTGCTAATTTAATTATCAAAGTAACTTTAAAAACAATATTAGTTTTAAAGTGATTAGCAGCGGAATAAAACTTTGAAAGAGATGGCACAACAAATGTAACCAAGAGGTTAAGTCTCAAGCCGAGACTTAGTCCTCTCAAAAGTTTATATAAAAATGATCCACACCCTGGATCGGGGTTCAAAAGTTTACAACTGTCCAGGTCCAAGACCTCCACCACTGTTATTCGTGGGAAACAGTACAACAACAACCAGCTGTCCAGGTCACACACGACCTCTACCACTGTTATTCGTGGGAAATAATAGAATACAAGAATTTGGTATGGATTTACAAATCCTCCAGTTTAAGTACAGAAGACAATGTATGTGTTAGATACAGCAGATAACACACACTGCTCGAAAAGAATAATAATAAATCACAGAACAAGAGATGTAGGGTTTAGAGATGGTTCTGGTGATTTCAGTGTAGCTCTGAACTCCTTTGGATTCGATCAGAAGTGAGTCTGAGTCCTCTTCTCGTTTCTGTTTGAGAAACAGAGTGTCGTATGCTCCAGGTTCACAGATAGTGAAAATGTAGTGGTTGAAGTTCTTCAGTGTTCTTCTTATATGCACAGAACACTTCTCGAGTATGCTTGATTGTCTATGAGCTTCTCTGTGTTCTTGATGGAACTGGTTTTGCTCTTGATTCTTCTTGTTCTTGTGTTTCTGGTATATTTCATCCACCACACACTTCTCTTGTTGGGAAGCGTAGTCTTCTCGTATTTATCTCACGGGCAACAGGGGACAAAAAAGATTTCCTTTCTGCAGGTATGAGGTACGGTGTCCTGACATCCGACAACCTTTATCAGATATTTGACAAATCATTAAAATGTACATGATATGACCGTTGGATAGATTAAATAAAGATAGGAAATAAAGAAATTCAAACAGTGAGTTGAGTGATCGGTAGGTAATCAGCATCGGTAGCTTGGACATCGGTAGCTCAATTTTATTAGTTGCTTTGACTCTATCAGTGGCTCTATGCGTCGGTTGGTATATGCTTGTATCGGTGACTTTGTTTATCGATAGCTCCATGCGTCGGTAGCTCCATGCGTCGGTAGCTCCATGCGTCAGTAGCTTCATGTGTCGGTAGCTTAATGCGTCGGTAGCTCCATGCGTCGGTAGCTCCATGCGTCGGTATCGGTAGCGGTGAGTCTGTCAGTAGCTTCGTCCATCGGTGACTCTTATTCCATCGGTAGCTATTTATACTTACACTGGTAGCTCTATGTTTGTATCGGTAGCTGTCTGTAAGTCAGTAGCATACATTTATAAGCACATCGGTAGCTCTGTGTTAAGTATATCGGTGACTCTGTCTGTCGGTATACTAAGTCTATCGATAGACTGGGTACCGGTAGCTCTTTATCAGTAGCTATAGGCAGATTACTTATCTGTTTTATGCAGAACACATCCGATTGTGTTAGAATTAATTTATAACTTGTATGAACATGGATAAATGAGGATTAACATATTCCAAAGACTATTTTAAAAATTATTATTGGTTTGATCACAGATTTGAAGGAATTAAAGTATAGATCAATGATACTTAAAAATATCATAGAGAATGAAAACATAATTGGGATTTTCAACACATATGAATACATGATTGAGATTATCAAAACAGGTGAGGTCAACAGATATCATGTTATTGAAAGGTGTAAATGTTATGTTTCCTTTATGCATGTTTTATGTGATAAGATTATGTTATGGTTCTTGAGAATTGTTATGAAGACAGGTGGTTCCGTGATAAACTAAGGGCGGGTGAGCCCGATAAAGATCTCCAATGCACTGGGTAAGGCGAAGGAGTGAAACATTAAGGTTTCTCTGAAGAGATTTAGGGAATATACTGTGGTGGGTATTCCAAACGTAACCAAGAGGGTTACTCCCTACGTATGAATGGTATGAATTCCTCAAGTTACCTTTATGTCATATGATTTCTAAGTTTTATTAATGATTTGATGAGGTATGTTAAAGTGCTTATGTTTTATGGGTAAAGTATGATTTCATTCTTATGTATATATTTACCCATGTTTCCTTTCCATATATTTATATCCCTTACTGAGAATTTTATGCTCATCCCAAGTTTTTGAAATGTTTTTCACAGGTCAATAGAAAGGTACATGATATGATGATAGTGTCAAGGAAGTGTCAATAAAGAATCCATGTTTTATTTTAAATATGTTTCCATTGATGGGAAAAATGAATCCTATCTTTTATGTAACCACTTTGTTTAAATGTGGAATGTAATGCATGTTTTATGATCAAATTCTCTAAAAATCTAAACCTGAAAAGATCCTCAAGGTGTAATCTTGTAATAACACAAGATTAAGTAAGGTTTAAGGCTGGGGCCTTATATATAGTGCATGATCCTCTATTTTTAGGATCATGTTATCATACCCATTTGATAATGAATATACTATTGTATCTCCCTTTATTACCCTTAATGATCATCTTATATCACCCCTTTTTTATGATTCTTCCCCCTTGGTTATGATGATATTTATTATTCTTGATGTTTCTAAGAATATTTCTTGTAATTAATAACCTAGTGAGAGATGATGACTCTCATTTTTGTAACAGTGCCTATGTTTCCATGTCTCAAACTTTTCTAGACTAGTACATTCTCTTAAATTTTTTTGTATACTATTTTATGTATTCCAAAAATGTTATGTAATTTTAATGTATTAAAATAGAGGGTTACAATAGTTTTACCCCCTTAAAATTAATTTCACCCCCAAAATTCATCACTCAGGTAAAAAGAATGGGGATACTTTTTCTTTATCATATCCTCATGTTACCATATAGGTTCCTCTTACTAGTGATTTATCCAGAAAACATTTTCAAGGTGAGTGGTAATGTTTCATAGAACATTATATGATTGGTTGATAATTTTTACTCGTTTTTCTTCATAAGAATGATCCTTCTCCAGTAGTACAACATATGATTTAAGTTTATGCAAAGGGTTAGGTCTGTACTTAGGAGATTTATATGGAACACATCAAGAGTTTAGAGAGATTTGGAGGAAGTGAGAAGCGATAGGATACTATCTCGATGTGATCCAGAATCTCCATGGGATTGGTATTCATAGGGACTAGATTCCCTTTCTTTTTAAAAATCATAACATTTTTCCATGGTGAGATTCATAGAAACACATTTTCACCAACTTAAAATTATGGATCATTTCATTGGTTATCAGCATAACATTGTTTTTTATTTTGATCAACCTTGATATGCTGCTAGATGTTTCTATCCTTCTCCATTATTTCTTCAGTGATATCAGGCCCCAACATTCATTCACTAACCTCATCCCATCACTTTGGAACTCTAAATTTCTTCTGAAAGAGGGATTCATAAATATCCATCTAAATTCATGAGTGAAATCAAACATTGTATTAATACTCAAATAGAGGAAGGTGTTGATCCCAACCCCCTTTTAAATTTAGATAAAATGATCTAAACATATCCTCTAGGGTTTGAATTATTCTTTCAGATTGACCATCTTACTGAGTATGATATGTAGTGGTAAAACTAAATTCTATATCATGTGATTGATTTAGACACTGTAAGAACATTATGTTGAACCTATGGTTCTAATATAATATAATAAAACGTGGTGCTCAATGAAACCATACAACATCCTTAATATGTGCCTTTGAAAGATGATCTAGAGATAATAATTTTTTATATTAATAATGTGTGTTTAATTATAAAGTTGATCAAATAAAACCCTTACAACATTAGACCCTTTAAAGGTATTGGTAGTCCAATGACCAAATCCATTGTGATGTTCTCCAAATTCCCTTCTGGTTTGGGTAATGGATCAACATCCCCTTAGACTTTTCTCCTTCATCTTTAAATTGTTGTCATAAAAGAACCAAGATATAAACTCTATTATATCTCTCTTCATTCCATCCCACTATATGAATTCATTCAAGTCCCTATACATCTTCATACTTCCATGATTAATAGAGAATGAAAAACTATGAGTTTAATCTAATTGATCCATCTTCAAATATGTTATGGAAATAAAATACACAGTTTTTGAACGAAACCATTCAATTCGGATTGATGTTAAACTAAATATAATTTTGACCATTCTTTTGAAGATTTTAATCTTCCTTTCATGCCTCTTTAATATTAACTTGGATAGAGGGTTGAACATTCTATTGAGAAAGATAATATTGGTCCCTTTCCTTTATGATTTACTGATTCATCCTTTGAAAAACAAATTATTGTACCTTTTGTGATCCTCAACATGGATGAGCTATCATTGTCCTTCTGACTCAAATAATTGGCCACCATATTTGGTTTTGCAGTGTGATAATGTATTCAGTAGTCATAATCCTTTATCAACTATAACCATCTTCTCTAGCGCATATTTTACTCCTTATGTATGATTATATTTTCAGACTTTTATGATCATTATATATGTGACACTTTTGTCCCTAAATATAATTAACCAATATATTTAATGAAAAAAAACACCACTTCTGACTCTAAATCTTGAGTTGGGCAATTTTATTGATGAAACTTTACCTGATGTGAGGCATAAAAAATAATTAGGTTATTTTTTATAATAACACAAACAAATCCATTATTTTGAAAATATCTATAGATTACAAACCCTTATCCACTATAGGGTAATGTAATCACATGTTCAATAAATAACCTTCTATTTAGTTCCTTGAAATCTTACTCACATTCATCTATCTAATGGAAAATCACACCCTTCTGAGTTGACATGTTAATAGGATTTTATAGTCATGATAAATTCTCCACAAACATTAAATAATATTTATATTAGCCAAGTAAACTATAAATCTTAGTCATTGTGGTTAGTCTAGGACAACATTAAATAGCCTATATCTTTAATGGATCTACTGTTATACATTCTATTGAAATTATAAAACCTAAAAATGAACTCTTTTGGGGAAAAAATCAATCTTTTATATTTTTCATATAGTTTCTCCTTCCTTAAAGTATTTTGTACAATTTTCAAGTGATCTTAATGTCATTTCTTGATCATTGAAAAGATATGAATATCATCTATAAATACTACAAATAACATATCAATTTAATATCTAAATACTCTATTCATTAATCCAATGATGATCGAAGGGGAATTTGTAAGACCTAAAGGAATCCCAATATATTTATATTTTAAATACCTTATAAAGAATGTTTTCTTGGGTATATCCTCCTTATCGGACCTCAATTGATGATATCTATAATGATGGTCAATAATGGATATGTATATAGGTCTATGAATTTGATCAAACAAGTAATCTATATTGGGATGATGATGCTTGTTCATTAATGTGAGATTTTTCAACTCCATATAATTAATATAGAGCTCCATTGATGTATCTTTCTTTATCAAAAAAGAACATGTGCACCCCATGGTGAAAAACATGGACTAATTAATTCCTTATGGAAGTTTTTTTGGAGTGTCATATTTATATCATGAAACACATTCAAGGATATTCTATAAGGGGTGAATGAAATTGTTGTGGAATAAGGTATGAGATCAATTTATAACACCACATCATGTTTTGAGGAAATTCGAAGAAATACTTTCATATATACATAAAAAACCCAAAAAGTAGGTATATAATCAATGTTGATTTTATCCCAATCATTTGAGATAAAAAAACCTTTTAAATGGTAATTAAGACACATACATAGTCTATAGTCTCTATAATAATTTCATACTAATAATCACATTGATGGATGATCATACAAGGATTTGAAATATAAATCATAACCTATCTTCCATGATAATTAATTTTGGATTTAGGTTAAGAAAGCCAATATATGCCCATGACAACATCAAAGTAAACCATGGAAGAATGAAAAGATTTTCAAGAAGCACATTCCCACAAACTTCTACGAGAGAGGAATCATAGACATGGGATGAAATCATCGTACCATAGAGGTTTGCACTACTAATTCCAAAACTAATTATCTCATTGGATTCTTAACACCCTTATAAAATTCATCATATATGAGTGAGTTTGTAAATCTATAATAAAATATGACATTAGAAAATCTAAAATTTATGGTATGTGTACCTTTCATCAGTCATTATCACACAACTCCTCAAAAATAATGATTTCATGAGATTTTAAATTTTACCTCGGATTAAGAGGTTGTTGAAATGGTAAAGACCCAGATTTTTTGTGGAAATTTTTTTCTTAAATTCATGATATTTTTACCAGTCCGTTAAAATTTACGACGGTTGATTACGAAGCCCGGTGTGCCCGAAATCAATTTTTGTATTTTTGTTCGGGTGCGTTCAGTAAATGTACCAGCGGGATTTTATAGCTTTTGAACCACTGCACACAACTGAAATCCGAGGGCACCGTTGAACTCGCAGCGTCAGTAATTTCTTAGTTAGACCTTCACCGCAGTTGCGTTCTGTCGAGAATGGAAGATATTTTTTGGGGTTTTTAAATAAAATTAAACAAAAATGAGGTGTTCTTATTTTTATTTAGTGGTGGTTAAAACCTTCATATAGAGGTTATATTTGGGGCACACCCATACATAACCTCCCTTGGGAGGATATTATTTGGTGGTGTTGACCTGAATTTTAACACCTATTGCAATCAAAATAGTGGGCCCCACATGGGATTCAAACCCCCCTTTAACCCCCCATTTATGTTGGATGAAAACTATTCACCTTCCCCCATTGTTTTAAATGTTCCTACTCCATCAATTAATTTATTTAAACCTTTCAATTAATTAATTTAATCCATTTAAATTCATTCCAACCATTATAATAGAGAATATGATATTATTTTATTTTGGTTGGCCTAATCATTTGGATGGAGCTTGGTGAAGGAGGAGAACCCTCCAAAGAAGAAAACGAAGAACGCCATATTTGACTTCATCACCTGCGAACACTTTCTGATGCAAAAGCTTGATATTTGGAAGTTCGTGACGAACACGACAAACAACGAATCGATGCCCGCCTTTTACCGCGACTCCATCAACAATCGTCGACAAGTGAGGTAGGGGACATTTTGATTGAATTAAATCCCCATTCTTCATCATTTATTGTGCTTTAATGTTTTCCAATTGTTATCACCTAACGCGGATGGAGCGGGCTGAAAAAACACGGCCCGATGTCCGTCTGTTGGTTCTTGATTGGTTGACGGTGGCAGTGGTGAAATAGTGCCACCGGAGGAATGGGCAGTGGCTGACGGGCTGCGACCGTATACGCAGGGACCAGCAACGTGCCTTCCGCGCAAGAAACCCGCATTGCATTTTCCACAGGGTCTCCGGAGCCGTGCGGAGAGCTGGGCCGCAGCCACTATGGGCCACGACGGTGCCAGAGGGGCACGGTGTCGTTGCGTAGCGCCAGTGGTGCAGAATCGCGGCTAGGGCGGGCTGTGGCAGAGGGGCACAGCGCCGTCGCGCGACACCAGTGGGCGGAATTGGTTGGTCTCTTGGCCAGCAGGATATGGCGAGACCCCTCAAGTCCCGCGGCTTACCTGAACAGGTGACAAGCACCGGTTCTGAGAAGAAGGAAGGGGGTGTAACCCCCCCCCCCCCCACGCGCAGCCAGCCACCAGCTGGCCACGTGGGCCACCTTTGGCTGGGCCGCCCCCTCAGGCCAGGCCATTTCTTTGGACTGGGTTGGACCGCATTAGTCCGACTGGGTCGGTCCGAACCTAGACATGTTTATCCAATTTACACAATTTCACCCCTATCTTGTGATACTAGTGTCTGATTGACAAACAGCCTACGACCATTGAAGGCTTGGAACGAGACGGTTCTTTTGGCATACCCCAGCTGAGGTTTGGATGTATTTAGGGTACGTCCGGGTTGGATTGAACCTAAATTCAACCAGGCCCTTGGAGCAGAAAGGCCAATAACTCACATACCGGGCATCCAATTGACGCACCGTCTATCACATTGAGTTCCTTATGATGAGATGAAACTACGAGATACATAAACTATAGATATCGTGAAATTTGATGTACCGACGCTTCGCTCGAGGAGTGAACCCCCCCAGAATCGAGCGTGTTGTGTGAAGGAACCCTATGGATGGCTGGGAAAGAGATGATAGGATCCTACGTGGACCTACTACTATACCAGGATTCCTCCATGGGTTTAACAGAAAAGATACTAGACCTAGATCCTTCGTGGGTTCGATAGTGACGACTTTTGTATCGAGATCCCATGTAGGATCGACAGCTATGACAGAATGTTGTATTAGGTTTCTATGGATAACTGTCGTTCGACAGTAAAAGATGAACCAGTGGCTGATAGTGAGGTGGAGGTTGGAGACAGATCATACGGAGGTCAGCGCTCAGCGATCCTGTGTGGGTCAGCACATATAGATCCTGTGTTGGTCATATCTTGTGTGGGTCAGCGCTCAGCGTTCCTATGTGGGTTAGCGCATACTGATCCTATGTTGGTCAGATCCGGTGTGGGTTAGGGCTCATCGATCATATGTGGGTCACACATAACGATCTTGTGTGGGTCAGATCCTGTGTGGTTCAGTGCTCAGCAATCCTATGTGGGTCATCGCATACTGATCCTGTGTGGGTCATTGCGGGGGTTAATACCTATCGATCCTTTGTGGGTCAGACTCTGTATGGCCAGAAGCAGTGCCTCTTGACAGAATAAAATGATCTAGCTTCATGACTAATAATGTGTACTTCTATACTTCACTAAAATCCTGGTGTGAGGTAATTCTTTACCTTCATGTTCACCTCATGTATGAGATGTTTACTCATGACAACTTAGGTATATGTTTGGTATTATACCTAAACAAGGGAGGATGTTTCTTTGTGGATGTCTCCTCGTTTATGTTTTGTGGTGAAGCCCACATGGATTTCTTCTGTGAGCTGTACCTATGGGCTACACCATGTAATGTAGTTTCTTCGTTGAGTGTTTTTACACATGTGGAATGGAATGTGGTTGAGCTCAAGAGTTGGAGACGATTTGTGATTGGTAACTTAGGTATATGTATGGGCACATACCCATGTAAGGATGGTTGATACTTTGTGATTGTATCTTACTACTGTGGTTTATTCTTAGTGTATTCTGGGAGACCTATGAGGGTCTCGAGATCCCTTACTGAGTATTGTTATACCTACCCCTGCATGAGCTATGCCTACACCTCGTTGTGTTGGTTGTAGATGACAGGCATCGCCGATTGGGGCATAGAGTAGCATAATTGGACTTTACCTGGAGGTGGACCACTTGGAGAGATGTACACGGAGTGGACATATGGACATGGGGTGTATAGGTGTCCATCTATACCCCCTTTTCAGGTGGTAATTCCAGATGACGTCCCAGTATCTCCTTTACTTGTTTTCTTCAGTTTAACTAGTTTTTTAGTTGTATTGTTATTTACTGTTGGGCGTGTATTTCAGGCCCCTTTACATTCAATAGAATCTTTTGTATATAGTTTTACTTAATGTTTTACTTCTAGTTGCGTAATCTGTTTTGTTTTTTTACTGTTATAAAGGAAATGCATTCCCAGTATAGGGATTTACGCCTTTGGTGCTAGTTGCCAGCCCTTGGCCAAAGAAAGGCGTGTTTGGGGTAGTGATGATATAGGCCCCGGGGGACGTGTCATGACAAATTGGTATCATATGAGTCAGTTCTACTGTAGATCATAGGTCTTTGATCATTATTTTATGTAAGGAAATAGTGTTAAGGGTACTGAGTGCAGTTTTCAGTTTCGGGAGTCCAGTGTTGGTGTGGAGGCTGGCGTATACATACACCAAGACCATGACTACTGATTCCAAACTCAGTGCATGAAATCACTGATTGCGTGTGTGTTTATATTAAAAAGTTTTCTCTGTGATTACATTGAGTCAGCTCCCCAGGTATACTTTTTATCGTAGGGAACCTATTTTTTTCTGGATGTATTCACTTAGTCAGTCAGTGCAGGTTCCGAGTGGAGAGAGCGATGGTATCCCACCGAGCGATGAGGCCTCGGTGTAGGGCCCCATAACAGCGGAGGCACCAACAGTACCACTACCCGCTGGGATACCATTGCAACCAGCCCCAGTATCAGAGGGTGTGCTCCTCTTGAGAGCATTGCACAGGTTCCTATGGCAGAGGACTTCGAGGTTTCGAGGTGAGAAATATTTTCATATGGCTAGGTACTTGTTGGAGTTTGTAGCACGAGTTTTCCACACAGTTGGGACACCCGCTGACTTGATGGTGCACCTAACTATTAGTCTCTATCAGGGAGCAGGTGAGAGGTGGTGGAGCCTTATGCTCCAGATTTACGACAAGGCGACCCTCACCTGGGGAATCTTCAAGGGACTTTTTAGGGCAGATTTTGTACCAGCAACTCTATGCTATGTGCATGCTCTGGAGTTTTTGCACTTGCCGTAGTGAATTCTGATGGAAGCCGAGTCATCTGTAGCAGGTAGAAGGCAGATGACACATGTGCACAATCAGGTTAGATCTACTGTTAGATGACCCCATGAAATGGCATCGGGGGTGCGGGGAACCTGAGGCTGAGGGACCATTGAATAGAGAATGGTATGTTTTTCCAGTAGGGGACTGGGTCACAGAGCGTGTGACTATCTGACTCCCCGCACAGTTGGTCAGTAGGCGTCATAGGAGACACTGAGATAGAGGAAGTGGCAGGATCTTCAACATCAGCCAAGGGGTGGATGAGGCAGTGAATTAGGTCCTTTAGCGGATGGTGGTCAGAGTCATCGAGCACTGCAACCACCACCCCTAGATGATTCACCCCGAGCATCGTGAGTAGGTGGACCAGAGCGAGAGTAGCTCCAGGCATAGAGGCCTTTGTTAATGATTCTTCTATCATGGTGGATGTCATTGTTTGTGGTTACTTGTGTATTTTTACATTTAGCTGCATTAATAAAAAACACTTTTCCTTGTGAAATTTTCTTTCTTGCCTTTGTGTGTGGTTGATGCTGAGAGGTTCCGGTTAAAACCATTGACTTGACCCTCACATTAGAGATTCCTACTGGAGGATACCAAGTGACCACACACTGATGCTGATAGTGTGACTCAACCCTTGGATGTGACAGTAACAGTTGGATCTCTTGGTCGTAGCTTCGAGGCCTCAAGAGGTCATCCATGGATTGAATTAGTACCGTTCATATCAGGATTTACTGTATTAGGAAAAGGACATGGTTTGTCCAGGGGATGAGACCATATTTCTCTTTTCAGAAAAGGAGAAATATTAGCATCTCTTGTATGATGTAGGAAAATAAGGGTGTAGTCGAGTTCCTTACAATTGGCTAGTCTCACCCATAGTTCTTTTAACGAACAGTTTACTGTTTACTCTAATCTCAATTGTATCAGTTGTGTCATCTCATAGATGGACCTGGACCTAATATAGTGACGTTGGCTTGAGTTCCTCTTGGTTTATGACTTCAAGATAGACTATAATCCTAGAAAGAGGTATGTTGTCGCATATTCCTTCAATAAGATTTCAGGTATTCAACTGCTAAGAGTGGCGACAGAGCAGTTGGCTGTGTTACAAATATCCTTTGTGGATCGAGATGGAACTACTTTTTGCAGTCTCTTAGATTCACACCCCCAATTCATCATATATTTAGGGATGCACAGCGGGGGGGATGCTGACTGTGAGTCTCAACGTTCACAGGTATCCACAGTGCAGGCACCTAATGGATTTTCTGTAGGTGGGGAGCACAACTTTTTCTTTAGGGGATGTATCATGGTACTACTGTCGCTTTAGGAGAAAGTGTTGAGGGAGTCTCAAACATCACCTCTAGTGGTACATCATGGTGTGGAAAAGATGTACCAGGACCTTCGCTGACAGAACTGGTGGCCAGGTATGAAGAAGGAAATAACAGATTTTGTCTCTCAATGCCTCACTCTTTAGCAAGTGAAGGAGGAGCACCAGGTTCTAGTGGGCTTGGTTCAACACCTTTTGAGGACTTGTATGGTCAACCATACAGGTCACCACTATGCTGGATAGACCTTGGGGAGTCAGCACTAGTGGGAGTAGAGATGGTACGGGCTACCACAGAGAAGCTGCAGATCATCCAGGAGCGGATGAAGACTGCACAGAGCATGTAAAAGTCATATGATGACTAGAGAAAGAGACCTCTAGAGTTCAAGGATGGAGAGTACGTCATCATACAGGTCTCACCTCGATGAGGTCAATAGAGATTTGGCTGAGGGGGAATGTTGTCTCCACGATTCATTGGACCTTTCTTACTCCTCAGTAGAGTAGGCGAGGTGGCTTACCGCTTTGCTCTTCCACCTCAGTTGCACCGGGTGCATGACGTATTCCACGTATCTCTGATGAGGAGATACATTCACGACCCTTCCCATATCGTCAAACATGGAGTTCTGTACATCAATGATGGGGCGACTTTCACGGAGGTTCTAGTGGAATTTGTGGATCGACTGAAGCGGGTCCTATGTGGACGGTAGATACCTTTGATGCGCGTTCGATGGCAGCACGAGAACCCTTAGGAGAGCACATGGGAGCAGGAGACTCAGATGCATGCTAAGTACCCTCTTTTGTTCCCTTAGTTGAAGTTGTAGCTTATGAGGACATAAAGTCATAAGTTGTGGAGAATTTAAAGACCTTTAATTTATGTTTAAATTTTTTTCTTATATTAATGGTATTTTTGCGAGTCCACAAAAAATTACGGTGCTTGATTTTGAAGCACGGTGTGCTCGGAATGAATTTCTGAAGTTTTGTTCAGGTATGATTAGTAAACATATGAGCAGGATTATATAACATTTAATCCAGTGCCCAAAACTGAAATCTAAGGGCATTGTTGAACTCGCAGAGTCGGTGATTGCTTAGTGATACCTTCATCGTAGTTGCGTTCTGTCAATAATGGAAGATAGTTTCTGGTGTTTTTAAATAAAAATAAATAATAATAAGGTGTGATTATTTTTATTTGTGGGTGGTTAAAACCTCCAAGTGGAGGTTAGATGTGGGGCCCACCACACATAACCTCCCTTGGGAGGATATAATTTTGTAGGGCCCACCGGTTGTTTAACACCTCTTACAATCAAAGAGGTGGGGTGCACAAGGGCCTTGAACTCCCCCTTTAACCCCCAATTTATGTGGGATGAAAACTCTTCACCTTACCCCATTATTTTTAAAATGCCAACAACATGAATTATTAAATATAAACCTTGAAATTAATTAATTGAATCCATTTGAATTCATCCCAACCTTTATAAAAGAGGATATGTTATTATTTTATTTTGGTTGGCATAATCTTTTGGGTGGAGCTTGGGGAAGGGGGACAACCCTACAACGAAGAACGCGAAAAATTCCATCATCAACTTCGTCACATCTGAACACTTTCTGATGCCCATGATTGATATTTGTAAGTGCATGAAGAATGAGGAGAACATCGAATCAACCCCGCCTTTTCACGTGACATCATCAACGATCGTCGACAAGTGATGTAGGGGTCGTTTTGATTGAATTAAATCCTCATTATTCGTCATTTATTGTTGTTCAATTATGGCCAATTGTTATCACCTAACATAGAGGGAATGCGCTGAACAAACACTTCCTGACATCCCTGTGTTTTTTCTTGATTGGTTGAAGGGGGAAGCGGCGCAATGGTGCTGCCGGAAGAATTGGTTGTGGTCGACGGGCCGCGGAAGTATATGTAGCGACCAACAACGATCCGGTCGTGGATGAAACTGGTGGAGAATTTTCCACCAGGTCGCCAGAGCCGTACGAAGATCTCGGACGTGACCACCACAGGTCGAGGTAGTGACAGAGGGGCGTGGTGTCATCGCGCTACACCGGTGGTGCAGAACCACGGCCAGGGCGGGCTGCGAAAGAGGGGTGCAATGCCATTGCGCCACCTCGGTGGGCGAAACCGGCTGGCTTCTCGGCCATCCAGAAAAGGCGGGACCACTCTGGTCCCGTGGGTTACCTGAACTGGCGCCTAGTGCCGATTATGAGTGGAAGGTAGGGGGGTGTAACCCCCCCCCCCCCCCACACGCAGCCAGCCTGGCCGCCTAGAAAGCCAACCAGCCGGCCTCCTGGGCCAACCAGCCAGCCAGCCACCCAGGGTGCCCTTCAACCGGCCATGCGGGCCACCCTCATTAGGGCCGCCCTCAGCCAGGTCGCCTTTTTGGTTGGGCCACCCCCTTGGGAAAGGACGCTTCCTCGGACTGGGTCAGACCCGCGGACCAGGTCAGACCGGACCCGGAACCATTTCGATAGTTTAAACCATTTCACCCATATCTTGGGCTACGGGTGTTTGATTGACGAACCACCTACAGCGATGGAAGCCTTGGAATGAGATGGTTCTTTTGGAATACCCCACTTGAGATTTGGACACAGCTGGGGTACATCCAAGTTGGATTGAACCTAAATTAGACCGGGCCCTTTGAGCGAAAATGCCTATAAATCACAGACCGGGCGTCCGATTGACATGTTGTCTGTCTCGTTGGGTTCCTTATGATGAGACTGAACTACTAGATACATCAACATGAGACTTCGTGGTATTTGATGTATCGATGCTTTGCTTGAGGAGCGGACCCTCCCAGAATCGAGCATGTTGTGTGCGGGAACCATATTGCTGGCTGCGACGGAGATGATAGGATCTTACGTGGATGTACTACTATACAAGGATTCTTCCATGGGTTCGATAGCAACGAGATTGGACCTAGATCCTTTGTGTTTTCGACATCGACGACTTTTGTACTGAGATACCACATAGGATTGAAATCTTTGATAGACTGTTGTTTTAGGATTCTACGGATATCAGTCATTCGATAGTTAATGATGAACATGTGGCTAATAGTGAGGTGGAGGGTGGAAATAAATCATATTAAGGTTAGCGCTCAGCGATACTATGTGGGTCATCACATACCGATCCTGTGTGGGACATACCTTTTGTGGGTCTACGCTCAGCGATCCTGTGTGGGTCAGCGCATACCGATCATGTGTGGGTCAGATCCTGTGTGGGTCAGTGCCCAGTTATCCTGTGTGGGTCAGCGCATACCGATCCTCTATGGGATAGATCCTTTGTGGGTCAGCGCTCATTGATACTGTGTGGGTCAGTGTATACCGATCATGTGTTGGTCAGATCATGTGTTGGTCGTTGTGGGGGTTAGTACCCATCAATCCAGTGTGGGTCCAATTCTGTATAGTCAGAAGCAGTGCCTCTTGACAAAATAAGATTGTATTTCTTCTCAACTAATCATCTATACTTCTATACTTCACTGAAATCCTGGTGTAATTGGTGTCTTTAACTTCGTTTTTACCTCATGTATGAGATGTGTACTCATGATGAATAAGGTATATATATGGTAAAATACCAATTTAGGGTGGATGTTTCTTCGTGGGTGTTTCCTTCTGGGTGTGTTGTGGTAAAGCCCACAAGGATTTCTTTTGTGAGTTGTACCTATGGGTACACCATGTAATGAACTTAATTTGTGGACTGATTCTACACTTGAGGAATAGAATGTGGTTGGGATGATGATTTGGAGCCGGTTTTTGATAGGTAACATAGTTATATGTATGGGCATACACCTAGGTAAAGATGGTTGATAATTTGTGATTTTATCTTACTAATGTGGTTTAACCTTAGTGGATTATGGGAGACCAACGGGGGTCTCGGTGTCCCTTACTGAGTATCATTATACTCACCCCTACTTGAGATATGCCCGCACCTCTTTGTGTTGGATTATGATGATGGATAGTGCTGATTGGGGCAGAGAGTTGTAGAACTGGACGGTACCCGGAGGTGGACCACTCGGCGAGACATACACAGAGCGGACGGACAGACTTGGGTTGATGAGTTGACCATCTGTACCACCCCTTCAGTTGGGAATTCCAGAGGATGACCTAATATATACATTACTTCTTTCCTTCAGTTGTAATATCTATTTAGGTGTATTGTTCTTTATAGTTGGTATTGTATTTCCCGCCCCTTTAATTTCAGTACACTCTTTTGTATACAATTTTATATAGTGTTTTACTTTCAGTTGTGTACTCTGTTTTTTTGTTTACCGTTATAATGAACATTTATTCATAGTATAGGGATTTACGCCTTTGGTGCTAGTCTCTAGCACCTGGCCTATGGAAGGTGGGCTTGGGGTATTCACGATACGGGCCCTAGGGGACGGGTCATTAGAGAAATCGATTATCATCACCTGCCCTTGGGTTTGGTCAATGGTTATCATAATTTCTATTCTTCTTAAAATTTTAGAACATAATCATGGTTGGTGAATTCAATGAAAATTTCTATCCACTAGAATTCTTATCTAAATTCATCCCATTATTTAGACAATCAATTTCTTAGTGACATTCTTTTCCACAGAATTTATTTTTACTAGACCCCTTAATAAAAATTCCTCCATGCTTCTACCAATATTTAGAGAATAGTGTAAAACTCATCTTCTTGTCTCCATGGTTTATATATTTTCCTTTGAACTTTGTCTTCCTCTTCTGGTCAAAACCATGAGGTTGATACATGACTCCGACCTCTATTGCAAACTGAATTTCATAATGCACAATCACATCATTGTTAATGACATCTGTAATGGCCATCACCGTTCTGAGACTTTGCTTTTATCCATTGAAATACATATCAACTATATCTTTAGGTTCGATGATAATTCTTTAAGCATACCTCACAAGTATCATGAAATTATACTCATACCTACAAACAGATTCATAATCCATTTTCATTAACTCATGGAACTCTTTCCCCATCTTAGTAAAATTCTTCCATGTTATGTACTTATTAAGTAAATAATTACTTGAACTCATCCTAATACATTTATTCAATCTCATCTTGGTGAAACATATTCTTGATTAGATTTCTCAATTGTTATAGTTTCATTCAAAACAATATACATCCAGAATTGAATCGTCATTATTCGAACACTGGAGAAAGAAAATATATTTTTAGTAGTACAGATCAATTTTTGAAAAACAAGTTAATCATAATAACCTATGAAAGATGGTGAATGTTTCCTCATGAAATGCCCCCAAAAATGAAGCTCCCACATTTTATCATTTGGTAGTCCAACATGATCCATAACTTGAGAAAGCTATGTGAGCATAGTAATGTGGTTTTTTATTCCAGATCCCATAACATAGGGTTTCTTAGTTAGAAAATTATTATATTGTACATCACAATCACCATTAACATATTTCATTCAGGTTCAATCCATTGACTAAATCCAAAAGAATATAGTATGAAATAGTTTTCATATTGAGGAACCAAATCATAATGAAAATAACTTATTGGATTTCTATACTATGAAACATTTTGTAATCAATGAGACCCTTGGTTTATCCCAAACAATTCATATCTAATTCTATTTAAATCATTAATTATGTTTCATGTTGATTTTCCAAATTTAAAAATCATATTTTGTGGATTTTCAAATCTGGTGTACAATGATGCTAGTTGTCACATACTAGATTACCCCACATCAGGCCCAAAACATATTTTTAGAGTTGCTACTAATATATACATCTATGAAATAGACACATCCACTTGTAGTAACTAGGGAGGGATGTATTGCTAGTAAACCACTCAATGCATCCTTAACCAAAATAGAATGAAATCATCCTTCACATTTCTTTATCCTTAAAAATATCCTTACACATAACCTTAGGGTTCTCACAAAGGTTTTCTCTTCCAAGCTTCCACATGTTAACTAAACCTTTTCTCTAACACCAATTATATAAAACCAATGTTTCATAAATTAACAATACAAATTTTTTTGATTATTTAAAACATTATACAAATAGACACACAATGACCATACTAGTCTAGTTCCTTTATAAACATGGAAACATAAAAAATGGAATTTAAATGAGCTACATCATCTCCTACTATGTTCTTCATAACTAATTCCATTCTTAGGAACATCAAACATAATACATATCTTTTTAACATGTAGGAAGGATTCATAAAAATGGGGGAGATAAAATGCTCAGTATGGGTAAACAAGGGAGATAAATATGAATAATCATGAGTATATGGTTATCAGAACATGGTCATTAAAAAAGAAGATCACACCTTACATATCAAAGATCATAAATATATATCATGGAATAAATGTTTGTAGTTCATAAGACATGAATCATATGGATGTATAGAACATATTCCATGAAAACATAAAATAAGAATAAAATGTAGAATTAAGGAAGACACATAATAATATATAATTATTTTCATTTTATTAATGAAATTTCTTCTAAGACAATGTTAGTTGACATGTTCTTTTCCTAAGCTGGGTTTACATCTCATTCCAGCCCTGTATTAAAAAACCGAGTTCACTACTCGTTTCTTCCCAGTAATACTGAACTGAATTAATTTTTCATTACTTCGTTTTAATACTGAATGGTCATAATTTACCATTATATCCATTTATATATCATGAGATATAAACCAATACCCAATTAATTAGAGGTATATATAGGTCCCACCCATCTCTTAATGAAATCATACATACATGTGCCACAAAATCATATAAATCCATATCAGAACTCATGAAATGAAATTAGTGTCACAGATATGTAATCACATCATAACCTATGTAAAATAATCATTTTTCATAATCATTTATTCAAATCATAGACCATGAAAAAATAGGGTTTCAAAATCCAATAACCAGTGAAAGAGAAATTTTTTTCATAAACATAATGAAATAAAAAAAAATCCATTTAGAGAAATAATATGAATAGAAAAATTAAATATTTTCCCAAAAAAGAAATGAATAATACTAATAAATTTTATTTTAGATGGGAAATATTTTGAAATATCATTTTAAAATATTTCTTTAGTAAAATATCTTTACATCTTTGAAATGTGATTTTGAAAACATTACATTTTATAGAACCCTTTTCTTTAAAAATTTATTAGAAAACATTTAATGGAAGATTTAAAATCAATAAAACATATTTAAAATAATCATTCAATTAAAATGATATTCATGTATCATTTAAAAAAATTATTTTTTTTAAATTGTTTTTTTTGAAATTAAATAGGTTTCCTACTGAAGAAAGATATGCAGTTGGATATTTGTTAAAAACATGTTTTCAATTATATAAAGTACCAAATATTGTAAAATACTAATAAAACATTGATATATCTTTAATTAATTTAATATATTTAAAATTATGAGTTGTCTTGTGATATTTATCATAAAATTTGATTAAATAAAGCATAAGCATTAACAATCTTTAAATGTGATGAGACTATTTCAATAAAGACTTATCACTTACTAAATTGGGATCATAAACTCCATGTATGAAAAGTAAATTAAATGAAGCTTAATGTTTCATGAAAATAATTTCATTAAAGATATAACATGCAAAATTGATGTATATACACCTCAAAAAATAAATTTCGGTGCATAAAAAACACGGGTCTCAACGAAGGCAAGTTGGGACATATATATTTTACCGATTTGGTATTTTTTGAAACATAAAACCCATTAAATAAATATCATAATAAATTATATATAAATAAAAATTAATATAATTATATTAATAATATAATTAATCCTTTTGATGTATACATTCCATAAAAAACTAATGGGTGGTGAATAAAGCTTGTATCACCAAGAAAGAAATAGTGAGATGAAATTCCCTTACCTTGTGTGTTGACTCTCATCATACTCATACAAAACAGGTGTATAATAAATATAAATTTATTATAAATATTTTATATAACTATATTGTTATATGTAGTACAATATATGGTTTTATTAGGACCCTATATTACCCTCTTGTCAAAAAACCTTTGTTAAGGTTTCACATTAGGTAATATAAACTTTGTTCATTTCATGTGTCTTGATTTGTTATTTTTTGGCCTTTATACATATATAATGATTTAATGAATTTAAAACACGACATGAATATAATTTATAATAATTATATTTTAATTAAAATAATCTATAGAATATATAATTATGGAATGGAATACACCCTTCCTGGAGATGGTAATCTATACATACACATGAATGTTCTTTCCGTTTTTATTTCCGTATTGAAAGAAAGAATGAAAATGGAATATATATATATATATATTATAATTATAGTATAATTATTATTTCATATATATCATATAATTTCAATAAATTTATCTTTGATACATTCCATGGCTTTTTTGAATTAATCACATCGCTTTGAAGGGGTGGTAGTTCACAATTCCCCAAAAAAAATTATTGTATTTACACTAAAAAGAAAGAATGATGATATGTTTTGTAAAATCATTAAATAAGAATAAACAAATAATATGTATTTTATCAAAAATATATAATTATAGTTTCAAACATAATTTTCACCATGAGAGGCGGTAAGGAAAAATGAACAATCATCGTTTTGGGAGATGATAGTTCACCATACACATAAATAGAATGTTTGTTACTAATTAGATGGAGGTGTGTGTAAGTGTAGGTCAACCCATCAGAAAAAAACACCCTAGTATATTTAATTAAGTGTTTTTATACAATTATGGAACAAATAGATTGTAAAAGGTGGAGAATGAAAATAAATTAATGGATCTTGAGAGAAATTGTTACCTCTTAATCAGGTTACTCTTTTTGGTTTATTACAAAAAACATACATAGATTGATTTCTTGAAAATGAGAGACTTATAATAGAGAGTAAAATATTTTTGTAAGTTTATTGATCATATATTTTCCAAACCTAAGTAGTTTGATAGATGCAATGAATTGGTAGTGGTTGTGGCCTATTTTTAGGAATGGAAAGGACACACTTCTCATTTTTTAAATCATGTTGGGTGTACTCAATTTTTTTACATAAAAAATTTCAAAAAAAAACCAAAAAGAAACATAATAATAAAAGTATCATGGACGAATAATTTACATAAAATGGGGGTTGGTCATGTTTCTAGGTTGTATTGGGTTTTATTTTTAATGTTTAATTCTTTAAAAATGTAATTTTTTCATAATTATTTTAATTAATTTCAATCACATTCACTAATATTTTTCATCAAAAACTAAGTCGAAATTATTAGAAATTATAAATTTTACTAATTAAAAATATGGGATCCATTTTTCCAAATTACAATTATATAAGGGTCAAAAATTAATTTTAAAAAAATCTCATAGAGGGGACGACACTTTGGGTTTTAATAGGGAAAACATCCTAATGTTTGCTGAGTTATTATACCCAATTTCAAAGATAAATTGATTCCAACCACCTAAATTGAATTACATGAAATAATATGATCTCACTAATGATTGAAACCAAATTATACTATAATATAACATTAAAAAATAAATTAGTCGAAAAGGGAGTTCAGAATTAAAATCCGGGAATTTACTATTCATCAAAAAATCTGTTTCACAGAAAAATACCAAATAAATTGCCTATGCTAATTTCAAAACACTAAATTAGAAATTTAGTTTGTTTTATCAAATAAAATTTCAAAATTTTTCAAATATTAATATTAATATTTTTCCCACAAGGACATTAAAATCACTCCATTTGAGAAAATAGTATTTTAAAACATATAAGCAATTTACCAATAATTATTTCTTTTTATCTCTATATGTTTTATTTATATTAAAACATTTTAAAACATATTTGAAAATTATTTTTTAATATTCATATTCCTATTTTTAATGGATAGGATATAATTATATCTTCTAAATATTTATAATTAAAAATGTATGTTTCATAGAAACATCGTTGTTGCATGTAACATATGTAAAGTTGATATTGCATGTAATGTATGCAAAGTCTATTTTATATGTAACATATAAATAATTTGTTCCATGTGAATGGAATGTTTTACATAGTTCATTGGAATAAATAAATGAATGTTTTATTTATTCATAAAAAGATAATATAAAAATTCTGGGTGTTATAGTGTATGGACAGTCTCATTCATATTAAGTGTCTCTGTCTCCTTTTAAAGAGTTTGTAAATGACATATCATAGTGTATTAATACATTTATATATGATTAATATTAATATATTTGGATTTAACTATTGTAATGATTCAATATACATTAAAATCATCCCCTATATATCACTTATATTAATCTTTTTCACATTCTCTAACCCATGGTAGTCTATGACAGGAATAGGGGACTTTAGAGCGTAATATAAATTCCCCAATAGTGGAAAAATGTATAGATGAATATACTACACATGGAAATTTATATTGGAGAGGACATGATCAGATTTCAAAATTTATAAATCTGTTCTAAATATATTTAATTTCAATTTTTCAATATGTAATATAATATTTTAATACTTAATCTTGTTTACAATGTGTGATGTAAAAATAATAATTTTATTACTGTATTAATATTTTATTAAATCCCCATATTCCTACCCATTGTATTTTAATTATCTTATTTCATAGATATTCTAGTGTAAAATATACATATATTAATTCTAACAACCTATATGAGGGCTTAGTCAAATTACATAAATGTATTTTTGTAAGTGATATTTCCAAATCTTTTAACTGGATGTTCCTTGATACCTTAAGTGGAATCCCCAATATTGGAAAACTAAACTATGATTTATTCAAAATTTTCCTCTCAATTGCACTATATATTTTAAGAAAAACTACTCATGTTATAAATTTGGTAAAGTAAACCTAAAAAATCTATTCGATTTCCTTGATAAATGAAATTTTCATGGATATGTATAGACCAACACATTTATATATGGTTGCATTTTGACTAAAATATTCTAAGTGGGTTTCTATCATAATATTAACTTGATGAATTTTTATTATATCTATTGGAAAATATTTCTTTTTTTTCTTTTTCATGATTTTTATTTTATATTTATTTTATATAGTTAATTAACCCTTCCATAATAAAACAATTTATACATTATAAGGACCAAACCATAAAACATTACTTAATATTGAATTTTACACAAGAATATACATTAGTAATCATTGAGGATATTTTCAGGTTTTGATTTTTAAATAATTAGGAAACCTTACATACATAACATACCATATTCATAAAAGAGGATACTACGAAAAACAGTTTCTATTTTTTTTTCAAAATATAATATATTAAAGCTTAAAAAATGATTTATTTGACAACCCTCTACATCATTCATCATGACTCCCTTATTTATCTTATCCATACTAATATCCTAGGAAAAACATTTTAAAAACATGGGAGGAGTATAAAACTCAGAAAGGGATATAAATAAAGAAAGTGTTAGTCTTGTGATAACATAAAAAAATAAAACACATAATCATAAAAAACTAATATCCCTAGAAACTACATGTAGTTTATTTGGGACATATTAAACATATCACACTTCTATCCTCCCCTGTACATGGAATAAAATTTTGGTCAACCGCCATCTCCGAAGTACTCAATGCATTGGAGAGCTATAATGGGGCTCTCTCATCATATCATGAGGTATAATGGGATCCAACCAACATATATTGATCTATAATGGGCTCAAACCAAAATAAATAATGTCCAAGGAACATATAATGGTAATAATATATCTTGAAAATCAGAAGAAACCACTCCTTCCATATATATAAAAAACAATCCTTTTGAAAAAATTTAAATATTGTTTTTAGGAATTTAAAAAGATATTCCATTAAAAATAAAATTGGAATGTGAATTGAAAGAATGGATCGGATGTGTGTGAACACTGTAAATACAATTAAAAAACATAATTTAAACCAAAATTCTCAAAAAATAATATTAATAAAACATAATTAATAGAGAATATGGTTAACCAAAAAAATTATAATTGTGATAAGAATTCAATTACCTTGGGTCCGTCTAACTTTAAAAGTGTTCAAAACTCTAGTATATTGTTTAATAGAGTGTTATTAATTTCTTACCGAAACATATTCATGTTTATAAAACCATATATAATCATTTAATAACATCATTTTTCCCTTTAATTATTATTATTTTATTCCTTCCATTTATTTGGGTGCTTTCCTTACATGTTTTCCATGATCAGTTCATGATGGATGATCTTGTCGATTGGAAGTGAAACATCAGAATGGGAATGAAATCATAGTTTCATATTTCCAGAAACATAAATTATTCCATTTAACATTTTTAATTCAGAAAATAGGATTATTCAAAAGTTAAAACATTAATGATATTCGTTTAGATCATTTTAGTGGTTCCTTGATAACAATGACATAATTTAGTTTGATAACATAAAACCATGTGTAGAAAAGAATTCCAGCACAATGGATGAGACATAATACATATATTGTAAACTAGTTCAACCATAAAAATAGTTTCACTACCATAACTAAAATAATTAATTAAAATTTAAATCACATCATCCATGATGTCGGTAATTTGACACATCATGGACAATGTTTTTATTTCTTGAAAAAATGGGAGAGGAGAAGAAGAATTTGAGTTGAATTTTCCATGAAAATGAATAAAATTAAAATATACATGATTTATGGAGCTTTCATTCATATTGAATAAGAGTTGGGAATATTATATAATAAATTAAAAGGAAATAAATGAAAAACACATGAAAAAGGAAGTGGATTTCTTACCTCTTGATCTTTTCGCCTTGAGATCCTCTATAAGGGCTTTGGTTTTGTACTTTTGATGAGACCAGAAGATCATGTTCGTGGGTAATATGATTGGGGATGTAATTTTGGAGAAATTCGACAATTCTTAAGGGTTTATAGGTATTGGTGGAAGAGGGGAATGATGGTGGTATTTATTGTTAAGTAGGGGGTATTTTACATTATTTTAATCATTATTATAATATTTTTTTCATCACTATGAATAATCTCAAAACATGTGATCCCAAAAAGTAATAATATAATGTGAGCTAGAACCAAGTGGTCTTACATAACTTATGATGTCATAAATAGTGTATTTAGCTTATAATTTGAATATACGGTATTTTACCATATTTAACTATTCATAAAAAATTCAAGAATTTCAGAAATATACCAAATATTCTCCGTAACCATTTTTTGTCATGTAGAATAAAAAATGAACAAAATTTTTTAAAAATAACTTTCTATATAATATTAATTTTGTTTTTAAATAAAATCATAATTAATTCAATAATTAACAATTATAAAACTATAACATCTTTAATATCACATTGAAAAATTAATAAAGATATCATTATCATAAATAATTAAGAAAATGAAATATTTATAAAATTTTCTATTTATTAGGGTCATATTACTATTCATATTACCATTCATAATGGTATGTTAATATAATCCAAAATTAGGTTGGTTCTATTAGACTCCAAATAACTTACTGAACACAATTATAGATGACCGTTTTTGCAAAATTCAAAACATAGAAGCTACAAAAATATGTTTTGATCCTTTTATAAATATTTACATAAAACAAAGATTCATGCATTTCATTTTTTTGACACCACGGGGTGTTACATTACCCCCACCTTCTTGAAATTTCGTCCTCGCAATTTTATTTACTTATTAAACAATTGAGGGTATTTTTTCCTCATATAATTTTCAGACTCCCATGTTTCTTCTTCTACCATGTGGTTTCTATATAAAACATTTACCTGGTTGATTACTATATTCTGCTATACATGTTCCCTTTGATCAAAAATCTGAACTCATTTTTCTTCATAGAAAAGGTTCTCTTCGAGCTGAACTGCATCTGGGCTCAAGACATGTGATGAATACGAAACATATTACTCAACATCAAAACATGGAATACATTTTGTGCCTGAGACAAACTTAGAGGCCAAGCTACTTGGTATTCAACTAGTCCAACAGTCTCAAGGATTTCAAAAGGACTGATGTATCATAGACTCATCTTTCCTCTCCTACCAAATTGAATCACACCTTTCCAAATATAGATTTTAAGGAAAACATGGTCACATACCTCAAAAGATAAGACTTTCCTTATGTCATCTGCAAAACTTTTTTGCCTGCTCCGAGCTGTCATAATAGCTGTTGGATCGTTATTACTTTCTTAGCCACTTCCTCAACTAATTCTAGCCCCATAAACTTTATTTCCTCAACATCATCCCAAAAACCAAGAGTTTGACACTATTTCGCATATAATTCTTCAAAAGGTTCCATCTTTATACTGGAATGAAAACTGTTATTATATGAAAAACCTAACTTAAGAATGGTGTTGATCCCAAAATCCCTGGTAGTCTATTGAACTAGATCGAAGCATATCCTCTAAGGTCTGAATCGTTCTCTCTGACTTCCCATCTAATTGTGGAAAAAAATATGCACTAAAATCTAAATTTGTTCCCAATAACATATAAATCCTCTTCCAAATGTTATAAGTGATCATGGGATTATAATAAGATAAAATGGAAAGAGGAAATCCATGTAAAATAACAATATTTTTGAGGTAAAATCATGAATGCTAATCCAACAACATCATATCTCGAGTATAATGTTAATGTGTAGATTTTGTGATTTGATCAACAATAACCCAAGTCAAATTGTTACCTAGAGAAGTCTTAGGTAGTCCCACCATGATGTCAATGGATATATTCTCTCATTTATACTCTTGAACTGGAAAACAAAAAATTATCCCCTTTAGAAATGGCCACTCTAATTTAACTTGTTGACATGTGAAACATTTCCTGGTAAAATTAGAAATAACCATTTTCATTCCATCCCACCAGTAATACTCTTGAAGGTCTCTGTACATCTTTATACTCCCATGATGAACTAAAAATAGAGAACTATGAGATTCACACAACAAATCTTTCTTTAATTGGGGATTAAAAGTAACACACAACCTTTTTCAAAATCTTAAAACATAATATTTATCGAGGTTAACTTCTACGAACTTACCCCTATTAACCAATTGTACATTTTTCTATAGCTCGCGGTCTTCCTTCTATGATTTCTTAATTCTATCTAATAACAATGACTATACTGAAACCTAAAAAAACAGATGTATTCCCTAAAAAGACAACTTCTAATCCAAAATTCAACAAATCATTAACCAAGGGATCATGTCCCAAATGTAACATGGTTAATGATGCACGATTATTTCGAATCAAGGAATTCACCACTTTGTTTTCTTTTCCAATATGTTAATTGATCATGTAATCCTAATCTTTTATCTATTCAAGACATCTTCTCTGCTTCATGTTTAATTCCTTCGAAGTGAATATATACTTCAGTCTTTTATGGTTAGTATATATTCGACATTTGGCTCTGTATAAATGGTGCCTCAAAATTTTCAATGCAAAAGCTATAGCTGCCAATTCCAAATCATGTGTGGGATAATTTCACTCATGAGGGTTTAGTTGTCTTGATGAATAAGCGATTACCTGAACATTCTTCATCAGAACACATCATTTTCCCTTCAATGAAGCATCACTATATATGAAAAACTCAACATTTTGGGAAGGAATAGAAAAAACTAGAGCATTCACCAATATTTTCAATAGTTCCTAATAAAACATCATATACTTCCATCTAAAAAAATTTAAACCCTTTTCTTGTTAACTTATTTAGCAGGATAGATAACCATGCAACATTTTTAAAAAACTATCGGTAATAACCAACTAATTAATAAAAACTACAAATCCTTGTAACATTTGTAGGTCTTGGACATCCATAAACCACTTTTTTATAGGATCAATTGTTATTAAATCCTTATTCACAGTGTTCCCAAGAAAAGAAATCGGTTACAACAAAAAATCATCCTTTCAGAATTTTCTATACAGTTTCTTTTCATTTATGATTTTCAAAAAAAACCTCATATGTTTTACATGCTTCTAAATATTTCTAAAATATACCATAATTTCATCAATAAACACTACCACAATATTTTCCAAGAAATAATGAAATATTCTATTTAAAAAGATCCACGAATACAACAGGTTCATTAGTTAACCCAAAAGGCATAACTACATATTCATAATGACCATATATGGTATGCAACACAGTCTTCAGAATTTCTTTATCCTTTACTTTCAACTGATGGTATCCCGAACTCATGTCAACCATTGAAAAATATTGTGCTCCCTGGAGCTGATCAAACAAATCATCAATATGAAGCGAATGATACTTTTTTAATATTAATTTTTATACAGGCTCTATAATCGATGAAATGTCTCATTGAACCGCATTTTTTCTTAACAAACAAGAGAGGAGAACCCCAAGGTAAAGTGCTGGGTCAAATGAAGCCTTTATCTAGTAATTCATGCAACTTTTTTTTAATTCTTGAAGTACTATTTGGTCCATTAGATAAAGAGGGTTAGAAATTGGATTAACATCAGGAACTAACTCAATAGTAATCTCAACCTATCGATTAGAAATTACACTATGCAAATCATCGGGAAAACATTCAAGTATTCATTTACCATGGGTACATCAATAATCTAGATAGTTACCTTATCTTCAAAAATATGTGTAAGAAAACGTTCATTTCCATCATTTATCGATTTTGTAACTTCATGATATGTTATTAATGGTATTTGTCTCTTATACACAAACTAAAATTTATTGTAAAAAACAGCTTCATTTTCCCTCCAATCTATCTTATTATGATAAAAATAAATCCATTCCATACTCAGAATAACAACAAACTAAAGTAGAAGAAAAAAATCAAGGATTGTAGGTAGACTATTTCCACAGATAATAATAAGAAGATTCCTAAATTTTATTTTATCCAAAATATTTCATCCATTTTTTTTACCATGATATCTAGTATCATTTCATGAGGTTGAATTCCCAATTTATCAAAAAATTGCTCATATGAGAAGGAATGTGTAGACCCTAAATCTATCAACATATTAGAAAAATGTGTAAAAACAAGAAATATACCTGATACCCCCTCATTTTATGGATCAACATTTGCTAATTTTTTTGAAAACGATCTTACCCAACCCTTCTACTTCCAATATATCTGATTCCCTGCTCAAGTAACTATCTTCGGGCAAACATTAGAAAAATAACCCAATTCCTTACTGTTAAAGCATATCACAATTGGCTTCTCATTAATTTTTTAATCATTTTACCTGCACTCATGATACATGTGTTCAAATATTCCACATCATTAGAATTTTCTAAAATTTAAAATACAATCACCAGGATTCCTTTTACCACACTTTTCACAAGAAAGAGAAATTCATTTTCATACCTCTATACATCTTTTATGAGTTCTTCCCCATTTCCTTACAACCTCACCTCATGTTATTCTTGTCATGATTGGTCACAAATGTTTCAAAAATATACATATCAACATTTTTAGGACATCGAACAAGCTTCTCATAGCTTTTAAACTCCTGTGAGGAAAATGATCTTCGCAGAAACTGTTTCAAACCAGAGTAAAATAAAATAAATTTACTTTGAAAATCATGAGTAAAATCTGGTACATACCTTGTAAGTCTTGTAAAATTGTCTATATATACTACCACAAAATCATCTTCTTTCTTCTTTAGATCTAAGAATTTTTCTTCCATTCTGAGTCGAACAATTTTAGGAAAATATTTTTCCATAAAAAGACTCTTATAATCATCCCATTACAAACTACCACGATAATCTATTTCTATCATAATATTAACTAGAGACCAACATTTGTTGGATTAACCTTCCAAACGGTAAATGTATTTATTACTTATTGACTTTCCGAACATCCCATGACATCAAATATCTTTTCTAGGGCATTGATCCATTCTTCAGCTATCACTAGATCTACAGTTCCATTAAATGTTGGAGAACGTTACCTCATATAATGCTCCAAAAAAGACGTGTTTCTTTGTGTTAGATCATTTTCATATCTAGAATAAATACCACCCCTATTTATTCATTGATTCAATGAATCCATTACTATCACAAACTACTAGATTCTGATTCTAACCATTTCGAGCTGCAGATTCGGAGAGACACCAACATCTTGGTGCATTCCTACTTCCTAAAACCATTCTGAACAAACATAACTTATATGAAGAGACATGGTATTCAATAGATGCAATAATATTTCAAATTAACCATAGAGTAACAATCAGTTATACTATTTTTTTAAATGTCATCCCTGCCCATAAAGGTATATAAATCATCCACTCATACCAACTATAAGGACCCGACCTTAAAATATTACTTAATCTTGAATTTTACACAATACCATACAATATTACACATTAAGGATATTTTTGGTTTTATAGTTTTATATAATTAGGATACCTTATATATATAACACACCACATTCATACAAGAGGATACTACTAAAGACAATTTCCATTTTTTCCAAAATATAAAACATTAAATCATAAAATATGATTTCATTGACAACCCTCTAAATCATTCATCATGACTCCATTATTTATCTTAACCATTTTTTTATCTTGTGATTTTTTTAAAGGAATTGGGATGAGTATAAAACTCTTTAAGGGATATAATGAATGAAAGTCTTAGTCTAGTAATGACATAAAAACCAATAAAACTCATAATAATATAAAACTCAGATGCATATAAATATCATATTGTTTACATCAGACATATTTACCATAACACTCTTACAACCACCCATTCACATGGAATAACCTTCCGGCCATCCTCCATCTCTAGAGTACCCAATGCATTCGAGATCTATAATGGGGCTCACCCATCATATCTAGAGATATAATGGGCTCAACCCAATATATCTTGAGTTATAATGGGTCAACCCTACATAAATATTGTCCATGTAACATATAATGGTAATAAATCATCTTGAAAATCAGAAGAAACCACTCATTCCATATATATATATATAACAATCCATTTAAAATTTATTAAAGAGAGTTTTAAAAAGAATTTAAATTCAAAGTCCCTAAAAAATATAATTGGAATGTGAATTAATATAATGGATGTGATGTGTGTTTACACAATAAATACACATAATTCAAAATAATATAAAAAAAATCATCACACCAATAATATTAATACCACATATTGAATAATGAATTTGGTAAACCCAAAGAGTGGAAATTGGGTTAAAAATACCCTTACCTAGGATTCTTCTTACATGAAAAAGTGTTTAAACATATAGTATAATAGTAAAAATATTTATTAATATATTATGGAATCATATTAATGTTTATATGACCTTATATGATCATTTAATTACATCATTTAACACTATAATTATTAGTATTTTGTTCTTTCCATTTTTTGGGGGCTTTCTTTACATGTTTTCCATGATCGGTTCATGATGGATGATCATGTTGATTAGAAGTGAAACATAAGAATTCGATTTTAATGGTAGTTACATATTTCTATAAAAAAAATTATTTCATTTATCAATTTAAATCCTGGAAATAGGATTATTCATAAGTTATATCATTTATTATGTTCATTTAGATCATTTTAATGGTTCTTTGATAATAATGACCTCATTATTTTAATAAATTAAAACCATGTATACAAAATAATTATAAAACCATGAATGAGAAATAATACATATATTATAATATGGTTCGATCATAAAAATTATTTCTTCACCCGAACTAAAATAATTAAGGAAAATTTAATTCACATCATCCATGTTGCTGGTAATTCGACACACCAGAGACAATGTTTTTATTCCTTGAATAACCTTGAGAGGAGAAGAAGAATGAATATGAATTTTCTATAAATGTGAGAAAATTTAGAATATAAATGACTTCTGGAGATTTCATGCCTCTTGGATAAGATGAAGTAAATAGACTATAATAGTAGAAAAGGAATGGAAATGAAAACACATGAAATAAGAAGTTTATTTCATACATCTTGATCTCTTCTCATTGAGATCCTCCTTAAGGGCTTTCGTTTTGGTCTTTTGGTGAGACCAGAAGCTCTAGGTCAAAGGGAAGAAGACGAGAGAGGGAATTCTGCAAAAATTAGAAATTTCTCATGGCTTGAGTGGTGTTGCAGGAAGAGGGTAATGAGGGTGGTATTTATAGTGGAGGAGGGGGGCATTTTAAATTATTTTAGTCATTATTATCATATTTTTCTCAAGACTATGAATAATATAAATTCATATTACTTCAAATAGTAATAATTTTATGTGAGTTATAACCATGTGGTATAACATCACTTATGATGTTATAAATAGTGTATTTAATAGATAATTTCAAAATATGGTATTTTACCGTATTTCACTATTTATTGAAAATTCTAGAAATTTGAAAAATCCAAAAAAATCACCATAAATATTTTTCGACATGTATAATTAAAAAGTGAAATCCGTTTTCTAGAAATTTTTTTCTAAAAATTATTAATTTATATTTTTTAAAAAATAATACATATTTTAAAAATGAACGATTTTAAAACTATAACTACTTTTATATCAAATTGAAAAATTAATCAAGATGTCATAATCATAAAGAATTAAAAAATAATATAACTATATAATTTACTATTTATTAACATAATATTACTATTTATATTACTATTAATAAGTCTTTGTTACTATTCACCCAAAAAATTATGTTGGTTCTGTTAGACTCAAAATAACTTACTGAACACATTTGAAAATGACCATTTTTTGAAATACAAAATATAGAAGAAGAAAATTTTTGTTTAAAGGATAGTTATAAATATATACTTAAAACAATGTTTCATGCATTGAATTTATTTTTTTAAAACTTGTGTTGTTACATACATGATCCATTTATTTTGTTTTATCATAGCATTCTTATTATTTCATTTACATTATGTGATCATGTTTAAACAGAATATATATGTTTCATAATATAAATTACTAACCATGAACGGAAAAAAATAAACTTTTTGCATTATTATGATTTTTGAGAACATATTAGATTACAATGTGGATGTGAAACAAACATATCGGGCATATGTGAATAACTTCTTCAGTTAAGACAAGATCAAGTTAAAAAATTAAAACATCAACTTGTGTTTCTCCATGGTTGGTTTTACCATTCCTTGGTATATAACAATATTTTTTTCATGGGAGATTATTATTCTACATATTCTTATTCATTCACTACTGAGGGGAACCAAGGGATTAGGGTTACATAACAGAAATCATGGACAAATAGGATCGTACATAAAAAAATGGAAGGGATGATTCCCATATCATTATATTTAATATAATATTAAATTTATACAAATAACACATGTACTAAATAATTAAATTAAATATAAACCAAATATAAACATTGGGAGGACTAGTTTATGAATACACACATTCAATGATTATGAATTTAAAACTAGCTAGCAATAATTTCAAGCTGTTCTTTATTTTATTAAATTTCTCAAATTAACAAATTACTTATATTATTAATTAATTCATTTATCTTAATTATCCATATGAACAACCCTTGATATTACCATCCATAATATTATTAAATATATTAAATAAATAATTTTAAATTAAAATTAATTACGTACAGAATGTGTACACTTATACTCCTGCTTAAATCTATTTCAGGTGTTTAACTGTTAAGTGATGTGTATCATCACAGAAGATGACATTTAAATAATTATTTGTATAGTCATTATCATTTTTATTATAGCTACATTGAATTTATTCCTATAAAAAATTTCACAATATTCAAGATTTTATATTTTGTGAGTTAGAAGACATAGTCAACACAACATTAATGCCTACACAACATGCCTTGAATATATGCGCCCTATACCGCTAGAAACTCCAATAAAGTACAAGACATGTAAAAAATAAATTCCAATCACGTGTCTATAAAATAACATGGTGACTAATTATTAATAGATTTATTATCACACATGACCCATTGAAAAAACCATCATATGATTTGGGAATAAAACATATTACAGGGCATATAAATCCAGGAACACATTATGCATTTCAATTTTTATTTAATTAATTAATTCCTCCATTAGTAGAATCATAAGTTAATTAATGGTTCCTCATGTTTATTTTGTGATCTCACCAAAATTACATGTCATGTAAAACCATCTACACAATGTGTGACTAATAATTAGACACTCTTATTACATGCATAGGGACTCGACCTGAATTTAATTTTGTTTATTACTTGTTACCTGACATGTACATCCATCTACACAAAGTGTAAGTCTTATAATTTCATGTCACTCAATTTATAGTCATTATGTGGTGAGTATTAAGTACATTCCATGTACATTGTCCAAACAAATTATGTGATTTACATATAAAAAAATATTTATGGGTACACGTTTTTTAAACTAGATAAATATTGAATACACAATGTCCTGGTGTTGTCAATCTAGTTATCAATATGTGCTGTGTAATTTTAAAAAACCATAATTTAAAATGAAATTTCCATTCTAATAATTATTTTGTATAGTATGAAACACATGAATAACATAGAGAACCTATTGAAAACATTGTTCTCATAAATTAATAATGCAATAATTTGTATTTATATAAATCAAGGATACTATACCAATGGAATAACAACCAGACCACTGTAATAGTAACATGAACATGAAGACTGTTATTTGGGAAATATAATAGTAACCTTACATATGAATGTATAATAAAAAATTTATTTTTCTTATAAGTGAACATATGATATATTTATATCATGGTATAAGTAAATAATTTTTTTTAAAAAGATAAATTATGTGTTGGTATTTTTGTAAATCAGGACAATTTATTTTCAATTCTATAATCAATATAAAAATTTAAAAAGAAAATTAATTTCATAAAAGTGATTAATAAATTAATATTTTGTCGTATTATGATTGTAATATAGTTTTACGAGACCATTATTAGTTTTTTAAAGTGTCATGAAATATGTTATAATATTAGAATTTTTATTGCCAAAATAAATGATGATTTTATTATAAAATTAAATTAATAATAGTTATAAAATTATTTTCATAAATTGAGTCCATTTTTTAAATCTACACATTGAAAAATTTTAATGGTAAATTTTTTTAAATTTTAAAAAATAGTTGAATTTTTGATTAATAATAAAATATGGTACTTAAAATATTTAAAAAATACAGGAATTGTTGAGCCATGTATGGTGCATAGAAGAGCTAAGTACCCATTGGACCAAATTCTCATGAATTGTTTATATAAATTATTCAATGGGATCCGTACTATTTATATTAATGATCAAAAATAATAAAAAATGAATTAAATATAACAAAACACATATCTCCCCCCACTATAAATAAAACCCCTCACCACAACTTCTCCTCGCATCAAAAAATACTTTAATCATGAATAATTTCACATGAACTATTTATAGTATTTAAGCCATAATTTTTTTATAATATATCTCTTTTTATCATGAATAAATATCTAAGTTAATTTATACTTTTATGTAATGCATTATGCATTTTTTCTTTAAAGAATCTTATATTTTCCCATAAATTACACAAAAGTGTCTCATTTCTAATGTTTCTTTAATAGTATTTTAACATTTTTTCACATCATATGGATATAATTTGTCATTATATTTTCCTATTTTCCCATATTAATGTTAATGAATTGTGTAAATCTATTATTGAATTGAAACCATTATGATACACCCATTGGTTATTCATTATAACATGATTACGATACCCATTTCATTCCAAGGGTTACCCTTATGTTTATTCTTTATATTTGATTGTTTATATGGAACAAATATGAGTGATCATGTTAGGATGGGTGTGACCGTATATTATTTCAATTCATTTTAAAATGTTTAGTCTCATGATACATTAATTTGGTATATGATGTAGGCCGAATTCCGTTATGGAACATTGTCCACCATGTGGCATAGTCTTGGAAGATAGCAGTAACTCATGTTCATTTCGTGTTATTTGTTATTGAAATATTATAATGTATCAATTATTACATGAACCTATGCTTTATATTTTATTTTTTGATATGTCTCTTATTGTGACATTATTTTTTATGTCATCCTGTTATGCCATATAACACATGTGTTATTTTTTTCTTATGATTATTCATTTTCTAGGAATTTTATCTCATCTTTTGGTCCATGTAGTCCCCAACATATCCTATATAGAATTATGATCTTGAATTATTTTTGGTTCTCATTATGGATTTCAAATAAAAAATGTCTTTATTTTGGTTTCATTTATTCTAATTATATACCCAATCTTCCAAACACAAAAGGATTTATCATCCTTTGATTGTATTTGATGTTTAATTATGTTTAAAATCATGTAATAATATGTGTAAAAGGATGGTGTCTCTATATTTTGTATTAGGGAATATTTGGCTATTTTTTGGGATTATGTTTAAAAAAATTTATTAAGAATGATAGGGAAAATATATCACCATGGATAACCTAGATTTAAATGTAGGCTATCAAAATATTAATATAATTTTCATTTAAAAGTTTATCCTTTAATGTTAAGAGTATCCAATGAACATGTTTACTATCTAATTATTCAATTCCCCACAATTTTATTTTTATTAATCATAGTTAATGGTTGGAAATGAAAAAACACATTCTAACATTAAATGTGCCGGGAAATGTGATATTTTCCATAATTAAAAGAAAAAATGTATTATAATGGGAGGTTAAAAATTTATGATAGTAATATCACAACCATGTCATGTAATGAATAATAACATGAATCATGTGGAATTTCATTCTTCTAATAAAAATAGTTGATGTTAAATACACTATCTAACAAAGGCATTTTATATTTAGTTTATATTCTAATCTCCTCATCACAGAATAATGGATTAACTCCAATGATAAGATATTTACTATCCTATAAATCACAAAAGATGATAAATTCTTGCTCATGGTTTATTCATTTGATGCGGAATCCAATCAGTTGTGGACACTAATAAAGAACACAATATCTAAGGGGAAATTGATTTCAGGGAATGGTAAGCATTAAATAACTTTTTGTCAATAAATATTTTTCCAAAACACATCATCTTAATATAGAAATGGGATTCCTCAAACATAAAAATTGATGATGAATATTTCAAGGTGTATAAGAAGAAAATAACAAATATTGCATGATATGCCTATGGATTTGTCATAAACACTAAAATAAATTTTTATTTCTTCATTAGAGTAAAAAATCCATGTATATGAAAATAATTGGTGATTTGATACTTTGGTAGAAATGGGGAGATTATATGTTGTGCCCAAATGGTTGAAATTGATATTGAAGACTCTCAATGGTATTTTGGGATTGGAGATTAAAAGGTGGAAGTAGAGTTTAATACGAGAGGATCAACTGATAAATCCCATAATGGAAAGAGAACACAACATCCTACATGTCAAAAGTGTTGGGGAAGCATCCTAGAAACCACCAAATAATAACCAAGAGAGGCATCAAATGTCGTAAATAGGGTCATCAGTTTTGTTTTTTCTAAAGTGATACGAACAAGACTAAAAATGAGAAAGAATAATGGATTGTTCGAATCAACACTCATCCTGTTGGTCATTGTTTCAACAACAAGGAACATGGCCATTAGGTGATCCAGTTCCTAAGAGAAGGATTTGCAGAGGTATTCAATTACAACAACCTCCAAGAAACATGGATGGGAATATTATATCACTACTAATGGGGTGGTGCCCAAAACTTATTTAGTGATAGGTACACTATTTATTTATTCATTAATAGAGACCACACTATTTGATTTTGGTTCTACACATATTTTAATATATTGAATGTTTAGACTAACTATATAAACAAGAAATAAAAATATATATGTTGAGTTATCTGTGAGAATAGAAAATTTGGGAATTACTGCATATGTATTATATAAGTCCTCCTTGAAAAATATTCATTGACTGAACCTTGCATAAATTATTTTCTTACATCCTTTCTTAGAGTTTGATGATATATTTGGCACAGATTTTCTATATTTATATAAGGCCAACATCAATTTTTTTGGAAGGGAAATCAATCTTCACATCCCGTGGAATCCCCTAAATATATAAAAATGTAAGGGGGATGATGAATATCCTTTAGAAGTACCCTCTCAATTGTGGATATTATTTACCTATGACCAAGAAAAATTATCTCAAATGATAAGAAAAGGGAGTGAATCATGATCAATGACATTACCACTATGAGGGACTACACCGATGTGTTCCCTAAATAATTTTTTGGTATTCTGAATTACTAATAGGTTGAGTTCTCGATTCAACATATTTAGGGATCACTGCCTATATAAAATACTCATTATCAAATAGACAATATTTAGTTTTAATTAATTAAAAAGTATCTATAATATAATAAATACAAGGTTTTTATACACCTGAGTGCTTTACCATGGGGTGCGCCGATCCCCTCTGTAGAAATGAATGATAAATAAATTAACATTTACACTGATAATAATGAGCATAAAAAATAATTTTAGACCTCAAGTATCCCATAAAATGACCATATGACTTTTTCAGTCAGCTACTTCGGGCTAAGTATTTATCTAAGGTGGACATTAATTAAATATATCCCCAATTATAACTGAAGAAAGATGAAATTCTCAAGACTTCCTCTCGAACAGTGTATGAAAACTATGAGTTCATAATGATTCCTTTATGACTCACTAATTTTCTATAAAAATTCATGGACATAGTGAATAGAGTCTTAGGTTTTATCTCAACAAATTTTTGGTAGTCTTTATCAGTTATATAATGATATACTCCAAAAGAAAAGTGGAGGATGTGGAGCATTTTAATACGATGATAAATACTTTTCAAAGGGAGAAGAAATATTAAATGTATAGTAAATGTGAGTTTTGGATGGATGAAGTATCATTCTTGGGGAATGTTATCACCAATAAATGAATATATATGGACCATTTCAAAACAAATACAATTATGGTGTTTCCTAGACCGATATCTTTAATGAAGATCTGTAGATTTTTTGGTCATGCTGGGAATTTACAATGATAATTAAAAAACATATCATGACTGTCACCCCAATTCACAAAAATGACTCACTAGGGATTAGAGTTTATATAGACCAGTGACTGTGAAGACTAATTTAAAGAGTTTAAAAGGAGTCCCATCGCTGTAAAGGTACTAACACAACCAACAAGTGTGGAACTCTTTGTGATTTGAAATAATGATTTAGATAAGGTCATATTATGTGTACTAATGAAAAGTGAATAAGTGATATATTACTTATCAAGGTTGTTGAAAATTAATGATACAAACTATTCCATGCATGATCATGAGTCAGTGTCTACAATATTCAAATTGAATATATCGCTACATTATCTCTATAGGGAGAAGTGTGATATATATACTTAAAATTAGAGCCTCAAATATATATACACATATAAGGATCTTAATATGTACCAACTGAGACGGTTAAAGATCATCAATGATTATGATTTCTCAATCATATACAATCCTGGTAAAAAAGGTGAAAAATAACCAATGTAGAAAGGATCCTACAACTTTATCAATGATGTGAATTGAGAAGGATCAAATTTTCTTAGAACTACAAAGGATGAACATGGGAATCATTATGTAATTAACATTATCAATCCATTAACAAATTATAGATCCAAAATCCATTATAGATAAATTAAAGGATGATCAATGAAATGATGAGGAAATACAGAAAAAGGTGTATGCTATCAGAAATTGTAATGCCTTTAATTTGAATATTTTTTTAGGAAAGATTCATTATATTTGGATCATGATTTTGTGTGAAATCCAATTCATATTTAAAGAAATATCTTCTAAATAACACACATAACTAAACATTTTTCTATTCAACTAGGGGTACACAGATGTATCGAGATCTCCAAGAGCTCTATTTGTGGTAAAATATTAATATGAAGATCACTAAATATACATCATAGTGCATGGTATGTTAGAATGTGATGTATGAAAGGAAGAAGTCTAATTGGATGATAAAACTATTACCCATACCAACATGGAAGTGGGAAAACTTCACCATGAACATTATCACTGGACTTTAATGGACATCTAGAGTAAATAATTTTATATGTAAAACTGTGGATTGACATATAAAAATATCACTTTATATTAATTTGGGAGGACTTATCACTCGATCAACATGCATTCATATATATAATATATATAGTTAGGCTTTAGGGGGTACCAAAATAAATTGTATTTAATCGAGATATAAGATTTATCTCTATGTTATAGAAAATATCCATTAATATGAATGCACTAAATAGAACCTCAGTTTGATTTATAATACCTAAACTAATCAACAATATGAGAATACTATTTAGAAATTGATGTACATTTTGAAAGCATGTTGTATAGACAGTATGTTAGGAAGGGAACAATGTCTTCCTTTAGTTGTGTTCTCTTACTATAATTGTTTCCAATCAAGAATACAAACGTCTCCATATGAATCCCTTTATGGGAAATTATGTAGAAGACTAGTATGTTGGGATGAATTCGGTAAATGTAATCTGCTAGATCCTGAAATAGTCAACGAAATGGTATAAAAATTGAAAATTGTTCATAAGAACATAAAAGAAGCCCAATATCGATGGAAGATCTATGCATAAAAATGTTGAGCACACATAGAGTTTAATGTTAAATACATTGTAATCCTCCACACATATCCATGGAAGAGAGTCATGGTATTTTAGAAAAAAATAACATTATATCTCAGGTTCATTAAAACCATTGATATTCGTGGTCATATCAGAGTAGTGTCATATTGAATAGAACATACACTAATAATTATCAATAACATGATGTATTCTAGGTAACCCTCTTTAGAAAGTAAATACAAGATATCTTACATGTTTCCAAAAACCAAGTGAGTTCGTCATCTAAACACATGTCCAACCCACTCTATGGAAAAGCGCAAAGGGAATTCCCAATCTGCACTGGCTGGAACAAGTACCTGGGTATCAAAAATAATGTTGGGTATGGATTTACCAAAATATATATATATGAAAAAAACATTCAATATAAAATAAAAAAATTATGGAAGTCCCAAGAAAACAATACATAAACCAAAAAACCAGAATTTAGTTAAATGTTAAATCCAAAACCAAAAATATAATACAATGTATGATGACCAAAATCCAACTTAAAAACCACTATCTGGAAAGAGGAAATAACATTATGCCATCACCACAACACCACACCCACAAAGATAGCTATAAACATAAACTACCATATGAAAAGGATTTCCCCTCACTTATATCATACATTACAAAATCTAATTACACCCAATGGTGTATATAGGGTGTGAGCTAATGCCCAGTAAGATTCATCCGATATAATATTCTATGTATAAAAATTATATGACAAAAATTTGTACATGTTTAATAAATCAAGACAAAGTGATTATATAAATTGTAATGAAAGTAGTTTAAAAAATTATCTTCATGGAATGAAATATTAATTATAAAAATACTTACTTTTGAAGTTACCTAATTTCCACACCATATGATGATGGTGAGAATAGCATATTAAAAGTGTGATAAACATGAGAGAGGCCATATGGGTACTAGCTAGGAATGGGAACCTAGAACCTCATATCCTGGTCAAAAGATGTGCATGAACAAGAACCAACTGTGTTCTGGTACACGATCCATTATAGGGGAATATATTCTAAAGTCTAAATGGTCTCAAACCATATCATGTGATTAATAAATGTTTTCATCATTAATATTGCTAAGTGAAACCACGATGAGGCCACTTCTGAATAACAAGAACACTAGTCCTAGTCCACCATTCTAGCAGCCCGGGCTTTCAACTTCTACTCAAACAAGTTCTATGTTCATATCACAATTCATATTTAAATATACAAACCATACATGAACTATATATATATATATATATAACAAATTGCCACCCCTAACCCTCTTTGAAAATCATATGCACACCAATGCAATTTCAAAACATACTTCGCACCAGTTAAACAATCAAATAAATTATTTTGACAGTTCAACAAACCATTTTACCAATTAAATAAACTACTACGAAAATTTATTAAAAAATTGGAAGAATTATGACATGGTTTAAAACATAGCAACTCACTCAAATCATCTTTTATAAATAAAATCTCATTGATACCACACTAAAACATAGTTTTTATCCCTTCAATAGTTAATTAAACTAAATGCACAATTCATAAAACACTAGTAAATGACACTCTGTGGATTTTAATCAGGGAACATTCTCATGTTATATAAAATTATACAAAAAATAAATCAATGATCATTAATTTTTCTTGAAAACAATGTGAACTCTCAAAAAATTAAGTATAGAACATGATAAATTAATTAAATAGGAAAAATGATTCATCAAATAATACTTATACATTAAACTCACCTACATCTGTGTAGAAATCCTAAAAAATTCATTGTGAAACTTCAACTGTATTCCAACTATTCTATGAGCATGAAAAAACAAACCTTAATTCAAGAAACAAATATATAAATATCAAGAATGGACCCAAAATCGAATGAATCACAAGTGCGGAAAAAATAAAACCCTAATGGATGAAAACGATGTTTACCCATGGTGGTTTTCACCTAGAGCGAATGGAGAGGGGGTTTTTAGAAGGAACTGATGTGCGACTGGGCATCAATGTAGGTAAGTTTCTCTTTAAGAAATATGGTGTTGTAAGGGCTATTCGAGGGCATCAAGGACGACACACAGGATGTTCATCGGGAGTTAGGTTGGGTTTTGACCAAGTATTCCAATGGTGGTTCGTTTTTGGTGGGAAGTCACTGAAGGAGGAGAGGAGGTAAGAGAGATGGGGGTGCGATATTTGAGTGGTAGGGGGTCGGGTATCATGATGCAATAGATAGAGGGGGACGAAGAAAAAGTAAATAAAAATCAAATGAATGAAAAGAAAGGAAAAAAGAGGAAGAAATGTAATAAAGGAAAAAAAGAAAATAAAATCCTAAAAAATATTGATATTAAAAGTTTAATAATTATAATAATAGAAATATTAATTTAATAACAATAATAATTACTATAAAATGTTTACAATTATAATATCTTAGTAATTATATTTTCAACAATAATGGTAACAATATTATTATTATTAAATAATATATCCATAACTATTATTATTAATTTATTTATTTGTTCTTTAATTATAATAACTATATTACTAAATAATTAATTTTCTTTTGGATCCCAGGATGGTTGTATGGTGACTTGGGTGAAGCCACATGGTTTCGACGGTGCATTGCCCGCGTGTCAATCACTTTCAAGCTGAAAACATGCATTTATCAGCAAATAAACCAAAATCCAACCAGATCGTCCCAAACCATAACAAAATATTTCAAATATAGACAAAATTATAAAATTTTGTAATTTAATTAGATAGGGTGTTACAATTGTCTGAGCCATGAAAATATTATTTCCTTAGAAAGTCAACTCGATGCATGATTGCAGAATAAAAACAGATACTTTTTCTCATCCCATGACTTCAACTCCCATGTATCGTGAACATCATTCCCATTCTTCTGAAGGATACTATCTAATTGAATAGACTTCCCATGAAGCACCATCTCTTGGGATTCAACTATCTACACTAGTTATTCAATAATAGATAAAACATTCTATATCTTTAACTCAATCCAATTTAATACATGAGACGGATCCGAGTTATACATATTCAATTAGGAGATATGAAATACATTATGAATTAATTCCAACTTTGAAGGTAATTTTTATCATATATGAAACTATTTTAATCCTCTCAGTGTTCTAAAACGGCCTAACATAAATCGACATCATCTTTCCCTCATTTTCCAAATAATGGTGGGCCAAACGAGTAGTCACCTTCAAGAACACCCGATCACGCATAGAAAATTCAAGGACTCAATTTCATTGTTTATTATATGATTTGTGGAAACTATGATCTGTTAATAACTTATATCTAATCAACTTGACATTCTAAGATGTCTCATGCACATGGATTAGTCCCAAATGTGAGATCTCACCCACCTCATCCCATCCTCAATAATACTGACTTCTCCAGCCATATAGTGTCTCAAAATGAGACATTCAAATAGAATAAATGAAATAGTTATTATAACAGATCCCATACAACCCCAAATGAATATACAACGATCCTCAAAAATAATACATACATGTGCGAAGCATTCCCTCCATAATTTTTTTTCCGGCTCTGTTTGACCATCTATTTGAAGTTGGTATACCATGATTATTTTGATTTTAAACCCCAATTCCCTTTGATGACCTTCCTATAAACATGAGGTAATGTGGGGGTATCTGTGAGAAACAATAACTAATGGAACACAATGGATTATAACCACCTCATGAATATACAATAAGCTCAAATCCTTAATTTTAATTGTATCTCTTCTTGGAATAATGTTTTTTGATTTTATTAAATTCCCAGTCACTACCCAAATATCATTGCTTCGTCATGGTGTACGAGGAAAGATTATAATGAAATACAATACATCCTCATCCCAATTCCATGTATGAATGAGTAAAAATTGAAACAATCCATAGAGCCTCAAATGATCTTCTGTTAATTGGTAACATGTATAGCACCTCGATATGAAATCAGATATGTAATTCCTCTATCCCAACCATAAAAACTATTGATAAACATCATAATACATCTTGGTAGCCCCATGGTGGATGACCCAATGAGACCAGTTGATATCCTGATTAACCACTATCCTCGGAGACAATAACACCACTACACAGCCCTTACATGACAATATCCCATCGAGAAACATGGAATAATAAAAAAAGTATCCTTACCATGAAGAAACTACATAGACCATGGACAGAACACATCACCTAGCTACTACCATTGAATCATGTCCAGAAGGCGGTTCAACTAATTTCTCACCATGAATAAACCTTTAATGTGATCTTTGGTCTCCAAGTTAATATATTAAAAAAGCCCCATTAAGGTAAAATATTCACTAGACTTCCCCAAATCCAGAATTGGCACTTTACTCCTTAAGGAATCATCCACTGCATTATCCTTACCTGATGTATAGATGAAATAAAATTCAGACCCATGTAGATACTCAATCCAATGGTGCTAACTCAAATTAAGATCATCTGTGTGAATATATAGATTAATATTATATGGTACGTATAACACCCCAATCTTCTACGGAACGTTTCACTTTGAATAATGCAATATCTTGCATTGTACGCAACTTCGAGATTCTAAAACACCGCGACCAATCAAAGTAGCTGTAATGAATAGTAATACCCACTTTTGGAAATTTTATAAATTTTATCTCTCAAAATGGACTTCATTTTTGGATTCAGAATATCAAAATTAGCCTAGGGTAATATTTAGGTAATTTTCGGATAACATTATATTTTTATGAATAGTGAAAATTACTAAATTTTAATTAAAAATAACATTTTTCATCAAAATAATTAATAGTGATAGATTATGAAATTGAGTGGTTTTAAAGTATATGTAGAATATATATTTACCATTTAATACAATTTTGGTCATTTGACATAATTTCACATTTAAACCGGAGATAAACAAGTGTCAATCTTTTGATAGTTATTATCTCTTAAAGACACGCTTTTCTGTTTTAACAATGGGAATTAATTTTAAATTAATTTCTAACACTTCTGTGTTTTGAATTTATAAAAATTTATAACATATTTTTAATTATGAGATCCAAATTGTATAAATAGGTAAATTTTATTTTTAGACATTTTGAATAATTACTTTGGTAAATATTTTATTTACCATGGTTAAAGGGTAAATATGGTAAATAAGGGTAAACAAATAATATTATAATAATATTAATTTACCATAAAACGTGTCCTAACCAATGTTTTTGATATATTTCCGACCATTGTAATCTTTGTGTCAATTTTGGGACCCCATGGAACCACTTGTAGGTTATAAGGACACTTTATATTAATTATGTCAAAGTAAATAGAAAAATGACATCAGCATATATCTTTTAGAAAAACAATTTTTACATAGGTTTATATATGTTATATTTTCGACTATAAATATTAATTGAAAAGATAAAAATATTTCCTACATAATTGTCTTTTATTTATAATTTATATACATTTAATAATTAAATTTACTTTTGACACAATAATGATGCGGTATTTTTCTTATTAATGAAAGAATCAAAAAATTGGTATTAGAAATTTTAAAATAAATATATTTTGAACGTTTTGATGACATACACTAATTTTATTGGTTAATATGACATGTTCGGATTTATGAAATGAGTTTTTTTTAAATAATAGAGTTGTTATGACTTTAACAAAATTAAATTATGGAAAAGTGTCAAAATTGACATGAATGAGTTTTTAAAACAAATATTATATTATTAATTGATATTCTATTCCTAAAAACCTAATGATTGGACAAAGGAGTTATATCATGATATTTTTATCATTAATGGACCACTTTTAGGTCACTTGGATGGATATAGTATGTTTTTTAAATATATAATATAAAAATATAAAGTGACATGGTTAATCTCAAACTAATTAACTAAGAGTTAAAACTAAACAATAAGGTTAATATAATGACCCAAACCTGTTTAAAAAATATTGGTTGAAAGGATTTAGACCCATCCCCACCTTATATTTTGAATTATACACTTTGGAGCCATTAGAAACCGAATATTAATTTATTATAAATTAATTCTTTATGTTTTTTCTAAAGAGCCCCTCCCCCCTTATAAAAGGACACCACTTCTTCCCAATTATTCATACATTCAAAGACTTTTGATTCTACAAAACACTTCCAAAATACCCTCTCAACTATACTCCCTTAATCCTATAGGCATTCCTGTAGTCAGAAAGCCAACCTATGGAGCCCTTTTGATCAAATCAAAAGGATGAACACGAAGAAGAGGTAACGTTTTCACCACCATCTTTCAAGTTCCATTTTTCTCCAAATTCATCTTTCTTTATAATTTTTGTTATAAAATAATAACTATAGTATCTTATATATACTGTGATGTTATTATAAATATTGTACAAACATATTCAATATACTATCCATCCTTTGAATGACATCTCACCATACGTGCGTACGTATGGCTTACTGTATCCACGTCGTGGTGTAATTGTTATTCAAAAGATTATTATTTGTATGGGTATGATAATGATGTGTAATTGATGTAAATAATAAATATAAATTGATAATAATTATTTATATATGATATACTATCCAATTATATATTATTTTTATATCAAATGAATGATATTCTCTCTCATGCGTATGTATGAACTACCGTCTTCACAAACGTGATGAGATTTATTCCCCATCGTTTCCATGCAAGTCTAAATCTCATTTTATGATTAAAAATAATGTTTAAGGACTTGATATCATTCTGTATATGAATAAGATACAACCTATCCCTAAATAACATGACTTATGTAACAAAAAAAATAAAATAAAATGAGTTTGTTAACACCCGAAACGATGATAATACTAAGACATTATTAACAAAGAAATGTTGAAAGATCATATATGATATCATATTAATGTATATGATTCTTGTATAATTTAATAAATATTATTTCAGCATTATAAAGGAGGATAAACTACCATCATCCAAGGAAAATCACAAGGTAAGGGTTTATTTCACAATCCCTTCATTATCCGAGGTTGTTTATACGTAATTATCTTCTAGGACCTCTTTATCATCCAAATCCATGTTTCTTAAAAATGATTTTCAAAAAAAATTAACTATTTTACTGAATATGGGTTAATGTCATTTATACCCTCGTTTTAATTTTTATAAGAAGTTTATAATGGAATATTTTCGTCATTTTTCATACATGTTTCTTTTTAACCTTTTCGACAGAATTAAGGTAAGAATGTTTTCTTAGCTTATATGGTAGGTGCAGCTATTTTACGCCGTTATAAAATCATCAAAGCTTACCTTACAAGCTAATAAGAATATTTTAAAAGTAAATGCTCTATTTTATAATTATGTGACCATTAAATTATTTCAACATGGATATTTTTAGAAATTTTGAAAGGTACTCTTTATTATGATCAAGATATTAAATGGTATAAAGATTTAACTATCTAAATATTTTAAATTAATGACCATGTTTTCAAAATGAATTTAAGGACTTATTTATATGGACATGAATGTTTTCAAATGATATTTCTTTTCAAAATTTTCAATGTGGTATGGGACACACTGATTCAAAAATTTATTTTAAATTACTTACTTTATAAATGTGTGACTTTTAAATGATTTCAAAAAGGAGATATTTATTTCAAATAGTTTGGATTTCATCTATGTAAACATCATTTGAAGTATTTTAAGATTATTTGAAGTTTACTTATTATGATACAAGACGTCCATATTGTATTGAAGGTTTTGTGATATGTTTGACTGTGGATGTGTTATTTCTATACCATTCATGGTTTATGGAGAAAGTATTGACATTTCGTATGCTATTTTTAATACGAATGTTTATGTCATGTTTAAACATGTTCATATTAGGAATTCATTGGAATTAATAAGTGACGGGTGGATCTCGCTATAGCTCCTCGATGCATCGATAGGTCTCAGGAGACAAACTAGTGTCTTAGAACAAGGCCTTGACAAAATATTATTTGTAGTCTTGGCACGAGGCCTTTACTATGTGGTTATGATAGCCTGGAATTATGCATTACATCATTATAATAGTGGTTATTGATATTGCATGTGATTGTTCATCTAGTATAATATGCATGTTAATTAGTAAATAGAATTATTTAAATTTATTTTTTCCTTGTTATGCTTATGTTCAAGTTTAAAATGCATTTGTTTTAGTTATGCATTGCCTTAAATGTTTATGTTTATTTAAGAATGTTTCCGCTATATTGTTATCCTTACTCGGCATCTGAGATCACCCCTTTCAATGTTTTATTTTTCCCAGGATGTGAAGAAGTATTTTAGGAATGACCTCAAGGGATAGTATGAGAGAATATGAAGACAATATTGTGTTGTAGTTTTTCACTTTATTATGTAATGTATTACTTATGAATGTATCTATTATTTCCAAAGCTACTAAACTAATCGGTCATTCGAGACTTGATCTTTTGTGATCATGCAAATGTTATGTAATAATGCACCATCTCTGGGTAACTGGGGTATGGGAATTATAGTTGGTATTAGAGGAAGTTTAGTACAAATCTTGGAAGCAAGATTTAGATAAACTCTGATTAGAGAACATAGACCTTAGATGGACATTGGGGATTGGTGTATAATAACTTCCTAGAATTTTGGTATTATAGAGATTTTTTGAGTTTTCCATGGAATAAATCCGTGTATAGATACGAGCAGGTAGAGGCGGATCTGGTACAGATGTACCTATGGGTAAAACCCGAAAACACTGCTTTGAGCTAGACTCGAATGGGAACTGGTGCATGACAACGGGCATTGCTGCACTCTTGGTTACGACACTCCTGGGGGATATTCTTAGGATAATTCTCATTTTCATCACAAACCATTATGAAGGGTTTATGAGTATATATTTCCTTAAAGAAGGCATTTTTATGATTATGGATTATATCCATAAATTTTTCAATTTATGATAACTGTTTTACAAGTTTGGAATTATGTGTTGTGATTCATAAACTAATCTTGGGTATTCAATTATTTAGAAATCGTGCCTAGTGGAAGAAATGGAAATTGTATCAATGCACACACTACATATTGTGATTTCACTCCTACTCAAGATAGTTATAGTGGTGTTGGTGATGCAACTGCTACTGATCAGCTAATCACCATACTGGGACAACTCACTCAGGTTATGAATAATAACCTTACCTGTATGGAGCACCCCGATCCATAGGGTGGAGAATCAATGTTAGATCCGTTCATGAGGAAACAACCACCAACATATAATGGGGGTAAAAATACCCTAGTAGCTGAGAAATGGATAAGTTCTCTAGAAAAAATATTTCATGATTTGGGGAGTAGTGAAATGGAAAATGTTATCATGGCAGTTTACCACCTCACTGGAGATTATGATCAATGGTGGTCATTAATTAATAACACAAAGGACGAAGAAAATGTATCAAGTAGTGAATGGAAGGAGTTTAAAGATATTTTATTAGAAAAATACGTTCCTCATGACCATCGAGCAGATATAGAAAGTCAATTTCTAAGTCTAAGGCAAAAGGAGGATGAGAATGTCCCAAAGTATGAAGCTAACTTTAAAATGTTAGCGAGGCATGCAAAAGATTATATACATAACCCTAGGAGTAAGATTGATCATTTTTTGGATGGGGTATAACCATTTACCCGTCAAGCATTAGTCTCACAATCCTTCTCGTCATACGAAGACATTGTCTCATGTGCTATAAAGACAAAAAAGGAATTCTCTAAATCTTATGACAATAAAGTAAAGGAATAGAAGAAGAGAATGATGGAACAAGAGACCGATAAAGGTAAAAATGGAAAGGATGATTTTCTATTATGTGATAATTGTGGGAAGAAACCCCCGGTACTTGCCTAAAAGTAATGTGAGTTTCTTACAAATGTGGAGAAAAAGGACACTATGCTCGTGATTGCAAGGGAAAGAAAGATGTTGTCAATGTTGAATGGTACAATTGTAGAGAAATTGGGAATTATGTGAATGAATTCCCTAAGATAAAAGAAAACTTACCTCATAAAAGGCCAAGGGATCAATGGAAATATTATACTGTTACTACAGTTGAAGTGGAATAATTAATTTATTTGTATTTTTGGACTCGAGGATTACATTATGCTTATAAGAATAATGTGATATATATAAGGATTGTACTGCAGTACTTGTTGTTTTCATTAAGGTTTTAATATGACTAAGGTAATTATATTTTCAGTATGTGATAATAAGATAAACTTCTCCTTTTCAGGGTAATCTGATGTGACAATTGATTTTAGAATTTAGATACCTTTTACAGAGTGTCTGGACAGAGGTACATTGGATAACTATAATGTTTGGAGTGGATTAAGTTGAACATTTGATATTATTTTATAAGGTTAAAACAATTCTTATGATCAATTTTTAGAATATTATGATACTATAGTTTTAGGAAAAGGACAACCTATAGGTCGGACGATAACCCATCGCATTGGACAAAGCTGCAGGAATCGAACCTACAACCATATTGCGACATGCCTTTATTACCTACCACTAGTCTGCAGAAAGTACCTGGTCATTAGAAATTATTTTTCTTTATTTTAATGGTATATTTTAATGTTTGGATCCTTATACGATAATGATTAATATAATATTTTTGAGTTCTATTATCTTTTGGAGTGAAATATGGGTTTGTGGTAGAAATTAGTTGAAGGATGAAACTCTACTTGTCAAGTATATATATATATATTTAAATATATTTCTCTTATTCTATGATTAAAATAATTCATAAACATTAGTTAGGGGATCTTAAAACCAAAAGTGTGTTATATCAATACCTTATGTTTTTTTGAACCAATGTTATTTTAAATCATCATAGATTGATGGATTTGAGGCCCTCAATTCTACAATTTTTTGTGACTGATGACCTCAATCACTACCTATAAATATTTACATTTTCCTCCAATTATGTGTCTATAATTTCCACCAATTTTCTCCAAATTGAGACCATAATTCGGTGGTGACCCTTTCATTTCTATTTTCCTCTTATTCAGACTAAATGTTATTAACCCAATTTCTGATGTGTGTTTTCCGACAAAGATATTTTCTTTTTTCAACCTTTTATTTTTGAAGAACAATTTCAAATTTCCAGGACGAAATTTATTGAATGAGGGGAAAATGTAACACCTCAATCTTCCACAATATGTTTCCCTTTGAATAATTTAATAGCTTTCATTGTACGCAACTTCGAGATTCTAACACACCGCGACCAATCAAAGTAGTCGTTATGTATAGTAATAACCACATTTTTAAAATTTATAAATTTAATCTCTCAAAATGGTCTTCATTTTTGGATTTGGAATATCTAAATTAGCCTAGGGTAAAATTCTGGTACTTTTTGGATAACTTTTATATTTTTATGAACAGTGAGAATTACTAAATTTTAATTAAAAACAACTTTTTTACTCAAAATAATTAATAGTGATAAATTAGGAATTTGAGTGGTTTTAAATTATATTTAGAATATATTTTTACTATTTAATACAATTTTGGTCATTGGAAATAATTTCACATTTAAACCGAACATAAACAAGTTTCAATCTTTTGATAGTTATTAACTCTTAAAAACACGCTTTTTTTTATTTTACAACTCAAATTAATTCTAAAATAATTTCTACCACTTATTTGTTATGAATTTAAAAAATTGGATTCCATATTTGGAATCAATCGGTCCAAATTGTGTAAATGGGTAACTTTTATTTTTAGACATTTTGAATTATATCTTCGGTAAGTATTTTACCAACCATGGTTTAAGGGTAAATCCGGTAAATAAGGGTAAACAAATAATATTATAATGATACTAATACCCTAAAACGTGTCCTAACTGTATTGGTTGATAAATCTCTGTCCGTGGTCATATTTGGGTCGATTTTGGGACCCTAGGGAGCCACTTCTAGGTGATAAGGACACTTTATATTAATTAAGATAAAGTAAATACAAAAATGACATAGACATATATCTTTTAGAAAAACAATTTTTACATAGGGTAATATATGTTATATTTTAGACTATAAATATTCATTAGAAATATAAGAATATTTAATACATAATAGTATTTTATTTATAATTTTTATACATTTAATAATTAAATTTATTTATAACAAAATAATGATGCAATATTTTCTTTATTAATGAAAGAATCAAACAATTGGTATTATAAATGTTAAAATAAATATATTTTGAATGTTTTGATGACATACACGTATTTTATTGTATAATATGACTTGTTAGGATTTATAAAATTAATTTTGTTCGAATTATTAAATTTTGTATGACTTTAACAAAAATCAATTATTGGATAGTGTCAAAATTGACATAAATGAATTTGTAAAACAAATATTATATTATTAATTGATATTCTATTCCTAAAAATATAAGGATCGGAAAAAGGATTTATATCATGATAGGTGTATTATTAATGGACCACTTGGGGGTCACATGGAAGTATATAGTAATTTTATTAACTATATAATATAAAAATACAATGTTACCTGGTAAATGTCAAACTAATTAACTAAGAGTTGAAACTAAATGATAAGGTTCATATAATGACACAAACATGTTTAAAATCTATTGTTTGATATTTTTTCGGCCCACCCCCACTATATACTTTGAATCATTTATGTTGGAGCCATTATAAACCAAATATGAATTTATTATAAATTAATACTTTAAGGTTTTCCAAAAAAGACCCTCCCCCCTTATAAAAGGACACCACTTCTAAACAATCTTTCATACTTTCAAAGCCTTTTTATTTCTTCCAAACTCAACAAAAATACCCACTAAAATATCCTCCATTAATCCTAGAGTCCTTCCTTTAGTCAGAGAGCCTACCTATGGATCCCTTTTGATCAAATAAAAAGAAAGAACCTAAAGAAGAGGTATCGTTTTCACCACCCTCTTTAAAGTTCCATTCTTCTTCCAATTATTCATTCATTATTATTTCCATTATAAAATAATAAATCCAGAATCTTCTATATATTGCGATGTTATTATAAATATGGTACAACCATATTCATTATTCTATCCATACTTTGAATGACATGTCACCATACATGCGTATGTACGACTTACTATCTCCACGTTGTGGTGTAATTGTTATTTAAAACATTAATATTTTTATGGGTATGATAATGATGTGTAATTGATGTTAATAATAAATATACTTTGATAATGATTCTGTATATATGATATAACATCCAATTATATATTATTTTAAAATCAAAATAATGATATTGTCGCTCGTGCGTACGTACGGTCTACCGTCTCCATGAAGGCGATGAGATTCATTCCACATCGTATCCATGAAAGTCTAATTCTCATTTGATGATTAAAAATAATTTTTAAGAAATTTATATAATAATTTATTTGAAAAAGATACAACCTATCCATAAAAAACAAGACTTATGTAACAAAACATATAAATGAAAACGAGTAAGTTAACACCCGATAAAACGATAATACTAAGACATTATTAACAAAGCAATGTCAAAAGATCATATATGATATCATATTAATGTATATGATTCATGTATAATTTAATAACAATTATTACACTATTATACAGGAGGATAAACAACCCTCAACCAAGGAAAAGTACAAGGCCAGAGTTTATTTCACAATCTCTTCATTATCTGATGTTGTTTATATGTAATTATCTACTTGTTCCTCTTTATGATCCACATAATTGTTTCTTAAAAATGTTTTTCAAAAACTTCATACTATTTTACAGAATATGGGTTAAAGTAATTTATACCCATGTTTTAATTTGTATAATAAGTTTATAAATGAATTTTTCCGTCGTTTTCCAAACTATGTCCTTTTTAACATTTTCGCAGAAATAAGGTAAGAATGTTTATTTAACTTATAAGGAGGGTGCGGCTATTTTCTGCCGTTATAAAATAGTCGAAGCTTCCCTAACAAGCTTAAAAGAATATTTTGAATGTAAATTTTTTATTTTTTAATTATTTTACCATTAAATGATTTCAAAATGAATATTTTAAGAAATTGTGAATGGCACTCTTTATCATGATCAGAATTGTAAATATTTTAAATATTTACCTTTCTAAATATTTTTAATTAATGTCTGTGTTTTCAAAAGTATTTTAAGGATTTATTTATATTGAAATGAATGTTTTGAAATGATATTTATTTTTTAAAGTTTCAAAGTGTTATGGGACACATTGATTCAAAAATCACTTTTAAATGACTTCCTTTATAAATGTGTTACTTTTAAATGATTTCAAAAAAGAGAAATTTCTCACAAATAGTTTCGATTTCATTTATGTCAACATCCTTTGATAGATTTTATGATTATTTGAAATTGATTTATTTTGATAAAAAACATCCATATTTTATTGAAGGTTTGGTGATATTTTTGATTGTGGATGTGTTATTTCTATACGATTCATGGTTTATGGAGAAATTATTGACATTTCATATGCTAGATTAAATACGAATGTTTATGTTATGTTTAGAACTGTTCATATGAGGAATGTGTTAGACATAATATGTGACATTTGGAGCCCGATATAGCTCCTCGATGCATCGGTAGGTCTAATGAGACAAACTAGTGTCTTGGCACAAGGCCTTGAAAAAATCTTGTTTGTAGTCTTGGAACGATGCCTTGACTATGTGGTTATGATAGTCTGGAGTTATGAATTACATCATTATGAAATTGATTATTGATATTTCATGTGATTATTCGACTAGTAGAATATCCATGAGAATAAGTAAATATAATTATTAAAATTTATTATTTCCATGTTATGCTGAAATTCACGTTTAAAAATATTTTGATTTAGTTATGCATTGCCATAAATGTTTATGTTTATTTAAGAAAGTTTCTGCTATATTGTTATCCTTACTGAGAATCTGAGCTCACCCCTTTGAATGTTTTTTTTCCCAGGATGTGAAGAAGTATTTTATGAATGACCTGCAGGGATAGTATGAATGAATATAAAAACATGATTTTTTTTGTAGTTTTTCACATTATTTTAAATTTAAGACTTATTAATGTATCTAGTGCTTCCAAGGCTACTAAACTAATCGGTCTTTCGAGACATGATCTTTTATGATCAAGCCAATGTTACGTAATAATGCACCGACTCTGGGTAACATGGGTCGGGGCGTTACATAAGAATATAGAAAAAATTTCTCCCCCAAAATGTAATGGGGCCAATTATTTAAGGTTTGAATCACCACTACTAACTCCAATTCATGTGTCCTGTAATTTTTCTCATGTGATCATTGTTGGTGAGAACCATAATCCACTACATGATTATCATGCACTAGAACACACCTGAGGCCCATACCTGAAGAATCATAAATAACCACATTGCTTTTCCTAGACTCTGGAAATATCAATACCAGTTTGATATAAAACAACCGCTTTAACTCCTCGAAGGAATATTTTCACATTGGGATCCATTAAAACTTCAACAGTTTCTTGGTTGAGTGTGGTGAAAGTGAATTAAATCTATGAGAAACCATGAAAAAGACCAAGTTATAACCTTATAGTCTATTAAAACTCTTGATCATGAACATATTCGTCAGATCATCCCATGAAATAACTAGACATATCATCATGGTATCTACTTTAACCCCTTTCTAGGAAATCGTGTGCCCAAAAAACTTCACTATCCAAATTCAAAAGGTTCAATTTTAAAGAATCATATATAGGAGATCATCCAACAGAGTTCCCAATATAATCCGCAAATGATTCTCGTGCTCTGCATCAGATTCAGAGTAAAATAGGATGTCATCAATGAATTCCACAATAAAGTAGGCAGGATACTAGTAGAACACCATATTCATGAATTCCATAAAAACCCCGGGAACATATTTCATTCCTAAAGGAATGATCAAATACTCAATGTGTCCATACCTGCTTTGGAAAGCCTTCTCCGGGATGTCTGTCTCCGTACCCTGACTTGGTGCTAACCTGAACACAATTTGATTTTAGAAAACCACTTTTATCCATCCAGTTGGTGAATAAATTATCACTTCCGAGGAAATGGGTATTTATTATTAATGGTTACATTATTCAACATCCGATAATTAATGCACAACCAGAGATATCCATCACCCTTCTTCATGAATAGAATAGCAGTGGTCCAAGGAGAGATGCTCGGGCGAATAAACCATTTGGATTCCAAATAGTCCAAATATATCTTCTATTCAATCATTTTGGTGTGGGCTATGTGATATGAGGTAAGAGATATAGGTTGTGTTCCTCCTGACAATTTAGTCGAGAAATCCATGCCCTCTCTTGATGGTAAGCCATAAAAATCACCTGGAAATACATATGGGAAATCATCCACTACGAAAAGCAATCCACCCTCAAGAGAACCACCAACATACTCCAGTGAGAGTGACGACAACTTAATTGAAAGACTTCCCATCATTTGGAGTAGTGGTCCTGCGTGACCCAACTGAGGATCCCATTACCGATGAAATACATGAGGACTCCAATCAAGTTCTATTAAAATCACTTGTCACCTATAGAAATCGATATTTTCTTGAGACCACACCAGCAAATCCATGCTATGTATTACATATGAAAAAACCATATTCAAGACCATAAAGGACCAATACATCTCAAAAACTAACACAGAGACCACACATGATTGGCACTAGAGACATTGCTACTTATTCTTACCCAACAGTGTTACCAAATCCATTGAAAAAGACACCAAATCAGTTGGTATGTTCAGAAAACACACAATATGGACAGAGATAAAAGAAACAGACACCACGATATCAAATAAAACAGTTGTAATAGAAAATGAAATCAGAATGTTACCTCGAAGAATCAATAGTACCACATCCAATACAACTGGTACTTGATCAACAACGTGAAGTTTTCTGATATATTCCAGAGAATGACAGTTCTCCAGTAGGTCTCCTTTCATCTATTTATACCCAGAAGATGTTCTTCAAAAAAATATATAGCAAGATAACTAATATCCCACTATCCTGGTTGAATTTAAATGAACTAGAACTCCCATAGAATCCACAGATCCAACCACACTCTGATATGGGCATGCCACCTATAATAAATGATACAGATGCCCCATAATCATACATAAGTGATAGGGGCTAAGAGGATATGTACATGCATGTCGGGAATTACCTATATATCTGTACTGAGGGAACACAACATACCCTACACTAGAATCCATAGAAGAAGTCTTCCTAGAAGGATGGTCTGAACTACTACCACCCTTATTCACTTTTTCATCACACTTCCTCTTCTTCTCAGATGAACTATGGTTTCCAAACACTGACATAACCCCAATGGAACTGAACCTTCCCTCAAAGATAATATCCACCATACAATATTGATCAAATACCATACCATTGGTCTTCAACTTGAACATGAATACCCGAGATATGATATCTTGTTGCATACCCTTTTCAAACCTTTGATCCTTCATCTAGATTTAGAGAATTTTTCATGTGCATAATGGGCTATCTCAGAAATGTTGGTGTGATACTCCATAACTTATTGGACCCTGTGAAAAATATCCCCAAACTCCCAGAATCTAGCATATGACAATACCTAAAGATAGTAATACTAATTGAATATCACCTTGAAGTCTTTCTAAATCATCTTCTTGTGGTTCCCAATGTGGACCACTAAGTCCCACGACCATCGAATGAGACCTTATAGAATTAACAAAAAAATCACCCTAACGTCATTATGAGTATTAAAAAACTCAAACATGTTCTCAAACTTCTTAATACACTCCTTTGATTTGTGATGATTCATGCTACCTAGGAATAAAGGGGGTTGTTCTTGAGAAACTCATGGTTTTTTCCTTTATAGTAGTGGATCCACCATCTCTAACTACACCGGGAGTAGGATCATGAATCGATCACTGTCCTAAAACATGAAGAGCATGGACAACAACTTCCACCAAATTATGAGCAAGTGGTGAGTGAGAAATCTCTTGGGTTTCCTCCCGTGGGTGCAAGGGAGATATATAGGGAATCTTGATACTATAAGATGAAATGATAACATAGAACATCATAAAAATATATGGTTTAAAAATCAGTAAGAACAATAAACATAAAAAAACCTAACATACTTAAGCAAAACAATAACCATCCAACATCACCCCCACCCAGTGTTCACATAAATTTTGTAGTCTTCACATCCCAATTGTAGGAGAAGCCAAACCCCTATCCCAACATCCCATAGAGACTCAAGGAATGTCATGAGGTGTGATGGCTTGGAACCCTACTCGCAACCAGAACTCAGATCCCTAATAGTCCTATATCCTATCTAACAAGACATGTCCCAAATAAAATGACTATGTGGTCTTAACCAAAATATCTGATATTATATTGTCACAAATCATGTCGGGTCATCATCTGATCAAGTTATCCAACTAGTCTATGTAAGGGCCTGAAGGGTGTTCCCAATCCCCATGTGTTGGCACATGTTCCCCGGTATCAAAAATATAGTTTGGAAATGATTTACACGAAAATATAAATATAAAACAAAAAACAATATAAAATAAACCAAATATGGATGTCACAATCAAACAAGATTATAAAATAAGTATATTTTAGTTATATACTGAAAACAATACCCAAAAACAACTATAATCCTCAGTGACCCAAAACCAAATCAGAAACCACCACATAGAAGGAGGACACCACCCTCAAGACAACTCCACAATATAACACCAAGAAAGACACCAAGCAATATGATCTACCATCTCCAAAGGCTTTCCCCTTACCTGTATCAAACATTACCAAATATAATTAAACCCAAAGTAGTATGTAGGGTGTGAGGTAATACCCAGCAGAATTACACTGATAAAATATTCCATGAATAAACATTGTTTGAAAATGAAACAAGAATATTTAATAAATGAAGGAAAATTTCTTGAGAAATTTTTAATGAAAGAAGTTTTAATGAAAAAAAACTTCAATGAATGCGAATTTAGTTAAAAAACATACATTTGAAGTCACTCAAATTCAATACTATACGTCTATGGTGATCCTAGAATTGTAAATTAGAACTAATCATGGTAGAGGCCCTATGGGTAATTTCTAGAAATTTGACCCAAGAACCTCACATCTTGGGGAAAAGTTATATAAGAAACACAACAAACAGTTTTCTCATGCACGAGCCGCTGGGGGGAATTACATCCCAAGTCCTAGTGGTCTCTAAAAATAGCTCATGTTTAATAAAATTTTTTGTTTTAAATCATGATAAGTGAAACCAGACCAAATCCACTTATGAATCACATGAACACTAGTCATAGTCATCTCTCCTAGCTACCAGAGCTTCCCATTTCTTCTTAAATAAGTTCCAAGTTTACATAACATGTAATATTTAATAAATAGACCAAATAAGGAACTACAAATACCAAAACATCACATTTACAACCCCACCCATCTTTTAAAATCATACGCACACCAAATCCCTTTCAAAACATACTATGCACCACATGCACAATCAAAAAAACCATTTTCACAGTTAAATAAACCATTTTTCCCAATTAAATAAGAAACTAAGAAATACTATTAAACAATTTAATGAAGTATCGCATGGATTAAAAGACAAATACTCACACAAATATTTATTTATGACTATTCTCACATCGACGCCACACCAAAGAAAAGTTTTAATCCCTTTTATAGTTAAATAATCTAAACACATAGTTCATAAAACACTACTAAATAACACACTATGGTTTTTTATCAAATAACACACTCTATAAAATATAAAATGAAACCAAAATAAATCTGAACATATTAAACATTCTTGAAAACTATGTTTTCAACAAATAAATAACTAAAGAATATATAAAATTAATTAAACAATAAAAATGATTCATCATGTAATATTTATACACAGAACCACCTACCTTAGTGTAGAAATCCCCAAAAAATCGGTGTGAAACATCCCCCACATGCAAACTGCACCCCAAGAAAGCTAAAAATGAACCCTATTTCAAGAAACTGAACTAATAATACCATGATCGAAGTACAAACCAAACAAAACGTTATTTCATAAAAATGAAAACCCTAACAGATGTTGAAGGAAGCATACCTGGGTTGGTTTTAACCTATGGTAAATGGAGTTGGGGTTTACAAAATAAAACTATGTGAAAAAGGGGGTCACAAAAGCTGATCCACACTAGAAAAAATAGGCAGCATGAGGGATGAGTTGGGGTATCAGGGGAAATAAATGGGTTGTTCATTGGGAGGGAGGATGGGCGTCGTCCAAGGTCGTCGGAGGAGGATCAGTGCGGGTGCAAAGTTACTGGAGGATGAGGGGGGGGGTATGGAACATGGGGGTGCAACAGGCGAGTGGTAGGGGGTACCGTAGAATGACACAATCTAGAGGGAGAGGAAGAGGGAATGAATAAAAAAATAAATATATGAAAGAAAAGGGGGAAATTAGGAGGAAAAGAAATGGAGAAAAAAATAAAATAAAAGAATAAAAATAATATTGAAATTAACAGTTTAATAATAATAATAATAATTTAATGACACCATTAACAATAATGAAAATGTAAATAATTATAATAAATTTGTAATTATATTTTCAATAAAAATATTAATAATAATATTAATATTAAATAGTATTTCTGTAAAAATTATTATTAGAACTTATTTATTATTTATTCCATTTTAATAACCATATTACTAGTTAATTAATTTTATTTTTGACCCCAGTTAGGCCATATAATGTTCATGGGTTAAGCTACATGGTTTTGATGGTGCCTTGCCCATATGTCGGTCACTTGGTAGCCCCAAACATGCATTTATCCTCAAAAAACCAAGATCCAATCTCCAATGCCTAAAACTCGAAAAAATATTTAAAAGCAAACAAAATTACAACATTAGATTACTTAAAAAATTATATTGAGATAGATGTACAATATTTAGAGTTGGCCCGGTTGGAAAATCATCTCTCTAACAAGGAGAGGCCAGTGAAGATCTTAGACCATAAAGATGAATTTATTCACAATAAGACTACTCACCTCTATAAATTATTATATAGGAACAATAAATATGAATATATGACATGGGAACCATAGGATGAAATGAAGGATAAGTAACCTCACTTGTTTTCACCATTGTATAAAAACTGAAATTTTATGGGTGAAATTTCATAATTGGGGAAGAATTTAATAACCCAGAAATATCAACGAAATTTCCCATCTTATAATTATGTCATATATTATAAAACAAATACGTCACAAATAGACCCAAATACAAACATCATTCTCAAAAATTATGCATAAAATATGTGTTATTCATAGAAATTAGGGAACCTATGTTGAGGGTATAATAAACAGAATATTAGGATAGTAATATGAAAATTAATAAATGTAATCCATACAATAGAATTTCAACTTCACCTATCAAAGTATAAATAAATGTCAAGAATATGAGAAATGAAAATATGATATATATATATATATATATATATATATTAGTGTATAAGTAAAAATATGTTTTCAAAATGATAAATTAACTATTGGTATTTCTGTAAAATGTAAATGATTATTTATAAATTAGTAATTAATAAAATAATTTAAAATAAAAATTATTTTCATAAAATTCATTAATAAATTAATATTTTTTTTCATATGATTATATGATATTTTTATGAGACATTAAATATTTTTCAATGTTTCATAAATATGTTATAATATTAAAATCATAAATTTTTAAATAAATGATGATATTAAATAAAAATTTAATTTATTATAGTTTAAAAATTGATTTCATAAAATGGATTAAATTTTTGAAAAATAAATGTCAAAAATGAGTAGGGTTTATTTATGGTATTTTTCTAAAATAGATGATGTTTGTTGAATTTTAAAATATAGTAATTTATGGTATTTGACAAATTAATTAATTATTGAGTAATGGATGATGTATAGATGCAGTAAGAACCCATTGGTTTGAACTCTATTGAACAAATTATTGTATTTATTCATAGTAATCAACACTATTTATATTCTTGGGTCATAGTAATAAATAAATGAATTAAATAATCAAAATCACATCTATCCTTCCACTATAAATACAACCCCTTCTCCTCACATCTCTAAAGCCCTAAATCCTGTATAAATTTTAAAAAATTAATCTCCCAAGCTTCATACACAAGTTGAATATATGTTTTTTCAAACATTTGAACAATCCTTCATTCATTAAGGATGTTATCTAGTTGAGGACATACCAGAAGGAAAATGATCAACATTTGTTTTAAAATTCTTCTACACTTCAACCTCATCCATTCCCCCATAAAAAAGATACATGATAGGTCTAGTATCATACATATATCAAAATATTAATATATTAATGGTAAATAAACTACCAAATATCTTTTCACGAGTTATATGTTTAAAAATGAAAACATCATATGTGATGTGTCCATCTGCCACCTTTGCGGATGAAAAATCATCCTTTTCTATTACTGCCTTCAAGGATTTTCATAAAAGAATTATAATTGTTAAAAAAGATTATAAAATTTATATTAATGTTTTTTAATTTTATTGAACTAATACATATACATAATATTAAATTATAAAACAAAACATGTTTTTGATGTTCTAAAAACATAGAAAATCATTTAATCAATTTTTATTAACATTTCAATTTTTGATTATTTATTAAATTCAAGAAAAATTATATATAGTGCCATTAAAAATCATTGAAGTGAATTAATACTATATAATTACACTTCTGGAGTTTTTATTACATTTTAAATGAACATCCATAATTATACATAATTTAACTAACTATGAAATTCATGAAATGTATCTTACATAATGACAAAATTGAATCCTATAACTATTAAAAAATGGTCATAAATTGTCATAAATGACCATAATAAAAATAAAATAAATAAAATAAATGTTTTATAACTTCAAAACTAAATTATTAATGAATTTAATTTGACTATCCATTATATTAGTTGCATGTGAAGAACACTATCGGACATAACATATGGGATTCTCTTCAAACCTTTATTTTTCCATCGGGTTACGTTTTCTCCCTATGTACCCCAATGTAATTATTAATTATTTTTATAATACACCTGAGTTATACTTTTATGATCCAAAAACATTTATCTATCTCAATTATGGTTTTTAAGGGAAAATACATGTTTTCTAAGGTTTCCTTCTCAATTCCTCCCGAAAAGAAAGATTAATTAAATGGAACATCCAAATTTCTTACAATTTCCAAGTACACTCCATAATCTATGTTTTTGTGAAAACACTTAATCCTTTTTCCACATCAATGATTCTTTTATATTTTCCCTTAAACCAGTCAACAAAATCTCCTTTATAATGCATCTTAACACACATTATAAATTTTTTCACTTCATTTCGTAATAATTTTTCATGAACTATTAAAATTTTCCCTTATTAATTTTCATGTGTGATTTAAATATATTCTTTAATGGATACCATTATGATAAACCCCTTTTTTTGACTTATGAAGTGATTAAGATACCTATTAATTTCCAAGGGTAACACTTTTGATGATTCTTTATGGTTGATTCTTCAAGTGGAACACATATACATGAATAACTTATGATCGTTTTGCCCTGATAGCACTTAAATTCATTGGGTAATGTTTAGTATCATGAATCATGATGTTGGGATAGTATGTAAACCAAATTATTTTATGGGACATTGACAACTAAGTGATATAGTCTTGGTAGTTATCCATGACTCATTTTATTACAATGTTATATATTTTTTCAAATTCTTATATATGTATGATTAAATGATCTTGTATTCTATATATTATGCTTTTATATGTTTATTATGGTTCCATATCATTTTATATCATCATGTTCTGCCTTCTAACTCATGTGTTCTTCATTATTCCTATGTTAATTCCCATACTGCGCTTTTCACCTCAGACCTTTGTTCATGAATTCCGTAGGATATCTTATTAATATGTAAGAGATCAAAATAATTTACATTATAATTGTTAATTATAAATAAAATATGCATTTAGTTTGGTTTCATACTTTATAATTATGGAATGGACTTTCTAAAAAACACTATGATTTATGTTCATTAGTTTGTATTTGATGGTTAATTATGATTAAAATCATGAAATAATATGTGTAAAAGTATAGGGTAATTATAGTAATGAAAACACACCCAATACTCATACAATATATGTCCTTATTTTAATGACTGATCCATGTGTGGTTGGTCATTGGTTCACTATGTGTGATTTCCTGTTACACATTGTGTATCCTTGAAATGAACAAAGAATCATTGATACCTATTTTTGAGATCATAGAGTCATATTCATATGTTCTTATCCAATTCCTTGTAATATATAACTGTAAAAATACATTATCTTGAATTTTACATTGATGAACAAAAAAACTAAAAATGGAAAACTAACAATAAAATTCATAATTGATCAAAATAATAATAAATTATTATAAATTGATATGTATCCTAGATCTAATACCACATGATGGTTTTGGGTTACAATTGACGTTGTTGGGACCATTCCCAATAATATTTCTTATTTTTTTCTTTGGATAACTCCTTACAACTGGACGAACATGGCCCTAAAAAATTCTATAGATAATATCTTTCCGCATATAATTCATAATTAATTTAAAACAGGGTAATTGTTTTGATAATATTTTATATTTTGAAGAATTTTGATGAAAATATAGTTATACCATTGATGTAATAAATAATACAATAAATAATTACTCTAGTGGTGTCACTATATTCCCCATGAATCTTAGTGTGTTTTCATTAGAACTCCAAGTGCTGGAATGAAGGATCCCACCTCTTTTCATCATAAATAATTGATCGAAAAAGAATTATTTTGAGAATAATGAATTATTTATCACATTCATTCTGTCATGAGATGGTGGAAGAGGATTGTATCATTTTCTTGAGATCATTCATGGGTGATTCCCTTCCGTTTGGAGGGGATATACATGAGAGGTTACTATTGGGATTAATAATAATAATAATCTTATAAATGATATATTTTGGGTTATATACTTAGGGTTACACAATTTATTATTTCACAAAGGATTATAACTAATTTATATTTTCAAATTAAATAAAATATCTAATAATAATGACAATATTTTTATATTCCACGACATCTAGTAACCCACAAATATTTAAATATTATTTATTAAATATATAAATCAACATTTTTAATTGATATTAAATGAAATATATCATTCCCACCCTTCCCTCTACTCGGAAAATCAATCCACATATTCATTTAGACGGAGTTAAATGTTAAAAATTTATTTGACTAAATTAACATCACTATATCACTCATCCAAATGTAAAATAAATATTATATTCACGTATTATATAATAAAAATTTATTTTAATATTTTAGTTTCTAAATAAATATTTATTAAAAAAATAAATATTTATTTATCATAAATTGAATAATAATAAAATATAGATAGAAAAATATTACATATATAATCATTAAAAAATAATATTTATTTTATATTTAACTCACATATATTCCAAATCTAATAACTTGTAATGAAATATATGAAATAAAGAACATGAATAATTATTATTCCTTGGTATGAAGAGTAGTATTTATTATAACTATTACTTTCAAACATAATTTATTGAGATTCTAGATACACTTAGTATGTGACCCTATAGCAATATTTATCATTGATATTAGGATAACTCATATAATTTTCATTTATCAGCATCTAGAGTGTAACAGCCTGAGATTTTATGAAAAATATTCTTTTTTATTTCACTAATGTCTTGTGTTGTACGCTACACCAAAAGTATCTTGCACAACACGCATCCTTGACTTGCCTTTCATTACACGCAATCGCAACCTTCCTCGATAGCGTGTGTGGTACGTAATACTGAGTTTCACGAAACAATGATATGCTATTAAAATATTATTAAAACTAGCCGTTATGAATAGTAATAACCACTTTTTAAATTTTAGAAATTTTAAAATGGACTTCATTTTTGGATTCGGAGTATCGAATTTAGCCTAAGGTGAAATTTTGGTACTTTTCGGATAACTTTCATATTCTGATGAATAGTGAAAATTACTAAATTATAATTAAAAACAACTTTTTTAATCGAAATAATTAATAGTGATAAATAATTAATTTGAGTGGTTTTAAATTATATTTAGAATATATTTTTACAATTTAATACAATGTTGGTCATTGGATGTAATTTCACATTTAAACTAGACATAAACAAGTGTCAAACTTTTGATAGATATTGTTTCTTAAAAACACTCTATTTGTTTTAACAGCGGGATTTAATTATAAAATTAATTAATGCAACTTTTATGTAATGAATTTGGTGAAATAGACTTCATTTTTGAATTCGGAATATGAAATATAGCTTGGGATGAAATTTTGGCACTGTTCTGAAAAACATCAATTTTTGATGAATAGTGAAATTACTAAGTGGTAGTTAAAAAACTGAATTTTTCATAAAACTTAATTTTACCGCTTCTGTGAATGGAATTTCAAAAATCCGAGAGACACGGTTGATGTCAGTAAGTAAAATGTGGTTCAATGAGATGAAAATAATTTCTGGTGAATAGTAACTTTTTACTTTTTTTACCGCGGTTAATAGTAAATAGGGTAACTAAGGGTAAATATGATATTAATATTACCCTAACACATGTCGTAATTCTATTGGACAAGTGTATCTCGACCAAAAACAACCTTAAGTGTAAAATATTATCATTTAGGCCCACTTGGATTAGATTAGGACATTTATTATTATTTAATTCAAAGAAGAGTTAAAAGAGTTAAAATCAAAGTTTATTTACTAAAACATTTTTAATATAGGGTTATACATAAGATAAATTCGATTTTAAATATTCATTAGAAATATAAAAAGATTTCCCACATAATGGTATTTTATTTTTAATTTTTAGACATCAAATAAGTTAATTTATTTATGACACAAAGATGATGCAGTAATTATCTTATTAATGAAATATTGACATAATTGATGTTATAAACACCAAACGAAATATAATTTGAGGCTTTTTATGAATTACACTAATTTTCTAGGTTACTATGATATATTAGTGTTGATTTAATCAACTTGGTTCGAACATATAATTCTGTTATGACTTTCACAAAAATCATATATCAAATAGTGTCAAAATTGACACAAAATAGTTTTTAAATCAAATATTATATTATTAATTGTTATTTTATTCCTAAAAATCTAAGGTTCTGCCAAATGACTTAGATAAGGATATATATATTAATAATAAACAATTTGGGGTTCGTTTGGCATTTTATAGTAAGTGTATTAACCATATAGTGAAAGAAAACAAAAAGACATGGTAAAAGATAAATTATTTAACTTAGAGTTAAATCTAATTGATAAGGTTAAAATAATACCCTAAACTTGTCTAAATCTTATTGGTTGATAGGATTTCGACCCAACCCCACTTTATCTTCGAAATAAGACCCTTTGGAACCATTATAAACCGATTTTGACATTAATATAAAATAATATTTTGAGGTATTCCTAAGGTGCCCCTCTCCTCCCTTATAAAAGGACACCTCCTCCCCCTCCTCCTCACACCAATTTGAGCACTCAAGCTCGGCCAACCCCTGCCAAAATCTCTTCTCCCCTTCCCTAGCAACATCCTAGAGGTTCTGGTCTTCCTCAAAGACCAATTTTAGTTCCCTAAGAGGAGGTCTCTAAAAGGCGCTTCAAAGAAGAGGTAATTACCGTTACCAATTCTTTCATCTTTATTTCTTCTTCCACTTCTTCTTCTTAGGTTGTTTCATTATGAAGTAATAACATCAGTATCACTCATATAATGATATGTTATTATAAGTATGAAACAACCCTATTTCACCATCTATCTATCCTACGGAAAAAGAAATCACCGCGCGTGCGTACGTACGGAATACCGTCTCCACGCCGTGGTGTAATCTATTTTCCACCATCACCTTACAAGGATGGGTATAATGGTGTAATAAGTAAATATAAATGATTATTATGAAGTAATATTGATACTGAAATAATATATATATACTCAAATACAATTCCACGATCATAGGAACGATATCATCACTCGTGCGTACGTACGGAATACCGTCTCCACGATGTGATGCGACTCGTTCTACATGATCTTCATTTCATAATGATTATATAAATTAATTGAATGAATGAATATGGTATATACTACACTAATACCATTCTGGAAATGAATTATCTATAACCTAAAGATAATAATAAGAATTTATTCGACAAAACACGCATAAGAACAAAAAGTTATAAAGACCCGAGTAACAGGTAACAATGAAATATTACTAACAAGAAGCTAATAATATGACCATATATGATCTCATATCAATATGTATGATTCTGGAATAAGTCAATAACATTATTTAAACCATTATACAGGAGCTTCGGACACGAACAAAGCAAATCGGACCTAAGGTAAGGGAAATATCACAATCTCATTTTTATCTGAGATTGTTTATTCGTAAGTATTTACTGGGGTGTATTTTATCATCCACATCCATGTTTCATCAATATGTGATATTATTTCCATCCACCTACAATTTATTAAATCCATTTTTACCCTTCGGTGAGTTTTTAGTAAAAGATATGAAAGGAATCTTTTGTCGTTTTTCGTACGAGGTACTTTTTGACTTTTCCGACAAAAGTACGAAGAATGTTTTTTTTAACTTATACGGCATGAATGGATTTTTAAAACATTGTTTCCAAGAAGCTTCCTTTACATGTTTTCAAGTTTATTTTTAATCAACTTCTTTTATTTTAAAGTTGTATGACATGTTATGAAAGGAAAAATGTTTTTGAAGAAGAAAGGATATTTTCCTCAAGAATGGAGTTCAAGTGGTTTATCAAAATTATTTTCCATCTAAGATAATAAAGGGTTCTGTTTTTATCCCTATTATTAAATTGATTTGATCATGTTGTGATGGAATTATTTTTATGAATTCCTTTATCTTATATGAATTGATTTATGATGTCATGATGTTTCAAGAATCCCATTTTTGTTACATGTGTTATACGATGATGTATGATTTATGATTATGTGGCACACATAAGAAAGGATTCATTATAAGATGGGTGGGACCTATATCTCCCTCCAATGCATTGGGTAATGATTTTATATCTCATGAGATAGACATGGCTGGAACGGAAGGTTATTTCGGTTCAGTGATACAGGACTGAAACGAGGAGTGAACTCGGTTCAGAAAGGGACTTTGTCCACTAAGATAGTCTTGGCAATGAGTCATGACTAACAAGAAATGATTTTCCATGATTATGTGTGCATGCCACAAAGTTTCAAGTTTTATGTTATGATTATGGGGATCTCATTTTCACTTCTATGATTTATCCCATGTTATGATATTATGAGCTCTTTTACAGGTTAAGATTTCCAAAGGCTATGTTCTTATGTATATGATGTGATTGATATTTCTTTTGTTTACCCTTACTGAGCATTTGAGCTCACCCTTTTATGTTTTCTTTTCCCCAGGATATAAAGAAAGGTTTTTAGGTAAAAAAAAGGAAGATCTTTATGGGAGATATTGAAGATCTTTCACCACGATTAGAAGATTACGTTCCGAGTTTCCAAAGACACTAAACTATTACGATCCTTGTGTGTGTGTTTTTGTTATGTACTAAGTATTCCGCAAAAGTAATGTAATGTCTATGTACGTCAAGATTCGGGTCTCTACAGTTGGTATCAGAGGAAAGGTTTAGTCATCCTTTGGAAACTAGGATGCGAAAACGTTAGTGAGATCCCTAGAGATATTTCTAAGGTATGTCTAGGGATGTCCCTAACGTTAAGTATACGTATAGGTTATAGTACTAGAACTACGCTAAAGATCATAGAATTAAACCTAAGATGTTAGATATTGAAGGTACTTCCCCTTTACTATGTTGTTTTCTCTAGAAAGATTTTTGCCTCTCACAAAATTATTTTTGTGTTTTAGTTAATGGAGGGAACCAAAAGGAATTTGGTTAACAGTAAATCCAATGGAAAAATTGGTGACTATGAGAAACAAAATTGTGTAATGCCTAGAGATAAAGATGTTGTGATTATGCCGAATCAGTCATCGCGATATATGATTAACAAGGTGAAATTTAGTGGTATGCCTAATTCATCAAAGAAGAGGAAGATAGACTATTATGCATGTTCGCATGCTGAGGAGTATAAAGAAAGGAAGATTGAGATTTCTAAAGAAGGGCAGAAGAACCTTGAGGAATACCTCAAATGAAGGGACCGATGTTATCTGTGTGGAGAAAAGGGTCATAGAGTGACAGACTGTTTTGGAGTTCAATGTCTTATTTGTGGAGAACATGGGCATTACCCAACTCAATGCCCTGACCTAAAAAGATACTTCTAAATCAAGGAAGGACTTCTTCCAGGACAATCATTGAAGTGGATGGACTGATGTGTTTATGTATTGGTATTGAGGAATAATGTTTTTGAGGTACTTTTATGGTGTATTGAAATATTTATGTATTGGTCTATTGTGGTTTTCAATAAGTTTAAGGTACCAGTAACCATGAAAAGTTATTCAAATATTTTGGAAAGTAGATAATATGCCCATAATGAAGGGATAAAGAGAAAATGAAATGTTTGACAGTATTCATGAGCTCGTGATTGATATAAGGACTAAGTGATATCATGGTTTGAGTATACATAATTTTGAGGATTTTGGTATGTGGAAAGTGTTAACTTTTAACTGCATTCAAGTTTTCACTAAGGTTCAATGGGTATTCAAGAGAGTACAAGATTAAGGCCTTTGAATGTTTGGAATGTGTCCAACAAGATATATCTTATGATATATGGGGATCAACGATGGTATTAAATCTCTGGTAATCATTTTCACTATGTTATGAGAATGGACTGCAGTATTATGGATAGGACTAAAGATTGGAATGAATTATGTTGGACTTAAGTTAGTATTGTTTAAGGATAGAAGTTTTTTCGATATTATTTATGGGATGTTATAGTAATATAGTTTTAGAAAAAGGACAACCTGCAGGACGGACGACAGCCCATCGCTTCGGACAAGGCTGTGGGAATCGAACCCACAACCGAAGTGCGACTGGCCTTTATCTCCTACCACTGGCCTACAGGAAGTCCCTGTTTAGTAGAAACTAGTTTTTTTATATCAAGCAGTATGATATATGAAGTATAAGTCCATTTTAGGAACTATATATGATTATTCTCACTATAGATCGACTTATGTATATAATTTTTGCTAACCTTTTGTTTGAGACAGATGGAATGACCCGTCATTCTATCACATGATCTGCTAACACTTCACGAATAAAAAATGCAACTTCATTTATTTAAGAGATGAAGTGGAAATTGTTCTAGGCATGAACAATAGTGAGATTGTACCAAAATAAAGAAAGTATTTATTCCAATTCAAATTTTCAACTTTAGGGAAATGATTTTGAAAACCAAAAATGTTGTCCTAGTGATCTTATACCTGATGAATCGGATGGTACCTTAGATCGTCACAAATTTATGGATTTGTGATTACTGGCTTTTCCATAGCCATGTTCTCTACCACTCTCCATCAGAACATGATGGTTAGATTTCTCTTCCATATCCATATTTTCACCTATGTGGAAACCCAGTGATTAGTTTATTTGGGTAATCGTTACATTTCATACTTTATTTTTTTAGAGCCAAGTTTTTGTATTCCTTTTTACGATGTGGGTTTTTATTAAAGAAACTTTCGAATAGTAAACCATTTATAACCCCGACGAATTTCGAGGGCGAAATTCATTTTAAGGGGGGTAGAATGTAACAGCCCGAGATTTTATGAATTTTTTTTTTATTTAACTAATGTCTTGTGTTGTACGCTACACCAAAAGGATCTTGCACAGCACGCATCCTTGACTTGCCTTGCATTACACGCAATCGCAACCTTCCTCGATAGCGGGTGTGGTACGTAATACTGAGTTTCACGAAACAATGATATGCTATTAAAATATTATTAAAACTAGCTGTTATGAATAGTAATAACCACTTTTTAAATTTTATAAATTTTAAAATGGACTTCATTTTTGGATTCGGAGTATCGAATTTAGCCTAAGGTGAAATTTTGGTACTTTTCGGATAACTTTCATATTCTGATGAATAGTGAAAATTACTAAATTATAATTAAAAACAACTTTTTTAATCGAAATAATTAATAGTGATAAATCATTAATTTGAGTGGTTTTAAATTATATTTAGAATATATTTTTACAATTTAATACAATGTTGGTCATTGGATGTAATTTCACATTTAAACTAGACATAAACAAGTGTCAATCTTTTGATAGATATTGTTTCTTAAAAACACGCTATTTGTTTTAACAGCGGGATTTAATTATAAAATTAATTAAAGCAACTTTTATGTAATGAATTTGGTAAAATAGACTTCATTTTTGAATTCGGAATATGAAATATAGCTTGGGATGAAATTTTGGCACTGTTCTGAAAAACATCAATTTTTGATGAATAGTGAAACTACTAAGTGGTAGTTAAAAAACTGAATTTTTCATAAAACTTAATTTTACCGCTTCTGTGAATGGAATTTCAAAAATCCGAGAGACACGGTTGATGTCAGTAAGTAAAATGTGGTTCAATGAGATGAAAATAATTTTTGGTGAATAGTAACTTTTTACTTTTTTTTACCGCGGTTAATAGTAAATAGGGTAACTAAGGGTAAATATGATATTAATATTACCCTAACACATGTCCTAATTCTATTGGACAAGTGTATCTCGACCAAAAACAACCTTAAGTATAAAATATTATAATTTAGGCCCACTTGGATTAGATTAGGACATTTATTATTATATAATTCAAAGAAGAGTTAAAAGAGTTAAAATCAATGTTTATTTACTAAAACATTTTTAATATAGGGTTATACATAAGATAAATTAGATTGTAAATATTCATTAGAAGTCTAAAAAGCTTTCCCACATAATGGTATTTTATTTGTAATTTTTAGACATCAAATAAGTTAATTTATTTATGACACAAAGATGATGCAGTAATTATCTTATTAATGAAATATTGACATAATTGATGTTATAAACACCAAACGAAATATAATTTGAGACTTTTTATGAATTACACTAATTTTCTAGGTTACTATGATATATTAGTGTTGATTTAATCAACTTGGTTCGAACATATAATTCTGTTATGACTTTCACAAAAATCATATATCAAATAGTGTCAAAATTGACACAAAATAGTTTTTAAATCAAATATTATATTATTAATTGTTATTTTATTCCTAAAAATCTAAGGTTCGGCCAAATGACTTATATAAGGATATATATATATTAATAATAAACAATTTGGGGTTCGTTTGGCATTTTATAGTAAGTTTATTAACTATATAGTGAAAGAAAACAAAAAGACATGGTAAAAGTTAAATTATTTAACTTAGAGTTAAATCTAATTGATAAGGTTAAAATAATACCCTAAACTTGTCTAAATCTTATTGGTTGATAGGATTTCGACCCAACCCCACTTTAGCTTCGAAATAAGACCCTTTGGAACCATTATAAACCGATTTTGACATTAATATAAAATAATATTTTGAGGTATTCCTAAGGTGCCCCTCTCCTCCCTTATAAAAGGACACCTCCTCCCCCTCCTCCTCACACCAATTTGAGCACTCAAGCTCGGCCAACCCCTGCCAAAATCTCTTCTCCCGTTCCCTAGAAACATCCTAGAGGTTCTGGTCTTCCTCCAAGACCAATTTTAGTTCCCTAAGAGGAGGTCTCTAAAAGGCGCTTCAAAGAAGAGGTAATTACCGTTACCAATTCTTTCATCTTTATTTCTTCTTCCACTTCTTCTTCTTAGGTTGTTTCATTATGAAGTAATAACATCAGTCTCACTCATATACTGATATGTTATTATAAGTATGAAACAACCCTATTTCACCATCTATCTATCCTACGGAAAAAGAAATCACCGCGCGTGCGTACGTACGGAATACCGTCTCCACGCCGTGGTGTAATCTATTTTCCACCATCACCTTACAAGGATGGGTATAATGGTGTAATGAGTAACAATATATGATTATTATGAAGTAATATTGATACTGAAATAATATATATATACTCCAATACAATTCCACGATCATAGGAACGATATCATCACTCGTGCGTACGTACGGAATACCGTCTCCACGATGTGATGCGACTCGTTCTACATGATCTTCATTTCATAATGATTATATAAATTAATTGAATGAATGAATATGGTATATACTACACTAATACCATTATGGAAATGAATTATCTATAACCTAAAGATAAGAATAAGAATTTATTCGACAAAACACGCATAAGAACAAAAAGTTATAAAGACCCGAGTAACAGGTAACAATGAAATATTACTAACAAGAAGCTAATAATATGACCATATATGATCTCATATCAATATGTATGATTCTGGAATAAGTCAATAACATTATTTAAACCATTATACAGGAGCTTCGGACACGAACAAAGCAAATCCGACCTAAGGTAAGGGAAATATCACAATCTCATTTTTATCCGAGATTGTTTATTCGTAAGTATTTACTAGGGTGTATTTTATCATCCACATCCATGTTTCATCAATATGTGATATTATTTCCATCCACCTACAATTTACTAAATCCATTTTTACCCTTCGGTGAGTTTTTAGTAAAAGATATGAAAGGAATCTTTTGTCGTTTTTCGTACGAGGTACTTTTTGACTTTTCCGACAAAAGTACGAAGAATGTTTTTTTTTAACTTATACGACATGAATGGATTTTTAAAACATTGTTTCCAAGAAGCTTCCTTTACAAGTTTTCAAGTTTATTTTTAAACAACTTCTTTTATTTTAAAGTTGTATGACATGTTATGAAAGGAAAAATGTTTTTGAAGAAGAAAGGATATTTTCCTCAAGAATGGAGTTCAAGTGTTTTATCAAAATTATTTTCCATCTAAGATAATAAAGGGTTCTGTTTTTATCCCTATTATTAAATTTATTTGATCATGTTGTGATGGAATTATTTTTATGAATTCCTTTATCTTATATGAATTGATTTATGATGTCATGATGTTTCAAGAATCCCATTTTTGTTACATGTGTTATACGATGATGTATGATTTATGATTATGTGGCACACATAAGAAAGGATTCATTATAAGATGGGTGGGACCTATATCTCCCTCCAATGCATTGGGTAATGATTTTATATCTCATGAGATAGACATGGCTGGAACGGAAGGTTATTTCGGTTCAGTGATACAGGACTGAAACGAGGAGTGAACTCGGTTCAGAAAGGGACTTTGTCCACTAAGATAGTCTTGGCAATGAGTCATGACTAACAAGAAATGATTTTCCATGATTATGTGTGCATGCCACAAAGTTTCAAGTTTTATGTTATGATTATGGGGATCTCATTTTCACTTCTATGATTTATCCCATGTTATGATATTATGAGCTCTTTTGCAGGTTAAGATTTCCAAAGGCTATGTTCTTATGTATATGATGTGATTGATATTTCTTTTGTTTACCCTTACTGAGCATTTGAGCTCACCCTTTTATGTTTTCTTTTCCCCAGGATATAAAGAAAGGTTTTTAGGTAAAAAAAAAGGAAGATCTTTATGGGAGATATTGAAGATCTTTCACCACGATTAGAAGATTATGTTCCGAGTTTCCAAAGACACTAAATTATTACGATCCTTGTGTGTGTGTTTTTGTTATGTACTAAGTATTCCGCAAAAGTATTGTAATGTCTATGTACGTCAAGATTCGGGTCTCTACATAGAGACTAATAATGGAACTCATAGTGATAGTATTTAATATCACAATGAAAAAAATACATATTAATCATTACTATTTAATCTAATTTCTTTACCTTGACATCTCATCAAGAAGGTTTCACACTTGTACCATCAACATGTGATCTAGATTATCTTCATTGAATCTCTAAGATGAACCTATCAATGAACCTCCATATCCATTGATTTAGTCAAATAGTTATAATCTAATAAAAGTTCCTAGGATATCAACTTAAATTAATATGGTGGTGAAACATCCTTTCATGACAATATTTATTATGTTATGTCACTTGCGATGTACTAAACATATCTAAAATATTTATGAGTATATTTCATCCTTGTTTTCAGAAATACATCATACGTGATGATTCATTATATACGCTAATAATTATATCCAATATATGGACTAATACACTCATAAACAAAAAGGAATAAAAAAGAAACAAAACATTTGTGTTTCCTATTAGTGGGTCTATTTCATAACCACTTCGATTAGAGGTTACTTATTTTTTATTCAAAAAAATAACTCACAATGTATTATAATCCCCCAACACTTGGCATTCAAAGATAATATATTTCATGTAGGATAGATATTATCTATGCTGTTAAACATATATTTAATTTTTTATTATATCACATTAAGTTTATTATTATTGAGAAAAACATATTTAGCATTTCTATTTGATAAATATTAGGATGAAATCATGACATTAATGTTAAGAAAAATAAAAATCATATTGTGGTTTGATATTTATTAACACATAGTAAATTTAATTTTTGGGAATAAAAATTAAAAAGTTATTCGGTTCTATGGAACTAACTCGAACAATACACTTAGTGGATGCCTTGGCATTTAGAATTTTGAGAAGGAATTGGTTGTTTCATGGTCTATAGAACAACATTATAAAGTTTATTGAGATACAGAGAAATAAATTATTCCAATTTTTTAATTATAAATATTTGAATATTTTAATAATTTGTTTTATAGAGTCCAGTTATTATGGGTACTCTACTATTCTATAGTGTACCGATGTTTTTGTCCTGGTGGATTAGGATTTGTAAAAAATTAAGATTTGATTTGAATTAAAATTTATAATTATATGTCCTAGTTTTGTGGAATTTTACATGGCCTATATTGATTAATTTTACAAAATTATTTTTTATTATACAAGTTCCATGAGATTGGAGCTAAGATGGAACATGAGTTAATCCATATCATTGATTGAAGGGATAAGATATTGAATTTTTTTATACAATCATCCAGAGAAGATCTAGAGAAAAAAAGAATGAAATAAGATATAATAATGATATATCATTATTGATATAATCATATTTTACGGTATAATAATGATAAATTTGTGTCTTTTAAATGGATTTAATTTTATATTAGTTATGATGATGGAGGGATTAATATTCATGGACTCCCTTTATTATACATGGATTATTCAGGATTAACAAAAACAATGATGAAGGTAATTATATTTTTGAATTATTATAGTCTAATGGATTCTTTCATTATATATAAAATTTCATTTAAATTTTTGAAAATAGTTATTCTTATGGAGTGGTTAATCATATCTGGATTTGTGTAAAATGTATAAAAAATTGGATCTCAGCAGGACATGAAATATGGAGTTTATGATGAATGGAAATTTAGTTTCTTAAAATTAATCTTATATAGAACATCATGTTTAAAAATAGATCTAACCTCATATGATGCAGTACACATGGTAAGAAAAATAAGAAGTGATCCCTATTCCAGTTGGTAGCTTTCTCAAAATCTATTATATAGGTAATGAACTTTGGCATGGAGAAACCATTACCTAAAAATTGAATCCAGAAACATTATTTCTTAATAATGGATTTTATTACATTGATTCTTCATTGTGTTCATGTTCCATGGAAATCTCTAGGAGATGGTGAACAATGAAAAATATATGTGTTCTCATTTTCATTAATGTTTTTAATATGTCTTTAATATTCAATTTTAGATTATTTAAGTGAGAGAAGACACCCCAATGTCACTTTTTTACATATTTATTATATGGTTTAGTCCCATGATTTTTTAGGTTTTTTATGGTTGGGTTAAAATTTTATTGAAGCTTTATATAGGCCCATAGTTTGAAAAATAGTTAAATGTAATGAAATCTACAATTATAATAGTGGAAATTACATGGTTTCCACGTTGTTTGGTAATCCATGTAACATTCATGGTTTTGGGTATTTTTTAATTTCTTCGTACATTTAATTCTGGTTATCCAATATTCCACTACCATTTCAATCTATATGACCTAGAGAGATCCTTTATCCATTACTTTCCATTTCCATGTCATCCATATGGGATTTATGGAAATTCCTTTGTGATTTCTCTACTATCTCTATATGTATGAGTGTCCACCTACTTCTCCATCCTAATTTATTTTTATTTCATCATTGTTCTTCCTCCTTCCTCTAAAACTTCTAGATACAGTGGTTGAGTATCAGGTCCTTTGCTTTTATAAATTTCTATTCATGTTTCTAGTGATTTTTGAGTATCTATTTCGACCTATTATAGTTGCTTCTATAAAAGGCAACATGGTTTCACAACTTGAGGAAGGTGTTCCATTCCCATTTCATTTAATTTGAGAGTTCTTTAAATTATATGTGTTTTTAAAAAACATTTATATCAATAAATATATATATTCAATATAAAATTTATTTATTGTAAGTTACCTATAATTTTTTATGTTTTCCTATGGCATATTGGGTGGATTTTACAATTCCATGTCACATTTGTGTTAAATGGTGTTTTATCCATTTTAGTTTTTTTATAAAATTATAATGATTATTTTCCTCTAGATAAATGATTTTTCATTGTATTCTGTGTCATATATAAATTAATGTATTTTGTTTTTTGTATTAAATGATTCCCTTGTTTAAAAGGGGTGTGTGTCATTATAAACGTTGATGGATATTTATTTTATTATTTAGTGTGATTTTGTTTGATATTACTATTACGTTCTTTGGGAATATCATGGTATTAAAATAGTTCATAAAAATTTATTTTTATAATATGTCACTACTAAATATAATGTGAAGCCCCATTTGTCACCTTATGCAAAGTTATGTTTTTCAGAGGATAGTTAAAACATTATTATTCCTCTTTATCATTTATTGATAATATATATATATATATATATATTGATTGTTAGATGAAATAGGATTCCATATTGTGTTTATTATTATAGTTTGGGGATTATTTTAAATGTGTGTTAGATTTTGGATGGATAATGTTATTAGGATATGTTTCCTTGAGTTATGTTTTTGACATGTGATTGATGATTGTTTGATAGTGACCCACCTTCTTTAGTTATCTCATGAGGAACCCTGGGTTACATAGTGTGAAAGAAAAGGATGTGTACCATACTAGTAGGGATAAAACATTGTCTAGTATCTCTTAGTTGTATTATTATGATCTTATCTTGGGGGCATGATCGATATGAGTCTAGTTGAGAGAAATTCAAGATATGAGGGGACGACCGTAAAATGTGATGGTAGTTTTTCCCACATAGGTATATCTAGAATTTTCCCTTTATACTAAATAGTGTATCCTTATTATATTTATCAGATATTATGCTTAATCTATTTCATGATTATTATGTGAATTATTGTTTCTCGTATTGTTTTTATTTTTTATATTAATCCATTTTAGGTTGAGCCCTAATGTTACATTGTTTTTCCTTATGTAATTATTTTCTTTACATTAATTATTTTCCATGATGTTACATTCTTTTTAACTTCCCCGTTTTTATTCATGTATTTTTGTGTGGTGGTGTTATTTTTTTTATTATAAAAATTATATTAATAAAATTTAATGGAAATTATGTATTTTTTTACATTGAGGAAATGTTTTCATGAAATAACCTTCCCATTAGGTTATTCATATTAATTTATTAAAAATGAGATGAAAACTATTTTGATAGAATTAATTTATAAAATATTTAAAAAATACTTCTATTATAAAATAAAATAAATGGGAAATTTGTTGTATCCTATTGGTATTGGATCATTCCTTACATTCCCACACTGGTGGGTTTAAAAACATCATGTCTTATACTAGGGATAAGTTCTCAAAAATTTTAATTTTTTGGGCTCTATTATCTTGTGTAAGTGAGCATTCGTTAATTCATACAGGGTACTTAGGGTGACCAATAGGACGAATAGTCTTTCATTTGACTATTTTAATTATGGGTTCAAGTTGTGTATGTAAACCTTTGTCTCTATTATTTTTTTAGTTTCATGTTTAAAATTTTAAAACCATTATTAAATTATTTATGTTATTGATAATGTATTTGTAGAAATTTACTTTATTATTTATTATTAATAATTCTTTTATCATTTCATTATTTTGAGAAATTATTATTGGTTGTGTATGAGTGTCCAATATATATAGACCTCATGTTGGGTTTTCAATTTGAACATGTTTTAGACTATGTAATTTTGAGGATTAAATCATTCATAGTAGTCATGTTTGTAACCCCTGTTACATTTCACTAGATCATGGAAACTGGGATCATTTTTTAGACCTTATAAAACACCAATTATTAAACTAAAAACAAATTTCATAGTATCCTCACAATGATCTAGTTTCAGGAAATCCATACAGGGATCCCTCCCAATCCATCCCTCCCAATCTATCTCTTCTCTCTTGATCAAGATCGACCCACATAGAGTATAGATGTAGGAGAGAATAAAATAGAGGAATTAAACAAAAGAGAAATTGAAAAAATGAATGAAAAAAATGATTAAAAAAAGGATTTTGGTCTTGGTTCCAAAATCCTTATAGAGTTTATGTCTCACTTAAAAAAATCCACAATTACAGTCCCAAATATAGGATTAGAATATTTATTTGATTATATTAATTATATCCCCATTAAAACACACATGCATAATTAAAAATTATGTCATTAATTAATAAATATTCTACAAAAATTTAAACAGCTTGAAATTCCATATACCTATTTTCCTAGGGAAAAATCCCTATTACAATTCAAATTTAGTATTTAGGAAAACTATTAGAGATCATATGACTAAGGAAATCATTTTGTTTACCTTGAAAAACTCTTATAACAATAAATTCAAAATTTCCCCTAATTTTATAAAGCCATAACATCATGGGTTTTTATAAAAACCACTACTTGTATATGTTATATTTTAAATTTCCTAAATAATAATAGTTTCATAGAAGGAGAATTAATTTCCTATTTGTTATGTGAGGCGGTCAGTCTTTCTAAATTGAATCAATAGTGAGTTCGAAGAGTCAATGATGATGCACCAGTTGTGTAACCGAAATAGAATTACTGTATTCTTGTGTTTCAAAAGGATAATCTCCCTTCATTTTCATGTTCTATATATTATCCATGTTAGGGTGAACAATGTAAATTACTCTCTATTCATTATTAATATCATTACTCATAGATAGAAAGTTTGGGTTTGAAAGAAGTGTTTCTCATATAGACTAAACAAGATCGTAATAAAGATATTAATGTTTTTAAAAACTATCTTTCCATAATTCACCCCAATCCCCTTGTCTCATTGTAATCTCCATTATTATGGACCAAACATTGGTTTCTAATGATTAGTTATTGGGGAGACAATTTTTGTCAAAATATTAGAAGTGGTGGTCATTACGAATAATAAATTCTTAATAAATTTTCAAGGAACAAATTTCTAATTATGGAAGAATAAGACACGTAACTTCTTCAGGTTATTGAGGATTGTATTTTATGTAACACCCATTCATGGATTAATAACAAAAATAGAATGTAGTGAATTATCAGGAGGAGACCACATGGAGTTGTATCCAAATGTGAATTCATTCAAATGAACAAGGAGGGTATTGAAAAATCTCTCTATTCCAAGGTAATTTTTTGAGAATCATATAATGATATATTGAAAAATATCATTAATTTTTATAATAATGAATTTAATGTTCGATGTACAAATTATCAAGTTTCATAGAATAAATAGTATAACATGAAGATGAATCCAAATGAATGTGTTGATTGATTAGTTGATATTTTAAATTCAATTATAGAATATATGTGTTGTCTTAGAAAAAATATTGAAAATTTAAATATGTTCAATATAATTTTGAGGATATAAGATTTATTTTTTAATTCATAGGTATATGTCTATAAAAATAAGGATGTGAATGATGTATATCTAGATATCCCCTGTGGTACTCTTGAAGAATATTAAATGAGAAACAATAATAATGAGGAAATGGTAATGGATAACTCACATACGGTTTCATTTAAGGAAATAAATAATCAATATTTTAAATAATAACTTGATTAAGATGTCATTAATGGGGAGATGTATTTACTATTTAAAATAGGTTTTTCAGAGAGCATCAATATTAAAGACTTTAAAATATTTTTCTATTATCCTATAACTGTTTTAAATTCTATATCCATTTGTTTTATTGATTTGGGCCGAATGAAACCTATTGTTTCTCCATGGTAGAAAATAAAGTGATTCATGAGACTTAGAAATGATGAAATTAGAAGCTGGGAACTTTTTCAAGATTATTAAAAATTTATATAGATACTAAATTTTAAAATATCAAGAAGAAATTTTTAAATAAGGATAGAAATATAAGAATCAATTAGCAATAGAAAAAAAATCACTGGTCATGGAATAAGAAAATATGGAATGATAAGTAAAAATTACCATTAATTATTTAATAGAAATATACAGTTTTGGTTTATGTATTTTTTATAGTTGATATACCTTAAAATGAACATAAATAATGATCTTATCATTAGAATTGTCTATAAAATGATGGATACTTTTTAATTGGAAATTATGAGGAACTCAAAACAAATTGATTTGTAATGAAAAATATAATGGAAAAGGATTTACAAAATAGATGCAATTATAGTGGAAGTATATTGACACAATCTTCTAAGTGTGATTCAACTATGTGACTCAGGAAATTCTATAAAATTCAGAAAAAATGATTCATTTTTATAGCTTGATATAGTTCACTTGAATTATAATGAAGATGAACCTTGGAAAATATTTATAAAATTAGTGAATAAAATAGGTGTATGGTTTCTATGAGTGATGAAATTTGGATTTTTTTCACAATATGCATTGGAACATGAGCCAAAAATAATTATAAAATATTGAAAATAATGATTTATTATGTTATTTCAATAGGCTCAAATATAAAAATTCTCTAACTAGTGAATATTTTCAAGAGAATCAGTCATAAAACATTAGATGGAAAAAATTATTTTCTCATGATTGGTTATATTTTCAGAAAAATGGATTGGTTTATTATGATTACTAAAAAAATATTTTTATAATTGTATCAATCAATATCAAGGAGTGTATAAAAAATATTGGTTTAAAATTAAAATGATTCATACTGAGAATGAAAAATTAGTTATAATAAAAGGGTAGAAAATTTATTGAAATCCATGATGTTATCATGGCTAAATGTGAGTATAATCTGGTTATAGGTTAGCTTATTTTAGCATCACATGAGTAGAATTCACAAAACAATTTTTCTATTTCCAAATATGAGTGTGAAAATGATATTCTTGGAACATGGGGATTTTATAGGGACAAAATGATAACTTATTATAGCTCTAATGGTAAGGGAAAATTTTTGGGAGAAACATGATCAGAAAAATGTTTTTGAAAATCACAAATAACTAATACCAATATTATTAGTAAATAGATTTCTTTAGATCAAAAAATAATTATAAAGTCCCATTGAAAAAAATTATTGTTATCATTCTTGGTACCATAGTTATTTTATAAAGCTTCACATTTGAAATTCATTCAATTAAGTGAATAGGGAGTTTCACCAAATTGAAAACAAAGACTTGTAAAATTATCTCAAAGCTCATAAAAAAGAATGTGACAAGAAAAAAAATGTTATTTTTGAAACAATCCAAATGATGTTTTCATGGTGAAATTTAATAAGGAATATCTTCTAAGAAAAATACATCCATAAATAAATGAAATTGAATTTCTTGAAACATTTAAACTGGAGAATCATGTTGAAACCATCATATTATTTCTCACAATGACAATGTTGAAGGGTTTTAAAATGATTCATATAGACATAAAATCATTTTTATGAAATATTTTCATTGAAAGGGAAGTCTACATAGAACATTATAATGGGTTGTTCATTCAATATGATGAGAAGAAATATTTGCCACTAAAAAATGATTTGTATCTGTTAATGAATGAACCAAGATCATCGCACTCTGGGTTAGATCAATACCTATAGATTCATTATCATTATAATTATTGTGTTGACTGTGAAATCTATATCAATAAGGAAAAGGAGAAGTATAAGGTGGTGACCAAATAGTATAGTGATACCATACTTAGTCTCTTACGTGACACTATATGAAATAATTTTTCAAAACAAAGGATGTGAGAATTTGAGATTTCATTAGTTAGTGAATGATTGTAAAGACCCTGACCCTATTAGGCTAGAGTCAGTGCTAACATAATAACATTAGCACTAGATACATGTGGTCACATCCTAGAAGACAAAATAATTTAGTATTCCATGAATGCTAAATAAATATATTAATTTCACATTACATTTGAAAACATAGAATAAAATATATTATTTCCTTGGAGAAAACCATTATTCCCTTAAGTGAATCCCTATATATCATTCATAATACACTTTTTATAAATCTATGGAGTGGACAAAAGAAGAAACATGTGATCTTAGATACTCATTTATGGTATGCGAACAATAGAAACTATCATTATTAGATAATGAATAATTAATATGCCAAGGTATATAAGTAAAATTTTATTCCATTTAGGTAAAAAATTCATCATGAAGAATAAAATGGAAGGAATAAATGATGGTAAAATAATTCCGTATAACTAATCAAACGATCATGAAACTCATTCATGGATATTCAAACTAATGAAATGATCACATGGACATAAAAACTAATATCATAATTAAGGAATGTGTAATGTTTAACATCATAACCATACCTTCAAGTCCTCATTTCAAGATATCTTATATAAATGTGTAAATAAATAGCCTAGTACTCAAGATAGTTTGTCTCACTACACCTACTGATGAATTTAGGGGCTATAAGAGGCCCCAAATATCTCATCATATATTAATGTAATTCACAATATACAAGGGGATAATCATAATAAATTTAAAAATTCATTATGAAAAACTAGCTGAATTGTTTTTAATAATTTCCGAAGTTAAAAAACAAAATTACAAAGAATCGAGAGAAAAATTGATAATGGTGTCAAATTAGTACATCACTATTTAAAAAAATCCAAAAACATCTAGATAAATAATGAAGATACTATCCTTACAACGTATAAACTTTTTATTATATGTGAGATAACAGTTGTTGTTGATGATTAATAGAAATATGATAAAATGCCTTTAAAAACATTTTTTAATAAAATAATTTTTCAATATGAGATTCAGTTTTGAAATCTAAAACTTCCATAATATTAGGAAATTATTTTTATTAAATAGGATCATATAAACTTATAATGTAATATTATAATAATTTGATGTCTATGATTATTTGTAAAAGTTCTTTTCCTGAATATGTTAAAAGAAAAAACTACTTTTACACTTTATAAAAAGTCAAAAATTACCACCTTCAGAAAATTATAGGAAGATTAAAAATAATTTTTTTAAAAAAATTATTAAAAATATGTTTAATAAACCATTTATTAATATTTAAAATATTTTTTAAAACATTTCTAAAAAATATGGATATGGATGATAAATAATTTTTGACCGAGAAGGGAAATATAGTTTACTTTTCTATTAATCATTTTCGTATTAATATTAAGTACCAATAAAAGAAAAATTTTACAATTAAATAAAAATTCATTTAATAACCATATTTGAAGAAAATATATTTATTTTATTATATAAATACCATATAATTCAACCTAGGCATAGTCAAACACAAATAACACTGAATAATGATGATATTTGAAATAAACCCTTACCAGTTCGATAGCTTTTGAATCATAACCCTAATGAAAAAAATAAGATAAAATGAAAATTTAATACAATTTAGATATATTGTATTAATGATATAAAATATAAAATTTCTAGTATATAAACAATAAAATTAAATAATAGGTGGATATTACATACGTGTCTCGATAGAAAATGTGAGATGAGAAACCCTTAGCTATCACTTAACTTCCTTTATATTTGTTCAAACCTACAATATATTAAATATATATTTATTTAAAATATTTTTAAGAATAATAAACATATATTTTATACAATATATTATTTATTTTAATCTTTAATCACTTTTTATTAAGAATTCCTTGTTATAAACTATATTTTGTGGGATAACTGCTTCATTTTTCATGTATTTCATGTTTTATATGAATATATTATATATTAATTGTAAAATTATTTCTAACATTCCATAAAGTTGAGATATAGAAAAATTATTTACATTGTTAATGGATAGTGTAGCATGTACGAACACTTGAAGGCTGTTATTTTTTTTCATGGACGGAAAGAAAAAATGTAAATAATAATTCACCTTTATAGACTAATTTTTATATAATATAACTAGTATATTTTCATAAACACAATCCTTTTTACCAATCATGTAAATTAATAATTAAAAATTGAATCACATAGCTTTATGGGTGTGAAATTCCACGCTTACACACGAGTAACATTATATTAAACACGTAAATGAGATAAAAAATGGGGTTTCAAAGAAAATAACTCTTATGTATAAAATGAATGAATATCAAAAGGAAATATTGTAATTACTTCCAATGAACTAAATTTGATTAATTTTCAAATAATTATATAACATTTACAATTAAAACATTTTTGAAATATAATTTTACTTGTAAATTCATTAAATGAAAATTTATTTTCTAATAAAAATTCATTGTTCAATATTCATAAAAAAAGATTCTTTTAAGAAAAATATCAAAAATTATTAATAGTTATATTTGAAATTATAATTTAAAAAATGAAGTTATGTTTTTCATGTATTTTTTCTATATTTTATAAAAATTAATTTCAACCATTGTTCAAAAAATATGACCAAACGATTTTTTAGAAAAAACAAATATTTTTTTAAAAAAATTCTTTAAATGATGTTAATTTTATTTCAAATAAATTGATAAATATTTATTATATTTTATAACAATTTAACTCATAAAAACTAAAAAAATTATTCATATTCAAATCCTCCATTTTAATGAAAATGTTATTATTATCATATTTAAATAAAATATTATTCTAATCATTTAAGCTCGATGCTACATGTCATATATTATATCAAAAATTACGTTCTTCTTTTAAAATATAAGTTTTTTAAATTATACACAACATCAATTAATTATTTCCTCTCATTTTTTTCTTGTGCTTGAAAAAATGATTTCATTATCTAAAAATAACTCTATTGAAATCCAACATTGTAAAAAATTGTTAATAAAACATCCTTTTAATAAGAGAGAAAGGGCTGTATGAGTCTCATCTATAATAATAAATCATTAGGTTTCTTAGTAGGAAATAATTATATATAATTGAAAATATAGACATGTAATAAAAGTATAAATAATTATGTACAGTGATATATGTCATTGATCCTAAAAAATTGAATGATCACGTAAAATTTAGTGACCACAGGGCCTTGAATTAGTATTTGATGAAAATATCATTGTATCATCAATAATATATGTAAATGTATATCATTTTTTTCAAGATCATTTTCATAATGTTGTGGGATTATTATTATATCATTATATTGATTATTATGAAATATTATTATTTGACATCTTTTATTTTCCAATAATAATTTATTAATTTTTTTGTTCTTCGATCAACATTCACTACATTTCATATTCAATGTACTAAATATGAAAGATGAATTTATTTATGAATGATGTACTAAAATTTACATTTAACGGTTCATATAATCCACATAAGAATGACATGTTATTTGTCCGTTATTTACTAAAAATTGGTTAGAACAATGTCTGGTAATTCACAAAATGAATAAATGATCATATGAGGTAATAATACATTAAAATCAAAAATATGATAATAAAAACAATTGTTTTACATAGATGATTAGATTAATAAATAATATTTCATCCAAATTAACCTCAATAACATTATAATTAAAGGATATTTTATCCTACATTGTCGTATCATAAACTATAGATTATTCCTCCATATATATGGTAACATAATTATTAAACAATTATTTTGGTAAAACCTAATTGTTATTGATTTCATTGTCAACTACAGTAAATTAGAATTTCATTTTTTTCTAGAATTTATAATGTATAGTGGGAACCCTATGTCACCACATGGTATAATGTTAGATTGTTAATTTAAAAAATGTTATTATAAAGAATTTATAAAATAGATAATTTGATTATCTATTTTACAGTTTTAGAATATTAAAATAAAAATTTAAACAATATGAAAATGTATGAGAAATTAGTTGGAGAAAGCATGATCAACCCGGGTGAGTAACCCTTGATTCTCATCCATCATCTCTATCAATGGATGTGGGAATAATTGTTTACTCCTTTATTTATACACCCTAAAAAGATTATGGAATGTGATTTAATTCTATGTTTAACACCTAGTTTTTTATCGATCAATGATATTGATTACCGATGAATATTCAAAATCAAAAAAAATTGCATTTAACTAGGAACCAAAATAATTAAAGGAATCAAGTCAATAACATGATGAGATGCATTTTTTTAATAATATAACTTTCCAAATACAAGAACATTCATATTCATTGGTTCTGGATTCTGGATTATATGAACTGACATAACCAATTCATTCACTCAAGAAATGGAAGGAGTGAGAAAAGACAGAAACATAATCAAATCAACAAAAGATCCATGTAATTTTGGGAAGAATGATTTTAATTTTTATATTTATTTTTATTTTATCAAACCATAATAAAAATGGAATAAAATAATAATAATTGGAAATACCTAGAAATTCAATTTTCCTCTAATTATTACAATCATGGAGCTTAGAATTACTACCAACAACCCCAAATTGATCACTAAGTGGTTTAAATTTACATGATATATAAAAATATTAAAATGTGATTAAAAAATATAAAATTTGATCCAACCTAACATATGGTAAAACCAACATTTATAATGATACATGATGTTCATTTAATGATAATTTTTTGTTATTGGATCATTGAAAAAACAATTGTCTATGGGTGTGTGTGAGTTGTTCATGGAACATTTTTTGATAATGTTGTTTTAACAGGTTGACTAAAAAAAATGGTCAATTATTAAAAACATAAATTTAGAGAATTATCATCAAGTTATCAACTGAAAATAGGTGGAATTAGACAAATTGGAGTTTTGAGGCCGTAGTTGTGGACCAAATACAGAAGGGTAGTCCAATTTGGCATGTCCAGAATTTATTCAAATTATGGGATACATTTGGGACTCTAAATGGATGAATTGGGATCCATGTTATTATAGTGAAATTTATCCCATTTTTTTTAAACTCTTCCTCTAATTTTCACCCCAATTATATTTAAAATGTATCCAATGTAGATATCGAAGTCCACATGTGTGCCTGACCTCTCACATAGTTTGTCCATTTTGCTTGAATTCCATCATTGGCTCTCCAAATCAACTATTACTATAATTTAATCATTATAACATGTAAATTTTACAAAATTTAAATTGAATAAAGCTAAATAATTTAACCAATCATCAAGTGTAGCTTTTTTATATTTGTATCTTTCAATACAAAACCCATTTAAAAATTTGGGGTAAGGGAGGAAATACATAGTGAATCATTTTGTGACCCAACCCCCAAGGCTAAACATATTAACTCATGGGAAAAGTATAATTCCAAAAAATAATGATGCATTTAGATATTTCTAAATTAATAAATATTTAACATTCAATGAAATTTCAATTCATTATAGCAATGTGATCAAAAGAAAAACCACACCAATAAGTTATTCCCTCTGATCATTGAAAATGATGCGTCATAAATTATATTAAATGAAATTAAAAGAGATGAATGATTCCAATATAATCAAGGAATTAAAAATTAAACCATAAAAAATAACTCTCCATGTGTGTGTGAACCCCATTTCACTTTATTCATTCCACTTTATATCCAATAAATATAGGTTACTTTAAAAAAAATCTACTTGATTCTTTCCACAGAAACTTCCCTACATCCTTTGTAATCAAATTTCATGACCAAATCACTTATTCATTCTTCAAAGACAAACCATAATCTCTTGACATAGATATCCCAATATTATTTACATTTAATCACAACAGTCATTATTTATTTAATATTTTTTCATTTTATTATTTATATTTGAGGGTATAAAATTGTTGGATAATAGGTACACAAGAATTTTTCATTTCAGAATAGTAATGAAAAATATTAGATAAGAAAAAATGTATAGAAAATTCATTTTTGAAAGTCAACAAAAATAACAAATCTTATATTTACCTTCTATTGAGTAAGGAATATTCAGTCTCCATGGTTGGTGCAATGATATATATAGATATTTAGAAACACATTTTTCCTATAAAATACTCACAAAAACGGTATCATTCATCAAAATGGTTTCATATATTGACTACCCTTAAAACTACCGAACAAGGGTCATTTAAAAAAACATTTTCCAATGTGAAATTAATTCATAAATTCTCATTATATAACTCATAAAAATTTTCATTAAATGATAAGTCAACAAGGAATCACAATTTCGACAATCATTTTTAGTAATTTACATGATATCATAAACATAATAAGGGAAGGTAAAAATATTATTTTGTAAGAAGCATGATAATAAAGATAAAATATTATGATAATTTTCACGAACTAAATAAGGTAGGGAAAAGTAAAAATAATATTTATCAAGAAAAATAAGATAGGAGAGAAAAAATAAAATTAAAATCCTAATAAACCAATGAATGTACCCACCATAAACCTAGATTGTGTAGTGTACTCAAGGTAATAATATTATATATTTGAATGAAGGTTAAAACCCCATGGGTTTCACTTGAATGTTTCTTTTTGAATCTATAATTACTCCACTAGATGATTCAAAAAATAGACTCAAAAGTCTTTAATCCTCTACCCGTTGATATTAATACTTCATCCAACATTTTAATGAAAAAACCTATTTTGTACCAAAATTTGTAAAATATAGTAATAATGTAAGGACCAAACAATTAGTAACAATGATTAATTTACTATATATTTATCCTAGAATTTTACATGAGGACCCTCTCACTAATATTAAACCTTCAGTGTTGAATCAAATCATCTTGGATAACATTATTCTTTTCATTATTGATTCAGGAGCTCTCATATGAATTATGATGAATTTCTTACAAATCCTAAAACTACAACGACATATGCTGAAATACATCTGAAAGTTTAATTTTATGTTGTTTAACTCCCAAAAATACATAGTTCTCTACCTCCACTAGTAGGTGACATTACTTTCTAGACACAAACCTCTATGTTGACCTTATGATGGGATTTTTAAAGCTGTACGGTATACCCAAAGTGAATAATCAAAGCATAAATGCCAATATTTCTTATTGGGTTATACCATTTCTCCAAGATTATCTTAACATATTGATTTTAGATTTCTTATTATTTTTTAGTTTGGGGGTTATATGTCGTGCTGGAAGTTATGAACTACCACATACATACAAGTTAGGTTTTCATATTGTGATTGAAAAAATGTTTTCCCTATTCATTAAAGTTGAAAGCTGGAAAACCAACCCTTCTGAAAAACCATGACCTCAAAAAACAAACAACCAATCGATAGTGATGTTTCCTCATAGAATATTCTTCCACCCATTTAGATATGTATTCTACCACTAATATTATGTACACAATTCCAAATTAATTTTGAAAAGGCCTAATGAATTCAATGAACCATGCATTGATGATTTCACAAAATAATAAGGGTTTTGGGGGAAATTTATTCATCTTAGGGATATTCACAGTGAATTGGAATCATGATCAGGAATTAAAAAATATATGGGAATATATATATAATTTTGGAAAATAAGTTCCGGATTCAATGACCACTGGAATTGTATATTGAGATCCAAAGTGACCCCCATAAGACAATATGTCGAAGAAACTCAAAAATATGGTAAACTATTGGTTAGGGACACACCTACGAACAACTTGTTCACTAAATATTAACCACAAGTATGGGTCATCCTAAATTTTCCATATTGAAAAATTATAAAGTATCTAGTATTGTGAAGTACTACAATTAGTGGGACACTCTAAGCTACTAAAAATTCACAATACATGCGTACTAAGGGGTAAAGTCCACTACATCACAAAGGATCTCATGATGATAGAAATCCCATATAGGGAGGGAGGAGTCAACATGGTAGTCCAATGATGGGTAAATCCTTATAACGTGTCTATAAAGCACATTTTACACTCTAATATTATTTCAAATATCATGGTTAAACTATTAGAGTATGGGCATCCAACATATTAGCCAGAGCATAACTCTGGGGTTCTTAAGGTGAAAAAAAGGTTAACATGATTAGGAAACACACTAGTTTGTTATCCAAGAAGACATGATGTTAATTTTTTCAACGGAAAAACAATATAAAAAAGTTATTTTTAGTGATTGTTTACTTTTCTTGGGAAGGGTCCAGGGTAAATGTGGCATTTGAAATAACATAATGATCCTTCTCAAACCATTGTGATAAAACACCCCCAATTGTAAAGTTAGAGGCATCCCATGTATGTTTGATGCGGAGATCACATAATAGTGTTTGGATAATGGGAGGTGGAATGATACTCTTTTTTATAGAATTAAAATCATTATTATAGTTTTTATCAATAAAAAACATAGAATCTATTGGTAATTATCATGACAAGGTAAGTTTGGTCTTACTAAAGTATTTCATGAATCAACTAGAAAAACTAGAAATCCCTATGAAAGAGCATACCTCATGAACTCATTTTGTAAATGGAAAGGATGATATTAATTAAATTTTTTATTTATCAAATCACATTACCTCATTTGAAAAAAAAATTAAAAATAACTATCCAATGTTCAACCATGAAATGTAATTTTTAGTAATTTAATATGAGATCATTTTTAGTGAAATGGTGATGGATAGAAAATAGATGTTCCAAAAAATTCATTAATGTATGATCCATTTTATCTGAAATCATATGTAAATATATTAATAACGTTCCCAAGGTACCCAAAAATAAAATATACAACATACATTGCTGAAAAGTACCAGGAGAACATCATAGACCAAAAGGGATGATTTTTTATACAAATGTGTCGAATGGATAGGCAATTGTTGTCTTTTCATTATTCTGATGGGCTATATTGATTTGGTAATAACCCAAATAGCCATTAAGAAAATATTAATGGGACATATCAGACAATCTTTCTATCATTTTTTCAATGAAAGGTAGATGAATGTGTTTCTTTTACGTGGAATTATTTAGTTGATGGATGTCAATATAGATTTTGGCATTGATATATGTTTCATAGATAGATCAATGATTTCTAAAATCCTTTGGAAAAAATTTAGTCCTTATGATCCTAGAATACCTAAAAGGATATTAGTTCATTAAGATACATCGACATGACCTTCACAACCACAAACATGATGAAGTAGTTACAAGATTTCTCTGTGAGTCTGAAAAACTCCATGAACACTGTGAAGTAGTAATAGATGACTCCATAAGTCTGAAGAGCTCTGCAAATAATGTGATGTAGTGGAATAATGATCTGTGATTCTGATGTATGTTCATATGTTTATGAGGATCCATTTATTTCACAGTGCACCTATGAATATTTCGATACCTATCGCCTATTAATATCTGGCACGCCCCACCCCATAGTATCGCTACACAGAACTTTAGCCTTCCGATCTTCTATTTCATTATTCATTCTCTCTCATGAGAACTAGTGGAAAACATCATCACCTATGGTATTTGAGCATCACGAAAAAACATTCCCTTCTCTTGATTAACCTCAACATTAGGGTGGGATTCCCTTCATGGATCCCCATGACCATCCCAAAGGTAGGAGTCCCTTTTCGGAACTAAGGACATTGTGGGACATTTTTCCTTTAAGATGCATCCTCCAATAACATGTAGACTACATTCCTTGGATGGATCCTTATTATTCTCCAAGCACATTCCTTCTCGAAGACCTTTTTAACATACTTCAATATGTATGTTACTTCATGAAGATTCTCTTATTCTCGAAGCACCAGAGCTTCTTGAATCCTATTTGAGGGAGTCATTATGATTCACGAATCCCTCTCTTGTGTGGCCATCTTGACTCTTTTGTAGTGATTTATTTATTCCTCATGTGGGTTCTCTCATGTTTTTGATGTGCCTTATACTTCTTTTCATAGGTATGCTAACATAAATTTCTTCTTCACATATATATGATAACATGGACCCCTAGATTGTTCACTCATCAAACTCATTCTCATATGGAATTTCTTGTGCCTTCCCTTCCCCAAGTCCCGGTTTGTACAAATTATATAAGACAAAGGGATCAATAGTGAGTCCACATTTTCTGATATACAAGATGTTAAATTTTCAATCTCCCTCGTCCTTAACACATGATATTAAGCTGAATGTTGTGGCTTGTGAGGAATATCTGAGAAGATCAGAGAGGGGATGGGATAGGGAAATTGTTTTATCTCCCCCTTCTCAATCCATTGTCTCCATCACATTGGGATTTTTTTGCATCTACGCCTCGTCCAGTATCCACGTAATACCTAAACCACCTCCTCGGTCTTCCCTCATTGAGTAAGTTCCAATGTCCATTTACTTAGCCAACTAGTCGTTCATAATCCCCACACTATCCCTCGTGGCCACACCACTCATAAAAATTAGCACTAGGTCTATTGATATCTTTTTTTCTCACACCAAGAAGGACTAGTGTGTTATTAGAGTAAGAAGCAACCATTACATTGACTTTGGACCACTAACCACATTTAGGACCAAGAATGACATTGATCCACTATCCATGCGTAAGACCCATCCCCCTATCCATTTTACTACAAGTACCTTCATATATGTATTCTAAAAAGGGTACGTAGGAATCCTCTATGAGGTTTGGGCCCCCATTCCACACCATACATTCATCCAATCTATTTCACATCATTTCACTCATCATGCATGATGTTAAATTGTATACTCCTCTGAACTATAATGGTTTTGATCTCTTTCAAGTATGTAGGAAGCCTCTTCGAGGTTCAATCCCAACCAATGGTAAACTCGAGTTCTCCCTTCTAAGGATGTACCCTCCTCGTGTGAGATATTACCTTTCTTGGATGCATCTCATGGATCCTCCTTCCTACTGATCCACATGGGCTGATAACCGAGTGTAATCCCTCCACATCACCATACCCTTGAAACTAAGAGATATCCTCTATCAAACATCCTCTAATCATGCATAATCCTTAGAAACGTCATTGTGTTATTATCCTTTGTGTAAGACTTGATTATATGACCCCATTATAAACAATGTGGACTTTGATCCATCTCTTTCAAACAAGGTATGTATGAGGCCTCCAAAAATGTTCAAGACAATCACCCATTTCCCTTCCTATTCTTTCCATAGAGCCTTTGTGTTTTTGGAAGATCATGTCATAACCATGAGGTTATACTTCTTTTGGGTTCTTATCCATGTGATACATTTCTAATTATCTTCCCCTAGTTGTCTCATCACTCAATTATGAACTATGTGAACATTGATTCCTTTCCATTAGGATACGTATAAATCTTTCTTGAGGTTCAATCACAACACCTCCATCACCACGTCGGTTCCATCCTATTCAACTCATTCACCCCTTAGAAATTATCCATCATCCATCCCGATACTTACACGGGTTTCCACGTCCCTATGAGATCATTCCACCCACATCTTCAGTGCTCTTAGCAGTTCTTGGCGAGCTTCCCTTTCATAAACCTCACACAATCCATATTTTTTTAACCAAGACTACCCCTCTTTTGAGGGGTATCTAACCATGTATATGCCCCAAATAACCCCTTTGATCTACATGGGTTTGGATCCCTTTGTTCTAAAAATTTTATATATGATTCCTTCTCGAGGTTTAGTCCCAACCAATTGTAAACCCTGGCATTCCAAATTTTTGTGTTCTCTTCCCAGATCTGTCCTTTATGATGTCCATATCATATTTTATGGTTGGAATCCTTCACTTTTTAGGACACGCCATCTTGGGTCTTCTCTCATTGAGTATTCTGATCCATCCATATGATAAACCTTATTTTTCTCCCTTATAATGATTTTCCTATTTGATCCACCCTTATCAGTGTTCTGATTATTCTGATCCAACTCTGCCATAAATTAAACTCGTGACATACATTATGTTAAACATGGTAAACTAAGGAATACTTTAGAGACACACATCTTGCCTAAGTACCCTACAATCGACATCAGATTCTCAGAGTTCCACATGCTCAAGAATTCCTCTAATAAGGGAATATCTAGGTGTAATAATATTACAGCTTTCACACATGCTAGTGATGAACAACATGACTACTCTCCTAATCAAAGGTTTCTACCTAGACTTGACCCTCTGGAATTCCCTGGAAGAGGCAGAAAAATAAACTAGTGTCCACAAAAATATGGTACAAGGAAGAGTTTCATGAATAATTTCTTATTCTTTATGCGATACATGGACAAGGTGATAATTTAAGAGGAGGAATCCATTGAGGGAGGAACTGATATAGCATCATCCGATTTAGATCAAAGAGTAAACATCGTGGACGAAGTGATGAATATCTCCAACCTTTGGAAAGACATAATGTGTGGTAAAATATTACTTCCATCACTAACATGTGCAAGTAGGCAGCACACCCTGACATAAACATTTGGAATTAGAAAAATGGTGAACATGAAGTGAACATTTTCCTTTTCAACCATGTGGTTTTGTAGTCTTCGAGACATCAACTAATATGCATGTCGCCAGATCCATCTATCTCATTCCAAGTCCTACCAAGAAAATAATGGGCCAGACAAAGAAATCAACAAAAGTTGGGGTAGTCAATCATTGGGAAATTCGATCTGCACCGTCATCAAAATAGATCTCTCAATTTATTCATGGAATACCAAACAACAATGGGGAACATGGAACAACTTTCTTACTCTCCGCACAGATATGTGAATCTTCTTATGTTATAGGAACCAAGCAACAGAATACCAGTCTCCTCCTTCCTGCAAATGCAGGGGCACGGGAAATCCCAATGCGGCCACCCACATGGCTCCACCACCACCATGAATTCTTCCACAACCACGGCTACCGAGCACCCACGCTCCATCCCACCCTCATAATCTATCCTTATAAATGAGATTGACACTCATATCTAACGGTATGAACCTGAGGGGGTCATCCTAATGAGGGATAAAACTCTCCATTATTTTGATCTTTTTTCCCTCACCATCACAAAAGCCCCAAAAATTCACATGGGGAGACACTTCTCCCCACTCATACATTCAACCATTTGGGGATCCTATTTCTGGATTTCTCCCTTTATTCAATCCCTTACACCCATGAGGTGAGGGACATCTGATCTGTTCTGATGATGAATACATCTAGGGAACCTCCAAGGAGGGCTCTGAACATGCCCCATTTTCACTACTAGCATATGTTACCCCAGACCAAAGATACTTATTTTCATTCTCCTACTCTTCCAGCCCTAGTCCTGATGACCCAACATCAACATTGGGTATAGGCTCAGAAATATTCTTGCTAGGGGTCATTATCTTCTATAGCTTCTATGGACCATTCCACAACCGATGCATATTATCTATTCATCTCTATTATAGATCATCATCACTTCAATTTACTATTAGGATTCATACCATATCGACCCCATAGGCATGCTCGGTGGACTCTTTCAGTAGACTTCAAGAGAAATATCCATCATGGTCTGACATGTGATGATGAAATTTAGTACAGAGGTCCTCCCTATACCATCGTTGCTAAGAGTGTATGTCCTCCCTACTCTTGCAATCAACATGGAGTTCCTCCCCAGGCTACCAGTATTGTCCTAAGCAGTGGTCCTCCCCACTCAATCATCAACCCACATGGAGGTTCACCCCATGCCCATGATCCCATGTATTGTGATTTTCCACATATCTCATGTTATCAACATGAAGCCCCTCTTCATGTCGTCACTGTCTCTAGTGGAGGCCATCCCTGCTCCTACACTCCCTATCGTGGAGGTCCTCCCTATGTGTCAGGCAATAGACATGGAGGTCCTCCCCGTGTTCCAGTTGATATATTCTCGGGTGCTGCTCTCAGCCCAGCTCACTAATGAAATTTTCCTACCCTCTTCAATGAAAATAGGAACAAGGGACCTCCCTATAACTCATCCAACTCTAGCAGAGGTCCTCCCCTTTCCATCTCTAACCAGCATAAAGGTTTCCCCTCATTTTTAAGATCTACATTTCCTTGAAGAACCATCACAGGGATGGAGGGATAACCATCACCACTGAGGAAATTCAAATCCACTAGATCCTCAAACCCCTTTGTAGGTACTTGCAGGAGGAGGAATATTTGGTTCATTTCAAGGGTCATTTAGTATAGTCCTCTCTTTCATCATTGGGATTACTCTCTACCTTAAAATGAGATCAGGGAGAGTTTTTCTTGGGAATCGTTGCAAATGGGAACTAGCCATACCCACCACCAATGATTGATGCTTTTATACATGAATCAGTGGTGGATCCTCCATATTACTGAGATGTGATGATGCAATCTATACCATCCCTAAGAGACAAACTAGTGAGTAGAAATGTGTCAGCTCACGCACTATTCTCTCCAATTTCCAGTGAATTACTGCCATTATCTTCATCATTGTCGTTTCCAGTACATCAACCCCATCTTTTCAAGGAATAGGGAAACCAGATACAATATCCCACTTATGAATGGGGAATCTTGATGTAAATTTTCATGGAAGACCACATCCCCGAGTTGTTCTAGCCGATCGTGACTCTAGACTTCATAATCTCAGAGTCCCTCACCCAAGATGAAGCCATTAATTTACATTGTACTCTCTGGGAGACACATTTCCATATATGTTATCATCGGTTGGGTTTTAAAAATATCAAGGAGAATTATAAAGATATCATCTAGAGGTGTTTTATAGTTGACAAGTCTATACATCCCACGGCTCAGCACCATATAATGTTCAGTTATCGTTGGACCCTTCAGAAATGATCTATTTTGAGAAATACTATGATCCACAGAATTGTTTTCTAAGTGTCCCCGAATGTCTAGATCTGTGGTTTGGTAATGTTTTTTACTTTCCACTTTAATCCCCTAGGGAACCAACCAAACATATCAGGTGATATTGAAGATATGCACCCAGGTGTTGTCATAGTGAACATTTCTAACCTCAACCCACTTAAGGATAGGATCACTGAGGTAGGGATCATTATAGAGATGATGCACCTTGGAATCACACAACATCTGCTAGATCCCACTGACATTGTTACTTGCCAGGAAAGAAACATGATTGACCTTGCTGAACCTACCAGTTCATTACCTCTTGATCAATACCCCGGGAAGGGAAAAGCACAAACTAGGACCATTAATCTATCTAACCCATCTGGAATAATGAAGAAGATGTTAGATGATCCAAAATAGACCAGAATACTTCAATAGCTCAATGAATAGAAGAATATCATTGATGAGCTCCTATCTCAACACCATGGAGAATGGTTCCCAGATTACGGTGATCCTGGGTATGATTCAATCAACCCGCCACTAGGGATGTAGGGGAAAACAAGGGTTTTTTAGAAATTGGAATATTTTTTATCCAAACAACCCTACATATCCTAATAAAGATGTGGCTTGAGTTTTAGGAAAAAAATTGTGGAATGCATCACCAAATCCACCTGTGCTGCATGGGAATCTTCTTCGAGACCCAACTCTATAAGTCATTCCTCTAGTATTTCCTATGTATAATATTTAGGTTATTAACCTAGTCACTTTCTAATTCATTCCCCTAGTTGTTACTCTATATTTTCTCAAGCAGGTCCATGTGCTGTTGAGCTGGCTGATCGTGTTGAGGAGCCCACAAATGCACTGGTGGTTAAGGATATAGGCCAATATAAGAATCCCCACCAGGTGGATATGATGTCTACTCTCATCACTCACCACGAGGACCTTGAAACACAAAAGGTGGTGATCCCACAACATGGGAAGCCGTATTTCACATGGGTTGACGATATACCCTCACCTCATATTTTAGAACCCTACATTCTCCCCATTCAAAGGGATAGAGGACTAGCTATAGCATTTAGACAACTTCATCTCATGATGCAGACCCATGCTATGAAATATAGTGAAATAAGAAGCCTCAAAGATGTAGTGTTTCATACAAATACTTGAAATACCCACGTTTTTCTGGTACAACTAGTTACCCATTGTGTCTGTAGATTTTTGCGAGGATATTAACATGAAAATTATTCATTAATTCAGCACCACCATTTTAAATACTAGTTTTAGTGAACACTTTATGTGAAAACAATGGCCAGACGAGCATGTCGATAACTTTCTCTCTAGGTGGAATGGCCTCAATTATTCACTTGATATGTCTCTTACAATATATTACCTTATGAAAATGATTGTGGGGAACGTGAAGACCGTATTATCCTCATCCATCATCATGTAGAATATCCCAAGTGGATTATAGGATTTCTCTAAAATGGATCTTCACCTATAGGAGGCCTTGAAGTAGGCTAATCATGCCTTTATGTTTCCTCTCATATCTTATAAAATATGATCCGCCACGGTCGAGAATGTAGTATTCACATAGTTAGAGGACCCATGATGCTATAATTTTTACCAGAAGATCCACATCTATAACTTTGATGAGGGCCACGACCTCAAGACTAGACTTAGGCTCAGCATCATCCACCCTTGAATTCACAGGTGCGGTCGCATAATGAAAAATATCCTCCCGGTGAGTTAATCAGGTTCCACCTCTTCACCGGGCTCTAGCCCATCATCCAGGTCAGGCTCTTAGGGTCTCGTTCTTGGGTAGGAGAAACTGGACCAACACATTTTATGAGGCTCATGTCCCCTGTTATTTATGAAGTGATCTAGATTAAGGAATCCTTATGTCTCCATAATAGAGGAGACCATAAGAGGGTGGCCTCACTGATCACTCAAACTAATGACCCTATCACTGATTCCATAAACATACTCTCAAACACTATTATGTGTTAATGGAATGGTTCCAAGAGAAGATTTTAATCAATGTAGTCAGGCTAGGTCCTATCATGACATAGGTGGCATGTATCTTTGTAGATTCAGATAGTGATAGTCGGGTTAAATGGTAGTAGGTCTCCAGTTACTGGTCCATTATGAATGGAAACTAGTTGACCTGAAGGGTAGTCACTCATGAAAATGGTATCATAAATTCTCATTTGAATCCCCCAGATCCTTTTGATGTTTATGTTCTTTAGACTGCTTCCACTTCGTCATCTAGATATCAACCTTCTACTTCTAATAAGAGTAGATATAGTCCGCACATGGGAAGGAAAATACCCCCATTGGTTCTAAATCCACCTCTCACAATCGATGAATTTATACCTTTATATATGAGATTATACCCAACGATTCTCCCATTATTGTAGGATTCCTATAATGATGATAAGAAGTATTCCTCCATTAATACCATCGAATTGGTGGACCCTTACATGGTTCATGTTGACGAGGATCACAAGGATGGTCCACCTAATGTCCCCAATTAGTGCCATCATCAACTTATTCATGGATATGTGAACCATCAGAATGATCAGGATAGTGACTCCATCAATTCAATATAAACTATCAAGACTAGAAAGTAGGGTTATCCTAGAGCTCAACATGCTCAGTTCTCTCACCCCAACTCTTCAGGCTTACAACCACTGCTTTTCATGGTACTCGATCAGGCAGAACAATCGGGAATATGCCTTGATTAGATGCATCCAATTTTTCCCAATCCCCAGTCATATGATAGTATATTGGTAATAAATTTATTTTGTTTAGCTAGTGAGATGTTGGATATCCCAATCACCGGAAAAAATCGTTCGGCTCAACCATCTATTCTCGTCATATCATCTACTACATAGTAACCCCCTACCAGTAGAAATGTGAGTATAGTACCATAGTATGTTGTTCTTAAGAACATTTCCAGCGTTCCTATGAATCTATCAGTCCTTAAGGAAATCTTACTTTATGAATATATGTGGAATGCTATTGGAGAAACATTAAAAATACCCTCCATTTTGAAATAGTGGTAGAAACCACAGATTCATTCCATGATGAGGAATTAGGGAATGAAGAATTCCAAACCATCATATCATTCTCATGGGAGGGTTTTGTTTATCCGGTAAAGGGCCAAATTCTTTTTCATTAAATCACTTGATAGTTCAATGTCTTGGAATTATGTCACTATATTGCTGATACATGTTCTGGTAATAATCTTATCTCGACCTAAACTCTTTATAAGCTATATATAACTAAAAGAAAATCTGAGTCCCTCTAACCTGAAAATTTATGTATATGATAGGACCAAGTAAAGATCATGTAGAAAGATCCACCTGAATACCAAATTTTTTGGACTGATTGCCAGTACAGAGTTCATGGTCACCTCATAAGACACCGCCTACAATATGCTGATGGGTAGGACCTAGCCCTACCTGCATGCAACAGTTCCCTCCTTATATCAACAACACCTCATGTACTCCCTTAATGGTTGAGTGGGCATAAAATAGAGTGATGAACCTCCCTTTTACTCTTGTGAATCCTGCTATATAGATGTCAAAACCTACAAGAGAAACGACATGTTGGTTCAAACCAATGATATTGAGCACAATACTCTTTCAGAAGACCAATGGTTAGGCTTTGATGATGCCTTCATCCTCCCAATCCATCAGTTGGTTGCCACAATCCCAAACGTGTGACATTGCTATGTTGTTCCCACGAAAAGGTATAAGCATGTTCCCAAGTACAAGGAACGCCAAAAGATCCCATCATATACCTTCATGAGTCAGGCTCGCGTAATTTTAGAGCACCTTACCCATGTAAGGTGTCAAGATGTTCACCCCATGGCTATAGTTGTATGTAATATTGGTATGTTTCACCATGATAGGTTGAGTCATCAAAGGATGATGAGTCACTATTGCAATTATTTTATAAATCTTGGACCCATAGGTCGAAGGCCATATAGAATTTGGTCGACATCTTTCATCACCATAGTATCAGCGGTGTAAGAGTCTCCTGATGAATGTTTAACTAACATTGAGGCTAGCACCAGTATTCCTCCATGATTATGTAACTTATGAGAATTGACTATTTATAATGATCCTCTCACCTCAAACAATGAAAATTATTTGTAAGAATCATCGCCCACTTTTGAAGAAGGCATCTTCCCCATAGTCGATGAGTTGGTATTGGTGAACATTGGTACATAGGACGTCCCATGCCAAACAATAATCAACACTTCTATACATTCCAAAGAACATCGATAGAATTTAGATTTCTCGAAGAGCATTTTGATGTATTTTCATGGATCTATGATGAGATTCTAGTATTATATCCTAAGGTCATATTACACTACCTTGGTCTCCTGATAAGCCATTGCGGGTTCTAGAACCCCTTTGGAATGATTCACGCTTTTCAATGTTCTGTGGTTGAGTATGATGTTGATAAGCTCACCAAATCCAAAATCATCAAGGAAATTCTGTACCATAGATAGTTAGTCGACAACATTCTTATTTAGAAGAAGAACAAATAGATTAGGGTCTGCACCAATTTCCAGAATCTCAACTGCCATTGTCTGAAGGATGATCTTTCCCTTCCTTTGATAGAGCTACTGATTGATTCCACTGGAGGATTCTAATCCCTCTCTTTCATGGATAGATAATCTAGGTATAATAAAATCTGAATGCCCCCTTAGTATGATGCATCCACCACCTTCAGGGATCCGCAATGTACATTTTTCTATCAGGTAATGCCTTTCAATTTACAGAATGCAGGATCCACCTATCAATGTTCAATTCACCACATATTCAAACTGGTCATCAAGACATTGGTGGAATGATATATGAATGATTTTGTGGTAAAATCCTACCATTGTTAGGAATATCTCATATATCTTGAGGATGATTGTGGCTTCATCTGCGCCTACCATCTGATGATGAACCCTTTGAAGTATGCCATTGGGGTTTCCTCTGAAATTTTTTAGCTTCAATATTAGATATAGAGTCATAATGATTTAACTACAGATGATCAAGGATAGAAGTCATATGCCTCATACAAGTAACCCTAGTGAAATATGAGGCATGTAAGTCCACATAGACTATATTTTACAATTCATTGAGAATCTGGCCAGAATGTGTAATACATTTTATAGACTAATGAAGAATGGTGTTGTTTATCATTTGGATTAAGAGTTCCAAACGACTTTTAGGGAAAACAAGCAGTATTTGATGCTATATCTGGTCCTGATGCCACCTTTCTCTAGAAATTTATTAATTCTCTATGGGACCATACTATAATAATCCATCAATGATTTTATTTGATATAATAATAATTAAGGGGAATCGAATAGTATTTACTCTATAAAACGCATTATCCTAGATATAGAGTCTATATATTATATTGAGAAGAGATTCCTTGCACTGGTATTCACAGTGAAAAAGTTTCCAAATTATCTACTACATCATGAGACACAACTGGTGTCCCATGTGGATCTGTTGAAGTGAATTAAAAAACTCCCTTTGTAGACAGGTTGTCTATCTCAGTTGGCAGTGATCCTTGAATAGTTCAACATCAGGGATTTCCGACAAAAATATATCATGTGTTAGATGCTGAATGTTTTTCTAGCATCCCATCTAGCCCCTGCAGAGATGTATTTGGATCCTTATTATCCAAATAAATCTCTCCCTACAGTGGACTAGTATGTTCTGTTTTGGCAGATTCACTTCCATGGGGCCTCATGGAGCCCCACTGGGAGAAGACTCACTGATCCAAGTATCAACAATGTGGGAAAGGAAATCATTTTCATCATGACCATATAGAATGTTTTGACATGTTAGTTATGATTATCATTACTGTTCGCCAACAATGAGGATGAGTATCAGAAGCTAATCACTAGTCTCGAGTTGGGATTCAAGATTTATTTTCCCCACCAATATGTGAATGGGGACTATGTGCTGGTTATCAAGAAGATCAACGGTGACTATGTCGTCAGGAATCTAGAACTCATGCCCCTATTCGGGTGAACCCTATAGATGATGGCCCAGTTTTCTTATTAACCATAGGATAGTCATGTCCCTAGGTCATATAATGGTTGAGCTGATGGCCTATCGATCCTAGACACATCTCTCACAAAGAATGACTAGAGAGACTTTTTTATTCATGTGGCACATCGAAGGGTCTTCACTCCCATCACTCCTGATGATGATGGTAGGTAGAGGTTAAGAGACCTTACCACTGATGAATCTACATCAACAACTCAAGATCCCAATTTTCCAGTAGAGCATACCACTGATTGGATAATTCCTTTTATAGAGTACCTCCAACCTAGAAATCACCAAACAGATAGATCGAAACATGAGAGAATATGTTGGCCTTCAGTGATATTCACCCTTCTAGGTGGTCCAATAATTGAAATGATCATCTACATATGTGGGCTTGATTGAATTTTCCTCCACTACATTCAAGGATAAGAGATTACCTAGTTTATATTGCAAGTCCCTATTAGTTCTTGTGATGCACATCCGGCCGAGTTCAAACACTCCCACCAGATCCAAAGGATTGGATACTTCAAGCCCCCCATGGTTCAAGAATGTATCATGTTCACCAAGAGGTGTCATGTGTTTCATATCCATGAACAAATTGTGAATCGACAGACTGATCTCCTCTATTCAAACATGTATTCGTGGCCATTTTTGGTCTAGGGACTCAATGTCATGAGACCTTATCCACCTGTAGTAGATCACCAATGCAGGTTCATTCTGACTGCCATATATTCCTTATCCAAATAGATATAGGTGATTTCAATGAAGTATGTCAAGACCCATTTTATCATTTATTTTATAATATCCAACATCATCCATCAATTTGGATTCCCTCACACCATCTACACCGAAAACAGAACATATTTATGAGTAGGAGAGCTGACGATATATTACACCAAGTACAAAATCTAATCCAACCACAATTCTCACTACCATGATTAAAAAAACAGGAATATCACGATGTTTTAAAAATAGAACTATAATTGTTTTTTAAATATTGCTGATCAAAACAATAAAATTTAGCTGGATGAGCTCCCTAATGCTCTCTGGGATTACCAGATAATGACACGTAATTCCATCCAAGTGAACCCATATTAGATAGGGTAATAAAAAGGCATTTCTTCCCATTGAGATTTAATTTTCATCACTTCATAAAACTTTCTATGATCATAAAATTCTATACAATATAGTTGATATACAACTAGTTGAGCTGGAATCCAATGATGAGAACATGCTCTGAGCCTTGCACAATCTTAAGAGAAAGAAGAATAAGATATGTAGGGCATTCAATAAGAAATTATTAATCCCCTCCTTCCTCCAGGTTGACATGATATTGGTTCTTAGGATGCCAATAATACTAGGTAGGTAGCCACCAATGTTGGAGCCCAAATTAATATTACCCTACATTTCACATAGGGTTTATCCCAATAGTGCATAATATTTGGTCACCATTGATAGTGAGTGAATCACTCCCCCACCCAAGCTAATTTCTTCAAGTAGAACTTTATGTGGGTGAATTCATATCCTATGTCATGATAAATTGTAAACTATAAACATGGACCTTTATGGTCCGTGTTCTTTGACCTTAAACCTAAAACTCTTTCACCATGCATAACATTAAACTGCTTAACCATGTACGAGATTTAAGATGTTAAATTTCCCAACACCTCTGTCCAACAAGAAATAAAACTGCCACATCCCTCATGATATTAACTTGTTATTTTATCCTTACTACTTTCCGTTAAACTACACGATATTCAAGAAATATGTATGGATTGATTCATTCCCTCGAAAGATACATAGAAACACACAATCATTTTGTCTTTGGGTCTAGCCCCAATATCAACAAATATTTTCTTCACTTCACCCACCTGGACTTATTGTTATCCAGTGATTTAACATGGTATGGTTGGGACATCTTTTGTCCTTATACAAATCGGGTTTATGATGGATACACCATGCCCCGGAGAGAATTTATCTATTTCTTCATCCTTACCACATGATGTTAAACTACATGCAATTTAAGAACTATGTGGGGATTGATTCTATCCATCGTAGGAAAAGTTGGAATGCCCAAACATTTTTTCATCAGGTCCCACCCCCGATTCCTCAACCGTTCTAGCTGATTAGGCCCCACCATGTGGTTTGATTCCTATGACCATAAAAATAAGATATTTCCCATCCCACAAGACATTAAACTACTATTTCTTTCCTTCATGACATTACATTTAATGGTGTTTATGTTCTTTTCTACGTGACCTTATAATGAATGCGCCCATTTTTTCAACATTAAATTAAACGTACTCATCCCACATGACATTAAATTTTTTATTAATCCTTATATAATGGTCTTAAATTTGACATAATTTAATAACTATTTATTAATAATTCATTCCATCACAAGATTCAATGATATTCCCTAACATATTCTCATTGGGTCCCACTGTAGAATTTCATATTATCCCTTTTAAGACTATTTTTGGATAGGTTCACCTTAGAGAATTTGTGGGGTAATATGAGACCTCCTTGATCCTCATTCAAATAAAGAAATTTACCCCACCATTCATTTACTCTTTAAGATTCCCATATCCCCAATCAGTCGTTGATAAACCATAAGAAATCGTCAACCTCACCCAATGACACTAAACTGTACGTGTCTTTCCCATTCACATGACGTTAAACTGGGAACCTATGGTCCATATTCTATGACCTCAAACATAGAGCTTCAGGTCTGATTGACATGAACATTAAACTATTAACAACGCCCCTTAGGGGCCAAATATGTGAGGATGGGATTGATCTTTCCTAATTATGTTCCACACCAGCATTCTCAAATTTCCGATGGTATGAGATCTGGAATGTTGAATTCTATAGGTATTTCTTCCAACTTCACATTAAAGATACATGAATCCCCTTATTTGGGTCTTTATCATCCTTTATTTCTAAATGGAACCCCTAACAGTATGGAATCTTAGCCTCATGGCTCGACTACCATCCTTGGTGAAGTCCAAGGGGATTTCGAATGACATTTTGAGATAGGTCATAATTTTTTAACATGGTAAGTGGTCGAAACTCTTTTGTCTGTTCCAATACCAGGTCACATGATATAGATAGTGTTATTTGAATTGGGTAATCATTTAACATTCATTGTTATACCAACTCCATTATGTCCATGATATTAGACATTGTGATTCACATTTTCCAACCCTTTCATTGGTTTCTGGATCCCCAATGCCCCTGTTGATGTTCCTCCACACATCCGTGTATATTGGGATGGATGATTTTTCCCACATGGTGTTTTGTTTCCCTTGCTGTGAACTCTAATATGATTGGGAAACCCTGAAATCATGCATTTTTTCCCATTCCAAGCATGGCTCACATGGGTTAGGATTCTTGGTAAGGTTATACCCACATATGAAAGTATCATAACCACATGGTCCATGTTCTATGAAAGTAAACTATAATATCATGCCATCCAAGAAATATGATGTTAAGATACCCTACCTCACCCCCGATGAAATTAAATTTTTGAATACTTACAGCATGACATTAAAATTCTTGGGTAATTTTTTTCACATGACATTAATATGTGGCACCATAGTCTGGGCTGCACGACAAAAAATGGTACAACATTGTGGTGATCTCTCTAGAGTGGGAATCACCCATGGAACCGACCATCAACCATGTTAGTTTTCAAGACCTACACATTGACCGATTCTTGTAGTTACACTCATTATTATTATCCCAGTCTGGTCACTAAATAAAAAAACAAAAGGAAACACAATAAATAACTATTCTATCTTCTCTTTGTTCATAGTTGTGACATGCACGGAAATATTTCCCATCAAGAACTATGTCTGACATGATTTCCATCTTTTTGGGATACATAGTGACACCTTGATCATTGATCATTGGTCCAACCACATCATTATTTATATTTTTCTTCATCATCATTGTAGGAAATTTAACTAAATCCAGACTCTAAAAAGCATTAGGATGCCTCGTGACAATAACAAGATTTTCAACATCCTTACCACCAAAGAGGATTTCCCCTGCCAATGTTGGTCTGTAACCACAATTTTCATCAAGAACTATCTATGGGATGATTCTAACCCTCATAGTATACATTGCGACATGGAGAATTTTATCTTTGTGTCTATCCATAGGTTCCTTAACACCTTTTTAGAATTATGGCCTCTATTCGTCTTTGGTGTGAATTAAACATTAGAGTATTTTTTGCCTCATTCTTGTCATGGTATTCTTATTATAATCTAAAAATTCCCTAGGAATGTTGACTTATTGATATCCCATACAAAATGATGTAAAATAATTGTCCAGGGTCTGGGCAGTGTGACCCTAAACTATGAGCACCGTCTTGGTTGTATGACGTTAAACTATACGATGAATCTTCATCACCTTACAATATTAACCTGTGAATTATTCATCCGCATATACATGAATTTAATGTGTATGGAATCTATTCCCTCATCAGAGTGTTTTCCTTTATAGAGTTAGGAATGATAATTGTTCAGACCAATACGCCTTCACCAATTTTCTCTCAACTATGGTGATGTAATTTCATGATTATTAGAATCATTTGAACATTACATTAATTTTCTTCATGATTTTTGGGAACATTATTTGACTATTTATCCTCCTCCATGTCTAAAGGGATTCCAAGGAAATAATTATCTCATTACAATTTGGATCACATACCATTTTGGGCCAACACCCTGGAAGACTCTAGATGGCACATCATGTTTGGAACTGTGTTTTAGTATATGGCGAGTGGTTGGTCATCATTTGTTAGTTTCCATTTCAGGATAACTTTGTAATGATACAGTGTATTCAATATGGTTAGTATTTATCCTTGATCGTCATTCCACCCTCATTATGTTCTGAATGTTGGGAATTTGATTTTCACTTCACATCTCCCCACTATTCAGATTGAATTTGAAATCCCTGGAATTTCCAACTTGTTTACTAGAACACAATGGAAAAATAATTTTTGTTGTCCCAAGAGGCTTGTTCTCCAACGAAGTCCTTTATCATCTAGAATCTCCCCAATGGTCAGTCAATAATTGGAGACCCCGAGTACTTGATGATTATTTAAAACTATTATATGAAGTGAAAAATTACATCATCGTCCCTTGTTTCCACACCGGACATGAATCACATGATCTAAGGGATTTACCATCAATTATTTAATAGGTAAAATAGAGGGTTTTAATTTAAATTATGAAACAAATATATATTTACATCAACGTAAACAACAAAGAATGAATGTATATTTGTATGTTCATAAAAAAACAACCCATATTGATTGGCACCTTCAATGGAGCATCTCAGCACCACCACTCTTGGAAATGTGTAATCTCAGATTTTAATATCATTTTGAGATCTCATACATAATGTTTTAGACATGGGGTGATGATATTCATCCTTGATCTGTACTCGAGCTTTCATAGATCAGAGAGTGGAAAATTCATCAGACGCTGACCTGAAATACTTCTTAGCTTCTGCCAATTGGGATTGTAATCATGATATGAGTTTTCATTTTGTTTTGGTGAAGGAAGTATGTTCGTTAATCAATGATTTTATTTGAAGGATCTCTCGTTTGGAATTCGGAATCTTCTGGGTGTTGATTGACTTTTTTCTTCCAGGAGAAACATCAGCAATAGTCACTCTTTTGTAATTTCTCAGCAATGTAATCAAAGATGAGCGTATGTGGACCTTGTTAATCTACCCATACAGAGCATATGTCACACAACTGAGGTAGATGTGACCCCGTCCATATTATCCACACCAATTATGGTGTAAGGCCAATAAAGCGCTTGATCATCATCTATGAATAGTGAGACATCCTATCTATCCACCACATCGAAATTGGACTCCTCTAACACCTATTGGTCAACAGGGTCATATTCAGAGAAAGCCTCTAGAATTTCAACCGCAAGATCTTATATAATAATTCAATCACATGGTATGGTATTCAGGTAATGTGGTTGATCTTAATCAATGGAACCCATATTTATAATATTGTCCATGTCAGCTCCCAGATCAACCTCTTTATTGGTTTCTCTCACAGTAATGAATATCGTGGTCTAGTTAGTTTGGGCACCCGATTAAGTGTCAATTAGTATTCCCCTCAGTAAAGGATCCCTCGGTCCCCTGAAAATTCTCTACAATAGTATGATCTTAGATTAAAGTATTATTCATATTAAGATAATGTATGATTTCTAGGTTGGGTAAACAATAGTTATGACCTGGTAAGGAGGAAACATTACAAAGATCCAATGATACTTTCTCACTCCCTTGAGTTTTTACTATAGGAAACCCCAGACATGTACCACTATATACGGTTAGAATCTCGGAAGATTACAAAAATTCCAACATTGTTTCCAAAACAGTACTAGACCATGTTCTCATCATTGTTCTAGACACAAGTCCTGGAGCTTGTACCTCTATATCTGTGGTTACATGAGAAGAGGGGTTTTTATGTGGCTATCCTATGCAGAACGAATTTCAGTTCAGAAACCCTGACATCAATGAAAGAGACAACATAATAGAATTTTTTATGGGTTACCATAAGTGTTTAGATGAATTATCCTAACTCTGATGACACATCCTAACCTTCCTCCAGAGGGCTCCCCCAATCGGTATATTCTCCCCATGACCATTTTGATCCCTCAAGTAGAGGTAAGTGCTTCATCAACACAATGGATTAATTACTTGGCAGAGAAGTTTGGTTAAACAGTACATTCTACCAATCTCCCATAAGATATGGAGATACCCGTGAATTATAAAATACCTCTAGCTCAGCCACATATCGCTCCGTCTTTTTCTACGATACTAGATAGCCGAATCTGATGTAGATAATTCCTAGGAGTTCAATTCTGAACTAGATTAGGTCTTCCAATATTTCACTAGTGGTAAGGAGTTTCTGGATAGTGTCCTAGGATTTACATGCCTTATGATAGATAGAAGGCTCATGTATACTTATATAACTTAGTCGCTTCTGGGGAGCTTCGTTAGGGTTCTTACATATGCATTTGGATGATCCCCCTTCCTCCTAGTTCTCCCAATTTGTCACCACTGGGTATGTTTCCACATATCATCTTTCACTTCCGACTAGGGAGGTATTTGGAATTATTGGCCCCATTTATACTACTTCACTGATGTGATGTGTGTTGGCCATACCACCACTGATATCTCTTACCTCTGTAGGACCTCAACTTTGAGGTTGAGGCATCACCCCATCACTAGCATGGGAAATCTGTTGATTCAACATCTCCCCTTGGCAGGCTACCTCCCAACTATTCATGTACTCCTATATGATCTCGTATGATGTAGTAGGTGGTGGAAAAACATTCTATATATTTCCATCCTTCTGTCTAAACATATTAAAATTTTCCTCATCACGTATGGGTGATCCTCATTGTGTACCCTGATGATTAATTTCTAGGTTATCCATTATAGACACTGAAACATCCTCTCAAAACTAGGTGGGGGTATATCTCTAATGGAAAGGCTTGTGATCTATATGCTCCACAGTAAATCTACCTAAAAAGGATATGAAGTATGATTGTTAGTCTTAATTTCACCTTCCATCATCATTGAACACTATAATTGGTAGCGAGAATAGATGGAAATTAAATTTTCCCTCCCTACAGACATTGTTCAACACCACCGGTGAGTTCATCCTGATTTGGTAGCTCCCCACCACATTTAGAATGTCCAGGGAAAAGTATAACCATGGAGAAAAATGATATTTATATATTCATATGCCCTCATGTACGGTGCCACCCTTCTATATAAAAAGTGGAGTTGGTCACATACATGTTGTGGAGTATTCCATTCACCGATGTTCCAAATCAACTTTTACTCCTTTTTTTTTCAATGTGATCCCAAGGTTGAGGAACTGCCCCATCACCCACAATGCCACTATAATAAATGTGCTCGACGGAACACCCATTTCGGCATCACTGTCTACAAACATCCATCCAATAATGAGTTCGGATATAAACCCATCCAAACATACCAAATTTTTGTACTTGGTATTAATAGTAAACCCTCATTGATTCCATTGGATTTACTATAGTATATTCCAATAACAACCTTCTTTACTATGATGGGCCCCTCTTGGTTAGGTACAAGGCCTCACTGGTAGTTTCATGGGTGCCTCCTCATGATTGTATATGTCTGTATGAAATATAATTCCAAGTATGAGAGGTGAAAGTCTATGGGTTTAGGTGTCTTCCATATCATGAATGTATATTTCTATATGGAAGATGAGATTCTTCAATATTACATGAAAACTTTTGATCACTCCTAAAGCGTGAGTTGTTCCCTTGTTGGAAAATTTTAGGATAATTCTAATTGGTTGAATCTATATAACCTATAGAGAAGTGTACATAGTGTGAGGAATTACATTAATTAAAGAACCTATATCATGAATTTCATTAGAATATATGGTCACCCTTATGGTGTAAGGTATCATAAATTTTCCCAAATAATTTAATTTGGTTGGCATAGTTGGGTGTATCAATAATGAGACATTCTTTCCAAGGTTTACCCTCTCATTTCCCATTAGACTTCATCTATTGGGGAAATATTTTTTATTGATTCTGGTGTTGTGAGGAATTTTATTAACCACATTAAATAATGTAATGTTTATGTGATCATTTTTAAATGTATGCCTGATTTTTTTATCAATCCAATTATCAAAAATATTCATATATTTGAAGAGTCGTTGAGGGAAATGAAGAGGAATTAACTACTCAGGGGAATCCTCAATGATAATTTGTTTAAACTTTTTATAATTTTTTATTATCCTGAATATTTTGATGTTATAGAAAGTGGGTTTTTTGGAGGGTACATACATGGTTTATAGAATCAATAGAATCTGAAAATAATTTACCACTATGAAGTGTATTTTCAGAGTCATTACCTTTTTCTTTTGGATTAGAAATAGGTTTGGATGGTAGTTTCCACGAACCATGCATCATTTTATGAAATATGGTTTCATCAAATTATACTATATGAGTTAGTTGGTTATTAATAGCTGATTGTGCAGTCTATAAGAACCATAGGTTCTAAGATTCCATTTTATTAAACATTTCCTTTTGTATTGGTTTATATATGGGAGGGGTGACATTTTTTTGAGAACATGATGGATAAGAAGGTTTCATACATTGTCTTTATTGATACAAATACTGATTTGGGTTGATTGAGTTTTATTTTTTTTCAACAATGCGGTTTATATTCAATTTAGGGGTTGTATATAGACAAAATGGTTCTTTCTTGAAGGTTGGTTCTAGTTTGAATAGACTCCATGAAAATAATACAATTGAAGACATAGACTAACCTTGATGATGGGTTACTAGTCGGATATATGAGTATTATTAGAACAAATACCAACATGCAATGGAATGGGGGAGAGTGTGAATTACCTTGAGTGTGAGGTAATTTTCATATAATGTTATTCTTCTCATAAATTATATTTTATACATTTTCATATATGGGTGAATGAATAAACTCATGAAATCCTTGACTGGGTCTGATTTCTTATGTACGAATTTGTTTTGCATTTTTGAGACATGTTGTTTATTATGTTATGAAAAATGTAAGGAGATTTATCAACTAGGTATCCATCATATAAATCATCTATCATTAAAAATATATATGGAAAAGTCCCTCAAAATTTTACTGAATTAATAATTATTGAGTTTGTTGGTAGTGGGAGAAACTTAAGGATAGTATTTTGAATCTTTTCAGATATACATGAAGGGTCACTCCATGTGATTATATAATGCAAAAAAATTCATTTTAAATTGATGTAGTTCAGGAGTTAGGGAATAAATTATATAGAATGATTAATTTCTATCCATTCCATCCACCAATTGTGGTAGGAAGAAATTTTATCCAATAATTGGACACACCGTCAAAGTAGAAAGGGAAGGCCCTAAACTTAATGATATCCTAGACACATTTTTTAGTTTCAGGGTGGAGTACACTATGTTAAAGTCCATGAGATTTTTGTGAGGATCACCATAAAGAAGAACATGGAATTTTGGAAGGAGTTGGATAATGCTTGATCTCATATCAATGTTCGCCACTTGATCTAGAAATTGAATTTACGCATGTTGGCACTCCACTCTAGGGTGGTGTATTCATTTATGGTCCATTTATTTGCTACAATATATTTTTTTGTTTTATTTGGTTCACTCTTAGATAGGATTTGGTACAGTTGAGGTTCCAAAAGTGGTTATAATATATTAATTTATTTTCTTACTCTAGTTGGAAAAATTTGTGAGTGATGTATCTTTTTTATTTCTGGGTCAATTGGAAGCAATATTTGTTTTCTAGATATTGTGCTAAAACAATGTTGTGAAGTTTGGTTCTTCTTATTATTTTATAATTTTTTGAATTTAATATGAATAAAATGAAATCACATAATAATAATGAATGTAGAAAACAAAATATAATGTTATATTGTATAATTAGAGAGAGAGAGAGGGAAATTAAGAAAAAGAGGGAGAGGTGAATCATATCAAAAGAAAAAAACATGAAAATAATCAAAAGGGGAAAGGGAGATTAAAATGATTAATATATAAAAATAATAAATAATAATTTTAAAATAATCTTAGATCCTTCAAAATGTCACCAAAATTTTGATATAATTATTTAGAACATAAAATTATATTTCTGTTTTATTTCACTTGTAATAGTATTGAAGGAAACCTAGATCATCTCTCAATGGAGAAGTAGATCATTAATTAAAAATAATTTTCATTTTTTTATAGAATAGATAATGGGATGAATATTTTTTCGTTTTATGATTTTAAAATATAAATTCAAACAATATTACTATGTGAAAAAATATGTTGGGGGAATTTTGATCAACCTGATTGAGTGTCCCTTGATGCTCATTTATTATACCTCTCATGGTAAGTGAGAAAGATCATTGATTCCATGATTTATAAAAATTGAAACCAATATTTTATTTTTTTCATACTAGTTTAACAACTAGTATTTGATTTATCATAATGTTGACTATCAGTGAACACTCAAAATTCAATAAAAATGCATCTATGTAAAAAAATAAATCAAGGAATCACATCAACAACATGATGAAATGGAAATATTTTTTTCAATGATAAAATCTAAAGAAATAAAATAACATACATATTCATGGGTTCAATCATCTAGATTTTATTATCCACCAAAACCATTCCCACACTCATGAATAGGAAGGGGTGAGGAATGTTCGAAACACGCTCACAACATCATAAGATCTAGATTTTTCAAGGAAGATTGATGATTCTTATACCTTTAATTTATATTTGATAATACCATAATAAACAAAAAAAAATTTATAAATGAATAATAATTCGCAAAGAACCCTGAAATTCAATTACATTCCAAATATTACAGGTGTGGAAGTCATGATTACAATAATGAAAACCTCTAAAATTGACCACAAATTGGTTTAGAATTACTTGATGGAGAAGGTGATTAACATGTAAAAATAAAGATATAAAGTTATAATCACTCTTAACCCTGGTCATTTAAACATTTTCCAATGATCCATTGAGTTCTTTTAATGAAATGTTTTGAATGTTGGATCCCTGAAAACTCAATGGTCTATGGGAGTAGGTGATCTATTAATGACATGTTTTTCCACAAAGTAGAATAGGCTAGTTGAGTGATGAAAACACATTTAATTTTTTTATAAATTATGAAGAGATTATTACCTTCAATTTAGTTATCAATTTAGTGGAGTCATCTAATTGGATGTCCATGTCCATAGTTATTTCCCAAATATAGAAGGGTGGTCAAATCTCACTCGCCCAAAAACTCTTCACATTATAGGATCCTTAAATGTCTCAAAATGGATGCATTTTCCTCTATAGACTCATAGATATATGAATACCAAATGTTTTAAAAAAAATCCTGAAATTCATAGCCTAATTGGATACCCAAATTATCCATAGTTAATATCAAACACAGTGCGTGTGTTTAGGATCTCGGGTTGCTTGGCCGGTTATTCTAGAATACCACTGTGAGATCTTCAAATCACCTCCTCATACAATATAATCATTAAAACATGTTAAATTTTCTTATATAAAATTGATAAAAATTAAATTAACGAATCAACAATGATGTGAAATTTGTTATTATATTTTAATTTTCAATGCAAACCATGCTTAATATATTGGTGTAAGGGTGGAAATAAATACCGAATCTCTATGAGATAAGTTATATATACCTCAAACCAATTAACTATATCTTCACATATCATTAATCACATTAATATGAAAATATTTAACCTTATAAAATGTTTCAAAAAATTAATTTAATTTTTATTTACCAAACTGTTTGAGTAAAACAAGGTCATATTAACATGTACATCAAAAAGGAAAGTGGTAGGCACATCACACTAATCGTACATCAGTTGTGGTTTCAATCCTAGTATCCTTTCCAAATGAGATGGGTTTTTACCCAAGATGAGAATTTTCCTTTTCCAAATATATAATAATATAATTCTCATAAAACTCAAATTAATATGAGATACATCCTAAAAAATAAAATTATTCCTCAAATCAATTTTTAACAGTAATGATTTTCTATATGACTTATTCTTTCCAGAAAATCCAATAATGTATTATTAACTTTACATAAATGGTCATATTTTACCTAATAGTTTTCAATATCATCAAACTTATGTCCATGAAATGTAAATTAATTTTTCATGAAATAACCTTTCAACTAATACCTATACTAATCCCCATGGTTATACTACCAAAAATGTCTCCAAAACATTCTTGAAAATCCAATCACCTAAAACATTAAATGGGATGTGTACATCATTGAATATTTTTTCAAACCTAAACTCATAAACCCATGATATTTTCCATAACAATTAAATTATTCTTAAATTAAGATCTATGTGCTTCTAAAAGTTTTGCCAATAAATATATATCTTTTTGATTCCTATAACTAAATTAACACTAATAAAAATACATATAAAATATATTTCATGAATACCAAGACATAAATACATCAACCCTTTTACTTTAATTATTTTTAGAACATAGTTACATTCTTAATCTATGAGTTAACCCATGGATTAACGACATTTATTGGATAATACGTATATTCCCACACAAAGGACACTGAACTCCTCAGTAATTCACTTCACCGTGTCCTTTATTTCCACTGTGAAAACATATTATACTTTATTTAAGAAATTCCTTAGGCTGAATCATTATATATTTCTGACTGGAGGGAAACTAATTCTTCCTTCTACTGTGGTCTCCACTATCTGATCTCTCATAAAACACAATCCTTATATTTTATGATGGTTCATAGAGTTAGTTAATGTGCAAATTTTTAATCCCATATGTTGATAACATATTAGTCATAATTATAATACCATTATCTTAATTAATCATAAAATTTTATTTTTAATAATAATCAAATTTTTTAACACATTCCATGTTACCACGATTCTTATTTGGTCCACCCATTAACCAAAACTAATAAGAAAAGTATATGGAATAGTAAACATTATGGGAAAAAATGATCATTTATAAGATGTACAAATAAGAAAAACATCATTTCAGTCTATGTAAAATTAGGTTTAAGGTCATTCATTATTATTATCCATTCAAACCCTTCATGTTAGTTCTTAAATAAAATGCAATATAACCCTATAATATTCCCCATGTGTGTCAAACCAAGTGTGTAGCAAAGCCCATTGTCATCAACTAGGTGATGATCATGAAAACTCCCAAAGTTATTTTTTTATATTTATTACCACTATGTACACAAATGCTATAGATTGAACAACTAGTTGTATCTAGTTAGTGATGTGTTTCTAAAAAAAATCAAATAATCCCTACCTTACCAGAACATTTGGTTATTAACCTACGTATAGAGATATACTTAAAATCATTCATAGGAATTCATTAAATAATATATATTTTCCAAAATCTAGTTCCCAAAGTTTCCACTAAAGATTCTAACAAACCAACATTAAAGACTCAGAACCTAGTATCTTAAAGTTGATGGTAACTTAATTACATTAGCCCTACACACAGGCAATCAAATCCCAATGGATTCAATAAATTAATAATCTTGGAAAACATGATACGTAATTAAATTTCACATTACTTTCTGAAGTGTATAATATATTTTATTATATACATTTAGTACTCTATTATTATATTAATTATATCCCTGAATATTCGTCACAATAAACTTCATATCATCCTTTGTAAAGGAAACATAATAATGATGTTATACCATATTATTAGTAAGGGTATGCGTATAAATTAATCTATCAACAATACACATAGAATAATCACCATGGAATGTTAAATAACTAAAAACATTTTCAATTTAATAAATAAATTGATTATGAATAAAAATATTGAAGTAATAAATATTGATCCAATAATTTCATATAAATAATACCATGAGATAGCTATTTATCCATGGATATTTTAACTAAAAAAATAATCACAATGAAATCAATAACTAATCTAATAATTAGTAAATACATAATTTCTGAAATCATAAACACACTGTCAAGGCCTCATATAATGTCATCTTATATACATGGGTAAGGCCTTGGTCAAATTTCCATATTATTTTATCTCCTGAGACATACTGATGCCTTTATGATCTATATTGGGCCCCGAAAAAAATTTAAAATTTAAAATCTATTCCAAATATCAATAGGGGAGTAACATAGTCAATGTAAAAACACATATTGTATAACAAGTATATGAATTGTTAATAATTTACTCAGTCAATAAATGCCATCATAAACTATCCAGAGTAACATAATGAATCATATCAAAATAGTACCTCAACATTCAATGTAATCATAAACCATCCTAAAAAATAATAATGGTGGAATAATTAAAAATATTCATTGTGGGAATAATTAATTCATGTTTTTATTTTCATTAATGAAATAAATTCCACAAAATTCTATTAAATTTTTTTGAGGATAAAAGAATTTTTATTTTTAAATCCACTTTTAAAAACTAAAAATTCAATAAAATTAAGGGAATTTTTTTATTTGAAAATTATTACAAATTTTTTTGATATATTATCTAAATAATTTAATGGTCATGAAAGTGGAAAATACAGTTCATGTTGAATATGGTTAAAAAATTCATTTTACTATTTTAATAAATGTCAAAGAGCACCTTGATTGAAAAATGATAGGAATATTAATCCTAAAATAATTTTTAAGAATAAAAAAAGATGAAAATGTATTGAAAAATAATTTTAAAATATTAAATATATGAATTAAAAAGTTTTAAGGAATATATGGATACAGAATAAAAACATTTTTTACTAAATAGAGAAATAAAAGTTTTTTTTTAAAATAAGTTTTTTAATAATTTATATACTAATGAGAGGAAAATGGTTCTATTACATGAAAATTTCATGAATAAATAGATCTTAATGATACAGTTTTTTAAGATATAAATACCAATTAATTTCTCCAATGGATACTTAGAAAAAATCCCAAATAATGATGTGATTGTGAAATAAACTCTTACAACTTTAGTAACTTTATTATCAAAACCACCATGATAGAAATAAATTAAAATCAAATATTATTACTATAGAGATAAACATATTAATTATATAAAATATTATATTTTTAGTACATACAACACAAAAATGAAATAATTTGTCGATATTGTATATGTCTTGTAGAAGTAAATGTTAGAAGGTAAACTCGTAACTCACATCTCACTTTCTTAGTACATGTTTGAAAATACAATATAATAAATATATATAAATTATAAATATATTAAAGAACCATATATGTATATATTGAACCATATATTATTTTATTATAATATATAATATCCTAATTATTTAAAATTTCATGATAAAACACTATTTTACATGATAACTCCATTGTTTTTCATGTATATTTAGGTTCAGTAGTTTTCATCCTTGTACATTTATCATAGTTCCATAATCTAACTAATTATAATCATGATATACTTAATATATATATTAATAATATAATTATTAATAATATTGCATAAAAATAAGAGATATGAAAATGGCTTTTTTGTTTATGGAGACGATTTTCCATATGTATGCAAGAACGTAGTTTTCATTTTTCTACGAATGAAAAAAAAAGAATGAAAAATAATAAGTCAACATTATAGAGTCTTTATTATATCATATAAATAATATATATACATAAAATTCATCCTTGTTACCATCCATGTTAAAATAAAATTAAAAACAAATCAAATCTCTTTATGGAGGCTGCAATCCACATGTACCCACAAAAGACATGATCATTTTCAAAGGATTCAAAGGAATGATGGTAGATTTGATATTATAAATAAATAATTAATATTATTTCCTACATATAAGAGGTATATATTAAATAAATTATTATATACACCCCTGTGAGTTGGTGATGGAAAATTAATTATATCGGTTCGAGAGGTAGTAGCCTATCATATACATTATCTAAGGATTCATTTCACATTTGATAAAAGAGTGGATGGATATAGGTTATTAAAGTAAAAAAAATAAAATATATCAATATTTGATATAATTTTGTTGTTATTTTATATTTTTTTGGAGATTTAAAATATTTATAATAATAAATAAAATGAAATTGCATTGTTAAAAACTAAACCTATTCTTCAGACAACCTCTTTATGATTATTCCTAAAGACTACCAAGATTAATTTTTTGATTATAAAAAGGTCACTAGTTCATGGATATCGAATCATTGAAGATGTTTTGGTAGATATTTTATGAAAAAAGGTTCTCAAATTATGAATAAGAGATGATATGTGGTGTCCTTTTATTTGTGGGAGCATAGAGGATACATATGGAATTTTTAAAAATAATAAATTATACCCACATTTTTTACATTCCATATGAATAAAAAATGAATCATTATGGAACCTTATATTCAGTAATGTTTAAATAAATACATAAAATTTAAATTGCAATAGTTTTTAGGCTTTGATAAAACTTATCATTTTTGTATAATCCCCGATAAACCTGTTTTAACCATAAATGTTGAAATAAATTTTTACTATTTTCATAATTAATTATGATGTAAAAATAAGTTGAACTTATAAAATATATTAATTATGGTTATTAAATATATGGAATCCTTTTTTTAAAATTAAAATCATAGAGTTGGGAGTATATAATTTTAAATTAAACTTATGAGCATGATCAAAAAATGGTGTTCCAATGAAATGTACCATTATGTTTTAAATTGTCTTAAGTACCATATAATTTAATTAATTTTAATTTTCATCCAATTTTATAATAAATTTTAACTTTTAAAATCTTTAAAATGATTATTTTCAATAAAAAAAATTTCACTATTCATATGAAAATAATATTCTTAGAAAATTCTCAAATATTATTTTTTAGATAATATGGAAATTATAATTTCAAAAATTAATTTAATATTTTCAAATATATTTTATAAAATTTACAAAAATTAATTTCTATATTAGTAAAAAAAATGTGCTAAATTCATTTTTTATAAAAAAAGTGAGTTTTTAAGAAAAAAATTGTATTCCCTTCAATTGATATTTATTTTATTGAATATAGATTTATAATAAGATGAATTTATTTAATAAATATTAAATACATATATTTATCCTAATTTAGTTATTCCTATTTATACCCGCCATTTTAATGATTATGTTATAATCATAACATTAAAACAATATATTTTATCTGTAACTTAAGCCTTGTGTTGCATGTCATATATATTATCGAACATAATGATTTTATTTTAAAATATTCTAGTGTTACAATGATAATTTTCAATGGTTTTAATGTGATTAAAAGAAATTATGGGGCACTTATCTCATGAACCAAATTTTTCATGGAAGTACCAAAATTATTTCTATTTTTTGATTCTAAACCAATGGATACTCATGTAGAGACTCATAATGAAATTGGAAATGGATGGTGAGGGTGAAGAATTTTTTTGTCTATATATATATTATTGATAAATTTATTTACATGAGAGACAGTAACCTTTAAATTTTATTCACCATACATCAAGATTCCAGATATCAGAGTTGTTCAAAGAAAATTCACATGATGGATGTGTCAATAATACTATGATATATCAATCCAACAATGGATTTTTGGATATATTATAATAGAAATTAATAGTGGTAATTTTTTGAATATATATATATTTTGATTGTTTATTCAGTTGATGATTGAAAATATACTTTAAGAGTATTTTTCTATATAGGTAGATCATGTGTTACATATAAATATAAAAAAGAAAAAATTTATTTGTTTAAGAACTATAGAGGTAGAATATTTCATGAAGAATTAAGCATGTACCCAGTTGATATGTATGAGAGAAAAACTATATGGAATTCAAATTAATTTTATATCTTCTATTCTAATCATTTGTGAAAACTCTAGTAATATTAAAATTTAAAAAAAACATATTTGACACTAATGGAAAAATTACATTGAGGTAAAGTACAATTTGATGAAGGATATAGTGGAGTAATATGTGGTGATGTTGGAGTATGTTCATGTTTTAATCATGTTATTGATATAATGAAACAATAATTACCCAAGGTGGTATATTAATGTCGTGACTTCGATCTTGGTCTAAGAACCAAAAATTCTAAAGTATGAAACTTGTATTTGATTGTATGAAAGATATGTGTCAACCAGAACATAATGGAATATAGTACCCCGATAAATTAAAATATATTAAGTATTTCAAATGGAATTGATATATTATATAAATTTAAATTCATTCCACACCATGTTAGCATACGTTACACGTAAAAGAAACATTCTTCGATGGCTAGCGTTGCACCCAGGAATGAGTATTACTGAGTAATAATATATTATTAAAATTTTATTATTTCATATAATAAAACATAAACTAGTCATTATAAAATTATTAACTATCATATGAAAATATATTGTTTACACAAATAATTTATTGGTTAGAAATTTATTATAAATGAATATAATAACAAATTGAATATTTAAAGAATGTTTTTATAGAAAGTTATTTTTATACTCAAAAAGCTATTTTACCCTAATAAATTAAATTTATTAGTATGTGATATTAATTTAATATATAATATATATTCAATATAATATTTTTGATACTCATCCAATAGATTGGATAAGCATAGTATAATAAAATTCCCAATTTTACAAATACAATACTATATTTTTATTTTTATCACCTTTTAATGGAGAATCCATTTTAAATACAATTTTCATCCCTCTATAAATATAAAATGAAACAATAAACATCATATTTAGAATATAAACTTTAAATTATGTTAGGTTATATTTTCATAATTTTTTTTAAGTTTCATTTTAAATGAATAGTTAAAATTACCGATTTTTTGTTTAAAACTTCATTGTCATCAAATTTATTTATAATGTTAAATTATGTTTTATTGGTGTTAAACTTTAAATAGATTATATTTTTATTAGTTAATATAATTTAGGTTATTTTTATAAAATTCACATTGAAATTGAATAAAAAATAAAAACAACCTTTCCAGCGTTCTTACATTAAAAACATGCATTATCATCCCGTCTGTGGGATAACATTTATATTAATTTCCGCCACTTATATAATTAGAATTTTAAAAAATGGAATCCATAATTGGAATAATAATATTTAATAACATCAAACACTACGGGAAAAATGGGTATTTCTGACGGGTTATTTGCGATGGGAATAAATCCCGTCGCAAATAGTCCCGTTAAAAACTTATTTGCGACGGGGGTAGTTACCCGTCGCAAATAAATAGGCTTTTGCGACGGGATTGCTTTCCCCGTCGCAAATAGTTTTCCCGCGATTCACGCCAAATCACGGGAAAACTATTAGCGACGGGAAAATATTCCCGTCGCAAATAACCGGCAGCGGTAAAAGGAATTTGCGACAGGAATATTTTCCCGTCGCAAATAGTATGTTATTTGCGACGGGTCCCGTCGCAAATAACTATTTACCCGTTGACCGTAATAAATGCGGGCTAAGGTATTTGCGACGGTACCCGTCGCAAATGGGCCCGTCGCAACTAATCTAACCTATAAATACCCCCATCCGTTTTTTTTCAAATCATTCTAATTCTCTATCTTCTCCTCCTCTCAAACTTGTGTTTCTAAAGTTGAGTTTTTCTTCAGTTTAATTTTTTTCTTCGGAGCTAATATTAAAGTTTTGAAGAACGGTCAGAGAAGATCAATTTTCAAGGTATTTATGTTCATTTTAATTTAATATTTATTTTTAATTTTTTATTAGTTTCAATTATTCTTAATTAGTTGTAATTTAATTATGTTTATATTGTTTTCTTACTTAATAAATTTAAATTATTAGTATTGTTCATAGTTAATGGTAATTAGGAATAATTAGTAATAATTTTTAATAATTAAGAATAAATATTAATAATTAGTAATAAATACCAATAATTAGGAATAACAACATTATTACATTATTAGTATATTTTATTATTAATATAAAAATAATATAATTTTTTATATATATACAATTTTCTTTTCATCTATGTGTTTATTGTCTTCACATGTATTATTTGTATGTGGAGATAGAAAACGCACAGATGAAAGTAGAATTGTATATAAATCAGAAAATTATATTATTTTAATATTAATAATAAAATATACTAATAATGTTATTATTTGTAATTATTGATAATTATTCCTAATTATTGGTAATTATTCATTTAATTACTAATAATTAGGAACAATTATCAATAATTATCAATAATTAAGAATATTTAGTAATAATAAGTAATAATTACCAATAATTAGTAATAATTAGTAATAATTATCAATAATTAGTAATAATTAGTAATAATTACCAATAAGTAGTAATAATTAGTAATAATTACCAATAAGTAGTAATAATTACCAATAAGTAGTAATAATTATGTATAATTTGGAATAATTACCAATAATTAACAATAATTAGTAATAATTAGTAATATTTACCAATAATTGCCAATAATTACCAATAATTAGGAATAATTAGGAATAATTAGGAATAATTAGGAATAATTAGGTATAATTAGGAATAATTAGGAATAATTAGGAATAATTAGGAATAATTACGAATAATTAGGAATAATTAGGAATAATTAGGAATAATTAGGAATAATTAGGAATAATTAGGAATAATTAGGAATAATTAGGAATAATTAGTAATAATTAGTAATAATTAGGAATAATTAGGAACAATTATCAATAATTATCAATAATTAAGAATAATTAGGAATAATTAGGAATATTTATCAATAATTATCAATAATTAGTAATAATTAGTAATAATTAGGAATAATTAGGAACAATTATCAATAATTATCAATAATTAAGAATAATTAGTAATAATTAGGAACAATTATCAATAATTATCAATAATTAAGAATAATTTGTAATAATTACCAATAATTACCAATAATTAGAAATAATTAGTAATAATTACCAATAATTGCCAATAATTACCATCAATTACAAATAATTAGGAATAATTAGGAATAATTAGGAATAATTAGGAATAATTAGGAATAATTAGGAATAATTAGGAATAATTAGGAATAATTAGTAATAATTAGTAATAATTATTAATAATTAGTAATAATTAGTAATAATTATGAATAATTAGGAATAATTAGTAATAATTATTTTTAATTATTTATAATTATTTATAATTATTTATAATTAGTAATAATTACCAATAATTACCAATAATTACCAATAATTACCAATAATTACCAATAATTACCAATAATTACCAATAATTACCAATAATTACCAATAATTACCAATAATTACCAATAATTACCAATAATTAGCAATAATTAGCAATAATTAGCAATTATTACCAATAATTACCAATAATTTTCAACAATTAGTAATAATTAGTAATAAATACCTAAAATGAGGAAAAATTAGAAAAAAATAAGAAAAATTAGGAAAAATTAGGAAAAATTCTCAATAATTAGTAATAATTACCTATGATTAGTATTAATTACCAATAATTAGTATTAATTACCAATAATTAGTAATAATTACCAATAATTAGTAATAATTAGGAATAATTAAATATAATTAGTAATAATTACCAATAATTAACAATAATTAGTAATAATTAACAATAATTATTAATAATTACCAATAATTACCATTATTTAGTAATAATTAACAATAATTGCCAATAATTACCAATAATTGCTAATAATTACCAATAATTGCCAATAATTACCAATAATTAGTAATAATTATGAATAATTAGTAATAATTACGAATAATTAGTAATAATTATGAATAATTAGTAATAATTACGAATAATTAGTAATAATTACGAATAATTAGTAATAATTACCAATAATTAGTAATAATTACTAATAATTATCAATAATTACTAATAATTATCAATAATTAATAATAATTAGTAATAATTAGTAATAATTAGTAATAATTAGTAATAATTAGTAATAATTAGCAATAATTACTAATAATTAGCAATAATTACTAATAATTTGTAATAATTAGTAATAATTAAGAATAATTAGTAATAATTAGGAATAATTAGTAATAATTAGTAATAATTTGTAATAATTAGTAATAATTAGTAATAATTAGGAATAATTAGTATTAATTAGGAATAATTAGTAATAATTAACAATAATTAGTAATAATTAGTAATAATTAGTAATAATTAGTAATAATTAGGAATAATTAGTATTAATTAGGAATAATTAGTAATAATTAGGAATAATTAGTATTAATTAGGAATAATTAGTAATAATTAGCAATAATTACTAATAATTACTAATAATTAGTAATAATTAGTAATAATTAGTAATAATTAGGAATAATTAACAATAATTAGTAATAATTAGTAATAATTAGTAATAATTAGTAATAATTAGGAATAATTAGTACTAATTAGGAATAATTAGTAATAATTACCAATAATTAGTAGTAATTATTATTAATTACCAAAAATTAGTATTAATTACCAAAAATTAGTATTAATTACCAATAATTAGTATTAATTACCAATAATTAGTATTAATTACCAATAATTAGTATTAATTACCAATAATTACCAATAATCACCAATAATTACCAATAATCACCAATATTTTCCAATATTTTCCAATAATTACCAATAATTACCAATATTTTCCAATAATTACTAATATTTACCAATAATTAGGAATAATTACCAATAATTAGGAATAACTACCAATAATTTGGAATAATTACCAATAATTTGGAATAATTACCAATAATTTGGAATAATTACCAATAATTTGGAATAATTACCAATAATTTGAAATAATTACCAATAATTAGGAATAATTACCTTATTACATTATTTGTATATTTTATTATTAATATTAAAATAATATAATTTTCTATATTATATACAATTCTCTTTTCTTCTGTGTTTTTTCTGTCTCCACATGTAATATTGGCATTCTTTTTCAAAATTATCAACCTACTCGCCAATGGAGAGGTGAAAGTGAATGCCAATATTACATGTGGAGACAGAATGTGAAACACAAAGATGAAAGGAGAATTGTATATAATATAGAAAATTATATTATTTTAATATTAATAATAAAATATACTAATAATGTAATGATTTTATTATTATATAATTAATATTTATTAAAAAAATTATATTAGTATTGTTAAAAAAAATAAAAAATTAATATAATATTAAAATTATCAATATTTGTAACAGGTTTTGCTTTATTCTCAATATATTCAATCCTTGCTTGTGTTTTTTCTAACAAATTATTCAATACCAGTAATGCTTTTATATTTTATAGAAAAATATGGAACAACGAGGTCGTCAACAGTCATTATTAGATGACCGCATACAGAGAGAGGCGTGCATGTTCATCCGACTCATGGAATCGTCGATATTAAATGTAAATGTGTTCTCGCAGTAAATGAACCATTCTTATTGGATCAACAGGCATATCAAGTTTATTATGAAAAGTACTGTGCAACATCAAGAGACTTGACTGATTGGTGGAGTGTAATAAAAATCAAAATTCGAGACAATCAGTTTAGTCAAAGTGAATGTGCTTTCACTGTTGTGCAAAGAATTGACGTTTTTCAAGAGAGTACTCAAAATCAATCTTTTTTACAAAGAGACATGAGTATCGATGACGACACCCCATATTTAAGAGTCGGTGATGACGATGATGTTAATGATGTCACATATGAATTTGAAACGGTAAGAGATGAAGCAACTGTAACTCGAATGGATATCGATGATGTTGAGGAGGAATATGAAGATGACATTGACATATATGAAGATGATGATGAAGATGAACACTGATAGCATTCCATGGTATTTATATACAATCATAATATGTATATATGTATATATAATAGTAATTATCAATTATTTGCTAACATTAACATTTTCTGTTTCAGATGGACGACGCCACATTTCATGAGTTGACGGATGCTGAGCTGCCTTTCGATGCGGATGAGTTGCTGGCAGATGACCCTCAGCCTGCAGGCGCTCCAGGGAGTACGCGGAGGGGGCGCGGTCTTGAACGATTGATGATTCCTGACCCCGTCCCTGAGCGACGTCCACGTCTTGGGTTTGATCCACGCACACGGAGTTGTGATAACCTGTGTGATAACCTGTGAATTTGACTAAGATTTCATTAATCTATTCACATAATAAATGTTTATTATTTTTTTAGTTTTCCGCATATAGAAGTCGGACAGGGCAGCGCTATTTTGCGCAACTATTTCTCTCAGCCGTGGACCACATGGGAGCAGATTCCCATTGATGTACAGCAGGCCATGTTCGGCCATTGGTTGGTACGTACGTAAATAAATAATTTTTATTTTGAAAATTATTTCATTTCTAACTTTATATTTTGATTTATTTGTAGGGTTTATGGTATCCGATCGAGGATACCATGCGTGACGCCACCCACGAGGCATGGGAGGTGGCCATGCGTGATCGCCTTCGTTAGTTTTTGCACAATTTAAGAAAAGCTGTGATGAAGAAAGCAGGAGTGTCAGATTTTGAGGAGTCATGTAGAGCACACCGACCAGAGTATATTTCATCCCATGTATGGGATGGATTATGTGCGCACTGGTTGAGTGGTGCCTTTCAGAGGAGATCATCGGTGGGGAGGCAGAATCAGGGGAGACAGGAGGTGACTCATCGAGCTGGGAGTCGTTCTTTCAGTACTCATAGACAACATCTGGTACGTACATTATTTATAAATATTTTATATAACTATAAATATTAACAGTTTATTTTTTATTCTTATAGGCTGTCGAGCACCCCGATATTACAGAGTACGACGTATATCGGAGGATGTATAGTGATCCTGCTACTGGGGAGCTCAGAGGTGATCGTCAGCATCACATCGTTGTCAGTATTATTTGTTTTCAATTTTAAAAATTAACTGCATATAATATATTCACAATTTTAATTTTAAATTGCAACTATAGGAGTCATATGAGGCCGCAGCGGCACAGGCACGGCCTGAGAGTCAGGCCGAGTCATCAGATCAGACCACTGCCCGACAGTTTGATGAGGCGGTATGGATGCAGGCCACCCCGTATGCCTTCGAGAAGGGCGGGGTAGTTGGTATCGGCTCTCGACTGACTCCCGGAGATTATTATGGCAGTGCTGCGATGTCGGCGTCCAGCTCGAGAGGAGATCGTGCAACTTCTTCTACACAGTATGAGGATCAGTTGCGATCTTAGACTGCACAGACAGAGAGTCTCCGACAGAAGCAGGAGCAGATGCGTCAGCAGCATGAGGAGGAGCGTCGATGCCAGCAGCAGCTGTACGAGGAGCAGGCGAGTCGGTGGCAGCAGCAGCATCAGGAGCAGATGGAGTACATGCGCCGACTCACTCATGCTTTAGGGATGGAGTTTCCTCCACCACCATCTGCAGATCCCCCACCTCCCCCCCTCCTTCAGATTAGAGTTTGTATTTCTGTTATAAAATTTGTGAAATCAAAATATTTTTTTTTCTATTCGTAGTTTCTGTCTCATTATAAAATATTAATAATATTATATTTTTTAAAAACAATATTAATATGAATAATAATATTATTTATATTTTATAATATTAAATTTTATATATATATTAAAATTTTATATATATATTAAAATTTTATAATATTATATTTTAATTATATTTTTTGTAATACTTGAATTATTTTAATATTTGAATGTAAAATAATTCTATTATTTTTTTATTAATTAAAATAACTTATTAATATTTTTTTATTTATGAATTATAATTGTAATATTATTATATTAATTAAATCATTTATAAATATTCTATTATTTTTTATTTTTGAATTATAATTCTACTATTATTATAGTAATTAAAATAATTTATTATTTTCATTTGTAAATTTTAATTCTATTTTTATATTAATTAAAATAATTTATTAATAATTTATTTTTTTTATTTTTTTTATAGTATTTGCGACGGGATACTATACCCGTCGCAAATACTAGTATTATTAATAGTTTTTTTTTTAAATAATATTTGCGACAGGACCCGTCGCAAATACTATCAATAGTATTTGCGACGGGATACGATGCCCGTCGCAAATACTAGTATTATTAATAGTTTTTTATTTTTTTTAAAAAAATCGTTTTTGCGACGGTACCGTCGCAAAAGGTATTTGCGACGGGACCCGTCGCAAACGGTATTTGCGACGGGACCCGTCGCAAAAACTATTTTAAAAGTTTTTACAAAAATACGGAATACTATTTGCGACGGGGAGAATGACCGTCCCAAAAAAAGGCTTTAGCGACGGGCCCGTCCCAAATAAGTGTAGTTGCGACGGGATCCCTTCGCAAATAGCCCGTCGCAAATACCTGTTTTTCTAGTAGTGAAATAATTTCAACTATTCATTTGACCAATAATATTAGTGAAATTAATTTAAATTATTTAAAATTATAAAATAAAATTAAGTTTAATAAGGGACTAAACCCCAATGTTAAAGTGCCCAAGTTACATATAAACATATCATAAATCCATTTTATGTGCATATATAGTCCATATAATCCATTTTATCTAATTGGTTATATTATTGTATCCATTTGTAATGTAAAATTGTATTATTGAATTTCTTTTTTAAAATATTACACGAGTTTCACTCCTCCCAGACTATAAAAAGGCATCCTCTCCTCCCACATTATCATACCTCTCAATACACATCATATTGACTATTATATAGTCAAGTATTTCCCCATAGTTCCTACCATAATCCATGAATCCTTTCATTTAGAATTAATAAATCTAATGAAGACTTTTGGTAGAAACCAAAAGAAGTTACCCGATTAAGAGGAAATGTCTTCTCTCAAACTCTTTTGTTCAATTTCCATTGTAAAACCCATAAAAAATATTTCTACTATTATTATATACAAAAAAGAAATATCCTAAATATACTAGGATGTTTTTATGTGAAGGATTATACTAAAATTTATACACACTTCCATCTAATGGATAACAAACATACTATTTATGTGTACTCTGAAGTACAACTTCACAAAATGATGATTGTCATTTCTCCACTACTGTATATAATGGTGGCCATTATGATGAAACCTATGTTTAAATATTTTATATTTTATATTTATTATATATTTCCATTTCATTAATACTTTTATAACAAAATACCTTATTCTTTACATTTTATATAAATACGTTAACATCGTTTCTGGAAGTGTGGACTACCGCCTCCTCAAAGCGATATGAATCATTCCTTCTATACATGGAAGGTTCTAAAGAATATTTTAACAAAAATATATATCATATATAACATATATATGATACTGTAGTTATAATATACATAATTATTCATTAAATATTAAAATGATATGACTGTAGTGTACATGCGTACGTATGACCTATCATCTCCATGAACAATGCATTTCATTTCTTATATCCAAACATTATACTTTATTATAAATATATATGTACTGAATAAATAAAATAATTATTTCATGTTTTAAATTATATAGCTGCTGAAATAATGATATATGTAATAGCAGACGAAAATAACAATTCAGAACATACATGAGAAAAGTAGGTATTTAACATCTGAAACAGTGAAAATAATTAATAATTCTTAACAAAATGTTAATAATACATTATAAGATGATGATATATGATGTAACACCCCAGGATTTCAGAGTGTGTTATTTCTTAAAAATAATTCAATAACTTGCACTACACGCAACACCGAGTTCAATCACACCATTAAAAGAGGTCATGAATAGTATTAACTACATTTTGAACTTTATATAATCCTTATAATTTTAGAATCCCTATTATGAGTTTCTTAGTCATATTGCAAGAACAGATTCATTTTCAGTATTTCAATTTTATCAACTTCTAATTGTGAAACCTTTTTAAATACAATATTTTAAACTTTTTGACTAAATGGGGACATCAAAAATTTAAAATGAAACATCCCAAGCTTCCACGGTACGCTTTCCTTTGAATAAAACAGTAGCGTGTGTTGTACGCAACTTCGAGTTCTAACACACCGTAACCAATCAAACTAGCTGTTATGAATAGTAATACCTACTTTTTGAAGTTATATATATTTTATATTTTAAAATGGACTTCATTTTTGGATTCGGAATATCAAATTTAGCCTAAGGTGAAATTTTGGTACTTTTCGGATAACTTTCATATTTTGATGAATAGTGAAAATTACTAAGTTTTAATTAAAAAAAACTTTTTTAATAAAAATAATTAATAGTGATAAATTATGAATTTGAGTGGTTTTAAAGTATATTTAGAATATATTTTTACCATTTAATATAATTTTGGTCATTGGACATAATTTTACAATTAAACCGAACATAAACAAGTGTCAATCTTTTGATAGTTATTATCTCTTAAAAACATGCTTTTTGTTTTGACAGCGGGAATTAATTTTAAATTAATTTCTGCCACTTCTGTGTTTTGAATTTAGGAAAATGGATTCCATATTTGGAATCAGGATGTTCAAATTGTGTAAATAGGTAACTTTTATTTTTAGACATTTTGAATAATTACTGCGGTAAATATTTTATTTACCATGGTTAAGGGTAAATCCGGTAAATAAGGGTTAAAAAATAATATTATAATAATACTAAATTACCCTAAAACGTGTCTTAACCCTATTGGTTGATACATGGTTGACCATGGGAATCTTTGGGTCAATTTTGGGACCCCATTGATCCACTTGTAAGTGATAATGACACTTTATTTTAATTAAGTTAAAATGAATACAAAAATGGCATAAGCTTACATCTTTTAAAAGAACAATTGTTACATAGGGTTATATATGTTGGATTTTAGATTCTAAATATTCATTAGAAATATAAAAAGATTTCCTACATAATTATATTTTATTTATAATTTTTATACATTAAATAATTTATTTTATTTATGACACAATGATGATGCAGTAATTACTATAATAGTGAAAAATTAAAATAATTGATATTATAAATACCCAAATAAATATAATATGAAACTTTTAATGAATTAAACTAATTTTCTAGGATAATATGATATATTAGGATTGATTTAATTGACTTTGTTCGAAGTAATCAATCTGTTATGAGTTTCACAAAAATCAACTTTTGAATAGTGTCAAAATTGACATAAAAGAGTTCTTAAAAAAAATATTATATTCTTAATTGATATTAAATTCCTAAAAATCTAAGGTTCGGCCAATAGACTTATATAATGATAGGTCCATCATTAATGTACCACTTGGGGGTCGCTTGGATGTATATAGTAAGTTTATTAACCATATTATATAAAAATACAAAGAGACATTGTAAAAGTGAAACTAATTAACTTAGAGTTAATACTTAAAGATAAGGTTAATATAAGTACCCAAACCTGTCTAAATTCTATTGGTTGAGTGTTTTTCGACCTATACCCACCTTAACCTTTGAATAATAAGCTTTGGAGCCATTATAAACCGAATATGAATTTATTATAAATTAATATTTCTAGCTTTTCCAAAGGTGCCCCTCACCCCTCTTATAAAAGGGCACTCCTCCTTCTCATTTCTTCACACCTTAAAAGCCTTTTGGTTCGTCCAAAATCTGCCCAAATACTCTCCCAACATCCCTAACTACAACCTAGAGGCCTTAGTTTGGATCATAAATCCAACCTAAGGAGCCCTTTTGATCAAATCAAAAGGAAGAACCCGAAGAAGAGGTAATGATTTCACCACCCTTTTCTAAGTTCATTTCTTCTTCCACTTCTTCTTCCTTTGTTCTTACCATTCTAAAATAATAACTCCAGAATCTCACATATACTGTGATGTTATTATAAATATGGTACAACCATATTCAGTATTCTATCCACCCTTTGAATAACATGTCACCATACGTGCGTACGTACGGACTACCGTCTCCACGTCGTGGTGTAATTGTTATTCAATATAATATTATTTGGATGGGTATAATAATGATGTGTAACTCATGTAAATAATAAATATAACATGTTAATGATTCTGTATATATGATATACCATCCATTTATATATTATTTTAATATCAAAAGAATGATATTGTCGCTCGTGCGTACATACGGACTACCGTCTCCACGAACGCGATGAGATTCATTTCTCCATCGTATCCATTCAAGTATAATTATCATTTGATGATTTAAAAATGATGTTTAAGGACTAGATATCATTATGGATATGAATAAGATACAACAACCATGGCTTATGTAACAAAACATATAAATGAAAATGAGTAAGTTAACTCCCGAAACGACGATAATTCTAAGATATTATTAACAAATCAATGTTAAAAGATCATATATGATATCAAATTATTATATATGATTCTTGTATAATTTAATAACAACTATTTCACCATTATACAGGAGGTTAACCTACCCCAACCAAGGAAAAGTACAAGGTAAGGGTTATTTCACAATCTCTTCATTATCCGAGGTTGTTTATATGTAATAATATACTGGGATCTCTTTATCATCCACATCCATGTTTCTTAAAAATGTATTTCAAAACATTTTTACTATTTACTAGAATATGAGTTAAAGTCATTTATACCCTTTTTGACTTTTATAAGTTGTTTATAAAGGAATCTTTCCGTCGTTTTCAAAACAAGGTCATTTTTAACCTTTTCGACAAAATTAAGGTAAGAACGTTTTTTTAAACTTATACGGCGGGTCCGGCTATTTACCGCCGTTATAAAATCTTCAAAGCATCCCTTACAAGCTTAAAAGGACATTTTAAAAATAAAGGTTTTCTATTATAATTATGTTATTTTTAAATGATTTCAAAAAAAAGAGATATTTCTCTCAAATATATGAAAATCCAGTGCAAATGTATACGTATTTAACGAAAGCTTAAAAATGTTTTCAGAAAACCTGACTCTCGAGTTTGGTAGACAGGAAGGGATTGGGAGTGGACCCATCATGGCCTGTAATTAGTCGAGCAGTCTCAGAATTAGTTATTTTGTTTTCAGAAGCTTGCATAATGTTTTCAGAAAAACACTGGACTGTATTTTAGCAATTTTTAACGTAAGTATCTTCTTAAAAAAAATAGCATCGGTAGGTCTCATGAGACAAAATAGTGTCTTGGCACAAGGCCTTGAAAAAATCTTATTTGTAGTCTTGGCACGAGGCCTTGGATATGTGGTTATGATAGTCTGGCATTATGCATTCCAACATTATGAAAGTGGTTATTGATTTTTGCATGTGATTATTCGATTAGTAGAATATCCATGTGAATAAGTAAATGGCATTATTTCATTTTATTTATGCCATACCATGTTGAAAGTTCATATTTAAAAGGCTTTTGTTTTAGTTATACATTTCCTTAAATGTTTATTATTATTTATGAAAGTTTCCGCTATATTGTTATCCTTTCTTGGCATTTGAGCTCACCCCTTTTCTATGTTTTATTTTTCCCAGGATGTGAAGAAGTAAGTTATGAATGACCTGCATGGATTTTATGAGGGGTTAATAGTGTGGATTGTGGAAACATTATGTTGTTGTAGTAGTTTTTCATTTTATGATGTAATGTAAAACTTATGAATATATCTAGTGTTTCCAAGGATATTAAACCAATCGGTCTTTCGAGATTTGATCTTTCTTGTGATCATGCCAATGTTATGTAATAATGCACCGACTCTGGGTAACTGGGGTCGGGGCGTTACAGTTGGTATCAGAGGATGTTTAGTACAAACCTTGGAAACTAGATTTAGATAAACTCTGATTAGAGCACGTAGACCTAAGATGAACTTTGAGGATTAGTATAGAAGAACTTCCTAGAATTTTGGTATCGTAGAGATTTTGTGAGTTTTCCGAGCAATACATCCCTGTCTGGATACGAGCAGGTAGAGGCGGCTCTGGCACAGATGTACCTAGGGGTAAAACCCGAAAACACCGCTTTGAGCTAGACTCGAACAGGAACTGGTGCACGACAACGGGCCTTGCTGCACTCTTGGTTACGACACTCCCGGGGGATATTCTTAGGATAACTCTCATTTTCTTTACAAATCATTTTGAAGGGATTATGAGTATATACTTCCTCAAAGAAAACATTCTTATGATTATGGATTATATCCATAAATAGTTCAATTTATGTTAAGTGTTTTATAAGTATGGGATTATGTGTTTTGATTCATAAACTGATCTAGTTTATGCCATGGTATAGAAATGGCGCCCAATAGAAGGAATGAGAACTCCAGAAATACACATGATTCAAAGAGAAGGAAGGATCATATCTTTCATGGTCTTAAGCTAGAATTTATAAGAGAAATAGTCTCCCATGTATTATCATCATATGAAGAAATAAAATCATGTATTGATATGATAAGTAAAGAGTTTACTGAGTCCTACGGCTTTGAAGGGAAGCAAGAGAAGAAAAGGATGGAAGAGAGAAATATGGATAAAGGGAAGAGGGAAAAGAAGAATTTTCCAATATGTGGTAACTGTGGAAAGAAACACCCTGGAACTTGCCTGAAAGGAATGAGAGTTTGTTATAAGTGTGGAGGAAAAGGGCACAAAGTACGTGACTGCAAGGGTAAGAAAATGGTTTCAAATGTACAATGCTTCATTTTCAAGGAGTTTGGACACTACGCGAACCTATGTCCCAGTCATCAGTCTATGACGCAAATGATGCTATTGGATAATAATCAAGTTATGATACTACCACAGATAAAGAGGAATGATTAGAGTTCTTATGTTGATTATGTCAATTGAGTGTTGTATCAACAATGTACTTGTTATAATAATTATGGAGTATATAAGGATTGTACTGCAGTACTATTTCATTAAGGACTTGATATTGTGTGGAACAAAGAAAAGTGACTCAATAGCAGGATAAATTTTTGGAAAATATATGGTTGAGAGAATGATAAATCATAATATAGTTCTGATACTGAGGTAGTGATTTTGGAATAATATGTGATTGTTTTGGATAAATTATATTGGATATTCTTGACTACCTTGGAACTGATTAATGATTTGTATATTCCATCATTGTTGGGGTTTAAAACATTTTTGGATTAATGAAGTATATCCAGCATTCTATATGGAATAAGGGATCATGAATGTAATCAATAAGGAATATGGTAATACATGATGAAGGTATTTATATGCTATTACGGGGTAAAAAGGATCTATATTATGTTTACCTTCCTTATAAATGTTGGACTGTGAGTTTGGATAGAATTATTTTGGATAGTTCTTATTTGGATTATTTTGGATTGCCATAAAAGGACAACTCGGAAGTCGGGCAACAACCTGTTGCGTCCGGCAAGGCCGCGAGACTTGAACCCGCAACCGAAGGGCGACAAGGGTGTATCACCTACCACTGGCCCAAGAGATGTCCTGGATTTAATAATGTAGTTTTTTTTTAAAGATCTGGTAGATGAATTATAAATTCATTTATTTTGGAACCCTGTACGAATAGTATAAATATAATTTTTTTTACGAGTGAAAGATGAGTTTATGGTAGAAATTTATTAATGGACAAAACTCTAATTATAAAGTAAGTATATCTCCTTATGATCTTAGCCAATCTCATAAATAAATTCCTCAACATTAATAATAGAAACTTAGAACAAAAATGTTGTCCTAGATGGTACCTTAAATCATCACAAATTTATGGCTTTGGGATTGTTGGCCTTTTCATAGCCATGTTCTCTACCACTCTCCATCAGATAATTGATGGTTAGATTTCTCTTCCATATCCATATTTTCCTACATGGAACCCTAGTATGTGTTATTTTCGGTAATCTTCATACTTTCCACTCTTTATTTTAAATAGAGGCCTCATTAATTCATTTTTCGATGTGGGATTTCAACTAAGATATTTTGAAATGTCAAAAATGTGTTGTCCCAATACCCTATATTTTGTTGAACCGATGGTACTTCAAATCATCATAGATTGATGAGTTTAAGGACCTAAATTTTATACTTGTTTGTGATTGATGACCTCAATCACTACCTATAAATATTTACGTTTTCCTCCAATTATATGTCTCTAATTGCCACCAATGTTCTCCTAATCGAGATCATAATTTGGTGGTGACCCTTTCATTTATCTTTTCCTCATATTAAGACTAAATTTTAGTAACCCAATTTCCGATGTGGGTTTTCCCACAAATATATTTTCTACTTTCAACCTTTTATTTTTGAAGAACAATTTCAAATTGTGAGGACGCAATTTATTGAAGGAGGGGAGAATGTAACACCCCAGGATTTCAGAGTGTGTTATTTCTTAAAAATAATTCAATAACTTTCACTACACGCAACACCGAGTTCAATCACACCATTAAAAGAGGTCATGAATAGTATTAACAACATTTTGAACTTTATATAATCCTTATAATTTTTGAATCCCTATTATGAGTTTCTTAGTCATATTGCAAGAACAGATTCATTTTCAGTATTTCACTTTTATCAACTTCTAACTGTGAAACCTTTTTAAATACAATATTTTAAACTTTTTGACTAAATGGGGACATCAAAAATTTAAAATGAAACATCCCAAGCTTCCACGGTACGCTTTCCTTTGAATAAAACAGTAGCGTGTGTTGTACGCAACTTCGAGTTCTAACACACCGTAACCAATCAAACTAGCTGTTATGAATAGTAATACCTACTTTTTGAAGTTATATATATTTTATATTTTAAAATGGACTTCATTTTTGGATTCGGAATATCAAATTTAGCCTAAGGTGAAATTTTGGTACTTTTCGGATAACTTTCATATTTTGATGAATAGTGAAAATTACTAAGTTTTAATTAAAAACAACTTTTTTAATCAAAATAATTAATAGTGATAAATTGTGAATTTGAGTGGTTTTAAAGTATATTTAGAATATATTTTTACCATTTAATATAATGTTGGTCATTGGACATAATTTTACAATTAAACCGAACATAAACTAGTGTCAATCTTTTGATAGTTATTATCTCTTAAAAACACGCTTTTTGTTTTGACAGCGGGAATTAATTTTAAATTAATTTCTGCCACTTCTATGTTTTGAATTTAGGAAAATGGATTCCATATTTGGAATCAGGATGTTCAAATTGTGTAAATAGGTAACTTTTATTTTTAGACATTTTGAATAATTACTGCGGTAAATATTTTATTTACCATGGTTAAGTGTAAATCCGGTAAATAAGGGTTAAAAAATAATATTATAATAATACTAAATTACCCTAAAACGTGTCTTAACCCTATTGGTTGATACATGGTCGACCATGGGAATCTTTGGGTCAATTTTGGGACCCCATTGATCCACTTGTAAGTGATAATGACACTTTATTTTAATTAAGTTAAAATGAATACAAAAATGGCATAAGCTTACATCTTTTAAAAGAACAATTGTTACATAGGGTTATATATGTTGGATTTTAGATTATAAATATTAATTAGAAATCTAAAAAGATTTCCTACATAATGATATTTTATTTATAATTTTTAGACATTAAATAATTTATTTTATTTATGACACAATGATGATGCAGTAATTACTATAATAGTGAAAAATTAAAATAATTGATATTATAAATAACCAAATAAATATAATATGAAACTTTTAATGAATTAAACTAATTTTCTAGGATAATATGATATATTAGTATTGATTTAAATTACTTTTTTCGAAGTAATCAATCTGTTATGAGTTTCACAAAAATCAACTTTTGAATAGTGTCAAAATTGACAAAAAAGAGTTCTTAAAACAAATATTATATTCTTAATTGATATTAAATTCCTAAAAATCTAAGGTTCGGCCAAGAGACTTATATCATGATAGGTCCATCATTAATGTACCACTTGGGGGTCGCTTGGATGTATATAGTAAGTTTATTAACCATATTATATAAAAATACAAAGAGACATTGTAAAAGTGAAACTAATTAACTTAGAGTTAATACTTAAAGATAAGGTTAATATAAGTACCCAAACCTGTCTAAATTCTATTTGTTGAGTGTTTTTCGACCTATCCCCACCTTAACCTTTGAATAATAAGCTTTGGAGCCATTAGAAACCGAATATGAATTTATTATAAATTAATATTTCTAGCTTTTCCAAAGGTTCCCCTCACCCCTCTTATAAAAGGGCACTCCTCCTTCTCATTTCTTCACACCTTAGAAGCCTTTTGGTTCGTCCTAACTCTGCCCAAATACTCTCCCAACATCCCTCACTACAACCTAGAGGCCTTAGTTTGGATCAGAAAGCCAACCTAAGGAGCCCTTTTTAACAAATCAAAAGGAAGAACCCGAAGAAGAGGTAATGATTTCACCACCCTTTTCTAAGTTCATTTCTTCTTCCACTTCTTCATCCTTTGTTCTTACCATTCTAAAATAATAACTCCAGAATCTCACATATACTGTGATGTTATTATAAATATGGTACAACCATATTCAGTATTCTATCCACCCTTTGAATAACATGTCACCATACGTGCGTACGTACGGACTACCGTCTCCACGTCGTGGTGTAATTGTTATTCAATATAATATTATTTGGATGGGTATAATAATGATGTGTAACTCATGTAAATAATAAATATAACATGTTAATGATTCTGTATATATGATATACCATCCATTTATATATTATTTTAATATCAAAAGAATGATATTGTCCCTCGTGCGTACGTACGGACTACCGTCTCCACGAACGCGATGAGATTCATTCTCCATCGTATCCATTCAAGTATAATTATCATTTTATGATTTAAAAATGATGTTTAAGGACTAGATATCATTCTGGATATGAATAAGATACAACAACCATGGCTTATGTAACAAAACATATAAAAGAAAATGAGTAAGTTAACTCCCGAAACGACGATAATTCTAAGATATTATTAACAAATCAATGTTAAAAGATCATATATGATATCATATTATTATATATGATTCTTGTATAATTTAATAACAACTATTTCACCATTATACAGGAGGTTAACCTACCCCAACCAAGGAAAAGTACAAGGTAAGGGTTATTTCACAATCTCTTCATTATCCGAGGTTGTTTATATGTAATAATATACTGGGATCTCTTTATCATCCACATCCATGTTTCTTAAAAATGTATTTCAAAACATTTTTACTATTTACTAGAATATGAGTTAAAGTCATTTATACCCTTTTTGACTTTTATAAGTGGTTTATAAAGGAATCTTTCCATCGTTTTCAAAACAAGGTCATTTTTAACCTTTTCGACAGAATTAAGGTAAGAACGTTTTTTTTAAACTTATACGGCGGGTCCGGCTATTTACCGCCGTTATAAAATCTTCAAAGCATCCCTTACAAGATTACAAGGACATTTTAAAAATAAAGGTTTTCTATTATAATTATGTTATTTTTAAATGATTTCAAAAAAAGGAGATATTTCTCTCAAATATATGAAAATCCAGTGCAAATGTATACGTATTTAACGCAAGCTTAAAAATGTTTTCAGAAAACCTGACTCTCGAGTTTGGTAGACAGGAAGGGATTGGGAGTGGACCCATCATGGCCTGTAATTAGTCGAGAAGTCTTAGAATTAGTTATTTTGTTTTCAGAAGCTTGCATAATGTTTTCAGAAAAACACTGGAGTGTATTTTAGCAATTTTTAACGTAAGTATCTTCTTAAAAAAAATAGCATCGGTAGGTCTCATGAGACAAACTAGTGTCTTGGCACAAGGCCTTGACAAAATCTTATTTGTAGTCTTGGCACGAGGCCTTGGCTATGTGGTTATGATAGTCTGGCATTATGCATTCCAACATTATGAAAGTGGTTATTGATTTTTGCATGTGATTATTCGATTAGTAGAATATCCATGTGAATAAGTAAATGGCATTATTTCCTTTTATTTATGCCATACCATGTTGAAAGTTCATATTTAAAAGGCTTTTGTTTTAGTTATACATTGCCTTAAATGTTTATTCTTATTTATGAAAGTTTCCGCTATATTGTTATCCTTACTGGGCATTTGAGCTCACCCCTTTTCTATGTTTTATTTTTCCCAGGATGTGAAGAAGTAAGTTATGAATGACCTGCAGGGATTTTATGAGGGGTTAATAGTGTGGATTGTGGAAACATTATGTTGTTGTAGTAGTTTTTCATTTTATGATGTAATGTAAAACTTATGAATATATCTAGTGTTTCCAAGGCTACTAAACCAATCGGTCTTTCGAGATTTGATCTTTCTTGTGATCATGCCAATGTTATGTAATAATGCACCGACTCTGGGTAACTGGGGTCGGGGTGTTACATATGATATTATCAACTTGATCATGGTTATTTAATATGTTAATACAATATTCCAAACAACTATATATTTTCCTAAATAACAACCAAAAAATGATGTTTAAGTTAAGGGATTTTGTCTCAATTTACATTCCATTGAGAATTATTTGTTAGTATGAAAAAATTAACTTTTATTTGGTGTATTTACTAACAAATAACATATTATATCAAGAATATAATTGATATAATTATATTATATGATTAATTTATTATTATTTATTCCAGGTTTTAATGATTTAAATTTTTAATGGTGGTATGGGACACATTGGAAAGTTTAAAATTTCTTTTCATCCAATATTGTTTTCATGACCATTTAGTGGTATTTATATACATTAATGTCAAAAAACCCTTGTTGTTACATAGAATCCAACAGAGAAGTATTTATAATTTTTTTATCCTTTATTCAATATGGCTATTTTGATAGGGAACATTGTTCTTGAATATGACGAATACATAGAACTGGAACACCATGGGTGGGACCCGGTTATAGATAGCCCATCGATGCCTGAGTAGTCTCATGAGATGAAATAGTTTGCTAAATCTGATCAGTTTTCACTCTATATGTTTGAAAACGTCTTATGAATGGTCTTGATGGATAATTTAACATATACCAAGGAAACATGGATTCTAATAATTATGTATTTCCATCATTTATATTCAGTTATTATTCATCCATGAGATTCAACATCGATATATCAATGGATACATCTAATTCCCAATTTATTAATTTAAGGGCATGATATTTGGTTTCATACTTTTATATATTAATATACCCTTATCATATTATTTGAATTCCATATTTTATTATTTATCTACATTTCCATGTTTTTTTGTTCCTATTGATTAATTGATCATTCCACATTAAATACCCTTATTGAGCATTTGATCTCACCCTTATTATGATTCCTTTCCCCATTATTTAAAGAAGAAATCAATGAAAAGACATTCAAAGATGTATTTTATCTTTCATTATGTATCAAGTTTATATTATATTATTTTAAAATGTATTATGGGTATCATGTATGCAATCTGGATTTTCCAATAATGTTATATTGATTAGTATATAGGGATTTGATTCCTTGTAATCATGAAATTGAAATAAAATAATACACATGCTCCGAGATTCTAGGGGTGGGGTGTTACAGTTTATATTAAGATAATTTTCGACGTAACAATAAAAACTAGATTTAAAAAATATATATTATAGAAAAAAAAATCCTTAGATATAGATTGAGGATATGTATAGAAAATGTCATATAATTATGGTAAGATAGAGCTTATGTGGGTATTATTAGCACTATAAACCTAGATGGATAGTAAAAGTCAATGTGGTTCTGACACATATGTAACTAGGAGAAGAAACTCTAAAAAGGTGTGTCAGGACTAACTCGGTGTACCCAGGTACAAGACAACATTCCTTACTATATACCTAATTTGACACTCTCTAGGGAAAGACTTAGGATAGTTCTCATTTTATTTACATTAAATAATTATGGATTTAAAAGTAAATATTTTTCCAAAATAACCAACATTTATTATTATAGGATTTACGATATATAAATTTTTGTTATGTGTTATACCATGTTTAGTGTTATAAAAATATCATAATTTTATGAGATATTCGAGTATCTTCAATTGGTTAAACATAAAACCCTTAAGAAAGAATTGTATAAATACTCATGGAAAATGTAGAGGTTTCCCTACTGAGAAAGCCAATGTAGTTGGTATTAAAACTGATTGTTTTTTGGATATATAAGGGAATCATAGTTAGATAATGAAAAAAACCATGCCCAAATTGATCAACCTATTCCACTGAGAAAATCTCCAATGTTGGATTACATTATGTAGCAGAATCCCCCTTCATTTAGTGGGACAACTAATCTAATTATATATGAGTAGTGGACTAAGTCTGCAGATAAGATATTTATTTCCTTAGAATAGAGTGAAAATTAAAAGGTTACACTTACAGTCTATTGTCTTAAAAGTTATTTTGATCAATGGTGGTCCTTAATCCAGAATAATAGGGAGGAAGAAGAAATAAAATCTCATGTAATGTTGATCATTTAAGGATACATTCTTGGATAAATATATCCCTCGTTTTTATCAAATTGAGATTAAGAGAATGATTATTATGTTAATAAAAAATAAAAATAGAGTGTTTTGGATTATGAATATTCCTTTATAATGGTATCCATGTATGATATGAATTGCATACGTAACACAAAGTGCAAGACTAACCAGTTATTTGAAGGTCTTATGCCAAATATTAAAATGGTGCTAGTTTCATTGAATTTCACATCATGCGAAGAGATAGATTTATGTACCATAAAAATAGAGCGGTAATTATCAAGATTCTAGGTATTCAATGTAAAACAAGAGAATAATAGATCATTTAAACAAAATGAAAATGGAATGAGTCAAAGAATATGTAAGAAAATTTGGATTTTTTTACTTTTGTTTACTATTTAAATAATCACTATAGTAAATGATTGAAAGGACTGAGAGGTTTTCATATATGTGGAGAAAAGGGTCACACAATTAAGGAATGAAAATTGGAGAAGAAATATTCCTCTATTCAGTGTTATAATTTCAAGGATATGGGAAATTATGAAAAATATTTCCCCACCACTCAGAGGAATATGCTCATGAAGTAGATAACTGATCAAGGTATAACTTATGTTATTTACACAAAATAAGTGGAATGATTAATCTAAATTCTTTTTTGGATATATGAAATATGTTCTAAACTTATTTTGTTTATGATGATATCATTATATAATTTATGAAATATGTAAAGATTTTACAACAACAAAATTATATTAAAGATTTTAAAACATATATTATATAGTTCAATCATAAGTTATTTAGTATAATGTTAAAGATTTCAGAAAACATATGATTGAGGGAAAGATAACTGTTAACATGTTCATGATGTTGGGATAATGATGAAGAAATGAATTATTAAAAATATGCTAACTAACTTGTAATTGATAAATGACTTGTCCAAAAGTGGTATATTCTATCATTGATGGTTATTACAACACTTTTTCATTGAATTAATATATTTAATAACATGTTTCTTATATAATGAATTATGAATAATTCATGTTTGGAATAAGTTTTTATAGTGATTCGAGTTATTATCATATTTAAAGGGGAGATATGATGATGATATTCACATGTTTGAAATGTAAAAATATAGATATTATTCATCTTAATTAAAGGATAATGATAATTTTTTTTAAAAAATTTAGTGAATTTATCTCTAAAGATTTGAGTAAAAATCTTTTAGAAAGTATAAAAATTTATGAAATGGTTTAAGTTTAACATCAGATCTCATTTCAGAGAATGTTATATTACACCACTATGTGATGAATCTTGTTTAATAAGAAGGCATAGAAATAGTTCATGGGAAGAACAAAATATAATATTGTTCTTATAAAAGAAATATAATATAAGTATATTTTCTTATATTCTTAGAGACTAAAATAATTAATCCACTTTGGGATAAATGATCATGAAACAAAACATTTTTTCATAGCACCTTCATTTCCAATGAATAAAATAGCCCATAAATTATCATGGATTTCACGAGTTTTGATTGTTATCTTTCTCTTAACCATATTCTGTAACACTTTCCATGAGAACATGATTATTATATTTTCTTCTGTATCAATTTTTCCATTTCCAACATATGTAAACCTACATGTGAACCTATTTACATGGACATTATACTGTCATTTCTCTATTATAAAGAAGATGAGATATTAACCATTTTACAAAATGATTATTTCAACAATAGTTTATTCTCAATCCCAATATTATTGATATAAAGGTTAATTTTTTAGGACAAAATTTAATAATGTGGTATAGAATGTAACACCTTGAAATTCAAAATTAAGAACCTTATATACGGTTGTGAGCATAGAAGATGGCACCAAAAAACATAAGAGAATATAATACCTTGATAATTTAAAATATATTTAATTTTATAAATGGATTATATATATTCTATATATTGAAATTAAATCCACATTGAGTTAATGTGCATTAAAATAAATAAAACCGTCTTTTATGGCTTTCAATACACACAATACCATGTTTTACTGAAAAAATAACATATTATTAAAATATAATTATTTAATTTAAAAAGTCATAAAATAGAGATTATGAATGATATTAACTAAATTATGAAAAATATTATTTATATAACTAATTAATTTTATACAATTTAATTGTAAATGAATATAATAACCAATTGAATATTTAAATAATATTTTTATAAAATGCTATTTTATGCTCACAATGATATTTTACCCTAATAAATTATATTAAATATATTTTAATGTTAATTAAAAATATATTCTATATATTAAATATAATATTTATGATATTCATTCAATAAATTTGATATGAATATTATAAAAAAATACAATTTTACATATAAAATTCTATATTTTTGTTTTTACTGTCTTTTAATAGAGAACCCATATTAAATAAAATCTTCAATACTTTAATTAATTTAAAATCTACAAATAAATATAATACTTAAAACAAAATCAAAAATAAAATTAGGAAATTTTTTTTTATTTTTCTTGTGAAGTTTAATTTTCTATAAACAGTGAAAATACATAATTTTAGTTCAAAACAACTTTTTTATCTAATTTTTTTATAAGGGGAAATTATATTTTATATTGGTTTTAAAGATTAATTAGAATATATTATTTTCAATTAATATAATTTAGGTCATGGGAATAAATTTTACACTAAAATTTATTATAAAAACATATCATGCTTTTGAACAATTTTACATTAAAACCCCACATTGTCTTCCCATATGTGGGATTAAATTTAAAATAATTTCTATCACTTCATTTTTTAGAATCAATAAAAATGGATTCCATATTTGGAATGTGCATAATTTATAATTTATAATAAGTTCAAAGATTTTTTTACCAAAAATATTAGTTAATGTAATTAAAATTACTTACATTATTATGGTAAAATTAAGCTTAATAAGGGGCTAAACGTCAATATTAAGAGCTCAAATGGCTTAGAAAATTGCCCAAAATTAATTTTATGGAAATATTTATACCCCATACTCTATTTTATATAATTGTTTCTATTATTTTAGTGACTTGAAATTTGAAATCATGTATGGTATTCCATTGTCAATATCGTATAAAAGTGCAACTACTCCTCCACTATAAAAGGGACACCTCTCCTCCCACTTCCTCACACCACTCAGGACAGTTTGAATAACCAAAGATATATTAAAATATTTACCCAAAATAACAAAACTTATATTATAAGCCTAACCTTTTGTTGTAATAAATCCAAGGAAGCCTTTTGGTACAAACGAAAAGAGGTTACTCGATTGGGAGGTTACTTCATATCTCAAGTTCTTTAGTTTTATTTACATTATCCACCCCCTAAAATATAATTATCCTATGATAATATAACAAGCCAATAATAATAAATATATTATTATGTTTTTATGTGAAGGGTTTACATACTCATACACACAGTTCTGTCAAATGGATAATGAACATACCATTTTTGTGTACGGCGAACTACCTCCTCACAATATGATGATTTCTCATTTTTCTTTTACCACCTCTAATGGTAGAAATTATTATAGAAACCCACTTTATATATCATATATAAGATATTTATTATTTTTTTATTCTTATTTAATTATTTTATAATGTATTCCCTTATACTTTCCAATTTGTATAAATACGATAACATCGTTTGTGAAAGTGTAGACCACCGCCTCCTCAATGCAATATGACTAGATCAAGATATACATGGATCATATTAAAGATGATTTAAAGAATATATGTAAAATTTAAAGAAAATATATCATAGTAGAATTATAATATGCATATATGTACTTTTAATATGATAAATAAATGATATACAATTCATGGGTACATACGACCTACCGTATCCATGAATGGTGCATTTCATTTCTTAACTCCAAACATTTTATATTATTATAAATAAATATATATTCAATACATAAGAAAATTTATTATTATTTTAAATTATAGAGATTATTGAATCTTTATATAAGTAATAGATGAAGAAAATAACAATTCAAATCATATTTGAGAAAACTAGAAAATTTATACCCGAAATAGTGAAAATAATGAATTATTTTTAACAAATGAGAAATAAGATGTTATATGAAGATGATATATAATATTTTAAACATTATTATGGTCTTTCTATAAGTTATTATCATACATTAAAACATTATAATTGAATATAAATACCAAAAAACAAGGGATTTCCTCTCAATTTACAGTCTTTTGAGACTTATTTGTTTTTATACCCCAATTCTATTTTACATGTTGTATTTATTGACCAATAACATGTTATATTATGAATCTCCTTACTCTAATGATATTATAATTTTTTTTATTATAATTCCATCACGGGTTTTATGATTTAGATTCTTCAAGGTGGTATTTGACACATTGGAATGTCTAAAATGTCATTTCCGACAAGATTGTTTTTTATTATTAAATGGTATTTTCATCCATTAATGTTAACAATAATTGTTATTACCATGCCTCCACTAGATAAATATTGATAAATTTTTGTCTTTTATTCAATCAAGATATTTTGATAAGTCGCATTATTCCATAATATGGGGAATTCATTAGATTGGTATGACATGGTGGGGATTGGTTTTAGATAGCCCTCAATGAATCAGTTGTCTTTTGATATTAATCATTTGGACAAATTAGATGGGGTTTTACCTGATATATTTTAAACCATATTTTGAAATATCTTTATGTTAAAGGTTCCAGGTAACTATGAAATATGGTGTCTAATAATTAATCGTATACCTCATTTAGATTCAATTATTATTCATCCATGAGATTTTTCATTGATATATCTATGGATACATTCATTATAAGTATATTGATTTAGATGGATTCATTTTTAGTTACACACCTTTCAATATTGATATTATCTTATCTTGTTATTTTAATGGAATGTTTTATTATCTATTTAACTAAACATGTTAATTTATTCCAATTTATTCATTATTTGTTTAACATTTCATACCCTTAAAGAGTATTTGAGCTCACAATTATTATCATTCCTTTCCCCAGGTTATGATAAAGGCATATTTGAATAATATTTCGATAAATGTTTTTGTTTTTTACAAATCATGTTTGTACTTTCCTATTTACCAATGTATTATTGGTATCCTATATGTAATATGTTTTTCAAAAACTATATAACTAATCGGTTCTTCCGGATTTGATTCCACGTAATATTACTAATGTAATAAACAAATACAAGGAGTATAGGATTCTAGGGTTGGGGAATTACTCATGGATTCCAAATAAATCCATATATCTATGTAGACATGGAAATGATATCCCATTTTCTTGTGGACATTTCTGTATGAGAAATGTATATATTCTTTCCTCAAAACAATTATTTTCTATACAACTCTATATTATGAATATTCCTGTAATTTATCATTGGGTTTGATGAAAAAGGGGGAGAGAGAAGTGATAGAGTTGAAAAAATTTGATCCTCCTCAAAGGGTTAGAGTGTTTTATTATTTTATTGGGTGTTTCTGGTTCGATGTTTCCTAGTTTTAACCTTATAGTGTCAAGATTAATTATGATGTGGATTATTTAACTCCCTATTCTCTATCACACTACGAATGTACCATGTAGGATTAGAGTGTGTGAATAAAGAATCATAAATTCATTTTTATAAGTAAATAGTATTCATAAGTGGTTATTTTATAATTTTCAATGGAATTGTCTACAAACCCATAGGGGTTTATCATATTAACCCTAATTTTTTGAGTTTTATTTGATTATAATAAGTGTTCAAGTTATATTTAAGACATCCAACATGATTAATTGTCCATAATATTTTGTATTTATTTTCATAATATTTTTTAGTGTTGGATGATTTGAAACCAAATTAATTATGACATGAATTTTATCTGAATTTGGATCCCATTGAGTGAAATTTCATATGATTATAAAGCATCGAAACCAGTAATCTCCAATCCATATAGGTGGACATGGATGATCCTTGATACTATAGAATATATAAGGATTTCATAGAACATAAAATTTTATTTTTAATATTCCTAAAATGGTAACTGAAATGTACCATGGTATGGTGGTACCCATGGTGGATTTCCAGAGAACAAGTGTAAAATGATAAATACTAATATGGTTTTTTCAATAGTTATATTTGAGGTGGTATAACATAGATAATATAGATATACAAAGTATATATGTAGAGATCAATGCACCATGGATTAGGGAATGGAATATTGTAATGTCACATGCATAAAATGGGAATCCCGAAAATAGGTATTGTAGAGATGGTTGATAAAATGTTTATTTAAAGAGGACCACATAGTATCAATTTCCATGTAACAAAAAATATATCCAGTGGTTTTTCACCATCTTGTAGCACATGTAATTTTATATTATGGTCGACTATGAGAAATTATGGATAAAAATGTTCTTGGTGGTGATCGTGGTTGTAATTTTTATTAAATACATCTAATGCAGCATTTGTGTATCTTGGGAGAAAGTAATAAAAGTAAAAATCATAGATATAGATGTTACAAGGGATATATTTATTATATATTAAATAAATAATTTTATTATTTTCTTTAGAATAGTGGTCTAGAATGAATTTCGTTCAGAGACATTCCAAATCTAGATATTTAGACTCAGATGGTTCTTGAATCATTCTATAATGATTTTTCAATCATGGGCATTTAATTTTATCTACTAATAAAATATAAATAAATGGAATTTTTCAGAATTTTAATTTATTTGTTTTGCATGATTATATATGTACTATGATGGAAAGGGTTTTTATTAATGAAGTAATTATAAAGGATAGAGTAAATGATAGGGTAGTTATGATAGTTATGTGAGACCCACTATTTTGTGACATGTGATGATTTAAATCACACATGATCCCTAATTTCTTAAGGAAGGTAAAAATTATAGGTGGAAGGGAATACAAAAAAATAGGATGAACTGATATATTTTAATTTCAAAGGAGATTTCTAGACTTTATGTAAAAATATTAAATAAAGAATAATTAGGATATTGAAAGACAATTATCTTATTATAGAATCATCTAATTTTGTAAAAGATTTGTGCCACTCTAGGCGTGTCGTTAAATTATTATTTAATAAAGCAGAAGAGTGTCATGAAAGTATTACTGTGTTCCTCCATATGACAAGAGGAAGTTAAATTATATGAATAGTTTGTTTATAGTGTCAATGAAACCACTCAGTTGTTAAATACAATCAGATGTAGTGTGATCTAAGTGATTCTACTGAATAATAACACTGTATTTGTGTTCTCCACAGACTAGATCATTTTGAGTAAACTTTGTTAATTCCACTATGTGATTTATTTTTTTTATCACTCATAGATAGAATTTAAGGGGGAGAAAGGATTTTTTTTCTCAAATTGAGAGAAAAATATTTATATTAAGGGATGTTTTTTTATAATCCTCTGTCTCCCTAATCCCCCCCCCCCTCCCCCCCTAGGGTAATTTTTTTGACAAGAGACCCAAATAGATTATGTTGAAATTTTTTCCATGATATTTTCCCTCTCCCTTGAGTTAGTTGTTGATGATTTAAAAAATTATTAAGAATTTTAAATAATAATACATTCTTGATATCATATCAATGGTGATTCTTATTTTTAATACTATATATATGTATATAGATGAAAAGGCCATAATATTCAAAGTAGTTATTATGGATAATTCTACGGAGATGACTACTTCAACCATGTTGGTTTCCTCTATAAGAAGTTTGGCCTTTAATGAGTGGAGTCATGGATAGACAAAACAGGGAGGGGTGAAAAAATGGTGTTTTTTCTCCAACCACATTCCATTTAATTATTAAATATGAATTCAATCATGTGTTTCCAATATAAGAGGACAGGGAATTACATTACCTCTTATTTAACAGCTCTGAGATTTTACTACTAGTATGGCTTCCTCATTTGTCTATAAATGTTTTATTGGTTCAAGGGTAATCATATGAGGAAGTATTTGATATAGCTTCATCCCGAGAAGTGATCTATGTGTTTGTTCTATATAGGTACTTTTATTTTGTAATTTTTTATATTCTTCATTGTAATATATATAAGAATCATTACCTTTGTGTGTAATAGATTCAATAAATTTGTTATAGATTTATTTTATTCGGAGGTGTCTCTTATGAATGGTTTATTTTTGAAGTATATGTAGTCTTAGAGGATTGATTTCCCATTCATCCTTTAATTACATAGTGATTTGTTAATGGGGGTGAAAAGAAAAACTTATCTATGTGAATCACTTTTCTTATAGAGTTATCCTTATAGATTAATTTTTGGACTAAGATATTCTATTAGAATTCAGTTCATGAGACCTATGACATTATAAATGTTTTTTTAATGTTTTTTTTATTTTCTCTATATCAGAATTCAGAGGCTCTTGTGAGTTGAAATACATATGTGGGTGATTCTGAATTCAAATCATATATAAACGGTGGTCATCCAAACATTCTGGTTTTTATTTGGTTCAATCCTGGATCACTCTCCTTTATTTTACCTTAGTATGAAATATAATCTTGGGGATTTTATTGATTCTTTAGTTGGTGAGATTGTAATTTCCAGGGAATGGAAATTTTGGGGAAGACGTTTTTTGTTCCCCAATTATAAGGCTTAGAATATAGGTGGCTAATTGAGTCCATAATCAAGGTTAGGTACACTTATTACTCTAGATTAATTTAGTTTTTTAATGAATTTTTGTGGTATATAAATTGGAATGTATGAGATAAATATGAAATCCTTAGTGAAAATTTTATTAATTAATTTATTATATGGTTGTGTCCATTGATGTTTGATTTTTTATAAGGACAAGAATTTAATATTTTTAAATATTTTCTGAGCCATGTACTTAGAAACATAGTTTGGGAAATCATGAAGGGTACATTATAAGACATATACAATTCTTGATAGTGGAGATCACATGGTTACTAAATTATTTGTTAAACTGAGGGAGTAAACCACATGGCGTTCTTAGTTTTTTGTATTTTTTCATTTCACCTTATTTTTAATCGGGGCTCTCACCTATTCCTCCCCCATTTCAAAAATGTTGTCCTAGAGGGCTTTTCCAGTCGTTTTCTCCCTCTATATGCCACTTTGGTGGATTTGTAGTGATTCCTTAATGATTTACCTACTAAATATCTATGATTTACTGTCTTCCGCCTCTTATTCCATATTTATTTAATTAATTCCATGTTCTTCATTCTTCCTCAAAACCTAGTGATTGTGGTGTTTGATTATCTACCCTACTATTGTTTTAAATTGGGGTTTTTGGTCTCTATGTGTGTTAAGTCCCTCTTGAGACCTATTCTAGCAGCTTTTACTAGAAGATACCTAGGGTATCCCCTTGAGTAAGGTTTCTACATATGCTTCCTTTTTATTTCATACTTCTATAAATCCATGGTTTTTTAAAAAACAATTAGTGGGGAAAAAATTTAAAAAATATATATATGTGATTTTTCAATGATTCATAATTTTTTTTTGTTTTCCATTTTCATAATAGTTAGGTCTCAAAATATGGAGGATCATCTAAATTAAATGGTGTTTGATGAATTCAATGTTATTTATAAAATTCCAATGATGATTTTTCTTATGTTAAATTAGTTTAACATAGTGGTGATAGTGTGGGGTGTTTTTTGGTTTAGATGTTTACGTTTTTAAAATGTTTGTGTTTGATTTTGAAATTGATTAGAGGATTATTGAATTATTGAGTTTTGTTGTGTTTTGATATTTTTTTTGGTATTTCATTGTTTTAAAATGGTTATTAATAATTTATTTCAAAAATGTGTACTTAGTATGTATAGATTAATGTCATGTTTTAATCCAACTTAATATTTATATAGGGTTCGTTGGTTAACCCTTTATTGATTCCAATTGTCATTTATTGATAATGTCTATGTGCATTGATGGTTCAATGAATTAAGACTCATGCTTGTGTCTATGTTTCATGGTTGGGGATCCTGTTAATTGGGTGTTGGATGTGGGATAGATATTATTATTGAGTTATGTTACCTTGAATAATGTTTTAAATATTTGATTGATGATTGTTTGATATTCTCCCGCCTCCATTAGTAATATCATGAGTAACCTGTGGTTATGTAGTGTGAAATTAAGGGATGTGTATAATATTATTTTGGATTATGAATTGGATTTTTACTCGTAGACATGTTGTTATGACCCTTGAAAGGGGTGTGATCCCAATGATTCTAGCTATGTAAAATTTGGATTATGAGATTAGGAAAAAAATGGTGAGAGTTGGTACTACATAATAACATCTATTATTGTCCCATTTTCAATATCGTGCTTCCTCGTAATATGAATTACATGTTATCCTTACCCTTTTTACTGTTTAGCATGTGATTTTATATTTCTTGGACTTTTTTGGTATGATTTATTGGTATCTTTATGGATAATCCTTGATGGTACATTGGTTTTCCATTCATTATTCATTTCATTAAATTGAGGATTTTCCATGATGTTACTTCCCATTATATGTACACATTTTAATTCTTAAATTTACATATGGGGTTTTAAATGGTTTTTAAAGTGTTCATCTAAAAGGTAAATAGAATCATGATTCAAATTTTTTGAAGGGATCTTTTCATGAGAAAAAACATTTTGGTGATTTTAATATTATTCATGTCATTAAATTGAAATTATTTTTTATTTTATATATTCAAACATCTATTTTTTTCTATTATAAAATAAATGAAATGGACACTTTGTGATATCCTACTAGGAATTGGTTCACACACTAAATACTCTAAATAGTGGGTATTCATCCTTCATGTCTTATGTATGTTAGTAGGTTTTGGGATTTTATGTTTTATTGGATACATTGTATTGTGTGGAGATAGTAACAATTGATTCATGGTGGGGGATGGAAGTCAGAAGTGGATGTAGGATTTTCGTTGTTATCGTTGAACAAATTGGTTCATGTTGTGTACCAACCCAGTAATCAATCTACTTTTATTTATTTTAATGTTTTAGTTTTTTAGAATAAGTATTAAATGGTTTCTATCATTAGTAACGACTTTATAGATTTTTTGTACTATTATTTATAATTATTCCTTTTTTTATTCGTTATTTTTTAATATTATTACTAGTTTTGTTTTAGTTTTTGATAAGTGGATACTTAATGTTGGGATTCTGGTTTGAACTCGTTATACTCACAATGCAAATTTGAGGGTGATATCATTCCCATGGTTTGTGTTTGATGCCCATGGGACTTGTTACTACACAATAGAATCTCGAAAAAATCATTAAACCATGACTTGAGCCTTGTTGGGTGACAGTTTAGGTCAGCCCATACTAGTTAATTATAAGAGTGATAGATTGAAATTTGTTCCCACTAACTTGGTGGAATAATTTGATTATGGGTGATAGTTATAAATTTATATTGAAATGTATTTTAATTATAAATTATCATAATTCACCCCCTCTCAGGGTAGCTTAGGTCTCACATACTGTCATGATGGTCCTGACATAGTCTATAATGACATTATTAACCAATTTATATAGTCATCTATACATTATCATGAATCACTATTATTCAATCCATTCTTATCTTTCTTAGTAAAAATCATAATCTTTTCAATCATATTGTATTTTATTGAATCACCATAGTTACCTCGACGAATTCAATACAAGTTCACTTGATTACCAAATTTTCTATTCAATGCAACTTCACCTCTCTAACCATAATATTCTTGTTTATCACAAAAACTATTCAAATTAGTAGATAAAGACTACACATATCCCATATAAACATGGTCATCCTCATATACCATATATATTTTATTTTTTCCTCATATGAAATTGATGATAATAAATCCATCACACACCAATACTGTGGTTCATTGAATTCATATTGAAAATTAATTTAATAAAAAATTTCTAGTTGGGAGAATATCTCCCATTGGATTATACTTCAAATTATTCAATATATTATTTTTAATAAGTCCTCTATTTCTTATGAAAAATTATATCATCAAATTATAGATTTATAAAATATTCTGATATCTCCCTATGATAATAAAATTAAAAGGGTTTATCCCAAAATAAAATACCATATATTCACATGTGATAATAAAATTTTGAAAAATAAAACCCCCCTTTTAAAAATAAACAAAATAAAAAAAAAATTTGGTTCCAAAAAAAATTCTCGTGAATGCATTTTTTTCTATTTAACTTTACATTTAAAGAAAAAATTATATGATAAATTTTTATTCCTCTCATTCTAATGTTACATTAATGTTATTTTCACTGCACTACGGATTTTTAAAAAATGAAACTAACACTATATTTATACACTATATTCCCCTTATAAAACAATCCATTACTTTTATTTAGCTCTATTCCACTAATAATTTTAGAGTCAACCACTCTAATGAAGATTCACCATTTATTGGCCTATTAAACTAGTCTTGATGTTTCATAGGGAATAATTTAATACATTATTCCATCATATATATTTACTGATACAACCTCATTGATAGAAAACTACCATATATCACTAGGATAAAATTTGTTAATAGACCCATTAACCATGACTATAGGATTTGAATACAGTTAAGGAACCAATAGTAGAGTTTCAAAATATGGTAATTCTATGGACACAAATGCTAACCATCGCCATACAACAAGTTAAATAGATTATCTTTATGTAAATAGAGATACTACCATGGATACCAATCATGGCTGTAGGTGACAGTGAAAAAAATAAATATAAATTAACTATTATTATTATATTTATGATCCTTGAGGTTATAAGAAAAAAAATAACACACACAACCACAGGTTTGAAAGAACATCCCATACCCCCCTTCAAGGGTTGACTCACTCCAAATAAATCAAATTACAATGATTATCCCAAATCCAAAGTGGCCAAGTGTCTATTAAATTTGTTTCACTGCTTCCTACATCACTCATATATCACTGTCATAAACCAATTCCAACCTACATCAATGTTTGCTTCACCACATATATCATAAATCCCCGTAAAGGGGAATCTAGAATTCAAACCCTAATGTCATGGATGTGGAGGGTAACAGTGAGTAACAATCAACCGAAGCTCAGGTCACAATTTATTAATGTAATAATATATGTACAAATAATTCATAATTCATAATATTTTTAGTATTTATTTATAATTTATTATGCCTTTATTTTTTTCTATTTGGAATATGACATAGTTACTTCCAAATATGTCATTCCTCCCTACATAACTCTCGTATGAGCATAATTATCTAAGTAATCACTAAAAATAAATATAAACGAATAATTTTATTATTTTTATGTTTTAAATTTTAATAAATATATTAATAAATAAATTATTTAAATAACTAGTTAATAAAACTATAAAACATTAATGAATATTTAATTAATAGTACCAATAACATATTTATTTTTATATATTAAAAATCAATAATTAATAACTACTGAAAAATAATTATTAATAATTAGTGACTTATATCTAATGAGTAAATATGAATTATTTATAAAAAATAACTTATAATAAATAACTACTAATTGATATTATATATGAAATAAAATATGGTCTTATGGGAGATTGTCATTCCTTATCATAATGGATGAGGATTGGCCTCTTAAGGTTTCTAGGTGTGTGTGGTATTGGCTATTTTGATTCACTTTTCCAAATAATGATTAATATTTTATATTTACCATGAAAAGAAGTGTTTAATGCATTCAAATTCTCTTATTACCTGAATTATATGTCTGTAGTTGGAGGCTTGCACGAAGGGAAAATTCACTCAGTAATCTTTTATCGAACTGGGGTTCAAATACTAGTATCCCCCTTGGGTGGGATATTCAAGGACATTTATGGAGGATGGGGTATGCAGGAGAATAAATCCCTGGTACATATTAATAGGAGTAGTGCAAGAAGTAGTCAGTAGGCCTTTGGGCCATCAAATTACCGATCTTTGGACTTTAAAAAATTGTAATGTGCTAGTTTTAGATGTAGTGAACACTTTAGGGGGGGGGGGGTCAGTCCTTACTAGAAAATATGTGTGGAAGTGGTATTATTTTCCTGTAACCTCTAAGCCATTAATAAATTAATATTTTAGATTTTATATTAATCACTAAATAGTAATTATTGTTTTATATTAAATATCAATTAATAACAGATAATAACTAATAATAAATACATAATTAATAATCAATAAATAATATTTGAAAATAATAATAAAAACAGGAACAATTCTTAATTTTCAGTTTATAATTTATAATATACAAAAAATAATACATAGTTATTTTAATTATAAAAAAACTAATATTTATTAATTATGAATTAATAATTAATAATTTTAATATAATAAACAAAAATTTATAGTTGATAATTGATAATTAATAGATGATCACTACTAATTAATATTATATAATCTATATTTGAAAATTACTATTCAATTAATAAAATTAACATTTAATAATTAATTATTATTCATTAATAATAACTGATTTATACCACTTAATGAATAATAAATAATAAATAATTGTGAATAATTATTAATTAGTAGTTCATATTTTATATTTAATAATTTTAGGTTAAAAAATAATAAATAAAAAATAATTAAATTTATTAAATAATATTTGATACTTAATAACTATTATCTAATAGTCAATTAGTAATAATTTATAGTTAATAATCAGTTATTAATGATTGATAGTCATTGTTTAATAATAATTAATATATAATAAATGTTAATCAATAATTTATAATTAATAATTAATAATTTGAAATACATAATGAATAATTGATGTTCAATATTAACTAACAAAAAAATATTATTGATATTTATAATTGCTATTAAAAATCATTTATTAATTAATAATTACTATAAATAGTTTATATTTTCTAACTAATATTTTACTAATAGTTAAAAATTAATAATTAATATAAAATTATTAATAACTAATTAATAAATAAAATAATAAGAATAAATTATTAATTAATTAATAATAATAATTACAAATAAAAATAACTAACAAATAAAAAATATAAATATTTTTTCATTAATTAATTATTTTGAATTTATAATTAATAGTTCATTAATATTTTACAGATGATAATTATTATTCCTTTATGTCTAATTAGTTAATAATAATTAACTAATGTTTATTACATCAATAGAGAAATAATAATTGAGAAATAATATAAAATTAATATTTGATAACTAATTAATATTTGATATATAATTAAAACATATTTACAAAATGTGTATTAATAATTATAAATTACTATGTAGTTATTGTTATTATAAATTATTAGTCATGTAATTTATTTTTCTATTATTGTTATTTTTTATATTCTAATAGAGGGCGTTGAAGTGGTTCCATTGTACAATGATCAATGAATGGATCTAACATTGGGTCCAAATTGCATGTTCCCACCTATGGTTTCTGGGAGATCATTCATGGGTGATACTGATGAAGTTTTTGTATGTTCCGGGCGCAGCGGATGCACGTTGGTGGGTTTTCCCAACTTAATTTTTCGTTAAACAATGTTCAATCTGAGATCCTTCACGATATAAAACGCTGAATCTTTGGAATAGAATGAAGAACGAAAAGAAAAGATGAGTCCCGGAACCCATGGGGTGGATCATCATATGTTGATTATAATTAATTTAATTAATGCATAAGAATTACCTTGTTGAAATTCATTCTTCGTTGATGTGTCCGGTCACGATTCGGTGATCCTTCGTTGCGTCATAGAATCCAAGTGTAGGATTCCTCTAGAGGTGATCCACACGTGTGTCACATATCTCCGGACGTCGCCGAAGAGATCTCCGGGTGCTAGCGCGGAAGAACCTTCGCTTGCGATGTCTGCCTTCGACAGCCTTGATCCGGTGGAGGATCTTTCTCTCGTAACTTGAGGGAGTTCTGGGTGGAAAGGGAATTCTCTCTTGGGTTGAGAGTATTTCCAAATCCGTTGTGCACAACAATGGCTCACAAAAAATGTTGGGGTTGCGAGGATATTTATAATCTGGTTTGAGGTTAATAGAGTTATGACAATAAATAAACGCATTACGCGTTTTATTTATTTCATTAACTCTTATTGAAACCCCCCATGTCGAATTATTAATTCCTTGACATGTGCCCACGCTGATTATAATAAATAGAATTTAATAAAACAATATTAAATCCTCAAAATCCCAATTGGAAAAACTACACGGCGTGTAATAATTAATACACGGCGCGTACTTGTTTTCCATAAAACCACACAGCGTGTATATTTAATATACACAGCGTGTACTTTTATTTTCCATTTTTCTCCACCATATTTATTAGACCTTGAGTAATGACAATTTATTTTTTAAATAAATGTAACTGCATTACTGGCTAATAAATATATTATTTTATCCATAGTATATTCTATCGAATAACTAGTGTCAAAATAAATGCGATCAGACATCCTTAAATAATTATTAAACCACAGTCGGGAATAATATTTATTTAACTTGATAAATTAATATTTAACTGAGATACATGGACACACTTAGTGTGTGACCCTCTAGGCCTCTTTCTCAGTGGCATTAGGCTGAGCCTGCCTAAAGTCCAAGGTTAGCGTCTAGAAACACGCCAAGGCACCCATAGAGAAAGAAGTTAATGCCGCAATGACGTGTCATATCCTACGAACGCTTACCGTGTAATATAATCCCTTTGTCTCGATATCTCCAATCAAGAGGGTTTCATGCTAGTGCCATCAACCCATGTGCTTGATTATTCTTTCTTTGACTTCCCAGAATTTAACTTTCCGATACCTTACCATGGCGATGGATTTATTTAGGATATATCAATTCCATCAAAGGGACTGAGATATCTACTTCTATTATGGAACGGAAGGGACAAATCCTTTCTCGCATTATATATCAATGCAGTATTACTCGTGTCGCACCCAACGTATCCTACCTCATTGCGAACAGTGTGTCGTCACAGTTGTCATCAATACATCTAAGTGTGCGAGTTGTAATACCCATTAATAATAATCTTAAAGTCTAAGGATCAATACACACGTCCGTAGATAGGAACATCCAATGACACTATAAAATGTGGATTTCCTACTGGAAGGTCTCGTTCTCATAATATCCTCATGGATATTACCAAGGGCGCACACCATGAAAAGGTGCCTCAAGGTTTTATGAGTCCTCACCCCTAATGGCCTGTATTATTTGTGTCCCTCAAATAATATCATCCAGCCATAGAACATACATTCAAGAACAATGTTATGGAACTTTCGGGTTCTCATCATAGCAAGGATCCTCTATGACCCTTTAATTCAACAGCTGTCCTTAGGAAATTATCACATGACATGTCACACAGAAGAACAATCAAGATCTGATAAGGCTTTTACTTAATGAATTAAGTACAAAGTAGTTGGTTCTAGGCCACCAACTCCAACAGACTCCCACTTGGACTAGAGCCAACTGCTAAAAACCTTTAACCGGCTAGCTCTCACATGATATTCATGCTTCTACTGAGATATGCCTTTAGTCATGGGGTCCGCCACGTTCTCTTCCATGGACACTCTGCTCACTGCAGCTTCACCCCTTTTATAGAAATCCCACAAGAGGTAATACTTCCGGAGTATGTGCTTTGCCCGTTGATGTGACCTTGGTTCTTTTGCAAGAGCCACCGCTGCAGTATTATCACAATACAATGTAATGGGATCTTTACTGCTAGGAACCTCATCAAGCTCCTGGACAAAGTTCCGAATCCAAACGGCTTCTTTGGCTGTATCAGATGCCGCTATATACTCGGACTCCGGTGTAGAATCGGCGACAACTGGCTGCTTTGAACTCTTCCTGCTCACAGCTCCTCCATTGACACAGAAAACATATCCAGATTGTGACATCAGATCATTCTGATCTTTTTGAAAACCAGCATCAGCATACCCTCTTATGACAAGCTCCTCGTATCCTCCATACACTAGGAACATATCCTTAGTTCTTCTCAGATACTTATGGATAGTCTTAACAGCTGTCCAATGCTGTTCTCCTGGATCGGCTTGATATCTTCCTACCATGCTCAGTGCATAGGCAACATCAAGCCTGGTACATAACATGGCATGCATGATGGATCCTACAGCCGAAGCTTATGGGATATTTCTCATCCTATCTTTCTCCTGTTGTGTCTGGGGACACATTTTCTTAGAAAGATGTAACCCATGTGACACTAGAACCAATCCCCTCTTGGATTTTCCATACTAAATCTCTTTAGTATCTGGTCAATGTATATACCCTGACTTAGTCCAAGCAGCCTCTTGGATCTATCACGAATGATCTTGATCCCTAGAATGTAGGCTGATTCTCCTAAGTCCTTCATGGAGAAACACTTGTTCAACCAGTCCTTAACTGACTGTAAGGCTGGTACGTCATTTCCAATAAGCAATATTTCATCAACATATACCACTAGGATGATGACCGAATTCCCATTAAACCGCTTATAAACACATGGCTCAAATTTGTTTATAATGAAACCAAATTCCTTTATGGTTTCATTAAATCGAATGTTCCATGACCAGGATGATTTCTTTAATCCATAAATGGATTTCTACAACTTGCAAACCCGTTTGGCTTCACCTGGTGTCCTAAACCCTTCTGGTTGTGTCATATAGACATCTTCCTGAAGGTTCCCGTTAAGGAATGATGTTTTGAAATCCATATGCCAAATCTCGTAGTCATGGTAAGCTGTTATGGCAAGTATGATTCTTATGTATTTAAACATGGAAACTAGCGAGAGGGTTTCATCATAGTCAATTACATGACGCTGTCTGAATCCTTTGGCCACTAGACTTGCTTTATAGGTGCTAACTTGACCTTCCATGTCCAGATTTCTTTTGAATACCCATTTACATCAAACAGGCTTTACATCAACTGGCTCATCAACCAGAACCCAAACTTGGTTCTGATACATGGAATCCTTCTCAGAATTCATAGCTTCTAGCCATCTTGCAGCTTCTGAGCTTTCTACTACTTCCTTGTAGGAGAGGGGTTCATCATTGACCAACAATAATGATTCACCATCCTCGGTGACTAGGAAACCAAATCTCTCTGGTTCCCTTACCTCTCTTGAGCTCCTACGCAGTACTTGTGTTTCTGGAACCTCTTCCACGGGGATCTTTGGAACTTTTTCCTGTACCAACTCCTGTGTATCTTGAGCATCAACTTCGTCGAAGTCAATCTTTCTCCCATTATCCTTCTTGAGGATGTGCTCCCTCTCAAGAAAGACGGCTTGTCTAGCGACAGTCACTTTCTTGTCTTGGGGGTTATATAGGTAATACCCTTTTGTTTCCTTGGGATATCCTATAAAGATACACTTCGTGCCCCGGGGTGCTAGTTTGTTTCCTGAGAAGGCCTTAACAAACGCCTCGCATCCCCATACACGTGTGTGCGACAATGTGGGTTTCCTTCCATTCCATAACTCAGATGGAATTCCATTTTCCGCCTTAGTTGGTAATCGGTTTAATGTGTATGCTGCAGTTTGTAATGAATATCCCCAAAAGGATAATGGAAGATCCGCATGACTCATCATCGACCTCACCATGTCCAACAAGGTGCGGTTCCTCCTTTCACTAACACCATTCCACTGTGGTGTATAAGGAGGAGTGAGCTGAGATAGAATCCTAGACCCCCGTAGAAGATCGATGAACTCTTGGTTCAGATATTCTCCACCTCGATCCGATCGAAGCTTCTTTATATTCTTACCAAGTTGATTCTCTACTTCATTCTTGAATTCCTTAAATTTCTCTAAGGACTCTGACTTATACCTCATTAAGTAGACATAGCCATATCTACTGAAATCATCTGTAAAAATAATAATGTAATAATATCCACCTCTAGCTTTTATTGGAAATGGTCCACACACATCTGTGTGTACCAATCCTAGAAGCTCTGTGACCCTTTCACCTTGTCCACCAAAATGCCGCTTGGTCATTGTTCCTTGTAAACAAGTGTGACATCAATCAAGTGGTTTTAGCTCAGTAGAGTCTAAATAGCCTTCTTGGCAGATCGTTGTCAAGCGCTTCTCGTTCACATGACCAAGTCGGTGATTCCATAACTGGGTGATGTATGAGTCATGTGAGTTTGTTTCGTTATCGATTTCCAACACTTGGTTTTCATAATTTAATACATACAAACCATTATTCAAATGTGCCATACCAAAACATACATTGTTCTTATAAAAGATAAAACCCTTATTTTCAAACATGAAAATAAATCCATCCATATCCAAACAAGATACAGAAATTATGTTCTCGGTAACACTAGGCACAAAATAACAGTTTTGTAAAACCAAAATCATGCTAGTTGCCAATGAGAGGTGATAGTCACCAATAGCGAACACAGCCAGCCTTGCACCATTGGCAGCTCAAAGATCCACCTCTCCTCTGGCGATCTTTCTAAATCTACTTGGTTCCTACATTTGAATACAGATGTGAGCCCCACAAGCTGTATCTAATACCCAATGTGTAGAAATAGAAAGATTGCACTCGATGACGAACGTACCTTTAGCGTCCCCACGCTTCTGGGTGCAGTTCCTCTTCCAGTGGCCCTGATTTCCACATGCAAAACACACTGCTTCATGTTCCTTGCCTTGCCTCTAGATCTTCCCCTTCTTGGAGGGACGGTGCTCAGGGGCTTCAGACCATTTACAATTCTTTGGCCCCTTTCCATTGTCCTTCCTTTTCTTGTTCACCATAAGGACCGCGGGTTTGTCACGCCCTATGTCCTTATCTACCTGGCGAATCAAGGTCAGAAGCTCTGATAGACTCTTCTCATTTCCGCTCATGTTATAGTTGACAATGAAGATAGAGAAGGTCTTGGGAAATGATGATAGGATGAGATCTGTACGCAACTCATCTGGGAATTTAATCCCTAAGATGTCCAAGCGTTCAATGTAGCCAATAAGCTTGACCACATGAGGCCCAGCTGGTGCAGACTCTCCAAGATTCGTGGTGAACAAAGCATTGGAGATCTCATACCTCTCCTGTCTCTCCTTCTCTTGGTAGAGATCTTTACGGTGAGACATCATGCTATACGCATACATGTTTTCATGTTGCTTTAAGATCTCATTAGACATGGCCGATAACATGAAACACTGGACATATGTGGCATCATCCATGTGTTTCATGTAGAGAGATAATTCCTCATCACTAGCCTCTTTCCCAGGCGCAACTGGAATAGGCTCTTCCAGCATATATAATTTCCTTTCGTGGCGAAGGACGACTTGTAAACGCCTCTGCCACTCTTGGAAATTGGTGCCGGTGAGAAGGTTTTTTTTCGAGTATGGTGAGCAATGATATGTTTGAAGTCATTTTCTTGCCATTTCTACAATTTAAGATGAGCAAAGGTTTAGTACTTTATTATAAAAATTGAGACAAATAAATAAAGTAATACTTATTAGTCTCCCACTATTTTATCGATATCCAATAGCCCTCACCATTGACTTCGGAATATTCTATTGCGTGAATATTCTAGTGGCAAGGATCCATATTGCCCTTCGCATTACCCCAACTAGGGTTGGTAAAGCAACTTTAAGGGTTTTAGGTAGACATTCCAAATGCCAACTAAATTAACTCGCAGTTCCTTGATCCGCTGAGTGGACTCCCCAATCCTGATATCCTTTTTGGATTTCCTCAACCTTTGCCTCTTGGTCACACCAAGTCCGGCTGTGGCAGTCAACCCTTGATGCGAACCAATTCAAGTCAACCCAAAACCGTGAATTAGAATTCCCTGATAATTGAAAGCACCCCAACTAGGGTTGGTCAAGCACTTTGAACTATGGTTCGATTCTAACCAAGATTATGGAAGGCTATGCCGACTAAATATTTATTTTGAGGGATTTTATCCTTATACGTAAATTTCCATTTTATTATCTTTGAATACATGCTTGTTAATATTAAGTGGGATATACTTAAGTGATTAACCATGTCTAAGATAATATTTACGTATAAGCCAATTTTATTTTAGTTCCATCTTGCATGCTCATTTAATTCATTAATTGTGTGATCGTGAAAACACACCCACAATAAATAAACCATGAAACAAACAGAAATAAAATAAATGGTATGATCATGAGCTTTTCTATTGGTTAGTTTATCTAGCAGTTGATAAACTAACCCAAGACCAAGGGGAGAAACACCTTGAACCCTTTGGGTTCGTGTTTACAGCTTTCCACCTGTCCACCTTTGTATCTCCTTGGATTGGTTTCATCTTGGCTCCTGACTTGAGCCGCCTCCACTATATTGGGAGCTCCATCAATTACATATGCATTTATCTCACACGTAGGTGAGGGAAAAAGGTGTTTTTACATAAAATAATCCTTGGGCGCGCATGCCCTACATATTAATGAGGAGATGGCTCACAGGCCAACAAATTTAATTTAAATAAATAAATTAAAAGAAACCATTCACATACAAAGGTCTCGGTCTAGCTCATGATCATCCATACATGAAACGATATTTACGCATAAATAAAACTAGCATTCAATTCCTTAATCGTTCTTGTTTAAGATAAATCACGCTCGAATCAATTAATTATCATTAATTAATCAATCCTTTTATCTTAAAACCCTTTTTTGAATTTCCTTGAGATTCTCATCCATCATAATTTTAAACAAATAAATTCATTTAAAATTATCCATGTACACAACTTGTACCTTGGAGGAAACCTGACAAATTCATATTTATTATGCATATGTTAAATTAAACACATATATAAAAAACACCTATCACGTGTTGTGCCTCATCTTTACGCCTGCACCATGGTACATGTATCAAGGGTTTGTATAATATAATAATAAATTTTAATAAATCTGCGTAATTTGGGTGAGTACACAGCGTGTACTTCTGACTACATGGCGTGTACTCTTTCTTCACTGTCCATCCGAAGTACACTCCCAGAGATAGGGATTGTTAATGTACTTTAGATATTTTCGGAGTACACGATGTGTACAATGGGACACATGCCGTTTAGTTTCCGCGTTACACGGTTTCCAGCCGGGCAGGCTATGTACGGAGTACACGACCCAACCCTAACTTGAAGGGATTACACGCCGTGTTCATTGGACCACACGACATGTATTCCGGAAACCGTGTGCCACCTGTTTCTGGTCAACACACGGTGTCTTAAATTCTTAGAAAGAATCCAATACACGGCCGGATTTGGAGGATCAGTCAATGCATTGAACCTAGACTACATGGTGTGTACTTCCGAATACATGCCGTGTATTCTGGTGTTATACGGCCAGAATCATTTCGCTCTTCCAGATGAGTTCCTCTATTTTATTTTAATCATAATTAAAAGAAAAATCCGTTTCTGTGAGGTGAACGAGAAATGATAGAGGAGGAACAGATCTCAATATTCAGATTTCCAGAACGATTAAACGTGAATTGAAATAACTAAATTATTAAATGCGTAAATCACCAAAAAAAAACTAAATAATTATAACCAACGATATGACACCCTATGAAACCACTTGTAGGTTCCAGGCGCAGCGGAAGCGCGTTGGTGGGTTTGCCCAACATAATTTTTTGTTAAAAAATGTTCAATCCAAGATCCGTCACGATATAAAACGCCGAATCTTCAGAATATAACGAGGAACGAAAAGAAATGATGATTCCCGGAACCCTTTAGGAGGATCATCATATGTTGATTATAATTAATATAATTAATGCATAAGAATTATCTCATTGGAATTATTTCTTCATTGATGTGTCCGGTCACGATTCGGTGATCCGTCGTTGCGTCGTAGAATCAAAGTGTAGGATTCCTCTAGCGGTGATCCACACGTGTGTCACGTATCTCCAGACGTCGCCGAAGAGATCTCCGGGTGCTAGCGCGGAAGAACCTTCGCTTGCGATGTCTGCCTTTGACCGCCTTGATCCGGTGGAGGATCTTTCTCTCGTAACTTGAGGGTGTTCTTGGTGGAAAGGGAATTCTCTCTTGGCTTGAGAGTATTTCCAAATCCGTTGTGCACAACAATGGCTCACAAAAAATGTTGGGGTTGCAAGGATATTTATAATCATTTTTGAGGTTAATATAGTTTGACAATAAATAAACACGTTACGCGTTTTATTTATTTCATTATCTCTTATTGAAAACCCCTGTGTCGAATTATTAATTCCTTGACATGCGCCCATGATGATTATAATAAATATAATTTAATAAAACAATATTAAATCCTCAAAATCCCAATTGGAAAAACTACATGGAATGTAATAATTAATACACGACGTGTACTTGTTTTCCATAAAACTACACAGCGTGTATATTTAATATACATGGCTTGTACTTTTATTTTCCATTTTTCTCCACCACATTTATTATACTTTGAGTAATGACTATTTATTTCTTAAATAAATGTAACTGCATTACTCTCTAAAAAATATATTATTTTATCCACAGTATATTCTCTCGAATAACTAGTGTCAAAATAAATGCGATCAGACATCCTCTAATAATTATTAAACAACAGCCGGGAATAATATTTATTTAACGTGTTAAATTAATATTTAACTGAGATTCATGGAAACACTTAGTGTGTGACCCTCTAGGCCTCTTTCTCAGTGGCATTAGGCTAAGCCTGCCTAATGTCCAAGGTTAGCGTCTAGCAACACACCAAGGCACCCATAGAGAAAGAAGTTAACGCTGCAATGACGTGTCACCTCCTACGAACGCTTACCATGTAATATAATCCCTTTGTCTCGATAGCTCCAATCAAGCAGGTTGCATGCTAGTGCCATCAACCCATGTGCTTGATTATTCTTTCTTTGACTTCCCGGAATTGAACTTGCCCATACCTTACCATGGCCATGGATTTATTTAGCCTATATCAATTCCATCAAAGGGCCTGAGATATCACCATCCGTTATGGAATGGAAGGGACAAATCCTTTCTCGCATTATCTATTAATGTGGTATTACTCGTGACGCACCCAATGTAACCTACCTCGCTGCGAACAGTGTGTCGTCACAGTTTTCATCAATATATCTAAGTGTGCGAGTTATAATACCCATTAATAATAATCTTAAAGTCTAAGGATCAATACACACGTCTGTAGATAGGAACATCCAACGACACTATGAAATGTGGATTTCCTACTGGCGGGTCTTGTTCTCATAATATCCTCCTGGATATTACCAAGGGCGCACACCATGAGAAAGTGCCTCAAATTTTTATGAGTCCTCACCCCTAATGACCTGTATTATTTGTGTCCCTCAGATAATATCACACGGCCATAGAACATACATTCAAGAACAGTGTTACGGCACTTTCGGATTCTCATCATAGCAGTGATTCGCTACGACCCTTTAATGCAACAGCTATCCTTAGGACATTATCACATGACATGTCACGCAGAAGAACAATCAAGATGTGATAAGTATTTTATTTAATGAATAAAGTACAAAGTAGTCGGTTCTAGACCACCAACTCCAACAGTTTTATCTTGAATTTCTTAATCTATACTTTGAAACACGGGGAAACCAATTGATGAATTATTGACATAGGACATGGATATTAATTCTATAGACTTTAGGTACTCTCATGTTGGTATGTTCATAAATAAGAAACCATTTATTATGTTTATCAAAAGGTCATTTGAAACTATCATATTTTATTCTCTTGGAAAAGTGCTTCTTGAAACATACTATTTAATGGTTTTGTTTTCTTTGATAGAGTATTATTATTGATTTTTGTCATGAAGAAAGTGGTTCTTTATATGATATTGTTTTTAGATGATGAAAAGGACTCCTAACTTTAAAAAGGATTTTGAACCTCATGTGACCCCCATTTGGCTAGGCTTTCAGGGTTTAGATATTCATATTTTTTTATGTAAGATATTCTATCTGTTGTTGTTAATATTATTTCAACTATAGCAAACCTCAATTATGCAACCTTTAAGTGTTCATGACCATAAATAAAGAGGATTAAAAAATCGGATTAAATCTCCAAGTCAATACTCGTAGACATCTTTATTAAGAATGGGGGGAATGGATATTTAAAAAGGGTAACTTATGAAAATTTTCATTATTTTTTACCCAGTTTGAAATTTGGTCATAGTATTTTATCTTATGGAAATGAGACCTAACAAAAAAACCCATTTCACAACCTATACATAGGAAAAAATTGATTGAAAAGGAGTAGTTTGTTTCTCCTACTAGAGTACATGATCCTTTTTGGGATGGGGAAAAGGAAACACATGAAAAAACACTTGATCATAATGTGTCTAAAGACCTTGATAGTCCTTCGAAAAAGAACCAATATACGATACATATGGGTGGGGATCATTATGTAATTTTTAATGTCACCAATGATTCTTAACATACCTTTGAGGATATTTTAATGATGTATGATTCCTCTCGTTACTCGTTATATTACCACCCCACGTAGGAGGAGGCTTAGGAGGGTCCCAATTCTTTTGTAAAATCTATAAATGGCAATACGAAAAATCATATCAAATTGAAGAATAATTATTACACATGAGTTCTAAAAAAATGAAACCAAATTTGGACACATATAACCTTATAACCCCACATCCCGGAAAGACTAATTTTTTTAGGATTACTCTAAATTAGAGTGAACTATTACTAATAGTTCCTTATGGATATTTATTCATGTGAAAGAAGGATTTCACCATAGTTATTTGTTGAGATCTAATCTTTAATGTTCGATGAATAATGTATGTAAGATGTCAAAAAGATCAATAATCACACTATTATTATGAAGGACTGTAATAAGGAATAAAGTTATACCTATGTTGATGAATAGAATCTACTTGATTTTTAATGATATTTCAACATGGGATATCTGTGGATAACTATTTTTATCATAGAGTGAATGATTTATATAGAATTTAATATTAATTTAATAAGGTTCACATTTTTTATTACCACATTCTTCTTTGGCAGTAGTGTTTCCTAGTACTTGAAATCTACTCAGCTATGGGAGATGGTTGTGCCTTCTTGTTTCTCAACCCTCTTAGCTTGAAAAATTACATTCAAAAATGTATTTTATCTATGATACCATTTCATTGAGAAGAGGATTATATATTAATTTTTTGATATTTTGTTTGATGGTTTTCTCATTATTCCAAGAATAGGATCATGTTCTATGGTATGAATTTAAAATATCTATTGAATATTCTATGATCATTGAAGTGGATCAGAGTGTTTGAAATATTTTTTTTACTCTTCTGTAAATCTATTTTCTTCTTGTCTAAGGTTCTAATTCCTCTTGAAGAAGATTAGGTGTTGACAGAAGGAGAGTTTATGGAGGTTCATGGGAAAATAATGTAATTATGAGCTAGTGATGTTGTAAGCTAGGAATAATCTTATAGAATACATTTTAGGTAGAATTATATTATCATATATTTTAAGTTGTGATTTAATTAGGGTAATTATTCAATGAGAGGGGATAAGGCTATTAAAAAATATTTTTTTGATGAAATATTATGTTTATTCCAATGGGTCTACGAGTCTAGCGATGGAAATTTCATTACGCACCAATGATATTTGAAAAACACAAACCTCTTATTGAAGGTGTGTCTATCATCAATGTTTCAAAATTTTCTATATTTGCTTACATTGGTGAATGGGTATTATTTAGTCTGTAATTTCTATAGTGACTATATAGATTTCAATACGGTGTTGAGGGATGCATGTGATTCTTATTTTTGAACACAAAAGCTGCTGGGAGATTCTTGTAATTTCAATATTACTAGTTTAATTATGCACGTGATGCATATTTATTGGGTTTAAAAACCATTTCATGAAATATGACCATTTTATTGATATTATGATATATATTTTTAATGATAACTCTTGTGACATGTGATTTTTTTTCTTTCAATCAAGGATCTAGTATAACAAAACAATGATGAGATGAAACAGATGGGTTTGATTAAATGTTATTTAATAGTCGTATTTAATAAATAATTTAATCTATTAAACTAAATAAGAATATAAAAGTATTTTTACTAAGATGATAATTATCATTTAATAGGTTTATAATGGAACAAGATATGCTTGCTCGAGCTACATTGTGAAAGGATTATGGACCTCATCAGAAATCATTATTATGATGCTTATATGTTTAATGTTTCAGTCATATGAGTAGTTCATACTATACATGACGTGGTTTAATGAAAGTATGTTTTGTGAAATCCTTTATTGGAAATCCAAGGTTAATACAAGGAGAAAATGTTAAACTGATTTTTGGTAATTTATTTTTTATCTCCACTATATGATATATTAGTAAAAATATATTTCCCTTCTTTTTTTAACTTCTAAATTTTATTTCCATGATAATTTTTTATTTATTATGATTTTTCTTTCCAATTAATTTCTCTAACTATTTCTTATGATCATTATTTTCAATGAAATCTAAGGCTGTACAGAGATAAATGGGAATGATTGAATAATTTTTTCCACCACTAAGGAAGACTAATCAATTTTAAATAGTAAAAACACAGTGGAGGGGGAGATATCTAATGGGTTAAAGAAACCCACATGACATGGAAACTAGATCACAAAATTTCTCATTATTTTCAAGAAAAATGATTTTGGTGGGATGTAGAGATATAATTGGGTAGTGTGGAAATTATGAACATTACATAGGATTATTTTGGTGATTTTAATGTGGTGTCATGTTGGAGTTAAAACCTTACTATATTGTTTCATTTCTTTTAACCAGTATTAAAATAAACAATTTATTATTATTTATTCAAGAAAAGGCTACATTATGACCATGATCGAATATGGTCAGGTTCTTAAGAGGTCTACTAAAAAATTCATCTTTTATTAGAGGTATAGGTTTAACCAATGTCCACAATCATCATTGATGGTGGTCATAGGATGAACCTAAAACCATGATCGTTATTGACTATTGGAATAGGTTAAGCTTATGATCACACTTACATGCGACCATGGTTATAGGGTATCACCATGAATACTAGTAAAGTGGTCTATTGTTTTAGGGTGACTATAACAAACCTATGTGCACAATCAACTATGACTATAGTTATATATACCCTATTTAAATTTTTATGTATACTTGTGTAAAAAATGACTATATCTCATTTTTTGTAGTTGTTATTGTTATAAAAACACAATATTTTCCTGTATAACACAAATATCATCAAATATATATATGAAATTATCAAAATTTATAGTGACTGATCTTTCCTCTATGTATTCATATAATAAAAAAAATTCTCTAATCCAACTTCATTTAAATATCAATGTAGTATGAAATGGAATAAGTTAACAACATGAATTCTTCCATTTCACTCACTAGCATTAAAAATAACATGAAACTGGATAATTTTCATCATGAGTATACCAATAATCTAAATTACCCATCTATAAAAATACTAGTATATAAATAAGGAATCAAAATTTGTGAATGTAAAATCACAAGTTTAAATAAGTTTCCACATCTCATGGTGCATCTTTCCAATATCAAATGAGTCAATAATGCTTTAAGAATATATCCAATGAAAACACCTGATAATTATTTTTTCTTTAATAGTCTACACTATATATATGAATTATAATCATCTAGGGAGTGTAATGGAGAAATTTTTATCAATGAAAATTCACATCATGTAATAGTGTCATATTATATAATGTGGTATAAATAACATGTTCGACATGATGAAACCAACAAAAATTTATTATATAAAATTTAACATTAAATTTAGAGAATAAAAATGGATATAAGAAAAGAAAATATTACAATGCTATAAGAATATAATATAAGATAATTATAATATAAATATTTAGTTCTAATTGATCCACTATAATTACTACACTCATGAAAAACATTATAAAAATGAGGCATTGTATTGATAATAAACTTTTCATCTTGAAAATGAAATTATATATAACATTGAGAGAAAATAAAATTGAATTAAGAATGAATGAAATATCGGGTACTTGTAGAATGAAGGGAAACCTTATGGTCTCCACAGATACTATTTTTAGAATAGTGATATGACTATTGGAATTGATACTTGACCATTATATTTATAATATACAAATTAGGAATAGTAACATGACTATTATAATATTTTTACGCACCTATAGAGGTGTGAAAAATTTCTATATGACTTATTAAATAGGAATATGAAATAATTATATCATGAAATAAGTAAATAAATTTTTAAAAAATTATTGAGGTAATTTTATATATTTTTACAGAAAATATATCTTTTAAGTTTTTTAAAAAATATTATTGATTTAAAAGATCTTTTATATTCACCGTAACATCACACTCCACACTTATTCACATGGTAAAAGTTGGTGGTGTTAATAAGAATTAGGTGACATACGTAATACTCCAAATTATAGTAATAAATTCCAAATAATTTGATAACTTTTGGGGGGATGATTTTTCCATCAAAAGATAAAACATAAAAAACCAGAACAAAATACCATGACATCCTCTATATGATGTATGAGAACATAATAAATATAAAAACATAATCAACTAAACAAACCATTTTAGATTAAACGATGAAACTCAAAATCAAACTCAATTAGACCAAAAAGGTCACATAACTAAAAACACTGAAGTGACAACAACCAGAAACACCTCACCCACTCCACGATCCAAATCCACAATAAAATACCATAGTATCATGAATAATCGCTAACGAATTGGGATACTATGAAATTAACGTTTTCTAAAAATTTGTAATCAACAAACACACATAATGACCAATTAGTGGTTGAGTCTAAACATAGTAGAATTTCGAAATCACTTCCAACTCACAAAACCAAGAAAAAAAAATTTAAAATAATTTTAGAAATAGTATAAAATTATTTATCCAATTTTATATAAAATTTGTAGACTTATTTTCTAAGGAATGAATTAACAAATCCTTTAATCCAATTTTCAATTTAGTTTCAATATTCATTTTAATGTTCAAACACTCAACCACACAAACACACACACTCAATCTTGGTGTTTCCATTTCCAGTGGAACATCACATCCATACATCATCCTATTTTATAGTGTTACCACACAACCATTATCCATCCCATAAAAATCACTCCCAAACATTTATTCCAACATAATAATAAGTAATTTATGTCCTAATTGTTTTTTAATATTAAAAAATTCATTACATGCCTGAAAAAAATTAAAAATCATCATTTTAAATTTATAAATAAAAACGTTTTTCAAAAACCAATCTAATTTACACAATATTAAATCAATTACTGAAAAAAATTCCCATCCAAAATTAGAAAATCATTTCACAACCATTTCAAAAAAACCATTCTAAAAAAACTGAGCCTTAGTTCAAAATCAAGTGGCATCGAGATAGAAGATAACTACCTAATAATGGTTGGAAAAAATGACGGACATTACTTAAAAATGTCTTGATCTCATCACTAAAAAAATTTAATCTCTTTGATCTAATATTATATCACCATAAAATCATACATAATATATTGAACTATGACTATCTGACTAGATATGCGGTTCAGATGGAGAGAGAGGGATAGAAACCCTGGATCTAGGAAGAATGAAGAAGAAGGAGCACTTAATGGAGAATACAGACCTCCAATACACATTGATTCCCCTATATATCTCTCCTAGATTAAATGGAATTATGTTTCATTACTTAGGAAAAAAAATTAATTTTAGTTATGGGAGGATTTAAGTAAAAATGCGTTCTGAAGGGGCTAAATTTGATTAGATTCACTATCTAAAGTAGAGAACCTATATGTCAAACTGTTAGTGTTCATAGTTTGGAAAATCATGTGCCAACCATGCTGTGATACTATCTTAAGTCCATAACTCAGATGGTTGGATCAAAATTATTAAAAATCCATTAACCAACCACACTTTTCCCTCCATTTCAAGATGTATGGTTTCTCTTGGGCTTCTAAATAGTTAAGACAAACTATGTGTGCACCTTCCCAATGCCCACTATCATCCCTTTAATGTTTTCATGGAGATGTTTCACATTTTAAACTAATATTCCACCAACCCTAAACCTCTATAAAATTCTACAAAACATTCCAAACCCCCTAAAAAACTTATAAAATATTACTCAAGCATTATATAGACTCAAAATAAATGTATAATATATCATGTACCTAAAATTTGGGGACGGGGTAACATTTTCCCAAACATTTGCCTTTTGGTATTTAAATGTGGAAAAAAGTATTGGTCCTAGATGATTCCAGGACAATTCTCTATGATTCTTTCTCATTCTACCATTCTTCCTCATAAATCTAACTATACATCCATAGAAACTGCATGATAATGATTTTTTTAGGGGAATAAGTTTTTCCATCTAATGTTGAGAAATATATCTATAAATATTTCTAGATCCAGGTGCTATGATGAACAAATATTCCAAAGAACTACATGACCAAAATTGATTTTATAAAAATATTTTCTATATTTTCTATTATTTGTGGTTGAATAATTTTAGAAAATGATATAACAATGAAATATAATCTCATATAGAAAATAAAAAACCCTAGACGAGTCAGGATGGAAATGTTTACCCTAAACACGACCAAAAATAGGATGGCATGGGGAATTTATATATGATGATTTTTATAGAGTTTGTTTAGTTATAATAAATAATTATGTATATTTATTTTAATTTAATTAATCATTTATAAACATCTATATGTACATTATTATATAATTTTCTCCATCTTTATCCACTTTCAGTAGGGGTAAATTGAGAGCTTCTCCCCATCTCCTTCCAATTTTAAATCGTCTTCCAACAATGAAAAATCTATGGATCAATAAATATTTGGAAGAATAATAAAATGGATTATTCCATTCATCACTGGCCATGTTATTTGAGGAAGAAAGAACCAATCTATATGGAGGAATCTTATTATTCAATGTTTATTTCCATTATTATTATATTATTCGAGAAGAACCCAACCTTCTATGATCTACACCAACTATTGAACATTGTAGGATGTAGTTAACTGAAATTCATTTGGTTATTAAATTTTTTTATATTCATGGATATTACCATTATTTATAATTGGTGATAAATTCATGTCAAAAAAATTTTAAAAATTTTATTGGGTTCCTTTCTCTAATAATTGCTTTCCATTCTTCAATGTTTGCACCTGATGGTCCCAATTCGAATTTTTTGGGTGGTACCAAGCCTGATTAGACCCTCAAAATTGACAAGAATTCATATGTGAGGTAAGGATCAACAAAATAAGGAAATTTTCAGATATATTTCTAGTTGTGGGTGTTCATTTTGACTATTGGTGATCAAATCCTGAATGGACGAAGAAGCGACGATTCATGAGGAGTATGAGTTATGTATGAAATGAAACAAGAAACAATTTCTAGCTACCAAAGGGCCAGAATCATTGTTCAGAGAAAGAAACTTCATTTTAGATAGGAAATAAATATATAATTGAATGTAGGGAGATATGATCTAGGAAATAGAGAATGGACTTGTGATTTTGGAAAAAAGACCACTACATTCCATTTAGATCGAATAACACATGGTGGGATTGGCCTAAGCTATGCATTATTATGTTTGAATGATTTAAAATAATCACAAAACATATGGTTTTCCGACACTCCATGTGACCATATGATGGAGGAATGGGTGAGTAATTCATGAGTACGGAGAAATGGAAAATCTGTTCATGCCATGTACCATAGTTTGTGGACAACGATTGAAGTACATAAGCATATCCTAGCTCACAGTTGAGACCATGAGTGGCATTGGAATGTCGTGTAGATCCCCTATAAACCATTTGTCCCTACGTGGTTGGAAATCCATGTACCCCTAGGTACATGGCTAGGTGATGGTGTGAGAACACACACCAGGTGGGTCCCCTACGCATTGTGTTCCCCTTTATTCTTTTTAAGGAATATTAAAACTCATATATCTCTTTAATTTGAACTAGAATTTTTGCCCATGAGTGGCCTATCTACAGTTTGTTTTCATGTAAGACATCCTGGTTCCCTTTTTCAGGGATTTTAGGAAATGATGTTAGTTGCTCTGGGCATGGTGTGTATTTATGGGGAACCCGAAAACAATAGTGATCAGGTATAGTATAGAAAAAGTGGAACCTCCATATAGAATTAGTGTGAAAGTCCCCCACTTACCAAGTGGAACCAAGTATCAAATAGTGTTGGTGTCCTGGATAACCAATGTGAATCCCTTAATCACACCAAGGAATAGATCCATGACCTATAGGTTGGAACCACATATCATTTTGGGTGAATGTACTCTTTCTTCTATGTGGATCTCTGACCACACTAGGGTGTGTGTTCTCATTAAACTAAGAATAAGAGTATTGATGACATAGTATACCAATAGACACATCTGTTTTCATATGATTTTTCAGATTTAATATCCAAAATATTTTGGAGGATTATCATACAATGTTTCCATAAATTTTAACCTTATTTTAGTCTTAATTTCATTTAGGGTTGTCTTGGGTGTGTTAGGGTTCATTTGTTTACGTTATTAAGCTATTTTGAACAGCATATGATTTTCTCAAACTATGCACCCTCCCTAGAAAATTGTGCACTTTTGGACAGAGGTTGCCTTCCTAGTAGGCACATGGGTTTTCAAACCGTTCGCAACATAGAAGGAAATATGCACACCTCAAGTAGGGGAACATGGTTAGGGGCATGAAAAACCATGAACCTCCACTTAGGAAACCAAGCACATGGGTTTTAAATCACCTGATTTTTTTAAATTCTTGAACCCACTTAATTTTCCCTCATTCTCTCTTACTCAACGTAAAACATATTCCATCATTTTAGGAGGTCCCAAAAAGGATTCCGAATTTACTAAAACCCCATTCCTTATTAATAGAAGATATTATGGAAGGATTCCACACCACTCATGGTATGTAATCTCATTAATAAAATTTTCTTTTTCTCTCCCATCATTCACTCTTATTTCAGAGAGATTATTTATTCTATTAGAAGTGTGTCTAGATATAGTTTTTAAAGTATTTTTTTTGGTTATTGGTCCCCGGTTATGATCTTTCATACCATACGCCATTGTGAAATAGTTTGTAGCACATATAATTGAAGATTGTTGTTTGGATAACAATTGTAAATGGCCTTGAGGTTGGTGGTTTAATTTTAAATTATCTTAGTCTTTATTATAATTATGTATATTTTATTTTGAAATTTAAAATACCACGATGGGAAATTGAATTTCTATTTTATTTAATTAATTGATTCATATGGGATTATTAAATTGGTTGAATGGTGGATTATGAAATTTTTGGAATAATGGTATTATAAAATTTATGTAATAATTGGATAATGAAAATAGTTAATATTTAGTTTTAATGGAATGATTTTATTATCTTTTTTGAGTTGTGGAATTATGTGATTTAATCCTAGATAATTGGAATAATGGTGAATTGTTCATATCATATCATGTGATTAAGATAAAGACCAATGGTTTTGATTGAAAATATAAATGGTTCACCTTTCATGAATGATTGATATGAAGGATAATTATGATTAATCATGATGAATTTGATATATGTGATAGATTTATAAATGATGTGTGGGATATGGGCCAATTCTTGAAATTCCCATGGGGTGCCAGAATGATACTCTAGGCCAGGAATCCATGAATTTTAACATTAATTTACGAGACAGGGAATAATGATCTAAATATCCATGAGGAATAGAATAGGGATAGAATCTCCAAATACCCACAAGGTTCCATACATGACATTCTAGGCCATAATACATTGGCAGTGTACTGGAGGTCCATATTGTCATGGTAAGAGATTTATATTAAATGAATAATTAAATCCAATGGGAAAATGTACTATGATATTTTCCTTGTATACGATTTTGACTATGGAATGAGATGAAGCTGGTATGATTGGTACATGTGTCACCATGAACACGAGTTCATATGTGGTTATATAGATAAAAATATAATGTGGAAACTATTTAATTTATCATTTTCTCTTTATTCATTATAAAACTAGATACACTATTATAGAAAAGATATTTTTAATTTCCTTTGGTGGGGGCCAAATATGTTGTAAGAAAACCCAACCCAATATGCATGATTAGTACCTGAATAGACATCATATTTATAGGATAGGATAAGTGAAAGAGAACAATGTTGGATTCCTATGTTGAGATACAGGATGGACCATGGATGAGGGAAGCACAAATGGTGTTGGTACCCACTGGGTATTGGTCAGTGTGTCCTTATTTTGGGTTTTCATTTGACCATTGACATTTATATGGTGTGAAATATTTAATACATTGGTATATCAACATCTTTTCCATGTTTTTGAATTATCTTGTGATGTTGGTATCATCTTGATTATTGATTTATATCATTTTTTATATTGTAAAATTTTTCTTAATATTGTGATACTTTGATAAAGGGGGTATATATCTCCAAGTCACATATTATAACCACACTACTAGTCTGTAGCCTCTATAATATTGGGGGGGGGGGTGTACATGAGGTCAAGTAACTAACTGGATCAGGGTGTCAACATGTTGCACATGGGTTGGGATTCTAAAAAGTGGTATAAAAGCTAGTTTCTTTTATTTTCATTTGTATTAATATTTGGAAAATTTATATATGATACTTGGATGAGTTCTGACATGTTCATGTTCTCGTTCATGAGATAAGTTTAAACATTTTTAGGCGAAAACTAGAGTGCCAAGGGTGGGATTTTTGTTCTAGTTTTTTATTGTTAAATTTGAATGTTATTTCACCATTGGTGATGCACTTGTTATGGGATGTTGTCATTGAATTTTTTATAAAAATATTTTCATGGAATGGTATGGAATAGTAGTTGAGTATAAGTTAGTAATTCAAAGAACTTATGGTTTTATCTTACACTCTTAATTCTAGGCACACATGGAAAACCATGTTAGGGTGAGTTGTTGAAATGAATAATGATCTTCATTATTTCAATATTTTAAATATAAAATGTTACCTCAAGAAGAAATTTATAATTTTAAATGATCATATATATGGTAACTTTAAAAGGATTAAATTGGTTTCTAATAAGAAAAATTAAAATATTGAAATGTTTTACCCTATGTTAGTCATGAACCAAATGAGGGATGGTGGAGGGTATTTGTAGTGCTTTAGTTTTGACCAAGTGGTGGTTATGATAGATGAGTTGTTTTAGACCGATGTAAATATTTACTATGTAAATGTGATAATGATGTGTTATGTATCATAAAACTTTTATTTAGAATTGATATACATGCCTACATCATGTTGCTTATTGATATGAAAATATGAGGTTATGGCAAGATATATTCCCCTAGTTGTGGAAACTGAAGCCCTAATATTTACTAGTGTAGGGCTATGATAGTAGACCCATGAGAACTTTTCTCACATTATTAATTTCACGGAGAGACACCCAGAGAACGATGTGAAAAGTTTTTTATGTCTGACATGGGAGTTCCACTGACAACACCCTCTAATATTCACTAGATATAGTGGAACTAAGGAAACATAGTTCTAGATTTAGAATATCATGAAATCTCTTTAACATTTGGATACTCATGCTATAAAGATATTAAATTTAGCATCTTCTATATTGATAGGATTAGTGAAACATTTGTGGCATATTCATGCTTAGGAGGAGAAGTTGTAAATAATTTCATGTATGGACTTTCAAAAGATGTTTATGGAACTATTTTACCTAGAGACAATCTATATAGAAAGGGATGCTTAGTATCTATGGATGACCTGGGGTTGTATGTCTATGATTGAATATGATGGTTTCTTTTTTGAGATTCAATGATTTTCCCCATCACTATAATTTGTTGAAGAAACTTCCCAAAAAATCTTTCCGGATAGATGATAATGTGAAATTTACTTCCAGGTTAATATCTTCTAGACAAAGTGTTTTATTGAGGTTGTGAATACGGCTCTCAATTATGAGGGAAACATGAATTTGTCTTCCATTTGAGGACATGAGGATAATTATATATTATTAGTAGGCCAATTATAGAAGTGTAGGATGAATTGATATGAGAATGTTATCCAGATAAGTGGCAGATAGTGTACCTAGGGAGAAATATCAGGTACTAGGGGAAACACTCAAGTGATTTTCTATCAGTGTGGTAGGATAGGTTACTATCATAAATAGTGTCCTTCACCACAAATATATTTTTGATCTATCATCCAGATGATATATCTACAATAGTTAAGCATAAAACCATGATATATGGTTGGTGATTTAAGAGATAGACTGAAACCGGGTATAGAAATGAGGTCTTCTACACCATACTAGTATACAAGTTAGAGTACTATAAGATGTTTGGTTATGTTAGTAGATGTGGTACTTCAAGAAAATAGTGACTATATTTTATGTGTGGTGCACCGTTGGGGACTCACGTCGTAGAATTGGGAATAGGGATAGAACAACTGTATATAGTTCATCATGCACTAGTAGAGAGTGATACTAGTCCATAAATAGTCATAGTTACAATACTTGTAGATTCTAAACATTCAACGACATTATTTAACACAAGTTACTCCCGTTATTTTATATCTAGTCAAAATTTGAATGGTTTTAGTCTAAATGTTATGTTTCTAAGTGGTTTTTTGATGATCGACACACCATTGGGTGTGAGGTTGATGGACATTTGTTTAGGAAAGTGTTGTTATCATCATGTTGGAGAGTATCATTTAATTTGGTATCTGGACATACATGAAATTTTAGGGTTTTTACTTGTTATTGGGTATGTGTTGGATTGTATTGTATTAAGAGAAAATCAATTTTAACCATAGGAGAGTAACCATTACGTCTCTTGAGGGTAACATTTACTTTCATAATGGACTGTGGAATAGCTTGAAAGGTAGTGTAGGGATTGTTTATCAGAAATTACGGGAACTCACTAACCAAGATTCAATTATTTTTAAGTAAGATAGGTTGTGTTGCATGAGGTCTTTCCACCTTTGGTGAAGCTATTAATGACATGTTTCCTAGAGACTTCTAAAGGATGCCACTTGAGAGAAATGGGGAGTTTATGATTGAACTCATACTGATATACCAACCAGTTTTTATTCCAACATACATAATAGAATCAATATAGTATTAAGATCTTAAGAATCAGTTGGTATACCTGATGAATGATAAATTTATTCATCCATGTATTTCACCTTGGGGTTCTCTGTTTGTTTTTCAAGGATGTTTTATGAGATGTTGTGATTGTCTGTAGATTACCGGAAGTTGATCTAGATGATAATGAAGAAATATTATCTTATTCCAAGTATCAGTGATCTCTTTGAATATTTGAGAGGATATTGCATAATCTCCTTGACTGAATTCATATTGGGATATCATTATTTGAGATTTAGATGATATGATACACCATGGAATGTTTTCTGAAAAAGGTATGGGTTATATGATTATTTTGTGATGTCATTCAGAGAGAATATTTCTCCAAATGATATTACGGCCTTGATGAAAACAATATTTCCCCCACCCCTTGATCATTTTTTATATAGGAGATCTTGTTTTACTCCAAGGATCGTCATGATCATACCCAACATCTTGAAATTTTCTTGAGTACAGTGAGAGAGAATTGGATATATCCAAGATATCTAGATTTCAATATTAGATCGACATGTTATATTTCTTGATTCACATCTTCTATAAGGAATGTGTGTTAGTGGACCCTTAGATTGTTCTTGTAGTGATTTCTTGGGAGCGTCCCAAGAAATATTTTGATATGAACACTTTGTATGGTTGGTATGTTATTATCATAGGTTTATTCGGGAATTTCCCCATTTGTAAGCACAACATTAGAGCTTGAATAAGAAAGGAATCACATTTTTAAAGTCTAGTGAATGTGAGAATACATTAGAGGGGATTAATAAGAGTTTGAATATATTAGGTATTTTGATCCTACTTGAGTTGGGTGATAAGTAAAACGTGTTTTGTAATGTGTTTGGGGTTAGACTTGGAGTTGTGTTGATATAGTTGGATTGGTTTGTGGCATATGGATCATGATAGTTGATTCCACACAAATTGAATTATACTACACACTATCTCAATTTGGATATTGGGGTTTATGCATTAATTTGTTAGAGGTAATACCTATTATGTGAAAATTCTACTATGTGTTGCAAATAAAAGATCATAATGTATATATTTTCACAATTATATTTGAATATATGGTAATAGAGATGGTTTGAGTATATGACATTTATGAATTTTTAGTTATCATATAGGTTTGGGAAGGTAAAAAGTATTGTTGATGAATTGAGTAGGAAGACACAAACACATGTAGTTTAGTGGTTCAGTTCTATGTGAATGATGAAGACCTTAGTAGTTGAGATGAATATTGATGAACCAGAGGGCTATGAGTAGATAACACATGTATCAATATTATTTGAGACCAAACATATAATCCATATTTGGAAGAGGTAGTTTGATTATTCAGTTTTTTTTCATTGATGGAAATCTTTGAAGCTGAGGAGTCACATTCTGATCAAACTATATATGATGATGAGATTAACTAGGTCCAGAACTATGTTTTTTTGTGCATATGTGTGTTCATGAGAAGATGATGAATTTGTTTCATTCCTCAAAGTGAGTGGTGCATCCGGTTTTGACAGAAATTTACTATTACCTACATCGACAATATTGGTGATCAGGCATGAAAAAGGTAATTGTAGGCTTTATAACATGATGTTACACATTTAAGTAGGTGACATTTTATCATCAATGACCTTGTGTGTTGTTACAAATATATCCCATTCCATATTATATTTTGAATGACATTACCATATACATTTTACTAGTTCTATCCATAATTCCTTGGAATAATGATGTGATTTGGGTGATTCCAGATAGGGTGGAAAAAATAACCCATTTTATAATTATATGTGAGATATTCATAGTGGATCAGCTGGGTGATATGTTGGTTCAGGAGATAGTTCATTTTAATGGGGTTCCAAAAAAGATCCATATTTTACTTCATTCTTATGGAAATTATTGTATAAGACTCTTAGTACTCAATAATTAATAATTATATCTTCTCACCAATAGATAGTTATACATTTAGAGCATTCTATACAAATGATTTAGGATATTATGAGAGAATGTGTCCATGATTTTGGTAATACTTAGTGGGTGAAAATTATGGTTTTTTAATTTTACTATGAAAATATTATTTTGTGAAAATTTAGATGGTTCCATATGGGGAGCTTTATGATAGACCTTGAAGGTCACCTCAATGCTAGATAGAGTTTGGAGAGTAAGAGTTATTGGGATCGTGTCTCGTGATGGATTCATCAAAGAATGTATATTAAATTCATAGAGATATGGATATCTCTCATGAATGGTAGGACTCATAAGTTTATCAACAAGATTGATCTATTATGATTAATGTGGGAAATCATGTATTCTTCAAGGAGTCCCAAAGATGGGGTCACCATATTATTCAAAAGTAGGGCATGTTAGCATCTAGATGTGTGGGGCCTTTTATGGTTGTGTAGAGGATATGACCAGTGCAATATTGATTGAATATTCTATATTTTTATTGTTATATAAAATATTATTTTCATGTGTCATAGATTCAGTAGAACAACCATGATCCTTCTCATGTGATCAATGTGGATGATGTTGATCATGAGGATGATTCATCCTTTGAGAAGCATCCAATTATTATTATGGATAGTAGTGAAAAATTGTTGTGGGGAAAGACCTTGTATATAGTTCGACTACCGTGGAAACATTTGTGAGATCAAGAGGAATCATGGGAGTGGGTATAATATATAGATGTCTAGGGGCCCGAAAATTTTTTATTTCAGAATCATATATATTTGTTGGTGTTTATCACGAGGATGATTTGTTATAAGGTGGGGAGATTATAAGTTCCCAACCATTCTAGAGGATTCTTGTTCTTATTTTGAAGAATATTTAACCTTGTTTTAGTCTTACATTGGTCGAGGCATTTCTTGGGTGCATTAGGTATAGTTTTCAGACATTTTTTTTGGTTTTTGGTTACCGAATGGTCAGCAGATGGTTTTCCAAAACCAGGTACCAAACCTTGAAAACAGCCCAACCATAGACATAGGGGGTTTTCAAAAGTAATGTAAGGTTAATAAAACCATGGACATCTTAGGAGAAACCAAACACCTTATATAATGGAATAAAATTAGAGAATTAAGTTTCGAAAACCATGTGGATCATTCTTGAAATATGTGCATTCATTTTTTAAACCCCCCCTCCAATATTTTATTTTAATTCTAGAACCCCCTAGTTTTTATCCCATTCTCCCCCATAGTACCAAAATAATCTTCCATCATTTATGGAGGTGCCGAAGAAGATTTAAAGGCTCCTCAAACCCCCTATCTTGATGAATCATAGATACAACGGTAGGATTCAACTTCATTTCGGGTATGTAATCACTTTTTTCTTATTTCATCTCTCTCTTGTATCCATATCTCTTCTTTTAGAGCGATGATTTAAATCGTTGTAAATGGGTTTATATATTTTTTATGGATGTTTTTTGTTGGATCTTGGTCCCAGAATTTGATCATAAATTTCGTCCTCCACTGTGAAATTAATGACTCATGTAACACCCTACCCCTACCTCATTGGCTTGAGGAGGCGGTGAGGGCTATTTGGCCTTAAGGAATGTTCCCGAGGTGCCAAAGGCATGTAATAAATGTCGAGGGATTCAAGATCAAGTTGGGAATTATTTTACCTTATGACAAAACCAACCCAACCATCCACTAACAGCCACTCTATGATGCATATCTATTCCATTACCCAACCATGCATTCCCAAAGGACAACCATGTTGTTCCACAACACAACTCAAAACCAATACAACGAGACATGTCCACACAACATCAAAGTACACTACATAAACTAAAAAACCAAACACCACAAGCCATGACACCACCACAACTCTACACCAAGCTCCAGGCTCCAAGATCCACCAAGAGATCATAATGCTCCACTAAAGTAGGATGATGCCTTACCTTTTCCAATGTCACGGTACACGACATCTGCAAAGATACCAAAGTGCCAAAGCAGGGGGTGAGTACTAAAACTCAGTAGGATTCCCCCAAATGACTTCCCTACACACACCACTCGGATTAAATAGTTAGCATATTAATATAAAACAGTTTATATATGATAATCACAAGTGAAACCATTACCATAAGCCAACCATGTTGTTACCAAGCCATCACACCCAAACCAAAGAACCAAGGGAAAGCCAAACAAACAAGCCACAATCATGCCAACATTTACATATTATCACAAATATTCTATCATGAAAATCAATGCACAAGAAGTAACCAAAATGGTGGGGCTTCTGCCCAACCCGTTCACCCATTCACACTAAAACAATCAAAACATTGGGACTTCCTCCCAACCCGTTCACCCATTCACAAATAGCACTACATCACGACCACTACTCATATGGTGGTTCTTCGGACCACTATCCATCCCATTTTTATACTGAGACTTCCCTACCACTTCCATACAACTTTTTAATCATTCCAAACAAAGCATAAACCCACCAAGGTCACAAGATCATGCAATCAACCAATTCCCTTATATATCAATCCACTTCAATAAATCACCCATTTATTGAAAACAATTTTCCATGCCAAACAACATTTCAATAAAACCACCCTTTTATTGGAAACCATTTCTATCAATCATTTTCACAAATCAAATATATCATTCCATTTTCAAATTTTCATTTTAAAATCCACAAGAATTGCATTTCTCCACAAAACACCCTTTTTTCCAAAAATCCCCAAAACATCACTCGAGGGATTTCCAACCAATTTTCCAAAACAATTCACAATTAATTTTCAATAGAACAATTATTTGTAACAAGGAACCACTATTTCTAACCAAGTGGAGTTGAGAGAGAAGCCACCTATCTTTATGGTTCCAGAGATATCAACCCACAAGAAACCACACCTCAAATTCGGTGAACGCAACACCGAAACCTCTCTAGATCCCCTTTTCCCGAACATCCAGAAGCCATAATATTAACATCCAAGGAAAAAAAACCCTAGATCTACATAGAAAAAGTGTATATCTAGTAAACCATGATAAGGATGGATTTATATCTAGAGGAAAACACAAGAGAAACAAGTGGAGAGACTTACCCAGGAGAAACCACCTTGAAACCACCTTGAAACCACTTCAAAATCCTTCCAGACCGAGTGGGAGAGCCCCTCCAACCCTTGAGAACCAGAAATCCAGTGTGGGGATCGACTGAGAGGAGGATTGAAGTGTTTTATGTTAAGCCTGAGGGATTCCTAAACATATAACCCTATTTTTAATTGGCCGCACGGTTAGACCGCATGGTTTGGGAAACCGTGCGCTAACCGTGCGCACTGTACTTCCTTGGGAGAAAGGATCTGCATGGTTTCCTCGCACAGTTTGGAAAACCATGCGCAGGCCTTGAAAAGCCTACTGTCTCCCTTGCACATTTTACTGGGTAATATGCATGGCTTCCACTAATCGTTCCCAACCCGTGCACCCCTTTAAAATCCCCAAAACACATCCAAAAAACTTCCAAACTCCCCCAACCTCTTCCAGACTCAACTCATGAACTATAAACACATAAAAATGCATAAAAAAGTCCACATACCTCAAACCGGGGGTACTGCATTCTCCGCAAAAATGGACATTCCGTCCTTGGAAAGTAGTGAACCCGCCCATTACCGAAATGGAATGGGCCATTGCTCGACCATATCTTTCTCTAACTCCCAATTCCCCTCTTGAATCTGACCATGTTGCAACAAAACACAAACGAAACCAATTCTTTAACCACAAAAGACTTTCTCTTGCATATCCACAACCCAAACTGGCACGTGCACCATCGAAGCATCCAGTTCTAGCTCAACATGATCCCATTGAATCCCATGGTCATGATCTAGCTGATAATTTTTCATCTGCGAGACATGAAACACATTGTGCACTTCACTAAACCTAGGTGGAAAATCCATACAATAAGCCACCTCATCAACCCACTCAAGAATCTCAAAAGGCCTAATATACCTCGGAGGTATCTTTTCCTGATTCCCAAACCGTCGATGTCCCAACCTAGGAGAGATCCTCAAGAACACATGATCTCTCACCTAGAACGACAATGGTTGTCGACAATGATCCACATACGATTTATGACATCTTTGAGCCGTATTCATTATATTTCTAATCAACATGATCTTCTTCATAGTCTCATGGACAAGGCTCGGTCCAACCATCAAGGACTCACCCGTTTCCAACCAACATAGTGGAGAACGTCATGGATGCCCATACAACGCTTCAAATAGAGCCATCTGTATGGATGCCTGATAACTGTTATTGTACGAGAACCGAACCAAAGACTAGTGCTCCTCCCACGAGCCACCAAAATCCATTTAACAAGATCGCAACATATCCTCCAAAGTTTGTATCATCCTCTCAGATTGACTATCCGTATGAGGGTGATACACAGTTCTCATTATCAACTGTGTCACAAAGGATTGCTTCATGGATTTTCAGAAACGAGATGTAATCCTCAGATCTCTATATGATAAAATTGAAACTGAAACACCTTGCTTCTTTACCACCTCCCGGATAATGATTTTGGAGAGATCCTCCACCGTATGAGATTCACGAATTAGGATGAAATGGGCCGACTTCATTAGTAGATTCACTATCACCGAAATGGAATCATGATTTTTACCATTCTTGGAAGACCTAAGACAAAATCCATCGCTATTTTCTCCCACTTCCAAATAGGGATTGGTAAAGATTGCAACATTCCTACTGGCCTCTGATGCTCTGCCTTGACCTACTGACAAGTCAAGCATCTCGAAACAAACTCAGCCACACTTCTTTACATACCATCCCACTAAAACTACACTTTCAACGGTTTATACATTTTCTGAATTCCAGGATGAACATCCCACCTGGAATGATGATATGCCCAGAGAAGATCCTCCTGACAAGAAACTGGTACTACCTTCTAATTCCGAAAACACAAAAATGAATCTCTATTCAGCTTCCAACCCTCAATATTCTCCCCACCATTAAGTCTCGACCCCATGGTCACACACTCAGAATCAGATATATGTGCCTCTTTAACCATGCCAACTAAGTCAGTAATCAACAAAACCAGAATGAAGACCGCTCCATCACCCTGGTCCTCACATTCCAACCACATATAAGATATAACCGACATCAACTGCCACTGGTCTGATGCATGTTTCACCACATGAGTATATAATTTTCTACTTAATGCATCCGCCACAGAATTTCCCTTACCCGGTGTGTACATCAAGTTAAAAACAAACATCTGGAGATATTCCATCTATCTTCGTTGCCTCATGTTCAAATCCCCTGGTGAGAAAATGTTCTTCAAGCTCTTATGATCCGTATATACTATGAATATCTCACCAAATAGATAATGGTGCAACACTTTTAAATCATGGACCACTGCTACAAACTCCAAATCATGAGTTGGGTAGTTCTTTTCATGCACTCTCAGATGTTGTGAGCCATATGCAACCACATGATTCCATTTCATGAGAACGCACCCCAACCATGATCCTGATGCATCACAATACACCACGTAACCTTTTCCTGAATTTGGAAAAACCAAGATTGGTGCTGACGTAAGACGACCCTTTAGCTCTTCGAAACACTGCTAACACTGTTCATTCCACTGGAATGGAACACTCGTTCTTGTCAAAGTTGTCATCAGCGAAGCCAAACGGGAAAAGTCACGATCAAAACACCAAAAATATCCTGAAAGACCAAGAAAAGTTCGTATCTCAAACACATTATTTGGAAGTTTCCACGATACAACAACCTCTATCTTTTTAGGATCCAATGAAACACCCCTTTCATAAATCACATTTCCATGAAAACAAACTTCCTGTATACAAAAGTCACACTTTGACAATTTGACATACAACTGATGATCCCTCAAGATCCCCATCATTGTCTCCAATTACTGCTCATGCTCCACCCTTGTCTTTGAATACACCAGAATATCATCTACAAACTCCACCACAAATGAATGCTGATATCTCAGAAATATCTGATACATCAGTGTCATAAACATCGCTGGTGTATTCGTTATTCCAAAGGGAATAACCAAATATTTCTAATGGCCATATCTACTTATGAAAGATGTTTTAGAAATATCCTCTTTCCTCATCCACAATTGATTATATCCCAACCTTAGGTCAATCTTGGAGAAACTCTATGATCCCTCAAATGGTCGATAAAATCATCGATTTGTGGAGGTGGATATCTATTCATTATCGTAACTTGGTTTAGTCTACGATAATCATCCTAGAGCCTCAAGGTTTCATCCACCTATTTCACAGAAAACACCGACGCTACCCCCAGAGACATGCTAGGATGGATAAACAATATATTTTCTAACTCTTCTAACTAGATTATAAATTTCCACAATTCCTCTGGTGCCATCCAATAAGACTGAAGTGAGATAAGATAGGTCACATGAAGAAAATAAATCGTAAAGTCCACTTCACTTATGAGAGGTAACCCAGAGACATTTTCAGGAAAAAAATCCATGAACTGATCCAACACTACCAGTGGAACACTCAGCTCAACACCCTCTATTGATTCCAACGGAAAAACTACCAACAGATACGATAACGTACCCACAACTGGTACCAACAATCCCATTTCACCATACCTTTCAGGATTCTCTCCTCTAAAGAGATTCCTAAAGACATCATGTGTCAAAAAATCCATGGTTAGTGCATCATAATTGATGTGGGACTTAAAATCCACTATCCAATACATTCCTAGGATTACATCATACCCATCCATCTCCTGAATTGAGAAATTCCACCATATCTCAACCTCGCCCACAATGATACAACATTATCTACACAATCAGGCTCGACACTCTCTTCAACCTAGATGATTTTGATGTTTCAAAACCAAGGACATCATTTCTACCCTTAAAACTAGAAAATCAACCACACATGCAGCAATAAATGTGTGCGATGCACCCATATCATACTACACTAGCATCAAGGTAGAATTTTAAAGAATAGTACCTAACACCGTGGATGGTCCTGAATGATCATCCACCATAACCTTCTCAGCTCCAAACACTTGTTTTCTTTACACACTCTACTTAGTATTGCTCTGCTGAGGCATCGTGGTATTCCGAGAATCACCATGACCCACATTACTCTACTGATGAGGGGTGTGCTGCTATCCTTGTCCCATCAAAGAATATGATGTCTGCGATCCCTGAGGAGTGTCACACACACCCGGCCTTGGAGCATTCCAACAATAACAATGCAGATGTCCCATCTTCTTAAAATTATGACATGCTCGAGGTTGTGTCATACAATCCCGCTTGATGTGGCTCATAGAACCACACAGAAAAATCCCTGCTTGCTCTGGGGCTTCAGAGGAAGATTTACCGATCCTACGGTCTGATTATATGCCATATTCCCACCCTGCAATTTACTATCCCTCTTCTGCTTGAACCCAGCGCTACAGTTCCCACTATTCCCCATGGGTACCACCATGTTTCCCCGGCTCATTGCTCCGAACAGATCCCACTCAACCACCGAGGCTCTATTTACCATATCTGTGTAATAATCTATACATAGTACAACTATCTTTGAATAGATTTATTACCTTAATCCTGCCTCAATGATCCTTGCCTTCAATGACGTGCTACCCGCCACCTCGGGTGCAAACCACACTAAGTTCATAAACTTAGCTTCATACTCCGTCACGGACATAAGCTCTTGCTTCAAACTAAAGAAATCAGTCGTACGTTAAATTCTGAACTTATGTGGGTAGAATTGTTTATTAAAAAATTCCTCAAAGCCTTCCAACATCATTCCTTGGTCAGTCCCACCTTGGAATACCAACTCCCACCACTTAATGGAAAGATCTTCCAATATATACGTAGCCATCTTCACTTTTAACACTACCGGTGTTCCTAAGAACTTGAAGATCTTGTTCAATATATTGAACCATGCTTCTGCCCTCTCCATCTCTGAATCACCCCTGAAGATTGGTGGATTCTTATTTTGAAACATAACTGAATGATCCACATGCCTTGGTTCATCCATTTTGTTTCTACTTTCCACATCTTGGAAAGCTTGCACTATGCTTTGCACTAGATGCTGGTTCACCTGAGGCTCAGGTGCTACCACATTCACAGCAGCCTCCTCTAGTTGGTCTCAATGATGCCTACCCGGTGCCATTTCTATCAACAGAAAAAAAAAACAACCATGAGTCTCACTTCCATAGACATCACGAAATCCCATTACAAATCATATTACACAACATTATCACAATAAGGCTTTCCACCCTTTTTCACATATTCCATGTTTCACAATTTTGAGAACCAAACCATTTTAAAAATACCAAATTATTTACATTACAATTTCACACATTCATATCACATCACAAATCATTATACCCTAATGAAATATGAATCCTAGTGGGATGTAATTTCTACCATGCATGCCATGCTCATCTCATTGGTTACACCCACGATAATGAGATTTCCAATGCCTATAAGTGTCTCCAAAAAACTTATGTACCCAACTCCATAGTTACTTGAATTTCATCATAAAAGGGATAGTTACATCCTTTTATTATATACATTACACGTTCCGACATTCCTAAGCCTTGCTAACATACCAAATCAAGGAATGTAACACAACAAATGTCAACACCAAATCCGAAGATCAACTCCAATGGAAAGAACAAACTGGTAAAACTTGCAACAACTCGACCCTACCTCATTGGCTTGAGGAGGTGGTGAGGGCTACAAGGACTTAAGAGAGGTTCCCAAGGCACCAAACGCTGGGAATAAAAATCGAGGGCTTCAAGATCATGATGGGGAATGATTTTCTCTTAAGAAAAAACCAACCAAACCATCCACTAACAACAACTATATGATGCATATCAATTCCATTACCCAACCATGAATTCCCAAAGGACAACCAAGTAGTTCCACAACATAACACAAAACTAATACAACAAGACATGTCCACACAACATCAGAGTACACTGTGGAAACTAAACAACCAAACACCAAAATCCACAACACCACCATAGCTCAATGCCAAGATCCAAGCTCCAAGCTCCACAAAGGGATCATAATGATCCAATAAAGGAGGGTGCGGCCTTACCTTTGCCCATGTCACGATACACGACATCTAAAAAGACACCACAGAGCCCAATTAGGGGTGAGTACTAAAACTCTGTAGGAATTCCCCAAATGAATTCCATATACATGAAACTAGGATAAAATAGTTAGCACATTTATATACAAGTGTTTATATAAGATATCACAAGTGAAACCACTACCATAAGCCAACCATGCTCTTACCAAGCCATCACACCCAAACCAAACATCCAATGGATAGCCAACCAAACAATCCACAATCGTCCCAACAATTAAACATTATCACAACAATTAAATATTTCAAAGAAATGCACAACAAGAAACCAAAATGGTGGGACATCCGCCTAACCCATTCACCCATTCACAACCTGCGGTACTTCCCGACCACTACTCATGTGCTGGTTCTTCTGACCACTATCAATCCCCATTTTATACTGAGACTTCCCGCCCACTTCCATACATCATTTCAATCAAACCAAACCAAGCATAAACCCACCAAGGTCACAAAACCATGCAATCAACAAATTCTATTGCATATCAATCCACTTCAATATATCACCCATTTATTGAAAACCATTTTCCATACCAAACAACATTTCAATTAAACAAAACATTTATTGAAAAACCTTTTCATAAATCATTTTCAAAAATCAACCACATCATCCCATTTCAAAATATTCATTTTAAAATCCACAAGAAAAGCTTTTCTCTATAAAACACCCTTTTTCCCAAAAATCCACCAAACATCACCTGAGGGATTTCCAACTAATTTCTCATAACAATTCACAATTAATTGGAGGCACAACAATTAATTGTAATAAGGAAACACTATTTATGACTAGTTAGAGTTAAAAGTGAATCCACCTACCTTTAGGGATCCCAAGAAATCGACCCACAAGCCACCGCACCTCAAATCCGGCGAACACACCACCGAAACCTCTCTACATCCCCTTTCACTGACATCCACAAGCCTTAATATTAACATCCAAGGCAACCACAACCATAGATTTACACAAACCAAGTGTAGATCTAGAAAACCACGAAATAGAGGGATATATATCTAGAGGAAAACACAAGAGAAACAATAGAAGAGACTTACCTAGGAGAAACCACATTTAAAACGCCTCGAAACCTCTTCAGAATCCCTCCAGAACCGAGTGGGAGAGCCCCTTCAACCCCTGATAATCCGAAATCCCAAGTGAGGCTCGAGTGGGTGGAGGATTGGAGTGTTTTAGGTTATGCCCGAGGGAGCCTGGAACATATAACCCTATTTTTATGTGGTCTCACGGTTAGCCCGCACGGTTTGGCGAACCGTGCGCTAACCATGAAAACTCTACTGCCTCGAGAGAAAGGGTCTGCATGGTTGCCTCGCATGGTTTAGAAAACTGTGCACATGCCATGTGAAGCCAACTATCTCCCTTTGTTTGTAAAAAATCCCTCAAGGCACCATTGAAGTATTTTTGAGGTGATTTTGTTTGTTGACAAAGTGAACATCTATGTTGTGATTGTTGACAATGCAAACCATGACGTACAAATTTGTTGAAAAAGGGGGTTTCATGGTGTAATGTCAAGTTACAGTGATGTGGTCAACTATCCATGTTTGATTAAAGAATTTCGATAATGGAATGGAAGATCTGGAGGCGTTAAAAAAGAACAAATACATGGTGGCACCGTTCTCTAGTGTTTTCTAAATTATTGGGCCTAAAAATGGACAAATGAAGAAATGGGTTTTTGGAAAAGGGACTTGCGCGCCGAGGACTTGGAGTATAGGAAACTTTCGCGACATATGTGTTTCAATATTAGAAGATCAAAATATGGAAAAGGAAATAGGTTTGCGCATGTTATGATGTTGGTCACGCAAGTGTCTAGGAGGACAGAAGACTTGCACGCCGAGATTGGGTCGCGCAGGTGACTTGCACGCCGTCGCGCAGCTTGGTCAATTTGCCTATAAATATTGGACCACCTATCATCACTCTTTACCGGAGTTCAACACTTTGAGAAATCAGAGAACCCGTCATGCAGGGGTGGTGGTCATGCAAGTGGTGTGTGGGTCGTGCAGGTAGAGTTTCCCACCGGTGGTTGAAGTTGTGCGCCGGTGTGAGAAGTTGCGCACCGATTGGAAATTGTGTGCCAATATTGGTTTGGGCGTAAAATGAAGAGATTCACGCAAGTTTGGAGTTGGAGAATATTGTGTCGCGCAAGTGTCTGAGGTGGACTTGCGCGCCCGTTGTGACTTGTGCGCCGATACTTGCGCACCGAGATTGACTTGCACGCCAAGTAATTTTTATTTCCAGCAATGATTTTCGGGCTACGTGGAAGCTGGAAGATTGCTCGATACCTTCGGTGCAAAGAGAGATTCATCTACAGGTGAAAATTGGGCTTTGAAAGAGAATATACTTACATAGGAATATGCATTCCTTCATGCAAATGAAGAGAACTGCATGTCTATAAACTGTGAGTGGATCCTTTCCTACGCAGTGAGAAAAGGAAGAGGAAGAAGGTGATCCTCTCCACTGGCAGTGAGCAAGAGAGAGAGAAATAGGGATTGACCCTTGGGAAAGTAGTGAGCTGACCCTAAACATTGTAAAGGTTGTGAGCCTGGTCATAGAAGTGATCTAGCTTGAACCTTGTAATCCACATCTAGTGAAGGATAGTGGAATTTGGTACAACCGACAACTTGTCGGTGTATTCTCCTTATACGTAGCCCAGTGATGGTGAAACAAGTAAAAATCTGTATGCCTTCATGTTTTCTTCCCTGAATTACATTCAAAGTATCATCATCAGATAAAGAAGAAAAGAATTGGTCATAATAATCACACGAGTGCAAACAAAGTGACCCTTGTAATAAAGAGGTCAAGATCCAGTGGGGTAGGAAGAACATTGAAAAATAATGTCCATACCCTGATTCACCCCTCCCACTCAGGGTATATAGGCCCTTATTTTTCTTAACACCCTTCCACGTTTTCCTGGGGAATCCGCAAGGTTTCCACTAACCATTCTCAAACTATGCACCGATATAAAAACCTCCAAACTCATCCAAAACCATTCCAAACTCTCCCAACCTCTTCCCAACTCATCCAATGCTATTTAAACACAAAAACAAAATCATAAACAAAGGCCACATACCTCAAACCGGGGGTACTACAACACCACACCAAATTGATGATTTTGGTTTGGTGAATGTCAATAAACAGTATTATAGTAGGTTGTAAAACATAAAAATCTCATAGTCTTGATTAATTTATTTATGTATTTATACAATTGAAATTTCCATGTTGGGATATTTAATTTTAAATTGATTTAATTAATTCATTCCCATGTGATTATGATTTTTTTGAATGAATGATTATGATATTGGTTTAATAATGGGTTTATAAAATTAGTTGAATAGTGGGATTATAAAATTGGTTAACAATGGTTTTTAATGGTATTGTTTTCATAACATTGATGATTTAATGATTATGCGATATAGATTAATATAATTCAATAATGGTTAATTATTCACATAAATCCATGTGATTAAGATTAAGAACCAATGATAGGATTGATAATATAAATGGTGCACCATGACATGAATTATTGATTTGAATGTTATTGATGAATAACATTGATGAATGTGATATATGAAATATATATTAATGAATGAAAAATTAGTTGTGGGATAGGGATTGATGCTCAAAATAACCATGGGGTGATAGACCAATGCTCTATGCCCCTAATTTATGCATGTAAACAATAATATATGGGAAAGAGACTAATGATCCACATAAGTATGAGGCGTGGAAGGGGGCCTAATGCTCTAAATAACCATGGGTTTCCATACATGACATTCATGGACCTATGAAATTGGAATTGGTATGGGGGTCCATGTGTCCATGGTATGATATTATAAATAAATGTATAATTAATTCCCATGAGAGAATGGATTGTGATATTATCTTGAATAGACTTCATGTTGTGGGAAAGGATTAGGGTAAAATCTTTATGTAAGATGGTTGAGTTGGGATAAATGATAGATGAGGGTACGAAAAATGGTTTGGGTAACCACTTATAATTTTTCTCTGTGTCTTTATTTCAGGTTACCATTTGACACATGACACTTACATTGCCTAAAAATTTCACTGCTTTGGTTTATGTCAATATTTTATATTTTTTGGATTTACATGAGGCATTGGTATTATATTTATTATTGTTTAGTATCATTTTGGATAGTGTATATCATCTTATAGTATTGTGATGCTTTGGTAAAGGGGTTATAGTCTACCCAAGATACATATTAAAACATCCCTACTATTCAGTAGCCTCTGGTATATGAGGAGGAGCAGCTGAGGTCATGTAACTACCCAACTTGGGGCACTGTGATGGGGAACCATGTCCCTGAAATTACATCGGGGATTCCAGACGAGTGAGAAATGAAATTTTCTATTAATATAATTCTAAGAATGAATCATATATATCTTCAATAAAAAATAATAGTACGAATTTAATTATGGAAATTAATGGTCAAATATGTGTAATTTGAAATCAAGGTCTTCATTAGAACAATAAAATCTCAATAGCCTACTCTGATGGTACTCAAAAAGAATTATGGTGGTTCTATTAAATTTTGTGTTGTCTATCATAAATTGAATTAATTTATAATCATGAATTGATACCCTATTTCTAAAATTGTTGATATGTTCAACAAATTTAAGGGGTGAAAAAAGGTTCTCTGAAATTTATCAATGATCATGTTATGACTAACATTGAGTTAGGAAATATTATATCACAAAGATTGATTTTTAAGGCTGATATGTTCACTATTAATACATGGTCTTATTAATGAACCAATATTTTTCATGCATTTGATGAACAATATTTTCCACAAGATCTATGTCTTGTTTATCATGGTATTTCTTCATCAAATAATGGTGTGATATAAATCCATAAATGACCATGAAAGATACGTGTAAATTAAATTAGGGACATTGCTAGAGGACCGAATATATGAAAAAATATCTAAGGGTGGATTCTGGATATATGAAGTACACATACATGGACATGTAATTTCTGAGATAGTAATATCGGTCAATCCGAAAAATATTGAAACATTCATTTCATGGGAATCGAAAACAAAATTATTTGAGATACATAAGGTTCTAGGATTAATAGACAATTATCATTACATTGTCTGGGATATCCCAAAACATAAATCTCTCATAACTACACTGAAAAATAAATGTATTTCGTTAAAATGGAGTGTTGGATTTTAAAATACATTCATGTGCATAAGACTCAACTTAATTTTAAATCTATTATCATCGTTCCATTGCCAGGATAAGGTTATTTGGGGTATTATTTTGTCTCTATATCTTCCAAACTTTTTCTTTTCCTCCACACACTGTCATTTGTTAGACTACTTTTTGGTAATGTACATAGACTAAATTCCAACATATTCTTATAAAATATATCATAGTGAAATCACTCCATGTTTAATTATGAGTTGTCTTATTCATTATATATCTTCCTGGTGTATATTGACTTTTTAATATCTATATCCATTCATCCAATTACTCTATGACAAAATAGAAAATAAAAATTTCTCCCATATCTCTAATTTAGAAAAAAACTCCATACTAATTGATATTTGCACCATACTTTTTTCATAAGCCAATCATAATCATTAATATTACAAAATTCATCAATGAATAATTTTTTTTTGAAAAACAGTTCCACGTGGGTTGATGATTCCTTTATATTATTTTACCCTTTCCAAATTCATCAACCATACACCTCCAATTTCTTTGAATAAAGGATTTATTCAATCAAATAATATTCAATTCATTTTAACATATTAATTTATATATTAAAGTAACTAAAAAAATTAATTGAACTTTATACATCATTAAATGGATCTCAAGGAATCTCTAAATAAATTCAACATATGTTTAGATATTCGAAATCGTATATTGTAAAACATTAAAAAACTTATTTTCACAATTAATAATCCTCTTACAAGATTTAAACAATCTCTATAAACCCTTACATAACCATTTTGGCTTATGAATACAATTATATATTGGATTCCAACAATTATTAATCCTTTGTGAAACTCTATCATCACGTAATAATAATCTACTCAACACTTTGGCAATGTATACAAAACATAAAAAAAATAAGGTACCACTTACTAATCCTTTTAATTATTTAAATTATCCATAAAAAATATAAATTTTATATATCACTTATATTTTTTTCATAAATTTCAAATAATACATGCAAACATATTTTTTACTTTTATTAATGCTTATAGAACACTTCTAAAACTCAATCAAGACTTATGTAATGGGAAAATATCCATGTTCACAATTTTATTGCCTTTGAATTCAATTATTTATTATTAAAAGGAATTAAAATTTCTATTTTCTAACTAATAAAAAGTTAGTTAACAATTATGAACCATGTTCATTCATTATAACACCATATCAAAATATATTAGTTCAGTTATGATGAAACAATAAAAGAATTTCATCAAATTACATTACTAGAATATCTCTTGTCAAATACAATAATTATTGAACCTCTTATTCATGGTAGAGGTTTAGTATCACATTATCCAAGAATAAACATAATTTTTATAAAAATATTTCAATATTCATCTCAATAATTCATCCATTATTTCTATTAAATATATTTTCTCATTAACTTATCTATAATTGAGAAAAATTAAAACATATATACTAATGAACCCTTCAATATAAAACCAACTAGATTATATTAAATCATAATTTAACAAATAATTATGGTCTAATAAGAATAATACAACAAACATAGATTTTTATTATATTAAAATGTAGAAAATATCTATTGAGTAAGTGATATTAAAGGATGTAAAAGTCGACATAATTAGTCACCCAAATTCATCTCCTCATAGGGTATCGCTCATAAGGTCAATTTACTAATAACATAACCAAATCCATCAAAACCATAATTGATAAAATAATATTTACTTAAATATTATTTCACCAATCAACCAAATTTAAGACTTTTTATCCCCAAAAATTCATCTCAAACTTTTATTGGTTATGAATATCTACCATCTTTATAGGAACTCCCCATTTTATAACTTCTCAAACTGGCCATATAATGAAAATTCACATTTCCACCATTATCCTACCTCATGGTTGTTTACATCGTGTTAACTAAATCACACTTATACTACTTGTACATTTATTTACCGAGTAACGTGTGAACCATATAGCCCAGTCATTTCCCCTTACTCCCTAATACAATTTAAGCTAATAAGTTTTAGTTTAATATTATTCAATTTATATAATTTATTCTAATAAATTTACATTAAGATACATACTCATTTAAATATTTTTATAAATTCATCACAAGTATCATAAACAACACACTAGTAATACACATGAATTTTCATTAAATATCTCAAATATAATTCAATTACCAAATTATTTTAAATACATCATAACATTTTTAATATCTAGGAATATCCAAAATTTGTAAATAATTTTTAAATGTAAGTAACATTTCATTGAATTGAAAAATGTATAACATATCAAAATTAATAGTGGAATTACAATCAAATTTTAGCATACCCAATTAATCATTTATAATAATATCATGTTTAAAACACTCATATAAGATGGAATATTTTGTAATTCATCGTTAAAACATTCCATCAATTAATATCACATTAAGTAAATTCTAAAAATATATTTGGTAGTTTATTGATGTCATGTTATAAAAAATTTCACCATAACAACATCAAAATTCAAATTTTCATAATTCTACTATATTATTACAAATTATAAAATAACGAAATATAACATATCATTTATCAATGAAATTTTATTTCTAATTACTAACTTATGAATACATATATATTTCACCATATTTAATTTAAATTCAAAAAATATATAAATACAAAAATAATGAATTAATTTTTAAGAAAAAATTTAACCCCATAAGTATTTTGTTTTTATATAATATATAAAGTCTATTAAAGTATATATATTAAGATAAACCCTTCAATCCTATTAATAAAACATTAAATTATATTTTTTTCTCCCATCTAATAATTATAAATCTGGTTCAAATATTCCACTAATCAAATTTGAATATACATACATGCGTACCCAAATTACTATCTTCTTATAAATTTTTTCTCCTAAAACATTTTAACCAATTCTATAATAAGTAAATCTTACCAAAAAAATTATTCCTTTGTTTTGAAGAAATCACACTATCAAACATTTAAAATAACCATTGAACTACATAGAAGAAACTCAATTGACACCCAATGGAAAACAATAAATGTATAAGCTACAATCAAAGTCCCAATAATTCATATCAATTTTAATTCAAATAATTTATTTTAAAACATTTCAAATAAATTTCATCCATATTATATGTTTTTTCGAAAGATATGATCATTTTTTTCACTATAAAATAACACCTCTAAAAACATAATTCAAAATTTTTTTTTGAAATAAATTCATTCATCCCAAGAAATTTTTTAATCCCAACCCTAATAGAAATTATTTTCCATAAATCCCTTCAAAAAACATTTCCATAAGACAATCTATATTAAAATTTCAATATTTATAAATTAAAATAAATCTATATAACGCACATGAAATAATAAATATAGTATTTATGAAAAAAAATCAAATAATATTAAACAAAAAAATTCTTTTCCATCCCTTTTAAAATAAATAAATAAAATTAATTTTTATTTAACAATATAGATTTTTGGAAAAATGAAACCATACTATTTAAAAAAACAAAAATGAACACATTAACCTATAATGTAGAGAAAAAGACTCATCCAATTTGGTCAAAACCCAATTTTATCATTCAGCAGTATGATATGGTCCTTCAACAGATTTTAAATGAGATTAAATTCTATTTTATTTTACAGTACCTAAACATAAATTATTATGAATTTAAAGAATAAAATATTTAATAATAATACTAATAAACCACTAAAAACCACATTAAAAGAAACACTATTTTAGAAAAATTAGAATAGAATGTCGTTAAAATCTAATCATCCCATTTCCATTTTAAAAAATCCATATTAGTTTCTCATTTTACATCTATACAGAAACCATTTAACAAAAAAAAATCCATCTCCATAAATAAGAAAATACCCCACCATAAATTTTTTATACCATTTTTGATCAAATTCAATCATCCCAAGGATTTAAATATAATCCATTAAATTTTGAAATATTCCTTCCCAAAGAAATTTGATCTAAATTTGATTTTAAACAAATTGATTAATAAAGCCATCAAATCCAAATAACTGATAATCATTTTATATCCAATTTTGAAAATAATTTTTATATTTTGAATCAAATATTTCCCTAAATGACCTTCTATATAAAAATTACTTCCATCAATCCCGAATAAAAATAAATATATTGCAATTTTTTAAAATAATAATTAATTATAAAGTAACATTTTCACTTCATTAAACATGTTATTTGAGCTTTTGTAAAACAATAACTACAAAATATATCATTATTTGAAAAATATCTTCCAAAAAACAATTAAAATGGTAGCATCTTGAATTTGGAATAAATATTATATCAAAAACCCTTAGACATTACTGAAAATATAAGAAAATTAAACATATTTAAACATTCAAAAAACATTATAAAGTAGAAAAATCATATTAAACACAAGAAACAATGATCATATCTAATGAAACTTACAATATAATAAATGATTCATGATATATAGAACTCATATTGTGATCCTATAGACAAGATATCTCACTTAAAAAAATAAAATAAAATAATATAAACATGGGTAATATAACACCTCACATTTCTCAAATATTTTGGTGACTCTAATTTCACTAAAAATATATAGATAAGTCATTTTTAGGAATCCTTTTCTTTTTGACTGTCATTTATCAACACCAACGACTGATATGATCTTCTAGAGACCCTCTATGATAATTTTTTTAATTATATACCTAATAATTATACCAAAATATCAAAGAAAGGTCACCATTGATCCCAAGGAACATCCAACAATCACTAGAGGTTGATGAATAATGTTAATGATTAATTTAAAACTATCTGAGTATAGTATTATCCCAATTCAATATAATTCTTTCTTTATTTGATTCAATAAAAAATATAGTACTATTTTTCAAAACCCATACTCAATATAACACCTCAAATATTACTAGAGAACATTATTATAGCCCCAAAATCCCACATCCAATAGGCCATGGGTTGACAATTAATATTGTGGGTATAAGAAAAAATATGTTAAAAATAATGATAAATAAAAAAAACCCTCCTTTATTTTTTTTGGAGAACCAAAGTAATATTATGAAACCATAAGATTAAAAAATAAATTATAAAAAAGTAAAATTACTCAAAAAATCATATCCCCTATGAAAAGAAATACAAATCTAGTTTTTTGTAATCAATTATTCTAATGTGAATATTATATCCACCATGGAGCATTCCACTTCATACTAAACTAAGAAATAAAATGAATGTTCATTGAATATGGTTATAAACAACCCATTGAGGAAGCATTACAATCATTAATCCTTGGAACAATAAGTCAAGACCTTAAATAAAATCCATATGATAAAATTATACTAATTATCATAATATTGCATATAATTTTATACAACAACATAATGTCTCCAACTAAATACACAAAAAGAAGTCACATATCATAATGACTTCTACGCCAAAAAATATTTACAACATGTACTAGAAATGTCTATCTGAATAAAAAATATAATCATTATAATCTAAAATATGGTATGGAAGACAAGAGTGATAATAAAAATATATTTAGTAGGATCCTCCCCAGAAACTCTCATGAAAATATGGGAGAATCATTCTAAACCCTCCATGAATAAACAAAAAAACATAGTACTTACCAAAGTTAATTACCACACCACCATATCAGGAATAACAAACAATATCCATACACAAGTATAAAAACATTTTAATTAATAAAATATATTAATAAAATACCAGACTATTGATTCCCAACAGATTTATTCACCACACATACCAATGATTTATGGCCTCATTCACCTGTCCCTTCCACATCCATATAACAAAAAATTTAACAAAAAACCATGAACACTAAAATATAACAACATCCATAAACTAGACACTATAACCACATACTTCACACCAAATTTATATGACATACACCACGTGAACAACTAAATCACTACCACACAATCACCTCCCTTCCACATCACCACAACTATAACTCATTATATCACAACATATACAATGTGTGTAAGATAGAGTGGGAGATAGCAGAGTATTTATCCATCTATATCCTGAACATCTATGAAATTGGGAGTACGCCAAGAACTAAAGTTCTATTTTTGGAATTGATTACATTACCCAACCTTGGTAGTCATCCATAAGAAATTAGAAATAATATAATGAATCTATAATAAAAAATCTCATCCTGTGGTGACCATCCTATCAAAAAACCTATACTACCATAACTCATCTCTAAATCATCAGTCTCACAAATCACCAATTTAAACAATTGCTAAACATAGAGTAAAACACATCTATAACCAACAAAAAAACAACACAAACACTCATATATTCCCTTAACATAATTTATTACCATTTAAAACTTATCATTTATTAACAACATTTACATTCAATTTAACCATTATCTTTCCAGATAAAACATCTTAAAAAATTCAATTGACATATTTTATATTTCAAATAATAATTTTTTTTTATCATTTCATTGAACATTTAAACAGATTAAACACATATTTTATAATATTGACACATAACCTTCATAAAAACCCCATTTTCTTTATCATATTATAATTTTTTCATTTATTAATTACCTTCACATCATAGGGTAACTATAACACACAATCTAAATAGACATCATCACACTATGATAGCAAAAAACAATTCCAATAGCTCACAACAACAGCTATACCTCCTCTAAAAAACAACTAATCTATCCCATGTCCACCGTGCCTAATTTTTACAATAATAACACATATTAGAACCCTTTATTCTTTTATAAAATACCAAACATGCAAAAAACCCTACCCTTAAAACAATACAATAATATAATTACAACCAAATAAAAATAAATTCATAGAAGGGACATTAAATCATCTAATTTCACCTAATCATTTATTTATCTACACATGGTCAAAGAAAATTCTATATTTCTGCATTTTGTATCCCATTAGAATCATAAATTCATTTGAAGAAGAAATAAATAAATCAACATATTAATAAAAAATATATATATATAATAAAAAAACACAGGTATCATGTTATTTTATTATGAAAAATATGTAAAACACATCATGTTCTCCTTCCACTCCAATTTCCTTATTCCATTTCATTATCCTCTTCTTGTAATTTCAATCTCGTTAAACAAGGAAAACAGAATAATTTTAATTCTATATTCAAAATAATTTAAAGAAAGAGATTATAAATCGCCCACCTCAAATAAATATTCAACGAAAGAATAGAAAATTTAAGATAATCTATTAATCAAACACCAATGAGCCAAAAAGGATTCCCTACTAACCATAGAGAATAATACCCCATTAATAAAACACCTCATGCATGAAACAATTATCTTGAAATATATAATTAATGAATGATAATATAAATAGAAGATATGTTATAGGAAAGTTGAATTAAAATACCACAATTGATGTAAATTAATCCATATTAAATGAAATAGATCAAGGACTAATATGGATAAGATTTTATCATTTTAAGGAAATCCATAAGCTTTCCAAAATTTAAGGGTAATATAAAAGAGTAAAATATAATTTAATCAGATAAAATAAAACAAAATAAAAATATAAAACCATAAAATCATTAAATAACTAATAGAATAACATTTAAATAAGATCAAGTCATCTAATACTATTAAAACCATTATGAAATATCCTATATACTACCCCCTTTAATAGGGTGAATTAACCTTCAAAATTGAAAAACCAGACAAATATCAAGGTAATGGGTTTCTTCATGTAACAATGATCCAACGAATTATATTCATGCTGAAATCCTCTAATTTCATTAAATCCCCAACTAAAAATTCTACTTAAAATTTAAAACTACCCGATATCATTATGGTGTAATTTGGGGAATCATAACACAAGACATAAAATAGATGATATAAAATAAATCAAATCCAATGGATATTATCATTGTATACTTCATCACACCAAAATATATAAAATAAAAACATAATTTTGGTGTTTAAAGGAATTGAATATCTTTATAACAACCTCTCTTGATTATTTTGACCCAAAAAGGTACAGTAACAACAATAGTTTTTATAACTTTCTTAATAAATTAAATTTTATTGAATCTTGTGTTATACACAACTCCAATTTAATCTTTTGATACATCCAACCCTTGGTTAGATTCCACTACACATTCCATTGAGTTTTAACAATACCAGGATATAGTTTACATATTATTATTCAAACATGATCGTTATTACCTAGCTCTATAACAAAACAATATGAATTTAAATAATTATTTGTAAAATATAATGTATAATGGTTCTATATAAGGATAAAATATTGACAAAAATGTGTAATCAATTTTTGGAAATGTTTTTATATGTTTCGAAAATGTTAATTTATTTTAAAATTTTATTTATTTATTTATTTTAAATAATAAAAAAATAATGTTTTAGAATTATAGATTGTTAATTTGAAAAAATAAATATAATTATTGAAATAATTGTGTCAAAATTATCATTTGATAAATTCTTGATAATTTTTTAAAATGATTAATTTTATGATGAATATGTAAAAATACAAACTTTTTATTGAAATAATTCCTTTTTATTAAATATTTTATAATGTTAAATTATAATATTGATGTTTTTAAAGTAAAATTATTCTAATTTTATATAAATTAGTAATCTTTAGGTCATTGGAATAGTTTTCATAATGATTTTCAATATAATAACATTGTAAACATTTGAACATTTTCTCTTTAATAATCTACGTTCACATTACATCTTAGAGAATAATTTTAAATTAAATTTTGACCCTTATTTTAATTTAATTTAGAAAAATGGATTCAATATTTGGAATCATCATAATTTATAATGTTAAATATGTTCAACATAATTTTTAACCAAAATTAATTAAGAAAATAGAAAAAATTAATTACCACGGTGAAGGTAAAAATGTATTTATAGGGAATTAAACTAAGATGATAAGGGTTATAAATATCCTAAAACCAGTAATAAACCCATTTACTTGACATATTAAGATATCATCTCTTGATGAATTAAGAATATACAACTTTTCTATTTTTTAGTGATACAATCATCGGTATGATTGAATCTTTTTCAAAACAATTACAAGTGTACCACTCACCTCACTTATAAAAGGAAACACCCTATATAATATTAATCTCACCATAAAACAATTTTAGTTCAACCAATAAAAAAAGTCAATTAAAAACTACCGTCTTATCATCCTTTGAGACTTATTTTGGAAAATAAATCCAACCTAAGAAGGATTTTCGAGCAAACCTCAGGAGGATACACGATGAAGATGTAAAGTTTACCAAAAATCATTTTTGATTTATTTTTTCCCCCAAATAATTAAATTCTAATAATAAGATTATGATATTATAACACCAATATATTTAATATAAATAAATATTTTTTGGTATAATGTAATTACCTTAACAAATCTCAACTTCAATCAAATATTTTACAAAATCATCATTTCTGTGTACAGCTGATTATCGCATCATGAACCGGAGATAATCGTTTTTCTATTACAACCTTTTATAGTAGGGTATGATGATAGATTTAATTTATATATATTATTTTTATTATATAATTATACCTTTTTAGTTATTATATCAAATACAACATTTTACTTCCCATTATGTATGTGTATGATAATGTTGATCATGTGTAAGGTGGACTACCTACTCGTGAAGCGATGTGATTAGTTTTCACTAATGATTTAAAGTGAATATAATAAGGATAAGTTTTTGAATATATGTAATCCAAATGACATAATTATTATAACAATGTAATATTTATAAGTCTAAAAAGGAAATAAATCATTTTCTTTATTACCATTTCACGTACTGAAATATGACAACATTGTTTGTGTAGGTGTTGACTACCACCTTCACGAAGCGATTGTGGTATCCTTTTTCATCACCACAAATCAGTGATAATACATATAAGTATAGTTAAATTAATAATATTTTATTTATTATGTCTTTATAATTTATGAATGATATGATATTACATACCCCTTTTCCATAATGATCTCTGAAAGATGGAAATGTTACTTGGGCATACGTGTGACATACCCTATCTTAGAGTGTAACATACATCAATTCATTGAACCATATTTCTTGATTTGTCTCAAAATTATAATTATTGTATAAATATAATACATATTTAAATATTATTTTAATTTATATTATGTAATTATGATCAAATTACGAGGACTAAAGATAACAAATCAAAAAAAAAAGATTAAAAACAAAGAGTTTATTAAACGAAATGTGTCTTTTTCATGGATTTGATAATTAGATGGTAATAAAGGAAAATAATTAAATCATATGGTATGATATATTTAATTTTAGGTTTTTAATATATTTATAATAACTATATATTTATTATACATGATTATAAAATATGTGTGATTGATGTCCAGATTAATGTAAGAGATTTCTATGTCACTTTTCACTTATCTGATACAATTTCCATTTTCACAACAAATTTCTATTTTATGGGGTATATAATTCTTATAATTTTTTTATTTTAAACATTATAATTATTGGGTTTTACATATCCATTTTTTGATCACACTTTCATAGGGATTACTAATCAATGGATAATAAATCTGTAAGGGATTTTTGTCTCAATTTACCTTCTTTTAGAAATAAGTTACGTTATTAAAAACAATTTTTTTATAAGTTTATTTACATACCAATTTACATTTAATATCATGAATATGTTTATCTAAATTTTAATTTATGTTTAATTTAATTTAATTCCTTCGTGGGTCTTATATTTTAATGTTACCAATGTGGTGAGAGTTTTTTGTGACAATCGCATCGTTTATCAAGATTGTTTTTATTATACTTACGATGATGAAATATTACGATCTATCATTAAAGAAACTAAAGAATTTTATAATATTCATGTTATTTAATGTCAGTATAGGTTTTCCTTTATTTTATTCTCTTCATGTACCCTAGTGTTATAAAAGAACACATATAAGAAAAAGTCACATCTTTAGCCAAAAAGTAGTTTTCATCCCAAACCAAGATTTCTGAAATGGGTTTCAAAATTATTTTGAAATTTTATTTTAAATTATTTATTAAATAATATTTTACCAATGTTTCAAAATTAACAAAATTATTTATTATTAATATTCTTGTAATTAAAAAAAATGAAAATTTATTTTATCGCATATGTGAAAAGAAAGTTTGATTAAACATGTATTGCAAGAAAATAAATTCCCATCTTCATAAATATTACTTTTCTTGAATATCCATTTATAATTTACCAATTTAATTATCAATGAAATGAATCTTAAAATTTATTATGTTATAAAATCTTATTTTCAAGGAATAAAGGCTATATTTCTTTTTAAATGGTTTAAATGATTTTAAATATTCCTTTTAATGTTTTCAATTTTATTTAAAAAAATTATTTTAGAGATGTTTTATTTTTTAAAAAGTATTTTTCAATGAATGTTTATTTTCATTTTGAAAAATTATATGATATCTTGAAAAATCATTATCCATCTCAGATAATATCATTTTATGTAACTTAAGTTTTTCTAGGGATATAAACCAATGATACCATTTTTATTCTTTCTTTGAATGTATTATCATGAAATTTATTTATCAAACCCTATTGAATTCAATGGATCATACCATGATATTATTATTATGAAACATTTTTCTTTGGCCCATGTATATTCTATGATGAAATGATGAAATGATTATGAAAAAATCACTCTTTTCCATAGGCTAAGATATGATTAAATGACTATAAAATCCATTAAATTTAATTTTTGTTGATATGATGAATGTTTTATTATATTGGGGTGTAAAAATTTATGATTTTCATTATGTGAATTTGGTTATGTTAGAACCGGTGATGGTGGTTATGTTATGACCAAGGATATTGGTAATGTTATCACCAAAGAAGTGTGGGACCTATATCTCAATACAAACAATTGGGTAATGATTTATATCTCGGAGATATAACGGGCAAGAGTAGGGAGTGATCCAGATTCAGTAATAGTCATTGTCCACTATGATGGACTTATGTGAGGGGAACATGTGCATTATCTATGTCAATTCCCTGACCCTAGAATTAACATCTATACCAATTAATTACCTATTCCATGTATTTCATTTAAGAGAGAGGATTGGATTAATTAGGTATTGAAATTAAGGAATCATGTGGAAGAAATATTTTTCTAATTGTTTTTGGTTTGTAAGTATCATAAATAATATAATGATTATGTTATAAATGATAGCCTGTATTTCTCTGTATAATATTAAAATAAGAGTAATGAAATACCTAATAGGTTTATAAGTTTCAGGTTGATCAATTGTACAAATTATTACATGCACCGTATCATATTTTACGTAATGGGATTTATCACGATTAAATATATTTTAGGATTCATTGATGAAAATAAAAACCATTTGTGGCGAAAAGGAATTCATTTTCATGGAAATATGATTAATGTTTTTGGTAACCTTTTCAGTTTATGATTCCATTTATTTTAGTGTAATTGTGGGTTATTGAAATTCCAATTTTTTTTATTAATATATTTTTTTAAAAACAACATCTTAAAATACAAGGGTTAACTTGTCACTTCTAGAATGTCCAAGAGTCTTGAAGCCACAACATAAGGGTGATAAGGGTATAGATCTCACCACTAGCTTATTTGAAAGATTTATTATCGTGGAACAATATAAATAGGTTCTTTTTTTATTTATCGAAATTCATAGTAAAAATGAATTCTCGGATAAGAGACAATGGACTAAAATAATGCTAAACCCATTATCCATACTTAAAATGGAATGGGAAGACATCACCAAGGGTTTTATCTCCGGACTCCCAAAAACAACTAAAGTGGATAATTATACCTGGGTTATAGTATACCATTGTATGAATTTATCATTTTTCATATATATTATAGAATATTTATATTGGGATAATTTTTACAGGATACACATTATAGTTGTTATATGATTCCATAGAATACCACATTCAATTATTTCTAATTGGGATCTTTAGTTACCTAAATGTTTTGATTAAGTCTGTAAAAAGATATGGATATAGAGTTGAGTTTTATGATGGAGTATTATCCTTATAGAGATAACTATTCTGAGAGAAAAAAACACAGCATATAGGATATACTAAGATATTGTTCAATATATTTCATTGATGTTTGGGACCACATATTCTTCTTCTTGATTTTCCTTATAAAAATATATTTCACCCACAAATTTAGATGGCACATTCTAAATCTCTTTATAGAAAGAAGTTTAGAACTCCAAAATAATGGAATGATGTAATTTAGTGAATGATATTGGGATATTAGTTAACAGATGATATGGAATAGGAGGGTAAAGTTATTCAGAAACCTGTTAGGATATAACAAAATTGAAGAAAAATGTGATGATGATAATTTTCATCATGATCTAGAATTTGATGTGTGTGAGAAGGTCATTTTAAGAATTTATTTTAAGAATAATTAATGGAAAACAAATCCCTATGTAAATTTGTATATCTATAATTATTGATCAAATTAGGACCATATAATATCTCTTGATTCTTCCACCAAACCACTATATGGACCACGATGTGTTTCATGTCTCTCTCATGAGAATGTATATACCTAATCTGTAACATGTAGTAATCCAAGTGGCCATACCATTGGAGGACAACAACTGGTGGTTATTTTGGATCAAACAGAGAATTTCATACAAAAATGAAATCTCCCATAGTCAATGTTTTTGGTCAATCTTCAAGTATTCTACTTCGGAAATTTTGGAAATGATGTGGAAGACTTATCCCCATTTTATTGTTGGAGTAACCTATTTTGAGGGTGAAATTCATTTAAAGGGGGATATAATGCAATAGTTAGAGTTTTATGTTTTTTTTAAATTAAATTTATATGACATTTCCATTATATGAAATACCAATTTAAGATTTCATTACATGAATGTTTAGGCTAGCATTAACTACATAAGACACTATGTTTTTACAAAACAAGGATATATTATTTATATTATTATTCAACCACAACTGTTATATCATAGACATTAAACTTATATATATGAATTTTAATAAAAAAAATTTAAATATTATGTATGATGGTTTTATATAGAGTTATCATATTAAGAAAAATTAATTAACTCTTAGTAATGTCTTTATCTGTTTTGAAAATACTATTAAATCAAAAATTGGTTTTTTTATTTCATTTTGTGATCAATAATTAAATTAAAATTTGAAAAATTTAAAAAATTAATTTGATAAAATAAAATAAAAATTTAGATCATTATATAAAAATTATCTTATGGTTACTTTTTTATATTTTTCGATAAAATTTATTTTTTTATGAATAGTGACAGATAATAAATTTTAACTCAGAACTACCTTTTTGTTTAAATATTTTACATTATTAAATTATATGTTAATTTTTTTGAAATAAAATTAGTTAAATTATATATCAAATAATATAAATTATTCCATTGTAAAATAATTTCTATTTAATTTATATATAAAAACATAGTAAACTTATGAACATTTTACAATTAAAACCCAACTTTCTAGTTGTGTTTGGGGGAGTAATTTTAAATTATATATTAAAACTAATGAGAGTTGAATTTTTAAAAAATTGATTCAATACTATGAATCCTATTAAATTATAATGTCTAATAATGTCAACATGAGTTTTTACCAAAATGAATAGTGAAAATAGTAAAAAATTAATTATTGCGATTTAGGTAAATATAGATTTATCGATGGGTAAACTAAGAAGATAACTGATAAAATGACCTAAAAACATTTCAAAACCACATTTTATGAACATCTTTAGACGTTATATATTAATGGTTCGATAATGGACCATTTTAGAGTATTTTTTGTGATCTATGTGTGGGTGTGATTGTATATTTTAAAAAATAAAAAATTTCCACTGAAGTCACATATAAAAGGCCACCCACTCTCCTCTCTTCTTCAAACCATATGAACATTATTTTCCATCAAATAAATTCTCAAATCACAACCAAACTCCACTTATATCATCCAATAAGATATATATCAGATAAAAAGAAAACTTTTAATGCTATTGGGGAAAACCTAATCAGGATACTCTAATAAGAGGTAATATTTATTAATGATCATTTTAGTTTTATTTCTTCCTCAAAATAGATAAATTATTATCATTTCATGCTGATATAACAACCTAAATGTAATAAATATACATAGATGTTGTAATTTTACGTTATTTACCTTAAACCATCTTCACTTCTATAAAATGTGTTACAAAATCATAGTTCATGTGTACAGTGGAATACTACCTCATGAACTGATGTCATTCATTTTTCCATTACCACCTCTCACGGTTGGGTATGATGATAGATATAAAGTAAAAATATTATTTCTATAACATAATTACATCTATTTAGTTATTATATCATATGTATACTATTTCTCTATCTATTCCTTAGGGGATACGATAACACCATTCGTGTGAATGACAGATTACCTCCCCATGAAGTGAAGTGATTTGTTTTCACTAACACGGTATATTATAGATAATTAGGACAAAAATTAATGAATATATGTTATATTAATAAAATAATTACGTTATTAACTGAATATTTATCATCCTTAAAAGGTAATATATCCTTTTATTTCTTACCTTTTCACTCACTTAATGATGATAACATCATTCATGTATATGTGGACTACAACAATCCAAAAGTATTGTGACTATATATTCATCACAAAAAAACATGGATAATGATAATAATTATATTTTAATTAAAAATATGGTATTTATGGTTTTATTATCATTAGGTTATGATAAGACACCTACTTTCCAAAAATAGTCATTGAAAATGGAAATTTTTCTAATGTGTGCTTATGGCCAGCCATATCCCTGATCATAACACACTTCAATTATAACAACCATCATTCCTGATTAATCATAAAAGTATAATTGATGTATAAATATTATAAATTTTTCATTATATTTTTTGAAATATTATGAGATTGTGATCAAAGTATGTGTACCAAAAATAACAAAGTAAAACATATACGAAAAACAAGGTGGTTATAGTCCGAAACATGCCATTAACATTAAAATTTTCAAAAACTGCTAATTAAAGGAAAATTAGAAAATCATATTTGTAATGATACAAGTATGTGTGGTTATTTTATATATGTATAAAAAATTTATATTTATTACATTGGATTTCATAAGGTGTATGATGGACGATGGGACTTAAGATAGTGGATTTCTGTCTCAATTTTACTTCTGTGAGTCACATGCCATATTCACCACCTATTTATCTAATGTGGTGTATATAATTCAGAAAAATTTATTTTAAGATTCTTATACATAAAATATGGGGGTTTATATATACATTTTAGGACACATATTTAATGTGGTTTACAGTAATATGGTTAACAAATCGATTATGTATTTTTGTCCCAATTTTACATCTTTGAAACATATGTTATATTATGAACCTCTATTGTTTTACTAGGTGTATACACATTCAATTTGGCATGTAATATGTTGATTTTTTTATCTTAATTTTATTTTATGTATCATTTAATGGTATTTTTCATGTTTCTTACATATCAAAGTTACCAGAGAAGTATGAGTTTTATGTTATATTCAAATCGTTTATTAGGATTTTTTATGATTATTCTTCAAATGATGAAATATTATGATATTTTTATAACTATACTGATGAATCATATCATCATATTGTTATATAATGAGAATACTGATTATCCCTTAATTTTCATTCCATTATATAATCAGGAGTTCCAAATGAATGTATTTAAGAAAAAATAAAATTTTTGATCTAAAATACTATTTCTTCCAAAAATATGTTTCTTAAAATAAATTCAAAATTGTTTTAAAAATTTGATTAAAATGATATATTAGACAACATTTTACCAATGGTTGAATTTTTTAAATGTTTCCCAAAATTCTTCTTTATGTCAATTTTCCAAATCATTGTGTGTATTTATTTTACCAAACACGTGAATGGAATAATTATTTTGATTGTAACAATTGAAATGGAATTTACTGCCATCATGGCTATAATTTTATTTCAATATTACATTATAATATTTCATGTTTATTTTCAATAAAAAAGGTCCTTAAATTTTATTATGGCTTAAGAAGTTTTTTTTAAATAAAAAAAATATTTTCCTCAAGAAATGTTACAAATTATTTTTAAATCTTATTTTATATGAATTCAATGTAATTATAAATGAATATGATTTTGAAAATATTTTATGTCTGAAAAACTAATTTTCAAATAAAGGTATTTCTACCTAAAAATGTTCCAAGTGATCATTCAAAATCCTCATCCATAAAATATAATATCTTTTTTAACATTTTCTATGTAAGGGATATGATCCAATAATACTATTATCATTCATTATTTGAATGGTTTATCATTATAATATGTTTGTGAAAACTACTTCTCTACCATATGCTATACCATGAGATAATTTTTATGAATCTTGATTCTTTGTAAATAGGTTATTCTATGATTAAATGAAGAAATCATTTTGATACTTTTCACTTTTCCAAAGGTTAATATATGATGTAATATTTAAAAAAAATTAATTTCATGCGTTATTATGTGATCAATGTTTTATGATCTAGTGGAACACATAGGTATTATTTTCATTATGTGAATTTGGTTATGTTATGACAATGGAAGATGGTGACATTATATATAAGGATGGTGATTATGTTTTAAACAACGTCAAGTGGAGCCAATATCTCCCTCCAATGCATTGGGTAAAGATTTTTTTCTAATGAGATATATAGAACAAGAATGGGGTGTGAACTCGGGTTAGTAATAGACTTTTTTCACTATGATTGTATTGGGTTCGAGACATGACTACTATGAGGGATTGAGGAGTGAACCAATTCTGATACTAGGAAAGAGAAACTAGTAAGGATTCTTCTGTGTTTATCCCAAGAGGTGAAGCTACCCATGGAGTTCTTGATTAGTTCTAGAAATGATCCTTGACTTCTGAGGAAATGATTTTCTATGTATAAGTGTATACAAGAATTCAAATAATTATTTATATGTTATGATCTCATTGAACATGTACTTTGATTTAGTTGTGATTTGTGTCTAACAAACATCCAATATTTATGAAATAAACAAGATTATTATATTTTATTTTTAGGGTATGTTTTTAACATTTTATTCTCTTATTATCACAACCCTTTGATTCTGATATGCGTATGTACATCCCTTGTTTACCATTACTGAGAATTTCAGCACACATATTTTTATGTTTCCTTTACCTAGTTCATAAATAAAGGTTTTACATATTATTAATAAATTGGAATATATTTATGAGAGATATTGATGATATTTTATGTACTTATATTTTTGTGTTCCATGTTTCCAAATGCACAAAATTGGTACTATCATTAGATGTTTGATCAGGTATTGTAATGAATATTCATTAAAATATATAAGATCCATGTATGGGATTTTTGGGAAACTCTATGTTTCCCCATAAATGTCACATCATCCTCAATATATAAATCTTTCTAGAAAATGATTTATGGGCCAAAATAAAGATACCAAGGAAGCTATAAGAGATATAAAAAAGCATGGGACTTATCTAGCTTTAGTGAAGGATCCAACTAATATTCTACCTCAACAACTCTTTCTGAAACCTCAAAAGGTATTTTATGTGGTGGTGAAATATTTTTACCTATTCAAAAACTACACTACCCATAATAAGAAGATACCATTAAAACACATGACCATTAAACTCAAACTACAGGGTTCTTCTTCTCTAATCAACATAAAACCTTTAATGATTCTAAGTATATGACATCGGTTTTGAATCACCTGCACATTCTCAACCATTAAATGTATAAAAAAGATCCATTAAAAGTTTTCCCTAAAAACATGGTCTGACACAACAAATATCTATATGGAATCTAATAAAATTTCATAATAGATATTATATTAGAAAAAATCAACCAATGAAAAATGATACGTCCATGAACTTCCATCCTCAAGAACACATTCATGTAAAATGGCCTTTATAATTTTCATTGTATGATCATTTTAACCATCTATATGATGAATAATATATGTGTTAATGAATAATAGAGATCTAAAATATTTTTTTGATCTATTCTACACTCTCTAGGTAAAAAATGGATCTTGATCAGAGATGATCATCCTCAGAAGCCCATAAATCAACATTACCCCATCTAATTTTAGTCTCACAACAACATGAACTACAACAAAATATATAATCTCTAAAAAATGAGAAAAGTTCATTGAATAATCTATAATCATTAAAATGGCTTTCAACCTACAATAAATTTTGTCATATAGGTTAAGAAATCCAAAAAAATCTCTCATTTCCAATGAGGAATTTCCAATGGCTACATAAAACTAGAATAGACTCAATGATTTCATTTCACTATTTGACAAATAGAATACAATAATATGAACACATAAATCTACCATTTCATCCCATGCCACCAAAATTAATCTCTCATAGTATGGTACAACTTTGATTTACTAGGAATATCTGACATAATTATTTTAATAAACTCACAAAGTAATAACCCTTAAAAAATTATAGGGATAAGTAGCTTCCCCAAAAACAGCTCCCAAATTCCCTATCCTCTATCAATTATTTAATGTAACCCTAATAGACTATATGATATAGGCACAATACCTCCTTAGAATCCCCTCGACGATAATCATCCACCTTCTTGAATTAGGATGATTAAAATATCATATGGTTTAAGAAATATACACAAATGAATTAGTCTATATGTAGATGAAAATTATAAATCCCTATCAACATCATCAACTCATCTATAACCTACCAAATAATATATCCTCCCAAATTCTCACTCAATATACCAGAATCGTTATTTCTTTTACATGGAGTACATAATATCTCAATGTCATAATCTTATGAGAACAAAATTCACTTTCACTACTTAAAATTCAAAAAATTCATAGAAAAGATATATTAGAGACTCATATAATTCATGAAGACCATATAGTGAAAAACAGTAATAAATTTTCACCATATATTTACATTAAATTCCAATTAGATAATATGTAGATCATAAGAGGAATAATTATACACATTAAGGAATAACTGTTGCGACCCACAGTATATTTTTGATACATATTACATCAATACAGATCACATAAAAAATATCATAATATAACACCTAAGACACAAATTCATACTGTATTGATAAAATAACAAGCGCATTGATCATTGTCTCGTTTAGGTACTCAAAAACCACTCAACAATGACATGCCATTATGATGGTATGATAATTTCTAGTTAATGTTATCCAAAGAGATGAAATCCCTAATAAAATTTATATGAACCAACTATAATAGTCAGAAAGACCATGGAAAATAAAAAACACAAAAAAATTATTTTGGATTTACTAATGAAACAACATATTGAACCTATTAATGATCAACTTCCACTGCCTATTGAGACAATACATGCCTAAAGAAATTCACATCATTCTCTTACATTTTTACTATAATAGATTTTCATGAAACTAATATAGTCTAATGGATTCCAAAATAGTAATTATATGTTTAGTGTGATCCTTATATACCCATGAATATACAAGGATATCAGTAATGAATAGAACCATAAAATGTTCTAGAAACTCTTGAAACATTGAGTTCAACAACCATATAAAAATAAATGTGGCATTTTTTTAATTTTAATGTTATCACCATTATCATGAACAGTTTATACTAACAATTTAATTTAGTATTTGGTATATCTTCTTCCTTCACTATCATATAATAATAGCATTATGAAAATTCATCTTCGAAAAGTAGTTATTTCCAATTAACTAATTGAATAAATCACCAATATTATAGAGGGGAGAGTGGTTATTAACTGTAACATGGTTCAATTGTTGATAATTAATTGAAAACCCCAAAAAAGAATTCACCTTCTTCATTAAAAAAAATTAAAACACCTTGAAGAATCACATTAGAAAAAATAATAGTTAATGCAATAGATCATTTATTTGATTCCCAAAATATACCAACTTAGAATGATCCTTCATATATTGTGAAAATTAAATTAAAGTGATTTCATGGTGTGACTCTGTGAAAATCTAAATGTAACATTGAGGGGTTAGAGAAAAAATATCAATAAGAAAACATCAATAAATTTGTCAATATGTAACACCCAAGAATTTTATGTTATATAAATCATAAAAGGAATCTTTTTCTACACACAACACTTGCTTCGCTTTCTTTACACGAAATTGCGACCTTCCTCGATAGCTTGCGTCGTACGCAATACCGAGTTTCACTAAACAATGATATGCTAATAAAATATGATTAAAATTAGCCATTATGAATAGTAATAACCAATTTTTAAAATTTTATAAATTTTATTTTTCAAAATGGACTTTATATTTGGATTCAGAATATCGAAATTATCCTAGGGTAAAATTTTGGTATTTTTCTGAAAACTTTCAATTTTTGATGAATAGTGAAACCACTAAGTGGTAGTTAAAGAATTGAATTTTTCGTAAAACTTAATTTTACCGCTTCTGTGAGTGGAATTTCAAAAATCCGAGAGACACAGTTGATGTCAGTAAGTAAAATGTGGTTCAATGAGATGAAAATAATTTTTGGTGAATAGTGACTTTTTAATTTTATTTAAAACGGTTAAAAGTAAATATGGTTATTAAGGGTAAAAATGATATTATTATTACCCTAACACATGTCCTAATTCAATTGGATAAGTGTAATTCGACCAAAAACAAACTTAGTAATAAAATATGACCATTTAGGCCCACTTGGATTAGATTAGGACATTTATTATTAATTTATTTAAAGAAGGGTTAAAATAGTTAAAATCAAAGTTTAATAAGTAAATAATTTTTAACATAAGGTTATATATAAGATAAATTCGATTATAAATAATAATTATTAATCTAAAAATATTTCCTACATAATGGTATTTTATATGTAATTATTAGACATTATATAATTTAATTTATTTATGACACAAAGATGATGCAGTAATTATCTTATTAATGAAATATTGACATAATTGATGTTATAAATACCCATTTAAATGTAATTTGAGACTTTTTATGAATTCCACTAATTTTATAGGTTAATATGACATGTTATTATTTATTTAATTAACTTTTTTTCGAACTAATCATTCTGTTATGATTTTCCCAAAAATCAATTACTAAATAGTGTCAAAATTGACATAAAATAGTTTTTAAAACAAATATTATATTATTAATTGTTATTTTATTCATAAAAATCTAATATTCAGAAAAATGACTTATATGAGGTTATATATATTAATAATAAACAACTTGGGGTTCTTTTGTATTGTTATAGTATGTTTATTAACCTTATAGTGTAAGAACACAAGAAGACACGGTAAAAGTAAAATTATTTAACTTAATGTTAAATCTAAATGATAAGGTCAAAATAGGAACCTAAACTTGTCTAAATTTTATTGGATGAGATTATTTCTCCCCATCCCCACCTTAGATTCGAAATAAATCAATTTGGAGCTATTTAAAACCGAATTTTTCTTTATAATAAAATAATATATTTTAGTTATTCCAAATGTGCCCCTCTCCTCCCTTATAAAAGGGCACCTCCTCCCTCTCTTCCTCACACCACTTTGAGACTTCAAGATCAGCCAACCTCTTCCACATTATCCTCTCCACTTCCCTAGAGACATCCTAGAGGTCCTTGTCTACTTCAAAAGACAATTTTAGTTCCCTAAAAGGAGGTCTCAAATAAGCACTTCAAAGAAGAGGTAATGTCTGTTACCGATTCTTTCATCTTTATTTCTTATTCCACTTCTTCTTCTTTAATTGTTTCATTATGAAGTAATAACATCAGTATCACTCATATAATTATATGTTATTATAAGTACGAAACAACCCTATTTCACCATCTATCCATCATACGGAAAATGAAATCACCGCGTGTGCGTACGTACGGAATACCGTCTCCACGCCATGGTGTAATCTACTTTCCACCACCACCTTACTTGGATCGGTATAATGGTGTAAATAATGACTATATATGATTATTGTAAAGTGATATTGATTCTGAAATAGTATACATACACTCCAATACAATTCAATGATCATGGGAATGATATCATCGCTCGTGCGTACGTACGGAATACCGTCTCCACGATGTGATGTGACTCGTTCTACATGATCTTCATTTCATACTGATTATATAAATAAATTGAATGAATTAATATGATATATATTACACTAATAACATTCTGGAAATGAGGTATCTATAACCTAAAGAGAAGAATAATAATTTATTCGAGAAAACATGTATAAGAACAAAAAGTAATAAACACACAAATAACAAGTTGTAATGAAATATTACTAATAAAAAGCTAGGAATATGAACATATATGATATCATAACAATAATTATGATTCTGTAATAAGTCAATAACATTATTTAAATCATTACACAGGAGGTTCGGACATTTACAAGGCAAATCAGACCTAAGGTAAGGGAAAATATTTTTTTTAAACAGGTGCAATTTATTAATGAAAGAAAAAAAGAAGGCTACAACAATCTGAAAGAGGGAGACAAATTACAATATTTCTCGTAATGAGGAATCGAGTCGTCAGGCAAAGCATCCAACCAGGTAATCTCCTGATTGACTCCAATATTGGCCAGACTATCCGCAACCATGTTTTCTTCACGGAACACATGTGTAACAATGTAGGAGAGATCCGCAAGCAAGGTAAGGCATTTCAGCCATCTAGAGGTAAGTGACCATGCGAGGTGCACCACCACTTTCCAAATAGCTTGGACCACAGTGGTAGAGTCTCATTCAATCCAGATCTTGTTCCAACCTTTTTTCTTGGCATAATCCACAGCATGTATGACGCCCAACATTTCAGCTTCCAAGGCTGATGCCGTACCGCATCCGCTGTAGAAGCAGCCAAGGCATCTGCCAAGAAAGTCACTGTAGATGGCGCCGCATCTTTCCAGTCCCGGGTTACCCCTAGAAGCTCCATCAAAATTTACTTTGATCCAGCCTGGAAACGGGGCTTTCCAGAAGATCTCAAAGGTAAGTCGAGGTTGTCTGTAGGACCCCACAATCCGAAGACGGCGAAGGATCTCGAAATCACCAACGGAATTGTCACAATGATCCTTCTGAAGCAAGGCGGCATCCTTGATGGCAGTAAGAATACATATTTTACCTGCATTGAGATTGAAAGAGCAGTTATTATGAATATAATTATTACGGCCAAACCAGATCACATGTAAAACCTCTGCCACCGCAGCCAAATAGAGGTTCCTGATTTGTTTGGAAAAATCCCCATTCACACATTGTTGGAGTTGAGAGTTTATAGTGCTAGGGAGAGTCCATCTGCAACCAAAAATGTTATAAATGTAATTACAGAGAGCTTCAGCTGTAGCACAAGACAAAAACAGATGGTAAGCATCCTCACAGTGTTGATTGCACATATAACATTTAGAACATAGAGAAATCCCAAAATTTTGAAGGCATTTGTCAGTAGGGACTCTATTATGCCCAACACGCCAAATGAGGGTGAGGCGCGAGGGCCTAATCCAAGGCTTATTAAAAATTTTCAACCAAGTAATATTAGAAACAGAATCATTAAAATTTTGATTGTAGAAACGTTTCGAATCAAGTACACTATTAGCAGCAAGTTACCAGATAAGAAAATCATCAGTGTTAGAGAAAGAATAGTTGCCAAAAATGTGCCTGATATTGTCCGGAAGGGTGATGTCATTATCGTTGACAACCTCTCTTATAGTGGAAGTGGTGTTCTCAGGAAGAGTGGTGGGAGTAAGCATAGAGATTAAAGGATTACCAGTCCAGTTATCGGTCCAAAAATTCAAGGAGGAATCAGCACTAACAATCCACCTAGAGTTGTTCATTATTTTGATAAAAGAGCGTCTAATGGAAGGCCATATGGAAGAAGTGATGCAGCCCAGGTTACCATTTCGAAGTTTGGTGACAAATCTCTTCTTAAGAAATAATAAGGAGTCAGAGTTTCTGTGAATCAGGTTCCAAGTCATTCGAACTTGTAAAGAATCATTAAAAAGATTAATATTCTTGATACCAAGGCCACCTTTATCCAAAGGTTTACAACAAGTGGACCAAGGAATGGTGACAAGCTTTCTTTCAATCGTACTTCCTGTCCAGACAAAGTTTTTGACGCAAACATTGATTTTTTTTAGAAGGCTGGCGGGCCAGCTATAGACCATCATCGAGTAGACCATCTTGGAAACAATAGTTGACTTAACAAGGCAGACTCTACCAGCCATAGAGAGAGATTTCCCCTTCCAAGCAGATAGTTGATTGATAATTTGGCCAACAATCTCGTGAAAATAGCTGGATTTAGGTCTCCCCCAGAAGATAGGGACCCCAAGATAAGTGAAGGGGAAGGAACCTTCTTTTATTCCTAGGTAGTCAATGATATGTTTTTTTCTATTGGAGTTGATGTTTTTTCCAAAGAAAACAAAGGATTTATTCCAACCAATCGCTTGTCCCGAAACATCCTCATAATGTGCCAGCGCACTTTTGAGGTTTCGAATGTTCCTCATATCACCCTTTAAGAATAAGATAATATCGTCAGCGTATAAAAGATGAGTAGGGACATTATTATTTCTAGAAGCCTGGATAGGATTAATTTTGTTTTGATTAGTGAGGATCGTTAAAAGTCTACTTAAGTAATCCTCATCAATAACAAAAAGAATGGCAGAAAGGGGGTCACCTTGCCTAACCCCTTTGGAGCATTTGAAGTAACCTTTAAGAGACCCATTGACTAGCACTGATATGGTAGCAGATCCAAGTAAGGTATGGATCATGTTAATAAAAGAGTCATTAAACCCAAAGCTTTTGAGAACCTTACAATAAAGTTCCAGTCCATAGTGTCGAAAGCTTTCATGATGTCCAGCTTAATGGCTACACTACCTCCTCTAGTGACTTTGTTCAGAAGATCTGTACATTCCGAGGCAAGGTAGATACAAGATTGAATGGTTCTCCCTTTGATAAAACTGAATTGGTTCCAAGAAACAATTCTGTTTGTAATGAGAGTGAGCCTGTTGGCAATCAGCTTAGAAATCACTTTATAGAGAGTGTTGATGAGAGAAATAGGGCGAAAGAGGTGAATCTCAGCAGCATTTTCCACTTTAGTAATAAGGGTGAGGAATTGGGCATTAATCCCATGAGGAAGAACACCGTTGGAGAAGAAGGATTTAACTAGATTACAAACGCCCAATTGGATGAGGTCCCAGTATTGCTGGAAAAAACCATTGTTAAAACCATCAGGACCCGGGGCACTATCAGGATTAAGACTGAAAATAGTGGCTTTGATTTCATGGTCCATAGGGATGCTTAAGAGATGATTATTTTCCTCAATCGTGACCAAATTAGGGATGATGTCAGGAAGAAGATCTTTACACATCATCGGACCATTAAAAAGATTTTGATAATACTTAAAAACATGATTAGCAATGGCATCCTCTGTGTCAAGGAGAATTTCATCCACCCTGAGGAAGTTGAGGGGTCTACATATTTTTCTAATTCTTTGGAGAGAATTGTAAAATTTTGTATTTCTATCTCCATCTGTAAGCCATTTGGTTTTAAAGATCTGTTTTCTCATGTTATCTTTGAGTTTTAGAAGAGAGTTAAGCTTCAGGGAAATGGATGTTTCCTCTTGCGAGTCAAGGGAGAAGTCAGAGTAAGTATTGGAGCTCTGCATACTACGGAGATTGGTCTCCAAAGAGGAAATGTCAGCGTCAAGATGTTTAGTTCTAGTTCGGCACCAGGTCTTGAGTTGCTGTTTGAGAAGTTTTAATTTAGCAATGTAGGCAAAATGATCTTTTTGATTCCTCATGCCATCGCAGAAGTCTTTAATCAGGTTAGTACATTCTGGGACCGCAGTCCAAGCATTATTAAATTTAAAGGGGAGGGGAGAGAGAAAACCCTTGGAAAGAAAGGTGACAAGAACATGATGGTGATCCGAGTTGATCTTGGGTAAGGTAATGCAAGAAATGGAATCCCATTTATCAAGGGCTACAACGTTAGTGAAAGCTCTGTCAAGTTTACTGGCAACTGTTCTATTGAGGAACTTCTTGTACCAAGTATACTTAGCACCAGAGAGAGTAATTTCAATAAGATTACAATCCTCAATGGTAGCTTTGAATTCTCTAGAGGAGATGTTCGAGTGTGACGTTCCAATATTCTCCCCTGGGAGGAGAATGACATTAAAATCCCCGATCACAATCCAGGGATCCTGTATAGAAGTAGAAAGGGAACGAATGTCATTCCAGAGGGGTCTACGATCTTGATATCTATTTTTTGCATAAACCATAGTGTAAAATAACTGAATACCAGCAAAATAGAAGGTACAAGTAGACATTTGAGTAGAGGTTTTTACAACATTGATAGACTGTAGAGAAGAATGACAGAAGATCCAGAGAGAGTCTGTGGAAGAACCATCCTTGCAAGCATCAAGGAAATTATAACCTAAAGGGCACAAATGCAAGTGTTTTGAGGAAAAATTGATTTTAGGCTCAGCAATGGAAACAAGTTTTGGTTTATGAGTTGAAATAAATCTTTTAAGGACAATAAAAGTGTCAGAGTTGGCTAAACCCTGACAATTCCAAAACAGACAATTCATTTAAACCTGCGTTTAGAGCTAGAGCTCCCTTTTTTTGATCCGCTCGAGCCCTTATTCCTTAATTACCTTCTAGGTCCATGAGGGGGTGACAAGTTAAGTTGCTTACCCTGATTTTTCTTAGCAGGTAAAATAGAGTCGTTTGGAAAAGCATCAGCAACAGGATTTGTAGTCAAGTGAGGCATTATGCAGTCTTTTTGAATCTGAGAAGGTGCGAGGGCCTCATGGGTGTTGCAGGGCAGTTATAGTGTTCACTGCAACTGCTTGATCATTTAAGACTGTCATAGAGTCTGCCCGCACCTGCTTTGAGGAAACAAAAATTGATTTGTTGGAGTTGGAGTCCGAATGTAACACGGACTCCGTTGAGTGAGACACTGGTTGTTCAGATTGGGCTTTTAGTTCTGTTAGTTGAACCATGGAACAAGGAAGTGTTCCCACTGGCATTAAAGGATCCATGTCAGTAGTGGAAGGGGGTAAAGGGGTACCTGCAAACGGGAAAACGATGCCTGCAACCTCATTTACCTTGTAAATCTCAGTCTGGATACCCTCAAGTGCATGGTTGACAACATGTGCCTCGCCTTGATTGATGTCCTGGCGCTCATCAGACGTAGCTTTCATCAGTTCCAAATCAACTGCTTCACAGTCCGATTGAAATCGATTTGTAGTTTCCAGAACACCAATGTCATCGCCTAAGACGCAGCTAGTGTTATTAATGTTCCGAATCTACGAGCAATCCCGAGGCTTCACGGCCAATGGCACTGCGTCTTCTTCCTCAACCATATCGGACCACTTGATACCCGAGATTTTTTATAATTTGGTATTTACTGGGGTGTATTTTATCATCCACATACATGTTTCCTATATATTTAACATTTTTTCCATACAAATACAATTGTTTATGTCCAATTTTACCCTTCGGTGAGTTTTTAGTAAACGATATGAAAGGAATCTTTTGTCGTTTTTCGTACAAGGTACTTTTTGACTTTTCCGAAAAAAGTACGAGAAGAATATTTTTTGACATGAATGTATTTTTAAAAAATTATTTCCAAGAATATTCCTTTAAATTTTTTCAAGTTTATTTTTAATCAACTTATTTTATTTTAAAATTGTATGACATGTTAATAAAGGATAATTTTTTTTGAAGTAGAAAGGATATTTTCCTCAAGAATGGAGTTCAAGTGTTTTATCAAAATTATTTTCCATCAAAGATAATATAGGGTTTTATTTCTATCCCTATTTTTACATTGATTTGATTATGTTATGATGGAATTATTTTTATGATGTCCTTTTATCTTATATGGATTATGTTATGATGGCATGATGTTTAAGATTCCCATTTTTATTACATGGGTTATGCAATGATGTATGATTTTTTGATTTTGTGGCACACATAAGAATGCTATAATTATGGGTGAGACCTATATCTCCCTCCAATGCATTAGGTAAAGATTTTATATCTCATGAGATAGACATGGCTGGAATGGAAGGTTAAACCGGTTCAGTGAAACAGGACTGAAACGAGGAGTGAACTCGGTTCAGAAGTGGACTTTGTCAACTAAGATAGTCTTGGAAATGAGTCTTGACTAACAATAAATGATTCTCAATGATTATGTGTGTATTCCACAAAGTTTCACGTTTTATGTTATGATTATTGGGATTACATTTCACTTCTATTATTTATCCAATGTCATGAAATTATGATCTCTTTTTCAGGTTAAGATTTCCAAAAGTTATGTGCTTATGTATATGATGTGATTGATAATTCTTTTTTTTACTCTTACTGAGTATTTGAGCTCAACCTTTTGTTTGTTTTATTTCCCTAGGTTAGTAAAAAGGTTATTAAGTAGAATATGACAAAAAGGGACTCTGGATATGATGAAATAAATGGGAGGCAAAGTAGATTCTTTATGAACCAGTTGTTTGTGCTTTCCAGTTTCTAAAGACACTATACCTATACGTTCCTTTCATGGTTTTGTTATATGTTGTAATAATTGTGCTACAATTTTTATGTAATAAAAATGTATGTAAAGTATGGGTCGTTATAGTTGGTATTAGAGGAAAGGTATAGTCAACCTTTGGAAACTAGGATGTGAAAGCCTTAGTAAGAACCCTAAGGATAATTCTAAGCATAGAACACAATAATAGTGATTTAGAAATGACCATGAATAACCTAGGATAAGACCTTAATTGTGAAATTTTATTCTTTATTATGTGGTTTTCCTATTATAATTAGTGTTTCTCACACTATTCTTCTTGGTTTTAGTCAATGTCTGGAATCCGAAGGAACCGTGTTAACGCGGAATGCGATGGGAAATGCAATGATTGTCCCCCGGAGCAACCAAACGTTATGGGAGCCGGAATGAAAAATCTTATAGCCATGATCACACAACTTTCTCAAGCTATGAATCAAGCAGGACTTCCTAACGAGCAAAGGAAGGAGCAACATTCTGTTGAATCCTTCATGAGGTAGCTTCCACCTTCTATCAGCTAGTCTACTGATCCATTAGTTGCTGAACAATGGATTAGTACTACTGAAAATATATTTTCAGTTCTTCAATGTTTTGAACATGATAAAGTCATCCTAGCAGTGTATCGTTTGGAAGGAGATGCTGATCAATGATGGAATCTTATTAAGAATACGAGGCAAAGGGATGAAATTGAGTCCATGGAATGGGACAAGTTAAAGAACTTATTTTTCAATAAGTACTTCCCACGTATTCTCCGAACAAAGATGGAGAAATAGTTTCTTGAACTGAAGCAAAAGGATGATGAATCTGTTGGTACTTATGAAGAAAATTTTACAAGACTTGCAAGGTAACCTTCTGGTATTATTATCCAACCTGATTGTATGATCTATCGATTCTTTAGTGGGATAAAACAAAGTCTTCGAAGGGCGTTAGCCATAAGGGACTTCAATAGCTACGAGGAAATCGTTCGATGTGCTCTCAAAGTCGAGATGGATATTGGAGTAACCCATCAGTCATATGGGTTTGATAAGAAGAGGAAAATTCAATTCAAAGGAAAATATAAATAACACACTGAAAAGAAGATGATCCTTCCCTTATGCTCAAAGTGTGGAAAGAAACATGGAAGGAGTTTTATTAAAGGGACAAGTAAATGTTCCAAATGTGGAAAGGAAGGTCATTGGGAATTTGAATGCCGTAATGATGGAAAGAAGATGTCTAATGATGAAATCAATGGATGGGATACACAGAATGACCCTACTAAACTTCAATGTTTCAAGTGCAAGGAGATGAGGGATTATGCCAATCAATTCCCAAATCCAAGGGTTGATGATGATGGTCGACATCAACAAACTCTTAAGGCTAAAGACAACAGAAAGTCACATGCAATTTCTATCAGTGATGTGGAGTATGATAACGATGTGGTGAAAGGTAAACTTACCATCCACTCTAAAGTATCAAATGATTTATTTGATTCTGGATCCACCCACTCCTTTATTTATGATGAATTTTCTAAGGATATCACCATTTTACCTCAACAGTTAGATGTTTAGTTAGCTGTAACAACCCCTAATGGCACAACAGTCGCATCAAAAGTTTATAATTCTTCTGTGATTGAAGTTTGTGGGAAAGTGCTTCCTGCAAATCTTGTGATCCTTCCTATAGTGTAATTTGATGTAATTCTTGGCATGGATTGGCTTTCTCTACATGGAGCTCATATCAATTCCTAAAGAAGGTAAGTCACATTTCATATTCCAGATCAATCTATGATCTTCTATCGATGCATGGATGAACATAACCTTCCAGTGGAAATTTCTTCCATTTTATGGGTATTGATTTCACTAAATGAGGGTTATTTATCTCAAATGGTTGGTGAGAAACTCACGATTAAGAATATTCCCATTGAACGAGAGTTTGATGATGTCTTTCCGAAGGAATTACCAGGTCTTCCATCGAATCGTGAAGTTGAGTTTTCAATAGAACTCGTAACAGATGCTTTTCCTATTTCAAATACACCTTATAGAATGGCCCCAATTGAGTTGCAGGAATTGAAGAAGCAACTCCAAGAGAATCTTGATAAGGGGTTCATACGCCCTAGTGAGTCACCTTGGGGAGCACCTGTTCTGTTTATTAAGAAAAAAGATGGATCAATGAGACTCTGCATTGATTATCGAGAACATAACAAGATCACTATCAAGAACAAATATCCTCTCCCGCGCATTGATGAACTACTTGACCAACTACGCGGAGCTCAATACTTTTCCAAGATTGATCTTTGTTTAGGGTATCATCAATTAAGGGTCAAAAGGGAGGATATACCAAAGATAGGTTTCCGTATAAGGTATGGACACTATGAATTTATAGTGATTCCATTTGGTCTTACTAATGCCCCTTCTATCTTCATGGATCTAATGAATAGAGTCTTTAGAGACTATCTTGATCAATTTGTGGTAGTCTTTATAGATGATATTCTTGTCTATACAAAGAGAAAGGAAGAACATGAAGATCACTTGAGAATTATATTGAAGACCCTGAGAAAGGAGAAGCTTTATGCCAAATTTACCAAGTGTGAATTTTGCCTTCAAAAAGTTTCATTTTTGGGGAACATAATCTCAAAAGAGGGGATATCTGTGGATCCAGCAAAAACAGATGTTATCGAAAGATGGTCGAGACCAACAAAATTAACTGAGATCCGAATTTTTCTTGGTTTGGCTAGATATTATCGACATTTTTTGAAAGATTTTTCACGATTATCTAATCCACTCACCAATTTGACTCGGAAAGGAGTTAAGTTTGTTTGGACGGAGGAATGTGAAGAGAATTTCAAGGAGTTGAAAAGAAGGTTATCCAATGCACCTGTGCTCACACTTCCTTGTAGTGGAGAATGGTTTGTGATCTACAGTTATGCATCCAAGAAGGGTTTGGGGTGTGTTCTTATGAAAAATGATATGGTGATAGCTTATGCCTCACGATAGTTGAAAATACATGAGAAAAATTACCCAACTCATGATTTGGAGTTAGTTGCGGTAATCTTTTCATTAATGATTTGGAGGCATTACCTTTATGGTGAGAGGTGTGATATTTATAACGATCATAAAAGTTTAAAGTATATTTTCACACAAAAGGAGCTGAATATGCACCAAAGAAGATGGTTGGAGCTAATTATGGATTACGACAGCTCAATTCATTACCACTATGGGAAAGCAAACAAGGTGCAGGTGCATTAAGTCGACAAGACCATGCTAGTTTATCCGTGATAAGTATCACAAAAGATCCAATATTTATGGATTTACAAAGGATGGATCTTGGAATTATAATGAAAGGGGAACAATCGTATCTTTCTCAAATGAATGTTAAACCATCTATACATGTGAAGATTAAAGAGGAACAGAAAGAAGATGTCGAGTTACAAAAGAAGGTGAGAAATGTTCTTGAATTTAACCTTGATTGTGATGGGATAATAAGGTTCAGGAATCAGGTTTATGTTCCTCCCATCCCCAAATTAATGAAGGAGCTGCTGTATGAGGCTCATAGTTCTTCATTCTCTATTCATCCTGGAAGCACGAGGATGTATTGGGACCTGAAAGAGTACTTCTGGTGGGCTGGCATGAAAAGAGATGTTGCTGAATATGTCTCTCGATGCTTGGTTTGTCAACAAGTTAAAGCTGAGAGACAGAAGTCTAAGGGGACGTTACAACCATTACCCATAACCGAATGGAAATGGGAAAACATCACTATGGAATTTGTCACAGGACTTCCTAAAACTTCCAATGGCAATAATGCTATCTGGGTCATAGTGGATCATCTTATAAAGTCTGCACACTTCATTGCTATTAGAGGGGATTTTTCTCTCGATCAGCTTGCCGGGATATATGTAAAGGAAGTGGTAAGATTTCATGGAGTACCACTTTCTATTATATCTAATAGGGATCCAAGATTTACCTTGAAGTTCTGGCGAAGTCTTCAGCATACTTTGGATACAGAGTTGAGTTTCACCACTGCTTATCATCCTCAGACAGACGTTCTGTCTGAGAGAACAATTCAAACTCTAGAAGATATGTTGAGAGCTTTCTCTATGGATTTCAATGGTGGTTGGGATAAACACATACCTTTGGTGGAATTTTCTTATAATAAAATATTTAACTCCAGTATTCATATGTCCCCTTATGAAGCTCTCTATGGAATGAAATGCAGGACTCCAACTTGCTGGGATGAAGTTGGGGAAAGAAAACTATTAGGACCCGATCTCGTTGATCAAATGGCTGAAAAGGTCAGATCTATTCAACAACACATAAGAGTAGCTCAGAGTCGAAAAAAAAGTTATGCCGACAACCGAAGAAAAGACCTAGAGTTTAAAGTAGGTGATAAAGTGTTCTTACGAATATCTCCCCGGAAGAGGGTAATGAGATTTGGAACGAAGGGGAAGTTGAGCCCTAGATATATCAGTCCTTTCGAAATACTGGATCGTGTTGGGAAGGTAACTTACCGATTGGTGCTTCCACCGAATCTCTCTAATGTTCACGATGTGTTCCATGTATCTATCCTGAGAAAGTACATACCTGATCCTTCACATGTACTCAGCTCAGAAGTTGTACCGCTGGAGCAGGATCTTTCTTATAAAGAACATCCGATTGTGATTCTGGATCATAGCGAAAAAGTCCTACGAAACAAGACCACTCAATTGGTGAAAGTTTTATGAAGGAACCACCAATTAGAAGAAGCTACATGGGAGCTTGAGGATATGATGAGGGAGAGGTATCCTCATCTGTTTGTTAAAAGTGACGAATTTCAAGGGCGAAATTCATTTTAAGGGGGGTAGAATGTAACACCCGAGAATTTTATGTTATATAAATCATCGAAAGAATCTTTCTCTACACACAACACTTTCTTGGCTTGCTTTACACGAAATCGCAACCTTCCTCGATAGCTTGCGTCGTACGCAATACCGAGTTTCACTAAACAATGATATGCTAATAAAATATTATTAAAACTAGCCGTTATGAAGATTAATAACCACTTTTTTAAATTTTATAAATTTTATTTTTCAAAATGGACTTAATTTTTGGATTCGGAATATTGAAATTATCCTAGGGTGAAAATTTGGTATTTTTCTGAAAACTTTCAATTTTTGATGAATACTGAAACCACTAAGTGGTAATTAAAAAACTGAATTTTTCATAAAACTTAATTTTACCGCTTCTGTGAGTGGAAATTCAAAAATCCGAGAGACATGGTTGATGTGAGTAAGTAAAATGTGGTTCAATGATATGAAAATAATTTTTGGTGAATAGTAACTTTTTATTTTTATTTACCACGGTTAAAAGTAAATAGGGTAATTAAGGGTAAAAATGATATTATTATTACCCTGAAACATGTCCTAATTCTATTGGATAAGTGTAATTCGACCAAAAACAAACTTAGGAATAAAATATGACCATTTAGGCCCACTTGGATTAGATTAGGACATTTATTATTAATTTATTTAAAGAAGGGTTAAAATAGTTAAAATCAATGTTTAATAAGTAAATAATTTTTAATATAAGGTTATATATAAGATAAATTAGACTATATTTATTAATTGGAAATATAAAAATGTTTTCTACATAATGGTATTTTATTTGTAATTTTTAGACATTATATAATTTAATTTATTTATGACACAATGATGATGCGGTAATTATCTTATTAATGAAATATTGATATAATTGATGTTATAAATACCCAAATAAATGTAATTTGAGACTTTTTATGAATTAAAATAATTTTATAGGTTAATATGACATGTTATTATTTATTTAATTATCTTTATTCGAACTAATCAATCTGTTATGATTTTCACAAAAATCAATTACTATATATTGTCATAATTGACATAAAATAGTTTTTAAAACAAATATTATATTATTAATTGTTATTTTATTCCTAAAAATATAAGGTTCGGCCAAATGACTTAGATAAGGTTCTATATATTAATAATAAAAAACATGGGGTTCGTTTGGATTGTTATAGTGAGTTTATTAACCTTATAGTGTAAGAACACAAATGACACGGTAAAAGTAAAATTATTTAACTTAATGTAAAATCTAAATAATAAAGTCACAATAGGATCCTAAACTTGTCTAAATTATATTAGATGAGAGTATTTCGACCTATCCCCACCTTAACATCGAAATAAATCAATTTGGAGCTATTTAAAACCGAATTTGTCTTTATAATAAAATAATATTTTTTTAGTTATTCCAAAGGTGCCCCTCTCCTCCATTATAAAAGGGAACCTCCTCCCTCTCTTTCTCACACCACTTTGAGCCTCCAAGCTCGGCCAAACCCTGAAAAATTCTCCTCTCCACTTTCCTAGAGACATTCTAGAGGTCCTGGTCTTATTCAAAGAACAATTTTAGTGCCCTAAAAGGATGTCTCAAAGAAAGCACTTCAAAGAAGAGGTAATGTCCGCTACCGATTCTTTCATCTTTATTTATTCTTCCACTTATTTTTCTTTATTTGTTTCATTATGAAGTAATAACATCAGTATCACTCATATAATGATATGTTATTATAATTATGAAACAACCCTATTTCACCATCTATCCATCCTACGGAATATGAAATCACTGCACGTGCGTACGTACGGAATACCGTCTCCACGCCGTCGTGTAATCTACTTTCCACCACCACCTTACTTGGATGGGTATAATGGTGTAAATAATGACTATATATGATTTTTTTAAATTGATATTGATTCTGAAATAGTATACATACACTCCAATACAATTCCATGATCATGGGAACGATATCATCGCTCGTGCCTACGTACAGAATACCGTCTCCACGATGTGATGTGACTCGTTCTACATGATCATCTTTTCATAATGATTATATAAATAAATAGAATGAATGAATATGATATATATTACACTAATAACATTCCGTAAATGAGGTATCTATAACCTAAAAGATGAATAAGAATTTATTCGACAAAACACGCATAAGAACAAAAAGTAATAAACACCCGAATAACAAGTTGTAATGAAATATTACTAATAAGAAGCTATGAATATGACCATATATGATATCATAAAAATAATTATGATTCTGGAATAAGTCAATAACATTATTTAAATCATTATACAGGAGGTTCGGACACTTACGAGGCAAATCAGACCTAAGGTAAGAGAAAATATCACAATCTCATTTTTATCCGAGACTGTTTATACTTTGGTATTTACTGGGGTGTATTTTATCATCAAAATCCATGTATCCTATATATTTAATATTTTTTCAATCCAACTAAAATTTTTTAAATCCAATTTTACCCTTCGGTGAGTTTTTAGTAAAAGATATGAAAGGAATCTTTTGTCGTTTTTCATACGAGGTACTTTTTGACTTTTCGGACAAAAGTACGAGAAGAATGATTTTTAACTTATACAGCATGAATGGATTTTTTAAACATATTTCCAAGAATCCTTCTTTACATGTTTTCAAGTTTATTTTTAATCAACTTCATTTAGTTTAAAATTGTATGACATGTTAAGAAAGGAAATAAAATTTGAAGTAGAAAGGATATTTTCCACAAGAATGGAGTTCAAGTGTTTTATCAAAATTATTTTCCATCTATGATAATATAGGGTTCTGTTTCTATCCATACTTTTTCATTGATTTGATTATGTTATGATGGAATTATTTTTATGATGTGTTTTTATCTTATATGGATTATGTTATGATGGCATGATGTTTAAGATTCCCATTTTTATTACATGGGTTATGCAATGATGTATGATTTTTTGATTTTGTGGCACACATAAGAATGGTATCATTATGAGATGGGTGAGACCTATATCTACCTCCAATGCATTGGTTAATGATTTTATATCTCATGAGATAGACATGGCTGGAACGGAAGGTTAAAACGGTTCAGTGAAACAGGACTGAAACGAGGAGTGAACACGGTTCAGAAGTGGACTTTGTCCACTAAGATAGTCTTGGCAATGAGTCTTGATAAAAAAGAAATGATTTTCAATGATTATGTGTGTATGCCACAAAGTTTCATGTTTTAAGTTATGATTATTGGGATTACATTTCACTACTATGATTTATTCCATGTTATGAAATTATGATCTCTTTTGCAGGTTAAGATTTCCAAAAGTTATGTGCTTTTGTATATGATGTGGTTGATATTTCTTTTGTTTACTCTTACTGAGCATTTGAGCTCACCCTTTAGTATGTTTTATTCCCCCAGGTTAGGAAGAAATTTATTAAGTAGAATATGCAAAAAAGGGACTCTAGATATGATGAAATAAATGGGAGGAAAAGTATATGCTTTATGAACCAGTTGTTTATGCTTTCCAGTTTCTAAAGACACTATACCTATACGGTCCTTTCATGGTTTTGTTATATGTTGTAATAAGTGTGCTTCAATTTTGAAGTAATAACAATGTATGTAAATTATGGGTCGTTATACAATATCTCTTATATACCCCATAACCATAACTTCTCTACGCCCCACATCAAATTTTCATTGTTGGAAGAAACTTTATATAAGTACCCATGATCCATCCGATGATCCTGCTCACAAATGAGCATTTATTTTTCAACTTATACATTAACAACCCACTCCTTATTTAAATGAATCACTAAAAACTCACATATAAAATTTACAATTCATTTCCTGGATGACAGAACATGATTTTATTTACAATAGTAAGAACTCTCCCAATGACTGATGCTTCCTAACCATTATATTAAAACAAATATATGCATCAAACAAGTTAGATTGACCTATAACTGGAATATTCAACAACAAAGTAATGCGAATCCTCTCCACCATAATTGAAAAGGATAAAAATAAGGTATGCATAAATATTAAATGTGAATATCTTCAATAAAACAAATTATAATCTAATGTTTAAGAATGGAAAATAGTACCTCAAATAATCTATGTCCATCATTGTCTAAGAAAATCCATAGAATGTCACTGGCCATGTAAAACCCCTATAACTCCCATCCCTTGGAGATGTCCACTACCCCAACCAAAAATTTCATTAGGACAGTAGTGATAAAAAAATTCATATGTTTTTCCTCTAGAAACTCTAACAACATTGTAATTTGTAAATGACAATGGAACCTATTGTTTATGATTAGATCATAGAGGAAACACATAATAAGGTTTCAAATTATTATACAAAAATCCTTATACTAAAAAATAATTATGTTAATAAAATGAAAAAACATATAACATAAATATCTATATAATAATATAAAACCATTTCCATGATCAAAATATATTCCCATGAACTATAAAATCATATGAATTGTGAAGAAGAATGTTGTGTCTGACTCTTAAAATGTCAAATACATGACTTACATGAGAAAAAATATCATATATCCATATATATACTACTAAATAAGTTATAATTAAATCCGTATTAGTAAAAACTGATCCATGATTAAATTTTATCCATCACCTTATCCTTCATAAAAACCTCGTGATATGTCAAATATATAAATGGGGAATAATTGAACTGTGACTCTAGTTATAATTCCTCGATGAAACATCAAGAATGATCATATCCATAAGGAATAATATCATTTTTATAATGGAAAATATTCATGAATGTGACTCTATGATACAATATACTCAATATCGGCTAAATGATATAGAGAAACTCCCATAGTTTCACCTCCTTCCTCATCAAACAAAATAACTAATTACAAAATTGACTATAAATCTTCTCCCATTATATATTTAATTATACGTGATCACTAAAAAATAGAATTTTTGAAAAAATAATGGCCACCAAAATCTAATAGGTCATATCTAGCACCCAAATATTTTAGCTACCTTTAAATAAATATTATATTCAATATTGTGAACAACAAGAAACCTTGTTCTTAAATGAACCTTGAAATAATATTATCTATAAAGTCTAATTGTAAATTTAATATTTTATTTTTATATATTATAAATAAAACATGAATTAAGAAATATATGTAGAAATTATTTACAGAAAGAAAATGATTAATTCGATGTAATTATTTATATTAATCTAATTATTGTTACATGGAAATGAAGAAAAATAAATTCAAATTATGGAATAAGAATACAATATTCATAAAACCGAAAATTATGTTTTTTTATGAATATTTATTTCTAATTTGATATATTTATATAAATTTTAATTAAAAAAGGATTAATTTTTGGAATTATAATTTCAAAATTATCTTAGGGTGATTTTATGATTTTTTTAGAACTAGTTGTTTCTTTGTGTTAATAGAGAAATGATATTGAATTTACAAGAGCTCTCACTTTTATGAAAAGATTATGACATAAGAATAATTTTAATGATTATAAAATTAAATTGAAAGAAAAAAATATTTATTTTAGAATTAATATCATTTACCTTTAATTATAATGTCGTTCTTAGGAAAATATTCATAACATTTTTTAAATATAAGTAATGCTTTTCATTAGATAATAATATGTTTTAGTTCTTATTTTTTTATCATGTTTTGAAGATGTTTTTTAGTTTTAGTTCAGATTTAAATAAATATATTTACATTATTATTTAAAACAAGCATATTAATTCCATTTTAATCAATATTATACAATTGTTTTCATTTAAAAAAAGTTTAATCATTAATTTTTTTTTCAAAAAAATAGTTTTCGTAGAATGTTATGAACATATTTTAAAAGTTACTTTTTCAAAATATATAATTTAAATCGGGAAAATGTTTGTCCATATTTATAGTCACCATAATTAATTTAACATAATATGTTCTATGTTGTTCATAATTAATTCAAAAAGCAGTAATAAATTTTTACCATAGTTAATGTTAAAAGGGTTTACTGGGGGTTAGTCTATGAGGTGAAAATTAAATATCTACCGAATATTTTTTAAATCATATTGTTTAATGGTATTTTCACCCTATAATATCATTACTTATAATTCCTGGACATTTTTTTCATCTTTAAAAATAACATGAATTTATATCGTTTTAATCAATTACGTATTTTTATGATGCCCCTACCCTCACATATAATTGGGAGCCTCTTATCCACCATTATTAACAATCATTGAGACCTCTAGATTGTCCAATAATTACACAAAATATTTCTTATAATTCATTCCATTATTAGCGGGCATTGTTTATTTCCATAAGACCATCATACTAATGATTAATGTTTGAGCCAAAGGATGTCTCTCAATGAAGAGGTTATCAGCATACCCAACTCATTCAATGTTTATTTATTATTTGAGTTCCTACTAATATATATTATCAATCATTAAATAATTACAATAGTATAATAAACATAAAAATAATTTTATTATTCATTAATTTTCCACCTCATACCATTCAAATGGTAAATAAAAGTGTCACTCATGCGTATGTGTACACTACCACCTCCATGTAATGAAATGTTTTTTTTCCACACAACCCGAAATTGATGGGTATAATTATTTATTTAATAATTAAAAATTATAATCATGTTATAACTATTTTTATAAAACTATTAAATATTATTTTTTATTATTTCATTATTTTTTTAAGAAATATTATATTGTGTTCATTTGTATATACAGACTAAAATTCCCATGAATGGTTAAATTCATTTTTCTATATCGTACTTGTATGTGTGGTTATAAATATTTATATAATGAATATATTTTATTATTAAAAATGATAAAATTATGGATATTATGAAACTATAATCAAGAATAAATTTCATATATTCCTAATCAAAGCATCCTTTAAAAATAATGTAGTTAACATGAAAAATCATAATGATGATAATGAAATTTATTAATAAAATAATGATAATATTTTTTTGTTAATCCATTTATGGTAATATATGTGTGAATATGATTCTATTATAGAATTATAATAATTTTAGATTAATCATATATGAGTTAAAAATAACATATGAAATCAATTGGGCCTGAGGTATAGGTTTATTGTCCCACTTTATTTTTTCAGAAACATATACCCTATTTAACTCCTATTTCATTAATTTTGTTCATAAAATCACCCTTTGATATGTTATATTATCAATTAGTTTATATTCAATTTATTAATTTTTTTTGTTTTTGATATTTTTCATGGGGATTGTGATACAAATGGTATTAAAGTGGTGTTGTTTTTAAATTACAATCTAGCATTTTACAAAAATAGTTTGTGACTAAATTTAGAATGGTGAAATTATATGATCTATCTCTGAAAATGATTATTAATTTTTAAAAAATATTTTTAATTACATAAATTAATTTTTTTTCTTTTAATTTACCTCCACATATGTACACATAATTTATAAATAATGTTTTAAACGAAAATTGGAATTATTCTTCAATGGGGATAAGAATATTTTTTATTCGTGTAAATATTTTAGGTAAATGTATTTAAAACCATTCATAACACTATCTAATGATTCCATAAATTTATTTTTACCCATTTTTAATTTTTTATAAAAATCTCTATTGTGGATATTTTTTTCATTTCACAAAGGATATACTTTTAACTAATTTTTTGAATGTAATTATTATACTAATGATTACTACACATGTGACTATTCCTAATATAATGACTAATACTTTCCTTGAATATTCAATAATAAATTTATGTTCTTATTTTCAATGAAATTTCTGTTCCAAATATTCTCTATATTATTTAAATTGTATATAATTAATTTCAAATGAATATCATATTTTTCACAAAATGTAGTATAATGATATTTTAAAAGTATATTTATATATATAAAAATTCATTTGATAAATCTTATAATTTAATGGTGATAGAATCTAATGATAACATACATTATATTACTATAGATTTTTTATGATAATGTTGATTAAATGATTGACTGCAGAAACTATTAACATTTTGTTTGGTAGTTTTCCAATATGAATGTTTATATTTACTATGAATTGAATTGTTATTTATTTCATTTATATGATGAATTAATTGGACATAGTATGTGATGTGTTGGAACCAATATATACCATCGATGTATTATATGTATCCTGACAAAAAATAGTCTGGGTATTTGGTGTATGACTTCATTATTTTCATATGATGTCCTATTACAAGGGCTTGACGGTAATATTAAGATGTATTTCATTATATATTATCTCATTGTATAACTAGTAACTGTTATACATTTTATTATTTTTTATTTTATCTCATCATTAAATATATACTTCTTCAATTATATTAATTATATTTAACATGTTATTATTATTTTTATATACCATCATATGCATGATATGTTTATTATATAAAAGCATCTAATCTCACGAGTTACTATTATTTCCTTTCTTTAAGATACCAAAAATGGGTGGATAAATTATTTCAGGGATATAATTAAAAAATAGTAATAATATGATGATAATTTTAATATTTATTTCAGGGTAATACGTTCAGTTTTACAATAGAGGATTTATGTAATCTCTCGATACTACTATACTATTCGATCCTTCTGGATATAGTCCCATGTTTCTTGTGTCAATGTGTTAAAACTAAAAAAATATCCGTGTTACTGGAATCAGAGTATAATAGATTGTATTATTGTAAGTTTAGTATATAAATTTGGAACTAGATTTATGAAAACATAGATTATGAAACATAAAATTATTCCATAATCTAGATCTATGTTTAATTATATGATAATTTTATGAAGTTTTGGTAAGGTATAAAATGTGTGGATTCATCGCGATGAAACATCTATTTGGAAATAGAATGTTGATGAGAATGTGAAATACATAAACATTAGAGTAAACACATTGAAATTTTTTGGTTTAGTATCAAATATATCGTCACATGGTGAATTCTATGGGGGATTAAAAAAGCACACTTTGATAGACCCTCCCTGGTGATATACTTTGTTTTATTCACACAATATTTATGAACCAAAAAAGATATTTGATAATATTTTATAGATTTTATGCGAACCCCCAAGATATAAAGAATAAAATTATAAGATTAATAAGGCCTAAAATTTTAATTAATATTAGGTATTGTAGTTTATTTTAAATTATATACTATCATTTAATTATTTTATCAATAATACTGTATTATAATTTTTAAAATTTTTCATAATGAAAAAAATGGGAAATGTTTCTACATGCTTAAAAAATATAGTGATTTTCCTCATTTGTAATTCAATAAATCTTATGTTGGATATGAACATATTATGTGTATATTAAAAATGGTGACTGGTTGTAAACAATACCCTTTCCTATAAATAAAAAACCACTACTTCATATAGTGATTAATTAATGTTTAACTATTTCATGCGTCAGAAACCCCCTTCCTGTAATAAAACCTATAATATATTAATATATTAACAATAGATGATGTCACTTGAAAAAATATTTCTAGATTTTATAGGTTATTAAAGGGATATGTTTATTATATAATTGTATTGTTTAAAGGATTATACAGATCAACATTGGTTATGGATTTAAAATATAGAGGATAAAGATATATAGATAATGTTATTATATATTATTCATATATTTTCTCATGAGAAACACATTTAATTGGAAAATAATTCATTAAATCTATGATATAAGGAAATGGATGGTGTTGTAGAGTACGATGAAAATTTTCCAGATTATCAAGGCATGATATAGACTATGTACATAATCTAGAATGTATTATTCATCCTTTATTTAATCAGATCAAGCTTAGATATTCAGGGGAACTAGGATCCCCAATTTATACAACATAATATGATATGTCATTATAACTCCTACCCAAGAAACATTATATAATATTTAGATTTATTCATGAAATTAAATTTTATCACATTGAGGATCATTTCAAGATTATAGTTTTAATTAATAAGTCCATAAATAAAACATATCCAAACCATAAATTACAAATTGGAAACATCAAAATATTATCTTTTTCCTATAGTCTAAAACTATTAAAATAAATCATGAAATGTTTTAAGAAAAGTATTAATAAATTTCAAAATAAATTTTTTCAATCCCTTAGTCATCCTTATATCTTGTGAATAATATTAAAAACAAGGGATGATCATGAAAAACATAGTAATGGATATAAAATGAAGAAACTTTTTAGTGTATTTATAAACATTAAAACTCATTATGTACCCTTACCTGAAAACATAACCTCTTAATATAAAACGGTAAATATAGTCCTTATTAAATATCATTTATTTTGCCTTTTAAAAAACAAATTATTTCTTGAATTTTTTTAAAAACATAGATAATTCAAGTAGGTACCTTGGTGAATCATCATATTTAACTATTATAGAAACCTTACAAAACACATATAGATTGGAATTACTATATGGCCTAATTACAAAATAATTCTCTTGAAAATATAATCATTAACAATGTATTAGAGATCTACAATGGGGATAGACATTCATATAATCTATACTGAGCTCACCTGTGAGCTATAATGGGGATTAATCCTTCATATAAACTATATCGAGATCACTCATTTCTCATGAGAAATAATGGGGCTCCACCTTTTGTATAAGATATATCAGGCTCCCCAGTGTGCTATAATGGGGATTAACCCTCCATATATGCTGTCTTGTGCCAACTAATTTCGTATTACACCCATTACCATATCAATAGTAATAAAATATAATTATAAAATCTTTTATAATATATTTTTAAATTCATATAAATAAATATTAGAATAAAAATAAAAATTTCATTTGAGAACCGATTTTCAATCCACAAAAACCCATTTCTTTAAAAACCCATTTTCAATACCAAAATAAAAATAATAATAGGAAATAAGGGGTTTTCATTTATGAAAACTTGTAAGATTATAATGGATCCAAGAATCAAATAACAGTCATGAATACATTAATGGTAATTCATACTATTAAATTATAGCATTTCATTTTCCATTTTTTAAAATGTTCCCCTAATAACATTTAAATTTTTTTAAAACCTTTTAATAAAATTTAAATTAGACATAAAATTTACTTTATAATCCCTTTATTTCAGAATAAATATATTTGTAAAATAATTTCATCAATATTGACATGGATAATTTTTTTTGAAAATTATATCTATAAACATTTAAATTTTCCCATTACTCTTTGTATGTTTAAATCAAAATTCCTATGAAATATTATCATTTAACAAAATATTTACATCGGAATACATAATATATGGATATATAATATAAATGAGGATTTATATACACCATATAAAATAATAAACATTTATATCACAAAGAAATTCCTTAATGAATGGATATTGTGATAAAATATCCTACCTTGAGTTTGATATGTTATGTGTTCCTTTATCTTCTTATTTTTTATAAAAATCTTTTCTAGAAAGAAAATGTGATTTATTGGTTATATTTCACCTCAAAGGGAAGACTCTTGAGTGAAGGGATGGATGTTGGTAGGTTGTATGGGAAAGAGATGGATGAGCCAAAGTTGTTTGAAATGTGTAGATAAATTATAAGTGTGGTTGCCTTTTTATTGTGGATGAGGAGTGGCATTCTTGTTAATTTTTTATAAGGGAATTCCACCCTCATTATTCCATGTCCAGTTACTTCAAAAATGGTCCAAATTTGATAAAATGGAAGATATAATAGAAATAACATCATATAATGTATTTTTTAATGTTTTTAGGCTATTCTGTCTTTTATGTTTATGGTTTAGTGCACCTTAATATAATTTTCCTCAAATTATCTATAATTAAATTTAATTACTTTCACTAATTCTTTTGTCAAAAATTTATTTTAGATTTCTAAAAATGTTAAATTATGTTTATTGAAAATATTGAATTCAATTATCCAAATTATAATCACGAAATTGGAATAAATTAATTGAATTTTATTCTCATAGAAGGGATGAAAAAACTGGATTTTAATGTAAAAATGTAAACATGATTGTAATGTTTTTATATCAAAATTAAATTTTAAATTGTTTTCAATTACATAAATTTTTTCAACTAATATAAATTGTTCTAATTATACTTTCAGAAGAAAAATATAAAAAATTTAATTATATAAATTAATTTTATAAAAAATCAGTCTTGAACAAAATTTTTGTATTATTCACTATTAATTAAAATATAAATACAACTAGAAAAATACTAAAAAACAAAAAAATTAAATTTTCATAGTTCTCATTCACAAACTATGTTTATTTTTTCATTTTAATATAATATAATTTTTAAAAATTATATTCATATTGGGTTCACCATTAAAACGTGTAAAACCCAACTTTTAAAAACATAGATCTTTTTATGATAAAAATTGGAATTATTTTTATATTAATCATATAAAATTTATATGATGAATGTAAAAAAACAATAAATTTTTTTAAAAATAATAAATTATTCTTTTATTCATTCCCTTGAATACAATAGCTGGGCGATAACAACCACTGAAAATAATACTATTAACTATATATTATTGTTCATTATATCTCAGTCTTGTGTGGAACAAATGAATTTACGGAAACTTATTATTGTATGTCATGTAAGCTATTAGAAATATTATCCATTTTATGGTAAAATTATTTTTTAATTCAAAAATATTAATAAATATGAAAAATAAATATTGTATCATTACATAGGATGATACATCCTTCCAACCATTTGGAAATAATATCTTCACAATGTTATTAACTTATAAAATAAGTGGGAATATTTTTTAATAATATAATCTTCACATTCCCTTGTTTCCGCTTAAACCATATAGGCTTTCATAAAAACCATAACCTGATGAATCACGTTATTCAGGAACACTTGTTATCCGTCGTCCTGAGCCTGAACAACTAGTTATTTAAAAGAAATATTATATTCTAGCTAAAGAACTTTAGAGCTCAAAAAATGATTTCAATCTAGTACATACATCCTTAACAAATAAAGTTGAAATAATTGTCACACATGCTCTAAAAAATATTAGTGATTTTACCATGAGTAGCACAATGGCTGGCCTAGGTCGTCTCACCAAGAGGTAGTAATTGAAATGACTTTTTAAAGGTATTTTTAAAATAAATTAAAATAGTAAAAACACACTACTTAAAATGAGTTTGGATTTTATTATTTATAAGACTATAAGAATTATATCAGAATAATATTTTAAACTTTTGATTCTTTTGGTTTTTGAAATGAGATTATGGAATCGTTATGAGAATTTTTTTTATAAAATAGTTTCAAAAATCATAATCGATCAAACTCAAACTCGTAACTAAATTATTTATCATTGTGATTTAAATTAAAATACACTTAATTATTATCCCCTAACAAGTTAACCTATGAACCATATGATAAATAACTAAACCATTAAGATGAAATTAATTAAACCTTAGTCTAGCTTTAGTACATGCAATTATATCACCATCCATTGATTGATTTCATAAGGATATATTTCGGTTGGTGGTGGGATTTGGCACATAACCACTCTATAAGTGAGTATGAATTGAGGTTAGGTATTGTATTTGAAATCTACAAATTTTTATTCTGTGGTTTGGTTTTAATGATTAAGTTTGCGCTCTAATAATTTAAAAAAATTCTCGACCTTACATGTCATTGGGTAAATTGTTCATGTGCTTGGTGAGTTTATTATAATTTTAAAAACTATATTAATAGATCATATTTTGGGTATTAATGTATCTTAATGATTCAAAATAAATAAATTATGGAGGTAAGAGGTTGATTGATTACAAAGAAAACTACTCTTCCCGGGGTGGCATAGTCATCATAGAAACGAATTGCATTTGCAAATATTTATAAAGGGTATAACCCAATATCATTTCTAGTCATTGATTTCCAGCCCAAAAAGATTGATTAATATAAGGATAAAATTGATGTTAATAGAAAAAATTGAAGATAAACTAAGAGTTTTTTGAAAGTACAACAACATTAAAAAAGGAAGAGGAAAAGAAGAGCATTTTGGAAGATATCCAAGATTGGTAGATTCCCTTATCCAATTGTGGATTGAAAATCAATGGAACCCCTTGTCTAAGTATCCCAATATCCTGATTCACATACAAACCCTTTCAATTGATAAAATTTTAATTTATAGAGTGCAGGTGTGTCTAGGTTTTAATTTGGTTTCAAGTGTGAATGGGAAAATTAGTGAAAATAGATTAGTCAACATTTCATGACTTGTTAATCCAAAAAGTCCTATTAACCGAATATCCATATATAAAAATAATTTGTGGGAAATTTGGCTCTATATGTTATCTCACATTTTGGGCCCCATCCAGGCATAGATGAAGAAATTATGGCCCAAATAATAAAGTGATTTCCAATCTAGAGAATACATCTCAACTTTGCTTTCATTGACAATTAAATCTAATCCAATGCATGATATAGCTCATATGTTCGGAATTAAAGTTGTGTCCCATTAAATGAGGAACAAATTTACAATTTTTTAAATAATTATGTTAAAAATATTTATATTCAAAACAATAAAGTTAATTTGTAATGTGTACAACTACTATTTTCATAAAATTTTAAAAAGAATGATTTAATCCCAAATATTTTATAAATAAATATATTTAAAAAAAAGTGAGGAAATTTTACATTTATTATCAATAAAATATTCAAAAAATATTTGTTTTGTCAACTAACCCATTCATACACTTTGGCACTCGTGGGAAAAATCTCATATCATTTATTTGAAAAAAAATTGTGAAAAAATATGCATGTTGATATTTCTCAATCCACTGTAGAAATTTAAGAAAAATATGTATCCCATAAATAGTCAATATCAATAAATTTTAAATTAATTGTCTCATAAATTTTTTCAAAACAAAATATAGTGATATTAATAACACTAATTATTGTGAAACATGTCAAGGTTCTACCATGCCACAAATTCTCTATGTCTGTGTGTGCCAACCATTCCAATATCAAAAATCCACCCTTTATTCTGTACATTTTAGTAAATTAGAATGATTTTTCAAACCTGGTTTAATTCACCAAACCTGTTTAACATTCATTTTCAATCAGATTTTATGACCCACTCAAATAATATTTCCAAAAAGTCAAACCTTAATCTCTTGACTTAGATATACCCATGTGTTTTATATATCTTCTCTCCCATTATTTATTATTTTATTAAATGTTTCACTTGGAACAAAACAGACACTTATCTCTAAACCCGTGTTTGATATCTTCAGAAAAATAATTGTAATATTTATAACAAGATCAAATGTCGAGGAAGAGTGGTTTTTGACCCTACTAAGCTAGGAAATTTGTTTTTTTTATTTTTTTTATTTTTTATGGTTTAAAAGAGTTAGATAACATGTACATATTCATAAGTCAAATTAGTACAATAATGAATCCGACCTGAAGATAAAAGAATGTATTGATCAACCATTGAATATTTTCAACTAACTTGACTACACAATCAGTTGAGTAGGAAAAAATTCACAAGCCATGGTAGAGTGAGAATTTTTGTGGAGAAATAATTGAAACAATTTACATTAAAAAATATCACAAATAATTATGTCAAAAAATAAATTATTTTATAATGACACAAGAAATACTATCATCGATGACTTAAATTTTTATAAAAATCAACCTTGGATGATGAAATATTACTCAAGCTTATTATTCAACCTATAACTTTTGAAAAAAAAATCATTTTCCATATATTCCAAATTAAAATGTTACATGATATCTTGGTTTTTTGAAGTATATATTTATTCTTCTTCAAAAGTTTAACATAAAACATAATTGAAAATACCCAAAAACAAAAAATTAAAGTCATAAATACCTACCCCAAAAATTTTTCCTCTCCCCCATACATAAAATTCTATATTTTCCACAATGGGAACTTATGAATTGATATCTGCACATAAAATATAGAATTTTAAATAGGAAAAATAATTTAAAGGTGAAATAGATAGGAGTAGAATGATAATATCATGTGATGATGGGGTTATGCAGTGTGATGAAATCCCCTACATTAGTATAATGTCACTCAATGTATTTGTTCAATCGTTTCCCATTGACGGTAATGATCCGTCCAATTTCTTCTTGTGTGATCTCCACTTCACCTTACAGAAAAACATTATATACAGTATAAGGACGTAACTATCAGGAATGAAACTTACCTCGAAACAGCTTCAGTTGTGAACTATAGAGAAGTACTTTCTCTCCAACATGAAACTCACTTTGTTGGATCATTCAATCAATAGATTATTTTGAACATTCCTTGTAGATACTTGAGATATAATATGATGAAAATAAAATCTCTTGAATCTTTTTAATTTGAATCATCACTTGGATTCTATCTTGGTCAAATCTAGGTACCATTTAATTATAGCCCAATAATCCTGATGCATGACATTCACAGGGAGATTTCCCAAAAACAATCTTATATAGGGACATATTGATGGGTATCTTATATGCAATCCTATAAGACCATAGCATATCATTATAGGGATTTGTACATTCCTTCCTATTAATCTACAGGATTTTCTCCAAAATATTCAACTCATGATTTGAAACCTTATCCATGCCATTTTTTTGGCCATGGTATAATGTTTATGTTTTTTGTTGAAACCCATACTTTTTGAGGAGGGAAAAAATCATGATGGTAGAAGTCTATCCCTCGGTCAATGATGATGGCCTTTGATACACCAAACCAACAAAAAAAAATTGTATTGACAAAGTCCACTAGAGAATGAGAATCATTAGTCTTAGTGGTCTTAGCCTCCACCTAATTACTCACATAATCAATAGAAACCAAAATATAAAAAACTAAATGAACTAAAAAAGGTCCCATAAAATTGATGTCCAGTACATCAAAAATATCACTGAAAAATATTTGGTGTTGGGGAATCTCATGTCTTTAAGAAATGTTCCAAGTGTGTTGGATATGTATGCATGACTTACAGAACACATGTGCATCATGGAATAAGCTAGGAAGATATAATCCAATGTCTAAGACGTTCCTTGTTATTCGTTGGGGTTCAAAGTTTCCTACTCAAGAATGTGTATGGTAGAAATGTAGAATAGACTCACACTCATGATTAGGAACACACCTCCGAATAACATGATTACTACACAAGTTCCATAGGTATGCATTATCCAAAACATCAAATCATGACTCACTCTTAACCTTTTGGACTTGATGTTTCATTAAATTTGTAGGAATTTTTGAGGAAAAAATGTCTTTAACAAAATCAACATACCATGTATGCATACCTGAGATGGAATAAAGATTTTCATTGGGGAATGTTTGTCAATGTGGTGCATTTTCCAAGGTTTTATACTCTAATGGGTGATTAATCCTTCTAATTTGATCAACCATGAGGTTTTCTAAACCCTTCATACCCATTATCTCAATATTTAATTATTTAAGAATAAACAACCTTCGGATTAGGAGGGGGTTCACATCTGTCTTCCTTAAGAGGTACCTCATAGATGTCTTGTCAGAAAAAACTACTACATTAGATCCCAATAAATATGAATTTAATTTATCTAATGAAAATTTAATATCATGAAACACTATTTCTATGTTTGTGATGTTTGATTGGGTTATATCCAATGTCTTTGATGAATAGGTAAGTACATGTTAATTTCCTTCTAGCCTTTGACATAGGAAAATTGTAACCGCAAAGTTAGAATCTTCAAACATAATATCAAAATGAAACTCCCTCCATGGGGGATTTATAATCAGGGGAGTGGTAAGAAACTTCATTAGTTCATCAAAGTAATTCCTTCAAGAATCATCAAACAAAAAATCAGAATCCTTTTGAAGAAATCCTGACATAGAAAGAGAAATCTTAATAAAATATATGATAAAGAACTGATAAAATCTTGCATTCACTAAGAAATATATAACATCATGAAGTCGTGAAGGATTGTTTAAGGATGAAATAATATCTACTTAAGATTTATCAACCACTATCCCATGTTTTGAGACTAGATTCCCTAAGACAATCACATTCTCTACCATGAAATGGAACTTCTAAACGATCAAGACTAAATTTTTCCCTATAAAACGATTCAAAACCCTTCCCAAACTAGAGATACAATCATTAAATGAAGACCTATACACTGTAAATAATCCCTAAATACATTCATGTAGATCTCAATGAAATCTGAACAAATACTCACCATGCATCTCTGGAAGGTACCTGGGACATTGCAAAGTCAAAATGGAATCCCTTGGTAGGAAAATGTACCGAACGTACAAGTGAATAATTTCTTCTCACGATCCTCCAGAGAAATAAGAACCTTAAAATAAATAAAAAACCCATCCATGAATAAATATTTTTTTGTTTTCCTAGCCATTCTATCAAGTATTGATCAATAAATGGGAGGGGAAATAGTCCTTTTGTAATTACTAATTTGGTTTCTTATAATCAATACACACATGCCAACTCTTTTATAATATCATTGGAACTAAATACTATTTATCATTTTTAACAATAGTAACACCACTTTTCATAAGAACAAGCTGAATAGTACTCACCCTCTTGGAATCTAAAATGGGTTAAATTATACATGCCTTTAGAAAATTATGAACTTCATTTTTAATAAATTATAAAAGTATTGGATTTTGTCTCCTTTGTGGATGTCTCACTGGTTTATAACCATCCTCTTATAGAATTCAATGCATGAAAATGGATGGGTAATACCATATATTGCAACCAAAGTCCATTCAATTTCCTTGACATTCTCCCTCAAAAGATTAAAAAAAGTCATGTTCAAAAGGGTTACTTTTAGCAGTGATAACATGTAATTTATCACCACTTAATGGTATGAGTATTTTAGATTTGGAGGTAATGGATTGAGTTCCAAAGTAGGGGGTGATGTATGGGAGGTGAAATTAGAGGAACTAAAATATGTTCATAATGAACATTAGTATCAGAATATACATCATCAAAACAAAAGAATAAAAGCATCAAACCCTACAACATAATCAACATCAATATCATAATCAGAGTTCACATGATCAAAGTAAAATTATGAATCCATTTTAAAATCAAATATAAGAGAGGGTTTTTCATTAGGAACTAGTGTGAAAGTTCTCTTAGACATCGAACTAGAACCAATGCTGAAAATTTCCCTAAGCATATGATAATAAAATTTAATGGGGTTTATAATTTTTGTTTCAAATGGGTGATAACAAAAATAGAATGGTCCTCTAAGGTGTACTTTATAGAGTCCATAACATTTAGTATCTCAACATCATCTCCAAACTCAATCTAACGTATACCCTAATGAACATTTATGAGAGTTTATGTAGTTTACAATAAGGGTTTACCTATGATATTGGGAGCATGAGAACATACCTTATCATCTTCCATGTTAAGAACCTAGAAATAAGTTGGAAAGATAATTTCTCCTACCTTAAGAAGTACATCATCAAGGTCTCTGGATGGATATGTTGTTTCCCTGTTCAAAAACTTCACCCATACTCCCATCATCTTCAACTCACCAACCTAAAAATAAGAGAATACCGAGTGAGACCTCAAATATATGGAAGCTTATAAATTATATTAATCATCAGAAATGTGTAACTCCCTTATGGTGCGGGGTATGGTTATTGTTTTAGGATCCATTAACTTTTTGGACTTACAAGATTTGGTGTAATAAGTGACGTATTATTCCTTCCATGATTAATCATCCAATTTCACTTAAGCCCTCTTCGATTTGTGGAATGTTCTTCTAAATACCACCATTCCTTGTATCTGATTAATGTATTCAAAAAGGGGGATTCTTATTTACACACACATGAATGATTCCCATTCCTCTTTTTAAATTGCCTCTTCATCCATCTTACTAGTTTTTTCCACTATATTTGGAAATGGAAGTGTTCTTGGAAGAACATCATCAATATTTTTCATACATTTTTCTCTCTAGTTGGGATTCTCATCAGTTGCTCATGAATGGGGCTTCTCTGGAGAGTAGCTGAATCCTGATGGAATGATAGGTGCATATATATCGGTTTTTTTCATACCACTTCTAAATATTATTACACTAACCTTCCACTTGGCATTTTGAGTAGTATGGGAAGGAATACATATAGAGTTTCTACATAACAATTCATGGAGGGTGGTCGAAATCTGGAACATTTGATTCTTCAACTCTCTCAACTCAGAATAACGACTCTTCACCTCATTATGTTGATTAAGAAAAATTGGTTTCAAATGATCATATGTATTATAATCTACCTTGGGTGAGGGATTCCCTTTTTATTGTCTTGATGATTCTTGGGCTTCAAATCTCCTTTAGGATTATTGCAAACCCTTATGGTAAGGCAAAGGCTGCTGGAAATTATATTGAGAAAGGAAATGTATTTTTGTCCATAGATATCGCTCTTCTCTGATAGATACTTCCACCTTTAGTTGTATGTTGATTAAAAGTACTCATAATTTTTTTGGGGTTGTTTTTGTTGTTTCTTCTAACATGGCCTCCCAGGTACTATTATTCTGCAATCCTTTGTCTCTTTTAGTTAGGGAAAACAGTACCATCCCAGGTAAATAAATAATAAGATATTTTCATATTTATTAAATTTTATGATTTAAATATAAATTTTAATTTAAAAGGAGATGATATGTTCTATGGCGTACCCAATACGCAACAACGGGTTTCATTGAAATTTTATGTTGCACCCAATAGTGAGTCATACTGAAAAATAATAATATAATATTATTTTAAAAGGTAGTCAATTACTAGCCATTGTATTGGGAGGAATGAATATAACTAAATACAATATAATTATACATTCTTGTTAAATTTTTATTCATTTATCCAATAAATTTTAGAGGCTTAAAATAATAAAAATCCAAATTTTAATCATAAATACTCTACAATCCTGTAAAAAAAGTTGATTTAATGCCTTTTGATGGTGAAACCTCATTAAATATAGTTTTGATCCCTTTTATATGTTCTATTTACGTATATAAAAGTCTTATTTAGAATCGGGACATCATTATTTAATTTGTGTAAATTTTTGGTATTTTTCTGATAAAATTTATTTTAAATGAAAAGTTTAAAATACTATATTTTAATTCAAAAAATTCTTTTAATATACCTTATTTATATGTTTATATTATCTTTTTAATTGGTTTTAATGTTTAATTAGATTATATTTTTATCATTTAATCCAATGTTGGTCATTGGAAGAAATTTCAGTTTGAAATTGGAAAAAAACAAGTGTGAGTATTTTGATAGTTATTATATATTAATAACACGGGTTTTGTTTGGACAACAAGAATTAATATTAAATTAATTAGCCCAAAATATATGTTTTAAATTTAGTAAAATAAAAATCATTTTGAAACTGATAATATCAAATATATCTTAGGCTTAATTTTTGGTATTTTTTAGAAAAAAAATCATTTTTTGATGAATTGTGAAAACACTGAGTAGTAGTTAAAAAGATGACTTTTTCATTTAAATGAAATTTTACCACTTTTTAAATTTATTTCAAAAAACATATAAACATGGTTTTTATAATAATGTAAAATGTGGTTCAATGATATAAAAATAATTTTAGGTGAATAGTATGTTTTGACTTTTATTTAACACATTTAAAGGATAATAGGGTAATTCAAGGTAAAAACAAAGTTATATTAAAATAAATTTACCTAAACATTTGTATTAACCTTATTGGACGAGTAATGGACACCAAAGATAATCCACGGGTGATATTTTTGGCCATTCAAAGCGCCTTGGGTAAGATATGACATTAATTAGTTTTTTTTAAAGAAAAAAATAAAAATATCATAAACATGTATTGTTTTGCTAAAAAAAATTTATTGTGGGGTTATATAATTGATAAAAATTACAATAAATATTAATAGAAATATAATTTTATTTCCTATATAATGGTATTTTATTTATAATTTCTAAACATCATATAAATAAAATTATTTACGATACAATAATGATGTAGTGTTTAACTCATTAATGAATGATTTAAATAAATAAGATTATAAAATTTAAACAAATATATAAAACCTATTCAATTAATATTGGTTGATTTTGTTTCGATCATAATTCATCTTATATATTAATATAATGAGTTTTGGGATTTTAAAAACCGAATATTATTATATAATAAATTAATATTTTCATACTTTTTTAACGATCCCCTCCTCCCCCTTATAAAAAGCCATCAACTCCCCAATACTCACACCTATCAAGCCCTTTGGATCATCCCAACACTCCCTAAATAATCTCCATACATCCCTCTATTCCTCTTATAAGGCTTACCGAATGTGAAGATCACATCACGAAATCCTAGTGGTTCAAACAAATGGGAGTTACCCGATTTGAAGTAAATGTCTTCCCTTAAGTTTCTATTTTTTATTTTACTTCTCCAACCCCCTAAAATATTTTTATTCATTTCTATTATTACAACAAAATTATCCTTAATTTACTAGGTTTTTTTATGAGAAGGACTCGAACTACACTTACAAACACCTCCATCTAATGGGTGAAGAACATACTATTTTTGTGGATGACGAACTACTGCATCACGAAACGATGATTGTTCGATTATCTCCTACCACCACTTATGGTGGAATTTAATATGAAAATATATTTATATATGATATAAATTATGTTATTGTTTGATTTTTCCTTATTTTTTCTAATATATTTCATAGCATTATGGTTTCGATAATGGGTAAACATGACAATTTCATTTGAGGAAGTGTAGACTACCACCCTCTCAAAGTGATATGACTCTTTCATACCATACATTGAACCTATAATGAATAGTGTTAATGAACATACATAATGTATATAAAATTTTATATTGTAATATAATTATTACATACCTATGTATCATTGAGTTTTTATTCCATTAAAATATGAAATAGAATTGAAAGTAGCGTTCACGCGTATGTACAACTTACCATATCCATGAATAGTGCATTTCATTTCTTATCTCCAAATGTTATGTACTGTTATAAATACATATATATAGAGGAAATTTATGATATATTTGATATATAAATCATTATTATCATTTTGGAGATAATGTACTTTGTACCACATGGACAACAAGTAATTATAAGAAGTTCATTTTTGACTCTAGTACCAAAGATCGACAAAATGACCTTTATTAACTTAAATAATTTTGTAATGTTTATAAAATTGTATTAAGTGATATAAATAAAATAAGGTAAATAAAAAAAGTTTTTGAATCCAATAAAAATTAATATTATTTATTATTCAGGAGATTAAACAACGAACAAGTCAAGTCGGACACGAGGTAAGGGAATTCGTCTCAATCTCCATTCATTTAGGGAGATTTTTTTATACACAATATTCTATAATATGGTGAATATACACCTTTGAATTTTAATTTCATCCCATGGGTATCTTTTTTTTCTATGATGTTTTTTAGTAAATTAAAAAGGAATATCTTTAACATTTATGGTGACAACAACATCTCCATCACCGTAATCGTTATTTATATTCCTCTATAAGCCTTATTGTTTCTAAAAGTAAAAGAAATACCTTATTATATATTTGGGTGTTTTGGTATTGAAAATGGTTTTTGAATGGATTGATATTTTTAATATCTTTTAATGATTTCTTGTCATTGAAAATTAATTGTTATTAGTGAAATGTTTATATTTGTAATATTTTAAGTGTAATGATTTTATAATGGTACATGGACATTTGACAAGAGGTTATGTGATAAAGAAAATGACTGGTGGTTCAGTGATAAACCAATATGGGTGGTTACATTATAACCTCCAATGCATCATGTATATAAGTCTACTATATGGCTATTCTATTTAGTAATATGTGTGGAAGTCGACCGTATGGTTATTCCATTTAAGTATGTTTATGTCCCGTGTTACCTTTATATGTTATGTGTTTTTTCTATGGGTTTTATGGTAATATTTTGGTTACAAAATGGTAAGAAATGATCTTTTATTCAGTGAAGAGTATTTAATACTTCATAAATTTGAAAATTATTACTTATGATATGTTATTTATGGATTACTTGTTGTTTTGAAAAACTAATAGTTTTCCTTCTCACGGTATCTCTTACTAAGCTTTTTATACTCATCCTATGTTTTTCAAATGTTTTTCAAAAGACATAAAGTGGAATAGCATCAAGGATGGGATCAAGAAAAATTCATGCTGTCTAAAACATATAACTAGAAATGACTCTTTTTTTAAAGAGTTTTTATCTAATGGGAAATATAAGGCCCCAGCCTTAAACCATACTTAATCTTGAGTTATTACAAGATTACACGTTGAGGATCTTTTCAGGTTTAGAGTTTTAGAGAATTAGATCATAAAACTTGCATTAAATTCCACATATAAACAAAGTGGTTACATAAAGATAGTATTCTTCATTCCCATAAATAGAAACACATTTAAAATAAAACATGGATTATTTCTTGACACATCCTTGACTCTATCATCTTATCATGTACCTTTCCCTTGACCTGTGAAAAACATTTCAAAAACTTGGGATGAGCATAAAAACTCAGTATGGGTTATAAAAAAAACATGGAAAGGAAACATGAGTTCATATATAAATAAGAATGAAATCATACTTTACCCATAAAACATAGGCACTTTAACATACCTCATAAAATCATGAATAAATCATAGAAAATCATAAGACATAAAGGTAACTTGAGGCATTCATAACATTCTTACGTAGGGAGTAACCCTCTAGGTTACGTTCGGAATACCCATCACAGTATATTCCCTAAAATCTCATCGGATAAACCTTAACGTTTCACTCCTTCGCGTTACCCAATGCATTGGAGAGATATAACGGGCTCACCCGCCCTTAGTTTATCACGGAACCACCCGTCTTCATAATAATTCCCAAGAACCATAACATAATCATATCACATAAAACATGCATAAAGGAAACATAACATTTCCACATTTCAATCACGAGATATCAATACAACACATTGATATAATAAAAACATTATGAAAACCATTTTCAATACCAATGTAAACATGGTATTTATTTTTCTTTTAAAAAAGAAGGTATGGCTTGTAGAGGAAGTCGAAACTCAAATAACGGTTACGACGGCGGAGAATTCGTTGTCGCCGCATACGTACGACAAAAACATTCCCTGTTGTCGTTTAGTAAACGCTTCGTATAAAAAATATTCCTTTTTAATAAACGTAAAAGTCAAAGTGGTTTATACACCATATAAAAGAAAGTTGTGTATAAAATAAAATATGCCTCAACGAAAGGAGATTGAGACGAAGTCCCATACCTCGTATCCGACTTGACCCGACCATTCTTTAATATCCTGAATAATAAACTTGAGTTAATCTCTACTTGCTTATGAATATTTTTCAAGTTTATTATTCCTTTTATACCATGTTATGAACATCATGTAATCAGTTAAGTTAATAATGTTCATTTTTTCGGTATTTGGTTCTTAAGTCAAAAATAGCCTTCTTACACTTACATGTTGTTAATTTGGTCAAAGTTTCATTATATCCAGAATGGTATTCATGATGTAGATATCATATATGTCATATATATCCAGTACATACATGAATTTATAATATTACATAATCATTTAGAGGTAAGAAATGAAATGCACCGTTCATGGAGACGGTAAGCCGTACGTACGCATGAATGCTACTTTCATTTCTATTTCGTATATTATAGAATGGAATCATAATGATATAATGGTATATTATAATTGCAGTATAATATCATATATAATCTCATAGTTCCATCCTTTATATGTCTCACATATGGTATTTAACGAATCAAATCACTTTGAGGGGGCGGTAGTCCGCACTTCCTAAAATGAAGATATCGTGTTTACCCATAATGGAAACCATAAAGGTATGCCCAAAATGAAAAAAACAGAAGCTTAAGGAAAAAATAAACATATTATATATCATATATAAAAATAGTGACATCATAATGGCCACCTTTGAAGGTGTTAAATGAGTAATGAACAATCATCGTTTCGGGAGGTAGAATTTCGCCATCCACGGAAACCGTCTGTTCTTTAACCATTTGATGTAGTTGTGTGAGTTTGTAGCTCAAATATATCTTATAACCACATCCTAGTATATTGAAGATACTGGTGTTGTTACAAAATAAGTAAATAAAAAGAGTTTAGGGGGTTGTAGAAGCAAAATAAAACAAATGAACATGAGAGAATGAATTACCTTTAAAAGTGTAACTCCTTTTGATTTGAGCCTAAAGGCTTCCTTTTAAAGGGTTCTGCCCAAAGGGAATCCTCTAGGATGAGTAGATGGATGTGGAGAGAGTAAATGGGCAGGGGTTGGCCGAGCCAAAGGCTTTAGAAGTGTGTGAAATGAGGTAGAGGTGGGGTCCTTTTATAAGAGGAGAGGAGGGGCACTTTTGGAAAGTAAAGAAATATTACTTTATTTGAAAATGTGTTTCGGTTTAAAAAGGTCCCACATTGATATAATTAGTGGATAAGGTGATAAGGCTTCGAAATACACTCATCCAATAAGTTTTGGACATGTGTAGTTCATAGATTTTACATTATCATTTCATTTTATTTAAATCGTCAAATAATGATGTCATCGCTGCATCATTATTATGTCATAAATTATTTACTTTATTTAATGTCTAAAAATCATAAAAAAATACTATGATGTAGGAAATCTTTTTAGAGTTCCAATGACCATTTATAATAAAAAATATGATCTTTATAACCCCATGTAAATATTTTTTTCGTGAAACATATTATGTTTGTGTCATTTTTACTTTAACATTTAATAAAAAGTTATTTATGTCATTTCCAAACCAAAGTGTCTCCATGGAGTCCCCAAGTTGACCCATGTCTTTTCTTGGTCGTCCATGACACAACCAATAAGGTTGGGACATGTTTTTAGGTCATTTCATATTATTAAATCATTATTTATACCTTAAACTACACTAATTACCACTAATCGCGATTAAAAACTTAATAAGTTACTATTCACCAAAAAAATATTTTAATCTCATTGAACCACATTTTAATTCTTAATGACAACCATGTATGTCGGATTTTCAAAATTCAATACACCTTAGCGGTAAACTTTCATTTAACTGAAAAATCAGTTTGCTTGATTACCACTTAGTGGTTTCACTATTCATCAAAAAATGAAGTTTTTCAGAAAATAACAAAAAATTCACCGTAAGCTATATTTGATATTATGAATTCAAAAATGAAGTCTATTTTACAAAATTCAAATCATATAAGTCACATTAATTAATTTAATAATTAATTCCCGCTGCCAGAGCAAATAGCGTGTTTTTACAAAACAATAAGTATCAAAAGATTGACACTAGTTTAAGTCTAATTTCAAAGTGAAATTGATTCCAATGACCACCATTGAATAAAATGGTAAAAATATATTCTAATTTTACTTCAAAACCAATTCAAAACATAATCTAATCATATAAATAAATTAGATTAAAAAGCATTTTTGATGTAAAATGCAGTATTTTTCACTATTCATTAAAAAATGAACATTGTCAGAAAAATACCAAAAATTCACACAAGGTAAATTTTGATGTCCCAATCATAAAGGATAAGTTTATTTTGACAAACATAGTTTATAAAATTGTCAAAATATAGATTCAAAAATGGTTTTCCATCAAAAGGCAGTAAAACAATCTTTTAAGAATATTAGTGTATTCCATGCATAAGATTGTATTTATTTTCATTTTAAGCCTCTATAAAACTATCTTAATCATTAATAGACATAAATAAAAATATCTATTATTCATTACTTTCATGGGATGTTACATCCTTCCCCCCTTTAGAAAATTGTGTCCCCACACTTTATTTACTTATCGAATAAATGGGGGTACTTATCCCTCATTGCATTTTCAGATTCCCATGTTGCCTCTTCAACCATGTGGTTTTTCCACAAAACCTTTACCTGGTGAATCACCTTATTCCGTAACACTTGCTCCCTGTGGTCAAGAATCTAGACCGGTTGTTCCTCATAAGATATGTTCTCTTCCAGCTGAACTACCTTTGGACTCAAAACATGAGATGGATCTGGCATATACTTTCTCAACATCAAAATGTGAAAAACATTGTGTACCTGAGATAAACTCGGAGGTAAAGCTACTCGGTATGCAACTGATCCAACTCTCTCCAGAATTTCATATGGTCCAATGAACCTTGGACTCAATTTTCCTTTCTTACCAAATCTCATCACACTTTTCCAAGGAGAAACCTTGAGAAAAACATGATCACCTACCTCGAAAGATAGATCCTTCCTCCGGTTATCCGCATAACTCTTCTGCCTGCTCTGAGCTGTTCTCATGTGTTTCTGAATCATCTGAACTTTTTCTGCCATCTCTTCTACCAATTCTGGTCCCATCAACTTCCTTTCACCCACTTCATCCCAGAAAGTTGGAGTTCGACACCGCTTCCCATATAATGCCTGAAATGGTGCCATCTGTATACTGGAATGAAAACTGTTATTATATGAAAACTCAACCAAAGAAAGATGTTGGTCCCAACTTCCCTGATAATCCATAGAACAAGCTCGTAGCATATCCTCCAATGTCTGGATTATTCGTTCTGACTGCCCATCTGATTGAGGATGAAAAGCTATACTAAAATTTAATTCAGTACCCAACGACTACTGAAGGCCTTTACAAAAGTTAGAAGTAAACCTGGGATCACGATCCGATACAATGGAGAGAGGAACTCCATGTAACCTGACTATCTCTTTAAGATACAAACGGGAAAGTTGATCAAGAGAGAAATTATCTCGTATAGCAAGGAAATGAGCAGATTTGGTCAAGCGATCAACAATAACCCAGATTGCATTATTACCTCGAGATTTCTTCGGTAATCCAACAACAAAGTCCATGGATATATTCTCCCATTTCCACTCTGGAACTAGTAAAGGCTGAAGCATCCCTTTCGGTAACTGCCGCTCTGCTTTAACATGCTGACAAGTCAAACAACTCACAGTAAAATCAGAAATATCTTTTTTCATTCCATCCCACCAGTAATACTCCCGCAGATCTCTATACATCTTAGTACTGCTCGGATGAACTGAAAACGGAGAACTATGAGCTTCACATAACAGCTCTCTCTTCAACTGTGAATCACAAGGCACACACAATCTCTTCCCAAATCTCAAAACACAATCATTATCAATGTTGAATTCATGCAACTTACCTTTCTGAACCAGCTCTACCTTTTTCTTCTTGTAGTCTAACTGCTTCACATCACTCAAGCTCCTTGTCAGACACTCGTTTGCATAGTGACCCATCTCATTGCACTTATAACATTTCACTAACTGTAAATCAAATTTGTTCTTACCTTCACCTTGATCCTTTTCAGTGCAATCACGAGCCTTATGTCTCATCTTACCACATCGGTAGCACTTCCCAGAATTCAGAAGACATTCCCCAGCATGCCTTTTGCCACATTTATCACATAATGGAAACTTAGTTCTCTTACCATCAGACTTTTTTGAAGAATTCTTACCTTTCTCCTTCCACCTCGGTCTCTTCTTCTGCTGGTTGTTATAGAAAACTTGGTCATCGGCAAACCCTATTTCCACCTTCTCAGCACATCGAACAAGATTTTCATAACTTTTAAACTCACGATAAGCTAATGACCTTCGATATTTTGTCTTTAATCCTGAGTAAAAACGATTGATTTTACTATCAAGGTCCTGGATAAAATTTGGAGCATACCTTGCCAATCGAGTGAACCTTTTTTCATAGGCAGCCACTGAGTCTTCCTCTTGCCTCAATTCAAAGAATTGTTTTTCCATCCTAAGTCGAACAACCTTAGGAAAATACTTCTCAAGAAACATACCTTTGAATTCATCCTAGTCAAGAGCATCAATCTCATAGGCGTCCCTGATATTTTTAACCATAGACCACCACTGATCTGCTTCACCCTCCAAACGGTAAATAGCAAGACTAACCTTTTGATTGTCTGAACACCCCATGACATCAAAAATCTTCTCCAGTGCTTTAATCCACCCTTCAGCTAGCACAGGGTCAGATGATCCTCTGAATGATGGTGGATGTTGCCTCATGAAATGTTCCACCACTGACATGTTCCTCTGCGGTTGTTCTGGCTGATCTCGTGTATGGATACCACCGCCATTTATCGCTTGAGTCAATTGCGCCATTACTGCAACAAACTGTTCAGTTCCAATTCCGACCATTTCTGGATGCTGATTCGGAAGGTTATTTCCTTCTGTATTCCTTTCTAGCACTGCTTCCTTGTTTCCTCTGCGGAAAACCATTCTGAACAAACATGTCTTAGATGAATCAACATGGTAATCTTTAAATGCTATATCATTTCAAAAAAAAAATATTTTTGGATAATCATTTAATAGAATTCTAACTCCTATAGTTATCTAAACCGACCTTTGATACCAACTATAAGGCCCCAGCCTTAAACCATACATAATCTTGAGTTATTACAAGATTACACGTTGAGGATCTTTTCAGGTTTAGAGTTTTAGAGAATTAGATCATAAAACTTGCATTACATTCCACATATAAACAAAGTGGTTACATAAAGATAGTATTCTTCATTCCCATCAATGGAAACACATTTAAAATAAAACATGGATTATTTCATGACACATCCTTGACTCTATCATCTTATCATGTACCATTCCCTTGACCTGTGAAAAACATTTCAAAAACATGGGATGAGCATATAAAGTCAGTATGGGTTATAAAAAAAACATGGAAAGGAAACATGATTTCATATATACATAAGAATGAAATCATACTTTACCCATAAAACATAGGCACTGTAACATACCTCATAAAATCATGAATAAATCATAGAAAATCATAAGACTTAAAGGTAACTTGAGGAATTCATAACATTCATACGTAGGGAGTAACCCTCTTGGTTACGTTTGGAATACCCATCACAGTATATTCCCTAAAATCTCTTCAGAGAAACCTTAAAGATTCACTCCTTCGCGTTACACAATGCATTGGAGATCTATAACGGGCTCACCCGCCCTTAGTTTATCACGGAACCACCCGTCTTCATAATAATGCCCAAGAACCATAACATAATCATATCACATAAAACATGCATAAAGGAAACATAACATTTCCACATTTCAATCACGAGATATCAATACAACACATTGATATAATAAAAACATTATGAAAACCATTTTCAATACCAAAGAAAAACATGGTATTTATTTTTCTTTTAAAAAATAAGGTATGGCTTGTAGAGGAAGCCGAAACTCAAATAACGGATACGACGGCGGAGAAGTCGTTGTCGCCGCATACGTACAAAAAAAACATTCCCTTTTGTCGTTTAGTAAAGGCTTCGTATAAAAAAGATTCCTTTTGAATAAACGTAAAAGTCAAAGTGGTTTATACACCGTATAAAAGAAAGTTGTGTATAAAATAAAATATGCATCAACGAAAGGAGATTGAGACGAAGTCCCATACCTCGTATCCGACTTGACCCGACCGTTATTTAATATCCTGAATAATAAACTTGAGTTAATATCTACTTTCTTATGAATCTTTTTCAAGTTCATTATTCCTTTTATACCATGTTATGAACATCATGTAATCAGTTAAGTTAATAATGTTCATTTTGTCGGTATTTGGTTCTTAAGTCAAAAATAGACTTCTTACACTTACATGTTGTTAATTTTGTCAAAGGTTCGTTATATCCAGAATGGTATTCATGACGTAGATATCATATATTTCATATATATCCAGTACATACATGCATTTATAATATTACATAATCATTTAGAGGTAAGAAATGGAATGCACCGTTCATGGAGACGGTAAGCCGTACGTATGCATGAACGCTACTTTCATTTATATTTCGTATTTTATAGAATGGAATCATAATGATATAAAGGTATATTTAAATTCCAGTATAATATCATATATAATATCATAGTTCTATCCTTTATATGTCCCACATATGGTATTTAACGAATCAAATCACTTTGAGGGGGCGGTAGTCCGCACTTCCTAAAATGAAGATATCGTGTTTACCCATAATGGAAACCATAAAGGTATGCCCCAAAATGAAAAAAACAGAAGATTAAGGAAAACATAAACATATCATATATCATATATAAAAATAGTGACATCATAATGGCCACCATTGAAGGTGTTAAATGAGTATTGAACAATCATCGTTTCGGGAGGCAGAATTTCGCCATCCATGGAAACCGTATGTTCTTTAACCATTTGATGTACTTGTGTGAGTGTGTAGCTCAAATATATCTTATAAAAACATCCTAGTATATTGAAGATACTGGTTTTGTTACAAAATAAGTAAATAAAAAGAGTTTAGGGGGTTGTAGAAGCAAAATAAAACAAATGAACATGAGAGAATGAATTACCTTTAAAAGTGTAACTCCTTTTGATTTGAGCCTAAAGGCTTCCTTTGAAAGGATTATGCCCAAAGGGAATACTCTAGGATGAGGAGAGGGATGAGAAGAGAGTAAATGGTCAGGGGTTGGCCGAGCCAAAGGCTTGAGAAGTGTGTGAAATGAGGTAGAGTTGGGGGCCTTTTATAAGAGGAGAGGAGGGGCACTTTTGGAAAGTAAAGAAATATTTCTTTATTTGAAAATGTGTTTCGGTTTCAAAATGTCCCACATTGATATAATTCGTGGATAAGGTGATAAGGCATCGAAATCCACTCATTTAATAAGTTTTGGACATGTGTAGTTCATAGATTTTACATTATCTTTCCATTTTATTTAAATCGTCAAATAATGATGTCATCGCTGCATCATTATTATGTCATAAATAATTTAATTTATTTAATGTCTAAAAATCATAAAAAAATACTATGATGTAGGAAATCTTTTTAGCTTTACAATGACTATTTATAATCAAAAATATTATCTTTATAACCCCATGTAAAAATTGTTTTCGTGAAACATATTATGTTTGTGTCATTTTTACTTTAACATTTAATAAAAAGTTATTTATGTCATTTCCAAACCAAAGTGTCTCCATGGGGTCCCCAAGTTGACCCATGGATTTTCATGGTCGTCCATGACACAACCAATAAGTTTGGGACATGTTTCTAGGTCATTTCATATTATTAAAGCATTATTTATACCTTAAACTACACTAATTACCACTAATCGCGATTAAAAACTTAATAAGTTACTATTCACCAAAAAAATATTTTAATCTCATTGAACCACATTTTACTTCTTAATGACAACCATTTATGTCGGATTTTCAAAATTCAATACACATTAGTGGTAAACTTTCATTTAACTGAAAAATCAGTTTTCTTGATTACCACTTAGTGGTTTCACTATTCATCAAAAATTGAAGTTTTTAAGAAAATTACCAAAAATTCACCCTAAGCTATATTTGATATTCTGAATTCAAAAATGAAGTCTATTTTACAAAATTCAAATCATATAAGTCACATAAATTAATTTAATAATTAATTCCCGCTGCCAGAGCAAATAGCGTGTTTTTACAAAACAATAAGTATCAAAAGACTGACACTAGTTTAAGACTAATTTCAAAGTGAAATTGATTCCAATGACCACCATTAGATATAATGGTAAAAATATAATCTAATTTCACTTCAAAACCAATTCAAAACATAATCTAATCATATAGATAAATTAGATTAAAAAGCAGTTTTGATGTAAAATGCAGTATTTTTCACTATTCATTAAAAAATGAACATTGTCAGAAAAATACCAAAAATTAACACAAGGTAAATTTTGATGTACCAATCATAAAGGATAAGTTTATTTTGACAAACATAGTTTATAAAATTGTCAAAATATAGATTCAAAAATGGTTTTCCATCAAAAGGCAGTAAAACAATCTTTTAAGAATATTAGTGTATTCCATGCATAAGATTGTATTTATTTTCATTTTAAGCCTCTATAACACTATCTTAATCATTAATAGACATAGATAAAAATATCTATTATTCATTACTTACTTGGGATGTTACAGGAAATATGGATACTGAATAGAAGTGTATACATGTAATATTCAAGTTGTTATGTATATGTTATGAACTAATCCTCTAATTCTCTAAACCATAAATTATCTTCAAGGTGAATTATTATCTTCATTAAAGATTATGTAAATGATTAAGGTCGAGTCCTTATAGTTATTATTAGAGGGCAGTTTAGATAACATTAGGAGTTATGATATTGTTAAATTAATATCCATAAATTAATTTATCGTAATATATAAATTATACCGAATTTATAGATTACCACATTCCTTCACCTATGATTTTTGTGTGTTATGAATGGTTTTTTGTAGAGGAAACAAGGCAGAAATGATGGGATGAAATCAAAAGGAAGAAAACCTTCCAAATCAGCAACCTGATAGTCAAAATCAGAACTGAACATTTTTTTGTATTGATAGAACATTTGACATTGGATATTAATGGTAGTGGTATCAATGCACAAGTTCAACCTGATCAACCACCAAGCAATATGTCTGTAACTGAGCATTTTATGAGGCAAGGTCCCCATTCATTCATAGAATCATTATACCCTATGCTGACTAAAGGGTGGATTAACACACAGGAGAAGATTTTTGATTTTTTTGGGTGTTTAGAACATCAAAAGGTAAGTCTCACAGATTACCATTTTGAAGGTGAAGCTGGTCAATGGTAGTCGATGGTGAAAAATATCAAGGATAGTGAGGAGATTGAATATATATATTGGGATAAATTAAATGGTATATTTCAGGAGAAATATTTTTCTATGCTGGTTTGTCTTAGGATGGAAAAAAATTCATGGAAATGAGGCCGAAGGATGAATCAATTACTGCTTATGAAGAAAAACGCACTCGATTGGCATGATATGCTGGAAATATTATCATTGATCTTGATTGAAGGATAAATCGATTTTAATCAGATCTAATGAAAAGATATCAAAATGAATTATCCTCTCATGAATTAAAAATCTATGAAAAACATATTAAATGTGTTTAGAAGTTAGAAATGCAATTTTCTGATGATCAGGAGTTCTAGGAGAGTGAACAAAAGAAGTGGTCCAGTTGGGAGGCAAAGAGAATTAATTCATCAAATATGCATGGCGGTAAGAAAATTAAATATCCTTCTTGTGATAAGTGTATTAAAAATCATCCTAGATAATGTTTATAAAAGTCTGTAATGTGCTTCCAGTGTGGTATTCCTGGTCATATTTCTCATAACTATAAAGAAGATTATCAAGAAATCAAAAAAAAAGACTACGGTAAGCTGTTTTATGTGTAATGAAAGGGGTCATTATGAAAATGAGTGTTCAAAGAAGAACTCAACTAAGGGAAAGTAGTCGAACTAGAAGAATAAAGGGGTGGTGAAATCCTTTGCAACTACTTCTACAGATGTTGGGCCTCCGAATGAAGTAGTATCAGGTACACTGTTTTTTTGTTAAGATTATTCCAATGTGTTGTTCGATTCAGGGTCTACTCATTCTTTCATTTCTCATAAATTTTTTATTAAATTGGGGATTCCATATCAAGATATGAATCCTGAAATTATGGTAAAAACCCTTAGAGGAAATGTTGAGAAAAAAAAAAGAAAACATAAAAACCTTCTTATCCTTGTGTGCGGAAGGAATCTACCTGCAAACCTTATAGTTTTTCCTCTAGTATAGTTTGATGTTATTTTGTGAATGGATTGGCTTTTCTAGATAATCATGATAATATTAATTGCAGATCTAAATAGGTTTATTGTTAGAAATAATTTCAGTTAGTCTACAAGAATGAACCCTTAATTTTTATAACATATCCGGAAGCTAAGAAACTAGTAAAATATGGAAATGAATGTTACCCAGCCATACTATTGAAAACAAAGGAACTATTTAGATTAATGATGTGTTAGTGGTAAATGAGTACATTGATGATTTCCTAATGTGTTTCTTGGTATTATATATAATCGGAAGGTTGAATTTACTATTGAATTAGTTCTTGATGCTATGCCAATTTTAAAAACCCCATATTTAATAGATCAAATTAAACTTTTAATGTTAAAGAAGCTATTGCATGAGTTATTAGATAAAGGTTTCATTTGAATTAGCACGTCACCATGGGGTTCTCTTGTCTGGTTTGTTAAAAATAATGATGGTTCAATGAGACTTTGCATTGATTATAGTGAATTGAATAACATCACTGCTAAGAATACATATCCTTTGCATCATATTGATGATATGATTGATCAGATCCAGGGAGATCAGTATTTTTCAAAGTTTGACTTGATTTTGGGGTACCATAAGTTGGAAGTAAATGTAAGAGACATTATGATGGCCTATTTTGGTACTATATATGGCCATTTTGAATTTTATGTTATGCATTTTTGGTTAACCATTGAACCTCCTATATTCATGGATCTCTTGAATAGAGATTTCCGTGAGTTCATGGATAAGTTTGTTGTTGTGTTCATTGATGATATTTTGATTTACTCTAAAAGTAAATAGGAACATTAAAGTCATTTAAGGGTTGTCTTTTAAAGCTTAAAAGAAAAGAAATAGTTTGGGAAATTCAGCAACTTTGAGATTTGGTTACGAAAAAGTTCATTCCTTGGTCACATTGTTTCAAAAAATGGCATAAAAATTAATCCTACTAAATAAAATGTGGTTGAAGAATGGCCAAGATCCACAAATATTACCAAGATCCATAGTTTTCATGGTTTGGTAGGTTATTATCAGAGTATTATTGAAATTTTTTGATGGTTATCTTTCCCAATTACTATGTTATTTGGATAAGGTGTTATGTTCAACAAAACCAAAGAGTATGATGATTGTTTTCAGAAATTGAAATGAAGATTGGTGAATGCCCCAGTTTTGGCACTACCTACCAGAAATGGTGAATTTGTTCTCTACAGTGATGCTTCATCGAATGGACATGGCTATGTCCATACGAAAAATGATCAAATAATTCCTTATGCTTAACGTAAAATGAATCCTCGTGAGTTAAATTACACAACACATGATTTGGAATTAACTACTATTGTTTTTGCAATAAAAATTAGGAGGCATCATTGGTATGGAGTAAAATACGAAATATATACTGACCATAAATGTTTGATGTATATATTTACTCTGTAATAATTAAACATGAGATAGAGGAGATGGTTAGAATTAATCAGGTATTATGATTGCATTATCCATTACCATCCTAGAAAGGAAAATAAAGTAGCATATGATTTGAGTTCAAAGAGTAATGCTACATTAAACAAGTTATGATTGGAACATGATCCGTTGATTAATGATTTGATGAAATTTGTCATAGAAGTTGTGGGAGTAAGAAATTCCACTATTTTGTTTTAGGTTTCAGTGAAATCTTCTCTATCATAAAAAATAAAGCAATTTTAGAGAGAAGATAGTGAGTGAAAAAAAGGTATTGTTTGTTCATAATGATAAGTTTCCTGATTTTAACATTGATAATGATTGTGTTTAAAAATTTGGGAAGAGATTATGTGTTCCTTGTGAATCAAATTTGAAGAAAAAGTTATTATGTGAAACTCATAGTTCTCCATTTTTAGTTCATCCAGGAAGTACTATGATGCACCGAGATCTTGAGAAGTATTACTGATGGGATGGAATGAAAATATATATTGCTGACTTTACAGTGAAGTGTTTGAATTGTCAACAGGTTAAGGAAGTGTGGTAGTAACCGAATGAGATTCTTTATTATTTACCAGTTATAGAGTGGAAATGAGAAAATATTTCCATGCACTTTTTTTTAGGATTAAAAAAGACATCTTGAGGTGACAATGCAATCTGGATTATTGTTGATCGATTGACTATGTATGCTTATTTACATCTATTCTAGATACTCTATCTCTAGATCTAATTTCTCGGTTTTATGTTAAAGAGATACTTAGTTTACATGAAGTTACACTCTCTATTGTATCTGATCAAGATCCCAGGATCAGTTCAAATATTTGAAAAGTCCATTAGAAGTCATTGGGTATGGAATTATATTTTTGTACAACTTTTCCTCTTAAATCATAAGGGATTTTAGAACGAACAATTCAGACCCTTGAGGATATGCTACATTCTTATTCACTAGATTACTAGGGAATTTGGGACCAATATCATTTCTTGGTTGAATTTTCTTATAATTGTAGTTTTCATTTTTGTGTATAGATGGATCCATTTGATGAATTATATGGAAAGTCATATAGAACTCTGGAATTTTTGGATTAAGTAGGTGAAAGCAAACTAATGGGACTAGAATTGGTATAAGAGATGGTAGAAAAGGTTCAGTTGACTCAGAATAACATGAGAACACCTCAGTGAAGGCATAAATGTTATGAGGACAACTGGAGGAAGGATATTTCTTTCGAGGTCTGTGATCATGTATTTATCAAGGATTCTCTATATAAATGATTGATGTGTTTTGTCAATAATGGAAAGTTGAGTCTAAGGTTAAATGGAACCTATAAAATCCTAGAGAAAGTTGGATCGGTTTTCTATAGAGTGTATGTACCTCCAAGTGTATCCCTGGTACACATTGTTTTTTATGATTAAATGTTGAGAAAGAATATGCCAGATCTATATCATGTTTTTAGCCTAGATGCAGTTCAGTTGGAAGAGAATCTCTTTTATGAGGAAAAACCATTCCAGATTCTTCACTGAAGAGAACAAGTGTTGCAGAATAAAGTAATTAATCATGTAAAGGTTTCATGGAAAAATCATATGGTTTAAGAGGAAACATGGAATCAGAAAATTCTATGAGGGATAAGTTATTTGATAAGTGAATAAAATTTCAAGGACCGAATTTCCAAAAGGGGGAACGATGTAACATCCTAGGTAAATAAAGAATAAGACACTTCTATATTTATTAATATGTGTGATTTAAATGTTAATTTTAATTTAAAAGTGGATGCTATGTTTGTTGGCGTACACGATACATAACAACGTGTTTCTTTGAAATCTTATGTTGCACACAATGGTGAGTCATGTTGTAAGATAATAATATAATATTATTTTAAATGGTATTTAATGCCTAGTAATTGTATTATTTGGAATTAATATAACACTCTAAAATGTAATTATACATGTTTGATAAATGTTTTTACATTTATCCAAAATATTTAATAGGCTTAAATTAAGAGAAAATCAAATTTTAATCATAAATACTATAATATTCTTTAAAAGGGGTGATTTACTGCCTTTTGAGGTAGAACCCTCATTAAATCTAGTTTTGGTCACTTTTATTTGTTCTATTTGAGAAAATAATGTTCTTCTTTAGAATTGGGACATAATAATTTACATTGGATAAATTTTAGGTGTTTTTTCAATAAATTTCATTTTTTAATGAATAGTGAAAAATACTATATTTGATTTTCAAATTTATTTTTAATATAGTTTATTTATAAGTATATATTATATTTATAATTGGCTTTAATTTATAATTATATTATATTTTTTCCATTTAAACCAATTTTGTTCATTGTAAATAATTTTACATTGATATTGGACATAATCAAAGGTCAATCTTTTGATAGTTATTATTTTTTAAAAACACACTTTCTATTTTGACAAAGGAAATATATATAAAATTGATTAGTATATCTTCTATGTTATTAATTTTGTAAAATATACATCATTTTTTGAATTCAAAATATCAAATATAGATTAGGCTGAATTGTTGGTATTTTTCTACAAAAATTCAAATTTTTGATGAATAGTGAAAACACTACGTAGTAGTTAAAAAGATGACATTTTCATTTAAAGAAAATATTACCACTCCCGTGAATTTTGTTCTGAAAATGTCACATATATGGATGTTATCAATAATTAAAATGTTGTTCAATGAGATTAAAATATTTTTTGGTGAATAGTAACTTTTGACTTTTATTTACCGCGATTAAAGGTACATAGGGTAATTCATGGTAAAAACAATATTAAAATAATATAAAATTAACATAACCCTTGTCCTAACCTTACCAGATGTGTAATGGACGCCCAAAAAATCATTGGGTGAGAGTTTTTTCCTTTGAAAGACACTTGGGTAAGATAATGACATTAATAACTTTTTATTTAATGTAGAAATAAAAATATCATAAACATGTATTATTTGGCTATAAAAATTTTATTGTGGGGTTATATAATTGAAATATTTGACTATAAATTATCATTATAAATCTAAATATTTTTCCTACCTAATGTTATTTTATTTATAATTTTTAAAAATCATGTAAATAAAATTAATTATGACACAATAATGATGTAGTGTATACTTCATTAATGATTGATTTAAATAAATATGATTATAAAAATTAGAAAAACATCTAAAACCAACACAATTAATATTGGATGATTTTATTTCAAAAATATGTCATCCTATATTCGAAAATAATTATTTTTGGACTTTTAGAAACAGAATATCATTATATAATAAAATAATATTTTCAAACATTATTAAAGAGCCCCTCCTCCCTCTTATAAAAATCCATCGCCTCTAACCCATTATAAAACCTCTCAATCCCCTTGTCTCACCCATCCTCTACCTAAATAATCTCCCTACATAACTCTCTTCCTCATTCAAGCCTTACTGTAGATATAGATCACTCCATGAAATCTTATTGGTTCAAACCAAAGGGTGTAACCCGATTTAATGGTAACATCTTCTCTTAAGTTCTTTTATTTTCTTTTACTTCTCCAACACACTATACTCTTTTTATTACATTATTTTATAACAAAAAAAATATCCTCAATATACTAGGTTGTATTTATGAGATGTAATAGAACTACACTTACACAAACCTCTTTCTAATGGGTTAAGAACATACTGTTTCTTTGGACGACGAACAACTGCCTCACGAAACGATGATTGTTCGATTAACTCCTAAAACTTATTTTGGTGCCCATTAAGAAGGAAATATATTAAAATATGATATATATTGTATTTATGTTTTTTTATGCTTCTCTATTTTCAATTTATAGCCTACCATTTTGGATTCTATAATGGGTAAACATGATAATTTCATTTGAGGAAATGAGGACTACCACCCCCTCAAAGTGATTTGACTCATTCATACCATACATGGAGCATATAAATGTTGGTGTTATTGAAAATATGTAACATATATAAAATATTATATTATACTTTAATTATGATATACCTATATATCATTATGTTTTCATTCCATTGAAATACGAAATAGAAATGAATGTATTTTTCATGCCTATGTACGACTTACCCTCTCCATGAACGGTGAATTTCATTTCTTATCTCCATATATTATGTTATTTTAGTAATACATATATATACTTGATATTTATGATACATAAGATATCTAAATCATTAATATAATTATGGAGATAATTTACTTTTTACCACATGGACAACATGTAATTATATGAAGTATATTTTTGACTCACGTAAAAAATATCCAAAAAACAACCATTATTAACATTAATATTTTCTTAATTTTAATAATGTTATAATATGTGATATAGAGAAGAATAATAAAAATATACAATGGTTCTGAAGAAATCATAAATTATCTTTAGTTTATTATTCAAGAGATTAATGAACGAACAAGTCAAGTCATACAGGAGGTAAGGGACTTCGTCTCAATCTGCATTCATTGAAGCATATTTTTCTTTTTACATGCCATTATTTTATATGGTGTATAAACAACTTTGAGATTTCATTTCATTCGAAAGGTATATTTTTTTCAATGAAGTTTATTACTAAACAATAAAAGGAATATTTTCAATTTTTTCAGTGACAATAACCTCTATGCCGTCGTAATTATTAATTGGCTTCCTCTATAAGCCTTAATGTTTTTAAAAGGAAAATAAATATCTTATTTGTTTTTTTAGTGTTTTGGTGTCGAAAATGTTTTTTGAAATGGTTTGATTATTTCAATATATTGAAATTATGTCGTGTGATTTCAAATTAAATGTTATTAGTGAAATGTTTTTATTTTCAATATTTTGTGTGATATGATTTTATAATGGTACTTAGATATTTGACGGGTGGTTACGAGATAAACCAATTGACGGGTGGTTCAATGATAAACCAGGATGGTTGGTTACATTATAACCTCTAATGCATTGGGTATGGAAGTCGGCCGTTTGGATATTCCATTTAGTGATATGTGTAGAAGTTGACCATATGATTATTCCATTTATGTATGATTATGTCCCAAGTTACGTTTATATGTTATTTGTTCATTCTATATGTTTTATGGAAAATTTTGGTTACAAAATCGAAAGAAATGATATTTTATTTAGTTTAGTGTCTTTACTACTTTATAAAGGTGAAAAGAATTATTTATGTTAATGTATCGATGGTTTAGTAGATGTATTGAAAAACTAACAGTTTTCCTTTTTTGTGTATCCAATAATGATATTTTTATGCCCATCTCCTGTATTTGAAATGTATTTCATAGGACATAAAGTGGAATAGGGTTAATTATGGGATCAGGGAAAAGTCTTGATTTCAAAAACATGGAACTAGATATGACACGTTTTTAATGAGTTTTTATATTATGGAAAAAATGGATATTGATCAGAAGTAACTACATATAATATTAAATTTTTTATTTACATGTTATGACATAATTATCTAAAGATATAAACCTGAAAATATCCTCAATGTGAATTATTAACATAATTTGAGAATATGTAAACGTTTAAGGTCAAGGCCTTATAGAAATAATCAGTTGGGTGGTCTATTTCAGTGAAAATCCAACAAGGTCTCATAAGAGTGGTTGGGGATGTCATTTGGGCAAAACCTATCTACCTCACCATTGTGACCAAATATTCTAACTTGGTATTAATTAAATTTCTTTCATGAAAAGAGGGACTTTTCTAGCGTACTCCTCCAATATTTGGTATACCTATATCACAAAATTATTGGGAGTTTTGTGCCATCTAGTCGATCAATGCACGTGCAGCTGCTAGAGTTTTATTGACCAATTTCCCTCTAGACACGACATCTAACATAATTCTCTTCACATGGGTGAGTCCTTAACAGAAGTATTGGATGTGGAGTTTCTCACAGATTTGGTGATGTGAACATCTTGTTCACATCATCTTGAATCACTACCAATACTCATACATTGACTCCCATTGGGCTTGGTTGTTCCCTAATATTTCTTTAAGAATTGAAGTGGTCCTTGATTCAGAAAAAAAATATTTGTAATAAAAGACATTTCAAATCTTTCTGACATGTTACATCTTCAAGTTGTATATAATACATCCAATCCCTTGCATCTTCATCAAGTGAAAATGGGAATATCCTATGTTTTATTTGGTCTTCATATACCTTGCTTAGTTTAAGAGTTGAGAAATTAAAATTAAATTAACTAAAATGTTTGTTTAGATCCTCACTAGATAATCCATTAATCATTGGAAGAAGGTGAATTAACCAATATTTTTATTCAATGTCTGATTCGTGGTTTGGGTATGCAAAACTATTAGGTTGATAGTTAATTTTGGGTGCAACCAATTATCGAATGGTTCTGTTAATTTCATTGTTATTATTTTCAGCCATTAGTTCTTATTTTTTGTTGGATTTATATGTTTTTTCAAATTTCAATGTTCTTATAATGTTGGAATTCCCCATTTGATAAAATTTCGACACTTTCTGCAGACCGATATTGTCTGATTCAATCCCTAAGGATATGTTAAATATTGAGGTCTAGATCAAAGGGATGATTGGGATGCTATTGTGTAATAAATAATTGAAATTAAAAAAATTAGACAATAATATCCTGATTTTTATCAATTTATGGTCTAATAGGGAAAAATAGAGAGAGGAAGAATAAAGAGTGATAAAAAATTGAGAAAGGGGGAAGAATAATTATAAATGAAATTAAAAAAATGGATAAAATAAAATTGATTAAATACCTATTATTAGTTGATTTATATACTTTGTGCCCTAGAAAATGCTTCAATTTGATGAGTGTTTTCACATATTCTCTAAAAAATCATTGTGATTTTAATAAGTGCAACGCAGTGGCTATCCTAGGTCGTCTCTCAAATAAATAGTAATTAAATCAAATTTTTAATGGTATTTTGAAAAAAAATAAAATAGTAAAAAACACTACATAAAATTATTGGAGGTTTTTAAAATTTATAATAATATAATAAGTATGTTTGAATATTTTTTAGTTTTTTTATTCTTTTTTGTTATTGAAATCAAATTAAGAAATCACAACGAGAAGATGTTTTTTTAGAAAATATTTTTAGAAAATGTAATTGATCTAAATATACCTCTTCACTAAATTATTTATCATTTTAATTTAAAATAACATCCACTTAATTATTATCCCATAAATTTTTAACCCCTAAACCCAATGATAATCACCTAAACCATCAAGATGAAATGAATTAAACCTTATACTAGCTTTAGTACATGAAATCATAGCACCCAACATTGATTGGTATTATAAGGATAGATTATGAGATGTGGTGAGTTAGTGAATATAACAACAATTAAAATGATGATTAATTGAGATTTTTAATTGAATTTTAACTCTACAAATTTATCCATCAATGTTTGGTTTTACCGATTACATTTGCGCTCTCACAATTTAAACAAATCTCAACCTTGCATGTTTTTGTGTCAATGGTTCAACTTATTACATAGATTATTCTAATTTTAAAATGAAATTATTGGATCTTATTTTCTGAAATTCATTTTCATAATGATTCAAAATAAATAAAATATTAATATGAGAAGTCGATCGATTACCACGAAAACTACTCTTCTATGTGGGGCATAATTGTCGTAGAAACGAATTGCATTAAGGAAAGTTTAGGAAGGGTATAACCAAATATCATTTATATTAATTGAATTCAATCCCAGAGTAGAATATTAATTAAAGAATAAAATTTAATATAATATAATAAATGGGTGATAATTTAATATTTTTTTGAAAGTACAATATTACTACACAAAAGAAGTGGAAAAATAGAACATTTGGAGAAGATCATAGCTTGGTAGCTTCCATCATCCAATTATGAATTTAAAAGGAATGGAACCACTTCTCCAATCCTCCGAATCTTATAATGAATGTCTTAACACCTCCAAATGTAAAAAAATCAATTTATATTTTCTAGGGGAGGATAGGTTTTAAGGGGTTTCATTCCTGAATGGAGAAATTTATCCAAGTAAATTAATCCTACTTGCACCACCTATTTTACCAGAAAATGATTGAACCATATGTAGTTTGTAACGCCCCGACCCTAGTTGCCTAGAGTCGGTGCCTTATTACATAACATTGGCATGATCACAAGAAAGATCAAATCTCGAAAGACCGATTGGTTTAGTAGCCTTGGAAACACTAGATATATTCATAAGTTTTACATTACATCATAAAATGAAAAACTACTACAACAACATAATGTCTCCATAATCCACACTACTATCCCCTCATAATATCCCTGCAGGTCATTCATAATTTATTTCTTCACATCCTGGGGAAAAATAAAACATAGAAAAGGGGTGAGCTCAAATGCCCAGTAAGGATAACAATATAGCGGAAACTTTCATAAATAAGAATAAACATTTAAGGAAATGCATTACTAAAACAAAAGCCTTTTAAAATTGAACTTCAACATGGTATGGAAAAAGTAAAATGAAATAATGCCATTTACTTATTCACATGGATATTCTATTAATCGAATAATCACATGCAAAAATCAATAACCACTTTCATAATGTTGGAATGCATAATGCCAGACTATCATAACCACATAGCCAAGGCCTCGTGCCAAGACTACAAATAAGATTTTGTCAAGGCCTTGTGCCAAGACACTAGTTTGTCTCATGAGACCTACCGATGCATCGAGGAGCTATAGCGGGCTCCACCCGTCACTTATTAAGTCCAATGCATTCCCATATGAAAAGGTTTAAACATAACATAAACATTCGTATTAAAACTAGCATACGAAATGTCAATACTTTCACCATAAACTATGAATGGAATAAAAATAGCACATCCACAGTCAAACATATCACAAAACCTTCAATACAATATAGAAGTTTTGTATCATAATAAATCAACTTCAAATAATCTTAAAATCCATCAAAGGATGTTGACATAGATGAAATCAAAATTCTTTTAAAAGAAATATCTCCTTTTATTTTGAAATCATTTAAGATCCATATAAAATAGAACATTTTCTTTGAAAATATTCTTATAAGCTTGTAAGGGAATCTTTGAAGATTTTATAACGGCGTAAAATAACCACACCCGCCGTATAAGTTAAAAAAAAAATTCTTACCTCAATTCTGTCGAAAAGGTTAAAAAGGACCTTGTTTTGAAAACGACGGAAAGATTCCTTTATAAACCTCTTATAAAAATTCAAACAAGGGTATAAATGACTTTAACCCATATTCTTGTAAATAGTAAAAATGTTTTGAAATACATTTTTAAGAAACATGGATGTGGATGATAAAGATATCCCAGTAGATTATTACGTATAAACAACCTCGGATAATGAAGAGATTGTGAAATAACCCTTACCTTGTACTTTTCCTTGGTTGTGGTAGGTTAACCTCCTGTATAATGGTGAAATAATTGTTATTAAATTATACAAGAATCATATACATTAATATGATATCATATATGATCTTTTAATATTGATTTGATAATAATATCTTAGTATTATCGTTGTTTCGGGTGTTAACTTACTTGTTTTCTTTCATATGTTTTGTTACGTAAGACATGTTTGTAAAGGATAGGTTGTATATTATTCATATCCAGAATGATATCAAGTCCTTAAACATCATTTTTAAATCATAAAATGATAATTACGCTTTAATGGTTACGATGGAGAATGAATCTCATCGCGTTCGTGGAGACGGTAGTCCGTACGTACGCACGAGCGACAATATCATTCTTTTGATATTAAAATAATATATAAATAGATGGTATATCATATATACAGAATCATTAACATGTTATATTTATTATTTACATGAGTTACACATCATTATTATACCCATCCAAATAATATTATATTGAATAACAATTACACCACGACGTGGAGACGGTAAGCCGTACGTACGCACGTATGGTGACATGTTATTCAAAGGGTGGATAGAATATTGAATATGATTGTACCATATTTATAATAACATCACAGTATATGTGAGATACTGGAGTTATTATTTCAGAATGGTAAGAACAAAGGAAGAAGTGGAAGAAGAAATGAACTTAGAAAAGGGTGGTGAGATCATTACCTCTTCTTCGGGTTCTTCCTTTTGATTTGATCAAAAGGGATCCTTAGGTTGGCTTTCTGATCAAACTAAGGCCTCTAGGTTGTATTGAGGGATGTTGGGAGAGTATTTGGGCAGAGTTTGGCCGAACCAAAAGGCTTTAGAGGTGTGAAGAAATGAGAAGGAGGAGTGCCCTTTTATAAGAGGGGTGAGGGGCACCTTTGGAAAAGTTAGAAATATTAATTTATAATAAATTCATATTCGGTTTACAAAGGCTCCAAAGTTGACTATTCAAAGTATGAGGTGGGGATAGGTCGAAAACAACTCATCCAATAGAATTTAGACAGGTTTGGGTACTTATATTAACCTTATCTTTAAGTATTACCTCTAAGTTAATTAGTTTCACTTTTACAATGTCTCTTTGTATTTTTATATAATATGGTTAATAAACTTACTATATACATCCAAGCGACACCCAAGTGGTCCATTAATGATTAACCTATAATAATATAAGTCTCTTTTCCGAACCTTAGATTTTTAGGAATTTAATATCAATTAATAATATAATATTTGTTTTAAGAACTCTTTTATGTCAATTTTGACACTATTCAATAGTTGATTTTTGTGAAACTCATAACAGATTGATTACTTCTAAAAAAGTCCATTAAATCAATCCTAATATATCATATTAGCCTAGAAAATTAGTTTAATTCATTAAAAGTTTCATATTATATTTATTTGGGTATTTATAATATCAATTATTTTAATTTTTCACTATTATAGTAATTACTGCATCATCATTGTGTCATAAATAAAATAAATTATTTAATGTCTAAAAATTATAAGTAAAATATCATTATGTAGGAAATCGTTTTAGCTTTCTAATGAATATTTATAATCGAAAATCCAACATGTATAACCCTATGTAAAAATTGTTCTTCTAAAAGATGTAAGCTTATGCCATTTTTATTTTTATTTTAACTTTATTAATATAATGTGTCCCTACCACATACAAGTGGCTCCAAGGGGTCCCCAAATTGACCAAAGGATGCCCATGGTCGGGTATGTGTCCACCAATAAGGTTAGGACACGTTTTAGGGTAATTTTTTATTATTATAATATTATTTTTTTAACCCTTATTTACCGGATTTACCCTTTAACCATGGTAAATAAAATATTTACCACAGTAACTATTCAAAATGTCTAAAAATAAAAGTTATCTATTTACACAATTTGAATATCCTGATTCCAAATATGGAATCCATTTTCCTAAATTCAAAACACAGAAGTGGCAGAAATTAATTTAAAATTAATTCCCGCTGTTAAAACAAAAAGCGTGTTTTTTAAGAGATAATAACTATCAAAAGATTGACACTTGTTTATGTTCGGTTTAATTGTAAAATTATGTCCAATGACCAAAATTATATTAAATGGTAAAACCAATCAAATTCATAATTTATCACTATTAATTATTTTGATTAAAAAAGTTGTTTTTAATTAAAATTTAGAAATTTTCACTATTCATCAAAATATGAAAGTTATCCGAAATGTACCAAAATTTCACCCTAGGCTAATTTTGATATTCTGAATCCAAAAATGAAGTCCATTTTGAAATATAGAATATATATGATTTCAAAAAGTAGGTATTACTATTCATAACGGCTAGTTTGATTAGTTATGGTGTGTTAGAACTCGGTGTTGCGTACAACACACGCTATCACATTATTCAAAGAGAAGCGTACCGTAGAAGCTTGGGGTGTTACATTCTCCCCTCCTTCAAATAATTGCGTCCTCGCAATTTCTAGGGTATTACTGCATAAAAAGACTCAGGTGGTTCTTCATCATAAGTTCCTCGGGTTCCCACGTTGCCTCTTCCATCTTATGATTTCTCCACAAAACTTTTACCAGACGCGTCGTCCGGTTTCTCAGTACTTGTTCTCTCGTATCAAGAATCTTGACGGGCTCTTCGCAATAAGACAGATCGGGTTCCAGTTCTAATTCCTCATAGGTGAGTACATGCGTCGGATCAGGCATGTATTTCCTCAACAGAGATACGTGGAACACATCGTGAACTTTGGAGAGACTTGGCGGCATTGCCAATCGGTAAGCTACAGCCCCAATTCGTTCTAGAATTTCGAAAGGTCCGATGTACCTGGGACTCAATTTACCTTTCTTTCCAAAACGTATGACTCCCTTCCATGGAGATACCTTTAGGAAAACATGATTACCGACTTGAAATTCCAAATCCTTCCTTCGATTATCGGCATAGCTCTTCTGCCTACTTTGAGCTGCTTTGATGTGATTTTGGATTACCTTCACCTTTTCCACCGTTTCCTCCACCAGTTCTGGGCCTACAAGTTTTCTTTCACCAACACCATCCCAACAGGTTGGTGTACGACATCTCTTTCCGTATAACGCTTCATATGGTGCCATTTTTATACTCGAATGGAAGCTATTGTTATAGGAAAATTCTACCAGTGGTAAATATTGATCCCACATACCCTGAAAATCAAGTGAGCAAGATCTCAACATGTCTTCTAAGGTCTGAATAGTCCGTTCTGATTGTCCGTCTGTCTGAGGGTGGTAAGCAGTGCTCAAATGAAGTTCAGTATCCAGGGATTTCTGAAGACTTTTCCAAAATCTTGAAGTAAAACGGGGATCACGATCAGAAACAATCGATAGGGGTACTCCATGAAGTCTCACAACTTCATTAATATATAGTCTTGCTAGACGTTCCAGGGGTAGATCTTCTCTTATAGCAAGAAAATGTGCTGACTTGGTAAGACGATCAACAATAACCCATATTGCATCGTTCCTTCTAGGAGTCTTTGGTAGCCCCATGACAAAGTCCATTGTAATATTGTCCCATTTCCACTCCGGTATGGGAAGAGGTTGCATGACTCCTCCAGGCTGTTGCCTTCCAGCTTTCACTTGTTGACAAACCATACATCTTGACACAAAATCAGCAATCTCCCTCTTCATGTTGTCCCACCAAAAATGTTCCTTCAAATCTCTATACATTTTGGTGCTCCCAGGGTGTATAGAGAAATTGGAACTATGAGCATCATCCAGCAATTCCCTTTTTAGATTAGGTATATTGGGAACACAAAGTCTCTTCCCGAATTTCAAAATTCCACCTTCATACGTAAAGTCTCTCAATCTCCCATCATTCACAGCTTTAATCTTCTTTTGGAATTCTTCATCATCAGTCTGAGAACTCTTAATCCTTTCTAGTAAAGATGGTTTGGCAACCATTTGAAAAAGCATTGATGTTTCACCTTCCCTGGTTATTCCCATGTCCATCTTCACTAGATCCATGAAAATTGGATCCCTTTCAATTCTCATCATGTTCAGAACTCCATGGTCTTTTCTGCTCAAAGCATCTGCCACCTTGTTTGCCTTCCCCGGGTGGTAGTGTATCGTACAATCATAATCCTTGAGTAATTCAAGCCTTCTCCATTGCCTCATGTTGAGTTATTTTTGTGAGAAAATATACTTCAAACTCTTGTGATCAGTATAAATCTCACATTTTTCACCATAGAGGTAGTGCCTCCATATCTTCAAAGCAAAGATCACAGCTGCTAACTCAAGATCATGAGTAGGATAGTTTTGTTCATGAATTTTCAACTGTCGTGATGCATAGGCAATAACTCTATCATTCTGCATAAGGACACAACCAAGTCCTTTCTTCGATGCATCACTATGAATAACGAACCCATCATTCCCCGATGGTAGAGTCAATATAGGAGCATTGACTAATCTTCTCTTCAGTTCTTCGAAACATTCTTCACACTCTTTTGTCCAAACAAATTTAACCCCTTTACGTGTGAGCTTCGTTAATGGGTTAGCCAATCGGGCAAAATTCTGGACGAAACGTCGATAATAACCTGCCAAACCAATAAAACTACGTACCTCAGTTATATTCGTAGGTGCTGGCCATTCTTGGATTGCCTTGGTCTTAGAAGGATCAACAGAGATTCCATCTTTAGAGACAATATGGCCAAGAAAAGAAATCTCCTGAAGCCAGAATTCACACTTGCTAAACTTTCCATATAATTCATGCCTCCTCAGAGTCTTCAAGATAATGCGCAAGTGATTTTCATGATCTTTGTAGGTTTTGGAGTATACCAAGATATCATCAATAAATACCACCACAAATTCATCGAGATACTCCTTGAAAACTCTATTCATCAGATCCATGAATACAGAGGGTGCATTAGTCAATCCAAACGACATTACAGTAAACTCGTAATGCCCGTACCTGGTTCGAAATGCTGTCTTCGGAATGTCTTCCTTCTTCACACACAACTGATGGTATCCAGATCGAAGTTCAATCTTTGAAAAGTATTGAGCTCCATGCAGTTGGTCAAATAAATCATCAATACGAGGTAGGGGATACTTGTTCTTTATCGTTAAAGCATTGATCTCCCTGTAGTCGATACATAACCTCATAGATCCATCTTTCTTTTTAACAAATAGAACAGGGGCTCCCCATGGAGAAACACTAGGGCGAATAAATCCCTTATTACTCAATTCCTCTAGTTGTTTCTTTAGTTCGACTAACTCTACAGTGGCCATTCTATAAGGGGACTTCGATATAGGCCTTGATCCAGGAATCAAATCAATAGAAAACTCAACTTCTCGTTCTGGAGGATGTCCAGGTAAATCTTCCGGAAATACATCTACAAATTCTTTCACAACAGGTACATCCTCTATTTGAACATTCCTTTCCTCACCGACAGTTATTTCATTCTCTTCCTCCCCGATAATTGAATTAAGTTGAGCTACAGGGGGTGGATCTAAATAAGAATTAGGTGGTGACGATTCTGCTCTAAAAATAAGGTGCTCCTTATCATTATCATCAAGAATTGTAACCTCTTTCTTCTTACAATAAATCTTCGCATCATAGTCCGAAAGCCAGTCCATACCGAGGATTATATCAAACTCAATCATAGGTATGACGATGAAATCAGCAGATAAAGAAAATTTATGTGCTCTAATGGGGACTGATTCACAAAACTTTGTTGCAACGATACTTCCCTTAGGAGTTTTAACTGACAACTCCCTTATTAAATCAAATTGGAAATATCTAATTTTCTTAGCAAACTGGGAATATATGAAACAATGCGATGATCCAGAATCAAATAATGCATTTGCTAAACTTGAGGAAACCATTAAATTACCTGCCACCACGTCTTTCGGAGCTTCTACCTCAGCAGTAGTGATAGCATAAGCCTGGCCTTGATCCCTTGGCATTTTCTGAGGTAAGTTCTCCTGATGCTTAGGACATGCATTTGCATAATGCCCCATCTCCCTGCAATTGTAGCACTGAACGTTGGTAGCTTCCTTCTTCCCCTTGCAATCATGAGCTTGGTGGCCTTTTTCACCACACTTGTAACAGACTCCCATTCCCTTCAGGCAAGCACCGGGGTGTTTCTTCCAGCACTTACCACAAGATTGATATTCAACCTTTCCCTTCTTCCCCTTATTTCCATTCCCAGATTGATCAGCAGGTCTCTTCTTCTCTTGCTTTGCTTTAAAGTCATAAGACTTAGAGAATTCCTTTTCGGTCTTGATAGCACATGAGACAATGTCTTCGTACGATGAAAAGGATTGTGAGACTAATGCTCGACGGAGAAATGGTTTTAACCCATCAAAGAAACGATCAATCTTACTTCTTGGGTTGCGAATATAATCACCAGCGTACCTCGCTAACCTTGTAAAGTTAGCCTCATACTTTGTGACATTCTCATCCTCCTTTTGTCTCAGACTCAGAAATTGCCTTTCCATATCTGCTCGATGGTCGCGAGGAAAGTATTTTTCTAAAAACAGATCTTTGAACTCCCTCCATTCCATGTTTGATACTTCATCATCTTCCTTCATGTTTTGAATCAATGACCACCATTGATCAGCATCTCCAGTGAGGCGGTAAACTGCCATGGTAACTTTTTCCCTTTCACTACTCCCCAAAGCCTGAAATATTTTCTCTAGGGAAAATATCCATTGCTCAGCTACTAAGGGATTTTTACTCCCATTGAACGTTGGTGGTTGTTGTCTCATGAATCGATCTAACATTGATCCTCCACGCTTCGGATCAGGGTGCTCCATACGGGTAAGGTTATTATTCATAACCTGAGTAAGTTGTCCCCGTACGGTGATTAGCTGATCAGCACCAGTTGCATCACCAGCCCCACTATAATTATCTTGAGCAGGAGGGCAATCCCTACATGGAGTGCGTGCATTGATACGGTTTCCATTTCTTCCACTAGGCGCCATTTCTAAAAAAAATGGCATAAACTAGATCAGTTTATGCATCAAAATACATAATCCCATACTTATAAAACACTTAACATAAATTGAACTATTTATGGATATAATCCATAATCATAAAAATGTTTTCTTTGAGGAAGTATATACTCATAAACCCTTCATAATGATTTGTAAAGAAAGTGAGAGTTATCCTAAGCATATCCCCCGGGAGTGTCGTAACCAAGAGTGCAGCAAGGCCCGTTGTCGTGCACCAGTTCCCGTTCGAGTCTAGCTCAAAGCGGTGTTTTCGGGTTTTACCCCTAGGTACATCTGTGCCAGAGCCGCCTCTACCTGCTCGTATCCAGACAGGGATGTATTGCTCGAAAAACTCACAAAATCTCTACAATACCAAAATTCTAGGAAGTTCTTCTATACTAATCCTCAAAGTTCATCTTAGGTCTACGTGCTCTAATCAGAGTTTATCTAAATCTAGCTTCCAAGGTTTGTACTAAACTTCCTCTGATACCAACTGTAACGCCCCGACTCTAGTTGCCTAGAGTCGGTGCATTATTACATAACATTGGCATGATCACAAGAAAGATCAAATCTCGAAAGACCGATTGGTTTAGTAGCCTTGGAAACACTAGATATATTCATAAGTTTTACATTACATCATAAAATGAAAAACTACTACAACAACATAATGTCTCCATAATCCACACTACTATCCCCTCATAATATCCCTGCAGGTCATTCATAATTTACTTCTTCACATCCTGGGGAAAAATAAAACATAGAAAAGGGGTGAGCTCAAATGCCCAGTAAGGATAACAATATAGCGGAAACTTTCATAAATAAGAATAAACATTTAAGGCATTGCATTACTAAAACAAAAGCCTTTTAAAATTGAACTTCAACATGGTATGGCAAAAGTAAAATGAAATAATGCCATTTACTTATTCACATGGATATTCTACTAATCGAATAATCACATGCAAAAATCAATAACCACTTTCATAATGTTGGAATGCATAATGCCAGACTATCATAACCACATAGCCAAGGCCTCGTGCCAAGACTACAAATAAGATTTTGTCAAGGCCTTGTGCCAAGACACTAGTTTGTCTCATGAGACCTACCGATGCATCGAGGAGCTATAGCGGGCTCCACCCGTCACTTATTAAGTCCAATGCATTCCCATATGAAAAGGTTTAAACATAACATAAACATTCGTATTAAAACTAGCATACGAAATGTCAATACTTTCACCATAAACTATGAATGGTATAAAAATAGCACATCCACAGTCAAACATATCACAAAACCTTCAATACAATATAGAAGTTTTGTATCATAATAAATCAACTTCAAATAATCTTAAAATCCATCAAAGGATGTTGACATAGATGAAATCAAAATTATTTTAAAAGAAATATCTCGTTTTATTTTGAAATCATTTAAGATCCATATAAAATAGAACATTTTCTTTGAAAATATTCTTATAAGCTTGTAAGGGAAGCTTTGAAGATTTTATAACGGCGTAAAATAACCACACCCGCCGTATAAGTTAAAAAAAACATTCTTACCTCAATTCTGTCGAAAAGGTTAAAAAAGACCTTGTTTTGAAAACGACGGAAAGATTCCTTTATAAACCTCTTATAAAAATTCAAACAAGGGTATAAATGACTTTAACCCATATTCTTGTAAATAGTAAAAAATGTTTTGAAATACATTTTTAAGAAACATGGATGTGGATGATAAAGATATCCCAGTAGATTATTACGTATAAACAACCTCGGATAATGAAGAGATTGTGAAATAACCCTTACCTTGTACTTTTCCTTGGCTGTGGTAGGTTAACCTCCTGTATAATGGTGAAATAATTGTTATTAAATTATACAAGAATCATATACATTAATATGATATCATATATGATCTTTTAATATTGATTTGATAATAATATCTTAGTATTATCGTTGTTTCGGGTGTTAACTTACTTGTTTTCTTTCATATGTTTTGTTACGTAAGACATGTTTGTAAAGGATAGGTTGTATATTATTCATATCCAGAATGATATCAAGTCCTTAAACATCATTTTTAAATCATAAAATGATAATTACGCTTTAATGGTTACGATGGAGAATGAATCTCATCGCGTTCGTGGAGACGGTAGTCCGTACGTACGCACGAGCGACAATATCATTCTTTTGATATTAAAATAATATATAAATGGATGGTATATCATATATACAGAATCATTAACATGTTATATTTATTATTTACATGAGTTACACATCATTATTATAACCATCCAAATAATATTATATTGAATAACAATTACACCACGACGTGGAGACGGTAAGCCGTACGTACGCACGTATGGTGACATGTTATTCAAAGGGTGGATAGAATACTGAATATGATTGTACCATATTTATAATAACATCACAGTATATGTGAGATACTGGAGTTATTATTTCAGAATGGTAAGAACAAAGGAAGAAGTGGAAGAAGAAATGAACTTAGAAAAGGGTGGTGAGATCATTACCTCTTCTTCGGGTTCTTCCTTTTGATTTGATCAAAAGGGCTCCTTAGGTTGGCTTTCTGATCAAACTAAGGCCTCTAGGTTGTATTGAGGGATGTTGGGAGAGTATTTGGGCAGATTTTGGACGAACCAAAAGGCTTTAGAGGTGTGAAGAAATGAGAAGGAGGAGTGCCCTTTTATAAGAGGGGTGAGGGGCACCTTTGGAAAAGTTAGAAATATTAATTTATAATAAATTCATATTCGGTTTACAAAGGCTCCAAAGTTGACTATTAAAAGGATGAGGTGGGGATAGGTCGAAAACAACTCATCCAATAGAATTTAGTCAGGTTTGGGTACTTATATTAACCTTATCTTTAAGTATTAACTCTAAGTTAATTAGTTTCACTTTTACAATGTCTCTTTGTATTTTTATATAATATGGTTAATAAACTTACTATATACATCCAATCGACACCCAAGTGGTCCATTAATGATTAAACTATCATAATATAAGTCTCTTGGCCGAACCTTAGATTTTTAGGAATTTAATATCAATTAATAATATAATATTTGTTTTAAGAACTCTTTTATGTCAATTTTGACACTATTCAATAGTTGATTTTTGTGAAACTCATAACAGATTGATTACTTCTAACAAAGTCCATTAAATCAATCCTAATATATCATATTAGCCTAGAAAATTAGTTTAATTCATTAAAAGTTTCATATTATATTTATTTGGGTATTTATAATATCAATTATTTTAATTTTTCACTATTATAGTAATTACTTCATCATCATTGTGTCATAAATAAAATAAATTATTTAATGTCTAAAAATTATAAGTAAAATATCATTATGTAGGAAATCTTTTTAGCTTTCTAATTAATATTTATAATCGAAAATCCAACATGTATAACCCTATGTAAAAATTGTTCTTCTAAAAGATGTAAGCTTATGCCATTTTTATTTTTATTTTAACTTTATTAATATAAAGTGTCCCTACCACATACAAGTGGCTCCAAGGGGTCCCCAAATTGACCAAAGGATGCCCATGGTCGGGTATGTGTCCACCAATAAGGTTAGGACACGTTTTAGGGTAATTTTTTATTATTATAATATTATTTTTTTAACCCTTATTTACCGGATTTACCCTTTAACCATGGTAAATAAAATATTTACCACAGTAACTATTCAAAATGTCTAAAAATAAAAGTTATCTATTTACACAATTTGAACATCCTGATTCCAAATATGGAATCCATTTTCCTAAATTCAAAACACAGAAGTGGCAGAAATTAATTTAAAATTAATTCCCGCTGTTAAAACAAAAAGCGTGTTTTTAAGAGATAATAACTATCAAAAGATTGACACTTGTTTATGTTCGGTTTAATTGTAAAATTATGTCCAATGACCAAAATTATATTAAATGGTAAAACCACTCAAATTCATAATTTATCACTATTAATTATTTTTATTAAAAAAGTTGTTTTTAATTAAAATTTAGAAATTTTCACTATTCATCAAAATATGAAAGTTATCCGAAATGTACCAAAATTTCACCCTAGGCTAATTTTGATATTCCGAATCCAAAAATGAAGTCCATTTTGAAATATAGAATATATATGATTTCAAAAAGTAGGTATTACTATTCATAACGGCTAGTTTGATTAGTTATGGTGTGTTAGAACTCGGTGTTGCGTACAACACACGCTATCACATTATTCAAAGAGAAGCGTACCGTAGAAGCTTGGGGTGTTACATAGTTACAGAAGGATGAATCGTGTGAAATTATATTCCATATATAATGTAAATTTTGGTACCAATCCATGAACTTATGAAGATTCTATGTCCTAAATACTGAGGTGATGTCCAATCTGTCCACTCTAGGACAACTTTAACTTTATGGCCCATTAAGTCCAATCCGATGAATTATTTATCTCATATGTCTTGAATTAATGTTATATACCAATAACTTAGGAACATAGTTTAAAATTTTTATTTTTAAATAATTTAAATAAAATGATTTTTATTCAAAATACTATAGATAATTTTTAATGAGTTAAAACTGTATTTTCATCAAATTTTCAAATGAATTATCTAAACCCAAATATTTTATAAATAAACATATTTAACAAAATGTGAGGAAATTTTGACACTTATTATAAATAAATTATTCAAATAAATTATTTTTTATCCAAAACACATTCTCTATGTGGTCCAAAACCTAAATCGCTTATTACATGTAAAAAAGATTATCTTCCAGCTGAACTACTTTAGGGCTCAAAACATGATTTGAATCCAGTAAATTATTCCTTAACATAGAAACATTAAATATTTTATTTACATGAGTCAAACATAGAGGTAAAGCGACACATTAGGAAACTAATTCAACTTTTACCTGGATTTTATATGGTAAAATGAACCGTATACTTGGTATCCTTTTCATACAAAAAACACATAACACTTTTCCATGGAGATACTATTAAAATGGCATGATCACCTAACTCAAAATAATGATATTTCTTTCAGTTATCCACATTTATATTTTTTTAATCTGATATTCCCTCATGTTTTAGTGAATCAAGTAGAATTTATCTTTCATTTCATCTACCAACATTGGTCCCATCATCGTTCTTTCTCATATATCATCCCAAAAATCCAGTGTCTGAAACATCTTTCCATATATTTCTTTGAAAGTTTCAATATGTATACAGTAATTAAAACTGTTATTATATGAAATATAAACCAATAAATTATGTTTATCATAACATCCCTATTAATACATTGAGAATGACCAATGCATATCCTCCATGGTATGAATAATTCAATCTGATTTTCTATCTGACCAAGGAAGAAACGTTCTATAAAAATGTAATTTAGTACCCAATGACTTATGAAGTCCTTTAAAAAAATTGGATGAGAGCCTAGAATCATGGTTTGATACAGTGGTGAGAGGAACTCCTTGTAACCTGAAAATAAAATTTTGATTTAGTCTAGTATTCTACTTTAATGACATTGTATCTCTAATTGGAATACAATTCGATGATATAATTAATTGATCCATAATAACCTAGATCACATTATTACATTTATAATTACATGGGAATCATACCACGAAATCCATTGAAATATTCTCCCATTTCAACTCTGGAATATGAAAAGGGTTAGGTATCCCCATAGAAACTTCGTATCTTCTTTTATAGGATAGAAGGACAAAAAATAATGTTAAATTTATAGTTACCTCTTTTCATTCTGTCCCACCAGTAATACACTTGAAGGAAATTGTACATAGTTTCGGTACCCAGATGAACATATAATGAAGAGGTATAGGATTAAGTCAAAAAATCATTGTTGGACTATGAATCAAAATGCACACATAATATTTTTTTTATATCGTAAAAAACCTTATTCATCAACATTAATACCGGGAAACACAACATTATTAACATATTATACATTTTCTTACAAATTATGACTTGCCTTCTAAACCTATTTAATTCTATCTGAAAAAGTCGACCACACTGAACCCTAAATCAGAACATAGGATGTCCCTACATTCACAACATCTATGAAAAAAGACATAAAATCATTAACCCAAAGGCCACATTCCAAATGTACATGGATAATGATGAATTAATTTTTTTATTAAAATCATCAACTATATTTTCTTCTTTTCCATGATTCAAATAAATTTTTCAACCATCATACATGATTCTTTAAAGATATATTCTTTGACTTGTTTTAAATTATTTCTAATTGAATGTATAATTACAACTTTTTTGATCAGTATATATTTTACACATTTTTATACAAATATGCCTCAAAATTTAAACAAAAAAAACATTAGTAAATTCCATATAATGTATAGAGTAATTCCACTCATGATGTTTCAAATGATGTAACTTATAAGTAATTACCTAATCACTCAATATTAATACACATCCAATCCATTTCAATGAAGAATCACTTTAGATGGAGAATTTTCTATTTTTGGAATATAAGGATAATAGAGGATCATTCATCAATATTATCTACATTTCTGAAAACCAATATTGACTTTCTATTATCTAGATTAACTGACCTCCTTTTCTTTTTAACATAGTTAGTGTGCTAGAAAAACAAGAAAGGATTTCCCCAAAATGCCTTTATTAACCCACTAATCCAAGAAAAATACGAATTTTGGTGATTTTTATGGGTCTTTTCCATTCTTCAAAAACATTCATTTTAGCATGATCAATAGTTATTCATCCTTTAAAAACAATATGACCAAGGAATTAAATTTTATGTAACTAAAATTCAGTTATAGGAAATTTTAAATAAAAATTATTTTCTTGTAATGTTTGAAAAACAACATATACATGTTTCTCATAATCCTCTTAAATTTTAGAATATACCAAATCATTTGTCACTAAAATCAAAAACGAAATTATCTATGAAATATTTTTTCCATCCTAAGTCAAGTAGACTTATGAAAAATATTCTTAAATTCTACCCATTACAATGCATAAACACTTTCACATTTTCTAATATTTATAAACATTTACCTCCAATAATCATATTTGACTATAAAATAATAAATAGAAAGATTTTATTTTTGGATATTTGAAAACCCCATGACACATATTATCTTTTCTAGTGACTTAATCCATCCTCCAGCTATCACATGGTTAGATGATCCTTTATATGATTGTGGAAGTTGTCTTATAAAATGATCCTCTATCATCATGTTCCTATTTAGTAGATCACCTTTCTCTCTATCATGGACCCCACCACCAGTATACCTTAATTATACAGATATATTACAGTTAAAAACTATTATATTTCAATTCTAACAATTATTGGATGATGATTTTGAAGAATTTTTGTCTATTAGTTCCTTTAAATTATATATTCACAATTTTTTCAATGGAAAGACATTCTAAAAAAATTATTTATATGAAGGAAAATTGTAATATTTAAATTCTAAAACACTCTATAATAACAATAATGTAAAATATTATAAGGGAATTCTATTAACACTATCCTAACCTATAAATTTATCTATACTATTCTTTGATACAAACTATATGGCCCAAACTATAAAAATTAATTAATCTATTGTTTTGTGAATAAATTAATTTCTATCACATTGAGGATATTTTTAGTTTTATTGTTTTAAATAATTATCCCATAAATCATATATGAAAAACCATAAAATACTTAGTAGAAAATTATGAACAATATGAATTTTTTCATAATCTAAAATATTTAAATGGAAGTATGGTATCTTTTATGTCAACTATTCTTGAATATCAACATAAATTCCATAAATACCGTACTCAACCATCAATATAATGAGAAACATTAAAAAAATTGTGTTGATAATTAAAATCTCAGTATTTGATATAAAAATAAGGAAACCATTAGTACATGGATAAACACTAAAACTCATGAAAACACCTTACATGATAACAAAACTTCTCACCCAAAATGGGGAAATTTAATTCATTAATAAATAATATTTATTATTATTATTTATAAAATAAATATTTCATGGATTCTCATTAAAAAACACGTATAATTTAATTAGGTTCTTTGGAACATCATCCCATTGAACCCCACAAAACACTTAAATCCCTTACAGATTGAAATAACTATATGGCCAACTTACCATAAACTTATCTAGAAAATATTATCATTATTCAATGAATTAGCGATCTATAATGGGGATCACCTATCATATAATCTGTATTGGGATCACCTGTGAGCTCTAATTGGGTGTAACCCTTCATATAATCTATATTTGGATCACCCATTTTTCATGATCTATAATGGGGATCAACCTTAATATAAGTTATACCAGGATAATATGTTTCATATAATGATTATGTTACATATCAATAGTAAACAAATATCATCATGAAACCCTTTAAAATGATTTTTTAATTCTTTATTAAAACACATTCGAATAAAAATATCCATTTCTTTTGAGAACCCATTTTCAATACCCAAACACTATTTTCATTGAAAACCCATTTTCAATTACAAAATAAAAAAATAAATGGAAATAGTTCTTTTTATTTAAGAAAAAAATAATTTTTAACATTAATTTTAATTTATAAATCTGTTTTTCCACATTGAACGTTGAAATCATAATCTGCATGAAATACTTAACTTTTTTAAAACTTAAATAATGTATTATTAGATAAAATAAGGATATATAATGTCAATGTGTCTATATATATAAACCTTATAAAATAATAATGTTTTATATAATTGAGAAATGCTTCAATTAATGGATATTGAGACAAAATCCCTTAACATTAGACTAACTTTACACATGTGTCATTATCTTCTTCATTTTTTCGTAACTCGTTTTGGTTTGAACCATTGTGATTTCTTGGTATGATTTATGCCCAAATTGTGGACTGTAAAGTAAAGGGATGAATGTTTAGAGATTATTTTGGTAGGGTTGGGATGAAACATTGGGGATTTATAGGGGTACTTAACTGGTATGGTATTGTGTAATTTTACAGCAGAGGAGTGCTATTCTTGTAAATTTTTGAAAAGGGAATTCCATACTATTTTTTACGATGTCATGTGGCTCATATAATGATCTAAATTATAGAAAATATAGTATTAGTTCTTAATATTAACAACCAAAGTATTTTGGATAAGTGTTTAGACCATTTTGACTTGTAATGTTATATTTTATTCCCTTATTAAGCAAATTTTCCTCTAAATGACTGTAATTAATTTTCATTGCTTTCAATATTATTTTGGGTAAATAAAATGTTGTCACTATTAGAAATTATAAAATATTCTAATTTCAAATATGGTATCCATTTTTACAAATTAAATTCAAAATAATGGATGAAATTAATTTAAATTTAATCTCGCAAATGGGGTAACAAAACATGTTTTTAAATTAAATTTTTTAAATATTTTTAAATATTTTTATATATAAATTGAATGTGAAATTGTTAAAATAACCTAAATTGGATTATGAGATATAAAAATTATATCCTTATTGTTTAAAAAAATGAAAACATAATTTCACAATATAAATAAATTAGTCATAAAACAATTTTTGAACTAAAATTCAGTATTATTCAATATTCATTGAATTTTTAAATTACTAAAAAAACAAAACAAATCACCCAATGTAAATATTTATATCTATATTTGAGAAATGAAGTATTTTGTTTCATATAAAAAATATAAAAGTTTTTAAATTTTTATTTAAAATGGTTTCTCTATTAAAAGTTGGAAAAATATTTTTTTAGGAATAGACAGCTTTCGAGCTTAAAATTGGATTTATTCTCAGTTTATTCCTATCAAATTTGTTGGACTAATTTTAAAAAAAAAATAATAAAAATATATGAACCTAATTTAGTTAGTCATATTTATTCCATCTGATAGAAATGATTGGTGTAACTATCGGTTAATATAGTATTATTAACAATATATTATTTTTCGGTATAACACAGTCTTGCATAGAACAAAAAATTTAAGAGAAACTCATTTTTGAGCATCATATAAACTATTAGATATATTATCCCTTTTTATGTAAACTTAATATATAATTAATGGATGTTAATAAATATGAAAAATACTTATTATATCATTACATATGATTTTAGATTAATCATGTGTCATCGGGTTAGAGAAATAATTCTCCAATTCATAAATTTTCAATTAAAATTAAATGTAGAAGAGGATGAGTTAAGACCAATAAAAAAGAAATGAGGTTGGAGAAAATAAGGAAAGTATGGATAATCCAACATGGAATGATTATAGAAAGAAACATTCAATTATTTCATGAGGGGAATGATAGTTTTCATCAATTTTGATGAAATTTTTTATCAAGAGTGGGACAATTTGGGAATGAAAAAAGCCACAAAAAATTAGTGTTTAAACATTAATGATATGGTTAAGTACAAAAAAATATATAATAATCATGGAAATTTACATCATAAAATTATAATATATAAATTCCATTCATATGTACTTACTATTGATAAATTCTAAAGCCCTTATGTTTTGAAATACAATACTTTGATCATAAACACATAATTTATTTGATTCCAAACATATTTACTCTATATTTTTCGTGGATATCGAATAATACTTTGAAAATTATATGTATTAAATGTCAAATAAGATGCATCAATAGAAAATGGTTATAATTAGAATATATCATGAATTATTTATTAAGATGAATAGTTATTTACTCTTTGCAAACTTGAATGGTGTACCTATGGTTGGTTTTGACATAATACATATTTTTCGTGTTTAATTTGTTTTGAGGATTTCATAATTGGTAGATAATTTATAAAATAATATATATTGAACTAGTGGTATTGAATTTTTATTTTTAAATTACATTCTCTTTTATATGGGTTTTATTATTATTGGTTTATCAATTAATGTATTGCATCTTCACAAGAAGGATTAATCAAATAGAAAATTATCTTAAATTGTTCTAACTTTTTTTAGATATGTTAAGTAAATTTTCATTATTTTATTAATATTATGATTCATTATTGACTAATTTTTTCTTAATGTATGAAATATTACATATATATCTTAATCACTAGAATTTGAAGTGCAAAATTATTAAAATACATAATAGAAGGTAAGAAAATCAACTTATCAAGTTGAAATGAATCAAGTAAGTATATTTTCTAATAATTCTTCAAACTCGTGTTGGGGAAGAAAAATCTATTAAGTTTTTTCTAGAATTTATCAATTAATTATCAAGGTGCTATTTTGGAAGTAGAAATAATATGAAGGTTTTCATAGTGTTTATTTATTAAATATTAAGTTCCCTAGACTTAAACTAGGAATTAATATTCAGGATAAAAGTTATTAATGTGTCATGATATACTAAAAAATGAATTAAAATTTCAATAAAAAAATCTTTAAGGATGGGAGAATGTAACACCCCCAGGATTAGAGTTTTATTTAATCAAATACTATTTTTACAGCATGCACCACAAATAACTCCAAGATTAAATAAACCGTGAAATAATATTATTTAATTATTACTATTATAACACTGTCATCGTGATAACAATAATGAATATGAATAACATAATTAGATTAAATGTATATAAATGTATATATATTTATATAAATTATTTAATTAATAAAATTTATGAATTAAATCAAAAAAATATTACATTTTTAAAAATGATTTTTTAGAAATGTATAAGATTAAACTTATTTTATTACATAAGAATACATTTTAAAAAATAAATTTTAAGAGTTTTAGGTGATAATAATTAGAATTAATTTCAATAATTTTTAGAATTCTATTTTCGAAAAATTAAATTAATTTTTGAAAATATCATTTCATAATTATCTTTTTGTTACTTTTGTAGATTTGTTTTGAAATATTTGATTTTTGTGTATGTAGTGAAAATATGGAATTTTTTAAAAATTCCCCCATTTATGATATTATAATGATATAATTGTAACATGAATGTTATAAAACATTTTATGAAAAAAAATTGTATATAATATAATTCATGTAAAAATATAATGCTGAAATTAGAAATATATGACATTTGTTTTGAAAACCAATGTAATTTATTTGTTCAATGCAAATTATTTTTAGCCCTTATATTTTAATCATATATTGAAAAGGTTAATATTAGTTTTTTTATATGAAATAAAAAAATATCCTTCGTTTAATATAATCTAAATAATTCCATTTTAATCAAAATTATAATTTATTTTATTGTGAAATCATTTGGATACATAAAACAAGCATTTTTGTAAAAAGGTTTTTTAGTGTATTTTATGAAAAACTGTGAAATGTTAATTTTATCAAATTTTGTGATTGAATATTTTAATATTTATTCAATATTTATTATTATCACAATTTTTTTATGTAATAATTTCAACTTATTTTTCTTTAATAGTGAATTGTAGAAAAATAAAAAAAATCTTTTTACATGGTTACGGTTAAAAGTGTTTCTAGGTGGTTAAACAAAGAGAAAATGGTAATAATGATACTCATAACATGTCTAAATCTTATTGGTTGAATATATTATTCCCATATATTATCTTACCTTATAAATAATTTCCATTCTGTGACACTTTTATTAGAAAATGTCAGTAAATTTTTTAATACAAATTTATCTAATTCTATGTGTGTTCCTCTTGTCACTTTTAAAATGGGACCACTTATCCACCCTTATTCAAAAACATTTATGCCACTAGGATTTCCAATACATCCCCAAAATCCTTATAACATTCCTTCCATTAGTTATTTGTAATATTTTATTACCCTAAAACCATCCTATTAATTTGTAATCTGTAATCTTAAGGTGGTCTCTCAAAGAAGAGGTAATCACCATACCAAACTCTTGATGTTTATTCGTTCTTATACATTATATAAATAGATATTATATATCATAAAATATGGAAAATGGTATCATCAACATACTTATATTTAATTTTTTTATAGTAAACCCAATTTCCACATTCTTTCTATCAAATGGGAAACAAAAGTACCGCTAATGTATAAGTGTGAACTACTGCTACCATGTAGAGATAGGAATTATTTTCCTACACCACCACACATTTATGGATATAAGGATGAATAATATATATATGTATATAGTATTTAGTATAAAACGTTGATTATATAATGATAATATAGTTTTTTACTTTTATTTCATACTTTTCATTTGAAAATGAAAAGTGTGTTTATTTGTATGTATGGACTATAATCTCCAATAATTATGAAATTGATTTTTCTAAAGCATACTTTTATGGAAGGTTATAAATATTTTGATAATGAATATATAAGATAATCATATCAGGATTAATTTTTTTAGGTGATGGAATGATGATCTAGATGAAAGGACTATAACCTATGAATCAAAACATACATGAAAAGTGAAGCAGTTGATGCCTGAAATGATGATGATAATGAAATTTTTTAATGAACATGTTATAAGATGTTCTAAGTAAGTTATTTTTGGTATAATAATTAAAATATTATTCTGTTATAGAATTATAATAAATTTAAAATTATTATACTAGAGGTTTAAAGAACTAAAAAAAACAAGTTATACTTGAGGTAAGGGTTTCTCATCTAAATTTTATTTTTATGATACATATTCCATATTCTCTTTTAACATCGTTAATTTTGTGTATATAATATATATTGTGTATGAAATATCATTAATATCTTTATATTAATGGTATATAATATTTCATTCGATTTTATTTTTTTCACGAGGGTTATGATTCAAAAGTTACCAATGCGGTAAGGGTTTTACATTACACTCTCACCTTTTATCGGGATTGTTTATGAATAAATTTTTCAAGATACAATTATATGATCTATATCTATTTTTTTTGAATTTTTTTATGATATCGAAATTTATGGATGTTATTTCTTTGTCTGTCTAAGTACTCAAATTTATTAAAGAATATAATCAAGGGGAATAATGTTTTTTATATTTGTATGGGAATATTTTTTCCCATGTTCTTATTTTATTTATAATTATTCCAAAAATGTTATACCTTTTATATATTGATTGAATAATGTCATTTTTATGTTTTTTTATATTTTTATATTTTTTAAAAATGAATCTTTGTTTCATATTCTAAAATTACTACCATATTACCGAATTTCTGAATGGAATAATTATTTTAACATTTATTGCATAAATGACATTTCACATATTCAATACTATTATTTTCCTTAAATAACTTTTATATATTTATATGTTTATTTTAAAATAAATTTTCCCAAATATTATGGATTTTTTATTTTAAATAATTAATTTCAAATGGAAATGGTATTTTCCTCACGAAATGTTACTATAGTGTTTTAAATGTATTTTCATCTCTATAAATATAACATGATGAATATTATTATTTACTATGGATATAATATAATGAAACTAAACACCAAATTTCTATGGATGGGTTATGATCCTTTTTATTTAGTGAATAACTATGGAAAATAATAAATTTTCTTATGTCATTTATTCAATATGAGTGTTTATGTTTTTTTTTGTATAGAAATATTATTCACTTTTTTCAGGTTATAAATTAATCAAGAATTGTATATTATGGGGCTTGTGGGTCAAATTATGGTGAAAAATATTATGTATTATATATGTATGAAAATAGTAAGTGTTATCCACGTCATTATTTATTTTTATGTCATCCATGGATATATTACTATTAAAGGATAATATTTATATTCCATATTTGATGATTTTTTATCTAAACAATACTATTCATTCTATATTTATTCATCTATATATTATGTTTTATGATTTTCCTTACAGTATATCTGAGCTCACTCTTTGGTATTATTTATTTTCATAATGATATATTGGAGGGATATGTGAATGATTTCAGGGATGTACTAAAATAAATAATAATATTCAAAAAAATAAAGTTGTATTTCATGTATTTAAATTTAATTTGAGAATCATGTATGTATCTAGTTTATCAATAAATATTAACTATTTAATCCTTTAGGATGTGATCCTAAGTATCTTTTTCAAATGTTGTTAAATAACCACTGTATTTGGGTTATTGGAGTTGGGAAGTAATATCATCTCTATATAGAACAAGATAAAATTATTTCCATTATATTCAAACCATTTCTTTTTCTCTGAATTAGTGAAATTACCCGCATACTTTGAAATGAACTGATGTTGGAAGTAATGTAGAATTTTCCTCCATAAATAATCTTCTTCAACATCAACCCTACATAGACCCACAACAGTGTCCTTTAACACATCACCCACCTAATCTAAATGAATAAAAAAATCAACCATACATCACTATAACGTTAAACATGAACATATAATAATAAGATATGGATTGATTTTAAACTATTTAGTTAAATTTTATTTATTAATCCATTAAATTTTCCTCATTTCAACCATAGGTGAATGAATATGATTAATATACTAAACCTACGTCTCTAACAACACAATAAATATCATTTTATGTTATTATTCTCAAATATTTTAACATCCTTATTAATGATAAGACATTTTATGAGATATTCTCACCAACCCCCATCATATTATAATTTTGAGTGAAATAATTTATATACAAAGAGAATATAATATTCACCAATTCATAACAATAAATTCCATCCTAACTCTTATCCATGTAATTCATACCACTATATAATGATGATTATTTGATAAAAATCTTAATGGGATGGAATTAATGATTATTGATACCCATGTATCCCACCTTCAATAGGTCACATATTGTTAAATAGGGATGATAAGAAAAATATACCAGTCATCCAAATATAAAAAAATAAAACTCAGACTCTTGATAGTGCATTTAATTTTATAAAAGAAAATAATCTTACCTAAATGAATACCCAAACAGACAACCCCTTTGGTAGTGACTCTAACACCAATTGAACTTCACATCAAAATCATTTAATTTCCATCTTAATAAAAAAAAAATTCTTGTAATTCTTAAAAAATTATATATAGAATACCATGGTAAGCATTAAAGTATACTCAGTATGACCCTCCACACAAACTATAATATAAATTAGGATGATTAATTTTAAAACCTCCATGAATATATATTTTACCATTTAATTATATACTAAGGTTACCTACTACCCACCCTAACATAGTTCCCTCAATAAAAGGACACACATGTATAATAGAATAATATAAATAGAAATATATCAAGAAGATACCCCACAACCATGCCCCAACAGATCTAGTCACCTTCGCTACCACACTACATACAACTTAGTAGTCTAACCCCTTCAATATCCATATAATGAAAAAATACACAACAAAATCACTACCATTATCAAATAACCAAAACCACATACTTTATATTTCAACTACATACCATATACTAAAACCACATGCCAAACATCACAACCACATTTCATTTACCACAAACACACACCACATCTACAACCACGTCATTACCATATCGCCACCTAACCACAACACTACCATATCCATAGACTTATTCCACTGTAATATATACTACATATGAAATAGATAACACGAGAGAGGGATTAATCACCCTTGTATATCCATCATATGTTAAATATTGGGGTTATACCCAGAATCAGAGGCCTCATATGGGTGTTGGTCAAGTCAAATGGCTTTGAAAGTGGTGGGTAAGAAATATCCTAGTGTACAATGAATATATAAATAGCACAAAAGCTCAACCTATGGGCAAATTCTAATCAAAACACCCATGTAACCAGAACCCTTCCATATATCATCACCATCGCACATCCCCAACCATTTAAAAAACCAATCATAACATATACCACTTATCTAATCATGAATCAATAATTATACAACCACACAAGTATTTCAATTTCGCCAATTTAGTACCAATTCCTACATATCGTTTATTAACAATGTTTATTTTCAATTTCCATATAAATTTAAAAATGACTTAATAAGAACATAAATATTACCCCATTATAAAACTTTTATTAAAATTACCACAATTTGTTTTATTATTCAACCATTATTTAAATGGAATCAATTCTTATTTTATAACATTCAACACATTACTCTATTAAGAAAACAAAATTCCCATTATAAATTTTAAATTATTTTTTTATAGACTTCAACATCCAAGTGAATCTAAAATAGGCTTACTAAGTCAACATCATCACTCTATTATATCAAAATATCATTATAACAACCCCACACCCCAAATATCATCAAAAAAATGTCCATAATAATGATCACACTATTTTATATTCATATCATCAAATAAAGAAAAAAAAATATATTCTCCCATTATAAAATCAGTAAGGACAACCACAATAAAATTCCCACCATAAAAATAAAAGAAAAATATAATTATAACAATAAAAAAATGCAATTATTGTAGAAACCTCAAATTTTATAATTAGTTTTGATCATTTATTTATCACATAATGGTCACAATAATAGAAAAAATTAACAGAAAAGTTTCATATTTAAATATCAATGTTTGAATCATATGACCCATGAAAATATCAATATATAAATAAAAACACAAAATTAAGAAAAAAAATCTTAATAAAAACACATGAAATATAAATAATACCATGAAAAACTTATAAAAACTAGTTGGTTACCTTACCCTGATAATTTAAATATTCTTATTGGTGATCTTCATTATGTTAATTTCTACACATTACCCAAGATAAGTAAAATCATTTGAATTCCAAATTTAAAAAATAAAAAATAAAAAATAATGATTGCATATCCACTACTGAAAAATATGTATCAATGATACAACACCAAAATAAAAGGAACAAAATATTAAACCCAAAAAATCCAATAATGTTTCTTCACTAACCCTAGAGTAAATATTTTCCCTCAATCCATGACATCAGGACAACAAAAACATATCTAGATATATAAATAATTAATATGAAGAAAAATATAAATAAATATAAGATGAAAAGATTAGCATAATACTCAGATTGAGTAGAATAAATCATCATCAATGGAATGAAATAAAAATCATAAGGGAGGTAATTCTATGGATACATGTGAAGAACAAGGGTCACTGAAAGTCAATAGGAATTAAAAGGGACATAAGATAATTTTAGAAAACACTCGAATATAAAATAAAAATCGAAATTCAAAAAATGAGGGTTAATCATTGTGTTTCATGGTGTTATATGATTAAGTGAAATGCATCTCAAAAAACAATGTCACATTCTCCCCTACGCTACCCCTATCATTGGGAAGATAGAAATTGAAAATCAATACAACTAAATAATATCACCATGAAATTGTTTTAATTATAACACCATGAAAAATCCTATGGTGTTCATTATTCAATCATCCCCCTTCTTTAGCTCCTCTACTAATAAATCCCCATAAATTTTAAATATGCTCACAGTTTTTAGATTCTATTCACAAGAACTATGGTGCAATACATAAAACAGTGGAAAACAATATATAATATCCAAGGGATTATGGTTTTATATAATTAATCACACTAAAATATAATAAATCATACTATAATTTCATGTGCATAGTAGCTAGCAGTGATTTTATACTTTATCTCTTATTGATAACATATCATTTTTCAATGAGAGGTTATTATGAAATTATTTTTCAATCCGATAAATTCTCATCCAAAATGATACTTATCCTACACTACTCATTTCCAAAATCACTCCAAACACTACCAACTCCATTTTAACATAATGTAGAGGAACGTGAAAATATAGGCCTCTTTTTTAAGAATTCATAAGTTAGACAGACTTGAAACCTATTAGATATTAATTCCTCTATTAATTATTCATAATGACAATATAAATATCATTGAACGTATTCCCCTAATTATGATAAGGCTGTAGATTGACAAATAATGTAAAAAAATTTCTCATTTCATTTTAACAATAATATTAAAATGAAAGACATGTATACCATATAATATTGAATATTCATCCATAAAATAAATTTATTCAGAAATGAAATAATTCTACATAATGATTCATATACAATAACAAATTTACTAAAATAATTAGTGGATTTTATCAACTATCTTCCACTAGCCCTTAAATTTATCATTGACCAAATTTGAAAAAATATTCACGTAAAAAAATGTTAATAATGATTTATTCTGGGATGGATGAAAATAAATGTTTTGAGTATAATATATGATGTAGGGAATCATAAAAAATTCCAAATCCAATATCTCGATTTAGTCATATAAAACAGTGTTAGTGTAGTGAGTAAAATTTTAATATATACAGAAATTAACACAAAAAAATACGATGTGATATATCAAAAAACTAATTTTTCAGTCAAATAATGGAGAAAAATATAGAAATAATCTTTATCGCACAATTTGGATGATATTAATCTATTTATTGAATAGTTTCTAACTAAAATATCAATAATAGTGTCTTCATGAGAATATATTAGATGGAAGATATCACGGGGAGAATCATCCATTGTCTTGTATCGAGGGAAAAAAGTTAATCTACCATAATTAACCCAAGAGTGTGAAAAGAAAAAACACAGTATATCATTTCTAGATAACTTGTATAAAAAATCCACAATTTTCTATGATGAACCAATTATGGGTTTCGACAACACAAAAATGTGATATTATTTTAAATCAACATAATATATCACATTCCTTTATGAATAATAAATATCATCACATGAGATCAAATGATAAATAAAGGTAACACCTTAATTGAATAAAAATAACATCATATACCCTATGTAAATAAAATCAACACATATAAATTAGAATATAATATTGATGCAAATCATAAAACATATATTGGTTTTTATCAAATCGTAATCAATTATGTGGAAACAACTCATTGTTATTTTTCATTAAATTATATTCACATATAAATTAATTACATAGTTAAATAAATATATAGGGGTTCTATTTTTATTTTTTTTATACTATATATCAAATTCTCGTATTTGTAAAAAAATTATACATATAAGAAAACAATTTGATGGAATGATAATCTAAAAAATAATATCACATAGCATTTATAATTGGTAAAAAATATCTTAAAACTATAAATAAAAATATCCCATATGATGAATGATGGAAACATACTGATGTTAGTCATTACTAATTACTTTTCATTTACCTTTAAAATTATTTTGAATTTAACAAAATTATTATATTTTAATTATAACCCTAAATATATTTAACATAATGATAAATTTTGTTTTTTAATTCAATACCTAATATTTATATGACTTCTTGATGAATAACATCTACTATAAAAAAAATAAAACGTCCTTTTTTAACAATTTATTAATTATTAAATCAAGGATGTAATTTTCTCTATGGTAAATTATTTTTCTCATATCCCTTTATCTATAATAATAAATAAAAATTTATTAGTCAAAAAACACAATCATTTATTTAAATTTTCGATGAACCTCTATCAATTCCAAATTCATAATGTCCAATTCGTTTATTTTCTATAATTTCTTATAATGATTGTAGATTTTTATAAAATCAACATTAATTATCATATCAAAAAAATTAATTATTTATGTTTTTGTATAATATAAATAGGGAAACTAGTGTATCCCACCCAACCAAGTCATTATATTCTATGATCTCATCCATTTTCCCTCAATAATAATAATAATAATAAATAAAGAAGGTTGAATCATGAGAAAAAAATAACAATTTTAAATTATAATAATAATAATACAAGAATATGAACCAACTCACACACCCCACAATAGGTTACTAGACCGGGCTACTAGCCCTTCCCCCCCCCCCCCCCATGATTTTCCTCCACCTAGATTTTATCTCAAGCTGCTAATTAGACAGAACATGGCCCATGACTACCAAGCTACCCATGTGCTGGTATAATAATAATAATAATAATAATAATAATAATAATAACAAATAATTATTATGATAATTTAAATTGATACATGGTGAAGGGGATAAATTACAAATAAAATATATAACAATAAACAAATTGGGAGAGTTACTCTAATAGATGCAAATTTGAGACCACCTCAAGACCCCACACTAATGTGACCACCCCACAAGACTCATGATGGCATAATAATAATAATAAAAATAATAATTATGAATATTCTTTTGAATGAGTTTCAAAAACAAAACTGATTCAATATACAAGGATAAAAAATGAAGGTCTCTAAAGATGTGAATAAATAATCTCAATAAGTTGAAGTGTTTTCAATATTATAATTGAAAAATATTACTCTATAAATTATGAAACAATATTTGAGAATGAATCATGAATTAAAAAAAATCAATAGAAGTAGCCACTATATCCATGTCCCTATTTACATCAGAACCCATAAAAAACAATTTTCCTAGAATAATGCTTATTGAAACTAAAATTAAAAAAGGGGCCCATGTTTTGTTCAGTAATACAAAATCAAAAAACAATACTCAACACAAATAATTCACATCCCCTTAACATTCCTAGATAATTACATTATATAATAGATAATTCTATAATCCGTTCTCATGTAAATATATCTATTATATTCCCTTAAATATATAACAACACATATTAATATAATATATATAAGTAGACACAACAAAGATATATCCAATGGTAAAATTATTATTAATATATTACGTGAAACAACTCAACTAAAATAAGAAAAAAAGTCATATATTATTAATAAATAATTAAATACATATTAAAAAATCAATATGAATAGAAAACATCGAAATGTAAAATATTTCTTACAATGAAATTTTTCCATGGAAGCTTCAAATAGAACTCATACAGATCACTGAGAATTAAAATATATTTATTATACACATTTCAGGTTAAAAAGAATACAGAAACAGAATAGTTAAAATTGCATATATATATATATATATCACTAAAACATTAAACCACAATGAATTTTTTAATAATACATCAGAAATAAATATTAAATCATTTATCTCAATGAATCAGGAAATAAATAACATGAAAACAAAAGAAAAAACATATCTGATAATTGATAAGTGAAACCCTTATCCTCTATCTATTCATCATGACATTATCTAATTTGAGAAAAATTAATGTCATTGAGGTTTGAAATTCCTTACCAGAAGTACGATGAAAACCAATAAGCATGAGGTACGAAATATTGAAAATCATTGTAACATTATTTTTTTAAAAGATAATAGCAATTTTATGATATTAATTTTTTATGATACATATTAGTAAAAAAATTCATCATGTATCAAAATATTTTTTTCTTTTACTATCAATATCATGATTTTAAACATTTTTTTAAGAAATATTAAAAAGGAACTCAATAGCACCGCATTGTTTTTCTGGGTCCACCTTCATTCCCATAATTCACATGATTTCCTTTCTATGTGTTAAATCATTTACACTAAAATATAAGAACCATTATCTAAATTATAGTTCCTTATATTTATTATAATAGAAGATAAATAAATCTCTTCATGATATCTAAGAGAGTTAGTTTCTAGTGATGTACATAAGTAATATTCAATATAATATTTCAAGATTATTACATCATCCATATATCTCTAATCCATATCAACATCACCCCTAAGCTGATATGTATAATTATTATTTTGATATAATATTTAAATCATATTATACGTAATAAGATGATATTATTCTTGATACTCTTTATAATAATATGTATCTATAAACCTATGTTTTCATTCAATTATGTTATTCTTATTGTTCTTATAATATCAAAAACTCTATTATACTGATAATGAATATTATTATTCACAATACAATTGATAATATTATAATAGGGAGGGAACATTTCATTGTGAATAGAGAAATCAATTTTCAACAAATTTAAGCAAGAAGAATTGAAGATATAAGATTTTAGGAATAAACATTAACATAAACTCTATAAAAGTTACCGTACCCTATAGTTTATGTATAAATATCAATATTAACATGACTTTTAACTAGAAAATAAATACCCAAAACAATTTTAAGATGCCAAAAAAATAATTTTGATGTTAATTCAATTTTGAACAAAAAAATATACTCATTAAATTGATTGAATTGAGATTATAAATCTTAATTTATATGTTCCCATGTTTTATGAAAATAATATAAAAAATCCCATATTTTTTATTGAGTTCTACCAAAGGAAATACTTTATAGTATATCCCCTTCTAATGGTGAAAATCCTGAAACCTCCAAAATAAAAAAAACACTTATTTATTCACCAGAAAATTTATCTTTCAATAGGATTCATGTCTCATAAATATGTGATGTGAAATAATTGGGAACCTATGAGAATAAATTATTTTATAAATTTCTCCTTAATCGGCTAAAATTATTGAATCACATCTATATTTTTGATTTTATTAGAAATGTTTTCATAATGTATAATAGAATTGAAGAGAAATATCACTAACAAATGTTTTTAGAAAAATATTTTAGATACTTATTGAATGGATTCACATACTCTATGTTAACTTTCGAACCTTCCCATTATGCTTTAACGATTAACGCACTAATTCAACTTTTTTTATAACATTCACAACAAGAGATTGTATATTAATTTTATTTATTCCATATACCTAAAAATAATTTATTAAATAGAAATAAAAATTATGTGAAAAAACTATCATGAAAAAAAACATAATCTATAATTAATCTTTATTCTTGAATGCTGTAAAAATCCGAATAACAATAAAGGAAGACTTGAGAAAAAACTGGTAAACCAACACATGTTACATAAAATATATATTAATTATAATGTTGAAGAGAATTATTACACTAAGTGAAATTTGATTTCACTAAAAAAATACCTCAAAATAAAAACAATTTTGATGAATAAATATATTTTTATATCATTCAGACCAAAATGACTCTACACTATTAGATACATCAACTAAAAAATTAAATGCCCAAATACATCAATCAATTACAGATAAAATTGGTAGGATTATTCAATAATGTCTCCATTTTATCTTCTAAAATAAAATTGATACAACCACATATATATATGAGTGTTATTTTATTTTAACACAAACATAAATATGAAGACTTATTCATAGTTGTCAAATAAAACCCAATTAAGAAAATCATATCATAAAAGTGTAAAATATTTATTTAGAACTATAAAATAATTTTTCAACTTATCTTCATAGAAAAAAATTGAAACATATTTCCCTTAATATATTCAATTATCAAAACTAGGAAGAGAAATTATAGGATGAAAATTCATCTACTCAGTAAAATTTTGGTTTATATCTCTCAAGATGTTTGGAAACAAGAATTTCATAGTATACCAATTCGGTGGATCTTATCCCTATTTATATAATGACCCAATGTTATATATATATAAATTCACTTATTATAATTAAGTAATATGGTGTAATCACATAAGATAATATGATACAAGAATTTTAAATGGTGAATGAATGGAATTTGATGTGTTTTTAGAATATACAAAACTTACACCGATGAAATAGTAATGTGACACTTATGAGTAGTAAAGCATCCAATTTAATAGTAAATTCACCAATTAAATTATGAATAAAATTTATCTATCTTATAAAAGACAATATATTATATTTTCATGAGATAATAAGTAAATAAATATTTTGAAAATTATTAATAAGTTGTTGGTATTTTTATAAGTCATAAATATCAAATTATAATTTTATGAATAATTTAATAATTTAATATAAAATTTAATTTCATAAAATGTATTCATAAGTAAATATTTTTATATCTTTTTATTATAATATTATTTTATGAGACTTTAGTAAATTATTCAAAAAGATATAAAATAAATTATAATTTTAAAATCATTATTTTTCATGTAAATTAGGATTTGAATTAAGAATTAATTTTATCTTATTTAAAATTTTATTTTCCTAAATTAGTGTTAATTAATGAATTCTACCTACTGCAAAATAGTTATGGAAATTTTTTGGGATTTATCTGAAAAAAATGAATTTTGTATGAATAGTAAAATACTGTCATTTGAGGAGTAAATACATTATAAATTAAATACAACATTAATTGATTCATGGATGATGTACGAAAAATTATTTCTAACTCACATGATATAATTACTATATTTAGGGTAATGAATACACACTATTTATTATCTTGAGAAAAATAATAAAATATTGACTATGATAATGAGAAAACACCCCCTCTACTATAAATACCACCCATCCCCACCTCTTCTCCCCATACCTATAAATCCTTTATCCTAGTATATATTATATGAAATACATTTACCAAAACACTATCCCATTTTCTAGAGGGTTTTTATTAACAAAATAACAAAAATAATCCCCTTAGGAGGTTCTCAAGAAGAAGGAATCATGAGGTAAAACCCCCTTCCAATTTCTCTGAAGTTCATTTCATGTTAATTTCATTTATTTTTATCTCCTAACATACCTTCTTCCAAAGGTAATAAAAATATTAGTATCATAAATATATTATAATTCCCTCTTTTTATGGAATAATAATTCATCAATATTTTTTTTTCTCTTTTACTATAAGAATTAAATCTCCAACTCTAACGTGCCGATTTACCATCTTCGTGGACAATGTGCATTCATCTTTCAATTAATTCTTCAAGTATAGTAATGAAATAATATTTATGGTTGATATAGATTACAATATATTAATTATTTCTTATATAATTTTCTAGAATCATTTTTTAAACATGATATTAATTTATAAAACAAAATGAGTTTGTTCAGATCATAAAAGACTTCATTAATCGAAATGATTATCATTAATGGTTTATCATATGATTCATCATCATAGAAATATGAAATTGTATTTGGATATTCTATTTGTCCATTAATAACATATATGTTTAGTTCTAGAAAAATATCCTCATTTTATAATATTTTCTATATATATACATGTAAACCGATTATGGAAAACAAAGAAAATAAATGCTCCTGGGTGATGAAATTGAATATCCCAACCCATCATAAAATACATAAATGAACTTAGTAAAATTAATAATAAATAAAATAATTGTATAAATGTTTCTATAATTACTAATTATAGAACATAGTTTTTTTTATTCATGACATTAACGTCAGGTCGAGAATCATTTCAGACATAATATAAAGGATTCTAGTCGAACCTCCATTATACCTTCATGTCATTATTTTTCAATATTCTTACAAAAATAGAATTATATTTGGTATTTATGTACATATTATAAATTATTTTTATATATCCCAAAATTCTGTATTAATATCCAATAGTCATTATTTTTGTGGATATATATGTTTTTAAAAGGTTCCCTTTTGTAATCATTATAGAAAGAAAACTACATTCAAGAAAACATCTGGACCTCTTACCAATTTTCTTGTGTGATCAATAATCTATTTTAATCCACCATTATTTTTATAAAATCAGTCATTTTATCATGAATGAAACTATGGTTAAATTCTGTTATTATACAAAACAATTAGGCATTTTTCATTTTAAAAAATCATGAACGATTTCCATTAAACCATACAAGCATTTTATATATGAAATGTTCATTTAAAACACTATTCATTATATTTTAAAATATATTATCATGATATGTTCCTATATTACATTATTAATAACCATTTATGATTTAATTCCATTATTCCATGGACACTTTTATTATATATCCATTTGTTATTCTTTTGAAATGATTATGATACCCAATTTTTTCAGTTGGTAACCCTTATTTTTATGCTTGATTACATATATTTGATTTTTTATGGAAATAATATTAATGAGAATGTTATGATGGGTTCATATAGATAACACTCTTAATAATTGGGTAATGTTTAGTATCATGAGATTTTTTGTGAAATAGTATTGTCACTTAGCCTTGACTCGTTCTCCATGTTCAACCGTCATTATGGTTAGCCTTTACTTGTGGTAGGCTATGTGCAATGAGTCATGACTCATTCTAATGTAATGTTAAATGTTTCTCCCATCTTACAAATATTCCATGATTATATGATCCCATGTTGTATATGTTTTGATTCATTATGTTTGATCATGACCCATGCATTTTTATATCATTACGTTATGCCTTCGAACCCATGTGATAAGATTTATCCTTATTTTTATTATCTTAGTAGGATATTATCTAAAAACATTATTCTTTTTATACCCATTCTATCGTATAAATATGTAAGGGATCAAAAGATGTTAGTATCTTGTAATGGATGATCCATAAATAAATGTTTTATTATGTTCCATATTTTTTGTTTTATGTACACAGTCTTCCAAGAAACTAGATTTTATAGTCCTTTTATTATAATTTTATGTGTATTTATTCCTAAAATCATTAAAAGATATGTGTAAAATGTTAGGGTATTTATTGTTTTAATTAAAGGAAATCTATGGTTATTTTTTGATACTAGTAATTGAGTAATTTAGTATAAACCCTAGGGATAATATAAACTCTAAGAAAACATCCCTATATTTTGTTAAGTATTGAGTAGCTAGTTTATCAAGAAAATACATCCATGTATGAATACCACAAGTGGATGTTGTTATGGAACATATTTACTATAACAACACATCTTTTTATTAAACACTTAAACCTGATTTATTACATAAAATCTTCACATGATACAACATAGAAGATAGAGAGTTATAGTGACTTTGGGGATTAATAACACTAAATTATAGCTTAAAACAAAAAACAAAAACCATATTTATTGAAAACATCATTTCCATGACTACTACATTCTCTCGTACATAGCATATCATGTGATAACTCGAGGACATGCATAAAAAATGGTGATCTATAAGCCCACAAAGGGAATAAACATTGAATAACATAAGGAATACAATACATGTTAGACAATTGTCATATCAATGGAGCACAAGAGAAACATGACCATAATGTCATAATAAAGCATGATATTCATAACATGGAATTGTGGCAGCAACACTTAACATTGAATTATCTTGAACTAAGGATCATTGCACATAGAGAACGAGTAAAACCTCAATGCACATGAAGCACGAGTAAAACCTCATCTCACATGCATTATAATGATTCATCACCCATTGAAAATAATGTATCATGATACTATACTTTACCCAATGAATTGGAGTGTTATCAGGGAACACCCTTCTTAACCATTTCATTTCATGCATAAGTGTTCCAAATAGATCATTTAACATGGAATCAATCAACATCATAAGTTATTCCATGATTATTTAATGTGGAATAAATACCTGCAAGTACTATTAAATATGTATATGTTCATAAAGGTGAATATCCTTAATAGAGACATGTTTATGATATTCACTATACAATGATCTTGGATTTGAAAAATGCGGTGCAATTTCGGCAGCATAACGATGATACATAAGGATTCGTGAAAATGAATGATGAGAGAGAAAATAGTGTATCATCATATGTACATGAAATGTAAAGTAAGGGGTTAATATACATACATGTACCAAAAAATGTAATCTAATTTAGATTCATAATACAAAATAATTACTTGGATGTAAAAGAGGAGAGAGAAATCTCTCATAGAATTTCAATATGGAAACTGGTGTACATAGGAGGAATTAATGAGAAAGTAAGGGGTATACCATAATCCAAATAAAAATATGGATGTATGGGGAAGGTGAGAAATCATACCCCAACATTTTTAATTGAAAAAAGGAATAAAAACATAAATAAAATTGGACAAAATGAGAAAGGAAGAAATCCCTTACAAGGAAGTGTGATCCCAATGGATTGAGAGATGCTTGAGAGAGGCTTCTTGAGAAATTGTGGAATCTTGAGAGAATTATAGAGAAAGGGTGATAGGGTTTGGTAGAACTACAAAGTCATTGAGTGGAGATAATTTGGGATATTCAGTGGGGTTATAAAGGAAAAGAGAGAGAATTATTTATTATTTAGGTTTGGGATACATCAAATTAAACTAGTGAAAACCACAAACCAGCTCATGGTTTTCGCCCTTTTTTTCCAAAGGGGAGTGGAAATAGAATTTATAAGGCCAATGTATGCAATTATTAAAATAATAGGGTTTCTTATGTATAGGTGAGTTACTGTCACGAACCAACCCGGGTCAACCCTGAACCGGTCACCCGAGCCGGTCTGCGACATGACCCGAGAGGCGTTCCCGATCCTCCCGGGCTGGCGACAAGCGCCAGGGCATCAACAGTGAGCAAGTGGGAACGATTTCGCCCAGTAAAAATAAATAATTAAAGTAGCAGAAAATAACAGAGCAGCGCAAAATAAATAAACAAAGTAAAGTAACTAACAAGAACAAAAGAAATCAAAACTAACCGAAAGAGACAACCACTAACCCCGTGTGACCTTGCAGGTCACTCTCCAACTCATGACCAAACATCACCCAAGGAGAACGCACCCAAGCTGTAACCTGCACAAACACTAAAAACAGAAAAGAACTATAGGCGTGAGTATTAAAACTCAGTAGGCTAGCCCGATATCTATTCCCAAAGCACTACCTTTAAATAAAGAAATTTACCAATTACAGGTTTGAACTAAATATACAAAAATATTGGTTTTCACACACACACACACTTTAATTTCTAAAACAAGTATCAGTCCATTGCCCTTTTTAATTTTAAAGCAAGTTTAATGTTTGAAAGGAATAAGTACATTTCATTTTTAAAACATTTTTTCTACGAACAATTTAGAAATCTAGACTTTAGTTATTAACCACAAAGGAAAACCACACATAGCACACATAACACACAACACATACCAAGGGCAATGGGAAAAGTGGCGCACATAGGCCAGCAACCGAACTTGACCTCTCGATCGTCCGCCACACACAAATACACAATAATGAAAACATGGGTCAAACCTAGGAGATCGTGAACAATCCAGAACGTACTATACATCTGACTCATCCTGAAGGCATGCCCTAACTCGATGACGTCATAACGCCCTAACGCCCGGCATATCCCTGCATGTCCTAACCGAGGGGCCCAATCCCCATAGCAGCAATAACTCAGTATTCCCCTGCTATGGGGCCACTAGCCAGTGCGTAATCTAAACTAGTGCAGCAATCGTTCTCAGAAAATTCACTCAATATGCCAGGTTCCCATGTCATCACAAGCAATAAAAAGGGGGTGCGTCCACAATGTAAATTAAGCAGTCACGATGCACCAACATCACATACAGCTCACGAAAACAACTCACACCAAAGATCACCCCCCGAGTGGGTTTTCCAAAATAATCTATTTTTATTAAAGTGCCAAACGGGCATTCGCCAATTTTAAAGTAAAACTTCATTTCTCAAAAAGCTCAAAACACTTTCAGAAGAAGTCATTTATCTTTAAATCTAGAAGTACATTTGAAATGCCGTGAATTATGTTTTAAGGCCAAACATGCATTCTTTCAAAACTGGGTGTCCGCCCGTCAAGAAAATATTTCAAGAGACGTGTATAAAATAAACGGCTCTTTTTTACATTGAACAATCATTTAAAAATTAATTATCTTATATTATTTATCATTCATTAAAATTAATAAAACGACAAGCAATTAATAACTTCCCAATTTAAAAGTAAGTGCAGTGGGGGACCTACCTCAAGACCAAGGCGCGACGACGACGCAAGCACGGAAACCAGGCGCGACGACGACGCTCACGTGGAAACAAGTGCGACGACGACGCTCACTCGGAAGCAGGAGAGACGACGACGCTCACTCGGAGATAGGCGTGACGTCGACACAACCTCAGAAACAAACCGCGGCGATGGCGCTCACTCCGAAACGCCCCGCGCGGGTCCTAGAACGTCAAGCCAACCCAAATAAAAATTAATTAATAAAATCTCTAATCAACCCAAGGCATATATATATATTTCAAATATAAATATCAAACGGGCATAAAATAATAGGGTACCAATGGGGAGGGTCGCGATAGGAAACGAACTGTTGGAGGGCGTCGTGCCGGAATAGCGGAAGGCGTCCGCGCGGCTGGACATGGTCCGACCAGGGGGTGCGGCGAGGGCCGCCGAACAACAGCAAGCAGCGTGTCAGCAGCACGCGGGTGAGGCGGACAAGAGCCAGGGTGTGGGGCAGCTGTGGTGCAAGGCCGCGCTATAAAGGGGGAGGGCTACTGGCTGCCGCGACAGGAGGAGACGAAAGGGGGAGCAACGACGTGCAAAGAGTGTCGGAGCTACTGGGCGGAGGCACTATCGGAGGAGGACGCGACTAGCGATCAAGTAGTAAGAGGCAACTAAGGGGAGGAGGGGGCGGAGCAGCTGCGGGCTGCTATGATCGGTGCACTGCAAGGTAGGAAGAGGGGGCAGGGGGCTTCCGAGCTGGATGGGTGCGGCGTTGAAGGAGTCCAAGCGCATGGAAGGGACTGGAATAGGGAAAACCAGGGGCTGCCGTGGGAGCCGCTTCAAGGGGAAGCCAAGGGCTGGCTCACTATCTACAGGAGGGGACGCGGGTGAGGTGCTGGGCGACGGGCAGTTGGCAGGCCGGGACGCGGGATGCGGATGGGAGAAGCGAGGACCTGTAGAGGCTGGGCAGGCTGAAGGTGGTCGGGCGCCGGATGCGGCAGGGGCATGGTCGGCAGGCAGGGGGCTTGGGCGAGGCTGGCCGGGGGCCTGGAGGTCTTGGAGGAGGCTGCTGGGGTGCGATGCAGGGCTGCTGCAGTAGCGGCGGAAGCTGGGCAGGGCGCTGCTATAGGCGAAGTCAGACAAGGAGGTAGCCGCTTGTGCATGGAGGGGTTTCGGTCGCTGGGTTGCTATGCGGGAAGTGGAGAAGGGAGCGTTGGACAGGGAGGGAAGCTCGGCTGGCCGGCGAGCAGGGTGCAGGTGTGGAGAAGAGAAGAGAAAGAAAAAAAAAATTAAGAAGAAGAATAATAGTGGCAGGGAAGTCGGCTACTGGAGAAGTGCAGCAGGGAGCGGGTCGCGCGGGAGAAGAAAGGGTAGGGGGAACATCCGCGTGGAGAAAAAAAAAGAGGAAGAAGGAAAGATAAAAGGATAAAATAAAATAAATAGAAGAGTAAATAGGTAATGGGAAACAATAATAATAATCTGACTAATAATAATAATAATCTTAATAAGAATAATAATAATAATCATAATAATAAAAATATTATAAATTATTGTTATTATTATTATTGAACATTTTATAAAATTATTTTAAATTTAATTTATTCATTTAAATTTTATTATTTATTTAATCAGTTGAGCAACCGCGCACTCACCGGGTCCGAACACATGATCGGACCGAATGCGTGGTTACCGCGCACAACCCCAGACCGAATGCGCAGTGACCGCTAGCAGTGCGGTGACTGCGCACTAGCCCGAAACCCACCGAAAACATCAACTCTTCAACAAAAATTCAAACCTAGACCCAACACAACTCTGCCCAAAGTCGCGGGGCCGAGAAAATAGTAAAAACATAGGCATCCGTGGTCGGGGTGTGACAATTCTCCCCACCACAGACACTTTCTGCCCCCAGAAAGTCACCAAGCCAATAGTTGACACAACACACGTTCATTCCCAGACAAAGTCATAGAGGACCGAGAGCTTCGGGGTAACCATTCCCAACAAACGTCACACCTGACCAAATCAAGAAAAACCACCGCCTGAGACTGATGGGAGAACGTGTGGGGGTTCTCCCCACCACAAGAATTCACTAATACAAAAACCTTTGAAACTCGAACAAACCATCCCTTGGGGGGGAAACACGGGAACTCCCAAACCAAACTCATTCATTTTCCCCACATGTACTGAACAACACACCTGAGACTTGATGAAAAGCTTGTCACGGAACAATCCAGCAACTTGAGGATGAGAAATTAACTCAACACCTCCCATCAACTTTACAAAATGAACATTCCCCTATCGAACATAGTTAGGACCAATTCAAAAATAGAACAGGTACGTTTATTCATGGACCCACACCATTCAGAGAGACCAAACAACTTAAGAACCACACTGAGAGCAGATAAGACCACTTGGATTGTGGGGAAATAGGCTCATCATGCCACCGCGACAAGGATAAGATTATGACAGTGATGAGAATAGAAGAAGGAAACTTTGGGTATTTCCCCATTCTGAAGCCGAAGACATTATCTGGACCGAGGTTCCACACGCCCTCAGTAATTCCTGACTGCGCGCGAGCTTCACCCCGAGACCTGTGGTTGGGGCCCTGATGGCTGAAGCATCTCCTGCCTCGCAGTCAGGCATTTTCATCTCCTGGTTTCTAACTCCTTCTGTTCGATGATTCCAACAACCACGATGGTCGTATATTTTCAAAGGTATGCAACAAGATGACTTAGAATGTCCGGGCAGGCCATACTGGTGGCGCACAAGAGAGCGGTCCGACGAACTAGGAGTCGGTACTGACGATGATAGTTTCTTGGGGACAGGTTCCACCGGCCCGCACTCCTTTCCATATTAGGAACCTTCGTGGAAGCTGACTACCGTTAATCACACCCAAAACTCTAATGATGATGAGACATTTCATCTCTAATAACCCAGAACTGAACCCTAAAACAACTCTAGGGCGGTACGAACCTTAACTACCCTGGGAGTTCCCAACAACCTGAAGACACACTATCTTTCAGAACTATACAACTACCTCTAATAGACTTCGACTACCTCGATAAGCAAGAAACACACAAAAGGAACTGAGAACTGAGAATAACCTGTTGACAACTTTGGGAGGCTTTCTGGGCGGCATACTCATGACTATCACGAAAAACACCATCGAAACAAGCATCAGGCCAAAACTCAATCAAAGCAACAACACAAGCCAAGGACAATAGGTCCATAATAAAATCATATACAACACAAGGGGAAATCACTTTTCCAAAACCATTATCTCTTTACAATTTAAAAAAAAACTCCCCTATGGCACCTTATGAACCGTCACATGTGCGTTCATTCCATCTCGCTCATATCTGTTGCAAACAAGTGCCTCCACGCACTTTCCACACATACTCACGCACGTGTGACCCTCAATAAGGAGTGCCAAGGTTCAAACACTTATTTTCCTTACCAAAACCAAACACATAACATGTTTTTCCAAACCTATACACCTTCTAAAAAAAACCCACTTTAGTAATTTCAAAAACAATTTGGAAGAAACCCCCATTTTTTTTCATTTCGAAATCACTTTCATTTTCAACACACACACACAACAACTGAGTTCAAAACGAAACACAACCAACAACAAAACACCGAAACGCGGGACTAGGTCGTATGCCTAACTCAGCGACATGGTGGTGAGCCATGCCCCAGGTAAAGCATAACACTAAGAGGACCTTGAGCCGGACACTTGGACTCCACATGGGTCACCACCCCATGTGAGTCCGCAAAGTGAACCGATTCGCCTCCATTGTCATCCCTCAATCCAAAACAACCAATGAAAAAAGACTCAAATCACGGACTAACCATGGTGACTCAGGTCTCGTCACGAGTGGTGGTGATCAGGCACCAACCCGAAACCTACCTCCTGAGCTCCGACAGTCCTAATATCCTTCTACCAGACTTCCCAAAATAACAAAGGGCACTCTGAAAAGTGAGGTCCCCTAAGGGCCGACCTCCTCTGATACCATTTTGTCACGAACCAACCCGGGTCAACCCTGAACCGGTCACCCGAGCCGGTCCGCGACATGACCCGAGAGGCGTTCCCGATCCTCCCGGGCTGGCGACAAGCGCCAGGGCATCAACAGTGAGCAAGTGGGAACGATTTCGCCCAGTAAAAATAAATAATTAAAGTAGCAGAAAATAACAGAGTAGCGCAAAATAAATAAACAAAGTAAAGTAACTAACAAGAACAAAAGAAATCAAAACTAACCGAAAGAGACAACCACTAACCCCGTGTGACCTTGCAGGTCACTCTCCAACTCATGACCAAACATCACCCAAGGCGAACGCACCCAAGCTGTAACCTGCACAAACACTAAAAACAGAAAAGAACTATAGGCGTGAGTATTAAAACTCAGTAGGCTAGCCCGATATCTATTCCCAAAGCACTACCTTTAAATAAAGAAATTTACCAATTACAGGTTTGAACTAAATATACAAAAATATTGGTTTTCACACACACACACACTTTAATTTCTAAAACAAGTATCAGTCCATTGCCCTTTTTAATTTTAAAGCAAGTTTAATGTTTGAAAGGAATAAGTACATTTCATTTTTAAAACATTTTTTCTACGAACAATTTAGAAATCTAGACTTTAGTTATTAACCACAAAGGAAAACCACACATAGCACACATAACACACAACACATACCAAGGGCAATGGGAAAAGTGGCGCACATAGGCCAGCAACCGAACTTGACATCTCGATCGTCCGCCACACACAAATACACAATAATGAAAACATGGGTCAAACCTAGGAGATCGTGAACAATCCAGAACGTACTATACATCTGACTCATCCTGAAGGCATGCCCTAACTCGATGACGTCATAACGCCCTAACGCCCGGCATAGCCCTGCATGGCCTAACCGAGGGGCCCAATCCCCATAGCAGCAATAACTCAGTATTTCCCTGCTATGGGGCCACTAGCCAGTGCGTAATCTAAACTAGTGCAGCAATCGTTCTCAGAAAATTCACTCAATATGCCAGGTTCCCATGTCATCACAAGCAATAAAAAGGGGGTGCATCCACAATGTAAATTAAGCAGTCACGATGCACCAACATCACATACAGCTCACGAAAACAACTCACACCAAAGATCACCCCCCGAGTGGGTTTTCCAAAATAATCTATTTTTATTAAAGTGCCAAACGGGCATTCGCCAATTTTAAAGTAAAACTTCATTTCTCAAAAAGCTCAAAACACTTTCAGAAGAAGTCATTTATCTTTAAATCTAGAAGTACATTTGAAATGCCGTGAATTATGTTTTAAGGCCAAACATGCATTCTTTCAAAAATGGGTGTCCGCCCGTCAAGAAAATATTTCAAGAGACGTGTATAAAATAAACGGCTCTTTTTTACATTGAACAATCATTTAAAAATTAATTATCTTATATTATTTATCATTCATTAAAATTAATAAAACGACAAGCAATTAATAACTTCCCAATTTAAAAGTAAGTGCAGTGGGGGACCTACCTCAAGACCAAGGCGCGACGACGACGCAAGCACGGAAACCAGGCGCGACGACGACGCTCACGTGGAAACAAGTGCGACGACGACGCTCACTCGGAAGCAGGAGAGACGACGACGCTCACTCGGAGATAGGCGTGACGTCGACACAACCTCAGAAACAAACCGCGGCGATGGCGCTCACTCCGAAACGCCCCGCGCGGGTCCTAGAACGTCAAGCCAACCCAAATAAAAATTAATTAATAAAATCTCTAATCAACCCAAGGCATATATATATATTTCAAATATAAATATCAAACGGGCATAAAATAATAGGGTACCAATGGGGAGGGTCGCGATAGGAAACGAACTGTTGGAGGGCGTCGCGCCGGAATAGCGGAAGGCGTCCGCGCGGCTGGACATGGTCCGACCAGGGGGTGCGGCGAGGGCCGCCGAACAACAGCAAGCAGCGTGTCAGCAGCACGCGGGTGAGGCGGACAAGAGCCAGGGTGTGGGGCAGCTGTGGTGCAAGGCCGCGCTATAAAGGGGGAGGGCTACTGGCTGCCGCGACAGGAGGAGACGAAAGGGGGAGCAACGACGTGCAAAGAGTGTCGGAGCTACTGGGCGGAGGCACTATCGGAGGAGGACGCGACTAGCGATCAAGTAGTAGGAGGCAACTAAGGGGAGGAGGGGGCGGAGCAGCTGCGGGCTGCTATGATCGGTGCACTGCAAGGTAGGAAGAGGGGGCAGGGGGCTTCCGAGCTGGATGGGTGCGGCGTTGAAGGAGTCCAAGCGCATGGAAGGGACTGGAATAGGGAAAACCAGGGGCTGCCGTGGGAGCCGCTTCAAGGGGAAGCCAAGGGCTGGCTCACTATCTACAGGAGGGGACGCGGGTGAGGTGCTGGGCGACGGGCAGTTGGCAGGCCGGGACGCGGGATGCGGATGGGAGAAGCGAGGACCTGTAGAGGCTGGGCAGGCTGAAGGTGGTCGGGCGCCGGATGCGGCAGGGGCATGGTCGGCAGGCAGGGGGCTTGGGCGAGGCTGGCCGGGGGCCTGGAGGTCTTGGAGGAGGCTGCTGGGGTGCGATGCAGGGCTGCTGCAGTAGCGGCGGAAGCTGGGCAGGGCGCTGCTATAGGCGAAGTCAGACAAGGAGGTAGCCGCTTGTGCATGGAGGGGTTTCGGTCGCTGGGTTGCTGTGCGGGAAGTGGAGAAGGGAGCGTTGGACAGGGAGGGCAGCTCGGCTGGCCGGCGAGCAGGGTGCAGGTGTGGAGAAGAGAAGAGAAAGAAAAAAAAAATTAAGAAGAAGAATAATAGTGGCAGGGAAGTCGGCTACTGGAGAAGTACAGCAGGGAGCGGGTCGCGCGGGAGAAGAAAGGGTAGGGGGAACATCCGCGTGGAGAAAAAAAAGAGGAAGAAGGAAAGATAAAAGGATAAAATAAAATAAATAGAAGAGTAAATAGGTAATGGAAAACAATAATAATAATCTGACTAATAATAATAATAATCTTAATAAGAATAATAATAATAATCTTAATAATAAAAATATTATAAATTATTGTTATTATTATTATTGAACATTTTATAAAATTATTTTAAATTTAATTTATTCATTTAAATTTTATTATTTATTTAATCAGTTGAGCAACCGCGCACTCACCGGGTCCGAACACATGATCGGACCGAATGCGTGGTTACCGCGCACCACCCCAGACCGAATGCGCAGTGACCGCTAGCAGTGCGGTGACTGCGCACTAGCCCGAAACCCACCGAAAACATCAACTCTTCAACAAAAATTCAAACCTAGACCCAACACAACTCTGCCCAAAGTCGTGTGACAACCGGGTCCCGGTGACAGCACAGACACCCCGCCTTAACATGGCCGTCAGGTCCTGGCCCACCTGGTACCACCAGTTGCCCCCGCAGACACGTGGGGCCCACAACTGGGTTCACCCACCTGCCTGAACGGGTCATCTGACTAATGACAGTCCCAACAGGCCAACTCATGTCCTTTCCAGTGTGCTTTGTCCTCACTCACACACATCCTGGGGAACTTCCCAGGAGGTCACCCATCCTGATCACTACTCCAGGCCAAGCACGCTTAACTGTGGAGTTTTAATCAGACAGGCTCCTGAAAAGGAAGGTGCACCTTGTTGACATGAGTCATATCATTTAGTCATTTAACCCTTTATCATTTGGGGATGTTACAATCACCCCCCCTTTAGGGCACAACGCCCTCGTTGTGGGCCCTACATCTCAACCCAGGCAGTGCACTGCACTTAAGGCTGGGTACCACCTCTGATACCAAATGTGACAACCGGGTCCCGGTGACAGCACAGACACCCCGCCTTAACATGGCCGTCAGGTCCTGGCCCACCTGGTACCACCAGTTGCCCCCGCAGACACGTGGGGCCCACAACTGGGTTCACCCACCTGCCTGAACGGGTCATCTGACTAATGACAGTCCCCACAGGCCAACACATGTCCTTTCCAGTGTTCTTTGTCCTCACTCACACACATCCTGGGGAACTTCCCAGGAGGTCACCCATCCTGATCACTACTCCAGGCCAAGCACGCTTAACTGTGGAGTTTTAATCAGACAGGCTCCTGAAAAGGAAGGTGCACCTTGTTGACATGAGTCATATCATTTAGTCATTTAACCCTTTATCATTTGGGGATGTTACAGTTACACTCTCAAGGAACACAATATAAAAAAACAAATTTTTTTATAAGTCCTTGAGGGTCCACAAATGCATTGTGAAATAAATAAAAAAAATATAAAATAACATTAATTTAATTATAAAAAATATATTAGCCGACCAAAAGGTTTATAGTATTTTATTACATCAACATTGGCTCATTATTATGTCATAAAACAAATTATATATTTAAACCATATTTAATTTTTACCCAAAAATTCGACTGTCTCAGAAAATTATGAAAAATTCACCCTTGGATAATTTTGACATCTTGAAGACAAAAATAATATTAATTTTATCTAAATAATTTTATTAATATATGAATTTTTACTTGTAAAATAAAAAATTACATTTATAGAAAATTCATGGGTTTTGACAAAAATAGTTTTCAAACCTTAATAAAAATTACAATTACATTAATATAATTATATGATCAATAATAATTAATAAAAAGTAATTTAACAATAATAATATTTTCTTAATATATTATTTAACTCAAATATCTATTAACTCATCAAAATACATTTCATAGTTGAATATTAACTAAAAATATTGTTTGTTCTTTAAAAACTATGTACACAGTAATAATAATAAAATGAATACACATTATTTATAAAAAATTAATATACATTGTCATAGTGCTAGGGTATTTTTACATAACCACATATAACACCCGCATAAGATCGAAGGGTACAGTGTACGATGGTGAAAAACTCTTGGGGTGGCTCAAATAACATTGCTTAGGAGGTAGTCTCTATTAAATTCAACTTCTCCCATAGTCAGTTCCCCTCAAGGTTAACGTGTTCAAGCTCATATTGGACATTGTAAAGAGAAAATCCCAATGATGGCAACTCATTTCGAGATCCAATAAATGGGATTCGTATGGGGCAAGTCTACTGGATAAGGCTATAACATTCCTTTTTCGAGTAAATTGGATTTTTTAAATCCCTATATTTATACAAATCATGTGATCACTATTCAATGGATATATTATCGATGAAAAGGCGCATTGACCCATCCTTCTTCTTGATGAAGAGGAATGGTTCACCCCATGTTAAAGAACATGGGCTTATAAACCTTTAATCCAGATTCTCCTAAAGTTTTTTCATCACATCCTCGATATCCATAAGAGCCATTCTATATGGAGTCTTGGATATTGTCAATGCGCCATGTATAAGATCAATTGAGAATTCAACATCTCTCTTAGGAGTAAGACCAACAAATTCCTCAAGAAACACTTCAGAAAATTCCCTCACAATTGGAATGTCTTCAAAGATGGTTGCCTCCGTATACTCAATAATCTGAGCTGGATATGAAATCTCATAGAGAACTAATATCCACACATGAGATGACGGAGCTTAAGAAGATTCAACTTCTTCCTTACACTTGTATAGAATCGAGGGTCGATTCTCCACATGGAGATTGATTTCCCTCTCCTAGAAATTTATGTTGGCTATATATAAGGATAGCCAATCCAAGCCATGAATTGCATGAAATTACACTAAATGGAGTATGAATAGGTTTTCTATGAAATTAAATCCACATATTACGATAGGGGAGGAGTTATATTCATTGGATGCAATGACTACCCCATTTTCTGTACACACTGACATCTTTACTTCCATGATTTTTGGTGGTGCTGGGATTGTTATATAATAATTTTGGGATAAAAAAGAATGCGTATAACCTGAGTCAAAAAGTATGTTCTCTCTTTTGGAATTAATAACTATAGTACCTATCACCACTTCATTTTCAGGGATCACATCGGTAGTAGTGATGGAAAAAATCTATCCATTTCTGCCTTTGAGGTTGTTGGTTTCCTATAAAAACCCATGTCTTAGGGAATGGATTTGAAAGAGGCATTGGTTCTTTGTAGTTGTAGAAATGAACAATGCATTGAGGTTCGAACATAGAGTTCCTCTCCTATGTTTCAACTGAGGGTTTTTCTTGTCAACAGTTAACAGATAGGTTCTCTTGTCATCCACACCATAACCATTTACTCATCCCCTTTAGGAAATTTCTGGGGTGCTTCTTTCCACACCTTTGGAAACTAGGGTGATGGATCTTTATAACACTATGAATTTTTTTCAATCAGACCACCAGCATTGAATCCCATATAATTATTATCCCCAAGATACCCCATAGATTCTTTGATCTCCATTTTGACCTAGAGGGAACATCTGACAATTTCCTCATAGTTGTCGATGTCACAGATCACCAGCACTTTCCGTAGGCTAGGTTTCAGCCCACCAAAGATGATGTCAACCTTACATTTAGGGGTAACGACAAAGTCGAAGGAATTTCATGAAAGCCTTATGAATTTGTTCTCATATGATCTGATATATTCATCGTCATTTTGTTTTATGGAAAGGAAGTACCTTTCCATATTTTGTAGAAGGATGCATGGAAAATATTTAATGAAAAACATCTTCTAGAAATCCTTCCATTCCAACGCCTCGATCTCTTCCCCATGATTCATATTTTTTATCAACATCCACAATTGATTGGATTCACCTTCCAAAATATAAGCAACCAGAATAACCTTCTCTTGTTTAGAACATTGAAGTATGGAGAAGATCTTTTCAATGAAGTTGATCCATTGATCTGTGATTGAGGGATCATAAGATCCATTAAAAGTAATATCTCATTATCTCATGAAGCTCTCGATAGTGACTTTTTCTTTATTAGGGGGTTGAACTATCTTCTTAAACAATGATTATATTCAATTATTTAATTAACTGAGAGAGAATATTGACAGATATCACAATTCATGCTCCCATTGGATTAGGCATCTCATTAGGACAGTCATCAAATTGATCTTCACATCAGTTGTTAGCTTGAGCCCTCCTATTACCGGCCAATGGCTAGAATAAAATGATAGTTAGGGGTGTCACATAATGTTTAAACCATGGAAAAACTAATGACTTCTAAATCACTTTTAATTCCTTAACTTATGAATCTATTGGATTCAATCTATGTTATCCATGATCTAATTTCTTACATATATTCTTAGGGGAATTGTTTTAATTCCCTTAATAAAGGTTCATACTATGCTAGTGAATTTACCAAAGATTATCCACCAAGAGTGTCATAACCAAGAGTGTAGAAAGGACCATTGTTGTGCACTAGTTCTCATTCGAGTCTAGCTCAAAGCGGTGTTTTTGGGTTTTACCCCTAGGATACTTCTTATTCTAGAGCCGCCTCTACCTACTCAAATCAAGAGAGGGATGCATTTGTTTGATAAACCACTTAACAAATACTATAAATACTTATGGATGTTTTTATTATAATTATTATTTTCTATTGTTCTTCACTAGGGTTTTCTTATCCTAATCAAAAAAATAACTAATCATATCCTCTAATACCAACTATAACAACCCTTTCTTTTATCAAACACTTAAACTATAATTATTACATGAAATCATCACTTGATACAATATAGAAGATCAATAGGTATAATTTATTTGGGGATTAGGAAAATTATATAATAGCTTAGAAAATATAACTCACAACATCTTTATTGAAAATATTTCTAGCATAACCACTAAATTCCCTCGTACATATCACTCCATGGGATAACCTAAGAACATGCATAAGAAAAGGGAGAGCAATAAAGCCCAGTAAGGGAATAAACATGGAATAATATGAGGAATACAATACATGTTATAAAATAATCATATCAATGGAGAACAATTGAAACGTGAATATAAAGGCTTCATAAATCATGATATTCATAACATGAAAATGTAGAAACAACACATAACATGGAATTAGCACTAGGAAAGGCTCATTCCACATGGAGCATGAGTAAAACCTCATTGCACATGAAGTATGAGTAAAACCAAGTTGTAATTGAATTAGAATGATTATAAAACCATTTCACATGATGTATCATGATATTAGACTTTACCCAATGCATTGGAGCGCTATCCGGATACACCCTTCTTAAACATTTCATTTAATGCATAAGTGTGCCACAAGGATCATATAACATGGAATCAATCAACATAATAAGTTAGTCCACTATTAAGTAATGTGTAATAAATACTATAAATTTCCATTAAATATGTAGATGTGCATAAACTTAATACCCTTGATAGAGACAAGGGTATGGTATTCACTACACATGATCATGGATTGGAAAAACACGATGCAATTTCGGCAGCATAACGACGTGACATAAAGATTCATAAAAATAGTTGATGAGAGAGAAAAGTGTGTATCATCATATGTAAATGAAATGGAATGTAAGGGGGTATTATAGATATATTTCCCAACAAACGTAATGGAATTAAATGCATAATACAAAAGAATTACATGGGTGTAAATGAGGAGAGAGAAATCCCTCACTAAATTTCATCATGGTAACAGGTGTACATGGGAGGCATTAATGGGAGAGAAATGTGTCTCAAGTTATAAAAACAATAAGAGGGATGTTTGGGGAAGGTGTGAAATAAAACCCCAACATTTTTAATTGAATAAAAAAGGGAATAACAACATAACAAATTTCAAAAAATGAGAAAGGAAGAAATCCCTTACATAAAAGTTTGATCCCAAAGGAATGGGAGATGCTTGAGAGAGGCTTTTTGGGAGCTTGGGGAAGCTTGGGAGGATTATATAGAGAAGAGGGATGGGATTAGTCTAACTACAAAATAATTTGAGTAAAGATTATGTAGGATATTTTTTGTGTTTATATATTAAAGGAGAGGGAATTATTTATTATTTAGGTTTCGGACACCTCACATTAAACTAATCAAAACCACAAACCCACCCATGGTTTTTTCCCATGTTTTTTCCAAAGGGGAGTGAAAAAAATATTCTATAAGTAAAATGGTCCAAATTTTTAATATAATAGAGTCTCTTATGTGGAGGTGAGTCACAAACTCAAGGAAAACAATTTAAAAAGACAAAATGTTTAATTTGTTTTGGAGGTTCCAAAAAAGCTTTTTAAAATAAGTTAATCAAATTTAAAATAACATTATTTTAACTCTAAATAATATATTGGCTGAACAAAATGTTTATAGTATTTTATTACATTTCTATTTGGTCATTATGATGTCATAAAACACATTATATATTTAAACCATATTTATTTTTTACCCAAATATTCGACTGTCTCAGAAAATTATGAAAAATTTACCCTTGGATAATTTTGAAGTCCTTATTCCAAAAATAATATTAATTTTTCCAAAATAATTTTCTAAATATATTAATTTTTTCTTTTAAAATAAAAAATGACATTTATCGAAAATTCATTTTTTTTGACAAAAATAGTTTTCAAACATTAATAAATATTACAATTGCATTCATAAAATTATCGGATCATTTATATTTCATAAAAATTAATTTAATAATTATAAAATTTTATTTATATATTTTTTAATTCAAAATCCATTAATTCATCAAAATATATTTCATTATTGAATATTGACTAAAAATACTATTTGTTCTTTAAATACTATTTACAAAGTAACAATAATAAAATAAATGCACATTGTTTATAAAAAATAACATACATAGTCATAATGCTAGGGTCTTGATTCATAACTGCTTATAACACTCACATAAGAACAAATGGTAAGGTGTGCAATGGTGACAGACTCTTGGGGTGGCTCAGATAACATTACTCGGGTGGTAATCTCTATTAACATCCACTTCTCCTATATTTGGTTCTCCTCAAGCAAAACATGTTCATGATTGGATTGGGCTTGGTCAAGAGTGATTCCAAGTGATGCCATGGGCTTTTCGAGCTCTGAAAAATTGGGCTTCATATGGGGAAAAGTTACTAGATGAGTCCATCACTTCCTTTGTTTGAGTAAATTGGATTTGTTAAAGCCCTATATTTATACAAATTATGTGATCAATTTTCAACATCTATATCAGCCACTATCAAAATTCTTAACTATTTTCTAAAATCCAGAAACATAATACCAATGATGTTCACATTTTATATAAACATAATAAGACATTTAATTATATCAAGAGTAATTTTTAATAATTAATGTTTGGTTTGTTACATTTACCAAGGAGGGAAAATTATGACAAGGTATTATTATCTTGACATGGGGTAACCTGGTACATGAAAATTGTCCTTACTGCACACACGTTTTGACTTTATCGGTGTATATGCAATGGTAAATTCATAAGCTCATAAAAAACCATTAATGTGGAAAAAAATTCCAATAATCATATATGATATGAAAAAGATAATCGATAACCCATATAAAAAATAGGGAATCTAATGTTATGATATACTTTTACATTAAGAGTTCATCAGTTTCTATTTAATGGTAACTTTTTATGCTTATTTAGTATTTATTCATGCCCCATAATTGCACTTTCTTTTTCTTAGCTAATGGTGGGAAATATAAGAACACCTATCAAAAATACATGTGATAGGAAATGTGATTACTTTCATAATGATATACCAAATTTTATGGGATTAGGTGATCAAAACATTATGACAGTACTTGCTCTGATGGATCATGTTATGAATAATAACCTGAATTGTGTGGAACTTCCTATTTAACCAAGTAAATTTCAGGTTGTTGTTAAATAATTAATGTAAAAAATTCAACCCATGTTTATTTGATCTTGTTATCCCATCATAATTAATCATTGGATTAAATCCATTGAAAAGATATTATCTCTCCTTCAATTCCTAGAAGAATAGGAAGTTATATTAGCGGTCAATAATTTTTAAGGGGAAGTTGATTAGTGGTGGGAAATAATCAAGTACATAATGTCTATGAAGGAAATAGATTCCATGGAATGGGAAGATTTCAAGAAAATATTTTTCTATAATTATTTTTCCAGAACTCTTCTTCTTGAGATGGAAAGAGAGTTCTTGACCCTTAAGAAGAATGAATATGAGTCTATCAGGGTGTATGATGAAAACATTACAAGGGTTGAAAGATATGCCTCCAGAAATTTCATGAATAATAAAATTATAGACATTCTCTTCTTTAGAGGGATAATGCTATGTCAATAAAAATGATTGGTGATTCATAAATTCAATAGTTATGATGTTATTTTCCATTGTGTGCTTATGGATGGAATACTAATAGGATACTCTCAATAGTATCTTGTAACCAAGGATAAAAACATGAAAATATAGCCTAATATGGGTGGTTTAGTAAATAAATCCCACGATTGAAATAAGAATAAAAATTACATGTGTCAAAATTGAAAGAAGAAGCATCTTGGAAACTATATAAAAGAACCAAGAATTGATTCTAATGTCAAAATGGGATAGCATGCAGTGAACATATTAAGGGATATGAATAATCTCACTATTGTGGATGATGAAATGAAGGATTATGTAAACAGTTGTCTATTAGAGTAGTGTTTCAACCACAAGGAAAATGGGAGTTTTCTTAACCAATTCCCTAAGTCATGGATTTTCAGGGGCAATCAACAACATCCTTTAAGGAAACATGGAAGGACTTATGTTATCAATACTACTAATTTGGATCCAAACAACAATTTGGTGACAGGTACACTATTTATTCATTAAATATTAGAGAACATACTTTGGGATTATGGTTTTAGGTATTATTTTAAATCTATCAATTTTTAGAAATATTCAAACCCCACATCAAATTTTTTAGGTTATGTTTTCAGTAAGAAAAAATATTATAGAAATTATTTCATCTGATGTACATTACTCTTCCCCATTTAATGTTTGTGGACTAGTTCTCCCAGTAAATCTTGTAATACATCCTTTGGTGGTGTGTTATTCTAAATTGGGAATTCATATTCTATCTTTATACAAAAATGATATCAACATTCGAGAAAGGGATATGACTCTTCAAATTCATATGAACCCAAATTCATTACTTGTGTAAGGGAAAATTAAAATATCCTTTTGAATCATAATATCAAGTATAGATATTGATATTTTTTGACCAAGAATATTTTATTAAAATGATTGAGAAAAAGGAGATAATCATGCTTAATGATATTCCCATCATGGGGTATTACATTAATGTATTCAATAAAGAGTTGTATGATCTTAATCCTAACAATGAAATTGAGTTCTAAATTGTACTAATTCATGGATCTCTACATATTTCAATGACACCTGATAGAATTTCCATTTTTGAGATTGAAAAATTGAGGAATCAGTTGGAAAATAATATGTACAAGGGTTTTATATGCCCAAGTGTTTCACTATTGGGTGATCCATTACTCTTTTCTAAGAAGGAGGATGGAACAATTTTCATCTACATCGATTATCGTGAGATGAGTAAAATCATGATAAATAGTATGAATCCAATTCCTCATATAGATGTCCTATTCGATCATCAATATGGGGAACGTTTGTTCTCTAAGGTGGACATTGAGTTAGGATATCACCATTTAAATGTGAGGAAGGAAGATATTCCTAATACTTCCATTTGAATCATGTGTGGGCACTGTGAGTTCATATTTATTCCCATAAGACTCATAAATACTCCAGTAATATTCATGGATTTAATTAATAATGTCTTTATAGATTAACACAAAATATTTCTGGTAGTCTTTCTCAATGATATTCTAATATACTATAAGAGAATGGAGGAACATGAGGATCATTTGAATACTGTGCTAGAAACATTGTGATATGAGAAAATATATGATATGTATAGTAAATATGACTTCTGGATTGATGAGGTTTTTTCATGGACAATCCGGGTGTTACCAAAGATTTTTGAAGAACATGTCACAATTTTCAAACCCGATAACCAAGCTAACACTAAAGGGAGTGATGTTTTTATGGACTCGATAATGTGAGGAAATCATTAAAGAACTCAAAGGGAGGATTATCACTACGCCCATACTCACACTCTCGACAAGTGGAGAACTCTTTTTGGTATAAAAATATGATTAAAAGAATATATTATGTTCTATAATAATGAAAAATTCTAAATTGATAGCCTATTATTCAAGGTAGATAAAAATGCATGAGAAAAATTGTCCCACACATTATCTAGAGTTGGAAGCTGTGATATTTGTATTGAAATTTTGGCGGCATTATCTGTATGGGGAGAAGTGTCAGATAAATACTGATCACACGAGTATCAATTATATATTCACATAGAAGGAGCATAATATGAACCAATGAATATTGTTAGAGCTCATCAAATTTTACGACTTCTCAATACACTACAATCATAGTATTGAAAATAAGGTGGTGGATGCTCTAAGTAGAAAGGATCTGACATCATTATCAATGATGATAATGGAGATGGATCCTATCATCATTGATTTTTAGAGGATAAACATTGTAATAATTAAGGGGGGAAAATCATCAATAATTTGTCAAATGATTTCTCAACCATCCCACTTTGTAAAAATAAAGTATGCTTAAAAAATGTTGTCTAAATTCCAAAAATGTTGAATACTATTAGAAATAGGAAATCTTATGAGTTTAAGATTGATGAGGAAGGATTAATTATATTTTTTTCATGACTATGTGTACCATCTCATCCAGAGATAAATAATTATCTTCTGAAGGACGAACATAGACAACCATCTCTATTCACCCAGGGACCCCAAACATGTGTCATGATCTCCAAGGGAACTATTTACGGGACACTATAAATATGGGGATCACTAAAAATAAATTAAGGTGATGGATATTTAATCTAGTATTGGATGAAAGATATAATTCTATAGGGATGGTGTTACAATTATCCATACATACATGGATGTGGTAGAACATTACCATGGACTCTATCATTGGAATTCAAAGGAAATCCAGAGGAAAAAGTTTCTAAATGGGTTATTGCGGGTCATCTTATAATGACAACTCACATTATCTCAATTAGAGAGGACTCATCCCTAGATCAACATGCACGAATATACCTCAAATAATTGGTAAGGATAAATGGAGTACCACTAGTTATTGAATCTGACCGAGATCTGTGATTCACCTCAATGATATATAGATGTATCTGTCATGCACTAAGCACTGCATTGAACTTTATTATGGCCTATCATCCACCAAATACTGTCCAATCCGAGTGAACTATTCATACACTACAATACTTGTTGAAATAATTTTCTATTGACATAAAAGGAGGATGATACCGACATCTTCCATTGGTTTAATTCTCCTACAACAATAGTTTCACTTGATCATCCAAATGACTCTATAAGAATCCCTTTATGGAAAAATGTGTAGAACACCATCATGCTGGGATGGAGTCTATAATCCTATGATACTAGGAACTAACATGGTCAACTAAATGATGGATAAGGTGAGAACCATTTAGTAGAAAATAAAGACCTCCCAATATCGTCAAACAAGTTATGCAATCAATCGTTGATGATACTGTGAGTTCATAGTTTGAGACATGGTATTTTTTCGCATATCTGCATGGAAGAAGGTCATGAGATTTGGGAATAAAGGAAATCTAAGCCCCCTCTACATAAACCCTTCAAGATTTTTGATCTTGTTAGAGATATGGCCTATTGACTAGTACATCTACAAACCCTGTCTAAGTACACGATTTATTCCATTTATCCCTCTTAAGGTGGTAAATACCAGATCCTTCACATGTACTGACATCAGAGGAGATTCAGCTAGATAATGATCTTTCTTATCATGAATAGCCAATAAAGATCTTAGATCATAGAGATAACGTTCTATGTGACAAGGATCCTCACATGGTCAAAGTACTATGGTGGAACCATATGTATGGAGAGGAAACATGGGAACTAGAGGAAGAAATGAAGGAAAAGTACCCACACTTGTTTTCTTCTTAGAATGTAAAATGAAATTTCATGGATGAAATTTCATAAGGGAGGGAAGAATTTCATGACCCGAATATTTATCAATATAAAATTCTTTCTAATAATTATGTAATATGGTATACACACGTTAGATAACATGATACATGATTTATAATTTACGAATGATTGAAATGAGAAGTGTTTCTAGATGTTTAAGATCTTATACTAATTAAATAGTTACATGGCCTTTGGATTTTAATATGACTCTTATGAATAGTAAAGCATCAAATTGAATTGTAAACTTAGAAATTAATGTATAAATAAAATATATTCATCATATAAGTGAAAATATGAAATAATTATATCATATTATAATTAAATAAATATTTTAAAAGTTATTAATTATTTTTTGGTATTTTTTTCAAGTAAAAAATATTCAATTATCGTTTGATGAATAATTTCATTATTTAAAAGAAAATTCATTTTCATAAAAATTATTCATAAATAAATATTTTTATGTCAATAAATTATAATATAATTTAATAGACATTACTTCATTTTTCACTGTGATATAAATCAATTATAAATTTAAAATCATTATTTTTAGAGTAAATTATGATTTTAATATACAAATTAAATTTATCATATTTACAAAATTGTTTTAATAAAATGGAGTTAATTTTTTAATTCTACTCATTGAAAAATGATTAAAGAATTTTTTTTGGATTTTTCTGAAATACTTGTTTTTCTGGAATAGTAAAGTACAATAATTCATGGTATATATAAATTATTAGTTATATACACAATTTATTATGCCATGGATGATATAGAAACTCCAGGTCTAAACTCACATGAACTAATTAGATTTTTAAATCTAATGGGTAAACCCTATTACTTTCTTTGAGGGAAATAATAAAATGATGGCTAAAATAACGAGAAAACACCCCCTCTACACTATAAACACTACCCCTCACCACCTCTTATCCTAAAACCTATCAAGCCTTTATCCTTTCTATATTAATCCCAAAAATATTCATGAACCTCTCCCCAAGTCCATGAGCTTTTTTTATTAACAAAATACCAAAAACAATCTCTTATGGAGTTTCTTTAGAAGAAGAAATTAAGTGGTAAAACCCTCTTCATTTTTCTTTCAATTTAATATCATGATCCTTTCTTTTCATTTTCTATTATCACCTCCACTCGTAAAATAATAATTAAAACAATATCAGTTTATATATAATTTATTTATATCATTTTTATGGTATAATTCTTCTGTAATCTCTTCTTCTCTCTCTTTAACTTTAATAATGAAGACATCGTCTACATGGTGCCGATTTACCACCATCGTGGACAAAGTGCTTTAATATTTCAATATCATCTTCAATTATGGTCATGAAACATATAATATTGTTTAAAGGTATTATTATATATTAATTAAATCTTATGTAATTTTTTGGAATCATTTTGTACACATGATGTTAATTTATATATCTAAATGAGTTCATTGTGATCAAATAATGGATAATAAATTGAAACGACTATCATTAATGATTAATTTGATGAATCATTCTCACTTATAGAAAAAAATATATTTGAATATCATATATGTTCATTAATTACATATAATTTAGTTTTTGAATACTATCCTCATTCTAGATGATTTTCCATACACATATACAAGTAACATGATCTTGAAAACCAAAGAAATCAATGCTCCCAAATAATGAAATTGAATCTCATAACCCATAAAAAAGACTTAAATTAACTTATAAATGTTATAATATTTAAAATACATGTATAAATTGTTCTGGAATTGTTATTTAATTAATGATATTTTATTATTCATGACATTATGATCAAGTGAAAAGTCAATTTAGACATAAGTTATGGGACTCTACCAGAACCTCCATTATTCCGTCAAGTTATTTTTTATCTATTCTAAACCAAATTATATTATATTTTATATTTATTTACATATTATAAATTTTTTGGATATGTTACAAACTAATTTATGAATATATATTCATCTTTTTTCCTAAGGATATAAATGTGTTTACATGATTCACATATCATATCTTTTTGAAAAGAAAACTGGAATCAAGGGATCTTCCCAAATTCATACCCATTTTCTTATATTCTCCATAATCTGTTTTAATCGAGTATTATTTTTCTAAAATCCCTCAATTTATCATTAAAATAAACATTTTTTTAATTATGGATTTATATAAACCATTATACCTTTCCATTTTAATTAATCTTAAATTGTTTCTCCTAAACCGTACAAAAATGTTGTTCTCCAAAAGTTACATAAACTATATGGTCACTTCAGTTTGACATATACTATCCTTATATACCTATACTAATTTATTAATTTTTTTATATGATATAATTAATTTATTAAATGTTCATTTTTATGATAAAACCAATTTTTATGCTTTTGATATTATTATGATACAAAATTAATTCCACAAGTAACTCTTATGTTTTTGTTTGATTAAAAATGTATGATTCATTATGTGGTATGTGTATTCAATAACATGTTATGATTGGTGTGACCAGATATTTTTCCATTTAATAGAGAAAATTTTAGTCAAATGAAATGTTATATAAAACAGTATTGGAAGTTATCCTTTACTCGTTCTCCACATGCCACGGTCTTTGTTGTTATCTTTGAGTCATGCTATACTATGTGCAATGAGCCTTAATACATGATTAATTTAGGATTTATGTTACTTACACTTTACTATGATTCAATTATTATATTATTCCTTGTTCTATAAGTTATGATTCGTTATCATTGATCATAATCCATAACTTTTTATATCATTTTGTTATGCCTTCTAACACATTTGATAAGATTTACCCTTATGTTATTCCTTTATTGGTCTTTTTTTCTCATCCCTTTGTTCATGTTATCCCCATGATATCTTATGAAGATGTAAGGGACACAATAATTTTTTATCTCAGAAGGGCTGATAAATAAAAAAGGTCTTATTAAGTCCCATGTTTTCTATTTTGTGTATCTAGTCTTCTAAGATAATAGAATTTATGATCCATGGAATGTAATTTCATTTTTATTTATGATTCAACTCATATAAATATTTATGAAAAAGGCTAGGGTCTTTATAATAAAATGGTTTCAATTCATGATCATTAATTTTAGTGAATGTATGAATCATATATAAATAAACAATACATAAGTAAATATTAGTTATTCTATATCTAGTCTCAATTATAATTATATAACCAACACATGTTTTTGTTAATGATTTCACGCAATATAAATTTAAATAGCCCCAAAATTGTATATAGGTATAGAAAAATTATTCAGTGATAGTATATATGTTTTTTACACATTTCATAATACTCCATATGACTACAATAAAATAGATATATTTATAAAAAAATCATTGTGTACAATATAAAATTTATCAAAAAAATATATTAGATTCTTAAAGAAAAATAGTTGAATCCCAAAAAAAGAAAAGAAAATGTGTCTATTTCAAAGGAATATTATGTAAATTAAATTTTAATCATGTTCAAATTCAAAATAAATTTGATCAATAATTATTTCCTTAATATGGATATAGTCGTCTACAACATCTTTCCAAGATACATAATTATTAATCTCCTACATGTCAAGATCCTCAATTATTTGGAATATTTTTTTAGTGACAACTTTTTTTATATGGAAAATATTAGTGAGCTAATCATCCGCTTCATCCTCACATTATTTTAGAGAGGATTCAAATTATTCCACCGCCTTTTATGTTATTTGAATCTCATTAATTTTTTTTCATAATATTTATCTATTCAATGTGTATCAGAAATAATTGTGTGGAAATTGTAATTCTAAAGGTTGAGTAGCCCTTTAATTTCTTTAACTTCCTTGGATGAGGGGTGGGAAAATGTAATCATAAATATCTTATGATTTGGATGTTGGTTATGAATCAAGGAAAATCTATAAAAATTATATAAAATGATATTTTTTCTCATCCAGAATGTTATAGGGAGAAACTACCAAATAGGGATCATCCAAGAAAACCTTCCCATTAAAATAATATATTGAACATGCATATTGGTGGTAAAATTATTTTTATCAAATTTTCCGAGTAATTTCTATGAAAATGTTAGTGATGAAGGTAAAAATATTTGATATAATAATAAGTTATATTTATGATATGTAATAATCTAACACACATACTCCAATATGTTTATTAAAAATATACATATAGGAAAATATTATTACCAAAATGAGAAGCATGATAAATACCCTTAAAAACAAAAACAGTAGTTATGAAGGAAAAAATGATGATGATTATGATTACTATTGGGTACAAAAGTGATTTGAATCCAAGGGAAACCACACACACACCTAATGAGTTTAAATTTATTTGCATCCCCCCATCCACAATAGGAATAACCCACGTATAAAAAAATAACCATGAAAAAATAATATTATTATTATTACAAAGAATCAGGAATGAATGGGTTATGATCATTGAGAATACCTATTATTTATGTAACACCCCAACCCTAGATACCTAGAGTCGGTGCATTATTACATAAAATTGACATGATCACAAAGGATGAAGTCTTGAAAGACCGATTAGTTTAGTAGTCTTGGAAACACTGGATATATTAATAAGTCTTACATTACATCATAATGTAAAAAAACTACAACAACATCTTGTCTTCATATCCCTTCATATTGTCCCTGCAGGTCATTCATAAATTACTTATTCATAATCCTGGGAAAAATAAAACATTGAAAGGGGTGAGCTCAGATGCTCAGTAAGGATAACATTATAGCAGATGCTTTCATAGGTAAGCATAAACACTTAAGGCAGTTTATAACTAAAACAAACGCCTTTTAAACTTGAACATCAGCATAAAATAGCAAAGATAAAATAAAATAAGGTCATTTACTTACTCACATGGGTATTTTACTAGTCGAATGATCACATGGAATATCAATAACCACTTTCATAATGATGGAATTCATAATACCAGACTATCATAACCACATAGCCAAGGCATCGTGCCAAGACTACAAATAAGATTTTCCCAAGGCCTTGTGCCAAGACACTAGTTTATCTCATGAGAACTACCGATGCATCGAGTAGCTATAGCAGGATCCACTAGTCACTTATTACGTCCAATGCATTCCTCATATGAATAGGTTTAAACTTAACATAAACATTCGTATTAAAACTAGCATACGAAATGTCAATACTTCAACCAAAAACCATAAATGGTATAAAAATAGCACATCCACATTCAAACATAACTCATTTGATACAATATGGAAGATTGTATTGTATCTCATTAACCTCAATCAAGAATAATGAAGGATGTTGACATAGATGAAAATAATCATTAAAACTATTTGAGAGAAATATCCCCCTTTTTCTTGAAATCATTTAAAAGTCACACTATTTGTCAAGAAGCCATTTAGAAATAGATTTTTGAATCCAAGTGTCCAATACCACTTTGAAACTTTTTAAACAGATTTTTAATTTTAAAACTATAATGTCCATACAAATAAATCCTTAAAACCATTTTTAAAACATGTACATTAATGAGAAAGATTTAGATGAATAAGTCTTTAAAACATTTAAAAAATGGTATTTCTGTTAGAGATTCTAACCAAAAGATAGACACTTGAATACAAATAATTGAGGTAATCAAAACATTGTAATATAATGATAATAAAGGGATTCATGATATACTATGTCAAAGTACATTATATACACAACATAAAAGTGATTTGGTGTATATCAACAAAGAAGTCTCAACAGAATTTATGTTGAGATGAAATCTCTCATAAATGAAGTATCCTTAGGTTAAGGATAAAACAATGACATAGTTATGTGTGAAAAATATACCTACACTAAATATTATTGGATATTTAGTGTATAACAATCAAAGGATATTCACACATAATCTTTTAAAAACATCACCAATGATTTGGATGTTTAACTCAACAAATGGAGAATGAGTTAAAATTACTCTTATCAATTTCAGATCGATGACTTGAGAAATTATCAATGAAGTGATTATGTGTATGAAAAGTATATCCACAGAAAAGTGGAGTGGAAATTAGGACATAAGAAAATGAATAGTTATTCCACACATAATCTCAGAGTAAAATAATTAATGAAGTCTGCGTAAAGCTGAAAAAATGGAAATTGAACTTTTGAATTCCCTTATCGATAATGTAACATACGAAACATACACCCATGAATGAAGGATCATACAATGATGATTTGAATACCCATAAATTAAAGTATATTACACAATGAATACAATCATGGGCTGTACACATACACCACATGCAATAATTAAGTGGTGAACAATGGAATTCTCACGAAATTAAGAGTGAGTTAAGAACCCCCTTACCTTGTACTTTTCCTTAGTTGGGGGTAGGTTAACCTCCTATATAATGTTTAAATAAATGTTATTAAATTATTCATGAATCATATACATTAATATGATATCATATATGATCTTTTAACATTTCTTTGTTAATAATATCTTAGAATTATCGTCGTTTCGGGTGTTAACTTACTCGTTTTCTTTTATATGTTTTGTTACGTAATCCATGTTTGTCATGTATAGGTTGTATCTTATTAATATCAAGAATGATATAAAGTTATTAAACATTATTTTTAAATCATAAAATGATAATTATACTTGAATGGATATGATGGAGAATGATTCTCATCGCGTTCGTGGAGACGGTAGTCCGTATGTACGCACGAGCGACAATATCATTCTTTTGATATTAAAATAATATATAATTGGATGGTATATCATATATACAGAATCATTATCATGTTATATTTATTATTTAAATGAGTTACACATCATTATTATACCCACCCAAATAATTTTATATTGAATAACAATTATACTACGACATGGAGACGGTAAGCTGTACGTACGCACGTAAAGTGACATGTTATTCAAAGAGTGGATAGAATAATGAATATGGTTGTAACATATTTATAATAAAATCAAAGTATATATATGATACTGGAGTTATTATGTTATAATGGTAATAACAAAGAAAGAAGAAGTGGAATAAGAAAGGAACATGAAAAGGGGTGGTGAAAACATTACCTCTTCTTCGGGTTCTTCCTTTTGATTTGATCAAATGGGCTCCATAGGTTGGATTTCTGATCAAACTATGGAATCTATGTTGTATTGAGGGAAGTTGAGAGAGTATTTGGGCATGGGTTGTCTGATCCAAAAGACTTTGATGGTGTGAAGAAATGAGGAGGAGGAGTGCCCTTTTATAAGAGGGGTGATGGGCAGCTTTGGAAAATTTATAAATATTAATTTATAATAAATTTATATTCGGTTTCTAATGGCTCCAAAGTTGATTATTTAAAGTTTATGGTGTGTATAGGTCGAATTGAATTCAAACAATAGAATTTAGACATGTTTGGGTCATTATATTAACCATATCATTTAGTTTTAACTCTTAGTTAATTAGTTTGACATTTACCATGTCACTTTGTATTTTTATATTATATAGTTAATAAACTTACTATATACATCCAAGAGACCCCCAAGTGGTCTATTAATGATACATCTATCATAATATAAGTCTCGTGCCCGAACCTTAGATTTTTAGAAATTTAATATCAATTAACAATATAATATTTGTTTTAAAAACTCTTTTATTTCAATTTTGACACTATTCAATAGTTGATTTTTGTGAAACTCAAAAAAAATGATTACTTATAAAAAAGTCAATTAAATCAATACTAATAGGTCATATTATCCTATAAAATTAGTTTATCTCATTTAAAGTCTCAAATTATATTTATTTGGGTATTTATAATATAAATTATTTTAATTTTTCACTATTATGGTAATAACTGCATCATCATTGTGTCATAAATATATTAACTTATTTAATGTCTAAAAATTATAAATAAAATATCAATATGTATGAAATCGTATTATCTTTATAATGAATATTTAAAATCGAATTTATCTTATGTATAACACTATATTAAATTTATTTTAGTAAATACACTTTGATTTTAACTCTTTTAACTCTTCTTTGAATTAAATAATAATAAATGTCCTAATCTAATCTATGTGGACCTAAATGATAATATTTTATTCATAAGATTGTTTTTGGTTGAGATACAGTTGTCCAATAGAATTAGTACATGTGTTAGGGTAATATTAATATCATTTTTACCCTTAATTACCCTATTTTCTTTTAACCGTGGTAAATAAAAGTAAAAAAGTTACTATTCACCAAAAAAATATTTTCATCTCATTGAACCACATTTTACTTCTTGATATTAACCGTGTCTCTCGGATTTTTGAAATTCCATTCACAGAAGCAGTAAAATTATGTTTTATGAAAAATTCAATTTTTTTAACGACCACTTAGTAGTTTCACTATTCATCAAAAATTGAAGTTTTTCAGAACAATGCCAAATTTAAACCAAAGATATAATTGATATTCCAAATAAACAAATGATGTATATTTTAAAAAATTTTGAACATATAAGTTGCATTAATTAATTTTATAATTATTTTCCGCTGTCACAACAAATAGAATCTTTTTATGAAACAATATATATCAAAAGATTGACAATTGTTTAGGTCCAATTTCAAAGTGAAATTAATTCTAATGAACACCATTGGATAAAAAGGTAAAAATATATTCTAATTATACTTTAAAACCACTCAATAATATAATTTATCTCTATAAATTATTTTGATTTAAAAAGTTGTTTTTAATTAAAATTTTGTAATTTTCACTATTCATCAAAATATAAGTGCTATCCAAAAAGTTCCAAAATTTAACCCTAGGATAAATTCGATATTCCGAATCCAAAAATGAAGTCTATTTTTAGAGATAGAATTTATAAAATTTCAAAAAGTGGGTATTACTATTCATAACTACTAGTTTGATTGGTTGTGGTGTGTTAGAATCTCGAAGTTGCGTACAATGCACGCCATTGCATTATTCGAAGGAAAATGTACTGTGGAAGCTTGGGGTGTTACATTCTCCCCTCCTTCAATAAATTGCGTCCCCGAAATTTTTAAAATTGTGCTTGGAAATATAATGGAAAGTCCCCAATCACAAAAAGAGTCAATAGAACTATCACTTTAAAAGAAAGAAAGAGAGGTATAAAGGTCAACCAAGATAACCCATACTCGGATTCAATATAGGAAAACATGGATATGGATGATAAACTAAGTGTCATATTTTGATGGATAGGGATAGAAATCATGATCAAGAGAATGTTAACAATAAGAAAACCACAAGCTTGTGTTGGGACAAACAGCCATTAGTCTCATAGTAGGAAAGTAAACAGACAACATTTTTTTTGTTTTAAGTTAAATTACATAAGGATGAGGAATTCATTTATGATATTTACTATGAATATAAAGATATATACTTACATTGTAAGTATAGTTTCATTCTTTAATAAATTTCCACCACTAAATCCTTTTTTTAAACGATAAGTATTCAAGAAGACTTAGTCACACTGGAAGAGCTAGAATAAACTTCTATATAATCACATGATCCATGCAGGATGAACTATATATATACATTGTCTTTAGAGATTAATCAAAACCAAAACGGTTAGTACAAGATCTAATGATCCCCCAAAAGGATATTCCTTGAGAGAAATAAGCATTAATCTTAATTTCCAAAATTAAACCAACAATACCCTAAATTTAAATAAATACCATTCAATAATCAATTGTCCTTAAAATCCTTCAATATAATCCAAACTAATATTGAAACCCAAAACTTATAAGAATGTAGTCTTCCACGTTAAATTGTATCTCCAAATGACATCAACAACACTTAAAGTCACATACATAAAAGTAATTAACCTAATCACATATTCTTTAATATAGGTTATTCATTTCCATAAATAACCCAAATCACTATTAATCCACAATAAAAACATAGATAAAAATCCACCATTACTCCTCTAATGAAATCCCATAGTATTCTATTTTCTTTGGACATATTGTGTTCCCAACAAAGTGAAAATCATCCAAAATAACATTTATCACTTAATCACCAAATAATCTTCCTCTACTAAGGGAATTCATTGGATAAGACATAAGAACCCAAATCAACTTATTATTGATCAGTAAAATCATTTAAATAAAAATAATAGACCCACTAACTAGGGACTTCATGTAGTCTAGTGGTAGGTGATAAATCCCAATCGCACATTGGTTGTTGGTTTGATTCCCACAGCTTTTTCCGATGCGACGGGTTGTCACACGGTCTACGTGTTGTCCTTTTTAAAAAACTATATTTTATAACATTACCAAAATGAGATAAATTCCAAAAAATAACCATAACATAATTTAACCACAAATTTTACCCCATACTTTGCATTTTCATACCAAATTATAATAATTTGTAATTTCCTCAAACCCAATGATCATATAAAACCAAATTTTTATTTAGAACAATATCCACAAGAGAAAAGATAATTCTTCCTCAAATATCATTCTCTCATGGAAAATGTTAGGGTTATAAATACAAGAGAAAATTATTCCAAAGTAAACCCTTCAACAAGGATCACTAATAATTTTTAAACATTTATCCAACCATTTATTTCCACATAGCTTCTTCTCTGACCAAGAAAATATCCTATAGAATAGGACATTCACTCGGGTAATGGCCAAGTCCCCTATATTTACGAAAAATGTTTGTAAATGGATTTTTGGGACCATTTTTATCTTCTTCCATAGTACTCTTCATTTTTCTTCGGAAATTCTTCACTTTATGTCCTTCCTTCCCGCATGTAAAGCATTTCTTTGTCCCATTGAGACACTTTCTTGGGTGTCTCCTTCCACATTTCCTACATGATGGAAATTGAGGATTTGTTTCTCCATGGCCTCCACTACTGGAGCTCTTATCATTCATTACCTTTCTCTTCTTTGTTGAGGCTAGTAATGAGTTAATATATATATTGTTGATCATATTTTTGGAAAATTGATTTGGCATAAAGATGATATCTTTTACACCTATCAACATTCCATTTTGTTGCTCATTTCCACCATCATTCCCACCTTGTACATCATTCTCAAAGTCACTATGACTTCCTTGGAATCCAGCCATTGACTAAAACCAGAAAGCATTGTGTGAGTAATAGTAGTCATACAATCATTTATACATTAACATGTCACCATATTCTCAATTTGAAACACATTAGGATTAGCCAAGGTCATTTACTGTCATCTTATATATATAATAATTTAAATCGGTTTGTAAAGAAAATGTAAATTATCCTAATCATATCCCCCGAGAGTGTCGTAACAAAGAGTGCAGCAAGGCCCGATGTCGTGCACCAATTCTCGTTCGAGTCTAGCTCAAAGTGTCGTTTTCGGGTTTTACCCCTAGAACATCTGTGACAGAGCCGCCTCTACCTGCTCGTATCTAGACAGGGATGTATTGCTCGGAAAATGTACAAAATCTCTACAATACCAAAATTCTAGGAAGTTCTTCTATACTAATCCTCAAAGTTCATCTTAGTTATATGTTCTATAATCAGAGTTTATCTAAATCTAGATTCTAAGGTTTGTACTAAAATTCGCCTGATACCAACTGTAACGCCCCGACCCTAGATACCCAGAGTCGGGGCATTATTACATAACATTGTCATGATCACAAAGGGTCAAGTCTCAAAAGACTGATTAGTTTAGTAGTCATGGAATCACTAGATATATTCATAAGTCTTACATTACAGCATAAGGTAAAAAAACTACAATAACAGCTTGTCTTAATATCCCCTCATACTATCCCTACAGGTCATTCATAAATTACTTCTTCATAATCCTGGGAAAAATAAAACATTTAAATGGGTGCGCTTAGATGCTCAGTAAGTATAACATTATAGAATAAGCTTTTATAGGTAAGCAAAAACACTTAAGGCAGTTTATAACTAAAACAAAAACCTTTTAAACTTGAACATCAACATAAAATGGAAAAGATAAAATAAAATAATTCTATTTACGTACTCACATGGATATTCTACTAGTCTAATGATCACATGCATTATCAATAACCACTTTCATAATGATGGAATTCATAATTCCATACTATCATAACCACATATCCAAGGCCTCATGCCAAGACTACAAATAAGATTTTTCCAAGGCCTTGTACCAAGAGACTAGTTTGTCTCATGGGACCTATTGATGCATCGATGAGCTATAGTGGGATCCACTGGTCACTTATTAATTCCAATTCATTCCACATATGAACAGGTTTAAACATAACATAAACATTCGTATTAAAACTAGCATATGAAAGGTTAATACTTTAACCACAAACCATGAATGGTATAAAAATAACACATCCAAAGTCAAACATAACTCATTTGATACAATATGGAAGATTGTACTGTATCTCATTAACCTCAATCAAGAATAATAAAGTATGTTGACATAGATAAAAATAATCATTAAAACTATTTGAGAGAAATATCCCCCTTTTTCTTGAAATCATTTAAAAGTCACACTATTTGTCAAGAAGCCATTTAAAAATAGGTTTTTGAATCAAAGTGTCCCATACCACTTTGAAACATTTTAAAAGGATTTTTAATTTTAAAACTTTAATGTCCATATAAATAAATCCTTACAACCATTTTTAAAACATGGACATTAATGAGAAAGATTTAGATGAATAAGTCTTTAAAAAATTTTAAAAATTGTATTTTAGTTAGAGATTCTAACCAAAAGAGGAAACCTGAATACAAATAATTAAGGTAATCAAAACTTTGTAATATAGTGAGAATAAAGGGATTAATGATATACTATGTCAAAGTACATTATATACACCACATAAAAGTGAATTGGTGTATAACAACAAAGAAGTCTCAAAGAAATTTAAGTTGAGATGAAATCTCTCATAAAGGTCGTATCCTTAGGTTAATGATAAATTAACAAAATAGTTTTGTGTGAATAATATAAATACACTAAATATGATAGGATATTCAGTTTAAAAAAATCAAAAGACATTCAGACATAATCTTGTAAAAACAACACCAATGATTTGGATGTTTAACTCAACAAATGGAGAATGAGTTAAAATTACTCTTATCAAATTCATATAGATGACTTGAGAAATTATCAATGGAGTGATTATGTGTATCAAAATTATATCCACATAAATGGGGAGTGGAAATTAGAACATAAGCAAATGAATAGTTATTCCACACATAATCTCAGATTAAAATAATTAATGATGTTTGCGTAAAGCCGAATAAATGGAAATTGAAATTTCGAATTCCCTTATCGATTAGGTAACATAAGAAACAGACACCCAAGAAAGAATGATCATAAAATGAAGATGTAAATACTCATAAATTAAATTATATTACAAAATGAATACAATCATGGACAGTACACATACACCTCATGCAATAATAAAGTGGTGAACAATGGAATTCTCAAGAAATTAAGAGTGAGTTAAGAAATCCCTTACCTTTACTTTTCCTTTGTTGGGGGTTGGTTAACCTCTGGTATAACATTGAAATAATTGTTATTAAATTATTCATGAATCATATACATTAATATGATATCATATATGATCTTTTAACATTGCTTTGTTAATAGTATCATAGAATTATCGTCGTTTCCGGTGTTAACTTACTCATTTTCTTTTATATGTTTTGTTATGTAAGCCACGTTTTTCATGGATAGGTTGTATCTTATTAATATCCATAATGATATAAATTTCTCAAACATTATTTTTAAATAATAAAATGATAATTATACTTGAATGGATATGATGGAAAATGAATCTCATCGCGTTCGTGGAGACGGTAGTCCGTATGTACGCACGAGCGACAATATCATTCTTTTGATATTAAAATAATATATAATTGGATGGTATCTCATATATACAGAATCATTATCATGTTATACTTATTATTTAAATGAGTTACACATCATTATTATTCCCACCCAAATAATAATATATTGAATAACAATTACACCGCGATATGGAGACGGTAAGCTGTACATACACACGTATGGTGACATGTTATTCAAAGGGTGGATAGAATACTGAATATGGTTATAAGATATTTATAATAACATCACAGTATATATAGGATACTGGAGTTATTATTTTAGAATGGTAATAACAAATAAATAAAAAGTGGAAGATGAAAGGAACTTGAATAGGGGTGGTGAAAACAATACCTCTTCATCGAGTTCTTCATTTATATTTGATCAAAAGGGCTCCTTAGGTTGGGTTTAGGATCAAACTATGGACTCTATGTTGTAGTGAGGGATGATTAGAGAGTATTTGGACAGGGGTTGGCTGAACCAAAATGCTTTGATGGTGTGAAGAAATGAGGAAGAGTGCCCTTTTATAAGAGGGGTGAGGGGCACCTTTGGAAAAGCTAGAAATATTAATTTATAATAAATCCATATTCGGTTTCTAATGACTCCAATGTTTATTATTTAAAGGTTAAAGTGGGTATAGGTCGAATGACATTAAAAAAATAGAATTTAGATAGTTTTGGGTCATTATATTAACCTTATCTTTTAGTTTTAACTCTTAGTTAATTAGTTTGATATTTACCATATCACATTGTATTTTTATATTATATAGTTAATAAACATACTATATACATCCAAGAGACCCCCAAGTGGTCCATTAATGATACACCTATCATGATATAAGTCTCTTGGACGAACCTTTGATTTTTAGGAATTTAAAATCTGTTAACAATATAATATTTGTTTTAAAAACTCTTTTATGTCAATTTTGACACTATTCAATAGTTGATTTTTGTGAAACTCATAACAGAAATATAACTTCGAAAAAAGTAAATTAAATCAATCTTAATATGTAATATTATCCTATAAAATTAGTTTAATTCATTAAAAGTCTTAAAATATATTTATTTTGGTATTTATAATATCAATTATTTTAATTTTTCACTATTATGGTAAATACTGCATCATCATTGTGTCATAAATATATTAAATTATATATTGTCTAAAAATTATAAATAAAATATCATTATGTAGGAAATATTATTATCTTTATAATGAATATTTAAAATCTAATTTATCTTATGTATAACACTATATTAAAAAAAAATTAGTAAATAAACATTTATTTTAACTCTTTTAACTCTTCTTTGAATTAAAAAATAATAAATGACCTAATCTATTCCATGTGGACCAAAATGATAATATTTTACTTCTAAGATTGTTTTTGGTCGAGATACAGTTATCCAATAGAATTAGGACATGTTTTAGGGTAATATTAATATCATTTTTACACTTAATTAACCTATTTACTTTTAACTGTGGTAAATAAAAGCAAAAAGTTACTATTCAACAAAAATTATTTTTATCTCATTGAACCAAATTTACTTCTTTATATTAACCTTGTATCTCGGATTTTCAAAATTCCATTCATAGAAACAGTAAAATAAAGTTTTACGAAAAATTCGGTTTTTTTTACTACCACTTAGTGGTTTCACTATTCATCAAAAATTGAAGTTTTTCAGGACAATGCCAAAATTTCAACCTAAGCTATAATTGATATTCTGAATTCAAAAATTTTGTCTATTTTAAAAAATTCTAAACATATAAGTTGCATTAATTAAATTTATAATTAATTCCCACTGTCACAACATATTGCGTGTTTTTAAGAAACAATATATATCAAAAGATTGACAATTGTTTAGGTCCAATTTCAAAGTGAAATTAATTCTAATGAAAACCATTGGATAAAATGGTAAAAATATATTATAATTATACTTTAAAACCACTCAATAATATAATTTATCACTATAAATTATTTTGATTTAAAAAGTTGTTTTTAATTAAAATTTAGTAATTTTCACTATTCATCAAAATATAAGTGTTATCCGAAAAGTTCCAAAATTTCACCCTAGGATAAATTCGATATTCCAAATCCAATAATGAATTCCATTTTGAGAGATAGAATTTATAAAATTTCAAAAAGTATGTATTACTATTCATAACATCTAGTTTGATTGGTTGTGGTGTGTTAGAATCTTGAAGTTGCGTACAATGCACGCCATTGCATTATTCGAAGGGAAATGTACCATGGAATCTTGGGGTGTTAAAATTTACATAATGAAAATATATTTTCTTATGAAGATGAGTCATATAAATGGGTATAGTTATCGCCTTGTGTAGTAAGGAAATGAAATTTAAAAATATAATATACTAGGTAAAATATCAATATGTCTCCATTGATTCCACCTCCTTTTTAGTGAGTGCATTAGAAAATTGGTTTCTAATCAGTGCGTATGGGTGATAGTAACCTAGATATTTCTGATGAAGTCATGAAATTCAAATAAATATGAAATGAGAATACAAGGTATATTACAAAGATACTCTAATTTAGAATGATGTACCAAAAAAGAATCACTTTCATACTGTAGCTTCTTCTAGCCTCACATCTTGGCATATCTATTCGCATAAAACGAATAATAGTAACAAAACCAAAAAAACAAAAATAATAATAATTATATTAAATTTAACATCACAAATATTTTAATATAGTGTTAACATTATATAATTCAATGTGTTTTATATATTTCATTTCATGCAACAATGAAAATTAACAAAACCATGATATATTTATATAAAATTTAAATATTCATCTATGAAAATTTAAAACTAGACATTAAATTTGATAGTATGTATATGAGGATCATATTTATGAAATATGAAAATAAATATAATAAAGAATACTTTTAATATGAAGGAATTAAAATCATAAAAATAAATGACTAGTATGATAATTTAAGGTTTTCAAATGTATTTTTTCTAAAAAATTTAATTTTATGTGCAATGATTTTCATTAAAAGAAAATTATTATTAGTTGATGGTAATATATATTGAGATTAATTAATAATTCTTTCTAATGACTAAATGATATGAAATGATAAAAAGATTAGATTCTGTTCTAATGAGTCACTTTCCCTATAAAAATGGTTATTCATAATATATTTTATTTTTATTTAAATGTTAATTTTATAAATATTAGGATATTATATTCAGAAAATGAAATTAATTTTTGGATTCATTATGGTAATATTTTCTAAATTTTATTTTTAGGAATTTTTTAAAAAATATTTATTTATGGTTGAATAGTGAAATATACCATTTTTACAAATACCATGATTTAATTTCATTATTAGTATTTAAAATTAAATTTAAAATTATTTAATCCATTTATAATAAAAAATATGAATTGTTTAAGTGAATTTATAATTTTTAAAATGTTTTTTTTAAATTAAAACACCATATTTTACATTATAGAACATATGTTTTATTTTTTTGAAAAAATTTAATACATTATACATTTATTATACTGAAATGCAATTTTATCGAATTTATAAAAATAATATAATTAAATATATATTAAAATATGAATAATTATTTTCTAAATAATTTAATATGGATCCTTTAATTTTTAATCATAAAGGTTAAATTACATTGGTAAATAATTGTTACATCGATAGAAATCAAATGGGTAAAAATGGTTTATATAAGATGGAAAGATGAAAAACATGTGGGTAATGGTTCATTGAGTTAATTATTGATTTTTACATTACCAAATAAATTATTTATAATTTTCTTCATTTTCATTTATAGTGACTTTTCATTATTGAAATGTTTCTTGGGCATTTTTAAAAATGTCATCGATTTTCACTTATAAAAGGGTTGATATTATCTTCAGTTTTCTCCAAAACAAAACCCACTTATATTGGACCAAACTCTTAAAAAACATATTATAAACATTCATATCAACCTTAATGAGGTTGTTTTCTATTTAAATGACCATCCCTCAATGTCTTAATCACCTTCATAATGGATATAATACTCGAGGTGAGGTAGAAATTTTTAACCACACCATTCTAATTTATATTTACTTATGCGGAATTTTTCTACAATAAATTAAATTAAAAAATCATAAAACAAAAAAATAAATATATTTTTATCATTACTTTATTATAAAGTTCAAAGAAGAATTAAAAACCATTTAATTTTCTAATATTAAAAACTAATCCTCCATTTCTATTAATGACTCATGAATATTGAAAATGTGATGGTTTTTATATAGAGGAAGAATGAATGCACGTGTGATGTGGAAAAATCCCTATTAATTGTACCATGATTCACTATAATATATAATAAATTATACAGGGACATGGGAAGTCACACTAGATAATGTATGGTTTAGGAATATGTGGAATGGTTTTAAAGCTATACAAGTTGATCTCCCGAAGGAGCGTTGACATACATGGGATAAAATTGTGGTATGGTAGATTCTAGGGAATGGTTTTCAATTGTTATGATAGTGAGAGAGTTAGAAGAGTGATAATCCTATGTTGAGAAAATATTTTCTAGAAACCAGTGATAATGAGTGAAATATTATGTGGTAGCTGATGATGTTCATGTTCTGATGGTCTCTCTCATAAATCTTGATTGTACATAAAATTACATTCATTGGTGACTTGAGAAGAACAGTGATGTTAGAGGGAAATAAATTTTTCTAAATGATGAGAAATGAATTAAATATAGAATTTTTGAAAGAATACTGTATGATTTTTTCTACTATTGAAGAATACGAACATCGAACACCGTAAGAAGGGTGTAAAGACAGTGATGTTTATTTTCTAGAAGCATGATTTGGGTCCAGTGGAATACATTTGTGTTCAATTAGAACACGTGGAAGGATGTTTCATTTCAATTTGGGATATCATATTCTATATTATACTTTTAATTAAAAGAATTTGTAAATTTTTTGTTCTCTCATGTCAGGATACATCCCCATGGGTCCCGTACCGTGACTACCCCATGTCAACATTCCATAAGACAAGGTTTTGAAAATAGAACCAAAAAGGAATATCCCAAAAAGTGAATTCATTACCTTTAAACCTAAACACACTGATATTAGGTTGACAAAAAATTTAAACCACAAAGTTGAACTGCTAACAGTAAAAGTGTAAACCCAAAGTAAAATAGGGACAATATACAAACCCAACTAAATATAAAGTATAGAAAAAGGGAAAAAATATCTCTGAAGGTCATCCACATGGATCTTACCAGAAGGGTAGGTACAAATTGTTGTCTTTCGTCACTGCCTCCCACAACGTCTATCAATCATCACTGAGCACCATCTAGACCTTGCTCCCCATGTCTCAATTGAGCTGTTCATGGACTTCACAAGACACAACAAGGTGCCGGTGAAGCCCGTGTAGGTGTGAGTATAATAATACCCAGTAGGAACACTGAGACCCCGGATGGTCTCATAGAATTTCAAAAAATAAAAACAAAAAAGCATTATCTGAATCATAAATCATAAATTAAAAGACATCTCACACCAGGTATACAACTTAGATAATAGGAATAATGATGATTCGTCTTGATCTATATCATTTTATTTAATTTATATGATCTAATTCTATTCGATTATGGTCCACTATAATTCTGATCCAAAAAAGGTTTCTATATGAAACTATACAGATGGTCGTACTATTTCCAATTCATAGAGTGTCTCACTAATGCTGATCCACATAGGGTCTCTCTCATTCAAAATTATTTAGGGTTACTCTATTTCTGATCCACAATGTGTTACACTACTTTCGATCCACAGAGGGTCGCACAAAAGCTGATCCACGGAGGGTCACTATTCACTTGTCAGTTAGCCATGGGATTCTGGAAAAATATGTGCTTGAGTTCCCGAAATTTTGGACCTCTTACCATTATTCATACCTAAACCACCATAAAGTCCCATGAAGAATAAACTCAAAGGACAGCCTTTTCTTAAGGGTTCCGACACAATAGACGATGTATCAATGGGATGCTCGGTCTGTAAGATATAAGAAAAAAATATAAATAGGGATCAGTAGGATTCGAGTCAAATGTTATTAATTTTTCCCGGAATTATTATATACTATGGTTAGTGATTTTATATGAAAGACACAACAAGGTGTCGGTGAAGCCCATGTAGGTGTGAGTATAATAATACCCAGTAGGAACACTGAGACCCCGGAAGGTCTCATAGAATTTCAAAAAATAAAAACAACAAAGCATTATCTGAATCATAAATCATAAATTAAAAGACATCTCACACCAGGTATACAACATAGATAATAGGAATAATGATGATTCGTCTTGATCTATATCATTTTATTTAATTTATATAATCAAATTCTATTCCATGAAGGTCCACTATACTTCTGATCCAAAAAAGGTTTCTATATGAAACTCTACAGAGGGTCATACTATTTCCAATTCACATAGGGTCTCACTAATACTGATCCACATAGGGTCTCTCTCATTCAAAATTATATAGGGTTACTCTATTTCTGATCCACGGAGGGTCACTCTTCACTTGTCAGTCAGCCATGGGATTCTGGAAAAAACTGTGCTTGAGTTCCCGAAATTTTGGACCTCTTACCATTAGTCATACCTAAACCACCATGAAGTCCCATGAAGAATAAACCCAAAGGACAACCTTTTAGTAAGGGTTTCGACACAATGGACGATGTATCAATGGGATGCTCGGTCTGTATGATATCTGAAAAAAATATAAATAGGGATCAGTTGCATTCGAGTCAAATGTTATTAATTTATCCCGGAATTATTATATACTATGGTTAGTGATTTTATATGAAAGATGCATAATTTGTGTTAAATATTAATGTATTGATACTAAATATAATTTTTGATTATTTTTAGTAGAAGTCAAATTGAGTTAGTTTACTATTTTATTTATAAAAATTATCTAACATATCTTAATTGAATGATTTTTTTTGGATTCCTAATTCAATATCCAAAATTTCATTAGATGAAATATTGGGCCAATTCTTCCACTGGAAGGGTCATATGGACCACACAGAAAGACCCAAAGAATTTGTGATGAAACAAGACCTACTATGAAGATTGAATTACTGGGATAAATATATTCTTCAAAATTCCATTTTTCTCCAAAAATGTTCTAAGGAAAATGTAAGGAGGATCAGATACAAATATCAAAGCCCAACTCGAAAGACATGGGGCCCAACTGATTATTTTTAACTCAGTCCACAAATCTGGCCAGGGATTAAAATCAGTAAAGTATTCATGAAATGTATCCTAATAAAATCATAAAATAAAGTTGTGAGTTTTCAGTGTGAAATATGGGATATAGGAAGACTGTTTTGTTTTGATAAAATTATTTTAATTTTAATGAATATTCGTATTTAAAAATCCATTCACATTTTTCAATCGAAAAATAATGGATAGAAATGGACAGATAACAATTTTTTACTCCAACAACTATAAAATTGGTTCCATAAGTCCAAATGGATAAAAATTTTGACAGTAGCTAACAAGTATTATAATCTACAACATTGAAGAATAATATATCCCTATATTTAGCTGTATGGATGTTCAAATCTCCATTCCAAGTGGAGGATTATTTTTCGGATGTAAAAAGTCCACCATCTTGGGCAATAAATACATCCCCTCCTCTCCATTCAAAATGGTTGTCATTTCAACGAAAATGATGAGAGGTTGTAATGACCAAGGCTCTTACAACTTTTTGGTAGGATCTTCCATAATCACACTTTTAATTGTGAAACCATTACTCCTTGATTCCTTTCATTTACTTTTTTTGGTCTTCATTTGTAATCGTGGAAGTCTTGGTTTTTTTTATTATGTTTTAACGTGTGTTTCTTCATCAATATATCTTATTCTTATCCATGTAATACAATTTAATATTAATGATCATAAAATATTTTAAATAAAGTTAAAACTCTTTCCCTTTTTTTCTTCCTCACTCAATCAAATATCTGTTTTTGACTCTCATTAGCATTTGTGTGTGTGTTCGACACACCACTATTTTATTGTCATTTTTTTCTTTTCTTATTTATTTATTACCAGAATCCATATAACTGGATTATTAATCGTTTCATTGGCTCAGTAAATCTATCATTGGGGTTAGTTATAATTTAGGTATGTTAAGCGGTTGAGTGATTTTTCTCGATGTGTATTCGTTGAATTGATATTGTGTATGTTGGAGAAACAAGCCATGGAATAATGATTTGTTTTTTAACAAGTGGTTTTCATGGTTTATTGGAACCATTAATACACTACCATAAACAATATATGATTATTAATAAAACCTTATGTTAGGTTAAGTCATGGATTAAAACCATAACACTGGTGAATTCCAATCAACTTTAACTTGTGACATGGGGGTTAATTTAATGGAATATGAAGAAAGGCTCAAGGATATAACAAGCTTACCTACATAATGATGAACTCACCAAAATCATTATCCATTTGTTAAATAAATATTATTCAACCAATCATTTCATAATCTCTACAAAATAACCCAAATCATAATACAATCAACTAAAAACAATAGACTATTAAAAAGTATCATAGCTGGCGATTCGACCCGAGTGCAGCTATATACATTAGCAGAGCACTGGAACCATGACTAGTTGATATGCGACAATCGACTGCACTTTCAGGTGGATCCATTGTTAGAGGTGGTGCAATTATGTAGTCTGTAGTTTCTTGTTATTATAAAAAATCTAAATAAAAACTAAATTTTAAAGGAATTGAAAAACACAATGAAAATCCCACCTTCTCATAAAAATCCTAAACGAACCACCCCCCCAAAAACTAATCTTCCTCATTCTTCTGAAATCTTTCTGAATGCCCCATAGCCTCTCAAATAGTCCCTTGAATTTGTTTTCCACTAAAATGGAGCTAATTTTTTTACAACTTCAGAGGATCATTAGGGATAATCAAATTATTCAAGAACCAGTCCTTGTCCAACTAGTTGAATTAGAAATGACCAATACTAGAGAACAATTAATTTAAGAACATGCTATCCATGATTTGAAATAACAACCTTCTGGTATTCAATATACAAAAATAGAGTCTGACTTCGAACTCAAATAGGGTTTGATTCATCTTCTCCTTCATTTCCATGGGCTAGCTGGTGAGGATTTACATCTCCACCTTAAAGAGTTCTAAGTGGTCTTCTCTACAATGAAGCATCAAGAGGTTTTTAAGGAACAAATAAAACTCCGAGAATTCACTTTCTCCGTAGATGACTCCACAATGTTATGGATTTAATACCTCCCTCATGGTTTCATAACAACATGAAATGACATGTAGTGAATCTTCTTAGAGAAATTTTTTCCTGCTTCTCGTACTGCTTCCATCTGAAAGGAAATTAGTAGTATTCTTCAATTACCAAATTAATCACTCCATGAGTAATGAGAGAGGTTCAAAAAGCTTGTTGAAACCTTCCCACACCACCATATACCTGAAAAACTATTAATCCAGTAATTATATGAGGGTTATTATCTATAGAGAGAACTCTCATTGATGACCAATTGGTGGTGCTCTTGTTGATAAAATCCATGCAGATGTAATAGTTTTCATAAGTAACATGGTTGAAAACACACAACAATTCCATACTCAAGAACATGTTCAAGTGAAACAAGACTAATATAGAGAATAAATAGAGCCGAACAAGATGAAAGAGGGGATGAGTAAACTTACAGGACATGTACAACAACTAGTTGTGGCTTCCAAAGCCCAAACATGATCTTCTCCACAATCTATGTTCACTGGATGTATCAAAAATTGTGGAATATATACCTCACCATCTCATCCAACATACACGTGTACACAACATCAAGAGAATATATCTGATTCATCTGGACCAATAGAGCTCAATGAAGCATATGCTCAGCATAACACAAACCCTCAACTATCGGCTTAGTTCAATTGAACCTCTAACCAACCTCACTTTGATCCCTTATCTTCTTCTTATAACTGAGGATTAAGGTATGGAAACTCTATCCCTCAATTCCATCCTCAAAACCCAAAACACATAAAATAAGTTCATGGTGTTGGTAACTTCAAACATCCTAATATGTTTGTTCCTCAACAACAAAGGAGAAGTCCTCCTCCTGCTCCTCCAGGCTTCCACTATCCTAGTAAGCCTTCTTAATTCCCAAACCAATACAATCACTATCCCAAGAATGAATATCAAGGGAATACCAATCTAAGAGAAGCCTCTTCTTCCATGAAACCATGGGAAAGGGATGTTGATGGTCATTCCTCTTTCACCTATTCTAGCCACAAAAACATTGAAACCCAAATTGGTAAACTTGCTTCCCACCCAAGCCAGTAAAAACAATCAAATTCATCCCAACTCCCAATTCAACCCTTACCCAACCTAATGGTTAATGTAAGTAAAATTGAACTTAGATCGGGGAAGCATATTTCTATGTCTCACGATAAGTCTTCAAATCATCCTTTGTATGTTGAGCTATTAAATGAAATGAAAAATAAACTTCAAAAGGAATCTGAATCCATTCCCCCACCTCCATCCATTATAATTTGGAACCCAATTCATTTTCCTCAATTTTTTTCTATGAAAGATTTCCATCGATCCCAATCTTTAAATGATTGACATATTTAGACATGTTGAATTCAACATTCTCCTCATAGAGTCCATAAAACAAATCCCTAGGTATGTCAGGTTTCTTAAGGAATTGTGAACCTATCATATGAAACTTAAGACCTTCAAAAAATTTTCCACCCAGCAATCACTTCCCATAAAGTTCATAGATCCAAGGACCATTACGGCACCATGACAAATTGGAAGCTCCAACTTCGATGATGCACTCATAGACCTAGGATCCTCAGTTAATGTCATGCCCAAATCCATTTTCTCCAACCTTGGTATTGGTCCTTTATATCCAACGGGTGTTTTCATCCAGTTAGACAATCGAAGAACAACTAGTCCTGAGGAAATAATTGGGGATGTCTTGGTCAATGTCCATGATCTTATCTTCCCAGCTGGCTTTTATGTCCTTAACATCTATGGTGAGACAACTGATTTCAAATCTCCTCTGATTCAATGAAGACCATTCCTTATGAAATCTAAAACCAAAATAGATGTCCATGCTAGCATCGTATCCATGGAATTTTGTGACCAACTAGTCAAGTTCAATGTTTTCCAATACATGTGAAACCCATCAGAGAGTCAATATATATTCTCTATTTATGCTTTTGAAAGACACTATGAGAGTGTTTAGAATCCCAATCCATCATGTTCTTCCTGTTCTACTAAGAGAGTAGTATGTGAATATTGCATCCTCATTAACAAAGTCATTAATGAAGACGTTAATGTTGACATTAAAAATTAAAACACCATTTATCTAAAGGATCTTGAAAACTCATTGGAATCTCATCTAAAATCTAACAAATACTTCTCTATCTTGGATGGTAATGGTGAAAATGAACAACCATGTTCATGTTTTATTTAAAATAATATTATCCAAAATTCAACATTTTCTATCCATGATTCATAAAATTTTGTTATATCTGAGATGAACACCGAAACAATGTGTTTATATTGTCTCGATGGTAGTGAAGGTTGTGATATTTGTTCCATAATTTAAAAAAGTGATCACTAGTGAGGTTGAAATTGACCATTCTTTGGCGAATAACATTAATATAATGGATATTGAAAAATATATTCCTTCTTATGACTCCACTGATCCTCATTACTCTACATTGGAATGTGATGAAATAAATGAGTCAAAAACAATTGGGATATCATACTTTATTTTCTTGTTATCTGAACCTTACATAAATGAACCATCAGAATTGAGACATCTTCCTAAATATTCAATCATATAAAACCATCACATTGTGGATAAAATCATTACTCACATTGATGACCAAAGGGGGGATAATAATATTCTCTTTCCACCCCCGTTAAATTGAAATCAAAACAACAAGGAAGGGATGAAATTATAAAATGAATCATAGGGCCTCCCAAAAGGAAATGGTTTATAGAAGCACCGTCGATTTGAGAAAATATGATGGCCACCGTCAGACTATGTGTTGTCCACTACCACTATCCAGCTGTAGACAAATGAATGAAACACTTATTGGTAGGAAACATATGTTTTATTTTACCTTAATGAAAATTAAATTTATTTTTAGTTTTTTATTAGATTAATAACAATTTTTATTTTTAAGGTAACATCTCACAATCTTGGAAAATCATCTACTTCAATAGGATCCCCAACTTTTACAATTGACCCACCATTAGATGGAGATGGCAACCCATCAAATCCAAACAAGGTGAAACTATTTCCCTTTACCTTCTTCCTCTCTCTCTATCTCTCTTTCTTTCTTATTATTCCTCTCTCATTTTAATTTTTTACCACATTCTTCCTCACACTTTTTTATTTACTCTTTCTCTTTTATATTTGTGTGTCATTATAAAAATCAAAAAAAACTTAAAAAAATAAAAAACAAAAAAAAACATTTACAAAATATATGAAAATTTAATAGTCATACTTATTCACCTGCATAATTTCAAATTTTTCCCAACCATATTGGGGAGCCAAAAGACATGGTTTCATCTCAAAAATCTTGAGTTTAATTATATATGTTGATGAAGAATAATGTTTCAAGACAAAAAAAATTTCAATGTCCAATGTTTGATTTGGAAAATTATTTTACCTGTCCTTGAGAAACAACATTAGATTTCATGGCAAGGCCACCTGTGGCCGTCTTTTCAAAATCACTTTTTTACCCCAATTTGTGAGTATTGAGTTTTTGAACCATTTAGACAAATTTCCAACTTCGGTGTGCATTAATATAATAGATGAATTTTCTGAACCACATGAGAATCACAATGGCCAAATTTCCTCCCATTTCCCTTACATTAATCCTCATTCTAAAATCCCCTATGATCCATTGGAAAAATATTCATTGATAGAAAAATTATAAGTCCAAAACATTATCCATCACAATATCTAAATGGATTTACATTTCATTATTTATTTAAATTTAATTGTGTGTGTGGGGGGGATGGATTTCATTTTTTGGGCTCCCTATTATAATTTTTCAGTGAGTTATCATATGCTAGAGGGAAAAAATAAATTTATGTATGGAGGAGAGGTTTTCATTCAACGAGTTTTTGGGAATGTAATTTACATTAATTTATGTTATTTTGTAAATGAAATTGACATGTTTTAAAAAAATCAAAAAAATTAAAAAAAAAATTAAATAAATATGGGATGTGTCTTGGGAGGATAAAAAATCTCTCTTCTTTAAATTTTGATATAGTTATATCTATTAAAATTAGTGTCATCGGGAGATCAGTCATGGGTTGGGGTATGAGTGTAAGATATTTTTCAATTTCAAATATTGATAAAAGAAAAAAAATAAAAAAATAAAAACAAGAACACTTATGTCATTGGGAGAAGTATTGTGTTTTGTAAATATTTCATCTTCACATTCCCTTAAAATTTTCTTCCTATCTTGATTCTTTATTCACATAATCAAGCCCTTGTAAATATGCATTTTCATTTCCTACAAAGTTTCATTTCAAAACAATTGTGCATTATTCTTTTTAGTGTTTTTGTTTTAACCCCTTTTCCTATGTTTTGTATATCATCTTCCTACCATCCCATATCCATAGAAAAAACCCTAAAAAGAACTCTTGATTTTTGAGCACATTAGGATACTTAGTGGAAGATTAGAGCTCTTACAAACACTAAGATTTTCACTTTTGGTTTGTGAATGAGTGAAGATCCATAAATTAGTTTTATCATCTTGAGAGGAGTACGTTTTGGGTACCACTATTTTCCATTTCTTATGTTGATCATGAGAAAATGAATTGTTTTTGGAACATTGTTTCCATAACATATTGTGGTGGAATTAAATATGGATGAGTGAAATTGTATAAACCTCCCTTGATTGGGGAAACAAAATTCTAAAATTTGTTGGTGAGTAAAAAAGATTTTGTTATGTTGTATGTGAGGACATGAAAAAGAATATGTGTGGGGGATTTTATGTTATTAATATTTTCATAACTTATTATATACTCTCTTTACTGATTTTATATGAAATGTGCAATTTTTTTTGAAATCTTAATGTTTTGATGCTAAATTTAATTTTTGATCATTTTTGGAAGTAGTCTGTTGAGTCAGTTTACATTTTTATTTATAATTATCATAATACTTATCTAAATTTCATTGTTCATGTTTTTTAGGATTCAATATTCAATATCCAAAATTTCATTATATCTAATTTTTGGCCAATTCATCCATTTGATGGGTCATATAGACCACACAAGAAGACCCAAATCATTTTTGATGAAATTGGACCGGCTTTGAAGATTGAATTATTGGACTCAATCCATAATTCCAAATACTTTTATTCTCCAAAAATATTCTGGGGACAATGTAAGGAGTCTGGGATAATAATATCAAATCCCAACTCCAATGAATAGGTGGCCAACTGATTCATTTAAACTCATCCAACCATTCTAGCTAGGAATTAATATTTGTACAGTATACATGACATGTATTTTAATCATGTCATCAAATGAAGATATGATTTTTCAATGTTAAAAATGATATACATGTGGTCGATTTTTTTGAAGAAATCTTTTGTATTTGAAGACATATTCCTATTCAACAATCCATTCACATTTTTTCAATCGAAAATGAATGGATAGAAATTGAAAGATTACAATTGTTTACTCCAACTGCCTTAACATTGGTTCTAGAAGTCCTAATGGATCCATCTTTTGAGATTATTCAGCCAACATTATTATCTACATCCTTTTAGAATAAGAAATATCAAGATTAAGCTATCTGGATTTCAAAATAGTCGAGCCAAGTGGAGGGGTAGTTTTGGGATTCAAACAGTCCACCACCTTGGGCTATAAATACATACCCTCATCTCGTTTCAAAAGGAATAGAATATCAAGTAAAATGAATATAGTTTGGAACCACCAAGGCTCTACAAAATCTTTGTAGGATCTACCATAAAGATTTATTTACATTAGAAACCATTCCTCTTGGATTCATTTCATTTACTTTTGCATTGTTCTTTGTTTGTAATCGTGTAAGTGACTGTTTTTTGTAACGTGTTTTAATTCAAGATTCTTCTTCAATATCTCTTATTCTCATACACCATATTTTGTTTAATATTAATGTTCTTAAAATAATTTAAATCAAGTTAAGACCCCTTCCCTTATTTTCTTTCTCATTCAATTGAATGTCTGTTTAAAATTCTCATTATCATTTGTGTGTGTGTTCGACACACCAATCTTTTCTTATCCATTTATTTTTCTTCTCTTATTATTTTATTATCAAATTCATTATAACCATATTATTAATAATTTCAATGTATTAGTATATATATAATTGGTTTGAGTTATGTAGGATAGAAATGATGAATGTAGATTCTCAATATATAAGAGGGGGTGAATTGTATACTTTAAAATTCTTTTGGAACCATTAATGTTTAGTTTAACAAGGTTCAACAAACTCTCAAAACACATATTAAAGAAACATTTTCTCTTTTCTCAAAATAAATATTACACCTTAATCCATATAGAATCTGTAATATAATTATAGTAAAGGAATTATAATTTATAAAAATGTTATACTTTCTAACATTAACAAAGATAAGATTACAGCAGAAATAAAAAAACATGAAATAGAAAACAAGTAACAACAAGTTTGTTTTATCCAAAAGAGAAGGGTATCCAACAACCTTGGATAAAGGTTCCTTGATTTATTCTTTCAAGATAGTATGTCTTACCCAATCCTAGGTAGGCCCTCAATACGATGATTGGTATCTTTCTCGCTATCCCCATAAGTCCTCAATTTAGAAAAAAATCGGAACCTCTGTCTTCCAAACCCGGAAGCACATGATCATAATGATCAGTGTCTATACATAGTAAGTCTGAACAAGTTGTTCACACCAGAACCTGCTATTCACGACATTCGCATGATGCACTAAGAGTTGAAAGAGACTCTCTCTCTAGAAAAAACATCACAACATATATCAAGTTCATCCACTCTCAACAATCATATATCAATATTGAGCTCATTAAATTGAGCTTATATTTATAGGAAAATATTCCCAATGGTTGGCTCTACTCCAACGGTCATATTTTTCTTAAATTTTGGTGGGACCTGGACACGAGTCAAACATATAACAATTAGTTTGTAATAGATTTTACAACATTGTTTCAAGTAAGAAACGATGTTAAGATAAAGATATCTGTTATGTATAAGAAAACTAGGAATCCGATAATATTGGAATGATACATTAAACAACTCTAAAAATATTAAAAAAACTAATTCTTAATAAAAACATTATCAGGAAAATGGATTCATAAGGAAAAGTAATTTGGATTTATAAATCATTATCAAATTTGTTCCGGAATCGGAATCAATAAATCAGAATGACTTTTGTACAGGAATCAGAATCAAAAAACAGTATCACTTTTGCACTGGTTTAGAATCACAAAGATAGTATCACTTATACACCATATTCTGTATCACAAAGACGGTATCACTTAAACACCAGAATCAATATCACAATGAAATAATCACTTATACACCAGATTTGGTATCACAATGACGGTGTCACTTATACACCGGATTCAAAATCATAAAGATGGTTTCATAAAATATAACTACTAATTCTTAAGTATAACAAAATGACAAATCATATTGATATATCAGTAAGTATAACATAATGTCAAATCATAATGATACATTTGTATGCATAACAGAGTGACAATTCCAAATCTTAAAATAATAATAGAACTTAAGAAAAAGTGTTTGCGATTTTCAAAACCTAAAACCATAATAAAAGCAGAAGTCATAAGATAACCATATTGACTCAATAATATTCCCCATTTTGGAAACCAAAACAAATTTCTAAGGAAGAATATATTGACTCAGATAAACAAGTAGAAAACACATATCACCCCAATTGAATGATATTTCTGATGAATATAACTAACTCCCCCTTAGGTTAGGATTCCCAAGGATCGTATTATTATTATTTTTTATCTGGTTTTATTTCTTAAGAAAATATCTCCCCTTAGATAAAAATATCTTGTTAATGAAAACTCCCCCTTACTAGAACATTATCCTTTCATACCATACTCTCCCTTAATAGATTATCCAATTTTGATATCTTTATTAAATTCATCCTTTAAATAAATTCTCTCCCTTTGTGATTATCAAAAATAGGGAAAGGAATGAAGATGAATAAGTTGTACCTATAAGGTTAAGAATGTATACATTCGAAAACAAAATAAATATATTCAAACAACTTCTTAGGGAAATTTTGGAAAAAATGTTTAGTTTACAACAAAACATTGGAATGTATGGAAAAATCATCCATCATTCTTTTTATCAGACAACATCTCTTTTATCAAGGCTTTGATTTTCTTCACTTCCTTATAATCTTCTTCAATATTCTTCAAAAATATATCATGATCGTGATTATTTTTTTCTAATGAAAAGATCATTTATTCTTAGGAAGCCACTTTTCTCTCTAATTCGGCTTGGACTTCCTTCTCATTGCTAACAGATCGGGCAACAGAATTGAGTTTACTAGCATTCTCAATGATTGATTCCTGGAGCTTATTGAACTCAGTTTCAGAAGTATTTAATGCACCATTATTTGAATTCATAAAGACACCAAATTGTCTTATCTCTTCATTGATAGTCTTGGTGTGATTAAATACTTTATTACAATCCACCTTCTGTGATTTCTAATCAATCAAAATATTACTGAAGTCTAATTCTTATTTAACCACCATGTCCATAAGCCTATTGGTCAATTACTTCTTTATATTTATAGTTTCATGCATCATTTGACTCTAGGAATCTATATTTTTAAGAACTAGAATGGTGCTGGCCAACTTTATTAAAGATAGCTTAATAAGGTCAGGTTCAAAAGATGAAGAGGATTCGGATCCTAAAACAACTTTTCCTTTATGAGCTCTTATTGGTGTTAATGAAATTAATTTTTATGTTATATTGAATGACTTATGAGGAATTTATTTTTCAGATGAGGAAACCAAAACACTTTATCCTTTTTTAGGATTTCGAACTGGAGATTTTTTAACTGAAACATGGATAACATTTAGATATCTATATTCTTCTTCTTTCCCTTGAAACTCTTCTTCTTCACCACCTTGAGGATCAACATGTTCTTTCTATTATTCTTCAACTAATGTTTCTACTTGTTCTTCTTCTTCAACTTCTACAAATTCCTCATCTTCTTCCTCTTCCTCAACTTCTACTTCTTCCTAAACTTGTTCTACAACTTGTTCTTCTAAAACATAATTAGATACTGAACTCAAAGGAGTTCCAATGTAGTCTTCCACTTCCCTTAAAACATCAATATAGTATTCTTGAACTAACTGATCTTCAATTTCGTTAATAGGTTCTGATAAAGATAAAACATTCATGGTTTTCTGGATTTCTGGAGTGGCATCCTATTTCTTATAAATAGCTTCAGATTCTTGTACTTCTTGAGACTTCATTTCAACAACTTTTAGATGAGACTAACAAAATTGTGCTTCCAATGATTTCTTCTTCAACATCTTATGATTCTTTTTTTCTTAATATTTTCATCTTTTTGTTGTTTTAAGGCCTTATACTCTACATGATTTAAGCCAAAGAAGGGATCTACTTTTTTCTGGTAGCAGCCATTTCTCTCCACTTTTCCACTCCTACATTGTAATAGGATTTCGATTTCTTTACAGGAGGAGGTGATGATACTGGGACATCAGGAATTGGTATACGATTTCTAGGTTCTTCCTATTTCCTTTTCTTGGGTATCGATTTTGAAGACTCTGGAACATCACCTTTGTTCTGGATAAACATTTCATCAAAACACTTGGATTCATGTAAAAACTCTACTATAATCCTTCTTATAGTGTCATCACTAAGTAACAAAATCTTGAATGGCTTTGAGACTGATCTACACTGATCATTCAACTCCTGAAAGATCATGAAAATTTTCTTGGAGATATTTGTCAAATAAAAAAGTATCTAAGATCTAATGAATCCACCTTTTGTTGCCCGTATTGTGAGAAATATGTACTTCACAATTTTGAACATCCTCAAGTTGATGAGAATGTCTAACAGAAATGTATCACATATCTTTAGAGAGTCAGTATCTCTTTTTCATAGTATAAGAAATCCTTGCATCCAGAGAGCTACCATCTTGTGGTTTGTTGATATATTCGTAATCTTCTGATTCTCAACATACTTGAGACCAAGATTATCCAGATCTTTGACCTTCTCAAAAGAAAATTCTTTCTCAAGGATTTTTTGAGAGCATAGAATAGATTCTCTTTCATATGGAATGTTAAGAACATTTGTTTCCTTCTTATAGGGGACTTTATATGTCTTATCATAACACTTGAACCTAAACATATCCTTACCATTCTTTTGTAAGAATGTAAAATATTCATATAACTGAATAACCACTTCAGGATAAACCATATCTTGACTTTTCTCTTCATCCACACAAACACTTTCACATCCATTTGTTCTTATCACCTTAGAGATATGGGAGTCATATTTTTCAAAGAAGTTAGGGAAAACCAACCTTTCCCTAATGATTGAAAAACCTTTATGTCATTGCTAGTCGGCATCTGGTCTGATAAATATTGAGGAGTCATTCATGGAGAAATATAATCGGAATGAAAACATCGATGTGAACAGAGCTTCAGCATAGAGACCAGTAAGGATGGTGTGGCGCTTATAAATGAGGCACCCCTATATAGTCAAGGATATGACCTTTCAAATTCTATAAGATAATCAAACGACAAAACATAACCTTATATGATCTAAAGGTTGAGGATGGATATAAGAAATTTTAATTTTGATCTTTTTTATTAATTAAATCCTAAATTGAATATTTTTAAATACCAACAATGAAACTAAAGATAAGAAAACAAAGGGTATGAAACTTTACCTTTTGGAATACACTGACGATTTTATCGTTATTATAAGGAATTTTATTGGATGTATTAGATTCCGGGATATCAATACCAAAATTTCAAATACTAAAATTAACAATACTGAAATTTCCAATAATGAGATTTCCAAAAAAAATCTTAGATAAAGATAAAATTTTAAGAAAACAGTTAAAACATGCAAGAATATATACTCCCCCAGAAATAAATATTAGTTTAATATTATGAGATGATTTCAAAAAGAAGTAGATATGAATGATTACCTTATAGAGATCATTCATAGATTCTGTTTAATTTATTCAAATCTATCGGAAGATAATGGCTTTGTAAAAATATCAGCATATTGTTCTTGTGTTCTGATGAATTAAAGTATAATATCTCCTTTATAGTTATCTCCAAAGGATACTTTTCCACCTTTAGTCTTTAAAATATTTTTTAAATAGTCTTTTTTTACAGTCATGTGATGAGAACATCCACTATCCATGTACCATATGTTTTTGGTCCTACCTTCATTAACCTAATAAATAAGAGTTAGTTTTTTGGAATCCAAACATTCTTGGATCCAGAATTGTTAGATAATAATATTCTGGGTATCCATATTTGTTTAGAATAATATGATTTATAAAACCCAATATATTGAACATTATTTAAATAACAGTTCTTCTTTCAATGACCACCACTTTGACATTTAGTACAAAAAGGGGCTCCTGGAGGAGAAAAATAAGTGTTTCTAAAAACTGGGTTTTCATGGGAATAACCTAATTCGTGATTATTAATATGAGGTCATATTGGAGAATACAACATGTCCAAATTTTCCATAGAATAAGTAAAATTTTATAGAAGTTTCTTCAAAGAAAAAATTTCAGAATTTAGCCTTATGAAAAAATTCCTATCCTCTGGAATAATAAACTGAGAGTTATGTTTATCCTCTAAAAATAATTTTTCAAAAAAAAAATATTTAAGATCTTTAGAAATATTATCCTTCTAATAATTAACTTTTTCATGAGTCTTAGAAATATTTTCCAAAACATCATTTTTTTCCAGATCTTTGGAAAGATCATAAATTTCTTTTGTTAAAATAAAATCTCTAGAATTTTCTTTTTCATGGTTCTTAAGAAACATTATAATTTCAAATATATAGCAACTTATAATATTTTGAAACATCCTCATAGGAAGGTTAATCATTATCATTCTCTGATGAAGAATATTCTTCATCTGAAGAGAAATCTTTTTCAGGAAAATTTTTACTCAAAGACATATTGGATAATGATTCAGCCATTTGCAACTTAGCTATAAGACATTGATTTTTAATTGGAGCTTGGGATATTAAACCAATATTATTTTTCTCAAAAGATTCATAATATGAATAATCTTCTTAAGAATCTCCACCACTGGTACTCCAAGTTTTTTTGTATTTTAGGACATTCTTATGATTTTATCTATAGGACTTCTTCTTGTAACTCTCAGAATTCATGTCCTTCATGGATATTTTCTTAAGTAAGGGACAATAGGGTCTAATATGACCAGTTTGTCTACATTCATAGCATGTCACTTCTACATCATTCTGAAAGTTTCCATATTTCTTCTATATCTATATTAAATGTTATTCTGTCCAACTATCTTCTTCATCATCCGAGTAATATTGTCTAACTCATTTTCTAAAGTTTCACATTCAGTAAATTCAGATTGAACAACAACCTTCTTTGATTTAGATCTTGTAACTCTCTCATAAGTCTTGTAATTCATATGATTTTATGTAGTTGTAAAATAAACACCTCCATTTACATTTTTCTTCTTAATATTATCAGTATCACTCTTCATCATGGTTTCACGTTGCAGAAGGGTTCCAAACAGTTCATCAAGTGAAATCTTTGTAACTTTTCTATTTTCATATATAGCAGTTCTCGTGGATTCACATTTGTTAGGCATGATGTCTATAATCTTGTCTACAAGAGATTCATCATCTAATCCTTTTTCAACCATTGATTGTTAGGTATTGAAAATAATCATGAATCTTGGTTGTACCATACATACATGTTCTTCTTAATTAAAGAAGAATCCATGATACTCAACTCTTATCATAACTCTTTTAGTTTTGATAACATTGGATGTTCCAAAGTGAGTTACATCAAGCGTCTTCCAAATACTATTTTCATCTCCAAAGGTTGAAATTTGGCTATATATATTTCTATTCAGGGAAAAAATCAATGTATTATGTACCTGAATGTTCACCAGGTATTCCAAAATTTGTGGATTAATAAAGGTTATAAGTTCCATAACTGGAATATTATAATCTTCAATTAACATAATGTAGTTTTATAGCCTTGTGTTTATCACAATGGTCTTTATTCTATATATCCTATACTCATAGATATTTCAATTGAATATTGGCGGTATAGTAATATTGAGAATATCAATAGATCCAACATTAATTCCTTCCATACCAAAACGGAATTTATTTCCATGAAACATATTATAATTAAAAGTTTATAAATAAATAATAAAAAGAAAACATGAGGAAAAAATGTATAGGTGAGTATAAGTATTTCAGAAACTACCTATAATACCAATTTTAGGATCAAATTGATAAAAAAAGAGGCTTAATATACATGAGGGGTGAATTTTATAATTTAAAAATTCCTTTGGAACCTTTAAAGTTTAGTTTACGAAGGTAAAAAAAACCTTCAAAACACCTATTAAAGAAACCATTTCTAATTTATTAAAATAATCATTCTACCTTAAAGTGTATAGAATATGTGATATAAGCAGATTAATGGAATTAGAAGGTATAAGAAAGTTATACTTTCTAACTTTAACAAAGTTAAGATTATAGTGGAAATAAAACAACTCGAAATAGAAAACAAGTAACAACAATTTTTTTATCCCAAAGAGAAGGGTATCTAACATACCTGGATAAAGGTTCCAAGATTTATACATTCATGAATATCTGTTTCACCCAAGCCCATGTATGACCTCAATCTAATGATCGGTATGTGTCATGCAATCCCCGCAAGCCCTCTATTTTAAATGAAATCAAAACCTCTGTCTTACAAAACCAGAAGCTCCTGATCAGCACGATTAGATTCTGTACAAAACAAGTCTGAACATATTGTTCACTCACGAACAAGTTGTCCATGACATCCACATGAAGCATTGAATGTTGAAATAGCCTCTCTCTCTCTCTCTCTAGAAAACACTTCACAACATGTATCATATTCATCCACTCTCTACATTAGTATATCAGTATTGTGATCATTCAAATTAGAATCTATTTATAGAAAAATCTTCCCAGCGGTCAGATCCACTCCAATGGTCATATTTCCCTTATATTTTGGAGGGACCTGGACACATTTCAAACATACAATGGTTAGTTTGTAATATATCATACAACATTGTTTCATATAAGTTAAAATGTTAAGTTAAAGATCAATGTTATGTATAAGGAAACTATGAATCTGAAAATATTGAAATTATACATTTAAAAACTCTAACATTATTAAGGAAAACATATTACTAAGAGAAAAATTATCAAGAAAAAATATTAATAAGGAAAAGTTATTTTGATTGAGAAATTGATGCCACATTTGTTCTAGAATCAGAATCATAGAATCAGAATGACTTTTGTACCAGATTCAAAATCACAAAACATAATTACTTTTTCACCAGTTTCAGAATCACAAAGACGGTATCGCTTATACACCAGAATCGGTATCACAAAGACTTTATCACATATACACTATAGTATATATCACAATGATAGAATATTATATACACTGGATTCTGTATCACAATGAAGGTGTCACATATACACTGGATTCATAATCATAAAGGTGGAATCATAAAACAGAATTACTAATTTGTAAGTATAACGGAATGACAAATCATAATGATACATCTGTTAGTATAATGGAATGTCAAATCATAATGATATAGCTGTAAGTATAACGGAATGACAATTCCAAATATTAATTAAAAAAAACATAATAAAAAGACTGAACTTAAGTAAAAGTGTTTTTGATTTTCAAAACATAAAACCATGAAGAATGGATAAGTAATAAATTAACCATATTGACTCAAAAAGTTATAATTTAGGGATGATAATAGATTGATAGATTTTTCTCGATGAGTATTATTTGAATTAACATCGTGTATGTTAGACTTAACTTGCCATGAATTAATGACTTGTTTGGTTTAACGAGTGGTTTACATAGATTATTGGAAAAATAAACACACTACCATAAACAAGATATGATTAAGAATATAACATTATGTTATATTAATGCTTGGATTAAAGCCTTAACACTTGGGAATTCCAATCAACGTCATCTTGTGACATGGGTGTTCATTTAATGCAATATAAAGCGAGGCTCAGGGATATCACACGCTTAACATCATAATGATGAACTCAACTAAATTTTTATCAATTTTATAAATAAATATTAATCAATAAATCATTTAATAATCTCTATAAACAAACCCCGCAAATGATAATACAGTAAACTAAAAACAATTGACTATTAAAAAGTATAATCGATGAGAATTTGACCCAAGTTCTGCTATACACATTAGCAGAGCACCAGAACCTTGACCTTTCGATAGGCGACAATAAACCATGATTTCAGAGCCCCATACAACCCATACATACAAAAAATTCTGCCAAAACCCAAGTGGAGTATCTCCAAAGGAAGAAATTTTCTTAATGGTCCCCAGGCCATGGACAGTACGTCAATCGGACGACCAGTTAGTGAGTTACTCGAGTTTTAGTGAAATGGGATCAGTCCGGTCAAGGTATGGTTGGGGTCCGTCCCGGCCAGTGGGTCCCTCCTGGCTCATGGGTCTATCCTGGTACGTGGGTCCAGCCCGACCGTTGGGCCCGCCTTTCCTGCAAAACTAGCCCCGCATGCGTCCCGATTGTGCTAGGGAAGACGCAAAGCATCTGGTTTTTCCCAAGTGGTGGCACCAGTGGGGCGCCAGCCCTCCTCCTGAAATGGTTGGCTAGTGTCAGCAATTTTTCCAAGAAGAGGGGCCTGAGCTGGCCACTCCTCTCTGATGTGGTGCTCCAGTGCCACATCTCTACCTATTGTGGCCTGACTAGTTGCGGCTCTTGCCATCTGCGGGCATCGCCGTCTCAATGCGGCCAGCTCGAACCGGCCACCGCTGTAGATCACCGGTGCCACTATGCTTGTAGTGCCACACTAGTGGTAGCTTCCACGGGCCACCAGATATGCTCGTGTTGTTCGTTTTCCTTCCCATGATTTGAAATCTATTTTGTAACAAATTTATTAAATAAAATGAAACTACTCCATGTTGTGTTCATTAATTTTGTTCAATATTGAATTTTAATTACTAAACCAATTAAATAAAATGAGAATTGTGGTTACACAACCAAATAAATGAGTAATTAATTACTATTCATTTAATGACATTTGTTAAACTATGGTCCACCAACTATTTCTCAATGATTGATGAAAATAATTAGATAACATATAGTTATTTTATTACTTTTTTTCTGAAGGTCCAAATATTATCTTTTCCGTCCGACCCTTACCGGTCAATGTTATGTTTTTCCTAAGTATATCACGACTCTATAAATTCAATGGTGCCTTCATATTTCCAATCTAAGCCCCATTTCAAAATATTGAAAACCATTTCACAAGTTTAATGAAAGAACCTTTAAAATTGTCCAAAATTCCATTCTGGGATCTTCGGGCCTCAGAATCACATGTCGTCGATTTTCGTAGTCTCATTAAAATTTAATATAATTAGAAAAAATATATAGAAGTTTTAGGTCTTTACATTATCCAAAGATTATTAATTTACATCCCCAAAAGCAACAACAGATGCTATGAAAATAAATGGGGGTACTGAGTAAGAATCTAATCCTCCCACTCCAATGTGCTCTCATAGATGTTCTAATGCTATCATCGAACTCACACCAGAAGGATAGAACATCCACGAAGGACTCACTCCCTTCAGATTTCTATCTCCACTGAGAACACCATGAAGGTTGCTCCATCATCAATTTCCAGCTTTCCCCAGTCAATGACGTGCGATGGATCATGCACGTATCTCTTCAACTACAACACATAGAAAACATCAACCACTTGATGAATTTGTGGGGGGAATATCTAGGTGGTTTTCCACAATTCCAACCCTGCTGAGAATTTGGAATGGCCCGATGAACATCAGAGATAGCTTGCCACCCTAGAAAAATATCCAAAATCCTAGTCAGGGTAACACCCATAGGAAGACATGGCCTCCCTCTATGAAATCCAAGTGTCTCTGTCGCCTATCATCCTAATACATATGCATTCTATGTGCAGTCTTTATCCTCTCATAGATTATATACACCATCTTAGTGGTAACTAAAACCATATCTAGACCCATACGTGCTGACTCCCTTGGGTTTTTCAATTATAGAGGTGAACTCATGCTCACCCATACATGGCCTAAAACAGTTCCATGTGGACGGTTGAGTGAGAATAGTTGTATGCAAACTCCACCAGTGGTATGTGGTCCTCCCAATTACAAAAAAAAATTATGGATGCAAGCAAAAAGAATTTCCTCAGGTGTCATTATGGTTTTCTTTATCTGACCATCTATTTGAGGCCTAATGTTTGTTCTTATGTGTAGGTGAGTACCAAACTCCTCATGTATTCACTTATACAAACGAGATGTAAAATGAGATTCATGATCTGTAATGATTTCCAATGGTACCCCGGGAATAAATAATATCTCTTGCACATAGAGGCATCCCAATCCCTCTACTGAACCCTACTCTCAGATGGGTAGAAAATGGGCCATCCTGATGAGTCGTTCAATGATCACCCAAATTGATTAATGGTCCAAGGATGTGCATGGTGACCCAGTCATGAAGTACATAGAGATACCATCCCACTTCCATTTTGGTCTCTCTAGTGGTTGTGCAAAGCTGGCTAGAACATGATGCTTGGCCTACACTAGCTGACAAGTGAGGCATCATGAAATGAACTTAGATACTACATTATTCATCTCTTGTCACCAGTTCTGACATCCAAGGTATTGTTACATCTTCTCCACTCTAGGATGTACGACCAATGAGGATTTATGGAAATCCATCAAAACCTCCTCCCAAAACGTCACCGGTACAATGGTACTTCCCCTAAAAAGGATGAAACGATACCCACCTATCGAAATTCAATCAGGAGCCTGTCCTAAGGATATCCCAGCACGTTGAGCCCCAAAGTCAATGTACCCATGTTGTGCCTCCCAAGCATGCTGATGGAGTGGGGGTGTGATAGTCATAAATTTGTGGTAGGCTGATCCATCAATATCCAAGAAGGATATCTGCAATTCGAATAACTCCTGGTCATGGGTTGCATAGTTCTTCTCATGTTTCCTTAGATTTCGTGAGCCATAGGCGATCATCTCTCAATCATGCTTAAGGGAACATCCTAGTCTAGTAACTGATGTGTCGTAGTTTGCTACATATCCAACACCTTATTCTAGTAGCCTCAATATGGGGGCACTTCTTAGTCTCTGCCTCAGCTCCTTTAAACTCTACTAGAATCTCTCCATCCATATGAAGACTTTCCCCTTTTGTGTCAAAGATTACAAGGGTGCTGCTACTCTGAAATATTCAGGAAAAAATATTATGTACTACCCAGCCATTCGCGGGAAACATTGTACCTCGGTCACACTCTTAGGTGGCTCCCAAGATAGCACTACCATTATTTTTTTCAGATCCACAGAAACTACAAACTCCGAGATAACATGTCCCTTAAAGTGGAATTTTCATATGAATTACTAGAACTTCAAAAAAATTCCACAAATTTGGTTCTCTCCGAATGTATCAAAGACTATATGTTGATGTGTGTCATGATCCTCCTCTGAGCCGAGGGGGAAAAAATTTCGTTAATGAAGACCACCATGAAGTGATCAAGGTAAGGCTGTAAGATCCTTTTCATGAGTCCAATGAACACTACTGGGGAGTTGTTCATGCCGAAAGGCATCACCAAGAACTCATAGTGGTTGTACCGGCATCTAAAGGATGTCTTCGGTACGTCCTCATCCCACACCCGAAGCTGATGATAGCCTGATCTGAGGTCATTCTTCAAAAACCACTGATCTCCATTCTACTAATATAAGAGATCAAAAATCAATGGAAAAGGATATGTGTTCTTCACAATCATTTAGTTTTGTAAATCCCTAACCCCAAAAGCCTAGAGTTGGTGCATTATTTTGATACATTATCATGATTACAAGTAATCATGTCTTGAAAGACCGATTAGTTTAGCAATTTTGCAAAATAGATTACATACCAGAATGTAACATTACACATTAAAACATAAAACACATCATAAATAATATGTTGAGAATTCCATTCTTCCCATATCATAACCCTACATATCAAACATAATAAACATCTTGGAATCCTAGGAAAACAAAACATAAGAAAGCTGTGATCTCAAATTAATAATAAGGGTAATTAAAATAGCGGAAGCTATAAACATTTAAATAAATATGTGTAATAAAAACAACATCCTTTTAAACATATACGTGAACATAATATGGAGAAAATAAATCAAACATTACCATATAAACATTCACATGGATTTTCTACTACTCTAATTTTTACATGTAATAATTAATTTCATAATGAGGGAATGCCTAATTCCAGACATCATTACCACATAGTCAAGGCCTCATGCCAAGACTAAATGTAACACCCCAAGCTTCTACGGTACGTTTCCCTTCGAATAATGCGATAGCGTGTGTTGTACGCAACCTCGAGTTCTAACACACACCACAACTAATTAAACTAGCCATTGTAAATAGTGATACCTACTTTTTGAAATTATATATATTTTATATTTGAAAATGGACTTCATTTTTGGATTCGGAATATCGAATTTAGCCTAAGGTGAAATTTTGGTACATTTCGGATAACTTTCATATTTTGATGAATAGTGAAAATTACTAAATTTTAATTAAAAACAACTTTTTTAATCAAAATAATTAATAGTGATAAATTATGAATTTGAGTGGTTTTAAAGTATATTTAGAATATATTTTTACCATTTAATATAATGTTGGTCATTGGACATAATTTTACAATTAAACCGAACATAAACAAGTGTCAATCTTTTGATAGTTATTATCTCTTAAAAACACGCTTTTTGTTTTGACAGCGGGAATTAATTTTAAATTAATTTCTGCCACTTCTGTGTTTTGAATTTAGGAAAATGGATTCCATATTTGGAATCAGTATGTTCAAATTGTGTAAATAGGTAACTTTTATTTTTAGACATTTTGAATAATTACTGCGGTAAATATTTTATTTACCATGGTTAAGGGTAAATCCGGTAAATAAGGGTTAAAAAATAATATTATAATAATACTAAATTACCCTAAAACGTGTCTTAACCCTATTGGTTGATAAATGGTCGACCATGGGCATCTTTGGGTCGATTTTGGGACCCCATGGATCCACTTGTAAGTGATAATGACACTTTATTTTAATTAAGTTAAAATGAATACAAAAATGACATAAGCATATATCTTTTAGAAAAACAATTGTTACATAGGGTTATACATGTTGGATTTTCGATTATAAATATTCATTAGAAAGCTAAAGAGATTTCCTACATAATGATGTTTTATTTATAATTTTTAGACATTAAATAATTTATTTTATTTATGACACAATGATGATGCAGTAATTACTAAAATAGTAGAAAATTAACATAATTGATATTATAAATACCCAAATAAATATAATATGAACCATTTAATGAATTACACTAATTTTCTAGGATAATATGATATATTAGGATTGATTTAATTGACTTTGTTCGAAGTAATCAATCTGTTATGAGTTTCACAAAAATCAACTATTGAATAGTGTCAAAATTGACATAAAAGAGTTCTTAAAACAAATATTATATTATTAATTGATATTAAATTCCTAAAAATCTAAGGTTCGGCCAAGAGACTTATATTATGATAGGTTAATCATTAATGGACCACTTGGGGGTCGCTTGTATGTATATGGTAAGTCTATTAACCATATAATATAAAAATACAAAGAGACATTGTAAAAGTGAAACTAATTAACTTAGAGTTAATACTTAAAGATAAGGTTAATATAAGTACCCAAACCTTTCTAAATTCTATTGGTTGAGTTGTTTTCTACCTATCCTCACCTTAACCTTTGAATAGTCAATTTTTGAGCCATTAGAAACCGAATATGAATTTATTATAAATTAATATTTCTAGCTTTTCCAAAGGTGCCCCTCACCCCTCTTATAAAAGGACACTCCTCCTTCTCATTTCCTCACACCTCTCAAGCCACTTGGCTCGTCCAAACTCTGACCAACTAAGCTCCCCAAATCCCTCTCCTCCTCCTTGAAGCTTCCCCCTTAGGCAGAAAGCATTTCAAGAAGTCCTTTGGTTCCAACCAAAGTGAGTTACCTAGATTAAAGGTAACGATTTCTCTTAAATTATTTTCATTTATTTTGCTTATCCAACCCCCAAACTCTTTTTATTTCCTTTCTTTTGTAACAACACCAGTATCCAAAATATACTAGGATGTTGTTATAAGAAGGATTCAAACTACACATACACACAACTCCATCTAATGGATGATGAACATAATGTTTCTGTGGATGGCAAACTAACGTCTCACGAAACGATGATTGTTCAAATACATCTTACCACCTCTCATGGTGGCCATTATGATGGAACTGTAATTAAATATGATATTAATGATATATATTTTATATATAAGCTTCTGTAATTCCATTTTATTTCATACCATTATTCGTTTCATGTTGTATATACATACGATAATTTCATTTGAGGAAGTGCGGACTACCGCCCCCTTAAAATGATATGACTCATTCATACCACACATGGAACGTATAAAGGATGGTGTTAATGAACCTAAGTAACATATATAAAATATTATATTATACTGGAATAGTAATATACCTATGTATCATTTGGATTCGATTCTTTTTTAATAAAAATTAAATGGAAGTAGCGTTCGTGCGTACGTACGGACTACCGTCTCCACGAATGCGATGAGATTCATTCTCCATCGTATCCATTCAAGTATAATTATCATTTAATGATTTAAAAATTATGTTTAAGCACTTTATATCATTCTGGATATGAATAAGATACAACAAACATGACTTATGTAACAAAACATATAAAAGAAAATGAGTAAGTTAACACCCGAAACGACGATAATTCTAAGATAATATTAACAAATCATTGTTAAAAGATCATATATGATATCATATTAATATATATGATTCTTGTATAATTTAATAACAATTATTTCACCATTATACAGGAGGTTAACCTACCCCAACCAAGGAAAAGTACAAGGTAAGGGTTATTTCACAATCTCTTCATTATCCGAGGTTGTATTATACGTAATAATCTACTGGGACCTCTTTATCATCCACATCCATGTTTCTTCGAAATGTATTTCAAAACATTTTTACTATTTACAAGAATATGGGTTAAAGTCATTTATACCCTTGTTTGACTTTTTATAAGAGGTTTATAAAGGAATCTTTCCGTCGTTTTCAAAACAAGGTCCTTTTTAACCTTTTCGACAGAATTGAGGTAAGAATGTTTTTTTTAACTTATACGGCGGGTGCGGCTATTTTCCGCCGTTATAAAATCGTCAAAGATTTCCTTAAAATCTTACAAGAATATTTTCAAGAAAATGTTTTATTTTATATGGCTCTTAAATGATTTCAAAAATAGAAAGAGATATTTCTCTAAAAAGTGTTTTGATTTCATCTATGTCAACATCTTTTAATGGATTTTACGCTTATTTGAAGTTGATTTATTATAATACAAAACTTCTATATTTTATTGAAGGTTTTGTGATATGTTTGACTGTGGATGTGCTATTTTATACCATTCATAGTTTATGGTGAAACTATTGACATTTTGTATGCTAGTTTTAATCCGAATGTTTATGTTATATTTCAAACTTTTCTTCAGATGAATGTGCTAAACAAGTATGTTCCGGGTTGGGGACCGGTAAAAGTAAGCCCTCCAGGTTGGGGACTGGTTAAAGTAATCCCTCCAGGTTAGGGACTGGTAAAATTATGCCCTCCGGGTTGGTTTCCGGTTATTAGAGGCACTCCGGGTTGGTGTCCGGTTATTAGAGGCACTCCGGGTTGGTGTCCGGTTATTAGAGGCACTCCGGGTTGGTGTCCGGTTATTAGAGGTACTCCGGGTTGGTGTCCGCTTATTAGAGGCACTCCGGGTTGGTGTCCGGTTATTAGAGGCACTCCGGGTTGGGTTCCGGTTAGAAGTAACCCCTAGGTCTTGGGATGAGGCCTAGACAATGAAATTAACGTTTGACATTATGCATTCCAACATTATGAAAGTGGTTATTGATTTTTGCATGTGATTATTCGATTAGTAGAATATCCATGTGAATAAGTAAATGGCATTATTTCATTTTTACTTTTGCCATACTATGTTGAAGTTCAATTTTAAAAGGCTTTTGTTTTAGTAATTCATTGCCTTAAATGTTTATGCTTATTTTGAATGTTCCGCTATATTGTCATCCTTACTGGGCATTTGAGCTCACCCCTTTATTTTATGTTTTATTTTTCCCAGGTAGTGAAGAAGTAAGTTATGAATGACCTGCAGGGATTTTATGAGGGGTTATTAGTGTGGACGTTGGAAACATTATGTTGTTGTAGTAGTTTTTCATTTTATGATGTAATGTAAAACTTATGAATATATCTAGTGTTTCCAAGGCTACTAAACCAATCGGTCTTTCGGGATTTGATCTTTCTTGTGATCATGCCAATGTTATGTAATTAATGCACCGACTCTGGGTAGCTGGGGTCGGGGCGTTACAGTTGGTATCAGAGGAAGTTTAGTACAAACCTTGGAAGCTATATTTAGATAAACTCTGATTAGAGCACGTAGACTTAAGATGAACATTGAGGATTAGTATAGAAGAACTTCCTAGAATTTTGGTATTGTAGAGATTTTTTGAGTTTTCCGAGCAATACATCCCTGTCTGGATACGATCAGGTAGAGGCGGCTCTGGCACAGATGTAACTAGGGGTAAAACCCGAAAACACAGCTTTGAGCTAGACTCGAACGGGAACTGGTGCACGACAACGGGCCTTGCTGCACTCTTGGTTACGACACTCCCGGGGGATATGCTTAGGATAACTCTCACTTTCTTTAGAAATCATTATGAAGGGTTTATGAGTATATACTTACTCAAAGAAAACATATTTATGATTATGGATTATATCCATAGATAGTTCAATTTATATTTAGTGTTTTATAAGTATAGGATTATGTATTTTGATGCATAAACTGATCTAGTTTATGCCATTTTTTTTAGAAATGGCGCCTAGTGGAAGAAATGGAAACCGTATCAATGCACGCACTCCATGTAGGGATTGCCCTCCTGCTCAAGATAATTATAGTGGGACTGGTGATGCAACTGGTGCTGATCAGCTAATCACCGTACTGGGACAACTTACTCAGGTTATGAATAATAACCTTACCCGTATGGAGCACCCTGATCCGCAGCGTGGAGGATCAATGTTAGATCGATTCATGAGACAACAACCACCAACGTTCAATGGGAGTACAAATCCCTTAGTAGCTGAGCAATGGATATTTTCCCTAGAGAAAATATTTCAGGCTTTGGGGAGTAGTGAAAGGGAAAAAGTTACCATGGCAGTTTACCGCCTCACTGGAGATGCTGATCAATGGTGGTCATTGATTCAAAACATGAAGGAAGATGATGAAGTATCAAACATGGAATGGATGGAGTTCAAAGATCTGTTTTTAGAAAAATACTTCCCTCGCGACCATCGAGCAGATATGGAAAGGCAATTTCTGAGTCTGAGACAAAAGGAGGACGAGAATGTCACAAAGTATGAGGCTAACTTTACAAGGTTAGCGAGGTACGCTGGTGATTATATTCGTAACCCAAGAAGTAAGATTGATCGTTTCTTTGATGGTTTAAAACCATTTCTCCGTCGAGCATTAGTCTCACAATCCTTTTCATCATACGAAGACATTGTCTCATGTGCTATCAAGACCAAAAAGGAATTCTCTAAGTCTTATGACTTTAAAGCAAAGCAAGAGAAGAAGAGACCTTCTTATCAATCTGGGAATGGAAATAAGGGGAAGAAGGGAAAGGTTGAATATCCATCTTGTGGTAAATGCGGGAAGAAACATCCTGGTACTTGCTTGAAGGGAATGGGAGTCTGTTACAAGTGTGGTGAAAAAGGCCACCAAGCTCATGATTGCAAGGGGAAGAAGGAAGCTACCAACGTTCAGTGCTACAATTGCAGGGAGATGGGGCATTATGCAAATGCATGTCCTAAGCGTCAGGAGAACTTACCTCAGAAAAGGCCAAGGGATCAAGGCCAGGCTTATGCTATCACTACTGCTGAGGTAGAAGCTCCGAAAGACGTGGTGGCAGGTAATTTAATGGTTTCCTCAAGTTTAGAAAATGCATTATTTGATTCTGGGTCATCGCATTGTTTCATATCTTCCCAGTTTGCTAAGAAAATTAGATATTTCCAATTCGATTTAATAAGGGAGTTGTCAGTTAAAACTCCTAAGGGAAGTATCGTTGCAACAAAGTTTTGTGAATCAGTCCCCATTAGAGCACATAAATTTTCTTTATCTGCTGATTTCATCGTCATACCTATGATTGAGTTTGATATAATCCTCGGTATGGACTGGCTTTCGGACTATGATGCGAAGATTTATTGTAAGAAGAAAGAGGTTACGATTCTTGATGATAATGATAAGGAGCACCTTATTTTTAGAGCAGAATCGTCACCACCTAATTCTTATTTAGATCAACCCCCTGTAGCTCAACTTAATTCGATTATCGGGGAGGAAGAGAATGAAATAACTGTCGGTGAGGAAAGGAATGTTCAAATAGAGGATGTACCTATTGTGAAAGAGTTTGTAGATGTATTTCCGGAAGATTTACCTGGACATCCTCCAGAACGAGAAGTAGAGTTTTCCATTGATTTAATTCCTGGATCAAGGCCTATATCGAAGACCCCTTATAGAATGGCCACTGTAGAGCTAGTCGAACTAAAGAAACAACTAGAGGAATTGAGTAATAAGGGATTTATTCGCCCTAGTGTTTCTCCATGGGGAGCCCCTTTTCTTTTTGTTAAAAAGAAAGATGGATCTATGAGGTTATGTATCGACTACAGGGAGATCAATGCTATAACGATAAAGAACAAGTATCCCCTACCTCGTATTGATGATTTATTTGACCAACTGCATGGAGCTCAATACTTTTCAAAGATTGACCTTCGATCTGGATACCATCAGTTGTGTGTGAAGAAGGAAGACATTCCGAAGAAAGCATTTCGAACCAGGTACGGGCATTACGAGTTTACTGTAATGCGGTTTGGATTGACTAATGCACCCTCTGTATTCATGGATCTGATGAATAGAGTTTTCAAGGAGTATCTCGATGAATTTGTGGTGGTATTTATTGATGATATCTTGGTATACTCCAAAACCTACAAAGATCATGAAAATCACTTGCGCATTATCTTGAAGACTCTGAGGAGGCATGAATTATATGGAAAGTTTAGCAAGTGTGAATTCTGGCTTCAGGAGATTTCTTTTCTTGGCCATATTGTCTCTAAAGATGGAATCTCTGTTGATCCTTCTAAGACCAAGGCAATCCAAGAATGGCCAGCACCTACGAGTATAACTGAGGTACGTAGTTTTATTGGTTTGGCAGGTTATTATCGACGTTTCGTCCAGAATTTTGCCCGATTGGCTAACCCATTAACGAAGCTCACACGTAAAGGGGTTAAATTTGTTTGGACAAAAGAGTGTGAAGAATGTTTCGAAGAACTGAAGAGAAGATTAGTCAATGCTCCTATATTGACTCTACCATCGGGGAATGATGGGTTCGTTATTTATAGTGTTGCATCAAAGAAAGGACTTGGCTGTGTCCTTATGCAGAATGATAGAGTTATTGCCTATGCATCACGACAGTTGAAAATTCATGAACAAAACTATCCTACTCATGATCTTGAGTTAGCAGCTGTAATCTTTGCTTTGAAGATATGGAGGCACTACCTCTATGGTGAAAAATGTGAGATTTATACTGATCACAAGAGTTTGAAGTATATTTTCTCACAAAAAGAACTCAACATGAGGCAAAGGAGATGGCTTGAATTACTCAAGGATTATGATTGCACGATACACTACCACCCAGGGAAGGCAAACAAGGTGGCAGATGCTTTGAGTAGAAAAGACCATGGAGTTTTGAACAATATGAGAATTGAAAGGGATCCAATTTTCATGGAGCTAGTGAAGATGGACATGGGAATAACCAGGGAAGGTGAAACATCAATGCTTTTTCAAATGGTTGCCAAAACATCTTTACTAGAAAGGATTAAGTGTTCTCAGACTGATGATGAAGAATTCCAAAAGAAGATTAAAGCTGTGAATGATGGGAGATTGAGAGACTTTGCGTATGAAGGTGGAATTTTGAAATTCGGGAAGAGACTTTGTGTTCCCAATATACCTGATCTAAAAAGGGAATTGCTGGATGATGCTCATAGTTCCAATTTCTCTATACACCCTGGGAGCACCAAAATGTATAGAGATTTGAAGGAACATTTTTGGTGGGACAACATGAAGAGGGAGATTGCTGATTTTGTGTCAAGATGTATGGTTTGTCAACAAGTCAAAGCTGGAAGGCAACAGCCTGGAGGAGTCATGCAACCTCTTCCCATACCGGAGTGGAAATGGGACAATATTACGATGGACTTTGTCATGGGGCTACCAAAGACTCCTAGAAGGAACGATGCAATATGGGTTATTGTTGATCGTCTTACCAAGTCAGCACATTTTCTTGCTATAAGAGAAGATCTACCCCTGGAACGTCTAGCAAGACTATATATTAATGAAGTTGTGAGACTTCATGGAGTACCCTTATCAATTGTTTCTGATCGTGATCCCCGTTTTACTTCAAGATTTTGGAAAAGTCTTCAGAAATCCCTGGATACTGAACTTCATTTGAGCACTGCTTACCACCCTCAGACAGATGGACAATCAGAATGGACTATTCAGACCTTAGAAGACATGTTGAGATCTTGCTCACTTGATTTTCAGGGTATGTGGGATCAATATTCACCACTGGTAGAATTTTCCTATAACAATAGCTTCCATACGAGTATTCAGATGGCACCATATGAAGCGTTATACGGAAAGAGATATCGTACACCAACCTGTTGGGATGACGTTGGTGAAAGAAAACTTGTAGGCCCAGAACTGGTGGAGGAAACGGTGGAAAAGGTGAAGGTAATTCAAAATCACATTAAAGCAGCTCAAAGTAGGCAGAAGAGCTATGCCGATAATTGAAGGAAGGATTTGGAATTTCAAGTCGGTGATCATGTTTTCCGGAAGGTATCTCCGTGGAAGGGAGTCATACGTTTTGGTAAAAAGGTAAATTGAGTCCCAGGTATATCGGACCTTTCGAAATTCTAGAACGAATTGGGGTTGTAGCTTACCGATTGGCAATGCCGCCAAGTCTCTCCAAAGTTCACGATGTGTTCCACGTATCTCTGTTGAGGAAATACATGCCTGACCCAACGCATGTACTCACCTATGAGGAATTAGAACTGGAACCCAATCTCTCCTATTGTGAAGAGCCCGTCAGGATTCTTGATACAAGAGAACAAGTACTGAGAAACCGGACGACGCGTCTGGTAAAAGTTTTGTGGAGAAATCATAAGATGGAAGAGGCAACATGGGAACCCGAGGAACTTATGATGAAGAACCACCCGAGTCTTTTTATGCAGTAATACCCTAGAAATTGCGAGGACGCAATTATTTGAAGGAGGGGAGAATGTAACACTCCAAGCTTCTACGGTACGTTTCCCTTCGAATAATGCGATAGCGTGTGTTGTACGCAACCTCGAGTTCTAACACACACCACAACTAATTAAACCAGCCGTTGTAAATAGTGATACCTACTTTTTGAAATTATATATATTTTATATTTGAAAATGGACTTCATTTTTGGATTCGGAATATCGAATTTAGCCTAAGGTGAAATTTTGGTACATTTCGGATAACTTTCATATTTTGATGAATAGTGAAAATTACTAAATTTTAATTAAAAACAACTTTTTTAATCAAAATAATTAATAGTGATAAATTATGAATTTGAGTGGTTTTAAAGTATATTTAGAATATATTTTTACCATTTAATATAATTTTGGTCATTGTACATAATTTTACAATTAAACCGAACATAAACAAGTGTCAATCTTTTGATAGTTATTATCTCTTAAAAACACGCTTTTTGTTTTGACAGCGGGAATTAATTTTAAATTAATTTCTGCCACTTCTGTGTTTTGAATTTAGGAAAATGGATTCCATATTTGGAATCAGGATGTTCAAATTGTGTAAATAGGTAACTTTTATTTTTAGACATTTTGAATAATTACTGCGGTAAATATTTTATTTATCATGGTTAAGGGTAAATCCGGTAAATAAGGGTTAAAAAATAATATTATAATAACACTAAATTACCCTAAAACGTGTCTTAACCCTATTGGTTGATAAATGGTCGACCATGGGCATCTTTGGGTCGATTTTGGGACCCCATGGATCCACTTGTAAGTGATAATGACACTTTATTTTAATTAAGTTAAAATGAATACAAAAATGACATAAGCATATATCTTTTAGAAAAACAATTGTTACATAGGGTTATACATGTTGGATTTTCGATTATAAATATTCATTAGAAATCTAAAAGGATTTCCTACATAATTATGTTTTATTTATAATTTTTAGACATTAAATAATTTATTTTATTTATGACACAATGATGATGCAGTAATTACTAAAATAGTAGAAAATTAACATAATTGATATTATAAATACCCAAATAAATATAATATGAAACTTTTAATGAATTACACTAATTTTCTAGGTTAATATGATATATTAGGATTGATTTAATTGACTTTTTTCGAAGTAATCAATCTGTTATGAGTTTCACAAAAATCAACTATTGGATAGTGTCAAAATTGACATAAAAGAGTTCTTAAAACAAATATTATATTAGTAATTGATATTAAATTCCTAAAAATCTAAGGTTCGGCCAAGAGACTTATATTATGATAGGTTAATCATTAATGGACCACTTGGGGGTCGCTTGTATGTATATGGTAAGTCTATTAACCATATAATATAAAAATACAAAGAGACATTGTAAAAGTGAAACTAATTAACTTAGAGTTAATACTTAAAGATAAGGTTAATATAAGTACCCAAACCTGTCTAAATTCTATTGGTTGAGTTTTTTTCGACCTATCCCCACCTTAACCTTTGAATAGTAAATTTTGGAGCCATTAGAAACCGAATATGAATTTATTATAAATTAATATTTCTAGCTTTTCCAAAGGCGCCCCTCACCCCTCTTATAAAAGGACACTCCTCCTTCTCATTTCCTCACACCTCTCAAGCCACTTGGCTCGTCCAAACTCTGCCCAACTAAACTCCCCAAATCCCTCTCCTCCTCCTTGAAGCTTCCCCCTTAGGCAGAAAGCATTTCAAGAAGTCCTTTGGTTCCAACCAAAGTGAGTTACCTAGATTAAAGGTAACGATTTCTCTTAAATTATTTTCATTTATTTTGCTTCTCCAACCCCCAAACTCTTTTTATTTCCTTTCTTTTGTAACAACACCAGTATCCACAATATACTAGGATGTTGTTATAAGAAGGATTCAAACTACACATACACACAACTCCATCTAATGGATGATGAACATAATGTTTCTGTGGATGGCAAACTAACGTCTCATGAAACGATGATTGTTCAAATACATCTTACCACCTCTCATGGTGGCCATTATGATGGAACTGTAATTAAATATGATATTAATGATATATATTTTATATATAAGCTTCTGTAATTCCATTTTATTTCATACCATTATTCGTTTCATGTTGTATATACATACGATAATTTCATTTGAGGAAGTGCGGACTACCGCCCCCTTAAAATGATATGACTCGTTCATACCACACATGGAACGTATAAAGGATGGTGTTAATGAACGTAAGTAACATATATAAAATATTATATTATACTGGAATAGTAATATACCTATGTATCATTTGGATTCGATTCTTTTAAAATAAAAATTAAATGGAAGTAGCGTTCGTGCGTACGTACGGACTACCGTCTCCACGAACGCGATGGGATTCATTCTCCATCGTATCCATTCAAGTATAATTTTCATTTAATGATTTAAAAATTATGTTTAAGCACTTGATATCATTCTGGATATGAATAAGATACAACAAACATGACTTATGTAACAAAACATATAAAAGAAAATGAGTAAGTTAACACCCGAAACGACGATAATTCTAAGATAATATTAACAAATCATTGTTAAAAGATCATATATGATATCATATTAATATATATGATTCTTGTATAATTTAATAACAATTATTTCACCATTATACAGGAGGTTAACCTACCCCAACCAAGGAAAAGTACAAGGTAAGTGTTATTTCACAATCTCCTCATTATCCGAGGTTGTATTATACGTAATAATCTACTGGGACCTCTTCATCATCCACATCCATGTTTCTTCGAAATGTATTTCAAAACATTTTTAATATTTACAAGAATATGGGTTAAAGTCATTTATACCCTTGTTTGACTTTTTATAAGAGGTTTATAAAGGAATCTTTCCGTCGTTTTCAAAACAAGGTCCTTTTTAACCTTTTCGACAGAATTGAGGTAAGAATGTTTTTTTTAACTTATACGGCGAGTGCGGCTATTTTCCGCCGTTATAAAATCGTCAAAGCTTTCCTTAAAATCTTACAAGAATATTTTCAAGAAAATGTTTTATTTTATATGGCTCTTAAAAGATTTCAAAAATAGAAAGAGATATTTCTCTAAAAAGTGTTTTGATTTCATCTATGTCAACATCCTTTAATGGATTTTACGCTTATTTGAAGTTGATTTTTTATAATACAAAACTTCTATATTGTATTGAAGGTTTTGTGATATGTTTGACTGTGGATGTGCTATTTTATACCATTCATAGTTTATGGTGAAACTATTGACATTTTGTATGCTAGTTTTAATCCGAATGTTTATGTTATATTTCAAACTTTTCTTCAGATGAATGTGCTAAACAAGTATGTTTCGGGTTGGGGACCGGTAAAAGTAAGCCCTCCAGGTTGGGGACTGGTTAATGTAAGCCCTCCAGGTTAGGGACTGGTAATATTATGCCCTCCGGGTTGGTGTCCGGTTATTAGAGGCACTCCGGGTTGGTGTCCGGTTATTAGAGGCACTCCGGGTTGGTGTCCGGTTATTAGAGGCACTCCGGGTTGGTGTCCGGTTATTAGAGGGACTCCGGGTTGGTGTCCGGTTATTAGAGGCACTCCGGGTTGGTGTCCGGTTATTAGAGGCACTCCGGGTTGGGTTCCGGTTAGAAGTAACCCCTAGGTCTTGGGATGAGGCCTAGACAATGAAATTAACGTTTGACATTATGCATTCCAACATTATGAAAGTGGTTATTGATTTTTGCATGTGATTATTCGATTAGTAGAATATCCATGTGAATAAGTAAATGGCATTATTTCATTTTTACTTTTTCCATACTATGTTGAAGTTCAATTTTAAAAGGCTTTTGTTTTAGTAATTCATTGCCTTAAATGTTTATGCTTATTTTGAATGTTCCGCTATATTGTTATCCTTACTGTTTGAGCTCACCCCTTTTTTTTATGTTTTATTTTTCCCAGGTAGTGAAGAAGTAAGTTATGAATGACCTGCAGGGATTTTATGAGGGGTTAATAGTGTGGACGTTGGAAACATTATGTTGTTGTAGTAGTTTTTCATTTTATGATGTAATGTAAAACTTATGAATATATCTAGTGTTTCCAAGGCTACTAAACCAATCGGTCTTTCGGGATTTGATCTTTCTTGTGATCATGCCAATGTTATGTAATTAATGCACCGACTCTGGGTAGCTGGGGTCGGGGCGTTACACTAAAAATAATCATTTTTTTCATGTCCATATCTGAAGACACTAATTTTTATCATGAGACTTACTGATGCATCGAGGGGCTATAGGGTGCCCCACCCTTCACTTACTAAGTCCACTGAATTCCTCATATGAAAATGTTGAAAAATAAAATAAACATTCGTTTTAAAACAATCATATAAAATTTGAATACTTCAACCATTAACCAAAAAGGGTATAACAATTTCCCATACAAAGTCGAACATATATTAACTCCTTCAATACAATATTAAAAATTTCATTATAATAAATTAACATTAATAAAAAATAATATCTAGTAAAGGATTTTGACATAGTTAAAAATGATCAGTAAAACTTTTTGAAAGAAATATCCCTATTTGTAAAATCATTTAAAAGTCACAAATTTATAAAACAATTCATTTAAAAGATATTTTTGAATCAATGATTCACATACCACTTTGAAATTTATGAAAGGAATTAACATTTTAAAATAATCATGTTCATATAAATAAATCAATAAAACCATTTTGAAAACGTGGACATTAATTAGAAAAATTTATAAGAATAAATATTTAAAACATTTAAAATGATGTTTTAGGTAAGAAGTACAATAAAATAATCATTCGGAAATGTATTTTCAGAAACATGGACATGGATAATAAATATGTCCCAGAAAATACTTAGACATAAAGAATTTTAGATAATAATGAGATTGAAGAATTAACACTTACCTTGAACTTTTATTTGGTAGAAGGTATGTTTAAGCTCCTGTATAATGACCATAGTATGTCATTAAATTACACCAGAACCATATTCATAATTTTTATATCATACATGATTCATTTTTTTTCATTACACTACCCATTTAGTAACGACTTTCATGTTAAATTAACATTTCAGGTAATAATAACTTTCTTTGTCGTAAGTGTTTTGAGTTGTTATTCTTGATTATATCATTTAGAAAATGATTTAAATACCTATATTATATAAAAAATGATTTATATATCATATATTTTTAGAATTTAAATATTTATAATAGATAGATATATGAAATGGAAAACACCATTTATGGAGATGGTAGGTTGTATATACGCATAAACGCAGTGTTCGTTTTCATATCGTATTGAACGGAAGTAAGTGAATATGATATATGTAAGTACATATCTATATATATAGTGGAATTATTATGTCATATGTTAAATACTTATTAATAATATATATTTTTATAATCATCGTTGAATGGTGAACATGGAAATGAATATCATCGCGTCATGGATACGGTAAGTCGTACATACACACGACTGACGATATAATTTTTTTAATGATTAATATGTGTGGAATTGGATTGAATATTAATTTTATAGATAAATTATAATTTTATATTCATTATTTATATACATATTACTCATCATTATATCCATCCATATAACAGAGTGTTGAATAAAAAATTACATCACGGCGTTGAGACGGTAAGTCGTATGTACACACGCATGGAGACATTATCATTCATAGGATGGATAGAATAATGAGAATGGTTGTACCATATTTATAATAACATCAAAATATGTAAAAGGTTTTGGTGTTATTATTTTGGTATGGAAATAACAATGAATGATAATGTGGAAGATGAAAAGAACATTGAAAGAGGTGATAAAATAATTACCTCTTCTTTGGGTGTTTCCTTTTTATTTGAACTAAAGGGATCCTTTGGGTGGCTTTCTGCTCAAATGAATGCCTCTAGAATAAAGTGGTGGAAGTTGGGATGAGATTTGGGATGGTGTAGGCAGAGACAAATGTTTTTGGAGGTGTGATTTTGAGATAAGTGGAAGTACCCTTTTATGAGATAGGTGAGAGTCACTTTATGAAATGTTTAAAATATTATTTTATTAGAAACTAATTTTCAGTTTCTAATGGTTTCAAATGAATTTATTTATAATATAAGGTAGTTATGGGTCGAAATGTACTCAAATAATAGGTTTTAGACTTGTTTAGGTCACCATATTAACTTTATCTTTTAGATTTATCACATAGTTAAATTGTTTAACTCTTACCATCTCCTCTTGTATTATTATAATAAATGGTTAATAAATGTAATAAAAATTTAAAAAGAACCCCAAGTGGTTCATTATTGATATATCTATTCTTATATATGTCATATGGAAAAAAATTATATTTTTTGGAGTATTTTATCATTTCTTTAAATAGTTTTTAACTCATTTGTGTAAATTTTGACTCTATTTAGTATTTGGTTTTTATAAAACTCATAACAACATTATTACATTGAATAAAATTCATTTAATCAACCCTAATATGTCATAAAAACCTATTAAATTAGTGGAATGCATCAAAAGTATCAATTTTAATTTATATTTATATTTATATCATCAATTATTTTATTCTTTAATTAATAATGAAATTACTACATCATCCTTATGTCATAAATAAATGAAATTATTTAATGTCTAAATTTTTTCAATAAAATAACATGATGTAATAAATATTTTTAGCTTTCTATTGAATATTTATAGTCAAATTTATATTATGTATAACTATATGTTAAAAATGGATTAGTTATTAATCATTGAATTTTACACTTTTAACTCTTCTTTAAATAAAATAATAATAAAAGTCCTAATCTAATACACGTCGATCAAAGAGGTTAATATTTTATTCCTAAGATAGAATTTGGATGAAAAACACTTATGAAATAGAATTAGGACCTGTGTTAGGGTAATTATAGCATCAATTTTATCTTATTAGGACCTGTGTTAGGGTAATTATTGCATCATTTTTATCTTATCCACTAGAATTAGGACCTGTGGTAAATAAAATTTGAAAATTACTATTCACCAAAAATTATTTTTATCTTATTCAACCTAATTTTACTTATTAATGTCAATCTTTTCTCTAAAATTTCTAAAATTCAATCCAAAAATGATGTAAAATTATGTTTTCTGCTAATTTGCAAATGTACCTAGAAGGTGGGTACAAGATAGTAAGAAGTTCAATAAAATGTTATATATCTAATCATATTATCAAATGACTCCATTGAATTACATTTAACATATATAGGTATTATTTATCAATTTTGACAGAAAATAAATTTAAATAAAAAAATACTTATTTAAATAAAAAGTCAGTTTTAAACAACAACGTAGTGGTTTTCACTATTCATCAAAAATGGAAAGTTTTCAGAAAAATACCAAAAATTTACCCTGAGATAATTTTGATACTATAAATCCAAAAACCATATATATTTTACCAAATTAATTTCATGGATGTTTCATTAATTAATTTAAATTTAATTTCTATTGTAAAAACCCGAAAGCGGGTATTTGAGACGTAAAAACTATTAATGGATTGATATCTGTTTATGTCCAGTTTAAAAGTGAAATTACTTTCAATGACCAAAACTTGATTAAATGATAAAAATATTATATAAGTATACTTGAAAACAATACAAATGGATAATTTAACACTATAAATTATAATAATTAATAAAGTTTTCTTCAATTAAAATTTAGTATCTTTGACTATTGATCGAAATATGAAAGTTAACAGAAAACCACCAAAAATATATCCAAACTATATTTTTGTGTCCCTATTATAAATCAATATTTTATTTCATCAAATTTAATAAATAAAATTATCAAATATTGGTTTTAATAAGGTTCTCTATTAAAAGGCGGATAAGCTACATTTTTTATAAATACTTCTATTATGTGAAAATTTTAATTTTTCCTTATATTATATCAATTAAAAACAAAAGATGAATATTAAAATTATATGGGATAAATATATATACATATAATTAAAAATGTGGTTATTTCTATTCATAACCACTTATTAAAGGGCTAGTTTGATAGGTTGTGGTGTGCTTGAACTCAGTGTAGCGTACATCGCATGTTACTGAATTACTCAAATAAAAACGTATCAAGGAATCTAGGGGTGTTACGTTATTACATCCTCATTAAATTTAATCTTTATAATTTTAAATGGGTTTTCAAAAATAAAATGTTAAAAATTTAAAAAATTCCATTGTGAGAAACCGACAATACTAATAGGGTTAATAAAATTTAAACTTAAGAAGTGGGAATAAGAAATGAAAAAGACACAACCAAATTAGGATTAAAAATTGTAGAACATTGGTGGAAAGTATAGTTGGAAAAAAATCAAAAATATTGATAGTGAGTGATTGAGGTCATCAATCACAAACATGTTAATGGAAAATTGAGGGCCTCAAAGCCATTAATATATGATAATTTAAAATGTTATCAGTTCAACAAAACATAGGGTATTAGGAAAACACATTTTTGGTATTAAGATCCTTTTCCTAAAGGTTAATAATTAATTTCATCATCTAATAATTAAAAAATAATACTTCACAAGTATATTTCCATCCGTTAACTAATTTCTACAATAAACTCATCTATCACTCAAAAAGATAATAGAACTCAAAAATATTCTATTTACCAAAATCATTTTTTTCCAAAAAAATGAATTTACCATTCATATGATAGCCTATTTATTTTAAAAAACTACATTATACAAACCAGGACATCACGTAGACTAGTGGTAGGTGATGTACCCTTATCACCCTTCGGTTGCGGGTTCAAGTCTCATGGCCTTGCTGGATGCGACATGTTGTCGCCCGACCTCCGAGTTATCCTTTTTATAACAATCCAAAAAATTTATAAGGAATTTGATAACCTTAAACATTAGTATCCAATGTTCATCTTAATCCATTCCAACCTTTATAGTTATCCAAAATACTTCTATCCAAACTCTCTGTAAAAGGTCTCTAAATTACATAATCAATTGTAACATCAGATTCCCCAAACAACGTAATGTTTCCCTTATTGTCACATACTGAAAATATAAATACTCTAATCATATTAAAACCTTAATAAAAACCAAATTTACTATAGTACTATCCTTATATATGACTTTCTTCTTGTACCCAAAACATAATTCATGGATCAAAAAACAAAATTAAATTAATTATTCCAATTCAACTGTAGTAATATTATAAGCTTACCCTTGATCCCTTGGCCATTTCTTAGGTAATTTTCTTTGGCACATAGGACATTCATTTTCATAATGCCCCATCTCTCTACAATTGAAGCATTCAACATTATCAGCCTCTTTCTTTCCCTTGAAATCACGAGCATGGTGACTTTTTTCTCCACATTTGAAGAAAACTCTCTTTTTTGGCAATGTCCAGGGTTTTTCATCTCACAATTATAACATAAGATAAAATAATTATTTACATTTTCCTTTTATCTATCACTTTAACCACCATTATCTCATTCTCTTACATTACATTAATGTCATAAGACTTAGAGAATTTCTTTTCTATCTTGATAGCACACTAAACTATATCGATATATGATGAGAAGGATTGTCAGACTAATGCTTTCAGAATAATTGGTTTTAACACATCAAATAATCGATCAATATAAATCAGTAGGTTACCTATAAAATTTTCTACATGAGTTTATAAACTTGTAATGTTAGCTTCATACATTGCGACATTCTCATCCTCCTTTTTCCTTAGACTAATAAATTGTCTTTCCATATCCACTCGATGGTCAGGAGGAAATTATTGTTCTATGAAAATCACTTTAAACAACAAGAATTCCATATTTGATATTTTTTTATCCTTATCGTGTTTTCATTCATATACCACCGTTGATCTTCATCTTTTATGAGGCGATAAACTGTTATGACAACTTTTTCCCTTTCCCTTCTCCCGAAACCATGAAAAATTTTCTCTAAGGAACATATCCATTACTTAGCTACAAATGGATTTATAGTCCCATTGAATGTTGTTGGTTTGTGCCTTATTAAGGGGTATAACATTGGTCCTACACATTGTAGATCATGGTGCTCCATATGGGTAAAGTAAATATTAATAACATGAGTGAGTTGTCCTAGTATGGTTATAAGATGATGAACACTAGTTGCATAACCTTCTCTAATATAATTATCCTGAGTAGGAGGGAAATACCTATATGGATTACGTGTATTGATAAAATTTATATTCCTTCCATTCGGCTCCATTTCTAAATAATGGCATGCACTATATCAGTTTACGAAACACAATACATAATCCCTAACTAGTTAAATACCAAGCATAAATTGAAAAATTTATGTATATAATCCTTATTAATAATAAAAGTTTTCATTAGGAAGTATCTACTAAAAAATTATTCATAATGGGTTTTAAATAAAATGTGAATTATCTTAAGCATATCCCCCAGGAGTGTCGTACCCAAAAGTGCAGTAAGGCCCGTTGTAATGTACTAGGATACCTAGGGTCAAGCTCGAAACTCCTTGTCATATTTTTCACTCCTAGGTACATTTATGCCAAAGAAAACTCTACCTACTCATATCCAGATACAAATGAATTCCTTGTAAAATTAACAAAATCACTACATTATCAAAATTTTAGATTGTTTTTCTATACTTATTCTCAAATTCTATCTTAGGGTAATGTTCTCTAATCAGAGTTTTTTTAAATCTAGTTTTTGAGGTATTTACTAAACTTCCTCTAATAAAAATTGTAACGCCTCAACCCTAAAAGCCCAAAGCTGGTGCATTATTTTAATACATTGGAATGATTACAAGGAATGATGTCCGGAAAGGACAATTACTTTAGATGTATTGAAAAATATATTATATACATTAACATTAAATTGCACATTCAAACATAAAAAACAACATAAATAATCCATTGACAATACCATTATTCACCAAGAATAACTCTATATATAAAACATAATACACTTCTTGGAATTCATGGAAAATAAAATATAATAAAGGGGTGAGCTCATATTCTCATTAAGGGTAAATAATTTAGTGGTATCTATAACATTTTAAGGCAATATGTGTTATAAAAAACAGTCTTTTACCCAAAAACATTTACATAATATGGAAGAAAATAAATCAAACAATACCATATAAACATGAACATGAATATTCTACTAGTAGAATAATCACATGTAATAATTAATTTCAAAATGATGGAATGCCTAACACCAGACATCATTACCACAAAGTCAAGTCCTCGTGCCAAGAAAACAATTATTTTTTTAAGGCCATATCCCAAGACACTAATTTGTCTCATTAGACCTAGGAATTCATAGATGGGCTATAACAGGCCCCACCCGTCACATACTAATTCCACTACATTCCTCATACGAAAATATTGAAACATAACATAAACATTCATTTTAAAAATAGCATACAAAATGCCAATACTTCAATCATAAAACAAAAAGGGTATAAAAATAACCCATCCATAGTCAAACATATCATAAATTTTTCAATAAAATATGCAATATTTTATTATAATATATCAACTTTAGTCAAGAATAATATCTAGTAAAGGATGTTGACATAGATAAAAACGATCAGTAATACTTTTTGAGAGAAATATCACTTTTTCTGAAATCATTTAAAATTCAAACATTTAAAAATGAATTATTTTAAAATATATTTTGTAATCAAATTGTTCCATACCACTTTGAAACTTATGAATGTAATTAACGTTTTAAAATAATATGACTATATAAATGAATCATTAAATTTATTTTGAAAACATGGACATTAAAGAGAATGATTTAGAAGAATAAATATTTAGAACATTTAAAATGATGTTTTAGATAATGAGTACCTTAAAAGAATCATTTTGAAAATTATTTTTTGAAACATTGACATGGATAAAAAATATCTTTCAGAAAATACATACACATAAACAGCTTTGGATAATAATGAGATTGAGAAATTAAACCTTTCCTTGTACATTAGTTTGGTCGAAGGTACATTTATCCTCTTGTATAAATAACATAGTATGTTATTAAATTATAACATAACTGTATTCATCTTTATAATATAATACATAATTCATTTATGACTTTATTTTACCCATTTAATAATTATTTTCATGTTAAATTAACATTTCGGTTAATAATTACTTCTTTTATCGAAAGTGTTTTAACTTGTTATTTTTTATCGTATCATTTAGCTCATGATTTAAATACATCCAGAATATAAAAAGGATTTATATATCATATATTTTTATAATATAAATATTTATAATAAATATATATAAATATATATATAATAGAAAACACAGTTTATGGAGACGGTAGGTCGTACTTACGCATAAATATGGTTCCCATTTTCATATCATATTGAACAGATGTAAGTGAATAAGATATATGTAAGTACATAAATACATACATATATATCTTCAGTGGAATTATTATGTCATATATTACATAGTTAATAATATTATATATTTTTATAATCATCGTTGAATGATGAACATGGAAATGAATCTCCTGGCAATTATGGACACGGTAAGTCGTACGTACACACGAGCGATGATATCATTTATTTAATGATTTAATGTTATGAAATTGTATGGTATATTAATTTTAAAGAGAAATTAGTATGTTACTTTTATTATTCATATACATATTAATAATCATTATATACATCCAAATAACAAAGTGTTAAATAACAAATTACACCACAACGTGGAGATAGTAAGTCGTACATATGCACACATGGTGACATTATTAATCATATAATTGAAATAATAATGAGTACGGTTATACAATATTTATAATAACATCACATTATATAGAAGCTACTGGAATAAATATTTTGGTATGTAAATAAAAAAGAATGAGAATGTAGAAGTAGAAAAGAACATTGAAATAGGTGAGAAAATAATTACCTCTTCTTGGGGTGTTTCCTTTTGATTTAAACAAAATGTCTCCATAGGATGGATTTATGAAAAATGAAAGGCTGCTAGGGTGAAGTAATGGAAGGTGGGAGGATATTTGGGTAGGGTTTGTCCGAGCCAAATGGCTTTGCAGGTGTGATTTTAAAGAAGGGATGCGCCCTTTTATAAGAGAGGTGAGGGTCACATTTGGAAATGTTTTAAATATTATTTTATAATAAAATATATTTTTGTTTTTAATGTCTAAAAAATAATTTATTTCGATTATATTGTGGGTATGGGTGGAAATTGTCTCAACTAACAGTTTTTAGACAAGATTTGGTCACCATATTAACCAAATCATTTAGATTAAACTCTATGTTAAATAGTTTATCTTTTACCATGTCTTCTTGTATTATTATAATAAATGGTTAATAAACGTACTATTAAAATACAAGAGAACCTTAAGTGGTTCAATATTGAAATATCTAATCTTATCCATTTTTTATCTGATCCTTATATATTTAGGAGTATTTTACCATTTTAAAATATAGTTTTTAAGTCATTTATGTCAATTTTGACACTATTTAGTTTTGTGTTTTGTAAATGTCATAAAAACATGATTACATTATAAAAAATAATTTACTCTCACCTAAAAAGTCATATTAACATAGAAAATTCGTTTAATGCATAAAAAACCTCAATTTAAATTTATTTTTATATTTATAAAATCAATTATTTTAATCTATCATTAATAAAGTAATTTATGCATAATCATTCTGTGATAAATAAATATTATTAATTATTGTCTAAAAATTATAAATATAATACCATAATTATAGAAATATATTTATATTTCCATTTAATATTTATATTCAAATTTATATTATGTATATCCCTATATTAAAAATTGTTTAGTTATTAAACATTGAATTTTAAATTTCTAACTCTTCTTTACATAAAATAATAATAATGGTCATAATCTAATCAATGTTGATCAAAGTGGTTCATATTTTTTTCCTAAGGATTATTTTGGTCAAAATTCACTCATCCAATAGAATTAGTACATGTGTTAGTGTAATTATAACATCATATTTACTTTTAATTACCTTATTCTCTTTTAATCGTGGTAAATAAAATTGAAAAGATACTAATCACCAAAAATTATTTTCATCTTATTGAACCACATTCTAATTAATGATATCAACTGTGTCTCTTGGATTTTTTTAATCAATTCAAAAAATCTGTAAAATTTCATTTTATGAAAATTTGCAAATGTGCCTAGAAGGAGGGTAAAAGACGGTAAAAAGATAAATAAAAGTTTTTATATCTAAAATTATTAGAAAATTAATCAAATTAATATCATTGAACATATATAGGTATTGTGTATCTATTTTGAATAAAAATAATTTCAAATAAAACAAATTATTATTTAATTAAGAAGTCATTTTTAAACAACAATGTATTGTTTTTCACTATACATCAAAAATTGAATTCTTTTAGAAAAATGAAAAAAAATTAACCCTAAGATAATCTGGATATTCTAAATCCAAAAATGATATCTATTTTACCAAATTCAATAAATATAAGTTGAATTAATTAATATAAAATTAATTCCCTTTGTCTAAACCAAATAGCGGTTTTTTGAGAAGTTAAACTATCAAATTATAGATATGTGTTTATGTCCATTTTAAAATTAAAATTACTTAATATTACCTACATTGGATTAAATGATAAAAATAAAATATAATTATACTTCCAAACCATTAAAATTTATAATTAAACAGTATACATTATTTGAAATAAAAAATTTGATTTCAATTATAATTTCGTAACTGTAAGTATTGATCAAAATATGAAAGCTATCAGAAAAAAACAAAAAAAAAAATCAGAACTAAATTTTTATGTACTGATTATAAAGAATAATTTATCTTCATCAAATTAAATATATAAAAGTGTCAAATATACAATTTAAAAAGGGTTCTCTATTAAAAATAGGAAAAAATAAATTTCGGAAGAATACTTCTTTTACCAGAAGAATTGAATATGTCCTTATATTATGCCAATGAAACAAAAAATATGAATGTTAAAATAATATGATATATATATATATAAATTTCAAAATGTGGTTATTATTATTTATAAAATATTTTTAAATGGCTATTTTGATAGGTCGTGGTGCGCTTGAACTCGGTGTTGCGTAGATCGCATTCTATTGTATAATTCAAAGAGAAACGTACTCTGGAAGTTTGGGATGTTACAGGTTTAGGCACTAATAGTCCACGCATTGCCTCAAACTCCCATTTTCCTTCTTTTCGAACAAAATCCTGGCTGACCATGGGGAAACAATAGGACTTATGAACCCTTCCATCTATAAGTCCTCCAGTTGTACATCAACTCATGAAGCTCCACTAGACCCATCTGATATGCTGCAGTAGATATCGGTGTCGTTCTGGGGTGCATGTTGATGTATATTTCTACCTACTTATGAGGAGGTTGTCCTGTAAAATATTTATGAAAGACATATGCAAACTAGTCCACAACAACAATATAACTTGGACTCTTCTTTTCCACTACACTAATGGTGAGGCTAGCCAATTGAGGAGTGTTTGGTTGCACCCTTCTATATAAAAGTTCATTTGGTGCTTCAAATGTTTCTTTCTCATAAGTGATTGAAAACATGGCCCCATCCTTCTAGACACACCATACTTTGCGCCTAAAATAGTCAATTTGAGCATGGACCTTGGATAACCAGTCCATAGAAAAGATGACATCGTAAGTCCTCTACGTTGCTACTATGGGATCCCAATAAATTCTATCGCATACTAGAGTAAGGTCACACTACTGAAAACACTACGTAATAATCAAATCCTATCCTTTAGGAGCCTCTAATCATAAAGATCGAACCAACAAATCCACAAGAATCTCAAAGATCTAAACAAGAGATGTGGAAATAAAAGAGTGATTGGAAACATTATCTATAAGAACTACAGTTAGGGTGGGGTAGACACAGATCATACCTATAATAATATAGGATGCTCCATGGTTATAATATTTTTATGCCTGAAGGTGAGTTTGTGCCTGTCAACCAGCTCCATGTGGTTGGGGTGGACCGCCTTGGGTGGTGGCGGTAGTACCTCAAATGTTACCCACCGCCTGCTGGACGTCATGCTCCTCTACCACATTTACTTCCCCTATGATCATCCTCGCTCAAACCACTACCTCATCTATCATTGGATCGTATGATAATCATTAGTAAGACAAGTTAGGAAATCGCGTGCCATGCACCATGCCCCCTACATGTGTATCAATGCCTACTCCTCCGCTGACCTCCTCTATCTTGTGAGTTCCGCACCTCTGACCCTAAATCATGGGGTTCTCTTATATATGATTTGGACCGCTTGGGCCTCTGTGCCATCTTCCTACTACATGCTATAGATGAATCAGGTTTCTGTCATCCAGTGGTGGCTATCAACATCAGTGTCTGCTCTGTTAGGAATCTCTTCACCAATAGTTTTCTATCTAGTAATCCAACATACATTGGGGTGTTGAGAGATATCATGGATGATCTATTCTCCCATAAGAGTCCTTGATTAGTGGTTCTGACCTTGAATAATGGGTCACGTACCATATCGATGGAGTAATGGGAGTGGTTAGTGAACCTCACCGAGTACTCGGCCACTATCAACATTCCCTAATGTAAGTGAAGTAGCGTCTGAATATTCACAGAGCATAATGTCGCTGGTATGAAATCCACCCTGATGAGGCTCTCGATGACTGACCAGGAAAGAGTCATATGCTCATGTGTCTGGAGTGTCGGGCTCCACCATTTTCTTATTGTTCCTAGAAAGATACTAACAGCTAAGATCACCATATAGTCTGTTGATGTCTCAAACAAGTATAAAACTTGTGCCACTGCATCCAGCTAGTTCTCATCTACCTTCTGATCAATATTTCCACGAAAACTCGGATCCCTCTGTCTCTGGATGTTATGCAACATGCTTAGCCGGCATGAACGATTCACTAGTGGGACTGTTGGAAACTGATTCCCTACATGTGGTGGTTTTTCTGGTACACAACCTGATGATTCTATCACTGTAAGATGGCCTTGAACAGACTCCTCATCACTCGGTGGGCCGTGATCATGATATTTCACTACTATCCTTACTGGATATCAATGTGGTGGTGTCCTACAAAGAACCAGATTCACCGCAGTCAATAATTTATACAAGGTTAGCAGACTCGAGATAGAACAAAAGAAAAACATTTCCAAAACTCACAAAAATAGTGTTTTCATGTATCGAGTCAAAAATCACAACGTAGTGTCCTGGTGTATGGATACATCGGCCGCCACACCAACACTGCACTACGTAAACATTAATCTGATCTCAGGCCACTAAACACTATTTCACCATTAAATGCACATAGTTTTAGTTCTTCTAGTATAATTGACCTCCTTTGATTCCACATTATCACGACCCATCCCACATCCTTGTTTCATGACTACCCCAAGCCCGCCTTTCATAAGACATGGGATGGAGACAAGAACTGGAATGGAATATCCTAAAAAGGAAAGGAATTTCCTTTAAACCTGTACACACACAAACTAGGTACACAACAAAAGATAACCACAAAATATAACTGATGATAATAAAAGTAATAAAGGAAAGTAAAATAGGGCCAGTATACAATCCCAACTGAATAGAAAGTACAAAAAAATGGAAGAAATGTGTTTTTAAGGTCCTCTATCAGGGGTCCTACATGAAGGGTTGTACAACTCGTCATCGGTCATCACTGCCACTCACCACATATATCAACCACCTCCGAGCACAGTCCTACCCTGTATCCCCATGTCTCAGTCGACATTTCCATCATCTTCACCAGACTTAATATGTTGCGGGCGAAGCCCGTGTAGGGGTGAGTATAACAACACCTACTAGGGACCCCATGAACCCTAACGGTCTCCTGAAATTTGACAATGGAAAAACCACAAGGCATGATCTCAATCACAAAGCATAATGTAAAAGACAACTCACCCTAGGTATAAATCTTTATGAATTGAAATAAAGATCATTACTCTTGAGATAGATCATTTTATTCTAATGGTAGGTTCTATTGCTAATCCACTAAGCGTCGATGTACTACTGATCTATAATGGGTCTCTCAACTACTGATTCACATAGGGTCGTACTATAACTGATCCACATAGGGTCGCACTACTACCGATCCATGGAGGGTCACTCTCATACCGATCAACAGAGAGTCACTCTATTGTAGATCCATGGAATGTCACATTACTACTGATCCATATAGGGTCTCTCTCATGCTGATTCATGGTGGGAAGCTCATCAAGTGATATCTATCCACATGATTCTTGTAAATTGTGCACATGAGTTCCCAAAATTATGGTCCTAATAGCATCAGTTATACCTCAACCACTATGCAGTCTCAACATGAAATAACCCAAATGACAGCCCTGTCATAAGGGTTTCAATGCAACTAATGACACATCAATCGGACTCCCGGTCTATATGATATAACAAAAAGTTAAATAGGGCCTAGTTGTATTTGAGTCTGACCCAACCCAAAAAACATCAACATATGTCCAAACCCAAGTGGAGTATTTTAAAAAGAAATTCTCATTTCTAGTGTCCTGACACCGCAAATAGCTCGTCAATTGGGAACACAATTTGTGATTTACTCTTGATTTAGTGAAACAAGACCAATCATGTCCAGGTTAGGTAAGGGTCCGGCCCGTTGGACCCGCGGGTCTAGCACGGCCAGCGGGTCTGACCCACCTAGAATACTCGGCCTGTATGCGGGCCATTTTTACTAGACCAGACACAAAGTGTCTAGTTTTCCCAGATGGAGGCACAATCAGGGCACCAACCCTCCTCTTAAAATAGCTAGCTGGTGCCTGTCATTATGTCTAGCCGAGCATCACTAGTGGGCTGCTCCTCTCCCATGTAGTGCACTAGCACATCATCTCCTCCCACTGCGGTGCCTGCAGCCACTGCCATCTCCACAAGACTGGCTAGAACCGGCTGGCACAACCAATCCCCTCCAAAACCGCGTTAGATATGTCGCATTGATGATTGGTTCTTTGGTTCATCAGAGATGCTCATATGGATCATTTTCCTTGTACTCTGTGCCTATATTCCTCTCAGGTCGTCGCCTTTACATTTCTATTTCTTCCATGTTTCCTAGTCACAAAAAATGAACACACATAAACCACGATCGAAGAGGGTATAGACACTTTTTGGATATAAACGTCCCCTTTTCATTAGTGTTATAACATGGGGAAATCAACAATCTTCATTTTAAATAATGTGATTCCCAAAACAAATCTTACAACAACCAGCTAAAATAAAGAAAGAATCACAGATCAACCATTTTGTTGGTTGATTCGTGTTATTCATATTAATCAATAATGGGGAAGGGGAGACTTGTAAACACATTAAAAAATATCCCCCTTACCAAGATTTTGTAGAATCTGTTGCGGATGAAGGATGGAATTCCACATTCTTTGTTGTTTAACATTCATCACCACTTGTTGATCCCCATATCAATTCCTCCAATGATCATCATTATTTCACCATTATCCTTTGAAGAAGAATGTTGTTGGTGATTCGCTAGAGGTTTCCCCATGATTTCCAATCCATTCGCCAATGGATTGATTAAATAAAAATAAACCACATCGTGTTTCATTCATTAACGTGGTTCATTAATGAACTGCAATTAATGTACCAATTAACTAAAATGTTCATTGCGGCTACACAATAGAAGAAACAAGTAATTAATTGTTTTTAATTTAATGATAATCGTTACACTGTGATTCCTCCAAATGCTGCTCAATGGTGGAATAAAAGAATAAAAAAACTTATAGTTATTTTATATTTTTTTTTTCTGAATGTTCATAAAAAATATTTTCTGTCAGACCCTTTCCGATCGATGTTATGCTTCTCTTAAGAAACTTTTGGTTCTGTTAATTCAATTGTGGCCTTTTATTTTTAATATGATCCCCAGTTCAGAAGGCAAAAAATCATACTCACACGTTTACTGAATGTACCATAAAAAGGTTCAAAATTCTGTTGCAGGCACTACGGGCCTAAGAATCACATAACGTTGATTTTTTCAGTCTCATAATTTCTATATATAATTAAAAAACATTGTACATAATTTACTATTATTACATATCATATGAATATTCTACAGATGTTTTCAATTTTAGTAGTCCTATATCTAGTGGAAGGACAACCCCATGTCCTTCTATGTATTTATTTTTATGGGTTTCCTAATTTTTGGATAATATCATTGAAAGATAAATTTTTATTAGAATAACATCTTGAATTAAAGTAGAATCTTCAAATGGTCAACAATGATATTGGATATAGTGGGATTTAATGGGAAAACATGGCTAGGTTAAACTGAAGGAAGTTTCAGTGGGTTTTCATCCTAACAATTATATTAAAAAAAGAAAATGAATTTTTAGATAATGGTATATTTTGAGGATGTTAGTAGAGTTCATTTTACTAGAAATCTCTAAAAATTCATAATCTTGGTATTCATAAATTTTGGAAGCAGATATCTTGAAGAGTGAGGCCATGGACCTATTGAATGACACTATATGTTGAACAAAATTCTATTATTATTGAGGACGTAAGATCCGTAGCAATTTTCATTGTATAAAAACTATAGAGAAATTTAAATGTGTTTATTAAATTTATCATAATTCAATATCATTTTTTGATATATATAGAAGAATTATATTAGTGGGAGATTCAACAATCGAATGTGGCATGGAAAATAACCATATAGTTGGTTCATAAAGAGGAATAACAGAAACTATTTATTGGAAATTTGGGTTGATCATGATAATATTTTTTGTTAGGTTTTGCGTGGGAACTACTTGCCACAGTATGTGTTGGATGATCAAGTATTTCATTCACTAGATCATATAATTGGTGGCCCATATGGATGTAGTACATCAGTACCATGGGATTTCATAAATTATAAAACTAAATTCAGTTAACCAAAAGAAATAAGTTTAGTTGAATAGATGTTAAAATAGAACTTCACGCTATTAGATTAGTAGAAGGACACCAGATAGTGAGATCACTATAATGTATGTCTAGCGAAAGTTACATGATGGATTCAAATCAATGGATATGAAAAAATGGTTTATGAGTATGGGAATAATGAGGATGATTATATGATTCATATAAAAGAGTTTCAGTCATGATTTGGAAGAATTATTATAATAGATGGAAGAGGAAGTTACTAGATGCTGAATAAAATTTCAGAAAAGGTGAAGGATTTTCAAAACATTAAGAGTTTAATAAACCCATATGATGATACATGTAAGTACCTACTAGATAATGTAGTAATGGTAGAATCATAACAATTATTAGAGTGGTGTTGATAAGATATAAACTATTCATTTGGATTTGGATTTCAATCAAATGGGTGATATAAGGAAAAGAAGGTTTCTTTTTCTAGATAGAGATTGTTAATGAATATCGAATGAAGGTACATAATGGATAACTGATGGAACCACTATATATTTTTTATTTGTTTACATGTCATATAATACTATAAAATTATTGACATAGTTCTAAATGGGTATGATAGAACATTGTGGTGAATCCAAGAGGAGAACATATGGGTGCATGTTAGTTTTGGAGGCCAAAAATCCAAATGTGGATGACCTAAAGGATGTGTTCCCAAAGATAAAAAATCGAAGGAATTTATTATATTTCTTATATTAGTATGAGTAGGATTTTTCAAATGATGATTTTTCTTATAAATCATTTTTATCAAATTTTTTCTGTAATAAATTAGATATCATTGTTCTCTCGAGTATATAAGATGGAAATATTGACCAGGTAATCTTTCAATGCATTGTGATTGTGTTTGTGATTGAATGTTTGTGTTCATCATGTTCATGTTTTCTTATTAAATCATTATAATAAAGATAATGGGGTGAATAAAACCATATGTTAAGGTTAACTCGATAAAATTGTTGGGGTTTTTATTATTCCATGTTCATGACATCAAAATCAAAGTGAGTGGTTCATTGCATGAATGTGATTGATGTTCCACTATGCCAGTTTAATAGAATAAGAAACATTTAACGATTAAAATCTAAGTGATTATTCCAAACACTATATCCAGAAAAAATATTTTTTTTATCTTTGGTAGTACTAAAATCATTGACATGAGTTCCAAAACCATTATGATTAGTTTCATTATGACCATTCATCTCATTAGAATATTCGACTCCTCTTCAAACATTCATTCATATTTTCTTCATGTAATCAACAACATCATGATAATTTTGTGAAGAAAATTAACATGTAAGACAATTAAAAAATAGTATTTCATAAAACATAGGGATCATTGAAGTATGAAATGAGTTTTTATAGTTAATAATAATTTTTAGTACCACATTATGGTTATGGAACATTACATTTTCATTCAATACTAAATTGAAATAAATTTCAATAGGAACATGAGAAAAATAACGAAATATAGATTTTTAGGTCTTCTTATTCATTTTAATATGGAAATTGATCAAAGAATAAATATCACATCGTATCAGATGGTGAAAAACTATCCTATTTATATCGAGTATGTAGACCCAAACATGTAAAAAAATAATTCTTGTTTTAAAATGGATTTAAATGAAAATTTTATTAATGATTTTGAATAAATCCTGGTATTAGATAAGTCAAGAAAACCCCCCATTTCCACATCGTATGGTCTTTATTTGAAAAAAATGTAAAATAACCACATCCCACTAGAATGCATCTCTAGCATAATGAACCTAAATATATGAAAAAAATGTATTTGTTCATCATAATTTCATGGATTCTATATATTATAAAAGAACATCCTAATAATGATAAATTAAATGTATAGTTTTAATATTTCATAAATCATTCATGGTCTTAAAAAAATAAAAATAGTGCCAAAAATTTTAATGATATTACTAGATTCTGTATCATTAAATGATGTAAAAACACGATTCAAATATTTATCATTATTACCTCCATCTTTTATCCTTTTATTCACAAACACCAATTATTTATCCTAGATTTTCTTATTTTCTTAATCCCTTTCATCCACATAATTCAACCCCAAGGAAGATTATGTTAGGTATTAAGAATTTCATCTCTTATGATAGCTTTCGAAAAATGAATTCCCCAGTCACAACAAAAATAAACCTGGATTCAAAGGATTGGAACACCATATATGGATATAGTTTCTAAAAAATATAACGACAAAAGGGTTCCCCAATATTCTAATTAAATATAGTTAAAATGGAAAATATTTCTCCAATTTACATAATATTATGAGCACAACATCAACAACATTTTTAGTGGGGACAAAGGATTGGCCTAATATTTTCAGTTCCCAATGTAATGACTATATTTTTAGTGATTGGGATGAAGTTAGTGGAATAAAATTCTCAAAATTGATCACTATTAATTCATACAGTTTGTGAATAAAATATTATTTTATTATACTCATCTATGGATGATAGCTATTGGTTAGAACTCACAACATCTACTATTTATTTTCTCCTTACTACATGGATGTATGCACTCAAGGATGATGTCTCAACTTCTATCACTAGTTATTTTAATTCATTTAAAAATTATATAACTATTAAAAATCTATGGATGTTAATAGGAATGTAAATACCTATCCTTCCTATAGCCATTTTTCTTTTCATTAATAATATTGTAAGGATCACAGGTTCCAAGGTTTCATGATCAACCATACTCAAGAATCATAATAAAAAAAACAAAAACAATAAACATAATTATAATAACCACAACAATAATCCTTCCCATTATCATAATCAAAATGACATTCAAAATCATAATTATAATCAGAATAAAAAAATTAATCATAATCATAATCACAATAAAAATAATCATAATATTAATAAATTGAAGAATAATCGTAATTAGAAAATGAATGATAATAATAGTAATACAAAGAAAAATTATAATCATTTTCTTAATAGTAGCAAAAACAATAATAACAATAATGATAAGAATAGGATGAATATGAATCAAAATAGTATTATTATTAGTAAAAAAACTATAACAACAAAAAGATTCATAATATGTATCTAATATATTATTTGAGGGGATTATAAGGAATAGATATTATAAACATACCCAACGGGTCCCAAATTGAATATGAACACATCCGAAACAATGTTGTCCTTCATGCTAGATATATATCGATAAAATATATTGGTCCAAGGAACAAATTTTAATTAATCAAATAGTATTGGGTTATTTTTTAATTAATAAATTAATTTTCTTATTTAGATCACTATATAGTTACTTAAACCATACACCTGATTTCACTGGGGATAATCCCTTCCCATGTGAAGCAACATTCCCATCTTGTTAATCATACGGTATTTCAAACATTGTTCCACCAACTGATTTCATTTTCCTGGAAGACTTGAGTTTGTTTTATCATATTTTCCACAAAATCAAGATTTAATTTTAATCCCTTCAATTATATTTCAATTGTATTACATACAATCCAAACATTAGTAAAATCTCATGTTATCTTCTAAATAAAAAATTAACATTAGTCATGCTTATATGAAGGCATAAAAAATCATACATGATAATTTAGGGATAAATAAATAGAAAATGTTTCAAACACTAAGAATTTTATATGTCAAAACATAACCCCAACCACTAGGATGATTATTTTTTTAGAACAAAAAAAACAAAAATAAAAAAAATAATGAAGACAAAGATAATTAAATATCAATAATAAAAAAATTAATATTTATAATAACAAAAATACAATAAAAAAAATAAAATAACTTTAACAAGAATATTTAGAATAGTAATAATAATTACAATGATAAGTATCAATAAAAAAGTTCTTATAAAACTAACCATAAGTATATTCATCCATGTAATAGAAAAAAATAGAACAAATAAAAACAACAAAATAATAATTTCCTGTGGGTTTAAAAAACACAAAAAATACTTGCACTCGTGAGCTTAATAAATTTAGACCCCCAAAGTGTTGGTATACAAAAAATATTCCTATATTAAAATAAAAATTGGTTGACATCATAAAAGAAAAAATTCACATTTTCAACATAATTGCATAGATAATTTTGTAACCATTGTTTATGTGAAAGACCAAATATATAGACCCATGATCCCAACCTAAAATAACTCTGGAAATTATTTTAATAATACATGTGACATGCATGCATCCACTATACTATATTAATCCATAAAACTATATTGAAACCATATAGATCACAAAATATTCCATGAATCATTATTTGTATTATTTTTAAAAAAATCATGAATTCACCCATCATCTTCCACCCATTGTCATTAATGACATGCAACCCAACCATTATGTAACTTCTTCCTACAAAATATGTATGCAGGAAAGGCCTTTATATTTTTATGTTTCCTTGGGAGTGATCAATAAGTCATTCTAATAGTTAAGAACATTTCATAAGGTACTTGCGAATCAATAAAAATTCTATAAAAATAACTACTTAAAAAAGGAGTTCATCAAGGGTTGAAACCTTTATATTTTGATACTAATCAGCTACATAGACCAATTCATCTGGGATGGGCTATCAAAAAAATGGAATGAATATGAAAAACAAAAACAATAACAAAATAATAATAATAATAGAAAAATGTCAATAGTGACCAAAATATCAATAGGAATAACAATTATGATGATAAAAACAACAACAAAAAACAACAACAAAAACAATACCTACAAAAATGATAAAAATATTAGTAATAACAACAAATATATAAACCATTAAATATTGTTGGAATAGAACAAAATAAATTAAACACACAAGAACAATGGTTTCAAACAAGTTTAAGAGACACCTTATTTTATGTTTAATCCACACACTATAAGAACCCACAATATGATCACCCTAGATTGAGTCAATTTCAAGAAATACATAAATAAATAATGGGGTTTTTAAACCAATATATATAGGTCACCAGGAATTCCCTAATTAATCCAAATATACAATTACATAATTACTTTAAATAAATAATCAATAAATATAATATTATTTTTGCTATAATTGAAAGTTAGGCCATGTCTTCAATTCATATCATATGTGAATTAATTTTCATGCGTTCAAAAAAAATAATCGTATATATTGATTGTCTTATACATATACCTCAGGATAACCATGAACCTAAACACACACATATACACTCACTATTTATCAAGACAATAAAATTGGTTCTTTTACCAATAATTAAAATAATTCATGCCAGAAAACATTAAAACATTGATAAATCAGAGACTAAAATTGGGAAAAATATTTTGAACCATAATTTCTATAATAACAAGACTAATAAAAATCTACATATATGTGAACATATTGAAAAAAAATACAAAAATGAAAAAATTGATAAAATAATTATAATAATTATTAAAATCACATGTTTCCGTTTTCAATTAATTTTTTAATATATTATATTTCATCTCAATATTGTTTTGACTATATTGCAAGATTGTTGGATAATATGGTTCTAAATAAAGGCTTTATTTTAATTTGTAGATTTTAATTTTAATATTAATGCTATAAGAGTAAATCATAGTTATTTTTGGATTAGTTTTGATGTTATGTTAGTGAATCAAGGATTATTTCTTAGTTAAGAAGTGGTAAAACTGAAAATTTAAAACTAAAAGTAGAATTGAGTTCCCAGTATGGGATATAAAGTACTTAGTAAATAAAAAACAACCCAATGGTTCTAGAGATAATATATAGTATATTGTGGCCCGGTAATTAGTATTTTGTAGACATGGGAAAAAATTTCACAAAAAATTGGATATTTAGGTCATTTTGACCTTACTCTTTTATCCTTCTTCGAACTCATACGAGCATGCTCATCCCTACCCCTTTGAGATACCCAGTTAGATATCATCTTATTTTCATCTTCACTATACACTGAACTCTTGATTCAAGGTTTTCATATTCCAATCTTATTTTTTCCCTCTCCTTGTATGGGGTATTTATTTGTGCCTTCACCATAGAAAGGTGGAAGTATTTTTTTATTGGATAGTTTTCCTTTTCTTACCTAAATAAAAACATAGTTGGTTGATTTATATCCTTTTTTCAATTTTTATAAAAATAAATTTGGGTTTGACTAATTTTAGGTTTGTATCATTTTAAGATGAAAATGTAATTTTATTTGGTTTTTTACCTGGTTCATTAAGTGAATATATTATTGGGTTAATTTTATTGGTCATATACCTATGTATTCATTGGTATTTTGTATCTTTTAATTATAATTGATATTTATTCAAAATTATTTTTTCATTAAATTATTATTTTATGAATATCATATATTATAAGAATCCATTGGATAATTACATGGAGATTTATTGAAATTGTATATCGACCATTAGGTTATGGTGGGTGGTCTTGACCCCCTCATGAAAATTTCCATGATTTTTCTAAGACATTCCTGCCACTTATTTTACTAAACTAATAAAAAAGTATATTTTTTCATAAAATTAAATAATAAAATTTGAATAGTTTTATTATATAATATGTTAATTAATCAGGATGACTTTTTCATTTGAACAATGACAAAAAAAATTCAGTTATTCCATGTTTATTAAACGATAATATATGGTTTCAAATTTTATTATTTTTTTAAATTTATTGTTTTTTTATATTGAAGAAGAAAATAAATAGTTAATTTTCATTTGTTATATATGTAGTTGATTATTTTTTAAATATGTTGATAACTATTTATTTTTTGTATACATCCATGATTTACTTATTTCTTATGTAGACTTATATTTGTTTTTATATTTAAATAAAGTGTATCACATTTTTTTATTTCACATGTACACATTTTTTTATACTTATGATATGTTATATAATATTCTTCTATATATAACTATAAATAATGAATAAATTACATGTAATGATCAATAGTTAACATTCCATTCAGTGATTGCATCGATGTGGATATAATGGTTGTGTTAGAAAATCATATACAAATGGGTTAGGATAAAATATTAAATATTCTTCAAATGATAATATATTTTTTTTTTCAAAATTTGTTTCTATTTTATAAAAGCATATTTTTGGGAATAAATTATTCAATGACCCTTAATTTTTAAATTATTTTTTTTAATCAGGTTCCAATAAATAATCTTTTATATTTCTTTTCAAATTGTTTTTAATACTATCATTCTAATTTTAAAAAAATTAAAAAATTATTGATTTAATGTTTTCTCAATTAATTTATTTCTTTAAAATATACATTTCTCTTAAATTTTTATCTAATTTTTATTTTTGTAAAATATTCTAATGAATAAATGATTAATTATAAAATGAGTTTCTTTATGGATGGTCTACTAACTAATAACAATAACCTATCCCGATGATAATATATAATTGGTATATAAGTCACAAATAAATCAATTTTTGGACCGTAACAAATACACATTGGTTATAACATTTTATAAATCTGATTTCTCACTTTTTGTTTCTCTAATGTGTACGTGTTGAGTTTTATATCATTATTTATGAATGGATTATCATGATTTTTTATTCTTTTTATGTTTACATAATGTTATACCCATAGATTTAGCTCAGTATATGTAATAAATTTAGATCCTTTATATTACTCCATGTTGAATGGATTGTTATTATATTCAAAGGATGAAATACTATATATTTTTACAATAATCATGATTATTTATATAAATAAAATTATACTTGGGTATGGATATAATTTATTTATTCCATGTATTTTATTTAATTCATATATTATGGATGATAATTAATATAGTTCATTTTATTTTGTTTTATTTGTTATTATTTGGAATTATTTTTATATCATAACATTGCAAGGAATGTGTATTAATATCATGATGAGTATACCCCCCCCACCCACCCCCGATATAGTTTGGTAAGGCCATGACTCTAGTATACTTCTCCACTTTCCCATAAGATGGGTTTTATACCTAGAGTGTTGTGTCCTATAAATACTAGGATGGGAATTATTGTTTCCCTAGCTAGGTCATCTCATAACTTAAGTACTATGCTCAAAGCATGTTCTAAATTGTATGGAAGCTCCTTGTATATAGAGTAAATTATTATTGGGTGGAATACTTTTTTTGTGACACAATATTTATTTTATTCTCAATATATGAACTACCTATAAAAATATTTGAGTATATTTATTTAAATTAGTATACATTTCCATGGATACACTTTTTTATTCCCTATTTAGTTTAGACACTAATGGTGGTGCCCAACTAAATATTTATTCTTACACCCTACCTAGAAACATCAGTGGACATGTAATTTCACCTACTTAATTTGTATTAATAGTTATTTGATGAATTATAGGATACTAGAGTTCCAACTGAGGTATAATTATTAATTTTCGATGAGGTATTGCTGAAATTTCCCTCCTCTTGAGGGATCAGTGTTCGCACATCATCCAATCAATATAGTTGAGTTGTATCTATTTAGTTATAAATTACATAGCACATGTGAGTACATTGGAAAAAGATTATGTTTTCTATTTCATTAATATATAAATTACTTATATAATTTTTATTATTGATCTATTCTAGTAAAATATTTGTTTATCTATCTTGTATAGATCAAACATTTAGAAAACATAAAAAGGTAGTGATCTTTATCATTAAAATGATCGTAATAAATTTGATCTAAAATTTTATATATAACATATTCTTCCACAATAATGAGTTTATTAACATCATGAACAACAATGAGATGTGTCAAATTATATGGTAATTAATAGGAGATATTGAGAAGAATTTCCAACCAATTTATGATCTATAAATTAATAATGCGAGACAATCATGGTACCCTTCAAACCTACTATGTAACTATCCAGTAGATTACCCTCATTTATTATCATACATATGATTTCAAATAGAAGAAATTCCCCTTATAAATCATCGAAATAAACCTTTATATGGGGGAGTAATAAGGAGTATAAATTTTTGATGTAAATTTCAATGAAATATAGAAATGATTTATTTTTTATAGAGTCCTATTATCTTAATCTTGGGGCCACCTGAACTAGTTATATTTACACATTTTCCACATAAAAATACCATAATCATCAACTCCTATATACTACCTATAAAACTAAAAATTTATATGGGATTTTCACGAATATTTTAGAAATCCATAGTCCATTAATAGATATTAAAATAATATATTAATATATAAGTAATCAATGATTTAATAGGGATATCCAACCTTCCAGAGAGAAAGACTCTCAAATTTATTTCTATGTTGACCAGTGATATTTGATGTAATTACTTAAATATATAATTTATAATTCTTCCAATTAATATAGAAATTCCCAATTAACTAAAGGTAATATGAAACAAACTTTAACCAAAAAACAACTATTCTAATTCATCCTTAAAGTACTAATAACCCAACAATAAAAGATATTTGATATTATCAAGATTTTGGACTAACCTAAAACTAACTCATAATAGATGTAAATATTATAAATATATTCCAGATAAATATTATCAAATTCATATAAGATAATAATGTAAATTTTATATAACATATTTGTATGGCATTCAATAGTTCAGGAATCGATGATAGGTGAAAGGGTCACACAATTTACTTCATTTAAAAATATATTTATAAAATAATCCTCCATGATTCCAAATATAATATATTAGTGGGAGTATACTTTACATACCCCATTTATAACCAAAATACCATTTAGTGGTACCATTAATAATAACTAAAATCCTTGCATTGTTGAGAGGAATATATATTAAAATAATAAATCTAGTAGATAACCCATTTAATTCACGCACAGAAACAATTAAATCCCATTTTAGAGTGTTAAATGAATTGCATATATCAAATATTATATAAATATTTCTAGATATTTATTAATTTTATAGGATTTTTACACATTTTAATTCTATGTGTGAACACTTTAGAACCATTATCTATGGGATAAACTAAAATTGGCTCGGAGTGGTAATCAAATTATAAATAACATTTAATCTAATTGTAAGAACATTATTAATGATTTTATTAAATGTATTACAAAAAATAATAATTTTTTATTCATTCACCAATAAATAGTCATATCTATTAGGGATAAATGAAATAAATATAAATTTAGTATCTATAAGTGGAAACACTATTTTGATGAAATTGTAATTTTCATGGGTAATCACAATATACATAACATCCCAAAATCTCATGAATCATCTTTTAGTGAAAGCATCTGGACTAGAAGTAATATAATTGTTCAAGGATAAGGGATGTTTTTCAATATCCTCTCCTATTTATTATGTAATACCCTTACATTTTTTGTATTTTTTGAATAACTTTTATTTTTTTGATGACAAGTGTTACATAGAACACTATGCTTATAATGAACTTAATATTATTATTAATATTATTTTTTAAATAATTAATTTATAAACTATGTATTAGTAATGGTGAAAAAAATTTGAATAACCAATTTTTAAATATTAAGTATTATATTTATATTTAGAAAAAAACATATTAATGGAAAAATACAAAATTTCTAGTACAGCCTTAATAAGATTCAAAAATACCTATTTCGATAAAAAAATGTCTTTTATTGGTTTTTTTGATAAAATAATAAAATTAATTTTGTCCAATTTTATAAAATTATATTTAAAAATTAATGTTCTTTTTTAAATCATCTTAAAATAATTATCCTTGAGTGAATTTTATATAATTTTAAAAAAATATAATTTTATTCAATGAATGTTAAAAAATATTGATTTTTGTTAATAAAAGCATTCATTCAATGAATATAGAAGAGAAATATTATTTTAATATAGTTTTAAAATTAATATTTATTCAATTGTATATATATCAACAAAATTTAGGTCAATTTAATCAATTTTACAAAAAAAAATAATATAATTTTTTAAAAAATTCCAAACAATTTCTGTTTGGAAAACCACTTTTTATCACCTATAAAGGATTTATTTTAAAAAATATTTTCCTCTTATGTGAATAGAATTTGACAAAAAATACATATTTGTAACCATCACATTTAATATCATATAATATGTTAAATATAATATTTGGTCAAAATTAATAGTAATAAAAATAAAAATTAATTTCCAATGTTAAGGTTAAAACAAGTAATGGGTAAAATGACCGGGAAACTTTTCCAAACCCCATTATGGAAATATATATAACATATAAACATTTATTTTCAATAATTTATTACTGAGAGTATTTTATTACTGAAAAACGTGGTTACACATTATACTTTTTAAAAATTCAATGTGTTCCCTCTCCCCATATTATAAAATGTCATCCCGTCTCCACTCCTCTTCACCCATAAAAAAACCCTTAGTTCCAAGAATGAATACACAAATATGTTCCCAAATTACATTAAAATTCTTTTAAGACATATTTTTATTCGTAATTCTTATTAATAAGGCTCAAGGATTAAACCTAATGTGGTTCTTCGTAGAATAGGTATGAGTATTAAAGTTTTTTTGTAATTCTTCTTCATACCCCTTCAAATATTGGAAAACTATGCGGATATAATAACACAATATCTCACATATAATGATATTTTGTTATTATTATGTAAAATCCATCATCCATATCCATGTAAATGAAAGTGTCTATCTTGTATAGGGTATACTAGCACCTCAATAATCGATGTTATTCATTTTTTATTAACACCTCTCACGGTTATTCAAAATTATGGATTTAAAATATTTATATGATATTTTTTAATTTATTATACTTAAATAATTATATTATCACTTATTCCATCTTAATTTTCATTCATTGGGGTTATGATAACATTGTTTGTGTATATGACAGACTACAAACTCGCGAAGCGATGTGATTCATTCTTCACTATTGCATTACATGGAAAGTAATAAGGGTAGTTTTTATAAGAATATTTGATATAATTAAATAATATAAACTCCATGAGGATTATATATTACTTAACATTGTTTTCTTTAACCCATCGGGATAATGGAATCATTTTTCATGTGTATGTATGTCATACCATGTCCTTGAACACTATCATTCATTTTCAATCTCTAACTTTTTATATATATATATATACACACATACTAAATATATATGATATTTATATCATGTTACTAATATTGGAGATTATGGAACCATGAAAAATTTAATGGGACCAAAAATACAAACCCAAAAAATACACACAGACAAAAATCATTTATTACCAAGAACATAATTTTAACAAAGAATTGTTAATAATGTGGTAATAAAAGATCTATTTTATATAATATATGGTATGATATATTACACAATGGTTATAAAATATATTTATAATAACTATATATTTATTAAATAGATTTTTATAATGTTTATGAATAATGAAAAGACTAAAGGTAAGTGATTTTTCTCACATTTATTTTTCTTTGAGCCATAATCCATATTAAAAAAAATTTCATTTTTGTGGTTAATGTACATCACATGAATGATTTTTAAGATGTGTATACAAATATTGGGTTAGTATTTACATATCATTTTTATTACCTCTCTTTAATGGGTGTTTCAATTCAAACAATTACCAATTTTGTAATGTATTTTTCTCTTTATTTTTACTCTTTGGAACATACATTATGTTATAAATCTATATTCCCTTATGCAGTGTATATGCTTCCACAATGAAATTTAATATAATAAATTTATTTACTCTCAACAAAATTTATTTTTCATTATATTTTATGCATTCATGGGGATTATGATACAATTTTATCAAAGTGGCAAGGCTTTTATGTTATAATATCATCAATTTTTAATTTTGCTTATGAATATGATTCAAATAGTAATTTTTTTATCTGTCTTCCCAAAATATCATGTGTTTTATTATACTATGGTTATTTATATAAAATCATTTTTTCTTTTACTTTTACTCTTTTTAATTATTAAATATATCAAAACATTATTTTTATGAAAAATCGTATTTAACTATATCTTAAGTCGAAAAATCATTTTCTTCCATATACTTATTATGAAAAAATGTTTTAAAAAATGTAGTAACATTTCCAAAATGATATAATAAATTAATTATTCCCCATTATTAATATTAAAAAAATTAAATTAGTTTTTATGTCATATTCAATGTAAGGCATGTTTGTCGTTTCTTAAAATGAGAAAATTGTCAATTTTTAAACATGCAAAACAAATACATAAGATTTGGACCGCATGAAAACTCAATTTTTAAAAATATTCCATTATATTTTTTCAATGTTATTTCAATGAAAATTATTTTTAAAATTTTTTACAATGTTTTAGTTATAAAATGTTATTCTCAAAGTTTATAATATAGTTTTTTTTAATAAATCTTTTAAATTATCTCTAAATATTTATATAAATGTTTCTAAGGTTACTATTAATGAAAAATATTTAAATAAAATATTGAATCATTTTATATTTCAAATGAATGATTTCAAGATGAAAATTTTATTTTCCTCATTAAAATTTCAATATTATTTCTAAAGAATCATGTATATGTTTCCAATTTTATTTTCAATGAAAATGATTTTGAGAATGATTTCTGTTTTTGAAAAGTGTTTCTCAAAGAAGAAAGGATATTTTCATAAATAAATGTTTAAAGTATTTTTAATGACTACTTTATAATTTTTCATGGTTGTTTTCAGTTATATATATTTTGTCAAGTTGTTATGTTTTTTAAACTGGAAATGTTTTTTTCCATAAGAAATATTCTGTGAGATATAATTTTCAAAATAATTTCCCATCGAAGATGACATCCTTTAATATTAATTTTGATTTACTGGGGTTGTTATCTAATGATACTATTCTTATTAATTCTCAAAAAATTTTATGTCTGTTATGTCATAATTTTTATGCTCTCATTTCCATTCTGTGGGTGATACCATGATAATATTCTTAGGAAACCCGCTTTTTTTTCAAAAGATTATGCTATGAGGAAATGATGAAATGATTATGGAAACAATTTTGATTCTATATGTTTTTCTAGGATAAAATATTCATGAAATCTATTAATTTTAATGGGTTTTTTAATGGTGAAATATTTATGATATATTGGCATATGAATTTATTATTTTCATTACGTTACTTGTAGATTCTATATCTCCCACCAATGCATCAGGTAAATATTGATATCACATGTGATAAATAGGAATATAATTGGGAGTGATCCTTGTTTAGTAAGTTATTTTTTCCACTAAAAATGTCTTCTGAGTGACCCTTGACTACTATGACAGTATGGTGACTGATACCATTCTACTATGATAGGCTGGTCATTTATCCTTCACCAATATGGATATAATTCTATAGGATTTTGTGTATTCGAAACTGTTATGCCATATTTAAATGTTATAATCTCTAGGATCTTATTCCATGATTTACATATAACTATTTCCTTATGAAATAGAAATATTACAACATGACTCAATATTTTAATCAATCATATGTAAGGTATGGTTTTAATATTATATTCTCATGTACTCATACACTTATGATCATGTAATATTTATGTATTTTGATTGTTTACCCTTATTAAGCATATGAGATTACTATCATTTATGTTCATTTTCCCCAAGTTATGATGATATGTGTTATATTTATTATGTCTAAGAGGGTGATAGTTATGTAGACCTAAGTGGGATATGATGTTGAACACTTAGGAGCTATGTGAATATGTTTCCATGATTCTAAAGACACTAACCATATACGATCCTCAGGTGTGTGTTTGCGCTATGTAATGAATATTTAACTAAAAAATGTAATATATATATATATAAATACTAGGTTTTTATATTTAGAACCAGATGTAAAAAAGGGGAATCTGATCCTTGGGAACTGTCACATGTTAGAGTTGGATGAAGCATTCCTCTTCACCCAAGGGATTCATGAGGAAGAGGATACCACGAGGGATTGTTGATTATCCTGCCCAGTCGATGTTTTCTCCAATGGATTTACCTGATAAGTATCAATTATTGCCTAATGGAAATAATTTTATATGACTATATATTATATTAAAATATAGTATTTTTCTACCTTTATAAACTAAGATGATAAATCATTATTGATATCCATAGGGATGTGTTTAAAGACATGTCTGAGGATAATTCTATGTATAAGAAAATCTCTTGGAATATTGATGAATGATAGATATATTTTTTCCAAGAAGGTATATCCTAATATGGATAATAAAAATGGGAATGGTTCTTGAATAGATGTACCAGGGGTAATAACTCTGAAAAAGGTGTGATAGGCTTCACTCGAGCATTAATTGGTAAACGACAATGGGCCTTACTACACACATGGTATGAAACTCATGGGGGATATGATTTTCAAATTCAAAAATAATATATGAAACATAAAAAAGGATTCAAATAATGACCATAAATTAACTAGGATAATCATAATGTGTCAAAAAATAAAATGATTATTTTTATTTTACACACAATATAAGTTTTTTTCATGATTATGTGGGTTTTCTCTATGAATATTTTTTATCACACAATGATTTTTGGTTCTAGTAAATGGATAGATATAGACTGAAAAGGGTTCACATTGAATCTTATAGATTTTTTTGATAAGAAACCCAATGTGATTATTATTAGAGTGAAAGATTTTATGGTTATGCCTAATTATCTATCGTGAAAAGTGATTGAAAAATTCCACCATAACAGACTCTTGTATTCACCAATTAAAATAATTATTGAGTTCGCTGGGAGCTCAGGTGGTGGAGATCATGAAGGAATGAGTATTATTTTTGTTATATATTACTAATGTGAGAATAATCACTAAATAAAATTTCACAAATGAATAAGAATAGATTTTATGTACAAAGAAGGGAATATAGTATGTGGTTTCTAAGGAAAACTGTGAAGTTCAATTCATGTAGTTGATGGGAGTAATGGTTTCCTTATGTAATAATCAATGGGAGAATGTTATAAATGTAGAAATAGTGGGTATTATAAAATTTATTTCCAAAGGGGAATTCTCATGGATAGGTTTACCAAGGTGGTACAAGTAATAGTAATATTAATGATGATGAAGTTACAAATCACATCATATGAAAGGTATGGGTTTTTCTAATAGTATTGATTATGTTAAAAATTAGATTCATAATTAAATTGTGGTTAATGTATGTTAATAGATGACTAATATTTTATATAGTACTAAATATTTATTAATGAATAGGATAATTAAATATAGTTAATAGTTTAAGAATGAAGTGAAATGATTGAGCTATTTGTGTATTGGAATTCAAGAATTTTGAATCATGAAAAATATAAAGATAATTAAATTGATGTTTTTTATTAATTATTAGAAAGAATATTTTTAGTGGTACTAGTGAACTAGAAATATGATTTAATAGAAAAGTTATATTTTTTAAAAAACACATGATTGTGGTAACATTTCCATTTATATATTCATAATTTTGATAAAATGGTGTCTTGTGTGTTTTAAGATATAGTTGATATGGATACATAAAATTTTATTAGATTTATTACCCCATAATGAAATAATTATTTTTTGAAAAAGTGGAATACATTATCACTAATAGAGATTACATAATTCTTGGATTTATGGAATATATTCAATAATTTTTGTTTTTATTTAAGGAATGGGGTCGTATTAATGTTTTCATTGAGGTTTTGTTGTAATTTTGTTTATTAACATGATTCATGCGAGTATATAATTAAGGTATTCACATATTTAGTATGTGACCATTATGAACTACTTAATAATATTTTTGGTATTGATGTTATGTTCATTTTTTTAAATTTAGTAACCTTATTTATAAACTTTTAATTATGGAAGACTCATAAGGTGAACTATTAATGGAATGGTTTATATTGAATTTTAAATGAGGTTTAAAAGATTAATGAATTATGTCACCATAGGAATATTTATTTATATTAGGGAACCAATAATGACTATATTGTTATGATGATAACAATAGATATAATGATTGAATTATCGTTCAATTATTGATCTTATGATCTGTTAGTGCTTCAAGAATAACAAATTCATATTTATTTTTTATAGTAAGAGAAGAAGGGAAAATTTATCAAATCATTACCAAAGGATGATATTTTAATTACAATATAAATGATTTTCAACCCCGAGGTATATAATTATCTTTCCAATTATTGATCATATTGTTATTGTAATCAATCGATTGACACTTCAAATTAAACTCTCTCAAGTTCATGATTTGTTCCACGCATTTCTCTAGTGTATTTATATACATCTCCCTTCAGATGATTTGAACTTAGATTTTTTACCGTTAGAGAATGATATTTTTTTTAAGGAATAAATAGTTGATGTTTAAGGTCATATAGAGAAATATTTATGTAATAAGACCACTCACCAAGTCAATATTGTTTTTGAAAAACTCACTAGGATAACGAAGCCACATGGGAACAAAATGATGTGATATGGTATAAGTATCCTCATTTAATTTATTTGAAGTAACAAATTTGTAGTGATAAATTATTTTTAGGTGTATAATGTAACAGACTAATATATTATGATATATTTTTTAAAAAAGTTTATTCTATTTGATATATTGTGTTATGTGAAATACTATGTTTTTAATGAACCATGAAATATTATTAATATTAATTTTTTTTTAAATCCACTTTAACCTATTTGTTAAACATGGAGGAATGAATAAGAATATATATTTTTAAATAAATAATTACAATTTTTATATATAATATACAAAAATTAATAAAAAATTAATGAATATTTGGAAAAGTATTAATATTATTCAAAATCAATTTTTATCAAAAAATGGTTCTTATTTATTTGTCTGATCAAATAATAAAATTTATTTTATCCAATTATATAAATTATATATGAAAAATCGAAATTAAATATTTATATCATCATTTAAACATTATCTTGGAGTGAATTAATCACAATTTTTTAAAATGGTAATATTTTCAATGAATAGTGAGAAATACTAGATTATATATAAAAATTGACTTTTCATTATATGAATTTACAAGATAAACATTTTGTTTCTAATGATTAAAAAGATAACATAGTTCAATTATATATAAATTAATCAAATTTATGTCTTTTTATCGAGTTCCATATTGAATTTTGATATAATGACATTGCAAACATTGGTTAATATTCTCTTTGAAAAATTGTTTTACCATAACATCTCTGAGTTTAATTTAAAAAAAAAAATTTAAAAATTTGACAATGGAATTCAGAAAAATGAATTCTGTTTTTCTAATTATGGTAATTAATATTATATAAAAATTTAAACATAATTTTTAGTCATAATAAATTGCAGAAATAGAAAAAAATTATTACCATTTTTATGGTTAAAATGAGTTTACTGGGGTATACACTAAAAAGATAATGTAAAAAATAAAAAAATTATATATCCCCAATATCATAGAATTATTTAAAAAATATGACATAAAAATGTTGAAAATATCCCAAATTTGTTCTATGTTTCAATTAAAAAACGTGGCTAAACATTATTCTTCCCAAAAAATCATTGTTTGTCCTCTCCCCCATTTATAAAGGGTCTACCAGACTCCTCTCTTCTTCACCCATCCAAACAACATTAGATATTCAAATGAATAATATATATCTATATTACATTTCTTACCACATATCATATTCCATATTGTTATTATTAATCCCTCCTATAAAGGCTTTGTGTATAAATCTAAAGAGGCCCTCTAAAGAAGATATGAAATTCTTAAACATTCGGTGTGATTTTATTCATTAATCATCCTCATTAAAATATTTTTCAATTATTATTGAACAAAAACACGAGTATATAATATTTGAATATATTTTATTATTTTAATGAGAATATAAATATTCATGTTCAGTACCAATAAATGGGTAATGAAACCGTCGATCGTGTGTATGATGGACTACCACTTTGCGAACTGATGTTATTCAATCTCCATCCACACTACACAAAACAAGATATTAAATTTGATTTAAAATATTAATAGGATATTTATGATTTTAATATACTTATAAAATCATTAAATCACTTGTAACTTTTTTATTTCTAGTTAATTGGGATACGATAATGTCATTCGTGTGTAAGGTGGACTACTACCATGCGAAGAAATGTTAATCGTTCATCATATACACTTTAAAAGTAAAGTATTAAAGAAATTATTAATGAAAATATATAATATATATGAAATAATATTTATTATATAATGTTAATATATTATTTATATTACTTGTTTTTTCATCTTTCATGAATATTGAAACATCTTTCATGCATAAGTAAAACCTATAATCTCACAGAATGATGTATTTAATTTTCTATCTCTAATTTTTTTGTTTAACTCTAAATACATATATGATAAATATATATTATGTTTATACCATGTTTATTATTCTGGATATTATAAAACCATACTAAATTTAATAGGACCCAAATACCAAATCAAAACATATACAAAAATAACAAATAAGTTATCAATCGAAACATGATTTTAACAAGAAATCTTTAAAAAATAGGTAAAAAATGTCATAATTAAATCGTATAGGTTATTGTATATTGGATTAAGGTTATGTGAAATCTATATAATAAACATATATTTATTATATTGGAGGATCAAACATGTATTAAAGAAGTCGAGACTTAATTTAATGGATCTCCCCCACAGTTTTCTTTTTCTTTGAGATAGATGTCATATTCACCACATATTTCATTTAAGTGGTGTATATAATTACCATATATTTATTATATTATTATTATCCTTAAATGTATGGGTATTAACATATCATTTTTTATCTCACATTCCTGGGATATAGGGTATGAAATATTACTAAAATGTTAAGGGTTGTTTTTCTCAATTTGTCTTCTTTGGGGCACACATTATGTTATGTAGCTATACAACTTTCTTGACATGTATATACAGACCCTTTTAAATCAAACATATTTAATTTATTTATTCTCATGATATTATATGTATAATTTAATTTTATTCTTTCTTGGGGCTTCAAGTTCATTGTTACCAATGTTGTAAAGGTTTTATGTTATAATCTCATCAATTATCTAGAAATTTCTTGATTATGCTTCAAATAATGATATATTATGATACGTCTATAAATAAATAAATTTATATTTCTATGATATTTTTATATCCAAATAATGCATGATTTCATTTTATTTTCCTCTCTTGAGGGATTGATGATACCGAAATAATGTTTTTATAAAAAAATGTTCATTAATTTTCTCTTTGGTCAAAACCCTTTTTCTATGAAATCCATTTTATCTAAAAATGTTATAACATTACCCAAAGGGTTTATTAAATTAATTTTTACCATTTTTCTTTTTATAATAAAACTAAAATAAATATTCATGTATTTTTCAATACATTCCCCAAATTGATTTTATAGAAATTGTGAAAATATTTTTTGTTTTCAAATGTATATCATGAAAAAAAACATGTTGGCTTCATGGCCACTCTATATTTTTAATATTCCGTTATATTATTTCAATGTTATTTTAAATTATAATGATTTTGAAAATGTGTTATAAATATTTATTTTGAAAATTTATTTTCAAAGATGAAATCCTCAAGAAATTTGTTAAAAGATACTTAAATGTTCCTTTTAATTTTTCCAAGGTTATTTCCAATGAAAAATGTTTTCATTAAAAATTGGATATTTTTATAATTCAAAAAAATTATTTCATATTGATAATGAAATTTTTATCATGGGATATTTCAAATTATTCTTAGATAATCTTTTATATTTTTTCAATGTTATTATCAAAGAATAGGATTCATAAAATTATTTATTTTTTAAAACGTGTTTCTCATAGATGAATGTATATTTTCACAAGAATTTTCTAAAAAAAATTTAGATAATAATTTATAATTATCCGTGTTTATTTTAAGATTAATAGATTCTTTATTGTTTTATGTTATTAAAAGGTTTAAGGTTATGTTTTTCATGAAATGTTCCATGTTATTATATTTTGAAAAAAAAGTTACATAAAAAATGACATAATATAATGTTTCTTATAATTTACATGGGATATAATGCAAGGATTATATTCTTATTAACTATGTGAATATTTTATTTATATGATGAAAATATATTTATGAAACCCATTTATCATCCTTGTGTTATACCATAATAATATTAATATGAAACCCACAACTTTTTCAACAGGTTATAATATGATGAAATAATGAAATGAATATGAAACCTATTTCATTTCACCATGATATAATGTGATTAAATGTTCATTAAATCCATTTATATTCATGGGTTATTATATGATAAATGTTTTATGATATTATGGCACTAGAATATATGAGTTTTATTATTTTATGGGAGGTACTTATATCTCTATACAATGCATTGGGAAAATATTGATATATAATTAGATAGATTGGAAAAGAATAAAGAGTTATCCCTATGTAGTAAGGAAATTTTTCGGCTGTGATACTATTCAGAGTGAACCATGACTACAACTATGGTTTTTGGAGTAAAATCAATCAACTTTAATAGACATGGAAGCAATATTGGATTAATATGGAAATGTTTTCTATGCCTCTGTATATGATACAATTCGTTGTCTCATTTCACTTTTACTCCTTCTAAGCTCATGTTATTTGATTTAATAATAATTCATGTCTTATGAATGGCTAATCATTATACCATGACTTAAGATTTTGATCTTTTATATACACATGATGTGTATTGATTGTTTTTCTCAGGTTCTCATACCCTTATTCTGACATTATGATTATATATTTTCCTTTTATACACTTACTATGAATATGAGACAACCCTTTATTATATTCCATGTCCCCAGGTTATGATGATTTGTATTACGTGGGATATATTGATTAAGGGTGTTAGTTGTGAAAAACTAAGTTGGTGATGATGTATAACTCTTATAAACTAAGTTTTTTATCATTATATGTTTTTAATGGAATTATAAATTAATTATTATCATAATATTTTTCTGTATATTAATTAATATTCCTCTAAAAAGATGTAATATATATGTATGAAAATATAGGGTTGTTGTAGTTGGTATTAGATGTATATGAAGGAATATGATCAATGGGAACTCCATGTTTGAGAGATTAATGAAGAATAGAACTCAAACAAAGTCCTTTATGATGAATGGGATTCCACTAGGGATGGTGGTGCCTCCTACTATGGATGAGCAGCCACCCAAGGAGTGCCATGACGAGTATCAATTGTAGTATAAAATAAATAATTCTAGACAACTATAGTCGATATTAGAGAATAAGATTATTTATGATTTAGAAAATAGGATGAGAAAACATTAACGAGAACCCCATTATTATATATAAGGATATGCCTAAAGATATTTTTATTTATTGGGAATATCATTGAATATTGAAGAAGGATAGAGAAAATGGTTTCTAATAAATTACATCCTTGTATAGATATTACAAGTCGATGTGGTTTTGGAATAGTTGTACCTAGGGGTAATAACTCAGAAAAGGGCATGTCAGACATGACTTGTGTGTCACTTGGTAAAAGAAAATGAGCCCTATTGTGCATCTTTTTTTAACACTATCGGTGTATATTCTTTGAAAATTCAAAAAAATTACATCCCATCCAGAATTATTAAAATAATTACCTTTAATAACCGATGTTTGCCTAAGGTGTAACCGATTGAAAAGAAGAAATCAATATTCATACACCCGATAAGTGATTTTTCATTATTACATGGTTTTCCACTATGAATATTATTGTTCAAAAAATTATTTTTTATTTTACTCAATGATGGTACCACAAAAGAAATGTGCAACCATCAAATGTGAAATAAAATGTGTTGATGACAAACTAAATTGGATCATGAATATACTAAAGGATACTGGGATAATATTTTTATCACTTATCAGGATATATGATTAAAAAAAGTCACATTAACAAACTCTTGGACTCATAAAACAAAATAAAGATAGTGTATACTAATAACTCTGGTGGGATAGACTATAAAGGAATGAATATTAATTATATTATTTATCATGAATGTGGGAAGAACACCCCTAGGTAATGTCTCAAATGATTGAGAATATTTTAATATATAAAGAATATGGGAAAATAATAAGGAAATGTTGAGGAATAATAATAATTTTCATTTAATTAAATACATGATAATACTAGTTTCCCTAAGTCATAATCAATGGATGAATGTTTTAAAAGCACCAATAATTGGAATTATTCGAATGGATTCCCTTTGGGGAATGATAATGGATAGAAACAACAAAGTGGTATGAGTAATGTTTATACTGCTATGTTGAAGAGTCCACGAATGTCATATTAATGGTATGAGATCTCCTAACAGTATTTTTTATGTTAAAACATGAGAATCATGACAAAATTTATGTTAATGAATTTAAGTACATGATTGATATTTCATATTATTTGAAATAGGTATTAATGAAAGAGACGATGAATCCAATTTATTGTTATGAGAGTTAAATGGAATGATTGAAGTGTTAGTGTATAAGAATTCATGAATTATGAATCATGAAACATATAAGTATTTATCATTAGAAACTTTTAATTAATGATTTTCAAGAACATTTTTAATGTTAATGATGACCTAGAAATATTATTTAATGGGAGATTTTATTTTATTTTTAAATGATTTAGGAATGATAACCCATTAATATGTTCCAAATGTTGAAAAAATAATTTTTAGTGTGATGATTGATAAGGATAAAGTAAACTCGATATTATTTATGACCACAAAATTTATTAATGATTTATTGAAAATGTGGTATATGTTATCATTTATAGAGTTTATTGTATATTTAGATTTATGTCATATGTTTAATAATATGTGGTTTTATTTAAGGAATGAGTGTATATGCATGTTTTTGTAAAGGTTTTATGGTAATTTTATTAATTTCCATGATTTACAATAATATATGATCGAGGTATTAAAATATCGTTTATTTTACCATTAATATATACATAATGATATTTGGGGAACTAAAGATAAGTTTATTTTTTTGAAATTTAGTAACCTTATTTATAATTTTTTAATTTTTTAATGGCCATATAGTTAGCCATTTATGGATTTTCTTATGTTGAACATTGAATGAGATTGTATATATTAGAATATTAATTCACCATATGATGATTATTCATATTAGATAACCTATGATTACCATTTTTTATTATGTTAAATAGATATATAAGGACCGACATATCATTCTATAATGGATCATGTGACCCATTAATGCTTCAGGGTTAAAAAATTCTTATTAATTTCTAATAGTAGCATATAATGTTTAAATTGATATAATAAAAACCGAAGGATGAAATTTGTTTTATATTATAAATGAGTAATAAGACCTAGGAATATTGGTCCCTTTTTAATTCTTTATCATATCAGAATCATAGACTTTCAATTAGCTCTTCCATCGAAACTCTCTCAAGTTCATGATATGTTCCTTATATCTCTCGAGAAAAATTATATACCCAGAAAAACACATGTAATGAAATTAGAGCTCATTCTTCTAGAGAATGATATGTATTATGAGGGATAAGAAGTTGAGATTCTGGATCATATATGGAATGTTTCATGAAACCTGTCTACTCACTCGGTAAACATTTTGTGGAAAAAACAACCAGTATGACAAAGAAACCAAGAACCCAGATCATTTTAGAGGTAGAATTATGTTCATTAGTTTATGTTGTTGTGATGAATTTTTTATGTATAAATTAATATTAAGGGGTGTATAATTTAACACAAAAATATTTTGGGGGAAAATATTTGAACAATTTTAATTTCTTTGATATCTTCCATTAAATGAAACTCTGAATCTTTAACAAACTGAAAATTATTTTTCATATTATTATTTACACAAGATGATTGTAACATATCCATTAAATGGGGAGGTATGGATATAAATTCACACTTTTAAATTATTAAGTATACTGGTTATATATAAAAATAATATATTTATAAAAATGTACTACATTTTTGGTAAAGTCATTATATTATTTCGAAATACCCTTTTCTCAAAAATGATTTATTATTTGTTTTTGTGATCAAATAATTTTTTTTATTTTATAAAAATTTATATAAAACTTCAACTATATTTTTAATCATATTTTCAAAATGTTAATCGGGTTATTTTTTATAATTCTAAAAAACGACAATATTTTTAATGAATAGTGAAAGCTATTATTTTTATTTAAAAACTACATTTTTATTAAAATAATTTACAAGATAACATTTATTTTCATATTTTTATAAAATAGAAATAAGATAAAATATATTTATTAACCTAATATAACTTATTGGAATCATTTTTATGTAGAATATTTATATAAATATGTTTTAAACATTTGAACATTATCATGTTGGAGAACATCTTTCCTACCGTGAATGGGAGTTTATGATTAAAAAAATTAAATTATTTGAATTGAATTTTGATAAATGTAATAAATAATTTGAATTATAATAATATATAATATATAATATGTTCAGCTTATTTTTTGGGATAATTTAATAGTTGAAACAATAATTTTTTTCCATGACTAAAGTTAAAAGGGGTTTAATAGGGGTTAAAATAAAAAGATAATGAATAATATTATTTGTAATGTTTTCATAAACATATTTGTAGATATTTTTATACCTAATATTCTATTATATTTGATAATGTACATTTTTTGGAGCTTTATAGAATGTGAAAAACACATGTACACTTCATTCGTTTAAAACATTCTATGTGTGTCATCTCCACAACTAATAAAAGGTTACCCACACTCTTCTCCCCTTAGCACTTAAAAAAAATTCCATATCCAAAACCTATAAAAATAATTCCATTACATCCATTAAAACATCACAATGTCACTATTTTCATTACTTACCCCTCTTATGATGTATATAGGTATAAACCGAGATAGGCTCATTGAAGAACAAGTTAAATCCTTAAACTTGAGTTTTTGTTCTAATTACTCTTCCACCCTCATAAAATATTATTTAACTATGTTGATATAATAAAACATCTATCTGATATAAAATTAAATTTTATTATGTTAATTTAATAACCTATATCCATCTTAAATACCATCAAAATGTAAATTAAACCACCAATCACGCGTATCGAGGACTACAACCCTGCAAACTGATTTATTCTATTTCCATCACCACCTCTCATGGCTAGATATTATGATTGATTTAACACATTTATATGATATATATGATATTAATAAACTTCTATAATTATAAAAAACATTTATAAATTATTACATTCCATTCAGTGGGGATACGATAACTTTGTTCCTGTGTACGTCGGACCACCACCTCATGAAGCGGAGTTATTCCTTATTCAAATAAGCATTATATAGAATATAATAATGATTTATTAATTAAAATATTCTTTATATATGAAAAAAAAATTATTAAGGGAATTTTGTTATTTAAACTTCTTTTTTTCATCCATAGAAAAATGGAATAATCATTCATGCATATATATGGCCTACCGTCTCTATGAAAGGTGTATTTAATTTTTTTTCTCTATCTTTTATGGATTAAGATAAATGTATATAAAATATGTCGATAAATTACATTTATATCATGGTTATAATTATATATATTTTGGAACCCTTGTCATTTTAAGAGGATTGAAAATTCTAAATCAAAACATACACACACAAAATTCAGCAGTTATTACCATAAATCTGATTTTAAGAATGAATTATTAATAAAAGTAAATAGAAAGTCATAATTAAATTAATTATGATGTGATAAATATTTCTATTGTTTTTAATATATTTATGAAAAACTTATATTTATTATAATAGAGTTTATAATAAATAAAATGATGTCAATGCTTATGTTAATGGATTCTCTAATCACATTATTTTTCATGTGAGATACATTCCATATTCACCACATGTATAATTTATGTGGTGTATATACATCCAATTAATATATTTTTTGAATATAATTATGATTTTTTGGATTTACATATCTAGTTTATTATCTATAATTCATCGGTTTTACCGTAGAAAAGATTACTAAAGTTGTAAGGTATTTTTGTCTCAATTTATCTTTTTTAGGAAAAATGTTATGTAATGAAAATATATTTTTTATGATATGTCACTAAAGAAAAACAAACTATTAAAGGCTGGTTTTTTTAATATAGAAGTGGTTTAAACTGCCACTAAATTACAAGTCCGGAATCGTTTAACAGTAGTTATATCTGTCTCGGGGCGGTTTAAATTAATCGTCGTTGTTGCCTCATTTCACTGTGGTTTGGGTTTTTTTAGCAGTTGTTTTACGGATGAAGGATCTCTTTTATTTACGGTAGTTATAACCATCGTGAATAAAAAACAGCCGCTCGCCTGAAAAGTGTCACTGAAATAATCAAAACTTCCATGTAATACTCGCGAATGGTGGGACACTCTAGCAAATGTTTTAACTTCCACTACGAGAAAAATATATAAATTTAGCAACGGTTAAATTTACCGCTAAAATTTTACCAGTTTCATTTAGAGGCGGTTAAAACCGCCGGTAAAAGATGGTCCGATAAACAAAACAGAAGCTCTGCATCCCCTGCACCAGTTCCCTAAAAATGAAACCATTATAGGAATACGAATAGTCTAATATAATACATACTATTCAATATGAAAAGAGATTCTTAAATAAGAACAATCAAATCCATCATTTAGTAAAGGAATGCAGATAAACATATCACATGGCCATTAGGCATGTAAAAAATATTATAAACAAGAATGTATGTAATATTTTATGAAAACAATGCCAAGCCTAGGTTCAACCTATTCAATCCATACCAGTTCCAACCTTGACATAACAATTCATATCAACATACAACCCACTTGTAATATATGATGAATTGTGTTTGATATTCATAATTTACGGTCATTATATCATATCATTATTCTTATATTATGCTTTCATATAATTATCAATTTATATCTCTTGTGTTTACCCTTAATGAACATATTACTTGACACATTCTAGTTTTTCCCTAACTACTATGTTATAAAGAACTAATACCCATCCTGTGAATTAGAATGACATGATCAATCAAATACATTTTCACATAAAAATAATTTGATTTTTTTCCAAAATTAATTCTTTGAAAATAAGTGCATACAAGAATGGACTTATATTCTATGAAAGTGAGTACTAGTAATGCATAGTGTAAAAATAGTGAATACAATAGATATGTCAGAATTAATTTCTATATAAGTGAAAACTAGTAATGTATACTAGAAAATAATCACATATAAGAATATGTATATTGGAAAAAATAAAATTAACAATATATATAGAGAATGAAAAGTGATTCCATGTATAAGAATAAATCACATCCTTTAGTAATATAAATAAAAAATTTACAAAGAGAAACTACAAACACAAACTCATGTATGCACATATGTTACGAAGCTAATTTTGACTTATTGTATCATTATTAATTATTCATCATTATCATGGCTCTACCTCTATTATTAGAATGTAGGAAATGATTTGTTTGGTAACTCAAAAATAGGGATTCCCATGACTAGATTTAGATTCTATGAGCCTTGTTGGCATGTAAATTTTTCCAATTTCTTCATTATGCTCCCGATAGAATCATTTAATTAAGTCTATCATCACACCCAACCCATGATGATCGAGTCTAGGGATATCTACAACATGAAAAAAAATATTATGGAATGAGAAGCAGCTACATCAAAAAATTTAGATTCTAAAGTGGAAGCTACCAAAATAGTACATCTCACTATGGAAGGTACAACACTCTGTTCCTCACATATTAGTATCATATTATACAATTATACTGATCTGTGGACCAAATATATATCCTAGATACCGTGATATGGTCCTCTATTCTAGTGATGTAAGTCTTTGTCTAGATGCTTTGACCATGACCACTGCTTCAGATAGATCGATTGGACAAACAATATCTCCCTTCCTAACATGAAGCTAATTTCCCTACTAATAAATGTGGAATTATTGTAGACACTCATTCACTATATAATATAGGAAAAGATCTACAAAAATCATGTAGATGGCTCATCCGACTTCAGTCTTGACACTCATCTTGATTACTATCACATAGTCTTCCCATGTATCCCTGCCTCCCACACCAATGATAGAAAATATAATTACGAACACCAATTCTCTAGAAATTACTCCCTTAATGATAGGTCGCAAAGTGTCACTTCCGTCCATTAAACGCTTTTTTATTTGGTCAACAAACTGAACTACACTAATTTCTTCCCAAACCTTACCTCATGTTATGTTATGTAATAAGAACCTCATTTATTTTTGATATAGTGGACAACAAAAATACATTCACCTATGATCAAAAAACGTGATTGTGCCCAAACACGAATTATATCACCCTATATAGATCATCAATAAGACAAATATGCACAAAACCTAAAATCTCGTAAAGTTAGTAAAACACTCTATAACAATCATAGAACCATACTCTAAATTCTTAAAATCTTTCGCCCTTTCAGTCTTAAAATTCTATGGAAAAAATAATCATAAAAATGAATCATAAAAAATGAATTATCAAAATAATGAATCAACATATGTGGTGCATACCACATTTGAAAAATCAAGACATGAAAGGAAACATTAGAAATTAACAAAATGAATTAAAGGAAACTATATTCCACACATGATACATATAAAAACCAATCGTTCCCATATTTTTACAACACATCAACAATACAACTACTCACATTCTGATGATTAACATGTATCGTCACACTCTCCACCTCCATCCCCACATTCTGTTGTCACCTGCAAGAACATTATATTGAAAATTAAATATTGTTGAATATTTATATTTAAATTTAAAAAGAATAAAAAATTTAAAACTAAATGATTTTTTTTTTGATTTACCTGCTTACCACCAGCCAGTGCACTACAACTGGGGGCATATCTGCTCATATGAAGATATATATCAGTCACCTCTTTCTGCAAAGTGAATATCTGAGCCACCTAGTCTTGAACTGTGGTTCATTGAGAAGCAATATCCCTTTGAGCGTCTTCGGGTATAGACTTAATATAATAAAAAGTAGTTACATCATGAATCTCTGGTGGCCTTCCAAACACCTCTGATGGTATGGGTCCAAAACCCATCCTGCACACTCTACCAGGAAGCTCCTTCCCATGGACTTTATCAATAGGGTCATCCTGGGATACTGAGTAGGACTGCCCAGGATTGGAATCCCGTAGTTCATTAATTTTTATCTATAAATAAAATATCAATTTATATTATCACAGTAAAAACTGATAATAAGTAATTATAATAAAATATTAACCTCATACCCCAACTTCTTTTTGAGGATCATTAACTAGACATCCATCTGATTTTTTGTGAACATCAATCCACACTTCAGTTATGGATACTTCATGCCACAAACACTATGAATCCATTAAGCAATGATAAATGAAAAATTTAATATGATAAATATATAATATTTTCATATAAATATTTAATCTAATGAAAAGATTACCAGAGTCATTTGACTTCTAGAAATTATTTTTGACCCTATAGTGTGAGGGATGACTTCCTTAGCCCGGTTTGATGCATTCTGTCTTGAGAAGTCCTAAAATAAATAAAATTCAATTTGATAGTAATGTATTCAATGTCATATCCTCTTCATATACATGTATAAATGTAAAATGAGGATAATATAATAATATATATTTCAATACCCTCCACTTCTCATGACGATGTCTGTCAACAAAAACATCCCACGGTTTATTTGGTACCTTACTGGGTAGATTCTCATACATTTGTCTCATGGTCAATGAATTATCATTCACATCGCACAAAAATCTCCATTTTATGTCTTTCCATTTCTTACCATGATTTTTCAACATCCACTTTCGTGCAATCACATTAGCAACACTAAAGTGGAAGAACATCTATATAACAAAATTCATTTTGAACATAATAGTAACATGACATTCAATTAAACAATTATGTAATAAAATTACCTTTATCTGGGAATCATAAACTTCATATTTCAAACTTGGAGGCATATGTCTACAATCATCATATGAAATAGGTAGGGAAATGAGATCTGCTGCTAGTTGGCCTAGATTCTGGCCAAGTAACCCCGCGACGTCATCCATAGGGACCTCAAATGAATCAAATGGAATTAATATCTTCTCTCCATTCATATTCCAAACATCTGAACTTTTTATGTTTTTCTCCACAGTTTCATTTTTTTCATCATCAGTGAGCAAACAATTAGTATAAACAAAATTCAATAAATTAATTTATATTAAAAAATTTACTTATGGCAGTAGCCCTCTAGTATGCCTGTGATAAACTGGAAGGGGTGTGACACTATCCCAATACTGAGGCTCATGAAGGGAGATTCGATGACTCAACCTCTAATGGGACACCTATAGATTGTGTAAGAGATGGTGCAGGGGGAGATGGTGTAGGTGTGTTGGCAGCTGGTGGCTCAAATTCCATGGGGAGGGAGACAGATAGATCGTCATCTGTCGTAGTAGTATATGAATTAGTCTACCGCTTCCTCCTTGGCATTACTATCATTTAATAAAATAAAATTAAGTTGAGAATATATATTTCAAAAAATTTATTCAGAAAAAAAATAAAAAAATGATAATAGATGCCCAGTACTAACAAACAAAATATTTATAACAATGATAATTTATGACTACACAAATAAAATAAGTGGTTTCTGAATGAATAAATAATTTTACATAAAATCATTTTCCCTTTCAATCATGTCGATTTCCTGCTCCGTTACTTCATCCACATCATTCATCCTTGCTAGAAAAATATTTTCAATATCATGAACATTGCATTATTTGTAATTCAACATAGACATATAATATGGTACAACATCCGCAGAAAAGAAAGCTTTTTATATTTCAAACACCCACTATACAACTCATGATTTCCATAATCAAATAAATCATGAAATGAATTTTCTTTAGTGATGTTTTCTCTTACATTTGGCTCAATAGAATCAAAGGGAGGATCCAATGATATATTACAATCTTGATCTAGTTCTTTTATAGTCTCAAAAAAATAAATTCTCTCGTTTCTATTTTTTGAAGCCTCATATAGTTGTTCTAATATGTTTTGATTTTGATGGTGGTCTCTTGCAGTGATGAATACATCATTTATAAGATTTTCCATTTTCGATGAAGTTGGGATGTCATTCTGTGGATTGACATCAATTCTCAACCTTTGTATAACATTCGATTCTCCATGCCAAATACAACGAAAATATTGACTAGGGAATTGCTTCAATATTAAATGTTCATAAAGTTTATCTCTCTTCAACCATCTTCTAAATTTACATTTAGGGCATAGACGTCGTATTCTCCCTTCAACAGATCGATTAGAAATTAGATAATCTAAAAACTTATTCAAACCCTTATTATATTGAAGTGCGTTCATCGATAATGTGATCAAACTTTTATACATGTATATCACAATGTGCCTACACAATATCATAAAAACATAAAAAACATTACTATTACAAAATAGGTAAAAAGATTCATATATACTAGTTGAAAAAATATATAAATATGTTACAGAAGGTTTTCCTATATCAATACAAATGGTAAATCACCCAATACTGGTGTCATCTGAAGTAGTACAACCACAAAGGATTAGAATTAAATTGGGAGATTAGGGTGAGTGAACAAAGTCTAACCACATTACACAACTAAAAAAAGATGGTGGTTCCCCTCTCCAATTAAATTAAATAATTCTTCACATTTTTTAGAGTGGACCATAATTTATGGGGAGATATGTTCCATGGGGTGGATGTGCTAATAATGTACATGTTATTCATTTAAAGGAAGATCCAATTAAATTCAAAAAATACATGAAATAAGGGATGAAATAATTATTTTATGTCACATTTGATATAAAATATGATCAAAACTTTTCATGTATGATCATGACTCAGCATGTGGTGTTATGAAACAATTTTTTTCTTCAAAACATGATCTATAAGTTTCATGCTGAAGTAAAGTCACTTATTGAATCTAGAATTAAATAAAAAATGGATTATTCTAGAATAAAAAGAGGTTTCCAAGCCTTAACTAAGAGAATAAATGATTTCATATTGAATTTGGTTTATAACATGGGATATAAAGAACTGAATTTAGTTGAATTAGACCACTAATAAGGAAGAGGTACCATCCATACCATCTCGTAATAATGTTTGTAAATATTTTTTTTAGAAGGGAGTTGGTAGAAAAAAAAATTATGTACAAGTATATATTTTGACATGTTTTATGTAATATTCCACCTTAGATAAGGAGGATAAGAAAATTAAGGAATTCGGTTTCCCTTAAAAATCTAAACAAATTATAAACAAGACCTGTGCCATTATTCAAATGAAATAAGATGATAATGGTTTGTGGATCAATGTTGGTGTTGCGACAAATTCATTTATTGTGATTGAGATTATTAGTATAGACCGTTAAATGAAAAATTAGAAAGGAATCCAATTCTAAGGGATAAAAATATTGATATGAAGAATAAAAAACTATTGGTTAATAGAAACATGTATACGTAAAAATAATTGGATATTTTGAAAAAGTATATTATGTATGAAGAAGTAGTATTCATAGGATTGTTCCACGTTCATATCAACCTATATATTACTCAAATAAGAAAATAGGGCCACATAAGTTACTGAATAAATAAAAATAATCCTTAGGAAAAAGTGAAATAATATTGTAATGAAAAACCTCCAAAGAATATTTTACATAGGGAAGGTAAGAGGCCTTGGAATCTAACTTTGAGAAGTTTATGAAAGGTTCAACATCTAAATGAAATAATAAAAATGAGGGAAGTTAGAAGTATCTATGTGGAAAGTTCAAACATTCTACCAAGGAAAAAACTGGCATGTTAGTTATATAGATGAAGTTATAAAGAAAATATAGAATATAAAATAAGTATAAGAAAATTATAGTCAAAAAGTAAAAGAATAGATTCCACATAAGGATAACATAGTTCAATGTGTGTGGTGAAACATGGATGGAGAGACTCCTAGATATTGTTATAAAATAATTCCATATCACAAACTATGTATAGATATAAAACCTCATATAATACTAATTTTTATTGAACCAACATGGGTCCCAAAGAGTTTTTCTGATCACCATGAGAATGCGACAAGCTCCTGGGTATCAACACACATAACCATGAGAGTGATTTCACACTAAATAAACAAGACAATGTCTCTTATATATAACAAGATAAATATATTCAATCATATTACATCATGGATGAAAAATTACATGACCATGAGATATAAATAAACCAATCCAGAAACATTTGAGATGTCATATTCGACCATAGGATTGAGTTAGATGAAAACCATTGCCTCATTTTGAATTCAGTGGATAAGTATAGTAACATTTTAGATGTCATATTAAACAATATTTGTGAAATTCTCAATGTATTGTCATACATTCCCTTTTGAGTGATCCAAAAAGACATATTTGAATTAACCCAACAAGTTATTTTGAAGTGGATAAATGTAAACCGACCTTGTGGATTGGTTATCTGGTGCTTTTCTACCCCAGGATAATTTCGCCTTTTACACTTATTTCCACTACCAGAGTTTCCACCAATGCTCATGTGGAAAAAGGTGTTCTCTCCAATAATATTCCTTAAAATGTACACCTTTTCTATCATCATGTTATTCTCAATCTCATTGAAATTATCAATAAAAAACATGAAAACCTTAGAGTGATTATTAGGTCACAGAACCAACTCAAACACACATGATTTGATAGATTAACTAGATCCTAGTTCTAGTACAAAGTGAGGAAGGTAAGTAAATTGGTGTCTATATTACATACCTGAGATATATCCATGATTAAGATAAAAAATATATTTTTTTAATACTTTAAAGGTATATAGGTAGAATGTTTTGTTAAAAAATCCTCAAATCCGTCTGAGGTAAGGTATTAATAATCCTTAACATAGATAAATCAGTCTCACCATTTTCATGATAGTCCTTTGAGTATGCAAACTACTATATATAATTTAGTACCATCTGTAGTTCCAAGAAAATCTATGATCTTATTTATCCATCCAATCCATGACACTGAATCATCAGGACCCAAGTCACCCTATAATATTTTCAGGATTTTCCTTTGAAATTCCAATGATTGATCAATATATTGTGGTTCCTTATAACAATTATTTCTTTTCCACTACCCAAAAATATTTCACCATTCTTATTAAAAGTTACTAATTTTCTTATGGTTTATGTGGAACCAAATTTCTAGTATCACACTCCTGCTAATTTATAGGTCTTCTAACCAGTGGTATTTTTTTTCTATATCCATAGTCGATTTTATTAAAATCATTACTTAGTCACCACTGAAAACTTTAGTTAAAGGTTTTACAGTGTGCAAGAATACACAAGAAAAATCAAAATGGGAAATTTTCAAACTAACAACCCATGATATATCATGTTAATGATGTATTTATGGTGGTAAGCCTCTTTGATAATGTTGATACACAACTCTTATTGGACAAACACATGATGATGAGATGAAAACACTCCTAGAAGTGTTTTAAAACACTTTTAATACTCATCCATCCTAGGTAACATAAATATTATTATAAAGTGGTTATATATAAAATTTTATACCCTATATTTCAAGTCCTAAAACATCTTATATCAATAAATAAATTGTTATCAAATAGATCATACCAAACTAATATCATTTTTAATATCACAACCGCAATCTATCACCTTAGATAATATTGGAATTCCACTAACATTAGGTACATTCTAGAAACACTAATGGTTGGAAATATACACCTAGGGTTAAGAATATTACTATGGGATTATTTACCTGTAAAAAAATAACCTTCAGTATTATAACAATAATGGTAAAATATAAATATGATGCATGAGAAAGGAAAACAAAACAATAATAATATAAAATAATAATAATAATCATAGATTCAATAAATAAATATCATCATGTAAATCTATATGAAAAAAGACATTAAATGGTAGAATATGGAGCCAAACATGGAACTACACCAAGATACAAACTACTACAATCTCTAATATATTATATATATCACTAATAACCACAAAATAAAGGTTCTCCTTTATATAATTAATAGGTCTTCCCTTAAAATATACCATTTCACACTTCATATGCATCAATATGCATATGTGGGGTGTGAGTATGTACACCCAGTAGATAGTCAACCAAAGGCTTCCTACACATGATACTATAATAAAAACCAGTTATATCACATTTTATATCAAATAAAAGTGAGTTAAAAACTAGTGAATAAGGTATATATAACCAGTGAAAAAACTCACACTATATCACACATCTAGATTATGAAATCACACACCCATAAAATACACTAAAACATCCCCTCTTGGAGCTATTTAACTAAAGTAGTGTTTCCCGAATCTAAGTAGGACGAAATAAATACCCCCAAAATCAGGATTAGAAAGCCATACCCTTGACCCTAGTCAACACATGGTGGAAAAATCTATGTTCCTAATTAAACAGAATTGGAATCCAAATCCAATCCAACAAAGGTGAATATTTATGAATCATGAATGAATAATAAAATCATCCAAGACATGTTTATACATACAAAAGGGATGCATATTTCCATAACCCTATGAATTAAAGGATAAAAATATAAAAAACAATACCTACGACTACGGAAACCACCGAAGACAGGGGAGGGGAGCCGACCTACGGAAGGTACTCGATGGGGCTGGGGGAGGAGGCGGTGTCGTGGATGTCGGGGGGAGAAGGGGGGTCAGCAGCGATGAGGGGTGAGATCACCAGCAGTATGAGAGGGGAGTGGAGCTAGGGTTGGGGATCAACGGGGGAGAAGCATCGGTGGTGTCGATAAAGAGGGTCAGCTCAAGTGGGGGGGAGTGTCACCACTATAAAAACTAAATGGGTTTCGCATAGGTTTTTAATAAACCACCGCTAAACCATTTTACCAAAAATTATAGTGGCAGTTTTGTAAACCATCTCTAAAAGAATGATTCTAAAGTAAATTTATGTGTTTAGTGTGTATATAAATATAATTTTATATTTAATATAATGAATTTATTTGTTATAATTATATTCTATGTTAACATAATTTTATTCTATCGTCGGGCTTACAAATCAAATTTACCAATGTAGCAAGGGTTTTATGTGATAATTACATTGTTTATTGATATTGTACATGATTATACATATAATAATGAAATCATAGGATCTATATCTCAAGAAACACATGTATTTCTTAACCTTAACATATTTCTCAGGAATTCATATTTTCCACACAGATTCTTATACTTAATGATTTAATATACGAAAGATAATGTTTTTATGGAAAATCTTCCTTAATTATATCTTCAGTTGAAATCACATCATATTCTATATCTTTTTTTTCTAAAAATGATCCGAAATATATTTTAGAATTACCCAAAGGATTTATTAATTAAATTTTGTACCAATCTTTAAATTTTTTTTCAAAACAATTAAAGGTAATCATCATGTTACCTTAAAAAAACACCCATTTTGATTTTATTGAAAATTTGAAAAGAATCAATGTTTTACCATTTTCACATGAATTATTGTTTCCACAATCATGTATGTTCACTGTTTTAAATATACCATTATAATTACCCATATTTATTATCATTGAATTTTTTTTTCAATTTTTTTTAAATTTTTAATTTTAAAAAGTTATTTTCAAATTTGATAGGATATTTTCCACTTGAGATGTTTTAAATGATCATAAATTTTTTGTTGTTACTCCCCAAGATTTCATAGTACATTATTTCTTCAAAGTAATTCAATAAATTGTGATACCCGCAACACTGAGTTAGAGCACCTCACGACATACCAAACTAGTTGTTCAAAAGAGGTTATGAATAGTATTATCTTAATTTTGAATTTAGTATATTACATATAGATTTTAAAATCCCTATTATGTGTTTCTTAGAAATAATATAAGTTCAAATTCATTTTTTCAGATAAAGGAAGTATTTTTCATAAAATGAAATTTGACAACCTTTTAATGGAGAACCATTTTTAAATCCAATATTTGACACTTTTATATCTTTAATTTGACCATATAAACTTATTATTCAGAATAAGGACATATATATTATGTTTTGATAAATTTTTTGTGTTTTTCTGATAAAATTCATATTTGGGTGAATAGTGAATGTTACTAAATATTAATGAAAAAGAACTTTTTTAGTCCAAATAATTTATATTTTAAATTTATAAATTTTAATGGTTTGGAACTATTATTAGATTATCTTTTTATCATTTTATACAATGTAGTTAATTATAATTAATTTCACATTTAAATTTGACATGAACACATGTCAATCTTTTGATAGTTTTTACTTTAAAAAACATGCTTTTTGGTTTTGACAACAATAATTAATTTTAAATTAATAAATGGAACTTATATGTTTTTAATTTGGTAAAAATAGGATTAATTTTTGAATTCATAATATCAAAATTTTCTTAGGGTGAATTTTTGGTATTTTTCTGAAAACATTCCATTTTTTATGAATAGTGAAAAACACTGCGTTATTATTTAAAACTGACTATTTATTTAAATTATTATTTATTTAATTTAAACTTATTTTAATAAAAAAAGATATATAATACCTATATAATTTCAATTTATTTAATTGGAGTCATTTTATAAATAAATTTTTTGTATTAAATTTTATTGAACTATTTAAAGCTTTTTTAACCCACCTTCTAGAAGCATTTGAAAATTTTCATAAAACATAATTTTACCACTTTTGTGAGTTGAATTTCAAATATCCGATATACAAGATTTACATCCATAAGTAAAATTTGGTTCAATAAGATGAAAATATTTTTTGTAAATTTTAACTGTTGACTTTTATTTACGATGGTTAAAAGTGAGTAGGATAATTGAGGGTAAAAATTATATTATAATTACTCTGACACATGTCCTAATACTATTTGATGAGTTTAATTCTACAAAAAATACTTAAGAACAAAATATGATCCTTTTTGGTCCACATGGATTTGATTTGGTCATTTATTATTATTTTATTTAAAGAAGAGTTAAAAGTGCTCAATTCAAAGTCTAATAACTAAAATATTTTTAATATACGGTTAAAAGCAATATAAATTATACTATAAATATTAATTAGAAATATAAAAATATTTTCTACATATTTATTGGTAATTTATAAATTTTATACATTAAATAATTTAGTTTATTTATGACACAAAGATGACCCAGTAATTTCCTTATATATGAAATATTAAAATAATTGATATCATAAAAATCCAAATAAATGTACATTGAGGCATATAATGAATTAATATAATTTAATAGGTTAATATTAAATGTTAGATTTGATTAGATAAATTTTTTTCTAATTGATAATGTTGTTATGACTTTCAAAAAAAAACTACCAAATAGTGTCACAATTTACATTAATTAATTTTTTAAACAAATACTATATTATTGGTTGAAATTATATTCCAAAAATACTAAAGTTTGGAAGGGGGGATTAAATAATATTATATATGACTTTGATTAATCAATTTAGGTTTTCTTGTAAGTTTTGAGTAAGTTTATTAACCATATAGATTAATAATACAAAAAGACACGGTGAAAGTTAAACTATATAACTAAGAGTTAAATCTCTAAAATAAGGTTTAAATGGAAACCTATACATCTGTAACACCTATTGGATGATATGAATTAGACCCATAACCATCTAATTATTCAAATAAATTCATTTAGAGACATTATAAACCAAATATGATTTTATAATAAATTAATATTTTAATCTTTTCCTAAAGTGACCCTCACCCATCTTAAAAAAGAGAACATCACCTTATCTCAAAATCCCACCCCAAAAGACATTTGGATCATCCAAAACCCTCCCAAATATCCTCCCAACTACCCTAAAATCAAATTAGAGTACTTAATTTTATCATAAATCCAACCTAAAGAGCCCTTTTTATCAATTCAAATGGAAACACATGAGGAAGAGGTAATAATTTCACCACCCTCTTTCAAGTTATTTTCTACTTCCACTTCTTCATCCATTGTTGTTTACATAAAAAAATAATAACTTCAGTACCTCGTACACATTGTAATGTTATTATGAAAATATTTCAACCATATTCATTATTCAATCTATCCAATAAAATATAATGTCATCATACATGCGTTTGTACGGTTTACCGTCTCCACGTCATGGTGTAGTTTGATATTCAAACACTTCATTACTTTTCATGGGTATAATAATCAGTATAACTAATTTATATAATTATAATAACATGTTAATGATTCTGTATATATTATATACTATCCAATTATGTATGATTTCACCATCAATAAAATGATATTTTTTCTCGTGCGTATGTACGGATTACCGTCTCCACAAACTCGATGAGATTCATTTCCCATTGTAACCATTCAAAAATAATTTTCAATTAGTCATTATAAATAATATTTAAGAACTTAATATAATTATAGATATAAATCAAATACATCCTATCCATAACAATCATGTCTTACGTAACCATGCATATAAAGGAAAACAGATATGTCAACACCTGAAACGATGATACTAATAAAATATTATTAACAAAGTAATATTTGAAGATCATAAATGACTTCATATTTATGTATAAGATTCTTGAATATTTTAACAACTATGATTAAAGTATTTTAAAAGAGGTTAACATATCATGGACCAGGGAAAAGTACAAGGTAAGGGTTAATTCTACAATCTTATCATTATATGAGGTTGTTTTTTCATTAGTATCTACTGGGACCTCTTCATCATCCAAATCTATGTTTCAAAATAATATTTTCAAAAGGAATATTTTAAGGTTTTATGGAAGGGACACTTTAACTAGAACATAATTTTAAATTGTTTAAATACTTATTCTCCAAAATCATTCTCATTAATGTCCATGTTTTCAAAATGGGTTTTAAAGATTTATTTATATAGACATAAATGTTTTTAAAATGATAATTCCTTTAAAAATGTTTCAAAGGGATATTGGACATTGTGATTAAAAAATTCCTTCAAATTACTTCATTTCTAAATTGTGTGACTTTTAAATATTTTCATAATAAAGGTATATTTATCTCAATGACTTTTTCAAATCATTTTCATCTATGTCAATATCCGTTGATGGATTTTGAACTCGTTTGAAGTTGATTTATTATGATACAAATATTCTATATTGTATTGATGGTTTTGTGATATTTTTTATTATGGATGTCTAATTTTTATACCATTCAATGTTTATGAATAAAGTATTGATGTTTTGTATCCTAGTTTAAATTCGAATATTTATGTTATCTTTAAACCTTTTTATATAAGGAATGCATTGGACTAAGTAAGTGATATGTGGGGACTGCTATATCTCATCAATGTATCAGTAGGCCTCATGAGAAAAACTTGTGTCTTAGCACAAGGCCTTGACAAAATATTTTTTTTATTCTTGGAACGAGGTCTTGATTATGTGGGTTTAAAGTCTAGAATTATGCATTCCATTATTCTGAAATTGGATATTGTTATTACATGTGATTATTCAACTAGTAGAATATCATGTGAATAAGTAAATGCAATTAATTGATTTATATTTTTCATATTATTCTGAAGATTAAGTTTAAAATGATTTTATTTTAGTCATATATGTTTCCTTAAATGTATATTCTTATTTATAAATGTTTATGCTATATTTTTATCCTTACTGAGCATCTGATATCATCCTTTTCTTATGTTTTATTTTCCCATGAATCCAAGAAGTGTATTATGATTGATAATCAGGGTTAAGAAAGGGGATTTATGGTGTTCTCAAAGGATCATTAATTTTGTGTTTTATTTTCTAAATTTTAATGTGAAATTTATGTAAGTAATCTATTTTTCAAGACAATTAAACTGATATGACTTTACGGACGTGATTTATTGTAATCATTCCAATGTATTAAAATAATGAATCGACTCTGGGTTTCTAGGGTCATGGTGTTACAGTTGGTATCAGAGGATATTTAGAAACATTCTTGGAAATATTTTTAAGTAAACTCTGATTAGAAAAAATTAACCTAATATACACTTTCAGGATTATTATATAATAATATCCATGAATTTTTTAATCTAGAGATTTTTTTTTCAATTAAATACATCCCTGTTTGGATATTAGTAGGTAGAGGCGGCTCTGGCATAGATGTACCTTGGAGAAAATAATCTGTAAAAGAGTTTCAGGCTTGACCTAGGGTGTCTTGGAACACGACAACAGGCCTTGTTGCTCTCTTGGATATGACACTCCCAAGGGATATGTTTAGGATAATTCACATTTTCATTACATTCCATTATGAAGTATTTATGAGTAAATACTTCCTCAAAGAAAACATTTTGTGATTATAGATTATTTTCATAATCTTTTCAGTTTACGTTACATATTTTACATGTTTGGAATTATTCATTATGATTCATAAACTAACCTAGTGTATTCCATTGTTTAGAAATGTCTCCAAGTAGAAATAATGAGTATTTAGGAAACACACATGATCAAAAGATTAAGAAGGATCATATCTTTCATGCTACAAAGAAAAATTTTAAAAGGGAAATAGTCTCCCACATATTCTCATCATATGAAGAAATAATATCATGTGTTAATAATATAAGTAAAGAATTATTTGAGTTCTATGGAATTGAAGGGAAATAAGAGAAGAAAAATATGGAAGAGAGAAATATGGATAAATAGAAGAGGAGAACGAAGGATTTTCCTATATGTGATAATTGTGGAAAGAATCACGATGGTAATTGCTAGAAGGGAATGTGATTTTTTTATAAGTGGAGAGAAATAGGACACCATGTACATGATTTCAATGGTAAGAAAATGGTTACAAATGAACAATGCTTCATCTGCAAGGAGTTGGGACACCACGCGAATCAATGTCCAATTCATCAGAGTAAACCCCAAATTATACTATTGGATAATTGTAACATACCAGGTAAATGAAGAATAAATATTTTTCATATTTATTAATATTTACGAATTAAATAATAATTTTACTTTAAAGGGGTTTCTATGTTCGATTGCGTACTCAATACGAAACGATGAGTTTCTTTGAAAACATACGTTGCACAGTACTAATATAATAATATTATTTTAAATGGTAGTTAACATGTAGTCATTGTATTGGCGGGAATGGATAAAAATAACTAAAATATGATTATATATATTTTTTAAATGTTTTTACATTTATCCAATAAAAGATAAAGGCTTAAAATATGGAAAGAATTCAATTTTAGGCATTTATACCCTAATTTTCACTAAAGGTTCACTTATCACCTTTTGATGGCGAACCGTCATTAAATATAGTTTTGATCACTCTTATAAATTATAATGGACCAAATATAACTCTTTTTTAGAATCGGGACATCAAAATTTACATTGTGTAAATTTTTGGTACTTTTCCGATAAAGTTCATTTTTTTAATGAATACTGTAAAATGTTGTATTTTAATTCAAAACCTCTTTTTAATCTAATTTATTAAGATGATTATATGATATTTTGAATTTTTTTTAAGTTCAATTAGAATATATTTTTACCATTTAATCCAATAGTGGTCGTTGGAATTAATTTCACTTTGAAATCGGATTTAAACTAGTGTCAATCTTTTGATACTTATTGTTTCATAAAAACACGCTATTTGTCATTACAACGGGAATTAATTATTAAATTAATAAATGTGACTTATATGTTTCGAATTTTGTAAAATAGGCTTCCTTTTTGAATTCAGAATATCAAATATAGATTAGGGTAAATTTTTGGTATTTTTCTGAAAAACTTCAATTTTTGATGAATAGTGAATCCACTAAGTGGTACTTATAAAAAACTGATTTTTCTTTTAAATGAAATTTTATCACTTTTTTGTTTTGAATTTCAAAAATCCGACATACATGGTTATCATTAAGAAGTAAAATGATGTTCAATGGGATTAAAATAATTTTTTGGAGCATAGTAACTTATTAAGTTTTTAATCGCGATTAGAGGTAATTAGTGTAGTTTAAGGTAAAAATAATGTTTTAATAATGTGAAATGAGCTTGACACATGTACTACCCTCATTGGATGTTTCATGGACGACCAAGAAAATCCATGAGTCAACTTTGTGACCCCATGGAACGACTTTTTTTGGAAAATGACATAAATAACTTTTTATTTAATGAAAAGATGAAAATGACACAAACATGAGATGTTTTACTAAAAGAAATTTTACATGGGGTTATACAAGTAAGATTTTTGACTATAAATATTCATTAGAAAGATAAAAAGATTTCGTACATCATTATAGTTTTTTATAATTTTTAGACATTAAATATATTAAGTTATTTATGACATCATGATGATGCAGTGATTACCTCATTAATAAAGGATTTAAATATAATGAAAAGATAATGTAAAATCTATGACCTACACTTTTCCAAAACCTATTGGATAGGTATATTTATAACCCTTATCACCTTACCCTCTAATTATATCAATGGGGGACCCTTTTAATCCGAATCTCATTTTAAAATAAAGTAACATTTCTTTACATTCCAAGAGTTCCCCTCCTCTCCTCTTATAAAAGGCCCCCACCTCTACCTTCTTACCCACACTCCCAAATCCTTTGTCTCGGCCAACCCCTACCCATTTTGTCTCTCCACATCCCTATATTACTCCTTGAGGCCTCACTTTGGGCAGAATTCATCCCAAGGAATCCTTCGAGCTCAAACCAAAGGGAGTTACCCGATTTTAAAGTAATGTATTCACTTGAGTCCTTTTGTTTTATTTTGCTTATCCAACCCCCCTAAAATCTTTTTATTAATTTATTTTGTAACAAATCTAGTATAATCAATATACTAGGATGTTGTTATAAAAATGATTCGATCTAAACTTACACAAACCTACATCTAATGGATAAAGAACATACTGTTTCCGTGGATGGCGAATTTCGGCCTCCCGAAATGATGATTGTTCCACATTATTTTAACACCTTCAAAGGTGGCCATTAAGATGAAACTATATTTATATATGATATATAATAATTTTATGTTTTCCTTAAGATTCTGTATTTTTAATTTTTGTCATACCTTTATGGTTTCCATTATGGGTAAACGTGATATCTTCATTTAAGGAAGTGCGGACTACCGCCCCCTCAAAGTGATGTGATTCGTTAATGCCATATGTGGGACGTGTAAAGGATTGATTTAAAGTTATTATATATGATTTTATACTGGATTTATATTATAACTCTATATCATTATTATTCCATTCCATAAAAATATGAAATAGAAATGAACGTAGAGTTCATGCGTACGTACGACTTACCGTCTCCATGAACGGTGCATTTCATTTCTTATCCCCAAATGTAATGTACTATTATAAGTACATGTATATAATGGATATATATGATGAATGATACATCTAAATGATGACTATAATTTTTGAATTAAAATATACATACCTCTCATTTAGTTTTAATTCCATTAATATGACAATGAAATGAAAGTAGCGTTCATGCGTACGTACGGCTTACCGTCTCCATGAACGGTGAATTTTATTTCTTACCTCTAAACGATTATGTAATATTATAAATACATGTATATGCTAGATATATATGATATATATGATATCCAAATCAGGAATGTCATTCTGGATATAAAGAACCTTTGACCACATGAACAACATGTAATTGTAAGAAGTCCACTTTCGACTTAAGAACCAAATATCGACAAAACAAACATTGTTAACTTAAATGGTTACATAATGTTTATAACATGGAAATAAGTGATATAAAAGGAATAATGAACATGAAAAAGGTTCTTAAGAAAATATAAATTAACTCAAGTATATTATTCAGGACGTTAAAGAACGATCGAGTCAAGTAGGACCCTTGGTAAGGGACTTCGTCTCAATCTCCTTTCATTGAGGCATATTTCGTTTTATACACATCTTTCTTTTATAAGGTGTATAAACCCATTTGAGTTTTACTTTTATAAAAAATGAATCTATTTCTACAAAGTGTTTTACTAAACGACAAAAAGGAATGTTTTTTAACGTACGCGGTGACAAAGGCCTTTTCCACCGCCGCGAGTATTATTTGGTCTTTGGCTTCCTCAACAAGCCGTAATGTTTTTAAAATAAAATAAATACCATATACTCTTTTATGTATTTTGGTATTTAAAATGGTTTTGATAAAGGATTCTATTATGTCAATATATTTAAATGATATATTGTGATTTAAATGTGGAAGTTTTATCATTCCTTTATATTGGTTTTATGTTTTATGATTTTATATTGGTACTTGGACATTTGACGGGTGGTTATGTGATAAACCATATGACGGGTGGTGCCGTGAATACCAGGATGGGTGGTTACGTTATAACCTCCAATGCATTGGGTATGGAAGTCCTCCGTATGGCTATTCCATTATGTATGTATGGAAGTTGGCCGTATGGCTATTCCATTATGTGATATGTGTGGAAGTCGACCGTATGGTTATTCCACTTAAGTATGTTTATGTCCCAAGTTACCTTTATATGTCATGTGTACTTTATATGGGTTTTATATTAATCCATTGGTTACAAAAATGGTAAGTAATGATATTATATTCAGTGAAGAGTTTTTACTATTTCATGAAGGTGAAGGTATTACTTTGATAAAGTATACATGGTTTTCGTAATGTTTGAAAAACTAACTATTTTGATTCGTTGTGTATCCCTTACTGAGCTTTTTATGCTCACCCCAAGTTTTTTTTGAAATGTTTTTCAAAGGACTTAATGTGGAATAGGGTCAAGGACAGGAACAAGGGAAAGTCATGCTATATAAAACATGGAACTAGACATGTCTCTTTTTAAGAGTTTTTTTATTTTATTGAAACATAGTAGAAGGGTCTACTTTGTAATCTTTTGAGATGTAATTGTTATGTCCTAATTCTATAAAGCTCTATCCTGAAAAGATCCTCAATGTGAATTATTCATTTAATTCAATATTAGGTAAGGTTTAAGGCTGGGGCCTTATAGTTGGTATCAAAGGTTGGTTTAGAAAACTTTAGGAGTTAGAAAATTGTTAAATTATAAGTTAATTTATGGTATGAATGAAATGATATAGCATTTAATGATTACCATGTTGCTTCACCAAAGATATTTCTGTGTTAAGAATTGTTTTCCATAGAGTAAATAGAGCATCTTTTCTAGGAAGGCATACAGAGGATAATGACATTTCGAATCAGCAACTAGAGATGGTCGGAATCATAATTGAGCAGTTTACTACACTGATGGCTCAGTTGAATTAGGTGATAAATGGTAGTTGTGTTTATTGATGATATTTTGGTGTTTTCTTAAAGTAAATAGGAGCATGAAAGACATTTAAGGGTTATTTTGAAAACCTTAGAAGAAAAGAAACTATATGGAAAATTCATCAAGTGTGAGTTTTGGTTGCAACAAATTTATTTCCTTATTGTTTCAAAAGGTGTAATAACTGTTGATTCGGCAAAAACAAAGGTTGTTGAAGAATTTCCAAGACCCACAAATGTAACCGAGATCCGTAGTTTTTTTGGTTTGGCAGGTTTCTACCGAAGGTTTGTTGAAAATTTTTCATGGTTATCTAGTCCAATGACTAAGCTAACTCGGAAGGGTGTTAAGTTTATCTGGATAAAAGAATGTGATGATTGTTTTTAGGAGTTTAAAAGAAGATTGGTGAATGATCCCGTTTTGGCACTTCCTTCCAGGAATTGTGAGTTAGTTATATAGAGTGATGCTTCGTTTAAGGGACATGGTTGTGTCCTTATGCATAATGATCAGGTAATTTCTTATGCTTTACGTCAGTTGAAAACTCATGAGGTAAATTACCCTACACATGATTTGAAATTAGATAGTGTTTTCTTTGCTCTAAAAATTTGGATGCATCATTTGTATGGAGTAAAGTGTGAAATATATACTGATCACAAAAGTTAAAAGTATATATTCACTCAAAAAGAGTTGAACATGAAACAGAGGAGATGGCTAGAATTAATCATGGATTATGATTGTACAATTCACTACCATCCGGGAAAAGCAAATAAAGTGGCTGATACTTTGAGTCGAAAAAGTAATTCTTCATTAACCATGCTACATTTTGAACAAGATCCGTTGGTGTTTGATTTGATGAAATTTGGCATAGATGTTGTCGGTGCAGGATTTCCTTCTGTTTTGTTTTAGATATCAGTGAAATCATCTCTATCAGACAGAATCAAGCAAGCACAAAAGCAAGACAGTGAGTTGCAAAAAAAGGTAGAGCTGGTTCAGAAAGGTAAGTTGCATGAATTCAACATTGATAGTGATTCTGTTTTGAGAATTGGGAATAGATTGTGTGTGCCTTGTGATTCACAGTTGAAGAGAGAGTTGTCATGTGAAGCTCATAGTTCTCCGTTTTCAGTTCATCCTGACAGTACTAAGATGTACAGAGATCTGCGGGAGTATTACTGGTGGGATGGAATGAAAAGAGATATTGCTAATTTTACTGTGAAGTGTTTGACTTGTCAGCAGGTTAAAGCAGAGTGGCAGTTTCCGAAAGGGATCCTTCAGCCTCTACTAGTGCCAGAGTGGAAATGGAAGAATATATCCATGGACTTTGATGTGGGATTACCGAAGACATCTCAAGGTAATAATGCAATCTGGGTTATTGTTGATCGCTTGACTAAATCTGCTCATTTCCTTCCTATACGAGATATTTTTTCCCTAGATCAACTTTCCCGTTTGTATCTTAACGAGATAGTCAGGTTACATGGATTTCTTCTCTCTATTGTATCTGATCGTGATCCCAGGTTCACTTCTAACTTTTGGAATGTCCTTCATAAGTCGTTGGGTACTGAATTAAATTTTAGTACATCTTTTCATCCGAAATCAGATGGGCAGTCAGAACGAACAATTAAGACCTTGGTGGATATGCTATGAGCTTGTTCTATGGATTATCAGGGAAGTTGGGACCAACATATTTCATTGGTATAGTTTTCTTATAATAATAGTTTTCATTCCAGTATACAGATGGCAGCATTTGAGGCATTATATTGGAAGCGGTGTCGAACTCTAGAATTTTGGGTTGAAGTGGGTGAAAGGAAGCTGGTGGGACCAGAATTGGTAGAAGAGATGGTAGAAAAAGTTCAGTTGATTCAGAAACACATGACAACAGCTCAGAGAAGGAAGAAGAGTTATGCAGTTAACCGGAGGAAGGATCTATCTTTCGAGGTAGGTGATCATGTTTTTCTCAAGGATTCTCCATGGAAAAGTGTGATGCTATTTGGTAAGAAAGGAAAGCTGAGTCCAAGGTTCATTGGAACATATGAAATTCTGGAGAGAGTTGGATCATTTGCATACAGAGTGGCATTACCCTTGAGTTTATCTCAGGTACACAATGTTTTTCATGTTTCGATGTTAAGGAAGTATATGCCAGATTCATCTCATGTTTTGAGTCCAGAGGTAGTGCAATTGGAAGAGAATCTCTCTTATGAAGAACAACCAGTCCAGATTCTTGACCGAAGAGAGAAAGTGTTGCGAAATAAGGTAATCCACTAAGTAAAGGTTTTGTGGAAAAACCCTATGGTTGAAGAGGCAATGTGGGAATATGAAAATTCTATGAGGGATAAATACCCCCAATTATTTTGATTAGTGAATAAAATTGCGAGGACGCAATTCCAAAATGGGGGGAAGGATGTAACATCCCAGGTAAATGAAGAATAAATATTTTTCATATTTATTAATATTTAATAATTAAATATTAATTTTACTTTAAAGGGGTTGCTATGTTCGATTGCGTACTCGATACGCAACGATGAGTTTATTTGAAAACTTACGTTGCACACTAGTAATATAATAATATTATTTTAAAAGTTATTTAACATGTAGCCGTTGTATTGGATGGAATGGATAGAAATAACTAAAATATGATTATATATGTTTTTTAAATGTTTTTACATTTATCTAATAAAAGATAAAGGCTTAAAATACGGAAAGAATTCAATATTAGGCATTTATACCCTAATTTTCACTAAAGGTTCACTTATCACCTTTTAATGGAGAACCTTAATTAAATATAGTTTTTATCACTCTTATACATTCTATTTGACCAAATATAACTCTTTTTTAGAATCGGGACATCAAAATTTACTTTGTGTAAATTTTTGGTATTTTTCCGATAAAGTTCATTTTTTTAATGAATAGTGTAAATGTTATATTTTAATTCAAAACCTCTTTTTAATCTAATTTATTAATATGATTAGATAATATTTTGAATTGGTTTTTAAGGTCAATTAGAATATATTTTTACAATTTAATCTAATATTGGTCTTTGGAATTAATTTCACTTTGAAATCGGACTTAAACTAGTGTCAATCTTTTGATACTTATTGTTTCATAAAAACACGCTATTTTTAATGACAGTGGTAATTAATTATTAAATTATTTAATGTAAATTATAGGTTTTTAATTTTGTAAAATATACTTCATTTTTGAATTCGGAATATCAAATATAGCTTAGGGTGAATTTTTGGTATTTTTCTGAAAAACTTCAATTTTTGATGAATAGTGAAACCACAAAGTGGTACTTATAAAAAACTGATTTTTCGTTTAAATGAAATTTTACCACTTCTGTGTATTGAATTTCAAAAATCTGACATACATGGTTGTCATTAAGAAGTAAAATGTGGTTCAATTGGATTAAAATAATTTTTTGGTGAATAGTAACTTATTATGTTTTTAATCGCGATTAGAGGTAATTAGTGTAGTTTAAGGTAAAAATAAAGTTTTAATAATATGAAGATGAGCTTGAAACATGTCCTACCCTCATTATATGTTTCATGGGAGACCATGAAAATCCATGAGTCAACTTGGGGACCCCATGGAGCCACTTTGGTTGGGAAATGACATAAATAACTTTTTATTTAATGAAAAGATAAAAATGACACAAACATGAAATGTTTTACTAAAACAATTTTTACATGGGGTTATAAAAGTCAGATTTTTGACTATAAATATTCATTAGAAATATAAAAAGATTTCCTACATCATGATATTTTTTTTCTAATTTTTAGACATTAAATATATTAAGTTATTTATGACATCAGGATGATGCAGTGATTACCACATTATTAAAGGATTTAAATAAAATGAAAAGATAATGTAAACTTTATGACCTACACATGTCCAAAACCAATTGGATGGGTATATTTCGAACCCTTATCACCTTAACCTCTAATTATATTAATGTGGGACCTTTTTAATCAGAAAATCATTTTAAAATAAAGTAACATTTTTTTACATTCCAAGAGTGCCCCTCCTCTCCTCTTATAAAAGGCCCCCACCTCTACCTCTTTACCCACACTCCCAAAGCCCTTGGCTCGGCCAAGCCATGCCCATTTTGTCTCTCCACTTTCCTCTATAACTACTTGTAGCCTCACTTTGGGCAGAAGTCTTCCCAAGGAATCTTTTGAGCTCTAACCAAAGGGAGTTACCCGATTTTAAGGTAATGTCTTCACTTGAGTCCTTTTGTTTTATTTTGCTTCTCCAACCCCCATAAACTCTTTTTATTAATTTATTTTGTAACAACTCCAGTATAATCAATATACTAGGTTTTTTTATAATAATTATTTTATATACACTTACACACACCTACATCTAATGGTTAATGAACATACTGTTTCCGTGGATGGCGAATTTCGGCCTCCCGAAATGATGATTGTTCAACATTATTTTAACACATTCAATGGTGGCCATTAAGATGACACTATATTTATATATGATATATAATATGTTTATTTTTTCCTTAAGCTTCTGTATTTTTCATTTTGGGAATACCTTTATGGTTTCCATTATGGGTAAACGCAATATCTTCATTTAAGGAAGTGCGGACTACCGCACCCTCAAAGTGATGTGATTCGTTAATGCCATATGTGGGACGTGTAAAGGATGGATTTAAAGTCATTATATATGATTTTATACTGGAGTTATAATATACCTATATATCATTATTATTCCATTCCATAAAAATATGAAATAGAAATGAAAGTAGCATTAATGCGTACATACGACTTACCGTCTCCATGAACGGTGCATTTCATTTCTTATCCCCAAATGTAATATACTATTATAAGTACATGTATATAATGGATATATATGATGAATGATACATCTAAATGATTAATATAAATCTTAAATTTAAATATACATACCTCTCATTTAGTTTTAATTCCATTAATATGACAAAGAAATGAAAGTAGCGTTCATGCGTACGTATGGCTTACCGTCTCCATGAACGGTGCAATTAATTTCTTACCTCTAAATGATTATGTAATATTATAAATACATGAATATGCTGGATATATATAATATATATGATATCCAAATAAGGAATTTCATTCTGGACATAAAGAACCTTTGACCACACGAACAACATGTAATTGTATGAAGTCCACTTTCGACTTAAGAACCAAACATAGACAAAACAAACATTATTAACTTAAATGGTTACATAATATTTATAACATGGAAATAAGTGATATAAAAGCAATAATTAACTTGAAAAAGGTTCTTAAGAAAATATAAATTAACTCAAGTTTATTATTTAGGACGTCAAAGAACGATCGAGTCAAGTCGGACCCGAGGTAAGGGACATCGTCTCAATCTCCTTTCATTGAGGCATATTTCGTTTTATTCACAATTTTCTTTTATACAGTGTTTAAACACCTTTGAATTTTACTTTTATACAAAAGGTATCTTTTTCTATGAATCTTTTTGCTAAATGACAAAAAGGAATGTTTTTTTAACGTACGTGGTGACAACGACCTTTTCCGCCGCCGCGAGTATTATTTGGTCTTTGGCTTCCACAACTAGTCGTAATGTTTTTAAAATAAAATAAATAACTTATACTCTTTTATGTATTTCTGTATTGAAAATGGTTTTGATAAAGGATTCTATTATGTCAATATATTTAAATGATATATTGTGATTGAAATGTGGAAATTTTATCATTCCTTTATATTGGTTTTATGTTTTATGATTTTATATTGGTACATGGACATCTGACGGGTGGTTACATGATAAACTATATGACGGGTGGTGTTGTGAATACCAGGACAGGTGTTTACATTATAACCTCCAATTCATTGGGTATGGAAGTCAGCTGTATGGCTATTCCATTAAGTATGTATGGAAGTTGGCCGTATGGCTATTCCATTATTTGATATGTGTGGAAGTCGACCGTATGGTTATTCCACTTAAGTATGTTTATGTCCAAAGTTACCTTTTTATGTTATGTGTTCTTTATATGGGTTTTATGGTAATACTTTGGTTAAAAAAGGGTAAGTAATGATATTTTATTCAGTGAAGAGTATTTACTACTTCATGAAGGTGAAAGTATTACTTTGATAAAGTATACATGGTTTACGTGATGTTTGAAAAACTAACAGTTTTCATTCATTGTGTATCCCTTACTGAGCTTTTTATGCTCACCCCAAGTTTTTTGGAAATGTTTTTCACATGACTTAATGTGGAATAGGGTCAAGGACGGGATCAAGGGAAAGTCATGCTATATAAAACATGGAACTAGACATGTCTCTTTTTAAGAGTTTTTTTTTATTTTATGGAAACATAGTAGAAGTGTCTACATTGTAATCTTTTGAGATGTAATTGTTATGACATAATTCTATAAAACACTAAACCTGAAAGGATCCTTAATGTGAATTATTCATTTAATTCAATATTAAGTAAGGTTTAAGGCTGGGTCCTTATAATAATAATCAATTTATGATATTACCAACAATGAAGAAGAATGACTAGAGTTCTATTGTTGTTATAATGTATTGTGTAATTTGAGTATTTTATTAATGATATACATGTTATAATAATTAAAAAGTATATAAGGATGGTACTGCAGTACTATTTCTTTAAGAACATGAGATTGTGTGGAACCAAAAAAAGTGACTCTATAGTAGGTTAAATGTTTTGGAAATTATATAGTTGAGATAAAGATAATCCATAATACGGTTCTGATACTGAGGTAGTGATTTTGGAATAATAAATGATTGATTTTGATAAATTATATTGGATATTCATGACCAACTTGAAATTGATTAATTATTTGTATATTTTTTCATTGTTGGAGTTTACAACGTTTTTGGATAGAAGGAGTATATCCATTATTATATAAGAAATAAGGTAGAATGAATGTAACCAATAGGATTTTATGGTAATTTAGTGTGTTACAGTGTTTTAAAAGAATACATGAGAAAGGTATTAACATGTTATTACACAGAAAAAAAGATCTTCGTTGTGTTTACCTTCCTTATAAATTTCGGACTGTGAGTTGGAAAAAATTATTTTGGATAAGTCTAAAGGATGGAATCGATTGAGTTTTACATAGGACAAAATTATTAAGGTTAAATAATTTCTTGATATTATTATTTTTATTGTGATATAAATGACAACCCGGAGGTCGAGCGACAACCCGTCATGTTTGGAAAGGCCGCGAGACTGGAACCTACAACCGAGGGGTGAAAATGGTGGATCACCTACCACTAGAATAAGTGATGTCCTAGTTTGTAAAATTTATTTTTTTAATATTTTTACAAATTAAATATAAATTCATTATTTTTGAAACCCTATACGATTATGATAAATAGATTATTTTTTAATTATATTATCGTTTCGAATGAGAGATGAGTTTGTGGTTGGAATTAGATGAAGAATTAAACTATACATGTCATGTATATATATATATATTCCATTTATTATATTAATAAATTTATTCTTAAAAATTAGGTACGGGATCTTAAAACCAAAAATGTGTTATTATAATACCCTATGTTTTGTTGAACTGATGATATTTTAAATCATCATGGATTGATGGATTTGAGGCCCTCAAATTTACACTTGTTTGTTATTGAGGGCCTCAATCATCCTCTATAAATATATATGTTTTCCTACAATTATGTGTCTCAAAGTTTCACCAATGTTATCTTAATAGAGGTCATAATTTGGGGGTGAATTTTTCATTTCACTTTCCCTCGTATTATGACTAAATTTTGGTAACCCAATTTCCGATATGGGTTTTCCACAAAGGAATTTTTCTATTTTTAACCTTTTTTATTTTGTAATAACAATTTCAAATGGCGGGGAAATGATTTATTTTATTAGGGGAGAATGTAACACTCTATGATTTCATAGCACGTTATTTTTTCAAAGTAGTTCAATAGCTTGGGCAACACACAACACTGACTTCGACTGCACCACGACTTACCAAACTAGCTGTTCAAAAGTAGTTATGAATAGTATTATTATAATTTTAAATTTTATATATTCCATATAAATTTTAACATCCATATTATATTTTTCATAGATATAATATAAAAAACTCATTTTTTCAATTTAAGGAAGTATTTTTCAAAAAATGAAATTTTACAGCCTTTTAATGGATAACCCTTTTCTAAATCCAGTATTTAACCCTTTTATATATTAAATTGTACAAAATATACTTCTTCTTTAGAATCGGGACATAAAAATTTAGTTTCAATAAATTTTTTGTATTTTTCTGATGACTTTTATATTTGGGCGAATAGTGAAAAATACTAAATTTTGATTGAAATCGAATTTTTTAATCAAAATAATTTATAAGGTTAAATTATAAATTTTAAAGGTTTTTATGAATAATTAGATAATATTTTTATCATTTAATACAATTTAGGTCATTATAAATAATTTCACATTTAAATAATATATAAACACATATCAATTTTTGATAGTTTTTACTTTTATTAAACCCACTTTTGGTTTTGAAAACAGGAATTAATTTTAAATTAATAAATGCAACTTATATGTTTTAAATTTGATAAAATGGATTTAATTTTTGATTTCATAATATCAAAATTATCTTAGGGTGAATTTTTGGTATTTTTCTAAAAATATTCTATATTTGATTAATAGTGAAAAACATTGTGTTATTATTTAAAATCGACTTTTTATATAAATAATTTTTATTTTATATAAATTTATTTTAATAAAAATGGATAAATAATACATATATATGTTGAATTTAATTCAGTGGCGTCATTTTATAATAAAATTATATGTATAAAATTTTACTAAACTTTTTAACATTTTTTTGCCCACGTTCTAGGAGCATTTGGAAATTTGCATAAAACATAATTTTACCACTTTTGCAAGTTGAATTTCAAAAATATGAGAGACACAGTTGATATAATTATGTAATGTTTGGTTCAATAAAGTGAAAGTATTTTTTTAAATCGTAACTTTTGACTTTTATTTATCACCGTTAATATTAAATAGGGAAATTAAGGGTAAAAATGATATTATAATTACCCAAAAATGTGTCCTAATTCTATTTGATAAGTGCAATTAAACAAAGAAAACCACAGAAATAAAATATGATCCTTTTTGGTCCAATTTGATTAGATAAAGAAATTTATTGTAATTTTATTTAAAGAAGAGTAAAAGTGTAAAATTCAAAGTCTAATAGCTAAACAAATTTTAATATAGGGCTAAACATAATATAAATTTGACTATAAATATTCATTAAAAAATAACTATTGTTCCTACATAATTTTATTATAATTATAATATTTAAACATTAAATAATAAAATTTATTTAAGACACAATGACGACGCATTAATTTCATTATTAATGGAATATTAAAATAATTGATATTATAATTATCCAAATAAATGTAAATTTATACATTTGATGAATTAAACTAAATTTATAGGTTAATATGACATGTTAGAGTGTATTAGAAATTTTTTCGAATTTATAAGATTGTAATAACTTTCACCAAAACAAAATACCAAATAGTGTCAAAATTGACATAAATTAATTTTTAAAACAAATACTATATTATTGATTGATATAATATCCCTAAAAATATAAGGTTTATAAAAAGGGCATAGAAAATATTATGTATGGCTTTAATTAACCGCATGATGTTATCGTAGAATTTTAGAGTATGTTTATTAGCCATATAGTGTAAGAATAAATGAAGACATGGTAAAAGTTATACTAGTTAACTAAGAGTTAAATCTAAAAGATAATGTTAAAATGAAAAACTAAAAATGTCTAAAACATATTGGTTGAGATTAGTTCGACCAATAACCACATAAGTGTCGAAATAAATTCATTTGGAGCCATTATAAAACTAGTATGATTGTATTATAAATTAATATTTTAATTTTTTTTTAAAGTGACCCTTACCCCTCTTATAAAAGGGCACTTCCCTTCCCTCAAAATCACTCCTTCATTGCCATTTGGCTTAGCCAACCCCTGCTTAAATATCCTCCCAACATCCCTCACATCAACCTAGTGTCCTTTGATTTGAAATACAATCTAAGGAGCTTATTGATCAACTCAAGTAGAAACACCCAAAGAAGAGGTAATAATTTCACCACACTCTTTCATGTTCTTTTCTTCTTCCACATTCACATTAATTGTTGTTTCCGTACAAAAATAATAAATCCAGTACCTCATAGACACTATTATATTATTATAAATATTTTAAACCATAATCATTAGTCTATCCATCCTATAAATGACAAAGTCACAATACTTGTGTACATATGGCTTTGAGTCTGCACGTCGTGGTGTAGTTTGTTATTCAAACACATCATTATTTGGATGGGTATAATAATGAGAATAACTATTTTAAATATAAGTATAACATGTTAATGATTATTTATATATGATATACCATCCCATTACATACAATTTCACCATCAATATAATGATATTTTCGCTTGTGAGTACGCACGGATTACCATCTCCACGGATATGATGATATTCATTCCCCATTATAATCATTCAATAATAATTTTCATTTTATGACTGAAAATAATGTTTAAATACTTTTAATCATTCAGTATATGAATCAAATAAATAATATTCATAACAAACAAGGATTAAGTAACCAAACATAAAAGAAAAATAGATCAGTTTACACCTGAAACGATGATACTACTAAACATTTATTAAAAAAGAAATATTAGATGATCATATATGATATCATATATATGGATATGATTCTTTTATAATTTAATAACAATGATTTAACTATTATACAGGAGGTTAACGTAGCCTTGAACAATGAAAACTACAAATTAAGGGTCAAATTCTACAATCTCTCCACTATTAGAGGTTGTTTTTTCGTGAGTATCTACTGGGACATCCTTATCATCCACATCTGTGTTTCATAAAAATATTTTCAAAAGGAATATTTTAAGGTTTTATGGAAGGGACCCTTTAACTATATCATCATTTCAAATCGTTTAAATATTTATTCTTCTAAATCATTCTCATAAATGTCCATGTTTTCAAATTGGTTTTTAGGGATTTATTTAAATGGACATGAATGTTTTTAAAATGTTAATTCCTTTAAATAGTTTCAAAGTGTTAGGGGACACCTTTATTCAAAAATGTATCTAAATTTCTTCCTTTCTAAATTGGGTGACTTTCAAATAATTTCATGAAATCGGGATATTTCTCTCATAGAGTTTAACACATCACTTTCATCTGTGTCAACATCATTTAAGGAATTTTAAACTTATTGGAAGTTGATTTATTAGGATACAAATCTTCCATATTGTATTAATGGTTTTGTGATAGATATTATTGTGGGTGTGTTATAATTATACAATTCATGGTTTATGGATAAAGTATTTATATTTTTTATGCTAGTTTCAATATGAATGTTTATGTTATGTTTAATCCTTTTCATATGAGGAATGCATTGGACTTAGTAAGTGATGGGTGGAGTCCTTTATAGATCATCGATGCATCGGTATCTCTCATTAGAAAAACTAGTGTATTGGCACAAGGCCTTGAAATGATATTATTTGTAGTCTTCGCATGATGCCTTGAATATGTGGTTATGATGTCTGCCATTATGCTTTCCATCATTATGAAATTGGATGCTGATATTACATGTGATTATTCAGCAAGTAGAATATCCATGTGAATAATTAAATGGAATTATTTGATTTATCTTTACCATATTATGCTGATGTTTATTTTTAAAAGGCTTATGTTTTAGTCTTATACATCAACTGAAATTTTTAGGCTTATTTATGACAGTTTTTTTCTATATTTTTATCCTTAATGAGAATCAGAGATCACCCCTTTCTTATGTTTTATTTTCCCAAGATTCCAAGAAATGTATAATGATTGATAATTAGTGTTAAGCTATGGGATTAATGGAATTTTCAAAGGATCATTTATGTTGTGTTTCATTTTCTAATGTGTAATGTAATGTTCATGTATGTAGACTATTTTCCGAGAATACTAAATTGATCAGTTATTCATGACATGATTCCCTGTAATCATTCTAATGTATTAAAACAAATCACCGACTCGTGGATTCTATGGTTGGGGAGTTACATTTATATAACAAGATTTAGCGTTATTTTCAATGAAAATGATTTCCTTAATATTTGGGGTGTTTTTGAATTTAAAAAAATTATTTAACGGTGAAAATGTTATTTTCCTCGAAAAATTATTTAAATTAATATAGAGGATTACGTTATAATTTTCCAATGATATTTTCAAAGAAATGTATTTTGAAATAGATTTATATTTTTAAATGTTTTTTTCAGAGTGGAAAATATATTTTTCTTCTAAAAATGATTCAAATTATTTTTAAATGATCCATTATTTGTTTACAAGTTTATTTTCAATGAAATTGATTTTGAAATGTTTTTATGACTTTCAAAGGGGAAATTTTTTTCCTTTATAATTTTTCCATGTTATTTTATTATCAAAATATTTTTACATCGATTAGAACATCATTTGATGATAATTATTTTCTACGAAAATAATATAATGATACTATTATTATTCATTCTATAAATGGTTTATTTTAAAGACAATTGGATGTTTATAAATACCATTATTATTCCATGGGTTACACTATGATAAAATTCTTATGAATCCCACTTCTTTTCCAACAAGTTATGCAATGATGAAAGGATGCAATTATTATGAACACTATTTCTTTTCCACAAGTTATATTGTGATGAAATGATTTTGAAATATATTCTTATGGGTTTCTATATGATTAATGTTTGTGTTTCATGAGGCTATAAAATGTATCATCATCATTATGTTATGTGTGGGACCAATATCTCTCTTGAATTGATTGGGTAAATATTAATATATCATGAGATAAAATGGAATAGAATTGGGGTGAAAAAGTTCATAATGGGACTTTTTCCACTATAAAAGTATTGGGAATAAAACTAGACTAATAATATGGTTTGAGGAGTGAACACATTATACTATGATAGAATTTAAAATAAATCTTTAATACTATGGAAATAATTATATATGCTTATGGGTATTGCAAAATTTCTTACCTTATTACAATTTTATGCTCTCACGGATCATGTTCATTAATTTGCTGATGATTCGTGTCTTATAAAAATTCAATGTTTATTTCGTTACCCAATTTGTTTTTTCTTTTCAACGAAATTTATGGGTTTCATTTGTTGTGATCATGTTCTCATACCCATATGCTCATTTTATGTTTGTTTTCCCTTTTTTATCCTTAACAATCATCTAAGAATAGTCGTCCTTATGTTTTATTCCCCATGTAATGATGATAGGTATTATGTGTTTGTTCTATAACATGTTATAGTTATGAGGAACTAAGTGGGAGATGATGTATAACCATTATCAACCAGTTTTATATGTTTCTATGTTTCCAAAGTAACCACTCATTTTTGACCCTCAATTGTTTGTTTTTGTAATGTCTGGAATATTCATCTTAAAATATGTAATATCTATGTATGAAAATTTTTGGTCTCTATAAGTAATGTAGTAAGAAATCCATTTCTCCTGACTTAGACACCTTTATTGATAACATCCTCTAGAACCATTTAATCATCATCAAGAGCTAGCTGGTTAAAGGTATAATCAATGTAACTAACCAAGGAATTGGATGTATCCTTTTCATTGTAGCGGGTGAACCTATCAACATTAATTTAAGATATCTATTTCCTATATTTCATATCCCTATTAAATATAAATAATAACATGGAGTTCTTATAACCATATTTATGACACGTAATATTAATTTTCTCCTCAATAATATTGTCCATTGTATTGATAAAACAGTAAATATTGGAGAGAATATGAATTTCTTCCTCAGAATAAACTCAATAGTTATATATATGGACTAACAATGAATATTTTTATCCTAAACCTTTCTGATATCACCCTCTAGATTGGAGAATATAATTTTTCCCATCCCCGGATCGAGGTTTTAGATGTTTTATTTTTGAGATTTAATATTTTAAATTCATTACATTCAAAATTCCTAACCCATTCCTTTAAAAAAATTCACAAAATTCATAAAAATGGATTCATGAATTGTTGAATTTAAAGGGAAGATGTTATCCTCTATCAGCAAAAGTAATATTCAAAACAAAAAAAAGATCCTAATTGATATTTGGATGTAAATTTTATACAATTTAGTGACCTATTTCTTTCCCCTGGAGATATACAAAATATTTTTCATTTATACAAGTCTACCTCCCATGGATGGATATTCTATTATATGATAACTCAAACCCTTACATCGGTATTTAATATTGGAAGTATTGATATATCAACATCTTAATGTCATTGGGTACATTCCACAAAAAAATCCACCTCTCATTTCATTAGGACAAAAAAAATTAAATTATACCTAAAAAACATTCTATAAGTTTTATAAAAATATAATAATGAAATATCATCCAATAATATTTTTAATTTAGAGTAATAGTGATGCACATAAATCATGGATACCCAATAAATATATCCATAATTATAATTGAAGAAAGTGATTGGATGTTTCCAAGATTGTAAATACATTACATAATACAAATATTATGAATAGACTACAGAGTTTCCAACACTAAAACTAGTGTATTACGAGAAAGAAACACATATCCCTATGAAGACTAGTTTAAAAGATTAATCATTTCAAAAGTTAATATAATATTAGAAAACAGAGAAATAAAAAATTTACCCTCCTCATGGAATTTCTAAGGGGCATAGAGGTATTGATATTTTACGACCATAGAAAATATTAGGAGAATATCTTTATTTTGATTTGGAGTGCCCTTTTTTTATCCTCCCCAAAAAAATTTTCTTAACCGGGATAATAGTAGGACTTTTAGGTTTCCTTTTTTCTATAGAGTACCACATCTATGGGGCTAAAATATTTTTCAAGAAACTCTTTGGATTGAATTTCAATTTCTTTGGCATTAGTATCCGAGATTGAGTTATCTACTATAGTTTCTGAAAAATACTTAGAGTAAATAATTCTATAATTTTCTTTTACATTATCCTCATCCTATTACATTTGAATATATAAAGGCTTTTATGTATTACCCCAAGACATTATAGTATTTTTTATTTTAGCAATGGATTTCCCAAAAAATTTCATTAATGAAAATCATACCCTATTATGGTTCCTAGAAAATGGAATGTTTTTTCATAGTCTTTTCTTATTAATCTAAAAACAAGAATTTTGGTTGTATCATATTAATATGATATTTCTATATCATTTTAATTGTATTCATATCATCTGTCATTTTTCTTTTGATCATTAACCTTCAATAAATCAATGACATATTGGGAACCATCCAATATAATCAATTTTCTATTTTCATTATATTTTCTTGTCTAAACAACAATAATGGGGTTTTTTCAATTTAGCTTCTTCCAATTAATCCACATGATTTGTAATGTATTCCATGACCTTTAATTGATTTATTATATCCAAAAATTGGTATAAATTATGTTTCACATAAGATTCACCCATTTCAAAATTAACATATCTAACCTGATAGTTTCCTTTAACTACCTTTTTCCAAGCCTTTTGATGATTGGTACGTATAGTTTTATCCTTCTTCTACACTAATCTAAGATTTATGATGGAGTTTCAATAAATCTTTCAAAGGTAAAAAATTGAAAGGATATATTCATATTTAATAAAGACAATAATATTTTATCTACTAGTATGTGTTGAAATAGAATTAGGTAATGTAGTATATATTTCAGGATCTAAAAGAATTACAAAATAATTCCCAATCACTCATCAGTAGTTTTCTCATCCATCTTAAAAGGTGTGTCTACACAGAAAGCATGATCAATTAAGAATTATGGTTATAATAATCCCAATTCATTTGATGAATTCAAATTTTAATTTTGAGTATTGGTAATCTTTTGAACCTATGTATTTATGTTCAAATCCAATTCCAATAATTTAATGGTTACTGGTTTAAGGTTGAGGTCAGACACATTCCATACATTATTTAAAAAATCAGTTGAATTTAAAGAAAGTGAAAATATCCCATACTTATAAGTATCATCCTATAATTAATTCATTTTTATAAAAAACCAATTTTTATTTATATTACATAATAGACCATGGAAAACTCCCTCTTATAAATCATTCCACCAGTATAAGAAAATTTCAATAAATCTTGCCATATTTATGAATTGGAGTCTATTATGAATGATAGCTTCCCATCATCGAATCTGTTAACCTTGAATCCATAATTTTCAAAAAAATGAATATCTTGATAATGATACATGATACTAAGAACTGGAAAAAATGAAATTAATTTTCTTTTGGTTGTTAAACGGCCATTATTAAGTAACCCATCATCACGCTCAATTAATACCATCATATCACGTGTAGTTTGATTGAAATTTTTTCCAACATTTGTGTGGGATTGGTTTGGGTGTATGTTCAAGGGATGATCCTAAAAAGCATTGTCTACATTGTCTGTACATTTCAATTTCGCTAGGTTACAACACACATGAAATTAAGAATAAAATCATAAGGCATGAACCCTAAATGTACACCCAAATAATATCCCATCCAAACCACCTGTGCCTTTTCTAGGTGTAATAACAAGAAAGAAAAAAGAATTATAATAGTAAAAATGTGATGAAGGATAATAATAATAATAATAATAATATAAATACTAATAATATTATTAATACTTGTAACGCCCCGACCCTAGTTCCCCAGAGTCGGTGCATTATTACATAACATTGGCATGATCATAAGAAAGATCAAATCTCGAAAGACCGATTGGTTTAGTAGCCTTGGAAACACTAGATATATTCATAAGTCTTACATTACATCATAAAATGAAAAACTACTACAACAAAATATTGTCTCCATAAACAACACTCATATCCCCACATAATATCCCTGCATGTCATTCATAATTTACTTCTTCACTTCCTGGGAAACATAAAACATAGAAAAGGGGTGAGCTCAAATGCCCAGTAAGGATAAAAATATACCGGAAACTTTCATAAATAAGAATAAACATTTAAGGCTATGTATAACTAAAACAAAAGCCTTTTAAACTTGAACTTCAACATAGTATGGCAAAATTAAAATGAAATAATGCCATTTACTTATTCACATGGATATTCTATTAATCGAATAATCACATGCAATATCAATAACCACTTTCATAATGTTGGAATGCATAATGCCAGACTATCATAACCACATAGCCAAGGCCTTGTGCCAAGACTACAAATAAGATTTTTCCAAGGCTTTTTTCCAAGACACAAGTTTGTCTCATGAGACCTACCGATGCATCGAGGAGCTATAGCAGGCTCCACCCGTCACATATTAAGTCCAATGCATTCCCATATGAAAAGGTTTAAACATAACATAAACATTCGTATTAAAAATAGCATACGAAATGTCAATAATTTCACCATAAATTATGAATGGTATAAAAATAGCACATCCACAGTCAAACATATCACAAAACCTTCAATACAATATATAAGTTTTGTATCATAATAAATCAACTTCAAATAAGCGTAAAATCCATCAAAGGATGTTGACATAGATGAAATCAAAACACTTTTTGGAGAAATATCTTTTTCTATTTTTGAAATCATTTAAGATCCATATAAAATAAAACATTTTCTTGAAAATATTCTTATAAGCTTATAAGGAAAACTTTGAAGATTTTATAATGGCAGAAAATAACCGCACTCGCCGTATAAGTTAAAAAAAACATTCTTACCTTAATTCTGTCGAAAAGGTTAAAAAGGACCTTGTTTTGAAAACGACGAAAAGATTCCTCTTATAAAAAGTAAAACAAGGGTCTAAATGACTTTAACCCATATTCTTGTAAATAATAAAAATGTTTTGAAATAAATTTTTAAGAAACATGGATGTGGATGATAAAGAGATCCCAGTAGATTATTACATATAAACAGCCTCAGATAATGAAGAGATTGTGAAATAACCCTTCACTTGTACTTTTCCATGGTTGGGGTAGGTTAACCTCCTGTATAATGGTGAAATAATTGTTATTAAATTATACAATAATCATATACATTAATATGATATCATATATGATCTTTTAATATTGATTTGATAATAATATCTTAGTATTATCATTGTTTCGGTTGTTAACTTACTTGTTTTCTTTTATATGTTTTGTTACGTAAGACATGTTTTAAAGGATAGGTTGTATATTATTCATATCCAGAATGATATAAAGTCCTTAAACATCATTTTTTAAATCATAAAATGATAATTATACTTGAAAGGATACGATGGAGAATGAATCTCATCGCGTTCGTGGAGACGGTAGTCCGTACGTACGCACGAGCGACAATATCATTCTTTTGATATTAAAATAATATATAAAAGTATGGTATATAATATATACTGAATCATTAACATGTTATATTTATTATTTACATGAGTTACACATCATTATTATACCCATCCAAATAATATTATATTGAATAACAATTACACTACGACGTGGAGACGGTAAGCCGTACGTACGCACGTATGGTGACATGTTATTCAAAGGGTGGATAGAATACTGAATATGGTTTTACCATATTTATAATAACATCAAAGTATATATAAGATACTGGATTTATTATTTTAGAATGGTAATAACAAATAAAGAAGAAGTGGAAGAAGAAAGGAACTTGAAAAGGGGTGGTGAAAACATTACCTCTTCTTCCGGTTCTTCCTTTTGATTTGATCAAAAGGGCTCCTTATGTTGGCTTTCTGATCAAACTAAGGCCTCTAGGTTGTATTGGGGATGTTGGGAGAGTATTTGGGCAGAGTTTTGCCGAACCAAAATGATTTGAAGGTGTGATGAAATGAGAAGGAGGAGTGTCCTTTTATAAGAGGGGTGAGGGGCACCTTTGGAAAAGCTAGAGATATTAGTTTATAATAAATTCATATTCGGTTTTCAATGGCTCCAAAGTTGACTATTCAAAGGTTAAGGTGGGGATGGGTCGAAAACAACTCAACCAATAGAATTTTGACAGGTTTGGGTACTTATATTAACCTTATCATTAAGTATTAACTCTAAGTTAATTAGTTTCACTTTTACAATGTCTCTTTGTATTTTTATATAATATGGTTAATAAACATACTATATACATCCAAGAGACCCCCAAGTGGTCCATTAATGATGAAACAATCATGATATAAGTCTCTTGTCAGAACATTAGATTTTTAGGAATTTAATATCAATTAATAATATAATATTTGTTTTAAGAACTCTTTTATGTCAATTTTCACACTATTTAATAGTTGATTGTTTTGAAACTCATAACAGATTGATTACTTCGAACAAAGTATCTTAAATCAATAATAATATATCATATTATCCTATAAAATTAGTTTAATTCATTAAAAGTTTCATATTATATTTATTTGGGTATTTATAATATCAATTAATATAATTTTTCACTATTTTAGTAATTACTGCATCATCATTGTGTCATAAATAAAATAAATTATTTAATGTCTAAAAATTATAAATAAAATATCATTATGTATGAAATCGTTTTATATTTCTAATGAATATTTATAATCTAAAATCCAACATATATAACCCTATGTAATAATTGTTTTTCTAAAAGATATATGCTTGGGTCATTTTTGTATTCATTTTAACTTAATTAAAATAAAGTGTCCCTATCACCTACAAGTGGCACCATGGGGTCCCCAAATCGACCCAAAGATGCCTATGGTCGAACATGTATCAACCAATAAGTCTAGGACACGTTTTAGGGTAATTTAGTGTTATTATAATATTATTTTTTAACCCTTATTTACCAGATTTACCCTTAACCATGGTAAATAAAATATTTACCACAGTAATTATTCAAAATGTCTAAAAATAAAAGTTACCTATTTACACAATTTGGAAATCATGATTTCAAATATGGAATACATTTTTCTAAATTCAAAACACATAAGTGGCAGAAATTAAATTAAAATTAATTCGCGCTGTCAAAACAAAAAAGCGTGTTTTTAAGAGATAATAACTATCAAAAGATTGACACTTGTTTATGTTCGGTTTAATTGTAAAATTATGTCCCATGACCAAAATTATATTAAATGGTAAAAATATATTCTAAATATACTTTAAAACCACTCAAATTAATAATTTATCACTATTAATTATTTTGATTAAAAAAGTTGTTTTTAATTAAAATTTAGTAATTTTCACTATTCATCAAAATATGAAAGTTATCGGAAAAGTACCAAAATTTCACCTTAGGCTAAATTCGATATTCTGAATCCAGAAATGAAGTCCATTTTAATATATAAAATATATATAATTTCGAAAAGTAGGTATTACTATTCATAACGGCTAGTTTGATTGGTTATGGTGTGTTAGAAATCGGTGTTGCGTACAACACACGCTATCACATTATTCAAAGAGAAGCGTACCGTAGAAGCTTGGGGTGTTACATTCTCCCCTCCTTCAAATAATTTCGTCCTCGAAATTTCTAGAATACTACCACATGAAAAGACTCGGGTGGTTCTTCATCATAAGTTCCTCGGGTTCCCACGTTGCCTCTTCCATCTTATGGTTTCTCCACAAAACTTTTACCAGACGCGTTGTCCGGTTTCTCAGTACTTGTTCTCTTGTATCAAGAATCCTAACAGGCTCTTCACAATAAGACAGATCGGGTTCCATTTCTAATTCCTCATAGGTGAGTACATGCGTTGGGTCAGGCATGTATTTCCTCAACAGAGATACGCGGAACACATCGTGAACATTGGAGAGACTTGGCGGCATTGCCAATCGGTAAGCTACAACCCCAATTCATTCTAGAACTTCGAAGGTTCCGATGTACCTGGGACTCAATTTACCTTTCTTACCAAAACTTATGACTCCCTTCCATGGAGATACCTTCAGGAAAACATGATCACCGACTTGAAATTCCAAATCCTTCCTTCGATTATCGGCATAGCTCTTCTGTATACATTGAGCTGCTTTGATGTGATTTTGGATTACCTTCACCTTTTCCACTGTTTCCTCCACCAGTTCTGGGCCTACAAGTTTTCTTTCACCAACGTCATCCCAACAGGTTGGTGTACGACATCTCTTTTCGTATAACGCTTCATATGGTACCATCTCTATACTCGAATGGAAGCTATTGTTATAGGAAAATTCTACCTGTGGTAAATATTGATCCGACATACCCTGAAAGTCAAGTGAGCAAGATCTCAACATGTCTTCTATGGTCTGAATAGTCCATTCTGATTGTCCATCTGTCTGAGGGTGGTAAGCAGTGCTAAAATGAAGTTCAGTATCCAGGGATTTCTGAAGACTTTTCCAAAATCTTGAAGTAAAACGGGGATCACGATCAGAAACAATCGATAGAGGTACTCCATGAAGTCTCCCAACTTCATTAATATATAGTCTTTCTAGACGTTCCAGGGGTAGATATTCTCTTATAGCAAGAAAATGTGCTTACTTGGTAAGACGATCAACAATAACCCATATTGCATCATTCCTTCTAGGAGTCTTTGGTAGCCCCATGACAAAGTCCATCGTAATATTGTCCCATTTCCACTTTGGTATGGGAAGAGGTTGCATGACTCCTCTAGGCTGTTGCCTTCCAGCTTTCACTTGTTGACAAACCATACATCGTGACACAAAATCAACAATCTCCCACTTTATGTTGTCCCACCAAAAATGTTCCTTCAAATCTCTATACATTTTCGTGCTCCCAGGGTGTATAGAGAAATTTGAACTATGAGCATCATCCAACAATTCCCTTTTTAGATCAGGTAAATCGGGAACACAAAGTCTCTTCCCGAATTTCAAAATTCCATCTTCATACACAAAGTCTCTCAATCTCTTATCATTCACATCTTTAATCTTCTTTTGAAATTCTTCATCATCGGTCTGAGAACTCTTAATCCTTTCTAGTAAAGATGGTTTGGAAACCATTTGAAAAAGTATTGATGTTTCACCTTCCCTGGTTATTCCCATGTCCATCTTCACTAGATCCATGAAAATTGGATCCCTTTCAATTATCATATTGTTCAAAACTCCATGGTCTTTTCTACTCAAAGCATCTGCCACCTTGTTTTCTTTCCCCGGGTGGTAGTGTATCGTGAAATCATAATCCTTGAGTAATTCAAGCCATCTCCTTTGCCTCATGTTGAGTTCTTTTTGTGAGAAAATATACTTCAAACTCTTGTGATCAGTATAAATCTCACATTTTTCACCATAGAGGTAGCGCCTCCATATCTTCAAAGAAAAGATGACAGCTGCTAACTCGAGATCATGAGTAGGATAGTTTTGTTCATGAATTTTCAACTGTCGTGATGCATAGGCAATAACTCTATCATTCTGCATAAGGACACAACCAAGTCCTTTCTTTGATGCATCACTATAAATAACGAACCCATCATTCCCCGATGGTAGAGTCAATATAGGAGCATTGACTAATCTTCTCTTCAGTTCTTCAAAACATTCTTCACACTCTTTTGTCCAAACAAATTTAACCCCTTTACGTGTGAGCTTCGTTAATGGGTTAGCCAATCGGGCAAAATTGTGGACGAAACGTCGATAATAACCTGGAAAACCAATAAAACTACGTACCTCAATTATACTTGTAGGTGCTGGCCATTCTTGGATTGCCTTGGTCTTAGAAGGATCAAAAGAGATTCCATCTTTAGAGACAATATGGCCAAGAAAAGAAATCTCCTGAAGCCAAAATTCACACTTGTTAAACTTCCCATATAATTCATGCCTCCTAAGAGTCTTCTAGATAATGCGCAAGTGATTTTCATGATCTTTGTAGGTTTTGGAGTATACCAAGATATCATCAATAAATACCACCACAAATTCATCGAGATACTCCTTGAAAACTCTATTCATCAGATCCATGAATACAGAGGGTGCATTAGTCAATCCAAACGGCATTACGGTAAACTCGTAATGCCCGTACCTGATTCGAAATGCTGTCTTCGGAATGTCTTCCTTCTTCACACACAACTGATGGTATTCAGATCGAAGGTCAATATTTGAAGAGTATTGAGCTCCATGTAGTTGGTCAAATAAATCATCAATACGAGGTAGGGGATACTTGTTCTTTATCGTTATAGCATTGATCTTTCTGTAGTCGATACATAACCTCATAGATCCATCTTTCTTTTTAACAAAAAGAACAGGGGCTCCCCATGGAGAAACACTAGGGTGAATAAATCACTTATTACTCAATTCCTCTAGTTGTTTCTTTAGTTCAACTAATTCTACAGTGGCCATTCTATAAGGGGTCTTTGATATAGGCCTTGATCCAGGAATCAAATCAATGGAAAACTCAACTTCTCATTCTGGAGGATGTCCAGGTAAATCTTTCGGAAATACATCTACAAATTCTTTCACAACAGGTAAATCCTCTATTTGAACATTCCTTTCCTCACCGACCGTTATTTCATTCTCTTCCTCCCCAATAATTGAATTATGTTGAGCTACTTTGGGTGGATCTAAATAAGAATTAGGTGGTGACGATTCTGCTCTAAAGATAAGGTGTTCCTTATCATTATCATCAAGAATCGTAACCTCTTTCCTCTTACAATAAATCTTCGCATCATAGTCTGAAAGCCAGTCCATACCGAGGATTATATCAAACTAAATCATAGGTATGGCGACGAGATCAGCAGATAAAGAACATTTATGTGCTCTAATGGGGAATGATTCACAAAACTTTGTTGCAATGATACTTCCCTTACGAGTTTTAACTGACAATTCCCTTATTAAATAAAATTGGAAATATCTAATTTTCTTAGAAAACTCGGAAGATATGAAACAATGCGATGATCCAGAATCAAATAATGTATTTTCTAAACTTGATGAAACCATTAAATTACCTGCCACCACGTCTTTCAGATCTTCTACCTCAGCAGTAGTGATAGCATAAGCCTGGACTTGATCCCTTGGCCTTTTCTGAGGTAAGTTCTCCTAAAGCTTAGGACATGCATTTGCATAATGCCCCATCTCCCTGCAATTGTAGCACTGAACGTTGGTATCTTCCTTATTCCCCTTGCAATCACGAGCTTGGTGGCCTTTTTCACCACACTTGTAACAGACTCCCATTCCCTTCAAGGAAGTACCAGGATGTTTCTTCCTACATTTACCACAATATGGATATTCAACCTTTCCCTTCTTCCCCTTATTTCCATTCCCAGATTGATCAGCAGGTCTCTTCTTCTCTTGCTTTGCTTTAATGTCATAAGACATAGAGAATTCCTTTTCGGTCTTGATAGCACAGGAGACAATGTCTTCGTACGATGAAAAGGATTGTGAGACTAATGCTCGACGGAGAAATGGTTTTAAACCATAAAAGAAACGATCAATATTACTTCTTGGGTTACGTATATAATCACCAGCATACCTTGCTAACCTTGTAAAGTTAGCCTCATACTTTGTGACATTCTCATCCTCCTTCTGTCTCAGACTTAGAAATTGTCTTTCCATGTCTGCTCGATGGTCGCGAGGAAAGTATTTTTCTAAAAACAGATCTTTGAACTCCCTCTATTCCATATTTGATACTTCATCATCTTCCTTCATATTTTGAATTAATGACCACCATTGATCAGCATCTCCAGTGAGGCGGTAAACTGCCATGATAACTTTTTCCCTTTCACTGCTCCCCAAAGCCTGAAATATTTTCTCTAGGGAATTTATCCATTGCTCAGCTACTAAGGGATTTGTACTCCAATTGAACATTGGTGGTTGTTGCCTCATGAATCTATCTGTCATTGATCCTCCACGCTGTGGATCAGGGTGCTCCATACGGGTAAGGTTACTATTCATAACCTGAGTAAGTTTTCCCAGTATGGTAATTAGTTGATCGGCACCAGTTGCATCACCATCTCCACTATAATTATCTTGAGTAGGAGGGCAATCCCTACATGGAGTGCATGCATTAATACAGTTTCCATTTCTTCCACTAGGCGCCATTTCTAAACAATGGCATAAACTAGATCAGTTTATCAATCAAAATACATAATCCCATACTTATAAAACACTTAACATAAATTGACTATTTATGGATGTAATCCATAATCATAAAAATGTTTTCTTTGAGGAAGTATATACTCATAAACCCTTCATAATTATTTGTAAATAAAATGAGAGTTATCCTAAGCATATCCCCCGGGAGTGTCGTAACCAAGAGTGCAGCAAGGCCCGTTGTCATGCACCAGTTCCCGTTCGAGTCTAGCTCAAAGCGGTGTTTTCGGGTTTTACCCCTTGGTACATCTGTGCCAGAGCCGCCTCTACCAGCTCGTATCTAGACAGGGATGTATTGCTCAGAAAACTTACAAAATCTCTACAATACCAAAATTCTAGGAAGTTCTTCTATACTAATCCTCAAAGTTCATCTTAGGTCTACGTGCTCTAATGAGAGTTTATCTAAATCTAGCTTCCAAGGTTTGTACTAAACTTCCTCTGATACCAACTGTAATGCCCCGACCCTAGTTACCCAGAGTCGGTGCATTATTACATAACATTGGAATGATCACAAGAAAGATCAAATCTCGAAAGACCGATTGGTTTAGTAGCCTTGGAAACACTAGATATATTCATAAGTCTTACATTACATCATAAAATGAAAAACTACTACAACAACATATTGTCTCCATAAACCACACTCATATCCCCACATAATATCCTTGCAGGTCATTCATAATTTACTTCTTCACTTCCTGGGAAAAATAAAACATAGAAAAGGGGTGAGCTCAAATGCCCAGTAAGGATAACAATATACCGGAAACTTTCATAAATAAGAATAATCATTTAAGACTATGTATAACTAAAACAAAAGCCTTTTAAACTTGAACTTCAACATAGAATGGCAAAAGTAAAATGAAATAATGCAATTTACTTGTTCACATGGATATTCTACTAATCGAATAATCACATGCAATATCAATAACCACTTTCATAATGTGGGAATGCATAATTCCAGACTATCATAACCACATAGCCAAGGCCTCGTGTCAAGACTAAAAATAAGATTTTTCCAAGGCCTTGTGCCAAGAAACTAGCTTGTCTCATGAGACCTACCGATGCATCGAGGAGCTATAGAGGGCTCCACCCGTCACATATTAAGTCCAATGCATTCCCATATGAAAAGGTTTAAACATAACATAAACATTCGTATTAAAAATAGCATACGAAATGTCAATAATTTCACTATAAACTATGAATGGTATAAAAATAGCACATCCACAGTCAAAAATATCACAAAACCTTCAATACAATACAGAAGTTTTGTATCATAATAAATCAACTTCAAATAAGCGTAAAATCCATCAAAGGATGTTGACATAGATGAAATCAAAATACTTTTTGGAGAAATAGCTCTTTCTATTTTTGAAATCATTTAAGAGCCATATAAAATAAAACATTTTCTTGAAAATACTCTTATAAGCTTGTAAGGAAAACTTTGAAGATTTTATAACGGCAAAAAATAACCGCACTCACCGTATAAGTTAAAAAAAACATTCTTACCTTAATTCTGTCGAAAAGGTTAAAAAGGACCTTGTTTTGAAAATGATGGAAAGATTCCTCTTATAAAAAGTAAAACAAGGGTATAAATGACTTTAACCCATATTCTTGTAAATAATAAAAATGTTTTGAAATACATTTTGAAGAAACATGGATGTGGATGATAAAGAGATCCCAGTAGATTATTACATATAAACAACCTCGGATAATGAAGAGATTGTGAAATAACCCTTACCTTGTACTTTTCCTTGGTTGGGGTAGGTTAGCCTAATGTATAATGGTGAAATAATTGTTATTAAATTATACAAGGATCATATACATTAATATGATACCATATATGATCTTTTAATATTGATTTGATAATAATATCTTAGTATTATCATTGTTTCGGGTGTTAACTTACTTGTTTTCTTTTATATGTTTTGTTACGTAAGACATGTTGGTAAAGGATAGGTTGTATATTATTCATATCCAGAATGATATCAAGTCCTTAAACATAATTTTTTAAATCATCAAATGATAATTATACTTGAATGGATACGATGGAGAATGAATCTCATCGCGTTCGTGGAGACGGTAGTCCGTACGTACGCACGAGCGACAATATCATTCTTTTGATATTAAAATAATATATAAAAGGATGGTATATCATATATACTGAATCATTAACATGTTATATTTATTATTTACATGAGTTACACATCATTATTATACCCATCCAAATAATATTATATTGAATAACAATTACAGCACGACGCGGAGAGGGTAAGCCGTACGTACGCACGTATGGTGACATGTTATTAAAAGGGTGGATAGAATACTGAATATGGTTGTACCATATTTATAATAACATCACAGTATATATAAAATACTGGAGTTATTATTTTAGAATGGTAATAACAAAGAAAGAAGAAGTGGAAGAAGAATGGAACTTGAAAAGGGCTGGTGAAAACATTACCTCTTCTTCCGGTTCTTCCTTTTGATTTGATCAAAAGGGCTCCTTAGGTTGGCTTTCTGATCCAAATAAGGCCTCTAGGTTGTATTGAGGGATGTTGGGAGAGTATTTGGGCAGAGTTTGGACGAACCAAAAGGCTTTGAAGGTGTGAAGAAATGAGAAGGAGGAGTGCCCTTTTATAAGAGGGGTGAGGGGCACCTTTGGAAAAGCTAGAGATATTAGTTAATAATAAATTAATATTCGGTTTCCAATGGCTCCAAAGTTTACTATTCATAGGTTAAGGTGGGGATGGGTCGAAAACAACTCAACCAATAGAATTTTGAAAGGTTTGGGTACTTATATTAACCTTATCTTTAAGTATTAACTCTAAGTTAATTAGTTTCACTTTTACAATGTCTCTTTGTATTTTTATATAATATGGTTAATAAACCTACTATATACATCCAAGAGACCCCAAAGTGGTCCATTAATGATGAAACTATCATGATATAAGTCTCTTGGCCGAACATTAGATTTTTAGGAATTTAATATCAATTAATAATATAATATTTGTTTTCAGAACTCTTTTATGTCAATTTTGACACTATTTAATAGTTGATTTTTTTGAAACTTATAAAAGATTGATTACTTCGAACAAAGTAAATTAAATCAATACTAATATATCATATTATCCTAGAAAATTAGTTTAATTAATTAAAAGTTTAATATTATATTTATTTGGGTATTTATAATATCAATTAATTTAATTTTTGCACTATTTTAGTAATTATTGCATCATCATTGTTTTATAAATAAAATAAATTATTTAATGTCTAAAAATTATAAATAAAATATCATTATTTAGGAAATATTTTTATCTTTTTAATGAATATTTATAATCTAAAATCCAACATATATATCCCTATGTAATAATTTTTTTTCTAAAAGATATATTCTTGTGTCATTTTTGTAATCATTTTAACTTAATTAAAATAAAGTGTCCCTATCACCTACAAGTGGCACCATGGGGTCCCCAAATCGACCCAAAGATGCCTATGGTCGAACATGTATCAACCAATAAGGCTAGGACACGTTTTAGGGTAATTTAGTATTATTATAATATTATTTTTTAACCCTTATTTACCATATTTACCCTTAACCATGGTAAATAAAATATTTACCACAGTAATTATTCAAAATGTCTAAAAATAAAAGTTACCTATTTACACAATTTGTAAATCCTGATTCCAAATATGGAATACATTTTTCTAAATTCAAAACATAGAAGTGGAAGAAATTAATTTAAAATTAATTCCCGCTGTCAAAACAAAAAGCGTGTTTTTAAGAGATAATAACTATCAAAAGATTGACACTTGTTTATGTTCGGTTTAATTGTAAAATTATGTCCAATGACCAACATTATATTAAATGGAAAAAATATATTCTCAATATACTTTAAAACCACTCAAATTAATAATTTATCACTATTAATTATTTTGATTAAAAAAGTTGTTTTTAATTAAAATTTATTAATTTTCACTATTCATCAAAATATGAAAGTTATCCGAAAAGTACCAAAATTTCACCTTAGGCTAAATTCGATATTCCGAATCCATAAATGAAGTCCATTTTAAAATATAAAATATATATAATTTCGAAAAGTAGGTATTACTATTCATAACGGCTAGTTTGATTGGTTATGGTGTGTTAGAACTCAGTATTGCGTACAACACATGCTATCACATTATTCAAAGAGAAGCGTACCATAGAAGCTTGGGGTGTTACAATACTAATAATAATAATTTATTAAAAATAAAAATAAAAATAAGGAAAATAATTTATAATATATATTGGGGGTATAATTACAAACAGACCACACACAAAAATTCACACACCATGTTGGTTAATATATCCCACAGGTTGAAACACCTTATTTATATAATATATAAAATATTTAATATATATATATATATTCAGAATTTGACCATAACCACCCCTCCCTAAAAAATATTTTACTTGTTCCAACAGGATCATGTATGTCGGTAAAAGTTCATTTTCTATTGGTAAAACATTTTACAAACATATCTGTCCTTGTCACTAAACTGTTGGTAAAGACTCTGTTGCTAAATATTTTTGTGATAGATAAAATCATTCCGTTCTAATTATAATAATACCAATATATAATATATATGTTGGTTTTAATGTTTAGCATCATTTTTTAATGACAATTTTTTCTGTTTGTAATAATATTACCAACATATAATATATATGTTGGTTAAAGTGTCTAGAAATAGGTTTTGATGACAAATTTATCTGTTGGTAATAATATTAACAGCATAGAATATATATTTATTTATAAATTACATTTGAATAAAATTTATAAAATATTATTTCTCGTAAAATTAAATATCATATTTATTATTTTATCATATATAATACATATATTTTATTTAATAAATTTAATTCGATTTGAACACATATTCAAACAAGTTTAATATTATATATATTAATTAATTTTACATAAATAATACATCTACATTAATTATTAAACCAAAGAAGATTTTAAAAAATGTTCAATCTTAGGAAAAAGTTAATCATAATAATAATGAAATTTAAAATCAAAAAGATCCATCACACCCCACCCACACAACGTTGAGACCACCCCCGACCCATATATGTCTCCATAAGAGCATACCATCCATGTGAGAAAACATCCATGCCAGCAAACCACATCCCACACCAAACACTAGCAAGTACCACAAACAAACCATCCATGGAATGCAAGCGAGCAATCCATGCCAACTAATCATATCTAGCACCAATCAATATATATCTCTAGAACCATCTCATCCATGATGGAGAGCACTAGAGACCCATCGATGCTGGAATGTTAGAGCTCCAGCATCATTCTATCCACCCTAGAGCCACGTAATGAGTTATAGAACAAAACCCTTTAAAGGGGAATCCTCCATCTATGTGTTATGTATGAATAAAAAATTACTGAATAGAAAAAAATGAATAAATCATTTCCTTTTAAATATACATGTGTTAAGTGATGAAGAAATTTATTTCAATCAAGATCTTTGTAAGACTGCCAATTGGAGGAGTAGAATGCCTAAGCATCCAATTCATCATATGATGGGCTTCTAACATGAGAAGTAACATTTTACAATTAGAAGAGATTTCCAAGAACATATGAAAATCATATAATGTGAATACACTATAAAAAATCATTATTTGTTTAGAGAAAGTGGAAACATGAATTGGTTTCCCAATTCATTCCCCAACAGAATTTATTAAAAGCAAGGATAATAGTATATACACGAGGTGCAAAGATCTTGCACCAGCCGGAAAAAATATGTGGGAAAGAAAAGATGAAATAAAACATTACACTCAAAACTGGAATACTGACTAAGAGAGGAAGCATCATATCTTTCAATGTTGTGGAGTATTCCATCCAATTCAATCATTTAAATCAGGAACTAGAATCATATGTCATCCTAAGAGAGCATGCCAAAAATTTTCAATGCATGCAGATCAGCAAGAGGTATTCTTATATTCATCTCATAACTGATAAATAAAACCAAAATAGCTTCAAATAATTTCAACAAATCAGTGATGCGAAAAATGCATAGAAGAATCATATTAAACTATCCATATAACAGAAGCATAACAGGCTCACAGTCAGGTATAAAAATCAGCTCCAAACCAGTTATAAGTAGACAGGGTCGTAGAGTAGACAGTCTAAAAGTAGAAATCATAAAACAACATCCAATATGTAGCAGAAACTCCAGAAGAAGACAGAAACATAGCAACAAGTAGCCAAAAGAAGAATATATCCCATATTCCAGCATCAAAAAACCTTTCATACCAGAAAAAACTGACAAAAATAGTGGACAAAATAAGCTGAAATCAGCACTTCCAAAGATGCAACATCCTTGGAAGGAAGAATAACATATCAAATAATATTTTTAGAAGAAACAAAAACAAAAACAATGAGGATCAAGTCACCAATCAAGAACTATTAATTATGGAGTTTTTTGGAACTCTTTCTTCATTGTATCATTGAAAATGTCCTACATAATAGCTAATAAAATGTCACTCATGACATTATATAAAAGGGGTTTTCTATGGTTTGTTTTAACAATGATGAAATATTTTTCAACAAAATATTTTAAATGAATCAAAAAAATCATAACTTGTGAGGATGGTGTTTTCTATTGTTCATTTTAGCAACCTCTACCTAAATAAAAACCCAATGTATCAAAAATATTTCCACATGAAAACTACCAGGCTTTAAAAAAAACATGTAGGAAAAATCCTATTTCACTCATGATTGGTCTTACCAAAGTGTGGTGAATATAAAATGTATTGAAATGATTGAAATAAACAACAAAATTCATAATAAAGGAAGAAATGGAGGTTGAGTATAACCTCACTAATAAGATATTTAAAAGTCACCTCTCTCACAGATAGCTTCATGAAAATACTAAAAAACTTCTCTAGATTATACCCTCTCATTCAGGAACCTAGGTTCCAAACAAAACCTTACCATTTCAATCAATAGCATAACTTCAGATTCCATAACATTCAAATTCATGAAAAATCAACAGAGAATACCTGGAATTCAATGTCACTACCTGAGTTATCATACAGATCAAACTATACCATAGTAGTAAGGTTAGAATTGTGTCTTCCTCATGGTGACACATATTGTAACTGTGACAGCTTGGTAGAGACTATTTATTGGATACTTTACTTTTAAATAATGTGGAGGTGGAATTCATTGTGTCTTAAAAAAAGGTATTACTTGCACAATAAGGAAATAAACAATCAATGTTAGCCTTTAATATATTAAAATTGTGGAATTGGCATTAGGTTTGAAATAATAAATTGAATAAAGTGCTGATTATATAAAATTCATCAAGTCAATGGGCCTAACAGTATCAATAACCTTCTTAATTGCAATCATCTCCATGAAAATTAAATCAAATCTGTACCATCTTACTTAGTAGGCAACCACCCAACACATGCATACTCAAGATAAAAATATAGATAGTTCCCCATCACTATTATAGAAACATAGTTTTTATCCCAAGTTGGAAATATCTATAAAAACTAAAATCAAAGATATTGGGATTTAATTCATCATCAAGAAATATGTTCAATGCATTTAAATCAAGGTATATTACGTGTGAGTAAATCAATTCAACTAAAATTGGAAGATGAGTACTATGAAACTTGGGTGAGAGTAGAATTGTAGACTAGGATTTAACACACAACCTGTACAGAAAATGATGTAAAGAAATATTTTAAGAATTGTATAGAATTTTATATGCCATGTATTCAATCCATGAGTACTTGAACACATGTCCTTTACAGAATCAGACACATGGTCATGAGTAATGTAAAATGATGTACATGCATGTAAAGATCCTATGACAGCCCATATTGTATAGTTTTATACAGGCCATGTCTTAGTGAAAAGCCACGTTTCACAAGTAATATACCATTATGTACATACCTTTACAGGCCATGTGTTCAATTTATTAATAATTGAACACAAGGGTTGTACATAAGAGGTAGTAGAAAGAGATCTAGGTCTATTGTTGATGATGGATCTTATGAAAAGATATATTGTGTGATCTAAGAATCTAAATAATGCAAAGGTAGTGCAGTGTAAAAAATGGGAGGTTTATAAAATGGTGGTAGACATTTTCAGTCTTTTGAGAGAGGATCTGTGTGTTCCCATGTCTTTTTTGTAAGCTCATTCGGGGCATTTGAATGATGAGGAATTGTTGGCAGTTGGTGGTTTGGATCCTCATAACACACATGGGAGTCCTCATATAGGGAAGGAACAATCAGATAATGGTAATAAACCTACATTGGATTAACTAATAGTTGATTAGGGAGGGCTCAAGTATCTCATGACTACATCATATGATGATGTAGTACATTCAGGGAACAATACCTGCGGTAGAGGTCAGAAAGCTGCATCTAATGCACCACGGGAGGGTGAGACTTCATGTGAAAAAACATTGGATCATTTTATGGGGTGAGTACTTGATTAGGACAAGACTAATATTGTTGGTAGTAATTATTTATCTTGTCAATCCATTTTAGGGATTGGTGAATGCTGATCTGGCTTAGAAGAATGAAGCAGCTCATATTGTCCCGTCCACGGATGAGCTGGGGGTCTTCATGAATGAGTATAGTGAGGAGTTTTCACATCATTTTTCAAGTGATACTACAGATGATTTAAAAAGTAGCATTCTTACCCGTACAAGGAGGAGGATAAAAAAAGTTGTAAATATAAAACAGAGAAATGACTACACATTTTTTTCTCTACTCGTGGAAACATGATCTACTACGAAATCGAAAGACAATGTAATGAATAGTGATTCTAAGGATCCTAAAATTTCTACTTTAGAAGAGACTATGGATCATGGGGCTGTATTCCCCAAGGGTGCTTCATCTAGTCAGTAGTGGATGTCAGGTAAATCACATGATAAATATTTCATCTTCAATTTCACTTGGAATAAGAAATGGTTGAAAGTTTTCTAGTGATTAGTTCTTCTAATAAAGATGCCAAGTCGATTAAGGGAATGTGGTTATAGGTAAATTCGAATGACGAACAGAGAAAATGAATATAAAATAAAGATCTAATATTGACATGGGGATTCAATGATGGGATGATCAGCTAATATGAGTACATGTAGTCTTGGGAAAAGAAGATGTATCAATTTTGAATATTATTTTATAGGGCAGTACAAAGACTCTGTTAAACACTCTCTCTTCGAAACTAAATAAAATTAGGAGCACTGAGACATGTTGGTCACCCAACTCTTACCTCTAAGACATTATTAAATAAAAAAAGTTTCAATGAATACACCTTGTTTAAAAAGGTTACAAAAAATTAAAATTGAAAATTGTTTCAAAAATACCAAAAGTAGCAAAACAAAATGAATCACCTCATTTCCAAAAAAAATAAATTCTACAGTATATAGAGATCCATGATTTGATAGTTTAGATATAATGTAACCTTTTAATGTAAATCCAGATCCACATTTAAACTGACCGCTCAGATCAGAGGTTACCGTAATATGAAGGTGTACACTGGATTTGGTTTTCACTCTTGCATTATTTATTATGCCTCTATCCATGGAATATTGTTATTCCATTCTAGAACTGGATACATCCTTTGACCCAATGGAATTCAATAATCGAAGAAATAAATATTGTATGATTTCATCCATACAATAACATCAAGATCAGAAGATAGATATTCAAAAGAGTCATTTATCATAAAATGTTGATAAGGGAAGAAGTATACACCAAGATGTGAATGTGAAATGGATCAATTAATCCTCAAAGAAATAATCCTTCTACTTTAGAGATCCAAAATATTACTGTTAGAAAAAATCAGATGTAATTTCTAAAGGTATGTCTATTTGATCATGAAAGTCGATGATCTAGGGAGATTATGACTATATTGAACTAGGTAAATTTAGATTTTAAACTATTTTTCAGCCTGCAAATCGAGTTGATAAAAAATAGAAATTTCAAATCTAAATAGTCCAAAAAATACTATACTATCAAACCATCTTCAAAATGCTTCATCAAACAAAAAATCAGTTAACATTACATTTAATGTAGTGCAATTCCATTCCATTTGTAGCAATATTATAGGAAGTAGGCAAATAAAACATGAAATACAACAAAAATAAGACCCCCAGAAAGACCAAAAATGGGGTTTGGAAGCTCAATAAGACCACCAAAACTAAGGGTTCAGAACAATTTTTGAGCCCTCCATGGCTCAGAAATGCCAAACAGTCCATAAAACATCAACAACTTCACTTTTAAATTTAATGAATCACTCAGAAACATCTTTTTTTGTTCCTTGATCTAAAATTTAACATAAATATCAAAATAAGCAAACCAAATTTATAAAATAGTGAGTTCTATAAGAATAAAGATTTCAAATAATGATAAATCACACAAAACATCTACAATATTAGAATCTCGATAGTACTAAAATCTAAGACATATTTAATCCATAAAACTAATTCTCCCATGCTTCAAATCCATCAGAAAATCTGTATGTAGCCATCAAAAAATTAGATAAGAAGATTCATTACTATGGAATGCCTCTATATTTAAAATTAGGATTTAGATTAAATTCTCTCACCATTTAAGAAAGCATTCATTTTATGGTTTGATGATACAATTCTATAGTGACTTCACCATTATTCTATTTTTGTAAATCCAGTCCATGTCATTCAATGAAACAAGAAACCAAACAAGTGGAATCTCATTACTAAAATTAAAACACAAAACTGTCCTTTTTCCGATAGTTGAACACATCAAGCACAGAAAATTTACATCTCTTGAAATCCATCAATAATGGACATTATGCTCATCATCTCTAGAGGGGTGAAGGTGATGCCCAAACTTATATCTTTCTCTTTGTGTAGAGGATAAAAAGGATTATAACCTATAAACCTTTAAGGAGTGGGATGAAAGATAATAAACATCATAATGCATGTATGGTTAATATTTTTGATGAATTTGTAATATTTGAATAAGTAAATATTCTGTGACTCTAATTTCAACAAGTCCTAGATGGATCTATATGATATTTTAAAATATAAAAATGAAAGACAATAAAAAAATATCTAATTAAATCAATTCCACATTTCTTTCATGGTTGGAATATAACCATAGTTATAAAAGTAAAATCTTTTGTCTTTGTTCCCAATACTACCCAAATATTTTTTTAGAGTTTATCATTATAATAATATATGTAATGTCACATATAAAATCATTAATAAATTATATAATGATAAAATAGTTTATCTTTATCACTTGATTATCTCAGTGGAACAATATATTATTCTTAAAGGAATGAGTATTCATGGGATGGTAGTTTTATCATAAGAAATATTGATAAAACAATATGTTGTTATTTAATGTGTATTTCAAAAATATAGGCATTACTAAATCAATTTTTTCATATCTAGGCACTATGGTGACTAATTCATGGTGGTTTGGATGCAATGCAATGTGTTTCTAAGCATTTAAGATGGCTTTTAACTATGAACTATAAAACCACAACTACAAAAATGACAGACCACATTAGCTAACAACATCTTAATATATATATATATATATTTATTTATCTGTATTGAACATGAATCACATTCGTAAAATATAGGCATTCTTGAATGAAGTGCACATTGGTACCATCATTCTAAATAAAAATGTTTAGACCCATGAAATGCAATTCTCTTTGTGGTACTAATTTCTTCCATTGAGGAAGAATATTATCAATGGGTTTTAATGATTGTATCCTTAAAGTAGTTGCGACATTCATAAGAACTCAACAATCAATAATAACATGAAGAGTGTAGGATTAATCAAATAAAAAATATAGATTATCCTACTATAAACTATATTTCTTTTTTAATAATGTGTACATGTTTTATTGTTTTGAAAAGCTCATTCATTATAGCATCAACAACATGATCAAAAAACATCATGAAGAATGGATTGAAAAATGTAATGGGTTTCTTTTTAAGAATTCAATAGTCATTGCTACATCAATATTCACTTTTTTAATAGTAGGAATCCACATATCACATGGCTTCACTAAACATAAAAGGAAACATAACAACTAATCGATAAATAGAGTAAATCTAAAAAATATATTTGATATTGGGGAGGGATATTGAGGAAGGTAAAAATGAAATTTGAGAGCGATACATATATATAATGTTATGAAATTTATAAGAAGCATAGATATTCAATAACAATTATAGTATATATGTAACAATAGAAAGATGAATTTTTTTCATTTGTTCATTGAAGCAATGACTCTCTAATTAGGGCCAGTACCAAAAAGTTATACCCATTATTATTTAACAAATAGACCCACTCCATTTTTGGATTCCATCAACTACTTCACTTATGTCTTTTCTGTTGTTAGTCCTTGAACAGTTTCCTCTAATGCCTCTAGTGACATTTCTACTAATTTCTATGAATAAATACAAGTTTATTTGTATAGAAAACGTGGGAATGGGGGATATGATTTTACAAATAATTATAATAGAAAAGTAAAAAAATTATCTACTCAAAATAAATTCAAATTCATATATTTGATAGAATTTACCTTGACTCTCAGCTTGAGTACACATGAAATTAATACATACTGGATTTGAGCTTCCCCATCTATCATATTTCCATTATCCTGTGAGAAAATTAACCACCTGCACATACATCTAATTAGCTCTAACTTAGAAACCTCCTAGTCATGTTTCTTTTACACACTCTTCATTCTATTTCAACTATAAATATGTTAAAAAATCCAAGGAAAATTTACCTCCTAAACAAAATCCCAATTAAACATAATACAAATATGCCATCAACAACATGAGAATCCTTATAAAATCTTTTAATAGTGATTGAATTAACAACATGAGAAACTCTTTGATGGATTCATACTAGAAGTAATTTTAAAATCTTTTAATAGTGATTTATTACCTTTAAAAATGTAGAACATACTCCTTCAACTATGTCAAAAAAGTTTTAATGTTATGGTTCTTGGAATCTCTATTGAAGCTCAAAGTAAAAAAATTATGGGACTCTTTAGGGAACGTGTCGGTGAACTTACCATTCTGTGTTAGACTGATGATGTGGAAATTAGAGTTGAGATTCATCTTAATATTTTCATTAGGATCATGTACTCATGCCCGACCATTCATAGAGCATCCAGTGGCTACTGCATGAGAAAAATAAGATAAACATCACTATGATTAAACAAACATATTTTTACACATTTTGCAGACAGATTATGATTTCATAAACATATTTTTACACAATTTATTTAATGATTTTATAGATCAAGAAGATAGAGTTCAAGAATTATTCAATGAAACATCCTGACCACAACTATCCATGATCTCCATAAATACAGTGGTGTCAAATGCACATGCCATGTCCTCCACCTATCCATGATCTCCAGGAATGCAGTGGTGTCATATTCACAGGTACTCCATTCCTGACTTGAAAGTCTTTGATAGTCAAGAATTCCCTTCGTGCATTCCCTCTACGATCTTAAGGCGGTGTGTAGCTAAAAATACAAGCATGAATCAAAGAAGATAAAGTAGAAATCTGATCAACACAAAGAAAAATCGAAACAGAATCTGTTCAACATCAGGAAAACGTAGGCAGTCCTAGAATTTTGAAAGAATCTGATCCAGAATCCTGCACTTGAAATCAAAATGCATGCTTAAAACATTCGGACAAAGAAGATATCAATGAAGAAAAAATTAGGGGACATGATTAGAACAACTACCAGCTTAGTCCCAATGTTTTAGATCTAAAAACATCTAAAATTTCTCATGATCAAGAGGTCTAAACAGAAACAGTTCATCTGCAAGGAGGTCCTAACAACCGCCAATCAAAGAACACCCACAATTATAAAAATCAAGTCCAGATATCAAAAAATGGAGAGAACCAAACTGAAAAGACCCAAAGAATTACAGAAAGCCAATACAAACCCAAAATCCAGCAGTAATAATACCAACAGTAGGAGATGTAATGCCAGCAATCCATAGAAAGTAGAAAAAAAATGTGACTTAAAACGAGGTGGGGGTGGGACATCCATCAGAGATGTCAAAAATATGTATGTTAAGAAAAACTAAAGAGAATATTCATCGTCATTTTCTTCATGGAAACCATCGGAATTTTCTACTTCACAATTATATTCCTCATCACAAAGTAAGAGTCGACTCGCAGATCCCGCCTACAAAAAAATACAATGTGAAAAATTACATTCCTTTAAAAGAATGTGATAACCATGTTTGTCCAAGGTTGGGTCAAACCAACATGAATAGAAAAAAATGTAATAAAACATTTCCAATAAAAAATAAATACACAAGCACGAATACTTGGTGTGTTAGAAGAACTTCTACTAAATCGGAAAAATGTGATATTTGTCTAACAACTTCATCAAGTTTTTTCTCAATTTTCTCCACATTTTATTCACTCTTAATCCTTCTAGTCTTACCTTACACTAATGAACATATCTTTGCAGGAGCACGTGGATACTTATCACCCAAACCAAAATTATTTCAATATCAATTTTTATCCTCTCCTACAATTTTTTTGAAAATATCATTTTTTTCAATAGTAGATGTGTTCTCTGAATGAGAAGCTAATGTATTATAAATTTATTTCTGTGAAAAAAAATTAATCCATGTCAAAAAATTAAAATATTAAAAATACATAATATTTTGTAAGGTGGTAATAGAAGCCAAAAATTACCTTAACTATTATAGAAGTGTCATCAAGTTTTGATCCTTTTTTAGGTTCATGGGTTTTGATCCATATTTGAAGATTATCAGCCTCATTACCTTATTTTTCATAAACAAAAAATATATGATAAAATAAAATAAACAATATAATAAAAGGAAACAATATAAAACAGTGCATAGAAAAGTAATACTTAAATTTCAGCACGTAAATGTGCAAAACTCTTTGTCCATGCATAATGCGGCATTTTAAATGTGAACGATTTTCTGCACCACTCTAAGTTCTTGATGAAAAAATATTTAAATAATATTGCGATGAAACATATTTTTTAAACTTAATTAATGATTAATCAAGGCTTCAAATATATATTATTAATTGAAAATGGTTTAAATACATAAATAATGGAAAAAATATTACTTTTCCACCTAATGATTCCCAAAACTCCACCAAATTCTTCAATGTGCCTTCATGAATGTGTTCTGGCCATTTTACCATAACCTCATTGTGCGTTCAAATATCAAAATAATTTACCTTTAACTCAGATTTTTAAGATCTCCATACAACACTCATTTTTTCTATTCCCCAATGAAATGGTTCATGCCCTTTGGGAATGTAATATGATAACTAAAACATAATAAAATGACATCATGATTATAAAAAAAATATTATTAAAATAACAATAATAATGACTAAATATTTACCGTCATTTCATCCCATATATTGTCCTCTTTTTTAATATCTACTAATCTCCAATCAAAACAGTCTAATTGTAGTCACCCAGGGTCATGAGCCAAACAACCGATGAGTGAAGATAATTTTATTGCTGAATTGCCAACTGGTTGAAGCAATTTGTTGATGTCTACAAAACCACTCTCTAACAAAATTTTAGTCTTTCTCAATCGACGAACCTTTTGATTTCTCACATGACATACCCAAGCTCTCGTTCTTCTCAAAGTAGAATAATGAGGAAGACTTGATTGTTTCGTCAATTCAACTGATATTTCTTTAGCATTCAAAATTGATGACTAAATTATGCCAGTCTTTTCATTATTTCCAACATGATGAGATTGTAACTCTTAAAATTAAATGGACATTTTAAAATTTGTTTAAACACATTTAAAGTGGTATAAGAAAATCAATAATTTGAATAAATAATGGAAAACCACTGACCAACAATATGAGTGTCTTCTCTTCGATAGTCCAATATATAAAGAAAAACTTTGGTTTTATATTTAAAGTAATAATAAAAGATATAAGGTCATCAATTTAATTAACATAAACATTCTTGTAAATAACATGCACCACTGATTCAAATATATCTCTTCAATTTTTTTATGTTTTATCCTTTCATGCACTATTTAAAACGAATACGAGAAATAAAAAATTATAGTTTATCTAAAGGCAGCCTAAAACAATATCCTATACTGCTTAAGGGTAAATTAAATGAAACATACAATTTTAATCATGAATTTCATCTTCAACTATCAATGATTTTAGACGTTTTTTTAGAGGAATTAGAAGGGTTTTCTATGGAAAATAAATAATGTTTCAATGGTTTATTTGATGTTTATTGTCCCTTTTTTTCTAACACGTGAGCCTAAAAATTTCTAAAAAGAAACAATAAAAGGCTATAAATATAAAATAATAAAAAATTGAAGAAAAAGAGAAGGTGTAAATTTAAATACAATTCATAAATTAATACCATTAATTAATCCCTTGAAACCACATTTCTCTTGATTGAAGAGTTCTCGACATATGTCATCTCAATGATATATATGAAATAAAATAACTAAAATATAAAATAAGCATATTCAAGTGTCAAATATAAAGTAAAATTTGGAAACCAAAATCAAATAATAATCTTTAAAACCCAAAACTAAATATATTATTAAGTGTCAACAGAAAATGTAATAATCAGAATCATGAAACATGTCATTATCAGGATCATATTCACAAACATGATGATTCCGAAATTTCATTATCAATATACTCATTTCTTCATGCCATCCTTCAATGAAATTAAGTGAATGCTCATCAATTAAAACTTATTCCTCATATTAAATGTCATAATTTTCCACATCGATATCTGTTGACAAGCTGGTTTGTAAGACATACACATCAGGTAAGAAATCTTCCTATACTTCAAATAAGTCTCTTGGTTTGGTGATGGTTGAAACATGCAAAATTTAATCTTTAGATTGAACCATATAAAACACTTGTAAGGATTTAAATGCAAGTACAATGGGCTCATCGGTCTAAATATTCCTCTTAAGGATGATGAGAGTGAATCCAAATTTATCTTCTTTAATGCCTTCAGTGGGATTTTCCCAATCACACTGAAATAAAATAATGCTCCTTCCAACTAGATATGTTAACTCAATAATTTATGTCAACACGCCATAATATGATAAATTTCCCATATTTGTTGTTACACTAACTAGAACCCCACAATTTTGGGTCTCACTCCTCTTATCAATATATTTTACGCGCCAACGATAACCATTACAAGTGACATTGGTCATTGTTTTAATCCACATGTTTGGAAACTAACTAAATTGTGTCAAATCAGTTGCTATACAAGTGTCCTTGGGTATAAAATTCACAGCCTGAATAATTAATAAAAACTATAAATGTTAGAAAAAAATGAAACATAAAATTTTAAATTCAAAGTATGATATAAAATTCCCATTATCATCAAACCATTTATAAAAATCATTTTTATGGATGTCATCAATTATTTCTGGTCTGTGTTGATATTTTTTATGGAGAATTTCATAGTTCTCCCTGAAAATCAATAATAATATTAGAATTTTAATAACCATAAAAATATAGAAAAATTTATGGGTATGTATCTTACCGTACATAAACTTGAACTTCATCACATTTTCCCAAAACATAATTATGTTCATGCAATATCATTCAAATGCCAGGTAGAATATATTTTTTTAGACATTGCATGACATTTTAAAGAGAATATGGACAGCCCTTTACGTGTTTCATCACCTTCACCAACATTTTTTCTTATAGACCTATTTTATCTGAGTTGAATGTCATGAAAATATCTTGAAGAAAATGTCATACACTCTTAAATAATGTATCCTTTAGCAATTGATCCTTCTGTATAACAATTATTATGAAAATAGATTTTCAATCTTCACAAAAACCTTTAATCAATCAAAAAATAATAATTTATTCAAATATATACACAATTGAAAAGATGAAAACGATGTTTTCTTACCCTTAAATTGGATTCATCCAACGATAATAAATAGGTCCATCCATCATGGATTCCTGTGCTAAATGAATTACTAAGTGTACAATGATGTAAAAAAATGAAGGTTGGAATGCACTCCAGATGAAAAATCATGGCAACAACGCGATGTTGTAACCTATGAAAATCTTCAATTGTTTCCACATTTGAACATAAATCGTTAAAAAAGGTACTAAGATCAATCAACACACTGCTTACCTTCTTATTTTTTATTTTCCTTAGAGCTAATGGTAACATATGTTGCATTAAAACATGGTGGTCATGAATTTTCAAACCAAAAAAATTTCACTCAATACTTTTCCATTTAATATTTGATGAATACCCATATAGAAATTTGATAGAGGCTAGTACACTTATCATTTCAGTTTTTTCTTGATCTGGCTATGTAAAGCATGGTGCAGGTAGATATGTTCGACCATGATCCTCGTATGGGTGATGATCATGTATTAGATATAAATCAACCAAGTCAAGTCGATATTGCAAAGTATCTTTATTTTTCCCCTCAATGTCAAACATTGTACCAATTAAATATTCAGAGACATTTTTTCTACATACATAACATCCAAATTGTGGTGTAGAAGTATATTCTCTTAATATGGGAGTTGAATGAAAATACTCTTCTTTTTCCATGGTACATCAACATCTCCCTTCCATTTGTTATATCTTTGAGTCTCCATATTTTTTCAAAATATGAAATTAAATCCTTTCATCTTATCTAACAATTCAAATACATTATGATATTTAGGCAGTATCCTTGTTTCTATTTCCCCATTAAATGCCTTTTTATTTCGACAAAATTTGTTACTTCGATCCAAGAAGAGTTGATGGCCCATATAACACATTTTCTTAAATTTTCTCATGTAAAATCAACATGTTTCAATATTGCAGCATGGAAATGAATTTTAACCCTTGTTCTTCCAACATGATAGATTACCATATGCATGAAAGTCATTAATTGTACAGATTAATGCTCCATTTAATACAATTAACTCATTCTTTGATGAATCGAATGGTTCAATACCAAACTCCCATAACATGTTCAGATCATCAATTAATGGTTCAAAAAATACATCGATATCATTGATAAGTGAATTAGGTCTAGGTATCAATAATGAAATGATAAAATATGATGAATTAATACATAACCATTAAGGAAAATTATAAATCTTCTAGACAACAGGCCATATGATATATTAACTAGAAATCATTCCAAATGGACTAAACCCCTCAGCTGCCAAGCTTAGCCTAACATTTCGTGGATCACATTCCAACTCAGGATAATTATCATTAAAATCATTCCAAAGAATCTAATCTTCCGGGTGGCTTAACCTGTCATCTTTAACTCCCTCATGCTCAAGCCATGTCATGAGAGGGGCCATTTTAGATGACATGAATTGCCTTTTAATCCTGTTTATCAAATGGAAGTGATGCAAAACTTTCAATTGTACATTTTTACCATTTGTTAATTTCATAATACTTCCATAATCGTTAGTTTTCCACCTCAAAGCACCACAATTTGGGAAATTATTAGGGAAATTTATTTCCTTATGAAACATCAGACAATCATTTAGGAATGTATCAATCTTATTATAATCAAGCCCATGTTTTATGATAATCCATTTCACCTTCATAAATTAGTCAGGTAATGTTGAATCATTGGGATGAGCTCTCTTAAATTGTTTTATAGGAGCATCAATTTCCACGTTATTGATCGCAGGTAAAAATTTTAGATGATACATTTCAACAATAAAATATAATTTAGTAAATTCTTCACATACAGGGTATAACGGTTTCCCAGCATCTTCAACCCATTTGAAAAATGTTTTCACTTCATTATAACGACATGATGAGTTGTTTTCTTGTTTCTCAAATTCAGAGGCATCCCCCAGCATGTCAATCATATCATCATCAAATGAAATATCATGTTCCACACTAAAAAAATTATTATCACCGTTGAACATCAACTACCCATGATAATTCCAAATTCATTTTTGATAATCGGTGTCCATTTATTTGATAATAAGATGTGATTTCACAACATCTCGATGCCAATAATGATGATTATCAAAACTTTGACATGGACATGCAATCATGTTATCCTTTACCGAAGTTGAAAATGCAATATCAATGATTAAATATACACCATTTAAATAATCTGGAGATGTTCTCCTAAACTTCACCCAACTCTTATCACCGAATATATTCATTATGAATGTTCCTATATATTATTATATTTTTAATCAATTAACCCCAATTAGAAAACAATTTTTAGCTAAAACATATTACAATTTAATATAGATTATAAAATTGATCAACATGAAATAAAAAAAATAAACCTCAAACCATAAAGACAATAAACTAAAATTGAATACTGATTTTTCATTTGTCTCATCTGTCATTCTAGGGCAATGGAATGAACTATTATCACAAATAAGATTCACCAATGTTACAGCAGAATATGGGACAAGAGTGGGAAAGTAGAGGAACACATACACAAATGAATAGGAGGCTATTAAACGAATCAAATACTCAATAAATTGTAGGTTATGGACAAACCATACCTAGCAATAGAAATCAGAGATTAAGGTATTTCATGGTACCTTATATGCTTCCAAACTAGATTGTGGGGTTGGAACGTCCACCATGAAGATTTGGGAAAGAGGCGTGCATAGGGTGGATTTGGTGAGTGAAGATTTCCTGGGAAACCTGAAGGCCCCACGCCGAATATTTAAGGTGAGATAACCACGGGGTTAGGGGGTGGCAGGTGCGGCGTCTTCTGGGGTGAGGGCGGAGGGTGCAACGTTTGCCGGGAAATAGGGTGGTTGGTATGGCAGTGATGGTGCTAGTTGCGGCTGCATGTGTGCTTGCGAGTGCGGGGGGGGGGGGGGGGGGGGCCCTCGGGTTATCGAGGGGGGGGGGGGGGCATATGGTTATTTTTTTATTTTCATAAAACATATTTATATACAAAAATTATTAATTTTATAATATTAAATAAATAAAATATATAATAATTTATTATATAAAAAATTCAATCTCTAAATACCCATTCCTTTATTGCTTAATTCATTGCTATATATTTAATATAAAAAATAATAAAAGATAATATTTTTTCTTTGTGATATAAAATACAAACATTACTTAATTACTTAATTTATTGTAATATAATGAAAATAAAATTTAATAAAATTTTATATTTTTTCTTTATGATATAAAAATTTTCAATATGTGAATATCATTTATTAATTACTTATATTAAAATTATGTTTATTATTTCTTTATCCATTACCATGTTTTTATTTATAATGTTTATTAAATTAAAATATTATAATTTTTTAATTTTTTTATTAAATGTATTCACATGTTTAATATAATTAAAAACATTGGAAAATATAAGCAGAGTATATATTCATATATATGACTTGTTTTTAAAAAAACCTTTAAAAGTGAATATTGACTTTGGTCATAAAAATAATAATATATAAGAAAATTGGTTTCCCGTGGTTATAATCAATTAACGGTTTATTATAACAGATTTTATTGATGATAAAAACATTTATTGGTAATGATTACTATTATTAATAGATTCAAGTGTTGTTTAAAAAATGTTGGTATTACAATGATATAGCAATAGATTTTACTGTTGGAAAAAGATCCGTTGGTGTTAAATGATCACTACTAGAAGATACATTTATTGGTAAATAAAAGTGTCGGTACTGAACATTAATACAAATAAAATATAATATATGTCGGAATTTCTCATTTTTACCAATATATATATTGTCTGTCAATATTTTTTATATATGTCATTTTGTATTGTAGTTCCACGAAAATGTCTTGTTTTTTACCTTATCTTCTATTTTGCTCTATTTACGCACAAAATTTCATTTACTTCCTCCAATTGTTTTGAATCATACATATAATGAAATTTGTACTTAGTGAATTGTATTAAATGGAAATCTGAGTTATTGATGGAATTTGAATCAATAAAAAATTCCCATTTAATGTTTTGATTCCAAATATAGTATATTTTTCATTATAATATTTATTTAATTAATTAGGATGTACAGGTATGGAATATTACATCTTTTTAGGTATGGTTTGAGGTTTTGGGTATTTCATGATGATTTTTTATGTTAGGAGATTTTTTCACCAACTATTTAGGTCTACAGCTAGCATTCAGTACCCGATGGGAGGAAATGGGTACCCTGTGATCATGGTAGAAGAGGGAGTGTTTAGATGTTTTCACTAGGTACTCAATGTCCAATAACAGGTACCAAATAAGCATATGTTACATTTTTTTAAATGGAATTTTTTAAATTATCTATCCCAAAATATTATCGATATATTTTTGTACCTTAATCCATTGTCACCCAAGTTAGACCCATTCTACACTTATGGCCTCTTTAGATTTTCATCCCATCCCTCACTCACCTTATGATCCAAGAGTTATTCAACTGATATTATTCTTCAAATTTAGGGTAAAACATTCCCCACAGATATCTTATTTATCCTTTCCTTATTCTTCCATATTTCCATCTGTCACCTCTTTGGTTTTTATATTATGATTTCACCAAAGATGTTGAAATCACTTCTAGTCTTAGGGATTCTCCCTACGAATTCCAAAGGAATATATTCTTGGTTATTTACCTTGTGTTCTTCAAAAAATTTATTGATGTAAATAAAAGTATGGTCTATTATCAGGTTTTTAGTTTTTTTCTATCATAGTTCATTTTTAATCATATTTAAAAATATATTTATGCTATCAAAATTTAAGTAATACTTTCGGTTCATTATTCCATGTTTTTCATTGAATATATTTTTCTATTGGTTTTAAAGGATGATGTAATTGAGCTCATGTAGTGATGAATTTTTGTATAACAGTTCCTAGGATTTTCTTGATGATCATAAGAATTATAATACCTAACTTATGTTTTTGGTAAATGGTCTAAATATTTCTTGTGAATTTAACAGCATTTCTTAAAACATTAATTCCACTTGTTTTATCAATTAATAATAATAATAATATTTGACCGACTATTTTTAGAAATATGAATAAATGATTTATATAAAAATATTCATATATTTTTTAAATACATTAAAATATGTTTTTGCAAGAAATATTGTGGTAATCTATTTTATTATTATTTTCATTAAATTTTTTCTTCAAAACATCATGAAATGTTGGATCTTGTAATGTTTCTTTTCATTGTTCTAGTGTAGTAACTATAAATAATAAAATTTAACAATATTTAAAAGGTTATCTATAATTAATTATCTAATAAATATTTTTATGTTTTTATATGGAATATTACACATGATTATATATTTTTTGATCATGAATAAGTTTTTCATCAAAAATCATACTCGATTACTTATTTATTTAAATTGATCATATATTTTAAATTTATATTTTTTTGTTAGATAAAAATTATTGATGGCCTTATGTTTTAACATAGTTTATATGCTAATTTAAAAAATTAATTCTTGGAAATTTGTCCCAAATGCTACAAGGATGCCATATTATAAAGAGGAATGTTTCAAAATTATGTTTTCCAAATCATGCGAAATAGATATTAAAATTAATGATAGAGTACTATGACCTAGGTCATCTCAAGGAAAACCATATATTATTCTATGAATATTAATTAAAAATACCACTTATATATACCAAAATATTGTTGAATTATATATCAAAAATTTATACTTGATATTTGAAATTATATGGAATTGGTGGAGAGATAATGGCTAAAATAATTCAGTGAAATGGAAATTTTATAATTCCTATGTTTATTTTTCATAATAACAATGGTGTTTTTTCATTATAGAAAGAGAATAGTTTTCTTAAAATTCATATTTCACAAAAATTTATTTAATAATATTCATAAAAAAACATTTCCAATTACCCATCTCTTGAAAGATCTTTAATATGCAATTTCTTATGAACTCTTACCAATCATTTTAGAAGTTTTAAATTGGTACCATGGTCACTCATTATTCATTTTTTAGACTATATAAAATAATAAATAGTCAAATCCTAATATATAATAAATTATTCACTTGGATTACCACTTATATAGTCTAGCTACTGTAGATTTTATGGAATAGTTGATGCCTGGGAGGGACTATTCCCTACATTGCTTTTTTTTATTATTGAGAATCAATATGATTTATATTCTGATGATGAACTTGGTGTCCAAATGAATTGGAACAATGATTATGAAAGGGATAGAAAAACTATAACCAAGAGAGAGTAGATCAACACATGTTATTTAAAATTAATTTATTTAAATAAAAATTTCCTCAAAGGTTATTTTTTCTCTGTTGAGGTATCCATCCATAGATGTACATTGCACCATTGTTGTGTTGTAGAATCCATGTGTAGGATTCTTATAATGGGGATCCACACATGTTCCATGAATCTCTAGATATTTCCGAATGAATATTCTGGGCTAGCATGGAAGATCCTTTTGCTTTTGTATCCTCCTTCGATCACCTTGAGAAGTGCATCCAAAGCATCCCCCTTGTTCCTATAGAAGAGTATCACACTGGTTCTTGTGGAATTCTTGGAGAATAATGAACTCTCTACACTTGAGAGATTTTCTCCGATTCATTATGGATAACCCAAATAGAGTGTTTTTTCATTTACCTTGGAAAATGAGAGAATAATATTACCAAGAATTTATTTCACCAGGATAAGAATAAAATAAGTTTTACAAGTGCCTTTAATTATTTCATTAATCCTAGTGAAACCTCCATATTAAATAATAACAACAATATTATTATTTTATGACGTTCCATTTACATGAGAGTTATAATTAAAAATTATTTAATCAAATAATATTCAATATTATTAATTCTCACTAGACCCTTATTCTATGTCCTACAATCCCCCTTAATATATATCACACTGTGAATAATTACTATTTATTTATTAAATAAATATCATCGGGTTATTCATTGATAATTAAATAAATATTATAATCACAAAATAGTAAATAAAAATTTATTAATGATTCTACCCAAAATATATTCTCTAGAAGAACTAGTGTCAGAATAAATGAAATCACACATACATGAATAATTATTAACCCTCAACAGAGAATTATATTTATTAAAAATTTTAAATATTATTTAACTAAGATACTTTATACACTTAGTGTGTGACCCTCTTGGCCTTCTTATTAGTGGTATTTGGCGGAGCAGCCTAAAGTCCAAGGTTAGAATATAAAAACATGAAATTTCACCCATAGTCAAATAAGTTAATGTCAAAATAACATTTCACATCATACAAACTCTTACCATGTAATATAATTCCATTAGAAGAATATCTCTAATCAAGTGGGTCGCATTCTAGTTCCATTAACCGATATTCTCGATATCTCATTCTTTGAATTTATATAAACAAATCTTTCCTACTGAAAACCATCACCATAGATTTATTTAGGCTATATCATTTAGCTAGAATGTCCTGATACATTATCTTACATTAAAGAATAGAAGGGATAAATATTTTCTCGCATTATTCAATAATGCAATATTACTTGAGACACACCGAACAAATATTACCTCTCCATGAACATCAGTCATCATGGTTTTTATCAATACAAATAAGTTCACAACTCATAATAAACATTAATAATTATCTTACATTATAAGGACCAATACACACATCCATGGATAGGAACAACCATAGACCCATTAAAATGTGGATTTCTTACTAGTGGGACTTGTTCTCATAATATCATCTGATACATTACCACAAGCATACACCATGAGAAGGTACCTCAAAGTCCTATAAGTCTCCACCCCTAATATGAATATATTATTTCTGTCCCTTGAATTGATATCATCAAAAAATATAACATATATTTAAGAACAGTGTCATAGCACATTCGATTTCTCATCATAGCAAGGAACTACTATGACATTTTGGTGTGACAACTACTCTTGGGACATTTTCACATGAAATGTTACATAGAAAAACAATAATGACGTGGTATGTAATTTATTATTATTCAATATTGTGAAAATAAATTATCATAATGTATAGTAAAAGGAGGTTCTATAGACCCAACTCATATAGCTATTACTTATGCCTTAACTAGTACCTTGTTCGTTCTATTTTTCATGTTAGACTGAATTGACCATTATATATGTGACATATTTAATACATGGTCCTTTTTTACACATACCTACAATGTCATTTCTATTTAGTTAAAGATCCATATGATCTTAAATCCCTATTTTATTACAATCTTATATGATTTATGGTTGTGAATATTGCATAAAAAAATTATTTCACTAGTATTTATTTGAACCATAAGTATTATTTGATAAAATGTACAACTCAATAATTGAATTGAATTATTGAGAGGGATATATTATTATTATATAAATCATGTGAATTTATTCTACTAATTGATGAATAACACAGTTTTTGGGATGGCATTTCAATGCATGTACTTATTATACACGTTTTCCCTATTTCCTGAAGAGAAGGAAAGTATGGATGCACAATTTATTATACAGAATTCTATTTCATTGGGACATCAAGAAACGCTACCCTAATGTATTATAATTTCTTCATTTAATTTAAGATTGTTCATAAATATATGAATCATATCCTAAACACACATAGAATATGTATATATATATGGATATTTTTGTATATACACATTTTTTTCTCTGACTCAGATAATTGATGAACCATTCATCTAAAATCCCTAGATGAATACCGATGATTATATGATAGGTATGTATCCTCTTGACAGAGGGGGTTGTGTGTTTTAGCTGGTTATAGTCTATAACTAGCTTCACTAATTACTATTTTCATGCATTGATGGATTAGTACATGTAATTTTTTTTGTACATTTATATATATGGGTAGACATGTATTTGTATACACATATTTATTCACTATAGTTTTTGAGACACCATTTGAGGTTCCCAAATAAGTATCTGTACCCACACTATACATGGATATTCCAATGGACATGTAACTTCATTTACTACATTTGATGTAAAGAATGTATATGGTTAACAAATGGATGTTCAGTGTTATATTGGATGTTTGTGTCATATGAATGTACTAGGTTTCACATTTGTGTTAAAGCTAGTAGTATATGGTTGGAGGACCAATTTAATAATATATTTTTCTTTAACATTTGTTTTGACATGTCTGAATCCCCATTTATCTAAGCCAACTTATACAATAACTTTTACCCATTATTTTCCTTTTCTGTTTTTTTCATTAATATAGGGTTTTTTTATTCCCTTTTAAATAGTTATTTGGTTATTCATGTGTACATGTGATTTTTAAGATGACTTACATTTGGTAGAGTAACACAGTTTCCATATGAGAAACCTATCATGAAATGTTAGGCTAAAATATGGATAAGTAATTCCCTATGGGTATACAGAGTCATGATGCTCTAGTTACTATCCCTTAAGGATTTTAGAACACACTTATTGTAGTTTCATCCTTGTTATGATACTTTTTAGGTATCTAGTGACGAGTCTCTATAAGTTGTATCCGAGTGGTATTAGGTTTACTTTTTTTAATTAAACAGGAGCAATGACTATCTAAAAATTTGATGTAAATAATATAGTGTCCACATAAACCACTTTATAAAAGAATATCATGTTACTATAAGAGATTTTTTGTATTTAGTATACACACCATAGAAATTGAGAGAGTATTTTTTGTCCATTTGATTTTGAAACATTAGAAACATATGAATAAGTTTATAGGGCTTCACCAAGAGACAATGTTTTCATGGATTCATTCTTTATAAATTTAATTATAATATTACATCATGTTCATATTACTTATATTATGGATCATATAAGGGGATGACCTTAGTTAATTTAATACTCTATAGTAATTTTAATAGTGTTTTATTGCATAACTTGTTAGATGATATGTAATTAATTAAAATCACTGCATATATATCCAGTTAAAAATTGATTATATACACTATCTCTATCGACATATTATTAATAAAACCTAAAAATATATGATCTTGACCATGACAATTCCTTCTTTATGGATAGTGTATTATTGTGATTTGTGTTATTTAAATAACAATGCATTATATATATTTCCTATTTAGCAGCGTGTCTTAAATAATAGTATGATTTATATTCACTATTATGTTTTCTATACTATACTTATCTAAATGTTTCAATCAGTTATCTCTTTTATATCTTCTATATTAGTGGTATTTTATTAGATATTTTTAAAATTTTGGAATTTGGAAAATGTTTGTAGTTTTTTCCTTAGTATTTTTAATTATAGATATGTTTTTACAAGAATGGTGATGTAAATGAATTGAGTATTTTCAAACGTAAAGAAAATCAGTTTTTCAATATTTTCTTTTAGAGAAGATTTAGTTTTGAAATGAAATGTTTATTTGAAAAAAGATAAATTTTATAATGTCAAAAAGAGAATGTTTTTTCAAAAAATTAATTAGTACAACTATTTTGTGCTATAAATTTTCTTTTTATGGTAATGGTTTTAACCAATGATTCTAAAATTTAAATTTAAAATTATTGAAAATATTTTTATATGTGAACATTTCCAACAAATTTGAATTTTATGGAAGAATAACCATAGGGGAACACTAGGTAACACATATGGAGAGGAGAACTATAATTTATATTCATATTTTTTTTATTTAGAGAGTCATAAAAATTATATTCAATTCTTTAATATTGACATATTGTGTTGGATAAAAGTTTTTTATTAGGTTTAGTGAATTTTTACCAAAAATATTTTGGGGGATTTGGGGTCATATTTTTGATAAATTTATGGTGAATTAAGATTTTGGAAATATTTTTATTTTTTAGATTAGTGGGTGGATTTAAATTTAAATTTTTTTTCATTCCATGTGTGATGGAAAATTTGAAATAAGTATTAAGTGAGTGATTGTGGATATGTTATTAAGGGTAATTTTTTTAATTGATGATTATGAAATGTAGTGAATCTTGGATTATCATTTCCTTGAATTTGGAAGGGACATGTAGTCGTATAGTGGGGTTATTTTATTTATCAATAACTTAGTGAATTTATTTAAAGTTAAATTATTATTCTTGAGGGATTTTGAAGTTATAAAAACACAGTTCAGTTTGAATTTTTACTTTTGATGTGCCCCTTTCTCATTATGATATTTGTACAAGAATTATTATGTTTAAAGATATAATAAAATGTTTTCTTATATAGATTGATGTTTAATGGATTATTTGAGGGCTTTGGTAACATCAAAGGTTATACAACCTATTGTTTAGAACTATTGGTGGATATGGGTACTCGGTGGGAGGTATTAGGTATTTGATGAGAATAGAAAATGTGTGGATGACAAAGATGTTCAACTAGGAACACGATAGCCCATATAGGGTACCTACTAGACATATGATATGTTTTTATGGTGGGATTTTAGTCTTTTACACCATGATAATTTATCCCATTTTCACCTCCTTTAATCTATTCTCACCCAATTCAATCTAGAGATCCTCTCCTAGGATATATAGGAATTCATCCTATCCCTCTTTTACCTAATGAAAAAACAATGATTCTAGGGTTATTTATTTTACTAATGCATGGAAAACCCTCCACCTACCATATATCCTTTCTTCTTTAATTATTATATATTTCCCAATATATTTACATTGTATTTTGATTTGTGAGTTCACCCTTTCATATTAAAATAACTTATTATATTATTGATTCCCCTTATATTATATAAATTAATGTATATTTGTTTTATCCATTTTGTTGATTTAATAGATAGATATAGTGCTTCCATCTATTATCGGGTTCCTATGATTTACGGTTGAAATAGGTGTATGCGTAGTTGTAGTTAATTGTTTTTTAGGATATTATATATTTTACTATATTTTATATGTTCTCTTCCTGATTTGTCCTTATATTATAGCTATTATTAGTTTATGGTGTTATTTCCATTGGATATAATTAGTAATGGATTCTAGTTAAATGGTTCCTATGTAATAATTGATGATCCAGGGAATTTGAAAATAACACTATTGATTATGGTACTAGACCTTAACATTTCATATGAATTTAGTATTTTTTTCATGAAACATGCCATCCACTTGTTCTCTCAATTATTAATAATAATGTTGAACCATAAATTTATAGAATTTTAATGAATGATTTCAACGAATATTTTTATATAGACTTTTTATGAGTTATTTTGTAATATCATGTGTGGTATATTGATTCTTATTGGTTTCCTTTAAAATAAATTTTTCGATATTTATGAAAATATTGTTTTAGTAAGAAATTTATTGTTTCTACTTATCATAAAATTGTAACTCAAAAAATCTAACATGTTCTAAATGGCCAGATAATATTTATTTTCTATAAAAATATCACATATTCATATGTGGATCTTAACACATAATAATATATTTTTTGTTCATATTTGACACATTTATCATTCACTCGTCCTTTGTAACTTTTTTAATCCATTTGATTGTGTATTTTAAATTTATATTTTTAATATTCATAAGTTTTATTTAGGGTATTCAGTTATTTCCCAATTATAATTACTTCATTTAATAATTTCATGCTTAGATATGTTTTCAAAATGATACAATGATTCCAAACTATGTATCTTAAATATGTTTACCCTTTATTTCTAAATAATGTGATGTGAACATACAAAAATTAAGGTTGGATATTATGACCGTGGTTAGTTAGATTATACACCTTTGGGGATTTATTATGTTATATTAGGAAGATAACATTGATTCATCATAACCTAAATGAATTATAAGTCCAAGGATCATACATAACCATGGATAATAGTTTTCTCATATGAAAAAATAATGTTGAGGTTGTTTCGATGGGAAATAAATGGTTTGATATCTAAATTTCATTGGCCTAAACAACTTAGTTATTTTATTTGATAAAAAAGGAAAATATTGTTCATATAATATTGTTTTTACCTAAAATTGTTTCCAAAATTTCCTAAAACAACACATTCCCATTCATGAATAATTTCTAATAAATTGAATTTTATGGTGGAAGAGTAATTCTACTATTAACTCTTACTACTCATTTTGAGTATCATAAACTAATGGAATGGTTACTCTTTATGATTTATTAAGATGATAATAACTTTACATTAGTCATAACTATATTTGTACTTTATTATTCTCTTGTTTTACAAATTTTATCTTCTAGTTATTGCATATTCCTTACCCGGTGCCTTATTTTATTCCATATGTCATATTAGCATGATTTGAGTATTCTATTTTTGATATATAAATTACATGTTTTCTTACTAAAAATTCATACAGCGTCATATATATTTAGTGGAAAATAAATATGGTTTATATAAATATTTTATTGATTCCATATATGTTTATATGAAGTGAATTTAGCATGAAGAAGTTGTTTATCGAGTGTGACATTATACCATAATAGTTGTTTGATTACACATGAAATTCAATCATTGAAATTTAGGTTTGATAGTGTTATAGAATTCTACTACAAGTATTGATCATAAATTATCCCTATTTTAGATCAACTTAATGGTTAGGATGGGATCACAATTCCCTAACATATCATTCATGATTTCATTTACCCCCGAAGATATGGGCATTAAGATTTTCCTATTCATTACAAACCATTTTTATTTCCTTTACTTTTAAAAGTAATGATTTTTTATGAAAAGATATTTTTGATGAATTTCCATTATAATAATTTAATTATTATACTAATAAATCATTAATAAATTGATAAATAAAATCTGTTCACAATACCTATTATTTTTGACAGACTATTTAAATTCTTCATAGGGCGACTATATTTATGACAAAAATACATAGTCATGAAAAATTTTACCCATAATGGAAAATAATTATTTTTTGTAAATGGTATTTGTGATGAAAATATTAATTCCATCACAAATAATATCAGATAATATTAATTGAGATAGAACTATGAATTCATTACAGATTACTATAACTAAAAAAATTCATAAAATAACTATTACAAAAAAATATTTACTATAAAATTTTATCGTAATTATTATAAATAATAGTTATAAAAAAATATTTTCATAGAGTTGGTAAGTTTTCATATATAAGAAGAATAGTAATATTTTTTCTTAAACCACTTGTAAGTTCCCACATATACATTATTAATTTCTCATGATGTTCCTCATGTTTTTGTCTCAACTACTCTAATTGTTGATGCAGTTTCTCTTGATGATATCACATCTATTTATACTCTCTAATAAGACTCAGTTTAGTCTTGAACGAGGTTTTATTGATTTTATTATAATATACAATAGTAAAGTATGATGATATCATATAAAATCCTTTTGATATAAATAATGACATCGATTTACTACAATATTAACTTGCTGGACTCGGTCACGAACCAAAACTCATCACCTGAACTTACTAAATACCACTATTTGTCACATGTTACCAAGCCACCTCATCAAAATATGAAACACATAAGGCCCCTTACCCACCATCAATCTTGACATGGATCTCCCCCATCCCAGATATTTTTGTCTCATATGCCTCTTACAAACATATAAACATAAATTAAAATGAAACACATTTATTATCTCAACGTAAAAAACTAAAAAATAAATACTATCAAAATTATTATCTCTCATAAACAGTTATCCTCATACAAATATAAGTGTATATCCTCATGTCAACTTTAAACTCTATAATTATTGAATCAAACAATCAAATGAAAAATTTATTGTATTAATTTATTATTTAAAATATAAATATATAAATTATAAAAAAGTATTATATAACAACAGTCGATGATTTATTATAAAATTAAGACTCTCAACCCAATGTGGGACATACCTCTCCCCAATTTCAAAGACTAGAATTTGAACTCCTCATGAATGTCTCTCTAATCTGGTATGTACAAAATCCCTCTCAAGCAAGTGCGAGGAGGTAATCAGGTCGATGATGTGCACCAGACATGTAAAATATATGTTTAGATGCTCTTTTCATATCCCTTATATGCATTTTATGTAAAAATAAGTAAATTTTACTAAATAAAAGCCTCTCATGCCTCCTAAATATAAAGTATCATGTTATCATCCATATAGTACCACAAACTATGTAAATATTTTATATTATAGTAAATTCGAAATTATATGAATTTTATGTAAAATATATTTTTTCTTTAAACAAGCCAACTTGTGATCGAACATGTGATTATCCATGTCAGAATAAAAATATTATTGTAACACCAAGGGAACATATAAGTTGTTCCTTAAAATAACACTAGCCTGACGAATGACTATATATGAAAATCTACAGAAATAAGAATAATTAAAAACATAATAAATAAGAATTAAATTATATGAAAACAAAATAGAAATCATATTTAAACATACATCATTTAATGGAGTTCAATTATAAGAGATTGATACATATTAGGAACTAGATATGGAATAATAAATCATGCAAGTCACTAATGCAACCTAGTCTCTAGTGTCATGTCAATACCCTCGGCTAATGGAAAAAGAGAATCATCGAAATGTTTCTCACCCTTAGTCAACCTATGCGTCATCTCATAAAAAAGACCTTGACACATCTGAAACAAATAATAATTATTATAAATAATTCTTTATTCTATATACAAATATAAAAAAGTTATAAATATATAACATTTTTTAAAGATATATAGAGAATTTGATGTAACAGGAAAATAATGTTTAATATATATATTAAATATAAAAATAAATTTTTTTTATAAGAAGGTAATACATGTTGGTTATGAAATTAACTGGAATGTAATAAATCAGTATTCATCTTCATCTTTATATTGATCAGTTTCAATATATTCATCTTCATCTTTGACATCATAAATTTCCATAAGATATTCAATTTCATCATCCCTAATTATTTAAAATCCATTTATATAATAAATGGAAGTGTCAACAATATCACCCATTAATAGTGGGGATATCATAGGTGATATCTATATCTATTCACGTAAGATATTTATATGGTGTTGTCTATTAAAATTATTTAATATTTTTCACTTCCAAAGAACTACATAAATTTTTAATAAACTTTTTTCCATGATATTTCCTTTTTATTATACTATGACACTCATTTATTGCATTAAATATATCTCAATATTTTTTGATAGACTTAATTTTAATTAAATGAAAAAATAAGAATTTAACTGTCTATAACAATGATTTTGTATTTATGTTATATATCTCTATGACATCTATGAACATACAACCCTCGATCAGTATCCAAACTATAAAAATTAAAAATTTAACACAATTTTTTCACAGATAACATAAATCCTTTTATTTCATACATTATTCTATAAAATCAAAAATTAATTTTTTTATAATGGGGTCCATTTAAAAAAATAACCATTATTCCTTTATTTATTTTTTGATTCACCATATCTGTATATATGAAACCTAAATCCAATAACCACATACACACTACAAGATTTTACCAACAGGGATGATGGGTTACCTACTGGAAATAACAGGTTATCAACATTTTTACATATTGTGATATAAAGAATAATAATAAATAATTATCATTTGATACAATAAAAAATTTATTTCATATGTTCAATCGAAAACAATGTAACTATTCTTTGATATAAATAAAAATATTATTTTTTCCAAATCTTTCCGGTGTGGCCTAAATAATTTTACTTAATTAATTTTTTATATGACCATTATATAATTTATAAAATATTAATATAAAATTTATTTTAAAAATATATTAAAATAGGAAGGTAAATGTTGGACTTACTGCAACAATCATTTCATTTTTCCCTATTAAGGAGAATATATATATATAAGCTCTATGATTTTATTCATCTCAAACAAATCATTCGTGATCACTAAAAAAACCATGCTCTGTCTAGTTAAATAATAATAATAAATCATATGTGAAATGATTATCATTTACATCATTATGAAAATTTCAATTAATGATATGAATATTAATAAAATTGAAAATAATAAGAGAATAAATTTTAAATTTCAACCTGAATGTTGTCCTTTTCAACTTCCCCTTGAACTAATGCTTTGTTACAAAATTATTATTCATCTTTTCCAGAAATCTTTCATAATGGTACATCTATTAGAACTATACGAAACCTCCACCACATCATTCATTTAATAAATGTTATATTAAATTATCCATTGATAAAATAAAGTCGTGGGATATATTTTTCTTCAAATTTAAAAAAATTTAAGACAACAAATTTTTGTAGTATACCCACTACATCAAAATCTATTATAACTGTACAAATACCTCAAAAATAAATAATACATCTCTTTCAACACATCTTCGATAAACGATTCAACAACCCTTTATGATCATTCAATTATAGTCTTATTAGGATATGTAAATCTTGACTTTTTTAACTAATGATATCACCATTATTAAAATAATCTAACACATAAAAACTATAGTCATTACATATCCTCAAATACCTAATTAATTGTCATATTAATAAATAAAATTATTTAGAATTTATATAATATAGTTTTTGAATCATTAAAAATTTTGATATTTAATTTAAAAAAAACACAAGTTCAAGAAACCTACAAATTTAGGAATGTTATAATTGTGTGTCTTTTACAGTATCTTTAGTCTTTGAGTGGTCGGAACTATGGTTATCCAAGATGATTATTGATAAATTTTTGGGGTTTTCAATAATTTTCTTTCTTGTTCATGGGTTTTTTAGAAAAAGGTAGTTGGATGATAGAAAATTCAAACTCGAAATAGGGATTAAATATTTTTGTTAAATAGAGTTGTTTCCCAGTGTTTCCCAAATTTTTTGTTGTGAATTTTTTGTGTTCATGGAATATTTATTATGTATGACTTTAGTGATATTATAGTTGATTATATAGACTATGTAGGGATTTAATAGGTGGGATGTCATAGAAATATTGACATTTTTTAATGTGAAGTGGGGGGGTATCAAATTATAGACTAAATAGAGAGGCTCTATATTAATTATTAAATTGTTTTTAATAAGTAATTTGAAATTTTAAAAGTTACCACATAGTATTTATGTGAACCATATAATTTTATTAATATGGGAAGCGAAATATAAATTTCTGGTATACCACAAATGAATCTCATGATGTATGAACATAATTTATGATTGTGAGTTGGGTTTTTATGGAGGACTATGAAGGATGTTTCATTATAGAATTTACAAATAAATTATTTATGATGGATGGTTGACATGGATTGTAAAAAATTTATGGTGTTGTTTATAGTGAAGAGGTGGTAATTTTTTGAATACATTGACGGGAGAATGTGAGTGGGTTTTCACAATGGCATATAAAATATTAGGGATTAACAAATTTAATGAGGTTTTTTTAATAAATATCCCCATTTTTAAACTATTGGAGGCTAAAAATAAGATTAAAGAACTAAAAATTAGATAAAAAATCCAAAATTATTATGTTCAAATAGAAATTTTAGACTTCATTAAAAGTTTAGATAACAAAGAGGGTTCAAAAATGTATATCACATAGAAATAATCTATAAAAGACGTTTGTGAAGGGTGATATAGTATTTAAGGTGGATTCATGATGTAGAAGAGTCAATAGTAGCTCAAAAAACATTATTCCATGTAGTGAGGCGCTAATAATAAATTATAATATAATGTGGATGGAGCACAATATGCGGTGAATAGTATTCCATATTGCACTTGTCCAAAATGTATTTTTCTTTGGGGAATTTTAAATCAGTTTATACTAGTTATTCTATATTAGAAGGATTAAATTGTATTTCCAAATATATAGGATTTTAATATGAAAATAAAATAATATTTTCTTGATAATGGGGATGTTTTCATTATTTCGTTATACCAAGAAAGAATTTATTAGATGTGGTATGTAATAAATGATTAAATGGAGGTGATCTCAGGGATGAATTTTGTTTCTACAAGGATAATTTGTAAATTAAATTCCCTTGGATCAAATTCCACATTAATAAAAAAAATTAAATCCACCAATAGTAATGAATCATAGTGCATTGTGATACAACTGACACATTGTTAATGTATTCCCCTTGAACTATCACTTATAATGAACTATGTAACAACTATTGTATTATATTTTATTTCATTAATTTCTGATTGGGGTTAATTTACATTTCAATTATATAGGCTTAATATGTTCCTAATTTTTTTGATAAAATACCAATTAAATAAAAATAAAAACGGGACATCATAATTCAACCATCCCCTCTCTCGGTGTAATTGGTGGCAAACCCAGGTGTGCCTAACCCAATATAATATATTTTATCTAAATAAATATTCCCCATATTCATTAAATATAAATTTTTGGAACCAAATAACCAAACTAATATGAATGGTCCCAGAAGATACTTTATTTTATCCCAATGTGATCTCTTTCAAATTTTCTTATTTTAGTTTACTTTATAGCTGGTCCAAAATTAATATGAGGCCAAGGAGAGATGATATAATTTATCTGAAGACCTGAGATCAATGTTATAAATACATATTTTTTTATTAAACCCTTTATAATTTTTTTTTAAATTATTTATTTAAGGATTATATATATGAAAAAGTCCTTGATGACAGTCTAAATATAATGTTTTCTTCCTCATTCAATCGTAATTTTTTTATTATCCCCCATGTAGTATAGATATGATTTGGATCTAATGTACACTATAATAATAACATATAATAATATAAAAAGTCTCCAATTTTCCTTATTAATTCATTTTTGTATAAAATTATATGTTAATGCTATATCATTTATATTTAAAACATCACATCATGATAAAATTAACCCATTAGTAAATGGCATCAAATAAACATTGATATTAGTCATTGGATGTATCAATGTTAATAACTAAAAATTGATAAATTTTTCCTTCATAAAAATCAAATGAGGTGTGTTTTATGGATTTATGAAAATAGACCAACATGAATATTAATTTTATTTATAAAAAAGTGGATAAAATCAGTTGGTATAAATACATAACCATGTGATATTAACATATTAATTAAAAGATGGATATCGATAATCTATCTATTTTGATAAATCTCCATGATTAAGAAGATTTTATATTATACTTATAGAAATATTATAATTATTCCTTATAATCGATGTGGAAGTGTTAATAGTCCTAAATAAGTGATGTGATCTTGGTATAATAGGACTATACTTTTACTATTTGAAAAAAATAAATGCAGAATTTCTGTATTATACCTATTAGTTCCTCGATTTTCCACAATGTGTAAAATTAACCAATTATCCATATTAACGATAATATAAAATGACATAATTTTTACTTCCATAGATCTTCAAATAACTATGACAAAAATTATAGACCAAATTATTTCATTAATATTAATTAATAGGGACTATATTTCTATCAGTCAATATTGATTTAACCAGAGAAAATATTTATTTAATAAACTATTTTAGATTCCATAATATTACTTAATAGCCATAAACTATATAAAATATTCTTATTTCTCTCTTCTTCCAGTTAGGATATAAATCCACCTTATCATATTTCAAAAAAATTATAGACTGAGTTGATACATAATCGTGTTTTGAATTATAATTCTATGTTCTTATTTCTTTTAATGATGTCTAGTAACCCTGTTTACAAAATTAGGAAAAATTGATTGATCTAGAACCAAAAAATATATATCTTATATGAAATTTTGTTCTATAATTTGATTCCTAAAAACATAATTTTTTGAAACCTGAAATAAAATAGATGATCCCCAACATTATCAACTGTATCAAATATCATAATATCACATTTCCTACATGAACACATAATCCCCCTTATTATACAAATTGAAAATATTATTGTGAAAATGATATTAAAATTCTGAATCCCTAAATTTAGATATGATTTATACTACAACCATTTGGATTTCTTTAAGGATTTATCTAATCATGATCTCTTAATAAAAACTTATTTTTATTTTTTGGGTCCAGATATTTATTAATAAAATTAATAAAATTGTTGATTATATAAAATGTTATAAAGTATTATGTATTTTACTTTCACTAAATAAAATGTTAACCATTAATATTTACAAATCTTTCTATCCTAAATGATTTTTCAAGAAACTATATTTGTGATGGAATAAATCATAATAAGCATTTGTGATAAATTTGTAAATTTATTATAAATAATACATATTGTGATAGACATTAATTCATACACCTTTCAAAAACCTATGAGACATGACAACCTGGCAGTCCGAAAACAATGACTACTGTGAATGTATGATAGTTATCAAAGCATGGTAATCATGAAATAATTGTAATATATAATGAGATTATGGAAGTCATGAATTTATGAAAGTCACAAAATCCTTTAGAAACCATGAAATCCTTCGACAGTTGTGAAATACAGTTGATATTATAATCTAATTATTTTTAAATTTAAGATTTATGTTTTTGTTATTATTATTATTATTGGAGTTAAATAATATTTTATTAATTAATATTAACAATAATTTTAAGAAAATTATATTATTTATATTTCACATCGTTATAATGTAAACTACCAAAATAATAAATACTAAATATTTATTTTAGTTCTTTAACTTCACTAATAATTATTTCATAATTATATATATTTTTAGTTTCAATTAATTTTTATTTATTTCATAACATTTTTGAATTTTTTTAATTATAATATTCATTTAATAATATTAGTTTTTTTATTTTCTATATATTATTTATGTTTTTTTATTGTTTTTCCTAAATTTTAAATATGTTTTATTATTTTACATTAATTTAATTAATTTATAATAATTTATAATAAATAATGAATATATGTATATATTTATTATTATTAATGTAAGTTTTCTATAATTTTAACTAATTATTATTGAAAACAATTATTATTTTTTAATATCAATAATTTATTCTTATTTATAGAAATTAATGTGTATTTTTTTACATCTTATATTAACATATTTATATAATAATTACTAATTAAAAATTTTTACAAAAATTTTACTATTGTATTTTAATTTCTATGTTACTAAACAACATTTTGATTGTCATAAAATCATTTAGTAATAGAGAAATGGAGTCAGTTGCCAAATCATAGCAGTCGTGAAAGTAAGACAATCACTGAAGCACTAAAGTTGCAACATCACAGATATCATGAAATTATTGTGGTTATGAAATCATTGCAGTTGGGAAAGAATCGTAGTCACAAAAACATGATATTCATGGAAGTGTAATAGTTGTGAACGTAAAACAGTCATGAAGGCATGACATTTGTGAAAGTCTAATCGTCATTTATTATGGGGAAAACCATCAACATTCATGAAATACATTGAGTATCATAATCATATAATTTTTAAATTATAAGCTCAATAATTATTATTATTATAATTGATTTACTAAAAAATAATTTTTTAACTAATACTAAAAATATTTTTAAATTAAAGTATATTTTTTTTTATAAAAAATTTATAACAAAAAAAATACCATAATAATAATTCTGAAATATATTTTTTAGTCTTTTTTACTTCACAATTTAATATTACACTATTATTTGTTTAATTCATTTTACAAAATTTTAGTAATCTTTACTAATTTATTACAATTAATGATCAATAATATTATATTTATTATTGATTATGTATTATTTATATTAATTATATTTATTGTTAATTTAAATTAAAATTTATCATTTATGATGAATATAAATTATTTATACTAATTATTAATAATTAATGATTAGCCATTTTCTATTTATTATTATTATATTATTATTTCCAATTTTGAATAGTTATAACAAATATACATTATTATAGATTAATATTAATAATTTAAACCTATTTAAAATAATTAATGACTATTCTAGAGATGGATCCAGATTTGTACTTTTATGAATATGAAATTTACAAAGGCTTTGAATTTTGGACTCCGGAATAATGTATGGTCACCCTAATAAAACATCGTGTTATGTCAATCCCATCATCCAAAAAACTATAATCACTTAGGAAAATCATAAATGCATTGACAACAATCCGGAGAATGCATAAATAAAATTGTGAGGGTGGTAGAATTCTTAAACCAACAACTATTTCCTTATCTATGTGATGTTACATTTTTGGTATGGGATCTAAAGTGACACCCTCTATTATCTCTTCATACACCCATCATACTCTCTCAGGGTGAATCAAACACCCGGGAACCCTTTGGGTCCAGTAAGTCAATAAAAATGTAAGTCTCCTATTTAGGATCCAAGGATTTGGTACATGGGAATATGATTCATAGATGGAGACCTTAATAATTGTTTACATTGGAAAAATAATCCTAGATGTGGTCCTAAGAAGGATAGAAAAAGTAGTGTCCCATAATAAGGGATTCTTTATGATAACATTAAAGCGAAGGAATTCCATATGGGACCCTTAAAAACAGTTGTAAGATAAAGGCATCCAATCTGGTAACAACTTAGTCAAAATAAAAGATTTAATCTAAGGGAAAAAGTGAAATTATTGGAATGGTATTCTAATAAGTTTGATCAAGGATGACCACATAACAATGGACTCAGTATTTGTCGATAACTTAAATTGATTACTAGTGAAAGAACCTCTATATTTAGTTAAAATCCCGAAACACCTACTAGGAATCCCCAAAAAATCAAAAGGCTTCCAACATCATGATCAATGTAAAAGGATACTCAAAATGGACTACCCATGTGTCCAATTATACATATGGGGATTAAAATTGGAAACCCCCTAAATTTGAACAATGGTCGAATAAACGACATGTATAGCCGAGAAAAAAACATGTACCATACAAGGCTCAAATGGGTGTGTGATTATAACAAACATAGCATAAAAATATCATGTAAATTATGTGAATAAAATTTGGGTTGTACTCATGTGTACCCCATAAGCCTTGGTAATTTATTTGGCCTAATTGGGTGCTTTTACATGTCGTACAGCCCACCCAGGGTCTAGTTGTGTGCTTTATGTGGCCAAACCTCCCTTCAATGGTTATATGACCTAGTATTCAGCTACATGGATGTGTACTAGTACATGATGTATATACCCAATATATGGTTCATAGTTCAAAAATGTTAATCTTCTTTGAATATGAATAATACATAACATGTGTTCCTGAACAACACATCATTTGATCAGGGATTTCCTAATAGGAAACCACATCAAATCAACCCAAAATCTAGTTTGACTCCACAAAATCTATGTATCGACACTCAATGGGTCATAATAAATGATAATAAGTTCATAAAACTAGAAATAAATAAATATATGTGGATCTAGGATAAATCATAGTAATAGAATACCTTTTGATATAATTCTCCTATGATTCACCCGCATTCATGTTCCATTACTCTCACATGATGATCTGGCTCCTCCAGATCTACACTATGGAAAATCATTTCCTCTCTCTTGATGCATCTCCCCCTCCCTATCATTACCCTATCTCATTCATATATAATGAATCCCACTCTATATGTACACAAGAATCTATGGGAGAAAAGAGTAAACGTTAATGAAAAGAAGAAAAGGTTTAAAAAATAGAAAATAGAAATGGGAATCCGGACCATCAAAAGAACCCAACCCGATATTATAAATCACCTAAGAAAAACCCACAAATTCCAACCTTAAAAAATTATATAATCTCAATCTGATGATCTGTTAATAATATATATTCCAAGGAAAAAGTGTGAATAAATAATAATTTCATTAATAAAATATTTATTATTAATTATTCCATGAAAATTTGAAGGGCAAACAATTCTAAAAAACTCCTTCCCTAGTTTAAACACTCTATTCTAAGACAAATATAGAGGTTAAAAATTATCCAATATCATTTTCTAGGGTAAAATTAATTTTTTTCCACTTCTAATAATTTGAAAGAAAAAAATCAATTTTCTAATAAAATTCAAGTATAAAAAGAATACCCCGTTACAATCTCCACAACATAACTCTTACCGTAATTGAAAAGACATGGTGGTGAAACATGTTCTTGATCTCATCTGGATCATGTTTCCATCTATGCTATATTTTTCATCCAATGACTTATCTCATAGAGTTCGCAAATCTTATATTATGGAGGATGTTAATCTTCAATCGATCTGTTACTCCCCATCGAAGGAGAATCATTATCGTCACCCTTTAACTGAGCTCTATGATCTAAGGTCCACATTTCATTTATTACCATACACACTGACTTGATTTTTTAAAGCCGATCATATAATTACACAAACACAAAATTATCAAAACATCAATTGTTCCCTCTTCCCAGTATTTTTTTCCATGGAAAACAAAAAATTCCTACTCAGAACAAGGTTCACCACCGTAAAATGAAAAAAGGTTTTCTTCCCAACATATAAAATGACTTATAATACTAATTAAAATAACATCAATATGTTCATTCATCAAACCAAGAATTATTTTTAAAAATATCTGTGTATAATGGATGTTTTATCAGCATACACATGATTATGTAATGATATAGATCCTTACCATGTGTTATTAGCTGTATTCTAGTATTCCATCAATAGATAGGTATATACCTCTCTATTCCAAGCCCATCATCTATTCAATACCGTTCCTATATTCATCTACCTGGTCATGCCACAACATCTGATCCATCCTTGATGTCTCCCGTAACCAAGTGGTGCCTTTTCACATTTAATCACAACTTTCAAGAAACCATACCTATATCATTTTATTAAAAACTTGGTCCCTCAAACAGAACAATTCAACTAAATGAATTAATATTTAAATGGTATAATTCAATACTGATGTGTGAATTTTCTATCTAACATAAATAAATGAGTCTACATGCCCATAACACCTGGTCATCACCCAAATAACATTACCATGAGTCATATGGTACTAAATCTAATCTAACCAAACAACATAGCTTGTCAATATCATTACACAAAGATCTCCCTTGGAACTCCATATCAGAATCAAGCACCTTATATATACAATGATTTATTTCTACAACATCCCATTAGACAACATCATTTTTGGAAAATTATATGTCAATCACCCAACTATGGGTTGACTAGGCCTGACATGTGAATAATCATTCCTATTAAATCCAATATCAAAATACTAGAACATATATTCTTTAATAGAAACAAAAGTCATTAAACTTACTATATTACAAAACCTATGAACCTATCATGCATTGGTCTTAGAATGAGTATAAAACTAATCCCATTTTCAAAAAATGAATCCATAAACATTGTTTAACCACACTTATATATTTCATGTGATCATACTGAATAAAGTCCTTCAATGGTGCAAGTCAAGATTAAGGGTCTCTATGTCTCCCAAATAGCCTTACTAACCATGCTTCATATCAGGGTCACTAGTTCTAACATCCTATCCCAAGGGAAAACATCTCAATAAGGTCAAATCTCAGAAGGCATCATTCACGAACACATCATGTCATATCGAATCTAACACGCCTTTTAACCCTCATTATAAATAAGTAAAAAATGAATTGAATAAAAAGTTCCAATACAGTCTCATTCATCATCTCACCTTGCTCATGATGCTCTTCAAGAATCATTGTAAGGTACATACCATTTAAGTATCATTATATTAACATTGAAATGATATTAAATAGACACTCACTAAGTATATGAATATGGTAATACAAATTAAGGTCATGTTCACTATTAACATTTTGGATTCTATGTACATAATTCATATAGAAACAACTAAATCCCCAAAACTGAATGTATTAGTAGTAAACATTGACCTAAAAGGGTCAACAGTGTGTGTACAACATTATCTCAATTATGCATTTCACATTATTAGTACACAGTTTGATTAAGTATAATTACATTCCATGATATAAAAGAAAACACAGTATATGTTGTTAATGAAACCTTCAATAAAAATACCTATGTCCAAAACATAGGATCGGTTTAACAGATGGATATCATATTTCCTATCAACTTACATGGGTCATTGCACCCCATTTTCATGAGGACTGAGACTACAGTCTCACCATAAGATGTATCAACGTAGATCCCTAGATCCTTCCATGAAAATGATATATATATATATATATAAGTCAATCAACTTCAGTATAATTATTCTAATAGAATATAAGTAAACAACAACATAGGTTATTATAGAAACTTTAATCAATTTTCATCAGTTTTCAGTAATAATCACACACTATAAGTCCTATAACATGTGAATCATATATAATAAATTTGATTTATAAGGATCCACTTTCCATTACCAGCCAATAGTCAAATTCAACACATGGTCTCTTTATAATGGTTCATGATCTATAAATACATCAATTTCCTTCTATCAAAGGCCTAAGGGTCATAATTTTAAAATTAGTCATCACTCTATGAAACATGTGTGTCACTAAAAGTGAAAATCATATCAAAATACAACATAAAAAATTAGTAACATCAGTCACATATCCTTGGTAACATGGACTTACTACTACAATAATAGTTCTAAATTTATCTATCTTATATCTATCATAGATTCTGGCAAAATACTAATAAACATTTCCACCATTTCAAAAAATAGTAATTATATAGGAAAACGACATCATTGATACAGCTTCATAACATCCCGACATGGGATGCACAAAAATGGTTCCCTAAGAAGGTTCTCTCCAATGCCTAAGGATCACCTACTTATACTAAAAAGGCTAATGACTTTATGTAAGGGGCTCGGTGGTTTTGGTGAGGATACTATTCCCTCATATCAGATTAAAAAATGGGTGTAAGTTACCTAAAATCATCTATATAAATAAATAAATAGATTGAGGAATAAATAATTAAACTGAAATGGAAGTATGATCTATTAATAAATGAATCTTTTTAAAATCATCAATAGAAATGTCATACAAAAAACATGGGTCAGTCACTGGGATGATCATACCTACAGAAGTATATAAAGGAACTATATTAAAAAGTACAGCTCTCTCTTAAAAACTCTAAGCTAGAAAATATACCCAGACTCCAGGAAACTGCTAAGCTTCTCCAACCTAATAAAAATAATCCAAATTATTTAATCTATTGGATCTAGCAACCATAGGTCTCATCCCTATCCATCATCTATATGTCCTCAAACTGAAATGTAGATATAAGTTCTGAATACACACTAAGGTCCACTTATAGGGGTGAAAAATAATCTATATAGTCCACCCCAATGATGAACATATAAATCTAATCTCATATGTGCATGGTCATGAAAATTTCTCCTTCAAAATAAAACACAACATGAAAACATAATGCCAATAAATATCACAACATATGTATGTGTAATGAAAATTCATGGATCTGTGATCCCAATATTCTGCACAAAGATCCATCATATATATATATCCACATAAAAATATATATGTTTGAGTGAGTGTGTGTGTCTTATTATATATGAGGAGACAAAAATATGTATAAAAAAATTTGATCCTTAGGTACGTAAGATTGATTGACTGGACATCCTGTGACTAAGGAACTAAACTAGATTTCATACCACTGAATCTATGTAAACATTTTTTTGATCATTGGGTATGTAATATTGATCAATAATACCATGTCATCCATTCCTAGATACGTCTCTTTTCATGATATTTCACCATATGGGACACATTTCCTAGACTTGGGTACACCCGTACTCACCTTCAATCACTAAAATGAACGATTCAATGTAATACCCATACAACCTCTAAATATGGTACAACGATTATTATTATACAACTCATTCCATACAAATACATCCTGATGTATGAGACATAGATCTCGATTCATTGGTGGTCATGGCTTTGGACCTCTTATGAACCCTAAGGGGGAGGACCGTTAAGAGATATGAATAAAATAAACATTGGATCTAGAATATAAAAATGAAAACATTTAATAAATATCTCAACAGCCTCAAACCAAAACAAGACTTGGTTGTGTAGTAATGGTGTATTTTTTCAGCTCTAGGGAGTATCCTAGGAATCACAAAAAGAGAGAATATTCATTATTTATTACACAAAAAATTAAAGGCACCATGTACAACCCCATGGTCTTGTAATCAATTAGGGATAGTGTAATCAAATCATCATTAAGGGGATTACAATCATCCTCAAGTGTGTCAATGATGTGGAGAGTTCTATCTGACACTATGGTTAATTAGTCAATCGAAGAAAGTTCAATCATCCCCATATCTCTCAATATTATAATCACCCTCAATTGCATCTAATAATCCAGATCCCAAGATGTACATCTTGGTATTCAAATAATATAATAATCATCCAAACTAGATCAACAGCTAGATCCAATGATGTACCCTTGAGTATCCTAATAACATAAAAAATAATAAAAAGATTCAGAAATCAGACCCTATGATGTAAATTTGTACATCTAGAAAAATGAATAATAGGTAAGAATAATAATAGGAATAATGATTTGGAATTCTTGTAAAATGATAATCAATTAGAAATATAATCCCAATAAATATGTTTAGTAATCTGAAGAAATGAATAAGAACATAAGATAGATCCCATGTTTTTCATATATGGTTTAAAAATATAATAATATTGATTAGAAGTATGGTCCCTAGAAAAAAAATATGGGAACCCTAATAAAACATCATATTTTACCAATCCAATCATCCATAATTAAAGTGCCTCTAGCAATCATAGTTACATCAATAGTAATAATGTGAATGTATAAATAAAAGAGTTAGGGTGAAAGAATTCCTAAAACCACCACTTCTAAATCACCCTCATGGGATTACATGTTTGGTATTGGTTATAAGGTGACACCCACTATCATCTCTACAAAAACACATCATACTATTACAAGGTCTCTCGAACATCGGGGCACTTGTTGGGCCATCTAAGTCAAAACACAGATGGGGCATCATAGTTAGGATCCTCAGAGATGGTACATATGAAGATGAATCATACATGGGATCCCGATTAATAGGGTGTTTGGGAAAAAGAATCTGACATGGGATTATTGGATATATCTAACAGGTATATTGACCAAATAAGTGATTCAATATGTTAGCATATAAGAAAAGGTGTCCCTTATAAGACCCTCAAAAACTATAGTAAGATAGAGGCATCTAAAATGGGATCTTCTTGGTAAAATGATATGACATACTCTTATTCCAACAGTAAAAAATACTAAATACTAGTCAAGATAGATGGATCATGGACCACCTGAGATCAAGGATCTCAATATATAGAGATAGATGGAGTTTATTAACGGAGTAAGAGCCACTATGTTTTGTAAAAATCATGAAATGCCTCTTAGGAGTCCTCGCATCACCTTGATGTTTTACCAATCACAATATAAATGGAAGGTTTCTCAATATGGAATAATAAAGATTCCATTTCAATCTAGAGGTTTTAAAATATGGAAACCCTAAAATTTGTCGAAAATGATGAATATATAATGTTAATACGTGAGTAAATTGTGTGTACCCTCAAAGCCTCTCCTAGGGTTTACATCAACTGGACATGGAATGTAAATACCATGTTCACTGTGTGTATACTATGTACATGGTGTTACACTACATGGGATACATTCATGCATACCACACATGTTCTGGCCGTGTACGCTTCTTAGTTGTGTACTTTAACATAGTATGAAACCCACCCAGGTGTATGGTCATGTACTATACATGGCCAAGTACCCCTATACTGTCTGCCTAGCCAGGTATGTGGATACATGGAAATGTACTAGTAAATAGTGTATATACCCTATACAAAGTGATTACTTCTATGAATTTCATCTTCCCTAGATGGGATGAACACACATTGTGTGTTCCTGAAGAACAAGCTGTGTGATAAGGATTTCTAAATGGGAAACCCCCTCAAATCCTCTCGAAAACATATCCCCCAAAAGGGATAAATGGACCATCAAGGCATCCTAATTAGTGATAGTTGGTCTTTAAAAGTATAATGTGGTAAATATAAATGGTATTATATAAAAACAATAAAATATCCTACCTTTGGGTGGAATCCATTAAATATTTTCCATTATTAGCGTTCCACATATACCACCCAATGATCTGGCTCCTCCTTAACACCACAATGACACATATCTTTCTCTCCCTCCCTTGAAATTTTGAATCTCGGTTATCGTTAAGGACTCTTATAGGGATAATACATGATAATCAATGGGAGAAAATAAAAATTAAGAAGAAAAGATGAAAATAGAAGAAAAATATTGAAAAAAGGTGCCTAAACCTATCCCTGAAGCCCCACATCAATTTATGCCTCACATAGGAAAAACACCATTTTAAACTCAACAGATGTGGTAGAATACCAATATGAATCTGATTTAAAAATATATAGCCCAGTGAACATGTTTGAGTATGTTATTAATTAATTAAATAATTATTAATTATTCTAGGAATACCCAAACACCTCAGAATTATAAAAAACTCTGATATTATTGTAAAATATCTATTCTATAATAAATGTGTTGGGCATTAAAATTATTAGAGATAATTTTATATTGTTAAATTACAACTTTATCCTTCATTGTCATATAAAATAATAAATTAAAATTTCTGCTCAAATTTCTATTGGAAAAAACCCAAATCCTAGTAATATTAAATTATTTATATTTTTTATTTTCACTTATGTTTAGCAAATATTTTATTATTATATATTACTTTTTTTATTAAAAAATAGTATTTTGATAGTCAAAAAAGCTTTTAGAAGATAAAAAAACATATTAGTTGTGATAGCATGACACTCATGAAATAAAGAAAACAATGAAAATATAACTATCAAAAAAATATTTCTCTAATATAATATTATAAAATGTTAACTAAAATTTTAAATTAAATATTATTAATAGTTAACTAAAATATTAAATTATTAGTTAATAATAACCATAGTATTAAATTATAGTATATTTTTATATTAATGATTCATATAAATTAAACAACTTACTAAATATATTTTATAGTTTTTTACTTCACTAATTAGAATCACATTGTTATAGTTTATATTTTTCAATTTTTAATTTATTTTTCAAAAATTTTAAAATTATTAAAATTTTATAAGCATTAATGACTAATGATTATTTATTTATTATTATTATTTTATTTATATATTTTGTTACTTTTTCAGGTTTATAACATATAAAATACTATTTTATAATATTTTTCAATATGGAACAATTTTTTCTTAATTTATTATAAATTATTATTTATTATAATTTTATATTTTTCCATCACCATTTTAAATATATATATATATACATAATTTTTATATTCATTATTGATTTATAATAAATTAAATAATTTATAATAATTTTAATATTATGAATCCAAAATATTATTTTAGTAACTAAATTTAATAATAATTTTATGCTTTAAAAATATATTATTATATTATATTAAAAACATTTTAAATTAAACCATTAATAGTAAACTAGTTATATAATATACTTTTAGAAATTGAAATATAATAAATATCTTGATTTTATTAGATATTAGAAAATAATTTTAGAAAAATATCTCGAAAATGATACTTTTCGATGATCACTAATTGCTTAAAAAGTAAAAGAAAATTTGAAAACTAATAAATAGGTAAAATAAAATGGAGAGGAGGAAAGGGAGACTCATACCCAACATGGAATGGGGTAATGCACTCAAATAGAATGAGGGGTTCTACTGCTTTTATAGTTTTAAAATATAGATAAATATTTGTGATAAATAATTTTATTTTTGATGAGTACTTATGATAGATAGATTTTCCATTACAAAAATCAGAAAACATAAATAGTTTTTCAACTTATCTGAAAATAATTTTTGAAAAATGAATTATCTATTATAAAATATATCCACCATAAGTACTTTTCGAACCTAATAAAAAATAATTTTTTACATATTATGCTCTATAAAAATAATTACACAACGTGGTGGGAATTTGTGATAAAATGTCTATTTCTATAAAAAATAACTATCTCCCACAAACACATGCATATTTTGACCAAGAAAATTTAAGATGGAATTATTATTTGATGCGAGTACCCATTGACATTTTTTTTTTGAAATATTAATTTTTTTGTCATCAAAAATTGATTTTGAAACCACATTTTTATTGGATTTTATGTCTGTAACAAATTCCATATCACAAATGAAAAAAACATTATTATGGTGTTGGGATGATTGAAAATTCTACCTTGAATTGTTATACATTTTTCCTTTTTCTATACGATTGGTTTTAAACATCTTGCTCATAATGATACCACACACACCCACACCCACACACAGACACACACATACACACACTCACACACACACACATATAAATATATGTGGATATACACACACATGTTTATGTTTCTAGCCTCCTGTAAAAGATAGCTCAACCTTTTTGATCTTGGGTTTAGTCTCATTGTAGGGATAGAAATTATTGTGCCTCTTCTTATTGGGAGTTATGTATTTTACCAAGTTTTAAGCTATGAATAGATTCATTAATTACTAGTTCCATTATATTATTTATAACTACATGTAAATATATTTTTTATATTTCTATAAAAAAGTTTATAGTTAACATAATTATATCATTTTTTATTAATTATTTGAAAATATTTTGTTATATTTTAGTGGGTTTGTCCAAAAATAAAATATATTTATAAATTTTTATTAATTTTTCTTATAATAATTCATTAATACATTTTTTCAATTAAAACCATTATAAATAGATAATTCTTAAAAAAATTAATTGTAATTTGAGGTAGTAATGTTCATTTAGTAGGTTTAAATAGTATAAGGATTAATATTTTTATGGTTGTGATTATGATACAATTACATTAAAAATGTGAACCAAGAGCATAAAATAATAAAAAATAAGTTAATCCTCCCTCGATTCAACTGGGGCTCATGAGAAACCCTAAAAAAGGGAATATTGGAACATGCATTGGGATCATCCTTGAACGAGTGTGGATACAAGAGAATGATCCATGAGTTTTGTGGATCTCATAAATAGGGGGTGTAGTGTGTGGTGAAACTATACCAAAGTTACACACACCTACACACAACTCATACTCTGGATGATAGTGGGATGAAACTTAGTTAATAAGAATGTGAGCCACCAAATTGAAAAAAAACTTTTAGAAATTCCTTGAAGGTACTACTGCACTAGGGTGAAACATGATTCATCATGTTCCCCACATACCATAAAACATATAACCCCACTCATCCCAATCAAATACTATGAGTTTCCCTTTATTACTTAACCAAAAATAACATACAACACCTATGATTTAAAATCCCTCAATGTTAATACAGATCTTTATTCACCTAAAGTCCTATTTCCTATCCTTCACATCCCTAATATCTCATGAATCTCCACCTAAGTTCACTTAGTATCTCAAAATTGTTAAAAAAAGGGTTCCCACAATCCATTTTGACATTGTGATGAAATGATAACCAAACCATAATACTAAAAAAAATCAAATGATATTCTCAATAAGAATAACCAATTTACATCAATTCCCTTCACATAGTATTTATCCGTACATGAATTTTTAAATGACATGCATTATCACTGTCCCATATCACCATTCTATTTTAGAATGGCTTCCAAAATCACTCTTTCAAATATGTGGTGTTGTGTATAATAAATTTATTTATGAGGATGAGGAAGATATAACTCGATCCATACATGGATTACAATGAAAAATAACCTACTTCCAAATACCATGATACACTCCAAAACAACCTCAAGGAAAAAAAGACTCCCACACTCTAACAGAATGACACTGAAAATAGAAATTAACGGGTTTTTTTTAAAATTTGTGGTGGGTTTAACAATTTTTCATTAATTATTAATGGTTCTATAAACTATATTGTGTTTTTGAGTCATCTATGAATTCAATTTTTTTTATTGGTGATCCTAAAATATTGTTTCAAATTTTTAATCATATATGGTTCTAAAACAACCACTGAAAATAATGCAATAATTTTATAACTGATAATTTTCTACAATATATCATATGTTTATTTCATTTATCATTTTTACAAAACTAGTGGAATTTATTACCAAAACTAATGTTATAGTTAATTAGTACAATATAAAGGTTATTTTTTAGTGTCCACTGGTGGTGAAAACTACTAAAAATAATATAAAAATGATTTCAATTCCAAAAATTTGTAAAAAATATTGGTATAAAATAACATGATTCTAAATATGCTACCACCTTAAATATAAAATATAAACACATCCAATGGTTATAGAATTTAATAGTTTTATTTCTCATTGAAAAAAACATAAAAAACCAATTATTTCATAAATTATATCATAATTTTCTAAAAATGTACATATTTTTTGTTTAAATTTGATTTTATAGAAGTATAATATAAAAACTTTAATTAAAAACAAAAATCATGAAATGGGTAATAAAACCTCAATGAAACTCCCAATATATCCGGATGGGATCCCCAAGTTTTTCCACCAGCATTATTTGTCTTTTGGCTACCATCCTCTATAGAATATTTTTCCTATAATAAATGGAATTTAGTATATCATTTATTTTTTATTACATTGATCATTAAAAAAATAGTTATAAGCATTATAATAATAATATAAACATATTAAAATAAATTTTACATATTCATTAATACTATAGTTTTTCATATTAAGGATGAAATATCCATAAAAATTATAATATTCATTTATTGAAATCGATTACCCTGTGTATTTTGATTTCTAATATCCTCTTATCTCAAGATATCGATAGTGTATCATGATAATGTATTTAGTTATTGAGGATCATATTTTGTGAGATTCTATGTGACTAATAGCTATAACATTACCCAAACCTCTAGGGGGAGGTTTCATAGTTATAGGATTCAAGATCATCTCAATAAACCAATATAGAGATTTTTTAAAACGAAACTTTCAAACACAACTAGAAATATCCTTTCTAAAAAATGTATAATAACATCATTAGGGAAGACGGATAATGACTGAAACAGCTTTTCAAGAAATGACTATTTAATTTTTTGTTGCAAATAGAAAATTTTATAATATATATATTTCATAAAACAATTTCATTGTAAATTATATTTTAAGCCAAATGTTTATATATGGTTCATTTACATAATTACTATAAGATTTATTATTCACAATGAACCATAACTCAATCCGACTAACCTCATGTTTAACTTCATTTTACTATGATATCAAAGAAGAAAAACACAAATATAATAATTTAATTACATAAAATGAAACAAAGTTATATTTCTATGTTATATATATATGATTACAATATTTGATATTATCCTTGAAACCCCATTAAAACTCTCCAATTTTAGGATGAATTGTTTCTCCCCATTTGACGTTTTTTTGAAATTCCTAACAGAGTTGTTAATATTAAAAAAATTGCATTCTTTTTAATAAATTAATATCAATGTACTAATATATTTTTTAATTCCATAGGTTATTAATAATGATACATATCTATATATGAATTCCATTTATATCTACATTTCCTTTCTAATACATTTGCAAAAAAAATTATACATACTTAAAAAGGTGTCATAAAAGAAGCACCATGACCTTTGCTTAAACATCATCCATTTTTTCTTAAACATTACAAAGACAACTGATGCATAACAACATCATGAACATAAATATGGAAGATAAAATACATATTAGATATGAAAAAATAATGAATCACACATTTTATAGAATATCAAATAAAAAATAAAATTTATTTATATGGACTTACATTCAATTGAATATCAAATATTTCATTATTCTAGTCTATGTAATATTTCTCCAATCATGATATAGGATTCGATGGGACAATCTCTCACATGATAGTTGGCCCAATATCATCCCATATATGTTTCCAAAATCATCTATTAGGACCCCAAAAAAGTAAAATGGAAAAAATAATTTATAATTTTTCATCTTCTGAATATTTGATGTATTCAGTTTTGATTGTATCATATCATTACATGAATTTGTTCAATAAAAAAATTCTACAATTACAATATATATGTAATTAAATTTTTTTTCACATTGACAATTCACTACAATTAATGGTCACACTAGAGTACCCTCAACATGGTAACGACATAACTAGATATTCATTTGATGTCCACTCCTTAGTAGCTCTATCTAGTCATTCAGAATTCCCAGGAGAAGTTGGTGATTCACTATAAGTAAAGATCATAACAAATGAATATGATTGTGTATCATATGACATCGAATGATGAAAAGAGGATTGTATTGAAACTAAATATCATACCTAAATGTGGAAGTGAATCTTAGAGTTCATATGATATCATATGATTTGTGTAAGATTGAATAATATTTTCAAAAAAAATTTATTGTATTCCAACATAAAATTATATTATAAATAATGTTACAACATGATATACAATTTAAAAAATAAAAAGAAATATCAGAAAAAAATTCCATTTGTAAACTTTAACTGAGAACAAATAATAAAATTAAATTTAATTGTAACCAAATGATATTGTGATTTCATATTTTATAAAATTATTTTAACTAATTGATATTTTATGATTTCATATTTATGATATTTTGAATACAGATTTTTTGATATTATGATTTTATATATTATGATATTATGATTTCATATTAGCATTTATACAATTTGTACTTGTAAAATTAATTTAAATATACACATGACTTGAAATTTTTTATATGGGGAAAAGAATCTTATATAATTTCATTATATAGTATAAAAAAACAAATGTTATATATTAAAAATAACTAGAACACAAGACTTATTTAATATATGAACAGATAACATAAAATGTATTTTTTATCAATATTAAAATAATACTAAAATTAAAAACACTTAATGATAAGTCTATATCCTCTAAAACATAACATGAGTGTACCATATCATTGTTTTAACTTATATTTAAATTTTTACTTATTAATACATCGAATAAAACAATTGACCATCCCAAAAACATATTAAATGTTAATTGTTGTCTAAATCAAAATAGAAATTATTCATATCTCCACAAACATAAAAATAACATGAGCTATTTTAATATCCTTTTTTTCTAGTTGTACTCTTCTTGATTATAATTGGAGATTTTATTATAACATAAAAAAAATTATAATATAATTTTTTTTTGTTAAAACATCCTAATTATTTTATCGAATATGTTTTTCGTCATTCAAATAAAATCATTAATTTTCATTTCTTCTATATATTTGAATACTGAATAATTGTATTATATTATATGATCATTCATGTAAAAAAATTAAAATAATTTTTTTTGATATGATATTTATTAATGTTAATATACAATATTTCCTACATAAAATATCATAATATGATACAATTACAATATATAAAAATTATTTTGTAAATATAAAAACATTAAGTCATTTTTTATTCAATCTATATGAAACCCCAAACATAAAAACCCATAATAATGATTTTAATAGAATCAGTTTAATATTATTAATATTATAGGATCTTTTAGGATTATAGTTTTAATTAATTAGGATAATCAATTCATAACATTTTGGACACTTCAACATAGTGTACATTTTATTCCACAAAAATAGGTTCATAAATGGACACCTATGATTTCTTCTAGAAGACATCCATTTTTTAAGATGAGTCACCATAGTGTAAAATTGAAATTTATATAGTTCCAACACATTTTCATATCTAGGAATTTTTTTTTGAAAAATTGGGATGAGGAATAAAATATTAGAAAGGGATATTAAAATATAGTTAACCCTTGGGTTGAGTAAAAAACTTGAAATCCCATAAAAATAATTATCCATTTTCGCACAAATCTTTTTGAATATAAATAAATAATCTACATACATAAAAATAACGCATTTATTAATTTCAAAATTTTAAATTCCACAATAAGATTATAAAAAACATGAAGGCATCTTATGAAAACATGAGAACCCATGAAAATAAACCTTTCACTTATAAAATCTCAAATGAATTCTTCTTCAAATCAAACATTTTTCATTTAAACTAATCGAATGAATAGAAAACCCATGTAGGAAACATGTGATTTTATATTGAAACCCTTGATAAAGTCACTAATAGAACCCTTTCAATACGAGTAACCAAATCAAAAATTTCTAACATTTTCCATTGAAGACTAAATCATTACCCAATGAATTGGAGATCTATATCCTTGGGTAACACATTATATTATATAATAACCATTCACATTATCATGATTAAAAAACATATTGTCTTATAATTTTAAATCAATAAACACTTAAAACTCATTTTAATCCATAAGAAAGGAACATTACATTTTCATTGAAAATGAAGAGACATATTATTTCCCTTTGAATTCTCTAAAAAATAATATCTTTCCAGAAGAATATAAAAATAATATTATTTCAAAAACCATGAAAGCATGTAAATTAATCTTAATAATTATTTATGTAAATGATGGTGGGGAAAATAAGTCATAAGGTAAATGATAAAAAGTCATTCATTCACACTTTGTAAAAAGCGTAAAACAAGACCATTACATAAAAAATTATTAATATTCACTTTCAAATTATTGTAAGGCTTTTTGAAAATTAAAAAAATTAACATTAATCCCCACTAAATTATAATTAAAAAATTTATTGAATCATTCTGATGAAAAAGGATATAAATGAGAAATATTTGGTATATATATATATATTTAAAATTTAATTTTAAGGAAAATACCTTACCTTGAGTCTAATATTTCATTAAACCATAACTAAGTCTATTTAATAAAATTATATTAATTATTTAACAGATCGAGAATTATTTTTCATTATTATAAAAATATCATTCTTACTTTAATCTCTTTTATTATAATGTATTATTTATATTTAAAATTGGTTAAGTGTACAACATGTATTTTGAAGTCGTTCGGTAGAAAATGGCTTTGGTGTGTTTATTATGGTCTAAGGGTTCATGGATACACCATCTCTAGAATTTATAATTTTTTATGTATAATTATTATATTAAATATTCTTTTTAAACCAACCATGAAATGAGGTATTGAAAATGGGATATGTCATTCATATTGGTGGTCATCCGTATATACCCATTAGTGAGGTTTCTATTTTTCCAATGATTGAAAAAGAGATATAGAGTATAAATTTTTACCTTTACTGAATCTGAATAATATTTGAAATATTATAACTAATAATTATATTTATCCTCATTACAATTAATGATAGGTAGAGATGAAAATTGATTTTCATTGCTTTGTGGAGGAGATAATATACCAAGACTCATGAGTGATGATACCATTTCCAAACGGAATGGATGATAAAAAGGTAGATAATATTTTATATTAATATAATCGTAATTATTTTATAAAAAAATATATATCAATTAAATTAATATTTTAACTTTTATTTGTGATTTAGTGGTGAAAAACTATACATATCATCTTGTGGAAGTGGTATTTCACACTTACCCATATGCAGAGTTTTTAGTTATGATACCATATAAATGTAGTAAAATATAGTCTTAACATAACTATAATAACATTTTAATATATTAAATATAATTATTTCATTATTTATGTAACGTTACAATATAATTTAATGATATAAAAGATGAAATAAACATGAAATAATTTTGTTAAGACTTATACATCCTCCATGGATATCTTCTATTTTCCATACAATTTATTCTCTATAAGATTGGTCTTTTTGTGAGGCCTTGAAATCTAAGAATTGGTTAAGTGAGTAGGAAATATATTTGGTTATATAGTTATTGAGATAGTATTCTCAAACTGTGTTTAGAAGTTACGAGGGGAGGTTCCCATTTATATATGAGTACAATGATATCCATCTAAATATTTATATCTTTAAAATAAAAAAAATTTCATTCCCAAGGATTATGTCTCCATGAAATCAAAATTTAAGATATAAGAAATATTAATTTCTATTTGAACCTAACCAATCAAATTTATACAATTAATTGAAAAATTTTACTTCTTATCAGTTCATTTTACCCCTATTAACCATTTATCTTTTACAAGGGTGATTAACTTTTACCATGGTAACAATTAATTATGACTAAAATAGAAATTAAAATAATTAAGAAATTAGAATTATGATACAAAATATTGAATCCATTTTAAAATATTAAATTTTGAGAATAATTTCAAATTATATTTTATATAATTTCACAACATACAATAGAAAAATAATCTTAGAAAAATGTATTCTTCGCCGTTAAAAATATTTTAACCAAAAAAAGTGTAATGTAGGTTATGATGGAATTAATTGGATTATGAAAAATAAAAAATATTTATATTACATTAAAAAAAATAAAAACTAAAATTTACCTTATGAAAACATTACTATGAGAGAAGAACCAAATATATTGGTATACAAATAAAAAAATTTACTTAGACTTCCAAAATATCAAACACTGATATATAAGGTCAAAAATATTTTTTTAAATGAATTATATTACATCTTAAATATAAATTTAGTCTATAAATAGGGTTTTATAAACTTATAATTCATAATTCTATCAATATAATTTAAAAAATTGGACAGTTTTTGTAAATTCTCTATTTTTCACTATTCACTCACAAATTAACTATTACAAAAAAAATTCAAAATATTCACCCTAAGATATTTTTTACATGATGAGTTAAAAAAACTCATATTATAAAATAAAATGTAAATTTGGATGAAATTAATTCTAATATCCACACACAAAAAAAATTAAATTTATTTTTATAAAATATCTATATTCAAAGAAAGTGAGAAATTATTACCATTTCTGAAATTTTAATAATCACTATATGAATGATTACTAATTTATAACACATATATAAATATTAATTTAACATAATTTTAGTTCCCTAAATAATAGAAATATCCATTTTAAATAAAATATATATAATAATACAATGATTAGTTTACCCATGATTTATGATATGAGTATTCCATATCATTACCTAACCATTTCATGGATATCCTTATTTTATTTTATTAATTATTACACAAATGTTATCAATGAATGTTTTATATCATTCATAAATATTTTTAGATTTAAAAATTTAAATAATTCAACAAAATAGTTTAAAACTACATTTTTAGAATTGATTGTATTTTTCTTATTGAATATAAACCCATTTAATTTAGAATGTCATTTTATTATTAATATCATATAAATATATTTTAATATATTAAATTTTCTATAGAAGTGAATCTAAATTCACATATGTTTAGTGTTACATGCTCCCTAAGTTATTTAACATATACTTTTTTTAATGAAAATATATTCTAAAATCATATGGTGTTATGATCTCTCATCCTTAAAGAAATTTCATCCTCCAAATTTTTTCTCATGCCTGATAAACAAGGGATTAAAGCAATATCGAAATCAAACTCATGCAGTTGAAGATAAATTGAAAACATCTCAACTAATGGAACCTTAACATAGAAGAAAAGGGAATAAATGTGAAGTGGAATATAAATGTACTTAATTGTTATGAGATAACTTTTACTCTTCCTGAATAGTTTTTTTTCCATAAACCACAATGAAACAATTTTCTTTTTAAAATAACATTAATGTATATTTTAAGACTATAAAACAGATTATTTTATAAATTTTTCATAATCCATTCTTTTACAATTATGACACTTCTAATTATGAATGACTTTACAAACATGTATCATGAAATTTGAGTGATATTTTCCATTTAACACTCAATATAATTTTCTTCATCTAACTTTATTCTATGAAATTGTTTTACAAACAAAATATAAGAAGTTAGAAAATATATGTACATTATTTATTTTCATTACATAATAATAATTTCATAATATTTTTTGTGTTTCAAGTAGTTTTCCATCACTACTTCATCTAATATTCTAAATGATAAATAACAAGGATACATTTTCCACTCCTAAATAACTAAAATTAAATTTTTATGAATCATAATTTTTTAAATTGTTTGTAATGTTATTATTTTTGACTATATTGATTGAATAAAAGTAAAATGGTTAGAACAGGTTAAATAAATTTATAATATTAATTAACCTTTATATGAATATATAATATAGTAATCTATAAAGCCTCAATGATAACAGTAATATTTTATCTTAAATAACTCCATAAATAATTGACCATAAAACTCTTCAAAATATTCCTGACCAAATTTGAATCACAAATATTATAATAATTTGATAATTTATTCTTCCATAATCAACATAACACGTATATCCAAATACCTATAATCACTCATAATTAACATAACAAAATTTTTTCCCCAGGACATATATTCTCATTAAATTTTCAAAAAAGTTATCAAAATAATGTGAATCACCATTACATTGAACCCCATAAACAAATACTTTCTTCTAAAAGTTAACATAATTATTTTTCCTTAAATAATATAAACCACTTTTACATTAATCCTATACCATCTAATAATGTCCCATATAACTTTTTTCTTTTAATTTTCGAAAAAAATCTATTGTTTTTTCCCAAATAATAATAACTACCCATCGATAAAATATATTTATTTTAAATCCCAGGGTTATCTATTCAATAAGAAATAATTTCACAATTTAATAACCCTTTATCCTAATTATCCTTAATTAACATTACATTAAACATCATATAAACCACAAATGATATATTTATATGAAAAATTTTACCCTCAATATAATTTCATTATTCCCAATGAAACCTCTACACTAACTCAAGTATTAAACCTCTAGTTTACATATAAATCAATCTTTTATTAAAACCCAAAATATATATCCCACAACATCATAATTCTTGAAGCCATGTACGTAGGAACTTCAATCATTAAACTTCTTTAATAAACCACTAACAATTATTTATCTTCTTATTAATTAAAGTTATTCATAAAATCAAAAATATGAATCATGTATTTGGATTCCCTAATATCAATCTATAAATGTTTCCTACATTATACATATAAAAAGATGCTAATATAATTTATACCTTTTATTTTATATTCAATGTTTAGTCAACTTCATCACATGACCTCTCTAACACATTATTCATATGATCTTGGTGGTCCCCTTCATGATCTTTCCACCTAGGACATTGATTTTCATAATTCCCTTACATTTTACAATTAAACCACTAAGCTAATACTATATGAATAATTTTATTCTACTCCACTATGTTAATTCCACTCTTCATTTACGTTGCATCATATTTCCCTATACCCTTCAAAACTATAGATAATGACCCAAGATTTAACTATATATTTTTTCCATTAAATAATCACATTGTTTATATATTATTCCAAATGAATCACAAAACATAAAAAAGAGATGACATATTAGTTTGGAAAATTATAAAAATATTATAACCTATGGTAAAAAATTAGAATAAATTATAAACTCATACATAATAAGATCAAAGATACTTAATGTTTTAAAAGAGTGTTTTCTAAAAAATAATATTTTTTTTATATATTTTATTATTATTTTGAAAATATGTTTATAAAGGTTAGAATTTTAATTTGAAAAAAATAAATTCATTTTTGATTTAACGAGATCTATATTACCATAGGATAAATTTTTGATTTTTTTCTGAAATAATTGATTTTTAGGTGAATATCTAAAACACCAATTTTACTAAAAACTCAATATTTTACGAAATTATTTTATTAAAATAATTAAATAATGTTTTAAATGATGTATTTACTTGATATATATATATATATATAATTCTTAGTATAAATAAATTAAGTTAATATAATTTTAAATTTATAAGACCCATGTTTATCATTTTAGAAACTCTAGTAATATTTCACACTAAAAAACTATTTTTAAAAAATTATATTAACAATTATAATTTATCTAATATAGATATTTAATATAAAAAATTTATTTTAAATTTTATATCAATATTTCCATATTATTTGATAAATTTAATTTTATTTTGAGTATAAATATGAGATAGATAAGATTAAAGGCATTGTCCATGATAATAATAAAATTATAATTTCCAATGAATTTTTTTATTAATATTGGGAATTTTTCTGAACTAAAAAATAAATATCTTTTCAATATCTATTTAAATTTAATTTTTAAACCCATATATAAATATATTTTATCTCATTCATTTGGTAATCAATATGATATATGATTTACAACACTTAATAGGGAAAAAATTTCAACAATATAGTTTTTCAATATATAAAATCTTTTAATTTAAAATTTCATCGTATATTATATTTTAATTCAATTAAATTCAATGGATATTAAATTTAGTTATATAAAACCCAGTTTTGGTAAGACGGTTTATTTTTATTTTATGTAAAACAGAAATTACTTGGTTAAAAACCAATTACCCATGTAAAAAAAGTTAAAAATAAAAATAACTGAGAAAATAACTTACAACATGTATAAAAATTTTCATTAAATAATTTTTTGGGTAATTATCAACAAATTATCCCACAAAAATCCATTACTTATGTGTTTTGGAATAATTAAACCTTGAAAAAATTCATTTTGTTATTAAAAAATAAGTTGTGTTTTCAAGAGTGGCATTTTATTCACTATCAAACGGGGATAGTGATACCCCATTATAAAACACTCATTACTTATTATTTATTCATAAAAAAATTATCCTCTTAGAGATATATATCATGTTCATAATCCTTTAGTTTTAATTACTTTTCTTAATCCTGTTATTTCAAATTAATCTTTCAAGATAATGTATAAGGTCCCAAAGTTAAAATTTCATAATCTTTAACCATTTATTCCCAATATTTCTATTTTAATAATAACCTAAACATGGTTATAAAAATAAAAGAGTATCATTATTATATATATTTATTATTATATTAATTAATTACCAATTATTTATTCCTTACTATCTACTTAGAAAAACAAAAGAACATTAATCATTTATTGTGTGGAATACCACCTCCATAAAGTAATGGTTTAATTTTTCATATTTATTTTCATTCATTAACCAAAATAACTAAAATATTATTCAATAATTTACATAAGTCATAATATTTAAATTATTCTTCTTTTATAATGATATTATACACTTTTTTTTACCATAATCAACAAAACAAGATTTAACAAGTTCATGTTTGGTATTGGTTTGACCACAAACATGAAAATTATTAGAAAACTCTATCATGGTTTTGGGATCATAAATACTAATTCCATTATATGAATGTAAATAAATAAATATTTTTATGGGCTTTTAATAGATATATTTTTTATTTATTTTATCGTCTATGATCGCTAAAATTAGAAAAATATACCAACAATGAAACAATTTTAACGCAAACATAAACAAAATATATTAAATAAATATAAAATGATAAACAATAGTCCATATTAAATGAAATATAGTTATATAAGATTCCCAATATGGTTTATAAATACTTAATTTTATAATTATAGAAGATAGGATCATGTTTATAATGAACCATGAACATGGATAGAGTTTCTTGTCTTATTTTTCAATCCACTGAGACATACTTCTTACCTTACTCCAATTTTTCATTATGACTTAATATCTTCTTCCCCTTATCATTTTTATCATTATTATATTATATTCTATGATATTCAACATTTTTCCATGATATCTCTCTCATAGGGCTTTCAATTAAAATTTAAAAAATTTGTAACAGTTTTTACTTACTCAATTTACCTCTATGGAGTTTCAAACATTCTTATTGAAAAATATTTATTCTATGATACAATTATTCAAACTAATGACTTGTTTATATTTTATTTAATCCTTAATTTATATTTTTTATAATTATTATTAATAACCTCATTATCATATTTTTTTAACACATGTATTATGTTACTCAAAATGGGTTCTTTGTCTCAATTCCTTTTACATGATGTATATTTTTTATAACAACGAAATTTGATTTTATATAGTGTATTAATATATATTTGTAATCTTATATCATAAAATATATTTTATTAAATTTATATAATGATAAATTTTATGATATTATTCCATAATGGGTTTTAATATTAATGTTACTAAAGCTATAGGTTAACAATTACCAAACTCATTTTCAGATAAAGATCAGTCAAATGTGATAACCCATATAGAGAATTTTTATAGTATTTATTTTTAATATAAAAATGTTTTTCTTCCCCAATATTCCTCCTTACTAGGACTTTTTTTCCATTTCAATTTATTTCATATGAATGTTTTAAATTATTCTAAAAACTCATTTGGTTTTCAATAAACATATTTTAAAAATATTAAAAAATGAATTTATTTTTATTCTAATATTTTATCCTTCATTCCACATTTGATAGATATGCATAGATTTTGTTGATAAAATGAAAAAAAATATATTATATACATTACATTTTGTTAAAAGTGTTTAAAAATGAAATAATTTTAATGCTTTCCATTTGGGTAATTCTTGAAAAAAAAATTCTTTTCAAATTATTTTATGATCATATTGCTTCAAAATAATTTTTCATTTGAAAGAGAATTTATCTCTGTGTTTTAAATTTTTTTAAAAATAATTTTTTATCCTTTTTAATAAATAATTTAATTATATTTCAAAAGAAAAAGGATATTTATTTTTTCCAAATATTTTTTTTAAACTCCTAAAAATTTATTTTTATTTAACGCATTATCTTTTTGAATTTCATATAACTGATGGAGGATATTTGTAAAATGATATCGTCAAATATATTTCTCTAGATATGTTATTTAATTTTTTTTCATTCAAATAAATGATCCAAAAATACTGTTCATTACCTAATTATCTTATTTGAATTATCATTATTTTTCATCTGATATCATTCCTTGATGAATATTCTATTTTTTTATTCATTAAAATGATGTGTTTTATTGTAGATTTCATACATAGAGAGATGGAGTAAATTATTGACATGACTATATACCCATATCGAAAACAGTTTAAATACCATATGCTTTATAATTTTGATTTAATTGAATTTATCAACTATATTACTTAATATCATTGGATATCCATTTATGTTTCACGGGTTTACCATGTTATTAAAAATGAAGGAATTATAAATTATTTCATCGTGAAAATATATTTTTCAACGGTATAAAAAAATTTCATCCCCTGAGTTCTCTATTGTGTGATTATGAATTATATTATGTGTCACACAAATGTGTGGATTTAGATGGGTGTTTTTCTACATCTCTCACCAATTTATTGGTTATTTTTTATCTCTTGAGATAATATAGCATGAAACATTTTGGGTACACTCAAAAACTAAAGGGTGTTCATTTTTGGATATGATCTAAAAACTAAAAGCTTTGTATAGTGGCCCTAGTGATTCTTACAAGAAAATTACATATTTATTATGATAAATTAAATTTAATTAAATAAATACCATGATAAGAAAGTTTAGTATCATCGTAAAATTAATTTTATACATCAATAGAAAAAATGTAATTATAAAAATTATTTAATTATTTCTTCATAGTCATCTTAAAGATCACATGTCATCATTTGTACAAGTATTAACATAAGTATATAAATCAATGAATGTTTTTATCTGAATTAATTGTAATATTAGAGATAAGATATTAGGAATATGATAATTAATTTGATAGTAAATAATTTAGAATAATAATAATAATCATATCATAAGCATGGGGTGATCAATTTGATAAAGGATTCGAATGTAGAATATGCATAATTATAATGCATCGTACTAGAGAGGTCAAATAACACACATATTTATGAACAAATAAATAATCATGTTTATATATATCATATGAACATAAATCATATAATCATAACATTGAGAAATATTCACATAATTCCCATGCATAGTACCCATAATATCATGATATATATATCACATTACCAAATGCATTAGAGGGATGTATAAATTTGGTTCCACCATATACATCATAAATTTTTCATAATCAAGGATTACATATGTAAAGGAAATATATAAAATAGTTTTCATTAAATTAACCCATGTAAAGGAATATGTTTCATAATGTGTTCTTAAAGAATACATTTATGAATAGCCATTGGGGTTACCAAATGAATAAGGGAAAACAAAATTTTCCATAAAACATAACCATTATTGATTAGAGATTAAACAACATAATATGAGTCTATATAGAGTTTTCTATAATAAATTTTCTAAAAAAATTATATTTATTTGGATTATAAATCATTTATACAATGTAGAAACATATATATTTTGAGAAATAAAAGGTTACGAATAGTGAAACGACATTTTAAGGGAAATATTTTAATATCTATACTAAAAAATGTGAAAGTGGAGATAAAAATAATAATAAAGAGTTAGATTTAAGATTCCCCCCACCTTAATTCATATTTTATTTTTTTGATTGTATACCTCCTATATTGTAAACTTATCTTTATTAAAATATGGAACCATAAGTGAATAATGATCATTTTTATCACTTTTTATCAATTATAATGATTTAATTATATATATTAACTCCTATTACATTATTATAATTTTATTAGTATGATTGTTACTTTAAAATATCACATATATCATTGACTTAATGGCTTATGTATTTTTATATGTACATTATTTAGTTTAATGTCCTCATTAGTGTTTATCCAACAGTTGACGAGACATTGTCAAAAGTGTAGGGATGAGAATTATACAATATAAATAAATATTAATTATAATTATTATAGTAGGTTAAATTAATTAATATAATGTTTTAATAATTCTATATTAATCATAGTATATTTTAGTTTCAAAGGAATAGGTAAAATTAGGAAGAGAAGATGAAAATGAGAAAAGAATGTTGATAGAAACTTAACCCATTCTTGGTGATTATTCTTTTTTATGGCATTAAAATCCTTGAATTTAGGGTGTAAAGTGACTCTATAAAATCCATACAGATTATAATGTGATTAATAGGGGAAATATGGGAAGACTTTTTTGGATTTTATAACCGAGGGAGAAGTGTTTTTTCAATTGTAGGGAGACGGTGGTTATATAGTTGCGGAGAAGGGTATTTTTAATTTATAATAATAAATAAGTTATTTTATTCAAGGTAAAACTGTGAATACACATATTGTTGACATTATTATATATATTTGAATAAACTAACATGATTTTAGGACTTTAAACACTTTCAAATTTAAATTTATTAGTTTGACCAAAATTATAGGAGAATCATAAAAAACATTTTTATTTAAAGGAACAATTTTGACTTCTATACTTTGTAAACTATATTTAGGGTTTCTAAATTATGTTTATTATTTTAAAATTCACTATTTATCTTATTAAATTGATTTTTTACTGATAAAAACTATTTAATATTTATTAAGTCATTATAACATCTATATTATGTCCCAAAAATGCACTATTTGAAAAAAGATATCATTACTATTCATGAAAAAATTGATTTTTCTCAATACATTATTAAAAATTAACCCTAGAAAAATTTCAAGGTGATGTTCCTAAAAATTACAAATTTTATATTAGAATAGTTTTCTGAAACAGATAATTCTAATTTTTAATATATTTTTTTAGTTTTACTAAAGACGTTAATAAAATATTAAAAAGTATTTATGATTTCATTGAGTTTTTAACCATTTTATATATTTTATAGTATTAAAATATTTTAATTTTCTTAAATTACTTGTGAAATTTATAATGTATATTAATTTTTTTTATTTTCAGGACAAATTACTTTTCTGATGGCCATATTATTATTTCTAACTATCGGTTTATTATTCATAATGGTAATTCTATAAGTATAACAACCACACTACTATTCCAATAGTTATATTACCTCATATAAATACATATTAATTCCTTCATACACCATTCACTATGATTTACCTAATGGTTCTATATTTTCCTTTTCAGAAATATGCATTGGTATACTAATATTTTGTTTCTCTATAGTGGCGTTCGTGGGTGCAATAATTCAAGCTGGTAGAGATGGTAATAATTTTATGATTAAACCTTCTATAATTTATATTTCTTATCCCATTATAATACTTACATTTTCAGGGGCTTATTTTTTTTCTTATGTAACAATATCATTTAATTAAATATATATAATTATATTTTCAATGTTTTGATGTGTATAATTACATGAAATATAATATAACACGCATATATCCAAAAAAATATCTTTCATAAATTTTGGTTCATTATATGTTCCCCCTTAGGAAATTTCATCCCAGAAATTTTGAATCATATTCTTTGTTGAAAATATATGAGTGTACTATTTTTTCAATATTTCCAAAGGATCCAATGTTGCATCTTCATATTAATGTTTTCACTATTGAACATTGATGAGTTGGGTAACTTTTTGCATAATATGTTGTCTCTACAGCCAAATATATTCACAATATACTCCCCAAAAGATAGGTTATGTTTTAATTTTAGTGCCTCCATATTTAGTACATCTATGGGATCAGGTATTTACTTCCTTATGAGAGATTCATGGAAGACATAATTATAATAACATCATAGTATATAGAATATACTGGAGTTATTATTTTATAATGGAAACAATAAGAAAAGAAGAAGTGGATGAATATAAAAACAAGAAAAGGTGATGAAATATTTACCATTTCTTTGGGTTCTTCCTATTGATTTGATCAAAAGGGCTCCTTAAGTTGGCTTTATGACTAAAGTAAGGCCTATTTGGGGGAGTTAGGATAGTGGAGAGGATATTAGAGTAGAATTTGGTAGATTCAAAAGGCTTTGAAGATGTTCATTTGAGAGAGCGGGAAGTGCCCTTTTATAGGATGGGTGAGGGGAACCATAGGAATAGATTAAAATATTATTTTATAATAAAATAAATTTCAGTCTCTAATTTCTCTAAAATAAATTATTTTAAGTATAATGTGACTATGGGTCGAAAACCACTCAAACAATAGGGTTTATACAAGTTTGGGTTAGTATATTAAACTTATCTTTTAGATTTAACTCTTGTTTAAATAGTTTGACATTTACCATGCGTCTTTGTATTTTTATATTATATGGTTAATAAAATTACAATAAACACCCAAGGGAACCCCAAGTGGTTAATTAATGATACTAATATCGTTATATAATTCTTTTTGTTGAACCATATATTTTTAGGATTATTATATCATCCAATAATATTGTATCTGTTTTCAAAACTCAATTATGTCAAATTTGACAGTATTTAAAAATTGTTTTTTGTTAAAGGCCTAAAAACTTTATTACTTAGAAATAAATAAATTTAATAAACCCTAAATATTAATAGTCACCTATAAATGTTTTCTATCGAATCAAAACATTAAATTATATTTATTTTAGTATATATAATATCATTTATTTGAATGTTTCATTAATAATAAAATTATTGTATCATTATTGTGTCATATGTAAATATATTTACATTATATCTAAATATTATAAATTAAATATCATGAGTTGGGAAATATTCATATATTTCTAATGACTATAAATAGTCGAATAGATCAATTATATATCCTCATATAAAAATTGTTTTACTAAAAGATATTTTCTTTTTTTATTGTTATCTTTATATTAGATTATTTAATTTAAAATGTTATTACCACTCCCATGTTTCTGCATGGGGTCCCAAAATTGACCCAATGATGCCCATGGTCGGAACAATATCATCCAATAGGGTTAGGACATGTGTTAGGGTAATTTAATATTATTATAATATTATTTTTATCCTTATTTTATGGATTTACCCTTTTAAACACGGTAAATAAAATATTTACTGAAGTAAATATTCATAATATCTAAAAATAAAAGAAACCTATTTACCCAATTTTTACCTATTTGTTCAAAATATAGAATCCATTTTTTCTTATTCAAAACACAAAAGTGGCAGAAATTAGTTTAAAATTCATTCCCATTGTTGAAACATTAAGTATGTTTTTATGAAATAATAACTATCAAAAGATTGACATTTTTTCATGTAGAGTTTAATTGTGAGATTACATCCAATGAATTAAATAATATTAAATGATAAAAATATAATCTAATTATACTTCATAACCATTCAAATGTATAATTTAACACAATAAATTATTTTGATTAAAAAATTGTTTTTAATTAAAATTTAGTATTTTAACTATTCATCAAAAATTGAATGTTCTCATAAAAATACCAAAAATTAATCCTAAACTAATTTTGCTATTCTGAATAAAAAATAAAGTCCATTTTGAATGATAAAATTTCTAAGATTATAAAAATTGGGTATTACTAATCATAATGGCTAGTTTGATTTTTTGTGGTGTGTTAGAATCTCAAAGTTGCGTACAATGCAAGCCATTGCATTATTCAAATGGAAATGTACCATGGAAGCTTGGGGTGTTAGATTCTCCCCTCATTCAATAAATTGAATCCTCTAAATTTTAAATTTCTTTTAAATAAAAGGTTAAAATAGAAAAATACCTTTGTGGAAAACCCACATCAGAAATATGGTTAATTAAATTTAGTCTTAATAAGATGGAAAGGGAAATGAAAAAGTCACCACCAAATTATGATCTCAATTAAGGGAAAATTGGTGGAAATTAGAGACACATAATTGGAGGAAAAATGTAAATATTTATATGGAGTGATTGTGGTCATCAACCACAAACAATTGTAAAATTGAGGGCCTCAAAGTTATCAATCTATGATTATTAAAAATATCATCAGTTCAACAAAACATAAGGTATTAAGATAACACATTTTTTGTTATAATAACCCTTTCCTAATTTTTAATAATTAACTTCTTCATATAATAAGAGAATATATATATACTAGACAAGTATAGTTTCATCCTTCAACTAATTTCTACCACAAACTCATCTTTCACTCCAAAAGATAATAGAACACAAAAATATTCTATTTATCCTAATGGTATAAGGTTAAAAATATTAACATATACAATTGAAATGAAGAAAAATATTTTTTAATAACCAGGTAATTTTTGTAGGCTTGCGTTAGGTAATAAATCATTGTCGCACTTTGGTCATGGGTTCGATTCCTACAGCTTTGTGCGACGCGAGGGGTCATCACCCAACCTGCTGGTTATCCTTTTCCTAAAAATATAGTATTATAATATTCCAAAAAAATAATCTATGAAATGTTTTATCCATAAACAATACTAATAAAATTTCAACTTAATCCATTCCAACCATTATAGTTATCCAAAATACCTCTGTCCAGACTCTCTCTAAAAGGTCTCTAAATTCCAAAATCAATTGTAACATTAGATTCCCCAAACAAAGTAATGTTTCTCATATTTTCACATATCGGAAATAAGATTACCTTCATAATTTTAAACTTTTAACAAAAACAACATGTACTTTAGTGAAATCCTTATATATGTCACAATATTATTTTAACTAGAATATAATTCTTTAGTCCAAAAACACAAATACATTAATTATTCCTATTCTACTATAGTAACAACATATGCTTGGCCTTTCTACCTTGGAATTTTTTTAGGTATGTTTCCTTGTATCTTAGGACATTAATTTTCATAATTTCCCATTTCTATACAATTATACCCTTCAATATTGACATCGACGTTCTTCTCCTTTCAATCACGAGCTTGGTGGCCTTTTTCAACACATTATTAATAGAATCCCATTATATTTAGGCATGTACCGGGGTGTTTTTTCCCGCAATTATCACATAATGGAAAATCCTTTTTCCCTCTTATCCCTTTATCTGTATCCTGATCCACTGTTCACTTCTTCTCTTGCTATACATTACAATCATAAGATTTAAAAAACTTTTTTCGGTCTTGATAGAGCATGATACAATATCATCGTATGATAAGATGGATTATGAGACTAATGCTCACCGGGGAAATGGCATTAACCAATCTGGGAATCGATCAATCTTAATCCTTGGGTTACATATATAATCTCTTGCATGCCTTGATAACCATGTAATGTAAGCTTCATAATTTACGATATTCTCATCCTCCATTTTCCTCAGAATCAGAAATTGTTTTTCCATATCCGCTCAATTTTCATGAGGAAAATATTTTAGTAATAAAAGATCCTCAAACTCTATCCATTCCATATTTGATACTTCATCATCTTCCGTTGTGTTATGAATCTTTGTCCACCATTGATCAGCATTTCTAGTGAGGAAATAAACTACCATGGAAACTTTTTCCATTTCACTACTCTCCAAAGCATGAAATATTTTCCCTACATAATTTATCCATTGCTTAGCCACTAATGGATTTGTACTCAAATTTAATGTGTGTGGTTGTTTCTTCATGAAGCATCAAACATTGATCCTTCGTGTTTTGTATCAGGGTGCTCCATACGGGTAAGGTTATTATTCATAATCTGTGTGAGTTTTCCCAGTACGTTGATAAGATGATCAATACCAGTTACATCACCAGCTCAACTATAATTATCTTGAGTAGGAAGTAAATCCATACATGGATTACGTGCATTGAAACAGCTTATATTCCTTCCACTGGGCACCATTTTTAAACCATACCATACACTAGATTAGATTATGAATCGCAATACATAAATCCAAAATTGTAAAACACTTATCATAAATTGAAAAATTTATGGATATAATCCATATTCATAAAAATGTTTTCTTTAAGAAATAATATACTCATAAACCCTTCATAATGGTTTTTAAATAAAATGAGAATTATCCTAATCATATCCCTTGGGAGTGTTGTAACCAAGAGTACATTGAGGTTCGCTGTCGTTCACCAGTTCTCATTCAAGTCTAGCTGAAAGTGGTGTTTTCGGGGTTTACCCCTAGGTACATCTATGCCAGAGCTGCCTCTACCTGCTTGTATACATACATGGATTTATTTCTTGGAAAACTCACAAAATATCTACAGTACCAAATTATTGGAAAGTTTTTCTATACTAATCCTCAAATTCTATATTAGGGCTATGTTCTCTAATCCGAGTTTATCTAAATCTAGTTTCACTATTTATACTAAACTTTCTCTGATACCAACTGTAACACCCCAACCCCAATTACTTAGTGTCGGTGCATTATTTTAATACATTTTCAATATTACAAGGAATCAAGTCCCGAAGGACCCATCAGTTTAGCAGTCTTGGAAAATTTATTACATACATTAATGTTACATTACACTTTTTAACATATAACACAACATAAATAATCCTTTATGAACATCATTTTTCCCATAGCTTAACCATGTATATCAATTACAATACACTTCGTGGAATCCTAGGAAAAATAAAACATAGAAAGGGGTGAGATAAAATGCATAGTATGGAAAAGAAATACAGCTGAAGATAACATAAATATTAAGCATGGTGAATTATTGAAAACATGTGCATTTAGCAATAATAAAAATGAATATTTTTATTGAAGGAATATGAGCTGATTAAATAATTCCATAATAAAACATAATCATTGGTATTCTACAAGTTGAATGACCACATGAACAATCAATATTATTTTCATAATGAGGGAATGTATAATGTCGTACAATATGAAACATTTTGTCAATTCCTCGTCCAAGATGTCTAAAAATGATTAAGGCATTGTCCAAAACCATATATCAAATTGGGAAAGCCCTCAGCTAATTCCACGTCTAGTTTTCTCGTGATAACAACCGATGTATCAAGGAGCTATAGTGGGATCCACCGATCACTTACTAAGTCCAATACATCCCTCATATGAAAATGTTCAAATATAACATAAACATTTATATTAAAACTAGCATACGAAATATCAATACTTTAACCATATGCCATGAATGGAATAAAAATAACACATCCACAGTCAAACATATCACAAAACATTCAATTCAATATAGAATACTTGTATCATAATTAATCGACTTCAAACTAGTATAAAATCCATCGAAGGATATTGAAATAGATGAAATAAAAACTATTTGAGAGAAATATCTATTTATTTTTTTTGAAATAATTTAAAGTTACATAATTATAAAAGAAAAACTTTATTTGTAAAATATTATTATAATATTGTAAGGGAATATTTGAAGATGTTATAACTTCAAAAACTAAATTCACCCGGCGTATAAGTTAAAAAAACATTCGTACCATAATTTTGTCCAAAAGGACGTAAAGTACCTTGTTTGGAAAATGAAAAAATGATTCCATTCAAAACATATAAGTTCAAATAAGGGTATAAATAAAATTAACCCATTTTCTAGTAAATAGTGAAAATTTTTTGAAATATATTTTCAAAAACATGGATGTGAATGATAAAGAGGTCCCAGCACATACTTACGTAAAAACAACCTCAGATGATAAAAAATATTGTTAAATTATCCCTTACCTTATAATTTTACTTGGTCGAGGGTAGTTTAACCTAATGTATAATGGTGAAATAATTCTTACTAAATTATAAAAGAACCATATACATTAATATTTTATCATATATGATCTTTTAATACATTTTTTTAATAATATTTTAGTATTATTTTCGTTTCGGGGGTTAACTAATTCGTTTTCATTTATATGATTTGTTACGTAAGTAATGTATGTTATCGATAAGATGTATTATATTCATATTAATAATGATATTAAGTCATTAAATATTATTTTTAATCATCAAATAATAATTAGTCTAAATGGATAAGATGGGGAATGAATCTCATTGTGTTCATGGAGATGGTAATTCGTATGTATGCACAAGCGACAATATCATTATTTGGATATTAAAATCTTATATAATAGGATGTTATATCATATATATAGAATCATTATAATGTTATATTTATTATTTACATAAATTATACAACATTATTATACCCATCTAAATAAAAATGTATTGAATAACAAGTAAAACATGACGTGGAGACAGTAAACCATATGTATGCACGTATAGTGACATGTCATTCAAAGGATGGAAAGAATAATGAATATGGTTATACAATAATAATAATAACATAAAATTAAATAGAATATACTAGAGTTATTGTTTTATAATGTAAACAACGAGGACTGAAGAAGTGGAAGAAGAAAAGAACATGAAATATGTGATGAAATATTAACCATTAATTCTGGTTCTTCTTTATGATTTGATAAAAAGGCCTCCTTAAGTAAGATTTATATAAAAATTAAGGCATATATGATCAAGGGAGGATAGTGGAGAGGATATTTGGGTAGGGTTTAGTCGAGACAAAATCCATTGAAGGTGTGAATTTGAGAGAAGGGGAAATTCCCTTTTATAAGAGGGGTGATGGGAACTTTAGGAAAAGTTTGAAATATTATTTTATAATAAAATAATTTTCGGTTTATATTGGATAAAAAATTAATTATTTAAATTATAAGGTTGGTATTGGTGGAAAAACACTTATCTAATAGGTTTTATACTGGTTTGGTTCACTATATTAACATTATCTTTTATATTTACCTCCTGGTTAAATAGTTTGACATGTACCATGACTCTTTTAATTTTTATATTATATGGTTAATAAACATACTATAAACATACAAAAGAACCCCAAGTCGTTCAATAATGATGAACCTATTATTATATAAGTCGTTTGGCTGAACCTTATGTTTTTAGGATTATTATATCAACCAATAATATATTTTTTTGTTTTAAAAACTCATTAATGCCAATTTTGACATTATTTAACAATTGATATTTGGATAAAGTTCTAACAACGTAATTACATAGAACTAAATACATTTAATAATCCCTAACATGTAATAGGGACCTATAAAATTTGTAGATATCCTCAAAAAATTCATATTATATATATTTTAGGATTTATAATATTATTTATTTTATTGTTTCATTAATATGGATAATACTGCATCATTATTGTGTCATATATAAATAAATTTATTTTATTTCTAAAATGTATAAATAAAATATACTGATGTAGGAAATATTTTTGTATAGTTAATTACTATTCACATTCTAAAATATAAATTATATAAGCTCATTTAAAAATTGCTTTTCTGAAAGATATTTGCTTTTGTTAATTTTGTATTTACTTTTGATTATTTAATATAAAATGTCATTATCACTCCCATGTGGCTCCATGGGGTCAAAAAATCTACCAAAGGATTTCTATGGTCGGACATGTATCATCTAATAGGGTTACGGCACGTGTTAGGGTAATTTATTATTATTATTATATAACATTCTAACCTTATTTACTGGATTTATACCTTTAAACACGGTAAATAAAATATTTACTGAATAAATATTACTAATACCTAAAAATAAAAATTACATATTTATTCAATTTGGACCTTTTGATTCCAAATATATAATCCATTTTTCCAAATTCAACACATAATAGTCACATGAATTAATTTAAAATTAATTCCCTTTGTCAAAACAAAAAACGTGTTTTTATGAAATAATAACTATCAAAAGATTGACACTTGTTTATGTCTAGTTTAACCGCGAGATTACATCCATTGACTTAGATTAAATTAAATGATAGAAATATAATATAATGATACGTAAAACCCATTCAAATGTATAATTTATCACTATAAATTATTTTTATTAAATAGTTGTTTTTAAGTATAATTTATAAAGATAACTCTATAAGAATTTACCACCTGGATGCCCAAACCCATGTTCTTGACACTAAAGATGTCTATTATTAATAGAAACCTTGACCCTAAATAGAATTAAATATTTAACACTATCAGTATTCCCTAAAAAAGTTTCTATATAACTATAAGAAGCAATAATGATTAGATCAATTCCATTCTATAAATGATTTGACTAACACTATGTAAAACTATTTCATGCATGCTCTCGTATTAATGTCATCCTACAAGGCTTGGAAACATCCCTTGTTAATCCAAACTGAGTGATTATTTATCAATTCATGGTCCACCTGATTTAATCACTTTAATTAATAGATTTCCATAAAATAATGTTATTGTTATACTAGATCAAGAACTCGTATCACTCCTTATGGAAAATGAAACTCCATGTATCTATGATTTATAGATTTCCAACCATCTCAAGGTGTCATCTCAATATGTTTTGTGTCCACCACTCTCTATTACATAAAATTTCATCATGAGTACTAGCACATAGGTTTCCTAATATTCTAGGGTTGTAATTAAAATTGGAAGGTAATTCGTATAAACATTATAAAGGATAGTCAGATTAAAAGGAAATTTATTTCAATGAGAGCATCCATTCAGAATTAACCATTACTATTCTTTTATAAGGAATATTCTCAATAAATTACCTCTAAAAATTATAATTCACTAACTTTCAAGTAACAAACGTATTTTTTAAGGACACATGTGCTTCCATAAAAACCCTAACATGGTTCTACTGATGGTTTCATCCCATAGAACCTTATCTATGAATATCCCTGAAGAAATTACACAACGAACTACCTCTTCGACTAACCACATTGATAATCAGTAGATATCAAGTTCCCTTAAACAATATAATACTAGTAATATATGGATTACTCCGCATAGAAAATAGTTGGCAAATTAATAAGCCAAACCCATCAATTGGATACTTGGAAAAGGTTCTTACTGAGGCAATTAATGCCTAAAAATGACCAAACTGACCCACACTACACCATTCATTCCCAAAGGGGTTTCATCATCATCACCATATTCATCACCATCATCATAACTGTCATCATCATAACCAAGTTTCACCACACCATAGTAGTCTCACATGACCTACTATAAGAATTAAACACACGTAGGGTTCAATATTGTTATATACAAGAATCACATATGTCGAGAGAAAACTAAATTCTAAATATGATGAAATTGATGCTTCATTTGTAATGAAAAAAGAGTCAAATACTTATGATATCACAACCTCAAAATCTATATGCATCACTTGAGGGGATAAAATATATTAACAATTAAAAGAAATAACATCATTCCCATGCATCGATAACCTGGACTTTCCTGGAAAATAGTGTTCATGACACAAGAGTCCTAGTTTCATAACATGTTACAACACATTACTAAAACTACAATATACCAACTCACAAAATATTTAATCAAAAAAACCTATGACCACATAAAATTTTGTAACATACCGACGCAAATCATTAAGCACAATCCAAAATGGAACATGACCAAAAGACTACCTCCCGTATGTAAACAAGTTTCCAACTAGTAGCATGGTTATAATATTGAACAATAGGAAGACTATACCATCATTAATAGTTCAAAGAAATAATTATTATCCCAAAATTTAATTAGTACACAATCATATTAAGATGAAATTATTAGTATTCCATATTTATAAATGTATTCAGAAACAATGACTAAATATTCAATCAAAGAAAAAATAGATGATTATCCAATAGACATATCTTGTATAAAAAAATAAATGTACAAAATTATATCGAGTATCTAAAAAACCAAGCCCTAAATAATCCATTTATAAAAATAATAGTGAGTTATCTCACTAGAAAATTTTCTATGAGACACAACCCAACCTATACCTATAACAAGTGAGGACTACTCGAGTGCCCCCAGTCCCCTGGCTTCTACAAAAGGGTTTGAGTCTATAACACCCTATGATTTTGAATTTTTTCAAATAAAATTAATATGTTAGATATAAATTTTTACACAATACAACTATTTTACATTGAATCAAATGAAACATTGAATTTACCAAGTATTTCATGCAATAAGGATTTTTTTTGTCATACAAGACATTGAAATAAAATAAAACGTGACCTAATGATAAGAAATAAGTTATTTAATATAATAGTTATATTCTAGCCGTTGTAATGGTGGGTATGAATTGGATTAAAAAATTATGAAAATATATGGTCTACATATATATATATATATAATGAATTTTTGGGTTAAATTTTTTAGAAATAAAGATAAAAAATGAATTGAAGAAAAAGGAAATATTTTTCCGAAAAAAATATATTTATTCCTTAAAACAACATTAATAATAATAAATTAAAAAAATCACTATTGAGAAATTATTTCAATAAAATTTATTTATTATATATTCATTAAAATTTATATCAGTCGCCTTATGTGTTTTCTAAACAAGAAATATGAATTAATATATTTTTTATCTTCAAATGTGCATTTTAGAAAAAATATTTATATCACCTTTTGTGCACTTATTGAAAAATTAATTTGTATATATTTAATTAATATTATTAAAAATATAAAAATAATATTTATAAATCATCCGAAAACAAATCATGGGAGTTATTTTTTTATAATTTCGGGGAAAGATAAATTTTTACATGAATAGAGAAAATAGTAGTTTCAATTATGATTTTTTATTTATTTTAATGTGTTTAAAAACAACTAAATAATTTTAATATTTCTTTGAATGTAAACCTAGTTCAATTATATATTCATATATTAATTTAATTTAGTTCATTATTATAAATTTAATATTATATTTTGAGATAAAAACATATTAAACTTTTGAATATTTTCCTTTTGTAAAATTGCTTTCTCATCGCGTTTCTGCGATTATTTTAAAATTAAAATTTTACACTTATATGAATAAAAATTATAAAAATGGATAAAATATTTTTAATAATCTAGATTTATATTTTATAACATGATCAATTTAATTTTTTCATTATTTAATAGTATTAACTATAAAAAAATATTTAGCACCATTAAGGTAATTATGGGTTTACTAGGGGTATATCCTAAAAATATCAGAGGCAAAAATTACCCAAAATATCTCCAATAGCAATTTCATGGACATATTTTTACCTTATATCTTCTATGTTTTAGAAATTATATTTTTTGATCCTTTTTCATGTGAAAAACATCTATAAACCATTTTATTTTCATATATTTATTGTGTTCCACGCACCACACTTTTTTAAAGGAAACTCCATGTATTTTATTCTTAACAATAACAAAACCATTTGGATCAACCAATAACTACCCAAATAACTTATTTAAATACCTCTTATCATCATAGAATGATTTCTTGGGTAATAAATAGAGCATAATAATCCCTTTGGTGATACCCAAAAGATGTTTTCTGTAGAAGTGATAACATATCTCATTGGGAATTTTATTTTATTTTTATTACACCTTATTTAATTATTAATAAACCAATGTTATATAATATCCTTACTATATTAAATATAATGATATTTTATTTTTTAATTTAATAAAAAAAATGTGTCTCTTCTTCCATCAAATGGGTTAAAAATATATCATTCGTGTGTACATCAGACTACTACCTCACTAAACGATGATATTCATTTTCTCTAACCACCATTAACAAATCAAAAATAATGTTGTATTTATTACTTATATATCATATGCATGATAAAATTATGCTTCTGAAATAATTAAATAAAATATTGTCATGACCCGCCTTCACCAAAAGGAGGGAAGGGTCAGCAGATTTCCAGGCCCTTCCTTCTTTAAGTTGAAGGAGAGATAATGACCCCCGAAACTCGCCTTCAATAGGTCCCGGAGTGGAGACTAGCACCAAGGGTATAGAAATTTCTCACAAATGGAAGGCATTGCCCTTTTTATTTTATAGGATCGAGAGATAAGGAAAAGGAAACACAACAACACCAATGTAGAAAGAAAAGTAAACCCAAAAGTAAACCATTCCTACATGCATGTTTCAAAAGTAAAAGCCACAAAGTACAAAAGGTGACTACAAAGTAAGTACCAAAGGAAAAAGAAAAAAAACAACTACAACTGCTCCAAAGGTCCGAGCTAGTAAGGTCATTCATGATCCCCAATGTCCTCCTGGAAACCAGAAAGTAGTTTTATATACGTAGGGTGAGCATACACGTACACTCAGTAGGGAAAACCAAGACTCTCATGCACAAGTGGGGGAATGTACTAAAGTCCCGTGAGAAGAAGAGTAAACCAAACACCTAACAAGGAAAACTATCCATCCCAGGCCTCACCAAGGCTCACTCCCCAAATAACTCAAGTCAAGTAATGTATATAATAAAATCACATCGATGTTTGGGTACCCCGCGCCACTTTCCCACTGGTTATTAAGGCATCCTACGCATCTGACCAATCCTGCCATTCTCACCGCAGTCCCACTGCCACACCCACCCGCACACACCTGGGCCCCAACCACACGCAGTCCCACTGCCGGAATCCTGCCCGCACACACCTGGGCCTCAACCACACACAGTGCCACTCCTGAATCCTGCCCGCACACACCTGGGCCACAACTGTCACATGTAACCATGCCTGCAAACACCTAGGCTAGAATAACCACCAACATGCCCGAAGACACCTGGGAAAAAGGATCCACTGCCACGCCCGAAGACACCTGGACCTCATCCCGAAGATGCTTGGGAAACCATCTGCCGCACACACCTGGCCAACCAGCACACTACAAAGCCTGAAGGTTCTTGGGCTAATAATAAAGCTCAGGCCATCACAGCCTGCCCGAACACACTTGGCCTATCCGGGAAAGGGAGTAGAAAAGGAGCTAATAACCAGCCACTAAGAATAGTGTTGGGAAAAAAACCCTCCCCCATGAAATGGGGGTGTTCGGCACTAAGTGCTCAACTTGGGTGGGGGCCGAATAAGAAACACAAAGCTACAAGTATATATATATAGGTAGCAAGAACTCACCCAAGCTAGGATTTTCTTCAGACAGCCTACCGATCACAACAACACTCAAGTCTGAGTCACGACTCATGCTAACAACCCATTTGTCCCCTTTCTTATTTCACATTCAGTAATAATGTTTACGTTTAAGCACTACTGGGAAACTAGTAGGCATATGCCTAAGTCCAGGAAATTAAACAGTCAAACATCAACCAAAACGCCCACACCCGGTTCTCAACAACAGTGGATTCCACCCCAATTTGTGATATAAACAAGTATCCACCCGGTCTTAAAACTCACAACCACCGAAAGTATAAAAGAACCGGAGATCCTATCCCCTCCCACATCTCCAACAATCATCCCAAAAGGAAAACAACCAACTACCACCACCAACACAAGTCGGGGATTTTCGGATTTAAACTATTTAACACACTCCATGATTTCAAATTCCGTGTGTTCTAACCGGGAGTTATCATAGAAGGGTTGATCCAGATTCTTTCAATTATTCAGCCGGATATACGTGACTTACCGATTCACTTTTCATAGCAAAAGTTTACAACCGCAAACAAGCTATTTAAAACATCAGCAGGGTTCATTAGTGCACAATCAATGACCACCAACGACCTCAATTTTCAAGAGGCATAAGTCATCACAACTTAAAAAGTTGGTCATAGAAGAAACAACATCAAAATATAAGACAACATCAACAATCACATCCCCCCTCTTCTTTCTTTATAGAATTCATTCATTATCTTTAATTAATTCTTGTTTACCCAATCCTTCAGAATCAAAAGCACGCCCACCCCGCATGATACAAAAAAGAGAGATACGAAGGAGAAATTCCCTACTTGTTGATAGATGATCGACGAGTAGGACGGGGGCGCGGAACGTTACAGATAACGAAGCGGCGGGCCCGATGCACCAGAAGCTGTTTGTGAAAAGCCACGATCGAGGAAGGGAGAAACCACAGCTAACCCTTAGTTTATAAGAGCCGAGGAGGGTTGAGGTGAAAATGCGAAACTGCGTAAGGCGCAGGGGTCGTGGGTTGACCACACAGATACACTCGTCACAAAAAAAGGGGTCGGGTGGTTTATGCAGACTCATGAATTGATGAAGTATTTAATTAAAGATCTTATGGGCGTTAGGGGTCTTAAAAACATGCTTAAACGAGTCATAATAGGGTTTAAAATCCTATTTGCGCAAAGGAGTTCTACTGGAACAACATGACAAGGTCGGGTGGCACTGATCGGTCTCGCTGATCGGTCGCGCCGATCGGTCGCGCCCATCGATCTCACCGATCGGTCTCCCCAATCGGTCACACCGATCGGTCTCACCGATCGGTCTCCCCGATCGATCTCACCGAGACGCCACTCCTTTAGAATCCAAATTTTGGAAAAGGGAAGGTCCAAGAGAGTCTGGGTCATCACATCAGATACCTCTCAAACTATTCTTGTCCTCGATAATTTGAACAACCCAGAAAGAAAGGGCGGGTCCGAACAACCACCCCAAAAGATACCTCTCAAGAGTAAACCTCATCGTTAACTAAGATCACCTTCCTGCCACGAAAAAAGAAACATACCATGCCAAACCGCCCGGTCATGTGGGTTGGGGAGTCTCCTCCCCCATTTCAAGATATTATCCAATTTTGACGGCACTAACTCACCCGCAAGGGTTAAAACGCATCCACCTTAATGCGTCTTGATTAGGGGTCGGGTTCTCTATTTTCCTATAGCCGGGGTGTTTCACACACAAGTAGAGGAAGAAAACTAGTACATTTCATAGCCAAAAGACCAAACATTCTATCATAATAGGTAGAATATGGAACAAAGATTAAAACAACTTTGGGTACTGGGTACGCATCTGTGATTCCATTTCCCACGTACTCTCCTCAAGGCCACCATGTCTCCACAACACGTTAACCAAGGGAATGGTTCGTCCGTGAAGCACCTTTTCCTTGCAATCCTCGATCACCACTGGTCTCTCCAAAAAGGTCACATCTTCCTCGAGGTCCAGCTCACCCCAATCAAGGACGTGTGAATCATCATGCAGATACCGATAGAGCTGGGACACATGAAAGACATCATGTATCCTTGGTAGCGGCGGTGGCAATGCTAGCTGGTAAGCCACTTCGCCAACCCCCCACAACACTTGGAAGGGTCCGACGAATCTGGGAGAAAGCTTACTCCCTTTGCCGAACCTCCGCTGCCCACGTCCATGGAAGACCTTTAAGAACACGTGGTCCTCAACCTCAAACTCCGAGGGCTTCCTCCTGGTATCAGCGTACGACTTCTGTCGGTCCTGGGCTGCCTTCATCCTTTCCCGTATGAGCTGAGCCTTCTCATTCATGTTCTGCACCACCCCCGGACCAAGGATGCCTGCCTCTCCTACTTCGGTCCAACACACAGGCGAACGACATGGCCTCCCGTACAAAGCTTCAAACAGGGCCATGCCAATGGTAAAGTGGTAGATATTATTGTAGGAAAACTCTACCAGAGGCAAGTATTGCATCCATGACCCTCCTGATTCTAGAACACATGCTCACAGCATATCCTCCAAGGTTTGGATGGTGCACTCTGTTTGTCCATCTGTCTGGGGATGGAAAGAAGCGATAAGGCGTAACTGGGTGCCAAACGCATGCTGCAATCCCCTCCAGACCCGCGAGGTAAACCGTGCATCCCTATCTAAGACTATAGACCTCATAACTCCATGAAACTGCACCACCTCATCCACGTACTTTTGTGCCAAAGCATCTCCAGCACTCGACTCCCTGATCGCCAGAAAGTGAGCCGATTTCGTCAACCTGTCCACTACCACCCAGATGGCGTCGCACCCTCCTTGGACCTTGCATAGTCCCGTGACGAAATCCATTTAGATGTCATCCCACTTCCACTCGGGGACATCTAGGGGCTGTAGTATGCCGCCTGGAACTCGGTGTTCATCCTTCCCTTGCTGACACACTAGGAACTTGGCCACAAACTTTGCCAACGCTCGCTTAACTCTAGGCCACCAAAACTGCCCCTTCAAACCCCGGTACATCTTGGAGACTCCTGGGTGTACCACCAGGGGTGAGTTGTGGAAATCACTGAGAACCTTGCCGCGCATCTCCTCTGGGATAAACAACCTTCCCTGAAAAAACATCCGGTTCTGACCATCCTCGGTTCATCCTCCCGGAGCATTGCCCTAGTCAACTTGGTCACGCATCACCTCACACTCTAGGTCTCCCCACCGGGACTCCTCCACCTGCTGAAACAGGGATGATTGCACTTTTATCTGATATAGGCAGCCTCTGCCGCTATCCATCGTCGCATCCTGGTGTATTCCAGCCAACTCTTCCATTGCCTTCCAGGCGTCCGCTGACTATCAGACCACATCCTTCTGCATCCTCCTGCTCAAGGCATCAGCCACCACATTTCCCTTTCCCTCAGTATAAGAGATCTCGAAGTCATAATCCTGGAGGAACTCCACCCATCTCCGTTGTCGCAAGTTTAAGTCTCGCTGGGAGAAGATATACCTAAAGCTTTTGTGATCTGTGAAGACGACAAAGCGTTCCCCGATGAGGTAGTGCTGCCATAACATTAGCGCAAAAATGACCGCTTCAAGCTCTAGGTCGTGAGTGGCATAATTACGCTCATGGGAACATAGCTGCCTGGACCCATAAGAGATCACCCCCCGTCGCTGCATCAACTCACATCCCAGGCCCTATCCCGAAGCATCACAAAATACCTCATAGGACACCCCTTCTTCTGGTAATCTCAGCACTGGGGCACTGACCAGGTTCTCTTTCAGATAGCTGAAGGCTGACTGGCACTACTCACTCCATACGAAAGCCTTGTCCTTCTTGGTCAGAGCCGTCAAAGGGGCTTCTACTCAGGAGAAGTTGGGTACGAATATCCGGTAGTAACCCGCCAGCTCGAGGAAACTTCGAACTTCTACCACATTCTTGGGTGATGCCCAAGAAACAACTGCCTCAACCTTTGATGGGTCCACAGCTACCCCCTTCTCAGACACCACGTGCCCGAGGAAGTGGACTTCTCGTGTCCATAACTTGAATTTTGACAACTTCTCAGAGAGCTGGTGCTGTCAGAGGACCTCCAAAACTGCCCTCTGGTGCTTTGCATGGTCCTCCTCTGATCTAGAGTAGACCAGGATGTTGTCGATGAACACAACCACGAACCGATCCATGTACTCCTGGATGATGGAGTTCATAAGTCCCATGAACACAGCCGCAGTGTTCGTAACACCGAAGGGCATGACTACAAACTCGAAGTGTCAATACCTGCACCTGAACGCTATCTTCGGGAGGTCGCTCTATTTCACCCTCAGCTGGTGGTACCCAGACCGTAGGTCGATCTTCTAGAACTATCCTGCCCCTTTCAGCTGGTCGAAAAGATAATCTATCCTTGGGAGAGGGTAGCGATTCTTGATCGTCACCTGATTCAGCCTCCTGTAGTCTATGCACAACCTAAGACCACCATCTCTCTTCTTTGAAAACAAGACCGGATCACCCCACGGTGACACACTCAGAAGAACATAACCCATCTTCATCAGATCGTCAATATTTATCTGAAACTCTCATAGCTCCGAAGGTTCCATCCGATGAGGAGCCATCTAGATTGGACGAGCGTCGGGCTGCAGGTCTATCCCGAACTCGATATCATGTCGAGGGGGTAGGGTCGTCACCTCCTCAGGAAAGATGTCCATAAACTCACGGACGATCTCTGGCACTTCCACCATTTCCACATCTACTGATTCCACTGCCAGCTTGGTCAACAAGGAGAGGAGCGGTTCTTCTCTCCTATTTCCCTTCGGACTGCTCCGCTCGCCGGTGAAGGTAACATGCCGGCTGTCCAAGTCTGAGAACACCACCCTTCTTCGAAAACAGTCGATGACGGCGCACACAGAAAATAGCCAGTCGATGCTTAGGATGACATTGTATGGCTAAATCTGTAGCAGAAGGAGATCCCTAACCGACTGATGTGGGCCTATCATCAGTCTACATCCCCAAAAAACGAACAACAAGTCGGTCTGGCCTCCAACTGGTGTGCTCAACACCAGGGCACTGGATGTCTCTTGGCATCTAGACCCAAGGCACGGGCTAGACTGGGTGCAACGAAGGAGTGCAAAGCTCCGGTATCGAACAAAGCAAAATAAAGTGTGATAAACAGACAGATCATACCTTGAAAAACCTCTGGACATGCTGGAACTGCTGCCTCTACAGCGTGAAACTATCCATGTCCAGCTACCCTGCCCCTCGGCTGTCGGCCACCTCCCCGACCACGCCCTAGTCGAGGTCCCTGGGGAGCGCCCTGGGGCCGGCCTCCTCCTCCTACGTCTGCCCTCGGAGGAGCGGGATCTCGCTGTCCCTACTGCTGCTTCTGGAGAGGTCTGGCTGGAGGCTGCTGATGGGGCGGGTGCTGGGGATGACTACCACTGTTGTACTGCACCCGGTCGGGGCACTGACTTCGGAGATGCCCAGGGCTCCCACAGATGAAGCACCGCGGTCCCGAGCCCGTAGGAAAAGGGTGCGGGCCGGGGGATCGAAACTGAAACTGCTGCGGCCCGCTCCCTGCGGGTCGGAACCTAGAGGGTCCTGACGCTGGAGGCCTAGTGCTAACAGCCTTCCCTTTCGACGGTCCTAGCTGGATCCCCTCTCATGACACTCCCCTTAGAGCATGCATCCGCTCCACCACTTCGGCCTTCTTCTGGACCTCCAAGCACGTATGCAGGGTAAAGGGGGTAACAACATACTGGTGGGAGGATCGGAGTGCCTCCCCCAAACGTCTTCCCGAGACTCCTAATCAGGAAAGAGGTCCGGAGAAAAACGTAGGAGGTCCTTGAACTTGATCCCTATCTCCCTCATAGCCATACTCCCATGCTGGAGGGAGAGTAGTTCATGCCTCTTTTGTGCCTTCATCGTCGAGGAGAGGAATTCCTCCCGGAACTCCCTCTCGAAATCCACCCAAGCCACCTCAGACTCTCTCCTCTCCCCCAGGTATAGCATCCACCACTGACGTGCCACTCCCCGCATCTGGATAACGGCCAGAGGAACCCAGTAATCGGTCGGGGCCTGAATCAGGACGAAGGCTATAAATATCTCCTCTAGCCATCCTTCCATCTTCATATCAGAGGTGATGCCCTCATACATCTCGAGGGCCTGTCGCTGGAAGGCTCGAAGAGTCTTCTTCCACTGGTCATCCTCTTCCTCTCGATCAGCTCTTTGCTGATCCGCCAAAGTAGTCTCTGGGGCCTCGATCGCCTGTACCACACGTGATCGCCTTCCATGTGCCATAGATGCAAGGTAAACAAGGAATGCCTAATCCCAAGTAGTGCAGAATATTGTTCTTAAACTTCATAAAATTTAACTTATTCTTAACTCCCATGACATCCCAGAAACAAAAGAACACAAGTCATTATGATGCATGTACCTTTCCTAGGGGGTCTACCCTGCAATCAGTGTTGCCTCACTTGGTCGTTCGGTTGGTCTAGAGTCCTTGCAACGGATCACTGGGGGCCCTAAAATCCCGTGTCCTAGCCAGTCTTCCCTGGCCTAATTCACGCTCCAAGGTCACCCAACACTGTTGCCTTACCATCCCATGCAATCCTCACTGTGCCTAACTCCAGACTCCATCCTATCTCTCAACCATCACCTCTGATACCATTCTGTCACGACCCGCCTTCACCAAAAGGAGGGAAGGGTCAGAAGATTGTCAGGCCCTTCCTTCTTTAAGTTTAAGGATAGATAATGACCCCTGAAACCCGCCTTCAATAGGTCCCGGAGTGGCGACTAGCACCAAGGGTATAGAAATTTATCACAAATGGAAGGCATTACCCTTTTTATTTTATAGGATCGAGGGATAAGGAAAAAGGAAACCCAACAACACCAAGGTATAAAGAAAAGTAAAGACAAAAGTAAACCATTCCCACATGCATGTTTCAAAAGTAAAAGCCACAAAGTACAAAAGGTGACTACAAGTTAAGTACCAAAGGAAAAAGAAAAACAACAACTGCAACTGCTCCAATGGTCCGAGCTAGTAAGGTCCTGTGTGATCTCCGAAGTCCTCCTGGAAACCAGAATACAGTTTAATATACGTAGAGTGAGCATAAAAGTACACTCAGTAGGGAAAACCAAGAATCTCGTGCACAAGTGGGGGAACATACTAAAGTCCGGTGAGAAGAAGAGTAATCCAAACACCTAACAAGGGAAACTATTCATCCTAGGCCTCAACAAGGCTCACTCCCCGAATAACGCAAGTAAAGTAATGTATATAATAAGAGCACATCGATGTTTGGGTACCCTGCGCCACATTACCACTGGTTATGGAGGCATCCTATGCATTGGACCAATCCCTCCATTCTCACCGCAGTCCCACTACCACACCCGCCCGCACACACTTGGGCCACAACCACACGAAGTCCCACTACCGAAATCCCGCCCGCACACACCTGGGCATCAACCGCACGCAGTCCCACTACTGAATCCCGCCCGCACACACCAGGGCCACAACAGTCACATGTAACCATGCCTGCAAACACCTAGGCTAGAACAACCACCACCACGCCCGAAGACACCTAGGCTAAAGGATCCACTGCCACGCCCGAAGACACATGGGCATCATCCCGAAGATGCTTGGGAAACCACCTGCAACACACACCTGGCCAACCACCACACTACCCAGCCTGAAGGTTCTTGGGCTAATAATAGACCTCAGGCCTTCACAGCCTGCCCGAAGACACTTGGGCTATCCGGGAAAGGGAGTAGAAAAGGAGCTAATAACCAGCCACTAAGATTAGTGTTGGGAAAAACACCCTCCCCCATGAAATGGGGGTGTTCAACACTAAGTGCTCAACTTGGGTGGGGCGTGAATAAGAAACACAAAGCTACAAGTATATATATATATAGGTAGCAAGCACTCACCCAAGCTAGGATTTTCTTCAGACAGCCTACAGATCACAACAGCACTCATGCCCGAGTCACGACTCACGCTAACAACACATTTTTCCCCTTTCTTATTTCACGTTCAGTAATAATGTTTATGTTTAAGCACTACTGGGAAACTAGTAGGCATAGGCATATGTTCAGGAAAGTAAACAGTCAAACATCAACCAAAACGCCCACACACGGTTCTCAACAATAGAGGATTCCACCACAATTTGTGATATAAACAAGTATCCACCCAGTCTTAAAACTCACAACCACTAAAAGTATAAAAGAACATGGGATCCCATCCCCTCCCACATCTCCAACAATCGGCCTGAAAGGAAAACAACCAACTACCACCACCAACACAAGTCGGGGATTTTCATATTTAAATGAGTTAACACACTCCATGATTTCAAATTCCATGTGTTCTAACCGGGAGGTATCACAGAAGGGTTGATCCTGGTGCTTTCAATTATTCGGCCGAATATACGTGACTAAACGATTCACTTTTCACAAAAGAAGTTTACAACCACAAACAAGCCATTTAAAACATCAGTAGGGTTCATTAGTGCACAAACAACGACCACCAACGACCTCGATTTTCAGGAGGCATAAGCTAGCACAACTCAACAATATTTTCATAGAAGAAACAACATCAAAATATAAGTCAAAATCAACAATCACAACCCCCCTCTTCTTTCTTTATAGAATTCGTTCATTATCTTTAATTAGTTCTGGTTCACCCAATCCTTCAGAATCAAAAGCACGCCCACCCCGCATGATACACAAAAGAGAGAGACGAATGAGAAATTCCCTACTTGTTGATAGATGATCGATGTTTAGGCCGGGGGTGAGGAACTTTATGGATAACGATGTGGCGGGCCCGATGCACCAGAATCTATTTGTGAAAAGCCAAGATCGAGGAAGCGAGAAGCCACAGCTAACCCATAGTTTATAAGAGTCGAGGATGGTTGAGGTGAAAACGCGAAACCGCGTAAGGCGCGGGGGTCGTGGGTTGACCACTCGGATCCACTCGTCACAAAAAAAAGTGGTCGGGTGGTTTAAGCTGACTCATGAATTGATGAAGTATTTAATTAAAGCTCTTATTGGCGTTACGGGTCTTTAAAACACGCTTAAACGAGTCAGAATATGGTTTAAAACCCTATTTGCACAATGGAGCGCTACTGGACAACTTGACAAGGCCGGGTGGCGCCGATCGGTCTCACCGATCGGTCTCACCGAGACGCCACTCCATTAGAACCCGGATTTTGGAAAAGGGAAGGACCAAGAGAGTCTGGGTCATCACAAATATCCCTTCTTAATTTATATTCCATGGGAATATGATAATGTTTTTTATGTGTACTGGAGACGATCACCTTGTGAAGCTAAGTGATTCATTTTTCATGTACACAATATATGGAAGGTAATAGGATATGTTTAGATAAAAACATGTGATATATGAGACACTAAAATTATTTTCTAATGGTAAAATATTATTTACCTTTCATCTTTTTATTTCATTCGTCATGAAAATGGAAACAACGTTCTTACACACATGTGTCCAACTGTCTCCATAAACTGTGTATTTCATTTTCTATCATTGATTTTTTTGGGAGTAAAATAAATAAATATATATTGAATATATAGGATTTTATTTAATTTTTAACAATCGTGAGACTATTTAATCATGATCAATGTAATAGGGCTGAAAATAAAAAATCAAGACTTACAGAAAAAACACTATCGTTATTAACCGAAACATGACATTAACATAGAAATGTTAATAAACAGGTTATAAAATGATATAAGTAAATAAAATATGGTTTTATATACATAATTAATTTTTTATAATATATTTATAATAAACTTATATTTATTAACTAGGAGTTTCAAATGTGTTTGATGGAAGTCGAGACATATGGTAAGGGATTTCAATCTCACTACAAATTTTATATGACACACATTCCACATTCACAACATGATTATTTTATGTGTTCTATATATATCAAATGAGTATATTTTATGTTATATATATTTCATTTTTTTATTTAATTTCTATTTGAGTATCTATCTTTCATTGGGATTATAGTTCTAATGTTACAAAGGCGGTACATGATTTTTTGTCCAACTTTTTCTTCATTAAGATATATGTTATATTATGAACCTATTTTCTTCTATGATGTGTATAAAATTACACTTTAAAATTTAATTTCCTTAATATAATTATTTTTTTGAAATTTTTATTTTCATTTAATTTTATTATTTTATAGTTTGATTCAAATTTATCAATGTCGATAGATTTTTCAGTTATAGTATCATCATTTATTTGAATTTTTAATCATTATTAATACAAAAATAATATTTCATGATCTATGGATCATGAAACTCATTAATTTACTTATACTATTTTAATGATATTAGGATATATTTTTTCATTCATTTTTTTCACCTCATGTACTCAAGAGTTCAAAAAAATGATTTTAAGAAAAAAAATTATTTCTATCTTCAGTCGAAAACAACATTCCATATAAAATAATGTATTATAAAAATGTTTTCAAAATTATTTTTATCATTAATAAAAAATATATTTTAATAATTTATACCCATGTTGAAATTTTTAAAAAAAATATTAGGGAGTCATCATTCTTTTTTCCAAACAATGCACATTTGGATTCTACCAAATATGTGAAAGGAATCATTATTTTAAAATGTAACACATGAAAGTAATTTCTTTTCATCATGACAGATATTTTCTTTGAACCATTATTTATAATTTCTCATGATTATTTTCAAATAAATGTATTCTTAAACTTTTTTACTTTTAAAAAAAAGTGTTTTCCAAATTTGAAGGTCTATTTTTTTCAAGTAATGCTTTAAATTATTTTAAGGCTTCGTTTATATGTTTTAAATATAATTTTAAAAAAATTCAAAATGTTTTAGTTCTGAAATGTGATTTCCAATTTTAAAATTCTATTTCCCTAATGAAATATTTTAAATGATTTTAAAATATTCCATTATATTTTTTCAAGGTTATTTTCATTGATATTGATTTAAAAAAATTTATGTTTTAAAAATGTTTTTTCAAAGTAGATGGGATATTTTCCTTCGGTAAAATTTTAAATTATTTTTAAAGATTAATTTATTTTTATTAGTATTTATTTTTAAATAAAATTATTTCTAAAATATTTTAGGAATTTTTAGTTTAAAAAAAATTAAAAGTTAATTTCCTCAACAAATCTTCCAAGTGATCATTCAAAATAATTACCACCTAAAATGAAATCCTTTGATTCTAAATTTTCTTTAATGGTGATATAAATCAAGGATACCACTCTTTTTTATTCACTGAGTGGTTTATTTTTATAATGATAATATTTTTATAAAACTCATTTCCCATACATGTGTTATACCATAATAAAATGCATATCAATCCCGCTTAATTTTATTATTGGTTATCCTTTAAGGATATAATGAAATTATTAATAATACGAATTCATTTATCTACGTAATGTTGTGAGGAAATTTTTATGGAACCCATATCTTTTCTTGGGTTGTAACATGATATTTTTTTATGATCTTGAGGCACATATATGTATGATTTTTATAATGTGATAGTGGTTTTGTTATAAACATGGATAATGGTTATGTTATAACCATGTACAATGGTAACATTATAACTAAAGATAGTAAGGGACATATATCTCCCTCAAATTCATTATGAAAATAATTATATCTTATGAGATAACAGTGGAAAACAATTCAATAGACTAGATCTACTAAAGGAAAAAAGCCGAATCTTGATCCAAAAATGGGAAATATGTGTGTCTTGATCCACAATGGGAAATATGTGATAATTCTCCATCCACTATGTTGATCGTATTAGTATAATACCCTAAAATGTGAAATTTTTTTCTATATATATGATGCTTTCACACTTTTATGAAAAGATCATATTCTTCATGATTGATTTATGATGATTTCTCGCTCTTAAGGACCATTTTTTTGATGTGGTAATGCTTTATGCCATAAATAAATTTTATAATCTATAACATGTTGGGTATGAAGATTTTATGTTATTTTCATGATCAAATATGTTTTTTTATCTTATTATTTCATATGATCATATATTACGTTTACCAATACTGAGCTACTGATTTCACCCTATCTTTTGTTTCCTTCCGCTATTTATAATGTATAGTTTCGGTAGGGTATGCCTTAGAGGCATAATATGTGAGAATATTATTGTGGAAGATGTTGGAGATCATCCATGAAAAATTAATAGTGTGTTTGTAGTCTCCAAATACATTAAACTATTACAGTAATTGGATGTCTGTTTATTAAATATATTGAATATTCATCTAAAATATGATATATTAACATATGAAAATATGGGGTTGTTATAGCTGTTATCTGAGAAATGTTTTTGTCAATTTTTTTATATTTGGATTAAAAAATAATTAGTTAAGATCCATGGTATAATTCAATATATGGGATAACATATTGAAGTTCTGGTAAGAAATAAATTTCTTTGTTTTTCTAGAAAAAAAATCACTCTCAAGATTCTAAAGGTGGACATATATATTTCATGGAGGTGCCTAAGGGTAATAAATTTGAAAATAAGGAATTAATTTGGACTCTATCATCACCTATTGCATGGAAATGGGCCTTATTTCCAAATTGGTTTGACAGTCCTAACAGATATTATTTGGATAATAAACATTCCCTTTATGAATCATTATGAAGGATTTGAATAGTTCACTATCATTGATGATACCGTTTAAACTCATGTGTCATATATTTGAAATAAGGTGTCCTGGTTTATAAAACCTATAAAATTATTTTTCATGATTTAATGATTTTCTACTATGAATAGTGAATCTAAAGTTATGCCTTATAGGTTTAGACCAAATCTAGACATTGAAGGAACGATGTTGATGTTGAGTAAAATAGAAAATGAAATCATTTTCTTCTCAGGGAACATAATTTTATGAGAATTGGAATGAATAATAAAAATTATATTTTAAAAAAAAAATTAATATGTTTATCGCGTTGAACATCCAAATTAGAACAAAAGGGAATAATTTTCAATTGAGTCCTTTGTGAGGAAATATCCAACTTATATTAGTAGTTTCAATAATCCATTGGATTATCAGAAACGGATCAGTACCACTAAAAATATATTTTTCACTAATCAGTGTTTGGAACATGAAGAATTCAGCTATTTTTATCATTCTATGGTGGAGTATATCCTTGGTGGACTCTTATTAAGAACATAAGTGAACTATAAGAAATTGAATCTATGGAATGGGAAGAATTTAAGGGGATATTTCTCCGTATGTACTTCCCTCAAATTCTATAAAATAATATTGAGAAAAAATTACTAATTTTTAAGAAAAAAAATATGATGAATCTATTGGTACATATTCTGCTGATTTACAAGCCATGAAAGGTATTATTCTGGTATAATCATGAGCCGTAAAAGAAAAATTTATCAAATCATTTCTGCACTAAACTAAGACTTAAAAAGGCCTTGGATATAAGATACATTTGTAGATATGAAGAATTAAATTGAAATTTACTTCAGGAATACATGATTTTTAGTTATCACAACATTTATATGTTCTTAATTAAAAAAGGATGATCTAGTCTCATGAAAACTCAATTTATGGAATTAAATTCCTTCCAACTCCATTCTATAGATCAAGGAAGAAACATAAATGGAATTTGTAGAATTGGACTGTGTGGTTCTTTAAATGTGTAATGGAAGGTTATAAATTCTATAAATATCAAAATTTGGATAATGGTCTAGTTAATATAATGGAGGATAAGGGGATGCTATCTAATTCACCACACAGACTGTAATATTTGAAATGAATAGAGTTTGGAAATTATGATAATAAATTCTACCATACATGGAATAATTTTAATGATAAGACAGAACAACCTTCGATGAAAAAGAAGAATTAGATAACTTATGCAATCATAATTTATGGAGTAAATAACAATAATTTGGGAACAGTTATCCTCCCCTCCATTATTGGTAATTTAATGTTTGATTTTATACGAATGAGCCCTGTGAAAAACATATTGGTCAAACTTTAGTAAAATTACATGTGATTATATCTCTCACTACAGAATCTTGATTAAATCAAAAATATTTTATATTCTATTAGTAAAATGACGAAATTATGTTTCTAATCAATTTTTTTGATAAGATAAGATTATATATAAGAATAAAGAGTGAATTAAATTTTTGATGTGTATATGTATCCATTCAAAAAATACTTATGAGTTATGGAGACCATCATGGGTTTATTAGTTTACAGTTGATCATAAGGTCAGTGTCAATGAAACCCCTTTTGAGGTTTTAACTATTGGTATTTTATCAATAGTAAGGTTGGTTTAAGATACTTTTAGGGAAATACAACCCTTTTTTATATGTTTTTGTAATTTTTTTGGGAGTAAATACATTGAACTTTGTGGACATGTGTTTAAAGGTAATTGTAAAATTATGATTTATTTTATATTTTATGCTGAGGTGATTATGGGTTATAGTTGGTCACCTTATGAAGTCAACAAAAATCATTTCTATTAGATAATTTTTATCTCATGATATACTCTCTAGAATATAAAATAAAAAAGTTCTAAGGGTTCATAGAGTAATTATTTTAATTATATATGATCAGGGTCTAATGTTTACTTCAATATTATAGAGTGTCTTCCTCAGGATCTTGATATGGGGTTTAGTTTCATCATTATGTATCATCCTTATAAATATGTCCAGTCAATGATAATAATTCAAACCCTAGAGTATATTCAATAGTCATTTTCTATGGAATTCAAAGGTGGTTGTTATAAAACCTGCTTATAGTTTATTTTTTTTAATAGCTTTAAATTGGGCATAAATATTGATCCTTATGAAAACATTTGTTGAATGATGTGTACAACTCCAATTCATCTGAATGACGTTGCAGAAAGAAAGCTATTATGACATGGGCCAATTAATGAAATGGAAAATAAAATTAGAGACATTTAGAAAAACATAATGGAATCAAAATGATTATATAAATTTTTTCTTATAATCATGGAATAAATATATAATATGATGTTGGTGATGATGTATTTCTACAAATTTATTCGTGGATGAATTAAGGGAAAACTAATCCCTAGGTATATCAGTCCCTTTGAAATTTTTGATCTTATCATGACTATAGCTTATCTACTGGAACATTCATCAACCCTATCTGACATTGAAAATGTGTTTAATGTATCTCTCATGAGGAAGTATGTACCTAATCCTTTACATGAACTGAAATCAGAGTTCCTACCTCTGAAGCATGATCTTTATTATGAGTAATAATCGATTGAGGTTTTGTATTATACAATGAATGTTATATAAAATAAGACCACTCACATGATCAATGTTTTTTTGAAAACCCTCTAGGATGAGGAAGATATTTAGAAACCTGTGGATGTATTGAGGTGGAACTATCTTAATTTTTTGTACCAATGTGATGAATTTTTTTGGAAATTTTTATTTCATGGGGGTAGAATGTAATACCAAATATTTATTAAATAAATTTTCTAACTAAATTTAATAATTTTGACAGCGTACGTTATGAGTAACACCGATTTGATTGGTAATTTCACACAAAATTGAGTTTAACATGTGGTAAAAAACCCATATTTTAGTATATGTTACACACGACAATGAATTTACACAAAATATTGCATTATAACATCATTAGTAATGATAGAATAATTATTATTTTTTATTTATTAATATTTATGATATGTATAGTATTTTTACCTTATAATGGATTCTGTTAACAATAGTGTACAAAACATGAAAAATTGGTTTTCTCTATAATATTTCATTGCATGCAGGACTAATTTATAACGAATAATAATATTATGATAATATTACAATTTAATATGGTAGTTTTTCTATCTTATTATTGTGGACCTATTTTAAACATAAATTTTGACATGTTAATAATTTTAATATGAAAAAATAAACTTAATTTTTGAACGAATTTATATAAAAATTTACGTGGGAGTTTTTTTAGAGAAATTTATATTTCGATGAATAGTGAATAATATTGAATAATAGTCCAAAATTTCATTTTCATGGAATTTATTTATATTGTTAAATAATTATTTTAATTGGTCTTGATGTTTAATTAAATAAAATTTATAATCTTTTAACTAATTTTGGTGATTAGGAATAATTTCTGTTTGAATTTCGTTATTAAAATGTAGAAAAAATTTCAATGTTTTTACATAAAAACTCTAATTTTTCATTCTTTTTGTTGGATTATTTTTAAAATAATTCCGACAACATGATTTATTTGAATTTGAAAAAAAAAATCTATATTTTGAATAATATTAATTTATAATCTCTAATATGTTCAACATATTTTCAATAGAAAAAAGAATAGTAAATTTGAATGAAATTTATTACAATGATTAATTTAAAATTATGTTTATTTCGTGGTTAAACAATAATCTTAAGAGTCAATATGGCCTAAACACTTGTCCAAAAACAATTATAATAAAATTATTTGACGATATCCCTTATTTAGTTCAATATCAGCCCTTAATTTATTATTATTCAATGATACTATAATAACATCATTATAATCACTTGTGGATATGATTTTATGTTATGGGTTTATAATACACCTACACAATATTCAATCAAATGGGTATTTAAATTACCATTCATTTATGAAAAAATACAGCCTTGTGAAATGAAGTTGTGCATTTTTCCTTTACCACCTCTAATAAATGATTATAATGATGAAAAAAATATAATTATATGATGTAAATATAAAATATTTTTTATATTAATAACTATGTAATTTTTATATACACATACCTTCATGTTATCCATTTTGAATAAATATGATAACATCGTTTATGAATGTGTGGACTACCGCCTACTAAAACCGATGTGATACGATCACATATTACATAGAATGTATTATAGATGGTTTTTATTAAAAATATGTGAAATACATTAAATTAATATTATATTCAGGACATAATAAAATTTATGGAAATATAATGTGTAATTTTTTTTATTTTCCATTCCTACACTAAAAAAGTTATAATGTCATTTATGAAAGTCTGTACTATTAACTCTTCAACGCGATGAGATTAATTTTTTTACTTCAAAACAATTTTATATGTAAGTGTATATGATTAAATAAAATGTTATTTATTATATAATTTTCATTTTGGAAATATTAATGTTACTTTTCATTTTTCTATAATGATCATTGAAATGTGGGATCATTACCCATGCATATGTACGGCATGTTGTCTCCATGATTGTATTGTTGGTTAATTTTTCATAAACATATTTCATGATTGGTTTTATAAATTTAATTGATGTATCAATATAATAATTATGTAATAATTATTATTCCTGAGATTTTTATATAATGAACCCTTTTACAATAGTAGACCTAGAGATGATAGTTTGACACATTAATCGAATATGGTCAAAATACCCAACGTAAATTTAGTTGTTTTGGTAGTTGTTTTCCAAAATGTAATAAGTGAACATAATGTAATGTTAAAATTTAAAAAATATCACAACCAATTAAATAATTAACATTATTTTATTGTTCATGAATATAATGACACAATTGACAAATAATACTAAATTTTTCAGATTTCATCTTAATCTCATTGCATTAAGTAATTTCTTGATGGTATGAAAATTTATACTTTGGTAAGGTACATATAAAGACCCTTTTAAATTATAGATAATTATTTTATCTGTTATCATGTTGTTTAATTTTTTTTATACTTTATTATTTCATGGGGGTTACAATTTAAATGTTCAAAGTGGTATGTGACACTTTTAATTTTAAATGAATACATAATTTTCTTCATTTCAATATCCATGATATTATTTTACATATTTATTCATATAGATTTAAAAAGAATTATAAATTAAATTTTAGGTCTTTTTTGTAATTTTTCTTCCAATATAGGCCTTCATGTTTTTAATACAAAAAATAAACTCTTCTTTTCCTTTCTGGGTTATTTTTTTATTGAATATGGGTTTCAAAAATTGATTTATTATTTTAACATCAAGTGATTTTTTATTATAATTTAAATAGAAATATTATGGTTTGAATGTCGAAAATTTAAATCTTTTATGTATTAAAATTTCATAAAGGTACATGAACATTTTACAGGTGCTTCTATGACAAACTAATGTCGGGTAGTCTTGTGATAAACTAATGATGGGTGGGTCTGTGATATCCCTCCAATTCATTGGGTATGGAAGTTGGTCATATGGATATTCCATTTATAACAGTGACATGTATTGATGTCGACCACATTGTTATACTATTTATAACAGTGAAAAGTATAATGATGTTACCAGAATTATTTCTGTATTTTCTAAGCTTACTATGGGGTTTATGGTGAAATTTTGATTAAAAATATGGTATGAAATGATATTATCTTCACCGTAATGTTTTTTCAACTTATTAGGGGTGAAAGGTATTACTTTATGATAAATGTTTCATTCATTTTAATTTTTTCAATGGACTAATGGTTTCTTTATTTTTCTATCACTTGATGATATTTTAATGCTCATCCCATGTTTTTTATGGATTTTTACCAGACAAAAGGATGATAAATGGACTAGATGAAGTCATGTTTAAATTTTTTAAAAGTTGTCCTAAAATATATCATGATTTTTTACATTTTATATAGTGTAAAATATACATACTGATCAAAAGTTTCCACATTATATTTTTTATGTATGATTTATGCCTTAATTCTCTAAATCCTTAAAACTAAAAATGTCATTATTGTTAGATAAATTAAAATTGTTTACTAAACTCAATATTATGTATTTTTTAAAGGATGTGTCCTTATATTGGTAATAAATGGTCAGTTTAGGTTACATTAAAGAGTAGAGTAGTGTTAATATCATTCCCATAGAAGATTTTACTTTATTGTTAAGTTATAATGATATAGAATTTAAATATTTCCTAGTTTCGTCATCTAAATTAATATTTCAGAATGATTTTTAAAGAGGAAATAAGAAGTATATTGTGGGATGGCATTATAGATAAATGTTTTTAGAAATTAGCATCCCTAGATGGTTGAAATTGGAACTGAATTGTTTTTTAGTAATGACTTGGTAGAAAAAAGATATAACTGGTGGTGGTCTCCATCATAGAGAGAAACCATATATACTATAGAGGAATGTGGTGATAGGGGAGAATGTTTTTTGAAAACATCCCATATCATTCAGAGTATCATCTAACCTAGTGATAATATAAAGATAGATTAAATATTTGTAAAATATATTCAATGTAGTTGTTTTTATAGATCACCAAAAGGTAAATCATATAATTTATCATTTTTACGGTGAATCTAAATAGTGGTAGTAAATGGTTTTGAATATCAAGGAATATAAAGATATTGATACCTTCGAATGGGATTAATTTAAGAATAGTTTCTGGGAGAAATATTTTACAATGTTTGTTCAACATAGGTTCAAAAAAATCATGTATTTGAGACAAATGGAGGAGTATTTTATGGTTGCATACAATGAAAAAATAACACGAATAGAAAGGTATGACCAAAATTTTATATGAGATATTTATAGAGGGATAAATTGGTTTTAATCAGGACTAAATATAATATGTCTAAGGGAATTTGATTCGCATGAGTTTGAGTGCTATGAGAAACGTGTTCAAAATTCCAAGAAGGTATAGATTTAGTTTTATGATGATCATATGTCCCATGAAAACAACATAAATATGTGGTCCAGTTGTTAAGAAATGAGAAATAATTCATCAAATCATTTTGGAGGTATGGAAACCAAATTCTCATCTTGTGACAAGTGTGGTAAAACGGAACATGGAGAATGACATTCAAAAAAATGTTAGTGATTATGATTTGGTGGGTTTGTTCATGTTGATCATGACATAAATTAATAAGATCATGAAAGAATTCAAAATCATGTGTTAATATTTTTTTGTTTTATGGACTTAGGTTCATATGGAAATGTGTGTCCCGTGTGGATTACCCAGGGTGAAACCGTCATAATCATAATTAAAACGGTGTGGAATAATATTTTTTTACTACTATAGTTGATTTTGGTATTTAAAATAAAGTTGTAACAAGTATGGTTCTAGTTTGTTCGATTTATAATAATACTCTGTTTGACTCTGGATTTTCACATTCATTCCTTTTAGAGAAATTTTCATGTAATTTGGGAGTATCACCTCATGAAACAAAGATAAAAATATTGGTAAAAACTATAGGTGGGAGTATTAGAGTGACCAATTTTTATAGTAATATTTTTATTTTAATTAGTGGGATGGTATTTTCTAGAAATATTTTATAAATTCCATTAGTGGATATTGTATTCATTTTGGGTATGGATTTGATTTCATTTTATCACACTAAAATATATTGATATTCCATGAACTATTTATTCAATGATTTTATACCTTTGATTAAATATTAATAAGATAATAAATTAATGAAAAATTTCAGTTAATGTTATCTTGATCATGTTCTATAAAAGAATGAAATAGTTATGATTAGTAAAATTATTGTAGTAAATGAATTTAAGGATGTTTTTTTGGATGATTTTTCTATTGTTTTTCTTGATTGAGAAGTTGAATTTACAATAGATTTAGTTATTGATTTTAATAATATCATTAACCCCCCTTATCAAATTGATCAATTAAATCATGTGGAATTGAAAAACTAGTTGCATGAGTTATTGAATAAAGGTTCCATTCAACCTATCACTTCACCAAGGGTGCTCCAATTTTATATATGATAAATATATATGTTTCCATGAGATTTGTTATTGATTTTAGATCCTACAATAAATAACTATTAAGAACAAGTATCATTTACATTATATTGATTATATTTTTTGATCGTCTTAGGGGAGAATTGAAATTTTTGAAGATTTATCTAATGTATGGGTAACAACAACAGATGGTTAAGGATAATGGAATTATTAAGACAATATTTCAGGAAAGATATGGGAATAATGTGTATTATCTTATCCCCTTTGTGTTATCTAAAGAATATATTGTATTTATTAATCTTATGAATATTGTATTTTATCGTTATTTCTATCAGTTTGTGTTTTTTTATAGATGATATTATTTTATATTCTAAAAATGATGAGTTACATGAAAGGAAGATAAAAAGTTTATTGAAAAACATAATATAATATAAAAAATATGTATGTTCTATTTTAAGTGAATTTTAGTTGCAACAAAATTCGTTACAAAGAAATATTTCTAATAAATATAGAATAACTATTGAACCTACTAAAATAGTTTTTGAGGAGTTCAAAATAGATACTAATGGAATAGGGATTCGTAGTTTTTCATGGATTATCGGGTAACTAATGATGGATTGTTGAAATCTTCTCTTAGTTATCTATCCTGGTAATTATGTTAACATGAATGGTAGTTAGGTTTATCTGTACATAGAAATGTAATGTTTGCTTTTATGAGTTGAAAAGAATACTATAAAATGCTCTTATTTTGTCAATACCTTCTAGAAATGGTGATTTAATCATCTATAGTGATTCTTAGTTCAAAGTACATGGTTGTTTTCTAATGTATAATGGAAAGGTAATTGGTCATGCATCACGTTAGTTAAAAAATCATGAGTTAAATTACCCTACACATGATTTTAAATTCGATGCTATTTTTTTCATTGAAACTTTTGAGGGATTATTTTTTTGGAGTACGTGTTAAATTAATAATTAGCAAAAAAAATTTAATTATATATTCACTCAGAAAGTGTAGAACATGAGGGAGGGAATATGGAAGGAACTTTTCAGGGATTATTATTGCACAATTCATTATCATCCAGGAAAAACAAGCCATGTGTTTGATGATTTGAGGCAAAATAGTAATACTAAATTGACCATATTGAATTTTGAACATGTTCCTTTGGATAATTATTTGATGAATTTTGGCCTAAAAGTTGCAGATGCAGGGAAATTGTCTTTTTTCTTAGGTTTTTGTGTTGTTATCTTAGTTAGAAATAATTATTATATAAGATAAAGAGAATTAATCATTGTAGGAAAATGTATAATATATTAAAAATGGTAAGTTGTATGGTTTTAATATTATTTTAAAATGTTTATTATGATTTGAGAAATTATTATGGGTATCTTATGATTCAATTATGAGGAATGAGTTTTTGAAAAAAGATCATAGTTATCCATTTCCTATTAATCTGGGAATCACTATGATGTACTAAGACCTTCGAGAGTAATAATGGTCAGATGGAATCAAATGAAATGAGATATTGCTGAATTTACCATGATGTTTTTGACATGTCAACAGGTTATCGAAGAGAAACGGTTCCCAAACGGAATCTTGCTACCACTTCCAATGTCGGAGTGTAAGTGGGAGAATATATCAATGGAATTCATTATAGTGTTTCCAATAACTACTTAGTATAATAATGTGATTTGGGTTGAATGATTAACTAAATCTATAAATTTACTTCCCATTATAGATACAATGTCTTTAGATAATACTTCATCACTGTATTTAAAATTGAATGACAAGTTACATGGAGTGTGAAACGCCCCAACCCCAGTTACCTAAAGTCAGTGCATTATTTAATAACATTTCCATGATCACAAGAACGATCAAATCTCGAAAGACTGATTAGTTTAGTAGACTTGGAAACACTATCTATATTCATAAAGTTTTACATTACATCATAAAAATGAAAATTACAACAACATAGTCTCCATAGTATACACTCTTATCCCCTCATACTATCCCTACAGGTCATTCATAATTTACTTCTTCATATACTGGGAAAATAAAACATAGAAAAGGGGTGAGCTCAAATTCCCAGTAAGGATAACAATATAGAAGAAACTTTCATAAATAAGAATAAACATATAAGGAAATGTATAACTAAAACAAAATACTTTTAAACTTGAACATCAACATAGTATGGAAAAAATAAAAGGAAATAATGCCATTTACTTATTCACAAGGATATTCTAATAATCGAATAATCACATGCAATATCAATAACCACTTTCTTAATGATTGAATGCATAATTCCAGACTATCATAACCACATAGCCAAGGCCTCGTGCGAAGACTACAACTAAGATTTTTTCAAGGCCTTGTTCCAAGACACTAGTTTGTCTAATGAAACCTACCGATACATCGAGGAGATATAGCGGGCCCACTCGTCACATATTAAGCCCAATGCATTCCCATATGAAAATTTTTAAACAGAACATAAACATTTATATTAAAACTAGAAAACGAAATGTAAATAATCCATCTATAAACCATGAATGGTATAAAAATAACACATCCACAGTCAAACATATCACAAAACCTTCAATACAATATAGAAGTTTTGTATCATAATAAATCAACTTCAAATAAGCGTAAAATCCATCAAAGGATGTTGACATAGATGAAATCAAAACTCTTTTTATGGAAATATCTCTTTCTATTTTGAAATCATTTAAGAGTCATATATTTAAAAAATAAAACATTTTCTTTGAAAATATTCTTATATGATTGTAAGAAAAGCTTCAAAGATTTTATAATGTCGGAAAATAGCTGCACCCGCCGTATAAGTTAAAAAACATTCTTACCTTAATTTTGTCGAAAAGTTTATAAAGAACCTTGTTTGGAAAACGACAGAAAGATTCCTTTATAAACCTCTTATAAAAAGACAAACAAGGGTATAAATTACTTTAACCCATATTCCTGTAAATAGTTAAAAAAATTTGAAATACATTTTTAAGAAACATGGATGTGGATGATAAAGAGATCCTAGTAGATTATTACGTATAAACAACCTCGGATAATGAAGTGATTTAGAAATAAACCCTTACCATGTACTTTTCCATGGTTGGGGGCAGGTTAACTTCCTTTATAATGGTGAATTAATTGGTATTAAATTATAAAAGAATCATATAAATTAAGAAGATATCATATATGTTCTTTTACCATCGATTTGTTAATAATATATTAGTATTATCATTGTTTCAGGTGTTAAATTACTCGTTTTCATTTATATGTCTTGTTATGTAAGTCGTGTATGTCATGGATAGGTTGTATCTTAATCATATCCCGAATGATATCAAGTCCTTATATAGTATTATTAATCTTCAAATGTGAATTAGACTTGAATGGATACGATGGAGAATGAATCTCATCGCGTTCGTGGAGACGGTAGTCCGTACGTACGCACGAGCAACAATATCATTCTTTTGATATTAAAATAATATATAATTGGATGTTATATCATATATAAAGAATCATTATAATGTTTTATTTATTATTTATATGAATTAAACATCATTATTATACCCATCCAAATAATAATTTATTGAATAATAATTACACCACGACGTGGAGACGGTAAGCCGTATGTACGCACGTATGGTGACATGTTATTCAAAGGATGGATATAATACTGAATATGGTTTTAACATATTTATAATAACATCACATTATATATAAGATACTGTATTTATTATTTTATAATGGTAATAACAAAGAAAGAAGAAGTGGAAGAATATAGGAACTTGAAAAAGGGTGGTGAAATCATTACCTCTTCTTCGGGTTCTTTCATTTGATTTGATCAAAAGGGCTCTTTAGGTTTGGCTTTATGACTAAAGAAAGGCCTTTAAAATGAAATGAGGGAAGTTGATATTGTATTTGGGTAGATTTTGGCCGATCCAAATGGTTTTGAAGGTGTGAATTAATCATAAGGGGGAGTGCCCTTTTATAAGAGGGGTGAGGGGCACCATTGGAAAAGCAAGAAATATTATTTTATATTAAATTCATATTCGGTTTCTAATGGATCCAAAGTAGATTATTTAAATTTTATGGTGGGGAAGGGTAGAAAACAACTAAACCGATATAATTTAGACAATTTTGGGTTATTATATTAACCTTTTCTTTAAGTATTAACTCTTAGTTAATTAGTTTCACTTTTACAATGTCTCTTTGTATTTTTATAATATATGGTTTATAAACGTAATTTATACATCCACGAGACCCCCAAGTGGTCAATTAATAATACACATATCATGATATAAGCCTATTGTCCGAACCTTAGATTTTTAAGAATTTACTATAAATTAATAATACAATATTTGTTTTAAAAACTATTTTATGTCAATTTTGACACTATTCAATAATTGATTTTTAAAAAAATCATAACAGAATGATTACTTCAATTAAAGTTAATTATCTCAATCCTAACATGTCATATTAAACTAGAAAAGTATTGGTATTTATAAAAAGTCTCAAATAACATTTATTTGGGTATTTATAATATCGATTATTCTAATTTTCCATTAATTAGGTAATTACTGCATCACCATTGTGTCATCAATAAATTAACTTATTTAATGTCTAAAAATTATAAATAAAATAAAATTATTTAGTAAATCATTTTATCTTTCTAATTACTAATTAAAATCTAATTTATACTATGTATAACCCTATATTAAAAATGTTTTAGTAAATAAACATTGATTTTAACTCTTTTAACTCTTCTTTGAATTAAATAATAATAAATGTCCTAATCTAATCCAAGTGGACCTAAATGACAATACTTTATTCCTAAGTTGTTTTTTGGTAGAGATACACTTGTCCAATTGAATTAGGACATGTTTTAGGGTAATATTAATATCATTTTTATCCTTAATTTCCCTATTTAATTTTAACCGTGGTAAATAAAAGTAGAAAGTTACTATTCACCAAAAATTATTTTCATCACATTGAACCACATTTTACTCCTTGATATTAACCGTGTCTCTCGTATTTTTTAAATTCCCTTCAAAGAAGCGGTAAAATTATGTTTTATTAAGAAATTCAATTTTTTAACTACCACTTAGTGGTTTCACTATTCATCAAAAAAATGATGTTTTTTAGAAAAATACCAAAAATTCACCCTAGGTTAATTTCGATATTCCGAATCCAAAAATGAAGTCCATTTTGAAAAATAAAATTTATAAATTTCAAAAAGTGGGTATTACTATTCATAACGGCTCGTTTGATTGGTTGTGGTGTGTTAGAACTCGATATTGTGTACAACACACGCTATTGCATTATTCAAAGAGAAGCGTACCGTAGAAGCTGGGGGTGTTACATTCTCACCTCCTTCAGATAATTTCATCCTGGAAATTTCTAGAATAATACCGCTTGAAATGACTAGGGTGGTTCTTCATCATAAGTTCCTTGGGTTCCCATGTTGCCTCTTCCATCTTATGGTTTCTTCATAGGACTTTTACCAGACGAGTCGTTCGGTCTCTCAGTACTTGTTCTCTCGTATCAAGAATCTTGACGGTCTCTTCGTAATAAGACAGATCGGGTTCTAGTTCTAATTCCTCATAGGTGATTACATGTGTTGGTTCAGGCTTGTATTTCCTCAACAGAGATACGTGGAACACATAATGAACTTTAGAGAGACTTGCCAGAATTGACAATCGGTAAGCTACAGCCCCAATTCGTTCTAGAATTTCGAAAGTTCCAATGCACCTGGGACTCAATTTACCTTTCTTACCAAAACGTATGACTCCCTTCCATGGAGATACCTTCACGAAAACATGATCACTGACTTGAAATTCAAAATCCTTACTTCGATTATCAGCATAGTTCTTCTGCCTACTTTGAGCTGCTTTGATATGGTTTTGGATTACCTTCACCTTTCCATCGTTTCCTCCACCAGTTCTGGTCCTACAAGTTTTATTTCACCAATGTCATCCCAACAGGTTGGTGTGCGACATCCCTTTCCGTATAACACTTCATATGGTGCCATCTGAATACTCTAATGGAAGCTATTGTTATAGGAAAATTCCAACATAGGTAAATATTGATCCCACATACCCTGAAAGTCAAGTGATTAGGATTTCAACATGTCTTATATTGTTTGAATAGTTCATTCTGATTGTCCATCTGTTTGAGGGTGGTAGGAAGTGCTCAAATGAAGTTCAGTATCCAAGGCTTTATGAAGTCTTTTCCAGAATCTTGAAGTAAAACGGGGATCACCATCAGAAACAATAAATAGGGGTACTCCATGATGTCTTAAAACTTCATTAATATATAGTATTGCTAGTCATTCAAGTGTTAAATCTTCCCTTGTAGAACAAAAATGTGCTGACTTGGTAAGACGATCAACAATGAACCATATTGCATCGTTCCTTCTAGCAGTCTTTGGTAGCCCCATGAAAAAGTCCATCATAATAATATCCCATTTCCACTTCGGTATGGGAAGTGGTTGCATGAATCCTCCAGGCTGTTGCCTACCAACATTCACTGGTTGAAAAACCATACATCTTGACACAAAATCGGCAATCTCCCTCTTCATGTTGTCCCACCAAAAATGTTCCTTCAAATCTCTATACATTTTGGTGCTCCCAGGGTGTATAGAGAAAGTGGAACTATGAGTATCATCCAGCAATTCCCTTTTTATATCAGTTATATCGTGAACACAAAGCCTCTTCCTGGATTTCAAAATTCCTTCTTCATACACAAAGCCTCTCAATCTCCCATCATTCATAGCTTTAATCTTCTTTTGAAATTCTTCATCATCGGTCTGAGAACTCATAATAATTTCATGTAAAGATGGTTTGGAAACCATTTGAAATAGCGCTGATGTTTCACCTTCCATGGTTATTCCCATGTCCATCTTCACTAGATCCATGAAAATTGGATCCCTTTCAATTCTCATATTGTTCAAAACTCCATGATCTTTTCTGCTCAAAGAATCTTCCACCTTGTTTTCTTTCCCTGGGTGGTAGTGTATCTTACAATCATAATCCTTGAGTAATTCAAACAATCTCTTTTGCATCATATTGAGTTCTTTTTGTGAGAATATATAATTCAAACTCTTGTGATCAGTATAAATCTCACAATTTTCACCATAGAGGTAGTGCCTCCATATCTTCAAAGCAAAGATCACAGCTGCTAACTCGAGATCATGAGTATGATAGTTTTGTTCATGAATTTTCAACTATCGTGATGCATAGGCAATAACTGTTTCATTCTGCATAAGAACACAACCAAGTCCTTTCTTCGATGCATAACTATAAATAACAAACCCATCATTCCCCGATGGTAGAGTCAATATAGAAGCATTGAATAATCTTCTATTTAGTTCTTCAAAACATTATTCACACTCTTTTTCCAAACAAATTTAACCCCTTTATGTGTGAGCTTTGTTAATGGGTTTGCCAATCGGGAACAATTATTGACGAAACATCGATAATAACCTGCCAAACCAAAAAAACTGCGTACCTCAGTTTTACTCATAGGTGCTGGCCATTTTTGGATTTCCTTGGTCATAGAAGGATCAACAGAGATTCCATCTTTAGAGACAATATGGCCAAGAAAATAAATCTCCTAAATCCAAAATTCACACTTGCTAAACTTCCCATATAATTCATGTCTTCTCAGAGTCTTCCGGATAATGCGCAAGCGATTTTAATGATCTTCGTAGCTTTTGGAGTATACCAAGATTTCATTAATAAATACCACCACAAAGTCATCGAGATATTCCTTGAAAACTGTATTCTTCAGATCCATGAATATAGAGGGTGCATTAGTCAATACAAAAGGAATTACTGTAAACTTGTAATGCCCATACCTTGTTCGAAATGTTTTCTTGTGGATGTCTTCCTTCTTTACACACAACTGATGGTATCCAGATCGAAGGTCAATATTTTATAAGTATTGAGCTCCATGCAGTTGGTCATGTAAATCATCAATGAGAGGTAGGGGATACTTTTTCTTTATTGTTATAACATTGATCTCTCTGTAGTCGATACATAACCTCAAAGATCCATCATTCTTTTTAACAAAAAGAACAGGGGCTCCCCATGGAGAAACACTATGGCTAATAAATCCCTTATTACTCAATTCCTCTAGTAGTTTCTTTAGTTCAACTAATTCTACAATGGACATTCTATAAGGGGTTTTCGATATAGACCTTGATCCAAGAATTAAATCAATAAAAAACTCAACTTCTCGTTCTGGAGGATGTCCAGGTAAATCTTCCGGAAACACATCTACATATTATTTCACAATAGGTACATCCTCTATTTGAACATTACTTTCCTCACCCACAATGATTTCATCCTCTTTCTCCACAATAATTAAATTTAGTTGATCTACTGGGGGTGGATCTAGAAAAGAATTAGGTGGTGACGATTCTACTCTAAAGATAAGGTGTTCCTTATCATCATCATCAAGAATCGTAACCTCTTTCTTCTTACAATAAATCATCACATCATGGTTCGAAAGCTATTCCATACCGAGGATTATATCAAACTCAATCATAGGTATGACGATGAGATCAGTGGATATAGAAAATTTATGTGCTCTAATGGGGACTGATTCACAAAACTTTGTTGCAAAAATACTTCCATTATGAGTTTTAACTGACAACTCCCTTGTTAAATCAAATTGTAAATATATAATTTTCTTAGAAAACTAAGAAGATATGAAACAATGTGATGATCCAGAATCAAATAATGAATTTTCTAAACAAGAGGAAACCATTAAATTACCTTCCACCACGTCTTTCAGAGCTTCTACCTCTATATCAGTGATAGCATAAGCTTGTCCCTGATCCCTTGGCCATTTCTAAGGTAAGTTCCCCTGACGCTTAGGACATTAATTTTCATAATGGCCCACCTCCCTGTAATTGTAGCACTGAACATCGGTAGCTTTCTTCTTCCCTTTGCAATCATGAGCTTGATTGATTTTTTCAACACACTTGTAACAGACACCCATTCCCTTCAAGCAAGTACCGGGGTGTTTCTTCCCACATTTACCATAGGATGGATATTCATACTTTCCCATCTTACCCTTATTTCCATTCCCAGATTAATCATCAGATCTCAACTTCTCTTACTTTTCTTTAAAGTCATAAGACTTAGATAATTCCTTTTTTGTCTTGATAGCACATGAGACAATGTCTTCGTATGATGAAAAGGATTGTGAGACTAATGCTCGACGGATAAAGGGTTTTAACCCATCAATGAAATGATCAATCTTACTTCTTGGGTTATGTATATAATCTTCATCTTACCTTTCTAACCTTGTAAGGTTAGCCTCATACTTTTCCACATTACCATCCTCCTTTTGTCTCAGACTTAGAAATTGCCTTTCCATATCTGCTTGATGGTCATGAGGAAAGTATTTTTCAAAAAACATATCTTTGAACTCCCTCCATTCCATATTTGATACTTCAACATCTTTAATCGTGTTTGGATCAATAACCACCATTGATCAGCATCTCCAATGAGGCGGTAAACTGCCACGATAACCTTTTCCCTTTCACTACTCCCCAAAGCCTGAAATATTTTCTCTAGGGAATTTATCCATTTCTCAGCTACTAAGGGATTTGTACTCCCATTGAACATTGGTGGTTGTTTCCTCATGAAGTTATCTAACATTGATCCTCCACGCTGCGGATCAGGGTGCTCCATACAGGTAAGGTTATTATTCATAACCTGAGTGAGTTGTCCCAGTATGGTGATTAGATGAACGGGACCAGTTTCATCACCAGTTCCACTATAATTATCTTGAGCAGGAGGTAAATCCCTACATAGAGTGCGTACATTGATGCAGTTTCCATTTCTTCCACTATGCGCCATTTCTAAACTATTTCATAAACTAGATCAGTTTATGAATCAAAATACATAATTCCATACTTATAAAACAGTTAACATAAATTGAACTATTTATAGATATAATCCATAATCATAAAAATGTTTTCTTTGAGAAATTATATACTCATAAACCCTTCATAATGATTTGTAAATAAAATGAGAGTTATCCTAAGAATATCCCCCGGGAATGTCGTAACCAAGAGTGTAGCAAGGCCTGTTGTCATGCACTAGTTCCCATTCGAGTCTAGCTCAAAGCGGTGTTTTCAGGTTTTACCCCTAGGTACATCTGTGCCAGAGCCGCCTCTACCTGCTCGTATCCAGACATGGATGAATTTCTCGTAAAACTCACAAAATTTCTACAATACCAAAATTCTCTGAAGTTCTTCTATACTAATCCTCAATGTCCATCTTAAATCTATGTGCTCTAATCAGAGTTTATCTAAAACTAGGTTCCATGGTTTTTAGAAAACTTCCTCTGATACCAACTGTAATGCCCCGACCCTAGTTACCTAGAGACAGTTCATTATTACATAACATTGGCATGATCACAAGAAAAATCAAATCTCGAAAGACCGATTAGTTTAGTAGCCTTGGAAACACTAGATATATTAATAAACTTTTACATTACATCATAAAAATGAAAACTACAAAAACATAGTCTCCATAGTCTACACTCTTATCCCCTCATACTATCCCTGTAGGTCATTCATAATTTACTTCTTCACATCCTGTGAAAATAAAACATTGAAAAGGGGTGAGCTCAAATGCCTAGTAAGGATAACAATATAGCGGAAACTTTCATAAATAAAAATAAACATTTAAGACAATGTATAACTAAAACAAAAGCCTTTTAAACATGAACTTCAACATGGTATGGAAAAAATAAAATGAAATAATTCCATTTAATAATTCACATGGATATTCTACTAATCGAATAATCACCTAAAATATCAATAACCACTTTCATAATGATGGAATGCATAATGCCAAACTATCATAACCACATAGCCAAGGCCTCGTGCCATGACTAAAAAAAAGATTTTGTCAAGGCCTTGTGCCAAGACCATAGTTTGTCTCATGAGACCTCCCGACGCATCGAGGAGCTATAGCGGGATCCACCCATCACATATTAAGTCCAATGCATTCCCATATGAAAAGGTTTAAACATAACATAAACATTCATATTAAAACTAGCATATGAAATGTAAATACTTCATCCATAAACCATGAATGGTATAAAAATAACACATCCACAGTCAACCATATCACAAAACCTTCAATACAATATAGAAGTTTTGTATCATATAAAATCAACTTCAAATAAGCGTAAACTCAATCAAAGGATGTTGACATAGATGAAATCAAAAATCTTTTTAGAGAAATATCAATTTCTATTTTGAAATCATTTAAGAGAAATATATAAATAAAATAAAACATTTTCTTTGAAAATATTCTTATAAGCTTGTAAGGGAAGCTTCAAAGATTTTATAACGGCGTAAAATAGCCGCACCCGCCGTATAAGTTAAAAAAACATTCTTATCTTAATTCTGTCGAAAAGGATAAAAAGAAAATTGTTTGGAAAACGATGGAATGATTCCTTTATAAACCTCTTATAAAAAGTCAAACAAGGGTATAAATGACTTTAACCCATATTCTTGTAAATAGTAAAAATGTTTTGAAATAAATTTTTATGAAACATGGATGTGGATGGCAAAGAGATCCTAGTAGATTATTACGTATAAACAACCTCGGATAATGAAGAGATTGCAAAATAAACCTCTACCTTGTACTTTTCCTTGGATGAGGGTAGGTTAACCTCCTGTATAATGGTGAAATAATTTTTATTAAATTATACACGAATAATATACATTAATATGATATCATATATGATCATTTAACATTGATTTGTTAATAATGTCTTAGTATTATCGTTGTTTCGGGTGTTAACTTACTCGTTTTATTTTATATGTTTTGTTACGTAAGCTGTGTTGGTCATGGATAGGTTGTATCTTAATAATATCCAAAATGATATCATGTCCTTAGATACTATTATTAATCATCAAATGAGAATTAGACTTGAATGGATACAATGGAGAATGAATCTCATTGCGTTCGTGGAGACGGCAGTCCGTACATATGCACGAGCGACAATATCATTATTTTAATATTAAAATAATATATAATTGGATGTTATATCATATATTCCGAATCATTATCATGTTATATTTATTATTTATATAAATTACACATCCTTATTATACCCATCCAAATGATAATTTATTGAATAACAATTACACCACGACGTGGAGACAGTAAGTCGTACGTACGCATGTATGGTGACATGTTATTCAAAGGATGGATAGAATACTGAATATGGTTGTACCATATTTATAATTATATCACAGTATATATAAGATACTGGATTTATTATTTTATAATGGTAATAACAAAGAAAGAAGAAGTGGAAGAAGAAAGGAACTTGAAAAAGGGCGGTGAAATCATTACCTCTTCTTTGGGTTATTCCTTTTGATTTGATCAAAATGGATCCATAGGATGGATTTATGACCAAAATAAGGCCTCTAGGATGAAGTGAGGGAAGTTGAGATAGTATTTGGGCAGATTTTGTCCGATTAAAATGGCTTTGAAGGTGTAAATTAATGAGAAGGGTGAGTGCCCTTTTATAAGAGCGGTGAGGGGCACCTTTGGAAAAGCTATAAATATTATTTTATAATAAATTCATATTCGGATTCTAATGGATAAAAAGTGGATTAATTAATGGTTAAGGTGGGTAAGGGTCTAAAACCACTCAACCAATATAATTTAGACAGGTTTGGGTTATTATATTAACCTTATCATTAAGTATTAACTCTTAGTTAATTAGTTTCACTTATACAATGTCTCTTTGTATTTTTATATTATATGGTTCATAAAAATACTATATACATCCAAGGGACCCTCAAGTGGTCCAAAAATGATACACCTATCATGATATGAGTCTCTTGGCCGAACCTTAGATTTTTAGGAATTTAATATCAATTAAAAATATAATATTGTTTTTAAAAACTCTTTTATGTCAATTTTGACACAATTCAATAATTGATTTTTTTAAAACTTATAAAAGATTTATTACTTCGAAGAAAGTTAATTAACTCAATCCTAACATGTAATATTAAGCTAAAAAATTATTGTTATTTATAAAAATCCTCAAAATACATTTATTTGGGAATTTATAATATCAATTATTCTAATTTTTCATTAATTAGGTAATTACTTCATCACCATTGTGTCATAAATAAATTTAATTATTTAATGTCTAAAAATTATAAATAAAATACCATTATGTAGTAAATTGTTTTAGATATCAAATGAATATTTAAAATCGAATTTATCTTATGTATAACCTTATATTAAAATTTTTTTAGTAAATAAACATTGATTTTAACTCTTTTAACTCTTCTTTGAATTAAATAATAATAAATGTACTAATCTTACCCAAGTGGACCTAATTGATAATATTTTATTTCTAAGGTTGTTTCTGGCCGACATACATTTGTCCAATAGAATTAGGACTTGTTTTCGGGTAATATTAATATCATTTTTATCCTTAATTAACCAATTTAATTTTAGCCGTGGTAAATAAAAGTAAAATGTTACTATTCACCAAAAATTATGTTCATCTCATTGAGCCATATTTTATTCCTTGATATTGTCTATGTCTCTCAGATTTTCGATATTCCACTCACAGAAGTGGTAAAATTAAATTTTATGAAAAATTTCAATTTTTTAACTACCACATAGTGGTTTCACTATTCATCAAAAAATGTAGTTTTTCAGAAAAATACCAAAAATTCACCATAGGCAAATTTTGATATTCCGAATCAAAAAATGATATCCATTTTGAAAAAATATATATAAATTTCAAAAAGTGGGTATTACTATTCATAACAGCTAGTTTGGTTGGTTGTGGTGTGTTAGAACTCGATATTGTGTACCACACAGGCTATTGCATTATTCAAAGAGAAGTGTACCATAGAAGCATGGGGTGTTACAGAGTGCCACCATCCATTATCTAAGATTGTCATCCTAGGATCACTTCAAATTTTTTGGAAAGGAATTCAGATGTTATTGGGTATTGAGTTAAATTTCAATATGTCTTTTCATCCACGATTTGATAGATATATTCAGTGGATTATTCATACCTTAAAAGATATTATTCATTTCAACTCAATGGATTTCTAGGGATATTGGGATAGAAATATGTATTTGGTTGTGTTTTCATAAAATAATAGTTTCTATTCTTGTATACAGATGGATCCTTTCAGCGAATTATATGTAATTTGGTGTCAAATATTGGATTTTTTGGATAATGTGGGAGAAATTATATTGATGGGACCATAGATGTTAGAGTAAATGATAAATAAAGGTCATATGATTCAACAAACCCGAAGGAAAACACAAAGCATACAGAAAGGTTATACGGATTACTATAAAAAAATCATTCTCTTAAGATAGTTGATTATGCCTTTTCAATAGTTTTTCTTTGGAAAATGGTGATGTGTTTTGTTTATAAGGGGATAGAGAGTCCATAGTTCATTGGACCATGTGAAATCCTATAGAATATTGGATCATTTACCGACTGAGTGGCCTTAACTCCTAATTTATCCATGCTACACAACAGATATAATTATTTATTATTAAGAATGTATATATCAGATTCATGTCATGTTTTTAGCCCTCATGAAGTTTATCTGGAAGTGAGTATAATGAGGATCAACCAGTTCATTCCCTTGATCATAGATAAAAAGTATTATGGAATAAGGTAATTTATTAAAATAATGTTTTATGGAAAACCCAACAGGATGAAGAGGCATCATGGGAATATGAAAAATCCCATGATGGAAAAAATATCCCCACTTACTTGATAAGATAATAAAAGTATGAAAATAAAATTTCAAAATGGGGGGAATGATATAATGTGTATGGAATTGATAAAATAACTATTTTTAAAATCTATTAATATTTATTAATTAGATTGAATTTTTTTCCAAAAAATGGATGTTACTTCTATTATAATACACATAACATAACAATGGGTTTCACCAAAATCATTCATTTCACGCAAAAATAAGTTCTTCTAAACAATAATATACACTTATTATTACTATTTAATATGGTCTTATTGCCACCTTTTAATGATTCAAGTATTTTAAATAAAAAAATTTCCACATTTATAAATTTTTTATGAATAAATAAGTTTCCTTTTTGAAATATATATATCAAAATATAATCTAATAGAATTTTTAGTATTTTTCAATTAACATTCATATTTTGATGAATAGTAAACAATACTGAATTTTAGTTCAAAATGGAATTTTCATCCTATTTAATTATATAGTTTATATTTTTTAAAATTGTTATAAACTATATTTTGATTAATTTTATATCATTTAAACAAAAGTAGTCCTTTGGAAGAAATTAAAAATCCTTTTTATATATAAAAACTTTTCAAACATTAGACTATTTTAACTTAAAAAAACCATGCTTTGTCTTCCTGTATTCAGGATTAATATAAAATTAATTTTTTTTGTTATGTGATTGGATTTTGGAAAAATGAATTCCATATTTGGAATCAGTATAATTTATAATATATAATTAGTTAAACTATGTTCCTATAAAAATTATTAGAAAAAGTGATTAAAGTTAATTAGATAGATTAATGTAAAATTGTGTTTTCTTAGTGGCTAATCATTAATCATTACAGTCCGAATGACGAAGAAACTCTTAAAAATACGATTGGATAAAAATTATGAAATCATATCCAATAGTTTCTCAATTGGGTACCAAAATTGGAGTCATGTCATATAAGGGAGACCCTCAATAGTTTTTACCGTATTTTATTTACAATAATGCCACTCCCCATACACTATAAAAAGGCACTCACCCTACCCATTTTATCAAACCTCTCAAGACACTTTGTATCATCCATAATATACCAAAATATGGTCCCAAAATCTCCCCATTCACCCATGTGTCCTCAATTTGGGCGTAAATTCAACCATATATTCCCTTATCTGGAAACTAAAAGGAGTTAACCAAAAAATAGGTAACATTCATCATTGTGCATTTATGTTTTATTTCTTTTTGAACCCCTTAATTTATTATGATTAAATTATTATATTATAACATATGTATTCTAAATATACTAATATTTTTTTGGATGTTTTTTTACCTATGACTATACACACATCCATTAAATAGGTAATGAAATTATTTTTCTCGTATAGTGAACTACAGCCTTGCAAAACGATGTCATTATTTTTCCATTAGCATCTCTAATGGTTGGGAATTATGGCGAAACAATTTTTTTATATGTATATTTATATATATTATACTAATTATATATTTATAATTCTGTAATTTTTATATACACATACCTTCATGATTTCTATTTTGTTTAAATATAATAACATTATTGGTGGATGTGTGGACTACCGCTGCCTCAAAGCGACGTGATACGTTCACACATCACATCAAATTTCTTAAGGATGTGTTTAATTGAAAATATGTTACATAAATGAAATATATAGGATATGTATGAGATAATAACTTTTTCCCAAATATTATATATCATTTTTTATTACCCTTTAACACATAGAAAAATGGATAATGTTGTTTGTGGAAGTGTGGCCTACCGCCTCGTCGGCACGATGTGAATCTATTTACATCAAAAGAATTATATATATGTATATAATTTAATTATATTCTTTTTATTATGTAATTATTTTTTTAAAGATAAATGTTACTTAAATTGTTTTAATTATGATCATTGAAAAAATGGAAATGTTACTCATGCGTACGTATGACCTACCATTTTCATGATTGTAATTTGGGTTCATTTTTCATTTACATATTTCATAATTTGTTTCAAAAGTAAAATTCAAATATAAATATGATAATTATTTCATGATTATTATGATTTATAAGTTTATATAATGTACCCTTTTACCATAGTGGACCTACCAAAGTCATTTTGATACATAAATCGAATAAGGTCAGAACACCTGACATAAACTTTATTATTTAATTAGTCATCTAAAACAATGTAATAAGTGAAAAAAAGTACATATAAACTTTAAAATGGTTTTATGAAATTAAATAGTTAAAATATGTTTATTGTTTTTTAACATAAAGACACTTGAGATAATTTAGACTCAAGGTAAGGGATTTTATCTCAATATCTTTTAATTAATCCATTTCATAGTGATATGATCCTTTATTCTGTTATGAGGTGTATATAAATACCATTAGACATTATAGATCAATATTTTATCTATTTTAAATTTATTTAATGTTTTTTAAAATCTATTTTTTCTTTGACCTTATAATTTAACTGTTAAATTTGGTATAGAATGCTTTTAATGTTTACTTATTTAATCCGTCCCACCATTTCAATGTTTTTGATAATGTTTTACATGTTTATTATGATTGATAAAAAACATATTTTAATGGAATTTTTATGCCTATTTTTTATCTTGATTCCACTACAATCCATAATGGTTGTAAAAGAAAAAACCCCACTCTTTCCCTTTATCAGCCTCTTTTTGTTGTTGGGTTTTTAAAATGGATTGATTATTTCATTATCATCAAATGTTTTCATGAAATTTAAAATTAAATTTTATGAGTGAAATGTTTAAAATTAAAATATTTTATTAATTATGATTATATAATGGTACTTTTATAATTGATAGGTGGTTATGTGATTAAACAATGCTGGTTGGTTTCTTGATAAACACATGATGGTTGGGTCTATGATATACCTGTGGATCTAGATGATTGTGAAATGAATATTCCATTTGTAAGAGTGACATGCATTGAAGTTGACCTCATGGTTATTCTATTTATAAGGGTGTCATGAATATTGATGTCCCAAGATATTGTTATATGTTTTCTATATATTATATAGGTTTTACAAAAAAATTCGAATACAAAAAAGGTATTAAATGATCTCATATTCATAGGAATGTATTTACTACTTATTAAGGGTGGAAATTATTAATTTATGATGATTGTTTCGTAGGTTTCAATGTTATCAATAGACTAAAAGTTACCTTTTTTATAACCCTTACTAAAATTTTTATTATCATCCAATGTTTTTATTATTTTCCATATGAATTAATGATTAATATGTTAATGGAATATTCCATGTTGAAAATTTTGAAGAGATTCTATAAAAGAGAAAATGCTTCATTTTTAAAGATTTATATGGATGCAAAAATGGATACTGATTAGAAGTGTCCACATTTTATTTTATGTTTTATTATTGATGAGTTATGTAATAATTACTTATAACTCTAAACAAGAAAATATTATTAATATGAGATATAATGTAATATTCTTTACATTACTCAATATTATTTAATGTTTTATGGTCGTGTACTTATATATATACTATTAAAAAAAGATTATTTATTATAATAGATATCTCTATGCCATTGGAATGGAGAGTATGAATATAATTTACTTAATTATGAAAATATTTGGTCTACATGTTTTTATAATATGAATTCTTTTGTGACAAATAAAAAATATATAAAAATAAAAAAATTTAAAATAATGGAAAGAATTTTTAAAAGCCCAATTTTAATGCACAAAATTAAGTTTTAGATCAAAAAATTAGTCAAATTAATTTTGGAGGATTATTTTAATAAAATATCTATATTATATATTCAATAAAAAATATATAATTCATCATATCTATTTTCTAGAAAAGATATAAGAATTAAACCAATTTATTTTGTAGAAACATTATTTTTTCTAAAAAAAATGTTTTGTTTTCTTTTGTGTAGTTATTTTAAAATAATATTTTCCATTTCAAAATATTTATATTCTGAAATAATCATTATTTTGGAAATCATAACTTCAAAATTTTATTAAATGGACTTTTTGTAAATTTCCCCAAAAGATCATTTTTTAATGAATAGTGAAAATACGGGTTTCTTATTTAGCATTAACATTTATTTTAAACCATTTGAAAACATAAAAATTATTTTAATATTTTTTTAAAGGTAATATTAATTCAATTATATATCTATTAATCTAATTTAGGTCATTAGAACCAATTTTAATTTTAATTTTTATATAAAAACATTATGAACATTGAAATATTTTCTCATTGGAAAACCATTTTGTCATCACTAATGTGGGATTAATTTTAAATTATATTTATAAATTTTTATGAATTAAAATTGGAAAATTTTATTCCATAAATTTAATAATAAATATTTATATTATATAATAAGTAAAAGTTAAATTGTGACCATAATGAATTGTAAAAAATAATAACTAATTATTTATGGCTGTTAAAGTAAAAATGGGTTTACCATGGGTCACATGACCATAATGAATTGTAAAAAATAATAACTAATTATCGTTCTCTTTATATTATTATTAATCCATTCTGAAATTCTATTGTCCTGACCCATCTCAATTATAAGACTGTGGCTTGACCGATGGGTCACATGACCACAAGCATGTCTCCCCATAGGTTACAGGCTACCAACTAGCAGTGATGGCCTTTTTAATGTTTCTGTGGGGGATACAATTCCATCATAGGTAATAGGTGATAGAAATCATAAGAAACAACAATTTAAAACAAATATCTGATGAGTATAAACAAGAAAACTATAGTAGAAGCAACTGAATAAATAATAAGTATGGAAGCTGATAAATGAAAACAGGTATACAATGATGTTAAGCTATGATATCTATCCAAACTAAAATCTTGGAAAATATAAATCCATGCATAATATCAACTGAAAAGGATAGACATAAAGGGAAATAATTTCATCACAATAAAGGCTCAGTACTCTTCCCTAGTCTTCATTCTAAGAATCTAGAAACATTTAATCGTCAGAAAGAGCATGCTTCCCTTTGGAAATTCATTCAAGATGATAATCTACTCAGGTGTTGACGATGCCTGAGCAGGGTGTGAGATAAAATCCTACTTTACCAGAACCTGCGGTGTCTAAACCCATCTATTTCGTAGAGTAATTAAATGAATTTTTTCATTATATAATAAATTCAAACAATCAAATAAGTAAAAAAAATAAAGTAACTCGGTTCTGGTTCCCAACGACACCCGTACCTAATCACCTACTATAGCCTAATCCAAGAGTTTTAATGAAGTTAATGTAATAAGCAGGGTTCACATATGTATATATAATATTGGAAATGAAAGGTAAAACAAGGAAGAGGCTTACACCCAATCATGTGATTTAACCTATGGTATAAAATATGTGTCAACCATATGTGATTCAACTTACCAGAAAGGATCACAACTCTCTTGTGACTCAAGAGGCATTAACATAAATCATCTATGCATCAATATTAATATGTTCAATTTGAGAGTTGGATTTCGAGGACACCCCAAAGGTATCACTACAGTACATCCTTCTAATTACCCAATACCACTGATCCCAACCAAAGCAATCTATTGAAAGACCAAGTATTGCTCGTGGCATGCATTTTCCATCCTCGATGGGCCCTTTTAAATACTATGTCACTCATAGGTATTTAGAATTCATGGGGAAGCCTCATTCATGAAAAGCCTAAGACACTGCCCCTCGACGCATAGAGGTAATGAGTCAGGAATGGAGAGTCCATGTCTAACCTTTAATACATAACGCAATTCTCTCTCCTCATAGAATTTAACTAAAATTTCATAGAACATTTATTATATACATTCATTTATAAGTTAATTAAATATTATAGGTAACTCTAACACAAAAAATGATAATTTAAATCGAGCATCTATAAGAAAGTTATTTTATCATAGAAAGCAATAAAAATGCACATATTAATTTTTAAAGGCCCCAAAAAATAATAATTGAACAAATAATAAATTAATTAGGAAATAATGAACCAACATATCTAAATATCATTGTTCACAATTACCCAAAATAATTTATTTAATTAAAAATCTACAAAAGTGGTCTCACAACATGTGTAATTAATTAATTTATTTAATTTGGGACTAACAGAAAATAGGCAAAGAACATAGGTAAACCTAAAGGGGCATCCAATGATGTAGAAATAATTTAAGTGTGTAAAAATATCTCATAAAAAGGTGAGAATATTCAAAAATATAGTTTATTTTTTTAGAAAGATTAAAAATTAGACCTCTCCTATAGGCACCAACGACTGGAACATCGTGCGATTTAAATGAAACAATAAAATGAATTGAAAGAGAGTATACACCTTACCTTATAATCTTATAGGATCCTTTTTTATGTGGAGATCATATAATTGACCAAAAAATGGAAGAAATCATATAATTTTAGAAAAACTCCAAATCTTGAGTTAAATCCGTTCACCGTTGATCGCGCAACATATTTGGAATGAGATCGCATGATTTCTAGTGCATGTGATAATCCATACTGAGAGGTTCACATCACGACAAATGAGGATGAAAATGGATGAGATATGAGATCACGATACCCTTCTGAAGCTATAATGAGGTGGTGCCTACCACATAGGGATGGGGGTGCACCACGCATATGATATGGGAGGAGATAAGAATAGGAATGAAATGAAATAAAGAAAAAGTAAAGAAAAGAAAAAAAGAATAAGCTAAAAAAATATAACATAAAATAAAAAATACTAGGGGATATAAAAAAAATAAAAAAAATAATAATATTGGTTTGACCCATTGTTAATTATTTTTATATTCTTTTCATTCCAACATTTAATTTTATAATTTATTTTCATTCCTTTTCCATCTCTTTCAATTTCATTAAATTTCCTTTTATCCTTATTAATTATTTTTTAACCTGAAATTTATACTAGGGCGCAACTTAATATTTAATATAAAAACTAATCAATTTTTTAAATAATTTCAATAGCTTCATGGGATCCGCAACAGGGTGTAAAGGCACGCACCCATGTTACCTTTAATGATTTAGAAATCAAAACATAACAGTCTGTACCATAGCTTATGTCAGGATGTTACACAATTAAAATAAATTTTATTTAATATAACTCATTAATGACACCATTAATAATTTAAAAAGAACCATTAGAAAATATAACGATTATTATATTAATATTTATTACTTATTTTTATTAAATTGAAACAATTAATAATATCAAATTCATTTTATTTTTCAGTTATTAATTACACCGTGAGACAATTTATTATTTGTGGAAGTACCTCTTAATTTTCTATCTTCAATGAAAATAATATTATTAACAATAAATTTATTATTATTATTTCTAACAATCCAAAAAAATAATTTATAACTCAATTAAATTATCTTCAGATGCGATATCACAAAACATATGATGCTCACAAAATTTATACCCCAAATAGGGTAAACCCCACATTCGATAACTATCGGTGGTCTTAGATTTCTCATTTGATGCATCGTTTGTGAGAAAATAATTATTTATTATATTAAAAATGGAATAATGAATTAATTAAAAAAAGTGGGTATTATCACATTCAAGGTTGTCAAACACCCGACCCACATCAAAGGTATACCCTTCATAAGGTAAACATAGCGTTTCGGACCTAAAGGTTGTCTAAGATTTCTTATATGACATGCCATTTGGGAGTTGTATCATTTTTTTATAAAATACACACAAGTATGAATAAAATAAATTTACTCTTTTTATTCTATCAACACTGAGAGTCTACGGGTCTTGGAATACCGTTCTAAATAATAGTCAAACTCTAAAAATAATTCATAGAATATTCTAATGATTTAAATAAATCTTTTACACTTCATATAAATTTTTTCAATATTTATTTTAATCTCATTATTTTAATATAATTTATTTAAATGACACATCGTAGTGTCAACTATCGAAAATAGAAAACATTACACTCATTTTTACAACAGACCTTCCCAGCTAGTAGAAAAAATTATTATCTTCTTTTTATAGTTCATAACACGGAATATTATAATATTCCCACCTTAGAACATAGTATCCCCGAAAAGCCTTCGGGAACAGTGTATCTGTAATCCAATCCACAAGGTTCATGAAGTCTCGCACAGAAGGTTGTTTTTCATCTCTAAACAGCCAATGAAAATTCAATCCTTGGTTAGGTAAATAGCACAAGAGCCTGTAAGATCTGATCCAACACTCATTTTCCAACCGAAACACCGAGATGGTATTTATCCAAGACATTTTCCTAGATTCATTACCACGTCATTGTCTCATTAAACTTCAAGTCAAACATAATTCTCAACTTAGGATTTAATGTTAAAAATGGGAAGATTCTAATAAAAAACACCTTCCACCCTCAAAATTACCAACAAAATAGACCCTTCACCATTCTAGAGATACTTCTCGCGTGATTTCTAAAATTGATAAAATAGTCAATTCCCATTGATCAAAAATCCCATGTCAAGACATCATTTCATTAAATTCCATTCTGACCCAACCCACACTCATCTCAGCTGACGATGTTCTAGAAAAAAGTCTTTTACTAACCACATAATTGAAAAAAAGAGATATTTAGTCAAGCCAATCCTGGAAACCATTTATAAAGATGATCAGCTTAAAATGTCAGTGTTTTTTGAAATGAACTATGATTCCTTCTTCAATGGTATTTAAAATTCACCACGAAAACTTCCACAAAAATTTATAACTGACTTCTAGTGACATTCCTTGATTTCAGCATCACCAAGCCCAACAAAGAATCTGTTTGACCATGGAATGAAACAACCGGAGTGAAAGGAACTAACACAATGTTGTCCATACTACATGTTTATGATAGAGATGCTGGTGACAATATAATACATCCAAAACTGGTCGTTGAATTATCGTAGAGTGAAATCCACCTGGTGGTCACATCAGAAGAAATGACTGGTGTAAAAAATAGTCATTCAAAAAATTCCTACATGAAATAATGAGGTTCACTCAATATTAACCAAGGTCTCGATAAGAACAATGAGTTAGCATACAACACTGAGAAACCCACCATAAACATGCCCAACAACATTTAAAGCTTTATCATGGCCTATGACCAATGCTCTCTTAGTGCATCAAGGACGAATGAAAGATATGGGACATGATCATCTCTTAAGGAAGAGTGAACTAAGTGGATTAGAATATTACCAAATGATTATTTGAAAAACTACTGGACAATTCCATTGAAGAAACTCAACTTCACCAACCAAGGCACTACCATTAACTGATCACTAAGCCCTTACAACCTAAGGCTTCCAGTGATGGTTCTAGCTTCACCAACATAATCCACTCACAAGAAATGGTGCTACTAAAAAGTTCCATACACTGGAATCCACATCGACATAGTGCTGTCGAGAAATCAACATCACGATTTATTGTTCCCGATCCTCATGGTCATTTATTTAAGACTGACCATCCTCCAATTGTATTCTTTGGTTGTGATCTTTATGTACTAAAAGAACATGTGGTAACAGAACCAACATGAAACTCTTTACCCTAGGGGTGTTATAATAATAAAGGATAAGACATAGATTAGCCTATCAAAATTGCTCTATTTTAGAATCCTCATAAGAAAAAACATATTAAAAAATTGGCATGAAAACCCAACCGAACCAACTGGTGTGTCAAAACACCCGAATCACTGAAAGTCATCTTGAGCATTAGGAAAAACTGGATTCTTTTAACACATAAGACATTTTACTATAAATATGACATGGACCATATTTAACAGCACAAGACTTGAAGATTACACTAAACTCAACCGAGTTTTCACAACATTTAGCACTCAAAAACACCACGTACATGAACACATTCTACCCTGAGCAGATACAGAAGCAAGATGTCTTTTATCACATAGGATGGAGTACATAGTCATCCATCAATATAGAGAATATTGGGTCGAATTTCCTTCGAAACAGTTGACCATGCATGAGCATGCCTAATATACTGAAAAGGAACATTACCCAATACTCAATACAAAAAAACTCAATAATACCCTGACAACGAGTCAGAATAAGATGTCATTTATAAGGATATAAGGTATAACTTGGGGCAACAACACAAAATGACAAGTAAAATAAATAAATCTCATAGAATTATCAAGGATATTATATTCTAAGGGTCATACCTACTATGGGCTATCTACTTACGAAAGTACAAACATCAAACTTATTACTAGGTCAAGCCGACAACAAAGTAACTAGACCCCCCCATTTAATTGCAAGAAATTAATTTTTAAAAGAACCCAATTTCACATCAAACAAGCTCGCATGTTACTACAATTTTCTAACAGAATGATATATGTTTTAATAATATTAAAATAATTTTAATCACAGAGACATGTTAATGAGCATTGAAGAATGATATAACAAAATTATGCTTGTAAACAAGAATCATGTAAATAGGATAGTATGATAGATATATCATTGAAACACGGTATCTAAAAAGCCATACTCAATAATTACAAGACATGGAATATATTCAAGGAACACAATTTTAATCAACAAGTAACCTAAATTCAACTACATGGAATGGAACTATGCATGGAATGTGAATTCCAATGTGCATATTATGAATCGTGCAATGCTTCATCTTTAACATAATAGGCCAAGGGTAAAATATTATAAAGTTCATAAATCATCTGCAGGGGAAATTACACAAATCACTTGAGGTGAAATAATATCAACTTTAATATCTAAAAGTATGAACATAAATTCCCAGTCCTAGCCACCTGGTCATTTCTCGTACATGGGGTGATCATTCCTTGGCCCAACTATTAACCAAGATCTGACACATTACTAGTCTCTTGTATACCGACCCAAATTAGTAAGTCAATGTAAAATACCACATATGATATAACTTTGTAACACACCAACCCAAATCACCTCTACAATGGTGGCTGGACCAATTGGTCACATGACCTCAAGAGCATCTCCCTGAATAATAAAGGCTTCTGACTAACAACGACGGTGGTTTTAAAACGTGTCCATGGGGGAGACTATGCCCAAAAAGTTAATATTTTATACACAACAGAAGAAAAAATAATTTATAAAAAATAGTGGAAGTGTATATACAAGAATACTATAGTTGAATAAACTAAATAAACACTAAGAGCATAAACTGAGAAATGAAACCAGGTATATAGTGATGTCATCCTATGATGTCTGTCCAAACTGAAAGAACAGAAAAAAAACCAATCCATACTATCAACTAAAAAATAAGGAAACAAAGTGCAATTACTACACCATGAGTAAGGCATGGTCCTCTTCCCTAGTACCCATCCTAATTAGTAAGAAACATTCAAACATTAGAAACAAAATTTAACCCTTTTTAAATACATGAAAACATATAATCTACTCAGGTGTCTATGATGCCCAAGAAGGGTGTGAGATAAAAATCCAGAAGGCCAGCACCCACTGTGTCTAAACCCATCCATTTCGTGTAGTAATTAAATAATGTCTTTCATTATATAATAAATGCAGATAATCAATTAAGTGGAGAATAATAAAATGACTTGGTTCGGGTTCCCAATGGATCACGTCCTTAATCACCTTCTTCAGCATAAGCTGGGAGTCTAAAAGAAGTACTTTTAATGAGAAAGAAGCACATATGTATATATATATTTGTGAAATTCTAGGTAAAATAAAGAATAGTCATACCCCCAAGTTTGTGCTTTAACATAGTGTCTAAATTATGTGTCAACCATATTTTCCTTAACATAATAGAAAGGATCACAACTCTCCTAGGAATCAAGAGGAATTAACATAAACCGTGAGTGCATCATTATTATTATGTTCATGTTTAGAGCAAGAGTTTGAGCCGATAATTAAGGTATCTCTATGGTACATATTTCAAGTTACAAAATACCACTGAACCCATCCAATGTGATCTCTTAAAATACCATGTATCGCTCAGGGTAAATCTTTACCATGAGCCCTTCCGGATCTCGCAAAATGGAGTCGAGTATCATCTGCACCTTATCCTAGAAACATTTACAATGGAACTATACTCAATGGGTCCTTTTGGAAATAGTATCACTCATTAGTATTTAGAATTTTGGGTATTTATTGGTCAGTAAAGGCATAAGACACCGCCCCCTTGGTGCGTTGAGGAAAATAGTCAGGAATGAAGAGTCCATGTATGTCCATTAATACCGAACCCAAATTCCCTCCCCACAATGAATTTAGTTAAATTTCAAAAAATATTTATCACATAGCTGCATTTATAATTTCATCCAAACAGTATAGGTAACCTTACTATAAAAAATGATCATTTAAATCAAGAAACTATAGCCAAAAAAATTTATCATTTAAATCAATAGAAATTTACAAATTAATTTATAATGGAACAACAAAATAATAATTGAGTATTGAAAAATATTCATTATGAAATAATTAACCAACAAAACCAGTGATCGTTTATCACAATCACCAAAAATAACTTATTTATTTAATACTCAACAAAAGAGATCTAAAAACAAGTGTAATTAATTCGGGACTAATAGAAAATAGGAAAATAATGTAAGAACACCCAAATGGGTATCTAACAATGTTTCAATAATTTAAATGGGATAAAATTTCTCATGAAACACCGTAAAGGTTTATTAAAATAGTTTACATAATTTAGAAATGGAAAAAATTAGACTTCGCTGGTAGGAACCAACGAGCTTCACAAAAGGTGGTTTAAATAGCACAAAAAATTAACAGGAAATAGAGTAGACACCCTACCTTATACTCATAGTGGATCTTATGATCAATGGTGATCTTTTATTAAACCTAAAATAGTAGAAACCATATGATTTTATAAAAACTCCAAATCTCAGGTAAAATCCTTCTACTGTAGATCACACAATGGATTTGTAATGAGATTACATGATTCAGGGTGCATGTGAAAATCCTTATTGAGATGTTCATTGTGCATCAGATAAGGACAAAAATGGATGAGATACAAGATCGTGGTAGCCTTATGAATCGGGAAGGAGGTTGTTCGCACCACCTAGGGAGGGGGGGTATGCCTCACACATGAAAGGGGAGGAGATGAGGAGATGAAAGAAAAGAGAGAAAGAAAAATGAATGCAAAGAAAAAAATAATAATGGAAAAAAAAATAAAAATAAAAAATAAAATGGGAGAGAATGGAAAATAATGAAAAATAAAAAAATGACTAGTCCCTTTTTTAATTATTTTTCTATTCTTCTCATTCCCTCTTTAATTTTTATTATTTATTTTCATTCCTTTTTCATCTCATTCAATTTTATTATAATTCCTATAATTGTTTTTAATTAATTTTTTAAACTAAACACTCTGCTAGGGTGCCATATAATATATTGCATATGACCCGAGTAATAATTTAAATAATATAAATAACTTCTTGAGATCTACAATAGGGTGTGCAGGAATACACCCTGGTTCCCTTAATGAGTCAGACATGAAAACTTAACGGTATTTACCATAGATTATGGTGAGATGTTACAATAATTAATATATTTATTATTTAATTTAACTCATCAATGACACCATTCATAATTTAAAATAATAAACCATTAACAAAAGATAATAGGTATTAAATTATTATTAATTGCACATTTTTATTTAATTAGATCAATTAATAATATCACATTCATTTCATTGCCCAGTTATTATTCACACCATATAAAAAAATTAATTTTTGAAGTACCCTTTCATTTCTTTTATTCAATGCAAATAATAATATTAATAATAAAATTAACATTATTAATTATAAATTTCTAAGAAAAATATTTATAACCCAATTAAATTATCTTTGGGTGAGATCTGAAAAAATGTATGATGCTCGCAAAAGTTATTCCCTGCCTAGGGTAAACCCCATGTCCCATAACTATTGTTGGTCTCAGATTTATCATTGGATGCAAAGATGAATGAATATAGATATATATTATATAAAAAATGAAAAAAAAATTTATTAAAAATAAAGACGGTATTATCGCATGTGTGGTTGTCAAACACCTGGGGCGCATTAAAGTTATACACTTACTCGGGAAAACTCGATGTTCCGTACCTAATGGTTGTATTAGATTTATCATATGATGCAATGTTTGAGAGTTATTTTATATTTTTTGAAAAAACCACACAGTCGTATTAATAGAATAAATTTAATATTTTTATTCTATCAACGACAAGAGTCTACGGGTCTTGGAATCCAATGCTGAATCATCTTCAGTCTATGAAAACATTTTATAGAACTTTTCATAGTTTTAATAATGATTTTACCCTTCATTAATATTATTTCTATTTTCATTTTAATCTTATTAATTTAATAATAAAATTAAATAAAAATTTACAGTGTCAACTATGGAATATAAAAAGTTCTGATTCATCATTTTAAAACATACCATCCCAGATAACGGAAGAAAAAATTATTTTATTTTTCTTTTTCATTTGGTTCAAAACACAGAACATTACAACCTTCACACCTTAGAAATTATTATCCCCATGAAGCCTTCAAGAACAACATTACCTTCATCTAATCTGAAAGGGTCATGAAGTCTTGCACAAAAGGTTTTTTTCATCTCTAAACACCCGACACACATTCAATAATTGATTAGCCGCATGGTACAAAAGCTATTATGATTTTAGCCTATTCTCATTTTCTAATTGAAACACTAAGAAGATATTTATCCAAGCCCTATTTTCTAGATACATGACCATGTCTTCGTCTCTTGAAATATTTAGGTAAAATTACTTCACACCTTAGGGTTTATCATTAAAAAGTTTAAAATTCTATGTCACAAACCTTCCACCTACGAAATTCCCTAAATGAAACGCCCTTAAGAATTATAGCGTTGCTTATCACATGATTTTCGAAACAGATAAAATAGTCGATTCTGTTGGACCTAAAATCCCATGTCATGCCATATTTTCATGAAAAGAACTAGTCCACCCAAACCACACTTGTCTCACCTAAAGACATGTCAGAAAAGGTTATTCAAAGAAAACTTCATTGAATAGGAGAGAGAACTAATCAAGCAACTCCGAGCAACAATTTTAGAAGATTCTCGGCTTAGATGACCAAAATTTTATGAACTGAACTACGATGCCTTATTCTAAGGTATCTCACATTCACCATGAACACGTCCATAGAAATTCATACCCAACATCTGGTGACATTACTTGATTTAGGCATCACTAAGACCGACAACAAATATGTCTATCCACATATTCGAAAAATATATCTAATAGGAAATAACGTATGGTAGTCCATACTCCTTGTTTTCATGTAAGATGTTGGTACTAGGATAAGATGTCCAAAATTGGTCATTGAATGATCACATAGTGGAATACATCTAGTGGTCGGGTCAGAAGAAATGACTTGTGTACAAGAGTCCATCTAATAAATTCTTATATGGGAATCTGAGTGTCACTCAAGAATAACCAAGGCCTCATTAAGAAAAAAGCGTCAGTGTTAAACACTGAGAAAACCACCCTAAAAATTCCATCAACTTTTAAGGAATTAGTATGGTGTAAGACCGATGATCTCTTAGTGAATCAAGGGTGAAGGAAAAATAGGCGACATGCTCATCGATTAAGGAAGAGAACACTGAAAGGATTAGATGATTAGTCAAACCACTACTGGTTAATAACTTAGAAGAAACTTGGCTTCACCTTATGACACACCATCATTAACTGATCACTTGGCCCTTACAACTTGAGGCATCTAGTGATCGTTCAGGCTTAACAACCATAATCTAATCACAACCTACGGTGCTACAAAAATGTTTCATACACCACCAACCACCCCAATGTATTGTTGTCAAGAAAGAACAATCATGATTTAAAATTCACAATCCTAATGGTCATTTATGTAAGACCGACCATCCTCCAATGGAATTATTTAGTTGGGATCCTTATACTCGAAAGTAAATTGTATTAATGGAACCAACAGGAAACTCCCTACCCTGGGTGTGTTCTAATTATAAAAATTATGGGACAAACTAGTATCTCAAAATAGGTATACGTTTGAATCGATCTAAGTAAAATTGTTTTTAATCATTTTGAATGAAAACAAAACAAAACTAACTGGCATGTCGAAACACATGACTCTTTCGATGTCATCTCGGGAATTGGAAAAATCATTATTCCATTAACCCTAAAGTCATTCTTCTACAAAGATGACCCAAAACATTATTAACATCGCAAGAGTTGACTATTACACTGAACTCAACTTGTTCATCACAACATTAAGCACTCGATGGAACCTAGTGCATGAACACATGCTACAAAAAGGTGATACAGAGGCAAGATGAGTTTTAACATAGAGGAAAATGTACAGATTCATCCATAACTATGGAGAAGAGAGGGTATAATGAACTACGAAGTAGTTGACCATGGTCGAGGCATGCCTAACTAGCTGGAAAGTAACATTACCCGACACTCAAGCCGAAAAATGCTCAATAATACCATGACCACTTTTCTGAACAAGGGGGACATATATAATGAGAGGGTTATGAAGAGGGACAACATCATTCAATAAAAAAAAGTAGAAAGATCATAGATTTATCAATGATATTATGTTCTATGCATGCTACCTACAATGGTATATCGCCTTATGAAAGCACGAACGTCAACCCTATCTCTAGGTCAGGAAATTAGAAATGTCACTGGACCCTCATTTAATTTCAAGCAATAAATTTTTAAAAGAAACGAATTATATATAAAACAAGCTAGCATGACAATACAAGAAGATAACTAAAATATCCATGTTTTAAAGATATAAACATGACATTATAATCACAAATATATGCTAATGAGCATAGAATCATGATACAAGGAAATTATTCTAGTAAACAGACAACATGGAAATAGGCTGGCATGTAAAATATATCATCCAATCATGGTTTCAAAAAAGGCATACTCAATAATTACAAGACATAGAATACATTCAAGGAACACAATTTGAATCAATAGGAAACCTAAATAGAACTACATGGAATAAAACTATGCATGACATTTGAATTCTTATGTGCCTATTATGATGCATGAAATGATTCATACTTTCCTAAATTGGAAAGTAGTAAATTATTATATGGTTTATAACTCGTTTGTAGTGTGAATTACCAGAATCACTTGAAGAGAAATCATATCAAATGTAATATTTAGAAGCATGAACATCAATTCCCAACCCTAACCACATTGTCATTTACCATACATGGGGTGATCAATCCCATGCATGGCTATTAACCTAGAACGGACACATTCCTATTCTTTTGACTACCAACCCAAAATAGAAAGGCAAATAAAATTATCACTTCTGATACAACTTTGTAAAATCCTGACCAAGCTCAACTCTGCGATAGTGGTTGGACAAGTGATTCACATAACCTCAAGCATGTCTCCCTAAACACCTGAAGCTTCCAACTAGCTATGATAGAGTATTTAACATGTTTATGGTGGAGACTATTAGTTTACAATTAATAGTTAGTAAATAATGAAAGATGTAACAACTTATAAAAAATAGAATAATTCTATACAATGATGTCATTATATGATGTCTTTCCAAATTGAATGCATGAAAAATAGACACTCAAGAATAATATCAACTAAAAAGGAAAGACACAAAGTGAAAAAAATGCATCACATTTAAGGTGTAGTACTATATCCATGTATCCATCATATGCAGCAAAAACATTCATGTATCTGAAGCTGCAAACTTCCCTTTTTCAATATCAGCAAGCATATAATTGACCCAGGTGTCAATGATGACCAAGAAGGGTGGGAGATAAAATCCTAGTAGGCCAGATCCTATGGTGACTACACCCTTAAATTTTGTGTTCTAATTAAATGCAGTGTGTCATTATATAATTAATAGAGAAAATCAGTTAATCCCAAAAAAATAAAATAACCCAGTTTGGGTTTTAAACACTACATGTCCCTAATCCCATGCTTTGACATATTATAGAGTCAAAATAAGTATCTGTAATGAAAAGGATTCACATATTCATGTATATATATAATCATGGAAATTAAAGGTAAAACAAGAAAGAGGCATGCCCCCTCCCCCTAATATTGTGCATTAACATGGGGTATAAATTATATGTCAACAATATATACTTAAACATGCCAAAAAAGAACACAATTCTCCTATGACTAAAAGAGGCATTAACATAACCATTCTGTGCATCATTATTAATCTTTTCTTGTTGAGATTTGGAGTCTGAGGCCATCCTGAATGTTTTACTATGGTACATCCTTCAAATTTTCCAATACCGCTAAGTCGGTCCAAGACAATCTCTCAAATTACCATGTATCGCTCATGGCATGGAATTACAATGAGTCTATCCTAATCTTGAAAAAAGGGGTCGAGTATCATTCAAGGCTTGGACTGGTCACATTTTCAACGGATCTATCCTCGATGAGACCTTTTGGGAATGGTATCACTCTTATGTATTTAGAATTCCCGAAGAAGTCGTGGTCTGGAAATGCCTAAGACACCCCCTCCGGTGCATAGAGGTAATCAGTCGGGAATGGAGAGTTCATGAATAGCCCTTAATACGAAACCAAAATTCTCTCCCCGCCTTGAATTTAATTAAAATTTCATATAATAGGTATCACAGAGTTTCATTAATAATTTCAATTAAATATTATATGTTACACTACCACAACAAATGCTCATTTAAACTAAGTAGCTATAGCCATTGAAATTTATCAGTGAATGTAATAAAAACACATAAATTAATTTATAAAGGCACAAAAAAATTGAACAAAGAAGAAATTCATTAATAAATAATTAACCTTTCACAACCAAGGATACCTGTTCACAAGTACCCAAAATAATTTATTTAATTAAAACTCAAAAAAAGAGATCACACAACATGTGTAAATAATAAATTTAATTAATTTAGGGGTAATGGAAAAAAGGATAAGAATGTAGACACATCTAAAGGGGTATCCAACTATGTTGAAATAATTTAAATGGGTTAAAATGTCGCACAAAAATGTCAAAATGTTCAAAAAAGAAGTTTATTTAATTTATAATGGCTAAACATTAGACCTCACTGATAGCCACCAATGAGACACACAATATTTGATTTAAATGATGCAACTAAATGAGGGGAATTAAAGTATATGACCTACCATATACTCATAGAGTTTCCAATGCTATGTGTTGATCATTTATTTGACCAAAAATGTAAAAAACCATATGTTTTTAAAAAAACTCCAAATATCTTGTAAAGTCCTTTCATGGAACATCGCACAACAGATTTGGACTGAGATCAGATGATTCTTAGTGTGTGTGATAATCCTTACATAGAGGTTCATAGTTTATTAGATAAAGATGAAAACGGATTAAAGATGATATCTCAGGAGCCTTCAGAAGCATGAAGGATGTGGTTCACAACACCTAGGTAGGGGGGGTTCACCATGCATAAGAGATGGGAGGAGAGGAGGGGAGGAATAAAAAGAAGGAATGCAAAAAAAGAAAAGAAAAATAATAATAATGTTAAAGGATAATAATATAAAAGAAAAAATTAAAAGGGTTGTTAAGGAAAAATAAAATTAATAATCTTAACAATAGTTAGACTTGTTTTTAATTATTTTCCTATTCATCTTATTTCATCTTTTAATTTTATTATTTATTTTCACTCCTTTTCATTCCCTTTTTCTTTTCTAAAATACCTTTAATTATTTTTTATTATTTTTTTAACAAGAACGCTATGATAGGGAGTGACTTAATATCTTACTTAATACCTGAAAAATTATTTAAATAATTTAAATAGATGCTTCGGATTTGCAATAAGGTGCACATGCACGTGCCATAGTTCTCTTTAAGGATTTTGAAATGAAAACATAATGATCATTAACTCAGTATAGGTATATAAATTAAAATACATATTTTTTTGATTTAATATAACTCATCAATGAAACCATTAATAATTTAAAAATAACAACCATTAAAATATAATAATTTTTATTAAATTAATATTTATTGTGCATGTTTATTTAATTGTAATAATTAATAATATCAAATTAATTTTATTGATCTATTATTATTTACATCGTTACATAATTTATAAATTGTGGATGTACCTTTTAATATTTTATTTTCAATAAAAATAATAATAATAATAATATAACTATTATAATTATTTCTAACTATCAATAAAAAATATTTATAACCCAATTAAATTAACTTCGGGTGCGATCTGACAAAATGTGTGATTATCCCAAATGTTATACCCTGACCAGGGTAAAACCCACTTTCTGAAAAAATTGGTGGTCTTAGATTTTTCATTAGAAGGACCATTTGAGAGAAAATAATTATTCATTATATAAAAATGGAATAATAAATTTATTTAAAATAAAGATTGTATTATCCCAACAGAGGTTTCCAAAAAACTGACGAACAACAATGTTATACCCATCCTAGGGTAAAACCAGTGCTACAAACCTAATGATGGTCTTATATTTCTTATACATTGTATAATTTAAGAGATATTTCGTTATAAAAAACACACATCAGTATGAATAAAATAAATTTAGTATTTTTATTCTATCAACACCGTGAGTATACGGGTCTCCGAATCCTGTGCTGCTCATCGTCAAACTCAGAAAATATTTCATAGAATTTTAAAATGATTTAATATGAATTTTTCCCTTTATTTAATATGTTCTTATATTAGTTTTAATATTATTTATTTAATAAAAAAATAAAATAAAAAATCATAGCATCAACATTCAGATATAAATATTTTTGACACTCAGTTTTACAACTAACATACCCATCAATCAAAAAACAATTAATTTCTTTCGGTTTTTCATTCAGTTCAAAACACAAAACATTACTAACTTCCCACCATAGAACATCTCTTCCAAAAGAAGCCTTCAAGAACAATGTAACCTTCATCTAATCGACACTGTTCATGAATCCTCAAACAAAGGGTTGTGTTGCGTCTCTAAACTGCAAATTCATGTTCATTCATTGGTTAGGATAATAGCACAAAAGCCACTAAGATCTGATCCAATAGTAGTTTTCCAACTGAAACACCATGACGATATTAATACAATTCTTTTTTCTTATAGGCAAGACCATGTAGTCATCTAATTAAACATCTGGTCAATCATACTTCCCACCTTAGACTTTAATGTTAGAAAGTGGAAAATTACAGGTCACACACCTTCCACCGTCAAAATTTCCTTCAAGACACTCCCTTAAGAATTCTAGCGATGATTTTCAAATGATTTCTGAAACAGATAAAATGGTTAATTACAATTTACCTAAAAGCCCATGTCAAGCCATATTTTCATGAGAATCCCTTGAATATGCAAACCACACTCATTTGACCTGAAAAAATTTCCCAAAAATGGTCTATCACTGACCACTTCGTTGAACAAGGGAGAGAATAATTCAAACCACTCCGGCAAACCATTAAGTAAGATTCTCATATTAAACAGCCAATAATTTATGAACATAAATTTGATGCCTTCTTCCAAGGTAACTCTCATTCACCACAAACATGCCCACAGAAAACCATACCAAAATTATGGTGGAATTAATGGAATTAGACATCACCGAGCTTGACAACAATGCTGGTTAATAATAGATGGTCACAAAATGAGTTAATGTAACTAACAAAAGGTATTCCATTCACCATTATTAAGAGTGAGATGTTGGTACATGGATAATACATTCAAAACAAGCTGTTGACTAAGCCTAGAGTGGCATCCACATGGTTGTCACATCATAAGAAATGACTGCTGTATAGGAGTTCATCTAAATAATTCATACACAGAAATCCGAGGGTCACTCAAGACTAACGAAAGACACAATAAGAACAAAGCATTAGTGTGAAACATTGAGAATACCACCCTACACAAGCCCAACAACTTTTAAATATTTTTCATGGCGTAATAATGATGCTCTCTTAGTGCATAAAGGTTGATGGAATGATAGGAGACATGATATTCTATTAAATAAGAATACACTAAGAGGAATATAAGATTACTAAAATATTAGTTGAACCTCTATTTGTCGATAACTTCGATGAAACTCAGCTTTAGATTCTAACACACTGCTATAGATCGATCTCGGAGTCCTTAACACCTGATGCATCTTGTAATAATTCAAGATTGGCCACCATAATCCACTCAAAAAAATGACACTACTAAAAGGATGCATACATGGTCGACCACACCGACGTAGTATTGTCGAGCAAGCATCGTCATGATTTAATTTTCAGATGTCTCATGGTCATTTAAATAAGACCGTCCATCCTCCAATGGTCTTGTTCGGTTGAAATCCTTATTCTCATAATGAACACATATTAATGGATCCAACATGAAACTCCCTATATTGGGGGTGTTCTGATTGTAAAAAGGAAGAGACACACTAGCCGCTCATAGGAGATCTAGGTTAGAATCCCCATTAGGAAAAATGTTTTTAATCAATTGGCATGAAAACCCAACCAATCCTAGCATAGTGTCAATACTTCTAAATCTCTAGATTTCATCCCGAGCATTGGGGAAAACTTTATTCCTTTTACAAAGAAGTCACTGTAATATGGAGTTAAACCGAAACATATTTAACATCTTCAGACATTAGTATTACACTAAACTCCACCAGGTCATCAAAATGTAAAGAAGTCGATAGCACTGCGTACGTGAATTCCTAATACCATGGGGTGATACCAAAGCAAGATTCCCTTAAACTCATAGGATGGTTTATAGAGTCATCCATCACTATGGACAAGAGAGGGTCGAATGACCAATGATGCAGTTCACTATTTTTTTAGGCATGCCTAACCTACTAAAAGTAACATTACCTGATATTCAAGATAAAACAATAGTCAAGAATTCCACGACCACCCATCCAAACAAAGGGGTAATTTAGATTGACATTGGGTATGAATAGGGACAACATCGTGCAACAAAAAAATAATAAAAAATCTCAATGAATAATCCAGTCTATTATGTTTTAAGGGATCTAACTACTACGGGCTATCCCCTTAAAAATCACAAAAAATCCACCCTATATTTACGTCACATAATCATTAATGTCACCAGACACCCATTTAATTTCAACAAATAAACTTTGAAAATAAACCAATTACATATCAAACAATCTAGCATGTCACTACAAGCATCTAACAAAAGTAAACGTGTTGTAATCATAGAAACATGATATTTTAATCACAATGATAGGCTAAAGATCACATAAGCATGATACATGGAAATTATGTTAGTAAACAGGTAGCTTGGAAATAGGATATCATACTAAATATATCATAGAAACATGGTATCTAAATAGGCATGTTCAATAATTACATGACATGTGTACATTAAAGGCACACAATTTGAATCAACCGGCAACCTAAATGTATCTACATAGCATGGAACGATGCATGGAATGTGAATTTTTATGTGCCTATTATGGTGTATGAAATTATTTATTCTTAACTTAACAATCCAAGGGTAAAACACTATATGGTTCATAAATAATGATCATTAGAAATGACACCAATCACGCGAGGATAAATAATATCAACTATAATATCGAAAATCATGAACATCAATTCACAGCCATGGCCACCTCGTCATTTCTTGTATGTTGGGTGATCAGTCCCGATAATAGTGATTAAACAAGCATAGACACATTCCTAGTATCATGTCTATGAACCCAAAATAGTAAGACAATGGAAAGCACCACCTTAGATAACACCTTGTAATTTCCCGAACAAGATCACCTCTATGACTATGGCTGGACCCGTGAGTCAGATGACCTCAAGCACATCTCCCTGAATGCCAAAAGATTCTAAATTGTAGAAGGGGACTTTTTAACATGTCGGTGGGGTATATTATGACCTTAAATGTAAGAGGTAAAACAAAGAGAATGAAACGAGAATTTTTAATAAATAGTGGAAGTGTATAAACAATAAAAGTACTACAAAATTTACTGAATAAATAATAATTTGGAAAGCTGGTAAATAAAACTATGTATACATTGATGTCGTGCTATGATGTATGTCCTAACTGAATTTAGGTAAAAAAGAAACATAAGCACACTATCAACTAAAAATAAATGACACAAAGTGAAACAACTGCCTCATGACCAAGGCTCAATCCACTACCCCAGTATCTATCCTAATCATCATGAAACATTGAAGCATCAGAAGCATAACACTTTCCTTTGACAATACCTACAATAATATAATCTAACTAGGTGTCAATGATGCCCGAGTATGGTGTGAGATAAAATCCCAGCAGGTCGGCACCCATGGTGTATAAAACCTTCCATTTCATGCAGTAATTAAATGCAATGTGTCGTTATATAATAAATTCAGATGATCAATTAATCACAAAAAAATTAAATAACTCGGTTAGGGTTCCAAACAACACCTATCCCAAATAAACCTACTTTGGCCTAAGCTGGGAGTCTGAATAAAGTACCTATAATGAGAAGGATAAACATATGTATTTATATAAGCCTAGAATCTCAAGTAAAAACAAGGAATATGCATACCCACAAGATTGTTCATTAACAGAGCATCTAAATTATGTGTCAACCATATGTGCGTCAACATACAATAATGGATCACAACTCTCCTAGAACTCATGAAACATTAACATAAATCTTTAGTGAATCATTATTAATAAGTTCATGTTGACATTTGGTGTCTGAGCCCATCTTGAAAGTATCATTATGGTATATCATTCAAATTTCCAAATACCATCGAGCCTGTCCCTGGAAATCTCTCAAAAGACCATGTATCACTCCAGGCATGGATTTACCATGAGTTCATCACGAACTCGCAATAAGATTCGAGTATCTTCTAAATCTTGGATTAGTCACATTGCCAATGGATCTGTCTTCGATGGGACCTTTTGTAAATAGTATCAGTCATAAATATTTAGAAAACCTCGGAAATTCTCAATATATAAAAGCCTAAGACACCCATCACCTGATGGATAGAGGTAATCATTCACGGACGAAGATTCTATGTCTGGCCCTTAATATCGAACCCACATTCTCTTCTCACCATGAATTTAATTAAAATTTCATAGAATAGGTATCAAAGAGTTGTATTTATAATTGTAAATAAATTGTATAGGTAACTCTTTCACAATAATTTATCATTTAAATTGAGCAGCTATGACCAAAGAAAATTACCACTGAAATAAAAAAAATGCACATATTAATTTATAAAGGAACAAAAAAATAACAAATAAGATATTCATTTGTCAATAATTACCCAACACAACCAAAGATCATTGTTCAAAATTACCCAAAATAATTTATTTAATTAAAACTCATCAAAAGAGATCACACAACTTGTGCAATTAATTAATTGAAATAATTTACGGCTAAAAAATATATATGAAGAACATAGGAACATCCAAATGGGTAACCAACGATGATTAAATCATTTAAATTGGTTAAAATGTCTCACACAAAGGTTTGAAGGTTCAGCAAAGATGTTTATTTAATTTAGAATGGTTAAAAATTAGACCTCGCTGGTAAGCACCAACAAGCAGCATAACGTGCGATTTAAATCACACTATGAAATAAAGGGAAAGAGACTAGATTCTCTACATTATACTTATATCGGATAATATGATACATGGAGATCTTTTATTTGACAAAAAATGGATGAATCCAGCCCATTTTATAAAACTATCAAATATCTGGTAAAATCATTCCACAATATATCGCACAAGGGATTTGGAATGAGATCACATGATTCCTAGTGCATGGGATAAACCATACCAAGAGGTTCATAGTGCATCAGATGAGGAAAAAAATAGAGGAGATATGAGATCTCAGTGGCCTTCCGAAGTTGGAAAGAGATTGTGTGCACCACCTTGGGAGGGGGGGTGCACCGTGCACAAGTGAAGGGAGGAGATGAGGAGACGAAATTAATGAATGAAATAAAATGGAAAAGGAATGAAAAAATGAATAAGGGAAAAGAAAAATAAAAAAATAAAAACACAAGGGGAGGGAATGGAAAATAAAAATAATAAAAATAAAAATGGTTAGACCCATTTTTAATTATTTTTCTATTATTCTTATTCCATATTTTAATTTTATTATTTATTTACATTTCATTTCCATCTCATTCAAATTCAATAAAATTAATTTAATCCTTTTTAATTAAGTTTTTAACATGAACGCTGCGTTAGGGAATGATTTAATATTTAACATAAGTCCCGAGAAATTATTTGAATAATTTAAATAGTTATTTGTCATCCACAACAGGATGCGTAGGAACATGTCGTGGCTTCCTTTAAATATTTGGACATGAAAACATAACAGTTCGTACCTTGTATTATATCGAGACATTACAATAATTAAAATTATTACTATTTAATATAACTCATCAATAACACCATTAATAATTTAATAATAACAACCATTTAAAAAACATTACGATTAATAAATTAATATTGATTTCAAATTTTAATTTAATTATGAGAATTAAAATATCACATTCATTTCATTTTCTAGTATTATTTACCATGTGAAAAAATTTATTGATTGTGGATGTACCTTTTCATTTTTATCATCAACTCAAATAATAATATTAAAAATAAAATTATTATTATTATTTCTAAATATCTAACCAAAATATATATAAGCCAATAAAATTATTTTCGTGTGTGATCTAAAAAAAACTAGATGCTCATAAATGCCACACTCTACCGAGGATAAACCCCATGTCCTCGACTATAAGTGGTCAAAGATTTATAATTCAACAGACCATTTGAGAGAAAATAATTATTTATTATATGTAAATATAATAGTAAATTAACTACCAATAACAAGGGTATTATCCTATGCGAGGATACCAAACACCTGACCTCCATTAATGTTATACCCTTCTTAGGGTAAACCTAGAATTCTGGACCTAAATGTGGTCTCGTATATCTCATAGAATCCATATTTTGAGAGTTATTTCATTTAAAAAAAACACATGTATGAATAAAATAAATTTAATATTTTTATTCTATCAACGCTGAAAGTATACTGGTCTCATAATCCCTCCCTAAGTCATCGTGAAACTCTAACAAAATCAAAACATATTTTAATGTTTTAATAATGATTTTACCCTTAAATTAATTTGTTTGTATTTTAATTTTGATATAATTAATTTAATAAAACTCTTTAATAATTCAAATAATTTTCTTATTTTGTCAAATAGATTATGAAATCATCATTTCTATGAGTGGAGTATTACTGCTTATGAACCGATGTTATTGGTATTTCATAACCACCTCTCACGATTGGATGTGATGATAGATTTATTATATAAATAATATATTTATGATATTATTATTGTTTTTTATAAATGATAACTAATATTTCTTCTTAAATTACATTCAGTGTGAATATGATAACATCGTTCATCTGTACGGCAGACTACCACCTCACAATGTGATGTTATTATTTTTTCATGCATGATTTTTATAGAATATTATAAGGGAAGGATTAAATAATATTATTTGATTTATATGACATAAAAATTATTCTATAATTTTAATATATTAATTACCCATTTTTTAAATTTCATTCATTGTTAAAATGGAAATAAAATTCATTCGTACGTGTGACCTACTGTCTCCATAAACAGTGTATTTAATTTTCTATCATCAACTTTTATAGATTACTATAAATACATATATAATGAATATAATTGATATTTATATAATATTTAATCATATTTAAATTCTTATACCATGTTCGAATATTGGGGATTGAAAATACCAGAACAACAATTACATGAAAAACAAATTAGTTATTACATGAAACCTTACATTAACATAGAATTGTTAATAATTTGGTAATAAAAGGTCATTATTAACTAATATATAGTATTCAATACGTAATTATGTCTCTTTAATATATTTATAATAAACTTATATTTATTATACATTGGGTTATAATGTTTATGATGTAATTCGAGACATAGGGTAAGGAATTTCACTCTCACTTTTATTTTTCTGTGTGACAAACGCCATATTCACTACTTATTTATATTATGTAGTGTATATACTTCCCATGAATATATTTTATGATTAATATAATTACATTTTTTTGTACTTACATATCCATTTCAGTATCTCCCATTTTGGGGGTTTATATTTCAAAAGATACCAAAGCAGTAATGGTTTTTTTCAACAACATTCCTTCATTGGGACATAAGTTATGTGTTTCACCTATATTCATATATGGGGTGTATATACTACACATTTGATATGTTATGGCGTGAGTATCATTATTGTAATGATATTTTAAATTTCATTTGTTTTTATTCATTCAAGGGTATTAACATTCAGTGTTAATTAAGTGGTATAAGTTTTATGTTACAATCTCATTTGTTTATCAGGATTGTAAATGATTATATATCTAATGATGAAATATTAGGATAAATATATCCATACACTCGGGAATTTTATGATCCACATGTTATGTAGTGATAATAGTTTTTTTACTTATTTTTCCACTCTTTATGTACTCATGAGTTCATAATAATGATTTTAATAAAAAATTTCTTTATTTATGTCTTTAAAGAATGAAATTTTTTATTTTAAATCCTTGTTTACTAAAACTTTTTTTGAATTTTTTTAATATTATTAAAATTATTTAATAACTAAATTTTTATCCTTGTTTGGAATTTAAAAAAAGTATTGATTGTAATATACATTTCATTTTATAAACAATAATGTTTTGGATTTTATAGAAAATGTGAAATGAGTCTCTGTTTTAACATGCACGACATGATCATAATTTATTACCATCATTTCCACTATTTTCTTTGAATATTACCTTATTTTATTTCAGGGTTATATTCAAAGAAATTTATTTTAATATTTTTTTATGTAATAATTTTTTTTGAATGTGGCAATGATATTTTATTCGTGATCTATTTTCAATGATTTTTTAATCTTACATTATATGTTTTTAACATCATTTTAAAATAAAATAATTTTGAAACTATAATATTTTTTAAAAATTCATTTTAAAAGTGGAAAGGACCTCTTCTACATGAAATATTTTACATTATTTTTAAATCTTACTTTATATGTTTTCATGTTAATTTTAAAATAAAATTATTTTTAAAATTATTTATGTAATATAAATTTTTTTTAGAGATACAATAGTGTTTTACTTAAGAAATGTTAAAAATTATTTTTTAAGTATTCACTTACATGTTTTAATGGTTATTTTAAAATACAAGGATTTAAAAAATATTTGATGAATGTATAGGTTTAAAATTGATTTTCAATTGAAATTTATTTTCCAGAAGAATTAATCTAGGTTATATTTCCAAATCAATTTCCATCTAAGAGGAAATACATTGATGAAACTAATGATTTAATGCAGATATGATACAATGATACAACTATTGTTATTTCTCTAGATGGTTTATTTTTATGATGAAAATATTTTTAGAATACCAATTTCTATAACATGGATTATTCCATGATAAAATACTATAAAACCAACTTCTATTTATAAAGCTCACGGTTTTTTGGAATGATGAAATGATTATTAAACCTATTCATTTTATATAGGTTATGTTATGATGGAATTTTTATGAAACCCCTTATATTTATTGGGGTTTGATACGACAAATATTGTATTATATTGATGCATGTAAATATATATATTATATTTTCATTATTGCATGGTGTTTATGTTATAAATAAGGACAATGGTTACGTTATATCTAAGTATAATGGTTATGTTATAACTGAGGATGTGAGAGACCTATATCTTCCCATAGTTAAAGGGGTAAATCTTTATATCTCATGAGATTACAAACTGAGACATGTATATAGAAATGATCCATTATGGTAAATAGGTGAGTCCTGAACCACATAATGATATTGGTGCATCCTGGTCCACAATGGGTGATAGCTGATAAGTATTTATCCTTTATATTGATGTTCATTGACGATATACATGACATATGAAGTTGTTTTATATATTTATTTTCGTTCCAAACTTTTATAACATGATATTACGGTTCATGATTGATTTTGGATGATTTATCACTCTTATTACCCACACTTTCAAAGATGATAATGTTTAATTCTATGACTCGTGTTTATGATCTATAAAATGATGGATATGAACATTTTACGTCATTTTTCTGATCATACACCCTTATTATTAAAAAATGATTTCATATGAACGTATATTGATATCTATTATGTAAACCCTTACGAAGTATCATGGCTCACCCTCTCAAAGATGTCCTTCCACAGGTTTTGAAGAATTGTTTTGGTAGGGTAAGCCTATGAGGTGTACTAAATGAGATGATATAAATATATGATATTGAATATCTTTCATGAAATAAGAATATTGTGTTTCTATTCTCTGTAAAAACTAAATAATTTTGGTCATTTGGTGTGTTTTTATGAAATTTAATAACTAGTTCTCTAAAAATATGTGATATTTATATATAAATATCATGCGTAGTTATATAGTATAGCTTAGTTTCACACCAAAAATGCAAACATTTACCCAACAGATAATATGAAGTTAATTTTCATGTGATAATATCAGTGAAATGTAAACATGAAAAATATAATTTCATAAAATAGAAAACTATCACAAAGAACACACTATCATTAAAAAACCATATACTTAGTCATTATACGCTTACCAAGATGCTATGATCCCCATCTGTACCTACTTTATCTCTATTCGGTAAGGGATTTAAAGAGTATGAGAAAGTATTTCACCAAAACATAAGTTCTTTCTTTATGGAATAGATTCACATCCCTCAAAATGGAAAACCACATACAGCTTACCGATACCCATTTAGATATTTTTTATTCCACCAATAACACAATTCCATAGCCTCCCATACATATATCAGTCATCTAGCCTCTTATAAAAACAATGCAGGGAAAACATTTTCGATACCCGATCAATTATCTTTTAAACCACATATTACCCAATTCTATAGGATCTCAAACTGATATCTTTTATTCAATCAGTTATCCACATCCCTCTACAGGGATACAAATGATCCCCATTCATCTATCATTTAAAATTTATAGGATCTATAACTTTTAGATCCTCTATAGCAATATTCTCTATAGTCGTAATCTGTATCCATTGTCTTGTCATCAAACCTCCCCTTTATGTTTTCATCCAACATATGATGAAAATTGTGGTCACAATTTTATTAGAATAATTGTTCCATGGGATTTGAAGCAGATAAAGAAATATATTTCATAGAAAGAAACAAAATTTATCTAACTAACAAATTTTTTGAGGCTATACATAATCCCACCTATGATCACTATCAATTATGGTCAACATGTTGTTCCAACAAGGTGTCACAAAAATGAAATAATATTGAACCTAAAAACAGAGCAAGGAATCTCATCATAATTCATAACAATAATACATTTAATAAAAATAAATCATATTCTATTTGACTATCTATGAAAACTCATGGAATAAACCAACACACAAAGTCTTATATTTCTTGGTATCAAATGGCCCAATAACACACCTCGACTAAACACACATACCATTTTATGAAACATAAAATTTAGGTATGATGGAGAATACAACCATTCAATCCTCTAAAATAAATTTCCATGAAACAAGATAGTGCTCGTAGTACAACGTAGCCCCTGGTACCATTTCATTTAATTAGAAATATTCATTTAATTAATTAATACATTATTGTAATTAATAAAGTACGCATAATTATTTTTAATGAAAAATAAGGAATGAATGGTCAATACCCCCAAGTAGATAAAGTCATATATCATTCTAATAAACAGAAATAAAGATAAAATTATAGAGTACATAGAACCACCTACATCATATAGATCAAACTCTATGAGAAAAAAATCCCAATGACCTTGTCTGTGTCACCCAAGTTCATTCTGCCTACCACAATAGCCATGAGACCCTATGTCATGCCAAATTGTTCCCATTAATTGATTATAAGTAAATTATAAATTATTTAATCACAATAAGATATCACATACAAGGATAAGAAAAACCAGAAAAAATACTAATCAGATTTCATCATCTAACAAGATCTATGACCAACCACAATGGAAAGGCCATCACATTCATGTTCCTTCAAACTAGGTAAATACCTATTGTGATGTGACACAACAATAAATTCTTTAATTATATTAAATTAAAAAATATATAAGAATTAAAATGGAGAAACATGCTCCCCAAAATCACCATAAACATCAAGAATTCATAACCATGTGACATATTATTTCCATGTAAATCAATATCCTAATCATCCCAAGATAAATCCTTCATAATTTTGCCAAATTTTATATTGATTTCTCTAGATTATAACATGCAATGTTCAAATAAAAATTTAATAGAAAGGGATATAAAGGTATTTAATGATCACGGACATACCAAGAGGTCTCCATCAATGTTAACAGATCTTTAATTATTGTAGGAATGATATTAGAAGAGGTACTGGAAGGAAAAGCCCTTCTTTCCCATAATAATACTCAAAGGGTATTTTAGGGAATAAATTATGAGGGTTCCTAGAAAATATTTTCACTTTGAATATTACATAAAACTATCCCGAATATGTTCACCACATGAAAAAACATTTTGAAATTTGTGTTTTTTGGGTAAAATAATTTATTGGTCTTGGACAATATGTTCCTTGGCTTAAAAGATTGTGTCAGACCATTATATTGTGGGATAAACATCCCGACCCCATTTTTACATCATAAAACTATATTTTCCACCCCAGGAAACCTTCTCACGTGATGCATAGAAAATTTATGACATAAATGTGGTGATTTAATTATTTTCCGTTGTCTTAGTCCTTTGAACACTCTGTTAGGGGCCTCCGGTCCACCGAGTCATCACATGAACATTGAATATTTTCCAAGAACATTGTTTCTAAATGCATTAGAACATAGATCCCATTTATAATTTACAATTATCGAAAAGAACCATTTAGAAAATTAAGGGTTCAAACAACCCTGGGAAATTCAAAAAATGATACGATGTGGACCATTTGTGGAGGAAAAAATGTTTTATGGATTTAGATAAAAAATATTTTTTTGAAGTGAATGAGTTTTTATGAAAACTAGTTGGTGTTGGTATTTGAAATGAAATGAAACTTTTTAAGGTTGAATCAATGATTCTTGAATGATGATTGATGAACGTAATGTATGATAAATGACTTGTAACTTGAAGGATTTACATGAACAATATGGTATCCTAGGTACAAAGTTGTGTATTACAAGATAATCATGATAATCATGTATTATCTACAACTAGTAATGTAATGAAAAGTAATATTCCTATAAACTATGATGAGGGAAGGGGGTAATTCACATGGGTGGAATAAAATTATCCATAGGCCTATGATCTATGATGTTTTTCACACCTAGAGTCATATTTAATTGATATGTTTTGGGACTTTTGATTATTGATCAAACTAACCCCTTAGATTATGTAAATGCCCCAACCCCAGTAGTTGACTGTTAGTCGATACTTTTTTACATTCGTGCTTGATATAAGATATTTCATCCAAAGGACTGAATAGTTTTAAAATCTTGGTAAAATTATTAAATACATAAGTCATATATTAAATTATGAAATAATAAATAAAAAATAGTAAAAGTAAAAAATTATACATCCCATAACTCATTCAAAAATTCATTCTTTATATTCTATGGAATGGAAACAAATTAAGAGCAAGATCATATTTCTAAATAAGGGTTACATATAATTGAACCTATAATAATTCAATAGTCTACAATCAATTTGTAAAGGTAAATTACTAAACACAAAATTTTTTTAATAAATAAGATGAGTATTATGATTTAGTAAGGAATAATCAACAGGAAAAGGTAAAAAACAAAAAAACACATTCCATTTAATCAATAACTTAAGCATAAAATACATCCATAGATAATATCACTAGAATAATCTCATAGATAATAATAAATTAATTATCAATTAAGTAAATTATTAATAATGGACTTCATGATCTCAAACATCATGATATTAATATTATCAAAACAATTTCCCAAATTATCTAATCAATTGGTTAGTATACCCAAGATACACATTAAATGCTATATTAAAAATTCACCAATTGAGACTATCGTTGCATCGAGGGGATATATAATTATGGGCCCACCCATCATGTCATATTCAATGAATTCTGTATATATATTGAATTATCAATTTGACTTATATAAAATATTCATTGTAAATAAACATTTGTATTGATTAATGAATATGGATCTATTAATATTTTATCATTAAATCAAATAACATTCAAAATAAAACACCATATATAGATATTATATATGTTGTAGGAAATAATCATACCCATGATACAAATAATATGTATATATAATAAATATACCATGTCCAATGATAAAAAAATTGAATTTTTCATGACAATGTTAATATCTATAGAATTAATCAAAAACCTGAATGTCAATACTTTCTCTACTAAAACTGATCATAAATATTCAAGACAATTAATAGTGATGGTATCATTTGAACATATCCCCAATGGATAATATATAAAATAAACAATTTCATTCATTGATAAATATAAATACCATAAAAATATCATAAAAATATTATTGAGGAAAATACTCTGATCACATTGAAAATAAAATCTAAAAACTAGAAATTTATAGAAAATTTGAGACATAATTTCATCAAAAAGTAACTTTTAAACAAGTAATGGAATATATAATTGACTAATTAGTAATTATGGGGGAATATTATTTTCATACTTAGTATACTAAAGTAATTAATTCTTTCACTTTCATTAAGACAAGTAAAAACGTACAATGTGTGGAAAAAGATAGAAAGATACGTCCTATAAAAATTTTGTAAAAAATCATAAATGTGTAAAAATAACATTAAAATGAATTTATATAATGTTAAAAAACAAATAATATATTTATAAAGCAATTAAATGTAAGAAATATAAATTTGTATCAACAAGAGAAATAATGTTAAAACATTATCAACAATTTTAATTATGGAGATGAAAATTGTACGATATCATGAAAAATCCATTAATACCAATGGGTAATAAATTAAATGGGTTTTTTATCATTTATTAAATAATTATATTCAAAAGAAATTCAACCACAAACAATGTTGAATAAAATTAGACTCTGAAATAAACCCTGATAACAATAATAATACGTTGAAGATAGAATTAATAAAGTCGTATATTATGTATGCCAAATTTAAATCCACATAAAAACTGTAAATAAAACCAAAAGTAATCAAAATTTATTAAACATATAATCTAATGATGTCAAATATATTTAATATGTAATATAACATACTGAACAAAAACTGAGTTATGAAAATCATTACAACTTGGTAACATTAAATTCAATTCTCTGTGGGTGAAATGATTTAAATAAAAACATAAAGTACCATGAAATAATAAGGATTAATGATATTTAATATAAAAGGGGTATTATATACACTATATAAAATTAATTACTGTGTAACATTAATATATTCCTCAAATAATAGAAATTGAGATGAAGTCCCTTACATCACGCTTACCTTTAGTTGGGCCTAATTTATCCCCTATGTATAATTGATTTAATTATGTTATTAATATATAATAGGTCCATATTAATATTTAAAATATCATACATTATCATTTTATATAATAATAAAACACATTAATTAATAATATTTCATTATTACTATTGTTTGAGGTGTTAAAATCTTCATTTTCTCATGTGCGTTTTGTCACAGAACTTATAGTTAGAGAGAATGTGATATAGTTCAGTAATATATATAAAGATATTGAAATTATAACTATAATAATTATTCATTTTATAAATTTTTAAAACTATTCTTGAATGTTGAGCATGGAAAATGATTCGTATTTCATCACAGAGATTGTATGTCGTACATACTCATGAGCAACAATATCATCCTCTTAATTGGTGAAAGGGTAATGAAGTGGAAGATATATTAAATTTACATAATTTATATTAATCCATATGTATCATATATATTCATTATTAATATAATTATGTCTATACATGTTATTCGGTGATTGGAAATAAATTACAACGTTTCAGGTGGTGGTAGTCCTTCATACACATGAGCGATTGATTTATTTCCCATTAGATGAAGGAGGAGATAGATAATTATGATTCCATAATAATATTAACATCTCATTATAGGGGAGATAATGGTTTTATTGTATTATAATTTCTATGATATAATTGATTTTGGTAAAATAAGAAGTAAATAATAAACAGCTTAGTGAAAACAATTAACTTCTCTTAGAAGAACCTCCTTTGGATATCTTATTAAGGACCATAGGATTAGTGTTTTTGGATGCAATAACATATATAATAAGGACGTTGATTTTGGGGAGTCATGTTGAAGGGATTTTAAAGGTATAAATATTGAGTGGTTTAAAGAGGTTAGGGTATGGGTTCCCTCTTATATGTTGGGGATGAGATCCCTTTTAAAAGAGGTAGAGGAAACCTTCTTGGATATTACTTGGAAATTTCACAAATGAAAACAAAATAATAATGTAACTTACAAAAAACATTATTCTAATTGACCTTATATTTTAATTTATTATATTATGAGGTTTAAATGTGACATTAAAATAGGGGTTTTACAAGTTTAATTAGCAAACATACCTTTAGATTTCAGTTTAACCCATGATAAACTCATTTTAACAATAACTGAGGGCATTAATATTTATTTATTTTTACTTTTTATTGAGACCAAAAATTGAGATTAAATTATTTAATAATATTATTTATTATTATTAAAAATAGGGAATAAATTTACTAAATTCAACTAAAAATAGTTAAGAATTTTAATTTTAAATAAATCCACAAAACTTATCGATTTTTTTTCACGGAATGATTTTTTCAAGAATATGATGGTCTTATATAAACAATATTATTTATAATAATCTCAAGATTGATCTAAATTTATATAGTAATATATATAATTTATAAATAAAATTTAAATATTTCCTCACTTTTAGTTAATTTTGTTATTTAAAATGATCAGACTTTAGGAACATAATAATAGTTTTTAGAAAATTGTGTTTAGAAGGAAAAAAATATACTTCTTCCAAAATTAGGTATAATTATATATCAAATAAATTAAATTAAATTAAATTAAATCAAACTGAATTATATGACTGTTACACTTAAACATAATTCAATGGATAATGGGACTCTAAAATTACTTAATTAAATTAAAAGAAATAATAGTATTTGAAAAATCAATATTTTCACTATTTACCGAAACACATGATCCTTTTTATAAAAATCTCAACGAATCACCCTAATATAACATTGATAATATGATTTAAAAAATTATATTATTTTTATAAAATAAAATCTAAAGAATTTGATAAATTATTGATTATTCCAAAACATAAAATGCATTATGAAACTCTATTTGATGATTTTTTATTTTTGAAGGGTATAATGGCTTTATTAGATAATTAAGAACCTACATATAAATATTTAATATAAAAACATTATATATATCTTTATTATGTGGTTGAATTTTTTTTACTAATTATATAGTGAGTAGGTTATAATGATTACATTAAATACTATCATTTTAATAGCATATTGTTGTTCTCATGTAACTCGATGTTGTGTGTTGTATATGTTATCCACCATAATTCTCATTTTTTAAATTATCATGTTATTAAATTATCCACACATTCTATACATTGTGTCCACATAATTTAATCATTAACATGAAAATACAGTGTTTTTTGTTTATAAATATATTTTTTGAAGGAACACATAAAAAAATGGTTAACAATTTTTTTTGTTAAAGTGGGAAAATTAAATATAAAGGTCCAATGGAATAATACATAACTATGATTGAATATAGAATATAATTTTCTAGAAGTGAAAATATGTTCATGGAATAAATGTTTATATTATGATACAGAGTCATAGACTTCACTGATCACATAAAAATTAATGATCAATAAAAATTCAATTTCTACAAATCTATAAATCTTTGATGAGTTAAAAAATAATTGATTTATCAGATTTGAAGGTAACATGATAACATTTTTGTTTCATGATAGTTTTCCCAGTGCTTAGGAATTAATTTACCATCTTGAATATGAATATAAAGAACTAGAAATATTTTATATATTCCAATTTCATAGGAACAATTTATTCAATTGGGTTTTCATTGAGAAATTCCCACTTCATTTCATAATCTATGAAAATAATATAATAGATTATTTTTTTGTCCCTGAAGAACTAAAATTAACATTTAATGGATCATAAGATCTATAAATGATTAACAATTTATTTCTCATATCATTAAATATTATATAAAATTAAAATGGTTTGAAAAATATATGATAACACAAAAATTCATGAACCTTCATATGAATAAATAATAAATTTTACATAAAACGTTCTACCAAAGTTTTGACTTATATTTTTTCAAAAGAAATAATCCTTTACACAAAATAACCTAAATTTATTCAATAGTAAATAACTATCTCACCTAAATGGTAATCTCATACCTTTTAAATTATATCCACAAATATTAAATTTTATTCTTCACATATAATAATTTACATATAACCTAGTGTATATATATACCTCAACCTAAAAAAACGTGTTCCAAACTATTATAAATTTTCTCAAAATCAAAAAATAATTGATCTTGTATTATTTTTCCTAGATTCAAAATTATAAGTTACCATAAAACACATTAATTAATTGTAATTTAAAACTAACTAGTATTTTATATAGGCTAGTGTCCAGAACTACACCCTTGTCACCCTTTTATTGTGGTTTCAAGCCCCAAAGCCTTTCCAGATTTAATATGTTGTCCCCCAACATGTGAGTTATACTTTTTTCTTTAACTATATTTATATAATTACTATAATGTTATAATATTGTGATGACCCATAAGTACTAAAACATTAAAGATAATAAAATCCTTTAAGGTTACCAAAACATTAAATATTATATGAATATTATAAAATGGTACTCTTCCTTAAATGACCTTTTACCTAAAATATATAACACACTAATGGGTTGTATGTCCATAAATTTATCCCAAAATATCCTGAATCCTTTTAAAATACAATCACATGAAACATCAAAATGGGTGTTTGATACATAGAATGTTAAAAGTTTTCTTAATAGCTCCATCCATTTAAAAAATCATAAATTATAGTGAGAGGAAAAATAATATTTGTAAAAAACCATGTAATAATTAATACTAATTCAAATTCATAACATTTAATTTTCAATCAAGGATTCCATAGGATTAACCATGGACTTTAATTTTCATCATTTATATAAATATTTCATGACTTTTTATAATAATCATTTGAATTATCTAAATAATTTCCCTTTGGAGTTTCAAACTAGTGTTGTATGATGTCCCATTTTGAATCACCAGGTGAAGATCCCATCAAATCCAAATGTATGATTTCCATATTTATTACTCTAAGGTAAATCTTCTTCAGAACCATTTCCACTATTAGTTTCCTAAGATAGAAGTATTTCTAGAAAAACCCATGTATTTTCTTACTTAACAAAATAGATTATCATTATTCACATATACTCAAATTTAACAATAGGTTTATGATCCCAAATACATGTTTTCGTAAATCTATTTCTTATGTATTATATTAAACATTTTATGATACCCACTATAAATACCAAAACCCTAGAAACCTAGATTCAACAATTAATTTATTTTAATGGTTTTAAATGTATGTGGATGAATCCCAAATAACATTATAGTTTGAAAGTATTGTTAAACTACATACATAATTGGTCCTTGTAGTAAATTTGAAAACATGAAATATAACATACTGAAAATAAAAAATTATGCATCCTTCAAGTCATTAAAAAATCCTTCTTTGTATCATGTGGAAAGGAAACAAAATAAGGGTGATCTCAAATTCTCAATATGAGTTACATATAATTAATGATATCATTAATCAATAATGAATAATCAATATGTAAAGATAAATAACATAATATTCATTCCATTTAATCAATAAATTGACTATTATTATTAGATAATGAATAATCAAAATTGAAAGGTAAATAACTAAAAACACATTCCATTTAATCAATAAAAATGAGAACAAAATCGATCCATTGATTTAATCAACAAAATAATATCATAGATAATAATTATTAAATTTTAATCGAAGAAAACTTCCAATTTTGAACTTCATGATCTCAGAAATATTGATATTTATACCATCAAGTCCTTTCTCTAAGACAGTTTAATCGATTAGTAGGTATACACTAGAAACCCATTTAATTCTAGCTTACTGATTCAATGCATGAGACTATCGATGCATTGATGGGATATATAAATTTTTTATCATCCTTCACAATATATATGAATAATTTATCATATATTGATAAATTTATTTAACTGATGAACAATATTCCTTATTAAAAAAATATCGGTATTTAGTAAAGAATAATTTTTTTCATGATTTCCCAAGTCAATTATATATCATTAAAAATTTTAAAAACCAAGAATGTATATGATATATTTTTTAGGAAATAATAATACCCATGATACCATTAATATTAATATTTGAGACAAATTTATTGTCCAATGATAATAATAAAGTTAATTGTTTTATAGAATGACTATAGAATCAATCAAGAATGTAAATATCAATACATTCTGTAGTAAAAATAATCACAAACATCCAATTAATGTTATTTGATATTATCATTACAAAATATTATAGGTGTATTATAAATAAAATAAAGGGTTTTTTTTATGAATATAAATATAATAAAAATTACAGTAAAGAATACTTGGGGAAAATACCTTGATGGAATTGATAATAAATTTTAAAAACTATAATTTTATAGATAACTATGAAGAAATTTATCTTAATTGAACCTAGTAAAATTTTAAATGAATCATCAATGAAATAAGTGTTCATGATGGTGTGAAATATTTTTAATTATCAGTGCATTAATGTAACTATTTCTTTCACCTTTTTGTATGAAATGTCAAAAGGTTACTTCTTGAAAAAGAACACAATGATTATTTTTAAATAATTATATATAAATTAAAACATGGTTATAAATTTATTTAATAAATCATTTATATAATATTAAGAACTTTTTTAAAATATTTTTTAGAAAACATGGATATATAAGATAAAATATTTTCAATATAGAAGAGAAATATACATTTCATTTATTTAAAAATATATTATCATACCAATTATGGAAAGAGAAGGAAATTGTAATAGTACATGAAAAAATCATGTGTAACCATATAAGGAAAGAAATTAAAGGTTTTTATTAGACACTGATACAATATTTTCTTTTAAATTAAATTCCAGCATAAAAAATATCAATTAAAATTATATTGTTTAATAATCCCTTAAGAATCATAATACGTTAAACTAGGAAAGAATACAATAAGTGATTGAGTGTGTAAAATGTAAATCCAGATAAAATATTTCATATAAAAACTAAATTAATTATAATTAATTGTATAAATAATCATAAACTATCAAATATAATTAAGAATTATTATAACTCAATGAAAAGAAATTGAGTTATTAAAATCTTTACTACATGGTTACAATAATTTCATATCCCCTTTGGTAAAATAACTCAAAAGAAAACATAAAATACAATATAATTAAAATAAATCATGATATTACAAGTAAAAGGGGATGTATATACACTAAATAAGATAAAATGGTTTAAAACATTAAAATATTCCTTAAATAATGGAAATTGAAATGATGTTCCTTACCTCACAGTCCCCTTTAGTTGAACATGATTTATTCTTTGATATAATTGTTTTATGAATGTTAATAAGTTATAATATTACTATATTTATATTTATAATATTATAATTTATCATTTAATAACATCTTACATCTTTTTAATTTGTAATATTTCATTATGATCATTGTTTTATGTGTTAACTTCCTCATTTTGGCCAACATGTTTTATTAATGAAGTTCTAGTTCAAGTAAATTTGATATAGTTTTATAATCTCTATAATGATATTTGCTTCATAAATATAATATTTATTAATTACATAAATTTTTAAAATATTTATTAAAAATATATACATATAAAATGAATTGCATTTCTTCAAAGAGACTGTATGTCGTACGTATGCCCGAGCAACAATAACATTTCTTTTCTCGCTGAAATGGTAATGAAGTAAATGAAATAATAATTTTAAAAATAATTATAATATCATATTTATTATCTATATATTCCTTATTTTTATATTTATTACTATAAATGTGATTCAATGATGGAAAAAAATTACATCGGTTCGTGATGTGGTAGTTCATCACACACAAAAGTGATGGTCTTATTTCCCATTTGAGAGAGGTGGAGATGGATAATTTTTATGAAATAAACATAAAAAATATCATTATATAGTAGATACTTGTTTTATTATATTTTACATTTTATGACATAATTAATGGTAGAACAATAAAAAGTAAAAAATAACAATCTAGTGAAGATAAAACCTTCTCTTAGAAGAACCTCCATTATATCTCTTATTGAGGACCATATGATTATTATTTTAGGAATACTAGTAACTATAAAATGTGTATAATTATTTCGGTGAGTTTTTTTTGGTAGGGAGAGATATGTAGATATTAAGGTGTGGAAAATTTATCGGAGTGGTGCACTTTTAGTAGTGGGGGAGGGGTACAATCATTGAAATTACAAGGAAATTTACAATGATTATCTAAAACGTTAAATTAATTTTTAATAAAAATGATTTAAAATTACCATATAAAATAATTTGGCATAGTATAAGGTTGAAATATTTCCATTATATTTTATTTTTACTTGTTTAAATTTCAAACATGCCCTTTTATTTTTTTTAACCCCTTGGTAAACCTATGTTAACCTTAACTAGGGTAACTAATTTTTACTATTTTTACTATAAATTATGAATAAAAATTAAGTTATCCTTATTAACTAATATTAATTATTTTTATTAAAATTATTAAATCCATTTTACCAATTTCAACTCACAAAATTTGAAAAATTTCAATAAAAATCACGCCAAAATGTGTTGAAAAAAGGTTTTTCAAAGAATGCATTTTCAAGAAAAAGATGATCTTATATTAACTATAATATTGTAAATCATCATGATGTGGAATTAAATTCATATATTTATATATATAAAACATTAATTTAATTTATATATTTCTGTTTTGGGGTTTATTTTAATTAATTAAAATGGTGGAACATTATTACCTTAAAATGGATTTCAGACAAATACGTTTCGAAGCCAAAAAATAAAATTACACCAAAATTAGATATAAGGATGGTTTAAATAAAATCAATTATATTAATTATAACTAAATTATACATATTTTACTTTAAAATAAAATCAAATTCATGAAGGGGCTTTAAAAATACTTAATTAAATGATAAATAACTATATTTGAAAAATTGTTATTTTCACTATCCACTAAAAAAAGAAAAAAAATTAAAAATTTTAATAATTTTCTATAATGTTATTATGATATGATAATTCAAAATATCAATTTTTAAAAAAAAATATAATTTCTAACAGTGGTATAAATAAATTATAGTGCTCAAACAGAAAATTAAAAATAAAACCACCATTAATGAAAATGTATTCTTGATTCATAGAATGATTTTATTAACAATTTTGGAATTATTTATTATTTTATTATATATAATATATATATATATATATATTCATAATGTGTCTAATGAAGATCATTCCTTCCAACAAAATTGATTTCTTATTCCAGTTATATTAAATAATATTATTATAATAGTATATTACTGTTCACTTAAAATATGTTTTTGTGAGTCGTATATGCAATCAAACATAATGTTATTATTTTAAATTCATGGGGTGATATATATTATAACCATGGTAATAAGAATGAAAATAGTTTTAATTAATTTATTCATACCAGTGTTTTTGAAATGATTTATTCATGCCTTTTTTATAGAAATTATTATCCATTCCTTTTTTGAATGAAATGCTTATTTGTATAAGTGTTAAAACGTCCCATTGAAATTATTTGAAAATAAAAATTTAAATTGAATTATAAAAACATTACCATGAAATTTTATATTTATAATTTATTATATTGGGTTAATTTGGCATGTAAGTCTTAATAAATTATTGATCAGATCTCATTGGGCTTGTTTTCATCAGACCCTACTTAAGCATTTGGGCAAACGTAGACATTATTTTTCTCGGTTTAGGAAATTGTATATAATGTATTACAGGTAGTGGGTGTTATTGATAGATGTTTCTTGCGTGTTGGTGGTGAATGGTTAAGTATTTAATCCATCTGTTACAAGGATATTCCAGTGATGATGTCGATGATTATTTTTGATGTGTTTTGGTATGTTGCGTATTTCCTATTTTGTACTTCTATAACTATTGTTCTTTTCTATTGAAAATTGAAATAGAGTACTACATATTTGTAGATTAATTCACATATTTTATTTTTATCTGATTATCCTTTAGTGAAAACATTCCCCTTGATCACTTATTGATGGCCATGAACTGGATGCCACCTCATGGGGATCCAGAATGTCCTTAGGTCCAGGTCTGGTTTTTTATGGATTATAGTTTAGTAGATTATCTGAGAACATTCATGATAAATTTTTAATAGAATATAGTTCTATTATATTATGTTGGTAAAATGATTGGTATTTTTTAGCATACAAGAGATTGAATTGATTGGACATTAGGGGTAAGTTATGAGCCTGTTCCTGGATAACATTCGTGGTGACGATCCTTATGTTTTCATGGATGTTTTGCAAAGATACTTTGAAATTTTTTTAATATGATTATAATATTTTCGAAAACATTTGTATAATATTTTTATTCCATAGGTGGTAATTTTCTGATAGAGTTAATGTTATTGTCTCTCACTACAGATGTTTCCTTATTTTCGATTCATGTTGTGTAGCACTAATCCCAAAATAAGATATCTAATCAGGATTCGGGGGGGGGGGGATTATTATGAACAACATAAATTTACCTCTCTAGTTGATGAGAAACCCATAGCGATGGATGTTCCAGTGATCCATGCTCTATGGAAAAGGTCCAGACCTTTCAATGCTCAAGAAGTTTGGGTAGAACCTTAGAGGGGTTGTATGAGAGATTAGTCTCAAAAGCTTCTTCATTACAAACCATCATATTTTAAGAGAATGAGTGGTTCTCAGAAATAAAAGGATTATTTTGGATTAATTTTATTACTCAATACGTTCTTATAGTTTCCAAATTCTATTAATGTGAAGTGTGTTATATTCAAGCATTAAGGTCATAGTAGGAGAGAGTGGTATGAAATAGTTATGTAAAAGTGGAATTAAGAATTATAGTAGAAATACTTGATTAATCTTTTTATGGGGTAATTATATCGAGATTTGATGGAATTTGATAATTCCATTGAATTTCTTGAACATCGCCAAGTTGATTATTTGTTGACTTAGCAGACTAATCATTTTACCAAACCTTTTCATTTTTCACCAGAGGTGGTGTCGAATGAAAAGATAATGGTCTCTAGGTTTCTGATGGGTACTAAAATGGACATCCAATATTATATTTTTATGCTGAAGCATATCTCATATACTATTCTTATAGAGAGAGATACTATTTTCGAAATAGGTATGGATGGTAATTTAGTGTTAACTGGTATTCCTCCTACTCTTAGTGGCTACATTAGTGGTTCCATTAAGGGATAGAGATAGAAAAAATAGTCTTCTGGTGGAAATAGAGGGGGTGGTCTTCAGAATCGAAAATTCGACAGATCTAATATAACCCTTATTAATGGTATACAATATTATTTTATATATGGAATATCTGAAAACTCATAGAATGATATAATATGGGTTATAATGGTTTTCAGTTCATTTATATGTTCTATCCACTTATAGTGGTTTCCCCATAATAATACCACTCCATGAAGTTGTAATGGATTTAAAATACTGGGAGGATCTTTAGTGCAGTCAGATGATTCATTAACAATGGGTTTGTTAACATAGACATCTTGAATGAATCAACATCACATAGTGGATGAGTCTCTGGTGGGAAATAATGAGGGTCTTAAAATAGTGAGAGGTTCTATCACTATTACATAATCATTAGTTACTGCATTATTTGATACTGATTCCTCTCAATATTTCATTCCATGTCTCAATGTGGACTTTTTGAATCATTATATGAATTTCATGACTTATGGGATGATAATGATTACACATAGTGGGATGAAGAGATAGAAAGGGATTAGCTTCCCATCATGGGATTTATCATTATTAGATATCCAGATCTTTATGTACTTTTTTGATCTTGATATGAATAATTTGGATTCAAATCTCGTAATTGATGGACTCATGGAATATAAAACTCATATTGACTATTATCATTAGCATGAATCCATTACTACCCATTATACAGAGTTCAATGTTTTTCCTAGAGAATAATACACAATGGATAGTCAAACCAAACCCCCACATTTTATTATTGGATGGATAATATCATTTTTAAATTAAACTAGAATATGAAGTCTCTAGTAGTGAATTGGATCTGATAACTGATGAATTTCAGGAACTATTTCAACATGAATTTTTTAGTCTACCACCATATTTAGATGTGGAGTTCTCTATCGAATTAGTGTCAGTTAATTAAAAAATTTTAATTTCCCTCTTAAAACATGGATATTTTTAAATATATGAATTAAAGACTATGTTTGATGACTAAATATCAAAAGGGTTCATTTAACATAGTGTTTTTCATTGGGATTTACAGTTTCCTTTCTCCAAAATGGATTATGGAATGCTTTAATTGTGATTTGATTAATAAAACTAAATTTGGTTATGGTTAAATTGGGTGAAGTGGTTCTAGAAGTTTATTCATTGGACTGGTTACCACAATATTAGGGTCAAGAAGTCTGATATTACAAAATCCACTTTTAGAATAATGTATATAAAATATGACTATATTGTTAATTCATTTCAGCCTAACCAATGACCCAACCATATTTATGTCACCTATGAATAGTATTTTCTACCAATATCTTGAATATTTTATAGTGGTATCTCTGGATAGAATATTTTAATATTCAAATACTGAGGATGGTCATGTGCTTAATTATAGAGATGTTTTGAGTATCTATAATAATCACAAACTTTTTTTTCAAGACCTCTAAATAAAAATATTCAATTTTTTATGTGATTTTCTTTGTTCAAGTGGTATCAATGTATGTAATCATATTTGATCATGAAAATTTTAAATAATTCATGTTATGGGAGGAACCATGAAATCTCTTTGAGATTCAAAGATTCTTGGTCTTAGTATGAAATTATCCTTTGTCTGGAAAATATTTATACATGATTCCTTCTCCATTATCTTCTCTAAATTGTTATGGAGTAATGATAAGTTGGGATTAAAAATATCATGATTCCTCTTATGAGTATAAATTTAAATTTATATTTTATCCAGTGTTGAATATTCCATAGGATGGGTAGTGATACAAGGTCTTTTGTTATGACTCAGTTTTAGGTTTGGTATAAATTCTCATACAAGGTAATCATGTGCGGGATTACAGGTCTTGTTAGCTTTTCACACATGATAATTAGTATCCAACACTCAACCTGGAACTTGTACCCACAATGAAAACACATAAGAGTTGGAAACACTAATTATTCAAAGGTAATAATAACATTACCTCTAATCATTAGACCATAATTTATATTTCTCATGAAATATTTTAATCAATTATATATGATATGGGTGGACTACCTGTAGTCTTTAAAATTTGAAAGTTCATTGAACACCTATAATGGTTGAAATTGTAACTGATTCTCTACTCAATAATATACCATCCTAGACTATAGAGGAATCATTAAAGGAGTTGAATGTCATGGATGTATTTTTTCCCATGCATTTTGGAATCTCATATTGTAGGACCAAAGCTATTCTGGTTAGTTTTCAATTGAAATACTATCTTATTGAGTATATTTTCTAAGAGAATAACCTTGTTGATGAGTTATAAAGTATCGATAGATCTTAATGTTGTGGAGAGACCACAATTTAATAGTATCTATCTTTAAAAAGATTTATCTTATTCAAGAAAACTTATGTCCTTTTTCACAATTGAGAATGGAAATATCGGAGGATTATCATAATTCCCAATGGGTAGTTCACCCAGTCCTAAACAAAATATTGGATATGAGTCATTAATTCTCATGGAAATTTATTAAATGGTACATCTCTAATTTTTTTTCATGTTGTTATGAATATCAACAGAAAAATACTGAGCATCATAAGCCTTAAAGTTTTATTAAAGACGTTATCATTCCTAATTGAAAATGTGATGATATATAGATATTTTTAATGGTTTCATTATTGTGTTCTCATCAAGGAAATAATGTTATTTGATATTTTCTTGATCAATTGTCCAAATAATCTCACATTATCTTTATCTATGATACCACCATTGTTGAGGATCTAGAGAGTATGATTATATAATATTTTTTCAGATTGCATGAAGTCCTGTCTACAATTATTTCTAATAGTAAACTTGGTTCACATCAAATTTTTTGAGATGCCTCATGGGACAAGGAGATCAATGATCAAGAAGGGCTTAGTGTTCCATCCTCATATTAATAGTTATACATAACAATCTATACATATTCTCTAAGACATGCATCAAACATATTTGCTTTACTTTAAAGGAGAATCAAAATTCTATTTAGGTTTTGTTGAGTTTTCCTATAAAAATATATACGTTTTACATTAAAATTGAATTCTTTGATGAATTTTAAGATTGGAATTGTAAATCATAAATTAGTTGGTTATAGAATAGTGATTAATACATTGTGGGACTTGTTTTGGTACATGAGATGAAAAAAATGGTCCATATGATTCATCAAAGACTAGTGATAGTTTGGTGTAGATAAGAATATTATTTATGTTTTAATCATTGTTTTTTGGAGTTATCTTTTGGTTACCATGTTTTCATGAGGGTCACACATCGAATGGGTCTCTGATAACTCATAAATAAATTACCATGTTATCGAGATAATTGAGGCTATTTGAGGTTGTTGAAAGGATTGGGAATGCAGTGTACAATGTTTAAATTCAAACTCAAATAACATCAATCTTTCAAAGGTTTAACATGTCATTAGATTATAAATATCCTTCATTCACATCACATGTTTTGATTGTGGATTAAATTGATGTGGAACCTTATATGATCCTGACTAGGAAACTAGTTATGATTATTTATTCATAGTTAAAGGTTATTTGTTGGATGTATATACATTTGGTTTTGATTCTTTAGAGACACAGATAAGATTCTAATGAAAATTGGGAGTGGGGATCTCTGAGGAAAGAATAGTGACCACATATATTTATGGGAAAATATTATTAATAAGGATTTATTTGACCAATATGTTCTATAATAGAATGGTTATTAGATTATAGATTGAGGGATGCTACCTTTTAATTTTTGGGGCAGTTTTTCAGGGGTTGAGATGTGTATGGTAGTTCCCTAGGCATATAAAGTTGGGTTTTTACATTTTACAGTGAAAAATTGGTTGAAACATACCCTACTGTATGTTTTTTTCACCTGGGTATCTCCAAGGTGAAATAGGGTCTTCTAAAATAGCCAACACTGGGCATGGTCCCAGGTGTGGTTAGGGTTTTGTCGTGATTTCCACTAATCCCAACAAGGCCCCACCAGGGTGTAGTGGATGTCATAGCCATTCCAAAAATTGTCTATAATTTTCAATAAGTTTGTGTATGAGTTTGTGTAGAAGGCAGGTTTGATATTTAAAATTACCAAACCAGAAGGTGAATTTCATGGATGGTTAATCCAGCTAGGTTTAACTTTAATGAATTTTTTCAATGTGTATTGTAACATAATTTTTCTCTATTAAACTAAATTCTCTCATAACATTATAATATATGTTGTATTAAATGTTTATTGAGGGGTTTTTGTGTTCCAAAATCAATTATATGTGATATTGGATCGATTCATGTTCTTATTTTATAGGTGATATATCAAAGAGAATTAGAGGTGTCATTTACATGATTGTTGTGTTGTAGTTATTTTGGATCGTCATTTCTCACTGGTTATGGATCCCTAATTGGTTGTTTGAAAATATCGTTATTGAGGTTTGTGGTGTCATAATTAAATCCATGTTAATTAAAATATTTTTTTTCTCCATTTGAAATTGATATCTAACTATTTTTAAAAGAATGATTTGAGATTATAGATAATTATTTCATTTGGCTTGGTTTGTGGTTAAGCCTATATGGTTATGGATTTCCATGAAAAAGTGTCAATTTATGAAACATGATTTAAAATTGAAATGATTTATTCAATTGATGAATTTGATGATGATTATTGATAAATGAAGGCATGTAATTTTTTTTAGATTTTGAATCAAAAGAATTGATTGAAAGGCCTCTATTGTAATGAAATAAATTCCATGTCATTTTTTAAAATGAAAAGGATTATTTTAAAAATGAATTACTGATTATATAAGGATTATTGATAAAATTTATTTTAGATGAATGATTTTAATCTTCAATTATTAATTTTATGCACATCAGTGCCCAGGTAGTTGGGTAATAAGACACATATAATCATGATATTCTTAATTTTTCCCTACCTAAAAACAATTTGGTGATAATGAAAATACTAATCCATGAGGAGGGATGGGAGTTTGTTCGTTAGTGTAGACTCATATCCCTTATAGGTATGATGTTTTGGGATTTTTTCACACATAAATCCATATTTCACTGAGATGTATGTGAATCCATATGAATTTATCGAACATACACCGAGGAATATAACCATGGTGGTATGACTGAAAATGATTGTAAATGATTCCTACTATTCAATGTTTAGATAATAATTTTTTTTTATTCCTATTTTTTATAAAAATAATTATTCATGCCTGTCATGATGGAAATGATTTTCTATACAAATTTTAATACATTCCTTTAAATTTAGTTAAAAAGTATAGTTAATTTTTAATTTTGATAATATTTTCATGGAAGGATTTATATAAAATTTAGGAATATATGTAGTATTTAATATTTACCACATATGAAATTATTTTTCAAATACTACTAGGATAGTGTTTCTCACATCCTATTCATAACTTTGGGGATATATAATTTCTTTTTCCATGTCTAGGAAAAGGTAATCGCCACATAGAGGATGTCAATGTTCATTATAGTGGGTCCTTGGGAGTTGGTTGTTTCAAATGGATTATATGATACATCTATTTCAAGAATATATAAGTAATGATGTTGATATTTATAATTAATATTTTTGGGTTTTTTATTTTATTTTAGGGTTTTTACATGTCTAACTTGTGATGTTTTTCTCTTTCTTAACATTTTGGAATACATATAATTTATGCATTATTTCTACTATTTAATTTTTATTTCATTATACTTATAGATAAATCATTCCCCTAAACCATTTATTGGTTTCAAGGCACTAGTCTCTAGCCTGGTGGCTATCGGGAAACCCCTTTGGGCCAAGTAAGGTTTGGTCCATATTTTGGTTTTGCAGATTATCTGTACCAATTCATGACAGGTGTGATATCTATCAAAAATACTCATATATCAATATGAACATGTCCACCATAGGATATATCATATAAATCATATTTATAAAAATATGATCACTATTTATATGACATTGAGTGACCAATTGATGTGGAACACATCAATCTAGTAAAGAAAACTCATCTTTTCTTTTTATTTCTTCTAAAAACCAACTTTAACGATGAATACATCACATATTATTAATATCACAAAGGTGTATATCAAATTACCCACATTTTATTAGTTCAACACACCATATGTGAATATTCTAATAATAGAAAAATATTTAATTAGTCTAATTAAATCAAGGCCCATATTTCTTTACATTCCATAAAAGTGGACAAATATCATCTTGGTTGTGCTCCGACTGATGACATGATCAGCAATATACTCAATCAGTTTTGTACTTGTTATGTTTTTTTCAAACATTTATAATAATTTTATTAATGTATAAAGGTTCTAGTTATAGGTATATTTCTAAACATAGGTAATATGGATTGATAATAAGCATACACACATAAGTATTTCAATGATTGCATAACATCCCATGAGATATACTTTATCGGGTGATTCCAGGTAATATGTAACTTCTTATCACCTCATGAATCCATTATTCATATATAAAACCACATGAATATAGTAAAATATTCTATTAAACGTGCACTCATATGTATATCAATGTTTTTATAACATCCTGTGAGATATACATTATCGGGCCAGGCTAATTAATATGTACCTGCTTCTTACCTCATGAATCCATTATTCATATATAAACCATTGGAATTGAGAACAAGATTATTTTAAATTTTTAATTTTGATATCATTATAACCCATAAAAATCCATTAGGATGATTAGTTAGGGATAATTAAAAGTTATATTTTTAGGGGACAATTATCATTAATTTTCATGGAATGTATATATATACTTATAGTTATTCCAACTACATGATATAATTATTAGATATATATTTTCCTAAATATGATACAGTTTGTATAATTATAACTAATTTATGAATATGTAAAAACCAAAAATATATTCTAATCTATAATATCATATATTAAATAATTCCATATTATCCTTATGTGTGGTGCACCATTCTAGGGTTTTGTTAAAATGTTACATCATATGTAATTTATATCGCATATCGATGTGGAAATCTGATAAAACCCTCAAACGAAATCATTCTGGAGTAACATATATTAAGAATTTAATTTTGAATAATAGTGAGATTTAGTAATTATAATCCTAACAATCAACACTTTGAACATATTCAAAACTCATTAAATACACCACATCAGATGTCACGATGATAACATTTGTTATATACTCATAACTCATTCTAAGTTCCTCATCATCTCTCATAAATCATACTATAGAATTAAATAAATGAAAATAATTTTGTATCAAAATAACTATCAAATTTTATTCAAATATATATCATTCAAAAACTCCTACCAAGTTAAAAATTAGATCTAGAATATTTATCTTATGATTATTTTATATATGCTTGAAACATCCAAGTTATCAATGAATCAACTCATTTTCAACAATACTGGAATGAAAACATCATGATTTGATTCATTATTACATTTTAACATTTTTTTAATCAATTGTTTTTCTAAAATATAAAATTGATATCATATATTTTTAATAATTTTAAATATTATTTTATTAATATTTTAGTAGAAATTTTTCTAGGATTATTATAACTCAATAGGAAACTATTATAAATCCATAATTTGGAATTATTAAAACTTTCTTCTTCTTAATTTTACCTCTAGTTTTAATTTACCTTTGAATGTTTTTATTAAACATTATTATACATAAAAACTAACTTTTCATCTTCAGGTGTGGACTATACCCATTTATACTATCTACACAATACTAGAACCCATATATTATTTTCCTAGTTTATCTATTCCCATTTCCTTGAGAATATTCTGTAAAAGTTTCACTAATAAATTCATATGGTTGGAAATAGTACATTGATTACATTATAATGGATTATTTAATAGTAATAAGCCTCAATGAAACAACAAGTTTCACTATGTCATTGGTATATCTAATAATATTTAAATTTTTAGTAGGGACAAAAATTAAATTTGTTAATTTTCATTTAATGCCTTTTAAAATCATAAATTAATATTTAAACTCTTATATAAACGTAGGGATTCAATAATTAAATAACCTTCAATATAAGGTTCATTAAGATTTTATTTAATTGACACAAAATTTTCTTATAGAAATATTCATTAAATGATTATTCTTAAGAGTTTCTTACTTTAATATTATCTTCGTATATATTAATATCATGGTTTATCTTAATGAGTATGAAGAATATATCTACGAAAAATTATTTTTTTGGATGAGTATCATGATTTATAAATATTTAATAATTTCTTTTCTTAAATTTTCTCCCACTCAAATCATATACTCTTTATAAAACTCATATCAATTAGTATGACAAGATCTATATTTCGCCGTGAATTGCACAACTATTATCATGTAAATAAGGCAATATTATTTAGTTAAGTTATCTTATTAATCATAGTAGTTGTTACTATTGGATAATTGATTTTATAACTCATTATCCAATCTATTATATGGATAAATGCAACTTTGTTCCTCAGTTATCCTAACATTTAGTATTCTCAAACATATGTAGCCTAAATGTAAGGAATAAGATAGTCAAGGGAAATCAAGGGATAATCATATTGAACACAACCTATCCCAAAAAATAACCTCAAGATACATTGATATTTAGTTCCTTACATAAGATAATCCATGAAAACATTTTCTAAGATTGAAAATACTCTGTTGAAGGATCGAGGTCTTTAAATGTAACACATCAGAAGGAATCTACCACATATCATTTTAAGGGGATTTAATCTCACTATATTAATTAATTTTTTAAATTTTCTTAAGGAGATATTCTAATGATTTAGTTTTTTGGAATCCAAATTTCATCCACAGAATTAATGTGTTCAAAACAGGTTATTCTGTAACTCATTACACAACCCATGAGTTTGTGTTACTCACCCAAAAAAATATATTCATATTCATATATATCGTTATGAATCATATTCATAAGTTATGTGAAATTTTCATCTATAGAAATATAGTCATATGTGATTAAAAATATCCACATGTGTAAGCCTACAATGATAGATAAAAGACCCCATTCCTCTTTATAGACAAGGAATCACCTCTAGGTTGTTAGTTAGTCTGAACACAATTTCCTCTACCTGGGGATTCGTTGCGTAATATATAATTCTATCCATGATATAGATATGACCCTATATGAACAAATTTTATTTGAAAATTATTTTTAATCTCAAAAATTAAATTACAAACTAATGAAAAGGTAGATAAAAACAAAATTTATCATAAAACCTAGTTTATAAATGTAGAGATTTATCAATTAGAAAAAACTTTAATATTTAAAAAACCATATCAAACATTAACTTTTTCATAAAAAATAACTAAACATTAATATTTTAAGGAACAAGCATTAACTAAATGAATATATAAAATATTTAAATATGATTTAGACATTTATGAACATTTCCTAAATAAATAATAACTATATACATTTTATAAATTAGGTAAACATTATGAACATTCAATAATCTAGAATATAGAAACATTATATTTATTACGTTATGATGTCATTCATATTTTGTATTATATGGAAGATATATGATATATCATGTGTCATAAAAAATTTATAATTCAATCATTATTTTATTATTTTTAATATAATATAAATATAATAAGTTTTATATTATTTAATCCTTGAATCAGTTTTTTAATTTTGTTTAAATAATATAAAAATAAGGAAATTTTTTTAATCAGTTTAATATTTAATATCATAAATATTTCATAATAAAAATATAGATAATTTTATGTCGTGAACTTATTTTTGTAATTTATAAACAATTTATACATTTTTAATAATTTCTAAATAAACACTTTATATAAAGATCATAAATTATGCCATATAATCATTGATAATGTATTTTAATACTAACCATTAGTATTTTTTGAATAAAAGAATCCATAATAATTTTTTTTGTTACAAATAATGTATAAATAGTTAATTTATAAACTATTTAAAAATTAAAAATTTTCAAAAATTCCTTTTAAAATGATTTGTAAAAAAATTAAACAATTTAAATCAATGTATATTTATTAATAATTTTAAAATGATTTGGTTTACCCTTTTATTTAATCTATATTCTATGTGAGGGTATGATCCCCCAACCATTACCCAAACTATGTATGTAATGGCATATTTCCATGACCATTACATAGAGCATAATGTGTAAAGTTACACCTGATATAATCTATACCTAAAACCCTCTTCGTATTGACAAGTAGACTTTTATGTTGATGTGAAATCATCAAGTAAAGGTATTAATGAATCTACCTTCCTATAAACACATTTATGTAATGGTAATTTAAAAATTTCCTTTATATAAACCCTTCATGTAATGGTAAAACATAAACTACCTTTATGTGATCCATTCACATAATCATAAATCTCATATTAACTTAAAATACCTTATATAATGGTCCTACAACTATTTTATGAAATATTGAAACTTTTTATTCTCCAAAAATAGAATTTTTATACATGATGAATTCCTAAATAAACATTATTTAATACCATTGTTGTTTTTGTTTCATCATATCATGATAAATGTAATTAAAAAATAACCAATCATCAATCATAATTTTTTTTAAGAAATTAGTGTTAATATTTTAGAAAAACATGTCTAAATAGTGTTCTTGAAAATAACATATTGTAGTTGATTCTATCATATATTCTTATTAAATACGCATTTGAGAGATCATAAGGTGTGATCAATATTAAAACCCTACCACTGAGACATTACACTGAGTGATGGATCTCAGTCTATAATCGAAGAACTCTCATATGTGTGAAGGAGTGTCAGTGCCTTTACTGAAGGTGATTAAGAAGTTACATTAAGGAATAGAGTTATATTAGAATTCCATGAAACTTATTATCATTGGTAAATTGAACAAATGTGATCTACACCTACTCCCAATCGAAGAAACCTATTCCCATTAAATAGGAAAAGTATATTGTTCCTACTTCATTATGAATCTAATGGTTGCTGATTTTTGGGTGTAATCCATTGAACTAGTTTCAATGAATAAATAAAATATTAATATGACCCAATCATTGGTTTTTAAACTAATTAAACTTTTTGGGATACATTTTACATTCGTTTCATCATGTAAAACTATTAAATTCACATCTCATGAACATTTAATAAAAAATATATATATATATATATTTAATTATACATGAATCATATTCATGATAATATACATACATCATAATCTTGTATTTAATGTGAACATTATATACAATATCAAGTCATATATATATACACCCACATCTTTCATCATAGATACGTTTAAATTCATATTATGCATGTACATTTATTAAAAAAAAATTGTATAGGGGAATGAGAATGTGAAGACTGTGAATGGGAGGGGGAATAATTCTATATAAAATGAGATTGGGGAGGATAAGGGAGATATTTTTTCGATATGGGGAAATCCATGCGATAAACCAGATAAAGAATGAAGGGGAAGATGTAAATAAATTGGAATGCACTGATGAAATAGGTTTTAATTAGCATAAGACTTTTTAAATTAGGTATAATATTTATTATAAATCCAGCTATTAACAAATATCTACTAATAAATCATTACACTTAATTTACTTTCAATCACTACTAATAGATGAGTAGAAAACATGTGATTTTTAATTAGTGGTGATTTTTAAAATCAAAGAATACTAAACCATAACAATAGTTTCTCTTATTGTGTGGCACATCATGCTTTACAAAATAGTATCCATAGGGATATAAAAATACTCCTAGAATGGGATGATAGTTGGTGTGGTGATATCATGATTCAATTGTGAGTCATCCCCAACAAAAGAACTCTTATTTCTTATCCCCTTATAGTCAAGGTGCTAGTATGTCATGTGTATGGGAGGATCCTATTAGTATGATGAATATTTCATGTCATCCTAAGGATATATAAGGGAAAGAAGATGTCATTTGGATACCCTCAGTTGTCCCACTGAAACTCCGAAAAGGTAATTGGGATGTAGTAGTGTCCTATATATTTAATGTTATGCTTTATTTTTAGGTTCTTCATTTTGGTTTTGGTTTTCTGTTTCAAACGTAGGGAGTTTATTTTTATTTATGATTTTTTTCTATGTTTTACATTATTTTGTTTTTTAATTAATGCATAAATAACCTTCATTGTAATGGGAGATGCCATTATAACTACCCCGTGACCCAATTAAATTATTCAATGTATTCCAAAATATCACTTACATATAGTTGGTGTTGGGGCTTTTGAAATTTCTTACCAGAGAGGAGAAGTTTTAAATGCTTACATACATACATGGAAAAAAACCCCAAATTTCTACTAATATTATTTTGTACTATAAATCAGACTCAATGATTTCCAATGTAATCACTCATTTTAAAGTCACCTCATATTACCTTAATGAAATATCTACCAGTTCTTCTATAATATATATAAATATCTAGTCCACTAGAACCTCAATGAAGGTAATAGAAATTAATTATTGTGGAATATTGTCAAGGTAAAATTAAAAACCTTGATCCCATCAATATTAAATAGGGGAAATATGTATGATGGAAGAATATTTTCACTTATTCTATTTACCAAAATCAATGAACTCATTATTATAATTCAATATGGTTCCATCTGATGAAAGGGGATGTAGGGAGCTGGCTCTTTTTATTAATCTAGAAGATTGATATCATTGGATAAGATTATGAAGGAGGTAATTTGATCTATGCATTCCTCCATCATCACCCATAAAAAATTCTACCTCTTCCTCCCTCTAATTTTAAAATTCAACTATCCATCTAAGACATTTCATTATTTAGGAATTTCATTTCTTCATTCCCCATGTATAGAATCACCTCATATCTTCCCATTCATCAATACTCGATGCTTATCCCTCATTTTGCATCCACTACATTTCGTTCCATTATGTTGTTCTATATTATCCATATAGTAATTTTAGTTACATCACCATTTTAAATATTATATGCGGTCAATCTATGTACAATAGGGGATCTTATTTCTCCCTATGATTTTGTTTATTTCCAGTATGCTTAGCTGGTCTAGGAAAACAGTGTATAAAGGGGTTAGATGGTATTTATAGTAAAACCCAAAACATTCATATAACATATAGTGTTGGGAAATTAATTCATGATACTCAATTTCTATGGTGCCTAAATTTATGTAATCTGCACACAACCCCAAAGGAGATCCATGTTTTAATAATTTCAACATTCACAAGAATCTACTAGATTACTTCGAATCACATACCATTTCATGAAACACACAATGACATTCATGAAACCGCCAAACATGTAAAAATGTATTATAATTTAATGAATATACGACCTTTCAACCAGATATAACATTGCACAACATATATAATATGACTCTTTAAAATTTTAAAACTACTTTGAAACAATGTAATTTAAAAAAATGTTATTCCACTTTCGGTCGTCCATTTACCATGATCTATCACCCATAGTATTCAAACTCATTAATCATCTTTAAAATGGATTAACAATGAACACAATAACAAAAATAATGATCATGATACCTTGATCCCAACAATAATTAATATAGTAAACAGAGTAAGATATTATATCAATTTGTTATAAATATTTTTATATATAATCATTATCATATATCCAATTATGTAATAATAATTATTATTATAATATGATAGTAATATTTATAATGATAATAAAGTATTATGTTAAATAATAAAAAAGAATAACATAATTTCAAGTTATTCATCTTCCTTTCATAGTAAATTATTACATAATAATATAGTTCAATTATTTTTATTTCAATGAAAAAAAGATGAAAATTGGGTTATTGTAATATTCATGAGGATTGAAAAATGATCCTTATTGAGAAAATATCCACAAAAAAGTATCATCATTATATAAAAAAGAATATAAAAAGAAAACAATAGATGTTGGGGTATGGGCATATGGAAGGAATGAGTGATGGATAAACCTTAATTAGTATTTCCTTCTTCCCTCCTTCATTATGATAAATACTTTTCATTATTACATTATAAGAGGCACAAATTAAGTAGACATAGATTCATGATTCAATAAAATGACTAGAAGAGGCATTATATTGAAGTAAATAATCACAAGGGGTTTTTCCTATTTCTAATCATTCTTGTGGAAAGGTATTTTAGGAAACCAGTACATGACATATATTTACATACCTAAGAATTAATTTGTCTCCCCTGCCTAACCTGAACCATTCCATAATTCAATTGAGTTGGAACATCTAACATGGTGACAAAATTGGGAAGCTAATATTGTTTTCAATACAATTTGGGAAAATATATAGGGATCATCGTATTATATGATTAAACAATCCAACTACTAATTTTGAAAACGTTATTATAGAGTAAATGAAGGAATATCATAAAAATATCATCACATTGGTATCCAATAATAACATGAAATTTTAAAAATACATTAGGAATGAGTATATTAGGAAACACAGTTTATTGAATCAATAAAAAATTGTGAGAAAACCACAATAAAACAAGTGGAAAAAAATAAAACTATTAATAACAGGTAAAGGAAAAAATGTTGGTAACAAAAAGGTATTATAGAAAAATCTTAGGTTGTTTTTATTATATCAGTGGTTTCTATAAAAAATATTCATTTTTTAGAACCTGTGAAGATAATAATACCTATAAGAGGTTCTAAAAAAACCAACTAAAAAATACATCTAGGTATTCTATTATATACTATATCATGAAAAAAGAAATCAAATGATGTAAATTTGGGATAAAGGTTGGTGATGTTATTTTTCTTGGTTACTCATTCTAAATTATAGTTTGTTAGTGTTTCAATAAATTCCTTATTAAAATTATTGAATGTTTATATGTTACTTTTATAAATGAAGAACATTTTACTCATTCAAAATTTGAAAAAAAAAATCATTAAGTGTGTGATGGATAAGACTCTTTTGGATATTTCAGAGGACATGATTGATTCCATTGAGGTTGATTTAGATGTTGAGGTTGAAGAAACTACTCTTTCAATACCAATATTTTCAAAAAAAACCATGATTGTAAGACATAATTAGGGATGAAAGATTTTTTTGTGACATTACAGTAGCAATAAAAATAATTATGGAGACATTTTTGAAAATCCTATCCAAAAAAACACAAAATGGATGTTCATTCACTATAACCACAATAGTGGAAATAACCACTAGTAAGAACTATCCAAACATTAGTGTACTAAAACATTCAAGAAACTCTTTACAAAAAAACCACACAAAGTTAAACTTAATCGAAAATTTAACTGCTAAATTATACAAAATTATAATGATAAAAAGATATGGCATTCTTTAAAAGGAACAATAAGGTTTTATGTGTATTATAATTTCTGCATATTCATACAGGAGAAAATAATTCAGTATTCTTTTTATCAAAAGTACAATGGTTTATAATCACTTGGACATGTAAAAAACATAGATCACTAAACTAAATGATCATATTATGGAATAACATGTTGTCCCTCTCATCATTATAGTTGTTTCCAACTAGTTAAATGATTGCACAGACCTCTTTCTTTCAAGCGGATCCATCTGCTTCACTAGAGAAAAACATATTCCATTTAACATTCCCTAGTTGGTATCCTAATCACATATATATAACAAATGATCTAACTCCACATTCCTTTTTTGTAAAACCTTCATACAATGAGTAAAATATCATTATAAAAATATTCCTATTAAATAACTCCAACACAGCTGATAGTCAAGTTGAATGACCACCTTGTGCTTGAATCAATTGGAAAAAATTAAACATACAAAAAAAATCCAACATTTTTAGAACTGTTATCACTGCACTTATAATACTGAAGAGTCCAATGATGTTTCCCCTCTATAAAACTAAATTAATCAAATGTTAAGGTTTTAAAATCCAATGAATATACCCCTTGAGGTATATATCAATGAATTACATGACATCTTCCAATACTTTATAAAACCTTAAACATTTTTCTTTTATTGATTAGAATGATCCTATTTCCATTTTTACTCTCCCTATTCAAACAAAGGAACAATACTTCCTTAGAAAAACTATAACCAAAATATCAGTGAGAAAATATACTATATATTTTTTTATACTAATCATCATCATCTCCAATTATCAATCCTATAAAATCCTCTAGATAGATTGGTACATAGGTCAACATGTTTTGTACAAGCAAGGAAAATCATATTTTCATCCAAGTGTATTTCACTTTCCTACTGTAGTAAATTAGACCACATTAATAGTTATATCTAAGTTCCTCAATTAGTTATCTAAACCAGACCATTCACTTACTTTCTTTAGTTACAACCACATACTCAACATCCATCGCGGAGAGTACAATCACTAATTGAAACCATTAAATTCAACTGATCACAGTTATATTGAATGTGAAAACATATCTAGTTATGCTCTTTTTTTGGGTCTGAGTCACCCCTAATGTTTGTGTCAATATACCAAAAAAATATATCATCTTATTTGAAACAAAAGTAGTATCACCAATTCCAATGAGGTACCAGGTAATCTACATCAGGGAATACCAATTATCATTCACAAGATTCTCTATATTTATGTTGATCACTCCCAGTGCATTAGACAATTATAGATTATTGCGCTCAATGGGATACATGATACATGCTACAATTGATGCATATGGTTGTCATTCCAATTAGTTTCCCTCTTCCCCCATCTATGGTTCTTCTTCTTTAAAATGATTAATGTGTCTTACAAGAGGATTTGGGAAAAACATACATCTTCTCTAAATGAACCTTTGAATAATCTCCCATAAGAAATCCCTATATGAAAAAACCAAAAGTAATTTCTTCCTATTACATTCAATCCAAATGCATATGTTCTTCATTACGACATCAATATATTAATTTTCTTTCCTTACTTTCATATACTTCTTCTCTATGATTCTTTGAATTTACATACCCACTGGTAGCATATCATCTACTTTTAGTAGAAAAATTATTGTATTCACATTAATATACTCCTTCTAATAATAATAGTCTATTTTTTGTATCCTGCTACTATTTATCTCCCTGGAATATTTGAACTTATAGTTTTAATTCTTTGGAATTTATTTCGAACCATATAATATCCTCTTAATTTTCCTCTTTAGGACATTATTCTGATGACATTTGAATCCAATATGTTTATTAATATTTATTTCTTCCTCCAGATCTCAATGAAGAAAATATAAATATTTTGTCTTTTTCTTCCAAATTTAATCTTCATAAAGTATCCAAAATTTGAATACATTGAATGGAAGTCTTCTATACCCCTGAGATAATAATTCAGAGACGTTTATGTATTCTTTGTAATGAAACCCTCTAATCACCTGCCACTAATTTTACTTTATACTTTCATTATATTCTTTCTTTAACCAAAAAAACCTAATTTTTTTTAAATTGTCTCATTCTAGGTTGAAGTTCCACTATATCTCGGTTGATTTTCAAATGATGATAATTTAAATCATCTTTTAGATCCAATTCCCGCTGATTGAAATCTCAAAGGCTAATTTTTTCTATGTTCTTTGGTTCCATGTCATATATTAAAAAAAATTAATGTCAGGTACCTAAATATATGATATTTTGTAACTATGGTTAACTGTATAATCTTTTTCTTTTCTCTTCTATCACTGAATCATTATCCTACGGAACTCTGAACCAATCTTTTCCAATTATCGACCATCCAGATACATATTCCACTAATTGAACATAAAATCTACTTATTCTTCCCCTTTAATTTTTATTTTTAATTTTCATGCTTCTAATATATTCAGAACAATCCTAATTCTTCTGAATTTGAACTCATATGGAATTCCACTTTTATTAGATTGTATTAAAGTTGATTCTTTTACCATAACTTCGTTCTCCATCTTGTTATAGTCTTTCTTAATAACGTTGTCATTAAAGATAAAATTTATACTTATGATAATTCTACACTTTTTATTATTACAATGTAAAAGATATAACATTTCCATCTTCATAACCACCAACGAAACATGGCTAATATGTAGCTTCTGGATTATATCAATAATTGTTATCCATATAAACATAGCCTAATATTAAAATAATTTTTGGGTGAGATAAATATAGTGACCCATAAATTCTATACTTAGATATTAAAACTTATAAAAAATAGTCATTATAATAACGTAATTATCCACAGCAAAATAAAATAAGACCAATTTATTAAGAAACATTGATACATAAACAAAAGTTGAATAAGGTACTTCCATCATCCCCCCTATGTTATTCATAACTATAACCATTCATATAAATATCATACAAAATACCATTATTCATAACATGGGGAAAGAAAACATAAGAATGGTGATATCTGATTCTTGGTAAGGGTAAAAAAGGGAGATATCAATTTCCACTTAAAGATAATATAGGAATTAGAGTATGAGAACAAGAGTGTAAAATTTTAAAACCATATATTTAATATCATAAAAAATAATCTTGAATCATGGAATAAATATTGGTAGTTCATAAGACATGAATCACAAATTTATTGAAAAACATGATACATGATAAAATAAAACTACCATAAAAACTATTTATATGGAAGACACATAATAATATATAATATTTTTATTTGTATTCAATTATTACATCTAATACTACTATATTTCATTTGATTCACTCTCAAAACCATCATTGTATTCAATTTTCACTCCCAATACTATCATAGTCGACAAAGTCCCTTATTGGACAAGATTCAGTCCCAATTACAGTCATGTTTATATCCAGAGATATCCATATTTACCAAATCCAGTGGTGGGATATATAATTCTCAGTTCACCATTCACATAATGAAATAATACATATGAGTTCCATAAAATCATAAAACACTCATCCTATCATCATAAAATTACTCGTGTAAATAAATTGGGTCTCATAAATATATATTCATCATTGTCATAAACTATATAGAGAAAAAATATAGATCGTATAACTAAATCATATCACCAAAAAATTTAAAGAAACATCCTAGGATTTAATCTATGATGGAATGTTATTTTAAAAGATCAACTATGATATTTCATAAGGAAAATAATGTAATTACATTGAATCCACTTATTTAAAAATTTACCGAATATTTAAGAAAAATATTTCATTGAAAATAAAAATGGAAATTTTTAAATAAATCATCATATCATTTAGTGTTCATAAAAGAGTGAAATTCATTTAATTCATTATATTTTGAAACAAAGATTCATTTATCATTTTTAATAAAAATTCAAATGTACCAAATTCAAAAAAATGAAGATGATTAAATTCAATACATTGTGTGAAAGGTGAAAATGATTAAAAATGAATTTAAGAAATAATTATATAACAGTAAAAACATATTCTAGAAAATAATTTATAAAAAATTGATATGGAATATAAGTTATTTTCATTCTAAGAGATAAATAATGTTGATTTTAAATAAAAACATTCCTTGAATATATTAAGTAAATAAATATATGAAAATTAAAGGAAAGAATTTATTATTCAAAAATTACAAGGGTATAAAAAATTTATTTATTTTATTGAGATTTATATCATGGAATTTCAACATCAAATTCAAAATCATAAAAAATCTTGATAAACAATGACATTGTAATATAAAACCCTTACATCAATTAAGACTTCCTTAATACATCTTCAAACCTCTTATATAGTAAATATATATTTATTATACATATATTTAATAAGAATACTTATATATATATATCCTAACATTTATGATTACATATAAACTTTCATCACCAATTTATAAACAATAGTTTATTAGAATCATTGTTATGGGTGATAACTGCTTCATTTTTCATGAATGTTTTGGTTTGGTAGTTTTGATACTTGTAAATTGATCATGGTTCCATACTATTTATCATTTTAATCATAATAAAAATTATATATATATATTTATTCATTATATATATATTTATATTCATCCATAAAATTTATATATAGAAAAATGAAATACACCATTCATATAGATGGTATGCCATACATGCACATGAAAATTGAATTCTTTTTTTGACAGATGGGATGAAATAAAGGTAAATTATATTTCACATTTAAATAATTAATTTCATTTCATATATAATATGTATTCAAAAAATCCATCCTTATTATAAGATTTGTAAAATGCTAATTGAAAATGAATCACATCGCTTCATAGAGGTGGCTGACCACACACAAGTACGAGCTATGTTATCATTTTTCAATAGATGCGAAAGTAAGATTGAAGATGTGATATTATAATTAAATAGTTTTAAGTATTTCATAAAATTATTATATATTAATTAAATCCATCATTATATCTAGTTTTGATAAGGGGTGATGGAAAATGAATAACCTTAGTTCGTGAGGGGGTTGACTGTCGTACAAATTATCAACGATTATATTTCCCATTTTGTGGATGTTGATGTGGATATAGGTTATCCATTAAAATAATTAAATATAATTGTACGAAATATTTTGGAGTTTTTATTTCTACATGGTTTAATAAAATATCATGGAGTTAAAATAAAAAATACATGAAAATACATTCTAAAGAATAATACCTCTTCTTGAGACAATATGTTAAGGTTTATAGATAAATCATTCCAATGATGGTTTAAAATAACTCCAGAGAATCCATGTATGGGGGAGGGATTTTTTTAAGGTTTTTCTTGGGTAATTTCAAAACCAAATGACTCATGATGTGTATAGAGGAGAGAACATGTCATGTCCTTTTATTAGTGAAGGATATAACACACTTGGGCTTTCTAAAAAGTATGAAATATATTAATTACTTATTCAAAATAAATGGATTAATAATGAAACGTTAACAGATATTAAATGATAAAACGTCCAAATATTCCTTAAAATAGAATTGAAACCTATATTAAGGTAAATTTTAACCTTTTATATATTTATTTAAAACACATGGTAAATTTTTTTAACCATAACCATGGTAAGTGATATTTATAGTTTTTACTATTAGTTCTGAAATAAAATTAAGTTGACGTTATTAAATAATTTCAATAATTATTATTTAAAATATGGAATGCATTTTACCATATTTAGTTCATATAAGGTGCATAATTTATTTTAAAATTAAACCAAAAATTTATAGAAAAGTTGTTTTCCAAAGAAACAGTTTTCTTGAGCATTAGGATACATTGTCTCAAAATTAAAAATAAATTTTTTCCGAACAACCCAAAGAAGATTAATCATTATATAATTTAATTAATTTTATATTTTATATTTTTTAAAAAAAAATTAAAATTCTATACACTTTCAAAAAATAGAAAAAATATAATAAAAATTAATGTTTTCACTTTTCATTGAAAAATTAATCTTTTTAGAAAATATTAAAAAAATCCATATAAGAAAAATTTAACTTTTTGACTTTAAAAATGATTTTTATTTCATTAAATACATTTTATAATATTATTTAAAAAATCAAATATTAAATTTATTGTTCAAAATTTAACAAAACCTCATTCAAGAAAAATATAGTTTTCTTGTATAAAACTGAATTTATTATTATCCCATTCCTAAAAAATTTTGATGAATGATAAAATATTTCATTGAAAATATAACATAATTTTTTTATTTAAATCATTCACCGGTATTTATTTGTTTAATTTATTATAATAATAAAACATTTTGTGCATAAAAACAGTTTTTTAGAAAAACATTTCTTTTACTTTCAAATGATTTTATTTTCATTTTTAATCAAATTATAACAAAACATTTTATTTTAGAAATGGGTAAAGCATATTAATTTGATATTTTATGTATTAATATTCATACTGTTAAATTCAAAGACTAGGTTATAATGGTATAATATAGTACAATTCATTTAGACTCGGGCTGCTTGTATCACAAGTTATCGAAGTGATTGAAGTTATTTTTAAATAAATATATAATTAAATATTGCTGTGTTTCATTATTCCCCCATTAAAATTATTTTTTCATAAAAATTATGTTACTCTAATATAAAAAAATGAGGATATAGCTGCCTCATCATATCCTCATGTTCTCATATAACTTCATTGAATTTATTATTCCTCTCAAGAACAATAACTGAATGAATAGTCTTGTTCACAATATATTATCACTGAATACCATGGTTTATACTAGTTGTGCATCATAATAATGATCATTCTTTAGTGGTACAACCTATGAGATCATAACATTTTATAGATAATGTATGTACTTCCTTAGGAGATATATGTGGACTACATAGTGAACATGAGAGTGGTTTGATGAATGTTCCAATTGATATGATACCATCTATACTTGTAAATTAATATCAAAGGGGACAATATACCTAGGTCACATCCTTTATTTCCTCCCAAAATACATATCATTATTTAATGGATTATTTTATAAGAAAACATTCTCACTAACTTAAAACTCAGAATCAAATTAATGAATATCAGTATAACTTTTCATTATAGTATAATCTTCTTTGACTTGTTATTGAATAGTTTTGAAATTATCTACAATTTCCTCATATAGCTGAGATCCCAATAGCAATATTTCTCTAAATTCATCCAATAATGTTTGATTTCTACATTTATTTCCAAATATGGATTCATAATGAGCCATCTGAATGGTCTATTGAAATTTATTTTTCTAAGAGCAATTAACAAGATGAAGGATTTGATCTTTTCCACCTTTAAAATATATAGAATAATATCTCAGCATATCCACTAGATTTTGAATAGTTCTCTCAGATTTAAAATCTACATTACTATGATAAGATATATTGATTCTTAATTGTATATACAGATCTTTATGAATACATCCTCATAACATGAAGGTAAATCTAAAATCTTGATCAGATACAATTAAATGTGGTACTCAATGCAAGCATACAACATCCTCAAGGTATATTCTTGAAAGATGATCAATAGAGAAATATTATCTTATTGGAATGAAGTGTACTAAAATTTTAAGGTGATCTAATATAACTCAAATATCATTATAAACATTAGACATTTTGAGGATTCTAGAAACAAAGTCTATAGTGACATTTTCCCATTTATATTCTAGTATAGATAATGACTATAACATCCCCTTAGAATTAATTTTCTTTTACATAAATTTTTGATATACCAAGAAGCAAGATATTTAATAATAAATATCTCTCATCATATTATAAAACAAAAAATACTCTTTTTAAAATCTATTCATCGTCATAATTCCATAATTAATAGAGAATGAATAACTATGTGCCTCATCTAACAACTCTTTCTTAAAATCTGGTATGGATATAACACATACAGGGTTCCTAAGACATTTAATTCTATCACAATCATGTTTGAACATAGGTACATTTCTCACCATCATTAATTGTTTATCATCTTCTTTATGTTCCTCTTTAATCCTCACGTGGATATAAGGATGAACCCTAATTTGAATGATATATGATTTTCCCATTATTTCACGATCTCGAGAACTATTATTTGAAAATACTAAAATAATTGATATTTTTTATCCTCATTATAGATAATCTAGCAAGATCCTTTTGACTAAAAGAATAATCCACCTTTTTCAATTTATCATGGTGGTAATGTATTGAGTTATCATGAACTTTAAGAAACTACAACCATCTTTTATAAAACATATTCAACAATTTTTTAGTGTATATATTGTTTAAAATTTTATGATCATGATATATGTTAAAACTTTATCAATAAGCATATTTCATCTTAATATTTAATGAAAAAGTTAATGTAAGTAACTCCAAATCAAGAGTTGGGTATTTTTTTTCATGAAATTTCAATTATAAGGAGTAGTAAGATATCACCATATCAGTCTACATGATAATGCATACCAATCCATTCTTAGATGAATCACTATAGAATATAAACCCTTTTCCACTACAGAGTAATGTAATCTTGGGTGTGCTAAATAGCCTTCTCTTTAGTTCATTGAAATTTTATTCACATTCATATATCCAGAGTAAATTGGTTCCCTTCTATGATAACATTGTGTGTGTGTAGTAAATTCATGATAAATTCTACAGAAACCATTGATAATACCCAACATAACCATGAAAATTAAAAAAAATTAATCATAGGGTTTGGTTTGGCCCAACTGTCAATAATATTAGTCTTGATGGACCCACTAAAATATAAATTATTGAAATTATATGACCCAAAAATGAAGTTTTTTATATCCAAAATTCACACATTTAAATTTTGAATAATTCTTATCCTTCTTAAGAATCTTCAACACAATCTTCAAGTGATATTAATTATCTATCATTCTCTTCAAATATATAAGAATATCATCTATAAATACCACCACAAACTAATCAATGTAATCTATTAAGACTATATTAAAAAATCCATAAATATAGTTGGTGTATTTATAAGACCAAATGGAATCACTATGTATTCCTATTATTCATATTATTTATTCATTGATATATTGTGTATATCCTCCCTCTTGAAACTCAATAAATGATATCTCGAATGAATGTAAATCATGGAAAAGTATTAATCTTTGAAAAATTGATCAAATACATTATCAATATGGGTAGATGTTACATGTTCATGATTGTAATATTTTTATGTACTCAATAATAAAAAAATAGTCACATTGATCCATCATTCATCTAAAAAATGAATATTTATACCAGATGATGACACACATGGACAAATAAGTCCTTTTAGATGATTCTTATTGAATTTCTTCTTCAATTCTGACTGAAAATCTTCTTTTTTGTTATCAAGCACTTTTTTGGATGAATTGAGAAACCTCATGTTCAACCAAATAATAAGTTAAAAAGTCCAATAAAGTACACCTTAAGCCTAAAATATTTAAGATCCCTAAATTATCTTCAAGAGAGAGGGTTTACCTGATTATCTATTTTATCCATTAGAATGTCTTTAAATTGGAAATCCATCTTGTCCCTGGATTGAATATACTCTTAAAAATTGGTATTCCCCTCATCGAACCCCTTTAAAATTATTAGATATTGTTTTTTGATCCAATAACATTGTTCCTCGTTCAGATACACCTTAAATATCAGTCTCATAATCTTGTTGTCGTCATCATCATCAGTAGATTTAATCGTCAAAACTGAATCCAGTATTTCCTCTCCCGAGTGCATGAGCAATTTCAACGATTTCTCCAGCACTGCACTAGAATCCACTTGCATGAAGAAGGCCTTGAGGGGTTCATTATCGACCTGTATAGCATTCTACTACTCTGCAGATCTATTATTCATAATAAGGAAAAAAATAAGTGTACTCTTTTCATTATTTGTGGACACACCTACTCCCTTCTTTTCCCATTGGGATTGTTTATGAATCGCCAACTAAATGGATAGAATACTCATTACTGGACTCGCTCCCATGGTCCTTCTGAACATCCAAAGAGACCATAAATAAATCATTTCCATGCTACAGAACTAGATCCTCATTACCCTATCCATTAAAATGATTACCCAAATCTATATCAACTACAGCCCTTATGGGAGTTAACTTTATTGGTTCCGTATAACCTTATGTCTAACCTCCATTTGTGGATCCTTTCCCTAACCGTACTACCTCTGTATAAGAAGAATCTATAGAAGTCTTGGGTACTTCCTCATCCTTCTTTTGAGGTTCCAAAAGTGTGTTATGATTTCTATTTGGTTGGACATCCCCTCAATGAGAACTACGAGACTGAGAGTCTCTACTCAAAACATCGACATTAAGATTAGCACCTCGAGAACTACCATCACTTGAAGACCCTATAGTACCCTAAATCAACAGAGTATTACTTTGACTTTCCACTCTTAGATCATGTTTCATACATCCATGAATATTAGACACTTTCGAACAATAGGTTTCTCCTTTACTTTCTTGGACGCCACCTTGCCATCATCTTGAAAACTCAGTATCTCTGCAACCTGGTTGTGAGGTTTATTAGGAAAACCCAACTATCAATCTGTATATTTTTCAACTAAAATTCACCTTGAAAATGCTTTCATGAACAAAAACCCATCCTTGGTTCAGACTCTTCTTAGTGCTCAGTCCAAATTTTTGTTGTCTTGACCCACATATATATGTTGCTGAATGAATTTCCCAATTGATTGTAATTAGAAAAAATTTCAACCCATGACTCATACAAAACATGCTTCATAAAATGGAATTCATTTTTTATGGTAATCCAAACAAACTCAGAAGTCTTCCTTGAAGAGTCCACTTCCACACAAACCTAGGGATTAACAGGATGTCACATAGCTGTCATTCAATGATCAAAGCATAAATACCTTGCTACAAGGTTCCCAAGCATCTTATTAATAGATGTATTTCGAAATAGAAGGGGGAGATTCCGGAAACTCACCCAGATTTCCCACCATATGGGTGTCCCACACATATGGAATTATTAGGCCCATATATGGAGGAATACGAGAAACCCATTGCAGCTACGATCCATGCTAGACAAAAATTTGATAAGCCATCCTTTAAAATGAAATCAATAAAGAGACATATATATTTGAGTAGACCCATAGTATCTTTATCTTGTAAATCCCAATATCTAAAAATGAACATATCGAAGGTGTCCACCAACAACCTTCATTGTGGGAATCGAGAAACCGAGGTTTGATTGTAGAGCACCGAGGCTTCACCAAACTCTGTGATCATTCATTGAATATCAGGGAAACCTTTATAGAGCTCTAGATCTATATAAAATAGAAATATTTGTGTAAATGAGTAAAATAACCGAGTTTGGAAAAGGGGGATAAAGAGTAAACCACTCCATTTAAGGATAAATAAGGTCCCTCCTCCACCTGTGGGAGAGGGACCGACAAATCAACAGCCTTCATCACAAATTTGTAGAAGGAATCAAATATCTCCCCCACATGAATACTTATTTCGAAGTCCACTAATTCATTGATTCATCAATTCTAGGAACTCAATTAGAGCCATTATATATGGAGTCATTGAAAAATGAGTTACTGTATGTATGGGTTATATTCAAAACCACATTCATGGATTAACGGAATAATATGAATCTCTTTTATAAATAAATAAGAAACTCCCACAAAATAAGAATATCAAAGATTTAGATTTCCTACCAAAACATTGGAGATTAATACTGCTTTTGAATAGGGATGAGATCCATTCAATGGTTAGGCTTCCATTGATTGTTTATATTCATTTTATCATAAATAGATGATTATAGGTTGGTTTAGAATATCAAATGTTACCTACCTTCCACATAAATTGATGTTGTATTTATGTAGAAAAACACAATCAATGCCTGTGAAATAATAAAATTAAACTAGAGGGAGAATAATATGATTATTTTGAAGAATCTTCCCAGAATGAAAATAAGGGGATAATCATATACTTCAGATATGATCATTTTATCATTGATATTTTCACTACTATATAAATATTTAATTGTTGGGGGGTAATTTTTATACCCTTACAATTTTCTTCATAAATTATTGAGTGGGTATAATTAGAGTGAAATTGGATATTAAAAGATCTAGAGTGGATGGTATGCGTACCATTCTTGACAACATTATTATAACCCAAATCATAAAAAATGATCTCATGAGATTTATCTTCTTTTTCTAGGATTAATAGGGTACTCACATAAATAATCATCATTAAAATTCACATTTGAGCACTAGTTAGCATAATTCCCATAATTTATGAATTTGAAACACTTGAGTTTGGGTTGAACAATCTATGAATATTTCAATTTATTCACATTAATAAATTACTTCCTCCAATAAAATAATCATTTTATTTCCATATTACCTTCCATTATATATATAATACATTTTCTATACCCCTTAAAAGAATTTCTTATGTGATACCTTCTCCACATAAATCATAAGTGAAGACACATATTCTTTTCTCTATGTTTTTTATAATTTACTTTGAATTCCATTATTATATTCTTATTAAAACCATGATGTTTATGGGTCACTCTAATGTCCATTTCCCCCATGATAGCACATTGAATGATTTATTAATTGCTATTGCTGTCCCATAATGGGTAATGACCTCTAGATATATGGTTTTAAGCGAGTGAATAATACTAGGAATGTACTTATTGGAAAGAAACCTCTTAAACTCACTCCAAATCATCAATTAAATTTATTCATGTTTAATTGTGTTATTGATAGGATTCCACCTTTTATCATTTTCACCTTACAAATGATATAAAACTAATCTGACATTCTCATGCTCTAAAAAAAAGAAAATGGAAAATATATTTTCAATTGTACGAATTAAATTCTTCTCAAATACTGGATCATATATCCCACTAAAAGAAGGTGGAAATCACCTCATGAATGACTCAACAAAACAATGTTCCCTCATTCTCTCATTTAAATGATCAACATGATTAATATCATTAGAAAGATTCAAATGTATAACAAAAATATTATATATTCCATATCCCATAACATTTGATTTATCATGAGGAAAACTATTTCACAATCCATCATATTCACCATTAGCATGGTTTCATAAGATTCCATCCATTGAATATAACCAAGAATAATTTTATCAAAAATAATAATCATAGTGTTAAACCATATAATAATGAAGAATTATTTATAGGTTCTCTAAATAATGAAACAATATTTTTAATCTATAAAACCATAGGTTTCACCTATGTTATTCATGATCATTATCTATACAAATCCCCTATGATGTTTCAAAAAAACATGAATTAATATATGAATATCCCCCCAGGAGTTTTAAACTATGCGATAAGTAAGGTAACACTAGTTGTGTTCTATAATGATAGATAAGATATACACAACTAAATATTTGCAGTGTTATTAAACCTATATTCGTCTGTTACAAAACCAAATCCAAATGTACTATCCCAAAATGGATTCATTTTATTGGAAACCAAATTGATTTCTTTATCCTAAATTTGGATGTTCACCTTTTATTAATATATCCCTAATGTTTCACACTCATGTTTTCTTATCCTAGTTCCCAAAAATTAACAAAACCATAACCTCATACCAAATATAAAAACCCATACTATTCAAACAACAAAATTAAATCCCATTAGGTAAATATTCATTCTAATAACATAATTAACAACACCATTTTCATATTGTTTTATTTCCTTTGGAAACATGGATGCATGAACATATGGTACATAAGTGAATAGAATCATCTCCCATAATGGTATTCATAATTAACACCCTTTTTATTCATATTATATATAATACACTTCTCTATAACATGGGGAATAAAAACATAATAATGTTTGAGAAATATTTCATAGAATGTTTAAAAAAGAAGGTAACAATGATCACTTAGACATATCCTAACAATAAGTTTATGAGAATAAGTGTATAACATTTTAAAAAACATAGCTTTCATAACAACGATTATAATTTCATCACATGGAATAAAGAATGGAAGTTCATAAAAAATAAATCATAATGAGATCAAAGAAACGTGATCCATGAGGGTGTAACATTGTAATATGAAAAATGTTTTTAGCATAAAAATAATCATATAATGTCATTTCCTTAGTAATAATGGTTTAATACCATGACTATCATAGTGGATTTGATTCACTACCCAAACCATCGTAGTAGTCAATGTTTACTCACAATAATACTATAGTGGATAGAGCCCCTTACTAAAACGGGTCAACTCCCAATTTTAGACCAATTTACATCATGAAATATCCATATTTACTAAATTTATTAGAGGTAAATATAATTTTGGTCCCAAACATCACATAATGAAAATCATACATATGTGTGCCGTAAGATCATAAAACATTCTCCATGTAATCTTAACTTAACCCATAGACATAAAATGAGTTTCATAAATATATGGTCATCATAATCATAAACTGTCTATAAATTAAATTAAGATGGATTAATTAGATCATATCCTCCTTAAATATTATGAAAAGTGAAAGGATTCCATCTTAGATAAATAATTCATTTATTATATCACTTGTAAAAACTATAATTGAAAATCCTCTCTTATTATTGAAATCATTTATTTAAAAATATCCAAAATATTATAGAAAACATTTAACCTGAAAATAACCTTGAAATCATTTAAATGAATATTCAATTTTGTTATTAATCATTATACAAGGATATACCATTCATTTTATAATCTTTAAGAAAAATATTCATTTCACATTTTCTATAAAAATTCAAATGTACATAGTTCGTAAAACAACTACAATTATCCTTTTAAAAAATTATATGAAATGTAATAAAAGGGTGAAAATGACTTCAAACAATCATTTTATAATAGCAAAAAAATTCATGATTTTTTTGACACCATGATATATTTATTAAATATTTATCTTTAAATTAATTTAATTTATTCGATAGCTTATGTTACGTGAAAATTTGACTTTAAAAAACAATGATATTTTTTTAGAATATAAATACATAAAATAAAAAATATAACCTACACATTATATTAGTGGGTAATAATTTTACTAACTAAATAAAAAACAATTATTTTTATCATTGTATAAAATCAATTATTTATTTATTAATTGACTATAAGTAAAAGTAAAAATAATTTGAAATAAAAATAAATATTTTTCTATAAATATTTTTTATGAGAACAAAACATTATTCCCAATGTCAACATGAAACCACATGTGATCATTATTTATAATTATGGATATGAAAATGATTTGGTGAATGACACACTTACCATCCACTCTAGAACGGTTAATGGGTTATTTTATTCTAGATCAAAAAACTATTTTATATCTAAATTATTTTATAATGGTATCATAATAAAACCTAAAATAATAGATATTGAGTTTTTATTAAAACCCCATAATTTTAAATTTATAACATCCCATGAATATTATTCTTTCCCTTGTTGATGTTTTTTTTTGAAATTCATTCCTATAAAAATTATCAATATTTCTCTAGTAAAATTTGATTTTATGTGAATGGGATACCTTATTTTACATAAATTCAACATCAATTTGTAACTAAGGGATGTAAAATTTTATATTCCAAACCAACATATGAACTCTTATTAGGGGGATGAGAAAAATTATCTTCTAACGAAAATTACATCAATCATATGTGTTTTGATTCCTATTAAAAAGGGAAATTTAACTCTGATGGTTGTGTAGAAACTCAACAACGATGATATTCATATTTTGTGTATGTTTATTAATGTCTTTTAAAAAAAAATTTATGTCCTTCCACCAAATCATGATGTTGAGTTTTTAATAAAACTCATACCAAGTGAAACACCTATTACATGGACACTGTATAGTATAGCCTTGATTGAGTTTAATGAATTGAAGAATAAATTCTAGGGGAATCATGATAAAGAATTCTTCCAGCCAATTATGTAATGATGGGGTAAACGTATTCTATTGTAAAGAATAATGATTGATAAATGTGAATATATATTTATTATTTATAACTTAACAAGATCATTATCAATAAAAATTATTATCTACTCTATATTGATGCATTTTTTATTTGTTTTACTGAGATCAATTCTTTTCCAAGATATATTTTCATTCCTGATATCATTAGTTGAGGTTTAATCTAGATGATATACCCAACACGACAAACCGTACAATATGTGTCCACTATTAATTTATAGTGATTTCATTTGGGATTACTAATTCTCCCACTATATTCATGGATTAAATGAATAGAGTCTTCTCTGATTACATTGATCCATTTGAGGTGGTCTTTATAGATGATATTATCATTTAATAACAAAGAAAATAATATAAAGAAGATCACTGGAAAATTGTAATGAATACCCTATATAATGATAATCTTCATGAAAATTCTACCAAGAATGATTTTTGGATTTAGAACCTTCCATTATTAGGCCATATAATCTCATGTGAATGTATATTAGTGAACATTTGAAAGATAGAAGTTATTGAACATTTGACCGGACCAACCATTATGATAGATATTTTTGTTTTTCTCGATTTGGTTGGATATTATTGGAAAATTGTGGATATTATTTTATGGATATTGAATCCACTCACCAAGTACACTCGGAAGGGATTCATGTTCCTTGACAGGGATTAATGTGAGGAATGCTTAAGGAACTGAAGAGACGTTCAGTCTGTGAATCTATTATTACACTACCCTATAATAGAGAAGGATTTTAAATCTATAGTGATTAATAAAATAAGGCACAAGGATTAATCATCTTTTATAATGATATTGTTCTAGCTTATAGCGCATGAAAATTGAAGTCCAATGAAAAAACATCCCAATACATGATTATGATTTAGTTGTAATGATTTTATTATTAATAATATAGAGGTATTATCTCTATGTATAATAGTTTGAAATATATATTGATCACAAAATTGTAATGTATAACTTCACCCAAAAAGAGCTAAATTTTTTCCAAATAATATTATTGGAGATGATTGATCATTATGACTACTTAAATGATTTCCACTCTAGGAATGTGAAAATGGTATAAATGTACTAATTCCAAAGGATCGTACTAAGATAATCTATGATGTGGATCAAAATATATACAATATTAAAGGAAATTTAATATATGGATCTTGAAATGTTAATGTAATAGGGAAAATAATATATTTCCCAACTGAGTGTTCAACCTTCTATAAACGTAATGATTGATGAGGTGCGTAAGGAACATGTATAGATCTAAAATAACAAAAGAAATATTCCTAAGTTAAACCTTAATTATAATAGAATTATCAGGATCCATATTCATTTATGTGTACATATGGAACAATATTTGAATACAGAGATGATGTATGAAGCTCAAAGTTCTTCATTCTATTTTCATCTAGGATGAACCAAGATTTTTATATACTTCAAAGAGTAATTATAGTGGGATATAATGAATAGATATATTATAGAGTGTGATTATTGGGTATTTGTGTTTCATTAGGTTATGGATAAGAGAAACAAGTCTAAGGGGATGTTACAACCATTAGCCATGACATCATGGAAACCGGAACGCATTAACTTGGGAATTTTCATTAGACTCCCCATTCATCAGAAGTTAATAATTCTCTATGGGTTGAAGTTGATCACCAAATAAAGTAAGGATAGATAATTTCAATTAGAAAATATGTATTTTTTGATAAAATTACTCAGTTATAAATTAAATAAGTTGTAATATTACATGTTGTACCTCTGTCATTTGTAACTGATTGGGATGCAAGGTTTACAATGATATTTGGGAGAATTATTTAGTAGGATCTAGATATTGGGTTTTTATCAAGACTACTCTTCAATATATTAAATAATTTCTATTTATGAGGAACATTAAAACTATAAAATACATGTTGAGATCTTTCGTTAGGGACTTCCAAGGGGGTTGGAATAAACACCACCATTTTTTGGAGTATTCTTACAAAAATTTCTTCCACACTAGTATTTAGGTGGCTTGATATGAATCCATCTAAAATAGTGTGTATTGAACTCCAATATTCTGTAATAAAGTTATAGAAATAAATATATTTTTACATGATCTATATAAGGAAATGTTATAGAATATTATAACCATTTAATAACACATTAGATCTTCCCCAAGTTGATAAAAAAGTTATGGTGAAAATTGTCAAAATGATCTATAGTTTGAAGTTAGTGACAATTTATACCAATGAATATCACCATTGATGAAGTGCTGGAATTTGAAAATAAGGGTCAGATAAGCCCATGGTATATCATTACATTTCAAATTAATAAATCTTATCAGGATGAAATATTATTAATTGACTCTTCCACTGAATCTCTATAAAGTTTATGATGTGTTCCATTTATCCCTCTTGAGGGCGTACATATATTATCCTTATAATGTTATTATATAAGATGTTTCACCAATGAAGTATAATATTTATTATAAAGAATAAATAGAAGAGATCTTAGACCACAGAGAGAATCTTCTATGAAACAAGACCACCAACCAAGTCAATTGTTTTTGTAGAAACCACTATTTTGGGAAAGATATGTGGCAAATTGAGGATACGATAAGGCGTAACTATCAACATATGTTTGTATCCGATTGATGAATTTTTAGTGTAGAATTAATTTTATGGGGGTTTTAATATAACAAACCAATATTTTTATGTAATATTATATTTAAATAAATTTAATTTTGTTGATGGCTTCTGTTACTGGCAACATAGAGTTTTAATGAACCATGAGAAACTATTAAAATAATATTTTTGAAAATGAAAATTATCGACTACATGTTGTATTGGAAGGTATTAATAGGACTCACTAAATTATGATAAGTATATGTTTATATGATTATAAAAATATTTTTTGGTTATCAATTGATTGTACAAGGAAACAAAAGTCATCTGAAAGAAAAAGAAATATTTTTCATAAAAATTGTTTTTATGTGGGTAAATTATTTAGAATAAAAAATTAAATTAATCTTTGTTGGTGAATTATTTGAATGAAATGAATATATTATTTACCTAATAAATTTTTTTAAACATTCAGAAAAAGTTTTTTACAATTAGGAAAAAAATTAATCCAGTTTAATGTATTTTTTTTAAAGTTGTTTTCATCACGTTTTATTGACTTACATTAAAATTAATTTATATAATTTATAGGTATTGAATTATATAAAATTAATTAATAATTTAAAATCATTATTTACAAATTTTTTAAATAGGCCCTTTTTGATCATATGAATAGTAACTTTGATAAAATTTATCACCTTGGTAAAAGGTAAAATTGGTTAATCTAGGTTAAAATAAAGTGGTGAACCTATAGATATTTATCCAAAATCTTATTTCATGATGTTAATTAATATATTATCACCTTAGTATCTAAACATAATAGTTTAATTTAAACATATACATGAAAATTATTTATATACTATTTAAATCAAATAAAGTGACAAAATGTCACTCTCTTAGTTTTAAATATACTTTATGTGTTCAAATAAGAAAATAACATGTTTATGTAGGTATATTAATATATGTTATTATTCATAATGATATTTTTTAATCATGGAGATTTATTAAAAAAAATTATTTACATAATTAGCATATATTCTTTTATAATGTTAATAAATTATTTTTTAAATTGTTGGGAAAATAAAATAATTTATTTTTAAAAATATTAAAAGTGATATAATTTGATTAATTTATAGTGTTAAATGATTTTTATAGGGGAATATGACATATTAATTTTGTAGGAACCCGGTTTTTGGATATAAAGGACTTTGGAATATTCTTGATTTTATTCCAAAGTACGCCCTCAGACGGCGTGCGATTCTGGGCCCCGGAGTGGCCGAAATTAAATTATCAGTGCGTTCACACAGGAAACGCCAATTAAATGGGATAACTCCTAAAAGGGGATTTAGATCAGAGATCTGAGTGTATGGATAGGTCTGTAATGGTGTGTTTACCCTAGGAACGGGATAAAACTTTTCGGTGCAGGACGTTTGGACCCCTTGCTCGCTTTCAGAGCGTGGAACGGATAAATTAAATAATTAATTTATTCGTTTAACGGCATAACTCAAGTTTCTCTTAAACGGTGGCTCGAATGGGAAAACTAAAGGCACCTTTGAGTTCAGAATGTACCGTTTACCCTAGGAGGGGTATAAGTTCTGCGAGCGTGGGTTGTCAGTGAAAAATGGCCCTAGGGGTGTTTTCATAATTTGGCTGCCACGGGCATTGATTTTTTTAACTTTTGAACGGGGCCTCAGATTAAAATTCTGAGACCACCGTTGTACTTGAGATGTTGTTTTTACCATAGGGGAGGCTTAATCTTGATGGCATTGGAGGTTTCAGATGCGGGTCATTTGAGGGGTATAAATTAATTAAACATTTTAATTAATTTTATTTATAACCTCTCTCCCCCATTCTCCTCCTCTCCTCCTCAAGAGAACAATCCCAATCATGGAACTCTTCCTTAAGCCCTCCTCCTCCACCTCTCCAGTGAGGTGCGCCAGCTCCGGCGGGGCGCGACAGCTCCGGAGGATCGCCAGCGAAGCTCCGGGCTATGCCCAACAGGTAGGAGTTTTCGTTTTGAGTTTTTAATTCTTGCACCAACTTTGATCCCAATTTATAGCGTCAAATTGGGGATATTCTTTCGGGAAAATCCCATAATCGTGTAATATATTTTATGGGCTTTCCATCTCTATTTTTGGAATTAAAATCCAAAATCGGAGGAGATCGCAATCACACGTCGAACATTACGGGTTTGGTGTTTTCTGGTGGACCAAGGAAGTCCGGCGAGGGTTCAGGCGAGCCGTCTCAGCGGTGGTCCAGGGCAGCTTCAGTAGGTGTCGGTGAGGGTGAGGCCGAGCGGGGGTCGCCTTCACGGTCGGGCGGTGGCAGTAGGTCGGCACGGCAGCACGGCGCGGCTCCTAAGGCTGGGCGGCGACGGTCTCCCGGGCGAGGCGGCTCGTGGTCAAGCGGAGGCGGCGCAAGGGAGCCGATGTGAGGCTGGGCGTCAGTGGTGGTGCATGGTCGGTACGACGAGGTGTCATCGGCTCTAGGAGGTGCAGGTGCCAGCGCGCCTATCGCGGTCGGAGGAGGTAGCCCTGAGGCGCTGACCTCGGTTACTGCGGGAGGAAACCAGGACCCGCCTTTTGCGGGTCCTGTTGGGAGAAGAAGAAGATCGGCTGAACGGCCGGTCTAGTATAAGTCTTAGAAATAATAATAACATTAATAAGGTTATAATAATAATAATATATTATTATTATTATTATTAAATGAATTTTACTTTAATAAATCATAAACCAGTAGTAGGTTTCGCGAGCCGTTTGAGGCGGCGCGTGCCTCGTAATGAGAGGAATAATTTGAGATGGTTTTTGGGTGATTTTAATCCCCTAGACCGGGGCCTCGGATGTGCGGCACGCCATCAAGCAGTTGGGAATTTTTTTTAGAGTCTCGTTTTGGACGGTGCAGACACATCAGATGTCTGAATTGGGTGTCGTCAGTGGCATTGCGACCCTGGCGTCGAGCCAGAGTTTGCCATTGTGGTTACGGGCGTTGATACCAATGTTGAGGTGTGGGCCCCATGACCCGTCTTTGGATCTGCGTGCAGCATTTTGTAACTTTTTCACCGGACGTCCGTTCAGGGCGTGGGAGTAGTCTATTCTGGATGTTTTTCTGAGGAGATTGCAATAGTGCAATCCACCCGCTCAAATTTGGAACGATGGTGCGGGCCCCATGAGGGTCGTTTGGGCGTTGACGGTGATTTTACATCTCTCTCACCGGGCGACCATTTTGGATATGTGAATAGTACACCTTGTGTACATTTTAGAGAGGATCACAAAGGTGTAATCCGTTGGCAGTGCTTCGGGACTGGGGTGCGGGTTCTAGGTGGTACCGCTCATGCGCGGTAAGCCGGAATGTATCTTTTTCTCCTGATATCCGTTCCACTCAAGTGAGTAGTGCTTTTGACGTGTTTTTTCAAAAGAATTGCAATGGTTCAGTCCGCCCGACCTTTTCGGGGACGTGGTGTGGGTCCCACCCAACCTGGCTACGGTGAATAGTACCTTTTCCACCGGTTGACAGTTTCGGGTGGGTAAGTTGTCTATCTCGCGTGTTTTTTCATGCGGATTACAATGGTGTAATATGTTCAGGTGTGTGGAGGATCATACGCGATCATATTAAATGTGTAAATATGAAGGGTACCCCGGTGGCGGTTCTTCTACCGTGTTTGTAGAAAACCCTTGGCGTGTGATCGTGTGCACTCTTGGGAGAGTGATGTTGGTGGTTAAAGAGATGTGGTTGGCTCTGCCTCAGCCATTGAGGTGGAAATTTGGGGTTGTTACGTTTACGCCTTCGCGTTGACGTTGGGTTCCATGTGCATGGTAGCCTTTGGGCTGAAATGTGGTATACTCCAGGAGTATACGAGAACACTTAGAGGTACATGTGGTTGTTTGTACCTGAGGACGTTTGTGCATTCGGTTGGGGTTGACTTGGGGCCACACATCATGTGGTCCCCATGTGTGTGTTGTGATCTTATTTATGTACTTTTGACCTCTCGTAATGTAGAGGGTTCCTCTATTCTTGTTGTTGACCAGTAGGGTTGAGTCTTCCCATGGCTTGGTTCTCATTTGTTTGACCTGCATGGTTAATTTTTCTCCATGGTTCTGTTCTCGATGGTTTTGGCCGGAAGAGATGGTTTGGTTCTTCTATTTCTTCAGCTGTAATGGGTTTCAATACCATTCCCCCTTCACCGGACTATGGCACCGTTTGCGACTACGTGTGCTCGTATAGCGTGGGTCTTTTTTCCACTTTCTGGGAGGAGTTTTCTCGGTCCGCTTTGACTATGACTCAGCGGATTGGAGTGTGATCACCATGAGAGGCCTGGGACGTTTCTCTCATTCCTTTGTGTTCCCTGGTAGATTTCTTGTGGATTTAATGTCCGGAACACTTTACGCGGGCACCGATCCTCTACCCAGGAGGTTGTTTCTTGTAGGGATGAGGTTGTTTCGAGCAGGGCTCGCCAGTTGTACCATCAAGCAGGGATGGCCAGTGGGTTACCATCTAGAAGGGATGGCCAGCACAGCAGTGTTCACTAAGCAGTACCATCCAGCAGGGATGGCCAGAGCAGTTTCGTGTTTACCTCTTGTGGGGCTGGGTAGTGGTCCCCGATGTCGGGCTTACCTCCAGCCGGGCTGGGTAGTGGTCCCTGATGCCGGTCTTACCTCCAACTGGGCTAGGCAGTGGTCCCCGATGCTGGGTTACCTCCATCTGGGCTGGGTAGTGGTCCCGTCGTCGACTTTAGCTTTGTCTCCCTCCAGTAGATTACCCTGTTACGGGAATGGACAGTGTGGCACCCGTTGACTCTTGCCAGGTCTCCCGGTAGTGGGAACCCGTCGACTTCCAGGGACTCTCCAACAGGGTTGGGAAGGTGCTTGCCTGTCGACCTTGAGTAGACCACTTGACTGCAGGGCAGTGACATGGTGTGGTTTGACTTTCCCCCCAGAACTCTCATGTACAAGGGGTGCTTTCCCCACTGAGACGCACCCTTGAAATGAAACCTAAAACCATGCGAGAGATTCAGTGTCGTCCAAAGTGGATAGTATCAAGGTGCAGTGATTTGAGCCCTTGACTTGCAGTTCGGGGAAGACATGCGAAATACTGGGCATCGATGGTGTTTATTTCTGGGATTATTGGCGACTCACTTTTATTGGGCGGAGCTACAGGATGGAGATCCCATTACGAGATTGTTAGGGATTCTTGTTAAGAATATATATATATATTTTATATACCTTGTTCTAGTAGCCACTTCCTGGGATTGGATACTCTCCTTCCAGGAGAGGCGAAGACGAGCGGGGTATGCCACGTGCTTTCCGTGTCTAGCTTCTCGTGGTTAGACGAGTATACTCTCATGCTATAGGTAGTTATGACTCGAGAGTAATTAGATCTTCTCACCATTTCCAGCTCCTTGTGTCTGGATGAGTCTACCTTCTTTCCTCTTTTTGGGTTGAGTGGGACTCTTTACTGCACTCTCAGTTGTACCTTCCTACTTTCCCTGTTGGATCTACTGCTCACCCTTCAGTACCTCCTTTGTTGCTCCCTCGAGCCTTCGGGGTATCCTACTAAGTATTTTTATACTCACCCATGCTTTGAATTTGCCCACACATGGTGTACCCATGCAGACGATGGATAGGTGTAGCATTACTTCAGAAGAGCTTATGACCTTGGGAGCTTGGACCGCGTGTGGTGGTCAGAGTTGGGATCCAGGTGGGGAACCCTTCCTGCTGTTTCTTGTGTTTACCTATTGCTGGGTTGTGGCACTTTTACTGGTAGAGCATGTGTTTTTTCCCTTTTCTTTTCAGTTTGCCTTCAGCTTGTACTTTGTACTGTTTCGAGGTCAAGGCACATATGTGGTTTATTTATAGTTTTTTCCCTTTTACTTTACTTGTCTTTTATATTTTACTCTACACTTTTGCATTTATTTTGATGCGTGTGTGTGTACAGGTACTTAGGAAAAGGCCTCCCCATGTTATTGTGCCTTTGAATCTGGTCTCTAGCCCCTGGAATATGGAGGCGGGCTTGGGGTAGTTGCGGCTCGAGCACGGGTTGGGTCGGGTCATGAAAAAAGTGGTATTAGAGGTGGTTCGTTCCTTGGGACACTATGCAGACGTCCCTAAAATAGGAATCGGTTGGGATCTATGGAAACAGTGTTAATGTGTCTCGAGAGCAGCTCTGAGGCCAGGGAGTCTAGTGAGGGTGTGACGGCCAACGTATCCATTCACCAGGAGCTTGATAACCCGCTTGTCAACTCGGCATGCTGAGACACTTGTCGTAGGGAAAATTGGTTTGTGAATCATATAGTATTGAGGTTTTTACCTGCCTTCTTGAGTCTTCTCCCCATTGTTGTTACTGTTATATACATATATTCTCATCTGACCATGGAACTCCTTGATAATATTCAGGATTTTTCCGCAAAGATAGCCAGCTAGGATACCAACTTTGGTTCATGATGACTCCCATGTGATCTACAAGGCCACAGTCCAGGACCCATCATGCGAGCCCCTTTCTCTTGGTGGGCCGTTAGCAGCACCCCCACCTGTTGAGTACCAGACAACTTCAGCAGAGTAGACGGTTCTTGAGCATCGGTTGAGGGCGCTCCATGAGTTCCAGCGGTAGATACTGCTGAGGTTCAGTGGTGAGCCATACACTCAGGCAGAAGAGGTTTGGCTAGAGACCGTGGTTCGCCTTTTCAATCTTGTCAAGATGCCGACAGATTAGAGAGTGTCTTTGGAAGCCAACGTTTTTGTGGAGCATCTTAGCATTGGTGGAGTTTGGTGACATAGTATCTTATAGAGATGTTTCTTTCATGCGGCGACTTTCAGTTGTTGTTCTGTGATGAGTTTTACCCTCCTGCTTATGCTCCGTTCGGATTCAGGAGCTGAATCTATTTCAACAGGGAGGGATGATGGTGGCTGAGTACGCGGCTAGTTTCGCAGACCATGCACGCTTTTACCAATACTTCGTCCATGACTACAACATCTGAGCGCAGAAGTTTGAGCAGCGTCTCCGTTGAGAGATTCATTTTGTCATAGTACCCTTGGGAATTTCCAAATATGTCGGGGTGCTAGAGCAGGCACTGGTAACAGAGAGCTTACTGTCATGTTCTAGAGTTGGTGGTGGTTGCAGAAACGTTGGAGCCGAGACATATGCCGCTGCTAGCGGTCGTCGGCAAGCAGAACCTCAAAGTAGGTGGCTTTCTGACAATCGGACTTAGGGGTGTGGTCGTAAACCATAGTGGTGCCGGAGGGCACTAGTGTGGCCCAAATAGAGTCGGTGCTATGCTTGCTATGGGTGAGGTCACCTGGAACGGGACTGCCTGATCAGACATGAGAGAGCTTCGGGCAGGTAGAAGGTGCACCACCTCGATGGAGGCAACTCTATGACCAGAGTAGCGCCCATAGAGGTGGTGCTATTAGGGGAGAAGGAGGAGCTGGTAGTGGGGGACGACCTTACGAGGTATTCCCATCACCACTAGGCGGTCCACGTCTAGATCCGGGAGAAGATAGTTGGCACCACGGATAGTCGTGTGGTTGGTATGTCTACGATCCTACAGAGCATGAGGTGATAATAGGTACTCCCTATAGCTCTTCTACTTCATGAAGTTGAATTGTTAGACTCTATGTGTGGAATTATTTCCTCCCTGCTCCCTGCTTGAGGTGTTACCAGGGTGGCACGGGGCGTCGGTGTAACCTTATTTTGGTTTGATAAAAGGCATGTGACCTTTTTCATTAGTCGATGGTGTCGACTCCATCGCTTTCCGAGCATGTAAGAGATTCTTGGTTTCAATACATAGACTGTGAAATCTTTGTGACCAGATATCCTTGGCTGTTCCACTATATGAATATTCTGAAGGAGGGAATCACCGGGCCCTGTTCTAGGTGCCGGCGGTGAATCCAGTCGCAGGGTGCGACGTAAGGGTTCCGTCGGGGAGGTGAGTTACCCCTGAGATCCTTAAGGCCGTTTAGGACCTTACAAAGGGAAGTCAAGGTTCCCTACCACCTTTCCCTAACCCCAAGGTCTGGGGTGGGTGCACGACGTCTCCCGTGTGGTTTACCTGAAGAGATGTGAGCGTGCTACTATGCACATCCTTGGAAAGGGCAGACCTCGTGTGAACAGATCAAATCCTTTGGTCTGTGTGTGGTGGCATAGAACTGTGCATGAGTTCTTCTGGATACAGGAGAGCCAGGTGTGGCCTTGGTACCCTGAGTTGTTCCTTGGTTTTTCTTTTCCGGGATGAAAAACTAGATGAAGGGAATGATTTAAGAACCCGGATTTGGATATAAATGAATTTGGAATATTCTTGTTGTTGTTCTAGACCATCTCCCTCAGACGGTGTGCGATTCTGAGCCCCGGAGTAGCTGGAATTAAATTTTCAGTGTGTTCACACTAGAAACGCCAAATAAATTGGATAGCTCCCTAACGGTGCTTCGGATCAGAGATCTGAGTGTATGGATGGGTCCAGAATGGTGTTTTTACCATAGGAACGACATAAGACTTGTCCGCGCATGATGTTTGGACCCCTCGCTCTCTTTCGGAGCATATAAAGGATCAATTAAATAATTAATTTATTCTTTTAATGGCTTAACTCAAAAATCTCTTAAACAGTGGCTCATACGGGAAAACGGAAGGCACTGTTGAGTTTGGAAGATGCCTTTTACCCTAGGAGAGGTATAAGATCTGATGGCGCAGGCGGTCAGTGAAAAATGGCCCCAGGGGCGTTTTCGTAATTTGGTGGCCACCGGCGTTGAGTTTTATAACTTTTGAACGGGGCCTCAGATTAAAATTATGAGACCGCTGTTGTACTCGAGAGGTGGTGTTTACCCTAGGGGAGGCTTAATCTTGACTACACTGGAGGTTTCAAATGCTGTTCATTTGAGGGGTTTAAATTCATTAAACATTTTAATTATTTTTATTTATAACCTCTCTACCCCCCTTCTAATCCTCTCCTCCTCTGGAGAACACTCCAAATGAAGGATCTCCTCCTCAATCCCTCCTCCTCCACCTCTCTGGTGAGGCGTGACAGTTCTGCGGGGGGGGGGGCAACAGCTCCGGAGGATCGCCGACAAAGCACGGGGCTACACCCAAGAGGTAGGAGTTTTCTTTTTGAGTAATTAATTCCTGCAAAAACTTTGATCCAAATTTCTAGCATCAAATTGTTGGTATTTCTTCGGGAAAATCCCATAATCGTGTAGTATATTTTATGGGATTCCCATCTCTTTTTTCGTAATTTCAATCCAAATTCAGAGGAGATCGTAATGACACGTCGAACTTTGTGGGTTTGGTGTTTTTCGGTGGACCAAGGTGGTCCGGAGAGGGTTCAGGCATGTTGGCTCAGTGGTGGTTCGGGGCAGCTTCAGCAGGGTATCAGTGAGGGTGAGGCCGAGTGGGGGTCGGCATCACGGTCGGGCGGTGGCAGCAGGCCGGCACGATAACACGGCGACGCGGTAGGGCTCCTAAGGCCGGGCGACGGTGGTCTCCCGGGCGAGGCGGCACGCGGTCGAGCGCAGACAGTGCAAGGGAGCCGGTGCAAGGCTGGGCGTCCATGGCGGTGTAGGGCCGGGACGACGAGCTGACATCGGTTGCGGGAGGTGGAGGCGATGGTGCACCTGTCACAGTCGTAGGAGGTAACCCCGAGGCGCTGACCTCGGGGGCTGCGGGAGGAAACCAGGACCCGCCTTTTGCGAGTCCTGTTGGGATAAAAAGAAGACCGGCTGAACGACCGGTCTGGTTTTATTATTAAAAAATATTTTAAAAAATGTTATAATAATAATAATAATATATTATTATTATTATTATTATAAAATAATTTATACATTAATAAATCATAAACCGGGAGTTGGTTTCACGATCCTTCTACGGTAGCACAAGCCTCAGAATGAGAGGAATAATTTGAGATGGTTTCAGGTGATTCTAATCCCTGAGACAGGGGCCTCGGAATCGCATCACGCCGTCAAGCGGTTGAGGGTTTTTTTGGGGGAGTTTGGTTTTGGACGGCGCAGACACATCCGATGACCGAATTGGGCGCCGTCAGTGGCGTTCCGACCCTGGCATCAAGCCAGAGTTTTCCAGTGTGGTTTCGGGTGTTGATACTAGAGTTGAGGCATTGGTCCCACGACCTGTCTTTTGAGCTACACGCATCGTTTTGTAACTTTTTCACCGGAAATCCATTTGGGGTGTGCGAGTAGTCTATTCTGGATGTTTTTCTGAGGGGATTGCAATAGTTCAATCCACCTGCTCTAATTCGGCACGATGTTGCGGGCCCCATAAGGTCCATTTTTGCGTTGACGGTGATATTACATCTCTATCACGGGGCGACCGTTTTGGACATGTTAATAGTCCACCTTGTTTACTTTTTCTAAAGGATCGCAACGGTGAGATCCGTTGGCAGTGCTTCGGGACTGGGGGCGGGTTTTGTGTGGTACCGCTCGTGCGCGGTAATCCAGAATGTATCTTTTTCTCCGGATATCCATCCCACTCAAGTGAGAAGTTCTTTTGAGGTGTTTTTTCGAGAGCATTTCCATAGCGTAGTTCGGCCGCCATTTTTGGGGACGTGGTGTGGGTCCCACCTGACCTGGCTATGCAGAATAGTACATTTTCCACCGGTTCACCGTTTCGGGAAAGTAAGTAGTATATCTAGAATTTTTTTCCATGATTATTACAACGGTGTAATCTGTTAAGGAAAGCGGAGGTTCATACGCTATCTTATTAAATGTGGAAATATGAAGGGTGCACCAGTGGCCGTTCTTCTCCCGTGTTTTTAGCGGACCCTTGGCGTGTGATCACGTTCACTCTTGGGATAGTGATGTTGGTGGTTAAAGAGATGTGGTTGGTTGTGCCTCAGCCATTGAGGTGGCAAGTTAGGGTTGTTATAATTATGCCTTCGCGTTGATGTTGTTTTTCGTATGCACGATAGCCATTGGGCTGGAACATGGTATACTCTGGGAGTATACGGGAACACTTGGAGGTATATGTGGTTGTTTGTACCTGATATCGTTTGTGAGTTCGGTTGGGTTTGACTTGGGGCTACACGTTGTGTGGGCCTCATGTGAATTCTGTGTTCTGCTTTACGTACTTTTGACCTCTCGTGACATAGAGGGTTCCTCTGTTCTTGTTGTTGACAAGTAGGGTTGAGACTTCCCCTGGCTTGGTGCTCATTGTTTTTACCATTAGTGTTGAGTTTTCCCACTGGTTCTATTCTTGATGTTATTGGCTGGCAGAGATGGTTTGGTTCCTCTATTTCTTCAGCTGTAAGAGGTTTCAGTACTGTGTCCCTTTCACCGGACTGTGGAACCGTTTGCAACTACGTGTGCTCGTACAGAGTGGGTGTTTTCCTCACTTTTAGGGATGAGTTGTCTCGGTCCGCTTCACCTGTGACTCAGTGGATTGGAGCATGATCGCCCTGAGAGGCCTAGGGAGTTTATCCTGTTCCTTTGTGTTCCCTGTTAGAGTTCTTATGGATTCGGTTTGACTAACACTTTATGCGGGCACCGATCCTCAACCCAAGAGGTTGTTTCCAGTAGGGTTGAGGTTGTTTCGAGCAAGTCTATTCAGTTGTACCATCCAGCAGGGATGGCCAGTGGGTTACCATACAACAGGAATGGATAGCACATCAGTGTTCACCGAGATGTACCATCCAACAGGGATGGCCAGTGCAGTTCCAGGTTTACCTCCCACGGGGCTGGGCAGTGGTCCCCGATGGCGGGCTTACCTCCAGCTGGGCTGGGCAGTGGTCCCCGATGCCGGGCTTACCATCAGCTCAGCTGGGCAGTGGTCCCCGATGTCGGGATTAACTCCAGCTAGGCTCGGCAGTGGTCCCTGATGTTGGGCTTACCTTCAGCTGGGCTGGGTAGTGGTCCCCGATGCCGGGTTACCTCCATTTGGGCAGGGCAGTTGTCCCATTGCCGACTTTAGCCGCGGTCGCCCTCCCGTTGATTACCCTGTTACGAGACTAGGCAGTGTGGCACCCATCGACTCTTGTCGGGTCTCCCTGTAGTGGGAACCCGTCGACTCCCAGGGACCCTCCAGCGGGGCTCGGTAGGGGATCGCCTGTTGACCTTGAGCATACCTCTCGACTACGGGGTAGTGACATGGTGTGGTTTGACTTTTCCCCCCAGAACTCTCAAGTACGAGGGGCCCTTTCTCCACCGAGACGCGTCCTTGCGACGCGACCTAAAACCATGCGGGTGAGTCAGTGCCACCCAAAGAGGATAGTATCAAGGTACGGTGATTTGAGCCCTCGACTTACAGTTCGGGGCAGACGTGCGGGATGGTGGGCATCGATGTTGTTTACTTCTGGGAATGTTGGAGAATAACTTCTCTTGGGCTAAGCTACGAGATGGAGATCCCATTACGAGCTTGTTTGGGCTTCATGTTGACCATATATATATTTTTATATACCTTGTTCTAGTACCCACTTCCTGGGTTTGGTTACTCTCCTTCCCGGAGAGGCGAAGACGCGCGGGGTATGCCACGGGCTTTCTGTGTCAAGATTCTGGTGGTTGGACGAGTCTACTCTCCTGTTATAGGTAGCGAAGACTCAATGGGAAGTTCATCTTCTCACCATTTCTAGTTCCTTGTGTCTGGACGAGTCTACCTTTTTTTCTCTTATTTGGTTGAGCATGACTCTTTTCTGCTCTCTCAGTAGTACCTTTCTAATTTCCCTGTTCGATCTACTTCTCACCCTTTGGTACCTCCTTTGTGGCTCCCTCGATCCATCAGGGTATCCAATTGAGTATTTTTATACTCACCCATGATTGGGAATTTCCCACACTTGGTGTGCCCTTGCAGCCGATGGACATGTGGAGAGTGATTTCAGAGGAGCTTAGGAGCTTTGGAGGTTGGACCGAGTGCGGTGGTCAGAGTCGGGATCCATGTGGGGGACCCTTCTAGCTGTTTCTTTTGTTTACCTGTTCCCGGGTTGTGGCACTTTTACTGGATGGGTGCATGTTTTTCCCCTTTTATTTTCATTTTACCTTCAGCTTGTACTTTGTACAGTTTAGAGGTCGATGAACATCTGTGGTTTATTTATAGAAGTTTCCGTTTTACTTTCCTTTTCATTTCTCTTTTACTATACACTTTTGCATTGAGTGTGCTGCATGTGTGTGTACAGGTACTTAGGAAAAGGCCTCCCCGAGTTATTGTACCTTCGGCGCTGGTCGCCAGGCCCTGGCCTATGGAGGCGGGCTTGGGGTAGTTGCGGCTCGAACCCGGGTAGGGTCGAGTCATGACTACTTTTATATTAAAATAATATATTCCAAATATAACATTTTCTTCATTTCTATTTTTTCAAAATGTATTTATAGTTCTGTAATTTAATATAATGATACTTGTTGATAAATAATATAACAATAAATTATTTAAATATAATGAAAATATTAAATAAGTAAAGGTGGATATTATATGGTTCAAAAAAAATTAAATTATCTATTTCTGTTCCAATTTTTAACATATAATGAATAATTACAAACCAAATAATATTGAAAAATTATTTACCATAGCTAAAATTAAATATGGTTAAATAAGGGTTAATTCAAATGATAAGGTCCAAATTGACATCCAAACATTTATAAATTATATTGGTTGGTTAGATTATAACCGAATACTAACTTCTCTTTGAATACATATCCATTTGGAATAATTTTTTTGTGATAATTAATTATTTATATTTTAATCCTTTGAGAAATTATATAAGTTACCAGAACCTAAATTACCAAATATGACCATATCTCTAACTTATTAACATAACTATGAACATTATAGATAATCTAACATCTAAAAATATATCTTTTTAGCTTCCCTAGATAAATTAGGTCCATTTTTTTGTCAAAAAAGTCAAACTCTATGTCCATTTTAAAGATATTTAGATGGCTCATTTCATTTAAGAGGTAATTTCCTTAACAACTCACATTCTTTAAACTCTTCTTTAAATCCTATTAATTTATTGTATTTTTCATAAAATAAGAAATTCAGTTTCATAAATTTTCCTAATTATTATTATTATTATTATTATTAAAACACCATTAAACACCATCATACCCAAAAATTTATTAGTGAATGTATCACATGTACGTATATATGACTTACAGTCTCTACGTAGTAATATATTTAATATTTATTCACTATTTTTTATGATTTTTAAAATAATAGTTTAAATTTTTTTATATGATATTTATGAACTAATTATACAAGTTATATTTTAATATCAAATATACCTATATTTCATCAAATCTATTGGGAACTATAATGTTGTATGTGCATATGTGTGGACTACCACATCCACGAAGTGATTTGATTCATTTTTCATGTATATATTACATAGATTGTATTATGGATTATTTCTATGAATATATAAGAAATATATGTTATAATAATTATCATGTGAAGTTTAATTAATAAAAAAAATTTCGATCAATAAGTTGAGAAATTAAAACATCTTGCATGCATCCCTACGGCCTATCATCTCCACGGATGATATAATTAATTTTTCTATTGTTGACATTAATGTATGAATAAGAATATGAATATAATAAATATAGGTTATATTATTTTAATTATTAATATTTTTTAGATGATTTAACCGAAATAAATATATATGGATTGGATCTACTGAACTAAAATACTCATCATAAATAAAACTATTAACAACTAATAATGAAAATAATTAATAAGGAAATATTGAAAATAAGGGTGTTGAAATGTTATTAAGGGATCATATATGACGTTATATGTATTCACCTCACTATGGTATATAATTATAATAAGTTGCTATTTGGTATACATGAGCTCAGATTGATATTTTAGGAATTAGAACTTGAGGTAATGGTTTTATTTCAAAATCACCCCAAAATTTTAGATTTTTTTTGATTATGTATCCACTAGGGAATATTTTTCTTCCATAAACTTATTTTATAAAAATGGTTTTAAAAAATATTTTTATTATTATCCTATGGTATTTTAATCTCGTTTTTCCATTTTTTTACTTTATTAAAAACGGATTGAAAGGAATATTCTTTCCATTTTCAAAATGTGGTACTTTGTGAACTTTCCATTACCAATGTGGATGGAATATTTTTTAACTTATAAATAAGGAAAAAAATTCCCTCTATCATGAATAATATTATATTTTATGTTTCTTATAAAATATTTTAATTTTATTTTAAAAGAAAATTTTTTCCATTATAATTTCATAGTTTTTTTGATATGTTATTTCAATAATGGTGAGGGTTATTTTCCAAATAATTATCTTAATAATCTTATGATAGTATTTCTATTCATCAAATATAATAACCCTTGATTTAATTTATTAATTTCTAGGGATATGATCCAATGATTCCATCCTTATTCTTTCATTGGATGGTTTATGTTTATGATGATAATATGTTTATGAAGCTTTTTCCAAAATATTTTCTATGAGGAAATTTTGGGATTTATATGTAACCAATTTATTTTACATGGGTTATTCTATGGTGTAATTTTATGAAACCACATTATTTTCATGGGTTATATTATTATGAATGTTTTTATGAACTTATGACAAACATATGTATGATTTTCATTATGTGATTGGTTGGACCTATATTACCCTAAAATTAATTGAGTAAGGATTGATATCTCATGAGATATATAGGACAAGAATGGGGAGTGAAATTAATTTTGTAAGGGGATCATTCCAATATAATAGTATAGAGAGCAAACCTTTACTACTATAATGGTATGTATAGTGAACCTATTCCACTGTGATAGTATTGGAAAAGAGCCCTGACTACATAGAAAATGATTCTCTAGGATTCTGTGTATTGCATAATTCTATGAATTATTCCTATATTAATCATTGAAGGATCAAGTTCATTGATTCATTTATGATATATTTCTTATAAACAAACAAGATGTAATCTATGACTTGTGATTATTATTTATAATGTGCATGGTATGGTTTTGACATGTTAATCTCTTGTACTCCAACCATGTTATCTTATTATACTTATAAGTTAATTTATATATAACTTTATTACCCTTATTGAGTATCTGACCTCACACTTATTATATTTTTCCTTTCCCGAGATTATGAAAAAAAATTATATGAGATATTTCATAGAATATTTATAGTTATAATGATCTAGGTGAAAGTCGATATAGAAGTATTATGAACCAGTTGTTTTTGTATCCATGTTTCCAAAGATACCAGACATATACGATTTTTGAATGAATTTTGATGTTATGTAAATATTATTAATCTATTTAGATGTAATATCTATTTATGAATTTTTTGTGTCACTATTTTTTTAGAAAATGTAGACATGGAAATTAAGGGGTTTTTGAATGAAGAGTGAAATAAAGATGATTTTCCTTAAATTAATCATTTGATCACTTAGTGTATAAAGATAAGAAAATGAAAGGAAATAATTTATTCTCAATAAATAATAATATGAGAATAAAATTCATGAGATTATTGAGATTTACATCATTGTATCTCATCATCTTATGAATAATCATAAACAATTCATATAAACAATTAGATTATACTATATAACCCTTACCTCAATCTGACTTCCTTTGTATGCATTAGAACATCTTATATAATAAATATATATTTATTATAAATATAATAAAGAAACATAATAATATATAACATAAAATATATGATTATAAATAATATTTTACCATCTTTTTATTAATAATTATTTATTAAAATTAAATTTTCAAGGGGATAACTGCATTGTTTTTCATAAATGTTTTTCTTCAATATAATTATTCTTTATACATATTTAATGCTCCCATCATCTTTATAATTTTAAAATATATTTAAATACAATATAAACTAGTGGTATAAATATTTATATTCATACATATTATTTATAGATAGAATAATGTGTTACACCGTTCATAGAGACGGTAGACCTTATATATGCGTGAATGTAGTTTCAATTTTTTGACAGATATAAATAAATAAAGGAAAAAAATAATTCACTATTTCAGAATTATTATTATATAACATAAATAATATAAATTCATAACATCTTTCCATACTAGAATCCATGTAAAATGGAAATTAAAAACGAATCACATTGCTTCAGGGATTTCATAGTCCACACGTACGCATAACCAACATTATCATTTTCTAACGGATGGGAAGGTAAGAATTTATGTGGGATATTATAAATAAAAATGTATAATTATATAAAAAATTTCATATATATTTATATTAAATCCATAATTAGGTACTCTCATGGGATGTGTTGTTGGTAAATGAATTGCATCGTTTCGTGAGGCAGTAGGCCTCCATTAACACAATAAACAATTTTGATTACCATTTGGGGGAATTGAATATGTATATAGGTTTTTTCATTTAAATAATAATACATAAGTACATGTAAGATATTTATTTTATTATTTCATGATGTTTTAATAATATTTGAATGCGGTAGAAGAGTTAATAAAATGAAAATGCATGGTTAAGAACTATACATCATCTTCAGACAACCTCTTCAGGTTTATAACTAAAATCGTCCGAGGATGGTGTAATGATAACTAAATGTCCAATAGATAGTTTATAAGGATGTAAGAAACTGTTTTTGGTAGGTATTTATGTGAAAAAATGTCTTATGATCTATGGAGAGGAGAGGAGAGGTATTATCGTATTATAAGTAGGCGAGAGAACCCATATGGAATTTTTTTTAAAGACTAAAATATATTAAAGGATTATTCACACAAAATGGATCAATAATGGACCATAATCAATGATTATATGAGATAAGTTAATGATATTTCCATAAAATATAATTTAAATAATTTTATAGGTCATTTAATAATTTTTGCCATCATTTTAACCCCTAGTAAACCCTTTTTATCCTTAACCATGGTAATTGAAATTAACTATTTTTACATTTCATTATAGTAAAATTTAATTTGACCATATTAAATAATTTCAAATATTATGATTCAATATAATGAATTCATTTTATGAAATTAAATTCACTAAATAGGTAGGATGTAATTTAATATTAAACCCAAAACATGATGAAAATCAGTTTTTCGAAGAAAATGTTTTATCAAGTTTAAAACTTTTTTATATTAAATTTATATATAAAAATTATTAAAATGAATTGAATTAGATTAATAATTATATAATTAAACATATTTTATTTTAAAAATTATCTTAAATTTATTTTTATCTTTGTAAATTCTGTAAATGGACATAAATATTGTAATAAAAAATGTATTTTTCAGTATTCACAGAAAAATTAATCTTTTCAGATAATTATCAAATAATAACTCTAGTATAATTTTTAATTGTGATTTGTAAATTAAGTAAAAAATTTTCTATCATTTTTTTAAAGTGGTAATAATAAATTTTAAATTAACTACGCAAAACACGACGAAACAAATTTTTAGAAAAATACATTTTAAAAGTGTACAACAAAAATCATTTCTATCTCATGCCTAAAAAAATAATTTAAAGGTAATAATTTTGATTGAATATATAATATAAAAATTTAATTAAAATAATTTAACAATAGTGATTAATTTTATTTATTGTGATAAAAACACATTTCAAGGATAAAAGACGATTTAAAAAATGATTTTTATATTTTTTAATCAAATGATAATGAATGAATATATTTTATACATTTTTAGACCATATAATTTTCATATTTCAGTTCATTCTATTCATGACCACAAATTTTATAGCTAGGTTAGAATGTATACAATAGTAATGTTCTTTTAGACTTGAGGTTGTGTGTATCAGATGCTATCAAAGATATTAACATTATTTAAAAATAAATATATCATAAAATATCAGGGTGTTACACTAATTATGGTATTTTACCTATACATTGTGCTTAAAATTTTCATATTCCATTTATTATGGGGACTTATTGATTAACTACACTTCAATGATCGCTACTTATGCCGAAATATTCATGTGAATTTTAGATTGATGTCAAATGCCTTATGCTCTTTCCGTCAACATCTCATTCATCCATCAAACTACACTATATTTTTAGGAATCTCACGTTTAATATTCTCATTCTGGATACCTATTTTTATAAAAACATTTCGAAACTTTTTCTGGTAAAATTATTTTTTTTATTAATCTCAATATCTGTATATTTATTTTATATTTCCTTTCGACAATATGTTTTGACTGAAAAAATACTAAAAACACTTTTTATTTTAAATTTCAGTATATATGCTCATAAATTTCTCATGGATTCGTCAATTAATTTCAGAAAATTCATAAACATCAATGATATTTTATAGTGGATGGTCCGGGTACATCTATATACACAATTCTGATATTCTAAAATGTCAGCATTCTTCCACTTAAATAGTGTATAATTTCCACTTTCAAACAAATATGAAAATGTAGTATCCTATTAACTTATCTCTATTACTACATGAAACCTATATTTTTTCTTGTCCATATGGGATCATTTTCATCCCTTTAGTGATGTTTATCACTATTTTTTATAAAATTAACAAAATGTTTAGGGAATTATTTTTCTAATTAATTGAGTATGGGAATAAACATGTTAGTGATTTAAGAGGATTCTCTTTTTCTGTATGGGTGAGTTTGACATTGTTTAGGTGTTTTTAAAGGTTTAGGTTTCTATTCACTTACTGAAAAAATAATTTATTCATTAAATCATTGATTTATGATATTAATTTTATACTTGACACTAACTGTAAAATTGGATTATGCTGCAATATGATTTTTACCATAAATAATGATCTTATTTAATAAATTCTTTATTCAGAAATTTGAACCCAATGTGATACCTTTTTTTATCATATGTGCAACTTGGAATATTTATGTTTAAAACCCTTGATTTATGTTGTATACACCATATTCCCAGTGGTTTTAATTTTATTTAATGCCTAATATGTTTAGAAATTCTATAAGCACTCCTCTTGAGAACCCAAGGAATCCCTCTATCTAGAGTGGGTGAATTATTCCCTTCTGGATGAATCGTTTTTTTATTTGATCTCTGATGAGTTCCCTCATTTCTGTTTTATCAATCAACATAAAACACCAATTTGTAATTAGTATGAACTTATAATTCAGGATGAATAAGAGTTTTATCTTGATGTTTTTATGTATGATTTCCTTATTATCCACCTTCACCTTCTTTCTTCGTTGGCATTTTTCTATTGTGGGTGTGGACATGATCTCTAATTAAAGGTACATGGTTCCTTTAATTTTTCTTTACAATTAAAAACAAAAATTTATTAAATGAATTTAAACGATTAATAAAATTATTTAAATCCCCAAATTTCATATAATTATTGGATGATTTTGAAAAAAGAATGGAGATCATGAAAACCACAAATTTTAATGGAATTGAACCTTTTGGTTATATTTGAGAAAATTTATCTCATGATTCAAAAATGATTTAATGATTTGATTTGATGTGGATTAAATAAAAATATTATTTGAAAAGGCATGTCTAAATGAAAACCTCTCATTCGGTTTTGAAATGAAAATTGAATGTTTAAAACTAAAATTAGGAAATTATATTTTTGAAATAATTTGAATATGTTGTTTTTTCAGGATTGATTGTTATATAAAAATAAAAATATCTGTCTTCATTTGTTAGTGGTTAATTATGACAGAAATTCTAAGATAGGACCCCCTAAACAAGATTTACGATGAAAAAACATGCATAAACATAATAAGACATGATTTTCTCTAACAAGGAGTTAAATCACAATGGTCTATGTTTTGTTACATATGCACACCTTATGTAAAGAAAATTGATTATTAGATTCATGATCCTACTACTAGAAACTAATTTTCTACTGGGCTTGATAAATGTCTCCATGATGTATTTAATTTTAGAACCACATATCATTTATTTATAGAACTTTTTTATTCAGACATTCATCTTTTTGTAAATTTTTAATATAAAATATTCATTAAATACAATGTTGATATATCTACCATATTTTTGGACTGAAATAATGTTTTTTTAAATACGTGAATTTAATTCCATGAATTAATTTATTTAAATTGAAATAATACCTATATTATTTTTTATGGTAATGATTATGGAACACTTAGTGAGACCCTGCATGGATTTATAGCTCATACTCTACATTTTCCATCATGTGTTTATATATATTATTATCCCAGGTCTTGAAAATGGAAATGTTACCCAAGGAGTTGGTAGATATTCTTTATCCTTGGGACATAGATTGATAGAGGTGACTGGTGGAGATTATATCCACTATTTACACTCATTTATCATTGAGATTTACATTTTCATGCATTATGTATTTTGATAATGTGATGATTGATAATGGTACTTTTTTCATTTAGAGTTTTGATCATATTGAATTGTTTATTTTTATATTCATTTTTAGTGGAAAAAATTTCCCAAATTAATCTTGTATGATGTGATGTGCTATTAACCCACTAGTGGGGATCAATAACTCTCATTAGGCTATGTTAGAGCTATATTAGGAATCAAGGTACATGGGAATCCAGTTTTCTTCATGACAAATTGGTATCCAAGTTATATGATGTAACTCATTCATTGATTTCATTATGTCGTTGGTTTTTACTGGTAGCCATGAGGTAATGATGATGTGTCATTAGAGTTTTTTGAATGTGACTATCTTTCCAGCTATCATTTTACAAAACCTTAAGTCACCATTTTTGTTTATAAAAAGTGTCTTATGAAATGTTTTCATCTATTTTCAATATATTTCCTTAATTTTTATCTGATTAGTATGAAATCAAAATATTTATTTCTACTTGATTGAATTTATATTCCTACAAATAATTTTTGAGAGGCTAATATGTGCATCCTTGTTGGTGTTTTTAGTTTTATTTGTTGATGTTGTGTAGCATCATACCTAAGAGAATTCATTTGAATATGATGCATGAAAAATATATTGGTGAACCACAATAGGTGAATCCTCAAGATGGAAGAAATATTTTTTATATAGTGGTCCATGTTGTCCAAACATTTGAAAAAGAACATATACATGTTCTCATTCATGTTTTAGTTGTGGATCCTTGAAGGTATGAATCAATAAATCATGCTCAAGATATTATCTATCATAAACAACGAATATTATAATTCTTAAATGATCCTCAATTGGATAAGGATTGGTTGATAGAATATCATTCTACATTTTGAGTAAATAGAAACTCCTAATTTGATTAATGTGTTGTGTGCCACCTTCACGATTGACTGGGATATAAAGATATAGTGGTATTAGATGGTGATGGACAAGAAAATGAGGGGTTGGAGTGGAAAAACATTATATTTATTTTCACTGAGTAGTTATATCTAGAGTTGATGATATTTGATAATTTCGTGGAGTTTCTCAACCTTTATTAGGCTGACAAGGAGATGGCACAATATTAAATCCATTTTTATAATCTTTTTCTGTTTTTTACAAAGGTAGTGGCTAATAAAAAATTTAATGCAAGAAAATTTGAGATTGGTATTTTCCTGATATATGATCATAGGTTTTCTTGATGAAGCTCAGTTCTTATACTAATGTACTAGATATAGTGTTGATGGTTGTCTTTGACCTGGGTGGTAAGCCTCGGATGATGGAAGCTAATTTTTCTCACAATGGTTTTTCAATGAATTCATATAATGAAAATAATAAGTTTGATGAGTTCCATAGTTTTTCTTGATTATAGGTCTCATTCATGCCTTCTATACATCCGGTTAGAGGCTCTTATAATTTCATACAGTTTGGAATGGTTTGACATTCATGAAGGGTTTGAACTAATCCATCCATGATCTATAGTTCATGTGATCTCTTAGGATATCTTTGAAATTTCATCCCTTTATTTTTTTCTCTACATATTTTCATGGTCTCCTCAACACCAAAAAGTAAATTCTTACTATAAAATATTTCAAGAACAAAGTGGTTGTCTCCAACGACATTTGGAATGAACCACATTCACACAATATAAGAGCCACCTGGGGATGTTGATGTGGGTCTAGTGAATGTTATAGGCACCATAACTATATCTTTATATTTATTGAATAATTTATTTCATAACATGTTATCTCATTCATTTATATCAACCTAATTAGTGAATTATCCGAGTCATCCTACATGGCATCTATCTTATGTGACTGATGTTACTATGACATTTTTATTGAAGAGAGAGTAGAGACATTGGTGTCTTAATGTGTTCTCTATTTATCAGAGATTAATATTACTCATATTTTTCTGGTTCATGATAGGAAAACATCATAAATCATTTTCATGGGGGACTTGTTTTGGATTCTGGGGATCTTGATTGATTTTTTTCACTCAACTTGTCTTCTTCAATGCACCCAATGGGTTGTTTCAATCCATTTATAGATATTGTAACCAAATTTAAAGTAGATTTAGACCATATTTTCCATATTTGTAAACGGTAATATTTGTTTTGTATTTTCACTTATAGGGGGAATCATTGAGTGATGATCAACTTACAGTTTTCATTAGGTTTGCTAATATTTTCAGCCTGATTTTTCTGGTTTTCACGGGTAAGAGTGGTTGATTATTATATTGATCTTATAATAGTTAATCATGTAATTTTTATTCCTTCTTATATTATGATTGTTCTGGATCTAAAAGAGTTAAAATCCAGGTTGGTTGATTTTCTAGAAAATATTTTTATACACCAAAGAGTTTCACCTTGGGCGGAACCTATTCTCATTTAAAATAAATCTGATTGGACACTTTGGATTTTCTTTTATAAATAGAAACTAAATAATGTTATAGGAAAGATAAATTATATGTTACCATGGATTGATATTCTATTTGGACATCTAAAATGAGTGATGTGATTTTTCTAGATTTTTCTTTGATTTGGTTATCACCAGTATAGTGTAAGAGAGCCTAATATTCGGAAAACTACATTTTAAAGTTGGTTTTTCCATTATGAATAAATTATTAAACCATTTTATCCATCCAATTATCCTTATATTTTTATGGAATTAATGAAAAATATATTTAAGGAGTACCATGACTCAATGTTTTTGGTATTTATAGATGACATCCTAGTTTACTCTCTGACCAATAAATACCTTTTACGTCACTTGAGATTATTTCTATAAATCATGATAAATATTGGGCCTAATTCCATGTTATCAAAATTTGATTTCATGATTCAATAATTTATATTATTGAGACCAGTTGTCTGAGAACATTGTATTTCAGTTGATCCATCGAAGGTGAAAGATGTTATGACATGGGAGAAATCATGGGATGTTTCTACTATTTGCAGCTTCCTGAGATTGTTATGATATTACTATATATTAGTCCAAAATTTCTTGAAGATGTATTCTCTAGTGAAAAAACACCCTCAAAAAGGTGTAATGTTCATTTGGGTTGATAAATTTCTGAGTTATTTTGTTGACCAGAAATTTTATTTGACATATGAACTGTTGTTGACTCTTCCAGAGGTCGGGTAGGGCAATGTGGCCTTCTATGATGCATCAAATTCAGGTTTGGGTTCTTTTCCTTATACGTGGTGATCACATTCTAGCCTATAGTTCCAAATAGATTAGGCCATATTCGAATAATTATACAACCCATTATAACTAACTCATAGTTGTGATTCTTGTAATCAATATTTAGTGGCATTAATGTTTTAGAGAAATAATTAGCATTTATTATGAAAAAAAACCCATGAGTTATATCTTATCCCGAAAAGATCATATATATCACTCCGACTAGGGTATCCCATTATTGGTGACTACTTTATTATATTGGCATAAGATTCAAGGAATCACATCCTAAAGGACTGAATAATATATTAATTTTGGAAAAGTGGATACATACTGTAAATTTTTATTATAACTGAAAACATTAAATACGTAATGTTTTTTATAAATCCACTATTTACCGTGTCATATACATGAATATAAATCAAAAAACACTTTAGGATATCCTATGGAAAATAAAACATAATATATATGTGAGATCAAATACTATATAGGGTTAATCATACAATAGATGCTATGAATAAATAGGGCTCAAATATTATGGAAATGTAAATAAATATAACACTTTCCATTTAATCAATAACTTGGGAATAATATTTTAGATGTAAATTATTATCATATAGCGCCATATAAATAATCAAATGATCATAAAACATTCCCATGGATATTAATACTACTCAAATAATCACATTGAAAATCAATTATTTATTGCATAATGTTGAAATTCATACTGATAGACATGTAAAACAAACAGTAAAATATTTTTCCAAGACATTTAGTACCAATAAGGATTTATGTTAAGACATTTAATACCATTGAGGCCTTGTTCCAAGAAATCAATATAATTGGTGAAGTCATTATCCAATACACAATATATTTTGTCTCCTAAGACCTACTAATGCATTGAGGGGATATAGTGGGCTCCACCAATCACATAAAGAGTCCAATTAATTCCTCATATGAATGTGGTGTTACATAATCAACATAAACATTTATATTCAAAAAATATTTATATGAAATGTTACTAATTTTCCCTATAAATTGGTATACTTATAAACCATCAAGAGTAACATGGTAAATGATAATAAAATTGGGAATCCTTGGTAAAAAAGTTCATAAACCCAAAAAAAACAAATAATAATGATGATATAAATACAACGTATCTCCAGTGGATTATAATTTTAATAAAATTATTTATGTTTTTAATGAGAAGAAATACCACTAAAAATATTCATAAACATTATTGAGGAAAATTACCATTTTAACATGAAAATATTTTTAAAACAAAAAATTGAAAAAATATTTTTAAATCCATTTTATTTGAAATAATCCTTTTAAAACATGTAAAATAATCTTTAAAACATTTACTTTATAAAATATTGGGAAAAAAATTTCATGTTGTAAATGTTAAATCAAATATTCCTTTCGTGTTTTCGATAAAATAAAAATATTATCCTTTTTGAGAATGATATGATGATTCCATTGATTTTATTTAAAAATAATAATGTTGGGTAAATCTTTCTGTAATAATTATTATTTTAAATTTTAAGAAAGATTATAGAATCCTTTATAGAAAAAAATTCTTTTTACAGGAATAATTATTTCTTGCCGAAGAGAGAGATAAAGTTGGGTTTTCTTGAAAACATTTTTTAATTCATTTTAAGTACCAAAGAGAGTGAAAATAGTAATATTAACATAAAAATATTATAAATAATATTAGGATAATAAGAAATATTTATTTTGTGTTATAACTATCAGGTAATTTTCAGATTGGATTTTTAAACAAAAACAACACCCAAATGATAATGAGTTTGTGAAAAAAACCATAACACTATGGTAGACATTAGATCATAAGTCCTGTAAAAAAATAACATTATATCAAAATATAAATATCATTAAGATAAAAACATAATTATATATCACAAAAAATGGAAATATATACACCACCTAAAAGAAATAAGTGGGGAATATGGTGTATGTCACACAGAAGTAAAAGTGGGATGCGAAATCCTTAAATTGAGTCTGACTCGTCACTTACATTCTTTATCTACATGAATAATAAACATATTTTAATTATTTAATTGATTAGGAAACATATTCCTATATATTATTCCTTTTATTTCACATATTACTATGTTATATATGATTAATTAATCAATTATGTCTCATGTTCTTCGAGGATATTTGGCTTATGTGTCAAAATGAATTTGGTCGGTTGATGATGGTCAAAAAGGTCATTATATAAACATATAAATATTAATAATAATGAATAACATATAATATTTATATATAAATTAATCTTGTAAAAACAATTATTAATTATGGTGATAAAAATTAATTATGTTACAATCATTAAGATGGTCGGTCGTACGTACGCATGAGTAACATTTCCATTTTTCAATTATCATTATCAAAAGAAGGTTAGTAATATTTTACCTTTACAGAATGATAAGAATATAATATATACCATATAATTTATTTAACTATTCTTATATATATCATCCATGTTCTTTAGTGATGAAGAGGGAATGACAATGCTTCGTGAAGGCTGTGGCCCAGACATACACAAACGATGGTATCGTCTTTAAGTGATTGAAAAGGAGAGAAAGAAAATGATATATTACCTTCTAATAATGATAAATATTTCATTAATATAATAATTAGGTAATATATATCAAATATAATCACAAAATATATTCTTATTACCTTCCCTATAAATTTTTTGTGAAGATGAATCACATCACTTTGTGAGGCTGGTGTTCACCGTACACACGAGTGACGTAATTGTATCCCATATCGAATGGAAAGTAAATAAAAAAATTATATATGATATAATGAAACCAAAGGTATAATAATTTTATAAATATAATATCTATAATTTATATACATTAGCATACCCAACCGTGAGTGGTGGTAATAGAAAAAAATGACATCAGTTTGTGAGGAGGTAGTCCGCCACACACATGAATGTTGATTTCATAACCCATTTCATAGATGTGCTGATTATTTTAGGAGATGAACATAACATAACAACATGTAAATTTATGTGATATAAATATTTATATATAATCATAAATTGAAAATATATATTGATGTTGGAAGAAGAAATGTAATAAAAACCCATTGTAAATAAATTTTCCTCTTCTCGTAAAACCCCTTTAGGATTACAACTAAAGTGTTCATATATTGTATTTCTGACCAGAAAATGCTTATTAAATGATATGATTATTGTTTTTAATTATATTTCATAGGTATTATCTTATCCAAAATGGTTTTATGGGTTTAATAATATCGGATACATGTGGCCATTTATAAGTGATGTGAGGGGAACACTTGTAATTTTTTGAAAAGAAAAAGGTGTACCAACATTTTTTTACTTAAAAAATAGTTAAAACGGTGTATTATAGATCTATATACATTATAAAGTATAAATATTCCCATAAAATTGGTTTTATGTAATGTTTTATGTCATTTTAACCCTTATCATTTCAATTTAACCCCGGGTAAATCTATTTTTACCTTCATCATGGAAATTAAGTTTCTCTATTTTCTATATTCATTTTAGTCAAAAATTATGTCACCCATGTTAGATAATATAAATAGTTTTGATTTTAATTATTAATTTAATTTTTTTAAATTTTATTCATAGATCTATTAGAGTTTAGTTTAAACTTAATCTCTTAGACATGATGATAATATATGTTTTTGTAATAGGAAATGTTTATATGTTAACAAAGTTTTTAAATAAATATTTAAAAGAAAATGATTAAAATTAAATAATATTTATTAATAGATATATAATTTAACTAATTTAATTTTAGAACCAACTCAAATAAAATTTTATATTGTAAATAATTTAAATGAAAAAAGGTGTATTCAATTATAATTCATTATTTTTGAACATTCATAAAAATTGAATCATTTCAAAAAAAATCCCAAAATTTCACTGAAAGATAATTTTTATTTGATTGCTTGAAAATGAATATTATTTTTTCAAATATATTATATACATGTGGTAAATATTATCATTAAATTATGTGTGCAAGTCATGACTAAATATCCTTTTATAAAAATATTATTTTTTTAAAACATTTGTTTTGTTAGAACAGTTCTAATTTTTTCTATAATTCATATATATACATTTTATTTATTTTATACATGTTTAATACATATAACATTAATAATTTTATTATTAATATTCATTCCCACTAATTTGAAATCTAGATTATAGTTTTATATTACATTATAGTTCACTTAGTCTTGGCGTTACGTGTTCTACAAGAAATAAAATATATTAAATTTAATGAAGTATATTACATGGGTTTCTTAATCTTGATGTTCCATGTTTCATATAATATCTATTACAATGTTATTATTATATAATTATGATTTTTTACATTCTCCCCAAATTTATCAAATTCATTCCTCACAATTTAATCTTTATCTCTGTAACGACCCAAAGTTTTTCAATAGAAAATTCTCTTCTTATATCTATGTCATAAAAACACAAAATAATGAACTACTAAGTGATAAGTGACCTTTAAACATAATTTTTTCAACCCTATGTTTGGAATTTTAAAAATCCGGCATACACGGTTGTGCTCAAGATAGTTTTTGGAGTCTAATGAATCAGAAATAATTTTTGGTGAATAGTAACCTACCCTTATGAATAGTAATATGAACCTTATGAATACTAAATAAGAGTAACATTACCTATGAATAATAAAATAAAATTTATCCATCATAGAAAGTGATAATTTGAACTTAGTAAACATTTTTGGTATTTTATAAATCATAAATGATTAATTATAATTAATTAATTAATTTAAAAGAATATTTATTTTCCTGAAATATATTAATAAATTTTTGAATCAATGTATAATAGTTTTTAGATAATTTTATAAGACCCTACGTAATTTTTGAAAGAACTATAAAATCAGTTTTAATCATAAAAATTGTTTATTCTAAGTAAATTATGATTTTATTTAAATATTAAATTAATAATACTTAGAAAATTATTTTTGAAAAATGGAATTCATTTTTGGATTCTACACGTCGAAAAATGGTTGGGGTAAAATTTTGGGATTTTTCTAAGATACATGAATTTTTGATGAATAGTGGAATCCGATAATTCACAATAAAAGCTAAATAATGCATTAATTGAGTCATTGTGGATGTTCTGCTGATGTAAGCCCACTTGGTTCGGTATTACATTATAAAATTACTATTATTGGTCATCCAAGACTCACTATTCCTTGTCCTTGGTGGAATTAATAAACTAATCAATTTAATATTAAGAAAACCCCTCTCCCCTCCACTATAAAAGCCACCCTTCACTCCCTCTTTTCCTCACACCTCTCAAGCTCCAAGCCTTCTCTAAATTCTGCCCAAATACCTTCCCTAACTCATCCCCCACGTCAAAAATCTTCTGGTCTCATCAATAGACCAAGTCTAGCTTCCTTAAAGAGGAACTCAAGAGGAGGATTCTAAAGGTAATTTCTCTCCCTCTTCTCCTTTAATTTCCTTTCAAGTCCAAGTTCCTTTCTTGATCTCCCTCTATCTATCTTCATCCAAATGGTTCTGTAAATCCATTATTATATATATACTGTAATATTATGATTCTAATGTTATATTATATCACCCCTCACCCTTTCCCCCTTCCTTTTATTTTATTAAAGAGAACGTTGTTCATGAGGTGATAATTTATCACCTTCAAAAACAACATGCTCTCTTCTTCTATTTATACCTTCAATCTGGTCATGAAACCATTTTTATGGTTGAACCAGAATGTTTTATATGTATTATGTTCTATTTTAAGATCTGTAAATAACCTATGGCCATACTACTAAGTGAAAAGTTAAAATGAGTTGGTTGTGATCCAAAAACCGCTCAAATTAGCCCAAATAATCTTCATTTAATTCTTATCTAAAAATTCGGCCACATGGATCTAATATAACTCATTATAAAATCATCCAAGCTTCTGTAATATCATTAATTACATGTAATATCAGTTCTGGATGTTTAACCATGATCTACCCAAACATAAAATTAAGAATACAAGTGGACCGCTCAAGGAAACCATGAAAAAGAACATCCCCGATCAATGTTTTTAAACTCTATAAGTCATCCAAAGGAACATAATATGAAATAATAAAACCATAATGAACCCTATTAATGTATAAAAGGTTCTGTAATTTCTAATTAATGAATATAATGTCATTATACAGGATATTAAAGAGAAGGAGGCATTCGAGTACAAGGTAAGGGGAAATCTCAAACCCAATTTTCTTCCTTCGGGTTCTCCCTCTTTCACTCCATTTTTGATATAGTTACTCCTAAAAGGTCTTTTTTTAATCATTTACTTTAATTTTCTGGGATATAATTGTTTGTCATTGGTTTTTATGTCCATCAAAATGTTTTCCAAAAGAACTCTTCTTTCAAGATCTCACATTTTGCCTCTCATTCAAGGATGATGATTCTTATATCAAGTATGTTGTTCCCTCTTTATTTTGGGAACCCAAAGCTTATGAATGTGTTATTATGGGATGAAACCCATTCCTTTCCATGTGTTATTTATGTACATGTTTGATATGTGTTCTATGTGGAAAGCCTGATAATGATAATGTTATGATGTGACAGGTGCGCCCGGAATTATATAACGCAATATGAATGTTTAAATGTGACGGGTGCGCCCGGAATTATATAACGCTCCAATGCATTGGGTAAAGTGATGAATCTCATGAGTAAATGTGATATTATGCGTGAACATGATTCTTGATTTTTTCACAATTATGTGTGGTAATTAACCACTAAGACATGATGTTTCATTTTTATGCTTTGCCACATTTCAAGTTTATTGTTTATGCTCTTCTCATGTTCAAGATCTTCTTCCTATGTCATGATTATGTTCACCCCATGCTATATTGTTCTTACCTATCCTCTTACTGGGCTTTTATCTCACCCCTTTTGATGTATATCCTCAGGTGGCTACATGTACTAAGGAGAGGACAAGTGCTACTAAGAAGCTATACAAGAAGAAATTAAATGAATTTTTTATGCTTGATGTTGTACTTGTTATGTGTAGTCCTAGTTTGCCCAAGACACTAAACCTATGTATCCTCCATATGTAATACTATTATGTTTTTTTTTATCTCTGAAATGATGTAATAGTAATTTAAGAAAAGGCCGGGTCGTTATAGTTGGTATCAGAGGAAAGGTTTAGTTAATTTGGGAATTAGGATTAGTGAACCCTAAAGAAAACCTCTAGCATGAGACTAAGTACAAATATGAACACAAGGATATTTACCTAGGGATCCCATATGTTATTTTTTTGGTATAATTGATTAAAAGGATAAGTTATTCATGACTTGTTTACTTAGGTTTTTTTCTAACCTTTTCTATTTTAGAAAATGGTGGGAACCAGGAGAAATCAGGCCAACAACTCTTGCGAAGGCCAATGCAACGATTGCCCGAACGACATCCCCAATGATTTTGGAGGTGGAGTTCAAAACTTCATGATGATGCTTACCCAATTATCCCGGGTTATGAATAATAACCATAATAATGGGGAACATCCTCCTTCACCAAAGAGGGAGCAGCTAGCTATCAAATGTTTTATGCGGCAACGACCACCGACGTTTTGTGGATCTTCTGATCCACTAGTTGCGGAACAGTGGGTCAAATCCTTGGAGAAGATCTTTTCTGTTCTTCATTGTTCCGAGACAGAGAAGGTGACTCTAGCCGTTTATCGTCTAGATGGAGAAGCTGATCAATGGTGGGCTTTGATTAAGAACACCAAGCCAAGGGATGAAATTGAAGAGATGGAATGGGAAGACTTTAAGATAATGTTTCTTAATAAGTACTTCCCAAAAACTCTTCGCACGAAGATGGAGAGAGAATTCATAGAGATCATGCAAAAAGAAGGATAATCTGTCACAACCTATGAAGCAAATTTCACAAGTCTCGCAAGGTATGCTTCGGGTTTTGTTATCAACAATGATAGCAAAATTGATAAATTCTTTAGTGGATTAAAACCACATCTTCGAAAAGCTCTTGCAATTCGAGACATTGGGAGTTATGAAGAAGTTGTACGGTGTGCTCTCAAAGTGGAGATGGAGTTTGGAGAATGGTCCCATGGCTATGGTGATAAGAAAATAAAGATGTAGTTTCAAGCTGGTGGATCTAGTGATAAAGATGGGAAGAAAACACAACGACCCACTTGCCAAAAATGTGGGAAGTTGCACAATGGGAACTGCCTCAAAGGGACGGGGAAATGCTTCAAGTGTGGGAATGAAGGACACCTAGCTCATGAGTGTCGAAGAGACATGAAAAGGAAGGATAATGTAGCCGATGAAAGGAGAGAACCACTCGTGGTTCAATGCTACAACTGTAAGGAGCTAGGTCACTACTCAAACCAGTCCACTAAACCTCGATCTTTTGAGGGTAATCTGCGCCAACAACCACCAAAGCCAAAGGAACAAGGGAATACTTATGCCATCACTACTGCGGAGGTGGAACATGATAATGAAGTCGTACAAGGTACACTTCCTATTCACTCAAGAATGGAAAAAGTCTTATTTGAATCTGGTTCTACGCATTCCTTTATATATTGAAAGTTTGCTAGAACTATAGAATCGAAGCCCCGAAACCTTGAAGTAGATATATCTGTAAAAACACCAAGTGGTGAAATCATTGCAACCCAAGTGTTTGATTCTTCTCCTATTGACGTATGTGGGAATATTCTTCCGGCAAATCACGTAATACTTCCCTTGGTGGAATTCGATGCTATAATGGGAATGGATTGGCTCTCGTTATATAGAGCACATATCAACTGTCGGGAAAAGGAAATATATTTTCTTATTCCGAAACATCCCATGCTCCTCTACAAAAGCAAGGAAGATCATGAATCTCCTTTGAGAAATCCTTCAATGGTGTGGGTGATGATTCCCTATGAAGAAGCATACCTCTCCCAAATAATTGAGTCAAAGGAAAGTTCCAACCTTGAGGAAATTCCCATCGTAAGGGAATACAGCGATGTATTTCCCGAAGAGTTACCCGGAATTCCCCCGGATCGTGAGGTAGAGTTCTCAATTGAACTCATACCCGGAGCTACTCCTATCTCGAAGTGCCCATTTAGGATGGCTCCTATCGAACTGGAGGAGTTAAAGAAGCAGCTGCAAGAGCATCTGGACAAAGGGTTCATACGCCCTAGTGCATCACCTTGGGGTGCGCCAGTGCTCTTTGTGAAGAAGAAGGATGGTACCATGTGGCTGTGTATCGATTATCGGGAACTCAACAAGATCACCATAAAGAACAAGTATCCTCTCCCAAGGATTGATGACTTGTTCGATCAGTTAAGAGGAGCTCAATACTTCTCAAAGGTGGATCTTTGTTCTGGATATCATCAAGTAAAGGTGAATAAGGAAGATATTCAGAAGACTGCCTTCCGTACAAGGTATGGGCACTATGAGTTTTTGGTGATTCCCTTTGGACTTACTAATGCCCCTGGAATCTTCATGGATTTGATGAATAGAGTCTTTAGACATTACCTCGACAAATTTGTGGTAGTTTTTATTGATGATATTCTCATTTACTCCAAGAGTGAGGAGGAACATGAAAAACATCTAAGACTTGTGTTGGCGACATTGAGAAAGGAGAAGTTGTACGCCAAGTTCATCAAGTGTGACTTTTGGATGAATCACGTCACGTTCTTGGGACATGTGATCACAAGCGAGGGAATTTCTGTGGACCCTTCAAAGACAAAGGTGATTGAAGAATGGCCCAGGCCCTCTAGTGTCACAGAAATCCGTAGTTTTCTTCGATTAGCTGGGTAATACCGATGTTTTGTGAGAAACTTCTCACGATTGTCAAGCCCGCTAACTTAGTTAACAAGGAAAGGTGTAAAGTATGTATGGACGGAAGAATGTGAGGGAAGCTTCAAGGAGATAAAGAGAAGGCTGATCACTGCACCTGTACTGACACTACCAAAAAGTGGAGAAAGTTTTGTGATATACAGTGATGCTTCAAAGAAAGGCTTGGGTTGTTTACTCATGCAAAATGATAATGTGATAGCCTACGCCTCACGACAGTTGAAGATCCATGAGCAGAACTACCCAACGCATGATCTAGAGCTGGCAGCCGTGATTTTTGCCTTGAAAATCTGGCGGCACTACCTTTATGGTGAGAAGTGTGACATATACACCGACCACAAGAGCCTAAAGTATATATTCACAAAAAAGGAGCTCAACATGCGTCAAAGGAGATGGTTAGAGATAATCAAGGATTACGATTGCTCTATTCACTATCATCCTGGAAAGGCGAACAAGGTAGGTGATGCTCTAAGCAGGAATGAACCTGCTACTCTATCCTTGTTGAGGATTGAGAAAGAACCTATCTTCTTGGATATGCATAGGATGTATTTGGGAATCGTAAGGGTAGGGGATACATCCTACCTTGCCCAAATGATTGTGAAACCATCATCCAACATAAGATCAAGGAAGCACAATGGGATGATGTGGAGATATAAAAGAGGGTGAATGCAGTAAAGGAAGGAAAGCTGCAAGAGTTCCATATCGACGATGATGGTGTGATTCAGTTTGGAACGCGGCTTTGTGTGCCTTCATCACCTGGAATAAAGAAGGAGCTATTGGATAATGCACATAGCTCAACTTTCTCTATTCATCCTGGAAGTACCAAGATGTATCGTGGTCTTCGAGACACTTCTGGCGGGATAACATGAAGAAGGAGATTGCAGAATATATATCATGGTGCTTGGTGTGTCAGCAAGTTAAAGCTGAGCGGAAAAAGTCCAAAGGTATGATGCAACCATTGCTTATACCCATGTGGAAATGGGAAAACGTTACTATGGACTTTGTCATGGGTCTTCCAAAAACGTCAAGAGGAAATAATGCGATATGGGTTGTGGTTGACCGACTCACCAAGGCTGCCCATTTTATCGCTATTCGGGAAGACCTCTCACTTTAAAAACTTGCAAGGATATATGTGAAGGAAGTAGTGAGATTGCATGGTGTTCTGCTCTCTATTGTCTCTGACCGTGATCCAAGGTTCACTTCTAAATTTTGGAGGAGCCTTCAACATGCTTTGAGTACTGAATTAAATTTCAGCACGGCCTATCACCCCCAAACTGATGGCCAGTCTGAAAGGACTATTCATACACTTGAAGATATGCTAAGATCTTGCTCTCTTGAATTTAAAGGTGGTTGGGATCAACATCTTCCATTGGTTGAGTTCTCATACAACAATAGATTACACTCGAGTATTCAGATGGCTCCGTTTGAAGCTCTTTATGGGAAGCGATGTAGAACTCCAACCTATTGGGATGAAGTTGGAGAACAAAAACTACTTGGTCCCGATCTTGTTCAAGAGATGACAGAGAAGGTTCAAGTCATCCAGAAACATATCAAAGCTGCTCAAATTCGGAAAAAGAGTTATGCTGACAATCGTCGAAGGGACTTGGATTTTGACGTTGGAGATAAAGCCTTCCTTTGAATATCTCCATGGAAGAGAGTCATGAGATTCGGGAAGAAAGGGAAGCTAAGCCCAAGGTACATTGGCCCCTTTGAGATCCTTGATCGTATAGGAGTCGTGGCCTATCGTCTGGAACTTCCACCGAATATGGCTCAAGTTCATGATGTGTTTCACGTATCACTACTGAGGAAGTACATTCCAGACCCCTCACATGTACTAAACTCAGAGGTGGTACAGTTGGAAGATGATCTCTCATATGAGGAGCAGCCGGTAAAAATTCTGGACCGAAGTGATAAGGTTCTACGCAACAAGAAAACCCGCCTTGTCAAAGTGTTGTGGAGGAACCAAAAGTTTGAGGAAGCAACTTGGGAACCGGAAGAGGCAATGAAGGAGAAGTACCCTCACCTGTTTGTGTAAAGTGAAATTTCAGGGGCGAAATTTCTTAAGGGGGGAAGAATGTAACGACCCAAAGTTTTTCAATAGAAAATTCCCTTCTTATATCTATGTCATAAAAACACAAAATAATGAACTACTAAGTGATAAGTGACCTTTAAACATAATTTTTTCAACCCTATGTTTGGAATTTTAAAAATCTGGCATACACGGTTGTGCTCAAGATAGTTTTTGGAGTCTAATGAAACAAAAATAATTTTTGGTGAATAGTAACCTACCCTTATGAATAGTAACCTACCCTTATGAATAGTAATATGAACCTTATGAATAGTAAATATGAGTAACATTACCTATGAATAATAAAATAAAATTTATCCATCATAGAAAGTGATAATTTGAACTTAGTAAACATTTTTAGTATTTTATAAATCATAAATGATTAATTATAATTAATTAATTAATTTAAAAGAATATTTATTTTCCTGAAATATATTCATAAATTATTGAATCAATGTCTAATAGTTTTTAGATAATTTTATAAGACCCTACATAATTTTTGAAAGAACTATAAAATCAGTTTTAATCTTAAAAATTGTTTATTCTAAGTAAATTATGATTTTATTTAAATATTAAATTAATAATACATAGAAAATTATTTTTGAAAAATGGATTTTATTTTTGGATTCTACACGTCGAAAAATGGTTGGGGTAAAATTTTGGGATTTTTCTAAGATACTTGAATTTTTTATGAATAGTGGAATCCGATAATTCACAATAAAAGCTAAATAATGCATTAATTGAGTCATTGCTGATGTTCTGCTGATGTAAGCACACTTGTTTCGGGATTACATTATAACATTATTATTATTGGTCATCCAAGACTCACTATTCCTTGTCCTTGGTGGAATTAATAAACTAATCAATTTAATATTAAGAAAACCCCTCTCCCCTCCACTATAAAAGCCACCCTTCACTCCCTCTTTTCCTCACACCTCTCAAGCTCCAAGCCTTCTCTAAATTCTGCCCAAATACCTTCCCTAACTCATCCCCCACGTCCAAAATCTTCTGGTCTCATCAAAAGACCAAGTCTAGCTTCCTTAAAGAGGAACTCAAGAGGAGGATTCTAAAGGTAATTTCTCTCCCTCTTCTCCTTTAATTTCCTTTCAAGTCCAAGTTCCTTTCTTGATCTCCCTCTAACTATCTTCATCCAAATTGTTCTGTAAATCCAGTATTATATATATAATGTAATATTATGATTCTAATGTTATATTATATCACCCCTCACTCTTTCCCCCTTCCTTTTATTTTATTAAAGAGAACGTTGTTCATGAGGTGATAATTTATCACCTTCAAAAACAACATGCTCTCTTCTTCCATTTATACCTTCAATCTGGTCATGAAACCATTTTTATGGTTGAACCAGAATTTTTTATATGTATTATTTTCTATTTTAAGTTCTGTAAATAACCTATGGACATACTACTAAGTGAAAAGTAAAAATGAGTTGGTTGTGATCCAAAAACCGCTCAAATTAGCCCAAATAATCTTCATTTAATTCTTATCTAATAATTCGGCCACATGGATCTAATATAACTCATTCTAAAATAATCCAAGATTCAGTAATATCATTAATTACATGTAATATCAGTTCTGGATGTTTAACCATGATCTACCCAAACATAAAATTAAGAATACAAGTGGACCGCTCAAGGAAACCATGAAAAAGAACATCCCCGATCAATGTTTTTAAACTCTATAAGTCATCCAAAGGAACATAATATGAATTAATAAAACCATAATGAACCCTATTAGTGTATAAAAGGTTCTTTAATTTCTAATTAATGAATATAATGTCATTATACAAGACATTAAAGAGAAGGAGGCATTCGAGTACAAGGTAAGGGGAAATCTCAAACCCAATTTTCTTCCTTCGGGTTCTCCCTCTTTCACTCCATTTTTGATATGGTTACCCCTAAAAGGTCTTTTTTTCATCATTTCCTTTACTTTTCTGGGATATACATGTTTGTCACTGGTTTTTATGTCCATCAAAATGTTTTCCAAAATAACTCTTCTTTCAAGATCTCACATTTTGCCTCTCATTCAAGGTTGATGATTCTTATATCAAGTATGTTGTTCCCTCTTTCTTTTGGGAACCCAATGCTTATGAATGTGTTATTATGAGATGAAACCCATTCCTTTCCATGGGTTATTTATTTACATGTTTGATATGTGTTCTATGTGGCAGGCATGATAATGATAATGTTATGATGTGACGGGTGTGCCCAGAATTATATAGCGCAATATGAATGTTTGAATGTGACGGGTGCGCCCAGAATTATATAGCGCTCCAATGCATTGGGTAAAGTGATGAATCTCATGAGTAAATGTGATATTATGCGTGAACATGATGCTAGAATTGTTCACAATTATGTGTGGTAGTTAACCACTAAGACACGATGTTTCATTTTTATGCTTTGCCACATTTCAAGTTTATTGTTTATGCTCCTCTCATGTTCAAGATCTTCTTCCTATGTCATGATTATGTTCACCCCATTCTATATTGTTCTTATCTATCCTCTTACTGGGATTTTAGCTCACCCCTTTTGATGTATATCCTCAGGTGGCTACATGTACTAAGGAGAGCACAAGTGCTACTAATAATCTATACAAGAAGAAATTAAATGAATTTTTTATGCTTGATGTTGTACTTGTTATGTGTAGTCCTAGTTTGCCCAAGACACTAAACCTATGTATCCTCCATATGTAATACTATTATGTTTTTTTATCTCTGAAATGATGTAATAGTAATGTAAGAAAAGGCTGGGTCGTTATAATCTCGGTAATCAAGGGTGTGATAATTGAAAAATAATTTATTGAAAAACCACATCATAAAAAGAGTTAATAAATAATCCTATTAATAATAGTTAAAGGATGTAAAATAGGTAATATTTATTAAAATATATAAAGGTTTCTATGTAGGATAACATTTCTGGAAATAAAAACATTGACACAGTAGATAATAATAATTCCCAATTATTAATAGAGAGTTATAGAGATCAATGATAACAAAAAAGTGGGTGATCCAATGAAAATTAAAGACTAAAAACCATTAAAATGTGATATATTAAGGGATAATTTTATTTATTGAAAATAAAGGTACTACGATAAAATTATTATTTCAAGATAATTACATGGAGTTGAGGAATTTTTTTACTATTATATAATATAATTAAATATAATAACCTGATATCCTTCTATATCATGGGCACAAATTAACCCTTTTTTTGTAATTTGAGCAATTAACACTTAATTACTTACTCCATGAAATGAATATACAGTGTGAGTTTTTATTCCAGTATCACATTTAATTGATCTTTATAATGAAAATTCCTTCCTCTTGTCCCTAGAAATTTTCAAATATCAAAATGGTTTGTATAAGTTAAAAAATAACACACAAAGTTAATCTTAATCCATTCCACATATTTTTAACCTTAAAACTTATCCAAAATAGGTATTTCAAATTTCAAAGTCCAAAATTTTTGAAGGAAGTTCAATAAATCAACATTATATTCCGAACACAATATAATGTTGACATTAATGTCACATTACAAATATACAAATACATTTATCACCAAAATACCTTAATAAAAACATGTATTCTTTCAAATATAAAATCTTATGTAGTAGAATATATATCCTTAATTAATACTTTAAATAAACTCCAAAAAAGATTATGTGAACTATAAAAACTCTAACCAATTTCCTGGTCACCAACACTACCCCATAAACATCCCATTATTATCTCAACTTCAAGGAACTGTTAAGGGTTTTCATTCCTCATTCAAGTGTTTTAAAAGAGTTCTAACTTGTAACAGAATCATTTTCCATGGTCATTAGTACCATTCAACATATTCTCTAAAACCATTTTATAAATAGTATTGTAGAAAAATCCTTAAAAATTTCATGATTCTTATAACCATAATATCATTGATTAGAACACAATTATAACATAATTATTCTATCCAAACATGATCACATTAATTTTTCCACTTCTTCTATGGTAATAACCTAAGCTATACTATTATCCCTTATCTTATTTTGATGTATATTATGTTGATTCATGGGGTATTTCAATTATGTTGTGCCTTTTTTCCTTATAGTTGATGCATTGAATATTGGAAAAAAATTCGTCCATTTAAATCATAATAATGATGTACATTTTATCCACACATGTAGAAAACTCACATTCCATTTAATAAAGTACATAGGTTTTTCATTCCATTATTATCACATGTTGGAAAATTCTTCCTTCTCTTCATCCCTTTTTATGACTCTTGCACTGCCATCGTCTTCTTCTATTTCTTATCATTGACGCCATTATAATTGGAGAATTATTTCTCTATATTTTGAGCACATGACACTATTTCCTCATATAATGAGGATATTTCGGACATTATTTCCCTTTTAAATATTGGATTATGCCCATAAAATAAATGATCATTCATTCCCTTTTGATTATGTGTGTTGATGTGGCCCACATTCATTTCACTAGGTTCCATTTATAAATTATTGAAAACCCTAGATTAGATTATAAAATTATAAACCATAATTTATAATCCCAAAACATATGAAACAATTAACATTAATTAAAAATAATATCCATATATAATCTCAAAATCATAAATAATATTTCCATGGGTATATCATTATTTTTGACTCCTTCAAAATGTATTTTAAAGAAACTTTTATTTATCTTAAGAATATCTCCCATGAGTTTCAAACCATGTGTGCTGTAAATAATATTTTTGTACACTAGGTGATGATGGATTCAAGCCTAATTCAACCTTTTCAGAGTTATAACACCAATATACATATGATCAAGAACCATGTCCACATGTAGTATATAGACACAGATATATTCTCTAGTAATAACCAAAATATTAGCTTCAAAACCAATACATTACATTTTTATTATATACATACCCTCGAATTATACCATTGGTTTATGTTTCCTAATCTATGATTACATAAATATAGTTCCCAGGGTTTCTACTAAACTTCCTATGATACCAACTATAGAATCTCCAACCCCAATATCCTGGATCTGGTGATTAATTAATTGCATTGTCCTAGGACACTTGGAATCACATAATGAAGGATCATATATTCTATTAGTCTTGTTAAACAATAAAATACTTTAAATTATTATTAAAATTGAAAATATAAAATACAAAAAAGTATTTTCTTTTAGAATTTAATTATTCCTCTTAGCGTATCCATGTATACCAATCGCAAATCACTTATTGGTATCATGGAGAGAAGAAAATATAAAAAAGGGATGATATCATATTCTCATTAATGGTAAGAATATAATGGATTATATGAATAAATTTTGAATAATAAATACATCCAGTAAAATAACTAAAAAGCATTCCATTTAATAAATAACATGACCATAATATTGAGGGAATTAATTATGATCAAATAATTATATATTAATAATATCTTGAGCATAAAACATATATATAGTGACCCTAGTATTTTACACATCATTAAATGATATTAAGCATAATTAAACCTAAATTACAATCCAATGATTATAAAGTCTATCATCATTGATGAATAGGTATATAAAACCAAAAATATGGTACTTAATAAAAAAATTATTTATTTAACATCCATTAAAAGATCGTATCTTTTGTGGATACCTTACCAAGGATCCTTGAGTAGAATCTCATGGCTAGCTATGAGGTTAGGACTCCTTGATAAATGGATTTTGAGACAAGTATATCTTGGTAATTTCAGGAGCCCATATGGTGATTTAACATATCTTGAGTGACAGATCATGTAGTTTGAGTTGACTACTCTTCTACAGCTGAGGATGGGTTGAGATGTAGTTTCTCTCTCACTTGGGTTCCCTCAGGCTTCGGTCCATAATACTATTCGAATTATGTTTATCAATTTTATTTTGGGATTTTTGGGAACCTAATGTGTATTTTTAGACACAACCATGCATAGGATTTTACCACACATATCATATCTTGTTCATATGATAGGCCTTTCAATGAAGTCCCATGATGACCCATTGCCGGAAGATATTATAGATCTAGACAGACAGAGGTGTTTTCTGGGGAAATATTATGTTGTGTTCTGGTGGTTCAATGACACATTAATCACTTCCTTATGATTAGGATGGATGATATTCCCATTTTTTGGGCTTTAAATTTTCACTACTTTTATTTACAATACTTCTCTTATCCTATGATTATGGGATAGATTTATGCAAGGATTGTAGATTATATCTTTATTTTCTCTACATTATTTTATGGAGATATATGTGTGTAAATACATATAGGTACTACATGATAAGGCCTCCCATATAAGTGATATTCTTTTGGGGTTTTGGTCATCGGCTCCTAGACTATTAGAATTTGGATTGGGGTAGTTTTAGCTTAGACCTCAGTGGGTCTGGTGATTAAAAAGTTCTATGAAATGTGGTTTATTCTTGGGTTTGTGTAGATAATAACCCATTGTGGGGATTGGATGGAATTTTAGTGATATTTTTGTTGTGTTTCAAGTTTATCCCTCAAGATAGGGACTCTAGTGTTGGTGTGGTGGCCAATGTATCCATTCTATAGTACTATAATAACTTTATTGATGACTTAGTACATTTAGGCATTAGTTGTTAGGAACTTTAGTTCATGCCTCATATAGGACTAGGATGTGAGTTCCAGGTCCTTTTTGAGTCAACTAAAAAAACATATTCATTGACCATGGAACATCTTGATTATATTTCATGATACCACTGTCAAAATAGATAGATTGGGATCCATGGTGGTATTGAATTAATCATTCTAGTGTTGAGGCTTCAGTTTAGGATAATGGTCCTAAGGAAGAACCAATCAGTGGTCCTCCATTTGATCCACCTATTGATTAGAAATAGTTTATGCTGAAAATTCAAGTTGAGGATGCAAATTGGTTAAGTGTAATACATGTGTTCCTTAGTAAGTTACCATTGATTTATTGGGCTGAGAAAACCCACATGCAGCTTATGAATAGGATGATGTAGTCAAATGTGTTTTATGCCTTGTAAAGACACCTCCCAATCATATGGTGTTATTAGAAGTGATTCTTATATAGTGACTCACTATAAAATGGTGGAGTCTAATAACATAGACCCAGGATGAGATGATTCTAAATTGGGTAGTGTTTAATGATATAACTATGGAATTGTTTTATCTAGCCTCTTTGAGATTTTTGTGTGTCCATTAGATTCTAAATATTTGGAAGGGTAGTATGTATGTGGGAAAGTACTCATAGTGGTTCATAGAACATTATCAATACTCCATGGAAATGGTTCACGGTCAATATTTTTGAAGAACGGTCAGTCAATAATGGAATCTGTAGATACATTCATAGTTGTGTGGCCTCTATATGCATATACTCTTATGTGGGGGTGTTAGAGAGATATATATAGATATAAATATTCTTGGTAAAGGGTCTAGAAGATGGAGCTAGTAGTGGTGATCATGGGTATATTTCATCTGTAGAACTAGAAGATTCCTGCTAACAGGAACAAGAAATTGGAAGCACACTGATTCTTAGTCACAGAAACTTGGTTCTCTAGTGTATGATTCATGTCGAGGATCTATTCATCCATTATAGAAATGGTGTTATTATTGTGATGTATGGGGACATATTTTGAGATATTTTTCAAACCACCATGTGGCTAAGAGAGAGATAGTCAGTGGAATTCCTCGGAAGAGGAAACATCTTGAGAATGGAGTTTCGCATGATGGTGGATGTGGTGGGGGAGTTCAAAGATAATGTGGTGGTTGTAGAAGGTTCTATATGATTCCACCACCACCACTAGGAGGTCCGCACTAGACATAGGGAGTTTTAGAACATGGGTAAAGGATAGTTGTATTCCACAAATTCCTATAACATGGAGGCTCCAATGATGATTATTGGTATGATATATGTCCTTTATACTTTTTAGTAGTACTTTTAGACATTATTGTGATGTACTCTTCTATTTATGCTTATTTATTTGGGTTTATCCAGGGGAAGTGGGGCATCGGTATACCATTGTGATGGTATTACTGACATAGATTCATACTCACAAGAAAGAGGAACACATCTCTAACCAATAATCATTCTTATGACATGATAGAAAATTGATTGGGAGAGGCAGTGCCACCTAATGTGGATAGTGGTGAGTTTTGGGGGATAATTTCCAAATAATTGTGGGTCTGGGATGTGGTTGGGTGATATAGTGTGCATAGGGATTGGTATGACTCATTGTGTAGACTTGGGTATCCTTGTTTTGTTTATTTGTACACCCATGAGATCATTGGTTGGGTTTTATATGAGGAAATTGAGGATTTCATAATTCAGTTCATCTTGGGGTGGATGACAAATTCTATGTTACAATATTATTTATGTTAGGTTACTGAGGTGGTGTATCTCTATTCCCTATGACTCTAGTTGGAATGAGTGCCTAGAGTTTTACACCTATCACAACTGAGGAGACATGTTCCCCCTTTATTTCACTATGTAAACCTATTTTGAGATGGACGTTGGGTGTGCTTTGATCTTTTTATTTCCACTAAGTGTGTTTTGATAGGCAGCATGGGAACCCTATGGTGATCTAACTGGTGTGGGAGGTCTTGTTGTGAGATCATCATTTCCCTTTCTTCCTAGGATTTCACTATTTTGGGATGAAAACCCTTATGGTTGGGAGAGTGTACCAACGTTGGTGTTTCCTTATAAGTATTTGGATAATTTCTATGAATAATTTTAATGTTTAGGGATGAACCAAAATGGAATTTTGGGGCCCATAGTTCCTTGGTGTGGAATATAAAAAATTAAAAATATATTTTATCACACATGTAAATTTTTTTAGTAATAGTGTAATGAATTTTGATTGGAGCCTCAGATGTAAAGCTGTCTGTGGTTGAGTTTGGAATGAGGGTTTTTTACCTATGCACAGTATAAAATTTGTTGGCATCAGGTTCTCAATTGGGGGTGCATTGGTAGGATATTTGATAATATCAGTTTATTAAAAATAAAATAATATCCTCCCCACCCCCTTTCTCGCATGCACAGAAGAGGGTGATAGGATCTCCCACTTGTACAACGGATGACCTAAGTCTGAACTGAAGTGAGGAGGAGTCGTAAATCCCTTTTTTCTGTTAATTTCCACCAAATCAGTATTTAGTGGCTCCTGGGTGTTGTTTTCAACTTGAAGATTCTGTATTTCTCTATGAGGTAGGTGTATTTATGGTATTTAAATAATGATCCGATTTTATTCTTTTTCTAAGGTTTTATAGCCATATAATAACATATGAGGATCACTGTGGTGTATATCGATTGGTTTTGGTGGAAAATATGGAGTTTTGGGTGGATAATAGTGGATTCCTATTCCAAATTTCCAATCATACAATATGATGTGTAGAGTCACACATTATGCATTCTTCCCATTTGGGGAAGATTAAATTTGGGGACTATACGTCATGTATAGAGGTTACACATTGTGTAGTTAGCCCATTTTATATATAATGGGACATGGCCAAGGTATCCATGTCAGGATACATGGTACTATTGTAGTACACATCTAGGTACATAGGAATTGGGTGTCATACATGTGCACAACTTGAAGACATTGGCCAAGAAGACAGTTATCTAGAACACGGTGTATATCGAAGGACACTATTTATAAGAGAAACTCTTTGTACACAATATAGACACTATGTAAGCTCAAAAGGCCAGCTAATCCATGTGTCATTGGAAACAATTAACTATAAAGGTGGGGTTACAAACTACGTAAACATCATGTACTGATCTTGGGAACTCCTACCTAGAGTATCTTCTTCTTGAGGACTTGAGTGAGGCCTTTAAATAGCCTTTCCTATACTGTATTATATGTAGAACATGATTTTAATATCCATGGTGTATTTAGATATACAATGTGATGACATTTGTAATGTTGCTACACTAGTAGTTCTTGATTTTTCGTTATGATCGGGGTAGATCACTGGAGAGATTTTGGGCGTTGATTCTCTTCCCTATCACCTCAAGGTGCGGGTCCCATAGAATCTCATGGTTAGTAGTGTGGTTCTCCCCTATTATGAGGGTGTGAGTCTTCTACCGTTGGATGTGTTGCGATATGAGTCATGAAGAATGAGGCCCTCTTTTTAGAAAATTTTCATTGATGTTGGAGATCAGCTTAATTATCAGAGATATGATGGGACTAGTAATAAACTATCATATCAGGGTACATGATCACATTACCTATCAAACAGGTGGTGATATAACTACCCCAAAATGTGAATGGGTTGTCTACCCACATATTGGTTCTCTCGGATTCAGTACTAACTTGTTATACTAGGGTTTGGGTCCCACATATCATTTGTGAATATGGATATGGAGTTCTGCATTCATATCATTGTGTGGGGAATTTATATTTGTTGAGGAAATAGAGTTAGTATTCCCTTATTATACCAGGCTATGGGTCCTCTATCCATGGAGTGGTGCACCCCTGTTGTAATAGGGTGTGGGTACTCAATACATGGAGTGGAACTCCCCTTACATATTATGGTTCAGGCCCTCTATCCATGGTGTGGAACTCCAATTATGTACTCGGGTTTGGGTGATCTATCTTTGAAGTCAGTACTCCCATGTTTCACTAGGGAGTGGGTAGTCTATATGAATTGTTTAGATAGAGTATGAAATCTCTTATAATACTAGGGTGTGGTTCCTCTATTAGGGGGTTGGTACTAAAATTTCATGTGAGGGGTGGGAACCCCACTATGATCAAACTAGTGGAGATGCAAATACACTCTACACAGGGTGTGGGTCCTTTAGCTATTGAATGGTACTACACGTTCATAGAATAGTGAGTGGGAGGTGGTCCTCCAAGGGGTTTTGAGCTCCCTCATCTATAGATCATAGTTTAGAAGAGTGGGACCATCCAATTGTAATATGAAAAACATGGTTAGGGGTTAGTGCTCCCTATAAATAGTAACATGTGGTCCACTTCCTATGTTATTGAAGAGGTTTCAGAGGGTAGTTATATGTTATTACTTTCTTGGATGTGGGGTTGCGGTGAGGTGTGGGTCTCTACTATCTCTCCCATTTTAGAGGTTTCACATGGTTTATAGTCTACATTAGTGCTCCAATTAATGTGTGAAGTGTAAATGAGTGGGCCTCTCCAAATGGGATATCATGATCTTTTCATGGGTGAAAGATAACTTTGATAGGAACTTTGGTGCTCAGTGCTAGTGTTATACATAGACAACATTTTTTGTTGGAGCGTGTTCTCATAGATGAGCCATTAGTGATGTCTAGGTTGTTCTTGATAGATAGTATCTCTCAGATGACTGTCATCTGAGATGGAAGGGATTATGGAGTGTGTTGTCCAATATGAGAATTACCTTAGAGCCTCTATTATAATCCTATGGTCGGATATGAGTTCTGGTACTCATGAGACAAAGAGTATGAGATGATTATATATATGAGATTCTATGAGTCTTTGAGGAGATTCCACACATCCTGACTAAAATTCTATTTGGATTGAACTGACTAGTTATGTATATATGTGAATGTTTCATGGTGGATTTTCTCTGTCAATTGGGTTTCATAGAGCTTGGGACAAGTATATTGTTAACATTTAATGGATCCATTTTATTTTGGATGATTTGGGTCCTACTAGGTTCTTTTTTACCCCCACCTATATAGGATTTCCCACACATTTTTTTTCAGGTGAAGATTGTAGGAAATTTGATGGATTCCAAGGATAACCCAGAGAAGATGGAAATTAGAGAGCTAGGCAGACCAAGGTATTTACATGTGCTGGATCATTGTGTGATTGACTATGATCCCCTACTTATGAGCACATTGCACAATTTTTCCATTTTTTGGGATAATCTATTTATATTTATTGAAGTAATTTTGTACTTTGATTGAGGGATATATGTATGAATTCATTTTAGATTCCATGATTTTTATCTCTATACTGTTTCATGGAGATGTATGTGGGTGCATCCATACGGGTACCTTATTCTAACGCCTCCCATATGTGTGGTATTCCATCTCAATGATTAATTCTAGAAAGTAGCCTATTGGAGTCATGTTTGGGGTAGTCATTACTTAGACCATGGTGGGTTGGGTTGTGACACGTATTATAGAACCCACTTCCTTCAAATGGGTTTAATCAAGATTTAAATTTTTTTATGATTGACTTTCCGCATGTGGTATGCATAAGTATTATTTGAATTATATTATGGGTAGGAATGGAATAATATATCCCTCTAATTCATCATAAAAATATTTATATCTCATGATATGTTATTTATGGGAGTATGTAATGAACCTAATCTAATATGGGAAGTTTTCCACTATGTATTGTGCATGATCGGTTAGCCTAATAAAACTATGTTATGCAATGAGTGGGTCCAAAATAATATTTCCATCAAATTAATTGGGTAAGGCCTTTATCTCAGGATATTTTATTTATTGAATTTTGGAGGGATCCTAATCCACCATGGGGATTTATCAACTATACATGTTTCACAAACAATTATCCTAAGAACCCTTTGTTTTTAATGGGTGGGCCCGAAATTATATATACCTCAAATTCATTATATATATCATTATATCTCATGAGATTCTATGTATTTGATTACAGAGTGAACCTAATCTGGCATGAGATTTTTTTAATCTTTGTGTTTGGGAATTGTATTTTAACCTAATCCACCATGGGACTTTATCCACTTTATGATGATTTCCATTGGAGTAATCCTTGGCTTGTATTAATGATATAATGTCTTTATTCATTTCCATATATTCCATGATTCCATGATATTATGATTTCATTTACCTATGTCTCGACTCCATGATTAGGATTGTTCTCTTTATGATATCATGTTATGACTCTTGAGACTCATGTTATTCTTTATTCCCATGATTACTCCCATACAAGGAATTTTATCTCTAATTATTCCATATTGTTTCCCGCAAGGTATCATATAATGTTTTAGAAGATCTATGGGAAGTAGGATCACTATGAGTAGTTTGACATAAATTTGATGTTTTTATATTTAATATAATGTACTTATGTGTATAATCATCTGAATCACTAGACCTCTCTATCATTCGCTTGTATTTTTGTAAATTTATGTTAAGAATCATGGTATAATTATTAGTTAAGTCATTGGTTTCTATAGATCTAAACCTGATCACTGGGTTGGTGGAGGATAATTCTCAACTGCGGAGTAGGCATGTGGAGGATCGACCTTGACTGATGCAATAGGTTTCTAGAGTGGATTAAAATATGAGTTTTGAGTTCCATGTAATTACCTATTGGATTCCCCAGGAATTCTTATCGATCTCTACACCTTCTTCCATTCCCCCATATTCTCAAATTTTGAATGAAAACAAGGGTATATATAGGTAAGGATGAGGAAACCACTTCAGAGATTTCATGGGTGCATGATGTGGAATGTGTAGTTCCAGGGTATTATCACTCTTTTCTCACTTGTATGTGTTTTGTTGATCGATTGGGAAGTCAAATGGGTGACCATCGCATAGTTATGAAAATGCGTATTGAATACAAGAGCTAGTCTTCATGCCACTCAAAATTGATGTATAGTCCACATGGTACATCGTATAAAGGTTTTTATATCATCCCACATATAATGATTGTGTTGTTTTATATTCAATCCACTGATCAGCACCAATGACTGATGGTAATGCCATAAGCAATGTATGTGATTTTGGAATAGGCATGATACTAATCCATTGAAGAGGACCATTAAAATTTTTCATGGAAGGGGGTTGAATGGGTTATCTTGGTTGGTCTATCAATCCTCGATACAAAGGAATCAATAATTTATTTTTTTGGAATGAATTATTTCCAAAAAATATGTAGGTTTATTTCTATGTAAGGTGGATCATATACGGATAATATATGATTTTATAGTTAAAGAATCTAGTTTCCATGAATAGAATGTATTGGGAAATGAGAGGCCACACTTCCACCAATAAATAAGGTGAAACCCCTTTAATTTTCCCTAACCATTTGATTATTTACACACTTTCATAAAAGAAAATTTGGGTACTCTTGATCATTATCACTTAATGTGTGACCAAAATGTATTATACGAGTTTGGTAGGTGGATTTCGGCCTTAGAGCTATTTCCTTTCTATTCTCTCTAGTTTTATGTGGTTCTTAAACCTCTTCAATCCCACAATGCACTTATTTAAGACCATGTAGACTCAAAAAAATATGCATTTCACGATGCATAGGTTGTATGGTTATGAAATACCATTCTTAAGGATCCAATGTAGTATTTCTTTCTTTTCGGTGTCCTTGGTTTGGATGTCACAATTTGATATTGTTTTTTCATAATATGACCCTGGAGAATCATAAAAATTCTTAAGATGTTTTCATTAAATGGTCATCTGTAATTAGGATCTTTGAGGCCAACCAACACAAAAAAGTTGACGAAAAACAATATTTTCTATCAAATTTTTTGGGAATGGGAATTTCAGAATATCCTTTGTTAGAATGGAACCTCTAATCTGTATTTGGCCTTCTCACAGATGCACTGATCCCTACTCCATTGTATGGAAGCTGTCACAATATTTTATTAAATGATATTCAGAGAAACCTAGAGCTAACATATCAACGGTGGTTCACTTCATCAAATAGATCAACTATGCTAAAGGATATATCTTTGGATATATTCCTTTTAATTTATAAGATCATCCACAAAAAGTTGATCCAGATGAAAATTTTTATAATTCAATTGTGTAGAAATATTCATTGAATCAGTTTTTTTAATTGATGATGATATGGGTTCTGTGATTTATAGGTGCTTTTAATAAGGATTGGGATTTTTCATTCTGGGTGCACTGGTTCTACCAAGTGTTCAAAAAGAAATTGAATACATAATGTTTTTATTAAACCTTCAATGTTTCACAAACCTATACCCACCAAAACCAATACATGGTTCTAATGAAACTTAGAAGAAGGATCTCAAACCAGAATAAATTTCATATTTTGCACAAATAGATAGGAATCAGCCTTTGGGATGTGTAAATGATTAGTAGGGATTCATTTTTGGTGTATATATTTGATGAGATTCTCTCACCTGTCTCTATGTGGGATAATTCTGAGAGAAATCCACCATTTTCCAAGGAATTTATTTATTTATAAAAAATAATCGAATGGGGAACAACATTAATCATAGGTTCACTATTCTCAAAATAAGGGATTGTTTTAATCATCGAACTTACCAATGTTTAACCAAATCAAAGAGACCATAGACAAGCCATGTTTACCTGAAATGATAAGTTTCTAGTGAATATTTTCATTTATTGGAAGAGGGTCAATACAACCTATCAATATGGGTGATCATATTTTAGGGATAGAATTTGGTTTACCTAGAATCCTTCCCGTTGGCCTGTTTAAGTGATTATCTCTTATCATTATGAGAATACAAAGGTAGAGTCATGATTGGGACCCTTGTAATGGTCTCAAAACTGGAGAGTGGGAATTGAGTATACTTGTAATTATAGGATTTTTCTAAACTATATTGAAATCTTATGAATTTTTATAAATGGAATTCCATGTTACATGATTCTTCCCTATTCCATGTAATATGGGGATGGTGTTAATCCTTTCTCGGTGGATATGTTTTCATTAACTATCATTAAATTACCAGTTCTATGTTCATCCCTTATATCCAATAAATTATCAATGTTAGGATATGGTCATTAAATTATCTTGGATTAAAAGATAATTTTAATCATTACAATTTATGTTTTTATTTCCATATATACAACCAACTTACACCATTATTGATAATGAAGAGGGGGATATCTAGAAAGTTTCATATTGTTTGTCTTGTTATGAGGGTCCCTTAGAATCTATGATAGATGGGTAGAAAATATATGACAAAAATAATCCTTGTACATTTGTGAGGTGTTTTGGTTATATCTCAAAGAAGTGTCCCACACCACCATCATGTGTGTTTTTCGAGAAACATTTGATGGTACTTCGTTAGTTGTGGTTAATATTTACATGAGAGGATAGAAGTGAAAAACTATCCTTATTCTATATTGATCCTCCTCTTGGGATTATAATAAACTGCATTGATGACTAAATATGATGATTCCATTAATTCTAGTTAGTTGTGAGAGTACCTTAGTTTAAAGGCATGTTGGATGTTAAGAGTGAAGAGGAATAATACATGGGGGAGGAAATAACCAGCCTTGTATAAACATCAAGGACTATGAAGTGTCTTTCCCTACAACACATAGAAGCAGAGATTCCTAATAATATAATCACCATAATATGTCCATTTTTATCATGGCTACCGATGAATAAAGTGGTACATTTGGTTTCTATATCTATAGGGAGTGAAAAAATAGAGCTTCCTTCAATTCCTAATTATATTGAAAATCTTGATTCTTGTAGGGATTTGGATTTATAAGGGGTTTTTTTATCACAAAAGGAGATCTAGAACTCACCCCACATGACTATGGTTAAACTTATGAGGTTTTTCTAGGTCACATATCTGCAATTTATTTGAATGAAATCCATCCTTATGAAGTGGAAACTTAAAATGGAATCATGGAGGATAATATTCATGTGTTAGAGGGGTGTGATGATTTTTCTAGATAGAAAATCAAAATTATTAGGGTTGAAATTAATATATGATGATTATAACACTACATGAGTTTCTCTTAGGGTATAGATAAATATGACATTCCCATTAGGTACAGTCATATTGATGTTGATAGTGTCTCACTGAAAACCATTTACCCATAGTTTTATAAGGGATGAATGGATATCGATCAAATATTTTTCAGCAAAATATAACTCTTAATCCTTACAAAAGTGGTTGGGGGAATTCAATGGGATGTCAGCACTGATACAGAGACTAAATATCCTTGTCTGGTAGAGAATATGAATGATATTCTCTATAATTATTAAAAGAAATCCATTCCCCATTACAAATAACTCCTTCTAAGAGTTTAATTGTTGTGTATATCGAAAAACATTATAAGGAAAAGTCACTTGAAACACTTCTTTTCCCAATACTAATGGGTAAATTTTTCATTCAACATTACAAATATTTTTTACGGCTTCTCTTTTAAAGGGGTATAGATTTGTACATATATTTTTCATGTTTGAAAAAATACATATATGACAACTCCATATGTTTTAGAGCTTCATAAACCTATGGAAGAGGTTTCTAAGGAAGAAACAGTGAAATAAGTTTGATAATATTTTGGTTTAATCCGTTATCGGAATATATCTATTAATGGTCATACCGATTAGGGAGCAGATGTGAAAAGTCTGTATTAACTCCAAAATTCACTTGAAATGGTGGGGGATCTGTTATCATAAATTGATGTTCCAAGCTCTTTAGAATATTTATTGACATTAATCAAGAGTTTAAAGGATGCAAGTCTTCTTTCATTTGATTATTTATACACCTTTATTATGTGGTCTACTAATTCAAACATCTCTCTCATTAAGCTTTTTCTACAAAGAATGTTTCTAAATCCATCTAGTAATGGGTGATTAGGGTTCCCTCTACTTATTTTATGTAAGTGTAACTATATAGCAGCTCTAGAAAATAAAATTCTCTAAATATTCAAGGGAGAAACTCAGGGGGTCCCCACAAAATTATTCCTCATCAAAATAACCACTACTCTACAGGTTAAAAAGTTTGGTAACATGGTGGGAGTGAGTGTAATCCATCTCAATTATCTGGTCCTGAATATAGGTGATTATGTTATTGTTGAACTATCTTTTGCGTTATCCTTTGATGTTTCGTATCCTGCTAATATTTATATTGGATGCCCACCTATGAGAGAATATAAATATACTTCTTTATATAGGACAAATAATTTCATAGAAACACAATCTTTAACAATTGATGAGTGCTCACAATATCCTTCAATTTATCTTTTAACATTTATGTTTATAATATATATATTTATGTCAATCCCATTAATACCAGTAGCATAAACTCTAATGAAAATACCTAGATATGAGGCCATTATTCCAACTCAAGATTCAAGGTAAGGTAAGGTCAAGACTACCATAGAACATTTCATCTCCATGGTTGCAATACGAGAATATTTTCTAAGTGAATAAGTCTCAGAATACATCACATCCTATATGAGTGTCTCAGAACCTAATCAATAAACTATTGATTATTTGTGTGATTCATGGAAAATCATATGGGAGGACTTCTGGAAACTGATATCTGATACCCCTTTGTTTTATTTTCCTAGGAATCTTCATAAACGCTATTGAATGTTCATAATTCCTTAGTATGGAGTGTAAAATTTTCTCTTGATTCAAAACATAATAATTTTATTTGTTCAAATATTCAAGGAAGATGAAGCATCGCAATAGGTCATTTTCAGAATGAAAATAGATTTGCAAATGAATACTCTATAATACTTTACTACCCTTAAACAGACATATAATCCATAGGTGGGAATAGATTAATTATTATTATTACTTTAAAATTTCTATGCCCAAGTTGAGTGTCTAGAAACTAAATTAACAATTATTAAATAGGAATCGATAAAAAATCACCAACTCTTTGGGGAGGTGAAATTGGGAAATAGAATTCCTATATTATGGAAGAAAACAATAATTCTACTAATTAATTCATGGTATTGATTCTTGCTGAACATTATAATTGAATCAATGAATATTTATAATAAATAATTGACATTTTAAAAAATATAGAAACTATTTTGTAATGATGTTTTTAAAGAGATACTCTAATATTTTGATGGTCCTCCCATTTATCATTTTTTAATTAATGAAAACACATTTGGTTGTTGAATATCTATCACATTTCGTACTATGATAATTACATCATAATAATTTATATATAATTGGATGAAAATTCTAATTTATCTTGAAGACATTAGATCATTGAATCTGAAAAGGAAACATCTAATCATAGTTTTCAAATTCTTGAGTTAGAAAATTTTCATCTTGTTCCTAACTCATGGATAAGTATAGGAATAATTACCATCATTGTATCACTATAAATGGTCCATTATGAGGATTTATCTCCTCTTATGTGTGTTTCATGGATGGTTATAGGCATAAATTCCATCATCATAACATTAATGTTGGTCCATTTGGATGAGTGATCAACTTAATGTTATGAGGTTTCAAAAATAAAAGTGTAGAATGAGCATTACAATTTTTAATACAGCTTAAAATGTCACAGAATCAAGCTTTTTTCAGTTTAATAAAGATATATTATCATAAAATTTACTGATAGATAAATAATTTATCTTTTTTTAAGAGAGGGTTCCTAGAGAGATTAACATTCTCATTTTCAAGGAATATATTTCCACGATCTTGCCTAAACTGAGGCACAAGACACAACTACCCCAATATAACCTACATAGGCTAGGGGTAGCAACAAGTTCCCAAGGCACACAAAACTCAAGAAGGCATTTTCCAAAATTCCTTTACACACACACACAACCAACTCAATGAAAACCTATAGAGGGAATGATATAAATAATGAAAAACTACTATAAATATACAAAATATGGATGGACCACTAAAAAAATGAGGATAGTGTATAATACAATAAAAATGGGGGAAAATATATGCCAAAACCATTAGTATGTCCCAACTTGAAAAAACTGGAAAAGAGTAAATAGCTGAGAGAGCCCAGCTCTAGTATCACAAGCTATGACCACCATATGAGGTCCAAGCATCTGATATCTCTAGGAACGTTTAAATTCACACTCGACATGTCTATTTCCTTCAAAATATGTGACATGTGTTGGGAAAATATATTGTAGGGGTGAGTATATACATACCCAATATAATTCCCCAAAAAGGTGAAGGGGGAGTAGTAAGGGATACAACTGAAGAGGGAAGTATTAAATATAACAAGGTACTGTAAAAGAGTATATCTTTACCAAATAAAATAGTGAATGTGAACTCATCTAGACAAAAGAATTTCAGCACGATGAGATGTTGAAATTATCTTTGGACATTTTCTAGCTATAGTAAGATAGAGGACTAATCCAACAATGAAAAGTTAAGCATTGTAGCATTTGGAATACCTCATGCATCTTCACCTCACCTTGAAGGAGTGTAATTATACCCATGTAGTGGGTACTGAAGTAGAACATATATATGCTCAAGAAAACAATCCCAAAAATGAATGTAACAGGCTCTATATCTCATAATTCATCCTGAGAAGATGACTAACCAACAATTCTAAGGTAAATTCCATCTATGATTCCCAACACCTCATGCATCTTCCTAGGAAAGAGAAGTCAAAGGAAATTAATCACCATACATTGATATTGTCCACTTTTTGTTTCACTGACATTCCCAAATAGTTTTATCTCATGTCATAAGGATTTATTTAGGTTGGTACTATGTCCCTCTTTCTTGTGTGTCTAAAGGTACAGAAAACTATTTCTCATCACTATGTCTCACAGTCAATGGGTAATCAATTTTCAGAATGGAACTCGTGCATTGGTATTATACTGGGGTCATACTCTAGAAGTCACTATGAATCACCACTTCCCAGTCCTACTAGAGTGTACCACTAGGAAATCTAATTACGAAATTCCACTACCCAAACCTACTATAGGTTATTCCTAGTAAGTTATCAGGGAAATGAAATTTCCCCCAAATGGTTATAGGGTTATGCCTAGATTATGTCACTGAGAAACTCCAATCCCTATAACTACTAGAGGGTAATCCTAGAACATCAATGAAATAAATTGCCCGGTCATACGTGAGGGTAACACAAAATGATCATTAGGGTATTCCACTACCCAGCTTATCTAGAGTATAAGCCCGAAACTACCATCAGGGAATGCCACTTTCCAGCTTAGCTAAAGGGAATGTCTAGTAAAATTTTGATAAATTTTCATGATCACTACCATCATTGGGTGTCACCTCTATGCATTCCAATCCCGTAACATTTCACATAATATGTCAAAATCCATATTCAAGGGAACCATCATGTTTACTTGAAAAAAACTCAGGATAGTCATCTCGCTAGCCAAAATCTGAGTTCAAACGAAGGAGATAAGTATGTTCAAAGATTTCTCGAAAGATCCAATGTAGTACACAATCTGTGAGGGGGCCCACACAACATGTGGTCCCACATTATTTTATGGGAGTGTCTCTGGTTGGTAAATGAGTCCCATCCATGTATGGTTACACACTGAATAGGTGGAATACACAATGTTATCATCCTATCTAAGGATTGGGATATGTCTGATGGTCATGTCAGTGTTTTTGTACTTTGGTATGATGTGTGTAGGACGACATGATATACTGTCAGTGTGGAAACCTCATATATGTGTACTTCAACATGTACTCCATATCTATGTGTCCCCTTACATGGATTTTCCAATAGAGGAATGGGTAAATAATGTGTAATTATTTTTTACATGTTGTGTCGCCCTTTAATTCATCAAACTCTAGCATCACCTCTTAGGGGGCAACACACCTTGTGTTCTTCATCATAGACGGTGTGTACCTGGGACTTTTCCCGAATCTCCGAATATCTCCCAATGATAAATCATGCTTCATATCTGGTCAAATCAATTTATATCCAACCACTATTCCTTTCGAAATATTTGTATCTATCCTTGAATCAGTCTCATCGGCCATTGTTCATTGGGAATTGGCCAGCGGAATGAACAAGGGTTTCATTTTCCGTTATTCTCACACCCATCAATTCAATTCTTTAGAGTCTAGCTCTAAATAATCAGATTATTCATCCATTATTTGTGATGATTCCTGATAAATCTCACCTTTTAATATATTTTATACTATAAATCACTGTTTATAATCCCACCATAGTGTCATTGTATGGGTTATTATCACATTTTTAGGTTATAGTGGTAATTTTAGCTTATGTGCAAAAAATAATTAAATATGGAATTTTTACATGGGGGTAGGGGTGGTGTCCAGTGGGGTGGGGGTGTTCAGGGGGTTGGGGATTGTCCAAGGGGGTAGGGGGTGTCCATGGGGTGGGGGTCTTCATGGGGATGTGGGGCTGTCCAGGGGGGTTGTCTAGGGGGGGTGCAGGGTGTTAGGGGTGGTGGTGTCTAGGGGTTGGGGGTTGTCTATGGGGGTGGGGGTGTCTAGGGGTGGGGTGTCCCTGGGGGTGGTGGCTTAATAGGGGGTTGAGGGCTATCCATGTGGGGGGGTCTAGGGGGTGGGGTGTCTAAGTGGTGGGGTGGTGTCCATGGGGTGGGGGTGTCTCGGGGGTTGGGGCCTTCCAAGGGGGTAGGGGTGTCTGGGGATGGTTTTCATGGGGGTGGGGTGTCTATGGCGTGAGGGCTATCCATAGAGGTGGGGGTGTCCAGGGGGCAGGGAAGTCTAGGTGGTGGTGTGGTGTCATAGGGGTGGGGACTGTCTAGTGGGTTGGGGGCTATCCAAGGGTGTAGAGGTGTCCAAGGGGTGGGGTGTCCATGTGGTTAGGGGGATGTCTAGGGGGTGGGGTGGCCTATGGGGTGGGGGTGTCTTGGGGGTTGGGGGATGTCCAAGGGGGTAGGGGGAGTCCAATGGGTGTCTGGGGGGTGGGGGGTTGTCCATGGGGTTGGGGGTGTCTAGGGGGTTGGGGTGTCCAGGTGGTGGGATGGTGTTAGGGGGTGGGGGATATCCCGGGGTTGGGGGATATCCAAGGTAGTAGGGGTGTCCATGGGGGGTGTTGGGGGGGGGGGGGACTATCCAGTGGGTGGGGATTGTCCATGGGGGAGGGTGTGTCTAGGGTTTGGGGGTGTTCATGGGGTGTCGTGGTATCTAGGTGGGGTTTTCATAGGGGTGGGGGTGTCCAGGAGGGGTGGGTGGGTTTCCAAGTGGTGTGGGGGTGTCCAAGGGGTTGGGGGAGGTCCAAGGGTGTAGGGGGTGTCCATAGGATGGGGGTGTACAGGGGTGGGGGCTATCCATTGGGTTGGGGGTGTCTTAGGGGTGGGGGTGTCCAGAAGGTGGGGGGTTTTCCTTGTGGGTTGGGGTGTCCACAGAGGGTGGTGTCCATGGGGGTGGGGTGGATTTACATGTTTTTGGGGGTGACTAGGTGTGGTGGGGGTGTTCAGGTGGTGGGGTGGTGTCCAGGTGGGTGGGGGCTGTCTAGGGGGTGTGGGGGCTATTCATGGGGGTGGGGGTGTCCGGGGGTGGGGGTTTCCGGGTGGTGGGGTGGTGTTCAGGGTGTGGGTGTCGTCCAGGGGGTTGGGGTGTCCAAGGGGGTAGGGGGGATATCCATGTGGGTGGGGGTTTCCAGGTTGTGGGGTGGCGTCCAGGGGGGTGGGGGCTGTCCAGGGGGTGGGGGGATTGTCCATGGGGGTAGTGGTGTCTAGGGTGTGGGGGTGTCCAGGGGGTGGGGGCTATCTAGGGGGTGGGGTAACCAGGGGAGGGGTGAATCAGTGACAACAAATCATCAAGACATGTTTTATTAAGTATAGATAAAAAATAAAGATAAAGTCACGTACCTAATCAAACATACATTGAGGAACCACAAATCTTCAAACATCAAATGTCAGTAATATCAGTAAAAAATATAACATATCAATTTGTCCCTCATCCCCATCACTATCCTCACTGTCATCATTAGCATCACCCCCATCCTCATCATCGTACCCATCATCATCCCCACCATCCACAATGCACTCATCCTCTCCCTTGTACTTTTCCTCGGCCTCATCCTCACCCTCCTCATCCTCCTCGGCCTCCTCCTCGCCCTCCCCCTCCACATCGGCCTCCTCCTCCTTAGACTTAGCCTCCTTTTCACCATCTTCTCGACCAACACTATATGTTCTACCTGGTGTACAATATGTATAAATCATCGATTAAATATATTCATAAAAATATGTGATGGATTCAGGTGGATGTGTTGGACGTAAAACTTCAATCAGTTTCATAAATCAAGTGTTTTCCGTATAATAATGTTCTATCGTCTCTATGGACCTTTTTTAGCATGTTCTGCCTATGTATTAACGTACTGGAACTCGTTGTCACTACAAATCGTACCTGAGGAGGGCTAATACCACGTCAGGACTATACTCTTCCCATGTCTACAGCATACTCTTCTAGTGTGCTAATCTCCCAACGGCTAATGTAAGTGATCATTTGACCAAAAATTGTAAGGTTCATGAGCATCAAGGGACTCTAAAGAAACCTATTGAAAATATAAATAGATTATTATGTTACAAAATAGATATTAAAATTTTATATAATCAAATTAAAACTTAAAAACTGTTGCTGAGTTGGTTCATTAACAACACTTCCATCTTCTTCCTTGGACTCGAGAAATATATTTTTTCTCGAGGCCCCAGTCCATCAATATTCAATTTTCTCCTAAAAATGACATCGAATATTGGAAACCATAATTAAAAATAGGTTACCAATATTTAATTTTATAACTAAAATTATATAAAAACATTAGAAATTAAATAAATTATAAAGGAAAAATAGAAAGTGCAAGTCGTAGAAAAAATTACAAACAATTGTCATACAAGCTTCCTCTCATGATTTGGCATCATAGTACATCCCAATCTATAAGGGAATTTTTTAGAATCAATGTTATTTATTTCTTCTAGATAATTCTTGAATAAAATTAAGTAATATAAAATATAGTATTAATGAAAAACAAGAAATTTTTCATTTAAATACCTAAAATGTGATTAATACATTAAACTAGGTATTTGTCCAAGGAGTAATCATCTGCGGATACTATTTTATAGAAAAATAATCAATGATAGGGACATCCTCTAACTATGTTCTAACTCTATCATGCAAACAAATATACAACACATTATTATAGAATCTCCAAACCTCAACTAAGTCCTTTAGACGTGCTGGTCGTGCACCCTCACCATCAGGGAAAATAAACCAAAGCTGACACCAAAAGATTAATACATAAAAATACTAAAAATAAAATATTTCATTAAATAGAACAGATTTTTTTACCCATATCACTACCCAAGAATTATCATTGACTTCATTTGGAAACTATCTCCATGAGAGAAGATTGACACAAATGATGTCAGTTTATCTGGAATGCATGGACAAAAAAACTCCGACATTACTGCCCTGTTTTTTCAATCATTTGACTGTATTTTTTATAGTCCACCATCAGCTGCGTGCGGCTGTTCCACACCACACACAAGGGTGTACAACCCCACCCCTACCTCATATCACAAGATGTATCTGTTATGTAATAAAAACAAATATGTTATCAATACATGTTATAATTAAAATAAATAATGGTATAAAAATATGTTAGGGTTTTATAAATATACATGTGATAGTCTGACCAATGGGAGCCATTGGACCTGCTAAAACCGATAAAAATCCCTATGCATGTGGAGTGGGTCCCAATGTATGCTCTGCTGGGATAGATTCTGGTGGAGTAGGAGTCGAAGAAGATGGAATATATAAGCTGAGAGATAAGGAAGTAGAATTAAAAGAACATGGCACATATGACTGGAAAAATGATGGATGGGGAGTTGGAATCATTGTCGAATATGGTAAAGATGGGTGAGGTGACTCAGACATAAAGGGTGGTGAAAACATGGGAGTCCTAAATAACCCATGTGTCCCTTACAACACATCGTTATTAAAATGTAAGATATATGGTATATCAGTGGGAGGGGTGGGTCAAATCGGGTATGCCGAAGAGATTGACTAGCTGGTGTACCCCCCCCCCCCCTCCGTATGAACACCCTATGTACTTGGACAACTACTAGGCTGGTTATCAAATAATTGTTGCATGAGAGGTGCATCCCAAACAAATTTTTAAATTTAAATTAATCACATGAAATTATATATTAATTAAATATATATATATATTTAAAATAAAATACTCACTACAGGAAATAATGGGGCAATTCACATCTCATCCATGTGACGATTGTTGTCTAGCATATTTTTTCTATCAGCTCTCTTTCTCTTGGTATCATGACATCTCATTTTTATTGATATTTAATGGGACATAAAATGATTCTGGAGTATGGGGATCAATGTAAAGTGCCACATTACTTTATGTGGCACAAAGGATGGTGTTCCATCAGCTTTTGGTTTCCAGCGGGATGTGCCACATTTTATACAGTCATTTTATTCAGTAGTTTCGTCCAATAATAAACTTCAATATTTTTAAAAAGAATGAATTTTTTTATTGAAAATAAATGTTTCTCAACTAAAATTCATCCAATATAGTGTTTTGAGGGAATATTTTCATCATTTTTAAGTAATTCCTTCAAAAAAATAAGAATGTAATCGATGAAAATATTAGAAATCCCTTACATAGATTTCCCATGAAATAATTAGATTAAAAATTCCAGATTTTTTATGTTATCGCATTGTCGATATACTAGAGTCGTGGCTGCATCATTCAATTTTATCCCCCTGAGAACATAATCAGTTTCAATCGACTCATCATTTTTAATCATATCGAAGCCTTCTTGGGTTGAAATACTTTCTTTTTCATGATGACAAATAAACTGAAAACGATCATATAAAAAATTCCCTAATCCAGTCCTCCCATTGGGATTCTCGGAAATTTGACATTTAATTTTCTCCCCATTATGATCCCACACATAGTAGTTTTCTTGAAAACCATATTTGGTTATGTGGAAGTTGAAATCTTCATGACTCATCCATGGTCTTCCAACACAATTATAACATGGGCAGTGTATGAGACTATTATGTGAATCATTATAAAATGGAAAATCTTAAATGATCTCCGAATATTTTTGAAAATTGGATGACATATGATTGGTTTCATAAATCCAAATTATATCATGTTTGTAAAAATAAATTATAAGTCATTTCTTTGAAAAAAATCAATAAGATTGATGTTTCATCAAAAATATATATAAGTAAATGAGAATTTCTTACTTTATATGAAACCAAAACTGACACACTACACTATATGAGAATCATAATATAAAAGAAGAAAAAATACTATATATAAAAAAAATTATGAACTATACAAGAGTTTGCAATATCATGTACACTTGTGGAGGATAATTATTCAGAAGTTGAGTAAATATAAGATTGAGGAAATTTTATATTTTACTAGATTATTTAGGTGATCACATACACTTCCCAAGGGGGGGGGGTCCAGGGGTGGGGGTGTCCAGTGATCAGGGGGTTGTCCCGGGGGTGGGGGTTATCCTGGGGGGTATGGGGGGCTGCCCAGGGGGTTGGGGGTGTCCAGGGGGTGGGGGTGTCTAGGGGAGTGGACAGCCAACCCCATCCCCCACCCTGACTTGGACACCCCCCCCCCCCACACCTGGACAACACAACACCCCCACCCCTACTTGGAAAACCCACCACACACACCTGTACAACCCCTCTTCCCCCCACCTATACATCCCAACCCCCTCTACATCCCTCACCCCCACCCCCATCAGGACAACCCCCCCCCCCCACCCCCAGACAGCCCACACCCCTCTCCCACCTGACAACCCACCCCCATCCCCTGGACAGCGCACCACCCTGGACAACCCACCCCCTCCCAGGGTAGCCAACCGCCATTGACCACCCACCCCCACCCCCTTGGACAGCCCACTGCCATAGAAAACCCACCCACCCCCTTGGACAGCCCACCCTGACCCCCCCAACAGCCCACACCCCTTCTTGGACATCCCACACCCTCTCCCCCACACCCCTGCAGCCCCCTCCCCCCCACACTCCATTCATCCCCTTCCCCTAGACAACACACCCCGTCTGGACAGCCTCACACATGACATATTCATTTCTCCGATGCATCCCCAATTAGGGTAATTTTATTTTAAAGGATTTTATTAATTAATATTCGAAAACCATCATGAATTATCGATTTCATTCAAAACAAGCCATTCAATTTATCAAAACATGAAAAATTCAATTTATATGTCTCTATGGGTCACATAAGAAATGTCATTGGGGGAAGGGTAAATCACCTACATGGTTAATTCCAATTTAAAAACATGTCTAATCACATAGAAGGTGGTGTGGTGTCTAGGGGGGTGTCCATGTGGGTGGAGGGGGAGGGGTTGTCTAAGAAGGGAGGGGTGTCCGGGGTGTGGGGGTTGTCCATGAGGGGTGGTGGTGTGTAGGGGTTGGGTTTGTACGGGTTGGGGCTACACAATGGGAGGGTGTACGGGGGGGTGGGGTGGGGGTGTTTTGGGGGTGGGGGTGTGCTGAGGGTGGGGCTGCCCAGTGGGGGTGTCCGGGGGGTGGGTTGGGGGTGTTCAGGAGAGGCAATACCCATATAATTCCTTGAAAATTAACTATACACAATCCAATGAATATCATAATTCCAAACCATCACCCATCCAATAGCCAATTAATCCTCAATATCACTACCCTTCCCATTATTCCTTGAAAGAAAACAATTATTACAAAATCCAAATCAAATTTTCAACCAAACTAATGTCGATAGTAAATACCGTATCACCCCACTAAAAAATGGAAAACCACCTACACCACTTCCCCAATAATACCCAATCCCATCACTTGGACCATTATTATATACATTACCCTTTACCATCTTTGACTGGGGATACATATCACTAGCACCGATTAGTTTATATGGTTTACAGACTCTACAAATAATTAGTGGGTATGAGGAATTCAAATAGACGTGATTCATACAATCCTGAGACATGAAGTGAAGAATGAAAATAGAAAACATATCAAAATATTCGGTATGCCATGCCACAGAATGCACAAAACACTATTTTGGGAGAAAACAAAACAAAAAACAAAAAAATACATGAAGAACATTAAAATAAGGTACTAATTACTAATTTGAATCATAGAAATAAAAAATCTATTGATTGATGATGTATCTATCGGGTGGAAGGAGTTTCTCACCCTAGGGTAAAGAGGGAGATTCAGGAGAGGTTCGTAATTGGGCATGCAATCACGCGGAAGGGGTAGATGGGATGTTGTGTAATTAGTGGAAACATATCCTCGCAGGACATCCCCCCTGGACATCCCCCCCACCCCTTGAACCCCCACCCCCACCCCCTGGACACCCCACCAACGTGGACTGGCCCAAATCCTCCTCGACTCCCCCACCCCATGGACACCACCACCCCTAGACAGCCCCCCACATGGGCAACCCCCACCCCTAGACGCCCCCAACCCTGGAAACCCCACCCCTTTGACACTACCCCACCCGCTGTACACCCCCACCCCCATGGACAGCCCCTCCCACCCTCCTAGACACCCTCTACACTCGTGGATAGCCCCTAACCCCTAGACAGCCCCCCTGGACACCCCACACCCCTATGGACCCCCCCCCCCCCCCCGCAAGACACCCCCACCCTGCTCGACATCCCCCAAACACCTTAAATTGTCCCCACACACCCTTGGACACCCCATGAACACCCCCTAACCCTTTGGAAAGCTCCCTCCCATGGAAATCCATTCCTCCGACCCCCTCGACACCCCCACCCCCATCCCACCTAGAAAGCCCCCTCTAGATGACGCACACCCCTCCCGACCTGCACACCCCCTCCCCACCTACACAGCCCTACCCCCCCCCCCCCCCACACCTCCCCAACATGCACAACCCACCCCTCCCAACCTGCAACCTGCACACCCCTCCTCCCCACCTACAGTGCCCACCCCCTCCCTTCCTAGAACCTACTCACCCCCCTCCTCACCTTTATAGACCCCCACCCCACCTAGACAGCCCATTCCCTCTTAATAAAAACAAATTCACAATGAAATAACAAACATTTAATTAAAAATAAAATAATTTCATTGAAACACACACTTTAATGTGGTGTAAATTTACTTAAAACTTGGGATGAGCACCAAAAGTTAAAATTGAATTTAGATTTCACATAAATAGAATGAAAAAATCCAAAATAAATTGTGTAATATTATATAACTCATTTACCACTTATGAATTTGATGTGGAATAGGTCTCTTGTTTAGGAGAAATAGATCTTCTCCTAGAATAATATGGCTGGGGGATATAAAAAAATGTGGACATAGGCTCATGGATAGGGAAAAAAGCAGATAGAATGTAGACAGATCATTGGTAAGCAGGAGGGCCATGGGTATTTGGAGTGATTTATATCCGAAGAATTTTTAAAACCCATTGGGATAGATAAAATATACAAAGTGCTTTTTAAAACTGTTTTTATACCCTTCAAAATTCCACCCCTATAACAACAATTGTATTATACCATTGGTAAAACCATCAATTAATAGACCTATACCTATAGTTTCATTTAACTGTTGATACATAGAACCTATCCCAATGGTTTTTTAAAATATTTGGGATATTTTTGTTGGTATAGGTGTGGTTTCCAGTAGTGAGTTACTGTTTTCCACAAACTCTACTAAAGGTAGGTGATCCTCCAAACTTTATCCAAAATCCAAAAAACAATCCCTAATCATATAATCTAGCGCCTGGATAGTATGCTCGTTTCACCCATCTATCTGGGGTTGAATGGTTTTACACAATCAAAACTGGTTATCTAATTACTCTTATAGGCCTCGACACAATTGTTATTTAAACAACACGTCATGATCAAAGAAAATATTTGAGGGTACCCCATGAAGGAGGATGATTTCACGTATGTATAATTGTTCTAAACTCTCCATGGAACTGTGTTCCCTAATATAAAATATGTTCACTAACTTTCTGAGATGTTCTACTATCTCCCAGATGGTGTTATGTACCTTCTCTATGCGTATAATGATGTCCATTGACATTTCATCCCAGTTCCCCTCCAAGATCTTAAGAGGCTTCAACAAACCCACTAAAATATGGTTCTCAGCTTTCACCAACTATAAAGTGAGGCACCGGGAGATGAACTCCCCTACACTTCATCTCATGTCAAGCCACCAAAATTTTCATAAAATATCATTGTACATATTACACACACTAGGATGTATAGTTAAGGGTGAAGTGTGGAACTCCCTCATCCCCTCCTCCCACATTACGAATGGAATAAATTTTCACCACTAGAATATGTCCTCATGATTCACTCCTTAAAAATACAAATATATTCTTTCTCATATGAATATCTAATCTTGAAGAAACTCACAATTGATGTTATCCATCAGGGACTGTCTCACACGCTCGAGGAACAAAAGAATTAACACCAATGACTGGAGAATATTTTTACCCCCCAACTCTACCAGGTCCAGCAGTAGGTAATCTTAAATATCTAAATATTAATACATTAAGTGAAAAAAAGAATTATTAATATGTTAATATGCTACTATTTTTTGAATTCATGGATTATATACAATCTAATAGTCGTAGTCTTATAGTAACTCCAACCAGTATCAATTCCTTATGTTCAGGTCACTCTGATTGAAGATGTACCAGAGGATTTGGTGGTCTTAATAAAATATAATGTCCTCTCCCAGAATTTACTGCCTCTATATCCTCAAGGTGAATACTAATTCTTCAAGCTCTAATTCATGGGTCACAATGTTCTATCCATGGTATCACAACTGCCTCCACCTTTATGTGATTACTTTCTTTCACTACATCAACACACAAACGAATCTATCTCTGGAGGAACTGTAATACACTATAAACTCAACATCTTCCTCTTGTAGTATCAACACTGAAGAACTTATCAGCCTTTGTCTCAACTCCTTGAAGGCCTTCTGGCACTACTCAGTCCAGGTAAAAGATTGTCCCTTCCATGCTAGGGTGGTCAAAGGGGGTACAATTTTGGAGAAGTCTTTCAAAAATATCTATTAGTGTCATGCCCTGAAAAGGAATATCTGCACCTATAGTATATTATTGAGTTGTTCCTAGGAAAGAATTTCCCCGATATTTTTTGGATCCATGACTAAACCATGTATAGAAATGAAATTCCCCAGGAATTGAACCTCTTATATCTAGAATGGTGACTTCGAAAGATTTTCTTGAAACTGGTGATCTAAAAGAAAATATAGGACCATCTTCATGTTTTCTGCATGCTCATCCTCAATTATAGTATATCTTATTATGTCAACCATTAAGATGAAAACAATTATTCATATATGGATAGAAGACCAACTTCACCAAATCCATAAAGATGGTAGGGGGAATTTTTCACACCAAAGGGCATCACTATTAACTCATTGTATCCATAATGACATCAGAATTCCAACGTTGGAATATTTGTTTGACGAACCATCAAATAGGGGTCCCATTCTCAAAATCTATGATCTAGATGTGGTCGACCTGGGCGTGGTGGTAAAAGGACATCATATAGTTGTCCTCCACCTACAGCTCCACCCACTCCTCTTCCATCTACACCTCCTTTGGGGAAACAATAATCAAGGCGTTGTCTTTGAGGTAGAGGGCCATCTACCATCCACTTAGGATGCTCATTATTTTTGGTCAGGTAGTCTCATTCCATGTGACCTCACCCAAAAAAATAATAGTATAGAACCACCCTAGGGTCCCTTGGTTCTCTATGGTTCCCATGCACCATATGTCCACAAACCATAGGTAGCTCATGAAGGGTTCACCTTCTCTAATATCTCTTGCACATGTCTACTTTTGTAGATGTCTCAACTCTTTCACAGCCACAACTATCTCCAAATAGCAAGCATCCATTTGATAGAAATATCTCTTTCAAATGCGCCTTCTTAAACACACTAGAATAGGAGGGGATGAAAAAAATGAACTATTATTCCTTAGATATGAATGTGGATTCCCTAATCAATCTTCTGTTCTTGTAAGTACCCATCTATGATAACATTAGGGAGGTAACATATATGGTATGTAAATGTAGATGTGTACTCAGCAACTATCGTCCCTCCCTAATGAAACTCCAGAAGCTCCTAGATATAGTGGGTACATAAACATAAGGGGTATTAATCCTTACAAAACAGTAACTGGAATTCATCCCACGAGAGTACCAAATCATCATGAATATGTGTAACTAGGCTCCACCAACTCCCAGGTTCTCTATGAAAAATATTAGATTTCAAAGACACTATAAGATTAATTGGGGTCTGAATAAGCCGAAAGAAATAGACCATGACTCTTGCCAGTTCTCTACTACCTGAGGATCTTGTTTACTATGGAACTTCAACATTATCTGACACTGGAACACGCAGTGTGTGCTAAGGCTATGAACATACTCAGCATTATCTGTTTGGACAATCTACTGCTCAATAGGTGGTGGTGCTACTACCTTCCCACCTGAAGGTGGGGGAGTTAAGAGATGGGCCTTGAACAGATGCATCATCACTCATTAGGCCATCATCATGAACCAAAGATAGTATCATGGTTGGTTTTCATCAAGGAGGAATCCTAAAAAATTTCAAGGAGTGCCTCTATAATATGATAATATACATATATTTCAACAAAAATGGGAATCTGACCCAAAAAGGATAGTCAAGGAATCGATATGATTCATGTACTATTGATCTTTACAACAAATGTCTCTACATGATAAGTTGACAAGGAGTTATTAAAGGTCCTATTGAATAGATATATCGGTCGTTTCACCATCACAAGACTCACTATCATGAGATCCTCACTCAAGATACTTTGACATTGCTTCCCAAAACCGAAACAAAAACATTTTAATGAAAACATCCAAAAAACATCCCAAGGGTTGAACAACCTTTAATACCATTCATTAATGACCTGAACCAATTCGGGGCTTGAGCCGAAACTCTCCCGATCCAGGATACAAAGGCTATGGGTGGAGATAAGCATCGAAGTCACACTAAAAACAAGGATGATTTTTCCAAAGTTCTTGTATAGACACAAACATGAAACTCAATGAAAAATTGGAGTGGGAATTAATTAAAAGATGTTATTGTTCTATAAATACACTAAATATGCACCTACCACTAAATATAACAAAGTACGGTAGAGTATTTTGAAAAGGAAAACGAAAAAACATCCAAATAGTAAGTTTGTCCCAACCAAAAAAATAGACATGAGTAAATTGTTGATACATCCCAGCTCCTGTATCCCAAGCTACAATCACCATACGTGGTCCAAGAACCTTGTATCCCTAGTCTCATATAAAGTCACAGTCGAACTATCAACCACCTTCAATAGACATGACCCATGTCAGGAAACTCCCATATAGGGGTGTGTATATACATGCACAGTATAAATCATTGAAAATGTGTTGGGGGAATAGAAAGATATACAAGTAAAGAAGGAATAAGTGTATAAAATAAGGTAATGTAAAAGAGCACTTCTCAACCCCAAAAAAGATTGAAAGTGAACTCATTAAAACTCATGGAGCTTGACACATTGATAAAATGATCTTCTCATCGAGTATTCACAATCTATAGTAGGAGAGTGATAACATCCAACCACGAGAATCTAAACACAAAAATATTGACGCGTACCTCAAACATCATCCCCTCTCCTAGTATGAGTGTATCTATACCCAAGATGTGGGTATAGATGTAGGTAATATATATATATATATATAAATATATATATGATCTGTAAAAGAAACCCTAATGAGAGAGTAAGGGGGTCTCCATCTCACATCACATCCCAATATGATGAGTAGCCAATAGTTCCAAGGTAATGAAAATATGGGACTCCATACACCTCATGTGTCTTCCTAGGTAACACAAGTCAAAAATTTTCAATAACCAGACCTTGATATCATCTTCTTTGGGTGGTACTGACTTGGTTATAAAGTTTTATGTTGCGTCCCAAGGTAGTGTCTTAGTTGGGAAAACATCCCTCTTTCTCATGAGTCCAATGGTATTTCAATCCCCACCTCGTCAATATGCCACATACTCAATGGCTCACCAGTTTATGAAAAGGATATCATGCCCCAATATGACAGGGGGTCCTACTCTAGCAGTCACCAAGGAGAGATACTGAACAGTCCTACTGGATGTTACCACTCATGATGGTCATCGAGAAACACCGCTACTGATATCTTACTAGAGGGTAAGCCATGTGAGTCATTAGAAAAAATACACTTCTCAACATGGGTGTAAGGTTATTCCTGGAAGACGTCATCAAGGAACTCCACCACCCAGCCCTACTGGACGGTAATCCCGGTACATCATGGAACTCCTCTACTTAGTCTTATTGGATGGTAACTCAGAAAGATCATTGAAGAACAACACATCCCATTCTAGTTGGAGGGTATGCCAGGAACAGTGATTAGAGAATTCCACAACCCAACCAAACAAGAGGGTAATCCCGACACTAATCTGGTGAACCTGTATAGTAGCTTACATCATCATGTGTCACCTCAATGAATTCCAAACACAAATTATTTAATATCATATCTCAAAATCCACTTTGAATGGAACTATCACTCTCTAGGAGTAAAAACACTCGGAATAGGAATCTCGTGAGAAAAAATACAATTTCAAAAGAAGGATATACTGATATTTGAAGATAGGTCGGAATAGCTCAATTAGTACATGACGTTTTAGGGGACCCACATAGAATGTGATCCCAATTCTCTTCCTAGACATGACCTTGGTCAGTAGATGGGTCCTATCCGACTAGTTTTATGTGTTGTGTAGGTGGGATATGCGACATGTACCACCTATACCGGGACCGAGCAATGTTTTCTGGTCATGTATGTGTACTCACACCTTCTGTTCATATACTTTGGTACAAGGCATGTAGGCCCACATATAATATTGTTTGTGTGACCATCCTATGTCTATGTACTTCTGCATGGACTCTATGTATGTGTGACCCCTCACACGAATCTTCCAACCAGGTAAGTGGTACACGACATGTTAGAGAGGTCTACACATTTTTTCAAATAAATTTTTTCAAAAACCTAGTGCCGAAGCTGAGGGGGGATACATGGCATGTGTTCTTCATCCTATAATATATGTATTTGGGATTTTTCCAGAATCCCTAAAATTCTCCCAATATTCAAAACTGTTTTGAATATGGTCAAATTTCCTTAGATCTGACTGTGATTCCTTCCGAGATCTTAGGATCTAGCTGTGAATTTTTCTCACTAGTAATCGTTCACTGTGAATCCGCTAGAAGAATAAACTAGGGTTTTGATCTTAGATCCACTCACCCCTGTCTTTTCAACTCTTAATAATCCAACTCCAAATAATCAGATTTTCCATCCATTCTCAAAATGATTTTGGATATATGCTATGATCCCATATATGATGTCGTTTCTTCTATCCGCTACAAACTTAGGCACCCGATCAAGCTTGGGTCTCCCAAAAACTGTTGAACCAGGAAGCGTGGGGTTCTAATGGAGAAGAATGTAAATAATTGGGAAATAAAAGGACCAAAAATGTATTTTTTATGATTTTTGAAATATTTCTTGGACAACTATCAAGAACATAGAATTTTTATTAGAAAAATGATAAAACAAAATGGGGAAAATAATCCACTTTCAATCCTTTGTCACATTATAATAGGGTGAAGATTGAATAAAGATAAAAAATCTACTTCAACTCTTAATCAAAGGCATAAAAATCACCAAAGATGAGTCGTACCTCTTTTTTGGATCTTTATTGGTTCAATAATGTTCTCTCCAATGAATTTGGGGGAAGTCATTGCATTCTTTACGATTTCATCCACTTGGATACAAATATTTTTCATTCATCGCCAATGAAATAGGGGAGAAGCTCTCACCAAAGGATGGGAGACTTATGAAGGGAAACCCTATCCAAATCCCTTTAATAAACTATTTCTAATTTTGAAATTTTGTGAAAAGGTAATTAATTAATTAATTAATCAATTTATTCACTTAACACACTGCCTATGAGTGATGAGTTCGAACATCCCATGACAAATCATTTTATATTGAACCTATCTTAAACAACATTTTCTAGACCCTGCTGCAATATTAGAATTCTGATCCAATCATCAGTTTAAGAGTTAACCCATTTTCATTAATTCACATCATGCACACAATATTTAATATTTTTAAAAAATTAATTCTGGGTACAATGAGTCTTTGAATCACATGTTATCTTAACACATAGATTTGGAAGTATATTAAAAAAATATTTAAACCTATTATAAGGAATGAACTAGGTTTCTATATATACGATGAGTCCTCTGAATTTTTTTTATTTCATTTTGTTCCCCTATATTTTTCTTAAGCCAAATATTTGGAAGGATTAGTGGGTTGGACTTGGACTTTTCTTCAGTTATGTTTTATGTGTCTTTAACCTTATGAATATTTTTACTCTTTCATTTGAAATTCTCAATTTTTTTAAACCATGTGAGGTTCCTATATATCAATAAGAGACTATAATTTTCATCTAGTGTTCCCTTTTTCGGTCTTCAAACTATTGAGTTCAGTGATTTTTTCCTTTTCTAGTTTATGATCATGAAAATTAGACCAATATAGAAAATGTTTCATGTCAAATAACTTCGACCACATTTTTCCACAATTTATTTTCATATGGATTGAGCCAAAAAAATTTCAGGAAATAGTCATTCTAGTATGGGTAAGGAAAACCCAATGTGAATTAATAGGTCTTGATGTCAGTAATAAAAAAATATCATGAATAAATAAAACATGAACAACTAAATCATAATGAGTGAAATTTTTGGTAATTTATGTTGTAAATTATCAAAAAGGTTGTAGATATTAATTATGATATCTCAAGAGGAAGACATAAGAACTCAAATTACTGTAGAAAACAATGGAATTAAGATTATGGATATAAATCATGGTGTATTGTTTCATGTGTATTAATGTCATTGAAAGAACTGATCAAAAGAATTCATCATGGGACATCAGATCTCTAACCTAGTTATGAGTGAATTTCACATGGGTTCATCATTGAGGGTGCTCAATATACATTCCTAGGTAAACTTGAATAATGTAAATCATCAATTAAGAACTGTGATTCTCATAAATTTTACATGAAATAAATTTTTGTAAAATGAATTTATTATTAGTGGTCTGATACAATATAGTGATTAAAACACAAATTTTGTGGGTAATTTATGATTTTCATAAAATGGTGAAAAGGGATATAGAATTATTATTTGAACTCTAAATTTCTTTATATATGATGTTTGTTGTCCTTATTTTTCTTTTTGATATGTAATGTCCAACACCTTAGTGGGTCCCTTAATTTAATGGTTAGTTCTCCAAGCCAGATGGGAATTCCAGCTCGGGTACGACACGGATAGAGCACAAAAGGGAGTGGAAATTTGCACAACACATGCGTGTTGGGTCTGTGTGAAAATTTGGTGGAAAGGCCCCAAAATGTGAGGGGGAAAGGGTGTATGTCCCACACAATAGTAGGTATACTGTACTCATGATCCAACATCATTGAGCTAGAGGATAACAGTGAATTATTATAAAATATTTCAACCTCAAGAAAGTTATCGATATATGATGCATGTGTTTTCATGAAATATTAATTATTTGTCCAAATGACATCACCTTTATCACTCATCATGCACCCTACCATAGAAATTTTCAATATTCCCCTGATGTTGAACTCATTTTTACCAAACTACCTAAATTCAATCGGAAAATTTGATTCATGAAAGTAGCCTCTGTGGATGATTTCTATTGAGCTCGAATCAACATTAACAATCACAATGAATCTAAAAGCACCAAGGATAATTTTCTCATGATCGAATGCTTCCCTATAAATAAAAAGGAATAAGAAAGAGTTCATAGTCGAGGTTGTGGATTTGGATGTGAATTTATATATAATTGAGATAAGAAATATCTTCTACTATTGTCCATAATATTTCTACTGTTACATACCTATGATAATGTCTCCCTACTACTGGTTACTTTGTCCTACCTCCAGTTCCCTTGATGATGCTAATACTACCATTATTCAACAACCATTTCATTACTACATGTTGGGGTGGTGTAGAATTGTGGTGAGGGTAAGCACACAAAACAAAGATAGAAAAATTGAAGACACACAATATTTATGTGGTTCATCAAGATTGCCTACATCCATGAGATAAGGGGTCCATTTCTCTATATTATCTCTGGATAAAACATCATCAAAGGATAAAAAATACACCACTTTAATTCATGTCAATAAAAACCTCATTATATAAGGAAGTTAATAAATAAATTTAAATGGTTTTTTGGGTAGCTCATCTACCAAAGAAATCATCTCATCATCGGATACTCATCCACCCTGACTTCTCACTAATGAAGACATTGTTCTAGGATTTTTTCTGACCAAAAATTTTCATGCTGATCTCTCCACTAATTTGTATTTGACCCCAAAGATCTCCCCCTGACGAAAAATTTAGGGTAGAAGATAGACATGTAGTCTCCTTGAATGTTTTGATAACTTCAGATGAAAATTGAGCACACTTATTATTTCTTGATGGCATGTCAATTCCACTATCTTCAATCGATCTCAAGCTCTCTACCATCCCCATAAAACGATAATACCATTAAGACTCATTCCCTATAAGAATCACTGCATTTCCATGTGATACATCCAACACTCCACCCACTATGTAAAGCTTGTACCATTCCAAATTGAGACTACATAATGATTCCATGTTTCATATCATCTTTAGAATCGATTTCAAGTCAACTAGTTTTCATACTACTCCATTGGGTGTTTTCAATTTGACAATCCTGACTCCTCAAACCTCACATGTTAACCCATTATCAAGCCTCACGAAATCTCACACATGTTGAAAATTATGAAATGCACCATATGATTTACATATGTGTATCGAGCTCACCTAATCTAGAACCCATCCATCTACCTTTGAATTTTGATCTTTCTTGTACCTGATTTTTAAAATGTGAAATTCCCACTTCATGTGCCCATTCTTTTGTTGAAATTAAACTGCACTTTTCCCTGTACAATTATCCCATTTATGTGTGTGATTCTCATTGTTATCTGGATTTAGTTATCTCCAGATGATTTTTTGATGTTTATAACCTTCTCTTTGTAATTCACATTCCCATTAATGTATCATATGCGCACTTCACAATCACTTTTATAGTGACCCTTTCTCTCACATCAGAAACCTGTGATTTCACTAGGATCATGTCCCATTGATTTTTTTCACTATATTTACCTCATGAATTTCAATATCGGATCCTCCCATATAAATCAACTAGAATCCCCGTTATTTTCTCCTCTGAATGCGTCATATTTCTTTGAAATGCCTTAAAATTTTGAGACAACAACATCACCTCGTCCTGAATCATTTTTCCTTCCCTATGATCAATGTACTCACAATCCCCTTAAATGAGCACGGTAGAGATGAAAAAAATATGAATCTTCATGTCTTCCTCTACATACTTTACAACAATCCCCATTAATTGTGTCAATATTTTATTGAATTTATTGGTGTGATCCAAAAAAATGTTCCCTCTTCCATTCACAACTAGTACAATTTCTTCTTTGAGAGTAATTTTTTGGTGAGTGAATTCACTATATATCAATGTTCTATCATCTTCTAGATCTCCTTCAGTGAGTTATTTTCCAACAATAATTACTTTACTTCATTCTCTAGACACAATTGAATTGTGTTGACGACCCGCATCTTGAGATCATGCCAATCATCATCACTGGTTACCATGGACATTCCTGTGATGAATAGTCTGATCATTCCTTACTGCATTATTAAATCTTTCACTGTGATTTTCCATAGGCTTGAGTTATTTGAACCATCGAACATCCCAATATAAAATTTTGGTTATAATACGCAACCAGCCATCATTTTTTTCAAAAAACATGACCGCCACTTTTGATATCACACCCCATTATTAAAATGTTATGGAGTGATAATTCTAAAACACAAACCATACAGATGTATCCAGACTGGTTGAAATTTTATGAATCGACTCCTAGATCATCGAAAATAGATTCTGATTAGTATAGATATATCAAAAAACAGTATCCATGGTCTATAAGGGCCGATGATGTGGTGATGACATGGATCATCGGAAAAGTGGCCAGAAAACTCATAATAATGTCTTTTCCAGTGTGAAAAGTGTCGTCTTCTCTGGAAGGGGGTACTGTAGTAGCCATAGTTTGGATGAAACTTTGAAAAAATCAATCGACTCTGTTTCAACTCCAATTATATTGGGTCTTGTACTTTTAGTATCATATCGCTGAGATTTTCATAGATCTAGCCTCAAATAAAATTCAGGGTACTTTCAATTTTATAGACCTTATGAAACCTCTATATCTACCTCTGTTTCCCTCAAACAGGATCCGATACCACTTTTTATGGTGGTGGATCTTTGTGGTGATGATAAACACAAGAAAACAGATAATGAAAAAATGGATAACACACAATTTTACATGGTTTGGTATGATTTCCTATATCCACGGGGGGTGGGGTTCTTCATATTCTCCCTAGATAAAACATCATCATTGGATAAAAGAATACTCCATTTTAATTCATGGGAATAAAAATACCATTATATAGAGAAGGAAATACATAAATTTCTTTGTTTTTTGTGAATCTCATATACCCATGAAATCATCTCGTCGGCGGATGCTCGTCCTCCTAGACTTCCCACCTAAGGATACCTCACACCAAGGTTGTTACAAATAGAAAAATGTCTTTGGTGATCTCTCCTCCAATTGGGAGTGGTCCCCACACTACTAATACCATTATCCTCCTATGATAAACTACCTCTACTATAATCACTTGGCTAAAAATACAATTTTTATGCTCCCATGGACCAATAAAATACTACTATTTGGTCCCACTTCATTGAATTTCATTAATTGCTTGCATATGCTCTTCATGTGGACACCATTAATGAACCAAAGAATTCAATTACAGACACAGTGAGAGAATGATCTAAATATGAATAACAACTGATGAGGCTTGGGATCACTATGGAACATCACATGGATATCGGAAGATTCACATCAAACCATTGTCATGGAAGAAGAAGTATCGGCAACTATTGATGTTCAAACAACCATTATTCTTCCATTTTTAGACAAAATATGTGGCACCAGATGGTTGTGAGATTGAAACACTCTAATAATCATCTTGAATCTTCTATTCCCTCCGTTGGTCAATGTGAATGAATTATTCAACGAATATTTGAATGCATGACCGAATATTAGGGTATGTGAAGCCTTGGATGGAAATGATAGTAATGATGTTTAATTTTTATTCCTATATTGTGGTACAACATTAAAATAAATTTTTATAAAAATATGACATTGTATTTGTGTGTAATGAAGATAACACAGAATATTATATCGTGATCTAGACCCCCCATACATTGCCTGCCAATTTGATAGAAGGAGGTGCCAATTTGGATAAACATGGAATATAGATTTTATCTAGAAGGATTAATGAATAAAGAATATAGATATGGTCGATGATGAAGATAAGAAAATATGCGTTTGTAGACACCCTGTTATCTCTATTTAATAGTAATGACATATTCACATAGATTAAAAATGAAAATATTTGACCAATTATATGTGATGAAATTATGATGGATATTCAAAAAATAAACTTCAAGATTCAAATGACCAGACTATTGGAACTCAATGCTATTATATACAATGGTTCCATTTTATAAAGGGAATCAAAAATAGACGAAGATACATTAGTTTTAGATTCCTTTCTACTATATTTTCTGGTTTTATTTTTCATATTAATAGATATTTATTAAATTGTTTCTTAATTTATCTCAACCCCAATTCGTCACTGTGATATCTTTTACACATGATCATAATAATTTAACCTGAGGAAAATTCTAGGGGAGTAATTCTCTATTTCAATCGTAGTATATATCTAATACTTTATTTTGGTTAATTTGATTATGATCTATGGTGAGTCTTATCATCCTTGTGGTTATATAAGGGTTATCTTCTTCTGAAACCATTATCCCTTAGTCGAGGAGGTGGATGTGAAGTGCACTTAGTGATCGTTAGGTGTATTGTATATTTTCAACAGGTGTATACGCATATTTTCACACATATGATAGAGTGTGTTCATTAAGTGAATATTGAATAAGAAAATGGAGGATCGCTTTAGATGACACTAGGGTGATAATTTAATTTCTTTTCTAACTTGAATTCATTATGTTTTCCTTGAATCATAATATTTAGTTTTAGTTTTTCGTTCCACAATAAATGTTTTTATAAAATAATAAAATAAAAAACATAATGAGTGAATTAGGAATGCTTAATTATCAACTACAAATCTCCTCGTTTTAGATGACCTTGTTGAACAACTATTATTCTCTGGGAAAATACATTATACCGTTTGTACCGCCATATGATAGTGAAACCAAAACATAGTGTTGATGTTCAGTTTCCAAGCGGTCTTTTTCTTACTATTTGTTTCTCATTTGGAAAAAGGATATCAATTTTTTAAAAAAATAACTAAAAAATATTTTTTCCATGATGTATTAAAATTATTTTTATTCTTCATAGAATCATTACACATATGTGAAATAATTGGAACTAGTTTTATAAAAATATATAAAAGAAAAGTTGTAAATAATTCGAATGAAGACACTGGATATTAAGAGCCAAATAGAACAAATAAATCGTATGTATTAAGAGAAACCTAAAACTAATCCTCAACAGTATGTTGATCTGGTGGTGGAAGAGTTTTCCCACACACATTTTTTAAATTTAATTACCTATGGAGGCCAAGAATGAGTTGCATGAAGATTTGATTAATCTCTCTCATCCTTTTTTAGGATATTCTTGAATAATATTTTCCTACTAATATACTCTTGGATGATCAATAAGTCTTTGTCAAATTTTGGGGTGAATATGAATGTATTCAAATAGAACGTGATATCTCCATATTTAAACAAGAAGAATTTAAACCTCTGAATCTCTCTCTAACTTTGGAAGAAAAAGAGACCAACCATATGGTGGAGTTCAAATATAGATTGGTGTAGCTTGACTACCAACTTCTATCTAATACCACAGAATTATGTGAATTTTTTTCCATTAAAAAATAAATTAAATTCAAACCAACATAGGTATAGGATCTTATCATAGACTTTTCTTATCAAATTTTATTGAAATATAAGTGACTATTAATTATCATTTTTTAATGATTAGCGTTATAAAACAATTTTTTTCTTTAAAGGGGGATGATTAAAAAAAAATTTTACTTGATGAGGAACACATGATGCTCCCTGGTCATGTTGAAAATTTATTGGAGGGGGTGTATGAGGATATCCATGTGGCCATAGATATGGAAACTGAGATAATCTATCCTTACAACGAATGAGATGATTTTGATATTTATTTTTCATAATCTAATTATATTAAAATAGAACTAATCTTGGAATTTCCCGATGATTATTTGATTTATTCTTCAAAACATAAGCAAGAAGTGGAAAATGAAAATGAGGTTGTGTATATGGTAGAAAAAAAGTGGGAGGATTCATTTTTTATCTTACCCCACCATTAGATATTTATATCATTTCCTTGGGGTGTATTTGGATTAATATATCCATGGATTCCTTAACATATAAATGTAATAAATTTAGCATATATGGACGAAATTTTAGTGTTATAAATAAAAAAGGCATTAGAACCCATTGGATTTTTAATAATAGATATTACTTCCTTTCAGGTGAAACTCAAGACTTAGTTTCCACATAGGGTATTAAAACAAAACCAATCCTTATTTTATTTATGTTTCTAATACTATGTTTATGAATATATTCATATGTATCCCCCAATTACCCTTTCATTTTTTTATCTTTAATGAAATGGTCCTTACATATCATGTGTGGTTTCTTAGTGTAGTTCTATGATGATGATCGAATAAGGAATCACCTTAATATTCATGAATGGAGAGAAGGTTCATCATCTGTAAATTTGACATCAATTTTAAATTATTTATTTAGTTTTTCTCAAAATTCATCTTATGACATTTTAATTGAGAATTAATGGAAAATAATATACACACACTATTAATTTTTTAAAATTCTTATTCTATGAAACATAAAATATTGATTATGAATCTCATGATGTCATGTCAAAATATTCAATAAAAATGGTATTAAATTATTAATATATATAATTGAATAATTATAGATAAAATAAGATGTTTTTTGAATCATGATTTTAGAGAATTAGTTAATTCTTTTAAATGTAAATTTCCTACCATTTTCATGCATTCAATATATTAAATTCATGTGGACTAGTTTTTTATTGTTATTTAATGAAAAATGTGATTGTACCATTTCATATGATTAATATTCCAGAGAAAATTTAAGACCTAATAATTTCCATTATATATTGATCATATTCCATTAATGTATATGGAGATTAAACCTACTTGAATTTTCATTGAAAATTGTCAATGCTATGCTTTTACAATGTCACTTTTAAAATGATTAATGAATTTAAAATAATTTAGACTATATCCTTTATAACTCATTATACATTAATCCCCATTTATTCGATATAGCACATGGAACACCATGTAAGTAAATAAAAACATTAAAAGATGTTATTTGTATTTCCTAACCTACTATTTGTATTTTCCATGTTATTTTTAAATATAAAGTTTGGAGATGAGGGATGTCATGGTGAAATAGATGAATTATATTATATTTAATAAGTGTGGGGTAAACATTTTGGTACTGTGAAAGGTTGATGTTCATTTATTATCTTTCTTTACATACCCTCTTAAAAAAATTCCATGAGAAAAGATAAGAAATTATGAAAAAATTGAATGTGGTATGACTTGAGAGAATAAAAAATAATCATTGTCTTACCAATGACTTTTACCATATGAGGTTAAGTAGTTGATATTAGATTAATTATAATCATAACATTGGAAAAAATATAAATGAAATTGTTTTGAAAAAATATAAATGAAAACAAATATAAGGTGTTTATATCAATCATTGTCTTCATTGAATAACGTCCTTTAATTTTTTATTTTGATGATAATGTTTTCACATTGAATGTGTAACACCCTGATATTTTGTAAATTATATTTTTCAGAATTAATTTATCTTTTCAATATTTTTCATTTTACAAGACAGTGGAAATAATTTATATATATTTATAAATATATATTAAAACACTATGTAAAACATTATTTTCACATGAAATACCAACTTGGCATGCGCTACACTCAATACCATATTTTCTTGCACAACAAGCAACACTGACATGGCGTATGATGCATGCAACACAGATTTTTGACAAAACATGTATTTTTTAATTAATTAAATAAGATAAATATAATCAATCTATTATACATAGTAGTATTAAAATTAATAACTGCAATTAAAATATTGTTCAAAATATTTTTAGATAAATAAAGCATATTGATAATGGAACATAATATTTTTGGTAAAGTCCTTTTCGGTTAAAAATGTTTTTTTCTTGATTGAATATATTTTAATAATAAAATTAATTTTAAATATTTCTAGATACATAATTATATAAAATAAACTACATTTAAAAATTCATAAGGTCGAAATTATCCTAGGGTGAATTTTGGGGATTTTATGAGAATCTTCAATTTTTTATGAATAGGGAAAAATACTACTTTTTGGTTAAAAATTGTCTTTTTCCTTATAAATTATTAATGATAAATGAATTTTTAAAAAAATTTAAGGAAAAATCAGAGTAATATAACACTTATTAATACAATTTAGTTCAATAGAATCAATTTCACTTTAAAACATAATAAAAAATCATAACAAACGTTTTATCTTTTTTCTACTTTAAAACCACGTTATTTCTTCCCATCTGCTAGATGATAACTAATTTAAATTGTACCTATTATATTATTTAAATTTAAAAAATATGAAATAAAACTTTGTATATAGTCTAATATTTATATTCTAATAAGTAAATTTTTTTTACAAAAATGATTAGTAAGGGCGATTAAAATTAATCATAGTGATTAAGGCCAAATTTATCTTAATTAGAGAATAAACCACAAATTTAAGCACCCAAATGAAAAACAAACATTACCAACAAAACGGTTTTGTCTGTATTTGGTCCATAAATTTTATATTACTGAGTTTTGTTTGTTTTTTATGTTTTTTTGGTAATAACATGTGCATTCCTGATTTGTTTCTAAAAATTCAATGAGAGTCCTTTTCCTTCCCTATAAATTTATACCACCTCTAACCATTACTCACACCTATAAACAAATTTATTTTCATCCAATATATTCCTAATTTTCCTACAAAAAATCCTCCTTTAGAAATTTCATCCTCATTTTGGGCATAAATCTTCCCAAAGAATCCTTTGGGAAAAAACCAAAAGGTGTTTCCATATTTAGAGGTAACGTTTCTTCTCAAGCTCCTTCCATTTATTTCCATTCATCCACACCTAAACTATCAATAATCTATTATTGTGTGACAAAACATATATAATTTATATAATAGTACATTTTTATGAATATTTTCTCACCTACATTTACAGACACCTCCATCTAATGGATGTTGATCATACTATTTCAATGTATGGTGAACTGCTGCCTCGCAAAATGATGTTTTTTTATTTTTACTTTGCATCCAATCATGGTAACCATTTTTATGGGAACCATATTTATATATGTTATATTTTTATTTATTAATTATTTATGACACCTTATTAAGTTTACAATACACATATTTAAATTCCATTTGGTGGTAATATAATAACATTGTTTGAGGAAGTGTGGTGTATCACCCCCTCAAAGAGATGTGATTCATTCACATCCCACATGGAATGTATTTAGTATTGGTTTAATGAAAATATATGATAAATAAAATAATTTAATCCTAATTTAAGAATATATATATATATATGTTTTATTTACACACCTTCTTTCAATATGACAATAAAAACAGAAAATATCATTCAAGCGTCTTACCATCTCCATGAATAGTGTATTCAATTACATACATCATTATGATATAAATTATTATAATATAAATATACTAGATATATCTAATATATATATATAAGGTTCTAAATTATTTAATCAAGATATATATATAAGGGTTAATGATAAAACAAATTAAGGAACATTCAAAGGACAAAAGGGAATATTGCACGAAGTGAAACCTTACCGTACGATCGTCAACTAGAGCGCAATATTAAGATATAATAAAAAAAATATGGTAATAGATATAAGAATATTATTCAGTATAATATGTTTAATAAAATTATATTTATTAAACAGGAAGCTTGTACGGCTACAGATATAGTCAAGACACATGGTTAGGCGATTTTCATCTCACTTTTAATTTCCATGAGATACATGTAAGGTTATCCACTCATTGCTTTTTTGTGGTGTATGTATTCAACAATATTTTATTCTATTTATCATATAAGAAAATTTATGGGTATTCACATGCCCATTTTATGATCCTTCTTTAACGGGGTTTAATTTTCAAAAGTTACCAAATCGGTTAAAATGTTTTGTCTCAATTCTTTTGCATTGAGACTCATGTTTTGTTATGCACCTAAACTATTTTCTGAGGTTCATATACTTCCATATTACACGAAATATCATCAGTATAAATCTTTTAATGATATTATATTCTTAATTTCATTTCATTTCCTTACATAGATAGTATTATCCAATGATTCCAATTTATAAGAGTTTATTGAGACATACTCGTTGCTTTTCGAGATTGTTAATGTTTATGATTCCTCTAATGGAATCATATGATCCATATCTCAAGAATATTCAGGAGACTTATTCTCCTATATTATTTAATTACGTACACATTAATTTGTACCATTTTCTACTCTATGGTACATAAGATAGTTAAGAATGTGTTTTTAGAAAAGGTTGACTTTAGCCTCTATTCGGTCAGAAATCTATGTTTTCTAAAAAGGGTTTCCAAAAAATATTATACCATTACACTATAAAATCTAAAATATTTTTTACACTTTTATCATTTTAAAATATTTTAAATGGATTCTTCTTGATTATTTCTAAACAAATCACTTTTTATCCTTTTTACTGTGTAAATGGAATGTTTTCTTGACCCCATATGACATGTATTCATTTACCCAATGTCATTTCTTCATTGTTCCCATTAAATTTATAAAAAGGATAATCATTTACACAATTTTATTGAAATTAAATTTCAGGGAAAATTGTTTTCAAATTTGTTTCAATATTTCCTTATATGCTTTCATGGAAAATTATCTTCAAGATTTTTTCAAGTAATATTTACATGTTTTCAAAGTGCTTTTAGAGAAATAGTTTTCAAAACGTTTCCAATATTCATTATAAGTTTTCAAGACTAACGATTTCAAAAAATAATTGAAGAATTATATATATATTTTCAATGTATTAACAATTAAATGGGTTTTAAAACCTTTTCAGGTTTTCTTTAAAAGTTTTCAAGTGTTTTCATGGATAAATATTTTTAAATTTTTTTTAATATTATTTTAAATTTTTTCTAGGAAAAAGGTATTCAAAATGATTTCAAGAATTCTTTATATGTTTTCACAGTATTTTATAATAAAATGGTTTTAAACAAATATTATGTATTACAAATCATTTTTCAAAATAGAATGAAAATTTTCTTCAAGAAACTTTTTTAGAGTATATTTCAAAATTATTTTCCATCTAATATGACATCTATTCATGTTACTCATATTTTTATAGGAAATAATTTTAAGGTTCCATTCATATAATTTATATGAATGATTTAGGATAAATTTTATGGTCTTTATGAAACCCATTCCTCTTCTATGAGTAATATGTTTATGAAACCCATTTCTCTTTCATCAGTTATATACTTTTGAAACCCCCTTCTTTTCAGAGGTTTTGTTCATGATGAAATTATTATGAAACCTCTCTCTTTACATAGATTATGATATGTTTACATTTTTATAATTCCCATTTAATTTCATGGGTTATGATATGATTATGTATGATCATGTGGTTCTTGTATGTATGATTTCATTATGTGGCAAGTGGGACAAATACCTCCCTCCAATGCATTGGGTCATGTTTTTTATCACATGAGATAATCTAAGATGGTCTTGGGAGTGAAACATGACTACTATGAAGTCCATGGGATTGAAACATGACTAATTAGATGTTATACTGAGTGAAATCATGTTACTATGATGGAAATGTGAGAAACCAAGAAAAATATGAAGGTATTGGGAGTGAACTCGTAACTACTAAGATATCCTTTGAAGAGATGCCTTGGACACATTTTGAAATCATTATATGATTAAGTGTTTCCAAAATTTCATGCCATTTTCCTATATTATACATTCATGTCCTTTTCACTTTACTTCATTTGAATCACGTCTTATGAACTTCCAATATCTATTCCAATATTTCTATTATGATCTTTTATATGAAGGGTATGATCTTATATTTATAGGATCACATTTTCATACCTGTGTACTCATGTTCATGCTTACATGTATCAATTTTTTACCCATATAGAGCCTTTGAGCTCACCCCTTTTAATTTTCATTTCCAATGGGTTATGATGATATGTATTATGTTTGACACGTCTAAGAAGTGTGGTTGTCAAGATAAACCTAGTGGGAGATGATATAGATCACATATGTACCATTGTTTGTGTTTCCAGATTTCCAAAGGAACTATCCAAATAAGGTCTTTGGTTGTATGTTTTTATAATGTTTAAGTATTATGAAAAAGTTATATAATGTCAAATTTTGTAAAGATAGAGTCTTTATAGTTGGAATCACAAAAAAATTATAATTATCCTTTGTAATCTAGGATTACAAAACCTTAGTCAGATCCCTAGGTATATTTGTATGGATATTTTAGTGATGTCTCTAAGGATAAGTATAAGGATGAGTTAAAGTTTAGGAATATGTCCTAGAATTTTGGTAAAGGATAGATTGACTGAATTCTAAGAAATAAATCCGTGCCTAGATACTAAAAGTTGATGTGGATCTAGAAAAGATGTACTTAGGAGAAATAACTCTGACAAGATGTTTCGTTCTTGAAGCATGTTAATATGGTACTTGACAATGACCCTTGCTACACAAATGGATTGACACTCCCAATGGATATTCTTTTCCAATTCACACACTCATAATAAATCATAATAAAGGATTCATATATAAGGTATCTATGAATAACCTAGGATAAACCTATGGTTTCATAGATTATGGAATGTTTCATGCTTTATAAATCATGTAATTAATTATTTTCACGACTATGTTGTTTTCTTCTATGCCTCTAGTTTTATTCAATGGTTGAAACTGCATGGAACATGCTTTATGTTGAATGCGACAAAATATTTCCAAATAATCAGTCATGTGGGGTGATCACTAATGTGAAATTTGTCTTGATAATGCCTAATCAGTTTCACAGAACTTGAATAACATTTTTTACATTAAAAAACAATCATACTCACCAAGGAAGAAAAAAAGGATTTCGCTAAGAGTTTAGATAATGGAGACCATAGAAGAAAAAAGATTTGGTTTCTTTTGTCTTGGCAATATGGAATGAATCACCAAAGTGAGCCTTTATAGAAACAATTTGATGTTTTAATGTCGAAAGGAAGGACATAAAGAAACTGACTTCAACAGAAAAATGATGAGTTTGGTTAACGAAATGGATTGGAATTTTTTCCTCCCAAAGTCTTCATCGAAGTTTATGTGTTTTAAGTGTCAAATAAATGGTCATTATATTACACAATTTCCCATGAGGAATTTTCCTAATGAGAATTGAAAATATGGTTTGAGTAATGGATACATTTCTTATAATGAAGAGACTACATATGAAATGTGACAAAAAAATAATGTTGTGTAATAGGATGAGCTATACCTATTAATAGAATAAGGGTGAAGTGGAATAATAAGTGCTTTAATAAATTTGGATTCAAAAGTTATGAATGATGAAATAAACAAGAATTGTTTTAATTATGTTTCTTATCTGTATTTAAAATGTAATGTTGGACTTATAAAGTGATTTAATGAAAAGATTATATTTTGACTAAGGTAAGGTAACCATTAATATTTTTTTTGTTAACATAAAATTTTAGTATAAAGATACATGGGATATGAATATTTAAATTTGATAGTATTGATTTCATTATAACTATGTATGTACTTTTTGAAGGGTGTTTTATTATATCATTAATAAAGCATGTTGAATTTTTGGATTAAAGGAGTAAATATAGAATACATTAGAATGAAGAATCTTGAGTGTTTTTCAAAAGTGTTTTTGGTAAGTTAGGTTTCTTCCAAGTTTCACGACAATATTTGATAGGGGTATTCACATGTTTGGAATGTTACAGCCTAGAGATACATTGTGATATAGTGGAATCAATGTTAATCTAATTTCATGACTCACTTTATAAGGATTTATAATTTTACATTTGAGAAGGGTTAGAATAATATTCATTCATGAAATGTTTATGTTAAACATTGGAGGAATCATTTAAGCACTGAGTTCACTAAAAACTGGGGTTAAAAAGATAATCAGTGATAAAACCTATTTCAATGAAATTCATATTATATATTATATTTGTGTGGTTCTAAAAAAGTATATCATGTATATAGGGTGAAAAGTAATCATGTCTGAAAAGGCTTCGAGTCTTGGACCCATGAATGAAAGAATGATAATGGATCCATGTATACCACTAGCCTACACGGTATCATAGTTATTATGTATATATTTGTAATGAATAAATTTTTATGAAGAACCGTTATTGTTACATTTTATTTTTATAGATTAATGCATGTTTTATTATTATTTATGGGCCTGAATATCCATTAAAAGAATTTTTTATTTCTTTCTTCATCAACATTAATTTTTAAAAATTCATTCCAGGAGTTAATTGATCTATTAGAATTTTTTAAAAGCACAACCCAAGAATGAAACTTTGTTTTTAGAAATTTATCCATAATTATTCAATGTTTTCAAAGTGATATAGAAAATGTTGTCCTAATACCTTAAATTATATTGAACCAATGGCTTATGGAATCATCATAGATTTATGAATCTATGACCATCAAAATTACTTTGATAATTTAAATTTTTTTGATTGATGAATTCAATAACACCATTGAAATAATTAAAATTTTTCTCCATGTCCAATCTTCACTCCCAAACTATGTTCTCCTATGTGGAAACCCGGTAAGATGTATCTTTGTGTAACTGTTATAGTTCAAAATGTCCATTTTGAGGGATGTTTTAGTATCCCTTTTTATGGTGTGGATTTATGTGAGTGAAATTTTCAGGTATTAAACCATTGATAACCCAGAATAATTTTGATGGATAAATTTATTTTAAGGGGTAGAATGTAACACCCTGAGATTTTGAGAATTATTTTTTTCGTATTAATTTATCATTAAAATAAATTTTATTTCACAGGACACTCAAAATAGTTCTTTATATATATATATATATTAAAACACCATTTAAAACATTCCCTTCACAATAAATACTATCTTGTATTTTTCTACACACAATACCATCTTTGCTTGCACAACAAGCAACACTGACTTGTTGGGCGATGCACGCAACATCGAGTTTCTAAGAAACCTATATTTTTATTATTTTAATAATTTAAATATGATAATTATAACATTTTAATTAAACTTATTTATATTAATATTAATAATTAATTTGGAAATATTTTTATAATTGTTTTATAAAAATAAGAAATGTTGATAATGAAAGATAATGTTTTTGTTAATGTCATATTATATTACAAATATTTTTTTCATTCATGATTCGAATTTAATTAGAAATATAATTTTAGAAACATTTGAAAATTAAATTAGATAATATAAACATAATTTTTTAATTCATTATGTTGAAATTATCCTATGGTGAATTTTTGGGTTTTCTGTGATAGACTTCATATTTTTTATAAAGATTGAAAAAAAAATTGTTAAAAACTCCCATTTGGTATAATTAATTATTAATGATAAATGATAAATAAATATTTTTTAAGAAAATAATAGATTAATATTAAATATATTAATATAATATAATTAATTAGAATCAATTTCTCTTTGAAACTAAATATAAAATCCTAACAAACTTTAGAACTTTTATATACTTCAAAACCTAATTATTTCATCTCGTCTACAGGATTATCACTGATCATTATTATTACAATTAAATTATTTGAATTTTAAAAAAATAACTTGAAACATATAATTCAGTTTAATATTTATATTCTAATAATACCATGTTAATTTTTTACCAAAATGATTAGTAAAAGTGATTAATATTAATAACAACGGTTATGGGAAAATTAAGAATAATTAGAGACAAAACCATAATATTAAAGGCCCAAATGACCTGTAAACTTGTAAAACACTGACATTATGTCTATATATTATCCATAAAACATCCATGTTTGATTATGGTTGGTTTATATTGATGTTTCATTCATAATAACAAGTGCTCGCCTAATTTGTTTCTAAAAATTCCATGTGAGTCTTTTTCATTCCCCTTAAAAGGCCACCCCTTATACCCATTATTCACACCTACCTAACCTTCTAATTTCATCCAATACCTTCCCAATAATAATAAAAACAATACTACCTTTTAACTGGAATCCTACTTTTGGGAAAAAAGCTTCTCAGGGAAACTTGTTGGCACAAAACAAAAGGAGTTACCCGATTTAGAGATAATTTCTTCTCTCAAGCTCTATCCATGTATTTCCATTATTCACTACCTAGACTATTTTTATTCCAAAATGTTATGAAAACAATGTATACTCAATATAATATATTTTTTTTATTCAATTATTCTCACCTACACTTACACACACCTCTATCTAATGGATGTTGGATATACTGTTTCTGTGTGTGATGAACTACTACCTCACGAAACGATGAATGTTCATTTTTCCTTTAACACCTGTCATGGTGACCATTAGGATGGAAAATATATTTATATATGTAATATATTGTATTTATTATTATTTTAATCTTAATTATTCCTTTTAAAATACACATTTATTTACATTACATTTGTTGTTAATATAGTGATCTTGTTTGAGGTAGTGTGGACTACTACCTCCTCAAAGCTATGTTATTCATTCACACACATCATGGAATGTATTAATGATCATTTCAATGATATTATATGATATATATGACATATTAAATATACATTAATATATATATATATACACACATTCGTATATGTACATATTTCATTTACATAATTTCATTCAATATGGTAATAAAAACCGAATACTGCATTCATACGACTTATCGTCTCCCTGAATGGTGTATTCCATTACATACATCATTGTGATATATATTATTATTAAAAAATTTTAATAAATATAAATTAAATTTCTGTCAGGATATGCATTCTAGAATAATGAAACAAGTATAAAGATCAATGATATAACAAATTAAGACAAATGCCATGAAACAAGTGAATATTAGACGTAGTGAAACCTTAATGTATGATAACTAATAAGAGGGTAATATAGGGTTATAATAAAAACATATATGGTAATATAAATAAAAAAATATTCAGTAAAATATTTATAATAAGCTTATATTTATTATACCATAATCATGTATGAGTACAGAGAGAGTCAATACACAATGAAAATGGATTTTCATCTCACTTCCAATTTCTGTGAGATAAATGTAATGTTCTCCACTCATTCATTTTATGTGGGGTATGTACTGAAAATGATTTTATTAAATTAATATTATACAGAAAATTATGGTTATTCTCGTTCCCATTTTATAATCATTCTTCCATGGGGTTGAAGTTTCAAAAGTTACCAAATCTCTAAAAATGTTTTGTCTAAATTTTAATTCTTTGTGGAACAAGTTTTTTTATGCACCTAAACACTTTTTCAAGGTTTACATACTAATATTTTGCATGAAATATAATTAATATAAATTTTATCATCATATAATATGCATAATTTCATTTCCTTTCCAATCATGGAGAGCATGATCCAATGTTACCAATTTATAAGAGTTTATTGAGACATTCTCATTGCATTTTGAGATTTTTTATGTTTATGATTATTTTGATTAAAAAATATGATCCATCTATCAAGAATAATTATTTTTATACTTATTCAATTTTATTTTATTATATACTCATGCAATGATACAATATTATACTCTCTGGTATATAATATAGTTAAGAATGTTTTTTTGGAAAGTCAGACTCCACCCTCTCTTCAGTCAGAAATATATGTTTTCTAGAAATGGTTTACAAGATTATCATACAATTCACCTTTAATATATAAAATAAATTTTACCATTTTTATTGATATATTCAAATTAATATTCTTTTTTCTATACAAACAAATCACTTTTATATCTTTTTTATCATGAAAAAGTAATGTTCTTTTGACCTCATACAACATGTACGGATTTACCAACCATCATTCCATCAAAGAATCCTTTACATTATTTAAAATCTTATTCATTAATCATTTTTTTAAAATTAATTTTCATGGAAAATTTTTTTCAAGATGGTTTCAATCATATTTAATATTTATTTATGCAAAATTGTTTTCAAAATGTTTTCATGTTTTATTTAAAAATTTTCAACGTTCTTTTAATGAAATGGTTTTAAAAATGATTTCAACATTCATTATAAGTTTTCATGAAAAATAATTTTAAAAATGATTTCAATATTTTTTTATATGTTTTAAAAGGATTTTCAATGATTTTTTTCAAAACATATTAATCATTTCATTAAATATTTTCAAGTGTTTTCAAAGAAAACGTTTTTAAAATGTTTTGAAGCTCATTTTAAATGTTTTCATATGTTTTAAAAGAATTTTTTTTAAATGATTTGAGGATTATTTTAAAAAAATTGGGAGAGTTGTTTACAAAATGGTTTCATTTTTCAGTATAAGTATTCTATTAATTTTATAGGAAAATTATTTTTAAATAATTTTATGTATAAAAATCCTTTTTCAATCAGGAAATGAAATTTTCATCAAGAAGCGTTTTTTTGTATATTTCATAATTTTTTCCATATTATATGAAATATATTGATGTCACTCATGCATTTCTAGAAAATTATCTGAAGGATATATTCATATAATCATTATGAATTGTTTATGAATAATTACATGGTCTTTATGAAACCCATTCCTCCTACATGGGTAATATGTTTATGAAACCCATTTATCTATCACATGTTATATGATTTGGAACAAAATTCTTTCCATGGGTTATTTTCACGAGGAAATGATTAAGAAACCTATATCTTTCCACAGGATATGATAGTTTTACATTTTTAATATATCTATTTAATTTCATGGGTTATGATATTTTTATTTATGATGTTGTGTCACATGTAAGTGTGATTTCATTATGTGAAGGGTGGGACCTATATCTCCCTCCAATTAATTGGCTGAAGTTTTATATCTCATGAGATAAACAATGATGGTATTGGGAGTGAATGATGAATAATATGATATCCACAAAAGTGAACCATGAATACTAATATGGTTGGAGGAGTGAACTCTTTATACTATGATTACCATGGGAGAGAGTGATGAATACTACAATGGTATGGGGAGTGAACCCATACTACTAATATGGTATTAGTAGGGATGTTTTGGCTACTATAGAAATCATTATATGTGTGTGTGTATTCCGTAATTTAATGTCTTGTTCATATATTATTCTTTCATTACTTATTCACTTTATTTTATATGATTCATGTCTTATAAACTGAAAATAATTATGCCATGATATAAATTATGATCTTTGAAATGTAGGGTATAATCTTCTATTTATATAATCAAATTATCAAACCCTTATACATATGTCTATGCTTATATGTCTCCATTGATTACCATTACTGAGTATTTGATATCACCCATTTTATGCTTCCTTACCCCCAGGTTATGATGATATGTATTATTATTGATATGTCTCACAAGGGTTCCAGTCAATACGAACCTAGTGGGAGGTGATGTAGCTCAAATTTGAACCGATGTTTATGTTTCCATGATTCCAAAGGAATTATACCAACTATGTTCTTTGGGCATCTTGTTGGATAATGAATATGTATTCCGCAAAATGTATGTAATTTTAATGTTTATAAAACAAGGGTTACTATAAATGGAGTGATTCTCATCAAACATTACTTTTAATATCGTTAATTATAATTTCGATATAAACCAAGACTTTGAGATTTAGTGTTTTATACCTCAATACCAACCAACTTGATGACCTAGAGTTGTTTGAACCATAATTCAATTCCACATTAATATATTTTATATTTTTCTCAACGGGTGGAGAATGTTGTTCCTTTAAAATTTATAAAAAGGATAATATATTGTTGGTTTCATCATAACTATACTTGATTATTTTTCCTTGAGTGTTGAGATAAAAATATTTATTTTGAGTTATATCAAATAATATAATATTTAATAATAATTAAATAAGAATCATAAAATAATGGTACTGCAAGATGCATGAAATATATAATGAAAAAAAGTAAAATACTTGGGTTAATAGGTTTTTTTGAAGTATGTGAATTTTAATTATTATTTTATTTAAATATTTAATGTTTAACTTTTCAATTTGAAATATTTTTATTTAATTACATTGAAATTTAAATATTAGCATCATGGGATTCCTCTATGATTCAATGTTGATATGAAATTCTTAAGGACAAGCATGAGTACATGTGAGTTGGTATTTCATGCTCATAATTATTACATTCCAAAATTTTAATAAAATGAATTATTTTTTAAAGTTTAAATCCCATATATTAATTAGGACATTAAATTTGTGGGTCATTTATGGTTTTAAATCAATGGTGAATTGGAAAATAATCATTTTCATAGAATAATTCTGAAATGTTTTATGTGTGTTTATTTTTTAATTTTATTATTCTTATTTTACAAAAAACAATTACATCCCACGACCCCAAAATAAATTCACATATTTGTTCCAAGGGGATGCTTACCAAGCTTTAGGGTAGGTCCATCTCGAGTGTGTGTTGGGTTACTCAGTGGATGAATAGGGGATTGGATACATACAATGGCACAAGAGTGTCGAGCCCTTATGGTAGTGGGAAAATAGACCTAGAGGAGAAGTACGATCACTTACAAAGGATCATGCCCTTGAGAAAAAATTTATGTTGTGATATAGGTGTTGGAAATAATTGTTCATAATTAATAAAAACAAATTCCTCTTGATCACTCATCACATTACCTCTCTTAAGAAATTCGTCGAAACCTCCATTTTCATGCTTAACATCACCTGGCCACTCAATTTCACCAGTGAATATTGATTCATATCGAAAACCTCCATTTTTGTCACCTTATGATCATGAACCACCTTCAATTTTCACTGAGAAAAACTAAAAGCATCATGAAAAATCTTAACATTCTAGAATGATGATATGTAAATAAAAGGGAATAAGAAATAGGCCAAGGCTCTGTTTGTGCATGTATGCTGAATTGATACAAAAAATTATTCTCTACTGTTGGTACTTCTACCACTACCATCACTTGACTATACTACCATCACCCAACTACTGATATCGTTGTCCTACCTCAATACCATTGGACATAATACAACTACTACTATTGTCTTGATAAAATCAAAATATTATTGATGGAGATATTTTTTTCATTTTCAAACAACCATTTCAATAGTAGTTTATCAAACTCACCCACCTTGACGTAAAACCTTTTTTTACACATATGCATGTGTAGTACCTTTTATTTTTGCCATCCATGATAGTTGTAAATGGTAGGTGGCTAGCCATGGGTGAAGTCCATAGTTTGGGTTGGTGTAGGAGGGATTGGTTGGAGTTGTGTCAAACATAAAACATACCAAAATGAATATTTATGTAGGTCCAAGGGAGATTCAGAAATTAATCAGTTGAGCCATGAGAGCTTCATGTTTGTGTGTTTGAGAGGGATAGATGTGTAGTGATAATGTTTTGTAAGACTTTTCCATTTTGAAATAAAGGTATATTTTTTCCTCCATTCATATCTATTTCTGATCATCGAAACACAATATGTGGTATCATTGGAGGTTTGGGTTCCAAAGTTGTGAGTAGTTGAGTTTTTTTAGTGACTAGAAAATTCAAGTTTCTCAAAATAATGTTTTAAGGGATATTTTTTAAATATATTGGAGAGAGTATTATAATTGTGAAAGTGGCATCAGAAACATATATAAAACAGGATTCGTAGGATCGGTAAAATTTTAGTTATACTTTGGTTGCTAAAGTACCCCCTTTCTAAAGACAGAGAAACTATTTCGATGTTGGAGACATTTCTGGCGATATCCCGATAGCTGCTCTGGAACACCAGATCAACACCACATCATCATATGATCTCGACCATTGATACTGATATGGTTATATATCTATCAAATGGTGTCCGATATCGATGATACATGAGTTGATTCGACCATTTTTAATTGTTTCGGACCTAGAAGTGAACTCCATGTTTCAAAATTCTACACCAATTTTTAAATAAATAAAAATCAATGGAGTTACCATTCACAGATAGTAGTGAAGGGGCCAAAAATGGATTCTAATTCCAGAGTGGGTCTTTATATAATAGGATACCATCACAATAATACTTCCATTGAGGAATGATGGGACACAAGATGAAGAACTGATGATGTCTTCTAAATGAAAAATGGAACATTAGCAACATAAAAATATGAAATGGAGACACACATGTGACATCATTCATAAAAATCACTATTTTCACTAAAGATGGAGAAGAGAAGTGATTTTATACATCATGATATGACACATAATGTGTGATCGATACTACATAATTTTACCACATCACTCAACATCACGAGTTTTTTGTAGAATTATCAAGCTGGTGACTTTGATGTTTTCAAGATGGGAAATAATAGTTTAGTGGATATTGTTAGCATGGGTGATATCCAAGTCAGGACCAATGTTTGATACATAATCACCCTGAATGTTTTTTGTCAAGTTCAAAGTCTTTGTCTCGACATGATATCTGGTATAGCCTATGATCAAAAAGTATATGACAACATCGTCAGCAATGGAACATGGATAATGATAAAAGGAGCCATCGCCAATGCCTGAAGAAACATATGTGGTATGTTGTACAAAACTCATGAAAATAATTGTAATTACAACCTCAACATATTAAAAGGAGAGACTTCATCTATTATGTGGCATAGGAGACTAATCCACATTAATTAAAATTGATTATCTACCCTAATGAAGAAGAAGTACATTATTATTGAAAAATATGAGTCACCCAATTCATGTAAAAACTGCTTGTATGGGAAGAAACAAAGAGTATCATTCAATTATGCTTCATTAATGATATCAGAGTTACTAGATCTGGGGAACTCTATTGTATGCAGACCCCTGGAGGTGAACTCAATTGGAGGTAAAAAAAATTCGTATCTTTTATCAGTGATGCATCTCGAATAGTGTGGTTGTTCTTCTTGTAAATAAAAGAACAAGTACTCAACTACTTCAAAATGTTCCATACCATGGTTGAGTATGAAACTAGATGGAAGGTGATGTGTCTTCATTTGTACAATGGAGGCAAGTACACATCTTGGGAATTTTAGGCCCATTGTAGGAGTTAGGTTATTTGACACGAGAGGAAGATCTCACACTCCCCATAACACAATATAGTTATAGAAAGGATAAACAAAACAATTAAAGATAAGGTTATAATTTAATGAGTTTGGATCAGATCCCTAAGCCATTATGGGGAAAAGATGTTCATGTTTTATGCTACCTCATCAATAGATCACTCTCAGGCCCCCTGAATTTTGAGATTCCATAGAATATAATCTCCGGTAAACATTGCTCCTACCATAATTTATGAGTATTTCTAGGTTTATCATTGTCAAATGTATTCATGGAGCTCTGGAGGACACTAGAGTAGAGATACAAACCATGTATATTCCCTGGATATCGAGATGAGGAGCTTGGATACAATATTTTGGAGCCGATGAGGAAGAAGGAGATTATAACCATAGATGTTGCATTCTTAAAAAACCAAGCAATCAGGGACATTCTAAAATACACTAATTCATCAAAGGGAAAGTGTTTATGAATCAATTAATGATCCAACACCTGTAGTGAAATCAACTTTTAATGAAGTGGGGGAGGTGCAAGAAGACTCATTGGATGTATACCATGATGGAGCGGAGGAAGATATTGAGTATGAGGAGACAGAATATTCTCAGTAAGAAGTTTTATAACCATCACAAGATCTTGGTGATCATTGTCCTCCTAAACCTAATATTTCACAGGTTTGAAGATCTACATGAGGAAGGATTCTATTAACAAAATATTCATAGTCAGAGTGATTAATGATGACTGATGAGGGGGAGCTAGAAGGGTATAAAAACTATCAACATTCACTATCATTAGATACGTGACGTGATGGATCAATAGATGATGTTACTTGTGAAGATCCACAAGATGGATAACCCGATATATATGTTTACAAAGGTGGTTTCTCTAGATAAGCGGGTCAATTTTAGAAGCTCCAATGGAATGAAGCTATTGGAGAAAATTTTATGGAGATATTTTTTTCCAGGTGCACACCATAATTTCAATGGTGGCTCACCAAACTCACCTTCCTTGACATCGAACCTTATATCAACACATTCTATATTTGTAATAACATTTCTTTTGATAGCCCTAAGAGTTTCCAATTGTAGGTGGTTTTACATGGGTGAAGACCAATGTTATGGTGGGTGTAGGAGCTATTGGTGGGAGTTGTTTGAAACATGAAACGTCCCAACATTCCTATTTAAGGAGTTGTAAGTAAAAATCAAAAATTAATTAGTTGAGAAAAGATATCTTGTATATATTTTAAGAGATCTAAGAGAGATCCATATTTATAATGGAGAGAGATGTAGTGTGGGAATTTTTTAAGATTTTTTCATTGAAAAATAATGGTCTATTTTATCCCTCCATTCATCCCTATTCGTGATTAGTGAATCACAACAATTACATTTTCCATTGGCCTATAACCGTCACCTACCTATGTAACCATCACCTTTCAACTGTTATCGTTGTCTCCTTTTTCTACATTGGTTGACTACTACCATTTGGTCCAACTATATAGTGTTTATTCATTATTATTATTACATTAGGTTAATTCCACCACTATAAAATCCACTATATAACTCCATTACCATCTATATGGGAGCCCCGTCTTGAGTTTAAGATCCAAATTCAACGCTGCTTATCCCATTAGAACTTCACTTGGAGATCGCACGAACCCCATGGAACAATGTTGAATGAAGAAGAATTTCATGAATAAAAGGATGATAAAATGACCATTACATATCTATGTTGAGAAAAGTTATGTGGCAGCTGGATTTCTTGGAATCAAAATAGGTATGAAATTTTTCTTAAAGACTATGTTACATCCCATGGTTGACCTGCTTTCATAAAGTAGAGGATAATAAAACACTCGACCCTGCATCGTGGTATGTGAAGAAATATATTGTAGTGGATGTAATTATTTTAAAATTTATATTAATTCACAACAGTACACATTTAAATCCAGTTTGTGGAAATCACAAGATAGGGTTTGTGCAAATAGAATATAACACTGAATATTCATTCTTGGACCAAGACACACCCTCCATACATTTGTGTGCGAATGTGATCCAATGTGATCCATGGATGTTCAAATTCGTATTCCTCATTGAATATGGAATTTTTCTAAAAGAAAATATAAATTTACATGGAATTGTGATATGGATGGAGAAGAAGGTATAGAAAAATTGGTATTTCAAGGCCACATTCACTCTCTTATATAGTAATTAGATATCAACAGGGATAAAAAATAAAAATATATGATAAAATAAAAGTAAATAAATTAGAAATACAATTAAAAAGATATATTTTTTAGATTAAAAAGTTAATTCATTTGGCTTCCAATTAATATAAATAAATATATTCAATGTTGATTTAGGAATTAGAACGAGATGAAGAAGATATTGTTTCATTTTATTTCCTAATATAGTTTTATGCTTTCTGTAACACCCCAAGCTTCTATGGTACGCTTCTCTTTGAATAATGTGATAGCGTGTGTTGTACGCAACACCGAGTTCTAACACACCATAACTAATCAAACTAGCCGTTATGAATAGTAATACCTACTTTTTGAAATCATATATATTCTATATTTCAAAATGGACTTCATTTTTGGATTCGGAATATCAAAATTCGCCTAGGGTGAAATTTTGGTACATTTCGGATAACTTTCATATTTTGACGAATAGTGAAAATTTCTAAATTTTAATTAAAAACAACTTTTTTAATCAAAATAATTAATAGTGATAAATTATGAATTTGAGTGGTTTTACCATTTAATATAATTTTGGTCATTTGACATAATTTTACAATTAAACCGAACATAAACAAGTGTCAATCTTTTGATAGTTATTATCTCTTAAAAACACGCTTTTTGTTTTAACAGCGGGAATTAATTTTAAATTAATTTCTGCCACTTCTGTGTTTTGAATTTAGGAAAATGGATTCCATATTTGGAATCAGGATGTTCAAATTGTGTAAATAGGTAACTTTTATTTTTAGACATTTTGAATAGTTACTGTGGTAAATATTTTATTTACCATGGTTAAAGGGTAAATCCGGTAAATAAGGGTTAAAAAATAATATTATAATAATACAAAATTACCCTAAAACGTGTCCTAACCTTATTGGTGGACACATACCCGACCATGGGCATCCCCGGGTCAATTTGGGGACCCCTTGGAGCCACTTGTATGTGGTAGGGACACTTTATATTAATAAAGTTAAAATAAAAATAAAAATGGCATAAGCTTACATCTTTTAGAAGAAAAATTTTTACATAGGGTTATAAATGTTGGATTTTCGATTATAAATATTCATTAGAAAGCTAAAAAGATTTCCTACATAATGATATTTTACTTATAATTTTTAGACATTAAATAATTTATTTTATTTATGACACAATGATGATGCAGTAATTACTATAATAGTGAAAAATTAAAATAATTGATATTATAAATACCCAAATAAATATAATATGAAACTTTTAATGAATTAAACTAATTTTCTAGGCTAATATGATATATTAGGATTGATTTAATGGACTTTTTTCGAAGTAATCAATCTGTAATGAGTTTCACAAAAATCAACTATTGAATAGTGTCAAAATTGACATAAAAGAGTTCTTAAAACAAATATTATATTATTAATTGATATTAAATTCCTAAAAATCTAAGGTTCGGCCAAGAGACTTATATTATGATAGGTTAATCATTAATGGACCACTTGGGTGTCGCTTGGATGTATATAGTAAGTTTATTAACCATATTATATAAAAATACAAAGAGACATTGTAAAAGTGAAACTAATTAACTTAGAGTTAATACTTAAAGATAAGGTTAATATAAGTACCCAAACCTGTCTAAATTCTATTGGATGAGTTGTTTTCGACCTATCCCCACCTCATCCTTTGAATAGTCAACTTTGGAGCCTTTGTAAACCGAATATGAATTTATTATAAATTAATATTTCTAACTTTTCCAAAGGTGCCCCTCACCCCTCTTATAAAAGGGCACTCCTCCTTCTCATTTCTTCACACCTCTAAAGCCTTTTGGTTCGGCCAAACTCTGCCCAAATACTCTCCCAACATCCCTCAATACAACCTAGAGGCCTTAGTTTGATCATAAAGCCAACCTAAGGAGCCCTTTTGATCAAATCAAAAGGAAGAACCCGAAGAAGAGGTAATGATCTCACCACCCTTTTCTAAGTTCATTTCTTCTTCCACTTCTTCCTTTGTTCTTACCATTCTGAAATAATAACTCCAGTATCTCACATATACTGTGATGTTATTATAAATATGGTACAATCATATTCAGTATTCTATCCACCCTTTGAATAACATGTCACCATACGTGCGTACGTACGGCTTACCGTCTCCACGTCGTGGTGTAATTGTTATTCAATATAATATTATTTGGATGGGTATAATAATGATGTGTAACTCATGTAAATAATAAATATAACATGTTAATGATTCTGTATATATGATATACCATCCATTTATATATTATTTTAATATCAAAAGAATGATATTGTCGCTCGTGCGTACGTACGGACTACCGTCTCCACGAACGCGATGAGATTCATTCTCCATCGTAGCCATTAAAGCGTAATTATCATTTTATGATTTAAAAATGATGTTTAAGGACTTGATATCATTCTGGATATGAATAATATACAACCTATCCTTTACAAACATGTCTTACGTAACAAAACATATGAAAGAAAACAAGTAAGTTAACACCCGAAACAACGATAATACTAAGATATTATTATCAAATCAATATTAAAAGATCATATATGATATCATATTAATGTATATGATTCTTGTATAATTTAATAACAATTATTTCACCATTATACAGGAGGTTAACCTACCACAACCAAGGAAAAGTACAAGGTAAGGGTTATTTCACAATATCTTCATTATCCGAGGTTGTATTATACGTAATAATCTACTGGGATCTCTTTATCATCCACATCCATGTTTCTTCGAAATGTATTTCAAAACATTTTTACTATTTACAAGAATATGGGTTAAAGTCATTTATACCCTTGTTTGACTTTTTATAAGAGGTTTATAAAGGAATCTTTCCGTCGTTTTCAAAACAAGGTCCTTTTTAACCTTTTCGACAGAATTGAGGTAAGAATGTTTTTTTTAACTTATACGGCGGGTGCGGTTATTTTCCGCCGTTATAAAATCGTCGAAGCTTCCCATACAAGCTTATAAGAATATTTTCAAAGAAAATGTTTTATTTTATATGGATCTTAAATGATTTCAAAATAAAAGGAGATATTTCTTTTAAAAGAATTTTGATTTCATCTATGTCAACATCCTTTGATGGATTTTAAGATTATTTGAAGTTGATTTATTATGATACAAAACTTCTATATTGTATTGAAGGTTTTGTGATATGTTTGACTGTGGATGTGCTATTTTTATACCATTCATAGTTTATTGTGAAAGTATTGACATTTCGTATGCTAGTTTTAATACGAATGTTTATGTTATGTTTAAACCTTTTCATATGGGAATGCATTGGACTTAATAAGTGACGGGTGGAGCCCGCTATAGCTCCTCGATGCATTGGTAGGTCTCATGAGACAAACTAGTGTCTTGGCACAAGGCCTTGACAAAATCTTATTTGTAGCCTTGGCACGAGGCCTTGGCTATGTGGTTATGATAGTCTGGCATTATGCATTCCAACATTATGAAAGTGGTTATTGATTTTTGCATGTGATTATTCGATTAGTAGAATATCCATGTGAATAAGTAAATGGCATTATTTCATTTTACTTTTGCCATACCATGTTGAAGTTCAATTTTAAAAGGCTTTTGTTTTAGTAATGCATTGCCTTAAATGTTTATTCTTATTTATGAAAGTTTCTGCTATATTGTTATCCTTACTGGGCATTTGATCTCACCCCTTTTCTATGTTTTATTTTTCCCCAGGATGTGAAGAAGTAAATTATGAATGACCTGCAGGGATATTATGAGGGGATAGTAGTGTGGATTATGTAGACATTATGTTGTTGTAGTAGTTTTTCATTTTATGATGTAATGTAAAACTTATGAATATATCTTGTGTTTCCAAGGCTACTAAACCAATCGGTCTTTCGAGATTTGATCTTTCTTGTGATCATGCCAATGTTATGTAATAATGCACCGACTCTAGGCAACTAGGGTCGGGGCGTTACAGTTGGTATCAGAGGAAGTTTAGTACAAACCTTGGAAGCTAGATTTAGATAAACTCTGATTAGAGCACGTAGACCTAAGATGAACTTTGAGGAATAGTATAGAAGAACTTCCTAGAATTTTGGTATTGTAGAGATTTTGTGAGTTTTTCGAGCAATACATCCCTGTCTGGATACGAGCCGGTAGAGGCGGCTCTGGCACAGATGTACCTAGGGGTAAAACCCGAAAACACCGCTTTGAGCTAGACTCGAACGGGAACTGGTGCACGACAACGGGCCTTGCTGCACTCTTGGTTACGACACTCCCGGGGGATATGCTTAGGATAACTCTCACTTTCTTTACAAATCATTATGAAGGGTTTATGAGTATATACTTCCTCAAAGAAAACATTTTTATGATTATGGATTATATCCATAAATAGTTCAATTTATGTTAAGTGTTTTATAAGTATGGGATTATGTATTTTGATGCATAAACTGATCTAGTTTATGCCATTTTTTTTAGAAATGGCGCCTAGTGGAAGAAATGGAAACTGTATCAATGCACGCACTCCATGTAGGGATTGCCCTCCTGCTCAAGATAATTATAGTGGGGCTGGTGATGCAACTGGTGCTGATCAGCTAATCACCGTACTGGGACAACTTACTCAGGTTATGAATAATAACCTTACCCGTATGGAGCACCCTGATCCGCAGCGTGGAGGATCAATGTTAGATCGATTCATGAGACAACAACCACCAACGTTCAATGGGAGTACAAATCCCTTAGTAGCTGAGCAATGGATATTTTCCCTAGAGAAAATATTTCAGGCTTTGGGGAGTAGTGAAAGGGAAAAAGTTACCATGGCAGTTTACCGCCTCACTGGAGATGCTGATCAATGGTGGTCATTGATTCAAAACATGAAGGAAGATGATGAAGTATCAAACATGGAATGGAGGGAGTTCAAAGATCTGTTTTTAGAAAAATACTTCCCTCGCGACCATCGAGCAGATATGGAAAGGCAATTTTTGAGTCTGAGACAAAAGGAGGATGAGAATGTCACAAAGTATGAGGCTAACTTTACAAGGTTAGCGAGGTACGCTGGTGATTATATTCGCAACCCAAGAAGTAAGATTGATCGTTTCTTTGATGGGTTAAAACCATTTCTCCGTCGAGCATTAGTCTCACAATCCTTTTCATCGTACGAAGACATTGTCTCATGTGCTATCAAGACCGAAAAGGAATTCTCTAAGTCTTATGACTTTAAAGCAAAGCAAGAGAAGAAGAGACCTGCTGATCAATCTGGGAATGGAAATAAGGGGAAGAAGGGAAAGGTTGAATATCCATCTTGTGGTAAGTGCGGGAAGAAACACCCCGGTGCTTGCCTGAAGGGAATGGGAGTCTGTTACAAGTGTGGTGAAAAAGGCCACCAAGCTCATGATTGCAAGGGGAAGAAGGAAGCTACCAACGTTCAGTGCTACAATTGCAGGGAGATGGGGCATTATGCAAATGCATGTCCTAAGCGTCAGGAGAAATTACCTCAGAAAAGGCCAAGGGATCAAGGCCAGGCTTATGCTATCACTACTGCTGAGGTAGAAGCTCCGAAAGACGTGGTGGCAGGTAATTTAATGGTTTCCTCAAGTTTAGCAAATGCATTATTTGATTCTGGATCATCGCATTGTTTCATATCTTCCCAGTTTTCTAAGAAAATTAGATATTTCCAATTTGATTTAATAAGGGAGTTGTCAGTTAAAACTCCTAAGGGAAGTATCGTTGCAACAAAGTTTTGTGAATCAGTCCCCATTAGAGCACATAAATTTTCTTTATCTGCTGATTTCATCGTCATACCTATGATTGAGTTTGATATAATCCTCGGTATGGACTGGCTTTCGGACTATGATGCGAAGATTTATTGTAAGAAGAAAGAGGTTAAGATTCTTGATGATAATGATAAGGAGCACCTTATTTTTAGAGCAGAATCGTCACCACCTAATTCTTATTTAGATCCACCCCCTGTAGCTCAACTTAATTCAATTATCGGGGAGGAAGAGAATGAAATAACTGTCGGTGAGGAAAGGAATGTTCAAATAGAGGATGTACCTGTTGTGAAAGAATTTGTAGATGTATTTCCGGAAGATTTACCTGGACATCCTCCAGAACGAGAAGTTGAGTTTTCTATTGATTTGATTCCTGGATCAAGGCCTATATCGAAGACCCCTTATAGAATGGCCACTGTAGAGTTAGTCGAACTAAAGAAACAACTACAGGAATTGAGTAATAAGGGATTTATTCGCCCTAGTGTTTCTCCATGGGGAGCCCCTGTTCTTTTTGTTAAAAAGAAAGATGGATCTATGAGGTTATGTATCGACTACAGGGAGATCAATGCTATAACGATAAAGAACAAGTATCCCCTACCTCGTATTGATGATTTATTTGACCAACTGCATGGAGCTCAATACTTTTCAAAGATTGACCTTCGATCTGGATACCATCAGTTGTGTGTGAAGAAGGAAGACATTCCGAAGACAGCATTTCGAACCAGGTACGGGCATTACGAGTTTACTGTAATGCCGTTTGGATTGACTAATGCACCCTCTGTATTCATGGATCTGATGAATAGAGTTTTCAAGGAGTATCTCGATGAATTTGTGGTGGTATTTATTGATGATATCTTGGTATACTCCAAAACCTACAAAGATCATGAAAATCACTTGCGCATTATCTTGAAGACTCTGAGGAGGCATGAATTATATGGAAAGTTTAGCAAGTGTGAATTCTGGCTTCAGGAGATTTCTTTTCTTGGCCATATTGTCTCTAAAGATGGAATCTCTGTTGATCCTTCTAAGACCAAGGCAATCCAAGAATGGCCAGCACCTACGAATATAACTGAGGTACGTAGTTTTATTGGTTTGGCAGGTTATTATCGACGTTTCGTCCAGAATTTTGCCCGATTGGCTAACCCATTAACGAAGCTCACACGTAAAGGGGTTAAATTTGTTTGGACAAAAGAGTGTGAAGAATGTTTCGAAGAACTGAAGAGAAGATTAGTCAATGCTCCTATATTGACTCTACCATCGGGGAATGATGGGTTCGTTATTTATAGTGATGCATCGAAGAAAGGACTTGGTTGTGTCCTTATGCAGAATGATAGAGTTATTGCCTATGCATCACGACAGTTGAAAATTCATGAACAAAACTATCCTACTCATGATCTTGAGTTAGCAGCTGTGATCTTTGCTTTGAAGATATGGAGGCACTACCTCTATGGTGAAAAATGTGAGATTTATACTGATCACAAGAGTTTGAAGTATATTTTCTCACAAAAAGAACTCAACATGAGGCAAAGGAGATGGCTTGAATTACTCAAGGATTATGATTGTACGATACACTACCACCCGGGGAAGGCAAACAAGGTGGCAGATGCTTTGAGCAGAAAAGACCATGGAGTTCTGAACATGATGAGAATTGAAAGGGATCCAATTTTCATGGATCTAGTGAAGATGGACATGGGAATAACCAGGGAAGGTGAAACATCAATGCTTTTTCAAATGGTTGCCAAACCATCTTTACTAGAAAGGATTAAGAGTTCTCAGACTGATGATGAAGAATTCCAAAAGAAGATTAAAGCTGTGAATGATGGGAGATTGAGAGACTTTGCGTATGAAGGTGGAATTTTGAAATTCGGGAAGAGACTTTGTGTTCCCAATATACCTAATCTAAAAAGGGAATTGCTGGATGATGCTCATAGTTCCAATTTCTCTATACACCCTGGGAGCACCAAAATGTATAGAGATTTGAAGGAACATTTTTGGTGGGACAACATGAAGAGGGAGATTGCTGATTTTGTGTCAAGATGTATGGTTTGTCAACAAGTGAAAGCTGGAAGGCAATAGCCTGGAGGAGTCATGCAACCTCTTCCCATACCGGAGTGGAAATGGGACAATATTACAATGGACTTTGTCATGGGGCTACCAAAGACTCCTAGAAGGAACGATGCAATATGGGTTATTGTTGATCGTCTTACCAAGTCAGCACATTTTCTTGCTATAAGAGAAGATCTACCCCTGGAACGTCTAGCAAGACTATATATTAATGAAGTTGTGAGACTTCATGGAGTACCCCTATCGATTGTTTCTGATCGTGATCCCCGTTTAACTTCAAGATTTTGGAAAAGTCTTCAGAAATCCCTGGATACTGAACTTCATTTGAGCACTGCTTACCACCCTCAGACAGATGGACAATCAGAACGGACTATTCAGACCTTAGAAGACATGTTGAGATCTTGCTCACTTGATTTTCAGGGTATGTGGGATCAATATTTACCTCTGGTAGAATTTTCCTATAACAATAGCTTCCATTCGAGTATACAAATGGCACCATATGAAGCGTTATACGGAAAGAGATGTCGTACACCAACCTGTTGGGATGACGTTGGTGAAAGAAAACTTGTAGGCCCAGAACTGGTGGAGGAAACGGTGGAAAAGGTGAAGGTAATCCAAAATCACATCAAAGCAGCTCAAAGTAGGCAGAAGAGCTATGCCGATAATCGAAGGAAGGATTTGGAATTTCAAGTCGGTGATCATGTTTTCCTAAAGGTATCTCCGTGGAAGGGAGTCATACATTTTGGTAAGAAAGGTAAATTGAGTCCCAGGTACATCGGACCTTTCGAAATTCTAGAACGAATTGGGGTTGTAGCTTACCGATTGGCAATGCCGCCAAGTCTCTCCAAAGTTCACGATGTGTTCCACGTATCTCTGTTGAGAAAATACATGCATGACCCAACGCATGTACTCACCTATGAGGAATTAGAACTGGAACCCGATCTTTCCTATTGTGAAGAGCCCGTCAGGATTCTTGATACAAGAGAACAAGTACTGAGAAACCGGACGACGCGTCTGGTAAAAGTTTTGTGGAGAAATCATAAGATGGAAGAGGCAACGTGGGAACCCTAGGAACTTATGATGAAGAACCACCCGAGTCTTTTTATGCAGTAATACCCTAGAAATTGCGAGGACACAATTATTTGAAGGAGGGGAGAATGTAACACCCCAAGCTTCTATGGTACGCTTCTCTTTGAATAATGTGATAGCGTGTGTTGTACGCAACACCGAGTTCTAACACACCATAACTAATCAAACTAGCCGTTATGAATAGTAATACCTACTTTTTGAAATCATATATATTCTATATTTCAAAATGTACTTCATTTTTGGATTCGGAATATCAAAATTAGCCTAGGGTGAAATTTTGGTACATTTCGGATAACTTTCATATTTTGATGAATAGTGAAAATTTCTAAATTTTAATTAAAAACAACTTTTTTAATCAAAATAATTAATAGTGATAAATTATGAATTTGAGTGGTTTTACCATTTAATATAATTTTGGTCATTGGACATAATTTTACAATTAAACCGAACATAAACAAGTGTCAATCTTTTGATAGTTATTATCTCTTAAAAACACGCTTTTTGTTTTAACAGCGGGAATTAATTTTAAATTAATTTCTGCCACTTCTGTGTTTTGAATTTAGGAAAATGGATTCCATATTTGGAATCAGGATGTTCAAATTGTGTAAATAGGTAACTTTTATTTTTAGACATTTTGAATAGTTACTGTGGTAAATATTTTATTTACCATGGTTAAAGGGTAAATCCGGTAAATAAGGGTTAAAAAATAATATTATAATAATACAAAATTACCCTAAAACGTGTCCTAACCTTATTGGTGGACACATACCCGACCATGGGCATCCCTGGGTCAATTTGGGGACCCCTTGGAGCCACTTGTATGTGGTAGGGACACTTTATATTAATAAAGTTAAAATAAAAATAAAAATGGCATAAGCTTACATCTTTTAGAAGAACAATTTTTACATAGGGTTATACATGTTTTATTTTCGATTATAAATATTCATTAGAAAGCTAAAACGATTTCCTACATAATGATATTTTACTTATAATTTTTAGACATTAAATAATTTATTTTATTTATGACACAATGATGATGCAGTAATTACTATAATAGTGAAAAATTAAAATAATTGATATTATAAATACCCAAATAAATATAATATGAAACTTTTAATGAATTAAACTAATTTTCTAGGCTAATATGATATATTAGGATTGATTTAATGGACTTTGTTCGAAGTAATCAATCTGTTATGAGTTTCACAAAAATCAACTATTGAATAGTGTCAAAATTGACATAAAAGAGTTCTTAAAACAAATATTATATTATTAATTGATATTAAATTCCTAAAAATCTAAGGTTCGGCCAAGAGACTTATATTATGAAATTTTAATCATTAATGGACCACTTGGGTGTCGCTTGGATGTATATAGTAAGTTTATTAACCATATTATATAAAAATACAAAGAGACATTGTAAAAGTGAAACTAATTAACTTAGAGTTAATACTTAAAGATAAGGTTAATATAAGTACCCAAACCTGTCTAAATTCTATTGGATGAGTTTTTTTCGACCTATACCCACCTCATCCTTTGAATAATCAACTTTGGAGCCTTTGTAAACCGAATATGAATTTATTATAAATTAATATTTCTAACTTTTCCAAAGGTGCCCCTCACCCCTCTTATAAAAGGGCACTCCTCCTTCTCATTTCTTCACACCTCTAAAGCCTTTTGGTTCGGCCAAACTCTGCCCAAATACTCTCCCAACATCCCTCAATACAACCTAGAGGCCTTAGTTTGATCAGAAAGCCAACCTAAGGAGCCCTTTTGATCAAATCAAAAGGAAGAACCCGAAGAAGAGGTAATGATCTCACCACCCTTTTCTAAGTTCATTTCTTCTTCCACTTCTTCCTTTGTTCTTACCATTCTGAAATAATAACTCCAGTATCTCACATATACTGTGATGTTATTATAAATATGTTACAATCATATTCAGTATTCTATCCACCCTTTGAATAACATGTCACCATACGTGCGTACGTACGGCTTACCGTCTCCACGTCGTGGTGTAATTGTTATTCAATATAATATTATTTGGATGGGTATAATAATGATGTGTAACTCATGTAAATAATAAATATAACATGTTAATGATTCTGTATATATGATATACCATCCATTTATATATTATTTTAATATCAAAAGAATGATATTGTCGCTCGTGCGTACGTACGGACTACCGTCTCCACGAACGCGATGAGTTTCATTCTCCATCGTAACCATTAAAGCGTAATTATCATTTTATGATTTAAAAATGATGTTTAAGGACTTGATATCATTCTGGATATGAATAATATACAACCTATCCTTTACAAACATGTCTTATGTAACAAAACATATGAAAGAAAACAAGTAAGTTAACACCCGAAACAACGATAATACTAAGATATTATTATCAAATCAATATTAAAAGATCATATATGATATCATATTAATGTATATGATTCTTGTATAATTTAATAACAATTATTTCACCATTATACAGGAGGTTAACCTACCACAACCAAGGAAAAGTACAAGGTAAAGGTTATTTCACAATCTCTTCATTATCCGAGGTTGTATTATACGTAATAATCTACTGGGATCTCTTTATCATCCACATCCATGTTTCTTCGAAATGTATTTCAAAACATTTTTACTATTTACAAGAATATGGGTTAAAGTCATTTATACCCTTGTTTGACTTTTTATAAGAGGTTTATAAAGGAATCTTTCTGTCGTTTTCAAAACAAGGTCCTTTTTAACCTTTTCGACAGAATTGAGGTAAGAATGTTTTTTTTAACTTATACGGCGGGTGCGGTTATTTTCCGCCGTTATAAAATCGTCGAAACTTCCCATACAAGCTTATAAGAATATTTTCAAAGAAAATGTTTTATTTTATATGGATCTTAAATGATTTCAAAATAAAAGGAGATATTTCTTTTAAAAGAATTTTGATTTCATCTATGTCAACATCCTTTGATGGATTTTAAGATTATTTGAAGTTGATTTATTATGATACAAAACTTCTATATTGTATTGAAGGTTTTGTGATATGTTTGACTGTGGATGTGCTATTTTTATACCATTCATAGTTTATTGTGAAAGTATTGACATTTCGTATGCTAGTTTTAATACGAATGTTTATGTTATGTTTAAACCTTTTCATATGGGAATGCATTGGACTTAATAAGTGACGGGTGGAGCCCGCTATAGCTCCTCGATGCATCGGTAGGTCTCATGAGACAAACTAGTGTCTTGGCACAAGGCCTTGACAAAATCTTATTTGTAGCCTTGGCACGAGGCCTTGGCTATGTGGTTATGATAGTCTGGCATTATGCATTCCAACATTATGAAAGTGGTTATTGATTTTTGCATGTGATTATTCGATTAGTAGAATATCCATGTGAATAAGTAAATGGCATTATTTCATTTTACTTTTGCCATACCATGTTGAAGTTCAATTTTAAAAGGCTTTTGTTTTAGTAATGCATTGCCTTAAATGTTTATTCTTATTTATGAAAGTTTCCGCTATATTGTTATCCTTACTGGGCATTTGAGCTCACCCCTTTTCTATGTTTTATTTTTCCCCAGGATGTGAAGAAGTAAATTATGAATGACCTGCAGGGATATTATGAGGGGATAGTAGTGTGGATTATGGAGACATTATGTTGTTGTAGTAGTTTTTCATTTTATGATGTAATGTAAAACTTATGAATATATCTAGTGTTTCCAAGGCTACTAAACCAACCGGTCTTTCGAGATTTGATCTTTCTTGTGATCATGCCAATGTTATGTAATAATGCACCGACTCTAGGCAACTAGGGTCGGGGCGTTACACTTTCTTTTTCATGTAACTCATATGAATATTTTTCTGTTAAATTGTTTCTTAATTCATTTATCTCTATCTCATTCTCTCCTATAATTCATCACAATGATCTCGTGTAATAATCATATTGAGTAACTAACCTAAATATTATCCCATGGTTATATTCTTGTGTTTGAACAAATGTTTATGTCTAATATATTCTTTGGGTTATTATAAGGTTGATATTTAGTGAGTGTAATGGTCATTGAATATATCTAAGGGTTAAATTATTAATAATAAACAATTTTACATTGTATATTTATCAGATTAGAAAAAATATGTTCACACATATGATAGAGTGTATCCATTAAGTGAATATTGAACATGAAAATGAAGGTTCCCTCTATATGAAACAATAAAGATAATTTAATGTATTCTATAACCCATATTCAATCCATCTATATTTCAGCTTCAAGTTTAGATTTGGTTTTTTTTCTACGTTAAAAAAATCATTTCTTATATAAAATAATAAAATAAAAAATTATAATTATTGAAATAGAAATGGTGTGTGATCGACTTAAAATATCATCATTTTAGAAGACCTTGGTCATCTACTATCTACACTAAAAAATAAATTGTTGACTTTGAATTGACCTATGACATGTGTTTGAGGGAATAAAATGTGTTGAATTTAAGCATTTATATATGCAATAACCATAGACCCTATTCAAAAGATAGATTCTATTTAAAGAATTTTGGTTCATATGGGAATGAGAGGACGTTTTCCTTACGATACAGATGCCTCTGGTTGATAAGCTATATTAGGGGGTTCATAAAAAAATCCATATAAGAGGAATATTATATATAGTCACAACATAGGCATCCTTTGGGGTTTAATACACTCTTTACCAATAGTTAAGAAGATTATTGTATATATAAGAAAATTTAACATGAAGTTGTTTTATGGAGAAAATAAATATTTATGGAATTTTATGAAATCCTAAATGTTATCTCACAATATATGAAACACATATTATGGTAGAAAGATGTCATAGGAAATACTCCAAATGGGATGTGAACATAGTATACGGTGATAGTTCTTGGTTTGATGAAATGTGAATGATGACTAGAATGGGGATCCATGTACGAGAACATTTCACAATATTTTGATCATGGATTGGATAAATCTTAAATTATATATCAAGTCTATCATATCTAGAGAATTGATAGGGGATAATCACTCAAGGGATGATCACTAGTCATGGTTGAAAAAATTGTTCAATTTTGATATTGTAGGTGCACAAGGGGACTAGAGAACCTTCTCTATGGGATGCATGTTAGAACTTCATATTTTAAAAAATATTTTTCTATAAATAATTAAATTTTTTTGATAGATTTCATTACACACAAAAACCTGTTTAAATGAACCATAATATAAAATTACAATATTATTATCTATGATAATTATAACATATTCATTAAATCGTAGTGTGTGAATATGATTGACAACATTATGAAATATAAATAAATTTCCTAATCATTATAAATGTATTGATAAATTATTAGTAAATAATTCATGTATTTCCACTATAGTAATTTTAATCTTCAAAAAAATATTTTCCTAAAAATTTATTTTAAATCATTTTAAGAGAAACAATTATGATAATTATTTGGAAATATTAGAAATTTTGTTTTATAAATTTAAAATAGTTTTTGAAACCATCATGTTAAAATTATTATAAGATGTATATCTAAAAAATCTTCAGAAAACATTATTTTTCCATTGAATTGTGAAATATACCGATTATTATTGAAAATTATTTTTTTGATTCACATATATACAATGTTCCATATATTTAAATTGTTTCCATGTAAAAAGGGTTCTTTTATAATTTATATAATCCAATTAAGTTCATTAGATTCAATTTTATGTTGAATATTGGTGTTAAAACATTTTTATAAGTAAAAAGTCATTTAAAAAAACATTCTTCATGTGACCAATGCAATTTTTTTATTTATAAATTAAAATAATCACTACTAGTGAATTATTTTAATTAAATTAATATATTATATATTCAAAAAAATTAAAATTCATTCAATAATTTTCTAGGCATGGGATAAGAATAAAATATATTTTAATCATAAAATGTATTTCTCTAAAAAAATGTTGTTTTCATCTCCTATTACACGATTATATTAAAAATAATTTATGATATTTTTACGAATATAATTTGATAAAATGGATTTTTTATTTGGAACTAGGATTTTATAATTTGATAAATAGGTCTTTTTTTGTTCAATATGGATAATAATTGTGGTAAAAATTATCTCATCGGTAAAGGATAAATGTGGTTAATATATATTAAAAATAAGTAATTAGTCCTTATTTTTTCAACCTAATTTTTATTAGATAATGTGAATTAGACCCATATAATTTTAGTATATAAATTATGTTTTTTAATGGAAACATTTCCTTGAAAATGACCTTTTTAATATTTAATGAAATGAATGTTACAAAATGTCACTCTTTTAGTTTCAAATATCTCTTATGTATCCACATAGTAACAAAAAAATGGTTATAAATGAATATTAACAGTAATTTAGGATTTATAGATTTATTTTCATAATATTATTTTATTTATATTTTTTCTTAATTATATAATTACCTTAAATTCCCATGGAACACTATTGCTATATTTCACTAGTAAATTAATAAATATTTAAAATGTTTTTAAAAATATGAAAGGATGTTTTGTTTGAGTGAGTTAGTGTGTGAAAAGTTTTTAATGATTAATATGACATATTAGTATTATTTTAAAGAATTATATATTAACTCCCCATTTGTATTTATGTATTTTAATTCATATTAAATTTTGAGAGAAATAACATCAATTGTATTTTATGATACATAATATATTATTATATGAAATGAAATTCCTAAAAATATTATATTTGAAAAAATTAATGTTACATGGTTTTAAAAATATAACATTTTCATGTTATGTTTCATTTATAATTTTATAGTAACATTATTAACCCTTAAGTATTAGAAAACATTAATTTTACAGTAATTGAAAAAGGGTTAATGAAGGGTTAAAACCTAAAATATAAGGGTAAACATGTGAACCAATATTTTAAAAATAATATTGGATGGCATGATTTCAAATAATTATAATATTATATTCAAATATTATCGATTTTTATCCACTTGTATATCGAAATTTATTTATATCAATTAAATATATTTTGAATTTTCAAGAGTTCTCCCCCCACCTCAATTATAAATGTGAACTCCTAATTTCTCATATTCACACAAAATTTATCCTTATATAACAAAAAAATATGAAATTTTTTATTATACACTCTCTTATACACATTTCAGTGTTTCGTTTATTTCCAACAACCCAATGCTAAATCCATTAAGAGTATATTTAATTGAGTTATTTAAAAGAAGTGGTAATTGCCTTAACCGGTCAATTTATTTTTTACTATCATTTTATGTACTATAAATCTTCAATATTTTTTATAAAATATTATATACAATATCATATATATATTGAGATGTTATTTTGATTATTAAAGCACTTTTTCACCCCCTTTCCGTCAAATAGGAAGTTAAAATATCACTTTGTCATATACTGGCCTCTCCCTCTCCATGTAGTATTATAAATCATTTCACATAGCCATATTTTATATATGTGTATTATCATGGGTTTAATATATATATGTGATAAAAATAACATAATTATAAATCTGGAATTATAATATCATATATACCTTCATATCGTCCAAACTGTTGGAAAATGATAATGTCGATTGTGCATACTTGTGGACTACCACATCAAAAAAGCGATATGAGTTATTTTTCATTTCATTTTTAATTGTATTATTATAAAGAAGGATTTAATGAATATTAAATATAAATATTAAATTATAGTTAATTTTTAATTTTTTTTATTTACATTTTTTTCATTCCATCTTTCAAAAAATAGAACCAATGTTCATGTGTGGGTACGACCTACCATCTCCAGGAATGTTGTGATTCATTTTTATATATATATAATTTCTAAATTACTATAAAATTTTATATTTTTAATATATATTATATTTATATAATTATTATAATTATGGATATTATTTAATCATGATCAAAATATAAGTACCAAAACTACTGAACCAGAATATACATGAAAAAATAAGTAGATATCACCCAAAATTGTGATTTAAATAATGATTTGTTATAAAAAAGGTGATAATTATAAATAAGAAAATAATATATGGTATTATACATATGATTATGATTATATAATATATTTATAATAAATATATATTTATTTTACTAGAGGTTATGATATGTATGAATGAATTCAGACCCATGGTAAGGGATTTTTATCTCACACATATTTCTTTGGGACACATGCCTTATACACAAATTGTTTTATTTGTGTGGTGTATATACTTACAGTGAATTAATTTTATGATTCTTATCATTAGAGTAATAGGATATACATATCCATATATCTTTATTTATTTCATGTGACTTCTGATTCAAAATTTAACAAAGTGATTAGGAATTTATATTAAAATTTCATTATGTATAGGGATTGTTCATGATTATGTTTTTGATGATAAAATATTAATATATAACTTTTAATAAACTTAAATTTTTTCTTATACTATAGGTATTTCTTATGGATTCAGGTTTTTGATACATTTTACTAATATGATGTACTCAAGATTCCAACAAACAATAAGGAAAATCGACATTATTTATTTCTTTAGTTGAAAATCCAATTTCATCGATATACATGTCTTTTAAACATTTTTATGTATTTTAAAAAACTAATAGTATTTTTTAAATCCATTTTTATCCATGTTATAATTTTTACCATGTTGTTTCAAATTAATATTCTTTTGGTTTTCTAAATACGATAATTGTTTACATTTCTTAAAAAAAGTGTTAAAATAATGTTTTATTTTACCATATATATACTTAATTTAATTTAAAGCTATAATGAATGATTAATTTATAGAATAATCTATTAGAAGTTTCCATGAATACTTTCAAAAAAAATATTTCCTTAATAATTGTGAAATATTTATGTTTAAAAGAAGCTATTTTAAATTGAAAAGTACATTTTCATTCAAAAATATATCAAATGATATTTAAAAATAATTTTCCATATTTAATGACATCATTGATGTTAATTTTGATTTAATTGGCATAAAATAAAATGATAAAATTATTATCATTTCTCAAGATGCCTAATGTTTATGTTGATGATATTTTTATTAATGTTCTTATAATTTGAGGATTGTTGATGTCAATCAATTAGATTAATGATGAATTATATAATAATTATAAATTATCTTCTCTTTCATAAAATTATTTTATAAAAGTTATGGGACTAAAAATATTAAAATATATTTCTGATAATATCTAGAATATCAATGTATGATAGACTAATGTGATCCACACAATTTTTCTATTTTGGATACATAAGTGTGATGATATATAGATTAATGATAATGATATTATTGATAGATTATTTATAATTTTAAATTATTTTAATGACATGATCAAAGTCTATTATTAGAAATTGGATAATTGCGATATTTCTAAAATTATTTTATTTATATTATAATCTATATCTGATTATAAGTTATATTCATTTTAATAAAGGGATATAGGTTGTATTTCTCTTGATGACCAAAATTGTATTTTAATATCATATGAACTAACATAATATAATGTTTCCAATAATATGGTTAAGGTTGAAAATTAAATTTTTTGTAAATAAAAAAATTAAGAGAAGTTGAAGAAGAAGGATATTGTTGATGTAGTGTCTTATTGTCCATATTTTGATGAATTTTTTGAGGATAAGTGTAACATCCCAGGTAAATAAATAACATGAAATTTTTCATATTTATTAATATTTTAGTATTAAATATTAAATTTACTTTAAATGGGATGCTATGTTTGGCGGCGTACTTGATACACAACAATAGGTTTCATTGAAATCTTACGTTGCAGACAATGTTGGGTCATATTGAAAATTAATAATATAATATTATTTTAAATGGTTATTAAAGCCTAACAGTTATAATGGTGGGAATGAATATTACTAACAAAAAAATCATTATACCTATTTTTTAAATGTTTTTTATTTTATCCAATTAAAGTTAAAGGCTTAAAATAAGAAAAGAATTCGATTTTAAGCATAAATACTCTAATATTAACTAAAAGGTCGATTTAACACCTTTTGATGTCAAACCATCTTTAAATATTGTTTTGGCCACTTTTATACGTTCTATTTGACCAAATAATATTCTTATTTATAACTTGGGAACAAAATTTTACTTTGGTTAATTTTTAGGTATTGTTATGATAAAATTCATTTTTTAATGAATAGTTATAAATATTGTATTTTACTTCAAATATTCTTTTTAATCTAATTTATTTATATGTGTAGATAATTTTTTTAAATTTTTTAAAAAATGAATTAGATTATATTTTTACCATTTAATCCAATGGTTGACATTGGATTTAATTTCACTTTGAAATTGGACTTAAAAAGTGTGAATCTTTTGATAAATATTATTTCTTAAAAACATGATATTTACTTTGACAACTGAAATTAAATTTAAATTAATTATTGAAACTTATATGTTTTGAATTTTGTAAAATAGAAAACATTTTTTAATTCAGAATATCACGTATAGGTTATGCTGTATTTTTAGTATTTTTCTAAAAAACATCAATTTTTTTTGAATTGTGAAACCACTAAGAAGTAGTTAAACAAGTTAATTTTTCATTTAAATGAAATTTTACCACTTAAATGAATAGAATTTCATAAATTAAACATACATTATTATTATTAGTAATTAAATTTTGGTTTAATAAAATGAAAATTATTTTTGGTGAATAGTAACATTTGACTTTTATTTACCGCGTTTAAAGGTATATAGAGAAATTTAAGGTAAAAAGAATATTATTATTATAATAAATTACATTAACACTTTTCCTATACTTATTTAATGAATCATGTCCGACCATAGTCATCCTTGGGTCGATTTTAGGACCCATGGAGACACATGGGAGTGATAATGAAACATTAGATTAATTAATTTAATTTATAGACAAAAATGACACAATGAAATATCTTTTAGTAATGTGTTTTTTACATGGAGTTATATAAGTTATAATTTCGACTATAAATATTAATTATTATGATAAATATATTTCCTACATAATTTATTTTTTTATAATTTTTAGACATCAAATAAATATAATTAATTATGACACACAATTGATGTAGTATTTACCTCATTAATAAATGATTTAAATAAATAAGATTAAAAATATTAAAATAACATCAAAAACCTATCCATTTATTATTTTCTGAATTTATTTCTACCATGATTCATCTTATATTTGACTTTAATTAGGTATGGACCTTTATAAATAAAAAATCATTATATAATAAAATTATATTTTCACCCTTTCCTAAATAACCCCTCCTCCGCCTTATAAAAATCCATCACTTATAACCCATTCCTCACACCGCTCGAGCCCCTTGTATCATCCAAACCCTATCCAAATAAGCTCTCAAGATCCCTATCTTACATTTAGAATCCTTTTATTATTTAGAAAGCACAACAACAAGACCTTTTGGTTCAAACCAATGGGAGTTACCTGAATTAAAGGTAATAGTTTATCTTCAATTCATTTCTTTTATTTTACATCTCCAGCCCCAAAACTCTTTTTATTTATTTATTTTATAAAAAAAATATAATACTCCGTATAGTAGGATTTTTTTATGACAATATTATAAATACACTTACACACACCTCCATCTAATGGGTAAAGAATATATGTTTCTATGGACGACGAACTACTGCCTCACGAAACGATGATTGTTCAAATATCTCATACCACCTCAAATGGTGGAAATTATTATGGAACTGTATTTATATTATATATATTTTATTGTTATTTTTTCTTTTTTATTCTGTATTTTTTTCATTTATATCATACATTTATGGTTTCCATTCTGGGTAAACGCGATCATTTCATTTGAGAAAGTGCGGACTACCACCCACTCAAGGTGATATGACACGTTCATTCCATACGTGGGATTTATAAAGGATGGAGTTAATGAAATTATATACAATATTATACTAGAGTAATTATATTCCTATGTATCACATTGCTTTCATTCCATTAAATATGAAATAGAAATGAAAGTAGCGTTCATGCGTACGTACGACTTACTGTCTCCATGAACGGTGCATTGCATTTCTTATCTCCAAATGTTATGTAATATTTTAAATACATAAATATAATGGGTTTATATGATATATATAATATCTAAATAATTGATATAATTCTAGAGATAATGTAATTTTGACAACATGAGAAAATTGTAATTATAACAAGTTCATTTTTGACTCAAGTTCCAAACATCGATAAAATGTCCAACATGAACTCAAATAATTAAATAATTGTTATATCAAGGTAATAAGTGATATAAAAGAAATAATAAACATTAAAAGGGTTATTAATTAACTATAAATTGACATAACTTTATTATATAGGAATAAAAAGAATCAAATGAGTCATGTCGGACACAAGGTAAGGGGTTTGTTATCTCACTTTTAATTTTATGAGATTTCCATTATTCGACACTTATTTATTGCATGTCGTGTAATGATTACTTCCATTTGATATATATTATCATGATTATATTTATATTCAATGTATTCTATGATTAATTTTGTGGTTATTAACTTTTTTTTCAGACGACTCGATTGATTACTACGTGGTAACGGGTTTTCATCTCACTTTTTATTCCTCTGAGATTCATCCTATTTTGCCACTATTTTCCATTTTTTTGGTTTATGTACTGCCAATGATTGTATTAATTGTGTAATATACTAAAATTTATTTTCATTTAAATCTTCATTTTATGGTCTATCTTTCATGGGGTGTATGTTTTGTAAGTTACCAAATCGTTAAGGGAACCTTTCACCCTCCTCTTTTTAAAAGACTTATTTTGATTTGTCTTTTAATTTACATCTTCTTATTTTGGTATATGTTATTATATATCATTTTTTTTAATTTTATTTCCATGGGATGAGATATCATTTTATCTCTCATCAATTAATTTTTTTAATTTTGAAGTGATGATGTTTGGATGTCAAATTTTGGTAAGGGAACTTATTCTCCCAATTTCATTTCTTTGGGTTAAACTTCTACTTCTTGATTATGTCGTGATATGAATATATATGTGAATAAATAATTATTTTTTCAAACTTAATATAAATTATATTGATTGTATTGTTATTTTTCACACATTATTATGTAATTGATTTATGTTTAATCTAAGGAGACAATTTTTATAAGGGATTTCATCTCAATTTACATTCCATTGGGACTTCATTGTTGTTAATCTTCAATTTACACTTATATGGTGTATACACTATCCATTGGGATATTATATCATGAATACAATTTTTCTCAATATAATATAAAGTTCTTATTCAATGTTATTTCTCAATTATCAGTATTATTGAGCCTCTCATTTTGTTAAATACTCCTTAACTAAAATATCTTTTTAAATGTTTTAAAGATTTATTCTTCTAAATATTAATCATTAATGTCCATGTTTTAAAAATGGTTTTATGGATTTATATACATAGACATTAATTTTTTCAAATGATATTTTACTTAAAAGTTTTATAGTGGGATAGGACACTTTGATTCAAAAATATATTTATGAAATGTTATAAATGGTTTTGAAAATGGTTTTGACAAATCATTGATTATGTCAATATCATCAAGTGATATATTATGATTGGAATGTGGAAATTTAATATTTATTTTATGATTATGTTACGTGTAATGAATATGTTTTGGTTATTGGGTATTTTTTATGTATACAGGTGGTTCTGTGATAATCCTCGGGGGGGGGGGGGTGAGCCTAAGATATCTCTCTAATGAATTGGGTAACGTGACAGAGGTAAACATGAATTATTCTCCTAAGATATTTACGGAATATGCTCTAATGGGTATTCAAAATGTGACTCCCTCAGTAGTTGTGATATCCAAATTGTATGTATGATATGGATGCCTCATGTTACCTTTATGATTCATGATTACTATGTCTTGTTAATAAATATTAGGATTTCAGAAGGTATGTTATGAATGAATATTATGGTTTCATTGATTTGTATTTATTTATTGGTTTATATATATATTCCTTATTTTATAACCCCTAATAAGATTTTTATGCTCATCCCATGTTTTTGAAATATTTTTAACATGTTATAAGGAAGGGTAAAATACAGGAAGTATTCAAGAAGATTTATATCATGAAAAGAACCCTCATTTTATTTAAGGAGTTTTGTGGTTGTAAAAAATCAGTTATAGTAGAAGTGTCCAATTTGTCATAATCAAGTTGATGTGTAATAGTTAAGGCATAATTATCTAAAACTATGACCTGAAAAGATCCTCAATGTGAATTATTGAAATATTTTAAGATTATGTAATATTTAAGGCTGGGTCCTTATAGTAGGTATCAGAGGTTGGTTTAGACAACATTAGGGGTTATGAGCTTTCGTTAGACACGTGGTTAGTACCATATCCTTTATCTTGGTTAAATCCTTTTTTATAACTTTTTTAGGTAATGGAATGTCAGTTAAAAATGGAAGGAAGAGGGTCTTAAATGCATTCATATCTCTTCATGATGACATGCTTGCAATAATTACTGCAAATCCATGTTTGGATGATTGTGAAACTTTTTCAGGAATACAACCCACTTATAAGAAGTTGTTTTAGATTTAAAACATCTCCACTATACATAGTTATCATCGTGGATCATGGGTGGTATTTAAACAAATCCTATTTTCACAATTTTCTCATATTTTCATGAAAGGTAAATATTATCAAGTCATTTTCAAATATTTTACATTATCAGAATATTTTGAAGTATATTATGATGTTAAAAAAGGTGTTGAAGAAATAGACCCTTGAGAAACCTATTTATATTTTCTTTTATATCATAGTATCTCAGTACATACCTATGGTATTTTAAAAGGACTATTAACTGAATGTTTCAACTCAAATTCAATAATATTTTATAGAAATCATGTTGTATAAGATGTTTTAGAATTATATGTCATACATGATTATTTTCCAAAAATGTTTTTCTTAGAACACCTATATGACCCATGTTGTACAAGGTTTAGTTGGATGAAGGAAGAAAAATATTTTGATGGATCTCTAAATCATTGTTGTAATGTGTGGACCTTCTACCTTTGTGAACAATATGATGATGAAACGAAGTGGACACCATGATTAGGGTATGATATTCAATATTTTGGGGATCGATTTATTTTATCATATGGTGGTGAAATAAAAAAATGAAAATATATATAAGACTTCAAGAATTAATATGTTGAGATCATAATGAATTGGGATGAAAATGAGAGGTACAAAGAAACCATTGAGGTTAAAACTTGTTAGGGTTATTTTTTATTTTTATAAATATTACAACACACAGACCATGTGACAACCTACCGCATCAGACAAAGCTTCAAAAATAGAACCCACAACCAAAGTGCAATTGGGATTTATCGCCTACCACTAGACTACATGAAGTACCTGGTTAGTATGAATTATTCTTTTTAGTTATGTGATTTTATTGATCATGAATAAGATGATTTGGTATCTTATTTTTTATCAAATGGATATCCTTAGTATATGAAAATGATTTGGGGATTAAGTGATAAAAGTTATTTTGGAAGATTTTCTCTCTTTTGGGAACATTGTATTCTTATGAAAAATAGAATAATATGGGGTTAGATTTGTGGAATAACGGTTGAAATTCTGTTGTGGGAGAATATCTGTTTTTGTTATGGACATATAAAGTTTTAGGATATTTAAATAAATGATTAACCTATCATAGAGAATATGTGATTTGGTTAATTATGTTTCATTATGAGACAGGAACAATAGTCTATGTTTTTTGGAGTTAAATGTTATGATTTTCTGTGGAAGACTATGTGATTAAGTCCTTATAAGTTTTGGGTTTCAATATTAGTTTGGATTATTGTGATGAATTTTACGTAAAATTGTGTATTGAATGTTCTTTCTTGAACTTTGGGTACTTTTTCTGAATTTTTGATATTAATAGTAATATTTCTTGTTATAAAGGATTATCCTTTTTGGAGATTATATGTTCTCGAACTAACCATTTTGATTTTAGTTGATGTCTAAAGAAAAGAGAAATATATATTTCTTATTTGATAGAATATGTGATTCTATAAAAGTTTATTCTCGTGATATTGGGGTGCCCAAGTCTTTTTGAAAGCTCATTGCTTAGAGAAAAGATTAGTTTTTATTATAAACTCATAAAATTATGAAACTCTACTTGAAGGTAAGTATATTTCCTTTTGTTATTATCCTATGTAGTAACTAAATTCCACAAAATTAAGAAAAATAACATAATACAAAAGCATTTTTTGTTTACGTTTCCTATTATTTAATCAAAGACTGTTTAACACATCATACGTTTGTTTTTTTCTGGTGGTTAACATTCCCTTAATCATGTTTTCTATCACTCTCCATCAGAACTTGCCGGTTTTTTTTCTCTTCCATAACCATGATTTCCTACATGTAATCCTAGTATGGGTTATCTCGGGTGACCTTTTTACTTCTCTTTCTTTCTTTTAAAGTGATAGTTTTACTAACTCTTTTCCTATGTGAGATTTTCCATCAAATTTCCATGCCTAGTATTAAAATTGCGAGGACATAATTTCTAAAAGTGGGGAAGGATGTAACATCCCAGGTAAATAAATAACATGACATTTATCATACTTATTAATATTTGGGAATTAATTATTAATTTTAATTTAAATGGGATGATATTTTTGATGGAATACTCAATACATAACAGTAGGTTTTTTTTGAAATCTTATGTTGCACACAACATTTGGTCATTCTGAAAATTAATAAAATAATATTATTTAAAATGGTCATTAATGCCAAGCCGTTGTAATGGAGGGAATAAATAGATGTAAATAAAAAATGATTATAAAATTATGTTAAAAGTTTTTACATTTATCCAATAAATGTTAAAGTCTTCAAATAAGAAAATAATTCAATTTTAAGCATAAGTACAGTAATATTCAATTAAAGGTCGATTTACAGCCTTTTGATGGTGAACCCCCATTAAATATAGTTTTGGTCACTTTTATATGTTATATATGGGCAAATAAAATTTTTCTTTAGAATTGGTACACAAAAATTTACTTTGGGTAATTTTTTGGTATTTTTTTGATAAAATTCATTTTTAATGAATAGTGAAAAATACTATATTTTAATTCAAATATTATTTTTAATCTAATTTATTTATATGGTTATATTATATTTTTAATTTGTTTTAAAGTGTTATTATATTATATTTTTATCATTTCATCTAATGGTGGCCATTGGAATTAATTTCACTTTGAAAATGGACATAAACAAGTGTCTATTTTTTATAGATAGTGTTATTTACAACAAGCTATTTGTTTTAAAAATGGTAATTAATTAATAATTATTCAATTCAAATTCTATGTTTTGAATTTTTTAAGATAGGAATCATTTCAGAATTCGTAATATCAAATATATCTTATGCTGAATTATTTTATTTTTCTGAAAAACATCAATTTTTTATTAATAGTGAAACCACTAAGAAATAGTTAAAAAATGGATTTTTTCTTTTAATTTTTTTTACCACTTTTGTGAATTGAATTTTAAAAATAAAACAATCACGGATGTTATTATTAAGTATTATTTGGTTCAATAAGATGAAAAATAATTTTTCGTGAATAGTAACTTTTGACATTTATTGACCGCTGTTAAAGGTAAATAGGGTAATTCAAGGTTAAATGAATATTTTAATAATACAAAATTAACCTAACACGCGTATTATCCTTATTGGATGAGTCATGGACGACCATTGGAATCCTTGTGTCGATTTTAGGACCCCATGGAGCCACATGGGAGTGATAATGACACATTAGATTAATTAGTTTAAAGTAAAGACAAAAATGACACAAACAAATAACTTTTAGTAAAGTAATTTTTACGTGGGGTTATATAAGTTATCATTTAGACTATAAATATTCATTATAAAGCTAATAATATGTCTTAAATCATTGTTTTTTTCTACTTTTTTGACATCAAATAAATAAAATTAATTATGACAAAAAAATAATACAGTATTTACCACATTAATAAATGATTTAAATTAATAATATATTAAATATTAAAATAACATCCATAACATGTCCAGTTATTATTTGATGAATTTATTTCGACCATGGGTCATCTTATCTTTTACTTTAATTAGTTTTCGACATTTAGAAACCCGAAATCATTATATAATAAAATAATTTTTTCACACTTTCCAAAAGAACCCCTCCTCCACCTTATAAAAGACCCCACTTCTAACTCATTACTCACACCCCTCAAGCCCATTGTCTTCTCCAACAGATGCTCAAATAATATCTAAAGATCCTTATTTTCCTAATAAAATGATTAACATAGGCTTATGGCACTTCAAGAATCCCTTTTGGTTCCTACCAAAGCGAGTTGCCTGAATTAAAGGTAACTGTTTCTCTAAAATTATTTTCTTGTATTTTACTTATCTAACCCTTAAAATCTTTTTAATAATTTATTTTATAAAAAATATATTATCCTAAATAAAATAGTATTTTTTTATGAGAAGTATTTGAACTACACTAACACACACCTCATTCTAATTGGTAAAGAACATAGTATTTCTGTGGATAGAGAACTACTGCCTCAAGTAAAGAAGACTGTTCCAATATCTCATACCTTCTCTCATAGAAGAAATTATAATGGAACTGCATTTATATATGATATATATATATATATATATATATATATTATTTTTATGTTTTATTTATGCTTCTGTATTTTTTCATTTATATCATACCATTATAGATTCCATTATGGATAAACGTGATAATTTCATTTGGGGAAATGCGTACTACGGCCACCTCAGAGTGATATGACTCGTTCATGCCATACATGAGACATATGAAATATAGAGTAAATAAAATTATATATTATATTATACTGAAATTATAAAATATCTATATATCACTATTCCTTCATTCTTTTAAATGTGAAATAGAAATGAAAGTAGCGTTCATGCGTACGTACGACTTACCATCTCCATGAACGGGGAATTTCATATCTTATATCCAAATGTTATGTAATATTTTAAATACATACATATTCTGGATATATATATATATGATATATATGATATCTAAATCACGAATATAATTCTAGTGATAATGGAATTTTGACCACATGAACAAATTGTAATTATAACATGTTCATTTTTACTCAAGTTCTGAAAATCGACAAAATGTCCAATATGAACTCAAATAATTATCTAATTGTTATATCAAGATAAAAATTGATATAAAAGAAATAATAAAATTGAAAAAGGGTTAAAATCAAGTATAAATTAACATAATTTTATTTTTCAGGATGAACAAGGAGCAAACGAGTCAAGTCGAACACGTGGTAAGGGGTTTCTTATCTCACCTTTAATTCCATGATATTTCCGTTGTTCGCCACTTAATTATTACATTTGGTATATTTTGTACTGATATTTGATATATATTATCATGATTCTATTTCTATTCCCGATATTCTGTGATTAATTTGGTAGTTATTAACTTTTGTTTATATGACTCGATTGATTACAACGTGTTAATGGGGTTTTCATCTCACATTTTATTCCAATGAGATTCATGTTATTTTGCCTCTATTTTCCTTTTTGCGGTATATATACATCCAACGATTTTCTTAATTGTGTAAAATACTTAAATTTATGGGTATTTACATCTTCATTGTATGATTCATCTTTCATGGGGTGTATGTTTCGTATATTAAAAAATCGGCAAGGGAACCATTCAACCTCCTCTTTATAAAACACTTCTTTTTGTTATGTCTTTTAATTTTCTTCTTCTTATGTTGGGATATGTTCTTTTATATCCTTATTTATTTAAATTTTATGTCCATGTCATGAGATACCATTTTCTCCATCATAAACTGATTTTCTGAATTTTAATGTGACTTTGTTAGGCTGTTAATTTCTTCAGGGGAACTTCATCACCCAATTTCAATTCTTTAGGTTAAACTTTTACTTCTTGATTATATTGTTCTATGAATATGCGTGAATAACCTATAATAGTTTCACACTTAATATCCACTAATATTGAGTGTATTATTATTTATCACACATTATTATGTAATTTATTTATCCTTAATCTAAGGATATAGTTTTTATAAGGGATTTCGTCTCATTTTACATTCCATAGAGACTTCATTGTTGTTATACACCAATTCACTCTTATATAGTGTATATACTTTCCTTTGTCATATTTTATCATAAATCACTTTATTCTAATGATAATATAATGTTCGTATTCAATGTTATTCTACAATGATTTGTATTCAAGAGGCTCTCCTTTTGTTAAAAACACATTAACTAAAATATCTTTTTAAATGATTTGAATATTTATTCTTCTAAATATTTAACATTAATGTCCATGTTTTAAAAATGGTTTTAAGGATTTATTTATATGGAAATTAATGTTTTAAAATGGTAATTTATTTTAGTGTTTCAATGGGGTATGGGACACTTTGATTCAAAATCCCTTTATTAAATGTTTTCAATGGTTTTGAAAATGGTTTTGACAGAGGATTGATTCTATCAATATCCTGAAATGACATATTGTCATTAGAATGTGGAAATTTTATCTTTATTTTATGCTTGTGATATGTGTTATTAATATGTTATGGTTATTTGGAATTATTTACGTATATGGGTGGTTCTGTGATAAACCTAGGGTTGGTGTGCCCTATATAGCTCTCCAAGGCATTGGGTAATGTGACAGAGGTATACATGAATGTTTCTCCTATGAGATTTAAGGTATATACTATAATGGGTATTCCAACTATGACTCCCTCTGTAGCTGTGATAGATACAATGTAAGTATGATACGGATGCCTCATGTTACCTTTATGATTTATGATTAGAATTTGTTATTCCTAAATATTATGATTTCCTAAGGTATGTTATGATTGAAAATTATGGTTTCATTGATTTGTATTTATTGATGGGTTAATGTTTTCTTTACTTATTTTATAACACTTACTGATCTTTTTATGAACATCTTATGTTTTGGAAATGTTATTCATATGTTATAAGTAAATTTAAGAGAAAGAAGTATTGAAGATGATTTAGATCAAGAAATGAACTCCTTTTTTATTTAAGGAGTTTTAATTTTTTGAAATATTGGTTATAGTAGAAGTCTCTAATTTGTAATAATTAAGATTATATGAAATAGTTAAGTCCTAATTATCTAAAAATATAAACCTGAAAAGATCCTGAATATGAATTCATGACATAATTCAATATTTTGTAATGTTAATGGATATGTCCTTATAATAAGTATAATTAAATGATTTCATTTTTTAAATCAAAATATGAGTATGGGGAACGAATAGTTAAAAAAAGTTTCCATTAAAATGTTTTAAGTGTAAGAATTATTAATTTTTTCAAAAAATTTCATAAATGTAATACTAATTAATATGATGATTTGAAATAGATTAAACCTTGAAAATTCTCAAAGAAAAAAATTAAAAGGGTTATTTCTATCATTATTATAAGAAAATATATAATGTAAATGGAGAAACATTATGTCAATGTAATGTTATGAAAATGAAAATTAAAATGTAGATGAATCATATGGTTATGAAGATGGTGAAATAATTCTAATTTTTAATGTAAATGATGAAAGGGTGTACAGTGATGAAATAATTTAAAAAAAGTAAAGATGAATACACTGATATGGAGTTTATGTTGGGGAGATAATTACAATTATTTCTATCAAAAATAAAAAATCATGAAAGTAAGAATTGAAATTTGAAGAAATTTGATCTATCTACCAACAGAATGGAATCAGTCCCTGTATATTAAAATTATTCTATATTGAAGGATATTAATTATCTTAAAAAATATCATTGATACGAATATTTTGAGTACATTTCTTAAAAAATGGTTAAATATTTAGAGAAGGAAGATGATCATTTTCAAAACACTATTCGAGAAGCTAGAGTGTGTAAAAAGAATATTGGAGTAAGATAAAGATATCAAATTCTATGAATGGTATTGATGTAAAGATGTTTTTAAAAAATTATTATAAGAAGAATCAAGTTGAATAATAATTTTTTTAAATAAAATGAGATTAGAAATATTGAATTTTTGGGAACAAAAACATTGATTCCAATTCTGTTATATGTAGCGACTCTAAAAATTGTAAAATAAATTATACGCTAAAAAATTACTTGTTAGGAGTTCATCGAATTTTTTATATAAAAATATCCAAGACTGAAGGTCAAAATAAGGGTGAAAGGTAGAATCATTATTCATGAAAACATATAGTTTTCACAGTTAAATATTCTTGTTATGGGTACTATTATTACTATAGTTGTTTTTTGAGTAATTATATGATGCATTGGTTAAATAAAAAAATATCACAGTGACTCTATAATTATTGGGAGCCAAAACATGAGGGGGATTTAACCCACTTAAAGGAGGAAAATTTAAAATCAATATAAAAATTTTGGTTTATACATTGGGAATATATACCAGGAAATTGAACATGTCTTTCAAATATGTGATCAGTTGAGTCACCTTGATGAAATATGTATCACCATGTTACCTTCCAAAATAGGAAATAATTATTGGGAAATATTGAAAACATTTAAATACAAATAACATTATCTGAATTTTCACTTAAGGAATCAATGATATTAGACAATGGGTACTCATTTTATATGACAAGAGATTTTAATATGTTCAATGATGATGAAAAATATAATCAAGTTGTTTTGAAATTTGTAATTTAATGGTAACTTAAGATAAAAGGGGTTGTAAAAACTATTATAGGAAAAAATGGTAATAGCCAAGAAAAAACTATATTTTTATGAGTGGAAAAAAAATTGAAGAGGGTTTAATAGATTTCAGATGAAGCTAATGATATTTTCTAAAGGATGTGGTTTTGGTTAAGAGCCTTGAAGATGGAAAATTAGTAATAATAGGGTATATAAAATGAGGTAATTTGTTTCAACTGGGTGATGCTATAAATTCATGTTACCTCAACATGAAAAAGAGAATAAGTTATGGAATCAAAGGATTGGTTATCTTAGATAAAATATGTTAAATATGATACTTAAATGGAATGTGTTCATGATTTTATTTTAATAAGATGAAAAATAAATTGGATGTGGTCAACATTACAAAAGGGGAATATTGTTAACTCTTCATATAAGAAGGTTGTTATTCAGTATACAAAACCTTTTAAGTTCATTAATTCATATTTTTTCCCATGAGGATGAAATCAATTAATATAGATAATTATTTTGTTACATTTATTTCTTAAATCAATCACATTACTTGTGTCATGTTTATGAAGAAAAATTATAAGGCTTTAAAATCATTTAAAATTGTGTGAATAAGTAAATAAAAGGAGTTTGGATTTACTCTCTAGAAGAACCAAATAGAAAATAAAATTGAGTTTACAAATGGTATTTTTGTATATTATTTGTATAATCATATCATTCAACAATAACTTAGAGCACCATAGACACCATGAAAAAATGACATGGATAAATATAAGAACACGTGTTTAGAGAAGATAACTTTGAAAAATATTTTCAAATCTGATACTTCTTGATATTTTTAAAGATAATCTGTTATTTCATAAGTTCATATTCAAGGTGACAATTTGAGTTAATTTTAATGATGTTTCAATGTCATAATTTTTCTTGGTTACCCCCTAAATGGACAGAGGTATCATTATAATAATATGATGACTAGAAGAATTGTGGCTATAGTCAATTCCAATATCCATGAATATAAAAATAATGATGTTATATACAATGAAGTAAGTTCCAGAGGTGATGTTTATTAATCTATTAAAAATATTGAATTAATGTAAAAAATATGAAATTATTGAGAATTTATAGTTATAGATGAATATTCAGACATTTAATGTTATGGGGAGAAATATCAGTCATCTCATCCAATTTTTCGAAGGAACATTCATGTCTAAAACATTATTTGGGATTATGGAAAACATGTACAAACTTGTAAATCTATAAAGAAAATAATTCCTACTAAGTTATTTTCTCATGTTTATCCCATAGATATTGAAGATGAAAATAATCATTAAGATTAAGTAGATTCTATGGAGGAAGAACAATACTACACAAACAGAAATGAATCATGGGAAATAGTACCCCAAAATAAAAAAATGAATTTCATTAATACAAAATGTTTGTTAAAAAAAATTAATGTAAAAGGTGAAGTGACGGTAAATTAATAAATACTTGTGTGTAAAGTAAATTTTTAGTTTTAAGGAGTGAAATTTGATGATAAATTTTCCCTAGTTGAAAGTCTTGAAACTATTAGATTTTACTTATTATTATAAAAAAAGTAAATAAAAGATATTTCAAATTTAATTATAGTCTACCTTTATTTATAATGAATTACATGTTGAGGTTTATATTAAGAAACCTTGAGGTTTTCTACTTAGTAAAAATGAGAATTTTGTTTATTGGTTAAATAGGTATTTTAATGGGATGAAACTAGCCACAAGATATTAGTATTATAAATTAGATACCTATTAGAATAAGTTTAATTTTATTTATGGAATAATGGATAAGAATATCGACATCAAAAATGAAAAAGAGGTATATCTTCTTATTTTTTCCATTATATATGATATCATATTTTTTTGGAAAAGATGATGAAATGTGTAAGATGTCTTTTAAGAGGTAAAAGAGTTATTGGATTTATTTATTATTGTAGAGGTGATATACATTTGGTGATTTCAAAATTACTAAAGATCGATACCATATTTTTCTATCTAAAGAGAAGTATGTTATTAAACCCTGGAAAATTATTGGCATTAAATAATCATAGCTTAATCCAAACCCATTTTTAAGGAATGAAAATCTCAAAATATGAGAAAAGAAAGAATTTTTATCCTATAGAATTCATAATGTAAATTGGAAGCCTTTAATACCATATATCATCCAGGTCATGTTTAATTTATAATGTTAATCTTTGTGTAATGTCTCAAAATTCACATAAATAATCAAAATTTTAGCATGAAAAAGGATTATTAATTATATAAATGGTATAATTGATTATGGATTAAAATGTGAATATAAAGGGACATTTCATCTCTTTGGTTATAAATATGGAAATTGGGAATGATTAATTAGACCGGAGATCCACATAAGGTGTAATTTTCATTCGGGGTGATAGGTAAATTTTTTTGGCACACTAAGAAGTATATTTATATGAATATAAGCATTATTTATTCTGATTGTGTGGATAAAACTTCTTTTTCAACTCAATTAATTTGGATGAAGACATAATTAGAATATTTCAAATTAGTTGTGAATCAACTGATTCTTCTTGTATGTGATAATAAAAGTGTTATAAATTTTTAAATAATCATTTACAACGTTAAATAAGAAAGAAAAATGTTATTAACTATCTTTTCATCAAGTATCTAGTGGAGAGACACAAATTTAAATTGGAGTATCTTCCAAGAAAAGAGTAGATTGCTGATGTGTTACCCAAACATTTTCCCAAGGATGTTTTATATAATATCATGATGAGGTTAGGTGTTGATACTCATTAATTCATGGATAAGTTATGGGGATCAATACCCAATCAATTCTTTTCTTTTGAATTTGTCATCAAAGGGTTAAAATGACAACATTAATCGTTATTTATTTTTATCTCATTGAATTTAGTGTAAGGGGTTGAATATTTAGTGGAGTCATTATTGTTTTGTGTTACTCTTAATAGGGGTAATATATTTTATGATTTTTTCAAAAAGGGCTAAGATATGATAAAAAACTATTCTTCAACAACTTCAAAAACTGGAGATGAATATTTATCGTTGGAGTATCCATTCATATGAGGTTTATTATATTTTGAGAGAGTTTTTAAAAGGGATAATCTATGATTTCATTATGAATGAACAATTTTAAAAATTTGTTTCAGTGGTTTTATGATTTTAGTTATCACATGTTTTTTCAAATAATAAATAATGATATAGATCAGTTGTTTTGTTGATTATTTTATGTATAAGTACTGATTAATTTATGGGAGTTCCCATTCGTGGAATCTATATAAAATTAACTATTTTATAGACATTATGTTATGCTTATTTCTTCATAACTAATTAATTTTCACTTAAATAGGACTTTAAAATTTTAATGATGATCCATTTCTAATTACTTTTTGTTTTATAGTTGTTTGTGTTCAATGTTTTCCAAAAAAAATCTAGGGGTTATTCCCATGATTAAAGATGTCATATAGAGAAGTTGGATTGGTTTTTCATGATTTTTTAATTTTTTAAAAGCACATATATCATATAAAATTTGAAGATTTATAGTATATTATGAAAATAAATTCATCATAATAATTTGTGGAAGAATGAATCATGTATACTTCTTGTGATAGAAATTGGAAAGCCTCCACTTAGTTGACTAAGAATATCCTGAGCTATTTTTGAAGGATTAGAATTTGTATAAATATGAATGGAAGAGCATAAAGTAATCTAAATTATTTATGAAATATTATGAAATTATATTAATATGTTTGGTAGATTTGAAATGGTAATTTATAAGTTACACGAAGTTCATAAATATTTTCTAGATACTATGTCAAGTAAAATAATCATTTTTACTACTCACATGAATGTAATTTATTGATGCAACATATTGTGTGAGGGTAACCAATTATAAGTAAATGTTTGGAAATAATTAAACAACTATAAGAAGTTAAACTCAATATAATACATTAATGTTTATAATGGGATACATAAAGGCAGCTTAACATTTTAGGATGTCATAAAAATTTATTTCTTAATCAAATAGCTATCTATGGATAACTGAAAATATATTATGAATGAGAGACCCAGATAAAATGAAATTAACTAGACCACACTATTATAGATTTCCTATATAATTTTTTATGTTAGTTTCATATGATAGAAAAATTTATGAGAAACATAATACTACGACTATATCTTGGATATGTTTGTGGTGTATTGAATAATAAAAGAAGGACTGAGGAATAAAATGGAAGAGACAACACTATAGCCTATTTCTGATGAATTTTTTCAGATTTCGGAGATTTATCATATATTTTTCATGTATATATCATGACACAAATTAAGAACCCATGTTTTATGGTGTATTCATGTAATTGAAGAAAGCACTATGGAATGAAAGATGTGCATTTTGATGTATTTGTGAAGAATATTTTGAATATTTTTGTTCCCATTATCATGTCACTAAAAAATGTATATATTTATGATTATATGGTTATTTTAATGAAACACATCATGTATTTATAGGGAATAATAACAAAATAGTTTTTGTATATCTATATGATCTTTTGACAAGTATTTATTCATTATTTTTAAAGATGGTATCTATGAGTGTTTTGGAAATCATAGATCTGAGCATTTATAAAGATTTAAATTCAATTTATCATTATTATTATTTTATTGTTGGAAGAAGAATATAGATTGAATTAAGGAAAAAATACTATTCATGCAGTATTCTGTGAATATAATATCAGACAAGAATGGAGAAAGAGTTTTTTTGCGTGATTTTTGAAGAAACCAACTTTTCTTTTTAGTTAGGGGGTTTGAATTAGGTAGAGATATAGATAGATTAAAAGATACCAATAGAATTATTATTTGAATGTTTTTGTAATCTATGGAAATGTAGTAAGACTACAAAACTTATTTCTACATTGTTCTAAAAGTTATTTTAAGATTAGAAGAATTCAACAAAATTGGAAACTAGATAATCATCTCTAGAAGAAAGAAATATATGATGTTGCCCAAAAATATTGTTATTATTTCAAAATTTGGGATATACTTGTGTGTGTTATTCACAAAAGTAAATTCAAGGGATATAGAAAGATACATTTAAAAGATTTACCCTACTTATTGTACTAAGATGGTGATTCTAATGAATAGTTTATCAATGGAAGAATACATATCACTACAGGAATATCACCACATAAAAGTCTTGTTTTAGATATGGAGAAGGTTTAAACCTACACCATATCTTTCTACAGTGGCTTCCAAAAACCACTGATAAATTCTGTGTCGACATACAATTCGTGGTAGTTTCTTCAATTGGGCGACGATTTCTGGTAAACGTCATAGAGATCGTATTTTGTTGCGGTTGGTCGTGGGTTTAGCAGTAGGTTTCCCGGTCAAATTTGTTTTCTGTGGCAGTACATACTGCCCCAAAAAATCCTTCTATCTGGGAAAACATCTGATACATGGTAAAGGAAAATGAAAAATATCTTCTGGTGGTTTTAATCACGGCTAAATTATTGAATGTTATAGCAGTTTTAACCACCGCCGGTCATAAGATACTAAATTATAGTACTGCTTAAAACCTCTAATAAAAATATTCAATTTACATAGTAATGGTTTAAACAACAACTAAAAGTTAGATTTATAAAATAAATGAAGCTGACTATTCATCCCTAGTACAAGTGCCCTGAAAAAAATTCCAATATTTCATGCACATACATCCTACATCCAAAAGAATAAATGGAAACCAACATTTTTATAAGAAAAAGAACTTTCAAATTCACACACTTATTCAATGTGGAAACACATAATTGAGATGAAGAATATGGTAGGGTGAATAATATGATATTATAGGATACCACATTATTGTCTAAATATTGCATTTTATGTGTTATAAAAAAATTACCTCATTCAATGGATGGAGTTACCTTTCCATCTCAATTATAAATTCATAAGTGATGTGAATAAATTAAAACATGACTCATATTATATCTCCTTATGGGATTTTTACCAATTTGTTGGGATACTGATTCAAGGTGTGATATATGATGAGTTACGCCCTATAGATAATGTGTGGGAGGACCATGACAACACTTTTATGGCCATTTCCATGTTTAGGGAAATGGACCAATGCAACAAGATATTGATAAAAGGCATCACATTCAAGAAGTATATGAACTAATTCTTAAAATAGCTAGATGAAAAACTATTAGGGTGGTATAACACATTCCCTTGGAAATTCTAAGGGGGAAGGGGAAAATTTACACAAATATTATGTTGAAGAGATAGTGGATGATTTATGGCTATAAAATAATGTCTAATTCTCCAATGTTCAGGCATACAGGGTCAATATCCATGTTGATATATATCTGGATTCTTCCTATGAGTGATGCACACATGGGGGTGTGGTCAAGGACCATCATTAAGGTGGAGATGTTTGATACGGGGTAGCACATCATTCTAGATGTTCCTATATTAGAGGAGTTATACAGTGTGATATATTAGATCAGCCACAGGCATTCTCTATTCCAATTATGAATTCCCATTCACTTCTTATATTTCTATGTAGTATCACACATGGGGGATATGATTATTGAGACCACATCTCTCCACCCTACACAAATTTCCATCCAATAATTCGGAACATCGCCCAAATCTTCCCACTCATGTCAAACCCTTTGAATGAGGTTAAAATGGATAGGCCAAGAGAACTAATCATGTTCTATGAATTCTCCCTCCTAAAAGGGATGGTGGCAGATAATTTTATAGGTACCATCAATAAATGGTCGACCTCATGGCCTTACGAGGTGGGGTACTTGTGGTGAGGGATGATTTTAAGCTAAGGTTTTATCCCTAACATCCACATCAGATTGAAAAGTTAGGTCAAGTGCATGTTGTGACTAACTCAAAATGAATCCAGTGTTTTGTGTAACAAATTCCAACCTTCAATCCTAAGGATAATCTGGCACATATTTATGCATAAGGATGGGAAAAACTGAGATATGATATCCCACTACCAACATCTACCTACATGATTTTCCTTGATTACACATAGTTTATGTAGCTCTTGTTTATTAGGATACATGTTGAAGTGACATACTACAAAGGTTGAGGAAGTAGTGTCCCCACAACAACATGATCAAGGTAGAGCAGTAGGTGGTTCTCATCAGGGTGGTAGATTAATCATTGTGGGTTTTTATGCATCAGTTGTATATGAAATTTTTTACACTGAACAAGTGGGATTCATAGGGAGATAATCCTATAAAGGATCGACACTCTTTGGAATATTATAGTATGATTAAGGAGTTCTTTATTTGGTAGTCTATGAGTAAAATTTTCAATGGTTCAGGGATGTTTTTGAGCCATGTGGAATCCTTAGTGATTACATTTTTTACGAATCCTAGGATAACGGGGTTTCCCATAGAATGTTCACTAATCTCCATGGGATATTGAAACAACTCAATATAGATGGGATTAAAATCCTTAGTCTAGTCCATGCCCTGTTATGCTTTCACATTCACCATGAGGAGGCAGTTTTCTATGTAATGGAGCATGTGGATCTGATCAATTCATGTGTAATTGAAATCCACCTTATTGTCCATGTAATGTTTCTTATTAGAATAAACTCCCTTCCTAATATCTATCATGTAAATATTCGGATCATAAACATCAAATATATAACTATTCTTTTATAATTTCTTCCTGAATCCTTTTTCACTTGTTAAGGAATCAGGAATAGAGAAGGGAGAAGTTTGGGATGTCTTTGATATGGAGATATTGGGCTACCATGAAAGGTGTTATTCCGGCCATTGATGACCACTTCCCTGCCACCAGGAATATTAATCCATCAATTTATAAATTTTAAGGGAATCCTGATTGACCTCTGGGAACTCTCTTGAATATCAAAAATGAGGGGTTGTGATCCGAGATGAAATTTAGAAGAGTGAACCTAGAAATATTAGTGGGTGAAATTCTATAGTTGATCTAAAAGAAACATCTATCAAGTTTACTTTCCTATAATACATTTATATTGAACCTTCCCCATGTAAATTTATTTCTAGAAATAGTAACTTTAGTTACTTTACACTGATATAAGAAACAAGGGAAATCATATACAATAGTTTGAGAAAAGAGTGGTCTAATCTATTCATTTAGTCTTAAGACAATAATGTAGTCTCAAATAATTTTCTATTTTTGATCTATATTTGATTCATAAATATAAATATTAATTAATACAACATTTTCATCATATATTCTTACTGTATTTGGAAGACGGGTTTCATAATACATAAAGGAAACATGAGAAATCAATAAAATGTTAGGTCATGAAAATGTTAAGTGGAAACACTGTTCCACACATGACTCATATAGAAACATTCTATTACAATAATTTTCTATTATATCAACAATACCACTAACCACTGTCCAATGATAAACACAGATCATCACCCTCTCCACCTCCATATTTACTTCTTACTACCACTTATAAGAACATTATATTGAAAATTAAATATTTTAGTGTATTTATATTTAATCTTAAAACCAATAAATTTTTGAAAACTAAATGATTTAGATATTTTTTTATTTAAATGCTCACCACTAGTTGATGCAATACCACCATGATAAGATCTAGTCATCTTCTAATATAAATCAATCACTAATTTTTTCAAAGCAAATATCTGAGTGCCCTATTCTTGAATAGTGTTTTATAGAGAAACAATCTCTCTCTAAGTATCTCAGGGTATGATCTGACTACAACTAGGAATAGATTCATCTTCAATCCCCGGTGGTCTGCCAATGACCTCAGATGGTACATGTCCCAAACCCAACTTGTGCACTCGACCAAGATACTCATTCCCAAGAACATTAGCAACTAGGTCCTCTGGGGGGACATAGTAAGACTACGTAAGATTTGAATCCCATAGTTAATTTTTTTAACGTATAAATCAAATATAAGTAATATTATAAGAAATATATATTAATATAGTGACAAATAATAATAAGTTATTATAATAAAAAATTAGTTCATACCACAACATCTTTGGTTGGCTTATTAATAAAATATCCATCATATTTATTGTGAACATTCAACCCCATTTCTATTTTGGATGCTAGGTGTCGTAAACTCTATGACTCCATTAAACAATGATAAATCACCAATTTGATATATTAAATAGTTTATATTGTCTTAGAAACATTTAAACTAATGAAAATATTTATAGAGTCGATCATTTTCTAGAAAAACACATTGACCCTGCAGTGTGAGGGATGACATGCTTAGCTTGACTTAATGAATTCTTCATTTAAAGATCCTAAAATAAATAAAATTTAATTTAATTGTATTTTATTCAATTTCATTTCCTCTTCATATAGATGTATAAATGTAAAACTAGATTAATATTATAATTTATATTTAAATACCATTTGCTTCTCATCACATTGATTGTCATAAAAAACATTCCACTTCTCTTTGGATACACCTTTCGATAGCTTGTTTTACATCTGTTAAGAGGTCAACAAAGTATCGTTGACATCAGTCCATAATATCCATTTTATGTATTTCCATTTCTGGGCCAGATTTTTCAATATCCTCTTTTGTGCTAGCACATACACATCCATAAAGTGGAAAAAAACATGTACATAGAAATTTATATTGAAAATATTATCATTTAATAACATAATGACATTAAATTATACCATAATTTATTAAAATTACCTTAATTTGGGAATTGAAAACATCATTTTTTTCAAGTTGAAGTCATATGCCTTCGATCACCAGACAAAATTGGATGGGAACCCGGCTCCGCTGTGAGCTGGCCAAGAATCTGGCTATGTAATCCTATGACATCATCCATAGGCACCCCATATGAATCAAATGGGACAAAGATCTTCTCTCCAATAAGATTCAATACATCTGAACATTTTATTTTTTTCTTTATAGTTGAATTATTTCTATCTTCAATGAACAAATAATTAGTATAATTAAGTGAAATAAATAAATTTATATTAAATTTTGTTCCAATGACAGTCACCATCCAGTATCCCTAGGAAGAACTAGAAGTGGTGCGCTACTCCCTCACTACTGAGGCTACTAAAGGGAGTGGTGATGACTGAGATGATGAAGGGATGCTCATAAATGGTGTAAGAGATGGTTCATGTGGTGATGGTTTAGTGGGGCAAGCATATGGGGGATCAGATGTCATAGGAAGGGATACAGATGGTCCATCATCTGTCAGTGTGGTCAATAAAATAGTATGATGCTTCCTCCTTGGCATTCATGTCGTATATTCAAATAAATATATGTTCAAAACATATATTTCAAAACCCTTATGTAGTTAAAAATTTAAAAATGATAACTGATGCACAATACTAACAAAAAAAATATCCATAACAATGAGAATGAATGACTACAAAAATGAAATTACTTGTTGAAAAATGAATTCATAACTGTTCATACATTCATTTTACCCTTCAATCATGTTGTTTTCTTATTTCATTACTTATCCACTTCACCAATCCCTACTAGAAGAATATTTTCTATATCACGATGGAGTAATATGTTCTCTTCTTATTGATGATGAGATTCAATTTCAGAGTCAAATCATCCACATCATCTCCCATATCGTAAAAATATCTTTGTTTTATGTGAGAAACTACACTCCACCATTCATAAACAACATAATTAACATAATATACCATTTTAACTTGAGATTATAAGATATAAAAATCATTCACATCATGATCATCGATATCAATCAAGCAAGAGATGTTCACAGAAATAAATTTCAAGGAATCTCTTTTAACACCATTGATAATATCATCCCAATTGAATTTGAATAAAACAAATGAAAATTCCCATGGTTGTTTAATTCAATAATATATGTCATCTTTTCATAGTAGTCCACTTCATCAAATGTATGTATACTACTATTTTGTGTTTTCAAACCATCTTCTTTGATCGAATGTATGAAATATAACACCATTCACGTTGTAAGCCTCAAACATTCTAACTTGTTTTAGAGAACCTCAAACAAGAAACATCAACTATTCTGTCTACTTTTCTCGAGTATCAGAACTCATGATATAAAAAGAAGAAAACATTAATATATTTACAAAATATATGTGTCCAACTAATATCTTTATTTATTACGATATTTAAGATCTTACACATCATGGAAACCATTATACAAGATCATTATTCACAGCTTTCGTTATATCTTTATCATTTCATGTTCAGCCTCTAATTAACCTCTTTCTTTGTATCTTCAAATCTTCGATAAATGGATTTTTAATTTCACTATTCAGAAACACATATTTATGTGCCCGCAATCATTCCATTTTTTGTCAATGTAACTTTTGAGGTCCACCCAACTGATTGGCCAATAGCAGGAAGTATTTTTGATTTCCCATGTAATTGAGATTCAGGTGATGTGTCATCAACACATCCAACTCAATTAAATCTTCTCTCCATATCATCAATGTATCTAGAACAAAATGTTATACACTCCTATTCCAAATATCCTTCATCAATAGAGCATTCAGGTTTCCTTTATTTCTCACGTATGACTTCAAGATCCCAAGATATATATGAAATAAAATAAACAAACATAATTATTCATTTAATTATGTTCCAAAAGTTGTTTACTTAACTGAAAAACATATAAATATAGTACCTCCCAATTGGATACATCCATCGATAATGTACATGCCATCCTAATTTAGCTTCCTCAACCAAATGCATAATTAAATGCATCATGGGAGGAAAAATGATGGATGAAAGATCATCTTCATTGCACAAAGTGTAAATAGAAACCTATTTCAAATGTTTTCATGAATAAATGGCTGTAGATATTTCTCACATAGTTTTCTAAAAAAATGTTAAAAAATATAGAACAACAGCAATAAATTTTTCATGTAATAATTTACACAATGCCAATGGTAGTAAAAGATGTATCAAAATAAGTTAATAGTGAAATTTAAATTCATGTAACTTATGATGCTTTATGTCAACACACATTGAGATGTTACTTTAATACCCATCAGATACCTTCACATGATTAAAAATTTGAAGGAATGTATCTTTGTCCCTATTTTTCGTTGAAAAACAAGTCAGGGCATACTTTTCATTTTAATCTCGACCAATATCACATTTAATGTTCATTACATCTACGTCTTTCCAAGAATTGAGATGATCCTTCAACATTCCATGATCATTATGAAATGTGAATATCAAATTATCACAAACACTCTTCTCAATATGAATCACATCATGATTATACTATAACAAATTAAATTCCCAATACAGAAGTTTGAAGAATATAATTTTTTTCTTCCACTATTGTGATCCCATTTCACATTACGATTCACTTCGATCTCATTTCCCACTATCATTAAAATGATCCACCTTCCCAAATTCTGTTTCAACATTTCCAAGTTGTGCCAGTATTTCAGAACTGTTTAACAACTTTGGAGGTTGTCTACGATATTTGAAACTATTGAATTTTGATTTGTAAAGCCGAAATCTATGAGATTATTCAAGAAATCATCAATGAAACAAGAATAACCTTTTTTACTATGAGTTATCTGTTTTGGATAAAAATCAATGTTAAAAACGTAAAATACAAACCCGTGTAGGTATTCAAACTATTTAAATTCCTAAGTCCATGGGAATTCAATAATGGTCCACATTAGAGGATCATGCATTTTAAACATTTTTTTAGAAGTATCCTCATATGTCTCAATACCCATACTCCATAACACCAGTAATTTTTCAATTAAAGGCTTTAAGTATATATCATTATAATTTATAGGCACTTCTTTTCAAAGAATAATCATCAAAATGGTAAAATATGTTTGTTTCATACACATCCATATAGGCATATTGTAAGGGATCAAAACAAGTGGCCAAATACTATAACTGGTACCCCAACTCTCAAATGGGCTGAATCCATCGGTAGCCAATCCCAATTTTACATTCCTAGGATCAGATGATAAATCTGGATGTAATGAATCAAATGAGTTACAAAATTTTATATCTCATGGATGTCTTATTAACCCATCATTTTTATTTTCTATAGAATTACACTTCATGTGTTCAGTGGTTTTCAATGGCATAATAAACATTTCAATTGAATATTTAAAGGAAAGTAATGCAAAAACTTTGTAGGTGTGTTCCTTTTCTTCTTCTTCATTATAGTATGTTGATTCATACTTCCAAAATCACCCATTGAATACCATATAGAAGATGAATTTTTTTTACAATCACGTCTACTAGAATCCTCTCACCAATAAAGCATTCAATCATTTGGACACACATTTATTTTTGTATAATTCAGACCATTCTTGTTAGAAATTTTATTCATTTCATAAAATGACTCAGTGAGGTTTTCCTCAAGAAATGCATCTTGTAAAAATTATAATATCATGGACATTTCCTTATTTGTAATTCCATATATGCATTTGATATGGTACAACTTCATCATAAAAGAAATTTTTAGATATTTCAGACATCTACTAAAAAACACTTTATTTCCATCATCAACTAAACCATGATATTTATTTTTCTTAATAATGTTTTATCTTACATTAGTATCAATAGAATCAAGGGGAGGATTCAATTATATGATAAAATCTTGATCTGTTTGTCCTATAGTCTCAAAAACTTCACTTGTCATGTTGGTATTTTTAGCACCCACATCTGGTTGTTCTGATATAATTTAATGTTAAAGTTGGTGTCTTTCTATAAAAAATGTATCATTTATATGGTTCTTCGTTTCATTTTCCATTTTCGATGATGTTGGGATCTCTTTATATAGATTTACATTAGTTCTTAACTTTTCGTTAATGTCCAATTACTCATGCCAAGTCCAACACAAATATTGATGAGGGAATTCCTTCAATATTAAATTTTTACAAACTTCATCTCCCTTCAACCATATTCTAAATTTACAATTAGGGCATGAAAATATTATTCTCCCTTAAATAGATCGATTGGAAATTGAAAAACCTAAAAACTCTTCTAAACCCTTAGCATACTGAGGTGTGTTCCTTAGTAATGTGATCCATATTTTGTCAATGTATATCACAATGTTCCTATAAAATATTTAAAAAATAAAACACATGATGATTTCTGAATAGGGAAAGAGAATAATATATACTAGATGAAAAAATATAAATATGTTAAATAATGTTTTCCTATATAAATAAATATTGTAAATAATGAACCAACTCACTAGAAAACTAAAGCCTGCAAATTAAAAAGATCTATAAAAGAAAATGAGTACAAGGATCTTATCCGTCTAGTTTTTTTATTTCATGCTACAATAAAATAGATAGACAAACGGATGATGTATAACTTTGATATCACTAAAGTAAGGGATTGATAAATTGTATAATAATTCAGTAGAAGATATAAATATTAAATGGAAAAAATCATACCTTAATCATGACTCACTGCATAAGAAAATACATGGGGAACCAAGTTGTAGAACATGCCCGAAATCATCAGGTGAAATGACTAACAGCTAAAGTAGATGAATCGAAGGATTATGAGTAATTTATATTTTTATGAATCAAAGGAAACATAAAATTCCTAGGATAAATTAAATCATGTATATTAAATTTCCAAAAATAGATCCTAGAATAACACTGAATATTATTGTTCCCAATATACCTTTTCAATTTTCAATTATTTTAGTTCAATTAAAGAAAGTGGGATAACATATTAAATTCATTTTTTTATAGATTCCAAAAGGAAAAAATAAATCCCCAAATTTTATCAGTATACCATTAATGTTTAGATCATAGGTATATGGTAAACATGCACATGGAATAAATAACTTATAAAAAATGTCAAGGATTCCTGAGAATTGATCACATTCCAGGATATAAGGACTTGTAATCTCAAATGAACAAACACATACCATAATTTAAGATTATGGAAACATAATATAATAAATATGATCCATTTATCATAACCTAGACACTAATAAGTGTAATAAAAAACTTGTTATATAGAAATAATCATTGTAAACCATAACATAACTGATCAGATATCCCTACATGTTTCCCTTAATATAGTTGAGTATGCGTCAAAACATTATTTTGATAACATAGTGGAGATTACATCATTGCCTATCATAATTATATAACCCAATATCAATTATTCAATACTCATGAATCCAACTATAATTACTCATATTTCCACAATTCATCGAACGCATTTAGAAATGATAAAAAAGAAAGAACACATCAAACCTAACCAATTTGATTTTTGAAATAATCTTTCCTACCATAAGAACATTTAAACCCATTGAAAAAATAATAAAATCCATTAAAAAAATTCAAAAACACAATTAAGAAGAACATCAAACATACTAAATTTATTTAATAATGTTAAATTATGGAATCACAAACCATAAGCTTGGAATCTTCCAGCATCTTGTGGAAAACC